>CM067845.1:493598888-498943888 GCA_034509565.1 Triticum monococcum | reverse complement strand
AACTTTCGTTATTGGGTCCTTCTCCTGTTGCTTGATTCACATGGCATCATCAAATGATACAAGTCTTGGATAAGAATCTACAACGCACTAGAACGCCCTTGTTGATGATTCTTTACTGCGACTGCATCCAGCTCGAATAATGCGATATCTCACACCGAGTTCAAAGATACTTAACCCTTCCTCCTCTTACTAGTACTACAGAATGTTCTTGTATGCCCAATACCTGGTATAAGCAGTGATTTCAAATCCAGAAGTGAATCATACTAATTTCCTTTACGTAAGGCAGAGTTGGGTTTTTGGGGTTGATAGTGGAAAAGTCAACAGAGAAGGATCAGCATATCCTTGTTTAAATAGGTCCACTAGACCTTAGCTACTTAATTTCATGGTATTTAGCATGGACGATAGAAGATTGGAATGATGGTATCAATGTGCCGCATTGAAATGAGAGTGGCTATATCGCTATCAATCAAGGTGGGACAGATCAGCCATCTCCACAGATTGCTAGTTTGCTGAAAACAATCCAGCTTTTGCCAAAAGAAAGCCAAACTCTCATCCAGATGCATCTCGATTCACATTTCTATATGATAATATGCACGACCGATTCTCATATCTGCTGATACAAGAGATTCTTTCAAAAGATAACCCTAACCCCTGGGTGGGCGAAAGATGGAGACAATACTACCGTTGAAGCGCAAGAGTGAGCAGCAGTCCGGTCAGCCCTTGCTTTCTCAACTTGAGCAGGAAACTTCCAACCAAATAGGAGGGAGGCGCACTCTCAAATAGGAATGCAAACATAAAACGCGTGCTCTTGAGTGTCAATTCCTCTTCTGACCGAAGTGAATAACAAACATCCCTTCCATCTGGACACTGAATAATGAGAGAATCGTAGAAGTTATCGGAATCCGGGGCTAGAGTCTTTGGCTGAACATCCACAGATGATCGATTCCCTGCGCTAGCAAGTATTGGATTGGAGTGGGGTTAGTTGGCTCACCATATGGTATAGATCGATAGATATATTTGATACGTCCTATAACATGGAGATGGAGATAGCCAAGCCCCTTTCTCGAAAGGCAAACCCTCTTTATCATCCAACACAGGATCTCCCTATGGAATACCACCATTGTCTTTCTCCATCTCACTCAATAGTATATATCGGTATAAATAGCTCAGCTCACGAAATAGAGCGAGCAAGAGCTCGAACTTGGTAGGAAAGTTCGGATAAGTCGACTCGACTCCTTAGTGCAGCGTACACTTGCTTCAGCAAAACGAGGCTCATCCATTTGTTTTGATCCGAATCACACTCTAGACCAGCTCTTCTTATAGAGAAGGAACTCCACTTTGACAGTCATACGAGAGGGAAGAGACTCAAAGTTGATGAGACTAGTCGATTTGACCGGTATCACGAATAGCAGTTTTAGTAGAAAAGGGCGTTGATGATTGAAAGGATTTCTCCTCGAACCACTAGTAACTATGTCAGCTTTTGTCATTCTGATGATACTGAATCGGATCAATATTTGGAATAACAATATCTGATCTATCAAATCGATTCATCATCGAGAATGGAATAGTATAACATAGGAATTTGATCCAAACAAACTCCGAATTGGGATTTCTTATTGGATCAGGAATCCCATTGCATTTTGCATCCTTTTCCATTTTGCTTCTTTCAGGCAGTTTTGGCTCGCAATAAAGCTAGGGTCCTGATCGAGCAAGACTACGTCCTATCTATCTACCTCTCCAAACACAATATCTTGAGATGGTGACTACATCTGCTGGCATGTGATGTTTGGACATAGAATCGAGTCCTTGTGAATGGGCAAAGCCAGGTGCTCTTATTTTACAACGGTAGGGACGATTACTCCCATTACTGACAAGAAAGACACCAAATTCACCTTTAGGTGCTTCAACTGCGGTATAGGTAGAAGGAGCTAGTATGGAAAAACCTTCTGTATAAAGTTCGAAATGGTGAATTGAGGTAGAGTAGACCGATGATCCGGTAGTCATTTGGCCGGCTATGGAAAGAAAAAGCTTGCATCTGCTCCCCCTAAACTATAACGGGTCCCATCTCTCTCCAAACCTAATGTGGTAGTTTCCCATCATAAGGCTTTCCATCTATAGATTGAGCCATTACCCACCAAGGATCCCATTCGTTCAGAACTCAGTCGACTGCTTCTATAGATAAGGCGGAACGTCCTTAGTTCAGCATTATAGCACATAGTCTCTGACGCTACTACAGCGCTTCGCTAACTCGAAGCGCCTCGCTATGAGAATGACGCGTCGCTAACGCTCGGCTAAGTCGTCGAACCCTCACGCTGACCATTCACTTTCTCAGTAGCGAAAGCGCTTCTCTTTGCCCCTTAACTTCATAAAGTATTTGGAAAGAAAAGAAAGAGATTCTTGGTTTTATTGCTCCCGCTTCCTCATCTACGCTCGTCAAGCCAACTTTGCTTTTTGGGAGGCGAAAGAGGGGTTGAAGCGGACATGTCGAAATGACAACATCGAAGATATCTATATACACAGGAACGCTTATTCCAGACTGTGTTCCGGAAAAAGTAGCCTACTTGACAGAAAGGGCGGGCACTCTCAGCACGGAGGTAGGCACTCTCGTCTTTCAACCCCACCGTCACTTTGAATTTAGTGGGGCACTGTTTACTTACAGCCTCTACGAGTTGCAAGTGAATGGGGCCGGTGCGTGGTGAACGGAAGGGTTCATCAAGCCATTTCTCGCCTTAACCCCTAAACTAAATAGGAAGAGGGGTACTTGACTAATAGGGGGCAATTGCATTGCACCTGACTGTGAGGGACCTCTTGATACCTTATGTTCACTTCCTAACTAGTAGCCGGTTTCCTATCGCGGAAGCCTTTTCCCAGTGCGCGGAGCCCTGATGAGGAAGGTGTTAGTGCTTTCTCATGGGGTCAATAATGCTAATCCCTCTTTTTGTGCCGGGAAGAAGATAAGAAAAGGCGAAGCCTTCTCTTGGTTTCCCAACCTGTTGCTTCTAAGGGCTGCCCTCTCTCGGCTGGATTTTGGTCCAGCCTACTGCGAGGATCCCGTATCCCGTACATCATCTTTCTCCCTCCTAGGTTCCCGTGGTTCCTATGCCGCCGCGTTTCCCGGTCCTTTTCTTTTAGTGCTTCGACCCGAAGCGATAGCTTGACGCGTTTTCCATGGATAAGATGGCAGCGCTCCAGCTCACTAAAGAATGGGACGGCAGTGGTCCGTCGACAAGCTCGTTCTGATCCTGGACGCAGTACATTGGAATCCTGAAGCACCACCACGAACGCTACCGCGCGTGCGCCTGCGGTGCGGTAAGGCACCACCCTATTGTGCCAGTAGCCAACTCCAGCGTGTCAGCTTAGTTATCCTCATCAAGCCACAACCTTGATGTCTAGCTTCCCAACTCGTAGACGGTTCCCTTTCCCCCGGATCAATGAAGAAGGGAGAAGTCAGTTGATTCCTCCGAAGAACCAGAAGCGAAGCGCTATGCCGGGGCGAGGGGACGGGAAAAGAAACTGCTCCGAAGAAAGATATTGGGGTTCCCAATGCTTCTCCACGCCCAACGAGATGCGCCAACCTCAGGATGCTTTACTCCTAACCCCACGGCGGTTCCGAGACGGAGCTTAACCTGAGTCTCGGTTAAGAACGGCGATGATCTACGTTTCACACGGCGCACGATTCCATGGATAGTTTCATTCGAGATCGTGATGGAGGACATAGCTTACGATCATCGGCTTTGATCATGCCACTAGGCATTTGATTAGGACATTGCACAATGATCCGAACACTTTGTCGCATCTCTTCGATACGGATACAGTAACGATCATAGCGATCTCCTCTGGTACATACTGGTACGTCAAGATCCGATTGGTCATGAACATCGTAAGGTGCTGCTCTTCGCGAATCCCATCATACCCCAGGTTGGGATGGGTAGGCCCACCACTTCACTTTTGCACTTTCACTTAGGCCCGGGCCAAGTCAGTGGGGGGACCCTGTCGGGCTCCTCCCCCCCCCCCCCAAAACAAACTGTACGTGGGAGTTTCCCTTCATACGGCTCGAATCATTCTCAGATGCCCCGAGAGGCATCTTTCCTTATGATCTGGTGGTTCACACACGCGCAAACGAGCACCGGCCGCAACAGCAAGGAACTATGACCAATAGAGTCAGACACAGAGCGTCATACTTCTTTATCTTGTGATGGCTGAGGAGTTTCTTTCTCAGAGGGTGCGGGACGCTTGCGGAGTCCGTGCCTTCCGTACCACCATAGGTCGTTCTTGGGCAGATCCCGCTCCTAAACATAAGGGAGGTATAGGGGAAAGGGGCCCTAAAAATCATATAAATAGGGTTGTAGAAAGACCACTTTCATTCGATGTTCCGGGGCGCCCAATTCGATCGACGAATTTGGCGAGCTGATCCGCTTTGATCCAGGAGAAAGCCCAGTCAGCCACCTTTTCGGTGCAGGTCATGTGACCTACAGCTCGGCCTTCGCTTTTTGAGACTTCCTCTACCCACATCTCTATGTGCCCGCAGCACTTTCATATGGAGAAAGATGGGCTTACCATGTTCCATCAATAGCACCTAACCTATGCCGATTTTGGCGGACCGTGCTCCACCCCGGTGAACTCATGCGGTTCCGACGTGCCCAGAGGCCAGAGGCGAATCCGTTCACGGTCCGTAGGACCAACACCATTCGAAGGTTGATGGCCCGCCCCGCCTAGAATAGGAATCTTTGACTGGGCTTACACACATTCGCTCACTTACGCTATCCCCCCTTAGCTCACCCTAGCCCCGGGTACGTCGTCTCCAAGGCTTCACACAAAATCTTCACTGACAACATATGCATGCTTTTGTAGGGTCAGGCAGAACCGTTGTTGCCTGATGGGAACTTCCCCCATATTGCTATCAATGTCTTCATGTCGCACGACCTCTTAACATTACACCACTGAATCCCCAATCCTTTGCTTGCTGTGCAGTAACAGTACCAATATCCACTAATCGTTGTTTCCAGATACGGTTGCCGGTTGACATCTCTTCTAATTCATCGATACGAGAAGCAAATTGTTGTGTGGAGGAATCAATATCTCAACATAAGCCAAGAGGCAGATCTTGTGCCACTCCACCAAGTCGTATGAAACTGGCATGCATCCTAGCTCCCGGGACTCTTTCATAGAATTCCAACAATTTCTCCTGCTCCTCAAAAGCCCAAAGGAACGGAGTTGATGCTCCCACATCCATAGCATGAGTAGTTGAAGCAAGTGAATGATTTGAAATTCGAGTTATTTCACAGAATAACACTCTTATATATTGAGCTCGTAATGGTACCTCACAATTCAAAAGTCTCTCTACGGCTGAAGAATGAGCGTGTTCTTGGGCCATCGTAGAAACATAGATAGGGTCAACGACGGAACGAACAACGAAACTTTACGACAGCTTTTTCGTACATGTTCACTTGCATCACATACACAAGTGCTCTCTGAACCGTGCAATAAGGTCACCCATAACACGGCTCTCCCACTGGAGTTACCTTAGCCCCGGGCCATGCTATTCCATGATATTGGAAAAATTTGACTAATTATTATCATCGTCTTGAAAGCTGGGCGCCTTTTGAATATGAGTGGGGCTCCTAGTCTAGGCGGTGCCTTCGTGGAGCCAAACCGAAGGAAGAGCAAAAGGGCGAGGCCACACCCAGCTTCGAATAGGAGCGGGGCTTAGCTCTGGATCCCGCGTGCTTGCAGAAATGAATGGATCAGAAAGGGGGCTGGGTTCTATTTCCGGGCCGGGCAGGAGGTGAAGGCCAGAAGAAGAAGAGAAGTGCGCCTTCCCGGTAAGGAAGAGGATAAAAAGGTGCTGTCATCTATCTCGACCTGTTTCCCGAGGCGTTGGAAATGAAGACCGGCTCAGAGAATCACTGGCGTGCTTTCTCTCCCCCATTGTTTCGCCAACAAAGAAGTCATCCTTGACTTGACTATTGACCATTTCATCCCTACCGAGCTGCCTCTTCGAAGTATTTACCTCTGCCTTTCTTTTTTGAGAACATACCCTTCAAATCAAAAAGAAAAAAAGAAAGAAAAGTTCCTCGTCTGTGATTTAATCGGCCCTAAGGGAGTTTACTCGACCCATTCTCCAGTGTCCCGCACTGCTGAAGTGTGCGACTCCGTATGAGGACCTCCTTCCCTTTTGCTCTGCCCACTCTCCGTTCACACGGTTATCAAAGCGGAGGAAGGGCGGGCAGCAGGTACCACGAGCCCTCTGTCCCACACATCTATCAAGAAGCAAGTGTAGTTCACCGGTTCCACCGAATGCTCCTATCTCTCGGCAAAGATCGTATGAGTGTGCAGTTATGCTTCGGATGCTTCACCATGGAATAGATCGATTCAGTTCCCCTTCTTTTCCGGTGCACTCGCTTTGTATCTCCGACACACAAGGAAGGACGCGGTGGGAAGAAAGCTGCCCTAGCCTCTGTCCGGTCGATCATTGCGCTGGCATCTTGCATTCACGCCTCCGTTTGACTGCCGCTCGGGAATGTAGTTGTAGATACGTGAGTCTTAGTGGGTCGTTGGCTCCACCTCTTATCTCCTTCTACGACATGCTGTAGTCGTCGCCATATTCAATATGTCACTTAGTCATATCTGCCTCGCAGCGGGTCAGCACCTCCGAAAGAAAGGGAGGGAGGACATCATTCAGTGACTCCGCGATCGCCCTCTAAATGATCAAAATAAGGTAAAGCTTGAAGATAAGTTTTGTACTCGATTAATTTCTCAGTCCCTCTAGTCGGGTGGGCGCCGGCCGGCCGGATCCCCCTGAAAACCGTACGTGCGGGTCTCCCCGCATGCGGCTCACGCCATTTGAGGTGGCCCAGCCCAGCATTCATTCGCAAATCCTGTAGTGAAATTGAGACTGCTCGACCTCGGAAGCTAATTCGCGTGTAGGCAGCGCTGTCTTAATACCGTTGACTGTATCTATTCATTGATACATTGGCTCGCTCCCCCCCTCTTTTTTCAAGAATGAATGAGCCGCTCGGACCTTCCATTTCCGTCAAATGACCCAGCTTCCCCTGGCTCTTCCACCGCCCGGGCTCCCTTTGTTGGGGAACGTAGTAATTTCAAAAAAAATCCTACGCACATGCAAGATCATGGTGATGCATAGCAACGAGAGGGGAGAGTGTTGTCTACGTACCAACGCAGACCGACTGCGGAAGCGATCACACAATGTAGAGGAAGTAGTCGTACGTCTTCCCGATCCGACCGATCCAAGCACCGTTACTCCGGCACCTCCGAGTTCTTAGCACACGTTCAGCTCGATGACGATCCTCGGGCTCCGATCCAGCAAAGCGTCGAGGAAGACTTCCGTCAGCACGACGGCGTGGTGACGATCTTGATGTACTACCGACGCAGGGCTTTGCCTAAGCACTACAACGGTATGATCGAGGTGGAATTTGGTGGCAGGGGGCACCGCACACGGCTAAGGAACGATCTCAAGGATCAACTTGTGTGTCTATGGGGTGCCCCTTGCCTCAGTATATAAAGGATGGAGGAGGAGGAGGCCGGCCAAGGCTTGGTGCGGCCAGGATGTGGAGTCCTACTAGGATTCCAAATCCTAGTAGGAGTCCAACAAGAGGGGAGGAAGGGAGAAGGAAGTGGAGGAGAAGGAAAGGTGGCCGGCCCCCTTTTCCCTAGTCCAATTCGGACTAGAGGGGAGGGGGGCGCAGCAGCCCCTTGGCCCTTTTCTCCTCTTTCCACTAAAGCTCATCAAGGCCCATTGCTTCTCCCGTAACTACCCGGTACTCCGAAAAATACCCGAATCACTCGGAACCTTTCCGATGTCCGAATATAGTCGTCCAATATATCGATCATTACGTCTCGATCATTTCGAGACTCCTCTTCATGTCCCCGATCTCATCCGGGACTCCGAATTCCTTCGGTACATCAAAACTCATAAACTCATAATATAACTTGTCATCGAAACCTTAAGCGTGCGGACCCTACGGTTCGAGAACAATGTAGACATGACCGAGACACGTCTCCGGTCAATAACCAATAGCGGGACCTGGATGCCCATATTGGCTCCTACATATTCTATGAAGATCTTTATCGGACAGACCGCATAACAACATACGTTGTTCCCTTTGTCATCGGTATGTTACTTGCCCGACATTCGATCGTCGGTATCCAATACCTAGTTCAATCTCGTTACCGGCAAGTCTCTTTACTCGTTCCGTAATACATCATCACTCAACTAACGCATTAGTTGTAATGCTTGCAAGGCTTATGTGATGTGCATTGCCGAGAGGGCCCAGAGATACCTCTCCGACAATCGGAGTGACAAATCCTAATCTCGAAATACGCCAACCCAACATCTACCTTTGGAGACACCTGTAGAACACCTTTATAATCACCCAGTTACGTTGTGACGTTTGGTAGCACACAAAGTGTTCCTCCGGTAAACGGGAGTTGCATAATCTCATAGTCATAGGAACATGTATAAGTCATGAAGAAAGCAATAGCAACATACTAAACGGTCGGGTGCTAAGCTAATGGAATGGGTCATGTCAATCAGATCATTCAACTAATGATGTGACCTCGTTAATCAAATAACAACACTTTGTTCATGGTTAGGAAACATAACCATCTTTGATTAACGAGCTAGTCAAGTAGAGGCATACTAGTGACACTAAGTTTGTCTATGTATTCACACATGTATTATGTTTCCGGTTAATACAATTCTTGCATGAATAATAAACATTTATCATGATATAAGGAAATAAATAATAACTTTATTCTTGCCTCTAGGGCATATTTCCTTCAGTCTCCCACTTGCACTAGAGTCAATAATCTAGTTCACATCGCCATGTGATTTAACAGCAATAGTTCACATCACCATGTGATTAACACCCATAGTCCACATCGATATGTGTCCAACACCCAAAGGGTTTACTAGAGTCAGTAATCTAGTTCACATCGCTATGTGATTAACACCCAAAGAGTACTAAGGTGTGATCATGTTTTGCTTGTGAGATAATTTTAGTCACCGGGTCTTTCATATTCAGATCCGTAAGTATTTTGCAAATATCTATATCAACAATGCTCTGTATGGAGCTACTCTAGCTAATTGCTCCCACTTTCAATATGTATCTAGATCGAGACTTAGAGTCATCTAGATTAGTGTCAAAACTTGCATCGGCGTAACCCTTTACGACGAACCTTTTTTCACTTCCATAATCGAGAAACATATCCTTATTCCACTAAGGATAATTTTGACCGCTGTCCAGTGATCTACTCCTAGATCACTATTGTACTCCCTTGCCAAATTCAGTGTAGGGTATACAATAGATCTGGTACACAGCATGGCATACTTTATAGAACCTATGACTGAGGCATAGGGAATGACTTTCATTCTCTTTCTATCTTCTGCCGTGGTCGGGCTTTGAGTCTTACTCAACTTCACACCTTGTAACATAGGCAAGAAACTTTTTCTTTAACTGTTCCATTTTGAACTACTTCAAAATCTTGTCAAGGTATGTACTCATTGAAAAAACTTATCAAGCGTCTTGATCTATCTCTATAGATCTTGATACTCAATATGTAAGCAGCTTCACCGAGGTCTTTCTTTGAAAAATCCTTTCAAATACTCCTTTATGCTTTGCAGAATAATTCTACATTATTTCCGATCAACAATATGTCATACACATATACTTATCAGAAATATTGTAGTGCTCCCACTCACTTTCTTGTAAATACAGGCTTCACCGCAAGTCTGTATAAAACTATATGCTTTGATCAACTTATCAAAGCGTATATTCCAGTCCATAGATGGATCGCTGGAGCTTGCATATTTTGTTAGCACCTTTAGGATTGACAAAACCTTCTGGTTGCATCATATATAACTCTTCTTTAAATCCATTAAGGAATGCAGTTTTGTTTATCCATTTGCCAGATTTCATAAAATGCGGCAATTGCTAACATGATTCGGACAGACTTAAGCATCGCTACGGGTGAGAAGGTCTCATCGTAGTCAACCCCTTGAACTTGTCGAAAACCTTTTGCGACAAGTCGAGCTTTGTAGACAGTAACATTACCGTCAGCGTCAGTCTTCTTCTTGAAGATCCATTTATTTTCTATGGCTTGCCGATCATCGGGCAAGTCAACCAAAGTCCATACTTTGTTCTCATATATGAATCCCATCTCAGATTTCATGGCCTCAAGCCATTTTGCGGAATCTGGGCTCATCATCGCTTCCTCATAGTTCGCAAGTTCGTCATGGTCTAGTAACATGACTTCCAGAACAGGATTACTGTACCACTCTGGTGCGGATCTCACTCTGGTTTACCTACGAGATTCGGTAGTAACTTGATCTGAAGTTTTATGATCATCATCATTAGCTTCCTCACTAATTGGTGTAGTAGTCACAGGAACAGATTTCTGTGATGAACTACTTTCCAATAAGGGAGAAGGTACAATTACCTTATCAAGTTCTACTTTCCTCCCACTCACTTCTTTCGAGAGAAACTCCTTCTCTAGAAAGGATCCATTATAAGCAACGAATGTCTTGCCTTAGGATCTGTGATAGAAGGTGTACCCAATAGTCTCCTTTTGGGTATCCTATGAAGACATATTTCTCCGATTTGGTTTTGAGCTTATCAGGATGAAACTTTTTCACATGAGCATCACAACCCCAAACTTTAAGAAATGACAACTTTGGTTTCTTGCTAAACCACAGTTCAGATTGTGTCGTCTCAATGGACTTAGATGGTGCCCCTTTTTAACGTGAATGCAGTTGTCTTTAATGCATAACCTCAAAACGATAGTGGTAAATCGGTAAGAAACATCATAGATTTGCACTATATCTAATAAAGTACGGCTATGACGTTCGGACACACCATTATGCTGTGGTGTTCCGGGTGGCACAAATTTGTGAAACTATTCCACATTGTTTTAATTGAAGACCAAACTCGTAACCCAAATATTAGATCGTAGAAACCTTATTTTCTTGTTACGATGATTCTCCACTTCACTCTGAAATTCTTTGAACTTTTCAAATGTTTCAGACTTATGTTTCATCAAGTAGATATACTCATATCTGCTCAAATCATCTGTGAAGATCAGAAAATAATGATACCTATCGCGAGCCTCAATATTCATCGGACCACATACATCAGTATGTATGATTTCCAACAAATCTGTTGCTCGCTCCATTGTTCCGAAGAACAAAGTCTTAGTCATCTTTCCCATGAGGCATGGTTCGCAAGCATCAACTGATTCATAATCAAGTGATTCCAAAAGCCCATCAGTATGGAGTTTCTTCATGCGCTTTACACCAATATGACCTAAACGGCAGTGCTACAAATAAGTTGCACTATCATTATTAACTTTGCATCTTTTGGTTTCAATATTATGATTATGTGTATCACTACGATCGAGATCCAACGAACTATTTTCATTGGGTGTGTAACCATATATGGTTTTATTCATGTAAACAGAACAACAATTTATTCTCTTACTTAAATGAATAACCGTATTACAATAAACATGATCAAATCATATTCATGCTCAACGTAAACACCAAATAACACTTATTTAGGTTCAACACTAATCTCGAATTTATAGGGAGTGTGCGATGATGATCATACCAATCTTGGAACCACACATCGTCACTTCATCCTTAACTAGTCTCTGTTTATTCTGCAACTCCCGTTTCGAGTTACTAATCTTAGCAACTGAACTAGTATCAAATACTGAGGGGCTGCTATAAACACTAGTAAAGTACACATCAATAACATGTATATCAAATATACTTATGTTCACTTTGCCATCCTTCTTATCTGCCAATCACTTGGGGTAGTTCCGCTTCCAGTGACCAGTCCCTTTGCAATAGAAGCACTCAGTCTTAGGCTTAGGTCCAGACTTGGGCTTCTTCACTTGAGCAGCAACTTGCTTGCTGTTCTTTTTGAAGTTCCCCTTCTTCCCTCTGCCCTTTTCTTGAAACTAGTGGTCTTGTCTACCATCAACACTTGATGTTTTTCTTGATTTCTACCTTCATCGATTTCATCATCATGAAAAGCTCGGGAGTCGTTTTCGTCATCCCTTGCATACTA
Source organism: Triticum monococcum (assembly GCA_034509565.1). Lineage (NCBI taxonomy): Eukaryota > Viridiplantae > Streptophyta > Magnoliopsida > Poales > Poaceae > Triticum > Triticum monococcum. Next base: position 498,931,799 of record CM067845.1, on the reverse strand, counting down.
TAGTTCATCACGAAGTTTTACTAACTTGGTCATGGTGACTAGAGAATTCTCTCAATCACTATCTTATCTGGAAGATTAACTCCCACTTGATTCAAGCGATTGTAGTACCCAGACAATCTGAGCACATGCTCACTAGTTGAGCGATTCTCCTCCATCTTTTAGCTATAGAACTTGTTGAAGACTTCATATCTCTCAACTCGGGTATTTGCTTGAAATATTATCTTCAACTCCTGGAACATCTCATATGGTCCATGACGTTCAAAACGTCTTTGAAGTCCCGATTCTAAGCCATTAAGCATGGTGCACTAAACTATCAAGTAGTCATCATATTGAGCTAGCCAAACATTCATAACGTCTGCATCTGCTCCTGCAATAGGTCTGTCACCTAGCAGTGCATCAAGGACATAATTCTTCTGTGCAGCAATGAGGATAAACCTCGGATCACGGATCCAATCCGCATCATTGCTACTAACATCTTTCAATACAATTTTCTCTAGGAACATATCAAAATAAACACAGGGAAGCAACAACACGAGCTATTGATCTACAACATGATTTACAAAATACTACCAGGACTAAGTTCATGATAAATTTAAGTTCAATTAATCATATTACTTAAGAACTCCCACTTAGATAGACATCCCTCTAATCCTCTAAGTGATCACATGATCCAAATCAACTAAACCATGTCCGATCATCACGTGAGATGGAGTAGTTTCAATGGTGAACATCACTATGTTGATCATATCTACTATATGATTCACGCTCGACCTTTCGGTCTCCGTGTTCCGAGGCCATATCTGTATATGCTTGGCTCGTCAAGTATAACCTGAGTATTCCGCGTGTGCAACTGTTTTGCACCCATTGTATTTGAACGTAGAGCCTATCACACCCGATCATCACGTGGTGTCTCAGCACGAAGAACTTTTGCAACGGTGCATACTCAGGGAAACACTTCTTGATAATTTAGTGAGAGATCATCTTATAATGCTACCGTCAATCAAAGCAAGATAAGATGCATAAAAGATAAACATCACATGCAATCAATATAAGTGATATGATATGGCCATCATCATCTTGTGCATGTGATCTCCATCTCCGAAGCACCGTCATGATCACCATCATCACCGCCGCGACACCTTGATCTCCATCGTAGCATCATTGTCGTCTCGCCAATCTTATGCTTCCACGACTATCGCTACCGCTTAGTGATAAAGTAAAGCATTACATCGCGATTGCATTGCATACAATAAAGCGACAACCATATGGCTCCTGCCAGTTGCCGATAACTTGGTTACAAAACATGATTATCTCATACAATAAAATTTAGCATCATGTCTTGGCCATATCACATCACAACATGCCCTGCAAAAATAAGTTAGACGTCCTCTACTTTGTTGTTGCAAGTTTTACGTGGCTGCTACAGGCTTAAGTAAGAACCAATCTCACCTACGCATCAAAACCACAATGATAGTTTGTCAAATAGACTCCGTTTTAACCTTCGCAAGGACCGGGCGTAGCCACACTTGGTTCAACTAAAGTTGAAGAAACAGTCACCCGCAAGCCACCTTTGTGCAAAGCACGTCGGGAGAACCGGTCTCGCGTAAGCGTACGCGTAATGTTGGTCCGGGCCGCTTCATCCAACAATACCGCCGAACCAAAGTATGACATGCTGGTAGGCAGTATGACTTATATCGCCCACAACTCACTTGTGTTCTACTCGTGCATATAACATCAAACCATAAAACCTAGGCTCGGATGCCACTATTGGGGAACGTAGTAATTTCAAAAAAATTCCTACGCACACGCAAGATCATGGTGATGCATAGCAACGAGAGGGGAGAGTGTTGTCTACGTACCAACGCAGACCGACTGCGGAAGCGATCACACAATGTAGAGGAAGTAGTCGTACGTCTTCCCGATCCGACCGATCCAAGCACCGTTACTCCGGCACCTCCGAGTTCTTAGCACACGTTCAGCTCGATGACGATCCTCGGGCTCCGATCCAGCAAAGCGTCGAGGAAGAGTTCCGTCAGCACGACGGCGTGGTGACGATCTTGATGTACTACCGACGCAGGGCTTCGCCTAAGCACTACAATGGTATGATCGAGGTGGAATTTGGTGGCAGGGGGCACCGCACACGGCTAAGGAACGATCTCAAGGATCAACTTGTGTGTCTATGGGGTGCCCCTTGCCTCAGTATATAAAGGATGGAGGAGGAGGAGGCCAGCCAAGGCTTGGTGCGGCCAGGATGTGGAGTCCTACTAGGATTCCAAATCCTAGTAGGAGTCCAACAAGAGGGGAGGAAGGGAGAAGGAAGTGGAGGAGAAGGAAAGGTGGCCGGCCCCCTTTTCCCTAGTCCAATTCGGACTAGAGGGGAGGGGGGCGCAGCAGCCCCTTGGCCCTTTTCTCCTCTTTCCACTAAAGCTCATCAAGGCCCATTGCTTTCCCGTAACTACCCGGTACTCCGAAAAATACCCGAATCACTCGGAACCTTTCCGATGTCCGAATATAGTCGTCCAATATATCGATCATTACGTCTTGATCATTTCGAGACTCCTCGTCATGTCCCCGATCTCATCCGGGACTCCGAATTCCTTCGGTACATCAAAACTCATAAACTCATAATATAACTTGTCATCGAAACCTTAAGCGTGCGGACCCTACGGTTCGAGAACAATGTAGACATGACCGAGACACGTCTCCGGTCAATAACCAATAGCGGGACCTGGATGCCCATATTGGCTCCTACATATTCTATGAAGATCTTTATCGGACAGACCGCATAACAACATACGTTGTTCCCTTTGTCATCGGTATGTTACTTGCCCGACATTCGATCATCGGTATCCAATACCTAGTTCAATCTCGTTACCGGCAAGTCTCTTTACTCGTTCCGTAATACATCATCACTCAACTAACGCATTAGTTGTAATGCTTGCAAGGCTTATGTGATGTGCATTACCGAGAGGGCCCAGAGATACCTCTCTGACAATCGGAGTGACAAATCCTAATCTCGAAGTACGCCAATCCAACATCTACCTTTGGAGACACCTGTAGAACACCTTTATAATCACCCAGTTACGTTGTGACGTTTGGTAGCACACAAAGTGTTCCTCCGGTAAACGGGAGTTGCATAATCTCATAGTCATAGGAACATGTATAAGTCATGAAGAAAGCAATAGCAACATACTAAACGGTCGGGTGCTAAGCTAATGGAATGGGTCATGTCAATCAGATCATTCAACTAATGATGTGACCTCGTTAATCAAATAACAACACTTTGTTCATGGTTAGGAAACATAACCATCTTTGATTAACGAGCTAGTCAAGTAGAGGCATACTAGTGACACTAAGTTTGTCTATGTATTCACACATGTATTATGTTTCCGGTTAATACAATTCTTGCATGAATAATAAACATTTATCATGATATAAGGAAATAAATAATAACTTTATTATTGCCTCTAGGGCATATTTCCTTCACCCTTTCCTCCCTATGCTCCCCCGGCGCAGGCCCACCATGCTTCGCGCCTGCGGCGTTTTCGCCAGACGGTCTTTGCCAGTAGTGCCATCCTCCCCGCAGGCTGTCTGTATGGGTGGGTTGTCCCTTGCTGCTACGTTCTGTTAGGCGCTATGAATTATAGGAAATTCAATGGTTGACTTGGACAGCAGTCGGGTTACACGTTCCACTGTGCCGAGATGTGAGGTGCAGGTGGTGATGATCACCCCGGGGTATGCGCTAGCGCCCTTGACGGGCACTCCAGGACCCGCCTACGCTCGTGAAAACCCAGGTCGGTCCTCCGACCAGATGTGTGGATAACGAGGCCACCTTCACAACCTTCTCCCTTCTATCTTTATCCAAAGTCAGGTAGGGCGGTTCGCTTGAGTTGCTCAACCGTCCCTTTGCCCGGTGCTCATGATGCGCTACGGAACCTCCACCGTGCTAGCGGCATAGGAGCCTACTCAGCGTCAGCGGCTTCGTGCCGCACTGGAGTGATCCAATATGTGGTTCCGCACGTTCCACCACTTCTCCGTTCATTTCCAATACTGATCGTGAAACACCATGAGCAGCAGGATGTTGAGGTCCGGAATTCGAAGTGAAATTCTTGATTTGCCCGTTCCTAGTCGTCATGGGAAAGAAATAAGAAAGAAATAAGAAAGAGATTATTCCCCTAGAGCTTGTCCAGTACCACCAGTACTCAAAATGCATCTCCGCGTGTCTACCTGGCGCTTTTATTAGCCGCCTTGCATGCAAGCGAAGCGCTATTGGCGGCAATTAATAGCTTACTGAGCGATGATTGATGCAGTCAGTCAGTGCCCTCGATTATTCTATTCCTGATAGAAGGATCATGGCGCCCCGGAAGCATTCCATCCAGCAGTAGCATCTCCTTCAACCACGCGAGGACAAAACTGATGTTAGCTACATTCGAGCGTTCACCGCACAGAGGCGATCTCGAACACTACCTATGATAATAAATCCAAAGGAAAGGTCGACAAAATGATTCAATCTGACTTTATCGGTATTCTGGATTGAGTAAAAAAGGGATATATGAAGTTCAAGGCCTTGCCAAAACCGTCATGGCCCTATTATGTATAGGCCGCACTAAGCCAATAGCGAATAACAAACTCTTTCCTGCTCCCTCGACCTTAATTAACTCCCCCATCCTGCCAAGCCTCAGCTGCCAGCCCATTGTATCTAAGCACACTGCGGCAAATTGATACAAGTAGCTAAAGATCTCGCATCCGACATCTCCGGCCGAACGGTTAGGCAACACTAGGGCGCCTGGGTCAAAATTCCACTTACCAAACAAGATGTCGAGAGGCGAACTCTGTAATTCCCCTCCTGCAAAAGTGATAGCGGCTGTAGCATCCATGTGGAAGAGGGTAAGCTTTCGGCAACACCTTTTTCAGATTGGAAAGGATGAATACTTGTGTTGGGTCCTGCAGACCAGGATAGCCTCAGATCAAAACCTAATAAATGTACCTGCGGTTGATCATATTTTTTGGGCAATAAGTATTCAGGAATTTGAGCGCTTATGTAGCTAAAAACTCTGCCACCTGAATACTTGATTCATTAAGGTCGTCACCCTATACCCGGAAGTCTCTATCGTTTTCTTTGTCTGTTAAGCTTCACAGGGTTGGGACTCCCTAAATCAAACTGCAATCGTTGTTTATCAACCACTCACGACGACACCGAGATCTTCGACTTAGCTCCCACAGGTCATCCACCCGGGGCAGAAGATAACGAAAGGGAGACAAAGTCCTAACTAAATCAACACACAATAACCTCAACCTTCTTCCCATTCCATCCATCATATCAGTCGAGTCGAGGAGATTCGTTCTTATCTATAGATAAGGCAAGAGAGAACTTATGACCTCGCGGATGGAGAGGGATTCGAACCCCCGGTATTCCTATCAATACTTCGGTTTTCAAGACCGACTCTTTCAACCGCTCAGACATCCATCCCTGCGCTCGCCCGCCCTATCTATCTGCGCGCTGGCAGGTAGGGGCAACTCTATGTGATTCGCTACGCTTGCTTGCGCCCCACCCCGTAAGCTGACTCTATTGCCTAGCGGTTAGCGACACTTTTCCGGTAGTACGAATCGCTACGCTTCGCTTCTTTCTATATGATAATATGCACCGTCGGTTGCTGCGCTCCCTGCGGGTAATAGCAAGAGAGTGAAGAACGAACGATCCTCAAAAAAGTCAGCAGTGAATGAGTCCGACTCGAGTTCGTGAGTCAAAGGCGTGGCAAGAGAGCGAGTTTGACTCGTGAACGATCCGCAAGTGAAGGACCGATCCTTTAACGCCAGTACTGTTGCGAGACTGGTACTTGGCGGCTCACGAGCAACATATAGAAAAAGGTTGCCATCACTCCCTCGCTCCTTTTTGAAGGCCCACCGCTCCCCCTTTCTTTAAGTATCTATCCCGGCTTGCATTTTGGTGCGAGTACTACAGTTCCTCCATAATCACACAGAACGCCCAGCTTCGAAGAGCTGCTCTCTCCCCAGTCCACAGCAAGGTGTGGAATCTGGATCTATTGTGTGTTCTGACTCTATTGGATCAAGCCAGATACTAAGCCTTCTACTACTACTACTTAGGAGATCAAATGCTATATTTCAGAGATTGGACTCTCTTATTGTGTTTTTTCAGGGCTGTTCCCGAGCCAGGTTCCCTGGATCCATTCTTACCTAAATGGATGAATGAAGAAGGGGGCGAGCAGATACGACGGCCACACACACTTATTTTTAGCCGAATAAAGTCGGATCTACTACACGGCTAGGATCATAGAAAGATTGAGAAAGCAAGATCAAACCTACTCTACTGTCGATTCAAAAGGTAAACAGCCCCCGAAGACTTTATCAATGAATGGATCAAAGAAGTTTATCTATCTAAGTCATCGTATATAAGGGAAGAAGCCCGCCCCTGATCGAAGAATGAAGAAGCTAGCCCGGGTAGACTTTAAGACCAACTTGGTGTAGAGACGACTATGATGGTCGGCCTCCACAGACTGAACGCGGGAGATTCTTTCACCCTGTTTTTAGTAGTGCGAGGAGGATAGAGCTCCCAGCAACGACTGATTGTTCGTACGAGCGAAGGAGCGAGCATGCTTTACCCTTAGACTGAAGTTGACATTCACAGGTCTTGTGGGAACTCCTTCAGTTCAGGTAGCCATAGTCACTCAGGGCTATAGTGGTAGTAGCAAGATCGAAATTGTGAGATTGGCTCGATCACAAACTATCAAGAAGAAAGATCAAGATTCACTTTTGTCGGGCAAAGAACTCTACTGAGGAAATGACTTCGCTCACTGAAGACCAAGCAGCAGCCATTCTAGATGAAAGGACACAAGCCTAAAACTTGAATGCGGATCTATTTATCTGGAATTCCTATCTTCAGAAATAAAGAGTTGCCTATCTTCAGAAATGCTGGTATAGTTGACTTGCCTCTGTTCTCGCACCGGTGTCTGCCAGGGTCTGAACCATTAGGTAGAGGATCAGCTGAAAGAAAAGGAAGACAGAGATCTTGCGCCAGATCCGTATACATTCAGCACCCTCATTACAGCATTTGCTAAGCATGAAAAGTGGTTGGAGCTATGCTTATGTGCACGAAAATGCAGGAGAAAGGATGGCACCCAGAGACGAGGAAGGGCGTAGCAAGCGACGAAATGCTTCGGTGAAAGCTAGAACCAACTCTGCGAGGAAAGCGGAAGCAAACAATTATGATGTGGTTGATAGTGTTTTTAGGGATAACCTAAGTCGGCGTTACCCGACATAGTCAACGGGGTACCTTCATTCTTTAACAATTCCGGACATAGGAACAATGAGCTGTCTCCACGGCTTCTCTTCCAAACCAATATCGCATTGGATCTATCTTCAGCTTATTCTCTCAATCAATGAATGCGGGTCATCGTGGAAAATCAGGGGAAGTGTAGACTATAAGTAGCCAATTTGCAATTCATTTCCTTGGCAATGACGAGTGATGGTATCTCGAAGCCATTCATCTTATCTCTGCAGCAGGAGATTCTTCACCGGACAAAAGATAAGGAAAAGACAAAGAAATCCCATGGGTAGTTTTTGGAAAAACCTATTCTGTAGGAGAGAGAGGCCTACCTATGAAAACTAGTATGTATCTTTTTCTTGGTTTAAGCAGTGCAGGAAATTGTCGGTCCTAAAAACAATGTGTCCCCATGATCATTTTACATCACGATATCTTTTTCTTCTGGTTATGCGTTTTCCTCTTCACTTTTCTTTTTATTTATTTGAAGGAATCGTCCGGGCAGAAACGGGGATAGTGATTGATGGCATAGAGTTTTGATAGAAAACTCATATCAAAATCATACCAAAAGAAAGTCTCGATTCAAGGAACGGAATACAGGTCCATGATAGAACACAGACCGGTAAGAGAAAGGAAAGTAAGCATAGTCTTCATTGAACCGGAAGAACAATTTGATTTTCCGTCAACAAAGTAACGCTGTGCAAACTCATCTGATCCCTGTTTGGGACTTCTTCTTCATGTCACGAGCCGGAATCGAACCGGCGCTTTCCAGATGCATGGTCAGGATAGATACCTATCAGATCGCGACTTTGATTTCGCAGTTCAAGAGGAGACCTCCCTACATCTGCGGGCTGGCGGTCCTGCCGGCCAGCCGACACAAAATCCAATTTGAGTTTTCAATACGGAGCCAGAAAGAGGCAATAGTTAGGACGCATATGCGTCCTAACTATTGCCCCTGTCCCACTAAAGTGGAAAAGAAGGACTCTAAAGACAGGAAATATGTTGTCTTTATTGATTCTGGTGTGAAGTGTAGGTTTATCAGTTCATAGAGATCCCGAGGCCACTGATACCCGAAGTGGTTAGGTGGGATAGAAGAGAGGGTATGCGGGCTTCTATCAAAAGGTTTAAGAGAGCTACGGACTCTCTATAGAAAGATACCTATTATGTTATGACAGGAATGATCGAAACCTTATTAGTGATAAATTCAGAAGCACTTTTCGCTTTCTAGAGCAATAGCAATCCCATGCTCTTCGGTCAGGGCTTATATACGCTGTGAAAGAATCCTTCTAAGCTTTCCTCCGAGGTGAGAACGTACGCTGACGTATCCTTTCTAAAGTTTGGGTTCCTTTCATATAAGAAAGGTGGAAAATAAGTGGATTTTGATCAGCATCAATGGGAGATCTGATTTTTTAGAATGACCTTCCCCCGATCAGAGAAGGGTAAGAAGTCTCTTGAGCAGTGAGTTTTTCAACGATTTGTGCTCTGAGCGATAGAGCTAATAAAAAGAAAGTTTTGTCCGGAGCTACTAAAAGGAGAAATGAGATAACGACGGGAGAGGAGGAAAAAGAAGTAGAGTTAGGTTATGTTCTTGTGTATAAGCCCTCGGTCGATTCGTCTGCTCATTCACAGCGTATGATTCTTATCCAATTGCTTCTTCTGAAAACGCGGCGTCGGTTAATCTTTCTTATTCTCCCTTCGGGGCTCCTCATGTTGCTACTAACAGAAACTGTTCTGACCTTGCTCATACAATCCTCGGGACTACTATTGTACATTCGAATATGGTTTCGCGGGCACGTCCAACCGTACCTTGCCACTTGCCAGTTCAAAGTCTAAAAGCCGGTCAATAAGACAGATCCGGATCCTAGTGGAGATGGTTCGATCGCTAACAAAGACAGGGGGGTAGCAAACTCCCAACAAGCAAACAAGCAACTCCAAGAGCTCAAGCCTAAAGCCTTAGTAACGTAACGTGCATCCTCATTGCTCGCGTAAAGCAAGCATAGGCTCAAAGGCTTAGAATGATAGCAAAAGAAGATGGCCCTTACTACACTAAGCGCTATGAGAGCCAATCATTAAATAATAGGTCAGTCTTGCTGTCTCAAATAGGGATTGAGTGCCTGCTAATAAAGCTTGGGAGTCCTGGTGGGAAGAGGAGCAGGAACATTTGCAGTCGACAGGTCTATTGGGCCGCTTCTGGGAGATCATCTTGTCTTTAAGATTCTTGACATTTCAGTATGGTATCATGACAAGCCTCTCCTCTCCTTTTCTTGTGCTCTTTATCTTATTATTTGAACTCTTCTTTTCGCTTATTACCTCAACCTTCTTTGTCAATTCTGGGCCAGTATTTGATTAGGTGTCATAGGTAACAGCTTCTTAGTTCGACCTGAAATTGGAAATATTTAGGTATTAGTGCGTCCATCATGTACAACACTAGTCAATTCAGCTTCAAGAGCCTGAGGACGCAAGTCCTCAACGGATACAACTTGATTTGGCACACTCTCCACATTGACAGGAACAGACTGAACATTAGGATCCGCAAGGTAGGTAGTTTCTTGTTAGCTATCCTGACTAAGATATTCCTATTTTGTTTATCACTTCCTTCCCTTGTACAAGTCCTTGCTATCCCTCTCGGTCTACCCATCCAGAGGGCAGACCTCGTTCACAAGGATTCAGAGCTGGACAGAAAGAAAGCCTAAACCGAAAGAGCTGTCTCTTCACCCCAAAGCATAAGTCAAGTGCATTTCATCTCTAGTTTTCATCCTGTCATCAAAGCCAGACCAGAAAATAAAGGGTGTTTTCATCCTGTCATTTCTGGTAATTTCTCCGATTCTTTATCCGACTTGAATTCAGGAAGATACCGACTATCATTCATATCATCAAAGCAAGTGAATTAGTTTTCTTCCCCTTAACCCGAATAAGTTATCAAAACAAACACTGGACCAAAACATTTCATCTCCATGTCACCAACCAAAGATAAGTCATGCAACTAATCAAAGCTAAATCAACCCACACTAAGTAGGTGATGCAGAGAATAAAAAACTCTGTCTATTTATATTGCTCACAACATACAGCGCCCCTCAATAAAAGATACAGAGATGGTTATTCTAGATTAATAGAAAGCATTCAACAACTTGATGTCAGCAGTTTTATGAATCATGAACTTCTCTTCACAGAACCGGTTTGATCCGGAAATCAGATAGGCATGTTTAATATTAGAAGAGAGCCTAGAAGTCACTTTTGCTATCTCTTGCGTAAATGTATCGTTCACCTACTCCTCCCATGCCTTAAAATCCATATTCCAGGAAAAGCAAGTACGGGGTTTTCCACATGCTGAGGTAAACTTGTTCAGAAATTGGAGTCGCAAAACCTGTAATTTATAAGGGAATCAGCAATTTGCAAGGTTTTGGCCATGTGGAGTATCAACTTATCGGAATCCGGAGCTGGTTTATTCAATTCAAGTTTCATTCCAATCTCTATTCCAATCAGAAAATAAAGGCTATCAGAAAATCCAATCTAAAAGTCAAGTGATACAGGTCGGGATGGGAAGAAAGATCTGTGAGCTTCTCATGCCTGTCCGAACTCCTTAGTTTTTCTCCTCAGATCCAGTGCAATGCCCGACCAAGAAAGCGCTGTCCTTTCCAATTGTCAATGAAATTCGAAAGTAACAATAGCCGCAGGGGAATGAAATGATCCTGACACATGAAAACCATGCCCTCTGTGCAATATTCCACCAATCATCACTCCAATCAGAATAAGCGGGATTTTCGGAAGGAACTTGCTTAAAAACACTTAGATTTTCCGTGAATAGAACTCGATTCAAAAAAATAAACATTCCTTATCTTTTCCTGGTTTCCTCCTATTCCTATTGATCATATGACAAATTCGATTTTTACAAAATAGAATGGGTTGTGCGCTAGACTGATTCAAGACTGAGTCAAGTAGCCTGTTTTCTAATTATCGGATTGAGTGAGACAATCACGATCTTAAAGCGGTCGGTTAGCCGGCAACACTACCTTCCCCTATTGGCCGGCAATCCGTGATACACATAGGCTCCTTACGCATTTATCGATCGAGAATAGTCTCATCTCACATCAACTCTTTCTCTATGATAATTTTTGAGTGAAAAACAAAACATTGATTTCTAGTTTGATCGGGATTGGGTACTTATTCATAAACAAGATGAAATGAATCGACATGTTAAGCATCTCATCAACTATCCTAGTTAACATACGCGTTTTCAAGTTGCATTTCGTGCTCTTTTTCGTCGCCAGCTAAATCAATCAATTTGACAAGATCGTGCATCAATCACCTCGTCTGCTAGGGAAATGCACTCCTGAATAGACTCGATTCCCCGCCCCGCATCAGTGAAATGTCTAAGACGCAACGGAATAGCAACGTTTCTTTCTATATGATAATATGCACCGAGGGGAGGAGATGCCTGAAAATTGGTTTCTTCTTTTCAAGAGTTGGGATTGAAGGATTTGCTAATGCCCGACCCTTCTCGACTAGAAACTCTTCCGCTCCTCCGGACCTTTGGAAAACCAAGAAGCAGAATGCAGTGTCTGCTATGATTGCCCCAGATGTAAGTTGGCCTCCCCCAGCCACAGCTATTTTAGCCGATTTTTTCTTTTGGATATGGCAAGTGGTTGTAACTGCTAAATACAAATCAATGAATGTACTTGAACTGCCGGTATCAATAAGGGCAATGTCTGTTTGTCCACCAACAGTGACCTTGACTGAAAATGTGCCAGCAGTGACCTGCCCTGAAACTGCATGAGCCGAAATATGCATGAGATACTCATTTGGAGGGGAGTCCTAATCCTGTGGGATTTCTTCTTCTTGTACTGCAATCTCTTCTGTGGCATCATTTGGTGTGTCAGTTTCCTGCATGACATTGATAGTAGGGATTAACTTGCAGAAGTTTTTGATTGGTCTTTTTCATGTCATGGGATAACCCCCCCCCCCCCCCCGAAAGAAGAGTGCAAAGACCAAGTTCCCATTTCCTCCGTTCATCCACGAGAATCGATATTCGTTCTTTCCACTTTGAATACGTCAATTCTCATCCGTTACTTGAGATTCGATACGTAAGATACGTCATTTCTCATCCGTAACTTCCATCCGATAAGGGCAATAAAGCCAAGGCAAGCTCATATTTGCGTATCTAAAGGCTTGGTGTGGAGTTTTGGGGAGAGGGCCTGGGTTTCGGGAGATGAAAAAAGCCTACTTTTATAGCTAAGTGATTAGGACTTGATCGAAAAATATTGCTCTCAAAACATGCATTTTTGAGGTAAACTAGAAAAACACTACTTTTGACCCATAGTGATCCGCACTTTTTTCATTGGAAATCAAGTTTCCTTAGGGAAAAAGGACTTGCTAACTTTTGCAGCTATATGAAACGGACTTGCCTACGGCACTTTTGCACCGAAGAAACTAAAAAAGAGTCTTTCTCCGCCTAAAAGCAAGGTAGGATTTCTACGAAACAAGTCCGGATAGGTAACTAGGCGGATAGGAAGGATTTCTACGAGCTTCAGTTCATGAATTGAAATATGCATGCATCCCATTCATAAGGAGTAGCTGGCTATCCGTGTGCAACACTCATTTCTTTCTAGGAAGATAAGATCCCGCTCTAAGGCATTGGAGCTGCTGGAATATGATACGAAAATACAGATTGATGTTTCTGCTTCTCCTCTCTCGGGAATAGTTTACCGACCGGGCCACCTGTAAATTCTTTAGTTAAAACAGGCCTCGGGAGTAGTCATCCTAGTATCGAAAATCATCTATTTTGCTTCCGAAGGTAGACAGCAGCGTTGATTCTCCGATTATACGATGGCAACATGTGTGAAGTCTAGTACCAGATCATATCGGGGATAGCTAGCTCATCAGCAGTTCATTTCTATGTATGGCGAGAAGTCCAACTGTCAAGCATGGCACGATTCCAGAATCATCGCTTGGCTGCTGCTTAGATGAGATGAAACCTGAGCTGACTTCTCTGTTTTAGTACCGGCCAGGCCTGCTTCTTAAGTGAACTCATCCATTCCCTTGTTAGTACAGAAGGAGGCGATATCGTGTCAATTCCCTAAATAAAACCGTCTTTTCCAATGATTTAGGGCCCATACCCCAATAATGATGACGAAGAGGTCTTCCTGCTTCAAAAACAGGGCTTCCTGACCCGATAAAAGAGTGCACATGGAAGTAGTTCCGCTCAATTCTCCAATACGACTTCGGGTGTGACCCCAACCCCACCAAATGGTGATCCTCGAGACCAAAGGGCATTGAACGAGAGAGAAGGAAATCGTCCACAGAGAATCGGAGTATCTGGCCTAGTGATAGTTAGAAAGAGTTGGCCAATACAGAATCTCATGCGCCTCTCATTGATGAACCCCTTTTTCCTTTATCCTCTACTGGTGGCTGATTGATTGAGCGCCGGTCTCACTCATTCTTTATGAGCGGAAGCCATGCACCTATCACCTATAACCGGAGAAGTACTATACGGCACGGCACCTTCGGCGAGGACTCAACTCAACAGAGAATGATTTGACAAACATTGATCCATGCTTGGCCTTAGCCTGAGCTCAACTCTGAAAAAGAAAAGAGGAGAATCTCTCTAGCTCGTGGAATCACTTCCCTGGATGCTTAGATAGCTCGAGAAAGTGCGCCACTTCTCCCTTAGAGCCCATCTATCTAAACGGGTATAAAAACAGAGAAATAGGCTCATTAAGTGAAGTGAGAACAGAACTCGATCTTTGCTAGGCGTGAGAAGAAGATATCGGTCCTTTGGCCATCGGGAGCAGTGGTAAAGAAATCCTTTGAATGGATCAGTGAGTTCCTGCACGATTGCTGGAACGAACGGAATCTACGGGAACGAGATCTTTCTGTTGGCACGATATCTTTCAGGAACTGCGGTAATCCAATCCTTGAGCTAAGGACGAATGCTTGATTTGCAATCTTTCAAGACGATTTTCTTGTAGCAGATGTGGAATCTAGATTGGCATAACGGGTTCTACGTGAAGTCAGCCGTTCGTAAGACCACCAGCTCGGCAGGGAGCCACGAGCGAGGCAGGACGGGCCGCCAGCAGCGACGAGCAGAAGGGGTCGGTGGTGGGTAGCAGCCGGAGTCGGAGGGACGGCGGCCGCGGACGAAGGGGCGCCGGGCGGCCGAAGCCGGAGGGGCGCCGGCGGCCGAAGTTGGAAGGCGTCGGGCGGCCGAAGCTGGAGGGCGTCGGGCGGCCGAAAGAGCAGCGACGCGGATGGGGCGAGCAACAGGAGACGACCTTGGAGGAGGAAGGAGCGACTGGATCAATCGGGACCAAGTCTGATGGGATCCAACACACAACGCTGAAACACTGGGTTCCACACAGCAGCTGGATGTGAAGCTCATGTAGCTGTAGCTGGAGATGAACGCAGGCAACAGCAAAATCACGGGCCGGCAGAAAACAAAGCAACGGCAGGCGAGTAGGAGATTGGAGCGGGAGAGCACGAGTTGCGTGTGCGAAAAAAAAATACCTAGAGCTCTAATACCATGTTGAGAATAGCAACTTGTATTATTTAGGAGGCCAAAGCCAACACAAGAGGATGCCAAAAGGCTACAGAAAAATGCCAAGAGACTAAATACAAAAGGTCAAAAGACATCACTAACATTAAGTTCCTGGACAAGCTGTCCCAATCTCATCTTCACAAGGGAAACACTCGGCTTGACTGGAAATGCATGTCGAAAACGTGAACTTGCACGAACTTTCGAAAACAGAGTTTACCGAGTTTTGAGAAAACACTCGGGCATTGGTGTGAAGACATTCAAGCTTCATCACTGTGGTTCTGGTTTCAACATTCGTGATCTGAACAGGTGGCTTCAGATTGCCGTTACTCCGGGTATTGAAGAAGTCGTACTTTCAGTGCCAATGGTATACTACTTTCTCTGGTCTTCTGAAAGCTATTGTTCTGGACATCAATGCCATCCTAAATACTACTCCCTCCGTTCCTAAATACTTGTCTTTCTAGGCATTTTAACAAGTGACTACATACGAAACAAAATAAGTGAATCTACACTCTAAAATATGTCTACATACATTCGTATGTAGTAGTCATTTGAAATGTCTAGAAAAACAAATATTTAGGAACGGAGGGAGTATTACTTTGACCATCAATTTTCATTGCATTATGTTTATTATATCCAAAATAATTTGGATATTGTGGAGGTATTTTTGGAGATAAGTTCACATATATGATAGTATGATTTTTAAATATTCAATCTAACTATTTGTGGAAATATTAGTAGTCAAAATTTGAAATGTTTGACTCTATTCTTGTCTAAAATGACAGCACCGGAGAAAGTACAGATGCGGGCCTCACAACGGGTACGAATGGGTGCCTTACAACTTCCCCTGCTCAGTTTTTTCCAACGGGAGTGGAAACTCGATTCGGCATCTTCACCTCGCCAGTTGTGTCTTCCACCCTGTTGCCGGACTTGCTCGCTTGACAAGGCTGCATCTGTTTAGGGTGGACATTACAGGAGATGAGTTAGGGTGCCTACTTTCTAATTCTTTTTCTATGGAGAAGCTGAATCTCACTAAATGCGGTAACGTCATTCACCTGAAGATACCTTGCCTGCTACACAGGCTCAACTGCCTGGTGGTGCTGCAGTGCGGAGCTCTAAAAAAGATAGAAAATGAAGCTCCAAATCTTTGGATTGTTCGCATCGATAGCCAACCAGAGAAAGTTCCAGTTGGAGATGTATTGCAAGCGAAGGACCTCCAAATGCTGGATTTTTACGAATCTAACGTCATTCATTATGCTCGTGCCAAGCTTCCGTCCATTATACCAAATCTTGAAACCCTCAGCCTAGGATCGACCGGGGAGGTAAAAATCCCCAAGTTTTTTTTTCCGTTAGTACTCTGAAAGGATGGCTAGCAATAGATTTGATCATCATGCATTATTCATATTGCAGTAATCATGACATAACCTTGACATATCTATGCAGGTGCTCAATACGCCAATCTTACCTGTCAAATTCCTCTACCTCAAGAACTTGTGGATTTCTCTTTGTGATCGAGGGATGAAGGGCTTTTCCTCAGGCTACGATTATTTTTCTCTCGTTTCTTTTCTGGATGCTTGTCCTGTCTTGGAGAATTTTGTGTTGGCTGTAAGTCACTTCTCCTCAAGCTTGCAATGATATCAGCATCTGCATGTAGAGGAACTACTAACTGTAACATGCATGTTCTTCCTATGCACACAGGTATTACAGACTAGCGTAAGGCATGAATTAATTTCCGGATACACGCGTCTGAGGCAGATGCCAGGACACCGGCATGGCAACATCAAGAATGTGACGATCAAGGGCTTCTGCGCTGCAAAGAGCATGGTCGAGCTAACCTGTCATATTCTTGAGAATGCAACGTCACTCGAGCGCCTTACGTTGGACACCATATGTGATAATGGCTCTGAAGACCTTGATAGGACTTTTGACAACGGAATTGCTGGATGCTACACAATGTTAGACTGGCGTATGCTCGACGAAGGCTATAGAGGGCTCAGGGCTATTGAAAGATACATTGTGGGGAAAGTTCCCTCCACGGTCAAGCTAAATGTTAACAAGCTCAGCAGCCGTCGCTACGCTATAAAATCGTATGAACAAAGTTCTGGCAATTATATATCCTGGTAATGTTAAATGTTGCGTTGATTGGATCTCGTAACTTGAATCTATTGTTTGAATGTTGAAAAATTACATAAGCCATGGTTTATTTATTTATTTTTGTAAAACGAACATAATTGTGAGTGTCCTGTTGTGTAATAGTAATACACATATTGTTGTTATCAAGCTGTGAATATGCTACTACTTGCCTGCAGAACAGAGCTTCAGACACAGGACAGAGGCGGAGCCGCTGAGCGGGAGGTTTCATGGTTGAGTAGGCACTAGGCTACAGACTTTGCTGGCTTAAAAGGTCACCCTGGATAAGAAGACGACCATAGCACGGGCTTTGTCGTCACTGAGTTTCTCCATTACTGCAAAGATGAACACTAGTAGAAAACAGGCCTTTGGTCACATCTAGTCCCAGTTCGTGTCTCAAACCGGGACTAAAGATTATACCTTTAGTCCCGGTTCGAGATATGAACAGGGACTAAAGGTTGCGATGCCCTTTTGTCCTGGTTCTTATCTCAAATCAGGACTAAAGGGCCCACTTCTCAAACTCTACCCCCCCCCCCCCCCTCCCTCCCCGCGCGCATATCGCCATTTCAGTTTAAGAAAAATAAAAGAAAATGATAAAAACTTCAAAAAAATAAAATCCTTCGAGATATAGTTATATTATTACATCTACTAGTTAGGAAAATTAAAAAACTTAAATTTAGACATGTACGAAAATCCGCATCCGATTTTGACAGCCTACAGCATGTTTGCAAATTTTTAGAATTCTCAAATTCTAAAAGGAAAAAATATGCTCAAATTTCAGTTTTTTTTTATTTTGGTTAAATCTTGTCAAACTACTTATTCAAGAAGTATTAGTGTTACTACATAATTATTCAAGAATATTAGTGTTACTAAATAATTATTTCAATTTTTTGAATTTTGGTCAAATCTGGTCAAACTACTTATTCAAGAAATATTAGTGTAATAAATAATTATTGTTTTTTAGAATAATAGTTTCAAACTCAAACAGTGAAACGTGTGACTTCATGCTCAAGCTAAACTCGGAATAGGATTGACATCTTACTATTATCAAGAAAACAACAAGTGCAGACTTGGAAACGAGAGGGAATAGAACCCGGAAGTTAGGCGTGCTCATGCCATGTTTGGTTCGGCTGTGGATTTCTAAAAGCAGCTGGGAAAAATCTGCTGTGGAAAATCTGATGTGAAAAAGATGTAGGTCATTTGGCAAACCAGCTGATACAGCTTTTTCAGATTTTGGCCCGCAGCGGAATCAGATTTTGGAAAGTAAGTCCTGGGCTGCTTTCGCTTTTGGTTCAGATTTTGACAACGGATTTCTGAAATCGGATTTTGCTGGGTTCGCCCTTTGGTTCAAATTCTGCTGCGCGGCAGCGAAATCCGTCAATAAAAGCTGAACCAAACACGACCTCAAGCGGCTGTAATTTTGTCTATTTTGGGCCTAGCCCAATAGCAGTTTCAGAAATTCCTAATAAATCCTAGAGGCCCACGCAGCCCATTCGTGCAAGGCAAGAGGTGGAACAAAAGTTTAGTCCCATATTGCTAGTTTAGAGGGAGTTGGACCTCTTTATAAGGGAGGTTCTTTCTCCACATGTATGAGCATGAGAACAAGAGGGACATCCACGCGTGCTCCTCCTCCGCCGCCGGCCTCGCCATGCCGCGCCGCGCGCCGCGCCGCGGGTTGCGGGTTGCGGGAATGAGCCGAGCCGATGTCTAAATTTTTGCCATGCACGATGGGTATACGCAAGGTCACGTGGGAGTTGAAACATTTTCTGTAGTGGACACTGAATTCGAACGGCGCGCCTCTTCGGCCGCTGCCTGTTCGCTTCATCTCCCTTCGTTGCTTCACCTTCCGCCGCAGCCTCTTCGCGTCCTTCTCATGTGCCTATATAAGAGAGGTCGCTCCTTTCTAGAGAGACACAACAGAAGCTCCTCTTCCTCTCGCCACAAAGTTCCGACCACTACGCTGCTACTACGTTCTTTCCCATTTCGTCTTGCGGCGTGCACCGCAGGTCGGGACAGTAGGCCTCCGGAACCGCACCTTTTGAGTCCTGTACGGGAGAAGGGTGATAAGGTTTTTGAGGAGCGCTCCGCGCGACTACTGGCTTCTTCATCACGGACTCCGACGACTACTTCCCCGACGACGACCTCTTCCCCGATGTCCACGACCTCATCGATGACATGGCAGGCGAGGACACCGACCCCAAGTCCAGCGTTTCTGCTGCTGCTGTCTCGTACGTGTTCTTCTCCTTTCTGTTAGAGGTCCTGCTGCAGTTCCTTGTTCTAGTATTTGCCCTACATATGTTAGACTCTATTTCATATATGCAACTTGCTATATTGGCTGCTCTAGATATGTTCAGTTACAGTTCATATATGAAGATGTTGTTTACCTTCTCTTTGTCAAATCGCATAGCTTGTTTTGTCACCATTATATTAGTCATGTTTTATCTAATATTTCTGCTAATAAAATCATTTGGTAAATTGCTCATATTTCCATCATAGGCTGGAGTAGTGAGAGGATGGGTGACCGGCCGGAAAGTTAGATGATTTGGAATGATGATGGGTGATTAGAGATTAGAGATTAAATTAAGCAGTGATGAGGGGTGATTAGAGATTAGAGATTAAATTGAGCAGTGATGAGGGATAATTAGAGTTTAAATTGTAAAATAATTCAGAAATTTAAAAATAGAAAAAAATCATAAAATTTTCTTTAGTCCCGGTTGTATCAACCGGGACTAACAGCAGCCACGTGGAGGGCCTTTAGTCCCGGTTGATATAAGAACCGGGACTAAAGTGGAGTATAATGGACAGACAACTCCATACAAAACGGTCAATAGCCAGCCAATATCTCTCCTCGAAAGACACATCAACCGCAAATATCTGAAAGGAGCCAACAGATCTAGGCACACAAACTCACACATGCCTTTGTTGATGAGACGGAATTTTCTTTTAACATGCCATCGCTGCCACCACATTGTCGAGGTCGTCAGGGAAACAAAAAACCTAAGAAATAGAAAATAAGACGGACTAGTCCCCACTCCTTTTGTCGTCGATGAGGCCGCCGGATAGGGGAAAGGAGGAGGGGGGGGGGGGGGGGGGGGGGGGGAAGAGGCAGTGACGTGTAGGAACACTTGCGGAGGTGGCTAGGGTTGGGAGTTGGGGTGGATTGCAACTAGATATCATATTTTGAAGGCTATTGTACGTGTACATTAACAAGTTGACTGCAGAGGAAATGCATTGGTTTGTATGATGAAAACTTTGTTTCCTAAGAAACATGAAGGACTTGATATAGGGGTTTTCATTATTTTAATCTTCTATGTTTGCTAAACAGTTTTGGTGACTTTTATGTAATAACGATTCACTATGCGCAAGGATTTTGAAGGCCAAATATTATCCAAGCCAAAGCATTCTTGAAGCGGGTCCGGAAAAAGGTCCATCATACACATTGCAAAGTATATTTGATGGTATCCAGACTTTTAAAATGGGATGTATTTGAAGAGTTGGGAATGGAGAATCTATTGATATTTGGAGGGATCCATGGATTCTTTCTAGTCCAAATAGAAAAATTCTGATATTGAGGGGAGGTATTCTAGCAAGGTGTGAGACTTAATTGTTGAGGATTCCTCTCAGGCGAATGGGAGGAGAACCTGATCTATTCAATATTTTCATCTGTTTCAGGCGAATGGGAGGAGAACCTGATCTATTCGATTTTTTCATGTGTTGATGCTTCCAGAATTTTGAGGATTCCTCTTGGTCCAAATGGTTTTGATGATTATGAGGCATGACATAATAACCGGTTTGGAACATTCTCAGTAAACTCTATGTATCACATTGAGTGGAAGACACCAATTTGGTAATATCTCACATAATATTTATTTGTCCTCCAGTGGTACTAATCCTATTTAGCATAAGATATGAAAGTTTGCAGTCCCTGGAAAAGTGGAAAAAAATTATATGAAAGGCCATGCACGGTGCTATCCCCAATGAAGTCAACCCTTTAACCGGCATATTGGTAATGATGGACAATTCCTATTTGCCATCTGTTCGCTGAAGATTTTATGCATCTTTTCGGCGAGTGCTACTCAAGTAAGGGATTATGAAAAATTCTTGATCTAGAAACTGTCATTGTTAATGCTTCGTTTGTGGAATATTGGGATCAACTGTGTTGGAAGAGCTAATTGATTCGTCGGAGGGGCATTTCCTTGGCATGCCACTTTTGGGTTTGTCTGAAATTATATCAGTTTCGGTCTGATACCTCTGACGGATCAGAAGATCGGTTACTCACGGAAAAAACACCTCGCCAATTGGTAACTGGAAATTATCTATTTTATCCATGTGTAGCAATTTCCCTGAGAATTTACCGAGAGCTGCCCCCAGGGAAAGTGTGAAATGGAGCACGCCATCAATGGCCTCTTTAAATTGAACGTCAATGCTTAAGGTCTCTCTCGACTGGTGCAGTAATCTATGATGGATATGGTAATTTTGTTGCTGCCACGGGATCATTTGATTTCCTATGCAGCCGAAGCATCGATGATGGAAGCTCTAGCTATGAAGGAAGGATTAATTTTGATGGCATCGATGGGAATTAATCATATTATTGCTGAATTAGGTTGTATTGAAGTTGATGAAGCTTGTGGTGGCACGACTGCCTGCCTGGTTGATAAAAGAGGTTACTATACTTGCAGATTGTGTTGATCACGCTACGATGATTGGAAACATCCGGTTCAAACACCACAGGCAGGAGCCCAATGTCACTGTCCACTAACTAAGCAAAATTGTTACGAAACCCATTTATTTATCTTGTACTCCCACCGTCCCATAATAAGCGTCTCAATCTTACACTAACTTTAATATAAAGTTATACTCCTTCCGCTCCTTTTTATAAGTCGTTTTAGACAGCTGATTTTGAACTGTTTTGAAAGCTGTCTGAACCGTCTAGAATGTCTTATATATGTGAACGGAGGAAATATTAAAGTTGAGATACTTATTTTGAGACCGAGAGAATAATTGGATAGATGCTCATAAACTCGATGCTAGTGTTTTACGATCGATTAATAAAGTAAGGCTGCGTTTGGCAGCAAGGTTTTTTCAAAGTTTTCTAATAATACTGCGGTTTTTGAAAAAAACAATGATTTTGAATACTTTGATGCGTTTGGCTTCAGAAAAAACTAAAGTTTTATAAACCACGGTATCCCAGAAACTATGGTATTTTTGCTGTATCGGAAAAAGAGGTCTAGACCTCTTTTTTTTAAACCGAACGAAGCGCAATCGACGTCGCCGTCTACGTCGAGATAATTATACCTGATGAGATCGCCTCTTACTTTTCCTCTGTTTGTTATCTTGTACTAAACCAATTCTACTATATCTCATGCTTATTAGCCGATTTTGTTTGATCGCGTACCTATAGTTGGTCTCTTGGGTGGTTCTTCTTCCAGCCGGGAGCACATAGGCGCACATAAAACTTTGATCCGACTGGAAGTACATGCACGTATAGAAATAATATGATGGCAACACTCCTAAGATTGTACTATTACTTTAATCTAGTTGATTACTGAACTTAAGTTGCCACCTGCTCTTGGTCAATCATGTACGCCCTGTTTAAATACTTGATCAAAACTTTGGTAAAACAGCAGCAGCCAAACACATGTAAAACTAAGAAAAATATTGGTTTTAAGAAACTGCGGTATTCCTTGCCCATCCATTAGAATACTACGGTTTTCAATTACCACAGTTTTTTTAAACTTTGCTGCCAAACTAGGCCTAAGTGGCGTGGAGTTCCTTCAAAGAAAAACTCGACTGGATAGGAGCCGAACCCGGCTGAAAGTCGAAGATTCCCCCGGCTTGTTTGGAAGTGGCCTCGCCAGTTGAGCAGCTTGGAAATTTCAGGGGCCACGAACGTCAAGTCCACACGATCCAGCCCCACAAAAATATCCAAAACCAAATCAAACAAGCGCCCCCGCTGCTACCGCCTCGCATCGTCGTCCGCACCACCAATGGAGCTCTCATCCCTCCTGCCCGCCCTGTCCCCGCGCCGCGCCCTCCCGCTCTCCTTCCCCACCGCGTCCAAGACGGCCCGGCGGCCGCGGCCGGCCGCCTTCGCCTGCCGCGCGGACGCCTCCCCGGAAGGGCCATCAACCACCCGGCGATGGTTCGCCTCGCTAGCCGCCGCCACCGCAGGTTCCTGACGCCTCCCCGTCAGTCATCTCCTGATCCAGTTTTATCACCACCTGCCTGTCAGTACGTGCGTTGTTGATGGTTTCTATGGCCCAGCCGTGGGGATTGGCGTCGCCGGAGGAGGGGAGGCTGGCGCCGTGTCGACCAGCAGGAGAGTTGTAAGAATCCGTGTGCCCGACCGTGTCCTGCTTCAGTTGTTCGGGCTTTGGCATCGGATGAGACTGTGCTGAGATTTTTGATGTTTGCTCGGTTGATTTGGGCAGTTTAGGAGCAACAAGATTCCGGAGAGCGACTTCATTACTCTGCCTAATGGCATCAAGTATGCATACTCTTTGCTGATTTACCCCGAGATATAGTCTACTGCTAGTCCTAGGCATGGTTTTTTTCACTTTCAGTGAGATTTCGATGAAATTCACTGAATAGTACTAATTTCAGACTTTCAGTAGACACTGAAATATTTACCTTTCGGCAGAAATATTTCAGCAATTTCAGTAGTACACAGGAATCCAAATAAATTTTCAAATACTTAACTGGATTCGACTGAATATTTTGGTCCTTTGGCCGAAATGCGAACCGAAATCACTGGAATCACTGAATTTCGGTGATCTCGGTTGTTGCTGAATTTTTTCTGAAAGTGAAAACCATGGTCCTAGGTGCACTTTACCTCTGGTGCTGTGTAGGTGTATGATGGTGTAAATTGGACCAGCAATTAATAGGCTCTACAGACTGTAGAATGGTTAGTGCATCAAGCCAGTTACATGGTGTTTTGGTGGACGTGTAGCTCCTAACCTCATATTGTCCTAGATAAGGCGTGTAAGCTTAGCGATACGTGCATTCTAAGCTAACCGATCTTACAAAATAAGATTGAATCTGTTCACAGTATGTGAAAATAGTTGTTGAAGATTTGCTGTGTATGTTTTCTTTTTGTTGGACTTATAAGCCGAAGCATGCTTTGCTAATTAAATTGTCATCACCTGAATGTGACGTAACTTAATTACAAAGTGTTGAGCAGGTACTATGACATCAAAGTAGGAGGTGGGGCCAAAGCAGTTAAGGGATCACGTGTCGCAGTATGTACCACCACCAGTATTTGCATTTTATCTAGCATTTCTAAATCATTTGCATTTGCATTTGCATTTGCATTTGCATTTGCATAAATGAATCTCTACTTATGAGAAGAACTGATGATGCCAAGGTATCATGAAATGGGAAATCTGAATTGTGCAAACTTTTTGTTACCTCCTTGAAACCATGTAGTTTAATTAATTTGACTCTCTGGTTTTATATTACTATAAATCATTGCATAAAAAGGTGACATCTTATAACTGTAACAACATTCCTTTTCAAGCATGTACATAACACAGCTATCCTTTTGTTTTGTTTTGTTATGTTTTTGCTTGAGGCCCTGTTTGGAATGTAGGCTAGGAAAACCATAGGAATAGGAAAAGTGCAGGAATTAGATGTCATGTCTTGTCGAATCTTATAGGAATCTAAAACACATGAATCATACAACATATATACTACTACTATATAGTGTATCTGTTTTAAACATTCAAATCACAAAACCAAGAAACAATATGGACCATTGATAGAGGCCATTGGATGGTTCAAATTGTTGGGATTCGCAGCTACCGTGCATGCTACAGTAGAACAAAGGCGCTGCACTTGTTGCAGGAAAAGTTCATCTGATTTGCTGCTACGTCCATCAGTGTGTGTAGCTGGTCTGGCGCCGCTCCTCTCACGGTACACACACTGGCAGTGCACCCAATCGCGTCAGCAAGACTGTTCTGGGTCTGCTAAAACCATACCCAATGTGCAATAAACTTTGGCCATGCTTTGCACGTGCCAATGTACTAGTACAACATAGTTGTTTGGACGCTTTGCAGGAAACCATCTCTTGAAAAGAGAGAAAAGAGGAGAGATAAAGAGACATGTTTTACTGGACTTATCAAAGGAATTGAAAACATGAGGTTTGAGCAAATGTTTAGGATCCTCCAACAAGTGGAGGAAAGGAAGGGTTCCTATGGGAATTCTTCAAGCAAACCCTTTCAATCGGAAGGGTGACATAGGAAAAACTCCTATAGGATTTCATTCCTATGAAATTCCTACATAACCCCCTTGTTCCAAAAAAGGCCTGAGTTGTTTTGGTCCTTTTCGGCATTTTATTCTAATATGAAGTTCCAGAATTGTTATTATTATTGATGATTTTGGACAAGAGTGAATTCCCCCTCCTGAAAATTGCAACATTGGCCTAAAGAAACCTTACATTACCTACTAGTGTTCCAACCCATATGTGTTCACTTATTCATACACTAGCTAGATGAATGTTCAGAAAAGTTGCAATTTGTTTTCAGCTTCACTTTTTTCAAGTATGATGATCAATGCCTATCCGAGTGTAGGTACATTACGTGGCCAAGTGGAAGGGCATAACATTCATGACAAGTAGGCAGGGCCTCGGTGTCACTGGTGGAACGGTATTGCCTTACATTTTTGGCTTCTTTCTGTGTAGGATAAATTAGCAATACTCTTCAGTAAATTATCTGTAGCCATATTTCATTCAAGTATGATAGTTGTGCGATGCAGTATTTGAAAAGTGACTGTACTTCAAATATAGTTTTCCTGGTTTAACTTTCGTTTACTTGTCTTAAATCATCTGTAGCCGTATGGGTTTGATGTTGGCAATTCTGAAAGAGGCAATGTTCTAAAAGGATTGGATCTCGGGGTTGAGGGAATGAAAGTTGGAGGCCAGGTGAGTAATTTCTATGGTTTCGTTTTGGTTTTGCTCTGCAACCTTTTATTTTCAAATAAACAATCCTGTGACTTTGTAGAGAGCTAAGGTATGTTGATACCAGTTACAGAACATGATGCTCTGCCACAGATAATTAAGCTTCCATCAGTCAACCCTTACAAATGATAGTATTGATGACTTTTAGAGGTTTTTTCATTTATTGATGATTATGAAATATGCTAAGTTGCCTGCATCATGTCAAAAAGCATATATTCATTTTAGCTTCATATAAGTATAAAGATTACATAACAATTATTTCTCGGTTCCGATGAATTATTTATTTTCAGTGACCACTTTATACATGTGAGTATTTTGAGGCATGAACACACATACAAATTTGGCTCCTGTCATGATTTCTTATGTGGAGATCACTTTCATTCTGCAATATGACAATAATGAAAATTTCAGAGGTTGGTTATTGTTCCTCCTGAGCTAGCTTATGGAAAAAAGGGCGTTCAAGAAATTCCTCCTAATGCAACTATTGAGGTAAACAGTCATTTATCTTCATGGAGTAGGATTTTCTACAATAGCTTACCACAGAACTAGTTCTCAAAAGTTCTCAAAATTTTTGAAAAAAATACCGAACCAACACACCTATAATATAACATGATCCAACGGTGGGATTGAAAAAATATGTCTGGATGTGTGCTGGACAAAAATAACAAATGTTTCAGTATATATTGATCCTGCAGTGAGTTGAAATGCTTGTTTTTTTCGCCAAGGACACATCAATGCATATTTTCACAATCACACCGTTGGATTATTTTATTAAATTAGAGTGAGCCTCTCCTATTTATTTCATATTTTTTAATAACTTTTAAACCGTTAAATGTTTAACAAGTCTTGACTAGTTCTGTGGCAAGCTATGATAGACACAGTTTTACCGCCATTTACATCAATAGTTATTCCATTCTTCTTCAGCTTGTTGCCAGTGTAACTTTGTTGGGATGTGGGGTTGGTGATGGATGGGATCTAGGCTGACGGCGGGGATGTAGGGCTGATGGCACGGGTCAGCTCCGACGGGAGGCCTCGTGTGCGGGGGATCTTTTTTTCCCATGGGGGAATTTTATTGACGGGGATAGAACTGATAGGTGCCCCCCCCCCCCCCCACCCCCACCCCCCGCCCCCCACCCCTGGTCATAACACGTCCAATGTAACGGTCAAACAAACGGTGTTGACTTTTATGCCACATTAGTGCTTATACGCGGGCCATCCCTGTTATAATTGTGTCAACTTAAAAAAAAAGCATACATGTTTTTTGCTAAATTTTGCTCCAATACCAGTAGGTTTTAGTGAAGAAAAAAAGTGGTAATTTTTTGAAATCCTAACGCCAATTGTGGTGATTTTTTGCTATTTACTCAATGTTTATCTGTTTTTAACAGCTGGATGTCGAACTACTATCAATCAAACAGAGTCCATTCGGGTATGTGCAGTTATTAGATAATATGCACATGATATTATTTTTTTCTTGCCATTACTAATGAAAAACAATCTGTTCCACAGGAGTCCTGTGAAGATCGTTGAAGGATAATTGTGCATTGACTTCTGCAGAAAATGATGTATATTTGAACATGCTGGAGAGTGTTACTGCAAGAAAGGGGGCTAGATGTATCAGATTTCAGTGGTGCTATTGTGTAAATAAGTGCACCATAATGTAATATTTGACTTTGGAGGCTTTTTTTTGGCTGGTTGGAGAATAAGCAAGTTCCATAAATTATAGTATATATTCAATTCCTTTTTGCATTTTTTTCAGGTACAATCCCTCTCTGTCTCTCTCTGTAACACACACAGTTCTCACTTGTATAGCCTTTGCAGCTTCATCATCTTGTTCTGACTTTTGATATTATTTTTTAGTTCCAGTACTTGATTTTAAGGGTTTCAGTTCCTCTGCAGTTGACTTTTTGCCGGTACTATAGCTGTCAAAATATGCCTCCTATTGCAATCCAATGGCTGCCCTTAGTAGTGATGCGAGCGCCAAATAGGAAATTCCTAGATGCTCTTAGTAGCGATATGTATTCAGGCAATACGGAATAACACACGCGTTAATTCGGATAGTTTCTGCAGACTATAAGCATGAGTGCTCGTAGACGTTCACCACAAAAAACTGGTAGGTAGTAGTCATAATCACAAGATAATGAGCCAATGGTAAGAATAACTGACCTACATATGATGATGTAAAAAATGTAAAATGAACAGAATAATAATGCTCATTTCGAAAGGAATCAATTGGATTATGGTGTGAAATGTTGGAATAACCCTAAACTGAGTAATAGCTTGTAAAATATGCCATATTGAGTTTTTCTTTTGGAAAATGCAAAAAAATGCATCAAATATTACACAACAAACCGCTCGTCACGGCGAGAATAGCCCCTGGTGGGCGCGAGAGAATGGTGAAGAGGGAAACGTGTGAGGCCTTAGGGCACAAGTCATCCCCTCTAAGGTATAGGTGCTTAGGGAAGGTGTTGTTGGGGATCGTAGCAGAAATTTAAAATTTTCTACGCATCACCAAGATCAATCTATGGAGTCATCTAGCAACGAGAGGGAGAGGAGTGCATCTACATACCCTTGTAGATCGCAAGCGGAAGCGTTCAAGAGAACGGGGATGATGAAGTCGTACTCGTCGTGATCCAAATCACCGAAGATCCTAGCGCCGAACGGACGGCACCTCCGCGTTCAACACACCTACGGAGCGAGGACGTCTCCCGCGCCTTGATCCAGCAAGGAGGAGGGAGAGGTTGAGGAAGAGGGCTCCAACAGCAGCACGACGGCGTGATGATGGTGAAGCAGCAGTACTCCGGCAGGGCTTCGCCAAGCTCTTACGGAGAAGGAGAGGTGTTGGGGAGGGGAGGGGCTGCGCCTTGGATGTTGTATGCAGCCCTCCCCTTGCCCCTCTATATATAGGGGAAGGAGGAAGGGGGCCGCCCCCCTCTAGATGAGATCTAGAGGGGGCGACGGCCAAGGGGAGGGGGCTTGCCCCCCAAGCAAGGGGGGCGCCCCCTTTAGGGTTTGGGACAATTACATTTGAGCCCCTAGTTGTGTCACACCCGTGTGTTTTGCCCCTAAATTCAAAAAACCCTCGTTTCTGCCCGAGCTCGTTTGCTCTTCTTATGTTTTTGCCCTTTGTCCGTTTGACCGTAACTTTGAAAACTTCATAACGAATTCATGCTAACTCAGAAAAATGCATATAAGATATCAAAATGTCCGGAAAAACATCACCTATATGTGCATGCCATTTGCATTCATGACAGTACTTTTGTCATGAATGCAAATGGCATGCACATATAGGTGATGTTTTTCTGATCATTTTGATATCTTATTTGCATTTTTCTGAGTTAGTATTAATTCGTTATGAAGTTTTCAAAGTTACAGTCAAACGATCAAAGGGCAAAAACATAAGAGGAGTAAACGGGCTTGGATAGAAATGAGGGTTTTTTGAATTTAGGGGCAAAACACACGGGTGTGACACAACTAGTGGCTCAAATGTAATTGTCCCTTAGGGTTTCCCCCCCAACCCTAGGCGCATGGGCCCAAGGGGGGATGCGCCCAGCCCATGTAGGGCTGGTTCCCTTTCCTCAACAGCCCATTAGGCCCTCCGAGAGAGGTGGCCCCTCCCGGTGGACCCCCGGAACTCCTTCGGTGGCCCCGGTACAATACTGATACGCCCCCGAACATTTCCGGTGACCGTATGACAACTTCCTACATATAAATCTTCACCTCCAGACCATTCTGGAACTCTTCATGACGTCCGGGATCTCATCCGAGACTCTGAACAACATTCGGTAATCACATACAAGTCTTCCTAATAACCCTAGCGTCATCGAACCTTAAGTGTCTAGACCCTACGGGTTCGGGAACCATGCAGACATGACCGAGACAACTCTCCGACCAATAACCAACAGCGGGATCTGGATACCCATGTTGGATCCCACATGTTCCACGGTGATCTCATCGGATGAACCACGATGTCGAGGATTCAAGCAATCCCGTATACAATTCCCTTTGTCAATCGGTATGTTACTTGCCCGAGATTCAATCGTCGGTATCCCAATACCTCGTTCAATCTCGTTACCGGCAAGTCACTTTACTCGTTCCGTAATGCATGATCCCGTGACCAACTACTTAGTCACACTGAGCTCATTATGATGATGCATTACCGAGTGGGCCCAGAGATACCTCTCCGTCATACGGAGTGACAAATCCCAGTCTCGATTCATGCCAACCCAACAGACACTTTCGGAGATACCTGTAGTGCACCTTTATAGCCACCCAGTTACGTTGTGACGTTTGGTACACCCAAAGCACTCCTACGGTATCCGGGAGTTGCACAATCTCATGGTCTAAGGAAATGATACTTGACACTTAGAAAAGCTCTAGCAGTCGAACTACACTATCTTGTGCTATGCTTAAGATTGAGTCTTGTCCATCACATCATTCTCCTAATGATGTGATCCCGTTATCAATGACATCTAATGTCCATAGTCAGGAAACCATGACTATCTGTTGATCAACAAGCTAGTCAACTAGAGGCTCACTAGGGACATGTTGTGGTCTATGTATTCACACATATATTACGATTTCTGGATAACACAATTATAGCATGAACAATAGACAATTATCATGAACAAGGAAATATAATAATAACCATTTTATTATTGCCTCTAGGGCATATTTCCAACAGTCTCCCACTTGCACTAGAGTCAATAATCTAGTTACATTGTGATGAATCGAACACCCATAGAGTTCTGGTGTTGATCATGTTTTGCTCGAGGAAGAGGTTTAATCAACGGATCCGCGACATTGAGGTCCGCATGCACTTTACAAATATCTATGTCTCCATTTTGAACATTTTCACGAATGGAGTTGAAGCGACGCTTGATATGCCTGGTCTTCCTGTGAAATCTGGGCTCCTTGGCAAGGGCAATAGCTCCAGTGTTGTCACAGAAGAGAGTCATCGGGCCCGACGCATTGGGAATAACTCCTAGGTCAGTAATAAACTCCTTCACCCAGATTGCTTCTTGTGCTGCCTTCGAGGCTGCCATGTACTCCGCTTCACCTGTAGATCCCACCACGACGCTTTGCTTGCAACTGCACCAGCTGACTGCCCCACCATTCAAAATATACACGTATCCGGTTTGTGACTTAGAGTCATCCAGATCTGTGTCGAAGCTAGCATTGACGTAACCCTTTACGACGAGCTCTACGTCACCTCCATAGACGAGAAACATATCCTTAGTCCTTTTCAGGTACTTCAGGATATTCTTGACCGTTGTCCAGTGTTCCATGCCGGGATTACTTTGGTACCTTCCTACCAAACTTAAGGCAAGGTTTACATCAGGTCTGGTACACAGCATGGCATACATGGTAGACCCTATGGCCAAGGCATAGGGGACAACACTCATCTTTTCTCTATCTTCTGTCGTGGTCGGGCATTGAGCCGTGCTCAATCTCATACCTTGCAATAGAGGCAAGAACCCCTTCTTGGACTGGTCCATATTGAACTTCTTCAACATCTTGTCAAGGTACGTACTTTGTGAAAGACCAATGAGGCGTCTCGATATATCTCTATAGATCTTGATGCCTAATATATAAGCAGCTTCTCCAAGGTCCTTCATTGAAAAACACTTGTTCAAGTAGGCCTTTATGCTTTCCAAGAATTCTATATCATTTCACATCAATAGTATGTCATCCATATATAATATGAGAAATGCTATAGAGCTCCCACTCATTTTCTTGTAAACACAGGCTTCTCCATAAGTCTGCGTAAACCCAAACGCTTTGATCATCTCATCAAATCGAATGTTCCAACTCCGAGATACTTGCACCAGCCCATAGATTGAGCATTGGAGCTTGCACACCTTATCAGCATTCTTTGGATCAACAAAACCTTCCGGCTACATCATATACAATTCTTCCTTAAGGAAACCATTAAGGAATGCCGTTTTGACGTCCATTTGCCATATCTCATAATCATAGAATGCGGCAACTGCTAACATGATTCGGACGGACTTCAGCTTCGCTACGGGTGAGAAAGTCTCATCGTAGTCAACCCCTTGAACTTGTCGATAACCCTTAGCGATAAGCCGAGCCTTATAGATGGTCACATTACCATCCGCGTCTGTCCTCTTCTTAAAGATCCATTTATTTTCTATGGCTCGCCGATCAACGGGCAAGTCAGCCAAAGTCCATACTTCATTTTCATACATGGATCCTATCTCGGATTTCATGGCTTCCAGCCATTTGTCGAAATCTGGGCCCGCCATCGCTTCTTCATAGTTTGAAGGTTCACCATTTTCTAACAACATGATATCCAGGACATGGTTGCCGTACCACTCTGGTGCGGAACGTGTCCTTGTGGACCTTCAAAGTTCAGTAGCAACTTGATCTGAAGTTTCATGATCATCATCATTAACTTCCTCCCTAGTCGGTGCAGGCACCTCAGGAACAATTTCTTGAGTTGCGCCACTCTCCGGTTCAAGAGGCAATACTTCATCAAATTCTACTTTCCTCCCACTTACTTCTTTCGAGAGAAACTCTTTCTCTAGAAAGGATCCATTCTTGGCAACAAAGGTCTTGCCTTCGGATCTAAGATAGAAGGTATACCCAATAGTTTCTTTAGGGTATCCTATGAAGACACATTTTTCCGATTTGGGTTCGAGCTTTTCAGGTTGAAGTTTCTTGACATAAGCATCGCATCCCCAAACTTTCAGAAACGACAGCTTAGGTTTCTTACCAAACCACAATTCATACGGTGTCGTCTCAACGGATTTAGACGGAGCCCTATTTAAAGTAAATGCGGCAGTCTCTATAGCATAACCCCAAAATGATAGCGGTAGATCGGTAAGAGACATCATAGATCGTACCATATCCAATAGGGTGCGATTACGATGTTCGGACACACCATTACGCTGTCGTGATCCAGGCGGCGTGAGTTGTGAAACTATTCCACATTTCCTTAAGTGCGTGCCAAATTTGTGACTCAAATATTCTCCCCCACGATCTGATCGTAAGAACTTGATTTTCCTATCACGTTGATTCTCAACCTCACTCTGAAATTCCTTGAACTTTTCAAAGGTCCCAGACTTGTGTTTCATTAAGTAGACATACCCATATCTACTTAAGTCATCAGTGAGGGTGAGGACATAACGATAGCCACCGCGAGCCTCAACGCTCATTGGACCGCACACATCAGTATGTATGATTTCCAATAAGTTGGTTGCTCGCTCCATTGTTCCAGAGAACGGAGTCTTGGTCATTTTGCCCATGAGGCATGGTTCGCATGTGTCAAATGATTCATAATCAAGAGACTCCAAAAGTCCATCTGCATGGAGTTTCTTCATGCGTTTGACACCAATGTGACCAAGGCGGTAGTGCCACAATTATGTAGGACTATCATTATCAACCTTACATCTTCTGGCATTCACACTATGAATATGTGTAACATCACGTTCAAGATTAAATAAGAATAAACCATTGACCAGCGGGGCATGACCATAAAACATATCTCTCATATAAATAGAACAACCATTATTCTCAGATTTAAATGAGTAGTCATCTCGCATTAAACGAGATCCAGATACAATGTTCATGCTCAAAGCTGGCACTAAATAACAATTATTGAGGTTTAGAACTAATCCCGTAGGTAAATGCAGAGGTAGCGTGCCGACGGCAATTACATCGACCTTGGAACCATTCCCGATGCGCATCGTCACCTCGTCCTTCGTCAGTCTCCGTTTATTCCGCAGTTCCTGTTTTGAGTTACAGATATGAGCAACTGCACCAGTATCAAATACTCAGGAGCTACTACGAGCGCTGGTTAGGTACACATCAATAACATGTATATCACATATACCTTTGGTATTGCCGGCCTTCTTTTCTGCTAAGTACTTGGGGCAGTTCCGCTTCCAGTGACCATTTCCCTTGCAATAAAAGCACTCAGTCTCATGTTTGGGTCCATTCTTTGACTTCTTCCCGGCAGCTTGCATACCGGGCGCGGCAACTACCTTGCCGTCCTTCTTAAAGTTCTTTTTACCCTTGCCTTTCTTGAACTTAGTGGTTTTATTCACCATCAACACTTGATGTTCCTTTTTGATTTCCATCTCCGCTGATTTCAGCATTGAATATACCTCAGGAATGGTCTTTTCCATCCCCTGCATATTGAAGTTCATCACAAAGCTCTTGTAGCTAGGTGGGAGCGACTGAAGGATTCTGTCAACGACCGCATCATCCGGGAGATTA
Organism: Triticum monococcum; assembly: GCA_034509565.1. NCBI lineage: Eukaryota > Viridiplantae > Streptophyta > Magnoliopsida > Poales > Poaceae > Triticum > Triticum monococcum. The sequence continues at coordinate 498,897,671 of CM067845.1, read as the reverse complement.
ACTCCCAGCTGAGACAAGCGGTTGTGCAGCCCAGACATTTTGAGTATGTGCTCGCTGACAGAACTGTTCTCCTCCATCTTACAACTATAGAACTTGTCGGAGACTTCATATCTCTCGACCCGGGCGTGAGCTTGGAAAACCATTTTTAGCTCTTGGAACATCTCATATGCTCCGTGTTGCTCAAAACGCTTTTGGAGCCCCGGTTCTAAGCTGTAAAGCATGCCGCACTGAACCAGGGAGTAATCATTACTACGCGTCTGCCAAGCGTTCATAATGTCTTGTTCTGCAGGGAAAACAGGTGTTTCACCTAGCGGTGCATCAAGGACATATGCTTTCCTGGCAGCTATGAGGATAATCCTCAGGTTACGGATCCAGTTCGTGTAGTTGCTGCCATCGTCATTCAGCTTGGTTTTCTCTAGGAACGCGTTGAAGTTGAGGGCAACATTAGCGTGGGCCATTTGATCTATAAGACATATTGCAAAGATTTTAGACTATGTTCATGATAATTAAGTTCATCTAATCAAATTATTTAATGAACTCCCACTCAGATAGACATCCCTCTAGTCATCTAAGTGATACATGATCCGAGTCAACTAGGCCGTGTCCGATCATCACGTGAGACGGACTAGTCATCATCGGTGAACATTTTCATGTTGATCGTATCTTCTATATGACTCATGTTCGACCTTTCGGTCTTCCGTGTTCCGAGGCCATGTCTGTACATGCTAGGCTCATCAAGTCAACCTAAGTGTATTGCGTGTGTAAATATGGCTTACACTCGTTGTATGCGAACGTTAGAACCTATCACACCCGATCATCACGTGGTGCTTCGGAACAACGGACCTTAGCAACGGTGCACAATTAGGGGGAACACTTTCTTGAAATTATTGCGAGGGATCATCTTATTTATGCTATCGTCGTTCTAAGCAAATAAGATGTAAAAGATGATAAACATCACATGCAATCAAATAGTGACATGATATGGCCAATTTCATTTTGCTCCTTTTGATCTCCATCTTCGGAGCGCCATGATCATCGTCATCACCGGCATGACACCATGATCTCCATCATCGTGTCTTCATGAAGTTGTCTCGTCAACTATTACTTCTACTACTATGGCTAACGGTTAGCGATAAAGTAAAGTAATTACATGACGTTTATGTTGACACGCAGGTCATAAATAAATTAAGACAACTCCTGTGGCTCCTGCCGGTTGTCATACTCATCGACATGCAAGTCGTGATTCCTATTACAAGAACATGATCAATCTCATACATCACATATATCATTCATCACATCCTTTTGGCCATATCACATCACACGGCATATGCTACAAAAACAAGTTAGACGTCCTCTAATTGTTGTTGCAAGTTTTTGTTGGGGAAGGTAGTAATTTCAAAAAAATTCCTACGCACACGCAAGATCATGGTGATGCATAGCAACGAGAGGGGAGAGTGTTGTCTACGTACCCTCGTAGACCGATAGCGGAAGCGTTATGACAACGCGGTTGATGTAGTCGTACGTCTTCACGGCCCGACCGATCAAGCACCGAAACTACGGCACCTCCGAGTTCTAGCACACGTTCAGCTCGATGACGATCCCCGAACTCCGATCCAGCAAAGTGTCGGGGAAGAGTTTCGTCAGCACGACGGCGTGGTGACGATCTTGATGTACTAATGTCGCAGGGCTTCGCCTAAGCACTGCTACAATATTATCGAGGACTATGGTGGAAGGGGCACCGCACACGGCTAAGAATATGATCACGTGGATCAACTTGTGTGTCTATGGGGTGCCCCCTGCCCCTGTATATAAAGGAGTGGAGGAGGGGAGGGCCGGCCCTATCTATGGCGCGCCCTAGGGGAGTCCTACTCCCACCGGGAGTAGGATTCCCCCTTTCCTAGTCCAACTAGGAGTCCTTCCATGTAGTAGGAGTAGGAGACAAGGAAGGGGAAGAGGGAAGAGAAGGAAGGAGGGGGCGCAGCCCTTCCCCCTAGTCCAATTCAGACTAGGCCTTGGGGGGCGCGTGGCCTGCCTCTCCCTCTCCCCTAAAGCCCAATAAGGCCCATATACTTCTTCTCATGTATTCCCGTAACTCCCCGGTTCTCTGAAAAATACCCGAATCATTCGGAACCTTTCCGATGTCCGAATATAGTCGTCCAATATATCGATCTTTACGTCTCGATCATTTCGAGACTCCTCGTCATGTCCCCGATCTCATCCGGGACTCCGAACTCCTTCGGTACATCAAAACATATAAACTCATAATATAACTGTCATCGAAACCTTAAGCGTGCGGACCCTACGGGTTCGAGAACAATGTAGACATGACCGAGATACATCTCCGGTCAATAACCAATAGCGGGACCTGGATGCCCATATTGGCTCCTACATATTCTACGAAGATCTTTATCGGTCAGACCGCATAACAACATACGTTGTTCCCTTTGTCATCGGTATGTTACTTGCCCGAGATTCGATCATCGGTATCCAATACCTAGTTCAATCTCGTTACCGGCAAGTCTCTTTACTCGTTCCGTAATACATCATCTCGCAACTAACTCATTAGTTGCAATGCTTGCAAGGCTTATGTGATGTGCATTACCGAGAGGGCCCAGAGATACCTCTCCGACAATCGGAGTGACAAATCCTAATCTCGAAATACGCCAACCCAACATGTACCTTTGGAGACACCTGTAGAGCTCCTTTATAATCACCCAGTTACGTTGTGACGTTTGGTAGCACACAAAGTGTTCCTCTGGCAAACGGGAGTTGCATAATCTCATAGTCATAGGAACATGTATAAGTCATGAAGAAAGCAATAGCAACTTACTAAACGATCGGGTGCTAAGCTAATGGAATGGGTCATGTCAATCAGATCATTCAACTAATGATGTGATCCCGTTAATCAAATAACAACTCTTTGTTCATGGTTAGGAAACATAACCATCTTTGATTAATGAGCTAGTCAAGTAGAGGCATACTAGTGACACTCTGTTTGTCTATGTATTCACACATGTATTATGTTTCCGGTTAATACAATTCTAGCATGAATAATAAACATTTATCATGAAATAAGGAAATAAATAATAACTTTATTATTGCCTCTAGGGCATATTTCCTTCAGTCTCCCACTTGCACTAGAGTCAATAATCTAGATCACATCACCATGTGATTAACATCGATAGTTCACATCATCATGTGATTAACACCCATAGTTCACATCGCCATGTGACCAACACCCAAAGGGTTTACTAGATTCAGTAATCAAGTTCACATTGCTTATGTGATTAACACCCAAAGAGTGATCATGTTTTGCTTGTGAGAGAATTTTAGTCAACGGGCCTGCCAAATTTAGATCCGTATATATTTTGCAAAATTCTATGTCTACAATGCTCTGCACGGAGCTACTCTAGCTAATTGCTCCCACTTTCAATATGTATCCAGATTGAGACTTAGAATCATCTGGATTAGTGTCAAAAACTTGCATCGACGTAACCCTTTACGACGAACCTTTTTGTCACGTCCATAATCGAGAAACATATCCTTATTTCACTAAGGATAATTCTGACCGCTGTCTAGTGATCTACTCCTAGATCACTATTGTACTCCCTTGCCAAAATCAGTGTAGGGTATACAATAGATCTGGTACACAGCATGACATACTTTATAAAACCTATGGCCAAGGCATAGGGAATGACTTTCATTCTCTTTCTATCTTCTGTCGTGGTCGGGCTTTGAGTCTTACTCAACTTCACGCCTTGTAATACAGGCAAGAACTCTTTCTTTGACTGCTCCATTTTGAACTACTTCAAAATCTTGTCAAGGTATGTACTTATTGAAAAAACTTATCAAGCGTCTTGATCTATCTCTATAGATCTTGATGCTCGATATGTAAGCAGCTTCACCGAGGTTTTTCTTTGAAAAACTCCTTTCAAACACTCCTTTATGCTTTGCAGAATAATTCTACATTTATTTCCGATCAACAATATGTCATTCACATATACTTATCAGAAATGCTGTAGTGCTCCCACTCACTTTCTTGTAAATACAGGCTTCATCGCAAGTCTGTATAAAACTATATGCTTTGATCAACTTATCAAAGCGTGTATTCCAACTCCGAGATGCTTGCACCAGTCCATAGATGGATCGCTGGAGCTTGCATATTTTGTTAACACCTTTAGGATTGACAAAACCTTCTGGTTGCATCATATACAACTCTTCTTTAATAAATCCATTAAGGAATGCAGTTTTGTTTATCCATTTGCCAGATTTCATAAAATGCGGCAATTGCTAACATGATTCGGACAGACTTAAGCATACATACGAGTGAGAAACTCTCATCGTAGTCAATACCTTTAAACTTGTCGAAAAAAATTTGTGACAATTCTAGCTTTGTAGATAGTAACACTACTATCAGCGTCCGTCTTCCTCTTGAAGATCCATTTATTTTCTATGGATTGCCTATCATCGGGCAAGTCAACCAAAGTCTACACTTTGTTCTCATACATGGATCCCATCTCAGATTTCATGGCCTCAAGCCATTTATCGGAATCTGGGCTCATCATCGCTTCCTCATAGTTCATAGGTTCGTCATGGTCAAGTAACATGACCTCCAGAATAGGATTACCGTACCACTCTGGTGCGGATCTCACTCTGATTTACCTACGAGATTTGGTAGTAACTTGATCTGAAGTTACATGATCATCATCATTGGCTTCCTCACTAATTGGTGTAGTAGTCACAGGAACAGATTTCTGTGATGAACTATTTTCCAATAAGGGAGAAGGTACAATTACCTTATCAAGTTTTCTACTTTCCTCCCACTCACTTCTTTCGAGATAAACTCCTTCTCTAGAAAGGATCCATTCTCAGCAATGAACATCTTGCCTTCGGATCTGTGATAGAAGGTGTACCCAACATTTTTCTTTTGGGTATCCTATGAAGACGCACTTCTCTGATTTGGGTTTGAGCTTATCAGGTTGAAACTTTTTCACATAAGCATTGCAACCTCAAACTTTAAGAAACGACAGCTTAGGTTTCTTGCCAAACCATAATTCAGATTGTGTCGTCTCAATGGATTTAGATGGTGCCCTTTTTTAATGTGAATGCAACTGTCTCTAATGCATAACCCCAAAACGATAGTGGTAGATCGGTAAGAGATATCATAGATTGTACTATATCCAATAAAGTACGGTTATGACGATCGGACACACCATTATGCTGTGGTGTTCCAGGTGGCATGAGTTTGTGAAACTATTCCACAATGTTTTAATTGAAGACCAAACTCGTAACTCTAATATTTGTCTCCGTGATCAGATCATAGAAACCTTATTTTCTTGTCACGATGATTTTCCACTTCACCCTGAATTTATTTGAACTTTTCAAATGTTTCAGACTTATGTTTCATCAAGTAGATATACTCATATCTGCTCAAATCATCTGTGAAGGTCAGAAAATAACGATACCCGCCGCAAGCCTCAACACTCATTGGACTGCATACATCAGTATGTATTATTTCCAATCAAGTTTGTTGCTCGCTCCATTGTTCCGGAGAACGGAGTCTTAGTCATCTTGCCCATGAGGCATGGTTCGCAAGTACCAAGTGATTCATAATCAAGTGGTTCCAAAAGTCCATCAGTATGGAGTTTCTTCATGCGCTTTACACCGATATGACCTAAACAGCAGTGCCACAAATAAGTTGCACTATCATTATTAACTTTGCATCTTTTGGCTTCAATATTATGAATATGTGTAACACTATGATCGAGATCCAACGAACTATTTTCATTGGGTGTATGACCATCGAAGGTTTTATTCATGTAAACAGAACAACAATTATTCTTTGACTTTAATGAATAACCGTATTGCAATAAACATGATAAAATAATATTCATGCTCAACGCAAACACCAAATAACACTTATTTAGTTTCAACACTAATCCCGAAAGTATAGGGAGTGTGTGATGATGATCATATCAATCTTGGAACTACTTCCAACACACATCGTTACTTCACCCTTAACTATTTTCTGTTCATTCTGCAACTCCCGTTTTGAGTTACTACTCTTAGCAACTGAACCAGTATCAGATACCGAGGGGTTGCTATGAACACTAGTAAAATACACATCAATAATCTGTATATCAAATATGAAGGAAATATGCCCTAGAGGCAATAATAAAGTTATTATTTATTTCCTTATATCATGATAAATGTTTATTATTCATGCTAGAATTGTATTAACCGGAAACATAATACATGTGTGAATACATAGACAAACAGAGTGTCACTAGTATGCCTCTACTTGACTAGCTCGTTAATCAAAGATGGTTATGTTTCCTAACCATGAACAAAGAGTTGTTATTTGATTAACGAGGTCACATCATTAGTTGAATGATCTGATTGACATGACCCATTTCATTAGCTTAGCACCCGATCGTTTAGTATGTTGCTGTTGCTATTCTTCATGACTTATACATGTTCCTATAACTATGAGATTATGCAACTCCCGTTTACCGGAGGAACACTTTGGCTGCTACCAAACGTCACAACGTAACTGGGTGATTATAAAGGAGTACTACAGGTGTCTCCAAAGGTAGATGTTGGGTTGGCGTATTTTGAGATTAGGATTTGTCACTCCGAATGTCGGAGAGGTATCTCTGGGCCCTCTCGGTAATGCACATCACATAAGCCTTGCAAGCGCTGCAACTAATATGTTAGTTGTGAGATGATGTATTACGGAACGATTAAAGAGACTTGCCGGTAATGAGATTGAACTAGGTATTGGATACTGACGATCGAATCTCGGGCAAGTAACATACCGATGACAAAGGGAACAACGTATGTTGTTATGCGGTCTGACCGATAAAGATCTTCGTAGAATATGTAGGAGCCAATATGGGCATCCAGGTCCCGCTATTGGTTATTGACCGGAGACGTGTCTCGGTCATGTCTACATTGTTCTCGAACCGTAGGGTCCGCACGCTTAAGGTTTCGATGACAGTTATATTATGAGTTTATGAGTATTGATGTACCGAAGGAGTTCGGAGTCCCGGATGAGATCGGGGACATGACGAGGAGTCTCGAAATGGTCGAGACGTAAAGATCGATATATTGGACGACTATATTCGGACATCGGAAAGGTTCCGAGTGATTCGGGTATTTTTCGGAGTACCGGGTAGTTACGGGAGAAGTAATGGGCCTTGATGGGCTTTAGTGGGAAGAGGAAAAGGCTGCTGCGCCCCCCTCCCCTTTGGTCCGAATTGGACTAGGGAAAAGGGGGCCGGCCACCTCTCCTTCTCCTCCTATTCCTTCTCCCTTCCTCCCCTTTTGGTGGACTCCTACTAGGACTTGGAGTCCTAGTAGGACTCCCTATCCTGGCCGCACCTTTGCCTTGGCCGGCCTCCTCCTCCTCCATCCTTTATATACAGGGGCAGGGGGCACCCCATAGACACACAAGTTGATCCTTGAGATCGTTCCTTAGCCGTGTGCGGTGCCCCCTGCCACCAAATTCCACCTCGATCATACCATTACAGTGCTTAGGCGAAGCCCTGCGTCGGTAGTACATCAAGATCGTCACCACGCCGTCGTGCTGACGGAACTCTTCCTCGACGCTTTGCTGGATCGGAGCCCGAGGAACGTCATCGAGCTGAACGTGTGCTAAGAACTCGGAGGTGCCGGAGTAACGGTGCTTGGATCGGTCGGACCGGGAAGAAAACGTACGACTACTTCCTCTACATTGTGCCAACGCTTCCGTTGTGATCTACAAGGGTACGTAGATCAGACTCTCCCCTTCGTTGCTATGCATCACCATGATCTTGCGTGTGCGTAGGAAAATTTTGAAATTATTACGTTCCCCAAGAGTGGCATCCGAGCCTAGGTTTTATGGTTTGATGTTATTTGCACGAGTAGAACACAAGTGAGTTGTGGGCGATACAAGTCATACTGCCTACCAGCATGTCATACTTTGGTTCGGCAGTATTGTTGGACGAGACGACCCGGACCAACCTTACGCGTACGCTTACGCGAGACCGGTTCCCTCGACGTGCTTTGCACATAGATGGCTTGCGGGCGACTGTCTCTCCAACTTTAGTTGAACCAAGTGTGGCTACGCCTGGTCCTTGAGAAGGTTAAAACGGAGTCTATTTGACAAACTATCATTGTGGTTTTGATGCGTAGGTGAGATGAGTTCTTACTTAAGCCCGTAGCAGCCACGTAAAACTTGCAACAACAAAGTAGAGGACGTCTAACTTGTTTTTGCAGGGCATGTTGTGATGTGATATGGTCAAGGCATGATGCTGATTTTATTGTATGAGATGATCATGTTTTGTAACCGAGTTATCGGCAACTGGCAGGAGCCATATGGTTGTCGCTTTATTGTATGCAATGCAATCGCGATGTAATGCTTTACTTTATTACTAAGCGGTAGTGATAGTCGTGGAAGCATAAGATTGGCGAGACGACAACGATGCTACGATGGAGATCAAGGTGTCGCGCCGGTGACGATGGTGATCATGACGGTGCTTCGGAGATGGAGATCACAAAGCACAAGATGATGATGGCCATATCATATCACTTATATTGATTGCATGTGATGTTTATCCTTTTATGCATCTTATCTTGCTTTGATTGACGGTAGCATTATAAGATGATCTCTCACTAAATTATCAAGAAGTGTTCTCCCTGAGTATGCACCGTTGCGAAAGTTCTTCGTGCTGACACACCACGTGATGATCGGGTGTGATAGACTCTACGTTCAAATACAACGGGTGCAAAACAGTTGCACACGCGGAATACTCAGGTTATACTTGACGAGCCAAGCATATACAGATATGGCCTCGGAACACGGAGACCGAAAGGTCGAGCGTGAATCATATAGTAGATATGATCAACATAACGATGTTCACCATTGAAAACTACTCCATGTCACATGATGATCGGTCATGGTTTAGTTGATTTGGATCACGTGATCACTTAGAGGATTAGAGGGATGTCTATCTAAGTGGGAGTTCTTAAGTAATATGATTAAATTGAACTTAAATTTATCATGAACTTAGTCCTGGTAGTATTTTGCAAATTATGTTGTAGATCAATAGCTCGCGTTGTTGCTTCCCTATGTTTATTTTGATATGTTCCTAGAGAAAATTGTGTTGAAAGATGTTAGTAGCAAAGATGCGGATTGGATCCGTGATCAGAGGTTTATCCTCATTGCTGCACAGAAGAATTATGTCCTTGATGCACCGCTAGGTGAAAGACCTATTGCAGGAGCCGATGCAGACGTTATGAACATTTGGCTGGCTCAGTATGATGACTACTTGATAGTTTAGTGCACCATGCTTAATGGCTTAGAATCGGGACTTCAAAGAAGTTTTGAACGTCATGGACCATATGAGATGTTCCAAGAGTTGAAGATAATATTTCAAGCAAATACCCGAGTTGAGAGATATGAAGTCTCCAACAAGTTCTATAGCTAAAAGATGGAGGAGAATCGCTCAACTAGTGAGCATGTGCCCAGATTGTCTAAGTACTACAATCACTTGAATCAAGTGGGAGTTAATCTTCCAGATAAGATAGTGATTGACAGAATTCTCTAGTCACCATCACCAAATTAGTAGAACTTCGTGATGAACTATGATATGCAAGGGATAACGGAAACGACTCCCAAGCTCTTCGTAATGCGGAAATCGACGAAGGTAGAAATCAAGAAAAACATCAAGTGTTGATGGTAGACAAGACCACTAGTTTCAAGAAAAGGGCAGAGGGAAGAAGGGGAACTTCAAGAAGAACGACAAGCGAGTTGCTCAAGTGAAGAAGCCCAAGTCTGGTCCTAAGCCTGAGACTAAGTGCTTCTACTGCAAAGGGACTGGTCACTGGAAGCGGAACTACCCCAAGTGATTGGCGGATAAGAAGGATGGCAAAGTGAACATAAGTATATTTGATATACATGTTATTGATGTGTACTTTACTAGTGTTTATAGCAAACCCTCAGTATTTGATACTAGTTCAGTTGCTAAGATTAGTAACTCGAAACGGGAGTTGCAGAATAAACAGAGACTAGTTAAGGCTGAAGTGACGATGTGTGTTGGAAGTAGTTCCAAGATTGATATGATCATCATCGCACACTCCCCTATACTTTCGGGATTAGTGTTGAAACTAAATAAGTGTTATTTGGTGTTTGTGTTGAGCATGAATATGATTTGATCATGTTTATTGTAATACGGTTATTCATTTAAGTAAAAGGATAAATTGTTGTTCTGTTTACATGAATAAAACCTTATATGGTTACACACCCAATGAAAATAGTTCATTGGATCTCGATCTTAATAATACACATATTCATAATATTGAAACCAAAAGATGCAAAGTTAATAATGATAGTGCAACTTATTTGTGGCACTGCTGTTTAGGTCATATTGGTATAAAGCGCATGAAGAAACTCCATGCTGATGGGCTTTCGGAATCACTTGATTATGAATCACTTGATGCTTGCGAACCATGCCTTTTGGGCAAGATGACTAAAACGCCGTTCTCCGGAACAATGGAGCGAGAAAAGATTTGTTGGAAATCATACATACTGATGTATGTGGTCCGATGAATATTGAGGCTCGCGACAGGTATCATTATTTTCTGATCTTCACAAATGATTTGAGCAGATATGAGTATATCTACTTGATGAAACATAAGTCTGAAACATTTGAAAAGTTCAAAGAATTTCAGAGTGAAGTGAAAAACATCGTGACAAGAAAATAAAGTTTCTACGATCTGATCGCGGAGACAAATATTTGAGTTACGAGTTTGGTCTTCAGTTAAAACAATGTGAAATAGTTTCACTACTCACGCCACCTGGAACACTACATCATAATGGTGTGTCCGAACGTCATAACCGTACTTTATTGGATATAGTGCAATCTATGATGTCTCTTACCGATTTACCACTATTGTTTTTGGGGTCATGCATTAGAGACAGTTGCATTCACATTAAAAAGGGGCACCATCTATATCCGTCGAGACGACGCCTTATGAACCATGGTTTGGCAAGAAACCAAAGTTGTCGTTTCTTAAAGTTTGGGGTTGCGATGCTTATATGAAAAAGTTTCATCCTAATAAGCTCAAAACTCAAATCGGAGAAGTGCATCTTCATAGGATATCCAAAGGAAACTATTGGATACACCTTCTATCACAGATCCGAAGGCAAGACTTTTGTTGCTAAATTCGGAAACTTTCTGCAGAAGGAGTTTCTCTCGAAAGAAGTGAGTGGGAGGAAAGTAGAACTTGACGAGGTAACTGTACCTGCTCCCTTATTGGAAAGTAGTACATCACAGAAAAATGTTTCTGTGACACCTACACCAGTTAGTGAGGAAGCTAATGATGATGATCATGAAACTTCAGAACAAGACACTACTGAACCTCGTAGATCAACCAGAGTAAGATCCGCGCCAGAGTGGTACGGTAATCCTGTTTTGGAAGTCATGCTACTAGATCATGATGGTCCTACGAACTATGAAGAAGCGATGGTGAGCCCAGATTCCGCAAAGTGGCTTGAAGCCATGAAATCTGAGATATGATCCATGTATGAGAACAAAGTATGGACTTTGGTTGACTTGCCCGATGATCGGCAAGCCATAGAAAAATGGATCTTCAAGAGGAAGACGGACGCTGATAGTAGTGTTACTATCTACAAAGCTAGAATTGTCGCAAAAGGTTTTCGACAAGTTCAAGGTGTTGACTACGATGAGATTTTCTCACTCGTATCTATGCTTAAGTCTGTCCGAATCATGTTAGCAATTGCCGCATTTTATGAAATCTGGCAAATGGATAAACAAAACTGCATTCCTTAATGGATTTGCTAAAGAAGAGTTGTATACAATGCAACTAGAAGGTTTTGTCGATCCTAAAGGTGTTAACTAAATATGCAAGCTCCAGCGATCTATCTGTGGACTGGTGCAAGCATCTCGGAGTTGGAATATACGCTTTGATGAGTTGATCAAAGCATATAGTTTTATACAGACTTGCGGTGAAGCCTGTATTTACGAGAAAGTGAGTGGGAGCACTACAGCGTTTCTGACAAGTATATGTGAATGACATATTGTTGATCGGAAATAATTTAGAATTATTCTGTAAAGCATAAAAGGAGTGTTTGAAAGGAGTTTTTCAAAGAAAGACTTCGGTAAAGCTGCTTACATATTGAGCTTCAAGATCTATAGAGATAGATCAAGACGCTTGATAAGTTTTTCAATAAGTACATACCTTGACAAGATTTTGAAGTAGTTCAAAATGGAACAGTCAAAGAAAAAGTTTCTTGCCTGTGTTACAAGGTGTGAAGTTGAGTAAAGACTCAAAGCCCGACCACGGCAGAAGACAGAAAGAGAATGAAAGTCATTCCCTATGCCTCATTCATAGGTTCTATGAAGTATGCCATGCTATGTACCAGATCTATTGTATACCCTGCACTGATTTGGCAAGGGAGTACAATAGTGATCTAGGAGTAGATCACTGGACAGCGGTCAGAATTATCCTTAGTGAAATAAGGATATGTTTCTCGATTATGGACGTGACAAAAAGGTTCGTCGTAAAGGGTTACGTCGATGCAAGTTTTTGACACTGATCCAGATGAATCTAAAAGTCTCAATCTGGATACATATTGAAAGTGGGAGCAATTAGCTAGAGTAGCTCCGTGCAGAGCATTATAGACAAAGAATTTTGCAAAATACTTACGGATCTGAATGTGACAGACCCGTCGACTAAAATTATCTCACAAGCAAAACATGATCACACCTTAGTACTCTTTGGGTGTTAATCACATAGAGATGTGAACTAGATTACTGACTCTAGTAAACCCTTTGAGTGTTGGTCACATGACGATGTGAACTATGGGTGTTAATCACATGGTGATGTGAACTATTGCTACTAAATCACATGGCGATGTGAACTAGATTATTGACTCTAGTGCAAGTGGGAGACTGAAGGAAATATGCCCTAGAGGCAATAATAAAGTTATTATTTATTTCCTTATATCATGATAAATGTTTATTATTCATGCTAGAATTGTATTAACCGGAAACATAATACATGTGTGAATACATAGACAAACAGAGTGTCACTAGTATGCCTCTACTTGACTAGCTCGTTAATCAAAGATGGTTATGTTTCCTAACCATGAACAAAGAGTTGTTATTTGATTAACGAGGTCACATCATTAGTTGAATGATCTGATTGACATGACCCATTTCATTAGCTTAGCACCCGATCGTTTAGTATGTTGTTGTTGCTATTCTTCATGACTTATACATGTTCTATAACTATGAGATTATGCAACTCCCGTTTACCGGAGGAACACTTTGGGTGCTACCAAACGTCACAACGTAACTGGGTGATTATAAAGGAGTACTACAGGTGTCTCCAAAGGTAGATGTTGGGTTGGCGTATTTCGAGATTAGGATTTGTCACTCCGAATGTCGGAGAGGTATCTCTGGGCCCTCTCGGTAATGCACATCACATAAGCCTTGCAAGCACTGCAACTAATATGTTAGTTGTGAGATGATGTATTACGGAACGAGTAAAGAGACTTGCCGGTAACGAGATTGAACTAGGTATTGGATACCGACGATCGAATCTCGGGCAAGTAACATACCGATGACAAAGGGAACAACGTATGTTGTTATGCGGTCTGACCGATAAAGATCTTCGTAGAATATGTAGGAGCCAATATGGGCATCCAGGTCCCGCTATTGGTTATTGACCGGAGACGTGTCTCGGTCATGTCTACATTGTTCTCGAACCGTAGGGTCCGCACGCTTAAGGTTTCGATGACAGTTATATTATGAGTTTATGAGTATTGATGTACCGAAGGAGTTCGGAGTCCCGGATGAGATCGGGGACATGACGAGGAGTCTCGAAATGGTCGAGACGTAAAGATCGATATATTGGACGACTATATTCGGACATCGGAAAGGTTCCGAGTGATTCGGGTATTTTTCGGAGTACCGGGTAGTTACGGGAGAAGTAATGGGCCTTGATGGGCTTTAGTGGGAAGAGGAAAAGGCTGCTGCGCCCCCCCTCCCCTTTGGTCCGAATTGGACTAGGGAAAAGGGGGCCGGCCACCTCTCCTTCTCCTCCTATTCCTTCTCCCTTCCTCCCCTTTTGGTGGACTCCTACTAGGACTTGGAGTCCTAGTAGGACTCCCTATCCTGGCCACACCTTTGCCTTGGCCGGCCTCCTCCTCCTCCATCCTTTATATACAGGGGCAAGGGGCACCCCATAGATACACAAGTTGATCCTTGAGATCATTCCTTAGCCGTGTGCGGTGCCCCCTGCCACCAAATTCCACCTCGATCATACCGTTACAGTGCTTAGGCGAAGCCCTGCGTCGGTAGTACATCAAGATCGTCACCACGCCGTCGTGCTGACGGAACTCTTCCTCGACGCTTTGCTGGATCGGAGCCCGAGGAATGTCATCGAGCTGAACGTGTGCTAAGAACTCGGAGGTGCCGGAGTAACGGTGCTTGGATCGGTCGGACCGGGAAGAAAACATACGACTACTTCCTCTACGTTGTGTCAACGCTTCCGTTGTGATCTACAAGGGTACGTAGATCAGACTCTCCCCTTCGTTGCTATGCATCACCATGATCTTGCGCGTGCGTAGGAAAATTTTGAAATTACTACGTTCCCCAACAAAATATACCTTTGTTCACTTTGCCATCCTTCTTATCCGCCAATCACTTGGGGTAGTTCCGCTTCCAGTGACCAGTCCCTTTGCAGTAGAAGCACTTAGTCTCAGGCTTAGGACCAAACTTGGGCTTCTTCACTTGAGTAGCAACTTGCTTGCCATTCTTCTTGAAGTTCTCCTTCTTCCTTTTGCCCTTTTCTTGAAACTAGTGGTCTTGTTAATCATCAACACTTGATGTTTTTCTTGATTTCTACCTTCGTCGATTTCAGCATCATGAAGAGCTTGGGAATTGTTTCTGTTATCCCTTGCATATTATAGTTCATCACGAAGTTCTACTAACTTGGTGATGGTGACTAGAGAATTCTGTCAATCACTATTTTATCTTGAAGATTAACTCCCACTTGATTCAAGTGATTGTAGTACCCAGACAATCTGAGCACATGCTCACTGCTTGAGCTATTCTCCTCCATCTTTTAGCTATAGAACTTGTTGGAGACTTCATATTTCTCAACTCGGGTATTTGCTTGAAATATTAACTTCAACTCCTGGAACATCTCATATGGTCCATGACGTTCAAAACGTCTTTGAAGTCCTGATTCTAAGCCGTTAAGCAAGGTGCACTAAACTATCAAGTAGTCATCATATTGAGCTAGCCAAACGTTCATAGCGTCTGCATCTGCTCCTGCAATACGTCTGTCACCAAGCGGTGCATCAAGGACATAATTCTTCTGTGCAGCAATGAGGATAAACCTCAGATCACGGATCCAATCCGCATCATTGCTACTAACATCTTTCAACACAATTTTCTCTAGGAACATATCAAAATAAACACAGGGAAGCAACAACGCGAGCTATTGATCTACAACATAATTTGCAAAATACTACCAGGACTAAGTTCATGATAAATTAAAGTTCAATTAATCATATTACTTAAGAACTCCCACTTAGATAGACATCCCTCTAATCGTCTAAGTGATCACGTGATCCAAATCAACTAAACCATGTCCGATCATCACGTGAGATGGAGTAGTTTCAATGGTGAACATCACTATGTTGATCATATCTACTATATGATTCATGCTCGACCTTTCGGTCTCCGTGTTCCGAGGCCATATCTGTATATGCTTGGCTCGTCAAGTATAACCTGAGTATTCCGTGTGTGCAACTGTTTTGCACCCGTTTTATTTGAACGTAGAGCCTATCACACCCGATCATCACGTGGTGTCTCAGCACGAAGAACTTTCGCAACGGTGCATACTCAGGGAGAACACTTCTTGATAATTAGTGAGAGATCATCTTAAAATGCTACCGTCAATCAAAGCAAGAAAGATGCATAAAAGATAAACATCACATGCAATCAATATAAGTGATATGATATGGCCATCATCATCTTGTACTTGTGATCTCCATCTCCGAAGTACGGTCATGATCACCATCGTCACCGGCGCGACACCTTGATCTCCATCTTAGCATCGTTGTCATCTCGCCATTCTTATGCTTCCACGACTATCGCTACCGCTTAGTGATAAAGTAAAGCATTACAGCGCGATTGCATTGCATACAATAAAGCGACAACCATATGGCTCCTGCCAGTTGCCGATAACTCGGTTACAAAACATGATCATCTCATACAATAAAATTTAGCATCATGTCTTGACCATATCACATCACAACATGCCCTGCAAAAACAAGTTAGACGTCCTCTACTTTGTTGTTGCAAGTTTTACGTGGCTGCTACGGGCTTAAGCAGGAACCAATCTTACCTACGCATCAAAACCACAACGATAGTTTGTCAAGTAGGTGCTGTTTTAACCTTCGCAAGGACCGGGCATAGCAACACTCGGTTCAACTAAAGTTGGAGAAACTGTCACCCGCAAGCCACCTATGTGCAAATCACGTCGGGAGAACCGGTCTCGCGTAAGCGTACGCGTAATGTCGGTCCGGGCCGCTTCGTCCAACAATACCGCCGAACCAAAGTATGACATGCTGGTAAGCAGTATGACTTATATCGCCCACAACTCGCTTATGTTCTACTCGTGCATATAACATCAACACATAAAACCTAGGCTCGGATGCCACTGGTGGGGAACGTAGTAATTTCAAAAAATTTCCTACGCACACGCAAGATCATGGTGATGCATAGCAACGAGAGGGGAGAGTGTTGTCTATGTACCCTCGTAGACCGATAGCGGAAGCGTTATGACAACGCGGTTGATGTAGTCGTACGTCTTCACGGCCCGACCGATCAAGCACCGAAACTATGGCACCTCCGAGTTCTAGCACACGTTCAGCTCGATGACGATCCCCGGACTCTGATCCAGCAAAGTGTCGGGGAAGAGTTTCGTTAGCACGACGGCGTGGTGGTGATCTTGATGTACTAATGTCGCAGGGCTTCGCCTAAGCACTGCTACAATATTATCGAGGACTATGGTGGAAGGGGGCACCGCACACGGCTAAGAATATGATCACGTGGATCAACTTGTGTGTCTATGGGGTGCCCCCTGCCCCTGTATATAAAGGAGTGGAGGAGGGGAGGGCCGGCCCTCTCTATGGCGCGCCCTAGGGGAGTCCTACTCCCACCGGGAGTAGGATTCCCCCTTTCCTAGTCCAACTAGGAGTCCTTCCATATAGTAGGAGTAGGAGACAAGGAAGGGGAAGAGGGAAGAGAAGGAAGGAGGGGGCGCAGCCCTTCCCCCTAGTCCAATTCAGACTAGGCCTTGGGGGGCGCATGGCCTGCCTCTCCCTCTCCCCTAAAGCCCAATAAGGCCCATATACTTCTTCTCCCATATTCCCGTAACTCCCCGGTTCTCCGAAAAATACCCGAATCATTCGGAACCTTTCCGATGTCCGAATATAGTCATCCAATATATCGATCTTTACGTCTCGATCATTTCGAGACTCCTCGTCATGTCCCCGATCTCATCCGGGACTCCGAACTCCTTCGGTACATCAAAACGTATAAACTCATAATATAACTGTCACCGAAACCTTAAGCGTGCGGACCCTACGGGTTCGAGAATAATGTAGACATGACCGAGATACGTCTCCGGTCAATAACCAATAGCGGGACCTGGATGCCCATATTGGCTCCTACATATTCTACGAAGATCTTTATCGGTCAGACCGCATAACAACATATGTTGTTCCCTTTGTCATCGGTATGTTACTTGCCCGAGATTCGATCGTCGGTATCCAATACCTAGTTCAATCTCGTTACCGGCAAGTCTCTTTACTCGTTCCGTAATACATCATCTCGCAACTAACTCATTAGTTGCAATGCTTGCAAGGCTTATGTGATGTGCATTACCGAGAGGGCCCAGAGATACTTCTCCGACAATCGGAGTGACAAATCCTAATCTCGAAATACGCCAACCCAACATGTATCTTTGGAGACACCAGTAAAGCTCCTTTATAATCACCCAGTTATGTTGTGACGTTTGGTAGCACACAAAGTGTTCCTCTGGCAAATGGGAGTTGCATAATCTCATAGTCATAGGAACATGTATAAGTCATGAAGAAAGCAATAGCAACTTACTAAACGATCGGGTGCTAAGCTAATGGAATGGGTCATGTCAATCAGATCATTCAACTAATGATGTGATCCCGTTAATCAAATAACAACTCTTTGTTCATGGTTAGGAAACATAACCATCTTTGATTACTGAGCTAGTCAAGTAGAGGCATACTAGTGACACTCTGTTTGTCTGTGTATTCACACATGTATTATGTTTCCGGTTAATACAATTGTAGCATAAATAATAAACATTTATCATGAAATAAGGAAATAAATAATAACTTTATTATTGCCTCTAGGGCATATTTCCTTCAGTTTTATGTGGCTGCTATAGGTTTCTAGCAAGAATGTTTCTTACCTACGCCAAAACCACAACGTGATATGCCAATTTCTATTTACCCTTCATAAGGACCCTTTTCATCGAATCCGATCCGACTAAAGTGGGAGAGACAGACACCCGCTAGCCACCTTATGCAACTAGTGCATGCCAGTCGGTGGAACCAGTCTCACGCAAGCGTACGTGTAAGGTCCGTCCGGGCCGCTTCATCCCACGATGCCACCGAATCAAGATAAGACTAGTAACGGCAAGTAAATAGACAAAATGAACGCCCACAACAACTTGTGTTCTACTCATGCATAGAAACTACGCATAAACCTAGCTCTGATTGTTGGGGAACGTAGTAATTTTGAAAATTTTCCTATGCACACACAAGATCATGGTGATGCATAGCAACGAGAGGGGAGAGTGTTGTCTACGTACCAACGCAAACCGACTGCGGAAGCGATCACACAACGTAGAGGAAGTAGTCGTACGTCTTCTTCCCGATCCGACCGATCCAAGCACCGTTACTCCGGCACCTCCGAGTTCTTAGCACACGTTCAGCTCGATGACGTTCCTCGGGCTCCGATCCAGCAAAGCGTCGAGGAAGAGTTCCGTCAGCACGACGGCGTGATGACGATCTTGATGTACTACCGACGCAGGGCTTCGCCTAAGCACTGTAACGGTATGATCGAGGTGGAATTTGGTGGCAGGGGGCACCGCACACGGCTAAGGAACGATCTCAAGGATCAACTTGTGTGTCTTGGGGTGCCCCCTGCCCCCGTATATAAAGGTTGGAGGAGGGGGAGCCGGCCGGCCAGGGAGAGGAGGTGCAGGGGAGTCCTACTCCCACCGGGAGTAGGACTCCTCCTCCAATCCTAATCCTATTAGGACTCCCGGGGGGGAAAGGAGAAAGAGGGGGGCCGGCCCCTTTCTCCTAGTCCTACTAGGACTTGGGGAAAGGGGGGGCGCCGGCCAGCTTGGGCTTGTCCCTTTTCTCTTTTTCCACTAAGGCCCAATAGGCCCATTAGTCTCCCGGGGGGTTCCGGTAACCCTCTCGGTATTCCGGTAAAATCCCGATTTCACCCGGAACACTTCCTATGTCCAAACATAGGCTTCCAATATATCAATCTTTACGTCTCGACCATTTCGAGACTCCTCGTCATGTCCGTGATCTCATCCGGGACTCCGAACAACCTTCGGTACATCAAAATGCATAAACTCATAATAACTGTCATCGTAACATTAAGCGTGCGGACCCTACGGTTCGAGAACAATGTAGACATGACCGAGACACGTCTCCGGTCAATAACCAATAGCGGTACCTGGATGCCCATATTGGCTCCTACATATTCTACGAAGATCTTTATCGGTCAGACCGCATAACAACATACGTTGTTCCCTTTGTCATCGGTATGTTACTTGCCCGAGATTCGATCGTCGGTATCCAATACCTAGTTCAATCTCGTTACCGGCAAGTCTCTTTACTCGTTCCGTAATACATCATCTCACAACTAACATATTAGTTGCAGTGCTTGCAAGGCTTATGTGATGTGCATTACCGAGAGGGCCCAGAGATACCTCTCCGACAATCGGAGTGACAAACCCTAATCTCGAAATACGCCAACCCAACATCTACCATTGGAGACACCTGTAGTACTCCTTTATAATCACCCAGTTACGTTGTGACGTTTGGTAGTACCCAAAGTGTTCCTCCGGTAAACGGGAGTTGCATAATCTCATAGTTATAGGAACATGTATAAGTCATGAAGAAAGCAATAGCAACATACTAAACGATCTGGTGCTATGCTAATGGAATGGGTCATGTCAATCAGATCATTCTACTAATGATGTGACCTCGTTAATCAAATAACAACTCTTTGTTTATGGTTAGGAAACATAACCATCTTTGATTAACGAGCTAGTCAAGTAGAGGCATACTAGTGACACTCTGTTTGTCAATGTTTTCACACATGTATTATGTTTCCGGTTAATACAATTCTAGCATGAATAATAAACATTTATCATGATATAAGGAAATAAATAATAACTTTATTATTGCCTCTAGGGCATATTTCCTTCAGTCTCCCACTTGCACTAGAGTCAATAATCTAGTTCACATCGCCATGTGATTTAACAGCAATAGTTCACATCACCATGTGATTAACACCCATAGTTCACATCGTCATGTGACCAACACTCAAAGGGTTTACTAGAGTCAGTAATCTAGTTCACATCTCTATGTGATTAACACCCAAAGAGTACTAAGGTGTGATCATGTTTTGCTTGTGAGATAATTTTAGTCAACGGGTCTGTCACATTCAGATCCGTAAGTATTTTGCAAGTTCTATGTCTACAATGCTCTATACGGAGCTACTCTAGCTAATTGCTCCCACTTTCAATATGTATCCAGATTGAGACTTTAGATTCATCTGGATCAGTGTCAAAAACTTGCATCGACGTAACCCTTTACGACGAACCTTTTTGTCACGTCCATAATCGAGAAACATATCCTTATTTCACTAAGGATAATTCTGACCGCTGTCCAGTGATCTACTCCTAGATCACTATTGTATTCCCTTGCCAAATCAGTGCAGGGTATACAATAGATCTGGTATACAGCATGACATACTTTATAGAACCTATGGCAAGGCATAGGGAATGACGTTCATTCTCTTTCTATCTTCTGCCGTGGTCGGGCTTTTGAGTCTTACTCAACTTCACACCTTGTAATACAGGCAAGAACAGTTTCTCTGACTGCTCCATTTTGAACTACTTCAAAATCTTGTCAAGGTATGTATTTATTGAAAAAACTTATCAAGCATCTTGATCTATCTCTATAGATCTTGATGCTCAATATTTAAGCAGCTTCATCGAAGTCTTTCTTTGAAAAACTCCTTTCAAACACTCCATTATGCTTTACAGAATAATTCTACATTATTTCCGATCAACAATATGTCATTCACATATACTTATCAGAAATGTTGTAGTGCTCCCACTCACTTTCTTGTAAATACAGGCTTCTCCAAAAGTCTGTATAAAGCCAAATGCTTTGATCACACTATCAAAGCGTTTATTCCAACTCCGAGATGCTTGCACCAGTCCATAAATGGATCGCTGGAGTTTGCATACTTTGTTAGCTCCTTTTGGATCGACAAAACCTTCTGGTTGTATCATATACAATTCTTCTTCCAGAAATCCATTCAGGAATGCAGTTTTTACATCCATCTGCCATATTTCATAATCATAAAATGCGGCAATTGCTAACATAATTCTGACAGACTTAAGCATCGCTACGGGTGAGAAAGTCTCATCGTAGTCAACCCCTTGAACTTGTCGAAAACCTTTCGCGACAAGTCGAGCTTTATAGACAGTAACATTACCGTCAGCGTCAGTCTTTTTCTTGAAGATCCATTTATTCTCAATTGCTTGCCGATCATCGGGCAAGTCAACCAAAGTCCATACTTTGTTTTCATACATGGATCCCATCTCAGATTTCATGGCCTCAAGCCACTTTGCGGAATCTGGGCTCACCATCGCTTCTTCATAGTTCGTAGGTTCATCATGATCTAGTAGCATGATTTCCAGAACTGGATTACCGTACCACTCTGGTGCGGATCTCACTCTGGTTGATCTACGTGGTTCAGTAGTATCTTGTCCTGAAGTTTCATGATCATCATCATTAGCTTCCTCACTGATTGGTATAGGTGTCGCAGAAACAGTTTTCTGTGGTGTCCTATTTTCCAATAAGGGAGCAGGTACAGTTACCTCGTCAAGTTATACTTTCCTCCCACTCACTTCTTTCGAGAGAAACTCCTTCTCTAGAAAGTTTCCGAATTTAGCAACAAAAGTCTTGCCTTCGGATCTGTGATAGAAGGTGTATCCAATAGTTTCCTTTGGATATCCTATGAAGACACATTTCTCCGATTTGGGTTCGAGCTTATCAGGTTGAAGCTCTTTCACATAAGCATCGCAGGCCCAAACTTTAAGAAACGACAACTTTGGTTTCTTGCCAAACCATAGTTCATAAGGTGTCGTCTCAACGGATTTTGATGGTGCCCTATTTAACGTGAATGCAACTGTCTCTAATGCATAACCCCAAAACGATGGTGGTAAATCGGTAAGAAACATCATAGATTGCACTATATCCAATAAAGTACGGTTATGACGTTCGGACACACCATTATGCTGTGGTGTTCCAGGTGGCGTGAGTAGTGAAACTATTTCACATTGTTTTAACTGAAGACCAAACTCGTAACTCAAACATTTTACCTCTGCGATCATATCGTAGAAACTTTTATTTTCTTGTCACGATGGTTTTTCCACTTCACTCTGAAATTCTTTGAACTGTTCAAATGTTTTAGACTTATGTTTCATCAAGTAGATATCCCCATATCTGCTCAAATCATCTTGTGAAGGTCAGAAAATAATGATACCTGTTGTAAGCCTTAATATTCATCGGACCACATACATCAGTATGTATGATTTCCAACAAATCGGCTGCTTGCTTCATTGTTCCGGAGAACGGCGTTTTAGTCATCTTGCCCATAAGGCATGGTTCGCAAGCATCAAGTGATTCATAATCAAGTGATTCCAAAATCCCATCAGCAAGGAGTTTCTTCATGCGCTTTACACCAATATGACCTAAACGGCAGTGCCACAAATAAGTTGCACTATCATTATTAACTTCGCATCTTTTGGTTTCAATATTATGAATATGTGTATCACTAAGATCGAGATCCAATGAACTATTTTCATTGGGTGTGTAACCATATAAGGTTTTATTCATGTAAACAGAACAACAATTTATTCTTTTACTTAAATGAATAACCGTATTACAATAAACATGATCAAATCATATTCATGCTCAACGCAAACACCAAATAACACTTATTTAGGTTCAACACTAATCTCGAAAGTATAGGGAGTGTGCGATGATGATCATATCAATCTTGGAAATACTTCCAACACATATCGTCACTTCACCCTTAACTAGTCTCTGTACATTCTGCAACTCCCGTTTCGAGTTACTACTCTTAGCAACTGAACTAGCATCAAATACTGAGGGGTTGCTATAAACACTAGTAAAGCACACATCAATAACATGTATATCAAATATACTTTTGTTCACTTTGCCATCCTTCTTATCCGCCAAATACTTGGGGTAGTTCCGCTTCCAGTGACCAGTCCCTTTGCAGTAGAAGCACTTAGTCTCAGGCTTAGGACCAGACTTGGGCTTCTTCACTTGAGCAGCAACTTGCTTGTTGTTCTTCTTGAAGTTCCCCTTCTTCCCTTTTGCCCTTTTCTTTAAACTAGTGGTCTTGTCAACCATCAACACTTGATGTTTTTCTTGATTTCTACCTTCATCGATTTCAGCATCACGAAGAGCTTGGGAATCGTTTCCTTTATCCCTTGCATATCATAGTTCATCACGAAGTTCTACTAACTTGGTGATGGTGACTAGAGAATTCTGTCAATCACTATCCTATCTGGAAGATTAACTCCCACTTGATTCAAGCGATTGTAGTACCCAGACAATCTGAGCACATGCTCACTAGTTGAGCGATTCTCCTCCATCTTTTAGCTATAGAACTTGTTGGAGAGTTCATATCTCTCAACTCGGGTATTTGCTTGAAATATTAACTTCAACTCCTGGAACATCTCATATGGTCCATGACGTTCAAAACGTCTTTGAAGTCCCGATTATAAGCCATTAAGCATGGTGCACTAAACTATCAAGTAGTCATCATATTGAGCTAGCCAAACGTTCATAATGTCTGCATCCGCTCCTGCAATAGGTCTGTCACCTAGCGGTGCATCAAGGACATAATTCTTCTGTGCAGCAATGAGGATAAACCTCAGATCACGGATCCAATCCGCATCATTGCTACTAACATCTTTCAACTTTGCTTTCTCAAGGAACGCATTAAAATTTAACGGAACAACAGCACGAGCCATCTATCTACAATCAACATAAACAAGCAAGATACTATCAGGTACTAAGTTCATGATAAGTTTAAGTTCAGTTAATCAAATTACTTAAGAACTCCCACTTAGATAGACATCCCTCTAATCCTCTAAGTGATCACGTGATCCAAATCAACTAAACCATAACCGATCATCACGTGAGATGGAGTAGTTTTCAATGGTGAACATCGTTATGTTGATCATATCTACTATATGATTCACGCTCGACCTTTCGGTCTCCGTGTTCCGAGGCCATATCAGTATATGCTTGGCTCGTCAAGTATAACCTGAGTATTCTGCGTGTGCAACTGTTTTGCACCCGTTGTATTTGGACGTAGAGCTTATCACACCCGATCATCACGTGGTGTCTGGGCACGACGAACTTTGGCAACGGTGCATACTCAGGGAGAACACTTCTTGATAATTTAGTGAGAGATCATCTTATAATGCTACCGTCAATCAAAGCAAGATAAGATGCATAAAAGGATAAACATCACATGCAATCAATATAAGTGATATGATATGGCCATCATCATCTTGTGCTTGTGATCTCCATCTCCGAAGCACCGTCATGATCACCATTGTCACCGGCGCGACACCTTGATCTCCATCGTAGCATCGTTGTCGTCTCGCCAATCTTATGCTTCCACGACTATCACTACCGCTTAGTAATAAAGTAAAGCATTACATCGCGATTGCATTGCATACAATAAAGCGACAACCATATGGCTCCTGCCAGTTGACGATAACTCGGTTACAAAACATGATCATCTCATACAATAAAATCAGCATCATGCCTTGACCATATCACATCACGACATACCCTGCAAAAACAAGTTAGACGTCCTCTACTTTGTTGTTGCAAGTTTTACGTGGCTGCTACGGGCTTAAGTAAGAACTCATCTCACCTACGCATCAAAACCACAACGATAGTTCGTCAAATAGACTCCGTTTTAACCTTCTCAAGGACCGGGCGTAGTCACACTTGGTTCAACTAAAGTTGGAGAGACAGTCTTCCGCAAGCCATCTATGTGCAAAGCACGTCGAGGGAACCGGTCTCGCGTAAGAGTACGCGTAAGGTTGGTCCGGATCGTCTCACCCAACAATACCGCCGAACCAAAGTATGACATGCTGGTAGGCAGTATGACTTGTATCGCCCACAACTCACTTGTGTTCTACTCGTGCAAATAACATCAAACCATAAAACCTAGGCTCGGATGCCACTGTTGGGGAACGTAGTAATTTCGAAAATTTTCCTACGCACACACAAGATCATGGTGATGCATAGCAACGAGAGGGGAGAGTGTTGTCTACGTACCAACGCAGACCGACTGCGGAAGCGATCACACAACGTAGAGGAAGTAGTCGTACATCTTCTTCCCGATCCGACCGATCCAAGCACCGTTACTCCGGCACCTCCGAGTTCTTAGCACACGTTCAGCTCGATGACGTTCCTCGGGCTCCGATCCAGCAAAGCGTCGAGGAAGAGTTCCGTCAGCACGATGGCGTGATGACGATCTTGATGTACTACCGACGCAGGGCTTCGCCTAAGCACTGTAACGGTATGATCGAGGTGGAATTTGGTGGCACGGGGCACCGCACACGGCTAAGGAACGATCTCAAGGATCAACTTGTGTGTCTTGGGGTGCCCCCTGCCCCCGTATATAAAGGTTGGAGGAGGGGGAGCCGGCCGGCCAGGGAGAGGAGGCGCAGGGGAGTCCTACTCCCACCGGGAGTAGGACTCCTCCTCCAATCCTAATCCTATTAGGACTCCCGGGGGGGAAAGGAGAAAGAGGGGGGCCGGCCCCTTTCTCCTAGTCCTACTAGGACTTGGGGAAAGGGGGGGCGCCGGCCAGCTTGGGCTTGTCCCTTTTCTCTTTTTCCACTAAGGCACAATAGGCCCATTAGTCTCCCGGGGGGTTCCGGTAACCCTCTCGGTATTCCGGTAAAATCCCGATTTCACCCGGAACACTTCCTATGTCCAAACATAGGCTTCCAATATATCAATCTTTACGTCTCGACCATTTCGAGACTCCTCGTCATGTCCGTGATCTCATCCGGGACTCCGAACAACCTTCGGTACATCAAAATGCATAAACTCATAATAACTGTCATCGTAACGTTAAGCGTGCGGACCCTACGGTTCGAGAACAATGTAGACATGACCGAGACACGTCTCCGGTCAATAACCAATAGCGGGACCTGGATGCCCATATTGGCTCCTACATATTCTACGAAGATCTTTATCGGTCAGACCGCATAACAACATACGTTGTTCCCTTTGTCATCGGTATGTTACTTGCCCGAGATTCGATCGTCGGTATCCAATACCTAGTTCAATCTCGTTACCGGCAAGTCTCTTTACTCGTTCCGTAATACATCATCTCACAACTAACATATTAGTTGCAGTGCTTGCAAGGCTTATGTGATGTGCATTACCGAGAGGGCCCAGAGATACCTCTCCGACAATCGGAGTGACAAACCCTAATCTCGAAATACGCCAACCCAACATCTACCATTGGAGACACCTGTAGTACTCCTTTATAATCACCCAGTTACGTTGTGACGTTTGGTAGTACCCAAAGTGTTCCTCCGGTAAACGGGAGTTGCATAATCTCATAGTTATAGGAACATGTATAAGTCATGAAGAAAGCAATAGCAACATACTAAACGATCGGGTGCTATGCTAATGGAATGGGTAATGTCAATCAGATCATTCTACTAATGATGTGACCTCGTTAATCAAATAACAACTCTTTGTTTATGGTTAGGAAACATAACCATCTTTGATTAACGAGCTAGTCAAGTAGAGGCATACTAGTGACACTCTGTTTGTCTATGTATTCACACATGTATTATGTTTCCGGTTAATACAATTCTAGCATGAATAATAAACATTTATCATGATATAAGGAAATAAATAATAACTTTATTATTGCCTCTAGGGCATATTTCCTTCACTGATACCACTATTGGGGATCGTAGCAGAAATTTAAAATTTTCTACGCATCACCAAGATCAATGTATGGAGTCATCTAGCAACGAGAGGGAGAGGAGTGCATCTACATACCCTTGTAGATCGTAAGCGGAAGCGTTCAAGAGAACGGGGATGATGGAGTCGTACTCGCCGTGATCCAAATCACCAAAGATCCTAGCGGCGAACGGACGGCACCTCCGCGTTCAACACACGTACGGAGCGAGAACGTCTCCTGCACCTTGATCCAGCAAGGAGGAGGGAGAGGTTGAGGAAGAGGGCTCCAACAGCAGCACGACGACGTGGTGGTGGTGAACCCTAGCGTCATCGAACCTTAAGTGTCTAGACCCAACGGGTTCGGGAACCATGCACACATGACCGAGACAACTCTCCGACCAATAACCAACAGCAGGATCTGGATACCCATGTTGGATCCCACATGTTCCACGGTGATCTCATCGGATGAACCACGTTGTCGAGGATTCAAGCAATCCCGTATACAATTCCCTTTGTCAATCGGTACGTTACTTGCCCGAGATTCGATCGTCGGTATCCCAATACCTCGTTCAATCTCGTTACCGGCAAGTCACTTTACTCGTTCCGTAATGCATGATCCCATGACCAACTACTTAGTCACACTGAGCTCATTATGATGATGCATTACCGAGTGGGCCCAGAGATACCTCTCCCTCATACGGAGTGACAAATCCCAGTCTCGATTCATGCCAACCCAACAGACACTTTCGGAGATACCTATAGTGCACCTTTATAGCCACCCAGTTACGTTGTGACGTTTGGTACACCCAAAGCACTCCTACGGTATCCGGGAGTTGCACAATCTCATGGTCTAAGGAAATGATACTTGACACTTAGAAAAGCTCTAGCAAACGAACTACACGATCTTGTGCTATGCTTAAGATTGGGTCTTGTCCATCACATCATTCTCCTAATGATGTGATCCCGTTATCAATGACATCTAATGTCCATAGTCAGGAAACCATGACTATCTGTTGATCAACGAGCTAGTCAACTAGAGGCTCACTAGGGACATGTTGTGGTCTATGTATTCACACATGTATTATGATTTCCGGATAATACAATTATAGCATGAACAATAGACAATTATCATGAACAAGGAAATATAATAATAACCATTTTATTATTGCCTCTAGGGCATATTTCCAAGAGGTGTTTGGTAAAATAAACCGAGTTTTTCTTAAGCATCAGTACTGTTTGTCTCTATAGGAGGGGTACCTGATTAAGGCCCCGTTCTTTTCAGCTTTCAATTCTTGCCCACAGAATCTGATGTCCAGTTCTTTTCTGAAATTCCAATCTGAGATTGTAGGATGAGTTGTGTTTTGACATGTTCGTAATGTCCCCGTACTAAAATTGTGTGCTAAATTGCTAACACTTAGTTGTTTCGAACAGTTACTCGTCGAATATGAGCATGCAAATGAATATCATAGAGTGCTAAATATTACAATTAGAGTGGTTGTAAAGTTTCTTTCCGTGCAGAAGGGGTGTAAGGGCATATTTATCCCTACGGTGTTTTGGTGATTGATGACAATGCATTTGCGGACTAATCGGGTGCTTTGAGTTTTCAGATATTCATTCTTCGGCACGGAACGATTATTTCCCCTCGGCGCTCTACTCAAGACAGTGTAGTTTCTTTCGTAACTTTGTTGGTGGACTAAGTTGCGTAGTAGTCACCGTACTATCAAGAGGGGATCTGCTTCGGTATGGTATGGGTGGAATCAACACGTACACGTCCTCTTCACATCCTACGTTTCTTTCCGCCCCTATGGAGCTTTCTTTTCTCCACTCTTCAACTGTTCTTGGACCCAGCGGTAGTACCGCGGGCCACAGCGGTAGTACCGCTGAGGCTCACTAAGCGGCAGTACCGCTCCTCGGAGCAGTAGTACCGCTTGATGGCCTCAACAGCAGTGCCTTTGCGGATCCGTGCTCCTACCGCCTCGACACAGTGGTTGGAGCGGTAGTACAACTGCAGTCCACTAAGCGGTAGTACCGCTCCTCGGAGCGGTAGTACCGCTTGCTGGGCTCAGCCGCAGTACCGCTGTGGCTTCGTGCTCCTTCCGCTTCGATTCGAGTGCGCATTTTCTCATGTCGGGTTTTGCGGTACTAGCTGCGGTAGTAGTGGCGGTAGTGCTGCTTGTGAGCGGTAGTACCGCCCTACCTCCGCGGTAGTACCGCTCTGGGTCCCAGCCCCAGCCCTTCTCTTCTGGCACGGCAGTACCGCTGAGGGGGAGCGGTAGTACCGCTTTAGGGCGGTAGTACCGCTCTGCCTCCGCGGCAGTACCGCTCTCTGCGGGGCTGAGTGGGGGTAACGGTTGACTAGTTTCCCCCACTATAAAAGGGCACCTTCTTCCCCCTCTTTGACTCACCTCTTCCCCCAACCTTCATTATTTCCCAAGCACCATTTATTGCTCAAGCTCCATTGAATACCCCAAGCTTCCTCTTGCCCGATCTATCTCCCTAGCCAATCAAACTTGTTGATTTGCTCGGGAGTGGTTGAGAAGGCATCGATCTACACTTCCACCAAGGGATTTTTGATTCCCCCACTCATCCTTAGCGGATCTTGTTACTCTTGGGTGTTTGAGCACCCTAGACGGTTGAGGTTACCTCGGAGCCATATTCCATTGTGGTGAAGCTTCGTGGTCTTGTTGGGAGCCTCCGATTAAGTTGTGGAGTTTGCCCCAACCTTGTTTGTAAAGGTTCGGTCGCCGCCTTCAAGGGCACCAATAGTGGGATCACGGCATCTCGCATTGTGTGAGGGCGTGAGGAGAATACGGTGGCCCTAGTGGCTTCTTGGGGAGCATTGTGCCTCCACACCGCTCCAACGGAGACGTACTTCCCCTCGTAAGGAAGGAACTTCGGTAACACATCCTTGTCTTCACCGGATCCACTCTTGGTTATTTCTTACCTTTACTTGTGCTAGCTCTTTAGTGTTTGTTCCCTTGCTTGCTTGTGTGCTTGTTGTTGTTGCATCATATAGGTTGATCACCTAGTTGCACATCTAGACAACTTACTTTGATGCGAACTTTAATTTGGTAAAGAAAAGCTAAAAATTGGTAGTTGCCTATTCACCCCCCCCCCCCCCTCTAGTCAACCATATCGATCCTTTCAATTGGTATCAGAGCCTCGTCTCTTTATTAAGGACTTTACCGTCCAAAGAGTATGGTTGATATCGTAGACGGAGCGGAGGAACACTCCGGTGTGAATCCTATCTCGTCTACGGGCGATGGGGGAACTTCGGTCTCTCGTGAGGAGTTCAATGTAGCCTTGGAGACATTGAAAACCTCCATGACGACCGAAGTTGAAAGCATGTTTACTAAATTTCTTGAGGGGCTTAAACTATCCACCGCACCGTTGAAAGTGGGGGATCCCGCCAACAAGGTGTCGGATGCTATCCCCGACAAGGGGGAAGCTAGTAGTGAAAAGGCCCCTTCTTCTAGTGGCAAGAATGGCACCGGCATCTTTGCCCATGTGGAACCACCACTTGTTTATGGTGGACCGGTTCCTTCTACTCATTTGAATCATGCCGGTCCTCCTCCTAAGATTGTGAAAAATGAGGATTTTGATTCTTGGGTTTACCGCTTTAAACATCATTTGAATCATGTGAACACTAACCTTTGGAGAATCATTGAGGAAGGTTTCTACCCACATGATCCAAGCAACTTCACTCCTCGAGAAGCCGCGGACAATCAATTCAATGAGAATGCTCTCTTCATCATTCAAGATGCAATTCCACCCGAAGACCTACCTCATATTCGTCCCTTCGCCTTGGCCAAGGATGCATGGCATTGTGTCATGTCTCTCTACCAAGGGAGCGCAAGCATTCAACGCTCCAACTATGAAGTGGTACAAGATGAGGCCGATGAGTTTGCAATGAAGGAAGATGAAGAACTTCGTGAGCTCTATCGGAGAGTCACCAAACTCGCGGTCTCACTACGAGATCACAGGAGCAAGGACACGGATGACAACTGGATCAAGCGCAAATTCCTCAAGGCAATGATGCCCTACCACAAGGCCATGTCCTCCGTCATTCGCCAAAGACCGGACTTCCACACCTTGACCTCAAGTGAAGTGTTGGATGAGTTTGTGGCCATGAACATTTTGGACAAAACCGCCGACAATGCGGTGCTCCATTCTCAACGGGCAAAGAAGCCTAACCTCGCATTGAAGGCCAAGCTCACTGTGGAAGAAGAAGAAGAGGAAGAAGGGGAGAGCAACCCCGAAGATACAAAGTATGCATATCATGAACATATGGCACTTGCTTCAAGGCAATTTTGGAGCAAGAAAAACTTGAGGCCCAACTTTAGCAAAAACAACTCAAGTGGTGCAAGGGGCAAGCAACGTGTAAGGACTTGCTACAACTGCGGCAACGTGAGTCATTTCGTTGCGGAATGCCCGTATGAGAAGAGGGAAGACAATGGTGGCAAACTCATCCGAAAGGACAAGGCCAAGTCGTTCCCCAACAAGAACAACTTCACCAAGAAGACTCCTCCCAAGGCCTTGGTTGTGCAAGAAGAGTACAATGAGGATGACGACGATGATGAAGATGATGAGTCGGTTGCCATGGCCTCCGTCGCCATTGCCACAACGTCACGAGTGTCTCTCTTCGACTCACCCAACGAGAGCATCAACGCCAAGTGCCTCATGGCTAAAGCCACAAATAAGGTAACCTCCAACATCAAAACTACCATCATTAATCATCCTCCCCCATCGGATAGCATTAATGAAGTTGAGGGAGCTAGTGTGGAGGCTAACGAGTTTGAGGCCTTTATGGGCAAACTCAAGGGAAAATACAAGAAGCACTTTGTTGCTCTTTTGGAACAACTTGGTGAGGCCAATGACATGATCGAGGCTCACGAAGACACCATCTCAAAGATGGAAGGGCATAGTCGTGACTATGCCGATGAGATTTCGGATCTTTCCAATGCTCTTGAGGAAGAGCGTGGTCTTCGTTTGGCTCTTGAGGAGTCATACAACGTTGATCATGCTAAGTTAGAGAAAGATTATGATCATGCCCTCGTTGTTTCTCGTGTGCTAAATTCCGAGAAAGCCAAACTCGGAGTTGATCTTGCTAGACTCAAAGAGGAGTTTGATATACTTGACAAGGCCCACAAGGCCTTGAAGGGTATTCACGCTAATCTCAAGGAGTCTCATGATCAACTCCAAGTGAAGCTAACTAAGGAGAAAGCAACTTTTCCTCATATGGTTTTAATTGATAATGCAAATGCTACTAACCCGTGTTGTGAGCATATACATCTTGTTGAGGAAAATGCTAAGTTGAAGGAGCAACTTAAGAGAGGCCTTGCGACTTGCATACAAGGCAAGAAGAACCTCAATGATCTCTTGATCAACCAAAAGGGAGGTGTGGCGAAGGAAGGGGTTGGGTACGTCCCCGACTCCAAAAACAAGAAGAAGAATGACAAGACCAAACGACCTCCTCCCCTCATGCAAACCTTTGTGAGGGCGGGAGAGAGTGTCCCCGAGGAGAAGAAGAAGAAGAACAAAGTCAAGAAGGGCAATGTCACCTCACCCAACAAAGCCGGCGATTTTAATCCTTCTTATGTGTTGTGCCATGCTAGTGATGGGCATGTTTATGCCAAATTTGTTGGTTCTCTTCATGAGTACATTGAATTGTCTATTTGGGTTCCTAAGACCCTTGTTACTAACATCAAAGGACCCATTACAAAATGGGTACCTAAAACCAAGCATTGATCTCTTGTAGGTGTTTGCTTCCGGTGGCGGATCATGGTTGCTCGATAGCGGAGCTACAAATCATATGATTGGAAGCAAGGACTTGGTGGTGGACGTGCACAAGGCTCCATCTATGCCCACCAATGTTGAGTGGGGTGACGCCTCATCTTCTAAGGTATTGGGACTTGGCAAGGTGGTCATCTCTCATGATCTCACGATCGAGAAGGTCATGCTTGTTGAGTCCCTTGCATACATTTTACTTTCCGTTCATCAACTTGCAATCATGGGCTTTGTCACTTTCTTTGATATTGATACCGTGGCCCTCTTGTGGAGCAAGACTCTTAAAGTAGCCTTTGTTGGGCATGTCGAGAACGGTCTATATGTGATTAACTTTTCGGAGCGACCCACTAAGACCGCGACATGCCTAATGGCTAAAGTTGATGTGGGATGGCTTTGGCATCGCCGTTTAGCCCATGTCAATATGAGATCTTTGCAAAGTCTCCTAAAGGGGGACCATGTCCGTGGACTAACGAATGTTAGTTTTGCTAAAGATCGTGCTTGCAGTGCCTGTATCGAAGGAAAGCTACATGAGAAGGCTCACCCTCCCACGACTATCATTTATTCAAAGAGGCCTTTGGAGCTCCTTCACATGGATCTCTTTGGGCCTCCATCCTTCGATAGTCTTGGAGGTAGGAAGTATTGCTTGGTGATTGTGGATGACTACTCAAGGTATACGTGGGTGTATTTCTTCAAGAGGAAGAGCGAGACCCAACAAACTGTCATTGACTTTGCAAATGAAGCACAACGTCAACACAATGCAAAGATCTTGACAATAAGAAGTGACAACGGCACCGAGTTCAAGAACTACACCTTGGATGAATTTCTTAGTGATGAGGGAATCAAGCATCAATATTCCGCACCATACACCCCTCAACAAAACGGTGTTGCGGAGAGAAAGAACCGGACGTTGATGGATGCGGCAAGGACCATGATGGCGGAGTTCAAGTCCCCGTACAACTTTTGGGCCGAAGCCATCAACACCGCGTGTCATGCATCCAATTGTCTCTACCTCCGCAAGGGCTTGAACAAGACTCCATATGAGATACTCACCGGTAACAAGCCCAACCTCAAGTACTTCCGGGTATTCGGGTGTAAGTGTTTCATTCTCAAGAAAGGTGTTCGGTTGTCTAAATTTGAGGGTAGAGCTCATGAGGGCATATTTGTTGGTTATGCTACAAACTCTCATGCTTACCGTGTCCTCAATAAGTCCACGGGACTTATTGAGGAGACGTGTAACGTGGAGTTTGATGAGAATAACGGCTCCCAAGTGGAGCAAAGTGGCACTTGTGATGTAGGTGATGAAATTCCTCCTCAAGCCATAAGAAGAATGGGTGTTGGTTTCATCCTTCCCATTGAGGAACCCCTTGTGGCCGAAGGAGAAGGACAATGCTCCACTCTTGTGGAGCCATCACCAACCCAAGGCCCACACGCTTCCGAAGAACAAAGTGAAGGCCCTCAACCTCATGAACAAGACCAAGGGCAAGATCATACTCAAG
Source organism: Triticum monococcum (assembly GCA_034509565.1). Lineage (NCBI taxonomy): Eukaryota > Viridiplantae > Streptophyta > Magnoliopsida > Poales > Poaceae > Triticum > Triticum monococcum. Next base: position 498,862,955 of record CM067845.1, on the reverse strand, counting down.
ACGGTGTTGATACACCAAGGGATGCCCAAGGTCAAGTTCTCTCCCCCGAGTAAGTTCAAGACCAAGAACAAGTTCATGACGACGCTCAAGATGATCAAGTAACCGCCCCTCAACTCACCACCGAGGAGGAATTAGAGCGTCGTGCCGCCAAGGTTGCTTCCAAGCTCTCCACCAAAGATCATCTCATGACCTCAAAATTCGAGATGTCATCCATGGGGGAGTTGAAGTTCTTTCTAGGGTTCGAAGTGAAGCAAAGAAGAGAAGGAACCTTCATCAATCAATCCAAATACACTCAAGACATTCTCAAAAGATTCAAGCTAAGTGACGTCAAGCCGGCTTCCACTCCAATGCCCACCAAGTGCCAACTTGACTTAGATCCAAATGGTAAAGTGGTGGATCAAAAGGTATATCGTTCCATGATTGGCTCCTTGCTTTACCTTTGTGCATCTAGACCGGACATCATGTTGAGTGTGGGAATTTGTGCACGGTTTCAAGCCGCACCTAAGGAAAGTCACTATGTGGCGGTCAAACGAATCTTTTGATATTTGGCTCATACCCCAAACTTTGGCTTATGGTACCCAAGAGGATCAAACTTCAAGCTTGTAGGGTACTCGGATTCCGATTGGGCGGGAGACAAAGTGGATAGGAAGTCCACTTCCGGAGGGTGCCAATTCCTTGGTTGCTCTTTGGTAAGTTGGTCTTCCAAAAAGCAAAGTTGTGTGTCTCTCTCGTCCACCGAAGCGGAGTATGTGGCGGCCGGTAGTTGCTGTGCACAACTATTATGGATGAGGCAAACTTTAAAGGATTACGGTGTCACTTGTGACAAAGTGCCTCTTTGGTGTGACAATGAAAGTGCCATCAAGATCTCTCTCAACCTGGTGCAACACTTCAAGACAAAGCATATTGAGATCCGGTATCACTTCATCCGGGATCACATTAGGCGAGGAGAGATCGAGCTCAACTACGTCAACACTCATGATAACCTTGCAGATATCTTCACGAAGCCCTTGGATGAAGCAAGATTTCGCGAGTTAAGGCATGAGCTAAATATCATTGATTCGAGCAATGTTGCTTGAACCCGTGCACACCCTACCACGCTCAATTTGTTGTCTAGTTTAGGTGTAGGCATGGACATAGGAGGAGTGGTGTTCTCTCAATGAACTCTCCCTCCCCCCATTATGCATAAATTGATCAAGTCTTTCACTCTAGCCATTGTGATGGTACGTGTGCTCAAAAGACGAGTTTTGGTCATGGGCCCAAGGTTAAAATCTTCGCGGCGCCATACCTCTTGACTCAAACATAGGTGGCTTCGGCCACCGCCCTCTCTTGTAGAGGGGTTTATTGGCCTTTTTGTTGGTGTGTTCTCTTGCTGTTTTCTTTTTGAGCTAAGCCCTATTTGAAGGAAATATGCCCTAGAGGCAATAATAAAGTTATTATTTATTTCCTTATATCATGATAAATGTTTATTATTCATGCTAGAATTGCATTAACCGGAAACATAATACATGTGTGAATACATAGACAAACAGAGTGTCACTAGTATGCCTCTACTTGACTAGCTCGTTAATCAAAGATGGTTATGTTTCCTAACCATGAACAAAGGGTTGTTATTTGATTAACGAGGTCACATCATTAGTTGAATGATCTGATTGACATGACCCATTCCATTAGCTTAGCACTTGATCGTTTAGTATGTTGCTATTGCTTTCTTCATGACTTATACATGTTCCTATAACTATGAGATTATGCAACTCCCGTTTACCGGAGGAACACTTTGGGTACTACCAAACGTCACAACGTAACTGGGTGATTATAAAGGAGTACTACAGGTGTCTCCAATGGTAGATGTTGGGTTGGCGTATTTTGAGATTAGGGTTTGTCACTCCGATTGTCGGAGAGGTATCTCTGGGCCCTCTCGGTAATACACATCACATAAGCCTTGCAAGCATTATAACTAAGATGTTAGTTGTGAGATGATGTATTACGGAACGAGTAAAGAGACTTGCCAGTAACGAGATTGAACTAGGTATTGGATACCGACGATCGAATCTCGGGCAAGTAACATACCGATGGCAAAGGGAACAACGTATGTTGTTATGCGGTCTAACCGATAAAGATCTTCGTAGAATATGTAGGAGCCAATATGGGCATCCAGGTCCCGCTATTGGTTATTGACCGGAGACATGTCTCGGTCATGTCTACATTGTTCTCGAACCGTAGGGTCCGCACGCTTAACGTTACGATGACAGTTATTATGAGTTTATGCATTTTGATGTACCGAAGGTTGTTCGGAGTCCCGGATGTGATCACGGACATGACGAGGAGCCTCGAAATGATCGAGACATAAAGATTGATATATTGGAAGCCTATGTTTGGACACCGGAAGTGTTCCGGGTGAAATCGGGATTTTACCGGAATACCGGGAGGGTTACCGGAACCCCCCGGGAGGCAAATGGGCCTATTGGGCCTTAGTGAAAAAGAGAAAAGGGGCAGCCCACAGCTGGCCGCGCCCCCCCTTCCCCAAGTCCTAGTAGGACTAGGAGAAGGGGCCGGCCCCTCTCTCTCTCCTTTCCCCCTTGGAATCCTAGTTGGAATAGGATTGAGGGGGGGAGTCCTACTCCCGGTAGGAGTAGGACTCCTCCCGCGCCCTCTCCCTAGCCGGCCGAACCCCCTCCCCCTGCTCCTTTATATACGGGGGCAGGGGGCACCCCATAGACACACAAGTTGATCATTGTTGATCGTTCCTTAGCCGTGTGCGGTGCCCCCTGCCACCAAATTCCACCTCGGTCATATCGTTGTAGAGCTTAGGCGAAGCCCTGCGTCGGTAGTACATCAAGATCGTCACCACGCCGTTGTGCTGACGGAACTCTTCCTCGACGCTTTGCTGGATCGGAGCCCGAGGATCGTCATCGAGCTGAACGTGTGCTAAGAACTCGGAGGTGCCGGAGTAACGGTGCTTGGATCGGTCGGATCGGGAAGAAGACGTACGACTACTTCCTCTATGTTGTGAGATCGCTTCCGCAGTCGGTCTGCGTTGGTACGTAGACAATACTCTCCCCCTCGTTGCTATGCATCACCATGATCTTGCGTGTGCGTAGGAAATTTTTTGAAATTACTACGTTCCCCAACAGTGGTATCAGAGCCTAGGTTTTATGGTTTGATGTTATTTGCACGAGTAGAACACAAGTGAGTTGTGGGCGATACAAGTCATACTGCCTACCAGCATGTCATACTTTGGTTCGGCGGTATTGTTGGACGAGACGATCCGGACCAACCTTACGCGTACTCTTACACGAGACCGGTTCCCTCGACGTGCTTTGCACATAGATGGCTTGCGGAAGACTGTCTCTCCAACTTTAGTTGAACCAAGTGTGACTACGCCCGGTCCTTGAGAAGGTTAAAACGGAGTCTATTTGACAAACTATCATTGTGGTTTTGATGCGTAGGTGAGATGTGTTCTTACTTAAGCCCGTAGCAGCCACGTAAAACTTGCAACAACAAAGTAGAGGACGTCTAACTTGTTTTTGCAGGGCATGTTGTGATGTGATATGGTCAAGGCATGATGCTGATTTTATTGTATGAGATGATCATGTTTTGTAACCGAGTTATCGGCAACTGGCAGGAGCCATATGGTTGTCGCTTTATTGTATGCAATGCAATCGCGATGTAATGCTTTACTTTATTACTAAGCGGTAGTGATAGTCGTGGAAGCATAAGATTGGCGAGACGACAAAGATGCTACGATGGAGATCAAGGTGTCGCGCCGGTGACGATGGTGATCATGACGGTGCTTCAGAGATGGAGATCACAAGCACAAGATGATGATGGCCATATCATATCACTTATATTGATTGCATGTGATGTTTATCCTTTTATGCATCTTATCTTGCTTTCATTGACGGTAGCATTATAAGATGATCTCTCACTAAATTATCAAGAAGTGTTCTCCCTGAGTATGCACCGTTGCCAAAGTTCGTCGTACCCAGACACCACGTGATGATCGGGTGTGATAAGCTCTACGTCCATCTACAACGGGTGCAAGCCAGTTTTGCACACGCAGAATACTCAGGTTAAACTTGACGAGCCTAGCATATGCAGATATGGCCTCGGAACACAGAGACCGAAAGGTCGATCGTGAATCATATAGTAGATATGATCAACATGACGATGTTCACCATTGAAAACTACTCCATCTCACGTGATGATCGGTTATGGTTTAGTTGATTTGGATCACGTGATCACTTAGAGGATTAGAGGGATGTCTATCTAAGTGGGAGTTCTTAAGTAATTTGATTAACTGAACTTAAACTTATCATGAACTTAGTACCTGATAGTATCTTGCTTGTTTATGTTGATTGTAGATAGATGGCTCGTGCTGTTGTTTCGTTGAATTTTAATGCGTTCCTTGAGAAAGCAAAGTTGAAAGATGATGGTAGCAATTACACAGACTGGGTCCGTAACCTGAGGATTATCCTCATTGCTGCACAGAAGAATTACGTCCTGGAAGCACCGCTGGGTGCCAGGCCTGCTGCTGGAGCAACGCCAGATGTTATGAACGTCTGGCAGAGCAAAGCTGATGACTACTCGATAGTTCAGTGTGCCATGCTTTACGGCTTAGAATCGGGACTTCAACGACGTTTTGAACGTCATGGAGCATATGAGATGTTCCAGGAGTTGAAGTTAATATTTCAAGCAAATGCCCGAATTGAGAGATATGAAGTCTCCAATAAGTTCTATAGCTGCAAGATGGAGGAGAACAGTTCTGTCAGTGAGCATATACTCAAAATGTCTGGGTATAATAATCACTTGATTCAGATGGGAGTTAATCTTCCAGATGATTGCGTCATTGACAGAATTCTCCAATCACTGCCACCAAGCTACAAGAGCTTCGTGATGAACTATAATATGCAAGGGATGAACAAGACTATTCCCGAGCTCTTCGCAATGCTGAAAGCTGCGGAGGTAGAAATCAAGAAGGAGCATCAAGTGTTGATGGTTAACAAAACCACTGGTTTCAAGAAAAAGGGCAAAGGGAAGAAGAAGGGGAACTTCAAGAAGAACAGCAAGCAAGTTGCTGCTCAGGAGAAGAAACCCAAGTCTGGACCTAAGCCTGAAACTGAGTGCTTCTACTGCAAGCAGACTGGTCACTGGAAGCGGAACTGCCCCAAGTATTTGGCGGATAAGAAGGATGGCAAGGTGAACAAAGGTATATGTGATATACATGTTATTGATGTGTACCTTACTAGAGCTCGCAGTAGCACCTAGGTATTTGATACTGGTTCTGTTGCTAATATTTGCAACTCGAAACAGGGACTACGGAATAAGCGGACGCTAGCAAAGGACGAGGTGACGATGCGCGTGGGAAACGGTTCAAAGTCGATGTGATCGCGGTCGGCACGCTACCTCTACATCTACCTTCGGGATTAATATTAGACCTAAATAATTGTTATTTGGTGCCAGCGTTGAGCATGAACATTATATCTGGATCTTGTTTGATGCGAGACGGTTATTCATTTAAATCAGAGAATAATGGTTGTTCTATTTATATGAGTAATATCTTTTATGGTCATGCACCCTTGAAGAGTGGTCTATTCTTATTGAATCTCGATAGTAGTGATACACATATTCATAATATAGAAGCCAAAAGATGCAGAGTTGATAATGATAGTGCAACTTATTTGTGGCACTGCCGTTTAGGTCATATCGGTGTAAAGCACATGAAGAAACTCCATACTGATGGGCTTTTGGAACCACTTGATTATGAATCACTTGGTACTTGCGAACCGTGCCTCATAGGCAAGATGACTAAAACACCGTTCTCCGGTACTATGGAGAGAGCAACAGATTTATTGGAAATCATACATACCGATGTATGTGGTCCGATGAATATTGAGGCTCGTGGCGGATATCGTTATTTTCTCACCTTCACAGATGATTTAAGCAGATATGGGTATATCTACTTAATGAAACATAAGTCTGAAACATTTGAAAAGTTCAAGGAATTTCAGAGTGAAGTTGAAAATCATCGTAACAAGAAAATAAAGTTTCTACGATCTGATCGTGGAGGAGAATATTTGAGTTACGAGTTTGGTATACATTTGAATAATTGTGGAATAGTTTCGCAACTCACGCCACCCGGAACACCCCAGCGTAATGGTGTGTCCGAACGTCGTAATCGTACTTTACTAGATATGGTGCGATCTATGATGTCTCTTACTGATTTACCGCTATCGTTTTGGGGTTATGCTTTAGAGACGGCCGCATTCACGTTAAATAGGGCACCATCAAAATCCGTTGAGACGACGCCTTATGAACTATGGTTTGGCAAGAAACCAAAGTTGTCATTTCTTAAAGTTTGGGGCTGCGATGCTTATGTGAAAAAGCTTCAACCTGATAAGCTCGAACCCAAAGCAGAGAAATGTGTCTTCATAGGATACCCAAAGGAAACTGTTGGGTATACCTTCTATCACAGATCCGAAGGCAAGACATTCGTTGCTAAGAATGGATCATTTCTAGAGAAGGAGTTTCTCTCGAAAGAAGTGAGTGGGAGGAAAGTAGAACTTGACGAGGTAACTGTACCTGCTCCCTTATTGGAAAATAGTACATCACAGAAAACTGTTTCTGCGACACCTATACCAATTAGTGAGGAAGCTAATGATGATGATCATGAAACTTCAGGGCAAGATACTACTGAACCACGTAGATCAACCAGAGTGAGATCCGCACCAGAGTGGTACGGTAATCCAGTTCTGGAAGTCATGCTGCTAGATCATGATGAACCTACAAACTATGAAGAAGCGATGGTGAGCCCAGATTCCATAAAGTGGCTTGAGGCCATGAAATCTGAGATGGGATCCATGTATGAGAACAAAGTATGGACTTTGGTTGACTTGCCCGATGATCGGCAAGCAATTGAGAATAAATGGATCTTCAAGAAAAAGACTGACGCTGACGGTAATATTACTGTCTATAAAGCTCGACTTATCGCAAAAGGTTTTCGACAAGTTCAAGGGGTTGACTACGATGAGACCTTCTCACCCGTAGCGATGCTTAAATCCGTCAGAATCATGTTAGCAATTGCCGCATTTTATGATTATGAAATATGGCAAATGGATGTCAAAACTGCATTCCTGAATGGATTTCTGGAAGAAGAGTTGTATATGATGCAACCAGAAGGTTTTGTCGATCCAAAGGGAGCTAACAAAGTATGCAAACTCCAGCGATCCATTTATGGACTGGTGCAAGCATCTCAGAGTTGGAATAAATGCTTTGATAGTGTGATCAAAGCATTTGGCTTTATACAGACTTTTGGAGAAGCCTGTATTTACAAGAAAGTGAGTGGGAGCTCTGTAGCATTTCTGATATTATATGTGGATGACATATTGCTGATTGGAAATGATATAGAATTTCTGGATAGCATAAAGGGATACTTGAATAAAAGTTTTTCGATGAAAGACCTCGGGGAAGCTGCTTACATATTAGGCATAAAGATCTATAGAGATAGATCAAGACGCTTAATTGGACTTTCACAAAGCACATACCTTGACAAGATTTTGAAGAAGTTCAAAATGGATCAAGCAAAGAAAGGGTTCTTGCCTGTGTTACAAGGTGTGAAGTTGAGTCAGACTCAATGCCCGACCACTGCAGAAGATAGAGAGAAAATGAAAGATGTTCCCTATGCTTCAGCCATAGGCTCTATCATGTATGCAATGCTGTGTACCAGACCTGATGTGTGCCTTGCTATAAGTTTAGCAGGGAGGTACCAAAGTAATCCAGGAGTGGATCACTGGACAGCGGTCAAGAACATCCTGAAATACCTGAAAAGGACTAAGGATATGTTTCTCGTATATGGAGGTGACAAAGAGCTCACCGTAAGAGGTTACGTTGATGCAAGCTTTGACACTGATCCGGACGATTCTAAATCGCAAACCGGATACGTGTTTACTTTAAACGGTGGAGCTGTCAGTTGGTGCAGTTCTAAACAAAGCGTCGTAGCGGGATCTACATGTGAAGCGGAGTACATAGCTGCTTCGGAAGCAGCGAACGAAGGAGTCTGGATGAAGGAGTTCATATCCGATCTAGGTGTCATACCTAGTGCATCGGGTCCAATGAAAATCTTTTGTGACAATACTGGTGCAATTGCTTTGGCAAAGGAATCCAGATTTCACAAAAGGACCAAACACATCAAGAGACGCTTCAACTCCATCTGGGATCTAGTCCAGGTGGGAGACATAGAGATTTGCAAGATACATACGGATCTGAATGTTGCAGACCCGTTGACTAAGCCTCTTCCACGAGCAAAACATGATCAGCACCAAGGCTCCATGGGTGTTAGAATCATTACTGTGTAATCTAGATTATTGACTCTAGTGCAAGTGGGAGACTGAAGGAAATATGCCCTAGAGGCAATAATAAAGTTATTATTTATTTCCTTATATCATGATAAATGTTTATTATTCATGCTAGAATTGTATTAACCGGAAACATAATACATGTGTGAATACATAGACAAACAGAGTGTCACTAGTATGCCTCTACTTGACTAGCTCGTTAATCAAAGATGGTTATGTTTCCTAACCATGAACAAAGGGTTGTTATTTGATTAACGAGGTCACATCATTAGTTGAATGATCTGATTGACATGACCCATTCCATTAGCTTAGCACTTGATCGTTTAGTATGTTGCTATTGCTTTCTTCATGACTTATACATGTTCCTATAACTATGAGATTATGCAACTCCCGTTTACCGGAGGAACACTTTGGATACTACCAAACGTCACAACATAACTGGGTGATTATAAAGGAGTACTACAGGTGTCTCCAATGGTAGATGTTGGGTTGGCGTATTTCGAGATTAGGGTTTGTCACTCCGATTGTCGAAGAGGTATCTCTCGGCCCTCTCGGTAATACACATCACATAAGCCTTGCAAGCATTATAACTAAGATGTTAGTTGTGAGATGATGTATTACGGAACGAGTAAAGAGACTTGCCAGTAACGAGATTGAACTAGGTATTGGATACCGACGATCGAATCTCGGGCAAGTAACATACCGATGGCAAAGGGAACAACGTATGTTGTTATGCGGTCTGACCGATAAAGATCTTCGTAGAATATGTAGGAGCCAATATGGGCATCCAGGTCCCGCTATTGGTTATTGACCGGAGACATGTCTCGGTCATGTCTACATTGTTCTCGAACCGTAGGGTCCGCACGCTTAACGTTACGATGACAGTTATTATGAGTTTATGCATTTTGATGTACCGAAGGTTGTTCGGAGTCCCGGATGTGATCACGGACATGACGAGGAGTCTCGAAATGATCGAGACGTAAAGATTGATATATTGGAAGCCTATGTTTGGACACCGGAAGTGTTCCGGGTGAAATCGGGATTTTACCGGAATACCGGGAGGGTTACCGGAACCCCCCGGGAGGCAAATGGGCCTATTGGGCCTTAGTGGAAAAGAGAAAAGGGGCAGCCCACAGCTGGCCGCGCCCCCCCCCCCCTTCCCCAAGTCCTAGTAGGACTAGGAGAAGGGGCCGGCCCCTCTCTCTCTCCTTTCCCCCTTGGAATCCTAGTTGGAATAGGATTGAGGGGGGGAGTCCTACTCCCGGTAGGAGTAGGACTCCTCCCGCGCCCTCTCCCTAGCCGGCCGAATCCCCTCCCCCTTCTCCTTTATATACGGGGGCAGGGGGCACCCCATAGACACACAAGTTGATCATTGTTGATCGTTCTTTAGCCGTGTGCGATGCCCCCTGCCACCAAATTCCACCTCGGTCATATCGTTGTAGAGCTTAGGCGAAGCCCTGCGTCGGTAGTACATCAAGATCGTCACCACACCGTTGTGCTGACGGAACTCTTCCTCGACGCTTTGCTGGATCGGAGCCCGAGGATCATCATCGAGCTGAACGTGTGCTAAGAACTCGGAGGTGCCGGAGTAACGGTGCTTGGATCGGTCGGATCGGGAAGAAGACGTACGACTACTTCCTCTACGTTGTGAGATCGCTTCCGCAGTCGGTCTGCGTTGGTACGTAGACAATGCTCTCCCCCTCGTTGCTATGCATCACCATGATCTTGCGTGTGCGTAGGAAAATTTTCGAAATTACTACGTTCCCCAACACTATTGTCTTGTTGCTACGTTGTGCTGGGCGGCACTGCCGCTGCTGGCGAGCGGCACTACCGCTGATAAACGGTACTACCGCTGGTATTGGACGGTACTACCGTGGTAAGCGGTACTACAGCTACACCAGTGCGGTACTACCGCTTATGAGCGGTACTACCGCTCCCCAGCGCGGTACTACCGCTGCGGGGCGGGGCCAGGGGTTTTTTATCGGGGCAGGGGGAGGTTTCTTCTCCCCCATACCCATTCGCTCGCCCCCTCGTGCCTCTCCCTCTCTCCAGCACCGTTCAGCCGCGGAAGGGCTCCGGTGGATCTCCTCCTCCGGGGCGTTCCTCTCCTTTTCCTTCCGTGGAGTCGATCCCCACCTCGTCCTCTTGCCATGGATGCCGGTATTGCCCCCGTTCCTTCTCTCTTTTGGTCTTGCTTCTAGTTCTTGTGCTTTAGGGGCAATGGTGGTTGCATCTCTAGATTTTTGGCTAAATCTAGGCTTGAGTTGGTTGGAGAAGGCAACTAGATCTTCTAGATTGATGTTCGGTAGGATTATTTTTGAATTTGGTAGGCCGGTAGTGCCGGATCTGTCCACGGTAGTAGGATACCACTGTTTCACCGCCTCGTGCTTTGAAACTGCTGCTTATCCGCCTCAAGCCGTACTACCGCTCCCCTTGGAGCGGTACTACCGCTTGGGGCGGTACTACCGCGGACAGGTCACGGTACTACCGCTGCATGCCAATTTCCATCATTCTCCTGCCTTACCTTGATCTTCCTGTTGTGTTTGTTGGCTTATGCTCGTTTCTTCTGGTTGTTTTGCGTCTTTTTGTGTTTTTGGCTCCAGGTGATGACCTTTCCGAGCAGCAAGGACGCCGTATCAACCCCGGGCGTGCCACCTCCAAGCGCTACCGGACCTCAGAGCCTGCCGGTGGTTCCTCGAGCACCCAACCGCCTCCAGCGAGTGCTTCTGCAAGTGTTCCTCCACCTCCTCGGCAATCGAAGCGAGCCGCAAACAAGCCAAAAGGGAAGACTGTGACTGAGTTGACCAACAAGGAGTTTTGGGAGAAGTGCCGCCGCAACCCCTATGCAGTGGACCAAGAACCCACTTTGGTCAACCTCCCATTCTGGAACCGGTTTCAGTTTGCCATCTACTTTGATGTGATCAAGGCCAAGAAGAATCTGTTTGTTGATGTTCGCTCCATTGACACTGATGCTATGGAGAAAGACCCAGAGTACTTTGGAGAAGCCCTACAGATGTGCACTCAGCTGAATATCCTCAAAATCATGCAGTTCAACAAGGACTTCGATGCGGATTTGGTGGCTCAGTTCTATGCCACCGTCCATCTTGGAACAGATGGCGACAGGACTCTGACTTGGATGACCAATGGCAAGCTGCTGTCTGTCAAGTGGCGGGCGTTCATGGAGTTACTTGATGTGGTGGATAACGGGCTTGAGACTCCTATCGGTTTCCGTCCTCACCGCCATGTTACTTCCACCCACAAGCAAGCCCTTTGGCCCTACTGCACTGTGAAGGTTCACCCTGTCACTGAGAAGAAGACCTACGAGCTGTGTCCGTATCTGGACATTCTTCATCGCATATTCCGTGAGACTCTCTTCCCTCGCATTGGGAATCTGGATCAGGTCCACTCCTACCTCGTGGACATGCTCCTTTTCTGTCAGCATGAGAAGGAAGCAAACACTGGAGAGAGCCTGGATATCTCCCATGTCATGTGGTCTGAACTCCTATCTGCCGTGTCTGAGTGCAAGTGTCCTATCTATAGTCCCTTCATCATGAGGCTCATTGAGAGGGCCTGGGCACAGACTTATCCCAGAGTGCTGCTAGAAACTGGAGATTTGGTTTCTCATGAGGTCAAGCGCCTGAGGAAGAAGGACAACTGGACAGCGCCTCACACAGGGGGTCCTTCTGCTACTGCTGCCTCAGGGGGCCCGTCTGCTGCGGCTGCTGCCATGGATACTGAGGATGCTCCTGCTGCCCACGATGAGGACCTTGGCCACTCCAGTGAAGAACCATCATGGGCCCAGAAGCTCAAGCGCAAGATGAAGAAGCTCTTCTGCATGGAGTCCCATGGTCAGTACATGACTCATGTGGCGGAGAAGAATGCCAGGACGCGCCACAAGGAGATCATGCGCCAGCTGGGCGCCACTGTTGTCAGTGGATCTGAGGGACAGATCACTGAAGAGGAGGACTGGATTCATCAGAACTGTCACTGGACCGACTCCGATGCCGAGCAGTTTTCTACCCACGATGAAGATGCAGAGATGTGATGATCACCTGGAGTCGTAGTGTCTCTCTCTGCCCTTTTTGGTGTCTCGCTGCCAAAGGGGGAGAGAGTGTAGGGATTTGCTTGTTTTGCTTCTTGTGTCGTGCTTCGTTTTAGTCTTATGGTTTCTTGTGCGTTTCTCTTGGTTTGTTTGTGAGACCTTAGTTCCCGCCATATGGTGTAAGACATATGCTACCTTAGTTATCTTCTTATCTATGTTTATGCACCTCGGTATCTTATAGCTTGCATGTTTATCCTATCATATATGTCGTTCTCATTTATCTTGCTTAGTTTGTTGGTCTCTAAAATATAGGGGGAGTCGTGATCCTAGTATGTGTGTCGTGCAGTCCAAAGCACCCATCTAGTTTGCACACATCTAGGGGGAGCCTGTCTATATTTTAGAGGTGTGAGCTCACTTGCATTCTATATCATTACTCTTTTCTGTGCAAATCCCGTATTGTCATCAATCCACCAAAAAGGGGGAGATTGTAAGGGCATATTTATCCCTACGGTGTTTTGGTGATTGATGACAATGCATTTGCGGACTAATCGGGTGCTTTGAGTTTTCAGATATTCATTCTTCGGCACGGAACGATTATTTCCCCTCGACGCTCTACTCAAGACGGTGTAGTTTCTTTCGTAACTTTGTTGGTGGACTAAGTAGCGTAGTAGTCACCGTACTATCAAGAGGGGGTCTGCTTCGGTATGGTATGGGTGGAATCAACACGTACACGTCCTCTTCACATCCTACGTTTCTTTCCGCCCCTATGGAGCTTTCTTTTCTCCACTCTTCAACTGTTCTTGGACCCAGCGGTAGTACCGCGGGCCACAGCGGTAGTACCGCTGAGGCTCACTAAGCGGCAGTACCGCTCCTCGGAGCGGTAGTACCGCTTGATGGCCTCAACAGCAGTGCCTTTGCGGATCCGTGCTCCTACCGCCTCGACACAGTGGTTGGAGCGGTAGTACGGCTGCAGTCCACTAAGCGGTAGTACCGCTCCTCGGAGCGGTAGTACCGCTTGCTGGGCTCAGCCGCAGTACCGCTGTGGCTTCGTGCTCCTTCCGCTTTGATTCGAGTGCGCATTTTCTCGTGTCGGGTTTTGCGGTACTAGCTGCGGTAGTAGTGGCGGTAGTGCTGCTTGTGAGCGGTAGTACCGCCCTACCTCCGCGGTAGTACCGCTCTGGGTCCCAGCCCCAGCCCTTCTCTTCTGGCGCGGCAATACCACTGAGGGGGAGCGGTAGTACCGCTTTAGGGCGGTAGTACCGCTCTGCCTCCGCGGCAGTACTGCTCTCTGCGGGGCTGAGTGGGGGTAACGGTTGACTAGTTTCCCCCACTATAAAAGGGCACCTTCTTCCCCCTCTTTGACTCACCTCTTCCCCCAACCTTCATTATTGCCCAAGCACCATTTATTGCTCAAGCTCCATTGAATACCCCAAGCTTCCTCTTGCCCGATCTATCTCTCTAGCCAATCAAACTTGTTGATTTGCTCGAGAGTGGTTGAGAAGGCATCGATCTACACTTCCACCAAGGGATTTTTGATTCCCCCACTCATCCTTAGCGGATCTTGTTACTCTTGGGTGTTTGAGCACCCTAGACGGTTGAGGTCACCTCGGAGCCATATTCCATTGTGGTGAAGCTTCGTGGTCTTGTTGGGAGCCTCCGATTAAGTTGTGGAGTTTGCCCCAACCTTGTTTGTAAAGGTTCGGTCGCCGCCTTCAAGGGCACCAATAGTGGAATCACGGCATCTCGCATTGTGTGAGGGCGTGTGGAGAATACGGTGGCCCTAGTGGCTTCTTGGGGAGCATTGTGCCTCCACACCGCTCCAACGGAGACGTACTTCCCCTCATAAGGAAGGAACTTCGGTAACACATCCTCGTCTTCACCGGATCCACTCTTGGTTATTTCTTACCTTTACTTGTGCTAGCTCTTTAGTGTTTGTTCCCTTGCTTGCTTGTGTGCTTGTTGTTGTTGCATCATATAGGTTGATCACCTAGTTGCACATCTAGACAACTTACTTTGATGCGAACTTTAATTTGGTAAAGAAAAGCTAAAAATTGGTAGTTGCCTATTCACCCCCCCCCTCTAGTCAACCATATCGATCCTTTCAAGGGGTCAACTACAAATAGAAGGAATAATCTTAATGTATAAGACTGACGGTAATAGACATTCATCAATTTAACACCATTGACACCGGCCATCGATTTAGCAGAGAGGAGGAGGGCATGGGAGACAAGGAGCCAAGGAGGAAGAGCAACTCGAGGGAAGAGGTGGCCTCCAACGAGCTCATGCGAGGGCCGGCCGAGTTCCGGCGAGGCGAGGCCAGAGCCGCTCAATGAGATCGGGCGAGCTCCGGCGAGGCGAGGGCGAAGGTGCTTGGCGAGACCGGGGCGGTGGCCGGCGCTGGAGGGAACTCAGTGGCGGTTGGGAATGGAGGGAACCTAGTGGTGGCTGGAGTTTAGCAAGAGAGAAAGAAAAACCGTCTGACACGATTGTTTTCGTGCATGCGGTGGTGTTCGGTGAGAGTGGCATATTGGATGTAATTCCAAGCTCTAAGGGGTAGCAGCTTAATTCGAACCATTTTCTTTTGCGGGAGCTCGTAGAATCACTAGAATCATGGGTTTGAGCCAATTTTTCATTGCACTGATTCTGATGATTCTCGGAAAATTTTGAAGAAGCAGTTTAGGGCTCTTTTCAGCTTATTGATTCTTCAAACTCAATTGTTGGGAATCACCAGAAAAGAACTGGCCTTACATTTTTTTTTCTAAGCACCCTGCATTGTACGAGGTCTAAGAGCATCTCCAGTCGCGCCCCCAACAGGCCCCCCTAGGCCACTTTTCCGGCGCCGACGCCAAAAAAACGCCCCAGTCGCGCCTCCATGACGCTGAAAAGTGCCGATTCGGCCCGTTTTTGGGCTCGGTGATCGCAGACCGAACCCGGCGCACTGGGGGGCGATCAGGGGCTCCGGCGCAAGGGAAAAGCGCGGCTGGCCCACACCGCCAGGAGAAAAGTTTTCTTCCCCGACTCGCCTCGCGCCCTCGGCCGCCACTGGCGGTATCCCGGCGCCACCCGCCACCCTTCACCGCTAGATAGTCAATTCCCGCCGGAAAAGTAGCAAAGGTTTGCCGAGGTAGCTCCTCCACCAATAGCTGGGCGATTTCGGCCGCAGAGGGGCAGTTTAGCGGCGGGGTACACGCCCACCGGGCGCAAGGTGTTCGGCGATTTGCCTGCCTCGGCGATGGACTCGGATGACGAGGAAGCGCTCGCCGCGCTGCTGGAGGAGGAAGCCGAGGTCGACGTCCAGGAAGAAGAGCATCTCATGGTGCTCGCCGCCCTCGCCCAGCTGCTGGCAAGCAATGAAAATCCGCGGCGAGGTGGCTCGGCGCCGGGGCGGGTGAAAGCAAAGAACCGGCATCGTCTCGAAGGCTACTGCATGCTCTACTCCGACTACTTCGTCGATGCTCCACTTCACGGCGTCAAAACATTTCGGCGCCGTTATCGAATGAGCCGAAAGCTATTCCTTAGGATTGTGAATTCCATCCGGGAGTTCGACGGCTACTTCAAGTGCAAGAAGGATTGCACCGGCAAACTTGGATTCACCTCGATCCAGAAGTGCACGACAGCAATGAGAATGCTTGCATACGGAGCTCCCGGTGATTCACTTGACGACTATGGGCGCATGGCCGAGTCCACCAGCATTGAGTGTTTCTACAAGTTCTGTCGGACAGTGGTGGCAGTGTTTGGACCAGAATACTTGAGAACATCCAATGCGGAAGACACTGCTCGGATCCTAGCACAGAATGCAGCAAGAGGATTTCCTGGGATGCTTGGAAGCATCGAATGCATGCATTGGAAATGGAAGAACTGCCCATTTACTTGGCAGGGAATGTATAAAGGCGCCAAAGGCAGTTGCAGTGTGGTACTTGAGGCGGTGGCCACACAGGACCTCTGGATTTGGCACTCATTCTTTGGTATGTCAGGAACTCACAATGACATCAACGTGCTGCAGTGCTCCCCTGTCTTTGCCAAGCTTGTTGAAGGTCATTCTCCTCCGGTGAACTTCGAGGTCAATGGGCGGCACTACAACAAGGGGTACTACCTAGCTGATGGCATCTATCCGAGATGGTCTACATTTGTGAAGACTATCTCAAACGATGTGCCAGGAGACAAGAAGTCCTACTTTGCCAAGATGCAGGAGGCTTGCTGGAAGGATGTCGAGCGGGCTTTTGGTGTGCTCCAATCTTGATTTGCCGTTGTCCGCTATCCTGCTCAGACCTGGTCAAAAGATCAAATGTGGGAGATCATGACTTGCCGTGTCATCTTGCACAACATGATCATCGAGAGCGAGCAGGAAGAGCCAGTGTTTGACACTGAACCATACTACATGCAGGGTCCTCTAGCCGAAGTTGATCACCAGCTACCGGCAACCTGGACTGCCTACCTTAGTGTGCGTCAGGAGATCTGAGACCCACAGGTGCATCATCAACTGCAGCATGATCTGGTGGAGCACCTATGGAGGCTCAAGGGCGACGCCGGGCTCGACGTGTGATGAAATATGAGTTTTTATTTGTTGAACTATTTGTTGTTGCACTATTTTATGAAACTATTTAATTTTCTGTGATGAACTATGTGATAAAAAAATTTATGTTCATAATTGAACGCCGAGCCACGACGAACCACGCCAAATATGGGCCGATTCTCGCCTTCGTCGAAAATGGGCCGAAAATTGGGCCAATCTCGACGCCTGAGAGCGACGAATTGACACCCAACCGCCCCAGCGCCGATTGTATCGCCTGCTCGTCCTTAAAGGACGATTTTTATGCCTCTGAAGGGGCTGGAGATGCTCTAAATATTCCCGCTTCAATTCAGGAAGAACAGGTGGGCAGAAACTACTATTTCAAGTGCATTTCACTCATTTAAGCAAGTCAAAAACAGCTCCGATTGATTCGCACAAAAACAGCCGGTCCGACTCCAATCAGCTCCGAGTCACTCTGCAACAGCTTTATCCGGTCACCCGCTTTCAGCAACAAACCCATTTCTCGCCCCACATCATCTTCCTCCTCCCCCTGCTCCTGACGGCGACATGTCCTCCGATCTAACCGCAAAAGTCGAGCGCCTCGCGTGCGGTTCTCTCCCACCCCATGCTCCCACAGCAGCTCCACCATCGCTAGCCCGGAGACGAGCACAAGAGTCAAGGCCGCAATGGCAGTCCTCCTGCTGGCGGCGGCCGCGTCCGTCCTGCTACTTCTGCCGCCGCCGCCCGCGGCTGCCGCGCCCGCCCGCGTCTTCTCCGTCGCGGACTACGGCGCGGCGGGCGACGGGTCGCGCTACGACACGGCGGCCATCCAGGCGGCCGTCGACGCCTGCGCGGCGGCGGGGGGCGGCCGCGTGCTCCTCCCGGCGCCCGGGGACTACCTGACGGCGACCGTGCGCCTCCGCTCGGGCGTGGTGCTCGAGGTGGCCCCCGGCGCGCGGCTGCTGGGCGGGACCCGGCAGCGGGACTACCCGCCCGAGTTCCGCCGCTGGTACGTCGTGCTGGCCGAGAACACCACCGGCGCGGGCGTCACCGGCGGCGGCGAGATCAACGGTCAGGGCGGCGCCTTCGTGGTCACGCCCAGCGCCCAGAAGAACGTCATGGTCAGCTGGAACGCCACGGGGGACTGCCGGGGCGACGAGTGCCGCCCGCGGCTCCTCGGCTTCATCGACTCCAAGGACGTCGCGATCCATGACATCACCCTCAACCAGCCGGCCCTGTGGTGGTCAGCTCTCGTTGCTCCCTAGCTTCGCTTTGATCGAACTCATAGAAGATACTTACATTGGCAAAACCTCTGAACTGATTGAGCAAATGTAGTGTAGTGTAGTCATGTAAATGCACTGACTTGTCTAATCCTTTCAAGATGTCTGAAGTCTAAGCTCTAATGATACTATAATCAATTTAGTAGTCACATTCGCCATCACCTGCTGTTATTAGTTGTTACTTGTTGTGGGTTCACTGAGACAGATTAATATTTAGGTAGGATTAGCAATCAGTTGTTGTTATTAGTTCTTACCTGTTATATGTCCACTACAGAGTACAGACTTGAATACACTTAGGTAGAATCACTGAACTAGAGAAACGAAAAATTCTTTCAACTGTTACTTGATATATGCTTGCATTCTCTGCAGCCTGCATCTTGTCAGGTGTGACAACTCGGTGATCCGCAATGTCTCTATATACGGGGATTTTGACACTCCTAACAATGATGGAATTGACATCGAGGATTCAAACAACACGGTCATCACCGATTGCCACATAGACACCGGAGATGATGCGATCTGCCCAAAGTCTAGCGCAGGGCCTGTTTACAACTTGACAGCAACAAATTGCTGGATCCGTACTAAATCGTGCGCTATCAAATTTGGAAGTGCAAGCTTTTTCAACTTTGAGAAGCTGCTCTTTGACAACATTACTATAGTTGATTCGCATCGAGGACTTGGAATGCAGATCCGTGATGGAGGTATTGATTTTTTTGCTTCCAATTGTCAATGAACTGTCATACTATCAGGCGGCATAACTGAATATCTTATTAAAGAAAACTGCTATGTTGATTGCCACTTTGAGGCATTGGGGGGTGGGGGGCACCGCCCCCCTCCACTCCGAGCCCAAGCAATAGATAATAATTATCAGTTAGTGCTTGGGCTTAAATTTGTCTCTGGATAAAGTGTTGAATTGGTTTGGCACCTTGAAATTTTACTTAGCAGTGATCCTATGTTGTACTTTGAGCTATTGCTTTAATTAGTGGGTCATTTAAGCATCCTGATTTGGAGATACATAATTTTGCAGGGAATGTTAGTGATGTGACATTTTCAAACATCAAAATGCGTACTAGGTACTACCATCCTTCATGGTGGGGGAGAGCTGAACCGATCTACATCACTACCTGTCCAAGGCACCCTGATTCCAAAGAAGGCACCATTTCAGATGTTCGTTTCATCAACATCTCATCAGTATCAGAAAACGGTGTTTTCCTGGCTGGATCGAAGCACGGATTGCTTCGTAACTTGAAGTTCAAGAATGTTGACCTGACCTACAAGAGGTGGACAAACTACACTGGGGGCCTGTATGACTACAGACCTGGATGCCAGAAGATGGTGAAGCACAAGACTGGCGGTATGATGCTGGAGCACATCTCAGGCCTGGAGGTTGACAATGTCAGCATGAGATGGTGGAGAGGAAGCCTAAAAGGGTGGGACGTTAATCCGCTCCTCTTCCGGCCATCCACTATTGACAGGCTGTCGTTCCACGATTGGCAATCGCTGGATGTTCAATAGCGGACCAGCTGAATCGCACCGTTATGTCGATATGTATCATGTATCCACGACGAATAAGCCACGATTCTTTGTGTGGTATCTTTGAATAAAAGATCCCAATTCAAAACAGCACACTTTGTTGATTTCTGCATACATGGGGTATTCTTTTGGGAAGAGTATAAATAAACGATCCAATCCCAAACAGCATGATGTACTCATTTCTGCTGTCTGCATATATGAAGGAGATTGCCTGGCTTGGCTGTGTTCTGGGCTTGAATTCAAGACTGTAGAGCTGATTCGTGTGAGCCGATTTGCACTTGTCAGTACTTATTCAAGTGAACCTTCCTCCTAAAATGGACGAATAATGAAGTTTAGTATGCTGTGACAGTTTGAAAGAGTTGATTAATGCCTTGTGTTTTGTCCTATTTTTTTTCGTACTCCAGAATGATTTCTCCCCTATGAAAAGCCAGGTCAGTTAGATGGAACTATTATCCATTTTTCAGATGTGAGCGTAGAAGTTTCTAGAACTTTTTTACTGATATATCGACAAAGGAATTTCTTATCAGTATTTGAGATTAACTAACATCTGTTGTACAATAGTTTTGTTGAAAAAACATGGCCAGATTTATTAAATAACGACTTGCAAAAGTACAGCTGTAGTACCTAGGTGAACTGGCCAACTAAAATCTAGGAAATAGTCCACATAGATATTTTTCTAAATGAATCTTAAACATATTCTCGTCTCTTTATATTATATAAAAAAACGAAAATGTTAACGCCCACATGTGTAGACGTTAGCCAACTCATCCACACGCCTCCATCACCGTCCAGTAACTTCTGCACGAATCTTAACACGAATTAGTTGATTTTATATGCCACGTAGGACAACTCGCGTGTGTGGTGTGTGAGAGAGGTCGCCCACACATCCGTTTTACCACACGGAGGGGCCGGTGTGTGGGCGTTTAGCAGTTCGCCCACACACCAGTTTTTCAGTCACACACAAGGGCTGGTGTGTGGGCGTTTGCCATCTCGCCCGCCCACACACCCGCATCCTCTCCCACACCCAAGCTGTCAGTTGCCATGCGTTTTGCAGTGTACATGGCAACTGCCCTAGTATGATTGCAAGCAGATGGCAACTCTCTTTTTTTACCCGAACATGTTAGTTGCCATATGTTTTGCATGGTACATGGCAAACTGCCCTAGCGTGCATGTAAGCACATAACAACTCTCTCTTTTTACCTGAACATGTTTTTTGTCATGCTTTTTTTTGTAGCGCTACATGACAACTGCCTAGTGTTAGTAGGTGGCAACTCCTAAAGTTTTGAAATCATGGCAACTGCAGTAGACCAGACCATACATGGCAACAGCTGTAGTTGTTCAAAAAATGGCAATCTGGAACTTTGACCCGAGATGGCAACTGCAGTTGAGCAAACATGGCAATTGTAGTTGTCCGACATGGCAACCGTAGTTCAACGACATGGCAACTGCACTTAAACGAACATGGACGAGGGTCCGGCCCATGGCAACTGCGGGGTGCGCGGTAAAGTGTCACGTGGAGCATGCGGGACCATGAGGTACGAGGCCTGACGTACCGGGCGTGTGGGCGTTATCTATTTCGCCCACACGCACGCGTATAAGAGGGACCGGGAGGGAGAAAAAGAGGCGTGTGGGCGCTAATTGTTTTGCCCACACACAGACGTGTGGGCTGTTCCTCTTAGGCACCACACATAACGTGTCGGCAGATTTCTTAACACCCACACGTGTGACAGTTATCGACGTCCCTTCAAATATTAACTTTTTTTTGTAGAGGGTACAGCTATAGCACCAAAGTAAAAAACCCGACTAAAATGTAGAGACACATAGCTAATAGTCAAAAAATATGCGTGAAGCATATTCACATCTCATTTGGAGATGGAATTCTCATCTTTTTTTTGGCAGTCCTTGTTTTTTTTAGGGAGGCAGCCCTTGTGAAAATATACTTGCTACGGTCCAACCTCCGGCCCACTAAAGATCACCCACTTCTTCATAGTGTAGCCCAACACTGACCAAGTCCAGCCCACTTACACCACTCTCTGCAGCGTGAGCGTCCACACCCCAGCCAGCATCGTCTCCGCAGATCAGCAGCCCCCAAATCGGCGACCCCTCTCTCTCTCTCTCTCTCTCTCTCCGATCTCCAATCCCCCACCTCGCACACGCACCAACCAGGCACGATGCGGGCGATCTCGTCGGCGGCGGGAGGGATGCTGCGGGCGCGGCTGAGCGCGGCGGCGCGCCTCCGCGGCGGGCACGGCGACGGCGGTGGCCGCTGGACGACGCCCGGCCACGAGGTGCGGCCCAAGGGGTACCCGATGAACCGCACGCCGCCGCCGCCGGGCGAGTCGCGCAAGTGGGAGGACTGGGAGCTCCCCTGCTACGTCACCTCCTTCCTCACCGTCGTCATCCTCGGCGTCGGGCTCAACGCCAAGCCCGACCTCACCCTCGAGACCTGGGCGCACCACAAGGCGCTCGAGCGCCTCCAGCAGCAGGAGCTCGCTGCCGCGTCCGCCTCCGCCGACGCCCTGTCAGAGTGATCCGCCGCGGGCGCCCCAGGTCTTCCTCGAAACCTAGGTTGCTTCTGTTCTGTTTTGCTTCCAATAAGGATTGGTTGTGAACTTGTGATGTACCAATCTGATATTGATGGGACCTGGGCTGAACATTATGTTTCTGTTTCTGTTTTGTTGTTGAAATTTATCTGATGATGATGGCAGATGCCGTATACATTTCCAAATGCCCTGTCCCTAAAATATTTTGGAATGTCTCGGCATTGTATTATCTTGTGCGTCCCTTTTTTATTTCCTTGGTCATAATTTGCTACATGCTTTCGGGAGCGTAATTAGGACTGATTATACCTGTCTCTCTTCGCCTGATATGACTTGTTGCAGAAAATGAATAAATCAGTTGTCGCATTGAACAGCTTGAAATGTTGCTTGCTTGTTAGAACTTACAGGTGATGCTTGCTTTTAGAGGGCTTGGGTATTGTCTCTCTCCCTTTTCTTTTCGAATGATGAGTGGACACTCTGTCGATAGAAGAAAGGTTACACGTGATATGTTACTTCAGTAAATGATCAGGCCCTATCTTTATAAAAGATACAGGTAAATAGTATGTGTAGATTACTAAATGAAATTCGAGTCTTAGGATATGCTGTAAGCTTGGCCTTTATTTCTACTTGATAAAATATGAACAATTAGTTGAGTTTGTGTGATTGAAGTAGAGTTTGTTTGAACATTTGTTGCAAATTGTGATGAATCATTTTGTGTAACTCAAAGAGTTAAAATAGATACCATGAACAGTTGCACACTTGAATTTTGCTGATCCTGTGAAGGATGTATAACCCCATTCTATTTCTTGACACCATGGTTGGTGGTAAAATTGCTCTGGTTATTGGATTAGTAGCTAGTTAGGCGTGATAGTAAAGTCAGCAGGAATAACTTTGCACTATATCTACTATAGTTATTTTCTTTTTTTATTCATACTTCCCAGAGCTTATAAATGCATTGATTTGTTTCATGTCAACTCGGCTATCAATTGTTCAACACAAACCTTCTACACATGCACTATCACTATCAAGGCACTATTAACTCTGAACAGTAGTCTCTTCTTCTTTATCTGTACTCCATTGTGCAGCTAGTTTGGTATTTGCCAAATTGAGGAAAGGAATGGGAGGGAGGGGAGGGCAAAAGGAGTGAGCGTGTCTCAGGACACGGGTAGAGGGTAAAGGGATAGAGTGAAATCATCTACTCCCTCGCGGACGTTTGACATTCAAAATTTGTCCACAAAAGAGTGTACTTCTATCTTCCCAATGCATTTTGAAGTAGAAAAAAAATGCTTCTCTCTCATCACACGGTAATCAAGACCAATAACATTCAACACATGGTCTCCTCACTTTCTACATGCACTTAGCTCATTGGAGGTGGGGTAATTAAAGAGGAGAGAGATGGTGGCTTGCACCTTTCCAGTGCATTTTTACTCCACTCCATAATCTGTCCTAAAATTTCTATATGTTCACTTATTCGTTCCTTAGTGGCTCATTCCCAGCTAGCCACTTCTCTGTGGTAAACTGGTTTATTCATTCTTGCCGAGATGGCGAAATAACATAAGATAAGACACATGTTCTTTGTAGGATAAACTAGCAAATAATTATCCTGACTCAAATAAGAGGCCAACTCCAACTCCCAAACCAACCAAAGAGTATATGATCTTAAGGATCTCCTAGTAGCTTCCCTACATTATGTACAATGTCAAGGAGACCTTGCCTCATTTGTTGCTTTCTTCTCCAGCTGCTGCACGTGTTGGCTTACAGCAGCTCTGATACATTGTACCCCAGAAGGAGTCCATATTGTTAGAAGCCCTAAGTTTAGGTGACCAAAGCCCAAGATGGTTTACCATCTCGTTTATCTTTGCCCACGAGATCATGAGCAATTCTAAACATGAAAACAATGTTGTAGGTAGCGGTTAGTGGCATAGGACACTGGAAATGACTGTTTCTTTATTCCTTATGATCAATGAAGGAGTGTTAACTGAACCAGTACGGCAGTTTGTTCTGTTGGAGAAGTGGCTGAGGAAAGATTATGTGACTGCAGGAGAGGTCTCAAACTGAATAGACCGTTTCATGGTTTCCGTGTTGTATCAGGTGAAATCCTGATATAATTACTAGCTGATATTTGTGGAATGCCTTCGTACTCGTAGATCAGAGGGGTCAAGATGAGTATCTGGTATATAGCACCTGCCCCAAACCTGTTGTGTGATACCCAGAACCCCTACGTAAAATAGAAAGAAACCAAGGTATTCCTCATAGATAAACGATGTTATTGGTTTCTCAAAAGATTATGGGTGGAACAATTCATGAACTGGGCCACCTTTGTTGGAAAGAGAAATTTGGACGACTGAAATGTATCACTGCAGATGAACATTCTTGGCCATGCCTCATTGCCCCCCTAGTGTACTGTCAGTGTTCTTTTTCCTGTGACACTTACTGTAAATGTCAATTATGAATACTTTAATTCATCAGGTTTATTAGTTTCACAAGTGATTTCCTTGAAGTGTGTGTACTGTGTGCGTCAATACTGCCGTTGCAACTTTGTTTACAGAAAATTCCTGCTTTCTTGAGAAAATATAGCTTACATTTTCACGCAATCAATGTTTTCTCTGACGAATGATATGTTAACAAGATATTTGACTATTTGAGTTCTGATTTTAGCAAGCATGATGCCATACTGTTTTTTATGAGCAAAACACGTGAGTTGAACCTAACTAAGCAGAAAAGAATGAGATGAATACTATGGCATATTGGCATTGAAATGTAAAGTCACGCCGATTCTCCTCATTTGTTGACTTGTCCTTGTCATATTACTTTAGCAAACTGATACTCCCTCTGTTCACAAATACTCCCTCCGTTTTTTTTAGTCTGCATATAAGATTTGGTCAAAGTCAAGCTTTGTAGAGTTTGACTAACTTTATATTAAAAAATATAAACATTTACAATATGAAATCAATATTATCAGACGCACCATGAAACATATTTTCATACTATATGGTTTTAGTATTGTAGATGTTCATATTTTTTTTATATAAATTTGGTCAAACTTTGTGTAGTTTGACTTTGACCAAATCTTATATGCGGAGTAAAAAGAAGGGCACTGCTGGCGCCGGCGCACCGGCCGAACGTTTTGGCCGGTCCTACCCTAGCCGCCCGATCGGCCCCTCCCAAGCCGCTAGATCCTTATCCATCCAGGTCATCTTCCCTCAGGCTCGTGAGAAAAGGACCCTCCGCTTCTCATCAGCCACGCGCTCTCCAGTGGCCGCCCGCATCGCCGGTCCCCACCCTTGCCGGCCGTCCCTGTCGCCGGTCCCCGCCCTCGCCGGCCGTCCTCGTTGCCAGGTCCCCATCCTTGTCGTCCGTCCTCGTCGCCGCCTCAACCCATGTAGCAGCTGCACCAGTGGTTGCAGCTCTCGGCAGCGACGCTCGTGGCTTCGGTGGCGACGGCCGCAGCTCACCGGCATGCTTGCCGCTGCTCATGCCCGTCCAGTCACAGCTCGTCGATCACGTACCTCGTGGTTGCAACCTCTCGCTCACCTCGTTCCAACAAAAAATCTAGCTTCGCTTCTGGCAAAAAAAATGCATCATTGTTCGATGCAGCAAACCATGATTGCAGTTGTAGCTAGATATGACACCGGTCGTAGCAAAATCCAGGACCGCTTATAGCATGTAGCATGAAACCCACGACTTCCATCCTCGCCGAATGTTGCTTGGACTACTCGTGGGTTGAAGCTATTTTCAACTACAAATGAAGCTTATCTGTGAACCTTTGTAACTTTTTCCGTGGAGCAATGCCCGATTGAAAACTTTGTACATATTTTGGTTGAAGCTTTTTTCATCTAATTAAGGTTGGAGCTTTTTTGGTAATGGTTGCAACTTTTTCAGTTTGAAAGTGTTTGTACATTGAAAAGCTTCATCCATGTTCTTGAAAAGCTGCAACCGGCGAGCGTGGTGACCGCGTCGGTTGCAGCTGATTGTAGCAAAATGAGATGCTGATTGTAGCACAAAGCACACATGGTTGTAGCAAAAAAAAGCCGGTGGTAGCCAAAAAAACATCTTCGTCGCCGTCCCAACCCAGTCGCATCTCTGGCATGAACGGATGTAGCAAAATTTCTCGCCGGTCGTAGCAAAAACTGATGGCGATTGCAGCAAAAACTCGTCTCCGCCGTCGCGGATTGTAGCTCCGCCATGAATGCATGTAGCAAAAAATGATGCTGGTTCCAGCATGCGGCTGCCATGGTCGCATGCTGGCCGGTGGTGATTCTCCCACAGATGCATCTTAGCTGGGCTCCGGTTGCAGCTCCTTTTCCCAACCCCCCATGTCGGAGCTTTTCAACGATTGGTTTGTGGAGAAGGAACTTGAAGACGACCACGCGGGGAAGAAGATAACGGAGGGCAGAGTACGACGCACCAGATAGAATGAGAGAAAGAAAAACAATCATGGTGGGCCTAGGGCACGTGGGTGGGCCGAGGAAAGGAAAAACAAACAACGGAAAACATTGGCCTAGCGCTAGATCCCTTCGCGATCGAGTGGCGCGCGAGCGACCGGCCGAAGCTTCGGTCGGTCCACCGGTAGGCAACATTTCCCTAAAAAGAAACAGAGGAAGTATAAGATGTGCTATTTTTTGTGAATCAAATGTATATAGACATGTTTAATTGTGTTTATTCACTCATTTCAGTTTGCATGTAGTCCATATTGAGATATCGAAAACATATTATATTTATGAATGGAGGGAGTATTAACAGCCATCCTAGTTTATCTCAACACGTTAAAGATCTCATATATGATGACATCACTGTTAACTAATACCCTGCTTGGATTGGATGTAAATTTTATGTGCTGCCCAGTATTCAGTTCAAACTTGCGCTAAATATTGGGGAACACACTCATTTTACACTTAATCCATGGGCCCTAAGATGTTCCTTTACGCACTTGTGCACTCCCTCTGTTCTTTTTTATAAGACGTTTTGGACAGGTGACACTTGACCTGTTTTCTGCTATCTGAATTGTTTAAATGTCTTATAAAAGGAACAGAGGGAGTAGTAAATTAGAGTGCAGACATTTACTTTTGCGTAGATCTGAAGACGTAGCATGTCCTCTTTGTGCTTTTCGCCAGCGCTGGGGAGAGGGTAGAATGTCCTCCATGCACTTTTCGCCAGCGTCGAGGGAGAGGGGTATGAGAGGGTGCTTGGATTCAAGGGACTATTTTTAATCTGACTAAAAATAGTCTTTTTTAGAGGCTAAAGTTCCAAGCACCCCTGACTAAAAAGAGGCTAGGACTAGTTTTGAGGCCAAAAACTTTTAGTCATAGGAAACCTACTAAAATATGTATTAGCCCCATCTCTCCTCATTTAATTCCTCTACTTTAACACATGCGAGTTCTGGATTGGATGGTTTGGAGGATAATAAATGCTCAATAATTTGATTTTAGTCTATTTAGTATTTGGATCCAAACATGGGTGAGGCTGGCAAGTTTTAGTCCCACTACTTTTAGTCATGGGACTAAAACGTATCCAAGCACCCTCTGAGTGATACGTCGCATTCGGGATTGGGAGGGATTGACTTAGGCTTGGGCCCTCTTTGAAATGGATGTAATTTATTTGTACCCATCGATATTTAATTTAAGTTTGAATTAAATACCGATGGCCACACAAAATACACCAATTTCAAACAACCCTTCTTAAGGCCAGTTAGGATAAAAGCATTTTCAACAGCCGCGCTAAATTAGCGCCGCGCCGCAAATTAGGCTGTTTTAGCGCGCGCGCAACGCGGCGGGTCGCTCCAGCGGGCGCGCAAAAATGGCGCCGCGCTATAACGGGTTGGGCGCGTGGTCGAAAACACTTAGCCGCAGGGTGTATTTCGGGCGCCCGCTGCAGCGCGCGGCACACTCCAGCGCTCGCACCCACACTTCCTCTCCCACTTCCATCCCCCGTCCGACCGCGCCCCCCGGCGACCGTTCAGGCTTCCCCGGCCTATCCCCGCGCGCCCGCGCTTCCGCCCCATCCCCTCCTAGTCCCGCCGGCGCTCGCACGCCTCCTCGTCCGAGGAACAGCGCCCGAGCGCTCGCTGCCGCGCCGCGCCCGCAAGGTGTTTGACAAAACGCCTACAAGGTATGTATTGCTCAAACTTCATGAATTTGATGCATGTTTTGAATTGTAGTTTTTATAGTATAGTATTGAACATTGTAGATGAGTTCGTCGTATGATTCTTCCGAAGAAGAATTTGATATGGAAGAGGAGGAGGATCTTGCAATGATCCTAACTATGCATATAAAAAAACCGAAGCACGGTGGTTCGGTTATGGGTCGGCAGAAAATTTGGAGGGATAGGATCGATGCCCACAACAGATTGATCAGGCATTATTTTGCGGAGAATCCCATATACCCCGAGTCGTATTTTCGTCGCCGATTTAGGATGAGCACCGAGTTGTTCAGGCGCATTGCAGAGAAACTAGCGAGCCATGACCGTTTTTTTCAGCAAAGGAGGAATGCCGCCGCAGAGCTCGGGCATAGCACCTTTCAGAAGGTGACAGCCACTTTGCGTATGTTGGCATACGGTATACCGGCTGATCTTGTAGTTGATGATCACTTGGCTATGGGTGAGAGCCAAGCCATCATGTGTGTCAAGCGCTTTGCAGTGGAAATTGTGCAAGTGTTTGGCGAGGAGTATTTGAGATCTCCCAATGCTGAAGACGTCGCAAGGCTATTGGCGATGAACAAAGCTCGCGGTTTTTCTGGCATGCTTGGCTCAATAGATTGCATGCATTGGAGTTGGAAGAATTGTCCAAAGGCATGGATGGGCAATTCCACGACCAAAAAAAGGGTTCCACTATAATCCTTGAAGCGGTGGCTGATCAGGAGACTTGGATTTGGCATGCATTCTTTGGAATGCCTGGATCTTTGAATGACATCAATGTTGTCAACCGGTCACCACTGATGAATAAGATTGCAAATGGTGAGTTGCCACCGGTGCAGTTTGTAGTAAATGGCCGTACGTACAACTATGGCTATTATCTAGCGGATGGCATCTATCCAAAGTGGCAAACCTTCGTGAAGCCGTTGAAAAAGCCGTAAGGTAAGAAAAATCTTGACTTCCACAATGCTCATGCGGCGGCTAGAAAAGATGTGGAGAGAGCATTTGGAATTTTGCAAGCCCAATTTGCTATTGTGAGAGGACCGGCTAGATTTTGGGATCAAAAAATGCTTTGGTACATCATGCACGCTTGTGTGATCATGCACAACATGATCATCGAGAATGAGCGTGGCTAACATTTAGACTACTCACAGTATGAGCTCTTGGGATATCCCGTGCGAGTGCGATGAAGGGCCGAAAGGATAGCCCGTTTTATTGCCTCCTATCATGCCATTCGGCGTCCCGCAACACACAATGAACTTCAGAATGATTTGATTGAAGAGTGGTGGGCATGACATGGACGGCAAAGAGCATGATGATATCTGCATTCGACATTGTATTGTTCATAAACTATTTGTTGTGTTTATTGCATTTGTTGTACTAAACGATAAATTATTTGTTTGAGTTGTAATGATAACGAAATTGAACTATTTATTGTTGATTTATTTTGTTTGTTTGATCATTTTTGTTCATAATACATGTATATGTGGTTTGTGCGACGCGCTGTATTTTTGCGCTCTGCTGGAGCGGCGCGCGCGCGCTGCATTATAGCGCGGCTGCTGGAGCCAGCGCAGGCGGGCGCGCTAAACCAGCCGAAGCGTGTGCGGCAAACAGATTTTTTGCGCGCGGCGCTTAACGCGGCTGTTGGAGATGCTCTAATGTCTACTAAAGGCTTGAAGTGCAAACCCCAAGAATTCAGACTCTGCTGGCAGTTGCACACAAGACGTCAAGGTTCCAAACTGTCAGGTAAATTTTTTTTAGCTAAGGCCCCGCTTGGAATGTAGTTTTTCTGCTACCCCTGTAATCTTTTACACCTGTATTATACCAGCCTCCAACCAAATACATTCCGAAGGGTGGTATTTTCTATCCGTTTGTAATATGTGCTTGGCTCTCCAGGTTTCAATCCACTTGTTGAACGTCGCCGGTTGAATGGGGAAGGGGCGGGGAGGGATGGCAGAGGAGGAGGAGGAGGAAGGATACCTTGGTGGAGCAGAGGAGGATGAGCGATTCGCCGTCACGGTCAGGTCACGGCTGCCGGCCAACGTCGTCGTCGCAGCCAGGAGCGAGTCGCCGTCACTGTCGCGGCCAGGAGCGAGTCGCCGTCACCATCGCAGCCAGGAACGACTCGCTGTCGTCGGCGCACCTAACCCCCGTCGTGGCCACCGTCTTCTGCGCCTCACCACGTTGCCGTCGCGAACGCCGTTGCTTGACCACCTCGTGGACACCAGCGCCGGCGCCTCCCGGCGGCGCAACTCGATCTAGGTCTCGAGCGAGAGGCGAGGTGGGGAAAAACGACGGCCTCTGATCTGTATCGGATACCGGCCTGATACGGGTGTAAACGAGAAAACCAATGTAAAACTTACAGCCCAAAAACGACATGCCAAGCACCAACGACAGGCTCACCCATTTTTATTTTACAGGGGTATATTTTACAGGTGTATTGGGCCCTAAAACGAGGAACCAAGCGGGGCCTAAACTGTCAGGTATTTAGGTCCGACAAAACAAACCGCCAATGAATTGGCCCTCGGCCTACCTACCATAAAGCTCCACCTAGTTTCACGAAGTAAGCATCGAGGAGTAATAAGTGTTGAATTATAGATGGGCTTTGACTCATAAAAAACAATACTTTAAACGCTTTTATATTAGTTTACAGAGGGAGTAGTTCCTATTAATCCCATAGGAGGATCAACAAATGATAACTCTTCTATCAACACAATTGGGATCCACGCATCTTCCCAACTACTAATATTATTTAACCATGCTTCAGAAATTGACTCCCGCCATAATACTTGGCCTTTTTTAGTTTTGCATTCAAAAATCACCTTCCGAAAGAAATACTTGGCTCTCAAGACTATGGCAGTAAGAGAATCTAGGTCCTCAAGGAGACACCACACTTGTTTATGGAACGCCGCCAAATTGAAACAATAGATATCACGAAAATCCATCACTCCTTGAGTTTTTGACACATATTTTTCACCAAGTCATCCAGTGCATCCTCTTTTGATTGTCCTCGTCACCCTATCAAAGATTCCTTTGCGAGTTTCTTTAAGGATTAGGCAGACATAGCATATGTAAAAATAGCTTGAACAACATAGACTTGAGGAGAACTAACTTTCCTCCATGAGATAATATAAAATTTCATTCACTCCATTTCTTTTTATGATAAAACGGTTGGTCTTGTCAAAAAAAGAAAGCTTCCAGTGCACAAAAACATGCTTCCATCATGGAAAGCATATCTTACTAAATAAATTATTCATTAAGAAAAAACATAATTTACCAAATTATTTTCAAAATAGCCCGATTTGTTCTTGAAAAGGAGACCGGGCGTGATTCTAAGAAACAAATACTAGGAAACAAATCAAAATTACCTAAGACCAAAGCATTCTCAAGGGGAAGCTCCCATTCAACGCCCGATAGGACGCTAGGGAGTGGTAGTCCGATTACCATACCTAAACCCCTTGGATTTGATTTTATGGTAACGGCTGCAGAGCTTCTTCACACTCAACTGAACCGTGGAGGGAACTTTCTCCACGACATATTTACCAATAAGGCAATAACCCCCAGCCCTTTGTGGGCATGCATGATCATACTCCTGCTTTTCGGGTTGCATTCACCTCTTTTCCTGACACAAGATCTTTCAGTGTCCCCATAACTACTATTGTCGTATATGGCGTCCAAGATAAGGCGCTCGAGCGAAGTCGCATTCTCAAGAATATGGCAGGTTAGTTCGACCATGCTCTTTGCAGAGCAGAAGCCCATTATCCTGACATTCTTGACGCTGCAATGGAGATGTCCTGGCATCCTTCTCATGCTCATGTATCCATCAGAAATCAGTTCATGCTTTACTCGAGTCTGTGATACCTGCATCCATAGGAGCAACACACGAGTTAAATGGTTCCACGGCATGCAGATACTTGGTATCATGGTTGCAAGCTAGAGGATAAGTGACTTACACCCAAGACAAACTTCTCTAGGACAGGACAAGCATCCAGGAAATAAGCTAGAGAAAAATAATCATAGGATGGGGAAAAGCCCCCCATCTGTCCATCATTAAGATCAATCAGCAGGTTCTTCAGTAAGAGGACTCTGACAGTTAAGATTGGCGTATTAAACATCTGCATATAGATCTTGGTTAAATACTTTCTTCCCTTAAAAACGGTTAAACATATTCAATGGCACGACTACTGCTATATATACTAGTAAGCGTGCACGCGCAACGCACGTCTTGACTAATATTACAGTCATATGTGGAAATCTACTTGTATATGTAGTATTGAACGTCCAACAGTGAGTTAGTCTTGTGAAAGCAGCAAATAGACATTAAGGTTTACAAATCGATGTAACAAAAGATCAAACATTAACTTGGTCGTTTCGTCATTTTAGCTTGTAGTGCAGCAACCTCTTCAATTGTAGCTTCCGATGGAGCAGGGGGGACTGCTTGCCTATTGACCAGACACACACTCTCCCTCCAATTCTTGAAGTTCCTCCTCTGGTTAATCGTGCAAGTGTTTTGTGTGCAATAGTATAGATGATAAGTGATTCAGATAAAACAATGAAATGCAAGATTTTAATTAATCTTAAATATTACCGTGTTGAAATTAGCAGAATCTCCATGAAAAGCTGGCAAAGCATCCTGGATTTGTTTCATATTTTCAGCCAGTTTGTTAATTCCACCCATAGTCTTTTGAACGCACCAATATTCTGACAATATGCATGTATAAATTAAACTTCTAATTTGCAAGGCTGAAAAGCTACACATGATGCATCTGCAATACCATGAGAAGAGTAATGGTATACCTGCAAATGAAACTGGACACTACACTGATAAAGCATAAAATAAAGTAAGTTGTGCGCAAGAGAAAAGCTCCACCTACAATGAGTTGACTCATACATCCATAAGAATACATGGTGTTGGTTTGGATCAACTTTCAAGCTTCATGCTAGACGACCATTACGACGGGGAGGGCCGAGGACACAACTTGAAAGCACGGCTTGGCACATCGCACATGTTGTGCAGCTCTACTGGCGAAGCACTTGAGTAAGCAAGATCAAGACAACCCTAATATAATGAGCCAGCTTGATCAATAAATCCCCTTTACTTCCACGGCTTTCAAGGCATTACACCTTTACCTGTATAAATGGAGGCTTCACGAGCAGCGACGGGCATGTTAGACGCGTTAGAAACCAATGTTGTTCTCTTCATGACAAACTCTTCACGTCCGTTGGGCAACGTCGTTGTCAATTGGGGCAAGTCCATGAGAACCCCAGCCATCTCATTTGTTCTTTCACCACATCTCACATAAACCACAGCTTCAGAACTGGAGTACTACAGAGATTGTTAAACTCAACAATCAGTATAGAGATGCCACCAAGAAATATATGGAAGGAACAATTCTCTGGAGCTATTACATCAGGGCAGTAAAGAATGGAGAATTAGTGATCACCTTGGAAAGTGCCTGACTAATAACAGTTTTTCCACAACCAAAAGCACCAGGAATAGCACATGTTCCTCCAAGAACCAAGGGATGCGTCAAGCACACGCTGGAACCATCACAAAATAGATAAGACTGAGATTTAATGGACTCGGAGGGCAATAAGAAACTGACATCTGAGAATGTTTGGTTACGTAAGAAGAGAAACCATGATGATAAAACAAAAGAACACATTTTATTATGGAAATTGAAGCTAAAGATTCGGACGATGTTCCTTGAGTGCTAGTTGGGTGTGTGTGGTCTTCGCCGGTTTCCCTTGATTAACCGTGCCATGTACGGTTTTTGGGTCCGGCTTCCCTTATTAACTGGACCAATTCTCTTCTTCTTAATGCAATGCGGGAGCTCCCCGCCCTCTGACGAGGTTCCGTCAAAAAAGCTAAAGATGAGTTGTACACATAGCTGTCCTGTATGAAGAGGTGTATCCGCAAAAAGCTTTGATGCAACAGGTCTTGGTGTACACACATGCCATGTCTGTTGTTCAATATATTCAACACAATAAGCTACTGCCTCTGTAATTTAAAATAAAACGTTTTTTGACACTATCATGGACTCTAAAAGATCTTATAAGAAGTTACAGAGGGAGTACCAACTTTCCTAAAAAGAGTTGTATGAAATAACTTTCTTACCTGAAGCATAGTAAATTGTTTTTTCATGCCCTGAAATTCTAACTCTAGCACTGTATCCTGCATACATGACAAGAGTAGTGTTTCAAATAAAGTTAAGCATGGGTAGAACACATGCAGATAAATTAGAAATTGGAATAAAGCGATAGCTTCCACTAACCTATAGGCTGTACTGAACAGCTGAAGCGACGTAATTTACTTTCCCCATAGAACCAGGTGGAAGGGCGACACTGTGGTTCATCAAATTGTTCTCGAAGACAGTCTACAATAGAGTCAGCGAACATTAGCATGTGCACACAGGCCCAAAGCTGCTATCCTCTGTACAATAATATCCATAAAAGAAAATTCAACATCATAAGAACTTACATCATATAGATCTCCGACTGCGAGAACATCTCCAACAGCTGAAGCAAATAATAAAAGGAGATATTTTAGAGGGCCTTCCAACGATTAACAGGAATGTCCCTCGTTCACAGTTAAAATATGCTAAATGCATTACCCAACTTTTTTCACTTAAATTCCCAGAGTGCATCGTCTTTAGATCTAATAGCAATAGTTTTTAGTGGGCGCTTCAAATTTAACAGGAATGAGGTTGTGACAAGTGACACAGAAAGAGTAAATCAACGAAATGGACTGATTATCAATTTATCATGCTGAGCTTACCTGGATTCCCTAAAAAATGTTCCCGAGGATACCAGGACCCAGCTCAACTGAAAGGGGCTGCAAGTGCACAGCTAGTATTATACTGTTAGAAGAGCAAACAGTGGATCTCAAGGGAAGAATAAAAAGTGTAAAAATGAGAACTGAAAAATTCACGTTAATAGTTTTGATAGGTCACACTGCGTAATTATTCGTTATATTCACACCATTTATGTTTTGTTCACTATCAAATAAGCTAAATCCGACCAAAGGTATTGATCTGCTAAGAAAAAAGACCCTGATCTGCAATGCTACAGAACTAATAAGATTAAGCTTAGAACTGTGACTGTACAATGCAAATAACTTGATAGAACCGTGGAAACGACGTCCTAGTTCTAAAATTTGTAGCACTGCTTTTCCATCTAGCAACTAAAATTAAGCATGACAATGTTTACAGTCCTAATCAACATTATCCATGCTGAACCAGAATCACAAAAACTGCTTCCAAAATTGACAGTATTAATCGAGTTCACTTCCTCTCCTGAAATTGAGAGGACCTGAACAAAGCAAGCCGCATGCACAGCCTGGTGGCAGCCGCAGGCAGGAACATCACATAGGCCGGCCAGCCGCGCGCTCCTCTGTAACATCACTACATCCTTTAACTGGAAATACAATGCTTCAGGAACCTGGTGATCAACAGAGGAAGAAAATTTTAGATAGAAACATGCGTTTCATTGCTGGACTAAAACTAAAAAATGTTAAAAATCGAAGCCGTTGCAGGCCTCGCAATGCATCACAGGATCCACTGTAGCTGTAGCAAGAATTCATTATCAAAGGAAACAATGAAGATGTAGCAGGTATTGATCTTTACAGGAAACATTGTCGTTGCTGCTGGTTTTAATTGTGTGTGCACAAATTAGCATCCCAAAGATCAGATAGTTAGGTTGTCTTGGCTATGCATGACACACACAAAATAGTACTTTGTATGAATAGAAAGTCATCTTCTAAGAGGCACATACATTTTGTCCATACAAAAATAGGAGGAAATTGAATTCTTTAATTAAGCCTGCCAAATTTCAATATTGAAACCTCTGTATGCCTATGCCTGTAAATGGGTCATCCTATACAGAACGGTCTAGTGCATATACAATTAGTAAGTAATGTACACATACATGTACAGAAGACCCAAGAGCCATGGTTGGTACTTCAGTTTAATAGCAAGAGGTTCCATATAGTCGAGAACAGAGTTGGAAAATTCCATCAATAAGATTCATTGATTAGAAAGGATTAAACTACAACTTTGAAGATTCCAACTCCAGTAGTTCCAACAAGGCTGCATACCCCGAGCAGACCTTGGAACAGATAACCTGAACGCGCAAAATCATCTATTCTATCAACATCCTATATTCATCATCCGCCTCTCCCATTTCCTCTCTCCACTGCCTCCTCTCAACCCATCCCGCTAAGCCCCACCTTCCCACCTTCGCTTGGTCGATGCATACGGCCTTTGCATCACAGTGCGCATACCTTCATGATCCAAATAGATCTACCTTTCATGTCAATATATAATGCTTGCTCACAGCCCATGACTCAATCTCTTGAAACAACAAAACATGGGTTTTTTTTTATTCTTAATTGAAACTACAATGCGGTATTCTTTTAACTCAAACTACAATGTGCAGATTATATATTTAGATTATTTATATTATATATTTGAGTAGTTGTGACAAAACAAAACATCGCTGCCGATACTATTGTGGATAACCCAATATAGCAAAACTTTGGCCTCCTTTTCCTGTAGTTAGGCAACTTCAGGAGCATAGCAACACAATGGGATGGGAAGGTAAGCAACAAAACTTCAAATGTATGAGTTGCTTGGACTACAAATTTCTGAAATTCTCACTAATTCAATATGTCCTCATAAACTGTAACCCTTTTAGGGTTGAGTGTGGCATTGGCGTTGGATCATGATAATTCACATACGGCAATTGTTCCAGAATAATTGTTCCTGATGTGTGGAAGGATCATGTATGTATCAGATTATCTTGTGTGGAAAGAACATAACCACAAGCATGTTGTTCAAACAATGCACACTTGAATGTAAAGAAAACTTACTGGCTCGGATGAGATCGTCGGCGGCAGAGGAGGAGCAGAGGAAGGCGGGCGGCGGAGAAGAGGATCGGCGAGCGGAGGGCGAGGATGGGCGAGAGGTGGGAGAGGATGGGCGGGGCGGAAGCTCACGCCCGCGACGGCTCCGGCTGTCCCACGGCGGGGTCGAGTGCCGGAGGCGAAGTGGCGGCGGCCAAGCTGCGGCGTGGCGGCTCGGCGCGGCAGGGGAGGCTCCCGGCGAGCCGCGGTTGGGGAGGAGGAGGAGGTCGTGCGGCTGGGGAGGCTCCCGGCGACCCGCGGCCGCTTCCCGTGGCTCCGGCAGCGCGAGGAGGCGGTGAAGGGCGCGGCTGCGGGAGGCGAACGGCGCGGCTGCGGCCTGCAGGAGGAGGAGGAGGTCGTGCGGGAGAAGGAGGTCGTGCGAGTGGGCGGTTTCCTTTCTTTTTTTACTGCGGGGCATCGATAGGCCGTGGCTTATTACGTGGTTGATAGCATTAAACATAGAATGATTAACGGCCATTAGATTTTGATGACGGATGAATATGATTGTTTGGATTTGCTTCTTTTTTTTTAAATGGTAGTAGATGGCATGGTGGGTAATTAAAGCGTAAAAGGCGTTTAGTATGCTGAAGGGATGTAGACCATCAGATTGCAGATTTCGATGGATAGGATGGTCTAGTTCTCCGCCCTCTTTTTCTTTTATAGTGATAGTAGTGTCTCGGACAATCAAATCTACTGCTAGTCATCCTTGCAAAAACAATAATGGGAAAACTAAAGTTTGAGAATATACCTCTCCAGCCGAAGATAGGTTAAGGGTTTCAAGATTTGGCATAATGAATGGAAGCTTGGAACAAGCATCATGAGTAATGTCAGATTCGTAGTAATCCAACATGTGTAGTCTCTTGATTTGCAATAAATCTCCAACCGGAAGTTTCTCTACAGCACCATCAATGCGAACAAAGCAAAGATTTGGAGCTCTATTCTCTATCACTTCCAGAGACTTGCAATGAAACACTGACAGGCAGCTGAACCGATTTAGCAGGCAAGATATCTTGAGGTGAATTATCTTATCACAACTATGGAGACACAACTCTTCCATAGCAAGAGAACTGGACAGAAGGTGCCCTAACTCATCTCCCATGATGCACACCTCCAACAGAAACAACCTTGTCAAGCAACCAAGCCCGGCCGTGGGATGGAAGGCGCAACGGCTGAGGTGAAGATGTCGAATCGAGTTTCCACTCTCGTTGGATAAAACCGGGCATGGGAACTCGTAATGAACCGCGGTGCATCCTAGAGGCATTGAAAGTTTGACCTCTTCAATCCCCGGAGTAACAACAATCTCAAGACACTTGTTGAGATAACTGGTGTCCAGAAAAGAACGAAGGTAATTTTTTGAGAATCAAGAAGAACGAAGGTAATTATAACTAAGGTTGAATGTCTTCACGCCGCCTGAGTGTTTTCTAATAATGCGGTTGACTCTCTTGGTGAAAACCCGTGCCAGTTTATCTTCTCTGCATGTATGTCCATCGAGGCGCAGCGTTTCCATACTTAAGGTGAGGTTAGAGCATCTCCAATAGCATGTGTATATTTGGATGTCTATATATTCATATAGACAATGGTCTAAAAAAATTCCTTCATATACATATCCAGTTTTGCATCAGAATTGTTTATATACAGAGACCATGACAGGTGGGCCATCGCTAGGGAGAGGAAGAAATCATGACTGCAGCTGAGTTTAGACAACGCCTTCACATTGTCCAGACATGGACATTGTCGAGGCCAATTTAGAGGATGTGTATATTTGAATGATCATATAGACAAGCTGTTGGACGCCTGTTTTGAGCTCACGTCATGAAAAACGAGTATAAACATCCATATAGACAAGCTATTGGAGATGCTCGATGGGATCTCCAGGAGCTTCGAAATGTTTGAGACACATAGCCAGCTCGCGCAGCATCTGGCAGTGGCAGAAGGGACAGTATATGATGCCAGATGTCCTGCAAACACAAGATCAGGAGAAAAGCTAAGCAAGTGGATCCTTTAACCAGGGGGGTAGGATCATATGCAATAGAACAGTGTTATTAGTGTCTTTCCTAAAAGAAAAATGTGACCTAATGTTGATTAATAAACAAGTAAACATCGCATTACTTGTTCCTAAAAGGTATAACACTGAAACCGATGCTCTACTTGGAATTTTGAAGCTAGGACATAATGTGCAGAAGCACACCATCTACTACTTTCCATGCAGACCCATGGTTGCAGTAACAACTTCAACAGTGTAGTGAAATATCACACTTGCGCTTCTGCGGCTCTCAAAGTGCGTACGTACGTGTATGCTTCTGGCTTCTATCATATTTTATTTTTTATTCAGCAACTAACTAAGATTCAATCGAAATTGTTCAACCTGTTGGCTTTGATTTCGTGACCCAGAAAAGGACGAACCACCTCAGTTAAGCAGAGGCCGTCTGTTAAGCAGCAAGAATGACAGTGAACTGAGACTGGCAGCAAGCCAGCAAATGAAGTCCTAAAATAATCTTGTCACAGCTTACACTCAGCCTAGCTTACGTCCCAGCAGATTTGTGAAATAGAGTGGTCTGGCACTGAATATCAATCAGTGTTCGGCTAGGAATCCTCCTCAGCGTCCTGTTGGCTTGGGCCTGGGGATCATCGTCCTGTTGACCGGATGAGCCCTTCCGTTTAGCCGCTGAAGCAGTCGACATTGTACCTAAGATAGGGCACATCATCCATGGTCATGAATGGTGCAGACATTAACGCAAGGAAACAGCAGCAAAGGCAACGGCCTGCGCGCCGGGAGGGAGGGGCGAGATCCGACTTACTACCACCACGGGGGTGGATTTTCACCTCCTCCTGGAGCCGCCGAGCCGACGCGAGAGATCGGGGCCAGCAATGGCGACCGCGGCTCTATTTGCAGCTTCGATTTGAATCGGACGAGGACGATTCGCGGGAGAGGAGATCGGTGCGGTGCCGCCGCGCGCCACGGCACACGGCAGGCAGAGTGAACCAAACCCTAAGCTGCTGACTTCGCGAGTAGGCCTTGCTGGGCCTCTACCTCGTCCTGGAGGCCTGCCTTTGCCAGCCCAATGGGAGCCATCCTAGTCTTGACTGGATACGTTTGATTCTCAAAAAAAAAAAAAAAAAAAACTGGATACGTTTTTCAAAAAATATTCCTAAAAAAACGTTTTAAAAAATTGGTCTTGAATGGATGCGTTATTACACGCTTGTGCCGTGAATTGTTTTTCAGACAGCTTATTCATCACTCAGGTGGAGTAAGATCCTTTCCACCATGTCGCTTTATTTCTTTTGTCATGAAACGCATCTGCTTTGCTTAGTACTACAGCCTTTTGGATCTAGGAATGTCACACATTTGGCAGACCAACCTTGGTATGAGCATACAGTCGTTAACTTTTGCGTAGATCCAAAGGCATAGCATGTCCTCCGCGCTTTTGAACATGGCTGTCAGTCCTTTATTGGACCCCTCTCGTGCAGGTCTTATAGTGTGGTTAATAAAATAACCAACAATTCAGCTATAATGAATTGTCATGTCATCTAGAGCCAAACTAATAGTTCAATATGTATAAAAGTAAATTTTAAATATGTACTACTTTATTAATGAAGGGCTTATTTTATAATCTCACTAAGTGTCTTGTGACTTGTGTTATAGCTGGCTCTCATTCTACGGCCCGCTTTCATTATCTCCTCTTCTCTCTCATCCAACTAAGTAAAGATATAATATTTAAGTTCTTATGGTTTGCTTATGTCATCTTATTGCACTTGCTCTTGCTATTCTACTACCATCGACATTCTAAAGTTGAGCATCGCAGAAGATTATCCTTGAACTGGTGAACTCAGTAGTGTTTTATCCTCAAGTTTTCTTCCTCGGTCTTTTCTTACGGCAGCAACATCTGGGCATCTGGGTTGATGACACTCGAAAAGACTGTCCTCCTACATCAGGGTTTCATGAATTGTTATTTCAACAAGTATTTTTCCCTATGGATGCAGAGGCGATTTTTGGCATACCATTGTGTACATGTAACGAGGATTTCTAGGCTTGGTATTTTGAAAAAAAAAGGAATGTTCGGCGTCAAATCAGCTTACCGGATGCTTGTGGAGACAAAGATCTGTCGTGAGAATTGGCCGAAGGGCGTGCCAGGCTCTTCCATTTCGGAGCAAGTAGCAAGAAACATGGACAAAACTATGGAAAGTGTCTGTTCCTTCTAAACTGAATTATGTGTCTGGTGTTTTGCTCACCAATCCATACTTTCAGCAGATGTTTTGCACCATAGGAAGATGGCACCATCTAGTGCATGCGCTCTTTGTGGCTGCGCCGATTCATGGCGCCATTCACTTGTGGATTGTATAGTGGCAATGTGCACTTGGGCATTATCGGATGCAAGTCTAACTGAACATATGATTTCATCCAACGAGCCCAATGCCAAACAATGGATGTTCTTCATGAATGATACCTTGTTGCAAGAGGAGTTTACAAGGATGATCGTTGCCTTGTGGGCAATTTGGACCGCTAGATGAAAGGCTATCCATGACAGCATATTCCAAAGTTCTGAGCAAATTCATCGATCCGTTGAGTCATACTTGTTCGAGCTAGGGACAATTCAAGCTAAATCTGTTTGGGTGCAATTTTCATCGGCAAACACGGAGACAAGGAGGCGTTGGGTTCAACCAAGTCCGGGGCATGCTAAAGTGAATGTTGATGGCGCCTTCTCTCGGGATGGCATTGTTGGAGCGGCGGCAACCTTCTGTAGAAACAAACTAGACGATTACATGGGGGCGTCTGTCATTGTTGTAGCCAATGTGACCGATCCAACTAGTTTGGAAGCTCTGGCATGTCGGAAGAGTCTCTCTCTTGCCGAGGATCTCAACCTTGCAAGGGTTCACCTGGCCACCGATTGCCACAAGCAAGTGGAAGAAATCAAGAGGGGCTCCAGCGCGAGCTACGGCGCAATCATTCAAGAGGTTCAGCCTAGACAAAATTCTTTTACAAGTTATTAGTTCATCTATGAAAGTGGAACTTGTAACTTTGAGGTGGGCGACACATTTGACTCGATCTTCCCTATGATCCAGTCACCATACCTGTGAACATTTAGCAAGATATTTAATGAAAGCGTGTGTTTGCCTTAAAAAACTAACGCTGTAGGCATGAGATAATTTTTCTTTTAACGCACTAAAAGAGCAGATGCTCGCGCACATACATTCAACTCTAGAAACACATGCACCGATACATCTTTTCTCATTGAACAACACACATGGACGAAAAGTCTGAAATAAATCCAAAAAATACAGCCACCAATATCAAATCTAAAACTCAAACTATGATGATTTAGTTTGAATACAAGGAACCTAATCTTGTGAGCCACACCCAGTTATCATAGCCAGTACATATCGCCTTCGATGCCGTTCAGCCCCCATGGCACGATTACTGTCACGTGTCAGAACTTTTGGACGCTTGCACGTTGGACGCTTGCACATGCGCGAGTACTGCTCACAGCAGCAGTGATTGCAGGCAAGACTGTTAAGGAGTTAATGATCTGATGCTATGCTAGCCAGCTACCGCCCACTGTCCCCGTGCCCCACTCTAGATGGAGACCGGTTAGAGCATGCATGTGTATATTTGGATGTTTATATATTTATATAGACAATGATCTAAAAAGATTCTCTCATATACATATTCAGTTTTACATTAGAACGTCTATATACAGGGACCATGACAGGTGGGCCGTCATCGGGGAGAGGAAGAAATCATGACTGCAGCCGAGTTTAGACAACGCCTTCACATTGTCCAGACATGAGCATTGTCAAGGCCGATTTAGAGGACGTGTATGTTTGGACGATCATATAAACAAGCTTTTGGACGTCTGTTTTAGGTTCACATTATGGAAAACGAATATAAACATTCATATAGACAAACCATTGAAGATGCTTTTAATCCATCGGACCGTTGGCCTCTCCTTTTCCTCCGGTCTGAAATATCCCTGTGCCTGGCAGCCGGTGATAGAAAATGAGCAATGTTTGCAAGTCCTGAGTGTAATCCGGGTATCTGACCCTGGATGCTCGATAACGAAAGGAAATTGTTGTCGAGCACCAAAGCGGAGTGTCGGTAGCTTGTCCTCGTCTCTTTTTTTTTTGTCCTTGTCCTTGTCCGAGTGTGGACGTCACGAGGCCCTCCGCTCCGGCCGGGCCAAAACTTTTCGTCCCCAAGCCGCAGCGGGCCTTTTTGATCCAATGAGGCCAACTGCACCCCGCGATTCTAAACGGGCGTTTGATTTTGTTCTTTTAAGGTGCCGATGGGTTCGCCCATGTTCGCGTTTGTCTGATAGGTCGTAGGTGTGTCCAACGCGCGGCCACATCCCAAAACCTGTCCGGATGGATGTGAATAAAGAAATTTAAAAAACATAAATGAAATGACTAAATAAATAAATAAACACAATTAGAAAAACATAATATATATATATGGGTTACGGTCACAAAATGGTCCAGTTTATCAGCCCACTTAAACGGCCCAGTTCATAATTAACATAAAACAAAAAAATGCCTCTCGCGCGCTTCTGCCGCGCCCGTCGATGCCGTGACCGTCGCCGTCTTCACTGGCCGCCGGTGTCGTCGTCGTTGCTGACGAGGTCGAAGTATTCCGGCGGCGTCCACAGATAGGCCGGCGGTCCGTGATGCACGGGGGCAGCGGGCTGCAAGGTGGCCGGTGGTGCCTGCACCACTTCCTCCCGAGACGAGGCCTCCCGCTCCGGCGACCGCGGCGGCGTGGGGCACCAGTTCACGGCCCCCAGGACGGCCGCCATCTGCTCAGCGGAGCACGACCAGCTCCACCCCTGGCCCACCAGGTCAGGGTGCAACGCGGCCACCGGCGGCTCCTCGGGGATGGCGACGTCGCCGGCCACGAAGAGGGCCATCGTCGCCTCGAGGTCTGCCCATTGGCGCTCGTCGTGCTGTGCATGGAGTCCTCTAGCACACGCGCCATGAGCCGGGCCTCCTCCTCCGCCGTCATGCGAGGAGGTGGGGGTGGCGATGGAGATGGCGACGGCAACGGCGTGGGAGTCAGGCCGCGGACCCACGTACGCCCGCGCGCCTGGGGAGCTGCTCGGGGCTGACGTGGCCGCCGCGGCCCCGTCGACGTGCCGGCGAAGAACGACGCCCGCCGCATGTCGTGCTCATCGCGGAACCACGTGTCTCACAATGTCGAGTCGGGGGCGTACCTCTCGTCGTGGTAGAGGTCGCCCGGGAGGAGGCGGCGGCGGCGCTCGATCTCCTGGTGGCGCGCATGGCCGCTCTGCGGGACGGGCGGGAT
Organism: Triticum monococcum; assembly: GCA_034509565.1. Classification (NCBI taxonomy): domain Eukaryota; kingdom Viridiplantae; phylum Streptophyta; class Magnoliopsida; order Poales; family Poaceae; genus Triticum; species Triticum monococcum. The sequence continues at coordinate 498,818,374 of CM067845.1, read as the reverse complement.
TGGCACGCGGTCAGCCGACAGATGTCAGTTATTGGGGAGGTGGACGTCGCTCTAGGGCAGCGGCGTCCTCGTCTCCCAATAACGGCGGCAGACGGCCGCCTCGATGTAGTGCCGGTCGCGCGAGCCGGCGGCCGTGGGCGCGATGGACAAGGCGGGCGGCGCGGGGGCCCGACGTGGTGGCGATGGCGACACGGGCTCCTCTTTCTTCATCGAGCCGCGGCGGTGACCCGACGAGGAACCAGCCTCACGGTCGTGCTTGCCTTTGCAGCCGTAGTTCCAGAGGCCCATGGCTGCGGGCGGCCGGCCGACGAGTTCTTGGTTAGGGTTTGGATTCGGCGTTGTCGGGTTTCGAGGAGGCCGCGGGGTGGCGTGGCGCAGTGTGGACGACGACCCGTCCACGCTTCCCACTTAAAAAAGACGGCGACTGTTCGACGTGCGGATGACAGGTGGAGTCGTCCGCTCGTGCGCATTGATGTGGGCAGGTGGGAGGTAGGTGGCCGCTTGCCACGCGGCCCTGACGCGGACGATGCGCACGTCCGTTTGATGTCTGTCACGACCCAAACCCGGCGCAAGTTTGCGTTCGAAATGGGTCGGCCCGGACACAACACAGACAAGATGGATCCGGACCGTCGCACGCTCGGCTGCCTCCTTTATTCATTTTACCTTAAAAGGACGGTCCGAACAGGATAAGGTCATGCGATGAAGTTGGCCTGAAGCTCGTCCAAGTACGTATTCTTCCCATCTCTTGCTTGAGAACATTCCATCTCTCCCGGCAACATACATGCATCATCCCGGTCACATGTGGCGGGCCCGGCTCGCAGAGAAGCCACTGTGTTTCACTCCGGTTGTTTGCGGTCCAGGTCGCAGACAGCTATCTACCATGGTCTCGCGGTGCGTCCATGTACTAGAAGCCGGCTCCATACCCATGCATCGGGGTGTACGGTACCGCTCTCAATTATTTCGTATATATAAGCTTCCAAAAACTCCTTGGACATGGGATGAAGCTGGGAATAGGACAATATCACTTGTCAGCTAGTGAGTGAGAGTACCGTAACATTTTCTCTCTTAAAACAGACTTTCGCCTTGCTATGCTCTATAGATAAAATACAAACCAAAATACACGGTTAAACAGTATACTCTATTTTTTAATAGTTGTAGTCCATTATATGTTTTTTTCTCTTCATGCAACTATGTCATATCATCAAATCATGCATGTAGTCATATGTTACAATTTATGCACTAATCTATTCATGCAACCATGCCACCTCAGCAATCATGCATGGATTTGTTTCACTAATTTTTGTGCACAACATAGACTGTCATGTTACACATTTCTGTGTCATGACCTACATATATTTGTAGGTTGGACGCTTGGAGCAAATATATGTAGGTCATATTACACATGTTTGTTAAAAATGACATCCCGTTTGACTTCAATCCGATAAATTTCTTTTTTTATATACTCCCTTCGTCTCATAATATAAGAACGTTTTTTTACATTAATGTAGTGTCAAAAACGTTCTTATATTATAGGACAGAGGGAGTAACATTTTGTGACATGCTTCATATACTTTATTATTCTTAATTGTTTTAGGCTTTCAACATCTATTTATGCAGTAGTTTTAGGCCTTTAACATCTATTTATTGCTTTTTGCAATTGTTTTAGGCTGTTAACACCCCATTTGACCGAGAGCATTCTTAAATTTGTTTTTGCAATAATTTTAGGATTTTAACATCTATTTATGCGTATGTTTACCAAGGTTCCTACACCAACGTCTGGGGTATCATCTAGTATATAGTAGTGAGGAAGCCCTCTTAAATATCAGATCCCGGAATGATCAGAAAGCCTAAAGGCACGCAACTACATTGCCGAAAAAATAGCACGGGTAGGTCTGAATACGACGCCATGACATGCCCTATGACACGTAAGCTCGACAACAGCGCCCTGAAGAGGGGAAAAGGCGTATGTAACAGAGCTAAATCCGGTAGATCCCTCGGTAGGGTATCCTAAGCTAGGTGTTTTGGGACGATGGTAGTAGTGACACAAAGTTACTCAGGTTCAAACTCTTCAAAAAGTTAAAACCATACAACATACTTTCTACTTTATTGCATTGGAGTATATCTACAGTACAAAGTATCGAGAGATTGTTGGCTTCTTTATCTATGAGTACCTCTCAGCTTATATAGCTAACCGGGGGGGGGGGGGGGTAGGGTACATGGATCATAATCGGCTATGTACGAGGAGGTAGATTCGTCCACGAATCCAGCTTCTTGTCGGCAAGTCTTCTGGAGTTTTCCTATTATCCACGATGGGCTGCCCAATGTGGCTCAAGTCGATAACCGACAAAGGGGTCCTTAGCCCGACCCACCAAACTCGGAGTCGACATGGTGAGATGTCACTTAGCCGGGACACCGTCACTACGCGTCGTCGTTACCGAGTCTTAGACGGACTAAGGTGTTCATCCAGAACTCTAGCATGGAGATGAGCACCACAACAATGTCCTCAAGAGAAGAGTGGCACTTGCAGGTGACACCATTGTCGGGGTCAAAGCGTGAAATTTTCACTTGATAGCCCAGTCATACCACCAAGATGCACCACAACCACAAGTCCACAACGAGCAGAAGCCACCATATCTAGATCTAGGCATTGCCACTGCCTGAGCAGAGAACGAGCCTGAGCTACCCGCCGCTACACCCCTCGCCGCCCAAATAACCAAAATACACACCGCCGCCGCCTCAATGATGCCCCTCGTTACACCCCTCGCTGCCTAGATGACCAAAAGACACACCATCGTCGCTGCCATGATGCCCATCGGAGAGCCAAGCATGCGAACCACCATCCGAAGTCGCCGCTCCAGATTTCATCCCCTAAACACCGCCAACCATCCACGTCACATCCACCCAATCATGGTAGCAGGAGTGAAGGCACTGTCTTCCACTCCTAGCCCGACATCAACCATCGAGTTTGGGTCATCACCTCCACGGTAGGAAGCTCCCCGCACCTGCGTCCCCAACCAGTCCTGGTGGATCAGGGTTGGGATACAACTTAGTGACTACCGACGACCGCTGTCGAACAAGCTCGAATGCCGCCACACTCGTAGCCATCGACACCGATCCCTCCGACGACACAACAGCACCTAGAGAGGCCGACTCCAACAGACAACATGCAAGAAGAGCACAACACTAGGGCAACCAACGTCACCTCCCTATACCTGCTCACTGTCGGAAGTCGTCCACCACCCCCACCACATACCATATCCGCGTCGCCTGCCAAAACCAGCCTGCAAATCAACGACCTGGATCGCACCACTGTCAAACCACAACAGTCACGCCATCCCATCGCCGTAGAAGACCTCAAGCACTCGGCCAACCAACATGAACCAGTGTTGCCGGCCAGCCACTACCCACAGGAGAGGCCAACCCTGCGTCGCAAGGTTCACTAGCAGAGAGTACAAAGGGCCTCCACCAACTCCATGTGTCGCATGACAACTCCTGCCTCAAACCCATTTTGATGGACGACCTTGAAAATCCCATAACATCCTCATTAGGGCATCTCCAATGGCAACCCGTAAATTTCCTCCTACGTTCGCCCACGGACAGGGGGCCAGTCCGCGGATATGAATGCGGGAGGCCGCCATCCAACCATAGTCACATACATTTCAAACTGTTTTCAACAAACTGAATAAAATTCATGCAAACAAGGCTAGATTTCATATAAACATGGCGGTTTCATATAAACACAGTGGATTTTCATTACATTTTGAACACTTAGAACAAGAAAAGACCCGACCCAAAACCTATCATACGGCAGCGGCACTCGACGTCCAAGCCCGTGTCGTCCCCCATCCGCCGTCTTCATGACCACCGGCGATAAGACTGATGAAGTGAAGGTGAGAGGTTGCGTCTATCCTGAGCCGTCTTCCATGTTGAGTGGCGAGCTGTATAGCGGCATGAATGCGGGCAGATGGCGCCGGGTGAAAACGCGCGCGGGCGAGGGGGGGGGGGGAGGTTTTGGTGGGCCAGAGCGGTCCCGCAAAGCCCCCTTCCCCTATGTTTGTCTCCGGTTTACGGGAGAAATCGCGTTTGGACCATCCAGCGGACCGATACAGGTTCGTGTTGGATGACTTCCGCTATCCGGACAATATGGTCCGGACGCATGTGGGAGATTTGTGGGTCGATGTTGGAGATGCCTTTAAACAACGGACCTTCCCTCCTCGAGTAAGCTTAGTGACAATAACACTCCAATGATTGTTTCATCAATCTCGACGCTCTACAACACAGGTCCTCGATAGAAACTGTTTAAGTACATATACGTGTCCATGCAAAGGAAAAGTACATATATGTGATTCTAGTAGTGTGCGTGCCTGCATTTTACTCGGAATCCCATGTGCCTTTGCCTTGTCTTGCTTGTATTTTTTCTGGGGTGGGGGCGGGCGGGGACGTGAGAGGAGTAGGCATACGGCATACCAACGTGGATACATCACGGTGAGCCGAAGACAGAAGTCACGCCTCCTGCGTTGCATTGCAACCCGGAGCCTAATCCGATTCTGTGACGACGATGATTTCCAAGGACAGCGCGCCGGTGGCACCGCCGCCACCGACAGCATGTGCTGGTCACCGTTGTACGGGATTCTGTGTCTGGTATACCTGGCCATCGCTCGGGCCGGGCCGGGCCAACCAAAGCCCGACGCAAAAAACTCAGGCCCGAGTCCGCCCTGGTCTGGCTGTCGAGCCTAAAAATCGGGCCTGAGCCCGGCCCATCAGGCCTCGGGCCACAGGTCGGGCCTCTTCCTTAAACGGCAAAAAACGACGGGCCCGGTCCGGCCTGTGCTTTGGGCTTAAAACCTAGGCCCGAGCCCGGTTCGTGGATAAGGTCGGGCCGGGCCAGATCAGAATTTTTTGGGCCGGATCGGGTCGGGCCGACTGGGCCGGGCTGCCCATGGCCAGGACTGATGTCTGGTCACCACTTACTAACTAAAATACATTCTGATTTTCCAAATAAATAGCTCATGAGAGCTTGGCAACCTAAAGAGTAATTGCAATAATCCACAGTTATAAATTAGCAGCAAAATTTAAAAATAAAATAAACCGGCAGCTATGTTGTTTTCGCCATGCGGCTCGCAATTATCATGAGATTGTTCACCTATAAAGTACGTATATTATAACTTTGTTAGTATAATCTCTTTTTAAAATATCAATAACTATCGATGTGCTAATGTCTTTCATTCTTTGTTTCTCTCCATAGAATTAGGTGATCCGACATACCAACAATCAAATGTTGCGGGAGGAGAAGATTTGATCATGTTCATGGACAGGATTAAACGCTCAAGTCAGCCAACATGTGTATATTAAGGGGGTGTTTGTTTCCAGGGACTTTTTTGTGTAGGGACTAGAAAAAGTCCCTCTTAGAGACTTTTTTACCAAACGGGAGGGACTTTTTAGGGACTAAACTAGGCATTTGGGACTAAATGAAGAAGACTCTCAAGGAGAGTCTTTTTTGGGACTTTTTGGGACTTTTCCAACAATGCCCCTCCATGCATTTAATGGCCCGCCCCCCATGGTGTTGTTTGATTGTTATTTTTCTATATACTAGGGGCAATATAGTCATTTAATAACTTCTAGAAAGGGACTAGGGACTTTTTAGTCTCTGCAAACAAACAGGAAGGGACTTTTTAGAGACTAGAGACTTTTTAGTTGGGACTAGAAAAAGTCCTAAGACTTCTAAAACAAACAGGGCCTAAGACTACTTGTGATAGTTAAAGTATATTCATGAAAAGTTGTGAAGAGACATATACGGATATAATAAAAAGTTGGTCGGTCAAGGACAAAATAGGCAATGGCCTAATAGAATTGTCATAGACTCAATGTCAAGACAAAGCCTACATTTATTAAATCCCAAGCATAATAGTTGGACATGCCAAGTTGGTTTGTTTGCACCCGTGATTTTGCCTATATTGTTCTTTGACACTTTGCTCAATCGTCTCAAAGAGTATGGTTATAATCATTTTCATCACAAAATGAAACAATTATAATCATTTCTTTTTTTCGACAAAGGACATTTTTATTGACTCATAATGTAGCATCGAGGGATACAATCATAATGAGCATACACCCGGCCTCTGCATAACTAAGATGCACACATCCAACACTAACACACACATGCGAAAGATCACGCTGGCAAAGAGCAAATTCATATAACACCGAAGCTATGCCTAGACGGAGAAAGAAAACCGAAGCAAAGACAATGAGCAAGGTTCTTCAGAAGCAACACCTTCATGAAGGAAACGACACGCAAGTGCCGACGTCGCCAGATCCAACCATCGAAGGTCAGATCATGGGTTTTCACCCTGAAGATAAAGTCCGAGCAAACTCTAAGCAATGCCTTCAACAAGGTAACGATGCAAAAATACCGCCATTGCTAGGTATAACCAACTAGGGTTAGATCAACAGTTTTCACCCCGAAGCTCGAGGCCAGGTACTCGAAAAGCACCATCCAATCGAAGTCATTATATGTTGTCACCTCCACTTGCCACAATCCTAGCAGCTGTAGACTTTGACGAAGGAGGAAGATCACCGAGGTTGCCAAAATCCATAGTCAGGACGCTTTGGCGGCCCCGCGGCATCCTAAACAAGTGGCAGCCGATGACTTATCCGCATCAGATGACGTCTCCTCACGCCGCCATTATCTTCGTCGTCCTCTCATGTGGCAGTAGATAAGACCGAGCTGCTGGAGCACATGGATGCTGTCATGCATCGCCATTAACAATGCAGATCGCGAACCCCGTTGGACGTGAAGGTCCAAGCCTCTCCAGCGACAACCATCCAGCAATGTCGCATCCAATGGGGCATCACCAGTCAGCCATCCACGCCCGACACCGCATAGCAGCAGGCAGGCCAGGTCGCGTGCGATGGCCCCGACATCTGCTGCATTGCCACCACCGCATCCTCGTCGGGGAAGTGGGCAATGGCTGCTGCATGTGCTGGCTGTTGCATGGCCACAACCTTATCCCACGGGAGCACCGGCCATGGCTTGGTGGGCGGGCTCTCCAGATTGGGGACATGGCGATCTTGGCTCAATTCCTCCGTCGCATCGGCTCCTGCTATAGAAGGGAGGCACACCACTGCGACCGCTGCACCAAATCCACCTTCAATGCGTCAAGTCGTTGCCAGTACATCGCCTACACGTCGTCCAAAAGCCACGGGAACGAAGCCTCGCCGCCGCCGTCCGCCGCGCAGGCAAGCCCGGCGTCGACTCCCGGTGGTGACGAGGGGAGGACACGCAACGAAGTGCCAGCTGGAAAAGGACGCGCAACGAAGTGCCAGCTGGAAAAGCGGATCGGCAGCCGCCTGTGTCGCCCAATGATTTCTTAGTCAAGTACATCGCAAGGTCATACAATGCTTAATGACACGAGTAATAGTGTGAAGCAAAGTAATAAAACATGAGTGCAATAACATAATGGGACATGTCCCTAAATCTTCAAGAGCTAATTACACATGTGATACATAAACTTGCGGCACGGTAACAAAATCATACCTAATTTTGAACACCTCGTAAAAGTGGTATAACAACTTTGGTCTGGGTTTGCAAGGGAATACCATTTTCACTCCTCGAAATAAGCTTTTGCCGCACTTTATAAATAAAAGCAAACATTCATGCAACCAGATCCATAGTGACAAAGCAGCTAATATGGCTGGGGTAACAACACAATCACGGCCAAAAAACGCACAAAAGAAATGAAGAAAAGGCACCTAGTGGCAGTAGGCACAACGTCACTACGGATAGGAGAGACGGCGCACGTTTGACAGAAGCGCATCCATCATGAGCCTAAGACGGTTGCAGTCCCCCTGTCTAGATAACAGGTGCCAATGCTGCAAGAAAGTAAGGAATCAAAGAACAAGTCAGAGGCCTTCCACGAGAAGACCCTCTTTATCAGCATTTTATTATGTGTCGTCGATAGGGTCTATCTGACATGCAAAATTGACTTGGATAAAAACAGTAACCCTAATGGTATAAGGAGAAGAGAGCGGCGTATCAGCGCTCGGGCTCAGATGAGCCCGGGCAAAATAAAAAATTCACAAAAAATAGAAAAAATATTCAAAAAATTCCATTTTTTGCAAACAAGATGCTTGTGTGCTTGATATTCGTGCAAAATTTGGTGGAGTTTTGACATTCGAGGAGCGTGTGACAAAAAAGACAAAATTCAGCTCTGTGAGTAAGGTTACTGTTCACGCACTATTTTGGCCATTTTTCTCTTTTTTGCCACGAGCTCCACGGATGGTCAAATGGGATGAAATTTTGCATGCACATCCTACACTCAAACATCTTACATGAAAAAAAAAATCTATTTTTATGGCATTACTGTTCACCTAGTTCATCTGGACCCGGGCACCGAATTGGATATTCGTAAGGAGAAACCCTATTTTGTTTAGGTACAAAATCAACCCAGAGACAACACATGGAGATGTATTTTAATTAAATCACCCTGCATAATTCTCTCTCTTTCTCTCTCTCATGTCCGTAACCCTATTATTCTTCCTCAAATTCAGCGCCTGAAACCGCTGCTACATCGATGATTTTTTGGCCATCGCTTCTAGAAACTCCTGGGTTTTAACAAGATTGTTTGATTGAGACGGAGGCTTGGAGGTAGCAACGGACTTTGCTCACGGTGCGCTGCCCGATGGATATGGAAGAAAGAGTTGCTGATTTCGTCAAGGGTCAATTTTATTGAATATATGGTCTTTGGCTTTTTCGAGAAAAAAGTCTAGCATGAAGATGCGTGTGAGACCTAAGGGCAGCTCCAACGAAGACTCACAAAAGTCCTGCATGTGGTGTCCGCACAACTTTTATTTACTTTTGCAATTTAATGGGGACCTGTATTAGTCTGTGAAGCAGTTCGGACGTCCAAATTCCGATATTCTGGAAACAAACGTGGGTGAGTTTTGGCGGAGTCGAGACATGCACTTGACAAATCACATGCATGTCCCTTTCTTCTCTCTCTCCCTCCAACCGCACATGCATGGTCTCTCTTTTCTCTCTCTCCTCCCAACCGGACACTAAACCACAAATATCCCACCACATGCATGGGCCCCACTTATTTTTTCTCCTCTCAGTCGGATACTTTGTAATTAGTGTTTGATGGCTCTCTCCCATATCATATCCACGTAGCACGTCCAGATACAAAAATGAACATATACCGAAGAAATTTGTGGGTCAGCGTTGAAGATGCCCTAATTGACGTAGAAACATGGAAGCGCTACAAATATGTAAAATACATAATTTAGGGGACAACTTGACAACTTGTGACGTGATCATGAGCGTACAATGCGTTTTTCTTCCACACTTACACTAATACATCTGTCGATACTTCTTTTGTCGTGTATACACATAGGGTTATCTTATTGCTCGGCTATCATGTCAATTGTCAAGTCCAAAGCTATATGCTTTAGTGCAAAAAAGGCTTTTGAGCAGTTGCCATCCTTTTTCTGAGAGAGAGAAATGTCGTCTTTATTGATTACTTAGAACAAAGTTACAAAAAGTCTCCCGGATACATTCCGGAGCAGAATGGAAAACAACAAGACTAGGTAAATACTTACAAGGGACTGGCAATCTGTAGCAAAAATTACATTGGAGAAGTGTTTGTCGCATGCTAGTTGCACAACCCTTGGAAGAGCCATAGCTTCCAGAAGTTCAGATTCTAGTACACCTTGAAGAGGCTTAGTGAATGCGACAACACAAATTCCCTCATGGTTTAGGGCCACCGCACCAGCTCCAGACATGTTGATATCTGGAAATACAATAGCATCCGAATTGATGACAATAAAACCTGACGGCGGCGGAGTCCACATTGTGTTGGAAGAAAAGGACTCACGCCGGATGACAGATTCAGAGGTGAAAAGGTGTTGCACGATAAAATCAATGTAAGCACAAATTTTCTCCGCCATATGACGAGGCCAAGGAACAGTGGCGGAGACGAGGGGGGACCAGCAGGGGCCCTGTCCCCCCTAACAACAGAGATGAAGTGCTAATTTGCTGATGAATAGTGCAAAAATTAGTGATTTATTCCTGTCAAATGCATGTTTTCCATTGGCTTGGCCCTCACCAAGCAGTTTTAACATCATTCGGCCCGTTGATACAATTTTCCTGGCTCCGCCATTGCTGAGGAATATCAGGCGAGTGGCGTGCCTCATTACGAGCTTCCCATATGTTGGAAATATGCCCTAGAGGCAATAATAAATTGGTTATTATTATATTTCCTTGTTCATGATAATCGTTTATTATCCATGCTAGAATTGTATTGATAGGAAACTCACATACATGTGTGGATAAATAGACAACACCATGTCCCTAATAAGCCTCTAGTTGACTAGCTCGTTGATCAATATATGGTTACGGTTTCCTGACCATGGACATTGGATGTCGTTGATAACGGGATCACATCATTAGGAGAATGATGTGATGGACAAGACCCCATCCTAAGCCTAGCACAAGATCGTGTAGTTCGTTTGCTAAAGCTTTTCTAATGTCAAGTATCATTTGCTTAGACCATGAGATTGTGCAACTCCCGGATACCATAGGAGTGCTTTGGGTGTGCCAAACGTCACAACGTAACTGGCTGGCTATAAAGGTACACTACAGGTATCTCCAAAAGTGTCTGTTGGGTTGGCACGAATCGAGATTGAGATTTGTCACTCCGTGTAAACGGAGAGGTATCTCTGGGCCCACTCGGTAGGACATCATCATAATGTGCACAATGTGACCAAGGAGTTGATCACGGGATGATGTGTTACGGAACGAGTAAAGAGACTTGCCGGTAACGAGATTGAACAAGGTATCGGGATACCGACGATCGAATCTCGGGCAAGTACAATACCGCTGGACAAAGGGAATTGAATACGGGATTGATTGAATCCTCGACATCGTGGTTCATACGATGAGATCATCGTGGAACATGTGGGAGCCAACATGGGTATCTAGATCCCGCTGTTGGTTATTGGCCGGAGAGGTGTCTCGGTCATGTCTGCATGGTTCCCGAACCCGTAGGGTCTACACACTTAAGGTTCGGTGACACTAGAGTTGTTATGGGAAATAGTATGTGGTTACCGAAGGTAGTTCGGAGTCCCGGATGAGATCCCGGACGTCACGAGGAGTTTCGAAATGGTCCGACAGTGAAGATCGATATATTGGACGAAGGGTATTGGAGTCCGGAAGTGCTCCGGAGGTACCAGGCTATGGCCAGCATGACCGAAAGGTGTTTCGGGAGCCCCGACAAGTGTTGGAGGGCCTCATGGGCCAAAGGGAAAGGGGCAAACCAGCCCACTAAGGGTTGTTGCACCCCCACACCCTTTCCCACGTTACTTGGGGAGGTGGGGCGCCTCCACCTAGCTTGGAAGGCAAGCCTCCACCTGCTTGGCTTGGGGGGCAAGTCTCCCTAGGATTTTCCCTGGGGAGATCCAATCTGCCTAGCCGCCGCCCCCTAGGGGAAACCCTAGGGCGCCTCCCCCTCCCCCCTTGCCCCTATATATAGTGGAGGGGTGGGAGGGCGGCCGCGACCTCTTCCCTGGCGCAGCTCTCCCTCCTCCTACACCTCCTCCTCCTCCATAGTGCTTGGCGAAGCCCTGCTGGAGAACCATGAGCTTCATTGCCACCATGCCGTCGTGCTGCTGGAGTTCTCCCTCAACTTCTCCTCTCCCCTTGCTGGATCAAGAAGGAGGAGACGTCCCCGGGCTGTACGTGTGTTGAACGCGGAGGCGCCGTCCGTTCGGCGCTAGATCGGAATCAACCGCGATCTGAATCGCTGCGAGCACGACTCCTTCATCCGCGTTCTTGCAACGCTTCCGCTTAGCAATCTACAAGGGTATGTAGATGCACTCTCGTTCCCCTCGTTGCTAGATTACTCCATAGATTGATCTTGGTGATGCGTAGAAAATTTTAAATTTCTGCTACGATCCCCAACAGTGGTATCAGAGCCAAGTTTATGTGTAGTTTCTATGCACGAGTAGAACACAAAGCAGTTGTGGGCGTCGATATTGTCAATTTACTTGCCGTTACCAGTCTTATCTTGATTCGATGGCATCGTGGGATGACGCGGCCCGGACCGACCTTACACGTACGCTTACGTGAGACTGGTTCCACCGACTGACATGCACTGGTTGCATAAGGTGGCTAGCGGGTGTCTGTCTCTCCCATTTTAGTCGGATTGGATTCGATGAAAAGGGTCCTTATGAAGGGTAAATAGAAATTGGCATATCACGTTGTGGTTTTGCGTAGGTAAGAAACGTTCTTGCTAGAAACCTATAGCAGCCACGTAAAAACTTGCAACAACAATTAGATGACGTCTAACTTGTTTTTGCAGCATATGCCTTGTGATGTGATATGGCCAAAAGGATGTGATGAATGATATATGTGATGTATGAGATTGATCATGTTCTTGTAATAGCAATCACGACTTGCATGTCGATGAGTATGACAACCGGCAGGAGCCATAGGAGTTGTCTTAATTTATTTATGACCTGCGTGTCAACTTAAACGTCATGTAATTACTTTACTTTATTGCTAAAGCGTTAGCCATAGTAGTAGAAGTAATAGATGACGAGACAACTTCAAGAAGACACGATGATGGAGATCATGGTGTCATGCCGGTGACAACGATGATCATGGAGCCCCGAAGATGGAGATCAAAAGGAGCAAAATGGTATTGGCCATATCATGTCACTATTTGATTGCATGTGATGTTTATCATGTTTTACATCTTATTTTCTTAGAACGACGGTAGCTTAAATAAGATGATCCCTCTCTAAAATTTCAAGAAAAGTGTTCCCCCTAACTGTGCACCATTGCGAAGGTTCGTTGTTTCGAAGCACCACGTGATGATCGGGTGTGATAGATTCTAACGTTCGAATACAACGGGTGTTGACGAGCCTAGCATGTACAGACATGGCCTCGTGACACATGCGAAACACTTAGGTTGACTTGACGAGCCTAGCATGTACAGACATGGCCTCGGAACACGGAAGACCGAAAGGTCGAACATGAGTCGTATAGAAGATACGATCAACATGAGATGTTCATCGTTGATGACTAGTCCGTCTCACGTGATGATCGGACACGGCCTAGTCGATTTGGATCATGTTTCACTTAGATGACTAGAGGGATGTCTATCTGAGTGGGAGTTCATTAAATAATTTGATTAGATGAACTCAATTATCATGAACATAGTCTAAATTGTCTTTGCAAATATGTTGTAGATAAACAACTCACGTTGTAGCTCCCTGTTTCAATACGTTCCTAGAGAAAAACCAAGTTGAAAGATATTGTAAGCAATGATGCGTACTGGGTCCGTAGTCCGAGGAGTGTCCTCACTGCTACACAGAAGGCTTACGTCTTTGATGTACCGCTCGATGTGCAAACCCCTACAGCATCGTCTGTGGATGTTATGAACATCTGACAGACACATCCTAATGACCACTTGATAGTTTAGTGCACCATACTTCATGGCTTAGAATCGGGATTCCAATGATGTTTTGAACGCCATAAGACATATGAGATATTCCAAGAGCTGAAATGGGGATTTCAGGCTCATGCCCGTGTTGAGAGGTATGAGACCTCTGACAAGTTCTTTTGCCAACAAGATGGAGGAGAATAGCTCAGCTAGTGAGCATGTGCTCAGAATGTCTGGGTGCTACAATCACTTAAATCAAGTGGGAGTTAAACTTCTAGATAAGATAGTGATTGATAGAGTTCTCTAGCCACTATCACTAAGCTACTAGATCTTCGTGATGAACTATGACATGTAAGGGATGGAGTTGATCCCGGAGCTGTTCGCGGTGCTGAAGACCGCAAAAGGTAGAAATCAAGAAGGAGCATCAAGTGTTGATGGTTTAACAAGACCACTGGTTTCAAGAAGGGCAAGGGCTAGAAGGGAAACTTCATGGATGGCAAACCAGTTGCCGCTCCAGTGAAGGAACCCAAGGTTGAACCCAAACCCGAGACTAAGTGCTTCTATTGTAAGGGGAACGGTCACTGGTAGCGGAATTACCCCAAATGCATGGTAGATAAGAAGGCTGGCAACTTCAACAAAGCATATACGTGTTATTAATTTGTACCTTACTAGTACTCCTGGTAGCACCTGGGTATTGATACCGGTTCAGTTGCTATTATTGGTGACTTGAAGCAAAAGCTACGGACTAAACGGAGACTGGCTAAGGGTGAGGTGACGATGTGTGTTGGAAGTGTTTCCAAAGTTAATGAGATCACCATCGCACGCTCCATCTGCCTTCGGGATTAGTATTGAACCTAGATAAATGTTATCAGGTGTCTATGTTGAGCATGAATATGATTAGATCATGTTCATTGCAATACGATCATTCATTTAAGTTAGAGAATAATGGTTATTCTGTTTACATGAATGATACCTTTCATGGTCATGCACCCTATGTGAATGGTTCATTGAATCTCGGTCGTGGTAATACACATGTTCACGCCAAAAAGATGTAGAGTTAATAATGATAGTACCACTTTCTCGTGGCACTGCCGCTTAGGTCATATTGGCGTAAGATGCATGAAGAAACTCCGTGTCGATGGATGTTTGGAGTCACTTGATTTTGAATCACTTGACACATGCGAGCCATGCCTCATGGGCAGGATGACTAAGACCCCATTTTCAGGTACAATGAAACGGGCAAGTGACTTGTTGGAAATCATACATGCTGATGCGTGTGATCCAATGCGAATTGAAGCGTGCGGTGGATATTTCTATTTTCTCATCTTCACTGACGATTTGAGTAGATATAGGTATATTTACTTAATGAAGCACAAGTCTGAAACGTTTGAAAAGTTCAAGCGATTTCAGAGTGAAGTTAAGAACCATCATAACAAGAAGATCAAATTCCTATGATCTGATCGATGAGAATTTCTGAGTTATGAGTTTGGCAATCACTTAAGACATTGTGGAATTGTTTCACAGTTGAAGCCACCTGGAACACCACAGGGTAATGGTGTGTCCGGACGTCGTAATCGAACCCTATGACATATGGTGCGATCTATGATGTCTCTTACCGATCTACCGTTTTCATTTTGAGGTTATGCGTTAGAGACAGCTGCATTCACTTTAGATAGGACACCATCTAAGTCTGTTGAGACGACGTCATATGAACATTGGTTTGGCAAGAAACCAAAGTTGTCGTTTCTTAATGTTTGGGGCTGTGATGCTTAAGGCTTCAGCCGGAGAAGCTCGAACCCAAAGCGGACAAACACATCTTCATAGGACACCCAAAGGTGACAGTTGGGTACACCTTCTATCTCAGATACGAGGGAAAATTGTTTGTCGCTAAGAACGGGTCCTTTCTCGAGAAGGAGTTTCTCTCGAAAGAATTGAGTGGGAGGAAGATAGAACTTGATGAGGTTGTCGAACCTTTATTTCAACCAGAGAGTGATGCAACACAGAAAGATGTTTTCTGTGGCGCCTACGTATGTTGAAGAGGAAGTTAATGATAGTGATCATGAAGCTTTGGATCAAGTTGCTATCGAACCTCATAGGTCGACAAGGATATGTACTACTCCTGAGTGGTACGGTAATGCTGTCTTAACGTGTGTTGAACGCGGAGGCACCGTCCGTTCGGCGCTAGATCGGAATCAACCGCGATCTGAATCGCTGCGAGCACGACTCCTTCATCCGCGTTCTTGCAACGCTTCCGCTTAGCGATCTACAAGGGTATGTAGATGCACTCCCCTTCCCCTTGTTGCTAGATTACTCCATAGATTGATCTTGGTGATGCGTAGAAAATTTTAAATTTCTGCTACGATCCCCAACACCATATATGTCACAAAGACACAACCATAATCGTGGCATCTTTGTCTGAAGATCTTGAGAAGAAATCAAAGAGCCATTGTTTTATGTTTCTAAAGGAGGATCGACAGAGTTGGATGCCAGACCACACATTGATCGCGTCCCAGACCGCCCGAACACGAGGATAAAAAAGTGTAGCATGTTCAACACTCTCAAGACGACCGCAGAAGCAGCAACTCGCAGAATCAGGAATATGGCGCCACTGCAACTGAGCTCCTGATGGAAGACAATCATGAGCAAATTGCCAAAGAACGACCTTCATCTTATTGGGAGCTTTGATAGACCAGATTGCCTTCCAACACTTCTCCTCGACAACTACGTTGGAGGTTTGGCCAAATCCATTCTTGTTGTGAGTTTCAAAAATCTAGCCAACCTTGCCATGTTGTACGCCGAGCGCACAGTATATTGCCCAGATTTTGCGAAAGGCCAACAAACAAAATCTATTCCGCCATACCTGCTAATAGGAATGTGTAGTATCTCTGCAGCAATATCATCATGGAAGAAATCATTGACTGAATCCACATTCCATGAACCATTTTCCTCATCAATCAAGCATTTTACCTTGGCATTTGCAGGTCTAGGAAATAGAGGATGAAGGTTTTGTGGTGGCACTACTAGGAAAAAGTCTAGTAGTAGCACGGGTTAAACAGCTAGTATTAGCGCGGATGCCCGCACTACTACTACGGTGCTACAGCTAACTGGTAGTAGTAGCGCGGTGCATCCCGCGCTACTAGTACGTGTGTTAGTAGTAGCGCGTGTCTGTGACCCGCGCTACTACTATTAATTTCAAAAACAAAAAAATCTCAACCCCGTGCATGCTATCAATGGTGGCAATGTTCGATCCAGCGACAACGGGGGTCGCCGGAGTGCAGACGGGTAGCAGTAGACCAGATCCGGCGACGGCTGTTGGAGAGGGACCGGATCCAGTGTAGAGCAAGACGACGGTGTGAGGATCCTCTTCGCAGTCAAGGCGGAGAGCTCTGGTTGGCCATGTCGATGACCTGCGCAGGCATGGGCATATGAGGTGAGTAAAACCGAAGGGGGAGGGAGAGGGAAAAAGAGAAATAAGGAAGAAAGAAAGGAGATGGAGGGCGCATCGGGGCTGGTCACTGGTGGTGAGGTGCTCTGTCGTGGTGGCATGGAGGCGAGGGGGAAGGAGGGCGAGCTCCTGGACGCCAGCGACGTGAGGAGAAGGACTCATTGGGCACCATGGAGGAGGAGACGTGCTTGGGCAGGAGCACCATGGGAGAGCCTATGGAGAGAGGGGAGAGAGAGAGAGAGGAGGGATTCGGCCGAGGATATGGGGACTTCACCTACCTCGTGCTTAGTAGTAGCGAGGGGTATAAACCCGCGCTACTACTATCAACTTAGCAGTAGCGCGGGTTTATACCCCTCGCTACTACTATGGCATGTCCCGGGGGGGCATGGTAGAGACTGCTTAGTAGTAGCAAGGGGTAAAAATCCGCGCTACTACTATCAACTTAGTAGTAGCGAGGGGTAAAAACCCGCGCTACTAGTAAGTAGCAGTAGCGAGGGGTATAAACCCGCGCTACTAGTAAGCGTCTGCCTATAAGCTTTTCCCTAGTAGTGTGGGGTCGAGGGGATCCAATGATCCGAGAGTATACACACATTTTCACCATTGCCAATGCCCCACGTGACACCCTTCTGAATCAGATGCCGACCAGCCAAAATTGCACGTCAAGTAGCAGACGCTGACCTTGGCGCCAAAGAATTCCAGAAATCTGAAGTAGGAAAATATCTTCCCTTCAAGACATGAGCACAAAGAGACTCTGGATCCATTAGTAACCGCCATCCTTGCTTGGCAAGCATAGCGAATTGAATAGTGCCATATCACGGAAACCCATGCCACCAAGTGCTTTAGGAGTAGTGAGCCACTCTTAAGAATGCCAGTGCATTTTTCATCTCTCGTCTTCATAGCCCCACCACTCGTCGGCAATAATCTAACAAAATTTCTCACAAGTATCAACGGGCAATTGGAAGCAGCTCATAATATATGTAGGGATAGCCTGTATGATTGACTTTAGTAAAGCTACTTTTCTAGCTCTGGATATTGGATGTTCTGACCACCCAAAGATGCTAGCCCACGCTCGATCAAGCAGAAACTTGAAAGTGTTAGTTGGTGAATTTCCAGCCTCAGTTGGCATACCAAGATATGAATCCTTAAAAGCTTCATTTGAAATCCCCAATAGATTTTTAACTCTTTGTTTGACCTGTTCTGGACAATTCCTTCCAAAAAACAATGCATATTTTTCCTTATTGACTGCTTGGTCAGAACCTTGACAATAAAGATTCAAAGTGGACTCCGCTGCCACCACACTACGTGTATCACTCTGTGCAAAGAAGATGCTGCCATCGGCAAAAAGGAGATGTGAGATAGGTGGACCAAGACGGCCATTCTTAATACCATGTAGCTCGCCATGATTCTCCTTATGAAGTAACAGGCTTGACAATCCTTTAGTACACAAAAGGAACAAATAAGGGCTGATTGGGTCACCCTGCCGGACGCCTTTAGAGGGTACAACTGGTTTAGTAAGCTCTCCATTGACCCTGACAGCATAGCGAACATTTGTAACACATCTCATAATAGAAGAAATCCATACTGGGTCAAAACCAAGTTTGGAGAGGCAGCCATGAAGATAGTGTTGGGGAACGTTGCAGAAAACAAAATTTTCCTACTCGTTTCACCAAGATCCATCTAGGAGTTCATCTAGCAACGAATCATCAGATGCATCTACATACCTTTGTAGATCGCGTGCGGAAGCGTTCAACGAACGGGGATGATGTAGTCGAACATGACGTGATCCAAATCACCGATGACCGAGTGCCGAACGGACGGCACATCCACGTTCAACACACGTACGGGAAGGGAGACGTCTCATCCTTCTTGATCTAGCAAGGGGGGGAGGAGAGGTTGGTGATGATCCAGCTGCACGACGGCATGGTGGTGGATGCAGGGCGTCACAGTAGCAGGGCTTCGCCTATACTACGCAAGAGGGAGATGTAACAGGGAGAGAGGGAAGCACCAAAAGCCGTAGGCTCAAGTCCCTCCTCTCCCCCACTATATATAGGGGTGCCAAGGGGGGGGGCGCCGGCCCTAGGAGATGGATCTCCTAGGGGGGGCGGCGGCCAAGGGTGGGGGGCTTGCCCCCCAAGGCAAGGGGGCGCCCCCCCCTTTAGGGTTTCCCCTAACCCTAGGCGCATGGGCCCTTAGGGGGTGGCGCCCCAGCCCACTAAGGGCTGGGTCCCTTCCCACTTCAGCCCATGGGGCCCTCCGGGATAGGTGGCCCCACCCGGTGGACCCCCGGGACCCTTCCGGTGGTCCCGGTACAATACCGGTAACCCCGAAACTTGTCCCGATGGCCGAAACAGCACTTCCTATATATAATTCTTTACCTCCGGACCATTCCGGAACTCCTCGCGACGTCTGGGATCTCATCCGGGACTCCGAACAACATTCGTGTTACTGCATATACATATCTTCACAACCCTAGCGTCACCGAACCTTAAGTGTGTAGACCCTACGGGTTCGGGAGACATGCAGACATGACCGAGACGACTCTCCGGTCAATAACCAACAGCGGGATTTGGATACCCATGTTGGCTCCCACATGCTCCACGATGATCTCATCGGATGAACCACGATGTCGAGGATTCAATCAACCCCGTATGCAATTCCCTTTGTCAATCGATATATTACTTGCCCGAGATTCGATCATCGGTATCCCAATACCTCGTTCAATCTCGTTACCGGCAAGTCACTTTACTCGTACCGTAATACATGATCCCGTGACCAGACACATGGTCACTTTGAGCTCATTATGATGATGCATTACCGAGTGGGCCCAGTGATACCTCTCTGTCATACGGAGTGACAAATCCCAGTCTTGATCCGTGTCAACCCAACAGACACTTTCGGAGATACCCGTAGTTTATCTTTATAGTCACCCGGTTACGTTGTGACGTTTGGTACACCCAAAGCACTCTTACGGTATCCGGGAGTTACACGATCTCATGGTCTAAGGAAAAGATACTTGACATTGCAAAACTCTAGCAAACGAACTATACGATCTTTTTGCTATGTTTAGGATTGGGTCTTGTCCATCACATCATTCTCTTAATGATGTGATCTCGTTATCAATGACATTCAATGTCCATAGCCAGGAAACCATGACTATCTGTTGATCAACGAGCTAGTCAACTAGAGGCTTACTAGGGACATGTTGGTGTCTGTTATACACACATGTATTACGATTTCCGGATAACACAATTATAGCATGAATAAAGACAATTACCATGAACAAGGAAATATAATAATAATGCTTTTATTATTGCCTCTAGGGCATATTTCCAACAGTCTCCCACTTGCACTAGAGTCAATAATCTAGTTACATTGTGATGAATCGAACACCCATGGAATTCTGGTGTTGATCATGTTTTGCCCTAGGGAGAGGTTTAGTCAACGGATCTGCTACATTCAGGTCCGTATGTACTTTACAAATATCTATGTCTCCATCTTGAACATTTTCACGAATGGAGTTGAAGCGACGCTTGATGTGCCTTGTCTTCTTGTGAAACCTGGGCTCCTTGGCAAGTGCAATAGCTCCAGTGTTGTCACAAAAGAGCTTGATCGGCCCCGACGCATTGGGTATGACTCCGAGGTCGGTGATGAACTCCTTCACCCAAATTGCTTCATGTGCTGCCTCCCAGGCTGCCATGTACTCCGCTTCACATGTAGATCCCGCCACGACGCTCTGCTTGCAACTGCACCAGCTTACTGCCCCACCATTCAAAATATACACGTATCCGGTTTGTGACTTTGAGTCATCCAGATCTGTGTCGAAGCTAGCGTCGACGTAACCCTTTACGACGAGCTCTTCGTCACCTCCATAAACGAGAAACATCTCCTTAGTCCTTTTCAGGTACTTTAGGATATTCTTGACCGCTGTCCAGTGTTCCTTGCCGGGATTACTTTGGTACCTTCCTACCAAACTTACGGCAAGGTTTACATCAGGTCTGGTACACAGCATGGCATACATAATAGAACCTATGGCTGAGGCATAGGGGATGACACTCATCTCTTCTATTTCTTCTGCCGTGGTCGGACTTTGAGCTGAGCTCAATTTCATACCCTGCAACACAGGCAAGAACCCCTTCTTAGACTGATCCATATTGAACTTCTTCAATATCTTCTCAAGGTATGTACTTTGTGAAAGACCTATGAGGCGTCTCGATCTATCTCTATAGATCTTGATGCCTAATATATAAGCAGCTTCTCCAAGGTCCTTCATTGAAAAACTCTTATTCAAGTAGGCCTTGATGCTGTCCAAGAGTTCTATATCATTTCCCATCAAAAGTATGTCATCTACATATAGTATGAGAAATGCTATAGAGCTCCCACTCACTTTCTTGTAAACACAGGCTTCTCCATAAGTCTGCGTAAACCCAAACGCTTTGATCATCTCATCAAAGCGAATGTTCCAACTCCGAGATGCTTGCACCAGCCCATAAATCGAGCGTTGGAGCTTGCATACTTTGTCAGCATTCTTAGGATCGACAAAACCTTCCGGCTGCATCATATACAATTCTTCCTTAAGGTAACCAATAAGGAATGCCGTTTTGACGTCCATTTGCCATATTTCATGATCGTAGAATGCGGCAATTGCTAACATGATTCGGACGGACTTTAGCTTCGCTACCGGTGAGAAAGTCTCATCGTAGTCAACCCCTTGAACTTGTCGATAACCCTTAGCGACAAGCCGAGCTTTATAGATGGTCACATTACCATCCGCGTCTGTCTTCTTCTTAAAGATCCATTTATTTTATATGGCTCGCCGTTCAACGGGCAAGTCAGTCAAAGTCCATACTTCGTTTTCATACATGGATCCTATCTCGGATTTCATGGCTTCTAGCCATTTGTCGAAATCCGGGCCTGCCATCGCTTCTTCATAGTCCGAAGGTTCACCGTTGTCTAACAACATGATTTCCAAGACAGGGTTGCCGTACCATTCTGGTGCGGAGCATGTCCTTGTGGACCTTCGAATTTCAGTAGGAGCTTGATCAGAAGTATCTTGATCATTATCATTAACTTCCTCTCTAGTCGGTGCTGGCACCTCAGGAACATTTTCTTGAGTTGCGCCATTTTCCGGTTCAAGAGGTAATACTTCATCAAGTTCTACTTTCCTCCCACTTACTTCTTTCGAGAGAAACTCCTTCTCTAGAAAGGACCCATTCTTGGCAACAAAGATCTTGCCTTCGGATCTGAGGTAGAAGGTATACCCAATAGTTTCTTTAGGGTATCCTATGAAGACGCATTTTTCCGACTTGGGTTCGAGCTTTTCAGGTTGAAGTTTCTTGACATAAGCATCGCATCCCCAAACTTTTAGAAACGACAGCTTAGGTTTCTTCCCAAACCATAATTCATATGGTGTCGTCTCAACGGATTTCGACGGAGCCCTATTTAAAGTGAATGCGGCAGTCTCTAAAGCATAGCCCCAAAAAGATAGCGGTAAATCGGTAAGAGACATCATAGACCGCACCATATCTAATAGAGTGCGATTACGACGTTCGGACACACCGTTACGCTGAGGTGTTCTAGGCGGCGTTAGTTGTGAAACTATTCCACATTTTCTTAAGTGTGTGCCAAATTCGTGACTCAAGTATTCTCCTCCACGATCTGATCGTAGAAACTTGATTTTCCTGTCACGTTGATTCTCAACCTCACTCTGAAATTCCTTGAACTTTTCAAAGGTTTCAGACTTGTGTTTCATTAAGTAGACATACCCATATCTACTCAAGTCATCAGTGAGAGTGAGAACATAACGATAGCCACCGCGAGCCTCAACACTCATTGGACCGCACACATCAGTATGTATGATTTCCAATAAGTGGGTTGCTCGCTCCATTGTTCCTGAGAACGGAGTCTTGGTCATTTTACCCATGAGGCATGGTTCGCACGTGTCAAATGATTCATAATCAAGAGATTCTAAAAGTCCATCTGCATGGAGCTTCTTCATGCGTTTGACACCTATGTGACCAAGGCGGCAGTGCCACAGGTATGTTGGACTATCATTATCAACCTTACATCTTTTGGTATTCACACTATGAACATGTGTAGCATTACGCTCGAGATTCATTAAGAATAAACCATTCACCATAGGAGCATGACCATAAAACATATCTCTCATATAAATAGAACAACCATTATTCTCGGATTTAAATGAGTAGCCATCTCGAATTAAACGAGACCCCGATACAATGTTCATGCTCAAAGCTGGCACTAAATAACAATTATTGAGGTTTAAAACTAATCCCGTAGGTAAATGAAGAGGCAGCGTGCCGACGGCGATCACATCGACCTTGGAACCATTCCCGACGCGCATCGTCACCTCGTCCTTCGCCAGTCTCCGTTTATTCCGCAGCTCCTGCTTTGAGTTACAAATGTGAGCAACTGCACCGGTATCAAATACCCAAGAGCTACTATCAGTACTGGTTAGGTACACATCAATTACATGTATATCACATATACCTTTTGTTTTGCCGGCCTTCTTGTCTGCTAAGTATTTGGGGCAATTCCACTTTCAGTGACCACTTCCCTTGCAATAAAAACACTCAGTCTCGGGCTTGGGTCCATTCTTTGGCTTCTTCCCGGCAGCTTGCTTGCCGGGCGCGGCAACTTCCTTGCCGTCCTTCTTGAAGTTCTTTTTACCCTTACCCTTCTTGAACTTAGTGGTTTTATTCACCATCAACACTTGATGTTCCTTCTTGACTTCTACCTCTGCTGATTTCAGCATAGCAAATACTTCAGGAATGGTCTTTTCCATCCCCTGCATATTGAAGTTCATCACAAAGCTCTTGTAGCTCGGTGGAAGCGACTGGAGGATTCTGTCAATGACCGCATCATCCGGGAGATTAACTCCCAGCTGAGTCAAGCGGTTATGCAACCCAGACATAGTGAGTATGTGCTCACTGACAGAACTGTTTTCCTCCATCTTACAGCTGAAGAATTTGTCGGAGACTTGATATCTCTCGACCCGGGCATGAGCTTGAAAAACCATTTTCAGCTCTTCGAACATCTCATATGCTCCGTGTCTCTCAAAACATTTTTGGAGCCCCGGCTCTAAGCTGTAAAGCATGCCGCATTGAATGAGGGAGTAGTCATCGGTACGTGCCTGCCAAGCGTTCATAACGTCTTGTTCAGCAGGGAGGACAGGTGCGTCACCCAGCGGTGCTTGTAGGACATAATCTTTCTTGGCAGCTATGAGGATGATCCTCAGGTTCCGGACCCAGTCCGTGTAGTTGCTGCCATCGTCTTTCAGCTTGGTTTTCTCTAGGAACGCGTTGCAGTTGAGGACTACGTTGGCCATTTGATCTATAAGACATATTGTAAATATTTTAGACTAAGTTCATGATAATTAAGTTCATTAAATCAAATTATTTATGAACTCCCACTTAGATAGACATCCCTCTTCTAGTCATCTAAGTATAACATGATCCGAGTTAACTAGGCCGTGTCCGATCATCACGTGAGACGGACTAGTCAACATCGGTGAACATCTTCATGTTGATCGTATCTTCTATACGACTCATGCTCGACCTTTCGGTCTTCTGTGTTCCGAGGCCATGTCTGTACATGCTAGGCTCGTCAAGTCAACCTAAGTGTTTGCATGTGTAAATCTGTCTTACACCCGTTGTATGTGAACGTTAGAATCTATCACACCCGATCATCATGTGGTGCTTCGAAACAACGAACTGTCGCAACGGTGCACAGTTAGGGGGAACACTTCTTGAAATTATTATGAGGGATCATCTTATTTACTACCGTCGTTCTAAGTAAACAAGATGCAAAAACATGATAAACATCACATGCAATCAAATAATAAACGTGACATGATATGGCCAATATCACATAGCTCCTTTGATCTCCATCTTGGGGCTCCATGATCATCTTGTCACCGGCTTGACACCATGATCTCCATCATCATGATCTCCATCATCGTGTCTCCATGAAGTTGCTCGCCAACTATTACTTCTACTACTATGGCTAATGCGTTTAGCAATAAAGTAAAGTAATTTACATGGCATTTCTAAATGACACGCAGGTCATATAAAAGAATAAAGACAACTCCTATGGCTCCTGCCGGTTGTCATACTCATCGACATGCAAGTCGTGATTCCTATTACAATAGCATGAACATCTCATACATCACATATAGATCATTCATCATTCATCACAACTTTGGCCATATCATATCACAAACCACTTGCTGCAAAAACAAGTTAGACGTCCTCTAATTGTTGTTGCAAGTTTTACGTGGCTGAATTAGGGTTCTAGCAAGAACGTTTTCTTACCTACGTGAAAGCCACAACGTGATTTGTCAACTTCTATTTACCCTTCATAAGGACCCTGTTCATCGAATCCGCTCCAACTAAAGTAGGAGAGACAGACACCCGCCAGCCACCTTATGCAACTAGTGCATGTTAGTCGGTGGAACCGGTCTCACGTAAGCGTACGTGTAAGGTTGGTCCGGGCCGCTTCATCCCACAATACCGCTGAAGCAAGAAAAGACTAGTAGCGGCAAGAAAGTTGACAAATCCACGCCCACAACAAATTGTGTTCTACTCGCGCAAGAAGAACTACGCATAGACCTAGCTCATGATGCCACTGTTGGGGAACGTTGCAGAAAACAAAATTTTCCTACTCGTTTCACCAAGATCCATCTAGGAGTTCATCTAGCAACGAATCATCAGATGCATCTACATACCTTTGTAGATCGCGTGCGGAAGCGTTCAACGAACGGGGATGATGTAGTCGAACACGACGTGATCCAAATCACCGATGACCGAGTGCCGAACGGACGGCACCTCCGCGTTCAACACACGTACGGGACGGGAGACGTCTCCTCCTTCTTGATCCAGCAAGGGGGGAGGAGAGGTTGGTGATGATCCAGCAGCACGACGGCGTGGTGGTGGATGCAGGGCGTCACAGTAGCAGGGCTTCGCCTATACTACGCAAGAGGGAGATGTAACAGGGAGAGAGGGAAGCACCAAAAGCCGTAGGCTCAAGTCCCTCCTCTCCCCCACTATATATAGGGGTGCCAAGGGGGGGGGGGGAGGGCACCGGCCCTAGGAGATGGATCTCCTAGGGGGGGGGGGGGCGGCCAAGGGTGGGGGGCTTGCCCCCCAAGGCAAGGGGGTGCCCCCCCTTTAGGGTTTCCCCTAACCCTAGGCGCATGGGCCCTTAGGGGGTGGCGCCCCAGCCCACTAAGGGTTGGGTCCCTTCCCACTTCAGCCCATGGGGCCCTCCGGGATAGGTGGCCCCACCCGGTGGACCTCCGGGACCCTTCCGGTGGTCCCGGTACAATACCGGTAACCCCGAAACTTGTCCCGATGGCCGAAACAGCACTTCCTATATATAATTCTTTACCTCCGGACCATTCCGGAACTCCTCGTGACGTCCGGGATCTCATCCGGGACTCCAAACAACATTCGGGTTACTGCATATACATATCTTCACAACCCTAGCGTCACCGAACCTTAAGTGTGTAGACCCTACGGGTTCGGGAGACATGCAGACATGACCGAGACGACTCTCCGGTCAATAACCAACAGCGGGATCTGGATACCCATGTTGGCTCCCACATGCTCCACGATGATCTCATCGGATGAACCACGATGTCGAGGATTCAATCAACCCCGTATGCAATTCCCTTTGTCAATCGATATATTACTTGCCCGAGATTCGATCGTCGGTATCCCAATACCTCATTCAATCTCGTTACCGGCAAGTCACTTTACTCGTACCGTAATACATGATCCCGTGACCAGACACTTGGTCACTTTGAGCTCATTATGATGATGCATTACCGAGTGGGCCCAGTGATACCTCTCCGTCATACGGAGTGACAAATCCCAGTCTTGATCCGTGTCAACCCAACAGACACTTTCGGAGATACCCGTAGTTTACCTTTATAGTCACCCAGTTACGTTGTGACGTTTGGTACACCCAAAGCACTCTTACGGTATCCGGGAGTTACACGATCTCATGGTCTAAGGAAAAGATACTTGACATTGCAAAACTCTAGCAAACGAACTATACAATCTTTATGCTATGTTTAGGATTGTGTCTTGTCCATCACATCATTCTCTTAATGATGTGATCTCGTTATCAATGACATTCAATGTCCATAGCCAGGAAACCATGACTATCTGTTGATCAACGAGCTAGTCAACTAGAGGCTTACTAGGGACATGTTGGTGTCTGTTACACACACATGTATTACGATTTCCGGATAACACAATTATAGCATGAATAAAGACAATTACCATGAACAAGGAAATATAATAATAATGCTTTTATTATTGCCTCTAGGGCATATTTTCAACAGATAGTCCCATTCTACACGATCATAAGCCTTCATCATGTCTATTTTCATGGCAAAGAAACATTGCTTAGCCCGTTGTCGACGAATAGTGTGCAGCCACTCATATGCAATAAGGGTATTATTAGTAATTAAACACCTAGGTACAAATGCACTCTGAAAATCCGAAATGATAACTGCCAGCAGCAACTTCAAACGATTAGCAATAACCTTGGAAGCAATCTTGTACAACACATTACAAAGACTGATGGGTTTGAAATTTTTTAGTTGCTTTGGCCTAGCCACCTTAGGGATAAGCACAATCACAAAATCACAAAAAACATCAGGAATAGGATTACCTCCAAGAAAGCTACTAACAGCGTGACAAATTTCCTCCTCAAGAAAGTCCCAATGGGTTTGGTAAAATAATTGCGGAAAACCATTCGGGCCTGGCACCTTTGTTGGCCCCATCTGGAATAAAGCAGTCTTGATCTCCTCATTAGAGTATGGCTGCACAAATCATCATTCATCTCTGAAGTAATTTTCCGAGGAATAGCATCAAGAACCGCAGCAGAATCACATGGTTGAGAAGAAAAAAGCTCTTCATAAAAATTCTGTACCATATTTTTCATCTCTTCTTGTGAATCACACAAAGAACCATCATTCCGTTGAAGAGAGTGTATTATGTTGGCGCGTCTCCGAGCCTTCGTGCGGGCTTGGAAAAAACCAATGTTCCGACCCCCTTGCTTGAGCCAGTCAATCCTGGAGCGCTGGCATTCCATGATCTCTTCCATCTCAAATAGCTCACATAACCATTTCTCAAGATCACGTTCATCGGCTACAATTGCAGCCGAGACCGGGGCAGACCTTACATACAGAAGTCGTCGTTCTAGTTTGTAAATCTGCTTTCGGACCGAACCAAAACACTCACGGCTCCAAGTCTTCAAAGAAGCAACAACTTTCTGTAAGTTATCCCATATGGACTTGAGAGAGACCTCGCCATTTCTACCATCAGCCCAAGCTTGCTCTAACGTATTTTTGTAATCGGTGGCGCGAAGCCACATAGCCTCAAACTTGAAACCTTGTTGCACCGGGCGACGCACATCTTCCTATACAGAATGAGAGAGCCAAATTCGGATGGCATAATGGTCAGAAGAAGTGGCAACAATATTCTCCACATAACAACCATCATAACAATATGTAAATGCAATGTTCACCACAACCCTATCAAGAAGGACTTTAACATGGCTGTTTGGGTCCCGACGATTGCACCAAGTAAATTTAGGACCGGAGAAGCCCAAGTCCCTTAACTCGCAGTCCCACAAGCACTCACGAAATGCAACAATTTGTTGCTCCGAGTGGTCACGAGGGCCAATGTGCTCATCTTGAGAAATAACCTCGTTGAAATCCCCACAAATAATCCACGAACCATTCCACATCGTCTTCAGACGCCGAATAAGGCTCCAAAAATGAACTCTATCTTCTCTCCTTGGTTCCCCATAAACAAAAGTAGCTCTCCATATAGGAGCCAAGTCAGAAGATACATGAACATCAATACATCTGGAACTGCATGCCTTCAGAGATACAATCACCGAATCCTTTCAAAAAAGAGCTAGTCCACCACTTTGACCCTCTGAACTGTTAGCAAAGCAACCAGAAAAACCAAAAGACCACATAAAATTATGGACAAGGGGATCCCTCATCTTTGTCTCAGACAAAAAGAGGAGGGTTGGTCGGTGAAGCTTCACAAGCCAGCGAAGCTCGTCAACTGTCGAGGTCGACCCTAATCCTCGACAATTACAACATATAATACTCATTGCGTCTGGCGGGGCTGCTCTGCAGCTTCCACCAGATCCGCCAGTCGATAAGGTGAAGTATGTTTTTTTGACAGAAAGACTGTAAGGGAGGCCCCTACAGTATAATTGGTGCAACAAATCCAAATTGCAAGTACCATGCCTTGAACCTGGGTGGGTGGGAAGGTGAAGTACGTTGTTTTTTGTTCGAGACATAATCTCCCACCTCTGTGGAAGTGCCACCATCTTTGCTAGATTTATCAGAGACCACAATTGCCAGATCGCTCACAAAATTTGAAGTATGCTCATCGGACAAATTTGCAACAGCTGGATTCTTGATGGGCTTCCTTTTCTGTCCAGACATGTTGTCGATCAATCTTTGAATCAGTTTACTTTCCTTACCAGCGTCGTTAGTCCGGCTATGGCCTTGCCCACGAGAAGATCGACCACATCCTCCGTCTGACTGGTTATTCTTGAGACGAGAGGACCCCTCAGCTTCCCCATCATACAACCTACATTGAGGGGAAGAGTTGCCACGTACGACATCAACATGCCCAACATCAGCAGAAGGTGATCTACTACTCTGGTTATTGGGATCAAAAGATGAATTAAAAGACTTGCTGCTCGACTTGACCCCACTAGATCTCCTGGACATTTCCTCTGGAGCACACAACTTCTTGGCAGCGTAAGGTAAGTCTCCATTCACATCACATGTCCCCGGGTTTGGACATAGCATAGAAGAGTGTCCCAACAAACCACATGAGAAGCAGTAGAAAGGTAAACGCTCGTACATAATAGCATATGGCTCAATTGTCTTCGTCTTCACAGAATTGACAGTAACATACCGAACCAAAGGTTCGTGTACATGATTTATGCACGAGCACACATGAAAGCACCCGAACATCTTCCCTCTACATTTGATTCCACACGCTCAATCCTACCAATTGGCTTAACAAATTCCATCCCCAGCTTGGCCTTCATCAATCTGGGCGGGAGGGCCATGATGCGTGCCCAAATAGAGAGAGTTTTGAACTCCACTTGTAGCGGATGTACATTTGGATCAAAAAACTTGAGTAAAACAACATGTTTGCCCACCATCCACGGTGAGCCTTCCAGAACACGATCTCTATCCATCTTATTGATGAATTCTGCCACAAACAGGTTGTCTCCCGCTGGGTGAATCAGCAGGCCCTTTGGATTGCCCCAGGCCAGTCTCATTGCCGAAGAAATAGTATTGGTGTGAAGAACAGTGGGAGAGAGAACCTTGCCCATCAGTGCGCAATCCGGGTCGACCGGATCAGCGTCGTCGTCATCATCCACCATCACCGAATACGTCTCGACTGTCGTAAGACGAAGACGCTCCATCATGTTTTCAACGCCAGAAGCACCCGCTTCCCGCGTAGAATCAAGGGCCGCAGCAGGGACTTCCAGGACGATCGGCGGCGATGCAAAAGCACCACCCCTCTCAGCCAAAAGAAGATGATCCACCTGCGCGCCAGTACACCCACCATCCCCCTTCGTCACCATGCTGGTAGCCTCGACAGGACCTCGTCCCACCATCGCCAAGGGTGGGCAGCAATGCAAGGATTGCCCCTGAATCACCCCGAACGAGGCAGCGCAACGAAAAACTATCGGTTTCACAAGAAGCGCAGGGCAAGAATAGGGGAAGGGAGAAATCACAACGAGAAAAACATGATCAAATCACGGTCTCATACAATGCTCAAACCCCTAGGAACTGCCATCGCAAGAGCGTTGCCATGCCCAGGAGAGAGAGAAAACAAGAACACAAAGATCAAAGAATATGTTTCCCTATTAGGCTACCATGTGATGACACCGGAACGGAATATGTTCAGTATGCATATATAGTAAACTAAGATCAAAGATCCCTACAGGAAAAACTAAGAGCACAGTTTATTCTTCCAAGTGTTAAAAAATAATAATTCCAAGAATGGGCGAGAAAACAGCCCTGCTAAAAAAAACGAAAAGAAAAAGACCGGCGGGAAGCGGTCGCTTAACCACACCGCCCGGTGAAGCGACCCGATCGGAAGACCTCGAAGCGCGCGTCGATTGACATGAGAGCATTGCCAGCACAAACCCACCACCGCAACCCCCACGCGCTGCACGCCTGTGACGCCCCTCCCCTCGCCGTAGCATCATCAGCCCCTGCACTGGCCGCTGGCCGCCTGCGCCGTCCCCTCTCCCCCTCCCGCGCCGGCCGCCGCCCCACCCCAACATTCCGCACCGCGCCCAGTCGAGGCCGCTGCGCCGCCCCTGCGACCCCTCCGGAAGCGCCCGGTGCCGCTCGCCCGGCATTATATTATTATTAGAAAAAGAAACAGAGGAGGAGCAACCGCTCGGTTTGGTTTGGTTTCGCGGCTCCCGTCTCCCGCTCCCGCTCCCGCTCCCGCTCGCGCCGCAGGGACCGAGGCGGCCACTGCAGCAAGAAGAACCCCGGTGAGGACCCCCTTCTCGCCGTTCCCCTCCACAAAACCCATCCCCCAATCCCGGCTTTTGCGCAGCGGAGAGCTTCCCGTTCTGAAGCGGTCGATTATTCTAGATTTGGTGGCTGTACATTGCTTCTTCTCTTCTTCTCTCCTCGTCGTACTTGCCAGTTCTGCCGATGTGGATCCGGCATTCCTTCAATGCTTAGCTAGTCGGAGCGTACAGCCAGTTCGTGGCGGTGTCTTGTTAAATCGCGTTCGCGGATCGAGGGAACCGAGCCGTCCGCTTCTTTCCTGTTCTGTTCTTGAATACGCATTTGGGTTCTGGTGGCGCATTCTGTCATTCGCATTTCTGGAATTCAGTTAGTCTGGCCAATTTTGAACTTCTCCGCGGTGGATTGCCGTGGCCATTTGCTTGCAACCATGTGGATCGGACCACTACTGGTGATGGGAAATTCCGGGCAACGACTAGGACGCGTCCATTGTTCTTGGAGTCACGTACTTCGCCGGTGCCGAGTTTACATTTGGTACAGCTTGTCAGATCTCCCTGCAGTCCAGTTTCGGTACAGCTTTGTGTCCAACTGGGAGTTGGGACCTCATTCTCCATCCAATGCAACCCAGTCCAACGGTCGTACACCCTCACCGTGCCCCACGGCCATGTGCCTCCCAACCACCTCCCTCCCCCTCAAGTGAATTGCACTAGGAGACACATTGCCTGTACCCAATTCTCTTGTTGCTGTTGGGGCATTAATTTTGTTGGTTAGATGTGTCTTTTGGTGTGTGTTTTGCCTAGCTGTCCAGATCTCGAGGCTTGATAGAGGAGTACTAGCTGTTTGATCCGGCTTCTTTTACACTTTTACGGCATGAACATTTGCTTCTTACTATTATGCTAGTCGGTAACAAATTAATCAGTCAAGTGAATGCCTTACTGAAATCTGCATTCTATGTTGAATACAGTGGAGATTACTTGTTTGCTCTGAACTTCTACTGCACTGTCTGCACAATTCTACACAAACTTCACATTTTATTCAGTTAAAGCTCGTTATATGCAATCGTTTTCCATGTGCCCCTTGCCATGGCATAATCATCATGATTGACCTTCCTGGATGTCACTTTCTCTATCATGCCTATTGGCTCACTCAAGCTGCTAGGCATTTGCTCATGTTACTAACTTTGTTAATGTTCTGTCTAGGTATCAAGTTTCTAGTACACTCAAATGGGTGCTAGGGAGAACGGGGAAGAGAGAAATGACCATTCAACTCATGTGGAAGTGGAACGAGATGCTAAACTAGGGAAGGAAGCTGAATCAGAGTATGAAGCAGCTAGGGACTCCTTTTCATCTCAAGGCGAGTCTAACAGTAATGAAGATACTAAAGTGAAAAGAGTCTCAAGGGTTCCGAAGAAGCTAGCAAAAAAGGAGACCAAGCCAAACAGCTCACGTCTGGCCAGAACTAATTCCACTCGTATAGTCAACAAGAAGCTGCAATATATTTCACCAAACAATAGTCCGAACAAAGCACCGAAGCCAAGCAAAGCGGCTAATGGTGTTAAAACTGTTGAAGTTCAAAAGCCAGAAACTGTGGAAGTTACTTCTTGTCCTTCATCTGATGTGTCTGAGGAAACAAATGATAAAGCTATTGAGGGCAGAGCCACCGATGATAAGTCCACCGAGGGCAGGGCCAATGATAATAAGACCACCGAGGGCAGGGCCGATGATAATAAGGCCTCCGAGGGCACAGCTGCTGATGATAAGGCCGTTGAGGGTGTAGCGACTGATGATAAGGCCATTGAGGGCGTAGCGACTGATGATAAGGCCATTGAGGTGATAGCGACTGATGATAAGGCCATTGAGGTTATAGCGACTGATGGTAAGGGCATTGAGGGTGTAGAGACCAGTGAGATAGCCATTGAAGAAGCAAAGGAAATTGATGTCTTAGACGAAGCTCCGAAATGTGATCAGAGTACTGGCACTGATGATGAAATTGCTGATACTGAACAGAACATACTTGATGATGACAACTCAGTAGCATATGAAAAGAATGATGAGAAGACTGAGGAATTAGAATCAAAAATTGAAAAGCTGGAGCAAGAGCTTCGTGAAGTTGCTGCCCTCGAGGTTTCTCTCTACTCTATTGTGCCAGAGCATGTATGTTCATCACATAAACTGCATACACCAGCTCGGCGTCTGTCCAGGTTATATATCCATGCATCAAAGTTTTGGTCCCCAGATAAGAAAGCTTCTGTTGCAAAAAACTCTGTTTCTGGGCTTGTGCTTGTAGCAAAGTCTTGTGGCAATGATGTTCCAAGGTAAATAAACGGGTTATAGTATGTCTTAACTTTATTAACTCTTGCTAATTTTATTTAAGAATCTAATTTTGATGTAGGTTGACATTCTGGTTATCAAACACAATTGTCCTACGGGAGATCATTGCACAAACCTTTGGCATTTCAAGCCAATCAACTGCAGTTATGAATGCTTTCACTACGAACAGTAAGAGTAACGCAAGAAATCTTTACAAGAATTCCCTGCCAATGCGATGGAAAATGAATTCCAGTGGCAAGCAGGCTAGACCTACTATCACGCAGTTTCCCAATCATTGGCAGGAAACTGGCACTGTCTTGGCTGCATTAGAGAAGATTGAATCTTGGATCTTTTCTCGGATTGTGGAGTCTGTGTGGTGGCAGGTAAAGGTTCACCTTGTTTTATGCTGGCAATTTTGTCAGAGCCTTAAATTTGACCTGCTAGTTGTAAAACATGACTGAAAATGTTTCCAATTCAGTCAATATTCTGATCGGTGTTTCTCTTCCCAGGCACTGACTCCCTGTATGCAAACTCCTATTGAGGATTCATCAACTCCAAGCGTTAGGAAACCGTTAGGGCATTCTTCAGCTGATCAGCATCAAAGCACATTTTGTATTGATCTTTGGAAGGCTGCATTTTGCGATGCATTCAGCAGAATATGTCCTCTTCGTGCTGGTGGACATGAATGTGGCTGCTTACCCGTATTAGCCAAACTGGTAAGCTTTAAGTTTCCTTTCATCATTTGAAAAGAATAATATTCTTTTGAAATGTGTTTATGAGCTGTTCTGCTATCATCAGGTGATGGAGCAATGTGTAGCCCGTTTAGACGTGGCTTTATTTAACGCCATCCTCCGTGAATCAGAGAATGAGATACCATCTGATCCAATATCTGACCCAATTCTCGACTCCACGGTTCTGCCAATTCCAGCTGGCAACTTAAGCTTTGGATCAGGCGCACAGCTGAAGAATGCGGTATGTACCTAAGTGCAGATTGAAACCACATTGTTTTGGTTTGATGCTTTCAATTCCATGAAGAACAAACTAGAGTAGGGCATTTCGATGATCTTAGTTCACTCCTTCCAAACAAATTCTACCATTAAATGTTGACACGTGAAATGACTTCCCAGGTTGGAAGCTGGTCCAGATTGTTGACGGATATGTTTGGCATGGACGGTGATGACTCTCGCAAGGATGGCCAAGGTGCAGAGGGAGATGGCAATAGCAGAAGAGATGGAGCTGAATCCAATTCTTTTAAGCTGCTCAATGAGTTGAGTGATCTTCTGATGCTTCCGAAGGACATGCTTCTTGAGAAGTCCATCAGGAAAGAGGTCTGTGTCCGTGCATAACTCCTTGCTACACTCGTATCATAGGAGTCCTATGTCCTCAAAACACAAGATGTTAAATTGTTACGATTTTATCTTATATGGAACTGTCAGATGTGGTGTAGTTGAAATTTTGAATTTTTTGTTAGGTCTGCCCGTCGATTGGCCTTCCACTAGTAACAAGGATACTCTGCAACTTCACTCCAGATGAGTTTTGCCCTGATCCTGTTCCTGGCATAGTTCTAGAGGAGCTGAACTCTGAGGTATGTCCTCCCTTGCTGAAGTTGAATGAATCCATTACGTTGTGCACACAGAATGTCATGAAGGTAATTATAACTACACTCTATTGACCTTTGTCATTAATATCGCACAGAGCTTGCTTGAGCGCTTCACGGAGAAAAATCTGATCAGTACATTCCCATGCACTGCTGCTCCTGTTGCGTACCGCGCCCCTTCATTGGAGGATGTAGCGGAGAAGAGTGGCAGCGCAGAGGTGGAGCAAAGGGCCTTGATGGTCCAGAGGAGAGGGTACACCAGCGACGACGACCTGGACGACCTAGGCTCCCCCTTGATGTCCCTCTACGACCGGAGCTCTCCGCCGTCGCCTTGTAACGGAGTCGCACATTTCAGTGCTCGACAAGAAGGCGCCGTGGTAAATGTAAGATACGAGCTCCTAAGAGAAGTATGGTCGGAGCTCCGTGATTGAGCGAGCGACCTGCAGGACTTGTTTGGGTGTTGCTTTGCATAAAATGGCGAACCAAGTGTTAGGGGCGTGAAGAATTTGCTTTTGCATCCGGCTCCGAAGAATCAAAGAGGGATGATGGCTCCTCGCTGGTGTTGTTTGCTTTGTTCCGTTCAGATTTGTGCACTGCAGAATTTCTACCCCCTCATTCGTTAGCCGGTGAGCTCGTTCGTTAGTTGCTCTTTTTTTCCTTCTTCTCATGTACTAGCATACATAGTGGAAAATTGTAAGGAAAGGATGGTGAATTCGATACTGGGTGTCAAATATTAATGCGAGTATGGACCTATGGTGTAAGTAAAGGTTGGAAGCAGTATCATCCTAGCCTGGGTACCACGCCTGTTCCGTGTGTTTGATCATGATTCTACCTCTCTTCCCCGACAGTTTGCACCTCTGGTCAGAGGACTCCACTGGTGTTGTGCGTGCCTGAGCTGTTTCCGCTTTTCTAGTCTGGCTCCCATCATTGGCGGTGGTGTCCAGTAGAGTAGAACACAACAGCTGCTGCCCTTTTGCATTTCTGAAGGGAATGAACACCAGCAGGAGTGAGTGATGTGCAAGGGGGGATGCTGGCTGGAGATTTACTCAGACTCAGAGTGATCAGACAGAAATGCTGCTGCTGCCTCACGGTTTCAACGGCATACTCTGCTCGATTGAACGCTGGTCTGGTACAAGCAAACTAGGAAAGCATGATGTACCGGACCGGACCCGTACCTGGACTGAACGGAGATGTTGTGTGCACCAGTTCTTGTGATGGCAAAGCCACTTGGCACGCTGGCAGGCAGCAACGGAGAAATCGGGCGCAGGACCGATGCAGCCACCAGCCGGATCTTTGCAGTCGGAGCATTCCTTGGTTGCACAATTGTTAGCAAGTTCATGGTTCGGTTCCTTTGATGTACTCCTTCCGTAAAAAAAAAGAAACTAGCACATATGCCCGTGCGTTACAACGGGAGAAAAATTATTGTGCCCACTATTCATCGAAACGACCGTCGTCATGGCATAATTAGATCCGAACGATGTTAGTGTGGTGATTTTTTCTCCTGTTCAGCTCGGTGACGTCCCTCGTACTTTTGATCCAGCTAAGGCCGAGGGAGAGTTTCGTCAGCACGGCGGCGTGATGACGGTGATGATGAAGTTACCGACGCAGGGCTTCGCCTAAGCACTACAACGATATGACCGAGGTGGAAATCTGTGAAGGGGGCACCGCACACGGCTAAGACAACTGTCAACTTGTGTGTCTATGGGGTGCCCCCCTCCCCCGTATATAAAGGAGGGGAGGAGGGGAGGGCCGACCCTCTCTATGGCGCGCCCAAGGGGGAGTCCTACTCCCAGTAGGAGTAGGTTTCTTTTTCGCAGATACGCCGCGGTTGGCGTATCATTTCATTGATAGGGAGGAAGAACATACAGAGTGGTGTCACGGTCGCGTACACAAGAAGGCGCGCTCATGACACGGAGCGAGCATAGAAAAGGGATGCTCAGCCCCAAACAAGATAACTAGCCTGCAGGAATGATAGCACTAAGTCCTCTCGCTCCGGCATAGGCCCAGGAGCGGGCGTCGTCTTGAATCACGGCCAGGAGGGAGGCAGTAGAGGGTGTGGCCTTGTCGAAGATGATGGCGTTACAGTGGCACCAGATTGCCCAAGCGGTGAGAAGGGCAATGGTGGAGAGCCCTCCCTGTCATGGATCTAAGACTGACAGTAGAATGAGGGGTAGGTATGAGGAGGCAAATCCTAGCTATGGAGTAGTTGTACACACGAGTTTACGAGTTCAGGCCCTTCTCGGAGGAAGTAACAACCCTACGTCTCGGTGCCCTGAGGCGTTGACTGGATTATATGCGTGTGTGAGTTTACAAAAGATGTGAACCCCTGTCCTGGAGGAGGGGGTGGCTTATATAGAGTGCGCTAGGACCCCAGCTCCCCTCCGTTATGTGGGGTTCAATGTACATAAAGAAGGAGCGTTACAGGTAACGTCCGTATTAAAGTGCTATAAATGATAGTTAAGTCTATGAGTAAACTCCCGACCGTTGCTGTGTAGAGTGGCTTCAGATCTCCTGTTTGTCGAGTGATTTCTGTGGGTCGAGTGACATTGATTCTTATGAGTGGAATGTCTCTGGTCGAGTGGATGATGGTACCTTTTGAATGCTGCTGGCTTTAGGGTGATGTCCTCGGGGAGGAAGTCTAGGTCAGGCCTATGACCCTACCCTAGGTACATAGCTTCATCACTCGTCGCTGGCCCTGGGGTAGCTGGATCGTGGCCAAGCTAAGCTAATCGAAGAATCCAAGCGATCCGTCCGGCACGGTAGCCGCGGGACAGCACCAGGAGAGGATGTCGTGCCAGATGATGCGGGTGAAGACGCAGTCGACGAGGAGGTGGTGAAGCGTCTGGGCATGCTGAGAGCAGAAAACACACGCCGGCTCATGCTGCAAGCCACGGCGGGCCAGCCGATCGGCGGTCCAGCATCGGTTGACGGATGCGAGGTACGCAAAGAATTTGACCGAGAGAGGAGCCCCGGACTTCCAAACAAGACGCCAGTGCGCAGAGGATGTGGAGCCGGTGAAGAGCGCATTGTAGCACGAGGATGCGGTGTAAACTCCGCTTTCCGTCCACTTCCAGTGGATGGCGTCGGGCGCCGTAGAGAGCTCGATTTCCCGCAGCATAAGCCAGACGTCCAGGTATTCGAGCGCGGCCGTGGGGCTGAGGTGGCCCTGGATGTCTTGAATCCAAGTGCGGTCATGGAGGGCCGCGGCCACAGTCCGCGACCGTCGGTGTCGGTTGGGTACTAGGGTGGCGAGGTTCGGAGCGATATCTTGAAGAGCACGACCGGAGAGCCACTTATCCGTCCAGAAGCGGCATGTGTTGCCGTTACCCAAAGTCCAGGTCGCCGAGGCCCAGAAGAATTGCATGGCCTCGGGGTCCGATGGTGTCTGCAAATGAGACCAAGGCCGGGAGCTATCAGAAGTATGGAGCCAAAGCCATCTGACACGGAGGAAGATGCCAGTGCGGTGTAAGTCACGAATGCCAAGGCCGCCGAGCTCAACAGGGCGGCAGACTCTCGCCCAGCTCACAAGGCAGCAACCAGCCCAAGCATCTTTACGTCCATGCCATAGGAAATCGTAGATGATCCGGTTGGCTTTCTTGAGAATGGGGGAGGGGGACAGCGCATAGCCAATAGAATGTGCACGGGCATCACCGTCAGCACCTGCCTGACTAGAGCAAGTCGCTCGTCGCGAGAGAGGAGCGCGGCCTTCCAAGTTGCTAGCTTGCGCAACAACTTGTTTAGGAGTGGTTGGAGGTGGGAGGCCGGCACCTTGCGCAGGGAGAGGGGGAGGCCTAGGTATTGGATGGGGAAGGCCACCACCGGGCAGGCAAGGGAAGAAGCAATGGCGTCAGAAGCCTCGGAAGTGCACCGGATCGGTGCCGCGAGGCACTTGGCGAAGTTTGTGTGAAGGCCCGAGGCAGCTCCAAAGAAGTCGAGTAGGCCGCTGACAGTTGCGAGCTCTTGGGGGTCAGAGTGGCAGAAAATGACCACGTCATCTGCGAAGTGGGAGACGCTGGAAGCAGCCTGCCGCGTCGTGAGACGCCTGATAATGCCCTTGGCGACCGCACACTGGAGTAGCAAGTTTAGGGCGTTGATGACGAGAGTGAAGAGCATGGGCGAAGCGGGGTCGCCCTGACGAAGGCCCTGGTGGTGGGGAATGGGGGTGCCATTAATCATCACACGCGTGGAGGTAGTGGAGATGAGAATGGAAACCCATTCGCGCCATCTTGGCCCAAAGCCTAGGTGCTCAAGGACCTGGAGAAGGAAAGTCCAGGAGACAGAATCGAAGGCCCGGGAATGTCCAACTTGAGTAGAACCTGAGGGAGACGCAGTTGGTGGAGTTGCCTGGCTGTTTGCTGGACGAGGATGAAATTGTCATGCATGCTCCTCCACGCGACGAATGCACTTTCGTTGGAGGAGACCATCTCGGCGAGACAGGGGGCCAGCTGCAAGGAGAGAACCTTGGCGAAGAGCTTCGCCACGATGTGGATGAGACTGATCGGGCGGTAATCAAACAAGTTGGCCGCGTTCGGTTTCTTGGGGATCAAGGTGATGAGGGCCTCATTGAGGCGCTGGAAAGCGCTCCCATTTAGCGCGTAGAGCTTGTCGAAGATGGCGCAGAGGTCATTCTTGATGATACCCCAGCAAGATCGCAAGAATTCCGTTGTGAATCCATCAGGGCCGGGCGATTTGCCGGAGGGCAACCTTTTGATCGCATCCCAGATCTCGTCGGGTGTAAAAGGGGCCTCAAGCTCGGACAGGTCAAAGGAGGGGTGACCAATGGCTGCAAGGTCGATCGTGAGGCCACGATCCGTATGGGGTCTGAGAATGGTCGAGAAATGGTCGAAGGCAGCCCGGGCGAGGTCGGCCTCCCCGGAAACTCGCATTCCGTCCACAGAGAGGTCGATGATTTTGTTTTTACGAGCAAGGTGAGCCTCATGGATCTTCGAGAAGGCGGAAGCAGCCTCTCCCTCTTTGAGCCAGCGAAGTCTGATGCGTTGTCGCGCGAGGGAGCGCTCAAGAGACGCAAGACCGAGGTACTTGCGCTTGAGCTCACGCCGGAGCCAAGCTTCAGCGGGAGTGAGTGGTCGAAGATCCTGGGCCGCGTCAAACCTCAAGATAAGCTCACTGGCGACGCCAAGTTGGGTGGTGATGCTGTTGGCAACACGCGAGCTCCATCTTTGTAAGCTGCGGGTCGTGATTTTTAGTCGCGCAAAGAATCGCCGGAACGGGTCCGGGTCGGGGGCCTCCAAGTTCCAAGCATCCAGCACTGTCTGGTGAAAACCGTTGAGAGTAGGCCAAAAACTTTGGAAGTGAAA
Source organism: Triticum monococcum (assembly GCA_034509565.1). NCBI lineage: Eukaryota > Viridiplantae > Streptophyta > Magnoliopsida > Poales > Poaceae > Triticum > Triticum monococcum. The sequence goes on along the minus strand of CM067845.1, from coordinate 498,777,700 downwards.
GCGCCTGCCGCCAGCAGAGCGGGGGACGCAGTCAATGAGTAAAGGGCAGTGATCAGATGCCGCACAGGAAAGGCACCGAAGCAGGCAGTGGGGGTGCGCCGTCTCCCAGGACGGGGTCTAGAGTACGCGATCGTTCCGAACCAAAGTGGGGTTGGTTTTCTCACTGGACCAGGTGTAGCGCCGACCGTGCATGTAAATATCGTAGAGCCCATGGTAGGAGTAGGTTTCCCCCACTTCCCTAGTTGGAGTAGGAGAAGAAGAAAGAGGGAGAGAGAGGGAAGGAAAGGGGGGAGGGGGCGCCCCCACCCAATTCGGATTGGGCTTGGGGGGGAGGGGGGTGCCCTCCACCTGGCCGCCTCCTCCTCTCTCCCACTAAGGCACATTGATTCCCTGGGGGGTTCCGATAACTCTCCGATACTCCGGTAAATGTCCGAACTCATCCGGAACCCTTCCGGTGTCCAAACATAGCCTTTCAATATATCGATCTTTATGTCTCGACCATTTCGAGACTCCTCGTCATGTCCGAGATCACATTCGGGACTCCGAACTACCTTCGGTACATCAAAACACATAAACTCATAATACCGATCGTCATCGAACGTTAAGCGTGCGGACCCTACGAGTTCGAGAACTATGTAGACATGACCGAGAATCATCTCCGGTCAATAACCAATAGCGGAACCTGGATGCGCATATTGGTTGCTACATATTGTACGAAGATCTTTATCGGTCAAACCGCGTAACAACATACGTTGTTCCCTTTGTCATCGGTATGCTACTTGCCCAAGATTCGATCGTCGGTATCACCATACCTAGTTCAATCTCGTTACCGGCAAGTCTCTTTACTCGTTCCGTAATGCAACATCCCGCAACTAACTCATTAGTCACATTGCTTGCAAGGCTTATAGTGATGTGCATTACCGAGAGCCCAGAGATACCTCTCCGACAATCGGAGTGACAACTCCTAATCTCGATCTATGCCAACTCAACAAACACCATCGGAGACACCTGTAGAGCATCTTTATAATCACCTAGTTACGTTGTGACGTTTGATAGCACATAAGGTGTTCCTTCGATATTCGGGAGTTGCACAATCTCATAGTTATAGGAACATGTATAAGTCACGAAGAAAAAAATAACAATAAACTAAACGATCATAGTGCTAAGCTAACGGATGGGTCTAGTCCATCACATCATTCTCTAATGATGTGATCCCGTTCATCAAATGACAACACATGTCTATGGCTAGGAAACTTAACCATATTTGATTGACGAGCTAGTCAAGTAGAGGCATACTAGGGACATTCTGTTTTTCTATGTATTCACACATGTACTAAGTTTGTGGTTAATACAATTCTAACATGAATAATAAACATTTATCATGATATAAGGAAATATAAATAACAACTTTATTATTGCCTCTAGGGCATATTTCTTTCAAATTTGATGCATGAGGTCCGCATCAAATTTCAACTCATTTACACATCTCAGCATCTCTCGGCAAAAAAGACAAAATTGAGGTCTGTAAAAATGTTTACTGTTCACGCATTGTTGTGACCCGATTTATCTTTTTTGCCAAGAGCTGCTCAAATGTCCAAATGCATTGAAATTTAGAGTGGAGTTCACACATCAAATTATATACCACCCAAAAAAATTTGAATTTTTTTTGAATTTTTCTAGTATTTATTTTTATTTTTTTCCTGAGCGGGAGCAGATGAGCCAGGGCACCGAGTTGGATTTCCGTACTCTGCATGACTATTCAACAATTAATACTATAGAAAAGCTAACCTTGATTGATCAATGTGAGCTAGTTGTTCAGTTACTCCTTTGCATATACCAAGATATGCAAAATAGCATAAGTAAGTATCAGTTTTTCTGGAAGCATGATGAAAATAATAATATGAATTTGGCCTTGAAGATAAACAAAGAAAGGTAATTTTCCTTGAAAATGAACAAAGAAAGGTAACATGCATGCTGATCTGCATTGCGCTGAGAGGATCCCAGTTCTTGCAAAAATATTTCTCTAGCACGCTTCAAGTTACACAAAACCCATATCAAGTCAGATAGAAATACATGGGCCGACGAAAAAACAGAATTGTAGGAATATGAAAATAGCTCGTTTCCCTTTCCTTGTAGAATAGGAACTTATTGTGTAGTCAGTTTAGCTATGGAAAGCTGTCTGGGAACAACAGAAAATAAAATAAAATCAAACCATTATTAATAAAAGACTAACTTGACTCATTGAAGCTAGGGTCGTGCATCTGTTAGTTGACTCACGTGCAAGTTCTCAGGGAGAAATTAATCGAGCCGAGTAATTGCCGCCAAATCGATCCACCACAACCTGCTTAGCATGTAGTACTTATGTGTTTAGCTGGGAAAGAATCAAGCTAGCCGGCACCAGGCAGCTCGTAGCTAGTTTGCTGCGTGCAAGTGTTTAGCTAGGAAAGAATCGATCCAGCTGCTTCCTTAGGTTTGTGCGCTGCGTCACCTTGTATCGTGTCTTCGTAACGTCCATCGACTTGAAGTAATCAAGCATGTATCGTACATGCGTATGTTGGCCGAAAGCACCACAGCGAACTTCTAATTGAAGAATTGATCAAGTAACACGGGAGAGCTCGGCAACCCAGCCATCTAGACTGCCGCTGCCACCACGGATTGGAGCTCCTCTACAACACCATGAAGTTTCTCCAGCTGAGGATGCCGGCGTAATGGACCAATATCCTGTAGGTATCTAAATAGGATTTGGACTCTTTGTAATAAGCTATCCACTTCCCACCTACCATGTATAATTTTTGGGTCAGGTACGATGTGTGGCCAGTCGGCCGGCCGCTTCGCTTTGTTTTAATTAAGTTTTCTTTACGCGTACGTTTTAGTTTCATTCGTATCGTCTCGGTTTCTTTTGTTTGCACATCTGTTTGTTAAACGGACATAACTAAATAAAATAATGCACGTAAAAATATACAAAATAGGACGGAACAAAGCGGAATCAAACTAAAAATACATATTCCCTTTAATAGTAGGTACAAATATAGATATAAGATCATGTGATCTAAATTATATTTCTTTGTGGAGGGCAATCAATTGCTTTAGACTTTAGAGTTCCTAGTATTTTATGTTTTGTCACTGGCCCGTACAGTTTTCCTTCCCTTCCCCTCATAACCAGCGGTTTCGACAAACTCTTCCTGACGGTGTCCTGGACTAGGAGGTACTCACCACGTCGTCTCCCGATCTGTTAGATTGGGCCGAGGACCCCCGTGGCCGTATACTCATGGGCCAGTTCGGACAACTGCCGCATACATGGAAGATTCCACAAGACTTGGTGATCAAGACAAGGACTCCCACCGGCGTATTCGGCCAGGACTCTTGTTATGCTAGGCCTCTGGTGCATTATATAAACCGAGGCCAGGCTAATCGATAGAGGATATACAACAATCATACCATAGGCTAACTTCTAGGGTTTTAGCCTCTACGATCTTGTGGTAGATCAACTCTTGTAATACTCATATCATCAATATCAATCAAGCAGGACGTAGGGTATTACCTCCATCAAGAGGGCCCGAACCTGGGTAAACATCGTGTCCCCTGCATCCTGTTACCATCGATCCTAGACGCACAGTTCAGGACCCCCTACCCGAGATCCGCCGGTTTTGACACCGACATTGGTGCTCTTATTGAGAGTTCCGCTGTGTGATCGGCAAAAGGATCAATGGCTCGCCCGCAGGTCAGCTGTGACGGCGACATCTTCGTCGCCGGCTCGACTAGTCACCTTGGCTCGACCGAGGACCGTGCTCCATCTCCGAACGTCATGTTCGTACGTGGGCCTTCTTCAACATCAACTCCGATCTCTATCATGATCATAGAGGAGTCATTCATGGAGCTCGAGGGCTCAACGTCAACATTGCCCTCGGGCGGCCGTGTTGTTTTTATGAAAAGTGAACTTGTATTCGCCGTCACCACCTCCTCGAGCGTCGATTTGACGATTGCTTCGGTGGAATAGTGCGGAATTACGTCTACAACAGCCATGCAAAATTTCGTCCCGATGGAGGAATCTCCGACAATCTACGATATACCGGACCCCTGTCAAATCTGGACAGGAATCTGAACGAGTTTAGGGCATGGTCTCCAGAGCCTAGCTCGGAGGTCCTTTGGAAGATCCAACCGTTCATCTACCACAGAATTCCCATATCTACCACCCCTCCAAATTTCAGCTCGATCCGATGGTTCAAACTCCGGGAACCTTCCGATGAGTGGACCAATTTTTGGATCCGTTTTCTGCGCGAATATGGATCCAACCCTAATTCATGTTTCTTTATATACGTGATATTGGACAACCTTTTTAAAGGAATTCTCTTCTAGGGTATTGTGCGTTGTCTTTAAACACGTGCCCATAAATTTTTAAGCCTCCCCTGAGGTCATCTTCATCATCATGCTGGTGTCAAACCAGTCCGGCAATATTGCTCCAAGGTTGCCGACATGCGCTAGACACGTCGTCACTTTGTTGAGCCGAGCTCAACTTCTTCGGATCATCATCTCGGAAAGCCGAACAAGAGTCCGGAATCGCGAAGGATAAATCATCACCAACATCGCCGCCCCACGGATTACACAGAGAGAGCATACCGGCATCGCCGCACGGTCACTTCATCAAGCTGGCATCGACCACGTCACGACCTGCATCGGCAGAGCCGCACTATTGCTTCTTCAAGCTGGTGTCCATCACGCCGACCTATTTCGACTCATCGACTGACATCGAGGCTTCGACATCTCGGCTGGACCGGGGGCTTCGCTATCTCTTCATCAAGCTACTCCGGAGACTTCGGCGTCACTAGCCGACCAACTCCGTCACGTTAGCTGGACCGGGGGCTTTGCATCGGCAAGCCAACCTTTGCCAGCATCGCCATACCGTCGCTTTATCGCCCATCAGACAATTGGTGTGCGGATCGAGTCCCAATTTTCGGAATCACTTTTCTTCGGATTGCTACAATAAATAAACCAGGTGCTATTAATCCTAGTTTTTTTTGCTTGTTCGGGTTCATTTTTCCCAAGGAATTATTACTCTGGTTTGTTCAACATATGTACACAGGTCTATCAAATGATGTGGTGGTTCGGTCAGTTTTCGTACATGGTCCGGCGAACGCTGCATCCGGAACTCGGACCGACCTGTGAATTCAGGCTTTGCCACACCTTTACCGCATCATGCCGATGCCCTGCATCGACATTGACTTCGGCGCCATGCCATATTTCTTTTTATTACTCACTTTGCATAAATTATTTATTATGCAACGATTTTTTTAATTATTATTATTAATATTATCTCCGGTTTGCACTTTTTTGTGCACAGGAAAATGATCCAGGTTAGGCACTATCGTCAACTCAGCGTATTGACATACCACGTCACCTCGGCTGGACGGGGGGCTTCGTCAACACTTCATTACCCCATGCCAGGGACTTCGGCATCACTCTGCCGGCCCGCATTGACCATGCTATGTCACCATTTCGGAGTGCCGAGCTCTTTGCTCCGCCACCTTGGGACCGGCTTGGGGGATGGAACCTTGTCTCGCATCAAGCTCGGGCCGCGTCATCAATACTGAACACATTAACCAGCTAAGTTGCCTTCATGCTCAAAGTTTTAAATTTTTAACTTGTGTTCGGTTCGACCAAGCATTATAGTTTTTTGGAAAAAAGTTGCTTGTAAAAAATTTCCTTGTCCAAACTTTGTTTTTGACGCACAAATTCAAATACCCCATTTATTTGGGGGCTTCCTTTATGAAGCTTTTCCTCTTGCATATGATTATACTTGTACGGCTTCGTTCCTTGTTCGTGTATTACGCCACAATATGCACCATATTGACTTAAGCGATTTGCAAGCTAGGTTGCCTGGCTCCTGTGCTTACCCCTACGTTCCCGATTGTTTGGCTAGGGAGTAAAGGAAGCACCTCTGCGATTGTCACGACCGGGTCATCCGAGCTCTGACCTCAGACTGGGTGAAGCCGAAAGCTAGAGCTCTTATTGTTTTCAATCATGGTCGGCACACAACGGAACTCATGAGTACAAAAAATCTATTGCACAAGTCTCATAGTAATAATGAGCACCGAAGAAAGGTATCGGTGGGGGTACTATTTTCTTCGAAGATGCTTCTTACACTTCGTTAGTAATATAGCATAAGTTCCCTGAGCGTGCTTTGTCTGTTACAGCCTTATGGCCTGATTGCCTGGTCATCGGAAACACTGTCGATACTCTCAACAGGTGGAGTACATGACACTTTTCGGCCCTTGGCCGAAGTGGGAGAAGCCGACGGTCGGTTAAGACGCGTTTAAAGTTCGGGTGAACACATATATGATATAAGTACTTTGGTACATACAATCATTATACATAAAATTCTTTTACCCAAGTCACTTGGGGGCTCTTAAAATTTATATGAGCTGTTTTATAGTAAACGTATTTTCTTCTTGGTCGTTGCAAAGTCTTTTTCTACCGCTCCTTTTTCGACTCGAGTTTATGGTCAATAGCCGGATAGCCTGTCTTCTCTCTGAAAGCCGCTTGAGTTTAGTTTGCTAAACTGACTTCGGAGAAGTACTCCACCTTTGGGATGAGGAGCTTGAAGCCGTAGGCTGACCCGCGTGAAGTCTTGAGATCAGATGTGTCATGTTAAAGCAAGACAGAAGCACAATTTTTTTTTCCAATTTTTGGATTGGCACCGGACACTTGATCTTGTTCGGACGTCAAGTTTCTACTGATGTTTTTTGGTTTTCCAAGCTTATGGCACTTTCAAACTATTTGTGTGTTTTCAGCACAAGTCTCACAGTGCAACGCCGGACACCTTTAGAGATTTGGCAAAAACATTCTCGGATATTGCTATATATGTATCGGTTTCGAATTGTGTCTTCGGTTAATAGTTGGGTTGCCCGGCTCCTGCGCTTGCCTCCTACGTTCCGCTTTGTTTGGCTAGGTGTGCAAAGGGAGAACCACTGCGATTGTGCTTCCAGCTCACATGTGGTTAAGCACCTCAGTGGAGAAAGCCGAAAACCGACTGTCACAATAAGCGTAAACTGGTCAGCGATCCGATGACTGTATTAAATGACGGGCCATTCATAACATTGGCCGAAGTGTTTACGGCTCGACCTCGACTGTCGCCGAACACTACCGGGGGCTAGTAAGTGGTCTCCCAAACTAAATCCTCAATATTGTGCTCTTACATTAGAGCTGAGGTTTCATGATCATGCTTAGCATGACAACCCAAAGAAAGGAACCGATAGCGGGACTATTTTCTTTGGAAGACATTTCTTATGTTAAACAATAATATAACATATCTCTCTGCATACCTTTGTTTATAAAACCATATGGCCAGATTGCCTTGTTTGTCGTAAATCTTTGCGCTCATAAAGGCTTTATAAAGTAGGACAAACACTCCTCGGCTACTGGTCGAGGAGGTGGAAGCCGATGGTCGGTCACCAAAGTTTTGTACAATGCGGATCCAAGCATTAATGACGTAAAGTACTTGGATACATAGAGTCATTACACATAATTTGTGATTTTACTATGGATATCGATCCTTAATTCGGCCACCCGTGCCCGCATTAAGGCTCGGGGGCTACTGGGCTTCGGGATTATTATTTACAAATATTAAAGGAGTACATTGATCCCCTGATCTGGTGTTGCCACCCGACCAGTGTCTCGGGGGCTACTGCATTGCCTATCCAATGTAGAAAATTTTAAGTGCAATACAGTTTCCGAGGAGAATATGATCCTCAGGTCGGTCGGCCGCACCCAACCTGAGTCTCGAGGACTGAGCATGCCGCTTTTTGTATCCCGAAGTATTCTGCCAAGCTAGGACTTGATCCTCAGGCCGATTTCGCAAATCAACCTGAGTCTCAGCGGCTACTGGGATCAGCGGTCTTCCGTCATCCTTCAAGTGCATCTCGGGTTTTAAACCGATACACACCTTGAGAGCTACTGGCTATATATCCCGGCAGAGAATAAATTGCACCAACCAAAAATATTGACAAAAAAAATCGGCCCACAGTCGGGGTGGTGCACCACCTCGAAAGTAGCCCGGCATAAAGCTCGGGCGCTAGTGGCTGGCCCCATAGAGGGCATTTCCAGCATTAATCTCGGCTAAACTCCTTCAACTTTTTTGGACCAAGATGATCTATGACATCTTGGATATAGTCCGGCGTTGGAGCTTGGACATAGTCCGGCGTTGGAGCTTGGACATAGTCCGGCGTTGGAGCTCGGATACATTTCGGCGTTGGAGCTCGGAAGCAGTCCGACATTGGTGCTCGGCTGCAAAAAATACCTCGAATGCAGTCCGGCGTTAGAGCTCGGACGCAAGAGGACACTGCCTCCCGGGAACAACTTCAAACCCGAGGTGTGGCATAAAAATAACAAGGCATTGATAAAGGCCGGAAACTTAAAGGGGCTCCTCGGATACGCGACGTGTAAACTCGTCGAATGCATTTCAGCGATCCTCAAGATCGAAGATGAGAAGATTTGTTGAACCAGTTTTCAAGACCGACAACCGAAGATGAAGAACAGTTCGGAAGAATCGAGGAGCGTCCCTAACTTGAAGACCGGTTCAGGGGGCTACTGACGGTGTCCTGGACTAGGGGGTACTCACCACGTCGTCTCCCGATCTGTTAGATTGGGCCGAGGACCCCCATGGCCGTATACTCATGGGCCAGTTCGGACAACTGCCGCATACAAGGAAGATTTCACAAGACTTGGTGATCAAGACAAGGACTCCCCACCGGCGTATTCGGCTAGGACTCTTGTTATCCTAGGCCTCTGGTGCATTATATAAACTGAGGCCAGGTAGTCGATAGAGGATATACAACAATCATACCATAGGCTAGCTTCTTGGGTTTTAGCCTCTACGGCCTCGTGGTAGATCGACTCTTGTAATACTCATATCATCAATATCAATCAAGCAGGACGTTGGGTATTACCTCCATCAAGAGGGCCTGAACCTGGGTAAACATCGTGTCCCCTGCCTCCTGTTACCATCGATCCTAGACGCATAGTTCAGGACCCCCTACCCGAGATCCGCCAGTTTTGACACCGACACTTCCCCTCCAGGCTCAGCCAATGAGTCCATGGATTCACCTTCCCTCCTCCTGCCGCTCCGGTGGCTAGTGGTAGGGAGGGGAATCCCGGTACCTCGGTGAGGGGGTCCTGGATTAGGGGGTCTCCAGATAGTCGGACTATATCCTTTGGCCGGACTGTTGGACTATGAAGATACAAGATTGAAGACTTCGTCCCGTGTCCGGATGGGACTTTCCTTGGCGTGGAAGGCAAGCTTGGCAATACGGATATGTAGATCTCCTCCCTTGTAACCAACTCTGTGTAACCCTAGCCCTCTCCAGTGTCTATATAAACCGGAGGGTTTAGTCCGTAGGACAACAGACAATCATACCATAGACTAGCTTCTAGGGTTTAGCCTCTAAGATCTCGTGGTAGATCAACTCTTGTAATACTCATATCATCAAGAACAATCAAGCAGGACGTAGGGTATTACCTCCATCAAGAGGGCCCGAACCTGGGTAAACATCGTGTCCCTTGCCTCCTGTTACCATCCGCCTTAGACGCATAGTTCGGGACCCCCTACCCGAGATCCGCCGGTTTTGACACCGACATTGGTGCTTTCATTGAGAGTTCCACTGTGCCGTCACCATAAGGCTCGATGGCCCCTTCGATCATCGGTAATGATGCGGTCCAGGGTGAGGTTTTCCTCCCCGGACATATCTTCATATTCGGTGGCTTCGCACTGCGGGCCAATTCGCTTGGCCATCTGGAGTAGATCGAGAGCTACGCCCCTGGCCATCAGGTCAGGTTCGGAAACTTAAACTACATTGCCGACATCCACGGAGACTTGATCTTTGACGGATTCGAGCCCATGTCAGGTGCGCCGCACAGTCACGACGAGCATGACATAACTTTGCCGTCAGACAATATTCATGAGATCACATCTGCAACTACCCCGGCCGTCAATCAGGAGCAAATCGCGCCATCCGAGAGCGGAGGGATAGACCCTGCCATGGAAGCCGCACTCTCAGTGGCGATAGAGCCGGATACTGACTTCACCCCTTACGAGAGCCGTGTTGCCGAACCACTGGATTCATCTCCAGCCACGGACTCCGAGCCGCTTGCATTCGTGCCCATCGAATCCGACTGGGCGCCGATCATGGAGTTCACCTCCGCGGATATCTTCCAGCACTCGCCTTTCGTCGATGTGCTAAATTCATTAAGGTCTCTCTCCTTGTCAGGAGAACCTTGGCCGAACTATGTCCGGCTAGAATGGGATGCGGACGACGAAGAAATTCGCTGCCCACCCACCACCCACTTAGTAGCCACTATCGACTATTTAACTGATATGCTCGACTTTGACTCCGAAGACATCGACTGTATGGACGACGATGCAGGAGACGAACAGGAACCACCGCCCACAGGGCGCTGGACCGCCACCTCATCACATGAAATATACATGGTGGATACACCCAAAGAAGGCAATGGCGAAGAGACAGCGGAGGATGGCCCCTCCAAGAAGCAACCCAAGCGCCGACGTCAGCGGCGCTGCTCTAAGTCCCGCCATAGCAAAAACAGCGATAACAACGCAAGAGAAAATAACACTCCAGTCGACTCCATAGGAAACGACGACCACATCGCCCCGGTGGCAGAGCATGACGAAGCTGCAAGCGGCGAACATAGTACGGATTCGATGTCCGAACACGGCGACGCCGAGGATAAACCTCATCAAACCCCCTCTGGGAAGGAAAATAGTCCGGACGAAGATGCACACATCATCCCGGAAACACACTTGGAGCAAGAGAACCTACGCAGAAGGCTTATTGCCACAGCGAGGAGTCTGAAGAAGCAGAAGCAAAGGCTTAAGGCCGCACAAAATACGCTCAACAGCAGGTGGAACAAATTGCTCGATAACAAAGAACAGTATGGTGGAAGTTACCACACAAAGAGCTATCCAAAGCGCAAGCTACTACCTGAATTTGACGATGAGGCCTTAGAGCCCACACAGCCGAAGAATGAAACGACCCACCGGCCGGATCAACCACCTTGTGACCGCGATAGAGTGACTAACAAGGTCGCACATAAGTCAACACACAATCTACGTGAGGACTTGCGCCAAAAATTCGGTACGACCAGATCCATCTATGGATCCAGGAAACGCGCTCCGGCACAAAATCAAAACTGAATACTACAACCATCCGAACGCCATGGTACATCCAAATACAGGGGTGCCGCACACCCCTTATGTTTCACCGATGAGGTGCTGGACCACGAATTCCCAGAAGGATTCAAACCAGTGAACATAGAGGCATACGACGGGACCACAGACCCTGGTGTCTAGATTAAGGACTTTATCCTCCATATCCATATGCCTCGCGAAGACGATCTCCATGCCATTAAATACTTGCCCCTCAAGCTTAAAGGACCAGCTCGACACTGGCTAAGAAGTCTCCCCGAAAACTCAATTGGAAGTTGGGAGGAGCTCGAGGACGCTTTTCGGGCTAATTTTCAAGGGACCCATGTCCGAGCTCCGGATGCAGACGATTTAAGTCATATAATTCAACAACTCGGAGAGTCAGCCGAAAGCTTTGGAACAGGTTTCTCACTAAGAAGAACCAAATCGTCGACTGTCCGGACACCGAAGCCTTAGCAGCTTTAAAACACAGCGTCTGAGACGAATGGCTCGCCAGACACCTCGGCCAAGAAAAACCGAGAACAATGGCAGCCCTGACAAGCCTCATGACCTGCTTTTGCGCGGGCGAAGATAGCTGGTTAGCCCGCAGTAGCACCAGCGACCCAAGCAGTAGCACCAGCGACCCAAGCACATCCGAAGTCAGGGATGGCAATGGAAAACCATGATGCAATAAAAACAAGCATCGAAATAAAGAAGATAGCCCAGATAATACGACGGTAAACGCCGGATTCAGGGGCTCTCGACCTGGTCAGCGGAAAAAGCCTTTCAAAGGCAGCAGAGAGGGACCGTCTGGCCTAAACATGATTATTGACAAACTATGTCAGATTCATGGCACCCTCCCATAAACCTGCAAATGACACCCATAGAGAATGCTGGGTGTTCAAGCAGGCCGGTAAGCTAAACGCCAAACACAAGGGGGGAGACACCAAGCGAAGATGAGGGTGAACCTCACCAGCAAAGCATTGGAGGATAGAAAAAATTCCCACCAAAGGTTAAAACAGTAAACATGATCCATGTGACGAAGAGGAGAAGCAAACATGCACTCCGAGACACACGGGCCATAGAGCCCGTCACCCCTAGGTCCAACCCGTGGTTGTCCTACCCGATCACTTTCGATCGCGGGGACCACACGACAAGCATCCGGCACGGAGGATTGGCTGCCCTGGTGTTAGACCCAATAATACATGGATACCATCTCATACGAGTCCTCATGGACGACGGCAGTAGTCTAAATCTGATATATCAGGACACAGTCCGTAAAATGGGGATAGACCCGACACAAATAAGCCACAGTAATACTGCCTTCAAGGGAGTAATACCAGGCCCAGAGGCCCGCTGTACGGGCTCTCTATTACTAGAGGTTGTATTCGGCTCTCCCGACAACTTCCGAAGCGAAAGGTTAACTTTCTACATCGCCCCATTCTGAAGTGGCTATCAAGCACTACTCGGAAGAGTGGCTTTCGCTCATTTTAATGCAATACCGCATTACGCTTCTCTCAAGCTCAAGATGCCCGGTCCACGGGGCACCATCACAGCTAGTGGAAACACTGAGCGTTCTCTATGCGCGGAAGAATGTGCGGTGGCTTTAACAGCCGAGCACTAGACGACCTCACCAACTAGAAAAAATGACAGGTCGTCAAGACCACGGACACGGTTAGACAAGTTCGGTGCATCACCACATACACATGATATTGGTTTGATGGTCAAACCCTCATAGACGGCACTAGGGGCTTCCCGTGTGTAATCAGGGCTAGTCCGGCTCAAACTTGACCTATCTTGAATTTTCATAAGCAATTTTCTGGCACGACAACTTTCACCTAAGTTCTTCTCTTTTACAGATGACAATCATGCTACAGCCATCCAGGACACGGCACAACGGAGACACAGGCGCAGACGTCCAGCAGGGACCCGCTCAAAGGTTTCTTTTCAGATTAAGACCCTGCGTAAACCTTTTTTACTGTCTCTTGTTGCTTACATCCTCCGGATACTCCATACAACCGAGAAGGATGCTGACGTTATTGGCATGTGGCCACGTTAGGATATTGAACGTACCTGGACACTCGGGGTTTATTATTAAGGGCACTGTTCAGCCAGACATATGTTATAAAGACCGAATACCTTAGGGAGTGTTCGGCGTCGCGAGTTTGGCCCTATATGCATCAGCTCCGAATCATGTCTTTGGTCAAATGTTGGGTTTGCCCGGCTCCCATGTTTTGGTACCTTACGTTCCGCTATATCGGCTAAGGTAGCACTGGGAGAACTATTGCGATTGTGCCCCGGTTCATCTGGATGAGCACCTCAGTAGAGAAAGCCGAAAACCGAGTGTCATGATGTAGCGCGAGACTCGTCAACCACTCGATGACTCAGCGGAATCTTCAGGATTCCTCCGCATTAACGAAGGGTCGTTTCCCGGTCATGTACTTACGTGCCCCGTATTCGGACGAGCGCAGAAGTACTAGGGGCTATATAGTAGCCCCACCGTCAAACTCCTATGGCTAAGTGAAAGTGTTAAAGCAATATAGTCCGATTGCCTCGTTCGCTGCGCTACCACCTCCTTCTTGGACCAAGACGTTGGATCAAGTGTGAATACACGTTTTTTGCGAACACCCCTGCATTATATGCATGAGGGAGGAAGCCGACGACTGCAAACTTTTAGGTTATATACATATATACATAAACGGCTGCATAGGAGGCATCATAATACTTTCAGGCAAAAGTATAAACACAGCCTTTACAATTCAATAAAACATTGTTTTTACAATCGAATACATGTCACTAGAACATAATATTCTTCGAGCACTGAGCCTCTATCGAACGAGCGCCTTCAAGGACTTCTTCAAAGTAGTGCTCGACAGCCACTCGGCCCACGGCTGAACCCTGTGTTGCAACAGTGGTGGCCTCCATCTCTGCCCAGTATGTCTTGACACGGGCAAAGGCCATCCGCGCACCCTCTATGCACGCCGACCTCTTCATAGCATCGATGTGCGGCACAGCACCAAGGAATTGTTGCACTAAACTAAAGTAGCTATTTGGCCTTGGCCCTCCCGGCCATAGGTGATCCACAACAGACTTCATGGCAAGTCCGGACAACCTATCGAGCTCGGCCTATTCAGCCATTCGCTCATTCAACAGCAGCGGACGCACTGGAGCATGGAATTGTAACCAGAACAACTTTTCCACTTCACGAACTTTTTGATCCTTGATGTATTCGGCCACATCAGCAGCACTTGCTGCCAAATCCACGTAGGCGTCCGCAGAACTCCATAGTTGATCAAGAGGAGCATACTTCGGATCTCCGAACTTAGTCCGCAACAAGAAGGGCTTCCCAACCACGATATCCGCAGCTTGATGCAGCTCCTCCTTCGCCGCTCTGATTTTGGAGCAGGCTTCCTTGGCTGCTACCATGGCCTTCTCCAGGTCTGTCGCCTTCGCTCGACTTTCTTTTTCAAGAAGCTGGTAACGGTCAGCGGCATCCTTCAACTCAACGGCCATCTTGACTATCCTTTCCTTGCTGTGGCGATGCGTGGCCTGTTCGGCCCTCAGCTCTTCGACCGCCTTTAGGGCGGCGGCATCGCTATTCCTTGCTTGTTCCTTGGCTCGGGCAAGCTCTGCTCGAAGGGACTCCATGGTGGCATCTCCATCTGCAGTTACAACATATTAAAGATACTGGCATCCTACTTCTCTTACTATGTGTTGATCATCGGAGAAATCACTTACCCCGTGCCTCGTCAAGCCGCTTGTTGACAAGCACGATGTTGGCATCTGCCGCATCAAGTTGCCGCTTTAGCTCGACAAACCCATCAGCCCGGTTGGCCACCGGAGCTTCAGCCACCTGCACATAAAGGCGGTCTGGTTATTACCTGGGACTATGATCCTCTGTTTGCCGCCGTTTTCGACGCCAACCAGAGTCTCAGGGGCTACTATCTGCATAGGGCACACCTAACGTGTGTGGTACTATCAAAACATACACTATTTCACGTACCTCAAAGCCTCGCAGCAGACTCATAAAAGCTTCATGCAATCCGCTTTCAGTGGATGAAATCCTTTCAATTACCATACCCATTAGCATACGATGCGCTTCTGAGATGGCCGCTTGCTCCAGAATATCCTTCAGTGCGTCCGACCGCATACTGTACGGTTCCGGACTCTTTCTGTTGCTCTCTTTAGGAGCCGAATACTGAGAACTCCGGGTGGCCAAGGGATTACCCTCTGGCCTTGACAGATCAGGAGAAACCCTCTGTGACGACACTTCAGGGTTGCCCGCCTCATGAGGCGGGGTGGCAGGGGGAGGTGTTTCGCTCTCCATCATCTCCGGAGGAAGATCCCCCGAAGACGAACTCTGTCGAGAAGGGCTACGATCCAAACTACAAGATATAAGCTTCGGATATTGTCTTCAGAAGTAAGGTAGGATATTTTCACTACTAAGTACTTTTTTGATTACTTACAGCTCGGTAGAGGGCTGATTCCCTTGCGGACACTGTGCGGCAAGAGTACCTCCCAAGGCAGGACCCTCTGGCGAAGATCTCTTCCCCCGTTTGGAAACCTTTGTTTCTGGATCTTCAGAGGTGGTCCTCTTCCTTCCTCGGGGAGAGGGAATGTCAGATTCTTCTCCCTCGTTATCCACCTTCACGGAGGTGCTCATTCCCCCGGTTGGGACGAGCAGCGAGTGAGGCTCGCTTTTGGCCTCTTTATTCCCCCCCTTTATCTTCCTTCGAGGGCACCTGATAAGGCACCGGCTCTAGCATTCTGTCTAGTACTGGATTGGCCAAGCCCTCGGGAAGGGGGGGGGGGGGGGCGAACACCTGATCATCTTCGCCTTTGTTATCCAGTCCTGGTCAAAGAGCGACTTTTCAGAATGATGTCATGATAAATAAAAGGACAGCGTGTTTTGCCGTAGGATTACTTACTTGGGTATCAGGGCGGTTGCAGCTCAAACCCGCATCCTCGGTGGTGTCCGGACGCTCTATTTGTTGTCCGAAGAACAGTTTGTACATCTCCTCGAGCGTCATGCCGAGGAAGTGCTGAATAGTCCGCGGTCCTTCCGGGTTGAATTCCCACACACGGAGGGCTCGACGTTTGCAGGGCTGGACTCGACGAACTAGCATAACTTTCATTACCACGACCAGGCTGACATCTCACTCAAAGAGATCTTGGATGCGACTCTGCGATATCGGCACATCCTTTACTGGACCCCAGTTTAACCCCTCGCTGATCCATGACGTCAGTTGTGGTGGGGTGACTGAGCGAAAGGCAAGGGTGGCTACCCACTTGGTACTTCGGGGAGAGGTTATATAGAACCACTCCCGCTGCCACAAACTGGACACCTCTGGGAATGAACCCTCTGGCCATGGAGCATTAGCGCTTTTGCTTATTACAGCACCTCCGCACTTTACGTGCCACCCCTCAATCATCTTCGGCTTCACAATGAAGGTATTGAGCCACAGGCTGAAGTGAGGGGTAATGCGGAGGAAGGCCTCACATACGACGATGATCGACGCGATGTGAAGGAGGGAATCCGGGGTCAGATCATGGAAATCCAGCCCATAATAGAACATGAGCCCCCTAACAAAGGGGTCCAGAGCGAGGCCTAGCCCTCAGAGGAAGTGAGAGACGAACACAACACTCTCGTTGGATTCGGGAGTGGGGATGACCTGCCCTTGGGCGGGCAGCCTGTGCGAGATTTTGGCGGTCAGATACCTGGCCTCTCTCAGCTTCTTGATGCCCTCCTCTGTGACAGAGGAAGGCATCCACTGACCTTGGAGGTTGGATCCGGACATGGTTGAAGGTCCGAAGCGCCTGACCTGAGCCTTGGGTGTTGGAACTCGAGGCGTGGGAAGGATTCGATTGAGCACGAGAGGAAGAAAGGACAAGCCTTGGCCTCTTTATAAAGAGGGTGAATATCAAGCGTCCTCCTCGCGACCATTTTGGACTTGCCTAAAATCGAGGAGTCATAACCAACGGGCACGAGTGGGTTACCCACATCCGTATTGATGAGAATCCCTTAATAAGGGGGACACGATCTCTGCTTCGACAAGACGTGTCGAGAAAACCGCCTCACAATATGTGCAGTACTGGAAAAACGGTTCAGATAACGACCGGGCCATGACGTAACGTCATGCTGTCAAAACGCGTCAGCAGATTGGATTTGTGGAAATATTATTCTCTCTATGGTAGTATGTGGAACTTGTTTTGCAAAGCCGGACACTATTCTGGTGTTCAAAATCTTCTATGGAGTATTCGGAGGAGGAACCCGCCTTGCAATGCCGAAGACAAAACTGCACGCCGGACTCATCGTCATTGAAGCCTGGTTCAGGGGCTACTGAGGGAGTCCTGGATTAGGGGATCTCCGGACAGCCGAACTATATCCTTTGGCCGGACTGTTGGACTATGAAGATACAAGATTGAAGACTTCGTCCCGTGTCCAGATGGGACTTTCCTTGGCGTGGAAGGCAAGCTTGGCAATATGGATATGTAGATCTCCTCCCTTGTAACCGACTCTGTGTAACCCTAGCCCCCTCTGGTGTCTGTATAAACCAGAGGGTTTAGCCCGTAGGACAACACACAATCATACCATAGGCTAGCTCCTAGGGTTTAGCCTCTACGATCTCGTGGTAGATCAACTCTTGTAATACTCATATCATCAAGAACAATCAAGCATGACGTAGGGTATTACCTCCATCAAGAGGGCCCGAACCTGGGTAAACATCGTGTCCCTTGCCTCCTATTACCATCCGCCTTAGACGCATAGTTCGGGACCCCCTGCCCGAGATCCGCCAGTTTTGACACCGACACTCGGCTCCTGCTAGCCGTTTAGGTATGGGTTTTTTAGTCCTCACATGGACGGTGTTCAGACGGTTCACAGCGCTTCTTCTTTGAGTTGGTCTTCCAGGCTTCTATCCTTCTAAAGTTCGTCTGTCTGGACAGAGTCGACAGAGTCCTGCCGACTCCTTAGGGTGGTGAGGACGTGATGTTAGGGTTTCTCGCCGTGTCTGCGCGATGACAAGTTCTGGTGTCACTTCGGATGGATTCAAGGCTTCAACGATCACGATTGCGGCTGAAAGGATAGATATAGTTGACTAGAGGGGGGGGGGGTGAATAGACAACTAACAATTTTTAGCTTTTTTACCAATTTAAACTTTGCATCAAAGTAGGTTGTCTAGATATGCAACTAGGTGAGCAACCTATATGATGCAACAACAACAAGCACACACGCAAGCAAGGGATACAACACAATAAGCTTGCACAAGTAAAGGTAAGAGATAACCAAGAGTAGAACCGGTGGCGACGAGGATGTGTTACCGAAGTTCCTTCCCTTTGATAGGAAGTACGTCTCCGTTGGAGCGGTGTGGAGGCACAATGCTCCTCAAGAAGCCACTAGGGCCACCGTATTCTCCTGACGCCCTCACACAATATGAGATGCTGTGATTCCACTATTGGTGCCCTTGGAGGCGGTGACCGAACCTTTACAAACAAGGTTGGGGCAATCTCCACAACTTAATTGGAGGCTCCCAACGATACCACAAAGCTTCACCACAATGGAATATGGCTCCACGGTGACCTCAACTGTCTAGGGTGCTCAAACACCCAAGAGTAACAAGATCCGCAAGGGATTAGTGGGGGGATCAAATTTCTCTTGGTGGAAGTGTAGATCGGGGCCTTCTCAACCAATCCCTAGAGAAGCAACAAGTTTGATTGGCTAGGGAGAGAGATCGGGTGAAAATGGAGCTTTGAGCAACAATGGAGCTTGGAAGGGAAGAGGTCAACCTAAGAAGGAAGAAGACCCCCCTTTATATAGGGGAGCAAAAATCCAACCATTTTCTGCCTAGTCCGCAGCTAAGCGGTACTACCGCTTAGGCGGTACAACTCCGCACAAGCCTAAGACTACACATAGTGTAGCTACGGTAGTGCCGCTGGAGCGGTACTACCGCTGACCCGAGCAGTACTACCGCTTCGAGTCTTAGTCCTGGAGAGGCAGCGACAGTAGAGGGTGCCAGGGGCGGCAGTACTATGCCAAGCGGTACTACCATGCTAGTGCCGCTCTACTTCCGCTTGACGCAAAGCGGGAACAGAACCTTGCACACAATAACACCCCGCAAGCGGTAGTGGAGGCGGTAGTACGGGCTGTAGTACCGCCGAAGCAGTACTACCACCCTACTACCGTGAGTGACAAATAGGCAACCGAAAGTTGCAGGCTTGGGGGAATCCCTAAGCGGTAGTACCATGGAAGTACCAGCGGTACTACGCATAAGTGGTACCACCATAGGCACGGGCGGTACTACCGCTGGCAAGATGCTGAAAACACAACAGGAAACATAGGAAAGGCTCTGGTGATGGGAAGGAGGCAGTGGGTGCATATGGGACTGTGTACGTATTGATTCCACCCATACCTTTCCGAAGCGAACCCTCTCTTAATAGTACGGCTTTCCTATGACTCAAATCCACCGAAAGGAAACATAGAAAAACCGCCGTCTTCGAAAGGCTCCAAGGGGCGTCGAATCGTCTAGTGCCTAGCCAAGAGATATCTGAAATGCTCAATGCACATGATTAGTCCGCAAATGCATTGTCATCAATCACCAAAACTACTTAGGGAGAAATGTGCCCTTACAGTCTCCCCCTTTTGGTGGATTGATGACAATACGGGATTTGCACAAGGAGATATATAAAGAGCATAAGCAAACCCAAGAATCTATAAAATATAGACATGCTCCCCCTAGATATGTGCATTTAATAGATGTGGTTTGGACTGCACAACACACATACTTGGATCAACACTCCCCCTATATTTTATAGACCGGGCAATCCTTGCAATGATATAAGGGATATTTAAGCAAGGAAATTAATAAAACACAAGATCAAACATTCACGCACATAGAGACATAATAAGATTAACCAGGGTAGCATATGTCTTACACCATATGATAGAGTCTCACAACAAACCAAAGCAAATGAAGGAAAAGAGTTCACAAGTAGAAACATAGAAGCAACAATAACCAAGCTTGTGACTCAACAAAACCTTGCAGAAAGACAAATACCCAGTCCTAAACCTCTCCCCCTTTGGCATCGAGACACCAAAAGGGGCAGAGAGTGACCTAACGCAACTCCAGATGGCACTAGTCTCCGAGCATGGATTCGTCAGACTCCTCCTTAGAATCAGACCCATCAGCAGACTCCTCCATAGACCCATCGGACTCCTCCTCGTACTCCTGATCCTGCGTTGGAGCAGAAGTAGCAGCATTGGACTCATCCGAGTCCGTCTAGTGAGAGTACGAAGAGATCCACTTATCCTCCGGAGTGATACGGTCCTCAGAGCCATCCTGAACCGGGATCTCAAGCTTCCTCATGATCGCCTTTCTCCCTTGACGAGCCTTCTTGGCATCCACATGTGCCAAGTACATCTTGTGCTGAACATCGGTCTGAAGGCTGAAGAGCTTCTTCACCTTATGCTTGAGCTTGGCTGCCCAACCCGACTGGCCAGAAGAATGCTCTGTGCCGGGAGCAGGACCACCATCATCACCCTGATCCTCTCCAGAAGTAGAAGACACAGCTGCCTTAGGACGTGTAGTAGAGGTCCACAGCTCCTTCTGATGCAAGTTGAGAACGTCATGAGGAGTCAAGGGTCCGGTCTCAAGAGGCACACCAGGGAAAGTGGAGCTCCAGGTAGTCTAAATCATCTTGAAGATGAAAGGAGCATAAATTGGTCAGTGATCTCCGTAGGTAGAACTCACTAGCTCCTTCCACATGACGCGAGAGACATCTAAGACGGCATCCGTGCCCTTCTTAGAGTGGCACAACAGGAGCATATCCACAAGATGGCCATGCACCATGTCCAAGTTGCCAATGCGAGGAAAGAGAGTTTGCTACAAGATGCGATGCATAATGTTAAAGAATGGCTTGAGCTCCTTCTTGACGCCCTTCTTAGTCTTGGTGATAATCATATGAGGCTTCAGCTCATCCTTGTGAGTAGGCCCCCTCATGGTGAGGACGAAGGTGATGAGGACATCAATACCATTATTACACCCACAGCCCCTGCTGCTATACATATTAGACTAATTACTAGAGCTCACGCACGCCAATTAAATTATCAGGTACTTTCGTTTCTTGGTAATGATTCTAATGTTCATGAGAATATGATGTTGCCTAAATTGGATACATTTGTTTTGCTTACAAATGAAGGGCCTGGCATGGATAAGAGGGATGAACATTGGAGCAAGCTCAAGCATGGAGATGATGGCATGCGCAAGGGGAACAAGAACGAAGTTACAAGTGATGATTTCAAGACTTTTAAGCCACCATAAGGAGTGCATGAAGCCTTGGACGAAATATACAAGATGCCACTTCATAAATTTCGTCCAGAGGCTATTCTAAGTGCCGCATCACCTTATTATTGGGCTAGGCCCATGTATTTTCGAAATACTTAAGTATAGGCTGTTTTTAGAGTCCGTATGTGTGGGGAAACAAGAGTTAGGGTTAGTTTCGGACCCCTCCTCCAAGGGACACGGAATTCCCCCCTATTCCTCCATGTATATAGCCCTTAGGGTGTCGTTTAGACTTTGGGTTTTGTTTAGATTAAAGTTTGCCATAGCTGCAACTTCGCGTACTTCATTTGTGTTCAACGACCAGACAATGGCGTCACAGAACCCACCTTGATCAGTAAAGCTTTCCTCTTATATCGCAATATCCTGATTGAAATCTTAGTTTCTTGCTTGTTCTTCATTTGCCTGTAGGAAACAAACCTTCGTGGTCAGGTTGATCGTGCTCCGGCGTGGTCAATAACCTCTCGGAGTTGGTTTAGCGATTGCGAAGGTGCGACGTCCTCGCACGTTCGTAGTCGGATTGTCAAATTCGACTTCCTCCAAAATGATAGCCACCATCTCATCGAAAGACGGGACACCTTTGCCTCTATCAGAAGGCCAAGAGGCTTCCTCAGCCCCTCGTCAGGATATCCAAGAAGTGCCATAAACGCACCCCGACCGGTGCGCAACTCCCTGCCATTGGTCATCCAGATCAATGTGCGCTCCGAGTTGGTGCCATACTAGATGGTTGCAAAGAACTGAGCAACCAACTCTGCATCAAAGTCATAGTTGAAAGTCATGAGGGGCACAATGTTGAGCTGTTCACAGAGGGCACGAGCTTCTCCAAAGTATGCCTGGTACTTCTCCATATGTTCCATGTCGATTGACTTGGTCTTGACAAACGTATTCTTCCTTCCCTTGATCTAATCAAGGTATACAAGCAATTGGTCCTTATTCCAGAATGGTGAGTCAACCAGAGAAGGATCTTGAGGAATGAGGTAGGGGTTTTGCTCATGATATTGCCAATACTCATTCTGCTTCAACTCAGCAGCCGTCTTGACCGGTTCTTTCTTCTTGCGAGTAGTGGTTGACTTGACATTTGACTTGCCCTTGTTCCTGGCAGACTGACGATGGGCAGGTAGAGGTGTGGGGGGAATCTCTTCCTCATCTTCGGAATACATGATTCTGGCATGATAGGTGCGACCACGCTTGGAGGGGGGATTCGCATTCTTGCGATGGACCTTGGAGCTACTACCACCTGAAGTGACACAAAACCGCAAGGGAAAACATGAATACAGACTATGCATAAGCCAGGAAGAAACACAGGTGAGAAAGGAAGGGTTAGGGAGCATTCTGGAAGTTATGGCCTCGAGCGGTAGTACCGCGGAACTGGGGCGGTAGTACCTCCCGAGCGGTAGTACCGCTGCACAGGAGTGGTAGTACCGCTCTGGGAACGGGCACACGTAACCCCCAAATCCACTAGTACCGGAGGTCACAAATTCAAAAATGCTCCACTAAATCTTCAATTCTCCTATCTAGCAGTCATTCAACGTCCTACTCAAGCTCCGATTTAGCCAAAATCGAGAAACCACCAAGCATTACCCTAGAAACCTAGATTCAAAGGAGAGAACCATAGGAGTAACGAACGAGGGCAATACCGGGGTCCATGGTGAGAGGAGGTGGTGGGGAACGATTCCACCAGTCGGAATCGTTGAAGACGGCACGGAATCGACCAGCTGGAGCGGCGGCCGAGGCTGTTCTTCAGCGCTTGAGAGAGAGAGAGAGATGTGGGAAGGGAGAGTGAATGGGTATGGGGGAGTTAGAACTCCCCTGCTCGATACATACTTCCCCGCGTCCCGCTAAGCGGAAGTACCACTGGGAGTAGCGGTAGTACCGCCCCGGTACTACATCCGGGCAGGAGGCCCAGAAGTACCGCTCAAGCGGTAGTACCGCTGGACAGAATGGTAGTACCGCTTGGAGGAGAAGTACTGTTCCCTCACAACAGTAGTACCACCGGCAGTGAGACAGAACATCCCAAACAGAGAACAATTGGCTTATGTAGACTAGGGGTTGAAGCATAGGGAAAGGCTTGGGATAGAGACTCAAAAGAACAACACAAGGAAGAGATACTCCAAGTTCTAAAAAAGACCAAGAAACCAAGAGCAATTTGGAGTAACTCATAGCACAAACAACATCCTAAGGGAGTTACTCGAACAACCTCCTTTCAAAGGAGGGCGGTGGCCGAGGCCACCTATGTATGAGTCAATTTATATGGCACCGCGAAGATTTTAACCTTGGGCCCATGATCAAGACTTGTCTTTGAAGCACAAGTACCATAAAAATGGCTAGTGTGAAAGAGTTGATCAATTTATGCATAATGGGGGGAGGGAGAGTTCATTGAGAGAACAACACTCCCCCTATGTCCATGCCTACACCTAAACAAGACATCACGATGAGTATGGTGGGTGAGGGAGTCCTGGATTAGGGGGTATCCAGATAGCCGGACTATATCCTTTGGCCGGACTGTTGGACTATGAAGATACAAGATTGAAGACTGCGTCCTGTGTCCGGATGGGACTCTCCTTGGTATGGAAGGCAAGCTTGGCAGTACGGATATGTAGATCTCCTTCCATGTAACCGACTCTGTGTAACCCTAGCCCCCTCCGGTGTCTATATAAACCGGAGGGTTTAGTCCGTAGGACCAACAACAACAATCATACCATAGGCTAGCTTCTAGGGTCTAGCCTCTTCGATCTTGTGGTAGACCAACTCTTGTACTACTCATATTATCAAGAACAATCAAGCAGGACGTAGGGTATTACCTCCATCAAGAGGGCCCGAACCTGAGTAAACATCGTGTCCCCCGCCTCCTGTTACCATCCACCTAGACGCACAGTTCGGGACCCCCTACCCGAGATCCGCCAGTTTTGACACCGACATTGGTGCTTTCATTGAGAGTTCCACTGTGCCCTCACTGTAAGGAAGGATGCCTCGTCTCGTTGTTAAAAACAACATTACCGCCGGGGGAGCCTTGGCTGTCGGCCAAACTCTCCGGCTAGGCAGTTTCGTCATGACCGCCCGTTCGGCTGCTGCACCGACGATGACTTCTCGGGTCATCGAAAATAGCCTCCACGTCGGCTCGGAATTTGCCGAGCAGATGGATCCAATGGAGCTCTCTTCCCTAAAAGAGCTCTTGGATCGCATCGCCGCCTTGGAGTCACTACGGGCTATGATCGGATTGGGCTTAAACCCGATCAAAGGGAGATTACCTCTCCACCGGTCACCCATCATATTGCGGTGGTGGAGGAACAATGTGGCGATTCTTCCTCTATCTTGAGGACTAACTATGCCCGGATTCCTGAGCTCTCCGAGCCGGATACCCATTTACGGGAGGACATCACCCAAGCCCTGAACCTAGAGTCAGGCAGCGGGCGAGACTTATCGGGCAACATCCCGGAACCCGAACTTCCAAGATTGGAAACTCCTCGGCCCCTGGGTCTCAGATCGGGTAAGGGTTCGGACTCAAATCCACCCACCCACCCAAACATAAACGGTCTTTCTCACATCAGGCAAGAGCCCCAGGAAACAGTACATCATTATTGGGCTAGATTCTTCCTTGTGATGAACAAGGTTAAGGACTGTCGCGAGGAAGACGCGGTCTCATTTTTCTGCAATAATTCCATGGACAGGGGAATCCTTAACTCCATAAGTCGCCGTGACATATCACGCTTCGCCGACTTGGCGTCCATAGTATGAAAGTACTGTGTGATGCAAAGCGCCTGGAAAACCGAAACGACATTTCGGGATAATCCGGCTCCGAATATACACCCAGTCCGAAGTAAAAGGGTGCACTATCATAAGACACCCGAGTTAATTACAAAGAAGCAAAAACCCTCTACAGGGCGTGGAACCGTATTGGAGGGATGGCTCAACGGACCCTGCAAAATTCATAGTACAGCGGATACCATACCAACACACAACCTTAGAGCATGTTGGGTACTCCGGCAGGTGGCCAAAAGTGGTGAGGATCTTCTCATCCGAGATGCCACAGAGCACCATCCCGGGGATAACAATATGATATTAATAGTCTTTGAGACCTTCGCATCAAATAATAGGCGCAAGCGAACACTCCACAGCCTTGCCGAAATCTGCCACGTGGCAGCAATAAATCCATGGAGTGACATGGCTATTACCTTCAATGCCAGTGACGAACCTAAATTCCGAACAGCCCAAGCACCAACTGTACTGGTCCTCAGTCCAATTGTGGATGGCATTCGACTCACCAAAGTACTCATGGACGGCGGCAGTGGATTAAACCTCATCTATGAGGAAACTCTTCAAAAAATGGAAATAGACTGGAACCGCATTGAGCAAAGTAGCACAACCTTCAAACGAATCATCCCCAGTCGGGAAGCACGCTGTGCTGGGAAAATCACACTAGATGTGGTATTCGACACACCGGAGAACTATAGGTCCAAAGAAATTACATTCCAAGTGGCCCTGTTCAGTAGAGGATACCACGCCCTTTTAGGGGGGGAGGCGTTCACGATCTTCCAAGACATACCCCATTACGGGTACATGAAGCTCAAAGTGCCCGGGCCCAACGGAATCATCACTCTTGCTAGTGATCCAGACACATCACTCCACGCCGAAAACAAAACAGCCGCATTGGCCCTCGAGGCATTATCCGAAGCCCTTTCGGCCGAGGAATTAACTGCGCTACGCTCCACAGTGGACAGGGATGACGTGATACTTGACAAGAGATCCAGGTCCACCTCTTTTAAACCAGCGGTGAAATAGTCAAATTCCAAGTCCACCCAACGGACCCTACAAAAACATCCTCCATCGGGGCACAGTTAAACCCCACCGTGGACGCCGCACTACGAGAGTTCCTACACGAGAATTGAGACATATTTGCCTGGCATCCCTCAGACATGCCAGGAATCCCACGCAGGCTGGCCGAGCACAACCTTAATATTCTAAAGGGATTCAAGCTGGTCAAGCAGACTCTTCGGCGTTTCTCTGAACCTAAGAGACAAGCTATGGGAGAGGAACTAGCCGAGTTATTGGAGGCCGGATTCATTAGAGAAATAAAGCACCCGGACTGGCTAGCAAACCTGGTGATGGTACCAAAGAAGGACAAATCCTGGTGCCTATGTGTCGATTTCAAGGACCTCAACAAGGCTTGCCCAAAGGATCCCTTCCCCCTCCCCCACATCGATCAAATTATCAATGCTACCACAGGACACGATTCATTGTGTTTCCTCGACGCATACTCCGGCTACCACCAAATCAATATGGCGGAGTCCGACCAAGCCGCAATGACATTTATCACACCATACGGCCCCTTCTGTTTCAACACAATGCCTTTTGGGCTCAAAAACGCCGGCGCAACAT
This sequence comes from Triticum monococcum, assembly GCA_034509565.1. Taxonomy (NCBI): domain Eukaryota; kingdom Viridiplantae; phylum Streptophyta; class Magnoliopsida; order Poales; family Poaceae; genus Triticum; species Triticum monococcum. The sequence continues at coordinate 498,750,799 of CM067845.1, read as the reverse complement.
ATCAGCCCATGATTCAGACATGTCTGGAGAAACAGATCGGCAAAACAGTAGAGGCATACGTAGATGATGTGGTCGTCAAAACCAAACACGTCGACTCTCTAATAGACGACTTGAGGCTCACATTTGACAACCTCCGAACATATGACATCAAGCTCAATCCGGAAAAATGCGTTTTCGGCGTACCAGCCAGAAAGCTCCTGGGCTTCATTGTCTCCAGTAGAGGAATTGAAGCAAATCCGGCCAAAATCCAAGCTCTGTCACAGTTGGCTATCCCAACGGACCTCAAACAAATCCAAAAATTAACCGGATGTGTGGCGGCTCTAAGCCGCTTTATCTCCTGCTTAGGAGAAAAGACATTACCCCTTTATCGCCTCCTTCGGCGCACCGAACACTTTGAGTGGACGGACGCTGCCATAGCCGTATTGGAAGAAATAAAATCCATATTGGCAACCAACCCAATCCTGGCCGCGCCAAACATCGGCGAACCAATGATGTTGTACATTGCGACAACTCATCAGGTTGTAAGCGCAGTGCTCGTCGTCGAACGAGAAGCGAACGGACATAATTTCCCCCTTCAAAAGCCGGTATATTATGTATCCACTGTCCTCACTCCATGCAAATCACGGTACCCACATTATCAAAAGATAGCCTATGCGGTATTCATGGCATCCCGGAAGCTGTGACACTACTTTCAAGAGTGTTCAATTGCAGTAGCCTCGGAAGTGCCACTTAATGATATTATAAACAACCGCGACGCAGCGGGCTAGATTGCCAAATGGGCCATTGAGCTCCTCCCGTTCGACATAAGATACAAACCCCGGCGAGCCATTAAATCGCAAGTATTGGCCGACTTTGTCGCTGAATGGACGGAAGCCGAACTCCCTAAAGAGTATGGCGCATACTCCAATTGGATCATGCACTTCGACGGCTCCAAAATGCTGGCTGGTCTGGGGGCTGGCGTCATCCTGACGTCCCCAACCTGAGATACAGTTCAATACGTACTCTAGATACTGTATACAGACTCCAACAACGTAGTCGAATACGAAGCCCTGTTACATGGTCTTCGGATGGCAGTTTCCATGGGCATTCAACGCCTGGAGGTGCGTGGGAATTCGAACCTCGCAATATCCCAAATAAATGGAGACTTCGATGCCAAGGATCCGAAAATGGCGGCCTACCGCAACGTCGTCCTAAAGATGTCAGCTCGGTTCGAGGGGCTCGAATTTCACCATGTGGCTCGGAAAAACAATCAGGCGGCGGATATCCTCGCCCGCATCGGCGGAAAACGCGATGCGGTCCCCCAACATCTTTTTGGAAAGGTTGTTTAAGCCATCCGTGGTATGCGAAGGGGACACCGGTAATAATAGTCCGGACCCGGCCAAAATACCCGATACCGAACACTCTGACATAATCGGAGGCTCTGCCACCGAAATAACACCTTCAGCCCACGTAATACTGGCCATCATCGCCCCGTGGACAGAACCATTCCTGGCCTACCTAACTAGGCAGGAACTTCCTGAGGACCAAAATGAGGCACGCTGCATAGTGCGGCGATCTAAAGCCTACATGGTCCAGAGGGAGAGCTGTATAAAAAAAGCACTACCGGAGTCCTTCAAAGGTGCATCTCCGAAGAGGAAGGGCGGAAGCTTTTCGCAGAAATTCACGCTGGACTCGGCGGCCACCACGCCGCAGCCCGGGGCCTTGTAAGCAAGGCCTTCCGTACAGGTTTTTATTGGCCGACGGCCCGGGTAGATGCACAGGACTTGGTCCAACGCTGCGTCGGTTGCCAGCTTTTTGCAAACCAAAGCCACATGCCACCCACCGCCCTCCAAACAATCCCCATTACCTGGCCCTTCGCGGTTTGGGGGCTCGACATGGTTGGACCCCTTAAAGGGGGAACCCATAAGAAAAAAAATACTTACTGGTCATGGTGGATAAATTCACCAAATGGATAGAAGCCAAACCTGTTAAAATGGCCGAATCCGCACCGGTGATAGACTTCATATCCGGGGTTGTACACCGTTATGCCGTCCCCCACAGCATCATCACTGACAACGACACGAACTTCACGGCCGACGAGGTAAAACTCTGGTGCAGCAACATGGGCATCAAACTTGATTATGCTTCTGTCTATCACCCACAAACTAACGACCAAGTTGAGCGAGCAAATGGTCTGATCATGAGCGGCATCAAACCCAGATTAGTGCGGTCCTTAAAGGAGTCTAACACGCACTGGGTAGAGGAGCTCGACTCCGTACTCTAGGGGCTGCGGACCACACCGAATTGTACTACCGGATACACACCCTTCTTTATGGTCTACGACGCAGAGGCGGTTCTGCCCTCTGACATAATTCATGACTCACCTCGAGTGCGCATGTACGAAGAAAGAGAAGCCGAGCTCGATCGGCAGGACAGTCTGGACACCCTGGAGGAGGAGCGCGACGTGGCAAAAGCCCGTTCCGCATTCTATCAGCAATAGGCTCGAAGATACCAAAGCAGAGAAGTACCGGTGTCGGTGTCGAAACCGGCAGATCTCGGGTAGGGGGTCCCGAACTGTGCGTCTAAGGCGGATGGTAACAGGAGGCAGGGACATGATGTTTTACCCAGGTTCATGCCCTCTTGATGGAGGTAAAACCCTACGTCCTGCTTGATTAATATTGATGATATGGGTAGTACAAGAGTAGATCTACCACGACATCAGAGAGGCTAAACCCTAGAAGCTAGCCTATGGTATGATTGTCTGTTGTCCTACGGACTAAAACCCTCTGGTTTATATAGACACCGGAGGGGGCTAGGGTTACACAAGGTCGGTTACAAAGGAGGAGATATACATATCCGTATTGTCTAGCTTGCCTTCCACGCCAAGTAGAGTCCCATCCGGACATGAGACGAAGTCTTCAATCTTGTATCTTCATAGTCCAATAGTCCGGCCAAAGGATATAGTCTGGCTGTCCGGAGACCCCCTAATCCAGGACTCCCTCAGTAGCCCCCGAACAAGGCTTCAATGACGATGAGTTCGGCGCGTAGTATTGTCTTCGGCATAGCAAGTCGGGTTCTTCTCCAATTTCCAAGTGTTTGTAGGCAGTGTCCGGTCCCATAAATGTTCGGACCTCTTGGCTTCTATGCTCAATAAAGGCTATCTCCCACGCGTCGAATGAATACGAGGCGCCAGGGCATTTTTACATTCGCCCCCTAGCCAGATAAGTAAATTGTCTATTAAAGGGACGGGGATTCTTAGATCCGATCCATACCATCCTCCCCCAGCGAGAATCCATCAGAGCGCGTTTCGGAAAAATCCATTCCAGCATGGCCGACCTCCGCAGCTCCTCCTCCCGCCCCCGTAGCCCTAATCTCGGTGATTGGGAGAGGTGTTCAGTCCCGAACAGTCGATTAGTCAAACTGCAGACCAAGGGATTTCTCCCTCCGACATATATGGTGCCCGTTCGAGCCGGGCTTGCCACCTACAATGGCAGGGAGCAAGCGGAGAGCTTTCCCTGTCCCTCCATGGGGGAACGGGTTTGCCTTGTTCCTTATTTACTAAGGGGACTCAGATTTCCAATTCATCCGTTTCTCCGTGGGCTCCTGGAGTTCTACGGCCTCCAATTACACAATCTCACCTCTGCCTCCATTCTACATATCGCCGGCTACGTTGCTCTCTGCGAGTTGTTCCTGGGCTGCGAGGCTCACTTCGAGCTATGGAAAAGGCTATTTTGCCTCATCCCTTGCACACAGAGGGAATCACTTTATCAAGTGGGCGGAGCCGAAATATGGCGCATCGCCGATACCAGATACTTGTCCGGTACCCCAAAGAAGCCATCCGAAGACTGGCCTTCAGAATGGTTTTATATGGAGGACGTTCCCCTTCCGGACCCTGTTCGGCGGGGTCTTCCTGAGTTCAACAATTCTCCTCTGAAGAAGCGCCAAAGTTGGCACCCACGGAGCCCCTAGGCGGAAGACAACAGGGAAGTCCTCTATCTGATGAACCAGATCAAAGCACTGGCTCAATCAGGATTGACAATAATCAAAGTTATGTCGATTTGCATAATGCGGGGAGTGCATCCACTTCAATATCGTGGGCACCCCTTGTGGTGTTATAACGGGGCGGATGACGCCACCCACTGCGGGCATAAGGGTCCGGACAATGCTGTCGCTCTAGTGAAAATTCTGTCCGAACTGTTCAAGGGTGAGGAAGAGGAGGTCTCCCGCATCAAGCCACAGGATGGATTCTCCATGTACAATCCTCCAAGCTGGGTAAGTTATATTTCCCTGCTCCAATTTTCCCCGCATTCTTTGTCGTAAGTATTCACCTTGCCACTTTGCGGCAGGAACTGCGAAAAGCCATAAAGGAGGTCAGCAGCCCTTCTCCACAACTAGAGGACCCTGACCGGGCCCTCGACTCCGGACTTGAAGAAGATTCAGTTATCTCCGTGGAGCTGATAGGCCGGCAATTCTATCAGTTAAGACGCGACGATGCCATGGTGGCCATTATGGCCGACTATCCCGGAGTGCTGCCTGTCGACAGCCAAAGCTCCCCCAACAGTAGTACCGTCTTTAAAGACGACACGAGACAACCTTCCATCTAGCGATGGCACAGAGGAACTCTCGATGAAAGCACCAATGTCGGTGTCAAAACCGGCAGATCTCGGGTAGGGGGTCCCGAACTGTGCGTCTAAGGCAGAAGGTAACAGGACGCAGGGGACACGATGTTTTACCCAGGTTCAGGCCCTCTTGATGGAGGTAAAGCCCTACATCCTGCTTGATTAATATTGATGATATGGGTAGTATAAGAGTAGATCTACCACGAGATCAGAGAGGCTAAACCCTAGAAGCTAGCCTATGGTATGATTGTCTGTTGTCCTACGGACTAAAACCCTCCGGTTTATATAGACACTTGAGGGGGCTGGGGTTACACAAGGTCGGTTACAAAGGAGGAGATATACATATCCGTGTTGTCTAGCTTGCCTTCCACGCCAAGTAGAGTCCCATCCCGACACGAGACGAAGTCTTCAATCTTGTATCTTCATAGTCCAACAGTCCAGCCAAAGGATATAGTCCGGCTATCCGGAGACCCCCTAATCCAGGACTCCCTCAACGGGCCAAAACTTATAACGTTGGCGAGCTAGTTCTATGTCTGCCGGAGAAGAAAAAGAGCAAGCTCGAGCCCAAATGGGAAGGTCCCTTCATTATTGACCAAGTTCTCACCGGTGGAGTGTACCATCTGCGGGACGCATCGAATAATCGACTTGAGCCGAACCCATGGAACGCAGCCAGGCTCCGAAGATTCTACGCCTAGTGCCGGACTCTATGTTTGTCTCCTTCCTCTGTCCATTTTTTGCATATACATTATCTGTATTTTCTCTCTTTCTTTCTTTTATTCTTTCTCAAGGCCTTCATGGGCCAACTTGTGCCTTGCTTGCACACTATTGACGCGCTAACCGCGCTCATTATACCTGGGGGCTTCTTACATAGAAGCTTAATTATTTATCTGGGCTTCATGCCCCGCACATGTGTTATTCTTCCGCATGTACCTGTTCTTCGCCATTATATGCATCGATATGACTTAAGTTTTGGCCAAGCTGGGTTGCCTGGCTCTTGTATTTATGCCTTACGTTCCCGTTAATTCCGCTAGGGCATAAGGGGAGCACCTCTGTGATTGTTACTGCCGGGTTAGCCGGATGTGTACCTCAGACTGGGTGAAGCCAAAAGCTAGCGTTCTTAAGGGAATATTCGGTCGGTGAACAAAAGATGATTTTTATTTATTTTCCATATGTGCCCCCAGATGTTTTTGCCTGCGTCTCCTCTCGCAGTCCGGACATGCACTTTAGGGCATGCGTGCCCAGGGAAAGGAACCCTTAACGGAACTATTCTCCATGGAAGATGTTTCTTACAACCCGTGTAATATAACATAACTAGTTGGGTACTTGTCTGTTCAAGCACTAATGACCCCTACGCCTGGTTTCCACGCATACCCCGGTTCTTATATAACTGAGCGGGTATTCGGATACACTCCGGACTATCATGTTCCGAGGTTGAAGCGAAAAGGTCCGCCATGACAAATGATTCACAATACTAAATTCCTCTTCTATACCATCCAATAGGCTGTCTAGCCTACAATCCTGTTGGGAATACTTTGCGGCTAATTCTACTTGCCCATACACTAAGCTAACGGGGATCTCTTTCCCATCGGGCCCCACAGGTCCGACCTCGGCCATGTGGTTTGGGTCAGCCTTGGTATACCACGTCTTCACCATGGCCCAGGCTTCCCTGGCACCTTGACGGCAGGCCGATATCTTAAATAATCAAAAGCGCCGCCGTGCTCCCTTGAGCTTCTCTGCAAGCTCTCCAATGCCTGCTGGCAGGGAGACAGATGGCCACAAGGCCTGGGCAATACCTTGCATCACCTGCCGAACTTGTTCATGCAGTTGTGAGAGCTCGGGTAGAAGATCACCCGCAAACCCGAGCATCTCCTCCGTGGGACGACCCGTCAGCATACCTGCAGACATAACTCTGTTAGCCGACTTCTCCGCCGTACTCTTTTAAGGGTTCGTTCAAGCACTTACTGAAAATGCCGCGTCGAAGCCGCTTATTCTCCTTCACGGAGTCCGCAAGCTGGGCTCGAACATCTTTCAGTTCCACACTCAGCTTGGTATTGGCGTCTTGGAGATTGTTTTTCTCCCGCATGACCTTAGTCAGTACGCGATCGCCAGACTTTAGCTGACGTTCGACATGCTGGTCCTCCAGATTCTCTCTGGAGTCATCTGCAATATCTATTGTTAGATCTGCAGCCATGCCACACACTATATGGTACCTATCATTCTTTGAAACAAATGTTACCAGCTGGGGACTTTTCAGGTTCCTTCAATGCGGCAACGGCGGCCCAAAGTTGGGTCTTGCATTCCTCCAGCTCCTGTGACAGTCGAGTATTCTTCTCTGTAAGAACCTGCACAATAAATGATCCTTAAATCAGTTGTGCCAACTGTTTCAAGTCTCAGGGGCTACTGATATATATACTCATCAAATTTTCTTACCCGTACATCGTTTACATACTGGTCCGTGGCTCTGGCTTGACCATATTGAGCAGCACGGATGTACGCATCTCCTGAGTTGAATGCATCAAACGCCTTTCGGGAGAAACAAGCATCACATAGTACAGCTCGGTGACGCCTGTGATTCATGGTGCTCTCCACTTCAGAATTCGTAGAGGATATCTTATCCGCATGCTCTGTAGAAGGAGTATCCAACGTGTGCCTCATGTTAGCTTCCGCCTCTGTGTCCGGCCCTGGAGCCCGACTGGTAGAGGCGTGATCGGCGACCTCTCCGGATATTGTCCGGCGAGCGTTCTTCCTTCTAGGAAACATGGATGTTATTATGTTTTTAAAGACGACAACCACGGAGTGAGGTGTTGCATCATACCTCTGCGCCGGCGTCTTCGTCCGGACCGCCTTCCTTTTTAGCCTGTCCGGCTTTGAAACCCCTTCTTGGCGAGTCGCCACGGGCTCGGCATGGCGTCCCGAGGGCCTTCCCTATAAAACACCGTTTGTATGCGGTAGGTGAAGTACATAAAAGGAAATCATTTTCAAAGTTTGGGAGTCCAGTCTCATTTACCTGCGAGGCTGGGAGTATCCCAGGGTAGTCGGCTATAATGGCCACCATGGCGTCATCACAGCTTAGCTGATAGAAAATCCTATCAATCAGCTCCACGAATATGTCCGGATCCTCTTTGAGGTCGGGGTCGAGGACCCGTTCAGGATCCTCCGGTTGTGGAGGTGGGCTATTGATCTACCCTACCGCCTTACGCAGTTCCTGCGATGAAACGGCAAGGTAAATATTTATCATGAAAACAAGGGTAGGATGGAAGTAAAAAGAGCGGAAGCTCACCCAGCTTCGAGGGTTGTTTTTGGAGAATCCATCCCGTGGCTTGATGCGGAGGAACTCCTCTTCTTCCCCCTTATACAGATCAGATAGAATTTTTGCTAGAACAGCAACTAAGTCCGGTCCCTTGCGCCCGTAGCGAGTGGCATCATCTTCCGCGTTGAAGTGCCACATGGCGCGGCCTCGATATTGAAGTGGCTGCACCCCCCGCATAATGCATATTTCCATAACCTCGGTTATGGTCAGTCCTGATTTGGCTAGCAACTTTATCCGGCCCATCAGATAAAATACGTCTCTATCATCTTCCTCCTATGGGCTCCGTGGGCGCCAGCTTAGGCGTTTCTTCAAAGGGGCGTTGTCAAACTCAGGAAGACCAATCTGGATAGGATCCGGGAGAGGAACATCCTCCATATAAAACCACTCCGAAGGCCAGTCCTCGGACGTCTTTTTCGGGGTACCGGATGGGTATCCGGTCCTGGCGATGCGCCATACTTCGGCTCCGCCCACTTGATATACTGATCCCCTCTGTGTATGGCTGGAGGGAGGAATCCCTAGGTCTGTAGCTTCACTAATTGGCTATACGGGACGGAACACTTCTCCCAATCCCCGAGCTTGGGGCTGCAGGAGCGAGAGGAGGAGCTGCGCTGGCCGGTCATGTTGGGATGGATTTTTTCGGGCGCTCCGATGAATGCTCGCTGAGGGAGGATGGTGAGGTTTGGATCTAAGGATCCTCGTCTCTTTAATAGACAGTTCATTCACATAGATGGGGTGGTAAATGTAAAAAGACCCTGGCTCCTCACATTCGCTTGACACGTGGAAGATGGCCATTATTGGACGCAGAAGCCAAGAAGCGCAACATTTACGAGAAGCCGAACACTATTTAACAGGTACTCAGAGTTTGAAGAAGAACCCGCCTTGCTATGCCGAAGACAATCTGCACGCCGGACTCATCATCATTGAAGCCTGTTTCGGGGGCTACTGAGGGAGTCCTGGATTAGGGGGTATCCGGACAGCTGGACTATATCCTTTGGCCGGACTGTTGGACTATGAAGATACAAGCTTGAAGACTTCGTCCCGTGTCTGGATGGGACTCTCCTTGGCGTGGAAGGCAAGCTTGGCAGTATGGATATGTAGATCTCCTTCCTTGTAACGACTCTGTGTAACCCTAGCCCCCTCCAGTGTCTATATAAATCGGAGGGTTTAGTCCGTAGGACCAACAACAACAATCATACCATAGGCTAGCTTCTAGGGTTTAGCCTATTCGATCTCGTGGTAGATCAACTCTTGTACTACTCATATTATCAAGAACAATCAAGCAGGAGGTAGGGTATTACCTCCATCAAGAGGGCCCGAACCTGGGTAAACATCGTATCCCCCGCCTCTTGTTACCAGCCACCTAGACGCACAGTTCAGGAACCCCTACCCGAGATCTGTCAGTTTTGACACCGACAGTGGGGTGTGCATAGGTTCAAGCCACATTTCTCCAATCAATGATATTTAGCTCATGCCTTAACTCGCGAAATCTTTCTTCATCCAAGGGCTTCATGAAGATATCTGCAAGGTTATCATGAGTGTTAACATTGTTGAGCTCGATCTCCCCTCGTCTAATGTGATCCCGGATGAAGTGATACCGAATCTCAATATGCTTCGTCTTGAAGTGTTGCACCGGGCTGAGAGAAATCTTGATGGCACTTTCATTGTCACACCAAAGAGGCACTCTGTCACAAATGACACCATAATCCTTTAAAGTTTGCCTCATCCAAAGAAGTTGAGCACAACAGCTAATGACAGCCACATACTCCGCTTCGGTGGACGAGAGAGACAGACAACTTTGCTTCTTAGAAGACCAACTCACCAAAGAGCAACCAAGAAATTGGCATCCTCCGGAAGTTGACTTCCTATCCACTTTGTCTCCTGCCCAGTCCGAGTCCGAAAAGCCCACAAGGTTGAAATTTTCTCCTCTTGGGTACCATAATGTGACGCCCCCGATTTGACTGTACACTAATCATACACGTAAATGTGTACGACCAAGATCAGGGACTCACGGGAAGATATCACAACACAACTCTAGACACAAATAAAATAATACAAGCTAAATATTACAAGCCAGGGGACTCGAAGGCTCGAATACATATGCTCGAAGACACAAGAGTCAGCGGAAGCAATAATATCTGAGTACAGACATAAGTTAAACAAGTTTGCCTTAAGAAGGCTAGCACAAAAGTAGCAACGATCGAAAAGGAAAGGCCTCCTTCTTGGGACCTCCTAACTACTCCTCGAAGTCGAACTCCATGTAGAATCATCCTTGGGATCCTCTGGCTCCTGGACTCCATCGTTTGGTCGCAACAATCGGGTATCGAAAGGGGAAAAAGGGGGGAGCAAAGCAACCGTGAGTACTCATCCAAAGTACTCGCAAGCAAGGAGCTACACTACATATGCATTGGTATCAAATGAAAGGGGTAGTATATGTGGACTGAACTGCAGAATGCCAGAATAAGAGGGGGATAGCTAGTCCTATCGAAGACTATGCTTCTGGCAACCTCCATCTTGCAGCAGAAGAAGAGAGTAGATGGTAAGTAAATCAAGTATCATCGCATAGCATAATACTACCCGGTGATCCTCCCCTCGTCGCCCTGTTAGAGAGCGATCACCGGGTTGTATCTGGCACTTGGAAGGGTGTGTTTTATTAAGTATCCGGTTCTAGTTGTCATAAGGTCAAGGTACAACTCCGGGTCATCCTTTTACCGAGGGACACAACTATTCGAATAGATAAACTTCCCTACAGGGGTGCACCACATTTCCCAACACGATCGATCCTGTTTGGCCGGACACACTTTCCTAGGTCATGCCCGGCCTCGGAAGATCAACATGTCGCAGCCCTACCTAGGCACAACAGAGAGGTCAGCACGCCGGTCTAAATCCTATGGCGCAGGGGTCTTGTCCCATCGCCCATTGCACACCTGCATGTTGCGAGGGCGGCCAGAAACAGACCTAGGCTCCCTAATACAAGAGTAGGCGTTCCAGTCCAATCCGGCGCGCGCCGCTCAGTCACTAACGTCATGAAGTCTTTGGCTGATACCATGACGTCAAGTGCCCATAATTGTCCCCGTGTAGTTGGTTAGTGCGTATAGGACAATGGCCAGACTCATATCAAATACCAAGATCTCGTTAAGCGTGTTAATTGAATTAACCACGGACGCCGACCAGGGCCAGGCCCACCTCTCTCCTAGGTGGTCTCCACCTATTCTGTCGCTCCGCCACAAAGGTTCACTCAGAGGGCCGTTAGGACAAATGTCGTTTTGGACCCAATCCGTGAATCACTCATGGGTACTCTATGAGCCGACCCGACTTTAGTCACCACAAGTATCATATATTATGTATATAAGTATATACCCGTGATCACCTCCCAAGTGATCACAACCCGATAGTATAGCATGGCAGACACAGAAGAATGTAGGGCCACTGATGGAATACTAGCATCCTACACTAAGCATTTAGGATTGCAGGTAAGGTAACAACAGTAGTAGCAAGGAAAGGCTATGGATCAGAATAGGATTAACGGATAGCAGTAACATGCTAAACTACTCTAATGCAAGCAGTAGAGAGAAGGAATAGGCGATATCCGGTGATCAAGGGATGGCTTGCCTGGTTGCTCTAGCAAGTAGGGGTCGTCAACAACGTAGTCAGTCGGGGCACCAGCAGCAGCGTCAGTCTCGTAGTCTACCAGAGAGAAAAGGGGGAAGAAACAATGAATACAATGCAAACAGATGCATATCGATGCATGACATGACAAGTAACGGTGCTAGGTGTGCCCTAACGCAGTAGGAGGTGATACCGGTGAAGGGGGGAAACATCCGAGAAAATAGCCCTGGTGTTTCGCGTTTTCGGACAGATGAATTAGAGGGGGAAAGTTGCGTGTTTGCTATGCTAGGGATGTGTGGCGGACGAACGGGCTGCGTAACCGAATTCGTCTCGCCGTTCTGAGCAACTTTCATGTACAAAGTTTTTCCATCCGAGCTACGGTTTATTTTATATTAATTTTAAAATATTTAAATCATTTTTAGGATTTATTTAATTATTTTAATTCAATATTATCCAGAATAGCGTTTGCTGACATCATCATGACATCAGCAGTAAACAGGGTGTTGATCGGTCAAACTAACGTGTGGGTACCACATGTCATTGGCTTATCTAATTACTGTTTAGTTAATTAACACTAGTTAATTAGGTTAATTAAACATTAATCAATTAACCTAATTAATTAATTATTTGGTATATATTTTTATTATTTATTTTTATAAATCTTCTGGGGGTGGGGCCCCACTGTCATAGGTGTTGGGGGCCTTAACGGACGCGGGCTACCGGTTAGTGGGCGTTGGGTGCCCGTGCGGGCGCTGAGGCCAGTGGGCGAGGGGACGGGCGTGCGGCCTGGCTCCGGCGGCCGGAGCAGGGCGCGAGGGGGAGGGGCGGCGCAGGCGAGCGAGTTGCGGGGCCGGCGAGGATAGGATGGAGCGGGGGCGGGGCGGCGCGGGCGCGCGGTCTAGCTGCATGGGGCGGCGACGCGAGGGGCGCGCGCATCGGGGGCTGGCACGCGCGGCGCAAGCGAGCGGGAGGAGGCCGGGGTGGCGCGTTGGTGCGGGCGCAGCAGAGAGGCAGGCGGAGGAGCAGCAACACGGGGACCAGGCGCGGTGAGCGCAACAATGCGTGTGGGCGCGCGAGCAGGGGGTCGCGGTGGCCGGCGGGGATGTAGAGCAGGCGCGGCGGCGGGGGGGGGGGGAGGGGGGAGAGCAGTGCAACATCAGCAGGTCGCCGGCGAACGCGGTGCACGAGCGCTGGCGGCAGTGGCACAGTAGCGATGCGGGGCAGAGACGCGGGTGATTCGGCCAGGGTGCGTGGCCGATGCGGTCGAGAGCTGCAGGGGTGCGACGGCGTGGCCGACGCGGTGTTGCGCGTGCGTGCTGTGGACGGCCGACGACAGAGGGAAGGGAGGGAGCTCACGGTGATGTGTAGGGTCAAGGGCAGCGGGGCGTGTGGAGGATGACGGGGACGACGGCGATGTAGGGGAGGCAGTCCGGCGAGGAAGGGGGGCTCTGGTGACGGCGGAGCGATCCTTGAGCGGCGACGGGCGCGGTCGATCCGGGCGGCGTCGGGGTCGGGCCCCTCCCCGATCATATGGGATCGAGAGGAGAGGAGGAGGGGGAGAGGCGAGCAAGTGGGGGGAGTGGGGGTGTCGGTGGGATAGGGTTTGACCGGGGTGGGGTTATGGAGTGAGGGGGGCGGCCTGTTGGGCCTTTTGCCTAGTTGGGCTAGTGGCCCGCTGGGCCGGAGCCTAGTGGGGGGTGCTTTTTTTTCTTTTTTTGTTTAGTCTTTTTCCTTTTATTTATTTCATTTTCTTTTTTAATTCAATTTAAAATATTTAGGCCTTCTCTAAAAATGAGTTTTCTCCACAATAATTACCAGTGCAATATGTGGCACTAACCAAACATTTTGGTTTTACGTTTGAAAACTTTTGTTGTTTGCCATATTTTGAATTTGAACTTTGAACTGGTTTTGAACTAGCGAAAGATTAGCAACGGTGACGGAGGTGACGTGGCATCATTAGCGGAGTTTTACTTTCGCTTAATTATACGGGCGTTACAAAACTCCTCCACTACAAGAAATCTCGTCCCGAGATTTATGAGGTAGAAGGAAACAGTGCGGGGTATTCATCACGCACGCGGTCCTCGCGCTCCCAGGTGGCTTTGTCTTCAGAGTGATGCGACCACTGGACCTTGAGGAACTTGATCGCTTTCTGACGTGTGCGGCGTTCAGCTTGGTCGAGAATGCGGACCGGATGCTCTTTATAGGAGAGGTCCTGTTGCAATTCGAGCACTTCATGATCCACTGCTCGGATTGGGTCCTTGAAGCAACGGCAGAGCTATGACACGTGGAACACATCGTGAACCTGAGAAAGGTTTGACGGAAGCTCCAATTGATATGCCACTTTTCCACACCTTTCAAGAATAGTGAAGGGACCGATATAGCGAGGAGCTAGCTTGCCCTTGATCCCGAAGCGGTGAGCACCCTTCATTGGTGTAACTCAAAGATAAGCCTTTTTGCCAGGTTGATAGACCATGTCTTTGAGATGACGGTCATACTGACTTTTTTGACGTGACCGAGCAGTCTTGAGGTTCTCGCGAATAATGGGGACTTGTTCTTCGGCCTGTTGGATAATATCCGGACCGAAGAGTGGACGTTCCCTAGTTTCAGACCAGTTCAACGGGGTTCGACACTTTCGTCCATATAACACTTCAAAGGGGGCCATCTTTAGACTAGCTTGATAGCTATTATTATAAGAGAACTCGGCATACGGAAGAGATTCTTCCCATTTCTTGCCAAAGGAAATTACACAAGCTCAAAGCATATCTTCGAGAATTCGGTTGACACGTTCAACTTGTCCTTGCGACTGAGGATGAAACGCAGTACTGAACGATAGATGAGTTCCCATAGCTTCTTGGCAACTTGCCCAGAATCTTTAAGTGAACAAGCCGCCACGGTCTGAACTGATAACCAGTGGAATACCGTGAACTGAAACAATTCTGGACATGTAGAGAGTTGCAAGCTGACTAGCCGTGATTATTTCTTTGACCGCCAGAAAATGTGCAACTTTAGAAAGCCAGTCAATGACGACAAGAATAGCATCATTACCTTTCTGCAATTTGGGGAATCCAGTGACGAAGTCCATTTCAACATGGTCCCATTTCCATTCAGGAATAGAGATAGGTTGCATAGTTCCAGCAGGCCTTTGATGCTCTGCTTTGATACGACGGCAAACGTCACACTCAGCAACATAACGAGCAATGTCTTGCTTCATATTAGACCACCAGAGTCTTTGACGGATGTCCTGGTACATCTTTGTACTACCGGAATGAATAGACAAAGGTGTATCATGAATTTCTTTCATAACCTCCTATGTCATATCCTGGCTTTCCTCAGAACATGGCACCGCTAGGCGGCCCTTGAAGTACAAGGTGCCATCATCAGCAATAGTGAAGAATGAGGGCCTGCCTTCGGCGAGGTAGCGCTTAATCTTGTGGGCTTGAGAGTCATACTTCTGTATCGTTTTGACGTTGTTCATGAGATATGGTATAGCAACCAGGGTATTGAGAGAACCCTGGGTAACAACGTGGAGGTTCATCTTGCGGTACTCGGGAGGAGGGGGAGCGAGTGCACTAGGGGGGCCAATATGAAGGTTCAGCTTTCTAAATTCTTTGACAAGCGAGGGCTGAACTTTGTGAACCTGGAGGTGATTGCAGTAAGACTTGCGGCTCAAGGCATCAACCATTACATTAGTCTTGCCTGGGGTATAGGATATACCCACATCAAAGTCTGCAACAGTCTCCATCCATCTCTGCTGACGGAGGTTCAGTTCTAGCTAAGTAAACAGATACTTCAGAATTTGGTGGTTGGTGAAGATCTCGCAACGATTACCGAGAAGGTAATGTCACCACTGCTTCAGAGCATGAATGACGGTAGCAAGCTCGAGGTTGTGAACAGGGTAGTTCTCTTCGTGAGGGCGCAGTTGATGAGAGGCATAAGCAATCACTCTGCGCTCTTGCATTAGGACATAGCGTAATCCTTGACCGGAAGCGTCGCAGTAAATGATGAAGTCCTTCTTAGTATCAGGTGGAGCAAGCACTGGGGCAGTAGTCAACTTGTCTTTGAGTGCCTGGAAACTTTACTGACACTTGTCTATCCATTGGAACTTGATGCCCTTATGCAACAGATTAGTCAGAGGCCTAGCGATCTTGGAGAAGTCCTCGATGAATCGACAACAATAGCTGGTGAGACCGAGAAAACTTCGGACTTGCTTGACATTCTTCGGAGGAGTCCAATCGAGAATAGCCTGGACTCGTTCAGGGTTGACGGCAATACCATCCTTGGAGATGACATGCCCAAGATAGGTTACTTCGGGGAGCCAGAATTCACACTTGGAATACTTAGCATACAGTTGATGCTCCCGTAGCTTTTCCAGCACAAGATGAAGATGTTCAGCATGTTCTTCCTTGTTCTTGGAAAATACCAGGATATCATCCAGATAAACCATGATGAACTTGTCAAGGTAATCCATGAATATATAGTTCATCGGGCGAGAGAAGGTGGCTGGAGCATTCGTTAAGCCGAATGACATGACACTGTACTCGTATGACCCATATCGAGTCACGAAGGCGGTCTTTGGAATATCCTCTTCACGAACACGGATCTGGTGGTAACCCAACCTCATGTCAAGTTTGGAGAACACTCATGAACCAGCTAGTTGATCATATAGATCATTGATCCGAGGGCGGGGATATTTGTTCTGAATAGTGGCTTGGTTAATAGGACGATAGTCTTGGACTAATCGGTTTGTCACATCCTTCTTCTTAACAAAGACAGAAGGTGCTCCCAAAGGAGAGCAACTAGGGCGAATGAAACCTTTGCAAAGAGATTTGTCGATTTCCTCCTTAAGCTCAATGAGTTCATGCGGCGACATCTTGTAGGGCCGTTTGGCTATAGGAGTGGTGCCTGGTTTCGATGATGAATTCGACAACTCTAGCAGGGGGAATCCCTGGAAGTTCTTCTGGAAATACGTCTTGGAATTCGCGAATGACGAGAATGTTTTCAATGCCCTCGAGTGGTGCAACGTTCAATGCATTCAAGGCATAAAGCCGTGCCTCGGCATTCTGAACCAGATGAGCCTGGTAAGTAATTATTTCATCAGAAGGGTGTAGCAGATGGACGGTCTTAGTGGCGCAAACTATAGAAGCAGTATGCGCTTTCAACCAATCCATTCCTAGAATGAGATCAATGCTACAGGACTTTAGTACGATGGGAGAGACAAGGAATTCTAGTCCTTCGATTTCAACGGGGACATCGTTGCAAATCATGGAGGTCCGACATTCGCCCGCGGGGGTGTGTACTAATAGCGAAGCATTCATGTCTTTGCTTTTAATGCCATGCATGAATGCAAAATCCTCTGACATGAATGAATGTCATGCACGTGTATCAAATAAAACGGATGCTGGTACTGAATTTACGAGGAGTGTACCCATCACGGTAGCAGGCTGGTCTAGAACTTCATTGAGATCAACGTGGTTGGCATGAACACGACCATGACTTGGCATTGTTGTTGCGAGGCTGGTTGCTTCCACGGCCAGCTGCGGCAAGGGCCAGTTGATTCTGGTTCTGGTTGCATTCCCTAGCACAATGTCCTGGTTAATGATGTCTACGACACAACCTTCTTCTTGTAGACGTTGTTGGGCCTCCAAGTGCAGAGGTTTGTAGGACAGTAGCAAATTTCCCTCAAGTGGATCACCTAAGGTTTATCAATCCGTAGGAGGCGTAGGGTGAAGATGGTCTCTCTCAAGCAACCCTGCAACCAAATAACAAAGAGTCTCTTGTGTCCCCAACACACCCAATACAATGGTAAATTGTATAGGTGCACTAGTTCGGCGAAGAGATGGTGATACAAGTGCAGTATGGATAGTAGATAATAGCTTTTGTAATATGAAAATATAAAAATAGCAAGGTAACTAATGATAAAAGTGAGCGTAAACGGTATTGCAATGCGTTGAAACAAGGCATAGGGTTCATACTTTCACTAGTGCAAGTTCCCTCAACAATGATAACATAATTGGATCACATAACTATCCCTCAATATGCAACAAAGAGTCACTCCAAAGTCACTAATAGCGGAGAACAAACGAAGAGATTATGGTAGGGTACAAAACCACCTCAAAGTTATTCTTTCCAATCAATCTGTTGGGCTATTCCTATAAGTGTCACAAACAGCCCTAGAGTTCGTACTAGAATAACACCTTAAGACACAGATCAACCAAAACCCTAATGTCACCTAGATACTCCAATGCCACCTAAAGTATCCGTGGGTATGATTATACGATATGCATCACACAATCTCAGATTCATCTATTCAACCAACACATAGAACCTCAAAGAGTGCCCCAAAGTTTCTACCGGAGAATCACGACGAAAACGTGTGCCAACCCCTATGCATAGGTTCATGGGCAGAACCCGCAAGTTGATCACCAAAACATACATCAAGTGAATCACGTGATATCCCATTGTCACCACAGATACGCACGGCAAGACATACAACAAGTGTTCTCAAATCTTTAAAGACTCAATCCGATAAGATAACTTCAAAGGGGAAACTCAATCCATTACAAGAGAGTAGAGGGGGAGGAGAAACATAAGATGCAACTATAATAGCAAAGCTCACGATACATGAAGATCGTGCCAAATCAAGAACACGAGAGAGAGAGAGAGAGATCAAGCACATAGCTACTGGTACATACCCTCAGCCCCGAGGGAGAACTACTCCCTCCTCGTCATGGAGAGCACCAGGATGATGAAGATGGCCACCAGAGAGGGATTCCCCCTCCGGCAGGGTGCCGGAACGGGTCTAGATTGGCTTTCGGTGGCTACGGAGGCTTTTGGCGGCGGAACTCCCGATCTTTTGTGCTCATGGTAGTTTTAGGGTATATGGAGATATATAGGCGGAAGAAGTACGTCAGGGGGGCCACGAGGGGCCCATGAGGGTGGAGGGCGCGCCCTAGGGGGGGGGGGTGGGCGCGCCCCTACCTCATGGCCTCCTCGAAGTTCCTTGACGTAGACTCCAAGTCTCCTGGGTTGCTTTCCTTCCAAAAATGAGTTCCGTGAAGTTTCAGGTCAATTGGACTCCGTTTGATTTTCCTTTTCTTCGAAACCCTAAAATAGGCAAAAAAACAGAAACTAGCACCGGGCTCTGCATTAATAGGTTAGTCCCGAAAATATTATAAAAGTGTATAATAAAGCCCATAAACATCCAAAACAGAAGATAATATAGCATGGAGCAATCAAAAATTATAGATACATTGGAGACGTATCAGCATCCCCAAGCTTAATTCCTGCTCGTCCTCGAGTAGGTAAATGATAAAAACAGAATTTTGATGCGGAGTGCTACTTGGCGTAATTTTAATGTAATTCTTCTTAATTGTGGCATGAATATTCAGATCCGAAAGATTCAAGATAAAAGTTCAGATTGACATAAAAATAATAATACTTCAAGCATACTAACTAAGCAATCATGTCTTCTCAAAATAACATGGCCAAAGAAAGTTCATCCCTACAAAATCATATAGTTTAGTCATGCTCCATTTTAATCACACAAGAATGCTCTCATCATGCACAACCCCGATGACAATCGAAGCAATTGTTTCATACTTTAGTAATCTCAAACCTATAAACTTTCACGCAATATATGAGCACGAACCATGGACATAGCACTATGGGTGGAATAGAATATGATGATGGGGATTATGTGGAGAAGACAAAAAGGAGAAAGTCTCACATCAACGAGGCTAATCAATGGGCTATGGAGATGCCCATTAATTGATGTTAATGCAAGGAGTAGGGATTGCCATGCAACGGATGCACTAGAGCTATAAATGTATGAAAGCTCAACAAAAGAAATTAAGTGGGTGTGCATCCAACTTGCTTGCTCACGAAGACCTAGGGCACTTAAGGAGGCCCATTGTTGGAATATACAAGCCAAGTTCTATAATGAAAATTTCCCACTACTATATGAAAGTGACAAAACAAGAGACTCTCTATCATGAAGATCATGGTGCTACTTTGAAGCACAAGTGTGGAAAAGTATAGTAGCATTGTCCCTTCTCTCTTTTTCTCTCATTTTCATCATTTTTTTTTCATTTTTTGGGCCTTCTCTTTTTTTATGGCCTTTCTCTTTTTTGGGGCCTTCTATTTTTTATGGCCTTTCTCTTTTTTTATTCCTCACTTGGGACAATGCTCTAGAAAATGATGATCATCACACTTCTATTTATTTACAACTCAATGATTACAACTCGATACTAGAACAAAGTATGACTCTATATGAATGCCTCCGGCGGTGTACCGGGATATGCAATGAACCAAGAGTGACATGTATGAAAGAATTATGAATGGTGGCTTTGCCACAAATACTATGTCAACTACATAATCATGCTAAGCAATATGACAATGATGAATGTGTCATGATGAACGTAATGGTGGAAAGTTGCATGGCAATATATCTCGGAATGGCTATGGAAATGCCATAATAGGTAGGTATGGTGGCTGTTTTGAGGAAGATATAAGGAGGTTTAAGTGTGAAAGAGCGTATCATATCACGGGGTTTGGATGCACCGGCGAAGTTTGCGCCAACTCTCAATGTGAGAAAGGGCAATGCACGGTACTGAAGAGGCTAGCAAGGATGGAAGGGTGAGAGTGCGTATAATCCATGGACTCAAAATTAGTCATAAAGAACTCACATACTTATTGCAAAAATATACAAGTCATCAAAAACCTCGGCACTACGCGCATGCTCCTATGGGGATAGATTGGTAGGAAAAGACCATTGCTCGTCCCCGACCGCCACTCATAAGGAAGACAATCAAATAACACCTCATGTTTCAAATTTGTTACACAACGTTTACCATATGTGCTACGGGACTTACAAACTTCAACACAAGTATATCTCAAATTCACAACTACTCAACTAGCACGACTTTGATATTATTACCTCCATATCTCAAAACAATCATCAAGCATCAAACTTTTCTTAGTATTCAAAACACTCCTAAGAAAATTTTACTAATCTTGAATACCTAGCATATTAGGATTTATTTAAGCAAATTACCATGCTATTTAAGACTATCAAAATAATCTAAGTGAAGCATGAGAGATCAATAGTTTCTATAAACCAAAACCACCACTGTGCTTTAAAAAGATATAAGTGAAGCATTAGAGCAAATGACAAACTACTCCGAAAGATATAAGTGAAGATCAATGAGTAGTCAAATAATTATGCAACTATGTGAAGACTCTCTAACATTTAATAATTTCAGATCTTGGTATTTTATTCAAACAGCAAGAAAAACAAAATAAAATGTCATCTAAGAATAGCAAACATCATGTGAAGAAGCAAAAACTTAGGATCAACCGATACTAACTGATAGTCGTTGAAGAAGAAAGGTGGGATGCCAACCGGGGCATCCCCAAGCTTAGATGCTTGAGATTTCTTGAAATATTATCTTGGGATGCCTTGGGGATCCCCAAGCTTGAGCTTTTGTGTCTCCTTAATTCCTCTCATATCACGGTCTTCCCTAAATCTCAAAAGCTTTGTCCACACAAAACTAAACAAGGACTCGTGAGATAAGTTAGTATAAACCATTGCAAAAACCTTATCGTATTCTACTGTAGCAAATCACTAAAATTATTATTCAACATTACATACTAAATGCCTCTGCATATTTAATAGTCCTATCCTCAAATAGAGTCATTAAAGAAGCAAACATATGCAAACAATGCAAACATAACAGCAATCTGCCTAAACAGGACATTCTGTAAAGAGTGCAGCAAGATCCATACTTACCTAGCTCAAAAAATTATGAAAGAAAATTCCCACTGTATTAAATTTATCAGAGCTTAATATGAAAAATGTTTCAACATTTTATCACATTCTGACTTTTCTAGGGAATTATTGCAACAGCGGTAAACTTTCTGTTTTCAAACAGCAACATGTGAACTTCTAAAATAGGCATAGTAAAGGCTATCAATGCTAATTTTATTGAAATAAAAGATGCAAAACATTGTTATAAATAACAGCAAGCAAATCTTAAAAAAATAAATTTACGCTCCAAGCAAAACACATATCATGTGGTGAATAAAAATATAGCTCCAAGTAAAGTTACTGATGAACGAAGACGAAAGAGGGGATGCCTTCCGGGGCATCCCCAAGCTTAGGCTCTTGGATATCCTTGAATGTTACCTTGGGGTGCCTTGGGCATCCCCAAGCTTAGGATCTTGCCACTCCTTATTCCATAGTCCATCGAATCCTTACCCAAAACTTGAAAACTTCACAACACAAAACTTAACAGAAAACTCGTAAGCTCCGTTAGTATAAGAAAATAAATCACCACTTCAAGGTACTGTAATGAACTCATTATTTATTTATATTGGTGTTAAACATACTGTATTCCAACTTATCTATGGTTTATAAACTATTTTACTAGCCATAGATTCATCAAAATAAGTAAACAACACAATGAAAACAAAATCTGTCAAAAACTGAACAGTCTGTAGTAATATGAATCAAATGTATACTTCTGGAACTCATAAAATTCTCAAATAAATTTGTGGCCTGAGGAATTTATATATTAACCATATGAAAAAATAATTAACTAAATAACACTTTCCAAATAAAGATGGCAGCAATTCTCGTGAGCGCTAAAGTTTCTGTTTTTTACAGCATGATCAACAAGACTTTCCCCAAGTCTTCCCAACGGTTCTACTTGGCACAAACACTAATTAAAAGCTTAAAACCACATCTAAACAGAGGCTAGATGAATTATTTATTACTAAACAGGAGCAAAAATCAAGGAACAAAAATAAAGTTGGGTTGCCTCCCAACAAGCGCTTATCGTTTAACGCCCCTAGCTAGGCATGATGATTTCAATGATGCTCACATAAAAGATAAGAATTGTAACATAAAGAGAGAATCATGAAGAATATGACTAGCACATTTAAGTCTAACCCACTTCCTATGCATAGGGATTTTTTGAGCAAACAACTTGTGGGAACAATAATCAACTAGCATAGGAGGGAAAAACAAGCATAACTTCAAAACATTAAGCACATAGGGAGGAAACTTCATATTATTGCAATCCCTATAAGCATATGTTCCTCCCTCATAATAATTTTCATTAGCATCATGAATGAATTCGACAATATAACCAGCACCTAAAGCATTCTTTTCATGATCTACAAGCATAGAAAATTTACTACTCTCCACACAAGCGAAATTCTTCTCATGAATAATAGTGGGAGCAAACTCAACAAAATAACTATCATGTGATTGAAAATTAAGATCAAGATGACAAGTTTCATCATTATTCTTTAAAGCACACGTGTCATCACAATAATCATCATAGATAGGAGGCATGCTTTCATCATAATAAATTTGCTCATCAAAACTTGGGGGAGAAAAAAATATCATCTTCATCAAACATAGCTTCCCCAAGCTTGTGGCTTTGCATATCATTAGCATCATGGATATTCAAGGAATTCATACTAACAACATTGCAATCATGCTCATCATTAAAATATTTAGTGCCAAATATTTTATATATTTCTTCTTCTAGCACTTGAGCACAATTATCCTTTCCATCATACTCACAAAATATATTAAAAAGGTGAAGCGTATGAGACAAACTCAATTCCATTTTTTATAGTTTTCTTTTATAAACTAAACTAGTGATAAAACAAGAAACTAAAAGGCTCGATTGCAAGATCTAAAGATATACCTTCAAACACTCACCTCCCCGGCAACGACACCAGAAAAGAGCTTGATGTCTACTACACAACCTTCTTCTTGTAGACGTTGTTGGGACTCCAAGTGCAGAGGTTTGTAGGACAGTAGAAAATTTCCCTCAAGTGGATGACCTAAGGTTTATCAATCCGTAGGAGGCGTAGGGTGAAGATGGTCTCTCTCAAGAAACCCTGCAACCAAATAACAAAGAGGCGTAGGCGTAGAGAGAGAGAGATGAAACACATAGCTACTGGTACATACCCTCAGCCCCGAGGGAGAACTACTCCCTCCTTGTCATGGAGAGCACCGGGATGATGAAGATGGCCACCGGAGAGGGATTCCCCCTCCGGCAGGGTGCCGGAAAGGGTCTAGATTGGTTTTCGGTGGCTACGGAGGCTTCTGGCGGTGGAATTCCCGATCTATTGTGGTCTCTGATCGTTTTAGGGTATATTCAGATATATAGGCGGAAGAAGTACGTTAGGGGGCCACGAGGGTGGAGGCCGTGCCCAGGGGGGTGGGCGCGCCCCCCTACCTCGTGGCCTCCTCGAAGCTTCCTTGACGTAGACTCCAAGTCTCCCGGGTTGCTTTCCTTCCAAAAATGAGTTCTGTGAAGTTTCAGGTCAATTGGACTCCGTTTGATTTTCCTTTTCTTTGAAACCCTAAAATAGGCAAAAAAACAGAAACTGGCACTGGGCTCTGGGTTAATAGGTTAGTCCCAAAAATAATATAAAAGTGTATAATAAAGCTCATAAACATCCAAAACAGAAGATAATATAGCATGGAGCAATCAAAAATTATAGATACGTTGGAGACGTATCAGTTGACCACACATGAAGCACAGACCATTACTGGAAATGGGAACAGGAGCTCGGGGTGGTGGAGCTAGAAGTCTTGGCTGCCTAGTTGGTGGGGGAGGCAGACGCGGTGCAGCATAGGACTGCCTTGGAGCAGGTGCAGTTGGCTGGTACATGCTATTGGGAATCCATATCCTATGCTTCTGCGAGGATGGGCCCGTGTCATGGTTGCGCCCGTGAGAGCTATGGTGTTCCTGCATACCAGTTTCGACATCGATGGCCTTGTTCACCAAGGTGGCGAAATCAGCAAAGTCGTGCACTAGCAGTGCGATCTTGATGTCAGCTAGAAGGCCATCACAGAACTTCTCCTGTCTGTGTGCATCAGTTGCAATGTCTTCTTCAGCATAGCGGGATAAATCCAGAAACTTCCACAGTTTTGTTGCCTTGGGTGAGGTTGCGGAACTCGTGCTTCTTCCAGTCCATGACTCCCTGGGGAATGAAGCGGGCATGAAAAGCAGCTTGGAAATCTGGCCAGGTGATGATTGTTCCAACCGGCAGAGTACGCCTGTGGCTGTCCCACCATTGAGTAGCGGGTCCTTTTAGAAAGAAGGAAGCAAAGGTGACATAGCTGGCAGGGGCTACATCAGCAGACTCCATCTCATAGGTGATGCCACGGAGCCAGTCATCAGCATCCAGAGGCTGAGTTGAGCTGCGGTACACAGTTGGGTTGAGGCGCATGAAATCCTGTAAAGTCACTTGGGCTGGCTGCTGGTTCGTATTGGGGCGAGGAAACTGAGCCATCATATTCCATGAACCGGCGATTCATCTCGAGCTGTTGGATCATACCAGCCATGTACTCAGGCGGAGGTGGGGCATAGCCACCATGACCACGACCACCTGGTCTAACCATCCTGCTAAAATTTAATAGGGGTAATTCAGCATTGTGAAATATGCAAAGACAAACATTATTCACGATGAAGCATGCACAATGAAAGAAGCACGATAGATACTACATAGTAGTCGGCATGTCTTACAAAAGGGATCATGCATAGAGTTCGGTACACAGAGTCCAGTACATAGGCTAAAGACATCATAGGCAGCACGCAAGCTCACGATGAAGACACCTAATACTAATAAGCAAGACTACATCAGTCTCAGGAGGAACTGTGGAGGTAGGTGTAGCCTGCCAGCTGGTAGTGACCCGACGGGAAGTCCTCCACGTTAGTAGCCTAGGGTCCGCGGATACTCTGGTGCAGAACCCGACGCTCAGGTGGCAGAAGAGGACCAAGTGCGGGAGAGTATCCTCCCACATCTGGCCAGCTGACACCCTGGGGCATCACGGTCTTGGCTGGGTAGATCACAGAACGCGATAGATCACAAGATCGGACAAGGGGGTGCAACAGTGTCAGAGGACGGTAAAGGTGCTGACGGGTGGTGTACAACTTGTGGCAAAGAGCTCGGTTAGCTCTATCCAGCCCATTAGCATGCAGAACCAGGTTCTGATGGTAGAAGGGCTCTCGGGTGACAATGGAGTAGGCAGCAGTGTAGTATCCCTCCGCACCAACATCGGATGCGATAGCAATGTGCCTGAAAGGGGAGGTGTCCAACTCCCGATACTCTCCACGAAGACGTGTCAGAGCAGCATAAGCAACATCGCGGACTACCATGTCGATAGTCACTCCAACACCATGAGCAGTGTGCAACACGATAGTGGAGTCATACTCCCGAGAGTAGAGGTGGACGATGGCACGGTACTGCTCCTGGTTAAAGTCCTGGTACTGCCCATACACGGTGTACTCAGGGTGCCAGCGATAACCCAGATAGGTCATCATCTTCGCTAACACAACAGGTGATCCTGAGACACCAATGGCCATCGTGTGGCGCACGACCTGCCTCATGGGTTCCATTTGAAAACAAAGATGTTTCAAAGGAGTCAAATGACAGTGTGGATATTGTTCAAAATACTACTCTAAGGAATAACTAGGGCTTATCCAACTTTGGGGTGAATGGAGTCACGGGATCCTAATGTTAGAGTTAGTAAATTCGTTTAACCCGAGTAGAAGAGAGTTCAGAGTCCCAGAGTTAAGATTGAGAAGTAAAAGATCCTAATACCACCAAAATGGCGACGTGGGTCCGTAAGACACACAACCATGTTAGTAAAATGTAATGTCTAGACTCGACTTCGGCCAAGGAGTGTGGAAGGGGGATTCCTATAGGCAGTCGGCTCTGATACCAACTTGTGACGTCGCCGATTTGACCGTACACTAATCATACACGCAAATGTGTACGACCAAGATTAGGGATTCACCAGAAGATATCACAACACAACTCTAGACATACAAGCCAGTGCCCTCGAAGGCTCGAATACATATGCTCGAAGACACAAGAGTCAACAGAAGCAATAATATCTGAGTATAGACATAAGTTAAACAAGTCTTCCTTAAGAAGGCTATCACAAAAGTAGCAATGATCGAAAAGGCAAGGCCTCCTGCCTGGGACCTCCTAACTACTCCTCGAAGTCGAACTCCATGTAGAATCATCCTCGGGATCCTCTGGCTCCTGGACTCCATCGTCTGGTCGCAACAATCGGGTATCGAAAGGGGAAAAAGGGGGAGCAAAGCAACCATGAGTACTCATCCAAAGTACTTGCAAGCAAGGAGCTACACTACATATGCATTGGTATCGAAGACTACGCTTCTGGCAACCTCCATCTTGCAGCAGAAGAAGAGAGTAGATGCTAAGTTAACAAAGTATCATCGCATAGCATAATCCTACCCGGCGATCCTCCCCTCGTCGCCCTGTTAGAGAGCGATCACCGGGTTGTATCTGGGACTTGGAAGGGTGTGCTTTATTAAGTATCCGGTTCTAGTTTTTTTAATAGTACAACTCCGGCTCATCCTTTTACCAAGGGACACGACTATTCGAATAGATAAACTTCCCTGGAGGGGTGCACCACATTTCCCAACACGCTCGATCCCCTTTGGTCGGACACACTTTCCTAGGTCATGCCCGGCCTCCGAAGAACAACACGTCGTAGCCCTACCTAGGCACAACAGAGAGGTCAACACGCCGGTCTAAATCCTATGGCGCAGGGGTCCAGGCCCATCGCCCATTGCACACCTGCACGTTGTGAGGGCGGCCGGAAACAGACCTAGCCCCCCTAATACAAGAGCAGACGTTCCAGTCCAATCCAGTGCGCGCCGCTCAGTCGCTAATGTCACGAAGGCTTCGTTTGATACCACGACATCGAGTGCCCATAACTATCCCCGCGTAGTTGGTTAGTGCGTATAGGACAATGGCCAGACTCAGATCAAATACCAAGATCTCGTTAAGCGTGTTAATTGAATTAACCACGGACGCCGACCAGGGCTAGGCCCACATCTCTCCTAGGTGGTCTCCACCTACCCTGTCGCTCCGCCACAAAGGTTCACTCAGAGGGCCGTCAGGACAAACGTCCTTTCGGACCCAATCCGTGAATCACTCGCGGGTACCCTACGAGCCGACCCGACTTTAGTCACCACAAGAATAATATATTATGTATATAAGTATATACCCGTGATCACCTCCCAAGTGATCACGGCCCGATAGTATAGCATGGTAGACAGACAAGAATGCAGGGCCACTGATGGAATACTAGCATCCTACACTAAGCATTTAGGATTGCAGGTAAGGTAACAACAGTAGTAGCAACGACATGCTATGCATCAGAATAGGATTAACGGAAAGGAGTAACATGCTACACTACTCTAATGCAAGCAGTAGAGAGAAGGAATGGACTTTATCTGGTGATCACGGGGGGGCTTGCCTGGTTGCTCTGGCAAGTAGGGGTCGTCAACAACGTTGTCGGTCGGGGCACCAGCAGCGGCGTGAGTCTCGTAGTCTACCAGAGAGAAGAGGGGGAAGAAACAATGAATACAATGCTTACAGATGCATATGGATCCATGACATGACAAGTAACGGTGCTAGGTGTGCCCTAACGTAGTAGGAGGTGATACCGGTGAAGGAGGGAAACATCCGGGAAAATATCCCCGGTGTTTCGTGTTTTCGGACAGATGAATCGGAGGGAGAAAGTTGTGTGTTTGCTATGCTAGGGGTGTGTGGCGGATAAACGGGCTGCGTAACCGGATTCGTCTCGTCGTTCTGAGCAACTTTCATGTACAAAGTTTTTCCGTCCGAGCCACGGTTTATTTTATATTAATTTTAAAAGATTTATATCATTTTTAGGATTGATTTAATTATTTTAATTAAACATTATCCAGAATAGTGTTTGCTGACGTCATCATGACGTCAGCAGTCAACAGGGTGTTGACCGGTCAAACTCACATGTGGGTCCCACATGTCATTGACTGTTTAGTCTAATTAGGGTTTAACTAATCTAATTATTGTTTAGTTAATTAACACTAGTTAATTAGGTTAATTAAACATTAATTAATTAACCTAATTTAATTAATTAATTAATCATTTGATATATTTTATTATTATTATTATTTATTAAAATCTTTTTTTATAAATCATTTTGGGGGTGGGGCCCAACTGTCATAGGCCCTGGGGCCTTAACGGGCGCGGGCTACCGGTTAGTGGGCGCTGCGGCCAGTGGGCGAAGGGACGGGCGCGCGGCCTGGCCGCGGTGGCGCGCTGGTGTGGGCGCAACAGAGAGGCAGGCGGAGGAGCAGTAGCACGGGGACCGGGCGCGGTGAGCGCAACGATGTGCGCGGGCGCGCGAGCAGGGGGTCGCCGTGGCCGGCGGGGATGTTGAGCAGGCGCGGTGGGGGAGCAGTGCAGCAGTAGCAGGTCACCGGCGAGCGTGGTGCACGGGCGCTGGCGGCACTGGCGCAGTAGCGATGCGGGGCACAGATGCGGGCGATTCGGCTGGGGCGCGAGGCCGATGCGGTCGAGAGCTGCAGGGGTGCGACGGCGTGCCCGGCGCGGTGTTGCGCGTGCGTGCTGTGGACGGCGCTGGCGATAGAGGGAAGGGAGGGAGATCACGGCGATGCATAGGGTCAAGGGCAGCGGGGCGTGTGTAGGACGACGGGGACGACGACGATGTAGGGGGCAGTCCGACGAGGAAGGTGGGCTCTGGTGACGGCGGAGCGGTCCTTGGGCGGCGGCGGGCGCGGTCGATCCGGGCGGCGTCGGGGTCGGGCCCCTCCCCGATCCAGATGGGATCAAGAGGAGAGGGGGAGGGGGAGAGGCGAGCGAGTGGGGGAGTGGGGTATAACACCCTCGATGCGACTATATCTCCCACGTGTCGAGGCACGACTTAGAGGCATAATCGCATTGAAGGCATATGTCGCAAGTGAGGCAATCTTCACACAACCCATGTACATATACAATATAAAGGGGGAATAATAATAATAGTTGGCTTACACTCGCCACGTCACATCAAAGTACACAAATAGCATCCATCATACAATCACTCATGGCCCGACTACGGCGCCAAAATAGAAAAGACCCCCAACAAGCGACTAATCCCTGAATCGAACCCCGAATAGGCACCACTACTGATCATCCGGAAAAGAAACATAGTATCGCTGAGAGTCCTCAAAGTACTCCCACTTCAGCTCGAACGCGCCATCCGGAGGAGTATCATCGGTCCCTGCATCTGGTGTAATAGTAATCTGTGAGCCACAAGGACTCAGCAATCTCGCACCCTCGCGATCAAGACTATTTAAGCTTAATAGGTAGGAAAGGGGTAATGTGAGTGGAGCTCCAGCAAGCGACTAGCATATATGGTGGCTAACTTATTCGCAAAGGAGAGCGAGAAGAGAAGGCAAAGCACGAGCGGAAACTAAATAGAGCAGACTACGCAAACATAACTCCAACGCCGTGTCCACTTTCCGGACTCCGCCGAGAAGAGGCCATCACGGCAACACACGCAGTTGATTCATTTTAATTAATTAAGTTCAAGTTTTCTACAACCGGACATTAACAAATTCCCATCTGCCCATAACCGCGGGCACGGCTTTCGAAAGATCAATCCCTGCAGGGGGGTCCCAACTTAGCCCATAACAAGCTCTCACGGTCAACGAAGGAATAGACCTCCACCCAGGACCCACCGATCAGACTCGGTATCCCGGTACAACAAGATGATTCGACAGGTCAAAACTAGTCCAGCAACACCGCCCGAATGCGCCGACAAATCCCGATAGGAGCTGCACATATCTCTTTCTCAGGGCACACTCAGATTGTCCTAGGTACGGGTAGGCCAGCCCAGAGTTGCCCCTGGTGGCCACCGGCAGCTGACAGTTGGACCAACACTCAGAGGAGCACTGGCCCGGGGGGGGGGGGGTTAAAATAAGATGACCCTCGGGCTCCGGAAACCCAAGGGAAAGAAAAGGGTAGGTGGCAAATGGTAAAACCAATGTTGGGCATTGCTGGAAAAGCTTTAATCAAGGCGAACTATCAAGGGGTTCCCATTATAGCCCAACCGCGTAAGGGACGCAACAATCCGGGAACATAACACCGATATGACGGAAACTAGCGCGGCAAGAGTGGAACAAAACACTAGGCGAGAGGCCGAGCCTTCCACCCTTTACCAAGTATATAGATGAGTAAAGATAACATGGCAATATAATGATATCCCAACAAGTAAATAAATGTTCCAACAAGGAACGGCTCCAATCTCCACCTGCAACTATCAACGCTATAAGAAGGGCTGAGCAAAGCGGTAACATAGCCAAACAATGGTTTGCTAGGACAAAGGTGGGTTAGAGGCTCAATCATGGCAATTGGTAGGCTGACAAGCAAGTGGTAGGCATCGTAGCATTGGCAAAGCAAAAGAGCGAGCAAACTAGCATAGCAAAGATAGTAGTGATTTCAAGGGTGTGATCATCTTGCCTGCACAGTTGTCAGAATTGACTGGATCCTCAAAAGCAAACTCAACGGGCTCCTCGTTAGCGAACTCGTCTCCCGGCTCTACCCAACAACAGAAACAAGCAACAAGGATACAATCAACCACGTGCAAAGGCAACCAATAAGATGCAAAGATGATATGCTATGCGGGATGCGATGCGGGATGCAAGAATGCAACATGTAACAGGAAATGCATGAACCTGGCCTCAACTTGGAAATCCAAGTGTGCCACTGGATAGAGGGGAAGAAATCCCCTGAAAACGATATAAAGATCATGGCAATCGGAGCTACGGTTAAGAAATGGCAAGCGTTTTACTAAACGAACCGATCTGCGATTTACAGCAAATAGGCTCGTAAATGCAACAAAATGAACATGCTACAGCCACCCAATATGAAAACAAATTGCATGGCAGTGATGTACTCATCAATCTTAACAAATCATCAGGACTGAGGCATAGGCAAATTCATCCATTAAGGGCTTCAAACAAGCATGGCAAAACTGAATAAGCAAAACAGATTTCAGACTTAGCGAAATTAACGCTAGTCTGGAATTTCAGACCACGATGCTCTCTTCGGAGCAGCAAAACAACATGAAGGAAAACCTGAACATGGCAAGTAAGAGCATGGCATGGAGCTACTCAACAAGCTTAACAAAACACCCAATATTACCTGGGGCCAAAAGGGTTCACAAAAATGCTCTACCGAGCACACGAACATTGATGAAACACAATCAGTTTTCAGACTTTGTGAAAACTGGGACATGCTGAAATAATAACTCACGGAGGCAAGTAAACGAGCTCGATGCTCTCACTACGGTGCAAGTCATGGCAAGGAAAGCATATATCAATTAAGAAGGCACAAAATTCTAGCTAGACATGGCAAGAACAATGGCATAGCATGCATGGATCACTAGCAATAACTCCGGCAAAATCGCAAAAGAGATTACGATCTGCCCAAAACAGCAACTATCCAAAAGTTGAGCTCGATTGAGTCAACCTATGGTGCTCCAACATAACAAGTAAAGACATGGATGGATTAAGCACAACAAGCATAACAAATCACTCTTACTGATCATCCTCAAAAGAGGCACGGATCACTAGGAAACAAGCCGGACATATGGCATCATGAACTAAAACGGCCCAGACTTAGTGAAAATCACACGGCCCAGACTTAGTGAAAATCACAAAGTCCCTGAAATCAGTAATCTCAGGTAGCCCTCTTCGCAAGCTTGCACAAGACAACACACACATCCTAAAAATACATGGAAGGCACCTCTGGAAATAAGACAACATGCTTCACAATTCATCCCAAAGGGGCACAGGCATATCATGCACGGATTAAATATGGCAAAAATGACAAAAGTGCATGTTGGACTAACGGATCTGCAATTTAACTCAACATGCCTCCTTCCAACAGCATTTTGGGCCCCAAGATGACCTCAAATGCAAATGATGCAATGGAATGAAATGATATACTCGTCGAGACGAAGATTTTGACATATCATACGCCCAAAACGGAGCTACGGATGAGGAGATACGAGCAGTCAAAGTTTGCATAAAAATTAAAGGGAGAGAGGGAAAGTCAACCCCGATTAGGGTTACTGTAGCACAGATCTGGATCCCGCAAAGCACTGTTCACCGGCCGGCGCTACTGTAGCTTGACGAAGTCGATGGCGGCGGTGGCCCGTACCGGCGAGGGCAGCGGCTCCGGCGGCCTCGGCCGGCGTCGAGGGGAGGCGGGCCGGCGAGGAGAGGGCGGCGGGGAGCCGGAGCAGTGCGGTGCCCCGCGGTGGTGGCCGGCGACGAGGATGGGCTCCGGCGAGGCGGAGCAGTGCGGTGCCGGCGAGGCCCGCGCGGCGGCCGGAGGAGCGAAGGCGGCGGCAGGCGGCGGCCGGCCACGGTGAAGACGACGGCGGCGCGGGGCGCGGAGGAAGTGGCCCGCGGGCGAGGAGGCGGGCTCCCCGTGGGCCGGGCGGGCCGCGGCGGCGGCGGCGGCCGGGAGGCCACGTGGCGGCGCGAGATAGGCTGGAGGCGGCGGGGCGGACACGTCCGGCCCGATTCGGACGTGTCCGTCGGCGGTTAGAGCGGTGGATCCGGGAAATTAGGGTTTCGGGGAGGAGGAGAGATCCGAAAACGGGGGGGGGGGGGGTGTATATATAGGCATAGAGGGAGCTAGGAGAGTCCAAATGAGGTGCGGTTTTCGCCCACACGATCGTGATCGAACGACCGAGACGATGGAGCTGAGTTTGGTGGGCTTTTGGGCCAAAATGGAGGGGTGTTGGGCTGCACACACACGAGGCCTTTTCGGTCCCTCGGTTAACGGTTGGAGTATCAAACGAAGTCCAAATGACCCGAAACTTGACAGGCGGTCTACCGGTAGTAAACCAAGGCCGCATGGCAAGTCTCGGTCCAATCCGGAAATGTTTAATCCCCACACACGAAAGAAAGCTAGAAATGGCCACCGGAGGAGAACGAAGCGCCGGAATGCAAAACGGACAACGGGGAAAATGCTCGGATGCATGAGATGAACATGTATGCGAATGCAATGCACGTGATGACATGATATGAGATGCACGAAAAACAAAACAACACACGGAGACAAAGACCCGAACCCGAGAATTAAATATAACTTAATGCCGGAAATGGCATGAGTCGGAGTACAATTGGGGAAGGTTACATGTGGGGCGTTACATGGGGGTGTCGGTGGGATAGGGTTTGCCGGGGTGGGGTTATGGAGTGAGGGGGCGGCCTGTTGGGCCTTTTGCCTAGTTGGGCCTTTTGCCTAGTTGGGCTAGTGGCGTGCTGGGCCGGAGCCCAGTGGGGGGTGCTTTCTTTTTTCTTTTGTTTTGATTTTTTTAGTATTTTTCCTTTTATTTATTTTCTTTTCTGTTTTAATTCAATTTAAAATATTTAGGCCTTTTCTAAAAATGAGTTTTCTCCACAATAATTACGAGTGCAATATTTGGCACTAACCGAACATTTTGGTTTTAACGTTTGAAAACTTTTGTTGTTTGCCATATTTTGAATTTGAACTTTGAACCGGTTTTAAACTAGCGAGAGATTAGCAACAGTGACGGAGGTGGCGTGGCATCATTAGCAGAGTTTTACTGTCGTTAATTATCCGGGCGTTACACATAAGCCATATCGAAAGATTCGCTTGACTGCCACATAGTGGCTTTCCTTAGGTGCGGTTTGAAACCATGCACAAATTCCCACACTCAAGATGATATCTGGTCTAGATGCACAAAGGTAAAGCAAGGAGCCAATCATGGAGCAATATACCTTTTGATCCACCACTTTACCATTGGGATCTATGTCAAGTTGTCATTTGACGGGCATTGGAGTGGAAGCCGGCTTGACATCACTTAGCTTGAATCTCTTGAGCATGTCTTGAGTATATTTGGCTTGGTTGATGAAGGTTCCTTCTCTTCTTTGCTTGATTTCGAACCCGATAAAGAACTTTAACTCTCCCATCATGGACATCTTGAACTTCGAGGTCACGAGAGCGGCAAATTCCTCATTGAAAGCTTTGTTAGGGGAACCAAAGATAATATCATCAACATATAGTTGGCATACAAACAACTCCCCTTTGACCTTCTTAGTAAAAAGGGTGGGGTCGATATTCCCAATTTCAAACCCACGATCTTGCAACAACTCGGTATGCTCATACCACAGACGTGAGGCTTTTTTAAGGCCATATAGTGCCTTATCGAGTTGGTACACATAATCGGGGAAATAGGGATCCTCGAACCCCGGGGGTTGTTTGACATACACCAACTCATTAATAGGACCGTTAATAAAAGCACTCTTCACATCCATTTGTTGCAACTTGAAGTTATGATGAGAGGCACAAGCAATCAACAAATGAATAGATTCAAGGCGAGCAACAGGAGCAAAGGTTTCATCGTAGTCAATACCCTCGACTTGGGAGTAGCCTTGTGCTACCAACCAAGCCTTGTTGTGAACAATAATTCCATGAGCATCTTGCTTATTCTTGAATATCCACTTGGTTCCAATGACATTATGGTTCCCCGTTGGCCTTGGCACTAATCTCCACACCTTTTTGTGCTCGAAGTTGTTGAGTTCTTCATGCATGGCATTAAGCCAATCCGGATCCTCGAGCGCCTCATAGACCTTTTGGGGTTCAACACAAGAAACAAAAGCGTGATGTTCACAATAGTTTGCTAATTGTCTACAAGTGCTTACCCCCTTTCTTAAGCTTCCAAGCAAATTTGTCATGAGATGATCTTTGGTAGTGAGCTTGGACGCAATCTTGGCGGCACGACGCTCCAATTCCTCCTTAGGAGAGATTTGAGGAGCGGTAACTTGATCATCTTGAGCGACGTCTTGAGCTTGTTCTTGATCTTGAGCTTTATCTTGATCTTGAACTTGCTCGGTGGTGAGAACTTGACCTTGGGAATCACTTCATCGATCACCACCAACTTGAGGTTGATCTTGCCCTTGATCTTGTTCATTTGGTTGAGGGCCTTCACTTTGTTCTTCGAAAGCATGTGGGTCTTGGGTTGGTGATGGTTCCACTTGAGTGGAACATTGTCCTTCTCCTTCGGCCACAAGGGGTTCCTCAATGGGTAGGATATGACCAACACCCATTGTTCTTATGGCTTGGGGAGGAATTTCATCACCTACATCACAAGTACCACTTTGCTTCTATAAAAAAAGTACCACTTTGCTCCACTTGGGAGCCGTTATTCTCATCAAACTCCACGTTACGTATCCTCGATAAGTCCCGTGGACTTATTGAGGACACGGTAAGCATGATAGTTTGTAGCATGACCAACAAATATGCTCCAGGGGCCTCAAATTTAGACAACTGAACACCTTGCTTGAGAATGAAACACTTACACCCAAACACCCGGAAGTACTTGAGATTGGGATTGTTGCCTATGAGTATCTCATATGGAGTCTTGTTCAAGCCTTTGCGGAGGTAGGGCCGATTGGATGCATGACACGTGGTGTTGATGGCTTCGGCCCAAAAGTTGTATGGAAACTTGAACTCCGCCATCATGGTCCTTGCCTCATCCATCAACATCCGGTTCTTCCTCTCCGCTACACCATTTTGTTGAGGGTTGTAAGGTGCGGAATATTGATGCTTGATCCCCTCATCACTAAGAAACTCATCCAAGGTGTAGTTCTTGAACTCGGTGCCGTTGTCACTTCTTATCGTCAAGATCTTTGCATTGTGTTGGTGTTGAGCTTCATTTGCAAAGTCGACGACGGTTTGTTGGGTCTCACACTTCCTCTTGAAGAAATATACCCAAGTGTATCTTGTATAATCATCCACAATCACCAAGCAATACTTTCTACCCCCAAGACTATCAAAGGATGGAGGTCCGAAGAGATCCAAGTGAAGGAGCTCCAAGGGCCTCTTCGAGTAGATGATAGTAGTGGGAGGGTGAGCCTTCTCATGTACCTTTCCTTCGATACAAGCACTACAAGCACGATCTTTGAAAAAACTAACATTTGTTAGTCCACGGACATGGTCCCCCTTGAGAATACTTTGCAAAGATCTCATATTGACATGGGCTAAACGGTGATGCCAAAGCCATCCCACGTCAACTTTAGCCATTAGGCCTGTCGCGGTCTTAGTGGGTCGCTCTGAAAAGTTAATCACATAAAGATTGTTCTCGACATGCCCAACAAAGGGTACTTTAAGAGTCTTGCTCCACAAGAAGGCCATGGTATCAATATCAAAGAAAGTGGCAAAGCCCATGAGTGCAAGTTGACGAACAGAAAGTAAATTGTATGCAAGGGACTCAACAAGAATGACTTTCTCGATCGTGAGATCATGAGAAATGACAATCTTGCCAAGACCCAATACCTTAGAAGACGAGGCATCACCCCACTCGACATTGGTGGGCATAGATGAAATCTTGTGCATGTCCACCACCAAGTCCTTGCTTCCAGTCATATGATTTGTGGCTCCACTATCCAGCAACCATGATCCCCCACCGGAAGCAAACACCTACAAGAGATCATTGCTTGCTTTTAGGTACCCATTTTGTAATGGGTCCTTTGATGTTAGTAACAAGGGTCTTAGGAACCCAAATAGACCATTCAATGTACTCATAAGGAGAACCAACAAATTTAGCATAAACATGCCCATCACTAGCACGACATAACACATAAGAAGGGTTAAAGCCGTCGGCTTTGTTGGAAGGTGTGGCATTGCCCTTCTTGTCACCACTACCCTTCTCATTGTTCTTCTTCTCCTTAGAAGCACTCTCTCCCTCCTTCACAAAAGTTTGCTTGAGAGGAGGAGGTCATTTGGCCTTGTCATTCTTCTTCTTGTTCTTGGACTTTGGTTTCAACCCAATTCCGTCCTTGGCCACAACTTCCTTTTGATTGCTCAAAAGGTCGTCGAGGTTCATCTCACCTTGTATGCAAGACATACAGCCTTTCTTAAGTTGCTCCTTCAACTTAGCATTCTCCTTCAGAAGATGCACATGCTCACAACACGGGTTAGTAGCATTTGCATTATCAATTAAAACCATATGGGGAAATGTGGCTTTCTCCTTGGTTAGCTTCACTTGGAGTTGATCATGAGACTCTTTGAGGCTAGCATGAGTACCCTTCAAGGCCTTGTGATCCTTATCAAGTATATCAAACTCCTCCTTGAGTCTAGCAATATCAACCCCAAGTTTGGCCTTCTCGGAATTGAGCACATGAGATACAACAAGAGCATGGTCAAGATCTTTCTTTAATTTATCATGATCGTCCTTGTGTGACTCCTCAAGAGCCAAACGATGACCACACTCTTCCTCAAGCGCATTAGAGAGATCTGATATCTCATCAGCATAGTCACGACCATGCCCCTCCATCTTAGAGATGGTTTTTTTGTGAGCCTCGATCATGTCATTGGCTTCACCAAGTTGTTCCAAGAGAGAAACAAAGTGCTTCTTGGATTTACCCTTGAGTTTACTCATAAAAGGCTCAAATTAATTTTCCTCCTCGTTAGACTCCTCACTTTCATCAATGCAATCCGTCAAAGAAGGATTAGTAATGATGGTGGTTTTGATGTTGGGGGTTACCTTGTTAGTGGCTTTAGCCATGAGGCACTTGGCGGTGATGTTGTCGTAGGGCAAATCAAAGAGGGACACCCGTGGAGTTGATGCAATGGCAACGGAGGCCATGGCAGCCATCTCACCGTCATCATCATCATCATCATCATCATCCTCATTGTACTCTTCTTGTGCCACCAACCCCTTGGGAGGAGTCTTCTTGGTGAAGTTGATCTTGTTGGGGAAGGACTTCGCCTTGTCTTTTCGGATAATCTTGCCACCATTGTCTTCCCTCTTCTCATATGGGCAATCCGCAACAAAGTGGCTCACATTGCCACAATTAGAGCATGTCCTCACACGTTGCTTGCGGTTGGCGCCACTTGAGTTGTTCTTGTTGAAGTTGGGCCTTGAGTTCTTCTTGCTTCAAAATTGCCTTGAAGCAAGAGCCATGTGCTCATGATAAGCATATTTTGTATCTTCGGGGTTACTGTCCTCTTCTTCCTCTTCATCCTCTTCTTCCACACTAGCCTTGGCCTTCAAGGCGAGGTTGGGCTTCTTTGCACGTTGAGAACGCAACACCGCATTATCGGCAGTCTTGTCCAAGATCCTCATTGCCACAAACTCATCCAACACTTCACTTGAGGACAAGGTGTGGAAGTCCGGCCTTTGACGGATGATGGAGTACATGGCCTTATGGTAAGGCATCATGGCTTTGAGAAACTTGCTCTTGATCCAATTGTCATCTGTATCCTTGCTCCCATGATCTCGGAGTTAGACCTCGAGAGTGGTTAATCTCCGGTAATGCTCACGAGGTTCTTCATCTTCATTCATTGCAAACTCGTCGGCTTCATCTTGAACCACTTCATAGTTGGAGCATTGAATGCTTGCGCTTCCGTTGTAAATGGAAACAACATCTTGCCATGCTTCCTTGGCCACGATGAAAGGTCGGAGATGCGCAATATCTTCAGGAGGAATGGCCTCTTGGAGAATGCAAAGAGCGGACTCGTTGAATTGATGATCCACGACTTCTCTAGGAGTGAAGTTGCTTGGATCATGCGGGTAGAAACCTTGCTCAATAATTCTCCAAATGTTAGTAGAACTATGATTTAAATGATGTTTAAAGCGATAGACCCAAGAGGCAAAATCCTCATTTTTCACAAGCTTAGGAGGAGGACCAACATGGTTCAAATGAGTGGAGGGAACCGGTCCTCCATAAGTAAGGGGTGCTTCAACATGGGCAAAGATCCCGTTTCCACTTCTACCACTATACAAAGGAACTTTATCACTAGTAGCTTCCCCCTTGTCGGAGTTAGCATCCGTCACCTTGTTAGTGCGATCGACCACTTCCAACGGTGCGGTGGATAATTTAGGACCATCAAGAAAGTTCTTAAGCATGCCTTTGACCTCGGCCATCATGGAGATTTTCAATGTGTCCAAGGCCACATTGAACTCCTCACGAGAGACCGAGGTTCCCCCATTGGCCGTAGATGAGGACGGAATCACACCGAGATACCAATTAAAAGGATCGATATAGTTGACTAGAGGGGGGTGCCTAGGCAACTAACAATTTTTAGCTTTTCTTTACCAATTTAAACTTTGCATCAAAGTAGGTTGTCTAGATATGCAACTAGATGAGCAACCTATATGATGCAACAACAACAAGCACACACACAAGCAAGGGATACAACACAATAAGCTTGCACAAGTAAAGGTAAGAGATAACCAAGAGTGGAATCGATGGAGACGAGGATGCACTACTGCAGGATGCTGCTAACGTGACACTACGATCAGAGACCCTTCGAGAAACTGTGTGCGATGCAATAATCACAAATGGTGGTGTATGAAAACCGTCAAAAAAGGTGCAAATCATTTGCGATGGAGGATGCATCAAACACGGTTCATATTTTAGTTGCGTGTGCAATGAAGGGCATACTGTTGATCTGTATGAACTACTTCCGATGAGATAGAACAACATAAATGGGCAGCCATATCAAGGTGTGTGCGATATATGGCATACAGTTCACTCCGATGAACCATTTGCGATGATTGAGGTGAACCCAAACGACTCGACGTAACAAGATGTGTGTGATACCCGGCAAACAGGTCGGTAATCAGAATTGTGTGCGATCATTATAGACAGCCCATACGGTCTTTTTTGTGAATTGTGTGCTCGTCAAGGCACACGGTTCAACAAACCAACCTGTGTGCGATAATGTAGAAGATCTCTATTGAATACATATTACTAACTATCTGCGATGAGATTGACATGATAAACAAAGATATATACGGTCTGCTTAATTTAGTCCTTCTTCTTGTTGTTGTTGTTGTTGGATGGCCCCGCGGCATCGTCTTGGCAAGGATGCTTCTTGCCGCTGACCGTTGGCTTTTCATCGCTGCCGTCCCCGTCATCGTCATTGATGCCGTCGTCCTCCTCCTCCTCGTTCGACCATTCCTCCTCCTCATCATTGTCGTCCTCTTCTTCATCCTCCGATGGCTCCACATCCGTCAGGTTGTCGTCTAACGACTCTGGAGGCGGCGTCCCTGATACGTCTCCATCGTATCTACTTTTCAAAACACTTTTGCCCTTATTTTGGACTCTAACTTGCATGATTTTAATGGAACTAACCCGGACTGACGCTGTTTTCAGCAGAATTGCCATGGTGTTATTTTTGTGCATAAATAAAAGTTCTTGGAATGGTCTGAAAATCAACGGAGAATATTTTTGGAATATATAAAAAATACTGGCGAAAGAATCAAGGCCAGGGGGCCACACCCTGTCCATGAGGGTGGGGGCGCGCCTACCCCCTGGGCGCGCCTCGTGGGCCCCCTGGTGCTCCACCGACCTCAACTCCAACTCTATATATTCACGTTCGGGGAGAAAAAATCAGAGAGAAGGATTCATCACGTTTTATGATACGGAGCTGCCGCCAAGCCCTAATCTCTCTCGGGAGGGCTGATCTGGAGTCTGTTTGGGGATCCGGAGAGGGGAATCCATCGCCATCGTCATCATCAACCTTCCTCCATCACCAATTTCATGATGCTCACCGCCGTGCGTGAGTAATTCCATCATAGGCTTGCTGGACGGTGATGGGTTGGATGAGATTTATCATGTAATCGAGTTAGTTTTGTTAGGGTTTGATCCCTGGTATCCACTATGTTCTGAGATTGATGTTGCTATGACTTTGCTATGCTTAATGCTTGTCACTAGGTGATACATCTCCCTCGTATCTACTTTTCCAAACACTTTTACCCTTGTTTTGGACTCTAACTTGCATGGTTTGAATGGAACTAACCTGGACTGACGTTGTTTTCAGCAGAATTACCATGGTGTTATTTATGTGCAGAAACAAACGTTCTCGGAATGACCTGAAACTTAACGGAGCAACTTTTCAGAAAATATGAAAAATACCTGCAAAAGATGAAGGCCAGGGGGCCCACCACCTGTCCACAAGGGTGGGGGGCGCACCTACCCCCCTAGGGCGCAGCCCCCTACCTCATGGGCCCATGTTGCCTCTCCGACTCCAACTCCAACTCTATATATTGTGTTTCAGGGAGAAAAAATCAGAGAGAAGAATTCATCGCGTTTTACGATACAAAGCCGCCGCCAAGCCCTAAAACCTCTCGGGAGGGCTGATCTGGAGTCCGTTCGGGGCTCCGGAGAGGGGAATCCGTCGCCATCGTCATCATCAACCATCCTCCATCACCAATTTCATGATGCTCACCGCCGTGCGTGAGTAATTCCATCGTAGGCTTGCTGGACGGTGATGGGTTGGATGATATCTATCATGTAATCGAGTTAGTTTTGTTAGGGTTTGATCCCTAGTATCCACTATGTTCTGAGATTGATGTTGCTATGACTTTGCTATGCCTAATGCTTGTCACTAGGGCCCGAGTGCCATGATTTCAGATCGAAACCTATTATGTTTACATCAATATATGAGTGTTCTTAATCCTATCTTGCAAGTCTATAGTCACCTATTATGTGTTATGATCCGTTAACCCCGAGTGACAATAATCGGTGTTGGTGTCAAAACCGGTGGATCTCGGGTAGAGGGTCCCGAACTGTGCGTCTAAGGCGGATGGTAACATGAGGCAGGGGACAAATGTTTACCCAGGTTCGGGCCCTCTTGATGGAGGTAAAACCCTACGTCCTGCTTGATTAATATTGATGATATGGGTAGTACAAGAGTAGATCTACCACGAGATCGGAGAGGCTAAACCCTAGAAGCTAGCCTATGGTATGATTGTATGGTGTCCTACGGACTAAAACCCTCTGGTTTATATAGACACCAGAGAGGGTTAGGGTTACACAAGGTCGGTTACAAAGGAGGAGATATACATATCCGTATTGCCTAGCTTGCCTTCCACGCCAAGTAGAATCCCATCCGGACACGAGACGAAGTCTTCAATCTTGTATCTTCATAGTCCAACAGTCCGGCCAAAGGATATAATCCGGCTGTCCGGAGACCCCCTAATCCAGGACTCCCTCAGTAGCCCCTGAACCAGGCTTCAATGACGATGAGTCCGGCGCGCAGTATTGTCTTCGGCATTGCAAGGCGGGTTCCTTCTCCGAATACATCACAGAAGAATTAGAATACAAGGATAGTGTCCGACCCTGCAAAATAAGTTCCACATACCATCGTAGAGAGAATAATATTTTCACAAATCTAATTTGCTGACTTGTTTTGCAACACGACATTATGCCATGGCCCGGTGATTATTTGAACCGTTTCCTTTAACTAGCCCCGCACATAACGCGAGGCAGTTTTTTGACACGTCTTGTCAAAGCAGAGATCGTGTCCCCCTATCACGGGATTCTCATCAATACGGGTGTGGGTAACCCAACCGCGCCATCGATTACGGCGCTTGGGGGATAAGTGAGTTTTACTAGGCTAGTGGGGACGCTTAGTTTTGTCCGCCCATATAAAGGGATAAGGATTTACCTTTTCATCCACGCCTTCTTCCTCCTTTGCTCATCTGTTTTCGCACACTTGAGCTCTAGCGCCCAAGTACGCACTTCCCACCTCAACCTTCTCCAACCATGTCCGGAGCGAGAGGCAGGTGGATGGTCTCCTCCGTCACGGAGGGAGACATCAAGAAGCTACGTGGAGCCGGATACTTAGCGGCGAATATCGCGCATCGGCTGCCCGCTGCGGGGCAGATCGTCCCTACCCCGGAACCTCACGAGAGGGTAGTTTTCCTCCACCATTTCCTCCGTGGACTGGGGTTTCCCCTCCATCCATTCATCCGTGGTCTCATGTTCTACTAC
This sequence comes from Triticum monococcum, assembly GCA_034509565.1. Lineage (NCBI taxonomy): Eukaryota > Viridiplantae > Streptophyta > Magnoliopsida > Poales > Poaceae > Triticum > Triticum monococcum. The sequence continues at coordinate 498,707,630 of CM067845.1, read as the reverse complement.
GGGCTGGACTTTCATGATCTGGCCCCGAACTTCGTCCTCAACATTTCGGTGTTCATCGTCGTGTGTGAGGCTTTCCTCCGCATCCGGCCCCACTTCGGCCTGTGGTTAAAGACCTTCAATATCAAGCCAAAGGTGGTACGAGGCCAACAAGCAGAATGCGGCGGAGCCATGGTGGGCAAGATGCCCAACGTTATATGGCTTGATGGATCCTTCATGGAGACAATAAAGGGATGGCAATCGGCGTGGTTCTACATACCGAGCCGCGCGACACCAAATGGGCGGCAGCCCCCGAGTTTCGATCCGGATTCCCTACACGGCTCACTTCCTGGAAAGAGAAGGGCTTGTCGTGGGGTTCATCGGTGGAGCTGGATGGACTCCAAAAATGTATCCAGAGTATGGCAAGCAAGAGGCTCAAGCTTGTCAACATAGTCCAGGTTATGCTCATCCGCCGGATCCTCCCTTGTCAATAACAGGATTTTAACTTGTGGGAGTTCGACCCGACCCGACACCAGACTCTGAGCGAGCTCTTTGATACGACACACAAGGACGTCTGGAAGGTGCTGTTCAAGGGCGCCGAGATCCCTCCTTCTCTCGCCGAGGACCACGGACTAAGCGCAAAGTGCGTAGTGCGTTCGGTGAGTTCAATACGTCCCATAGGACATTTATTTCCCCTAGCTTAATCATGTGCGGGGTCTAATCTCCATGCCTTTGACAGGACTGGGTGGAGACGTCGGGGCAGATTAACTGTCCGGCCCCTTTGCCCGAAGACACTGCGGGCGCTCTCCTGGCGGAGATGCTGACTCCGGCTCCTTATAAGGTGTCGGAGAAGACCAAGAAGGCCAAGGGAACCCGAAAGAGTTCCCGGCGCCAGGTGTTATCGGACTCATCGTCCGATAACTCTGCGTCCCACTCCTCCCCCGAAGACGAGGAGGAAGAAGAAGATGCTCCCCCTCCAGGCGGGGGAGACAATAAAAGGAAGGCCGTCCCAACCGGGGGGGCGAAGGGTCCAAGAAGGGAAGGACTCTCCTTCCGGACAGCTCCACCGCCACCGATGAAGACGAAGACGAGTGGTTGCCCAGGGCCAACCCCTGGGGAGATCGTAAGTATTCTGATACCAGAGTAACTCATAGCATTCCTTTGTCGCACTGCTTTCCCTAACGCCGGACATGATTATGCAGGCCTCCACGAACTAGTATCGATGTATCATCGGACGGCTCCCTGGGCTCGTCGGACATGGATAGCGATCCAGTCCCAACCGCCACCTCCCCTCATCCTGCGGATGACACCGAGGTGCTGTCTCATGAGGCAACGGGTCGAGGGGAGACAGTCCCGGAGGCACCTCAAGGCGGCCTCCCAGACTCCGGGAGCCAAGGGGACAAGGCCCCTGAGAGCTTCGAGTTCGGCCCTCAGCCGAACACCGCGCCGGAACCTCCAGTGGTTCCGGGCTCGGGCAGGCGGCCTCCTTCCAAGAGGGGCAAGACGCATGTGCCGGTGACCTCTATCCATCCAGAGGCGCCTGACAATTTGCTGGAAGCGCTTCGCAACGCTTCCATCGACGAGGAGCACCGTACTATTATGAGTGCGGTGGTCCAGAAGGTTCAGTCCGCCAAGAGCAGATTGACTGAAGCCGGTGCCAGCCTTCTAATAGGCTTTGAGGTAAGTGTTTTAAAATATAGGAAAAATATTACCGCATAGACAGTAGCCCCTGATGCTTTGTTCGGTGTTCACAAAGAAAAGCCGAACGGAGGATCAAATAATATCGCAGGAGTCTAATATAAGTATGTCCATATGCGTATGCAAGCCTCGCTGCTGGCGTCCACCGCACTGACTGCGGAGGTTGCCGTACTAAAGCAGGACCTCGAAGGGTCCAAGAAAGAGCTCGGCCTTGCCAAGAGGCAGCTCGAGGAGAATAAGGGTAAGTAATACCCTATCTATAGATATGTATATATATAAAAAGACGCAATTGCAAAATGACAGGATCATCGTATATCTGCCAGGGGCCACGACCGAGGTGGTGACCCTGAAGCAAGCGCTAACCAAGGCCGAAGGGAAAGCGGCCAAGGAGTGCACCGAGTGGAAAAACAAGAGCTCGTGTGGGCGAGGTGCAGCAAGAGCTTCATGCTCTCGTGATGAAGCACGAGGCATTGGAGCTTGACTCGAAGACGCGAGAGTCGGAGCTTGCTGCGGCCCTTGAGAGCGCAAAGAGTGCCAAGGCCGAGGCCCAAAAGGCCCTCCAGGAGATTGACGCGATGAAGAAAATAGCGGCGGGTAAGGCATTCTATATGCAAAGCAAGCATGTGAAAGTAAATTACCGATTACTTACCTGAATTCGGAGCTCCACAGGAGCATTCGCAGATTTGCCCCGTAGCGTGTCGGATGCCGCACAGTTTTACCAGGCCGAGGAGGGAAGCTCAACGGAGAAGCGGTTCTGGTGTCAGTATACTGGGACCGAACACCCGATGCCTCTGAGCGACCAGCTAAAGCAGCTGGTCGAGCTACACAAGGCGGCCGAACAGGCCATGAAGGGCCTTATAGTCTGGCTGTGGCCTGGCGACGTCCTTCCGAACAGCTACTTCAGCTTGGTGAGGCGGCTTGTGGATGCCTGCCCACGGCTGGAGGCCGTCAAGCGGTCCATCTGCATCAAAGGTGCACGCCGGGCTTTCGCCCATGTGAAGGTGCAGTGGGCCAAGCTAGACGCCGTGAAGCTGATCAAGGAAGGGCCGCCGCAGGGCAAAGAGCATTGCACCCCCGAAATTTATTATGAGGGTGTCCTGAAGGGTGCCCGTCTTGTGGCGGACGAATGTTCAAAGGATGTAATATTTGATTAAACTTGCTCGTGTGATCCTGTACGATGAAAAATTGTTTCGTATGCGCTATGCAACGCTTTGTGTGAATTTAAAATATTACCTTCTGTTTGGCCGTTTATCCAATCTGAGGGATGGCTAGTCCTCGGCTTCTCCCCCATGCCGCGAGTGCCGGGGTGTTCGGGATAAACCTGAGCACTCTTGTTCCCATGTTTGGGTCCTTCGAGGGAGGTGCTCAGCACAACGAACAAGGCAACCGGACTAATAATGCTTTATCGCTCTCACGTAGCCATAGAATTCTATAATTTTAAATTTCGGCGAAGCCCCTGGTATTCGGAAGGCCGAATTCAGGGCGCGATACACGCCTTTAAGCCGGACAGGGCCGACCCCTCACCCTAAGCGGCATAAATCTTTAGGGACTCGAAAACCTCGCCGAACAGCGACCAGTCTCTCGCCTTATCATGACAGTCAGTTTTAGCTTTCTCTACTAAGGTGCTAAGCCCAGCAGAACCGGGGCACAATCGCAGTAGTTCTCCTAGCGCTACCTTAGCCGATAGAGCGGAACGTAAGGTACCAAAACATAGGAGCCGGGCAAACCCAACATTTGACCATAGACATGATTCGGAGCTGATGCATATAATGCTATAAGTTCGGGGTGCCGCACTTGCGAAAGTGTTCGGACTTTTCACACCATATTGTGGGGTACGTAAGCCCCTGGTGTATTGGTCGTACCAAAGTGTACGGTTGCAAGGCGTCGTTAATGAACACACACACACACACACACACACATATATATATATATAACAAGAATGCAATAATAGTCGTGACGTTATGCATTGTTTAATCAAAAAGGTGCATTAAAGCAGAATGATACAGATAGTGCGATAAGCAAAGAGTGGGACTCTGTCCCTTCCAAGGGCAAGTTGAGAAATAGTATTAAATCAAATATTTCACTCATTATTGTAATCCACCTGGGAATTCCGTGGTGTGACGTAGCTGTCTGCCTCCTTGGTTGTTGCATCGTGTGTTCGGCAATAGTGCTGCCGTACAGGGTTTCCAGAGATTAAGGCCCTGAAAAAGAGAAAAATAACCAAACGGGAAGCCCCTAGTGTGGTTTTAAGCCGCGTCTTGGGGCGTGCCGCAGTGTGCACCCCCTCCCCACCTGTGCCTATGGTATTTTTAATGCGTAATTATGTACGCATGGCACGAGCTTCGCCGTTTGGCTGGGACTGGGGTGGGGGCTGCATTGCTATGTGAGCTCAGATCGCGCCAGGCGGTCTATTTGCCGATTGCTCCGAGCGCGCTTGAAGGTGTCCGGGCCTTGAAACGCCGAACTGGTAGATTGCCTTGAGAGGCTGTTCTGCGCTTCTGCTGCGAGGGCCGCAGTGTGCTCCTCTGTTCGGAGAGAGTGCTTTGTGTTTCCATTGACTATAATAACCCTGCGAGGTCCTGGCATCTTGAGCTTGAGGTACGCATAATGTGGTACCGCATTGAATCTCGCAAATGTGGTTTGCCCGAGCGGTGCATGATAACCACTGCGGAACGGGACTATATCGAAGATTAACTCTTCGCTTCGGAAGTTATCCGGGGATCCGAAGACCACTTCTAGTGAAATTGAGCATGTGCAATGGGCCTCTACGCCTGGAATGACGCCCTTTAAGGTCGTTTTGTGGGTTTGATCCTTGAGGGGTCTATACCCATTTTGCGCACTGTGTCCTGATAAAGCAGGTTCAGGCAGCTGCCGCCATCCATAAGGACTAGAGTGAGGTGAAATCCGTCAATGATTGAGTCCAGAACCAGTGCGGCGAATCCGCCATGACGGATACTAGTGGGATGGTCCCTGCCATCGAAAGTGATCGGATAGGAGGACCATGGGTTGAACTTTGGGGCGACTGGCTCCAACGCATATACATCCTTGAGCGCACGCTTCCGCTCCCTCTTGGGGATGTGGGTTGCGTATATCATGTTCACCATCCGCACTTGTGGGGGAAACCTCTTCTGTCCTCCGGTGTGTGGCTGCCGGGGCTCCTCGTCGTCATTGCTATGTGGCCCCTTGTCCTTGTTTTTAGCAATTAACTTGTCGGCCTGCTTAAACACCCAACAATCCATGTTGGTGTGATTGGCTGGCTTTTCTGGGGTGCCGTGTATTTGACACGAGCGATCGAGTATACGATCCAAGCTGGATGGACCCAACATAGTTTGTTTGAATGGCTTTTTCTACTGACCGGGTTTAGAGCCTTTGAATCCGGCATTGACTGTCGTATCCTCGGTATTATCGCTATTAATGCGGCGCTTATGTTTGTTGCGACGTGACCCGCTGTTGCCGTCCTTGGTATCCGAAGTACCATGGTTCTTTGATATGTTATTACTGCGAGCCAGCCAGCTGTCTTCTCCCGCACAAAAGCGGGCCATGAGTGTCGTGAGGGCTGCCATAGATTTCGGCTTTTCCTGACCAAGGTGCCGGGCTAGCCATTCGTCACGGATGTTGTGTTTGAAAGCTGCTAGGGCCTCTGCATCCGGACAGTCGACAATTTGATTTTCCTTTGTTAGGAACCGAGTATAAAATTGCCTGGCCGATTCTTCTGGCTGCTGAATTATGTGGCTCAAGTCATCGGCATCTGGTGGCCGCACATAAGTGCCCTGAAAGTTGTCGAGGAATGCGGCTTCCAGATCTTCCCAACAGCTGATGGACTCGGCTGGCAAGCTGTTAAGTCAATGCCGTGGTGGTCCCTTGAGCTTTAGTGGGAGGTATTTGATGGCGTGTAAGTCATCGCCGCGGGCCATGTGGATGTGGAGGACGAAATCCTCGATCCATACTGCGGGATCTATTTTGCCGTCGTATGATTCAATATTTACAGGTTTGAAACCTTCTGGGATTTGATGATCCATTACTTCGTCTGTGAAGCATAAGGGGTGTGCGGCGCCTCTGTATTGGGCTATATTGCGACGCAGCTCGAATGGGTCTTGCCCGCTGTGTTCGGCCCGGCCGGATTTGCTTTACTGTATCCGGCGTGACGTTTATCGTCTCGCAGAGTGGCGCGCCCTCGTGATCCGTAGATCGATCTTGCATGCTTTGCTTTGTCCTCCAATATGTCTCACAGGTCTGGCGTATCTCCCCATGCCTTTTTATTTGAATGGCGTCGGGGTGGAGGCTGAGTTTTTGGCTGGAATGCCTCTCTATCACGGCCACGAGGTGGCTGATCAGCCGTATCATACGCTTCTTCCTCCAGTCGGGGTAGCAACCTGCACTTTGGGTAACTCTTGAAGGGGCGCTCGAGTTTATATTCCTCGGCCGCGAGGACTTTAGTCCATCTGTCAGCTAGCAAATCCCGATCAGCTTGAAGCTGCTGCTGCTTTTTCTTAAGGCTATTTGTCGTGGCTATAAGCCGGCGTTTGAAGCGCTCTTGTTCAACGGGGTCCTCTGGCACAGCAAATTCATCGTCACTGAGGCTTGCCTCGTCTTCGGAGGGGGGCATGCAATTATCATCCTCCTCTTCTCCATCTGCCGCTCTCTCAGGAGGGCTGGCTCCTCCATCCTCCTGCTCTAAATCTTGCTGGAGGGGATTGTTGTTGTCTTCGGCACTATTCAGAGTATTATTATCTCCTGTGCCGGTATCACCACTTTTGATTTAGCGGGACTTAGAGCGGCGCCGCTGACGTCGGCGCTTGGGTTGCTTCTTGGAGGGGTCATCCTCCGCTATCTCGTCGCCATTGCCTTGTTTGGGTGTATCCACCATGTATATATCGTATGATGAGGTGGTTGTCCAGTGCCCTGTGGGCGGTGGTTCCTCTTCGCCTCCCGCATCGTCGTCCATACCGTCGATGTCTTCGGAGTCGAAGTCGAGCATGTCGGTTAAGTCATCGACAGTGGCTACTAAGTGGGTGGTGGGTGGGCCTGGAATTTCTTCGTCGTCTGCATCCCAGTCCTGCCGGACATAGTTCGGCCAGGATCCTCCTGACAAGGAGAGAGACCTTAATGAGTTCAGTATGTCGCCAAAGGGCGAGTGCTGAAAAATATCCGCGGATGTAAACCCCATGATCGGCGCCCAATCGGATTCGACAGGAACGGGCGCAGGCGGTTCAGAGTCCGTGGCCGGAGAAAGATCCGGCAGTTTAACAACACCGCTCTCGTGCAAGGTAAGGTTGATGTTTGGCTCGATCACCGCTGAGGGTAAGGCCTTCGTGGCGGGGTCCATCCACCCGTCCGCGGAAGGCGCACCTGGCTCCGAATTGAGGGTCAGAGCGGCTGCCTGTGCGATCTCTTGAACACTATCCGATGGTAGAGCTAAATCGTACTCATCGTGACCGTGTGACGCACAAGGCAGAGGCTCGAATCCGTCGAAGATCAAGTCTCCACGGATATCACTCGTGTAGTTTAAGCTTCCAAACCTGACCTGGTGGCCAGGGGTGTAACTTGCAATCTGCTCCAGATGGCCAAGCGAATTGGCCCGTAGTGCAAAGCTGCCGAACACGAAGATCTGTCCGGGGAGAAAAGTCTCACCCTGGACTGCATCGCCATCGATGATAGTAGGAGCCATCAAGCCTAACGGCGACGACATAGAGGAACTCTCAATGAAAGCACCAATGTCGGTGTCAAAACCGGCGGATCTCGGGTAGGGGGTCCCGAACTGTGCGTCTAAGGCGGATGGTAATATGAGGCAGGGGACACAATGTTTACCCAGGTTTGGGCCCTCTTTATGGAGGTAAAACCCTACATCCTGCTTGATTAATATTGATGATATGGGTAGTACAAGAGTAGATCTACCACGAGATCAGAGAGGCTAAACCCTAGAAGCTAGCCTATGGAATGATTGTATGTTGTCCTACGGACTAAAATCCTCCGGTTTATATAGACACCGGAGAGGGTTAGGGTTACACAAGGTCGGTTACAAAGGAGGAGATATACATATCCGTATTTCCTAGCTTGCCTTCCACGCCAAGTAGAGTCCCATCCGGACACGAGACGAAGTATTCAATCTTGTATCTTCATAGTCCAACAGTCCGGCCAAAGGATATAATCTGGCTGTCCGGAGACCCCCTAATCCAGGACTCCCTCAATCGGGATACTTACCGGTGATGACTAAACACTTTGTTCTACGCTTATTTACTTTCCCGTTGCTATTGCTATCATCACTAAAAAATACCAAAAACATTACTTTTACTACTGTTACCTTTTGCTACCGTTACCATTACTATCATATTACTTTGCTACTAAACACTTTGCTGCAAATATTAAGTTTCTAGGTGTGGTTGAATTGACAACTCAGCTGCTAATACTTGAGAATATTCTTTGGCTCCCCTTTTGTTGAATCAATAAATTTGGGTCGAATACTCTAACCTCGAAAACTGTTGCGATCCCCTATACTTGTGGGTTATCAAGACCATTTTTTGGCGCCGTTGCCGGGGAGCATAGCTCTATTCTTTGAGTCACTTGGGATTCATATCTGCTTATCATTATGAAGAACTTGAAAGATCCAAGAACCAAGATTTATCCCTCAACTACGAGGGGAGGTAAGGAACTGCCATCTAGCTCTGCACTTGATTCACCTTCTATTTTGCGTAAGCTTGCGACACCTACACCTGCTTCTGCTATTCGTTCTGATATGTTGCATGTTATTGATGATGCCACTTCTCCTATGCATGATACTTATGATGAAACTACTTCTATGCTTGATACTATTGTGCCACTTGGTAAATTTCTTGATGAACAACTTGCTAGGGCTAGAGAGATTGAAAATATTGAATCTGATGATACTAATGAAAGTGATGATGAAGAATCACTTGTTATTCCTAAGGGTTATGTATTTGATTAGGAAGCTTCTTTAGCTATTTTAGCTTGCAAAGATAGATATGAACTCAAAAGGTTATTAGCTAAATGGAACAAGCAATCTCTAAATGCTAGAATGAAACCTGACCCTGCTTTTGCTACTTCACCTATCTGTGTTACTGATAAGGATTATGAATCCTCTATTGATCCTGATATAATTACTTTGGTTGAATCTGATCCTTTTCATGATTATGAATCTGAAACTGTTGTGGCACATCTTACTAAACTGAATGATATAGCCGCCCTGTTCACTAAAGATGAGAGAACTCGTTACTTTTATATCCTTAAAATATTTCCGTTCTCATTAAAGGGTGATGCTAAGATATGGTTTAATTCTCTTGATCCTGGTTGTGTGCGTAGTCCCCAGGATATGATTTATTATTTATTTGCTAAATATTTCCCTGCTCATAAGAAACAAGCTGCTTTAAGGGATATATATAATTTTGTGCAAATTGAAGAAGAGAGTATCCCACAAGCTTGGGGGAGGCTTCTCCAGTTACTTAATGCTTTGCCTGATCATCCTCTTAAGAAAAATGAAATACTTGATATCTTTTATAATGGACTAACCGATGCCTCCAGAGATTACCTGGATAGTTGTGCTGGTTCTGTTTTCAGGGAAAGGACACCGGATGAAGCTAAAATTCTATTGAATAATATGTTGACAAATGAACATAATTGGACACCACCGGAGCCAATTCCTGAGCCTATTCCTAAACCAACTCTGAAGAAGAGGGGTATTTTGTTTCTCAGTCCTGAAGATATGCAAGAGGCAAAGAAATATATGAAAGAAAAAGGTATTAAAGTTGAAGATGTTAAGAATTTACCTCCTATTGTAAAAATACACGGTCTTAATTTACCGCCTGTTGAAGAAACATATGATCTTAATCCTTTACCTATTGAAGAAACTCATGGTCTTGATAACCCGACACAGGTAATAAAGGTAAATTCTCTCTATAGATATGATAAAGCTGAAATCCCATTTACTAAGTTTGCTAGCCCATGCTTAGATGAGTTTGATAAATTTATGGCTAAGCAAGAAGATTTTAATGCTTATTTTGGTAGACAATTGAAATACAATTAAAATATGCTTGAACATTTGGGTGATTATATGGCTAATGTTAAAGGTGAACTTAAACTTATTAGTAAACATGCTTCTATAGTTACCACTTAAGTAGAACAAGTACTTAAAGCTCAAAATGATTTGCTCAATGAATTGAATAGTAAGGATAATGATAATGCTGTTAGAGTTATGACTAGAGGTGGTAGAATGACTCAAGAACCTTTGTATCCTGAAGGCCATCCTAAAAGAATTAAGCAAGATTCTCAGAGAAATAAAATAGATGCACCTAGTTCTTCTAAAAGGAAGAAAAAGAAAAATGTTAGGACTTTGCATTCTTCTAGTGAACCTGTTGCTGAAACACCTGAGAATCCAAATGATATTTCTATTTCTGATGCTGAAACACAATCTGGTAATGAACCTGAAACTAGTGATAATGTTAATAATAATGTTTAATGATGCTCAACCTAGTAATGATAATGATGTAGAAATTGAACCTGCTGTTGATCTTGATAACCCACAATCAAAGAATAAACGTTATCATAAGAAAGACTTTGTTGCTAGGAAACATGGTAAAGAAAGAGAGCCATGGGTTCAGAAAACCATGCCTTTTTCCTCTCAAACCATCCAAGAAAAAGGATGATGAGGATTTTGAGCACTTTGATGAAATGATTAGACCTATCTTTTTGCGTATGTGATTAACCGATATGCTCAAAACCAATCCTTATGCTAATTACATGAAAGATATAATTGCAAATAAAAGAAAGATACCGGAAGCTGAAATTTCCACCATGCTTGCTAATTATACTTTTAAGGGTGGAATACCAAAGAAACTTGGAGATCCAGGAGTACCCACTATACCATGCTCCATTAAAAGAAACTATGTTAAAACTGCTTTATGTGATCTTGGAGCCGGTGTTAGTGTTATGCCTCTCTCTCTCTTTATATCGTAGGCTTGATTTGAATAAGTTGGCACCTACTGAAATATCTTTGCAAATGGCTGATAAATCAACTGCTATACCTGTCGGTATTTGTGAGGATGTGCCTGTTGTAGTTGCAAACGTGACTATTTTAGCGAACTTTGTTATTCTGGATATTCCCGAGGACGATAGTATGTATATTATTCTTGGAAGACCCTTTTTGAATACTGCAGGGGCTGTTATTAATTGCACTAAAGGCAATGTCACTTTTCATGTTAATGGTAATGAGCACACGGTACATTTTCTGAGGAAACAACCTCAAGTTCATAGTATCAACTCTATCGGAAAAATTCCAATTATATTTGGAGGTTTTGAATTTCCTCTTCCTACTGTCAAGAAGAAATATGATATTCTTATTATTGGGGATGTGCATATTCCCGTTGAGGTAACATAGTGTTATTCGAAATTTCTCCGGTTCCATGTTATTCGGAATGAGTTCGTTAACAAGACTTGATCAACCTTGTTAGTGGATTCCTTTTGATGATCATATTCAAGATGGATGAAACTAGAAAGCACAACCTTCTGTACCCCACTTTTACTTTCTGTTATTTATATTAAATAAAATAAATATAAATATTTTTTTGTCTGTTATCTAATTATCTGTGCAATATAAAAATACCCCGAAAATAAAAGTTCTCCAAATGCCCTGAAATTTAAATATGATTTTTTCTGGAATATTTGAGAATATTTGGCACTGAGAACATAGCAGGGGGGTCAACCACGTGCCCACGAAGGTGGAGGGCGCGCCCTACCCCCCTGGGCGCGCCCCCTGCCTCGTGGGCCCACGGCGGCCCTCCTACACTTATTCCTGCACCCACACACTTCTTCTTCCTACCACAAACACGAATATCCAGCTCAAGCACGAGTTCTAGCTCATCTTGCTGCCATTTTCGATCTCCTTGCTCAAAGCACCTCTCACAAAACTTCTTGGGGAGATTGTTCCTTGGTATGTGACTCCTCCATTGGTCCAATTAGTTTTTGTTCTAGTGATTTATTCATTGCAAATATTTGCTGCTTAGGTGACCCTGTTCTTGAGCTTGCATGTCAAATTTATATGGTTCCAAGGAGTTGATGCATGATATAGGCTCTAGGCACTTGTAGGAGTAGTTGCTATCAATATTATTGAGCTTGGTTTACTTTTATTTTGAAGTTACTAAAATTTTTTAGAGGAAGAAATATGCTTAGGAAAATGTTCCAAGGTGGTTCTTCAAGGAAGCAAGGACCCTGGCTTGCAATGCGCAACACTGATCTTGTGAGCTTCGAGGAAGAGAAGTGCAGTCAGTATCACAACCTCACCAGTATCTTTGTGAGGAGGTTTGAATTTTCAACTTCACATAATTCTCCAACTGTCCTGTTTGATCTTTATGAAAATTCTTATACTATGGACTTAGAGGATTTTACCACTGCTTGCAAACTTCCACAATGGGGTAGTATAAGGGATCCTCGCAAATCTGAATTTAGAGATTTTTTGCTAGTATAACTATGGGAGAATCTAGAGATATGACACAAGCCACCATAGGGAGCATTCACTTTCCTGCTATACATTATTTTGCTCTCTTCATAGGTAGATGCATCAATGGTAAATATGAGGCATGTCACATGTGTGTCCCCGATCTCAGTATTCTTAGGAGTGCTGTGTTGGGAGATAAATCTTATAATTTGGGAGCCATTGTTGCACGTAGGTTGCATCTTAATAGATTTAATGGAGATTTCTTTGGTGGAATTTATGCAACCCACATAGCTAATTTTCTTGGTGTAGCCATACGCGAAGATGATATTGAATTACCTCCTGCTTACCTAGACTTTAATGCTATGGTTCACCATCAGTTTGTCGAGAGGAATGAATCGCCTCTCCAGTATCGACTAATCTTTGACAGACGCCGTGCTGTCCATATTACTCTCCCTGCTCCTGCCTTCTTTGATTATCAGGCAAAAGGAAGATATACTATTACTAGAGAGGAGGCAGATGAGTACGAGAGGAGAGCGGAAGCCGCTCGTCGCCACGCTGCAGCTCAGCAGGCGATAGCCGCTGCATCTCAGTACGACCCCAACTATTAGTATGGATATCCGCCAGGCCAGCCGTGGCCATAGACCAACTTAGGCCAAAAGCCTAAGCTTGGGGGAGTATGTATTTCCCACCGACATTATTTATGTTCACACACTCATTGCTAGATGTCGGTGCTCATACTTTTTCATTGTATCATCCATGCTAGTTTATTTTCCTTTTTATGCTTTCTTCTTGTGTGTTTAATAAACCTTAAGAAAAAACAAAAAAATAGTTGTAGCTTTTAATTAGTTTACTTTCCATGCTTGTAGTAGTAATTAAAAAGAAAATCCAAAAAGATTTTCTATTCTTCTTTTACTTGTTGGGAGCTCTCCCGTGTAAATAGTTTTATTTCTTTTCTTTTCTTTGGGGGTCGATAGGAGAAGACCATAATTAAATCGTTGAAGTGGCTCTTATATGCATTATTGTTGATCTAACAAAAGAGCCCATATTGCCTTGTCTTCTCCTGTTTATTGAATGCTTGCAGATTCCAGCTTAGTCCAATGCACGCGCACTATTATTATTATTCACCTCGTTCGGTCGTGCAAGTGAAAGGCAATTATGATGATATATGATGGACTGACCGAGATGAGAAAAGCTGGTTTGAACTCGACCTCTTTTGTTTTTGTAAATATGATTAGTTCATCATTCCTAATTCAACCTATTATGGATAAACATGTTTGTAATGACAACTAGAGATCATAGTGCTTATGTCATGCTTATTAGCTATGAGTTATAATGGTTTACCTTGCGTGCCAACATGCTATTAAAATGGTTATGATGTGGTATGATAGGGTGGTATCCTCCTCTGAATGATTTAAGTGACTCGACTTGGCACATGTTTACGCATGTAGTTGAAACAAAATCAACATAGCCTTCAAGATATTTATGTTCATGGTGGATTATATCCTACTCATGTTTGCATTCGGTGTTGATTAATTTTAATGCATGTTCATGACTATTGTCGCTCTCTAGCTGGTCGCTTCCTAGTCTTTTACTAGCCTTCACTTGTACTAAGCGGGAATACTGCTTGTGCATCCAATCCCTTAAACCCCAAAGTTATTCCATAAGAGTCCACTATACCTACCTATATACGGTATCTACCTGCCATTCCAAGTAAATTTGTATGTGCCAAACTCTAAACCTTCAAATAAATATCATGTTTTGTATGCTCGAATAGCTCATGTATCAACTAGGGTTGTCTGCATCTTCCATGGTAGGCGGGTTATTCTCAAGAGGAATGGATTCCGCTCCTCACTCACAAGATAAATGGCTGGTCACCGGGATGCCCAGTCCCATGCTTTATGCAAACTAAATCAAAATAATTGCAAACAAAACTCCCCCTGGGAATCTTGTTAGTTGGAGGCACTCTTTGTTTCGAGCAATCCATGGATTGATGCTTGTGGTGGAAGGGGGAGTATAAACTTTACCATTCTGTTTGGAAACCGCCTATAATGTGTGTAGCATGGAAGATATCGCCATCTCTTGGTTGTTATGTTGACAATGAAAGTATACCGCTCAAAATATTATTCACCTCTGTTTCAAAACCGAGCTCTGGCACCTCTACAAATCCCTGCTTCCCTCTGCGAAGGGCCTATCTATTTACTTTTATGCCGAGTCATCATCCTCTTATTAAAAAGCACCGGTTGGAGAGCACCGCTGTCATTTGCATTCATTATTGTTAGTTTACATTGAGTATGACTTGACTGGATCTCTTTTACCATGAATTACACTGTCTAGTCAGTCCTTGGTCTTTAAAGGTGCTCTGCATTTATGTTTTGCGGTCTCAGAAAGGACTAGCAAGATACCACCTTGTTATATCATATTATGATTGTTTTGAGAAAGTGTTGTCATCCGAGATTTATTATTATTGCTCGCTAGTTGATTATGCCATTCATATGAGTAAACTTGAGACCTATGCGTTATCGTGAATGTGGTTAGTTATAATCTTTGCTGAAAACTTGAATGCTAGCTTTACATATTTACAACAACAAGAGCAAACAAAGTTTGTAAAAGTTTTTCTTTATCACTTTTAGTTTGTCAACTGAATTGCTTGAGGACAAGCAAAGGTTTAAGCTTGGGCGAGTTGATACGTCTCCATCGTATCTACTTTTCCAAACACTTTTGCCCTTGTTTTGGACTCTAACTTGCATGATTTGAATGGAACTAACCCGGACTGACGCTGTTTTCAGCAGAATTACCATGGTGTTATTTATGTGCAGAAACAAACATTCTCGGAATGACCTGAAACTTCACGGAGCAACTTTTCAGAAAATATGAAAAATACCTGCAAAAGATGAAGGCCAGGGGGCCCACCACCTGTCCACGAGGGTGGGGGCGCGCCCCCCTACCTCGTGGGCCCCCTGTTGCCTCTCCGACTCCAACTCCAACTCTATATATTGTGTTTTGGGGAGAGAAAAATCAGAGAGAAGAATTCATCACGTTTTATGATATGGAGCCGCCGCCAAGCCCTAAAACCTCCCGGGAGAGCTGATCTGGAGTCCGTTCGGGGCTCCGGAGAGGGGAATCCGTTGCCATCGTCATCATCAACCATCCTCCATCACCAATTTCATGACGCTCACCGCCGTGCGTGAGTAATTCCATCGTAGGGTTGCTGGACGGTGATGGGTTGGATGAGATCTATCATGTAATCGAGTTAGTTTTGTTAGGATTTGATCCCTAGTATCCACTATGTTCTGAGATTGATGTTGCTATGACTTTGCTATGCTTAATGCTTGTCACCAGGGCCCGAGTGCCATGATTTCAGATCTGAACCTATTATGTTTTCATCAATATATGAGTGTTCTTGATCCTATCTTACAAGTCTATAGTCACCTATTATGTGTTATGACCCGTTAACCCCGAAGTGACAATAATTGGGATACTTACCGGTGATGACCGTAGTTTGAGGAGTTCATGTATTCACTATGTGTTAATGCTTTGTTCCGGTTCTCTATTAAAAGGAGGCCTTAATATCCCTTAGTTTCAGTAAGGACCCCGCTGCCACGGGAGGGTAGGACAAAATATGGCATGCAAGTTCTTTTCCATAAGCATGTATGACTATGTTCGGAATACATGCCTACATTATATCAATGAACTGCAGCTAGTTCTGTGTCACCCTAGGTTATGACTGTTACATGATGAACCGCATCCGGCATAATTCTCCATCACCGATCCATTGCCTACGAGCTTTCCATATATTGTTCTCCGCTTATTTACTTTCCCGTTGCTATTGCTATCATCACTACAAAATACCAAAAACATTACTTTTACTACTGTTACCTTTTGCTACCGTTACCATTACTATCATATTACTTTGCTACTAAACACTTTGCTGGAGGTTTTAAGTTTCCAGGTGTGGTTGAATTGACAACTCAGCTGCTAATGCTTGAGAATATTCTTTGGCTCCCCTTGTGTCGAATCAATAAATTTGGGTTGAATACTCTACCCTCGAAAACTGTTGCGATCCCCTATACTTGTGGGTTATCACTAGGGCCCGAGTGCCATGATTTCAGATCTGAACCTATTATGTTTTCATGAATATATGTGAGTTCTTGATCCTATCTTGCAAGTCTATAGTCACCTATTATGTGTTATGATCCGTTAACCCCGAAGTGACAATAATTGGGATACTTACCAGTGACGACCGTAGTTTGAGGAGTTCATGTATTCACTATGTGTTAATGCTTTGGTCCGGTACTCTATTAAAAGGAGGCCCTAATATCACTTAGTTTCCAATAGGATCCCGTTGCCACGGGAGGGTAGGACAAAAGATGTCATGCAAGTTCTTTTCCATAAGCACGTATGAAAATATTCGGAATACATGCCTACATTACATTGATGAACTGGAGCTAGTTCTATGTCACCCTATGTTATAACTATTGCATGAGGAATCGCATCCGACATAATTATCCATCACTAATCCATTGCCTACGAGCTTTTCACATATTGATCTTTGCTTAGTTACTTTTCCGTTGCTACTGTTACAATCACTACAAAACCAAAACTATTACTTTTGTTACCGTTACCACTACTATCATATTACTTTGCTACCAAATACTTTGCTGCATATATTAAGTCTTTCAGGTACGGTTGAATTGACAACTCAACTGTTCATACTTGAGAATATTCTTTGGCTCCCCTTGTGTCGAATCAATAAATTTGGGTTGAATACTCTACCCTTGAAAACTGTTGTGATCCCCTATACTTGTGGGTTATCAAGACTATTTTCTGGCGCTGTTGCCGGGGAGCATAGCTCTATTCTTTGAGTCACTTGGGATATATATCTTCTGATCACTATGAAGAACTTGAAAGATACGAAAACTAAGATTTTGCCTCAACTACGAGGGGAGGTAAGGAACTGCCATCTAGCTCTGCACTTGATTCACCTTCTGATTTGAGTAAACTTGCCACACCTACACCTGCTATTCATTTTGATATGTCGCATGTTATTATATGATGCCACTTCTACTTTGCATGATACTTATGATGAAACTACTTCTATGCTTGATAATACTGTGCCACTAGGTGAATTTCTTGATGAACAACTTGCTAGGGTTAGAGAGAATGAAATTATTGAAACTGATAATATTGATGAAAGTGATGATGAAGATTCTCCCCCTAGATATGAATTGCCTGTTGTGCCTGAGGGTTATGTTATGGATGAAGAAACTGCTAGACACTTCTTAGCTTGCAATGATAGATATGATCTTAAGAAATTATTAGCTAAGCTTAAAGAAAAATCTTTGAATGCTAGAATGAAATATGACCCTGCTTTTGCTACTTCACCTATCTTTATTTCCGATAAGGATTATGATTTCTCTGTCGACCCTGAGTTAATTACTTTGGTTGAATCTGATCCTTTTTATGGCTATGAATCTGAAACTATTGTGGCACATCTTACTAAATTAAATGATATAGCCACCATGTTCACTAATGATGAGAAAACTCGCTATTACTTTATCCTTAAGTTGTTTCCGTTCTCATTAAAGGGTGATGCTAAAACATGGTTTAATTTTCTTGATCCTGGTTGTGTGCGTAGTCCCCGGGATATGATTTATTACTTCTCTGCTAAATATTTCCCCGCTCATAAGAAACAAGCTACCTTAAGGGAAATATATAATTTTGTGCAAATTGAAGAAGAGAGTCTCCCACAAGCTTGGGGGAGGCTTCTCCAATTACTTAATGCTTTGCCTGATCATCTTCTCAAGAAAAATGAAATACTTGATATCTTTTATAATGGACTAACCGATGCTTCCAAAGACCACCTGGATAGTTGTGCTGGTTGTGTTTTCAGGGAAAGAACTGTTGATCAAGCTGAATTGCTATTGAATAATATGTTGAGTAATGAGAATGATTGGACACTTCCTGAACCAACTCCTAAGCCAACTCCGAAGAAAAGGGGTATTCTATTTCTCAGTCCTGAAGATATGCAAGAGGCAAAGAAATATATGAAAGAAAAAGTTATTAAAGCTAAAGATGTTAAGAATTTACCACCTATTGAAGAAATACATGGTCTTGATAACCCGACACAGGTAGTAAAGGTAAATTCTCTCTATAGATTTGATAAATGTGAAATCCCATCTACTAAGTTTGATATCCAATGCTTTGATGAGTTCGATAATTTTATGGTTAAACAACAAGACTTCAATGCTTATGTTGGTAGACAATTGAAACGTAATGCTCATATGATTGAACACTTGAGTGATTATATGTCTAGAGTTAAAGGTGAACTTAAACTCATTAGTAAACATGTTTCTATGGTTACCACCCAAGTAGAACAAGTACTTAAGGCTCAGAATGATTTGCTTAATGAATTAAATAACAAGAAAAATGATAATGTTGTTAGAGTTATGACTAGAGGGGGTAAAATGACTCAGGAACCTTTGTATCATGAGGGCCACCGTTAAAGAATTGAGCAAGATTCTCAGAGATTTAATGTTGATGTACCTAGTTCTTCTAAGAAGAAGAAAAAGAAAAATATAGGACTTTGCATGCTTCTAGTGAACCTGTTGTCGACACACCTGAGAATCCCAATGATATTTCTATTTCTGATGTTGAAACACAATCTGGTAATGAACATAAACCTAGTGATAATGTTAATGATGATGTTCATGTTGATGCTCAACCTAGCAATGATAATGATGTAGAGATTGAACCTGTTGTTGATCTTGATAACCCACAATCAAAGAATCAAGGTTATGATAAGAGTGACTTTGTTGCTAGGAAGCACGGTAAAGAAAGTGAACCATGGGTTCAGAAACCCATGCCTTTTCCTCCTAAACCATCCAATAAAAAGGATGATGAGGATTTTGAGCGCTTTGCTAAAATGATTAGACCTATCTTTTTGCGTATGCGTTTGACTGATATGCTTAAAATAAATCCTTATGCTAAGTATATGAAAGATATTGTCACAAATAAAAGAATGATACCGGAAGCTAAAATTTCCACCATGCTTGCTAATTACACTTTTAAGGGTGGAATACCAAAGAAACTAGGAGATCCTGGAGTACCAACTATACCATGCTCCATTAAGAGAAACTATGTTAAAACTGCTTTATGTGATCTCGAAGCCTGTGTTAGTGTTATGCCTCTCTCTTTATATCATAGACTTGATTTGAATAAGTTGACACCTACTGAAATATCTTTGCAAATGGCTGATAAATCAACTGATATACCTGTCGGTATTTGTGAGTATGTGCTTGTTGGGGTTGCAAACGTTACTATTTTAACGGACTTTGTTATTCTTGATATTCCCGAGGACGATAGTATGTCTGTTATTCTTGGAAGACCCTTTTTGAATACTGCAGGGGCTGTTATTGATTGGAACAAAGGCAATGTCACTTTTCATGTTAATAGTAATGAGCATACGGTACACTTTCCGAGGAAACAACCTCAAGTCCACATTATCAATTCTATTGGAAAATTTTCAACAATTATTATTGGAGGTTTTGAATTTCCTCTTCCTACTGTCAAGAAGAAATATGATATTCTTATTGTTGGGGATGTGCATATCCTAGTTGAGGTAACCAAGTGTTATTTGAAATTTCTCCGGTTTCATGCGATTTGAAATGAGTTTGTTAACAAGACTTTATCAACCTTGTTAGTGGATTCCTTTTGATGAGCATGAGATGGATGAAGTTAGAAAGCACAACTTTTTGTACCCTCCTTTTACTTTCTGTTATTTAGATTAAATAAAGTAAAAATAGTATTTTTTTTTGTCTGTTTTCTGAACTATCCTTGCAATAAAAATACCCCGAAAATAAAAGTTCTCCAAATGCCCTGAAAATGTAATATGATTTTTTCTGAAATATTTAACAATTATTGGCTCTAAGAACACACCAGGGGGCCTCACAATGTGCCCACGAGGGTGGAGGGCGCGCCCTACGCCCCTGGGCGCCCCCTGCCTCTTGGACCCCATGTGGGCCCCCTCCACTTATTCTTGCACCCAGAAACTTCATCTTCCTCCAGAAAAAATCACCCACCAGCTCAAACTCGAGTTCTAGCTCATCTTGCTGCCATTTTCGATCTCCTTGCTCAAAGCTCCATTCACAAAACTGCTTTGGGGGATTGTTCTTCGGTATATGACTCCTCCAATGGTCCAATTATTTTTTGTTCTAGTGCTTTATTTATTGCAAATTTTTGCTGCTTAGGTGACCCTGTTCTTGAGCTTGCATGTCAAATTTATGTGGTCAAAAGTAGTTTTAATGCATGGTATAGCCTCTAGGCACTTGTAGGAGTAGTTGCTATCAATTTTGTTGAGTTTGGTTCACTTTTATTTTTAAGTTACTAAAAATTTCAGAAATTTTCAGAATAAGATGAAGAGATTTTTGAGGGGCTCTTCGAGCCGAAGCTCGAAGGATAAGCAAAGTGGAGAAAATAAGAAGCCCAAATATAATCTCCCTCGCAATGCGGAGGTTCGGCCGTGTGAATGGCCTTGTGATGAGTTCTTGAGAGAAGCCGAGATTTATGAAGATTTTTATTATTTTGCTGAGAATGCAGGCCCCACCGGCTTCCTCCAGGGCCAGCGTGAACAGTATCTCCTACTCACCAATATTTTTGTGCAAAATTTTCATTTTCATAATAGGAGATCGCCACCTTCGGTGGAATTTTATTTATATGATGAGCATAAGGAGATGTCACTTTATGATTTTTGCTGGGTTTGTAGGATACCCTTTGAGGGCAGCATAGAGGAACCGCATCATAATGATGTGGAGGGATTTATTGATATGATTGTTGTAGGGGAAATGAGGAAAGTTTCTAATGCAAGGATCACTAGCATACATTTTCCTGTTCTACTATACTTCGCAATATTTGGTAGTAGATGCTTAATTGGTCGTGGGAACTGTGGAAATATTAGTGCCCCTGATATTTTTATCTTGCGCCATGCTTAGTTTCATGATACCACTTTTAGTTGAGGCAGTATTGTTGCTAAACGATTAAATATGAACCGTACAAAGGTCCCGTCTTGGGAGGCATCTTCGCCTCGCGCCTTGCTGCTCACTTTAACATACCTATTAGGCATTATGAGAAAGAGGAAAAATTGTTGCCTCATGTTTTTCTAGATTATAAGAGCATGGTAGCACATGAATTTATTGTTAAGAATAAGATGAAGATGCTTAACTATAGACCGATATTTGAAAATAATTACATTGAGACTATTACCTTGCCTGCTCCCTCTTTGTTCAACATATTTTCAGGCACGCACCTTGTTTTGTCGGAGGCCGTTCAGGCATACCAGAGCCTGACATCAGCTCTAGAGTCGGAACCACTATTTGATCCTCACTGTCAGTCTGTTTATCAGTGGGATCCGGAGGAGATCACCAACCAGTGGCAACCCGATGACCCTCCTCAATACACCAGAGAAGGCAGTTTTGATCCATGGGCATAGATCAACTTCGGCCAAAATCCTAAACTTGGGGGAGTACTATTTCTCACTGACATTACATTCATGTTCACACACTCATGCTAGTTGTCGGTGCTCATTCTTTTTCACTGTATCATCCATGCTGGTTTATTTTCTTTTCCAACATTCTTCTTGTGTGTTTGAAAAACCTTAATAAAAATAAAAAAATTAGTTGTAGCTTAGTGACTTTGGAGTGACTCTTTGTTGCATGTTGAGGGATAGTTATATGATCCAATTATGTTATTATTGTTGAGAGGACTTGCACTAGTGAAAGCATGAACCCTAGGCCTTGTTTCCTAGCATTGCAATACCGTTTGTGCTCACTTTTACCACTTGCTACCTTGATGTTTTTATATTTTCAGATTACAAAAACCAGTATCTACTATTCATATTGCACTTGTATCACCATCTCTTCGCCGAACTAGTGCACCTATACAATTTACCATTGTATTGGGTGTGTTGGGGACATAAGAGACTCTTTGTTATTTGGTTGCAGGGTTGCTTGAGAGACCATCTTCATCCTATGCCTCCCACAGATTGATAAACCTTAGGTCATCCACTTGAGGGAAATTTGCTACTGTCCTACAAACCACTACACTTGGAGGCCCAACAACGTCTACAAGAAGAAGGTTGTGTAGTAGACATCACCCCTCAACCGGTGACGCTCTCCGTGCCACAGCAGCTCTCGTGGGCTGATGCATCAACCCGTGATCGGTCGGCCGCCGACTTTGTGGCGTACAGGCCATGTCATCCTCCACCCTAAAGCAGCCAGTGGCAAGGCCTACAACTACTGATGACGCACCATCAGTTCAGATGTCGGCCGCTGAAGCAGCGGGCTGAGACCCAGCTACAACACATGCTTAACAGACCAACCTGGTGGAACAGACTGCTAAGCAGTCTGATGCTTTAGAACCGCTTGCTAAGCAGTTTGTAGGTCCAGAACCGATTGCTCATCAGTCCGTCGGTCCGTAGGCGCATGATCAGCATACCAATGCGTCAGCACTTCCTGCTCAGCAAACCAACGCGTTGGCACGGCCTCCTCGGCACACCGACAAGTTGGCACCACCTGCGCAGAAACCCGACATAGCTTCAACGCCTGGTCAGCAGTCTGATGCCTTTGCTCCTATAGCCCAGTAGTGCATCACAGCAGCACCGCCAGCTCAGCGGTCTGGCATAGATAAACCATCTGCTAATAAGTTCGTCCAAGCTTCACCGTCTGCTCGGCAGCCTATCTTGCAGGCAACCAGACGTTCTGCTAGAAATGCTTCAAGTACCAAGAAGGAAGTGGCCAAAAAGGCTACAACCATGACCACGAGGAAGAGCAGCGGGTGAGTGAAGAGGAAATAGAACGACTGCCTCTTACTTAAATCACTCATCGCCCAGAACCAAATTAACAGCAACTTGTTCGAATCGGGGAGTAATATTATTTCTGACGCCATGGATGATGAACAAGTAGAATTGTTGCTTGCTAAAAGTAAAGCAGACGTACTTGAAGCACACAATTATGTCCATGGCCTGCCATTTCTTGTTGGCGAATACTTTGATGAGTGTAGCTCTAGTTGCTACGAGTTACATGAATATTGCATGGATCAAATGTCAGCATGTCATCATGCTTTGCTAGTCCACTACAATAGAGATCATTTCCGACACGATGCTGGTTCCATCAATGTGAGTTTCGAGGACTTACATCTCTTCTTCAACTTCAACATGCTCGATGCCACTCTTGTTAGATGCCTGGTTTTGTAAGTACTTAACAAATTCTGATCAACTTCTCCATACAAAGCTGTAAATGATAAACAACTAACTGCATTTTATTCCTCTCAGGGGATTAAATGCGCGGAGAAGAATAAGGGAGAGTGTGTATTTCATAGATCCTGGATTAGCAAATGACACAACATTAGATGGTAAGGACCGACGGGACTGGGCCGTTAACACGGTCCTCCGTATCTTCGAAAACACGTCTCATGCAGAATCATTTCTCTGGCCATATCATGAACGGTAAGTCAAGTAAACAACCACGCATACACTTATTGTCTTTCAGATTTCGACATCATTCGTAAGTTCATGGCTTTCTTAATATGTAGCAATCACTGGATATTGGTATTCACTGTTCCAAACAAGAACACAGTTTACTACATCAATTCTCTCAGAGAGTCAACAAACACTCAGGAACTAATGCATGTTCAACAATTCTTGGGTAGGTATTGAATTCTATGATGTTGCAATTAATTTGCATTCATATATGGTTCAATAATTGATGTTGTCAAAATTCATCATCATTTGCAGTGTGCTCGCATTGTGGAAAACTAAACTAGGGAACCTGTTCAAGACGGAACAACCCGTGCAACACGAGATCGTTTCTCCGGTAACACACCCGAAATTCATTATTTTCGGAAAATTTATCCAACAGTCTACAAATACCTTTCTTTATGCTAGTCAAATGTTCAAGCTTCTAAATAAACCTCTTTCTATTTTGTCCAAAGAAAAAAAAATACATCTAAAACGGGTTAGGTTGTTCCTAACAGGACAAATACATGACTAATTTTGTACAAAAAATTTCAGTGTCCTCAGCAATAAGCAGGGACCAACCTTTGTGGATACTATGTTTGCAGACACATGATCTCCATCTGCAAATCTGCTGATAGTTGTGACGATCCTCGCAAATTAGTACCAGTAAGTCTATCTTAATTAATATCTTCTACTCCACTCATATGGCACATTCTGATCTTAAAAATACTGCAGCTCATCTTAAAACCGAGGACCCCTGAACCGCTCCCGGCTGGTGAATTGTTGATGGTTCGGAGATTTATCGGCGACTTCTTCCTGGATCACTACATCAATACCACTGGTGATAATGAAGATTTCAGCATGCGTTCTTCTGAAACATTGAGTAAGATTTAGCCACTAAACATATAACGCATGTGTCCATTATTTTCCATCTGATGAGGTCTTCGTATTTCGTACACTATGATTAATTATGTAATTCATATATGCATGGACAAATCATTGGAATTTAGCTACCATATGTTCAATTGCAATTATTGCAAAATCTGATGAATGTTCTTTCTGTGGACACTATTTGTTCAATTAAATATTGTGGTGAATTTGCTTTTTGCGTGCTGATTCAAAATGAGATATTTTTTTAATTTTTTCAATTGAATATTGTGGCAAATTTGCTTTTTGCGTGCCAATTCAAAATGGGATATTTTTGTTTTAACTTGGCAATTGCTCCGCACGCGGTTCAACTAAATGAGTGTGTGCGATCCACATCGGAAAGCATGCGTCAATCGTAGCGGCACCGTCGGTGATACACAGCAGATCGCAAACGATTTGCAGCGATACTACGTGTGTGTAGGTTCTCTGGAACCGTTTGTCATATCGTGTTATCCCACACGAGAACTGGGAGTAAACCGTGCCCTATGCAAAATACAATCCCAGTCGTAATTTTTTCAGGAAACGTGTGGGATCCCAAACGAAAAGCACACGTCACTTTTGCGGCAACCGTCGGTGATACCTAACAAATCACAAATGGTCTGCAGCACTTGAATGTGTGCGAAGGTGGTCCTGAACCGTTTGTGATAGAACATTATCGCAGACGGTAATTATTGGAAAACATGTGTGATGGAGTCTAGCATGGCAAGCGAGTTACGCAGAAAACTCGTGTGCGATGGGGCACAAATCGCACACAGTTCATATGTTGGCCCGTGTGCCTTACATACTGTTTCCCAAATGGTTCGTTACGACAGACCGTATGGTTTCACTGCGTCATTAGAAACACTTAGTCACCGATACCACACATGCGAAAGAATTTAGTGTGTGCTGCATCGCACACGATTACATTTTGGAAGGCTTCTGGATCACTGCTCCATATCCCCAACGGTTTCTGGGTTGTGTGGGAAGGACCCCCTCTATCGCCCAAACTCACTTGGCGACGGTTCCAAATGTCGTCGCGAAAAGGGGTTAAAAACTATTTGTTTAGGACCGACGCGCACCAGTGATGTGTTACCAAAATTCCTTCCCTTTGAGAGGAAGTACGTCTCCGTTGGAGCGGTGTGCAAGCACAATGCTCCCCAAGAAGCCACTAGGGCCACCGTATTCTCCTCACGCCCTCACACAATGCGAGGTGTCGTGATTCCACTATTGGTGCCCTTGGAGGCGGCGATCGAACCTTTACAAACAAGGTTGGGGAAATCTTCACAACTTAATTGGAGGCTCCCAACGACACCATGAAGCTTCACCATAATGGAATATGGCTCCGCGGTGACCTCAACCGTCTAGGGTGCTCAAACACCCAAGAGTAACAAGATCCGCAAGGGATTAGTGGGGGGGGGATCAAATTTTTCTTGGTAGAAATGTAGATCGGGGCCTTTTCAACCAATCCCTAGAGAATCAACAAGTTTGATTGGCTAGGGAGAGAGATCGGGCGAAAATGGAGCTTTGAGCAACAATGGAGCTTGGAAGGGAAGAGGTCAACCTAAGAAGGAAGAATACCCCCCATTATATAGGGGAGCAAAAATCCAACCATGTTCTGCCCAGCCCGCAGCTAAGTGGTACTAGCGCTGCTAGGAGTGGTACTACCGCTGCTAGGAGCGGTACTACCGCTTAGGCGGTACAACTCCGCATAGGCCTAAGACTACACATAGGTAGTGCCGCTGGAGCGGTAGTACCGCTGACCCAAGCAGTACTACCGCTTCAGGTCTTAGTCCTAGAGAGGCAGCGGTAGTAGAGTGTGCCAGGGGCAGCAGTAGCGTGCCAAGCGGTACTACCATCCTAGTGCCGCTCTACTTCCGCTTGAGACAAAGCGGGAACATAACCTTGCACACGAGAACACCTCGCAAGCGGTAGTGGAAGCACTAGTACGGGCTATAGTACCGCCGAAGCAGTACTACTGCCCTACTACCGTGAGTCACAAATAGGCAACCGAAAGTTGCATGCTTGAGGGAAGCCCTAAGAGGTAGTACCACGGAAGTACCAGCAGTACTACCGCATAAATGGTACAACCGTCGGTACGGGCAGTACTACCGCTGACAAGATGCTGAAAACACCACAACAAACATAGGAAAGGCTCCGGTGATGGTAAGGAGGCAGTGGGTGCATATGGGGTTGTGTACGTGTTGATTCCACTCATACCTTTCCGAAGTGGACCCCTCTTAATAGTACGGCTTTCCTACGACTCAAATCCACCGAAAAGAAACGTAGAAAAACTGCCGTCTTCGAACGGCTCCGAGGGGTGTCGAATCGTCTAGTGCCTAGCCAAGAGATATCTGAAATTCTCAATGCACATGATTAGTCCGCAAATGCATTGCCATCAATCACCAAAATCACTTAGGGAGAAATATGCCCTTACAGTGGCTCCATGGCCCTGACCATTAAAGGCATGTGCACGAAAAATTTCCAACTGACATCGACAAGGTCAGACCCACTCCATAGGAGCGATGCTGGCAACCTAGCGATGATATTTGTCGTTTGGTGGTCCAGCATACCTGGCGATAAGTTGGGCCAAACCGGGCCTTTATAAGCCCACAACAGAAAACCTAGGCCCGGGCCTGTCCTGGGCCGGCCTTTGGGCCTAGATTTCAGGCCCAAGCCCAACCCAACAAAGGATAAGCATGTCAGGCCTTGGGCCGGGCCTCTTCCCTAAAACACACAAATGCAAAGCCCAAGCCCAGCCCAACCCGGCCTTTGGGCTCAAAACTTAGGCCTAGGCCTATCTCGTGGGCAAGACCAGGCCGGGACGTATTGGGCTATTTCGGGCCGAGTCGGGTTTCCTATTGCCAGGTATATGGTTCAGGGACCTCAATGTAACTTTATCATGTTTGAGATGCTTTGTAGTTTTGGTGAACTTCTATAATATATTTGGTTCATTTTCGCAAAAAAAGATTACCTATATTCTGCCTCAATTTTATTATGTGGGCGGAATTGACTTCTAAATATGCAAGAGTAATCACTATGTCATTGCCTCTGTGTTTTTTGTTGGCACTTTGGCAAAATTTGGCTTCAAACGAAAGATTTTTTGGGTTGAGGACCATCTTTCTACTTGCCTTTGAATGATTAAGGTGGAAGATTTTCTTAGGGTAGATTAGGGTGAAGATGTTGCCGCATGACACTATTAAGTAGAAATGGTCCATCTAAGCCCAAGCCGAAGCAGTGAAATCATGGGTTGTTGCCACTCTCTGTCACGCACGGGACGAGAGACGCTAGCACATAGTGTCACTAACATGAGGTAATCAGCCCACTGGTGTAAGGTGGTACCACTACATAGCAGCGTTATTTAGTCTTTAGTGACCAACATAATATCACTTCTTGCAATGATCACATATAAAGGAACACTTTCATGAAATAATTTTTTTCTGGCCATGAGTGTGTAGTATAAAACTAGTCCATCATTTGAATAATAGTTGCTTCATGTCAAGACTTTTATTGTACATGGAAAACCCCAATGAACCGAACATGACAAATATGGCACATCACAAAGGCTTATTATGCAGCCAGCGTTGAGCCATGGCAAGACTTTCCTTAGGTCGATATTCTATGGCTGAGTGCCCACCACCCTGTGTAAGCAATTAAACAATAATTATTGCAGCATCACATTGTTTCTTCTATCCAATCCTAGCAATAACTTTATATCATGGAATTGAAAATACAAGATAATGTACCTTTAATGTCGCAAATGTCATATGGTTGGCGTATGTGATTGTAAATCTACACCAAAGACAACATAACAAATAAATAAATAAAATTGAAATATCAAGCATGTACATTTTTTCACAAACTCATTTGCTCTATTGATGTGAATATTTTTTGGTCTATGTTAAAACTACTCTACATCCTAGTGTGGGGGGCACCAAACTAAATAGAAATATTAGATTAATGCTCTAATGAATGATAATACTTATATACATAGACAAATTTACCCTCCCGCCTGACCACCGAGATGCCATGCTCTCCAATCATCAACTATCGAGAAGTTGAAGGATCTAATCCATGCATGTGTGCTCAAAAATGGAATCCAAATATCATGGTCCCCGCTGCATTTAGAGGTCATTATTTCAAGACATTGACCAATTTTCAATCAACACATATAAATACCAAGCAAAGAAAAATCACACCTAAACACAAGTGCGCGATAGCCTCTGGTTGTGAGGTTGAAATGGTACTCTATGCTACTCGGGGCATCAAATGAATAGGGCATACTTTTTTTGCATCTCTTAAACTCTCCAATTGTTCCCTAGATGGATGCAAATAGTCAACGAGTCAACAACGATTGGATGTTTGGAAATCCTACAACAGTTATCTATGAAAAGGTTAAGGTGGTTCTCAGATCTCTACTCTCGATAGGTGAAGTTTCCGTATTGTCAAAGCATCATTTATTTTTATGGGTCCGAACTAGAACGATGTGAAATAAATATATTACTCAATTCTAGGACAATTTAGTCAATGTTGCTACTTGAATTGCGCCGAAAGTATTGCATTCCTGCTCAAGCCAATTCATCCACAAGTTCGAATTGATGGAGAGAGGAGGACAATATATTTCAATACCCCCTCACATTTATGATAGACTTTTATACTTTGGTCATGGGATTAATGTAGGCCACATAATATACTTTTTAATACCGTGTTGGTAGGGTCTTGAACTTGAGACCCGTTGGCTCCGATACAATATTTAATTCATGCTACATCCAATTTATCCAAAAGTCCAACCTGATGTTCAGAGATGAACACTATATTTCAACAGAAAGGCCCGATAAACCAGCATTCGACATGACCGTTGGACTACCATACACATGGCAAAAGCTAACAAGGACTAAGATTTTCAAATCCGATAAGAGATGTGCCACACTACTAGTAGTTGCATTAATTAATTCATTCAAATGACATGATATGAACGCAAAGCAAATTAAATATGCCATATGCTAACTACTTAATCATGTATATATAGTTTCCCGAGCTAGTACAAAGGGAAAATATGTTATATGGTTGGTACCTGCTTCACCCCAAGAGCATATCTGGTGGAGTCCATGTTCGCCCAAATATCAGATAGGTAGTAACGATATGCCTACGTATGAGAATGCAATTGTACACAAAGTTTACATCACATAAATATAGAAACATAATTCTAACCGAACTAAAGAACACTTCTATGAAGTTACTAGTTCAGGGTAAGTACTAGAGTAACCTACATTACAATTGATGGCAGGTTGTTCGGTAGATAGCTCACTTTGCTGGGTGTATTCTTCTGACAGAAATCTACGTCTTAACAGATCGTGTTCACATTTGATACCCAGGATGTGTTCTTTTTCAATTTCAGAAATGAGCTGCAATTAATACATGGACCGATATAATATACACAAATCAAATGGTAGCTTGTATAAGTATGTTTTTGAGCCTAGTAAGGATCTTACATCTTCAATAGTATTTAGGACCATGGCACACATTTTATTCCTTGGTCTTATATAGTTCCCTTTACAGTTCCTCATTGCCGCCTTTGAAAAAGGAGAAGGAAAAAATTTGTTACCACTTCAATAGCTGAATGTGTGTGAATGTGGAATTACCTCGTATATTTGACTAGATATAATTCCAACACCATAAGCATACGATATTTGGAAATTGTTATCATAAAACATGGAGTCTGTAATTGGGTTGCCGACTAGATAGCCCTGCAATTAGTGAACACAGTAAAGAATAAGGATAATGGTAACACGCCTTGTATTCCTTACTATTATTTTGTGTAGTTTATTGAATGAAATTATTAGTTACTTGAATCTTAGTGAATTTACTTGCCTTGAGATTAATCCTGGGTTGCTTCCCTTGTTTGATTTCTGAAGCCAAAATGAAGATCATGTTAGGACTAACTACTAGGATAGGAGGCCATGATTAATCACAAGTAACTCCGGGCATGAATTGACATAGATGTCTATTTACTACATATTCAGACCGATGAATTGCAATACCTTTTATATATAGTTTTCTACTTACATTACCATATTATTATATCCTTATTTATTTTAGAATATGTGTACAACAATTTCACAATCTTTGGGTGGGATTTCTTGACTCCCAGCTTATCACTGGCATGCCAGATAAGATTCGGTGGAAGCTCGCCACCTCAGGCGAGCACTCTTCCTCCTCTGCCAACAATGTGCAATTCCTCGGCATCACATCCACAAGAATGACTCCTGTCGTTTAGAAGCCATGGGCCACCCAAGAGCAAGTTATATTCTTGGCTCGTCATTCAGGTACAGATTTTGATGACCGATTGGTTGCAAAAGAGGGGTTGGCCCAAGTGCAGGGTTTGTAAGCTTCGCAAATCCAATCCTAAAATGATGATAAATCTTCTTTTCAAGAGCAAATTCTCTAGACATATTTTGTTGGGGGTTGCATCATGGTTAGGCCTCCACGACTTCCATCCCAATTCGTGGAGCAGTGATACACCCGTCAGCTCGTTGTGGACGAATGCCACCATGAGGATCACCAATCCAAGAACCGACGACTGTAGCTAGAATGATCAAACCCAGCCTAGACTAAAGAAAAGGTACAACACAAGGCATGGAAGCAATGACCATCTACTACAAGAACCTGAAACCCAGTTTGCAACAACGCGACCAAACTCGGCAACCATTATGATGAAGATGGCATCGACTAAAGGTAAATCATCATAAATTCATCACTAGCCTTGAGCCAAACAACTTGCATGAGAATAGGCGCAAACATCTTTGAGAAATTAGGCCACTAGCCAAATGACGTTGGACCTACGCCACCCATTCCATAGAAGAGGAGCCATGGGATGGATGCACAGACTGGAGGGAGCAAAAATGGCGCACACGAGCACTAGGGAGACCTACTGTTAAATTATGATCCAAATTCTAGTACCGGGTTGGACTAGACGTAGTACAACCGGTGTGGGTTTTTGCGTTGGCGTCGACGCGTACGAGTACAACTCGTTTACTTGTCCTACAAGGACTCTCATGTATTGCCCCTCTTATATACCCCATGTAGTCGCACCTCAGACGTCCTGTCGTCTCGTGCTTGTAATACTCCTCCTCATAGTGATCGCGCCTTCGTGCGTCCGTAGTTTTCTCCCGCAAGGGTTTCCACGTAAAAATCTGTGTCTCTTTGTCTCGTTTATTCTCGTTATTATCTAACAAGTGGTATACAGAGCCAAGTTACAGATACGAGATTAGGGTTGCGTGCGCCGCCGCCCGCGCGTGACCGAGCGATCCGAAGTCGGATCGATTTCGCCGAGACCGACAGGAAGTCGATTCCGTCTACGAGCCGCCTCCGCGATCCTTAAAAAATTACAGGTTCCGCCGATCCGTGTCATTGGTTTTTTGCTCCGCTCGCGTACCCTGACGCTCTCTGTTGCATCAAGTCCCGAAGATTCGGCGGCAAGCGATCTAACCAGCCATCGGTTCCTCATGTGGAGACCGAAGCCACGTTCATCTACCAAGCCGTGTGGAGTACTAGTTTGAGTACTGTTCACGTGAAGCCACCAAGTCCAGATTCGTTTTCTTTAATCCTCCCTGATCAAGAGCTAGTACTAGATACCCCGCTACTGGTACTATTTGTCACGTGAAGCTACAGTCTGGATTTTCAATTGCTACATCCACTGCCAGGTGCTATTTATCCTACTATCCGTTTGATCTGCATTAATTAAATTTTGTAAAGAATTTTCTACCGGCTTGTACTACTTTGTGTATACAGTTTTATCGACTCATGGCACCCATGAAGTACGATCTTCCGCTGCTGGACCGTGACACAAGGTTTACCCTATGGCAAGTCAAGATGCGGGCGTTGTTGGCACAGTCCGACTATGATGAAGCATTGGATAGTTTTGGGAAGAAGCGAATTGAGGACTGGACTGCTGAGGAGAAAAGAATTGATTGTAAGGCTTTGTCACAAATCCAACTCCATTTGCATAATAATATTTTGCAGGAAGTTCTGAGCGAGAAAACTGCCGCCGCTCTATGGTTAAAGCTGGAAGGGATTTGCATGACTAAAGATCTCACCAGCAAAATGCATCTGAAGCAAAAATTATTCCTGCATAGGTTACCCGAGGGAGGTAATGTTTTGAATCATATTTCAGAATTTAAGGAGATTATATCCGATCTAGCTGCAATGGAGGTTAAGTATGAAGAGGAAGATACTGCTTTAATGTTACTTTGTTCACTGCCAAGTTCTTATACAAATTTTAGAGACACCATATTATACAGTCGTGATACTCTCGCGCTTAATGAAGTTTATGAAGCTTTGAACTCTAAGGAGAAGATGAAATTAATGGTGCCTCATGATGGTTCAAGTTCATCCCAAGCAGAGGGATTATCTGTTCGTGGCAGGACAAAGGAGAAGAATTCCAATAATGGAAACAGAGGCAAAAGTAAGAACGGCTACAGGGGCCGGTCGCAATCCAGAGACAAGAAGTATTGCAGGTATTGCAAGAGAGACGGGCATGACATCTCAGAGTGTTTCAAATTGCAGAATAAAGAAAAGAGGAAAGGTAACAAACCAGGTGAAAATTCTGCTAACGTTGCTCGTGATGATAGTTCCGATGATGCTCTTGTCGTTATTGCTGGATGTGCTGAGACCAATGATGAGTGGGTACTTGACACCGCATGCACTTTTCATATGTGTCCACATAGAGATTGGTTTAATACTTTTGATTCCACTACTTCTGCTGGTTCCGTTTTGGGTTTTGATAATTCACCATGCAAGATTGAAGGCATAGGTTCTATTCGAATCAAGATGTTTGATGGCATAATCAGAACTTTGACAGATGTTCGGTATATTCCGAAGATGAAGAGAAATCTTATTTCTATGAGTGCCCTTGATGCAAAGGGATACAAGTATTCAGATGGAGATAGTGTTTTGAAAGTCACCAAAGGTTCCCTTATTGTGATGAAAGGTGATTTAAGTTCGACCAATGGTCTTTATTACCTTCGAGGTTCTACAGTTTCAGGTAACGCTACTCCAGTTGTTTCAAAGAATTCTGATTGTGATGCTGCTAACCTTTGGCATATGCGTCTTGGACATATGAGTGAACTTGGTTTAGCAGAGTTAAATAAGAGAGGTCTTCTTGATGGATATGAACCTGGTAAATTGAAATTTTGTGAGCATTGTATCTTCGGCAAGCACAAGAGGGTGAAGTTCAATACTTCGACTCATACAACCGAAGGTATTCTTGATTATGTGCATTCTGATTTATGGGGACCATCTCGCAAGAAGTCACTAGGTGGTGCTAGTTACATGCTGACTATTATTGATGATTATTCGAGAAAAGTTTGGCCTTATTTCTTAAAGCATAAATATGAAGCATTCTCAGCATTTAAGGAGTGGAAGATTATGATTGAAAGACAAACTGAAAAGAAGATAAAGATACTTCGCACTGATAATGGTATGGAATTCTGTTCTAAGCAATTTAAGAATTATTGCAAGTCTGAAGGCATTGTCAGACATTACACCGTTCCTTATACTCCTCAACAAAACGGTGTTGCTGAGCGTATGAACAGGACCATTATTTCCAGAGCCCGTTGCATGTTGTCCAATGCAGGTTTGCATAGGCGCTTTTGGGCTGAGGCCGCTTCCACTGCTTGTTATCTCATTAACCGTTCACCATCTATTGCTCTTAATAAGAAAACTCCAATTGAGGTATGGTCTGGTTCACCTACTGATTATTCACAGTTGAGAGTTTTTGGTTGCACTGCTTATGCTCATGTTGATAATGGAAAATTGGAGCCTAGGGCTGTTAAGTGCATCTTTCTTGGTTATAAGTCTGGTGTTAAAGGTTTTAAATTATGGAATCCTGAAACCCAGAAGGTTGTTATTAGCAGAAATGTTATCTTTAATGAATCTGCTATGTTACATGATGTTTCATCTACTAATGTTCCTGTTGAGAGTGAACAGCAGCCTCCTATTCAGCAGCCTACTGTTCAGGTGGAGCATGTTATTGATTCAGGTGATACATCTCGTAATGAAATTTTTGATGCACATGATGAACCCGTCGTTAATGATGATCATGTCACTCCCACTCCAAATCAGCCTATTGTTCCGCCCAGTTGGAATCTCGCACGTGACAGAGTTAGACGGGGTAGTAATAAACCTGACAGGTTAATTGAAGAGTGCAATATTGTTTCTTTTGCTTTATCTGTTGCAGAAGAAATTGAAGGTAATGCTGAACCTTCTTCATATTCCGAGGCTATTATTTCTGGTGATAGTAATAAGTGGATGACTGCTATGCATGATGAGATGGAATCACTTGAAAAGAATGGCACTTGGGATTTAGTAAGATTACCTAGAGAGAAGAAACCTATTCGTTGCAAGTGGGTTTTCAAGAGGAAAGAAGGTGTTTCTCCTAATGATGAGACAAGATATAAAGCAAGGTTAGTTGCTAAAGGTTACAGTCAGATTCCAGGTATTGACTATAACGAAGTCTTTTCTCCTGTTGTGAAGCATAGCTCTATTCGCACTTTACTCAGTATTGTTGCCATGCATGATCTTGAGCTTGAACAATTGGATGTTAAAACTGCATTCTTACATGGAGAATTAGAAGAGGATATTTATATGGAACAACCTGAAGGTTTTGTTATTCCTGGAAAAGAAAAGCTTGTCTGTAAGTTAAAGAAATCTCTTTATGGATTGAAGCAATCCCCGAGACAGTGGTACAAAAGATTTGACACCTTTATGCTCTCTCAAGGTTTCAAAAGGTCTAATTATGATAGTTGTGTTTATTTGAAAACTGTCAAAGGTTCACCTATTTATTTGCTCCTTTATGTTGATGATATGCTTATTGCTGCAAAGAGTATGTCAGAGATTAATGAACTAAAGAAGCAATTGAGTAATGAATTTGAGATGAAGGATCTGGGTGCAGCAAAGAAAATACTTGGCATGGAAATATCCAGAGATAGACCATCTGGAAAAGTGTATCTCAGTCAGAAGGGATATATTGATAAAGTTCTTCGTCGTTTTAATATGCATAATGCCAAGCCAGTAAGTACTCCGTTAGCTGCACACTTCAAATTATCATCAGCTTTATGTCCTAAGTCAGATGCAGATATTGAGTACATGTCTAGAGTTCCCTATTCAAGTGCAGTTGGTTCACTTATGTATGCCATGGTTTGTTCTCGTCCGGATTTATCATATGCATTGAGTGTTGTTAGTAGATACATGGCTAATCCTGGAAAAGAGCATTGGAGAGCAGTTCAGTGGATTTTCAGATACCTGCGTGGTACTTCTAATGCTTATTTACAGTTTGGGAAATCTAGAGATGGACTTGTTGGTTTTGTTGATTCTGATTTTGCTGGTGATTTGGATAAGAGAAGATCACTCACAGGTTATGTTTTCACCATTGGTGGTTGTGCTGTGAGTTGGAGAGCAACTTTGCAGTCTATTGTGGCTTGTTCCACTACTGATGCCGAGTATATGGCTATTTCTGAGGCATGCAAAGAAGCTATCTGGTTGAGAGGTTTGTACACTGAGCTTTGTGGAGACTCATCTTGCCCTACCGTATTTAGTGACAGTCAAAGTGCTATATATCTTACAAAGAATCCAATGTATCATGAGAGGACAAAGCACATTGATGTCAGATTTCATTATATTCGAGATGTTGTTGCTGAAGGCAATTTGAAGGTATGCAAGATAAGTACTCATGATAATCCTGCTGATATGATGACAAAGCCAGTTCCGACCAATAAGTTTGAGCTTTGCTCAGGCTTAGTTGGTATTTCTCACTAGTCCTATGGACTTTGACGCACAAGGTGTTTATGCTGATTTGGATGGAGATATTCACTTTCTTCGACTACTGAAGGGAATTTGGCTCAAGGTGGAGATTGTTAAATTATGATCCAAATTCTAGTACCGGGTTGGACTAGACGTAGTACAACCGGTGTGGGCTTTTGCGTTGGCGTCGACGCGTACGAGTACGACTCGTTTACTTGTCCTACAAGGACTCCCATGTATTGCCCCTCTTATATACCCCATATAGTCGCACCTCAGACGTCCTGTCGTCTCGTGCTTGTAATACTCCTCCTCATAGTGATCGCGCCTTCGTGCGTCCGTGGTTTTTTCCCGCAAGGGTTTCCACGTAAAAATCTGTGTCTCTTTGTCTCGTTTATTCTCGTTATTATCTAACACCTACAACCTACCAGGGCAGCGCAAAGACACACCCCACGAGTAGATGAAACAAACTACCTTTAGTGTCCGAGTTGTTGTGATGTAAAACCCTGAGCACCCACAAACGGCCAATGGCTAACCATCACAAAACCATGACCAAAACCGCCGACTAGCTGGACAGGAGTCGACGAGTCGAACGTAGGCGGCTGTGCCAGATCCGGCTGAACCGCAGCTAGATCAGGCTGATAACAACCAAGATCAATCTATTCCACGACCAAATAATGAACAAGATAGCTGCAGGCATAGACATGTAGACTAGGCGCCATGCAAGCGACGATGATGATACAGGGTGAGCCCGCCACATCTGACAACCATGCCAACTGGCGGTAGCAAACATGGGGGGATGGGCGGCTTGGGTTTGTGAGAAGCGTCAGGCCGATGGTTTTAAGTAGGTTGGAGTTGGGGCTCACAGCGATGAGACTAGGGACGACAATGAGCTATGGCGACCCCGCTGCCCTCATTAACCGTGTGTGCTTACTGACGACGTCAGATGGTGGTGGCAACTGGCAAGGGAGTGGATGACATGTGGAACTAGGGTTTGGGAGCGGCGTGGGGCAGACTGCTTTTGGCGAACTTTTGAGTTGCTCCCCGCCATTGAAGTTTTTGCAATCTTGATACTCTATTTCACTCTCCTTAGTTCGGGAAACACCAATTTTTTTGCCTCCTCTTAAGAAAAACATATGTACAAGCTTATTACCTTGTGAAATGTGTTGCGCGATAATTGGGGACATCTTTCCAGCATATGAACTTCCTCCAACAAAGAAAGGATTTGACTGGTAGCGCGGGTGATCGATAAACCACTACATCAACATGCATAAGATGGTAAGAAAGCCATTCAACTACAACAATAGTAAATAGAAAGATAACTTTCACCTTGTTGAGAAATGTTATGATGTGCAAAGTAGATGAGAAATCCCCAACATCACGATGACTTTCTATATCACGAGCATACGAGAAACCAGTACCCACTGGAGAATCCAACAAGATGATGCTTGCCACCTGAATATAGTGCATGCTTATTGGACAGGACATGTGGAAAGGAACGTCTGGAATGTTAAGATTAAATCATATGTTACCTTGGACCATGAATCGGGATTATATGCCAACTCTGGCAAACTACCATTATAAGGTGCAAGAACGAATTTCATTGGACCTGTGAAGCAAATATTATGTATATCTCATGTAAAATATCAACGAAGATCGATCTGGTGGTGAAAATAATATGATGCGATTACTGAGAGAAACTATATTTTTTATAAGCCAGCACATTCAGTCGTTTTCAACAAATTTTGGTTGTGTGTTCAGTCATCTAGAGCGGAGGGTAAAAATGCCTCCCACTATTGCATGTGCACCTGCATCAGGAAATGCATGCTTACTAGATAACTTCTTTTATTGTCAGGCATTGCCATATAGTAGCACATCTGTTGTTATGCTACACTATCATGATATAATATCAGATCCTCTTTTTATTCCTTTAATTGTATGCGGCAGCAAAATGCCTGGTTGGCATATACGATACTTGCTATGATATCCCCACTATGGAAGGTCTTATCTTACCCAATAGTTTGCTAGGGATTTACACTCATTACTAAACAGTAAAACTGAGCTAGCTACGTCCGCTCACAGCGATTCAACATTGTCAACCGTCAGATCCATGAACAAACGCACAAGATCTACAAGTCGTCCGCAGCGCCACTTGTGCCTCGCTCGCCCATAACCCGCCGTGCGAAACAACCGACTACTGTAATCAGGGCCGCTGCTCCGCGAACCGTCTTGGGAGCTCTCTCGTGCACTGGACCGTGACACCTGACCAGCAGGTTGGACGGCCCAATAGAAACCCTGCTCCAGAGTCATAAAAGCAATCCCTGTTTGCGACCTCAGACCACCGGCGGCAGATTCATGGCGATGGCACTCGGCTGCCCCCTTCTGTAATTCTTGCTGGTTGTGGAAGTCCCATACTCCTTGTTTGCCTCGATCTCTCCAGCGCCAGATTGCAGGGCTGTGGTGACGAAGGGCTTGCAGGGTGGACTATGCATAGTCCATTTTCACAGCATCCAACCCTAGGCCCGGCGGACGAGTCGCCGTTATGTTCGGGCTGCTGCTGCTGCTTGTGGTAAGTACCTGTGCAACGCTCCCACCACCACTCACCCTGACCATGACAGGAGTGCAACAATAAGCGTGGGCTCCTGTACTTTGTTCGTGTGCTGCTGTTTGCTAGATGTCTCTTAATATGTGTTCCATTCTGAACCCTAGCACGTACGAAGTGGCAAGAAATTTCCTGACAAATTCGTGGTTCAAATTCTTTCATTTAGAATCCTTGCAACTTATCTTTTTTTCTAATGAACACTTACAACTCATCTAATCCTATTATTTATATCATATTGCAAAAAGGCTATTTCAAATGGTGATTTATTCATGGGTCTTTCCCATGTAATTGGCCTGTGGTTGCCCAAGATTCAGGCTCATCAGTCATGGAAATTCCAGATCATTAAGGCATGATTTAATATATTCTCTAAATTCTCAGTCCGATACATTTTCATCTAGCCCTCGAGGGTGTCCCCATATGTCATAGAGGAAGGATCATGTTTCTTACATGTACTTTAGACTTTATATAAGTGAAATGAACTTAACCTTTTGACATTGTAGTTGTAATCCATTTCCATCTTATTTTCATAATATTAGAAGCATTCATCTCTCCATGGTGTTAGACATGATGAATTGTAGGTGTTTTGCTAAACCATGTTGTTTTGCACTTAGCATGTGCACTTCCCTATCTAAGCTTTGATGTCCAGCAATAGTATGCTCCCCAGCAGGCCATTCAGTTTGACAATGTGTGTATGAATGTATTCACGTTACATTGTAAATCCATTTGATTAAATTGTCACGTCTAAAAAGGGTATTTAAACCATCAGGGCATTACCAAGTATAAGCATCTTCCTTTCCTAAGATGCACGGCGTGGCAACGCGCGCCTTTATGATCTAGTATTATATTACAAAGAGGTATTTTAAGAGCAGTCCTAGTGCTCCATGTGTATTACGTATATCTAAAGCTTGTCATGTAGTCAAAATCTGAGGGGCACCCTATTTAATGAGTAAAGAAATCTTTACCATATTGTAGTCTAGATATGGCTCTTAATTGCGGAGATATCCTTTTCAATTTATTTGCACGGGTTAGTTGGGGGTTGGAGCAGATTAGTTCGGCGGGCAAGGAGAAGCCAACTAGTGGGTCGTGAAGAGTTTGATCAGGTTAGCATCTAAAGCCAACTCCGTACATGATACTAGTAGTACTATTCTTTTTCTTCTTCTTTTTTGCGATAGAGAGGGAGTACTATTCAGCATGCCATTTTAGATGTTTGCATATTTTCCAAAATTAGGCACTCCGTCCAATCCATATTATTTGTCACTGATTAATATAGATCAGTTGGAGTAGTTGATTATTTTGCAGATCCAGGTTGTGAAGAGATTGATCAGATCAACTGCTCAATTGATCCTGCATGCACGTAAGTAAAGAAATATGCATCTGTATCCGATACCTTGTAAATTTCACACAGGTCAACACAAGCTGATAAACATTTCCAAGCTCGGAGGATATGTAAACTTCACTCTTTATCTCAATCTTATATGTACTAATAGTACGTAATTGACAGCAACGGCAGCATGCTTATAGAGACAAGAAGATCCGAGGGAGGATGAGGGGCTCACCAACTTCGTAGAAAATCAAGCTAGAGCAGCGGGGTCCTCCCGACAGCCACAGGACGACGGGGTCCGTGTCGGGGCTCCTCTCCGACTCCACGAAGTAGTAGAAGAGCTCCGTTCCCGTCTCCTCGTCCACGTTGACGTACCTGCAGAAGCACAAGAGCACTCAGAGAAAGAAGCATGGAAGCTTGCAGGGAGAGGCAGAAGCTTTGCTTACCCGGTCTCGAGGTGGAACGGAAGGCGGCCATGGAAGCCGGGGAGATGGGTCACCACCGTCGCCGAGCGCGAGAGCGGCAGAAGAAGCAGAACCAAGGGGACGACGAGACTCAGGAACAACAAGGAAGCCATGCCCTCAGCTTCTCACGACGAGATGGTGTCCAACGGGCATCTCTTTTCCTTGCCCGTCGTCGACCTTATACAACTCACGTTTGAACGCGGATCCTTCTAGTTCTAGATCTGTGCCTGCCATTAATTTCAATCCACGTGCTTGGTCTGCCTGCCATTTCATTATCAAGGCAACTCTCTCTTCTACATCTGTGCATGCAAGAGCCGTGCCCATGCAAGAGCCGTGCTTGGTCTTACCGGAGACGCAGACTAGGGCCCTAGTGGCTGGCACACCCACACCTCCCTGCGTGCCGCGGCTGCCGACGCATGCCATCCTTGCGCACATGCTCGTCACGCCGTATGCTGTTGTAACAATCTGTAACGGCCCCGTCATGAAAACTTCACTCTACCTATCAATGCAATGATACCAAGGTTTTTCCGTTGTTGGGCTTTTGTTCGTCCTCCTTAGAGCATCTCCAACAAATGATGATAAAGTTTGATGCCTAAAAATGGTTTCAGGGTAGGAGAGAGAAGACTCTTGGGCACCAGAATTTTTTTCTGCCGTAATAGATGATGTAAAAAACCGTCCTAAAAAAATTGAGAATCACATGAAACATGACAATCCGACGGTGGGGAGGACGGGAGGCGGGGACCGCCATGATGACAACGGCGGCGTGGAAGGTCGGGGATATTAGTGAGGAGCTCTAGAACAGCGGTGGGAGCTCGGGGATGATGACAAAGCGGGGCGGTCGCGACAGACGACACCGAGGGGCGGGGTGGGGCGGCCGTAATCGGCCGGCACGGAGCTAGGGTGGAGAGGGGCGGTGGCGGTGAAAGTTCACACTCGCGGTTAGGTTTTTGTCACAGGCGTTTTTATTTTCCTCCGGATAATAGTGGTGCTGCAAATATACATCACTTGGAGCTAAAATTTGAGGTTGCTTAAATTTTGTTCGTCAACAAGTAGAGATACATCGTCTGTTGAAGGTGGTTTCCTGACCCGAAATGCACCAAACGGCTATTTTTGGCATCGCCGCTGTTTTTCTTATCATCTCTTGGATGGAGATGATCTGCCTTTAGTTTTGTTCAAGATTGATGTTGCTAGCTTAGAGCCAACCGAGAGCGAGAGCGGTAGAAAATCCGAATAAAGGGATACGACGAGACTCGGA
Source organism: Triticum monococcum (assembly GCA_034509565.1). Lineage (NCBI taxonomy): Eukaryota > Viridiplantae > Streptophyta > Magnoliopsida > Poales > Poaceae > Triticum > Triticum monococcum. The sequence goes on along the minus strand of CM067845.1, from coordinate 498,665,665 downwards.
AGCAATACGGAAAGCGACACCCTTGTACTAGTACTGTTGTACAGCTTCTCACGAAATGGCGTCCAATCAAGCACGAGAGCGGCTTCTCCTATACAACTCAGATATGGATGCATGTGGACCTTGTAAAATAGTACAATAGGTCACACATGAATCACGACTGGATTACAAAATTGAGAAGTTTTATGACCCGTCTTAATTAAGATGGGACATGCATCAAAAAGAAAACGAAAATCCTATTCCTATGTAAACTTCCTACAACTACTTACTACTTCATTTAGGTCATAACTACCTTCATGAGTTTAGCTAACTGATTCCCGAGGGTGGAGGAGGGAGACAGACGACGGAGATCGACGAAGCCCTTCCATCACCTCGCGGAGGCTACACGGGAGGGGAGTGGAGGGTACCCGGCCGAGACTTCATTGGCTCGTTGCCGCTTTCTTTGTAACGCATGGGACGGGAGACACGCTAGCACACAATGTTGCTAACATGATAATCACTCCACTACTACCACGAGGTGGCGGTACTGTGTACTAGTGTCATGTAATGTTTAGTGACCAAATATTGTATTACTTTGGCAATGTTCACATATAAAAGAAACACTTCATGAGATGGAAGATTTGGTCGTCAATGCGTGTTGTAAAAACTGGTCCGCCATTTGAAAAATAGTTGTTGGAGGCCATGTCTTTTATTATACATGAAAAACCCAAATGAACTGGACATGGGAGATACAACACATCACAACGGCTTATTATCCAACCAGCGTTGAGCCATGGCAAGACTTTCCCTAGGCCGATACTCTATGGCTGAGTGGCCACCACCCTGTGTAAGCAATTAAGCAATAATTATTGCAGTGTCACATTGTTTCTTCTATTGTCCAATCCTATCAATAACTTTATATCACGGAATGCAAAATCGTATCAGTAACTTTATATCACAGAGTAGAAGATAATGTACCTTTAGTGTCGCAAATGTCAAATGGTTGGCGTATGTGATTGTAAATCTACACCAAAGACAACACAACCAAAAGAACAAAATTAAAATATCAAGCATGTACTCTTTCCACAAATTCATCTTCTCTATTGATGTTGACCTTTTTTGGTCTATGTTAAAGCTACTGTACATCCTAGTGTATGGGGCAGCAAAATAAACAGAAACATCATATCACTCTTCTTATATACACAAGAGCATGTACTCGTTCCACAAATTCATCTTCTCTATTGATACTTATATACACAACTTACCCTCCAGCCTGGCCACCGAGATGCCATGCTCTCCAGTCATCAACTATTGACAAGTTGAAGGATCTAATCCACGCATGTGTGCCCAAAAATGGCATCACAAGATCATGGTCGCCGCTGCACTTAAGGTGATGATTTCAGGGCATTGACAAAGTTTCAATCAGGACATGTAAATACCAAGGAGAGGAAAATTGCACCTAAACACAAGTGCGCGGTAGCCCCTGCTTGTGAGGTTGAAATGGTACTCTATGCTGCTCGAGACATCAAATGAATAGGGCATACTTTTTCTGCATCTCTTAAACTCTCCAATTGTTCCCTAGATCGATGCGATGGGTCAACAAGTCAACAATGATCAAAAGTTTGGAAATTCTACAACAGTTATACTATGCAAAGGTTAAGGTGGTTCGCACATGTCTACTCTCAATAGCTAGAAATTGTTAAAACATAATTTATTTTTATGGGTCTCAACTAGAACAATGTGAAATGAATATATTACTCAATTTAGGACCATTTAGTCAATGTTGCTACCTAAAATGGCTATATTTATTCAACTCTAGGACCATTTAGTCCATATTGTAGTTTGCGTTGTGCCGAAGGGCCTACTAAACCAGCATTCCGCCCCCGTTTGATTGTTATACACATGTCAAGAACTAACATGGACTAAGAACTAATTTAGATGACATGATGTGGCGACGAAGCAAACCAATTATCTCATATATGCTAGCTAGTTGATCATGTATGTATGATTTTTTGCAATATGTATGCATACTTAGCATAAAGGGAAATAGATCATATGATTTATTACATGCTTCACCCCAAGAGCATCTCTGGTGGAATTGTCATTCGCCCAAATATTGGATAGGTAGTAACGGTATGCCTGTATATGAGAATCCAACCATAGACAAAATTCATATCACTGGAACGCAAAAACGAAATTCATATGAAAATTTTAAAAAGAACTTCTATAAAATAATCACTCCTTGCTAAATTAGAGTAACTTACAAAACAATTGATGGTAGGTTGTTCAAGAGATAGCTCGCTTAGCTGAGCATTTTCTTCTAACATAAATCTATGTCTTAAGAGATCCCATACACATTTGACACCCACGATATATCCTTCGTCAATTTCAGAAATGAGCTGCAATTAATACAAGGGATAAATATAATGTTCACATGTACAATGTTAGGTTGTACAAGTAATTTGGACCTAGTAGGGATCTTACATCTTCAATAGTATTTAATGCCATGTCACACAGTTTATTCTGTGGTCTTATATAATTTCCTTTACAGTTCCCCACTGCAGCCTTTGGAAAAGGAGAAGGAAAACAATATTATCACTGCAATTTATAGATGTGTGTGAATGTGGAATTACCTCATATAGTTGATCAGATATAATTCCAACACCATGAGCATATTGTGCTCTGAAATTTCTATCATAATCCGAGCCTGTGAAAGGGTTGCCGACTAGATAGCCCTATAATTAATTGAATTAATAAACACAACAACTGATGAAAACACACCTTTCATTCATTACCATCACTTATTTTAGTTTATAAAATAAAAGAAATAGTTGCTTTTTGGGCATAACTATTAGTTGCTTTAAGCCTGATGAATTACTTGCCTTGAGATTAATCCTGGGTTGCTTCCCATGTTCGATTTCTGAAGCAAAAATGAAAATCACGTTAGAACTAACTACTAGGATAAGAGCCCATCGTTAATCACAAGGAACTCCAAAAATGAATGGACACTCTTGTTTATTTACTATATACATATATTGACTGAAGAATTAATGCAAATTTGTATTAAAAATTTCTTTACCACAACTTACATCAAATTATGATATCATTGTTTATTTTAGAGTCAATGTCCAGACTTACCTTGTGAAATGTGTTGTGTGATAATTGGAGTCATCATTCCAGCATATGAACTTCCTCCAACAAAGAAAGGATTTGATTGGTAGTGTGGGTGATCGATAAACCACTACATCAAGATGCATAAGACGATAATTGACACACACATTTTTTTCAATATATAAATACCTGATAAAGAAAGACAAGTTTCACCTTGTTGAGAAATGTTACAACATGCATAGAAAACGAGAAATCCCCAACATCACGATAACCTTCCAGGTCACGTGCGTAGGAGAAACCCGTACCCACTGGAGAATCCAGCATGATGATGCTTGCCATCTGAATATAAAATACAGGCTTACTAGAATAGAGATGCAGGGAGGGGCGTCATCAATGTTAAGATAAAAGAATATCTTACCTTGGACCATGAATAGGGATTATAGGCCATCTGTGGCAAGCTACCATTATAAGGCGCCAACACGAATTTCATAGGACCTGTTACGCAAATATCACTAATGTATATTTCATGCAAAAACATAAAAGAAAAGATCAGCCCATTGGTGAAAGCTCCATGAGGTGCTTAGTGAGAGAAACTAGTTATTTGGTGAGCAAATCTAGCAAAACATGACATCATGTTCTTTAATTTTTGTAGAAGCTGACATATTCAATCGTTTTCAACAAAACTTGGTTGTGTGTTTAGTCATTTAGAGTAGTGGCGGGAGAAAGTGCTTTCCACTATCTAAACCATAAAGTGTTGCATGCACTCCCGCATATGGAAATGCATAGGATATGTCGGGTGCTACACTTCTATTAGGATGGTCATAGTGGGAGTAACTTAACTGGTAACATGACACTTTTCAAGACAAGTTTGCTTATGTGGCATGTAGTTAATCAGGAGAGAGGTGTTTGGAGTAACATAATATGTTACTGTAACATAACGGAACCCAAAGCAAAATGAGTCTACAATCTAATAAATAAAATCATCTATGATATTACTTCTATATTACTTTGCAATATGATACTACTTCTATGTTACTTTGCACTATGCAATCATTTATAATATGCATGACACTAGTCTAAGTTACTCCCCACTATGACTAGCCTTATCTGACTCAATAGCTTACTAAGGATTTGCGCCCACATGTTGTATTCCAAAGGTATATATCTTAACTTTAATATTTTTTAATTAAATTAAATACAAGGGTCACATTCGACAACTTTTAACGGTGTTAAGAAAGTCCCGGGCCATTTGACAACTAACAAGGGTCCCACCCGCATGTGGATTATTGCACTCGATCTGAGCTTTGAATCAGAAACAACCAACATGGTGGTTGAAAATTCGTACTAAGTAAGATCACTGATCAATCATGAATATATTTATTATGGGTTTCAGTTCTTCAACATATATGTCAACATTTTAGTCCAATGTTTTGGATTTTGTATGGATCAAAATTTTCCCTTCCCAGAAAACCAAGAACTCCATTATACTAATTATGTGAACTTTGTGAAAAATACATTCACTGATCTAATGGAGACTGTTAAGTAGTTGTATGATACCAGTTTTGGGAAATTTCATGAAAATAAATCCAAAAATTTATGCCTTCTACGGAAATAGGTAATCTCATAATATGTGGACAAGGCATAGGTTTGTCATTACGTGAAATAATTAATGTAGTCCGGTGCTAATTTTAGTTATTCCCTATAGGCAATGTAGCCACCCTTTGATAATAAAAAGGCTTTCTCCTTACTTTACGGATAAAGCAACAAGCGAGTACATAGGTAACACACATACACCAACCTGCTGTAGTCACCCCCTTGGCCTTTAGTCACTCATGATAGAAATTTAGTGTTTTCAGTCTACCCCTATTCCTCTGTGCTTATCCGTGGTGTCGCTCACAGTTCGCATATCTGAGGCTAGGGTGTGGGGGCCTTCTTATACTGTCTTTCCAAATAATCCACCTCTTATACAGATAAGATTCCTAATCGTTACAACTAGTTTTCGGGATAGAGTTCAGATCAAATTACCAACCACGATCATATTGTCTGTTAACGGATTCTACCCCTTATGTCCTCGGAGTACGCGCTTGTGAGCAATGTGCCATAATAGAGTGTAAATTTCTCTAATTATGTAGATCAACATTAGGGCTGTAATCTAACTATACGGTGTAACTCCTTCCAATCATCAGTGTACCCAGGTAGTCTTTTTAATATAAATAGTATATTGTACTCCACTGATAATCGACCAGCTTCCTTAAGCATATATTATTTAAATACATTCCAATAAGTAACAATTCCATGGTAAATATGCAAAGCAATTCCATGTATAAATACATGTATAATTCTATAATGAGATATTCTAAATATTAACAATTCCAAGTAATTTGAATATAGTTTCAGGACACATAATCCCAACAACTCATAAGTGTGTTTTTTTATTATTAACTATTGATCCATTAAGAGAAGTTCACTTTATAAATAAAGCAACAACCGAGCACATAGGTAACACACATACACAAACTCGATGTAGTCACTCATAAGAGTGATTTCTTATTATTAACTATCGATCCATTAAGAGAAGTGGGTGCAAGGACTTCTTCTTTTTTAAAATTTCACAGGTATGTTAAAAGCAATGTTTTAAATAGCGGCGGCCCTCCGGGCTATGCCATATAGGGCACCCGCTCAAACCGTTATAACCCAGCTATGGGGCTGTTTAAAACTTTGGTTAAAAGGTACCAAACTTTGTAACACACCTGATACACATTTGCAAACTCGGACGATTTGCTCATCTAGCTTTGAATTAGAGACTAGTAGAAGTTAACTTCACTCTTTATCTTAATCTGATGTAGTAATTGACAGCATGGCGGCTGCCTTCTAGCCAGCTAAAATACGCCCACAAGAGACGAGGAACGGAGGATGATGGTCTCACCAACTTCGTAGAAAATCAAGCTAGAGCAGCCGGGCCCGCCCGTCAGCCACAGGACGACAGGGTCCGTGTCAGGGCTCCTCTCCGACTCCACGAAGTAGTAGAAGAGCTCCGCTCCCGTCTCCTCGTCCACGTTGACGTACCTGCAGAAGCACAAGAGCAATCAGAGAAAGAAGCATGGAAGCTTGCAGGGAGAGGCATGCAGAAGCTTTGCTTACCCGGTCTCGAGGTGGAACGGAAGGCGGCCATGGAAGCCAGGGAGATGGGTCACCACCGTCGCCGAGCGCGAGAGCGGCAGAAGAAGCAGAACCAAGGGGACGACGAGACTCAGGAAGAAGGAAGCAGCCATACCCTTACGTACGCAGATGGTGTTCAACGGCATCTCTTTTCCTTGTCCGTCGTCGACCTTATACAGCTCAGGTTTGGATGCGGATCTTGCGAAGTAATGACTGACGTAACCACAAAATTAGGAATCGTAACTGACGCTCGCTCCCTCTAGATCTATGCCTGCCAGTTCAGGCCACGTACTCTGCTCGGTATGCCTGCCATTTCATTAGATAACCAAGGCATGGTCATTTCCAGGCCAACTCGCCTCTACATGTGTGCATGCAAGAGCCGTGGCGATGCTGGCCTGGTTAGCGCCTTTGTTTAAGTTTTTGTGGCTAGCTTTTGAGTATGCTTAGTTCACAATTTGAAAAAATATGTTTGCAAATAGTATAAAATGTTTGGGAATTCAAAAAATGTTGTTGATTTTAGAAAATGTTTGAAAATTTGTAACAAAATGTTCGTGAATTTAAAAAATTCTCAGATTTCAAATATGTTCATGAGTTAAAAAAATGTTCATGATGTCATAAAATTGTATCTCGATGAAGCAGCAAAAGGTGATCATGGTTATTGAAGATTATGATTTTTTTTCTTTACAACGCACGGACTTTTTTACTAATACTAGAGCCAACCGAGCCCGAGAGCGGTAGAAGAAGCAGACCCAAGCGACCACGTAGCACGAAGACTACACAACCCTCGCAGATTTTTTTATTCATTACTTCTCAACCTTAGAACATCTCCAACAGGCGCGGCAAAACGCGCGCCCGCGCGATAAAAACAGTTTTTCGCGCGCGCTGGTTGGTTCCATGCGCTCCAGCGGTGGCGGGAAGTTACCGCGCGCGAGAAGCGTTTGCGCGCGCGGGGGAGAAAGCGGCATGCGGCGCGTTAGATTTGGCGCGCCGCTTCACGCGCGCCTATAAAGTCCCGCGCTTCGCCACGCACACAGAACAGCCACGCGTCCTCCTCCTCGCAACCTCTCCGCTTCGCCGCTTTCTGCGCCACCACCGCGCCACCATGCCGCCGCGCCGCCGGGATGCTTCGGGCTTTCGCGGCGTCCGCGAGCGCCCCAACGGTTGGTACTCCGCCGAGATATGGTCCGGCGACGTCCGGCTCGGCCTCGGGACGTTCCGGAGCACGCGCGAGGCGGCCCGTGCGTACAACGCGGCAGCGTGGCGCTTGGAGAGGCCCCGGTCGCAGATGAATTTCCGGGACATCTTCACGCGCGAGGAGGTGCAGCGCCTCGCCCCTCCGCCGCGTCTCATCACGGACATGGACCGTGCCGACCACTCTCGGCGGCAGCGCCGTCTCCTCGTCGCCGAAGAGGACGAGCGAGCCATGGCAGAGTGGCGCCGTCGCCACCCAGAGGACGTCGACACCGAGCGTGCCTACTCGGCGGAGAGGACGGCAAGGCGCCGCTCGGAGCGGGCGGACCGGCGTCAGCGGAAGGCAGTGGCGAACGAGCAGTGCGACATCGTCTCCGCAGGTGGGAGGTCGTTCTTCACCTCGAACGATGAACGTTGGGACGACATATGGCTCTCAACCTCGGACGACATCGACGAGAGTAATGATGGTGATGATAGCGACTTGGAGTAGTTTTCTATCTATGTATGCCTTAGTAGTTTCTATCTATCTATCTATGCCGTAGTAGTATCTATCTATCTATGTATGTCGAACTATCTATCTATCTATGCCGTAGTAGTTGCACCGATGTAATATATCTTTGTATCTTTTTTTATCTATGTAATTTTAATTTAAAAAATATTGTAGAATGAGCGCGCGCTGCATTTTACTGCGCCTGCTGGAACTGCGCACGCGCGCGGCTTTTCAGCGCGGCTGCTAGAGCAAACGCTGCGCGTCGCGCCAAACCAGGCGATGGGCGCGCGCCAAATCCGTTTTTACCGCGCGGCGCGTTGGGTGTCTGTTGGAGATGCTCTTAGGCTGGTCATTGTAAAAGTAACATAAGTAGTAACATAGATGTCGCATAAACAAAAATGATGATGTGTCAAATAGTTAATTAGGAAAGATGTAAATAGAGTAACATAATATGTTACAATCACATAGCGCTTTTCAATGTAAAATGAGTCAACAAAGTTATAAATGAAGACATATATGTTACCACACCTATGATACTATTTATTACGAATGTAGTAACATAGATTAATAATATATGTATATTACTACTTCTAAGTTAATCTCCACAATGACTAGCCTTAGTATGAAGTTAAGACATTTATTTTGAAATGAATGTTGAGACACTTATTTTAAGACGAAGAAGGTATTAAAGAAAAATCTCGCAGATCACAGGCAGAAAAACTAAGGGCCGCGCAATAACCACCACCAGCTGATCTGGAGTATCATTTAATCGCGACATCGATTCTAGTGTCTATGCTTTCCTGCTAGGCGCATGGTCCCGAGGAGATCTCTGACCGTTGAAGATCCTGTGTGTGGATCATTTTATGTCGGATATTCTTAGGGAGAACTTCCGATGGATCTTTTTATGTCGGATATTGCTGTAATCTAGACTCAGGGCTTCAGAGTTAAACTTGGTCGTGCATCAGCCCAGTTCGGTAATAAACGAGACCCACCAGACTTGATCATCAAAAGATGGTTGAGATACGCTTTACGTAGAATATTTGATTAATATTGATAAAGCATTTGAAAAATGTTAAATGTGCATAGAAAAAGTATATTCTCATTTGTACAAAAATATAAAGAATGTGTATGAAAAAAGTTGATCATATATTTAAAAAATATCAAGCAAGCAATAGAAAACTGGTAATCAAATATTTGAAAAAATTTAATCAAGCATTTGAATTATTATTTTTAATATGTATGGAAAAGATGTTTCTCATGTGTACAAGAAAAGTATATAAAAATATACAATGTGTATGAAAATAAGGTTGATCATGTGTTTTAAAAATTTAACAGTACAAAAATGTTTCTAATGCATACAAAAATTATATGACTTACATGGAATAAAAGTAGACTTCATGAAATATATATGTTTTAAAAAATTAAATTTTTTAAAATGTTAAACATGTATATAAAACTGTACCTGGTGTATACAAAAAATGTACATTGTGTGTGAAGAAATGTCTATTCCCAGTAAAAAAAATGTTCACCATGTATTTGAAAGATAGGGGAAGATTTGGTCTTCAGCAAGCTACTGATCACTTCTGACTGTTTGGGAGACATATAAATGACCTAATGATGGCCGATCACCTTGGCGCTTATTGCATTATATGGAAGGGGAATAATTCACTGAAGCAAGTAATAATGAGGCACGTAGACTTGCTAGAATGGCTACATGAGGTGGGCGCCATATGTGGCGCACGGATGCGCCAGATCATCTTTCCATTCCTGTAAACAATGTTGCTTGAAATAAAGCATGTTGTTATTTTTTTTAAGAGTACGCAAATTGCGTACCTTAACTTTATAGAAGGAGAAAATACAGCCATACAACCACCTCTATCTCTCGCTGCGAACAACGAGCGTAGCATAATTCCACACCCGACACAAACAAAGACAACCACACACGACTACACAACTACGACATACAAGAGCCTACCCAAACCGAAAGCCTCGCCGCGTCTCGACCGACACCGGTGAACACCGAAGAACAGCAACTCCAGCTTCCTTGGTAGAGCCAGCGACGACCGAACATAGCGCCAGAGAAGAACGATCCGGGCAGCGGTGCAGGCTGGAGGAGCACAACATAGGGCCTTTTATCTCCCCGCACGATGCTCCCAACAGAGGAACAACTTCAGAAGACGCCGCCATCGTGCCAATCCTACGAATCAAGGCTTTCGCCCCGAAGATGCTTGCCGGTACAAGGCAACGTGGAAAATGGCGCTACACTCGGCGACGCCTCCAGGAAGGGGAATGACACCCACGGGTGCCATCGACGCCGGTCCGACCAAGGCCGAACAGAATTTTCATCCGTAGCATTGCACATATCCACGCCTCCAAGAATCCGGCCAGCCTCGAAAGTTGTCTCGCACCGCCAACACCGCAGCCATTGCAGTCGGAGCCACAGGACACTGCCGAGGAAGCACGCCTCAAGCCACCACCTTCAATGCACTTGGAACCGCAGCAACCCCCAAGCAATGCAGGGACCAGATCCGTCGCGGTGGCCTTCACCCGCACCTAGGGACTGCCACACCGGTGGATCTGACCCGCACCATCAACCACACTTCGACGCCAACTTCACCGAGGCATCACCGCCAGCACCTCACACGTAGGTGGTCGGGCGCCCGCTGCTCGCCAGGGCCCTGCCTAGCCGAGCCTCGCAGTGCCGCCGCCTCCATGGCTGCGCATGCGCTGCCGCCTCCGACGAAATCAGCGCACCACCCACATCCACTCTCCCGCTGCACCCTCGTACAGATCCAGGGGACCGCCGTCATGCTTCCCGTTGTGAACCCGCCTCCCGCAGCACCCGTCCGGAAGCCGCCCGACGCGCCAAATCTGGCCCGAGTAGCCACGGATCCGTGCAAGGGAGGCCGACCGGCCCGCCGACCCGACGCCGACCAAGAGCGCCACCATGGCGCCACAGGCCGGATGAGGTCGCGCCGAGCCCAGCCGGGCCGCGCCGCGCCGCCCGGAGCAGGGCACCGCCATCCCCAGATGCCGCCAGCTCGCCCTGCGCCACCCGAAGCAAGGCCACACCACTCCGCCCCGACGAGAACCACTCGCGCGTGGCACCTCGCCAGAGCCACCCCCGCCCGCCGCCGGCGCGCGACAACCACCCTAGCGAGAGGACCTCCGTGACAGATCTGGGTGTCCCGCGCCGCCAGGAGCCTGGAGAGGAGGGAAGAAACCTCGCCACCGCCGACCCCCCCCCCCCCCCCCCGCGCGGCGGCGCGATTTAGGGTTCCACCCGGGCCGCTCGCAGGAGCGGCATGGGGAACGGGGTCACAGGCAAATGCTCTGATTCAAATGTGCATGTTTAAAGCATGTTTGTTATGAGCATGTTGGCGCAGTGTTGCTAACATGACATAATCAGACCCTCCGCTGCGGGGCAACGCCACTGCATAGCAGCGTCCTTTAAAGTTTAGTGACCAAACATCGTATTACTTCGAGCAATGTTCACGGATAAAAGGAACACTTTCATGAAAAGGAATTTTTCCACGAGTGCGTGTGCATCTTTTATAGAACTCATCCATCATTTGAAAAATACTTGGTGGAGGTCTGAACTTCTATTGTACATTAAAAAAACCCACATGATTCGAGCAGGGAGAAAATGATAAAGTTAGGGTAGGTCATAGAGGCTCATTATCCAACCAGCGTTGAACCATGGCAAGACATTGCTTAGGTCGGTGTTCTATGGATACGTGGCCACCACCCTGCATAAGCAATTTAACCAATAATTATTGCAGTGTTACAGTTCCTTCTGTCCAATCATGTCTGCAACGTTATATCACAGAATGAAAAATACAAGATATCGTACCTTTACTGTCGCAAATGTCATATAGTTGGCGTATGTGATTGTAAATCTACACCAAAGACAACACATGTGTTCCTTGTCAAGTAACCAAGACTGAAATGTCAACAAAGTAAACAGAAAAAAACATGTTTACTTTACCCTGCAGCTTGGCCATGAAGATGCCATGCTCTCCAATCATCGACTACGGAGAAGTTGAAGGATCTAATCCACGCATGCGTGCTCAAAAATGGTATCACAAGATCATGGTCTCCGCTGCATTTAGAGGTCGTGATTTCAAGACGTGTTGACCAAGTTTCAATCAGTACATGTAAAATACCAAGGATAATAAATACTCCACCTAAACACAAGCGCACGATAGCCCCTGCTTGTGAGGTTGAAATGGTACTTTATGCTGCTGGGGACCTCCGATGCGTATGGGATACTTTTCTTGCATCTTATGAACTCTCTGGTTGTTCCCTAAATGGATGCATTGTTTCAGTAATGATTGGACCATGTTACACAAAGGTTAGGGTGGTGCTCGATCGTCTACTCTTAATACAACTAGAAACTCCAATATGTCACGTAACATCATTTACTTCTATGGGTCTGAATTGCAACCATGTGAAACGACTATGTTACTCAATTCTTGGATCATTTAGTCAATCTTGCAAACTGCATTGTGTCGAAAGGCCAGCTAAAGTAGCATTGTGATCTGGCGACAAAGAAAATCAAATATCTCATATGCTAGCTACCTGATCATGTATGCATATAGTTTTTTGGAATATGTATGGAGACTTAGTATAAAGGGGAAAACATGTCATATATGATTGGTTACCCGCTTCACCCCAAGAGCTTCTCTTGTGGAATCATCGTTCGCCCAAATATTACATAGGTAGTAACGGTATGACTACACATGAGAAGGCAAAATTCACATCATCAGAATGCAGAAAAGAAATTCATATCGAAATAAAAGTGAATCTTCTTTGAAATTATCACCCTAGGGAATAACTTACAAAACAATCTATGGTAGGTTGCTCGGGAGACGGATCACTTAGTTGAGTGTATTCTTCTGATAGAAATTTATGTGTTAACATACCCCTTATACAATTGACACCCAGGATTTGTGGCACATCAATTTCAGACACGAGCTGCAATTAAATACGAGAGACCAATATAATATACTCAAGTCAATGGCAGCTCGTATAAGTAATTTTGGAACCTAGTAGTAGTAATAGAAATCTTACATTTTGAAATGTGTTTAGCACCCTGACACACATTTTGTTTGTCGGTCTTATATAGCTTCCTTTACAATTCAAAATTGCAGCCTTTGAAAAAGGAAAAAAGGAAAATAGTGTTACCACTGCAACTTATGGATGCGCTTGAATGCGGATTTACCTCATATAGTTGATCGGATATAATCCCAACACCATGAGCATATGGTACTCTGAAATTGTCATCATAATCTGAGCCTGTAACAGGGTTGCCGACTACATAGCCCTATAAATAGTTGAATTAATGAACATAGCAAAGAACAAAAGGTTCACACTATTATTCATTACCATCACTTAGGGAAACCATTAGTTGCTTCAAGCCTAGTGAATTTACTTGCCTTGAGATTAATCCTGGGTTGCTTCCCCAGTTCGATTTCTGAAGCCAAAAGGAATATCATGTTAGAACTACTAGGAGATGAGGCCATGATCAATCACAAATAACTCCAAACTAGAATTGGAACATTTGATTATTCACTACATATCCCGATGATGTCCTACAAATTTTTATCTTAAGTTTTCTTTGCTGCAATTGGAATTACCAGATTATCATGTCCTTATTTATTTTAGAATCTGTATCCAGATTCCAGACCTACCTTGCGAAATGTGTTGTGCAATAATTGGAGACATCTTTCCAGCATATGAACTTCCTCCAACAAAGAAAGGATTGGATTGGTAGTGTGGGTGGTCGGTAAACCACTGCATCACATGCATTAGACGATAAGAGAATCACACACTTTTTTTCCAACTTCAACTGAAGTACATAGAGACATTGGTTTCACCTTGTTGAGAAATATTAAGACATGCATAGAAAAGGAGAAATCCCCAATATCGTGATAACCTTCCACATCACGAGCGTACGAGAAACCAGTACCAACTGGTGAATCCAACAGGATGATATTTGCTGTCTGAAATTCTGAATATAAGTTGCATGCTTACTTGAACGGAGATGTTGAGAGGGACGTCATCAACGTTAAGATTAAATAATATCTCACCTTGGACCATGAATAGGGATTATTGGTCAGCTGTGGCAAACTACCATTATACGGTGCCAACACAAATTTCATAGGACCTGCGGAGAAAATATCACTGACGTCATTAAAATAAAGTACGAATAAAGATCTACCTGGTGGCGAAAGCACTATGGAGGTGTTCGGTGGGATAAACTAGTTATTTTAGTAGAGCAAAACTGGGAAAACATGACATAGTGTTCTTCACTTTTTGAAAAGAAATTACAAGCTCGTTTTCAGCAAAAAATTGTCTGTGCATTCAGTCATCTAGAGTAGAGACTCGGAAAATGCCTTTCACTGTCTAAAACATGAGGCCTGGATTTGCATGCACGAGATTTAAGCTAGCACGTAGATGTAGACCAATGAAACACAGGGAGTTGCAGCAGCCAGTTCCTCCCCCGCCGCCGCCGGCGAGCGCCGCCCGGGCAAAGCCCGTGTGGTGTCGGCGGCGGCGGGCTCTTCCACTCCCGCTCGTGAGGTGGGCTGCGCGGGGCAGCTGCGCCAAGCGGAGGAGGCAGGCGCGAGGCGCTGCGGCGTGTGGCTGTGCGCGGGCCGGCGCTGCTCGGCACGCCATGGTCGCGGCGTAGGAGCCGTGGGCGCACGAGGTCTCCAGCCCGCGCGGCTCCAGCGTCGAGGGCGCGCGCTGTGGCGGGCTTGGCTGCGCTGAGGCGCCGTGCTCGCGCGCCGGGGATCCGGATCTGGCGCCTGGATGTCGCGCCGTGGCTCTGGCGGCCCGGATCTGGTGTGCCCGCGGGGCCCCGCGGCTGGCGGCCCGCCTGCGGCTCGGATCCATGGCGGCGGCCATGGTTGGTGGCACGCGGCGCAGCTTGGCGGCGGGCGGCGCCGGCGTGGACAGGTGGACGAATTCCCTGGCCATGTGGATGGCGGGGAGGTGGTGGGCTTCGGCTGCGGCGGCGGTTCCTCGTTGGATGTTGGTGGCCATGGTGATGTTCGTCCTCGACCCCGATCTACTCCGATCTGCAGCGGTTCCGGCCCTTGGTGGCTTCGGTCACCGTTCTTGGGTGCTGGCCTTGCAGATCCGATGGCTGGAAGGGTTTCGGAGGAATCTCTTGGCCGGCGTGGCGGCCACTTCGATGGCAATGCTTTTGGGTGTTGCTTCCCTTGTTGGAGGCTTCGGAGAGGACCTCCTTCCTTCCACCCCTCCCAGGAGCTCAGGTAAAAACCTCAGAACCCCCTATTCCAAGCGACGACAACACCACGGTGCCGTGCTCCTTCCTGAAGGCGTTGCTCGGGGGCTGCTCAAGTTGCGGTAGAAGTGGCGGCGGTTCGGTGTCGACACATGCATTCTGGCCAGCTTCATCTTGGAGGCTACGGCGACGTAGGCGACGCTCGTCTGGTGGAGCTACTGCCGATGGTCGAGGCATCGTCGGCAGTCTGCGCCATCAGGTTCGGGGTGCTCAGGGGAAACCCCAGATCTGGGTCTTCCGGATCGGATGATGATGGTGTTCTATCGCTTACCCTTCTGGTGGCATCGTCTTGGAACAAGTGCTGGCTGGAGGGATGGTGGAGCGGTGTTTCATCTCACACTTTGATGGCGGCGGAGACCGATGGCATGGCGCTGTGGAGACTCGGCGTCCGATGTGCGGAGATGGGCTCGTGCAGGAGGAGGTTGCTGTCTGGCGCCATGGTGACATCGATGGCTGAGTGGCCAGACAAGGTAGAAGCCTCAATAAGATCTGAAGACCTGTGAAAGATGGCGGCGACGACACACGAGTGCGTCTGACCGGATTGTGCCTCAGACCCGGTATGTGGCTCGGCTGGGGCCTCCGAATGAGTTTCAGCTTCCGGCTTTTGATGTTAGGCTTAGGTGAGTGGTTTGGGTAGTGGCCCAGCTAGCACCACTTCATCATTTTGGATAGGAGTAGCGGCATATGTTGCCAAGATGGTGGATTCAGGCATATTGTTATAATACTTTGTAAGGTCCTCGAGAATAATTAATAAAGTGGCCGTATGCACCTCCCAGATACAGAGGCCAGAGGTCATTCTCCTTTTCTAAAAAAAACTGTCTAAAACATGAAAGTTGTATGCATTTGTGCGTCTTGCTGGGTTGCTTTGTTGGCTTGGCCCTAGCCAAGAGTAAGAAGGACAAGAGAGATAATTCGGTCTCTGCATAATGAATTACGCTTTTCATCCTGTAATCTGACACCACATTATCAGGTTTGCAAATGATATCGGGCCCTTACGCTAATTGATACACCATTTTCCTCCCTTCTCTTTTTAGTTTTAGCTCAACCCCATGAGTAGATACTACCTGATGTGCAATTAGTTGTGCACTAAGTCCATGGAATTCAGCATTCCAAGATGTTCGCATATTTTCCAAATTTAGCTAGTGGATCATTTTGCATATTCAGTTTGTGGAGAGTTTGATCAGGTCAACTGCTCAACTGCTCCTACTAGCATGTAAAAAAAAATATTTAGTGATCTAAACGCTTTTATATTTATTTACGGAGGGAGTATCCTGTAAAATTGACAGGCCCGTTAAAAGGCGAAAAACCTGATAAATATTTTCATACTCCGATGATTTGCTCAGCTAGCTTCAAATTAGAGATTAATAAAAGGTGAACTTCACTCTTTAACTTAATCTGATTCTGATGTACTCCAGTAGTAACTGACAGCAACGGCGGCAAGCTTCTAGCAAGCTAGCTAGTAAACACAAGAGGAAGGGAGGACGATAAAGGGTCTCACCAACTTCGAAGAAAATCATGCCAGAGCAGAAGGGCCCACCAGTCATCCACAGGATCAGGGGGTCCGTGTCGGGGCTCCTCTCGGACTCCACGAAGTAGTAGAAGAGCTCCGCTCCCGTCTCCTCGTCCACGCCGACGTACCTGCAGAAGCGCATTTGAAGAAGAAAGAAGCTTTGCAGGAAGGGGCTGTGCTGCGGCTTACCCGGTCTCGAGGTGGAACGGAAGGCGGCCATGGAAGCCGGGGAGATGGGTCACCACCGACGCCGGGCGCGAGAGCGGCAGAAGAAGCAGAACGAGGGGAAGGACGAGACGCAGGAACAAGAAGGAAGCTTTATTACCCATGGTGTCCAACTCCAACGGCCTCTCTTTCCCTTGTCTGTCGTGGACCTTATACAGCTCGGGTTCGTCTGTACAGGAGTAGAATCCAACACCGAATTGAGAGGTTCTGGGTATCTAACTTATGGAGGTGGGCCATCAGAAAGCGACAAGTGATTCCAGCTACCATGGTAGGACAGGCAGGGCAGGTGATTACTGTTTGTGATTACTCTCACACAGACGGACAGGCCACCTACCATGAGTATACAGGAAATAGAAACAGTATACAGGAAACTTTTTGAAGGCAATATACAGAGAAACTGAAGCTACGTGTGCGTGACACAAAACGAAAAAGTTTAGGCGGACGCTAGGCGCCGGTCGACCCAAAATTCGGCTAGTCGCCGCACGGCCGTTCGATCCGCGTCTGTATAGCCGTTCGATCCTTTTTCCCACGTCATCATTTTCTTCCCTTTCTCTTGTTGCTAGTCACCGCACGCAGAAAGCCTCTTCACAGGATGCCGGCCGTCCTCCGATGGTACCGCCCGACTTTCCCAGCTCGCTGCACCGCAAGAGCAACTCCAACGGACCGATTCAAACAGACGGCGTTTTTATCTATTTGGATTAATCGTCCGCCCGTCGTTCGTCTTTTTTTAGTTTTGGATCGGCAGTGCGTCCAACGGGCCGACCCATTTCATGACCGTGTGCGCTTTAGATCATGCCAGCGGTCATGTCGTCGCTCTAGTTTTTGGTGTTCCAGCGCGCGGGAAAGGTTTGCACGCGCGGGGAAAGCGGCCTAGTGCGCGCTGGTTTTCGCACTCCAGTGCGCGGGAAAGATTCGCGCGCGCGCCGCGGCCGGCGCTCGTTATAAGAAGGCACTCCCTCCACACTCTGCCCCACTCGTTGTCCGCCGCCCACTCGTCTCGCCTCTGCGCCACCATGTCGAGCCGCCGACTGGGCGCTTCGGATTTTCGCGGAGTCCGCGAGCGCCGCTCCGGTGCCTTCTCCTTCGAAATCTGGTTCCGCGAGAAACGTCTCATCCTCGGCACCTTCGACACCGCAGAGGAGGCGGCCCGCGCGCACGACGCGGCAGCGTGACGCCTCCTGAGGCCTCGTCGGGATATGAATTTTCCCGACGTGTCGAGCCAGCGGGCGCAGGATCTGGCGCCTCTCCCGCGGTTTTTCACCGACGAGGATCGTCGTGTCCACCGGAGGCGGCAGTGTCGCCTCGCCATCGCCGAGATGGACGTGAAAGCCATGGTGATGTGGCGCGAACGCTTCCCGCAGGACATCATCGACTAGCGCCAATTCTACAAGCAAAGGAGGGTGGAGAGGAACGCGAGGAGGACGGAGCGAGCCGCCTATCGGGAGGACAAGCGTTCGCGGAAGCAAGCCGCTCAATTGAAACTGAAGCTACGAGAAACATCGAGTTGGGACTTTGAAGACGAGTAGCATGCTGACGCGTACATTCAGAGTCGGAGGAGGACATTCCGAATCGGAGTCAGAAAGTGACGAGTAGTGGTCTTTTCTTTTATCTGTGTACGCTAGAACTATCTATGTATCCATTTTGTCAGAAAAAAATGGCCGGCGGCATCAGCGACGAAGCAGGCGGGCGAGGGTATGTTGTTTGATGGGGAGCGGCCAATCCAATGTGCCATCGACCAGCGAGCCCGATGAGGAAAGAGGGCGAGCACGCACGCGTTCGTCTCGTGTCCATGTCGACGCAAATCCGGCTCAAAAATGAATCGGGAATGGGTTGACAGGCGGACAAAAACGGACGCGTGCCCGTTTAGGACGACGCCTTGTGTCGATTTTTTTGTCCGTGCCGACCTAAACGGATGACCGCGAACGAAATGAATCGCCGCTCTAATGGCTCGCCGTCGTTGGTTCCGTGAAGCGCGTCTCATCGGTCGTAGTTCGCCATCTTGTCGATTTGCAGCTTGTCGCCTCGCCCGTCCAAGCACGCCGACATCCCTGTGCACCAAAACCGGCGTTGCACCGCTAATATTTTTTTTTTGAAACTATAATAATTTTTATAGCAAATTCGGAAACTATACACCCTAATGCATAAAAATCAAAAGTATCACCCTGTCGGTCTCATGTTGGCCGAAGAGGGACTTTTCAGTCTACAGTTGGCCGAAAGAGCACTTTTCGGCCAACGATTGGTCAAAAAGGACTTTTCGGCCAACCGTTGGCCAAAGAGGACTTTTCGGCCAACCGTTGGCCAAAAAGTGGTCTTCGGTTAATGGTAGGCCAAAAAGTGGTCTTCGGTCAACACCTGCTCTTCTGTTTTAAAAAATTCATATCAATTAGGATTTTTAGTATTTTAATTTGATTCTTTTTACATTAGATTATAAATTTTATGAAGTTTCTGTAAATATCAAGTTTGACTAGATTTGCAAATTTGAATTTAAATTTTCATGAATTTGCTCAAATCACTAGATTGCCTATAATTTGAGCTAGGAGTATTTTTTAGATGATTATTTTTTGCTACTGGTTCTTTGTGACTTTGTTTATCAGTAGTAATTAATTGGCAAATTTTAGGATTATTTAAAATTAGATTTTTATGAAAACAGTTCTATTTTAGTGTTTTATAGGTTTTGTGCTATTTCTTTTAATTTTAATTACTCTAAATTGTTTTGTTTAGCTTTTTTGACATATTTTTTAGTTTCTGTTAATTTATCAGTAGCTATTTTATTTGTAGTATTTTTTTTGTATTTTATTTCTTTTATCCAACTAGAAAACTTTGAGCTTGATAGGAGTTATAAAAGTGCCTTATAAATCCTGTACAACCATTGCCATTTTATACATGAAAAAACTATACGTTCCTGCAATTTTTTTTCCTCCATTTTCTTTCCCGCCATTCTCTCCCGCCACACTAAGGAGGCCAGTGTAGTCTCGTCAAGATGTCCGGTTATCCTTTTGATCGTAGTTGTTTTCACCCTAGTATGTTCAAATGTCTTTTGAGTTTAGAAACCAATTTCACGATAGACAATAGGATAGTTTCATGGAACGAACTCTTCAGTAGTGATACCTTACTGAATGAGTTGGCTCACGCATTAAGTAGGTGTGGGTAGCCTGCAAGGACCTTTGAGGAGATACGAAAAGAACTTCTCAGGTTGCATGGAAGATGGAAGAAGCAACAACATAAGGGTGAAGCATACTTATTTATGGACCCAAGACAGCGAGGATGAAGACGATATTTTCATGCCGAGCACCAAGGGCAAGAGTACCGCATCGTCAAAGAGCAATAGTACCGCATCATCAAAGGGCAAGAGTGCTACATCGGCGGAGGATGACGATGATGCCTTCATGTGGAGTGTGAATCACTCTCTAAGAGAAGTCATAAGTGTGAAACACTCTCCGATGATGATGACGAAGCTGCAAACACTTATGACTTCTCTCGGACAGTGTTTCACACTCCACCACTAGCACCGACGCAGGAGACACAGACCGTGTCAGACGATGTTATCTACGGTCGTGGACACCGTGAGGCTCGTTTTATAAGTTGAGAAGAGAAGATGGCGAGAAAGAAGATGGCGAAAAAGAAGATGGTGGGAGAGAATGGCGGGAAACAAAATGGCAGGGGAGAATGGTGGGAAAGAAAATGGCGGGACAGAATGGCGTGAAAGAAAATGGCGGGAGAAAATGGAAGGAGAGAATGGCGGCAAATAAAATGACGGGAAAGAAAATGGCAGGAGCAAATAGCGGCAAAGAATGACGGGAGAAAATGGCGGCAAAGAATGGCAGGAAAGAAAATAGCGGGAGAAAATGGAGGGAAAGAATGGCGAGAAAGAAAATGGAGGATAAAAGAAATAAAATACAAAAAATACTACAAATAAAATATCTACTGTTAACTTAACAGAAACTAAAAGAATATGTCAAAAAAACTAAAGAAAACAATTCAAAGCAATTAAAATTAAAAGAAATAGCTTAAATTAAAAGAATCATCTAAAAAATACTCCTAGCTCAAATTATAGGCAATCTAATGATTTGAGCAAATTCTTGAAAATTCAAATTTAAAGTTTCAAATCTAGTCAAACTTGATATCTACAGAAACTTCAACAAATTTCTAATCTAATGCAAAAAGAATCAAATTAAAATATTAAAAATCCTAATTGATATGAATTTTCTAAAACAGAAGAGCATGTGTTGACCGAAGAGGGACTTCTCTTTGGCCAATAGTTGGCCAAAGAGAAGTCCCTCTTCGGCCAACGGTAGACCGAAAAGTCCCTCTTCGGTCCACGATAGGCTGACGGGGTGATACTTTTGATTTTTATACATTAGAATGTATAATTTCCGAATTTGCTATAAAAATCATCATAGTTTCAAAAAAAATCCAAATATTTGCCCAATCTGCAGAAGTGTCGAGGGCAGTTGGCGACACACCCTGATAGATTGTAACATGTCAAAATGCATCTGGACTCTACTTGATGAGGACTTAGTGGAACTTCGGTTTCATGCAAGTCTCCTGATACTAGAATCTGGATCATGCAGATGAAAGATTCTGTGAGAAATGAAGAGTTTATCATGCTAGTGGTGACACTTTGGTCGATGTGGTGGGTCGGGAGGAAAGCAATTCATGAGAAGATTTTCTAGTCCCCGATGTCAACACTGACTTCTATTCAGAATTACCTGAATGGCCTCTCTTTGATCTCTAGCAAGAAGCAGAAGACCCCATCGGCTGTAGTGGTAAATCAAGGAAGAAGGAAGAACTGGACTCCACCGGCGGTGGACTTTCACAAAATCCATGTGGATGCTGCGGTCCATAGGGATGATTATAAAGGGAGCGTTGGTGACCATTTGTTGTGATCATGAAGGTCGATATGTGGGAGCGTCGGCGATGGCGATGCATGGGATGTCAGACCCGGAAATTGGCGAGACAACTTTAGCTAGGAGCCTCTTTTCCTTCTGCCCAGCTCACCGAAAACAACGTTCGACTTGCATGTGTTAAGCATATAGCTAGCGTTCCTTCTGAGCCAGGATCAAACTCAGATTTTAGAGTGCTTACCTGTGAGAGAAGCATGTGCCTTAGCACGTGATCTACAAATACGTAAGTTACATGTGGTTACCAACTGTATTTCCATTGTCAATCACCTGCAGTCGAACTACAGAGGGGCAAGCTCTATGATCATCAATCAAATCAAGTATCGAGGACTTTGAGAAGGCCAAGGTGCAGCATGAATCTAGAGATTCGAATTTAGAAGCTCACTATTTAGCTAAAGCTACATTATCTTTAGACTTGCGGCACCACATGTGGCCGTTGAATCCTCCTAATATTGCTTGCATCCCAGCTACTGTTTTGCTTTAATAATTAACTGGTGATACCCCTCAAAATAATCTTGTAGCGCGCTGACTAAGATATGTGTATAGCAGACTAGTCCTAGCCATGGGAAGCCCGACCCGACCGGCCCGACGCTGCTCCCGGGCCGGGCTCGGGCCTAGATTTTGAGCCTGATGGCCGGGCCAGGCTTGGGCTCGTCGTTTTTGCGATTTCCTAAAGGGGCCCGGCCCGAGGCCCGCCGGGCTTTTATGTGTTCGGGCCGGGCTCGGGCCTAAAAACCAGGCCCGATGGCCGGGCCGGGCTCGGGCCTGAGTTTTTTGCCTCGGGCTTGGCTAGGCCCGGCCCGGCCCGAGGTTTGGCTAGGTATACACTATTAGGGAAAACCTTAGTAGTAGCGCGGGTTTAATACCCTCTAGTAGCGCGGGCAGGCGCGCTACTAATAAGGCGCTACAGCTATTACTTAGCAGCAGCGCGTGCGACACGTGCTACTGCTAAGACATATAGCCGCAGCGCTTGTCCACTACCGCGCTGCTGCTAATCTAGCTAGTAGCAGCGTGTTTACTATCCATCTCTACTAGTATTTTTTTTAGTGTATTTATATGCCATTATACAAATTTTGGTACAATACCAATTATGAGGATTATATCATTATGTCCATAATAATGTGTCAAATGAAGGTGCATTAGATTCAAGTGGAGGCAATATATGGTGCATGTCAAAAGTATACTACTAATTCAAACTTCTAGTTTGGACTAGTAGTACTTTCGATGTGCACCACATGTTGCCTCCACTTGAATCTAATCCGCTAGCACAAGCTATTTAATCATTATCATAGTCATTACCACCAACAGTATTTATTTAATCATCATAGTCATAGTGTAGCACATCATCATCTTCAAACTCATTATAGCTAGCTAATCACCACTAACACTAGATGCGGTAGTTATCTAATCACCACCAACACTAACTAATAATAATGATGAAAGGATCGATATGGTTGACTAGAGGGGGGTGAATAGGCAACTAATAATTTCTAGCTTTTCTTTAACAATTTAAACTTTGCATCAAAGTAGGTTGTCTAGATATGCAACTAGGTGAGCAACCTATATGATGCAACAAAGATAGGAACACAAGCAAGAGATATATCACAAAAAGGCTTGCACAAGTAAAGGCACGAGATAACCAAGAGTGGAGCCGGTGGAGACGAGGATGTGTTACCGAAGTTCCTTCCCTTTGAGGGGAAGTACGTCTCCGTTGGAGCGGTGTGGAGGCACAATGCTCCCCAAGAAGCCACTAGGGCCACCGTATTCTCCTCACGCCCTCACACAATGCGAGATGCCGTGATTCCACTATTGGTGCCCTTGGAGACGGCGACCGAACCTTTACAAACAAGGTTGGGGCAATCTCCACAACTCAATTGGAGGCTCCCAACGACACCACGAAGCTTCACCACAATGGACTATGGCTCCGCGGTGACCTCAACCATCTAGGGTGCTCAAACACCCAAGAGTAACAAGATCCGCAAGGGATTAGTGGGGGAATCAAATTTCTCTTGATGGAAGTGTAGATCAGGGCCTTCTCAACCACTCCCGAGCAAATCAACAAGTTTGATTGGCTAGGGAGTGAGATCGGGCGAAAATGGAGCTTAGAGCAACAATGGAGCTTAGGGTTGGAAGAGGTGGTCAACACGAGGAAGAAGACACCCCTTATATAGCTAAGGAAGAAAATCCAACCGTTATCCACCAACCAGCCCGCGATCAGCGGTACTACCGCTCCAGGATAGCGGTACTACCGCTGGGCCATGCGATACTACCGTGAGGAGCCGCGGTACTACCGCAGCAGCAACAGTAGCTAGGGCATACCTTAAGCACATGGGCTGAGAACGGTACTTCCGCAGACGCGGTACTACCGCTCCCCCTTGCGGTACTACCGCAAGGCAGGGAACCCCAAGCCTGGGAAGAGCGTGGATAACAGAACATCCGTGCCTACTTCCGCTGGAAAACGGATGTAGCAAAAATCCGACACAGTACTACCGCAGAGGAGCGGTACTATCGCCTGGCAGCTGATCCAGGCCGTGCACGGTACTACCGCGCAAGGGATGCGGTACTACCGCGGTAGCGCGGATGTAAAAAATTACATCCGCCCCTACTACCGCGAGGGAGCGGTACTTGGCCTGGGGGTCACGGTACTACGGCTCCAGGGGAGCGGTACTACCGTGGGCACCTGCGGTACTACCGCGCCACAGCACGGTACTACCGCTGGTGCCTACGGTACTACCGCTCACCAGGGAGCAGTACTACCGCAAGCCAACACAGCAGCCAGAACAAGGTGAAGAGATATAAACGGAGGATGCTCCAAGTTGTAGGGGAAAGGAGGGGACTAGGAAGAAACGTGTACGTGATGATTCCACCCGAACCTTTCCGACGCGGACCCCCTCTTAATAGTACGGCTTTCCTACGACTCAAATCCACCAAAAAGAAACATAGAAAAACGCCGTCTTCAATAGTCTTCGAGGGACACCACACCGTCTTGTGCCTAGCGAAGAAACATCTAGGAAACTCAAGACACACGATTAGTCCGCAAACGCATTGTCATCAATCACCAAAACACCTTAGGGATAAACATGCCCTTACAATCTCCCCCTTTTTGGTGGATTGATGACAATACGGGATTTGCACAAGGGAAATAATATTAAGCAAACGCAAACCCCTCCTCTCTAGAATATAGACGGGCTCCCCCTAGATGTGTGCCAACTAGATAGGTGCTTTGGACTGCACGGCACACATACTAGGATCAAATCTCCCCCTATATTGTAGAGACAAGGCATATCTTGCAATAGTAAGGCTAACACTAGACAAGATAGCACAAACATAAGTTCACTAAGATAGAATAGAGTGCATATGTCTTACACCATATGAAGGATAAGCCTCAAAGACACAAACCAAACAAAGGCAAACGAGGTCCAAACGACAAAGCAAACACACGGAACACGAGACACGACTCGCAAACACGCAAATCCCTACACTCTCTCCCCCTTTGGCATCGAGACGCCAAAAAGGCAGAGAGGACACCTACACATAAGGGGTGGCTCAGGCAGAGAAATCATCCCAATGCTCCTCGTGCTCCTCGTCAGACTCGGCGGCGGGGACGGTCTCCTCGATGTCCTCCTCAGAGCTAGTCCACTTGAAACCTTGCTTCGCCATCCATGCAGCCTCTAGCATGATGGCATCCTCAGAACCGCCAGAGACATCCTCTCCAAAGAGCCTCATGACCTTCTTGTCGCGGCGGCGACTCTCCTTGGATGCCACGTGTCCTGTACTGCCCCTTTGCCTGCATGCAGAAGAGAGTCTTCATCTTGTCCTTCAACTTCTTGGCCCACGATGGCTCAGAGGAAGGTGGGGAAGACCTAGCAGCACGGTCCTCAGCAACATCCTCTGCACCAACCTCCTCCTCACCAACAGCCCTCCTAGCAGCAGACGCCTCAGCACGAGTAGTAGTGTTGGCCCAGTTGGGCTTGACGCGGAGACTGATGGACTCATGCCGAATCCAGTCTGGAGCAAGGAACTCATCACCAGGGTACATCTTCTTCCAAGTCGTGGAGATCAAAAGAAATAGGTATGGTCCATAGATAGGTACCTTGCGGGTGTACACCGCAAACCGAAGCTCACACCACATGATGTGTGAGACATCAAGTGGCTGAGTCTGAGACGAACGTGCCTCCGCGCACAGGAGCATCATGTCCACCAGATAGGAATGAACCTTGTCCTTGTCGCCAATGCGAGGGAACAGAGTGTTGCGGAAGATGCGATGCATGATATCCAGAAAAGAGTTCAGCACCCAAGTCGACTTGCCACTGGGAAGCACCTTCTCAACATAGTACGGCTGAAGCAAGTTCTTGTTAGCAGACTTAGAATTGGCGTGGGGGCGAACACCAACGGGTGTGTGAAGCCCGTCATCAGGAACGTGGAGCAGACCCATGAACTCCTTCCAGGTAGTAGACAACTGACGGCCATTGGTCATCCAGGTCATCCTCCGCTCATCCTCGGGGTGAAAGTAAACTGAGGCAAAGAACTGACAGATAAGCTCAGGGTCATAGTCAAGATGGAAGGAGATCATAGGCTCAATAGCGAACTGCTCCACCAAATTCAGAGCTTCTCCAAAATACTCCCGAAACTTGTCCTTCCTCATGTGGTTCATGTCTATCCACTTGACATCCACGAAGGTATTCTACATGTTCTTGATCACATCCAGATAAATGAGAGCCTGCTGCTTGGTCCAAAACAACTCAGTGCCTCTAAGGATAGCACAAGGATTCACATAAGGGTTGATCTTCCGGCGTTCGACGTACTCATTGGGGGGAATCTCGTCCATGCCCTTAGCAGGTTCCTTTTGCTTGCTGGCAGTGGTCTTGACATTGCGCTTGGGGGCACTGGAGCACTCTGGTGCTTCATCTTGAGGATTGTGCAGTCGCTTGGAGCTAGTGTCATGACTGGGATTGGAACGGCGAGAACCACCACCTAAGACACAAAAGAAAGCACACACAAAGAGTGAGAAGAATCAATGCAAAGACCACGGCAAAGCAAGGGAAACAAGTAGAAATCATACGGGATAAATGCCACAAGGAAGAAGGGACAACAACGGTAGTGGCACCTGGTCATGCGGTACTAAAATTTTAATACCGCTCCTAGTCGCGGTAGTACCGTGGCTTGGGGCGGTAGTAAGACCTTAGTGCCACAGAGCGTGCGGTAGCACCGCACCGAACGGGCGGTAGTACCGGACAAGCGGTAGTACCACAGCAGAGGCGCGGTAGTACCGCACCACGTCAGATCCGAGCCTACTTTTGAATCTGAGAAGATGTGTGAAACCAAGGCGGAACTACGGTTGATCACATCTACCACGGGACAATATATCAAGTAAAAAGTCTATGCAACACTACTCTCCTAGAACCTTCTCTCGCAAAGATTTGGCCTAAAATCTCAAGAACACATGCATCTCCCCAAAAACCTAGAGACAAGAGAACCAACAAGAAAGAGAGGGATTTGGGGAAAAAAACCTTGGTCCATGGCAAGAGGAAGTGGTGGGGAACGATCCCACCGGTCGGAATCCAAAGAGAGCAGCCGGAGACGGAGATCCGGCGAGGGACTCCGGTCCCGTTCTTGAGCGAGAGTGAGAGAGAGAGAGAGAGAGAGAGAGAGACGTGGGGGAAACTGACGAATGGGTATGGGGAAGTTAGACCCCCCCCATTCCCATCCTTATCCCCATGCGCCTCCGACAGCGCGGTAGTACCGCGTATCATCGCGGTAGTACCTCTTGGGCGGAAGGACCTTACCAAAGTGGTAGTACCGCTCCCCCAGGCGGTAGTACCGCGTTGGGCCGGTAGTACCGTGAGCTCAAGAAGAAGCACATTTCCAACACAAGAGAAAGGGTGGTCTTCGCACGGAAACTTCAAACGAATACCACACCACCCAACAAGCTCAAACACGAGGAGAAGAAGGGGCAAAAAGACAACAAGAGACGACCACGAGACACAACCTCTCCAACGAGAGGGCGGTGGCCGGAGCCACCTATATTTGAGTCAATTGGTATGGCACCGCGAAGAATTATCCTTGGGCCCATGACCAAAACTCGTCTTTGAAGCACAAGCACCATAAAAAATGGCTAATGTGAAAGATTTGATCAATTTATGCATAATGGGGGGAGGGAGAGTTCATTGAGAGAACAACACTCCCCCTATGTCCATGCTTACATCTAAACAAGACAACAAGTTGAGTATGGTGGGGTGTGCAAGGGTTCAAGCAACATTGCTCGAATCAATGATATTTAGCTCATGCCTTAACTCGCGAAATCTTGCTTCATCCAACGGCTTCGTGAAAATATCTGCAAGGTTATCATGAGTGTTGACGTAGTTGAGCTTGATCTCCCCTCGCCTAATGTGATCCTGGATGAAGTGATACCGAATCTCAATATGCTTCGTCTTGAAGTGTTGCACCGGGTTGAGAGAAATCTTGATGGCACTTTCATTGTCACACCAAAGAGGCACTTTGTCACAAATGACACCGTAATCCTTTAAAGTTTGCCTCATCCATAAGAGTTGTGCACAATAACTACCAGCCGCTACATAATCCGCTTCGGTGGACGAGAGAGACACACAACTTGCTTTTTGGAAGACCAACTTACCAAAGAGCAACCAAGGAATTGGCATCCTCCGGAAGTGGACTTCCTATCCACTTTGTCTCCCGTCCAATCAGAATCCGAATACCCTACAAGCTTGAAGTTTGCTCCTCTTGGGTACCATAAGCCAAAGTTTGGGGTATGAGCCAAATATCGAAAGATTCGCTTGACCGCCACAAAGTGGCTTTCCTTAGGTGCGGCTTGAAACCGTGCACAAATTCCCACACTCAACATGATATCCGGTCTAGATGCACAAAGGTAAAGTAAGGATCCAATCATGGAGCGATATACCTTTTGATCCACCGCTTTACCATTGGGATCTATGTCAAGTTGGCACTTGGTGGGCATGGGAGTGCACGCCGGCTTGACATCACTTAGCTTGAATCTCTTAAGCATGTCTTGAGTGTATTTGGCTTGGTTGATGAAGGTTCCTTCTCTCATTTGCTTCACTTCGAACCCGAGAAAGAACTTCAACTCTCCCATGGAAGAAATCTCGAACTTTGAGGTCATGAGAGCGGCAAATTCCTCATTGAAAGCTTTGTTAGGAGAACCAAAGATAATATCATCAACATATAATTGGCACACAAACAACTCCCCTTTGACCTTCTTAGTAAAAAGAGTGGGGTCGATTAGCCCAACTTCAAAACGACGGTCTTGTAACAACTCGGTAAGGTGGTCATACCACGAATGTGGGGCTTGTTTAAGGCCATAGAGTGCCTTATCGAGTTGATACACATGATCGGGAAAGTAGGGATCCTCGAACCCGGGGGGTTGCTTGACGTACAACAATTCATTAATGGGACCATTAAGAAAAGCACTCTTCACATCCATTTGATGTAACTTAAAGTTATGATGAGAAGCATATGCAATCAACATGCGAATGGATTCAAGATGAGCAACGGGAGCAAAGGTTTCACCGTAGTCAATACCCTCGACTTGGGAGTAGCCTTGTGCTACCAAGCGAGCCTTGTTGCGAATGATAATCCCATAAGCATCTTGCTTGTTCTTAAATATCCACTTGGTTCCAATGACATTGTGGTTCATCGTCGGCCTTGGCACCAATCTCCACATGTTGTTGCGCTCGAAGTTGTTGAGTTCTTCGTGCATGGCATTGAGCTAATCCGGATCTTTGAGCGCCTCATATACCTTTTGGGGTTCAACACAAGAGACAAACGCGTGATGTTCACAATAGTTTGCCAATTGTCTACGAGTGCTTACCCCCTTTTGAATTCTTCCAAGTACATTCTTCATGAGACGACCCTTGGTGGAGAGCTTGGAAGCAATCTTGGCGGCACGGCGCTTCAATTCCTCCTCGGTGGTGAGTTGAGGAGCGGTCACTTGATCATCTTGAGCGACGTCTTGAGCTTGTTCTTGATCTTGAACTTGCTCGGAGGAGAGAACTTGACCTTGGGCATCACTTGGTGTGTCAACACCGTCTTGAGCATGATCTTTCCCTTGGTCTTGTTCTTGAGGATGAGGGCCTTCACGTTGTTCTTCGGAAGCGTGTGGGCCTTGGGTTGGTGATGGCTCCACTTGAGTGGAGCATTGTCCTTCTCCTTCAGCCACAAGGGGTTCCTCAATGGGTAGGATAAAACCAACACCCATTCTTCTTATGGCTTGAGGAGGAATTTCATCACCTACATCACAAGTGCCACTTTGCTCCACTTGGGAGCCGTTATTCTCATCAAACTCCACGTTATACGTCTCCTCAATAAGTCTCGTGGATTTATTGAGGACACGGTAAGCATGAGAGTTTGTAGCATAACCAACAAATATGCCCCCATAAGCTCTAGCCTCAAATTTAGACAACCGAACACCTTACTTGAGAATGAAACACTTACACCCGAACACTCGAAAGTACTTAAGGTTGGGCTTGTTACCGGTGAGTATCTCATATGGAGTCTTTTTCAAGCCCTTGCGGAGGTAGAGCCGATTGGATGCATGACACGCGGTGTTGATGACTTCGGCCCAAAACTTGTATGGAGACTTGAACTCCGCCATCATGGTCCTTGCCGCATCCATCAACGTCCGGTTCTTCCTCTCCGCAACACCGTTTTGTTGAGGGGTGTAAGGTGCGGAATATTGATGCTTGATCCCCTCATCACTAAGAAACTCATCCAAGGTGTAGTTCTTGAACTCGGTGCCGTTGTCACTTCTTATTGTCAAGATCTTTGCATTGTGTTGACGTTGTGCTTCCTTTGCAAAGTCAATGGCGGTTTGTTGGGTCTCGCTCTTCCTCTTGAAGAAATACACCCAAGTATATCTTGAGTAGTCATCCACGATCACCAAGCAATACTTCCTACCCCCAAGGCAATCGAAGGATGGAGGCCCAAAGAGATCCAAGTGAAGGAGCTCCAAATGCCTCTTTGAGTAAATGATAGTCGTGGGAGGGTGAGCCTTTGAAGGAAATATGCCCTAGAGGCAATAATAAAGTTATTATTTATTTCCTTATATCATGATAAATGTTTATTATTCATGCTAGAATTGTATTATCCGGAAACATAATACTTGTGTGAATACATAGACAAACTAAAACGTCACTAGTGTGCCTCTACTTGACTAGCTCGTTAATCGAAGATGGTTATGTTTCCTAACCATAGACATGTGTTGTCATTTGATTAATGAGATCACATCATTAGGAGAATGATGTGATTGACATGACCCATTCCATTATCTTAGCACCCGATCGTTTAGTATGTTGCTATTGCTTTCTTCATGACTTATACATGTTCCTATGACTATGAGATTATGCAACTACCGTTTGCTGGAGGAACACTTTGTGTGCTACCAAACGTCACAACGTAACTGGGTGATTATAAAGGAGCTCTACAGGTGTCTCCAAAGGTACATGTTGGGTTGGCGTATTTCGAGATTAGGATTTGTCACTCCGATTGTCGGAAAGGTATCTCTGGGCCCTCTCGGTAATGCACATCACATAAGCCTTGCAAGCATTGCAACTAATGAGTTAGTTGTGAGATGATTTATTATGGAACAAGTAAAGAGACTTGCCGGTAACGAGATTGAACTACGTATTAAGATACCGACGATCGAATCTCGGGCAAGTAACATACCGATGACAAAGGGAACAACGTATGTTGTTATGCGGTCTGACCGATAAAGATCTTCGTAGAATATGTAGGAGCCAATATGAGCATCCAGGTTTCGCTATTGGTTATTGACCAGAGACGTGTCTCGGTCATGTCTACATTGTTCTCGAAGCCGTAGGGTCCGCACGCTTAACGTTACGATGACAGTTTCATTATGAGATTATATATTTTGATGTACCGAAGTTTGTTCGGAGTCCCGGATGTGATCACGGACATGACAAGGAGTCTCGAAATGGTCGAGACATGAAGATTGATATATTGGAAGCCTATGTTTGGACATCGGAAGTGTTCCGGGTGAAATCGGCATTTTACCGGAGTACCGGGAGGTTACCGGAACCCCCCCCCCCCCGGTAACCTAATGGGCCTTAATGGGCCTAGTGGAGGAAGAGGAGAGGAGGCCTAGGGGCTGCCACGCCCCCCCCCCCCAAGTCCGAATTGGACAAGGGGGGGGCGGCACCCCCCCCCCTTTCCTTTCCCCCCTCTCCTCCTTCCCCCCAAGTCCTAATCCAACTAGGGAAAGGGGGGAGTCCTACTCCCGGTAGGAGTAGGACTCCTCTGGCGCGCCTCCTCCTAGGGCCGGCCGCACCCCCCCTTGCTCCTTTATATACGAGGGCAGGGGGCACCTCTAGAAACACAAGTTGATCTTCGTGATCGTTCTCTTAGCCGTGTGCGGTGCCCCCCTCCACCATACTCCTCGATAATATTGTAGCGGTGCTTAGGCGAAGCCCTGCGACGGTAGAACATCAAGATCGTCACCACGTCGTCGTGCTGACGGAACTCTTCCCTGACACTTTGCTGGATCGGAGTCCGGCGATCGTCATCGAGCTGAACGTGTGCTAAAACTCGGAGGTGTCGTAGTTTCGGTGCCTGATCGGTCGGGCCATGAAGACGTACGACTACATCAACCGCGTTGTCATAATGCTTCCGCTGTCGGTCTACGAGGGTACGTAGACAATACTCTCCCCTCTTGTTGCTATGCATCACCATGATCTTGCGTGTGCGTAGGAAATTTTTTGAAATTACTACATTCCACAACAGTGGCATCCGAGCCTAGGTTTTATGTGTTGATGTTGTGCACGAGTAGAACACAAGTGAGTTGTGGGCGATATAAGTCATGCTGCTTACCAGCATGTTATACTTTGGTTCGGCGGTATTGTTGGATGAAGCGGCCCAGACCGACATTACACGTATGCTTATGCGAGACTGGTTCTACCGACGTGCTTTGCACACAGATGGCTGGCGGGTATCAGTTTCTCCAACTTTAGTTGATCCGAGTGAGGCTACACCCGATCCTTGCAAAGGTTAAAACAACACCAACTTGACAAACTATCGTTGTGGTTTTTGATGCGTAGGTAAGATTGGTTCTTGCTTAAGCCCGTAGCAGCCACATAAAACTTGCAACAACAAAGTAGAGGACGTCTAACTTGTTTTTGCAGGGCATGTTGTGATATGATATGGTCAAGACATGGTGCTAAATTTTATTGTATGAGATGATCATGTTTTGTAACCGAGTTATCGGCAACTGGCAGGAGCCATATGGTTGTCGCTTTATTGTATGCAATGCAATCGCGCTGTAATGCTTTACTTTATCACTAAGCGGTAGCGATAGTTGTGGAAGCATAAGATTGGCGAGACGACAACGATGCTACGATGGAGATCAAGGTGTCACGCCGGTGACGATGGTGATCATGACGGTACTTCGGAGATGGAGATCACAAGTACAAGATGATGATGGCCATATCATATCACTTATATTGATTGCATGTGATGTTTATCTTTTATGCATCTTATCTTGCTTTGATTGACGGTAGCATTTTAAGATGATCTCTCACTAATTATCAAGAAGTGTTCTCCTTGAGTATGCACTATTGCGAAAGTTCTTCGTGCTGAGACACCACGTGATGATCGGGTGTGATAGGCTCTACGTTCAAATACAACGGGTGCAAAACAGTTGCACACGCGGAATACTCAGGTTATACTTGACAAGCCAAGCATATACAGATATGGCCTCGGAACACGGAGACCAAAGGTCGAGCGTGAATCATATAGTAGATATGATCAACATAGTGATGTTCACCAATGAAACTATTCCATCTCACGTGATGATCAGACATGGTTTAGTTGATTTGGATCACGTGATCACTTAGAGGAATAGAGGGATGTCTATCTAAGTGGGAGTTCTTTAGTAATTTGATTAATTGAACTTAAATTTATCATGAACTTAGTACCTGATAGTATCTTGCTTGTTTATGTTTGATTGTAGATAGATGGCCTGTGTTGTTGTTCCATTGAATTTTAATGTGTTCCTTGAGAAAGCAAAGTTGAAAGATGATGGTAGCAATTACACGGACTGGGTCCGTAACTTGAGGATTATCCTCATTACATCATAGAAGAATTACATCCTGGAAGCACCGCTGGGTGCCAGGCCTGCTGCTGGAGCAACACCAGATGTTATGAACGTCTGGCAGAGCAAAGCTGATGACTACTCGATAGTTCAGTGTGCCATGCTTTACAGCTTAGAATCGGGACTTCAACGACGTTTTGAACGTCATGGAGCATATGAGATGTTCCAGGAGTTGAAGTTAATATTTCAAGCAAATGCCCGGATTGAGAGATATGAAGTCTCTAATAAGTTCTATAGTTGCAAGATGGAGGAGAACAGTTCTGTCAGTGAGCATATACTCAAAATGTCTGGGTATAATAATCACTTGATTCAATTGGGACTTAATCTTCCAGATGATTGCGCCATTGACAGAATTCTCCAATCATTTCCACCTA
Source organism: Triticum monococcum (assembly GCA_034509565.1). Classification (NCBI taxonomy): domain Eukaryota; kingdom Viridiplantae; phylum Streptophyta; class Magnoliopsida; order Poales; family Poaceae; genus Triticum; species Triticum monococcum. Next base: position 498,631,274 of record CM067845.1, on the reverse strand, counting down.
GCTACAAGAGCTTCGTGATGAACTATAATATGCAAGGGATGGTTAAGACAATTCCCGAGCTCTTCGCAATGCTAAAAGCTGCGGAGGTAGAAATCAAAAAGGAGCATCAAATGTTGATGGTCAACAAGACCACTAGTTTCAAGAAAAAGGGCAAAGGGAAGAAGAAGGGGAACTTCAAAAAGAATAGCAAGCAAGTTGTTGCTCAAGAGAAGAAACTCAAATCTGGACCTAAGCCTGAAACTGAGTGCTTCTACTGCAAGCAGACTGGTCACTGGAAACGGAACTACCCCAAGTATTTGGCGGATAAGAAGGATGGCAAGGTGAACAAAGGTATATATGATAGACATGTTATTGATGTGTACCTTACTAATGCTCGCAGTAGCACCTGGGTATTTGATACTAGTTTTGTTGCTAATATTTGCAACTCGAAACAGGGACTACGGATTAAGCGAAGATTGGCTAAGGACGAGGTGATGATGCGCGTGGGAAATGGTTCCAAAGTCGATGTGATCGCGGTCAGCACGCTACCTCTACATCTACCTTCGGGATTAGTATTAGACCTAAATAATTGTTATTTGGTGCCAGCGTTGAGCATGAAAATTATATCTGGATCTTGTTTGATGCGAGACGGTTATTCATTTAAATCAGAGAATAATGGTTGTTCTATTTATATGAGTAATATCTTTTATGGTCATGCACCCTTGAAGAGTGGTCTATTCTTATTAAATCTCGATAGTAGTGACACACATATTCATAATGTTGAAGCCAAAAGATGCAGAGTTGATAATGATAGTGCAACTTATTTGTGGCACTGCCGTTTAGGTCATATCGGTGTAAAGCGCATGAAGAAACTCCATACTGATGGACTTTTGGAACCACTTGATTATGAATCACTTGGTACTTGCGAACCGTGCCTTATGGGCAAGATGACCAAAACACCGTTCTCCGGTACTATGGAGAGAGCAAAAGATTTGTTGGAAATCATACATACAGATGTATGTGGTTCGATGAATGTTGAGGCTCGTGGCGGATATCCTTATTTTCTCACCTTCACAGATGACTTAAGCAGATATGGGTATATCTACTTAATGAAACATGAGTCTGAAACATTTGAAAAGTTCAAAGAATTTCAGAGTGAAGTTGAAAATCATCGTAAGAAGAAAATAAAATTCCTACGATCTGATCGTGGAGGAGAATATTTGAGTTACGAGTTTGGTGTACATTTGAAACAATGCGGAATAGTTTCGCAACTCACGCCACCCGAAACACCACAGCGTAATGGTGTGTCCGAACGTCGTAATCATACTTTACTAGATATGGTGCGATCTATGATGTCTCTTACTGATTTACCGCTATCATTTTGGGGTTATGCTTTAGAGACGGCCGCATTCACGTTAAATAGGGCACCATCAAAATCCGTTGAGACGACGCCTTATGAACTGTGGTTTGCAAGAAACCAAAGTTGTCATTTCTAAAAGTTAGGGGCTGCGATGCTTATGTGAAAAAACGTCAACCTGATAAGCTCGAACCCAAATCGGAGAAATGTGTCTTCATAGGATATCAAAAAGAAACTATTAGATACACCTTCTATCACAGATCCGAAGGCAAGACTTCTGTTGCTAAATTCGGAAACTTTCTAGAGAAGGGGTTTCTCCCGAAAGAAGTGAGTGGGAGGAAAGTAGAACCTGATGAGGTAACTGTACCTGCTCCCTTATTGGAAAGTAGTACATCACAGAAACCAGTTTCTGTGACACCTACACCAATTAGTGAGGAAGCTAATGATGATGATCATGAAACTTCAGAACAAGTTACTACTGAACCTCGTAGATCAACCAGAGTAAGATCCGCACCAGAGTGGTACGGTAATCCTGTTCTGGAAGTCATGCTACTAGATCATGATGAACCTACAAACTATGAAGAAGCGATGGTGAGCCCAGATTCCGCAAAATGGCTTGAAGCCATGAAATCTGAGATGGGATCCATGTATGAGAACAAAGTGTGGACTTTCGTTGACTTGCCCAAAGATCGGCAAGCAATTGAGAATAAATGGATCTTCAAGAAGAAGACTGACGCTGACGGTAATGTTACTATCTACAAAGCTCGACTTGTCGCAAAAGGTTTTCGACAAGTTCAAGGGATTGACTACGATGAGACCTTCTCACCCGTAGCGATGCTTAAGTCTGTCCGAATCATGTTAGCAATTGCCGCATTTTATGATTATGAAATTTGGCAGATGGATGTCAAAACTGCATTCCTGAATGGATTTCTGGAAGAAAAGTTGTATATGATGCAGCCGGAAGGTTTTGTCGATCCAAAGGGAGCTAACAAAGTGTGCAAGCTCCAGCGATCCATTTATGGACTGGTGCAAGCCTCTCGGAGTTGGAATAAACGCTTTGATAATGTGATCAAAGCATTTGTTTTGTATAGACTTTTGGAGAAGCCTGTATTTACAAGAAAGTGAGTGGGAGCTCTGTAGCATTTCTGATATTATATGTAGATGACATATTACTAATCGAAAATGATATAGAATTTCTGGATAGCATAAAGGGATACTTGAATACGAGTTTTTCAATGAAAGACCTCGGTGAAGCTGCTTACATATTGGGCATTAAGATCTATAGAGATAGATCAAGACGCTTAATTGGACTTTCACAAAGCACATACCTTGACAAAGTTTTGAAGAAGTTCAAAATGGATCAAGCAAAGAAAGGATTCTTGCCTGTGTTACAAGGTGTGAAATTGAGTAAGACTCAATGCCCGACCACTGCAGAAGATAGAGAGAAAATGAAAGATGTTCCCTATGCTTCAGCTATAGGCTCTATCATGTATGCAATGCTGTGTACCAGACCTGATATATGTCTTGCTATAAGTCTAGCAGGGAGGTACCAAAGTAATCCAGGAGTGGATCACTGGACAGCGGTCAAGAACATCCTGAAATACCTGAAAAGGACTAAGGATATGTTTCTCATATATGGAGGTGACAAAGAGCTCATCGTAAATGGTTACATTGATGCAAGCTTTGACACTGATCATGACGATTCTAAATCGCAAACCGGATACGTGTTTACATTAAATGGTGGAGTTGTCAGTTGGTGCAGTTCTAAACAAAGCGTTGTGGCGGGATCTACATGTGAAGCGGAGTACATAGCTGCTTCGGAAGCAGCAAACGAAGGAGTCTGGATGAAGGAGTTCATATCCGATCTAGGTGTCATACCTAGTGCATCGGGTCCAATGAAAATCTTTTGTGACAATACTGGTGCAATTGCCTTGGCAGAGGAATCCAGATTTCACAAGAGAACCAGACACATCAAGAGACGCTTCAATTCCATCCGGGATCTAGTCCAGGTGGAAGACATAGAGATTTGCAAGATACATACGGATCCGAATGTAGCAGACCCATTGACTAAGCCTCTTCCACGAGCAAAACATGATCAGCACCAAAGCTCCATGGGTGTTAGAATCATTACTGTGTAATCTAGATTATTGACTCTAGCTCAAGTGGGATACTGAAGGAAATATGCCCTAGAGGCAATAATAAAGTTATTATCTATTTCCTTATATCATGATAAATGTTTATTATTCATGCTAGAATTGTATTATCTGGAAACATAATACTTGTGTGAATACATAGACAAACTAAAACGTCACTAGTGTGCCTCTACTTGACTAGCTCGTTAATCGAAGATGGTTATGTTTCCTAACCATAGACATGTGTTGTCATTTGATTAACGGGATCACATCATTAGGAGAATGATGTGATTGATATGACCCATTCCATTAGCTTAGCACCCGATCGATTAGTATGTTGCTATTTCTTTCTTCATGACTTATACATGTTCCTATGACTATGAGATTATGCAACTCCCATTTGCCGGAGGAACACTTTGTGTTCTACCAAACGTCACAACGTAACTGGGTGATTATAAAGGAGCTCTACAGGTGTCTCCAAAGTTACATGTTGGGTTGGCGTATTTCGAGATTAGGATTAGTTGCGGGATGTTGTATTACGGAACGAGTAAAGAGACTTGCCGGTAACGAGATTGAACTAGGTATTAAGATACCGACGATCGAATCTCGGGCAAGTAACATACCGATGACAAAGGGAACAACGTATGTTGTTATGCAGTCTGACCGATAAAGATCTTCGTAGAATATGTAGGAGCCAATATGAGCATCCAGGTTCCGCTATTGGTTATTAACCGGAGACGTGTCTCGGTCATGTCTACATTGTTCTCGAACCCGTAGGGTCCGCACGCTTAACATTACGATGACAGTTTCATTATGAGTTTATATATTTTGATGTACCGAAGTTTGTTCGGAGTCCCGGATGTGATCACGGACATGACGAGGAGTCTCAAAATGGTCGAGACATGAAGATTGATATATTGGAAGCCTATGTTTGGACATCGGAAGTGTTCCGGGTGAAATCGGCATTTTACCGAAGTACCGGGAGGTTACCGGAACCCCCCGGTAACCTAATGGGCCTTAATGGGCCTAGTGGAGGAAGAGGAGAGGAGGCCTAGGGGCTGTCGCGCGCCCCTCCCCCCCCCAAAGTCCGAATTGGACAAGGAGGGGGCGGCACCCCCCCCCTTTCCTTTCCCCCCTCTCCTCCTTCCCCCCAAGTCCTAATCCAACTAGGGAAAGGGGGGAGTCCTACTCCCGGTAGGAGTAGGACTCCTCCGGCGCGCCTCCTCCTAGGGCCGGCCGCACCCCCCCCCCCTTGCTCCTTTATATACGGGGGCAGGGGGGCACCTCTAGAAACACAAGTTGATCTTCGTGATCGTTCTCTTAGCCGTGTGCGGTGCCCCCCTCCACCATACTCCTCGATAATATTGTAGTGGTGCTTAGGCGAAGCCCTGCGACGGTAGAACATCAAGATTGTCACCACCCCGTTGTGCTGACGGAAATCTTCCCTGACACTTTGCTGGATCGGAGTTCGGGGATCGTCATCGAGCTGAACATGTGCTAAAACTCGGAGGTGCCGTAGTTTCGGTGCTTGATCGGTCGGGCCGTGAAGACGTACGACTACATCAACCGCGTTGTCATAACGCTTCCGCTGTCGGTCTACGAGGGTACGTAGACAACACTCTCCCCTCTCGTTGCTATGCATCACCATGATCTTGCGTGTGCGTAGGAATTTTTTTGAAATTACTACGTTCCCCAACAGCCTTCTCATGTAGCTTTCCTTCGATACAAGCACTGCAAGCATGATCTTTAGCAAAACTAACATTCGTTAGTCCACGGACATGGTCCCCCTTGAGAAGACTTTGCAAAGATCTCATATTGACATGGGCTAAACGGCGATGCCAAAGCCATCCCACATCAACTTTAGCCATTAGGCATGCCGCGGTCTTAGTGGGTCGCTCCGAAAAGTTAATGACATATAGACCATTCTCAACATGCCCAACAAAGGCTACTTTAAGAGTCTTGCTCCACAAGAGGGCCACGGTATCAATATCAAAGAAATTGGCAAAGCCCATGATTGCAAGTTGACGAACGGAAAGTAAATTGTATGCAAGGGACTCAACAAGCATGACCTTCTCGATCGTGAGATCATGAGAGATGACTACCTTGCCAAGTCCCAATACCTTAGAAGATGAGGCGTCACCCCACTCGACATTGGTGGGCATAGATGGAATCTTGTGCATGTCCACCACCAAGTCCTTGCTTCCGGTCATATGATTTGTACCTCCGCTATCGAGCAACCATGATCCCCCACTGGAAGCAAACACCTACAAGAGATCAATGTTTGGTTTTAGGTACCCATTTTGTAATGGGTCCTTTGATGTTAGTAACAAGGGTCTTTGGAACCCAAATATAACATTCAATGTACTCATGAGGAGAACCAACAAATTTGGCATAGACATGCCCATCACTAGCACGACATAACACATAAGAAGGATTAAAGTCGCCGGCTTTGATGGGAGGGGTGGCATTGCCCTTTTTGACACTGCCACCCTTCGCATTGTTCTTCTTCTCCTTAGAAGAACTTTCTCCCTCCTTCACAAAAGTTTGCTTGAGAGGAGGAGGTCGTTTGGTCTTGTTATCCTTCTTCTTGTTCTTGGGGTTGGATGCGAACCCAATTCCCTCCTTGGCCACAACTTCCTTTTGATTTCTCAAAAGGTCGTTTAGGTTCTTCTCCCCTTATATGCATGACACAAGGCCTTTCTCAAGTTGCTTCTTCAACTTAACATTCTCCTCAATAAGATGCACATGCTCACAACAAGGGTTAGTAGCATTTGCATTATCAATTATAGCATACGAGGAAATGTGGCTTTCTCCTTGGTTAGCTTCACTTGGAGTTGATCATGCGACTCCTTGAGGGTAGCATGAACACCCTTCAAGACTTTGTGAGCCTTGTCGAGAATGTCAAACTCCTCTTTGAGTCTAGCAAGATCAACTCCAAGCTTTGCCTTCTCGGAGTTTAGCACACGAGAAACAACAAGCGCATGATCAAAATCTTTCTTTAATTTAGCATGATCATTGTTGTGAGACTCCTCAAGAGCCAAATGAAGACCACGCTCTTCCTCAAGAGCATTGGAAAGATCCGAAATCTCATCGGCATAGTCATGACTATGCCCTTCCATCTTAGAGATGGTATCTTCGTGAGCCTCGATCATGTCATTGGCTTCACCAAGTTGTTCCAAGAGAGCAACAAAGTGCTTCTTGGATTTACCCTTGAGTTTGCCCATAAAGGCCTCAAACTCATTCACCTCCACATTAGCTCCCTCATGTTCATCAATGCTATCCGTCGAAGAAGGATGATTAATGATGGTAGTTTTGATGTTGGGGGTTACCTTGTTGGTGGCTTTAGCCATGAGGCACTTGGCGGTGATGCTCTCATTGGGTGAGTCGAAGAGAGACACTCGTGGAGTCGTCGCAATGGCAACTGAGGCCATGGCAACCGACTCACCATCTTCATCATTGTCATCATCCTCATTGTACTCTTCTTGTACCACCAATGCCTTGGGAGGAGTCTTCTTGGTGAAAGTGCTCTTGTTGGGGAACGACTTGGCCTTGTCCTTTCGGATGAGCTTGCCACCATTGTCTTCCCTCTTCTCACATGGGCACTCCGCAACAAAATGACTCACATTGCCACAATTGTAGCAAGTCCTTACACGTTGCTTGCTCTTCGTGCCACTTGAGTTGTTTTTGTTAACGTTTGGCCTTGAGTTTTTCTTGCTCCAAAATTTCCTTGAAGCAAGTGCCATGTGTTCATGATATGCATACTTTGTATCTTTGGGGTTGCTTTCCTCTTCTTCTTCTTCAACGCAAACCTTGGCTTTCAATGCAAGGTTGGGCTTCTTTGCCCTTTGAGAACGAAGCACCGCATTGCCAGCGGTCTTGTCCAAGATGTTCATGGCCACAAACTCATCCAACACTTACGCTTGAGGTCAAAGTGTGGAAGTCCGGCCTTTGACGAATGATGGAGGACATGGCCTTGTGGCAAGGCATCATTGCCTTGAGGAATTTGCGCTTGATCTAATTGTCATCCATGTCCTTGCTCCCGTGATCTCGGAGTGAGACCGCGAGTTTGGTTACTCTCCGATAAAGCTCACGAGGTTCTTCATCTTCTTTCATTCCAAACTCATCGGCTTCATCTTGCACCACTACATAGTTGGAGCGTTGAATGCTTGCGCTTCCCCGGTAGAGCGAGACAACACAAAGCCATGCGTATTTGGCCAAGGCAAAGGGCCGGAGATGAGGTAGATCTTTGGGTGGAATTGCATCTTGAATGATGAAGAGAGCATTCTCATTGAATTGTTTATCCGCGACTTCTCGAGGAGTGAAGTTGCTTGGATCATGCGGATGGAAACCTTCTTCAATGATTCTCCAAATATTAGTGTTCACATGATTTAAATGACGCTTAAAGTGGTAAACCCAAGAATCAAAGTCCTCATTTTTCACAATCTTAGGGGGGGCGGCATGATTCAAATGAGTGGAAGGAAGCGGTCCACCATAAAAAAGTGGTGGTTCCACATGAGCAAAGATGTCGGTGCCATTTTTACCACTAGAAGAGGGAGCCTTTCCACTACTAGCTTCCCCTTGTCGGAGATAGTATACGTCACCTTGTCGGTGGAATCACCCACTTTCAACGGTGCGGTGGATAGTTTAAGCCCTTCAAGGAATTTAGTAAACATGCTTTCAACCTCGGTCGTCATGGAGGTTTTCAATGTCTCCAAGGCCACATTGAACTCCTCGCGAGAGATCGAGGTTCCCCCATCGCCCGTAGACGAGATCGGATTCACACCGGAGTGTTCCTCCACACCGTCTATGGTATCAACCATACTCTTCGGATGGTAAAGTCCTTAATAAAGTGACGAGGCTTTGATACCAATTGAAAGGATCGATATAGTTGACTAGAGGGGGGTGAACAGGCAACTAACAATTTTTAGCTTTTCTTTAACAATTTAAACTTTGCATCAAAGTAGGTTGTCTAGATATGCAACTAGGTGAGCAACCTATATGATGCAACAAAGATAGGAACACAAGCAAGCAAGAGATATATCACAAAACGGCTTGCACAAGTAAAGGCACGAGATAACCAAGAGTGGAGCAGGTGGAGACGAGGATGTGTTACCGAAGTTCCTTCCCTTTGAAGGAAAGTACGTCTCCGTTGGAGCGGTGTGGAGGCACAATGCTCCCCAAGAAGCCACTAGGGCCACTGTATTCTCCTCACGCCCTCACACAATGCGAGATGCCGTGATTCCACTATTGGTGCCCTTGGAGGCGGCGACCGAACCTTTACAAACAAGGTTGGGGCAATCTTCACAACTCAATTGAAGGCTCCCAACGACGCCATGAAACTTCACCACAATGGACTATGGCTCCGCGGTGACCCCAACCGTCTAGGGTGCTCAAACACCCAAGAGTAACAAGATCTGCAAGGGATTAGTGGGGGGAGTCAAATTTCTCTTGGTTGAAGTGTAGATTGGGGCCTTCTCAACCACTCCCGAGCAAATCAACAAGTTTGATTGGCTAGGGAGTGCGATCGGGCGAAAATGGAGCTTAGAGCAACAATGGAGCTTAGGGTTGGAAGAGGTGGTCAACACGAGGAAGAAGACACCCCTTATATAGCTAAGGAAGAAAATCCAACCGTTATCCACCAACCAGCCCGCGACCAGCGGTACTACCATTCCAGGACAGCGGTACTACCGCTGGGCCACGCGGTACTATCGTGAGGAGCCGCGGTACTACCGCAGCAGCAGTAGTAGCTAGGGAAGACCTTAAGCACATGGGCTGAGGACGGTACTTCCGCAGACGCGGTACTACCGCTCCCCCTTGCGGTACTACCGCAAGGCAGGGAACCCCAAGCCTGGGAAGAGTGTGGATAACAGAACATCCGTGCCTACTTCGGCTGGAAAACGAACATAGCAAAAATCCGACACAGTACTACCGCATTGGAGCGGTACTACCGCCTGGTAGCTGAGCCAGGCCGCGCATGGTACTACCGCGCAAGGGACGCGGTACTACTGCGGTAGCATGGATGTAAAAAATTACATCCGCCCCTACTACCGCGAGGGAGCGGTACTTGGCCTGGGGGTCACGGTACTACGGCTCCAGAGGAGCGGTACCACCGTGGGCACCTGTGGTACTACCGCGCCACAGCACGGTACTACCGCTGGTGCCTACTATGAGGCCCCCGATTTAATCATACACTAATCATACATGCAAACGTGTACGATCAAGATCATGGACTCACGGGAAGATATCACAACACAACTCTACAAATAAAATAAGTCATACAAGCATCATATTACAAGCCAGGGGCCTCGAAGGCTCGAATACAAGAGCTCGATCATAGACGACTCAGCGGAAGCAACAATATCTGAGTACAGACATAAGTTAAACAAGTTTGCCTTAAGAAGGCTAGCACAAACTGGGATACAGATCGAAAGAGGCGCAGGCCTCCTGCCTGGGATCCTCCTAAACTACTCCTGGTCGTCGTCAGCGGGCTGCACGTAGTAGAAGGCACCTCCCGAGTAGTAGTAGTCGTCATCGACAGTGGCGTCTGCCTCCTGGGCTCCATCATCTGGTCGCAGCAATCGAGTATAGGAAGGGGGAAAAGGGGGAGCAAAGCAACCGTGAGTACTCATCCAAAGTACTCGCAAGCAAGGAGCTACACTACATATGTATGCATTGGTATCAAATGGAATAAGGGTATCATATGTGGACTGAACAGCAGAAAGCCGGAATAAGAGGGGGATAGCTAGTCCTTTCGAAGACTACGCTTCTAGTAACCTCCATCTTGCAGCAGAAGAAGAGACTAGATGGTAAGTTCACCAAGTAACATCGCATAGCATAATCCTAACCGATGATCCTCTCCTCGTCGCCCTGTGAGAGAGCGATCACCGGTTGTATCTGGCACTTGGAAGGGTATGTTTTATTAAGTATCCAGTTCTAGTTGTCATATGGTCAAGGTACAACTCCAAGTCGTCCTGTTACCGAAGATCATGGCTATTCGAATAGATTAACGTCCCTGCAGGGGTGCACCACATAACCCAACACGCTCGATCCCATTTTGCCGGACACACTTTCCTGAGTCATGCCCGGCCTTGAAAGATCAACACGTCGCAGCCCTACCTAGGCACAATAGAGAGGTCAGCACGTCGGTCTAAATCCTATGGCGCAGGGGTCTGGGCCCATCGCCCTTTGCACACCTGCACGTTGCGATGGCGCCCGGAAGCAGACCTAGCCTAGCAGGCGTTCCAGTCCAATCCGACGCGCGCCGCTCAGTCACTGACATCACTAAGGCTTCGGCTGATACCACGACGTCGAGTGCCCATAACTGTCCCCGCGTAGATGGTTAGTGCGTATAGGCCAGTGGCCAGACTCAAATCAAATACCAAGATCTCGTTAAACGTGTTAAGTATTCGTGAACGCCGACCAGGGCCAGGCCCACCTCTCTCCTAGGTGGTCTCAACCTGCCCTGTCGCTACGCCTCAAAGTAACAGTCGGGGGCCGTCGGGAACCCAGGCCCACCACTACCTCGATGGAGCCACCTGCCCCTTCAGCCCCCATCTCCGAACAGTATCATCAGAATGTAACAGTATAAGTATATATCATATGCCCGTGATCACCTCCCAATGTGATCACGACCCAGTAGTATAGCATGGCAGACGGACAAGACTGTAGGACCACTGATGGAACACTAGCATCCTATACTAAGCATTTAGGATTGCAGGTAAGGTATCAACAGTTGTAGCAACAATGACAGGCTATGCATCAGAATAGGATTAACGGAAAGCAGTAACATGCTACACTACTCTAATGCAAGCAGTATAGAGGAGAGTAGGCGATATCTGGTGATCAAGGGGGGGCTTGCTTGGTTGCTCTGGCAAGAGGGAGGGGTCGTCAACTCCGTAGTCATACTGGGTAGCAGCAGCGTCGGTCTCGGTGTCTAGCGAGAGAAGAGGGGGAGGGGAGAAACAGTAAATATTAAGCAAACATATGCATAGCGATGCATGACATGACAAGTATCGGTGCTAGGGGTGTCCTAACGCGGTACGAGGTGATACCGGTGAAGGGGGGGGAACATCCGGGAAAGTATCCCCGGTGTTTCGCGTTTTCGGACAGATGAATCGGAGGGGGAAAGTTGCGTGTTCGCTATGCTAGGGATGCCTGGCGGGCGAACGGACTGCGTATCCGAATTCGTCTCGTTGTTCTGAGTAATTTTCATGTACAAAGTTTTTCCATCCGAGCTACGGTTTATTTTATATTAATTTTAAAAGATTTAAATCATTTTTAGGATTTATTTAATTAATTAAATCAACATTATCTAGAATAGTGTCTACAGATGTCATCATGACGTCAGCATGACGTCAGCAGTTGACCTGGTCAACCTGACAGGTGGGTCCCGTTCGTTATACTCTATTTAGTTAACTAACAGTTAATTAGGTTAATTAGTGATTAGGTTAATCTAATTATAATTAATTAACTTAATTAATTCTTTAGTTTACTTAACCAAAATTAATTAATTCGTTAATTAATTAATTAATTAATTAATTTTATTATTCATTTATTATTTATTTATTTTATTTTATTTTTTTAACTGTTCTGGGGTGGGCCCTCGCTGTCATTGGCCTGGGGAGGCCTAGCGGGCATGCGGGCGACGGGTTTACGGGCGCGGGCACAGGGGAGCGCCCCCAACCGCACGGGCGCACGCCCAGGGCCGCGGCAACGGCCACTGCAGGGGCGGGCCGGCGCCGGCCGGTGAGCAAGAGGGGGCTGCGGCAGCCGGAACGCAGCCGGCGAGCGACTGCACGGGCGCGGAGCAGTGCGGGGCGGGCGGCGAGCGCGCGCGTGCGCGGACGTGAGCGGCGGACGAGGCCATGGATGATGCGGCGACGACGAAGGTAGCAGGGGCCGAGGTCAGGGGGGTTCGCGCAGCGGCGAGCGAGTGAGGCGGGGCTCACGGCGACGGGCACGGCAGCAAGGGCGGAGGGAGAGCAGCGGTGGCTGGAGCGCGCGGGCGAGCGCGTGGGACGTGGGCGAGCGGGGCCCTGGCTGTGGCTGTGACAGAGAGGGGCGAGGCGGGGCACACGCGGCGCACGGCGAGGCCAGCACCGTCGCGGGCGAGGGAGAGAGAGGAGAGGCGCGGGGGCGCGACCATGGGCGCGTTCAGGGGCGTCGGGGCGCGGTCGTCGGTGTGGTGAGCGTTGGGATGAGGCTACGGGTGAGGACGGCGAGCAGTGCGGGCGGTCGGGCGCGGTGCGCGGGCATGGCTATAGGAGCAGCCGGCGCGCGGCGACAGGGATAACGTGTTGTAGAGGAAGGGGGAGGGAGAAGGCGGTGGCTCACTAAGGCGGTAGGGCGATGGCAGCGGGGGTCGAGGGGGTGACGGGGACGACCGGGCGGAGCGGATGCAGGCCGACGAGGGGGTTCCGGGCGACGGCGATCCGGGCAGCGGGGTCGGGGCGTTGCGGCGACCTCCTCCCGATCCAATCGGGGGCGAGGGGGAGATATTTCTGTGGGGGGGGAGTGGGTGTCGGTGGAGTGGGTTACAGGGGTGAGGGGATAAGGAGTGGGGGTGGGTTGGCCGGTTGGGCCGGGGGGTTGGCCCAGTGGGGTTGTGGCCTACTGGGCCGGAGCCCAGTGGGGGAAGTTTTCCTTTTTTCTGCTTGGTATTTTCTTTTTCATTTATTTAATTTTCTGTTTTCTATCTAGTCCCAGCTATCAAATAAATTTTGTTGAATACCAAACTTGCCACATAAATATTGGGTCATATAAGGGAGTTGCACGCAAAGTTTCAAAACATTTTGAAAAGGATAAATATTTGTTTATTTTTAAATGGTTAATTTAAAGGTTGTTTGCTCCTGTTTTAAATATCGTAGAGGCCTATCAACATTCCCAATAATGTTGCTTGATGTTTGTTAATTGGTTAGGGAATACTTACAACCTTTTGAACAATTTTAATTCATTGTTTTATGAAATTATAATTTGACTTGTTATTTGAATTTGAATTTGATCTCAGTTTGAAACAAGTGAGGTTGATCAAAAGTTTAATTATGATGACCTGGCATGATTAGCAAGGGTTTACTGTAGCTTAATTACCCGGGCGTCACAATTCTCCTCCACTACAAGAAATCTCGTCCCGAGATTTAAGAGGGGAGTAAGCGAAAGATGTGGCTACGAAATTCTATCGAGTCTTCTCGGTCTTGGTTGCTCTTCTCAGAGAGGTCGATCCATTACATTGATGCCTTCATTCCTCTGCTTTAGGTCATCATGAGGAAGTCATCATCCTTTTCTTCAGGAACTCCAACGTACTTACGAATAGGTAAGGGGCAGTTCGGCTACGACAACATGCTTACGAGGGAATCAATCTGGGGTTAATCATGAATGAGCATAAGATTATCTCTAGAGTTGAACATATAAAATACCTCGAGAGTACGATACGAAGGTACAATGAGAGGGTCCAAGCGGATAGATAGCTGCTCAAAGGTTGAACCAGAGTGAGAAAGGGGTTCAGAGCGGCGAGAGTAAGCATTGCGTCTGATACCAGAATAGATCACTAGGACGGTGGCCCGTGACTTACATATGAGGCCATGCGCGAGGAATAACTTTGGGAATAGGGGGTGTACAGGACAGTCAGGTTTCGATCCTGTGGAACTATGGGTTATGGGCCCACCATGTGGTTTTTCTTAATAGGAGCAGTGACATCTTGCACGGTCATGATAGCAAGGCATGTCAGAGAGTACCATGTCAGTTATGTCGGCAACAATGTTGGTACCAAGGGCGAGGGACGAAGAGAACCATTTTCCTGCTCGTTGCAACGAGGCGGACTAATAGGCAAAGTTCTCGTCCATCGGTGGTTACCGGGATGTCATCAACAAAAGTAACAGGGTCTTACTGACAGAATTGTACACGAGGTGACTGCTTATATAATATAGATTACAAGAAGGTTTAAACAGAACAATGGAAAGGAAAATGTGTTTAAACACATATTTCAAGGGTATATCCTTCCCAAGGACAAGCAGAGCATGATATCCATGAAAGGATATAATGTAGAAAACTCTTTAGGTAAGGTGAGAGAAATTTCATGACATTACCCATACAATGGTGTTAGGATAATTGAGCGAGAAACATTTAGCATTGGGCTTCAAATGTTCTTTGTTGAAAATTGGAGTACCACAGACATGCTTCGAGATAGCATTGACATGGTCTTCAAGTGAAAATCAAACTTTGGAAACACAAAAGGATTCATCATGAACAACTTGTAGAATAAGTCTTACGAATTCCTCATGGAAGAGTGTTTAACCTGGCTGAAAAGGAAACTATAACAATAGATCCTCCGACCAGGTGTGCTAGGCATGACATCACTGATATAAAAGATGGTAATAATCCAAGGTAAAGAAGAACAAATGTTGGATAACAAGGAACTCAAGGTATAACACAGAACACGAACAAGTTTGTGTTGGAGGGAAGGCAATAAATTTGTCGATGATAACACAATTCATCGAGGGGCAAGGATGGTATTTCTCATCATGAATTCAATTGATATCCTGGAAGAGCTCAGAATGTTGAGGATGATCATGAAAATTTTTGTCGAGAGGCTCCACGATGAAGCAATTGAACAATGGCTACATCAAGCAACATGACTAATGCAGAGAGAAAGATTATTGGAACCATGAATACAACACCAACTCGGAATCAAGCTTGTTGTTCGAGGTGAAATGACAAGACAAGGAAGATCGACTTAAGCTTAGCTCATCGCCGAAAGTGGTGCTCCAGAAATAAGGACCAGGTAGCACAGTTAAAATCAGCACGATACTGATATAGCTGAGGAGGCTTGGGATGACGTGATCAAGTACAAACTCACAAATAAGGAAGATTACTAAGAGTTGTTGAACCGTAGTGCGGACTCGGTTCAGTTATCGGTGTCTTTGATTGTTTAATAACTCAGAGTCCATTAAAAATTGTAATCAGTGAGAATGTAGTACTTGATGAAGAACTCACAAGAAGTTATGTAGTTCAAAGATAATCTCGAGATACCATAGGGTATTACTCGACAGTAGATCAAAGTAGAGGTTGGACTGGTGTATTGGCTTGCAAAAGACAAGTGCTTTAACTTGTCCGAGAAATGGGATCAAAGAGAAAATATGGTCGGAACCACGATTGCATAGGATCAATTCACAGATACCAAATGATATAATATCAACGAAATAATTATTATTACCAGAAGCTTCTATGGTAGGATTTACATTGTGTCCATGGGCATGAACACAAAGTTCAAGGTCGACTTCCACTTCTTCAATGTATAACCTTCCATTCACCTCTCGTATTTCAAAAATGACATTAGTTGTTGGAAGTTTTTTTTTACCTGGTGCAATACCAGATAAGTATGACCCGTGAAATCTTTCAGGTTCACACGGATTAGGGAAGGTGTAGGTTCAACCCATCAGGGCATCTTAGGAACATATACCACAAACTTCGGAGTAAATAATACAAGTTCGAAAGTAGAGCATGGTTCACAAAGCAGAGGATACAATTTACCAAAGGCATTATGTATCCGAAGAAAAGCTCATAATGTTTAATGAATATGAAGGACGGTGTCGAATAAAATCCAACAAAGGATCTGGTGGTCCACAAGGGATCTGATGTGAGCATCGGTACTCAACCAAAAGAAGGAAAAAGGTAAGAAGATCAGACCATAGAAACAACTGACTAATTTAAGCTCAAATGCAACAGAATTATGATTTTCAAATCAAGGGATCAGAAGCAACACTCCGATTAGGGTTGGATAAGTTGAATAGCCTTAGGGGTACAACCGACAACTATTTGAATGGTCAAGAACCAGCTCATGTTCGGGAAGACATCCGAGCCGGAAAGATAATTTATAAGGATCAACTGATGATTGTGTGCATTCGCACACATGCTGAATCAATATGGTCAGAATGTTCATCACAAGGATTTTAATGAATATTGCTTGACATATGGAATTGACCATTATGCAAGCAGGTAAAGAAGATCAAGAGCAATAGGCTACTGAGGATTTCGAAAGATCGAATGGCATTTCGAAGAATTTTGCGAAACACCTGAACAACTGGGGATGAACGAATCCCCGGTAAATGCGAGGAAATATTCATACATGTATTCATGAGGAAAAGTAGCCGCAAGATAATAGACACAAAGGATCTTCGAAATATCCGAAGTATTTCAGGGTATCTTGTAATAACAACAAAAATTGGAAATGAAGTTATGGATGACAAGTGTATGTAGCTTTTCATAGGGATTTATCGGTGGTATGGAACTGCACGGCGAAGGGCACAAGGGTCTCGGAGAAACATCGGAGAGTATCTTCAAAATATTCTGGTGCAGCCAGCAATCATCTGGACTGAAGGGGCTCTCTGGGAGAAAGTATTTACGAGAACCTAATGTTAGAGTTTTAGTAAATTCATTTAACCCGAATAGAAGAGATGTCAGAGTCCCAGACTATAGGTCGAGGAATAAAAGATCCTACTACAACCCAATGGCGACGTGGGCCCATAAGCCGCACAGCCATGTTAGTAAAAGTTTTGCAATGACTAGACTCAACTTTGGCCAAAGAGTGTGGAAGGGGGATTCCTATAGGCAGTCGGCTCTGATACCAACTTGTGACGTCCCTGATTTAATCGTACACTAATCATACATGCAAACGTGTACGATCAAGATCAGGGACTCACGGGAAGATATCACAACACAACTCTACAAATAAAATAAGTCATACAAGCATCATATTACAAGCCAGGGGCCTCGAAGGCTCGAATACAAGAGCTCAATCATAGACGAGTCAGCGGAAGCAACAATATCTGAGTACAGACATAAGTTAAACAAGTTTGCCTTAAGAAGGCTAGCACAAACTAGGATACATATCGAAAGAGGCGCATGCCTCCTGCCTGGGATCCTCCGAAACTACTCCCGGTCATCGTAAGTAGGCTGCACATAGTAGAAGGCACCTCACGAGTAGTAGTAGTCGTCATCGACAGTGGCGTCTGGCTCCTGGGCTCCATCGTATGGTCGCAGCAATCGAGTATAGGAAGGGGGAAAAGGGGGGAGCAAAGCAACCGTGAGTACTCATCCAAAGTACTCGCAAGCAAGGAGCTACACTACATATGTATGCATTGGTATCAAATGGAATAAGGCTATCATATGTGGACTAAACTGCAGAAAGCCAGAATAAGAGGGGGATAGCTAGTCCTTTCGAAGACTACGCTTCTAGTAACCTCCATCTTGCAGCAGAAGAAGAGACTAGATGGTAAGTTCACCAAGTAACATCGCATAGCATAATCCTAACCGATGATCCTCTCCTCGTCGCCCTGTGAGAGAGCGATCACCGGTTGTATCTGGCACTTGGAAGGGTGTGTTTTATTAAGTATCCGGTTCTAGTTGTCATAAGGTAAAGGTACAACTCCAAGTCGTCCTGTTACCGAAGATCACGGCTATTCGAATAGATTAACTTCCCTGCAAGGGTGCACCACATAACCCAACACGCTCGATCCCATTTGGCCGGACACACTTTCCTGAGTCATGCCCGGCCTCGGAAGATCAACATGTCGCAGCCCTACCTAGGCACAACAGAGAGGTCAGCACGCCGGTCTAAATCCTATGGTGCAGGGGTATGGGCCCATCGCCCTTTGCACACCTTCACGTTGTGAACGCGGCCGGAAGCAGACCTAGCCTAGCAGGCGTTCCAGTCCAATCCGGCACGCGCCGCTCAGTCGCTGACGTCATGAAGGCTTCGGCTGATACCACGACGTCGAGTTCCTATAACTGTCCCCGCGTAGATGGTTAGTGCGTATAGGCCAGTGGCCAGACTCAGATCAAATACCAAGATCTCGTTAAACGTGTTAAGTATCCGCGAACGCCGACCAGGGCCAAGCCCACCTCTCTCCTAGGTGGTCTCAACCTGCCCTGTCGCTCCGCCTCAAAGTAATAGTCGGGGGCCGTCGGGAACCCAGGCCCACCACTACGGCACTACCTGGATGGAGCCACCTGCCCCTTCAGCCCCCATCTCTAAATAGTATCATAAGTAATGTAATAGTATAAGTATATATCATATGCCCGTGATCACCTCCCGAAATGATCACGACCCAGTAGTATAGCATGGCAGACGGACAAGACTATAGGGCCACTGATGGAACACTAGCATCCTATACTAAGCATTTAGGATTGCGGGTAAGGTATCAAAAGTTGTAGCAACAATGACAGGCTATGCATCAGAATAGGATTAACGGAAAGCAGTAACATGCTACACTACTCTAATGCAATTAGTATAGAGGAGAGTAGGCGATATCGGGTGATCAAGGGGGGGGGGCTTGCCTGGTTGCTCTGGCAAGAGAGAGGGGTCATCAACTCCGTAGTCGTACTGGGTAGCAGCGGCGTCGGTCTCGGTGTCTCGCGAGAGAAGAGGGGGGAAGAAATAGTAAATATTAAGCAAACAGATGCATAGCGATGCATGACATGACAAGTATCGGTGCTAGGGGTGCCCTAACGTGGTACCAGGTGATACTGGTGAAGGGGGGGACATCCGGGAAAGTATCCCTGGTGTTTCGCGTTTTCGGACAGATGAATCAGAGGGGGAAAGTTGCGTGTTCACTATGCTAGGGATGCGTGGCAGGCGAACGGACTGTGTATCCGGATTCGTCTCGTCGTTCTAAGCAACTTTCATGTACAAAGTTTTTCCATCCGAGCTATGGTTTATCTTATATTAATTTTAAAAGATTTAAATCATTTCTAGGATTTATTTAATTAATTAAATCAACATTATCTAGAATAGTGTCTGCTGAAGTCATCATGACGTCAGCAGTTGACCTGGTCAACCTGACAGGTGGGTCCCATTCGTCATACTCTGTTTAGTTAACTAACAGTTAATTAGGTTAATTAGTGATTAGGTTAATCTAATTATAATTAATTAACTTAATTAATTATTTAGTTTACTTAATCAAAATTAATTAATTCTTTAATTAACTAATTAATTAATTTTATTATTCATTTATTATTTATTTATTTTATTTTATTTTATTTTTTTAACTGTTCTGGGTGGGCCCTCGCTGTCATTGGCCTGGGGAGGCCTAGCGGGCATGCGGGTGACGGGTTTACGGGCCCGGGGACAGGGGAGCGCCCCCGACCGCACGGGCGCACGCCCAGGGCCGCGGCAACGGCCACTGTAGGGGCGGGCGGGCGCCGGCCGGTGAGCAAGAGGGGGCTGCGGCGGTCGGAACGCAGCCGGCGAGCGACTGCACGGGCGCGGAGCAGTGCGGGGCGGGCGGCGAGCGCGCGCGTGCGCGTACGTGAGCGGCGGACGAGGCCATGGATGATGCGGCGACGGCGAAGGTAGCAGGGGCCAAGGTCAGGGGGGTTCGCGTAGAGGCGAGCGAGTGAGACGGGGCTCACGGCGACGGGTGCGGCAGCAGGGGCGGAGGGAGAGCAGCGGTGGCCGGAGCACGCGGGCGAGCGCGTGGGACGTGGGCGAGCGGGGCCGCGGCTGTGGCCGCGGCAGAGAGGGAAGAGGCGGGGCACACACGGCGCACGGCGAGGCCAGCACCGTCGCGGGCGAGGGAGAGAGAGGAGGGGCGCGGGGGCGCGACCATGGGCGCGTTCAGGGGCGTCGGGGCGCGGTCGTCGGTGTGGTGAGCGCGGGGGCGAGGCTGCGGGTGAGGACGGCGAGCAGTGCGTGCGGGCGGGCGCGGTGCGTGGGCATGGCTACAGGAGCAGTCGGCGCGCGGCGACAGGGACGGCGTGTTGTAAAGGAAGGGGGGAGGGAGAAGGCGGCGGCTCACTGAGGCGGTAGGGCGATGGCAGCGGGGGTCGAGAGGGGGTGACGGGGACGATCGGGCGGAGCGGATGCAGGCCGACGAGGGGGTTCCGGGCGACGGTGATCCGGGCGGCGGGGTCGGGGCGTTGCGGCGACCTCCTCCCGATCCAATTGGGGGGGGGGAGATATTTCCGTGGGGGGGGGGAGTGGGTGTCGGTGGAGTGGGTTACGGGGGTGAGGGATAAGGAGTGGGGGTGGGTTGGCCGGTTGGGCAAAGGGGGTTGGCCCAGTGGGGCTGTGGCCTGCTGGGCCGGAGCCGAGTGGGGGGAGTTTTCCTTTTTTTCTGCTTGGTATTCTCTTTTTCATTTATTTAATTTTCTGTTTTCTATTTAGTCCCAACTATCAAATAAATTTTGTTGAATACCAAACTTGCCACATAAATATTGGGTCATATAAGGGAGCTGCACATAAAGTTTCAAAACATTTTGAAAAGGATAAATATTTGTTTATTTTTAAATGATTAATTTAAAGGTTGTTTGCTTCTGTTTTAAATATCGTAGAGGCCTATCAACATTCCCAATAATATTGCTTGATGTTTGTTAATTGGTTAGGGAATACTTACAACCTTTTGAACAATTTTAATTCATTGTTTTATGAAATTATAATTTGACTTGTTATTTGAATTTGAATTCGATCTCAGTTTGAAACAAGTGAGGCTGATCAAAAGTTTAATTATGATGACCTGGCATGATTAGAAAGGGTTTACTGTAGCTTAATTACCTGGGCGTCACACCTACAGTACTACCGCTCATCAGGGAGCAGTACTACCGCAAGCCAACACAGCAGCCAGAACAAGGTGAAGAGATATAAATGGAGGATGCTCCAAGGTGCAGGGGAAAGGAGGGGACTAGGAAGAAACATGTACGTGATGATTCCACCCGAACCTTTCTGACGCGGACCCCCTCTTAATAGTACGGCTTTCCTACGACTCAAATCCACCAAAAAGAAACATAGAAAAACGCCGTCTTCAATAGTCTTCGAGGGACACCAAACCGTCTTGTGCCTAGCGAAGAAACGTCTGGGAAACTCAAGACACATGATTAGTCCGCAGACGCATTGTCATCAATCACCAAAACACCTTAGGGATAAACATGCCCTTACAAATGATCATAGTCATTACCACCAACACTAGCTATTTAATCATCATAGTCATAGTGTAGCACATCATCATCTTCAAACTCATTTCTAGCTAGCTAATCACTCCTGCTGCTCTCTCTCTCTCTGGTAAAATAACATAAAACATGTGTAGCACTCCTCCTTCATCAAGTTGGAGCATGCAGATGAATCTGTCTCCTAATCGTGGCTACACTTCTGATTGCTGCCCCCTAGTACTTCTCTGTAATCGTTCACAATTCTGCTCCAGCCTTTCACTATTAAGCATTCCTCGCTATTAGAAATCCTGAATGCACTAAAGTGCATTGTAGGATATCTTGGCCGTAAGCTAACAATATTTATGATACCTTTGGTCTCGATCCAATGTGGCACAACATTCATCGAGTGTCCCTGTTGAAAAACATCGTATAGTAACATACTTAGCAATGAAGTTTAGCTTAAAAATAATGTATGCAAAAGATGCACTAAGGACAAATAGTAAAAATCTTACCATCTTTCCTAAATAGATGTGACCGTAGTTTAGTACGAATACTATTGGTCGCACGTCTTGAGTACTAACATTTCTAAGTGCAGGAAGAAAATTCATCTTGACAGTATGAAGATCCTCAAACCATGAAACATAATGACTTATCTCCTCGCAGTTTAGTTCAGCGCCGGAACAGTAGTAGGTCCTATCTACCAAGTACTGGACATGTTTGCTTGAACGGAAATAAGCTGATAATAGAAATTAGTTGTCAACTATTTTTGAATAAACAATATCAAAGACATAAATATGGTTGAGAAACTCACATAATGGTATAACTGGAGGCGTCTGCACATCGACCTAGATGTCGATATTACCTTCAATATCATCTTCCGGGCGAATATCAAAGGTGCTAACCATATCAGGCTCAAATGCATAAGTCTTGCATAGTGCTTGTCAAGTTTTGCATCCAAAATAGGTGTAGTCGTCTGTGTTGTATAATTTTGCGTGGAAAATACAACCATGCTCGGTCTTCAAGTAAACTCCCTTTACCTCCATAGTACGACTGAAACCTATCTTATCCAAGATAAAAACTCTTGCATGGCAGGGAATACGCTAGTAGAATAGTAAAATAAATAAATTATAAGTTGAAGCAAATGAAGCAAATGTCATGCTTAATTACGAAAAAAGATTTGTCGTTGTGACTTACTATATTCACTTCGAAGTTCTCACCCAGCTTGATGTTGAAGCACCTATCATCATCTAGAAAGATTTCGTCGCACAGGCCGCGCTCGTCTTCGCAGTATTTGCAAATACCGAAATCCTTTTCGTCGTCAGACATTTCCTATGTTCATAGTTGAAACATTAAATGAAAATCGATCGAAGACAACTACCAAGATACTCAACACACCGGGGCACTCGATATCCTACATATTCTGGTACAAATCATGCCAAAATTCACAGAAAAATCCGGCATGACCTTTGCTAAAATAGGACAAATCGAGCGCCTGAAATTTATCGGAACGGAAATGAATCAACACTCCAGCAAAACATAGGCCACTTGGAGGTGTAACCTGCAAACATGACCGGCCACTTGGGCAAGCACTATCGTATTTGAGCAACACAAGATATACATTTCAAAATATCTTATAGGACTCATATTGACATGAGCATTCAATAAGCAAAACCAAATCGTAAAATAAATAAGTATTCAAATTAGCATTCATTCAATAAGCAAAAGTAAATCATCTCATGCGTCCGTACATCGTTGAATATTATCAGTAACACATCCCGAATAGTATCATACATATAACATCACTAATACAACTAAAACCCTAGCGCACGACGGGTATCGGCGCGGGCGGTGGACACCCAAAGAGAAGGAACCATCACAGGATCATAGCTTCAGATCACTCGAGAACCTGGCAGGTATTGAGAACCTGTGCTCCAACGCAAACAAGTAACGACGGACGTGCGCGTCCTCCTCACTGACACGGTGACGTGCCGATTTTTTTTATTAATAGTAAATGATAATTCAGTAATTTCGAATCTAGTAAAGGCCCCGTGAAAATTGTAAAAATAAGAAGGACGCCATAAATAACAGCATCTAGGGTGGACTCTGTTGCTAACAGCGTCCAGGTCTGGACGCTAGTATGGATGGCGTCCAGTCATGTCGTTCCATTGATGCTATGATTAGGCTTAATCAAGTCGTTTTCCACTTATAGATATAGAGGTTTCATGACTTAGAGCATCTGTAGCAGACGCCTTAAAAATTGACCCTTAAAAACACGTATAATGGGCACTGTAGACCATTTTTACACTGCGAAATTGTCCAGGACAGAGCAAACCTTGTAAATAAAACTGTATCCCACTGTAGCTCTTTTTTCCCTTTTCCTCCCGTCCCGACAAAGCACGTCTCCTGCCACGATGTGCCTTGCCCCGAAGCCCCGGCTCCGCCTGCATCGCCCCTGCTTTGCCCCGGCGCCGCCCGCCCCAACCGCGCGCTCCCTGGCGCACCTTCCTGTCCCCGATTGAGTTCGGTGCACCACGCGCACTCGCCGCTCCGCCACCACTACCGGTCGTGGCAGGCGGAGCAGCAGCTGGCAGCCTTTCAGCAGGCATTCCCGTGGATGGTGGCGCCAGTCTACGTCGACCTGACCAAGGAGGAGGACAACGATGATGCTACCTAGATCTATCGCCCGCCGCTGACTGTTTTTATAGTTTTCATTTAATTTCTTAGATTTAATTAATATAAATAAGACTTCTGTTGGCTGTTTTTTTTAATTTCCAAAAGCTAGCGCAAATGTGAAATGCTTCTGACCGTGTTGGACGCATCTACGAACCGGCAGACAAAAACAAACACTGGCGTCCACCTGACCAACCCAACTGAACAAAGAACTTGGACGCATCTACGAACCGGCAGACAAAAACAAACACTGACGTTCACCTGACCAACCCAACTGAACAAAGAACAGAGAAAATTCGTGTTACTAGTTTTGGAATTACAAAATTAAAATTTATTATTAATAAAAAAATATGTACCACCTCCGCGGGGTCCTTAAGCCTCTGCACTGTTACTAGCCATGCGACCGCCACCAAAAAAGGTTCGGGTCAACGATGGGCTGGCTCCTCACCAAGCTGCGCCCCCGGTAGGTAGCGCCTCCTAGTACCAGCCCGGCGGAGCCTAGTCCCGGACATGGCCCATCTGGTCAAGCAGGTGTCCTCCGCAGAGTCGACGACGAGGATGCGGGGTAGGCATCGCCGACATCGATGCGGAAAAAATTGCTTTAACTAAAAAAATAACAAAAAGTTCTTACTAACTAGTTTTATTAATTCAACTAGTTCTTACTAAAATAAATTTACTATAAATAAAAATAAACTAGTACCTAATTAGTACATAGTTCTTACTAATTAATTAGTACCTACGAACTACTGCCCTAATTACCATCTAATTTGATGAACCTAGCGGCTCGCTGCTACAAAGCAAGTAGCGGCAGCACGATTCTACGTAGATCGCTAATACTATGTGTAGCCTATCAGCTAAGCCGTGGGAATTTTAATAGTAGCGCTTTTATCTTCAGGTGCGCTACTGCTAAAATTATATCTGTAGCGTCGTTTACAGCAGCGCGCTACTGCTACTTAGCACCAGCGTGCTTTTTTAACACGCGCTACAGCTAAAGTTCTGTGTATAAAGTTTTCCCTAATAGTGATATAGCAGACCTATAGCGAGCTATTCTATTAAAAAAAGACCTATAGCGAGCAGTAAGTCCGGCAACATAGTAATGCATGTGACGCTCGTTTAATTCGCTCACTCAGTGGATTATTTCGTTTCTTTCTCCAGTTTTTTATCTCTAATTTTACTTATATTTTGAAATATTTTAAATATGCAATCTATCTATATATAAAAATAGACTTTTACTTAATTTTTCCAAATGTTCATGTAAATATAATAATTTGCTTACGCAATCCAAAAGCTGACATACCATTCAAAAATATTCGTGACATAAAAAAATGCTCAAGATAGATTCATATATTCTTCACGAAGTGTAAAAATCGTTTGCATAATTTAAAAAACAATATCACTCAGAAAAAAATGTTCACACATTCAAATATATGTTCATGACACTCTTGAAAAAAGTACAACATAAGTTTAAAAAATGTTAAACAACATGCATTTGAACATGTTCAATAGGTATTCAAAAAAATGTTCAACGCATATTTAGAAAATGTTTGACATGTATCTGAAGAGTATTTAACATGTGATTGAAAAATGTATGATGAGTATTTGTACAAAATGTCATCATGTATTTTAAGAGGAAAAAAATAGGAAAGACAAAAGGTGAAAAGGACTAGAAAACTGGAAAGAAGGGCAAAGAGAAGTGAAAAATCAAATAGCAAAAGAAAAAATCATAAAAATTGAAAATTATAAACTAGTAAAAACGTAGAAAAAGAAAACGGTTAGAACCTTTGAAAAACGCTAGCACCTTTGCACCCTTCCCGTTCTTGGGTTGTGGACTCTTTAAGAAATCGTGAGACGCGGGTGCTTCTTCGATCTAACAGCAAAAGTAGGGATGCAAATGGGCGTCCCGCATAAATAGAGGATTGGTTCAAATTGGAGATAAATCTGAGAGGGGTATTTATAACTAACCAAAATCTATTTTGCCTTTTTTTTGAGACAAAAAATCTATTTTGCCTACGAAGCAGGGCGGATCGGGCGCCGCCCTGCACCCCTAAACAAAAGAGACATAACCTTGGACTCGGCATTCCCTAAATGATGTCCCGGTGCAAACGGGCGCACACCCCTCCCTGCTTCATGGGCCGGCGATTTTTACTTTTATTATTCTTTTCTATCAATTTCCAAAAAAAGGTGACACAGGACAATTCAAACACAAGACGTGCTTCATGGGCCGGCCCATTTTTACATTTTTTATTCGTTTGCTGTTAGTTTCCAAGAAAAGTGCAACGGAACGGTTTAAACTCAAGACCTCTTCCTTCCCGATTAAGACAGTAACCACTTGTACTACATCATCGCTTGTGACAACTTTTTTGTGTTTTTGCCCTCTTATTCTTTATTCAATTTGTGGAAGCCGTTTTTTATTCTTCTGGTCCGGTGTTTGTTTGGCTTTTTATTTTCTTTACTTTTACTGTTTATTTTTTCAAACCGATGAACTTTTTCTTAAACTTGATGAATTTTTTTCGTTTTATGTGAACTTTTTCCCAAATTGATGAAATTTTTTAATTGACTGAACTTTTTTCTAATTCGGTGAACTTTTTTAGAAATTCAATGATTTTTTCCAAATATGATGAACTTTTTTCTAATTTGACGAACTTTTTGAAAAATTGCTGAACTTTTTTTCAAATTCCATGCACTCTCTGGAATCCAATGAACTTTTTTTCTATATCGTGAACA
Source organism: Triticum monococcum (assembly GCA_034509565.1). Classification (NCBI taxonomy): domain Eukaryota; kingdom Viridiplantae; phylum Streptophyta; class Magnoliopsida; order Poales; family Poaceae; genus Triticum; species Triticum monococcum. The sequence continues at coordinate 498,604,496 of CM067845.1, read as the reverse complement.
TTTTACAAGTTTGTGAACATTTTTTTCAAAATCTACAAACTTTTTGAATTCACAATTTATTTAATATTTTGCGATATTTTTCTCTTTTCAAATGTCAGTTCTTCATATATTTTTGCAAGCCCACAAAACAATTTTCAAAGTTTACCAAAAAAATCCTTTTCCAGTTTTATTATTATCTAGGAGCATTTGAGCTTGGGAGTAGATACTCCGCTCCCCTTAGGTCCCCAGTATTCGTCGCCAGGGTTTGCCCCATAATATTGGCATGTGGTCTTGCAAAAGATTAAATAAATTGTGAATTTGAAACCAAGATATTTAATCTTTTGCCCCATAATATCTACGAGGTCTCACGTAATATGCAGCTGCTCGCATACAACTCATCACGAAACCCAGATATAGGAACATCACGTGTTTGATGTTTCCAAAGAACAGAAAGAGTGAGAACTTCATGTTAGGCGGGAGCCAAACCTCTAGCCCAGTCAAACTCTTCTTGCCCGTTAATTAGCACGAGAACCATGTGTCGCTTATAGCTAGATGGTAACTTCTCTTGTCTGAAGGACTTCTTATCTGGCATAGCAATTTGGCCACCCCATTTATATCTTTTTTCGATCGCTCGCACGGGACGTTCGCAACTGAGCGATGGCTTCGCTGGCTCGAATCCTTATTTATTCTCTCCTGAATTTTTGTTTAGACTTCACTTTTTTGTTTTTTCATCCATTTTTTTTACCTTTTTGTTGATTTCTCGGTTTTCACTGTTCTTTCATTTTTTTGTTTCTTTCTCGGTTTTTATTTTTTTTCTTTTCTTACTTGTTGATTTTCACCAGATTCTTTGTTTTTACATGTTTTTTCTTGTCTTTCTTTTTCTTTGTCTCATTCGGTTTTCTTTTTACACTTTCTCTGTTTTTGTTGGTGTTTTTTCCTTTCTCCCTTTTTTGTTCACTTCTTAGTTCTTATCGGTCTTTTAAAAAAATGGTTCCATTTTTTTGTTCGTTTCTTGATGGGTTTTGTTGGTTTTCTTTGGGTTTCCATTTTTCTTCCCTTCTGAGGTATTTATTTTGTTTTTTTATTCTGTTTCTTTGATTTTGACCCTTTTTTTCTTTTTCATGAACACATGACTATAATTTTGATACACATTTGTACACTTTACGTATATATCAGAAAACATTTTTATACATGTGTTTATCTTTTTCAAATACATGAGTAATATGTAAAAATTATGTTTTGCTGGCTACTATATTCATACGCATTCTACATTTTTTATATATACCGGAAATATTTTCTAATCCAAGTATAACATTATTCAAATGTATGATTAACATTTTTCTATAGATGGTTATTATTTTTAATATTTATATCTTTATATTACGAAATTTTAGTGCACATTCTATATTATTATTTTTATATCATAACATTTTTAATACATGTCTACATTTTGAAAATAGATGATAAATATTTTTCAAATATTTGTGTTTGTAGACTTATATTTTGATACACATTGTATATTTTCGTATACATCCGGAACTTTTTTTTACACATTTTTCAATTTGAAATATATGATTGACATTTTTTATAGACAATCAACCTTTAAAAATATTATTTATATTCAGTTTTATCACTACACAGTCTACATTTTTGGTATACACCTGGTATATTAAACATTTTTGGTATTTTTTATGTTCAATTTTTAATACATGTTAAACATTTTTAAGTAGATGAGTAATTGTTTTAATAAACATATATTTTTGTATGTCTACTTTTCTTTACACATTATACATATTTTTTATACATGAGCAACATTTGTTATGCTTGTTTAACGTATTACAAATAAATGATTAACATTTTCTAAAACTTATTTTCTATTTTTTTCTATTTTTTCCCATACAGATTGTACATTTTTTGTATATATTGGTAAAAAAATTCTATACACATTTTTTTTTCTGAACACAGTACAGACCCCTATGGACGCACACACGCATGCCCTACCCTTATGAGCACTTTCATAAAACTGAGCTGACACATTATCTTGAGATTTACGAAGTCACCGTAGGCGTCTCGTAGTTGACGGAAACGTTTTCTACCACTGAAAGCGCATCGTAGGAAATTCTGAAATAAACACAGGATAAATGCGAGCACCAATACTTAAACCCTGGTGGGCTGAGTATACTATTGTCCTCTTAACAACCATCCAACCACGTGTTGGTTAGCTTATATACACATTTATTATTGTTCAAATGCATGCTTAATATTTTTTTTCTAAAATGTACTACGTAAAGTGTATTTTGTAATATGTAAATGTAGAATATTGGGAGGTATAAATGGAAGTAAAAAAAAATGGAGGCAGTGGCTTGCCCAGTATGGCGCTTGCTTTAGGCGAGGTTAACGTGAAACTCGCGTCGATCGAGGTATAGGTGCACCCATTAATTAGGGGACCTCCTATTTCGCACAGCGACAAAATGCACACGGCTCGCTCCCAGGTGCGAACTTTTGTCGATCGAGGTGGGGCCGGAGCTCCCCTGTTTTTGTTTAATTTTCTTTTCTATTCTTTTGCTTTGTTAAAAAAGTTCTGGATTTAAAAAAGAAGGTTTTGAATCTCAAAAAGCTCACGAATTCAAAACAAATTGTGAGTTTAAATAATATTCAAAAAACATTCATTATTTCGGAAAATGGAAAAAGGTATTTTAGTGAACAACTTTTGAATTTTTTTATGAACAAATTTGAATTTGAAGAAAAAAATTCGAATTTAATGAACAAATGTTGAATTTCAGGAACAATTTTCGGATTTGATGAACATTTTTAAATGTGATAACCATGTTTTATAATTCGTGAACAATTACTTTAATTTGATAAAAAAATAAATGAATATTACTTGAATTGGATGAACATATGTTGAATTTGGTGAAGAAATTTTGAATTTGATGAACATTATTTAGATCTAATGATCATTTAAAAAAATATGAAGATTTTTGAATTTGATGAAAAGAACGATCATGGGTTTTAAAAAATATACGTGAATTCAGGAAAAAAAATCACCAGTTCAAGCAATGTTCAATAACATGAAAAAAAAATATTCATTAAATCGAGTATTGTTCATGAATTGTAAAAAGTATATGTGGATTGAAAGACTGTTCATGAAGTTTCAGAAAAATGTTCTTGAAATTTTAAAACAAAAAAAAAGGAAAGAAGGAACAAAAAGAGCATAAAAGAAAAGGAAATAAAAACCAGGCGAAAAAAAAAAGAGAGAAAAAAAGGTTCAGGGAAGAGGTAGCCCATTGGGAGTGTAGGCGGTGGGTGGCTATCCACAAAACGCGCGCCAAATAGGAATCGCAGTTAGCTAGTTAGGCGGAAACTAAGGGGCCGTTTGGATTGTGACTATGCTTGCCATGTATTGTCACATTATTTTTGCCACGCTTGTTTAACTTGAGTTGTTTAAATTGTTAGTCACACTTTGACTTGCTTAAAAGAATCTTGCCACATTTTTTATGTCTATGATACGCGGGGTGAACTTCTCATAAAAAAATTCTTGCCTTAAATGTGGCTAGAACCAAACACCCATCTAACTTGGTCAAACTTGTTTAAAATAAGATATGATAAAGTGTCGCAAGATATGACCAGAAATCAAACAGCCCCTAAAGCTCGTTCTTGCCTAACCACGGGGACGAAATGTTGCTAGCGCGCGCAGCGGCGCACGTCGTGGTCGCCGGAGGGCGATCGGTCGTGGCTTGGGCCAATCTCGTCGTGAGCAAAACAGCACGTGAAGCTCAAGCAGGACCTACGCGCGCTACGACGTAGCGTGTCTCTCCGAGAAGCCACATGCGCTGCACAGACGGACAGCTGCGGTGTAGTATTGCTTAACGTGCATGCGTTCCGTGCAAACGGCGCAATGCAAAGCTAGTCACTGTCACTGTCGAAGCTTCTTCAGTTCTTCCCACACAGACACAGTACTAGCTAGCAATTGTTTTATCTCTGCTGCTTTGCGATTGCGCGCACTCATCTGTAGCAGAGTATACAAGCACATCTCCGACTCACATAATCGTCTGTAGCACAGCATAGGCTACAGTACTACTCATGATATGATCCCTCGTTCCCTCCTTGAGCTTAGCGTAAGCTACCTGCAACTGCAAGCTCTCATGCAATGCAACCATACGGGCCGCGCTGCAAGCCAACCGATCGATGGTTGGAGACAAAATCCCGAGTCGCATAGGCATAGTGCTCCCGCTGAACCAAAGTAGCTAGGTCGGGCGTCCTACTCCTACACGTACTACTTGCCAAAGTGCCAAGTGCTGAGCACACGTGTGGCAATCTGTGGCATGCCCCGGCTAGGCGAAGCAGCTAGCTACTCCTAGATCGTACTCCTGATGTCCTACTACATGCTGATGGCTAGCTAGCCGGTGCGGTTTCCTTTCCCGAAGAGCGGAAGAAGCGCACGCAGCAGAGCTTTAGACAAGTCTAGTCAAATAATTGCATGCCAAACAACTAAAGCATGCATGCACCACTTGACCCGTGGATGGATCCACGACGAGATGAAACAACTCATCGTGCACACTATTACTATTACTATTGGGACGATAACGACCGATGCCTGGTCTCCTGGCCTCCTGGGTCGAGCATATGTATGCATTCACTCGGGCTCGGGGCCGTTGCGAGTTAGGGCGATGGATGCCATGCATCTTTCCCTGTCGCCGTTGACCAACTATCAATGCATTGCATGCATGTGGTCGTGTTCATCCATCAAACGTTGGCCACACCTTCTTCTACTGGTGCAACTTCCCTTGCCGGGCCGGGAGAGAAAAGTAGGTTTTGCGCGCCCGGCCGTGGCCATCTCTCTGCCCCGCGACGTGCGTGCATGATCGGCGGTGCTCCCTAGTGGCTTGTACGTACCCTTGTCCCTGGCCATGCTTACTACCTAGCCAGCACACCACATGTGTCTAATTTTCTCCTTGTTTTAGCCACTTTTTATGTAGTGGTGCTTTAGTCACTACTATGAAATTTCAGCCATTTAAAATAATAGTTTTGTATTTGTGTCAAAAAAAATTGGTAGTTTTAGTCACTATTTTATATGTTGGTGTAATTTCAGTCACTTCTATGAAATTCAATCGTTTTTATTGCGATTGCTTTTTTAATCGCACTTACTCGTACAGTTATAACTTTTTGTGCAATCGTACTTTTACCTTTTCTGTATTTTTGTCTACATCTGTTATGTGGTTGCCCCTTTTTAGTTGCAGTGTTCTTGGTGTAATGTATTATTTCTTATCTGTGCAATCACACTTTAATGGTGAAGAGCGACTGAAACTTTCAAATTGTAGTCTTCAAGCACTATACACTCCCCGCTAAAAGAGAGAGGGGAATGATGGCACTCGCAACACCCCCCCCCCCCCCCTTCAGTTGTTCCTTCTTCTCGAACACCTTTTAATATCTCTTCTCATTGCCAATGTTGTCATCCCCTCCCCTCACCTGCTCACCATCTCTTCTCCTTTCCATTGTCCCTTCCTCTACTCCTGCTCTTGATCCGTCCTCCATAGTCGACGAAGACAACAAAGTCAAATCAAGGTGCCACCATGGTCCGATCATGTTGTTTGGAAAGATATATTGGTCAACCTTATGTCGATCCATGAGGCTACATGTGTCAAAATCGTGAATTGTCGCTCCCACATCCTGCTTAGACCTTTGGCATGAATCAATTACTCCGGCTTCTAGGCTTCCAACCTTTTTTTCTCATGGTTGTCGCCTTTGAAACTCGTGCTCTGAATCTGAACCTTCAACCAAGGCTCTTTCAGTCTGCTTCCCTTGAGCTAGTCTGATTTTTTTCCATGTTCTAGTTCTAATGTTTTGTTGATTTGCAAAGGTTGAAGTCCATATGGTGTTTCATTTGAGAGAAACATAAAAGAGAAACTCCTATATAGTAAATTTAGTTGGCTAGTACGGATCTTAATGGAGTGAAGGATATAAGGATATGGGTACGGTGCACCCAAGTTTAGAAAAAAAAGTCTCATTTTCTTATACCTTTTGTTATATGTGGCACAATTTTATTCCCGTTTTTTTTCGTGTGAAATCTCCTTTATCATCTATATGGCGGCCCTTTTTCTTTTGAAATAAATTGGGGTTGCGCCCTAGAATTTGTGTGCCATACCATAAAAAAGGACCTTCCACCAATCCGACTCTCATTATCCGTACGAATACCGTGCTTAGAGGATGGTCATCATTTTCGTCAACACCATCAAGACCCCTTCACCGTCATCTTAGGATGGTTGGGCTCAAATCAACCCTCCTGGCCATACATCGTTCCTTGCTCCACTCCAACCCCCCCCCCCCCCCCCCCCCCCCAATCCAATTGGATGCATGAAGAGGGAAGGTCTCATTTGGTTTACATGTTTTTTGAAGGGTTACTATGGGATTTTAACCACGGGGATTTTTTTTATGTATGGTATTCGTTTCATAAGAATGGAGGTATTATTTTCCTTAGGATTGTGTCCATACTTGCCTAATTTCTAATAATTCTTAGCATTAGGTGGCACCTCATAAAAAAATCCTAAGATTTGAATGGATAAGGAATCTCAAACCTTCATCATTTCCATTGCTTTGATTTGAAAATAATGTAAGCCGAATGAGCCCTTCACGGGGAAAAGTCATACTTTCTTAATCTCCCCAGCAATGAGCAAAGCCACGTTTTGAAAACGTTGCTTAAGTTGTATAAGCGTGACGACATCAAGTAGGGGCAATAATCAACCAGAAGCATATGCAATATCAAACATGCACATTGACACTGAAAAAACATCGTCGCTTTTGCTTCACTTGTAGCCAAGTCTTGAGCCGGTTGCTTAGCCCAAAGAAAAGGCTACAGAAGCCAACTCCTGCACGGTGGCCCGTGTATATCTACCCCCAAAACTTGCGCACACTAACTAAAGTAAAGCTCCAGCAGTGTCCCCTAACGCTCGAACATTCCCCATCAAAACCTCCCGATCGCACTTGTAAATTACGCGGCTAAAAGTGACCGGCGCCGTTTAATTAAGTTTATATCCCACTCCCACCCAGTGCCTCCGATTAGATCGCCCATAACTAGTTAACTGCGTGGCTAATGCCGCTAGCGAGGTACGTAGCCGGCTGCCACTGTCGAGTGCGCTCACATTGTTCTGAACTTCTTTGTTTAAGCAAGTACCGGTCACCCGTCAGTCGCTAAGCGCCAGTTCTAAGGAATTAGTTAACAGTGCCCTCGTTATTAGTGACCTGCCTGCAAGCGCAAGAGGAAGAGATCAACTGGAAACAGTAGCGCAAGTGCCTCCAACAAGCATTCCAAACGTATTGGACGGGCACACTTGTCAGCCTTTGGAACTGTTGCAGAATTAATAAACTCTCCCAAATAATAGGGGCCATGCCAGATTGCCAGTCGTCCTGATTCCAGTTAATGCAAATGGCTGAAGATCTAACGAGTGGACTGCGGTCTGCAGATGTGAAACTGGAAGACTCGAAGCTGTAGACAGTAGACTCCTGACGTATATGGGTGTCCATGGCATGAACTGTTCTACTCTTTTTTACTGAACATGTAACTGGATTGAAGTAACTCGAAGCGAAGTCATGGAGAAGTGTGACATGTGGAGTTCTACGACCGTCCGCAAGCAGGCTTTTAACCCCGAATGTGCAGGTCAGGCCAGCGATATGAATTGCCATACGTACACATGGTCAAGCATTGGTACGGAACTCGATTAATTCTTGATCCAGCGATGTGGAATACTAGGCGCGTAGTACTCCCTGGAGAGTTGGCCGTGCTGGTCAATAGTGGTACTTCAATATACTTTTACTCGAATTACCCCGTTTAACTGAGCTTCAACTGAATTACCCCATTTAGCGAAAAGTGTTGTCAGTTTTTACCCCTCCTAAATTATTTTAGGTTGCAGATATAACTCCTCTTGCGGGTCATTTTTAGACAAAATGTTGACGGAGTTATGTCTAATCAGTGCGTAAGTACACTCGCTAGATGATCTACGGATTTAGATGTTTATTACTTTATTATTTCTGATGTTCGTTGTATTGTCAAGATTAATGATGAATAAGTCACAAGTTTTCTCAAAGAAAAAAAACACACATGACAACCGTCCAAAAAAATGTGTCTGCCTAAACCTTTCGATCGGGCCGGGCACGGGGAAAATGACAGGAGGAAAATTGTGACGTAGCATGCCACATGTACCTGACTAACAAGACCATAATAGATTGCTGAATGGGGTAAAAGCGAACAAAACTACGGTTAATGGGAGTAGCAACTGGTAAAACACTCGCCAGCTGGGTTAATCTAAATGAAAATTTGTCAAATGAGTCATTTAGTAAGGAAATGACAAAGTAGGAGATAAAAACTGAAATCACATTAAAATGAATGCATAGAAAATTATAATCATGACACTAATTTGGGTTGCATGTCTGAAGCTTGATATACACCTAGATTTTGCTAAATAAATTCCGACATTGTAGTCATAGGTTTTTGATCTGCATACTCGTCCGATGAAGCTCAGACAGATGAGGCTCCCTCGGGGAACTTGCAAGGTTCGTATCCCCCTGCTCTACCTGGCAAGAGTTGGATTATTTTCTAGCTCTTCTCGGCTTCAACTTCTCCGGGATGGTGGATGATATGCCAAATCATGATTGACGTCTTCTGGTGTGTATATCGACGACTTCCCTTACGTTGTTTCTTCAAACTTCTGGGTTTCAATAAGATTGCTCCTCTTAAACGGAGGCATAGAGGCGATGTATGCAGAGGGAAGACAGTGCAAAACCTTCAACAACTTACGTTTAAGAAAAATCTTGTAAGGGCTGGTTTTATCTACATTTGGTTTTCGACTTTTTTCGCAAAGAACGAAAATCTATTAGAAAAGAAGATAGAACTTTTGTGCTCTAAAATGTTATCGATATTTTCTGAAACAAGAGAGTTTGTCCCTCTCTTTTTTTCTTGGCGAAGCAAAACTTACTCTAGCATATAATCTTAGTGTCGTATATTTACACATACGACCAGCACAATACAAGTAAACCCTAGTCACAAGATATAGTGATTCTCTAAGGAGCAAAACGGTAAAACTGACATAGCAGGTGAAAATAACGATCGAGCGTCAGAACTCTGGCAAGGACTCTGGCGATCCATCCGGCTGCGGTGGAGGCTGGTGAAGCTTCTGGAAGTAATCTACCACGCCGAACCCCTCGCACGTCACAATGTCATCGGCCGGCGGAGGGATGTACGGCGGCCGGGACACCTCCCCGAGCAGGTCCCACGCCACCCCGGCGAAGAACGGGTGCGCCCTCACCTCGTCGGCGCCGCCGGAGAAGCCCAGCCTTCTCGCGGGGTCCTTATCCAGCAGGCGCGCGATGAGGTCGGTGAGGTCCGGCCACCGCCGCCCGACGTCGGCCGAGAACTCCGGCTCCCGGAGCAGCACGTTCCGGAACGTCTCCTTCCGGTTCCGGCCGCGGAACGGCGTCCTCCCGAACGCCATCTCGTACACGAGCACCCCGAGCGCCCACCAGTCGACGGAGAACTCGTGGCCGTCGCCCCTCACCACCTCCGGCGCCACGTACTCCTCCGTGCCCACGAACGAGAAGGACCTCTCGCACGCGACGCCGCCGCTCGCGGCCGAGCGGAAGCTCGCGTGGTTCTTGCCGCGGCCCAACGGCGTCGACGCTCGGGCGGACTTGGCCTTCTTGAGCTTGTCGACGCCACCGTCGCTTCTGTTAAGGTACCATGCCAGGTTGTGGGGCTCCTGCCCGGACGACGCCGCCACCGAGGACTCGCTTCTCGCGAAGATCCGGCGCAGGTGGCGGTACTGTCGCCCCTGGGGCTTCGGCGCCGTGGGCGACGGCGTAGCCGACGAGCACGGCGACGAGGCGGAGGTGCACGTGGAGGCGGAAGGGGACTTGGGCGGGAGCAGCCGGGAGAGGTCAAAGTCGGTGAGGGTGACGTGGCCGTCGGCGCGGAGGAGGACGTTCTCGGGCTTGAGGTCGCGGTATGCGATCCCGGCGGCGTGGAGGTCGGCGAGCGCGGACACGAGCTCGGCGGCGTAGAACCTGACGGCGGCGGGGGAGAAGACGCGGTCGGGCTGCGCGCGTCGGAGCTCGTTGAGGTCGCCGCCCGCGCAGTAGGGCATGGCCCAGGCGAGCAGGTCGGGCGTCTCGGCGCGGCCCAGCAGCGACGGCAGGTGCGGGTGCGCGAGCCGGGACAGCACGGACACCTCCCACCGCGCGCGGCGCGCGGCGTCCTCGGCGCGCCCAGGCGGCGCCGCCGCGTGGGAGCGCTTGTCGAAGACCTTGAGCGCGTACCCGGCCTCGGCCTCGGCGCCGGCGGCGACCAGGAACACCGTGCCCATGGCGCCGCGCCCCAGCACCCGCGCCGCCCGCGCCGCGCCGAGGTCTATGTCCACCACGCCCGTGCCGACCGCGGGCTGCATGATCGCGCGCCAAAGCCTTGCGTGGCGCTGTGGCTCGTGAGTCGTGAGTGTCGGGCTGGGAATGGGCTCGCGAGGACGTGCTCATATAAAGGTGGGGAGGGGCCGGCGTAGTTTGTCTGTCTCGCTTCCCCTGCAAATTTAAACAGAGCGGCCATGCCATTTTGACAGAGTTTCGTTGGTGTCTCCGGCGTGGCTCTGGCGTTTTACCTCGTCAGTCAGTCAGTTTTTCTTGAAAAAAGCTTTCAATCTATTCGTCTTTCATTATGATAGTACAACAAACATTAAAAATACTCCCTATGTCCACTTTTATAAGGTTTTATAGACGTTTCAGACATTGTGCAAAACAGCTCAATTTCATTTGCCTGAAACGACTTATAAAAATGAACGGAGGGAGTAATAAAAATTACATTCAGATTCATAGACCACCAAACGACGACTACAATCACTGAAATGAGCCGAAAGCGCCGCTGTCATGGCCCCTTCCTCACTGAAGCCGGACAAAACTTATTGTAATAGACAGTCGGGAATTTGTCGTGCTAAAGCGTCATAGAACCAACACACCAGAACAACAACCGCCACGGATGAGGAGTGTAGATCGAACGAATCTATCCTAAAGACACACGAACGAAGACGAACGACTCCGAGTAAATCCATCAAAGACAGATCCGTCAGAGCAATACCTTCACACATCCACCGATGATGCTAGACGCATTACCGAAACAGAGGCTAGACAAGAAGTCATTTATTCCATTTTCAAACAGTCACCTCCGTCTCACCTTCCAACTGATCGTGACTCTGTAGGGTTGTCCTTGTGTCCTCGCCAACTACTCTATCTCCAAGAAAGTTACTTGTACTAGTTCGTGCCAAGCTCCTTATCGAAAAAAAAAACTAGTTCGTGCCAAGCTAGAGCTAGTATCTAATTGGGTCTAATCTGAGAAATTCTTGTGGCATTGAGCACCGTGGATAACAAAACTTATAAACATGATCGACAGAAGCTGAATTATTTATAGGCGGCAAAGTTGCATGGCCAGCCTTCACTTGGATTACAGCAACAGTCCGGATGCACCGAGGCAGGGTTTTGGCGCCGTTCGTCCACTTACTTCTAATACGTGTGCATGGTATTCCTTTTGTTTTTATTTATTCTGCATATTAGAGTTGACTGAAGTCAAACTTCGTAAAGTTTGATCAAGTTTATAGAAAACAATATAGACATTTATCATAATAAATCTATACGATGTGAAAGTACATTTAATAATAAATCTAATGTTGTTGATTTGTTATTGTATATCTTAATATGTTTTTATATAAATTTGGTCAAAGTTTATAAAGCTTGACTTTGATCAAAGCTAATATGCGAACTAAATAAAAACGGAGGGAGTACTAGGCAACTCGGTTGATGCAGATGAATTGTTGGAAGAAGGGCGTGGAGCTCAAGAGCATTCAAATGATTTTGAATCAGAGGACATTGTTTCACAGACTTGACAGGCATTCAAATGGATAGAAAAATAATTACAGACTGCTGCTACAAGGCATCAATCATATGATGCAACGGAGCATCCACACGTAGATTCGGATGCCGCACGGGCTAATCCCAATCGATGGCCGCGATTGGCATGTGACAAAAGATGATGGCCGCGATAGGACGTGTCGTACGTCGCGTCTCGGTGAAATTTTGCTTGGGATGCGGCTCGTGATGCCTTCGCGTTATCGTACGTACACGTCCGTGCAACGTACTACTATAGTGGTAGTAGTACTGGATGAACCCTAACCGCTGTCGACGTACCCGCCAAAGCTGCGTGAATGCGTGATGATGATGAAGTAGTCCTCGATCGGAATTACGTTTTCGCCAAGACCATTGACCGGGAGCCCACACTTGCACGACCCTCGAATTAAGCTGGCGGCGGTTTAATCGGAGCCAAAATAAAACTTGTGGATCTAGCCATTGTTCCCTCGCAAGAAGGAAGAAGAAGATCCGTCCATTGTTCACTCCAGCTCGATCGACATGACATGAGGGCCCGGGCCTTCACTTGTTTTTTCTTAATGCAAACATGCCGTGTACATTTATGGCAGATAACACGTGTGGATCAGTCTGAATTTACAGTTTACTGAACCGCGTGTGAGTTTACAGTTACCAGGATGATACTCGCATACTACAGCTGCTGCCAAGTGCCAGTAGAGCAATTCAGGTACTGTGCGCGTGTGACTCATGCCGCCTCCTGCTACTGCATAAGCGGAATTGCTACTTGTGGCAGCGACGCCACAGTTCGCCGGTAAGATCTCTGGCAGAGCAGAAACGGGCCCTGGATCATTGAACCACGCCCCAAGATTGCATCTGATCGTTTTTCACCCACCAGCGTCCTGAGCTAGCAGGCTGCCCGCCGGCCACATCGTTCGGGCTCAGTACGTTACGTAACAGTGTCCGTCCGTCAGTGCTGTGAATCTGTCTGAGAAACATGGCCACTGTTCATCTTATCAGCGGGGAACAGGAGGCTTCCAAACACAGCCCCTGAGGTCCAGACCCGAGCTAAACGAGCTCTTCTGATGATCGTCGGCTCCCCGACAGAGACAACGGAGTCCTCAGGCATTGCCAGCGAGCATGTACGTACGTACGTATTACAGCGCAGCTGGTGCTGCAGGGAATTACAGCACGTACGTGCTAGTACATTTCTTCCCCTTTTGAAAGAATTTATTTATGCAGCCTTGGTTTGCTTCTGGCCCGATCCGATCGTTACGTGTCTCTCAATTCTGTCTTGTCTTCAGGTTGCTGTATAATTCCTCGTGGAGCCCCCGCTGCTGCCTGAATTCCAGGGCACGTAACCTGACCTGTAGTACAGAACTGCAGATTGCAGGTTGCGCCGTGACGCTTCAACCAACAACCAAAAAGCTCCAACCCATCGAGAGCCAAGGCGATCGCCGTTTAATCGGTATTCAGGTCCCGGCGTGGTCAAGGCTTAGTAGCACGACCCCGGTTGGTGGTTGCCATTACTCGATGGAAACCTGCTTAATCTGTCCGCGTCTGAAGGACCAATGATTACTCAACTCACTGAGAGACATGATTAGGGAACGTGGCTAAGCATGGCGTGTCACGCATCAGGCTGCAGGAGCAGGACGCGGGATCACGTCGCTTCCTGCGATGCTATGCTAAATCAGTGGTCATGCATGGGAGCCGTGCACCCGCCTCGCCATTATTAGCTTGGCTAGCTCGATCCACTGCAATCATCCTGCTGATTCGTGCTCGAGCACAACAGATGATCCGTCTAGTAGTCTTTAACAAATCGCGAGTGGAATGCTCAAGTCGCAAAGCTGAGGAACATGTTAGCCCACACTAGGCAAAGGGCTCGGTTAGATAAGAGTATTGAAACTGCAAAGGTTTTCTCCTCATTGTTTTTACGTAGGTGTGGCTAACTCTGTCGGCCATTACATGCGGTGTTCTAGAGCAAATAAGGGTGCTGGTTTATGGCGCTAACCATGAGGATGGCCCTGACCTGACGATGATTCGCGGTACCTGGCCATGTAATGGGGGACAGAGACAGGACAAGAAGGAAGGCTTTTTCGTCTACTTAATTTGTGTGTGATGAGCTGATGATTAGAGAAGTCCAAATCAGTACTAGTAGTAGGTTCTTGACCTTTGGCGCCATGAGAAACTAGGAGAGATCAGAAGCACTCATCAATCGTGTCATGTTTGGTCATATGCTTTCGGCAGTCACACGACTCACACCTAGCATATGCATTTCTCATCTATGGATTGTTTTTGGTGGAGCGGCTCAAAAGGAGTGGCAGCTTATGCTGTCCAGGGCTTGATGCGTCAGAGCACCGGCGCCGTAACCACCCCATTTCCACAAGGCGCAACACGTTTACACGTGATTAATTTCAGCGATGAATGTGCAGGGCTAAGCAAGAAAAACAATCATCGGCGGGGAATCTTAAAAGTAGTTTTTGTGCTCAATATAAAGCCGAGGTCAAGTCCATCCCCCAAAACACCTAAGTTGTGTTGGCACAGAAAAGAAAAACTTAATTAGCATTCTGAATTTGCTGCAGCGTGTTTTAAAGATTTTTTTTATTTGATTATGGAATTGAAGCTGCGTCTTTTGTTCTGGCGCGCCTATCCCTCGCCCAACGTGAGTTCGAGCGACCTCCCCTGTCAGGGCTTCACGAACGCGCCGGCCCATGTAGGTTCCATCTAAGTTCTTCTTTTCTCCTGCTTTTCCTTTGTTCTTTTTTTATTATTATTTTATTCTTGTTTTTCGACATAAAACAAATATTAAAAGTTAAAATATTCACTTTTTAAAAAGAATGCTAACTCGATGTAGCACAATTCTTAGCTTAATTAAAAAATGTTGATGGCATATAAAAATGTTTGTAACATTTTAAAAATATTCACATGTTCCAAAATATGTATGTGGAATTATTAAAAAAAAGTGCTAATCTTGCATATGGAATATTTTTAAGGTATATCAACTAAATGTTTAAGATGTCTATGTAAAATGTACAGTGTTTATGAAAAAACGAGGCATTAAACATGTATACAAAAGAAATGTTAATCATTGTATAAAAATGCTAATCATGAATTAAAAAATGTGAAATATGTATAAAAATGTTCTTGGTGTATGAAAAAAATGTTAGACATCAAAAACATTTGTTTCAAAACATGTTGGTTATTCATTTAAAAAATGTTTAACTTGTATAAAAACTAATGTGTCACATGGATATAGTAAACCGAGGAGAAACGATAAAAAAAACACCCCTATACAGGAATTCATCCAATTAACCAATTAACTTGTCGATTAATCCCTACACATAGGGTCATCGAGTAGCCGAGAAAATCATAAATTGTTGGATTAACTTACCAATTAGCCTATTAATCATTACTTGCTAGTCAACCAAGCAGCTACCAGTTAACGATTTTCTCAACAATGCTAATAACAACAAAGAAAATAAAAAAGTTAAGCAAAAAGGTTCTAAACCAAAGAGAAACCATAAAAACAGATAAAAAGGATGAAGGAAAAACACACAAAGAACTAAATAAAATAGGTGAAAAGAAAGAGAAACAAAGAAAACGAAGAAAGAAACAAATAAAACCGAATAAGAAGCAAAATAAACAGTGAACACCGAGAGAAAACAAAGAAAAATGAAGAAAAAACAAATAAAACAAGCCAAACTGAGGAAAATAGAAAACTGGTGAAAAATAAAGAAAATAAAAGTTATAACAAAGAAAAGAGGAAGACTGGTGAAAACCAATGAAAATACTGAAAGAACTGAAGAAAAAGGAAAAAAAAGAGGGAACCTACATTGAGCGAATCCTGGACTAATGGGCTGGCGCGCTCCGGCTACGCCTGACAGGAGAGCTGCTACCATATCGCTCTAAGCGAGATATAGTTTTCACACTTTCGTTGACACAAAAACACTTACCCATGAGCGCATGTGTGGGGGCTTGGGTGTGGGGGGGGGGGGGGGGGGGGGGGGGGGCAATTGCAGGATTTGAGCTTGATGGAGCACGATTTTGGGCTGTAAGCGGATGTAACTCGTTCCTGGACCATTGTGTATAGAGGCAAAGGCGTTGGCCGCGCATCGTCTCAGGGGTCTGATGAGGGCAAGTCCATATGTCGCTTGCAGTTAGCACCATTATCGCCTGCATGATTGTCACTTGCCTTGTCTATTGGGTCGGTCTGTGAGTCACACGAACATACAAACGTGCTTGTTGCTTGCATGTTGATTTTCTTTGTTGAGCTGCAATCTTGTTTTTTCTTTGTCATATTTTGTCCCATTTGTTAGTTTTTCACATTGCAGCTTCTGTGTAATTCAGAACTTTTTGTGATTTTTTTACTAAATAATCAAATAAATGTTTGTTGTTTGTAAATTGTTCATGGCATTTAAAGAAAATCACCATACATTTAAAAATGTTAATTATTTCTAAAAAAATGTTCACGCTTTATGAAATAGTTCATAAAATATTTAATTTTTTATGAAATGTAACATTGGTTCAAGCAAGCATTTAGAAATGACATATAAAAATGTTCACCATGTATAATTACTTTTTCATAGTGTAGAGTATTTATAAACTGTTCACCGTGCATTTGAAAAATGCTCAACACACGTTTGAAATATATTCAATGTGTATCTACAAAATGTTTAACGTGATTGAGAAAATATTCAATATATGTTTGAAAAATATTCAACGCTAGCGATTTATAGCGTTTGAAGAACGGCGAGAGGCATAACTTGTAAGAGAGACCTCCTCCCCAACGCCTTATATCGATACAGATGCCCCATAACAAAAAGTAGTTTGAGGCATCACATTGATTTTTTTTCTCCCCAATACAAGCTTCCACTAATGGGCCTCATCAAAAAATAAAAAATAAAGATTCCCACTAAACATGCATCTCTAGTGTCCACTTCAACCTTTTAAGCTTTATGCACCGGACCACAGTTTTTTTCTCCAAGCACCCGCCTCCTGCAAAGGATCCCGCTGCTCCATCTGAACCTACTTTTTCTGATATCTGATCCTACGTGGCCTACGGGGCATCACCCTGGGACTATGCATTGTACAAGTCCTCATAGGCCGGCCCACGCAAAGGAGGTGAGCACTTGTCCGGGAAACACCTTTTCTCGATTTGCCACCTTTGACCCATTGGTCGTTGATATATCGGGAAGAATGTGATGTTTAAAAAAATCAGAATTTTTTAGAATATCTCGAATTAAAACTAATCACGGTTTCAAAAAATGTTCACGATCTCGAAAATGTTCGTGAAGCGGATTTGAAAAACGTCCATGAACTCAAAAAAGTTCAATGGATCAGAAAAAGTTGGCGGACTTGAAAAAAGTCCATGAACTCGAAAAAGTTGACGAATTCCAGAAAATTTATCGGAGTTGAAAAAAGTTAACTGATTTTGAAAAGAAAGTTAGCGAATTCAAAGAAAGTTCGTGGATTTTGGCCGGGTGTGTGCCGCGTATGAAAATCGCTATGACTGGTGCTAGGAGCGCGGAATAGGAGTTGGGCTTGTATCGAGGGGTGCCCCGTGCGGCTTCCGAAACAGGATATGGACCAACATGGCTCGTGACGGTCCCTCAAAAAAAAACATGGCTCGTGACGGCTACAGTATTGGACCAGCTTTGACTCGCACCGGACAGCAACGTAGCAACGACGTGTTCTTGGGTGTCCAGTGCTACTGGTTGGAGTGGAAAATTGCCTTTGCCCTGACGTCATGGACGTCAAACCCGGGAGTGCAACTCACGGTATTCATCACTATTCAGAGTCCGCCTTGTGCCTGCTTTGTCTTTCTTTTGTCCAGGACTTGTCCCTGCCTTGTCAACGATGATCGTCTTGCCAAATGGTTCCTCAAGCTTGAGCCTCGAACAGGAACAGTCTCCCGCGCCCCTCCCTGCGTCGCCTTCTCGGCGGCGCTCCGTCCGCCGCTCCTGCCCTTCGCTCGCCTATCTGCAGGAATCAGCTACTTTGCCGTCTGCCATGGCGGACGGCAAAGGCACGAACGGCGGACGGCAAAGGCCTTTGCCGTCAGCGGCGGACGGCAAAAGGCTCCGGCAAAGTAGGCTTCGGTAAACAGGTTCTTTGCCGTCTGCTACCGACGGCAAAGTCTTTGCCGTCTGCGGCGGACGGCAAAGAGAGAGCGGCAGACGGCGAAGACGGCGGACGGCAATAGGTGCGCTGTCAGTCCGTTAAGTGGCTAACGGAAGGCCTTTGCCGTCCGCCGCTGACGGCAAAATTTCTAGGGTCTTTGCCGTCCACCGTATGATGTCATCTGCACGTCACTACGTGGCAGGTTCTTTGCCGTCTGCCACTGACGGCAAAGTCTTTGCCGTCTGCCACTGTAGGCAAACTGACCAAACAGGTCAGCTCCCAGGAAGCACAGGTGGACGCCACGTGGCTTCTTTGCCGTCTGCGGCAGACAGCAAAGAGCCCGTTGCCGTCAGTGGCAGACGGCAAAGAGCCTGCATATTGGCTCTTTTTTCTGTTTTTTCATATACCCAACCATTTTCACAGCAAATAGATGATACATATATATTTTTCACATGGCAAGTTCACAGCAAATATATGAGATATCCAACACATATAATTTCATCATACATGCATAGTTCCATCAACCATACATAGCAAGTTCGACATACATGCATCCAACCATACATATTACAATAGTGTCATCCTACCATACATGCATAGTTCATAGATACAAAGGAAACATAGTTCATCCAAACAAGCACTCCATCTATGCAAGCTTTCGTGAAGTGAATGAATTCTGTAAAATGGGAAATAAGAAAGTTAGAAGAAGAAGATTAGAAGAAGAAGAAGAAGAAGAAAATGAAGAAGAAGAAGAATATATATGACATTTATGAGCTAATTTAGGTGAAATTGATCATTTGTGAGCTAACTTAGGTGAAATGGATCGTTTATGAGCTAACCTAGGTGCAATGGATCGCTTATGAGCAAACTTAGGTAAAATGCATCATTTTAGAGGTAACCTAGGTAAGATGGATCATTTTGGAGCTAACCTAGGTAAAATGGGTCATTTTAGAGCTAACTTCGGTAGAATGGATCATTTATGAGCTAAGTAAGGTTAAATGGATCATTTTAGAACTAACTTAGGTAAAATAGATTGTTTATGAGCTAACTTAGGTAAAATGGATCGTTTTTGAGCTAACTAAGGTGAAATGAATCGTTTTTGAGTTAACTAAGGTGAAGGGCATCATTTTTGAGCTAACTAAGGTGAAATGGATCGTTTTTGAGCTAACTAGGTGAAATGAATCGTTTTTGAGCTAACTAAGGTAAAATGGATCGTTTTTGAGCTAACTTAGGTGAAATGGATCGTTTTTTAGCAAACTTAGGTGAAATGGATCGTTTAAGAGCTAATTTAGGTGAAATGGATCGTTTTTGAGCTAACTAAGGTGAAATAGATCGTTTTTGAGCTAACTAAGGTGAAATGGATCGTTTTTGAGCAAACTTAGGTGAAATGGATCATTTAAGAGCTAATTTAGGTGAAATGGATCGTTTTTGAGCAAACTTAGGTGAAATGGATCATTTCACAGCTAATTTAGGTGAAATGGATCGTTTTTAGCTAACTTAGGTGAAATGGATCGTTTAGGAGCTACTCTAGGTAAATTGGGTCATTTTAGAGCTAACTTGGATAAACTGGATCATTTATAAGCTAACCTAGGTAAGATGGGTCATTTTGGAGCTAACTTAGGTAAAATGGATCGTCTATGAGCTAAGCTAATTATGCAATTTTTGACATAAGTAAGCTAAGTATAGATCGTTTTAGAGCTAACTTAGGTAAAATGGATGGTTTTGGAGGTCAGTAAGCTTATTAATTCATTTTGGAGGAGAAGAAGCTAAGTCTACGTCATTATGGTAAGCATTGGAGGTAATAAAGCTAAGTCTAGGTCTTTATGCATGTGTTAAGCAAAACACTAGATAAACTTACCAAGATCCAGGAGGTGTAGGAGCGGGGTGGCTCGTGTCGGTAGCTGGAGAAGGATCGTGCGATGCTTGTCTGGAGTTACGCTGCACCAAAGATCATTTCCAATGTCTTGTTAGCATGATGACACTCAAATGTTAAGACTAGCAAGTAATGTCCATTCAAATAAAACTCACCGTGGTCCCAGGAGCAATCACTGGCATCGGCGGAGCGGTCTGACCTGTCTTCTCGCACACAGACTGCACATTTGGTTTTGACGATTCAGTCATACTAGTTAGTAATGAGACAAACACTACATGAATGTTTTGGCTAATCTGCAGAAGAAACTTACCACAAGGAGCTCGTACATGGCCCTTGCCTGCATGTCATTCCGTGCCCTCTCCTCCTCCATCATCTTTGTCGTCCTCTCCTCCAACTCCCGCTGCCTCTCCGCCGCCTCCGCCAGAAGTTTCTCCGTTCTATCTCTCTCACTCTGTATAGCAGCCTGCAACACCACTCACATGACCATTTGTAATCATTGATGGAAGCGCACACAATGTAATGGAGAAAGATAACTCAGTACGTATCACTAACCTTGATGGCGAGTTGCACTGGCCGTTCACGAGGCCTTATCTCAGGAGCGGAGCTCGACTGGCGTGCCTTGATCTCCGGGAGGGTGCTAGGACAACGGATAAGTCCATCTCCAATGGCTATGGAGCCATGGGACCTCCCGCCACCAGATATCATCAACAGCTCTGGATCAATGGGACCCTGGCTTGGGTTAAAGTCCTCCCCTTTCCTCGCCTTCCCCTCATCTCTATATCTCACGAGCTTGTTGTGGGAGGAGATGCACAAGGTACAAAAATATTAAATGCACTTACGTACCTCTCCCCATCAGGGAAAATCAACCACCTCTGCTCGCGGGTCACCGGCACGGACGGGAGCCGTGTAGCACCACGCTGGTAGACGGTGCCCCCCTCCTCCTCAAGATCAGTCGGCTCCCCGCCATCATCAGCATGGCCACTCGGCTCCTCGGGCTGATCCGGCCAGGTACCCCATCCGGACGTGTGCTCCTTCGGGGTCACGTGGGCCGAACTCTCGTGGGCCGAAGACCCGTGGACCGGAGGCTCGTGGACCGGAGTCCGTGTAGCCTCCTCCTCAGACGAGTCCACCCTAGCAGTCACGTGCTCGGGTGAAACGGCTGGGGGTGGCGGCGAGGAAGGCACCGTAGCAGTCACCCTACCTCCTCTCCCACGACCACGTGCCCCACCTCCTCTCTTCCTACCTCGTCCCCTGCTGGGCACCACGGTCGACGAAGAAGGGCCCGGCGGTGTGGCCATACTGTCCAGCAACGCTCGGCGGAGAGGTGCATCTGCAATGGAAGACCTCAGACCACGCTCCCGACCAGCGCCCACCATCTTTCAACACCTGCCATGACAAACAGTAAACGAAATTAGTACAACATAAAAAAAGACCGACATGAATAATAATATGTGTATCACTTAAGTGTATCATCATCAAGTACAACATAAAAAAATGTAATACCTGACACTACTAATAATCTCGATCAGTATCATCAATAAATGCATAATCATCATCATCACTATAATCAATGACGGGCTCATAGGGTTCATTGGCATCAACATGTGCAAGGCCACCTTGACGTAATCGGTCAAGCATTGACAGGTCATCCGCAGCAGTAACCTCTTCTTGTTTCGGCTCTTCTTGTTCCTCCTCCGGGGTGATGTCGGATTCATTGTCGCTGTCTACTTCAATGTTTTGGGGTGAAGTATAGCGGTTCTTGAAATGCTTTTTGGAAAGACGTGTCTCTTGGAAGAATTCTCCTTCATATGTGTCTGGGTTAATGTGAGGTTCATAATCCTCTTCCTTTGGGGGAGAAAGTCTAGCACGTGGCGGCACTTCATAAATGACATCCCAACCTTTCAGATTTGGATTAGTTTGGCAGGCCCACGGTAGATAGAATACTTGGGTCGCCTGTTGAGCCATAATATAGACATCAGGAACATCTAAATGAGTGCTTTGGTTGATTTCAACTAGCCCTACATGTTCATGAGTCCTTCTAGTCTCCTTCGGCTGAAACCAATAACATTTGAAGACTACGACATTCGGTGGGTTTTCACCATAGAACAGAAGTTCATAAATTGCTTCAACTCTCCCATAATACTCGGTACCTCCTTCACCGATAGCAGATACACAACAATTTGTTGACTTTCGGTCCACCATCGATAGCTCTTTGCCATAGGTACGAAAGCGATACCCGTTGATGTCGTACTTGTCAAATGAACGGACCTTATAGTCAAAACCATTAGCGACTTGTCTCAATTCGGCGTCCATAGACTCTGAATTAGCCTACAGGTTTAATATGAAAGGATTGTTGCATTATGCACAAATTAGCGAATGAAATGAAATTGTCTAATAGAAATTACCGTTTGTTTGAACCAAGAGATGAAACCGGGATAGCCACCTCCTTGCTTTGCGAGAAGCTCATACTCTTTGACGGAATCCTTTTGGATCTCCTCTCCATACGAGAATATGGTAACGTATCGACTGTATGACATATCCAGGAATAAGAGTAGTTCAAAGGAAATAGAAGTTGCGAAACAATGTACCGAGAACTTACTCGATGTACGGCCGCACTTCTATCAGGTTGTTGAAGATATACAACGAAATGGTCCGCCATTCTTCGTTATCCAAAGATACTGGATGTGAAACACTAGCTGGTGCGAGATTCCCTTTGAATAGGCTGAGGTTGGATCCACCCTTTTTAGGCTCGTCAGCATTGTACCGAGGCTTCGGATTATGCAAATGACGATTTTTGGCTTCGTAGTGCGCTGTTACGAAGTTTGCCGCCTCCTCTGTAATGAATGCCTCAGCCATCGATGCTTCAATTCTACGTTTATTTTTACATTTTTCTCGAAGCGTCTTCTGCATCCTCTCAGTTGGGTAGCACCAACGATTTTGCACGGGCCCCCCCAATCTTGCCTCGGTCGGGAGATGCAAAATCAAATGCTGCATTGGATTAAAGAAGCCCGGTGGAAAGATCTTCTCTAACTTGCAGATCAACTCCGGCGCCAACTCTTCCATTTCTTCTAGCACGCCAGGTGATAGTTCTTTCGCACAAAGAACATGGAAGAAATAGCTGAGTTCTGCCAGTACTAGCCATTCATCCTCAGGGATGAAGCCACGCAACATCACCGGCATTACCCGCTCAATCCATATGTGCCAATCATGACTCTTGAGACCAAATATCTTCAGTTTATTAAGATTTGCTCCCCTCTTTAGATTCGCTGCATACCCATCGGGAAACATCAACTGCTGTTGCACCCACAAGAGAATTTCCCTCATAGCTGGCCTTCCAAGATTGAACCATGCCTTTGGCTTCGTCCAGTTCTGCTTTCCTTTCGGTTCTTTCATGTTTTGTAACGGCCTATCACATAGCTCCTCCAGATCGACTCTAGCCTTAGTATTATCCTTTGACTTCCCATCTATGCCGAACAATGTACCAAAAAGTGCCTCGGCGATATTCTTCTCAGTGTGCATCACGTCGATGTTGTGTGGGCAAAGGAGGTCTTTGAAGTAAGGCAGATCCCATAAGCATGTTTTGTGAGTCCACGCGTGCTTAGTATTATACCCCTTGAAGTACCCTGGACGTTGTGGATCTGGCTCGAGAGCGTTTAACTGATGCAGGGTCTGTTGGCCTGTCAATGCAGGTGGTGCAGAGTTTTTGACAACTCTACCCCTGATGAAGTTCTTCTTGTCTTTCCTGAACTTATGGCGAGGATCCAGGAACTGTCTATGCATGTCGAAGCAAGAAAACTTGCGACCGGCCTGAAGCCAACGAAACTCAAGAGCTCCCTTGCATGTGGGACACGGGAACCTTCCATGCACACACCAGCCAACGAATAACGCATACGCCGGCAAGTCATGCGTCGAGTACATGTACCAGACACGCATTATGAAGTTCCGTTTGCTAAAGGCGTCGTATGTCTTGAACCCATTATCCCAGGCTTCTTGCAATTCGTCCTTAAGCGGCTGCATGTACACATTCATATTTTTGCCCGGATAGTTGGGTCCTGGAATTATCAACGTCAGGAAAATGTTCTTTCTTTGCATAATCTGTCCGGGGGGGAGATTGAGTGGAAAGACAAATACGGGCCAACAACTATATTGGGCTGCCATCATACCAAACACACTGAACCCATCCGTGCTGATGCCGACTCGAGGATGCCTCGGATCTGCCGCTTTGTCAGCATGTAATTCATCAAACTTTTTCCACGCAACACCATCCGATGTGTGTACCATCATCAGATTCCCATCTGCATCTAGTTCGGTTCTTTTGCCTGTTTTGTGCCATGTCATCTGTCTGGCCGTCTCTTCGACCATGAAAAGACGTTGAAGTCTTGGTACGATTGGCATATACCGAAGAACACTAACGGGGATTTTGGTCTGTGTCTTCTCACCCATACCGTTGTCTACCACAATATACCTGGAAGACTTGCAAATGGGACAATAGTTCAAGTCCGCATAGTCAAGCCTAAATAAGGCACATCCTTTCTCACAGGCATGTATCTTCTCATAGGGCATCTTCAGTGCACGGAGGATTTTGTCCGACTGGTACAGGTTTGCAGGCATTACATGGCCTTTGGGTAGAAAGCGTCCAAATACTGTCATAATTGCGTCATAGCATTCTCTGCCCAAGTTGAACTGAGCCTTCAGAGCCATTACTTGTGAGATGGCATCCAACTGACAAAGCTCGGTGTGCTCGTGGAGCGGACGTTTTGAAGACTCCAACATTTCATTGAAGGCCTTTGCAGATTCCTCCATCTCCTCGTCCGAATCCCGAGCATCATCATAGTCTTGCACCATGTTTTCCATCCCGGTACCATGCTCGCCGGTGCGACGACGATCCACCTCAGCTCGGTCACGTTGGGCAGACTCACCATGAAATGTCCACACCGTATAATCGGGCATAAAACCACTCTTCTGCAGGTGTTTGCCCATTTCAGCCTCTGTCTTCTTTTCCCAATTACTGCACCGGAAACAGGGGCACCAGGTTTTCTTTTGGCCATTTGCAAATGCGGCTTGCACAAACCCCTTAGTTTTTGTGAACCATTCAGCGCTCCATTTGTTCTGACCAGTGTGACCGGTATACATCCAAGCACGGTCACTCATCTTGACTTTCAGAGCTACTGGACACACAACAATTATATATGTAATTCACCATGTATATATTCATCAGTTGATCTACTTTGTCAATTTTATTACGTCCATGCAACCTACACTCTAATAGGTAATGATAGGTCCTAATCCCACCCGTGTATGTGTAGATTGGGTTCATTTTCCCATGCTATGCTCCGGATCCGACGCAAAATTTCGGCAGCACCTCCCCGCTGTTCTCCTGATACATGTCTCTGCAATAAACAGAGAGGATGTGTACCCGGAGAACAACAGGGGAGGCACTGACGAAATATATGCGTCGGATCCGGAGCAAAGCATATGGGAAAACGAACCCAATCTACACATACTCGGGCTGTCCATGGATAGCGTTGGACAATTCGAAAGAATCAAGGTTATAAATATGCAAATGCATGCATATTTATAACTATGACGCTTTCGAACGGGAGACACATATTGGTTACGCATACTGATGATTCAAGACACATATATAGCTAGCTATCAAGTTTCATCGGAATAGATCAAATAATTAATGGGGGAGGAGGACTTGTCATTTGTGCTCACCCACGAACGAAGGGGCAGAGCTCGTCAAACGCACGGCGAGGTCGTCGAACACCAAACCTTGCAGCGATGAAACAACTGCACATTTAAAACTACACGATCAACACAATTATATATGATGTTTTTCATAACTAAATCGAAAAATATATGACCTAACTAATAATTCACAAATATATGACCCCGTCGGCCTCTGGAAGGCCAAAGAACACCTTAATTTTCGGGAGGTGTCGGTGGTCGGGGTGCCCTGTCGGTGTCGGGGTGCCGTGTCGGGGTCGGGGTCGGAGTCTCGGGGTCGGGGTGTCGGGTCGGGGTGCCGGGTCGGGGTCGGGGTGCCGTGTCGGTGTTGGGGTCGGGGTGTCGGGTCAGGCTCGGGGTCGGGGTGTCGTGGTCGGGGTCGGGGTCTCGGGGTCGGGGTGTCGGGTCGGGGTGCCGGGTCGGGGTCGGGGTGCCGTGTCAGTGTCGGGGTCAGGGTGTCGGGTCAGGCCCGGGGTCGGGGTCTCGGGGTCGGGGTGTCGGGTTGGGTGCCGGGTCGGGGTCAGGGGTCTCGAGGTCGGGGTGTCGGGTCAGGCTCGGGGTCGGGGTCTCGGGGTCGCGGTGTCTGGTTGGGGTGCCGTGTCGGTGTCGGGGTAAGGGTGGGTGTGGTGTCAGGGTGTCGGTGTCGGGGTGTCGTGTCGGTGTCGGGGTGTCGTGTCGGTGTCGGGGTCGGGGTCTCGGGGTCGGGGTGTCGGGTCGGGGTGCCGGGTCGGGGTCGGGGTGCCGTGTCGGTGTCGGGGTCGGCGTGTCGGGTCAGCCTCGGGGTCGGGGTGTTGGGGTTGGGGTCGGGGTCGGGGTGTCGGGGTCGGGGTCGGGGTGTCGGGGTCGGGGTCTAGGGGTTGGGGTGTCGTGTCGGGGTGCCGGGTCGAAGTCGGGGTGCCGTGTCGGGTCGGGTTTTTTTTCCTCTTTTTTCCTTTTCTTCTTCTTCCTATTCTTCCTTTTTCCTCCTCCTCCTCCTCCTCCTCCTCCTCCTTCTTCTTCTTCTTCTTCTTCTTCTTCTTCTTCTTCTTCTTCTTCTTCTTCTTCTTCTTCTTCTTCTTCTTCTTCTTCTTCTTCTTCTTCTTCTTCTTCTTCTTCTTCTTCTTCTTCTTCTTCTTCCTCCTTTCCTTTTTCCTCTTCTTCTTCTCCCCCTCTCCTCTTTTTTCTTCTTCTTCTTCCTCTTCTTCTTTTTTCTTCTCCTCCTCCTCCTCTTCTTCTTCCTTTCCTTTTTCCTCTTCTTCTTCTCCTCCTATCCTCTTTTTCTCTTCTTCTTCTTCTTCTTTCCTCAAACTAAACTAAACCTATAACTAAAACTAAAACTAAATCTAAACTAAACATAAACCTAAAACTAATAAAACAGAAAAAAAGGAAAACACTAAATCTAAACCTAAAACTAAACTAAAACTAAAACTAAATCTAAACTAAAACTAAAAAGAAAAAAACAGAAAAAAGGAGGGGGCTCACCTGGGGCAGGGCTGGTGGAGGAGGGGGCGGGGCGGTGGAGGAGGCCCCCGGTGGAGGAGCTGGCCGGGGCGGTGGGGGGCCGGGGCACGGGGGGGCCGGGGCGGCGGGGAGCTGGGGCGGCGGGGAGGGGGGGGCGACGGGGGGCCGGGGCGGTGGGGCGGCGGGGGCAACGGGGCGGCGGGGGCGACGGGTGGTGGGGCGACCGGGCGGCGGCGAGTGGTGGGGGCGGCGGCGGCGGCGGTGGGGTGGGAAGTGGTGGCGGGGCGCGTCGGCGAGGAGAGAACAGAGAGTAACGGGTGGGGGGTACGGGCCGTTAGGTAGTGTCCTCTTTGCCGTCCGCCTCTCTTTGCCGTCTGCCCTTTTGCCTCTTTGCCGTCTGCTGGCAGACGGCAAAGAGGTGGGCAGTTAGGTTTTTTCCAAACGGGCGGGGGGTGGGGGCCACCTCTCTCTTTGCCGTCTGCCAGCGGACGGCAAAGATTCTTTGCCGTCTGCCAGCGGACGGCAAAGAGCTGGCGGACGGCAAAGAGCTTCTTTGCCGTCTGCCGTTTCTTTGTCATCTCCTTTTGGGTAGCTGATGGCAAAGAGCTTCTTTGCCGTCAGCTAGCAGACGGCAAAGAGCTGGCAGATGGCAAATTATCTAATTCCAGTAGTGGCTGGTCGCCATGGCCTCGTCGATCGCGTCCCCCAGGCTCGCGGCGGGTGGAGCCACTCCTGTCTCGTTCTTGGACGCTCTGTTGGCGCCGGGTGGAGCGATGGCGCCTTCAAGATCTGGGGGCTCTGGCGCGCCATCAATGCCGGCTGCAGGGGAGGAGCCGGGGAGGCGTCTAATGTCCGTCATCTCTGTCCCGCGTGCTGATCCCTCTCCCACGCCGCTTGCTGTGCCCACCCATCCTGCTCTCATTGATGATGGTGGTTGGAAGATGGTGGGGAGAGGGAGGCGCCCCCCATATCAACAGAGGCCGCCACCACGTCCCAAGCCCATAGCGAGCCTTTTCAAGGAGCTCCTGTTCAAGAAAGCGAGGGGAAAGTGCTTCAGGTGCCTTGAGCCTGATCACCGGATCGCCGTGTGCACCAACCGCGCCAAGTGTTTGCTATGTGGTGAGGCTGGCCACAAAGCTAGGTGGTGCTCGTCGCAAGTCCAGCCGCCGGCTGCGAAGCCGCAAGTCCACCTCCCTCCACCGCCCCCAGGTCCGCCGCCGCGCTCTGCTGTCCGCGTTCCTGTGACGCCCCCGATTTGACCGTACACTAATCATGCACGCAAATGTGTACGATCAAGATCAAGGACTCACGGGTAGATATCACAACACATCTCTACAAATAAAATAAGTCATACAAGCATCATATTACAAGCCAGGGGCGTCGAGGGCTCGAATACAAGAGCTCGATCATAGACGAGTCAGCGGAAGCAACAATATCTGAGTACAGACATAAGTTAAACAAGTTTGCTTTAAGAAGGCTAGCACAAACTGGGATACAGATCGAAAGAGGCGCAGGCCTCCTGCCTGGGATCCTCCTAAACTACTCCTGGCCGTCGTCAGCGGGCAGCACGTAGTAGTAGGCACCTCCGGTGTAGTAGGAGTCGTCGTCGACGGTGGCGTCTGGCTCCTGGGCTCCAACATCTGGTTGCGACAACCAGGTAGAGGGGATAGGGGAAATGAAGGAGAAAGCAACCGTGAGTACTCATCCAAAGTACTCGCAAGCAAGGAGCTACACTACATATGTATGCATTGGTATCAAATGGAATAAGGGTATCATATGTGGACTCAACTGCAGAATGCCAGAATAAGAGGGGGATAACTAATCCTGTCGAAGACTACGCTTCTGGCAGCCTCCGTCTTGCAGCATGTAGAAGAGAGTAGACTGAAGTCCTCCAAGTAGCATCGCATAGCATAATCCTAACCGATGATCCTCCCCTCGTCGCCCTGTGAGAGAGCGATCACCGGTTGTATCTGGCACTTGTAAGGGTGTGTTTTATTAAGTATCCAGTTCTAGTTGTCATAAGGTCAAGGTACAACTCCGGGTCGTCCTTTTACCGAGGGACACGGCTATTCGAATAGATAAACTTCCCTGCAGGGGTGCACCACATACCCCAACACGCTCGATCCCATTTGGCTGGACACACTTTTCTGGGTCATGCCCGGCCTCGGAAGATCAACACGTCGCAGCCCTACCTAGGCACAACAGAGAGGTCAGCACGCCGGTCTAAATCCTATGGCGCAGGGGTCTGGGCCCATCCCCCTTTACACACCTGCACGTTGCGTACGCGGCCGGAAGCAGACCTAGCCTAGTGGCTTTCCAGTCCAATCCGGCGCGCGCCACTCAGTCGCTGACGTCACGAAGGCTTCGGCTGATACCACGACGCCGGGATACCCATAACTACTCCCGCGTAGATGGTTAGTGCGTATAGACCAAATGGCCAGACTCAGATCAAATACCCAGATCTCGTTAAGCGTGTTAAGTATCCGCGAACGCTGACCAGGGCCAGGCCCACCTCTCTCCTAGGTGGTCGGAACCTGCCTTGTCGCTCCGCCACAAAGTAACAGTCGGGGGCCGTCGGGAACCCAGGCCCACCACTACCTGGGTGGAACCACCTGCCCCTTCAGCCCCCATCTCCGAACAGTTTATCCGGTAACGTGATAGTGTAAAAATATATAGTATATACCCGTGATCACCTCCCGAGTGATCACGGCCCAGTAGTATAGCATGGCAGACAGACAAGAGTGTAGGGCCACTGATGGAACACTAGCTTCCTATACTAAGCATTAGAATTGCAGGTAAAGGTAAGAACAGTAGTAGCAAGGACAGGCTATGCATCAGTATAGGACTAACGGGAAACAGTAACATGCTACACTACTCTAATGCAAGCAGTATAGAGAAGAGTAGGCGATATCTGGTGATCAAAGGGGGGGGGGCTTGCCTGGTTGCTCTGGCAAGAGAGAGGGGTCGTCAACACCGTAGTCGTACTGGGTAGCAGCGGCGTCGGTCTCGGTGTCTATCGAGAGAAGAGGGGGGAGAAACAATAAATAATTAAGCAAGCATATGCATAGTGATGCATGACATGACAAGTAACGGCGTTAGAGGTGCCCTAACGCGGTAATAGGTGATACCGGTGAAGGGGGATGACATCCGGGAAAGTATCCCCGGTGTTTTGCGTTTTCGAGCAGAGGAGCCGGAGGGGGAGAGTTGCGAGTTTGCTATGCTAGGGATGCGTGACGGACGAACGGGCTGCGTATCCGGGTTCGTCTCGTCGTTCTGAGCAACTTTCATGTACAAAGTTTTTTCATCCGAGCTACGGTTTATTTTATATTAATTTTAAAAGATTTAAATCATTTTTAGGATTTATTTAATTAATTTAATCAACATTATCCAGAATAGTGTCTGCTGACGTCAGCATGACGTCAGCAGTTGACTTCGTCAACTGACGTGTGGGTCCCGTTCGTCATAGTCTGTTTTAGTTAATAAACAGTAGTTGATTAGTCATTAGGTTAATTAATCATAATTAGTTAATCTAATCAGAACTAATTAATTAATTAATTAATTATCTTAATTATTATTTATTTATTTTTTGTTCTTTTAAGTCCTCTTTTTTTTAATTTCGTTCTGGGGGGGGGGGGCTGGGCCCCATGTGTCATTGGCCCTAAGGGGCATAATGGGCGCACGGGCGTTGGGGCGTTGCGAGCGCTCGATTGGAGGGGGGGAGGGGAACCCGGGCGCTGGCCTCGGGCCTTGCTCGCCGGCGAGACAGAGCGCCACCACGGTGCGGGCGGCGGACGGCGCAGGGAACAGGGCAGCGCGGCGAACGGGAGGGGCCGAAGCGGGGAAATGGTGGAGGAGCAGCAGCAACAGAGGCAGCGGTGGAGCGGACATGGAGGGGACCGGAGCGCGGGCTAGCAGAGGCATGCGCGGCGGCAGCGTGCACGGGAGGACGGAGGAAGGGGCGCGGCCATGCGCGACCGGGGCGAGGGCGCGGTGTAGCGGGGAAAAGGGGCGGTGACGCGGGACGGCGCCGACGGACGCGGGACGCCGGCGGCGGGCGCGTGCAGGGAAGAGAGGAGGAGGGGGGGCCTCACAGGGGGATGGTAGGGCCAGGGCAGCGGGGGTCGAGGGGGGGCGTCGGGGACAACGCGACGGAGAGGGGCAGGCCGGCGAGGAAGCGCTTGACGAATCCGGCGAGGGCGGCGCCGTGCGCGGTCGTCGGGGCTGAAGACGGGGACGACGAGGTCCAGCGGCTGCGGTGAGAGGCGGCCCCGGCATGGGCCATGGGCAACGACGCCAGCGCGCGGGGGGGGGGGGCTGTGTCGCCGGTGTCGAACGCAGGGCGCAACGGGCCCCGATCCAGATCGGATCGGGGGAGGGGCGGGGAGTGGCGACGTGGGGGGGAGTGGGGGAGGGGGTTAGGGTTTGGCCAAGGGAGGCCTTATACGGGACGGGGTGGGCCGGCCTAGGTGGTGGCCTCGTGGGCCAAGGCCGTTTGGCCAAGTTGGGCCACGGTCAAGTGGGGGGGGGGGCTCTTCT
This sequence comes from Triticum monococcum, assembly GCA_034509565.1. NCBI lineage: Eukaryota > Viridiplantae > Streptophyta > Magnoliopsida > Poales > Poaceae > Triticum > Triticum monococcum. Next base: position 498,572,929 of record CM067845.1, on the reverse strand, counting down.
ATTTCCTTTTTTTTGTTTTCTGTTTTTTTATATAGTTTGCTTTCTTTTACTTTCCTTCTACTTTAGTTTTAGTAAATTACCAAAGTGGCACCTAAATAGGATTTTACAAATTATGCCACTGCCACAATAGTTTAATACTTATAACAATTTAGTTTTGAAAATGTTTATTATTGTTAAAGCATTAAAATGATTGTTTCTGCTACTCTTTTATTCATTTAAGAGTATTTAAACATTTTATAAAAGTGTGGTTTCTCCACCATAATTACCTATGCATTATTTGGCTCACTCTGAACATTTTAGTTTTAATATTTGAAAACTTTTATCGTTTGCTTGATTTTGAATTTGAATTTGAACTGGTTTCGACCTAACGCGAGATTAGCAACAGTAATCGGGGTGACGTGGCATCATTTGCAGAGGTTTACTGTAGCCTAATTATCCGGGCGTCACAATTCTCCTCCACTACAAGAAATCTCGTCCCGAGATTTAAGAGAGGGGCTAGGGGTAAGGACTAGTTACGAAATTCTAACGAATCTTCTTGGTCTTGATTGCTCTTCTCGAAGTAGTCGATCCATTACATTGATGTCTTCATTTCACTGCTTCAAGTCACCATGATCAATTTGTCATCCTTTCTTCGAGATCTCCATCGTACTTACGAATAGGTAAGGGGCAGCTCTACAACGATAGGATGTTATAAGGGAAAATCTTCTAGGGGTTTCCCAAGTATGAACATATGAGTATCTCTTGAGTTGAACAAATGAAACACATCGAGAGCAAAGTGGTGCAATAAGAAGTTTCAAGCGGATAGACAATCGTTCGATGCCCGTTACAGGGCGTGAAAGCGGTTCAAAGCAATCGGGAATAAGTATTGCGTCTTATACCAGAATAGATCAACAGGCAGGAGGCCCATGAATTACATATAAAGTCAAGCACGAGGAATAACTTCGACAACAGGGTGTACAGGAGAGTCAGGTTTCGATCATGTGGAACTGTGGGTTATGGGCCCACCAGGTGGGTTAAAATAGGGATGGGCGTTGACATCTTGCATGGTCATGATAGCAAGGCATGTCAGAGGATCAGCCTATCAGTTACGTCGGCAACAACATCTGTACCAAGGGCGAGGAACGAAGAGAACCATTTTCCTGCTCGTTGAAATGAGGCGGACCAATAGGCAAAGTTCTCGTCCATCGGTGGTTACCGGAATGTCATCAACAATAGTAACAGGGTCATGCTAACAGAATTGTACACCATGGTGTTTACATAAACAGGAGAATATTTCTGCTTGGATCATATAGATCACAAGAAAGGTTAAACAAAACAATCGAAAAGGAAAAATGTGATTCTTAGATTAAACAGAAGAATGGAAAGGAAAATGTGATTAAACACATATTTCAGGGGTATATCCTTCCCAAGAACAAGCAGAGTATGATATCCAAGACCGGATAGAAGGTAGAAAACTCTTTTAGGTAGGAGAGACAAATTTCATGACATTACCCATACAACGGTGTTTGGGTAATTTCAACAAGAAACATTTAGCAAGGTGCTTCAAATGTTCTTATTGAAAATCGGAGTACCATAGACATGCTTCGAGATAGCGCTGACATGGTATTCAAGCAAAGGTCAGACTTCGGGTTACACAAAGGATCCATCAGGAACAACTCATAGAATAAGTCTTACAGTTTCCTCATGGAAAAATGGATAACTTTGCTAAAAAGGGGCCTATAACAATAGGTCCTCCGGCCAGGTGTGCTAGGCATGACACCATCTTACCGGGTCATATAAAGACCAATGTTATAACTCTTGGAAAATGTACCAATCATCATATCTGACCGAGATTCAGATTTGATTGGTGTCAGGATACCTCAGACTCGGGATGCCTGAGAAGAAAAGGTGCAACACAATTTGACGAGATGACATTGTGAGATTCTCAGAAGTGATCTATCTAAGTGAGCTCTGAAACAAGAGGTCATCAGTAAACCAAGGAGAGGATGCGGAGGTGGCTGATAGGCTCAGCAACAAATCATCGAGATTTCCAAAGGATTGATTTCCACAATTATGTGAACAAGGAAATATCATTTGTCGGATCAAATGTCATAATGATGTATGCTTGAGGGAAACATACACAACTGAACAATGATAGAAGGGTGCACCCAGGAATCTGGACTAGGTAGCACGATCAATGTTTGAATGATGATTCAATAATCAATAGACTTAGAATGAAACTGTAGACCAATAACTTCAAGCAATAGGGTTGCTAGAAGTTTAGAATTTACACATCACAGACCATTTATCGGTATTCCGGTTAGAAACAACACGGAGACCAAGAAATGAATGCAAAAGGCGAGAGATATTACTATATCAAGAATTCTCAAGAGGTGGTAAAATTACCATGACATTCTTGACATAAAAGGTGGTAACATTCCAAGGTAAAGAAGAACAAATGCTGGATAGCAAGGATCTCAAGGTATAACACAAAACACGAATAAGTTTGTGTTGAACGGAAGGCAATAAAGTGGCCGGTGATAATACAAACCATTGAGGGGCGAGGATGGTATTTCTCATCAAGAATTCGATATATATCTTGGAAGAGCTCAGGATGTTGATGATGACCACGACACATTTGTCGAGAAATTTCATGAAGATGTAATCGGTTGGCGATGATTTCAAGTCAAAGGAATGCTGAAGCGAAAGGTTATTATAACCATAGATAAGATGCCATCTCAGAATTCAGAGTTGTCTCTCAAGACAAACAATATGATGGTGAAAGTTCGATGTAAGCTTAGAGCACTATCGGGATTGTGTCTCTAGGATGAAGGACATAGGTAGAATGGTCAAGCAGTCAGCCTGACGATGATGATGTGGTCAATCAGCTGGGAATGACACGATCGAGTACAAACCCGTATGCATTGAAGATTACTAAGAGTTGTTGAATCGCAGTGCGGACTCGATTCAGGTATCGATGTCTTTGAGTGTTAAATTACTCAGAGCTCATGCAAGATTGGAATCAATGAGAATGTAGCACTTGATGAAGAACTCATAAGAGGGTATGCAGTTCTGTGATAATCTTGGGATACCAGGGGGGTAATACTCGACGACAAATCAAAGTAGAGGTTGGTCTGGGGTATTACTCCGCAGAAGACAAGTGCTTAAACTTGCACGAGAAATTGTATTTAAAGAAGAACATGGTCGGAACCACGATTGCAAAAGGCCAGATCCCAAATATAAGATGAACTTATACCAAAGGAATAGTTAATTAAGAGAAGCTTTAATGATAAGATCTACATCGTGTCCCTGGGCATGAACGCAAGGTTCAAGGTCGACTCCCACTTGTTCAATGCATAAACTTTCATTTACCTCTCGTATTTCAAAAATGACATTACTTGTCGAAAGTTTTTACCTGGTGCAATACCATATAAGTATGGCCCGTGAAATCTTTTGGGTTCACACAGTTTTAGAGCAGGTATAGGTTCAACCCATAGGGGCATCTTAGGAACATATACCACAAGCTTCAATCGTAAATACCACCAGCTCGGAAACAAAGCATGGTTGAGGAAACAGAGGATACAATTTACTAAATGCATTATGTATCCAATGAAAAGGCTCACAGGCTTATTGAATATGAAGGACGTTGTTGGATAAAATCCGGCAAAGGGTCTGGTTGTCCGCAAGGGATTCGACGTGAGCATCGATACTCAACCAGAGGAAGAAAGAAGGCAATGAGATCAGGTTATAGAAACAACTAACTAACTCAAAGCTCAAAGGCAAATGAATTATGAATTCCAAAACAAGGGATCAGAAGCAAGGGCTCTGATTAAGGATGGGTAAGCCGAGTAGGCTTAGGGGAATCATCGATGGCAATTAGATTGGTCGAGATCCAGCTCCTATTTAAAATGCTGTTTGAGCCGGGAAGATAATTTAAAAGGATATCCTGATGATCGCGTGCATATGCACATATTGAATCATTAGGGTTAAAATGGCAAAGTCAAGGGATGTCAACAAAGACTACTAGACATATGGAATTAACCATAATGTAACCAGACAGGTATTCACAGAGCATTAAGCTACTGAGGATTTTCGGAAGATCGAATAGTATTTCGAAGACCTTCATGAAACACTTGAACAACTAGGGATGAAAAGATACTCGACAAATGCGAGGAATTATCCATAAGGGTATCCAGATGACAAAGAATAGCAAGGCACTAAGCTCAAAGGATTATCGAAACAATGTTGAGTATTTCGGGGTATCTTGTAATAACAAGACCAACTAGGGATGTATGTAAGCATAACAACTGCAAGTATTTATCCATAAGGGTTGACGGTGGAAGGGGAATTGTAAACGCGATGAACACAAGTTCTCGGGTTAACAGCGAAGAGTATCTTCAGGGTCTTCACGTGCAGCAGACGATCATCAGTAATAAGGGGCTCTCCGGGTGAAAGTGATAACGAGATCCTAATGTTAGATTTAGCAAAATTCATTTAACCCGAATAGAAGAGAGTTCAGAGTCCCAGAGTAAGGATCGAGGAGTAAAAGATCCTAATACCACCCAGATGGCAACGTGGGCCCGTAAGCCGCACAACCATGTTAGTAAAAGTTTTTCAATGACTAGACTCGACTTCGGCCAAAGAGTGTGGAAGGGGGATTCCTACAGGCAGTCGGCTCTGATACCAACTTGTGACACCCCCGATTTGACCGTACACTAATCATGCACGCAAATGTGTACGATCAAGATCAAGGACTCACGGGTAGATATCACAACACAACTCTACAAATAAAATAAGTCATACAAGCATCATATTACAAGCCAGGGGCCTCGAGGGCTCGAATACAAGAGCTCGATCATAGACGAGTCAGTGGAAGCAACAATATCTGAGTACAGACATAAGTTAAACAAGTTTGCTTTAAGAACGCTAGCACAAACTGGGATACGGATCGAAAGAGGCGCAGGCCTCCTGCCTGGGATCCTCCTAAACTACTCGTGGTCGTCGTCAGCGGGCAGCACGTAGCAGTAGGCACCTCCGGTGTAGTAGGAGTCGTCGTCGACGGTGGCGTCTGGCTCCTGGGCTCCAACATCTGGTTGCGACAACCAGGTAGAGGGGATAGGGGAAAAGAAGGAGAAAGCAACCGTGAGTACTCATCCAAAGTACTCGCAAGCAAGGAGCTACACTACATATGTATGCATTGGTATCAAATGGAATAAGGGTATCATATGTGGACTGAACTGCAGAATGCCAGAATAAGAGGGGGATAACTAATCCTGTCGAAGACTACGCTTCTGGCAGCCTCCGTCTTGCAGCATGTAGAAGAGAGTAGACTGAAGTCCTCCAAGTAGCATCGCATAGCATAATCCTAACCGATGATCCTCCCCTCGTCGCCCTGTGAGAGAGTGATCACCGGTTGTATCTGGCACTTGGAAGGGTGTGTTTTATTAAGTATCCGGTTCTAGTTGTCATAAGGTCAAGGTACAACTCCGGGTCGTCCTTTTACCGAGTGACACGGCTATTCGAATAGATAAGCTTCCCTGCAGGGGTGCACCACATACCCCAACACGCTCGATCCCATTTGGCCGGACACACTTTTCTGGGTCATGCCCGGCCTCGGAAGATCAACACGTCGCAGCCCTACCTAGGCACAACAGAGAGGTCAGCACGCCGGTCTAAATCCTATGGCGCAGGGGTCTTGGCCCATCGCCCTTTGCACACCTGCACGTTGCATACGCGGCCGGAAGCAGACCTAGCCTAGTGGCTTTCCAGTCCAATCCGGCGCGCGCCACTCAGTCGCTGACGTCACGAAGGCTTCGGCTGATACCACGACGCCGGGATACCCATAACTACTCCCGCGTAGATGGTTAGTGCGTATAGACCAAATGGCCAGACTCAGATCAAATACCCAGATCTCGTTAAGCGTGTTAAGTATCCGCGAACGCCGACCAGGGCCAGGCCCACCTCTCTCCTAGGTGGTCGGAACCTGCCCTGTCGCTCCGCCACAAAGTAACAGTCGGGGGCCGTCGGGAACCCAGGCCCACCACTACCTGGGTGGAACCACCTGCCCCTTCAGCCCCCATCTCCGAACAGTTTATCCGGTAATGTGACAGTGTAAAAATATATAGTATATACCCGTGATCACCTCCCGAGTGATCACGGCCCAGTAGTATAGCATGGCAGACAGACAAGAGTGTAGGGCCACTGATGGAACACTAGCTTCCTATACTAAGCATTAGAATTGCAGGTAAAGGTAACAACAGTAGTAGCAAGGACAGGCTATGCATCAGTATAGGACTAACGGGAAACAGTAACATGCTACACTACTCTAATGCAAGTAGTATAGAGAAGAGTAGGCGATATCTGGCGATCAAAGGGGGGGGGGCTTGCCTGGTTGCTCTGGCAAGAGAGAGGGGTCGTCAACACCGTAGTCGTACTGGGTAGCAGCGGCGTCGGTCTCGGTGTCTATCGAGAGAAGAGGGGGGAGAAACAATAAATATTTAAGCAAGCATATGCATAGTGATGCATGACATGACAAGTAACGGCGTTAGAGGTGCCCTAACGCGGTAATAGGTGATACCGGTGAAGGGGGATGACATCCGGGAAAGTATCCCCGGTGTTTTGCGTTTTCGAGCAGAGGAGCCGGAGGGGGAGAGTTGCGAGTTTGCTATGCTAGGGATGCGTGACGGACGAACGGGCTGCGTATCCGGGTTCGTCTCGTCGTTCTGAGCAACTTTCATGTACAAAGTTTTTTCATCCGAGCTACGGTTTATTTTATATTAATTTTAAAAGATTTAAATCATTTTTAGGATTTATTTAATTAATTTAATCAACATTATCCAGAATAGTGTCTGCTGACGTCAGCAGTTGACTTCATCAACTGATGTGTGGGTCCCGTTCGTCATAGTCTGTTTTAGTTAATAAACAGTAGTTGATTAGTCATTAGGTTAATTAATCATAATTAGTTAATCTAATCAAAACTAATTAATTAATTAATTAATTATCTTAATTATTATTTATTTTTTGTTCTTTTAAGTCCTTTTTTTTAATTTCGTTCTGGGGGGCTGGGCCCCATGTGTCATTGGCCCTAAGGGGCATAATGGGCGCACGGGCGTTGGGGCGTTGCGGGCGCTCGATTGGAGGGGGGGAACCCGGGCGCTGGCCATGGGCCTTGCTCGCCGGCGAGACAGAGCGCCACCACGGTGCGGGCGGCGGACGGCGCAGGGAACAGGGCAGCGCAGCGAACGGGAGGGGCCGAAGCGGGGAAATGGTGGAGGAGCAGCAGCAGCAGAGGCAACGGCGGAGCGGACGTGGAGGGGACCGGAGCGCGGGCTAGCAGAGGCATGCGCGGCGGAAGCGTGCGCGGGAGGACGGAGGAAGGGGCGCGGCCATGCGCGACCGTGGCGAGGGCGCGGTGCAGCGGGGAAAAGGGGCGGTGACGTGGGACGGCACCGACGGACGCGGGACTCCGCCGACGGGCGCGTGCAGGGAAGAGAGGAGGAGGGGGGGCCTCACAGGGGGATGGTAGGGCCAGGGCAGCGGGGGTCGAGGGGGGCGTCGGGGGCGACGCAACAGAGAGGGGCAGGCCGGCGAGGAAGCGCTTGACGAATCCGGCGAGGGCGGCGCCGTGCGCGGTCATCGGGGCTAAAGACGGGGACGACGAGGTCCAGCGGCTGCGGTGAGAGGCGGCCCCGGCATGGGCCACGGGCAACGACGGCAGCGCGGGAGGGGGGCTGTGTCGCCGGTGTCGAACGCAGGGCGCAACGGGCCCCGATCCAGATCGGATCGGGGGAGGGGCGGGGAGTGGCGACGTGGGGGGGGGAGTGGGGGAGGGGGTTAGGGTTTGGCCAAGGGAGGCCTTATACGGGACTGGGTGGGCCGGCCTAGGTGGTGGCCTCGTGGGCCAAGGCCGTTTGGCCAAGTTGGGCCACGGTCAAGTGGGGGGGGGCTCTTCTATTTCCTTTTTTTTGTTTTCTGTTTTTTATATAGTTTGCTTTCTTTTAGTTTCCTTCTACTTTAGTTTTAGTAAATTACCAAAGTGGCACCTAAATAGGATTTTACAAATTATGCCACTGCCACAATAGTTTAATACTTATAACAATTTAGTTTTGAAAATGTTTATTATTGTTAAAGCATTAAAATAATTGTTTCTGCTACTCTTTTATTCATTTAAGAGTATTTAAACATTTTATAAAAGTGTGGTTTCTCCACCATAATTACCTATGCATTATTTGGCTCACTCTGAACATTTTAGTTTTAATATTTGAAAACTTTTATCGTTTGCTTGATTTTGAATTTGAATTCGAACTGGTTTCGACCTAACGCGAGATTAGCAACAGTAATCGGGGTGACGTGGCATCATTTGCAGAGGTTTTCTGTAGCCTAATTATCCGGGCGTCACAGTTCCCATGGAAGCGACTGCTGTTGACCCCCAGGTCCGCCGCGGGCGGGTCATCGCCATGGCCCGCCGTACTGAGGGGCTAGCAGAGGCAGAGAGGAAGCTGACCAGGTGTGGGGTGGTGGCGGTTGTGGTGGGTGCACCGGCGCCGTTCGAGCTCGTCGACGTCAAGAGGGCCCTGGCTCTGCGGTTCCGCTTCCCCGAGGAGCAGGTCAAGGTGTCGCTGAGGGCGCTTGGTGAGCTGTTGTTCGTCTTCGACGATGCGGCGATTCGGGACAAGGTGATGGGAATCCAGGGGCCGCTCGTCCTTGGGCGCGTATCCTTCATGATCGCGCCTTGGTCGCGGTACCGTCGGGGGTCACCGGCAAAGCTGCTGTACAAGGCGAGGGTGTGTCTGGAAGGGGTGCCCGAGCACGCGTGGGACATCCACAGTGTGGCTTCCCTGTTCAATCCATCAATGTTGATTGAGGGGATCGACTCGGAGGTGCGTAGGGAGGAGGAGACCGGGTGCTTCCGCCTCTGGGTGTGGATGGACGCCGTCGAGAAGCTCAAGACCAGAGGTGTTCTCCAACTGGAGGAGCCGAGGGAGATGGGCTCGCCGGGATGTCACTTTCCGGAGCTGGGTATACTGGAGGAGGTGTCGCCGCGATGGGGGCAGGTCGGTCTGCTGGGCCACCCAGTCCTCATTCATCTGGACCATGTGGTGGATTTTACCTGCCCGCCGGGGTCGGGCCCGGACAGTGGATGCAGCAGCCGTAGTAGCATAAGCGGCATGCCATCGGAGGATGGACTGATGCCGGCTTGGCCCAGCAGATGGGGGTATAGATGGTTCTTAAGCTATGAAGACGGAGATTATCCACCGCCGCCGCCGCGGGCATCGGCGCACTCCAGACTCCGGTTCCCGGACTCGGGCGCGGGCGGGGCTGGATGTAACGCCCCATATGTAACCTTCCCCAATTGTACTCCGACTCTTGCCGTTTTCGGCATTAAGTTATATTTGATTCTCGGGTTCGGGTCTTTGCCTCCGTGTGTTGTTTTCGTTTTTCGTGCATCTCATATCATGTCGTCACGTGCATTGCATTCGCATACATGTTCATCTCATGCATTCGAGCATTTTCCCCGTTGTCCGTTTTGCATTCCGGCGCTTCGTTCTCCTCCGGTGGCCATTTCTAGCTTTCTTTCGTGTGTGGGGATTAAACATTTCCGGATTGGGCCGAGACTTGCCATGCGGCCTTGGTTTACTACCGGTAGACCGCCTGTCAAGTTCCGGGTCATTTGGACTTCGTTTGATACTCCAACGGTTAACCGAGGGACCGAAAAGGCCTCGTGTGTGTGCAGCCCAACACCCCTCCATTTTGGCCCAAAACCCACCAAACTCAGCTCCATCGTCTCGGTCGTTCGATCACGATCGTGTGGGCGAAAACCGCACCTCATTTGGACTCTCCTAGCTCCCTCTATGCCTATTTAAAGGCCCCCATTTTTCGGATCCCGTCTTCCTCCCCGTCCTCCTCGAAAAAAAAACCTCAGATCTCCCCTCCACCGCGCCGACGGACGTGTCCGCCCCCGGCCGGACAGCGTCCGCCGCCGCCGCAGGCCACTCAGCCGCCGCCACGTGGCCCGGGGGACCGCTTCGCCGCCGCCGGCCCGCAGGCCCACGCGGGGCCCCCCGAGGCCCATCGCCACCAACCGCGCCGCCCGGGGCTCCCGCTGCCCGCGCGCCGCCCGGAGCTCCATCGCCGCCACCGCGCGCCTCGCCGCCGCCTCCCCGCCGGCGCGCGCGCGCCGCCCGCCGCCCGGCCGCGACCACCAACCGCGCCGCCGCCGCCGTTGATTCCGGTGGCCGCGCGCCACCACGTCTACTCCGGCGACCGAACTCCGGCGAGCCCCGACGTCCTCTTCCTCCGGCGAGCCCGTGGCGAACTCCGGCGACCCCCTGCTGCTACAGTGCTCCGGCATGCCTCGATCCGCGCGCTGGATCTGGATCTGAGGAAGACTCTCGGTTGACTTTTTCATCCCCGAACCCTAATTTTCTTGCTACTTTGACCTGCCATAACTTTGCATTCGTAGCTCCGATTTGGGCATATGATATGTCAAAATCTTCGTCTCGACGAGTACATCATTTTATTCCATTGCATCTTTTTCATTTGAGGTCATCTTGGTGCCCAAAATGCTGTTGGAAGGAGGCATCATGAGTTAAATTGCAGATCCGTTAGTTCAACATGCACTTTTGTCATTTTTGCCATGATTAATCCGTGCATGATATGCCTGTGCCCCTTTGGGATGAATTGTTAAGCATGTTGTCTTCTTTCCAGAGGTGCCTTCAATTTATTTTTAGGATGTGTGTGTTGTCTTGTGCAAGCTTGCGGAGAGGGCTACCTGAGTTTACCGATTTCAGGGACTTAGTGATTTTCACTAAGTCTGGGCCGTTTTAGTTCACGATGCTATATGTACGGCTTGTTTCCTAGTGATCCGTGCCTCTTTTGAGGATGATCAGTAAGAGTGATTTGTTATACTTGTTGTGCTTAATCCATCCATGTCTTTACTTGTTATGTTGGAGCACCCTAGGTTGACTCAATCGAGCTCAACTTTTGGATAGTTGCTGTTTTGGGCAGATCGTGAACTCTTTTGCGATTTTGCCGGAGTGATTGCTAGTGATCCATGCATGCTATGCCATTGTTCTTGCCATTTCTAGATAGCATTTTGTGCCTTCTTAATGGATATATGCTTGACTTGCCATGACTTGCACCGTAGTGAGTGCACCGAGCTTGTTTACATGCCTCCGTGAGTTATTATTTCAGCATGTCCCAGTTTTCACGAAGTCTGAAAACTGATTGTGTTTCATCGATGTTCGTGTGCTCGGTAGAGTATTTTGTGAACCCTTTTGGCCCCAGGTCATTTTGGGTGTTTTGTTAAGCTTGTTGAGTAGCTCCATGCCATGCTCTTACTTGCCATGTTCAGGTTTTGCATCATGTTGTTTTGCTGCTCCGAAGAGAGCATAGTGGTCTGAAATTCCAGACTAGCGTTAATTTCGTTAAGTCTGAAATCTGTTTTGCTTATTCAGTTTTGCCATGCTTGTTTGAAGCCCTTAATGGATGAATTTGCCTATGCCTCAGTCCTGATGATTTGTAAAGCTTGATGAGTACATCACTGCCATGCCATTTTTTTTCATGTTGGGTGGCTGTAGCATGTTCATTTTGTTGCATTTAGGAGCCTACTTGCTGTAAATCGCAGATCGGTTCGTTTAGTAAAACGCTTGCCATTTCTAAACCGTAGCTCCGATTGCCATGATCTTTATATCGTTTTCAGGGGATTTCTTCCCCTCTATCCAGTGGCACACTTGGTTTTCCAAGTTGAGGCCAGGTTCATGCATTTCCTGTTACATCTTGCATTTTGCATCCCGCATCGCATCCCGCATAGCATATCATCTTTGCATCTTATTGGTTGCCTTTGCACGTGGTTGATTGTATCCTTGTTGCTTGTTTGTGTTGTTGGGTAGAGCCGGGAGACGAGTTCGCTAATGAGGAGCCCGTTGAGTTTGCTTTTGAGGATCCAGTCAATTCTGACAACTGTGCAGGCAAGATGATCACACCCTTGAAATCACTACTATCTTTGCTATGCTAGTATGCTCGCTCTTTTGCTTTGCCAATGCTACGATGCCTACCACTTGCTTGTCAGCCTCCCAATTGCCATGATTGAGCCTCTAACCCACCTTTGTCCTAGCAAACCATTGATTGGCTATGTTACCGCTTTGCTCAGCCCCTTCTTATAGCGTTGCTAGTTGCAGGTGAAGATTGGAGCCGTTCCTTGTTGGAACACTTATTTACTTGTTGGGATATCATTATATTGCTATGTTATCTTTACTCATCTATATACTTGGTAAAGGGTGGAAGGCTCGGCCTCTCGCCTAGTGTTTTGTTCCACTCTTGCCGCCCTAGTTTCCGTCATATCGGTGTTATGTTCCCGGATTGTTGCGTCCCTTACGCGGTTGGGCTATATGGGAACCCCTTGATAGTTCGCCTTGATTAAAGCTTTTCCAGCAATGCCCAACATTGGTTTTACCATTTGCCACCTACCCTTTTCTTTCCCTTGGGTTTCCGGAGCCCGAGGGTCATCTTATTTTAACCCCCCCGGGCCAGTGCCCCTCTGAGTGTTGGTCCAACTGTCAGCTGCCGGTGGCCACCAGGGGCAACTCTGGGCTGGCCTACCCGTACCTAGGACAATCTGAGTGTGCCCTGAGAAAGAGATATGTGCAGCTCCTATCGAGATTTGTCGGCGCATTCGGGCGGTGTTGCTGGACTAGTTTTGACCTGTCGAATCATCTTGTTGTACCGGGATACCGAGTCTGATCGGTGGGTCCTGGGTGGAGGTCTATTCCTTCGTTGACCGTGAGAGCTTGTTATGGGCTAAGTTGGGACCCCCCTGCAGGGATTGATCTTTCGAAAGCCGTGCCCGCGGTTATGGGCAGATGGGAATTTGTTAATGTCCGGTTGTAGACAACTTAAACTCAATTAATTAAAATGAATCAACTGCGTGTGTTGTCGTGATGGCCTCTTCTCGGCGGAGTCCGAGAAGTGGACACGGCGTTGGAGTTATGTTTGCGTAGTCTGCTCTATGTAGTTTTCCGCTCGTGCTTTGCCTTCTCTTCTCGCTCTCCTTTGCGTATAAGTTAGCCACCATATATGCTAGTCGCTTGCTGCAGCTCCACTCACATTACCCCTTTCCTACCTATTAAGCTTAAATAGTCTTGATCGCGAGGGTGCGGGATTGCTGAGTCCTTTGTGGCTCACAGATTACTATTACACCAGATGCAGGGACCGATGATACTTCTTCGGATGGCGCGCTCGAGCTGAAGTGGGAGTACGACGAGGACTCTGAGCGATACTATGTGTCTTTTCCTGATGATCAGTAGTGGTGCCTATTCGGGGTTCGATTCAGGGTTTAGTCGCTTGTTGGGGGTCTTTTCTATTTGGCGCCGTAGTCGGGCCATGAGTGATTGTATGATGGATGTTATTTATGTACTTTGATGTGACGTGGCGAGTGTAAGCCAACTATTATTATTATCCCCCCTTTATATTATATATGTACTTGGGTTGTGTAATGATTCCCGACTTGCGACATTGCTTTCAATGCGCCTATGTCTCTAAGTCGTGCCTCGACACGTGGGAGACATAGCCGCATCGAGGGCGTTATAAGTTGGTATCAGAGCCGACCCTCGCGGTTACACGGAGGGTTGCGGACAGGTGCGTGGTCATGTTGTTCATGCCGTTTGTGACCCGTCGTGGCACCCGACATGGCACATGTACCGGACTGGAAGCACAGACGTTTGTGCCAAGAGGGAACGTTCCTATGGCCCAACGAGGACGTCGGTTCCTCTGAGTGGGGGTGTATGTGATAGCCTGGCTTATTAGGGATGATAGACTACTCATATCAATAAGGAATTCCTTCTTTTCCGGGAGCCCATTCGGACAGAACTCCAAAGTTAAGCGTGCTCAGCTTGGAGTAGTGTCAGGATGGGTGACCGACCGGAAAGTTGCTCCCGGGTGCGCACGAGTGAGGACAAAGTGCGCAGAAAAGACTAGTATTGATCTGTGGGGCCAGTCTAGATCCCGCCAGGAGTAACGACCACCGGCGGGTGTGTTCGGGGAGTTACACTGGAGGCGGTGGAGGTGCTAATGGAGGCTGGCGCAGTTACGGGTATGGCGAGGGGTTCCGGCTAGCAAGTGCAGGACTCCGGCAAGCTGGGGCGGGCCAAGGTGACAGGCGGCAGGGAAGTCGAGCCGGAGAGGGGCGGCAGCATGCTGCCGGTGGGAAGGAGGAGCAACTGCTACCGCTGATCGACACTGACTTGGCAGGCGGCCGTTGTCAGGTGGGGACCCGTTTGTGGGCTCCGTTGGGCCACTTGCATCGCCCAGTCAGTAAGACGGGAGCACGCCGGTCATGAACGTGCTGCAAAAGGGGAAGGCCGCAGAGGGGCGATCCGGCGTCAGGGAGGGTGTGCTTACCCTATCCCATGAAAGCGTGCCCGCCCAGGCGCCAGCTGATCCAGAGAAGCACCGTCACGAGCTGGTTCAGGAGGCTACATGTAAGGGTGACCACGGCCAAGAAGAGGATGGAGCGACTAGGGCAGCCGGGTCTGGGAGCGACATGCATGGCCTTTTTCATGATACTCTGGTCATTGGTGCATGTGGCTATTCAGAGGTGGGGCTAGAGGGGCAGGGGTCAGATAGTGCAGTGGCTCCGACTCGATCAAGGGAGGATAGCGGGTCAAACGAAGGAAGGGACTCCACGGAAGGGGTTTTCGGGCCACACTCTCCTAGGGAGGGCCCAAACGTGGGGCCACATGTGCTGGGCCTAGAGTTGATGGGCTCGGAAAAGGCTGATGCCGGTGGAGGGGCGGAGCCAATCGACCCCCTTGGCCAATTCCTCATCGACTACACATCTCCGCTGCGAGCCGCACTCCTCCCCAACCCTGTAGATGGCGGCAAGCAGGATGGGGGCGCAGATGGGAAGCTCACAAGGCGGAGCAGCGGCAGGCTCGCTGCCAAACCAACGGCGAAGTGGTCCACCATGGATAAGGTGCAGCTCGTCCTCATGAAGAAAGGGGATGTCTAGGCGGGGAATTCGCCGGCGGTGGATGCAACGGCGGCGGACCTGCAGAAGTACAGGGATCTGTACAAGCAGCCGCTGCCCGACAAGTTCGTCGCCGCGGTCACCGAGCTGGTGAACTCAACGGGCGGCCACGGCAAGAAGACCGGACACGTTGAACTGGAGCAGGCGCTAGTGGCAACCGCCTGAACTGTCACTTAATATTCAGTTAGGTGTGCGTGTTTCAGTCAGTTTCCAATGTTAGTCTGCCTTCTGTTTCTTAATGTTGAATGCTGGTTAGTGGAGTTTGGCGTGTGTCGGAAGATGTGTGTGGTTTCCTGTTGTGATCCCCTCTGCGGGATCGGGAGGAGGATTTGGTCGGTGTTGGGTGTCGGAGAGTCGATGTACTGTCAGAGTGATTGGTTTGTTTTATGGATTTCACTATTCTGAATTGGAATGTCCGAGGTCTGAATAGTCCAGCTAAGAGGAGAGATGTGCAAATTTTTGTGGCTGAATTAAAGTGCAATGTGGTTTGTTTACAAGAGACAAAGATCAGTGACATGTCTAGGAGCCTGGTGCTGGAATCTTTGGGGTCAAGATTTGCTGACAATTTTATCAGTTTGCCTGCTATTGGGTCTCGAGGAGGGATCCTCATTGCTTGCACCGATGATTTTGAGGTGTCTGATATTCCCTTGGCAGCGGGAGCTCATTCGGTTTCAGGTACTATCAGGGACAAATCTGATGGCAATTGCTGGTCAATCACAGGGGTCTACGGCCCACAGTTAGAGGCCGATAAGATGGAGTTCATGTCTGAATTGAGAAGGATCCAGCAGCACATGTTGTCGAGATGGATGGTGTTGGGGGATTTCAACATGATCAGTAGGGCTGTTGACAAGAGCAACAATAACTGCAATCTGAGGATGATGGGCAGATTTAGGGCACTCATTGAGGATTTGGAATTAATCGATTTTCCCTTGCTGGGGAGAAGATTTACTTGGTCAAACGAGCGTCAAAACGTCACCCTGACCAGAATTGACAGGGTTTTAGTCTCCGGCGAGTGGGAGGCTGCTTTCCCACAATTTCAACTAACTCCCGCATTGACCAACATATCTGATCATTGCCCGTTGATTTTGAAAAAAATGCAGCCCTCTCATTATAAGGCTTTCCGGTTCGAGAATCATTGGTTAAAATCCCAGGAGTTTGATGGGGTTGTTGATGAAGCTATGTACCTAGGGTAGGGGCACGGACCCATCCTAAAAAAGCCCCACCCAAGGACATCCCTAGAATGAGCCACCTCTTAAACAACTGGAAGGCATCCCACTCGACGGGGTCAAGACACTCGACCAAAGAACAACCACTCGACCATGAAGCCAGAAGACCTCAAGTCACTCCGCAGGCAAACGGTCGGGCATTAAGTAGTCGTTATGGTTATTATAGCACTTTATTAGGGGCGTTACCAGTAACGCCCCACCTTAAATATACCTTAAACCCTGCATTACTGAGGGCAGGAGAGGGCCGGCGAACTCTATATAAGCCACCCCCCTCCTCAGTATGAGGGGTTCGCACCCTTGTTATCTACACACGCATAATCCAATCGACCGCCTCCGGGCACCGAGACGTAGGGCCGTTACTTCCTCCGAGAAGGGCCGGAACTCGTAAACCTTGCGTGCTTACAACTTCCCAATAGCTAAGGTCTAGCCTCTTCATACACACCCCCCTACCTCACTGTCAGACTTAGAACCACGACAGTTGTTGCTCAAGCTTGGAATAGCTGCTTCGGAAGCAGCAAACGAAGGAGTCTGGATGAAGGAGTTCATATCCGATCTAGGTGTCATACCTAGTGCATCGGGTCCAATGAAAATCTTCTGTGACAATACTGGTGCAATTGCCTTGGCAAAGGAATCCAGATTTCACAAAAGAACCAAACACATCAAGAGACGCTTCAACTCCATCCGGGACTTAGTCCAGGTGGGAGACATAGAGATTTGCAAGATACATACGGATCTGAATGTTGCAGACCCGTTGACTAAGCCTCTTCCACGAGCAAAACATGATCAGCACCAAGGCTCCATGGGTGTTAGAATCATTACTGTGTAATCTAGATTATTGACTCTAGTGCAAGTGGGAGACTGAAGGAAATATGCCCTAGAGGCAATAATAAAGTTATTATTTATTTCCTTACATCATGATAAAAGTTTATTATTCATGCTAGAATTGTATTAACCGGAAACATAATACATGTGTGAATACATAGACCAACAGAGTGTCACTAGTATGCCTCTACTTGACTAGCTCATTAATCAAAGATGGTTATGTTTCCTAACCATGAACAAAGAGTTGTTATTTGATTAACGAGGTCACATCATTAGTTGAATGATCTGATTGACATGACCCATCCCATTAGCTTAGCACCCGATCGTTTAGTATGTTGCTATTGCTTTCTTCATGACTTATACATGTTCCTATGACTATGAGATTATGCAACTCCCGTTTACCGGAGGAACACTTTGGGTACTACCAAACGTCACAACGTAACTGGGTGATTATAAAGGAGTACTACAGGTGTCTCCAATGGTAGATGTTGGGTTGGCGTATTTCGAGATTAGGGTTTGTCACTCCGATTGTCGGAGAGGTATCTCTGGGCCCTCTCGGTAATGCACATCACATAAGCCTTGCAAGCACTGCAACTAATATGTTAGTTGTGAGATGATGTATTACGGAACGAGTAAAGAGACTTGCCGGTAACGAGATTGAACTAGGTATTGGATACCGACGATCGAATCTCGGGCAAGTAACATACCGATGACAAAGGGAACAACGTATGTTGTTATGCGGTCTGACCGATAAAGATCTTCGTAGAATATGTAGGAGCCAATATGGGCATCCAGGTCCCGCTATTGGTTATTGACCGGAGACGTGTCTCGGTCATGTCTACATTGTTCTCGAACCATAGGGTCCGCACGCTTAACGTTACGATGACAGTTATTATGAGTTTATGCATTTTGATGTACCGAAGGTTGTTCGGAGTCCCAGATGAGATCACGGACATGACGAGGAGTCTCGAAATGGTCGAGACGTAAAGATTGATATATTGGAAGCCTATGTTTGAACATAGGAAGTGTTCCGGGTGAAATCGGGATTTTACCGGAATACCGGGAGGGTTACCGGAACCCCCCGGGAGACTAATGGGCCTATTGGGCTTTAGTGGAAAAGAAAAAAAAGGGACAAGCCCAAGCTGGCCGGCACCCCCCCTTTCCCCAAGTCCTAGTAGGACTAGGATAGGGGGCCGGCCCCCTTCTCTCTCCTTTTCCCCCCGGGAGTCCTAATAGGATTAGGATTGGAGGGAGGAGTCCTACTCCCGGTGGGAGTAGGACTCCCATGCGCCTCCTCTCCCTGGCCGGCCGGCTCCCCCTCCTCCCACCTTTATATACGGGGGCAGGGGGCACCCCAAGACACACAAGTTGATCCTTGAGATCGTTCCTTAGCCGTGTGCGGTGCCCCCTGCCACCAAATTCCACCTCGATCGTACCGTTACAGTGCTTAGGCGAAGCCCTGCGTCGGTAGTACATCAAGATCATCATCACGCCATCGTGCTGACGGAACTCTTCCTCGACGCTTTGCTGGATCGGAGCCCGAGGAACGTCATCGAGCTGAACGTGTGCTAAGAACTCGGAGGTGCCGGAGTAACGGTGCTTGGATCGGTCGGATCGGGAAGAAGACGTATGACTACTTCCTCTACGTTGTGTGATCGCTTCCGCAGTCGGTTTGCGTTGGTACGTAGACAACACTCTCCCCTCTCGTTGTTGTGCATCACCATGATCTTGCGTGTGCGTAGGAAATTTTTTGAAATTACTGCGTTCCCCAACAGTGGCATCAGAGCCAGGTTTTATGGTTTGATGTTATATGCATGAGTAGAACACAAGTGAGTTGTGGGCGATACAAGTCATACTGCCTACCAGCATGTCATACTTTGGTTCGGCGGTATTGTTGGGTGAGACGATCCGGACCAACCTTACGCGTACTCTTACGCGAGACCGGTTCCCTCGACGTGCTTTGCACACAGATGGCTTGCGGAAGACTGTCTCTCCAACTTTAGTTGAACCAAGTGTGACTACGCCCGGTCCTTGAGAAGGTTAAAACGGAGTCTATTTGACGAACTATCGTTGTGGTTTTGATGCGTAGGTGAGATGAGTTCTTACTTAAGCCCGTAGCAGCCACGTAAAATTTGCAACAACAAAGTAGAGGACGTCTAACTTGTTTTTGCAGGGTATGTTGTGATGTGATATGGTCAAGGCATGATGCTGATTTTATTGTATGAGATGATCATGTTTTGTAACCAAGTTATCGGCAACTGGCAGGAGCCATATGGTTGTCGCTTTATTGTATGCAATGCAATCGCGATGTAATGCTTTACTTTATTACTAAACGTTAGTGATAGTCGTGGAAGCATAAGATCTGCGAGACGACAACGATGCTATGATGGAGATCAAGGTGTCGCGCCGGTGACGATGGTGATCATGACGGTGCTTCGGAGATGGAGATCACAAGCACAAGATGATGATGGCCATATCATATCACTTATATTGATTGCATGTGATGTTTATCCCTTTTATGCATCTTATCTTGCTTTGATTGACGGTAGCATTATAAGATGATCTCTCACTAAAATTATCAAGAAGTGTTCTCCCTGAGTATGCACCGTTGCCAAAGTTCGTCGTGCCCAGACACCACGTGATGATCGGGTGTGATAAGCTCTACGTCCAAATACAACGGGTGCAAAACAGTTGCACACGCAGAATACTCAGGTTATACTTGACGAGCCAAGCATATACAGATATGGCCTCGGAACACGGAGACCGAAAGGTCGAGCGTGAATCATATAGTAGATATGATCAACATAACGATGTTCACCATTGAAAACTACTCCATCTCACGTGATGATCGGTTATGGTTTAGTTGATTTGGATCACGTAATCACTTAGAAGATTAGAGGGATGTCTATCTAAGTGGGAGTTCCTAAGTAATTTGATTAACTGAACTTAAACTTATCATGAACTTAGTACCTAATAGTATCTTGCTTGTTTATGTTGATTGTAGATAGATGGCTCGTGCTATTGTTCCATTGAATTTTAATGCGTTCCTTGAGAAAGCAAAGTTGAAAGATGATGGTAGCAATTACACGGACTGGGTCCGTAACCTGAGGATTATCCTCATTGCTGCACAGAAGAATTACGTCCTGGAAGCACCGCTGGGTGACAGGCCTGCTGCTGGAGCAACGCCGGATGTTATGAACGTCTGGCAGAGCAAAGCTGATGACTACTCGATAGTTCAGTGTGCCATGCTTTACGGCTTAGAATCGGGACTTCAACGACGTTTTGAACGTCATGGAGCATATGAGATGTTCTAGGAGTTGAAGTTAATATTTCAAGCAAATGCCCAAATTGAGAGATATGAAGTCTCCAATAAGTTCTATAGCTGTAAGATGGAGGAGAACAGTTCTGTCAGTGAGCATATACTCAAGATGTCTGGGTATAATAATCACTTGATTCAGATGGGAGTTAATCTTCCAGATGACTGCGTCATTGACAGAATTCTCCAATCACTGCCACCAAGCTACAAGAGCTTAGTGATGAACTATAATATGCAAGGGATGAACAAGACTATTCCCGAGCTCTTCGCAATGCTGAAAGCTGCGGAGGTAGAAATCAAGAAGGAGCATCAAGTGTTGATGGTTAGCAAAACCACTAGTTTCAAGAAAAAGGGCAAAGGGAAGAAGGGAAACTTCAAGAAGAACAGCAAGCAAGTTGCTGCTCAGGAGAAGAAACCCAAGTCTGGACCTAAGCCTGAAACTGAGTGCTTCTACTGCAAGCAGACTGGTCACTGGAAGCGGAACTGCCCCAAGTATTTGGCGGATAAGAAGGATGGCAAAGTGAGCAAAGGTATATGTGATATACATGTTATTGATGTGTACCTTACTAGAGCTCGCAGTAGCACCTGGGTATTTGATACTGGTTCTGTTGCTAATATTTGCAACTCGAAACAGGGACTACAGAATAAGCGGACGCTAGCAAAGGACGAGGTGACGATGCGCGTGGGAAACGGTTCCAAAGTCGATGTGATCGCGGTCGGCACGCTACCTCTACATCTACCTTCGGGATTAATATTAGACCTAAATAATTGTTATTTGGTGCCAGCATTGAGCATGAACATTATATCTGGATCTTGTTTAATGCGAGACGGTTATTCATTTAAATCAGAGAATAATGGTTGCTCTATTTATATGAATAATATCTTTTATGGTCATGCACCCTTGAAGAGTGGTCTATTCTTGTTGAATCTCGAAGATAGTGATACACATATTCATAATGTAGAAGCCAAAAGATGCAAAGTTAATAATGATAGTGCAACTTACTTGTGGCACTGCCGTTTAGGTCATATCGGTGTAAAGCGCATGAAGAAACTCCATACTGATGGGCTTTTGGAACCACTTGATTATGAATCACTTGGTACTTGCGAACCGTGCCTCATAGGCAAGATGACTAAAACACCGTTCTCCGGTACTATGGAGAGAGCAACAGATTTATTGGAAATCATACATACCGATGTATGTGGTCCGATGAATATTGAGGCTCGTGGCGGATATCGTTATTTTCTCACCTTCACGGATGATTTAAGCAGATATGGGTATATCTACTTAATGAAACATAAGTCTGAAACATTTGAAAAGTTCAAAGAATTTCAGAGTGAAGTTGAAAATCATCGTAACAAGAAAATAAAGTTTCTACGATCTGATCGTGGAGGAGAATATTTGAGTTACGAGTTTGGTGTACATTTGAAAAATTGTGGAATAGTTTCGCAACTCACGCCACCCGGAACACCACAACGTAATGGTGTGTCCGAACGTCGTAATCGTACTTTACTAGATATGGTGCGATCTATGATGTCTCTTACTGATTTACCGCTATCGTTTTGGGGTTATGCTTTAGAGACGGCCGCATTCACGTTAAACAGGGCACCATCAAAATCCGTTGAGACGACACCTTATGAACTATGGTTTGGCAAGAAACCAAAGTTGTCGTTTCTTAAAGTTTGGGGCTGCGATGCTTATGTGAAAAAACTTCAACCTGATAAGCTCGAACCCAAATCGGAGAAGTGTGTCTTCATAGGATATCCAAAGGAAACTATTGGATACACCTTCTATCACAGATCCGAAGGCAAGACTTTTGTTGCTAAATTCGAAAACATTCTAGAGAAGGAGTTTCTCTCGAAAGAAGTGAGTGGGAGGAAAGTAGAACTTGACGAGGTAACTGTACCTGCTCCCTTATTGGAAAATAGTACATCACAGAAAACTGTTTCTGCGACACCTATACCAATCAGTGAGGAAGCTAATGATGATGATCATGAAGCTTCAGAACAAGATACTACTGAACCACGTAGATCAACCAGAGTGAGATCCGCACCAGAGTGGTACGGTAATCCAGTTCTGGAAGTCATGATACTAGATCATGATGAACCTACGAACTATGAAGAAGCGATGGTGAGCCCAGATTCCGAAAAGTGGCTTGAGGCCATGAAATCTGAGATGGGATCCATGTATGAAAACAAAGTACGGACTTTGGTTGACTTGCCCGATGATCGGCAAGCAATTGAGAATAAATGGATCTTCAAGAAAAGACTGACGCTGACGGTAATATTACTGTCTATAAAGCTCGACTTGTCGCGAAAGGTTTTCGACAAGTTCAAGGAGTTGACTACGATGAGACCTTCTCACCCGTAGCGATGCTTAAGTCCGTCAGAATTATGTTAGCAATTGCCGCATTTTATGATTATGAAATTTGGCAGATGGATGTCAAAACTGCATTCCTGAATGGATTTCTGGAAGAAGAGTTGTATATGATACAACCAGAAGGTTTTGTCGATCCAAAGGGAGCTAACAAAGTATGCAAACTCCAGCGATCCATTTATGGACTGGTGCAAGCATCTCGGAGTTGGAATAAACGCTTTGATAGTGTGATCAAAGCATTTGGATTTATACAGACTTTTGGAGAAGCCTGTATTTACAAGAAAGTGAGTGGGAGCTCTGTAGCATTTCTAATATTATATGTGGATGACATATTGCTGATTGGAAATGATATAGAATTTCTGGATAGCATAAAGGGATACTTGAATAAAAGTTTTTCGATGAAAGACCTCGGGGAAGCTGCTTACATATTAGGCATAAAGATCTATAGAGATAGATCAAGACGCTTAATTGGACTTTCACAAAGCACATACCTTGACAAGATTTTGAAGAAGTTCAAAATGGATCAAGCAAAGAAAGGGTTCTTGCCTGTGTTACAAGGTATGAAATTGAGTAAGACTCAATGCCCGACCACTGCAGAAGATAGAGAGAAAATGAAAGATGTTCCCTATGCTTCAGCCATAGGCTCTATCATGTATGCAATGCTGTGTACCAGACCTGATGTGTGCCTTGCTATAAGTTTAGCAGGCAGGTACCAAAGTAATCCAGGAATGGATCACTGGACAGCGGTCAAGAACATCCTGAAATACCTGAAAAGGACTAAGGATATGTTTCTCGTATATGGAGGTGACAAAGAGCTCACCGTAAGAGGTTACGTTGATGCAAGCTTTGACACTGATCCGGACGATTCTAAATCGCAAACCGGATACGTGTTTACTTTAAACGGTGGAGCTGTCAGTTGGTGCAGTTCTAAACAAAGCATCGTAGCGGGATCTACATGTGAAGCGGAGTACATAGCTGCTTCGGAAGCAGCAAACGAAGGAGTCTGGATGAAGGAGTTCATATCCGATCTAGGTGTCATACCTAGTGCATCGGGTCCAATGAAAATCTTCTGTGACAATACTGGTGCAATTGCCTTGGCAAAGGAATCCAGATTTCACAAAAGAACCAAACACATCAAGAGACGCTTCAACTCCATCCGGGACTTAGTCCAGGTGGGAGACATAGAGATTTGCAAGATACATACGGATCTGAATGTTGCAGACCCGTTGACTAAGCCTCTTCCACGAGCAAAACATGATCAGCACCAAGGCTCCATGGGTGTTAGAATCATTACTGTGTAATCTAGATTATTGACTCTAGTGCAAGTGGGAGACTGAAGGAAATATGCCCTAGAGGCAATAATAAAGTTATTATTTATTTCCTTACATCATGATAAAAGTTTATTATTCATGCTAGAATTGTATTAACCGGAAACATAATACATGTGTGAATACATAGACCAACAGAGTGTCACTAGTATGCCTCTACTTGACTAGCTCGTTAATCAAAGATGGTTATGTTTCCTAACCATGAACAAAGAGTTGTTATTTGATTAACGAGGTCACATCATTAGTTGAATGATCTGATTGACATGACCCATCCCATTAGCTTAGCACCCGATCGTTTAGTATGTTGCTATTGCTTTCTTCATGACTTATACATGTTCCTATAACTATGAGATTATGCAACTCCCGTTTACCGGAGGAACACTTTGGGTACTACCAAACGTCACAACGTAACTGGGTGATTATAAAGGAGTACTACAGGTGTCTCCAATGGTAGATGTTGGGTTGGCGTATTTCGAGATTAGGGTTTGTCACTCCGATTGTCGGAGAGGTATCTCTGGGCCCTCTCGGTAATGCACATCACATAAGCCTTGCAAGCACTGCAACTAATATGTTAGTTGTGAGATGATGTATTACGGAACGAGTAAAGAGACTTGCCGGTAACGAGATTGAACTAGGTATTGGATACCGACGATCGAATCTCGGGCAAGTAACATACCGATGACAAAGGGAACAACATATGTTGTTATGCGGTCTGACCGATAAAGATCTTCGTAGAATATGTAGGAGCCAATATGGGCATCCAGGTCCCGCTATTGGTTATTGACCGGAGACGTGTCTCGGTCATGTCTACATTGTTCTCGAACCGTAGGGTCCGCACGCTTAACGTTACGATGACAGTTATTATGAGTTTATGCATTTTGATGTACCGAAGGTTGTTCGGAGTCCCAGATGAGATCACGGACATGACGAGGAGTCTCGAAATGGTCGAGACGTAAAGATTGATATATTGGAAGCCTATGTTTGAACATAGGAAGTGTTCCGGGTGAAATCGGGATTTTACCGGAATACCGGGAGGGTTACCGGAACCCCCCGGGAGAGTAATGGGCCTATTGGGCTTTAGTGGAAAAGAAAAAAAAAAGGGACAAGCCCAAGCTGGCCGGCGCCCCCCCCCCCCTTTCCCCAAGTCCTAGTAGGACTAGGATAGGGGGCCGGCCCCCTTCTCTCTCCTTTTCCCCCCGGGAGTCCTAATAGGATTAGGATTGGAGGGAGGAGTCCTACTCCCGGTGGGAGTAGGACTCCCCTGCGCCTCCTCTCCCTGGCCGGCCGGCTCCCCCTCCTCCAACCTTTATATACGGGGGCAGGGGGCACCCCAAGACACACAAGTTGATCCTTGAGATCGTTCCTTAGCCGTGTGCGGTGCCCCCTGCCACCAAATTCCACCTCGATCGTACCGTTACAGTGCTTAGGCGAAGCCCTGCGTCGGTAGTACATCAAGATCGTCATCACGCCGTCGTGCTGACGGAACTCTTCCTCGACGCTTTGCTGGATTGGAGCCCGAGGAACGTCATCGAGCTGAACGTGTGCTAAGAACTCGGAGGTGCCGGAGTAACGGTGCTTGGATCGGTCGGATCGGGAAGAAGACGTACGACTACTTCCTCTACGTTGTGTGACCGCTTCCGCAGTCGATCTGCGTTGGTACGTAGACAACACTCTCCCCTCTCGTTGCTGTGCATCACCATGATCTTGCGTGTGCGTAGGAAATTTTTTGAAATTACTGCGTTCCCCAACAACTACCACTTGGGTTTCGTAAACCGCGGAGGGCAGAGCTTCAACCGGTCCTTGACAAAGTTGCGGGGAAGCTTGCTCCTAGGAAGGGGAGGTTATTAAACAGGATGGGAAGGCTGGTGTACATCAATTCTGTGGTTACGGCAACCGCCACTTTCTTCTTGACGGTCTTCCCGCCTGACAAGTGGCTCACCAAAAAGATGGACAAGCTGAGGAGAAATTTCATATGGTGTGCGGAGGATGAATCAGTAGGGAGGAAAAGCCTTGTCAATTGGAAACGAGTGTGTGCCCCCAAGCGTTTTGGTGGCCTAGGAGTGAAGGATATAGATTGTTTCAGTAGGGCCTTGCGCATTCGATGGGAATGGTTCAAGTGGGCTGAGGAGGATAGGCCATGGAAGGGTACAACAACTCCATGTGATGACATTGATAGGCAACTCTTCTCCAGCTGCACTTGCATCGAGTTGGGAGATGGTAGTGTTGCAACCTTCTGGAAAGATCGGTGGCTCAATGGCGAGGCCCCACAGCACCTAGCACCGGATATCTTCAAGCTGGCTAGGTGTAAACGGCTCACGGTCAAAGAGGCTATAAGCACTGGGCGATGGATGCAAGGTATACAGCGAATGGACAGCCACGAGCAGCTATGTCAATTTGTTGGCCTGTGGGAAAAATTGCAGCCGGTGAACTTGTCAACTCAAAGGGACAAAATCAAGTGGAATATCTCTGCCAATGGAATATACTCGGCGAGTTCTGCTTATGAGGTCCAATTCTCTGCCAGGATTGAGCAGCCTGGGATTGCCCGGGTGTGGAGAAGCAAGCTAGAAGGGAAGGTGAAATTCTACATGTGGCTTCTGCTGCAGAACAGAAACTGGACTGCCGACCGGCTACAGGCGAGAGGATGGCCACATAACGCCTCTTGCAAATTTTGTGACCAGGAGCAGGAGACCGCGATGCATCTCACGCTTCAATGCTGTTATGCGAGAGAGGTCTGGCATCTCTCCCTTGGTGCCAACAGCAGGATGTACAATGGTGTGTCTTCGGCAAGTTCAGTTTCAAATTGGTGGAAGATGCTTTGTACGCAAAGAGGAGCACCAGCAAGGACGGAGGAAGAGATAACTCTGTCGGCGTACATCGCCTGGCATCTATGGAAGGAGAGAAACCGTCGAGTTTTTAAAGATAAGGACCTGACATCGAGGGCGTTGGTAAACATGATTCGTGATGACGTTACATTGCTCAGTGAGGCTTTGAGACCTACCCATACGGCAGAGGGGTAGTGCATGTTCTTCAGGAGTGCTTCCCGATAGGCAACTGTATATGCTTGTGTTCGTTTTATGCTCGGGGTGCTTAACACCCCTCCCCTGTACTTTGTACTTTTTCCCTTCACTATAATACAAAAGCAGAGCTCCTGCTATTCCCGTAAAAAAAAAAACTTGAGCCTCGACTGTTCGTCTTCGTCTTCTTCTCTCGCCCTTGTTCCTCCAAGAGTTTCAGAGACAAAGAGCCCAAATTATTTAAACCGGGGCCCGAGTTGCGCACCATGTATCAACGAACATTTCATAATACACTCGTTCTGCATATCTTTAGGATAAAAGAAAAAACTGCGAAAAAATCCGTTTTCCTAAATAAAAAGATCAAGAAATCTATTTTGTATGGTTCTTATTTTGTTGAAAACGTTTCCATGAGACTTTCTTTCATTGACTCACATCGTCAGAAAAGTTCTCGGTGCACATAGATACGGATCTGCAGATCCCACGTAGGAATTTTTGACGTGTTTGTCTTTGTCAACACAGTGCAGTGAACGTCAAGCTAGGCTCCAGTTGCCACTTGCCAGTACAGTGACACGCACGGGAGTTTCACATGAAAATATTCACGAGAACAAGGACAAGTCTTAACACTTGCCCAGCGGCTGATTGCAATCTTCTTGGTGGTTGATTAATACAAATTTCTCTCGCAAAAAAAAAAGGACAAGTCTTTACATGAGCAAACACAATTCGTCTACCATCAGCAGACAGGCCGAAGATTAAATCAAGGACGAGTCAGGAACGAGTCAGCAATCGGAAAAGACGACCGGCCCATCACGAGCAGGGAAGCAGGGAGGAGGAAAAAGAAGAGAGAGAGTTGGCATCGCATGCGTATCCTCCTCCCGGGTCGAGCCATGTGGCGGCGTCCACGGCGACAGCAACCCACCCGTGCCACAACACCACGGCCCAACCACGCCGCGATCCATCGATTCCCACCCACTAAAAATCGCACCCGGCGTTCCAGCCCCTGCTTCACGCCCTGCGTATTTTGTCTGGGGGAATCATCGTCACCAAGCGATAAAAATGCGTTGTTTGCTAATTAATGGAGTGGTGCGTGTGGACGATGGACCTGGCCAAACAAACGCGAAAGCGAAGACGGAGTACCACCTGTTCCAAATGTAAATATCTCACTTAAATATGCTAATATGGGCCCAAATGCCCCGCAATCAGGCCGCTGCTGCTACTCATTTTGATTCCTTCAATGATTGAAGATTGATCAATCATGGCCGCAGGAGCACACTTATTTCGGTATGAATAATGTGATGTCAAGTGCCAAGTAATTCTGCGCAAAGAATTGGCTACTAGATTAAATAATGTGGAGCATAGACGTACACATACACGTACACGTACACATACACATCCAATCCATTTCATTCCTTGCTCCTCCGTCTCAACCACCCGTTGATATTACATCACACACGCTATTCTTTCCTTTCCTTTCCATCCACATCTTTACCTCCCATTTTTTTTCCTTCCAATAAATAAAGATTTTTTTAATTAAAAAGGGAAACACTCCGGAGATGAGAACAACAGCATAATACTAGCGCACGGCGGCCCACGGCCTCGATGAGATGATTCGTTGCTTTGCATCGGCTGGGGTTGTGAATTTCTTCTTCCCTTGCTTGGTTTCAGAACCTGACGATCTTGGCGGCGCGCACCACGGGGTTGTCCCTGGCGATGGCGTCCCGGGCGGCGGCCTTGTAGTCGTAGCTGCACCCGTGCCGGTCCGAGTACCGGTGCTCGCCGCAGAACATGTCGCCGCACCGGCACCGGAACCCCGTCAGCCCCACCCGCTTCCGGCAGCTGGAGCACCGGTTCACCGACGTCCTCGCCGGCTTCGCGTCCGTCGCCGGAGCGCGGTCGACGGCGAGCTCGGCCTCCACCGGCGCCGGCCTCGGCCTGTCGACGACGGGCGTCGACACGGACACGCCCGGTAGAGAAGAGGAGGAGGAGGAAGACGGCGACGTGGAGGCCGGTCCGGCCAAGAAGCAGTTCTGGCAGAGGTTGTGCGTGGCCGGGTTGCCGGGGAAGCCGCAGCTGTTGGCGCAGAGCGTGATCTCCGGCGCCCGCAGCTCCGTGGGCTCCTCCTGCTTGTGATCCCGCTGCGCCATGGTATGTCAAACACGCACGCGGTGGCTGCTTGGTTTGCTGCCGGCCGGGAGGTCCGGGCGTCGTCGGCGGCGGCCGGGAGGTGGGCGGTCCGGGAGGCCGATGCGAGGAGAGGAGAGGGGAATTGGATGGGCGTGGGTGTGGAATGGAGGGGAGATCGGGGCCCTTTTTATCGGGGGCTCGGGCGGGAGAGGGACGGGGACGCGCTCCCTGCAGGAGGCGATAACGACCTGCCCAGCTGCCGTCTCCCCCTCCGCGTGTTTGCCTTGGGATTTCCGGTTTTGGCCCTGCGTCACCCGGGGGCTCGCGTAAATGGCCGACGCTGCCCTCCGTTTCGGTCCCAAAGCGACGGCTGTGCCGCGGGCCGGTAAAGGCACGCCCGTTTGGGCGCTCCCTCCACGGGAGGAAAGAAACGTGGGAGACGTGCGGCACCCGTGGCCGCGGGCGGTGGGAAGAGAAGGGTCAACTGGGCTGGATCCAGAGGGGCGCACGTACGTCGTGACCTTGCGTGGGTGCGGGGCGGAGGAGGGGTAGGATGGTCAGGTCGGGGGTTGGGGGCTGGCGCTTCGGGTGCACGGCCGGGCTGTGCGTGTGTGTGTCGCGTGCTGGTTGGACCCGCACGGCCGCGCCGTGTGGGGGAGCAAGTAGCCGCCGCCCGAAGCTGACTAGTATGGCGGCCGAAAGCGAGCGAGAAGATGGCTGGGAATTTGGGACGAAACCACCGGGCCAAACCAAACCATCGGGCGCGTCGGCTTGTCGGGGCACGGGAGTTGGGACTTGGAAGGCGTCGTCGCGGCTTCTTCCATACGTACCAATACCACAGCCCGCACGTTGCGGCCAGGGTCGGGATAAAATCAAGCTGGCTCAGCGGTCCTTGTCCGCCTCTGAGCTGTCCGGATTAGCACGGCCGCTCCTCCCCTCAGCTCTCCCCATTCGTTTATCCTCCTGCTAATAGAAAATATCTATCTATCGCTAGACGAGAATACAAAATTACGAACCAATTTGAGTGTCGACACGGCAAACTCGTGCATAGTCCCAACCGCACGGCCGGGCCATTTTCCCCACGCATCCCTAGCTGGTACGTACTAATCTTTTCGTAAACAGAAAATAGGGCCCCATTAGCTTAGTCTTCTCGTGCTGAATTCCTTCGGTCGGTAGGGCGCGGCGGCCAATCAGGAACAGACAGGCCAACAGCAACGAACTGGATAAGCAAGAAGTAGATTCTCCCGGCCGGCCCGCAGACGGCAGACGGCCCGAACGCAAGGTCGTATCATCTCGTTTCCGCGGCAGGCCGGGCCGGCTAATCCCACGGCTGATGCCTGCCTTGCTAATCTAATTCCAGAGGTTGGGAGGCGGCAGTGCCCGTGACGACGACGATTGAACGTGCGCGCTGCCGACAGCGTTCTTGACCGGTCCGCACCGCCTCCCGACCGGTCGCCACCCAACTAAAACCGATGTCTCAGTTTCTTCCTTGATTGGTTCGTTGCATCATTGGATTTGCGAGTGTGGTTCTGGCTTAGTTTAACTCGAACCGGCGTTTTTTCTGGAGTACGTGGTTGATTGGCTCGTTGCGTCACTTGCTTTGCCGTGATTCTAGCTTAGTTTGGTTTAATGATGATGAGGTGCCGGGTGCCACGTATACAACATATCGTTTGAGAGGCTGGCGCATGTGTAGAAGGAAGCCGAGACGTGTGCGGCTCGAACGGCCGACACGTCAAGGAGGTGGATTCTCCCGCAGGCAGTTTTCCGTGGACGAATAATATCCTAGCCTCGAGTGCATAAGACCCAAGGAACATCCGGTCCCTTGATGCGTATGTTTGGATTGTTAATCACGCGACACGTCACCAGCACCAAGTCGTAGTACGTCCCACTAGCTAAGCGAGCATAGCGGATCGGATGGCTGGCTGGGACCGAACATATGTATGTGTCCCCAAAGGCAGAAATATCTTGTAAAGTAAGTAGAATCGTCTTTCGGCTCGCCTACATTCATCATTCAGTGGTAGTAATCCAACAGCGCACTGGCCGCAGCTGCTGCTCTCTTTCGGACAGGATGCCCTCTCGCTCAGGTCTTTCGGACAGGTTTACTGGAGTAGTAGACGCGTGACGCGGCGATCCTGAATCTTCTCCCAGCGCGTGTGTGGTGTGGTGCCATCTGGTCGTCGCCGCGGCTGTTCACAGTCGCAGCCGGCCACTTGCCACGGGCGCCGGGGCAACACGCGGCGCACTCACAAGAAACCTCTAGTTTCTCCTCCCAGTCATCGCAAACTCACGGCCACTGCTGCCTTGTGAGCACTGAAGTTTTTATCCTCTCTGAAAGAACACCTGTGACGACGATTTGACCCCTGCTGCTGCTTGGCGCAGCTCTTGCCACCGAACCCGAACTCAACATCACGGTGGAAGCTGCCAAGAACACGACAGGTCCAGCAATTTCATCAATGGACGTTGCGAATTTGCAGAATTTCACTTCTTATTGCCTGCCAGCCAGTATTTACACATCAGTAACAGAGAGCGAGCATGCTCTGTTACCACTACCGTTCTTCTCCGTCGGCAGGGGAGGGTCCTGGCACGCGGTCGGCGAGCGCGAGGCCGGCGCAGATCCTCTCGACGGCCTCCTTCCCCCTGGCGGCGTTCTGCGCGAAGCTCTCCGCGCACCGCCGCTCCACCATCTCGGCGACCGTGGCCGACACGGCCGCCAGCGGCGCGCACCGGATGCTCGTCTCCTGCGTGAACACCGTCCACTCGTCGGGCCGCTCCGGGTGGGGCGCGTAGCTGCACCGCTCCTCCACGTCTACCAGCCGCCGGAAGGTGGCGTTGCGGGAGACCACCCGCATGGCGCGCGCGGCCGCGTCCACAGACGTGCGCTCCACGCAGAGCACCACGTCGCCGGCGCCGGCGGTGGCCGCGAGGCCGCGGAGGAGGAGCGGGAGCGGCGGGGGCCGGCCCGCGATGGCCCGCACCGCGTGGAGCCGGCCGGCGTGCGGGTCGATGTCCCGGGACAGCGTCTGCACGTCCAGGATGTGGGAGAGCGCCGCCGGGTCGGTGAACTTGCGCCACGCCGCCGCGGTGACCCGGTGCCAGGGGTGGAGGTACACGTGCTCCTGCGTATACGAGACAACCATTGCTGTTGACGTTGCCGTTGCCGTGCCGCGACGAGATCCAAGGAGAAGGCTGGCCGGCGAGGTAGAAGGGGAGAGCGATGGAGATGGACCGATGGGGAGGGAAGGGATCTAGGAGAGCTACAGCAAGGGGAAAGAGCGTAGGCATCCGAACCATGAGAGGAATATTCGGATTCATCTGCGGGAGGAGTGAATAGGAGGGCTGTTTGATTCTAAGACTATCATTGTCATACTTTTCCATACATTTTTGTCAAACTTATCTAAGGTTAGTTTATTAAAATGAGAGCCACAAATTGGCAAGCCTAAGGCTGGTTGTAATGGGGAGTATCATATACTAGTATCATGCATACGATACTAGTGTATGATACTATCTCCCTAATGCATAGTATTATATATTAGTATCATGTAGTACTCTATTTATTGTCATGCATGACACAAGGTAGGATAGCATTTAATATGATACGGTATCATGATATGATACTACATCCTCTCTTTCTTCATTTAATGCCATGACACGTCATCAAAATTGCTTAGTTGGCATGCATGATACTAGCTATGATACTACCATTACGACCAACCTAAGAGAATCTTGCCACACTTTTTATGTGTATGCCATGTGGGGCCCAAGTGTGGCTTGCCTAAGGTGTGGCTTGAACCAAACACTCACCTAAGTTGGTCAAACTTGCCTAACCTTAGTTGTGGCAATCTTTGGCTAAGTTAGTCACAAACCAAACAGCCCCGTACTCCCTACGTTCCTGAATATAAGTCTTTGGAGAGATATCACTACGGAAATGTTAACGCTCATACGTGTGAGCGTTAGCCAACTCGCCCACACGCCTACATCACCGTCCAACGTCTTTTGCACGAATCTTGGCATAAAAAATTGATTTTATGTGCCACGTAGGACCACTCGTGTGTGTGGCATGTGGGGGAGTTCGCCCACACGCCTGTTTTCTCTCCGCGGCCAACGTTCGCCAGTCGGGGCGTGCGATGGAACTGTTGTCGCGCCCGCACGCCACGCACCACTCCTGTTCCCCACCTCCCACGACTCCCATTCACCCACTCTCCCACACCTAAGCTGTCATTTGCCATGTTTTTGAAGAGTACATGGCAACTGGCCTATTTGTGATTGTAAGCATATGGCAACTCTCTTTTTATCCGAACATGTTATTGCTGCCACGTCTGTTTTGTAGCGTTACATGGCAACTGTCTAGTGTTAGTAGGTGGCAACTCCTAAAGATACCACCGTCACCCACATGCCCGTCTCCTCTCCCACACACCAAAAGCCATCAGTTTGCCATGTGTTTTGCAGGATACATGGCAACTGCCCTCCCGTCTCCTCTCCCACACACCAAAAGCCATCAGTTGCCATGTGTTTTGCAGGATACATGGCAATGAAGGAAATATGCCCTAGAGGCAATAATAAAGTTATTATTTATTTCCTTATATCATGATAAATATTTATTATTCGTGCTAGAATTGTATTAACCGGAAACATAATACATGTGTGAATACATAGACAAACAGAGTGTCACTAGTATGCCTCTACTTGACTAGCTCGTTAATTAAAGATGGTTATGTTTCCTAACCATGGACAAAGAGTTGTTATTTGATTAATGGGATCACATCATTAGATGAATGATCTGATTGACATGACCCATTCCATTAGCTTAGCACCCGATCGTTTAGTATGTTGCTATTGCTTTCTTCATGACTTATACATGTTCCTATGCCTATGAGATTATGCAACTCCCGTTTCCCGGAGGAACACTTTGGGTACTACCAAATGTCACAACGTAACTGGGTGATTATAAAGGAGTACTACAGGTGTTTCCAAAGGTAGATGTTGGGTTGGCGTATTTCGAGATTAGGATTTGTCACTCCGATTGTCGGAGAGGTATCTCTGGGCCCTCTCGGTAATGCACATCACATAAGCCTTGCAAGCACTGCAACTAATATGTTAGTTGTGGGATGATGTATTACGGAACGAGTAAAGAGACTTGCCGGTAACGAGATTGAACTAGGTATTGGATACCGACGATCGAATCTCGGGCAAGTAACATACCGATGACAAAGGGAACAACGTATGTTGTTATGCGGTCTGACCGATAAAGATCTTCGTAGAATATGTAGGAACCAATATGGGCATCCAGGTCCCGCTATTGGTTATTGACCGGAGACGTGTCTCGGTCATGTCTACATTGTTCTCGAACCGTAGGGTCCGCACGCTTAACGTTACGATGACAGTTATTATGAGTTTATGTATTTTGATGTACCGAAGGTTGTTCGGAGTCCCGGATGTGATCACGGACATGACGAGGAGTCTCGAAATGGTCGAGACATAAAGATTGATATATTGAAAGCCTATGTTTGGACATCGGAAGTGTTCCGGGTGAAATCGGGAATTTTACCGGAGTACCGGGAGGTTACCGGAACCCCCCGGGAACCAAATTGGCCTTATTGGGCCTTAGTGGAAAGGTGAAAGGGGCAGCCCATAGTGGGCTGCGCGCCTCCCCCCTCCCCTAGTCCTATTAGGACTAGGAGAAGTGGCCGGCCCCCTTCTCCCTCTCTCTCTCTCTCGAGGAGTCCTATTAGGAATAGGATTGGGGGGGGGGGAGTCCTACTCCCGGTAGGAGTAGGACTCCTCCTGCGCCCTCCTCTCCTTGGCCGGCCAGCCCTCCCCCTGGCAACCTTTATATACGGGGGCAGGGGGCACCTCTAGACACACAAGTTGATCATTGAGATCGTTCCTTAGCCGTGTGCGGTGCCCCCTGCCACCAAATTCCACCTCGATCATATCGTTGTAGTGCTTAGGCGAAGCCCTGCGTCGGTAGAACATCAAGATCGTCACCACGCCGTCGTGCTGACGGAACTCCTCCCCGAAGCTTTGCTGGATCGGAGCCCGGGGATCGTCATCGAGCTGAACGTGTGCTAAGAACTCGGAGGTGCCGGAGTAACGGTGCTTGGATCGGTCGGATCGGGAAGAAGACGTATGACTACTTCCTCTACGTTGTGTCAACGCTTCCGTTGCGATCTACAAGGGTACGTAGATCAGACTCTCCCCCTCGTTGCTATGCATCACCATGATCTTGCGTGTGCGTAGGATTTTTTTTTGAAATTACTACGTTCCCCAACAGTGGCATCCGAGCCTAGGTTTTATGGTTTGATGTTATTTGCACGAGTAGAACACAAGTGAGTTGTGGGCGATACAAGTCATACTGCCTACCAGCATGTCATACTTTGGTTTGGCGGTATTGTTGGACGAGACGACCCGGACCAACCTTACGCGTACGCTTACGCGAGACCGGTTCCCTCGACGTGCTTTGCACATAGATGGCTTGCGGGCGACTGTCTCTCCAACTTTACTTGAACCGAGTGTGGCTACGCCCGGTCCTTGAGAAGGTTAAAACGGAGTCTATTTGACAAACTATCGTTGTGGTTTTGATGCGTAGGTGAGATGAGTTCTTGCTTAAGCCCGTAGCAGCCACGTAAAACATGCAACAACAAAGTAGAGGACGTCTAACTTGTTTTTGCAGGGCATGTTGTGATGTGATATGGTCAAGGCATGATGCTGATCTTATTGTATGAGATGATCATGTTTTGTAACCAAGTTATCGGCAACTGGCAGGAGCCATATGGTTGTCGCTTTATTGTATGCAATGCAATCGCGATGTAATGCTTTACTTTATTGCTAAGCGGTAGTGATAGTCGTGGAAGCATAAGATTGGCGAGACGACAACGATGCTACGATGGAGATCAAGGTGTCGCGCCGATGACGATGGTGATCATGACGGTGCTTCAGAGATGGAGATCACAAGCACAAGATGATGATGGCCATATCATATCACTTATATTGATTGCATGTGATGTTTATCTTTTATGCATCTTATCTTGCTTTGATTGACGGTAGCATTATAAGATGATCTCTCACTAAATTATCAAGAAGTGTTCTCCCTGAGTATGCACCGTTGCCAAAGTTCGTCGTGCCCAGACACCACGTGATGATCGGGTGTGATAAGCTCTACGTCCATCTACAACGGGTGCAAGCCAGTTTTGCACACGCAGAATACTCAGGTTAAACTTGACGAGCCTAGCATATGCAGATATGGCCTCGGAACACGGAGACTGAAAGGTCAAGCGTGAATCATATAGTAGATATGATCAACATAACGATGTTCACCATTGAAAACTACTCCATCTCACGTGATGATCGGTTATGGTTTAGTTGATTTGGATCACGTGATCACTTAGAGAATTAGACGGATGTCTATCTAAGTGGGAGTTCTTAAGTAATATGATTAATTGAACTTTAATTTATCATGAACTTAGTCCTGGTAGTATTAGCATATCTATGTTGAAGATCAATAGCTCGCGTTGTTGCTTTCATATGTTTATTTTGATATGTTCCTAGAGAAAATTGTGTTGAAAATGATACGGATTGGATCCGTGATCTGAGGTTTATCCTCATTGCTGCACAGAAAAATTATGTCCTTGATGCACCGCTAGGTGACAGACCTATTGCAGGAGCAGATGCAGACGTTATGAACGTTTGGCTAGCTCAATATGATGACTACTTGATAGTTTAGTGCACCATGCTTAATGGCTTAGAATCGGGACTTCAAAGACGTTTTGAACGTCATGGACCATATGAGATGTTCCAGGAGTTGAAGTTAATATTTCAAGCAAATACCCGAGTTGAGAGATATGAAGTCTCCAACAAGTTCTATAGCTAAAAGATGGAGGAGAATCGCTCAACTAGTGAGCATGTGCTCAGATTGTCTGGGTACTACAATCGCTTGAATCAAGTGGGAGTTAATCTTCCAGATAAGATAGTGATTGACAGAATTCTCTAGTCACCATCACCAAGTTAGTAGAACTTCGTGATGAACTATGATATGCAAGGGATAACGGAAACGATTCCCAAGCTCTTCGTGATGCTGAAATCGATGAAGGTAGAAATCAAGAAAAACATCAAGTGTTGATGGTTGACAAGACCACTAGTTTGAAGAAAAGGGCGAAAGGGAAGAAGGGGAACTTCAAGAAGAACGGCAAGCAAGTTGCTACTCAAGTGAAGAAGCCCAAGTCTGGTCCTAAGCCTGAGACTAAGTGCTTCTACTGCAAAGGGACTGGTCACTGGAAGCGGAACTGCCCCAAGTATTTGGCGGATAAGAAGGATGGCAAAGTGAACAAAAAGTATATTTGATATACATGTTATTGATGTGTGCTTTACTAGTGTTTATAGCAACCCCTCAGTATTTGATATTGGTTCAGTTGCTAAGAGTAGTAACTCAAAACAGGAGTTGCAGAATAAACAGAGACTAGTTAAGGGTGAAGTGACGATGTGTGTTGGAAGTAGTTCCAAGATTGATATGATCATCATCGCACACTCCCCTATACTTTCGAGATTAGTGTTGAACTTAAATAAGTGTTATTTGGTTTTTGCGTTGAGCATGAATATGATTTGATCATGTTTATTGCAATACGGTTATTCATAAAGTCAGAGAATAATTGTTGTTCTGTTTACATGAATAAAACCTTCGATGGTCATACACCCAATGAAACGAGTTCGTTGGATCTCGATCTTAGTGATACACATATTCGTAATATTGAAACCAAAAGATGCAAAGTTAATAATGATAGTGCAACTTATTTGTGGCACTGCCGTTTAGGTCATATTGGTATAAAGCGCATGAAGAAACTCCATGCTGATGGGCTTTCGGAATCACTTGATTATGAATCACTTGATGCTTGCGAACCATGCCTTTTGGGCAAGATGACTAAAACGCCGTTCTCCGGAACAATGGAGCAAGCAACAGATTTGTTGGAAATCATACATACTGATGTATGTGGTCCGATGAATATTTAAGGCTTGCAGCGGGTATCATTATTTTCTGACCTTCACAGATGATTTGAGCAGATATGGGTATATCTACTTAATGAAATAGAAGTCTGGTACATTTGAAAAGTTCATGTAATTTCAGAGTGAAGTGGAAAATCATCGTAACAAGAAAATAAAGTTTCTACGATCTGATCGTGAAAAAGAGTATTTGAGTTACGAGTTTGGTCTTCAGTTAAAACAATGTGAAATAGTTTCACTACTCACACCACCTGGAACACCACAGCATAATGGTGTGTCCGAACGTCATAACCGTACTTTATTGGATATAGTGCAATCTATGATGTTTCTTACCGATTTACCACTATCGTTTTTGGGGTCATGCATTAGAGACAGCTGCATTCACGTTAAAAAAGGGGCACCATCTATATCCATCGAGACGACGCCTTATGAACTATGGTTTGGCAAGAAACCAAAGTTGTCGTTTCTTGAAGTTTGGGGTTGCGATGCTTATGAGAAAAAGTTTCATCCTGATAAGCTCAAACCCAAACCGGAGAAATATGTCTTCATAGGATACCCAAAGGAGACTGTTGGGTACACCTTCTATCACAAATCCGAAGGCAAGACATTTGTTGCTAAGAATGGATCCTTTCTAGAGAAGGAGTTTCTCTCGAAAGAAGTGAGTGGGAGGAAAGTAGAACTTGATGAGGTAACTTTACCTGATCCCTTATTGGAGAGTAGTTCATCATAAAAATCTGTTCTTGTGACTACTACACCAATTAGTGAGGAAGCTAATGATGATGATCATGTAACTTCAGATCAAGTTACTACCGAATCTCGTAGGTAAACCAGAGTGAGATCCGCACCAGAGTGGTACGGTAATCCTGTTCTGGAGGTCATGTTACTTGACCATGACGAACCTACGAACTATGAGGAAGCGATGATGAGCCCAGATTCCGCGAAATGGTTTGAGGCCATGAAATCTGAGATATGATCCATGTATGAGAACAAAGTTTGGACTTTGGTTGACTTGCCCCATGATCGGCAAGCAATTGAGAATAAATGGATCTTCAAGAGGAAGACGGACGCTGATAGTAGTGTTACTATCTACAAAGCTAGAATTGTCGCAAAAGGTTTTCGACAAGTTCAAGGTGTTGACTACGATGAGAGCTTCTCACTCGTATCTATGCTTGAGTCTGTCCGAATCATGTTAGTAATTGCCGCATTTTATGAAATCTAGCAAATGGATAAACAAAACTGCATTCCTTAATGGATTTATTAAAGAAGAGTTGTATATGATGCAACAAAAGGTTTTGTCAATCCGAAAGGTGCTAACAAAATGTGCAAGCTCCAGCGATCCATCTGTGGACTGGTGCAAGCATCTCGAAGTTGGAATATACGCTTTGATGAGTTGATCAAAGCATATAGTTTTATACAGACTTGCGGTGAAGCCTGTATTTACAAGAAAGTGAGTGGGAGCACTACAACATTTCTGATAAGTATATGTGAATGACATATTGTTGATCGGAAATAATGTAGAATTATTCTGTAAAGCATAAAGGAGTGTTTGAAAGGAGTTTTTCAAAGAAAGACTTCGGTGAAGCTGCTTACATATTGAGCTTCAAGATCTATAGAGATAGATCAAGACGCTTGATAAGTTTTTTCAATGAGTACATACCTTGACAAGATTTTGAAGTAGTTCGAAATGGAGCAGTCAAAGAAAGAGTTCTTGCCTGTATTATAAGGTGTGAAGTTGAGTAAGACTCAAAGCCCGACCACGGCAAAAGATAGAAAGAGAATGAAAGTCATTCCCTATGCCTTGGCCATAGGTTCTATAAAGTATGTCATGCTGTATACCAGATCTATTGTATACCCTGCACTGATTTGGCAAGGGAGTACAACAGTGATCTAGGAGTAGATCACTGGACAGCGGTCAGAATTATCCTTAGTGAAATAAGGATATGTTTCTCGATTATGGACGTGATAAAAAGGTTCGTCGTAAAGGGTTACGCCGATGCAAGTTTTGACACTAATCTAGATGACTCTAAGTCTCGGTCTAGATACATATTGAAAGTGGGAGCAATTAGCTAGAGTAGCTCCATGCAGAGCATTGTTGACATAGAAATTTGCAAAATACATGTGGATCTGAATGTGGCAGACCCGTTGACTAAGATTCTCTTACAAGCAAAACATGATCACACCTTAGTACTCTTTGGGTGTTAATCACATAGCGATGTGAACTAGATTACTGAATCTAGTAAACCCTTTGGGTGTTGGTCACATGGCGATGTGAACTATGGGTGTTAATCACATGATGATGTGAACTATCGATGTTAATCACATGGTGATGTGATCTAGATTATTGACTCTAGTGCAAGTGGGAGACTGAAGGAAATATGCCCTAGAGGCAATAATAAAGTTATTATTTATTTCCTTATATCATGATAAATATTTATTATTCGTGCTAGAATTGTATTAACCGGAAACATAATACATGTGTGAATACATAGACAAACAGAGTGTCACTAGTATGCCTCTACTTGACTAGCTCGTTAATCAAAGATGGTTATGTTTCCTAACCATGGACAAAGAGTTGTTATTTGATTAATGGGATCACATCATTAGATGAATGATCTGATTGACATGACCCATTCCATTAGCTTAGCACCCGATCGTTTAGTATGTTGCTATTGCTTTCTTCATGACTTATACATGTTCCTATGCCTATGAGATTATGCAACTCCCGTTTGCCGGAGGAACACTTTGGGTACTACCAAACGTCACAACGTAACTGGGTGATTATAAAGGAGTACTATAGGTGTCTCCAAAGGTAGATGTTGGGTTGGCGTATTTCAAGATTAGGATTTGTCACTCCGATTGTCGGAGAGGTATCTCTGGGCCCTCTCGGTAATGCACATCACATAAGCCTTGCAAGCACTGCAACTAATATGTTAGTTTTGGGATGATGTATTACAGAACGAGTAAAGAGACTTGCCGGTAACGAGATTGAACTAGGTATTGGATACCGACGATCGAATCTCGGGCAAGTAACATACCGATGACAAAGGGAACAACGTATGTTGTTATGCGGTCTGACCGATAAAGATCTTCGTAGAATATGTAGGAGCCAATATGGGCATCCAGGTCCCGCTATTGGTTATTGACCGGAGACGTGTCTCGGTCATGTCTACATTGTTCTCGAACCGTAGGGTCCGCACGCTTAACGTTACGATGACAGTTATTATGAGTTTATGCATTTTGATGTACCGAAGGTTGTTCGGAGTCCCGGATGTGATCACGGACATGACGAGGAGTCTCGAAATGGTCAAGACATAAAGATTGATATATTGGAAGCCTATGTTTGGACATCGTAAGTGTTCCGGGTGAAATCGAGAATTTTACCGGAGTACCGGGAGGTTACCGGAACCCCCCGGGAACCAAATGGGACTTATTGGGCCTTAGTGGAAAGGTGAAAGGGGCAGCCCATGGTGGGCTGCGCGCCTCCCCCCCTCCCCTAGTCCTATTAGGACTAGGAGAGGTGGCCGGCCCCCTTCTCCCTCTCTCTCTCTCGAGGAGTCCTATTAGGAATAGGATTAGGGGGGGGGTGGGTCCTACTCCCGGTAGGAGTAGGACTCCTCCTGCGCCCTCCTCTCCTTGGCCGGCCAGCCCTCCCCCTGGCAACCTTTATATACGGGGGTAGGGGCACCTCTAGACACACAAGTTGATCATTGAGATCGTTCTTTAGCCGTGTGCGGTGCCCCCTGCCACCAAATTCCACCTTGATCATATCGTTGTAGTGCTTAGGCGAAGCCCTGCGTCGGTAGAACATCAAGATCGTCACCACGCCATCGTGCTGACGGAACTCCTCTCCGAAGCTTTGCTGGATCGGAGCCCGGGGATCGTCATCGAGCTGAACGTGTGCTAAGAACGCGGAGGTGCCGGAGTAACGGTGCTTGGATCGGTCGGATCGGGAAGAAGACGTACGACTACTTCCTCTACGTTGTGTCAACGCTTCCGTTGCGATCTACAAGGGTACGTAGATCAGATTCTCCCCCTCGTTGCTATGCATCACCATGATCTTGCGTGTGCGTAGGATTTTTTTTTTAAATTTACTACGTTCCCCAACAGGCAACTACCCCTAGCGTGCTTGTAAGCAGATGTCAACTCTCTTTTTACCCGCAACATGTTTTTTGCCATGTTTTTTAGTGCTACATGGCAACTGTC
This sequence comes from Triticum monococcum, assembly GCA_034509565.1. NCBI lineage: Eukaryota > Viridiplantae > Streptophyta > Magnoliopsida > Poales > Poaceae > Triticum > Triticum monococcum. Next base: position 498,530,530 of record CM067845.1, on the reverse strand, counting down.
CAGTGTCAGTATGTGACAACTCTTAAAGTTTTCCAAAATCGTGATAACTGTAGTTGTCCGACATGGCAACAACTGCAGTTGCCCAAAAATGGCATCCGACACTTTTGACCTAAGACGACAACTGCAGTTGAGCAACCATGGCAACTGTAGTTGTCCGACATGGCAACTGTAGTTCAACAACATGGCAACTGCAGTTGAGCAACATGGCAACTGAAGAGGGTCCGGACCATGGCAATCGCGGCGGGACGCGTGGTTACTGACACGCGGGGCGTGTGGCTCGCAGGCGGGGAGGGGCGACGGCCGAGACGGGTCATGCGGGCCGTGTGCTCGCTCGCCCGGATGTGCTCGTGTGGGGTGATCGCCCTGCACCGGACGTGTGGGTTGTGGCTGCGCGCGCCCGGACGCGGTCGTGTGGGCGGGGTCGTCTCCGTGCCACACAGGACATGCGGCACAACCACCCGATACACCACACGTGTGGCATTATCGGGGCCCTATCACTCTGAACCACATACGGATATATATAGATGCATTTTTTTTGCGGGAAAAAGGATTTCATTCATCAGGAAATGTAATTACAATCAGCGGCAACAATGCTCGCAATCTCGTCCGGGGGAGAACGCAACCAGCAAGCAGTACGCTGTTGTGTACGTCCCATATGAGCGAGAGTGTGACTAGCTGCATTAACATTCCGCTTGATCTTTATAATTTGAATCCTTCTTTCTTGAGACAGTATTGATTCCGCTTGATCTTCATATGTAGATGCATTTTAGAGTGTAGATTCACTCTTTTTGCTTCGTATGTAGTCCGTAGTGAAATCACAAAAACTTATATTTAGGAACGGAGGGAGTACTATTTTACAAATTATTTACGAATAATTAATAAAATGACTGCATGCATCGTCTAGATGCAAAGACCGGGGTAATTTTTTTTTTTAAAAAAAATTCTGTGGAAGGTGTTTTTTTTATTCGGCGGGTAGAGGATGCAAGTCTTTTTTTAAACAACTTCACAAAGCTTTATTAATTCGTCACAAGGTTTAAAGAGACGGAAGGAAGATTTCTTGATGATCTAACTAAACACGGCGGTCATTTTTCATGGTAAGTGCATGCTTCGGTAAATTATGAGCTTTAAAATTTAAACTCCTACATTCAGGAACGATTTTACAGAAAGTAAGAGAAACAGAATGGTTTATAATCTTTTGAACTATTGCATCATAACTCGCCAGCTTTCGCTTCTGAATGTTGTCCACCACTATTTTACAATTCAATGCCACATGAATTCTCTGGATATAAATATCATCTGCCAGAATCACTTCTTCTCTGACTGCCTCAAGTGATGTTGGATCCGACATGAATATAACAACAATGGCAAAAGCGCCCAGGTAAATTCCTCCTTGGTTCCTACATAGTACTCCAATCGCCCCAAAACCATGACGTGACACCGCCGCGTCCACGTTCAGTTTTGGACCTCGTCATTTGCTCGGACGGTATCCAATGTGATATTTGTTTTTTCTTTGAGCATCAGTACAGATACAAGCGCTCATATACACACGCATACACTCATCTCTATGAACGCACACACGCACACCCTACCTCTATGAGCATCTCTGAGAGACTGAGCCGGCATATTATCTTGAGATTTACGAAGTCACCGTAGGCGCCTCGTCGTCGACGGGAACGTCTCCTCCCACTGAAAGCGCATCGTCGGAAATCCTGAAATAAATCCAGGAATAATGCGAGCACCAGAATTTGAACCCTGGTGGGTTAGGGATACCACTGTCCACCTAACCAACTCAACCACAGATTGATTCGCCAATGTGATATTTGTTGAGGTATAGTGCTAGCTCTTTTGGAACGGGCGTGGTACGACTGTAACCTGGCATGGGCTATCCGGGTGCTTTTCTCCTACTCCTTGTGTAGTGTCAAAAATATTTTTATAATGAAATGGAGGGATTTTTTTGTGAATGTGCTTTTCTCCTATTTAGCGCTCGTCAAAATGCCCTAAAAAGCGCATTAGATCTCGTTATTTGCTCGGATGGCTGGCTCGCCCGTTTTATTTTTCTCGGCTAGCTCTCAGAAAAAAGATAAAGACTTTTTTGGTTTTATAGAAATAGTCATGAAACGAAAAAGTTAATAGATTTTTATCCTTAGTTCTAAAGATGTTTATGGGCTTAAAAAATTCATGACTTTTTTAGAAAAAATCTTGAATTTTAAAACTCATTTACGAGCTTTTGAAAATGTTCATGGCTTTTGGACCAAAAATGACAAAGTAGAAAAATGTCCACGAATCAAAAAATGGTGACAGATAAGAAAAAAAATCGCTACTTTGAAAAGTGTTCATGAATTAAAGAAATGTTCATAAATTTGAAAAATAATCATGAATTTAATAAAATGTTTGAGAACTAAAAAATAGGTGAAAAAAAATGAAAAACTCAAAAAAGCAACAGAAAAGAAGAAACAAAAAATGGAAGAAATAATGAAAAACACCCAGAGTGGAACATTTGAGAACTTTCCTAAAACCAGGTGAAAAACCAGAAAATAGTGTATTTCATGGGCCAGTGAGAAGAACATGCGCTGGGGCTGCGTGTTGAGGAACTTGCTCCCCGTGTGGAGATAATCCCCATCATCAAGGACCAAGTAGAGTATTTCTATACTAACTTGAGTATGGAGAAGTCTGAGAAGGATCTTGTCGAGTCCAAGTGGGCATCCGGGACATAGCACCGTGACAAGGCCAAGGAAAACTTGCATCATGTGGAGTCATCTCTCTCGAACGTGCATTGTGAGCTCGCCACTGAGGTGGTGTCGTGCTCTGAGACACACAGGCCTTGGCATCTTGCTCAAGGTTTCTCCAAGGCGAGTCACATTGACCGGGGAGTTAGAGCCTATGAAGAGGAGTGCTCTTCTTTCTAGTGCAGAAGCCCTAAGTTAGGTGACGAAGGTTGTTTTTGCCAAGGGCGAGGTGTCCACATTGACGTTCAAGGTGACTTGGGATGATGGAGAGATGTTTATGCTGGGTGAGAGTGGCTAAGTTAGAGGCTCTTTTATCTACTCCTATGGGGGCTTCAACACCCTACATGGAGTTTCGGGGCACAAGAGATTTCCACCTAACCCACACTTCTCGTTTCCAAGATGTCTTAGTTAAACTAAAGTATTGAGACACGACAACACTTACTCCATGCAAGATGGTGATGGAGGTAAGCGAGATTCTTTCTTCAAAGGTGTGCCAGGTAGGTCGTGACATGACGATGAATGGTCATACTGTGGATAGGCACGTTGTAGGTCACGTATTGCACCCACATGCTTGTTGGATATGCCAGTTTGGCGGTATGGGAGAAGGCCCCCTGCCTCGACTTTGCATGCATACATTCGCGGGCAACACAAGTTTCTATTGTCGATGACCTTTACAATCTTGCTACATCTAGATAGACCCACTCGTGACCGAGCCGAATCATTGGAGCACCCTCGAATGGAGTGTTAGTTTCCCATATCACTCATTGCATGGCTTTGACATGACACCTTTATTTGAATGCCTTTTTGCCAACATGCCACACTACTTGATGCAACTTTATGACATTCTTATAGCATAGGAGTAGGTGGCACCTTCATTTAGCTTGGGGGTGACTCACCATGTTGTAGTGTCACTCGGCTTGAGACTTTTTGCGAGCATCCCTCGACATTTACTCTGTTCCATGGGTGATCCCATGATTTGTATGTTCATTTGCCTTTCATTTATTGATTGTGTATTTTTGCAAATGTGCACATGTCCTCGCGTTCACCCTTTTTTCTTGGATGGATTTGTTTCGCATGCGCAACGATGACATGGGGTTTGCATGCATGAGGCATGGGTGATATTCATCTAAGAATCCCCCCCCATGTTTCACAACAGGTTTGCACATGCCATCCTGAGAGTAACTTGCACAATGCAAGTAGAGTATTTATATACTAACTTGAGTATGGAGAAGTCTGAGAAGGATCTTGTCGAGTCCAAGTGGGCATCCGGGACATAGCACCGTGACAAGGCCAAGGAAAACTTGCATCATGTGGAGTCATCTCTCTCGAACGTGCATTGTGAGCTCGCCACTGAGGTGGTGTCGTGCTCTGAGACACACAGGCCTTGGCATCTTGCTCAAGGTTTCTCCAAGGCGAGTCACATTGACCGGGGAGTTAGAGCCTATGAAGAGGAGTGCTCTTCTTTCTAGTGCAGAAGCCCTAAGTTAGGTGACGAAGGTTGTTTTTGCCAAGGGCGAGGTGTCCACATTGACGTTCAAGGTGACTTGGGATGATGGAGAGATGTTTATGCTGGGTGAGAGTGGCTAAGTTAGAGGCTCTTTTATCTACTCCTATGGGGGCTTCAACACCCTACATGGAGTTTCGGGGCACAAGAGATTTCCACCTAACCCACACTTCTCGTTTCCAAGATGTCTTAGTTAAACTAAAGTATTGAGACACGATAACACTTACTCCATGCAAGATGGTGATGGAGGTAAGCGAGATTCTTTCTTCAAAGGTGTGCCAGGTAGGTCGTGACATGACGATGAATGGTCATACTGTGGATAGGCACGTTGTAGGTCACGTATTGCACCCACATGCTTGTTGGATATGCCAGTTTGGCGGTATGGGAGAAGGCCCCCTGCCTCGACTTTGCATGCATACATTCGCGGGCAACACAAGTTTCTATTGTCGATGACCTTTACAATCTTGCTACATCTAGATAGACCCACTCGTGACCGAGCCGAATCATTGGAGCACCCTCGAATGGAGTGTTAGTTTCCCATATCACTCATTGCATGGCTTTGACATGACACCTTTATTTGAATGCCTTTTTGCCAACATGCCACACTACTTGATGCAACTTTATGACATTCTTATAGCATAGGAGTAGGTGGCACCTTCATTTAGCTTGGGGGTGACTCACCATGTTGTAGTGTCACTCGGCTTGAGACTTTTTGCGAGCATCCCTCGACATTTACTCTGTTCCATGGGTGATCCCATGATTTGTATGTTCATTTGCCTTTCATTTATTGATTGTGTATTTTTGCAAATGTGCACATGTCCTCGCGTTCACCCTTTTTTCTTGGATGGATTTGTTTCGCATGCGCAACGATGACATGGGGTTTGCATGCATGAGGCATGGGTGATATTCATCTAAGAATCCCCCCCCCACCCCCCCCCCATGTTTCACAACAGGTTTGCACATGCCATCCTGAGAGTAACTTGCACACACATTATCGTATCTTCTTTTGATGTTTTTTGATTTGATATAACAGATGGAAGTGAATCTACATTAGACACTTGTACATTCTAGAAGTACTAATTAGGGTGCACCAAGATAGCCGCTTGTGGAGTTTGGAATCATCTACCGAGATATTAGTTAGCATGGAAACATATACAATTTGTATATACATATAAAGCTAGTTTGACGATAATCCAATTTTAAAGAGGCACACAATTTTGCCCATTTACCTATTGTGCTTGTTAACCAAAATGGTTAGTACTCCCTCTAGTCCATATTAACTGTCACTGCTTTAGTACAACTTTAGCAAAAGTTGTACTAAGGCAGCAATAATTAATATGGATGGAGGGGGTAAAACAATGAAATGCAAACATGTCATAGACCTGTAAAGCGTATCAGACAAGCAAGCTTAAAATACGCACGCTTCCAAGATACATATGAGCAGTGACTGGGAGAAGATCACTCCATGTCATAGCAATGAATAGGTATATGGCGCCAATGATATGTGCTCAATCGGTGGACGTCGACAAGACCATGAGTGGCGAGTCCTATTTGGCGCGCTAGGCACTGGCGAACGAGCTAGTGCATAACTCCCTTCTCCCGTGTGCCCTATTTTTCTCATTTAATTTATTTTTCTTTTTTAATTTTTTTAAATAATTTGGATCTAAAAAAGGTTCCAAATTTTAACAATTCTGTTTTTCTAAATGCACAAGAAATCATAAAATGGTCATGGATTCAAAAATGTTCATGCATTTAAAAAATATTCATCAAAACATAAAAATGTTCATGAATTTTAATTGTTTGCCAATTCCAATAATTGTTGCTCGATTCAAACCAAATAATCACGATTTTGATTTTTTTTGCAAATTTAATATTTTTTTCATGATTTTAATTTTTACACAAATTTGGAAAATGTTCACAACTTTATAAAAATGACCGGGAATTCAATAAATGTTGATGATTTAAAAAATGTTCATGATTTCATAGAAAATAAAAAAAAAGAAAAGTAAAAAATAAATAAAATCAAAATAGAAAATAAAAAAAATAAGAAAATAAAAAATATAGAAAATGCGAAAATGAAAATGAAAAAGCACATAAAAACTGGAAGGAAAAAAAAAGAGAAAACCAGATTGTGCGCTAAATGTACATAGCGGTAGGGGGTACGATCTTGGTCGCCAACTAGCCGCTTATGCGCCGAATAGGATTCCCCCAAGTTGTTCTCACACCTGTTTGTTGTGTGTTTCAAGCTTGTGGTTTGCAAGTTGCACTTGAATAAACGGTGAAGCAACAACGGGGTGTACCTGTCATACGGTTGCATATTTGACTATGTGTAGCCTCGCCACAATGATCAACAGAAAATGCACTGGTCTCGCTGCAATGGCTGCATGAACCAACACCAAACGACCAGAGTGTTGCAGAAATCCTCGCTGCCACCTTGGAACGAATTCCTTCACCACATCCAGCATCAGATGCCATTGGGCACGTGTTAAAGGATGAATCGACAGCTGAAATTCCAAATACTTAATGAGAAACTTATCAATCTCACAACCCAAGGGATTAGCAACACGGATCTTGTCATCAAGTTTTCCTTGAATGTGGACAACCGCCTATAGACAAAAATTAACACGAAGTCCCTAAAGCTTCCCCGAAAATAGCAAGTGTGTCGCGTACAGCCAAGCGGTCCAACAAATAAGGCTTGAAAACATGACCACATCGTCCGCATGGACTGAGATATTCTGGCTCATCGAGAACCCAGGAAGAACATCCAGCAACCTGGCCTCTGAGACCTTCACAAACAGAACCGAAAGCACCTCCATAGAGATCACAAAGAGGAGGGGTAGATGGGGTCACCTTGCTTGATACCACGGGCGAAAAAAAAATCTTCCTCTCTCACTCACCAAGATCTTCATGCTCGCAGTAAACAGTAGAATCGACAGCCATCCCATCCACTTCATGTTGACCCCTTTACTTCGCAGAACTTTGAACAAGAAAAGTCATGGCCCTAGCAATGTCAATCTTAAACAACACACTGTCAATCTTGTGCGAGTGTAACTTTCTAGCCACTTGTCGAACAAGCATGAAATTATTGTGTAAGCTTCTACCCTCGATGAAGGCTGACTGATTCACACCAACAATATCCCCATACGATACCACAAACTATTGGCCAAAGCTTTGGCAAACAACTTAGGAAACTATGGGTATGGAATATTGGCTTGAAATCCTCGATCATCTCCGTGCTAGGTTTCTTAGGAATCAAGGCGATCGGCGCCATGTTGAGCTTAGCAAAACACCGTCCATTGCAAACGTAGAGCTTCAAAAGGCCAGCCATAATTTCATCCTAGATCACAGGCCAAGCGTGCTTGTAGAAAGCTTTGAAAACCCCTTCCGGGCCCGGTGCCCTATCCGAAGGTATCTCTTTGACTACTCCCAAAATTTCATCAACCGTGAAATGTCATCTAGCCCATTTAGATCCAGTTCTGCACCTCCAAGTCCAAAGAGTGGCTCCGGTAACCCTCCTTGCCAATGAGCAACTCATAGGCTCCCCAAAGGCTTCCACCTTGAGATGTTGATCCGTGATGATATCATCTCCAATTTTAATATGTAACGCCCCAAGACCGGAGCTTCAGATGCCTTCCAGGGTTTCCGAGATTCGTTGTGTGATTTGTTTTGTCTGTTGCATTCATCTTTGCATCATGTCATCATGCCATCATTTTTCTCAACAATCAAATCGTATGGATCTTCGATCCATTTAAACCGAGGGAATTCACATGGTGATTCTCTTTATAACATATCCTCCCAATATTAGGGAGCTATATCAAATATTCCTTTAATTTGGAATTTATCACAACATACTTGCATTTTAATTCCCATGCCCATCCTATCTCAAGTTCTTCCTCAAACTTTCCCAACAATTCTTTCACTTCTTATTGAGGCTCCTCTAAAATCTCAGTCCATTTAGAGTCCTTTCGAACGGGTTTCAAAATTCAAACATGTTGAATTAAATTCAACATGTGTGAATCTTTTTTTCTCCAAAAATCCTCTTGCCATTTTATTTAAATTCCTCACATTTTTGTGAGTCCAGAAAAATTACCCTCGTGCGCAAATTCTTTCCCTAACCCTCTCTTTCTATTTCTTCTCTTTATTTCTTCTCTTTCTTCTAAGGAGAATAAGAGAGAATAGAAAGAGAGAGATAAGCCAGCCCAGCTGGCCACTTGGGCCTCCTAGCAGGCCGACCCACTTAAACCCCTCACCTAACCTAGCCCGACCCACCTATCACTCCTTCCTCTCCCCTGCCCGATCCCCATCCGCACCCTCTCCCTCTCGTTCTTTCTCTCCAGCGCGGAGGGAACAACCTTGCGCGCCCCTTCTCTCCCTCCTCTCGCTCTTTTCCTCACGCAACATGGAGTCGCGACCACGCCGGCCTCTCCTCCCCTGCGGCCGTTTCACCGTCGGCCTGCAACCGCTGCCGCCGCGCTCCACAGGACCCCGACGCGACCAAGCCTCACCCCTAGCGCGCCCCTTCTCCTCCTCCACCTGGAGCCTGCAAAGCTGCGTGCCCCTGCCATCCCCACGCCCGTCACCTTCCTCTGTTCTACCCCGCCTTAGCGCCGCCGTCCTCCATGGCCGCAGCCAGCCGAGCTCGAAGCTCCTACCGCTGCACCTCGTGGCCAGGGCCTTTCCCCTTCCTCTGCTACTCCCGACCGCACCGTCGTCCAAGTCCATCAGAGGACCTTCGCTGCCACCATGGAGGCCTAAGCCGCCGACCTCGTCGGGCCTCTACCTCTGTCTCGCGCCCGCAACCATGCTCTGGATCGAGACGAGCTCGATCCCGAGCGCCTCTGCCCGTCCATGCCGTCCCTGAGCCCCGGCGCCCCCTTTGCTCTGTTGCACGCTCATGGCATCCTCGTCGCTCAAGCCTTGCCCCGCACCCTACTGCCTTCGGTTGCTATTGTTTTGTTTGGCCATCATGGACATGTTGCTGCGGACGCCAAGTACGACTACACCATGGCGATACATGAACGACTACACGGCTACGACAAGTGTACCTCTACATTCTGAAATCGCTAAGTACCGCACCGAAACACAAGTACAACAAGGAACCCCGAAGGACTTGGATATGCCAAGTTCCGCTCCGTACGTGTACGACTACACCCGGTGATGCGACTAGCCCCGACAACGTGTACATCTACTCCGTCAAGACTGGACCGACAAGTACACCAACGTCATGTGTACAACGACCGTCGCCGAAGACCCGGGTGGCAAAAACGTCAAGTACCTATGACCGAAGAACGCCAAGTACCTCTCCGAAATTTGAACATGTACCACTACGTCCGGAGGCATCGGATCCGTCAAGTGCAACAACGACTGTGTACAACTATCGGCGACCCCAAACGACTACGAAACGTGAACCTCTATTTTCCCTCCAAAACATGTCCCACTACCGCCGCCCGACCGTCTACGAAACATATACCACGACCATCGCCGAAGACCCCGTGGATGTCAAGTTCCGTGTTGTGACCCTGAACATCTACGGGACATGCTCGACTTCGAACCGTGTACCACGTCGAACACGTACGGCTACACGACGAACCGCCAAGACCCTGAACGACTACCGCCACCGAAGTCCGCGAGTACAACTACTTCCACAACGCGTTGTGTATGACTACCATCGCTTGGGTTTGACAAGACTCCGAGTACCACTACGTTTGCCATGTACAACTACACCAAGTCCGGACCGACAAGTGCCTTGAGAACGTCTGTACCTCTTCCGTCGCCGAGGACCGAAAGTACCACTACGTCCCGTCGAACCCGTCCGCCTCGAAACGCTCGCTTCGAAGGTATAACCCCGAGACGACCACCCGTGGACCGTATGCATGAGTTGTATGAGATGCATGTTGGTTGTTCTAATCTGCCCGTGAACGTTAGTTGTTCCCTCATTTGACATCGTTGTCTACCCGTGGGAACCCGGGAGCACCCCACCATTCTTGCATGACTCGCTCACGCCCTATCTTTTCACCGGCATCTCAATCGAGTTACTGGAACTGGAATGTTGCCATGGCATCATTTCCGTTTCGTCGCCGTGGCACCCCTTTCTTTCTACCACGGTGACAAATGCTTCATAAAATGCTCTTATCAACATTTTAATAAATATTGCATAAAACTTGCACATGTCATTCGCATCATGATAATAACATTTAAATGTTTAAAATTGTTGTTGCACCAAATTGATAAATACATATGGAGATTTACCGGAATTGTTGTACGTTATTTCTGGCCTCATTTAAACTTGCCTAAATGTTTAGTTTACTTATGCTCCACCTCTTGACATGCTTAACAACATTTAATATTGTTGGGTACATAAACGGGAGAGAACTAAATAAGCCATGTGGTGTTTTGTCAATATGCAACTCGTTGCATATGGAGATCCACTTAATTTGTAGGCTTGTTTTTGCATTTTGCCATGCCATGTATCATTAAATCGGACATGCATCATACTGGATTGTGCATCATGCCATGATTATGAGATGGTTGTTTACTATGTTGTTTGCTTCTTTCTGTTGGAAATATGCCCTAGAGGCAATAATAAAATGGTTATTATTATATTTCTTTGTACATGATGATTGTCTATTGTTCATGCTATAATTGTGTTATCCGAAAATCGTAATATATGTGTGAATACATAGACCACAACACGTCCCTAGTGAGCCTCTAGTTGACTAGCTCGTTGATCAAAAGATAGTCATGGTTTCCTGACTATGGACATTGGATGTCATTGATAACGGGATCACATCATTAGGAGAATGATTTGATGGACAAGACCCAATCCTAAGCATAGCTCAAAGATCATGTAGTTCGTTTGCTGCAGCTTTTCCGAATGTCAAGTATCATTTCCTTGGACCATGAAATTGTGCAACTCCCGGATACCGTAGGAGTGCTTTGGGTGTGCCAAACGTCACAACGTAACTGGATGACTATAAAGGTACACTACAGGTATCTCCGAAAGTGTCTGTTGGGTTGGCACGAATCGAGACTGGGATTTGTCACTCCGTATGACGGAGAGGTATCTCTGGGCCCACTCGGTAATGCATCATCATAATGATCTCAATGTGACCAAGTGGTTGATCACAGGATCATGCATTACGGCACGAGTAAAGTGACTTGCTGGTAACGACATTGAACGAGGTATTGGGATACCGATGATCGAGTCTCGGGCAAGTAACGTACCGATTGACAAAGGGAATTGTATACGGATTGATTGAATCCTCGACATCGTGGTTCATCCGATGAGATCATCGAGGAGCATGTGGGAGCCAACATGGGTATCCAGATCCCGCTGTTGGTTATTGACCGGAGAGTCGTCTCGGTCATGTCTGCGTGTCTCCCGAAACCGTAGGGTCTACACACTTAAGGTTCGGTGACGCTAGGGTTGTTGAGATATTAGTATAAGGTAACCCGAAAGTTGTTCGGAGTCCCGAATGAGATCCCGGACGTCACGAGGAGTTCCGGAATAGTCCGGAGGTGAAGATTTATATATAGGAAGTCAAGTTTCGGCCATCGGGAAAGTTTCGGGGGTAATCGGTATTGTACCGGGACCATCGGAAGGGTCCCGGGGGTCCACTGGGTGGGGCCACCTTGTTGGGGAACGTAGTAATTTCAAAAAATTTCCTACGCACACGCAAGATCATGGTGATGCATAGCAACGAGGGGGAGAGTCTGATCTACGTACCCTTGTAGATCGCAACGGAAGTGTTGACACAACGTAGAGGAAGTAATCGTACGTCTTCTTCCCGATCCGACCGATCCAAGCACCGTTACTCCGGCACCTCCGAGTTCTTAGCACACGTTCAGCTCGATGACGATCCTCGGGCTCCGATCCAGCAAAGCGTCGAGGAAGAGTTCCGTCAGCACGACGGCGTGGTGACGATCTTGATGTACTACCGACGCAGGGCTTCGCCTAAGCACTACAACGGTATGATCGAGGTGGAATTTGGTGGCAGGGGGCACCGCACACGGCTAAGGAACGATCTCAAGGATCAACTTGTGTGTCTAGAGGTGCCCCCTGCCCCCGTATATAAAGGTTGCCAGGGGGAGGGCTGGCCGGCCAAGGAGAAGAGGGCGCAGGAAGAGTCCTACTCCTACCGGGAGTAGGACTCCCCCCCCAATCCTATTCCTAATAGGACTCCTCGAGAGAGAGAGAGGGAGAAGGGGGTCGGCCACCTCTCCTAGTCCTAATAGGACTAGGGGAGGGGGGGGGGAGGCGCAGCCCACCATGGGCTGCCCCTTTCACCTTTCCACTAAGGCCCAATAAGGCCCATTTGGTTCCCGGGGGGTTCCGGTAACCTCCCGGTACTCCGGTAAAATTCCCGATTTCACCCGGAACACTTCCGATGTCCAAACATAGGCTTCCAATATATCAATCTTTATGTCTCGACCATTTCGAGACTCCTCGTCATGTCCGTGATCACATCCGGGACTCCGAACAACCTTCGGTACATCAAAATGCATAAACTCATAATAACTGTCATCGTAACGTTAAGCGTGCGGACCCTACGGTTCGAGAACAATGTAGACATGACCAAGACACGTCTCCGGTCAATAACCAATAGCGGGACCTGGATGCCCATATTGGCAACTACATATTCTACGAAGATCTTTATCGGTCAGACCGCGTAACAGCATACGTTGTTCCCTTTGTCATCGGTATGTTACTTACCCGAGATTCGATCGTCGGTATCCAATACCTAGTTCAATCTCGTTACTGGCAAGTCTCTTTACTCGTTCCGTAATACATCATCTCACAACTAACATCTTAGTTATAATGCTTGCAAGGCTTATGTGATGTGTATTACCGAGAGGGCCCGAAGATACCTCTCCGATAATCGGAGTGACAAACCCTAATCTCGAAATACGCCAACCCAACATCTACCATTGGAGACACCTGTAGTACTCCTTTATAATCACCCAGTTACGTTGTGACGTTTGGTAGTACCCAAAGTGTTCCTCCGGCAAACGGGAGTTGCATAATCTCATAGTCATAGGACCATGTATAAGTCATGAAGAAAGCAATAGCAACATACTAAACGATCGGGTGCTAAGCTAATGGAATGGGTCATGTAAATCAGATCATTCAACTAATGATGTGATCCCGTTAATCAAATAACAACTCTTTGTTCATGGTTAGGAAACATAACCATCTTTGATTAACGAGCTAGTCAAGTAGAGGCATACTAGTGACACTCTGTTTGTCTATGTATTCACACATGTATTATGTTTCCGGTTAATACAATTCTAGCATGAATAATAAACGTTTATCATGATATAAGGAAATAAATAATAACTTTATTATTGCCTCTAGGGCATATTTCCTCCAGTCTCCCACTTGCACTAGAGTCAATAATCTAGTTCACATCGCCATGTGATTTAACAGCAATAGTTCACATCACCATGTGATTAACACCCATAGTTCACATCGTCATGTGACCAACACTCAAAGGGTTTACTAGAGTCAGTAATCTAGTTCACATATCTATGTGATTAACACCCAAAGAGTACTAAGGTGTGATCATGTTTTGCTTGTGAGATAATTTTAGTCAACGGGTCTATCACATTCAGATCCGTAAGTATTTTGCAAGTTCTATGTCTACAATGCTCTACACGGAGCTACTCTAGCTAATTGCTCCCACTTTCAATATGTATCCAGATTGAGATTTTAGATTCATCTGGATCAGTGTCAAAAACTTGCATCGACGCAACCCTTTACGACGAACCTTTTTGTCATGTCCATAATCGAGAAACATATCCTTATTTCACTAAGGATAATTCTGACCGCTGTCCAGTGATCTACTCCTAGATCACTATTGTACTCCCTTGCCAAATCAATGCAGGGTATACAATAGATTTGGTATACAGCATGACATACTTTATAGAACCTATGGCCAAGGCATAGGGAATGACTTTCATTCTCTTTCTATCTTCTGCCGTGGTCGGGCTTTGAGTCTTACTCAACTTCACACCTTGTAATACAGGCAAGAACTCTTTCTTTGACTGCTCCATTTTGAACTACTTCAAAATCTTGTCAAGGTATGTACTCATTGAAAAAACTTATCAAGCGTCTTGATCTATCTCTATAGATCTTGAAGCTCAATATGTAAGCATCTTCACCAAAGTCTTTCTTTGAAAAACTCCTTTCAAACACTCCTTTATGCTTTACAGAATAATTCTACATTATTTCTGATCAACAATATGTCATTCACATATACTTATCAGAAATGTTGTAGTGCTCCCACTCACTTTCTCGTAAATACAGGCTTCACCGCAAGTGTGTATAAAACTATATGCTTTGATCAACTTATCAAAGCGTATATTCCAACTCCGAGAAGCTTGGACCAGTCCACAGATGGATCGCTGGAGCTTGCACATTTTGTTAGCACCTTTCGGATTGACAAAACCTTCTGGTTGCATCATATACAACTCTTCTTTAATAAATCCATTAAGGAATGCAGTTTTGTTTATCCGTTTGCCAGATTTCATAAAATGCGGCAATTACTAACATGATTCGGACAGACTCAAGCATAGATACGAGTGAGAAGCTCTCATCGTAGTCAACACCTTGAACTTGTCGAAAACCTTTTGCGACAATTCTAGCTTTGTAGATAGTAACACTACTATCAGCGTCCGTCTTCCTCTTGAAGATCCATTTATTCTCAATTGCTTGCCGATCATTGGGCAAGTCAACCAAAGTCCAAACTTTGTTCTCGTACATGGATCATATCTCAGATTTCATGGCTTCAAGCCACTTTGCGGAATCTGGGCTCACCATCGCTTCTTCTTAGTTCGTAGGTTCGTCATGGTCAAGTAACATGACCTCCAGAACAGGATTACCGTACCACTCTGGTGCGGATCTCACTCTGGTTTACCTACGAGATTCGGTAGTAACTTGATCTGAAGTTACATGATCATCATCATTAGCTTCCTCACTAATTGGTGTAGTAGTCACAAGAACAGATTTTGTGATGAACTACTTTCCAATAAGGTAGAAGGTACAATTACCTTATCAAGTTTTCTACTTTCCTCCCATTCACTTCTTTCAAGAGAAACTCCTTCTCTAGAAAGGATCCATTATAAGCAACGAATGTCTTGCCTTAGGATCTGTGATAGAAGGTGTACCCAACAGTCTCCTTTGGGTATCCTATGAAGACATATTTCTCCGATTTGGGTTTGAGCTTATCAGGATGAAACTTTTTCTCATAAGCATCGCAACCCCAAACTTCAAGAAACGACAACTTTGGTTTCTTGCCAAACCATAGTTCATAAGGCGTCGTCTCGACGGATATAGATGGTGCTCCTTTTTAACGTGAATGCAGCTGTCTCTAATGCATGACCCCAAAAACGATAGTGGTAAATCGGTAAGAAACATCATAGATTGCACTATATCCAATAAAGTACGGTTATGACGTTCGGACACACCATTATGATGTGGTGTTCCAGGTGGCGTGAGTAGTGAAACGATTTCACATTGTTTTAACTGAAGACCAAACTCGTAACTCAAATACTCTTTTCCACGATCAGATCATAGAAACTTTATTTTCTTGTTACGATGATTTTCCACTTCACTCTGAAATTCTTTGAACTGTTCAAGTGTTTCAGACTTTATGTTTCATCAAGTAGATATCCCCATATCTGCTCAAATCATCTTGTGAAGGTCAGAAAATAATGATACCTGCTATAAGCCTTAATATTCATCGGACCACATACATCATTATGTAAGATTTCCAACAAATCTGTTGCTTGCTTCATTGTTCCGGAGAACGGCGTTTTAGTCATCTTGCCCATAAGGCATGGTTCGCAAGCATCAAGTGATTCATAATCAAGTGATTCCAAAATCCCATCAGCATGGAGTTTCTTCATGCGCTTTACACCAATATGACCTAAACGGCAGTGCCACAAATAAGTTGCACTATCATTATTAACTTCGCATCTTTTGGTTTCAATATTATGAATATGTGTATCACTAAGATCGAGATCCAATGAACTATTTTCATTGCGTGTGTAACCATATAAGGTTTTATTCATGTAAACAGAACAACAATTTATTCTTTTACTTAAATGAATAACCGTATTACAATAAACATGATCAAATCATATTCATGCTCAACGCAAACACCAAATAACACTTATTTAGGTTCAACACTAATCCCGAAAGTATAGGGAGTGTGCGATGATGATCATATCAATCTTGGAACCACTTCCAACACACATCGTCATCACTTCACGCTTAACTAGTCTCTGTTCATTCTGCAACTCCCGTTTCGAGTTACTACTCTTAGCAACTGAACTAGCATCAAATACTGAGGGGTTGCTATAAACACTAGTAAAGTACACATCAATAACATGTATATCAAATATACTTATGTTCACTTTGCCATCCTTCTTATCCGCCAAATACTTGGGGCAGTTCCGCTTCCAGTGACCAGTCCCTTTGTAGTAGAAGCACTTAGTCTGAGGCTTAGGACCAGACTTGGGCTTCTTCACTTGAGCAGCAACTTGCTTGCCGTTCTTCTTGAAGTTCCCCTTCTTCCCTTTGCCCTTTTCTTGAAACTAGTGGTCTTGTCAACCATCAACACTTGATGTTTTTCTTGATTTCTACCTTCGTTGATTTCAGCATCACGAAGAGCTTGGGAGTTGTATCCGTTATCCCTTGCATATTATAGTTCATCACGAAGTTCTACTAACTTGGTGATGGTGACTAGAGAATTCTGTCAATCACTATCTTATCTGGAAGATTAACTCCCACTTGATTCAAGCGATTGTAGTACTCAGACAATCAGGGCACATGCTCACTAGTTGAGCGATTCTCCTCTATCTTTCAGCTATAGAACTTGTTGGAGACTTCATATCTCTCAACTCGGGTATTTACTTGAAATATTAACTTCAACTCCTGGAACATCTCATATGGTCCATGACGTTCAAAACGTCTTTGAAGTCCCGATTCTAAGCCATTAAGCATGGTGCACTAAACTATCAAGTAGTCATCATATTGAGCTAGCCAAACGTTCATAACGTCCGCATCTGCTCCTGCAATAGGTCTGTCACCTAGCGGTGCATCAAGGACATAATTCTTCTGTGCAGCAATGAGGATAAACCTCAGATCACGGATCCAATCCGCATCATTGCTACTAACATCTTTCAATACAATTTTCTCTAGGAACATATCAAAGTAAACACAGGGAAGCAACAACGCGAGCTATTGATCTACAACATAATTTTCAAAATACTACCAGGACTAAGTTCATGATAAATTTAAGTTCAATTTAATCATATTACTTAAGAACTCCCACTTAGATAGACATCCCTCTAATCCTCTAAGTGATCACGTGATCCAAATCAACTAAACCATAACCGATCATCACGTGAGATGGAGTAGTTTTCAATGGTGAACATCGTTATGTTGATCATATCTACTATATGATTCACGCTCGACCTTTCGGTCTCCGTGTTCCGAGGCCATATCTGCATATGCTAGGCTCGTCAAGTTTAACCTGAGTATTCCGCGTGTGCAAAACTCGCTTGCACCCGTTGTAGATGGACGTAGAGCTTATCACACCCGATCATCACATGGTGTCTGGGCACGACGAACTTTGGCAACGGTGCATACTCAGGGAGAACACTTCTTGATAATTTAGTGAGAGATCATCTTATAATGCTACCGTCAATCAAAGCAAGATAAGATGCATAAAAGGATAAACATCACATGCAATCAATATAAGTGATATGATATGGCCATCATCATCTTGTGCTTGTGATCTCCATCTCCGAAGCACCGTCATGATCACCATCGTCACCGGCACGACACCTTGATCTCCATCGTAGCATCGTTGTCGTCTCGCCAATCTTATGCTTCCACGACTATCACTACCGCTTAGTAATAAAGTAAAGCATTACATCGCGATTGCATTGCATACAATAAAGCGACAACCATATGGCTCCTGCCAGTTGCCGATAACTTGGTTACAAAACATGATCATCTCATACAATAAAATTTAGCATCATGTCTTGACCATATCACATCACAACATGCCCTGCAAAAACAAGTTAGACGTCCTCTACTTTGTTGTTGCATGTTTTACGTGGCTGCTACGGGCTTAAGCAAGAACTCATCTCACCTACGCATCAAAATCACAACGATAGTTTGTCAAATAGACTCCGTTTTAACCTTCTCAAGGACCGGGCGTAGCCACACTCGGTTCAACTAAAGTTGGAGAGACAGTCGCCCGCAAGCCATCTATGTGCAAAGCACGTCGAGGGAACCGGTCTCGCGTAAGCGTACGTGTAATGTTGGTCCGGGTCGTCTCGTCCAACAATACCGCTGAACCAAAGTATGACATGCTGGTAGGCAGTATGACTTGTATCGCCCACAACTCACTTGTGTTCTACTCATGCAAATAACATCAAACCATAAAACCTAGGCTCTGATACCACTGTTGGGGAACGTAGTAATTTCAAAAAATTTCCTACGCACACGCAAGATCATGGTGATGCATAGCAACGAGGGGGAGAGTCTGATCTATGTACCCTTGTAGATCGCAACGGAAGCGTTGACACAACATAGAGGAAGTAGTCGTACGTCTTCTTCTCGATCCGACCGATCCAAACACCGTTACTCCGGCACCTCCGAGTTCTTAGCACACGTTCAGCTCGATGACGATCCTCGGGCTCCGATCCAGCAAAGCGTCGAGGAAGAGTTCCGTCAGCACGACGGCGTGGTGACGATCTTGATGTACTACCGACGCAGGGCTTCGCCTAAGCACTACAACGGTATGATCGAGGTGGAATTTGGTGGCAGGGGGCACCGCACACGGCTAAGGAACGATCTCAAGGATCAACTTGTGTGTCTAGAGGTGCCCCCTGCCCCCGTATATAAAGGTTGCCAGGGGGAGGGCTGGCCGGCCAAGGAGAGGAGGGCGCAGGAGGAGTCCTACTCCTACCGGGAGTAGGACTCCCCCCCCCAATCCTATTCCTAATAGGACTCCTCGAGAGAGAGAGAGGGAGAAGGGGGCCGACCACCTCTCCTAGTCCTAATAGGACTAGGGGACGGGGGGAGGCGCGCAGCCCACCATGGGCTGCCCCTTTCACCTTTCCACTAAGGCCCATTTGGTTCTCGGGGGGTTCCGGTAACCTCCCGGTACTCCGGTAAAATTCCCGATTTCACCCGGAACACTTCCGATGTCCAAACATAGGCTTCCAATATATCAATCTTTATGTCTCGACCATTTCGAGACTCCTCGTCATGTCCGTGATCACATCCGGGACTCCAAACAACCTTCGGTACATCAAAATGCATAAACTCATAATAACTGTCATCGTAACGTTAAGCGTGCGGACCCTACGGTTCGAGAACAATGTAGACATGACCGAGACACGTCTCCGGTCAATAACCAATAGTGGGACCTGGATGCCCATATTGGCTCCTACATATTCTACGAAGATCTTTATCGGTCAGACCGCATAACAACATACGTTGTTCCCTTTGTCATCGGTATGTTACTTGCCCGAGATTCGATCGTCGGTATCCAATACCTAGTTCAATCTCGTTACTGGCAAGTCTCTTTACTCGTTCCGTAATACATCATCTCACAACTAACATCTTAGTTATAATGCTTGCAAGGCTTATGTGATGTGTATTACCGAGAGGGCCCAGAGATACCTCTTCGACAATCGGAGTGACAAACCCTAATCTCAAAATACGGCAACCCAACATCTACCATTGGAGACACCTGTAGTACTCCTTTATAATCACCCAGTTACGTTGTGACGTTTGGTAGTACTTAAAGTGTTCCTCCGGCAAACGGGAGTTGCATAATCTCATAGTCATAGGAACATGTATAAGTCATGAAGAAAGCAATAGCAACATACTAAACGATCGGGTGCTAAGCTAATGGAATGGGTCATGTCAATCAGATCATTCAACTAAAGATGCGATCCCGTTAATCAAATAACAACTCTTTGTTCATGGTTAGGAAACATAACCATCTTTGATTAACGAGCTGGTCAAGTAGAGGCATACTAGTGACACTTTGTTTGTCTATGTATTCACACATGTATTATGTTTCCGATTAATACAATTCTAGCATGAATAATAAACATTTATCATGATATAAGGAAATAAATAATAACTTTATTATTGCCTCTAGGGCATATTTCCTTCACACCTATCCCGGAGGGCCCCATGGGCTGAAGTGGGAGGGGAACCAGCCCCTAGTGGGCTGGTGCGCCCCCCCTTGGACCTTCCCCTGCGCCTAGGGTTGGAAACCCTAGGGGTGGGGGGGGGGGCGCCATACTTGCCTTGGGGGGCAAGCCACCCCCTTGGCCGCCGCCCCCCTAGGAGATTGGATCTCCTAGGCCCCCCTAGGGACCCTATATATAGTGGGGGGAGGGAGGGCAGCCGCACCCTAGCTCTTGGCCTCTCCCTCTCCCTCCCGTGATACTCCTCCGTCTCCCTGTGCTTGGTGAAGCCCTTCCGAGATCACCGTTGCTTCCACCACCACGCCGTCGTGCTGCTGGATCTTCATCAACCTCTCCTTCCCCTTGCTGGATCAAGTTGGAGGAGACGTCTTCCCAACCGTATGTGTGTTGAACGCGGAGGTGCCGTCCGTTCGGCGCTAGGTCATCGGTGATTTGGATCACGACGAGTACGACTCCATCAACCCCGTTCTCTTGAACGCTTCCGCGCGCGATCTATAAGGGTATGTAGACGCACTCCTTTCTCCCTCGTTGCTA
Source organism: Triticum monococcum (assembly GCA_034509565.1). Lineage (NCBI taxonomy): Eukaryota > Viridiplantae > Streptophyta > Magnoliopsida > Poales > Poaceae > Triticum > Triticum monococcum. The sequence continues at coordinate 498,509,524 of CM067845.1, read as the reverse complement.
TATGACTCCATAGATTGATCTTGGTGATGTGTAGAAAATTTTAAAATTCTGCTACGTTCTCCAACAGTGGCATCATGAGCTAGGTCTATGCGTAGTTTCTATGCACGAGTAGAACATTTTTTGGGCGTGGATATTGTCAATTTGCTTGCCGTTACTAGTCTTATCTTGATTTGGCGGCATCGTGGGATGAAGCGGCCCGGTCCGACCTTACACGTACGCTTACGTGAGACTGGTTCCACTGATTGACATGCACTAGTTGCATAAGGTGGCTGGCGGGTGTCCGTCTCTCCCACTTTAGTCGGATCGGATTCGATGAAAAGGGTCCTTATGAAGGGTAAATAGAAATTGGCATATCACGTTGTGGTTTTGGCGTAGGTAAGAAACGTTCTTGCTAGAAACCTATAGCAGCCACATAAAAACTTGCAACAACAATTAGAGGACGTCTAACTTGTTTTTGCAGCATGTGTCGTGTGATGTGATATGGCCAAAAGGATGTGATGAATGATATATGTGATGTATGAGATTGATCATGTTCTTGTAATAGGAATCACGACTTGCATGTCGATGAGTATGACAACCGGCAGGAGCCATAGGAGTTGTCTTTATTTATTTATGACCTACGTGTCAACATAAACGTCATGTAATTACTTTACTTTATTGCTAAAGCGTTAGCCATAGTAGTAGAAGTAATAGATGACGAGACAACTTCAAGAAGACACGATGATGGAGATCATGATGATGGAGATCATGGTGTCATGCCGGTGACAACGATGATCATGGAGCCCCGAAGATGGAGATCAAAAGGAGCAAATGATACTGGCCATATCATGTCACTATTTGATTGCATGTGATGTTTATCATGTTTTACATCTTATTTTCTCAGAATGACGGTAGCTTAAATAAGATGATCCCTCGTAATAATTTCAAGAAAGTGTTCCCCCTAACTGTGCACCGTTGCGAAGGTTCGTTGTTTCGAAGCACCACGTGATGATCAGGTGTGATAGATTCTAACGTTCGAATACAACGGGTGTAAGCCAGATTTACACACGCAATACACTTAGGTTGACTTGACGAGCCTAGCATGTATAGACATGGCCTCGGAACACAGAAGACCGAAAGGTCGAGCATGAGTCGTATAGAAGATACGATCAACATGAAGATGTTCACCGATGTTGACTAGTCCGTCTCACGTGATGATCGGACACGGCCTAGTTAACTCGGAGCATGTTTCACTTAGATGACTGGAGGGATGTCTATCTGAGTGGGAGTTCATTGAATAATTTGATTAGATGAACTTAATTATCATGAACTTAGTCTAAAATCTTTACAATATGTCTTGTAGGTCAAATGGCCCATGTTGTCCTCAACTTCAACGCGTTCCTAGAGAAAATCAAGCTGAAAGATGATGGCAGCAACTATACGGACTGGGTCCGGAACCTGAGGATCATCCTCATAGCTGCCAAGAAATAGTATGTCCTAGAAGCACCACTAGGTGACGCACCTATCCCAGAGAACCAAGACGTTATGAACGCTTGGCAGTCACGTGCTGATGATTACTCACTCGTTCAGTGCAGCATGCTTTATAGCTTAGAACCGGGGCTTCAAAAGCGTTTTGAGAGACACGGAGCTTATGAGATGTTTGAAGAGCTGAAAATGGTTTTCCAAGCTCATGCCCGGGTCGAGAGATATGAAGTCTCCGACAAGTTTTCAGTTGTAAGATGAAGGAAAATAGTTCTGTCAGTGAGCACATACTCAAAATGTCTGGGTTGCATAACCGCTTGACTCAGCTGGGAGTTAATCTCCCGGATGATGCAGTCATTGACAGAATCCTTCAGTCGCTTCCACCGAGCTACAAGAGCTTTGTGATGAACTTCAATATGCAGGGGATGGAAAAGACCATTCCTGAGGTATATTCAATGCTGAAATCAGCAGAGGTGGAAATCAAAAAGGAACATCAAGTGTTGATGGTGAATAAAACCACTAAGTTCAAGAAAGGCAAGGGTAAGAAGAAATTCAAGAAGGACGGCAAGGGAGTTGCCGCGCCCGGTAAGCAAGCTGCCAGGAAGAAGCCAAAGAATGGACCCAAGCCCGAGACTGAGTGTTTTTATTGCAAGGGAAGTGGTCACTAGAAGCGGAACTGCCCAAAATACTTAGCGGACAAGAAGGCTGGCAACACTAAAGGTATATGTGATATACATGTAATTGATGTGTACCTTACCAGTACTCGTAGTAGCTCCTGGGTATTTGATACCGGTGCGGTTGCTCACATTTGTAACTCAAAGCAGGAGCTGCGGAATAAGCGGAGACTGGCGAAGGACGAGGTGACGATGCGCGTCGGGAATGGTTCCAAGGTCGATGTGATCGCCGTCGGCACGCTGCCTCTACATTTACCTACAGGATTAGTTTTAAATCTCAATAATTGTTATTTAGTGCCAGCTTTGAGCATGCACATTGTATCAGGATCTCGTTTAATTCGAGATGGCTACTCATTTAAATCCGAGAATAATGGTTGTTCTATTTATATGAGAGATATGTTTTATGGTCATGCTCCATTGGTGAATGGTTTATTCTTAATGAATCTCGAGCGTAATATTACACATATTCATAGTGTGAATATCAAAAGATGTAAGGTTGACAATGATAGTCCCACATACTTGTGGCACCGCCGCCTTGGTCACATAGGTGTCAAACGCATGAAGAAGCTCCATGCAGATGGACTTTTGGAGTCTCTTGATTACAAATCATTTGACACGTGCGAACCATGCCTCATGGGTAAAATGACCAAGACTCCGTTCTCAGGAACAATGGAGCGAGCAACCAACTTATTGGAAATCATACATACTGATGTGTGCGGTCCAATGAGTGTTGAGGCTCGCGGAGGCTATCGTTATGTTCTCACCCTCACTGATGACTTGAGTAGATATGGGTATGTCTACTTAATGAAACACAAGTCTGAGACCTTTGAAAAGTTCAAGGAATTTCAGAGTGAGGTTGAGAATCAACGTGACAGGAAAATCAAGTTCTTGCGATCAGATCGTGGGGGAGAATACTTGAGTCACGAATTTGGCACACACTTAAAAAAATGTGGAATAGTTTCACAACTCACGCCGCCTGGAACACCTCAGCATAATGGTGTGTCCGAACGTCGTAATCGCACTCTATTGGATATGGTGCGATCTATGATGTCTCTTACCGATCTACCGTTGTCATTTTGGGGCTATGCTTTAGAGACTGCCGCATTCACTTTAAATAGGGCTCCGTCGAAATCCGTTGAGACGACACCGTATGAATTATGGTTTGGAAAGAAACCTAAGCTGTCATTTCTAAAAGTTTGGGGATGCGATGCTTATGTCAAGAAACTTCAACCTGAAAAGCTCGAACCCAAATCGGAAAAATGTGTCTTCATAGGATACCCTAAAGAAACTATTGGGTATACCTTCTACTGTTGGGAACGTAGTAATTTCAAAAAAATTCCTACACACACGCAAGATCATGGTGATGCACAGCAACGAGAGGGGAGAGTGTTGTCTATGTACCCACGCAGACCGACTGCGGAAGCGTTGACACAACATAGAGGAAGTAGTCGTACGTCTTCCCGATCCGACCGATCCAAGCACCGTTACTCCGGCACCTCCGAGTTCTTAGCACACATACAGCTCGATGACGATCCCCGGGCTCCGATCCAGCAAAGTGTCGAGGAGGAGTTCCGTCAGCACGACGGCGTGGTGACGATCTTGATGTACTACCGTCGCAGGGCTTCGCCTAAGCACTGCTACAATATAATCGAGGTGGAATATGGTGGCAGGGGGCACCGCACACGGCTAAGGAACGATCTCAATCATCAACTTGTGTGTCTAGGGTGCCCCTGCCTCCGTATATAAGGGAGCCAAGGGGGAGGGGGCGGCCGGCCAGGAGGAGGGCGCAGGAGGAGTCCTACTCTTACCGGGAGTAGGACTCCCCCCAATCCTAGTTGGAATAGGATTCCCCGAGGGGGAAAGAGAGAGAGGGAGGCCGGCCACCTCTCCTTGTCCTAATAGGACTAGGGGAGGGGGGAGGCGTGCAGCCCACCTTGGGCTGACCCTTTCTCCTTTCCACTAAAGCCCACTAAGGCCCATATGGTTCCCGGGGGGTTCCGGTAACCTCCCGGTACTCCGGTAAAATCCCGATTTCACCCGGAACACTTCCGATGTCCAAATATAGGCTTCCAATATATCAATATTTATGTCTCGACCATTTCGAGACTCCTCGTCATGTCCATGATCACATCCGGGACTCCGAACTAACTTCGGTACATCAAAATGCATAAACTCATAATAACTGTCATCGTAACCTTAAGCGTGCGGACCCTACGGTTCGAGAATAATGCAGACATGACTGAGACACATCTCCGTTCAATAACCAATAGCGGGACCTGGATGCCCATATTGGCTCCTACATATTCTACGAAGATCTTTATCGGTCAGACCGCATAACAACATACGTTGTTCCCTTTGTCATCGGTATGTTACTTGCCCGAGATTCGATCATCGGTGTCCAATACCTAGTTCAATCTTGTTACCGGCAAGTCTCTTTACTCGTTCTGTAATACATCATCTCGTAACTAACTCATTAGTTGCAATGCTTGCAAGGCTTATGTGATGTGCATTACCGAGAGGGCCCAGAGATACCTCTCCGAAAATCGGAGTGACAAATCCTAATATCGAAATACGCCAACCCAACATCTACCTTTGGAGACACCTGTAGAGATCCTTTATAATCACCCAGTTACGTTGTGACGTTTGGTAGCACACAAAGTGTTCCTCCGGTAAACGGGAGTTGCATAATCTCATAGTCATAGGAACATGTATAAGTCATGAAGAAAGCAATAGCAACATACTAAACGATCGGGTGCTAAGCTAATGGGTCATGTCAATGAGATCATTCAGCTAATGATGTGACCTCGTTAATCAAATAACAACACCTTGTTCATGGTTAGGAAACATAACCATCTTTGATTAACGAGCTAGTCAAGTAGAGGCATACTAGTGACACTAGATTTGTCTATGTATTCACACATGTATTATGTTTCCGGTTAATACAATTCTAGCATGAATAATAAACATTTATCATGATATAAGGAAATAAATAATAACTTTATTATTGCCTCTAGGGCATATTTCCTTTAGTCTCCCACTTGCACTAGAGTCAATAATCTAGATTACACAGTAATGATTCTAACACCCATGGAGCCTTGGTGCTGATCATGTTTTGCTCGTGGAAGAGGCTTAGTCAACGGGTCTGCAACATTCAGATCCGTATGTATCTTGCAAATCTCTATGTCTCCCACCTGGACTAGATCCCGGATGGAATTGAAGCGTCTCTTGATGTGCTTGGTCCGCTTGTGAAATCTGGATTCCTTTGCCAAGGCAATTGCACCAGTATTGTCACAAAAGATTTTCATTGGACCCGATGCACTAGGTATGGCACCTAGATCGGATATGAACTCCTTCATCCAGACTCCTTCGTTCGCTGCTTCCGAAGCAGCTATGTACTCCGCTTCACATGTAGATCCCGCTACGACGCTTTGTTTAGAACTGCACCAACTGACAGCTCCACCATTTAATGTAAACACGTATCCGGTTTGCGATTTAGAATCGTCCGGATCAGTGTCAAAGCTTGCATCAACGTAACCTTTTACGGTGAGCTCTTTGTCACCTCCATATACGAGAAACATATCCTTAGTCCTTTTCAGGTATTTTAGGATGTTCTTGACCGCTGTCTAGTGATCCACTCCTGGATTACTTTGGTACCTCCCTGCTAAACTTATAGCAAGGCACACATCAGGTCTGGTACACAGCATTGCATACATGATAGAGCCTATGGCTGAAGCATAGGGAACATCTTTCATTTTCTCTCTATCTTCTGCAGTGGTCGGGCATTGAGTCTGACTCAACTTCACACCTTGCAACACAGGCAAGAACCCTTTCTTTGCTTGATCCATTTTGAACTTCTTCAAAATCTTGTCAAGGTATGTGCTTTGTGAAAGTCCAATTAAGCGTCTTGATCTATCTCTATAGATCTTTATGCCTAATATGTAAGCAGCTTCACCGAGGTCTTTCATTGAAAAACTCTTATTCAAGCATCCCTTTATGCTATCCAGAAATTCTATAGCATTTCCAATCAGCAATATGTCATCCACATATAAAATCAGAAATGCTACAGAGCTCCCACTCACTTTCTTGTAAATACAGGCTTCTCCGAAAGTCTGTATAAAACCAAATGCTTTGATCACACTATCAAAGCGTTTATTCCAACTCCGAGAGGCTTGCACCAGTCCATAAATGGATCGTTGGAGCTTGCACACTTTGTTAGCTCCCTTTGGATCGACAAAACCTTCTGTTTGCATCATATACAACTCTTCTTCCAGAAATCCATTCAGGAATGCAGTTTTGACATCCATCTGCCAAATTTCATAATCATAAAATGCGGCAATTGCTAACATGATTCGGATAGACTTAAGCATCGCTACGGGTGAGAAGGTCTCATCGTAGTCAACCCCTTGAACTTGTCGAAAACCTTTTGCGACAAGTCGAACTTTGTAGACAGTAACATTACCATCAGCGTCAGTCTTCTTCTTGAAGATCCATTTATTCTCAATTGCTTGCCGATCATCGAGCAAGTCAACCAAAGTCCATACTTTGTTCTCATACATGGATCCCATCTCAGATTTCATGGCTTCAAGCCACTTAGTGGAATCTGGGCTCACCATCGCTTCTTCATAGTTCGTAGGTTCATCATGATCTAGCAGCATGATTTCCAGAACAGGATTACCATACCACTCTGGTGCGGATCTCATTCTGGTTGATCTACGAGGTTCAGTAGTATCTTGTTCTGAAGTTTCATGATCATCATCATTAGCTTCCTCACTAATTGGTATAGGTGTCGCAGGAACAAATTTTCTGTGATGTACTACTTTCCAATAAGGGAGCAGGTACAGTTACCTCATCAAGTTCTACTTTCCTCCCACTCACTTCTTTCGATAGAAACTCCTTCTCTAGAAAGGATCCATTCTTAGTAACGAATGTCTTGCCTTCGGATTTGTGATAGAAGGTGTACCCAACAGTCTCCTTTGGGTATCCTATGGAGACACATTTCTCCGATTTGGGTTCGAGCTTATCAGGTTGAAGCTTTTTCACATAAGCATCGCATCCCCAAACTTTAAGAAACAACAACTTTGGTTTCTTGCCAAACCATAGTTCATAAGGTGTCGTCTCAACGGATTTTGATGGTGCCCTATTTAACGTGAATGCAGCCGTCTCTAAGGCATAACCCCAAAATGATAGCGGTAAATCAGTAAGAGACATCATAGATCGCACCATATCTAGTAAAGTACGATTACGACATTCGGACACACCATTACGCTGTGGTGTTCCTGGTGGCGTGAGTTGCGAAACTATTCCACAATTTTTCAAATGTACACCAAACTCGTAACTCAAATATTCTCCTCCACGATCAGATCGTAGAAACTTTTTTTCTTGTTACGATGATTTTCAACTTCACTCTGAAATTCTTTGAACTTTTCAAATGTTTCAGACTTATGTTTCATTAAGTAGATATACCCATATCTGCTTAAGTCATCTGTGAAGGTGAGAAAATAACGATATCCGCCACGAGCCTCAATATTCATCGGACCACATACATCGGTATGTATGATTTCCAACAAATTTGTTGTTCTCTCCATAGTACCGGAGAACGGTGTTTTAGTCATCTTGCCCATGAGGCACGGTTCGCAAGTACCAAGTGATTCATAATCAAGTGGTTCCAAAAGTCCATCAGTATGGAGTTTCTTCATGCGCTTTATACCGATATGACCTAAACGACAGTGCCACAAATAAGTTGCACTGTCATTATCAACTCTGCATCTTTTGGCTTCAATATTATGAATAATGTGTGTTACTACTATCGAGATTCATCAAAAATAGACCACTCCTCAAAGGTGCATGACCATAAAAGATATTACTCATATAAATAGAACAACCATTATTCTCTGATTTAAATGAATAACCGTCTCGCATCAAACAAGATCCAGATATAATGTTCATGCTCAACGCTGGCACCAAATAACAACTATTTAGGTCTAATATTAATCCCGAAGGTAGATGTAGAGGTAGCGTGCCGACCGCGATCACATCGACTTTGGAACCGTTTCCCACGCGCATCGTCACCTCGTCCTTCGCCAGTGTTCGCTTAATCCGTAGTCCCTGTTTCGAGTTGCAAATATTAGCAACAGAACCAGTATCAAATACCTAGGTGCTACTGCGAGCTCTAGTAAGGTACACATCAATAACATGTATATCACATATACCTTTGTTCACCTTGCCATCCTTCTTATCCGCCAAATACTTGGGGCAGTTCCGCTTCTAGTGACCAGTCTGCTTGCAGTAGAAGCACTCAGTTTCAGGCTTAGGTCCAGACTTGGGTTTCTTCTCTTGAGTAGCAACTTGCTTGCTGTTCTTCTTGAAGTTCCCCTTCTTCTTCCCTTTGCCCTTTTTCTTAAAACTAGTGGTCTTCCTGACCATCAACACTTGATGCTCCTTTTTGATTTCTACCTCCGCAGCTTTTAGCATTGCGAAGAGCTCGGGAATAGTCTTGTTCATCCCTTGCATATTATAGTTCATCACAAAGCTCTTGTAGCTTAGTGGCAGTGATTGGAGAATTCTGTCAATGACGCAATCATCTGGAAGATTAACTCCCATCTGAATCAAGTGATTATTATACCCAGACATTTTGAGTATATGCTCACTGACAGAACTGTTCTCCTCCATCTTGCAGCTATAGAACTTATTGGAGACTTCATATCTCTCAATCCGGGCATTTGCTTGAAATATTAACTTCAACTCCTGGAACATCTCATATGCTCCATGACGTTCAAAATGTCGTTGAAGTCCCGATTCTAAGCCGTAAAGCATGGCACACTGAACTATCGAGTAGTCATCAGCTTTGCTCTGCCAGACGTTCATAACATCTGGTGTTGCTCCAGCAGCAGGCCTGGCACCCAGCGGTGCTTTCAGGACGTAATTCTTCTGAGTAGCAATGAGGATAATCCTCAAGTTATGGACCCAGTCCGTGTAATTGCTACCATCATCTTTCAACTTCGCTTTCTCAAGGAACGCATTAAAATTTAACGGAACAACAGCACGAGCCATCTATCTACAATCAACATAAACAAGCAAGATACTATCAGGTACTAAGTTCATGATAAGTTTAAGTTCAATTAATCAAATTACTTAAGAACTCCCACTTAGATAGACATCCCTCTAATCCTCTAAGTGATCACGTGATCCAAATCAACTAAACCATAACCGATCATCACGTGAGATGGAGTAGTTTTCAATGGTGAACATCACTATGTTGATCATATCTACTATATGATTCACGCTCGACCTTTCGGTCTCCGTGTTCCGAGGCCATATCTGCATATGCTAGGCTCGTCAAGTTTAACCTGAGTATTCTGCGTGTGCAAAACTGGCTTGCGCCCATTGTAGATGGACGTAGAGCTTATCACACCCGATCATCGCGTGGTGTCTGGGCACGACGAACTTTGGCAACGGTGCATACTCAGGGAGAACACTTCTTGATAATTTAGTGAGAGATCATCTTATAATGCTAGCGTCAATCAAAGCAAGATAAGATGCATAAAAAGATAAACATCACATGCAATCAATATAAGTGATATGATATGGCCATCATCATCTTGTGCTTGTGATCTCCATCTCCGAAGCACCGTCATGATCACCATCGTCACCAGCGCGACACCTTGATCTCCATCATAGCATCGTTGTCGTCTCGCCAATATTATGCTTCCACGACTATCGCTACCGCTTAGTGATAAAGTAAAGCATTACATCGCGATTGCATTGCATACAATAAAGCGACAACCATATGGCTGCTGCCAGTTACCGATAACTCGGTTACAAAACATGATCATCTCATACAACAAAATTTAGCATCATGTCTTGACCATATGACATCACAACATGCCCTGCAAAAACAAGTTAGACGTCCTCTACTTTGTTGTTGCAAGTTTTACGTGGCTGCTACGGGCTTAAGCAAGAACCAATCTCACCTACGCATCAAAACCACAATGATAGTTTGTCAAATAGACTCCGTTTTAACCTTCGCAAGGACCGGGCGTAGCCACACTCGGTTCAATTAAAGTTGGAGAGACAGTCGCCCGCAAGCCACCTATGTGCAAAGCACATCGGGGGAACCGGTCTCGCGTAAGCGTACGCGTAATGTTGGTCAGGGTCGTCTCGTCCAACAATACCGCCGAACCAAAGTATGACATGCTGGTAGGCAGTATGACTTATATCGCCCACAACTCACTTGTGTTCTACTCGTGCATATAACATACAAACCATAAAACCTAGGCTTGAATGCCACTGTTGGGAACGTAGTAATTTCAAAAAATTTCCTACGCACACGCAAGATCATGGTGATGCACAGCAACGAGAGGGGAGAGTGTTGTCTACGTACCCACGCAGACTGACTGCGGAAGCGTTGACACAACGTAGAGGAATTAGTCGTACGTCTTCCCGATCCGGCACCTCCGAGTTCTTAGCACACGTATAGCTCGATGACGATCCCGGGCTCCGATCCAGCAAAGCGTCGGGGAGGAGTTCCGTCAGCACGACAACATGGTGACGATCTTGATGTACTACCGTCGCAGGGCTTCGCCTAAGCACTGCTACAATATAATCGAGGTGGAATATGGTGGCAGGGGGCACCGCACACCGCTAAGGAACGATCTCAATCATCAACTTGTGTCTAGGGTGCCCCCTGCCTCCGTATATAAAGGAGCCAAGGGGGAGGGGGCGGCCGGCCAGGAGGAGGGCGCAGGAGGAGTCCTACTCCTACCGGGAGTAGGACTCCCCCCCAATCCTAGTTGGAATAGGATTCCCCGAGGGGGAAAGAGAGAGAGAGGGAGGCCGGCCACCTCTCCTTGTCCTAATAGGACTAGGGGAGGGGGGAGGCGCGCGGCCCACCTTGGGCTGCCCCTTTCTCCTTTCCACTAAAGCCCACTAAGGCCCATATGGTTCCCGGGGGGTTCCGGTAACCTCCCGGTACTCCGGTAAAATCCCGATTTCACCCGGAACACTTCCGATGTCCAAATATAGGCTTCCAATATATCAATATTTATGCCTCAACCATTTCGAGACTCCTCGTCATGTCTGTGATCACATCCGGGACTCCGAACTAACTTCGGTACATCAAAATGCATAAACTCATAATAACTATCATCGTAACCTTAAGCGTGCGGACCCTACGGTTCGAGAATAATGCAGACATGGCTGAGACACATCTTCGGTCAATAACCAATAGCGGGACCTGGATGCCCATATTGGCTCCTACATATTCTACGAAGATCTTTATCGGTCAGACCGCATAACAACATACGTTGTTCCCTTTGTCATCGGTATGTTACTTGCCCGAGATTCGATTGTCGGTATTCAATACATAGTTCAATCTCGTTACCGGCAAGTCTCTTTACTCGTTCTGTAATACATCATCTCGTAACTAACTCATTAGTTGCAATGCTTGCAAGGCTTATGTGATGTGCATTACCGAGAGGGCCCAGAGATACCTCTCCGACAATCGGAGTGACAAATCCTAATATCGAAATACGCCAACCCAACATCTACCTTTGGAGACACCTGTAGAGCTCCTTTATAATCACCCAGTTACGTTGTGACGTTTGGTAGCACACAAAGTGTTCCTCCGGTAAATGGGAGTTGCATAATCTCATAGTCATAGGAACATGTATAAGTCATGAAGAAAGCAATAGCAACATACTAAACGATCGGGTGCTAAGCTAATGGGTCATGTCAATGAGATCATTCAGCTAATGATGTGACATCGTTAATCAAATAACAACACCTTGTTCAGGGTTAGGAAACATAACCATCTTTGATTAACGAGCTAGTCAAGTAGAGGCATACTAGTGACACTAGGTTTGTCTATGTATTCACACATGTATTATGTTTCCGGTTAATACAATTCTAGCGTGAATAATAAACATTTATCATGATATAAGGAAATAAATAATAACTTTATTATTGCGTCTAGGGCATATTTCCTTCATCTACCTTAGATCCGAAGGCAAGATCTTTGTTGACAAGAATGGGTCCTTTCTAGAGAAAGAGTTTCTCTCGAAAGAAATAAGTGGGAGGAAAGTAGAACTTGATGAAGTATTACCTCTTGAACCGGTAAGTGGCGCAGCTCAAGAAAATGTTCCTGAGGTGCCTGCACCGACTAGAGGGGAAGTTAATGATGATGATCATGAAACTTCAGATCAAGTTGCTACTGAACTTCGTAGGTCCACGAGGACACGTTCCGCACCAGAGTGGTACGATAGCTCTGTCTTGAAAATCATGTTGTTGGACAACGGTAAACCTTCGAACTATGAAGAAGCGATGGCAGGCCCAGATTTCGACAAATGGCTGGAAGCCATGAAATCCGAGATAGGATCCATGTATGAAAACGAAGTATGTACTTTGACTTACTTGCCCGATGATCGGCGAGCCATAGGAAATAAATGGATCTTTAAGAAGAAGACAGGCGCGGATGGTAACGTAACCATCTATAAAGCTCGGCTTGTCGCTAAGGGTTATCGACAAGTTCAAGGGGTTGACTACGATAAGACTTTCTCACCCGTAGCGAAGCTGAAGTCCGTCCGAATCATGTTAGCAATTGCCGCGTTCTATGATTATGAGATATGGCAAATGGACGTCAAAACGGCATTCCTTAATGGTTTCCTTAAGGAAGAATTGTATATGATGTAGCTGGAAGGTTTTGTCGATCCTAATAATGCTGACAAGGTGTGCAAGCTCCAACGCTCGATTTATGGGCTGGTGCAAGCATCTCGGAGTTGGAAAATTCGTTTTGATGAGATGATCAAAGTGTTTGGGTTTACGCAGACTTATGGAGAAGCCTGCATTTACAAGAAAGTGAGTGGGAGCTCTGTAGTATTTCTCATATTGTATGTGGATGACATACTGTTGATGGGAAATGATATAGAATTCTTGGAAAGCGTAAAGGCCTACTTGAACAAGTGTTTTTCAATGAAGGACCTTGGAGAAGCTGCTTATATATTAGGCATCAAGATCTATAGAGATAGATAGAGACGCCTCATTGGTCTTTCACAGAGTACGTACCTTGACAAGATATCGAAGAAGTTCAAAATGGATCAGTCAAAGAAGGGGTTCTTGCCTGTATTGCAAGGTAGGAGATTGAGCACGGCTCAATGCCTGACCACGGCAGAAGATAGAGAAAAGATGAGTGTCGTCCCCTACGCCTCGGCCATAGGGTCTATCATGTATGCTATGTTGTGTACCAGACCTGATGTAAACCTTGCCGTAAGTTTGGTAGGAAGGTACCAAAGTAATCCCGGCATGGAACACTGGACAGCGGTCAAGAATATCCTGAAGTACCTGAAAAGGACTAAGGATATGTTTCTCGTTTATGGAGGTGACGAAGAGCTTGTCATAAAGGGTTACGTTGATGCTAGCTTCGACACAGATCTGGATGACTCTAAGTCACAAACCGGATACGTGTATATTTTGAATGGTGGGGCAGTAAGCTGGTGCAGTTGCAAGCAAAGCGTTGTGGCGGGATCTACATGTGAAGCGGAGTACATGGCAGCCTCGGAGGCAGCACAAGAAGCAGTCTGGGTGAAGGAGTTCATTACCGACCTAGGAGTCATACCCAATGCGTCGGGCCCGATGACTCTCTTCTGTGACAACACTGGAGCTATTGCCCTTGCCAAGGAGCCCAGGTTTCACAGGAAGACCAGGCATATCAAGCGTCGCTTCAGCTCCATTCGTGAAAGTGTTCAAAATGGAGACATAGAGATTTGTAAAGTACATATGGACCTGAATGTGGCAGATCCGTTGACTAAACCTCTCCCTAGAGCAAAACATGATCAACACCAGAACTGTATGGGTGTTCGATTCATCATAATGTAACTAGACTATTGACTCTAGTGCAAGTGGGAGACTGTTGGAAATATGCCCTAGAGGCAATAAGAAAATGGTTATTATTATATTTCTTTGTTCATGATAATTGTCTATTGTTCATGCTATAATTGTGTTATCTGGAAATCGTAATACATGTGTGAATACATAGACCACAACACGTCCCTAGTGAGCCTCTAGTTGACTAGCTTGTTGATCAAAAGATAGTCATGGTTTCCTAACTATGGACATTGGATGTCATTGATAACGGGATCACATCATTAGGAGAATGATGTGATGACAAGACCCAATCCTAAGCATAGCTCAAAGATCGTGTAGTTCAGTTGCTGTAGCTTTTCCAAATGTCAAGTATCATTTCCTTGGACCATGAGATTGTGCAACTCCCGGATACCGTAGGAGTGCTTTGGGTGTGCCAAACATCACAACGTAACTGGATGACTATAAAGGTACACTATAGGTATCTCCGAAAGTGTCTGTTGGGTTGGCACGAATCGAGACTGGGATTTGTCACTCCGTATGATGGAGAGGTATCTCTGGGCCCACTCGGTAACGCATCATCATAATGAGCTCAATGTGACCAAGTGGTTGATCACGGGATCATGCATTACGGCACGAGTAAAGTGACTTGCCGGTAACGAGATTGAACGAGGTATTGGGATACCGACGATCGAGTCTCGGGCAAGTAACGTACCGATTGACAAAGGGAATTGTATACGAATTGATTGAATCCTCGACATCGTGGTTCATCCGATGAGACCATCAAGGAGCATGTGAGAGCCAACATGGGTATCCAGATCCCGCTGTTGGTTATTGACCGGAGAGTCGTCTCGGTCATGTCTGTGTGTCTCCCGAACCCGTAGGGTCTACACACCTAAGGTTCGGTGACACTAGGGTTGTTGAGATATTAGTATACGGTAACCCGAAAGTTGTTCGGAGTCCTGGATAAGATCCCGGACATCACGAGGAGTTCTGGAATGGTCCGGAGGTGAAGATTTATATATAGGAAGTCAAGTTTCAGCCATCGGGAAAGTTTCGGGGGTAATCGGTATTGTACCGGGACCACCGGAAGGGTCCCGAGGGTCCACCGGGTGGGGCCACCTATCCCGAAGGGCCCCATGGGCTGAAGTGGGAGGGGAACCAGCCCCTAGTGGGCTGGTGTGCCCCCCTTGGGCCTTCCCCTGCGCCTAGGGTTGGAAACCCTAGGGGTGGGGGGGGGGGGCGCCACACTTGCCTTGGGGGGCAAGCCACCCCCTTGGCCGCCGCCCCCCTAGGAGATTGGATCTCCTAGGTCCAGCGTCCCCCCTAGGGACCCTATATATAGTGGGGGGGAGGGAGGACAGCCGCACCCTAGCCCCTGGCCTCTCCCTCTCCCTCCCGTGACACTCCTTCGTCTCCCTGTGCTTGGCGAAGCCCTGCCGAGATCACCGTTGCTTCCACCACCACGTCGTCGTGCTACTGGATCTTCATCAACCTCTCCTTCCCCCTTACTAGATCAAGTTGGAGGGGACGTCTTCCCAACCGTACGTGTGTTGAACGCTGAGGTGCCGTCCGTTCGGCGCTAGGTCATCGGTGATTTGGATCATGACGAGTATGACTCCATCAACCCCGTTCTCTTGAACGCTTCCGCGCGGGATCTACAAGGGTATGTAGATGCACTCCTTTCTCCCTCATTGCTAGATGACTCCATAGATTGATCTTGGTGATGCGTAGAAAATTTTAAAATTCTGCTACATTCCCCAACACTTTCCGGGTTACTTCTCGCGTTAGCTTCAGTTTCGTTCCGGTGTTGTGAGGATCCGTTCATCTACGTCCGTTTGTCTTCTTCATGGACTCGTTCTTTTTCCTTGCGGGATCTCAGGCAAGATGACCATACCCTCGAAATCACTTATATCTTTGCTTGCTAATTGCTCGCTCTATTGCTATGCTGCGATACCTACCACTTTGCAATAACATGCCTCTCATATTGCCATGTCAAGCCTCTAACCCACCTTTCCTAGCAAACTGTTGTTTGACTATGTTACCGCTTTGCTCAGCCCCTCTTATAGCATTGCTAGTTGCAGGTGAAGCTGAAGTTTGTTCCATGTTTGGAACATGGTTATGTTGGGATATCACAATATCTCTTATTTATATTAATGCATCTATATACTTGGTAAAGGGTGGAAGGCTCGGCCTTATGCCTGGTGTTTTGTTCCACTCTTGCTGCCCTAGTTTCCGTCATACCGGTGCTATGTTCCTTGATTTTGCGTTCCTTACACGGTTGGGTTATAATGGGAACCCCTTGACAGTTCGTTTTGAATAAAACTCCTCCAGCAAGGCCCAACCTTGGTTTTACCATTTGCCACCTAAGCCTTTTTCCCTTGGGTTCTGCAGACTCAAGGGTCATCTTTATTTAAACCCCTGGGCCAGTGCTCCTCTAAGTGTTGGTCCAAACTAGAGTCCTTTGCAGCGCCACCTCGGGGCAACTCGAGGTTTGGTTTTAGTTGTACAGAGCGCTCATCCGGTGTGCCCTGAGAACGAGATACGTGCGAATCCTATCGGGATTTGTCGGCACATCGGGCGGCTTTGCTGGTCTTATTTTACCATTGTCGAAATGTCTTGTAACCGGGATTCTGAGTCTGACCGGGTCTTCCTAGGAGAAGGAATATCCTTCGATGACCGTGAGAGCTTGTGATGAGCTAAGTTGGGACACCCTACAGGGTTTTGAACTTTCGAAAGCCGTGCCCGCGGTTATGGTCAGATGGGAATTTGTTAATGTCTGGTTGTAGAGAACTTGACACTTAACTAAATTAAAATGGATCAACCGCGTGTGTAGCCGTGATGGTCTTTTCTCGGCGGAGTCCGGAAAGTGAACACGGTTTTGGAGTTATGTTTGAACGTAAGTAGCTTCAGGATCACTTCTTGATCACTTATAGTTTCTCGACCGTTGCATTGCTTCTCTTCTCGCTCTTATTTGCGTATGTTAGCCACCATATATGCTAGTGCTTGCTGCAGCTCCACTTCACTACCTTTTCCTACCCATAAGCTTACATAGTCTTGATCGCGAGGGTGTGAGATTGCTGAGTCCCTGTGACTCACAGATTATTTCCAAAACCAGATGCAGGTGCCGATGATGCCAGTACAGGGGACGCGACCGAACTCAAGTGGGAGTTCAACGAGGATTCAGGACGTTACTATATTTCCTTTTCAGACGATCAGTAGAGGAGCCCAGTTGGGGCTATCGGGGACCTATGCATTTGGGGTTGTCTTTATTTTGCTTCCGTAGTCAGACCTTGATTGTATTCTGGATGATGTAATGCTATATCCATATATTGTGTGAAGTGGCGATTGTAAGCCAACTCTTTATCCCTTTCATATTCAGTACATGGGATGTGTAAAGATTACCCCTCTTGCGACATGCTTACTATGCGGTTATGCCTCTAAGTCGTGCTCCGACACGTGGGAGATATAGCCGCATCATGGGTGTTACATAATAGAAGGCATAAAGTTTTTTGCACGCCGTCCATTAGCAGTAGCATGAAAAAGCTTAAAGTTTGCATCCCCTGCCTTAATCCATCTAATCTGGGACCTTTGCCTTGCGATAGTTCCTTCCAAAGGGGCCAGCCCAAGCATCACCAATTTGAGTGTATGTCCTAACCATATTCTTCAAGGCCAGCCGTCAAGACTCTTGTGCCGTCTCCGACCTAAGAATCACCAGTTTTGCAATAGCCAACTTAAGCTTGATGTTACCCACCTTTCTTCGATCCCATGCCTGAAAATACGCAACTGCATTGATGAACAACGAATCAAGGCGTTTAAAGGGATCAACAATACCACGATCACACACCCATGCCTCCTTGAGAGCCTCATCAAAACCATCCAACTTGAGCCAGAATAGCTCAAACTGGAAGCGCCTTTTAGCCGCACCTTGCACCTGTGTGGAGAGACGCAAAGGTGCACAGTGTGACACGTTTGTAGAGAGCACGTGAAGAAGGCAATCCGCATGACTAAGCTCCCAATCCACCGAGGCAAGAACGCGATCAATTTTAGTGAGGGTAGGCACATCCCTCTCATTACTCAAGTGAAAAGACCGGCCAATTGTCATGAAGAGGGTTCGTACAGGGGGAGGCTTAGGAGCTACAAGGGAGACATTAGCGCTAATCATGGTAATCGGTGGTAGTGCTGGGTACTTGAGTTCTATAAACATGACTGCTGCTTAATATTAGGGCGTTTTGGACCATTTGATCACGTGGTTTTACTGTTGAGATGGTTTGGATCTTTCTCGCTCATCTTTTTAGAGTGAAGTATTAGTAGATAGATAATACACTAGCTACTGGCATATGATTACGTTGCAGTGCAAATATTTGAACAGAGAGCTAATAATTTTTTATGCTCCCTTTTCTACTAAATAGAGCTTATACATTGACACAGATAAGGCAACACACAAATACATAGATAAACCAGTTGTACACGAACACAAGCAAACATATACTACGATAGAAACTGAATCTGGTACTTGGGCGAACATTCTGAAAACTAAATATATACAAAACAAATGTCTGGCTGGGCTGGAAAAGGCCAGGGGACTCTCAATTTTGGTGTAGTTTGTTGGATGTCAAGAAACTGTATTTTCAACATGTAAAAAAATTGGGAATGGGAATGAAACCAGATTCTGGGAGGATTGGTGGGTTGGATCTAGACCTTTGAAAGACTTGTACCCTAGACTTTGCAATATTAGTTTTGACCACAATATCTCTGTGGCAGAAGCTGTGAATAGGGGGTGGCAAGGGTTTAGCTTTAGGAGAGATTTAAATGCAGAGACTAATGAACTCTGGAATAGCCTTAAACAAAGATGTGAGTCAGTTAGGATGCATGGGGGAGCGGATCAACCCATGTGGATGCTGACTAAAAATAGGAAATTTTCAATGAAATCTCTATATTCCTTTCTGATCAATGAGGGAGTGGGATACCCACACAAATTTTTATGGAAAACAAAAGTGCCATCAAAAATCAAAATGTTTCTCTGGTTATTGAATAAGAGAAGTATCTTAACAAAAGATAATCTGCTGAGAAAAGGATGGAAAGGTGCGAAAGAATGTGTTTACTGTGGAAAGATAGAAACTATTGACCATTTATTTTTTGATTGCTCTGCAGCCAGACTGGTCTGGAGTTTGATCAAATGTGCTTTCGATCTTAGGTGATACCCCACTAACCTTGATGATTTCCTGGGAGGATGGTTAAATTTCTTTAAGAATCCAGAAAAGGGAATGGTTTTAGTGGGGAGCGCAACTATTTTATGTTCTCTTTGGAAATGTAGAAATGATGTAATCTTCAGATCAAAGAAGATATATGATCCAATGGTTTTTATTCGGTTGATGTGTAACTGGATTGTGGATAGGTCAATTTTGCAGAAAAAAAGCCGGAGGAAAGACTAATGCACCTGGGAGCAAAGCTAATCGAGCAGGTGGCAAATGAAATCTACAAGGCGGCGCAGGGATGGAGGCTGGGTGTTCGTCGTCTGGAGACCTGATCAGCGAAGACCGGCTTCCTTCTTCTTTTGTTGTGTCGACCTGTAATTTTGAACTTGCCTAAATAACTTTGTTGGTGTTTGGCGATGGATGTAAGCGACGATCTTCTGCCCTTGTGATCGGGGGTGAGGGTAGGGGGGAGATGATCTTAAAACTTATGCTATGGTCCTCGGTGCGTTGTATGAGACTACGAGACTCTGTCTGCTTTTGATTTCGTTAATGAAATCGAAGTCAAAACCTCTTTTATTCAAAAAAAACATATACTATGATAATAGTAGTACCTAAAAGATCTTATATTAGTTTAGTACTAAGTAATGAACAGAGTGGCAATGCCTGTTAACAAAAAAGGAGTGAGGCTAAGCACATTTCCTGTACGTGCGAGCAAGCCACCACCAGAAGGCAAGGACGCCAGCAATCAGAATGCCGAGACCGTAAAACATTGCGATGACCATCCACGGCTCGCCAAAGTACACCAGAAGAAGGTCTATCGCCATGACAGGTTGACCGACCCAAATCCAACCAATCTCGGCGAGTGCTTCCCGCAGGGCAACAGGGGCGTTCGGCAGGAACAGGGTCATGTACACCAGTACCACTGTGACCAGCGCCATGTAGACCCCCCATGACATGAGAGCCGGCAGACACCATGAGCGGCCAGCAGGGATGTAAGGGTGGGTGTAGAGGGTGTATGCCAAGGCCGAGGTGCCGCCGATGTACATGAAGAGAATGCAGATTGCCCCTACCCACACGACATCAGGGGATGTGCCAGCCTTGCAATTTGCTTCCCCAACCGTTAGTGCAGCAGGCGCCATGGGCATCGTGATTCCAATCTGATCGTTGGTAACCTTAGCACTCTTGATCTGGTAGAGCAGCCGTGGCGGGTTTAGGGTATGGCCTCCGTCAGCAGACATCTTCATATGATGTATCCTGCAAATTATGTTATCCTATATCCTGCAGAAAACAAAGTCAGGTATGGTATGGTATCAGTTACCATCAATAGAAGAGTGCTGTGCATGCATGGAATCTTAAATGAATCGATGCTGTACACTATATCTATAAGCTCCTCCTCCTAAAAGCACAGCTCATCTCATGCTGTCCAGAGTTTAGAAGGCCAGTCGCATATGAAGCAAGCTAAGAACAAACTATACGGTTTTCAGAAGAAAACAATCAACAATCTACAGATGCATTTTACTAGCAAGTACTCGGCAGTAGTGAGAATAAAGCGCATAGCTGCGGCCGTAAAACAAACGAGGCCTAAATTTGTACTCCCTCCGTTTCACAATGTACTGCCTATAGATTTTTTTTCTTTCAAAAGTCAAATTTGACCATGTTTATAGGAAGTAGGTAGAACTCATCTGGATGAGATGTAATTTGGTCTCATTCACCTGAAAAATAAGAACGGATATAACATACGTCAGCACACACGCATCTTATAGCATCACATCCAATGACTATAAAAGATGAATGCGACCAAACTAAATCTCATCTAGATGAATTCTAGCAAAACTAATGTTTATATGCAAAACATGTATATTTAGAAATGCGTATCATTGGATACATCATGAGTTATATTTTCATTTTCATATTATGATATAGATAGTTTCTTTAACGAAAACACTAACGCCCACACATGTGGGCGTCTGGCAACTCACCCACACGCATGGATCCTCGTCCAACCAATTCTGCATGAATCTTGGCGCGTCCTAGCAGTTTTTATGTGCCACGTAGGACTAAGCTGGTGTGTGGGCATTCATTCGGTCGCCCACACGTTCTTTTTCACCACACGGGGGCTGGTGTGTGGACGTTTAGCAATTCACCCACACACCAGTTTTCACGCACGCAGAGGGGGCTGGTGTGTGGGCGTTTATCACTTCGCCCACATGCCCGTCTCCTCGCCCACACCCAAAGCTGGCAGTTGCCATATGTTTCTGCAGGGTACATGGCAACTGCCCTAGCTTTGCTTGTAAGCATATGGCAACTCTCTTTTACCCGAGTTGCCATGTGTTTTTGCATGGTACATGGCAACTGCCCTAGCATGCACGTAAGCAAATGACAACTCTTTCTTTTTACATGGCAACTGCCCTGGCGTGCTTGTGAGCACACGACAACTCTCTCTTTTACCCGAACATGTTTTTTTGCCATGCCTTTTTTTAGTGCTACACGGCAACTGCCTAATGTTAGTGGGTGGCAACTCCTAAAGTTTTGAAATCATGGCAACTGCAGTAGACGAGACCATACATGGCAACTGCAGTTGAGCAACCATGGCAACTGTAGTTGTCCGACATGGCAACTACAGTTAAACGAACATGTACGAGGGTCTGGACCATGGCAACTGCGGGACGCGCGGTGACTGTCACGCAGGGCGTGCGGGACCACGAGGTACGAGGCCTGACGTACGGGGCGTGTGGGCGTTATCTATTTAGCACACACGCACGCGTGTGAGAGGGATCGAGAGGGAAAAAAAGAGGTGTGTGGGCATTACTTGTTTTGCCCACACGTAGGTGTGTGTGCTGTTCCTCTTATACACCACAAAAAATATATGAGCAGACCCCCTAACACTCACACGTGCGACAGTTATCGATGCCATTCTTTAAAAACTTGGTCAAAGTTGGGTAAGTTTGACTTTCCAGAAAATCTATATGCACTACACTATGGAATGGAGGGAGTATGCAATTTGGCAGAGATCTGACAAACACCAATCTTGTGCATAGAAATTGAACTAAAATACATATGTTAATTCAGTTGTATTGTACTACTGAAGTGCCTGACACTGATATCAATGAATCTGGAAATAGAAGGACTTGTATTTCAAATGTTATGATAAAAAAAAGGAAGGCCTGAAACTTCTTCTTTTTTTGCCGAAAGGCTTGAAACTTCTTTAACCATGATTCCATGAATATAACCAGAAACAACTGGTATTTCATACAGTATGTTTCTGCATTTACATATTTTCTAAAAAAGAGAAATACAACAAAAAAATCGAGGTTTTTTTGTTTTGAGGAAACAAACTGAAAGAGAAAAACAAACTATACTGATGCCACAACGGAACCCTATCTCCTCCGGCGACGGCCTCGCGGCTGCGCGTTTAGGGCGGCAGGCGAGAGAAAGAAGCATTGTGTTTTTTTTCAGATGGACGCGTGTGGGTGGACGAGGAGAGGTGTTGAAATTAGTTGCGAGCTTAGATCATCTCCAGCCGTTGCCCCCCCCCCCCAGGACGCATAAAAATCGCCCCCTGGGGGCGAGCCGGCGATACAATCGGCGCTGGGGGCGGTTTTGCACCCAGTCGTCGCCCCCAGGCGCCGAAATTGGCCCACTTTGCAGCCCAATTTCGGCGAATAAATGGACCATATGGGCGAGAATAGGCCCATATTCGGCGTGGTTTCGCCGTGTCTCGGCGTTCAATTATCAACACAATTATTTCTTATCACATATTTCATCACAGAAAAATCAAATACTTCAACAAAATAGTACAACAACAAATAGTTCAATACAAATTATATAGTTCAACAAATAAAAACTCGTATTTCATCACACGGCGTCCCCCTTGAGCCTCCATAGGTGCTCAATCAGATCTTTCTGCAGTTGATGATGCACCAGTGGGTCTCGGATCTCCTGACGCATACTGAGATAGGCAGTCCAAGTTGCCGGTAGATGGTGATCAACTTCGGCTAGAGGACCCTGCCTGTAGTATGGTTCAGTGTCAAACACTGGGTCTTCTTGCTCGCTCTCGATGATCATGTTGTGCAAGATGACATAGCAAGTCATAATCTCCCACATTTGATCTTTGGACCAGGTCTGAGCGGGGTACCGAACAACAGCGAATCGAGATTGGAGCACACCAAATGCCCGCTCGACATCCTTCCTGCAAGCCTCCTGAACTTTCGCAAACCAGGCGTTCTTGCCTCCTGCCGCAGGGTTTGAGATCGTCTTCACAAATGTCGACCATCTCGGATAGATGCCATCTGCTAGGTAGTACTCCTTGTTGTATTGGTGCCCATTGATCTCGAAATTCACCGGAGGAGAATGGCCCTCAATGAGCTTGGCAAAAATAGGAGAGCACTGCAGCACGTTGATGTCATTGTGAGTTCCTAGCATACCAAAGAAGGAGTGCCAAATCCAGAGGTCCTGTGTGGCTACCGCCTCAAGCACCACACTGCAACCGCCTTTGGCGCCTTTGTACATCCCCTGCCAACCAAATGGGCAATTCTTCCATTTCCAATGCATGTAGTCGATGCTTCCAAGCATCCCAGGAAATCCTCTTGCTGCATTCTGGGCTAGGATCCTAGCAGTGTCTTCCGCATAGGGTGTTCTCAAGTATTGTGGCCCAAACACTATCACCACTGCCCGACAGAACTTGTAGAAACACTCTATGCTGGTGGACTCGGCCATGCGCCCATAGTCGTCGAGTGAATCACCGAGAGCTCCATATGCAAGCATCCTCATCGCTGTCGTGCACTTCTGGATGGAGGTGAATCTAAGAGCGCCAGTGCAATCCATCTTGCACTTGAAGTAGTTGTTGAACTCCCAGATGGAATTCACAATCCTGAGGAAGAGCTTTTGGCTCATCCGATAACGGCGCCGAAATGTTTTCTCGCCGTGAAGTGGAGCATCGGCGAAGTAGTCGGAGTAGAGCATGCAGTAGCCTTCAAGACGAAGCCGGTTCTTTGCTTTCAACCGCCCCGGCGCCGAGCCACCTCGCCGCGGCTTTTCAAGGCTCGCCAGCAGCTGGGCGAGGGCGGCGAGCACCATGAGATGCTCTTCTTCCTGGACGTCGGTCGCGGCTTCCTCCTCCAGCAGCGCGGCGAGCTCTTCCTCGTCATCCGAGTCCATCGCCGAGACATGCAAAACGCCGAACACCTTGTGCTCGGTGGGCGTGTACCCGCCACTAAACCGCGCCTCTGCGGCCGGAAACGCCCGGCTGCTGTGGAAGGGGCTGCCGCAGTGAAGCGCTGCTATTTTCCGGCGGGGAATGGCTATCTAGCGGAGTAGGGCGGCGGCCGTCGCCGGGATATAGCTAGTGGTGGCCGAGGGTGCGGGGGGTGCGAGGCGAGTCGGGGGAAGAAAACCTTGACTTTTCCCCTGTCGGTGTGAGCCAAGCATGCTTTTCCCTAGCGCCGGAGCCCCCAACTACTCCCCAGCGCGCCGGGTTCAGCCTATGACCGCCGGTCGAAAAAAAGGTCCGAACCGGCGATTTTCGGCGTCCTGGGGGCGTGACTGGGCTGTTTTTTCGGCGCCGGCGCCGAAAAAGTGGCCTGGGGGCCTGTTGGGGGCGCGGCTAGAGATGCTCTTACTTTGACATGATACAGGAGGAGGACGTACCTGGATCTGTTGGCCTTCCGCCAGAGAGACTCGATGCGTCAAGGAGAGGGAGAGGACGAGGGGATCAGGGGAACACTGGATGAAGGTAGCGGCGCCGTGGCGAAGAAATATGTAGGGAATTTGATGATCTGCGTTAGGAAATCGACCTTAGGCATCTCGAACTCGGACCCCCTAAAACGAGAGTTACCAAATTTGAACAAACAAGACGAATTTCATATAAACAGGATGTACAAAATTTACTTAAATTCGTATACAATTTATATAAAAAGGACGATATTTTGTTCGTCAACTAAAACCTAAAAAAAAACTAAACTAACTTGTAGCGGACGGTGACCTCGTACGCGTGGCCGGCCTGGCCAGCGGCACCGCCTTTGCTTTCTGTGTTGTCGTCAGAGTGGCCCTTCTAGCGGCGGAAGGGCGTGAGGTCACGACAACCCTGCCTGGCCGCCGCCTGACACTCATGGCGGAGCCGTTCTGCCTCCTCCTGCGTCATGCAGAGGGTCGTGCGGCAAACACTGACCCTAGCTGGGAACCTTACCCTTGCCCCTGCCAGCAACGACGGTCTCACTGAGATATCACCCCTTGCTGATCCTAGCGAGTTCCTCATCCAGGTGTCGTCGTCACCACACAGCCGTCTCTATGATGGTAAGAGAGCGGTCACAGGTCCAGGCCTCTGTGAGGTCGGGGTCAACACGGACCAAGGCTGGCGCCTCGTCGGACTCGGTGATGGCCAAGCGGGCGCCGTGTGCACCGCTGCCTCCATGTGCCCCCCTAGATGCCCTCTCCTCTGCTGACGGAGTGCTGCGCGATGACGAAGAGCCTCGGTCGCTGAGTAGTGGAGGGGACGCCCGCGCGCCATCGCGATCAGCGACGACACCACCTCTCCTTCACGGGCATGCCATGCCAGTCACGGCGCGACGACGATGTTGGCTCGTCCTTTACATGGCGCCCGATTTGAACACCACGGTTGTGTTAGGGGGGCCGCCAACTCCGCCTTCATGCGACAGAGAGGTGGCGAGGGTGAATCGTGCTTCAGGAGGCGAAGAGCCAGCAAGGGCGGCTCCAACTTCATGTGGTAGTGCAGCGACGAGGGAGGCTCCTCCTTCACGCGGGCTCGCAGAGGCGAGCGCGGAGTCGGGCCACGGTCTCGAAGCGACCGCACCGTCAAGGGCTCTGTTAAAGTATTATTTCATGCATATTTGGTAGGATCTAATTGATGGCTCCAGAATTTATGATTATTTGCAAGCGATTCTTACTTGGTTTTCACCGGATTCATACCACTTCCAGGTTATTTCTAATGTAATCCCTCAAAAGAGAAGAAAATATGTTTTCCATTGTTTGGTAGGAAATATCGCTTATGGAAGGAAACGAAGTGGGATTGCTACAAATCAAGCCAAATGAAACAACTTTCATGTGGAGAGCCAAGCCAACAGGCGCAGCAGAGCAAAAGACGACCTTCCATGCTAGCACACCTGCTCTCGTGGGCGGTCGTATGAAATGCCAGCAGCTCAACTACATGTATACAAGACACTTTCGTAAGGAACATATATCATCGGAGAACCCTAGCCACCGCCACAACAATCAGAACAGAGATATGAGAGATCCAAAGAACCGTCAGAGTTCTACTTAGTTTTGGTCCTTTTTTCTCCATCATCACTTTCATCCTTCACTATTGCAAGAGGAATTCTAAGTTGTGAGAACAAGTTGTAAACTCTATTCATATTCATCTAGGTCAAGACTATTTGAATCATTCATTTCATTATGGATCTTTCATGTCGTATTGATATGATTTTCATTAGTTTATTCTCCAAGCTGACTTCTTATTCCCTTATGATCCGTGAGTAGTTTCCCCTAGGTGTGGGAGATGTAGGTGATTGGTAAGATTCATTTGTGCCTGATCTATATGTCGTCATTTGTGTTTGTAGTCTTATGATCTGTCTAGTAAGTTGTTATATTATGCTGAACTCTATGCGTGTTGTTCAATTTAAAGGCACGTGCAACATGATCTCAAGAACTAAACAGGTAACACAATTTTTTTAGGAAATCTATGACCTCTGACGTGACAGGTGAAGACATCTATGAGGACCGAAGACAATAGCCTTGAACAACAAGCAAAACTAGCAAGGTTGACACCATTGTTAGGACTGTTAGGGACACAAATAAAGAACTTTATTTCTGTTGCAGGGCATTCAACCGTTGTAGGACACCGGTACCCGGTACCTCCACGGATTGATATCTTGGTTTCTCACTCGGAGAAAACTTGCTAGATACTGCAAACTCCTACACTGAGGAGCCCAATATGTCTTACATTCTATAACAAGCAGCGCGACAGTGCACGATGCTGGCGATGATTGTGGCCAGGCTTGTTTGTGGCGGATATGTTTTGTAATGGTGAAGCTGTAACATGTACAAGTGGGATACAAGGACATGGAGTTTGTTCGATTTTTGTTTATATGGAAAAAGAGCACTAGGTGGAAAAAGATGTCATTGGATAGAAATGAGCGAACAAGGAGTATGTAGCGGAAGCTAGCAGCAAGCCTGGTCCCTATTTTTATAGCCAACCTTAGATAAACTCTACTAGAGTAGTCATATTGGGAAAATCACCATAATAACTGCCAATATGGCAATTATGGCAAAAAATACACTCTAGCAGAGTAGTCATGTTGTGAGTAATCGCCATAATTGATGGAGCGCCCTCCATATATGGCCTCCCAACCTCCATATAAGAAGTCTTGGGGCTGCCTTTTGCAGGGCACTCCATAGGAAAGTTGTGTGTGACAAGAAAGAAAGTTCACGTGCCCCCACTCACATGGGATATTTTTGTTCAGGAAAAGGATCTCCCATTGACACATGGGTCTCACACTTATGTAGGCCACATCATGGCGACTATGTGTTTGCTCACAACCTTCGTAATCCATATGGAGTGCGCCCCATACGAAATATGGAGGCTGCCAATATCGTGACTCTACTAGGGTGGCTCTTATAGCTGACCTTATTATATGAGTTCTTACAAATGGTAGCTTTATATGATATGATAACATCATATAGCCAACAACTTGTTAGATTAGCCATGCTCTAAACGGGCATGATTTAATTATCGTGGGAGTCATATCAACACTACTTTGTTATATTTTATGGACCTAGACCCACTAAATCATATACCTCGACCCAGTTAAAATTTTGAAAATCTCAAAAGACCCATTTGTTTTGCATGGAAAGTTTAGAAGTTTAGTACCATACTGCTAGTGGAGTAAAAGAATCACCAATATATAAAAGATGAGTTGTTCTACTACTTCTTGTAGCATGAGAAAATAGAGTAATAGCGTGCGCCCACTCACTCACTTAAATGCCACATCATTTTCAGCATGATAGAAGTGTTGGAAATATGCCCTAGAGGCAATAATAAATTGATTATTATTATATTTCCTTGTTCATGATAATCGTTTATTATCCATGCTATAATTGTATTGATAGGAAACTCAGATACATGTGTGGATACATAGACAACGCCATGTCCCTAGTAAGCCTCTAGTTGACTAGCTCGTTGATCAATAGATGGTTACGGTTTCCTAACCATGGACATTGGATGTCGTTGACAACGGGATCACATCATTAGGAGAATGATGTGATGGACAAGACCCAATTCTAAGCATAGCACTAGATCGTGTAGTTCGTATGCTAAAGCTTTGCTAATGTCAAGTATCATTTCCTTAGACCATGAGATTGTGCAACTCCCGGATACCGTAGGAGTGCTTTGGGTGTACCAAACGTCACAACGTAACTGGGTGACTATAAAGGTGCACTACAGGTATCTCCGAAAGTGTCTGTTGGGTTGGCACGAATCGAGACTGGGATTTGTCACTCCGTGTGACGGAGAGGTATCTCTGGGCCCACTCGGTAGGACATCATCATAATGTGCACAATGTGATCAAGGAGTTGGTCACGGGATGATGTGTTACGGAACGAGTAAAGAGACTTGCCGGTAACGAGATTGAACAAGGTATCGGGATACCGACGATCGAATCTCGGGCAAGTATCGTACCGATAGACAAAGGGAATTGTATACAGGATTGATTAAGTCCTTGACATCGTGGTTCATCCGATGAGATCATCGTGGAACATGTGGGAGCCAACATGGGTATCCAGATCCCGTTGTTGGTTATTGACCGGAGAACGTCTCGGTCATGTCTGCATGTCTCCTGAACCCGTAGGGTCTACACACTTAAGGTTCGATGACGCTAGGGTTATAAAGGAAGTTTGTATGTGGTTACCGAATGTTTTTCGGAGTCCCAGATGAGATCCCGGACGTCACAAGGAGTTCCGGAATGGTCCGGAGGTAAAGATTTATATATGGGAAGTCCTGTTTTGGTCACCGGAAAAGTTTCGGGGTTTATCGGTAACGTACCGGGACCACCGGGAGGGTCCCGGGGGTCCACCAAGTGGGGCCACCTGCCCCGGGGGGCCACATGGGCTGTAGGGAGTGCTCCTTGTCCTACATGGGCCAAGGGCACCAGCCCCACTAAGGCCCATGCGCCTAAGAGGTGGAGAGGGGGCAAACCCTAAGGGGATATGGGCCTTAGGGCCCATATTGGTGCGCCTCCCTCTCCCATCCCCTCTTGGCCGCCCCCTTGCTCCCCATCTAGGGCTACCGCCCCCCCTAGGGGTGGGAACCCTAGAGGGGGCGCAGCCCCTCCCCTTCCCCTATATATATGAGGCCTAGGGCTGCCTATAAAACACACGCGATTCAATCTCTCTTGGTGCAGCCCTGCGTCTCTTCTTCCTCCTCTTCTGTGGTGCTTGGCGCAGCCCTGCAGGATAGCCACACTCCTCCACCACCACCACGCCGTTGTGCTGCTGTTGGATGAAGTCTTCCTCAACCTCTCCCTCTCTCCTTGCTGGATCAAGGCGTGGGAGACGTCACCGGGCTGTACGTGTGTTGAACGCGGAGGTGCCGTCCGTTCGGCACTTGGTCATCGGTGATTTGGATCACGACGAGTACGACTCCATCAACCCCGTTCACTTGAACGCTTCTGCTTAGCGATCTACAAGGGTATGTAGATGCAACTCTTCTTCCCCTCGTTGCTGGTCTCTCCATAGATAGATCTTGGTGACACGTAGGAAAATTTTGAATTTCTGCTACGTTCCCCAACAGTGGCATCATGAGCTAGGTTTATTGCGTAGATTCTATGCACGAGTAGAACACAAAGTAGTTATGGGCGTTGATTTTGTTCAATATGCTTGCCGTTACTAGTCTTATCTTGATTCGGCGGCATCGTGGGATGAAGCGGCCCGGACCAACCTTACACGTACTCTTACGTGAGACCGGTTCCACCGACAAACATGCACTAGTTGCATAAGGTGGCTGGCGGGTGTCTGTCTCTCCCACTTTAGTCGGATCGAATTCGATGAAAAGGGTCCTTATGAAGGGTAAATAGCAATTGGCATATCATGTTGTGGTCTTTGCGTAGGTAAGAAACGTTCTTGCTAGAAACCCATAGCAGCCACGTAAAACATGCAAACAACAATTAGAGGACGTCTAACTTGTTTTTGCAGGGTATGCTATGTGATGTGATATGGCCAAAGGATATGATGAATGATATATGTGATGTATGAGATTGATCATGTTCTTGTAATAGGAATCACGACTTGCATGTCGATGAGTATGACAACCGGCAGGAGCCATAGGAGTTGTCTTTATTTATTTATGACCTGCGTGTC
The DNA here is from genome assembly GCA_034509565.1 of Triticum monococcum. NCBI lineage: Eukaryota > Viridiplantae > Streptophyta > Magnoliopsida > Poales > Poaceae > Triticum > Triticum monococcum. The sequence goes on along the minus strand of CM067845.1, from coordinate 498,478,974 downwards.
AACTTAAACGTCATGTAATTACTTTACTTTATTGCTAACCGTTAGCCATAGTAGTAGAAGTAATAGTTGGCGAGACAACTTCATGAAGACACGATGATGGAGATCATGATGATGGAGATCATGGTGTCATGCCGGTGACGATGATGATCATGGAGCCCCGAAGATGGAGATCAAAAGGAGCAAAGTGATATTGGCCATATCATGTCACTATTTGATTGCATGTGATGTTTATCATGTTTATACATCTTATTTGCTTAGAATGACGGTAGTAAATAAGATGATCCCTCATTAAAATTTCAAGAAAGTGTTCCCCCTAACTGTGCACCGTTGCGAAAGTTCGTCGTTTCGAAGCACCACGAGATGATCGGGTGTGATAGATTCTAACGTTCACATACAACGGATGTTGACGAGCCTTGCATGTACAGACATGGCCTCGGAACACATGCAAACACTTAGGTTGACTTGACGAGCCTAGCATGTACAGACATGGCCTCAGAACACAGAAGACCGAAAGGTCGAGCATGAGTCGTATAGAAGATACAATCAACATGAAGATGTTCACCGATGTTGACTAGTCCGTCTCACGTGATGATCGGACACAGCCTAGTTGACTCGGATCATGTAATCACTTAGATGACTAGAGGGATGTCTATCTGAGTGGGAGTTCATTAGATGAACTTAATTATCCTGAACATAGTCAAAAAGGATTTTGCAAATTATGTCGTAGCTCGCGCTTTAGTTCTACTATTTAGATATGTTCCTAGAGAAAAAATTAGTTGAAAGTTGATAGTAGCAATTATGCGGACTAGGTCCGTAAACTGAGGATTGTCCTCATTGCTTCATAGAAGGCTTATGTCCTTAATGCACCGCTCAGTGTGCTGAACCTCGAACGTTGTCTGTAGATGTTGCGAACATCTGACATACACGTTTTGATAACTACATGATAGTTCAGTTAAACGGTTTAGAGTTGAGGCACCAAAGACAGTTTTGAAACGTCGCGAAACATATGAGATGTTTCGAGGGCTGAAATTGGGATTTCAGGCTCGTGCCCACGTCAAGAGGTATAAGACCTCCGACGATTTTCTTAACCTACAAACTAAGGAGAAAAGCTCAATTGTTGAGCTTGTGCTCAGATTGTCTGAGTACAACAATCATTTGAATCGAGTGGGAGTTAATCTTCCAGATAAGATAGTGATGTTTCTCCGAAGTCATTACCACCAAGCTGCTAGAGCTTCGTGATGAACTATAATATATCAGGCACATATATGATGATCCTTGAGTTATTTGCGATGTTTGACACCGCGAAAGTAGAAATCAAGAAGGAGCATCAATTGTTGATGGTTGGTGAAACCACAAGTTTCAAGAAGGGCAAGGGCAAGAAGGGATACTTCATGAAATGGCAATTCAGCTGCTGCTCTAGTGAAGAAACCCAAGGTTGAACCCAAACCCGAGACTAAGTGCTTCTGTAATAAGGGGAACAGCCACTGGAACAGAATTACCCTAGATACTTGGTAGATTAGAAGGCTGGCAAGGTCGATAGAAGTATATTGGATATACATTATGCTAATGTGTACTTTGCTAGTACTCCTAGTAGCACCAGTGTATTAGATACCAGTTCGGTTGCTAAGTGTTAGTAACTCGAAATAAAAGCTACGGAATAAACGGAGACTAGGTAAAGGTGAGCTGACGATATGTGTTGGAAGTGTTTCCAATGTTGATATAATCAAGCATCGCACGCTCCCTCTACCATCGAGATTGGTGTTAAACCTGAATAATTGTTATTTGGTGTTTGCGTTGAGCATAGACATGATTGGATTATGTCTATCGCAATACGGTTATTCATTTAAGGAGAATAATGGTTACTCTGTTTATTTGAATAATACCTTCAATGGTCTTACACCTAAAATGAATGGTTTATTGAATCTCGATCGTAGTGATACACATGTTCATGCCAAAAGATAGTAATGATAGTACCACCTACTTGTGGCACTGCCACGTAAGTCATATCGGTATAAAACGCATGAGGAAGCTCCATGTTGATGGATCTTTGGGCTCACTCATTTTTGAAAAGTTTGAGACACGCGAACCATGTCTATTGGTGTATATGCATGAAGAAACTCCATGCAAATGGACCGTTTCGACTCACTTGATTTTGAATCAGTTGAGACGTGCAAATCATACCACATGGGCAAGATGACTGAAAGCCTCGTTTTCAGTAAAATGGAACTAGAAAGCAACTTGTTGGAAGTAATACATTTTGATGTGTGCAGTCCAATAGGTGTTGAGGCATGTAGTGGATATCGTTATGTTCTTACTTCACAGATGATTTGAGTAGATGTTGAGTATATTTACTTGATGAATCACGAGTCTGAATTATTGAAAGGTTCAAGTAATTTCAGTGTGAAGTTGAAAGATCATCGTGACAAGAGGATAAAAGATCTATGATATGATTATAGAGATGAATATCTGAATTACGAGTTTGGCACAGAATTAAGACATTGTGGAAATTGTTTCACAACTAATACAGCCTGGAACACCATAGTGTGATGGTGTGTCCGAGCATCATAAATGCACCCTATTGGATATGATGCATACCATGATGTCTCTTATCGAATTACCACAATAGTTTATGGGTTAGGCATTAGAGACAACCATATTCACTTTAAATAGGGCACCACGTAATTCCGATGAGATGACACCGTATGAACTATGGTTTAGAGAAACCTAAGCTGTCATTTCTTAAAAGTTTGGGGCTGCGACGCTTATGTGAAAAAGTTTCAGGCTGATAAGCTCGAACCCAAAGCGGATAAATGCATCTTCATAGGACACCCAAAACAGTTGGGTATACCTCCTATCTCAGATCCGAAAGCAATAAGGGATTGTTTCTAGAATCGGGTCCTTTCTCGAGGAAAAGTTTCTCTCGAAAGAATTGAGTGGGAGGATGGTGGAAACTTGATGAGGTTATTGAACTGTCTCTTCAACTAGTATGTGGCAGGGCACAGGAAATTGTTCCTGTGGCACCTACACCAATTGAAGTGGAAGCTTATGATATTGATCACGAGACTTCGGATCAAGTCACTCCCAAACCTCGTAGGATGACAAGGATACGTAATCCTGTCTTGGAAGTCATGTTGCGAGACAACAATGAACCTACGAGCTATGGAGAAGCGATGGTGGGCCCGGATTCCGATAGATGGCTCGAGGCCATAAAATCCGAGAGAGGATCCATGTATGGAAACAAAGTGTAGACTTTGACAGAACAGCTCGATGGTCGTGAGGCTGTTGAGTATAGATGGATTTTAAAAAGGAAGACGGACAATGATGGTAAATGTCACCATTAAGAAAGCTCGACTTGTCGTTAAGATGTTTTTCGACAAGTTCAAGGAGTTGACTGCGATGAGACTTTCTCACTCGTAGCGATGCTAAGAGTCTGTTGGAATTATATTAGCAATTACTGCATCATTTATGAAATCTTGCAGATAGGATGTCAAAAAACATTGTTTCCTCGACGATTTATGAGGAAAGGCTGTATGTGATACAACCGGAAGGTTTTGTCAATCCTGAAAGATGCTAATAAGTATGCAAAGCTCCAGCAATCCTTCTGAGGACTGGAGTAAGCATCTCGGAGTTGGAATGTATGCTTTGATGAGATGATCAAAGATTTTGGTGTATACAAAGTTTATGAGAAAACTGTATTTCCAAAGAAGTGAGTGGGAGCACTATAGAATTTCTGATGAGTATATGTTGTTAACATATTTTTAATCAGAAATGACGTAGAATTTCTGGAAAGCATATAGGATTATTTGGAAAGTGTTTTTCAATGGAAAGCCTGGATTAAGCTACTTGAACATTGAGCATCAAGGTCTATAAGGATAGATCAAAACGCTTAATGGTACTTTCAAATGAGCACATTCCTTGACATGATCTTGAAGGTGTTCGAGATGGATCAGTCAAAAAAGGATTTCTTGCCTGAGTTGTAAGGTATGAAGTTAAGACTTAAAGCTCGACCACGGCAGAATAGAGAGAAAGGACGAAGGTCGTCTGCTATGCTTAAGACATAGGCTCTACAGTATGCTATGCTCTGTACCGCACCTGAAGTGTGCCTTGCCATGAGTCAGTCAAGGGATACAAGAGTGATCCAAGAATGGATCACAGGACAGCGGTCAAAGTTATCCTTAGTAACTAGTGGACTACGGAATTTTTCTCGATTATGGAGGTGGTAAAAGAGTTCGTCGTAAAGGGTTACGTCGATGCAAGCTTAACACCTATCCGGATAGCTCTGAGTAGAGATACCGGATACGTATAATGGAGCAACAATTTAGAATAGCTCCAAGTAGAACAGTTATTTGGAATAGCTCCAAATAGAACGTTGTAGCTACATCTAGGAGATGACATAGAGATTTGTAAAGCACACACGGATCTGAAAGGTTCAGACCCATTGACTAAAACCTCTCTCACAAGCAACATGATCAAACCTAGAACTCATTGAGTGTTAATCACATAGTGATGTGAACTAGACTACTGACTCTAGTAAACTCTTGGGTGTTAGTCACATGGCGATGTGACCTGTGAGTGTTAATCACATGGCGATGTGAACTAGATTATTGACTCTAGTGCAAGTGGGAGACTGTTGGAAATATGCCCTAGAGGCAATAATAAATTGATTATTATTATATTTCCTTGTTCATGATAATCGTTTATTATCCATGCTATAATTGTATTGATAGGAAACTCAGATACATGTGTGGATACATAGACAACACCATGTCCCTAGTAAGCCTCTAGTTGACTAGCTCGTTGATCAATAGATGGTTACGGTTTCCTAACCATGGACATTGGATGTCGTTGACAACGGGATCACATCATTAGGAGAATGATGTGATGGACAAGACCCAATTCTAAGCATAGCACTAGATCGTGTAGTTCGTATGCTAAAGCTTTGCTAATGTCAAGTATCATTTCCTTAGACCATGAGATTGTGCAACTCCCGAATATCGTAGGAGTGCTTTGGGTGTACCAAACGTCACAACGTAACTGGGTGACTAGAAAGGTGCACTACAGGTATCTCCGAAAGTGTCTGTTGGGTTGGCACGAATCGAGACTGGGATTTGTCACTCCGTGTGACGGAGAGGTATCTCTGGGCCCACTCGGTAGGACATCATCATAATGTGCACAATGTGATCAAGGAGTTGGTCACGGGATGATGTGTTACGGAACGAGTAAAGAGACTTGCCGGTAACGAGATTGAACAAGGTATCGGGATACCGACGATCGAATCTCGGGCAAGTATCGTACCGATAGACAAAGGGAATTGTATACGGGATTGATTAAGTCCTTGACATTGTGGTTCATCCGATGAGATCATCGTGGAACATGTGGGAGCCAACATGGGTATCCAGATCCCGTTGTTGGTTATTGACCGGAGAACGTCTCGGTCATGTCTGCATGTCTCCCGAACCCGTAGGGTCTACACACTTAAGGTTCGATGACGCTAGGGTTATAAAGGAAGTTTGTATGTGGTTACCGAATGTTGTTCGGAGTCCCAGATGAGTTCCCGGACGTCACGAGGAGTTCCGGAATGGTCCGGAGGTAAAGATTTATATATGGGAAGTCCTGTTTTGGTCACCGGAAAAGTTTCGGGGTTTATCGGTAACGTACCGGGACCACCGGGAGGGTCCCGGGGGTCCACCAAGTGGGGCCACCTGCCCCGGGGGGCCACATGGGCTGTAGGGAGTGCTCCTTGGCCTACATGGGCCAAGGGCACTAGCCCCACTAAGGCCCATGCGCCTAAGAGGTGGAGAGGGGGCAAACCCTAAGGGGATATGGGCCTTAGGGCCCATATTGGTGCGCCTCCCTCTCCCATCCCCTCTTGGCCGCCCCCTTGCTCCCCATCTAGGGCTGCCGCCCCCTAGGGGTGGGAACCCTAGAGGGGGCGCAGCCCCTCCCCTTCCCTTATATATATGAGGCCTAGGGCTGCCCATAAAACACACGCGATTCAATCTCTCTTGGTGCAGCCCTGCTTCTCTTCTTCCTCCTCTTCTGTGGTGCTTGGCGAAGTCCTGCAGGATAGCCACGCTCCTCCACCACCACCACGCCGTTGTGCTGCTGTTGGATGAAGTCTTCCTCAACCTCTCCCTCTCTCCTTGCTGGATCAAGGCGTGGGAGACGTCACCGGGCTGTACGTGTGTTGAACGTGGAGGTGCCGTCCGTTCGGCACTTGGTCATCGGTGATTTGGATCACGACGAGTACGACTCCATCAACCCCGTTCACTTGAACGCTTCCGCTTAGCGATCTACAAGGGTATGTAGATGCAACTCTCCTTCCCCTCGTTGCTGGTCTCTCCATAGATAGATCTTGGTGACACGTAGGAAAATTTTGAATTTCTGCTACGTTCCCCAACAAGAAGAGACTAATAATGTGCAACTTCACTCACTCACTTAGCGGCATGCTGGTTTAGCATGAGATAAGACATCTTAACGAGGTCAACAATGGAAGCAGAACTCACAACATTAGACATGCTACAGTAGAAGCAGATTGGCTTCACGACCCCTTAATGAGTTTGGTGGTTTAATAACCCATGCCGGCTATCCTAATGAACTATGATAATAAAATTATAATTTTCAAAGTGAAGAGTTCAAAAGATAACATGAAGAGTTCAAGACATGTGAAAAGGAGATTAAAATCCATCAGAAATTAAAAATTCAGAGTAATAACATTGGATTATTTTCTAACTACTAAAAATATGTCAAATCCTTTTACAAATGGTCTATCAAGGAATCTGATAGACTATGCATCAAATGAGATGGGTTTGAGACCAAGAACTGTTGTCGTAGGGGAAATCCAACCTATGTGATCGGAGATCTTATGAAGTAGGACTTGAGAAAATAAACCTTTGCAGCCGGAGAGAACAATTAATAAATTCATTCCACCGAAAATCCAGCTCTCTCGCTAATACTATTACGACATGTTGATTAATTTTTGAGTGTTTCGTTTACTATGAAAGCGAAGACGTCCTCCTACAGGGTAGTCTTTAAAAAACGCACCGATATGATCTAGACTGTTAGTTATAGTCTGTGAAATCGGGTAATCTCTAGTAAGCCCATGAAATGCTAGGAGTATGACTTATATGCTCCACCCCACGGGGTAGCCCTGGCAGCCATGTACTTGTAAGGATATTCAGTGAAGCTTGTTCGCGCAAGACTAACAATTCAAGGCATAGTTAATTGTTTAATTGCGGATAAGTGCAACTGCTTGTTTAGGTGAAGTTCATCCTTAAACGATCTCTATTGATCTACAGTTACATAATACAATACAATTGGAACAAACGTAATCCAATGTGTCTATGAGATCTGATGGGGGGTTGTTAGATTTATGGGACTCCGTCCACTAAATATTATACCTCGGCCAATCTCGAAGGTGCATCTCCTGAACTGAATGTTTAAAATTGATCCTAGTATTTTACTTACGAAAGCGTCTTTATGTTGTATAATATTATAAAGGGTTGGATATTGTATGCTTAGTTGCTTTTGCCCTAGCCATGTATCTTCCCAAAACCTACTAGTATTAACGTTCTCTACGGTGAAGTTGGTTCTATTGAAAAAGGCACCATTTGTTCGCATTAGCCTCTTCCAAAAAAGTGAATCGTTCGGCTGCGACATTACTTGTGCAAGGGGCTTGGATTGTAAATACTTGTTATGCAATAACTGTATCCACACACCCTCCTCCTCTAGATAGCATGTATAGCCATTTATTGAATAGCCACTTGTTCTTTAACTCAAGGTTTTTAATGCCTAAACTCCCTTGGTCATTCAGCCTACAAATTATATCCCACTTGGCCAACCTGTGCTTGGCTTTAGTCTCATCGCTTTGCCAGAAAAAACATTGACCGATAAAAATCCAACATTTTTCTTACTCCCCATAGGTACTTCAAAGAAGAGCAATAGGAACATCGGCATATTTGTAAGCATGAAATTTATCAGAATTAGCCGACCCTCATAAGACATAAGCTTGCTCTTCAAGCAACTTAGTTTCTTCTCAAATCGATCCTCTATGCACTTTCATTCTTTGTTGGCCAGTTTTCCGTGATGAATTGGGATTCCTTGATAACTAAACAAAAGAGACCCCAACTCGCACCCAAACAATTGTATATAATGTTCCCTTTCCTCCTTGGTGTGCCCAAAACAGAACAGTTCACTCTTGTTGAAATTGATTTTCAAGCCAGACAATTGTTTGCAAAGACACAAAACCAGTTTCATGTTTTTAGCATTTACCATATCATGTTGCATGAAAATAATTGTATCATCTACATGTTGTACTATGGATACCCCATCGTCTACAAGATGAGGGATGAGCCAACTCACCTGACCGTCCTCTTTGGCTCAACCAATGAGAGCCGCCAACATATCAACAACGATATTAAATAGGATAGAAAAACATCGGATCCTCTTGTCTCAATCCCTTTTGCGTCTGAAAGTAATGATATATGTCATCATTTACCTTGATCCTTACATTGCCTTTTTGTATAAATGATTCGACCTGCTTCCTCCAGGCCGCATCAAAACCCTTCATACACAAAGCCTGTTGCAAAAATGATCATTTAACTTTATCGTAAGCCTTTTCGACGTCCATTTTGAAGATAACTCCATTTAATTTCTTTGAGTGAATTTCATGTAAGGTTTCATGAAGAACGAACGCACTCTCCAGGATATGTCGTCCCGGCATGAAAGCCATCTAAGTCGGTTGCATCACAGTGTGCGCATTCTGCTTGATATGATGACATGGATCGTGTTAGATGTATTTTATGGTTTTATGCACCTACGACCATGTTCGTGAAGCCATGAAGACTTCATTGTATGCAAAAAAATTATTTTTGGAAAAGAAGGCTAAACCCTGGCCTCTGCATCAATTGATGCATACAGCCATTTTTATTAACTATTTCACAAATATTTGACTAGAAAATACCTCAAGACTTTATTGTCTGCAAATGGTCAACCTCTGGTTCATATTCACTTATTCAGTAAGCTTCACTTATCATTTTTAGTTTCAACATTACGTAGAAGCAACTTTACACAGTTAATTTGGAACACAGAAATTCCTCCCGAATTGCAGTCTCTAGCTTATCAGAACATATGGCGAATCGTGGCTAGAAGAGAGTGAAGCCATCGTCGTAGGAGACGTGGTGCCCACGGCGGCACGGCGGCGCTTCCTCGTCCCGCTCCTGGCAGCAGCTCCATCTCCCCTTCCAGTTGGCACGGCCGGTGTTGGGGCGGTCGCCACGGTCGTTCCACCGGTAGACGATGACCCCGCTCTTGTCGCTCCACTCGCCGTCGATCCCTTGGTGCGGCGGCGACAGCGAAAACAGCCCCTTCTCACCTGCAACACAAACACGCATATGTCCACTCTCAAACGGGCCTCGGGAAGCTCCTCCGGCCTATAATTTTGCATAGGCTGCTGAAGTCGTATGCATGGGCAAGGACGTTCGTGGTACACAGCACGCACAGAGTCGCAAGCCCAACCGCAACCTGAAGATATTTTGCAACTAGTGTACTGTAGTGTGATGCAGCAGTCAGTGGTGCTGATACGATACCTACCGGTGATGTGGCCATGGAAGGCGCAGGCAGCAGGGGAGTTCTCCTCGTCCAGGTACAGGACGCCGCACCTCAGGCATCGTTTCCTCTGCTCCTTCCTGGCCTTTGCTTCCTCCTCTGTCGACGCTGCTGCTGCGGGAGCATCGCCTCCGGTGGTCGCGCAGATCTGCCCGCGGTGCCGCCACGGGGCAGCCGCCGCGGCAGCGTTGCGGCGCGAAGGACCGAGCGGTGGCAGGGACAGCTTGGCCGTCGAGAGGGTCGGGGTGGGAAAGGTACTCGCCATGGCCTCACGCCTGAGACTGAGAGGATGTGCAGTTTGTCACTTGCAACGTGAAAAGTATATTAGGACGTGCCCTGGGGCCTGGGGCCTGGGCTAATGGACATTCTAGCGTGTAAGGGTACCTTCAACGCCTACCCGCAAATTCTCTCTACATCCATCTATGGACACGTATACGGAAGACGTCATTCAACCGCAGTCACATACATTTTGATTACAACTCGAACCAACCGAATGAAATTCAAAACGGTCAGATTTCATATAAACACATCTGGATTTCATATAAACACGACGGATTTCATTACATTTATATCAAAAGCAGTGCTAGTCCGGCTCTAAAGGTATAATTAATACATACTCTAAATGGTCGCCGGCGCCCATCCCCCGTGTCCGGCCATGAGCCCCGAGAAGTGACACTGAAAGTGACGTTGTCCACCTCAACATCGCCGCCAAGCGACTAATCGGCCGACGATGTTGAGTCCACCAAGCTTGGCGTCGACGGGAGGGGAGGAGCGGTGGCCTTCCTGGGACACGAGTGGCGGCATCTTATCGTGCACTACTCTTCCTCGCTGTCGGCGGCGCCCGCGGACATGCCAGCTTCGTGGTCGTCGTGGCGGGGCGCGGACTCGGCGATGTCCTCCTCCTCCTCGTCGGTCTCGCCGAATCACCTTGTAGGTGGCTGCCACCTCTGCCACCCGCTGGCGGTACCGCCAATGGGCGAGGCGAATCTCGCAGCGGAGCAGTAGGACTCGAGCAGCGCCTCCTCCTCCACCAGGTCCGCGTTCGGTGCGACAGTCCTGCCGGCGACGAGCTGCTGCTCCGCCTGCACATGCTCCTATAGGAGGTGGTTGTTGTAGGCGGTGTTGGCCTGCACCTCCCGAAACTTCTCCTTCTGCTCCTCCCGCACCATGTCCATGTAATGGGCACGGGCCTCGCCGATGGTCATGGTGCAATGCACCGGCGAGGATGGCGCAGAGGAGAAGGATGACGCCGGTTCGACGTCGGCAGCGTCCTCCATTGGGACGTCGTCGTCCTCTAGCTGCCTGCCGGCCAGCTAGCCGACAACAATGGCGGCCATCTCCTTCTTATGGTCCGACGTTAGCCCGTCCCAAAGAGTTTTGACAGGGGAAGGATCCATGATGGGAGTGCTGTGAAGAGGGATCAGAGGTGGATGACTGCGGCTATGGCCAGGGCAGCGGTTTATATAGCAACGGTGGGCAGCAGAGGAACGGACGGGTGGCGCCGGAGGAGACGCCTCGGCAACCGCGTGCCATCAATGTGGACGGCATACGGATGGAGGGCCAGCCGTCGTGTCGTTTGAACGTGCGGCAGTCGCCTGCACAGGGAAGCAGCACGGGTGGCGCTCTCTCGGCTGACGCGCCACTTCAACGACGATGCTAGTGAGCGGCCATGTTCGCTTTGGCTGGGTATGAATGCGGGCGCTGACGCTCTGAAGCAGCGCTAATCAAAAACACTCGGGAGGGGGTGGGGTTTTCGATGGGCCAAGGCGGTCAGAAGAATGCTTGGAAGCGGTCCGGACTCCCGCAAAGTCTCTCACATTTGTCTCCCAAAAATGAAGAAGTACGTCGTGTGCTTCCACGGAAGCACAAGCTATGCTTCTAAAAAAAGTGAAAATGCACAAAATATACATAGGTTTTGGTTTTTCTCGGTTGCTTTTTTTATTTTTGAAAAACAAAACTGTAACGGTTTTTGTTATTTTTATTTTCCCATGGAAAAAAGTTCTTTAAAATCTATTAATATGTGATCTAGTTTACAAAATATGACTTGATGAATCAAAAGGTGTTCGTGATTTAGACAAATGGTTCGAGAGATTAAACGTTTTAAAAAATAAATTTATGATAATAAAGGAAAAAGTTTAGGTTATAATAAGGGACGCACATACATGTGTGCACTTGTCAGCACCAGAGAAGATGAAAAGTTGTATTTTCAATGGGTAACCTTCAATTAGTGATCTCACTAGTTGATGTGCAATACCTATTACGCGTGTGCGTAGTATGTCGGAATTTCCGATTTGACGAACGTTGCCGTAAAGTGTCGCTTAAAGGCACAACTTTTAGTTGTATGCATAGCTTTCTCATTCCAGTTTAAGGAACCTTCTAAATTCTAATAGGTTTTATTCTAGTTTTACCGATTTTTGGAGCCTTCTAGAAGGTTCCTGAATCTGTTTTTTTAATGTTTCTTCTTTTACCTTTTTCCATTTCATTTCCTTTTATTTTTTTTCATAAATTCATTATTTTCAAAAAGGTCAAATCTTCAAAAAATGTTCAGGAATTTAAATTTTGTATGCATTTTTTGTAAATTTTTCAGAATTTCGGAAAATTGTTCACTTTTTCAAAAAAATATTAAAATCATCGAGATTTGTTCAAAATTTCAAAAAATATTTGGAATTTCAAAGTTGTTCAAAATTTCAACAAACTGATCACAAATTTCAATAATTATTCGCTTTTTCATAAATGGTCAGAATTTCAAAAAATGTATTCTTCAAAAAGAGAACAATGTTTGAGAAATGTTTGATCAACCTCTATTGTTAGTTCATAAAGACTCGCGTTGCCCAATAATCATGAATGCCCGTCTACAATGAGATGTCGCGAGTTCGATCCAATGTGGGTGCACTGCCTTTTTAGGATTTCTACACAACACTATTCACACTACAATGGATTCGCTTGGGTGACTGCTAATGGGTTGGCCCAGTTGGGATTTCCTTTGCGACGCATCGCTGTTCGACACAGTGAACGTCCAATAGGTGCCCCCTAGTAGATAGCTCGATATGTGGTTGGCTGGTTAGAAGGACAGTGGAATCCTTATCTCACTAGCGTCTAAATCTTGGTGTTTGCATTTATTTTAGAATTTCTGGGAATACATGTTTAGTGGGAGGAAATGCTCCCATTGACTACGAGACGCCTACGGTGACTTCGTAAAATCTCAAGGCGACATGCCGGCTTAGTCTTTCAGGGGTGTTCATAGAAATAGGGTGTGCGTCTGTCCATACATAGGGGTAATTGTTTGAGCGTATATATGAGTGCTAGTGTCTGTACCGTGTTCAAAAAAAAAGTAGATAGATCGATAGCAACCTACCGCTCACACGCGTCCATGATTTTGCGCAAAGTTGGGCCGGCTCATATATAGAATAACCTTTCGAACCTTTCCTGACATGTTTTTTTTCTGTATTTTATTTATGTTTCCCTTTTTATTTTCTATTTTCAAATTTTAATATATCTTCACAATTCACGAAAAAATAAAATTCATGAAAACTTTTTGAATTAGTGAATATTTTTTCAATTTTGTGAACAACTTTTGATTTCTTGAACATTTTTTCAATTTCATGATTTTTTCTAAAATTCCTCAAACAGTTTTTGGAATCATGAACATTCTTTGAAAGCATGTACGTTTTATAATTCACGACCATTTATTTCCAATAATGATCATTTTTTGATTTTGCGATTACTTTTTGACTTCACAAAGAAAATTGGAATTCACGAACATTTTCGGAAAATCATGAATACGTAGATTGGAATTCTTGAATATTTTTTTAAATACATTTACATTTAAAGAATTCATGAATAATTATTTTATTCCACGGACATTTTTTGAATCCAGGTTTTTAAAATTCACAAACATTTTTTAAAATAGTAAAAAAATTGAATCCACAAAACATTTTTTTGAATTCGGGAACTATTTTTGGAATCAAGAAATTGTTCTCAATTCTTGGACATCTTTAAATTTTACACTTTTCCTAAAATTACTGAACTTTTTTTGAAAATTTGATGATTTTCTTATGAGAAAATTGATGAACACAAATGCTGGAGGATATGCCAAGTACAACCCGCTATTTTTAATGGATCAGCCTAGATAGTCTTATCGCGTGTATATGACGGTGCAGGCGTGCTGATGGCACGACACGACGCGCGACGTGAATTGCCTGACCCATTTGTTTTTTTTGCTGTTTTCTTTGTTGTGCTGCTCCTTTGGTTTTGAGGGTTTTATTTTGATGTTTATTCTTTTGTTTCTCCTGCTATTTTTTTCGCGTTTAGCTTCAAAGTTTTTGACGGTATTCTGTTGTGGTTTTTGTTTTTCAGTTGTTCCTGTTCTTTTGCTTTGTAGCGCTGCTGGTACCTTTTTAGGTTTCGGTTGTACTTTTCATTCCGGCTTTTTGGTTTTCTGTTTCAATTTTTTATTTTTTCCCTTTTTACCTTATTTTTTTAGAAAAACACACGATGGCCATTTTTAGACATTTTAAACATTATTTTATACATGACAAAGATATTTTAATAAACAGTAAAAAATGTTAAACATGGCAAAATTAATCAAATACTCTCTCCGTCCCGTAATATAAGAACGTTTTTGACACTACACTTTTTGAATCTCTATGAATATTTTTCTAAACATGGTAAACAAAATTTTAAAATATAATGAAGAATTTTAAATTGTATAATACATGGTGAATATGTATCTTAATACACAATGATGATTTGTTTTTTGTTTAAAGACGGATTATAATACCCAGGGAAAGAAAACAAAAAAAAAATCAACTGATTGGACAAACGATGGCAATAAAAAGGAAAAAAAATCACTAGCACATAACTGTACCAGCGCAGGAAAACAATAGCGAGGCTGGCGTTGGGAAGTCAGAATAACCTAAACGGAGCCCGCGACCCATTATGGACGAATAGTGCATCACCCCTCATACACGATGTTAATGAGCGTCATATAGGTGGTGTCATAGCTGATAATGCGTTTTGGAGCCCCATCTCCCCGGAGCATTATTGTCACCCGGATACCTGATTTTATATACCCTCAATTTTTCTTAAAAAAGTGTACATATACATATAAATGCAGTGTTTGCTTATAAGTTTTAGCAATATATATTTTCATACGTGGTGTACACAAAAAATGACAAATGCGTCTATAAAAATGGGCCTTCCTTTTTATTGTTTTTGGGCCAGGATTTTCTCATTTTTGCGTAGGCTACAAACCAATGCATTTTTTTATGAAATTTTACCTCCCTGAATTATTATTTTTATGAAATTTTAGATACATGTAAAAGTTGATGTGCCAGTGTCAGTGTGCCCCCCGGCCATTACAAGATTCCTTCAGTAATGGGAAGCACGTCTCGCCGTGTCACCGGTAGCCCATCATCGGCTTCCTCCTACAAGGTTAGCCGGACGAGTACTTTGACCGGTGGTGGCGCTGCCGTGTGCCGTCTGGCACGGCGACGACGTAGATGCGGCCAGAAGGTATGAGGTGGTCGAGCGAAGCAGCAGTACTGCTACGAGACCTGCTGCAATTTAGTTATCACCTCACACTGGCCGGGAGCAGACGAGCAGCAGTGCCTGCATGCAAGTTAGTCTTCCGCGTTCGCTCCGTCAGCTTTTCTCTCCCCCGATCCCTCTTCCCCGGCTGGCCCCGGCCTGCTGTTCTTTCACAGTTCACTTTGTCTCCACATTTACGGCCATCCCACACCGACCGGAGCTCCAGCGACGTCGACCATCGATCGATCAGCGGCCTTCCAGGGACAGAACGTTATGGCATTTACGCCTCTGCTCCATCGTTGGATCCCGGCCGGAGGCATGGGTGTCATAACTGCATTCAAGTTATGCCGGTCTGCCTGCCTAGCCTGGCCTAGCTTCGTCGCCCCCATGCTAATCGTAATCGAGAGCGCGATTGCATGGACGGAGAGACGAAGATTCCACACAAGCTCTTTGTTTTATTTTTATCTTCTTCCGCAGAATTGGCAGACGAAGCGTGCTGGACCGCATAGCCGGAGAGGAACAGACGAAGAGAGCACTCGCGCCTCCCGTGAGGCCGTGGCCGGGCTGACGGCTGACGGCTGACGGCTGACGGAGAGGTGCCCAAGACGGCACGCACCGTGGCGGAGCGCGTACGTTTTGCCATAGCTATACTCATCATTGCGATACGTTGGGTTCGTACGTACGTAGTACTGTACAGGATGCAGCTACCTAGCCTAGCCTAGCCGGCCTACGACTGTATCATACAGTACAGCTTGGAGCGCTAGTATGGTGGAGCAGGTCTAGCTAGGTCACCATTTTGACGTGACAGAATATGGCGACCATGCATGCATCAGATCGGTAGGTCTAACTGAATCTAAGCATATTTACCCTCGTTGGCGAAGCTCAAATATGCATGGAGGCCATTGAAAAACAGTTTATGTTCCTGAGGCGGTGAGGCCATTGAGGGTTGGTTCGCCTTCAACACCTCGCACCCTGAGGCTGCGGCCATTGCTGGATGTTCCACATCCATTCATGGACGGTGGAAGAAGCTCGCCGTCTCTCAAACAAGCAACTTCACCTTGTGGCATGTCATCTCTGGAAGGAGAGGAGCCGCAGGATATTTAACGATCAGATTCTCGCAAATGATGCTGTGGTGGTGACCTTGATCACGCATTCACTGAGTAGTCGTTCGTATTTGTACATGCCTTTTTCTCTCCTTTTTATAACTATATTTAGTCAATAAGTTTTGGGGCTGCTACACGTCGCTTGATGGATCTTTTTAAAAAGATCCGCCGCCTCGCGAGCCGTCAGATGTGACACAAATCTAGCAGGGTGAATTTCTTTTCTCTACTTTACAACAAAGACCTTGTTGCAGAAACATTAGTAACAGAGATTATGTTGCAGAATTTTTATACAACAGAGGTTGTGTTGCACAATATTTTTTGCAACAGACGTTGTGTTGGGGATTTTTTTTGCAACAAAGGTATTATTGGGGTTTTTTTTGCAACAAAAGTCTTGTTGCGATTGTTTTTGCAACAGCAGTCTTGTTGCATATTTGTCTTTTATTTTGCAACAACAGTGATGGTGCAGAAGTGGATGGCGCCCTGCGTCGTCGGTGTTGAGCGGATGTCTTCTTCTTCATCACCAGGTAGCAGCAGGAGTGGACGCCGTCGACCGAGAAGAGGGAGGAGGAGAGATGGCGGCACAGCTGCCAGTGCCTGGTCTGAATGAAGGTGAGAAGAGGGAGGAGGAGAGAGGGCGACGCGGCTGCCAGCTCCTGGTCTGAATGAAGGTGAGAAGTGGGAGGAGGAGAGAGGGTGGATGGTGTTGGAGGCGTCCGACAAACCGCGATGGAGGAGCGCGTGCTCGCCGGCGTCAGCGGTGGCACAACGAGGGTGCTTTGGAGGAGCGCGGATGGTGGCTGCTATCAAGGGGATCCAGATTCAGATCTCGCAACGCACCAGTTGTTGCGGTGGGAGAAATTGCAGCAACCACTCAGTTACAAAAACTAGTCTAGGTAGTACGTTACTTCTAGCCATCTCATTAAAATCTGATCCAACGATCACGGAGATGACGGACGCACGCATCATATTCCGCCGGGTGATTCCAATAATTTCCCATCAGTTTTTTTTCTCCAGTACTTTTTCTCTCTATAAAGTTTGGTACTTTTTTTTCTCTATAAAGTTTATAGAAGTACAAGACATCATAAAAACATAATAAATTTTACATCAAGAACCCTGCATCAGATTTTGGTTTCTAATTTGCCTTCCTATCTCTGTTGAAGGAAAAATATCTAATTGTATACTTGTACTTTCTTGGACCTGTGTAGTGCGTACCCTACTTTCTT
Organism: Triticum monococcum; assembly: GCA_034509565.1. Taxonomy (NCBI): domain Eukaryota; kingdom Viridiplantae; phylum Streptophyta; class Magnoliopsida; order Poales; family Poaceae; genus Triticum; species Triticum monococcum. Next base: position 498,461,513 of record CM067845.1, on the reverse strand, counting down.
AAAAGACAAAAGCCCGACGTTGGCTGGTGATTGGACTTTGCATACCAGTACTTTACATCGGGCTGGTGATTGGCGTGCCATAATTTCCACCGGGCAGTTCCTTCGCCGCCAAAAGTACAATGTACTTAGTTTAATTTGCTTTTACAATGTACTTGCAAACAAAGGACTGGCTAGATGTAAGTAGGCTAATGTTTGAATTTGGGTCAATCGATTGTTACCAACCGATTCGGATGCGAAATGAAAGGCCGGATCACCTTCTTCAATCTCCCGCGTGCTCATGTTCATTTTCTTCCTTCAAACCGCCGCGCCTCGACGCATCGCACTCCCCCAACCGCGACCCACCACCGTGCCCCCTCCCTCCCCCTCCCCCCCCGCGCCATGCTGCCACTCCCAATCTAATATAGATGATGGGGTAGCCTCCGACGAGCCCCTTCCTTCTCTTTCCTACCCTCTGGCCTCCCTCCGGCGAACTTCTTCGCCTTCTCAAAATTGACTGACCCAAAAGCTAAAGTCAGTGGGCTGACATTTAGCTATTGTGTACAGATAATAATGTCTTACATTTTGTTACAGAGGTAATACTTTTTCACGGGGTGAAAATGATGTACTTAACATGTGTGTGTGAGAGAGTCTTGGCCACACTGCATGCTGGTCGAATCTCTCCGAAAACGAGCGCACGCGTGCACGGTCCATTCATCACAGGTTGGCACAGGCTACAGCCAACGGAAACGGATGGCTCATGTCCATTGAGGTGACCCTTCGAGCAGTGACGCCAGTTTGCCCGCTCCCCTTTGGCCCTTTCCGTGCTATGCACGCCGGATGAGTCCAAGTACAGTCGTTTTTCCTTTCCCAAAGTACAGTCTTTGTTTCTACCATTCCAATTTATATCTTGGGATCTTAGTGTAACTTTAGTGCAAGCTTAATCCATAATTTGTACACAAAGTTACATGAGATGTGAATCGTTGGATGTTGATCCAAAGGTTTTGAAAAAGTGACCAGGATATATCAATATTTTAGAGCAACTTAAGGATAAGCGCTAGAGCAACTCTAGTAGAGTCTATATTTTGATTTCAACAAGGGTTTACACAACGGATTTTCACAAATGATTCTCTGCTAAACTACGGGCTCTTCCTCTTCTTCGAAGAAACATTGCAGACGGGGAGGCTGCGGCTGCCGCAACTTCCCCAGCCACACAGTCCACAAACGCACGTGCATCCGATCCTGGATGCGGGATAAGGTCACATCCTTGAAGGTCGGCCTGAGCGACGCAGCCATTCATGCGGCGGTGGCCATGTAAATGCGGTCAAAATACTCAAGGGCAACGCAGAGGCGGGCACGTCACCCTCGACCCAATCTGAGAACTCCCATGCCCTTCCCAGAACTCTCTTAGCATGGTCCTCTTCCGTCTCGTCTGGGAAAGGTTCGTAGGGAGGGCACGACCGCACTGACATGGTAATGAGGGCATCTCCAGCCGTTGGCCCCCCAGGGGGCGTCTAAAAGCGCCGCCTGGGAGTAAGCCGGCGCAAAAAATGGCCCTGGGGGGAGTCGGTCCCCAGGGCCGCCCCCAGGCGCATATTAAAATAAAAAAAGAAGGATCGTTCGGCGAAGTTATGATAAAAACTAGTGAAATTTCGGCCAAACATGGCAAATTTCGGTGAAATTCGCGCATTTTCATTACATTAACCTAATCTAAAAAAAGAAAGGGGCTGAAGCCGTCGCCGCCATCGTCATCGTCGGCCTTCTCTTCCTTGACGCGAGCGCCCCTGCCGGACCCCTGCCCGGCGTCGCCATGGCGGACTAGCGACGGCGCGTCGTCGTCGTCGCTGTCGCATAAGACGACGACCCCGTCTTCATCGCGGCCGCGTTGGCGCTCCTCAAAGCGGCACAGGGCGGCGCGCTGGCGCTCCTTCTCCTTCTCCCGGCGCGCCTTCTCCATCGCAATGGAGTCCCGGCGCACCCATTCTAGGGCCGCGTCGTCGTCGTCGAACTCCGCCTTCACCGGCGCCAGCCCCGGCTCCGTCTTCACCGGCGCCTGCCCCGGCTCCATCTTTGGCTTGACGAAGCGCGGAGGAGCCGACGAGGAGGAGGCGCGCCGGCCGCCCTCGTTGATGACGATGCCGACGCTGCGAGTGTGCCAACCGATTGGCGTCTCGCCGCGGGCTCGGCCTTGACGCCGAGAAGCGCCGGAGAACCGGAGGAGTGGGAAGATGAGCGAGAGGAGGAAGACGAGGAGGAGGCGAACCTCCTTGGCGCCCATGCGCGTCGGTGTTGCGACGGGGCGGCCCCCGTCGCAGGATAGGTCAACGGCAGGTTGTTGCCGCCGTCGAGGTACGCCAGCACGTCATCCAGCATGCGGCCGGGGACGCCCTACCACAGGTGGCGCCCCTCGCTGTTCTTCGTGCCGCCAACCACCGGCGCGTCGTTGGTGAAGGCCATGCGCTGCTGCTGGCGGCGCTGGAAGTACGCCGCCCAAGCCGCGTGATTGCCGGCGGCGTACTGGGGGAAGGAGCGCTCGTCGTCGGTCAGGGAGGCGCGCGCGACCTCGACCTCCTCGGCGAAGTACCTGGGCTTCGCCATGGCGTCGGGTAACGGGGGAACGGGCACTCCCCCGTCGCTGAGCCGCCACCCCCGTCGGCCCGGCGCGCATGTCCGACGGCGCCGGGATGTTTGCCTGGAACAGGAGCCAGGACTCCTGTTCGCGGAGCGAACGGCGGCCGAAGCCGTTCGCCGCCGTCTCGTCTCCGGGGAAGCGCTCTGCCATGGCGACGGGCTCGACGGTGGTAGAGAGGGAGAGAGAGGAGCTGCCGGTGGTGCTCGGGAGAGGAAGACGGAGACGGAGAGAGAGGGGCTGGGCGGCTGCGAGGGGCGAGTCTGGTGTGGGCACAGGCGAGAGACCGCCGGCTTTTATAGCCGCTCCGCGCCCGTGTGTACGCGTGCGAGGGAGGGGAGGCATTGGCGCGCCGTACCGTGACGCGCCGCCCGTGAGGAATCAACGGCAAGGCTGACCGGCGGCAGCCTTGCCATTGATTCCCCGCGGGAACCGAGGCAGTTGGAGGAAGACGAGCCGCCGTGTCCCTGACGCGCCTGGCCCGTGGCTTTTTCGTGCCAAAACAGTTCGCCCCGGCGCCCCCGGGTGCCCCCCAGCGCGCCGGGTTCGGCCTGGGTCCGCCGACACTGTTTTCGGCCCAGGCCGGCGAAAATCGGGCTCCTGGGGGCGCGACTGGGCCATTTTTTCAGCGCCGGCGCAAAAAAACGCCTAGGGAGGCCTTCCTGGGGGCGCGGCTGGAGATGCCCTGAGGGAAGAGAGGGTGGCGGCCAACACATGGGGGATGGGGGTGAGTGTGCTGCAACAGGAATGGGGGAAAAGGGTGAATGTGGTGGCACCAGCAAAGGAGGGTGATGGGAGTTTTATACTTGCAAATGGGCGCACTCTGACGGGAAGTGAGGGTGGGATTTAATTTTCCATGTTCGGGTGCGAAACGCCGTGACTATTAATTGGCGCTCTTCTCAGTGGATATGCGGTTACATCATTGGCAGGGTAGAAGCGGCTACCATACAGACGACCACACCATTGATTGAGCTACACGTGGGGAAAAAGGGACCGGGTTGAAACTTCGCTCCCGCGCGATGGGTTGCGGATGGAGGCCCCTCCTTATCAATGTCCCCAGTCTCCAAATATGGAGGCACACTGCTGACTGGATATGTAGGGCGCTCCATAAATTTTGTTGGCCGAGCGCCGGTTGGCGGCTCTACTAGGGTGTGTTTTTGGTCAAAATCGCCATATTGATGGTTACTATGGTGATCCTGGCCATTTGGTGACTCTGCTAGAGTTGTTCTTATATCTCCAAGACGGTGTAAACTAACCATTGATTTGATCGCCATTCGAGTGATTCTGTCATAACCAACATGCATCAAACTTTATGAACCCCAATATGGCGCTGACGTTCCCTTAGCGAGGTTACCCCGAGGGAACTATCTTATCCTATGGGAAGTCATCTGAGCGAACGCCAGATTTGGGAGTATTCCCTCCACACCCAGTAAACACTCAAGAATTGTCATGCTATAATAAATATATTTGGCATGCTATTGTATAAAGCTTTACCATGTTCTAAACAAAAATGGCCATGTGAGAAGAACTATTGTCAGGAATTTGACATGCTGCAGCTGAGTAATTGCCACGAGTTCAGAGATTTTCTATAATGCAACATGGAGAATTGTAAGCCAAAAAAAAGAAATTTCCAACTTGTTTAGGATGTGCCATACTGGCAGAAGAAAATTGTCATGCTACATCAAAGAGAACTGGTTAAAATTGCCATGCTCTAAGCGAACTGTTTAGTGTTGTTAGCTCATAGTTCACTCAGAGAGGTGTGTGTGAGTGAACAATGATTGAAACATGTTTTGCTTTGAGATTCATTCACGGGAATTGAACGTGTCACAACATGTTCGCTTAAACATCTATGAAGTGATGTCAGATTGTTAACATTATGAACTTTATACATAATATACACATGTTTGCCTCACCAACTGGGTTGTTTTTCAGTAGGAGACGGTTCCTGTCTATAATGAAGAACCGTGTTTACTTCCTCTCCTGAAACTCAAATGACTTAAACCTTCGCTAGGAGCAGCGTAAGTGTGTGCATATGTGTATATCTTACATTCTACTCAATTTTCTATAAATAAATAAAATGCTCAAGTGGTTCTTCATTTCCACTTTTCCCTCAAGGAAGCTCTTGAATACTTGTCATTTTGTATCTTCTATATCTAAATAGCTGCCACTGTCAACATATTTCTCTCAACATGCAAGCATGTCGGCTCACCATTCAATATGCATGAAAAAAATTCCACCTCAACATGTAATCATGCATATCCACACACACAAAAAACATATACCCATTCATAAGTACAGGCTACCTCAATGTGCTAACATGCATGAGGATTTTCATTTTATTCACATTTAATAAATATTTTATAACTATACAATAACCACATAATAAATCATTTGTATTTTTAGTTGTCATGTTACCAAATATTCATGTTTCATACAACCAAATATCATTGAAAGATAGCAATCCCCCTAACCCATTTCTGTCGATGTGTAAGCATGCCGCCTCATCATTAAACATGCATGGGAAAAAGGTTCACCTGAACATGCGACCACTCATAAGTAAAAGCTACCTAAACATTCAAACATGCATGATTTTTTATTCTATTCATATTTAATAAATGTCTACAATTATACAATAATCAAATACAATAAATCATTTGTATCTTCAATTTTAGTTCTCACATTATCAAATATGATGATGTACAATCAAGTATCATCGAAATATATTAGAAAATAATCTTGAAACGGCGTGTAGGGAATCATCTAGTTGGAATAAGGCACCATGATAACACAAGAGCACAACACAAACAAAAGGAAATAACAGCAGGACCCCCCCCCCCCCCCCCCCAAAGCAAAATAAGAAGAAGAAACACAAAAATGCAAATTGAACTTTACATCAACGAGCCCAAAAATTACGGTTAGTGTTCATAGTTTGACTTCACAAATAATTGACACGACCAACTCCTCACAGTCTGGATTGCTTGTATTGAATACTCAATCTTTGTGAAACATTAACATGTGTCAGATTAACAAACACATTGTCATTGGTGTAGTGTGCTTTTGTCATGTACCATATTGTGAAATCATAGGGAGATACCGGAGTGATGGATTATGGTGATAAGCTAATTCACCAAAAAAATGGTTTACCAGACCAATCCATGTTCAAAAGCCTTTCATCAAAAGTCAGTGATCTAGGCCGCTTTCCTTGACTTTTGAGTTGGATCTCATTTCCCCCAACACAAAAAGAGGGTAGACTTCATGTGAGACACATATGTTCTTTTGCTTACTTCACAACACTGAAGGAAATATGCCCTAGAGGCAATAATAAAGTTGTTATTTGACATTTCGTTATATCATGACAAACGTTTATTATTCATGCTAGAATTGTATTAACCGGAAACTTGATAGATGTGTGGAAACATAGACTAAACACCGTGCCCCTAGTAAGCCTCTACTAGACTAGCTCGTTAATCAAAGATGGTTAAGTTTCCTAACCATAGACATGTGTTGTCATTTGATGAACGGGATCACACCATTAGGAGAATGGTGTGATGGACAAGACCCATACATTAGCTTAGCATATTGATTGTTTAGTTTTATTGCTATTAGTTTTATTGCTATTGCTTTCTTCATGTCAAATACATATTCCTTCGACTATGAGATTATGCAACTCCTGGATACCGGAGGAATACCTTGTGTGCTATCAAACGTCACAACATAACTGGGCGATTATAAAGATCCTCTACAGGTATCTCCAAAGGTCTTTGTTGGGTTGGCATAGATCGAGATTAGGATTTGTCACTCCGAGTATCAGAGAGGTATCTCTGCGCCCTCTCGGTAATACACATCATAAGAAGCCTTGCAAACAATGTGACTACTGAGTTAGTCGGGATGATGTATTATGAAACGAGTAAAGAGACTTGCCGGTAACGAGATTGAACTAGGTATGAAAATATCGACGACCGAATCTCGGGCAAGTAACATATCGATGACAAAGGGAATAACGTATGTTGTCATTATGGTATGACCGATAAAGATCTTCATAGAATATGTGAGAACCAATATGAGCATCCAGGTTCCGCTCTTGGTTACTGACCGGAGAGCTGTCTCGGTCATGTCTACATAGTTCTCGAACCCGTAGGGTCCGCACGCTTAACGTTCGATGACGATTTTGTATTATATGAGTTATGTGATTTGATGACCGAATGTTGTTCGGAGTCCTGGATGAGATCACGGACATGACGAGGAGTCTCAAAATGGTCGATAGGTAATGATTGATATAGAGGACGATGGTATTCGGACACCGGAAGTGTTCCGGGGGTACCGGGTACATATCGGGTCACCGGAAAGGGGTTCCGGGCACCCCCGGCAAAGATATGGGCCTATTGGGCCAAGAGGGGAAACGCAGCAGCCAGCATGGGCTGCTGCGCCCCGCATATAGGCCGAACCTGGAGGGGAAGGAAATAGGGGAAGAGAGAAAGGAATGGGAGGGATTCAGCCTCCCCCTTCCTTCCCTCCTCAGTCCTCCTTCTTCCCCCCTTCGGAAATTATGGTAAGGGGGGGGGGATAGGACTAGGGCCCCAAGTAGGATTCCTCCTACTTGGGCGCCCCCTTGGCTGCTCCCTCTCCCTCCCACCTATATATATGAGGGGGGGGGGGGAGGCGCCTAGAACACACAATAACATCTGTTAGCCGTGTGCGGCGCCTCCCTCCATAGATTACACCTCTGGTCATATCTTCGTAGTGCTTAGGCGAAGCCCTGCGTGAATCACTTCACCATCACCGTCACCACGCCGTCATGCTGACGGAACTCTCCATTGACACATTGTTGTATCAAGAGTTCGAGGGGCGTCATCAAGCTGAACCTGTGCAGAACTCGGAGGTGTCGTACGTTCGGTGCTTGATCGGTCGGAACGAGAAAAAGTTCGACTACATCAACCACGTTGTCAAACGCTTCCACTTTCGGTCTACGAGGGTACGTGGATACACTCTCCCCCCCTCGTTGCTATGCATCTCCTAGATAGATCTTGCGTGAGCGTAGGAATTTTTTTGAAATTGCATGCTACGTTTCCCAACAATGGCATCCGAGCCAGGTCTATGCGTAGATGATATGCGTGAGTAGAACATAAAGATTTGTGGGTGGTGATTGTCATACTGCTTACCACCAACATCTTATTTTTATTCAACGGTATTGTTGGATGAAGCGGCCCAGACCAACCTTACATGACCACGTTCATGAGACCGGTTCCATCGACAGACATGCAACTAGTTTTGCATAAAGGTGGCTAGCGGGTGTCTGTTTCTCCTACTTTAGTTGAATCAAATTTGACTGCGGCTGGTCCTTGTTGAAGGTTAAAAAACAAACTTTATAAATCACCATTTTGGTTTTGATGCGTAGGTAAGAAAGATTCTTGCTAGAAGCCCATAGCAGCCACGTAAAACTTGCAACAACAAAGTAGAGGATGTCTAACTTGTTTTTGTAGGGCATGTTGTGATGTGATATGGTCAAGACATGATGTGATATACGCTATTGTATGAGATGATCATGTTTTGTAAAAGTCACTGGCAACCGGCAGGAGCTTTATGGTTGTCTCTTTATTGTATGAAACACAAATGCCATGTAACTGCTTTACTTTATCACTATGCGTTAGCGATAGTTGTAGAAGCAATAGTTGGCGAGACGACCACGACGCTACGATGGAGATCAAGGTGTCAAGCCGGTGACGATGGAGATCATGACAGTGCTTTGGAGATGGAGATCAAAGGCACAAGATGATGATGGCCATATCATGTCACATATTTTGATTGCATGTGATGCTTATCTTTTATGCATCTTATTTTTCTTAGTACGGCGGTAGCATTATAAGATGATCCCTTACTAAAATTCAAGGTATAGGTGTTCTCCCTGAGTATGCACCGTTGCGACAGTTCGTCGTGCTGAGACACCACGTGATGATCGGGTGTGATAGGCTCTACTTCACATACAACGGGTGCAATACAGTTTTGCACATGCGGAATACTCGGCTTAAACTTGACGAGCCTAGCATGTACAGACATGGCCTCAGAACACTGGAGACCGAAAGGTCGAACGTGAATCATATAGTAGATATGATCAACATAGAGATATTCACCATTGAAGACTACTCCATCTCACGTGATGATTGGACATGGTTTAGTTGATTTGGATCACGTAATCATTTAGATGACCCGAGGGATGTCTATCTAAGTGGGAGTTCATAAGTAATTTGATTAATTGGACTTAATTTATCATGGACTTAGTCCTGATAGTATTTGCATATCTATGCTGTAGATCAATAGCTCGCATATAGCTCCCTGGTTTTATTTTTGATATGATCTTAGAGAAAATTAGGTTGAAAGATGATAGTAGCAATGATGCGGACTAGGTCTACGATCAGAGGATTATCCTCATTGCTGGATAGAAGAATTATGTTCTTGATGCACCACTAGGTGACAGTCCTATTGCAGGAGCAGACACAGATGTTATGAACATTTGATAAGCTCAGTATGATGAATACTTAATAGTTTAGTGCGCCATGCTTTACGGCTTAGAACCGGGACTTCAAAAATGTTTTGAACACCATGGAGCATATGAGATGTTCCAAGAGCTGAAAATGATATTTCAGACTCATGACCGTGTCAAGAGATATGAGACCTCTGACAAGTACCTTGCCTACAAGATGGAGGAGAATAGCTTAACTACTGAGCATGTGCTCAGAATGTATGGGTGATACGTCCATTTTGCATCATGCTTTTATATCAATATTATTGCATTATGGGTTGTTATTACACATTATGTCACAATACTTATGCCTATTCTCTCTTATTTTACAAGGTTTACATAAAGAAGGGAGAATGCCGGCAGCTGGGATTCTGGGCTGGAAAAGGAGAAAATATTAGAGACCTATTCTGGACAACTCCAAAAGTCCTGAAACTTCAAGGAAGATGTTTTCCAAATATATAAAAAAATATTGAGAGCAAGAACTTCACCAGGGGGCCACACCCTGCCCACGAGGGTGGGGGGCGCATCCCTACCCCGTGGCCCCCCTAGTGGCCCTCCCGTGGCCATCTTCTGCTATATGGAGTCTTTCAATGGAAAAAAAATGATAAGCCATCTTCTCGGACGAAACTCCGCCGCCACGAGGCGGAACCTTGGCGGAACCAATCTAGGGCTCTGGCGGAGCTGTTCTGCCGGGGAAACTTTCCTCCCGGAGGGGGAAATCATCGCCATCGTCATCACCAACATTCCTCTCATCGGGAGAGGGCAATCTCCATCAACATCTTCATCAGCACCATCTCATCTCAAAACCCTAGTTCATCTCTTGTATCCAATTCTTGTCTCCAAGTCCGGGATTGGAGCTAGTAGGTTGCAAGTAGTGTTAATTACTCCTTGTAGTTGATGCTAGTTGGTTTAATTGATGGAAGATCATATGTTCAAATCCTATATGCATATTAATACCCCTCTGATTATGAACATGTTTATGCTTTGTGAGTAGTTACTCTTGTTCCTGAGGACATGGGAGAAGTATTGCTATTAGTATTCATGTGAATTTGGTATTTGTTCCATATTTTGATGAGACGTGTGTTGTCTCTCCTCTAGTGGTGTTATGTGAACAGCGACTACATGACACTTCACCATTATTTGGGCCTAGAGGAAGGCATTGGGAAGTAATAAGTAGATGATGGGTTGCTAGAGTGACAGAAGCTTAAACCCTAGTTTATGCGTTGCTTCGTAAGGGGCTGATTTGGATCCATATGTTTCATGCTATGGTTAGGTTTACCTTAATACTTTTGTTGTAGTTGCAGATGCTTGTAATAGAGGTTAATCATAAGTGGGATGCTTGTCCAAGTAAGGACAGTACCCAAGCACCGGTCCACCCACATACCAAATTATCAAAGTACCGAACGCGAATCATATGAACGTGATGAAAACTAGCTTGACGATATTCCCATGTGTCCTCGGGAGCGCTTTACATCATATAAGAGTTTGTCCAGGCTTGTCCTTTGCTACAAAAAGGATTGGGCCACCTTGCTGCACCTTATTTACTTTTGTTACTTGTTGCTCGTTACAAATTATCTTATCACAAAACTATCTGTTACCACTTATTTCAGTACTTGCAGAGAATACCTTACTGGAAACCACTTATCATTTCCTTCTGCTCCTCATTGGGTTTGACACTCTTACTTATCGAAAGGACTATGATAGATCCCCTATACTTGTGGGTCATCAAGACTCTTTTCTGGCGCCATTGCCGGGGAGTGAAGCGCCTTTGGTAGGTGGAATTTGGTAAGAAAAAATTTATATAGTGTGCTGAAATTTACTGTCACTTGTTACCATGGAAGGTAATCCTCTGAGGGGCTTGTTCGGGGTATCTTCACCCCGACCAGTAGAGCAAAGAGTTGCTCCTCAACCTACTGAACCTACTGAAAATGAAAATGAAAATGAAAATGCTTGCTTTGAAGTTCCTTCGGGTATGATAGAAAAACTTCTAGCTAATCCTTTTTTAGCAGATGGAACAAAACATCCTGATGAACATTTGATATATGTTGATGAAGTTTGTGGATTATTTTAGCTTGCAGGTGTACCCGGAGATGTTGTTAAGAAGAAGGTCTTCCCTTTATCTTTGAGGGGAGATGCATCGACATGTTATAGGCTATGTGATGATATGAGGTCTTGGAATTACAAACGATTGAAATTGGAATTTCATCAGAAGTTTTATCCTATGCACCTTGTTCATCGTGATCGCAATTATATATATAATTTTTGGCCTCGTGAAGGAGAAAGCATTGCTCAAGCTTGGGGGAGGCTTAAATCAATGTTATATTCATGCCCCAATCATGAGCTCTCAAGAGAAATGATTATTCAAAATTTTTATGCTCGGCTTTCTGGTAACAATCGCACCATGCTTGATACTTCTTGTGCTGGCTCTTTTATGATGAAGACTATTGAATTCAAATGAGATTTATTGGAAAGAATTAAACGCAACTCTGAAGATTGGGACCTCGACAATGGTAAGGAGTCAGGTATGACACCTAGTTTTGATTGTGTTAAATATTTTATGGATACCGATATTTTTCATAAATTTAGCACTAAATATGGACTTGACTCTGAGATAGTAGCTTCTTTCTATGAATCTTTTGCTGCTTATGTTGATCTCCCCAAGGAGAAGTGGTTTAAATATCATCCTCCCATAGAAGTAAAAGTAGTTGCACCTATTAAAGTTGAAGAAAAGACTATCACTTATAATGATCCTATTGTTCCTACTTCTTATGTTGAGAAACCACCTTTCCCTGTTAGGATAAATGATCATGCTAAAGCTTCAACTGTGGTTCGTAAAAGCAATATTAAAACATATACACCTCCTGAGCAAGTTAAAGTTGAACCTAATATTGCCATTGTTAAAGATCTCTTGTCTGATAATATAGATGGGCATGTTATTTATTTCTGTAATGAAATTGCTAGAATTGCTAAACCCCGTGATAAAGATAAACCTAGACCTGTGGTAGGCATGCCTATTATTTCTGTTAAAATAGGAGATCATTCTTATCATGGTTTATGTGATATGGGTGCTAGTGCTAGTGCAATACCTTATTCCTTATACAAAGAAGTTATGCATGATATTGCACCTCCTGAGATGGAAAATATTGATGTCACGATTAAACTTGCCAATAGAGATACTATTTCACCAATGGGAATTGTTAGAGATGTTGAAGTCTTGTGTGGGAAAACTAAATATCCTGCTGATTTTCTTGTTCTTGGTTCCCCACAAGATAGCTTTTGTCCCATTATATTTGGTAGACCCTTCTTAAATACTGTTAATGCTACCATAGATTGCAAAAGAGATGTTGTTACTATCGGTTTAGATGATATGACTCATGAATTTATTTTTTCTAAATTTAGTAGACAACACTGTGAAGAAGAATTACCTAGTAAGGATGAAATTATTGGTCTTGCTTCTATTGCCGTACCTCCTAGTGATCCTTTAGAACAATATTTGCTAGACCATGAAAATGATATGTTTATGAATGAAAGAAGGGAATTGGATGAAGTATTCTTTAAACAGGAACCTATTCCGAAAAACAATTTACCTGTTGAAATCCTAGGGGATCCTCCTCCACCCAAGGGTGATCCCGTGTTTGAGCTTAAGCCGTTACCTGATACTCTTAAATATGCTTATCTTGATGAGAAAAAGATATATCCTGTTATTATTAGTGCTAACCTTTCAGAGCATGAGGAAGAGAGATTATTGAAAACTCTGAAGAAGCACCGCGCTGCTATTGGGTATACTCTTGATGATCTTAAGGGCATTAGTCCCACTCTATGCCAACATAAAATTAATTTGGAAGAAGATGCTAAACCAGTTCGTGATCATCAATGCCAGCTGAATCCTAAAATGAAAGAAGTGGTAAGAAAGGAGTTACTAATGCTCCTTGAGGCAGGTATAATTTATCCCGTTGCTGATAGTCAGTGGGTAAGCCCTGTCCATTGTGTCCCTAAGAAGGGAGGTATTACTGTTGTTCCTAATGATAAAGATGAATTGATTCCTCAAAGAATTATTACAGGTTATAGGATGGTAATTGATTTCCGCAAATTAAATAAGGCTACTAAAAAGATCATTACCCCTTACCTTTTATCATCAAGTGCTAGAAAGATTGTCCAAACATACACAATTTTGCTTTCTAGATGGTTATTCTGGTTTCTCTCAAATACCTGTGTCAGCCAAAGATCAATCAAAGACTACTTTTACATGCCCTTTTGGTACTTTTGCTTATAGACGTATTCCTTTTGGTTTATGTAATGCACCTGCTACCTTTCAAAGATGCATGATGGCTATATTCTCTGACTTTCGTGAAAAGATTTGTGAGGTTTTCATGGACGACTTTTTCGTCTAGGGTCTTCTTTTGATGATTGCTTGAGCAACCTTGATCGAGTTTTGCAGAGATGTGAAGAAACTAATTTTGTCTTGAATTGGGAAAAGTGCCACTTTATGGTTAATGAAGGTATTGTCTTGGGTCATAAAGTTTCTGAAAGAGGTATTGAAGTTGATAAAGCCAAGGTTGATGCTATTGAAAAGATGCCATGTCCCAAGGACATCAAAGGTATAAGAAGTTTCATTGGTCATGCCGGTTTTTATAGGAGGTTCATTAAGGACTTCTCAAAAATCTCTCGGCCTCTGACTAATTTATTACAAAAAGATATATCATTTGTCTTTGATGATGATTGTATAGAAGCATTTGAAATACTTAAGAAAACATTGATCTCTGCACCTATTGTTCAGCCACCTGATTGGAATTTACCCTTTGAAATTATGTGTGATGCTAGTGATTATGCTGTAGGTGCTGTTCTAGGACAAAGAGTTGATAAGAAACTAAATGTTATTCAATATGCTAGTAAAACTCTACACAATGCTCAAAGAAATTATGCTACTACTGAAAAAGAATTCTTAGCAGTTGTATTTGCTTGTGATAAGTTTAGACCTTATATTGTTGATTCTAAAGTAACTATTCACGCTGATCATGCTTGAAGGAAATATGCCCTAGAGGCAATAATAAAGTAATTATTTATTTCCTTATATCATGATAAATGTTTATTATTCATGCTAGAATTGTATTAACCGGAAACATAATACATGTGTGAATACATAGACCAACAGAGTGTCACTAGTATGCCTCTACTAGACTAGCTCGTTAATCAAAGATGGTTATGTTTCCTAACCATGAACAAAGAGTTGTTATTTGATTAACGAGGTCACATCATTAGTTGAATGATCTGATTGACATGAACCATTCCATTAGCTTAGCACCCGATCGTTTAGTATGTTGCTATTGCTTTCTTCATGACTTATACATGTTCCTATAACTATGAGATTATGCAACTCCCGTTTACCGGAGGAACACTTTGGGTACTACCAAACGTCACAACGTAACTGGGTGATTATAAAGGAGTACTACAGGTGTCTCCAATGGTAGATGTTGGGTTGGCGTATTTCAAGATTAGGGTTTGTCACTCCGATTGTCGGAGAGGTATCTCTGGGCCCTCTCGGTAATACACATCACATAAGCCTTGCAAGCATAATAACTAAGATGTTAGTTATGAGATGATGTATTACGGAACGAGTAAAGAGACTTGCCAGTAACGAGATTGAACTAGGTATTGGATACCGACGATCGAATCTCGGGCAAGTAACATACCAATGACAAAGGGAACAACGTATGTTGTTATGCGGTCTGACCGATAAAGATCTTCGTAGAATATGTAGGAGCCAATATGGGCATCCAGGTCCCGCTATTGGTTATTGACCGGAGACGTGTCTCGGTCATGTCTACATTGTTCTCGAACCGTAGGGTCCGCACGCTTAACGTTACGATGACAGTTATTATGAGTTTATGCATTTTGATGTACCGAAGGTTGTTCGGAGTCCCGGATGAGATCACGGACATGACGAGGAGTCTCGAAATGGTCGAGACGTAAAGATTGATATATTGGAAGTCTATGTTTGGACATCGGAAGTGTTCCGGGTGAAATCGGGATTTTACCGGATTACCGGGAGGGTTACCGGAACCCCCCGGGAGCCAAATGGGCCTACATGGGCCATTGTGGAAAGGTGAAAGGGGCTGCCAAGGAGGGCTGTGCACCTCCCCCCCTCCCCTAGTCCTATTAGGACTAGAGAGGTGGCCGGCCACCTCTCTCTCTTTCCCTCTCCCTTTTTCCCAAGGAGTCCTAGTTGGAATAGGATTGGAGGGGGGAGTCCTACTCCCGGTGGGAGTAGGACTCCTCCTGCGCCTCCCCCTCTTTGGCCGGCCAGCCCCCCTCCCTCCAACCTTTATATACGGGGGCAGGAGACACCCCAAGACACACAAGTTGATCCTTGAGATCGTTCCTTAGCCGTGTGCGGTGCCCCCTGCCACCAAATTCCACCTCGATCATACCGGTACAGTGCTTAGGCGAAGCCCTGCGTCGGTAGTACATCAAGATCGTCACCACGCCGTCGTGCTGACGGAACTCTTCCTCGACGCTTTGCTGGATCGGAGCCCGAGGAACGTCATCGAGCTGAACGTGTGCTAAGAACTCGGAGGTGCCGGAGTAACGGTGCTTGGATCGGTCGGATCGGGAAGAAGACGTACGACTACTTCCTCTATGTTGTGTGATCGCTTCCGCAGTCGGTCTGCGTTGGTACGTAGACAACACTCTCCCCTCTCGTTGCTGTGCATCACCATGATCTTGCGTGTGCGTAGGAAATTTTTTGAAATTACTGCGTTCCCCAACAGTGGTATCAGAGCCAGGTTTTTATGGTTTGATGTTATATGCACGAGTAGAACACAAGTGAGTTGTGGGCGATACAAGTCATACTGCCTACCAGCATGTCATACTTTGGTTCGGCGGTATTGTTGGACGAGACTATCCGGACCAACCTTACGCGTACTCTTACGCGAGACCGGTTCCCTCGACGTGCTTTGCACATAGATGGCTTGCGGAAGACTGCCTCTCCAACTTTAGTTGAACCAAGTGTGACTACGCCCGGTCCTTGAGAAGGTTAAAACGGAGTCTATTTGACGAATTATCGTTGTGGTTTTGATGCGTAGGTGAGATGAGTTCTTACTTAAGCCCGTAGCAGCCACGTAAAACTTGCAACAACAAAGTAGAGGACGTCTAACTTGTTTTTGCAGGGCATGTTGTGATGTGATATGGTCAAGGCATGATGCTGATTTTATTGTATGAGATGATCATGTTTTGTAACCGAGTTATCGGCAACTGGCAGGAGCCATATGGTTGTCGCTTTATTGTATGCAATGCAATCGCGATGTAATGCTTTACTTTATTACTAAGCGGTAGTGATAGTCGTAGAAGCATAAGATTGGCGAGACGACAACGATGCTACGATGGAGATCAAGGTGTCGCGATGGTGATCATGACGGTGCTTCGGAGATGGAGATCACAAAGCACAAGATGATGATGGCCATATCATATCACTTATATTGATTGCATGTGATGTTTATCCTTTTATGCATCTTATCTTGCTTTGATTGACGGTAGCATTGTAAGATGATCTCTCACTAAATTATCAAGAAGTGTTCTCCCTGAGTATGCACCGTTGCAAAAGTTCTTCGTGCTGAGACACCACGTGATGATCGGGTGTGATAAGCTCTACGTTCAAATACAACGGGTGCAAAACAGTTGCACACGCGGAATACTCAGGTTATACTTGACGAGCCAAGCATATACAGATATGGCCTCGGAACACGGAGACCGAAAGGTCGAGCGTGAATCATATAGTAGATATGATCAACATATTGATGTTCACCATTGAAAACTACTCCATCTCACGTGATGATCGGTTATGGTTTAGTTGATTTGGATCACGTGATCACTTAGAGGATTAGAGGGATGTCTATCTAAGTGGGAGTTCTTAAGTAAATTAACTGAACTTAAAAAATTATCATGAACTTAGTACCTGATAGTATCTTGCTTGTTTATGTTGATTGTAGATAGATGGCTCGTGCTGTTGTTCCGTTGAATTTTAATGCGTTCCTTGAGAAAGCAAAGTTGAAAGATGATGGTAGCAATTACACGGACTGGGTCCGTAACCTGAGGATTATCCTCATTGCTGCACAGAAGAATTACGTCCTGGAAGCACCGCTGAGTGCCAGGCCTGCTGCAAGAGCAACACCAGAAGTTATGAACGTCTGGCAGAGCAAAGCTGATGACTACTCAATAGTTCAGTGTGCCATGCTTTATGGCTTAGAACCGGGACTTCAACGACGTTTTGAACGTCATGGAGCATATGAGATGTTCCAGGAGTTGAAGTTAATATTTCAAGCAAATGCCCGGATTGAGAGATATGAAGTCTCCAATAAGTTCTATAGCTGCAAGATGGAGGAGAACAGTTCTGTCAGTGAGCATATACTCAAAATGTCTGGGTATAATAATCACTTGATTCAATTGGGAGTTACACTTCCGGATGATTGCGTCATTGACAGAATTCTCCAATCACTGCCACCAAGCTACAAGAGCTTTGTGATGAACTATAATATGCAAGGGATGAACAAGACTATTCCCGAGCTCTTCGCTATGCTGAAAGCTGCGGAGGTAGAAATCAAGAAGGAGCATCAAGTGTTGATGGTTAACAAAACCACTAGTTTCAAGAAAAAAGGCAAAGGGAAGAAGAAAGGGAACTTCAAGAAGAACGGCAAGAAAGTTGCTGCTCAAGAGAAGAAACCCAAGTCTGGACCTAAGCCTGAAACTGAGTGCTTCTACTGCAAGCAGACTGGTCACTGGAAGCGGAACTGCCCCAAGTATTTGGCGGATAAGAAGGATGGCAAGGTGAACAAAGGTATATGTGATATACATGTTATTGATGTGTACCTTACTAATGCTCGCAGTAGCACCTGGGTATTTGATACTGGTTCTGTTGCTGATATTTGCAACTCGAAACAGGGACTACAGAATAAGCGGACACTAGCAAAGGACGAGGTGACGATGCGCGTGGGAAACGGTTCCAAAGTCGATGTGATCGCGGTCGGCACACTACCTCTACATCTACCTTCGCGATTAATATTAGACCTAAATAATTGTTATTTGGTGCCAGCGTTGAGCATGAACATTATATCTGGATCTTGTTTGATGCGAGACGGTTATTCATTTAAATCAGAGAATAATGGTTGTTCTATTTATATGAGTAATATCTTTTATGGTCATGCACCCTTGAAAAGTGGTCTATTCTTATTGAATCTCGATAGTAGTAATACACATATTCATAATGTTGAAGCCAAAAGATGCAGAGTTGATAATGATAGTGCAACTTATTTGTGGCACTGCCGTTTAGGTCATATCGGTGTAAAGCGCATGAAGAAACTCCATACTGATGGACTTTTGGAACCACTTGATTATGAATCACTTGGTACTTGCAAACCGTGCCTCATGGGCAAGATGACTAAAACACCGTTCTCCGGCACTATGGAGAGAGCAACAGATTTATTGGAAATCATACATACCGATGTATGTGGTCCGATGAATATTGAGGCTCGTGGCGGATATCGTTATTTTCTCACCTTCACAGATGATTTAAGCAGATATGGGTATATCTACTTAATGAAACATAAGTCTGAAACATTTGAAAAGTTCAAGGAATTTCAGAGTGAAGTTGAAAATCATCGTAACAAGAAAATAAAGTTTCTACGATCTGATCGTGGAGGAGAATATTTGAGTTACGAGTTTGGTGTACATTTGAAAAATTGTGGAATAGTTTCGCAACTCACGCCACCCGGAACACCACAACGTAATGGTGTGTCTGAACGTCGTAATCGTACTTTACTAGATATGGTGCGATCTATGATGTCTCTTACTGATTTACCGCTATCATTTTGGGGTTATGCTTTAGAGACGGCCGCATTCACGTTAAATAGGGCACCATCTAAATCCGTTGAGACGACGCCTTATGAACTGTGGTTTGGCAAGAAACCAAAGTTGTCGTTTCTTAAAGTTTGGGGCTGCGATGCTTATGTGAAAAAGCTTCAACCTGATAAGCTCGAACCCAAATCGGAGAAGTGTGTCTTCATAGGATATCCAAAGGAAACTATTGGATACACCTTCTATCACAGATCCGAAGGCAAGACTTTTGTTGCTAAATTCGGAAACTTTCTTGAGAAGGAGTTTCTCTCGAAAGAAGTGAGTGGGAGGAAAGTAGAACTTGACGAGGTAACTATACCTACTCCGTTATTGGGAAATAGTACATCACAGAAAACTGTTTCTGTGAGACCTACACCAATAAGAGAGGAAGTTAATGATGATGATCATGAAACTGTAGATCAAGATACTACTGTACCTCGTAGATCAACCAGAGTAAGATCCGCACCAGAGTGGTACGGTAATCCTGTTCTGGAAGTCATGCTACTAGATCATGATGAACCTACGAACTATGAAGAAGCGATGGTGAGCCCAGATTCCGCAAAGTGGCTTGAAGCCATGAAATCTGAGATGGGATCCATGTATGAGAACAAAGTATGGACTTTGGTTGACTTGCCTGATGATCGGCAAGCAATTGAGAATAAATGGATCTTTAAGAAAAAGACTGACGCTGATGGTAATGTTACTGTCTACAAAGCTCGACTTGTCGCAAAAGGTTTTCGACAAGTTCAAGGAGTTGACTACGATGAGACTTTCTCACCCGTAGCGATGCTTAAGTCTATCAGAATCATGTTAGCAATTGCCGCATTTTATGATTATGAAATTTGGCAAATGGATGTAAAAACCGCATTCCTGAATGGATTTCTGGAAGAAGAGTTGTATATGATGCAACCAGAAGGTTTTGTCGATCCAAAGGGAGCTAACAAAGTGTGCAAACTCCAGCGATCCATTTATGGACTGGTGCAAGCATCTCGGAGTTGGAATAAACGCTTTGATAGTGTGATCAAAGCATTTGGGTTTATACAGACTTTTGGAGAAGCCTGTATTTACAAGAAAGTGAGTGGGAGCTCTATAGCATTTCTGATATTATATGTGGATGACATATTACTCATTGGAAATGATATAGAATTTCTGGATAGCATAAAGGGATACTTGAATAAAAGTTTTTCGATGAAAGACCTCGGGGAAGCTGCTTACATATTAGGCATAAAAATCTATAGAGATAGATCAAAACGCTTAATTGGACTTTCACAAAGCACATACCTTGACAAGATTTTGAAGAAGTTCAAAATGGATCAAGCAAAGAAAGGGTTCTTGCCTGTATTACAAGGTGTGAAGTTGAGTCAGACTCAATGCCCGACCACTGCAGAAGATAGAGAGAAAATGAAAGATGTTCCCTATGCTTCAGCCATAGGCTCTATCATGTATGCAATGCTGTGTACCAGACCTGATGTGTGCCTTGCTATAAGTTTAGCAGGGAGGTACCAAAGTAATCCAGGAGTGGATCACTGGACAGCGGTCAAGAACATCCTGAAATACCTGAAAAGGACTAAGGATATGTTTCTCGTATATGGAGGTGACAAAGAGCTCACCGTAAGAGGTTACGTTGATGCAAGCTTTGACACTGATCCGGACGATTCTAAATCGCAAACCGGATATGTGTTTACTTTAAACGGTGGAGCTGTCAGTTGGTGCAGTTCTAAACAAAGCGTCGTAGCGGGATCTACGTGTGAAGCGGAGTACATAGCTGCTTCGGAAGCAGCGAACGAAGGAGTCTGGATGAAGGAGTTCATATCCGATCTAGGTGTCATACCTAGTGCATCGGGTCCAATGAAAATCTTCTGTGACAATACTGGTGCAATTGCCTTGGCAAAGGAATCCAGATTTCACAAAAGAACCAAACACATCAAGAGACGCTTCAACTCCATCCGGGATTTAGTCCAGGTGGGAGACATAGAGATTTGCAAGATACATACGGATCTGAATGTTGCAGACCCGTTGACTAAGCCTCTTCCACGAGCAAAACATGATCAGCACCAAGACTCCATGGGTGTTAGAATCATTACTGTGTAATCTAGATTATTGACTCTAGTGCAAGTGGGAGACTGAAGGAAATATGCCCTAGAGGCAATAATAAAGTAATTATTTATTTCCTTATATCATGATAAATGTTTATTATTCATGCTAGAATTGTATTAACCGGAAACATAATACATGTGTGAATACATAGACCAACAGAGTGTCACTAGTATGCCTCTACTAGACTAGCTCGTTAATCAAAGATGGTTATGTTTCCTAACCATGAACAAAGAGTTGTTATTTGATTAACGAGGTCACATCATTAGTTGAATGATCTGATTGACATGACCCATTCCATTAGCTTAGCACCCGATCGTTTAGTATGTTGCTATTGCTTTCTTCATGACTTATACATGTTCCTATAACTATGAGATTATGCAACTCCCATTTACTGGAGGAACACTTTGGGTACTACCAAACGTCACAACGTAACTGGGTGATTATAAAGGAGTACTACAGGTGTCTCCAATGGTAGATGTTGGGTTGGCGTATTTCAAGATTAGGGTTTGTCACTCCGATTGTCGGAGAGGTATCTCTGGGCCCTCTCGGTAATACACATCACATAAGCCTTGCAAGCATAATAACTAAGATGTTAGTTATGAGATGATGTATTACGGAACGAGTAAAGAGACTTGCCAGTAATGAGATTGAACTAGGTATTGGATACCGACGATCGAATCTCGGGCAAGTAACATACCGATGACAAAGGGAACAACGTATGTTGTTATGCGGTCTGACCGATAAAGATCTTCGTAGAATATGTAGGAGCCAATATGGGCATCCAGGTCCCGCTATTGGTTATTGACCGGAGACGTGTCTCGGTCATGTCTACATTGTTCTCGAACCGTAGGGTCCGCACGCTTAACGTTACGATGACAGTTATTATGAGTTTATGCATTTTGATGTACCGAAGGTTGTTCGGAGTCCCGGATGAGATCACGGACATGACGAGGAGTCTCGAAATGGTCGAGACGTAAAGATTGATATATTGGAAGTCTATGTTTGGACATCGGAAGTGTTCCGGGTGAAATCGGGATTTTACCGGATTACCGTGAGGGTTACCGGAACCCCCCGGGAGCCAAATGGGCCTACATGGGCCATTGTGGAAAGGTGAAAGGGGCTGCCAAGGAGGGCTGCGCACCTCCCCCCTCCCCTAGTCCTATTAGGACTAGGAGAGGTGGCCGGCCACCTCTCTCTCTTTCCCTCTCCCTTTTTCCCAAGGAGTCCTAGTTGGAATAGGATTGGAGGGGGGAGTCCTACTCCCGGTGGGAGTAGGACTCCTCCTGCGCCTCCCCCTCTTTGGCCGGCCAGCCCCCCTCCCTCCAACCTTTATATACGGGGGCAGGAGACACCCCAAGACACACAAGTTGATCCTTGAGATCGTTCCTTAGCCGTGTGCGGTGCCCCCTGCCACCAAATTCCACCTCGATCATACCGGTACAGTGCTTAGGCGAAGCCCTGCGTCGGTAGTACATCAAGATCGTCACCACGCCGTCGTGCTGACGGAACTCTTCCTCGACGCTTTGCTGGATCGGAGCCCGAGGAACGTCATCGAGCTGAACGTGTGCTAAGAACTCGGAGGTGCCGGAGTAACGGTGCTTGGATCGGTCGGATCGGTAAGAAGACGTACGACTACTTCCTCTACGTTGTGTGATCGCTTCCGCAGTCGGTCTGCGTTGGTACGTAGACAACACTCTCCCCTCTCGTTGCTGTGCATCACCATGATCTTGCGTGTGCGTAGGAAATTTTTTGAAATTACTGCGTTCCCCAACAATGCTGATATTAAATATCTTATGGAAAAGAAAGATGCTAAACCTAGACTTATTAGATGGGTTCTCTTACTACAAGAATTTGATTTGCATATTGTTGATAGAAAAGGAGCTGAGAACCCCGTTGCAGACAACTTGTCTAGGTCAGAAAATGTGCTTGATGACCAACTACCTATTGATGATAGCTTTCCTGATGAGCAATTAAATGTCATAAATGCTTCTCATACTGCTCCATGGTATGCTGATTATGCTAATTACATTGTTGCTAAGTTTATACCACCTAGTTTCACATACCAGCAAAAGAAAAAGTTCTTCTATGATTTGAGGCATTACTTTTGGGATGACCCACATCTTTATAAAGATGGAGTAGATGGTGTTATTAGACGTTGTGTACCTGAGCATGAACAGGAACAGATCCTACGCAAGTGTCACTCCGAAGCCTATGGAGGACACCATGCTGGAGATAGGACTGCACATAAGGTATTGCAATCTAGTTTTCATTGGCCTACTCTCTTCAAGGATGCCCGTAAGTTTGTCTTATCTTGTGATGAATGTCAAAGAATTGGTAATATTAGTAGACGTCAAGAAATGCCTATGAATTATTCACTTGTTATTGAACCATTTGATGTTTGGGGCTTTGACTATATGGGACCTTTTCCTTCCTCTAATGGTTATACACATATTTTAGTTGCTGTTGATTACGTTACTAAGTGGGTAGAAGCTATTCCAACTAGTAGTGATGATCATAACACTTCTATTAAAATGCTTAAAGAAGTTATTTTTCCAAGATTTGGAGTCCCTAGATATTTAATGACTAATGGTGGTTCACATTTTATTCATGCTTCTTTCCGTAAAATGCTTGCTAAATATGATGTTAATCATAGAATTGCATCTCCTTATCACCCTCAGTCTAGTGGTCAAGTAGAATAGAGTAATAGAGAACTCAAATTAATTTTGCAAAAGACTGTTAATAGGTCTAGAAAGAATTGGTCCAAGAAACTTGATGATGCATTATGGGCCTATAGAACTGGATATAAAAATCCTATGGGTATGTCTCCGTATAAAATGGTCTATGGAAAAGCATGTCACTTACCTCTCGAACTAGAACACAAGGCTTATTGGGCTATTAAAGAACTCAATTATGATTTTAAACTTGCTGGTGAGAAGAGGTTATTTGATATATGCTCACTTGATGAATGGAGAACCCAAGCCTACGGAAATGCCAAGTTATTTAAAGAAAAAGTTAAAAGATGGCATGACAAAAGGATACAAAAGCGTGAGTTTAATGTAGATGATTATGTATTGCTATGTAACTCTCGTTTAAGATTTTTGTAGGAAAGCTTCTCTCTAAATGGGAAGGTCCTTACGTTATCGAGGAGG
The DNA here is from genome assembly GCA_034509565.1 of Triticum monococcum. NCBI lineage: Eukaryota > Viridiplantae > Streptophyta > Magnoliopsida > Poales > Poaceae > Triticum > Triticum monococcum. The sequence goes on along the minus strand of CM067845.1, from coordinate 498,437,260 downwards.
TCTACCGTTCCAGTGCCATAAAATCAACAACTTCGAAGGCACCAATCCGAAGGTGGTGAATGGTCAAAGAATCAAACACTATATCTCAGGTAATCCCATAAATGTTGAAACCAATGTTATCGAAACCGTAACCCCGGAGGAATACATGAGGGACACTCTCCGGAACGTTTCAGACTCCGAAAAGGAATAGGTATGTGGTACGGTAAGTAAACCGACTCCAAAACAGTTTTTAAGGCAATATTTCTCCGTTTTGGAATATTTAGAAAAATAGAAAAATAAGCAGCAGTCCGGGAAGGACACAAGGGCTCCACGAGGGTGGAGGGCGCGCCCCCTACCTCGTGTGCTCTCCGGACTCTGTTTTCGTGAATGACACGTATTTTGATCGGTAAAAATTCATTATATAATCTCGCGGTGGCTTTGACTCCTGTATCACGCAAAAATCTCATGTCTTTGTTTCGAGCTGTTTTCTGTCAGGGTTGTCAAGGCTAGGCACTATGTCGTCTCCCTCCTCCTCCAACCATGAGGGCAACGATGCTTGGCCAATGAAGATAGAGCTGAAGAGAGTAGAACCCATGGAGATCAACAAGGATGAAGGGATCAAGAAGGCCATGGATGACCAAGTTCCGGCAACAGAAGACACCCTTCAACCGAATCACAATCTTCTTACCCCAACAAAAATAGAAGCTTTCAAGATGATTGAGTTAGCCCGTATACAAAATAAGTATCTCACATGTGAAAATATTTTGTTGAAGGAGCAGATCATCGCACTCAAGGGCATTATCCGCAAATTAGAAGACCTCCTACGCTCGATGTGCGACTATCCATCATCAACATCCCCACCTTCTTCACCAACAAAGAAGAATTGAGTATCTGGTATGGGCACTCCACTTGGCAACTGCCAATCTTGGGGGAGTGCCCCGGTATCGTATTACCATCACTTTTATCTTTACCATTTTTCTTAGTTCGATCCTTTTGGTAATATCTTGATCTAGTAGAGTAAAAGTTCTTAGTGTGATCTAGTTGTGAGTTTTGCTTTATTATCCTTCTATGTAATCGAGTCCATGAGCTATATAATAAAGATTAGTGTTGAGTCAAGGGCTTGATTATTTTGCCATGATCCTAAGTGAATAAAAGAAAAGAGAAAGAAATAAAAAGAAACAAAGAGATCATGTGAGTCTTATGGAGAGAAATGAGCTCACCTAGAAAGAGTATGATGAATAAAAGTTGTTGAGGGTTGACAAACACAGTTTTGGTCATCGTTGCAATTAATAGGAAGTAATAAAGAAAGAGAGGTCTTCACATATAGATATACTATCTTGGACATCTTTTATGATTGTGAGCACTCATTAAAATATGACATGCTAAAGAGTTGACATTGGACAAGGAAGACAACGTAATGGGTTATGTTTTCTTACATCTGCGATAAATTATATTGTCATGGATCATCCAACATGTTGAGCTTGCCTTTCCCCCTCATGCTAGCCAAATTCATTGCACCAAGTAGAGATACTACTTGTGCTTCCAAATACCCTTACACCGGTCTTGCCATAAGAGTCCACCATATCTAGCTATGGATTGAGTAAGATCCATCAAGTAAGTTGTCATCGGTGCAAGCAATAAAAATTGTTCTCTAAATATATATGATTGATTGGTGTGGAGGAAATAAGCTTTATGCGATCGTGTGATATGGAAGTAATAAAAGCGATAGACTGCATAATAAAGGTCCATATCACAAGTGGCAATATAAAGTGACGTTCTTTCGCATTAAGATTTTGTGCATCCAACTATAAAAGTGCATGACAACCTCTGCTTCCCTCTACGAAGGGCCTATCTTTTACTTTTATTTCCTACATTGCATAAGAGTCATGATGATTTTCACCCTTCCTTTTTACACTTTATCCTTTGGCAAGCACAATATGTTGGAAAGATCCTGGTATATATGGCTAATTGGATGTGAGTTTTCATGAACTATTACTGTTGACATTACCCTTGAGGTAAAACGTTGCGAGGCAAAACTATAAGCCCCTATCTTTCTCTGTGTCCGATTAAAACTCCATACCCATAAGTATTGCGTGAGTGTCAGCAATTGTGAAAGACTATATGACAGTTGAGTATGTGGACTTGCTGAAAAGCTCTTATACATTGACCCTTTCCTATGTTATGATAAATTGCAATTGCTTCAATGACTGAGATTATAGTTTGTTAGTTTTCAATGAAGTTTACGATTCATACGTGATATTGTGATTGAATTATTACTCTAGAATTAGAGATTATATGACAAAGAATTATATGAGTTGCTGTTCTAAGAATGATCATGATGCCCTCATGTCCATATTTTATTTTTATCGACACCTCTATCTCTAAACATGTTTACATATTTTTTGATTTCAGCTTTTCGCTTGAGGACAAGCGAGGTCTAAGCTTGGGGGAGTTGATACGTCCATTTTGCATCATACTTTTATATCAATATTTATTGCATTATGGTCTGTTATTACACATCATGTCATAATACTTATGCCTATTCTCTCTTATTTTACAAGGTTTAGAAAAAGAAGGGAGAATGCCGGCAGCTGGGATTTTGGGCTGGAAAAGGAGCAAATATTATAGACCTATTCTGCACAACTCCAAAAGTCCTGAAACTTCACGGAAGATGTTTTCCAAATATATAAAAAATATTGTGAGCAAGAACTTCACCAAGGGGGCCACACCCTCCCACGAGGGTGGGGGCGCGCCCCCTACCTCGTGGGCCCCCTAGTGGCCCTCCAGTGGCCATCTTCTGCTATATGCAGTCTTTCAATGGGAAAAAATGATAAGCCATCTTCTCGGACGAAACTCCGCCGCCATGAGGCGGAACCTTGGCGGAACCAATCTAGGGCTCTGGCGGAGCTGTTTTGCCGGGGAAACTTCGCTCCCGGAGGGGGAAATCATCGCCATCGTCATCACCAACGCTCCTCTCATCGGGAGAGGGAAATCTCCATCAACATCTTCATCAGCACCATCTCATCTCAAAACCCTAGTTCATCTCTTGTATCCAATTCTTGTCTCCAAGTCCGGGATTGGAGCTAGTAGGTTGCTAGTAGTGTTAATTACTCCTTGTAGTTGATGCTAGTTGGTTTAATTGGTGGAAGATCATATGTTCAGATCCTATATGCATATTAATACCCCTCTGATTATGAACATGTTTATGCTTTGTGAGTAGTTACTTTTGTTCTCGAGGACATGGGAGAAGTCTTGCTATTAGTAGTCATGTGAATTTGGTATTCGTTCGATATTTTGATGAGATGTATGTTGTCTCTCCTCTAGTGGTGTTATGTGAACGTCGACTACATGCCACTTCACCATTATTTGGGCCTAGAGGAAGGCATTGTGAAGTAATAAGTAGATGATGGGTTGCTAGAGTGACAGAAGCTTAAACCCTAGTTTATGCATTGCTTCATAAGGGGCTGATTTGGATCCATATGTTTCATGCTATGGTTAGGTTTACCTTAATACTTTTGTTGTAGTTGCGGATGCTTGTAATAGAGGTTAATCATAAGTGGCATGCTTGTCCAAGTAAGGACAGTACCCAAGCACCGGTCCACCCACATACCAAATTATCAAAGTACCGAACGCAAATCATATGAACGTGATGAAAACTAGCTTGACGATATTCCCATGTGTCCTCGGGAGCGCTTTACATCATATAAGAGTTTGTCCAGGCTTGTCCTTTGCTACAAAAAGGATTGGGGCACCTTGTTGCACCTTATTTACTTTTGTTACTTGTTGCTCGTTACAAATTATCTTATCACAAAACTATTTGTTACCACTTATTTCAGTACTTGCAGAGAATACCTTGCTGGAAATCGATTATCATTTCCTTCTGCTCCTCGTTGGGTTCGACACTCTTACTTATCGAAAGGACTACGATAGATCCCTTATACTTGTGGGTCATCAATGGGTACTACAATCGCTTGAATCAAGTGGGAGTTAATCTTCCACATAAGATAGTGATTGATAGAGTTCTCTAGTCAATGTCACCAAGTTGCTAGAACTTCGTGATGAACTACAATATGCAAGGGATGACGAAAACGATTCCCAAGCTCTTCGCGATGCTGAAATCGGCAAAGGTAGAAATCAAGAAATAGCATCAAGTGTCGATGGTTAACAAAACCACTAGTTTCAAGAAAAAGGGCAAGGGAAAGAAAGGGAACTAAAAGAAGAATGGCAAGCAAGTTTCCACTCCCGTGAAGAAGCCCAAAGCTAGACCCAAACCTGAAACTGAGTGTTTCTACTGCAAACAAAATGGTCACTGGAAGCGAAACTACAGAAAAAAACTTGGCGGATAAGAAGGATGGAAAATTGAACAAACGTACATTTGATATACATGTTATTGATGTGTACTTTACTAGTGTTCATAGTAGTCCTTGGGTATTTGATACTGGTTCAGTGGCTAAGATTTGTAACTCGAAACAGGAGTTGCAAAATGAACAAAAAGTAGTTAAGGGCGAGGTGACGATGTGTGTTGCAAATGATTCCAAGGTTGATAAGATCACCATCGCACACTCCCTTTACCTTCGGGATTAGTGTTGAACCTAAAATAAATGTTATTTGGTGTTTGCGTTGAGCATGAATATGATTGGATCATGTTTATTGCAATACAATTATTCATTTGAGTTAAAGAATAATTGTTGTTCTGTTTATATGAATAAAACCTTCTACTGTCATACACTCAATACAAGTGGTTTATTGAATCTCGATCGTAGTGATACACATATTCACAATATTGATGCCAAAAGATGCAAAGTTGATAATGACAGTGCAACATATTTGTGGCACTGCCATTTAGGTCATATTGGTGTAAAGCGCATGAAGAAACTCCATGCGGATGGACTTTTGAAATCACTTGATTATGAACCATTTGATACTTGCGAACCATGCCTCATGGGAAAGATGACTAAAAATCCGTTCTCTGGAACAATGGAGCGAGCTAATGACTTATTGGAAATAATACATACCGCTATATGCAGTCTGAGAGTATTGAACCACGCGGTGGGTATCGTTATTTTTTGACCTTCACAGATGATTTGAGTAGATATGAGTATATCTACTTAATGAAACATAAGTCTAAAATATTTGAAAAGTTCAAAGAAATTCAGAGTGAAGTGGAGAATCATCGTAACAAGAAAATAAAGTTTCTACGATCTGATCGTGGAGGCAAATATTTGAGTTACGAGTTTGTCCTTCATTTAAAACAATGTGGAATAGTTTCACAACTCACGCCACCTGGAACACCACAGGTAATGGTGTGTCCGAACATCGTAACCGTACTTTATTAGATATGGTGCGATCTATGATGTCTCTTACTGATTTACCCCTACCGTTTTGGGGTTATGCATTAGAGACAACTACATTCACGTTAAATAGGGCACCATATAATTCCGTTGAGATGACACCGTATGAACTGTGGTTTGGAAAGAAACCTAAGCTGTCATTTCTTAAAAGTTTGGGGATGCCACGCTTATGTCAAAAGGCTTTAGCCTGATAAGCTCGAACCCAAAGCGGAGAAGTACATCTTCATAGGATATCCTAAGGAAACAATTTGGTACACCTTCTACCACAGATCCGAAGGCAAGATCTTCGTGGCCGAGAATGGAACCTTTCTAGAGAAGGAGTTTCTCTCGAAAGAAGTGAGTGGGAGGAAAGTAGAACTTGATGAGGTAATTGTACCTTCTCTTGAATTAGTAAGTAGCTCATCAGAGAAATCCATTCCCGTGATGCCTACACCAACTAGAGAAGAAGCTAATGATAATGACCACGAAACTTCAGATCAAGTTACTACTGGACCTTGTAGGTCGAACAAAGCACGTACTGCACCAGAGTGGTACAGTAATCCTATCCTGAAAGTCATGTTATTAGACCATGGCGAACCTACGAACTATGAAGAAGCTATGATGAGCCCAGATTCCGACAGATGGCTTGAGGCCATGAAATCTAAGATAGGATCCATGTATGAGAACAAAGTGTGGACTTGCCCGATGTCGGCAAGCCATTGAGAATAAATGGATCTTCAAGAGGAAGATGGACGCTAATGATAGTGTTACTATCTACAAAGCTTGACTTGCCGCAAAATGTTTTCAACAAGTTCAAGGTGTTGACTATGATAAGATTTTCTCACTCGTAGCGATGCTTAAGTCTGTCCGAATCATGTTAGCAATTACCGCATTTTATGAAATCTGGAAAATGGATGTTAAAACTGCATTCCTTAATGGATTTCCTAAAGAAGAGTTCTATATGATGCAACCAAAAGGTTTTGTCGATCCTAAAGGTGCGGACAAAGTGTGCAAACTCCAGCGATCCATCTATGGACTGATGCAAGCATCTCGGAGTTGGGATATACACGTTGATAAGGTGATCAAAGCATATGGTTTTATACAGACTTATGGTGAAGCTTGTATTTACAAGAAAGTGAGTGGGAGCTTTGTAGCATTTCTGATATTATATGTGGATGACATATTGTTGATTGGAAATGATATAAAATTTTTGGATAGCATAAAGGATATTTGAATAAGAATTTTTCAATGAAAAACCTCGGTGAAGCTGCTTACATATTGAGCATCAAGATTTATAGGGATAGATCAAGACGCTCAATAGGACTTCCACAAAGCACATACCTTGATACAGTTTTGAAGAAGTTCAAAAATGGATCAATCAAATAAAGGGTTCTTGCCTGTGTTAGAAGGTGTGAAATTGAGTAAGACTCAAAACCAGACCACGACAGAAGATAGAGAGAGAATGATAAGTCATTCCCTATGCCTCTGCCATAGGTTCTATAAAGTATGCTATCTTGTGTACCAGACTTGTTGTGTGCCTTGCCATGAGTTTCACAAGGGGGTACAACAGTGATCCAGGAGTAGATCACTAGACATCGGTCAAAATTATCCTTAAAGGACTAAGGAAATATTTATCGGTTATGGAGGTGACAAAGAGTTCGTCATAAAGGGTTATGTCAATGCAAGCTTTGACACTGATCTGGATGACTCCGAGTCTCAATCTGGATACATATTGAAAGTGGGAGCAAATAGCTAAAGTAGCTCCGTGCATGGCATTGCAGACATAGAAATTTGCAAAATACATATGGATCTGAATGTGGCAGACCCGTTGACTAAACCTCTCTCACAAGAAAAACATGATCACACCTTAGTACTCTTTGCGCATTAGTCACATGGTGATGTGAACTAGATTATTGACTCTAGTAAACCCTTTGGGTGTTGGTCACATGGCGATGTGAACTATGTGTGTTAATCACATAAAGATGTGAACTATTTCTGTTAAATCACATGGCGATGTGAACTAGATTATTGACTCTAGTGCAAGTGGGAGACTAAAGGAAATATGTCCTAGAGGCAATAATAAAGTTGTTATTTTATATTTCCTTATATCATGATAAATGTTTATTATTCATGCTAGAATTGTATTAACCCGAAACTTGATACATGTGTGGATACATAGACAAAACACCGTGTCCCTAGTAAGCCTCTACTAGACAAGCTCGTTAATCAAAGATGGTTAAGTTTCCTAACCATAGACATGTGTTGTCATTTTATGAATGGGATCACATCATTAGGAGAATGATGTGATGGAAAAGACCCATCCATTACCTTAGCATATTGATCATTCAGTTTTATTGCTATTGCTTTCTTCATGTCAAATACATATTCCTTCGACTATGAGATTATGCAACTCCCGGATACCGGAGGAATACCTTGTGTGCTATCAAACGTCACAACGTAACTGTGTGATTATAAAGATGCTCTATAGGTATCTCCGAAGGTGTTTGTTGGGTTGGCATAGATCGAGATTATGATTTGTCACTCCGAATATCAGAGAGGTATCTCTAGGCCCTCTCGGTAATACACATAATAAGAAGCCTTGCAAGCACTGTGACTAATGAGTTAGTTGCGGGATGATGTATTATAGAACAAGTAAAGAGACTTGCCGGTAACAAGATTGAACTAGGTATGAAGATACGGACGATCGAATCTCGGGCAAGGAACATACCGATGACAAGGGAATAACTTACGTTGTCATTACGGCACGACCGATAAAGATCTTCGTAGAATATGTGGGAACCAATATGAGCATCCAAGTTCCGCTGTTGGTTATTGACCGGAGAGGTGTCTCCGTCATGTCTACATAGTTCTCGAACCCGTAGGGTCTGTGTAACACCCTCGATGCGACTATATCTCCCACGTGTCGAGGCATGACTTAGAGGCATAATCGCATTGAAGGCATATGTCGCAAGTGAGGTAATCTTCACACAACCCCTGTAATATAATAAGGGAGAAGGATACATAGTTGGCTTACAATCGCCACTTCACACAATTACATGAATAAAGTATTTCATCAACCAAATACACTCATGGTCCGACTACGGAACCAAAATAAAAGAAGAACCCCAAATGCGACAAAGGTCCCCGATCGACCCCAACTGGGCTCCACTACTGATCAACTAGAACGAAACAACACAAATGAACAAGGTCTCCAACGAGCTCCTCCTGAGCTGGGTTGCGTCATCTGCACGAACTCATCGGCACCTGCAAGCTGGTTTTGGAAGTATCTGTGAGGCACAGGGACTCAGCAATCTCGCACCCTCGCGATCAAAACTATTTAAGCTTATGGGTAAGGTAAAGGTATGAGGTGGAGCTGCAGCAAGCGACTAGCATATATGGTGGGTAACCTATTCGCAAATGAGAGCGAGAAGAGAAGGCAAAGCACGGTCGATAAAAGTATGATCAAGAAGTGATCCTGGACTACCTACGTCAAGCATAACTCCAACAACCGTGTTCACTTCCCGGACTCCGCCGGAAAGAGACCATCACGGTTACACACGCGGTTGATTCATTTTAATTAAGGTCAAGTTCAGGTTTTCTACAACCGGACGTTAACAAATTCCCACCTGCCCATAACCGCTGGCACGGCTTTCAAAAGTTCAAAACCCTGCAGGGGTGTCCCAACTTAGCCCATCACAAGCTCTCACGGTCAACGAAGGAATAGACCTCCTCCCGAGACATTCCGATCAGACTCGGCATCCCGGTACTCCAAGACATCCTCGACAATGGTAAAACAAGTCCAGCAAAGCCGCCCGATGCGCCGACATCCTGATGGCAGCTGCACATATCTCGTTCTCAGGGCAACACCGGATAGGTCAAGCTACGAGTAAAACCAGCCCTCAAGTTTCCCCAAGGTGGCCCCGCAGGCTGCCCATTTCGGACCAACACTTAGACAAGCACTGGCCCGGGGGGGGGGGGGGTTAAAAAAAAGATGACCCTTGGGCTGGCCTAACCCAAGGGAAAAAAGGCTAGGTGGCGAATGGTAAAACCAAGGTTGGGCCTTGCTGGAGGAGTTTTATTCAAAGCGAACTGTCAAGGGGTTCCCATATACCCAACCGCGTAAGGGACTCAAAATCCGGGAACATAACACCGATATGACGGAAACTAGGGCGGCAAGAGTGGAACAAAACACCAGGCATAAGGCCGAGCCTTCCACCATTTACCAAGTATATAGATGCATTAATTAAATAAGATATATAGTGATATCCCAACAAGTAAACATGTCCCAACAAGGAACAACATCTCCATGTTCCAACAAGGAACAAACTTCAATCTTCACCTGCAACTAACAACGCTATAAGAGGGGCTGAGCAAAGCGGTAACATAGCCAATCAACGGTTTGCTAGGACAATGGTGGGTTAGGGGCTGAACATGGCAATTTGGGAGGCTGACAAGCAAGTGGTAGGCATCATAGCAATGGCATAGCAAAAGAGCGAGCAAACTAGCATATCAAAGATAGTAGTGATTTCGAGGGTATGATCATCTTGCCTGAAATCCCGCAAGGAAGAAGAACGAGTCCATGAAGAAGACAAACGGACGTAGCCGAACGGATCCTCACAAACTCGACGTTATCGGAACCAACCCGAAGAAGCAAACACCGGAAAAGAGCAAACAACATAGTAAACAACCAACACATCAACATGGCATGATGCACAATCGAGTATGATGCATGTCCGGTTTAAAGAGGCATGGCATGGCAAAATGCACAAACAATCCTACAAATTAAGTGGAGCTCAATATGCAACGAGTTGCATATTGACGAAACACCACGTCAATTATTTAGTTCTCTCCCGTTTATGTACCCAACAATATTAAATGTTGATTAACATGGCAAGAGGTGAAGCAAACGAAAACTACCTATCTAGTCAAGTTTAAATGAGGCCGGAACAACAAAACAACAAGTCCGGAAAATCCCCATGTGCAAATATTAGGTTTGGTCCTGATCTGTCCTAAACGCAATTTTAGAGTTGTTTAACATGCAAAGTGATGCCACCATGATAAACTAGGCGAAATTCTACCCCATTTACATATAAAGATTATTTAATTCAGAGCTACGGTTATTTAGTTATGAATAAAATCATTTTAACATGGCATAGGGGCAAATTAATGCAAACAACATTTTAGACATATTAAACATGGGTGAAAATGACATATTATGAAACTAGATGCAATTCTAAGCAATTTTCATATTAAGTTTGTTTTAATCCGATGCACAGTTAATTAGTTATTAAATGCATGATGCTCGGGGACTTTTCTGCAAAACTGACGTCTCAGGAAAATAGACAAATCGCAGGCAAGGAAAAAACATGATCATGGGCTGAATCTGGCAGGCCCAACCGCATGGAAGAAAAAAATAGCAAAAGGAGGGGCGCTGGGGCGGCTCACCCTGGGCCTTGGCCCATTAGCAGAGAGGAGGAGGCAGCAGGCCGGGGCGAGATCTGGGCCTGGGAGCGCTGCGGGTCGGCCCACGCTGGCGCGGCCTGGGAGGACAAGGCGGCGTTGGGCCTTGGCGCCTGCGGCTGCGCGAAGCTGGGCCTTGGAGCTTGGGCCCACGCGGGGAGGAGGCGGATCTGGAGCTGGGCTAGTGCGGAGGCCCACGAGGAGGTCGACGGCGTCGAGAGGAAACAGCTGGATCGGCTCCTCCCGATCCATGGTGATGGCGGCGATGGAGGATTCCGGCAGGGTGCGGTGAGGTAAGGAGGCCAAGGAGAACCGGATCCGGCGGGGCTCGGCTCCCCGGGGCCGGATCGAGGCAGAGGCGAGCTGGACGGCGGCTGGGAAACGAAGGGGCGACGGGGGCGGACTCCGGCGAGGGTTGGTGATGACCGGAGCCCAGTCCGGCGCGGCACTACGGCGGCGTTCCAGCGAGGGTCAGTGGCGGCGCGAAGCGCCCGAGGCGGCGGGGACGAAGGAGAGGCGCGGCGGGGAGCCTCGGGCCCGAGAGGGCCTGCGGCGGGCCTCGCGGGCTCTGCGGCGAAGTGGGCACCGAGCGGACAGATGGCGCGCGCTGGTTGGCTAGCGGCGGCGGCGAGGTGATGTGGCAGCCTCTGGTTGGCTGGAGCGGCGTGGAGGGGTGCGGACATGTCCGGTGAAGGTGGGGATTCCGTCCGGCGGCGCGGATCTGGGAATTTTTAGGGTTAGGGGAAGAATGAACCGCGAATTTCGGAGGGGGTTGTATATATAGGCATAGAGGGATCTAGGAGAGTCCAAATGAGGTGCGGTTTGCGGCCACGCGATCGTGATCGAACGACCGAGATGATGGAGCAGAGTTAGGTGGGTTTTGGGCCACTTTGGAAGGGTGTTGGGCTGCAACACACACGAGGCCTTTTCGGTCCCTCGGTTAACCGTTGGAGTAGCAACCGAAGTCCAAATGGTACGAAACTTGACAGGCGGTCTACCAGTAGTAAACCAAGGCCGCTTGGCAAGTCTCGGTCCAATCTGGAAATGTTTAATCCCCACACAAGAAAGAAAGGTAGAAATGACCACCGGAGGAGAACGGAACGCCAGATTGCAAAACGGACAACGGGAAAAATGCTCGGATGCATGAGATGAACACGTATGCAAATGAAATGCGCATGATGACATGATATGCAATGCATGACACGCAAGCAATGACAACGCAACAACAGCGAATAACTGATCGACACCTGGCACATCGGTCTCGGGGCATTACAACACTCCACCACTACGAGAGGATCTCGTCCCGAGATCTAGAATGGCACCGGAGGGGAAAACAAAAGAGAAAGAGGTGAGGTAAAACTAAGTTGTTTCTTTGACAAACGAGTGAAACCACGAACCTTGAGAGGTTGAACAAATTGAAAGAAAGAACACAACGAAGATGAACAAAGTTGAAAACAGCCATTTAGAAAAGGGGAAGAAAGAACATTGCGAAAAACCTTGAGGTTGAAGGGAAGATATATATTGAAAACACTCCGGTTACGGAAGGGGATCAAGGAAGACCAAATTCGGGCAGCACTCCGGTTGCGAAGGGAGTCAAAATTTGATAAGATGAGAGAGCTCAAATGAAAACACGACACTCTGGTTGGGAAAGGATGCAAGACTTGATAAGGCGAAAAGAACTTGAACAAAGGGGCACAATGCTCCGGTTAAGCAAGATAGGGAAGGAATAAGAGTGATATAATTTGGACAGCACTCCGTCTGTAAATGGAAGGAATTGAACAAGACAAGATGAGAGGATACTTGAAAAGAGGACACAACACTCCAATTAAAAGGATAGGCACGACAAGAACACGATCCTGATAAAACAAGAAGATGGGTTGAAGAGAGCAACATCACCACGCCTCCGGAACAAAAGAGTAGAGTAAAGATAATTGAGACAAGCGAATGTAGAAGACAATGCCAACTTCTGCTACAAAAGAGCCTGAAAAGGCATCTCTAGGAGAAGGGTTGAACGGAGTTGTTGTAAAAACCAACAACGAAAAGAATAAACTTGATATGGTCTTATGGAATACATCTCAAAATTATGAGATGAAAAACCTGCCAGTCACGGAAAAAGAATTGGATTGACAAGAACAAGGAGACGAGAAGGCTATAATACCGGGAGGATAAAAGAAGAACTTGGATCATTGATAAACACCATAAGAGCGACAATCCTTAAAGGAAAGCTTTAGGTGAAATCTAGCCCAAGATAACTCCAATGACGAGATTGATGGATTTAAAATACATCATCCTTAACAACATGTGAATCATGAAACATGAACTCAAATTATCAAGAATAGCATAATACCACCTCCGGTAATAAAAGAATGATCCAAAATAATTGAATGATGAAAAGAATAAGATTGAAGCCTCACAATGATTTAGATAGAGATCTCCGTGATAATATAATTTAAAGAGGTTGGAACTCCGGGAAAGAAAAGAAAAAAAAGATGAACTATTGAAACCAAGAATAAGTATGATGAGCCGCTCCGGAAAAATAGGAATTGAACAAACTCGATGAAACAAGAATAAGAATTACATTATGCGTATCCTTCACCAATTAAAATTGATGACAAACAATGGAATTGGCATACTACTTATTCTCGTAGAAAGGATTAAGAGAGATATGGCGCCAACTTGAGAATGCCTTCCACGAAACACCGGTGGAATCGAAACAACGGATGAATTTGATATGATAAAGAAGGAAGAGAAAACTGTTGAACGAACCACCGTAAGAACTGAAAAAATGAATGAAGTAAAGGGATTAATCACCGGGTAAGAATTATCAAATTAACGAACATACTTGAGACAATCTAGATACATGAGAACAAAGGGCTCACGAACTGATTAGAGATCACTTGAACGATGCACCGGTAAAAATTTGGAGAACGAGAGCTGAAAGCTGAGAATGGATAAATTCTGAGATGATGGGCTCCGGAGAAACAAACTGAAAAGACTCCTGAATTGCTCCGGCTGGGTGAAAAGAATTCTCACAATCGAAAGCAATTATGAGAGGAACGCAACAAGCTAGAATCACGAATCTTGAAGAGAATGGAGCAAGATTAAAGAGAAACTCTTCTGCGGTCTTCAAAATCCGAGGATGACGATGATAAACACCACCAAATTGTTAAGATACTCCGGAATAAAGAAGAATGGAAAAGTTGAACCAACGATGAAAAGAATTTGAAAGATCTTGGAGAAAAAAGCATTTGACTGATGATAATTCATTCTTACGTCAAACTTGGAAAAGAATTTGATAATATCTCCGGGAAAATAAGAAGAGTCAGGTAAGATCCTGGGAAAAGATCTGTGGGTTAGGGCCCACTCAAAAGAAACACCTTGAGATGATTTAAAAGAGAGAAAGCACCGGTTGAAATTAAATGGCTTGAATGATATAACATCCTTGAAATAGCTTGAATGAATGCAGAGTGGATACACGAGTCTTCGGGATATCTTGAGCACTCCGGAAAAATAAATAGCGAGAAGTGGAATGATTAAGAATTGCACCGGCATGAGAAAACCTTGAAATGAGCAAAGGGATATGATCAACAACGCTTGACTTGAATCCACCAGAGAAGAAAGAGAATGAACAATGATGAACTTGAGGCTCCGTTGAAATCTTCATGAGAATCACCGGATAAGAACATTGTGGAAAAAGAATGGAGAGACTTCACATGAATAAAAGGATACTTGAATAAGAAATATGGTTCCTCGAAGAAACAAGGGTGGGAGGGAGGGAAAAACAAAGGCAGCTTGGGACGAATGAAACAACACCGTTGAGAAGAAGTGATAATTGATCTTGCGGGAGTTGAAATGATTGGCTCCACTTGAAGAGAAGCACACCGATGAAAAGAACTTGACATGACAAACTCAATTATCATGAAGGATTAGTATTCGCATAGGAATATGAGAACGCCACTTGAGGAAGGTATGGAATCAACATTTGAGTTTGAAGCAACTCGAATACCGCAACTCAAAACAAAACAAAAGATTGGCTTGCAGAATAAGCCGGAACAAACATATGATAGATATTTCGTCCGAAGTTTTCGTGGTGGGACCTACACGGGCTCGATCGTACAGCACCATCATGTACAAGGCAGTGCACATGACATACGAAGCGTCCCCGAGTCAGCATAGCCAAGGACTCTTTAAGACACAACGAGACCACTGTAAAATCGACCGTGAATAGGCGAACCACTAGACGTCGAACCCCAATTTCATATCATACATTTGTTGGAAAGATATCCTAAGAGCTACTTGAATTCCCACCTATGAAACTCCCGAAACTTTCCGGTTATGCAATCAGGTGTTGGGGATACAGGGGAAGCATAATATCTCACCCAAGCTAGCAAATCCTACATCCAGCTGCATCCATCCTTCAACACATAACCAAGAAACCTTCGGAAACCATCTATCTCAACCTTCGAAAAGCATCCGTTATACGAGTTATGGCGATACTCCCGAACTCCCACCCCAGTACTGGGTGGCGTCGAGGTTATGTCACCAACGAACTGCATAAAGGAGATTTTCGATGTCGCGCACATATCTCAAGTATACCAGAATTGCAACGATAAAATTATGATGACAACACCTCAGAGCTCAACTCCCCGGGACACTTCCACTAGACCCCTGGCAGGAGGCACCAAGACAGTATTCTCATCATAAGTCATCGGAACAATTCCAAGATACTCGCGTGATCCTAAATTTTTTTTAGTGAAATTTGGGGAGAGAAGAGTCAAAACTCTACGTCAGGATGCCTTACCAGAGCGATGAGGAGACTGGGAAGTAAAAAGAATTCCTAAGCTCTCCGATATATAATTCCTAAGGACTCAAAACATTTTTCTAGACACAACTCGGCTGCTGAAAACGATCAAGCAATGGGGGCTCCTAAGGTCGGGGAAGGCTCTGATTACCAACTTGTAACACCCTCGATGCGACTATATCTCCCATGTGTCGAGGCACGACTTAGAGGCATAATCGCATTGAAGGCATATGTCGCAAGTGAGGTAATCTTCACACAACCCATGTAATATAATAAGGGAGAAGGATACATAGTTGGCTTACAATCGCCACTTCACACAATTACATGAATAAAGTATTACATCAACCAAATACACTCATGGTCCGACTATGGAACCAAAATAAAAGAAGAACCCCAAATGCGACAAAGGTCCCCGATCGACCCCAACTGGGCTCCACTACTGATCAACTAGAACGAAACAACACAAATGAACAAGGTCTCCAACGAGCTCCTCCTGAGCTGGGTTGCGTCATCTGCACGAACTCATTGGCACCTGCAAGCTGGTTTTGGAAGTATCTGTGAGCCACAGGGACTCAGCAATCTCACACCCTCGCGATCAAAACTATTTAAGCTTATGGGTATGGTAAAGGTATGAGGTGGAGCTGCAGCAAGCGACTAGCATATATGGTGGCTAACCTATTCGCAAATGAGAGCGAGAAGAGAAGGCAAAGCACAGTCGATAAAAGTATGATCAAGAAGTGATCCTGGACTACCTACGTCAAGCATAACTCCAACAACCGTGTTCACTTCCCGGACTCCGCCGGAAAGAGACCATCACGGTTACACACGCGGTTGATTCATTTTAATTAAGGTCAAGTTCAGGTTTTCTACAACCGGACGTTAACAAATTCCCATCTGCCCATAACCGTGGGCACGGCTTTCGAAAGTTCAAAACCCTGCAGGGGTGTCCCAACTTAGCCCATCACAAGCTCTCACGGTCAACGAAGGAATAGACCTCCTCCCGAGACATTCCGATCAGACTCGGCATCCCGGTACTCCAAGACATCCTCGACAATAGTAAAACAAGTCCAGCAAAGCCGCCCGATGCGCCGACATCCTGATGGGAGCTGCACATATCTCGTTCTCAGGGCAACACCGGATAGGTCAAGCTACGAGTAAAACCAGCCCTCAAGTTTCCCCGAGGTGGCCCCGCAGGCTGCCCATTTCGGACCAACACTTAGACAAGCACTGGCCCGGGGGGGTTTAAAAAAAAGATGACCCTTGGGCTGGCCTAACCCAAGGAAAAAAGGCTAGGTGGCGAATGGTAAAACAAAGGTTGGGCCTTGCTGGAGGAGTTTTATTCAAAGCGAACTGTCAAGGGGTTCCCATATACCCAACCGCGTAAGGGACGCAAAATCCAGGAACACAACACCGATATGACGGAAACTAGGGCGGCAAGAGTGGAACAAAACACCAGGCATAAGGCCGAGCCTTCCATCCTTTACCAAGTATATAGATGCATTAATTAAATAAGATATATAGTGATATCCCAACAAGTAAACATGTCCCTACAAGGAACAACATCTCCATGTTCCTACAAGGAACAAACTTCAATCTTCACCTGCAACTAACAACGCTATAAGAGGGGCTGAGCAAAGCGGTAACATAGCCAATCAACGGTTTGCTAGGACAATGGTGGGTTAGGGGCTGAACATGGCAATTTGGGAGGCTGACAAGCAAGTGGTAGGCATCGTAGCAATGGCGTAGCAAAAGAGCGAGCAAACTAGCATAGCAAAGATAGTAGTGATTTCGAGGGTATGATCATCTTGCCTGAAATCCCGCAAGGAATAAGAACGAGTCCATGAAGAAGACAAACGGACGTAGCCGAACGGATCCTCACAAACTCGACGTTATCGGAACCAACCCGAAGAAGCAAACACCGGAAAAGAGCAAACAACATAGTAAACAACCAACACATCAACATGGCATGATGCACAATCGAGTATGATGCATGTCCGGTTTAAAGAGGCATGGCATGGCAAAATGCACAAACAATCCTACAAATTAAGTGGAGCTCAATATGCAACGAGTTGCATATTGACGAAACACCACGTCAATTATTTAGTTCTCTCCTGTTTATGTACCCAACAATATTAAATGTTGATTAACATGGCAAGAGGTGAAGCAAACGAAAACTACCTATCTAGTCAAGTTTAAATGAGGCCGGAACAACAAAACAACAAGTCCGGAAAATCCCCATGTGCAAATATTAGGTTTGGTCCTGATCTGTCCTAAACGCAATTTTAGAGTTGTTTAACATGCAAAGTG
Organism: Triticum monococcum; assembly: GCA_034509565.1. Taxonomy (NCBI): domain Eukaryota; kingdom Viridiplantae; phylum Streptophyta; class Magnoliopsida; order Poales; family Poaceae; genus Triticum; species Triticum monococcum. The sequence continues at coordinate 498,419,383 of CM067845.1, read as the reverse complement.
ATGCCACCATGATAAACTAGGCGAAATTCTACCCCATTTACATATAAAGATTATTTAATTCGGAGCTACGGTTATTTAGTTATGAATAAAATCATTTTAACATGGCATAGGGGCAAATTAATGCAAACAACATTTTAGACATATTAAACATGGGTGAAAATGACATATTATGAAACTAGATGCAATTCTAAGCACTTTTCATATTAAGTTTGTTTTAATCCGATGCATAGTTAATTAGTTATTAAATGCATGATGCTCGGGGACTTTTCTGCAAAACTGACGTCTCAGGAAAATAGACAAATCGCAGGCAGGGAAAAAACATGATCATGGGCTGAATCTGGCAGGCCCAACTGCATGGAAGAAAAAAATAGCAAGAGGAGGGGCGCTGGGGCGGCTCACCCTGGGCCTTGGCCCATTAGCATAGAGGAGGAGGCAGCAGGCCGGGGCGAGATCTGGGCCTGGGAGCGCTGCGGGTCGGCCCACGCTGGCGCGGCCTGGGAGGACAAGGCGGCGTTGGGCCTTGGCGCCTACGGCTGCGCGAAGATGGGCCTTGGAGCTTGGGCCCACGCGGGGAGGAGGCGGATCTGGAGCTGGGCTAGTGCGGAGGCCCACGAGGAGGTTGACGGCGTCGAGAGGAAACAGCTGGATCGGCTCCTCCCGATCCATGGTGATGGCGGCGATGGAGGATTCCGGCAGGGTGCGGCGAGGTAAGGAGGCCAAGGAGCACCAGATCCGGCGGGGCTCGGCTCCCCGGGGCTGGATCGAGGCAGAGGCGAGCTGGACGGCGGCTGGGAAACGAAGGGGCGACGGGGGCGGACTCCGGCGAGGGTTGGTGATGACCGGAGCCCAGTCCGGCGCGGCACTGCGGCGGCGTTCCGGTGAGGGTCGGTGGCGGCGCGAAGCGCCCGAGGCGGCGGGGACGAAAGAGAGGCGCGGCGGGGAGCCTCAGGCCCGAGAGGGCCTGCGGCGGGCCTCGCGGGCTCTGCGGCGAAGTGGGCACCGAGCGGACAGATGGCGCGCGCTGGTTGGCTAGCGGCGGCGGCGAGGTGACGTGGCAGCCTCTGGTTGGCTGGAGCGGCGTGGAGGGGCGCGGACATGTCCGGTGAAGGTGGGGATTCCGTCCGGCGGCGCGGATCTGGGAATTTTTAGGGTTAGGGGAAGAATGAACCGCGAATTTCGGAGGGGGGTTGTATATATAGGCATAGAGGGAGCTAGGAGAGTCCAAATGAGGTGCGGTTTGCGGCCACGCGATCGTGATCGAACGACCGAGATGATGGAGCAGAGTTAGGTGGGTTTTGGGCCACTTTGGAAGGGTGTTGGGCTGCAACACACACGAGGCCTTTTCGGTCCCTCGGTTAACCGTTGGAGTAGCAAACGAAGTCCAAATGGTACGAAACTTGACAGGCGGTCTACCGGTAGTAAACCAAGGATGCTTGGCAAGTCTCGGTCCAATCCGGAAATGTCTAATCCCCACACAAGAAAGAAAGGTAGAAATGACCACCGGAGGAGAACGGAACGCCGGATTGCAAAACGGACAACGGGAAAAATGCTTGGATGCATGAGATGAACACGTATGCAAATGAAATGCGCATGATAACATGATATGCAATGCACGACACGCAAGCAATGACAACGCAACAACAGCGAATAACTGATCGACACCTGGCACATCGGTCTCGGGGCGTTACAGTCTGTGTCAGTGTCAAAACCGGCGGATCTCGGGTAGGGGGTCCCGAACTATGCGTCTAGGCGGATGGTAACAGGAGACAAGGGACACGATGTTTTTACCCAGGTTCGGGCCCTCTCGATGGAGGTAAAACCCTACTCCTGCTTGATTAATATTGATGATATGGTAGTACAATAGTAGATCTACCACGAGATCAAGGAGGCTAAACCCTAGAAGCTAGCCTATGGTATGATTGTTGTCCGTCCTATGGACTAAAACCCTCCGGTTTATATAGACACCGGAGAGGGCTAGGGTTACACCGAGTCGGTTACAATGGTAGGAGATCTACATATCCGTATCGCCAAGCTTGCCTTCCACGCCAAGGAAAGTCCCTTCCGGACACGGGACGAAGTCTTCAATCTTGTATCTTCATAGTCCTGGAGTCCGGCCGAAGGTATAGTCCGGCTATCCGGACACCCCCTAATCCTGGACTCCCTCAGTAGCCCCTGAACCAGGCTTCAATGTCGATGAGTCCGGCGCATAGATCGTCTTCGGCATTGCAAGGCGGGTTCCTGCTCCAAGTACTTCATAGAAGATTTTGAACACAAAGGTAGTGTCCGGCTCTGCAAAATAAGTTTCCACATATTTCCATAGTGAGAATAATATTTACACAAATCTAATCTGCTGACGTATTCCGTAGCATGACATCACACCACGGCCAAGTCTTTATTCAAATCGTTTTACTGTCCCACCTCAGCGCGTTTAGCGAGGCGGTTTCCTTGGCACGTCTTGTCAAAGCAGAGATCGTGTCCCCTTATTCCGGGATTCTCATCAATACGGGCATGGGTAACCCAACCGCGCCATTGATTATGGCGCTTGGGAGATAAGCGAGTTTTACCAGGCTGGTGGGGACGCATAGTCGCGTCCGCCCATATAAGGGGATAAGGATCCACCTTTACATCCACGCCTTCTTCCTCCTTTGCCTATCCATTTCCACGCACTCGAGCTCCAGCGCCCAAGTCCGCACACCCCACCTCAACCTTCTCCAGCCATGTCCGGAGCGGGAGGCAAGTGGATGGTCTCCTCCATCACGTAGGACACATCAGAAAACTGAGGAAGGCCGGATACTTGTCTAACGACATTGCGCACCAGCTTCCCGAAGAGGGGCAGCTCATCCCCACCCCTAGGCCCCATGAGAGGGTGGTGTTCCTCCCCCATTTCCTCCATGGACTGGGATTCCCTCTCCACCCATTTGTTTGGGGGCTCACGTTCTACTATGGCCTGGATTTCCACGATCTGGCCCCGAACTTTGTCCTCAACATCTCGGCGTTTATCGTCGTGTGCGAGGCTTTCCTCTGCATCCGCCCCCATTTTGGCCTATGGCTCAAGACTTTCAATGTCAAGCCAAAGGTGGTGCGCGACACCCAGGCGGAGTGCGGAGGCGCCATGGTGGGCAAGATGCCCAACGTCCTATGGCTCGAGGGCTCCTTCGTGGAGACCCTAAAGGGGTGGCAGTCAGGGTGGTTTTACATCACCGAGCCGCGCGACCCTGAATGGGTCGCAGCCCCTGAGTTCCGATCCGGACCCCCTACGCGGCTCACCTCCTGGAAAGAGATGGGCCTGTCATGGGGTAAAAAAGGAGAGCTGACCGGACTCCAAACATGTGTCCAAACCCTGGTGGACAAGAAGCTCAAACTTGTCAACGTAGTCCAGGTTATGCTCATCCGCCGGATCCTCCCATGTCAACAACGGGCTTTCAACCTGTGGGAGTTCGACCCGGCGCAACACCGAACTCTGAGCAGGCTCTTTGACACGACGTACGAAGATGCGTGGAAGGTGCTTTTCAAGGGCGCCGAGGCCCCCGCATCCGCTACCGAGGATCACGGATTCAGCACGCAGCGTCACACTAGTGCGGTAAGCTATTTTTACCTTTTACAAGGTGTTAGTTTTTCATAGTTTGACTCCATGCAGGATCCAAGCTCCCTTACCTTTGACAGGATTGGCAGGAGACGTCCGGACAGATCAACTGTCCGGCTCCTTTGCCCGAAGGCCCAGCGGACGCTCTCTTGGCGAAGCTGCTGGTTCCGGCACCCTATGTGGTGCTGGAGAAGAAGGCCAAGAAGAAGGCCACGGGGACTCGAAAGAGTTCCCGACGCCTGGAGGTGTCGGGTTCATCATCCGATGACTCCAAGACGCACTACTCCCGTGAAGACGAGGAGGAGGAAGAGGAGACCTCTCCCCCTCCAGCAGGGGGAGGGAAGAAAAGGAAGGCCGGCCCAACTGGGGAGGCTGAAGGGTCCAAGAAGGGGAAGACCCTTCCTCCGGACTACTCCACCAATGCCGACGATGGCGAAGAGGAGTGGCTGCATAGGGCCAAGCCCCTGGCGAGATCGTAAGTATTTAGACACCAGAGCAATTCATAGTGTTCCTTTCTTGCACAGCTCCTCCTTACGCCGAATATGACTATGCAGTCCGCCCAAGGCCGGGCTTGACGAGTCGTCGAGCGGCTCCCTGGATTCGTCGGGCGTGAATTCACTTCCGCCCGCTACCTCCCCCCACCCTACGAACGATGCTGAGGTGTTGTCCCAACAGGTTCCAAGCCAGGAGGAGGTGGTCCTGGAGGCGCCGCAAGGCGACCTCCCGGACTCCAGGCGCAAAGGGGATAAAACCCCCAAGGGCTATGAGTTCGGCCTTGAGTCGGACACCGCGCCGGAACCTTCAACAGTTTCGGACTCCGGTAGGCAGCCTCCTTCCAAGAGGAGCAAGCCTACCGAGCCGGTGACCTCCGTCCAACCGGAGGCACCGGACAATTTGCTAGAGGTGCTTAATGGTGCCTCCATCGACGAGGAGCACCGCACTATTATGAGTGTGTTGATCCAGAAGGTTCAGTCTGCCAAGAGCGGACTGACTGAAGCCTGTGCCAGCCTTCTAACAGGCTTTGAGGTAAGTAAAGAATATGTAAAAATATTACCGCATAGATAGTAGCCCCTGATGCTCTGTTCGGCGTTCGGAAAGAAAAGCCGAATAGAGGATCTAATAACATTCGCAGGAGTCTAACATAATCAAGTCAATATGCGTATGCAGGCTTCGCTGCTGGCCTCCGCCGCACTGACTGCGGAGGTGGATACGCTGAAGCAAAACCTCACGCGGTCCGAGAACGAGCTCGGCCATGCCAAGAGGCAACTTGAGGAGAAGGAAGGTAAGTAATACCTTGCGCAAGTATATAGAGACGATGTGGTTGCAAAAAATGACAGGATCAACGTGCTATTATAGGGGCCACGACCGAGGTGGCAACCCGTAAGAAAGCACTGTCCGAGGCCGAAAATAGAGCGGCCGCAGAGCGCACAGAGAGAGGGAAGTAGGAGGCGTGGGTGGAGGAGGTGCAGAAAGAGCTCCAGGCTCTCATGAAAAAACACGAGAGTTTGGAGCTTGACTCAAAGATGCAAGCGTCCGAGCTTGCGGCAGCCCTCGAAAGCGCGAAGTCTGCCAAGGCCGAAGCCCAGAAAGCCCTCCAAGAAATTGAAGCGATGAAGAAGATAGCAGCGGGTAAGGCATTCATTATGCAAAGCAAGCACGTGAAAGTGAATGACTTGTTACTTACCCGAGTCCGGAGCTCTGCAGGAGCATTCACAGATTTGCCCCGCAGTGCGTCTGATGCCGCCGCCTACTACCGAGCCGAAGAGGGGAGCTCGACGGAGAAGGTGTTCTGGTCTCAGTATGCTGAGGCCGGACACCTGGTGCCTTTGAGCGACCAGTTGAAGCAAATGGTCGAGCTCCGCAAGGTGGCCGAACAGGCCATAAAGGGCCTCCTAGTTTGGCTTTGGCCTGGAGAGGCTCTGCCTGGTAGCTACTTCGGGCTGGTGAGGCGGCTGGTGGATGCCTGTCCATGGCTTGAAGTAATCAAGCGCTCTGTCTGCATCGAAGGTGCCCGTAGGGCGCTTGCCCGTGCTAAAGTGCACTGGGGCAAGATGGATGCGGAGAAGCTGGTGAAGGACGGGCCGCCGCCGGGCAAGGAGCATCGCATCCCGGAAGCATATTATGAGGGCGTCCTGAATGGTGCCCGCCTTATAGCGGATGAATGCTCCAAAGATGTAATTTTTGAGTAAACTCGCATTTGTGATCCTGTACGCTGAAAACTTGTTCATATGCGCTAAGCAACGCTTTTGAATTTAAAATATTACCTTATGTGCGGCCGTTTATCAAATTTGAGAGATGGTGAGTCGTCGGCTTCTGCCCCCATGCCACGAGTGCTGGGGTGTTCGGGATAAACATGAGCGCTCTTTTTCCCATTCTTGGGTCCTTCGAGGGAGGCGCTCAACACAACGAACAAGGCAATCGGACTATAATGCTTGAACACTCTCACTTAGCCATAGAATTCTATAATTTTAAATTTCGGCGAAGCCCCTAGTGTTCGGAAGACCGAGTTCGGGGCGCTATCCACGCCTAGGCCGGACAAAGCCGAATCCTCGCTCTAAGCGGCATAAGTCTTTAGGGACTCGAAAACCTCTCAAACAGCGTCCAACTCTCGCCTCATCATGACGGTCAGTTTTAGCTTTCTCTACTGAGGTGCTTAGCCCAGCTCAACCGAGGCACAATCGCAGTAGTTCTTCTAGTGCTACCTTAGCCGATATAACAGAACGTAAGGTACCAAAACATAGGAGCCGGGCAAACCCAACTATTGACCCAAGACATGATTCGGAGCCGATGCATATAATGCTATAAGTTCGGGGTGCCGCACTTGTGAAAGTGTTCGGACTTCTCACACCGTATTCTGGGGTACTTAAGCCCCTGGCGTATTGGCCGTACCAAAGTGTACGGGTGCAACATGTCAATAATGAACATATATTCGTAAAAAATAGTAATGCAATAATAGACGGAAGCTATGCATTGTTTATTTTAAAAAAGCTACGATCAAAGCAGAACGATACAAATAGTGCAATAAGAAAGAGATGGGATTATTAACTTGTCCTTTCCAGGGGCGAGCTGCGGAATGGTATGTGAAACAGGTATACTGCTCGTTATAGACCACCTTAGAGTTCCATAGTGCGGCGTAGCTTTCTGCTTCCCTGGTTGCATCATTTGTGCGGCAATTTTTACTGCCGGACAAGCCTTCCGAATAATGGAGTCCTGAAAATAAGAGAAAATTAAGAAATCGGCAGCCCCTAGTGCGGTTTAAGACGTGTTTCGGGCGTGCCGTGATGGTGCCCCTCCCCCTGTGCCCGTGGTATTTCCCGAGCGTAGTTATGTACGCGCAATACTGGTTTCGCAAGTTCGCGAGGGCTGGGGTTGGGGATCCATTGCTACGCTTGCTCAGAACGTGCCAGGCGGTCTTGTTGTAGGTTACTCCGGGCGCGCTTGACGGTGTCCAGACGTTTAATGGCCGGACTAGAGAATTGCCTTGAGAGGCAGCTTTGTACTTCCGCTGCGATAGCTGCCATATGCTCCTCCGTTCGGAGAGAGCGTTCGGTGTTTCCATTGATCGTGATGACTCCTCGAGGGCCTGGCATCTTGAGCTTGAGGTATGCGTAGTGCGGCACCGCATTGAACTTGGCAAATGCGGTTCGCCCGAGCAGTGCGTGATAGCCACTGCGGAACGGGACTATGTCGAAGATTAACCCCTCACTTCGGAAATTATCCAGAGATCCGAAGACCACTTCAAGTGTAACTGAGCCTGTACAGTTGGCCTCTACACCTGGTATGGCGCCTTTAAAGGTTGTTTTAGTGGGTGTAATCGTCGAGGGATCGATGCCCATTTTCCGCACTGTATCCTGGTAAAGCAGGTTCAGGCTGCTGCCGCCGTCCATAAGGACCCTAGTGAGGTGAAATCCGTCAATAATTGGGGTCTAGAACCAATGCGGTGAATCCGCCATGACGGATGCTAGTGGGGTGGTCCCTTCGATCAAAAGTGATCGGGCAGGAAGACCATGGGTTGAACTTTGGGGCGACTGACTCCATCGCGTATACGTCCCTTAGCGCATGCTTCCTCTCCCTCTTGGGGACGTGGGTTGCGTATATCATGTTCACCGTCCGCACTTGTGGGGGGAAACCTTTCTGTCCACTGTTGTTCGGCGGCCGGGGCTCCTCCTCATCATCGCTATGCAGTCCCTTGTCTTTGCTTTAGGCATTTAACTTGCCTGCCTGCTTGAACACCCAACAATCCCTGTTGGTGTGATTGGCTGGTTTTTCAGGGGTGCCATGTATCTGGCATGAGCGGTCGATTATTCGGTCCAAACTGGATGGGCCCGGAGTATTTCTTTTCAATGGCTTTTTCCGCTGACCGGGTTTAGAGCCTCTGAATCTGGCATTAACTGCCGTATCCTCACTATTGTCGCCGTTAATGCGGCGCTTTTGCTTGTTGCGACGTGACCTGCCACTGCTATCCTTGGTATCCGAATTACCAGGGCTCTTAGTCATGTTATTGCTGCGAGCTAGCCAGCTGTCTTCTCCCGCGCAAAAGCGGGTCATAAGTGTGGTGAGGGCTACCATTGATTTCGGCTTTTCCTGTCCTAGGTGCCGTGCAAGCCACTCGTCGCGGATGTTATGCTTGAAGGCTGCTAGGGCCTCTACGTCTGGATAGTCAACAATTTGATTTTTCTTGGTTAGGAACCATGTCCAGAATTGTCTAGCCGATTCCTCTGGCTGCTGAATTATGTGGCTAAGGTCATCGGCGTCTGGTGGTCGCACATAAGTGCCCTAGAAATTGTCGAGGAATGCGGTTTCCAGGTCCTCCCAACAACCAATTGATTCTGCCAGCAAGCTGTTAAGCCAATGCCGAGCTGGTCCTTTAAGCTTGAGTGGGAGGTATTTGATGGCGCGTAGGTCATCACCGCGGGCCATGTGGATATGAAGGAGATAGTCCTCGATCCATACCGCAGGATCTGTTGTGCCATCGTATGATTCGATGTTCACGGGTTTGAAACCCTCATGGATTTGATGATCCATTACTTCATCTGTGAAGTATAGTGGGTGTGCGGCGCCTCTGTATTGGGCTATATCACGACGCAGCTCAAACGAGCTTTGTCTACTGTGTTCGGCCTGGCCGGATTTACTGTATCTGGAGTGACGATTACCGTCTCGTGCCGTAGGGCGCCCATGCGATCCGTAGATCAATCTTGTTTGCCTTGCCTTGTCCTCCAATATATATCGCAGGTCTGGCACATTTTCCCGTGCCTTGCTATTTTTTGAGTTGCGCCGGGGTGCGGCTTGAGTGGAGGGCCGAGAGGCCTCTCTGTCACGGCCACAGGGTGGCCGGTCGGCCGCATCATGCGCTGGTGATGTAGGTTTAGGTGCTTCCTCCTCTAATCGGGGTAGCAACCTGCGCTTTGGGTAGCTCTTGGAGGGGCGTTCGAGTTCATACTCTTCGGCCGCAAGGACTTCAGTCCATCTGTCGGCTAGCAAATCTTGATCAGCTCTAAGCTGTTGCTGTTTTTTCTTGAGGCTGCTCGCCGTGGCCATAAGCCTACGTTTGAAATGCTCTTGTTCGACGTGATCCTCCGGCACGACAAATTCGTCATCATCGAGGCTTGCCTTGTCTTCGGAGGGAGGCATATAATTATCGTCCTCGACCTCTCTGTCTGCCGCTCTCTCATGAGGCTGGCTTCTCCATCCTCCTGTGTTGAATCTTGCTGGAGGTGGTTGTCTTCGGCACTGTCCGGGGTGTTATTATCTCCCGTGTCGGAATCACCGTTTTTGCTTTGGCGGGATTTAGAGCGGCGCCGCTGACGCCGGCGCTTAGGCTGCTTCTTCGAGGGGTCATCCTCCTCTGTTCCATCGCCATTGCCTTCTTTTGGGGTGTCCACCATGTATATATCATACGACGAGGTGGCTTTCCAGTGCCCTATGGGCGCTGGTTCTTGATCGTCTCCTGCATCGGCGTCCATACCGTCGATGTCTTCGGAGTCGAAGTCGAGCATGTCGGTTAAATCATCGACAGTGGCTATGAAGTGGGTGGTGTGTGGGCTTTGAATTTCTTCATCATCCACATCCCAACCTTGCTGACCATAGTCCGGCCAGGGCTCTCCTGATAAAGAGAGAGACTTTAGTGCATTCAGAATATCGCCGAAGGGCGAGTGCTGAAAGATGTCCGCGGCGGTGAACTCCATGATCGGCGCCCAATCGGGTTCGAACGGTAGGGGCGCGGAGGGCTCGGAGTCTGGAGTGGAGTCCGGCTCCTTGGAGTCACGGGCTTCGCAGAGAATAGGGCTGGTGTTTGGCTCGATCGCCGTAGAGATTGCAGCCCCCGAGGCGGTGTCCAACCACCCATCCTCGATTGGCGCAGTTGGCTCTGAATTAAGGGTCGGAGCTAATGCGGGTGCGGCCTCCAGGGCACTGTTCAGCGGCAGAGCTAGATCATGCCCATCGTGACAATGCGGCGCGCTCGGCTGCGGCTCGAATCCGTCAAAGATCAAGTCTCCACGGAGGTCGGCCGTGTAGCTCAAACTTCCAAATCTGACCTGATGGCCAGGGGCATAGCTTTCGATCTGCTCCAGATGGCCAAGCGAATTGGCCCACAGTGCAAAGCCGCCGAATACGAAGATCTGTCCGGGGAGGAAGGTCTCACCCTGGATCACATCGTTGTTGATGATCGGAGAAGCCATCGGGCCTAAAAGTGACGACACAGAGGAACTCTCAATGAAAGCACCAATGTCGGTGTCAAAACCGGCGGATCTCGGGTAGGGGGTCCCGAACTGTGCGTCTAGGCGGATGGTAACAGGAGACAAGGGACACGATGTTTTTACCCAGGTTCGGGCCCTCTCGATGGAGGTAAAACCCTACTCCTGCTTGATTAATATTGATGATATGGGTAGTACAAGAGTAGATCTACCACGAGATCAAGGAGGCTAAACCCTAGAAGCTAGCCTATGGTATGATTGTTGTCCGTCCTACGGACTAAAACCCTCCGGTTTATATAGACACCGGAGAGGGCTAGGGTTACACAGAGTCGGTTACAATGGTAGGAGATCTACATATCCGTATCGCCAAGCTTGCCTTCCACGCCAAGGAAAGTCCCTTCCGGACACGGGACAAAGTCTTCAATCTTGTATCTTCATAGTCCAGGAGTGCGGCCAAAGGTATAGTCCGGCTATCCAGACACCCCCTAATCCAGGACTCCCTCAGTCTGCATGCTTAATGTTTGATGATGATTTTGTATTATGTGAGTTATGTGATTTGGTGACAGAATGTTGTTCGGAGTCCTGGATGAGATCACGGACATGACGAGGAGTTTCAAAATGGTTGAGAGGTAAAGATTGATATATAGGACGATGGTATTTGGACACCGGAAGTATTCTGGGGATACCGGGTACATATCGGGTCACCGGAAAGGGGTTCGGGCAGCCCCGGCAAAGATATGGGCCTAATGGGCCAAGAGGGGAAACACAGCAGCCAGCATGGGCTGCTGCGCCCCCCATATAGGCCGAACCTGGAGGGGAAGGAAAGAGGGGAAGAGAGAAAGGAAGGGGAGGGATTCGGCCTCCCCCTTCCTTTCCTCCTCCCTCCCGCTCCGGAAATTATGGTAGGGGGGATAGGAGTAGGGCCCCAAGTAGGATTCCTCCTACTTGGGCGCCCCCTTGGCTGCTCCCTCTCCCTCCCATCTATATATATGAGGGGGTGGAGGCGCCTAGAACACACAACAACATCTGTTCGCCGTGTGCGACGCCTCTCTCCACAGATTACACCTCCGGTCATATCTTCGTAGTGCTTAGGCGAAGCCCTGCGCGAATCACTTCACCATCATCGTCACCATGTTGTCGTGCTGACGGAACTCTCCCTCGACACTTTGCTGGATCAAGAGTTCGAGAGACGTCATCAACCTGAATGTGTGCAGAACTCGGAGGTGTCGTATGTTCGGTGCTTGATCGGTCGGAATGAGAATAAGTTCGACTACATCAACCACATTGTCAAACGCTTCCGCTTTCGGTCTACGAGGATACGTGGACACATTCTTCCCCTCTCGTTACTATGCATCTCCTAGATAGATCTTGCGTGAGCGTAGGAATTTTTTGAAATTACATGCTACGTTTCTAACAAACACACAGTGCAACAATTCATGAGAGAAGGTACAATTGTGGAGGAGGTGCACCATTTATAGTCTTCATGGTCATGGACGAGGCATATGCTCTAATTCAGAATCCCATGGCGCTCAAGCCGATGAGCCATCAAACAAAGGTCTGCCGCCACGAGACATTAAAATATTTTACACTATGCGTCCCCCAAATGTCCCGGATCAAGCTGCGAGACAAGGGATTTGACCATGGTTCACCCGCAAAAAAAACATGTTCTATGGTTCTTTTTTTTTAGAAAAGGAGGTTCACTTCTGGCCTCTACATCAAATTGATGCATGCAGGCACTTTATTAAGCGAAGTATCCAATAAGTCTGCGGATCAGAATAAGCTCTGTCAAAGCGGAAAAAGTAATAAGGTAAAGAAAAGATACAACCAGCGAAAATAAGATGAGATGACTAAACACCTAATTATTACCGGATCGCCATCCAAACCGATTGTAGATATCCCGAGTTATCATCTTTCATCTGGTAGACCCAGTAATCAAAAGCTCCCTGGCTTTCGCAAGAGCAAGTAATGACCATGTACACATCCAAGAGTGGCCCTGTAGATAACCTGCAAATTTTTTATAGGAATTTGTCTGTTAAAAACCCTTGATGGCTAGCTAGGATAAACTCTTTCCTCCAGACTTCAACGGTGAGTTCGTGGATTCGTCTCCTCTTCATCTGCCGCTCTGGCGGTTCGGTGGTGGGGAGAAGCATCCTGCTGTCTCCGCTCCAGTTAGTAATTTAGATTAGTTTGTTTTGTCCTCGCAGGTGGGACGCTCGGGCGGAAGCCGGCAGTTCTTCTTCGAGTTTGTCTTCTGGGCTCCGATCCTCCATGATTCCGTCCATCTGGACGTAGTCTGCGGAGCTCTAGCTTAGATTACTGATTTCTTCTCGGGTTGGCGAGGTTAGGGTTTTTTGTTGTGTGGCGAGATTTGGTGTTAGATGTTTCAGATCTACTCAAGGGTCCAACGACGACTACTAAGGCTTCAGGGCGCTGGTTCTTAGGAGCACATGCACAAAGACTTCCCGACGGTCATCGATAAGGTGAAGGCGGCTCCGATAAGGGAGCGGCGACAACGGCACGTCGACAGCTTGTTTTGGCGACGGTATTGGTCATTTGGTGGTCTTGAAATCTCGATGTAGTTTTTATTATGTCTGATGTGGTTTGTAATTTTATTGAACTTTGACAAATAGATCTGAATCATTTTCGCAAAACAAGTACAACTTGTTCTATTACAAAGTATAAAGTACAAACCAACCAACGAATAGGTGGATCTTCCGGATCGACGCATGGTGTAGACAACAGCTTCCAATATAAGCTCCCGAATGCACTGCACGTTACCCCAGCTCATGAGTAATCACCCTCCAATCCTCTCCACCAGTCATCATCGCAAAAGAAAACCATGCAAACATCCAAGCACGCAGATCACAATCCACGACATCCCTTGGATCAGAAAAGCAACCGATCCTGCAAATCTCCATGGCTGCAGCCGCTAGCTTGCTGCAACAGTGATACATGTTCCCACATGGCCCTTGTGAGCTACGACATCATCGAAAGGTGCCCGGCCAGCTTGATTCCCCTCGTCTGGCCACGCATCTTTCCCTTTCTACCGGAGATACGCAGGGCGGAGGGAGAAAAAGCTCATCATTTGACGCGAACGTCTCTTGGTATGTGCCGTGTATTCATCTCATCTCATGTTCCGTCCATCAACCTCCCTTGCCTATACATATTTTTGTCGGCCATTCCCCGGGGCATCATCGATCGAGTGCGCCCAAAAAGTTGATCTCCGGGCCATGCGTCCCCGTCCTCCTGGAAAGAAGATCTGGCAAGCTGGACTTTATTTTGCTTCTCTCTCACACTATCACTCACTCACGGTTGTTTCTTTTTCTTTTTACATGCATGCACACACATGTAAGTCAAAGCTCCATGCAAGTTTATATGTGTGTGTGTGGGTTATTAGGCTAGCCTGGGAACGGGATGCATGGAAGCCCCTTTGTTTTTGGATGTATCTCCGGCTACATGCCCTCGCCCCCTTTCCTATTTATCTAGGGCACGCAGACAACGGGACATGTCTCGCAGCCTTTCTGCGGGGAGGTCGGGATGCTTGCACAGAAAAGAGCACGCAGGTATAGTAGAAACTTGGCCCATTCAAGAAAGAGGGGACTAGGTTTTCGGCGTGTGTAGACAGTGGCGCAGTAGGGCACGCATGATAGTGCGCCATATATTTTGCAACTAATACTCCTTGCGATCCAAAATAACTGTTATGGTTTTATTTCAAATTTGAACTAAAACCTCAACACTTATTTTAGATCGAATGGAACAATATATATGTTTTTTAGACACTTCAAATAATTAAGCTAGCCTTCTTAATGTCATTAGGCTTTGTTTGCGATTTTAAGTAGCACGTGCCATAGCTAAATTAGTCCCATATGCCTCCACTAAGACCATCGAGTATGAATAGCGCCCCAAGAATTCTATTGTTGGAGTTGTATGATAGGAAAATACCTCTCGGAACCTGGGTGTAGATGAACCTGTTATGCAAAAAATAATTTAGCAATTCAGGAAAAAAGATGAAACATTTTTAACAAGCTTGACCCGCTGGTGTACTCATATATGTTTCACAACGAAAAACTCCAGTCAGAAATCTATGTGAAATAAAAATCCCAAGACAAAAAGAGTGAACAGTAACTCTAATATAGTGATGATTTCTCTGATTTATGGCCTCAGTTGAATGCCAGGCAATAGCCCTATATTGAAAAAATAGTGTTGGTTTTGTCTTTTTCGCCCACAATACCATGAAAGTCACACCTTCGCGATTTTTTTACCCAAGTGTAACGATTGATCAAGTTTGTTTCCAGAAAAACAGGAAAATTTTACTTTTTTTTGTACTTACACCCATGTTTCAAACGTTCTCCAATCAATATGAATTTGACAATGATTATACAACTTTTGAAAGAAAACCAATTACTTACAACCTATTTGGTTGGGGGAAGTAAGAGCAACTTCAACGCGCCGACCCAAACAGACGCGCGCTTGGTCCGCTTTTCGTCCATTTGAGTCGGCCGCCTGCTCGTCATCCGCCCTGTTTTTGGGTCGGCAATGCACCCAATGTGCACGACCCATTTCATGTCCACGCATAAATTTAAAAAGGCCCACGGCCATAAATCTTGCCATCGCTCAAAGTTCATGCCAGCGCCATGCCAGCGGCCGGCATACAATGCCAGACTAAAAAAAACTATCACCCAGTTCATGCTGACGCACTTCCCAGAGGCCGGCACACATGCCAGCACTCAAAAAAGGGGCGGGAATTCGACCATGCCATCTGGGTCGTGGTCATGCCAGCACACTTGCCGGCATACAAATAAAGGATGGCGCTCCCCGCCATAGATCACTCTCGCCGAACTTGAGCATATCGGCCTACATCTTCTTGAACCATGGCCTCTTTCTTGGCGACACGGTGTTCAGGTCCACCTTCATGATCTCCACCCCGTCATCATGCTAACGAGCGCCACTTCTTTTGCCTTGGTCTTGGCATTGGTGGCCTCGATCTCGAGCATCTTTGCTTGCTTCTCCGCCTCCATCTCAAGTATCTTGGCTTGCTTCTCCACATCAAGTTGAAGCCTCCTTCTTTGGATCTCCATGAAAGTGTTCATTTTCCCTTCCTTGTCTTGTCGGCGCTTCTCCTCCCTTGTGTCCTTCTTGCTAATCATGCCCTCCACGGTGGCATGCAAGGCAATCAACGATGCATCGCGCTTGTCCTCCTCCTTGGAGTTGGTCTTTCCCCGCGGCCGTGGCTTATCGCCCTCCCCAAGCTCCTTGAAGGCTTCCTTCCCCCCATGCGCCTTGGCAGCGGCATATTGCGCCTTGAACTTCTCCTCCCCATTGATGACCATCCAACAATGAGAGAGGTTGAAGGACTTGCCCTCATGTTGAGCGTTGAATGCCTCCAAAGGTTGGAATGCCTACAAATGAATAGCATGCAAACATATGGGCAAATGGACATGCTGTTGGGAAACGTAGTATAAAACAAACAAAAATCGCCCTACAATCACCCAGGAACAATATGAAGATGCATAACGGGCTGTGATCAACGATCGTTACCAACTCCGGGAGTGTAGCGAAAGTAGATGAGTCGGTGTAAATCGTACTTGAAGTCCCTCGAACGTTGATGACGATCCCACAAATCTCCCACGAACGATCCCTCGAACGAAAGACCGAAAGCACAGCCTCTCTACTTGGTTGCAAGCGTACGCTCTTCACGATCCAGCAGCGCTTCGCCGTCCTGAGCTAATCGTCGCCGGAGAATTAGAGGGAGGAGATTAGAACCACACAGGGCTTCTAAATACGAGGATTAGAGGTGGCTAGGGCTCGCTATAATTAGTCAACTAGGACCAACTAGAGCATGCATGAGTTCAACTAGAGGAGGCTCCAAAACTTGTCTCTCAATAGGGTGGAAATCGTCTAGTATATATAGGATTGGGGGGGGGGGGGAAGAGGGGGCTTCCACCAAGGGGAAAAGAGCCCCCTTGGGGCGCCGACCAAGGGAGAGGGAGTAGGACTCCCCCTCCAAGTAGGATTCACCCCCCTATAGGAAAGGGGGGGCTCCCTTGTTGGGCCCTTGTGGCCCAACTCCTTCTCCACCTCTTGGCCTTATTTGGCCTGTTGCTATTAAATTAAATATATTTTTGGTCTAAACATTTTTAGAGCATTATATATATATATAATTTAACATCTCCGAAAACATTTTCCACCTATATATATTAATGGTAATATCTGGTATTACGCGATATTCACGGAAACCCTTCTGGTGACCTTGAAACACTCCGGAACCTCTAGGAACTATTTCGGATATTAATGAAACAATTCCACAAATATATTATCATCCCTCCCGTCCTACTAACCCTCGGCAGATCGTGATTACCTTAAGCTTGTGACCCTGTAGGTTCAGTAAATCATAGACATGAACGAAACCCCTTCTTTCAATGACCGATAGGGGAACCGTGGACATCCATATCGGTCCCTATGATTACAAGAATAATTTTCGAGTGAACCTTGGCTATCATGTGATGTTCCCTTTGCTTCACGATACTTTACAACACACGGTGTGCATCGGTATCCTCCTGAGTCATCACCATGCTCACTATATCGTTGCTCCCGTTACCCCGTCACACCGAGAGGGCCTTAAGAATATCTCTCCATCGTCAGAGGAGCAAATCCCACTCTCGAGTTGTCCAGTCACTTGTCAAACTTCCTGGTGTACCTGAAAGTTGTCATTATGATCACCTTGTTACAGATGACATTTGAGCAACCCCAAAGCTCGTCGTCTGGTAGGAAGTGACTGAGACACTCTCATGGTCCGAGGAACTAAAACACATGCTAACACTCCATGTTATATATAACAGATGATTTTAGACGATAGAATCACAAAGTATAACAAAAATGTATTGGGTCGATTCAATATGATCGTTTTTCTAATGTCTCAATGTTGATTTAGGACTATCTTTACACTTAACGATATCCTGAGATCCGGAAAACGTGATCACCAACAACACTTGTGCTAGTCTCCGAGACGAGACAGGGAACCTATTGTTTACCGTTTATCATTTCACACGTGCATATGAGTTTTCCACTGAATGACATATTCCAGGATCACATCAGTTATAACATGAAATATAAACTCTTAACTATAAATATGGAAATATAATAATACGATATTATTGCCTCTAGGGCATATTTCCAACACATGTAAGCATAACGAAAACGGATACGAAGAGAGGTGCATGTATACCATATCTTTCATGCCGATGCCGCTCACGGGACGTGCCTTGATGGTCTCAAGGGTGGCATAAAACTTGTTGCACTCTTGTTGTGTCACCCTCCATCGCTTCGAGAGGGAAAGGCACGCTTGCTTTGCATTTGATATGGTGCAAACTTCATGCATTCATGGTACTCACAATGAATATGAATCCAACAAGTTGATGCCTTTTGTTTGGCACCAACCTTGGGGTATTGCCCAATGTCCCTCCAATACTACAAAGGAGTTGTCCCCGGACGGTGTGTATGCCTTCGTCCGCTTGCTTTTGTGCTTCGTCTTCGCGCCGGCTTGGTTGGTGAGCTCATCCTCGAATAAAGGCTCCCCTATTCATGTCCATTTCATCCTCTTCCTTGAGGTCGTAGTCCTCTGGGAACTCGTGGTCGAGCGAGAAGCTGTGCAGGCCGACTTGATCTTGCATGAAGGTGTCTTCCATGCCTGCTTGATCATAGGTCGCTAGCGTGAATGGCGCTCGACCATCTTAGCTTTGGGTCTCCTCGGGATCTTAGGCAGCCGCGGAGGTAGCAGCCATCGCACCGCGTTCTAAGATGAAGTTCTGGATGATGAAACGGTTGGCCGTTTCCTTGTTACTGGCCACCGACATTCTGTCGAACAGGTTGCGGGCGTTGGCGAGCATGTCGGCTAGTATCTCCCGTGGGCATTTCCTTGCCCCTCCAGAGGATGATGCACCGGCCATCGGCGTGGCATTGAGGTCGATGGCCACGGGCACGGGCGTGGACGTCGCCACAACGCTCACCTTCGATGAGCATTCCCCGGAGAAGCGGGAGGCTTGCGGATAGACATGGAAGCTGGGGATCAGCCGCGTGGCAGACGAGCGCAGCGACTATGAAAGCATCATTTGAGGAAATGCTGACGATCCCATGCTAGCCTCAGCCACGGCGGCGCTGACGAGCCAATGATGGCGAGGGTTTAACCCTAGGTAGAGCAGGGCCTCCCTCGTTGCCGTGGCGAGTCAGGCATTGGTTTCCTCCTGTTGTGCGGTGGCGGAGAGGGTGGCGACGACCGCTGCTTTGTCCCTTACATCTGCCGCGTGCCTCTGGCCCCTCCTCTTGGCCGACTGCATGGGAAGTTCCTCGGGCGTCAGCTTCTTCTTCTTCTTGGGTGGTGTCGTGGTCTTGCCGGGTGCGCGGGGCTTGCCTTTGGTGGAGGCAAGGCCGATGGTGGCATCAAGGGTCGGTGTGTCGTCCATGGCGAGCGGTTAGGGGAGTTTAGGGAAAGTGAAGCGAAAGGGTTGTTGCTGTGCCACCGACTAGCGGGCCAGGAATTGGTTGCTAGGTGGACGAAAAGCGGACACGCGTCCATTTGGGTCGACGCGTTGGGCTGACTTTTTTGTCTATGGCGGCCCAAATGGATGCACGGGGACGAAATGGGTCGGCGCGTTGGAGTTGCTCTAAATCCACTGAATGGGAATTGAGAGGGTATTAGACTAAAAATCTCGTGTATGGTTGGGGGTATAGGGGTTGTGAAGGGAAGGGGAACATAAATTGAGGGGGGCAACTCCCGGTATCTCTTCCCTGGACAGCGTGTTTGTTTCAGGGTAGTTGTGTTGGGGAATGTATCATGCAGTTTCAAAAAAATTCCTACGATCACGCAAGATCTGTCTAGGAGATGCATAGAAATGAGAGGGGAAAGTGTGTAGTCGACTATCTTCACGATCCAACCGATCAAGTACCAAACGTACGACACCTCCGTGTTCAACACACATTCAGCTCGATGACGTCCCTCAAACTCTTGATCCAGCAGAGGGTCGAGGGAGAGTTCCGTCACCACGACGGCGTGGTGACGGTGATGGTGATGTGATCCGCGCAGGGCTTCGTCTAAGCACTACGACGCTATGACCGGAGAAGTAAACTGTGGAGGGGGGCATCGCACATGTCCCTTTGGGGTGCCCCGCGCCCCCGTATATAAAGGAGGGGAGGAGGTGGCGGCCAGCCAAGAGGGGGCGCGCCATGGGGGGGAGTCCTACTAGGACTCCACTCCTAGTAGGATTCGCCCCCTTCCTTTGTTCCACCGGAGGGAAAAGGAAGGAGAGGGATAGGAAAGGGGGGCACGCCCCCTCCTCCTTGTCCTATTCGGACCCCAAGGAGCCCCCCCGTGGGCTTCCCTCTCTCTCCGTCAGGCCCATGTAGGCCCAACACTTCCTCGGGGGGTTCCGTTAACCCCTCGGTACTCTGGAAAAATACCCGAATCACTCGGAACCATTCCGATGTCCGAATACTACCTTCCAATATATGTATCTTTACCTCTTGACCATTTTTAGACTCCTCGCCATGTCCGTGATCTCATCTGGGACTCCGAACAAACTTCGGTCACCAAAACACAAAACTCATAATGCAAATCATCGTCGAATGTTAAGCGTGCGGACCCTACGGGTTCGAGAACTATGTAGACATGATCAAGACACATCTTCGGTCAATAACCGATAGCGGAACCTGGATGTTCATGTTGGTTCCTACATATTCTACGGAGGTCTTTATCGGTCAAACCGCAATAACAATATACGTTATTCCCTTTGTCATCGGTATGTTACTTGCTCGAGATTTGATCGTCGGTATCATCATACCTAGTTTGATCTTGTTACCGGCAAGTCTCTGTACTCGTTCTATAATACATCATCCCGCAACTAACTCATTAGTCACATTGATTGCAAGGCTTGTAGTGATGTGCATTACCGAGAGGGCCCAGAGATACCTCTCTGATAACCGGAGTGACAAATCCTAATCTTGATCTATGCCAACCCAACAAACACCTTCGGAGATACCCGTAGAGCATCTTTATAATCACCCAGTTATGTTGTGACGTTTGATAGCACACAAGGTGTTCCTGCGGTATTCGGGAGTTGCATAATCCCATAGTCAGAGGAATATGTATAAGTCATGAAGAAAGCAATAGCAATAAAACTTGACGATCATTATGCTAAGCTAATGGATGGGTCTTGTCCATCACATCAATCTCTAATGATGTGATCCCTTTTCATCAAATGACAACACATGTCTATGGTCAGGAAACATAACCATCTTTGATTAACGATCTATTGAGTAGAGGCATACTAGGGACACTCTGTTTTTTCTATGTATTCACACATGTACTAAGTTTCTGGTTAATACAATTCTGGCATGAATAATAAACATTTATCATGATATAAGTAAATATAAATAACAACTTTATTATTGCCTCTAGGGCATATTTTCTTTAGTCTCCCACTTGCACTAGAGTCAATAATCTAGATTGCATTGTAATGATTCTAACACCCATGGAGTCTTGGTGCTGATCATATGTTGCTCGTGGAAGAGGTTTAGTCAACAGGTCTGCAACATTCAAATCTGCATGTATCTTGCAAATCTCTATGTCTCCCTCCTTGACTTGATCGCGGATGGAATTGAAGCGTCTCTTGATGTATTTGGTTCTCTTGTGAAATCTGGATTCCTTCGCCAAGGCAATTTCTCCAGTATTGTCACAAAAGATTTTCATTGGACCCGATGCACTAGGTATTACACCTAGATCGGATATGAACACATTCATCCAGACTCCTTCATTTGCTGCTTCCGAAGCAGCTATGTACTCCGCTTCACACGTTGATCCCGCCACGACGCTCTTTTTGGAACTGCACCAACTTACAGCTCTGATCACCGACAAGTATAGGGGGTCAATTGTAGCCCTTTTCGATAAGTAAGAGTGTCGAACCCAACGAGGAGCAAAAGGAAATGACAAGTAGTTTTCAGTAAGCTAATGTCGCAAGTGCTGAAATTGCAAGTAGCAGAGTAGTTTGATAGCAAGATAATTTGTAACGAGCAAGTAACGATAGTAGTAACAAAAGTGCAGCAAGGTATCCCAGTCCTTTTGAGGCAAAGGACAGGCCAAAATGGTGTTTTATGATAAGCAAAGCGTTCTTGAGGGTACACGGGAATTTCAGTCCGGTAAACCTCCTCGATGACGTATGGGCCTTCCCATTTTGAGAGGAGTTTTCCTGCAAAGAATCTAAAATGAGAGTTGTACAAAAGAACATATTCTCCGACTTTAAACTCACGCTTTTGAATTCTTTTGTCATGCCATATTTTGACTTTTTCTTTAAATAATTTTGCATTTCCATAAGCTTGGGTTCTCCATTCATCTAGTGAGCTAATATCAAATAATCTCTTTTCACCAGCAAGTTTGAAATCATAATTGAGTTCTTTGATTGCCCAATATGCTTTATGTTCTAACTCAAGAGGCAAATGACATGCTTTTCCATAAACCATTTTATAAGGAGGCATACCCATAGGATTTTTATATGCTGTTCTATAAGCGCAAAGTGCATCATCTAATTTCTTAGACCAATTCTTCCTGGACCTATTAACAGTCTTTTGCAAAATTAATTTTATTTCTCTATTACTAAGTTCAACTTGACCACTAGACTGAGGGTGATATGGGGTGCAATTCTATGGTTAACATAACTTGGCAAGCATTTTACGGAAAGCACCATGAATAAAGTGTCAACCACCATCAGTCATTAAATATCTAGGGACTCCAAACCTTGGGAAAATAACCTCCTTAAGCATTTTAATAGAGGTGTTGTGATCAGCACTGCTAGTTGGAATAGCTTCCACCCATTTAGTAACATAATCAACAACAACCAAAATATGTGCATACCCATTAGAGGAAGGAAAAGGTCCCATGTAATCAAATCACCAAACATCAAATGGTTCAACAACAAGTGAATAATTAATAGGCATTGCTTGACGCTTACCGTTATTACCTATTCTTTGACATTCATCACAAGATAAGACGAACTTACGGGCATCTTTGAAGATAGTAGGCCAATAAAATATAGATTGCAATACCTTGTGAGCAGTTCTATCTCCGGCATGATGCCCTACATAAGCCTCGGAGTGACATTTCCATAGGATTTGTCCCTTTTCATGCTCAGGTACACAACGTCTAATAATACCATCTACTCCTTTATAAATATGTGGGTCATCCCAAAAGTAATTTCTTAAATCATAGAAGATTTTTTTCTTTTTTTGGTATGTAAAGCTAGGTGGTAAATATTTAGCAACAATGTAATTAGCATAATCAGCATACCAAGGAGTATTATGAGAAACATTTATTGTAGCTAACTGCTCATCAGGAAAACTATCATCAATAGGTAGTGGGTCATCAACCACATTTTTAAGCCTAGATAAATTATCAGCAACTGGGTTCTCAGCTCCTTTTCTATCAATGATATGTAAATCAAATTCTTGTAACAAGAGAACCCATTGAATAAGTCTAGGTTTAGCATCTTTCTTTTCCATAAGATATTTAATAGTAGCATGGTCTGTGTGGATAGTTACTTTGGAATCAACAATATAAGGTCTAACTTTATCACATGCAAACACCACTGCTAAGAATTCCTTTCCAGTAGTAGCATAATTTCTTTGAGCAATGTCTAGAGTTTTACTAGCATAATGAATTACATTAGGTTTTTTATCAACTCTTTGTCCTAGAACAACACCAACAACATAATCACTAGCATCACACATAATTTCAAAAGGCAAGTTCCAATCAGGTGGTTGAATAATAGGTGTAGAAATTAAGGTTTTCTTAAGTGTTTCAAAGGCTTCTAAACAATCATCATCAAAAACAAAAGAAATATCCTTCTGCAAGAGACTAGTAAGAGGCCCAGAAATTTTTGAAAAATCTTTGATAAACCCCCTATAGAAACCAGCATGACCTAGGAAACTACGAATACCTTTTATATCTTTAGGACATGGCATTTTCTTAATTGCATCAACCTTAGCTGGGTGATTATAAACGTGCTCTACCTTTTATATCTTTAGGAACACTTTGTGTGCTACCAAACGTCACAACGTAACTGGGTGATTATAAAGGTGCTCTACAGGTGTCTCGGATGGTGTTCGTGGAGTTGGCATAGATCAAGAATAGGATTTGTCACTCCAATTGTCGAAGAGGTATCTCTGGGCCCTCTCGGTAATGCACATCACTATAAGCCTTGCAAGCAATGTGACTAATGAATTAGTTGCGGGATGTTGCATTACGGAACGAGTAAAGAGACTTGCTAGTAATGAGATTGAACTAGGTATTGACATACTGACGATTGAATCTCGGGCAAGTAACATACTGATGACAAAGGGAACAACGTATGTTCTTATGCGGTTTGAATGATAAAGATCTTTGTAGAATATGTAGGAACCAATATGAGCATCCAGGTTCCGCTATTGTTTATTGACCGGAGACGTGTCTCGGTCATGTCTACATAGTTCTCGAACCCATAGGGTCCGCACGCTTAAAGTTCTGTGACAATCGATATGAGTTTTTGTGTTTTGATGTACCAAAGGTAGTTCGGAGTCTTGGATATGATCACGGACAAGACGAGGAGTCTCGAAATGGTCAAGACGTAAAGATCGATATATTGGAAGGTTATATTCGGACACCGGATGAGTTTCGGGGGTTACCGGATAAATACCGGAGAACCGAGAGGTTACCGAAACCTCCCGGGGGGTTATTGGGCCTTATGGGCCCAAGTGGAGGAAGAGGAGAGGCGGCCAGCTAGGGGCGCGCGGCCCCCCTAGCCCAAACTGAATTGGACTAGGGGGTCGTCCCCCCTTTCCTTCTTCTTCTCCTCCCCTTCCTTCCCCTCTCCTACTAGGACTAGGAAAGAGGGGGGAATCCTACTTGGAGTAGGATTGCCCCCCTTTGGCGCGCCTCCTCCTCCTTGGCCGCCCCCTCGTCCTCTCCCTCCTTTATATATGGGGGAGGGGGAACCCATTGGAGACACAACAATTGATCTGTTGATCTCTTAGCCGTGTGCGGTGCCCCCCTCCACCATAATCCACCTCGGTTATATCAGAGCGGTACTTAGCCGAAGCCCTGCGTCGGTAGCTTTATCAACAATGTCACCACGTCGTCATGCTGACGAAACTCTTCCCCGAGCTCTACTGGATCGTGAGTTCGTGGGACATCATCGAGCTGAACATGTGCTGAACGCGGAGGTGCCGTATGTTCGGTGTTGAAGATCGGTCGATCATTGTGAAGTACGACTACATCAACCGCGTTGTTATAACGCTTCTGCTTAACGGTCTAGGAGGGTATGTGGACGACACTCTCCCTCTTGTTGCTATGCATCACCATGATCTTGCGTCTGCATAGGATTTTTTTGAAATTACTACGTTCCCCAACAGTGGCATCAAAGCCAGGTTTATGCATAGATGTTATATGCACGAGTAAAACACAAGTGAGTTGTGGGCGATACAAGTCATACTGCTTACCAGCATGTCATACTTTGGTTCGGCAGTATTGTTGGATGAAGCGGCCTGGACCGACATTACGCGTACGCTTACACGAGACTGGTTGTAACGACGTGCTTTGCACACAGGTGGCTGGCAGGTGTCAGTTTCTCCAATTTTAGTTGAACCGAGTGTGGCTACGCCTGGTCCTTGAGAAGGTTAAAAGAGCACTAACTTGACAAACTATCGTTGTGGTTTTGATGCGTAGGTAAGAACGATTCTTGCTCAACCCGCAGCAACCACGTAAAACTTGCAACAACAAAGTAGAGGACGTATAAATTGTTTTTGCAGGGCATGTTGTGATGTGATATGGTCAAGACATGATTCTATATTTATTGTATGAGATGATCATGTTTTGTGACAGAGTTATCGGCAATTGGCAGGAGCCATATGGTCGTCGCTTTATTGTATGCAATGCAATCGCCCTGTAATTGCTTTACTTTATCACTAAGCGGTAGCGATAGTCGTAGAAGCAATAGTTGGCGAGATGATAACGATGCTACGATGGAGATCAAGGTGTCGCGCTGGTGGCGATGGTGATCATGACGGTGCTTTGGAGATGAAGATCAAAGGCACAAGATGATGATGGCCATATCATATCACATATATTGATTGCATGTGATGTTTATCCTTTATGCATCTTATTCTAATTTGTTTGACGGTAGCATTATAAGATGACCTTAAAGGAAATATGCCCTAGAGGCAATAATATTTATTTCCTTATTTCATGATAAATGTTTATTATTCATGCTAGAATTGTATTAACCGGAGACATAATACATGTGTGAATACATAGACAAACAGAGTGTCACTAGTATGCCACTACTTGACTAGCTCGTTGATCAAAGATGGTTAAGTTTCCTAACCATAGACATGAGTTGTCATTTTATTAACGGGATCACATCATTAGGAGAATGATATGATTGACTTGACCCATTCCGTTAGCTTAGCACTTGATCGTTTAGTTTGTTGCTATTGCTTTCTTCATGACTTATACATGTTCCTATGACTATGAGATTATGCAACTCCCGTTTACCGGAGGAACACTTTGTGTGCCACCAAACGTCACAACATAACTGGGTGATTATAAAGGTGCTCTACAGGTGTCTCCGAAGGTACTTGTTGGGTTGGCGTATTTCGAGATTAGGATTTGTCACTCCGATTGTCAGAGAGGTATCTCTGGGCCCACTTGGTAATGCACATCACTACAAGCCTTGCAAGCATTGCAACTAATGAGTTAGTTGCGGGATGATGTATTACGGAACAAGTAAAGAGACTTGCCGGTAACGAGATTGAACTAGGTATTGAGATACCGACGATCAAATCTCGGGGAAGTAACATACCGATGACAAAGGGAACAACGTATGTTGTTATGCGGTCTGACCGATAAAGATCTTCGTAGAATATGTAGGAGCCAATATGGGCATCCAGGTCCCGCTATTGGTTATTGACCAGAGAAGTGTCTCGGTCATGTCTACATAGTTCTCGAACCCGTAGGGTCCGCACGCTTAACGTTCATTGACGATATAGTACTATATGAGTTATGTATGTTGATGACCGAATGTTGTTCGGAGTCCGGGATGAGATCACCGACATGACGAGGAACTCTGGAATGGTCTGGAGATAAAGTTTGTTATATGGGGTAATAATGTTTGGTCACCGGAAGGGTTCCGGAAATCACCGGAAGGGGTTCCGGATGTTTCCCGAAATGTTTGGGTATGAGAACACTTTATTTGGGCCAAAGGGGAAAGCCCACAAGGTTTTTGGAAAGCGCAAAAGGAATTTTTGCAGAGTCTAGGGGCCAGACGCCATGGTCCCTGGCGTCTGGGTCTAGACGTCGGGAACCCTGGCGTCTGGCCCTGGAGTCCGAGAAGGACTCTTGCCTTTCGGGTGAAACCGACTTTGTGGAGGCTTTTTCTCCAAGTTTTGACCCCAAGGCTCAACATATAAATTGAGGGGTAGGGCTAGCACCCAAGACACATCAAGAAACACCAAGCCGTGTGCTGGCAACCCCGTCCCCTCTAGTTTATCCTCCGTCCTAGTTTTCGTAGTTCTTAGGTGAAGCCCTGTGGAGATTGTTCTTCACCAGCACCGTCACCACACCGTCATGCTGCAGGAACTCATCTACTACTTCGCCCCTCTTGCTGGATCGAGAAGGCGAGGACGTCACTGAGCCGAACGTGTGCAAAACTCGGAGGTGCCATGCTTTCGGTACTTGGATCGGTTGGATCGTGAAGACGTACGACTACATCAACCGCGTTGATATAACTCTTCCGCGAACGGTATACGAGGGTACGTAGACAACACTCTCCCCTCTCGTTGCTATGCATCACCATGATCTTGCGTATGCGTAGGAAATATTTGAAATTACTACGTTCCCCAACAGATCTCTCACTAAATTTCAAGGTAAAAGTGTTCTCCCCGAGTATGCACCGTTGCCAAAGTTCGTCGTGCCGAGACACCACATGATGATCGGGTGTGATAAGCTCAACGTTCATCCACAATGGGTGTACGACAGTTTTACACACGCAGAATACTCGGGTTAAACTTGACGAGCCTAGCATATGCAGATATGGCCTCGGAACACTGAGACCGAAAGGTCGAGCGTGAATCATATAGTTGATATGATCAACATAGTGATGTTCACCATTGAAAACTACTCCATTTCACGTGATGATCGGTTTTGGTTTAGTTGATATGGATCACGTGATCACTTAGATGATTAGAGGGATGTCTATCTAAGTGGGAGTTCTTAAGTAATATGATTAATTGAACTTAAGTTTATCGTGAACTTAGTACCTGATAGTAATTTGCTTGTCTATGTTATTGTAGATAGATGGCCCGTGCTGTTGTTCCATTGAATTTTAATGTGTTCCTTGAGAAAGCAAAGTTGAAATATGATGGTAGCAATTACATGGACTGGGTCTGTAACTTGAGGATTATCATCATTGCTGCACAGAAGAATTACGTCCTGGAAGCACCGCTGGGTGCCAAACCCGCTACAGGTGCAACACCAGATGTTATGAACGTCTGGCAAAGCAAAGCTTATGACTACTCAATAGTTCAGTGTGCCATGCTTTACGGCTTAGAACCGGGACTTGAACGACATTTTGAACGTCATGGAGCATATGAGATGTTCCAGGAGTTGAAGTTAATATTTCAAGAAAATGCTCGGATTGAGAGATATGAAGTCTCCAATAAGTTCTACATCTGCAAGATGGAGGAGAATAGTTCTGTCAGTGAACATATACTCAGAATGTCTGGGTACCATAATCACTTGACTCAGTTGGGAGTTAATCTTCTGGTTGATAGTGTCATTGACAAAGTTCTTCAATCATTGCCACCAAGCTACAAGAGCTTCGTGATAAACTATAATATGCAAGGGATGGATAAGACGATTCCCGCGCTCTTCGCAATGCTAAAGGTTGCGGAGGTAGAAATCAAGAAGGAGCATCAAGTGTTGATGGTCAACAAGACCACCAGTTTCAAGAAAAAGGGTAAAGGGAAGAAGAAAGGGAACGTCAAGAAGAACGGCAAACAAGTTGCTGCTCAAGAGAAGAAACCCAAGTCTGGACCTAAGCCTGAGACTGAGTGCCTCTACTCCAAAGGGACTGGTCACCGGAAGCGGAAACGCCCCAAGTATTTGGCGGATAAGAAGGATGGCAAGGTGAACAAAGGTATATGTGATATACATGTTATTGATGTGTACCTTACTAGAGCTCGCAGTAGCACCTGGGTATTTGATACTGGTTCTGTTGCTAATATTTGCAACTCGAAACAGGGACTACGGATTAAGCGAAGACTGGCTAAGGACGAGGTGACGATGCGCGTGGTAAATGGTTCCAAAGTCGATGTGATCTCCGTCGGCACGCTACCTCTACATCTACCTTTGGGATTAGTTTTAGACCTAAATAATTGTTATTTGGTGCTAGCGTTAAGCATGAACATTATATCTGGATCTTGTTTGATGTGAGACGGTTATTCATTTAAATCTGAGAATAATGGTTTTTATATTTATATGAGTAATATCTTTTATGGTCATGCACCCTTGAAGAGTGGTATATTTGTGTTGAATCTTGATAGTAGTGATACAAATATTCATAATGTTGAAGCCAAAAGATGCAGAGTTGATAATGATAGTGCAACTTATTTGTGGCACTGCCGTTTGGGTCATATTGGTGTAAAGCGCATGAAGAAACTCCACACTGATGGACTTCTGGAATTACTTGATTATGAATCACTTGGTACTTGCGAACCATGCCTCATGGGAAAGATGACTAAAACACCGTTCTCCGGAACAATGGAGCGTGCGACATACTTGTTGGAAATCATACATACTGATGTATCTGGTCTGATGAATGTCGAGGCTCGCGGCGGGTATCGTTATTTTCTCACCTTGCAGACGATTTGAGCAGATATGGGTATATCTACTTAATGAAACATAAGTCTGAAACATTTGAAAAGTTCAAAGAATTTCAGAGTGAAGGGGAAAATCATTGTAACAAGAAAATAAAGTTTCTACGATCTGATCGTCGAGGAGAATATTTGAGTTACGAGTTTGGTCTACATTTGAAACAATGTGGAATAGTTTCGCAACTCACGCCACCCGGAACACCACAGCGTAATGGTGTGTACGAACGTCATAATCATACTTTACTAGATATGGTGCGATCTATGATGTCTCTTATTGATTTACCGCTATCGTTTTGGGGTTATGCTTTAGAGACAGCTCATCCACGTTAAATAGGGCACCATCGAAATCATTTGAGACGACGCCTTATGAACTGTGGTTTGGCAAGAAACCAAAGTTGTCGTTTCTTAAAGTTTGGGGTTGCGATGCTTATGTGAAAAAGCTTCAACCTGATAAGCTCGAACCCAAATCGGAGAAATGTGTCTTCATAGGATACCCAAAGGAGACTGTTGGGCACACCTTCTATCACAAATCCGAAGGCAAGACATTTGTTGCTAAGAATGGATCCTTTCTAGAGAAGGAGTTTCTCTCGAAAGAAGTGAGTGGGAGGAAAGTAGAACTTGATGAGGTAACTTTACCCGATCCCTTATTGGAGAGTAGTTCATCATAGAAACCGGTTCCTGTGACACCTACACCAATTAGTGAGGAAGCTAATGATGATGATCGTGAAACTTCAGATCAAATTACTACTGAACCTCGTAGGTCAATCAGAGTAAGATCCATGCCAGAGGGGTACGGTAATCCTATTCTGGAGGTCATGTTACTTGACCATGACGAGCCTACAAACTACGAGGAAGCGATGCTGAGCTCAGATTCCGCAAAATGGCTAGAAGCCATGAAATCTGAGATGGGATCCATGTATGAGAACAAAGTGTGGACTTTGGTTGACTTGCCCGATGATCGGCAAGCCATCGAGAATAAATGGATCTTCAAGAAGAAGACTAACGCTGACGGTAACGTTACTGCCTACAAAGCTCGACTTGTTGCGAAAGGTTTTCAACAAGTTCAAGGAGTTTACTATGATGAGACCTTCTGACCCGTAGCGATGCTTAAGTCCGTCCGAATAATGTTAGAAATTGCTTCATTTTATGATTATGGAATTTGCCTAATGGATGTAAAGACTGAATTCCTAAATGGTTTTCTGGAAGAAGAGTTGTATATGATGCAACCTGAAGGTTTTATCGATCCAAAGGGTACTAACAAAGTGTGCAAGCTCCAGCAATCCATTTATGGACTGGTGCAAGCCTCTCGGAGTTGGAATAAACGTTTTGATAGTGTGATCAAAGCTTATGGTTTGATACAGACTTTTGGAGAAGCCTGTATTTACAAGAAAGTGAGTGGAAGCTCTGTAGCATTTCTAATATTATATGTGGATGACATATTGTTGATTGGAAATGATATAGAATTTCGGGATAGCATAAAAGGATACCAGAATAAGAGTTTTTCAATGAAAAACCTCGGTGAAGCTGCTTATATATTGGGCATCAAGATTTATAGAGATAGATCAAGACGCTTAATTGGACTTTCACAAAGTACATACCTTGATAAAGTTTTGAAGAAGTTCAAAAGGGATCAAGCTAAGAAAGGGTTCTTACCTGTGTTACAAGGTGTGAAGATGAGTAAGGCTCAATGCCCAACCACTGCAGAAGATAGTGAGAAAATGAAAAGTGTTCCCTATGCTTCAGCCATAGGATCTATCATGTATGCAATGCTGTGTACCAGACCTGATGTGTGCCTTGTTATTAGTTTTCAGGGAGGTACCAAAGTAATCTAGGAGTGGATCACTGGACAGCGGTCAAGAACATCCTGAAATACCTGAAAAGGACTAAGGATATGTTTGTCGTTTATGGAG
Source organism: Triticum monococcum (assembly GCA_034509565.1). NCBI lineage: Eukaryota > Viridiplantae > Streptophyta > Magnoliopsida > Poales > Poaceae > Triticum > Triticum monococcum. The sequence continues at coordinate 498,388,247 of CM067845.1, read as the reverse complement.
GTGACAAAGAGCTCGTCGTAAATGGTTATGTCGATGCAACCTTTGACACCGATCCGGACAATTCTAAATCGCAAACCGGATATGTGTTTATATTGAACGGTGGAGCTGTCAGTTGGAGCAGTTCTAAATAAGGCGTCGTGGCGGGATGTACGTGTGAAGCGGAGTACATAGCTGCTTTGGAAACAGCAAATGAAGGAATCTGGATGAAGGAGTTCATATCCGATCTAGGTGTCATACCTAGTGCATCAGGTCCAATGAAAATCTTTTGTGACAATACTGGTGCAATTGCCTTGGCAAAGGAATCCAGGTTTCACAAGAGAACCAAGCACATCAAGAGACACTTCAATTCCATCCGGGATCAAGTCCAGGTGGGAGGCATAGAGATATGCAAGATGCATACGGATCTAAATGTTGCAGACCCGCAGACTAAGCCTCTTCCAGGAGCAAAATATGATCAACACCAAGACTCCATGGGTGTTAGAATCATTAATGTGTAATCTAGATTATTGACTCTAGTGCAAGTGAGAGACTGAAGGAAATATGTCCTATAGGCAATAATAAAGTTATTATTTATTTCCTTATTTTATGATAAATGTTTATTATTCATGCTAGAATTGTATTAACCGGAAACATAATACATGTGTGAATACATAGACAAACATAGTGTCACTAGTATGCCTCTACTTGACTAGCTCATTGATCAAAGGTGGTTAAGTTTCCTAGCCATATACCTGAGTTGTTATTTGATCAACGAGATCACATCATTAGGAGAATGATGTGATTGACTTGACCCATTTCGTTAGCTTAGCACTTGATCATTTAAGTTTACTACTATTGCTTTCTACATGACTTATACATGTTCCTATGACTATGAGATTATGCAACTCCCGAATACCAGAGGAACACTTTGTGTGCTACCAAACGTCACAACATAGCGGGGAGATTATAAAGGTGATCTACGGGTGTCTCCGATGGTGTTCGTGGAGTTGGCATAGATCAAGAATAGGATTTGTCACTCCAATTGTCGGAGAGGTATCTCTGGGCCCTCTCGGTTATGCACATCACTATAAGCCATGCAAGCAATGTGAGTAATGAGTTAGTTGAGGGATGTTTCATTATGGAATGAGTAAAGAGACTTGCCACTAACGAGATTGAACTAGGTATTGAGATACCGACGATCGAATCTCGGGCAAGTAACATACCGATGACAAAGGGAACAACGTATGTTGTTATGCGGTTTGACCGATAAAGATCTTCGTAGAATATGTAGGAACCAATATGGGCATCCAGGTTCCGCTATTGGTTATTGACTGGAGACGTGTATCGGTCATGTCTACATTGTTCTCGAACCCGTAGGGTCCGCACGCTTAAAGTTCTGTGACGATCGGTATTATGAGTTTTTGTGTTTTGATGTACCGAAGGTAGTTCAGAGTCTCGGATATGATCACGGACAAGACGAGGAGTCTCGAAATGGTCGAGACGTAAATATCGATATATTGGAAGGTTATATTCGGACACCGGATGAGTTCCGAGGGTTATCGGGTAAATACCGGAGAATCGGGAGGTTACCGGAACCTCCCGGGGGGGGGGGGGGTTATTGGGCCTTATGGGCCCAAGTAGAGGAAGAGGAGAGGCGGCCAGCTAGGGGCGCATGGCCCCCTAGCCCAAACCGAATTGGACTAGGGGGCCGGCCCCCCTTTTCTTCTTCTTCTCATCCCCTAGCCCAAACCGAATTGGACTATGGTTTAGTTGATATGGATCACGTGATCACTTAGATGATTAGAGGGATGTCTATCTAAGTGTGAGTCCTTAAGTAATATGATTAATTGAACTTAAATTTATCATGAACTTAGTACCTGATAGTATTTTGCTTGTCTATGTTATTGTAGATAGATGGCCCATGTTGTTGTTCCGTTGAATTTTAATGCGTTCCTTGAGAAAGCAAAGTTGAAAGATGATGGTAGCAATTACACGGACTGGGTCCGTAACTTGAGGATTATCCTCATTGCTGCACAGAAGAATTACGTCCTGGAAGCACCGCTGGGTGCCAAACCCGCTACAGGAGCAACACCATTTGTTATGAATGTCTGGAAGAGCAAAGCTGATGACTACTCAATAGTTCAGTGTGATATTGTGTCTCTATTAGCAAGTTTAATAGTAACATCTATTTCTTCTGTCTCTGCGGGTGCTATGTCTTTCATAATTTCTTGATATAAGGTATAAGGAATAGCACTCACACTAGCACCTATGTCACATAAACCATGGTAATAGTGATATCCTATTTTAACTGAGATGACAACCATGCCAACAATAGGTCTATGTTTATTTTTCTTATCAGGTTTGGCAATTCTAGTAGCTTCTTCACAGAAGTAAATAGCAAGCCCATCCATATCTTCTTCCAAGAGATCTTTAACCATAGCAATACTAGGTTCTACTTTAATTTGCTTATCGGGTTTAGGTGTTCTAATATAGCTTTTTTTAACCACAGTTGAAACTTTCGCATGTTCCTTTATCCTAACAGGGAAAGGTGGTTTCTCAATATAAGGAGAAGGAACAACTGCATCAACATTATAAAGTATAGTTTCTTCTTTAACTGGTACCGGTTTTTTAATTTCTTCTTTAATAGGTCGGTGGTATTTAAACCACTTCTATTTAGGGAGTTCAACATGAGTAGCAAATGATTCACAAAAGGAGGCTACTATCTCGGAGTCAAGTCCATATTTAGTGCTAAACTTTTGAAAAGCATCGGTATCCATAAAAGATTTAACACAATCATACTCAAGTTTAATGCCTGACTCTTTACCTTTGTCGAGTTCCCAATTTCAGAGTTGCGTTTAATTCTTTCCAAAAGATCCCACCGAAATTCAATAGTCTTCTTCATAAAGGAACCAGCACAAGAAGTATCAAGCATGGTTTGATCATTACGAGAAAGCTGAGCATAAAAATTCTGAATAATAATTTCTCTTGAGAGCTCATGATTGGGCCATGAATATAACATTGACTTAAGCCTCCCCCAAGCTAGAGCGATACTTTCTCCTTCACGAGGCCAAAAATTATATATTTAATTCTGATCACGATAAACTAGATGCATAGGATAAAAAAATTCGTGGAACTCCAATTTCGAACGATTCCAATTCCATGATCCAATATCATCGCATAGCCTATACCATGCCAATGCTTTTTCCCTTCAAAGATAAAGGGAAAAACTTCTTCATAACTTTATCTCCGGGTAAACCTGCAGGATTAAACAATCCACAAATTTGTTCTACATATATCAAGTGCGTATCAGGATGTTCGGTTCCATCTCCTGCATAAGGATTAGCTAGCAGTTGTTCTATCATACCCGAAGGAATTTCATATTCAATATTTTCACTAGGCACAGTAGATTGAGGGGTAGCTAATTATGGTTCCAGTCGAGGTGAAGATACCCCAAACAAACCCCTCAAAGGATTGTTCTCCATAGTAACAAGTGACAATAAATTTCAGCACACTATAGAAATGTTTCCTTACCAAAGGCGCTTCACTCCCCGGCAACGGCGCCAGAAAATAGCTTTGATGACCCACAAGTATAGGGGATCAATTGTAGCTCTTTTCGATAAGTAAGAGTGTCGAACCCAACAAGGAGCAGAAGGAAATGACAAGTAGTTTTTAGTAAGGTAATGTGTGCAAGTGCTGAAATTGTAAGTAGGAGAGTAGTTTGATAGCAAGATAATTTGTAACGAGAAAGTAACAATAGTAGTAACAAAAGTGCAGCAAGGTAGCCCAATCCTTTTGAGGCAAAGGACAGACCAAAATGGTCTCTTATGATAAGCGAAGCGTTCTTGAGGGTACACAGGAATTTCATCTAGTCACTTTCATCATGTTGGTTCGATTTGTGTTTGCTACTTTGATAATTTCATATGTGGGTGGACCGGTGCTTAGGTGTTGTTCTTACTTGAACAAACCTCCTACTTATGATTAACACCCCCCCCCCCCCCGCAAGCATCCGCAACTACGAGAAAAGTATTAACAATAAATTCTAACCATAGCATTAAAATTTTGGATCCAATCGGTCCCTTACAGAATAGCGCATAAACTGGGGTTTAAGCTTCTATCACTCTCGCAACCCATCATCTAATTGCTACTCCACATTGCATTCCCTTAGGCCCAAATATCGTGAAGTGTCATGTAGTCGACGTTCACGTGACACCACTAAGGGAATCACAACATACATACTATCAAAATATCAAACACATATCAAATTCACATGATTACTTGCAACATGATTTCTCCCGTGACCTCAAGAACAAAGGTAACTACTCACAAATGATAAAAATGATCATGATCAGAGGGGTATTAAATATAATATTGGATATGAACATATAATATTCCGCCAAATAATCCATATAGTAATCAACTACAAGATGTAATCAACACTACTAGTCACCCACAAGCACCAATCTATAGTTCCGGAAGATTGAACACAAGAGATGAACTAGGGTTTGAGAGGAGATGGTGATGTTGAAGATATTGATGGAGATTGCCCTCCCCAAGATGGGAGAGTTGTTGGTGATGATGATGACGATGAAGTCCCCGTTCGGGAGGGAAGTTCCCCTGGCGGAATCGCTCCGCCGGAGGGCAAAAGTGCTCCTGCCCAAGTTCTGCTTCGAGGCGGCGGCACTTCGTCCCAAAAGTCCTCCCCTTATTTTTTCTAGGTCAAAATGACTTATATACCAAAAGATGGGCACCGGAGGTGGGCCGAGGAGGGCACAACCCACCAGGGCGCATCTGGGCTCCCTGGCGCGCCCAGTTGGGTTGTGCCCACCTGGTGGGCCCCCTCTGGTAGTTATTTGCTCCAATAATTCTTAAATAATCCATAAAAATTCTCCGTGAAGTTTCAACTTGTTTGGAGTTGTGCAGAATAGGTGGCCTGACGTAGCTTTTCCAGGTCCAGATTTCCAGCTGCCAGAATTTTCCCTCTTGGTGTGTACCTTGCAAATTATGGGAGAAAAGGCATTAAAATTACTCCAAAAAGCATTATTATGGATAAAAACATTATAAATAACAGTAAGAAAACATGATAAAAAAATGGACGTATTGATACGTCTCCAACGTATCTATAATTTTTGATTGTTCCATGCCATTATATTATCTGTTTTGGATTTTTATGGGCTTTATTATACACTTTTATATTATTTTTGGGACTAACCTATCAACCCAGAGCCCAGTGCCAGTTTCTGTTTTTTCCTTGTTTTAGAGTATCGCAGAAAAGGAAAATCAAACGGAGTCCAATTGACCTGAAACTTCACGAAACTTATTTTTGGACCAGAAGAAGCCCATGGAGTACCAGAGATGGACCAGGAGAGTCCCGGGCTGCCCACGATGGTTGGGGGTGCGCCCACCCCCTAGGCGCGCCCCCTGCCTCGTGGACAGCCCGGAGGTCCACCGACACACTTCTTCCTCCCATATATACCCATATACCCTAAAAACTTCGGAGAGCACAATAGATCGGGAGTTCCACCGCCAGAAGCCTCTGTAGCCACCGAAAACTAATCTAGACCCGTTCCGGCACCCTACCAGAGGGGGGAATCCTTCTCCGGTGGCCATCTTCGTCATCCCGGTGCTCTCCATGATGAGGAGGGAGTAGTTCTCCCTCGGGACTGAGGGTATGTACCAGTAGCTATGTGTTTGATCTCTCTCTCTCTCTCTCTCTCTCTCTCGTGTTCTTGAGGTGGCACGATCTTGATGTATCGCGGGCTTTGCTATTATAGTTGGATCTTATGATGTTTCTCCCCCTCTACTCTCTTGTAATGGATTGAGTTTTCTCTTTGAAGTTATCTTATCGGATTGAGTCATTAAGGATTTGAGAACACTTGATGTATGTCTTGCGTGGGATAATCGTGGTGACAATGGGTTATTCTATTGATTCACTTGATGTATGTTTTGGTGATCAACTTGCGGGTTCCGCCCATGAACCTATGCATAGGGGTTGGCACACGTTTTCGACTTGACTCTCCGGTAGAAACTTTGGGGCACTCTTCGAGGTTCTATGTGTTGGTTGAATAGATGAATCTGAGATTGTGTGATTCATATCGCATAATCATAACCGCGGATACTTGATGTGACATTAGAGTATCTAGGTGGCATTAGGGTTTTGGGTGATTTGTGTCTTAAGGTGTTATTCTAGTACGAACTCTAGGGTTGTTTGTGACACTTATAGGAATAGCCCAACAGATTGATTGGAAAGAATAACTTTGAGGTGGTTTCATACCCTACCATAATCTCTTCGTTCGTTCTCCGCTATTAGTGACTTTGGAGTGACTCTTTGTTGCATGTTGAGGGATAGTTATGTGATCTAATTATGTTATTATTATTGGGAGAACTCGCACTAGTGAAAGTATGAACCCTAGGCCTTGTTTCCAGCATTGCAATACCATTTGTGCTCACTTTTATCATTAGTTACCTTGCTGTTTTTATATTTTCAGATTACAAAAACCATTATCTACTATCCATATACCACTTGTATCACCATCGCTTCGCCGAACTAGTGCACCTATACAATATACCATTGTATTGGGTGTGTTGGGGACACAAGACACACTTTGTTATTTGGTTGCAGGGTTGCTTGAGAGATACCATCTTCATCCTATGCCTCCTACGGATTGATAAACCTTAGGTCATCCACTTGAGGGAAATTTGCTACTGTCCTACAAACCTCTGCACTTGGAGGCCCAACAACGTCTACAAGAAGAAGGTTGTGTAGTAGACATCAAGCTCTTTTCTGGCGCCGTTGCCGGGGAGCTGAGTACTTGAAGGTATATCTTTAGATGTTGCAATCTAATCTTTTAGTTTCTTGTTTTATCACTAGTTTAGTTTATAAAAGAAAATTACAAAGAATGGAATTAAGTTTGCCTCATATGCTTCATCTTTTTAATATCTTTTGTGAGTATGATGGAAAGGAAAATTGTGCCAAAGTGATAGAAGAAGAATGCATTAAAATGTTTGGCACTAAATCTTTGAATGATGAGCATGATTGCAATGTTGTTAGTATGAACTCCTTGAATATCCATAGTACTAATGATGATTGCACTAGTTATGATGAAAATGTCTCCTATAAACATGTTAATTTTTGTGGAGTGCATTGGGTTTGCAAGTACACACCAAATAGGGAAGATAGATATTGCAAGAGGCATAAGCATTTAGAAACTAAATTTTTGCAAGAAAGGCTAGATGTTTGTGCTGAAAGATTCAATATTTATCGCCATCCTTGTGAACTTTGCAATGAACATGGTCATTTAAAGCTCCAATGCTATTTGTTTCATGATCAAATCGTGTCCAAAAATTGTGATAACTTTATTACCCTTGAGCATCATAAATAGCTTAGTCTTCTTTTGGGTTATGAAGAAATGAAACTTATAACTGAGGGTATTCCAAAATTTAATCTCAATAAATTTCTTCATTTTGATCTAGAGGAAATTTATATGTATTGTGCGGTGAATTGCATTGAAAACCCTTATATTGCCAATTACATAAATAAAAGAAAACAAATAGAAGATGAAGAGAATACTAATGAAAGGGAAGAGACTTCCCAATACCCTCCTATTATTTCTTATGATGAATCAGGTAACGAGGAGGAGCCTCCTATTCAACCAATCTCATCAATAAGGAGCTCCAAAAAGAGGATTGAACCCACACATGATGTGGTGAAGAAGAATAAAAGAAAAAGGAAGAGAGGTAAAAAGATATCTCTCCCAAATAATGATGCTCCTATTACTGTTGTGCCTCATGAAAATATAATTGTGGAAGATGATGCACTTGATGATGATCTCGTTATGCCTATTGCTTGTTGTGATTATTATGATTGGGAAGATAATGATACTTCTTATGATCTTGAAAATCTTTTTAGCGCTTGCTTGAAAGAATATGATAATTGCTATACTATTGGTGTTATCCATACTATTAATGATGAGAGTGATTATGCTTATGATATGAAATGACCCAAGCTTGGGGGTGCTATGTTTAATGAAGATGATGTTTTTGAGAATATATTTGCTGCAATTAATGTTTGTCCCAAGCTTGGGGATGCTACGTTTAATGAATATGATATTTGTAGTCCCCCAAGTTTTGATATGCAAATTTATTATGATGATAGCATGCGTCCTACTTATGATGATTATATTGATGAAAGTGGGTTTGGAAGAGTGTCAACTTTAGGAAGTAATGATCCCACTATTTTGGAGAATGTTTAATCTTATTATGATAATTATGAAAGTGGATTTGGAGAGGTCATGACTTTATTTAGTGATGATTCCACTATTTTGGAAGAGTTTCAATCGATTATGATGAGAACAAAGTTGCTACTTATGATAATTATTGTGATGATACATATGCTATAAAAAGTAGTGATGATTATATTTATAAAAATTGTCATGATTATGATTACCCTTTTCCTGAACATTACTCTTTTATTGTGGAAACAATTTATAGTATTCGAGTCTCTTATGATACTCCCACTATTCCGATTGAGAAGAATTTTGCTTATGTGGAGAGTAATAAAATTTCTATTCTTGTAGATCATGAAAAGAATGCTTTAGGTGCTGGTAATATTGTTGAATTCATTCATGATGCTACTGAAAATTATTATGAGGGAGGAATATATGCTTGTAGGAATTGCAATAATATCAAGTTTCCTCTCTATGTGCTTAAAATTTTCAAGTTATGCTTGTTTTACCTTCCTATGCAAGTTGATTCTTGTTCCCACAAGTTGTTTGCTCACAAAATCCCTATGCATAGGAAGTGGGTTAGACTTAAATGTGCTAGTCATATTATTCATGATGCTCTCTTCATGTTTCAATTCTTATCCTTTATGTGAGCATCATTGAAATCATCATGCCTAGCTAGGGGCGTTAAACGATAGCGCTTGTTGGGAGGCAACCCAACTTTATTTTTGTTCCTTGCTTTTTGCTCCTGTTTAGTAATAAATAATTTATCTAGCCTCTTTTATGATCGAGTTTTTACGTTTCAATTAGTGTTTGTGCCAAGTAGAACCTTTGGGAAGACTTGGGGAAAGTATTTGCGATCATGCTGCAAAAAACAGAAACTTTAGCGCTCACGAGAATTGCTGCCATTTTTTATTGGAGAGTGATATTTAGTTAATTATTTTGAAGATGATTAATAGATAAATGCCACACATCCAGAAATTTATTTTATAATTTTTAGGGTTCCATAAGTTTGCGTTAGTTACAGATTACTACAGACTGTTCTGTTTTTGACAGATTCTGTTTTTCGTGTGTTGTTTGCTTATTTTAATGAATCTATGGCTAGTAAAAGAGTTTATAAACCATAGAGAAGTTGGAATACAGTAGGTTTAACACCAATATAAATAAAGAATGAGTTCATTACAGTACCTTGAAGTGGTGTTTTGTTTTCTTACGCTAACGGAGCTTACGAGTTTTCTGTTAAGTTTTGTGTTGTGAAGTTTTCAAGTTTTGGGTCAAGATTCGATGGACTATGGAATAAGGAGTGGCAAGAGCCTAAGCTTGGGGATGCCCAAGGCACCCCCAAGGTAATGTTCAAGGACAACCAAGAGCCTAAGCTTGGGGATGCCCCGGAAGGCATCCCCTCTTTCGTCTTCGTTCATCGGTAACTTTACTTGGAGCTATATTTTTATTTACCACATGATATGTGTTTTGCTTGGAGTGTCATTTTATTTTATTTATTTTTGCTTGATGCTTGAATAAAATACCAAGATCTGAAATTCTTAAATGTTAGAGAGTCTACATAAAGTTGCATGATTATTCGACTACTCATTGATCTTCACTTATATCTTTCGGAGTAGTTTGTCGTTTGCTCTAGTGCTTCACTTATATCTTTTAGAGAACGACGGTGGTTTTATTTTGAAGAAATAGATGAACTCTCATGCTTCACTTATATTATTTTGAGAGTCTTTAGAACAGCATGGTAATTTTCTTTGGTTATGAATTTAGTCCTACTATGATGGGCATCCAAGAGGGATATAATAAAAACTATCATATAAAGTGCATTGAATACTATGTGAAGTTTGATACTTGATAATTGTTTTGAGATATGGAGATGGTGATATTAGAGCCATGCTAGTTGAGTAGTTGTGAATTTGAGAAATACTTGTGTTGAAGTTTGTGATTCCCGTAGCATGCACGTATGGTGAACCGTTATGTGATGAAGTCGGAACATGATTTATTTATTGATTGTCTTCCTTATGGGTGGCGGTCGGGGACGAGCGATGGTCTTTTCCTACCAATCTATCCCCCTAGGAGCATGCGCGTAATACTTTGTTTCGATAACTAACAAATTTTGCAATAAGTATGTGAGTTCTTTATGACTAATGTTGAGTTCATGGATTATACGCACTCTCACTCTTCCATCATTGCGAGCCTCTCTAGTACCGCGCAACTTTCGCCGGTACCTTAAACCCACCATATACCTTCCTCAAAACAGCCACCATATCTATGTAGCAACCCGACCCGAATGGATCAAGTCTACTGTGCTCTGGTGTCATCCCTGGATCAGTAATGCTGACACCACACAGTACTTCGAAGGATTTATAGCAGAGTGGCAATCACACACTTATTACAACGATGTCTCATAAGAGAACTTGTTACAATAAATATGGCTTAAGGCCATCTAATATCGATAACAGCGGAAGACTTGGAAGGTAAATGGGTCCATCAACTCCAACGGCATCACTGAGTATAGAACCACGACCTAAAAGCACCTTAATCGTCGTCTGAAAAGTCTGCAACATTAATGTTGCAGCCCGAAATGGGTCAGCACATGGAATATGCTGGCAAGGTAACACATAGAGAGTAATGGAATGAAACAGCTATACTATATGCATATTTGGCTAGTGGAAAGCTCTGTGGTTACTGTTTTGCGTAAAGCCAGTTTTTCCCTACTGCAAAGGAATAAATTTATTTAACTATCATGGTGGTTGTTAAACATTGAGAATGGTTGACAGCATTCTCAATCCCAATTAAAAGTAATCATTAATAACCCAACAATATTAATTTAGAAGTAACATGTTGAGATTCACATGATATTCAAGTACTAGATACTCAAGATGTCCATAACCGGGGACACGGCTAATCATGATTAGTTTATTACACTCTGCAGAGGTTTGCGCACTTTTCCCCACAAGACTCGATCGCCTCCGTTGGTTTTCTCGCACTACTGGTGTTTGAGAAACGGATGACCGAGACACAGTCTTTCAGAAGCGCTAGCACCTTACGATGGATAGACCGGTACACCTACTTCCCCTACATCTGCTAGTCTACCCTGTAAGAGTTCGCACGACTTAGTCAACTATGCCAAAGCCCATATTGGCTTGTGGCTGCACACGTAAGTATTTAGCATGAAAGATCTTATGATCCCTTTGAGCCTGGGTGGCGGTCCAAAATAAAACAGGCAAGTCCTGATAGACATCAGGTGCCTCAATCCACCCAGATGTGTGTTTAAGTTGCCACCTTAGATAAACCCTTAAAAATTATCACACTCACATCTGTCATGGATATCACTCACCCAATCCACGTCTACTAGCATAGCATGGCATAATAAGCAAACGTAGAAGTAACTCCCAAAGGTTTCATAATAAACAGGTAATAGGTACTACCTCATCTACTTCCCATCCCACAATTTAATTAGATCCTAATCATGCAATGTGTGAGGATGGATCTAATGCAATAAAACTGGGTTGTAGAAAAGGTATGATCAAAGTGTTACTTGCCTTGCTGATGATCCACGAGTCCTAAAGATTTGAAGTAACAGGCGCCGCAATCCGGGTAATCTATCGCAGACAAACAACAAGCATACAATAAGTACTCATCTAATGCACAGGTAAAACTCGAACAAGAGATCGAACTAGATAGTTCAACTTAAGAACTCCGGTTGCAAAGAGAGAAAGAACCGAACAAAGAAACCGAAAACAAACGGTGGAAAACAACTTGGTTCTAGCAAGTTGAAACTAGGTCAAATTTTACCGTAGCAAAAACTTGTTTAAGTTGATTAGTCGGAACGGCAGTTTCGAAATGAAACTCCAGGTGCTTGAATCACCTGATTCCGATAAACGAGCGAGAAGATAAACTAGAAAGAAGATCGGATCTGGGATCGCGATCGCGGAATAAATCCGACGAGAAGAAAAAGAAGAACGGTTAAACGAACGGACGTTTGTTAACCTAGAAGAATCCGGTGATCACGTTTGTTAGGACGAACGGTCCGGCGAATGGTCTCGAGGCAACTAAACCGGAAAAGAAAACGAATCCGATCTAGGGTTTCGAGAAAAGAGATCGAAACAAAAAACCGATCTAGAAAACCGGAACGGTTTAGAGAAGAAACGGAACGATTTAGAAAAAACCGATCCGAGGAAAAGAAAGTGAGAGGCGGCGCGGTACCTTGGCGAGGTCTCCGGCGACGGCGAGCAAGGGCGGCGGCGGCGATGAGCAAAGGCGGCGGAGGTGACGCAGGGCGCGGCGGCGGTGACGCAGGGCGCGGGCGGTGGCGGCTCTAGGTCGTGGCGCGGCTTGGGGGCGCGGGGTGAGGGGCTTGGGGTTTGGTGTGGGTTTAGAGGGGGGGGTGAGTATTTATATAGGTGAGGGGAGAGGAGACTTGGGGGAGGGGGCAAGAAAAAGAGAAGGAAAAAGAGAAGGAGAGGGAGATGGGAAAGAGGAAAAGGGAGTCCAACTAGGACTCCTACCTAGTGGGGAGGCGGCGGCCTTGGCGCCTGCCTGCGCCAGGCGCGCGGCGCGCGGGAGGGAGCCGGCCTGGCCGGCGGCTTGGGCCTTGGCCTAGGCGCGCTGATTTTTTTTTAAACGGTTTCGCGCGCAGAAAAAAAACAAAAGAAAAAGAGAACTGAACGAACTCCAAAACTTCTAAAGTAAATTTTCCCCGACTCTTAAAAATGAGTCGAACAAAATGAACTATTCTCCGGGCCTAAAATGCAATTTTTTGAAAACGCGCATTTTTCCCTATCCAAATAAAATGCAAAAGAAACTCCGACAAAACCAATGATCCTCTTTTCGGAATTTGAGAAGAACTCAAATATGAAAATGACAAAATCTCCAACTCTCTCCGAGGGTCCTTGAGTTGCGTGAAATTTCTAGGATCGGCAAAATGTAAGAAAATATGATATGCATGATGATCTAGTGTATATCATTCCAAATTGAAAATTTGGGATGTTACAAACCTACCCCCCTTAAGATGAATCTCGCCCTCGAGATTCGGGTTGGCTAGAAAATAGGTGAGGGTGGTCCTTGAGCAAATCTTCTTCTCCCTCCCAGGTGGCTTCATCCTCTGAGTGGTGGTTCCACTGAACTTTGCAAAACTTGATAGCCTTGCTGCGGGTAACTCTGCTGTCATAATCGAGAATCTTGACTGGTTTCTCTTCATACGTTAAGTCATCCTTCAACTGAATTGCTTCAAGCGGTACTGTATCTCTTAACGGTACCTCCGCCATCTCGGCGTGACATTTCTTTAGCTGAGAAACATGGAATACATCATGAACTCCTGACAGTCCCTCTGGTAATTCCAACTTATAAGTGACTTCTCCCATACGTTGCAAGATCTTATACGGTCCAACGAAACATGGTGCTAATTTTCCCTTAACTCCAAAGCGCTTAAATCCTCGAAGTGGGGATACTCGGAGATACACCCTGTCTCCGGTTTCGTAAACTGTCTCCTTGCATTTAGAATCTGCGTAGCTCTTTTGCCTGGACTGGGCTACCTTGAGCCTATCGCGAATCAACTTCACCTTCTGTTCAGACTCCTTAATCAAATCTGGTCCAAAGAACTGACGGTCTCCAACTTCGTCCCATGACAACGGTGTCCTACACCTCCTTCCGTACAAAGCTTCGAAAGGTGCCATCTTCAAACTGGTTTGGTAACTGTTGTTATAAGAAAACTCCGCATACGGTAAATTATCATCCCAACTAGATCCATAATCTAGTGCACAAGCTCTTAGCATATCTTCCAAAATCTGATTGACTCTCTCGGTCTGTCCATCTGTCTGCGGATGAAAAGCGGTGCTGAACTCTAGCCTGGTTCCCAAAGTATCATGCAAATGATTCCAAAACTTTGAGGTAAATTGGGTTCCTCTATCTGATACAATACTCCTCGGAACTCCATGCAAACAAATGATCCTAGTCATGTATATCTTTGCCAACTTAGCACTGCTGTAAGTGGTCTTCACTGGAATGAAATGTGCTACCTTTGTCAAACGATCAACTACTACCCATATCGAGTCATATACTGCTTTCGTCCTGGGTAGTCCTGTGATAAAATCCATGCCTATCTTATCCCACTTCCATTCGGGTATCGGCAATGGTTGCAACAATCCGGCTGGCTTCTGATGTTCTGCCTTCACTCTATGACATACGTCACAAAATGCTACATATGCTGCAATATCCTTCTTCATTCCGGTCCACCAGAATGTCTCCTTCAAATCCAAATACATTTTGGTATTTCCTGGGTGAATCGAATATGGTGAATCATGTGCCTCTTGTAGAATCAACTTCCTGATCTCCGGGTCATTGGGCACATAAACACGGTCCTCAAACCATAGGGTATCGTGCTCATCCTCACGAAATCCCTTCGCTTTTCCTTCGCTTAGTTTCTCCTTTATAGAAGCAATTTCCTTGTCAGATTTCTGAGCTTCTCTGATTTTATCCATCAATGTTGACTGAATCTCCAATGCTGCCACATAGCCTTTCGGAACTATCTCTAAACTTAGTTCCCGAAGGTTTTCTGCTAACTCCTTGGGTATTTCTCCCGTCAGCAACGTATTGACATGGCTCTTACGGCTCAATGCGTCAGCTACTACATTAGCTTTACCGGGATGGTAATGCAATCTCATATCATAATCCTTGATGAGCTCTAACCATCTCCTTTGTCTTAGATTCAACTCCTTCTGCGTGAAAATGTACTTCAAACTCTTGTGATCCGTGTACACCTCACAATGATTTCCAATGAGGAAATATCTCCATGTCTTCAATGCATGCACTACGGCTGCTAACTCCAAATCATGGGTGGCATAATTCAACTCATGAGGTTTCAGTTGTCATGAAGCATACGAAACAACTCTCCCATCCTGCATAAGCACTGCTCCAAGTCCTCGACGTGAAGCGTCGCAATATACCTCATAATCCTTGGTCTGATCTGGCAAAATCAACACTGGTGAGGTAACCAAACGTTTCTTCAACTCCTGGAAACTAGCCTCACACTCCTCAGTCCAATTGAACTTGGTATCCTTCTTCAACAACTCCGTCATAGGCTTTGCAATCTTTGAAAAGTTCTCAATAAATCTCCGGTAGTATCCTGCGAGTCCAAGAAAACTCCGGATCTCTCCAACTGTAGTTGGGGCTTCCCATTTGGTTACGGTCTCAACCTTTGCGGGGTCAACTGCTATCCCTTCTCCGGATATAATGTGTCCGAGAAATCCTACTTCCTTCAACCAAAACTCACATTTGCTAAATTTGGCATATAACTGATGTTCCCTTAGTTTCTCCAAAACCAAACACAAATGTTCCTTATGCTCTTCTTCATTCTTTGAATAAACTAGGATATCATCAATGAACACTACGACGAACTTATCCAAAAACTCCATAAACACTTTGTTCATCAGGTTCATAAAATAGGCACGTGCGTTAGTCAATCCAAATGACATAACGGTATACTCATACAGTCCATATCTTGTGGTGAATGCTGTCTTAGGTATGTCCTGCTTTCGAATCTTCAACTGGTGGTACCCTGATCGCAAATCGATCTTGGAAAACACTTTAGCTCCTTGCAAACGATCAAATAGATCATTAATCATTGGCAGTGGGTACTTGTTCTTGATGGTTACTTCGTTCAATCCACGGTAATCAACAACCATCCTTAATGATCCATCCTTCTTCTCCACTAGAAGTACGGGTGATCCCCAAGGCGAAGAAGTTGGGCAAATGTAACCTTTCTCCAATAACTGCTTAATCTGATTCTTAATTTCTACCAAATCCTTTGCTGGCATCCGGTACGGTCTCTTTGATATTGGGCCTGTACCTGGCAACAACTCAATCAAAAACTCAATGTCTCTATCCGGTGGCATGCCTGGCAATTCTTCAGGAAATACATCAGGAAAATCCTTTACCACTGGTACTTCCTCCTGCACAACTCCTGTTAGGCAATTTACTTGTGTCCTATTTGGCACATGCCGGGATACATACTTGATTCTTCTTCCTTCTGGCGTTGTGAGCAAAATAGTCTTACTGGCGCAATCGATGTTTCCTCCATACATCGACAGCCAATCCATACCAAGAATTACATCCAAACCTTGGGATTCCAGAATAATCAAATCTGTTGGGAAAACATGCCTTCCTATGCTTAATGGCACTTGAAAACATCCTTGACTGGCCATGTATTCTGCTCCCGGCGAACTTACTAGCATAGGTGTTTTAAGAATCCTAGTGGGCAGGCTATATTTTTCCGCAAATCCCCTTGATATGTATGAATGTGATGCACCAGTATCGAAAAGAACGAGTGCGGTAAATGACTTAACCAAAAACTTACCGATTACTGCATCAGGCTGATCTTCAACCTCCTCCATGCTACCTGTCCCCTATTGAAAGGGTTCGGCTTCTTCCCTGAGCTTCCATTGCCATTTCCATTCTGGCCTTCAGGACATTCATTGGCATAATGTCCGGTCTTGGAACACTTGAAACAGGTGACTTGACTCAGGTCTCTCTTGGATGGGGTTGATGGGGTGGTACGGTTCTGGCCGTTACTTCCTCCATTCCCATTACCATTCTTGTGGCCATTGTGGTTGTGCGAGCTGCCTCCTCCATGGGTATGCTGAAACTGAAATCCCGATTTAGGGGTAAAACGGGGCTTCTGCTGGGCTCCAGAGTTATACTTCCCCTGTCCATACTTCCTCTTGCGGTTCTCAATCTGCTGTTGCTTCCCTTCAATCATGATGGCACGATCTACCAACTCCTGGTAGTTGTTGAAACTTCCTACCATCAACTGCATGCTTAACTCATCATTCAATCCTTCCAGAAACTTCTCCTGCTTGGTTGCATCCGTAGCAACGTCATCTGGGGCATAACGTGCTATCTTGCTGAAGTCGTCAACGTACTGGCCAACTGTCCTTCCTCCTTGGCGTAAGTTGCAAAACTCACGCTTCTTCATGGCCATAGCTCCTGCTGAAACATGTGCAGTGCGAAACGCTTGCTGGAACTGATCCCATGTGACAGTGTCAACTGGGAAAGTGGCTGTGAAATTCTCCCACCATGCTGCCACGGGTCCTTCTAACTGATGTGCGGCAAACTTCACTTTCTCACCATCCGTGCATCCTGCAGTGGTCAACTCCCTTCCTATCTTGCGGAGCCAATCGTCTGCTACTATCGGCTCGATGCTACTAGAAAACACCGGCGGATTCAGCCTAAGGAAACGGGCTAAGTGGTCAACAGGGGGTGGTGGTGGTGGTGGGTTATTGTTGTTGTTGTTCTGCTGATTCTGAACTAACATCTGCATCAATTGATTCTGCTGCTGGATCAATTGAATGAGCTCCGGTGGAAATCCATTGTCATGTCTCGGAGGCATCTGAGGGTTTAGAAAAGAAGAGATATAAGAATAGAATGAGGTCTAAAGAGAAAACACTACCCCAATGCACATGAGCAAATTCACAAAAAATCACTTCATTCAATCAAACAAGGGCTTACAATCGATCTAGCTATCGCAAAAGTGCTCGAACTATAGTGTTTACATGGGGGGAATACTACTCATATTTGGTGGTCATCTAAAAATTTGAACCGGTGGAAGACTCCATGATGTCCGCTCCAGCTTCGTCTTCAAAGTCGGGTTCACTTGGATCCGAATCGGTGTCGTCGATGATGATGTAGTTGTCCGGACATGCGACGTACATGTCTTCCTTCCTGGATGCTAACTCCCTCTTGAGTTCTTCAATCTCTTGCTTAAGATCGACGTTGTGTCTTGCTAGAGCTACGATCTCGTCCATGTAGTCCTTGCGTGTAGCCTTCAGTTCTCCTTCTAGCTCGATGATCCTTGCTTTCGCATTCTTCAACTCTATCATATCATTGCACATCTGGTTCTCGTGGCGTCGAATGTGCTGGTTTAACTCCTGGATGAATTCTGCAATGGATCTATCCTTCTTGGTGGTGACTAACTCCCATTGTTCATCTCGGCGTCCGCAAATCTGGTAGATAGTGTCCTTGAGGTCTTCTTGATAAACTTCTCCAATGCGTCCTATGGTGATATGGGCTGCCATGCTCCTTCCTAGACTCCAGGTTGGTGCATTGAAAACACTATCTATGGGCTTCGTGATTGGCGCGAATGTCCTTCCCGGAACGTGAGCTTGGATCTTCCAGCGCTCCTCTTCAGGCAGAGTGGCGTTGAAGGTTCTCGTGAAACTTGGTAATCCAATGTTCAGGTACTTGGTGACTTCCTTCAAGTGAAATCCAAAAGGTGTGCCTTCATCCGGTTGAGCGTACTTAATCTTCGGATCCTTCATCCTAAAGAGTAGAAAAGATGAGGAGTTAGAAAATGGGGAGAGAATAGTGATCTATGGCTTTAACTTAGTGGCCGTGTCCTACAGTCAGCGTGTGCTCTGATACCATCTCTGTAGCGACCCGACCCGAATGGATCAAGTCTACTGTGCTCCAGTGTCATCCCTGGATCAGTAATGCTGACACCACGCAGTACTTCGAAGGATTTATAGCAGAGTGGCAATCACACCCTTATTACAATGATGTTTCATAAGAGAACTTGTTACAATAAATATGGCTTAAGGCCATCTAATATCGATAACAGCGGAAGACTTGGAAGGTAAATGGGTCCATCAACTCCAACGGCATCACTGAGTATAGAACCACGACTTAAAAGCACCTTAATCATCGTCTGAAAAGTCTGCAACATTAACGTTGCAGCCCGAAACTGGTCAGCACATGGAATATGCTGGCAAGGTAACACATAGAGAGTAATGGAATGAAACAGCTATACTATATGCATATTTGGCTGGTGGAAAACTCTATGGTTACTGTTTTGCGTAAAGCCAGTTTTTCCCTACTGCAAAGGAATAAATTTATTTAACTATCATGGTGGTTGTTAAACATTGAGAATGGTTGACAGCATTCTCAATCCCAATTAAAAATAATCATTAATAACCCAACAATATTAATTTAGAAGTAACATGTTGAGATTCACATGATATTCAAGTACTAGATACTCAAGATGTCCATAACCGGGGACACGGCTAATCATGATTAGTTTATTACACTCTGCAGAGGTTTGCGCACTTTTCCCCACAAGACTCGATCGCCTCCGTTGGTTTTCTCGCACTACTGGTGTTTGAGAAACGGATGACCGAGACACAGTCTTTCAGAAGCGCTAGCACCTTACGATGGATAGACCGGTACACCTACTTCCCCTACATCTGCTAGTCTACCCTGTAAGAGTTCGCACGACTTAGTCAACTATGCCAAAGCCCATATTGGCTTGTGGCTGCACACATAAGTATTTAGCATGAAAGATCTTATGATCCCTTTGAGCCTGGGTGGCGGTCCAAAATAAAACAGGCAAGTCCTGATAGACATCAGGTGCCTCAATCCACCCAGATGTGTGTTTAAGTTGCCACCTTAGATAAACCCTTAAAAATTATCACACTCACATCTGTCATGGATATCACTCACCCAATCCACGTCTACTAGCATAGCATGGCATAATAAGCAAACGTAGAAGTAACTCCCAAAGGTTTCATAATAAACAGGTAATAGGTACTACCTCATCTACTTCCCATCCCACAATTTAATTAGATCCTAATCATGCAATGTGTGAGGATGGACCTAATGCAATAAAACTGGGTTGTAGAAAAGGTATGATCAAAGTGTTACTTGCCTTGCTGATGATCCGCGAGTCCTAAAGATTCGAAGTAACAGGCGGCGCAATCCGGGTAATCTGTCGCAGACAAACAACAAGCATACAATAAGTACTCATCTAATGCAAAGGTAAAACTCGAACAAGAGATCGAACCAGATAGTTCAACTTAAGAACTCCGGTTCCAAAGAGAGAAAGAACCGAACAAAGAAACTGAAAACAAACGACGGAAAACAACTCGGTTCTAGCAAGTTGAAACTAGGTCAAATTTTACCATAGCAAAAACTTGTTTAAGTTGATTAGTTGGAACGGCGGTTTCGAAACGAAACTCCAGGCGCTTGAATCACCTGATTTCGATAAACGAGCGAGAAGATAAACTAGAAAGAAGATCGGATCTGGGATCACGATCGCGGAATAAATCCGATGAGAAGAAAAAGAAGAACGGTTAAACGAACGGACGTTCGTTAACCTAGAAGAATCCGGTGATCACGTTCGTTAGGACGAACGGTCCGGCGAACGGTCTCGAGGCAACTAAACCGGAAAAGAAAATGAATCTGATCTAGGGTTTCGAGAAAAGAGATCGAAACGAAAAACCGACCTAGAAAACCGGAACGGTTTAGAGAAGAAACGGAACGATTTAGAAAAAAACCGATCCGAGGAAAAGAAAGAGAGACGCGACGCGGTACCTCGGCGAGGTCTCCGGCGACGGCGAGCAAGGGCGGCGGTGGCGATGAGCAAAGGCGGCGGCGGTGACGCAGGGCGCGGGCGGCGGCGGCGACGGCTCTAGGGCGCGGCTTGGCTTGGGGGCGCGGGGTGAGGGGCTTGGGGTTTGGTGTGGGTTTAGAGGGGGGGGTGAGTATTTATATAGGTGAGGGGAGAGGAGACTTGGGGGAGGGCGCAAGAAAAAGAGAGGGAAAAGAGAAGGAGAGGGAGATTGGAAAGAGGAAAAGGGAGTCCAACTAGGACTCCTACCTAGTGGGGCGGCGGCGGCCTTGGCGCCTGCCTGCGCCAGGCGCGCGGCGCGCGGGAGGGAGCCGGCTTGGCCGGCGGCTTGGGCCTTGGCCCAGGCGCGCTGAATTTTTTTTAAACGGTTTCACGTGCAGAAAAAAAACAAAAGAAAAAGAGAACTAAACGAACTCCAAAACTTCTAAAGTAAATTTTCCCCGACTCCTAAAAATGAGTCGAACAAAATGAACTTTTCTCCGGGCCTAAAATGCAATTTTTTGAAAACGCGCATTTTTCCCTATCCAAATAAAATGCAAAAGAAACTCTGACAAAACCAATGATCCTCTTTTCGGAATTTGAGAAGAACTCAAATATGAAAATGATGAAATCTCCAACTCTCTCCGAGGGTCCTTGAGTTGCGTGAAATTTCTAGGATCGGCAAAATGCAAGAAAATATGATATGCATGATGATCTAGTGTATAACATTCCAAATTGAAAATTTGGGATGTTACAATCTACCCATTATGGCATTTCCATAGCCATTCCAAGATATATTGCCATGCAACTTTCCACCGTTCTGTTTATTATGACACGCTCCATCATTGTCATATTGCTATGCATGATCATGTAGTTGACATTGTATTTGTAGCAAAGTCACCGTTCATAATTCTTTCATACATGTCACTCATGAGTCATTGCACATCCCGGTACACCGCCGGAGGCATTCATATAGAGTCATATTTTTTTTCTAAGAATCGAGTTGTAATTCTTGAGTTGTAAGTAAATAAAAGTGTGATGATCATCATTATTAGAGCATTGTCCCAGTGAGGAAAGGATGATGGAGACTATGATTCCCCCACAAGTCGGGATGAGACTCCAGACGAAAATGAATAAATAAAAGAGGCCAAAGAAGCCCAAATAAAAAAAGAAGAGAAAAGAGGCCATAAAAAGAGAAGGTTGAAATAAAAAAATGAGAGAAAAAGAGAGAAGGAGCAATGCTACTATCCTTTTACCAAACTTGTGCTTCAAAGTAGCACCATGATCTTCATGATAGAGAGTCTCCTATGTTGTCACTTTCATATACTAGTGGGAATTTTTCATTATAGAACTTGGCTTGTATATTACAATGATGGGCTTCCTCAAAATGCCCTAGGTTTTCGTGAGCAAGCGAGTTGGATGCACACCCACTTAGTTTCTTTTGTTGAGCTTTCATACATTTATAGCTCTAGTGCATCCGTTGCATGGCAATCCCTACTCACTCACATTGATATCTATTAATGGGCGTCTCCATAGCCCGTTGATACGCCTAGTTGATGTGAGATTATCTTCTCCTTTTTTTTATTCTCCACAACCACCATTCTTTTCCACCTATAGTGCTATATCCATGGCTCACGCTCATGTATTGCGTGAAGATTGAAAAAGTTTGAGAACATCAAAAGTATGAAACGATTGCTTGGCTTGTCATCGGGGTTGTGCATGATTTAAATATTTTGTGTGGTGAAGATAGAGCATAGCCAGACTATATGATTTTGTAGGGATAGCTTTCTTTGGCCATGTTATTTTGAGAAGACATGATTACTTGGTTAGTATGCTTGAAGTATTATTATTTTATGTCAATATTAAACTTTTGTATTGAATCTTATGGATCTGAATATTCTTGCCACAATAAAGAATTACATGGCTAAATATGTTAGGTAGCATTCCACATCAAAAATAATGTTTTTATCATTTTCTACTCAAGGACGAGCAGGAATTAAGCTTGGGGATGCTGATACGTCTCCAACGTATCTATAATTTTTGATTGTTCCATGCCATTATATTATCTTTTTTCGATGTTTATGGGCTTTATTATACACTTTTATATTATTTTTTGGACTAACCTATTAACCCAGAGCCCAGTGCTAGTTTCTGTTTTTTTCCTTGTTTTAGAGTATCGCAGAAAAGGAAAATCAAACGGAGTCCAATTGACCTGAAACTTCACGGAACTTATTTTTGGACCAGAAGAAGCCCACGGAGTATCGGAGATGGACCAGGAGAGTCCCGGGCTACCCACAAGGGTGGGGGCGCGCCCACCCCCCTGGGCGCGCCCCCCTGCCTCGTGGACAGCCCGGAGGTCCACCGACATACTTCTTCCTCCCATATATACCCATATACCCTAAAAACTTTGGAGAGCACAATAGATCGGGAGTTCCACCGCCAGAAGCCTCTGTAGCCACCGAAAACCAATCTAGACCCGTTCCGGCACCCTGCCGGAGGGGGGAATCCTTCCCCGGTGGCCATCTTCATCATCCCGGTGCTCTCCATGACGAGAGGGAGTAGTTCTCCCTCGGGGCTGAGGGTATGTACCAGTAGCTATATGTTTGACCTCTCTCTCTCTCTCTCTCTCGTGTTTTTGAGGTGGCACGATCTTGATGTATCGCGAGCTTTGCTATTATAGTTGGATCTTATGATGTTTCTCCCCCTCTACTCTCTTGTAATGGATTGAGTTTTCCCTTTGAAGTTATCTTATCGGATTGAGTCTTTAAGGATTTGAGAACACTTGATGTATGTCTTGCGTGGGATAACCGTGGTGACAATGGGTTATTCTATTGATTCACTTGATGTATGTTTTGGTGATCAACTTGCAGGTTCCGCCCATGAACCTATGCATAGGGGTTGGCACACATTTTCGTCTTGACTCTCCGGTAAAAACTTTGGGGCACTCTTTGAGGTTCTAGGTGTTGGTTGAATAGATGAATCTGAGATTGTGTGATGCATATTGTATAATCATACCCATGGATACTTGAGGTGACATTGGAGTATCTAGGTGACATTAGGGGTTTGGTTGATTTGTGTCTTAAGGTGTTATTCTAGTACGAACTCTAGGTCTGTTTGTGACACTTATAGGAATAGCCCAACGGATTGATTGGAAAGAATAACTTTGAGGTGGTTTCGTACCCTACCATAATCTCTTCGTTTGTTCTCCGCTATTAGTGTCTTTGGAGTGACTATTTGTTGCATAGTTATGTGATCCAATTATGTTATTATTGTTGAGAGAACTTGCACTAGTGAAAGTATGAACCCTAGGCCTTGTTTCCTAGCATTGCAATACCGTTTGTGCTCACTTTTATCATTAGTTACCTTGCTGTTTTTATATTTTCAGATTACAAAAACCATTGTCTACTATCCATATACCACCTCAGGTCATCCACTTGAGGGAAATTTGCTACTGTCCTACAAACCTCTACACTTGGAGGCCAAACAACGTCTACAAGAAGAAGGTTGTGTAGTAGAGATCACGTATCAAGCTCCACCATTCAATATAAATACGTATCCGATTTGCGAGTTTGAGTCATCTGGATTAGTGTCAAAGCTTGCATCGACGTAACCATTTACGACAAGCTCTTTGTCACCTCCATAAATGAGAAACATATCCTTAGTCCTTTTCAGGTATTTCAGGATGTTCTTGAGTGCTGTCTAGTGGTCCACTCCCGGATTACTTTGGTACCTTCCTGCTAAACTTATAGCAAGGCACACATCAGGTCTAGTACACAACATTGCATACATGATAGAACCTATGGATGAAGCATAGGGAATGACTTTAATTTTCTCTCTATCTTCTGAAGTGGTCGGGCATTGAGTTTGACTCAACTTCACACCTTGTAACATAGGAAAGAACCCTTTCTTTGACTGATCCATTTTGAAATTCTTCAAAACTTTTTCAAGGTATGTGCTTTGTGAAAGTCCAATTAAGCATCTTGATCTATCTCTATAGATCTTGATGCCCAATATATAAGAAGCTTCACCGAGGTCTTTCATTGAAAAATTCTTATTCAAGTATCTTTTTATGCTATCCAGAAATTCTGTATTATTTCCAATCAACAATATGTCATCCATATATAATATTAGAAATGCTACAGAGCTCCCACTCACATTCTTGTAAATACAGGCTTCTCCAAAAGTCTGTATAAAACCATATGCTTTGATCACACTATCAAAGCATATATTCCAACTCCGAGAGGCTTGCACCAGTCCATAAATGGATCGCCGGAGCTTGCACATTTTGTTAGCACCTTTAGGATCGACAAAACCTTCTGGTTGCATCATATACAACTCTTCTTTAAGAATTCCATTAAGGAATGCAGTTTTGACATCCATTTGTCAAATTTTATAATCATAAAATGCGGCAAATGCTAACATGATTTGGACAGACTTAAGCATCACTATGGGTGAGAAGGTCTCATCATAGTCAACTCCTTGAACTTGTCGAAAACCTTTCGGAACAAGTCGAGCTTTGTAGACAGTAACATTACCGTCAACGTCAGTCTTCTTCTCGAAGATCCATTTATTCTCTATGGCTTGCCAATCATCAGGCAAGTCAACCAAAGTCCACACTTTGTTCTCATACATGGATCCCATCTCAGATTTCATGGCCTCAAGCAATTTCGCGGAATCTAGGCTCATCATCGCTTCCTCATAGTTCATAGGTTCGTCATGGTCCAGTAACATGACTTCCAGAACAGGATTACCGTGCCACTCTGGTGCGGATCGTACTCTGGTTGACCTACGAGGTTCGGTAGTAACTTGATCTGAAGTTTCATGATCATCATCATTAGCTTCCTCACTAATTGGTTTAGGAATCACTGGAACTGATTTCTGTGATGAACTACTTTCCAATTCGGGAGAAGGTACAATTACCTCATCAAGTTCTACTTTCCTCCCACTCACTTCTTTCGAGAGAAACTCCTTCTCTAGAAAGGATCCATTCTTAGCAACGAATGTCTTGCCTTCGGATCTGTGATAGAAGGCGTACCCAATAGTTTCCTTCGGGTATCCTATGAAGACGCATTTCTCTGATTTGGGTTCAAGCTTATCAGGTTGAAGCTTTTTCACATAAGCAGCGCAACCCCAAACTTTCAGAAACGACAGCTTTGGTTTCTTGCTAAACCACAATTCATATGGTGTCGTCTCAACGGATTTAGATGGTGCCCTATTTAACGTGAATGCAGCCGTCTCTAAAGCATAACCCCGAAACGATAGTGTTAAACCGGTAAGAGGCATCATAGATCGCACCATATCTAATAAAGTACGGTTACGACGTTCGGACACACCATTACGCTGTGGTTTTCCAGGTGGCGTGAGTTGCGAAACTATTCCATATTGTTTCAAATGAAGACCAAACTCATAACTCAAATATTCACCTCCACGATCAGATCGTAAAATTTTTATTTTCTTGTTACGATGATTTTCTACTTCACTCTGAAATTCTTTGAACTTTTCAAATGTTTCAGACTTATGTTTCATTAAGTAGATATACCCATATCCGCTCAAATCATCTGTGAAGGTCAGAAAATAATGA
Organism: Triticum monococcum; assembly: GCA_034509565.1. Lineage (NCBI taxonomy): Eukaryota > Viridiplantae > Streptophyta > Magnoliopsida > Poales > Poaceae > Triticum > Triticum monococcum. The sequence goes on along the minus strand of CM067845.1, from coordinate 498,362,092 downwards.
TACCCACCGCGAGCCTCAACACTATTGGGCCGCATACATCGGTATGTATTATTTCCAATAAGTCAGTGGCTCGCTCCATTGTTCTGGAGAATGGAGTCTTAGTCATCTTGCCCATGAGGCATGATTCGCAAGTATCAGGTGATTCATAATCGAGTGATTCCAAAAGTCCATCAGCATGGAGTTTCTTCATGCGCTTTACACCAATATGACATAAACAGCAGTGCCACAAATAAGTTGCATTATCATCATTAACTTTGCATCTTTTGGCTTCAATATTATGAATATGTGTATCACTACGATCGAGATTCAACAAAAATAGACCACTCATCAAGGGTGCATGACCATAAAATATATTACTCACATAAATAGAACAACCATTATTCTGTGATTTAAATGAATAACCGTCTCGCATCAAACAAGATCCAGATATAGTGTTCATGCTCAACACTGCACCAAATAACAATTATTCAGGTCAAAAACTAATCCCAAAGGTAGATGTAGAGGTAGCATGCCGATGGCGATGACATCAACCTTGGAACCATTTCCGACGCGCATCGTCACCTCATCCTTAGCCAATCTTTGTTTAATCCGTAGCCCCTGTTTCGAGTTGCAAATATGAGTGCAGTTCCGCTTCCAGTGACCAGTCCCTTTGCAGTAGAAGCACTCAGTTTCAGGCTTAGGTCCAGACTTGGGCTTCTTCCCAGGAGCAGAAACTTGCTTGCTATTCTTCTTCAAGTTCCCCTTCTTCCCTTTGCCCTTTTTCTTGAAACTAGTGGTCATGTTAACCATCAACACTTGATGCTCCTTCTTGATTTCTATCTTCGCAGCCTTTAGCATCGCGAAGAGCTCTGGAATTGTGTTTTCCATCCCTTGCATGTTATAGTTCATAACAAAGGCTTTATAGCTTGGTGTCAGTGATTGATGAACTCTATCAATAACACTATCATCAGGAAGATTAACTCAAGTTGAGTCAAGTAGTTATGGTACCCAGACATTTTGAGTATGTGTTCACTGACAGAACTGTTCTCCTCCATCTTGCAGCTATAGAACTTCTTGGAGACTTCATATCTCTCAAGTCAGGCATTTGCTTGAAATATAAACTTCAACTCCTGGAACATCTCATATGCTCCATGACGTTCAAAACGTCTTTGAAGTGTCGATTCTAAGCCATAAAGCATGGCACACTGAACTTTCGAGTAGTCATCAGCTTTAGTCTGCCAGATGTTCATAACTTCCGGAGTTGCTCCTGCAGTGGGTGTCGGTGTCAAAACCGGCGGATCTTGGGTAGGGGGTCCCGAACTATGCATCTAAGGTTGATGGTAACCGGAGATAGGGGACACGAAGTTTCACCTAGGTTCGGGCCCTCTTGATGGAGGTAACACCCTATGTCCTGCTTGATTGATATTGATGGGTATGAGTATTACAAGAGTTGATCTACCACGAGATCGTAATGGCTAAACCCTAGAAGTCTAGCCTGTATGACTACGGTATTGAGTATCCCCTATCCGGACTAAGTCCTTCGGTTTATATAGACACCCGGGGGTCTAGGGTTACATAGAGTTGGTTACATAATATGGAATCTTCATAGTTGTTTGCCAAGCTTGCCTTCCACGCCAAGGAGAGTCCCATCTGGACACGGGCATCGTCTTCGGTCTTCATATCTTCACAGCCCATCAGTCCGGCCCATAGATAACAGGTCTGACGCCCGAGGACCCCTTAGTCCAAGACTCCCTTAGTAGCCCCCGAACCAGTCTTCAATAACCAGTCTCCCAATCCGTTTGCGGGAGAACGGGTATGCTTCGTCCCCTATCTGCTGAGGTGGGGGGGGGGGTTTCCAATTCACCCATTCCTCCGAGGGCTGCTGGAGTACTACGGCCTCCTGCTGCACAATTTTACCCCTGGCTCCATCCTCCACATTGCGGGTTATGTCGCCCTATGCGAACTATTCCTGGGTTGTGAGGCCCATTTTGATTTATGGAGAAGATTATTCTGCCCCGTCCCTCGCAATCAAGGTGGATCAATCTTTGAAGTGGGAGGAACCAAAGTGTGGCGCATTGCTGGGACCGGATATCTGTCCGGCACGCTGAAGAAAGCTCCCGAAGAGTGGTCTTCCGAATGGTTCTACATTGACGACGTCGCTCTACCCGACCCCGTCCGCATTGGCCTCCCCGAGTTTTCAAATGCTCCGCTGAAGAAGCGCCACAACTGGCGTCCTCGGAGCCTCGAGGAAGAGGATAGCGCGGAAATCAGCTTGCTATTGGGCAAGATTAAAATGCTTGCCCAGTCTGGATTGTCAATAGTCGAAGTGATGACAATTTCCATAACGCGGGGGTCCAGCCTCTCCAATACCGAGGACTGCCCATGTAGCACTATAACAGAGAAGACGATGCCTCACGTTGTGGCCGAAAAGGCCCGAAGACCCCCGCCACTCTAGCCAAGATCCTGGACGAGCTGTATAAAGGGGAGAAGGAGGAGTTCAGCCATCTCCAACATCGAGACAGGCTTTCCATGTACAATCCTCCCAGCTAGGTAAGGTTCGGCTTCACTTAATTTATCTTGTCCTTGGATCATTCATTGACATGCAACATCTTATCTGCTCATAATAGGAATGGTGAAAGGCTATCGAGGGGATCCATGACCTTGCCCCTCAGCTAGAGAATCGCAACCGGGATCTTGACCCCGGATATGAAGAAGACCCGGGCATATTCGTGGAGGCTGGGGAGGGAACGTTCTACAGATGAGCTACGACGGTACATATGTACCTATTATCGCCGATTACCCCGGCCTCCTTCCAGCTTCACACGTAAGTGATCCGAAGACACCTTATTCAAAAGAAATCACTCCTTCCTTCTTACCCACCGCACTATCCTGTGCTCAAAAGGGGAAGGGTTCGGCATGATGTACCGCTCCAAGGGTACCTCCGAAGAGGGCGTCCCCTACTCCGGGCGAGTCTTCCAAGAGGAAAGCAAACGAAGACACGACTGTACCTTCATCGAAGAGGTACGAATTCGCCAAGATGCACCTGAGCAGTTACGTCCAACCGTGACCTTCCCGTTTTCCACGTGTCAGGGGAAAGGTGCGCCGGACTATATCCGGAGGCTCGAGCGTCCATACTTCCCGCAGCCAGAATTCAAATCCTGCCGTGAAGACGGGGGCTGATGCGGGGGCGACGCCGGACTGTCCCCTAGCCAAGGACTCGGATGATGTATCCATCACCAACACGGAAGTGGAGAGTGCCATGAATCGTCGGTGCCATCGGGCCATTTTACAAGACCCTGGCTTTTCAGAAGAGTCGTTTAATGCATTCAGCTCGGCCGATGCATACATCCGAGCTGCTCGAGATGGAATTAACAGGGCCAGAAGGCAACATTTGAAAGATGTGCAGGTAAATTTGTTTTGTCTGACTATGATAACCATATGCCAGTAACCCCCAAGACTTAAAGGAATTGAAACAACTGATTTAAGGTCAATGTACAACCAGGTGCTTAGTGAGAAGAACACGCAGCTAGCTCAGGAACTAGAAAAGTGCCAGCGCCAGCTGCTTGCTGCCAATGCCGAACTGGAGAAATACAAAGCATCTCCCGGTAATATTTCCCTCTATCGAAAATTCATAATGATACACTGATAGTGTGAATCTGGGTACTTATTTGTGTGTTGGGTCGTTAGACCAGGTACGGGAGTAGCTGGACGCCGCTCAAAGTGAAGAACACGGAGCCTAAAAGCTACTAGCAGCGGGCGAGCGTGTATTGACAAAATTCGTTGAGGAGAAAAAGAAACTCCAAGATTCGAACGCCAAACTGGGCGAAGAACTAAAAGATATGCGAGCTCAGCTAGCGGATTCTGTGAAGGAGAACAAGAAGCTCCGAGCCGGCATATTCAGTACGTGGCCGCTTTTATCTTATAACAGTTTGGAGGTAACGGTAGCTGATATAGCTGTAACTAGCGGAGTGACCCGTGCAATTGCGCGGCTAGATTTGCACCTTTTTGTAGTTATTCTAGATTTCCCTAAAAAATGTGGTATTAAAATGTGTGGTATAATATTTTCTCTATGTAATGACACATGGATAACACCAATTCATTTTTCGTCTTGTAAAATCATTTGCTTTTGTCAATTATTGCTTCGTAAGATTTTTTCTATATCCTTCGAATGAACAGTTTAATGTACAGTTGCAACATAAGACCTGTAAGAAATATGAAATTTATTAGTTATTTATCCCTAGATTGCACGATCTTTCTAGAATTACAACCTCATTTCTTAGCATTTTTATCAACGTTCAATGGTCCTGATTTCTACCCCTTTCATATTAGATGTAAATGTTGAAAATACATAAATGTTCTTATGGCAACAATCAAATTTTCAATGTGGGCAAAAGCATGCCAGACCAATGCCACAAGGAGGTGTTAAGCTGTAATTCATCAACTTCTTTCCTCAAAGAAGAACGATGACAACGGAAGAAGGGTAGTGAACTCTGACCTAATACCTGCAATAAGATATGGGATGCAAATATTGCCGACATACATACCCACTATAGAATGTACGACCATAAATACATACATGATGTAATTACATACACATAGTGTTTATGAACTAACTATACATAATTTATTGATTTTTTGTTTCTAGATTGTCTGAAGTTTCCCGAACCATAGTCGCCTCCCTTAACACTTGTATTAACAACCATTGGTCCTTATTTGTGTCATGTTCCTAATACGTAGAACTGACGAAAAGACATGACCGGGGCGTGACAATTATGAAGCAATGGTGAAACCAGTTGAATTGTATGGTCGGTCGGCGAAGCGTTGTGTACCTTTGCATGATACCTTGCACGTTCTTCTCAGTTGTTATAGAAGTTGTACATTCCCCTTATGCATGCAGACATGAATATGCTTGCACAATACATCTAGTATTTTTATTTCTAAATCTTAATAGCAAAAACAATTATAATTACAACTCACCATAGCTAATCGCTAGATTGCTATTACTTTGTACGTTGCATATTTTCAGTCCGGATTGTCCCTTTTTGCCCCTGTTATGGTGCCACTATTCCCGATGCCTATTTGATGTAAGATGTTACATTATGAACATTTGTGAGACTGGAATTTACCAAATCTCAGTTTTGATTCTCTGCAAGAGAACTCAACTTTGGGTTAAGACAGTAATATGTTGAACATAGATAAATATTAGCCCATTTAGGAACCTCATGGTTGACATCATCCATAGTAATATCCACGCATATAATTAGGACACCAATCTGTTCTAATGATGTTAATACGATCTACCCACAAACTATGCCCTGGAGCTTGCATAGTTATTTTTTATTTACCATTGGATCTCAACCATTATAGTTGGGTCAGACTGATATGATGAGGCATATATTTGTTTTTTATCTTGACTCACGCATTTGCATGGCTGTGAATGTCATTTTAGGTCTCGACACGACGTCCATACACGACTTTGACCAATGATTTTAATATGGACTTTGTTGTATAAATTAAAAAATGGAAGTATTAAAAAGCAGCACATAAACAATATACCATATTTCTACTTGTTCAATTCAAAATTATATTTTAGATTTATCAATATTTATTTATATATGTACTATTTATGGATCTCAACCATTATAGTTGGGTCGGACTGATATGATGAGGCATATATATATTTTTTGTTTACCTCGACTCATGCATTTGCACGGTTGTGAATGTCATTTTAGGTCTCGACATGACGTTCATACACGACTTTGACCAATGGTTTTCATATGTATTTTGTTGTATAAATTTAAAAATGGAAGTATTAAAAAGCAGCAGAGAAACAATATACCATATTTCTACTTGTTCAATTAAAATTTATATTTTCGATTTATCAATATTTATCTATATATGTACTATTTATGGATTTCAAACAAAAACATTATTTGTTAATTTCAGTTAAAAATTCATATACATATAGAGTTGTAATATTTATCCACCTAATAAGATTTTGATTTTGATTTTATCTATAAAGAATTTTGCATGCAGTTTGAACGAAAACTTTGGTAAGATTCTGTTGTTATTATTTAGTTCCTCTATTAAACATATATTTGTATTCTTTACATGTGTTTTAAGAGATTTAGATTTTTTTTATTGTGTATTTCGTATTGAGTTTCTACCTGGAAACAAAATGCAAGCATTTTTTTTCCTAATTTGAATTTCATAAATTAATCTATATATGTACTATTTAAGGATTTCATATGAAAACATTATCTGTTAATTTCAGTTGAAAATTCATATACATATAGAGTTGTAATATTTATCCACCTAATAAGATTTTTATTTTTATTTTATCTATAAAGAATTTTGCATGCAGTTTGAACGAAAACTTTGCTAGGATTCCGTTGTAATTATTTAGTTCCTCTATTAAACATATACTTGTTTCTTTACATGCGTTTTAAGATATTTAGATTTTTTATTGTGTTTTTCGTATCGAGTTTCTACCTGGAAACAAAATGTTAGCATTTTTTTCCTAATTTGAATTTCATAAATTCAAGATATATAGTGTTGTCTATTGATCCTATGAGAGCTACCCATCAATGTTGGATGGATGTGTGTGTTTTTGGCCTTTTACTTTTTTTTTGTACCACCTCACTAATTTCTTTATTTTTTGCTGGCCGTTTTCTCTTCATTGAAACTGGGCCGATAGGGGCCAGGCTGGCCAATGCGTGCTGCCTTGTCGTTTTTTCTTCTGTTAGAGTTCAAATCAGACATGATTGTCTATTTTTTTAAACCTGATTGCATGCCTTTTTATATATCTCCTATTACCACGTACAGCGTGCTTGGGTGGCATAGTATACGTGACTATGCTAGCGAATCAACCTGTGGTTGAGTTGGTTAGGTAGACAGTGGTATCCCCAACTCACTAGGGTTCAAATCCTGGTGCTCGCATTAATCCTGGATTTATTTCAGGATTTCCGGCGATACGCTTTCAGTGGGAGGAGACGTTCCCGTCGACGACGAGGCGCCTACGGTGACTTCGTAAATCTCAAGATGATATGCCGGCTCAGCCTCTTGAGGTGCTCATAGGGGTAGGGTGTGCGTGTATGCGTTCATAGGGGTGAGTGTATGCGCATGTATATGAGCACTTGTGTTTGTACTGATGCTCAAAAAAATACGTGACTATGCTAGCACTTTCCATCATATATGTACGTGACAGGTTGTACATGTGCAATATATATGCCCGTAAACAATATTTGTTTGTAACGTTAGATCTTTAAATCTCAACCGTTTATACTAAAAAGATAATGGTTGAGATAATTTAATTTGTGTGGACGAACGTGATGGCTTGTTTGCCTCTTGTCTTAATTATATAATAGAAGATTGCAGGTGTATTGACGAATCGCCCGGAAGAGGAGGTGTCCGGATCATCAAGTGATCTTCTGCAAGGGCTGTCGCAGTTGCACGAGCAAGCTCGGCAGGCGATGTGGAGTGTAGCCAAGGCCTTATGGCCATCCGACTCCCCTCCAGGAAGCATGGAGAAGTTGGTAGAGCTGTTCAAGGGAGCATGGCAGCGTGTCCGGCTATGGAAGATATCGGACTGCCGAGAGGATGCACGAGAGGCTTGGGCCATGGTGAAGACGCGATATACCAAGCTGGATCCTAATCACATGGCTCGTGCTGGACCGCTAGGGCCGAATGGGGAAGAAATTCCCGTTAGTTTAGTATATGACCAAGTAGAGGTGGCCACCAAATATTCCCAACAGGATTGTAAATTAGACCGCCTTTTGGACGGTATAGAGGAGGAAGTGTTTGAGTCATAAGCGACTAGGTACGTACTTTCCTTCTAGCTGGATAATAAAGACAATTGTCATTGCCGACCTTTTCGCTTCAACCTCTTGACCCGAAGGTTCGGAGTGTTTCCGAATACCGTAGCGGTAGAATATACCGGGTTATGCGTGGAAAAAAGACGTAGGGGTCATAATTGCTCAAACAGATAATGTGTATCCGGCTAGTTATGTTATATTACATTATGTAAGAAACATCTTCCAGAGAGAATAGTTCCGCTAAGGGTTCCTTTCCCTGGGTGTGCATGCATTTTAATGTGCATGTCCGAACTGTGATTGATAAAATCGTAGAGTTAGTAACATCTGGGGTTCACAATGGAGTGAATGCGAAAACACCTTTAATTCGCCGACCGAATATTTCCTTAAGAACGCTAGCTTTCGGCTTCACCCAGTCTGAGGTACACATCCGGATTACCCGACAGTAACAATTGCGGAGGTGCTCCCTTTATGCCCTAGCCGAACTAACGGGAACGTAGGGCATAAGCACAGGAGCCAAGTGCTACGTCTTGAGCTTGCGTTGGTTTCCCCCGAAGAGGACGGGATGATGCAGCAGAGTAGCGTAAGTATTTCCCCCAGTTTTTGAGAACCGAGGTATCAATCCAGTAGGAGGCCACGCTCAAGTCCCTCGTACCTGCACAAAGCGGTAGCTACTCGCAACCAACGCGATTAGGGGTTGTCAATCCCTTCACGGTCACTACGAGAGTGAGATCTGATAGATATAATATTTTTGGTATAAAGATGCAAAGTAAAAAGTAATAAGCAAAGCAAGATTAAAGTGATGGAGATTGATATGATGAGAATAGACCCGGGGGCCATAGGTTTCACTAGTGGCTTCTCTCAAGAGTATAAGTATTCTACGGTGGTTGAACAAATTACTGTTGAGCAATTGACAGAATTGAGCATAGTTATGAGAATATCTAGGCATGATCATGTATATAGGCATCACGTCCGTGACAAGTAGACCGAAACGATTCTGCATCTACTACTATTACTCCACTCATCGACCGCTATCCAGCATGCATATAGAGTATTAAGTTAAAAACAGAGTAACGCCTTAAACAAGATGACATGATGTAGTGAGATAAATCCATGCAATATGAAATAAACCCCATCTTGTTATCCTCGATGGCAACGATGCAATACGTGGCTTGCTGCCCCTTCTGTCACTGGGAAAGGACACCGCAAGATCGAACCCAAAGCTAAGCACTTCTCCCATGGCAAGAACTACCAATCTAGTTGGCCAAACCAAACGGATAATTCGAAGAGACTTGGAAAGATAACCAATCATACATAAAAGAATTCAGAGAAGATTCAAATATTATTCATAAATAGACTTGATCATAAACCCACAATTCATCGATCTCAACAAACACACCGCAAAAAGAAGATTACATCGAATAGATCTCCACAAGAGAGGGGGATAACTTTGCATTGAGATCCAAAAAGAGAGAAGAAGCCATGTAGCTACTAACTATGGACCCGAAGATCTGAGGTAAACTACTCACACTTCATCGGAGGGGCTAGGATGATGTAGAAGCCCTCCGTGATGACGGCCCTCTTTCGGCGGAGCTCCGGAACAGGCCCCAAGATGGGATCTCGTGGATACAGAAAGTTGCGGCGGTGGAATTAGGTTTTTGGCTCCTGTTCTGATCGTTTGGGGGTACGTAGGTATATATAGGAGGAAGGAGTACGTCGGTGGAGCACCGAGGGGCCCACGAGGCAGGGGGGCGCCCTAGGGGGGCGTGCCCCCCACCCTCGTGACCTCCTCTTTGACTCCCTGCAGTAGGTTCCAAGTCTCCTGGATCACGTTCGGTGAGAAAATCACGTTCCTGAAGATTTTATTCCATTTGGACTCCGTTTGATATTTTGTTTCTCCAAAACACCGAAATAGGCAAAAAATAGCAATTCTGGGCTGGGCCTTCGGTTAATAGGCTAGTCCCAAAAATAATATAAAAGTGGAAAATAAAGCCCAATATAGTCCAAAACAGTAGATAATATAGCATGGAGCAATCAAAAATTATAGATACATGGGAGACGTATCAGGCATCCCCAAGCTTAATTCCTGCTCGTTCTCAAGTAGGTAAATGATAAAAAGAGAATTTTTTATGCGGAGTGCTACTTGGCATAATTTCAATGCAAATCTTCTTAATTGTGGTATGAATATTCAGATTAGAAAGATTCAAGACAAAAGTTTATATTGATATAAAAATAATAATACTTCAAGCATACTAATAAAACAATTATGTCTTCTCAAAATAACATGGTCAAAGAAAGTTATCCCTACAAAATCATATAGTCTGGCTATGCTCTATCTTCACCACACAAAGTATTTAAATCATGCACAACCCTGATGACAAGCCAAGCAATTGTTTCATACTCTAACTTTTTCAAAACTTTTTCAATCTTCACGCAATACATGAGCGTGAGCCATGGATATAGCACTATAGGTGGAATAGAATGGTGGTTGTGGAGAAGACAAAAAGGAGAAGATAGTCTCACATCAACTAGGCGTATCAACGGGCTATGGAGATGCCCATCAATAGATATCAATGTGAGTGAGTAGGGATTGCCATGCAACGGATGCACTAGAGCTATAAATGTATGAAAGCTCAAAAAGAAACTAAGTGAGTGTGCATCCAGCTTGCTTGTTCACGAAGACCTAGGGCAATTTGAGGAAGCCCATCATTGGAATATACAAGCCAAGTTCTATAATGTAAAATTCCCACTAGTATATGAAAGTGACAACATATGAGACTCTCTATATGAAGAACATGCTGCTACTTTGAAGCACAATATATGAGACTCGCTATATCATGGTGCTACTTTGAAGCACAAGGTTGGAAAAAAAGATAGTAGCATTGCCCCCTTTTTTGGGGCCTTCTTATTTTTTTCTTTGGCCTTTATCTTTTTTTTGGGACAATGCTCTATTAAATGATGATCATCACACTTTTATTTATTTACAACTCAATGATTACAACTCGATTCTAAGACAAAGTATGACTCTATATGGATGCCTCCGGCGGTGTACCGGGATATGCAATGAATCAAGAGTGACAAGTATGAAGAAATTATGAACGGTGGCTTTGCCACAAATACTATGTCAACTACATGATCATGCTAAGCAGTATGACAATGATGAATGTGTCATGATGAACTAGATGGTGGAAAGTTGCATGGCAATATATCTCGGAATGGCTATGGAAATGCCATAATAGGTAGGTATGGTGGCTGTTTTGAGGAAGGTATATGGTAGGTGTATGATACCGGCGAAAGGTGCGCAGTATTAGAGAGGCTAGCAAAGGTGGAAGGGTGAGAGTTCATATAATCCATGGACTCAACATTAGTCATAAAGAACTCATATACTTATTGCAAAAATCTAGATGTTATCAAAGCAAAGTATTACGCGCATGCTCCTAGGGGGATAGATTGGTAGGAAAAGACCATCGCTCGTCCCCGACCGCCACTCATAAGGAAGACAATCAATAAATAAATCATGCTCCGACTTCATCACATAACGGTTTACCATACGTGCATGCTACGGGAATCACAAACTTTAACACAAGTATTCTTTAAATTCACAACTACTCAACTAGCATGACTTTAATATTATCACCTCCATATCTCAAAACAATTATCACGCTTCAATCTTTTCTTAGTATTCAACACATTCAAAAGAAAGTTTCACAAATCTTGAATACCAATTATATTATTATTAAGCAAATTACCATGCTATTAAGAGAATCTCAAAATAATTTAAGTGAAGCATGAGAGATCAATAGTTTCTTTAAAACAAATCCACCACAGTGCTCTAAAAGATCTAAGTGAAGCACATAGAGCAAAATTATAACGCTCAAAAGATATAAGTGAAGCACATAGAGCAAAATTACTTGGTTCAAAAGATATAAGTGAAGCACATAGAGCAAAACTACTTAGCTGAAAAGACATAAGTGAAGCACATAGAGCAAAATTACTTAGCTCAAAAGATATAAGTGAAGCACATAGAGTATTCTATCAAATTTTAATTCATGTTTGGCTCTCTCAAAATGTGTGTATAGCAAGGATGATTGTGGCATACTAAGACACAAAGACACAAATAATACAAGATGCTCCAAGCAAAACACATATCATGTTGGTGAATAAAAATATAGCTCCAAGTAAATTACCGATGGAAGTGGACGAAAGAGGGGATGCCTTCCGGGGCATCCCCAAGCTTTGACTTCTTGGTGTCCTTGGATTATCTTGGGGGTGCCATGGTCAGCCCCAAGCTTAGGCTCTTGCCACTCCTTGTTCCATAATCCATCAAAAGAATTCACCCAAAACTTGAAAACTTCACAACACAAAACTTAAAATAGAAAACTCGTGACCTCCGTTAGCGAAAGAAAACAAAAGACCACTTCAAGGTAATATAATGAACTCATTATTAATTTATATTGGAGTTAAACCTACTTTATTCCAACTTCTCTATGGATTATAAACTATTTTACTAGCCATAGATTCATCAAAATAAGCAAACAACACACGAAAAACAGAATCTGTCAAAAACAGAACAGTCTGTAGTAATCTGTAGCTAGCGCGAGATCTGGAACCCCAAAAATTCTAAAATAAATTGCTGGACGTGAGTAATTTATCTATTAATAATCTGCAAAAATAATTAACTAAATAGCACTCTTCAAATAAAAATGACAGCTGTTCTCGTGAGCGCTAAAGTTTCTGTTTTTACAGCGAGTTCAACAAGACTTTCCTCAAGTCTTCCCAACGGTTCTACTTGGCACAAACACTAATTAAACACAAAAAACACAAACAAAACAGAGGCTCAATAATTTATTTATTACTAAGTAGGAGAAAAAAGCAAGGAATAAAAATAAAATTGGGTTGCCTCCCAACAAGCGCTATCGTTTAACGCCCCTAGCTAGGCATAAAAGCGAGGATAGATCTAGGTATTTCCATCTTTGGTTGGCAATACTTCGATGAGGCATCTATTTCCCTTAGGAATTTCTTTCTTTCTACTGATTATCAAACTTTTAGGTACAAGATCGAAAAATTCATTTGTAGCAATTGGTTCCTTAATGATATCAAAAAGATTGGGATGAATACTTATAGATTTAAGATCCGCAGTTTTCTTAGATGATTCACCCTTATTTTTAGGAACATACACAAGCTTGGAAATTTTAGTAGGAGGACTTGGAGTATTCTTTACGGAATAAAAAGCGGTTCCCAAGTTTGTAATGATATCCTCTAGTTTATCAGTTCTAGTAGAATCTAAGTTTATCTTCTCATTAACTATGGGTTCCTTTTCCTTAATATTTTTCAAACTCATTCCTACCTTAGATCCATATTGAGTAATTTGATTGTGGATCTTTTTATCTAGATTTTTAATTAATTCAATAGTAGCAACTTTATTTTCAATAATTTCAAGTCTTTGCATGACATGCTCCAAAGTTAACATGGTTCCATTAACCAAGAGAGTTGGTGAGCCAAATAAATTTAACATAGCATTATAAGAGTCAAAAGTATGGCTACCCAAGAAGTTCCCTCCGGTAATGGTATTGAGGATATATCTATACCAAGGATTAATACCTACATACAAATTGCAGCGATGAACTAAGGTAGATTGCTTCCTGGTAGATCTATTTTGAGCATTGCAAATTCTATACCAAGCATATTTTAGATTTTCTCCCTCCCTTTGTTTAAAATTTAGAACTTCACTCTCGGGAGACAACGGAGAAGATATGAGACTAGCCATGACGACAAGCAAACAAACTAGCACACGAGCAAACAAAAAGGCAAGCAGACAAAGAGGCAAATAGAGAGGGAGGATAGAGAAAGAGGGCGAATAAAACGGCAAGGGTGAAGTGGGGGAGAGGAAAACGAGAGGAAAATGGCAAATAATGTAATGCGAGAGATAGGGATTGTGATGGGTACTTGGTATGTTGACTTTTTGCGTAGACTCCCCGGCAACGGCGCCAGAAATCCTTCTTGCTACGTCTTGAGCTTGCGTTGGTTTTCCCTGAAGAGGAAGGGATGATGCAGCAGAGTAGCGTAAGTATTTCCCTCAGTTTTTGAGAACCAAGGTATCAATCTAGTAGGAGGCCACGCTCAAGTCCCTCGTACCTGCACAAAGCGATAGCTACTCGCAACCAACGCGATTAGGGGTTGTCAATCCCTTCACGGTCACTTACGAGAGTGAGATCTGATAGATATAATATTTTTGGTATTTTTGGTATAAAGATGCAAAGTAAAAGGTAAAATCAAAGTAAAAAGCAAAGCAAGATTAAAGTGATGGAGATTGATATGATGAGAATAGACCCGGGGGCCATAGGTTTCACTAGTGGCTTCTCTCAAGAGCATAAGTATTCTACGGTGGGTGAACAAATTACTATTGAGCATAGTTATGAGAATATCTAGGCATGATCATGTATATAGGCATCACGTCCGTGACAAGTAGACCAAAACAATTCTGCATCTACTACTATTACTCCACTCATCAACCGCTATCCAGCATGCATCTAGAGTATTAACTTAAAAACAGAGTAACGCCTGAAGCAAGATGACATGATGTAGAGAGATAAATTCATGCAATATGAAATAAACCCCATCTTGTTATCCTCGATGGCAACGATGCAATACGTGCCTTGTTGCCCCTTCTATCACTGGGAAAGGACACCGCAAGATCGAACCCAAAGCTAAGCACTTCTCCCATGGCAACCAATCTAGTTGGCCAAACCAAACGGATAATTCGAAGAGACTTGCAAAGATAACCGATCATACATAAAAGAATTCAGAGAAGATTCAAATATTATTCATAGATAGACTTGATCATAAACCCACAATTCATCGATCTCAACAAACACACCGCAAAAATAAGATTACATCGAATAGATCTCCACAATAGAGGGGGAGAACTTTTTATTGAGATCCAAAAAGAGAGAAGAAGCCATCTAGCTACTAATTATGGACCCGAAGGTTTGAGGTAAACTACTCACACTTCATCGGAGGGGCTAGGATGATGGAGAAGCCCTCCGTGATGATGGCCCTCTTCCGGCAGAGCTCCAGAACAGGCCCCAAGATGGGATCTCGTGGATACAGAAAGTTGCGGCAGTGGAATTAGGTTTTTGGCTCCTGTTCTGATCGTTTGGGGGTACGTAGGTATATATAGGAGGAAGGAGTACGTCGGTGGAGCACCGAGGGTCCCACGAGGCAGGGGGGCTTGCCCTAGGGGGGGCGCCCTCCACCCTCGCGACCACCTCTTTGACTCCCTGGAGTAGGGTCCAAGTGTCCTGGATCATGTTCGGTGAGAAAATCACGTTCCTGAAGATTTTATTCCGTTTGGACTCCGTTTGATAGTCGGTTTCTCCGAAACACTGAAATAGGCAAAAAAAACAGCAATTCTGGGCTGGGCCTCCGGTTAATAGGTTAGTCCCAAAAATAATATAAAAGTGGAAAATAAAGCCCAATATAGTCCAAAACAGTAGATAATATAGCATGGAGCAATAAAATATTATAGATATGCTGGAGACATATCACCAAGCAACCCAGCTTCGCCAAAACTTAAGTCATATCGATGCATATAGTGGCGAAGAAAAGGTACATATGGAAAAAAAGGAACACATATGTGCTGAGCTTGATGCTAGAAGAATAGTCGCAAGCTTCTGTACGAGAATCCCCCAGGTATAATGAATGTACATATTTAGAGATGTACGCGTAAGGTAGGGATGGTCTAGCCGCACTAAAGCCGTAATGCTAAAGAGAAAACGAAAAAAGGTAAAATATGAAAAGAGAGAGAAAATAAATAATGGTAATAACAGGAGGGAGGAAACGAACACAGAGTTTGGCATTAGGCATAAAATCGTCGTAGTCTGGCCGCGTTCTAGGGGTTCGGCTCCAGGTGATTATCTGACGCATCACGTAGGCGGCACGCTCCTCTGGTGAGAACTTCGTCAATGATGAAGGGACCCTCCCACTTGGGCTTGAGTTTGTCTTTTTTCTTCTCCGGCAAGAGTACAACGAGTTCGCCAACGTTATACGTCTTGGCCCGCACTTCTCTGCTTTGATACCTGCGAGCCTGCTGTTGATAAAATGCGGAACAGGCTTTGGAGACGTCACGCTCCTCCTCCAAGGCATCTAAGTTGTCCTGCCAATCAAGCTCGGCTTCTCTCTCTTCATACATATGCACTCGAGGTGAGTCATGAATAATATCGCAGGGTAACACTGCTTCCGCACCGTACACCATGAAGAAGGGTGTATATCCAGTAGAGCGGTTGGGCATGGTCCGTAGGCCCTAGAGTACGGAGTCAAGTTCCTCCACCCAGTGCTTATCCGATTCCTTCAAAGACCGCACTAGTCTGGGTTTGATGCCGCTCATAATAAGACCATTAGCCCGTTCGACTTGATCGTTTGTTTGTGGGTGATAGACAGAGGCGTAATCGAGCTTAATGCCTAGATTAGCGCACCAGGTTTTCACCTCATCGGCTGTAAAATTGGAGCCATTATCAGTGATTATACTATGCGGGACACCGTAACGGTGTACCACGCCGGATATGAAATCGATTACTGGCCCCGCTTCAACCGTTTTAATTGGTTTGGCCTCTATCCACTTAGTGAATTTATCCACCATGACCAGCAGATACTTTCTCTTATGGCTTCCTCCTTTAAGGGGCCGACCATATCGAGTCCCAGACCGCAAAAGGCCAAGTGATGGGGATTGTTTGTAAGGCAGTGGGGGCATATGGCTTTGATTGGCAAAGAGTTGGCATCCGACGCAACGTTGAACAAGGTCCTATGCATCTGCTCGAGACGCTGGCCAATAAAACCATGTACGGAAGGCCTTGCTAACAAGGGCCCGAGCTGCGGCGTGGTGACCGCTGAGTCTGGCATGAATTTCAGCCAAGAGCTGTCGCCCCTCTTCCTCGAATATACATCGTTGAAGGACTCCGGTGGCGCTTTTCTTATAGAGCTCTCCATCGTGAACCGTGTATGCCTTTGAACGCCGAACAATGCAGCGGGCCTTATTCTGGTCCTTAGGAAGCTCTTTCCTGTTAAGGTAGGCCAGGAATGGTTCGGTCCATGGGGCAATGACTGCCATGATGAGATGCGCCGACGGTGTTATTTCGGTGGCTGAGCCCCCGAAGACGTCGGTGTTTCCGGGATCTGGGGTTATGTTTGGATCCAGACTAGTATTGTCGTTTTCCCCCTGCTACACCACGAATGGCTTAAAGAGCCTTTCCAGGAAAATATTAGGTGGGACGGGGTCGCGCTTAGTGCCGATACGAGCAAGAACATCCGCCGCTTGATTACTTTCTCGAGCCACATGATGGAACCCGAGCCCTTCGAACCGGACCGACATTTTTATGACTGCGTTACGGTACGCTGCCATCTTCGGATCTTTGGTGTCGAAATCTCCATTTATTTGAGATATTGCAAGGTTTGAGTCCCCGCGTACTTCTAGGCATTGTATGCCCATGGAGACAGCCATCTGGAGACCATGCAATAAGGCCTTGTATTCGGCTGCGTTATTGGAGTCTGTGTATAGTATTTGGAGAATGTACTAGACGACGTCTCTAGTAGGGGATGTTAAAACGATGTCCGCTCCTAACCCTGCCAGCATTTTCGAGCCATCGAAATACATGACCCAATTGGAGTACGTGACGTACTCTTTAGGGAGTTCGGCCTCTGTCCATTCGGCGACAAAGTCGGCTAATACTTGGGATTTGATAGCCCGACGTGGCTTATATGTAATGTCAAATGGGAGGAGCTCGATGGCCCATTTGGCAATCCGGCCTGTGGCATCGCGGCTGTTTATAATGTCATTGAGTGGTACTTCGGAGGCCACCGTGATCGAACACTCCTGGAAGTAGTGACGGAGCTTTCGGGATGCCATGAAGACCGCGTATGCTATCTTTTGATAATGAGGGTGCCGGGATCTGCATGGTGTAAGGACAATAGAAGATAGCATACACGGTCTTCATGGCATCCCGAAAGTATACTGGATTCGGAAGCGGGAATTTATGTCCGTCCTGTTCTCGTTCAATGACGAGTACGACGCTCACCACCTGATGTGTTGTCGATATGTATAATAACATCGGTTCGCCGGCGTGTGGTGCAGCCAGGATTGGATTGTTCGCAAAAATGGTTTTTATTTCCTCCAGTCTGGTTGTTTCCACGTCTGTCCACTCGAAGTGGTCGGTTCGCCGTAGAAGGCGATAGAGTGGCAGTGCATTTTCTCCCAGTCTAGAGATAAAGCGGCTTAGAGCTGCTACACAACCCGCAAGCTTTTGAACTTGTTTAAGGTTTGTTGGCTTAGCCAATTGTGACCAAGCCCGGATTTTTGGCTGGGTTTGCTTCAATTCCTCTATTGGAAACGATGAAGCCCAGCAGTTTTCCCGCAGGGACGCCGAAAACGCACTTCTCCGGATTGAGCTTAATGTCATACACGTGGAGGTTGTCGAACATGAGACGTAAATCGTCTATTAGTGTTTCGACGTGCCTAGTTTTGATGATGACGTAGTCCATGTAAGCTTCAACTATCTTGCTGATCTGTTTCTCCAGGCATGTTTGAATCATGCGTTGGTATGTGGCGCCAGTGTTCTTGAGCCCGAAGGGCATGGTGTTGAAGCAGAATGGCCCATATGGGGTGATGAATGTCGTTGCAGCTTGATCGGATTCCTTCATTTTGATTTGATGGTATCCGGAATATGCGTCAAGAAAACACAGTGAGTCGTGTCCTGCGGTGGCGTCAATGATTTGATCGATGCGGGGGAGGGGGAAGGGATCCTTGGGGCATGCCTTGTTGAGGTCTTTAAAATCGACACACAGGCGCCAGGATTTATCCTTCTTTGGTACGATCACCAAATTTTCCAGCCAGTCCGGATGTTTTATTTCTCTAATGAATCCGGCCTCGATTAGCTTGGCAAGCTCTTCCCCCATATCTTGGCGTTTGGGTTCGGAAAAGCGCCGCAGTGTTTGCTTGACCGGTTTGTGTCCCTTCAATATATTGAGGCTGTGTTCGACCAACTCGCGTGGGATTCCTGGCATGTCAGAAGGGTGTCAGGCGAATATATCCCAATTCTCGCGTAGGAACTCTCGTAGAGCGGCGTCAACCGTTGGGTCTAGTTGTGCTCCTATGGATGTTGTCTTCTTTGGGTCCGTTGGGTGGACTCGGAATTTGACTATTTCTTCGGTCGGCTTGAATGAGGTGGATTTGGATCGTTTGTCTAGGACCACGTCATCTCTGTCCACCGTGGAGCGCAGCGCGGTTAATTCTTTGGCCGCGAGGGCTTCAGAGAATGCCTCAAGGGCCACGAACGCGGTTTTATTCTCGGCGGGGAGTGCTATGTGCGGATCACTAACTAGAGTGATTATGCCATTGGGCCCGGGCATCTTAAGCTTCATGTACCCGTAATGGGGTATTGCGTGAAAGCGCGTGAATGCATCTCGCCCCAAGAGGGTGTGATATCCGCTGTTGAAGGGGGCCACTTGGAAAGTCATTTCTTCGGACCGATAGTTCTCCGGCGTGCCGAATACCACGTCGAGTGTGATTTTTCCTACACACCGTGCCTCCCGACTAGGAATGATTCCTCGGAAGGTCGTTTTGCTTTGCTCAATGCGGCTCCTGTCTATTTCCATCTTTCGTATTGTATCCTCATAGATGAGGTTTAGTCCGCTGCCGCCGTCCATGAGAACCTTGGTGAGCCGAAAGCCATCCACAATAGGGCTGAGGACCAAGGCGGCTGGTGCTCGGACTGTCATGTGTTTTGGTTCGTCGCCAACGTTAAAGGTTATCGATGTGTCATTCCAGGGCTTTATTGTTGCGATCTGGCAGACTTCAGCGAGTTTGCAGAGTGCCCTTTTGCACCTATAGTTCGAAGTGAATGTCTCAAAGACTGTCAGAACTCTGGGTTCATCGTCTTCTGGAGGGTGTTGCTGCGGGATGTCCTTGGTGAGGATGTCAACACCGTTTCTGGCTACCTACCAGAGTATCCAACATGCTCTAAGGCTGTGGGTTGGTATAGTATCCGGTGTTGTGTGTATGTTGCAGGGGCCATCAAGCCATCCCTCCAGAACGGTTCCCCGCCGCGTAATGGGTTTGTATTTCTTGGCTATTGGTCTGGGCGCGTTACGGGGGTGCACCCTTTTTGCTTGGACCAGTGGTTGAGTGGGGGCCGATAGCTCCCAAACTGTGTGATTTCTCCAGGCGCTCTCCATTGCGCTATACTTCTGTACAATAGTTGCCAAGTCAGCGAAGTGTAGTATGTGGCGGCGATTAATGGCGTTGAGGAGTCCTTCATTTGTGCAATTATTGCGGAACGCTGATATCGCATCATCGTTGCGGCAATCCTTGACCTTGTCCTTGACAAGGAGAAATCTGGCCCAGAAGTGGTGGACCATTTCTCAAGACTGTTGTTTTGTACTCATGAGAGCACTTATGTCTAGGTGGGTGGGTGGAATTGGATCTGAACCCTGACCCGATCGATGATCCGGAGTCTGAGATTTTGCCAGACTGAACAGTCCGGGCTCCGGAGTGTCTTCTGATTTTTGAAACCTACCGTCCGACTCTAAGTTCAGAGGGCAAGGCATGTCCATCTGCCGGCTGGTGTTCGGCTTCTCGAGGTCGGAGATCCGAACATAATTCGTCCTCAATGTAGAGGAAGGGTTATCTTGCTCCTCGACTACCGCTATCTGGTGGGTGATCGGTGGAGAATTAATCTCTCTCTGGTCGGGTTTAAGCCCAATCCAGTCATAGTCTGTAGTGACTCCCAAGGTGGTAATGCGATCTAGGAGTCCGTTCAAAGACGATAACTACATCGGATCCATCGGTTTGGCATATTCAGAATCAACGCAGATGCGTTTTTCGATGACTCGAGAGCTCATCCTCGCTGGCTCAGAGGCCGAGCGGGCGATCATGGTAAAATCGCCCAGCCGGAGGGTTTGGCCCGAGGCCAGAGCTCCTCCGGAGGTAATATTTTCCTTGACGATAAGTCAAGCCATCAACCTCTGCGACGACAGCACAGAGGAACTCTCAATGAAAGCACCAATGTCGGTGTCAAAACCGGCGGATCTTGGGTAGGGGATCCTGAACTGTGCGCCTAAGGTTGATGGTAACAGGAGATAGGGGACACGAAGTTTTACCAAGGTTCGGGCCCTCTTGATGGAGGTAACACCCTACGTCCTACTTGATTGATATTGATGGGTATGAGTATTACAAGAGTTGATCTACCACGAGATCGTATTGGCTAAACCCTAGAAGTCTAGCCTGTATGACTACGGTATTGAGTATCCCCTATCCGGACTAAGTCCTCCAATTTATATAGACACCGGGGGGATCTAGGGTTACATAGAGTCGGTTACATAATATGGAATCTTCATAGTTGTTCGCCAAGGAGAGTCCCATCCGGACACGGGCACCATCTTCGGTCATCATATCTTCACAGCCTATCAGTCTGGCTCATAGATAACAGGCCGAACGCCCGAGGACCCCTTAGTCCAGGACTCCCTCAACGGGTCTTGCACCTAGCGGTGCTTCCAGGACGTAATTCTTCTGTGCAGCAATGAGGATAATCCTCAAGTTGCGGACCCAGTCCGTGTAGTTGCTACCATCATCTTTCAACTTAGCTTTGTCTAGGAATGCATTAAAATTCAAGGGAACGGTAGCACGGGCCATTGATTTACAACAACATAGATATGCAAAAAACTATCAGGACTAAGTTCATGATAAATTAAAGTTCAATTAATCATATTACTTAAGAACTCCCACTTAGATAGACATCCCTCTAGTCATCTAAATGATCACGTGATCCATATCAACTAAACCATGTCTGATCATCACGTGAGATGGAGTAGTTTTCAGTGGCGAACATCACTATGTTGATCATATCTACTATATGATTAACGTTCGAGCTTTCGGTCTCAGTGTTCCGAGGCGATATCTGCATATGCTAGGGTCGTCAAGTTTAACCAAAGTATTCTGCACGTGCAAAACTGGCTTGCACCCGTTTATGTGAACATAGAGCTTATCACACCCGATCATCACATGGTGTCTCGGCACAACGAACTATAGCAACGGTGCATACTCAGGGAGAACACTTATACCTTGAAATTTAGTGAGGGGTCGTCTTATAATGGTACCGCCATACTAAGAAAAATAAGATGCATAAAAGATATACATCACATGCAATCAAAATATGTGACATGATATGGCCATCATCATTTTGTGCCTTTGATCTCCATCTCCAAAGCACCGTCATGATGTCCATCATCACAGGCTTGACACCTTGATCTCCATGGTAGCGTCGTTGTCGTCTCGCCAACTATTGCTTCTACGACTATCGCTACGGCTTAGTGATAAAGTAAAGCAATTACATGGCGATTGCATTTCATAGAATAGAGCGACAACCATAAGGCTCTTGCGAGTTGCCGATAACTTTTACAAAACATGATCATCTCATACAACAATTTATATCTCATCACGTCTTGACCATATCACATCACAACATGCCCTGCAAAAATAAGTTAGACGTCCTCTACTTTGTTGTTGCAAGTTTTACATGGCGGCTACGGGCTTCTAGCAAGAATTGTTCTTACCTACGCATCAAAACCACAATGATGTTTTGTCAAGTGTGCTGTTTTAACCTTCAATAGGTATGGCAATGGGGACAATCTCCTATGGGGATACCTACAATATCCCCATCCCCGTCTATTCCCTATCATCCCATCCCCATCCCCGTTTACATGTATGGGGATGAAATTTTCCCATACCCATGCCCCACTGGGGAACGGGGCCCCATTAGGGTCCCCATCCCCATAAACAAATACTCATATACATAATATGACACCCTATAATCAACATATATACATGGTGTTGTCCTTGTCCTACTAATGCCTATCTAGGTCGTATTGACTGCTTGGTCACGGTGGCAGCTGAGGTGAGGATGTGAGATAGGTTTAACTTTTTTCAGAGCTTTTTTTTGTTTTCGCAAGTTTGTTTGTGAATATTTTAAGGTTGACCGCAGTATCACAGTTACTAGCCGGATCCCCAATGGGTATTGGGTCTGGGGAATAGGATATCGTCCCCATCCCCGCTGTACCCTATGGGGAATAAAATAGTTTGGTAAATAACCCCATGGGGATGTTTTTCGCCCATCCCCACCCCCTAATAGATGAAATCCCCATGGGTTTGGCGGGTATGGGTCCCCGTTGCCATCCC
The DNA here is from genome assembly GCA_034509565.1 of Triticum monococcum. Classification (NCBI taxonomy): domain Eukaryota; kingdom Viridiplantae; phylum Streptophyta; class Magnoliopsida; order Poales; family Poaceae; genus Triticum; species Triticum monococcum. Next base: position 498,339,079 of record CM067845.1, on the reverse strand, counting down.
TAACCTTCAACAAGGACCGGCCGTAATCAAATTCGATTCAACTAAAGTTGGAGCAACACACACCCGCCAGCCACCTGTGTGCAAAGCACGTCGGTAGAACCGGTCTCATGAACATGGTCATGTAATGTTGGTCTGGGCCACTTCATCCAACAATACCGTCGAATCAAAATAAGACATTGGTGGATCAGTATAACTATTATCGCCCACAACTCATTGTGTTCTACTCGTGCATATCATTTACGCATAGACCTGGCTCGGATGCCACTGTTGGGGAACGTAGCATGCAATTTCAAAAAAAATCCTACGATCACACAAGATCTATCTAAGAGATTCATAGCAACGAGAGGGGAGAGTGTGTCCACATACCCTCGTAGACCGAAAGCGAAAGCGTTAGGTTAACGCGGTTGATGTAGTCAAACTTCTTCGCGATCCAACCGATCAAGTACCGAACGTACGGCACCTCCGTGTTCAACACACGATCAGTTCGATGACGTCCCTCGAACTCTTGATCCATCAGAGGGTCAAGGGAGAGTTCCGTCAGCACGATGGCATGGTGACGGTGATGGTGATGTGATCCGCTCAGGGCTTCGCCTAAGCACTACTACGCTATAAACGAAGGAGTAAACTGTCGAGGGGTGTGACGCCCCGAGACCGATGTGCCAGGTGTCCTCCAGTTATTCGCTATTGTTGCGTTGTCATTGCTTGCGTGTCATGCTTCTCATATCATGTCATCATGTGCATTTCATTTGCATACATGTTCATCTCATGCATCAGAGCATTTTCCCCATTGTCCGTTTTGCAATCCGGCGCTCCTATGTCCTCTAGTGCCCCTTTCTATCTCTTTCTCGCCTGCGGGTGTTAAACATTTCCAAATTGGACCGAGACTTGCCATGCGGCCTTGGTTTACTACCGGTAGACCGCCTGTCAAGTTTCGTGCCATTTGGACTTTGTTTGATACTCCAACGGTTAACCGAGGGAACGAAAAGGCCTCGTGTGTGTTGCAGCCCAACACCCCTCCAAAGTGGCCCAAAACCCACCTATACCTCCTCCATCATCTCGGTCGTTCGATCACGATCGTTTGGCCAAAAACCGCACCTCATTTGGTCTCTCCTACTCCCTCTACCTATAAATATGTGATCCCTTCCCCAAAGTTCGCGGATGAAACCCTAGCTTCTTCCCCTCGCGCCGCCGGACGAAAAACCCCACCACGCCGGACATGTACGCCGCCCCGCCGCCACGTCGCTCCATCCAATCAGGAGAGGCCACGTCAGCTCCGCCGCCTCGCTCGACCACTCCCCTCACACCACCTGTCGCCGCCACTCCCCCTCCACCACGCGGCCCGACGAGCCCATCGCGGGCCCGCGCAGGCCCGGTCGCCGCCGCCGCCCGCATGCGCTTGCCCACACCCGCAGCCTCGCGCCCAAGCCGTCGTTCGTCCTCCACCGTGGTTCCTCGCCGGGAAACCGCGACGCCGCCGCCCCGCCATGGCCGCCCTTTGTGCAGTGCCGCCGCAGGCTCCGTCCGGCGCGCCGTTGCCCCAGATCCGGCGACTCCGCGCCCGAATCTCGCCGTCGCGGACCAGATCCACTCCGCCTCGACCTCATCTGGCCTCGTCCCCGCTCCTCGCAAACTCCGACGATCGCCGCCGGTGCCGTACGCCGCCGCCAGGCCCCTGTCTCGATCGAGAGATCGCGACGAAGCCACCCAGCGGCCTGCTCGCTGCCCTCCGCGCGTGGGCCTCCACGTCAGCCTCGGCCCACCGCACCGCGCGGGTCCCGTCCGGCCCACCTCAGCCTCGGCCTACCTCTCCTTCATCCTGGGCCGATCCCAATCAGGTGAGGCCCCGCCATTTCACTTATCCATCGCTGTGGGTGATTGTTACTATGTTGCGCTCACCCGCAAACGTGGAATTTTGACTAAGTTCTCGAAGTTTCCAGTATCATGTGTGCATCTTGTCATGTCCATAACTTGTTGCATACTGCTCCGTTTCATGCGCATAGCATATCAAAATGTTTGTCTCGACAAGTACATCATTTCATCTCATTGCATCATTTTCATTTGGACTCATCTTGATGCCCGAAATGCTGTTGGAAGAGAGCTATGTGAGGAATTTGTCAGATCTGTTTCAGCAAATGGCATTTTGTCATTTTTGCCATGATTAATCTGTGCATGCTATGATCCTGAGCTCTACATGTGTTTTGTTATATGACATGCCATCTTTACAGGGGTGTATGCCATGTATTTTTGTGATCTTTGTGGTGACTAGCACAAGCATGCAAAGTATCTTACTCGATGATGCTGATTTCACGGACTTAGAATTTCACTAAGTCCTTGTCCTGATTTTGTTGTTATTGTTGGGGAACGTAGTAATTTCAAAAAAATTCCTACGCACACGCAAGATCATGGTGATGCATAGCAACGAGAGGGGAGAGTGTTGTCTACGTACCCTCGTAGACAAAAGCGGAAGCGTTGACGCAACGTAGAGGAAGTAGTCGTACGTCTTCCCGATCCGACCGATCCAAGCACCGTTACTTCGGCACCTCCGAGTTCTTAGCACACGTATAGCTCGATGACGCTCCCTGGGCTCCGATCCAGCAAAGCTTCGGGGAGGAGTTCTGTCAGCACGACGGCGTGGTGACGATCTTGATGTTCAACCGTCGCTGGGCTTCGCCTAAGCACCGCTACAATATGACCGAGGTGTAATATCATGGAGGGGGCACCGCACACGGCTAAGGAACGATCACGAAGATCAACTTGTGTGTCCTAGGGTGCCCCCTTGACTCCGTATATAAAGGATCCAAGGGGGGGTGCGGCCGGCCCTATAGGAGGCGCGCAGGAGGAGTCCTACTCCTACCGGGAGTAGGACTCCCCTCCCTTTCCTTGTCCAAGTAGGAGAGGTGGAAGAAGAGAAGGAAAAATGGGGGGGGGCGCCACCCCTCCCTCCTTGTCCAATTCGGACTAGGGGGAGAGGGGGCGCGCGGCCTGCCCTGGCAGCCCCTTCCTCTTCTCCACTTTAGGCCCATGAGGCCCATTAACCCCCCCGGGGGGTTCCGGTAACCCCCCGGTGCTCCGGTTTTATCCGAAACTTCCCCGGAACGCTTCCGGTGTCCGAATATAGTCATCCAATATATCAATCTTTATGTCTCGACCATTTCGAGACTCCTCGTCATGTCCGTGATCACATCTGGGACTCTGAACTAACATCGGTACATCAAAATGCATAAACTCATAATAACTGTCATCGTAACGTTAAGCGTGCGGACCCTACGGTTCGAGAACAATGTAGACATGACTGAGACATGTCTCCGATCAATAACCAATAGCGGGACCTGGATGCCCACATTGGCTCCTACATATTCTACGAAGATCTTTATCGGTCAAACCGCATAACAACATACGTTGTTCCCTTTGTCATCGGTATGTTACTTGCCCGAGATTTGATCGTCGGTATCCAATACCTAGTTCAATCTCGTTACCGGCAAGTCTCTTTACTCGTTCCGTAATACACCATCTCGCAACTAACTCATTAGTTGTAATGATTGCAAGGCTTATGTGATGTGCATTACCGAGAGGGCCCAGAGATACCTCTCCGACAATCGGAGTGACAAATCCTAATCTCGAAATACGCCAACCCAACATGTACCTTTGGAGACACCTGTAGACACTAGTAGAAAAAGGGTCAAACGTGAAGCACATTAGTGCCGGTTTGTACATTAGTGCCGGTTCCAACGGCTAGCCGGCCCGCTTTCATTAGTACCGGTTCGTGGCGAACCTTTAGCACCGGTTCGTGCCACGAACCGGTACTAATGAGAGTGGTGGCAGGATGTTGTCAGAATGGGGCCCCTCCAGCCCCTTTAGTACCGGTTCTTGGCACGAACCGGTACTAAAGGTCATCCTACATAAACCCTTCGTCCACCCGAGCTCGCTCTGTTCTTCCCCTTTCCCCTCTCCTCTCTGTTCTTCCCCTCCTCCTCTCGAGCTCATCACACATTTTGCCCAAAATTTGTCAAGATTTGAAGGCCCCCATCCATTCAAATGATCACAAAGGTTAGCAACTTTGTCCTTTCATCTCTCATTGCTAGATTAGCTCTTGCAATGCTTTATATAGTGATTAATTTGTGAGTTTAGTAATTTGGGAGGATATATATATATATATATATGTGTGTGTGTGTGTGTGTGTGTGTGTGTGTGCTAGTATTTGATTTATATGCAATTTGAGGTCAAAAATAACACTTAGCTTGCATATGTAGGTGTGGTTTACTTAGTGCCTTCTAAATCTCCATCGTAGCCACCGTCGATCGCCCGCACCGTCCCGTCGCCGGCACCACCTTGTGGTGAACCTCTTGTTCATGAAATTTTATATAAAAATTGATGTTTGTGTGATTTGGATATATAGTTACTCGTATAATTATCTTACTCGTATGTTGTTTGTTATACATATAGTGCCATGGTTTTGATATCTGTCCCCGTCGGCCCTAGTCCTTGTTATGATTCGGATGTGGTATGTATATTCTCTTTTAAAACTAGTTGAATTTTGTGTTTATGACAAATTATGCCCATCAAGTTGACATAGAATTTTTTTCTAGGAGGTATGTGAACCGGAAATTCCAACCGACCCTATTGCCGAGAGGTTAAATTTAGTTGAAAGAGAAAACGAGTACTTGAAAGAAAAGTTGAAAAGAATTGAGGGGGAGAAGATGGAATTTGAGTTGCATGTTGCCGATGTCGTCGATGATCACAAGATCAAGATGGAGAAAATGCGCTTGAAGATTAGAAAGATTAGAAAATATGCCATCGATAGTGAGGCTTGGTATCATTATGCTGTTGGATCCATTGTTACCTTAGTTGCGATCTTGATCATATTTGTTGTTGCATTTAAATGCTTTAGCTAGAGAGTTATTTGTTTGTTGCATTTAAGTGTTGTATGAACTTTATGTATGAACTTGTATTAATTTGGTCTATTCGGTGTTGTGTAATGAAGATGAGCCGGCAATGGATGTACGATGACCGATGCTCTCCCCAGTTCATTGAGGGTGTGCATACTTTTCTGCTTGCGGCTGAGGCAAACAAGCGGGTGGATGGTTTTATGCCTTGTCCATGTGCTCGCTGTAAGAATGATAACAATTACTCTACGTCAAGAACCATTCACGTCCACCTGTTTAAGTCCGGTTTCATGCCCCATTATAATGTTTGGACCAAGCATGGAGAAAGAGGGGTTATGATGGAAGACAATGAAGAATAAGAGGACGACGACAGCTATCCTGGCCATGGGTTCCCTGAATACGATGATACAACAATGGGGGAAGAAGCTGAGCCGGTAATGCGGGAAGAAGCTGAAGAAGAGGCATCAAATGAGCCCGTTGATGATCTAGGTCGGGCCATTGCCGATGCAAAGAGAAACTGCGCAAGTGATTTGGAGAAGAAGAAGTTGCAGCGCATGTTAGAGGATCACAAAAAATTGTTGTACCCGAATTGCGTAGGTTACAAGAAAAAGCTGGGCACCACAATGGAATTGCTGCAATGGAAGGCAGAGAATGGTGTATCTAACAAGGGATTTGGAAAGTTGCTGGTAATAATAAAGGATATGCTTCCAAAGGACAATGAATCGCCCGAGAGTACGTACGAAGCAAAGAAGGCTGTCTGCCCTCTAGGGTTAGAGGTGCAGAAGATACATGCATGCCCTAATGATTGCATCCTCTACCGCGGTGAGTACGAGGATTTGAAGTATGTGGTGCATTGCGCTATAAGATCAGCCGCGATGACCCTGAAATTGAAAAGCATTTCAAATGAACTCAGAAAAGGATGAAAGTTGGCATGGTATCAAAATTTCACCCACATAGCATGTGCAAAAAAGTAGAGAGGGTTACCGCAAAAACTGGATGCACTTCATGTACAAAATGGACAATCTGTTTCGAAGTATCAGGGTTTCGGACGAAAACTCATCCGTTACAAAGGCATTTCGTTTTTTAAATAACTTAAGCATTACCAAATTGAATATAATGATAAAACACACTAATATTAAACATAAAAAAAAGAATCACTGGAAAATGTATTTTTAAAGTTAAGTTATTCACAAACTAGTGATTCACACAAATTTCAAATAATTCAAAATTTAAACTATTCAAATTTAAAAACTACCGGCACTAACTGAAAGTTTCTAAAAACTATCAAAAATATTCACAAAGAAACTCTAAATACAGCAAAAAACAACTAAAAATAAATAAAACAAAATAAATAAAGCAGAAAAGAAAAAACTAAATGAAAAAAGCCCACCTACTGGGCCACAGCGACCTGCATACCACTAGAAACCCAACCTGTTGTTGGGCCAGGATGCAGGCCCGCAAGCCCAATAGGCCCCACAGGGCAGAGTAGTAGAGGTAGGCCCAGAAGGCCTGCTTTAGAGAGGAGCTCGAGACAGCAGCGGCGGCGGGGCTTATAAGCAGGTGTGAGCGCCCTTCGGCTAGCGAGGTGGGACTAAACTTTTGTGCCCCTCGCTTGGCAGCGCACACCCTTTAGTACCGGGTCGTGGCACCAACCGGTACTAAAGGGGGGCCTTTAGTACCGGTTGGAGCCACCACCCGGTACTAAAGGGGGTCGCTTCCCGCCGCTTGGGCTAGCCAAAACAGACCTTTAGTACCGGTTGGTGGCTCCAACTGGTACTAAAGGTGCCTTCTATATATACAACACTTCGAAAAATTTCATTCTCCCCCTCTGTTTCTTCCCGATCGATCGACGCCGCCCCCGTCGCGCGCCATTGCCGTCGCCGCCCCCATCCTCGTCACCGCCCTCATCCCCATCGCCGCCCCCGTCACCGTCGCCGCCCTCGTCTCCGTCGCCGCCCCGGGCCCGTCCCCGTCCCTGTCGCGCCGTCCCCGCGTCGCCGCCCCGTCACGCCCCGGGCCGTCGCCTCGCCGTCGCCGTCGCCCCGCTGTGAGCTCTCCCCCTCTAAGCCCTCTCCTATCCCTCGCCCCCGGTGGCCGCCGCCCCTCCCCGAGCCCATACACACACACAAGCATGAACGCACACACACGCACATTTCCTTAATTAAGTTAATTAGTATATACGTATTTTGTATGTTTAATTAGTTTAGATTTTTCAGATTATTATTTTTTCACTAGTATATATGTATGAATGCATGTTAGATGGATATAATTAGTGTTTAATTAGTATGGAATTTTTTTATATAATGTTGTTTTTCTGTTTTTAATGGATGTATAGAAGTTGTTTTTTCTATTTTTAGTGTTAGATGCTTAATTAGTATGAAATAGCATATAGAATTTTGACATATGCAATGATAGCATAATTAGTGTTACATTTGCATATATTATTTGTTGTCGACGATGCCCGGCCCGCATCCTCGCCATCGACCCGTTCGCGACGACGTCCTGCTTCAGAGGACCCATGTCCGGGACTGGGCTCCGCCGGGCTGGCACTGGGAGGTGCTACCTTCAGGGTCGCGACGCTTGGTGAGGAACCCGGCCCCGGGTCCCGTCGTCGACCCTCATCTCCTTTGGTGGCATTCGCGTGGGCCACTTTCGGTGCGGAGGGAGCCGGCCCCGCCGGAGGTGGTACGTCGCCGTGTCGGGGAGGAGGACGAGCACGTCCATCACTACATGGCTGCTATGGACGTTAGGTTCTCCAATACCTGGCAGGTTCTTTGGGGAGATCACCCGAGCTATGATCCAGTGATGGTTCCTTCACTTTGGTTGTCCACCGCCTAGATTACTCTCTAGTATTCGATCTTTATTAGCTAGCTAGCTAGCTAGTGATGTATTTGATATATAATATTCGAGATGATTTATTCGAGATTATATATATTATTTGAGACGATGTATTCGAGATTATATCTATTATTCGAGACGACGTATTCGAGATTAAATCTATTATTCGAGATTATATCTATTATTCGAGACGATGTATTCGAGATTATATCTATTATTCGAGATTATACTAAATTGTTTTATATTTCTTTTGGCATAGTTAAATAAAAGCTATGGCGGACAATACCGACAGAGAGAGAGAGAACAGACCATGTTCGATATCATACGCGGGCCAGATGATGATCAGAATGAAGAAGATTTTGATGGCTCCGAATTTCTAAACAACACCAGAGAGGGTGATATGATATTCGATCGCGACGGCCGAGAAGATGAAGTCATGAACTACGACGAAGAACATGTTGATCCTGAAACAACAAACACCGGCGAGGTATATATATTTATATAAGCAGGATTCTGGTGATCATCGCATGTTTTAAATGAGTTGAAGATATATTAACGAATCGATCTTTCTTCTTTCAGCCATCCGGATCGAGCAAATCTTCAGGCAAAAGGACGAAACGAGGCCCGAACAAAAAGTTGAAGGAGGGCGTAAAGTACAATATCGAGGCATTCAAACCTAATGGCGAACCATTAGCGCCTAAGAAGATTGCGGACAAGTTCGTTCGTCAGTGCGGAGTTCTTGTGAAGGACCAACTCCCGATCTCCCTTCAAGAATGGAGAAAGCCAGCAAATCCACGTCCAGATGTTACTTTTGTCGACGAGAATCAAAAAAATCTGCTTTGGGATACTCTCATGGAACATTTCACCCTACTAGATCATTTCACAGAAGCAGATGTGCGGAAAGTCAAGAACGCTGCTTTTAGGAAGATGGCGGTTGCATTCAAGAACCACAAGAGAATGACGTGGGAGAAGTACATCAAGGGAGGAAGGAAGACTCCAGTATTCGAGGGGATACTAGAGAATCAAAGTGCTCATTGGGACGATTTCGTGAAATTCAAGGATTCAGAATTAGCTAAGGAACGGTCGAGAATAAACAAGAAGAACGCCGAAAAAAGGATAAGTTCCATAAGCTGGGCCAGGTGGCTACACGGTGGCAATGCCTAAGTGGGATAAGTCTAAGAAAGAGATGGAGGATGCAAGTGTCACTCCGGTTACTAAGAGATGGCCCCCCAGGTGCAGGACTTGGTTCTATGCGCATGGGGGGGGGGAGTTGGACCCGATGACAGGCAATGTTTCGACGAAGGCATGTCTGAACGGAGCCGACGATGCGCTACTTGTTGCAATAGAAGAGGCTCGATCGGGGGTGTTCCAGCCCAACAGAGAGAACGACGAGCTTACGCGTGCCCTGGGAAATCCTGAACACCCGGGAAGAACACGAGGCAAGGGCGCTATTCCGTGGTATGAGGGGTTTTCGGACTGGAACGCCGACTACAGAACCCGTGCGAGAAAGAAGATTGCGGAGGAGAAGAAGAGGAAGATGGAGGAGGAGCAGAGGAAGCGGGACTATGAACGCCTTCAAGGCCTAGAAGCAAGTCAAGCAGAATTGGCAGCTAAATTCTAGCGGTAGCAGGAGAAGATTGACTCACTTAGCCAGCAAAGGGGGCCTCAGCAGCTGCAGCAGCTAGCGGATGATCCAGCATTGGATACCACCGCCCCATCCATGCCGAGAAGCAGCATGGGTTCCGCCCCGGGCGACGCAGTAGTGCTGGATAGATACCCCGTGGATGACATCACGGAGAACACTAACTGCGAGCTACACTTCAAAATGAAGAACATATCCATGAAGGTGGCAGACGCCGTTGCTTTTTCAAATTCCCCCGAGGCAACCTTCCATTGCAACCCGATTCCAGCGGGCTATGCTCGTGTCTTGGTTGATGAGGTGGTGGACCCATATTCAGAGCTACAGCTTGACATTCCTGGAGGTGACGACGAGCACACATTGGGAGAGGCCATACATCGTGTCATCCTATGGAGAAAGGATTGCATCATCTTTCAAAGGCCACCGACACCGCGTCACCCGACTCCTTGTCGAAGTCCGCCACCGAGTCAGCAGACTCCCGCTCCTCCAAGTCCACCAACGCGTGAGGCCACTCCTCCTCCTCCAAGTCCGGCAAAGTTTCAGGCCACTCCTCCTCCAAGTCCGACACAGCGTCAGACGTCCACTCCTCCTCCAAGTCCGGCACAACCTCAGGCCACTCCTCCTCCAAGTCCGGCATAGCTTCAGGCCACTCCTCCTCGTCCAACTCAGCCCCGTCAGCCGTCTCCGCCGCCTCAGCAATCGCAGAAGAGACACCCCGCAGCTATGGTGCGTAGCGATACGAGTCGAGGTGATAGTATAGGAAGTACAAGCGGAGGCAAGCGATATAAATATGGTCCAAACCTCAGTACTCCTCTTCCTGTGAGGGCTTACGACAGGACCGAGGAGCAAACCAATGCCATAGTGCGGGCAGAAGTCGATGCCCATTTTGGACCGAAACCGCCACCGCCGCCAAGGGAGAAAGTGCATGTGGAAGTAGTTGACCACTTCATTCGTATGGCTCAACCACCAGCTCCTAAGCCTGTTGACTCATACTATGAGCGCCACATCAGGAAGTTACATCGACAATGTCTATAGAAGGAGGCGAGCTCGAGCTCGAGCAAACAACAAGCAGCTGTCAAAATGCGGGAAAACCGTTGCCCAGCTGGGAAAACAGGCGGCGCAATCGATCCCCCCGCTTGTTGTGCCGCCAACAACACGTGACTGTACGCATGCCCAATATTATTGTGGCAAAACAGTTTACGTTCCCAAGGTGGGCGATGTGGTAATAACCCAGGAGCATATAATGCAGGCTGAAGAACTCAAGATCACTGTTGGACAACTCCTCAAGATCGAGAACATGCCTCTGATTATAGAGGAGGAAATAAAATGGAAATTTGTCCAGGGCCAACCTTTGGTCAAGCCAGAAGATGTCAACAAGCTCCCAACGAGAATGTATGAATTGCATCAATGGTACATGGACATTATCAAGAGATCCGATCGAGAGTCCCTCATGGTGTATGTCAAGAAGGATGATTACTACCATGAGAAAGCTGTGGCCGTTGAGTATTCTGAACTGTTTCAGTTATACAATCAAGATGCACTCGACAAATCTATCGTCAGTTGCTATTGTCTGTAAGTGATTGCTTTCTGTAATTTAAGTCTCAAGCTAGCTGTAGTGATCCTTTTGATCAATCATTACGTGTAATTATCCTCACTATATTCTTTTCTATGGTATTATGCAGGATGAAGATGTATGAAATGAGAAAAGGTGGACGCTATGGCATTGGGTTCATTGACCCAAACACCGTTAATGAATACACATGGAAATTAGATGCATATTATGAAAAAGAGGTAGAGGACAGCATGTTCGAGTTCTTGAAGCGCCTCAAATACAATGAAGATATACTACTTCCTTACAACTTCCAGTGAGTCACACTTTCTTGTACTACAAATTCTCTGTTTTTGCCTACTAGCTAGCTACATGTTTTTGCTTACATATGCCCACTTAATTAAGACATGCAAACGTGTGTGCATGCAGATATCACTGGATCTTGTGTATCATTAAAGTTGACGCCGAAACAGTTGAAATACTGGACTCGCTACTCAAAGCAAATAGTGACTATAACATCTTGTTTGGGATAGTCAACAGGTAATTTCAATCATTATTAACTATATATCTCGGCCTATTTAGTTCGTCATTTCATGATATGAACTATTTAATAACCCCTTTATTCATTTTCTTTGTCGGCGGGCAGGGCTTGGGCAAGGTTCATCAGCGTCACGGAAGGCGAATGGAAACCAAAGCTGAAATGGTTTCGAGCCAAGGTAAGTAATTAAGTAGTACTAGCTAGCTAGCTAGCTGCCATCTCTTTAATTATCATGCTTGATTAATTATTATCTGATCAAATTAAATTCCATTCTCGTAATAAAGGCCCCGAAGCAGGCGCAGGGGACTGATCTATGTGCATTCTGCGTTTGCGAGAACATTCGCATGATGGCGTCCAAAAGGAGCAGATCTCAAAGACAGGAATGGGTACGCTTGTCAGAACACTATTCACAATTTTTACACCATTATCGATATCTAGTCACACAACTAATACACATGCATATTGATCTCCTTCTTAACAGTTCAAAGAGGTGCGGGACAAGCTCCTACCAACGGAGCGCGTAGAAGCACTTCAAGAGGAAATAGCGGGATTTTTGCTCGACCAGGTCATAAATCCGAAGGGAGAATACTATTACCTGCTACTGCCCCCATCGAAAAAGACATGAACCACTTCCAATTGTCATCGTGCTCCGAAGGCACCAATCAGGCTAATGCCACTGGCTCCGAAGGCAACATGCATATGTAGGAGAAATTGTATATAGCTATACATGTGTGTATGTGTGAATTAATATGGTGGTTTGTGAGACATGATTGATGATATATATATATATATATGATTGGTTCTACTAGAAATTCTATATATATATATATATATATATATGCATAACGTGTATAATGTGTAGTACCGTAAAATACCAGCAAACGAAAAAGAATTAAAATGGAAAACACAAAATTAAATGAAAAAGAAATCATAAAACCAAAAAAACCCCAACATTTTAGTACCGGTTGGTGTTACCAACCGGTACTAAAGGGCTCCCGACCCCCGGAGCTGGCTCGTGCCACGTGGTTGCCCTTTAGCACCGGTTCGTGCTGAACCGGTACTAAAGGGGGGGGCCTTTAGTGCCGAAATTTTAGTGCCGGTTACCTAACCGGCACTAAAGGGCCTTACGAACCGGTGCTATTGCCCGGTTCTGCACTAGTGAGAGCTCCTTTATAATCACCCAGTTATGCTGTGACGTTTGGTTGCACACAAAGTGTTCCTCCGGCAAACGGGAGTTGCATAATCTCTTAGTCATAGGAACATGTATAAGTCATGAAGAAAGCAATAGCAACATACTAAATGATCGAGTGCTAAGCTAACGGAATGGGTCATGTCAATCAGATCATTCACCTAATGATGAGATCCCGTTAATCAAATAACAACTCTTTGTCCATGGTTAGGAAACATAACCATCTTTGATTAACGAGCTAGTCAAGTAGAGGCATACTAGTGACACTCTGTTTGTCTATGTATTCACACATGTATTATGTTTTCGGTTAATACAATTCTAGCATGAATAATAAACATTTATCATGATATAAGGAAATAAATAATAACTTTATTATTGCCTCTAGGGCATATTTCCTTCAGTCTCTCACTTGCAATAGAGTCAATAATCTAGATCACATCACCATGTGATTAACATCGATAGTTCACATCATCATGTGATTAACACCTATAGTTCACATCGACATGTGACCAACACCCAAAGGGTTTACTAGAGTCAGTAATCTAGTTCACATCGCTATGTGATGAACACCCAAAGAGTACTAAGGTGTGATCATGTTTTGCTTGTGAGATAATTTTAGTCAACGGGTCTGTCACATTCAGATCCGTAAGTATTTTGCAAATTTCTATGTCAACAATGTTCTGCATGGAGCTACTCTAGCTAATTGCTCCCACTTTCAATATGTATCCAGATTGAGACTTAGAGTCATCTGGATCAGTGTCAAAACTTGCATCGACGTAACCCTTTACGACGAACCTTTTTTCACTTCCGTAATCGAGAAACATATCCTTATTCCAGTAAGGATAATTTTGACCGTTGTCCAGTGATCTACTCCTAGATCACTATTGTACTCCCTTGCCAAACTTAGTGGTAGGGTATACAATAGATCTGGTACACAGCATGACATACTTTATAGAACCTATGGCCAAGGCATAGGGAATGACATTCATTCGCTTTCTATCTTCTGCCGTGGTCGGGCTTTGAGTCTTACTCAATTTCACACCTTGTAACATAGGCAAGAAACTCTTTCTTTGACAGTTCCATTTTGAACTACTTCAAAATCTTGTCAAGGTATGTATTATTGAAAAAACTTATCAAGCGTCTTGATCTATCTCTATAGATCTTGATGCTCAATATGTAAGCAACTTCACCGAGGTCTTTCTTTGAAAAACTCCTTTCGAACACTCCTTTATGCTTTGCAGAATAATTCTACATTATTTCCGATCAACAATATGTCATACACATATACTTATCAGAAATGCTGTAGTGCTCCCACTCACTTTCTTGTAAATACAGGCTTCACCACAAGTCTGTATAAAACTATATGCTTTGATCAACTTATCAAAGCGTATATTCCAACTCCGAGATGCTTGCACCAGTCCATAGATGGATCGCTGGAGCTTGCATATTTTGTTAGCTCCCTTTGGATTGACAAAACCTTCCGGTTGCATCATATACAACTCTTCTTCTAGAAATCCATTCAGGAATGCAGTTCTGACATCCATCTACCAAATTTCATAATCATAAAATGCGGCAATTGCTAACATGATTCGGACAGACATAAGCATCGCTACGGGTGAGAAGGTCTCATCGTAGTCTACCCCTTGAACTTGTCGAAAACCTTTTGCGACAAGTCGAGCTTTGTAGACAGTAATATTACCGTCAGCGTCAGTCTTCTTCTTGAAGATCCATTTATTCTCAATTGCTTGCCGATTATCGGGCAAGTCAACCAAAGTCCATACTTTGTTCTCATACATCGATCCCATCTTAGATTTCATGGCTTCAAGCCATTTTGCGGAATCTGGGCTCACCATCGCTTCTTCATAGTTCGTAGGTTCATCATGATCTAGCAGCATGATTTCCAGAACAGGATTACCGTACCACTCTGGCGCGGTTCTTACTCTGGTTGATCTACGAGGTTCAGTAGTATCTTGTCCTGAAGTTTCATGATCATTATCATTAGCTTCCTCACTAATTGGTGTAGGTGTCGCAGAAACAGTTTTCTCTGATGTACTACATTCCAATAAGGGAGTAGGTACAGTTACCTCATCAAGTTCTAATTTCCTCCCACTCACATCTTTCGAGAGAAACTCCTTCTCTAGAAAGTATCCATTCTTAGCAACGAATGTCTTGCCATTGGATCTGTGATAGAAGGTGTACCCAACTGTCTCCCTTGGGTATCCTATGAAGACATATTTTTCGATTTGGGTTTGAGCTTATCATGATGAAACTTTTTCTTATAAGCATCGCAACCCCAAACTTTAAGAAACGGCAACTTTGGTTTCTTGTCAAACCATAGTTCATATTGTGTCGTCTCAACGGACTTAGATGGTGCCCTTTTTTAACGTGAATGCAGCTGTCTCTAATGCATGATCCCAAAACGATATTGGTAAATCAGTAAAAACATCATAGATTGTACTATATCCAATAAAGTATGGTTATGACGTTCGGACACACCATTATGCTGTGGTGTTCCAGGTGGCATGAATTTGTGAAACTATTCCACATTGTTTTAATTGAAGACCAAACTCGTAACTCAAATATTTGTCTCCGCGATCAGATCATAGAAACCTTATTTTCTTGTCACGATGATTTTCCACTTTACTCTAAAATTCTTTGAACTTTTCAAATGTTTAAGACTTATGTTTCATCAAGTAGATATACTCATATCTGCTCACATCATATGTGAAGATCAAAAAATAATGATACTTGTCGCAAGCCTCAATATTCATCGGATCACATACATCATTATGTATGATTTCCAACAAATCTGTTGCTCACTCCATTGTTCCGAAGAACGGAGTCTTAGTCATCTTGCCCATTAGGCATGGTTCGCAAGCATCAACTGATTCATAATCAAGTGATTCCAAAAGCCCATCAGCATGGAGTTTCTTCATGCGCTTTACACCAATATCACCTAAATGGTAGTGCCACAAATAAGTTGCACTATCATTATTAACTTTGCATCTTTTGGTTCAATATTATGATTATGTGTATCACTACGATCGAGATCCAATGAACTATTTTCATTGGGTGTGTAACCATATAAGGTTTTATTCATGTAAAAAGAACAACAATTATTCTCTGACTTTAATGAATAACCGTATTGCAATAAACATGATCAAATCATATTCATGCTTAACGCAAAAACCAAATAACACTTATTTAGGTTCAACACTAATCCCGAAAGTATAGGGGAGTGTGCGACTATGATCATATCAATCTTGGAACTACTTCCAACACACATCGTCACTTCACCCTTAACTAGTCTCTGTTTATTCTGCAACTCCTGTTTTTGAGTTACTACTCTTAGCAACTGATCCAGTATTAAATACTGAGGGGTTGCTATAAACACTAGTAAAGTACACATCAATAACATGTATATCAAATATACTTTGTTCACTTTGTCATCCTTCTTATCCGCTAAATACTAGGGGTAGTTCCGCTTCTAGTGACCAGTCCCTTTGCAGTAGAAGCACTTAGTCTCAGGCTTAGGACCAGACTTGGGCTTCTTCACTTGAGCAGCAACTTGCTTGTTGTTCTTCTTGAAGTTCCCCTTCTTCCCTTTGCCCTTTTCTTGAAACTAGTGGTCTTGTTAACCATCAACACTTGATGTTTTTCTTGATTTCTACCTTCGTCGATTTCAGCATCACGAAGAGCTTGGGAATTACTTTTGTCATCCCTTGCATATTATAGTTCATCACGAAGTTCTACTAACTTGGTGATGGTGACTAGAGAATTCTGTCAATCACTATTTTATCTGGAAGATTAACTCCCACTTGATTCAAGCGATTGTAGTACTGTAACGCCCCGGACACCCGCCGGTGGTCGTTACTCCTGGCGGGATCTAGACTGGCCCCACAGAACAATACTAGTCTTTTCTGCGCACTTTGTTCTCACTCGTGCGCACCCGGGAGCAACTTCCCGGTCGGTCACCCATCCTGACACTACTCCAAGCTGAGCACGCTTAACTTTGGAGTTCTATCCGAATGGACTCCTGGAAAAGAAGGAATTCCTTATTGATATGAGTAGTCTATCATCCCTAATGAGCCAGGCTATCACATACACCCCCACTCAGAGGAACCGACGTCCTCGTCAGGCCACAGGAACGTTCCCTCTTGGCACAAACGTCTGTGCTTCCAGTCCGGTACATGTGCCATGCCAGGTGCCACGACGGGTCACAAACGTCATGAACAACATGACCACACACCTGTCTGCAACCATCCGTGTAACCGTGAGGGTCGGCTCTGATACCAACTTGTAACGCCCCGGACACACCCGCCGTAGGTCGTTACTCCTGGCGGGATCTAGACTGGCCCCACAGATCAATACTAGTCTCTTCTGCGCACTTTGTCCTCACTCGTGCGCACCCGGGAGCAACTTCCCTGTCGGTCACCCATCCTGACACTACTCCAAGCTGAGCACGCTTAACTTTGGAGTTCTGTCCGAATGGACTTCTGGAAAAGAAGGAATTCCTTATTGATATGAGTAGTCTATCATCCCTAATGAGCCAGGCTATCACAAGTACCCAGACAATCTGAGCACATGCTCACTAGTTGAGCGATTCTCCTCCATCTTTTAGCTATAGAACTTGTTGGAGACTTCATATCTCTCAACTCGGGTATTTGCTTGAAATATTAACTTCAACTCCTGGAACATCTCATATGGTCCATGACGTTCAAAACGTCTTTGAAGTCCCGATTCTAAGCCGTTAAGCATGGTGCACTAAACTATCAAATAGTCATCATATTGAGCTAGCCAAACATTCATAACGTCTACATCTGCTCCTGCAATAGGTCTGTCACCTAGCAGTGCATCAAGGACATAATTCTTCTGTGCAGCAATGAGGATAAATCTCAGATCACGGATCCCATCCGCATCATTGCTACAAACATATTTCAACACAATTTTCTCTAGGAAATATCAAAATAAACACAGGGAAGCAACAACGCGAGCTATTAATCTACAACATAATTTGCAAAATACTAACAGGACTAAGTTCATGATAAATTTAAGTTCAATTAATCATATTACTTAAGAACTCCCACTTAGATAGACATCCCTCTAATCCTCTAAGTGATCACGTGATCCAAATCAACTAAACCATGTCCGATCATCACGTGAGATGGAGTAGTTTCATTGGTGAACATCACTATGTTGATCATCTCTATGTCTTTCAAGAGAAACTCCTTCTCTAGAAAGTATCCATTCTCAGCAACGAATGTCTTGCCTTTGGATCTGTGATAGAAGGTGTACCCAAATGTCTCCTTTGGGTATCCTATGAAGACATATTTTTCGATTTGGGTTTGAGCTTATCATGATGAAACTTTTTCTTATAAGAATCGCAACCCCAAACTTTAAGAAACGACAACTTTGGTTTCTTGCCAAACCATAGTTCATATTGTGTCGTCTCAACGGACTTAGATGGTGCCCCTTTTCAAACGTGAATGCAGCTGTCTCTAATGCATGATCCCAAAACGATATTAGTAAATCAGTAAGAAACATCATAGATTGTACTATATCCAATAAAGTATGGTTATGACGTTCGGACACACCATTATGCTGTGGTGTTCCAGGTGGCATGAATTTGTGAAACTATTCCACATTGTTTTAATTGAAGACCAAACTCATAACTCAAATATTTGTCTCCACGATCAGATCATAGAAACCTTATTTTCTTGTCACGATGATTTTCCACTTTACTCTGAAATTCTTTGAAGTTTTCAAATGTTTAAGACTTATGTTTCATCAAGTAGATATACTCATATCTGCTCACATCATATGTGAAGATCAGAAAATAATGATACTTGTCGCGAGCCTCAATATTCATCGGATCACATACATCATTATGTATGATTTCCAATAAATCTATTGCTCACTCCATTGTTCCGAAGAACGGAGTCTTAGTCATCTTTCCCATGAGGCATGGTTCGCAAGCACCAACTGATTCATAATCAAGTGATTCCAAAAGCCCATCAGCATGGAGTTTCTTCATGCGCTTTACACCAATATGACCTAAATGGCAGTGCCACAAATAAGTTGCACTATCATTATTAACTTTGCATCTTTTGGTTCAATATTATGATTATGTGTATCACTACGAACGAGATCCAATGAACTATTTTCATTGGGTGTGTAACCATATAAGGTTTTATTCATGTAAACAGAACAACAATTATTCTCTGACTTTAATGAATAACCGTATTGCAATAAACATGATCAAATCATATTCATGCTTAACGCAAAAACCAAATAACACTTATTTAGGTTCAACACTAATCCCGAAAGTATAGGGGAGTGTACGATGATGATCATATCAATCTTGGAACTACTTCCAACACACATCGTCACTTCACCCTTAACTAGTCTCTGTTTATTCTGCAACTCCTGTTTTCGAGTTACTACTCTTAGCAACTGATCCAGTATTAAATACTGAGGGGTTGCTATAAACACTAGTAAAGTACACATCAATAACATGTATATCAAATATACTTTTGTTCACTTTGCCATCCTTCTTATCCGCCAAATACTTGGGGTAGTTCCGCTTCTAGTGACTAGTCCCTTTGCAGTAGAAGCACTTAGTCTCAGGCTTAGGACCAGACTTGGGCTTCTTCACTTGAGCAGCAACTTGCTTGTTGTTCTTCTTGAAGTTCCCCTTCTTCCCTTTGCCCTTTTCTTGAAACTAGTGGTCTTGTTAACCATCAGCACTAGATGTTTTTCTTGATTTCTACATTCGTCGATTTCAGCATCACGAAGAGCTTGGGAATTACTTTTGTCATCCCTTGCATATTATAGTTCATCACGAAGTTCTACTAACTTGGTGATGGTGACTAGAGAATTCTGTCAATCACTATTTTATCTGGAAGATTAACTCCCACTTGATTCAAGCGATTGTAGTACTGTAACGCCCCAGACACACCCGCCGGTGGTCGTTACTCTTGGCGGGATCTAGACTGGCCCCACAGATCAATACTAGTCTTTTCTGCGCACTTTGTCCTCACCCGTGCGCACCCGGGAGCAACTTCCCGGTCGGTCACCCATCCTGACACTACTCCAAGCTGAGCACGCTTAACTTTGGAGTTCTGTCCGAATGGACTCCTGGAAAAGAAGGAATTCCTTATTGATATGAGTAGTCTATCATCCCTAATGAGCCAGGCTATCACATACACCCCCACTCAGAGGAACCGACGTCCTCGTCGGGCCACAGGAACGTTCCCTCTTGGCACAAACGTCTGTGCTTCCAGTCCGGTACATGTGCCATGCCGGGTGCCACGACGGGTCACAAACGTCATGAACAACATGACCACACACCTGTCTGCAACCATCCGTGTAGCCGTGAGGGTCGGCTCTGATACCAACTTGTAACGCCCCGGACACACCCGCCGTTGGTCGTTACCCCTGGCGGGATCTAGACTGGCCCCACAGATCAATACTAGTCTTTTCTGCGCACTTTGTCCTCACTCGTGCGCACCCGGGAGCAACTTCCCTGTCGGTCACCCATCCTGACACTACTCCAAGCTGAGCACGCTTAACTTTGGAGTTCTGTCCGAATGGACTCCTGGAAAAGAAGGAATTCCTTATTGATATGAGTAGTCTATCATCCCTAATGAGCCAGGCTATCACAAGTACCCAGACAATCTGAGCACATGCTCACTAGTTGAGCGATTCTCCTCCATCTTTTAGCTATAGAACTTGTTGGAAACTTCATATCTCTCAACTCGGGTATTTGCTTGAAATATTAACTTCAACTCCTGGAACATCTCATATGGTCCATGACGTTCAAAACGTCTTTGAAGTCCCGATTCTAAGCCGTTAAGCATGGTGCACTAAACTATCAAATAGTCATCATATTGAGCTAGCCAAACGTTCATAACGTCTGCATCTGCTCCTGCAATAGGTCTGTCACCTAGCAGTGCATCAAGGACATAATTCTTCTGTGGAGCAATGAGGATAAATCTCAGATCACGGATCCAATCCGCATCATTGCTACTAACATCTTTCAACACAATTTTCTCTAGGAACATATCAAAATAAACACAGGGAAGCAACAACGCGAGCTATTGATCTACAACATAATTTGCAAAATACTAACAGGACTAAGTTCATGATAAATTTAAGTTCAATTAATCATATTACTTAAGAACTCCCACTTAGATAGACATCCCTCTAATCCTCTAAGTGATCACGTGATCCAAATCAACTAAACCATGTCCGATCATCACGTGAGATGGAGTAGTTTCATTGGTGAACATCACTATGTTGATCATCTCTATGTCTTTCGAGAGAAACTCCTTCTCTAGAAAGTATCCATTCTCAGCAACAAATGTCTTGCCTTTGGATCTGTGATAGAAGGTGTACCCAAATGTCACCTTTGGGTATCCTATGAAGACATATTTTTCGATTTGGG
Source organism: Triticum monococcum (assembly GCA_034509565.1). Lineage (NCBI taxonomy): Eukaryota > Viridiplantae > Streptophyta > Magnoliopsida > Poales > Poaceae > Triticum > Triticum monococcum. Next base: position 498,317,997 of record CM067845.1, on the reverse strand, counting down.
TTTGAGCTTATCATGATGAAACTTTTTTCTTATAAGCATCGCAACCCCAAACTTTAAGAAACGACAACTTTGCTTTCTTGCCAAACCATAGTTCATATTGTGTCGTCTCAACGGACTTAGATGGTGCCCCTTTTTTAACGTGAATGCAGCTGTCTCTAATGCATGATCCCAAAACGATATTAGTAAATCAGTAAGAAACATCATAGATTGTACTATATCCAATAAAGTATGGTTATGACGTTCGGACACACCATTATGCTGTGGTGTTCCAGGTGGCATGAATTTGTGAAACTATTCCACATTATTTTAATTGAAGACCAAACTCATAACTCAAATATTTGTCTCCACGATCAGATCATAGAAACCTTATTTTCTTGTCACGATGATTTTCCACTTTACTCTGAAATTCTTTGAAGTTATCAAATGTTTAAGACTTATGTTTCATCAAGTAGATATACTCATATCTGCTCACATCATATGTGAAGATCAGAAAATAATGATACTTGTCGCGAGCCTCAATATTCATCAGATCACATACATCATTATGTATGATTTCCAACAAATCTGTTGCTCACTCCATTGTTCCGAAGAACGGAGTCTTAGTCATCTTGCCCATGAGGCATGGTTCGCAAGCACCAACTGATTCATAATCAAGTGATTCCAAAAGCCCATCAGCATGGAGTTTCTTCATGCGCTTTACACCAATATGACCTAAATGGCAGTGCCACAAATAAGTTGCACTATCATTATTAACTTTGCATCTTTTGGTTCAATATTATGATTATGTGTATCACTACGATCGAGATCCAATGAACTATTTTCATTGGGTGTGTAACCATATAAGGTTTTATTCATGTAAACAGAACAACAATTATTCTCTGACTTTAATGAATAACCGTATTGCAATAAACATGATCAAATCATATTCATGCTTAACGCAAAAACCAAATAACACTTATTTAGGTTCAACACTAATCCCGAAAGTATAGGGGAGTGTGCGATGATGATCATATCAATCTTGGAACTACTTCCAACACACATCGTCACTTCACCCTTAACTAGTCTCTGTTTATTCTGCAACTCCTGTTTTCGAGTTACTACTCTTAGCAACTGATCCAGTATTAAATACTGAGGGGTTGCTATAAACACTAGTAAAGTACACATCAATAACATGTATATCAAATATACTTTTGTTCACTTTGCCATCCTTCTTATCCGCCAAATACTTGGGGTAGTTCCGCTTCTAGTGACTAGTCCCTTTGTAGTAGAAGCACTTAGTCTCAGGCTTAGGACCAGACTTGGGCTTCTTCACTTGAGCAGCAACTTGCTTGTTGTTCTTCTTGAAGTTCCCCTTCTTCCCTTTGCCCTTTTCTTGAAACTAGTGGTCTTGTTAACCATCAACACTTGATGTTTTTCTTGATTTCTACCTTCGTCGATTTCAGTATCACGAAGAGCTTGGGAATTACTTTTGTCATCCCTTGCATATTATAGTTCATCACGAAGTTCTACTAACTTGGTGATGGTGACTAGAGAATTCTGTCAATCACTATTTTATCTGGAAGATTAACTCCCACTTGATTCAAGCGATTGTAGTACTGTAACGCCCCGGACACACCCGCCGGTGGTCGTTACTCTTGGCGGGATCTAGACTGGCCCCATAGAACAATACTAGTCTTTTCTGCACACTTTGTCCTCACTCGTGCGCACCCGGGAGCAACTTCCCGGTCGGTCACCCATCCTGACACTACTCCAAGCTGAGCACGCTTAACTTTGGAGTTCTGTCCGAATGGACTCCTGGAAAAGAAGGAATTCCTTATTGATATGAGTAGTCTATCATCCCTAAAGAAACAGGCTATCACATACACCGCCACTCAGAGGAACCGACATCCTTGTCGGGCCACAGGAACGTTCCCTCTTGGCACAAACGTCTGTGCTTCCAGTCCGGTACATGTGCCATGCCGGGTGCCACGACGGGTCACAAACGTCATGAATAACATGACCACACACCTGTCTGCAACCATCCGTGTAACCGTGAGGGTCGGCTCTGATACCAACTTGTAACGCCCCGGACACACCCGCCGTTGGTCGTTACTCCTGGCGGGATCTAGACTGGCCCCACAGATCAATACTAGTCTTTTCTGCGCACTTTGTCCTCACTCGTGCGCACCCGAGAGCAACTTCCCAATCGGTCACCCATCCTGACACTACTCCAAGCTGAGCACGCTTAACTTTGGAGTTCTGTCCGAATGGACTCCTGGAAAAGAAGGAATTCCTTATTGATATGAGTAGTCTATCATCCCTAATGAGCCAGGCTATCACATACACCCCCACTCAGAGGAACCGACGTCCTCGTCGGGCCACAGGAACGTTCCCTCTTGGCACAAACGTCTGTGCTTCCAGTCCGGTACATGTGCCATGCCGGGTGCCACGACGGGTCACAAACGTCATGAACAACATGACCACACATCTGTCTGCAACCATCCGTGTAGCCGTGAGGGTCGGCTCTGATACCAACTTGTAACGCCCCGGACACACCCGCCGTTGGTCGTTACTCCTGGCGGGATCTAGACTGGCCCCACAGATCAATACTAGTCTTTTCTGCGCACTTTGTCCTCACTCGTGCGCACCCGGGAGCAACTTCCCTGTCGGTCACCCATCCTGACACTACTCCAAGCTGAGCACGCTTAACTTTGGAGTTCTGTCCGAATGGACTCCTGGAAAAGAAGGAATTCCTTATTGATATGAGTAGTATATCATCCCTAATGAGCCAGGCTATCACAAGTACCCAGACAATCTGAGCACATGCTCACTAGTTGAGCGATTCTCCTCCATCTTTTAGCTATAGAACTTGTTGGAGACTTCATATCTCTCAACTCGGGTATTTGCTTGAAATATTAACTTCAACTCCTGGAACATCTCATATGGTCGATGACGTTCAAAACGTCTTTGAAGTCCCGATTCTAAGCCGTTAAGCATGGCGCACTAAACTATCAAGTAGTCATCATATTGAGCTAGCCAAACGTTCATAACGTCTGCATCTGCTCCTGCAATAGGTCTGTCACCTAGCGGTGCATCAAGGACATAATTCTTCTGTGCAGCAATGAGGATAAACCTCAGATCACGGATCCAATCCGCATCATTGCTACTAACATCTTTCAACACAATTTTCTCTAGGAACATATCAAAATAAACACAGAGGAAGCAACAACGCGAGCTATTGATCTACAACATAATTTGCAAAATACTAACAGGACTAAGTTCATTATAAATTTAAGTTCAATTAATCATATTACTTAAGAACTCCCACTTAGATAGACATCCCTCTAATCCTCTAAGTGATCACGTGATCCAAATCAACTAAACCATGTCCGATCATCACGTGAGATGGAGTAGTTTCATTGGTGAACATCACTATGTTGATCATATCTATGTCTTTCGAGAGAAACTCCTTCTCTAGAAAGTATCCATTCTCAGCAATGAATGTCTTGCCTTTGGATCTGTGATAGAAGGTGTACCCAACTGTCTCCTTTGGGTATCCTATGAAGACATATTTTTTGATTTGGGTTTGAGCTTATCATGATGAAACTTTTTCTTATAAGCATCGCAACCCCAAACTTTAAGAAACGACAACTTTGGTTTGTTGCCAAACCATAGTTAATATTGTGTCGTCTCAACGGACTTAGATGGTGCCCCTTTTTTAACGTGAATGCAGCTATCTCTAATGCATGATCCCAAAACGATATTGGTAAATCAGTAAGAAACATCATAGATTGTACTATATCCAATAAAGTATGGTTATGACGTTCGGACACACCATTATGCTGTGGTGTTCCAGGTGGCATGAATTTGTGAAACTATTCCACATTGTTTTAATTGAAGACCAAACTCGTAACTCAAATATTTGTCTCTGCGATCAGATCATAGAAACCTTATTTTCTTGTCACGATGATTTTCCACTTTACTCTGAAATTCTTTGAAGTTATCAAATGTTTAAGACTTATGTTTCATCAAGTAGATATACTCATATCTGCTCACATCATATGTGAAGATCAGAAAATAATGATACTTGTCGCGAGCCTCAATATTCATCAGATCACATACATCATTATGTATGATTTCCAACAAATCTGTTGCTCACTCCATTGTTCCGAAGAACGGAGTCTTAGTCATCTTGCCCATGAGGCATGGTTCGCAAGCACCAACTGATTCATAATCAAGTGATTCCAAAAGCCCATCAGCATGGAGTTTCTTCATGCGCTTTACACCAATATGACCTAAATGGCAGTGCCACAAATAAGTTGCACTATCATTATTAACTTTGCATCTTTTGGTTCAATATTATGATTATGTGTATCACTACGATCGAGATCCAATGAACTATTTTCATTGGGTGTGTAACCATATAAGGTTTTATTCATGTAAACAGAACAACAATTATTCTCTGACTTTAATGAATAACTGTATTGCAATAAACATGATCAAATCATATTCATGCTTAACGCAAAAACCAAATAACACTTATTTAGGTTCAACACTAATCCCGAAAGTATAGGGGAGTGTGCGATGATGATCATATCAATCTTGGAACTACTTTCAACACACATCGTCACTTCACCCTTAACTAGTCTCTGTTTATTCTGCAACTCCTGTTTTCGAGTTACTACTCTTAGCAACTGATCCAGTATTAAATACTGAGGGGTTGCTATAAACACTAGTAAAGTACACATCAATAACATGTATATCAAATATACTTTTGTTCACTTTGCCATCCTTCTTATCCGCCAAATACTTGGGGTAGTTCCGCTTCTAGTGACTAGTCCCTTTGTAGTAGAAGCACTTAGTCTCAGGCTTAGGACCAGACTTGGGCTTCTTCACTTGAGCAGCAACTTGCTTGTTGTTCTTCTTGAAGTTCCCCTTCTTCCCTTTGCCCTTTTCTTGAAACTAGTGGTCTTGTTAACCATCAACACTTGATGTTTTTCTTGATTTCTACCTTCGTCGATTTCAGTATCACGAAGAGCTTGGGAATTACTTTTGTCATCCCTTGCATATTATAGTTCATCACGAAGTTCTACTAACTTGGTGATGGTGACTAGAGAATTCTGTCAATCACTATTTTATCTGGAAGATTAACTCCCACTTGATTCAAGCGATTGTAGTACTGTAACGCCCCGGACACACCCGCCGGTGGTCGTTACTCCTGGCGGGATCTAGACTGGCCCCATAGAACAATACTAGTCTTTTCTGCACACTTTGTCCTCACTCGTGCGCACCCGGGAGCAACTTCCCGGTCGGTCACCCATCCTGACACTACTCCAAGCTGAGCACGCTTAACTTTGGAGTTCTGTCCGAATGGACTCCTGGAAAAGAAGGAATTCCTTATTGATATGAGTAGTCTATCATCCCTAAAGAAACAGGCTATCACATACACCGCCACTCAGAGGAACCGACATCCTTGTCGGGCCACAGGAACGTTCCCTCTTGGCACAAACGTCTGTGCTTCTAGTCCGGTACATGTGCCATGCCGGGTGCCACGACGGGTCACAAACGTCATGAACAACATGACCACACACCTGTCTGCAACCATCCGTGTAACCGTGAGGGTCGGCTCTGATACCAACTTGTAACGCCCCGGACACACCCGCCGTTGGTCGTTACTCCTGGCGGGATCTAGACTGGCCCCACAGATCAATACTAGTCTTTTCTGCGCACTTTGTCCTCACTCGTGCGCACCCGGGAGCAACTTCCCAATCGGTCACCCATCCTGACACTACTCCAAGCTGAGCACGCTTAACTTTGGAGTTCTGTCCGAATGGACTCCTGGAAAAGAAGGAATTCCTTATTGATATGAGTAGTCTATCATCCCTAATGAGCCAGGCTATCACATACACCCCCACTCAGAGGAACCGACGTCCTCGTCGGGCCACAGGAACGTTCCCTCTTGGCACAAACGTCTGTGCTTCCAGTCCGGTACATGTGCCATGCCGGGTGCCACGACGGGTCACAAACGTCATGAACAACATGACCACACATCTGTCTGCAACCATCCGTGTAACCGTGAGGGTCAGCTCTGATACCAACTTGTAACGCCCCGGACACACCCGCCGTTGGTCGTTACTCCTGGCGGGATCTAGACTGGCCCCACAGATCAATACTAGTATTTTCTGCGCACTTTGTCCTCACTCGTGCGCACCCGGGAGCAACTTCCCTGTCGGTCACCCATCCTGACACTACTCCAAGCTGAGCACGCTTAACTTTGGAGTTCTGTCCGAATGGACTCCTGGAAAAGAAGGAATTCCTTATTGATATGAGTAGTATATCATCCCTAATGAGCCAGGCTATCACAAGTACCCAGACAATCTGAGCACATGCTCACTAGTTGAGCGATTCTCCTCCATCTTTTAGCTATAGAACTTGTTGGAGACTTCATATCTCTCAACTCGGGTATTTGCTTGAAATATTAACTTCAACTCCTGGAACATCTCATATGGTCGATGACGTTCAAAACGTCTTTGAAGTCCCGATTCTAAGCCGTTAAGCATGGCGCACTAAACTATCAAGTAGTCATCATATTGAGCTAGCCAAACGTTCATAACGTCTGCATCTGCTCCTGCAATAGGTCTGTCACCTAGCGGTGCATCAAGGACATAATTCTTCTGTGCAGCAATGAGGATAAACCTCAGATCACGGATCCAATCCGCATCATTGCTACTAACATCTTTCAACACAATTTTCTCTAGCAACATATCAAAATAAACACAGAGGAAGCAACAACGCGAGCTATTGATCTACAACATAATTTGCAAAATACTAACAGGACTAAGTTCATTATAAATTTAAGTTCAATTAATCATATTACTTAAGAACTCCCACTTAGATAGACATCCCTCTAATCCTCTAAGTGATCACGTGATCCAAATCAACTAAACCATGTCCGATCATCACGTGAGATGGAGTAGTTTCATTGGTGAACATCACTATGTTGATCATATCTATGTCTTTCGAGAGAAACTCCTTCTCTAGAAAGTATCCATTCTCAGCAATGAATGTCTTGCCTTTGGATCTGTGATAGAAGGTGTACCCAACTGTCTCCTTTGGGTATCCTATGAAGACATATTTTTTGATTTGGGTTTGAGCTTATCATGATGAAACTTTTTCTTATAAGCATCGCAACCCCAAACTTTAAGAAACGACAACTTTGGTTTGTTGCCAAACCATAGTTAATATTGTGTCGTCTCAACGGACTTAGATGGTGCCCCTTTTTTAACGTGAATGCAGCTGTCTCTAATGCATGATCCCAAAACGATATTAGTAAATCAGTAAGAAACATCATAGATTGTACTATATCCAATAAAGTATGGTTATGACGTTCGGACACACCATTATGCTGTGGTGTTCCAGGTGGCATGAATTTGTGAAACTATTCCACATTGTTTTAATTGAAGACCAAACTCGTAACTCAAATATTTGTCTCTGCGATCAGATCATAGAAACCTTATTTTCTTGTCACGATGATTTTCCACTTTACTCTAAAATGCTTTGAACTTTTCAAATGTTTAAGACTTATGTTTCATCAAGTAGATATACTCATATCTGCTCACATCATATGTGAAGATCAGAAAATAATGATACTTGTCGCGAGCCTCAATATTCATCAGATCACATACATCATTATGTATGATTTCCAACAAATCTGTTGCTCACTCCATTGTTCCGAAGAACGGAGTCTTAGTCATCTTGCCCATGAGGCATGGTTCGCAAGCACCAACTGATTCATAATCAAGTGATTCCAAAAGCCCATCAGCATGGAGTTTCTTCATGCGCTTTACACCAATATGACCTAAATGGCAGTGCCACAAATAAGTTGCACTATCATTATTAACTTTGCATCTTTTGGTTCAATATTATGATTATGTGTATCACTACGATCGAGATCCAATGAACTATTTTCATTGGGTGTGTAACCATATGAGGTTTTATTCATGTAAACAGAACAACAATTATTCTCTGACTTTAATGAATAACCGTATTGCAATAAACATGATCAAATCATATTCATGCTTAACGCAAAAACCAAATAACACTTATTTAGGTTCAACACTAATCCCGAAAGTATAGGGGAGTGTGCGATGATGATCATATCAATCTTGGAACTACTTCCAACACACATCGTCACTTCACCCTTAACTAGTCTCTGTTTATTCTGCAACTCCTGTTTTCGAGTTACTACTCTTAGCAACTGATCCAGTATTAAATACTGAGGGGTTGCTATAAACACTAGTAAAGTACACATCAATAACATGTATATCAAATATACTTTTGTTCACTTCGCCATCCTTCTTATCCGCCAAATACTTGGGGTAGTTCCGCTTCTAGTGACTAGTCCCTTTGTAGTAGAAGCACTTAGTCTCAGGCTTAGGACCAGACTTGGGCTTCTTCACTTGAGCAGCAACTTGCTTGATGTTCTTCTTGAAGTTCCCCTTCTTCCCTTTGCCCTTTTCTTGAAACTAGTGGTCTTGTTAACCATCAACACTAGATGTTTTTCTTGATTTCTACCTTCGTCGATTTCAGCATCACGAAGAGTTTGGGAATTACTTTTGTCATCCCTTGCATATTATAGTTCATCACGAAGTTCTACTAACTTGGTGATGGTGACTAGAGAATTCTGTCAATCACTATTTTATCTGGAAGATTAACTCCCACTTGATTCAAGCGATTGTAGTACTGTAACGCCCCGGACACACCCGCCGGTGGTCGTTACTCTTAGCGGGATCTAGACTGGCCCCACAGATCAATACTAGTCTTTTCTGCGCACTTTGTCCTCACCCGTGCGCACCCGGGAGCAACTTCCCGGTTGGTCACCCATCCTGACACTACTCCAAGCTGAGCACGCTTAACTTTGGAGTTCTGTCCGAATGGACTACTGGAAAAGAAGGAATTCCTTATTGATATGAGTAGTCTATCATCCCTAATGAGCCAGGCTATCACATACACCCCCACTCAGAGGAACCGACGTCCTCGTCGGGCCACAGGAACGTTCCCTCTTGGCACAAACGTCTGTGCTTCCAGTCCGGTACATGTGCCATGCCGGGTGCCACGACGGGTCACAAACGTCATGAACAACATGACCACACACCTGTCTGCAACCATCCGTGTAACCGTGAGGGTCGGCTCTGATACCAACTTGTAACGCCCCGGACACACCCGCCGTTGGTCGTTACTCCTGGCGGGATCTAGACTGGCCCCACAGATCAATACTAGTCTTTTCTACACACTTTGTCCTCACTCGTGCGCACCCGGGAGCAACTTCCCGGTCGGTCACCCATCCTGACACTACTCCAAGCTGAGCACGCTTAACTTTGGAGTTCTGTCCGAATGGACTCCTGGAAAAGAAGGAATTCCTTATTGATATGAGTAGTCTATCATCCCTAATGAGCCAGGCTATCACAAGTACCCAGACAATCTGAGCACATGCTCACTAGTTGAGCGATTCTCCTCCATCTTTTAGCTATAGAACTTGTTGGAGACTTCATATCTCTCAACTCGGGTATTTGCTTGAAATATTAACTTCAACTCCTGGAACATCTCATATGGTCCATGACATTCAAAACGTCTTTGAAGTCCCGATTCTAAGCCGTTAAGCATGGTGCACTAAACTATCAAGTAGTCATCATATTGAGCTAGCCAAACGTTCATAACGTCTGCTTCTGCTCCTGCAATAGGTCTGTCACCTAGCGGTGCATCAAGGACATAATTCTTCTATGCAGCAATGAGGATAAACCTCAGATCACGGATCCAATCCGCATCATTGCTACTAACATCTTTCAACACAATTTTCTCTAGGAACATATCAAAATAAACACAGGGAAGCAACAACGCGAGCTATTGATCTACAACATAATTTGCAAAATACTAACAGGAGTAAGTTCATGATAAATTTAAGTTCAATTAATCATATTACTTAAGAACTCCCACTTAGATAGACATCCCTCTAATCCTCTAAGTGATCATGTGATCCAAATGAACTAAACCATGTCCGATCATCACGTGAGATGGAGTAGTTTCATTGGTGAACATCACTATGTTGATCATATCTACTATATGATTCACGCTCGACCTTTCGGTCTCCGTGTTCCGAGGCCATATCTGTATATGCTAGGCTCGTCAAGTTTAACCTGAGTATTCCGCGTGTGCAACTGTTTTGCACCCGTTGTATTTGAACGTAGAGCCTATCACACCCGATCATCATGTGGTGTCTCAGCACGAAGAACTTTCGCAACGGTGCATACTCAGGGAGAACACTTCTTGATAATTTAGTGAGAGATCATCTTATAATGCTACCGTCGATCAAAGCAAGATAAGATGCATAAAAGATAAACATCACATGCAATCAATATAGGTGATATGATATGGCCATCATCATCTTGTGCCTGTGATCTCCATCTCCGAAGCACCGTCATGATCACCATCGTCACCGGCGCGACACCTTGATCTCCATCGTAGCATCATTGTCGTCTCGCCAATCTTATGCTTCCACGACTATCGCTACCGCTTAGTGATAAAGTAAAGCATTACAGCGCGATTGCATTGCATACAATAAAGCGACAACCATATGGCTCCTGCCAGTTGCCGATAACTCGATTACAAAACATGATCATCTCATACAATAAAATTTAGCATCATGTCTTGACCATATCACATCACAACATGCCCTGCAAAAACAAGTTAGATGTCCTCTACTTTGTTGTTGCAATTTTTACGTGGCTGCTACGGGCTTAAGCAAGAACCAATCTTACCTACGCATCAAAACCACAACGATAGTTTGTCAAGTTGGTGCTGTTTTAACCTTCGCAAGGACCGGGCGTAGCCACACTCAGTTCAACTAAAGTTGGAGAAACTGTCACCCGCAAGCCACCTATGTGCAAAGCACGTTGGGAGAACCGGTCTCGCGTAAGCGTACGCGTAATGTCGGTCCGGGCCGCTTCGTCCAACAATACCGCCGAACCAAAGTATGACATGCTGGTAAGCAGTATGACTTATATCGCCCACAACTCACTTGTGTTCTACTCGTGCATATAACATCAACACATAAAACCTAGGCTCGGATGCCACTGTTGGGGAACGTAGTAATTTCAAAAAAATTCCTACGCACACGCAAGATCATGGTGATGCATAGCAACGAGAGGGGAGAGTGTTGTCTACGTACCCTCGTAGACAGAAGCGGAAGCACTGACGCAACATAGAGGAAGTAGTCGTACGTCTTGCCGATCCGACCGATCCAAGCATCGTTACTCCGGCACCTCCGAGTTCTTAGCACACGTACAGCTCGATGACACTCCCCGGGCTCCGATCCAGCAAAGCTTCGGGGAGGAGTTCTGTCAGCACGACGGCGTGGTGACGATCTTGATGTTCAACCATCGCAGGGCTTCGCCTAAGCACCGCTACAATATGACCGAGGTGTAATATCGTGGAGGGGGCACCGCACACGGCTAAGGAACGATCACGAAGATCAACTTGTGTGTCCTAGGGTGCCCCCTTGCCTCCGTATATAAAGGATCCAAGGGGGGGTGCGGCCGGCCCTAGAGGAGGTGCGCAGGAGGAGTCCTACTCCTACCGGGAGTAGGACTCCCCTCCCTTTCCTTGTCCAAGTAGGAGAGGTGGAAGAAGAGAAGGAAAAGGGGGGGGGCGCCGCCCCTCCCTCCTTGTCCAATTCGGACTAGGGGGAGAGGGGGCGCGTGGCCTGCCCTGGCAGCCCCTTCCTCTTCTCCACTTTAGGCCCATGAGGCCCATTAACCCCCCGGGGGATTCCGGTAACCCCCCGGTGCTCCGGTTTTATCCGAAACTTCCCCGGAACGCTTCCGGTGTCCGAATATAGTCATCCAATATATCAATCTTTATGTCTCGACCATTTCGAGACTCCTCGTCATGTCCGTGATCACATCCGGGAGTCCGAACTAACTTCGGTACATCAAAATGCATAAACTCATAATAACTGTCATCATAATGTTAAGCGTGCGGACCCTACGGTTCGAGAACAATGTAGACATGACCGAGACATGTCTCCGGTCAATAACCAATAGCGGGACCTGGATGCCCATATTGGCTCCTACATATTCTACGAAGAACTTTATCGGTCAGACCGCATAACAACATATGTTGTTCCCTTTGTCATCGGTATGTTACTTGCCCGAGATTTGATCGTCGGTATCCAATACCTAGTTCAATCTCGTTACCGGCAAGTCTCTTTACTCGTTCCGTAATACATCATCTCGCAACTAACTCATTAGTTGTAATGCTTGCAAGGTTTATGTGATGTGCATTACCGAGAGGGCCTAGAGATACCTCTCCGACAATCGGAGTGACAAATCCTAATCTCGAAATACACCAACCCAACATGTACCTTTGGAGACACCTGTAGAGCTCCTTTATAATCACCCAGTTACGTTGTGACGTTTGGTTGCACACAAAGTGTTCCTCCAGCAAATGGGAGTTGCATAATCTCATAGTCATAGGAACATGTATAAGTCATGAAGAAAGCAATAGCAACATACTAAACGATCGAGTGCTAAGCTAACGGAATGGGTCATGTCAATCAGATCATTCACCTAATGATGTGATCCCGTTAATCAAATAACAACTCTTTGTCCATGGTTAGGAAACATAACCATCTTTGATTAACGAGCTAGTCAAGTAGAGGCATACTAGTGACACTCTGTTTGTCTATGTATTCACACATGTATTATGTTTCCGGTTAATACAATTCTAGCATGAATAATAAACATTTATCATGATATAAGGAAATAAATAATAACTTTATTATTGCCTCTAGGGCATATTTCCTTCAGTTATGCCATATGTTCATGTTGTTTCCTAGTGACCCGTGCCTCTTTTGAGGATGATGTTCAGTAAGGATGTTTTGTTAACATTGTGGTGCTCTATCCATCCATGTCTTTGTTTGCATTTATGGAGCACCCTAGCTTGAGTCAATCAAGCTCTACTTTTGCTATAAAGTGAATCCTGGCAGATTGTTAACTTGTTTAGTGATTTTGCCGAGTATGTTGCTATTGATCCGTGCATGCTAGGATGTTTTTCTTGCCATGTCTAGCTTCTATGCCATGTCTTATTGATGGGTGAATGTTTAGTTTGTCATGACATTCTTTGTAGTGAGTGCATCGAGCTCGTAAACATGCCTACTTGTTAACTGTTTTGCCATGTTCACATGCTTGCAATTGTATTTTCTGATCCCTTTTGGCTTATGATCACTAAGGGACTTTTGTTATATGCTTAGAGTAGCTTCATGCCATGCCTTGCTTTGCCATGATATGTCCCTGTAGCTTGTAGTTATCGTGCTCTAAACATTGCTTCCTGATGATAAATTGCTGACATGTTAATTTCACTAAGTCTGAAACCTGTTATCATTTGCACTTTTGCCATGCTTGTTTGAATCTGTTAATGGATGAACTAGTCGTAGCTCAGTGTTCATCTTTTGTCAAGCATCATGAGTGGATCCCTGCCATGTATGAGTGTTGTAGCATGTTGTTCTTGTTGCATTTAGATGGCTACTTGTTGATTATCGCAGACCGGTGCCATATTTGTTTTGCTTGCCATTTCCAAACCGTGCATCCGATTCCGGTGATCTTTATATCGATTTCAACCGGAATCACCTCACCTTTCCAGTGGCACTCTTGGATTTCCAAGTTGAGTCCATGTTCAATCATTCCTTTCCATATCTTGCATATGCATCACATACCGCATCCCGCATATCATACCATGTTCGTGTGTGGTTTGTTTACTATGTTGTGTGCTTCTTTCCGGTGTTGCTTCTTCGGGTTGGTTCTGATAACGTCGTGTTTGTGAGGACCCATTCGTCTACATCCGTTTGTCTTCTTCATGGACTCGTTCTTCTTCCTTGCGGGATTTCAGGCAAGATGACCATACCCTCGAAATCACTTCTATCTTTGCTTGTTAGTTGATCGCTCTTTTGGTATGTCTATGTTGCGATACCTACCACTTGCTTATCATGCCTCCCATATTGTTAAGCCAAGCCTCTAACCCACCTTGTCCTAGCAAACCGTTGTTTGGCTATGTTACCGCTTTGCTCAGCCCCTCTTATAGCGTTGTTAGTTGCAGGTGAAGATGAAGTTTGTTCCTTGTTGGAACATGGAGATGTTGTTCCTTGTTGGAACATGTTTATTTGTTGGGATATCACAATATCTCTTATTTAATTAATGCATCTATATACTTGGTAAAGGGTGGAAGGCTCGGCCTTATGCCTGGTGTTTTGTTCCACTCTTGCCGCCCTAGTTTCCGTCATATCGGTGTTATGTTCCCGGATTTTGCGTTCCTTACGCGGTTGGGTTATAATGGGAACCCCTTGACAGTTCACCTTGAATAAAACTCCTCTAGCAATGCCCAACATTGGTTTTACCATTCGCCACCTAACCTTTTTTCCCTTGGGTTCTGCAGACTCAAGGGTCATCTTTATTTAAAACCCCCCTAGGCCAGTGCTCCTCTGAGTGTTGGTCCGACCGAGTAGACTGCGGGGCCACCTCGGGGCAACTTGAGGGTTGGTTTTACTCGTAGGATGTCTCATCTGAGTGTGCCCTGAGAACGAGATATGTGCAGCTCCTATCGGGATTTGTCGGCACATTCGGGCAGTGTTGCTGGACTTATTTTACCATTGTCGAGGATGTCTTGTAACCGGGATGCCGAGTCTGATCGGATTATCTTGGGAGAATGAATATCCTTCGTTGACCGTGAGAGCTTGTGATGGGCTAAGTTGGGACACCCCTGCAGGGATTTGAACTTTCGAAAGTCGTGCCCGTGGTTATGGGCAGATGGGAATTTGTTAGTGTCCGGTTGTAGAAAACCTGAAGTTGATCTTAATTAAAATACATCAACCGCGTGTGTTACCGTGATGGTATCTTCTCGGCGGAGTCCGGGAAGTGAACACGGTGTTGGAGTAATGCTTGACGTAGGTTGTTCTAGGATCACTTCTTGATCATAGTTGTTCGACCGTGCTTTTGCCTTCTCTTCTCACTCTCTTTTGCGAATAGGTTAGCCACCATATATGCTAGCCGCTTGCTGCAGCTCCACATCATACCTTTACCTTACCTATAAGCTTAAATAGTCTTGATCGCGAGGGTGTGAGATTGCTGAGTCCCCGTGACTCACAGATACTTCCAAAACCAGCTTGCAGGTGCCGTTGAACCGTGCAGGTGACGCAACCAAGGTCAAGGAGGAGCTCGATGAAGATCTCGTTCATTGTGTTGTTTCGTTTCCAGTTGATTAGTAGTGGATCCCAGTTGGGGTCGATCGGGGATCTGTGTAGCATTTGGGGTAGTCTTCTTTTATTTTGGTTCCATAGTCGGACCTTGATTGTATCTGGTTGATGTAATGCTTTATTCATGTATTGTGTGAAGTGGCGATTGTAAGCCAACTATGTATCCCGTTCCCTTATGTATTACATGGGTTGTGTGAAGATTACCTCACTTGCGACATTGCTTTCAATGCGGTTATGCCTCTAAGTCGTGCTTCGACACGTAGGAGATATAGCCGCATCGAGGGCGTTACAAGGGGGCACCGCACATGGCTAAGAGAACAATTGATGTCCCTTTGGGGTGCCCCCGGCCCCCGTATATAAAGGAGGGGAGGAGGAGGCGGCCGGCCAGGAGGGGGCGCGTCATGGGGGGAGTCCTACTAGGACTCCACTCCTAGTAGGATTCGCCCCCCTCCCCCTTTCCTTTCTTCCGCCCGAGGGAAAAGGAAGGAGAGGGAGAGGGAGAGGAAAGGGGGGCCGCACCCCCTCCTCCTTGTCCTATTCGGACTCCCAAGGAGGGGGGAGTGCGCCACCCCCCTCCCCCCCCCCCCTCGTGGGCTTCCATCTCTCTCCCTTAGGCCCGTGTAGGCACAACACTTCCCCAGGGGGTTCCGGTAACCCCTCGGTACTCCGGAAAAAAAGCCGAATCACTCGGAACCATTCTGATGTCCGAATACTACCTTCCAATATATGAAACCTTACCTCTCGGGAATTTCGAGACTCCTCTTCATGTCTGTGATCTCATCCGGGACTCCGAACAAACTTTGGTTCATCAAAACACGAAAATCATAATACAAATCGTCATTGAACGTTAAGCGTGCGGACCCTACGGGTTCGAGAACTATGTAGACATGACGGAGACACATCTCCGGTCAATAACCAATAGTGGAACCTGGATGCTCATATTGGCTCCTACATAGTCTACGAAGATCTTTATCGGTCAAACCGCATAACAACATACGTCGTTCCCTTTGTCATCAGTATGTTACTTGCCCGAGATTTGATTGTCGGTATCATCATACCTATTTCAATCTCGTCACCGGAAAGTCTCTTTACTCGTTCTGTAATGCATCATCCCATGGCTAACTCATTAGACACATTGCTTGCAAGGCTCATAGTGATGTGCATTACCAAGAGGGCCCAGAGATACCTTTCCGATACACAGAGTGACAAATCCTAATCTTGATCTATGCTAACTCAACAAACACCATTGGAGACACCTGTAGAGCATCTTTATAATCACCCAGTTACGTTGTGACGTTTGATAGCACACAAGGTGTTCCTCCGGTATTCGGGAGTTGCATAATCTCATAGTCCGAGGAACATGTATAAGTCATGAACAAAGCAATATCAGAAAAACTAAACGATCATTGTGCTGAGCTAATGGATGGGTCTTGTCCATCACATCATTCTCTAATGATGTGATCCCGTTCATCAAATGACAACACATGTCTTTGGCTAGGAAACTTAACCATCTTTGATTAACAAGCTAGTCAAGTAGAGGCATACTAGGGACACTCCATGTATTCACACATGTACTAAATTTCCGGTTAATACAATTCTAGCATGAATAATAAACATTTATCATGATATAAGGAAATATAAATAACAACTTTATTATTGCCTCTAGGGCATATTTCCTTCAAGTTGGAGGCTGGGAATGGGAGTTTAGGCGAGGCTAGACTTACCATCCGTTGATTGGTTTGAGGACATGGGATTTCAGGTAGGAAGGGAGGGAGTTCGTATGTCAAACTCCCACAATTTTCTTCCTAGAAGGACATAGGTAATTCAAATGAGGGATAGGGAATTCGTTGCCCACATTCCACCATAGTGCAGTTTTGTGTTTCTGCCGACGTCAAAACCTACAAACCAAACCTGGGAAGATAACTTCCAATCGAATCCCCACTAGCAATTCCTCATCACATACCAAACAGGGATCGATTGGGATTAATAATCAACTTCCCAAGCCTAATCCTTTAATAAATTCCGTGTTTGGTAATATTTGGGAAGGGGAATGGGAGTTTAGAGTAGGAAGTTGTATCGAGATTAGACATGGGATGAGACGTTTTATTCCCAATCATTTGTTTGGCACATAATAGGAATTACATGTGAGATTTGAGGAGAAACTGTATTCCCTTGGTTGGTTCATGAAAATTGACAAGGGGCTAGACATGGGAAGTTAACGTAAGTTATGATGAAGGGTTAAGATAAACTCATAAAAACAATTCCCTTCCAATTCCCACCCCTCCCCTCTTAATAAAACGGTGGAGTTGGAGTCTAAAGTCCCATGCCTATTCCCTTCTGAATTTCCAATCCCCCAACCAAACAATAGATTTGAAGACTCACACCCCTTCAATTCCCATTCCCTAGATCTAATTACCCCCAACCAAATGTGTTGTTCCATTCCCTTAATCTGAAGTTGCCAAATACGTTAGGAGGGCCCTGGCAATTTATACCGGGAACGGGAGTTGACAAAGAAAATAAAAGGAATATGTTCGTTACACATGTTTTCCCCTTCTCTCTTGTTGCTTAGATCTGATTTATTTTTTAGGAGACTAATTTGTTGTCCAATTCTCACAAGCAATTCCCTACACCTACTAAACGTGGGATCGGGACAAATAGTCCACTTCCCAAGTCTATCCTTCTACAAACTCCTCCCTATTAATTCCCATTCCCTTTCCCTCAAACTACCACATAGGCTGTTAGAGCAATTTAGCATGCTCTAAGAATGATCGAACAACATGGCAAAGACTGTATTTCTTGATCTATACACTTTAAAAAACACTCCACAATCGACAAGCTAGATCAGCTCCAATGGGTTCTCCCATATCGAGAGGGAAACAACTGAGCCGTGAAGTCTACCTTGAGCTTGCATGCTTGGACGACAAGGACAGTTGCGATCTCATTAGTGTCATGGTGATCAAGATGGTCGCCTATTCCTCGATGCAACTGCCGTGCGGGATGCCATGGAGGGGCACCACAACAGGCATGATGACCTAATGGAGAAGTGTGAGGCGCGGCGCAACGCTCCACCAGACCTTCCGCAAGCGCAATGGGGAATTACCTCAAGTCGGGACTGGTTTATTTTCGCCAAGGGAGTAGACGGGGTGGCATGAGATTTCCCTCTTACCTCGTAAGCCAAATGCACAACTAATTTAACCCGGGAGAGTTATACACGGGTGGCAGCTCCCCAGGGATCCCATAGTCTTTTCCCCATGCACCAAACAAGCCCTTATAGTGCCGAAAGTGTCCTTCTGCTCCCAAGCTGAGCTCGGGCGAACAGTAAATTTGAAAAAAAAATATCAAAAGAACTCAAGCTGTTCATGAAGGCTCATTTGAGCTCAAGCTGCGAATAGCTGTGTCCTTATAGTGCCAACTATATGCATGTAAATAATTATTATTCAAAATGGCCAATTGTGAACAGTACAAAAATAGAAGTAAAATTATATTATGTTACACGTGCTGTAATTTTTCATCCTCAAAACCAAATTACAAACCAAGCAAAATTGATTGACGGCTCACGTGCTTGGTTTATTAAAACAACAAAATTACAACATTGTCGTGTGCATCAATCAACAAATGGCCTTGGTATTGACCAATGTGGAACAAACCACAACAAAATATAGGTATTGAAGAATGTGGAACAAACCAAGCACGTAAGCCATTGTCTTGCGCATCAATAGATCGATGCAAAATCTATAGACACCGTCTCAGTTTTGAAGGAAAAAGGGACACAGCTCTAGAGCAGTAATAGTTGAGGGTTTAGAAGCAAGCGAAATGCTAATAAAATGTTGACACATTTCCATGATCGATTGATTGAGGTCTCACCCTAGCTAATATACAAGCGAGATATGTAGGAAGAGAAAAACAGAAGAAGCAAACCCAATCAAAGAGCAACTCGTGAGCTTGTAGTATGTATACACCGCCGATAGTTTTCGGACTTGTATACACTGCGTAGTTCAGATGTGCACACAGCTAGCATCTTTTGAGCATCCGGGCCGGCACGGCGGCACATAACCACGGCCAGACCGATCGGTGAGTGGCTCAGAGGCTCAGAGCGACCTGGCGGCGGCGGCGGCACCGTCGTGCTCGACGTCGGAGATGGCACAGTCGTCGTCGTCGTCGAGCCCGGCGCCGCCGAGCGCGCCGTGGCCCTGGCCGAAGGCTCTGGCGTGGTCCTTGAGGGAGCGCTTGTGCTTGAACTCGGAGCCGCAGAGGCAGTACCAGAGCTTGCCGCAGTTCTTCTCGTGGGTGCGCCAGTCGCCCTTGACGGCGAAGGCCTTGCCGCAGCGGCGGCAGAGGAAGGGCTTGAGGCCGTGCTTGCGCTTGTAGTGCGTCTGCAGGGTGCGGAAGTCCTTGAGCGGCTTGGCGCGCGGGTGGTCGACGTTGTTCCGGCACCCCGGCGCGCAGCAGTAGCACGGCAGCCGCAGCATCGCCGTCGGCTGGATGCCGCGCAGCGACTCCGGGCCCTTCCGGTACTGCGACCCGTGGCCCCACATGTGCATCTGCATACAGAACAGTACGCACGGCGCGCGTACGTAGCAAGTTAATCATCAGCTACTTTAACAACCTATGTCGATATTAATTAGGCGTCAGAGATAAACCTATGCATGCTGCATCATTTGATTAGCACGTACTGCGCTCTCGATAGGCTGATATAATTGCTATGTGGTAGTACGTACGAACTACATGCATGGATTCATGATCATATGCTGCGTTTTGTCAGTTTGATGGCAGAGTTTAAGGGTTCCGTGTGTGGACATCGATGGATCAGAAGAGCATATGCATGTTCTATTCACCTTCAGGTCGGGTTGCGTTTAATACGTTGCTCATTTCGAGGTGCGCGTGGATGCTGTCGCCCTCGGTACGTGGCTTGGCCGGATCAGTCTGTATAGCTCAGAGGCTTTCCCCGTGCAGACGCAGCGGCAGTCAGTGGACGACACCGGAGAAGCCGCGTGAGCTAGCGTTGACGGCTTTTGGTTGCGACGGCTCTAGTACTCCATACTGGCCCCTTGCTTGCGTGCTGCTTGTGTTGTGTGTTGTAGTACATGGGTGTCTGTGGTGCATGTCCGGTTCGTGCACTGCACAGTGGAACTGTCATCGGGGAGGGACAGAACACAGTGGCAAGCTACAGGTCTCTTGCAGTCATGGACGTTGAAAGCTGCGATCGAGAACTAATTGAAGGCGGTGTAGCAAAACCCGATCGGTTCGACGGCATGCTTATATTAGCCCTCGATGCTAGCTAGCTGGTCAGGTGTGAAACGGCTGATCAAGAAAAGCTCATCAGCCCTGATCAAAACATCCAATCTACAGTTCGACCGGGAGCCACATGTGCTCGACCGGGAGCCAGGACTCAGCTCAGCTGGAGTGCATGCGTCCATGATATGCATGGTAGTGGCCATTGGGTGATCGATCAGATCGAACCAGATCGATACACGGCGTGTTAGGAAAGCAGCAGCAGCTGGCTCAGCTTTTGCATCGATCATATCGATCAGACGACACTAAGCTGCACGCACACGCTCATGTCCGGCCGTGGTCTGACTAATCAGCTCTTGCATGCATCTGATTCGTCTCAAAAAGTTGCATCATGCGTCTGATTACGTTACGTACAGAGATCGATCTTCACTGGGATCTCCACAGTGGCATCCACCACGCCACCCATGCATGAATGCGTTCATGCATGGGTGCATTTCCAAAGAGCGCAGCGCTTCGGAAAGCTCCGGCCCCAGAAAAGCATAAAAGTTCAAAAGGTTGCATGCATGGCTCCCCCTGACGGGCCATATATGTCTTGTTCAATCACACGAAAAGGCAGGCCACTGTGCCCTCACTCCCGAGCACAGCTCAATCGATCCCCGCCCAGAGCCAAAGACACCAGCACGTGTACGCATCTATCTATCTACCTGGTTCCTACAATCCTACTGCTATGGCACTTCCTCTTTCACACATAATCGAAGAAGAGGCTGAGCCACAGGACACCAAATCGAAGAAGACTGCTTCAATTCGTGCATTAGGGTCAGAACTTTACATTATTCAGACCATATATAGAAGCACACCATGATCGTCAACTAAGAGGGTCCAGATACAAATATTTCAAAGGGGATTTCAACATAAATTTCTAACCATATACAACGCATGATAAATTTGCTACAATATGGTAGTACTACATATCTTGTTTGCTTGTACGTTCTGCAACCCGTTTCGTTGCATCTGCTCAGATCGGATGTGATTAACACCGCGGCCGCGGTGCAAAACTACGTCCATATAGCACATGCGTGAACAATGGTAGGTGGATGTCACGGCGAGGCGTACGATTGATTAATAATTTCAGGTTTTATATTGGCAGCTCGACTCGAAGCTAGCTAACGGAAGCATACGGTAACGGGACCAACACAGGCGTAACGAATCCGACGTGATGTCGCTCGTCTAACTTTATTCCCGGCAAAGGATCAGCTCCCGGCCTCCCGCGCAATTACACGCTGCGAGCTGTAGTGTTCGTTCAAGTCTCATCACTCTTGTTCGCTAGCTTCACAACTGTGGTAGTACTAGTAGAACTTTATTTATTTTTAACCTACCCACAGGCAACAGCTACAGCATTTATTGGTAGGTAATTCCAGTTAGGGACTTGCTAGGATCGATCCATCCAACTGTGCTGGAGAAAACAGGAGCTCCAAAATTGTTCGAGTCCCAACAAAATGGGATCAACACAATTAGTATGTTTTGTTCTATCAAATAAATCACTAGAATTTCCCGCAAAAAATCACTAGTATGTTGTTATGAACAAAATATAAGGGGTTTAATTTGATATATAATTAACCGCCGGTCCAGTTCGTGTATATATCATGGTTAAAATCTAGAGAATTAATCCGTTTTAGTAGTCTATCGAGATCAAAATGTTGCTAAGAACGGAAAATTAACGCTTAATTCTTGAAGGTGTGTGTGGCCAGGGGCTCACCTGCATGTTGTTGTATCGATTGAAGGTCTTGAAGCAGACGGGGCAGGAGAACTGCGTCGGGCCGATGAGGATCTGCGTCGGCGTCGGGATCCAGTACTGCCCCTTGTTCAGCCGCCCGATCGGCGTCGAAGCGAACCCTAGCACCGGCGCCACGGCCGCCTCGTTCTCGCCGTCGTCATCCCCGTCCTCCTCAGCGCAGCCGCCGCTCAGCTCCTTATTAAGGCGGTCGTCCTCTTCCTCCTCGTCATCCCTCGCCGCCCTAGCTCTAGCTGCGGCCGAGATCCCGGAGATGAGGTCGGCGGCGGTGCCGGCGCTCGGCAGGCCTATATGCAGCGCCACCGTCACGTCTCCCGCCGCGCCGCCCGCCGCCGAGTCCATCGGGTCGTCGGTCGCCTTGGAGTTCAGGTCCGCAAAGAGCTGCCGTCCCGCGAGCTGCTGATTGTGGTGCAGGCTACTGCTCGCGGCTGGGCCCGGCGCTTGTTTCCCCTCCTCCTCGTCGACGTCGTCATCGCCGTCGTCGGAGTCGTCCGGGCCGGGGCCGCGCCGCCGCTCCCGCGACCTGCGGGAGGCGGGGGCGAGAGAGAGAAGGGGCAGGGCTTCCCGGAGCGGAGGAGACGACGGCGTAGTAGGAGGAGGAGGCGGCGGCGGGGAGAAGAAGGGGCTGGAGGAGTAGGCGGAGACCGGAGGAGGCGCCGTCGTAGACGCCACTGGCGCCGGCACCGGCGTGGGTGAGAAGTAGTAGCGGTGCTGACGGTAGTTCTTGAGGAAGGTCGTGTACGGGTTCTCCATGGCTGGCAGCTAGGCCACCGCACGAGCTCTAAGGTAGCTTGCGCTTCTACTTCTAGCTTCGCAGGCTTGGCTAGCGAGTTGTGTTGTGTGCACTGGTGTTGTGGTGGTTGGCACTTGGCAGGGGTTATTATAGGGTGCCCTGCGTGATGAGCTGACGGGTGCCAACATTTTACGGTGGAAGAACATAGCTTACCGCATGCCAACCTTGGATATATACAGGAGTATATGTAGTACTCCCTCCGTTTCTAAATATTTGTCTTTCTAGAGATTTTGACAAGTGACTACATACGAAGCAAAATGAGTGAATCTAGACTCTAAAATATGTCTATATACATCCGTATGTGGTAGTTTATTTAAAATCTCTAAAAAGACAAATAGTATTTAGGAACGGAGGGAGTATATCAGTAAGTTGAGAGCATGATTTCAGACCCGTCTAGAATTCAGAAACAGAAACGTACAACTAGAAAATGAGAAATGATATTTTACCATGTGCGGGACATACCGTGCATTGACCCACCGTCCGTGTTGCTTTATTCATGCCGCATTTTTTGGTTTTGGCGTAGTTTGTTTAGTTCAGTGTATTGCATTAGGGTTTCTTCTTGTTTCAAAGCGTATCATAATGTTTCGCTGTGTATCAGCAAATCCACTCCGAAACAAGTGCACTCCTGGTGGATGCAAGAACCTGAAAAAAAATCATAGAAAATGTATAAAAGGAAAACTAGTGGCGTTTCGAAATATAATATTAATGGAGGGCCTCGTTTCTGTTTTGTCGAAAGATGGAGGGTTTCGTTTCTTTTTAACAAAAGATGGAGGACATCCTTAGATTGTAGGGTTTTCATGGAAGTTTAGAGAATTTTTTTAATCTTTCAAATTTTGTCTATAAGGGGCGTTTGGATCAACAAGTGCATGGGTGCTCGAGCTGATCATATACGAAAGATCGATCCGCCTGCCAAGGACAGGACAGAGAGATCACAATATCTTGGCATCAATACCTTTTGTGGTGCATCAACTCTCCTTACTTTTGTATTAGGCACAATTTCTAAACGCTGACCCCAAGCCCTCCTCTCTTTTATGTCATAAAGGAAGGCTCTCCTCACTTTTTCTCTTGTTTCCTCATGTTCCATGTATGATTGGTTTCTCTGACATTGTGTTCTATACGAAATCTCATTAGCAATAAATATTAGCGATCAAGTGTTTCGTAAAGGTATATGGATCATATGAATGATATGCAAAATTCCTTTGGAATGCATATACCTATGCCCTCTAGTCCATTAGAATATTAACATGAGCTCATCCTTTGTTTTTTCTTTGAGAAGTTCAATACATCTATTTCTAATATGTCTCTTCAACCCTCCATAATTATTTGCATTTACCACCATTGCAACATCCAAGGGCATGCGCTGCAACATTATTGTGTTTTCAAATCAACGAGGAATGGGGACATCTCAATTCTGAGTTTTTATATTCTATATTTTCTAATCCCTACACTCCAAAGATGATCTAATAATACAGTGGTGCGTAAAATTGGTATTTGGGTGCATAGCATGGCAAAAGAAAGAAAGAGAATTTCCAATTTTGCAAGGAGCGAGGGACGTTACCTTGAAAAAAAAATCTTAGTTTTGCATGTGGTTCTAGGATAGCAAAATTTACTTGGTTCAAGAAAATGTATGCATGTCTTCTTCCAATGGCGAGAGCCACCGAGCGACTACAATTCTCACAGGGCAACCTCCTCCTCCTTCGATTTTTTCACCTTGGAGTTATGTGTCTCCAAACACGGTATAGAAACCATCGACTTAATATGGTTAAAACACAACCATTGGATGTTGATCCAACACCTCATAAGAAAAACTTCAGGCAGCTGTGAAGTAGGTGATCCCTTAATTATTTAAGCGTAGAATCAAACCTTGACAATTAAAGTGGTCACAATATTTGACATGGACGTGCATCCTTCCATGTCGAACATCGTTCCAAGTACCGGCACACGTGTTTCACAAACTTCACTAGCACGTAACATACTCTCTTTTAAGCTAACAAACATATGGAGAACAAAATGGCCAAAACTTGAATGTTTGACACAAATTTCTATAGAACACACGCACGTTCTGGACGGGGAGGAGTCCCTATTTCGGACGAAAATCCATCTGTGCGCCTGCGGGTGCAACCGATGGCACACGTACGTTGTGTTTGGTCCAGTTTTTATAGCTCTGATGGATAAGTCTTGACCAGTGATGGTTCTCTCCTCGTCGTCTTCCTCCGGAAAAAATGTGTGCTGGCACTGTTGATTCTTTGCGGTACGCAATAGCGCATCGGGAGGAAATGCCGCTTCGTTGTGTTGGTGTTGCCTGCTAGGCCCACCCATACACGGATCAATGATGATGCTATTTGCCGTGTTGTGATTAATGGCACGCCGACCAGTGAGGCAAGTCACGCTCAAATGTCAATGGGAGTATGAGACCAGCTACGTACCGCAGCCAGTTGTTGTGCATGTACGCTAGTATGTTGCAAGAATCTTCCTAGTTAGGTGTACAGATGTACTTTGTATACTGTGGTTAGACTTTAAAGTAGATTTCTCGCAAAAAAAAGACTTTAAGTAGATTATTTGAATTGTAGTCGTTGTTGATGGTCTACACACCTGAACGTATTTTCTTTTACTTCTGATGCTCCTTATACTACTATAATGTTTGATGAATAGATCTGAAGTTTTTTCCCTAAAAAATTAGATTATTTCAACTATTAATTTTCCTATTAAATATTTAAAAAATGTCTAGTTGAAGATACATGAAACAAAATGTGAAAAACAGTTATATGCTACATGTGTTGAAATATATGGCCCATCTTTTTTCCATTATCAGACTTTCATACTTTCTCCGTCCCAAACTAAGTGTCGTAGATTTAGTACAAAGTCATAAGTGTCACGTATTTAGTATAAAGTTAGTAGTTTTAGTAACGGGGGAGTACAATTTTAATATGATGATAGAGCGGTGATGTATTAACTTCAAGGCCCATGCAGTGCAATATTTTTTTAAAAAAAATCCGACATTCATCAGCTGTAATTCTAAGACATGATGGAGCCTAGAGGACAGGGAGAAGGGTTGAAATACATCTCCTGTCCTTGTCGGTCCGCTAAAACTTATTGGTGAATTGGTCAGTGTGTGCAGTTTACTCAGATTTGCATCCAACCGTCGTTATGGTGCAACCACCTCGCATGACCAGTGTTACGGCATCGATGATGAGCATCACATTGTCACTTATCTACTATCATAAACAGAATAATGCATCAGAGGGACGTAGACAACATGAAGATAATCAAGCCATGTGTTTCTCGTGTGCCTCTGCGAGCAAGCAGATAATATGACTCCGCTCGTCTATGGCGGCACAAGCCTTCGTAACATTGTGTGTAGGCATCCTCATCCGATGAGGATAACATCACTAAAGCCACATGATACGCCAACTATGAGGGATCGATCTAGGGTAGCTGCTAGGTCTTCTAGACAGGTGTGGCTCTGTGGTTTATTTCCTGTACCACCACGACGATGTGTGCAACACGTGATGAGACATGGAATCAAAAGTATTATGTTTGCCTTCATCTCCTGCACATCCGATGGTGGTGGTTGTGGGAGCAATGGCAACAAATGATGAGATGTGAAGTCCATAAGGTTCGTGCTATCACTATTGATTTTTGTTTGTAAATTATATATTCAATATCCATGGATACGGAAAACACATCACAACCTTTTTCTTCGCAAGCGTGCCTGTTGCTTAATGCAATGGGTGGAAATGCCCTCTTACAGCCAAATCTAACATGCCGAAATGTTCTACAAGTGACATGTTGGCACTCCAACATCTCAGTTAATGATAGTTTTTTAGATAAAAGGCATACTCCCGACTTTATAAATAGAGTCACCAGGCAGAGTAGCACAACCAACACCCGAGCAACACAGTAACAAGGCAGACAAAAAAAGGAGTTCGGATACATGGCTAACCAGCCAATCAAGGCACACAGGCCAGAACTAAGATAACAAAGTAGACGCCATGGTTAAGAAGCTTTGGGATGTCTGCGCTCCAAGGAGGAAGCCGTAGCCCAAATCTTGGACACCATAGTATCGAAGGCCTCGTGATAAACATCCCTAGTCAATGATCTCCACTGCTGCAGGATCATACCAGTTTTAAATAAGCAATCGAAAGGATTAGCCGGGAAGACATGCTCAATGGTAAACTTGTTTCTAGTGGTCCACAGCGACCAACAAGTCGCTGCAAACCCAACCCAGAAGACCCTTTTAGAATGCCCAGACAAGCCATTGACCAATCCCCTAAGCTCCATGAAAGAAGAGGGGTTCCATGCCACATGTAGCCAAGAGCGGATACAACACCACACAAATTTAGCCAAGGAACACCGGAAGAAGATGTGATCAGTGTTCTCAGGGTCTCCGCACAAGGCGCATCTGTCCGAGCCCAGGCCGTTTCTTTTCCGGATTTGGTCCGCCGTGGGAAGCTTCCCACGAAAAGCTTGCCACAGAAAAATTTTGATCTTAGGAGGGACGCGGGCGCTCCAAATGCACTTGTACTTGGAAGTGGGAAAGCCCGAAATAAGTTTAGCATACAAAGACTTAACCGAAAAGCGACCAGAGGCAGAATGGGGTCAGACCACCGAGTCCTCTTCCTCTGAGAGCAAAGGGAAGCAAGCAGTAAGATGATGCCAGTCTTCCAACTCTTCAGGAGATAGCGTTCTACGGAGGTCCAGATCCCAATTATTCACCGAGAGCTCAAAATAGAGATCTTCGGGTTAGAGCAGTAAGAAAACAAAACTGAAAACGTCACCGTAAGGGTGGCTTCCCCATACCACCAATCTAACCAAAAGCGAGTAGACTTTCCATTCCTGACAATAAACTTCACCAAAGACTGGAATATCAGGCGAACTTTGACGAGCTGAAGCCAGAATTGGGAGCCGCCAGAGGCCGGGGCGAACATGGGTCTCGACGTAGGGAAATATTTAGCTTTGAGAATGCTAAGCCACAGCGGAGTCTCCACAGAAGACATAATTTTCCACCACCACTTAATGATGAGGCATTTGTTCATGACGTCAGTGTTAATAATACCCGACCCGGCAAGGTTTTTAGGTCTGCAAATAAGTTTCCATTTCACCATCCTATATTTACACTTGTTGTCCGCCGAATTCCAATAGAAGGCGCCCCTGTGTTTATCAAACCTAGTGTGTGTCCCTCCCGAAAGGAGGTAGAAACCCATCAGGAACATGGGGAGGGAAGAAAGGCAGACGTTGATTAAGGCAACCTTGCCCGCTTGAGTATTGTAATGGCCTCTCCACGGCAGGACCCGGTTGCCCACCTTTGAAACAACTGGGGCGGAATCTTTAGCCAGCAATTTGTGGGGGGGGGGGAATTGGAAGGCCCGGGTACTTGAAAGGGAAAGAGCCTAGGGAGCAGTTTAATAAAATGAGCAACTCTTTGGGCCTCAACATCCGAGACCCCAGTAACAATCACTTCACTCTTGGCAACGTTAATCTTGAGCCCAGATAGAGTTCAAAGCAGAGGAGAAGAAACTTCAAGTGAGATATACTTTCATCATTCAGTTCAACAATTATGATGGTATCGTCTGCATATTGGAGGTGGGAGATGCCATTAGGGGCAAGGTGGGAACTAACCGGGGTGATATGCCTAGCTGCCGCGGCCTGAGTGGGGATATGGGAGAGGGAGTCAGCCACAAAGTTAAAGAGGAGGGGCGAAGCCAGATCACCCTGCCTCAGGCCCCTGCCGTTGGCGAAAAAGTTACTGATGTTCCCATTAACCGAGACTACTTATGAAGAAGTTCTAAGTGAACGGCCGTGGGGGTGGGAGGGCCTAAACATACCCCATCGCATTTTACTGGTCCATGCTTGTAGACATGAACTACCTACAGTCCGTCCTAGAAATGATCAAAGGAGAAGTGACAATGACTCTAACACATTTGATGCTACAGTACTAGTGGGGAGTTGACAAAGGAAAAAAAGAAAGATGGCACGACTCAGTTGAGACAAAATGAGACTAACGAAATCCAAAAGTGGTATGGGCTTCATGGATATGCACGCTTTTAACCAAGCCTTGCTTGCAAACAGGCTTTGAGATCATTTGATACCCCTGACAGTTAATGTGCTTGTCTACCGAAAGCTAAGTATTATCCAAATGAAAATATTTTGGATGTTCTATTCACTGGAAATTCTTCGACGGTATGGAAAGGTATTGTGCATGGCCTGGAGTTAGTAAAAAAAGGCATCATATGAAGAGTTGGTAATGGAACTTTGATCAAAACTTGATGTGATCCTTGGATCCCGCGTAGCCATGATTTCAAGCCCATTACACCAAAGAGGAACCGCCGTTTGAATAGTGTGGTAGATTTCATAGATGGTTAGGGCACTTGCAATATTGAGAGATTGGAAGAACACTTTTGGCCGGTGGATGTCAAGGAAATAGTGAAGATCCGCACTTCTGTTGGGGAACGCAGTATTTCAAAAAAATTCCTGCGATCACGCAAGATCTATCTAGGAGATGCATAGCAACGAGAGGGGAGAGTGTGTCTACGTACGCCCGTAGATCGAAAGCGGAAGAGTTAAGTAACGCGGTTGATGTAGTCGAACGTCTTCGCGATCCAACCGATCAAGTACCGAACGCACGGCACCTTCGCGATCTGCACACGTTCAGCTTGGTGACGTCCCTCGTACTCTTGATCCAGCTGAGGCCGAGGGTGAGTTGCTTCAGCACGATGGCGTGTTGACGGTGATGATGAAGTCACTGACGCAGGGCTTCCACTAGTAGAAAACAGGGCTTTGGTCCAGGCCGGGTCAGCCCATTAGTCCCGGTTCAGTCCAGAACCGGGACCAATGGGGGCATTGGTCCCGGTTCGTGAGCCTAGGGGGCCGGCCGGGCCACATGGGCCATTGGTCCCGGTTCATCTGGACCTTTTGGTCCCAGTTGGTGGGATGAACCGGGACCAATGGGCCTCGCTCCTGGCCCACCACCATTGGTCCCGGTTGGTGGCTTGAACCGGGACCAAAGGCTCCCCTTTAGTCCCGGTTCATGTCATCAACCGGGACCAATGAGGTGCCTATATATACCCCCTCGCTCACGAGCAGAGCACCCCAGTGCTCTGTTTTTCTCTGGCGTAGGGGGAGAGGGCTTGGTGGTGCTCTAGCTCACCTCCTATGCACACAAGGTGTTCGATGGAATGCCCGAGCCACACTACTTAAGCTTTCTCCTCTCCAAGCTCGACCTCCAAGCTCCATTTTCCATAATATTTGTCTAGGTTTAGCGGTCCGTCACGCCCCGTCCCCGTCTTCACCGCCGTCGATCACCCGCGCCGAGCTCATCGCCGGCACCACCGTGGTGAGCCTCTTGTTCTTATCTTCTTTCTGAAAGGAAAAATATTCTTACTTGTATGTTTACATAGATACTTGTATTATTTTCTTACTTTTATTATTGCATCTTATATAGTGCGATGGTTTTGGTATCCGCCCCCGCCGGCCCTCGTCCTGTCTATGATTCGGATGTGGTACATATATTATCTTTATAACTATTGGTTCATTTATTGTTTATGAAAATTATGCCGACCAACGTGACATAGATTTTATTTATGTAGGATGTATGTGAATCGGAAATGCCAACCGACCCTATTGTTCAGAGGTTAAATTTAGTTGAAGAAGAAAACAATTTGTTGAAGGAAAAAATAAAAAAAAATTGAGGAGAAGATGATATTGGAGTTGCATGTTGCGGATGTCGTCGATGATCACAAGATCAAGATGGATGCAATGCGCTTGAAGATTAGAAAGATTAGAAAATATGCCATTCATACCGAGGCTTGGTATCATTATGCCGTTGGATCAATTGTTACCTTGGTTGCGATTATGATCGCATTTGTTTTCACATTGAAATGTTTTACATAATTTCAATGTATGGTTTAATTAATTAGATGCTCTGGAGAGCTATATGTTGTTAGATGAGAACTATGTATGCACTTTGGTTTTAATGTGATGATGAACTTCTATTAATTTGGACACTTAATTATATATAATGCACGCAGATGAACCGGCAATGGATGTACGGTGACAGACACACCTGCGAGTACATTAAGGGCGTGCATGAGTTTCTCGATGCGGCTGAGGCAAACAAGCAGAATGGTTTTATGTGTTGTCCATGCACTGAATGTGGGAATAAGAGGTCTTACTCTAATCGGAAAATCCTTCACTCCCACCTGCTTTACAAGGGTTTCATGCCACACTATAATGTTTGGACGAGGCACGGAGAAATAGGGGTTACGATGGAAGACAAGGGAGAAGAAGAGTACGATCACAACTATGTGCCCCCTGAATACGGTGATGCTACAACGGGGGGAGCTGGTGAAGATCAAGAGGAACCAGACGATGTGCCCAATGATGCTGCAATGGGTGAAGCTGCTGAAGATCAAGAGGAATCAGACGATGTGCCCGATGATGATGATCTCCGCTGGGTCATTCTCGATGCAAGGACGCAATGCAAAAGTCAAAAGAAGAAGCTGAAGTTCGATCGCATGTTAGAGGATCACAAAAAAGGGTTATACCCCAATTGCGAAGATGGTAACACAAAGCTCGGTACCGTACTGGAATTGCTGCAGTGGAAGGCAGAGAATGCTGTGGCTGACAAAGGATTTGAGAAGCTACTGAAAATATTGAAGAAGAAGCTTCCAAAGGATAACGAATTGCCCGACAGTACATACGCAGCAAAGAAGGTCGTATGCCCTCTAGGATTGGAGGTGGACAAGATACATGCATGCCCTAATGACTGCATCCTCTACCGCGGTGCATACAAGGATCTGAATGCATGCCTCGTATGCGGTGCATTGCGGTATAAGATCAGACGAGATGACCCTGGTGATGTTGACGGCGAGCCCCCCAGGAAGAGGGTTCCTACGAAGGTGATGTGGTATGCTCCTATAATACCACGGTTGAAACGTCTGTTCAGAAACGAAGAGCATGCCAAGTTGATGCGATGGCACAGTGAGAACCGAAAGAAAGATGGGAAGTTGAGAGCACCCGCTGACGGGTCGCAGTGGAGAAAAATCAAGAGAAAGTACTGGGATAAGTTTGCAAAGGATCCAAGGAATGTATGGTTTGCTTTAAGCGCGGATGGCATTAATCCTTTCGGGGAGCAGAGCGGCAATCACAGCACCTGGCCCGTGACTCTATGTATGTATAACCTTCCTCCTTGGATGTGCATGAAGCGGAAGTTCATTATGATGCCAGTTCTCATCCAAGGCCCTAAGCAACCCGGCAACGACATTGATGTGTACCTAAGGCCATTAGTTGAAGAAATTTTACAGCTGTGGAATGGAAACGGTGTACGTACGTGGGATGAGCACAGACAGGAGGAATTTAACCTTAAGGCGTTGTTGTTCATGACCATCAACGATTGGCCCGCTCTCAGTAACCTTTCAGGACAGACAAACAAAGGATACCACGCATGCACGCACTGTTTAGATGACACTGAAAGTACATACCTGGAAAAATGCAGGAAGAATGTGTACCTGGGCCATCGTCGATTTCTTTCGACCAACCATCAATGTCGAAAGAAAGGCAAGCATTTCAAAGGCGAGGCAGATCACCAGAAGAAGCCCGCCATGCATACCGGTGATCGCGTACTTGCTATGGTCAATGATTTACACTACGTAATCTTTGGAAAGGGTCCCGGTGGACTAGTTGTTCTGAATGACGCTGAGGGACACGCATCCATGTGGAAGAAGAAATCTATATTTTGGGGCCTACCCTACTGGAAAGACCTAGAGGTCCGCTCTTCAATCGACGTGATGCACGTGGCGAAGAACCTTTGCGTGAACCTGCTAGGCTTCTTGGGCGTGTATGGGAAGACAAAAGATACACCTGAGGCACGGGAGGACCTGCAACATTTGTACGAAAAAGACGGCATTGCCTCCGAAGCAGTATAAAGGTCCTGCCAGCTACGCTCTTACGAAAGAAGAGAAAGAAATCTTCTTTGAATGCCTGCTCAGTATGAAGGTCACGACTGGCTTCTCGTCGAATATAAAGGGAATAATAAATATGTCAGAGAAAAAGTTTCAAAACCTAAAGTCTCATGACTGCCACGTGATTATGACGCAACTTCTTCCGGTTGCATTGAGGGGGCTTCTACCGGAAAACGTCTGATTAGCCATTGTGAAGCTATGTGCATTCCTCAATGCAATCTCTCAGAAGGTGATCGATCCAGAAATCGTACCAAGGCTAAGGAGTGATGTGGCACAATGTCTTGTCAGTTTCGAGCTGGTGTTCCCACCATCCTTCTTCAATATCATGACGCACGTCCTAGTTTATCTAGTCGATGAGATTGTCATCCTGGGGCCCGTATTTATACACAATATGTTCCCCTTTGAGAGGTTCATGGGAGTCCTAAAGAAATATGTCCGTAACCGTGCTAGGCCAGAAGGAAGCATCTCCATGGGCCATCAAACAGAGGATGTTATCGGGTTTTGTGTTGACTTCATTCCTGGCCTTAAGAAGATAGGTCTCCCTAAATCGCGGTATGAGGGGAGACTAACTGGAAAAGGCACTCTTGGAAGAGACTCAATAATATGCAGGGACGGATATTCTTGGTCTCAAGCACACTACACAGTTCTACAGAACTCTACCTTGGTGACCCCGTATGTCGATGAACACAAGAACAGTCTGCGCTCCAAACACCCGGAGCAGTGCGACGACTGGATTACATGTGAACACATCAGGACTTTCAGCAGTTGGTTGGAAACACGTCTCAGAGGTGACAACACTATTTGTGATGAGTTGTACTTGTTGTCCAGGGGACCATCTTTGACTGTATTGACATACAAAGGATAAGAGATAAATGGGAATACATTGTACACGATCGCCCAAGATCAAAAGAGCACCAACCAAAACAGCGATGTCCGCTTTGATGCAGCAACCGAGAGCGGAAAGGACACATATTATGGTTACATAGTGGACATATGGGAACTTGACTACGGACCTGATTTTAAGGTCCCTTTGTTTAAGTGCAAATGGGTCAATCTGTCAGGCGGCGGGGTACAGGTAGACCCATAGTACGGAATGACAACAGTGGATCTGAAAAATCTTGGGTACACTCACGAATCGTTCGTCCTAGCTAATGATGTGGCACAGGTTATCTATGTGAAGCACATGTCTACCAAACCGAGAAAAAGAAAAGATAAGGAAGCGAATACATCATACGATGAGCCAAAGCGCCACATAGTTCTTTCAAGAAAAAGGGACATCCTGGGAGTGGACGGCAAGACAGACATGTCTGAAGATTATGAAAAGTTTCATGAAATTCCTCCCTTCAGTGTCAAGGCTAACCCAAGCATCCTGATAAACAATGAAGATTATCCATGGTTACGGCGCAATAAGCAAATGACACAAGCGAAGAAAAAGTGAAGACTTTCTCCCGCAACTATTATGATGATACCATGCCAACTTTGTAACACACGAACATGCTACCATTGTTTGTTTTATACATGCACATGCTATGTGGGTGAAATTATGATACCATGCCAACTTTCAACTTTTTCAGAGTTCATTTGAAATGCTTTCATGTCTTATGGTTCGGCCCTCGTATTACCATGACCATTAGTCCCTGGCCCATGCCAACTTTCAACTTTCAACTTTCTAAAACTAATGGCACTAACAGAAAGTTTATAATTTTGCTCCTCGCCCCTGGCCCATGACCATTAGTCCCGGTTTGTGCCACAAACCGGGACTAAAGGGTTGGTCCTCGTTGCGGGCAGAGTTTAGTCACACCTCGCCAACCGAAGGGGGCTCACACCGGTTTATAAGCCCTTCCCTCTCTGCCTTGTTGAGCTCCTCTCAAAGTGAAATTAGATGCCCTAATAGAGAAAAGTTTAACCTAAATTCATAGTGAATTTCTCCGAAATTCATAGAAATTTACTACGAATTTAGGTTGAATTTTCTCTATAAGCACATCTATTCTCATTTTTTAGTAAGTTAATCACAAACTTGTGATTCAAACAATTTTCAAAGAATTCAAATTTTAACTATTCAAATTTGAAAACTAATGGCACTAACAGAAAGTTTATAATTTTTTTAAAACTAATGGCACTAACAGAAAGTTTATAATTTTGCTAACCTAAAAGCAAACAGAATTAAAAATTAAAGCAAAAAACAAAAGAAAATAAATAATGCAAAAAACAAATCAAAAAAACAGGGAAAAACTATTTTTATAGTAAAGTTAATCACAAAATAAAATGGCACTAACAAAAAGTTTATAATTTTTCTAAAACTAAAAGCAAAAAGAATAAAAAAATAAAGCAAAAAAAATAATGCAGAAAACAAAACAAAAAAACTGGAAAAAAAATAGCAACAATAAGTATTTTGTTGTAAGTAGAAACAAAATAAAATAAATGAAGCAACAAAGAAAACAAAAAAAAGTGTTTTCAAATTTGAAAACTAATGGCATTAACAAAAAGTGTATAATTTTTCTAAAACTAAAAGCATAAAGAATTAAAAAATAAAGCGAAAAACAAAAGAAAATAAAATAGATAAAGCAACAAAAAAATGCCACCTACTGGGCCCTCACGGCCTGAATACGACTAGAAACCCATCAAAGGGCCAGGATTCAGGCCCGCGGGAGGCCCAGTAGGCCCACATGCATAGCAGTGATAATTAGGCCCGTAAGCCTGCAATGGAGAGAAGCTCGAGAGGGGTGCGGCAATGGGGCTTATTAACCACTGCGCACCCCTCTCAACTAGCGAGGTGGGACTAAATTTCGATGCCGCAGCCGCACAAGGCCTTTGGTCCCGGTTGGTGGCACCAACCGGGACTAAAGGGGGGCATTGGTCACGGTTGGTGCCACGAACCGTGACCAATGCTCCGTCTATATATACAGCACTTGTGAAAATTTTGGTTCAGTTCTTCAATCCCGCCCCGACGACGCCGCCAGGTTGCCCCTCTGCTCGCCTCGCCGTTGCCCCTGCCCCGCCCCTGAGCGCGCCCTGCCTCGCCTCCGTTGTCGGCCGCCCGTCCGCCGCCCTCGAGCACCCCCTGCGCTGCCGAGCTCGTCTGCCACCCCCGAGCACCCTCTGCGCCTCGTCGTGCCGCCATTGCCCCTGCCCCGCCCCCGAGCGCGCCCTACCTCGCCGTCGTCGCCGACCGCCCGTCCGCCGCCCCCGAGCACCCCCTGCGCCCCCGAGCCCGTCCGCCGCCCCCGAGCGCGCCCTGCCGTCGCCCTCGCCGACCCCGAGCCTGTCCTCGTCGCCGTCGCCCCCGACGTCGGCCGCCCGCGTCTCCTCCCCGATCCCTCCAGGAGAGGTAGCTACCGCCCCATCCTCCCCCCTTCCTTCCTTCCCTGCTCCTTAATTTACAAAATATTGATATGATGTAGATGTATGTATGTATGTATGTATGAGTTGGGGAGAAAGTTTAAAATTTTTGTTCATATATACTGTAGATGTATGTATGATGATTTTTTTGTTCATATATAATGTAGATGTCTATGTATGTATGGAATGATATCGATGGATGTATGTATATAGAACATTCGTAGAAAATATGACGAATCCGATATGACCAATGTCCCCCTCCGGTTCACTCGGGAACACTAACTCTCTCGGAGAAAAAAATCTTATCGGGGAAGAAAATGTTATCGGGGTCGAGGGTCGTCGAACATGAGAGGAAGAAGAGGATAAAAAAGAAGAGGAAGAAGAAAAAAAAGAGGAGAAGAAAGAATAGAGGAGCTTCTCCTCTTTTTTTCTTCTTTTTTTTTCTTCGACACGTGGGGGGGTCGAGAACGTCGGACATTCATGAGAGAGGCGAGGAAGAAGGGGAAGAAGAGGGAGAAGAAGAGGAGAGGAAGAAGAGGAAGTCTTCTCCTCTATTCTTTCTTCTCTTCTTTTTTCTTCTTCTTCCTATATGTATTAGTTTTTTTATTTAGGTTGTTAATTAGTAGATATTAATGAAGGAAATATGCCCTAGAGGCAATAATAAAGTTATTATTTATTTCCTCATATATCATGATAAATGTTTATTATTCATGCTAGAATTGTATTAACCGGAAACATAATACATGTGTGAATATATAAACAAACAGAGTGTCACTAGTATGCCTCTACTTGACTAGCTTGTTAATCAAAGATGGTTATGTTTCCTAACCATGAACAAAGAGTTTTTATTTGATTAACGAGGTCACATCATTAGTTGAATGATCTGATTGACATGACCCATTCCATTAGCTTAGCACCCGATCGTTTAGTATGTTGCTATTGCTTTCTTCATGACTTATACATGTTCCTATGACTATGAGATTATGTAACTCCCGTGTGCCGGAGGAACACTTTGTGTGCTACCAAACATCACAACGTAACTGGGTGATTATAAAGGTGCTCTACAGGTGTCTCCAAAGGTACATGTTGGGTTGACGTATTTCGAGATTAGGATTTGTCACTCCGATCGTCGAAGAGGTATCTCTGGGCCCTCTCGGTAATGCACATCACTTAAGCCTTGCAAGCAATGCAACTAATGAGTTAGTTGCGAGATGATGTATTACGGAACGAGTAAAGAGACTTGCCGGTAACGAGATTGAACTAGGTATTGGATACCGACGATCGAATCTCGGGCAAGTAACATACCAATGACAAAGGGAACAACGTATGTTGTTATGCAGTATGATCGATAAAGATCTTCGTAGAATATGTAGGAGCCAATATGGGCATCCAGGTCGCACTATTGGTTATTGACCGGAGACGTGTCTCAGTCATGTCTGCATTATTCTCGAACCGTAGGGTCCGCACGCTTAACGTTACGATGACAGTTATTATGAGTTTATGCATTTTGATGTACCGAAGTTAGTTCGGAGTCCCGGATGTGATCACAGACATGACAAGGAGTCTCGAAATGGTCGAGACATAAAGATTGATATATTGGATGACTATATTCGGACACCGGAAGCGTTCCGGGGAAGTTTCGGATAAAACCGGAGCACCGGGGGGTTACCGGAACCCCTCGGGGAGTTAATGGGCCTCATGGGCCTAAAGTGGAGAAGAGGAAGGGGCTGCCAGGGCAGGCCGCGCGCCCCCTCTTCCCCTAGTCCGAATTGGACAAGGAGGGAGGGGCGGCGCCCCCCCTTTCCTTCTCTTCTTCCACCTCTCCTACTTGGACAAGGAAAGGGAGGGGAGTCCTACTCCCGGTAGGAGTAGGACTCCTCCTGCGCGCCTCCTCTAGGGCCGGCCGCACCCCCCCCCCTTGGATCCTTTATATACGGAGGCAGGGGGCACCCTAGGACACACAAGTTGATCATCGTGACCGTTCCTTAGCCGTGTGCGGTGTCCCCTTCCACCATATTCCACCTCGGTCATATTGTAGCAGCGCTTAGGCGAAGCCCTACGACGGTAGAACATCAAGATCGTCACCACGCCGTCGTGCTGACGGAACTCATCCCCGAAGCTTTGCTGGATCGGAGCCTGGGGAGCGTCATCGAGCTGTACGTGTGCTAAGAACTCG
The DNA here is from genome assembly GCA_034509565.1 of Triticum monococcum. Lineage (NCBI taxonomy): Eukaryota > Viridiplantae > Streptophyta > Magnoliopsida > Poales > Poaceae > Triticum > Triticum monococcum. The sequence goes on along the minus strand of CM067845.1, from coordinate 498,279,426 downwards.
GAGGTGCCGGAGTAACGGTGCTTGGATCGGTCGGATCAGGAAGACGTACGACTACTTTCTCTACGTTGCGTCAACGCTTCCGCTTCGGTCTACGAGGGTACGTAGACAACACTCTCCCCTCTCGTTGCTATGCATCACCATGATCTTGCGTGTGCGTAGGAAATTTTTTGAAATTACTACGTTCCCCAACAATTAATTTTGTTCATATATGTATGGATGCATGTGATATGTATGTATGTATGTATGTATGTATCGGGTATGTCGTTGTCGATATACCCCCTACCCGATAACTTCGACATGAGGGGGTCGAGAGGGGGTCTAGGGTCGCCGAGGGGTCGAGGGGTCGAGTGTCGTTGAACATGAGAGGAAGAAGAGGATAAAAATAGAAGAGGAAGAAGAAAAAAAGAGGAGAAGAAAGAATAGAGGAGTTCTTCTCCTCTATTCTTTCTTCTCCTCTTTTTTTTCTTCGTCTTCCTCTTTATTTTATCGGGAACGAGGGTCGTCGAGGGTCGCCGAGCGGTAGAGGAGAAACACTAAACAGAAAGTATCGTCGGTGTGAGATACATGTACCGTCGGTGTCGGACACTACATCCACGTCCCACAAGTGGCGACGTGGATGTAGTGTCCGACACCGACGGCCACATGTATCTCACACCCACGATACTTGCTATTTAGGGTTTCCTCTACCGCTCGGTGACCCTCGACGACCCTCGTTCTCGATAAAAAAAATAGGAAGAAGAAGAAAAAAAGAGGAGAAGAAAGAATAGAGGAGTTACTCCTCTATACTCCTCTATTCTTTCTTCTCCTCTTTTTTTCTTCTTCCTCTTCTTTTTTTATCCTTGAAGTGTTGTCGAGGCCACCCCAAACCCTAGAGAAGCAGCGTCGAGGCCACCCCAAACCATAGAGAAGCAGCGTCGAGGCCACTAATTAATATTAGTTCTACGTTTGCCACTAATATATCCATCTGTCATGTTTGAATAATAATTGCCATGTTGTCATTATTTGTAGAAACTATGGACACCGCCCGAGACGAAGTACAAGAAGAGTTGCTGGGGGACATAATCGCACGAGGAAGTGATGCCGTCGTCTCGTTGTTTCTCAACGACACCGATGGTCTGGAAGCAGCTGGCTATGATTATGATGGCTCCGGTGACCTAATGCCGGTGCAAGAAGGAGACCGTGAGGACGGCTCCGGTGACCCAATGCCAGTGCAAGAAGGAGACTGTGATGACGTCTCCGGTGACCGAACCGAGTCCGGCCAGGTATATATATTAGTTAAGCTTCTGCTGACTAGCTAATTGATGCATTCATTGTTTTGGCATGTACACATATTAATTAAGTCTTTGTTCTTTTTTCTAGCCCTCCGGATCGAGCACAACTTCGGTAAAGAGACGAGGCCCGAAGAAAAAGTTGAGCTCGGATGAAAAGTTTGAGATCATAGCAATCGCGCCCGACGTCCAACCGATTGAACCCCTCCGGACAAAGAGCGCATTTGTTGCTCAGTGCGGGGTTTGGTTAGGGACAAGATCTCGATCAGCATCCAGCAATGGTTAAAGCCGGCTACAGAAGACCCTGAGGTGTCTTATGTCAATGATATGCAGAAAAATGATTTTTGGACTGAGCTGAAGTCAAATTTCACCCTACCGCCAGAGGATGATCCAGAGAAGCCAGTTAAAGAGCAATTAATCAAGTCTTTTTCTCTTAAGAGGATGGCAGAACTATTCAGGAGGTGTAAGAAAGAGCTGAATAAGTTTGTCGAAAATAAAGAGACACCAGAATTCAAGGGCAGATATGATAAGATCAGAGATCACTGGCCCGCATTTGTGGCCCACAAGACATCGGAAAAGAGTAAGAAGATGTCGGCGACAAACAAGCAAAATGCTACGAAGAAGAAGCATCACCATCGCACGGGGTCAGGTGGTTACCTCATAGTCCGGCCTAAGTGGGCCAAGACTGAGAATGATCTGGTTGATAAAGGGATCGAACCAGAGATAATTAACTGGCCAAACCGTTGCCGGACTTGGTTCTTCGGGGCTGGTGGAACCTTGGACCCTGTAACAGGGAAGTGCATTTGGACGAACGATCAAATGGACATACCAGTCAGGAAGCTTCAGCAGTATATCGAAGCAGCGCAGCAAGGGACGTTCTTTCCAGATAGAGAGAACGACGAGCTCACAATGGCCCTCGGGAATCCTGAGCACCCTGGACGGACACGAGGCACGCCAGGCTCCATTCCGTGGAAGGTTGGGTTTCCGGACGCAGGCGGTTACAAATCCCAGGAGAGGAGGAAAAAATTGCAGCAGACCCAAATGCAGGCGCTGCAAGCAAGGGTACAAGCGATAGAGGAACGAGAATCAAATCGCAGCAAACGTACTATCGAAGCTTCCCCCGAAGCTACCCCGCCATCTCAGCGGAGAAGCAGCGTGGCTTCCCCCGAGCTGCTTCAGCCGGAGCATGCCTTGACGGCTCCTGCCAGCTATCCCATGGATGCTATCACAGAGTCTCAAAATTTCCACCTTATGACGCAATGGATGAATTTGAAGGTCAAGGCGGCTGTTGGCTCTGTTTATCCTACTGAACCCGGCGCAACTTTTCACTGCCGGCCGATTCCAGAAGGATATGCTAGGGTGATGGTGGATGAAATAATGGAGGGATTCGAGGACCTCCAGCTTGACCACCCTACCGGTGAAGGGGAGACTAGACTGGGGTCTGCTCTGAAGACTCCATGCCTATGGCGGAGGGAGCTCATCAACCTTCCGAACTGGACGCCTCCGCCTCCTCCTCCTCCTCCGGCAAGTTAGGGCACTCCGCCTCCTCCACCGCCTCCTCCTCCGGCGAGTCAGGGCACTCCGCCTCCTCCACCGCCTCCTCCTCCGGCGAGTGACGATCAAGGCACTCGACCGGCTCCTTCTCCGGCACGTGGCGGCACTCCGCCTCCTTCTCCGCCTGCGCCGACGCGCCCAAGCAGCCAGCCTCCTCCTTCTCCGCCTCGTCAGCAAGGGCGGAAGAGACCTGCCGCCGCTCCGGCTGCTCCGGCGCGTCGTAGTCCTTCTCCTCTGCCTCGTAAGTAAGTAAAGAAGACAACCGCTCTGTCTGCTCTGTCGGCGTCTAGCAGTACAGCCAGAGGCGGGAGGACATACAGATTCGGTCCTTCTCTGAAGACTCTAGAGAAGTTACCATATGAGAGGACCCCGGAGGAGAACGCCGAGATCGCGCGAGAAGAATTGAGGAACTTCTTTGAAGGGGTGAAAGCAAAGAAACATCCACCTCCGGAGGAGAAGGTAGATCCGGTGAAAGCGAAGCACACTCTGGCTGCCCTGACAAAACCACCCAAGTCTTCGTCGAAAGGAAACTATGAGCGCATTATTGGAAAGGAATTTGCCGAAGCGGGGCGGTCGGGAAGTACTGTCAGTGATCAAAGGCTGAAAGAACGATGAGCTGGGAAACAAATTGTCCAGCTTGGCGAACAAGCGAAGCAATCGTGCCCCCTGCTTAAGGTGCCTAGCGACAACGTCGCTAATGATCCGAGGATGGTGCCTGGTTATAGCAATCTTGGCGATTACCTACCCGACGATGTACATTATGAACCCATGGAGGTGCAGATACAAAGATACGAGTACGGGAAGCCTCTCGTCAAAGATGAAAGATCTCTATCAACGATGATGCGAAGATTGCGTGATTGGTACTTGAAAATCTGTAGAGACTCTGGGGGAGGAGTACTTTGTATGTGAAAGTTAAAAAGGAGCATGACCTCGTTGGAATTGAACTGTTGCCTGTTCCATTTGAGGAGTTCTTTCAGTTTTTCAATCAATTGGCCATCGATAAAACAACGGTCACCTGCTACTGTCTATAAGTAGTACTACTTCTGTCATTAAGTCTCTCTATATAGCTCAGCTCTTTCATTGCATGTATTTATAATCATCCTCACTATATTATGCAGATTGAAGATCGCCGAATTGAAGAAAAGACAAGTCGGTGATATTGGGTTCATTAACACATATCTCATAGATGCAACTTAGGTTAAATTTCATGCCGCAGCTACCGAGGCCAACTTGCTACGATTGTTGGTAATAAATGAAAACAAAGATATAATACTCTTTCCTTACAACTTCAAGTGAGTGTTACTGTCTTGTGCGTATTTGGTTTCCCTTATATATTAGTCAAAGTTATAGTAATGTAATTGATGAGTTATGCATGCGTGTGCAGTTACCACTATATTCTCCTAGAGATTAAGCTTGAGCAGGGACTAGTAACCATCTTAGACTCAAGACGAAAAGATCCCCAGGACTATGCGGACATTACTCAAATGCTCGAGAAGTAAGTTAAATCGATCATTATCCACCATATCAGCAACTTTGTTCATTTCCTCATATATCAATTAATTGTTTTCTTTGTCCGCCAGGGTTTGGAAAAAATTCTCCAAAAAAGCTCCAGGACTCCCGAAGAAGCTGCAATTTAGACACCCGAAAGTAAGTACTATAGTAGTAGCATGTTCCGCGCATCTCCTATTGATTTGGCATTCTTGCTTATCAGTTTGATTGACCTCTATTTCTTGTAAAGTGGTTGTGGCAGGAACAAGGAAATGATTTCTGTGGATACTACGTTTGCGAGTCCATCCGCCACACGACCTATGAGCGGGGCTACACTAACGAACAATATGAAGTACGTAAATAACAACATTCACAATTTTATTTTATTACCATCATTTGTGTTGAGTTTCATTCATTCATATATATATGTATTGACCCCCTTCTTCAAATTATATGTTTCGGAAGCGGGATGAACTCCTAGCACCAGCTCGCATGCGAGCAATTCAAGAGGAATTGGCGGCATTCTTTCTTGACCACGTGATCGATGAAGACAGAGAATACTATGTGGACCATGAGTCCGTATGATTATATTTGTAAGAGATAATTATTGTATATATGTAGCCGGTAGTGTCGGATAGATATACGAGAACTTGTTGTTCGACCAATCTCTCGGAGAAGGAGAGGTGGTCGATATCACTTCTCTCTGTATGCATATATGTTCATGACGATCTTCTGTTTCCTTCGTTTGCTTACTCGCTAGCTAGCGTGTCTAGTCCTCTCTATACGTATGTATAGTACGTAGCGTCGACCAAGCACGGACATAAGAGAGGACACTTCTCTCTATTAATTATAGCTAGCTAACACAATACATGAAACACCTAAATTAACCTCCCAAAACCCCCAAACCCCCCTCCCCCCTTTCAAAACAAAAACAAAAACCCCAGCCACAGAAATGCTGATGCGTGGATGCCTATTGGTCCCGGTTGGTGTCGCCAACCGGGACCAAAGGGTCTCCTGCCTGGGCTCCGCGCACAGGCCACGTGGAGGCCCATCAGTCCCGGTTCTGGATTGAACCGGGACTAAAGGGACAGGGCATTAGTACCGACCCTTTAGTCCCGGTTCAAGAACCGGGACAAAAGGCCCTTACGAACCGGGACAACAGGCCCTTTTTCTACCAGTGTTCGCCTAAGCACTACGACAATATGACCGAGGTGGAAAACTGTGGAAGGGGGCACCGCACACGGCTAAAGATCAACTTATGTGTCTACGGGGTGCCCCTCTCCCCCGTATATAAAGGAGAGAGGAGGGGAGGGTCGGCTGGCCCCTAGGGCGCACCCCAAGAGGGGAATCCTACTAGGACTCCAAGTCCTAGTAGGAATCCACCAAGAGGGAGAGAGGGGAAAGGAAGGAAGAGGGGGAAGGGAAGGAAAGGGGGCGCCGCCCCCTTCCCCTAGTCCAATTCAGAACCAAGGGGGGCAGCCCTTCCTCTCTTCCCACTAAGGCCCATAGAGGCCCATTAGTTCTCCCGGGGGTTCCGGTAACCCCTTCCGGCACTCCGGTTTTATCCGAAACTCTCCGGAACACTTTCGGTCTCCGGACAACATGGTCCAATATATCAATATTTATGTCTCGACCATTTCGAGACTCCTCGTCATGTCCCTGATCTCATTCGGGACTCTGAACAACCTTCGATGCATCAAATCACATAACTCATAATACATATCGTCATCGAACGTTAAGCGTGCGGACCCTACGGGTTCGAGAACTATGTAGACATGACCGAGACATATCTCTTGTCAATAACCAATAGCGGAACCTGTATGCTCATATAGGTTCCTACATATTCTACGAAGATCTTTATCGGTCAAACCGCATGACAACATACGTTGTTCCCTTTGTTATCGGTATGTTACTTGCCCGAGATTCGATCGTCGGTATCATCATACCTAGTTCAATCCCATTACCGGGAAGTCTCTTTACTCGTTTCGTAATGCATCATCTCGTGACTAACTCATTAGTCACATTGCTTGCAAGGCTTATTGTGATGTGCATTACTGAGAGGGCCCAGAGATACCTCTCCGATACACGGAGTGACAAATTCTAATCTCGATCTATGCCAAATCAACAAACACCATCGGAGACACCTGTAGAGCATCTTTATAATCACCCAGTTACGTTGTGACATTTGATAGCACACTAAGTGCTCCTCCGGTATTCGGGAGTTGCATAGTCTCATAGTCATAGGAACATGTATAAGTCATGAAGAAAGCAATAGCAATAAACTAAACGATCATAGTACTAAGCTAACGGATGGGTCTAGTTCATCACATCATTCTCTAATGATGTGATGCCGTTCATCAAATGACAACACATGTCCATGGCTAGGAAACTTAACCATCTTTGATTAACGAGCTAGTCAAGTAGAGGCATACTAGGGACACTCTGTTTGTCTATGTATTCACACATGTACTAAGTTTTCGGTTAATACAATTCTAGCATGAATAATAAACATTTATCATGATATAAGAAAATATAAATAACAACTTTATTATTGCCTCTAGGGCACATTTCCTTCAACTTCCCCAAGAAAGCACCAGGACTTTCTTGCTTGGTTCCCGAAAAAAATGGCATCTGGTGAAGTAGCATCTGGTGTGCCGACTCCCCCTGAAAATTTGTATTCATGCATGGAAAGCGGCCTCTAGAGCTCTTGCAACAAATTAGAATAAGGTCTATCGGCATCTGGGCACTAGAGCTACATGTTTGGTGTGTGATGGTTCAGCTACAGCCGGTATGATTCTCAGCCGTCTTGATGGTGCGGTGGTGTTCGCTACCTACCGTGTGCTCTTCAATTGCAATGATGTGTTTCAACTTGAGATTCATGCATTCATGCAGTGCATGGCATGGCAAAGACTAGCTATTTTACCGAGTGATAACCTTTCTAGGTCTGCCTATGTCATTTGGCAGCAGAGATCAAAGTTGTTCAGGAAGAGGAGGAGTTTATTCCACAGAATTTTAGGGCTCCTTTGATTCAAAGGAATTTTATAGGATTTTTGAAGGGTTGAAATCCTTAGGATTTTTTCCTATGTTGGTCCTTTAATTCATAGGGTTGGATTTCATAGAAATTTTTCTTATAGAATTTTTTGTACTACATTTCATAGAAAATCTAACATTCATTCCAACCTTACAATTCTTTTGTTTTTTCTGTGGCATTAAACACTCATTGCTAATCTTATAGGATTTAAGTGGGCATGCCACTCCACCCTATACCTTTTCCATTCCTACATTTTTAAAGTCCTACGAATCAAAGTGGCCCTTAACCAAGATCATAATAGGGTACCAAATCAGTTCGCATGGTACAACCATACAGAGTCTTGTACTGTTATTTGGCTTCTTATAGAGATCTGCCGTGTATCCATGAGTTATTGGCTCTTTGTTTTAACTCTATAATTATGAAATAAAAAACTTGTTTCCCCTTAAAAGACAACGACACCAGATGTTTCTGGTGCTTTTTTTTTGAAAAAGAGATGTTTCTAGTCTTCCTTTGGTTTTCGTGCTTGGGACGGGGGAGATCACATTTGAGCTCGTGTGGCATGGTCGGTGTATGGTCTGGTCAGGTTCCAGCCGCGCGCGCCATGCGCCGATCGAATCAGCGCTTCGGCAGAAACCAAAAATGCTACACGTACGGGATTTTACAGGCTGTTACAGACTCCTTCCAAACTTAATAAACATCCTCCCTAATTTTTATGGGGATGAGCCCGCATCCTCCCCTTACATCCAATCAAAAAGTGCTACATCAAACCAATCATGTAAACTTCTGTAAAAACCTGTACGTGTAGCATTGCTCGGCAGAAACCCCTACCCGGCGGGTACGCACGCACGAACGGCTATAGCTTGCCATCTTTGCTTTTTTTTTTTCCTTACATTAGAACGCTGTGGCAGCTCTACTCGGTCCTGGCCTGCCGTTGTCTCGGCTCGTGTACGTACGCGTCAGAATGATTAGCTAGAATCTTCAAAACAAACGTGAGTATAGCTGCTACATACTCCCTCCGTCCTTTTTACTCTGCATATTAATATTATCTAAAGTCAAACTTTACAAATTTTAATCATGTTTATATAAAAAAGTATCAACGTCTACCATACTAAAGTTATATAATATGAAACTTGAAGTAATAATGCATCTACTCATATTGATTTCACCTTGTGAATGTTTGTATTTTTTTCTAAAAAGTTGGTCAAACTTTACGACGCTTGATTTCAGACAAATCTTTTATGCGAACTAAAAAGGACCGGAGGGAGTATGAAAAACTGCAGGGGACCAACATAAATGTGATATTTGCCATCTCTCGAAGCAAATGGTGGTTTTCTTGGCAGCATCAATGGGCAGGGACCAGCTGTAAGAAAGACAATGTGCAGGGACCGTTATAATCGCCGTAAATAAGGACTGGCGGGTGTGTGTGTCATACATGACGGCGCATGATTCTACTACCTAGCTAGTGGCATAAATCCTTGGACTATAGAGTAGTAGGTACGCATATAGGGAACATGGAAAATTGTTCTTTGTTTAAAAGAAAAACAGAGGAGAAATATTTGCCTCATCACATTATTGGCCTATTTAATTTGAAGGATTTTCGCAAGTATTTTGAAGAATTGGAATTCTCGGAGCTCTTTGAACCCAGCCCTTCCAAATAGACCTGTACTACATCCGTCCAGGTTTATTAGTCCTCCTAGAATTTTAATCAACCTATGTCATGGGTTTTTTTAAGCTTAACCAAGGTTTATGTGATAGCTATGAGGAAATCATTTGGGACTTTGGTGGGGAGACAAAAAGGAACATCGAAAGGTCCACTGGATGTCTTCGGAGAATATGACAAAGCCGAAGGGAAATGGAGGTATTCAATTCCGCAATATGCACTATTTCAACCAAGCCCTTTTGACTAGACAATGTGGCATGTAGCCTAGTGGTTGCAGCGACCTTAGTAGCACCCCAGGTCCTGGGTTTGACTCCCGGTGGGAGCGGATTTAAACAGGCCTGGGCAAAAATTTCTGGAATAAAAGGACTGTGGGGCTGTTGCTCTACAGTAAATAGTCAAAAAAATGTTGGAGATTGATTCAAACACCGGAGAGCTTATGTGCAAGAGTTCTAAAATCCAAATATTATCCAAAGGGAAGGCTGCTGGATACAGTGTTCTCCTCAGATGCCTCGCCGGTTTGTAGAGGAATTGAATTTGGTCTTGAATTACACAAGAAGTGACTAATTTGCCGTGTTGGCAGCGGCTAAAACATCCAAATTTCCATGTACCATTGGATTACTAGGAACGAACGATTGAAGGTGGCCACGTTCATGAGAAGGTCAAGGTTGAGATGGGTTAACCAATCGATAAAGGCGGACAAAAAGGAATGGGATACAGAGTTGATCAAACAATTTTTTTACCCATACGACGCTGATGAAATATGCAGAATTAAAATTTTGACCGGCGATGTGGAAGATTGTGTAGCTTGGCACTACAAAAAAATCGGGAATCTTCACTCTAAAAAGTGCAGATTGGTTGCAGGGTTGCTTGAGAGAGACCATCTTCATCCTACTTCTCCTATAGATTGATAAACCTTAGGTCATCCACTTGAGGGAAATTTGCTACTGTCCTACAAACCTCTGCACTTGGAGGCCCAACAACATCTACAAGAAGAAGGTTGTGTAGTAGACATCAAGCTCTTTTCTGGCGCCATTGCCGGGGAGGTGAGTGCTTGAAGGTATATCTTTAGATCTTGCAATCGAGTCTTTTAGTTTCTTGTTTTATCACTAGTTTAGTTTATAAAAGAAAACTATAAAAAATGGAATTGAGTTTGTCTCATACGCTTCACCTTTTTAATATCTTTCGTAAGTATGATGGAAAGGAAAATTGTGCTCAAGTGCTAGAAGATGAAATCTGTAAAATGTTTGGCACTAAATCTTTGAATGATGAGCATGATTGCAATGTTGCTAGTATGAATTCTTTGAATATCCATGATACTAATGATGATTGCACTAGTTATGATGTCTCTTGTAAACATGTCAATTTTTGTGGAGTACATTGGGTTTGTACGAACACACCAAATAGGGAAGATAGATATTGCAAGAGGCACATGCATTTAGAAACTAAATGGTTGCAAGAAAGGCTAGATGATTGTGCTGAAAATTTATATTTTCTTAGTTGTACTTGTGAACTGATACGTCTCCAACATATCTATAATTTTTGATTGCTCCATGCTATATTATTTATTGTTTTAGGCAATATTGGTCCACTTTTATATTACTTTAGGGACTAACCTATTAACCGAAGGCCCAGCTCAGATTTGCTGTTTTATACCTATTTCAGTGTTTCGAAGAAAAGGAATATCAGACGGAGTTGAAACGGAACGAAATCAACTGGAGAAGTTATTTTTGGAACAAAAGCCACCAGATAGACTTGGACTCCACGTCAGGAGATACGAGAGGTGCTCACGAGGGTGGGGGCGCCCCCCTAGGGCGCGCCCCCCTGCCTCGTGGGGCCCCCGTGGCTCCTCCGACGTACTTCCTGCACCCATATATATCGTCGTACCCAAAAACTTTCAAAACGCACAATAGATCGGGAGTTTCGCCGCCAGAAGCCTCCGTAGCCATCGAAAACCAATCTAGACCCATTTCGGCACCTTGCAGGAGGGGGCAATCCTTCTCCGGTGGCCATCTTCATCATCCCGGTGCTCTCCATGACGAGGAGGGAGTAGTTCTCCCTCGGGGCTGAGGGTATGTACCAGTAGCTATGTGTTTGATCGCTCTCTCTCTCTCTCGTGTTCTTGAGATGATACGATCTTGATGTATCTCGAGCTTTGCTATTATATTTGGATCCTATGATGTTTCTTCCCCCCTCTTCTCTCTTGTAATGAATTCAGTTTCCCCTTTGAAGTAATCTTATCGGATTGAGTCTTTAAAGATTTGAGAACACTTGATGTATGTCTTGTCGTGGATATCTGTGGTGACAATGGGATATCACGTGATTCACTTGATGTATGTTTTGGTGACCAACTTGCGGGTTCCGCCCATGAACCTATGCATAGGGGTTGGCACACGTTTTCATCGTGATTCTCCGGTAGAACTTTGGGGCACTCTTTGAGGTCCTTTGTGTTGGTTGAATAGATGAATCTGAGATTGTGTGATGCATATCGTATAATCATACCCACAGATACTTGAGGTGACATTGGAGTATCTAGGTGACATTAGGGTTTTGGTTGATTTGTGTCTTAAGGTGTTATTCTAGTACGAACTCTAGGGTTGTTTGTGACACTTATAGGAATAGCCCAACTAGGGTTGCTTGACAGAGACCATATTCATCCTACGCCTCCTACGGATTGATAAACCTTAGGTCATCCACTTGAGGGAAATTTGCTACTGTCCTACAAACCTCTGCACTTGGAGGCCCAACAACGTCTACAAGAAGAAGGTTGTGTAGTAGACATCAAGCTCTTTTCTGGCGCCGTTGCTGGGGAGGTTAGCGCTTGAAGGTATATTTTTAGATCTTGCAATCGAGTCTTTTAGTTTCTTGTTTTATCACTAGTTTAGTTTATAAAATAAAATTACAAAAAATGGAATTAAGTTTGCCTCATACGCTTCATCTTTTTAATATCTTTCGTGAGTATGATGGAAAGGATAATTGTGCTCAAGTGCTAGAAGAAGAAATCTATAAAATGTTTGGCACTAAATATTTGAATGATGAGCATGATTGCAATGTTGTTAGTATGAATTCCTTGAATATCCATGATGCTAATGATATGCAAAGCCACAAGTTTGGGGAAGCTATGTTTGATGAAGATGATATTTTTAGTCCCCCAAGTTTTGATGTGCAAATTTATTATGATGATAGCAAGCCTCCTATTTATGATGATTATGTTGATGAAAGTGGTTTCGGAGAGGTCATGACTTTATTTAGTAATGATTCCACTATTCCGGAAGAGGTTCCAATTGATTATGAGAACAAAGTTGCTATATATGATGATTATTGTGATGACTTGTATGCTATAAAGAATAATGATATCCATGAAACTTGTCATCATGATTTTAGTTTTCAATTGGATTATGCCTCACATGATAATTATTTTATTGAGTTTGCTCCCACTATTATTCATGAGAAGAATTTTGCTTATGCGGAGAGTAGTGAATTCTCTATGCTTGTAGATCATGAAAAGAATGCTTTAGGTGCTGGTTATATTGTTGAATTCATTCATGTTGCTACTGAAAATTATTATGAGTGAGGAATATATGCTTGTAAGAGTTGCAATAATATCAAGTTTCCTCTCTATGTGCTTAAAGTTTTGAAGTTATGCTTGTTTTACCTTCCTATGCAAGTTGCTTCTTGTTCCCACAAGTTGTTTGCTCACAAAATCCCTATGCATAGGAAGTATGTTAGACTTAAATGTGCTAGTCATATTCTTCATGATGCTCTCTTTATGTTACAATTCTTATCTTTTATGTGAGCATCATTGAAATCATCATGCCTAGCTAGGGGCGTTAAACGATAGCGCTTGTTGGGAGGCAACCCAATTTTATTCTTCTTCTTTGCTTTTTGCTCCTGTTAAGTAATAAATAATTCATCTAGCCTCTGTTTAGATGTGATTTTATGCTTTTAATTAGTGTTTGTGCCAAGTAGAACCTTTGGGAAGACTTGGGGAAAGTCTTGTTGATCATGCTGTAAAAAACAGAAACTTTAGCGCTCACGAGAATTGCTGCAATTTTTATTTGGAGAGTGCTATTTAGTTAATTATTTTTGCAGATGATTAATAGATAAATTCCTCAGGTCCAGAAATTTATTTGAGAATTTTATGAGTTCCATAAGTATAAGTTTGATCCAGATTATTACAGACTGTTCTGTTTTTGACAGATTCTGTTTTTCGTGTGTTGTTTGCTTATTTTGATGAATCTATGGCTAGTAAAATAGTTTATAAACCATAGAGAAGTTGGAATACAGTAGGGTTAACACCAATATAAATAAAGAATGAGTTCATTACAGTACCTTGAAGTGGTGTTTTGTTTTCTTTCGCTAATGGAGCTTATGAGTTTTCTTTAAGTTTTGTGTTGTGAAGTTTTCAAGTTTTGGGTAAGGATTCGATGGACTATGGAATAAGGAGTGGCAAGAGCCTAAGCTTGGGGATTACCAAGGCACCTCAAGGTAATATTCAAGGATAGCCAAGAGCCTAAGCTTGGGGATGCCCCGGAAGGCATCCCCTCTTTCGTCTTCGTTCATCGCTAACTTTACTTGGAGCTATATTTTTATTCGCCACATGATATGTGTCTTGCTTGGAGCGTCAATTTATTTTGTTAGAATTTGCTTGCTGTTATTTAGAACAATGTTTTGCATCTTTTATTTCAATAAAATTGGCATTAATAGTCTTTACTATGCCTATATTACAAGTATACATGTTGCTGTTTGAAAACAGAAAATTTACAGCTGTTGCAATAATTCCCTAGAAAAGTCAGAATGTGATAAAATGTTAAAACCTTTTTCATATTAAGCTCTGATAAATTTACTACAGTGGGAATTTTCTTTCATAATTTTTGGAGCTAGGGAAGTATGGATGTTGCAGCATTCTTTACAGACTATCCTGTTTAGTCAGATTGCTGTTATGTTTGCATTGTTTGCATATGTTTGCTTCTTTAATGATTCTATTTGAGGATAGGACTATTAAATATGCAGAGGCATTTAGTATGCAATGTTGAATAATAATTTTAGTGATTTGCTGCAGTAGAGTATGATAAGGTTTCGGCAATGGTTTATACTAACTTATCTCACGAGTCCTTGTTGAGTTTTGTGTGGATGAAGCTTTTTAAGATTTAGGGAGACCGTGATATGAGAGGAATTAAGGAGACACAAAAGCTCAAGCTTGGGGATGCCCAAGGCACCCCAAGATAATATTTCAAGAAGTCTCAAGCATCTAAGCTTGGGAATGCCCCGGTTGGCATCCCACCCTTCTTCTTCAACAACTATCGGTTAGTATCGGTTGATCCTAAGTTTTTGCTTCTTCACATGATGTTTGCCATTCTTAGAATGTCATTTTATTTAGCTTTGCTTGCTGTTTGAATAGAATACCAAGATCTGAAATTATTAAATGTTAGAGATTCTTCACATAGTTGCACAATTATTTGACTACTCATTGATCTTCACTTATATCTTTCGGAGTAGTTTGTCATTTGCTCTAGTGCTTCACTTATATCTTTTAGAGCATGGTGGTAGATTTATTTTGAAGAAATAGATGAACTCTCATGCTTCACTTAGATTATTTTGAGAGTCTTAAATAGCATGGTAATTTTCTTAAAATCCTAATATGCTAGGTATACAAGATTAATAATAAAATTCTCTTATGAGTGTGTTGAATACTAAGAGAAGTTTGATACTTGATAATTGTTTTGAGATATGGAGATGGTGATATTAGAGTCATGCTAGTTGAGTAGTTGTGAATTTGAGAGATACTTGTGTTGAAGCTTGTGATGAAGTCGGAGCATGATTTATTTTTTGATTGCCTTCCTTATGAGTGGCGGTCGGGGACGAGCGATGGTCTTTTCCTACCAATTTATCACCCTAGGAGCATGCGCGCAGTACTTTGTTTCGATAACTAATAGATTTTTGCAATCAGTATGTGAGTTCTTTATGACTAATGCTGAGTCCGTGGATTATACGCACTCTCACCCTTCCACCATTGCTAGCCTCTCTAGTACCGCGCAACTTTCACCGGTACCATAAACCCACCATATACCTTCCTCAAAACAGTCACCATACCTACCTATTATGGCGTTTCCATAGCCATTCCGAGATATATTGCCATGCGACTTTCCACCATTCCGTTTATTATGACACGCTTCATCATTGTCATATTGCTTTGCATGATCATGTAGTTAACATTGTATTTGTGGCAAAGCCACCATTCATAATTCTTTCATACTTGTCACTCTTGATTAATTGCATATCCCGATACACCACCGGAGGCATCCATATAGAGTCATACTTTGTTCTAGTATCGACTTGTAATCATTGAGTTGTAAATAAATAGAAGTGTGATGATCATCATTCAATAGAGCATTGTCCCAAAAAAAGAGAAAGGAAAAAAAAGAAAGTCCAAATAAAAATAAAAAAATAAAATAAAAGGGACAATGCTATTATCCCTTTTCCACACTTGTGCTTCAAAGTAGCACCATGATCTTTATAATAGAGAGTCTCTTGTTCTGTCACTTTCATATACTAGTGGGAATCTTTCATTATAGAACTTGGCTTGTATATTCCAATAATGGGCTTCCTCAAAATGCCCTAGGTCTTCGTGAGAAAGCGAGTTGGATGCACACCCACTAGTTTCTTTTGTTGAGCTTTCATACATTTATAGCTCTAGTGCATCCGTTGCATGGCAATCCCTACTCACTCACATTGATATCTATTGATGGGCATCTCCATAGCCCGTTGATACGCCTAGTCGATGTGAGACTATCTTCTCCCTTTTTGTCTTCTCCACAACCACCATTCTATTCCACCTATAGTGATATGTCCATGGCTCACACTCATGTATTGCGTGAAGATTGAAAAAGTTTGAGAACATCAAAAGTATGAAACAATTGCTTGGCTTGTCATCAGGGTTGTGCATGATTTAAATACTTTGTGTGGTGAAGATAGAGCATAGCTAGACTATATGATTTTGTAGGGATAACTTTCTTTGGCCATGTTATTTTGAGAAGACATGATTGCTTAGTTAGTATGCTTGAAGTATTATTATTTTTATGTCAATATGAACTTTTGTCTTGAATCTTTCGGATCTGAATATTGATATCACAAGTAGGAAGAATTACATTGAAATTATGGCAACTAGCATTCCACATCAAAAGTTATCTTTTTTATCATTTACCTACTCGAGGACGAGCAGGAATTGAGCTTGGGGATGCTTGATACGTCTCCAACGTATCTATAATTTTTGATTGCTCCATGCTATATTATCTACTGCTTTAGGCAATATTGGGCTTTATTATACATTTTTATATTACTTTAGGGACTAACCTATTAACCGGAGGCCCAACACAGATTTGTTGTTTTATGCCTATTTCAGTGTTTTGAAGAAAAGGAATATAAGACGGAGTCAAAACGGAACGAAATCAACTTGAGAAGTTATTTTTGGAACAAAAGCCACCAGATAGACTTGGACTCCACGTCAGGAGATACGGGAGGTGCTCACGAGGGTGGGGGCGCCCCCTAGGGCGCACCCCCCTGCCTCGTGGGGCCCCCGTGGCTCCTCCGACGTACTTCCTGCACCCATATATATCGTCGTACCCAAAAACTTCCAGAACGCACAATAGAACAGGAGTTCCGCCGCCAGAAGCCTCCGTAGCCACCGAAAACCAATCTAGACCCGTTCGGACACCCTGTCGGAGGGGGCAATCCTTCTCCGGTGGCCATCTTCATCATCCCGGTGCTCTCCATGACGAGGAGGGAGTAGTTCTCCCTCGGGGCCGAGGGTATGTACCAGTAGCTATGTGTTTGATCTCTCTCTCTCTCTCTCTCGTGTTCTTGAGATGATACGATCTTGATGTATCTCGAGCTTTGCTATTATATTTGGATCCTATGATGTTTCTTCCCCCCTCTTCTCTCTTGTAATGAATTGAGTTTCCCCTTTGAAGTAATCTTATCAGATTGAGTCTTTAAAGATTCGAGAACACTTGATGTATGTCTTGCCGTGGATATCTGTGGTGACAATGGGATATCATGTGATTCACTTGATGTATGTTTTGGTGACCAACTTGCGGGTTCCGCCCATGAACCTATGCATAGGGGTTGGCACACGTTTTCGTCGTGATTCTCCGATAGAACTTTGGGGGACTCTTTGAGGTCCTTTGTGTTGGTTGAATAGATGAATCTGAGATTGTGTGATGCATATCATATAATCATACCCACGGATACTTGAGGTGACATTGGAGTATCTAGGTGACATTAGGGTTTTGGTTGATTTGTGTCTTAAGATGTTATTCTAGTACGAACTCTAGGGCTGTTTGTGACACTTATAGGAATAGCCCAACGGATTGGTTGGAAAGAATAACTTTGAGGTGGTTTCGTACCCTACCATAATCTCTTCGTTTGTTCTCCGCTATTAGTGACTTTGGAGTGACTCTTTGTTGCATTTTGAGGGATAGTTTTATGATCCAATTATGTTAGTATTGTTGAGGGAACTTGCACTAGCGAAAGTATGAACCCTAGGCCTTGTTTCCTAGCATTGCAATACCGCTTACGCTCACTTTTATCACTTGTTACCTTGCTGTTTTTATATTTTCAGATTACAAAAACCTTTATCTACTATCCATATACCACTTGTATCACCATCTCTTCGCCGAACTAGTGCACCTATACAATTTACCATTGTATTGGGTGTGTTGGGGACACAAGAGACTCTTTGTTATTTGGTTGCAGGGTTGCTTGAGAGAGACCATCTTCATCCTATGCCTCCTATGGATTGATAAACCTTAGGTCATCCACTTGAGGGAAATTTGCTACTGTCCTACAAACCTCTGCACTTGGAGGCCCAACAACGTCTACAAGAAAAAGGTTGTGTAGTAGACATCATGAACTTTGCAGTGAGCATGATCATTTCAATACCCAATGCAAATTGTTTCATGATCGTATCATGTCCAAAAATTGTGATGACTTGATTTCCCTTGCACATCATAATGAACTTAGTTTGCTCTTGGGTTATGAAGAAATGAAACGTATAACTAAGGATATTCCAAAATTTGCCCTTGATAGAGTTCTCCATTTTGATCTAGAGGAAATTTATATGCATTGTGCGGTGAATTGTATTGAAAATCCTTATATTGCCAACTACATAAAGAAAAGAAAACAAATAGAAGATGAAGAGAATACTAATGAAAGGGAAGAGACTTCCCAATATCCTCCTATTATTTCTTATGATGAATCAGGTAACGAGGAGGAGCCTCCTATTCAACCAATCTCATTAATAAGGAGCTCCAAAAAGAGGATTGAACCCACACATGATGTGGTGAAGAAGAAGAAAAGAAAAAGGAAGAGAGGTAAAAAGGTACCCCTCCCAGATAATGGTGCTCCCATTATTATTGTGCCTCATGAAAATATAATTGTGGAAGATAATGATACTTCTTATGATCTTTAAAATCTTTTTGGCACTTGCTTGGAAGAATATGATAATTGCTATACTATTGGTGCTATCCATACTATTAATGATAAGAGTGATTATGCTTATGATATGAAAAGGCCCAAGCTTGGGGATGCTATGTTTGATGAAGATGATGTTTCTTAGAATATATTTGTTGCAATTAATGCTTGTCCCAAGCTTGGGGATGCTACGTTTAATGAAGATGATATTTTTAGTCTCCCAAGTTTTGATATGCAAATTTATAATGATGATAGCATGCCTCCTACCTATGATGATTATTGTGATGATACTTATGCTATAAAAAGTAGTGATTATATTTATAAAACTTGTCATGATTATGATTACCCCTTCTTTGAATATTACTTTTTTAATGTGGAAACAATTAATAGTATTCGAGTCTCTTATGATGCTCCCACTATTCCGAATGAGAAGAATTTTGCTTATGTGGAGAGTAATAAAATTTCTATGCTTGTAGATCATGAAAAGAATGCTTTAGCTGCTGGTTATATTGTTGAATTCATTCATGATGCTACTGAAAATTATTATGAGGGGGGAATATATGCTTGTAGGAATTGCAATAATATCAAGTTTCCTCTCTATGTGCTTAAAGTTTTGAAGTTATGCTTGTTTTACCTTCCTATGCAAGTTGATTATTGTTTCCATAAGTTGTTTGCTCACAAAATCCCTATGCATAGGAAGTGGGTTAGACTTAAATGTTTTAGTCATATTCTTCATGATGCTCTCTTTATGTTACAATTCTTATCTTTTATGTGAGCATCATTGAAATCATCATGCCTAGCTAGGGACGTTAAACGATAGCGCTTGTTGGGAGGCAACCCAATTTTATTTTTGTCCTTGCTTTGTGCTCCTGTTAGTAATAAATAATTTGTCTGGCCTCTTTTATGATTGAGTTTTTATGTTTTGATTAGTGTTTGTGCCAAGTAGAACCTTTGGGAAGACTCAGGGAAAGTCTTTGCGATCATGCTGTAAAAAACAGAAACTTTAGCGCTCACGAGAATTGCTGCCATTTTTATTTGGAGAGTGATATTTAGTTAATTATTTTTGAAGATGATTAATAGATAAATTCCTCGGGTCCAGCAATTTATTTGAGAATTTTATGAGTTCCAGAAGTATACGTTTGATTCAGATTTCTACAGACTGTTCTGTTTTTGACAGATTCTGTTTTTCATGTGTTGTTTACTTATTTTGATGAATCTATGGCTAGTAAAAGAGTTTATAAACCATACAGAAGTTGGAATACAGTAGGTTTAACACCAATATAAATAAATAATGAGTTCATGACAGTACCTTGAAGTGGTATTTTGTTTTCTTTCGCTAACGGAGCTTACGAGTTTTCTGTTAAGTTTTGTGTTGTGAAGTTTTAAAGTTTTGGGTAAAGATTCGATGGACTATGGAATAAGGAGTGAAAAGAGCCTAAGCTTGGGGATGCCCAAGGCACCCCAAGGTAATATTCAAGGATAGCCAAGAGCCTAAGCTTGGGGATGCCCCGGAAGGCATCCCCTCTTTCGTCTTCGTTCATCGGTAACTTTACTTGGAGCTATATTTTTATTTGCCACATGATATGTGTTTTGCTTGGAGCGTCAATTTATTTTCTTAGGATTTTCTTGATGTTATTTATAAAAATGTTTTTCATCTTTTATTTCGATAAAAGTGGCATTGATAGCCTTTACTATGCCTATTTTAGAAGTCCACATGTTGCTGTTTGAAAACAGAAAGTTTACCGTTGTTGCAATAATTCCCTAGAAAAGTCAGAATGTGATAAAATGTTGAAATCTTTTGCATATTAAGCTATGATAAATTTACTACAGTGGGAATTTTCTTTCATAATTTTTGGAGCTAGGAAAGTATGGATGTTGCTGCATTCTTTACAGACTGTCCTGTTTAGGCAGATTGCTGTTATGTTTACATTGTTTACATATGTTTGCTTCTTTAATGATTATACTAGATTGTTAATAGCGCGCGTTGCAGCGCCTGTTTATTAGGAATGTTGAATGAAAGAGGGTTGCAATGATTTGAAAAAGCATGTTGTTGGTTTTATTTTTGAGTAATTACAAATCACAGAATAGAGGTTCCTGGCTCGCATGGGTCTTTTTTGTGTGCACTGCACATGCAGTGAGCCAAATCGAAAGCAGTGCCTCAAATTGAATAAATTCTTTCTGGATAAGTGAATTGATAACCCTTGATCTACATGTAAATTTCAGTAGACAAATTATTTGTTTATTCCTTTTGCACTATCTCTTAGTGTGCCTACATGTACTTGGCTGTATTGAATCTGTCCACATGATCGATTGTCAATTAATCTGGGACTTCATTTTATCTGCCCTATTGACATGGACATTGCGCAAACAAAGAGAACACTTGTCATGGCCAGCTGATGCATGAAAAAAAAGGTGAGTGTATGTCGAAGATCCTAACGCACAAGTGGGTACATCAACAATTCAATTACATATTCCACTTCAGGGTATATCGGAGAATGAAAAAGAAAATACACGTTACATTTGGAATACAGATGACCCGATAATATATGTAAAAAGAAGAAGGGAAAGGTAGCTAGGTAAGACAAATGACCATCTTGACTACCACACCATATGCACGATGCCAAGCCTTTTTGTTGGCCTTTTTATTGGATGAACAAACTTGGATTTTTTTTCTATACATGTAGCAAGTGAAATATACATAAAGTTAGTGAGAAAATAATTTGAAGCGATCTTGGTGAACGGCCACATAATTTCTTATCAAATGAAGGTAATAAAACTGAAGCGCACACACACACACAAAGAGAGAGAAGTTGCCTGCAAACTCACATATACAGTCATTGACCCAACAAAAGGAAATAACGATGTGCTCTGGCCACATAGCAGCGCTTCTGACAGTTAGCAACAAAAGTTGCGATTCGGCAATAGCATGGTGTGAACCACACATAAACGATAGCATCAAATTTAACCAACTAATTGCATGCACGCATGGAGATATCGTCAAGTAGGAAGATGAGGTACTGCTGTGGATACGTACTAACCTGGTTCGACGGCCATTGCAATTCGCCGAATCAATCCACCTGAATCAGGCTCCAACACCATAGATGAGGTCTGTGGATTACAACGAACATGCACAAAGGGGAAATGATGTTGTATTACCAACATCAATTCCATTAATAGGTGCTTTGCTCTATGGTTTTTCTATTCCCTCGTTTTGAACACTGGGCTTATAATTTAGTTCCGATGAATAATTCAATTTTGAAAATCATTCGCTACAATAAATCAAAATACATGCACCAAATGAGAACTAAGAAAAATATCATACCTTCACATTTGCTGATTTGCATTCCTAGAAAGTGAGGCATGCCGAAATACAGAGGGAACTTGAAAATTATAGAATAAACAATAATTGATCTGTGATGAAAGAAATACCTTCAGATAGATGACTCTGATATGCACCATCCTCACATCGTTCATTTGGAATAGAAAAGCTGGATAAAAGGTGTTTACTCTAAGTCAACTCTGCACTGTGTGAAAGAATATTGGACCCGAGCAAATAATCTCACACTGTAACAATTAGAACTATGAGCAATTGGAAGATGTTGTGTTTAAGCATATTAATCTCAGCCAAGAAATCATTGAAGATGAAAGCAGTGACTCACCTTGTAGTGTAGCAGAATCAGCCAACCTATTGGGACTGAGGTCTAATTGATCAAGCTAGAGAACCTGTGTTGATTTGAGAGCACAAAGAACAACATGGTGGGAATGGTGGAGGGACCATTGGCAGAAGAGGGAAGACGAATCAGCGACCTGAGTGTCAACCATGGCTGTCGTTTAAGGTTTTGCAGAAGCGAGGAGCGAAGGGGGTAGACAGTGAACATTATATGGACGCGAGATTAAAGGAGGAGCGTCAATCGACAGCGTAACTGACCCGAACACATTAATTGCCATTACTGGCCTCTTGTAACCGAGATCCCGCACCTCCTCTGGTCGATCCAATCGACCTCCTCACATTGAACCTGGATGGATGAACGCTCACCGGTCGCTCCTCTCTATCCCTCCCTAGTCGATGGACTAGTTTAGCGAACCGCACAACTGGACCTCATTCACCGAAGTGCATAACTGGAATGGGCTGGCCTAGGCCCAATTAACCACAGGACGCCATTTCAGCCTGTGGAGCAGCTGCCCAAAGGACAGTAGGCCCAGTTTACCATATATGCGGGATAGATCGCTTTATACAGAGATCCAACGACCAGAAACACCCAGCTAGTGAAAACAGACGGCTAAAAACACGAAGCACTGAGAGGGCTCGCTTTAGATGCGGTTATACTGTCCTTAATTTGAGGATAGGACTATTAAATATGCAAAGGCATTTAGTATGCAATGTTGAATAATAATTTTAGTGATTTGCTACAGTAGAGTATGATAAGGTTTTTGCAATGTGTTATACTAACTTATCTCACGAGTCCTTGTTGAGTTTTGTGTGGATGAAGCTTTTGAGATTTAGGGAGACCGTGATATGAGAGGAATTAAGGATACACAAAAGCTCAAGCTTGGGGATGCTCAAGGCATCCCAAGATAATATTTCAAGAAGTCTCAAGTATCTAAGTTTGGGGATGCCCCGGTTGGCATCCCACCTTTCTTCTTCAACAACTATCAGTTAGTTTCGGTTGATCCTAAGTTTTTGCTTCTTCACATGATGTTTGCCATTCTTAGAATGTCATTTTATTTTGCTTTGCTTGCTGTTTGAATAGAATACCAAGATCTGAAATTATTAAATGAGAGAGAGTCTTCACATAGTTGCATAATTATTCGACTACTCATTGATCTCCACTCATATCTTTCGGAGTAGTTTGTCATTTGCTCTAGTGCTTCACTTGTATCTTTTAGAGCATGGTGGTAGTTTTATTTTGAAGAAATAGATGAACTATCATGCTTCACTTAGATTATTTTGAGAGTCTTAAATAGCATGGTAATTTGCTTAAATAATCCTAATATGCTAGGCATCCAAGAATAGTAAAAACTTTCATATAGAGTATTGAATACTAAGAGAAGTTTGATGCTTGATGATTGTTTTGAGATATGGAGGTAATAATATCAAAGTCGTGCTAGTTGAGTAGTTGTGAATTTGAGGAATACTTGTGTTGAAGTTTGCAAGTCCCGTAGCATGCACGTATGGTAAACGTTGTGTAACAAATTTGAAACATGAGATGTTATTTGATTGTCTTCCTTATGAGTGGCGGTCGGGGATGAGCGATGGTCTTTTCCTACCAATCTATACCCCTAGGAGCATGCGCGTAGTGCCGAGGTTTTTGATGACTTGTAGATTTTTGCAATAAGTATGTGAGTTCTTTATGACTAATGTTGAGTCCATGGATTAGGATTATAGAAGAATATTATTCCAAATACTCCTCTGGACGCATATAGTAGCATTGCGATTCCGAATCTTTTTTATTTATGAATATGAATAGAAAAAATTCATTGTATCGTTGGGTCGGAGCGGAGACAGGAAAGGGGTAATTTCTAACAAAGTTTTTCTCTTGTTGATTCCTATTTCTAGGTGTAGTGCTTTTCTCCCCTATGCTGCCTACGAATACTAATAGAGTAGGATTGGCCTGTAATCCATACCATACCATATCCTCTAGGTGTAACCTTTCGCTCAATACTCAAATCTACAATTGAAGTATCTGAAGCCGCATCAATCGAGGATACACGACGGAAGGAATTGTTAGTTCGCCTCACCTTCCCGAAGCGTGGGTCTCACCCTTCCATCCTTGCTAGCCTCTTCGGTACCATGCATTGCCCTTTCTCACATTGAGAGTTGGCGCAAACTTCGCCGGTGCATCCAAACCCCGTGATTGTTGGAAATATGCCCTAGAGGCAATAATAAATTGATTATTATTATATTTCCTTATTCATGATAATCGTTTATTATCCATGCTATAATTGTATTGATAGGAAACTCAGATACATGTGTGGATGCATAAACAACACCATGTCCCTAGTAAGCCTCTAGTTGACTAGCTCGTTAATCAATAGATGGTTACGGTTTCCTAACCATGGACATTGGATGTCGTTGATAACGGGATCACATCATTAGGAGAATTATGTGATGGACAAGACCCAATCCTAAGCCTAGCACAGAGATCGTGTAGTTCGTATGCTAAAGCTTTTCTAATGTCAAGTATCATTTCCTTAGACCATGAGATTGTGCAACTCCCGGATACCGTAGGAGTGCTTTGGGTGTGCCAAACGTCACACCGTAACTGGGTGGCTATAAAGGTACATTACAGGTATCTCCGAAAGTGTCTGTTGGGTTGGCACGAATCGAGACTGGGATTTGTCACTCCGTGTAAGCGGAGAGGTATCTCTGGGCCCACTCAGTAGGACATCATCATAATGTGCACAATGTGATCAAGGAGTTGATCACGGGATGATGTGTTACAGAACGAGTAAAGAGACTTGCAAGTAATGAGATCGAACAAGGTATCTGGATACCGACGATCGAATCTCGGGCAAGTATCGTACCGATAGACAAAGGGAATTGCCTACGGGATTGATTAAGTCCTTGACATCGTGGTTCATCCGATGAGATCATCGTGGAACATGTGGGAGCCAACATGGGTATCCAGATCCCGCTGTTGGTTATTGACCGGAGAACGTCTCGGTCATGTCTGCATGTCTCCCGAACCCGTAGGGTCTACACACTTAAGGTTCGATGACGCTAGGGTTATAAAGGAAGTTTGTATGTGGTTACCGAATGTTGTTCGGAGTCCCGGATGAGATCCCGGATGTCACGAGGAGTTCCGAAATGGTCCGGAGGTAAAGATTTATATATGGGAAGTCCTGTTTTGGACACCGGAAGAGTTTCGGGGTTTATCGGTAACGTACCGGGACCACCGGGAGGGTCCCGGGGGTCCACCAAGTGGGGCCACCTGCCCCGGAGGTTTGCATGGGCCAAGAGTGGTGAGGGACCAGCCCCTTAGTGGGCTGGTGCGCCTCCCATAAGGGCCCATGGCGCCTAAGAGGTGGAAAAGGGGCAAACCCTAGAGGATATGGGCCTTAGGGCCCATATTGGTGCGCCTCCCTCTCCTCTCCCCCTCTTGGCCGCCACCTTTGATCCCCATCTAGGGCTGCTGCCCCCCCTAGGGGTGGGAACCCTAGAGGGGGCGCAGCCCCTCCCCTTCCCTATATATATGAGGCCTAGGGCTGCCCAAAACACACGTGATTCAATCTCTCGTTGGTGCAGCCCTGCGTCTCTTCTTCCTCCTCTTCTGTGGTGCTTGGCGAAGCCCTGCAGGATTGCCACGCTCCTCCATCACCACCACGCCGTTGTGCTGCTGCTGGATGGAGTCTTCCTCAACCTCTCCCTCTCCCCTTGCTGGATCAAGGCGTGGGAGACGTCACCGGGCTGTACGTGTGTTGAACGCGGAGGTGCCGTCCGTTCGGCACTAGGATCATCGGTGATTTGGATCACGACGAGTACGACTCCATCAACCATGTTCTCTTGAACGCTTCCGCTTAGCGATCTACAAGGGTATGTAGATGCACTCTCCTTCCCCTCGTTGCTAGTCTCTCCATAGATAGATCTTGGTGACACGTAGGAAAATTTTGAATTTCTGCTACGTTCCCCAACAGTGGCATCATGAGCTAGGTCTATTGCGTAGATTCTATGCACGAGTAGAACACAAAGTAGTTGTGGGCGTTGATTTTGTTCAATATGCTTGCCGTTACTAGTCTTATCTTGATTCGGCGGCATTGTGGGATGAAGCGGCCCAGACCGACCTTACACGTACTCTTACGTGAGACTGGTTCCACCGACTGACATGCACTAGTTGCATAAGGTGGCTAGCGGGTGTCTGTCTCTCCCACTTTAGTCGGATCGGATTCGATGAAAAGGGTCCTTATGAAGGGTAAATAGAAATTGGCATATCACATTGTGGTCTCTGCGTAGGTAAGAAACGTTATTGCTAGTAACCCATAGCAGCCACGTAAAACATGCAAACAACAATTAGAGGACGTCTAACTTGTTTTTGCAGGGTATTCCATGTGATGTGATATGGCCAAAGGATGTGATGAATGATATATGTGATGTATGAGATTGATCATGTTCTTGTAATAGGAATCACGACTTGCATGTCGATGAATATGACAACCGGCAGGAGCCATAGGAGTTGTCTTTATTTATTTATGACCTGCGTGTCAACATAAACGTCATGTAATTACTTTACTTTATTGCTAACCGTTAGCTGTATTAGTAGAAGTAATAGATGACGTGACAACTTCAAGAAGACACGATGATGGAGATCATGGTGTCATGCCGGTGACGATGATGATCATGGAGCCCCGAAGATGGAGATCAAAAGAAGCAAAGTGATATTGGCCATATCATGTCACTATTTGATTGCATGTGATGTTTATCATGTTTATACATCTTATTTGCTTAGAACGACGGTAGTAAATAAGATGATCCCTCATTAGAATTTCAAGAAAGTGTTCCCCCTAACTGTGCACCGTTGCGAAAGTTCGTCGTTTCGAAGCACCACGTGATGATCGGGTGTGATAGATTCTAACGTTCACATACAACGGGTGTTGACGAGCCTAGCATGTACAGACATGGCCTCGGAACACATGCAAACACTTAGGTTGACTTGACGAGCCTAGCATGTACAGATATGGCCTCGGAACACAGAAGACCGAAAGGTCGAGCATGAGTCGTATAGAAGATACGATCAACATGAAGATGTTCACCGATGTTGACTAGTCCGTCTCACGTGATGATCGGACACGGCCTAGTTGACTCGGATCATGTAATCACTTAGATGACTAGAGGGATGTCTATCTGAGTGGGAGTTCATAAGATGAACTTAATTATCCTGAACACAGTCAAAAGGATTTTGCAAATTATGTCGTATCTCACGCTTTAGTTCTACTGTTTAGATATGTTCCTAGAGAAAAATTAGTTGAAAGTTGATAGTAGCAATTATGCGGACTAGGTCCGTAGACTGAGGATTGTCCTCATTGCTTCTTAGAAGGCTTATGTCCTTAATGCACCGCTCAGTGTGCTGAACCTCGAACGTCGTCTGTAGATGTTGCGAACATCTGACATACACGTTTTGATAACTACATGATAGTTCAGTTAAACGGTTTAGAGTTGAGGCACCAAAGACAGTTTTGAAACGTCGCGAAACATATGAGATGTTTCGAGGGCTGAAATTGGGATTTCAGGCTCGTGCCCACGTCAAGAGGTATAAGACCTCCGACGATTTTCTTAACCTACAAACTAAGGAGAAAAGCTCAATTGTTGAGCTTGTGCTCAGATTGTCTGAGTACAACAATCATTTGAATCGAGTGGGAGTTGATCTTCCAGATGAGACAGTGATGTTTCTCCGAAGTCATTACCACCAAGCTGCTAGAGCTTCGTGATGAACTATAATATATCGGGGACATATATGATGATCCTCGAGATATTCGTGATGTTTGACACCACAAAAGTAGAAATCAAGAAGGAGCATCAATTGTTGATGGTTGGTGAAACCACTAGTTTCAAGAAGGGCAAGGGCAAGAAGGGATACTTCCTGAAACGGCAATTCAGCTGCTGCTCTAGTGAAGAAACCCAAGGTTGAACCCAAACCCGAGACTAAGTGCTTCTGTAATAAGGGGAACAACCACTGGAGCAGAATTACCCTAGATACTTGGTAGATGAGAAGGCTGGCAAGGTCGATAGAAGTATATTGGATATACATTATGTTAATGTGTACTTTACTAGTACTCCTAGTAGCACCATGGTATTAGATACCGGTTCGGTTGCTAAGTGTTAGTAAATTCGAAATAAAAGACTGCGGAATAAACGGAGACTAGCTAAAGGTGAGCTGACGATATGTGTTGGAAGTGTTTCCAATGTTGATATGATCAAGCATCGCACGCTCCCTCTACCATCGAGATTGGTGTTAAACCTAAATAATGGTTATTTGGTGTTTGCGTTTGAGCATAGGCATGATTGGATTGTGTCTATCGCAATACGGTTATTCATTTAAGGAGAATAATGGTTACTCTGTTTATTTGAATAATACCTTCAATGGTATTGCACCTAAAATGAATGGTTTGTTGAATCTCGATCGTAGTGATACACATGTTCATGCCAAAAGATAGTAATGATAGTACCACCTACTTGTGGCACTGCCACGTAAGTCATATCGGTATAAAACGCATGAGGAAGCTCCATGTTGATGGATCTTTGGGCTCACTCATTTTTTAAAAGTTTGAGACATGCGAACCATGTCTATTGGTGTATATGCATGAAGAAACTCCATGCAAATGGACCGTTTGGACTCACTTGATTTTGAATCAGTTGAGACATGCAAATCATACCACATGGGCAAGATGACTGAAAGCCTCGTTTTCAGTAAAATGGAACTAGAAGGCAACTTGTTGGAAGTAATACATTTTGATGTGTGCAGTCCAATGAGTGCTGAGGCGTGTAGTGGATATCGTTATGTTCTTACTTCACAGATGATTTGAATAGATGTTGAGTATATTTACTTGATGAATCACGAGTCTGAATTATTGAAAGGTTCAAGTAATTTCAGGGTGAAGTTGAAAGATCGTCGTGACAAGAGGATAAAGTATCTATGATATGATCATAGAGATGAATATCTGAATTACGAGTTTGGCACAGAATTAAGACATTGTGGAAATTGTTTCACAACTGATACAGCCTGGAACACCATAGTGTGATGGTGTGTCCGAACATCATAACTGCATCCTATTGGATATGATGCATACCATGATGTCTCTTATCGAATTACCACGATAGTTTATGGGTTAGGCATTAGAGACAACCACATTCACTTTAAATAGGGCACCACGTAATTCCGATAAGATGACACAGTATGAACTATGGTTTAGAGAAACCTAAGCTGTCATTTCTTAAAGGTTTGGGGCTGCGACGCTTATGTGAAAAAGTTTCAGGCTGATAAGCTCGAACCCAAAGCGGATAAATGCATCTTCATAGGACACCCAAAACAGTTGGGTATACCTCCTGTCTCAGATCCGAAAGCAATAAGGGATTGTTTCTAGAATCGGGTCCTTTTTCGAGGAAAAGTTTCTCTCGAAAGAATTGAGTGGGGGGATGGTGGAGACTTGATGAGGTTATTGAACCGTCTCTTCAACTAGTGTGTGGCAGGGCACAGGAAGTTGTTCCTATGGCACCTACACCAATTGAAGTGGAAGCTTATGATAGTGATCATGAAACTTCAGATCAAGTCACTGCCAAACCTCGTAGGATGACAAGGATGCGTACTACTTTAGAGTGGTACGTAATCCTGTCTTGGAAGTCATGTTGCTAGACAACAATGAACCTACAAGCTATGGAGAAGCAATGGTGGGCCCGAATTCCGATAAATGGCTCGAGGCCATATAATCCGAGAGAGGATCCATGTATGAAAACAAAGTGTAGACTTTGGATGAACTACTTGATGGTCGTAAGGCTGTTAGGTACATATGGATTTTAAAAGAAAGACGGACAATGATGGTAAATGTCACCATTAAGAAAGCTCGACTTGTCGTTAAGATGTTTTCCGACAAGTTCAAGGAGTTGACTACGGTGAGACTTTCTCACTCGTAGCGATGCTAAGAGTCTGTTGGAATTATATTAGCGATTACTGCATTATTTATGAAATCTTGCAGATAGGATGTCAAAACATTGTTTCCTCGACGATTTTCTTGAGGAAAGGTTGTATGTGATATAAACGGAAGGTTTTGTCAATCCTGAAATATGCTAATAAGTATGCAAAGCTCCAGCAATCCTTCTAAGGACTGGAGTAAGCATCTCGGAGTTGGAATATATGCTTTGATGAGATGATCAAAGATTTTGGGTGTATACAAAGTTTATGAGAAACTTGTATTTCCAAAGAAGTGAGTGGGAGCACTATAGAATTTCTGGAAAGCATATAGGGTTATTTGGAAAGTGTTTTCAATGGAAATCCTGGATTAAGCTACTTGAACATTGAGCATCAAGATCTATAAGGATAGATCAAAACGCTTAATGGTACTTTCAAATGAGCACATACCTTGACGTGATCTTGAAGGTGTTCAAGATGGATCAGTCAAAGAAGGAGTTCTTGCCTGAGTTGTAAGGTATGAAGTTAAGACTTAAAGCTCGACCACGGCAGAATAGAGAGAAAGGATGAAGGTCGTCCCCTGTGCTTAAGACATAGGCTCTACAGTATGCTATGTTGTGTACCACACCTGAAGTGTGCCTTGCCATGAGTCAGTCAAGGGGTACAAGAGTGATCCAAGAATGGATCACAGGACAGCGGTCAAAGTTATCCTTAGTAACTAGTGGACTAAGGAATTTTCTCGATTATGGAGGTGGTAAAAGAGTTCGTCGTAAAGGGTTACGTCGATGCAAGCTTAACACCTATTTGGATAGCTCTGAGTAGAGATACCGGATACATATAATGGAGCTACAATAGCTCCAAGTAGAATAGTTATTTGGAATAGCTTCAAATAGAGCGTGGTAGCTGCATCTAGGAGATGACATAGAGATTTGTAAAGCACACACGGATCTGAAAGGTTCAGACCCGTTGACTAAAACCTCTTTCACAAGCATAACATGATCAAACCCAGAACTCTTTAGGGTGTTAGTCACATGAGGATGTGACCTTGAGTGTTAATCACATATCGATGTGAACTGGATTATTGACTCTAGTGCAAGTGGGAGACTGTTGGAAATATGCCCTAGAGGCAATAATAAATTGATTATTATTATATTTCCTTGTTCATGATAATCGTTTATTATCCATGCTATAATTGTATTGATAGGAAACTCAGATACATGTGTGGATGCATAAACAACACCATGTCCCTAGTAAGCCTCTAGTTGACTAGCTCGTTAATCAATAGATGGTTACGGTTTCCTAACCATGGACATTGGATGTCGTTGATAACAGGATCACATCATTAGGAGAATGATGTGATGGACAAGACCCAATCCTAAGCCTAGCACAAAGATCGTGTAGTTCGTATGCTAAAGCTTTTCTAATGTCAAGTATCATTTCCTTAGACCATGAGATTGTGCAACTCCCGGATACCGTAGGAGTGCTTTGGGTGTGCCAAACGTCACAGCGTAACTGGGTGGCTATAAAGGTACATTACAGGTATCTCCGAAAGTGTCTGTTGGGTTGGCACGAATCGAGACTGGGATTTGTCACTCCGTGTAAGCGGAGAGGTATCTCTGGGCCCACTCGGTAGGACATCATCATAATGTGCACAATGTGATCAAGGAGTTGATCACGGGATGATGTGTTACAGAACGAGTAAAGAGACTTGCAAGTAATGAGATCGAACAAGGTATCTGGATACCGACGATCGAATCTCGGGCAAGTATCGTACCGATAGACAAAGGGAATTGCATACGGGATTGATTAAGTCCTTGACATCGTGGTTCATCCGATGAGATCATCGTGGAACATGTGGGAGCCAACATGGGTATCCAGATCCCGCTGTTGGTTATTGACCGGAGAACGTCTCGGTCATGTCTGCATGTCTCCCGAACCCGTAGGGTCTACACACTTAAGGTTCGATGATGCTAGGGTTATAAAGGAAGTTTGTATGTGGTTACCGAATGTTGTTCGGAGTCCCGGATGAGATCCCGGACGTCACGAGGAGTTCCGGAATGGTCCGGAGGTAAAGATTTATATATGGGAAGTCCTGTTTTGGACACCAGAAGAGTTTCGGGGTTTATCGGTAACGTACCGGGACCACCGGGAGGGTCCCGGGGGTCCACCAAGTGGGGCCACCTGCCCCGGAGGTTTGCATGGGCCAAGAGTGGTGAGGGACCAGCCCCTTAGTGGGCTGGTGCGCCTCCCATAAGGTCCCATGGCGCCTAAGAGGTGGAAAAGGGGCAAACCCTAGAGGATATGGGCCTTAGGGCCCATATTGGTGCGCCTCCCTC
This sequence comes from Triticum monococcum, assembly GCA_034509565.1. NCBI lineage: Eukaryota > Viridiplantae > Streptophyta > Magnoliopsida > Poales > Poaceae > Triticum > Triticum monococcum. The sequence continues at coordinate 498,247,003 of CM067845.1, read as the reverse complement.
TCCTCTCCCCCTCTTGGCCGCCACCTTTGATCCCCATCTAGGGCTGCCGCCCCCCCTAGGGGTGGGAACCCTAGAGGGGGCGCAGCCCCTCCCCTTCCCTATATATATGAGGCCTAGGGCTGCCCAAAACACACGTGATTCAATCTCTCGTTGGTGCAGCCCTGCGTCTCTTCTTCCTCCTCTTCTGTGGTGCTTGGCGAAGCCCTGCAGGATTGCCACGCTCCTCCATCACCACCACGCCGTTGTGCTGCTGCTGGATGGAGTCTTCCTCAACCTCTTCCTCTCCCCTTGCTGGATCAAGGCGTGGGAGACGTCACCGGGCTGTACGTGTGTTGAACGCGGAGGTGCCGTCCGTTCGGCACTAGGATCATCGGTGATTTGGATCACGACGAGTACGACTCCATCAACCCCGTTCTCTTGAACGCTTCCGCTTAGCGATCTACAACGGTATGTAGATGCACTCTCCTTCCCCTCGTTGCTAGTCTCTCCATAGATAGATCTTGGTGACACGTAGGAAAATTTTGAATTTCTGCTACGTTCCCCAACAGTGATATGATACGCTCTTTCACACATAAACCTCCTTATATCTTCCTCAAAACAGCCACCATACCTACCTATTATGGCATTTCCATAGCCATTCCGAGATATATTGCCATGCAACTTTCCACCATTCAGTTTATCATGACACATTCATCATTGTCATATTGCTTTGCATGATCATGTAGTTGATATCGTATTTGTGGCAAAGCCACCGTTCATAATTTTTCATACATGTCACACTTGATTCATCGCAATCCCGGTACACCGCCGGAGGCATTCATATAGAGTCATATCTTGTTCTAGTATCGAGTTGCAATCATTGAGTTGTAAATAAATAGAAGTGTGATGATCATCATTTTCTAGAGCATTGTCCCAAGTGAGGAATTATATAAAAAAAGAGAAAGTCCATAAAAAATAGAAGGCCCAAAAAAAAGAGAAAAGAGAAAGGCCATAAAAAAGGCCAAATAAAAAATGAGAGAAAAAGAGAGAAGGGACAATGCTACTATCCTTTTACCACACTTGTGCTTCAAAGTGGCACCATATTCTTCATGATAGAGAGTCTCTTGTTTTGTCACTTTCACATACTAGTGGGAATTTTTTATTATAGAACTTGGCTTGTATATTCCAACAATGGGCCTCCTCAAGTGCCCTAGGTTTTCGTGAGCAAGCAAGTTATAATTTATAATTTTTGATTGCTCCATGCTATATTATCTACTGTTTTGGATGTTTATGGGCTTTATTATACACTTTTATATCATTTTTGGGACTAACCTATTAATCCAGAGCCCAATGCCAGTTTCTGTTTTTAACTTGTTTAAGGGTTTTGAAGAAAAGGAAAACCAAACGGAGTCCAATTGACCTGAAACTTCACGGAACCCATTTTTGGAAGGAAAGAAGCCCAGAAGACTTGAAGTGCACGTAAGGTAAGCTTCGAGTAGGCCACGAGGTAGGGGGGCGCGCCCTCCACCCTCGTGGGCCCCTCGTGGCCCCCCTGACGTACTTCTTCCGCCTATATATCTCCATATACCCTAAAAACATCCGAGAGCACAATAGATCGGGAGTTGCGCTGCCAGAAGCCTCCATAGCCACCGAAAGCCAATCTAAACCCATTTCGGCACCCTGCCAGAGGGGGAATCCCTCTCCGGTGGCCATCTTCATCATCCCGGTGCTCTCCATGGCGAGGAGGGAGTAGTTCTCCCTCGGGGCTGAGGGTATGTACCAGTAGCTATGTGTTTGATCTCTCTCTCTCTCTCTCTCTCTCTCTCTCTCTTGTGTTCTTGAGGTGGTACGATCTTGATGTATCGCGAGCTTTGCTATTATAGTTGGATCTTATGTTTCTTCTCCCCCTCTACTCTCTTGTAATGGATTGAGTTTCCCCTTTGAAGTTATCTTATCGGATTGAGTCTTTAAAGATTTGAGAAGACTTGATGTATGTCTTACCGTGCGTATCTGTGGTGACAATGGGATACCACGTGATTCACTTCATGTATGTTTTGGTGATCAAATTGCGGGTTCCGCCCATGAACCTATGCGTAGGGGTTGGCACACGCTTTTATCGTGATTCTCCGGTAGAACTTTGGGGCACTCTTTGAGGTCCTTTGTGTTGGTTGAATAGATGAATATGAGATTGTGTGATGCATATCGTATAATCATGCCACGGATACTTGAGGTGACATTGGAGTATCTAGGTGACATTAGGGTTTTGGTTGATTTGTGTCTTAAGGTGTTATTCTAGTACGAACTCTAGGGTTGTTTGTGGCACTTATAGGAATAGCCCAACGGATTGATTGGAAAGAATAACTTTGAGGTGGTTTCGTACCCTACCATAATCTCTTCGTTTGTTCTCCGCTATTAGTGACTTTGGAGTGACTCTTTGTTGCATGTTGAGGGATAGTTATATGATCCAATTATGTTATTATTATTGAGAGGACTTGCACTAGTGAAAGTATGAACCTTAGGCCTTGTTTCAACATATTGCAATACCGTTTGTGCTCACTTTTATCATTAGTTACCTTGTTGTTTTTATAATTTCATATTACAAATACCCATATCTACTATCCATATACCACTTGTATCACCATCTCTTCGCCGAACTAGTGCACCTATACAATTTACCATTGTATTGAGTGTGTTGGGGACACAGGAGACTCTTTGTTATTTGGTTGCAGGGTTGCTTGAGAGAGATCATCTTCATCCTATGCCTCCTACGGATTGATAAACCTTAGGTCATCCACCTGAGGGAAATTTGCTACTGTCCTATAAACCTCTGCACTTGAAGGCCCAACAACGTCTATAAGAAGAAGGTTGTGTAGTAGACATCACGTCTGATGTACTAATGGTGCTTCCGAAACTCCAGAACTTCTATAGGGGGGCACTCATCCTAGAATTGGATTGTGCTGCTGTGGCTCGGGAGCTGAAAGATGAGAAACCGTGCAGGTCCGCGTGCTTTGCCTTGATCTCCGACATCAGGGACAAATTGGCTGGATTTCCCTCTTACGAGATTGCAGAAGTTCCTCGCCAAAGAAACAAACTGGCCCATGGAATTGCTGCCATGGCCAGATTATGGGGAGACCATTTGTTGATTGCGGACATCCACGAGAATACCAGACAAGTGATGATGGACATATGCAATCCCACCATGGTGTAGTGAACTCCATGGCTCTAAAAAAAGAATTTTAGATCAAAATTTGATCATATATTTAACTTGCAAAATGTTAACGCATGTCACAAAAAATTATACTATTGGATTCGTATTTTAATGTGCTTTTCAATTATATTAGTTTTGTTGCGTATAACTTATATTTTATTAGTTAAAATTATGGTCAAAATATGACCCAAAATACCAGGAACAATAAAACAAGACGGAGGTAGTACCATCGTAAGTGCACATTCACTAATATTGATGTTGAGTGCCACGGTTTTGGCAATTTATCATCTCATATTTGTTATACCCTTACTTTTACTCATGCAATTTATGCTAAGTTTTGTAAAGATATAACATAGAAATGCTACTCTCCTTCACCTCATGCGCTACCTTATATAGGATTTCCCCCCTATATAGGGATCCTTTGGCTATAGACATCATGGTTCAGAGAAATGAAACATTCAAATGTATCGTTTTCCACTTTTCCCACACATGTTCTAGTGGTGCTTCGGTCTTTTTTTAGCCGAAATCATAGGAAGACGCTTTGGTTTCTTTTCTCCCTTTAGTTTTTATACTGCGGGTTTAGTATTTCTAATTTTTCTTAGGTAATCACGACCTCAACTAAAAAACTTTAGCCTTTTTGGTAGACTTAGGATAGGAACGAGGGAATGGGAGTTTCAAGAAGAAGTTCGTGGAGAAACTAGACATATGAAATAGATATTTACTCCTATTTTCTTGTTTGGTACATTTTTTTGCTGAAAAGGACGAGTTCCCGTCTGCATCTCATGATTGGAATTAGTACCGGATGAGCACTGCCCACTAATTAACAGAGTTCTCCACAAAAAGATATTGGTGGAAATGGTTCCCTCAACTTGCATCCCTCTTACCACTTAATCTCTCATTTTCTCTAATCACTCAGTGCACTTTTAACATCCAACCTCCAATGAGCATAAACACGTTATTTGGGACGTGACTTAATAGAGTAGACATATATATAGCTAAACATATTCGGATAGGGATATGTGTTTTATTATGGGCTATATGAAACACTAGAATGTTATGATTTTTAATGGTACAACATTCACCAATTTTGCAGGTTATCTACAGAGGTACAACCTGGATCCGTATGTGGTCATTACTCATTCATGCAGACTATAGGGGGCCTATGGTTATTGGATGCAGCCGCTGGGAGACGGTAGCACGGGCTATCTTCAGCCGATTTAGATGGCGAGTTAATAATAAGCTAGGTGTGTAAGTATCGTAGCATGTTCTTTATCACCGGATGTGGCGCTTTATTGCCGGTTGTGGCGCTTTACCTATTTTTTTTCATTTTCTTTCTTTGATACTGAGCTTTCTTAGATGTTAAGGCTCTTGTTACGATTTTTAATAATATGGCTACATGTATCGACTGATGCAGAGGCCGGAGGTATTCCTCCTTTTCAAAAAAAAACACTCAGTGCACTTTTAACTCTCTTTTTTTTCTCACCCATTGACTCCCGTTCCTCGTATCTAATTACCACGAGCCAAACACGATGTGAACTCAGAGAGGGCAAGGTTTACAGAAGGTTGCGCAATCGCGTTTGGATGTAGTCACCTCCGACCCAAGTGCCCGCGGCTACCTTTTCTAGTCTGGCTGGTTTCTTAAGGTGAACATACGTACCAAACAGTAATTCTGAAAATGGAGAGAAGAGACTGAAGAGTAGTCTGCATCGCCACTTCATACTGACTGGCGGAACTAGTAAAACACCTCAGAACAGAGGCCGGGCGGCGGATGTTGGTGGAAGAAGACATACGAGCACGATGGGGTCTGCTAAGCTTGGCAAAATTCTTGCCATGGCATGTTCCAGACCAGTAGCCTGCATGTTCCTTGATGTGGCATTTTGCCCCTAGAATCCAACATCTGATTGACTGATCATGCAAGGTATGTACGCATGCGTACTTTCCCTGGACATTACTCTTACCTCATATGTCCACACACTATGTACATAGCCTCGATTTGGTCCATGTTTTCCCACCTCTAGTTCGAGCTAGCAGCCCTACGTGAAAGTCTGTCTCGTCCTTTTTGTTGTCAACAACATATCTACTCCCTCCGTTTCCTAAATATAAGTTTTTTTTAAGATATGAACTACATACAAAGCACAATAAGTGAATCTACACTCTAAAATATGTCAATATACACTCACGTAGGGCCCATGCGTTACAACGGGAGAAAAAAGTACCACACGCTCTTAATTTATAAAAAATGGTCAATAATCTGAGAATTTGTAGCTACGGCCCAAATAAAGATGATTTTAACCTATAAAAGCGTAGTTTAAGATTCTACGGGTGTTCTACTTCAACACGGCTTGCATGTAGATTTAATTCGTACAAAGAAACGGGCAAGTGATCATGTGTTTATTCATGTCATGTTCGGAATGGGGTGTTGTTAGGGGCGAGTAAAGAAAAATGACAAAAACAAACGATGACACATTAGCACATTACGGAGACATGTGTGCATCAATGACAGTTTTCAGTTTAAGAATCACCAACTTAGGATAACTCTTGAACACATTTTTTCACGTGCATATTTTTTTAAATATATGAAGAGTTGTTAAAAAGGTTGTTAAAAAGATACATGATTTTTTAATCATAAAAAGAGATTATTTTTTTGTCTGAAAAAGAACATTTTTGTATGGTCTCTTGTGGACACAGGTACTTGCGCCCATATTTCATCATTATTTCTTGCCATACATGTCATAGCTATTGGTCCTTATTTCATCACTATTTATATCTTATCAAACTTGTCTTTTATTTTATTTTATTTTACTTTTTTTCATGCATGTCCTCTCTTTTTCTTCTTATATATAGGAGAATAGTACAACATCTCATCTTTATCGGATCTCTTCTGCATTTTCTTTTTTACTTCTTTTATAGTGGACATCCCATCTTTATTGGGTCCTTCTTCTATTTTTTTTGTCATGCATGCCCTTATTTATTGGGTGTCTCTAGCAACTTTATCTTCAATTTCATGTCCAATCCTGATTTTGCTGAGGCATTCATCCTCAATCTGAATCAGTACCGATATGAAAAAAAGACGCATAATGCATCGTTGATTAACATTGCAGCCTAGATAATATTTTTTAAATTGTTAACATGTAAAATAATATCATATTCAGATTCTACATATTTTTCTAATCAAATTTCATATATATAACATGATAAATTTGGAGTTACGATTTAGAAGATATGAGTATTTAAAAAAACATTTGATATGTCTGCGGGTTTAATGTCAAAAATATTAGAGGGTTTTTTATAAAATAGCAAAACGGACTAAGAATACATATTTCCTTTATTAGTAGGTAATAATAATAATAGGTAATAGATATAGATATTAAAATCTGATAACTATATCATCGGCAGGGCAGGAATGTTGGCTGTCGCAATACCTACAGCTTGCATGGTTAATACTACTCAGAGACATGGTGTGGCACCGCCGTTTATACCAGGGCACCCAGAAGGCCCTGAGGAAAGCGACGGTAATTCTTTCTTGCTACTACCAAACTGAAACCTCTTGTAAACCACATGAATTAATTCAGGCACACAAACCGGCCGGCCGGTCGATTCAGTCACCCCCTGTATGCATGAAATGGTCGACCGAACCACCGATTCGCCGTGCTGCTGCTACACCTCCTCGATGGATCTATAGGAGGCGGCCAGGCCAGCAGGGAAAAGGGCGAAAAGGGCCTGAGGATGGCGACGTGGAGCAAGAGGCCGACCGACCTGGCGGGCGGGCGCCCTCTCCTCTAGGTCGATCGGACCGGGCCATCCATCTCCCTCTCGTGCTTGTCAATCAAGGGATTAATGGCGGTCCGGTCGGGTCCGGCGCCTGTCGAACCACATCACTGTAGGTAGGGGGCGCGCGCCATCACACCGCCACGCCATTTGTTCTCTGGCCACTATTTCACATTCAATGGCCTCCACTGTGCGCATTCATGGCCTATACCTTGAACCCACTCTGTCTGCTCCGCCGGATCCTCTACATATATACCAACTCCACCACACATTGCACCAACAACAAGTACATATGATATGAAGGTAGTACTATACTCATAGATCGATCCGGGTCGCGCAGAGGCGAGGCTACACGAAGCAACAGCATGGCTGAATGCTCAGTTCATCACACGGTCGATCCTCTTGGCTACGATAGATAGGAGCGAGGCTAGTGCATGCTATCAAGTATAGTAGGGTACGGTCTCCACGTCAGGCTCAATTACGGCTTAAATCCCCACCGCGGGCTAGGTACAGTGATCGCACCAACTGCCTAATTAATTTGAAGAGTACCACGCGCTGGATCGATGTGGGCAGCCGCCTGGGCCACCTACGCGCGCGCGCGCACTGGATTTCAATGCTCATCACCAAAATTCCATCTGTCTACGGCTCGTAGACTCGTACTCGACGGAAGCACTTGCCTGATACTAGATTAACCGGCAATAATACGTACAGTGATCCTTCTTCATAATAACATCTCGCCTAGTACAGAACTAAACTGACTACATGCCTGCAAGTGATTACTACATCGTATGGGTGCACGTAAACACATGCAATTAAGTTCAGGTTAGCTAATGATCGATCCTAATCAATGCATGTGTAGAATTATTCAGGGCAATGTGGCCGTACCGTGTAGATCCATCAATTTAAGCCGCCCATACCCTATTGCTAGCCGTGGCTCGATGATCTACAGGAAACGCACGGGCCATCTAACTAATTGGAACAGTGTCTTGCTGGTAAGGGAGGGGCCTCCACAGCACTGCGCGCGCCTTGAATGCTCGTTTGAATTCTCTCCCAAGCATACTTAATTGCTGCGCAATTTTAGCTTTTTCTTTGCCGGTGTTAACGTGGATAGAAAAGGCCAAACATATCAACAATTTATTAGGCACGTGATGCGTACTGGCTTGCTGCTTGGTCTGACTATTCAATGTAACTAGATGATATCCCACGGGAGGTTGGTAAAATAAATACGTAAATATAGGATTAAAAACAACTAAAACAAATGCAGAAGTGCTTGATTTATATTTTAAAAGCAATAAAGCATGTAACAAATAAAACTTATCGAAATTAACAAAAAGCCATTTTCTAACAAAAGTATGAAGCATGAACTACATATATAGGTATGCTCCAAGCATCCAACATGTATACCATGCATGGCAACATAAAAAATAATACATAAAATGTTGCTTATAACTCCTGCGTGACTTACTGATGTGGCATGGCTGCATTCATAAGTTACTGCAAAAATTACAACTTATACTAACACGCATAACTTGATGTGACATAGGTTGATGGATAGGAAAAGTACGTAGTGGGTTGTAACTATTTAGGAACGAAGGATGTCTCGCACAATTGTGTGGGAAATGTTATTAATCAACTTAACCTCTTCTACCGAGGGACGTGTTATTGTACAAGGCCATACAAAATATTGTTGAAAAATTATTTCAAATTCAACTATGCAGCTTTTCGGCATATAATATTTCTTTTGTTTGTTCCAATTGATGTTCAAAATTAGACCCAAAATACTATGTGTGACCTCATACTCTGTGAGTGCCAAATTGTAGTGCATATAATTTTTTTTCTAATGCAAACTTTTTAACTTTGACAAAGTTTTTTCAAATAAACATTTATAATACTGAATCAAATACCATATGAAAATATATCTCATGATGAATTTGATGGTATTGTAAATGTTAATAAATTTAACCATAAACTTGATCAATGTTTACAATGTTTAACTATGGAAAAACTCATGTGAATTATAAGTTGGCAAGGATGGAGTATAGATAAATGGAGGGTTTAATGTTCTTCCTTGCAGTAATTGCACCTGGCAATATATATTTTATAATCTGTTAAATAATGTTATATATAATCTGGTTTGGTACAAGTAAAAGTTTATTTTATCTTTGGCTTGTCTAAATTTATCATGATATATCGACTATGATTCATTTAGTTACGATCAACTATTGCTTGTGATCTGATTAGCTACAAAATTTAAATATCCATGTGCTGCTGTCTCACCAGACTAATGATATTTTTTTTGACTTTTTATTGCATACCTCCTGTTTATGGTTTACCTTCATGGATACAATTGATAGAACTATGTACAGAAAGGTAGATACATATCGAAATGCCAATTAATCTTTGAACTTTGACCACTTTTATGTAAAAAAAACTCTTGTACACTCTTTGTTTCTTTTTACTTCGCACAATAGGTTTGTTTACTGTCGAACTTCGTAAAGTTTGCCCAGATTTATATTATAAAGTATTAGTATCTACACCATCAAATAAATACAATATGAAAATATACTGTGTGATGGATCCAATGACATTGATTTGCTATTATGATTGTTAACATTGTTCGTCTTTTCTGAATAAATTTGATCAATACTTTAGATAGTTTGACTTAAGACAAAGCTAATATGTGAGGTAAAAAAGGAAGGAAGGGGGCTATGATAAACACATTTCGCTTGTATTTTAACCTTACACACATGCATGCAAATAAAACATAATGATGCATGACCAAATAAAGTGTGTATATTGGGGGATAAATTTTAAAAACACTCACAGACACATGCATGCACTCGCCTTTATGAACACACGAACATCATAACATCGTCTAAACATCACCGAAAGGTCAAGAGTAGATTCAGATTGATTTCACCACATGGAATCTAACCATCCCTACCGCGTCTCTGCTATGTTGAGTTCGTATATTGGGGCCCTGGCCACGTTGACGATCCAAAACGACACGTAAAACTTCGATCGCGGCCCTCTTGTGCATGTACGTATGCTTGATTATAAAAGGCGACACATTCCCCTTGCTGCCCATGCCATGCCCATAACGGCGTCGCCCGAGCAGCGCTACACGCACCTACTCCTACACAGCATGCATGTGCTCGAGCACCGCGCGCGCCCACTCGACGCAGAACACGTCCACCGGACTCTCCTCTCCTTCCACCGTCAACTCCTCTTCGTTGTCACCACGGCGATGCGTCCGGTGGGTGCGCCATCAATACGCACGAGCTCCCGCGATGTAACACGCCGGCGAATTAGCCACATGCCGCCTCAAGCCTCCTCGCATGCGCTGCGCGTTCTCCATTCCGAGATGTCAATTGCCGCTACAGTGCCGTCAGCAGACAAAAGGAACAAATTGAAGTACCCGAGGACTAGGAGCGATCGATCGAGCGAGATAGATAGATAGATAGCGCCATCTCACCTTCCTGGCCCTGGCTCTGGCTGGCTTCCTCCCGCTCCCGGCCTCCGATCCGAAGGCGACCGCGCGCTCCTGTCCGCGCCAACGCACTGTGCTGTGAAGTGATCCCCACGTACTACACGTACGTACGTATTCTCTAGCCGCGCGCGTATCCGTAGAACCGGGGGTGGCGTTAGTCATGGCAAGTGGGAAATTATTGTGCTACGTTCTATCAATCGAGTGCCGATCAGCTTTGACTTGGGAGCGAGAGATGTTCTAGAATCCAGATACTCAAGCAATGTCGACCGACAACTGGGCCATTTTCCGTTGTTGCGAGGTGAGGGGGCTGACAACTGGACTTAGAACCAGGGAATGATTTTCAGTCCCTTAATTTGGTCCTGGCAATCAGTTTGGCATGCTGTACGTGCAACGAGCACATGACAACCCATGCTGTTTGATGAATGGAGATTGAAGAAGGTCGACCCAGCTGATCCGTAGACCTCGGAACGGTCTGATGATCCGCCCGTCCCCGGAACAGTGGGCGTGCTCCACGTTTCAGAGTGTATGAAATGCACATCTGCTGTGCTGCAGCCTGGAGCGGGGCACTACGTGAAGGTTGTAGAGCGCGCCGCTGCGCGCGCCGCTGTTCGAGCTCGAGCGCATTGCGCGGTCAGCGGCGTCGGGAATGACCGCAGGGGAACAAAAGTTTCAATTAGCATGGCCTTCAGTCTTCATGATGAGCAATGTACGCCACTTGAATCGGTGCAGCAATACCAGCGTGGGGGCAATCCCAGCGAACCCCCTTCCTGCCGTTTGATCAGGCCGCACAGATCTTGGCGCGAATCCGACGCCACGTCAGCTCTCTGGATGTGTTCGCTGTAGGTGATCTCGTGGCGAACGTTTCTCATTCTCCAAAAAAGCGCACACCAGGGGGATTGTAATCGTGCCATCAGAGCACACACACCACTTGTGCTGGTGTACTTTCTATGAAGAACGTCTTTTATATATTCAAGTTATTTTTGTTTTAGTTTTCATTTGAAAAAATATCAACAAATCTTGAACTTTCCCATTTTTTGAAAGAACAGAATTTAGAGGTGATCTTTCTTAAGAAATATGCATTTTCTATTATATGTAGCATGGCATTTTCCATGTTTTACATGGCATTCTTTTAATAAGAGTGTGGCATTTTAATAATTAGTAGCATGGCATTTCAATTTTAAGAGATGGCATTTTTATTATTAAGAGATGGAGTTTTTTTATTTTTTTAAGAGATGATATTTTCTATTAAGAGATGACATTTTTTATTTAAGACATGGAATTTTTATTTTATTACTCTTAATTATTAAGATATGGCATTTTATTATTAAGGGGTGGCATTTTATCTTTAAGATATGGCATTTTGTTTCGTAGATGGCATTTTTGTGTATTAAGAGATGGTACTTATATTTTTTTTATTTTTGGGCATGCTCCACGAGAGACTATTTGTGTTGCCCATGATTTAGTCAAACTAGCCAGAAGTAAGGTGTGTGCGTCGTGGATGAAGGATCCACCCGTAGAGATTGTTCATACTCTTGTAAAAGATACAATGATGATCGCCTTGCAAATAAAGAGTATTTCGATGTAAAAAAAATAAGAGATGTCCCTTCTTATCATGGATTTTTTTTCCTTTATTTTTGGTTTTCCCATGGCTCTTTTTTATCATGGAATTTCTTTCTTTCTTTTTTGTTTTTCACATGGCTCTTTTTTGTTCATGGCATTTTTAATCCAAGGATGGCGGTTTTAAAGTTTTTAGCATGGATTTTTTTTCATTTTTATAGTTCGCACAATTTTCTTTTAATCATACTCACTGTTTTTATATAAAATTAGGAAGATGGATTTTTTTTATAAGTTATATGATGATCGTCTTTCAGATTCGTTAATTTTTTTAAAATTAACATTTTTTTTCAAATTCATGAGCCTTTGTACAAAATTGATGAACATTCTCAAATTTGTGAACATTTTTTCAAAATGACGAACTTGTTTTCAAATGTGTGTACTTTTATTCAAAATCAATAAACCTTTTTGAAATTTGCTCATTTTCTTCAAAATTGATGTTTTTTTAAATCAATGAACTTTATTCAAATTTGTGATTTTTTCCCAAGATCGACGGACTTTTTTTTTCCAAAATCAATGATTTGTTTTTCAATTTTGTGCACTTTTCTTCATAATCGATGTACTTATTTTCAAAATCGATGACCTTTTTTGAAATTCAATATTTTTTTAAGAATCATTGAATTCTTCTCAAGTTTGTGAACGTTTTTTCAAAACTGATGAAAATTTTCCCAAAAATTTATGAACTTTTTATTATTTCCATGAACTATTTCCATTTTTGATCATTTTTCCCATACTCGTGAACAAATCTTTTGACTGGCCACCGGTTGACAGTGCAATTGTGCAACCATCGACCGAGACAAGTGAACGAAGAGAGCGACTCGAGCTCCAGAAAGAAAAGCGAACAAAGAAGAGCAATGCTATGCGGACGACAATTTTTGAACGATTTGCAGACGACGATCAAATCCAGCGATAGGAATCTGGTCCACAAAGGAGCAGCGGCCGCTTGATTGTTTTGTCGTGCACAGATCGGCCAGGGCACATCGTGTGTAGAGCAATTTTGAACAAAGAAGGAAGCTACTGGTCAAAGGAAATCCACGTCGCCTTATGGTTTGGGCCAAGGCCCAATTGTGCGAGCATGTGAGCAACAAGAAGTTAAAGCGGCGGGAGCACTAGTTGGTCAGTGCTTCTTCGGAAACCTCCCAACGATCACTTGGGCACTCTCACCCGCTGCCACGTGTTGCGCATTGGACACTCCCTTCAATTTTTTTCGCACGCGTTTTCGGCTTTTTAAACGGCATTTTTTAGGGGGAGGGGCGGGTCGACCTTTTGGTTTTCCCGGGTCTTCCTTAGCTTTTGAATTAAAAACATTTGCGTGAAAAACATGTTTTTTTTCTTCCGTAGAGGCACGTTTTTGCTTCCGCAAGAGGCACGGCCGCGCCTCACGGAAATGAAAAAAAATGTGTTTTCTGTTTTTTTTCTTTCCGTGAGAGGCATGTTTTGCTTCCACGAGAGGCACGGTTCTACTTTTGCGAGAGGCACGGCCGTGCCTCTTTCGAAAAATACGTGCTCCCGTTTATTTTTTTCCGGTTTTTTCATGAAAAAATGTTCGTTAAAACCTATCAACATGATATACAATTGAAGTTCTCGACGCAAAGAATCCAATTGTAAAAATGGTTTGAGATTTAGACGAACGGTTTAAGAGGTAAAATATTTTAAATAAACGGATGTACGAAAAAAAACCCTCCAAGGTTGCGACAAGTGGCACGCATGCAGTGCGCTACTTGTTGCAACCTGAGGAGGTAGAAGTGATCTTTGAAAGGTGTACTCATTAATTAGTGATTTCGTAAAGCGGTGTTAAGCCTAAGTAACAGAAGTTAAAGGGACGCTAAAGGTGCCATATAGGAGCACATGGAGGTCATTCGTATTGGACCGGCCCACTTACTGATTTGGTCGATAATTATATCGGTCTGTTCTTTTATGGGAAAGCACAAACCAGGATGCGTAGGGCCGGACCAACTTTTGAGCAGGTTATTTTCGGGAAAAATGGAAACTAAAGGAATTTACTAAAATGTTCACGGATTATAATTTTTTTTAGATTTTAGAAAAGTCAAAAAATTTAATTTTTTTATGGATTTTAAAATACCATGAAATGATAACAAATAATTTTAAAATTTATACGAAGTAAAAATAAATTAAGAAATTATAAAAATGATGGTAAATTTCATGAAATGATAATTAATAATTTTGAAGTTATTTAATAATTTTTAAAGTGTTGACAAATATAAAAAACTAATAGATTTTCCAAAATGTTCATGAATTGAAAAAAATGCACACGAGTGTGCAAAAGATTTCTGAATACCAAATTTTGTCCCGAAAAATAAATAATGTGCATAGATTTAAAAAACTGCTATTTTTTAAAAAGTTCATGAATCTAAAAATTCTTCATGGATTTTTAAAACTATTGACAAAATGAAACAAATCTACCAGAACTTTAAAAGAATCTTCATGAATTAGGAAAAAGAAGAAGTAAAAAGAGCCACATAAGAAAATTAGGAAGAAAAATATGTATGAAACAATGGAATATGAGAAATGAAAGAAAGCAGGTAGAGCAAAACACAGAAAAAGAAAAGAAGAAACCCGAGCAGAAACTTCCCTAAATTGGAAGAACCACTCGTACATAGCAAGTGTCCCCCTGCCCATGCCGAGGGGATGAGAGATTAGTATCTTGTTAGTATCAACTCGTGTCGTATCTTTTTTCTAAGCAAATCATTCTTATCAACCACGAGTGCAATGGAGGATATCGTGTCGAATGTTCGGTCGATCATCACCGGGAGCGATAAGATAAGATGACCGGGAGAGGTGTCAATAATAAAGGCATTGCCTATTGTTTTCCCTTTTCTTCTAGAGTTTAGAGAGGCGGCATGATCCCTAGCTCTATGCAGAATGAGACATCTCATTTGGCTCAACCCATCCCATATGAATCGACGGCGATGACGGATGTTACTTTGGCCAGTCGAGGAATAGGTATCTTGTACTATAGGATACAGACCATATGAATATATATCTCATGATGAATCTAATGGTATTAATTTGGTATAAGTTTACAATGTTTAACTCTGGAAAAACATATGTGAACAAAAAATGTATGTATACTCAACCTACATTTCATAGGTTATAATAAGTCGGAGGTAGTATCACACCATACGAGTCCCAAGCAAATCAGCATTCAGAAGGTGTTCCCATGCCGAGCGGACGAGACACTAAAAAAAATCACGTCTTACCTTTTTCCTGAGCAAATCATTCTTATCAACCATGAGTGCAATTGTTTGGGACAATCATTGTGCAGTCAATCATCGTCGTCGGGAGCGATAAGATGACAGGGAGAGGTGTTAGTAATAAAGGCATTGCTTGGGACGCTCTGTGACTTGCTACTCATGATGCAATTGTTTATAGGTGGTGCAATCGCACGATCCTGATCCTCATGGTAGAATTGTGTATGCATACAGAGACAGGGCTGCTATCAGGTCTTGATATGGTGTATAGACAAGGCGATTGTGCAGTCTACAGTTGATCTATACCAAAGTCTACCTTGTGGTTTCATAACGTGTTTGACCAGATGAAAACGGAAGGATGAAGGAGCTGCAAATTTCTCGGTATGCTCACATAGGAACCGCTCGATACAATACAAATTTACATACCGTCTTGTACATACATAAATTAACAACTGGAAATTCATTTATGTATGTACAAGATGGTATGTAAATTCACACGGGGGCGACGGACCCATGCATGAATAAACCGTGTGAGTGAGCTCATCGAAGAGTCCGTCGCCCCATGCACGCGTCGGACCGGACTAATTTGGCCCCTTATATGTGTGTGGATCTGGCGTATGGCAACTGGGATAAGATCCCAATTCATGTAACCTTCTCAATAGTCGATACAAATCGCATTCTTAGAATCCCCTTGGTCCAAATGGATTGGTCAATCTTAAAAAATGTACACAAATTAACAACTGATTCAGAAAGTATAAAAATGTTGATATATTAATAAAATATTCACAATTTTAAAAGTTGGTTCAAAATTTTAAAACTGCATGAAAACTTTGTGAACTCCAATATATTCGCAAGATATTTGAAAAGTTTATGAATATGAAAAATGTTCAAGAATTCGATAAACTATTCACAAAATGAATCAAATGTGCCAGAATTTAAAAAAAAACTTTGTGAATTATGGAAAAGAAGAAGAAAAAACGACCTAAAAAATCAAACAAGAAAAAATATATGAAGAAAACAGAACATGAAAAATTGGAAGAAAACGGGTAAAGAAAAAAATGGAAAAAGAAAAGAAAAATGCCAAGCAAAGCCTTTCCTTTTTTTTGAGTTGCGAGCAGAGCCTTCCCTAAATTTGAAGAAACACTCAGACATACTGACCCAATAGAACACATGGGTTGTGCATTTGATCGACCGACCCGCAACACGCTCTGAATAGGAAATGCAGTCCGTTTGTGTGGGTACTACCACATAATATAAGAGTCAGGAAACACATAACGACTAACTAATGAGGGCATGCAATTTTGTTGGGCGTTGGAGTGCTCGAGCGCTCGACGTCGAGCGCCGCAGTGCCGCCACGTATCGCACTCGGGACGCTTCCCGCAACGAAAGTGCTTTTTCGGGGTTTTTATTTCTTGTTTCAGGTTTTTTGGGTTTTAGTTTTTTTACTCTATTTTTGGTTTTTGTTTTCCCTGCTCTTGTCATCAACCTCGTGTGAAGCACAGGTTCATTCGGGAAGCACGGATGTCTTCATATCTGCTTTGTCGTGGGAGCACAGGCTAGATTACACATAGTGAGGCACATGTTTGTATTCGTTGGGAGCAGACGTCGGAAGCATGCATGTTAGTGCTAGTTTGAAGCACATGTTTTGAAGCACGGTACCAGCTGGGAGCAGATATTTGCCGGGAAAAAATTCTTTGAAACATAAGATATGGTTCATAATTTAGACGCACGATTCAAAAGATATCTTTGAAAAAAGGGAACCAAAGAAACACAAACAAACCCAGCAAAATCTCTATTTTATTCTCTATGTATACTCAACCTACATTCATAGGTTATATTCAGAGATAGTATCACATCTTGCGAGTCCCAAGCAAATCAGCATTCAGCAGGTATCTTTTTCCTGAGCAAATCATTCTTGTCAACCACGAGCACAATGCAGGATATCGTGTCTTCCACCGGGCGGTCAGCCAAGTACTGAAGCCCCTATCTTAATATAGAATAGACGATTGTTCCGGCCCATCATCACCGGGAGCGATAAGATGACAGGGAAAGGTGTCGATAATAAAGGCATTGCTTGGGACGTTCTGCGACTTGCTTACTCATCATGCAATTGTTTATAGGTGGTGCAATCACACGATCCTGACCTTCATGGTGGAATTGTGTATACATACACACACAGGGCTGCTATCAGGTCTTGATATGGTGTGTAAGATAGGGCGATGAAAATGCGCATCGCCCTATCTACCTTGTGGTTTCAGAAAATGCGCACCAGATGAAAACGGAAGGATGATGGACTTCCAAATTTCGGTATATTCACATGGAAATGGAACCGCTTGATACAAATTTATATACCGTCTCATAGATACAGAAAAGAATACGATCCCATATCGTTCATGAGGCAATTAATGCCACTGACTATACACTGTACAACCTCAACATTCTAGTGCTAGACAGACTACCAACCTGCAGTCTACACTCTAGAGATTGATGAAATGTTCAACAAAAATGAAGGTTCCTATACCTTCTGATCCATACCAAAAACAGCAACACCTGCAGAGAAGAAAAGAGAAGGTCATGATTCAGAGTCTGAAGTCCTGTTCCGTAGTCTGGAGTCTGAACTTACCTAGCGTTGGCAGCAGGACGGTGAGAGCCGCGACGCCGACGATCTTGATGGGCATGCCGGTGACCACCATGTCCTTGATGGTGACGTAGCCGGTGCTGAAGCCGACGGAGTTGCCGGGCGACCCGGTGGGCAGCAGGTAGGAGAGCTGCGCGCCGACGGCGCCGGGCACCATGAGCAGCAGCGGGTGCACGCCGATGCTCCTGCCCAGCTCCGCCAGCAGCGGCAGCACCAGCGTGGTGGTGGCGTCGTCGGAGGTGAACTCCGTGAGGAGGCCGCTGAAGACGCACGCCACGGGCGCGACGGCCAGCGCCGGCGCGCCCCGCAGGAAGCCCAGCCACCCGGCGAGGATGTCCGTCAGGCCGCTCGCCTTGAAGCCGTCGGCGATGGCGAACCCGGCGCCGAGGAGCAGGACGATGTGCCACTGCAGCCGCCGGCATTTGGCCCAGTCCATGAGCTTCTCGCCGTCGCTCTTGCCGCTCGGGATTATGAAGAGCAGCGTCGCCATCATGATCTGCATTGCGCCCAGGTATATAGGTGTGCCGTGAGCTCGTGTGACAGCTTGTCCCTGAGGATTGATCGGAAGTTTGCGCGATGCTTACAGTGACCGTTCCATCACCGACATTGCCGTGGAAGAGGACGGACCACCCAGGGATGTCGTCTGTGATGCTCCTCGTCATCCACAGGACAATCAGGCCCTACATGAATCAGCAGCCATTGATCCATTCAGTTGTGTTGCTGCAGTAACACTCTGTTTCTGGGTTCAGGAAAAACTTTTATTTGTATTTGATTGAAAAAGTTCAAATTTACCCCGAAAACGGCAAGAACCATCTTCTCTGCAAAAGCCATTGGACCTGGCACAGATCAAAAATGGAGATTTCCATCAGATAACCGCAAATGAGGTTCATTCAGTTTTATCCAAGTCCACGAAATGTTTGACGAAGAATTCGTTTAAAATTCAAACTGGCCAGATCACAGGAACATATTTGAATACTACACCAGTCATTTTCCTCAATTGCGCAGAACGAGAGAGAGAGAGAGCAAGAAAGATAGGTACCAAGCAAGCTGAGCTCCCTCCTGAGATGGGTGCGGTCAAGGTAAGCGGAGAGCGCCCTGCCGGTGTTGCTGGAGCAGTACATGAGGCAGAGCGTGGCCCAGAGCGCGGCGAAGAGCAGGAGCGACATGGGGAGGCCGAAGGACATCCAGGAGCTGAAGGTGATGGGCTCCTGCTCCGGGAAGTAGGTGGACCACATCCCCACCAGGATGATGTTGGCGCCCGTTCCCGTCAGCGTGGCCATCCCGCCGATCGCCGAAGCGTACACGACGCCGAGCACCACCGCCTTGGAGAAGCGCCTGAACTCGCGGGCGTCGGCGCCGGCGGCCGCGTCGCCGGGGAGCCTCTGCAGGATCCCCGTGGCCACGGGCATCATCATGACGGTGCAGGGCGTGTTGTGGATCCACATGCTGATGAACATGGTGGTGCCGCAGATGCCCAGCAGCAGCAGCGCCGGCTTCACCGGGTCCCCGCAGAAGAGCGATGTGATCTGCGCGCCCGCCGCACGATGTCAGTACTAGTGTGAAAAGAAGCAGTCAGTCGCGCGGTGCTACTCCATGATGAACGTGCGTACGTTGAGCGCCAGGCGGCGGTGGATGTTGTAGTGCTCGATGGCGAGGGCGAGGATGAAGCTGCCGAGGACGAGGGAGATGACGTCGTCCATGTAGGCCTTGGCGACGGCGTCGGCGGAGGAGACGCCGAAGACGGGGAAGAGGAAGAGCGGCGCCATGGACGCGACGGCCAGCGGCACGGCGTCGGTGATCCACCAGATGAACACCCACGCCAGCACACCCAGCATGTTGCGCGCCGCGGCGTGCCCGGGGCCCAGGTCGACGAGCGCGCAGATCAGCGCGGTGGCCAGCGGGCCGGCGGCGATCGACAGGTACCTGTTGGCGAGCAGCGACGCGACGAGCGGCGAGCAGGAGGAGCGGCGGGCGCCGTCGTCCGCCGTGATGTCGTGCAGGGGCAGCAGAGACCTCGTCACGTCCTCCGACGAGCTCTCCCAGTGGCCGCCGCACCGCGGGTCCATGGCCGGTCGGATAGAAGAGATCGTTATGGGCTGCTTTCGTTCCGCCGTCAATGATCTGCAGCCAGCCGCGCGCGTTCTTGGTTGCTTCTTGAGGTGTGATGTGGTGTCCTAAAAGTTTGGATGTTCTTATAGGCGCGGGAACACGACACGATAGAAATCATCTGTTCGACTGGAAACTTAAACTTGGAAGGCGAGTTCACCTCGCGATTTACAGTTTTGAAAAATGCATGGGTAGAGAACTTCGAAAACGAAAGCAAATAATGCATGCAAGTGGCAGGTCCAAGTGTCCGAGTGACCAAGCCAGAGAAGCTTCAGCTCTGACAAGTCGTATCACGCTGCCACGTCAAACACATACAGTAATACTCAAACTAAGGGTGAAAATAGAGTGGAAACTTTCCGTTTTTCTAAAAAAAAATAGAAATGGATAGGAAGTATGAAAAGGACGTGGAAATGGAAATTTTTATGCGAAAACGGAAACAAAAACGAAATGGAAATTTGCAAAACGAACGTGGAAATGGAATTTTTTATGCGGAAACAGAAACAAAAACAGAACAGTGTTTTCCGGTGGAACATACATGAAAACGAAACTTTCAGTTTCCATGGATATGGAATTTCTGTATTTACTATAGACCTATAGCTGCTTTAATTTGCAGCCCAACCACCAAAGAGAACACAGTGACACAATTAGTAAAATGGATCTGAGGCCCAACTTCTACTATCACACATGTACTCAGTTTGACCCTATATGCAATTGTCCGGTGCTAGTACAATACTACGTGAAGTTGCTAACATGACGATATTATTTTGTAGCTATATTAACAACTCATTAAATTTGTTTGGTTTTGTGTGTATTTCTTTATGATTCAAGGGGTTTTAAAGTTCCGACCAATGCCTATTTCTGTTTACGTATCCGATTTGTATTCGCTCCTTATCCGTTTCTGATAGTATATGTTTCCGTATTTATTTTCTGGATTTCTGTATTCGTTTTCGCTTTCTATAAAAAAATGTAAAAACAAATATGATAGCATCCAGTCTCGTTCGTTTTCGTTCCGTTTTCATCCCTAACTCAAACTGCTTATCCCACGTGTCCGTTTTCATGGCTATCCTCAAATCTAAACCCCACACCAGTAAAAGAAACTTCAAAAAGATCGTACGGATCTTCCAAAAAATATAGAAGCACCACTGGTTAAAAAACGTGTGCTAGTAATGATTGACGCATGTAACGCTGTCGATCGATGTGGCGTCCAGATAGGCACGATCGCCGGGCGAGAACCGGATAAGACTCCTGCCGGGGCGGCCGTGGACGCTGACGTGCACCCCTGGCTGAACGCTGGCGGCGATGATGCCACCCCGGGCCTGGCCCGTGCCACGTACGATCGCGCCCCCCGGGGAACCAGCTCATGAGCAGCCCAAGAGCTGGCCGCGGTTGGTGGTCGGACGTGGCGGCCTGCCGGCGGTCGGCCGCCCGAGCCCCCGACGCTGACGGCGACGGGCATGCAGCTGCCCGGCGCGCGCTCTTATCCAGGGAGGCCAGACATGTCGACATACTCAACGGTCAACACGACCGGGCAATTTTGTATTTGCCGCGCACGCCATGACGTGCCCCGCGCTGAAATTTCTCCCCGTGACAGGTCCTGCCGCCGCGGCGACCCTCGGCGCCGGCGGCGTCTGGAGTCCGGACGAGCCCGGCCGCCAGGGGGGAACGTGAGAAGGGTAAATCGATCTGGTTTTCCTATCAATGCACGCCGGCAATGGCAGGTGCGCCGCCGCGGGTGGCGCCTCCCCGGGATGCAACCGCGTCAAGCGTGGTACCTGGAGTTGGTCCCTGTCGCAATTGCGATTACTCATCATTGGCCGGTACGAGTAGCCGATCGGCATTATTGCTGGCTGATCCGGGCAAGACGCCACCGCCCGGAAGGGCCATGTTTCCCGATCCGCGCAGGCCGGCTTGCCTGGCTCGTCGGCGTCTCGTTGGGATTCCCGTGTTCGTAGCGGGGCTGGTCGAATCTTTCTTGTTTGAGGTGGTAGTAGTGTCTGCGATCAGCAAGCCTAACTGAACCGGCGAATCACGTCGCGTAGCGTCTCGCGAGTGAGTAGCTGCCGTCGTATCATCAGCAACCGATCCAACGAGCTGTCTGATGCTGATTTGATTCTATGTAGGTATGTTCGTCGAAGCGGCGTAGAACACGTTGGGAGCATCACGACTGGGTCTGTTCAAGGAGTGGTGGTCTCATGTATGTACACACGCCAACACGTTGGCGCGCCACGGCTGCATGCGAAGCGAGTTCCGTGACCGCGACTGTCTTCGCTTCCGGCCGGCCCTCCGTCCGCGTCCGTTCCACGCTGCATTTTCATGGCGTCAAAATCATGGAAGCAGGCCTGGCTTCCTGGCTGCCTGAGAGCCAAGCCGAGCTAACTAGGTACGAGAAAGTTCCAGCTCTCCTTTTCACCCTGGCTTCTACAGTGAATATGCGTGCGCTGGTATATTCCGTTGGAATGGGATGATTGGTTGGTGTGCCGCTGTCATGCCATGTAGCCACGCACGGTAGCGACTGATGTATGCGCTGCCGCCTTAGAGCATCTTCAGCCGTTGGCCCCCCACACGGCGATGGAGGCCTAAAATCGCCGTCTGGGATGAGCCAGCGCAAAAAATCGGCCTCCGGACGAGTTGGTCCCCAGCCGCCCGCCCTC
Organism: Triticum monococcum; assembly: GCA_034509565.1. NCBI lineage: Eukaryota > Viridiplantae > Streptophyta > Magnoliopsida > Poales > Poaceae > Triticum > Triticum monococcum. Next base: position 498,224,337 of record CM067845.1, on the reverse strand, counting down.
GAGGCGCCCCAGGCGTGTTCAAAAAAGGAAAAAATATAGTAAATTTCGGTAAAGTTGGACGAAGTTTGGCATATATTACATAATAGTCGTGGATTTTATTACATAACATCTCTACTATTAAAGGAGGATCGAACGTCGTGATGGTTCGACCTCCTCGATCTCTCCTCTCATCCCTCGTTTCTCCCATCCCCGCCCGAAAAAAAGAAAAAAAAACAGACCCACGAGGCCACAACCCACGAAAGCACGTCCCACGCACACGCGGCCTCCCCATCTTCCGCACTCGGTTGCTCCCGATCTCATCTCTCTGCCCGCTCCCAATTTTTTTTCTCTGACTCCCTCCTCCTCGTCTGCCGCCGTGGTCGCGGTCCTGGCCATCGGCGGTAGGAGCGAGTCCCATCAAGAAATTCTTCACTCCTCCCTCTTATCTGCACAACCCTTGATCGCGTCCGTCCATGGGCGAGCTTGGCGGCGGCGCTAAAGGAGAGTTCCTAAGCAGCTGTCGTTGGTGTACGCCGCCTTTGCCTGCATCGCCAGGGGTGATCGTACTACAATCTGCCCAACGTACGCCGGCGCCGGAGGACGTACTGGGCCTAGGGGTGGTGTGCAGGTGCAGGTCGATTTTGGTCGTCCCGTACGACTTTGCCATGGCGGATCCGCTGGCCGCAGGGAACGCCATCGGCGGGGACTCCGTGAGGGCGGGATTCTCGGTGCGACGGAAGTCCGACGTCGGCTGGTGCAGCGAGTGGAGGCCTCCGGAGGCTTCTGCTCCAGCGCTCACGCTAGCGGGTCTTGTCCTACTCCTTCGTCAGGTTTAGGTAACCAATAGTAGTTGATCTGAGAGGTAATTTGCTGGGCAACGTTGTTTGATCGATCTACGCAACCTTGAGTTGTGCGACAGGCGGACGAGAGCGAGCGGCCGCGGGACATGGACTCAAGCTAACACAGGTTCATGGCGGAGCAGCTCACCTGCTGGTCTTCACTTTGTAGGCGGCAGTAGCTGCCTCACCAATTGATCGCTTCGAAGTACGGAGCATGTATATTCTTTCTTATGCATGAGGGTATGAAACTTGTTTTTGTTGTCAATTCTTGCAGCACAGGGGATTTTTGGTGGTCAAATGGTCAACCCATCCGCCAATGCCGCCATGATCTTCATTGGGTGTGCTTGCACTTTTTTTGGAAGATGCCAGGCAGTAGCGCTGCTTCAGTATATTAAGAGAAGATTTACAAAATCTGAAGATGTATAATTACACTCGATCTATCCATATTTGCCCAGATTTGAATAACTTTGAGTTTGTGACCATCACACTTGGTATCTTCGCTGATGTATTTTTTGTTTTGCTAGGTCAAGTAGTTCCTGTGAAATGACTTTGGGAATGGGGTGGTTCACTGGGGTAATTAGCGGTAGCACCTCATGCTGACAGGGAGTGCACGAACGAGGTATGTATTTTCAGCTTGTTAATCAGGATGAAGTGGAATACATCATAATATTTCTCTGCATGAACTGTCAGGACATATCACCACGTCCACTTAATCCAGTTTATCCGTGTTCAGTTCCTTAGATTGCCTACCTGTGTTCAGATTTACCATGTATTATTTGACTGAAAAAATTGCATTGTTAATCGCTTCAGAGAACAAGTGAAAATGTAGGTTGTATCCCTCTTTAGTTTGTTAACAATCTATTTACGGATCGCTTCAGAGAACAAGTGAAAATGTAGGTTGTATCCCTCTTTAGTTTGTTAACAATCTATTTACGGAGTCACTACTCCATCATCACATAATACACACATGTTAAGGTCAAGAATTTGTCATCTATACTTCTGATCCTTTTTTAGTTATGCTGAACTTGAGAAAGTGGATTACTGGAACAAGTGAATTATTTGAATAGTAAATTGTCAGTCTGTTACATGTGGGAAGAGGCCTTTTGGAAGTGAATTATTTGAAAATTAAAATCTTTAAATTTGTTAAAAGTGAAGTTACTCTCCAACTACAATTCTATGCAAGCACTGATGTTTAAATTGAAGGTGATTATTCTTCTTAAGAAGGGAGAACGATTCACTTTGGTGTATATGATCCTATGGTCTTTTTTATTGATTGCTATGGTTGTTCCTATTATATCCTCTAACTGACCCAACTTGCCATTTCATACTCATGCTATTAGATCGGGTGCTCATGCAAGATGGTTACTTCTCTTAAGTGTGTGTTACTGTTTGTTTGTGGTTTAGACTTGAACACATACTTTTGTTTGAAAACAATAAGTGCCAGCCTCTCATGATTACGGTAACTAATTATTCATTTAACAAATCCAGACTATCAGATACAACCGGATGCCGCCACTTTGTAGTGTCAGATTTATGTTGGTGAGCTGGCCCATGCTGTTCATGGAATGGCTTGACGTGAAGTCGAGAAGAGAAGCTTTCGTTGAGCATAAATGTGGTGTTGTTGGCATTTTTGATATTAGTTAGATCTTCAGATAGCCTTTGTTTGAAGGTCAGATAGTCTTATTATGAGGATCAAGTATGAAATTATGACATTCTATGAGGATTACGTTTCGGCACATAAATTACGAACCAATTATTCCTTCTTGAAAGACACTGTTTCCAAAAAAGTACTACTGTGAGTTCAGAATTTTAGCAAAACATGCAAGTTGTCATTTTGAGATTAGTTGTTAACTAGCATTTGAAGGCATGTGATAAACAAAGAGACTAATGTGTATGTATTGTGCTTTCATATAAAAATATACAATATCATCTGTTGTGCATGTGGGGTCTATCTAAAGATATAGGTTACCCGTGATCGGTGTTGATCCACAAGAATTTATATGTCCCCGTTGCAACGCACGGTCAATTAACTAGTATCTAATTAAAAAAGAAACTGGCTGAACGCGGAATAGTCGCCGTCGTCGCCGCCATCGTCGTCGGGCTTCTCCTCCTTGACGCGGCCGTCCCTGGTGGACCCCTGACCGGCGTCGCCAACGCGAACTGGTGGCGGCGGTGCGTCGTCGTCGTCGCTGTCCTCGATGACGATGACGCCTCCTTCGCCGCGGCCCCGGCAGCCCGGCGCGCATGTTCGGCGGCGCCGGGATGTTCGCCTGGAACAGGAGCCAAGACTCCTGTTCGCGGAGCGAGCGGCGGCCGTTGGCCGCCGCCTCATCTCCGGGGAAACGCTCGGCCATCGAGAGAGGGAGGGAGAGGGAGGGCTCGACAGCGACGCTCGGGAGAGGAAGGGCTTGGCGACGGCTCTTGAGAGAGGCAGAGCTCGGCGGCTAGGGTTAGGGCTGGTGTGGCCAGAGGCGAGGGAGGCCGCCGGCTTTATATAGCCGCACCGCGCCCGTGTGTACGCGTGCGTGGGAGGGAAGCCGTCGGCGCGCCGTCCCGTGACGCGCCGCCCGTGAGGAATCAATGGTAAGGCTGACCGGCGACAACCTTGCCATTGATTCCCCGCGGGAAACCGAAGCGTTGGGGGAAGACGACGCGCGGTGTCGCTGATGTGGCGGGCCCGCGGCTCTTTCGCGCCAAAACCGATCGTCCCGACGTCCCCGAGCGCCCCCAGCGCGCCGGGTTCGGCCTGAGTCCGTCGGTGCTAATTTTGGCCCAGACCGACAAAAATCGGACTTCTGAAGATATGACTGAGCCGATTTTTCTACGTTGTCGCGAAACAATCATCTGAGAAAGCCTTTTTGGAGATGCTCTTACTATGTATCCCCTGTCCGGGCTTCAATTCAAACCGAACGCCTGATATGTCTGTGCAGCCGTGTCGACAAGATGGAAATACAACGTTCGATCCATCTCTATCTCATTACCACTCACGTCTCTACAGAAGCTGTACTTGTGTTCGGGTTTTCTCTCTGGGAATCTTTCTTGGATGCACGGGAGAAAGCCCAAAGATATTGCTTTACTTATTTATGGTGCCGTCACAAGGAAGAATTGAAAAATCGAAGAGCTTTTATTGGACAATGCGTGGATATTCAAAATAAGGCTGTCACACAATTTCTTGATTCATTATTTCAGCCAATTCCTCCTGCTTTGGTCTAGCATTCAAGGCTTCCAACTGCAACACGACGCGGAGGATGAAGTTGTGTGGAAGCATACTGACAGTGGACTCTATACCGCGGCTTCTGCCTACAAGGCGCAATTCATGACATGATCCGCCTCTGGAGCATGTTATTTGGAAAGTTTGGGTCCCTCCCAAAGTGAAGTTCTTCGCTTGGTTGGCCGCCCAAAATAGAGTGTGGACCGTTGACCGATTGGCCAAGCGTGGATGGCCAAACTGTGGCCTTTACCCTCTTTGTAGGCGTGAGCAGAAAACAGTGGATCACCTTCTCCTCCGATGTCGGTTCATCATCCGGATATGGAACGTTGATCAAGGGGTGGCTGTAGATTGAAAGCATTGATACCGCAAGCTGGCAGCACTTTGAATCCACCAAGGAGTGGTGGATCGCGCTCTCCGACTACTCCGTCCCCAACAGGAAGGTGGTGGCCTCCCTCACATTGCTCACCTCTTGGGTCATCTGGAACGAACGTAATGCGAGGGTGTTCCGCCACAAAAGTGCCCCACCATTTGTAATTCTAGCCCTCATTAAAGAGGAGGCGGCACTTTAGGTCGCCGCCGGTGCTAAGAAGTTGAGTTCAATCATGCCGGGAAAGTAGTCTCTTTATAAGGCGGTGTTGTAATCCCTCAAACTCTTTCTTCTCTCTTAATTAATGCAAATCTTTTACCTTCTTCCAAAGAAAAGCTGTACTTGTGAGTTCTAGGAAGCGCCAACGACGCTAAGCGCAAGACTCTTCAGCGGTGAGCTGCTGCTCAAGGATCCAGCTCGGGCCGATCGTCGTCACGATAACTCGGGCGACGTTACGTACGACAAGTCCGAATCACACCTCCTGGACGGCTGCACCGGACTACGCCGGATGCGGCCTGCCCCGGGTCGTCGCGCGACCGGAACCACAACACATCACCGGAGGCGACCGCACGTACGTACGCACGCACGCACAGGCCAAATCAACAGCGAGCAACTTGGCTACGTACGATCCTCAAAAAAAAAAAAAAAACTTGGCTACGTACGTAGTACCGGGTGGGGTGGCCAAGGCCAAAGGATCTCATCACCTCTGCAAACTCTGCGAACTGCACACGGCAGCTTGGAACGAGAGTTCGTGGGCGGCTGCGGATCAATCCGCCGAGCTTCCGTCCATCGGCTGCAAGGAAATGCAGGTGAACTGGAGCAGTGCGTCATTAGCGCGTGTTTTATCCTTCAACCAAACTATTAGCACGCGTTATCCAGGCTACGGAATAACACACGTGTTGCTCTCCTCTTTCTTCATGTGTCGTGTGATCCTCATGGTAATTATGTACGTATATTGTTCTCCCGTGTACGGCAGTGAGAAGAAAACTAAAATAAACCGAAGACGATAAGATCGTGACAAGTCGGCAAATCCTGCCGGCAAAAAAGGAAGTCGTCAAATCCACCACTTTCTGCCTTTCCATTCTTCTGTTTTCGTCCCTTTTTATGTCCAAAAAAGTGAAAAACATGTGGCCTATTCGGCTTCCGTTGTGAGCTATGTGGCCTACTCGGCTTCCATTCTGAGCAAAAGATATTCTTTTGAAAAAGTTCAAAATAAACCTTGAACTTGCAGACAAAAACTAAATCAAACCCTGATATTCTAACCCTGAAATAAGCACATCGAACTCTATAGTCTCGGTCCAAAATAAACCTTGAACTTGCAGACGAAAGCTAAATCGAATCCTGGGCTTCTAACCCTGAAATCAGCCCATCGAACTCTATAGTCCCGGTTTATTTTAAACCTTGAGCGTGTTTTCGAAGGGATCGTCGACGTGGCAGCAAGTCGAACCGGGATAGTTGGCTGCGGCCGGAAGCGACTGGGGCGGCCCACCAAGGCGAATCATGTTTTTCTTTTACGTAATGCGGGAGAATCGTGTTTCTGCTTTACGTAATGCATGACTTAAAAATACAAAAATATGTAATACTCTCAGGGAATCGAACATGTGATGGTAAAAGAGAAGCTCTAACTGATGACTATTGATGGTAAAAGAGAAGCGCAAAAATATTTAAGCACACAACGCAACGTCGAGACTCGAAAACGTTTTCTTGAAAATTCTCAACAGTTTTGAAATCCGGATAGTATTAAAAGATTAATTTTTTTAAAAACATTTTTGCAAAGATGTAAACTAATTTTGAAATTACAAACATTTTCTAAAAAATACAAACAAATTTGGAAGCCATGAACCATTTTTCAAACATGAACCATTTTCAAGTGTGAACAATTTTTTTGAAAAATGAACAAATGTTTAAATCTGAACAAAATTTAAGGTGGATTTTTTTTCAAAACACGAATAATTTTTTAAAAACACAAATATTTTTAAACATAAACATTTTCTGAAAAATGGGAGCACATTTTGAAACCTGAGCACAATTTGTTTGTGTTTGGGGATTTCACAAATGATTCATGTTAACAAAATTTGTTTGTGTTTTTTTAAACTATTCGTAATTCCAAAATATCATTCATATATCAGCAAAAATGTTTGGATTTTTAAATTTTCAGGAATATTCTTTTTTTTAATTATTGATAATTTTAAAGAAAATGTTTCAAAAAATTGCAAAAAATGGTTTTCAAATCTCGGCTCTGCCATGTGTGGTTAAACATTCCGCGCTTCTCTTTTTACACCAACAGCCTTCAGTTAGAGTGGCTAGCAGGAGGACTTCAGTTGCTTTAGGTCGCGAGTTCCTTTCTTTGGACCTCTTCTTTTTTAGTATTTTGATGTCGCACGTTATGAGAAAAACATTAGAAAAAGAACTATGGGCCTGGTGGGCTGGCCCAGTCGCGTCCAGCTGTAGCCGAAGATCCCGGGTTCAACCTGCTGCCACATTTTTGTCAAAAAAAAACCCTGCTGCCACATTGGCAATCCCTGTTTGGGAATGCGCTCGAGATTTAAATAGACCGGAATCAGAGAGTTCGGTGTGCTAATTTCAGGGGTTAGAAGTTCATGGTTTGATTTAGTTTTCATCTACAAGTTCAATGTCTATTTTGGTCTTTTTTCCTTTTCTTTCCAGAATGGGCCAGGCTCAGCGCCTTTCAGTGAACCTAGCTCAGTCGAACTGTCTTTCTTGTTTTTATGAATGCCACAAACAACATGAATAGTCCTATAGTCATGAATGGGAAAAGATCTCTAACTTTGAATTATCCTTGTTTTGGCAAGAAGCTGGCCAAGGAGAAGGGCAAAGAATTAACACCAGGCAAAGAAATCAAAATTATCTGGAAAACAACATGAATAGTCCTATAGTCAAACCTGCAAAGTTAAAAACCCCTAACTTTGAAGGACAAGGTGTTGATTCCCATTGAACAATATTTTGATGCAGCAGGAACTCCACAAGAGCAGAGAATTGATATCGCCACAACATATTTAAGAGGAGATGATTTTCAGTGGTGGAGAGACACTAGATTCTTTGCCGAAAATCTACGTTTGCATAGATTTTGCAGCTACATGACTGAAAGATTTGTAGAGTCTTCTAGTTGTGATAATGTCATGAGTTTCCATTTACTAACTCAAACCACTATTGTGGCTGCTTACATTCAAAATTTGAGGGTGGAGAAGAACATGTAGGGCATACACGAAGAGAATTAAATGATAAAAATACAATTTTTTTGATTAATGGTTACATTGTTTTGTTTTTTATAAACATTATATCCTATATACCTAAATAGTTTATCAAACTAACTCAATTATCTTGACATGGACCTATGCCAACTCACCATGCCATCATGCATACCTCCACTAAATTTATTTTTTCTCAATATGCAACTATGGAAACTATCTTGCCGCCATGCATGGGAAAAGATCCACCTTAACATGCACCATGCATATAGAGATAGATATAAGATATGTAATGCAATGCAATCTCCCTCCATGCAATATTCATATTCCTAGCTTTTAGTGATGACAATTATTAACTGACTGAGAACGTAGTGGTTACACCCAAGTTCGGTGCACCCCATGATGAATGGTAAAATCAAAAAAAAATATAAAAAACACAAAACTTCGTGGCATTGATTATGAACAAATGTCATAGGTGCTTGCAAAGTTTGGTGGCCAAATAACATCAAATTATCTCCGTAAAAATGAAATACAAATTCTTCTCAAATAGTGCACATACATTTGAGGAGACAAATTCAGAGCTCCTCGGATGTCATTTGGCCACCAAATTTTGTAGGTACCTTAAAAAATTTGCCATAATAGAAACTACAATGTTTCAGACTTTTTATTTGTTTTGATATGTTGTTGGTCATGGGTGTAGTGTGGGTGCATCCACCCTGGGTATAGAAAAAACATCCTCTGATTGATTTTGATGCATGGCAACATTTGATCCACAAATAACTTTGGTACAATGTTGTTTACACAATGTAATTAAAATGTTGCTCGGCTGGCAGCAAATCCATTATTTTATTCAAACTAGTACCACAAAACTAAGCCATACTATGCTAGTTAGTGAACGAGGGTGCACCCCTCAACATAAACTCCTGGTTCGGTAGGGCATGTGGCTAGAGGGCAATGATCAGAGACAGACGAACCCCACCGGTTGATGCCATTGATGCCTCGCATCTGAAGAACCAACATCGTCAATAACGCCATTGCAGCAATGCCGGTGTCCATGGCGACGGAGAAGAGTAAGCTGTACCTTGCCCACAACTCTTTGCATCTTCGGAAGATGATGTAGTTAAAAATGAATCCCAACACAAACCAACATATGTAGTTAACTGCTCTAGCTGGAGGCATTTGGGCCCCTGGCATGAAGAGAACTGGCACGAGGATGAGCTTGATCCACTTCTTTTCGGGGAACCGACGAGCAAGGATCCAGAAAGGTATTGGCGCAATAATGCCGATCAAGAAGAAATAAACCAACTTTGAGTACACACCTTTAAAGAACATTTGCCTCGGTCCAATAAGACCCCAAACAACCATTTCGTTGTAAATCATTCTGGTACTGGGGCATGTCCATGGACTTCCTCTGGGCAATAGCTCCGTGCGGCACAAATCTTTGACAGTGGAAAATAACCACCATGTCACTGCAAAGTCTGAGGTGGTTGCCAGGAACGTACCAATGACCTGTACAAAAAATTTAGGTAGAGAAAACTGAGTAAGATACCAAATAATATACTCAAAGGCACAATCCATGGGCTTAAAACTAAAAATGGCCTTGTAGACTCAATAGTTAGATAGACATGCAACTTCTATTTACTCATTATGTAGCCTTTCTTTGAGCTGTCGGACATAAAAACTCTGTTGTTTAGAAAGTTTAAATAGTCAGCTATAGTGGTTTGAGCAGGGGATCGTAAAATGGTGTTCTTGTAGAATTGTCCGGTAAAGTTATGAAATAGCCGGCTATAGCTGTTTTGGAGGACTGCCGCTATAGGCCGCTATTTGGCATATGCCACTATTTAAAACTATGGTTTTATATCCAAATTCAATTAATACTTGAATAAAGCGGGGAACCATCTATCTCTCACGAAAACCATCTCTACCTCCATATTGCCCATGTTATCCCCAATAGTACTGACTGTAAAGAAAATTATGGTTAGCATGTTGTTTTACATTTGGTGTTTTAATAGCTCTGGTGAGATATAAGCCGAACATTTGGTATGTCACATAATGCATTTTTTTAAACCACGGATTGCACATGGTTAGTCAAAATTGTGTGAGGTGTTGCCGCATACAATTCAACATAAGTAAATGTGTGCGGTATGCTCCAAGGCAGGTAGCCGTTTATAATTAATGACCGGACCAACACACTTAGTTATTTTTAGGGGTAAAGGGACTTAATTTATTGAAAGTTTAACATAGTTGGATACATGAAAAAATGGTGGGAGTCCCAAACCACACATACATGCCGACCAAACTCAAGCGAGGAAGAAGCCTTTCCCCACGCATGAGCTTCACCATTCGCTTCCCGGTGCTCAAAGCGGAACACCATGTCGGTGAACTCCTTCCCGTGGTACATTTCTTCAAGGATCGCTCCATAAACTACCGAGGCTCCATCGTTGATGTTGGACACTACTTCAAGCCTTCAAGGTAGTTAGACACAATAACCATCCTGAATATATATGTAAAGGTCATGATCCGTAGCAAGCACTTCGTTGCATGCATGTGCTTCCAGGCTCGCCGGATGGACTAGGCCATCGTAGATTACAACATAAGCTCTGAGGAAGAGACCAATACCCTCTTTCCAAACGACAACAACTACTCTCTTATCACCACTAGATGACCTGTGGCGCCATCGGCGTAGAGACCAACTGCGACTCAGAAGTTAAGCGAACTATTTGAAGGATTTTTCCTCAACTTCCTACTAGTGATTACGTTCATACAATGTTTCTATTGGCCTTAATGACAATCATTGCTCGTACCTTTCTTTGGCTATTTATTTTTGATGCTCTGGCCTTTCCTCGTATGGTAATTGCGACGAAAAAACAAAAATTGGAAAATTAATTGAACCATCTGAAGGAATTTTGTGGTGAATTGCCTACAAGTAATTATATTTGTATTTCATTTGTAATTGTCTTGTATATTTACCAATGCAGATAATAACAATCATTATCTGTGTGCTTCGCGCCGGCCAAGGCTACCCAAGCAACATATCGACAGAAAGCCTGGCCTCACCCCCATGGCAACTAACCTTAACCATTGGAACAACGAATCCCACCCGACCAATCCGCTAACCAACAAGGCCGCGACATTCGAAGGTCAGGCAGAGATCACAAAACACGCCTAATGAATCAGAAAGTTAATCAATCTATTGGCGACACGTATAGCAGACGTTCTTTCCATGAATGCCACAAAGACTAGTCATAGCCATGGAGTGTAACAACTCATGAACAACATATTCTACGAATGATCCATAAAGGGACAAAACACATACACAATAGAGAACTATTCAAATGATGTTCGTTGGGAACTGCCGAGAAATAATTATATTTGTGGTACTTTGTGTTTAACTTGTACATTACATATTAAGGATGCTAGAATCCCGGCCTCCTCGAGTTCGTCAAGGACTAAGAGGGCCTCAGTGAAGTCCGTTTCCCGGTGGCATGCTCCGGGGCTGTCTTCGTGCCGTCCGATCTACCCGGAAGGTGTATGTCCGGGCGACCCGCCTCGGCTGTCTATGACGGGGTGGACAGCGGGGCTCACGCAAGGCCACCGCTATTAGAGCATCTCCAGCCGCGCCCCCAGAAAGGCCTTTTCAGTCGTTTTTTTCGTGCCGGCGCTAAAAAATCGGCCCAGTCGTGCCCTCAGGAGCCCGATTTTCGCCGGCCTGGGCCGAATTTAGCGCCGGCGGACCCAGGTCGAACCCGGTGCGCTGGGGGCGCTGGGGCAAGCGGTTTTGGCGCGAAAGAGCCGCGGGCACGCCCCGTCAGCGACACCGCGCGTCATCTTCCCCGAACGCCTCAGTTTCCCGCGGGGAATCAATGGCAAGGCTGCCGCCGGTCAGCCTTACCAGTGATCCCTCACGGGCGGCGCGTTCACGGGGCAGCGCGCCGACGCCTCCCCTCCCTCGCACGCGTACACACGGGGCGGCGCCGCTATATAAGCCGGTGGCCTCCCTCTCCTCTGGCTACACCAGTCACACCCATCCTAGTCTGCCCTCTACCTCTCCCGAGCGCCGCCGCCGAGCCCTGCCTCTCCCGAGCGCCGCCGCCGAGCCCTCCCTCCCTCTCCCTCCCTCCCTCTCCCGATGGCCGAGCGGTTCCCCGACGATGAGGCCGCGGCCAACGGCTTTGGCCGCCGATCGCTCCGCGAACAGGAGTCTTGGCTCCTGTTCCAGGCGAACATCCCGGCGCCGCCGGACATGCGCGCCGGGCCGACGGGCTGGAAGCTCAGCAACGGGGGAGTGCCCATTCCCCCGTTGCCCGACACCGTGGCCAAACCCGGGTACTTCGCCGAGGAGGTCGACGTCGTGCGCGCCTCCCTCACCGCCGCCCAACTCTCCCTCCCCCAGTACACCGCCGACAACCATGCGGCTTGGGCGGCGTACTTCGAGCGCCGTCAGCAGCAGTGGCTGGCGTCCACCAATGGCGCGGTGGTTGTCGGCGGCATGAAGAACAGCGAGGGGCGCCGCCTGTGGTGGGGCGTCCCCGGCCGCACACTCGAGGGCGTGCTGACGCACCTCGAGGGCGGCAACAACCCGCCGTTGGCGTACCCCCCGGCGAGGGCGGCCGCCACGGCCACGGCTCACCGCCGACGCGACGGGCAATGATTGCCCAGGAGGTTCGGCGCCTCCTCTTCTTCCTCCTCATCACGCTCTTCTTCGCACTCCTCTGGCTCTCCGGCGTTGCTCGGCGTCAAGGCCGAGCCCGCGGCGGAGACGCCGCTCGGACGACGCACTCGCAGCGCCGACATCGTCATCAACGAGGGCGGCCGGCGCGCCTCCTCGTCGGCTCCTCCTCCACACTTCGTCAAGCCCAAGAAGGAGCCGGGGCTCGCGTCGGTGAAGACGGAGCCGGGCCTCCTCCCCGCGGTGAAGATGGAGCACGGCGGTGACGTCGAGCTCGACGACAACGCGGCCCTGGAATGGGCGCACGCCGACTCCCTGAAGATGGCGAGGGAGCGCCAGTGCGCCGCCCTGCAGCGCTTCACGCAGCGCCGCCGGGGCCGCGACGAAGGAGGCGTCATCGTCATCGAGGACAGCGACGACGACGACGCGCCGTCGCCACCAGCCTGCGTTGGCGACGCCGGTCAGGGGTCCACCAGGGACGGCCACGTCAAGGAGGAGAAGGCCGACGACGGCAGCGACGACGGCGACTACTCGGCGTTCAGCCAGTTTCTTTTTTAGATTAGTTATCTATTTTGCTATGTAATGAAAATCCGCGAACATGTCTAATATATGTCCAAGTTTGCCAAAATTTAGTCGTGTTTAGTCGAACTTCGTCGAACTTTGCCGAAATTTGCTATACTTTTTTTTAATCATGCTTGAGGCGGCCCTAGAACCAGCGGCTGAGGACCAACTCGCCCCAGGCTCATTTTTTGCGCCGGCTCACCCCCAGACGGCGATTTTAGGCACCCCTGAAAGACCAACGACTAGAGATGCTACCCCCAGACAGGCATGCTCGCGAGCGACCCCCGCACGTTGCCTTGTGTGCGATGCCATGGCCGGACCTTCCTATAGGCGTTCCCACCCCGTGTCAGGCTGGTCCGGTCTTGAGAGACGAGGCGTGCGTCTTGCCCGCCTGCGCCCACTCGTGCGGGGCCCTGCTACGTCTTCGCCCTTGCCAGGCTGTTTAGCTCGTGCGCAGAGGGCACATGCGTGCGTCTAGCTTGGGGATTTTGAATTGCATTGCATGCCCGGCCTCGTAAGCCATGTGCGCACATCGGTTCTGGTGCCTCTGATGGGCTACTTCGCTCGAGCAAATATGGGCCCACACGTGCTTGACTCGGATGGTGCACCCATCTGGGCAGGTGTAGTTCTATTTGAGCGAGGCACTACCACGTGCCCACCTCTGTGTGGCCGTCTTGTGCGAGTCGAGTCGTGCCAAGTGGGGGTGCTTCATGGGCATTTCCATCCTTTCATTAAGACAGTTGCGTTGAGTCCTCTTTGAACATTATCGCTAGCGTCAAGCGCGATCTCGAGGTGGACATTCTCCAGCGCGACGGCAATACAACGTCAGTGCGTGGAAGAGGTCGTCACAATGAAGGCCGACGATGGAGGCTGGCATTCATTTCTCAGGTTTGATGCTTTTTTCTCTTTGTTTTTCCCGTTGCCATCTTGCTTCTTTCGATGATATTTTTTGTTCTTCTGCCCACGGTGGTGTTTGTGTTTTTTTCTTTCATCCTCTTGGTTGCAGCTTCTCTTATTGCTTGTTTGTTCTTCCTTTGCGCCCGTCCTTAGCCTTACCTGCCGCTTTTGGACGTGAAGATCTTCTTTTCTAATGGCCTTGGCTTCTTGAAGATTCTATTCGAGTGAGAGGATCATGGTGGATGGCACAACGAGCCTGGAGGAAAACGTGGCCGACATCGAGCAGACAAGTGAATGTCAGCATCGAGCAAGTATAGCAGCTTATTGGCTCGCGTCGTCCATGCAGGAGGTTTGCCCAACGAGCAATCATATGCCTTGTAAAACTGTGTGAGGTGAATGTTATGGTTGGATATGGCCTTCTTTTGTGTATTTTTATTATTCAGTTTATTATATGATCCCGTGTATATGTCGGGCTATTGTTGGTCGGCGGCTGTAACTCAGTTGTTGTGTTTGTCTGCCCCGGTATGCTCCTTCGTCCGATTACATGATGTGTGTTCGTATGACTTTGTCGTTGGGGTGTATCTAGGTGTTTTGGTGTGTTTATGATCTAGAGTTATCATTCATTACAATGTTGGCATATAGTGTTGTGAGTGTTGGTTTCTTTACGTCCAATGGACCACCGGATTCAATACGCTTTGGCATTGCAAAACTGCCTTGGGCTCATGAGTTGTTATGCTTGCGCCCCACGTCTCGTGTAGTTACATGTGACAGGGGTAATTAAGCTTGCTGGGCAAGGCAGGTGTTACTCTTCTCGCTTCACCCGCACCCATTGTGTGCGTCTGTACCCAGGGTGTCTCGCTGCCCCGACAACTTTTGCCTTCGTTGTTAGCCGGGTGCACACACCAATGGTGTACGTGCAAGGAAAGAGCCTGGATACACGACAACCGGCAATGCTACACGCACGGACTACATTTACATAGATTACGGAGTGACTTACTTGGATAGTTTTGATTGGACAGAAATAAAGTGAGGGGCCCACCCCTGCTGAAAATCAGGGGGGAGAGAAGATTTGTTTTGGAAACAGCCCGTAATACTCCGTAAACTGCCCGTATGTCTAGGATTTTTGCACGACAACCGAGGTGATCAATCGGCATGGGCTTCCCGGTATAGATATACAAGCCCGTGGTTGAACCGACTAAGATGCTCGGGGTAAAGGAGCTGACTCTAGTTGAGTTGTCCTTCCAGACGGCAACTGGCACAAAGATATTCCATGTTCATCCCAATGGTCCCCCAAAATGGTCGAGATTGTTGACAATCTTAACCTAAGTAGTAAAGCGAGCTCATCAGCTTCCTTTGTGAGAATTAAGATATCTTTGCATGTCGGTTGATCCTATCATGGGCTCACGCGCTGTGGCGATGCAGGTAGGCATGGAAGAGGTAAAGGGGAGCTTGTGCCTGCTGAGTAAGGCAGGCGTGACCCATCCCATTTCACACACACCTACCTTGTACACGTGTGCCCATCTAGCGCCACTGTCCGGTTAACTTCTAGCTTGATTGTTTTCTGCGTATACATGCCAGGGGGAGCACCTAGTGTTTGACATCTGGGTGCAAATAAAGGAGGCGCCAAAAAGATACAGTGCAGGTGCAAGCCATTAGCCGGGCACACGACAAGAGGGGTGACTAGTTGGTGTGCGGTAGCATGATACATAGCAAAAGGGGCACCTTATCCTAATTGTAATTGTTGTTCGTTGGTCTATAAGCGCCTGTGACAACAATAGAACGGGCAAGCAAAGCCCCTTCACATCCGAGCAAGTCCAGCGTCTGAAACATTGCATGGTACATTCATCGATGTTGACCAAGCACTTCACAAGGTTGATTTTGAAAGTCGGAGGAGGCGTCCTAGAACACCCCGCTCGGCCAGACCGTGTACACTAAAAGGCCGGGCCTATGCGATCGCTCGACTCGTCTTTGCGTCAGACGCATCCTGACAGGTTGTTTTGTTCATGTGAGGTGGCTGTCCGGTTGTGCCATGGCCCTCCTTTGCCGGATGATGTGGTTTTGGGTTGGCTGCTCGAGATTTGGACTCTGTTAGCCCGTGTGAGTTGTTCCACCTAGTGGCCGGCTGGTGGCGTACTTGCTTTGGGGATGCTATCTTGCTCGATGTTTGCATGGATTTTTCCTTTACGTCGTGCTTTATCAGTCGCGTGAGCCAGGCAGGCACACGTGACCATGCCTAGCGGTGCGAGCGTGCACCGGGCGGGGTGTTAGCCTTGCGCCGCATGTGCTGCCTCATGTTGTCGAGAGATGCTTTCCCGGGCTATCTCCACACACAACAACATGGCTGACTGGTTGTGTGCGATGGCCTGGTACATGCTAAAAGGCCATTTTTCCTAATTGTGATCCCGCATGCCCGAGTTAGAAGTCGCCAGACACATCCCTGAAACGACAGAGAAGATGGGTAATCACACAATGGTACCCGGCATGCCCCGCCATTTGGGTAGACCATGACTTGGCTCGTAGCCACGCACACCCCGATGAGCAACCGCTGAATACATAACACAAGGTACATCTGCGTAGGCTAAAAGAACAAGTAGAAGCAGCCTTCTGTTCATCATCATGACTTCTTTGTAAGGCACATCTGCTCGAGTGCTTCGCCAAGGCCATGGGACTGCACACAAATGCTTGCAAAAGCTCGACCATTCCAATTCGGTGTGCTGGCCTTGATTTGGATAACATCCTTCAGCCTCTCGGTATTCCAGTCAAGCATTTCCCAGTAACCTACCTCGGCATGCCACTTACACTACGAAACCTGACTAAGGTAGACTTGGACCCACTGATACACAAATTCAGAAACAAAACTGCGGCGTGGAAGGGTGGTCTCATGGCCAAGAGCGGTCGGCTAGTGCTCCTTAAATCTGGACTCACGTCCTTGGCGATTTACTTGATGACAGTGCACAAGCTACCGGCATGGGCCCTTAAAAGATTGGTGCAGATGTGTCGCGCCTGGTTATGGAGTGGGGAGAGCTCTTGCAACGGCGGAAAGTGCAGGGTAGCTAGGAGTCTTGTTTGCCGCCCCAAACACCTTGCTTGACCTGAACAAATTTGGCGCAGCGCCGTGCTTGCGATGGCTCTGGTTAGCCTGGCAAGACCCACCACGACCATGGGCTAAATCTCCCCTCCCTTGCGACGATGCGGATCGCACGATGTTCGCTATGGCCACATACATAACAATTGGGGATGGTTCCAAGGCGAGCTTTTGGCATGACCGGTGGCTTGCTGGACAATGTCCCAAGACCATCGCCCCGTCTTTGTTCAAGATTACATCCCGCAAGAACCGAACCGTAGAGGCGGCGCTGGCCGGTGACAGCTGGCTTCTCGACCTCGCGCACTGGCTGTCCGACGACTTGCTCCCAGAGTTGAACCGGCTGGCAACCATGCTTGACGAAGTGGTACTGTGTGTTGGCCATCCAGACACAATTACCTAGCATTTCACTCCCGAGAAGGAGTACATGGCCCGCTCGGCCTACCTTCTGCAGTTTGAGGGCTCTATTCCCATGGACAATTACAACCTGATCTGGACGGCCTGGGCACCTGGGAGGTGTCGCTTCTTCATTTGGACAACCATACTGGGACGATTCCTTACGGCAGACGCGTTGCTCCGTCGTGGTTGGGTCAACGACTACTTCTGCCCGCTATGCGAGAGGAACCTGGAAACCACGATGCACCTTCTAACCAAGTGCCCTTGCTCTCGGCATGCTTGGGACAAAACTGCCTCGCTATGCAACATGCCGGCGCTAGCTCCAGCGTCCTGGCCATAGCAGGTCACCACGATCAAAGATTGGATGGGAAACTGCTACAACAGTGCAACACAATCAAAGAAGAAGGGCACATTATCGATCATCCAACTGCTATGCTAGGAGATATGGCGGGAGAGGAATAGGAGACTTTTTCAACGCCTGTCACTGCCCCAGGAAGTTTTCCTTATGAGAGTGTGTGACGAAATCCATCTCTGGAATCTGGCAGGCGCTGGAATTCCTTTTGACCCTGGCTGAGCTGTTCTAGGAGAGCAGGTGTTTTTTATTTTCCACTTTCCTTCTTCTTTGCTTTGAGTGACTCACCCGCCTGGGTTTCTCTTGTAGCCCGTTTTTCTCCCCCTGATCAATGAATTTGGTAGACAAACTACCAACATTCAAAAAGAAATATAACCTTTCAGTAGTCCTTCTTCCCCTCAATAAGATGATATCGACAACGTAAGCAGGGAGCCCAGCAAAGTGGACCCCATGGGCTCTGAATTGCTACATGATACTGTTGGGGAACGTAGTAATTTCGAAAATTTTCCTACGCACACGTAAGATCATGGTGATGCATAGCAACGAGGGGGAGAGTGTTGTCTACGTACCAACGCAGACCGACTGCGGAAGCGATCTCACAACGTAGAGGAAGTAGTCGTACGTCTTCTTCCCGATCCGACCGATCCAAGCACCGTTACTCCGGCACCTCCGAGTTCTTAGCACACGTTCAGCTCGATGATGATCCTCGGGCTCCGATCCAGCAAAGCGTCGAGGAAGAGTTCCGTCAGCACAACGGCGTGGTGACGATCTTGATGTACTACCGACGCAAGGCTTCGCCTAAGCACTGTAACGGTATGATCGAGGTGGAATTTGGTGGCAGGGGGCACCGCACACGGCTAAGGAACGATCTCAAGGATCAACTTGTGTGTCTTGGGGTGCCCCCTGCCCCCGTATGTAAAGGTTGGAGGAAGGGGGGCCGGCCGGCCAGGGAGAGGGAGGCGCAGGGGAGTCCTACTCCCACCGGGAGTAGGACTCCTCCCTCCAATCCTAATCCAATTAGGACTCTCGGGGGGAAAGGAGAGAGAGGGGAGGCCGGCCCCTTCTCCTAGTCCTACTAGGACTTGGGGAAGGGGGGGCGCGCGGCTAGGCTGTGGGCTGCCCCTTCTCTCTTTTCCACTAAGGCCCAATAGGCCCATTAGTCTCCCGGGGGGTTCCGGTAACCCTCCCGGTATTCCGGTAAAATCCCGATTTCACCCGGAACACTTCCTATGTCCAAACATAGGCTTCCAATATATCAATCTTTACGTCTCGACCATTTCGAGACTCCTCATCATGTCCGTGATCTCATCCGGGACTCCGAACAACCTTCGGTACATCAAAATGCATAAACTCATAATAACTGTCATCGTAACGTTAAGCGTGCGGACCCTACGGTTCGAGAACAATGTAGACATGACCGAGACACGTCTCCGGTCAATAACCAATAGCGGGACCTGGATGCCCATATTGGCTCCTACATATTCTACGAAGATCTTTATCGGTCAGACCGCATAACAACATACGCTGTTCCCTTTGTCATCGGTATGTTACTTGCCCGAGATTCGATCGTCGGTATCCAATACCTAGTTCAATCTCGTTACTGGCAAGTCTCTTTACTCGTTCCGTAATACATCATCTCATAACTAACATCTTTAGTTATTATGCTTGCAAGGCTTATGTGATGTGTATTACCGAGAGGGCCCAGAGATACCTCTCCGACAATCGGAGTGACAAACCCTAATCTCGAAATACGCCAACCCAACATCTACCATTGGAGACACCTGTAGTACTCCTTTATAATCACCCAGTTACGTTGTGATGTTTGGTAGTACCCAAAGTGTTCCTCCGGTAAACGGGAGTTGCATAATCTCATTGTTATAGGAACATGTATAAGTCATGAAGAAAGCAATAGCAACATACTAAACGATCGGGTGCTAAGCTAATGGAATGGGTCATGTCAATCAGATCATTCAACTAATGATGTGACCTCGTTAATCAAATAACAACTCTTTGTTCATGGTTAGGAAACATAACCATCTTTGATTAACGAGCTAGTCAAGTAGAGGCATACTAGTGACACTCTGTTTGTCTATGTATTCACACATGTATTATGTTTCCGGTTAATACAATTCTAGCATGAATAATAAACATTTATCATGATATAAGGAAATAAATAATAACTTTATTATTGCCTCTAGGGCATATTTTCTTCAGTCTCCCACTTGCACTAGAGTCAATAATCTAGTTCACATCGCCATGTGATTTAGCAGCAATGGTTCACATCACCATGTGATTAACACCCATAGTTCACATCGTCATGTGACCATCACTCAAAGGGATTACTAGAGTCAGTAATCTAGTTCACATATCTATGTGATTAACACCCAAAGAGTACTAAGGTGTGATCATGTTTTGCTTGTGAGATAATTTTAGTCAACGGGTCTGTTACATTCAGATCCGTAAGTATTTTGCAAGTTCTATGTCTACAATGCTCTACATGGAGCTACTCTAGCTAATTGCTCCCACTTTCAATATGTATCCAGATTGAGATTTAGAATCATCTGGATCAGTGTCAAAAACTTGCATCGACGTAACCCTTTACGACGAACCTTTTTGTCACGTCCATAATCGAGAAACATATCCTTATTTCACTAAGGATAATTCTGACCGCTGTCCAGTGATCTACTCCTAGATCACTATTGTACTCCCTTGCCAAATCAGTGCAGGGTATACAATAGATCTGGTATACAGTATGACATACTTTATAGAACCTATGGCCAAGGCATAGGGAATGACTTTCATTCTCTTTCTATCTTTTGTCGTGGTCGGGCTTTGAGTCTTACTCAATTTCATACCTTGTAATATAGGCAAGAAACTCTTTCTTTGACTGTTCCATTTTGAACTACTTCAAAATCTTGTCAAGGTATGTATTTGTTGAATAAACTTATCAAGCGTCTTGATCTATCTCTATAGATCTTGATGCTCAATATGTAAGCAGCTTCACCGAAGTCTTTCTTTGAAAAATTCCTTTCAAACACTCCTTTATGCTTTACAGAATAATTCTACATTATTTCCGATCAACAATATGTCATTCACATATACTTATCAGAAATGCTGTAGTGCTCCCACTCACTTTCCTGTAAATATAGGCTTCACCGCAAGTCTGTATAAAACTATATGCTTTGATCAACTCATCAAAGCATATATTCCAACTCCGAGATGCTTGCACCAGTCCACAGATGGATCGCTGGTGCTTGCACAATTTTTGTTAGCACCTTTTGGATTGACAAAACCTTCTAGTTGCATCACATACAACTTTTCTTTAATAAATCCATTAAGGAATGCAGTTTTGTTTATCCATTTGCCAGATTTCATAAAATGCGGCAATTGCTAACATGATTCGGACAGACTTAAGCATAGATACGAGTGAGAAAATCTCATCGTAGTCAACAACTTGAACTTGTCGAAAACCTTTTGCGACAATTCTAGCTTTGTAGATAGTAACACTACTATCAGCGTCCGTCTTCCTCTTGAAGATCCATTTATTTTCTATGGCTTGCCGATCATCGGGCAAGTCAACTAAAGTCCATACTTTGTTCTCATACATGGATCATATCTCAGATTTCATGGCTTCAAGCCACTTTGCGGAATCTGGGCTCACCATCGCTTCTTCATAGTTCGTAGGATCATCATGATCTAGTAGCATGACTTCCAGAACAGGATTACCGTACCACTCTGGCGCGGATCTTACTCTGGTTGATCTACGAGGTTCAGTAGTGTCTTGTTCTGAAGTTTCATGATCATCATCATTAGCTTCCTCACTAACTGGTGTAGGTGTCACAGAAACATTTTTCTGTGATGTACTAATTTCCAATAAGGGAGCAGGTACAGTTACCTCGTCAAGTTCTACTTTCCTCCCACTCACTTCTTTCGAGAGAAACTCCTTCTCCAGAAAGTTTCCGAATTTAGCAATAAAAGTCTTGCCTTCGGATCTGTGATAGAAGGTGTATCCAATAGTTTCCTTTGGATATCCTATGAAGATGCACTTCTCCGATTTGAGTTTTTAGCTTATCAAGATGAAACTTTTTCATATAAGCATCGCAACCCCAAACTTTAAGAAACGACAACTTTGGTTTCTTGCCAAACCATAGTTCATAAGGCGTCGTCTCGACGGATATATATGGTGCCCCTTTTTTAACGTGAATGCAGCTGTCTCTAATGCATGACCCCAAAAACAATAGTGGTAAATCGGTAAGAGACATCATAGATTGCACTATATCCAATAAAGTACGGTTATGATGTTCGGACACACCATTATGATGTGGTGTTCCAGGTGGCGTGAGTAGTGAAACTATTTCACATTGTTTTAACTGAAGACCAAACTCGTAACTCAAATATTTGTCTCCGCGATCAGATCGTAGAAACTTTATTTTCTTGTCACGATGTTTTTTACTTCACTCTGAAATTCTTTGAACTTTTCAAATGTTTCAGACTTATGTTTCATCAAGTAGATATACTCATATCTGCTCAATTCATTTGTGAAGATCAGAAAATAATGATACCTGTCGCGAGCCTCAATATTCATCGGACCACATACATCAGTATGTATGATTTCCAATAAATCTTTTCTCGCTCCATTGTTCCGGAGAACGGCGTTTTTTAGTCATCTTGCCCAAAAGGCATGGTTCGCAAGCATCAAGTGATTCATAATCAAGTGATTCCGAAAGCCCATCAGCATGGAGTTTCTTCATGCGCTTTATACCAATATGACCTAAACAGCAGTGCCACAAATAAGTTGCACTATCATTATTAACTTTGCATCTTTTGGTTTCAATATTATGAATATGTGTATTATTAAGATTGAGATCCAATGAACTATTTTCATTGGGTGTGTAACCATATAAGGTTTTATTCATGTAAACAGAACAACAATTTATTCTTTTACTTAAATGAATAACCGTATTACAATAAACATGATCAAATCATATTCATGCTCAACACAAACACCAAATAACACTTATTTAGGTTCAACACTAATCCCGAAAGTATAGGGGAGTGTGCGATGATGATCATATCAATCTTGGAACTACTTCCAACACACATCGTCACTTCACCCTTAACTAGTCTCTGTTTATTCTGCAATTCCCGTTTCGAGTTACTAATCTTAGCAACTGAACTAGTATCAAATACTGAGGGTTTGCTATAAACACTAGTAAAGTACACATCAATAACATGTATATCAAATATACTTATGTTCACTTTGCCATCCTTCTTATCCACCAATCACTTGGGGTAGTTCCGCTTCCAGTGACCAGTCCCTTTGCAGTAGAATCACTTAGTCTCAGGCTTAGGATCAGACTTGGGCTTCTTCACTTGAGCAGCAACTTGCTTGCCGTTCTTCTTGAAGTTCCCCTTCTTCCCTTTGCCCTTTTCTTGAAACTAGTGGTCTTGTCAACCATCAACACTTGATGTTTTTCTTGATTTCTACCTTCGTTGATTTCAGCATCACGAAGAGCTTGGGAGTTGTTTCCGTTATCCCTTGCATATTATAGTTCATCACGAAGTTCTACTAACTTAGTGATGATGACTAGAGAATTCTGTCAATCACTATCTTATCTGGAAGATTAACTCCCACTTGATTCAAGCGATTGTAGTACCCAGACAATCTGAGCACATGCTCACTAGTTGAGCGATTCTCCTCCATCTTTTAGCTATAGAACTTGCTGGAGACTTCATGTCTCTCAACTCGGGTATTTGCTTGAAATATTAACTTCAACTCTTGGAACATCTCATATGGTCCATGACGTTCAAAACGTCTTTGAAGTCCCGATTCTAAGCCGTTTAAGCATGGTGCACTAAACTATCAAGTAGTCATCATATTGAGCTAGCCAAACGTTCATAACGTCTGCATCTGCTCCTGCAATAGGTCTGTCACCTAGCGGTGCATCAAGGACATAATTCTTCTGTGCAGCAATGAGGATAAACCTCAGATCACGGATCCAATCCGCATCATTGCTACTAACATCTTTCAACACAATTTTCTCTAGGAACATATCAAAATAAACACAGGGAAGCAACAACGCGAGCTATTGATCTACAACATGATTTGCAAAATACTACCAGGACTAAGTTCATGATAAATTTAAGTTCAATTTAATCATATTACTTAAGAACTCCCACTTAGATAGACATCCCTCTAATCCTCTAAGTGATCACGTGATCCAAATCAACTAAACCATAACCGATCATCACGTGAGATGGAGTAGTTTTCAATGGTGAACATCGTTATGTTGATCATATCTACTATATGATTCACGCTCGACCTTTCGGTCTCCGTGTTCCGAGGCCATATCTGCATATGCTAGGCTCGTCAAGTTTAACCTGAGTATTCTGCGTGTGCAAAACTGGCTTGCACCCGTTGTAGATGGACGTAGAGCTTATCACACCCGATCATCACGTGGTGTCTGGGCACGACGAACTTTGGCAACGGTGCATACTCAGGGAGAACACTTCTTGATAATTTAGTGAGAGATCATCTTATAATGCTACCGTCAATCAAAGCAAGATAAGATGCATAAAAAGGATAAACATCACATGCAATCAATATAAGTGATATGATATGGCCATCATCATCTTGTGCTTGTGATCTCCATCTCCGAAGCACCATCATGATCACCATCGTCACCGGCGCGACACCTTGATCTCCATCGTAGCATCGTTGTTGTCTCGCCAATCTTATGCTTCCACGACTATCACTACCGCTTAGTAATAAAGTAAAGCATTACATCGCGATTGCATTGCATACAATAAGGCGACAACCATATGGCTCCTGCCAGTTGCCGATAACTCGGTTACAAAACATGATCATCTCATACAATAAAATTTAGCATCATGCCTTGACCATATCACATCACAACATGCACTGCAAAAACAAGTTAGACGTCCTCTACTTTGTTGTTGCAAGTTTTACGTGGCTGCTACGGGCTTAAGTAAGAACTCATCTCACCTACGCATCAAAACCACAACGATAGTTTGTCAAATAGACTCCGTTTTAACCTTCTCAAGGACCGGGCGTAGCCACACTTGGTTCAACTAAAGTTGGAGAGACAGTCTTCCGCAAGCCATCTATGTGCAAAGCACGTCGAGGGAACCGGTCTCGTGTAAGAGTACGCGTAAGGTTGGTCCGGATCGTCTCGTCCAACAATACCGCCGAACCAAAGTATGACATGCTGGTAGGCAGTATGACTTGTATCGCCCACAACTCACTTGTGTTCTACTCGTGCAAATAACATCAAATCATAAAACCTAGGCTCGGATGCCACTGTTGGGGAACGTAGTAATTTCGAAAATTTTCCTACGCACACGCAAGATCATGGTGATGCATAGCAACGAGGGGGAGAGTGTTGTCTACGTACCAACGCAGACCGACTGCGGAAGCGATCTCACAACGTAGAGGAAGTAGTCGTACGTCTTCTTCCCGATCCGACCGATCCAAGCACCGTTACTCCGGCACCTCTGAGTTCTTAGCACACGTTCAGCTCGATGACGATCCTCGGGCTCCGATCCAGCAAAGTGTCGAGGAAGAGTTCCGTCAGCACAACGGCGTGGTGACGATCTTGATGTACTACCGACGCAGGGCTTCGCCTAAGCACTGTAACGGTATGATCGAGGTGGAATTTGGTGGCAGGGGGCACCGCACACGGCTAAGGAACGATCTCAAGGATCAACTTGTGTGTCTTGGGGTGCCCCATGCCCCCGTATATAAAGGTTGGAGGAAGGGGGGCCGGCCGGCCAGGGAGAGGGAGGCGCAGGGGAGTCCTACTCCCACCGGGAGTAGGACTCCTCCCTCCAATCCTAATCCAATTAGGACTCTCGGGGGGAAAGGAGAGAGAGGGGAGGCCGGCCCCTTCTCCTAGTCCTACTAGGACTTGGGGAAGGGGGGGCGCGCGGCTAGGCTGTGGGCTGCCCCTTCTCTCTTTTCCACTAAGGCCCAATAGGCCCATTAGTCTCCCGGGGGGTTCCGGTAACCCTCCCGGTATTCCGGTAAAATCCCGATTTCACCCGGAACACTTCCTATGTCCAAACATAGGCTTCCAATATATCAATCTTTACGTCTCGACCATTTCGAGACTCCTCGTCATGTCCGTGATCTCATCCGGGATTCCGAACAACCTTCGGTACATCAAAATGCATAAACTCATAATAACTGTCATCGTAACGTTAAGCGTGCGGACCCTACGGTTCGAGAACAATGTAGACATGACCGAGACACGTCTCCGGTCAATAACCAATAGCGGGACCTAGATGCCCATATTGGCTCCTACATATTCTACGAAGATCTTTATCGGTCAGACCGCATAACAACATACGCTATTCCCTTTGTCATCGGTATGTTACTTGCCCGAGATTCGATCGTCGGTATCCAATACCTAGTTCAATCTCGTTACTGGCAAGTCTCTTTACTCGTTCCGTAATACATCATCTCATAACTAACATCTTTAGTTATTATGCTTGCAAGGCTTATGTGATGTGTATTACCGAGAGGGCCCAGAGATACCTCTCCGACAATCGGAGTGACAAACCCTAATCTCGAAATACGCCAACCCAACATCTACCATTGGAGACACCTGTAGTACTCCTTTATAATCACCCAGTTACGTTGTGACGTTTGGTAGTACCCAAAGTGTTCCTCCGGTAAACGGGAGTTGCATAATCTCATAGTTATAGGAACATGTATAAGTCATGAAGAAAGCAATAGCAACATACTAAAACGATCGGGTGCTAAGCTAATGGAATGGGTCATGTCAATCAGATCATTCAACTAATGATGTGACCTCGTTAATCAAATAACAACTCTTTGTTCATGGTTAGGAAACATAACCATCTTTGATTAACGAGCTAGTCAAGTAGAGGCATACTAGTGACACTCTGTTTGTCTATGTATTCACACATGTATTATGTTTCCGGTTAATACAATTCTAGCATGAATAATAAACATTTATCATGATATAAGGAAATAAATAATAACTTTATTATTGCCTCTAGGGCATATTTCCTTCAGATACATGTACCCGTCTTTGTGCTGGGTGCTCGTTTTTCATGATGGAGGGCCTTTGCTGAGGGGCGGCATGCTCCCTTTTAGCCTGGCCTATGGAATTGTCGGTTGTTTCCTTGGTTTGTATGTGTTGTGTGCCCAATACCAAGGCGAACAACCTCACACATGCTTTGGAACCAGTTGGCTGCAAGAGAAGGTTACGACTATAAAGAGGGGAATGCCAAAACGGAGAGAAGGCTTTCTCCAGGTACACAACAATGAGTTCAGCTGGCTGTGTGGTTGGTGTGGATGTGACGCCCAGGCCAATGCAGGTTCTCTGTCTTTTTGATGGATATGTAGAGGCACCTTGCCCACTCGGACTATCACTTTTATCTTGTCGGGAACCGACGAGGAAAAGGCAAGCCACCAAGTCCGACGCCCACAAGGCGGACACCACCAGTTAGACACAGATGACGCGAAGGCCATCCACCTATCAGAGCTAACAAGGCCAGCCATCTTCATCATCGTACATCGAAGTGTCGAAGGGATATGGCTAAGTATTGCTGGAGTGACGACGTATCGCTCCACCCTTCTATTTCACCACATCGTCACCATCGTCTACACCGAGCACTTTGAGAAGACAAGACGTGAAGACGGCGACCATTCCAACAGCTTAATAGGAGGCGGTCCGCAACTTGACTGCGAACGTAATTAATCGGTAGCTTTCCAAGGCCCCGTGAACTAGAGATCTTGCAATTTTCTTTTTCCAATGAGAGATTAATAAAATGCATGTTATGTGATTTGTACACTAACACGCCCCGCAATGTTTATTTCCCCCACGTGTAGAGAAATAATAATATAATAATCACCTTATTTCTATCATTTCTCCTAAAAACACCCCCTTGTAACTGATCTTGGTCCATCCGACATATAGTAAAACCGAAATGTGGGTTTGGGGTCTCAACCTAAGTAACTTTGCCACCCCATCCCAACCCCCTTGGGCTTGTGTTTTAGTCAAGAACATATACGAAGCTAAACAACAGTTATGCACAGACTGTTAAAAATAGGAATAAATACAGTAGGAAAACTTTTCATGAACTTTATGTTTTCCATTCTTACCTGGGCGAAGAACATTTCTCTCGGGGGAATTTTCATGTAAATTCCAAGCTTAAAGCTTGCAAGAGTTCCTAGAGTATATTCAATACACCATGTGCTGTACAAATTAAAAACCATATTGGCCAATGGTCGTCCAGGATAAAAGTATCCAATGATGATATGTGCAAACAAACTCAATGGCGGTTGCTACAAAAATGACATCAAAATCTTGTAAGAAGTCAAAACATAGATTAAATGGCATAGTTATCATTAATAATTTGTATCCAAATAGCGTCAAATTTGTATCCGCCCACAAGTGTTGCCAATATTTTTGGTCATTGATTGGATGGTATTTCAAATAGATTCAAAACGCTAATAAGGGTGGGAGCGTACGCCTTACTATGGTCGCTTTGGCTATGTAGAAACGATTTGGTTTTTAATGACAAAAATGCTTCTCCTCTGCAGGTTATTTTCCGTTGTACGCACTCGCTTCGTATGTGGTCTATGCTACAACGTGCGGAGTACCTACCGCTATTCAAGGCAGTGTGTACGCGATTGGAGCAGGTGGCTATGGAGGTTTTTACCCAACATGGGTGGCAGCATAATCTCCGGATCGGTCTACCAACCGTTTCGACATAGGCATAGTGTCGGTCTATAGGACTCTACTGTTGCCGAATTGTCGGGTTTTTTCTTGTCAGATTTTTTATGTTTGGCTGTGTGCATCCTAGTTATGTAGAGGCCGGGTGATACTCTAAATGCTTTGTATCGCTTGATGCTACATTTTAAAATAATAAAAACGCCCTTTATCGAAAAAAAGT
Source organism: Triticum monococcum (assembly GCA_034509565.1). Classification (NCBI taxonomy): domain Eukaryota; kingdom Viridiplantae; phylum Streptophyta; class Magnoliopsida; order Poales; family Poaceae; genus Triticum; species Triticum monococcum. Next base: position 498,195,828 of record CM067845.1, on the reverse strand, counting down.
TATCATTAATAACTATTTGAGATGAAAGAAAAATCTTAGAGCATGTATAATAGGTTCTAGTCATCAGGCTATAAGATGTTGGACATCAGCAAAATCCCATTTGGAGAAAAGAGAAGATAGGAGAGAGAAGGGAGGGGGTGCTCGCCAGACTATAGCACAATCTACGATAAAATAAAGCCAGCATGCAGCCAGTGTGAGGGCTAAAAATGGGCCATCCCTCCTACATGCCAATCATCGTATGTTTCCTTGCCTCTCTCTACGTGTAACCATTAAATACTATAGCTGACTTAGAGCCCAGAAATAGCCAAAGGTTTCTGGTCCCATTGCACCCGAATTGAAAAAGTAATATCAAAATGAGTCAAAACATTATGTAACAAACATGACTTAGTGTAACACTCACATGAAAAGTTTCGCGAAGGAATGACTTCTGTGACTGATACTATATAAAAGTTAGCATTCACATTTTTTGGACTTGATTTTTTTTTTGCCGAGAATACCATGAGAGTCATTAATCTGTGAAACTTTTCACATGAGTATTACGCTATGCCGTGTTTGTTACAAAATTGTTTCTGATTTTTTTGACTCTTTTTTTTAAATTTATTTTTCTAATTCAGATGCATTGGCCCCCATGTTTCAAAGATCCACTTCCATTTACAGCCAACCTAACTACTACGAGTACTTTTTTCGGAAGGCATTATATGATGTGGCACTATTATAGAGCCATCAGCATGCTGTTCTATTAGCCTTGCTCCTAGATAACTTTCCAAGTGTTTTAGTTTGGTGTATTAACGTTTGAAAATACAAAGTTTTCATTATTTGTAACTGCATACATCCAAAATTTAAAGAATAGTAAATGAAGTATGCCTTCTTCTAAAAGTTTGTGAAGCTGGAAAAGTGTAGTTATTATTACTAGGAGTAAATATTCACTAAAAAGCAGTTTTGCACAATTATGTACGCAGGTGAACACACATTTACTCTACAGTCTACACCCACTCCATTTTATGTCTCTGCACCAGATTTTTAGATTGCAACATTTTATCTTAGAAAGGAAGTCAAGAAGAACATAAGGAAATGTATATTGGACTTTTTTCTTGTTGACGTGACATAAAACTGGAAATAGAAACAAGGACGTCACACCTCTATATCAATATAAAATTTCTAATTTTGCCTTGACTTGTACCTTACATTGCATATGCTTATTTGTGCACCTAGAGTCAGAAGAGAATAAATATTTGTGCACACTACATAAACTCCGACATAAGAAAACCTTGGGTGCAAAGTAAGCAGTTCTGCACTGGGGTGCACGACAGCCTACTACTAATCAGATTGAATTTATTTAATTTGATAAGATTGATCCCTATGGTACTTTGCTTCATGAACTGTCTTCCTCGCATAAAAACTATCGGAACTTTGCATAAGGGTACTGAGACTCCTTGGTAAATTTATTGCCACCAAATGGACTACCAAATGAGTACATTTTATTCTCAGAATATGACCATATGAAGATATGTTTTTGTAACCGCGAGAGGTTTGTTGCGATATGATGGCCTTTTTTACTAAGAAATAACAAGGTTTGCTAATTTCATAGCACCGGATACTTAAAGAGTTTAGCAAGCTACCTGGCAGGCGGTGGCACGAAGTGGTGCTAATGGGGGTACCAACGTAAGTACAAGCAAGCACGCAAGCATGACTCCCCAGTAAGGAAGTTGAAGTTCATTTCCAAATCCTTCGCACGTGAACACTGCCAGACCTATCATTGATATTGTAAGAAGAATAAACCACCACATTGGAATGCTTCTGTACTTATTCATCATTTGCATATGAATATCAGAACAGCCTCTCTCCTCAGTTGATTGGCTTAATTGATTCCAAAATGACCTGCTCACATTGAAAATTTGGGCTCAGGTAAAGTATCTTGATGCATGCTATTGCAAGAAACCTTCATGATAATCTATGGTTTAGCCTTTTCTCAAAAAAAAAAATCTATGGTTTAGCCACAACACATTAAATGTATATTGTTGGCAAATAAACATGCATATATAAAAGAGATGGTTAGCAAAGTATGATTATAATAGCAAAATCTGAATCTAGCATACAATTTGACTTTAACGAATGTCAAGTATAGGAAGCAGGAGCTCGCACGGCACAAATTGTATTCTCTAATGACATAAAACAATTATTCGCTGCCTAGGGGGGCTAGTTCCCACAATTATAGACAACGAATCACATATATTTCCATCTGGAAGAGATAATGTATATTACCATCATATATACCTATAGAAATAGATACAAGTTAAATGAATTTGAACTACTCAAGTCTGACAAGGCATCCATCTGTGAATGGAATAGCGCACCCGATTGCCTACGGATAAACGTGTTGTATGTAGCTATTAGTACCCACAAAATTGTAATATATTGTATACAATTCTAGTTACATAGTACTGTATGGTGACACCTATTTGCAGGCTTAAATTGGAGGTTGCTATAGAAAAAACACAAAGAGCTAACAAATTCTTAGGAAAACTATTCAACTGAAAAACGTTCTTCCAGTAATAAGGCAACAAATTTATATATAAAATGGATCATGTTACTTTCCATACCTGCCATGAGAGAGTACAATGTTTGTAAGAGATGCTGCTAGAGCTGCAAATCCAAATCCAATAGAGCATGCTCGTGCAATACTCAGGTACAATTCTGAATAACTTTCATACCCATCTTGCTTAAATTGAAAACTACTTCCATCCAATACCCTGGACAAGTTATATCTACCACCGTAGACGTCGTACACTTCTGGGCTGATAATTGGAAAACTCTTTGCCTTAAATGAATTTGACCAGTAAGCAAAAGGGACAACAATATACATGAATATAATAAATCCAACCATTGTGTTGACAATGACAAAGAAAGGGTAATATATAGGGTTTCCAGTGTGGCTGGTAGATGTTGACCAATCAAGGCCAAATGAACCAATCCCAAAACCATTTAACCCTGAGCCAAGTTGCTGAGCAATGATAGATCTTTTCCAAATTAGGCAGACAACTGACACTGCACTAATAGAAGGGAAGAAGTAGCCCGGAATGATGTAGTACGAAAAACTAATGACAAAGACCATGAAGAAAAATTGGCTTCTTGATAGCTTTGCATTTGATTTTTCATCCTTCTCATGAAATGCCCTAAGTTTAGTAAATATGACAACGCTATTAGGATAAAGTAAAAATACTGGACTAAGCAAGTGGGCATAAATGCTAGGGCAAACCTGAACATTGTTACGTCTGATAGTACTTCAGGCCACCACATCTCTGAGCGATTCACAAAGGGCTTTATGAAGAAGCCAGCAAATCCATATATAATACTCTATGTAAATATCAATAAGTTTATAAGAAATCAGCTTTAAGTTGTATTACACAAAACATAAAGTAAACACGATCCTTCTTGACAATGATTTATTAAAAATATTAGTGAAAGAAGTGAAAACAATGTACACATAATTTTGGATTCATTCCAGTAAATAAAATGCTAAGATATATGGTCCAGAAATTTGGAGGATGTTTCATGCTTACATTCGTCGTGAGTAGGAGAAAGAAGAATGCCATTGGGTGAATTGATATCCTGAAATAGGCCCTTGTGGCAGCATAAAGATTTGCTGCTGGCATGGTTCCTAAACCAGAACTGAAGATCACCGTACTCAGTAGATGTTCCTTTATGTTGAAGGGACCTGGGTTTATGGAAATCTTAATTCTGGTTCCTCGAACCCTTAGATTGGATGGAAGCACTGATGCCATGAACTTTCCGAGAGAGTAGCACGATATTGTAACTACGAAATTTGGGATACCAACTGGGTTCTGACGAAAACCAGTCATTACACTGACTAAAGACATGATGATGCAGCCTGTGACCCCGATGATCCATACTCTAAATCTCAACGTAGGGAGTGTTGGATCATCTGTTGTTGGTACAGTCAGCCATACTTGCTCTATCGGCGATTGGTCTTCATGAAGTTAACAGGTACCATGTAAGGAAAATATTAGACATTAGCAACACAAGCATATAAAAAACTTATAAAAAAGCGGCAGCTAAGATTTGCCATATTTTTCCCAGCGTCTCATAGTTAAGAGCTTGCTCAAAGCCTCCATGCCCCAACAAAGGCCAGTCACTGGTGGTGGCAGAAACAATCAAATTTGGAGTACCGGGCAGAATGACTACCTTTTTCTTCAGCATCACCATATTAACAGTTCAGCATAAGGAAAGTTTGAGTGGAACTCTACAAATCAGGCATCTAATCCCCACACCCACGATACAGCAGAATCCCCTACCAGATGCACTCGGCCCTTTCCCCATACACAAGAACAAGGGAATCTATATATGTGGAAGAACTTGATTATTTACTCCTCCGTCTACAACCGGTCAATAGACTGACTACAGATGTCACGATGTGTCGTGCGATCCGAATATGATCCATACTCTAAATGTCAGCGTAGGGAGTGCTAGATCATGTGTTGTTGGCACAGTCAGCAGTACTTGCTCTATCAAAGGCTGGTCTCCATAAAGTTCAAATAGACCGTGCATGTGAAATTTTTATGCAAGTTATAAAAGTGGCATCTAACATTTGACCATTTGTCCTAGGACTGCTAAACTAAGAGATCGCTCATGGCCTCCCTGCCCCAATGATGGTACAGTCGCCGCTAGTGGTCCAAACAGTCTCCAAACAGTCTAACCGCCCAGAGAATCAGGTAGAATGGTCCTAGCTTGCCATCGCATTGCTACATAAATGCGGGCTTAATCACATGGAAAAAGTTTGAGTAGAGCACTAAAATTTGCCTCTCAAATCACCCCAACCTCAATACAGCAGGACCGCATTGCTACATAAGCAATGTCACATAAGTTTGATATAATTGTTTGATGCTTCATTAATATACGGTTTAGACTGGCGTAAGGCTGCCGTTGTAGCGTCAAAAAATGCACTAAAAAAATTGCGTGCACACTTTTTTTTAGAAAACTTTTGTGTGTGCACTTGATCGTAGATCGATTCGCCCCTCTATCCCTCTTCGGCTTTTTTATTAATGTGAAACCTGAGCTCATATGCAGTTCCTTTGCAAGTTAAAAGCACAAAGTCCACTGCGCCGCCAGTCGCGGCAGCGCGCACCCCTGCGCCCACACCCGTGCGCCCTGTTGGGGCGGCCCATGCATGGGGCGCCCCCCCCCTTTTTGTTTCCTTTTTTTCCTTTTCCTTTTTCCTTTTCTGTTTTTGGTTTATTCTATATTGAAATAAATCAGTATTGGTTCTAAAATTCAAAATATTGTGAATTTTATTAAAACAGTTCTTGGATTCAAAAATGTTTGCGATTCAAAAGAATGAACTTTTTTAATTTTTGATGAACTTTTTATATGAGCATTTTTAATAATGATGAACTATTTTTCTATTTGATGAAAAAATGGATAATTGTCTTTTGAAATCAATGATATTTTTTAGTTTGATGATTTTTTTTTCGAAAATGATGAACAAAGCTTGAAATTAATGAACATTTTTTAGGTCGGTGTTTTTTTAAATTTTGATAAATATTTTTAAAATCCAATGAACAAAAGATTTGAATTCTCATAACATTTTTGAATTATTGAACATTTTTGGAATTCGATGAACAAAAAAGTGTTCATGAATTTGAAAAGAAAATAGAAAAAAAGTAAAGAGGAAAGAAAAACGAAAACACAAAAATAAAAGGAAAGGAGAAAAGAAACAACAAAAAGGAAAAGAGAAAAAAGAAAAAAAAACTTGGGGACCTCGTGCCTCAAATGGGCTGGCCCAGAAGGCGTGCAGGTGAGCTATGGGGGTGCGCGCCACGGCGCTAGGGGGCGCCCTACGCGCTATATAGGGGGCACCTGCTATGCAAGCCCATCGTGATCTCTTCAAAAGAAAAAGGCCATCATGGAAGACAAAGATGTTTGTTAGTTGCAGCCACCATGCACGCACAGATCTAAAATAAATATCTGTCGCTACTAATCTCTTCGTTTCCAAGCCGTCAGGGACTGTAGGCCTGTTACGATGGGATCTTTCCATCGTGCGCGTTGCCGCGCCGCCATCTAGAAGCGGAGAAGGAAAGGGGATGCCAGAACAGATATACGTCGATCTACGGACCACGGACAGGTTGCCGGCAGGCCGGACACAACAACATGAGGGGGAAAGGTAGTTTATTTCCACATCAGATTAGTTCGCGCCTTTACAAATTATAGAAGTATAATCATACACTGTAGGCATTAAGAATCAAATTATATCATTTTCAGTTATTTATTTGTGCTTGTGTAGACATGAAGAGGAAGAGAGCGAAATCAATTCATATATTTTTAAACCCAGCTGGTCCAAGCTCTCAATTGTCGAAATATTATGCTACTGCAAACAATGTGCAACCTGACGAAGGGAACCAGCCTAATCCTAACTAAGACTAAACACTTAAATTGATGCCATAGCGTAAGCAAGCGGTATTTAATTTCAAACATATATAATTTCTTAATATATGATATCTAATAATTTTTCTCTACTGATTGCATGAGGTGGTTATATCCAAATCATCTTCCTTTTTGAGGAAATGATGAATATGGGGATTCCAAGAACCAAGGTAGTAGCCGGAACGTAATTTACTTGTTATGCAAACTCCTAATCAAACAATTATGCCAGCAATAAAATTTCATGAATCTACATCTCTTGTGTCATTGTCTTTCTATTAGTTTGCTATATATCACTGTAAGAGGCGGGGTAGTTCTATTAAGAAATTAGTGTAAAGGGTTAACCTAAGGGGGGGGGGGGGAAATCTTCTGCCATTGTCTTCGCCCCTCCTATGCTCAAATCGTGGCTTCGTCTCTGGTCCTATATACACACGAGCAAGGGAAACCATGTGGAGAAAACTTGATGGTTTATTGCTCGACCTATGTCAAATTTATATACACTAACTAGTTCGAACGGTCTCTACAGCCTGGTGTAGTCCTTAGGCGTTATGTACCCATGTGTTGCATCCGATTAATTACTCCCATATAAAAAGGTTGTATATCAATGAATTGACAAGAACACGTTTTCTGGAATGTTCATGCAAAAATGATTAACAATTGCGTTTACTCATTGATGGTAAAAGCTGGTTAGTTGAACTACTCATACTTATTCACTTCTTGTTTTTTTTCTAATTATTACAGCGTGGTCCTACCCTGGATTCAAGCAGTTGTGAAAGAGGCCAAGCAATTTGCATGTACTGTCTGATTATTTGACGACTTTAATTTCAAGAAAGGTCCGTTATATACTAACGTTTTTTATCATTCTTTTTTTACAATGATCCTCCGGCCTACATGTACAATCTTTTTCAACAAGTAAATAGTGCAGGGGTCCCTCAAGCTACGTGTACAATATTTTTACTATTTAAAATGCCTCATGATTGGCTTGTTGATGGAGATTCCTACATCAATTTCGAAATGGCATCAAGCAAGAATATGCTATAGAACTCCAAAACAGTTGGCAAACCGAAATAACCCAAATAAATGAAAGAAGGGAAAACAATGTAGTATCAAGCATAAAGTATTAGCTTCTCAAATGAACTACTAATCAAATACAACAACAACTTTTATCAATATTGCACAATGTTATCTTCCTTATTTTTTTAATAAATTTAATAACAAGAATACATATTTTAATCTCATCTCATGGTACTTTATTAGTATATCTGTTGTTGTGGAATATATATAGAATTCCATAGAGCTACAAGCTCAGATTCAGGATTCCAGTAAATTTTGCATTTCAAAAAAAAGTTGGGACATTGATAAAACATCCGTATGTAGTACAATGAGTTGTAGATTTAGGTGGCACAGTGCTGCCAAAGCCAGCTCGTTGATTGAGCAATTTCAAGTATTTGATGACCCCGAAGTGCCATTTCGTTGCCAACTTATTTGTGTATAAGATACTATCTCCAAGGACTCTAATAAGCAGACTTGAGATCAACGACACTGCAATGTGGACACATGGGAAATGTGTTTATTAATTGAATATCTCCTCTAAAATAAATGTTCACCCACATTTTATTACACCTGCCTTCAACCTACCGTGCATGTGTGGGTTGGAGGGGTTGGAGGGACCAACCTAACCCTATTTAAAGCAGGATAATAAATGTACACATGGTCCTAGTGCTTACTAGTTGCTCTTGTCCGACGTACATAATCATCAATTCTCAATGCAGCATGCTATTTTTCCACCCAATTTTCGTCAACGCGTGGTTAGAAATATTTAAAGTTTTTTTCTACCATGAGGGGCATAAACTTAATGTAATAGTAATCATCATAGCTTTCCACCCAAGAACATGTATTGCGAAAAATATTTTCATGAGGACAGATACAACTACACTGAAACAAATAGCCTAAATGACTCTCCCTTCTAAAAGGTCTATCTATTTATTGTAATTGTTTTTTCTGGTATAAAATTGAAGAGTTGCTACATTACATGTGACATTATTTTTAAGAGTAGAGGGGCCTGGAAAGACCCGTGGCTTAATTTATATTAGGACAATGACATTACAAAGCTCACAGAAGGACTCAAAGAAAGAAAAATTAAAATCATGACTAACGGATAACAAGCTTATTAAGGATGGGCCTCTAGATCGGCCTCCCGACATATCTCTCCACCAGACAGATTCACCGAATAATGGAGTTGGACCTCACCCAACACCGCTCGCAAGCTCAAGGATGGAGCTCCAAAAGAAGAAAGAAGGGGGGAGAGTTTGTGGGAGTGATGGTGGCCGAAGCAATGCCTCACCACAAATCTGGCCGAGAGGTGCCAACATAGGAGCCACCGGCTGGCTCTATCCAACCCTACATCGACTTCACCACATTAACTAGAGGAAGATGAGGAAGGGGGGAAAGCAAGTTGGATCTAGATCTGACCGCCTCATTAATTGGTAGGTATCCTCCTCCTTCCCCTAGTCTAGCTGGCAGCGTTGATGGAAGACAGAGGAAGAAGGGCGGCCGGAATCCAGCATCAAGCCGACCTCACTCAAGAACAACATGAACACGAGGATGGAACAAAGAGGGGGATGATTTAGGTGTGTGCCGCTAGTGCTTACATGTGACATTGATTACATGCAGGCGCGTAAAGATTAAGGTTTATTTTTCTAGAAATGAACATATTTTTTTGTGTATGTTTCTTAAGATCTAGTACCAATTAATTGAGAGATTTACCCATGTTTTAAGGATGAATTTCAATATGGTTCAATTCAAATGAAACAACAACTTTAATACATATATAGTATGTCTTACCTTGATGCATAGAAGTTTCTTCCATTGAAGTTTCCTCTTCTCTTCCTTGTTTTTATTTTTCTCTTGATTATAAGGAAATTTTTGGCTTGCGATACCACCCATGGCCTATTTATAGCCAACGACTTTCATGTGAAGTTTTAGCTTTGTCTGGGTGCCAGCTGCATATTACGTGGCTAAATTGTGTAAAGTAAGGATATAAATGTGCAACCAACGTAATTAATTGTATTTTGTATTTTCTTGCATGTGAAATTTTTGTTTTGCGTGAGTGCCAACTGCACATTGCCTCGAGGAATTGTGACAAGTAAGGAAATGAATGAGGCAAATTAATGTAATTAATTGTGGGACTACAATAACTGGCGATCGTTTTCTTTTTGGGACAGGTGTGAATGTTCCCTTCCTATGAGACTGAGTCGTGACTGGTTCAACAACTCCTGATTCTTCTCCCACTAGCACAAGTGAGGAGGAGCACATGAGGTTGGTCGTAATGGTAGTATCATATCTAGTATCATGCATGCCAATTAGACAATTTTGATTTGCTCCAGATGGATCAAGTGTGAAAATGCCAACTAGGCAACCTGATGGCCAGGGGCGTAGCTTTCGATCTGCTCCTGATGACCAAGCGAATTGGCCCGCAGTGCAAAGCCGCCAGATACGAAGATCTGTCCGGGGAGAAAAGTCTCACCCTGGATCGCGTCGCTGTTGATGATCGGAGAAGCCATCGGGCCTAAAAGTGACGACACAGAGGAACTCTCAATGAAAGCACCAATGTCGGTGTCAAAACCGGCGGATCTCGGGTAGGGGGTCCCGAACTGTGTGTCTAGTCCGGATGGTAACAGGAGGCAGGGGACACGATGTTTTACCCAGGTCCGGGCCCTCTTGATGGAGGTAAAACCCTACGTCCTGCTTGATTGATATGGGTAGTACAAGAGTAGATCTACCACGAGATCAGAGAGGCTAAACCCTAGAAGCTAGCCTATGGTATGATTGTTGTTCGTCCTACGGACTAAAACTCTCCGGTTTATATAGACACGGAGAGGGCTAGGGTTACACAGAATCGGTTACAATGGTAGGAGATCTACATATCCGTATCGCCAAGCTTGCCTTCCACGCCAAGGAAAGTCCCTTCCGGACATGGGACGAAATCTTCAATCTTGTATCTTCATAGTCCAGGAGTCCGACCGAAGGTATAGTCCGGCTATCTGGACACCCCCTAATCCAGGACTCCCTCAGTAGCCCCTGAATCAGGCTTCAATGACGACGAGTCCGGCGCACAGATTGTCTTCGACATTGCAAGGCGGGTTCCTCCTCCAAGTACTTCATAGAAGATTTTGAACACAATGGTAGTGTCCGGCTCTGCAAAATAAGTTCCCACATATTGCCATAGAGAGAATAATATTTACACAAATCTAATCTGCTGACATATTCTGTAGCGTGACATCACACCACGGCCAAGTCTTTATTCAAATCGTTTTACCGTCCCACCTCAGCGCGTTTAGCGAGGCGGTTTCCTTGGCACGTCTTGTTAAAGCAGAGATAGTGTCCCCTTATCCCGGGATTCTCATCAATACTAAGGGGACACGATCTCTGCTTTAACAAGACGTGCTAAGGAAACCACCTCGCTAAACGCGCTGAGGTGGGATGGTAAAACGATTCGAATAAAGACTTGGCCATGGTGTGATGTCACGCTACGGAATACGTCAGTAGATTAGATTTGTGTAAATATTATTCTCTCTATGGCAATATGTGGAAACTTATTTTGCAGAGCCGGACACTACCTTTGTGTTCAAAATCTTCTATGAAGTACTTGGAGGAGGAACCCGCCTTGCAATGTCGAAGACAATCTGCGCGTCGGACTCGTCGTCATTGAAGCCTGGTTCAGGGGCTACTGAGGGAGTCCTGGATTAGGGGGTGTCCGGATAGCCGGACTATACCTTCGGCCGGACTCCTAGACTATGAAGATACAAGATTGAAGACTTCGTCCCGTGTCCGGAAGGGACTTTCCTTGGCGTGGAAGGCAAGCTTGGCGATACGTATATGTAGATCTCCTACCATTGTAACCGACTCTGTGTAACCCTAGCCCTCTCCGGTGTCTATATAAACCGGAGAGTTTTAGTCCGTAGGACGAACATCAATCATACCATAGGCTAGCTTCTAGGGTTTAGCCTCTTTGATCTTGTGGTAGATCTACTCTTGTACTACCCATATCATCAATATCAATCAAGCAGGACGTAGGCTTTACCTCCATCAAGAGGGCCCGAACCTGGGTAAAACATTGTGTCCCCTGCCTCCTGTTACCATCCGGCCTAGACGCATAGTTCGGGACCCCCTACCGGAGATCCGCCGGTTTTGACACCGACAAGGTGTCATAGCATTAAATGAAGAAAGAGAGGGTGAAGTATCATATCATGATACAGTATCATAATAAATGTTATGCTACTTTGTGTCATGCATCACAATAAATAGAGTACTACATGATACCAATATATGATACTATGCTTTAGGGAGGTAGTATCATACACTAGTATCATATGCATGATACTAGTATATGATACTCCCCATTACAACCAGCCTGAGCACATGAGGCCGAGCCCTAACGATGCCGATTGCATGAGATACCTTGAGGAAAATTGGCCGTCAAACCTCCCAATTTCTTACCCATGTTACGAGAACAAAAATCCCACAAACCCCCTCTGTCTCTCTACCTTTGAAACTCAATTCTACTCTCCTATCCGATCTATAACTGACCCGAGCGAGGCGTTTGATCACTTACTGAACTTGAGCGATTGATCGACCCCACTACATAAGGAAACCGATCGATCCTTTCGCTGCTAACTGAATCCAAGCGATTCCTTCGCTGGTACTGCTAACTGAACCCAAGCGATTCCTTCGCTGGTGCTGCTAACTGAACCCGAGCGATTAATCACTGCTGCTTCTTATACTGAAGCCGGTTAAGCCCTCGTGCGAGACGCAGTCACCTGGTGTGTTGGGTTGCCTCTGGATGAATAGTGCCCATTACTACTGTGGACGCGATACGTGGAACGAATCGAGACGTGGTGAGTCGACCTAGCCGGTTGGTTGGCTGTGGATGAACAGTTCCCGATGGGGGTTGAATATGAACATGACCCCGACCATGTGTAGGTGGTTGCCGCTGGATGAAGAGGACCCCGTGGTAGTAGGAAGTTGCCGCTGGATGAACAAGATACCGATGAGGCTGCCACACACCCCAGTTGGTTGGGGTGGATGAACAGGACCCCGTGGAGGCTGGTTGAACAGGAGCCGGTGGAGGCTGGATGAACAGTGGCTGGTGGAGCCTGGAGGAAGTCGACGGTGGATGAACAGTAGCAGATGGAGGCTGGAGGAAGTCGATGGTGGATGAGCAGTAGCCCATGGAGTCCCGTTTTACGGTACGCCACACCCCTCCCGACGAACAGGGCCCCATTTCGACCGTAGGTTCTCGAAGAGGAAGTTCGTTTCCTCCCGTTTTCTAGTTCAAGTGATGATGATGTTTTCATTTCTATCTTGTCATTCCAATGATAATGTTTCTTACACTCTTCCACTAATTTAAATGCTATTCTAATTCTCTGCAGATGAAGAGGATGCTTAGCTATTAAATGTTTTTGCCAAAAAAAATCAGTTTTCTTTGGACTGATAACATGGTCTAGACCATCTCATCCATTGTATCAGAATGCAAACTTGGTTCTCTTTTTACTCTATGTTACTACTGCAATAAAGTTATGCTTATTATAATTTTTTAGTTCAAGTGATGACAATGTTGTCATTTCTATCTTGTCATTCGAATGATAATGTTTCATTTCCGTGCACACTTATATTTGTCGTTGGTTGCTGCATGACATTTCATGATGTTTTTAGCTGCTATATATCTCACCGTTGTTCTAATGTCATAGTATAACTCCTTATTTCTTGTACCTATGCAAAATTGAATATTGAGACATTAGACATAAAAAGAACTCCACGGTACGGCCACTGATCACATACCATCAAAGCATTAGTGCATTATTAAATTATTGCCTGCTAATTAACTCAGATGATTAAGGATTTTTTTTGTATATTTAGGGGCCGTTCGGTGTCCTTCCGCTCCGTGCGGAGCTGTGGTTAGAAATTTCAGAGCGGGCGAAAGGGTGCTCCCCAGCTCCGCGTATTTTTAGGAGCTGGTGGATTGCCGTACGCGCCCTTATACATGTGTTGCATGTACACGTAGGGCCGACCCTGAGGGGCGACAGGGGGCGGCCGCCTGATACGTCTCCAACGTATCTATAATTTTTGATTGTTCCATGCTATTGTATTATCTGTTTGGATGTTTAATGGGCTTTAATATACCTTTTTATATTATTTTTGGTACTAACCTACTAACCAAAGGCCTAGTGCAAATTGCTGTTTTTTTTGCCTATTTCAGTGTTTCGTAGAAAAGGAATATCAAACGGAATGAAACCTTCGGGAGAGTTATTTTTGAAACAAACACGATCCAAGAGACTTGGAGTGGACGTCAAGAGAGAAGCAAGGAGGCCACGAGGCAGGAGGGCGTGCCTAGGGGGTAGGCACGCCCCCACCCTCGTGGGCCCATCGCAGCTCCACCGACGTACTTCTTCCTCCTATATATACCCATATACCCCGAAAACATCCAGGAGCACCACGAAACCCTATTTCCACCGCTGCAACCTTCTGTACCCATGAGATCCCATCTTGGGGACTTTTCTGGTGCTCCACCGGAGGGGGAATCGACCACGGAGGGCTTCTACATCAACACCATAGCCTCTCCGATGATGTGTGAGTAGTTTACCATAGACCTTCGGGTCCATAGTTATTAGCTAGGTGGCTTCTTCTCCCTCTTTGGATCTCAATACAAGTTCTCCTCGATTCTCTTGGAGATCTATTCGATGTAATTCATTTTGCGGTGTGTTTGTCGAGATCCGATGAATTGTGGGTTTATGATCAAGATTATCTATGAACAATATTTGATTCTTCTCTGAAATCTTTTATGCATTATTTAATATCTTTGCAAGTCTCTTCGAATTATCAGTTTGGTTTGGCCTACTAGGTTGATCTTTCTTGCCACGGGAGAAGTGCTTAGCTTTGGGTTCAATCTTGCGGTGTCCTTTCCCAGTGACAGCAGGGGCAGCAAGGCATGTATTGTATTGTTGCCATCAAGGATAAAAAGATGAGGTTTATATCATATTGCTTGAGTTTATCCCTCTACATCATGTCATCTTGCCTAATACATTACTCTGTTCTTATGAACTTAATACTCTAGATGCATGCTGGATAGCGGTCGATGTGTGGAGTAATAGTAGTAGATGTAGAATCGTTTCGGTCTACTTGTCGCGGACGTGATGCCTATATACATGATCATGCCTAGATATTCTCACAATTATTCGCTTTTCTATCAATTGTTCGATAGTAATTTGTTCACCCACCGTAGAATTTTCTATCTTGAGAGAAGCCACTAGCGAAACCTATGGCCCCCGGGTCTATTCTCCATTATATTAATCTTCCGTCAACTTGCTATTTCTATTGCGGTTTATTTTGCAATCTTTATTTTCCAATCTATATCATAAAAATACCAAAAATATTTATCTTATTATCTCTATCAGATCTCACTTTCGCAAGTGACTATGAAGGGTTTGAACACCCCTTTATCACGTTGGTTGCGAGGTTCTTGTTTGTTTGTGCAGGTACTAGGCGACTTGCGTGTAATCTCCTACTGATTTGATACATTGGTTCTCAAAAACTGAGGGAAATACTCATGCTACTTTGCTGCATCACCCTTTCCTCTTCAAGGGAAAACCAACACATGCTCAAGAGGTAGCAAGAAGGATTTCTGGCGCCGTTGCCGGGGAGGTTGCACCAAGTCAAGTCAAGATTTGATCTACCAACAACTAGCCATTTTTGGTGCCGTCTACACACAAGTCAAGACATACCAAGTACCCATCACAAACTCTTATCCCTCGCATTACATTATTTGCCATTTGCCTCTCGTTTTCCTCTCCCCCACTTCACCTTTGCCGTTTTATTCGCCCTTCTTCCGTTCGATCTTTTGTTTGCTTGTGTTACCATGTACCTTCTTTTTGCCTGCACCTTCGCTTGCTAAAAGTTTATGGATCCTCATCCACTTGCTAATCTCTTTAAGAGATCCATTTATGATGAACCTATTGCTAGTGAGTTGAGTGCACTAGATTATCTTTATGAGGTTTTGCTTGAAATTCGTGAATCTGAAAAGTGTGATGAATTACTTTATGAAGCGATTCATGATAGATCTTTGAATAAAAAGCATGATTGCAATGATTTTATTATAAATTCTATTGATGTAAATTGTGCTAATAATATGAAAAACCGTAAGCTTGGGGGTGTTAGTTTTGCTATGTCCTCTACTTGTTGCAACGATCATGATTGGGGTGATTCTTCTTATGATCTTAAAAATTTATTTAAGCCCCATGATGAATATAAGATTGATAATAATGTTTGAAATATTGAAAGTGGGTTTGTAAGAGTGTGAACTTTAGATCCCACGTGTTTGGAGAATGTTCAATCTTATGAAATTTTTGATAAAAGTGGGTTTGGAGAGGTCATGACTTCAGTTAATGTTAATCTCACTATTTTGGAAGAGTGTCAACTTTGCATGCATGTGGATTGTGTTGAAAATATTTTATGTGATAGCTATTTTGTTGAATTTTCTTATGATCCCACATGTAATTATTATGTGAGAGTAAAATATGATTGTAGAAATCTTCATGTTACTAAATTACCTCTCGTTATGTTGAGATTGCTATTGTTTCTTTCCGCTTCCTTGCATATGCTAGTTTTTGCTTGCTATGATAATTTGTTTGCCTATAAGATGCCTATGCATCGGAAGTATGTTAGACTTAGATGTGTTTTTCACGTGTTTCAATATGCTCCTTTTGTGCTTCAATTCTTGTCTTTCATGTGAGCATCATTGAAATTATCAATGCCTAGCTAGGGGCGTTAAACGATAGCGCTTGTTGGGAGGCAACCTAATTTTATTTTTGTTTCTTCATTTTTGTTCCTGTTTAGTAATAAATAATTCATCCAGCTTCTGTTTAGATGTGGTTTTATGCTTTTAATTAGTGTTTGTGCCAAGTAGAACCTTTGGGAAGACTTGGGGGAAGTTTTTCCGATCTTGCTGTAAAAAACAGAAACTTTAGCGCTCACGAGATTTGCTGCCATTTCTTTACTGGAGAGTGCGATTAAGTTGATTATTTTTTCAGATGATTAATAGACAAATTCCTCATGTCCACCAATTTATTTCAGAATTTTTGGGGTTACGTAAGTATTCGAAACCTACAGATTATTATAGACTGTTCTGTTTTTGACAGATTCTGTTTTTCGTGTGTTGTTTGCTTATTTTGATGAATCTATGGCTAGTATCGGGGGTATGAACCATAGAGAAGTTGCAATACAGTAGGTTTAACACCAATATAAATAAAGAATGGGTTCTTTACAGTACCTTGAAGTGGTGATTTGTTTTCTTATACTAACGGAGCTCATGAGATTTTCTGTTGAGTTTTGTGTTGTGAAGTTTTCAAGTTTTGGGTAAAGATTTGATGGATTTTGGAATAAGGAATGGCAAGAGCCTAAGCTTGGGGATGCCCAAGGCACCCCATGGTAAAATTCAAGGACAACCAAAATCCTAATCTTGGAGATGCCCCGGAAGGCATCCCCTCTTTCGTCTTCGTCTATCGCTAACTTTACTTGAGGCTATATTTTTATTCACCACATGATATGTGTTTTGCTTGGAGTGTCTTGTATGATTTGAGTCTTTGCTTTTTAGTTTACCACAATCATCCTTGATGTACACACCTTTTGGATATACACACATGAATCAGTATTTATTAGAATACTCTATGTGCTCCACTTATATCTTTTGAGCTAGATAATTTTGCTCTAGCGCTTCACTTATATCTTTTGAGCTAGATAATTTTTCTCTAGTGCTTCACTTATATCTTTTTAGAGCACGGTGGTTGTTTTATTTTATAGAAATCATTGACCTCTCATGCTTTACTTACATTATTTTGAGAGTCTTTTAGAACAGCATGGTAATTTTCTTTGGCTATAAAATTAGTCCTAATATGATAGACATCCAAGATGGGTATAATAAAAACTATCATAAAAAGTGCATTGAATACTATGAGAAGTTTGATACTTGATGATTATTTTGAGATATGAAGATGGTGATATTAGAGTCATGATAGTTGAGTAGTTGTGAATTTGAGAAATACTTGTTCTAAAGTTTGTGATTCCCGTAGCATGCACATATGGTGAACAGTTATGTGATGAAGTCGGAGCATGATTTATTTATTGCTTGTCTTCCTTATGAGTGGCGGTCGGGGATGAGCGATGGTATTTTCCTACCAATCTATCCCCCTAGGAGCATGCGCGTAGTACTTTGTTTCGATAACTAATAGATTTTTGCAACAAGTATGTGAGTTCTTTATGACTAATGGCGAGTCCATGGATTATACTCACTCTCACCCTTCCACCATTGCTAGCCTCCCTAGTACCGCACAACTTTCGCCGTTACCATACACCCACCTTATAGCTTCCTCAAAACAGCCACCATACCTACCTATTATGGCATTTCCATAGCCATTCCGAGACATATTGCCATGCAACTTTCCACCATTCCATTTATTATGACACGCTACATCATTGTCATATTGCTTTGCATGATCATGTAGTTGCCATCATATTTGTGGCAAAGCCACCGTTCATAATTTTTTCATACATGTCACTCTTGATTCATTGCACATCCCGGTACAACGCCGGAGGCATTTACATAGAGTCATATTTTGTTCTAAGTATCGAGTTGTAACTATTGAGTTGTAAGTAAATAAAAGTGTGATGGTCATCATTATTAGAGCATTGACCCAAGTGAGGAAAGGATGATGGAGACTATGATTCCCCCACAAGTCGGGATGAGACTCCGGACGAAAAAAAGAGAAGGCCCAAAAAAACAAAAAACAAAAAAATGAGAGAAAAAAAGAGAAGGGGAAATGCTACTATCCTTTTACCACACTTGTGCTTCAAAGAGCACCATGATCTTCACTATAGAGAGTCTCCTATGTTGTCACTTTCATATACTAGTGGGAATCTTTCTTTATAGAACTTGGTTTGTATATCCCAATGATGGTCTTCCTCAAAATGCCCTAGGTCTTCATGAGCAAGCGAGTTGGATGCACACCCACTTAGTTTCTTTTTGAGCTTTCATACACTTATAGCTCTAGTGCATCCGTTGCATGGCAATCCCTACTCACTCACATTGATATCTATTGATGGGCATCTCCATAGCCCGTTGATATGTCTAGTTGATGTGAGACTATCTTCTCCGTTTTGTCTTCTCCACAACCACCATTCTATTCCACCTATAGTGCTATGTCCATGGCTCACGCTCATATATTGCGTGAAGATTGAAAAAGTTTGAGAACATCAAAAGTATTAAATAATTGTTTGGCTTGTCATCGGGGTTGTGCATGATTTAAATACTTTGTGTGGTGAAGACAGAGCATAGCCAGACTATATGATTTTTTAGGGATAACTTTCTTTGGCCATGCTATTTTGAGAAGACATGATTGCTCTGTTAGTATGCTTGAAGTATTATTATTTTTATGTCAATATTAAACTTTTGTCTTGAATCTTTCGGATCTGAACATTCATGCCACAATAAAGAAAATTACATTGAGAATTATGCTAGGTGGCATTGCACATCAAAAATTCTGTTTTTATCATTTACCTACTTGAGGACAAGCGGGAATTAAGCTTGGGGATGCTTGATACGTCTCCAATGTATCTATAATTTTTGATTGTTCCATGCTATTATATTATCTGTTTTGGATGTTTAACGGGCTTTAATATACCTTTTTATAGTATTTTTGGGACTAACCTACTAACCAAAGGCCCAGTGCAAATTGCTGTTTTTTTGCCTATTTCAGTGTTTCGCAGAAAAGGAATATCAAACGGAATGAAATCTTCGGGAGAGTTATTTTTGGAACAAACATGATCCAGGAGACTTGGAGTGGATGTCAAGAAAGAAGCAAGGAGGCCATGAGGCAGGAGGGCGCGCCCTGGGGGTAGGCATGCCCCCCACCCTCGTGGGCCACTCGTAGCTCCACCGACATACTTCTTCCTCCTATATATACCCATATACCCCGAAAACATCCAGGAGCACCATGACGCCCTATTTCCACCGCCGCAACCTTTTGTACCCGTGAGATCCCATCTTGGGGCCTTTTCCGGCGCACCGCCGGAGGGGGAATCGTTCACAGAGGGCTTCTACATCAACACCATAGCCTCTCCGATGATGTCTGAGTAGTTTACCATAGACCTTCGGGTCCATAGTTATTAGCTATATGGATTCTTCTCTCTCTTTGGATCTCAATACAAAGTTCTCCTCGATTCTCTTGGAGATCTATTCGATGTAATTCTTTTTGCCGTGTGTTTGTAGAGATCCGATGAATTATGGGTTTATGATCAAGATTATCTATGAACAATATTTGATTCTTCTCTGAAATCTTTTATGCATGATTTAATATCTTTGCAAGTCTCTTCAAATTATCAGTTTGGTTTGGCCTACTAGATTGATCTTTCTTGCAATGGGAGAAGTGCTTAGCTTTGGGTTCAATCTTGCGGTGTCCTTTCCTAGTGACAGTAGGGGAAGCAAGGCACGTATTGTATTGTTGCCATCAAGGATAAAAATATGGGGTTTATATCATATTGCTTGAGTTTATCCCTCTACATCATGTCACCTTGCCTAATGCGTTACTCTATTATGAACTTAATACTCTAGATGCATGCTAGATAGCGGTCGATGTGTGGTGTAATAGTAGTAGATGCAGAATCGTTTCGGTCTACTTGTCACGGACGTGATGCCTATATACATGATCATGCCTAGATATTCTCATAATTATTCGCTTTTCTATCAATTGCTCGACAGTAATTTGTTCACCCACCGTAGAATTTGCTATCTTGAAAGAAGCCACTAGTGAAACCTATGCCCCCGGGTCTATTCTCCATTATATTAATCTTCCATCAACTTGCTATTTCTATTACCATTTATTTTGCAATCTTTATTTTCCAATCTATATCATAAAAATACCAAAATATTTATGTTATTATATCTATCAGATCTCACTTTCGTAAGTGACCGTGAAGAGATTGACAACCCCTTTATCGCGTTGGTTGCGAGATTCTTGTTTGTTTGTGCATGTACTAGGCGACTTGCATGTAATCTCCTACTGGATTGATACCTTGGTTCTCAAAAACTGAGGGAAATACTTACGCTACTTTGCTGCATCACCCTTTCCTCTTCAAGGGAAAACCAACGCATGCTCAAGAGGTAGCACGGCCTGGACCCCCCGAAATTCAGGGGGGCCAAAACCTGGTACGTAGGCATGTAGCTCATGGGCCTAGGTAGATAGACTGTAGTAGCGAGCTGGTAGCCCTAGGCAGAAGACGCCGTCACATATTCCCCGGCCGACTAGAGAATGAGAGATAAAACTTCCCCTAGGGTTTCGTCTAGGGTACCCAAACTCCTCCGGCAATTCCGTCGGAGTCCACCAACTTTTGTGCCTGTGCGACCGAAGCCACTCCGGCGTCGGGCAGTAAACTTATCTGCGATATTTGTGCTTGTACAGCATGATGGAACCAACGTTGATTCAAGGCGAGGTGGGGCAGGAGGGAGAGAAGAAGGAGAGGACAGAGATTGGATCAGGGTCCTTAGCCAGCGAGGCGAGGCGTGATCCTAGCGCTGTAGAGGAGGAGGAGGAGGAGGAGGAAGTGGATGGGGTAGCAGAGGAAGATCATGAGGAGGAAGAAGAGGAGGACTGGGGCGGTTTTGGACCAGAACCAGATCTGGAAGACCAATTTGCTGGGCTGAGGCTGCATGGAGAGGAGGAGGATGATCTGGATCTCTCTGGAGAGGTGGAAGGGCTTGTGAAGGATGTGAGATGGCTTGGGTTATTTAGGTTTCATACCACTAAACCCTTTGGCCATGCCGCTCTGCTGAACCAGATGAGAAACGCTTGGGCAGCGACAAAGGGAGTTACATTTAGTGTCAAGGGACCTAATTTGTTCTTGGTCTAGTGCCATTGTCTTGGAGATTGGAAGCGTATAATGGATGGGGGCCATGGAGTTTTCGCAGAGCTCTGGTCATCATCGTTGAGTATGACGGCTTTACGGATGTCTTAGAGTACAAGCTCAATAAGGTGCCGGTCTGGGCTCGGATTAAGGGGTTACCGGATGGCCTTACGACAAAGAAGGAATTAGCGGATGATGTCTACTACACAACCTTCTTCTTGTAGACGTTGTTGGGCCTCCAAGTGCAGAGGTTTGTAGCACAGTAGCAAATTTCCCTCAAGTGGATGACCTAAGGTTTATCAATCGTGGGAGGCGTAGGATGAAGATGGTCTCTCTCAAACAACCCTGCAACCAAATAACAAAGAGTCTCTTGTGTCCCCAACACACCCAATACAATGGTAAATTTTATAGGTGCACTAGTTCGGTGAAGAGATGGTGATACAAGTGAAATATGGATGATAGATATAGGTTTTTGTAATCTGAAAATATAAAAACAGCAAGGTAACTAATGGTAAAAGTGAGCACAAACGGTATTGCAATCCGTTGAAACAAGGCCTAGGGTTCATACTTTCACTAGTGCAAGTTCCCTCAACAATAATAACATAATTGGATCACATAACTATCCCTCAACATGCAACAAAGAGTCACTCCAAAGTCACTAATAGCGGAGAACAAACGAAGAGATTATTGTAGGGTACAAAACCACCTCAAAGTTATCCTTTCCGATCGATCTATTCAAGAGTCCGTAGTAAAATAATATGAAGCTATTCTTTCCGTTCAATCTATCATAGAGTTCGTACTAGAATAACACCTTAAGACACAAATCAACCAAAACCCTAACATCACCTAGATACTCCAATGTCACCTCAAGTATCCGTGGGTATGATTATACGATATGCATCACACAATCTCAGATTCATCTATTCAACCAACACAAAGTACTTCAAAGAGTGCCCCAAAGTTTCTACCGGAGAGTAGAGATGAAAACGTGTGCCAACCCCTATGCATAGGTTCATGGGCGGAACACGCAAGTTGATCACCGAAACATACATCAAGTGGATCACATGATATCCGATTGTCACCAACGATAAGCACGGCAAGACATACATCAAGTGTTCTCAAATCCTTAAAGACTCAATCTGATAAGATAACTTCAAAGGGAAAACTCAATCCATTACAAGAGAGCAGAGGGGGAGAAACATCATAAGATCCAACTATAATAGCAAAGCTCGCGATACATCAAGATCGTACCACCTCAAGAACACGGGAGAGAGAGATCAAACACATATCTACTGGTACATACCCTCAGCCCCGAGGGTGGACTACTCCCTCCTCGTCATGGAGAGCGCCGGGATGATGAAGATTGCCACCGAAGAGGGATTCCCCCCTCCGGCAGGGTGCCGGAACGGGTCTAGATTGGTTTTCGGTGGCTACGGAGGATTCTGGCGGCGGAACTCCTGATCTATTCTATTCCTCGAAGTTTTTGGGGTATATGTGTATATATAGGAGGAAGAAGTACGTCGGTGGATCTCCGGGTTGTCCACGAGGTAGGGGGCGCGCCCACTCGTGGGCAGCCCATGACTCTCCTGGTCCATCTCCGATACTCCGTGGGCTTCTTCTGGTCCAAAAATAAGTTCCGTGAAGTTTCAGGTCAATTGGACTCCGTTTGATTTTCCTTTTCTGCGATACTCTAAAACAAGGAAAAAAATAGAAATTGGCACTGGGCTCTAGGTTAATAGGTTAGTCCCAAAAATCATATAAAATAGCATATAAATGCATATAAAACATCCAAGGTTGATAATATAATAGCATGAAACAATCAAAAATTATAGATACGTTGGAGACGTATCAGCATCCGCAAGCTTAATTCCTGCTCGTCCTCAAGTAGGTAAATGATAAAAACAGAATTTTTGATGTGGAATGCTACCTAACATATTTATCAATGTAATTTTATTTATTGTGGCAAGAATATTCAGATCCATAAGATTCAAGACAAAAGATTAATATTGACATAAAAATAATAATACTTCAAGCATACTAACTAAGCAATTATGTCTTCTCAAAATAACATGGCAAAAGAAAGTTCATCCCTACAAAATCATATAGTTTAGTCATGCTCCATTTTCGTCACACAAGAATGCTCTCATCATGCACAACCCCGATGAAAAGCCAAGCAATTGTTTCATACTTTAGTAATCTCAAACTTTTTCAACCTTCACGCAATACATGAGCACGAGCCATGGATATAGCACTATGGGTGGAATAGAATATAATGATGGGGGTTATATGGAGAAGACAAAAAAGGAGAAAGTCTCACATCAACACGGCTAATCAACGGGCTATGGAGATGCCCATCGATTGATGTTAATGTAAGGAGTAGGGATTGCCATGCAACAGATGCACTAAAGCTATAAATGCATGAAAGCTCAACAAAAGAAACTAAGTGGGTGTGCATCCAACTTGCTTGCTCACGAAGACCTAGGGCATTTGAGGAAGCCCATTGTTGGAATATACAAGCCAAGTTCTATAATGAAAAATTCCCACTAGAATATGAAAGTGACAAAACAATAGACTCTCTATCATGAAAATCATGGTGCTACTTTGAAGCAAAAGTGTGGAAAAAATGATAGTGGCATTTCCCCTTTTTATTTTCTTTTTTGGGCCTTCCTTTTTCGGGCTTTCTCTTTTTTTTGGGACAATACTCTATGAAGGATGATCATCACACTTCTATTTATTTACAACTTAATGATTACAACTCGGTACTAGAACAAAGTATGACTCTATATGAATGCCTCCGGAGGTATACCGGGATAGCAATGAATCTAGAGTGACATGTATGAAAAATTATGAACGGTGGCTTTGCCACAAATATGATGTCAACTACATGATTACGCAAAGCAATATGACAATGATGAACGTGTCATGATAAACAGAACAGTGGAAAGTTGCATGGCAATATATCTCGGAATGGCTATGGAAATGCCATAATAGCTAGATATGGTGGCTGTTTTGAGGAAGATATAAGGAGGTTTATGTATGAAATAGCGTATCATATCATGGGGTTTGGATGCATCGGCGAAGTTTGCACCAACTCTCAATGTGAGAAAGGGCAATGCACGGTACCGAAGAGGCTAGCAATGATGGAAGGGTAAGAGTGCGTATAATCCATGGACTCAACATTAGTCATAAAGAACTCATATAATTATTGCAAAAATCTACAAGTCATCAAAAACCAAGCACTACACGCATGCTCCTAGGGGATAGATTGGTAGGAAAAGACCATCGCTCGTCCCCAACCGCTACTCATAAGGAAGACAATCAAAGAACACATCATGTTTCAAATTTGTTACATAACGTTTACCATACGTGCATGCCACGGGACTTGCAAACTTCAACACAAGTATTTCTCAATTTCAGAATTACTCAACTAGCACGACTCTAATATTACCATCTTCGTATCTCAAAACAATCATCAAGTATCAAACTTCTCATAGTATTCAAAGAACTTTATATGAAAGTTTTTATTATATCCCTCTCGAATGCCTATCATATTAGGACTAGATTCATAACCAACGCAAATTACCATGCTGCTTAGGACTCTCAAAATAATATAAGTGAAGCATGAGAGTTCATATATTTCTATAAAATAAGACCACCACCGTGCTCTAAAAAGATATAAGTGAAGCACTAGAGCATCAACAAACTACTCGAAAGATATAAGTGAAGATCAATGAGTAGTTGAATAATTATGTAACTATGTGAAGACTCTCTAACATTTAAGAATTTTAGATCTTGGTATTTTATTCAAACAGCAAGCAAAACTAAATAAAATAAAATTACGCTCCAAGCAAAACACATATCATGTGGTAAATAAAAATATAGCTCCAAGTAAAGTTACCGATGAACGAAGGCAAAAGAGGGGATGCCTTCCGGGGCATCCCCAAGCTTAGGCTCTTGGTTGTCCTTTAATATTATCTTGGGGTGCCTTGGGCATCCCCAAGCTTAGGTTCTTGCCACTCCTTATTCCATAGTCCATCGAATCTTCACCCAAAACTTGAAAACTTCACAACAGAAAACTCGTAAGCTCCATTAGTATAAGAAAATAAATCACCACTTTTGGTACTGTTGTGAACTCATTCTGAATTCATATTGGTGCAATATCTACTGTATTCCAGCTTCTCTATGGTTCATACCCTCCGATACTACTCATAGATTCATCAAAATAAGCAAACAACACATAGAAAACAGAATCTGTCAGAAACAGAACAGTCTGTAGTAATATGTAGGTTCCGAATACTTCTGTGACTCCAAAAATCCTGAGAAATTAGGAAGTCCTAGGAAATTTGTTTATTAATCTACTGCAAGAGGAATTGGTATTTTATTTCTCTCTGGTAAAAAATGAAAATTATTCTCGTGAGCGCATACTTTCTGTTTTTTACAGCAAGATCAAATAACAATCACCCAAGAAGATCCTAAAGGCATTACTTGGCACAAACGCTAATTAAAACATAAAAAAACATAATCATAATAGAGGATAGATAAATTATTTATTACTAAACAGGAACAAAAAGCAAGGAACAAAAATAAAGTTGGGTTGCCTCCCAACAAGCGCTATCGTTTAACGCCCCTAGCTAGGCATGATGATTTCAATGATTGCTACCTCTTGAGTACTGTGTTGGTCTTCCCTTGAAGAGGAAAGGGTGATGCAGCAAAGTAGCATAAGTATTTCCCTCAGTTTTTGAGAACCAAGGTATCAATCCAGTAGGAGGCCATGCACGAGTCCCCCGCACCTACACAAACAAATAAAATCCTCGCAACCAACGCAATAAAGGGGTTGTCAATCCCTTCACGGTCACTCACGAAAGTGAGATCTGATAGATATGATAAGATAAGATTTTTGGTATTTTTATGATAAAGATGCAAAGTAAATAAAGCAAAATAAAAATGGTGCAAGAAATAGCTTGTTGATGGAAGATTAATATGATAGAAAATAGACCCCGGGGCCATAGGTTTCACTAGTGGCTTCTCCCGAGAGCATAAGTATTACGGCGGGTAAACAAATTACTATTGAGAAATTGATAGAATTGAGCATAGTTATGAGAATATCTAGGTATGATCATGTATATAGGCATCACGTCCGAGACAAGTAGACCGACTCATGCCTGCATCTACTACTATTACTCCACACATCGACCGCTATCCAGCATGCATCTAGAGTATTAAGTTCAAAAGAACAAAGTAACGCATTAAGCAAGATGACATGATGTAGAGGGATAAACTCATGCAATATGATATAAACCCCATCTTGTTATCCTCTATGGCAACAATACAATACGTGCCTTGCCGCCCCTACTGTCACTGGGAAAGGACACCGCAAGATCGAACCCAAAGCTAAGCACCTCTCCCATTGCAAGAAAGATCAATCTAGTAGGCCAAACCAAACTAATAATTCGAAGAGACTTGCAAAGATAACCAATCATACATAATAGAATTCAAAGAAGGTTCAAATATTGTTCATAGATAAACTTGATCATAAGCCCACAATTCATCGATCTCAACAAACACACCGCAAAAGATGATTACATCGAATAGATCTCCACCACAGAGGGGGGAACATTGTATTGACATCCAAAAAGAGAGAAGAAGCCATCTAGCTAATAACTATGGACCCGAAGGTCTGAGGTAAACTACTCACACATCATCGGAGAGGCTATGGTGTTGATGTAGAAGCCCTCCGTGATCGATGCCCCCTCCGGCGGAGCTCCGGAAAAGGCCCCAAGATGGGATCTCATGGGTACAGAAGGTTGCGGCGGTGGAATTAGGGTTTTGGCTGTGTATCTAGTAGTTTGGGGGTACGTAGGTATATATAGGAGGAAGAAGTACGTCAGTGGAGCAACATGGGCCCCACGAGGGTGGAGGGCGCGCCTGGGGGGGTAGGCGTGCCCCCCTACCTCGTGCCTTCTTGGTTGCTTTCTTGACGTAGGGTCCAAGTCCTCTGGATCACGTTCGTTCCAAATATCACGTTTCCGAAGGTTTGATTCTGTTTGGACTCTGTTTGATATTATTTTTCTGCGGAACTCTGAAATAGGCAAAAAATAGCAATTCTGGGCTGGGCCTCCGGTTAATAGGTTAGTCCCAAAATAATATAAAAGTGTATAATAAAGCCCAATAATGTCCAAAACAGAATATAATATAGCATGGAACAATAAAAAATTATAGATATGTTGGAGATGTATCAAGCATCCTCAAGCTTAATTCCTGCTCGTCCTCGAGTAGGTAAATGATAAAAACAGAATTTTTGTTGTGGAATGCTACTTGGCATAATTTCAATGTAATTCTCTTAATTGTGGTATGAATATTCAGATCCGAAAGATTCAAGACAAAAGTTTAATATTGACATAGAAATAATAATACTTCAAGCATACTAACTAAGCAATTATATCTTCTCAAAATAACATGGCCAAAGAAAGTTATCCCTACAAAATCATATAGTCTGGCTATGCTCTATCTTCACCACACAAAGTATTTAAATCATGCACAACCCCGATGACAAGCCAAGCAATTGTTTCATACTTTTGGTGTTCTCAAACTTTTTTAATCTTCACGCAATACATGAGCGTGAGCCATGGACATAACACTATGTGTGGAATAGAATGGTGGTTGTGGAGAAGACAAAAAAGGAGAAGATAGTCTGACATCAACTAGGCGTATCAACGGGCTATGAAGATGCCCATTAATAGATATCAATGTGAGTGAGTAGGGATTGCCATGCAACGGATGCACTAGAGCTATAAGTATATGAAAGCTCAACAAAAGGAACTAAGTGGGTGTGCATCCAACTCGCTTGCTCACGAAGACCTAG
Organism: Triticum monococcum; assembly: GCA_034509565.1. Lineage (NCBI taxonomy): Eukaryota > Viridiplantae > Streptophyta > Magnoliopsida > Poales > Poaceae > Triticum > Triticum monococcum. The sequence goes on along the minus strand of CM067845.1, from coordinate 498,167,582 downwards.
GGCATTTTGAGGAAGCCCATCATTGGAATATACAAGCCAAGTTCTATAATGAAAATTTCCCACTAGTATATGAAAGTGATATCATAGGAGACTCTCTATCATGGTGCTACTTTGAAGCACAAGTGTGGTAAAAGGATAGTAGCATTGTCCCTTCTCTCTTTTTCTCTCATTTTTTGGGGCCTTCCCCTTTTCTTTTTATGGCCTCTTTTTTTAGTACGGAGTCTCATCCCGACTTGTGGGGGAATCATAGTCTCCATCATCCTTTCCTCACTTGGGACAATGCTCTAAAAATGATGATCATCACACTTTTATTTACTTACAACTCAATACTTAGAACCAAATATGACTCTATGTGAATGCCTCCGGCAGTGTACCTGGATGTGCAATGATGCATGAGTGACATGTATGAAAGAATTATGAACGGTGGATTTGCCACAAATACAAGGTCAACTACATGATCATGTAAAGCAATATGACAATGATGGAGCGTGTCATAGTAAACGGAACGGTGGAAAGTTGCATGGCAATATATCTCAGAATGGCTATGGAAATGCCATAATAGGTAGGTATGGTGGCTTTTTTGAGGAAGGTATAAGGTGGGTGTATCGTACCGGCGAAAGTTGTGCGGTACTAGGGAGGCTAGCAATGGTGGAAGGGCGAGAGTGCGTATAATCCTTGGACTCACCATTAGTCATAAAGAACTCACATACTTGTTGCAAAAATCTATTAGTTATCGAAACAAAGTACTACACGCATGCTCCTAGGGGGATAGATTGGTAGGAAAAGACCATCACTCGTCCCCGATCGCCACTCATAAGGAAGACAATCAATAAATAAATCATGCTCCGACTTCATCACATAACGGTTCACCATACATGCATGATACGGGAATCACAAACTTCAACACAAGTATTTATCAAATTCACAACTACTCAACTAGCATGACTCTAATATCACCATCTCCATATCTCAAAACAATTATCAAGTATCAAACTTCTCTTAGTATTCAGCACACTCATAAGATTTTTTTACTAATCTTGAATGCCTAGCATATTAGGATTAATTTCCTAGTTAAAGTAAATTACCATGCTGTTTAAGACTCTCAAAGCAATATAAGTGAAGCATGAGAGAATAATAGTTTCTATAAAACAAATCCACCACCGTGCTCTAAAATATATAAGTGAAGTACTAGAGCAAAAACTATATAACTCAAAAGATATAAGTGAAGCACATAGAGTATTCTAATAATTTTCAAATCATGTGTGTTTCTCTCAAAAGGTGTGTACAGCAAATATGATTGTGGCAAACTAACAAATAAAGACTCAAATAATACAAGACGCTCCAAGCAAAACACATATCATGTGGTGAATAAAAATATAGCTCCAAGTAAAGTTACCGATGGAAGTAGACTAAAGAGGGGATGCCTTCCGGGGCATCCCCAAGATTTGGCTTTTAGGTGTCCTTAGATTATATTGGGGTGCCATGGGCATCCCCAAGATTAGGCTCTTGCCACTCATTGTTCCATAATCCAACAAATCTTTACCCAAAACTTGAAAACTTCACAACACAAAACTTAAAGTAGAAAATCTCGTGAGCTCCGTTAGCGAAAGAAAACAAACACCACTTCAAGGTACTGTAATGAACACGTTATTTATTTATATTGGTGTTAAACCTACTTTATTCCAACTTCTCTATGGTTTGTAAACTATTTTACTAGCCATAGATTCATCAAAATAAGCAAACAACACACGAAAAACAGAATCTGTCAAAAACAGAACAGGCTGTAGTAATCTGTAGCTAACGCAAAGTTCTGGAACCACAAAAATTCTAAAATAAATTGATGGACGTGAGGAATTTATCTATTAATCATCTGAAAAAAGAATTAACTAAATAGCACTTTCCAAATAAAGATGGCAGAAATTCTTGTGAGCGCTAAAGTTTCTGTTTTTTACAGCAAGATCAAAAAGACTTTCCCCAAGTCTTCCCAACGGTTCTACTTGGCACAAACACTAATTAAACACAAACAAAACAGAGGCTAGATAAATTATTTATTAAATAACAGCAAGTAAAAATATTGGGTTGTCCCCCAACAAGTGCTTTTCTTTAAAGCCTTATAGCTAGGCATAAGATTTCAACGATGCTCACATGAAAGATAGGAATTGAAGCACAAAGAGAGCATTATAAAACACATGACAAACACATCTAAGCCTAACATACTTCCTATGCATAGGCATATTATAGGCAAACAAATTATCAAGGCAAGCAAAAACTAGCATATGCAGGAAAGCGGAAAGAAACAGTAGCAATCTCAACATAACGAGAGGTAATTTAGTAACATGAAAATTTCTACCACCATATTTTCCTCTCTCATAATAATTACATGTAGGATCATAAGCAAATACAACAAAATAGCTATCACATAAAATATTTTCAACACGATCCACATGCGTGCAAAGTTGACACTCTTCCAAAATAGTGGGATTAACATTAACTAAAGTCATGACTTCTCCAAACCCCCTTTTATCAAAATTTTCATAAGATTGAAAATTCTCCAAATATGTGGGATCTAAAGTTGACACTCTTCCAAACCCACTTTCAATAACATTGCAAACACTATTATCAATCTCATATTCATCATGGGGCTTAAATAAATTTTCAAGATCAAAAGAAGAATCACCCCAATCATGATCATTGCAACAAGTAGTAGACGTAGCAAAACTAGCATCCCCAAGCTTAGGGTTTTGCATATTATTAGCACAATTGACATTAATAGAATCTATACTATCATCATTGCAATCATGATTTTTATTCAAAGATTCATCGTGAATCACTCCATAAAGTACTTTATCACAATTTTCAGATTTACGAATTTCAAGCAAAACTTCATAAAGATAATCTAGTGCACAAAACTCACTAGCAATTGGTTCATCATAATTTGATCTCTTAAAAAGATTAGCAAGCGGATGAGGATCCATAGATGTTTAGGTTCTCTGTTTAGTAATAAATAAACAACTATTCCAACCAAACGAGAAAATGAGCCAAGTAAAACATCAAAGCAAATGGAAAGACGAGCAGAAGAAGGGCAAATAAAATGGCAAGGGTGAAGTGGGGGAGAGGAAAACGAGAGGCAAATGGCATATAATGTAATGCGGGAGATAAGGGTTTGTGATGGGTACTTGGTATGTTGACTTTTGCGTAGACTCCCCGGCAACGGCGCCAGAAATCCTTCTTGCTACCTCTTGAGCACTGCGTTGGTTTTCCGTTGAAGAGGAAAGGATGATGCAGCAAAGTAGCGTAAGTATTTCCCTCAGTTTTTGAGAACCAAGGTATCAATCCAGTAGAAGGCCACGCACGAGTCCCTCGCACCTACACAAACAAATAAAATCCTCGAACCAACGCAATAAAGGGGTTGTCAATCCCTTCATGGTCACTTACGAAAGTGAGATCTGATAGATATGATAAGATAATATTTTTGGTATTTTTATGATAAAGATGCAAAGTAAATAAAGCAAAATAAAAACGGTGCAAGAAATAGCTTGTTGATGGAAGATTAATATGATAGAAAATAGACCCGGGGGCCATAGGTTTCGCTAGTGGCTTCTCCCGAGAGCATAAGTATTACGGCGGGTAAACAAATTACTGTTGAGCAATTGATAGAATTGAGCATAGTTATGAGAATATCTAGGTATGATCATGTATATAGGCATCACGTTCGAGACAAGTAGACCGACTCCTGCCTGCATCTACTACTGTTACTCCACACATCGACCGCTATCCAGCATGCATCTAGAGTATTAAGTTCAAAAGAACAGAGTAACGCATTAAGCAAGATGACATGATGTAGAGGGATAAACTCATGCAATATGATATAAACCCCATCTTGTTATCCTCGATGGCAACAATACAATACGTGCCTTGCCGCCCCTACTGTCACTGGGACAGGACACCGCAAGATTGAACCCAAAGCTAAGCACTTCTCCCATTGCAAGAAAGATCAATCTAGTAGGCAAACCAAACTGATAATTCGAATAGACTTGCAAATATAACCAATCATACATAAAAGAATTCAGAGAAGATTCGAATATTGTTCATAGATAAACTTGATCATAAACCCACAATTCATCGGTCTCAACAAACACACCGCAAAAGAAGATTACATCGAATAGATCTCCACAAGAGAGGGGGAGAACATTGTATTGACATCCAAAAAGAGAGAAGAAGCCATCTAGCTAATAACTATGGACTCGAAGGTCTGGGGTAAACTACTCACACATCATCAGAGAGGCTATGGTGTTGATGTAGAAGCCCTCCGTGATTGATGCCCCCTCCGGCGGAGCTCCGGAAAAGGCCCCAAGATGGGATCTCATGGGTACAGAAGGTTGCGGCGGTGGAATTAGGGTTTTGGCTCTGTATCTAGTAGTTTGGGGGGTACGTAGGTATATATAGGAGGAAGAAGTACGTCGATGGAGCAACGTGGGCCCCACGAGGGGGGAGGGCGCGCCTGGGGGGTAGGCGCGCCCCCTACCTCGTGCCTTCCTAGTCGCTTTCTTGACGTAGGGTCCAAGTCCTCTGGATCACGTTCGTTCCAAAAATCATGTTCCCGAAGGTTTCATTCTCTTTGGACTCCGTTTGATATTCTTTTTCTGCGAAACTCTGAAATAGGCAAAAAACAGCAATTCTGGGCTGGGCCTCCGGTTAATAGGTTAGTCCCAAAAATAATATAAAAGTGTATAATAAAGCCCGATAATGTCCAAAACAGAATATAATATAGCATGGAACAATAAAAAATTATAGATACGTTGGAGACGTATCAATGATGCTCACATAAAAGATAAGAATTGTAACATAAGGAGAGCATCATGAAGAGTATGACTAGCACATTTAAGTCTATCCCACTTCATATTCATAGGGATTTTGTGAGCAAACAACTTGTGGGAACAAGAATCAACTTGCATAGGAAGGTAAAACAAGGATAACTTCAAGATTTTCAACACATAGAGAGGAAACTTGATATTATTGCAATTCCTACAAGCATATGTTCCTCCCTCATAATAATTTTCAGTAGCATCATGAATGAATTCAACAATATAACTATCACATAAAGCATTCTTTTCATGATCTACAAGCATAGAAATTTACTACTCTCTACATAAGCAAAATTCTTCTCAATCGGAATAGTGGGAGTATCATAAGAGACTTGAATACTATAAATTGTTTCCACATTAAAGGAGTATTGTTCAGAAAAAGGGTAATCATAATCATGACAAGTTTTATAAATATAATCATCTCTACTTTTTATAGCATATGTATCATCACAATAATCATCATAGGTAGCAACTTTGTTCTCATCATAATCGATTGAAACCTCTTCCAAGATAGTGGAATCATTACTAAATAAAGTCATGACCTCTCCAAATCCACTTTCATAATTATCACAATAAGATTTAACATCCTCCAAAATAGCGGGATTACACTAGTAGAAAAAGGGTCAAATGTGAAGCACATTAGTGCCGGTTTGAATTTGAGCCGGCACTAATGTGACCATTAGTGCCGGTTCCAACGGCTAGGCGGGCAGGCATCATTAGTACCGGTTCGTGGGCAACCTTTAGTACCAGTTCATGCCACGAACCGGTACTAATGAGGCTGTGTTAGGCTATGGTCAGGCTGGGGCCCCACGAAGACCTTTACTACCGGTTCATGCCATGAACCGGTACTAGAGTTTCTTTGTAAGCTGATTTTTAGTCCCACCTCGCCAAGAGAGAGGCAATATGAGCGGTTTATAAGCCGTGAGTGCACAGACAATGACGAGGAGTTGCAATGCTCACCTGCATGTTGATTAGCTTCAAGCCTTGCGGAATATCATAGATTGCACTGAGCTATGTGCAGTGTAGTCTACACTATTCCGAATGGCTTGAAGCAAATTAACCAGCATTGCACCTCTTTTTTATTTTTAATAACTTATTTGAACTCCGGACTTCTTTTGTGTTCAGTATGCAGCATTCAAAGCGACGTCATCAATTTCCAACATGTTCTGACATCATTTGTTGTTTTTCGGTCATTTACCTAATTGTTTAGAGAGCAAAATGACCGTGAAATTGAAAATCACTACAAAATGAATCCTGAAAATGTTGAAAACTTGGCATGGTATCATCATATCACCCGCATAGCATGCACGAAAGAGTAGAGAGGGTCACGGCAAAAACTGGATGCACTTCGTGTACAAACTGGACAAACTCTTTCGGAGTATCAGGGTTTCAGACGAGAACTCATCTGTTACACGGCCACTTCAATGTTTTTTAAACTTATTTGAACTCCGGACTTCTTTTGTGTTCAGTATGCAGCATTCAAAGCGACGTCATCAATTTCCAACATGTTCTGACATCATTTGTTGTTTTCGGTCATTTACCTAATTGTTTAGAGAGCTAAATGATCGTGAAATTGAAAATCACTACAAAATGAATCCTGAAAATGTTGAAACTTGGCATGGTATCAACATATCACCCGCATAGCATGCGCGAAAGAGTAGAGAGGGTGACGGCAAAAACTGGACGCACTTCGTGTACAAACTGGACAAACTCTTTCGGAGTATCAGGGTTTCAGACGAGAACTCATCTGTTACACGGCCACTTCCATGTTTTTTAAACTTATTTGAACTCCGGACTTCTTTTGTGTTCAGTATGCAGCATTCAAAGCGACGTCATCAATTTCCAACATGTTCTGACATCATTTGTTGTTTTTCGGTCATTTACCTAATTGTTTAAAGAGCTAAATGACCGTGAAATTGAAAATCACTACAAAATGAATCCTGAAAATGTTGAAACTTGGCATGGTATCATCATATCACCCGCATAGCATGCGCGAAAGAGTAGAGAGGGTCACGGCAAAAACTGGACGGACTTCATGTACAAACTGGACAAACTCTTTCGAAGTATCAGGGTTTCGGACGAGAACTCATCTATTACACGGCCACTTCAATGTTTTTTAAACTTATTTGAACTCCGGACTTCTTTTGTGTTCAGTATGCAGCATTCAAAGCGACATCATCAATTTCCAACATGTTCTGACATCATTTGTTGTTTTTCGGTCATTTACCTAATTGTTTAGAGAGCTAAATGACTGTGAAATTGAAAATTACTGCAAAATGAATCATGAAAATGTTGAAACTTGTCATGGTATCATCATATCACCCGCATAGCATGCGCGAAAGAGTAGAGAGGGTCACGGCAAAAACTGGACGCACTTCGTGTACAAACTGGACAAACTCTTTTGGTGTATCAGGGTTTCGGACGAGAACTCATCTGTTACACGGCCACTTCAATGTTTTTTAAACTTATTTGAACTCCGGACTTCTTTTGTGTTCACTATGCAACATTCAAAGCGACGTCATCAATTTCCAACATGTTCTGACATCATTTATTGTTTTTTGGTCATTTACCTAATTGTTTAGAGAGCTAAATGACTGTGAAATTGAAAGTCACTACAAAATGAATCCTGAAAATGTTGAAACTTGGCATGGTATCATCATATCACCCGCATAGCATGCGCGAAAGAGTAGAGAGGTTCACGGCAAAAACTGGACGCACTTCGTGTACAAACTGGACAAACTCTTTCGGAGTATCAGGGTTTTGGACGAGAACTCATCTGTTACACGACCACTTCAATGTTTTTTAAACTTATTTGAAATCCAGACTTCTTTTGTGTTCAGTATGCAGCATTCAATTTCCAGAAGACAATAAATAGAAGAAAAGAAATAATGCAGAAAAGAAAAAAACTATATAAAAAACTACTCAAAAATGAATAGAAGAAAATAAATAATGCAGAAAAGAAAAACTATATAAAAAACTACTCAAAAATAAATAGAAGAAAATAAATAATGCAGAAAAGAAAAAAATATATAAAAAATTTGTTGGCGCGCTGCCCAGTGGGCCTGCTAGACCTAGGGTGTGCAAATGCAGGCACAGAAGGGCCAATAGGCTCACAGGACAGCGCGCCCTAGTTAATTAGGCCCAGAAGCCTGCTATATAGAAAAGCTCGAAGGAGCAGCCGCGGCTGGGTTTATAAACCAGTGCGGCTGCCCTTTGCTCGCCGAGGTGGGACTAAACATTGTGCACCACCGGTGGCAGCGCACAACCTTTAGTACCGGTTGGTGGCTCCAACCGGTACTAAAGGGGGGGGGGTCTTTAGTACCGGTTCGTGGCACGAACCGGTACTAAAGGGGCTATTTCCCGCCCCTTGGCCTGGCGAAAATTGGCCTTTAGTACTGGTTGGTGGCTCCAACCGGCACTAAAGACCCCTCCTATATATATGGAACCTGAGAAAAAATCAGTTTCGCCCACCAGTAGTTCTTCTCGATCCAAACTTCTTTGCCGCGCCCGTCGCCCCATCGCGCGTTGCCCTCGCCGCCCCCGTCGCCCGTCGTCGCCGTCACCCACGCCACTCGTCGTTGCCGTCGCCCCCGCCACCCGTCGTCGCCGTCACCGCCCGGCCCGTCGCCCCCGCCGCGCCCGTACGTCGCCGCCGCCTCTCGCCCGCCGCGCCCGTCCCCCCGTCGTCGCCCGCCGCCGCCCGTACGCCGCCGCCCCCCGGTCGTACACACACACACACACACAGACACACACACACACACACCACACACACACACACACACAGAGACACACACAGAGACACACACACCACACACACACATTGTTTTTACTTATTCTATTTTCTGTTGTTTAGATTAATGTTAGATAAATTACGTAGATAATAATGTTAGAATGTTAATGTTAGATGAATTATATGGAAAAGATGTTAAATATTAATGTCAAATATATTTTACATGAATTAGAACAAGTTGAACTAGTTGAATTAGTATAGCTAGATATTAATTAGGTATATATATGAGATTTGAACTAGTTGAATTAATATAACTAGTTTATTTTTAGTATGAAAATTAATAGAACAAGTTTATTTTTAGTAAGAAAATTTAGGTATATGAGATTTGATGATCTAATCAAAATATTACTATATAGAACTACCTACTTTATTTTAGTAAGAAATTAATAGAACTAGTTTATTTTTAGTAAATGCTTAGTTGAATTAATAGAACTAGTTTATTTAGTTGAATTAATAGAACTAGTAAGTGTTTAATGTTTCACCTATATATGAACATATATGTTAGATATTAGATATAAATTATATGTTAGATATATATTTAATTTAGTTATATGAGATTTCATTATCTAATTAACAGAACTAGTTTAGTTGAATTAATTAGTTGAACTAGTTAATTGAATTAGTTCAATTAATTAGGTATGTTCTTCATAAGTGCTTAGTTGAACTAGTCGAATTAACAGAATTAGTTGAATTAATAGAACTAATAAGTGTTTAGTGTTTCGCCTATGAACATAGGAATGTCGTCTGACGACGAAAACGATTTCATTATGTGCAAATACTGCGAAGACCAGCGCGGCCTGTGCGGCAGAAATTTTCTAGTTGATGATAGACGCTTCAGCGTCAAGCTGGATGAGAACTTCGAAGTGGATACAGTAAGTCACAACGACAAGTCTTTTTTCGTAATTAAGCATGACTTATGCTTCATTTGCTTCACCTTTTAATTTTAATTTTTCACTATTCTACTAGCATATCCCCTGCCATGCAAGAATTTTTGTCTTGGATAAGATAGGTTTCAGTCCTAACGAAACTATGGAGGTAAAAAGAGTTTACTTGAAGACCGAGCATGGTTATACCTTCAACGTGAAATTATACAATGCAGACACATACACCTATGTTGAATGCAAAACTTGGCAAGCACTATGCAAGGCTTATGCATTTGAGCCTGATATGGTTATCACCTTTGATATTCGTCCGGAAGATGATATTGAAGGTAATAGAGACATCTGGGTCAATGTGCAGACGCCTCCAATTCTACCATTATGTGAGTTTCTCAACCATATTTATGTCTTTGATATGAGATTATTTGAACCAGTTGAATAATTAATAGATCTCAATTTATATTGACAGCTTACTTCCAATCAAGCAAACATGTCCGACGCTTGGTAGACAGGACCGTCCACTGTCCCGGGGCTGAACTAAACTGCGAGGAGACAAGTCATTATGTTTCATGGCTTGAGGATCTTGATGCTGTCAAGACAAATTTCTTTCCCGCACTTAGAAATGTTAGTACTCAAAACATGCGACCAATAGTGTTCGTACTGAACTACGGCCACATATATTTAGGAAAGATGGTAAGATTTCTACTATTTCTCCTCAGTGCATCTTTTGCATACATTATTTTTTAAGTTAAACTTCATTGCTAAGTATGTTACTATACGATGTTCTTCAACAGGGACTCCTGATGAATGTTGTGCCTGATTGGATCGAGACTAAAGGTACCATGAATATTGTTAGCTTACGGCCAAGATATCCTACAATGCACTTTAGTGCATTCAGGATTTCTAATAGCGAGGAATGCTTAATAGTAAAAGACTAGAGCAAAATTGTGAACGATCACAGAGAAGTACTAGGGGGCGGCAATCAGAAGCGCAACCCACGATTAGGAGACATGTTCATCTGCATGCTCCAATATGATGAATCAGCAAAGCTATACATGTTCTATGATATTTTACCTGGGAGAGAGCAGCAGGAGTGATTAATTAGCTAGTTCATGCTCTTAGTACTTGTCCTCTCATGTCCGTGTTCTTCGTCCTGAACTTAATCTCAAAGAGTGATTTGCTTTTGTGGTGTTATGAACGCTTATGATATCATTACCATGTTGAACTCGATGATATCTTTGCTATGAAAACCGTTGGTGATGATATATATGATGCAAGAGTTTTTATATTAATTAATATGATGATGAGTTATTATATCATTTATGAAATAAATTGCATATTAGTTTCAACTGGATGGATTCTAGCTAAGTGATCAAGTATATGCCATATCCATATCACCTCAATCACTTAAGTAGGTGATCAAGTATATATAATATGGATATGACATATACTTGATGACTTAGCTAGGATCCACACGCATCCAGTCAAACTAATCACCTAATGATTTAACAACTCATTATAATGTAAAACAATCACTAAATTAAATTGAAAACACAAAATTAAAGTAAAAATAAAAAATAAAACCAAAACACACCAAAACATATACCGGTTGGTGTTACCAACCGGTACTAATGTCCTACGCGCCCACGGAGCTGGCTCGTGCCACGTGTTTGCCCTTTAGCACCGGTTCGTGCTGAACCGGTACTAAAGGGGGGGGCCTTTAGTGCCTACAATTTATGCCGGTTACCGAACCGGCACGAAAGCCCCTTACGAACCGGTGCTATTTCCCGGTTCTCCACTAGTGTTACTACTTCCTAAAATTGACACTCTTCCAAACCCACTTTCATCAATATAATCATCATAAGTAGGAGGCATGCTATCATCATAACAAATTTGCATATCAAAACTTGGGAAGCTAAAAATATCATCTTCATTAAACGTAGCATCCCCAAGCTTGGGACAAACATTAATTGCAGCAAATATATTCTCAAAAATGTCATTCTCATCAAACATAGCATCCCCAAGCTTGGGCCTTTTCATATCATAAGCATAATCACTCTCATCATTAATAGTATGGATAGCACCAATAGTATAGCAATTATCATCATCACAATGAGTAATAGGAGCAACATTATTTGGGAGAGATACCTTTCTACCTTTGCTTCTCCGTCTTTTCTTTTTCTTCTTCACATCATGTGTGGGTTCAACCCTCCTTTTGGAGCTCCTTATTAATGAGATTGGTTGAATACAAGGCTCCTCCTCGTTACCTGATTCATCATAAGAAATAATAGGAGGATATTGGGAAGTCTCTTCCCTTTCATTAGTATTATATTCATCTTCTATTTGTTTTATTTTCTTTATGTAATTGGAAATATAAGTATTTTCAATACAATTCACCGCACAATACATATAAATTTCCTATAGATCAAAATTAAGAAGTTTATCACGGGAAAATACTGGAAGATAGTTAGTTATACGTTTCATTTCTTCATAACCCATAAGTGAAAGTGCAACTATCCCTAGGTGGTTTTGGTAATTCATAACAACATATAGCTCATTGAGCTAATGCTATTTCAAGATGATTATTTCAGGAAAGCTCAATGATTGGCATGGCATGGATGCGAAAGTGGAACCCTCAAAATGCTAAGGACAAAGAATTGGCTCAAGCTCAAAAGTTCAAGACTCTTCATTTTATATTTTAGTGATCCAAGATCACATTGAGTCTTTAGGAAAAGCCAACACTATCAAGGAGGGATGAGGTGTTTCTTAATGAGCCTCTTGCTTTATGTGCTTGGTGATATGCTCCAAAATCCTCAACCACTTTTCCATAGCCACAAATGACCTAAACACTAAGCCAAACTTGGTCATACCGATTCTTTCAATCTGGCGCCACCGAGTTTCACTTGTCATTTGCCACTGCCAAACCCTAGCAATTCGGTCCTACCGATAAGGATCTCGGTCTCACCGAGATGGGATTGCAAACTCTCTGTTTTCCTTTCGTAATGTTTCGGTCTCACCGAAAGAGCGAATCGGTCCCACCGAGATTGCAATGTAAACTCTATGTTTCCTTCTTGTAACTTTTTGGTCTCACCGAAAGAGCGAGTCGGTCCCACCGAGTTTGCCTGACCAACTCTCTGGTTAGCTTATTGCCAAACTCGGTCTCACCGAGTTTGTGCAATCGGTCTCACCGAGATTACGTTATGCCCAAACCCTAACCGAATCGGTCCTACCGAGTTGCATGTCAGTCCCACCGAAATCTCTAACGGTCACTAGGTTTACTATTTCGGTCCGACCGAGTTTGTTTATTCGGTCCCACCGAGATTGGTAAATTGTGTGTAACGGTTGGATTTTGTGTGGAGGCTATAAATACCCCTCCACCTCCTCTTCACTCGTGGAGAGAGCCATCAGAACACATACACCATTCCAACTCATATGTTCTGAGAGAGAACCACCTACTCATGTGTTGAGGCCAAGATATTCCATTCCAACCATATGAATCTTGATCTCTAGCCTTTCCCAAGTTGCTTTCCACTCAAATCTTCTTTCCACCAGATCCAAATCCTATGAGAGAGAGTTGAGTGTTGGGGAGACTATCATTTGAAGCACAAGAGCAAGGATTTATCATCAACACACCATTTGTTACTTCTTGGAGAGTGGTGTCTCCTAGATTGGCTAGGTGTCACTTGGGAGCCTCCGACAAGATTGTGGAGTTGAACCAAGGAGTCTGTAAGGGCAAGGAGATCGCCTACTTCGTGAAGATCTACCGCTAGTGAGGCAAGTCCTTCGTGGGCGATGGCCATGGTGGGACAGACAAGGTTGCTTCTTCGTGGACCCTTCGTGGGTGGAGCCCTTCGTGGACTCGCGCAACCGTTACCCTTCGTGGGTTGAAGTCTCCATCAACGTGGATGTAGGATAGCCCCACCTATCTGAACCACGGGAAAAACATCCGTGTCTCCAATTGCGTTTGAATCCTCAAAACCCTTCCCTTTATATTCTTGCAAGTTGCATGCTTTACTTTCCGCTGCCAATATACTCTTTGCATGCTTGCTTGAATTGTGTGATGATTGCTTGACTTGTCCTAAGATAGCTAAAATCTGCCAAGAACTAAAATTGGGAAAAGGTTAAGTTTTTATTTGGTCAAGTAGTCTAATCACCCCCCCTCTAGACATACTTTCGATCCTACAAGTGGTATCAGAGCTTTGGTCTCCATTTGCTTTGATCTCCATAGCTTTTGGTGGTCATAGCCTTGGTTTCACAACCTAGGAGAGTATGGCGTCTAGCGAGGGAAATTATCACCATAGAGGTCCTTACTTTGATGGCACTAATTTTGCTAGTTGGAAGCATAAAATGAAAATGTATATTCTTGGACATAACCCCGCCGTATGGGCTATTGTTTGTGTTGGTTTGCAAGGTGAGTTCTTTGATGGGAGAGAACCAAACCGTGAAGCTACCGCGGATGAGTTGAAGATGTTGCAATACAATGCTCAAGCTTGTGATATTCTCTTCAACGGACTGTGCCCCGAAGAATTCAACAAAATCAGCCGTCTTGAGAATGCAAAGGAAATTTGGGACACTTTGATTGATATGCATGTAAGTGCATCTAGTGCCACCCCTAGTTGGTTTTGGAGTATTGACGACAAACCTAGTTGAGGGACTAATGTGTTTGTGAGAATTGCAGGATAACACAGGTAGAAGTCCCTCATTGATTCGGTTTAGCTACCAGAGATGACCCCCAAAAATGTACGAAGACATTGAAGACAATGGTGGTTCATGAAGACATTCATGTCGAAGACAATGACATGTGAAGACTCCCCATGAAGCCTATGGAACTCGAAGACTTAGATCCTTCGTAGTTTTACTTTATTCATGTTGTGTCATAGGAACCACCGTACTGTTAAGTGGGGTCCAAGAGAACCAGTCAGGATGACTGAAGTGATGCCTAATTCAAATCCTATGTCTTCGAGTGAAGACAATGAGAGAAAATCTTGTCCAGAGTCAGACAAGTCAGCTTTACTTGCAGCACAAGTAAAGTTGCCGTGAGAGTTCGAAATCCGACCGTTAGTACACGTGTCAGTTCCTTAGTGACCCAGGGTCATTTCGGACAAATCAGGTCGGGTTGCCAAGTGGCTATAAATAGTCCACCCCCACAACCATAAACGGTCGGCTGCTCAGATTCCAGTGCACGGCTTTTGTCGTTTGAGAGCAACCCACCTCGAAGCCTTTGAGAGAAAATCCTTAGTGAGGAGAAAAGCCCTAACCACTCAGAGCCAGAGTAATTGGGCATCACTTAAGTCTTCTTGTCTGAGTGATCTGAAGACTTATTACACTTGAGGACTGTGCATCCTCCAGACGGTTAGGCATCGCGTTCTGAGCATCCAAGAGGAATTGTGGATTGCCGGTGAACGAAGTCTGTGAAGGTTTGGGAGTCTACCTTGAAGACTTACCAGAGTGATTGGGCGGGGTCTGTGTGACCTTAGCTCAAGGAGAAAACGGTGAGGACTGGGTGTCCTGAGCTGCGTGTTCAGGACTGGGTGTCCGGGACTGTGTGTCCTTTGGTTTAAATACCTAGCCGCTCCAACCAGACGTACAGTTGTCACATCAACTGGAACTGGTCCAACATATCATTGTCTTCAACGTGTCACTGGTTTCATCTTCATCTCCCTTTACTTACCAGTACACATTGTGAAGCTATTGCATGCTTGCTTTATCTTCTGTCTTCACAACTTGACTGTATGATCTGTTTGGCTTCATAACTTCTTCCAACCTGATCCTCATTACACTGAAGCTATTTGTCACTGTGCTTTCACTATATTGTATACTTGACCATGGCTTGTGTTGTGTAATCTACCTTCCGCTGCATAGTGATAGGCTTGTTCACTCTGTTTGTCTTCATAACTTCCACGTTTTGAAGACTTTCATAAAAATCGCCTATTCACCCCCCTCTAGTCGATATAACGCACTTTCAATTGGTATCAGAGCGAGGTGCTCCCTTGTTCTGTGTGATTCGGTTTAACCACCTGGAGTTTTAGCTATGTCGACTGCAGGGATAATTAAAGTCTCCGCTGCGTTCCCCGTCTTCGATGGAACTGAATATCCCTACTGGAAGAATAAGATGCGCATGCATCTTGAAGCCATTGACGTCGACCTATGGTATGTCGTCGAAAACGGCGTTCCCAAGGCTGGAGAAGGTGTCACTGCGGCTGATGTCAAGAAGTTCACTCAACTGGACTCCACTGCCAAGAATATTATCTGTGGTCATCTGACCAAGGGACAGTACGGCCGTGTGAGTGCCTTGAAGACATCCAAGCTGGTCTGGGACTGGCTCTCCAAGGTCAATGAAGGCATCTCAACCCAGAGAGATCAGAGAATCAGTGTTCTTCGCAATCTCTTCAACCGCTTCAAGCGAAATGACAATGAGAATGTCCAGCACACATTTGACCGGCTCACTGACATCACAAATGAGCTTCAAGCCCTCGGCGCCACTGAGATCACCAAACATGAAATCGTCAAGACGCTGCTAAGATCACTTGACAGTTCATTTGACATCCTAGCCCTGATGATTCAAGAACGTCCAGACTTCAAGACACTCGATCCGTCTGACATACTTGAGAGGCTCAACACACATGAGTTTCAGCTTTCTGAGAAAAGAGATATCTACGGTCCAAACTATGGGCGAACTCGTGCCTTGAAGGCAAAAGCTGTGTCATCATCTGAAGAAGAATCTGACAGCAGTTCTGATGATCCTGAAGACATTGGAAGGGAACTTGCAATGCTAGTGAAGAAGTTCCAGAAATTCACCAAGAAGAAAGGCTTCAGAAAGTCTTCACGATCAAGCTCAAGGAATGATGAAGCTTCTGCGCATGACTACAAGAGGAAAACTTGTCATAAGTGCAAGAAAACTGGACACTTCATCTCTGAATGCCCACAGTGGGACAATGAGAACAAAAAGAAGAAGAAGAGCAAGGAATATGACTCTGACGATAAGAAGACGAAGAAATACTCAAAGTCTGCGTCCAAGTCTTCCTCAAAGTCTTCATCACACAAGAAGAGTTCATCTGGCAAGGCTCGTGCGTTTGTTGGCAAGGAAATGGATTCAGAGGAAGAGTCCGCTTCTGAGGAGGCAGAGGTGGAGTCTGAGGAGGAGTCTGATTCAGGCATTGCGAGTTTGGCTACAGCCTATGTCGCCAAGTCCATCTTCAACACTGAAGACAATGACTCCATCACCATCACCGATGCAAATGACAAGGACGACTCTACTCCCACCTACTGCTTCATGGCACGTGGTGCCAAGGTAAACACACGCACTACTCACTATCGAACATCTAGTAACGATGACTCTGATTGTGATTCAAAACCCAGTTACAAAACACTTGCTAAAATTGCAACTAAACAACAAAAGGCCATGGAACATATTCAAAAACTGTTAGACAGAAGCGATGATCTGTTGGGTGCTGAAATGACTCGTTCTGAATCCTTAATTGAAGACATAAAAAATCTTCATGTTAAGTATCAGGAACTCGAAGATCGTCTTGAGACTCTCTCAACTACTCATGAAAAGCTTTCCTATGATTATCTTCAAAAGAAGCAAGATCTCGAGAAGTTGAGAGCGGATCATGAAGATCTTCAAAAGGAAAACGAGTCACTTCGAGCCGAACAGATCAGTTCTGCTCAGGAAGGATTTGAACCACCATGCCTTAAATGCATTGAGCGTGATAATGCTATTTCTGTTGCTGAATGTTCCACTGCTACTGCTGTTGCAATATCTTCAACTGTTGAAGTGGTAACTAACCCCTCTGCTGAGGATACCACTGCTATTGCTGATGAAAATGCTAGGTTGAAGACATTGCTTGAAACAGGGATGTACAAAAGTCTCAAAGGACATCAGACACTATGTGATGTCCTCAAGAAGCAGATTCTGAACCGAAACCCTAGCAAAGAGGGTGTTGGGTTCGTGAGGAAAATTAATGCAGATGGCTCTTACTGGAAACCTGAGCAGTACCCCAAAACCACATGGGTTGCTGCAAAGAAATCCTCATCAGATCCATCCAATCTATCTGGCTTCACTTGTGCTAATCCAATTATCATTGATGAATCCTTTGATGCAAACTATAAACTGTTTAGGAATCAGAATGGTGAAGTATTTGCCAGGTACATTAGTACTAACTACAGGAATGGACCGCCTATGAAGAAGATCTGGGTTCCAAAAACGTGTCTTGAGAATCTTCCTGTGAATGTCCTCATGACACCTCACATGAAGAAGACAAACCTCAGACCAAAGGCTTCATATGGTCCAAAGGCTTCATACATGCAGAGGGCTCATCTGAGTCGCACTAACACAAATGTTTTGCAGGGAAACCATGCTCAGGCTTATGAGAGCGGTTCTTCAAACCGTCATTCTCATATGACCAAAAATTATTCGGCCTATTCTTATGAGTACTATTGCCCACCTGCTAGACTGTTTGCTAGGGCTCCAAAGCCAAAATTCTCAGATGCTGCACTTAGACTTATTGCTTCTAAGCCACCCTTGAAGATGTGGGTGGTTAAGAAAGCTTAACTCTCTTTTGCAGGGAAAGGTCTCCAGCACAAAACCAAAATCTTCTGATGCTATTGCTGGGGACCTTAAAAAACTTGTGGGGCGCAAGATCAAATGCCCGAATGGCATCACTATGTATTTCATACCTGAATCGCATGCTACTCTCCCTGCTTGTCCTAACCTGGATCTCAGTTTTCATAATCCACTGGTTCGTCAAATGTTTTTGCTTCACAACACTCTTCATGAAGCCTATCCCCCTAACTGCACTGTAGGGTACGACACCAGTGACTTCAGATTCTTCAGAATGGATTATTGACAGCGGGTGTACAAATCACATGACTGGCAAAAGAAGTCTCTTTATGGACTCAACCTTACGTCCATCTGACAAGAGCCACATCACATTCGCTGACACTGGTAAAAGTAAGGTACTGGGTCTAGGTAGAGTTGCAATCTCAAAGGATCAACACATGGATAAAGTCATGCTTGTTGAATCCCTTGGCTTCAACTTAATGTCTGTCTCAATGCTTTGCGATTTAAACATGATTGTAATCTTTGGAAAATATCGTTGTCTGGTACTAATGGAATCTGACAAGTCTCTAGTGTTTGAAGGGTATCGAAAAGATGATCTGTACGTGGTAGATTTCTCAGCAGGACCACAGCTTGCAGTTTGTCTTCTCGCAAAGGCTTCAGAATGCTGGCTTTGGCATCGAAGACTTGGGCATGCTGGCATGAGGAACCTCCACACCCTTGTGAAGAAGAAGCATGTCATAGGCATCGAGGGCGTCAAGTTCAAGAAAGATCACTTATGCGGTGCCTGTGAAGCTGGGAAGATGACAAGGGCAAAACATCCTTCGAAGACAATCATGACCACTACTCAACCCTTCGAACTGCTTCACATGGATCTCTTCGGTCCTACCCACTACTCAACTTTCTCCACTACTGCTTGCCTCTATGGCTTCGTCATTGTTGATGATTACTCTAGATATACCTGGGTGCACATAATCCTTTACAAGACTGAAGTGTAGGATGTCTTCAGACGCTTCGCAAATCGGGCAATGAACAATTATGGCGCCAAGATAAAGCACATCAGAAGTGACAATGGCACAGAATTCAAAAACACCGGCCTTGACACATATCTTGATACATTGGGCATCACTCATGAATTCTCAGCTCCATACACGCCACAACAGAATGGCATCGTCGAACGCAAGAACAGAACACTCATTGAGATGGCCAGAACAATGTTAGATGAGTACAAGACACCAAGAAAATTCTGGACTGAAGCCATTGACACTGCATGCCATACGATCAACCGTGTATATCTTCACAAGCTGCTGAACAAGACATCTTATGAACTTCTGACTGGCAAGAAGCCAAATGTAAGTTACTTCAGAGTATTTGGATCAAGATGCTGGATCAAGGACCCTCACCACACCTCAAAATTTGCTCCAAAAGCACATGAGGGCTTCATGCTTGGATATGGAAAGGATTCGCACTCCTACAGAGTCTTCAATCTCTTTCACTACAAAGTGGTTGAAACAGTGGATGTGCGGTTTGATGAGACCAATGGGTCACAAAGAGAGCACCTACCAGATGTGCTAGATGAAGTTCCAGCTAGTGAATCAATCAAGCTAATGGGAACTGGAGAGATTATACCTACTGAAGCCCGTCCTGAAGAAGAACTTATCATCTCCGCACCTGATCCACATGAAGACAATGCTCAGCCTGAAGACATTCCTCCCCATGACAACGTAGATCAGCAAGAGCAAAGTCTTCGACCCCTACATCCTCGTGTTGCCAATGAAGTGCAGATTGACAGGATAATTGATAGCATCAATGCACCTGGTCCACTGACTCGTTCAAGGGCAACTCAACTGACAAACTTCTGCGGACACTTCGCATTCGTTTCAATCATTGAACCCAAGAAAATTGATGAAGCCTTTATGGAACCTGAATGGATTCAAGCTATGCAAGAAGAGCTTCAACAATTTGAGCTGAACAATGTATGGGAGTTGGTTAAGCGTCCTGATCCACGGAAGCATAACATAATAGGCACCAAATGGATATACCGCAACAAGCAAGATGAGCATGGCCAAGTCGTCAGAAACAAAGCTCGTCTCGTTGCTCAAGGATATACTCAAGTGGAAGGCATTGACTTCGATGAAACATTTGCTCCTGTTGCTAGACTTGAAGCCATCCGCATACTGCTGGCCTATGCAAATCATCACAACATAATCCTGTATCAAATGGATGTAAAAAGTGCCTTCCTCAATGGCAAAATTGAAGAAGAAGTGTATGTTGCACAACCACCTGGGTTTGAAGATCCAAAACATCCTGACATGGTGTACAAGCTCAAAAAGGCACTATATGGCCTCAAACAAGCCCCTTGGGCCTGGTATGATATGCTCAAATACTTCCTGAAAAGCAAAGGCTTCATACCTGGTTCCCTGGATCCCACTCTCTTCACAAAGACATATGATGGTGAACTGTTTGTGTGCCAAATATACGTGGATGACATTATCTTCGGCTGCACCAATCAGAAGTACAGTGAGGAGTTCGGATATATGATGCAAGAGCAATATCAGATGTCTATGATGGGGGAGCTGAAATTCTTCCTCGGTCTTCAGATACGGCAACAATGCAGTGGCATCTTTATATCTCAAGAGAAATATCTCAAAGACTGCCTGAAGAAGTTCGGTATGCAAGACTGCAAAGGCTTCACAACACTAATGCCAGCCAAACATCATCTGGGTCCTGACGACAATGGTAAAGAGTTCGATCAAAAGGTATACCGCTCCATGATTGGTTCTTTGCTTTACTTATGTGCATCTAGGCCAGATATTATGCTTAGTGTTTGCATGTGTGCTCGGTTTCAAGCGGCACCAAAGGAGTTGCATCACTTAGCTGTGAAGCGAATTCTTCGATATTTGGCTCACACACCAACTCTAGGGTTATGGTATCCAAAGGGCTCAGAGTTTGATCTGGTTGGATTTTCGGACGCTGATTACGCTGGTGACAAGGTTGATCGGAAGTCCACATCAGGCACTTGTCACTTTCTGGGCCGATCGCTTGTCTGTTGGTCTTCAAAGAAGCAGAACTGTGTATCTCTCTCCACTGCTGAATCTGAATACATTGCTGCTGGATCCTGCTGCGCTCAGCTTCTATGGATGAAGCAAACCCTCAAGGATTATGGCATTCATCTGAAGCAAGTGCCACTTTACTGCGACAACGAAAGCGCCATCAAGATCGCCAACAACCCAGTTCAGCACTCGAAGACAAAGCACATTGAAATTCGTCATCATTTTCTCAGAGATCATGTTGAAAAGGAAGACATTGATATCATACACGTCAACACTGAAGAGCAATTGGCAGATATCTTCACCAAGCCCTTGGATGAGAAGAGATTTTGCAAGTTACGGTGTGAGCTAAATATCTTGGAATCCTCAAATGTCCTGTGATCAGGCACACATCCTAACACTTATGCATGATGATGACTTAGATGTGCAACACACAAAGTAGCGTATATCTTCAATCAATGAAGACATACATTCTAAGTGTGAATACATTAACGTGGAATTTGACCTTGGAGCGCCACGATAATTGTGTGCCGTGTCTGGGTCCAATACTTCCTATACGGTGGGTAGCGCCACCACCAAAATTTTTCTGCTTGAAGTGTTTCACTCATGGCATTACATTTGTTATGTCTTCACATTTGGTTTGGCTTCAATCTCAACATGTCTTCATGATTGTCTTCACTATGTTAAGTATATATATGTACTGGTGTTCTGTCCTCTACAGCATTCACTTATAGCTATGTCTTCTTGTTTGAATCTTTTGAACTAAGTGAATGTGATCGGACCCTAACCTCTCCATGCTTCCTACCTCAAACTCTATCTCTCCAAGTCATATGCACTCTATTGAAACCGTCGAATGTCTTCACTGAATCCTTGTCAGAAGAAGACACAGAGACAAACTTTAAAACAGCCTTCAATGTTTTTCCATCAACTAGAATTCCGGAGAAGTAGGAACGACTCCTGACAAACCAGGCGTGCGTGGGGTGAAACTGCCCCCACAATTCCGCATGCTGGCCACGTACTGATCAGATGCGAATTGCCAGGGGCACCTGAGTAATAGCGCAGTGCCGCCCATATCCCTATAAATACACGTTTCACTGCGGTCATTATCTCTTCTTCCTCCCTTGCACAAACCCTAGCGCCACCGCTAACTCTCAACGACGCCGGCGACGAAGTGCTTCACTGCCGCGACCTCTCCGACGCCGTTCTCACGCCGACAGCGGACATCAGTCTCTCCGCCGTCGCCCTAGGTTTCTTCCGTCGCCAAGTTAGGGCACGGAGGATCGAACTGCTCGGCCTCAACTCTCACCTCGTCTAGCAGTTCCAAGTCCGGTAAAATAACAAGTCCTTTTACATCCTCTTTTGATCCTATGGCTCCATCACTTTCTGCCAAAAGAGGTTTCTATTCACACAAGTTTAATCCCTCTCATCTGTATCTCATAACTTGCCTAGTATATTCACTTGTTCTTCATGAAGTAGTTGATTCCTCACTTGTACTGATCTATGGGTTCGTACAAATCTGGAACCAACTTCTTTTCTATAAAGTGAATGTCTTCGCATGATGAGGTCAATATCTTCTAAACTGATTTATCTTCAAAATCTTCTGAGAATGCATATGACCTCTTCCCCTTCCCTCGCACCTTAATGCTGTCACAGGTACATGTCCGTGGGAGAATCTTTTGGTTCTCATAGTCTGCATTCATTTGCAGAGTTCCTACAGCGTCACATCAATTCACCCGAAGCAAGTTCCTATTGGTCAAGCAAAAGGAAGCCTTTGAAGCCTTTGAATCCTTTGAAGACTTTGAATAAGCTTCATGGCAACCGAAAAACAATCTAGGAAGGGAGGCAGACAGAGACGGGGTGACACATCTAAAGATCTGCCTGAAGATTTGGCAGAAATGTACCAAACAGATCCTGAAGAAAGCTATGGTCAGCGCAAGACACGAATCCAATGGATTCGAAGATATTGGGCAGAGCAGTGGTTCCATTACCGCTTCGTCACCAAGGAATATGCAGAGAAGTACGCCCTCACGAGGCCATGGGGAGATGTCTTGTACAAAAATCTCGTACCCCGAACCAGAGACGAAGCCATAGCACAAGGCTTCTTTCCATGCATGGTCAGGGGACAACAGCCAGCTGATGCACATCCATCATCCCTTCTCTGGTGTCGCGATGACACTTTGTTCAAGCGCAACTTTCAATTTGCCCAGAACTCTGCGAAGCAGAACAAGAAGGAGTTTGGGTTGGACTTCAACCCTGGTCCCTCCAAACCAAGGGCAGATGGCACACGTGACGCAAATCCCAATGTCATCGGGCCGTTTGCCAATCTTGAAGGCCTCATCACTCCTATTATAGTCCAAGGGACTGACGTGAACGACCCTCCAGCAGACACTGAGTCTGATGATGCTGCTGCTGCCCCGGAGCCGAAGCAGATGAAGAAGAAGCCAAAAGCTTCCAAGCCAACCGCTTCTCCCAAGATCTCCAGAGCGAAGCCATTGGCCACTGCACCTCCTGAAGCAAGTGTGCAGTCTGAAGACTTGTCACGAGTCTCCAAGCCTCAAGAAGCCAAGAAGCCACAGCCACACACTAGCAAAGAACTCACTGCCGCTGCCGTTCTGCGCTGCGAAGCCATTGATCTGTCGAGTGACGACGATCTTGCCGATGACGCTCTTGAGCAGCTAATCAAGAGCAAGGAGGAGGCTGAAATCTTCAACAATCTGCCTCTGTTCGATGCAACAATCATCCACAACTTCATAGATGAGTGGTTTGACACACCCAACATCAGCTTTGATGATCTGCAGCTGCCCATTGGCCTCAGCGTAGCCTTCCAAGGAGCTATTGCTTCAGAACTCGCAATTGCCCAGCGCATCGTGGAACTGAAGCAAAAGATAGATTTTGAAAAGGCTCAGTTCAAGCAGAACATGGCCACGCTCAGCGTCCAAGAAGTCAAAGACTTCAAAGTCATGCTGCATGAGTTGAAGGAAAACTTTATGCAGAAACGTGCAAAGGCTCAGGGTTCACGCGAGCGCATGAAGAATTTGGCTGATCTCTGTGTGCAGGCCTACAATGAGGCCGAGAAGCAAAAGGCACTTGGGCGTCCCGGCATCGACCCCAGGATGGCCGCTAAGAAAAAGAAGACGCCCACTGTGGCTGAAGAAGAGGCCCCACGCCAAGAAGCTGTTCCGATTGTCTTCCCCACCGCCAAGCCTAGCTCGAAGCCAAAGCAGCGCTCAACCGCTTCAGAGCTTAAGAAGACAAGGATAGCCGAAGCTAAAGCAAGGAAGAGGAAACACCCTGAAGCCTCTCCTTCAGACCCCACCATCAAGAAGCAAAAGACCAAGAAGTCTCGGGCTGCTCCCACAGAGCCCTTGATAGTCGAACCCCTTTCCGTTCGCTTTCCTCATGAAGATTTTCAGATGACCGTGCATGAGCCTGCTCTCACAGAGGCTCCGCATGCTGAAGACATTCCAGCAGCCGACCCCAACGCTGCTGAAGACATTGGTCTCCAAGACAATGTGCAAGGTGATGCAGTCCTTCCTCAGCTCGAAACGAGCGAAATGATCAGAATTGGTCGTCCCTTGACGCCAATCACCCAAGATGCATCATGGGCAGATCGCCCGTAGGAGGAAGAGGATGAGCCCCAGCCCACTGCCACTCCACCAGCATCGCCTGCATTCCGTAGGCTTCGCAAAGGGCCACGGGCTCAGACTGCTGACGACATTCCGGCTGCATCAGCCGAAGAACATGCAGAAGAGCATAAAGAACCTCAAGCTCCATCTCCCCCACACCAGCAAGAAGAAGTTCTCAAGGAGGCTGACACCACTGCGGCTGCCACACATAATACTGAAGCATTTGTGGAGCCCGACCAACCAACAGCTTCAAGAGATACTGAAGCTACTGCCTCTGACCCTTCTGTGCCTGTGTCTGCTGCCGGACCACAGTTCAACTATCATGTTGCGCACAGGCCCTAGGTACAGAAGCCAATCCCACGACTGCCAAGGTTCCCAGGTCCAGCCACTGCTCCTGGCTCCTTCAATGTCAATAGCTTCAGGGCAGATAACACCTTCTTCAACCGCTCCAAGAACCCTTACTCAAGGGAAAAGATTGTGTCAGATAGGTTCTGGAGCTACCCACAACGCAGCTACTACTCCTGCATCCTCTACAACCAGAGCCGTATCTTTCCACATCAGCGCCTTGAAGTTGAAGCTTTTGCTGGTCTGCCTGGTCTAGAAGAAGCCCTGGACTGCTTCAAGCAAGTTGGCCTGCTACCTTTTGTCACGGATGAAGAGCACTGGAACGAAGAGCTTCTGCTTCAGTTCTATGCCACATTGCACATCAAGGGCTACAACAGAGATCCGAAGACTTGGGTCCTGGAGTGGATGACCGGCAACGTCCATCATGAAGCCAATGCATTTGATATCATTGAGCTCACCGGCCTACCCACTCCAGGCGAACTCTTCGAAGAAGGCTGCCAACTCCATGCTGAAGCAGTTGAGAGCATATTTCAGCGACCTAAGCCAAATATGAGTCAGATGCTCTCAATGATGAAGCCATTACCTTCTGACGCACCTTATCCGATGGAGTTCTTCGTTGAAGACTTAGAGTACCTGCTTAGAACTATCTATCACATCATCAGGCGGACTCTATGGCCCATTAAGGGGCACTCTCGATATGCCAAGGTTGAAGGTGCCATGAAGACTCTCATCTTCTGCATCCTGCACGGCAAATGCTTCAATGCCCAGGATCTCTTCATACGTCAACTTGCTGCGTCTGGCTCAGATCTCTTTGGTCTGAAGATTTATGCTCCATGGGTTATGAGGCTAATCAAGCTCCACTCTGCAATATCATATCAACCCTCAGCCCGCAACCACAGAATCTTCTTACCTGATGTGGACACCTCTGCTGAAGCGATTTATCCTAAGCCTGCCAAACAGACACTAAGTCTTCAGAATGCAGAACACCAAAGCTTCACTCAACATGATGAAGGTGTTGAAGCCATTTCCAGAGTCTATCCAATGGCTGGCACCACACGTGCCCCTCCATCCACTGAAGCCACTGACAGCGAAGCTGCACAGAGACCCAAGAAACACGCTCGTACACTCACTGATCGTGAACTTCTTGTGGCTCTGCATCAAAAGCAAGATAGGCATCACGACTGGCTCAAGAGGCAGCTGCGCAGTATCATGCAAGACGTCAATCGCATCAGGAATCTGGCCACCAAGAACGCCTTTGTCGCACATGAAACCTATCGCCGCACTTGGAAAGGCCTCACAATGATGTGCACTGAAGCCGAACTGCAAGAGGACGGCTTCAAAGAGAGATTCAAGTTTGACTTCACACCCCCCAGACGAGCTGTGTTGCGTGGGACTCCGTCTCTTGAAGAATCCGAGTTCTCTTCCTCTGCTGCCACCGTGACGGGAAAAATCATTGAGGAAGAAGACGACGCTACATCACCACCAATGTCTTCAGCGCGCGTCGTCACTGCACCAAGTTCGCCAGCACCACCAAACGCCTCCACCGACCCTACTGCGCCTGGGAACGCATAGAAAACTCTATGTCTTCAAACCTTTTTGGTCATCACTGACAAAAGGGGGAGAAGCATATAATGTTTATAGTCTTCAAGCGGGTCAATAATAAGGGCGGGTGCTTTATTACATTTTGCTTCGTGCTTACAACTCTCGTTTTGCTACATTTGGTTCTTTGAGTTGTAACACTTAAACTTGATGGTCGTCTGCTACTATGTTTTCCACTGTGTTTTTGCGAAGATAAATTCTGCATGTACGACGATAATTTCCGCACTCTTATCATTTCGCAGACGTCCATTTTTCATTATGCATATCATTATCTTCATATATCTTTACGTGCATGATGGATTGTCATCATAAGTTGAAGTGGATTCCCACAAATACAACCTGCTATGTGCATTTGCGTTCCAGAAGCAAATCACTTATATGCACATCTTCAGGGGGAGCCCTTGCAGCTTATGAAGACAATTCCTTTACAATTTCACAAATTATATTCCCCGTTGAAAACTTCAACTAGTTTGTCATCAATCACCAAAAAGGGGGAGATTGTAAGTGCATCTAGTGCCACCCCTAGTTGGTTTTGGAGTATTGACGACAAACCTAGTTGAGGGACTAATGTGTTTGTGAGAATTGCAGGATAACACAGGTAGAAGTCCCTCATTGATTCGGTTTAGCTACCAGAGATGACCCCCAAAAATGTATGAAGACATTGAAGACAATGGTGGTTCATGAAGACATTCATGTCGAAGACAATGACATGTGAAGACTCCCCATGAAGCCTATGGAACTCGAAGACTTAGATCCTTCATAGTTTTACTTTATTCATGTTGTGTCATAGGAACCACCGTACTGTTAAGTGGGGTCCAAGAGAACCAGTCAGGATGACTGAAGTGATGCCTAATTCAAATCCTATGTCTTCGAGTGAAGACAATGAGAGAAAATCTTGTCCAGAGTCAGACAAGTTAGCTTTACTTGCAGCACAAGTAAAGTTGCTGTGAGAGTTCGAAATCCGACCGTTAGTACACGTGTCAGTTCCTTAGTGACCCAGGGTCATTTCGGACAAATCAGGTTGGGTTGCCAAGTGGCTATAAATAGTCCACCCCCACAACCATAAACGGTCGGCTGCTCAGATTTCAGTGCACGGCTTTTGTCGTTTGAGAGCAACCCACCTCGAAGCCTTTGAGAGAAAATCCTTAGTGAGGAGAAAAGCCCTAACCACCCAGAGCCAGAGTAATTGGGCATCACTTAAGTCTTCTTGTCTGAGTGATCTGAAGACTTATTACACTTGAGGACTGTGCATCCTCCAGACGGTTAGGCGTCGCGTTCTGAGCATCCAAGAGGAATTGTGGATTGCCGGTGAACGAAGTCTGTGAAGGTTTGGGAGTCTACCTTGAAGACTTACCAGAGTGATTGGGCGGGGTCTGTGTGACCTTAGCTCAAGGAGAAAACGGTGAGGACTGGGTGTCCTGAGCTGCGTGTTCAGGACTGGGTGTCCGGGACTGTGTGTCCTTTGGTTTAAATACCTAGCCGCTCCAACCAGACGTACAGTTGTCACAACAACTGGAACTGGTCCAACATATCATTGTCTTCAACGTGTGACTGGTTTCATCTTCACCTCCCTTTACTTACCAGTACACATTGTGAAGCTATTGCATGCTTGCTTTATCTTCTGTCTTCACAACTTGACTGTATGATCTGTTTGGCTTCATAACTTCTTCCAACCTGATCCTCATTACACTGAAGCTATTTGTCACTGTGCTTTCACTATATTGTATACTTGACCATGGCTTGTGTTGTGTAATCTACCTTCCGCTGCATAGTGATAGGCTTGTTCACTCTGTTTGTCTTCATAACTTCCACGTTTTGAAGACTTTCATAAAAATCGCCTATTCACCCCCCCTCTAGTCGATATAACGCACTTTCAATGCATGAAGGTACCGACTCCGTCAAGGAATCCAAGTTGGATGTGCTCCAAAGTCAACTTGACAAGTTCAAGATGAAGGATGGTGAAGGTGTCGCCGAAATGTACTCTAGGCTTGGTCTCATCACAAATGAGATTGCCGGCTTAGGAAGTGAAGAGATGACCGATAGATTCATCATCAAGAAGATCCTAAGAGCCTTGGATGGGAGATATGATACCGTGTGCACATTGATTCAAATGATGCCCAATTACAAAGATCTCAAACCAACGGAAGTGATTGGAAGGATTGTTGCTCATGAGATGTCACTCAAGGATAAAGAGGAACTTCACAACAAATCAAGTGGTGCCTACAAAGCCTCATGTGAAGTCCCCACATCATCAAGTGAGAAACAAAACTTTAATGAAGAATTGAGCTTAATGGTGAAGAACTTCAACAAGTTCTACAAGAGTAGAAGCAAAGATAGAAGCTTCAAGTCAAGGTCCTACAATGACAAAAGATCTTCTAGTCGAGAGCGAAACTGCTATAATTGTGGAAGACCCGGACACTATTCCAATGAGTGTACGGCTCCCTACAAGAGAAGAGAAGATTCTCCAAAAAGAAGAAGCAAAGAATCACCACCAAGAGAGAGAAGGAGTAGAGATGATCGTTATGAACGGATATACTCACGGAGAAGCAAGGATTCGGAAAGGAAGGAAAAATCATCAAGGAGCTACACAAAACGAAGACATCAAGCTCATGTTGGTGAATGGGTATCCGGCTCCGACTCCGGCAGCCACTCCGAGAGAAGTTATCACTCCGACTCCGAAGATACTCAAGATAAAGGTGTTGCCGGTCTAGCACTTGTGTCAACCAACTCCTACGACATATTTGACTCACCAAATGAAGGAATTGGAAAATGTTTCATGGCCAAAGGTCCTAAGGTAACACACCTGAGTATGTTGATTTTAATAGTGATGAAGATGACTTGTTAGGTGATGATGACTTGCTTGTTGACAACTCTAGTGATGAGTACTATGATGAAACATCAATTAATCACGCTAAAACGAATGACAATGATAAGGAGAAGATTGAGGCTCTAACTAAAGAACTAAACACTCTTAAGTTAGCTCATGAAACTATCTTCAAAGATCATCGAGAACTTTTAAGAGCTCATGAGAAATTACGCTTTGAAAAGCTCAATCTTGAGCAAGAGCATGAGTTCTTAAAAGCAATCAATGATGATCTCCGCAAGAAAAGTTCTTCTTACATTGCCAAGCGTTTACTATTATCCACTTACATGCCTCAAGTCAAGTCTAGTAAAAAGAACAAGAAAGATTCTTCCTCTAGTAGTAACAATGATCATGCTAAGGGCCTGTTCGGTAGCCCCCCGTGCCCAAAAATCCGCAACTCCTGCGCCGGAAATCGAGCGCCAGCTTCTCTCGAGGGATCCGGGAGCGAGCGATCCGTTCGGCGTGGCAGCTTCTCGCTCGCGCGAGGGAGCGAGCCGGAGCCCATAAAATTGCCCCCATGTGGCCCGTCTGAAGGGGCTGTCAATGCAAAACACTATGGAAATATGGATTGGGCCATAGGCCTGGTCGGGTGTAGCTAGTCGGGGGATGGCAGCGATTGGGAAACAAGCGACGCTCGATCGAACCGGTATCAGCGATTTCACTTCGCGGTGGCACCCTCGGTGTAATATTTCACAACTCCCACTTCTCAGTTTTGGTGGAGCGCCGGATTTCCAACTCCACAACTCCAACAAATTTGCACGTAGCAAATCGCCAGCTTCTCTCCCGTAACTCTAGGAGTTGGAGCGTTCGGCTGGACTCCTCGCCTGGAGTTGAGGAGTTGAGAAGCTGGAGGGCTACCGAACACGCCCTAAATCCAATATTGTTGCTTCTAGTAGTTCTCTTGATTCCACTAATGATTCTCTTAGCCAAGTTACACTTGAGCAAGAAAATAGCTTATTGAAGGGGATTATAGAGAAAGGAGTGTACAAAAGCCTTGCCGGGAGTAAGCAATTCGAGGAAATTGTGCGCAAGCAAGGAATGCACCGGAAGAATCAAGGTATTGGTTTTGAACGAAAGTTCAATGCCAATGGAGTTGAGTGGGAAGAAGATCAATACCCCAAGACAAAGTTTGTTCCTCAACAAGAGAAGTCCGATACTTCTTTCAAGGGGACACAAGCTCAAGATGATCTTCCACCACAAGACTACAAGCAAAAAGGCAAGGACAAGCTTCAAGTGGAGATTGATGCATTTGAAGAAGCTCCTAAGACCTTAGTCAAGTGGATTCCCAAGACCACGTCAAGTTCCACTTCATCAAGCACGACTACAACTCCAAGGATTCCCATCAAGATGGTGTGGATCCAAAAGAAAAAGAACTAGAGAGTTCTTGAGGGTGACTTCGCCAACATATTTCACTCTCATCATTTTGGCAAGAACAAGTGCAATCAACTTCCACATCATGCACTAGTTCAAGGAGTCACAAACCCTCTTGTTGGTAAGACAAGGGACAAGTTAAGCTAAAGTTTTCATGGACATCATCTTGTGTATGCATCACTCTATGTCTATGGATATCCTTGTTTGTTCCTTGTGGGACTAACCCATGTAGGTATTGAAAGTACAATTCACTAAAATGGATAGCTCCAAGTGATCTACATCAACATTGAGCATCCACATCTTCAACATCTACATGAAGTCATCATCGACAAAACCCAAGGTTAGTTCATCCCTCTTAGGGGGGATATCACATCTAGGGGGAGCTTTACTCTAAAACTTGAGCTAAAGCAACTCTAAAGATGTGAATGCAACAATGCTTTATGTAAAAGTGGTAACCCCACTTGAGCTTAAACGATGAGTATGACCTACGATCAAGTGTTCTCACTTGACTCCTAAGTCAATATACTCATATATAGATTACCTAGTCATCGCAAATTGCTTGATAGATGCTAGAATTGGTTGTGCATGCTTTGCCACATATTTCATTTGTCATCTTATTGTGTGAGCATGTTGGTTGCATATTTTACTCATTCGAGGACATCCACTTGTTGTTTTGATTGTTTGGCTTTATCTTCTTTTGCCAAGTGGATGGACAAGAATGCCTAAGAACCTCCTCTAGCTATCTATGCTTTTCTCGTCTCAAACTCTATTCATGCTGCATCACAAAATTTGATCAAGTCAGATTCGAACCACTCTGTGTGAGGAGCGCTCGGAGTCCCCGATTCGTCATAGACTTAAACTTCCAAAACCTCTTTGTGATTCTCGGTCTGACCGATACCATACTTTCGGTCCTACCGAGATCATTAAGTTGATCTAGGTTTTCGATCTCGGTGCAACCGATTTGAACCACTCGGTCACACCGAGTTGCAATAACTGTATACAGTTTTGCATCTCGGTGCCACCGAGTTGTTCCACTCGGTCACACCGACAGGGTCGGGCTATATATAGTGACGGGCAAAATTTTGGAAATTTCTCCGAAACCTCTTCGCCCGCGCATAGCTCGCTCTGCCTCCTGGGTCTCCGGATCATCCTCCTCGCCGCCAGCCGCCTCCAGTCGCTGGTCTCCGTCGCTGTCAACGGGAATTCTGCCCCGCCGTTGCCGCCGTAGCGAGTCTCCGTCGAACTAGGGTATGGACTCGATCTTTGTGCTATTCTCCAATCCGATTCCTAGCACATTGTGATCATCATGATTCTTGCCACGTTTGATAAACTCCTATCCAGTCAATGAACTCGTAGATTAGGTTTAATTCGAAAATTTTAGGGTTAGGTTTCCGCCGAAACCATCTCGGACCCACCGAGTTGAAAAACCCGGTCCCACCGATTTGGCTTATGCCATTGCACAAGTAAAACTCGGTCTGACCGAGAATTACTTATCGGTGTGACCGATTTTGGAACTCTGTGAAACCCTAGCAGTCTCGGTGCCATCGAACTGTGACTCGGTCTTACCGAGTTCACTAGTTCTAGTGCCAAAACTGCATCGGTGTCACCGAGTTTGAAAATCGGTAGATCCGAGATGCTTTCAGTGGAAAACTAAAACTAAGTTTTTGGATTATTCTTTTGCAAAAATCTCTGCATTTTGTGATGCTCATCCACTCTATCTCATCTATAATCTATTCACAGGGTCTGCAGTCAGAGTTTGCATCATGTCAGACCAAAGTGACAGCCAGAACCTCTCAGAGCAGCAAGTGGTGATGAGTGAGGGCACTAGTCCCTCCAGCTCTTCAGATGATGGCAGCAGGAGCACCCCCAGCAATCTGCCTAAAGCTGCCACTAGACAAAGGAAGAAGAGAACCTCAGATTCTGAAGATGAGGATTATGTGGTAGAGGAAGAGGCCACATCAAAGAGAGTTGAGCCAGCAGCAGGCACAAAGCCAGGGCTGAAGATCAAAAGGCCAGCAGGCAGGTAGCCCATGTCTAAGGTTAGAGCTTCAACTGTGAAGCCTGCACCCACAGAGCCAGTTGCTGCTGAAGGCAAAAGGAGGAAGGAAAGGGTCAAGAAGACTGTAGCCAGAGTGCTTGGCAAGGCCTCCATCATGGAAGATGAGGAGGAAGAAGAAGAGGTTGCTGCACCAGCACCCAAGGCACCCAAGCTAATGGGTGATGCCATAAAATCAGGGGGAGCTGCTTCCAAGGCCAAGTCAGCTCCAAAGCCAAAGCCAAAGAGAAACACAAGAAGCATCCCAGCTGCTAAGAAGAACAAGGCCCCAGTGCCTAAAGTTGCAGAAGAAGAGGAAGAGAATGTCCTTAGGAAGCTCAAGCCCAAGATCCCAGACCACAACGATGCTCATCCTGTGGCTGAGGATATGAAGCTCAGGAGAGATTCAGGGCTGAGGAAGTGGAGAGAAGAAGATCCGTATGCTTCTAGGAGAAGGACTGCAGTGGACTACAGGTTTCACACCAAGGAGCAGCAAGACTTCTATGAGACAGTGCTGTTAGACAAGAAGCCCATTGTCTGCGATATGAGATGGGTCGATTGGCAGTATATCAAGGACAATGAAGAGTACTTCCCTGGAGTGCAGGATAGCTTTAAGGCGTGTGGAGTAGAGGACTTTGCTGGGCAGAAGCTCACAAAGTGGAACGAGGAACTCATAATGCAGTTCTACTCCACAGCCCACTTTTATCCAGATGGTAGGATAACTTGGATGTCAGAGGGTACGAGGTACCAGTCCACAGTTGCTGAATGGGCTCAGCTGATCAACGCCCCAGAAGAGCAGGATGATGACTTGGACATTTACGCCAAGAAAAAGATGGACCACAACTCTATGTCCAACATGTACGAGGAGATTCCGAATGAAGCACTTGACACATTCAAATTTGGCTCAGTGCATTATCTTCTATCAGGACTGCCCACTATCAATTGGATACTGAGGCACACCCTATTGCCCAAGTCTGGAGATCACAAGATGATCAGAGGTCACGCGATCAATTTGCTTCATATCTTTGACGTGCCTCAGAAGTTCAAGGTGATGAGCCTAATGGTGTAGCGACCAGACCTCAAACAGTCTGATCTCTGTGCTCCGGTGTCATCCCTGGATCAGTAATGCTGACACCACACAGTACTTCGAAGGATTTATAGCAGAGTGGCAATCACACACTTATTACATCGATGTCTCAGAAGAGAACTTATTACAATAATATGGCTTAAGGCCATCTAATATCGATAACAACGGAAGACTTGGAAGATAAATGGGTCCATCAACTCCAACGGCATCACTGAGTATAGAACCACGACCTAAAAGCACCTCAATCGTCGTCTGAAAAGTCTGCAACATTAACGTTGCAGCCCAAAACGGGTCAGCACATGGAATATGTTGGCAAGGTAACACATAGAGAATGATGGAATGAAATAGCTATACTATATGCATATTTGGCTGGTGGAAAGCTCTATGGTTACTGTTTTGTGTAAAGCCAATTTTTCCCTACTGCAAAAAAATAAATTTATTTAACTATCATGGTGGTTGTTAAACATTGAGAATGGTTGACAGCATTCTCAATCCCAATTAAAAGTAATCATTAAAACCCAACAATATTAATTAGAAGTAACATGTAGAGATTCACATGATATTCAAGTACTAGATACTCAAGATTGTCCATAACCGGGGACACGGCTAATCATGATTAGTTTATTACACTCTGCAGAGGTTTGCGCACTTTTCCCCACAAGACTCGATCGCCTCCGTTGGATTTCTCGCACTACTGGTGTTTGAGAAACGGATGACCGAGGCACAGTCTTTCAGAAGCGCTAGCACCTTAGGATGGATAGACCGGTACACCTACTTTCCCCTACATCTTCTAGTCTACCCTGTAAGAGTTCGCACGACTTAGTCAACTATGCCAGAGCCCATAATGGCTTGTGGCTGCACACGTAAGTATTTAGCATGAAAGATCTTATGATCCCTTTGAGCGTGGGTGGCGGTCCAAAAATAAAACAGGCAAGTCCTGATAGACATCAGGTGCCTCAATCCACCCAGATGTGTGTTTAAGTTGCCACCTTAGATAAACCCTTAAAATTATCACACTCACATGTGTCATGGATATCACTCACCCAATCCACGTCTACTAGCATAGCATGGCATAATAAGCAAACGTAGAAGTAACTCCCAAAGGTTTCATAATAAACAGGTAATAGGTACTACCTCATCTACTTCCCATCCCACAATTTAATTAGATCCTAATCATGCAATGTGCGAGGATTGATCTAATGCAATAAAACTGGGTTGTAGAAAAGGTATGATCAAAGTGTTACTTGCCTTGCTGATGATCCGCGAGTCCTAGAGATTCGAAGTAACAAGCGGCGCAATCCGGGTAATCTATCACAGACAAACAACAAGCATACAATAAGTACTCATCTAATGCACAGGTAAAACTCGAACAAGAGAACGAACTAGAAAGTTCAACTTAAGAACTCCGGTTGCAAAGAGAGAAATAACCGAACAAAGAAACCGAAAACAAACAGCGGAAGAAAACAACTCGGTTCTAGCAAGTTGAAACTAGGTCAAATTTTACCGTAGCAAAAACTTAGTTAAAGTTGATTAGTCGGAACGGTGGTTTCGAAACGAAACTCCAGGCGCTTGAATCACCTGATTCCGATAAACGAGCGAGAAGATAGACAAGAAAGAAGATCGGATCTGAGATCGCGATCGCGGAATAAATTCGACGAAAGAAAAAGAAGAACGGTTGAATGAACGGACGTTCGTTAACCTAGAAGAAATCCGGTGATCACGTTCATTAGGACGAACGGTCCGGCGAACGATCTCGGGCAACTAAATCGGAAAAGAAAACGAATCCGATCTAGGGCTTCGGAGAAGAAAACCGATTGTAAAACCGATCTAGAAAACTAGAACGGTTTCGCGAAGAAAAACGAATCGGAAAAGAAGAATCGGAACGATTAGAAGAAAATGATCCGATGGAAAGAATAGATGTAGCACGGGCTACCTCCGGTGAAGTCTCCGGCGAGGGGCTCCGGCGGCGGTGGTGTACGGCGGCGGCGGCGGGCACTAGGCGCGGCGGCGGCGCGGGTGTGGGGGGGGGGGGTGCGGCGCGACGGCGATGGGGCAATAGGGCGGCGCGCGGGTGTGGGGTGCTCTAGGCTTTGGGTTTGATGGGTTTAGAGGGGGTGGTGGGAGTATTTATATTGGGGAAGGGAGGGATTTACTTGGGGTAGGGGACAAGGAATTAGACTAGGACTAGGAAAGAAAAGAGGGAAGGAAAAGATCTAGAAAAAGAAAAGGAATATACGGAAGTAGGACAAAGTCCTACTAGGACTTCCATATAGGCAACGGCGGCGGCAGCCTCTGGCGCCTGGCACGCGCGCGCGGCCTCCTGGCCGGCCGGCTGGGCCTAATGCCCAGGGGCGCTGCGGTTCCTTTTTTTTTAAATCGGTTCCGCGCTCGGAAAAAAACAGAAAAACAAATCTAACGAACTCCAAAACTAGTAAAGTAAATTTTCCCCGACTCCTAAAAATGAGTCGAACAAAATGAACTTTTCTCCGGGCCTAAAATGCAATTTTTGAAAACGCGCATTTTTCTCCCTATCCAAATAAAAGGCAAATGGAACTCCGATAAAACCAATGATCCTTTCTTCAAAATTTGAGAAGACTCAAATATGAAAAAGACTAAATCTCCAACTCTCTCCGAGGGTCCTTGAGTTGCGTGAAATTTCTAGGATCGGCAAAATGCAAGAAAATATGATATGCATGATGATCTAATGTGTAACATTCCAAATTGAAAATTTGGGATGTTACAAACCTACCCCCCTTAAAATGAATCTCGCCCTCGAGATTCGGGTTGGCTAGAAAATAGGTGAGGGTGGTCCTTGAGCAAATCTTCTTCTCTCTCCCAGGTGGCTTCATCCTCTGAGTGGTGGTTCCACTGAACTTTGCAAAACTTGATAACCTTGCTGCGGGTAACTCTGCTGGCATAATCGAGAATCTTGACTGGTTTCTCTTCATACGTTAAGTCGTCCTTCAACTAAATCGCTTCCAGTGGCACTGTATCTCTTAACGGTACCTCCGCCATCTCGGTGTGACATTTCTTCAGCTGAGAAACATGGAATACGTCATGAACTCCTGACAGTCCCTCTGGTAATTCCAACTTATAAGCGACTTCTCCCATACGTTTCAAGATCTTATATGGTCCAACGAAACGCGGTGCTAACTTTCCCTTAACTCCAAAGTGTTTAACTCCTCGAAGTGGGGATACTCAGAGATACACTCTGTCTCCGGTTTCGTAAACTGTCTCCTTGCGTTTAGAATCTGCGTAGCTCTTCTGCCTGGACTGGGCTACCTTGAGCCTATCGCGAATCAACTTAACCTTCCGTTCAGACTCCTTAATCAAATTTGGTCCAAAGAGCTGATGGTCTCCAACTTCGTCCCATGACAACGGTGTCCTGCACCTCCTTCCGTATAAGGCTTCGAAAGGTTCCATCTTCAGACTGGTTTGGTAACTGTTGTTATAAGAAAACTCCGCATACGGCAAGTTATCGTCCCAACTAGATCCATAATCTAGTGCACAAGCTCTCAGCATATCTTCCAAAATCTGATTGACTCTCTCAGTCTGTCCATCTGTCTGTGGATGAAAAGCTGTGCTGAACTCTAGCCTCGTACCCAAAGTTTCATGCAACTGATTCCAAAACTTTGAGGTAAATTGGGTTCCTCTGTCTGATACAATACTCCTCGGAACTCCATGCAAACCAATGATCCTAGTCATGTATATCTTTGCCAACTTAGCACTGGTGTAAGTGGTCTTAACTGGAATGAAATGTGCTACCTTCATCAAACGATCAACTATTACCCATATCGAGTCATATCCTGCTTTCGTCCTGGGTAGTCTTGTGATAAAATCCATGCCTATCTTATCCCACTTCCAATCGGGTATCGGCAATGGTTGCAACAATCCGGCTGGCTTCTGATGTTCTGCCTTTACTCTATGACATACATCGCAAACTGCTACATATGCTGCAATATCCTTCTTCATTCCGGTCCACCAGAATGTCTCCTTCAAATCCAAATACATCTTGGTATTTCCTGGGAGAATTGAATACGGTGAATCATGTGCCTCTTGCAAAATCAACTTCCTGATCTCTGGGTCATTTGGCACATAAACACGGTCCTCAAACCATAGGGTATCGTGCTCATCCTCACGAAATCCCTTTGCTTTTCCTTTGCTTAGTTTCTCCTTTATAGCAGCAATCTCCTTGTCAGATTTCTGAGCTTCTCTGATTCTATCCATCAATGTTGACTGAATCTCCAATGCTGCCACATAGCCTTTCGGAACTATCTCCAAACTTAGTTCACGAAGGTTTTCTGCTAACTCCTTGGTATTTCTCCCGTCATTAACGTATTGACATGGCTCTTGCGGCTCAATGCGTCAGCTACTACATTAGCTTTACCGGGATGGTAATGCAATCTCATATCATAATCCTTGATGAGCTCCAACCATCTCCTTTGTCTTAGATTCAACTCCTTCTGCGTGAAAATGTACTTCAAACTCTTGTGATCCGTGTACACCTCGCAATGATTTCCAATGAGGAAATGTCTCCATGTCTTCAATGCATGCACTACGGCTGCTAACTCCAAATCATGGGTGGCGTAATTCAACTCGTGAGGCTTCAGTTGTCGTGAAGCATACGAAACAACTCTCCCTTCCTGCATAAGCACTGCTCCAAGTCCTCGACGTGAAGCGTCGCAATACACCTCATAATCCTTGGTATGATCTGGCAAAATCAACACTGGTGAGGTAACCAAACGTTTCTTCAACTCCTGGAAACTAGCCTCACACTTCTCCGTCCATTTGAACTTAGTATCCTTCTTCAACAACTCCGTCATAGGCTTCGCAATCTTTGAAAAGTTCTCAATGAATCTCCGGTAGTATCCTGCGAGTCCAAGAAAACTCCGGATTTCTCCAACTGTCATTGGTGCTTCCCATTTGGTTACAGTCTCAACCTTTGTAGGGTCAACTGCTATCCCTTCTCCGGATATAATGTGTCCGAGAAATCCTACTTCCTTCAACCAAAACTCACATTTGCTAAATTTGGCATATAACTGATGTTCCCTCAGTTTCTCCAAAACCAAATGCAAATGTTCCTTATGCTCTTCTTCATTCTTTGAATAAACCAGGATATCATCAATGAACACTACGACGAACTTATCCAAAAACTCCATAAACACTTTGTTCATCATGTTCATAAAATAGGCAGGCGCGTTAGTCAATCCAAATGACATAACGGTATACTCGTACAATCCATATCTCGTGGTGAATGATGTCTTAGGTATGTCCTGCTCTCGAATCTTCAACTGGTGGTACCCTGATTGCAAATCGATCTTGGAAAACACTTTAGCTCCTTGCAAACGATCAAACAGATCATTTATCATTGGTAGTGGGTACTTGTTCTTGATGGTTACTTCATTCAATCCACGATAATCAACAACCATCCTCAATGATCCATCCTTCTTCCCCACTAGAAGTACGGGTGATCCCCAAGGCGAAGAACTTGGGCGAATATAACCTTTCTCCAGTAACTCCTTAATCTGATTCTTAATTTCTACCAAATCCTTTGTTGGCATCCGGTAGGGTCTCTTTGATATTGGGCATGTGCCTGGCAATAACTCAATCAAAAACTCAATGTCTCTATCCGGTGGCATGCCTGGCAACTCTTCCGGAAATATATCAGGAAAATCCTTTACCACTGGTACTTCCTCCTGCACAACTCTTGTCAGGCAATTTACTTGTGTCCTATTTGGCATATGCCGGGATACATACTTGATCGTTCTTCCTTCTGGCGTTGTAAGCAAAATTGACTTACTAGCACAATCGATGTTTCCTCCATACATCGACAACCAATCCATACCGAGGATTACATCCAATCCTTGAGATTCCAGAATAATCAAATCCGTTGGGAAAACATGCCTTCCTATACTCAATGGCACTTGAAAGCATCCTTGACTGGCCATGTATTCTGCTCCTGGCGAACTTACTAGCATAGGTGTTTTAAGAATCCTAGTGGGCAGGCTATATTTTTCCACAAATCCCCTTGATATGTTGAATGTGATGCACCAGTATCGAAAAGAACGAGTGCGGTAAATGACTTAACCAAAAACTTACTGATTACTGCATCAGGCTGATCTTCCACCTCCTCCACGTTAACGTGGTTCACCTGTCCCCTATTGAAAGGGTTCGGCTTCTTCCCTGAGCTTCCATTGCCATTTCCATTCTGGCCTTCAGGACATTCATTGGCATAATGTCCGGTCTTGGAACACTTGAAACAGGTGACCTGGCTCAGGTCTCTCTTGGATGGGGTTGATGGGGTGGTCCGGTTTTGGCCATTGCTTCCTCCATTCCCATTACCATTCTTGTGGCCATTGTGGTTGTGCGAACTACCTCCTCCATGGGTATGCTGAAACTGAAATCCCGATTTAGGGCTAATACGGGGCTTCTGCTGGGCTCCAGAGTTATACTTCCCCTGTCCATACTTCCTCTTGCGGTTCTCAATCTGCTGCTGCTTCCCTTCAATCATGATGGCACGATCTACCAACTCCTGGTAGTTTCTGAAACTCGCTACCATCAGCTGCATGCTTAACTCATCATTCAATCCTTCCAGAAACTTCTCCTGCTTAGCTGCATCCGTAGCAACGTCATCTGGGGCGTAACGTGCTAACTTGCTGAAGTCATCAACATACTGGCCAACCGTCCTTCCTCCTTGGCGTAAGTTGCGAAACTCACGCTTCTTCATGGCCATAGCTCCTGCTGAAACATGGGCAGTGCGGAAAGCTTGCTGAAACTGATCCCATGTGACAGTGTCAACTGGGAAAGTGGCTGTGAAATTCTCCCACCATGCTGCCGCGGGTCCTTCTAACTGATGTGCGGCAAACTTCACTTTCTCACCATCCGTGCATCCTGCAGTGGTCAACTCCCTTCCTATCTTGCGGAGCCAATCGTCTGCTACTATCGGCTCGATGCTACTGGAAAACACCGGCGAATTCAGCCTAAGGAAACGGGCTAGGTGGTCAATAGGTGGCGGAGGTGGTGGTGGGTTGTTGTTGTTGTTCTGCTGGTTCTGGACTAACATCTGCATCAACTAATTCTGCTGTTGGATCAACTGAGTGAGCTCCGGTGGAAATCCAGTGTCATGTCTCGGAGGCATCTGAGGGTTTAGAAAAGAAGAGAAATAAGAATAGAGAGAGGTCTAAAGAGAAAACACTACCCCAATGCACATGAGCAAATTCACACAAAATCACTTCATTCAATCAAACAAGGGCTTATAATCGATCTAGCTATCGCAAAAGTGCTTGAACTATAGTGTTTACATGGGGGGAAATACTACTAATAGTTGGTGGTCATCTAGAAATTTGAACCGACGGAAGACTCCATGATATCCGCTCCAGCTTCGTCGTCAAAGTCGGGTTCACTTGGATCCGAATTGGTGTCGTCGATGATGATGTAATTGTCTGGACATGCGACGTACTCATCTTCCTCCTTAGATGCTAACTTCCTCTTGAGTTCTTCAATCTCCTGTTTAAGATCGAGGTTGTGTCTTGCTAGAGCTACTATCTCATCCATGTAGTCCTTGCGTGTAGCCTTCAGTTCTCCTTCTAGCTCGATGATCCTTGTCTTTGCATTCTTCAACTCCATCATATCATTGCACATCTGGTTCTTGTGGCGTCGAATGTGCTGGTTTAACTTCTGGATGAATGCTGCAATGGATCTATCCTTCTTGGTGCTGACTAACTCCCATTGTTCATCCCGGCGTCCGCAAATCTGATAGATAGTGTCCTTGAGGTCTTCTTGATAAACTTCTCCAATGCGTCCTATGGTGATATGGGCTGCCATGCTCCTTCCTAGACTCCAGGTTGGTGCATTGAAAACACTATCTATGGGCTTCGTGATTGGCGCGAATGTCCTTCCCGGAACGTGAGCTTGAATCTTCCAGCGCTCCTCTTCAGGCAAAGTGGCGTTGAAGGTTCCCGTGAAACTTGGTAATCCAATGTTCAGGTACTTGGTGACTTCCTTCAAGTGAAATCCAAAAGGTGTGCCTTCATCCGGTTGAGCGTACTTAATCTTCGCGTCCTTCATCCTAAAAAGTAGAAAACATGAGGAGTTAGAAAATGAGGAGAGAATAGTGATCTATGGCTTTAACTTACTGGTCGTGTCCTACAGTCAGCGTGTGCTCTGATACCATCTCTGTAGCGACCAGACCTCAAACAGTCTGATCTCTGTGCTCCGGTGTCATCCCTGGATCAGTAATGCTGACACCACACAGTACTTCGAAGGATTTATAGCAGAGTGGTAATCACACACTTATTACATCGATGTCTCAAAAGAGAACTTATTACAATAATATGGCTTAAGGCCATCTAATATTGATAACAGCGGAAGACTTGGAAGATAAATGGGTCCATCAACTCCAACGGCAGCACTGAGTATAGAACCACGACCTAAAAGCACCTCAATCGTCGTCTGAAAAGTCTGCAACATTAACGTTGCAGCCCGAAACGGGTCAGCACATGGAATATGCTGGCAAGGTAACACATAGAGAATGATGGAATGAAATAGCTATACTATATGCATATTTGGCTGGTGGAAAGCTCTATGGTTACTGTTTTGCGTAAAGCCAATTTTTCCCTACTGCACAGGAATAAATTTATTTAACTATCATGGTGGTTGTTAAACATTGAGAATGGTTGACAGCATTCTCAATCCCAATTAAAAGTAATCATTAAAACCCAACAATATTAATTAGAAGTAACATGTTGAGATTCACATGATATTCAAGTACTAGATACTCAAGATTGTCCATAACCGGGGACACGGCTAATCATGATTAGTTTATTACACTCTGCAGAGGTTTGCGCATATTTCCCCACAAGACTCGATCGCCTCCGTTGGATTTCTCGCACTACTGGTGTTTGAGAAACGGATGACCGAGACACAGTCTTTCAGAAGCGCTAGCACCTTACGATGGATAGACCGGTACACCTACTTTCCCCTACATCTGCTAGTCTACCCTGTAAGAGTTTGCACGACTTAGTCAACTATGCCAGAGCCCATAATGGCTTGTGGCTGCACACGTAAGTATTTAGCATGAAAGATCTTATGATCCCTTTGAGCATGGGTGGCGGTCCAAAAATAAAATAGGCAAGTCCTGATAGAAATCAGGTGCCTCAATCCACCCAGATGTGTGTTTAAGTTGCCACCTTAGATAAACCCTTAAAATTATCACACTCACATGTGTCATGGATATCACTCACCCAATCCACGTCTACTAGCATAGCATGGCATAATAAGCAAACGTAGAAGTAACTCCCAAAGGTTTCATAATAAACAGGTAATAGGTACTACCTCATCTACTTCCCATCCCACAATTTAATTAGATCCTAATCATGCAATGTGCGAGGATTGATCTAATGCAATAAAACTGGGTTGTAGAAAAGGTATGATCAAAGTGTTACTTGCCTTGCTGATGATCCGCGAGTCCTAGAGATTCGAAGTAACAAGCGGCGCAATTCGGGTAATCTATCGCAGACAAACAACAAGCATACAATAAGTACTCATCTAATGCACAGGTAAAACTCGAACAAGAGAACGAGCCAGAAAGTTCAACTTAAGAACTCCGGTTGCAAAGAGAGAAAGAACCGAACAAAGAAACCGAAAACAAACGGCGGAAGAAAACAACTCGGTTCTAGCAAGTTGAAACTAGGTCAAATTTTACCGTAGCAAAAACTTAGTTAAAGTTGATTAGTCGGAATGGCGGTTTCGAAACGAAACTCAAGTGCTTGAATCACCTGATTCCGATAAACGAGCGAGAAGATAGACAAGAAAGAAGATCGGATCTGAGATCGCGATCGCGGAATAAATCCGAAAAAAGAAAAAGAAGAACGGTTGAACGAACGGACGTTCGTTAACCTAGAAGAAATCCGGTGATCACGT
This sequence comes from Triticum monococcum, assembly GCA_034509565.1. Classification (NCBI taxonomy): domain Eukaryota; kingdom Viridiplantae; phylum Streptophyta; class Magnoliopsida; order Poales; family Poaceae; genus Triticum; species Triticum monococcum. The sequence continues at coordinate 498,123,592 of CM067845.1, read as the reverse complement.
TCGTTAGGACGAACGGTCCGGCAAACGATCTCGGGCAACTAAATCGGAAAAGAAAACGAATCCGATCTAGGGCTTCGGAGAAGAAAACCGATCGTAAAACCGATCTAGAAAACTGGAACGGTTTCGCGAAGAAAAACGAATCGGAAAAGAAGAATCGGAACGATTAGAAGAAAACGATCCGATGGAAAGAATAGATGTAGCGCGGGCTACCTCCGGTGAAGTCTCTGGCGAGGGGCTCCGGCGGCGGTGGTGTACGGCGGCGGCGGCGCGGGTGTGGGGGGGGGGGGGGGGGCGGCGCGGCGGCGATGGGGCACTAGGGCGGCGCGCGGGTGTGGGGTGCTCTAGGCTTTGGGTTTGATGGGTTTAGAGGGGGGGGGGTGTGGGAGTATTTATATTGGGGAGGGGAGGGATTTACTTGGGGTAGGGGACAAGGAATTAGACTAGGACTAGGAAAGAAAAGAGGGAAGGAAAAGATCTAGAAAAAGAAAAGGAATATACGGAAGTAGGACAAAGTCCTACTAGGACTTCCATATAGGCAATGGCGGCGGCGGCCTCTGGCGCCTGGCGCACGCGCGCGGCCTCCTGGGCGGCCGGCTGGGCCTAAGGCCCAGGGGCGCTGCAGTTCCTTTTTTTTGTAAATCGGTTCCGCGCTCGGAAAAAAACAGAAAAACAAATCTAACGAACTCCAAAACTAATAAAGTAAATTTTCCCCGACTCCTAAAAATGAGTCGAACAAAATGAACTTTTCTCCGGGCCTAAAATGCAATTTTTGAAAACGCGCATTTTTTTCCCTATCCAAATAAAAGGCAAATGAAACTCCGATAAAACCAATGATCCTTTCTTCAAAATTTGATAAGACTCAAATATGAAAAAGACGAAATCTCCAACTCTCTCCAAGGGTCCTTGAGTTGCGTGAAATTTCTAGGATCGGCAAAATGCAAGAAAATATGATATGCATGATGATCTAATGTGTAACATTCCAAATTGAAAATTTGGGATGTTACAAATGGTAGAGACCATTAAGAGAACATCAGCAGACTAGAAGAGGAGCTGTGGATATGCCCCACAGATTCAGGAGCTCATCAACTCAAAGATGGGCACGGGCACATACTAGTTGGACAAGGAACACCTGCCCATCCGTCCAGATTTTGAAGATAACCAAGTGGTCATGACTGAGAATGAGCCATCATCTGCCCAAGCACAAGCCAAGAAGGAGAAGGCGAAGAAGGAGAAAGCTGTCAGGATGCCTACTCAAGAGGAGGCATCTGAATATTTTCTGAAAACCAAGCAAGAGCAGCTTGGTTACCTGATTGCGTCCACCCTGCGGATTGAGCAAGGACTAGCCACCCTAACTCAGAACCAGGCAAGCTTAGAGAGGATCATGGAACAGAGGTTCTATGATTTGGACATCAAGGTGACAGAGATATAGACTGCCGTGGAGCAGCTCTAGGATGACATGAATGAGAGGAGAGGCAGGACTACGACTGATGCTTTTGCTAGGGTGCCACGAGGTCCGAGGTCGTCTGCAATGCTAGTTGCTGACACCAGAGCTACCACGTCTGCGCCAGCCACAGCCTCAGTTCCACCAGCTCCAGCATCCACTTCAGCCTCAACTCCGACCACGTCTACCGAAGGCTTCGTCCTTGGAGTGCTCCGGACTCCACCACCACCTGAAGATCAAGCCTGAGCGTCGACTTAGCACTATGCATTTTCTAGGAACTTTTTGGTAACTTGTTGCCAAAGGGGGAGAAAATGTATAGATCATAGGCTTCGATAGAGAGTGTTGCTTTTATTCTCTCTTGTTGTATTTGGTGTTTTTTTTGAACTTTATTTGCTTGTGTGTGAGATACTACGTCTTTATGCCTGTGAGACATCAATGATCATGTGTTTGATCATAAGCTACACTTAATGTTTGCTTAATGCTATTTTTATCCTATCTATCTTATGTGATCACTCACTATTCTTGGTGATGAGTGCATGTATTTCATTCTTATCATTTTAAGCGCTCCACCAAGATGTATGTGACATGGAAGAGTAACCCATGACTCTAAACTCCTTGTGCATTTGCAGTCCAAAGCAAATTCTAAATATGCACAAATTTAGGGGGAGCTCTTACTTGTCACATACTTCTCAAAGCGACGATGTATTTCATGATTATTATAATTTGTCGAAGCTTTGATCTATATGTTGTCATCAATTACCAAAAAGGGGGAGATTGAAAGTGCAACTATCCCTAGGTGGTTTTGGTAATTCATAACAACATATAGCTCATTGAGCTAATGCTATTTCAAGATGATTATTTCAGGAAAGCTCAATGATTGGCATGGCATGGATGTGAAAGTGGAACCCTCAAACTGCTAAGGACAAAGAATTGGCTCAAGCTCAAAAGTTCAAGACTCTTCATTTTATATTTTAGTGATCCAAGATCACATTGAGTCTTTAGGAAAAGCCAATACTATCAAGGAGGGATGAGGTGTTGCTTAATGAGCCTCTTGCTTTATGTGCTTGGTGATATGCTCCAAAATCCTCAACCACTTTTCCATAGCCACAAATGACCTAAACACTAAGCCAAACTCGGTCATACCGATTCTTTCAATCCGGCGCCACCGAGTTTCACTTGTCATTTGCCACTGCCAAACCCTAGCAATTCGGTCCTACCGATAAGGATCTCGGTCTCACCGAGATGGGATTGCAAACTCTCTGTTTCCCTTTCGTAACGTTTCGGTCTCACCGAAAGAGCGAATCGGTCCCACCGAGATTGCAATGTAAACTCTATGTTTCCTTCTTGTAACTTTTCGGTCTCACCGAAAGAGCGAGTCGGTCCCACCGAGTTTGCCTGACCAACTCTCTGGTTAGCTTATTGCCAAACTCGGTCTCACCGAGTTTGTGCAATCAGTCTCACCGAGATTACGTTATGCCCAAACCCTAACCGAATCGGTCCTACCGAGTTGCATGTTAGTCCCACCTAAATCTCTAATGGTCACTAGGTTTAATATTTCGGTCCGACCGAGTTTGTTTATTCGGTCCCACCAAGATTGGTAAATTGTGTGTAACGGTTGGATTTTGTGTGGAGGCTATAAATACCCCTCCACCTCCTCTTCACTCGTGGAGAGAGCCATCAGAACACATACACCATTCCAACTCATATGTTCTGAGAGAGAACCACCTACTCATGTGTTGAGGCCAAGATATTCCATTCCAACCATATGAATCTTGATCTCTAGCCTTCCCCAAGTTGCTTTCCACTCAAATCTTCTTTCCACCAGATCCAAATCCTATGAGAGAGAGTTGAGTGTTGGGGAGACTATCATTTGAAGCACAAGAGCAAGGATTTATCATCAACACACCATTTGTTACTTCTTGGAGAGTGGTGTCTCCTAGATTGGCTAGGTGTCACTTGGGAGCCTCCGACAAGATTGTGGAGTTGAACCAAGGAGTTTGTAAGGGCAAGGAGATCACCTACTGTTGGGGAACGTTGCAGAAAACAAAATTTTTCCTACGGTTTCACCAAGATCCATCTATGAGTCCATCTAGCAACGAGTGATCGGATGCATCTACATACCTTTGTAGATCGCGAGCGGAAGCGTTCAAAGAATGGGGATGAGGTAGTCGTACACGACGTGATCCAAATCACCGGAGATCCTAGCGCCGAACGGACGGCACCTCCGCGTTCAACACACGTACGGAGCGGATGGCGTCTCCTCCTTCTTGATCCAGCAAGGGGAGAGGAGAGGTTGAGGAAGATGGCTCCAGCAGCAGCACAACGGCGTGGTGGTGATGGAGCTGCAATACTCCGTCAGGGCTTCGCCAAGCACTATGGAGGAGGAGGAGGTGTTGGAGAGGGAGAAGGAGGCAACCAAAGGCGTGGTTCAAGAGGCCCTCCTTCCCTCACTATATATAGGGGGCCTAGGGGGGGTGCCGGCCCTAGGAGATCCAATCTCCTAGGGGGGCGGCGGCCAAGGGAGGATTCCCTCCCCCCAAGGCACCTAGGGGGTGCCTTCCCCTTGTGGGACTCTTCCCCTTTGAAACCCTAGGCGCATGGGCCTATTGGGGCTGGTGCCCTTGGCCCATGTAGGCCAAGGCGCACCCCCTACAGCCCATGTGGTGAAGGAAATATGCCCTAGAGGCAATAATAAAGTTATTATTTATTTCCTTATATCATGATAAATATTTATTATTCATGCTAGAATTGTATTTACCGGAAACATAATACATGTGTGAATACATAGACAAACAGAGTGTCACTAGTATGCCTCTACTTGACTAGCTCGTTAATCAAAGATGGTTATGTTTCCTAACCATGGACAAAAGAGTTGTTATTTGATTAACGAGGTCACATCATTAGTTGAATGATCTGATTGACATGACCCATTCCATTAGCTTAGCACATGATCGTTTAGTATGTTGCCATTGCTTTCTTCATGACTTATACATGTTCCTATGACTATGAGATTATGCAACTCCCGTTTGCCGGAGGAACACTTTGGGTGCTACCAAACGTCACAACGTAACTGGGTGATTATAAAGGAGTACTACAGGTGTCTCCAAAGGTAGATGTTGGGTTGGCATATTTCGAGATTAGGATTTGTCACTCCGATTGTCGGAGAGGTATCTCTGGGCCCTCTCGGTAATGCACATCACTTAAGCCTTGCAAGCATTGCAACTAATGAGTTAGTTGCGGGATGATGTATTATGGAACGAGTAAAGAGACTTGCCAGTAACGAGATTGAACTAGGTATTGGATACCGACGATCGAATCTCGGGCAAGTAACATACCGATGACAAAGGGAACAACGTATGTTGTTATGCGGTCTGACCGATAAAGATCTTCGTAGAATATGTAGGAGCCAATATGGGCATCCAGGTCCTATTGGTTATTGACCGGAGACGTGTCTCGTTCATGTCTACATTGTTCTCGAACCATAGGGTCCGCACGCTTAAGGTGTCGATGATAGTTGTATTATGAGTTTATGAGTTTTGATGTACCGAAGGAGTTCGGAGTCCCGGATGAGATCGGGGACATGACGAGGAGTCTCGAAATGGTCGAGACGTAAAGATCGATATATTGGACGACTATATTCGGACATCGGAAAGGTTCCGAGTGATTCGGGTATTTTTCGGAGTACCGGGTAGTTACGGGAGAAGTAATGGGCCTTGATGGGCTTTAGTGGGAAGAGGAAAAGGCTGCTGCGCCCCCCCTCCCCTTTGGTCCGAATTGGACTAGGGAAAAGGGGGCCGGCCACCTCTCCTTCTCCTCCTATTCCTTCTCCCTTCCTCCCGTCTTGATGGACTCCTACTAGGACTTGGAGTCCTAGTAGGACTCCCATCCTGGCCGCACCTTATGCCTTGGCCGGCCTCCTCCTCCTTCATCCTTTATATACAGGGGCAGGGGGCACCCCATAGACACACAAGTTGATCATTGTTGATCGTTCCTTAGCCGTGTGCGGTGCCCCCTGCCACCAAATTCCACCTCGGTCATATCGTTGTAGAGCTTAGGCGAAGCCCTGCGTTGGTAGTACATCAAGATCGTCACCACGTCGTCGTGTTGAAGGAACTCTTCCTCGACGCTTTGCTGGATCGGAGCCCGAGGATCGTCATCGAGCTGAACGTGTGCTAAGAACTCGGAGGTGCCGGAGTAACGGTGCTTGGATCGGTCGGATCGGGAAGAAGACGTACGACTACTTCCTCTACGTTATGTGATCGCTTCCGCAGTCGGTCTGCGTTGGTACGTAGACAACACTCTCCCCCTCGTTGCTATGCATCACCATGATCTTGCGTGTGCGTAGGAAATTTTTTGAAATTACTACGTTCCCCAACAGTGGCATCCGAGCCTAGGTTTTATGGTTTGATGTTATATGCACGAGTAGAACACAAGTGAGTTGTGGGCGATATAAGTCATACTGCCTACCAGCATGTCATACTTTGGTTCGGCGGTATTGTTGGATGAAGCGGCCCGGACCGACATTACGCGTACGCTTACGCGAGACCGGTTTCCCCGACGTGCTTTGCACATAGGTGACTTGTGGGTGACTGTTTCTCCAACTTTAGTTGAACCGAGTGTGGCTACGCCCGGTCCTTGCGAAGGTTAAAACGGAGTCTATTTGACAAACTATCATTGTGGTTTTGATGCGTAGGTGAGATTGGTTCTTGCTTAAGCCCGTAGCAGCCACGTAAAACTTGCAACAACAAAGTAGAGGACGTCTAACTTGTTTTTGCAGGGCATGATTGTGATATGATATGGTCAAGACGTGATGAGATATAAGTTGTTGTATGAGATGATCATGTTTTGTTGAAGTTATCGGCAACTGGCAAAAGCCTTATGGTTGTCTCTTTATTGCATAAGATGCAAGCGCCAAATAATTGCTTTACTTTATCGCTATGCGATAGCAATAGTTGCAAGAGCAATAGTTGGCGAGACGGCCGTGTGACGACACATTGATATAGATCAAGATGATGGAGATCATGGTGTCATGCCGGTGATGACAGAGATCATGACAGTACTTTGGAGATGGAGATCAAAGAAGCAAGATGATGATGGCCATATCATGTCACATATTTTGATTGCATATGATGTTTATCTTTTATACATCTTATTTTTGCTTTGATTGACTGTAGCATTATAAGATGATCTCTCACTAAATTATCAAGAAGTGTTCTCCCTGAGTATGCACCGTTGCGAAAGTTCTTCGTGCTGTGACACCACGTGATGATCGGGTGTGATAGGTTCTACATTCAAATACAATGGATGCAAAACAGTTGCACACGCGGAATACTCAGGTTATACTTGACGAGCCAAACATATACAGATATGGCCTCGGAACACAGAGACCGAAAGGTCGAGCGTGAATCATATAGTAGATATGATCAACATAACGATGTTCACCATTGAAAACTACTCCATCTCACGTGATGATCGGTTATGGTTTAGTTGATTTGGATCACGTGATAACTTAGAGGATTAGAGGGATATCTATCTAAGTGGGAGTTCTTAAGTAATATGATTAATTGAACTTAAATTTATCATGAACTTAGTCCTGGTAGTATTTTGCAAATTATGTTATAGATCAATAGCTCGCGTTGTTGCTTCCCTGTGTTTATTTTGATATGTTCCTAGAGAAAATTATGTTGAAAGATGTTAGTAGCAATGATGCGGATTGGATCCGTGATCTGAGGTTTATCCTCATTTCTGCACAGAAAAATTATGTCCTTGATGCACCGCTAGGTGACAGACCTATTGCAGGAGCAGATGCAGACGTTATGAACGTTTGGCTAGCTCAATATGATGACTACTTGATAGTTTAGTGCACCATGCTTAATGGCTTAGAATCGGGACTTCAAAGACGTTTTGAACGTCATGGACCATATGAGATGTTCCAGGAGTTGAAGTTAATATTTCAAGCAAATACCCGAGTTGAGAGATATGAAGTCTCCAACAAGTTCTATAGCTAAAAGATGGAGGAGAATCGCTCAACTAGTGAGCATGTGCTCAGATTGTCTGGGTACTACAATCGCTTGAATCAAGTGGGAGTTAATCTTCCAGATGAGATAGTGATTGACAGAATTCTCTAGTCACCATCACCAAGTTAGTAGAACTTCGTGATGAACTATGATATGTAAGGGATAACGGAAACGATTCCCAAGCTCTTCGTGATGCTGAAATCGATGAAGGTAGAAATCAAGAAAAACATCAAGTGTTGATGGTTGGAAAGACCACTAGTTTGAAGAAAAGGGCAAAAGGGAAGAAGGGGAACTTCAAGAAGAACGGCAAGCAAGTTGCTGCTCAAGTGAAGAAGCCCAAGTCTGGTCCTAAGCCTGAGACTAAGTGCTTCTACTGCAAAGGGACTGGTCACTGGAAGCGGAACTACCCCAAGTATTTGGCGGATAAGAAGGATGGCAAAATGAACAAAAGTATATTTGTTATACATGTTATTGATGTGTGCTTTACTAGTGTTTATAGCAACCCCTCAGTATTTTATATTGGTTCAGTTGCTAAGAGTAGTAACTCGAAACAGGAGTTGCAGAATAAACAGAGACTAGTTAAGGATGAAGTGACGATGTGTGTTGGAAGTAGTTCCAAGATTGATATGATCATCATCACACACTCCCCTATACTTTCGGGATTAGTGTTGAACTTAAATAAGTGTTATTTGGTTTTTGCGTTGAGCATGAATATGATTTGATCATGTTTATTGCAATACGGTTATTCATTAAAGTCAGAGAATAATTGTTGTTCTGTTTACATGAATAAAACCTTCGATGGTCATACACCCAATGAAACAAGTTCGTTGGATCTCGATCGTAGTGATACACATATTCATAATATTGAAACCAAAAGATGCAAAGTTAATAATGATAGTGCAACTTATTTGTGGCACTGCCGTTTAGGTCATATTGGTATAAAGCGCATGAAGAAACTCCATGCTGATGGGCTTTCGGAATCACTTGATTATGAATCACTTGATGCTTGCGAACCATGCCTTTTGGGCAAGATGACTAAAACGCCGCTCTCCGGAACAATGGAGCAAGCAACAGATTTGTTGGAAATCATACATACTGATGTATGTGGTCCCATGAATATTTAAGGCTTGCAGCGGGTATCATTATTTTCTGACCTTCACAGATGATTTGAGCAGATATGGGTATATCTACTTAATGAAATAGAAGTCGGATACATTTGAAAAGTTCATATAATTTCAGAGTGAAGTGGAAAATCATCGTAACAAGAAAATAAAGTTTCTACGATCTGATCATGGAAAAGAGTATTTGAGTTACGAGTTTGGTCTTCAGTTAAACCAATGTGAAATAGTTTCACTACTCACGCCACCTGGAACACCACAGCATAATGGTGTGTCCGAACGTCATAACCGTACTTTATTGGATATAGTGCAATCTATGATGTTTCTTACCGATTTACCACTATCGTTTTGGGGTTATGCATTAGAGACAGCCGCATTCACGTTAAATAGGGCACCATCTAAATTCGTTGAGGCGACACCATGTGAACAATGGTTTGGCAAGAAACATAAGCTGTCATTTCTTAAAGTTTGGGGCTGCGATGCTTATATGAAAAAGTTTCATCCTGATAAGCTCAAACTCAAATCAGAGAAGTGCGTCTTCATAGGATATCCAAAGGAAACTATTGGATACACCTTCTATCACAGATCCGAAGGCAAGACTTTTGTTGCTAAAATTCGGAAATTTTCTGGAGAAGGAGTTTCTCTCGAAAGAAGTGAGTGGGAGGAAAGTAGAACTTGACGAGGTAACTGTACCTGCTCCCTTATTGGAAAGTAGTACATCACAGAAAACTGTTTCTGTGACACCTACACCAGTTAGTGAGGAAGCTAATGATGATGATCATGAAACTTTAGAACAAGATACTACTGAACCTCGTAGATCAACCAGAGTAAGATCCGCGCTAGAGTGGTACGGTAATCCTTTTCTGGAAGTCATGCTACTAGATCATGATGAACCTACGAACTATGAGGAAGCGATGATGAGCCCAGATTCCGCGAAATGGTTTGAGGCCATGAAATCTGAGATATGATCCATGTATGAGAACAAAGTATGGACTTTGATGGATTTTCCCGATGATCGGCAAACCATAGAAAATAAATGGATCTTCAAGAGGAAGACGGACGCTGATAGTAGTGTTACTATCTACAAAGCTAGAATTGTCAAAAAAGGTTTTCGACAAGTTCAAGGTGTTGACTACGATGAGTTTTTCTCACTCGTATCTATGCTTAAGTCTGTCCGAATCATGTTAGCAATTGCCGCATTTTATGAAATCTGGCAAATGGATAAACAAAACTGCATTCCTTAATGGATTTATTAAAGAAGAGTTGTATGTGATGCAACTAGAAGGTTTTGTTAATCCGAAAGGTGCTAACAAAATGTGCAAGCTCCAGCGATCCATCTGTGGACTGGTGCAAGCATCTCGGAGTTGGAATATACGCTTTGATAAGTTGATCAAAGCATATAGTTTTATACAGACTTGCGGTGAAGCCTGTATTTACGAGAAAGTGAGTGGGAGCACTACAACATTTCTGATAAGTATATGTGAATGACATATTGTTGATCGGAAATAATGTAGAATTATTCTGTAAAGCATAAAAGGAGTGTTTGAAAGGCGTTTTTCAAAGAAAGACTTCGGTAAAGCTGCTTACATATTGAGCTTCAAGATCTATAGAGATAGATCAAGACGCTTGATAAGTTTTTCAATAAGTACATACCTTGACAAGATTTTGAAGTAGTTCAAAATGGAACAGTCAAAGAAAAAGTTTCTTGCCTGTGTTACAAGGTGTGAAGTTGAGTAAAGACTCAAAGCCCGACCACGGCAGAAGATAGAAAGAGAATGAAAGTCATTCCCTATGCCTCATTCATAGGTTCTATAAAGTATGCCATGCTGTGTACCAGATCTATTGTATACCCTGCACTGATTTGGCAAGGGAGTACAATAGTGATCTAGGAGTAGATCACTGGACAGCGGTCAGAATTATCCTTAGTGAAATAAGGATGTGTTTCTCGATTATGGACGTGACAAAAAGGTTCATTGTAAAGGGTTACGTCGATGCAAGTTTTTGACACTGATCCAGATGAATCCAAAGTCACAATCTGGATACATATCGAAAGTGGGAGCAATTAGCTAGAGTAGCTCCGTGGAGAGCATTATAGACAAAGAATTTTGCAAAATACTTACGGATCTGAATGTGACAGACCCGTTGACTAAAATTATCTCACAAGCAAAAACATGATCACACCTTAGTACTCTTTGGGTGTTAATCACATAGAGATGTGAACTAGATTATTGACTCTAGTAAACCCTTTGAGTGTTGGTCACATGACGATGTGAACTATGGGTGTTAATCACATGGTGATGTGAACTATTGCTGCTAAATCACATGGCGATGTGAACTAGATTATTGACTCTAGTGCAAGTGGGAGACTGAAGGAAATATGCCCTAGAGGCAATAATAAAGTTATTATTTACTTCCTTATATCATGATAAATGTTTATTATTCATGCTAGAATTGTATTAACCGGAAACATAATACATGTGTGAATACATAGACAAACAGAGTGTCACTAGTATGCCTCTACTTGACTAGCTCGTTAATCAAAGATGGTTATGTTTCCTAACCATGGACAAAAGAGTTGTTATTTGATTAACGAGGTCACATCATTAGTTGAATGATCTGATTGACATGACCCATTCCATTAGCTTAGCACACGATCGTTTAGTATGTTGCTATTGCTTTCTTCATGACTTATACTTGTTCATATGACTATGAGATTATGCAACTCCCGTTTGCCGGAGGAACACTTTGGGTGCTACCAAACGTCACAACGTAACTGGGTGATTATAAAGGAGTACTACAGGTGTCTCCAAAGGTAGATGTTGGGTTGGCGTATTTCGAGATTAGGATTTGTCACTCCGATTGTCGGAGAGGTATCTCTGGGCCCTCTCGGTAATGCACATCACTTAAGCCTTGCAAGCATTGCAACTAATGAGTTAGTTGCGGGATGATGTATTACGGAACGAGTAAAGAGACTTGCCAGTAACGAGATTGAACTAGGTATTGGATACCGACGATCGAATCTCGGGCAAGTAACATACCGATGACAAAGGGAACAACGTATGTTGTTATGCGGTCTGACCGATAAAGATCTTCGTAGAATATGTAGGAGCCAATATGGGCATCCAGGTCCCGCTATTGGTTACAACCGGAGACGTGTCTCGGTCATGTCTACATTGTTCTTGAACCGTAGGGTCCGCACGCTTAAGGTTTCGATGACAGTTGTATTATGAGTTTATGAGTTTTTATGTACCGAAGGAGTTCGGAGTCCCGGATGAGATCGGGGACATGACGAGGAGTCTCGAAATGGTCGATACGTAAAGATCGATATATTGGACGACTATATTCGGACATCGAAAAGGTTCCGAGTGATTCGGGTATTTTTCGGAGTACCGGGTAGTTACGGGAGAAGTAATGGGCCTTGATGGGCTTTAGTGGGAAGAGGAAAAGGCTGCTGCGCCCCCCCTCCCCTTTGGTCCGAATTGGACTAGGGAAAAGGGGGCCGGCCACCTCTCCTTCTCCTCCTATTCCTTCTCCCTTCCTCCCCTCTTGATGGACTCCTACTAGGACTTGGAGTCCTAGTAGGACTCCCATCCTGGCCGCACCTTATGCCTTGGCCGGCCTCCTCCTCCTTCATCCTTTATATACAGGGGCAGGGGCACCCCATAGACACACAAGTTGATCATTGTTGATCGTTCCTTAGCCGTGTGCGGTGCCCCCTGCCACCAAATTCCACCTCGGTCATATCGTTGTAGAGCTTAGGCGAAGCTCTGCGTCGGTAGTACATCAAGATCGTCACCAGGCCGTCGTGCTGACGGAACTCTTCCTCGACGCTTTGCTGGATCGGAGTCCGAGGATCGTCATCGAGCTGAACGTGTGCTAAGAACTCAGAGGTGCTGGAGTAACGGTGCTTGGATCGGTCGGATCGGGAAGAAGACGTACGACTACTTCCTGTACGTTATGTGATCGCTTCCGCAGTCGGTCTGCGTTGGTACGTAGACAACACTCTCCCCCTCGTTGCTATGCATCACCATGATCTTGCGTGTGCGTAGGAATTTTTTTGAAATTACTACGTTCCCCAACATGTGGCCCCCTAGGGCAGGTGGCCCCACCCGGTGGACCCCCGGGACCCTTCCGGTGGTCCCGGTACAATACCGGTGACCCCGAAACTTGTCCCGATGGCCGAAACAGCACTTCCTATATAGAATTATTTACCTCCGGACCATTCCGGAACTCCTCGGGACGTCCGGGATCTCATCCGGGACTCCGAACAACATTCGGGTTACTGCATATACATATCCCTACAACCCTAGCGTCACCGAACCTTAAGTGTGTAGACCCTACGGGTTCGGGAGACATGTAGACATGACCGAGACGACTCTACGACCAATAACCAACAGCGGGATCTGGATACCCATGTTGGCTCCCACATACTCCACGATGATCTCATCGGATGAACCACGATGTCGAGGATTCAAGCAACCCTGTATACAATTCGCTTTGTCAATCGGTATGTTACTTGCCCGAGATTCGATCGTCGGTATCCCAATACCTCGTTCAATCTCGTTACCGGCAAGTCACTTTACTCGTACCATAATGCATGATCCCGTGACCAGACACTTGGTCACTTTGAGCTCATTATGATGATGCATTACCGAGTGGGCCCAGTGATACCTCTCCGTCATACGGAGTGACAAATCCCGGTCTTGATCCGTGTCAACCCAACAGACACTTTCAAAGATACCCGTAGTATACCTTTATAGTCACCCAGTTACGTTGTGACGTTTGGTACACTCAAAGCACTCCTACGGCATCTGGGAGCTACACGATCTCATGGTTTAAGGAAAGGATACTTGACATTGGAAAAACTCTAGCAAACGAACTACACGATCTTGTGCTATGTTTAGGATTGGGTCTTGTCCATCACATCATTCTCCTAATGATGTGATCTCGTTATCAATGACATCCAATGTCCATAGTCAGGAAACCATGACTATCTGTTGATCAACGAGCTAGTCAACTAGAGGCTTACTAGGTACACGTTGGTGTCTATTATTCACACATGTATTACGATTTCCGGATAACACAATTATAGCATGAATAAAGACAATTATCATGAACAAGGAAATATAATAATAATGCTTTTTATTATTTCCTCTAGGGCATATTTCCAACAGTCTCCCACTTGCACTAGAGTCAATAATCTAGTTACATTGTGATGAATCGAACACCCATGGAATTCTGGTGTTGATCATGTTTTGCTCTAGGGAGAGGTTTAGTCAACGAATCTGCTACATTCAGGTCCGTATGTACTTTACAAATATCCATGTCTCCATCTTGAACATTTTCACGAATGGAGTTGAAGCGACGCTTGATGTGCCTTGTCTTCTTGTGAAACCTGGGCTCCTTGGTGAGTGCAATAGCTCTAGTGTTGTCACAGAAGAGTTTGATTGGTCCCGACGCATTGGGTATGACTGCTAGGTCGGTGATGAACTCCTTCACCCAAATTGCTTCATGTGCTGCCTCCGAGGCTGCCATGTACTCCGCTTCACATGTAGATTCCGCCACGACGCTCTGCTTGGAACTGCACCAGCTTACTGCCCCCCATTCAAAATATACACGTATCCAGTTTGTGACTTTGAGTCATCCAGATCTGTGTCGAAGCTAGCGTCGACGTAACCCTTTACGACGAGCTCTTTGTCACCTCCATAAACGAGAAACATTTCCTTAGTCCTTTTCAGGTACTTCAGGATATTCTTGACCGCTGTCCAGTGTTCCTTGCCGGGATTACTTTGGTACCTTCCTACCAAACTTACGACAAGGTTTACATCAGGTCTGGTACACAGCATGGCATACATAATAGAACCTATGGCTGAGACATAGGGGATGACACTCATCTCTTCTATATCTTCTGCTGTGGTCGGACATTGAGCTGAGCTCAATTTCATACCTTGTAACACAGGCAAGAACCCCTTCTTAGATTGATCCATATTGAACTTCTTCAATATCTTGTCAAGGTATGTGCTTTGTGAAAGACCTATGAGGCGTCTTGATCTATCTTTATAGATCTTGATGCCTAATATATAAGCAGCTTCTCCAAGGTCCTTCATTGAAAAACTCTTATTCAAGTAGGCCTTGATGCTGTCCAAGAGTTCTATATCATTTCCCATCAAAAGTATGTCATCTACATATAATATGAGAAATGCTACAGAGCTCCCACTCACTTTCTTGTAAACGCAGGCTTCTCCATAAGTCTGCGTAAACCCAAACGCTTTGATCATCTCATCAAAGCGAATGTTCAACTCTGAGATGCTTGCACCAGCCCATAAATCGAGCATTGGAGCTTGCACACCTTGTCAGCATTCTTAGGATTGACAAAACCTTCCGGCTGCATCATATACAATTCTTCCTTAAGGAAACCATTAAGGAATGCCGTTTTGACGTCCATTTGCCATATCTCATAATCATAGAATGCGGCAATTGCTAACATGATTCGGACGGACTTTAGCTTCGCTACCGGTGAGAAAGTCTCATCGTAGTCAACCCCTTGAACTTGTCGATAACCCTTAGCGACAAGCCGAGCTTTATAGATGCTCACATTACCATCCGCGTCTGTCTTCTTCTTAAAGATCCATTTATTTTCTATGGCTCGCCGTTCAACGGGCAAGTCAGTCAAAGTCCATACTTCGTTTTCATACATGGATCCTATCTCGGATTTCATGGCTCCTAGCCATTTGTCGGAATCCGGGCCCGCCATCGCTTCTTCATAGTTCGAAGGTTCACCGTTGTCTAATAACATGATTTCCAAGACAGGGTTGCCGTACCACTCTGGTGCGGAACGTGTCCTTGTGGACCTTCGGATTTCAGTAGGAGCTTGATCAGAAGTATCTTGATCATCATCAATAACTTCCTCTCTAGTCGGTGCAGGCACCTCAGGAATATTTTCTTGAGTTGTGCCTTTTTCCGGTTCAAGAGGTAATACTTCATCAAGTTCTACTTTCCTCCCACTTACTTCTTTCGAGAGAAACTCCTTCTCTAGAAAGGATCCATTCTTGGCAACAAAGATCTTGCCTTCGGATCTGAGGTAGAAGGTATACCCAACAGTTTCTTTAGGGTATCCTATGAAGACGCATTTTTCCGACTTGGGTTCGAGCTTTTCAGGTTGAAGTTTCTTGACATAAGCATCGCATCCCCAAACTTTTAGAAACGACAGCTTGGGTTTCTTACCAAACCATAATTCAAACGGTGTCGTCTCAATGGATTTCGACGGAGCCCTTTTAAAGTGAATGCGGCAGTCTCTAAAGCATAGCCCCAAAAAGATAGCGGTAAATCGGTAAGAGACATCATAGATCGCACCATATCTAATAGAGTGCGATTACGACGTTCGGACACACCATTACGCTGAGGTGTTCCAGGCGGCGTGAGTTGTGAAACTATTCCACATTTTCTTAAGTGTGTGCCAAATTCGTGACTCAAGTATTCTCCTCCACGATCTGATCGTAGAAACTTGATTTTCCTGTCACGTTGATTTTCAACCTCACTCTGAAATTCCTTGAACTTTTCAAAGGTTTCAGACTTTTGTTTCATTAAGTAGACATACCCATATCTACTCAAGTCATCAGTGAGGGTGAGAACATAACGATAGCCACCGTGAGCCTCAACACTCATTGGACCGCACACATCAGTATGTATGATTTCCAATAAGTTGGTTGCTCGCTCCATTGTTCCTGAGAACGGAGTCTTGGTCATTTTACCCATGAGGCATGGTTCGCACGTGTCAAATGATTCATAATCAAGAGACTCTAAAATTCCATCTGCATGGAGCTTCTTCATGCGTTTGACACCTATGTGACTAAGGCGGCAGTGCCACAAGTATGTGGGACTATCATTATCAACCTTACATCTTTTGGTACTCACACTATGAATATGTGTAGCATTATGCTCGTGATTCATTAAGAATAAACCATTCACCATAGGAGCATGACCATAAAACATATCTCTCATATAAATAGAACAACCATTATTCTCAGATTTAAATGAGTAGCCATCTCGAATTAAACGAGATCCCGATACAATGTTCATGCTCAAAGCTGGCACTAAATAACAATTATTAAGGTTTAAAACTAATCCCGAAGGTAAATGAAGAGGCAGCGTGCCGATGGTGATCACATCGACCTTGGAACCATTTCCGATGCGCATCGTCACCTCGTCCTTCGCCAGTCTCCGCTTATTCCGAAGCTCCTGCTTTAAGTTACAAATGTGAGCAACTGCACCGGTATCAAATACCCAGGAGCTACTACGAGTACTGGTAAGGTACACATCAATTACATGTATATCATATATACCTTTTGTTTTGTCGGCCTTCTTGTCCGCTAAGTATTTGGGGCAGTTCCGCTTCCAGTGACCACTTTCCTTGCAATAAAAGCACTCAGTCTCGGGCTTGGGTCCATTCTTTGGCTTCTTCCCGGCAGCTTGCTTGCCGGGCGCGGCAACTCCCTTGCCGTCCTTCTTGAAGTTCTTTTTACCCTTGCCCTTCTTGAACTTAGTGGTTTTATTGACCATCAACACTTGATGTTCCTTTTTGACTTCTACCTCTGCTGATTTCAGCATAGCAAATACTTCAGGAATGGTCTTTTCCATCCCCTGCATATTGAAGTTCATCACAAAGCTCTTGTAGCTTGGTGGAAGCAACTGAAGGATTTTGTCAATGACCGCGTCATCCGGGAGATTAACTCCCAGCTGAGTCAAGCGGTTATGTAACCCAGACATAGTAAGTATGTGTTCACTGGCAGAACTATTTTCCTCCATCTTACAGCTGAAGAATTTGTCGGAGACTTCATATCTCTCGACCCGGGCATGAGCTTGAAAAACCATTTTCAGCTCTTCGAACATCTCATATGCTCCATGTCTCTCAAAACGCTTTTGGAGCCCCGGCTCTAAGCTGTAAAGCATGCCGCACTGAACGAGGGAGTAGTCATCGGTACGTGCCTGCCAAGCGTTCATAACGTCTTGTTCTGTAGGGAGAATAGGTGCGTCACCCAGCGGTGCTTGTAGGACATAATATTTCCTGGCAGCTATAAGGATGATCCTCAGGTTCCGGACCCAGTCCGTATAGTTGCTGCCATCGTCTTTCAGCTTGGTTTTCTCTAGGAACGCGTTGAAGTTGAGGACTACGTTGGTCATTTGATCTACAAGACATATTGTAAATATTTTAGACTAAGTTCATGATAATTAAGTTCATCTAATCAAATTATTCAATGAACTCCCACTTAGATAGACATCCCTCTTCTAGTCATCTAAGTATAACATGATCCGAGTCAACTAGGCCATGTCCGATCATCACATGAGACGGACTAGTCAACGTCGGTGAACATCTTCATGTTGATCGTATCTTCTATACGACTCATGCTCGACCTTTTGGTCTTCTGTGTTCCGAGGCCATGTCTATACACATGCTAGGCTCGTCAAGTCAACCTAAGTGTTTGCATGTGTAAATCTGTCTTACAGCCGTTGTATGTGAACGTTAGAATCTATCACACCCGATCATCACGTGGTGCTTCAAAACAACGAACGGTCGCAACGGTGCACAGTTAGGGGGAACACTTTCTTGAAATTATTATGAGGGATCATCTTATTTACTACCGTCATTCTAAGTAAACAAGATGCAAAAACATGATAAACATCACATGCAATCAAATAATAATAGTGACATGATATGGCCAATATCACATAGCTCCTTTGATCTCCATCTTGGGGCTCCATGATCATCTTGTCACCGGCTTGACACCATGATCTCCATCATCGTGTCTCCATGAAGTTGCTCACCAACTATTACTTCTACTACTATGGCTAACGCGTTTAGCAATAAAGTAAAGTAATTTACATGGCGTTTCTCAATGACACGCAGGTCATACAAAAAATAAAGACAACTCCTATGGCTCCTGCCGGTTGTCATACTCATCGACATGCAAGTCGTGATTCCTATTACAATAGCATGAACATCTCATACATATCATTCATCATTCATCACAACTTTGGCCATATCATATCACAAAGCACTTGCTGCAAAAACAAGTTAGACGTCCTCTAATTGTTGTTGTAAGTTTTACGTGGCTGAATTAGGGTTCTAGCAAGAATGTTTTCTTACCTACGTGAAAGCCACAACGTGATTTGTCAACTTCTATTTACCCTTCATAAGGACCCTTTTCATCAAATCCGCTCCAACTAAAGTGGGAGAGACGGACACCCGCCAGCCACCTTATGCAACTAGTGCATGTAAGTCGGTGGAACCGGTCTCACGTAAGCGTACGTGTAAGGTTGGTCCGGGCCGCTTCATCCCACAATACCGTTGAAGCAAGATAAGACTAGTAGCGGCAAGAAAGTTGACAACATCTACGCCCACAACCAATTGTGTTCTACTCGCGCAAGAAGAACTACGCATAGACCTAGCTCATGATGCCACTGTTGGGGAACGTTGCAGAAAACAAAAAAATTCCTATGGTTTCACCAAGATCCATCTATGATTTCATCTAGCAACGAGTGATCGGATGCATCTACATACCTTTGTAGATCGCGAGCGGAAGCGTTCAAAGAACGGGGATGAGGTAGTCGTACACGACGTGATCCAAATCACCGGAGATCCTAGCGCCGAACGGACGGCGCCTCCGTGTTCAACACACGTACGGAGTGGATGACGTCTCCTCCTTCTTGATCCAGCAAGGGGAGAGGAGAGGTTGAGGAAGATGGCTCCAGCAGCAGCACGACGGCGTGGTGGTGATGGAGCTGCAATACTCCGTCAGGGCTTCGCCAAGCACTATGGAGGAGGAGGAGGAGGTGTTGGAGAGGGAGAAGGAGGCAACCAAAGGCATGGTTCAAGAGGCCCTCCTTCCCTCACTATATATAGGGGGCCTAGGGGGGCGCCGGCCCTAGGAGATCCAATCTCCTAGGGGGGCGGTGGCCAAGGGAGGATTCCCTCCCCCCCAAGGCACCTAGGGGGTGCCTTCCCCTTGTGGGACTCTTCCCCTTTGAAACCCTAGGCGCATGGGCCTATTGGGGCTGGTGCCCTTGGCCCATGTAGGCCAAGGCGCACCCCCTACAGCCCATGTGGCCCCCTGGGGCAGGTGGCCCCACCAGGTGGACCCCCGGGAGCCTTCCGGTGGTCCCGGTACAATACTGGTGACCCCGAAACTTGTCCCGATGGCCGAAACAACACTTCCTATATAGAATTCTTTACCTACGGACCATTCCGGAACTCCTCGTGACGTCCGGGATCTCATCCGGGACTCCGAAAAACATTCGGGTTACTGCATATACATATCCCTACAACCCTAGCGTCACCGAACCTTAAGTGTGTAGACCCTACGGGTTCGGGAGACATGTAGACATGACCGAGACGACTCTATGGCCAATAACCAACAGCGGGATCTGGATACCCATGTTGGCTCCAACATACTCCACGATGATCTCATCAGATGAACCACGATGTTGAGGATTCAAGCAACCCTGTATACAATTCCCTTTGTCAATCGGTATGTTACTTGCCCGAGATTCGATCGTCGGTATCCCAATACCTCATTCAATCTCGTTACCGGCAAGTCACTTTACTTGTACCATAATGCATTATCCCGTGACCAGACACTTGGTCACTTTGAGCTCATTATGATGATGCATTACCGAGTGGGCCCAGTGATACCTCTCCGTCATACGGAGTGACAAATCCCAGTCTTGATCCGTGTCAACCCAACAGACACTTTCGAAGATACCCGTAGCATACCTTTATAGTCACCTAGTTACGTTGTGACGTTTGGTACACCCAAAGCACTCCTACGGTATCCGGGAGTTACACGATCTCATGGTCTAAGGAAAGGATACTTGACATTGGAAAAACTCTAGCAAACGAACTATACGATCTTGTGCTATGTTTAGGATTGGGTCTTGTCCATCACATCATTCTCCTAATGATGTGATCTCATTATCAATGACATCCAGTGTCCATAGTCAGGAAACCATGACTATCTGTTGATCAATGAGCTAGTCAACTAGAGGCTTACTAGGGACATGTTGGTGTCTATTATTCACACATGTATTACGATTTCCGGATAACACAATTATAGCATGAATAAAGACAATTATCATGAACAAGGAAATATAATAATAATGCTTTTTATTATTGCCTCTAGGGCATATTTCCAACACCTACTTCGTGAAGATCTACCGCTAGTGAGGCAAGTCCTTCGTGGGCGATGGCCATGGTGGGATAGACAAGGTTGCTTCTTCGTGGACCCTTCGTGGGTGGAGCCCTTCGTGGACTCGCGCAACCATTACCCTTCGTGGGTTGAAGTCTTCGTCAACGTGGATGTAGGATAGCACCACCTATCCGAACCACGGGATAAACATCCGTGTCTCCAATTGCGTTTGAATCCTCAAAACCCTTCCCTTTATATTCTTGCAAGTTGCATGCTTTACTTTCCGCTGCCAATATACTCTTTGCATGCTTGCTTGAATTGTGTGATGATTGCTTGACTTGTCCTAAGATAGCTAAAATCTGCCAGGAACTAAAATTGGGAAAAGGTTAAGTTTTTATTTGGTCAAGTAGTCTAATCACCCCCCTCTAGACATACTTTCGATCCTACAATAATCAAACTAAGTTCATTATGATGTGCAAGGGAATTCAAGTCATCACAATTTTTGGAAAAGATTAGATCATGAAACAATTTGCATCAGATGGTTAAATGACCACGTTCATTGCAAAGTTCACAAGTACGGCTAAGAAAATTTAAATTTTCAGCACAAACATCTACCCTTTCTTGCAACCATTTAGTTTCTAAGTACTTATGCCTCTTGCAAAATCTATCTTCCGTAATTGGTGTGTACTTGCAAACTCTATGCACTCCACAAAAATCGACATGCTTATAAGAGACATTCTCATCATGACTAGTGCAATCATCATTAGTACTATGGATATTCAAAGGGTTCATACTAATAACATTGCAATCATGCTCATCATTCAAAGATATAGTGCCAAACATTTTATAGACTTCTTCTTCTAGCACTTGAGCACAATTTTCCTTTCCATCATTCTCACAAAAGATATTAAAAAGATGAAGCGTATGAGGCAAACTCAATTACATTTTTTGTAGTTTTCTTTTATAGACTAAACTAGTGCTAAAACAAGAAACAAAAAGATTCAATTGCAATATCTAAAGATATACCTTCAAGCGCTAACCTCCCCGGCAACGGCGACAGAAACGAGCTTGATGTCTACTACACAATCTTCTTCTTGTAGACATTGTTGGGCCTCCAAGTTTAGAGGTTTGTAGGACAGTAGCAAATTTTCCTCAAGGCGATGACCTAAGGTTTATCAATTCGTGGGAGGCGTAGGATGAAGATGGTCTCTCTCAAACAACCCTGCAACCAAATAACAAAGAGTCTCTTGTGTCCCCAACACACCCAATACAATGGTAAATTGTATAGGTGCACTAGTTCGGCGAAGAGATGGTGATACAAGTGCAATATGGATGATAGATATAGGTTTTTGTAATCTGGAAATATAAAAACAGCAAGGTAACTAATGGTAAAAGTGAGCACAAACGGTATTGCAATGCGTTGAAACAAGGCCTAGGGTTCATACTTTCACTAGTGCAAGTTCTCTCAACAATAATAACATAATTGGGTCACATAACTATTCCTCAACATGCAACAAAGAGTCACTCCAAAGTCACTAATAGCGGGAACAAATGAATAGATTATTGTAGGGTACGAAACCACCTCAAAGTTATCCTTTCTGATCGATCTATTCAAGAGTCCGTAGTAAAATAACATGAAGCTATTCTTTCCGTTCAATCTATCATAGAGTTCGTACTAGAATAACACCATAAGAAACAAATCAACCAAAACCCTAATCTCACCTAGATATCCAATGTCACCTCAAGTATCCGTGGGTATGATTATACAATATGCATCACACAATCTCAGATTCATCTACTCAACCAACACAAAGTACTTCAAAGAGTGCCCCAAAGTTTCTACCGGAGAGTCAAGACGAAAACGTGTGCCAACCCCTATGCATAGGTTCATGGGCGGAACCCGCAAGTTGAGCACCAAAACATACATCAAGTGGACCACGTGATATCCCATTGTCACCACCGATAAGCACGGCAAGACATACATCAAGTGTTCTCAAATCCTTAAAGACTCAATCCGATAAGATAACTTCAAAGGGAAAACTCAATCCATTACAGGAGAGTAGAGGGGGAGAAACATCATAAGATCCAACTATAATAGCAAAGCTCGCGATACATCAACATCGTACCACCTCAAGAACACGAGAGAGAGAGAGATCAAACACATAGCTACTGGTACATACCCTCAGCCCCGAGGGTGGACTACTCCCTCCTCGTCATGGAGAGCGCCGGGATGATGAAGATGGCCACCGGAGAGGGATTCCCCCCTCCGGTAGGGTGCCGGAACGGGTCTAGATTGGTTTTCGGTGGCTACGGAGGCTATTCACGGCGGAATTCCCGATCTATTCTGTTCCTCGAATTTTTAGGGTATATGGGTATATATAGGACGAAGAAGTACGTCGGTGGATCTCTGGGCTGTCCACGAGGCAGGGGGGCACGCCCAGGAGGGTGGGCGCGCCCCCACCCTCGTGGGCAGCCCGAGACTCTCCTGGTCCATCTCCGATACTCCGTGGGCTTCTTTTGGTCCAAAAGTAAGTTCTGTGAAGTTTCAGGTCAATTGGACTCCGTTTGATTTTCCTTTTCTACGATACTCTAAAACAACGAAAAAACAGAAACTGGCACTCGGCTCTAGGTTAATAGGTTAGTCCCAAAAATCCTATAAAATAGCATATAAATGCATATAAAACATCCAAGGTTGACAATATAATAGCATGAAACAATCAAAAATTATAGATACGTTGGAGACGTATCAGCGGAGAAGGTAGCGGCAAAGGTGGGCGGGCCACCGTTCACGGTGGTAGTCACTGAAGGAATGATCAATCCCAGCGACACTTTGAGGGCCATAGTTTTTCTTGATTTTGAGAGGCCGTTGGTAAGGTTTGTCCCGAAAACGCTAAGAGAACTGAAAAGATATCTCGTTTTCTATGAAAAGCTCCCCGATTTCTGCTTCTTATGCGGCATTATGGGTCATCTGGCGGAGGAGTGTGGAGATGGAGTGCATAATCCCCGGATGTTCGAGTGGGGGGAGTGGCTGTTTTGGAACTTTGAGCCACCAGCGGCTAGGCCTTTTGATGGGGGACGAGGAGCTAGAGTAGGTATGCGGGGAAGAATGGGAGGAAGAGGAACCCGGGGTGGAAGACAGGGAGGAGGAGGTATGGGAAGGGGTGCCAGGAGGAAGCGGGCGGAATATCAAAGGAGGAGATGATGTATACAAGCCAAGACATTAATGGGACAGGAGAAAGGACCACTCGCAAGCACTTAGTTGTGCAGGACGGTACCATCAATGTGAGGCGGCAAGCTTCGCCTAATCTTATGGGCAAGGTAGCTGATACTGTTCTGAGGATTGAAGGAGTACCAACAACATCAGGTTCAAAGATAGTAGTTGCTACGCCGGGGAAGGTGCCTATCGTCAAGAGGAGGAGACGGGGTTTGGAAGAGGTAGAAGTTGAAGATCCAATGAATGTGGTGGCCTCCTCCGGGGAGGACCCCCGGTCCCAATGAATGCCCTATGTTGGAACTATCGTGGTTTGGGTAACCCCGCGATAGTTCGTGAAGCCCGTGAACTCACGGCAAAATTTACCCCCACCGTGCTATGTCTTCTTGAAACCCAAATAAGTAGAGCACGTGCCATAATATTAGCTTAGTCGTTTGGTTTTGATAGATCCTTTGCGGTTGGGAGTACAGGGAGGAGTGGAGGCATTGTAATTTTCTGGAATGATTCAATAAAGCTAGAAGTAATTGGTTACTCAAGGTATCATATCGATATAACTATTGCTAATCTAGGACCAGCACCATGGAGGATGACGTGCATATATGGTGAGGCCCAAGTAGCTGAGCGCTACAAGACATGGGAAACTTGTAGATTTCAATGAAGTGTTGATCCAAGCAGAGCATGATGGTGTCAACCCATGCGCCTAGGGGCAGATGGACTCTTTCCGGGACGCGCTTGATATTTGTAGCTTTGCTGACCTTGGCTACAAGGAAGGATGTGGACTTTTGAAAAGAGAGTAGTGGGTGGCACTTATACTTAGGGTTCGCTTGGACAGAGCTGTAGCTGACCCAGCCTGGAGTGTTCTGTTTCCGGATGCGGAGGTTGAGAACATAACTTCTGCGACGTTGGATCATGGTCTGATTGTTCTGTCTCTCTTGGTGGGAGAGGATATGAGAAGAGCAACGAAAAGTTTTAAGTATGAGCTAATTTGGGAGAGACACCCCGAGCTACCAACCTTCGTTCAGTCCGTGTGACGCCCTGGATGTAACTTTCCATATTTGTAGTCCGACTCTTGCCTTTTCCGGAGATGCGATATTTCTTCGTGGTTGGGTTCTTGTCTTTGTTTTGCATTTTGTTCATGTCATGCATATCATATCATGTCATCATGTGCATCTCATTTGCATACGTGTTCGTCTCATACATCCGAGCATTTTCCCCGTTGTCCGTTTCTCAATCCGACACTCCTACATCCTCCGGCGCCACCTTTTGCTTCTTTTCGTGAGCGGGTGTTAAACCTTCTCGGAATGGACCGATATTTGCCAAGCGGCCTTGGTACACCACTGGTAGACCGCCTGTCAAGTTTCGTGGCATTTGGAATCCGTTTGATACTCCAACGGTTAACCGGGGAACCGTAAAGGCCTCATGTGTGTTGCAGCCCAACACCCCTCCAAAGCGGCCCAACAACCCATCCAAACCTCCTCCATCCTCTCGACCGTTCGATCACGATCACGTGGCCGAAAACCGCACCTCATTTGGACTCTCCTAGCTCCCCTACCTATATATATGTGCTCCTCCCGAATTTTTCGCGCAGTCTAACCCTAGCAAACTCCCTCTTCGCGCCGCCGGACAAAAACTATCGTGGAATTGTCACGGCAGATGTCCTAGCAAAAGGACTTAGTCATAGGGCCATCGCAACTAGGAAGCTTAAAGGGGTTAATCAGGACAAAGGACACGAGAGGTTTTATACTAGTTCGGCCCTTACGATGAAGGTAAAAGCCTACGTCTAGTTGTGTTGGTATTGCTGAGGTTTCGATCACCAAGAGGCTAGTTCGCCGGCTTGGTTATCGATCTCTTGTTTCTTGCCCTAAGCCGCCACCGGGTCGTCCCCTTATATACACGGGTTGACTCCTGGTGGCCTACAGAGTTTGGGCCGGCTCATAAATCATGTCCGGCTCGGTGGCTTCTTTTACATGCCTTTCTTTACAAGTATTTCCTTACATACAGCGGTTTACAATATTGGGCCTTAAGCCGCCTCTAGGCCTTTAGGCCTTCTATTAGATTTAACAAACTATCGCCTTGAGTGTTTACTGGGCTTCCTTTGTGATCCGCCATTGGGGCTTGACCCGGCCCCTCCTGGGCGGGTCATAACTGATAGCTATATATATCCCCAACATTAGGCCCCAGGTTGATTTTGAACTTTGTTCTTTGTCAATCTTCAACACTTAGACAAAATCCATCTTCTTATCCTCGCAGAGGTTTTTGAAACCCGCCATGACGTTATCTCTTGAAAACACAAAAAAACTTTTATGACGTCATCTCTCAACGGATCTTCATCTTTATTGCCTCCCGAGAATCGAGGCGTCCGTTTAGTTGGATAACCATTATTCGGGTCTTCCTCGATTTTCGCGCCCGCCTGTTCGCTTGTCCCCTTATAAATAGGCACGCGGCCAGTTTTTCTCATTCTCCTCTCTTCTTCGTATTCCTCCTCTCGCGACCTCCGCTGCTGCTCGAGCTCCGCTGCTGTCGCAGAGCATCTCGTCGTCATTGACCTTGGCCGCTGCATCAACCAGAATTGGTTCAGAGAAAGGTGGCGACCTTCCGTGGAGGATCCGTGGCCTTCATTATTCGCCCTCCATTCCTCGGATCCGCATTTAGAGATTCTAGGTTTTCCTGCATGTTCTTCGTAGTTCTTTGCGATTCTTCACAGTTCTTCCACTGCTGCCTCTTGTTGATCCAAAAAGAGATGTATGCTTATGCGGTAGCTGTTTGGTGCCTACTCTTGACATTAGTAGACCCCTTTTTCTGGTACAAAGGCCGCATTAGAACTGATGAACTCATCTGGGCTACATTTTTAGGTCTAGAAATTTTTTCATTTTGAACGGCCATTTGATCCATAATAATATCCAGAAGTTAAGAAACCTGTTTGTCTCCACACTTAACCAATTCTGTCGCTGGTATTTGTCAAATGTCTGTAGTCATGGAGGCTTGTTGTGCCAGCTTACGTTTCCTTATATGACATTAGCCCTTACTTAAGTCGCCATTACTCTCATGTACCATTATCACTTAATCTCAACATTATCATTGAATTGAAGAGGCATGTTGTTTTCCTTTCAGTTCCTTTTTGAACATCATGCCGTTCAAAGCGCCGACTGTCTGCAACTAGGTTCCCTCAACCGTGACTGAGGACAATTTGAAGGAGTTCCTCTCCATAGGATTTTTGCCAGGAAAAAATGTCTTGTCTTATTGTGCACCTGACCCGGACGAGGAACGACCCAATCCAAAAGACAGTGAAGTTATTGTCTTCTCAGACCACATGAACCATGGTTTTTCCCCACCCGGCTCAAAGTTCTTCAGAGACGTCCTCCATTTCTTCAAACTCCATCCTCAAGATATCGGGCCCAATTCCATATCCAATATCTGCAACTTCCAAGTGCTCTGTGAGGTGTATCTTCAGGAAGAGCCGACGGTAGAACTCTTTAGAGAGTTTTTTATCTGAACCAGCAGAACGAATGCACCAATGGCCCTAGCTTGGAACTTGGAGGCATCTCAATTCAGCGTCGACAGGGCGCCATCTTCCCCCTCATAGTCTTGCCGAGTCATCCCAAATACTGGAACCGGACTTGGTTCTATCGTCAAGACACTTCACCAGCAAATGAGAAGCCACTGTCGGGTTATCGCGCCGAGCGTCTTGACTCCAAATTCGTGCTCCCTGACAAGCTTACTGCTGCTAAACGCAAGAAGCTAATCCCATCAATCAAAAGGATTAACGCCTTATTGGGGAACGGCTTAACCGGAGTTGATTTGACCCGTTGCTGGGTCTCATGGCGGGTTATCCCTCTAAGCCGTCGACCAAAACTGATGTATGAATATGGTGGAGCCCAAATGACTCTCTTCGTCACAGCTTCGTTCAATTGACTGAAGAAGACATTATTTCGATGTCAACCCTTCTGGTGAATGGCAAGTATGAAGACTGCAGTAAGGTCGGGTTAAACCCCTTCTGCAAGCTTAACCCGGCGCCAGAGGTAAAGAACCTCTAATCTTTTTTTTCTCTTTGTATTTTTCTCAGCCGTGTTAAGTACCTGCATGACCTTCCATCTTGTTTATTTATTTACAGGCCAGACCTGATTTCTGGAAAGCCAAATACGACCACGAGGCCGCGAAGAAGGCTAGAGCTGCCGCTATAAACACCAAGAAAACAACCCGGAGGTCCAAGAAGAAGAAAAGCACTGCTGAGGACCTGATGAGGCTTGATGATACTTCTGAGTCGGAGGTAGCCCTTGACTCCCTTGGTCAACTTTTTAATAATCTTATTAACACTGATCATTGCCAGGACGACACAGGGGCCAGTTAGGCCGTGGAAGAAGAGGTAACTATTTCCTCCGACTCAGCCCATTTGCCAAGACAGAAACTTCGAGTCGTAACCCGGAAAGTAAGGTTTTCACACCCTTTGGCTTATCTTGACCCTCATTTTCTTTCGAAAAAACAGCAACATGAGAGCCGCCGTCAGGCCTGGAATGATGATGAACCGCCTGCTGTCCTTCCACAGACTCCTCAAAAATGCCCGAATGTGGTTTATTTCATTGTCTTTGAATTTTTGTTAACGAATCCTTTCCCTTGCATTACTTAACTTTGTTTTATCTTTGTAGGAGGTGTCTCCCTCTTCTGGCGACTCGTCTCAGACCCAATTTCCAGCCTTCAAGACTGCCCCTGGGTAAGAAAAAATCCTCTTTCCTCCGTGTTTTTCAAACTGTATCTTTATACTGACAGTCCCATAACATTTCTCTTAGTGGTCAAGCTAAGTCCAAGAAGGCCAAGGTAACTAAGCCAGTGGAAGACCCGCCAGTCCTTGCACCTGAGCCGGCCATGCCACCTTCTCCTCCATTAACTGAAGCTCCAGAAGACCCGGCTGTCAACGCTGAAGTAAATCCTCCTGAGCCGTCAGTTGACGATACCACCGTTACTCCTTCTGCAACTGGACCATCCAACTTGGCCAACCCGCCATCACCGTCTACGCAAGACGTTCTGATCACCGGAAGCCGCTTTGTTGATCCAGGGGATCCCACCGTGTTGGCTCATCACACGGCAAAACAAGAGGCGTTGGAGAGACAGAAAGTGCATTTTGACATTTCGCATTATGGCCATCTGAATGCCAACGACATATTATCCTGCTATCTCAGCCATGTGCACTCGAGCCATGACTCAGAGATCGAAATGGTCAAGCAGTTGCAGCTGAAGTACGAGGTAAGTTCTTCCGGCTTACTTATGTTCTACCAGCCCCCAAGTCTTCAGATTATGAGAAAACCAGAATGATCTGTAGACTTTATGATATAAGCTAAGACTTTACCTTTAGATTTTCGTGAAGTCCAATAAAATAGAACAACACTTCACCTGTAGTCCCCAAGGGCCGGTTCACTTAACCATAAATGAGCCGGTACTTTGAATTTCATAACTGTCTTCTACCGAATCCAACAAATACTGTAATCCGGCTTAACCTTGAGAGACTTTGCTGAATATCATACATTAGCCCCCAAGTGCCAAGTGCTATTACTTTGTAAAGTACTTGGGACTTGAAGTATTTTAGAGTCATAAGAAATTGTTTTGGCATACATTAGCCCCCAAGTGTCAAGTGGTTTTGCAATGCAAAAGTACTTGAGACTTGAATCTTGACTCTTGGACTTTAATTGAAACCTTTATACATCTGTGTACATTTTGTAGAATGCTTTATCTGAATTGAGCTCTCAATTAAATGATGCGAAAACCCGGCTGGCGGATCAGGAAGCAGAAATCAAGTCTGCTGACTGCAAACTGCAATTGAGTCTTGCTGAGACGGAAAATTTGAAAACCAGCTTGACTGTCAAGAAGAAAACCTAGGCTGAGGAAAAAACATTGCTGACACAACACGCCGAGAAAGCTGAAGTAGCCCTTGAAGAGGTTACGAGAGAGCTGACCGGATTAAAGGATCGGGTGTCTCAAATGATGTCGGCCATCTTCGGTAAGCCATATGTACTGACCTTTTTGACCTTCTTTTGACCCAGAATACAAACCGCTAGCTGACCCTTTGTTTAAAAACCATGTGCAGGCCCATGAAGCAAGAACCTGAGCCAAGATAACGTGACTAAACTGAAGGCGGTGTATACCTTAGTGGAGCAATTGTACATTGGCGCACAACGAGCACTTGCCGCTATCTCTCCTACCAATCAAGGACCCAACCGGCTCAGTGATGTCTTAAAGAAGCTGTCAATCTTACCCACCAGGTTCCAAGAAATCAAGCGCTCCTGTGCTAGAGCCAGAGCTTTGACTTCCCTGAGCCGCTCCAAGGCTTGGGTGCCAGATCTAGACCCGGTGGATGTGGCCAGAGGGTACCCCACGGTAAAGGAAGACGGGTCACTGTTTGAACATGATGACTTCGTTGCTTGCGTGAGGGAGGTGCGACCGCAGGCCACCGTTCTCGGAGATGAAACAAATATCGATAAATATCGGCCGGGTTTTGATTTGGACAATAAGAAGATGGCGACTCCCTCCTACAAGGAGACCGACCTTATCCCGCCGGTTCGTCAGCATACCTTTTCTCCGGATGTTGACCC
Source organism: Triticum monococcum (assembly GCA_034509565.1). Taxonomy (NCBI): domain Eukaryota; kingdom Viridiplantae; phylum Streptophyta; class Magnoliopsida; order Poales; family Poaceae; genus Triticum; species Triticum monococcum. The sequence goes on along the minus strand of CM067845.1, from coordinate 498,093,042 downwards.
AGCCAGCTTGATTGATGAAGAAGCAGAATTTATTGCTGTGAACGGTTTTGACTGGTAAAAACCCAGCTTCCAATCAACAGAAGGCGGTGACCCGGCGAGGGAGGAGTGAAGACCATCTTCATGGGCTTTTAAAAGCCTTGTAATAGATTAGCTATGAAAACACTTCATATATTGCTTATGCCATCACGCATAAAACACCGTGTGTGATTCTGTGTTTCTTGATGTCAATATATGCATCATATTTATGGTTGTCCCTGCAATACTTTAGCTCTGTTCCTGTAGATAAAAGGGAAACAACTGGCTTGGCAGCTTAGTACCGAACGGGTCAGAACACCCGGTTTATAGCCAATATTTTTATCATAGTAGAAAACAGAACCAGACGTAAAAAGAAAACAAGGCTGAAATAACCTTTGATTAATACAGAAGGAAACTGTTCATAAACAATAGCCATACCTGTACCTTTGATCTCCGGACCACTGGTTTAAATGACCCGGGTGATGAAGTTGATAATCCCGTCTTCTTGAGAAGTCAATTCTTCTGAATACTTAATGATTATGATGCCTTGGCGGCTTGTTGTCAAATAGTCTAGCCGGTGAAAAGACCATGCTGATTATTTGTGAAATTGAGACAACAACAAAACCAATGAGGCAAATAATAGGTGGTAAACAAAATTAACCTTGTAATTAAAGGTTCGGGGTTTCTGATTCGAATACGATTAGTAAATCGGACCAAAGGGGTTAAGCTAAGGTTCGATACAACCATATAGCCCCCACTGGCTTTGGCGTTGCGCCGATCAAGAGGGTACCGACAGCTATGTTCTCTTTGCTTCGAATACGACCTATGTTTGAACAGGAAGCCCCCAAATGACCTTGAGAGGTTTTTAATGACCCTGATTCGAATACGATCCAAGTCAGACCCAAGAGGGGTTAAGCTGTGATTCGAATATGACCAAGAAGCCCCCTAGTGAGTTTGGCTTTGAGCCGATCAAGAGGGTTGTGACAGCTATGTTCTCTTTGGTTCAAATACGACCTATGTTTGAATAGGAAGCCCCCAAGTGACCTTGAGAGTTTGCAGCTAGATTCGAATACGATCATAAGCCAGACCAAAAAAGGGTTTGACTTGATTCAGATATGATCAGCTCCTTAATAGTCATAGCAAAAAATAATAAAGATATGTAATCTTTAAAAAGGAAAGAGACCGATGGTCTTGCTTTATTACTTATCATATAGTATATACAACATCAAAGTATGTACATGATGAGAGCTGGTGGCTCAGGTGTAGTATGGCCGAAGCTGAGCAATGTTCCACGACCGGCTGGTCTCCTCCTCCAACTTACGTGAGTCTTTGTGCTCTCGAACGTCAATGAGGTAATAGGACACATTGTTTAAGTTCTTGCTGACCACAAAGGGTCATTCCCAAGGTGGGGATAGCTTGTGTGCATCTGACAGATCCTGGATGAGCCGGAGCACCAGGTCACCTTCTTGAAAAGTCCTGGACTTAACCCGGCGGGTGTGATAACGGCGCAGGTCATGTTGATAAATTGCTAATCGAGCCGCTGCTAAGTCTCTTTCCTCATCTAACAAGTCAAGTGCATCCTGTCTGGCTTGTTCGCTATTAGCTTCAACATAAGCCGCCACACGGGGCGAGTCATGACGGATGTCACTAGGCAACACCGCTTCTGCTCCATAAACCATGAAGAAAGGTGTATAACCTGTAGACCTGTTAGGAGTGGTGTTGATACTCCACAACACCGAGGGTAATTCCTCTACCCAACACCCGGGCGTTCGTTGCAAGGGAACCATAAGCCGGGGCTTGAGACCTTTTAAAATTTCTTGATTTGCTCTCTCAGCCTGACCATTGGATTGAGGATGAGCTACAGAAGAAACGTCAAGCCGGATATGCTCACGTTGACAAAAACCCTCCATAGCCCCTTGGGATAGATTAGTGCCATTGTCAGTGATAATGCTGTGTGGAAAACCAAAACGAAAGATCACCTTTTTCATGAACTGAACCGTTGTGGCCGCATCACACTTACTCACTGGCTCTGCCTGAACCCACTTTGTGAATTTGTTAACTGCCACTAAAAGATGTGTCTTTTTATCCTTAGACCTTTTGAAAGGTCCAACCATGTCAAGCCCCCAGACCGTAAATGGCCAAGTGATTGGAATCATCCGCAGCTCTTGAGCCGGCACATGTGATCGCCGTACGAATTTTTGACATCCATCACATCTACTGACCAGATCTTCTGCATCAGCGTGAGCCGTCAACCAGTAAAAACCATGACGAAAAGCTTTGGCCACCAAAGATTTTGACCCGGCGTGATGACAACATTCTCCTTCATGGATATCACGAAGTATTTCTTGGCCTTCTTCAGGAGAAACACATCGCTGAAACACTCCAGAAACGCTGCGATGGTATAATTCTCCGTTAGAAATCATCATTGACTTAGACCGCCGGGTTATCTGTCGGGCTAGGGTCTCATCCACTTGCAGCTCGCTCCGGGTCATGTAAGCCAAGAATGGCACTGTCCAATCTGGGATGATGTGAAGAGCCGCCACCAACTGTGCCTCCGGGACAGGAACGGCTAGATCTTCTTCTGTAGGTAACTTAATGATGACCCACAAGTATAGGGGATCTATCGTAGTCCTTTCGATAAGTAAGAGTGTCGAACCCAACGAGGAGCAGAAGGAAATGATAAGCGATTTTCAGCAAGGTATTCTCTGCAAGTACTGAAATAAGTGATAACAGATAGTTTTGTGATGAGATAATTTATAATGAGCAACAAGTAACAAAAGTAAATAATGTGTAGCAAGGTGGCCCAATCCTTTTTGTAGCAAAGGAAAAGCCTGGAAAAACTCTTATATAAGGAAAAGCGCTCCCGAGGACACATGGGAATATCGTCAAGCTAGTTTTCATCACGTTCATATGATTCGCGTTCGGTACTTTGATAATTTGACATGTGGGTGGACCGGTGCTTGGGTGCTGTTCTTACTTGAACAAGCATCCCACTTATGATTAACCTCTATTGCAAGCATCCACAACTATAACAAAAGTATTAAGGTAAACCTAACCATAGCATGAAACATATGGATCCAAATCAGCCCCTTACGAAGCAACACATAAACTAGGGTTTAAGCTTCTGTCACTCTAGCAACCCATCATCTACTTATAACTTCCCAATGCCTTCCTCTAGGCCCAAATAATGGTGAAGTGTTATGTAGTCGACGTTCACATAATACCACTAGAGGCTAGACAACATACATCTCATCAAAATATCGAACGAATACCAAATTCACATGACTACTAATAGCAAGACTTGTCCCTTGTCCTCAGAAACAAACGTAACTACTCACAAAGCATATTCATGTTCATAATCAGAGAGGTAATAATATGCATAAAGGATCTAAACATATGATCTTCCACCAATTAAACCAACTAGCATCAACTACAAGGAGTAATTAACACTACTATTAACCTACTAGCACCAATCCCGGACTTGGAGACAAGAATTGGATACAAGATGTGAACTAGGGTTTTGAGATGAGATGGTGCTGATGAAGATGTTGATGGAGATTGCCCTCTCCTGATGAGAGGAGCGTTGGTGATGACGATGGCGATGATTTCCCCCTCCGAGAGGGAAGTTTCCCCGGCAGAACAGCTCTGCCGGGGCTCTAGATTGGATCCACCAAGGTTTCGCCTTGTGGTGGCGGAGTTTCGTCCCGAAAGGTTGCTTCTTATTTTTTTCTCAATGAAAGACTTCATATAGGAGAAGATGGTCATCGGAGAGCCACCAGGGGGGCCACGAGGTAGGGGGCGCGCCCTAGGGGGGGCCCACCCTTGTGAGCAGGGTGTGGGCCTCCTGCTCTTCATCTTTGGCGAGGATTTTTCATTATTTATTATAAGGTATTCCGTGGAGTTTCAGGACTTTTGGAGTTGTGCAGAATAGGTCTCTAATATTTGCTCCTTTTCCAGCCCAGAATTCCTGCTGCCGGCATTCTCCCTCCTTATGTAAACCTTGTAAAATAAGAGAGAATAGCCATAAGTATTGTGACATAATGTGAAATAACAGCCCATAATGCAATAAATATCGATATAAAAGCATGATGCAAAATGGACGTATCAACTCCCCCAAGCTTAGACCTCGCTTGTCCTCAAGCGAAAGCCGATAACAATAAATACGTCCTCATGTTTAGAGGTAGAGGCGTCGATAAAAGGAAAATACGGACATGATGGCATCATGATTATTCTCATAACAGCAACATACATAGATATTGTCATATGATTACTTATGTTCAAGTGATGATCTATTCACAATGCAAAAGTACGAATCAGAAACCTTATTGAGAACCAACAAACTATAACCTCAGTCATTGAAGCAATTGCAATTTATCATAACATCAGAAAGAGTCTATGTCAGAGCTAAAAAGCAAGCCCACATACTCAACTATCATCTAGTCCTTCATAATTACTAACACTCGTGCAATACTTGTGGTTACGGAGTTTTAATCGGACGCAGAGAAAGATAGGGGCTTATAGTTTCACCCCACAACCTTTTACCTCGAGGGTAATGTCAACAGTAATAGCTCATGCCCCCTACATACAATTATATATATATATATATCAGGTTCTTTCCAACATGCTGGGCTTGCCAAAGGATAAGATGAAAAAGGGAGAGGTGAAGATCACCATGACACTTGCATAAGGTAGAAGATAATAATAAAAGATAGGCCCTTCGCAAAGGGAAGCAGAGGTTGCCATGCGCTTTTATGGTTGGATGCACAAAATCTTAATGCGAAAGAACGTCACTTTATATTGCCCCTCGTGATATGAACCTTTATTATGCAGTCCGTCGCTTTTATTACTTCCACATCACAAGATCGTATAAAACTTATTTCTCCCACACTAATCATACATATTTAGGGCAATTTTTATTGCTTTGCACCGATGACAACTTACTTGAAGGATCTTACTCAATCCATAGGTATATATATGGTGGACTCTCATGGCAAAACTCGTTTAAGGGTATTTGGAAGCACAAGTAGTATCTCTACTTGGTGCTAAGAATTTGGCTAGCATGAGGGGGAAAGGCAAGCTCAACATGTTGGATGATCCATGACAACATACTTTATCTCAGATATAAGAAAACATAACCCATTACGTTGTCTTCCTTGTCCAACATCAAGTCTTTAGCCTGTCATATTTTTATGAGTGCTCCCAATCATAAAAGATGTCAATAATAGTATATTTACATGTGAAACCTCTCTTTCCTTATTACTTCCTATTAATTGCAACGATGACCAAAGCTATGGCTGCCAACTCCCAACAACTTTTAATCATCACACTTTTTCTATGTGAAGTCATTACTATCAATAAGATCAATATGAACTTTTGTTTCTTCTTATTCTTTTTCTCTTTTCTTTTATTCACCCAAGATCATAGCAAGAAAATCAAGCCCTTGACTCAACACTAATCTTTGTTATATAGCTCACGACTCGATTACATAGAGAGATCGTGAAGCAAAACTTAAAACTAGATCATGCCATAAACTTTATTCTACTAGATCAAAATACTACTAATAGGATCGAACTAAGGAAAACAGTAAAGATAGGAGTTGTGATTGTGATACGATACCGGGGCACCTCCCCCAATCTTGGTGGTTGCCAAGGGGAGTGCCCATACCCAGGTGATTATGTCTCCTTTGTTGGTGAAGAAGGTGGGGTTGTTGATGACGGACAGTCGCACATCGAGCGTAGGAGGTCTTCTAACTTGCGGATAATGCCCTTGAGTGCGATGATATGCTCCTTCAACAAAATATTTTCACGTGTGAGATACTTATTTTGTATACGAGCCAACTCAATCATCTTGAAAGCTTCGATTTCTGTAGGGGTAAGAAGATTATGATCCAGTTGAAGGGTGTCTTCTGTTGCTGGAACTTGGTCCTCCATGGCCTTCTTGATCCCTTCATCCTTGTTGATCATCATAGGTTCTTCTCTCTTCAGCTCTATCTTCATTAGCCAAGCATCGTTGCCCTCATGGTTGGAGGAGGGAGACGACATAGTGCCTGGCCTTGACAACCCTGATAGAAAACAACTTGAAACAAAAACAGGATATTTTTGCGTGATACGGGAGTCAAAACCCCTGGGAGATTATATAGTGAATTTTTACCGACCAAAATACGTATCATGCAAGAAAATGGAGTCCAGAAGGCACACGAGGAGCTCACAAGGTAAGGGGCGCGCCCTGCACCCTCGTGGGGCCCTCGTGTCCTTCCCGGACTGCTACTTAATTTTCTATTTTTCTAAATATTCCAAAACGGAGAAATATTGCCTTAAAATTTGTTTAGGAGTCAGTTTACTTACCGTACCACATACATATTCCTTTTCAGAGTATGAAACGTTCTGGAAAGTGTCCCTTATGTATTCCTCCGGGGTTACGGTTTCAATAATATTGGTTTCAACATTTATGGGATTACCTGAGATATAATGTTTGATTCTTTGACCGTTTACCACCTTCGGATTTGTGCCTTCGAAGTTGTTGATTTTTATGGCACCGGAACGATAGACCTCCTCGATAACATAGGGGCCTTCCCATTTAGAGAGAAGTTTTCCTGCAAAAAATCTTAAACGAGAGTTGTATAGCAATACATAATCATCTACATTAAACTCACACTTTTGTATCCTTTTGTCATGCCACCTTTTAACTTTGTGTTTAAACAACTAGGCATTTTCGTAGGCTTGGGTTCTCCATTCATCAAGTTAGTTAATATCAAATAACCTCTTCTCACCGGCAAGTTTAAAATCATAATTTAGTTCTTTAATAGCCCAATAAGCCTTGTGTTCTAGTTCGAGAGGTAAGTGACATGCTTTTCCATATACCATTTTATACAGAGACATACCCATAGGATTTTTATATGCAGTTCTATAGGCCCATAATGCATCATCAAGTTTCTTGGACCAATTCTTTCTAGATCTATTGACAGTCTTTTGCAAAATTAATTTGAGTTCTCTATTACTCAACACTACTTGACCACTAGACTGTTGGTGATACAAAGATGCAATTCTATGATTGACGTCATATTTAGCAAGCATTTTACGGAAAGCACCATGAATAAAATCTGAACCACCATTAGTCATTAAATATCTAGGGACTCCAAACCTCGGAAAAATAACTTCTTTAAGCATTTTAATAGAAGTGTTATGATCAGCACTACTAGTTGGAATAGCTTCTACCCACTTAGTAATGTAATCAAGAGCAATTAAAATATGTGTATATCCATTAGAGGCAGGAAAAGGTCCCATATAATCAAAGCCCCAAACATCAAACGGTTCAATAACAAGTGAATAATTCATAGGCATTTCTTGACGTCTACTAATATTACCAATTCTTTGACATTCATCACAAGATAGGAAAAACTTACGGGCATCCTTGAAGAGAGTAGGCCAATAAAAACCGGATTGCAATACCTTATGTGCAGTTCTATCTCCCGCATGGTGTCCTCCATAAGTTTTGGAGTGGCACTTGCATAGGATCTATTCCTGTTCATGCTCCGCTACACAACATCTAATAACACCATCTAATCCTTGTTTATAAAGATGTGGATCATCCCAAAAGTAATGTCTCAAATCAAAGAAGAACTTTTTCTTTTGTTGGTATGAGAAGCTAGGTGGTATAAATTTTGCAACTATGTAATTAGCATAATCATCATACCAAGGGGTACTACGAGAAGTACTTATGACATTTAATTGTTCATCAGGAAAGCTATCATCAATAGGTAGTGGGTCATCAAGAACACTCTCTAACCTAGATAAGTTGTCTGCAACGGGGTTCTCAGCTCCTTTTCTATCAACAATATGCAAATCAAATTCTTATAGCAAGAGAACCCATCTAATAAGTCTAGGTTTAGCATATTTCTTCTCCATAAGATATTTAATAGCAGCATGATCAGTGTGGATAGTTACTTTAGAATCAACAATATAAGGTCTGAACTTATCACAAGCAAATACAACTGCTAAAAGTTCTTTTTCAGTAGTAGCATAATTTCTTTGAGCATTGTCTAGAGTCTTACTGGCATAATGGATAAAATTTAATTTCTTATCAACTATTTGCCCTAGAATAGCACCTACAGCATAATCGCTAGCATCACACATAATTTCAAAGGGTAAATTCCAATCAGGTGGCTGAACAATAGGTGCAGAGACTAATGCTTTTTTAAGTATTTCAATTGCTTCTACACAATCATCATCAAAGACAAATGGTATATCTTTTTGTAATAAATTAGTTAGAGGCCGAGAATGTTTTTAGAAGTCCTTAATGAACCTCCTATAAAATCCGGCGTGACCAAGGAAACTTCTTATATCTTTGATGTCCTTGGGACATGGCATCTTTTCAATAGCATCAACCTTGGCTTTATCAACTTCAATACCTCTTTCAGAAACTTTATGCCCCAAGACAATACCCTCATTAACCATAAAGTGGCACTTTTCCCAATTCAAGACAAGATTAATTTCTTCACATCTCTGCAAAAATCGATCAAGATTGCTCAAGCAATCATCAAAATAAGTTCCATTGACGGAAAAGTCGTCCATCAAAACCTCACAAATCTTTTCACAAAAGTCAGAGAATATAGCCATCATGCATCTTTGAAAGGTAGCAGGTGCATTACATAAACCAAAAGGCATACGTCTATAAGCAAAAGTACCAAAAGGGCATGTAAAAGTAGTCTTTGATTGATCTTTAGCCGACACAGGTATTTGAGAGAAACCAGAATAACCATCTAGAAAGCAGTAATGTGTGTGTTTGCATAATCTTTCTAGCATTTGATCGATAAAAGGTAAGGGGTAATGATCTTTCTTAGTAGCCTTATTTAATTTGCGGAAATCAATTACCATCCTATAACCTGTAATACTTCTTTGTGGAAAAAATTGATCTTTATTATTAGGAACAACAGTAATACCTCCCTTCTTAGGGACACAATGAACAGGACTTACCCACTGACTATCAGCAATGGGATAAATTATACCTTCCTCCAGAAGCTTTAGTATTTATTTTCTTACCACTTCTTTCATTTTAGGATTCAGACGTTGTTGAGGATCACGAACTGGTTTGGCATCTGCTTCCAAATTTATTTTATGTTGACATAGAGCGGGACTAATGCCCTTAAGATCATCAAGAGTATATCCAATAGCAGCACAGTGCTTCTTCAGAGTTTTCAATAATCTTTCTTCTTCATGCTCTGAAAGGTTAGCACTAATAATAACAGGATATATCTTCTTTTCATCAAGATAAGCATATTTAAGATTATCAGGCAACGGTTTAAGCTCAAACACGGGATCACCCTTAGGTGGAGGGGGATCCCCTAGGATTTCAACAGGCAAATTGTTCTTCAGCATAGGTTCCTATTTAAATAATACTTCATCTATTTCCCTTCTTTCATTCATAAACATATCATTCTCATGGTCTAGCAAATATTGTTCTAAAGGATCACTAGGAGGTACGACAATAGAAGCAAGACCAATAATTTCATCCTTACTAGGCAATTCTTCTTCACGGTGTTGTTTACTAAATTTAGAGAAATTAAATTCATGAGTCATATCATCCAAACCAATAGTAACAACATTCTTTTCGCAGTCTATCTTAGCATTAATAGTGTTCAAGAAGGGTCTACCAAATATAGTGGGACAAAAGCTATCTTGTGGGGAACTAAGAACAAGAAAATCAGCAGGATATTTAGTTTTCCTGCACAAGACTTCAACATCTCTAACAATTCCCACTGCTGAAATAGTATCTTTATTAGCAAGTGTAATTGTGACATCAATATCTTCTAACTCACCAGGTGCAATTTCATGCTTGATTTCTTTATACAAGTCATAAGGTATAACACTAGCACTAGCACCCATATCACATAAGCCATGATAACAATGTTCTCCTATTTTAATAGAAATAACATGCACGCCTATCACAGGTCTATGTTTATCTTTAGCACAAGGTTTAGCAATTGTAGCAGTTTCACCGCAGAACTGAATAACATGCCCATCAATATTATCAGACAAGAGATCTTTAACAATAGCAAATATTAGGTTCTACTTTAACTTGTTCAGGAGGTGTATATTTTTTAATATTGCTTTTACGAACCATAGTTGAAGCTTTAGCATGATCCTTTATCCTAACAGGGAAAGGTGGTTTCTCAACATAACAAGTAGGAACAATAGGATCATTATAAGTGGCAGTCTTTTCTTCAACTTTAATAGGTGCAGCTACTTTTACTTCTATGGGAGGATGATATTTAAACCACTTCTCGTTAGGGAGATCAGCATAAGTACCAAAAGATTCACAGAAAGAAGCTACTATCTCAGAATCAAGTCCATATTTAGTGCTAAACTTACGGAAAATATCGGTATTCATAAAAGATTTAACACAACCAAACTTAGGTGTCATACCTGACTCCTTACCATTGTCGAGGTCCCAATCTTTAGAGTTGCGTTTAATTCTATCCAATAAATCCCATCTAAATCCAATAGTCTTCATCATAAAAGAGCTAGCACAAGAAGTATCGAGCATGGTGCGATTATTTTCAGAAAGCCGAGCATAAATTTTTTGAAGAATTGTTTCTCTTAGGAGCTCATGATTGGGGCATGAATATAACATTGACTTAAGCCTCCCCCAAGCTTGAGCAATGCTTTCTCCTTCGTGAGGCCAGAAATTATATATATAATTGCGATCACGATGAACAAGATGCATAGGGTAATACTTTTAATGAAATTCCAATTTCAATCTTCTATAGTTCCATGATCTCGTATCATCACATAGCCTATACCATATCAATGCATCTCCCTTCAAAGATAAAGGGAAGACCTTCTTCTTAGCAACATCATCGGTTATACCTGCAAGCTTAAATAATCCACAAACTTCATCCACATATATTAGGTGTTCATCAGGATGCTTTGTTCCATCTCCTATAAAAGGATTAGCTAGCAGTTTTTCTATCATACCCGAAGGATACTCATAAGGAATTTCATTTTCATATTCATTTTCAATAGGTTCAGTAGATTGAGGAGCAACTCTTTGCTCTACTGGTCGGGGTGAAGATACCCCGAACAAGCCCCTCAGAGGATTACTTTCCATAGTAATAAGTGACAGTAAATTTCAGCACACTATATAAATTTTTCCTTACCAAATTCCACCTACCAAAGGCGCTTCACTCCCCGGCAACGGCGCCAGAAAAGAGTCTTGATGACCCACAAGTATAGGGGATCTATCGTATTCCTTTCGATAAGTAAGAGTGTAGAACCCAACGAGGAGCAGAAGGAAATGATAAATGGTTTTCAGCAAGGTATTCTCTGCAAGTACTGAAATAAGTGATAACAGATAGTTTTGTGATGAGATAATTTGTAACGAGCAACAAGTAACAAAAGTAAATAAAGTGCAGCAAGGTGGCCCAATCCTTTTTGTAGCAAAGGACAAGCCTGGACAAACTCTTATATAAGGAAAAGCGCTCCCGAGGACACATGGGAATATTGTCAAGCTAGTTTTCATCACGTTCATATGATTCGCGTTCGGTACTTTGATAATTTGACATGTGGGTGGCCCAGTGCTTGGGTTCTATTCTTACTTGAACAAGTATCCCACTTATGATTAACCTCTATTGCAAGCATCCGCAACTACAACAAAAGTTTTAAGGTAAACCTAACCATAGCATAAAACATATGGATCCAAATCAGCCCCTTACAAAGCAACACATAAACTAGGGTTTAAGCTTCTGTCAGTCTAGCAACCCATCATCTAATTATTACTTCCCGATGCCTTCCTCTAGGCCCAAATAATGGTGAAGTGTTATGTAGTCGACGTTCACATAACACCACTAGAGGCTAGACAACATACATCTCATCAAAATATCGAACGAATACCAAATTCACATGACTACTAATAGCAAGACTTCTCCCTTGTCCTCAGGAACAAACGTAACTACTCGCAAAGCATATTCATGTTCATAATCAGAGGGGTAATAATATGCATAAAGGATCTGAACATATGATCTTCCACCAATTAAACCAACTAGCATCAACTACAAGGAGTAATTAACACTACTAGCAACCTACTAGCACCAATCCCGGACTTGGAGACAAGAATTGGATACAAGAGATGAATTAGGGTTTTGAGATGAGATGGTGCTGATGAAGATGTTGATGGAGATTGCCCTCTCCCGATGAGAGGAGCGTTGGTGATGATGATGGCGATGATTTCCCCCTCCGGGAGGGAAGTTTCCCCGGCAGAACAGCTCTGCCGGAGCTCTAGATTGGATCCGCCAAGGTTCCGCCTCGTGGCAGCGGAGTTTCGTCCCGAAAGGTTGCTTCTTATTTTTTTTCTCGACGAAAGACTTCATATAGGAGAAGATGGTCATCGGAGAGCCACCAGGGGGCCCACGAGGTAGGGGGTGGGCGCCCCCACCCTCGTGAGTAGGGTGTGGGCCCCCTGGTCTTCATCTTTGGCGAGGATTTTTCATTATTTATTATAAGGTATTCCGTGGAGTTTCAGGACTTTTGGAGTTGTGTAGAATAGGTATCTAATATTTGCTCCTTTTCCAGCCCAGAATTCCAGCTGCCGGCATTCTCCCTCCTTATGTAAACCTTGTAAAATAAGAGAGAATAGACATAAGTGTTTGTGACATAATGTGAAATAACAGCCCATAATGCAACAAATATCGATATAAAAGCATGATGCAAAATGGACGTATCACTTAACAAACATAGGTGTTAGGTGGCACTGGCTTACACTAAGATCCCAACCGGCTTAGAGCATCAGCTGCTTCGTTCTTCCTACGGTCAATGTTTTCCACCTGATAACCTTTAAAATGTCCTGCAACAGCATCAACTTCATGGCGATAAGCCGCCATGAGAGGATCTTTGGAATCCCACTTGCCTGACACCTGTTGAACCACCAAATCTGAGTCACCAAGACACCGAACCGGGCTCAGGCTCATCTCTTTAGCCATTTGAAGACCATGGAGCAAGGCTTCATATTCTGCTGCATTGTTAGTGCAAGGGAACATTAGTCGCAACACATAACAAAATTTGTCACCTCGAGGGGAAGTTAAAACAACTCCAACCCCTGAGCCTTCCAACTGTCTAGACCCATCAAAGTGAATAGTCCAATACGTGTTGTCTGGTTTCTCTTCTGGCATCTGCATCTCTGTCCAGTCATTAATAAAGTCCACCGGTGCTTGAGACTTGATCGCAGTATGTGGCACATACTTCAACCCATGAGATCCAAGTTCAATGGCCCACTTGGCTACTCGTCCAGTAGCCTCTCTGTTTTGGATGATATCCCCCAAAGGCGCAGAGCTAACCACAGTGATCGGGTGACCCTGAAAGTAATGATTGAGCTTCCGGCTTGCCATGAACACCCTGTATACGAGCTTCTGCCAATGTGGATATCTTTGTTTAGATTCAATCAACATCTCACTGACATAATAAACCGGCCGTTGAACCGGATGTTCCTTGCCAACCTCCTTGCGCTCTACTACAATTGCCACACTAACAGCCCGTGAGTTAGCGGCTACGTACAACAATAGCGGCTCTTTCTCAATTGGAGCAGCAAGAACCGGCGGCTCAGCAAGTTGTTTCTTCAGATCCTCAAAAGCAGAGTTCACAGCATCACTCCAAACGAAATCATCTATTTTCTTCATCATCTGATACAAAGGCATCGCTTTCTCCCCTAACCGGCTTATGAACTGGCTTAAAGCAGCAACACGACCCGCCAGCCGTTGAACATCATTGATGCATGTTGGTTTGGCCAGGGATGTGATTGCCTTAATTTTCTCCAGGTTAGCTTCAATACCTCGGTTGGACACCAAAAAGCCCAAGAGCTTGCCAGTTGGGACTCCAAAAACACACTTAGCCGGGTTAAGCATCATTTTGTAGACCCGGAGGTTATCAAAGGTGTCTTTCATATATCTGTGACCAAGGTTTCCTATTTCCTGGATTTTACCACTATATCATCCACATAAGCATGAACATTATGCCCAATCTGATTGTGAAGGCAATTCTGCACACACCGTTGATAGGTTGCCTAGGCACTCTTAAGCCCAAAAGGCATAGACACATAGCAGAAGGCTCCAAACGGAGTGATGAAAGATGTCTTCTCCTGATCCTTGACTGCCATCTTGATTTGATGGTAACCTGAATAAGCATCCAAAAACTCAAATGTGCGCAACCCGCCGTAGCATTGATGATCTGATCAATACGAGGGAGAGCAAAAGGGTCAGCCAGACAAGCTTTGTTTAAATCGGTGTAATCCACACACATACGCCAGGTGCCGTTCTTTTTTAGTACAAGCACTAGGTTGGCTAACCACTCTAGGTGAAACACTTCCACAATGAACCCAGCCTCCATGAGCCGGGCCACCTCTTGTCCAATGGCCTTTCCTCGTTGAACCGTCGGAGAAATTGTCTGACCGGTTTAAACTTTGGATCAATATTGAGAGTGTGCTCAGCGAGTTCTTGATGTCTACTACACAACCTTCTTCTTGTAGACGTTGTTGGGCCTACAAGTGCGGAGGTTTGTAGTACAGTAGCAAATTTCCCTCAAGTGGATGACCTAAGGTTTATCAATCCGTAGGAGGCGTAGGATGAAGATGGTCTCTCTCAAGCAACCCTGCAACCAAATAACAGAGTCTCTTGTGTCCCCAACACACCCAATACAATGGTAAATTGTATTGGTGCACTAGTTCGGCGAAGAGAGGGTGACACAAGTGGTATATGGATGGTAGATAAAGGTATTTGTAATCTGAAATTATAAAAACAACAAGGTAACTAATGATAAAAGTGAGCGTAAACGGTATTGCAATGTGTTGAAACAAGCCTAGGGTTCATACTTCCGCTAGTGTAAGTTCCCTCAATAGTGATAACATAATTGGATCACATAACTATCCCTCAACATGCAACAAAGAGTCACTCCAAAGTCACTAATAGCGGAGAACGAACAAAGAGATTATAGTAGGGAACCACCTCAAAGTTATTCTTTCCAATCAATCCGTTGGGCTATTCCTATAAGTGTCACAAACAGCCCTAGAGTTCGTACTAGAATAACACCTTAAGACACAAATCAACCAAAACCCTAATGTCACCTAGATACTCCAATGTCACCTCAAGTATCCGAGGGTATGATTATACGATATGCGTCACACAATCTCAGATTCATCTATTCAACCAACACATAGAACCTCAAAGCGTGCCCCAAAGTTCCTACCGGAGAATCACAACAAAAACATGTGCCAACCCCTATGCATAGGTTCATGGGCGGAACCCGCAAGTTGATCACCAAAACATACATCAAGTGAATCATGTGGTATCCCATTGTCACCACAGATACGCACGGCAAGACATACATTAAGTGTTCTCAAATCTTTAAAGACTCAATCCGATAAGATAACTTCAAAGGGGAAACTCAATTCATTACAAGAGAGTAGAGGGGGAGGAGAAACATAAGATCCAACTATAATAGCAAAGCTCGCGATACATCAAGATCGTGCCAAATCAAGAACATGAGAGAGAGAGAGATCAAACACATAGCTACTGGTACATACCCTTAGCCCCGAGGGAGAACTACTCCCTCCTTGTCATGGAGAGCACCGGGATGATGAAGATAGCCACCGGAGAGGGATTTTCCCTCCGGCAGGGTGCCGGAACGGGTCTAGATTGGCTTTCGGTGGCTATGGAGGCTTCTGGCGGCGGAACTCCCGATGTATTGTGCTCCTCGGTGTTTTTAGGGTATATTGAGATATATAGGCGGAAGAAGTACGTTAGGGGGGCCACGAGGGGCCCACGAGGGTGGAGGGCGCGCCCAGAGGGGGTGGGCACCCCCTGCCTCATGGCCTCCTCGTAGATCCCCTGTCGTGCACTCCAAGTCTTCTTGGCTTCTTCTGATCCAAAAATAAGTTCCGTGAAGTTTCAGGTCAATTGGACTCCGTTTGATTTTCCTTTTCTTTGAAACCCTAAAACAAGGTAAAAACAGAAACTGGCACTGGGCTCTGGGTTAATAGGTTAGTCCCAAAAATGATATAAAAGTGTATAATAAAGCCCATAAACATCCAAAACAGTAGATAATATAGCATGGAGCAATTAGAAATTATAGATACGTTGGAGACGTATCAGCATCCCCAAGCTTAATTCCTGCTCGTCCTCGAGTAGGTAAATGATAAAAACAGAATTTTTGATGTGGAGTGCTACTTGGCGTAATTTCAATGTAATTCTTCTTAATTGTGGTATGAATATTCAGATCCGAAAGATTTAATACAAAAGTTCATATTGACAGAAAAATAATAATACTTCAAGCATACTAACTAAGCAATTATGTCTTCTCAAAATAACATGGCAAAGAAAGTTCATCCCTACAAAATCATATAGTTTAGTCATGCTCCATTTTTGTCACACAAGAATGCTCTCATTGTGCACAACCCTGATGACAAGCCAAGCAATTGTTTCATACTTTAGTAATCTCAAACCTATAAACTTTCACGCAATACATGAGCTCGAGCCATGGATATAGCACTATGGGTGGAATAGAATATAATGATGGGGGTTATGTGGAGAAGACAAAAAGGAGAAAATCTCACATCAACGAGGCTAATCAATGGGCTATGGAGATGCCCATCGATTGATGTTAATGCAAGGAGTAGGGATTGCCATGCAACGGATGCACTAGAGCTATAAATGTATGAAAGCTCAACAAAAGAAACTAAGTGGGTGTGCATCCAACTTGCTTGCTCACGAAAACCTAGGGCACTTGAGGAGGCCCATAGTTGGAATATACAAGCCAAGTTCTATAATGAAAAGTTCCCACTAGTATATGAAAGTGACTAAACAAGAGACTCTCTATCATGAAGACTATGGTGCTACTTTGAAGCACAAGTGTGGCAAAGGATAATAGCATTGTCCCTTCTCTCTTTTTCTCTCATTTTTTATTTGGCCTTTCTTCTTTTTTTATGGCCTTTCTCTTTTCTTTTTTTTTCTTTTTTTTGGGCCTTCTCTTTTTTATGGCCTTTCTCTTTTTTTTATTCCTCACTTGGGACAATTCTCTAGAAAATGATGATCATCACACTTCTATTTATTTACAACTCAATGATTACAACTCGATACTAGAACAAAGTATGACTCTATATGAATGCCTCCAGCGGTGTACCGGGATATGAAATGAACCAAGAGTGACATGTATGAAAGAATTATGAATGGTGGCTTTGCCACAAATACTATGTCAACTACATGATCATGCTAAGCAATATGACAATGATGAATGTGTCATGATAAACGGAATGGTGGAAAGTTGCATGGCAATATATCTCGGAATGGCTATGGAAATGCCATAATAGGTAGGTATGGTGGCTGTTTTGAGGAAGATATAAGGAGGTTTATGTGTGAAAGAGCGTATCATATCACGGAGTTTGGATGCACCGGCGAAGTTTGCACCAACTCTTAATGTGAGAAAGGGCAATGCACAGTACCTAACAGGCTAGCAAAGATGGAAGGGTGAGGGTGCGTATAATCCATGGACTCAACATTAGTCATAAAGAACTCACATACTCATTGCAAAAATCTACAAGTCATCAAAAACCTCGGCACTACGTGCAGGCTCCTAGGGGGATAGATTGGTAGGAAAAGACCATCGCTCGTCCCCGATCGCCACTCATAAGGAGGACAATCAAATAACACCTCATGTTTCAAATTTGTTACACAACGTTTACCATACGTGCATGCTACGGGACTTGCAAACTTCAACACAAGTATTTCTCAATTTCACAACTACTCAACTAGCATGACTTTGATATTATTACCTCCATATCTCAAAACAATCATCAAGCATCAAACTTCTCTTAGTATTCAAAACACTCATAAGAAAATTTTACTAATCTTGAATACCTAGCATATCAGGATTTTAAGAAAATTACCATGCTATTAAGACTCTCAAAATAATCTAAGGGAATCATGAGAGATCAATAATTTCTATAAAACAAATCCACCACCGTGCTTTAAAAGGATATAAGTGAAGCACTAGAGCAAATGACAAACTACTCCGAAAGATATAAGTGAAGATCAATGAGTGGTCAAATAATTATGCAACTATGTGAAGACCCTCTAACATTTAATAATTTCAGATCTTGGTATTTTATTCAAATAGCAAGCAAATAAAAATAAAATGACATTCTAAGATTGGCAAACATCATGTGAAGAAGCAAAAACTTAGGATCAACCGAAACTAACCGATAGTTGTTGAAGAAGAAAGGTGGGATACCAACCGGGGCATCCCCAAGCTTAGATGCTTGAGAATTCTTGAAATATTATCTTGGGATGCCTTGGGCATCACCAAGCTTGAGCTTTTGTGTCTCCTTAATTCCTCTCATATCACGGTCTCCCTAAATCTCAAAAGCTTCATCCACACAAAACTCAACAAGGACTCGTGAGATAAGTTAGTATAAACCATTGCAAAAACCTTATCATACTCTACTGTAGAAAATCACTAAAATTATTATTCAACATTGCATACTAAATGCCTCTGTTTAGTTAATAGTCCTATCCTCAAATAGAATCATTAAAGAAGCAAACATATGCAAACAATGCAAACATAACAGCAATCTGCCTAAACAGGACAGTCTGTAAAGAATGCAGCAATATCCATACTTCCCTAGGTCCAAAAATTATGAAAGAAAATTCCCACTGTAGTAAATTTATCAGAGCTTAATATTCAAAAGGTTTCAACATTTTATCACATTCTTACTTTTCTAGGGAATTATTGCAATAGCGGTAAACTTTCTGTTTCCAAACTGCAACATGTGGACTTCTAAAATAGGCATAGTAAAGGCTATCAATGCCACTTTTATTGAAATAAAAGATGCAAAACATTTTTCTAAATAACACCAAGCAAATCCTAACAAAATAAATTGACGCTCCAAGCAAAACACATATCATGTGGTGAATAAAAATATAGCTCCAAGTAAAGTTACCGATGAACGAAGACGAAAGAGGGGATGCCTTCCGGGGCATCCCCAAGCTTAGGATCTTGGCTATCCTTGAATATTACCTTGGGGTGCTTTGGTAATCCCCAAGCTTAGGCTCTTGCCACTCCTTATTCCATAGTCCATCGAATCCTTACCCAAAACTTGAAAACTTCACAACACAAAACTTAACAGAAAACTTGTAAGCTCCGTTAGCGAAAGAAAACAAAACACCACTTCAAGGTACTGTAATGAACTAATTATTTATTTATATTGGTTTTAAACCTACTGAATTCCAACTTCTCTATGGTTTATAAACTATTTTACTAGCCATATATTCATTAAAATAAGCAAACAACACACGAAAAACAGAATCTGTCAAAAACAGAACAGTCTGTAGTAATCTGGATCAAACGTATACTTCTGGAACTCATAAAATTCTCAAATAAATTGATGGACCTGAGGAATTTATCTATTAATCATCTGCAAAAAGAATTAACTAAATATCACTTTCCAAATAAAAATGGCAGCAATTCTCGTGAGCGCTAAAGTTTCTGTTTTTTTACAGCATGATCAACAAGACTTTCCCCAAGTCTTCCCAAAGGTTCTACTTGGCACAAACACTAATTAAACACAAAAAACCACATCTAAACAGAGTCTAGATGAATTATTTATTAATAAACATGAACAAAAATAAAGTTGGTTTGCCTCCCAACAAGCGCTATCGTTTGATGCCCCTAGGTAGGCACGATGATTTCAACGATGCTCACATAAAAGATAAGAATTGTAACATAAAGAGAGCATCATGAAGAATATAACTAGCACATTTAAGTCTAACCCACTTCCTATGCATAGGGATTTTGTAATCAAGCAATTTATGTAAACAATAATCAACTTGCATAGGAAGGTAAAACAAGCATAACTTCAAAACTTTAAGCACATAGAGAGGAAACTTGATATTATTGCAATTCCTACAAGCATATATTCCTCCCTCATAATAATTTTCAGTAGCATCATGAATGAATTCAACAATATAACCAACCCCTAAAGCATTCTTTTCATGATCTACAAGCATAGGAAATTTACTACTCTCCACATAAGAAAAATTCTTCTGATTCGGAATAGTGGGAGTATCATAGGAAACTCAAATACTATAAATTGTTTCCACATTAAAAGAGTAATGTTCAAAGAAGGGGTAATCATAATCATGACAAGTTTTATAAATATAATCACTACTTTTTATAGCATAAGTATCATCACAATAATCATCATAGGTAGGAGGCATGCTATCATCATTATAAACTTGCATATCAAAACTTGGGAGACTAAAAATATCATATTCATTAAACATAGCATCCCCAAGCTTGGGACAAACATTAATTGCAGCAAATATATTCTCAAAAACATCATCTTCATCAAACATAGCATCCACAAGCTTGGGCCTTTTCATATCATAAGCATAATCACTCTCATCATTAATTGTATGGATAGCACCAATAGTATAGCAATTATCATATTCTTCCAAGCAAGTGCCAAAAAGATTTTCAAGAGCATAATAAGTATCATTATCTTCCACAATTATATTTTCATGAGGCACAATAGTAATAGGAGTAGCATTGTTTGGGGATATATCTTTTTACCTCTCTTCCTTTTTCTTTTCTTCTTCTTCACCACATCATGTGTGGGTTCAATCCTCTTTTTGGAGCTCCTTATTAATGAGATTGGTTGAATAGGAGGCTCCTCCTCGTTACCTGATTCATCATAAGAAATAATAGGAGGATATTGGGAAGTCTCTTCCCTTTCATTAGTATTCTCTTCATCTTCTATTTGTTTTCTTTTCTTTATGTAATTGGCAATATAAGGATTTTCAATACAATTCACCGCACAATACATATAAATTTCCTCTAGATCAAAATGAAGAACTCTATCAAGGGAAAATTTTGGAATATCCTTAGTTATACGTTTCATTTCTTCATAACCCAAGAGTAAACTAAGTTCATTATGATGTGCAAGGGAAATCAAGTCATCACAATTTTTGGACACGATACAATCATGAAACAATTTGCATTGGGTATTGAAATGATCATGTTCATTGCAAAGCTCACAAGTACGGCTAAGAAAATTTAAATTTTTAGCACATTCATCAAGCCTTTCTTGCAATAGTTTAGTTTCTAAGTACTTATGCCTCTTGCACTATCTATCTTCCCTATTTGGTGTGTACTTACAAACCCAATGTACTCCACAAAAATTGACATGTTTATAGGAGACATTTTCATCATAACTAGTGCAATCATCATTAGTATCATGGATATTCAAAGAATTCGTACTAACAACATTGCAATCATGCTCATCATTCACATATTTTATGCCAAGCATTCTATGTAATTCTTCTTCTAGCATTTGAGCACAATTTTCCTTTCCATCCTACTTACGAAAGATATTCAAAAGGTGAAGCGTATGAGACAAACTCAATTCCATTTTTATATAGTTTTCTTTTATAAACTAAACTAGTGCTACAACAAGAAACTAAAAGACTCGATTGCAAGATCTAAAGATATACCTTCAAGAACTCACCTCCCCAGCAACGGTGCCAGAAAAGAGCTTGATGTCTACTACACAACCTTCTTCTTGTAGACGTTGTTGGGCCTCCAAGTGCAGAGGTTTGTAGGATAGTAGCAAATTTCCCTCAAGTGGATGACCTAAGGTTTATCAATCTGTAGGAGGCATAGGATGAAGATGGTCTCTCTCAAGCAAACCTGCAACCAAATAACAAAGAGTCTCTTGTGTCCCCAACACACCTGAGGGAGTCCTGGATTAGGGGGTCTCCGGAGAGCCGGGCTATATCCTTTGGCCGGACTGTTGGACTATGAAGATACAAGATTGAAGACTTCGTCTCGTGTCTGGATGGGACTCTACTTGGCGTGGAAGGCAAGCTAGGCAATACGGATATGTATATCTCCTCCTTTGTAACCGACCATGTGTAACCCTAGCCCCCTCCGTGTCTATATAAACTAGAGGGTTTTAGTTTGTAGGACAACATACAATCATACCATAGGATAGCCTCTAGGGTTTAGCCTCTCCGTTCTCGTGGTAGATAAACTCTTGTAATACTCATATCATCAAGAATAAATCAAGCAGGACGTAGGGTTTTACCTCCATCAAGAGGGCCTGAACCTGGGTAAAACATCGTGTCCCCTGCCTCCTGTTACCATCCGCCTTAGACGCACAGTTCGGGACCCCCTACCCGATATCCGCCGGTTTTGACACCGACATTGGTGCTTTCATTGAGAGTTCCTCTATGTCGTCACTGTTAGGCTTGATGGCTCCTATGATCATCGATAGCGATGCAGCCCAGGGTGAGACTTTTCTCCCCGGACAGATCTTTGTGTTTGGCGGCTTTGCACTGCGGGCCAACTTGCTTGGCCATCTGGAGCAGATCGAAAGTTACGCCCCTGGCCACCAGGTCAGGTTTGGAAGCTTAAACTACACGGCCGATATCTGCGAAGACTTGGTCTTCGACGGATTCGAGCCCCTGCCTTGTGCGCCGCGCGGTCACGATGAGTATGATTTAGCTCTGCGATCAGATCGTATTCAGGAGATCGCATCGGCGGCCGCTCCGAGCCTCAATTCGGAGCCAGTTGCGCCATCCATGGACGGGTGGATAGACCCCGTCACGGAGGCCGTATCCTCAGCGGCGATCGAGCCGAATATCGACCTTACCCTTCACGAGAGCCGTGTTGTCAAACTGCCGGATCCTTCTCCGGCCACAGACTCCGAACCGCCTGCGCCCGTTCCTGTCGAATCCGATTGGGCGCCGATCATGGAGTTTACCTCCGTGGATATTTTTCAGCACTTGCCCTTTGGCGACATATAGAACTCATTAAGGTCTCTCTCCTTGTCAGGAGAGTCTTGGCCGAACTATGTCCGGTAGGATTGGGATGCGGATGACAAAGAAATTCGCCGCCCACCCACCACCACTTAGTAGCCACCATCGATGACTTAACCGACATGCGTGACTTCGACTCCGAAGACATCGACGGTATGGACGACGATGCGGGAGGCGAAGAGGAACCATTGCCCACAGGGCACTGGACAGCCACCTCATCATATGATATATACATGGTGGACGCACCCAAAGAAGGCAATGGCGACGAGACGACGGAGGATGACCCCTCCAAGAAGCAACCCAAGCGTTGGCGTCAGCGGCGCTGCTCTAAGTCCCGCCAAGGCAAAAGTGGTGATACTGGCACAAGAGATAATAGCACTCCGAACAGTGCCGAAGATGGCAACAATCCCCTCTGGCAAGATTTAGGGCAGGAGGATGGAGAGGCCAGCCCTCCTGAGAGAGCGGCAGATGGAGAGGAGGAGGATGATAATTACATGCCTCCCTCCGAAGACGAGGCAAACCCTCGACGACGACGAATTCGTCATGCCAGAGGATCCCGTCGAACAAGAGCGCTTCAAGCGCAGGCTTATAGCCACGACAAATAGCCTTAAGAAAAAGCAGCAACAACTTCAAGCTGATCAAGATTTGCTAGTGACAGATGGACTGAAGTCCTGGCGGCCGAGGAATATAAACTCGAACGCCCCTCTAAGAGTTACCCAAAGTGCAGGTTGCTACCCCGACTGGAGGAGGAAGCACCGTAACCTACATCCCTGGCATATGACGTGGCTGATCGGCCATCTCGTGGCCGCGACAGAGAAACAATCCAGGCAAAAGCTCAGCCCACACCCCGACGCCATTCAAATAAAAAGGCATGGGGAAATACACCAGACCTGCGAGATGTATTGGAAGACAAAGCAAAACACGCAAGATCGATCTACGGATCATGGGGGCACGCCACTAGGCGAGATGATAATCGTCACGCCGGATACAGTAAAAGTAAGTCCGGCCGGGCCGAACACAGCGGGCAAGACTCATTTGAGCTGCGTCGCGATATAGCCCAGTACAGAGGCGCCACACACCCCTTATGCTTCACAGACGAAGTAATGGATCATCAAATCCCAGAGGGTTTCAAACCCGTAAATATAGAATCATACGACGTCACAACAGATCCTGCGGTATGGATCGAGGATTTCCTCCTGCATATCCACATGGCACGCGGTGATGATCTACACGCCATTAAATACCTCCCACTCAAACTCAAAGGACCAGCTCGGCATTGGCTCAATAGCTTGCCAGCATAGTCCATTGGTTGTTGGGAAGATCTGGAAGCCGCATTCCTCGACAACTTTCAGGGCACTTATGTGCGACCACCAGATGCTGATGACTTGAGCCACATAATTCAGCAGCCAGAGGAATCGGCCAGGCAATTCTGGACACGGTTCCTAACAAAGAAAAATCAAATCGTCGACTGTCCGGATGCAGAGGCCCTAGCAGCTTTCAAGCACAACATCTGCGACGAGTGGCTAGCCCGGCACCTTGGTCAGGAAAAGCCAAAATCTATGGCAGCCCTTACGACACTCATGACCCGCTTTTGTGCGGGAGAAGACAGCTGGCTGGCTCGCAGTAATAACATATCAAAGAACCATGGTACTTCGGATACCAAGGACGGCAATAGCAGGTCACGTCACAACAAACATAAGCGCCGCATTAACAGAGACAATACCGAGGATACGACAGTCAATGCCGGATTCAAAGGCTCTAAACCCGGTCAGCGGAAAAAGCCATTCAAAAGAAGCACTCCGGGCCCGTCCAGTTTGGACCGCATACTCGATCGCTCATGTCAAATACATGGCACCCCCGACAAGCCAGCCAACCACACCAACAGGGATTGTTGGGTGTTCAAGCAGGCCGGCGAGTTAAATGCCGAAAACAAAGATAAGGGGCCACATAGTGATGACGAGGAGGAGCCCCGGCAGCCGAACACTAGAGGATAGAAGAGGTTCCACCCACAAGTGCGGACGGTGAACATGATATACGCAACCCACATCCCCAAGAGGGAGCGGAAGCGTGCGCTCAGGGACATATATGCGTTGGAGCCAGTCACCCCAAAGTTCAACCCATGGTCGTCCTAACCGATCACCTTTGATCGCAGGGACCACCCCACTAGTATCCGTCATGGCGGATTTGCCACACTGGTCCTAGACCCAATCATTGATGGATTCACCTCACTCGAGTCCTCATGGATGGCGGCAGCAGCCTGAACCTGCTCTATCAGGACACAGTGTGCAAAATGGGTATAGACCCCTCAAGGATCAAACCCACAAAAACGACCTCTAAAGGTGTCATACCAGGTGTAGAGGCCCATTGCACAGGCTCAGTCACACTGGACGTGGTCTTCGGATCCCCGGATAACTTCCGAAGCGAAGAGTTAATCTTCGATATAGTCCCGTTCCGCAGTGGCTATCATGCACTGCTCGGGCAAACCGCATTTGCGAGATTCAATGCGATACCGCATTATGCATACCTCAAGCTCAAGATGCCAGGACCTCGGGGGGGGGGGGGTCGTTATAGTCAATGGAAACACAGAGCGCTCTCTTCGAACGGAGGAGCACACTGCGGCCCTCGCAGCAGAAGTGCAAAGCAGCCTCTTAAGGCAATCCACTAGTTCCGCGATTAAGGACACACACGACTTCAAGCGCGCCCGGAGTAATCGGCAACTGGACCGCCTGGCACGTTCCGAGCTCGCATGGCAATGCGGCCCGCACCCCGGTCCCAGCCAAACGGCAAAACCCGTGCCACACATACATAATTACGCATTAAAAATACCATGGGCATGGGTGGTGAGGGGCGCGACTGCGGCACGCTCCAAGACTCGGCTTAAAACGCACTAGGGGCTTCCTGCTTAGTTATTTTTCTCTTTCAGGACTTTACTCTCTGGAAACCCTGTCCGGCAGCATGATTGCCGAACACATGATGCAGCAACCAAGGAGGCATAAAGCTACGTCACACCACGGAACTCCCAGGTGGATTACGATAATGAGTGAAATATTTGCTTTAATATTATTCCTGAGCTTGCCCTTGGAGGGGACATAGTCCTACTTTTTGCTTATCGCACTACCTGTATCATTCTGCTTTAACGCACCTTTTTGAATAAACAATGCATAGCATTAAGACTATTATTGCATTCTTCTTCTTCTTATATATATATATGTTCATTCATGACATCCAGCACCCGTACACTCTGGTACGGCCAATACGCTAGGGGCTTAAGCATACCCCATAATACGACGTGAGAAGTCCGAACACTTTCGACAGTGCGGCACCCCGAACTTATAGCATTATACGCATCAGCTCCGAATCATGTCTTGCGTCAATAGTTGGATTTGCTCGGCTCCCATGTTTTGGTACCTTACGTTCTGCTATATCGGCTAAGGTAGCACTGGGAGAACTATTGCGATTGTGCCCCGGTTCTGCTGGGCTAAGCACCTCAGTAGAGAAAGCTAAAACCGACTTTCATGATAAGGCGAGAGACTGGTCGCTGTTCGAGAGGTTTCGAGTCCTTAAAGACTTATGCCGCTTAGAGCGAGGAGTCAGCCCTGTCCAGCTTAAGGCGTGTATAGCGCCCCGAATTCGGCCTTCCGAACACTAGGGCCTTCGCCGAAATTTAAAATTATAGAATTCTATGGCTAAGTGAGAGTGATAATGCATTATAGTCTGATTGCCTTGTTCGTTGTGCTGAGCACCTCCCTCGAAGGACCCAAAAATGGGAACAAGAGTGCTCAGGTTTATCCCGAACACCCCAGCACTCGTGGCACGGGGGCAGAAGCCGACGACTAGCCATCTCTCAGATTTGATAAACAGCCGAACAGAAGGTAATATTTTAAATTCAAACAAGTGTTGCATAGCGCATATGAACAAGTTTTCATAAATACAGGATTACACAAGCAAGTTCATTCAAATATTACTTCTTTTGCACACTTGTCCGCTACAAGACGCGCACCCTTCAGGACACCTTCATAGTACATCTTGGGGTGGCGATGCTCCTTGCCCTCCGGCGGCCCTTCCTTCACCAGCTTCACGGCGTCCATCTTGGCCCATTGCACCTTCACACGGGCGAAAGCCCGGCATGCACCTTCCATGCAGACGGACCGCTTGATGACTTCCAGCCATGGGCAGGCATCCACAAGCCGCCTCACCAGGCCGAAGTAGCTATTGGGAAGAGCGTCGCCAGGCCACATCTGGACTATAAAGCGCTTCATGGCCTGTTCCGCCGCCTTGTGTAGCTCGACCAGCTGCTTTAGCTGGTCGCTCATAGGCACCGGGTGTTCGGTCCCAGTATAATGGGCCCAGAACAACTTCTTCGTTGAGCTTCCCTCCTCGGCTCAGTAAAATTTCGCGGCATCCGACACGCTGTGGGGCAAATCTGCGAATGCTCCTGGAGAGCTCCGGATTCGGGTAAGTAACAAGTAATTTACTTTCACATGCTTGCTTTGCATATAGAATGCCTTACCCGCCGCTATCTTCTTCATCGCATCAATCTTCTGGAGGGCCTTTTGGGCTTCGGCCTTGGCACTCTTTGCACTCTCAAGGGCCGTGGCAAGCTCGGACTCTCGCTTCTTCAAGTCAGGCTCCAACGCCTCATGCTTCGTCACGAGAGCGTGGAGCTCTTGCTGCACCTCGCCCACCCATGCCTCAAGCCTTTCCCGCTCGGTGCGCTCCTTGGCCGCTTTGTTTTCGGCCTCGGATAGTGCTTGCTTCAGGGTCGCCACCTCGGTCGTGGCCCCTGGCAAATTTACGTTGATCCTGTCATTTTGCAATCGCATTCTTTTTATATATATCCATAGACTAGGTACTACTTACCTTTGTTCTCCTCGAGCTGCCTCTTGGCAAGGCTGAGCTCTTCCTTGGACCCTTTGAGGTCCTGCTTCAGTGCGGCGACCCCCACAGTCAGTGCGGCAGAGGCCAGCAGCGAAGCCTGCATACGCATATAGACATACTTATATTAGACTCCTGCGATATTGTTTGATCATCTGTTCGCCTTTTCTTTGTGAGCACCAAACAGAGCATCAGGGGCTACTGTCTATGCGGTAATACTTTTCCTATATTTCAAAAACTTACCTCAAAGCCTGTTAGAAGGCTGGCACATGCTTCATTCAGTTCGCTCTTGGCGGACTGAACCTTCTGGACCACCGCACTCATAATAATGCGGTGCTCTTCGTCGATGGAAGCGCCGCGAAGCGCTCCCAGCAGATTGTCCGGTGCCTCTGGATGGACAGAGGTCACCGGCACAGGCGTCTTGCCCCTCTTGGAAGGAGGCCGCCTGCTCGAGTCCGGAACCACTGGAAGTTCCGGCGCGGTGTTCGGCTGAGGGCCGAACTCGGAGCTCTCGGGAGCCTTTCTCCCTCTGCTCCTGGCGTCCGGAAGGTCGCCTTGAGGCGCCTCCGGGACTGTCTCCCCTCGACCCGGTGCCTCTTGAGACAACACCTCGGTGTTGTCCGTAGGGCAAGGGGAGGTGGTGGTCGGAAGTGGATCGCTATCCATATCCGATGAGTCCAGGGAGCCGTCCGACGAGGATACGTCGATACGGGCTTGGGGCGGTCTGCATAATCATAATTCGGCGTTAGGAGAAGCAGTGTGTCAAAGGTATGCTATGAGTTACTCTGGTATCTGAATACTTACGACTTCGCCAGGGGCTTGGCCCTGAGTAGCCACTCATCTTCGCCTTTGGCGACGGTGGTGTAGTCCGGAAGGAGAGTCCTTCCCTTCTTGGACCCTTCGCCCCCCCCCCCCCCGCCCCGGTTGGGGCGGCCTTCCTTTTCTTGTCTCCCCCAACTGAAGGGGGAGCATCTTCATCTTCCTCCTTGTCTTCGGGGGAGGAGTGCGTCGCAGAGTTATCATACGAAGAGTCCGATAACACCTGGCGTCGGGAGCTCTTTCGGGTTCCCTTGGCCTTCTTGGTCTTCTCCGGCACCTTGTAAGGAGCCGGAGTCAGCATCTCCGTCAGGAGAGCGTCCGCGGTGTCTTCGGGTAGAGGGGCCGGACAGTTAATCTGCCTCGACGTCTCCACCCAGTCCTGTCAAAGGCATGGAGCTCAGACCCCGCACATGGCTAAGCTAGGGGAAATAAATATCCTACCGGATGTATAGAACTCACCGAATGCGCTCGGCGCTTCACGCTTAGCTCGCGGTCCTCGGCGAAAGAGGGTGGGACCTCGACACCCTTGAACAGCACCCTACAGACGTCCTTGTGCGTCGTATTGAAGAGCTCGCTCAGAGTCTGGTGCTGTGCTGGGTCGAACTCCCACAAGTTGAAATCTCGTTGTTGACATGGGAGGATCCGGCGGATGAGCATGACCTGGACTATGTTGACAAGCTTGAGTTTCTTGCTTGCCATGTTCCGGATACATTTCTGGAGTCCGTCCAGCTCCACCGCTGAACCCCAGGACATGCCCTTCTCTTTCCAGGAAGTGAGCCGTGTAGGGGATCCGAATCAAAACTCAGGGACCGCCGCCCAGTTGGTGTCGCGCGGCTCAGTGATGTAGAAACAGGCCGATTGCCACCCCTTCACGGTCTCCATGAAGGAGCCTTCAAGCCATATAACATTGGGCATCTTTGAAGGAAATATGCCCTAGAGGCAATAATAAAGTTATTATTTATTTCCTTATATCATGATAAATGTTTATTATTCATGCTAGAATTGTATTAACCGGAAACATAATACATGTGTGAATACATAGACAAACTTAGTGTCACTAGTATGCCTCTACTTGACTAGCTTGTTAATCAATGATGGTTATGTTTCCTAACCATGAACAAGGTGTTGTTATTTGATTAACGAGGTCACATCATTAGTTGAATGATCTGATTGACATGACCCATTTCATTAGCTTAGCACCCGATCGTTTAGTATGTTGCTATTGCTTTCTTCATGACTTATACATGTTCCTATGACTATGAGATTATGCAACTCCCGTTTACCGGAGGAACACTCTGTGTGCTACCAAACATCACAACGTAACTGGGTGATTATAAAGGAGCTCTACAGGTGTCTCCAAAGGTAGATGTTGGGTTGGCGTATTTCGAGATTAGGATTTGTCACTCCGATTGTCGGAGAGGTATCTCTGGGCCCTCTCGGTAATGCACATCACATAAGCCTTGCAAGCATTGCGACTAATGAGTTAGTTGCGAGATGATGTATTACGGAATGAGTAAAGAGACTTGCCGGTAACGAGATTGAACTAGGTATTGGATACCGACGATCGAATCTCGGGCAAGTAACATACCGATGACAAAGGGAACAACGTATGTTGTTATGCGGTCTGACCGATAAAGATCTTCGTAGAATATGTAGGAGCCAATATGGGCATCCATGTCCCGCTATTGGTTATTGACCGGAGATGTGTCTCAGTCATGTCTACATTGTTCTCGAACCGTAGGGTCCGCATGGTTAACGTTACGATGACAGTTATTATGAGTTTATGCATTTTGATGTACCAAAGTTAGTTCGGAGTCCCGGATGTGATCACGGACATGACGAGGAGTCTCGAAATGGTCGAGACATAAATATTGATATATTGGAAGCCTATATTTGGATATCGGAAGTGTTCCGGGTGAAATCGGGATTTTACCGAAGTACCGGGAGGTTACCGGAACCCCCCGGGAGCCATATGGGCCTTAATGGGCTTTAGTGGAAAGGAGAAAGGGGCAGCCCAAGGTGGCCGCGCGCCTCCCCCCTCCCCTCGTCCTATTAGGACTAGGAGAGGTGGCCGGCCCCCCTCTCTCTCTTTCCCCCTCGGGGAATCCTAGTCCAACTAGGATTGGGGGGGGGGGAATCCTACTCCCGGTAGGAGTAGGACTCCTCCTGCGCCCTCCTCCTGGCCGGCGGCCCCCTCCCCCTTGGCTCCTTTATATACGGAGGTAGAGGACACCTCTAGACACACAAGTTGATCATTGAGATCGTTCCTTAGCCATGTGCGGTGCCCCCTGCCACCATATTCCACCTCGATCATATCGTTGTAGTGCTTAGGCGAAGCCATGCGTCGGTAGATCATCAAGATCGTCACCACGCCGTCGTGCTGACGGAACTCCTCCCCGACGCTTTGCTGGATCGGAGCCCGGGGATCGTCATCGAGCTGTACGTGTGCTAAGAACTCGGAGGTGTCGGAGTAATGGTGCTTGGATCGGTCGGATCGGGAAGACGTACGACTACTTCCTCTACGTTGTGTCAACGCTTCCGCAGTCGGTCTGCGTGGGTACGTAGACAACACTGTCCCCTCTCGTTGCTGTGCATCACCATGATCTTGCGTGTGCGTAGGAAATTTTTTGAAATTACTACGTTCCCCAACAATCTTGCCCACCATGGCTCCACCGCATTCTGCTTGTTGGCCGCCCACCACCGTCGGCTTGATATTGAAGGTCTTCAGCCACAGACCGAAGTGGGGGCGGATGCGGAGGAAAGCCTCACAGACGACGATGAACACCGAAATTTTGAGGATGAAGTTCGGGGCCAGATCATGAAAGTCTAGCCCGTAGTAGAACATGAGACCGCGGACGAATGGATGAAGGGGAAACCCCAGTCCGCGGAGGAAGTGGTGGAGGAAAACTACCCTCTCATGAGGTTCCGGGGTAGGGACGATCTGCCCCGCAGCGGGCAGCCGATGCATGATATTCGTGGCTAAGTATCCGGCTCCGCGGAGCTTTTTGATGTGCCCCTCCGTAATGGAGGAAGCCATCCATTTGCCCCCGCTCCGAACATGTTTGGAGAAGGTTGAGGGGAAGGATGTGGACTTGGGCGTTGGAGCTCGAGTGCGCAAGAACGGATGAGCAAGGAGGAAGATGGTGTGGGTAGAGGAAGGTTAAACCTTATCCCTTTATAAAGGCGGCTAAAACTATGCGCTCCCACTAGCCTGGTAAAACTCGCTTATCCCCCAAGCGCCGTAATTGGTGGCGCGGTTGGGTTACCCATGCCCGTATTGATGAGAATCCCATAATAAGGGGGACACAATCTCTGCTTTGACAAGACGTGTCAAGAAATCGCCTCGCGTTATGTGCGGGGCTGGTTAAAGAAAAACGGTTCGAATAATCGCCGAGCCATGGCATGATGTCATGTTGCCAAAACGTGTCAGTAGATTAGATTTGTGGAAATATTATTCTCTCTACGGTGGTATGTGGAACTTATTTTGCAGGGTCGGACACTATCCTTGTATTCAGATTCTTCCGTGGTGTATTCGGAGGAGGAACCCGCCTTGCAATGCCGAAGACAATACTGCGCGCCGGACTCATCGTCATTGAAGCCTGGTTCAGGGGCTACTGAGGGAGTACTGGATTAGGGGGTCTCCGGACAGCCGGACTATATCCTTTGGCCGGACTGTTGGACTATGAAGATACAAGATTGAAGACTTTGTCTCGTGTCCGGATGGGACTCTACTTGGCATGGAAGGCAAGCTAGGCAATACAGATATGTATATCTCCTCCTTTATAACCGACCTTGTGTAACCCTAGCCCCCTCCAGTGTCTATATAAACCGGAGGGTTTTAGTCTGTAGGACAACATACAATCATACCATAGGCTAGCCTCTAGGGTTTAGCCTCTCTGATCGCGTGGTAGATCAACTCTTGTAATACTCATATCATCAAGAATAAATAAAGCAGGACGTAGGGTTTTACCTCCATCAAGAGGGCCCGAACCTGGGTAAAACATCGTGTCCCCTGCCTCCTGTTACCATCCGCCTTAGATGCACAGTTCGGAACCCCCTACCCGAGATCCACCGGTTTTGACACCGACAACACCCAATGCAATGGTAAATTGTATAGGTGCACTAGTTCGGTGACGAGAGGGTGACACAAGTGGTATATGGATGGTAGATAAAGGTATTTGTAATCTGAAATTATAAAAACAGCAAGATAACTAATGATAAAAGTGAGCGTAAAGGGTATTTCAATGTGTTGAAACAAGGCCTAGGGTTCATACTTTCGCTAGTGTAAGTTCCCTCAACAATGATAACATAATTGGATCAAATAACTATCCCTCAAATGCAACAAAGAGTCACTCCAAAGTCACTAATAGCGGAGAACGAATGAAGAGGTTATGGTAGGGTACGAAACCACCTCAAAGTTATTATTTCCAATCAATCCATTGGGCTATTCCTATAAGTGTCACAAACAGCCCTAGAGTTCATACTATTATAACACCTTAAGACACAAATCAACCAAAACCCTAATGTCACGTAGATACTCCAATGTCACCTCAAGTATCCGTGGGTATGATTATACGATATGCGTCACACAATCTCAGATTCATCTATTCAACCAACACATAGAACCTCAAAGAGTACCCCAAAGTTCCTACCAAAGAATCACGACGAAAACATGTGCCAACCCCTATGCATAGGTTCATGGGCGGAACCCGCAAGTTGATCACCAAAACATACATCAAGTGAATCACGTGGTATCCCATTGTCACCAAAGATACGCACGGCAAGACATACATCAAGTGTTCTCAAATCTTTAAAGACTCAATCCGATAAGATAACTTCAAAGGGGAAATTCAATTAATTACAAGAGAGTAGAGGGGGAGGAGAAACATAAGATCCAACTATAATAGCAAAGCTCGCGATACATCAAGATCGTGCCAAATCAAGAACACGAGATAGAGAGAGATCAAACACATAGCTACTAATACATACCTTCAGCCCCGAGGGAGAACTACTCCCTCCTCATCATGGAGAGCACCGGGATGATGAAGATAGCCACCGGAGAGGGATTTCCCCTCCGGCAGGGTGCCGAAATGGGTCTAGATTGGCTTTCGGTGGCTACGAAGGCTTCTGGCGGCGGAACTCCCAATCTATTGTGCTCCTCCGTGTTGTAGGGTATATGGAGATATATAGGCGGAAGAAGTACGTCAGGGGGGCCATGAGGGTGGAGGGCGTGCCTAGAGGGGGTGGGTGCGCCCCCTACCTCGTGGCCTCCTCGTAGATCCCCTGACATGCACTCCAAGTCTTCTGGGCTTCTTCTGATCCAAAAATAAGTTCTTTGAAGTTTCAGGTCAATTGGACTCCGTTTGATTTTCCTTTTCTTCGAAACCCTAAAACAAGGTAAAAACAGAAACTGGCACTGGGCTCTGGGTTAATAGGTTAGTCCCAAAAATGATATAAAAGTGTATAATAAAGCCCATAAACATCCAAAACAGTAGATAATATAGCATGGAGCAATCAAAAATTATAGATACGTTGGAGACGTATCAGTTCTCTCGGGTCACCCGGCATGTCAGAAGGTTTCCATGCAAAGATGTCCCGATTCTCACAGATGAACTCGATGAGTGCGCTTTCCTATTTTGGATCCAAGTTGGCACTGTTGATGAACTGCTTGGATGAGTCGCCAGGCACAAACTCGACCATCTTGGTGTCATCAGCTGATTTGAATTTCAACACCGGTTCATGCTCCGTTGTTGGTTTCTTTAAAGACGTCATGTCTGCCGGGTCAACATGATCCTTATAAAACTTTAACTCCTCTGTTGCACAAACAAACTTAGCATATGTCGCATCTCCCTCTTCACACTCCAGGGCTATTTTCTCGCTTCCATGTATTGTAATGGTGCCCTTATAACCAGACATCTTGAGCTGCAAATACACATAACACGGCCGAGCCATGAACTTGGCGTAAGCCGGCCGTCCAAACAGAGCATGATATGGGCTTTTGATCTTAACCACTTGAAAGGTTAATTTTTCCGCTCTAGAATCATACTCATCCCCAAAGGCTACTTCCAGTTCAATCTTACCAACTGGGTATGCCGACTTTCCAGGTACCACACCATGAAAAATATTGTTGGATTGCTTAAGACTCTTATCAGTTAACCCCATCCGACGAAACGTCTCATAATAGAGGATGTTGATGCTACTGCCTCCATCCATGAGCACCTTAGTGAACTTATATCCACCAACCTGAGGCGCTACTACCAAGGCCAAGTGACCCGGATTATCAACCCGGGGAGGATGATCCTCTCCGCTCCACACAATAGGCTGTTCTGACCACCGTAAGTAACGTGGAATCGCCGGCTCAACGGCATTGACAGCCCTCTTGTGAAGCTTCTGGTCCCTCTTACATAAACTAGTGGTGAACACATGGTATTGCCCACTATTCAACTGTTTTGGGTTGCTCTGATATCCGGACTGTTGCTGCTGGTTACCTTGGCCAGGTTGTGGATTATAGCCTCCCTGGTTACCCGGATGGCCCTGACCGTGAAAACCGCCTCCACCTGAACCGACGCCCGGGCCATGGAAACCGCCTCCACCTGAACCGCCGCCTGGGCCGTGACCTCCATCAAATGCATTTGAATTTTTAAACGCCTTCATGATTGTACAGTCTTTCCACAGATGGGTGGCTGGCTTCTCCCGGGTACCGTGTTTTGGACAAGGTTCATTCAATAGTTGCTCAAGGGTGGGTCCTGACCCGCCTAACCGAGGGGGTTGCCTGCCCTTGCGTCGTTGATTGCTGCCCTGCGCATTGGTGTTAGCTACAAATTCATCGGCCTTACGTTTATTACCTCCTTGATTTGCCGGGTTTTGCTGGTGATCCTTGCCGTTGCCGTTCTTCTTCCCCTTCCCTGTCTTTTCTTCATCAGACACAGGGTCTTTGGTACTATCAGAATTAGCATACTTGACGAGAGCCACCATCTACTGGCCCATGTCATTGCAGTCACGCTTGAGCCGCCCCAACTTCTGCTTCAGAGGTTCAAAACGGCAGTTTTTCTGCAACATCAAGATTGCTGAGCCGGCATCCATCTTATCAGATGAATGTATTATCTCCTTGACCCGGCGCACCCAATGGGTTGTAGATTCACCTTCCTCTTGCTTACAATTAGTCAGGTCCACAATTGACATAGGTTGCTTACATGTGTCTTTGAAATTCTGAATGAACCGGGCCTTCAACTCCGCCCATGAGCCAATGGAATTGGCTGGCAATCCTTTCAACCATGTACGGGCCATTCCATCCAACATCATAGTGAAATACTTAGCCATTGCCGCATCACTGACCTCCAACAGCTCCATTGCCATCTCATAACTCTCAATCCAGGCCCCAGGCTGTAAGTCGGCTGTGTAATTAGGCACCTTACGAGGCCCCTTGAAGTCCTTTGGCAAGCGTTCATTACGTATGGCCGGCACCAGGCAAGGGACACCTCCGGTTCTTGTGGCCACTCCTGCCTCAACCGAGGTTGCTGGATAAGCCGGAAACGTCTGATGAGCCGCCTGCTCAGCTTCTTGCCGGATCCTCTCCTAATCCGCTAAGTTAAGGGCTCCAGCCTGTACCGGCTCATGCCTGCACGACCGGTTGCGGCGTTGAGCATTGCTTGACATGTCAGCTGAATCCATATGCCTACTGTAGCTTGGGCTCCGGCTCGGGCGAGGGGTTGAATGGATTCTGTCTTGACGGTAAGAGTACGCATCCTGCTGTGCCAGAGCTGTTTGAAGAAGTTCTCTCACCCTTCGCGTTTCGATCACTGCCGGAGAGTCGCCCTCCATCGGGAGAGCCGCCAAATGAGTCGACGCGGCAATGAGGTTTTCCAAGGGATTGGAGAAGTGACCCGATGGTGTTGGCATATAATAAGGCGGGGCGGTATGTACACGAGGTGGTTCCATGGTGCGTGGCTGAACCGGTGCCCTGGGTGTCGTGATCCGATTTGCCTCCGGCGGGTTACTTGTCCCAGCCCCGGGTGTATGAAAAAGGTTCCTAGGATCGAGCGTCAGAGGTAGACATGACTAAGTTTTCTGATGCCTTCTTCTCATGACCTCGTTTGACGCGTTCAGATCCACCGAGAGCCGGAGAGTCTCCACTTGAAGCTGTTGAGCACGAGCGTCCAAAACCGCCTGCTCCGCTGCCATCCTGACCTCTTCTGTTGCTAAATTTTCTTTAGCTTGTGCCATCTCTTCACGCACAAGTGCCACCTCTGCGTCATGCTGAGCTTTATCCGCCGACTCTACCACGACAGTCAACAGAGTCGTCAGTTTATCCATGAGGTCCATTAGAATCTCAGCCCGGGGGCGCGTGAGGTCTCCTGACCCGGCTGCGGTCAACCCGGTGGTTGTTGTTGTTGCTGCTGTGGAGTCCTGACCGGGCTGTGTTCCTGCCATGAAGACTCTGGCCCAATTCGGCGGCTCAAGGGGGTCTGGAATACTGCTGCCATCGGAATAGCCCCCAAGCATGCCGTCCTGCAGCTGATACAAAGAATCTGTCTCGCCCGTTGATGATGTAGCGTCAGAACAGACGGCCGTCTCACCGCCATCCACCGATCCTTCAGAGTATTCACCCTCGTGGATGCAGCCTACGAAAGCATGCTTCACGACAAATTGAACACGGGTGGACCTCGCGCGCTGAGCCGTTTTGATGAGGTTGGTGTGGACGTCCGGCTCAGGACCCGACTCGCCGATCCGGCCGATGAAAACATGAATTCTGCCAAGGGGACCCGGTACCCGTACTCAATTGAGCCGGCCTCGGGGCCCCAGCCTTCGTCGTTGATGTAGAGCTTGCCGCGACGACTCTTGGTCATCCGGCCCATAGCGTATCCCTTGATTCCTTCGAAGTTGCCCTTCAAGAACTCAAATCCACCGTGCGCTGGCCCCACGGTGGGCGCCAACTGTCATGGAATTGTCATGGCAGATGTCCTAGCAGAAGGACTTAGTCGTAGGGCCATCGCAACTAGGAAGCTTAAAGGGGTTAATCGGGACAAAGGACACGAGAGGTTTTATACTAGTTCGGCCCCTTACGATGAAGGTAAAAGCCTACGTCTAGTTGTGTTGGTATTGCTGGGGTTTCGATCACCAAGAGGCTAGTTCGCCGGCTTGGTTATTGATCTCTTGTTTCTTGCCCTAAGCCGCCACGGGGTCGTCCCCTTATATACATGGGTTGACGCCTGGTGGCCTACAGAGTCCCGGCCGGCTCATAAATCGTGTCCGACTCGGTGACTTCTTTTACATGCCTTTCTTTACAAGTATTTCCTTACATACGGCGGTTTACAATATTGGGCCTTAAGCCGCCTCTAGGCCTTTAGGCCTTCTATAAGATTTAACAAATTATCACCTTGAGTGTTTACTGGGCTTCCTTTGTGACCCGCCATTGGGGCTTGACCCGGCCCCTCCTAGGCGGGTCATAACCGATAGCTATATCCCCAACAAAAACCCCGCCGCCGGACATGTCCACCGCCGCCACGTCGCCCGGACCAATCCGGGGCCGACATGTCATCGCCACCTGTCCCGCGCACCTTTCCCCACCGCCACGGCCCGCCGGGCCCAGGGAAGGCCCGCCCGGGCCCGAGCACCCGCACCGCCGCCCGAGCGCTCACCTCGCTCCACCGCCGCCTCGCTGCCGTCCTCGTCGCTCGTCTCCGGCGACCGCGTCTCGCCAGAATCCCGCTATTCCGCCGCCTCAACCACCCGCGCCTCCCGCCGGAGCTTCCCCGCCTGCTGCTCCGGCGCCATGGCCACCGCCCCGTGCCGCCTTCCTCGAGGAGCTCCTGCACCGCTCCACCTTTCGGCCATCACCGGAGTTCGAACACCGCCGGATCCGCGCTGTCGTGCAAGGAGTTCGCCGGAGCCGCCGCTTCCTGCGCCGGGTCGGGAGGAGCCTGATCTGGCCGCGCCCGTGTTGACCCTCCGTATGGGCCCCGTGCGTGGGCTGCAGCCTCAGCGCCGACCTTCCTCCTCCTCATGGTCGACCTGGGCCAGGCCCATGGTGAGCCACCCCTCTAAACCCCACTCGTGCACACTTTAGCTATCATGTGCCCATGTATTTTTCACTAAGTCCTTAGATCCTCATAATATATGCCTTTGTTCATCATGTCATAACTTGTTGCATACTGCTCCATTTCATGCGCATGATATATCAATATGTTCATCGTGATGTGCTCCTCATTTTGTTCCATTGTGTCATGCTTGTTTGAGTCCATCTTGATGCCCAAATCGTGGGTGCAAGAGTGCTATAAAATGTTAGGTGCTGTTTCTTATCAGTTTATGAGCATTTGTCATTTTTGCCATGATTATTGTGTGCTGCATATGACCATGAGCTCTACATGTGTTTTGGGCTATGCCACGCCATCTTTACAGGGGGTGTATGCCATGTATTTTTGTGATCTTTGTGGTGACTAGCACAAGCATGCAAAGTAGCTCTTGTGATATTGTTGATTTCAGAGGCTTAGAATTTCACCAAGTCTTTGCTCTGCTGTTATTTTTATGCCATGTATTCATGTTGCTATAGTGAGATCCATGCTTCTTTTGAGTATGTTCAGTAAGGATGATTTTGACATAGGCTTATGCTATATCCATCCATGCCCCTGTTTGTATTTATGGAGTGCCCTAGCATGACTCAATCTTGCTCTACTTTTGCTATAAAATGTTCCTGGCAGATTGTTTACGTGTTAATCAATTTTGCCAAGGTTGTTCTAGTTGATCCATGCATGCTATAAACTTGTTCTTGCCATGGTTAGCCTTAGGATCATGTCTTCTTGCTGGTAGTTTGTTTAGCTTGTCATGCAATGCCTTGTGTTGAGTGAATCAAGCTCGCAAAGATGCCTTTGTAATTCTGTTGATGCCATGTTCAGTTTTCTGCTAAGTCTGAGTCTGTTAACGAAACTTGCTATGTTTACATGGGTGCCATCATATCTTATGATCCTTTTTGGCTTATGGTCAATAAGGGACTTTTGTTATATGCTTTGAGTAGTTTCATGCCATGCCTTTGTTTGCTATGATACATTCTTGTAGCATGTTGTTATCTTGCTCTAAACATTGCTTCCTGATGTTAATTCCTGGCATGTTAGTATTTTCACTAAGTCTGTGATGCTGATATCTTTTGCACTTTTGCCATGCTTGTTTGAACCTGCTATTGTGTGATTTAGCCGTAGCTCAGTCTTCATCTTTTGTCAAGCATCTTGAGTAGATCACTGCCATGTGCTTTGTTGCTATGTTGGAGTGCAGTAGCTTAGTTTCTTGTTGCATTCTAGATGGCAGCATGTTGTTAATCGCATAATTGTGCCATTATCGTTTTGCTTGCCATTTGCAAACCGTGCATCCGATTCCGGTGATCTTTATATCGATTTCAACCGAAATCAACTCATCTTTCCAGCGGTGCACTTGGTTTGCCAAGTTGATGCCTGGTTTAATCTTTTCCTTTTGGAGCACGCATATGCATTGCATATCACATCCCGCATGTCATGCCATGTTTTACATCATGTTTCTTGCGCATTGCACCGCGGTTGATTGTTGGTTCTTTTGCTTGTATTGTTGCCTTGGGTAGAGCCAGGAGACGAGTACGTGATCGAGGAACCTGTTGAGTATGCTTACGAGGATCAAGCTTTCATCAATTCGGAGAACTTTGTAGGCAAGATGACCATACCCTCGAAATCACTTCTATCTTTGCTTGCTAGTTGCTCGCTCTATTGCTATGCCGCGATACCTACCACTTTCCATATCATGCCTCCCACATTGCCATGTCAAGCCTCTAACCCACCTTGTCCTAGCAAACCGTTGTTTGGCTATGTTATCGCTTTGCTCAGTCCCTCTTATAGCGTTGTTAGTTGCAGGTGAAGATGGAGTTTGTTCCTTGTTGGAATATGGATATGTTGGGATATCGCAATATCTCTTATTTAATTATTTAATGCATCTATATACTTGGTAAAGGGTGGAAGGCTCGGCCTTATGCCTGGTGTTTTGTTCCACTCTTACCGCCCTAGTTTCCATCATACCGATGTTATGTTCCTTGATTTTGTGTTCCTTACGCGGTTGGGTTATAACGGGAACCCATTGACAGTTTGCTTTGAATAAAGCTCCTCCAGCAAGGCCCAACCTTGGTTTTACCATTTGCCACCTAAGCCTTTTTCCCTTGGGTTCTTTAGACTCAAGGGTCATCTTTATTTTAAACCCCCGGGCCAGTGCTCCTCTGAGTGTTGGTCCAATCTGTCAGCCGCCGGTGACCACCAGGGGCAACTCTGGGTTGGCCTACCGGAAGTTTGGACAATCCGGTGTGCCCTGAGAATGAGATATGTGCAGCTCCTATCGGGATTTGTCGGCACATTCGGGCGGCTTTGCTGGTCTTGTTTTACCATTGTCGAAATGTATTGTAGTTGGGATTCCAATTCTGATCGGGTCTTGATACGTCTCCGTCGTATCTACTTTTCCAAACACTTTTTCCCTTGTTTTGGACTCTAACTTGCATGATTTGAATGGAACTAACCCGAACTGACGCTGTTTTCAGCAGAATTGCCATGGTGTTGTTTTATGTGCAGAAAACAAATATTCTCGGAATGACCTAAAACTCCACGGAACATCTTAGAAAAATAATAAAAAATCCTCGCCAAAGATGAAGACTAGGGGGCCCACACCCTTCTCACGAGGGTGGGGGCGCCCCCCTAGGGCGCGCCCCCCTACCTCCTGGGCCCCTGGATGCCCTCCGACGCCAACTCCAACTCTATATATTTGCTTTCGGAGAGAAAAAATAGGAGAGAAGAAATCATCGCGTTTTACGATACGGAGCCATCGCCAAGCCCTAAAACCTCTCGGGAGGGCTGATCTGCAGTCCGTTCGGGGCTCCGGAGAGGGGGATTCG
The DNA here is from genome assembly GCA_034509565.1 of Triticum monococcum. Taxonomy (NCBI): domain Eukaryota; kingdom Viridiplantae; phylum Streptophyta; class Magnoliopsida; order Poales; family Poaceae; genus Triticum; species Triticum monococcum. The sequence continues at coordinate 498,051,589 of CM067845.1, read as the reverse complement.
TCGCTGTCGTCATCATCAACCATTCTCCATCACCAATTTCATGATGCTCACCGCCGTGCGTGAGTAATTCCATCGTAGGCTTGCTGGACGGTGATGGGTTGGATGAGATTTATCATGTAATCGAGTTAGTTTTGTTAGGGTTTGATCCCTAGTATCCATTATGTTCTGAGATTGATGTTGCTATGACTTTGCTATGCTTAATGCTTGTCACTAGGGCCCGAGTGCCATGATTTCAGATCCGAACCTATTATGTTTTCATGAATACATGTGAGTTCTTGATCCGATCTTGCAAGTCTATAGTCACCTACTATGTGTTATGATCCGGCAACCCCGAAGTGACAATAATCGGGACCACTCCCGGTGATGACCATAGTTTGAGGACTTCATGTATTCACTATGTGCTAATGCTTTGTTCCGGTTCTCTATTAAAAGGAGGCCTTAATATCCCTTAGTTTCCAATAGGACCCCGCTGCCACGGGAGGGTAGGACAAAAGATGTCATGCAACTTCTTTTCCATAAGCACGTATGACTATATATGGAATACATGCCTACATTACATTGATGAATTGGAGCTAGTTCTGTGTCACCCTATGTTATGACTGTTACATGATGAACCGCATCCGGCATAATTATCCATCACTGATCTGGTGCCCACGAGTTTTCCGTAAACTGATTTACGCTTATTTACTCTCCCGCTGCTACTATTACAATCACTAAAAAATACCAAAAACATTACTTTTGCTATCTTTACTTTTGTTGCTGCTACCACCACTATCATATTACTTTGCTACTAAACACTTTGCTGCAGATACTAAGTTTCCAGGTTTGGTTGAATTGACAACTCATCTGCTAATACTTGAGAATATTCTTTGGCTCCCCTTGTGTCGAATCAATAAATTTGGGTTGAATACTCTACCCTCAAAAGTTGTTGCGATCCCCTATACTTGTGGGTTATCAAGACAAATTTCTGGCGCCGTTGCCGGGGAGCATAGCTCTATTCTTTGAGTCACTTGGGATTTATATCTGCTTATCACTATGAAGAACTTGAGAGATCCAAAAACCAAGATCTATCCCTCAACTACGGAGGGAGGTAAGGAACTGCCATCTAGCTCTGCACTTGATTCACCTTCTGTTATGAGTAAGTTTTCGACACCTACACCTACTTCTGCTATTCGCTCTGATATGTCGCATGTTATTGATAATGCCACTTCTGCTATGCATGATACTTATGATGAAACTGCTTCTATGCCTGATACTACTGTGCCCCTTGGTGAATTTCTTGATGAACACATTGCTAGGGCAAGAGAAAAAGAAATTATAGAATCTGAATATGATGATGATAGTGATGATGAAAATATGCCTGTTATTCCTGAGGGTTATCTTTTTGATATGGAATCTTCTGCTGCTATTTTAGCTTGCAAAGATAGATATGAGCTTAAGGGGTTATTAGTTAAATGGAACAAAGAATCACTTAGAGATAAAATGAAACCCGACCCTGCTTTTGCTACTTCACCTATTTGTGTTCCTGATAAGGATTATGAATTCTCTGTTGATCCTGATGTAATTACTTTGGTTGAATCCGATCCGTTTTATGGCTATGAATCTGAAACTACTGTGGCACATCTTACTAAGTTAAATGATATAGCTGCCCTGTTTACTAATGATGAGAGATCGCGTTACTTTTATATACTCAAAATATTTATGTTCTCATTAAAGGGTGATGCTAAGATATGGTTTAATTCTCTTAATCCTGGTTGTGCGCATAGTCCCTCAGGATATGATTTATTACTTCTCTACTAAATATTTCCCTGCTCATAAGAAACAAGCTGCTTTGAGGGAAATATACAACTTCGTGCAAATTAAAGAAGAGAGTCTCCCACAAGCTTGGGGTAGGCTTCTCAAGTTACTTAGTGCTTTGCCTGATCATCCTCTTAAGAAACCTGAAATACTTGATATCTTTTATAATGGACTAACCGATGCTTCCAGAGATTACCTGGATAGTTGTGTTGGTTCTCTTTTCAGGGAAAGAACACCGGATGAAGCTGAAATCCTATTGAATAATATGTTAACAAATGAAAATAATTGGGCACCTCCTGAGCCAAATCCTGCTCCAATTACTGCGCCTATTCTTAAACCAACTCCAAAGAAGAGAGGTGTTCTATTTCTCAGTCCCGAAGATATGCAAGAGGCAAAGAAATCTATGAAAGAAAAAGGTATTAAAGCTGAAGACGTTAAGAATTTACCTCCTATTGAAGAAATACATGGTCTTAATTCACCACCTATTGAAGAAACATATGATCTTAATTCTTTATTTATTGAGGAACCTCCCGATCCCGATATCCTGACACAGGTAGTAAAGGTAAATTCTCTCTATAGATATGATAAAGTTGAAGTACCTCCTACTAAAATTGCTAGTCAGTGCTTGGATGAGTTTGATAACTTTATGTTTAAGCAAGACGACTTCAATGCTTATTCTGGTAGACAATTAAAAGAAAATGCTTATATGATTGACGCTTGGGTGATTATATGGCTAATATTAAAGGTGAACTTAAACTTGTTAGCAAACATGCTTCTATGGTTACCACTCAAGTAGAACAAGTACTTAAGGCTCAAAAGGAAGTGCTTGATGAAATGAATAGTAAGAAAAATGATTATGCTGTTAGAGTGGCTACTAGAACTGGTAGAATGACTTAGGAACCTTTGTATCCTGAAGGCCACCCTAAGAGAATTGAGCAAGATTCTCAAAGAAATAATATTGATGTTCCTAGTTCTTCTAAAAAGAAGAAAAAGAAAAATGATAGAAATGTGCAAACTTCTAGTGAACCTATTGCTGAACCCCCTGATAATCCAAATGATATCTCTATGTCTGATGCTGAAACACAATCTGGTAATGAACATGAACCTAGTGAAAATATTAATGATGATGTTCATGATGATGCTCAACCTAGTAATGATAATGACGTAGAAATTGAACATGAACCTAGTGAAAATATCAAAGAATCAACGTTATGATAAAAGAGACTTCGTTGCTAGGAAACATGGTAAAGAAATGGAACCTTGGGTTCAGAAACCCATGCCTTTTCCTCCGAAACCATCCAAGAAAAAGGATGATGAGGATTTTGAGCGCTTTGCTGAAATGATTAGGCCTATCTTTTTGCGTATGTGATTAGCTGATGTGCTCAAAACAAATCCTTATGCTAAATATATGAAGGATATCATTACTAATAAAAGAAAGATACCGGAAGCTAAAATTTCCACCATGCTTGCTAATTATACTTTTTAGGGTGGAATACCAAAGAGACTTGGAGATCCCGGAGTACCTACTATACCTTGCTCCATTAAAAGAAATTATATTAAAACTGCTTTATGTGATCTTGGAGCCAGTGTTAGTGTTATGCCTCTCTCTTTACATCGTAGACTTGACTTGAATAGGCTGACACGTACCGAAATATCTTTGCAAATGGCTGATAAATCAACTGCTATACCTGTCGGTATCTGTGAGGATGTGCCTGTTGTGGTTGCGAACATTACTATTTTAATGGACTTTGTTATTCTTGATATTCCCGAGGATGATAGTATGTATTATTCTTGGAAGACCTTTTCTTAATACTGCAAGGGCTGTTATTGATTGCAACAAAGGCAATGTCACTTTTCATGTTAATGGTAATGAGCATACGGTACACTTCCCGAGGAAACAACCTCAAGTTCATAGTATCAACTCCATTGGAAAAATTCCATCGATTTTAATTGGAGGTTTTGAATTTCCTCTTCCTACTATCAAGAAGAAATATGATATACTTATTATTGGGGATGTGCATATCCCCGTTGAGGTAACTTAGTGTTATTCGAAATTTCTCTGGTTTCATGATTATCGGAATGAGTTTGTTAACAAGACTTGATCAACCTTGTTAGTGGATTCTTTTTGATGAGCATGAGATGGATGAAACTAGAAGCACCACCTTCTGCACCTTCTCTTTATTTTCTGTCAATTAGTATAAATAAAGTAAAAATAGTATTTTTCTGTCTGTTTCCTGACTTATCCGTGCAACATAAAAATATCCCGAAAATAAAAGTCCTCAGAATGCCATGCCAATTTAATATGATTTGTTTGGGAATATTTGAGGATTTACTGTGCAAAAATTACCGTGGGGGAGCTGCCACCTGGCCACGAGGGTGGTGGGCGCCCCCCCCCCTCTAGGGCACGCCCCCTGCCTCATGGGCCCACGGTGGCCCTCCTCCACTTATCTGAGCACCCATCTTCTTCCTCTTTCTCACACAAACCCGAAAAACCAACTGAAGCACGAGTTCCAGCCACTTTTGCTGTGATTTTCGATCTCCTTGCTCAAAGCACCTCTCGCAAAACTACTTGGGGAGATTGTTCCTTGGTATGTTTCTCCTCCAGTGGTCCAATTAGTTTTTGTTCTGGTGCTTTATTCTTTGCAAATTTGTGCTGCATAGGTGACGATGTTCTTGAGCTTGCATGTCAAATTTATATGGTTCTAGGTAGTTTTGATGCATGATATAGGCCCTAGGCACTTGTAGGAGTAGTTGCTATCAATATTATTGAGTTTGGTTTACTTTTATTTTGAAGTTACTAAAAATTTCAGAATTTTTCAGAGAAAATCATTATGCTTAGGAAGATGTTTCAAGGTGGTTCCTTAAGAAGCAAGGACCCAGGATTGCTATGCGCGATGCTGACGAGGATACACCAAGCGACGCTCCGGTACGGCCTTGCGAATGGCCGTCGGAAAAATTTATGGACCGTGCGGGAATTAAAGAAGAATTCAAAGCATATTTGTGCAATGTCGGTCTTAAGGATTTTGAGGCTAACAAATGCCCCCAGTATCATGATCTCACAAGTTCATTTGTGAGGAGGTTTGAGTATTCATCTTCGCGTAATTCTCCTTCTGTCATGTTTGATCTTTATGACAAATCTTATACCATGGACCTAGAGGATTTCACTCTTGCATGCAAACTTCCATCATGGGGCAGTATTAAGGATCCCCCTAAATCTGAATGTAGAAACTTTCTTGCTATTATAACTATGGGGGAATCTAGAGATATAACGCAGGCTACCATAGTGAGCATTCACTTTCCTGCTATACATTATTTTGCTCTCTTCATCAGTAGATGCGTAAATGCTAAGGATGAAGCATGTCACATGTGTGTCCCTGATCTTAGCATTCTTAGGAGTGCTGTGTTAGGAGACCAATCTTATCATATGGGAGCCATTGTAGCTCGTAGGTTGCATCATAATAGACATAATGGAGATTTCTTTGAAGGAATTTATGCAACCCGCTTAGCTCATTTTCTTGAAATAGACATTCGTGAGGGTGATACGGAGTTGCCTCCTGCATATTTAGATTATGACTCTATGGCTTCGCACCAGTTTGTCGAGAGGCATGAGTCACCTCTCTTATGTCGTTTAATTTTTGATAAACGGCGTGTTTTCCGTATTACTCTCCCTGCTCCTGCCTTCTTTGATTCACAGACATAAATAAGAGATGTTATTACCAGAGAGGAGGAGTACGAGAGGAGAGCGGAGGCAGCTCGACTCCATGCTGTAGCTCAGCAGGCGATAACCGCTGCACATCAGTATGATCCCAACTATTCCTCATCACAGTATGACCCCAACAACTATTATTATGGATATCAGCCAGGCCAGCCGTGGCCATAGACCAACTTAGGCCAAAAGCCTAAGCTTGGGGGAGTACGTATTTCTCACCGATGTTACATTTATGTTCACACACACTCGTTGCTAGATGTCGGTGCTCATACTTTTTCACTATAATATCCATGCTAGTTTATTTTTCTTTTCCTTCTTTCTTCTTGTGTGTTTGTTAAACATTAAGAAAAACCAAAAAATAGTAGTAGTTTATTTTTCTGTTGTAGTAGTAATAATTAAAAAGAAAACCCAAAAATATTTCCCGTTCTTCTTTTGCTTGGTGGGAGCTTTCCCGTGTAAATAGTTTTATTTCTTTTCTTTGGGGGTCAGTAGGAGAAGACTAGAATCAAATTGTTGAAGTGGCTCTTATATGCATTATTGTTGAATTAACCCAGAGCCCATATTGCTTTCTCTTCTCCTGTTTATTGAATGCTCGCAGATTCCAGCTTAGTCCAATGCACGTACACTCTTATTATTATTCACACCATTCGGTCGTGCAAGTGAAAGGCAATTATGATGATATATGATGGACTGACTGAGATGAGAAAAGCTGGTATGAACTCGACCTCTTTTGTTTTTGTGAATATGATGAGTCCCTCGTTCTTGATTCAGCTTATTATGAATAAACATGTTTGCAATGACAATTAGGGATCATCGTTGCTTGTGCCATGCTTGATTTGCTATGAGTTATAATGGTTTACCTTGTGTGCCAACATGCCATTGAGATGATTATGATGTGGTATGATGGGGTGGTATCCTCCTTTGAATGATTTAAGTGACTTGACTTGGCACATGTTCACGCATGTAGTTGAAACAAATCAACATAGCCTTCACGATATTTATGTTCATGGTGGATTATATCCTACTCATGCTTGCATCCAATGTTTATTAATTTTAATGCATGTACATGGCTGTTGTCGCTCTCTAGTTGGTCGCTTCCCAGTCTTTTGCTAGCCTTCACTTGTACTAAGCGGGAATATTGCTTGTGCATCCAATCCCTTAAACCCCAAAGTTATTCCAGATGAGTCCACCATACCTTCCTATATGCGGTATCTACCTGCCGTTCCAAGTAAATTTGTATGTGCCAAACTCTAAACCTTCAAATAAACATTATGTTTTGTATGCTCGAATAGCTCATGTATCAACCAAGGTTGTCCTTATCTTCCGTGTTAGGCGGGTTATTCTCAAGAGGAGTGGACTCCGCTCCTCACTCACGAGAAAATGGCTGGTCACCGGGATGCCCAGTCCCATGGTTTATGCAAACTAAATCAAAATTAATTGCAAACAAAACTCCCCGTGGGACCTGATGTATGTTGGAGGCACTCGTTGTTTCGAGCAAGCCATGGATTGATGCTTGTTGGTGGAGGGGGAGTATAACCTTTACCATTCTGTTTGGGAACCGCCTATAATGTGCTTAGCATGGAAGATATCGCCATCTCTTAGTTGTTACGTTGACAATGAAAGTATACCGCTCAAAATACAATTTATCTCTATTTCAAAACTGAGCTCTGGCACCTCTACAAATCCCTTCTTCCCTCTGCGAAGGGCCTATCCATTTACTTTTATGTTGAGTCATCACCCTCTTATTGAAAAGCACTAGCTGGAGAGCACATCCGTCATTTGCATTCATCACTGTTAATTTATATTGGGTACGACTATGATTGGATCTCTTTTACCATGAATTACAATGTCTAGTCAGTCCTTGATCTTTAAAGGTGCTCTGCATTTATGTTTTGCGGTCTCAGAAAGGGCTAGCGAGATACCATCTTGTTATATCATATTATGATTGTTTTGAGAAAGTGTTGTCATCTGAGATTTATTATTATGAATTGCTAGTTGATTATGCTATTGATATGAGTAATTATGAGACCTGAGAATTATTGCAAATGTGGTTAGTTATGATTTATGCTGAAAACTTGAATGCTGGCTTGACATAGTTACAACAACAAGAGCAAACAGAGTTTGTAAAAGTTTTTCTTTCTTTCTTTCAGTTTGTCAACTGAATTGCTTGAGGACAAGCAAGGGTTTAAGCTTGGGGGAGTTGATACATCTCCGTCTTATCTACTTTTCCAAACACTTTTGCCCTTGTTTTGGACTCTAACTTGTATGATTTGAATGGAACTAACCCGGACTGACGCTGTTTTCAGCAGAATTGCCATGGTGTTGTTTTATGTGCACAAAACAAATATTCTCGGAATGACCTGAAACTCCACGGAACATCTTAGAAAAATAATAAAAAATCCTCGCCAAAGATGAAGACTAGGGGTCCCACACCCTTCTCACGAGAGAGGGGGCGCCCCCCTAAGGCGCGCCCCCCTACCTCGTGGCCCCCCTGGATGCCCTCCGACGCCAACTCCAACTCTATATATTTTCTTTCGGAGAAAAAAATAGGAGAGAATAAATCATCACGTTTTACGATACGGAGCCGCCGCCAAGCCCTAAAACCTCTCAGGAGGGCTGATCTGGAGTCCCTTCGGGGCTCCGGAGAGGGGGATTTGTCGTCGTCGTCATCATCAACCATCCTCCATCACCATTTTCATGATTCTCACTGTCGTGCGTGAGTAATTCCATCGTAGGCTTGCTGGACGGTGATGGGTTGGATGAGATTTATCATGTAATCGAGTTAGTTTTGTTAGGGTTTGATCCCTAGTATCCATTATATTATGAGATTGATGTTGCTAGGACTTAGCTATGCTTAATGCTTGTCACTAGGGCCCGAGTGCCATGATTTCAGATCTGAACCTATTATGTTTTCATGAATATATGTGAGTTCTTGATCCGATCTTGCAAGTCTATAGTCACCTACTATGTGTTATGATCCAGCAACCCCGAAGTGACAATAATCGGGACCACTCCCGGTGATGACCATAGTTTGAGGAGTTCATGTATTCACTATGTGCTAATGCTTTATTCTGGTTCTCTATTAAAAGGAGGCTTTAATATCCCTTAGTTTCCAATAGGACCCCACTGCCACGGGAGGGTAGGACAAAAGATGTCATGTAAGTTATTTTCCATAAGCACGTATGACTATATACGGAATACATGCCTACATTACATTAATGAATTGGAGCTAGTTCTGTGTCACCCTATGTTATGACTGTTACATGATGAACCGCATCCGACATAATTATCCATCATTGATCCGGTGCCTACGAGTTTTCCATAAACTGGTTTACGCTTATTTACTCTCCCGCTGCTACTGTTACAATCACTACAAAATACCAAAAACATTACTTTTGCTGTCTTTACTTTTGTTGCCGCTACCACCGCTATCATATTACTTTGCTACTAAACACTTTGCTGCAGATACTAAGTTTCCAGGTGTGGTTGAATTGACAACTCAGCTGCTAATACTTGAGAATATTCTTTGGCTCCCCTTGTGTCGAATCAATAAATTTGGGTTGAATACTCTACCCTCGAAAGCTGTTGCAATCCCCTATACTTGTGGGTTATCAGGTCTTCCTGGGAGAAGGAATATCCTTCGTTCACGGTGAGAGCTTGTGATGGGCTAAGTTGGGACACCCATGCAGGGTTTTGAACTTTCGAAAGCCGTGCCCGTGGTTATGGGCAGATGGGAATTTGTTAATATGCGGTTGTAGAGAACCTGACACTTAACTTAATTTAAAATGTACCAACCGCGTGTGTAGCCGTGATGGTCTCTTCTCGGCGAGGTCCTGGAAGTGAACACGACTTTGGAGTTATGTTTGAATGTAAGTAGTTTTAGGATCACTTCTTGATCACTTCTAGTTCACGACCGTGCTTTGCTTCTCTTCTCGCTCTCATTTGCGTAAATTAGCCACCATATATGCTAGTGCTTCTTGGAGCTCCACCTCACTACCTTTTCCTACCCATAAGCTTAAATAGTCTTGATCGCGAGGGTGTGAGATTGCTGAGTCCCCGTGACTCACAGATTACTTCAAACAGTTGCAGGAGCCGATGATAACCGTGCAGGTGACGCAACCAAGCTCAAGGAGGAGCTCGATGAAGATCGTGTTCGTTGTGTTGTTTTCGTTTCCAGCTGATCAGTAGTGGAGCCTAGTCGGGGCGATCGGGGATCTAGTATTAGGGGTTGTCTTTCTTTATTTGGTTCTGTAGTCGGACCTTGATTGTATTATGGATGGTGTAATGCTATGTTTATTGTATTGTGTGAAGTGGCGATTGTAAGCCAACTCTTTATCCCTTTCATATTCAGTACATGGGATATGTAAAGATTATCCCTCTTACGACATGCCTACTATGCGGTTATGCCTTTAAGTCGTGCTCCGACACGTGGGAGATATAGCCGCATCGTGGGTGTTACAGTCCAAGTGGGGGGAGATTGAATGTTGGTTCGTCCATCCAGGAAGTACATGCAAAGCTCAGAAGTTTGGGCAAAAATTTGTCCAGTTGGGATAGGAATACTTTTGGTCATGTCAAGGGAGAAATAAAATGTTTGAAGAGAGAACTGGAGGTCTTAAGAAGTGTTTCGAGGAGAGTGGAACCGAGCCACTTGGAGATAAAAGTGACAGACAGGCTGGTGGAGATGTACCAAAGAGAAGAAATTCTAGAAAAACAAAGATGAAGAGTGGACTGGTTAACACATGGTGATAAGAACACGAAGTATTTTTAGAGAAGAGTTGCGTTCAGGCGCAAAAAAACAGAATATCTATGTTAGCAAAACCTGGTGGATAGTTGACAGAAGACGTGGACGAGATTGAGTCGATGGCAACTCAGTTCTACAAGGAGTTGTATACTTTGGAAGGTTGCAATAATATGCAGGATGTACCGGAGGCAGTCCCAGCAAAAGTAATAGGTGATATGCGAGCCTGGCTTGATGATGCATATTCTAAAGAAGAAGTGAAGAAGGCGTTGTATCAAATGTACCCGACAAAGGATCCGGGTCCGGACGGTTTTCCGGCCCAATTTTTTCAGAAACACTGGGCCATATGTGGAGCTGAGGCGACGGCGGCTGTTCTGAATATTGTAGAGGGAAAGGAGAGTGCGGAAGGCATTAATCAAACTTATTTGGTGCTAATTCCAAAGGTACAAGATCTGACCCTTCTTTCACAGTTTCGGCCAATAAGTTTGTGCAACGTCCTATATAAGATAGCATCAAAGGTCATTGCTAATCGTCTAAAGGAAGTTTTTCCAGAGATTATTTCTGCAGAACAGTCAACTTTCGTCCCTAGGCGTATGATTACTGATAACATTATCGTTGCCTATGAGTGCTTGCATTTTATGAAGCACAACCGAGCTGTCAAACACTGTCATTGTGCACTCAAGTTGGACATGATGAAGGCTTATGATACTGTTGAATGGGAGTACTTGAGAGCGATCATGTTAAAGCTAGGCTTCTCGAAGAGATGGGTGATCATTGTTATGCATCTTGTAAGCTCAATGTCCTTTTCGTTTTTGCTTAATGGCAAGAAGTTGGAAGAATTTAAACCGAGCAGAGGTATTCGGTAGGGAGATCCAATCTCCCCTTACCTGTTTTTGTTAGCAGCAGAGGGCCTTTCGTGCCTCTTGAAGAATGTGAATCAGTCATCTCAGATTGGGGGGGATACAGGTGGCTCCTTCGGCACCGCCAGTTAATCACCGTTTGTTTGCAGATGATAGCCTGTTGTTTTTCAAAGCAAATGGTGGAGGGGCGACAGAGGTGTCAAACCTGTTGGAAACTTACTGTCTAGCATCGGGTCAAAGAATAAACCCAATGAAATCTACTATATTTTTTAGCAAAGGTTGCCCGACTAGTGCAAAAGAGGAGGTTAAAACAATTTTGAACATCCCAAATGAAACTCTAAATGACAAGTTGATACGTCTCCAACGTATCTATAATTTTTGATTGCTCCATGCTATATTATCTACTGTTTTAGACATTATTGGGCTTTATTATCCACTTTTATATTATTTTTGGGACTAACCTATTAACCGGAGGCCCAGCCTAGAATTGTTGTTTTTGCCTGTTTTAGGGTTTCGAAGAAAAAGAATATCAAATGGAGTCCAAACGGAATGAAACCTTCGGGAACGTGATTTTCTCAACGAACAAGACCCGGGAGACTTGGACCCTATGTCAAGAAAGAAAAGAGGAGGCCACAAGGTAGGGGGCGCACCCACCCCCACCAGGCGCGCCCTCCACCCTCGTGGGCCCCCTGTTGCTCCACCGACACACTCCTTCCTCCTATATATACATACGTACCCCCAAACGATCAGATACGGAGCCAAAACCCTAATTCCACCGCCGCAACTTTCTGTATCCACGAGATCCCATCTTGGGGCCTGTTCCGGAGCTCCGCCGGAGGGGGCATCGATCACGGAGGGCTTCTACATCAACACCATAGCCCCTCCGATGAAGTGTGAGTAGTTTACCTCAGACCTACGGGTCCATAGTTAGTAGCTAGATGGCTTCTTCTCTCTTTTTGGATCTCAATACAATGTTCTCCCCCTCTCTTGTGGAGAACTATTCGATGTAATCTTCTTTTTGCGGTGTGTTTGTTGAGACCGATGAATTGTGGGTTTATGATCAAGTCTATCTATGAATAATATTTGAATCTTCTACGAATTCTTTTATGTATGATTGGTTATCTTCGCAAGTCTCTTGAATTATCAGTTTGGTTTGGCCTACTAGATTGATCTTTCTTGCAATGGGAGAAGTGCTTTGCTTTGGGTTCAATCTTGCGGTGTCCTTTCCCAGTGACAGTAGGGGCAGCAAGGCACGTATTGTATTGTTGCCATCGAGGATAACAAGATGGAGTTTTCTTCATATTGCATGAGTCTATCCCTCTACATCATGTCATCTTGCTTAAGGCGTTACTCTGTTTTTAACTTAATACTCTAGATGCATGCTGGATAGCGGTCGATGAGTGGAGTAATAGTAGTAGATGTAGGTAGGAGTCGGTCTACTTGTCTCGGACATGATGCCTATATACATGATCATACCTAGATATTCTCATAATTATGCTCAATTCTGTCAATTTCTCAACAGTAATTTGTTCACCCATCGTAGAATACTTATGCTCTCGAGATAAGCCACTAGTGAAACCTATGGCCCCCGGGTCTATCTTCATCATATTAATCTCCTACTACTTAGTTATTTCCTTTGCTATTTACTTTGCCTTTATTTTACTTTGCATCTTTATCATAAAAATACCAAAAATATTATCTTATCATATATATCAGTTCTCACTCTCGTAAGTGGCCTTGTAGGGATTGACAACACCTATTTGCGTTGGTTGCGAGGATTTATTTGTTTTGTGCAGGTACGAGGGACTCGCGCGTAGCCTCCTACTGGATTGATACCTTGGTTCTCAAAAACTGAGGGAAATACTTACGCTACTTTGCTGCATCATCCCTTCCTCTTCGGGGAAAACCAACGCAGTGCTCAAGAGGTAGCAAGAAGGATTTCTAGCGCAATTGCCGGGGAGGTCTACGCAAAAGTCAACATACCAAGTACCCATCACATACCAAGTACCCATCACATACCCTTATCTCCCTCATTACATTATTTGCCATTTGCCTCTTGTTTTCCTCTCCTCCACTTCGCCCTTACTGTTTTATTTGCCCTCTCTCTCTCTCTCTATCCTCCCTCTCTTTCTCTATTTGCCTCTTTTTGCCCGCTTGCTATTTGTTTGCTTGTGTGTTAGTTTGTTTGCTTGTCATTATGGCTAGTCCCTTATCTTCTCCGTTGTCTCCCGAGAATGAAATTCTAAATTTTAAGCAAAGGGAGGGAGAAAATCTAAAAGATGCTTGGTATAGAATTTGCAATGCTCAATATAGATCCACTAGGAAGCACTCTACTTCCGTTCTCCTTCGCAATTTTTATGTAGGCATTACTCCTTGGCACAGATATTTTCCTGATACTATTACTGGAGGTAACTTTTTGGGTAGCCATACTTTTGATTCTTATAATGCTATGTTAGATTTATTTGGCTCACCCCCTTTCTTGGTTAATGGAACTATATTAACTTTGGAGCATGTAATGCAAAGTCTTGAAATTATTGAAAATAAGGTTGCTACCATAGAGTTAATTGAAAATTTGGATAAAAAGATCCACTGCCGAATCTCTCAATATGGATCTAAAGTAGGAGTTACTTTGAAAAATATTAAAGAAAAGGAACCCATAGTTAATGAGAAAATAAATCATGATTCCACTAGGATCGATAAACTTGAGGATATTATTACCGACTTGGGAACCTCTTTTTCTTCCGTAAAGAATACTCCAAGTCCTCCCACTAAAATTGCCAAGCTTATGTATGTTCCTAAAAATAAGGGTGAATCCTCTAGTAAGGATTCTGCGAATCTCAAATCTATAAGTATTCATCCCAATCTTTTTGCTATCATTAAGGAACCATTTGTTACAAATGAATTTTTCGATCTTGTGCCTAAAAGTTTGATAATTAATAAAAAGAAAGAAATTCCTAAATATGGTAGATGCCTAATTGAAGAATTGCCTACCAAAGATGGCAATACCTAGATCTATTCCTGCTTGTTATGCCTAGCTAGGGGCGTTAAACGATAGCGCGTGTTGGGAGGCAACCCAATTTTATTTTTATTACTTGCTTTTTGCTCCTGTTTAGTAATAAATAATTTATCTAGCCTCTGTTTTGGTTGTGTTTTTTGTGTTTAATTAGTGTTTGTGCCAAGTAGAACCGTTGGGAAGACTTGGGGAAAGTCTTGTTGAACTTGCTGTAAAAAACAAAAACTTTAGCGCTCACGAGAACTGCTGTAATTTTTATTTGGAAAGTGCTATTTAGTTAATTATTTTTGCAGATGTTTAATAGATAAATTCCTCACGTCCAGCAAATTATTTTAGAATTTTTGGGGTTCCAGATCTTGCGCTAGCTACAGATTACTACAGACTGTTCTGTTTTTGACAGATTCTGTTTTTCGTGTGTTGTTTGCTTATTTTGATGAATCTATGGCTAGTAAAATAGTTTATAAACCATAGATAAGTTGGAATACAGTAGGTATAACACCAATAAAAATAAATAATGAGTTCATTACAGTACCTTGAAGTGGTCTTTATTTTCTTTCGCTAACGGAGCTCACGAGATTTTCTACTTTAAGTTTTGTGTTGTGAAGTTTTCAAGTTTTGGGTAAAGATTTGATGGATTATGGAACAAGGAGTGGCAAGAGCCTAAGCTTGGGGATGCCCATGGCACCCCCAAGATAATCTAAGGACACCTAAAAGCCAAAGCTTGGGGATGCCCCGGAAGGCATCCCCTCTTTCGTCTACTTCTATCGGTAACTTTACTTGGAGCTATATTTTTATTCGCCACATGATATGTGTTTTGCTTGGAGCGTCTTGTATGATTTGAGTCTTTGCTTGTTAGTTTACCACAATCATCCTTGCTGTACACACCTTTTGAGAGATCCATACATGATTTGGAATTTGTTAGAATACTCTATGTGCTTCGCTTATATCTTTTGAGTTATATAATTTTGCTCTAGTACTTCACTTATATCTTTTAGAGCACGGTGGTGGATTTGTTTTATAGAAACTACTGATCTCTCATGCTTCACTTAGATTATTTTGAGAGTCTTAATAGCATGGTAATTTGCTTAAAATCCTAATATGCTAGGTAGTCAAGAATAAAAAATTCTCTTATGAGTGTGTTGAATACTATGAGAAGTTTGATACTTGATAATTGTTTTGAGATATGGAGACGGTGATATTAAAGTCATGCTAGTTGAGTAGTTGTGAATTTGAGAAATACTTGTGTTGAAGCTTGTGATTCCCATAGCATGCACGTATGGTGAACCGTTATGTGATGAAGTCGAAGCATGATTTATTTATTTATTGTCTTCCTTATGAGTGGCGGTCGGGGACGAGCGATGGTCTTTTCCTACCAATCTATCCCCCTAGGAGCATGCACGTAATACTTTGCTTTGATAACTTGTAGATTTTCGCAATAAGTATATGAGTTCTTTATGACTAATGTTGAGTCCATGGATTATACGCACTCTCACCCTTCCACCTTTGCTAGCCTCTCTAATACCGTGCACCTTTCACCGTTATCATACACCCACCATATACCTCCCTCAAAACAGCCACCATACCTACCTATTATGGCATTTCCATAGCCATTCCGAGATATATTGGCATGCAACTTTCCACCGTTCCGCTTCATCATTGTCATATTGCTTAGCATGATCATGTAGTTGACATCGTATTTGTGGCAAAGCCACCGTTCATAATTCTTTCATATGTGTCACTCTTGAATCATTGCATATCCCGGTACACCGCTGGAGGCATTCATATAGAGTCATATTTTGTTCTAAGTATCGAGTTGTAATTGTTGAGTTGTAAGAAAAATAAAAGTGTGATGATCATCATTATTAGAGCATTGTCCCAGTGAGGAAAGGATGATGGAGACTATGATTCCCCCACAAGTCGGGATGAGACTCCGGACGAAAAAATTAAAAAAAAAGAGGAAGAAAGAAAATAGGCCATAAAAAGAGAGAAAAGGCCCCAAAAAATGAGAGAAAAAGAGAGAATGGACAATGTTACTATCCTTTTACCACACTTGTGCTTCAAAGTAGCACCATGATCTTCATGATAGAGAGTCTCATATGTTGTCACTTTCATATACTAGTGGGAATTTCTCATTATAGAACTTGGCTTGTATATTCCAATGATGGGCTTCCTTAAATTACCCTAGGTCTTCGTGAGCAAGCAAGTTGGGTGCACACCCACTTAGTTTCTTTTGAGCTTTCATATACTTATAGCTCTAGTGCATCCGTTGCATGGCAATCCCTACTCACTCACATTGATATCTATTGATGGGCATCTCCATAGCCCGTTGATACGCCTAGTTGATGTGAGACTATCTTCTCCCTTTTTGTCTTCTCCACAACCACCACTCTATTCCACCTATAGTGCTATATCCATGGCTCACGCTCATGTATTGCGTGAAGATTGAAAAAGTTTTGAGAATGCCAAAAGTATGAAGCAATTGATTGGCTTGTCATCGGGGTTGTGCATGATTTAAATACTTTGTGTGGTGTAGATAGAGCATAGTCAGACTATATGATTTTGTAGGGATAACTTTCTTTAGCCATGTTATTTTGAGAAGACATAATTGCTTAGTTAGTATGCTTGAAGTATTATTATTTTCTATGTCAATATGAACTTTTGTCTTGAATCTTTCGGATCTGAATATTCATACCACAATTAAGAAGAATTACATTAAAATTATGCCAAGTAGCACTCCGCATCAAAAATTCTGTTTTTATCATTTACCTACTCGAGGACGAGCAGGAACTAAGCTTGGGGATGCTTGATACGTGTCCAACGTATCTATAATTTTTGATTGCTCCATGCTATATTATCTACCGTTTTGGACATTATTGGGCTTTATTATCCACTTTTATATTATTTTTGGGACTAACCTATTAACCGGAGGCCCAGCCCAGAATTGCCGTTTTTTGCATGTTTTAGGGTTTAGAAGAAAAGGAATATCAAACGGAGTCCAAACGGAATGAAACCTTCGGGAACGTGATTTTCTCAACGAACAAGACTCGGGAGACTTGGACCCTGCGTCAAGAAAGAAAAGAGGAGGCCACAAGGTAGGAGGCGCGCCCACCCCGACCAGGCGAGCCCTCCACCCTCGTGGGCCCCCTGTTGCTCCACCGACGTACTCCTTCCTCCTATATATATACCTACGTACCCCCAAACGATCAGATACAGAGCCAAAACCCTAATTCCACCGCCGCAATTTTCTGTATCCATGAGATCCCATCTTGGGGCCTTTTCCGGAGCTCCGCCGGAGGGGGCATCGATCACGGAGGGCTTCTACATCAACAGCATAGCCCCTCCGATGAAGTGTGAGTAGTTTACCTCAGACCTACGGGTCCATAGTTAGTAGCTAGATGGCTTCTTCTCTCTTTTTGAATCTCAATACAATGTTCTCCCCCTCTCTTGTGGAGAACTATTCGATGTAATCTTCTTTTTGTGGTGTGTTTGTTGAGACCGATGAATTGTGGGTTTATGATCAAGTCTATCTATGAACAATATCTGAATCTTCTCTGAATTCTTTTATGTATGATTGGTTATCTTTGCAAGTCTCTTTGAATTATCAGCTTGGTTTGGCCTATTAGATTGATCTTTCTTGCAATGGGAGAAGTGCTTAGCTTTGGGTTCAATCTTGCGGTGTCCTTTCCCAGTGACAGTAGGGGCAGCAAGGCACATATTGTATTGTTGCCATCAAGGATAAAAAGATGGGGTTTTCTTCATATTGCATGAGTCTATCCTTCTACATCATGTCATCTTGCTTAAGGTGTTACTCTGTTTTTAACTTAATACTCTAGATGCATGCTGGATAGCGGTCGATGAGTGGAGTAATAGTAGTAGATGCAGGCAAGAGTCGGTCTACTTGTCTCGGACGTGATGCCTATATACATGATCATACCTATATATTCTCATAACTATGCTCAATTCTATCAATTGCTCAACAGTAATTCGTTCACCCGCCGTAGAATACTTATGCTCTCGAGAGAAGCCACTAGTGAAACCTATGGCCCCCGGGTCTATCTTCATCATATTAATCTCCTACTACTTAGTTATTTCCTTTGCTATTTACTTTGCCTTTATTTTACTTTGCATCTCTATCACAAAAATACCAAAAATATTATCTTATCATATCTATCAGATCTCACTCTCGTAAGTGGCCTTATAGGGATTGACAACCCCTATTTGCGTTGGTTGCAAGGATTTATTTGTTTTGTGCAGGTACGAGGGACTCGCGCGTAGCCTCCTACTGGATTGATACCTTGGTTCTCAAAAACTGAGGGAAATACTTACGCTACTTTGCTGCATCATCCCTTCCTCTTCGGGGAAAACCAACGCAGTGCTCAAGAGGTAGCAATTCCTCATGGAGTCTCTTGGGTATACTCTACCAGCTGCTGCCCAGACTTGCCATTCGGCGGCGAATCCGGCGTTCCTGGCATTGCCATGGGCACTCCCTTGCAGCAGCCTCCCCCTCCCCGACGGCATGACCCAGCCCTGCTGGTGTTCTGTTTTTGGGCGTGGGGCATGCGGGTGGAGGCGGGTATCCACGGCCCGCCTTCCGTGCAGGCGGCCCCCTCGTCTATGGCGGCCCTCCCTCGCCCCCGAGCCACGGTGATAGTTCTCGCGCGGAGATGGAGATGCTTCGGCGGTGTGGCTGACACCGGGCTCCTCACGGTGGATCATTGTTGGTGCTGCTCGGATCCCGGCGGCCTCGGGCCCGCGTCTTTCTGGTGTTCCCTGCTGCCGGCATCCACTATCGGGCATGTCCTCCTCGGTGACCGTGTAGTTGCGTCCCCTCCAGCTCACTCGGCTCGTCGACATCATGACGGTTAAGGCCACAGCAGCTCGGATATGTGTCCTTCCAGTCCTAGTTTGCCGGCGTTGCTGGACGCCGCCGCCCAAATCCACCTGCAGGGTTTCGCTTCGTTGCCAGCCCCACCCTATTCGCCTCAAAGCCTCCACCTTTTTCCAGATCCAGTGCTCGTAGGTTCGATGGCGGTGCCACCCTCCGACGGCAAGTGCAGCCCCGCCAACCCCTCCCGACATGGTTGTTCCGATCAACTTTGGCTTCCTCATCTTCGATTCCAGACTCAGCGGCTATGGGATTGCTCAGCTTCAGGCCAGGGAGAGATCCCTGCTCGGCTTGCCAATGCTGGCAGTGGCGGCGCTTGTGGGTGTCACTTCCTTCTTGAAGGCACTGCCAAGGCCTTCAGCTGCGCCCCTCTTCGAGCTCAAGGGAAACCCCAAGTCCGATCCCCCGGACCGGATAGTGACGACATCCCAGCGTCGTCTTCCTTCTTGAAGGTGCTATCTTGCGAGCTCGCGGTGTCCCCGATTCTGCCTCAGTCGATGTTGGAGTTCTTGTGTTGGTTTGGCATTGCCGCTTGGTTTGGGTTTGGTAGGTCTAGCTGTGATGTATCCTCCGCTCGGGCCGAGCATCCCCTTCTCTCTTCTCCGCACACCATGCTCACGCCTACCTGTGTCCGTGTCATGTGTTGTACCTTTTTTTGTACTCATTCTTCTCCTTCTATCAATGAAAGATACGCAAGCTTTGCGTATTCGCGAAATCAACTGCGGCCTCCCAGCTGCTCCCACCACGGGGGCTAACGGCCGCTACTGCGCGCTGCTTTAGTACAACGACCACTACTGCGGCCACGGCCCTCCCCCAGCCGATGCCATTGTTGCCAGTCACTAAATCAGCTAGACCGACTGTCGCGAGCTGCCGTCGATGATGAGGGAGCAGCTTATAGTACTTAAATAAAATAAAATTTTAGTGGAAATGGCTTCTCTGTGTGAGTCTTACTGTCTGAGATGGGAATGGAATGATGTAATATGGCTTATCTCTGGGGTGATCTTGTGAGCAGTATATTGAAAGAACATTATAACTCACCTAGCTAGGAGTCTCCATGGTGATTTGACTGTCTTAGCCGTCGAATCCTCGAACATAGGATCCAGATCATCTCGCTACGTCCCAAGTCGTCAACACGCTAGACACCACGTTTCTTGCCTCGTGGGCTAGCTGTCTTAATGGGACGCTGCTCTGGGAGAAATTTCTAAGGTCTGTGGTTAATTGGGCCTCTCCCACCCGAAGCGCACCTCAGCTTGACTCTTCGCACCTGTGAAGGCGCACTGAGTAGCGGGGCATGACAACGACGAATCATCCTCCTTCCCAGTGGCATAGATCAGCGCCATGGCAACCTCACGCGCCCCCTTCCCGACCTTGACCTCGAACAATAGTGCCCATGGCGACTTCCCAGCTCTCCCTGCGGCGTTGCCGGTAGAACTGGCATTCCTAGGCGAGGAGTCGTCAAAGATGGTCGAAGTGCTCCCTCGTTCCATGTACATCGGTTGTTCCTTCCCCTGTAGGTACAAATCGCGCCCTTTCTCTTACATGATATGCTAATGAGAGTGGTTCTTCTACACCCACTCTCCGTGCACCGTGCACCCACGGTGCACCCACGTAAGAAAACATATCAAAATATTTCGAAAAAAATCTGAAACTTCGTGGAAATGATCATCAACAAATGTTATGGGGGCTTGCAAAATTTGGTAGCCAAATAACATTCGAGGAGCTCTCTACCAAAAAGATAAAATCACTGAAAATTAGTCATAATATACGTGCACTGTTTAAGCAGATTTTGCAATTTTGTCTTTTTTGTAGGGTGCTTCTGGAATGTTATTTGACCACCAAACTTTGCAAACCCTCATAACATTTGTTGATCCTCATTTCCACGAAGTTTCATATTTTTCGAAAAGTTTTGATATGTTTTCTTGCGTGGGTGCATCGTGGGTACACCAAAAGTGGGTGCAGCCACTACTTTTGTGCACAGAGAGGTTCCTGTCCTGATCCGTCTGTCTGCCTCCCGGAAGAATTCATTATTTCTTCATCTCTTCATTCATAGCGACGCAGCCGTGACCTGCGAGGTAAGTTGGCGCTAGCTGGGACCGGTTGATGTTGAAGGTGCGCTTCATTCTGGGGCTTTTCTTCAATCTATTAGTAAGCCCCTCCTCAGGAGGACCATGTCTGTTTTTGCAACTATGCTTTGCCGATCGGTGCTTTGTTCATTGTTGATTCTCAACTACTACATATCTGAATTCGTAGATGAAGTTGATTGTCTAGAGCACTAGCTATATATGTGAGATTGGCAGCTAGGTGAATGCATTCGTTAAGCAACACAACAAAGGTGTCTACTGGTTCCGATTTCTGAGTATGTTCTCGGTTGCTAAGATAAAAATCTAGGTATCATAGCATATGTCGTTTTCTTGCAAAAAAATGGTATCATATTATTAGTCACTCATGACACAGAGCTATGGATTAGCAATTATCTCTTCTCTATAGAAATATTTTGGCCAACTTTTTGAGACACTGAATTTTATTAAAGATGACCACGGTCTTCTCAGGATCTTTGAACCTTGGAAACGTACATATACCGTTTTGACTATTGTTAGGTGCCTGCCATCTTGTACATGTATCACAATTGTTGTGAGAATTTTAAAGTGTGCTTTGACAGATATAGCAAGGCCTAATCTTTCTGGGTATAATTATATATATATCAGCTCATAAGTAATCATACATTTTTATTGTAAGATAAGAAATCTTTGACTAATCCAACCACTGTGTACTGAAGTTTCTTTTTGTGAGTTATGAAATGTGTGGTGCTTGCTTAAAATTTGACTGAGAGGCTAAAATAAAGAAGACAAAAGTCAGCCCAGTGAGTAAAATTAATTTGCTTTGATGAGGACATAGAACGAAATTTCCTTTTGTAAACCATATGTTTGTATTGCACTAAGACTTTGACCAACATTAATAAATTTGTTCCAAGGTCTATGTTATGCATGACCATTTTTCCTCCCAAGTTTTATTGGATAATTAAAGTGTTGCCCCTCCCAAGATGTATTGTATCACAGTTGAGTTTATTGAGTCATGAATGTAGCTCAAATCCTCCTGCAACTGCGACCATGATCTTGTCTTCGTCTTCTAGTGTGTGAGAGTTTTGCTTCAATATCTTAGTGTCATGTCAAGTATGTCCAATTGTAGGTGTAGAAGTAGGTCTAAGGTAGGTGTAATATCATTGGGAAATAGCTAATAGGAGGACATGTCCTATGTACACATCAAAATCAAGGTCCAACCAACTATCAATCATTGATAAATATTCAGGCGAGTTGCCACAAATTTTACATATTTAACGTCTCTTATTTTAGACCATTTTACATATTTCTTGTCTCTTTATTTAAGATCACTATCGTTAGAATGGACGGGCGCTGCATCACGCGCCATTATGGATCTAGTTTCCCAGTAAGACAAAGTGCATACCATATCCACAGATTTCTACTGAATTACCTTTATTCTCTGAATTATAGAACCAATTTCTGTCTAGCATATAAAGTAAAAGAATTGCAATATGATTTTGCAAAATGAAATGAACAGGTTCACTACCTTAGCGTAAACAACAGTCTTATATTAAGTTACAGAGGTAGTATTTCTTTCACACAAAACAGAAAAAAAAACCATGAGGAGGCATTTCTTTCAAAAAATAAAAAGAATTATCACTGTCAAACAAGCCACCAAGACGAAGCGGAGCGTAAGCTTAGAGGCGAAGAGATGTTACAGGGGGGAGGAGCTGGTGATAAAGATGAAGCCGGAGGGAAACCCATTTTATATTCAAGAAAAAAGGAGCTAGTGATGGGACCTGGCCCCTTCGTCGTCGAGAAGGACGTCGCGGACGAAGACTCCAAGGTCAAACCTCTGCTTTTGCCCGTCGTTTGCTACCGCGGCTGGGATAGCCTCCATCTTGGCGTCCGGGA
Organism: Triticum monococcum; assembly: GCA_034509565.1. NCBI lineage: Eukaryota > Viridiplantae > Streptophyta > Magnoliopsida > Poales > Poaceae > Triticum > Triticum monococcum. Next base: position 498,028,634 of record CM067845.1, on the reverse strand, counting down.
GATCGGAGGTGGGTCGGGTATCGCCGGAGCGGGCTCCGATCCAGATCTGCCATCGACGGGCGGGGGGGGGGGGGGGGTGGGTGGACCGCTGGATCTTAGCGGTGCTAGACGCGAGGACGGCGACGAAATGACCGGGAAGGGAGGGGGTGGAGGGCGGACGGCATGAGCACAGTGTGGTGGTGCGCCAGGCCTTTGCGGTCTTGACTGAAGAAATCGACAGTTTTATTGTTCGGAACATGCCACGAGGCAAATTCCATCATGATCAAGAGCCAGCACACCCAAACCAGCTTTGTCGAGATTAACAAAAATAGCAGCATCAGAAGAAACTAGAACAGCACCTGCCGGTGGCGGGGACCAACAAGAGCTAGAAGCATGAGTCTCACGTCTTTTAATAGGTATTGGCTTGTATAAATGCATTAGTATCAACATAAGCACGGATCTTCACAGCAGAAACACATGGATGTGATAAGTAGCTCCATTTCTTGCCGCATTTATAAGTAACTCCATTTCTTGCCGCATTTCTGGCTTTCCATATGTGCCATATCGTCACTGCAAGAACAGTGGTTTCCCAGTCAGAAGACCCGTGAAGGAAGTCAAATAGCCGCTGTGTGGTAGAGCGAAAGTCTGAGTGGCACAAATTAATATTGAAAGAAGATTTTACGCCATCCCAGATGGCTTGAATATGAGGGCAGAACAGGATGGTGTGTTCAATACTTTCCGGTCTGCAACAGAAACAACAATTTACTGGAGCTGGAACTGAAGAAGTTATTCACCGGAAGGCAAGCAATTATGTGCCAAACGCCAGAACACAATCTTCATCTTATGAGGAGCTTTGATCGACCAGATAGATTTCCAAAATTTCTCTTCATTTGATCTGTCAGAAGATTGTCCACGTCCCCTCTGGGTGTGAGCTACTAGTAAGAAATCAATTATGAGTAAAGGAAAACGTGGAACCTGTAAAGAAAGACAAAGCGACCCTACGAAGCCGGCGGGAACATGCAACCGAAGCGCGGGCCAACCAAACCAACCAACCGTTGGAGGACCGAAACTGGGAGGAAGTCGTCCAAGTCCACCGCAACACCGCGTCGGCCGATTAGACAACGCGTCTTCACTCCACCTCCCCCCCCCCCCCCCCCCCCCCCCCCCCCCCCTATAATATCCCCTCTCCATCCGCATTCCATTCCCACACAGCAATCAACCGCGTTCTCCACTCCCCATTCCCCCTCTCTCCGATCGCCCATCTCCGTTCATATGGCCACCGAGGTCCTCCGCCCGCACAACATCCTGCAGCCGCAGCCGCAGAGGATCCGCGCCGCGCACCGGAGGCCCAGCAACCCCGGAACCGCCAGGAGGTCACCTCCTTCATCGGCCACGGCGGCCTCGACCACCGGCCGGAGAAACCATGGAAGGCCTTCCTCTTCTTCGTACGGGAAGGTGACGTATGCGACCGCTCCGGCGAGGCGCCCCGCGGTGGAAGTGTACGCCGGCCCGGCGTTCTCCGCCGCGTCCCCCGAGCCGAGCTCGCTGCCGCTGCCACAGTTTCCGCTCCAGAAGCCCGCGGCCGCCGTCAACGACGCCGCCACGCGCGACCTCAGGCGCATGCTGCGCCTCGAGTAGCTATCCCGGTGCCAGCTAGTGGACATGAGCTGTATGTTAGTTTAGTTCTAGCGGCAATCGTCGTTGAGTGGTGCGGCCGCGCGCAGCAAGGCCTCCGGCTCGGTTTTATTGTGTGGCCGGCGGCATGGTGCGCGGGGGCCGTGGGCTCCGACGACGGCGATCTGGAATGATCGAAGCCAGCGATGTGACCATGGACCGGCGTGATGTAATTACAAGTAGAATCCCAAGTCCAAGAATGCCTACATATATGTACGACCTCCTCCTTAATCCCCTTTGTCTCTAGTTAGCACGCAGATGCCAAATGGCCAAAGTTAAAGGCTAAGATTATTTTCTGTTCATGTTGATTAAAAGAAGTTTATGTGTTTCAATCTTGATGATTTGAATTAGTCACATCCAAATAAAGTGACGATGATTTCAGTTGGTCACACCACCCGGCAGGCTACTCGGCCAACATAGAGGGTGTTTGTTTTCAGGGACTTTTTAATGTAGGGATTAAAAAAAATTCCTCTTAGAGACTTTTTAACCAAACAAGAATGACTACTAGGAACTAAAAGTTGCTTTTTAGGACTAAATGAAGAAGACTCTTAAGGAGATTCTTTTTTGGGATTTTTCCAATAATGCCTCTCCATTCATCCATTGGCCCGCCACCCCATGGTGTTGTTTGGTTGTTATTTTTCTGTATACTAGGGGTAACATGGTCATTTAATAACTTCTAGGGAGGGACTAGGGATTTTTTAGTCCCTGGAAACAAACAGGGATGGACCTTTTAGGGACTAGAGGCTTTTTAGTTGGGACTAGAAAAAGTCCTAGGACTTATGAACCAAACAGGACCTTACATACTCCCTCAGTCCGCTAAAAGAGTGGACGACTAGGTTTTCTAAGACAAAATAAGGATTTTGCAAAAAGATCCTTCCGCCACTCAATTAAGGTGCCACTACTTCGATTCCTGCAGATGATAAATGAGAAGGGAGAAGTAAAACACAACTTTATCAATAGAATTTGCTCAGGCCACAGTACTTCCCGCCAGCTACAACTAGTACTACTACAGATTACAGAAATGTGGCGCGAGATTGCAGAAATTAGAGGCGCCAGATTACAAATTTAGTAGATGAAGCGACTGTACCCAGCTATAAAGCCAGCACCCTTGCACAGAGTAAAACAACACACACATAGCATGGCAATTGACTTGAACATAACACCAGGAGAGGGAGAAGATGAACATGAGCCTCCCTTGCTTGAAGAAGTGCCCCAGGTTGGCCATCACTTCGATTTGAACATGAACCTAGGTACATCTTAATCATCTTTTCATTTGTTCCCCTTGATCATGTGCACATGCTGATGATTCTTCTTCGCCGTAGAGGACGAACATGAGGCTGCCTTGCATGAAGAACCAAGGGTCGGTTTTGACCCTCACTTACATGAAGTACTCCAGGCTGGCCATCAATTCACCGGAGAAGATGAACACGAGCTTTCCTTGCATGAAGAAGTACCACTGGTTGGCCGTCACTTTGATCTAAACATGAACCCAGGTACATCTTGATCATCTGCACATGTTCAATTCTTCTGCATACTGTAGCTAATCATGATGGTGTCTTCATGCTGAAGATGAACATGAAGCCGACATTTCCCATGGAGAAGAGGAACATGAGGCTGATGTTGCCCATGGAGAAGACCACCTGCATGAATCGGATGAATCGGGTTAGTAAAATAATTTAGTTAGCACATTTGAATGTTGAATTATGATCTTATTCAACTACTCACATAACCTCACCTTGTAGACGATGAACTGGAAGACCAAGGTGGGTTTTTTCAGAGCATGGAAGAGGAAGTGCACGCAATGGATGAAGCTCTAGATAACCTTCATGTTGACCTGGAGGACTATGGTGTGTATGCCGGTGATATAGAGATTCAGTTTGACAAAGAAGAGCTTGATGATTCAGAACCACATGAAGCCATGTATGATTCAGCACCAGATGAAGACATGGATGTGGAGCAAGAGCAAGAAGATAATGAACAAGTTCATGATGAAGACAAACACAAGAATTTAACATACTTGCAAAGGACTAGTATTTACAAAGAATTGCTAGCAAGAAGTGTCGGCCGGAGATTAAAGAAGACCACAACCAGAGAAGTTGCAAACATGTTCCAAGTTTAAGTGTACAAGGTCAGGCGCATTTGGAGGAGGGTCAAGGAGTGTCTTCGACAAGGCATACCCATTGATATATGATCGAGGGAGCCAAGAAACTGTGGTCACAAACGAATTGTAGTTGACCTCGGTAGGGTTCCAGAGATTCCTCGGAGTCAAAGGAGAACCATACGCAGTCTTGCAAGACCTTTGAGTGTGAAGAAAAGCACGCTACATAGGATGTTTACGGAAGGCTTGCTCTATAGGCATTCCAGGCTTCCAGCTCACTCAAGCCATATTGGAAGGAAGCAAACATGAAGGCTAGGCTGCGACATTGTCTCTCTATGTTTGACCCGCAAAGTTTGCCAAATAGGCTCACATTCAAGGACATGTGTGACATATTCCATTTAGATGAAAAGTGGTTCAACACCACTCAAAAAACCATGAAATTCTACAAGTTGTCATGAGAAGAAGCCCGACATAGGACTGTGCAAAACAAAACTATATTGGAAAAATAATGTTGTTGGTTTTAATAGGCGGGCCTAGATATAATTCAGAAGGTATTTGCATTTTTTATGGGAAGATAGGCATTTGGCCATTTATCAAAAAGGTGAATTTCAACCTTTACTCTTTTATTTATTAGGCACATCCATACTTAATGTAACTTGAGTTGCTTTGTTGGTTGTAGGAGCCGGCGCCAAGGAGAAGTGATAACCGCCCAAGAGGGATGCTAATCATCAAAACAATCAATGTTAAGAGAGATACGTCGAGGGAGTTTTTGATTCAAAAGGTACTACCATCTATTCAAGCAGTTTGGCCTCAAGAGCTCGCTAGTGAGACTATGTGGATCTAGCAAGACAATGTACCCTTACATGTCCCAAGTAATGATCTAGGTTTCATTATGCTGTTGCCCAAACTGGGCTTGATATTAGCCTCATGCAACAGCCTGCGAACTAACCGTATATGAATGCTCTACACCTCACCATATATGAACGCTCTACAACTTGGCCTATTTTCTTCACTACAGTCCATAAGATAAACAATTGCAGCACAAATATCATGCTTATGATGCCGATAAGATAAACATGATTTTCCTTACACTACAGTGTTGCTTAATTGAGGTAATGAAGATAGGTGGAGGCAACAACTACAAGATTCCTCACATATACAAGGATGGCCTAGAGCGTACAGGAAATCTACCTGCTGTTTTAGGGTGTGATCGCGAACTCTACAAGACAAGGAAACCGCACAACGTCTCCTTCCTCGACCTACTCAACCGGACGGAGAGCCCGAGCGTCGACCATGGGCCCCCTTGCTGACATAGAGGAGCAGCCCGCTCGCTCGGCTACCGGAGCAAGAGCTCGCCGTCATGGAAAATGTGCTTTTGCCAGCAGCATAGATCGGCCACACATGACATTCACAAACGTGTATATCGCACCCAACTATTCTACCTATTCATCCCTATGATCCCTATGTTGAACCATTACGTGCAAACGCCTCTCAATGAACTCGCCGGAGAGGCCAAATCTATACCTAATAATAAAGGGGCTATTGCTTCTAGCAGTACGTTATTAAAATTGCCCTCAAAGTTGCAAAATATTACACGCCAATGCGATCTATAAGTGACAAAAAATATTTTGCAGGGAATCCCCCGCCTGGGCCGGCCCAACCATAGGAATCTACTATACTGCGCTCTACGCGCTAGAGAAGACACATAGCCGCCTGTTTGGGCCGACTCATGTGCGGGGACGGTTTTTTTAGTTATGTTTTTTATTTTTCTTTTCTGTTCAGTTTTTGTTTTTTTATGCTTTAAATACTTTGGTACTTGAAAAAACTTTTAAAATTTAAAGAACTAAGAATTTTGAAATGTAATGTTCAAAAAAACATAAAATGTTTGTATATTAAAAAAAAGCTTGGGATTTTTCTAAAAACGTGTGCATATTCAAAAAAATGTTCGTAAAATAAAAAAGTCCATGATTTTGAAAAACAGTCCGTGCATTAAAAATTATTAATGAAATTGAACAAAATGTTTGCTAATTCAAAAAATATTCATGTATTTTAAAAAATGGCCTAAAATTTTAAAAATAGTTCATGAATTACAAAAGAGTTTATTGATTCATAAAATGTTTGTCGATTCAAAAAATGTTTAAGCATTTCAAAAAATGTTCTTAAATTTCAGAAAAATCCACTGATTTTGAAGAAAAAAAGTTCGTCTATTCAAGAATTGGTCGCCGGTTCAAAATAAAATGCTTAAAACCCGTTTGCAATATAAAAAATGTTCACAAATTTTAAAAAAGTTCACAATTTTTTAAAATGTTACCGAATTTGTAAAAATGTTCACGAATGATCGAAGGTATGTAGTAAAACAGCAATGCTTCTGAGTCTTTGTGATTATATACCCGTGTGAATTTTGAAGAATTGCTGCCGGGGTGGATCGGAATATTATAGTATGTTTTTTTAAGATGATTCTTGAAATTTAGAATAATTCTTCGAATTACCAAGTTTTTTGACAAGCATGATGCTTTTCCGAAAATATGAACATTGCTTCAATTTGTGAATAAAATTTTAAAAAGAAACATGTTCTTGCATTTGTGAACAAATTTTCAAAATCATGCGATGAGATGTGAACAAAATGTGGTCACCATCATTGAAGATTATGATTTTTTTTCTTCCGTTGCAACACACAGGCTCTTTTGCTAGTTATGAGAAAAGGAATACACCCTCGTTTTATGTTTTTTTTTGAGCTTGGAACACCTTGCATTCCATGAGATTACGGTGGGCCAGCCAGGTCAGCGGCCACGGCACGGGTTACAGCGCTGGGAAAACCTGACAGCCAGACATTTTGGCCGTGAAGAAAGTTCCGACAGTCATAGGCAGCCAACACATGCGCTGGGACATTACAAGATCTAGGACAGAAGAGAACACTTTGTTCAATAAACTCAAGTTGCAGCTTGTATTTTGCTTCTCGGAACAACACCCCAAGAGCGCCCCGGTCTGACGATGTGGAGGTAATCGCCTGTTGGAGGGGAAGGCCAACAGTTTCAAAAATGACTCGCCCCATACCAAGTTAGTCCGCGAGGTGTATAGCTTTCAAAAGTGCATGGGCTTCAGCCTGAATCGCATCCTGCAGATTTGTGAGGGAGCCTGCCGCAGCCAAGATGATTCCACCATCGCTTCCCCGAGCTATGACGCCCCAGCCGCCCTCTCCCGTCGTAGCACGGAAAGACGCATCCAAGTTTAGCTTCACCACATCGATTGGTGGCGGCATCCAACGGCAAGCATTTACACGTTCCTCCTTTGCCTTGGGCCCTAGGAATTCCCTCCATTTCGTGACATCATGCCTCACCTTCGCAACAAATCCTTCCTCGGATAGCCTCTGTTCCTTGTGGTTTGCTTTGTTTCTCTTTGTCCACCGTGACCAAAGAAGAGAGACCACCATTAGGAGGGATTCCTCCGGCAATTTGAGCGCCATTTGAAGCAAAGCTTGTGGTGTTTGTGCAACTAGGAATTCCAGCCGCAACCTTTCCAAGCCACAACCCCTCCACATCTTCTTCACCTCCGTGCAGCGTAGAAATAGATGGCCCCCGTCCTCTGGGACCCTATGGCACAGCAAACACCGCGTCTCCAACTGCACCCCAATACGCTCGACGTTCCGGAGAAAAGGGTGACTGTTGTGAGCCAGGCGCCATAGGAAGTGGTGGACTCTGCCTGGGCATCTGATCCTCCACAAGTTTTTCCAGAATCTCTACATATGCTGATTGCCCGCTATGCTCTCCCCCACTTGGCGTGTGTTCTGTTGCGCTTGTAGGCTGGTATAAACCCTGTAAGCAGACCTAACAGAGAAGAGCCCCTTCTTGTCAAAGTGCCAAGCAATGAAATCATCATACTATTCACATATTGGGATCGCAAGAATTGTGGCGGCATCCACTGGGGTAAAGGTCTGTGTCACTAGTTGGGTATCCCACTGATTCATTTCTGGATCAATGAGTTCGGAAACACGAGTCAAAAGGTGTCCACCTTGGAGCATACTCGGCCTTCTAGTATCGCTAGATGGTAGCCAAGGGTCCTGCCAGATGTGAATACTCTCCCCTGATCCAACTCTCCAAATCATGCCCGCGCGGACGACCTCAACTCCCTTGAGAATGCTCCGCCAGACATAGCTTATTCCCGGCTGGGCCTGTGCACTGAAGATATCACCGGACGGGTAGTACTTCGCTTGTAGGACCCGAGCACACAACGATTCGGGAGTTTGCAATAGACGCCACACTTGCCTTGCTAGCATTGCCACATTGAACGAGTGCAGATCCCTGAACCCAAGGCCTCCCTGCTCCTTTGGCAAGCACATCTTATCCCAGCTAACCCACTTGTGTTTTCGTTCCTCCTCCTGGTTGGCCCACCAAAAGTCACAAACCATCTTACTAATACTTTCACAGAGCTCTTTAGTTAGGTCAAAACATGCCATTGCATAGGTGGGAACCGCTTGGATAATTGCCTTTATCAGAATTTCTTTGGCCGCTTTAGACAGAAGCTTAATCTTCCAACCCTTGAGAATCTCCCAAATCCTTCCTCTCAAAAACTCAAAGCATTTCTGTCTAGATTGGCCAACATAGCTTGGCAAGCCCAAATATTTTCCGTTCAAGCTTTCTGACTGGAGGCCCAGCAGACCGAGAAGGGTCTGCTTCTTTGTATACGAAGTGTTTTTGCTGAACATGACAGCTGATTTATCCCTATAAATCACCTGACCCGATCCACTCTCATACACCTGCAGATCTCGTTGACCGCATTGACACTCTCCGAGGTAGCCTCTATCAGCAGAAGGGAGTCATCCGCAAACAGGAGGTGGCTGATGGAGGGTGTTGTTGTTGGGGAATGTAGTAATTTCAAAAAAATTCCTACGCACACGCAAGATCATGGTGATGCACAGCAACGAGAGGGGAGAGTGTTGTCTACGTACCCACGCAGACCGACTGCGGAAGCGTTGACACAACGTAGAGGAAGTAGTCGTACGTCTTCCCGATCCGACCGATCCAAGCACCGTTACTCCGGCACCTCCGAGTTCTTAGCACACGTACAGCTCGATGACGCTCCCCGGGCTCCGATCCAGCAAAGCTTCGGGGATGAGTTCCGTCAGCACGACGGCGTGGTGACGATGATGATGTTCTACCGACGCAGGGCTTCGCCTAAGCACTACAACGATATGATCGAGGTGGAATATGGTGGTAGGGGGCACCGCACACGGCTAAGGAACGATCACGTGGATCAACTTCTGTGTACTAGGGTGCCCCCCTGCCCCCGTATATAAAGGAGCAAGGGGGAGGCCGGCTGGCCCTATGGGGCACGCCAAGGGGAGGGGGAGTCCTCCTCCTAGTGGGAGTAGGACTCCCCTTTCCTAATCCAATTAGGAAACCTAAGGGGGAAGGAAAGAGAAGGAGAGGGAGAGGGAAAGAGGGGCCGCGCCCCCCCTCCCTAGTCCAATTCGGACTCCCCATGTGGGGGGGGCGCCACCTCCTAGGCCGCAGCCCTCTCTCTCCCCTAAGGCCCAATAAGGCCCATTACTTCCCCGGGGGGTTCCGGTAACCCCTCCGACACTCCGGTTTTCTCCGAAATCACCCGGAACCCTTCCGGTGTCCGAATATAGCCGTCCAATATATCAATCTTTATGTCCCGACCATTTCGAGACTCCCCGTCATGTCCGTGATCACATCCGGGACTCCGAACTAACTTCGGTACATCAAAATGCATAAACTCATAATAACTGTCATCGTAACGTTAAGCGTGCGGACCCTACGGTTCGAGAACAATGTAGACATGACTGAGACAAATCTCCGGCCAATAACCAATAGCGGGACCTGGATGCCCATATTGGCTCCTACATATTCTACGAAGATCTTTATCGGTCAGACTGCATAACAACATACGTTGTTCCCTTTGTCATCGGTATGTTACTTGCCCGAGATTCGATCGTCGGTATCCAATACCTAGTTCAATCTCGTTACCGACAAGTCTCTTTACTCGTTCTGTAATACATCATTCCGCAACTAACTCATTAGTTGCAATGCTTGCAAGGCTTATGTGATGTGCATTACCGAGAGGGCCCAGAGATACCTCTCCGACAATCGGAGTGACAAATCCTAATCTCGAAATACGCCAACCCAACATCTACCTTTGGAGACACCTGTAGAGCTCCTTTATAATCACCCAGTTACGTTGTGACGTTTGGTAGCACACAAAGTGTTCCTCCGGTAAACGGGAGTTGCATAATCTCATAGTCATAGGAACATGTATAAGTCATGAAGAAAGCAATAGCAACAAACTAAACGATCGGGTGCTAAGCTAATGGAATGGGTCTTGTCAATCAGATCATTCTACTAATGATGTGACCTCGTTAATCAAATAACAACACTTTGTTCATGGTTAGGAAACATAACCATCTTTGATTAACGAGCTAGTCAAGTAAAGGCATACTAGTGACACTAAGTTTGTCTATGTATTCACACATGTATTATGTTTCCGGTTAATACAATTCTAGCATGAATAATAAACATTTATCATGATATAAGGAAATAAATAATAACTTTATTATTGCCTCTAGGGCATATTTCCTTCAGTTGTCGGTGCCAGTTGGATACCCTTAATGTGTCCCTCTTGCTCGGCATGCTGCAGAAGAGCAGATAAACCCTCCGCACAGATCAGGAATAGATATGGCGAGATCGAATCCCCTTGGCGGAGGCCCCTCCACGGAACCACCTCATCCGTAACAGGCCCATTCACCTGGAACCGAAATTTGACTGTCCGGATACACTTACTGATCAGGTCAATGAACGCTTCTGCAAAGCCCAATTGCTTCATGACTTTCTCAAGAAAACCCCATTCCACGCGATCATATGCTTTGCTCATGTCAAGTTTCAAAGCAGCATAGCAAGCACTGCCCGTTCTCTTCCTCTTCAAAAGTGTGTCATCTCATATGCTAGGATAGTGTTGTCTGAGATTAACCTCCCAGGTACAAAGGCACTCTGATTTGGTGATATGATCTCTCCAAGGATGCACTTTAGCTTGTTTGCTAGAACTTTGGACACGAGTTTATACACCACGTTGCAGAGACTAATAGGGCGAAGATCCTTCAGTCTCTCGGGGTTCTGAACCTTCGGGATTAATACCACCAGGGTATCGTTCCATCCCTCCGGTATACTGCCGCCTCGCAACACACATAAAACCTCTCGCGTCACATCCGCACCAACCAACTGCCAATAATGCTTATAGAAGAGAGCCGGGAGACCATCCATACCAGGAGCCGATTTCCTGCTCGGTGAATTCCGCAGTCAGAAAGTCATTCATCTGGCTAGTCACCTTTGGGGCAATATGGTTCAGAGTTTCACTTGCTTCCGCACCTGCCATAGGGGTAAATAGAGCAGAAAAATAGTTAGTGATGAGATTCTTAATGGCCTCCTCTCCTTCTACCTCCACTCCATCCTCCCGCCTCAGCTTATGTATAGTGTTCTTCTTCCTTCTCTCAGAGGCATAAGCCTGGAAATATTTTGTGTTCCGGTCTCCATATACTAGCTAGTTCACATGGGCACGTTTTTCCACACTAGATTATGTTGCTCCTCCAGCCGCTCCAGCTTGAAGCTTAAGGTTTGCTCCCTACGCACCTGGCTATTTGAAATCTGCTCCCTGCGGACCGCCTTCAACTCGCTTTTAATCTTCTTAATCCTCTTCCCCAAATCTCCAAGGACCTCCCTACTCCAGGTGTTCAAAGTTTCGATGACCTTTTTTAACTTATCCTTCACATTAAGGCCGTTGCCATCCTCCCATGCATCTTTAACAATATTGTCACAATTTTCCTCCAACAGCCACTGCGCTTCAAAACGTTTAAAGTGCACGCCTCCCTGTCGTTGCCTCCAAGGGCGTGAGCAGCCATCCAACACCAACGTAACATGCCTATGATCAGATTTCTTTGGGTCCCCATTAGCAACCTTGTCGGCTGGAAACCTTGCACACCAATTAGGCGTAGCAACCACCCAATCGAGCCGCTCACGAATATACCCATCAACTCGGTAATTTTTATTCCTCCACGTAAAAATATCTCCCTCAAAACCGAGGTCATGCAAATTACAATCATCAAGTGCATCACGGAAGTTCTGCATGGCCCTATGGGCCCTAGGCACACCACCTTGCTTCTCATGGTTAAAAAGGATTTCATTAAAATCGCCTAAGCACACCCACGGGAGCTGAAGTTGCTGATGAAGTGTACGGAGTAGCCGCCATGTCTCACTCTTCTTCTCCGTGTGGGATTCGCCATATATGCCTATAAGTCTCCACTTGAAACCATCTTCCTCTTCCACCACTGCATCAATGTGCATACGCCCCATCCATCGCACAGTAACATTTATTCCTCGACGCCAAAACAACGCTAGACCACCACTCTTTCCTTTATTATTTTGCACCACCACATGATGTAGGCCTAATTTGTCTCGAAATCTCTCCATCCTCCCCTTGTCCAGTTTAGTCTCTGACAGGAACAAGATGTCGGGGTCCTCCTCCTTTTGGAGCTCCAGAAGTCCCCGAACTACCGGGCCATTCCCCAAACCCTGGCAGTTCCACGCCATAACCTTCATTTCTCCTCGCAGGGCTGTCCCGGCAGCCCCGCGTCCTCCTCTTGCTTCTGCACCTGCTGCGCAACCTCCTCCCCTTGCTTCAGCTTCTTCAACTCCTTCACCCCCTCCCTATCAAGCCCCTCCCCACTCCTCTTGAGCCCCAGAATATTACCATGCTCCTCTCCCTGGACCCCCTTCCTCTCTCCTGACCTCCCTTCCCTCCCGATCTTCTTGTAAGTCCCCCCAAGATTAGATTTTCCACTCCCTGACCTCGTACTCTTCTCTTTCTGCCCTACCATGGTCATTTCAGCAGCGTTTACGTGATGCACATCAACATGCATGGCATTAGACGTCTGCATGGCCTCGGTATTAGCACCTCCACTAGCGACAAACCCCTGCGGTTCACTCCACCCACATGTATCCACCGGATTGTGCATGACATGCCCTCCCATCCCCTCCACCTCCTTTATTTTATTGGCACCCTGCCCTATCGCCTCATCATACGTGAGCTGCAAGGCCACCCCATTCCTCCTGCTCTTATCCTGCACTGGCTCGGCCTGTTGGAAATATGCCCTAGAGGCAATAATAAAAGCATTATTATTATATTTCCTTGTTCATGGTAATTGTCTTTATTCATGCTATAATTGTGTTATCCGGAAATCGTAATACATGTGTGAATAACAGACACCAACATGTCCCTAATAAGCCTCTAGTTGACTAGCCCGTTGATCAACAGATAGTCATGGTTTCCTGACTATGGACATTGGATGTCATTGATAACGAGATCACATCATTAGGAGAATGATGTGATGGACAAGACCCAATCCTAAACATAGCATAAAGATCGTGTAGTTCGTTTTGCTAGAGTTTTGCAATGTCAAGTATCTTTTCCTTAGACCATGAGATCGTGTAACTCCCGGATACCGTAGGAGTGCTTTGGGTATACCAAACGTCACAACGTAACTGGGTGACTATAAAGGTAGACTGCGGGTATCTCCGAAAGTATCTGTTGGGTTGACACGGATCAAGACTGGGATTTGTCACTCCGTATGACGGAGAGGTATCACTAGGCCCACTCGGTGATGCATCATCATAATGAGCTCAAAGTGACCAAGTGTCTGGTCACGGGATCATGCATTACGGTACGAGTAAAGTGACTTGCCGGTAACGAGATTGAACGAGGTATTGGGATACCGACGATCGAATCTCGGGCAAGTAATATATCGATTGACAAAGGGAATTGCATACGGGGTTGATTGAATCCTCGACATCGTGGTTCATCCGATGAGATCATCGTGGAGCATGTGGGAGCCAACATGGGTATCCAGATCCCGCTGTTGGTTATTTACCGGAGAGTCATCTCGGTCATGTCTGCTTGTCTCCCGAACCCGTAGGGTCTACACACTTAAGGTTCGGTGACGCTAGGGTTGTGAAGATAAGTATATGCAGTAACCCGAATGTTGTTCGGGGTCCCGGATGAGATCCCGGACGTCACGAGAAGTTCCGGAATGGTCCGGAGGTAAAGAATTATATATAGGATGTGTAGTTTCGGCCATCGGGACAAGTTTCGGGGTACCCGGTATTGTACCGGGACCACCGGAAGGGTCCCGGGGGTCCACCGGGTGGGCCACCTATCCCGGAGGGCCCCTTGGGCTGAAATAGGAGGGAACCCAGCCCATAGTGGGCTGGGGCGCCAGCCCCCCCAAGGCCCATGCGCCTAGGGTTGGGGGGGGAACCCTAAAAGGGGCGCCCCCTTGCTTGGGGGGCAAGCCCCCCACCCCTGGCCGCCGCCCCCCCTGGTAGATCCCATCTACCAGGGCCGGCGCCCCCCCTGGCACCCCTATATATAGTGGGGGAGAGGAGGGACTTGATCCCCACGCCTTTGGTGCTTCCCTCTCTCCCCGTTACTTCTTCCTCTCTCGTAGAACACGGCGAAGCCCTGCTGTCGTGACGCCCTGCATCCACCACCACGCCGTCGTGCTGCTGGATCTTCGTCAACCTCTCCTCTCCCCTTGCTGGATCAAGAAGGAGGAGACGTCTCCCGTCCCGTACGTGTGTTGAACGCGGAGGTGCCGTCCGTTCGGCGCTGGTCATCGGTGATTTGGATCACGTCGTGTTCGACAACATCAACCTCGTTCTAACGAACGCTTCCGCTCGCGATCTGCAAAGGTATGTAGATGCATCTCGTGACTCGTTGCTAGATGAACTCCTAGATGATCTTGGTGAAACGAGTAGGAAAATTTTTGTTTTCTGCAACGTTCCCCATCAGTGGCATCATGAGCTAGGTCTATGCGTAGTTCTTTTGCGCGAGTAGAACACAATTCGTTGTGGGCGTGGATTTGTCAACTTTCTTGCCGCTACTAGTCTTTTCTTGCTTCAGCGGTATTGTGGGATGAAGCGGCCCGGACCAACCTTACACGTACGCTTACGTGAGACCGGTTCCACCGACTAACATGCACTAGTTGCATAAGGTGGCTGGCGGGTGTCTGTCTCTCCCACCTTAGTTGAAGCGGATTCGATGAACAGGGTCCTTATGAAGGGTAAATAGAAGTTGACAAATCACGTTGTGGCTTTCACGTAGGTAAGAAAACGTTCTTGCTAGAACCCTAATTCAGCCACGTAAAAACTTGCAACAACAATTAGAGGACATCTAACTTGTTTTTGCAGCAAGTGCTTGTGATATGATATGGCCAAAGTTGTGATGAATGATGAATGATCTATATGTGATGTATGAGATGTTCATGCTATTGTAATAGGAATCACGACTTGCATGTCGATGAGTATGACAACCGGCAGGAGCCATAGGAGTTGTCTTTATTCTTTTATATGACCTGCGTGTCATTGAGAAACGCCATGTAAATTACTTTACTTTATTGCTAAACGCGTTAGCCATAGTAGTAGAAGTAATAGTTGGCAAGCAACTTCATGGAGACACGATGATGGAGATCATGATGATGGAGATCATGGTGTCAAGCCGGTGACAAGATGATCATGGAGCCCCAAGATGGAGATCAAAGGAGCTATGTGATATTGGCCATATCATGTCACGTTTATTATTTGATTGCATGTGATGTTTATCATGTTTTGCATCTTGTTTACTTAGAACGACGGTAGTAAATAAGATGATCCCTCATAATAATTTCAAGAAGTGTTCCCCCTAACTGTGCACCGTTGCGACAGTTCGTTGTTTCGAAGCACCACGTGATGATCGGGTGTGATAGATTCTAACGTTCACATACAACGGGTGTAAGACAGATTTACACATGCAAACACTTAGGTTGACTTGACGAGCCTAGCATGTACAGACATGGCCTCGGAACACAGAAGACCGAAAGGTCGAGCATGAGTCGTATAGAAGATACGATCAACATGAAGATGTTCACCGACGTTGACTAGTCCGTCTCACGTGATGATCGGACACGGCCTAGTTAACTCGGATCATGTTATACTTAGATGACTAGAAGAGGGATGTCTATCTAAGTGGGAGTTCATAAATAATTTGATTTGATGAACTTAATTATCATGAAGTTAGTCTAAAATGGCCAACGTAGTCCTCAACTTCAACGCGTTCCTAGAGAAAACCAAGCTGAAAGACGATGGCAGCAACTACACGGACTGGGTCCGGAACCTGAGGATCATCCTCATAGCTGCCAAGAAAGATTATGTCCTACAAGCACCACTGGGTGACGCACCTGTCCTCCCTGCCGAAAAAGACGTTATGAACGCTTGGCAGGCACGATCCGATGACTACTCCCTCGTTCAGTGTGGCATGCTTTACAGTTTAGAACCGGGGCTCCAAAAGCGTTTTGAGAGACATGGAGCATATGAGATGTTCGAAGAGCTGACAATGGTTTTCCAAGCTCATGCCCGGGTCGAGAGATATGAGGTCTCCGACAAGTTCTTCAGCTGTAAGATGGAGGAAAACAGTTCTGTCAGTGAGCACATACTCACGATGTCTGGATTACATAACCGCTTGACTCAGCTGGAAGTTAATCTCCCGGATGATGCGGTCATTGACAGAATCCTCCAGTCGCTTCCACCGAGCTACAAGAGCTTTGTGATAAACTTCAATATGCAGGGGATGGAAAAAACCATTCCTGAAGTATTTGCTACGCTGAAATCAGCAGAGGTAGAAGTCAAGAAGGAACATCAGGTGTTGATGGTCAATAAAACCACTAAGTTCAAGAAGGGCAAGGGTAAGACAGCCTTCAAGAAGGACGGCAAGGAGGTTGCCGCGTCCGGCAAGCAAGCTGCCGGGAAGAAGCCAAAGAATGGACCCAAGCCCGAGACTGAGTGTTTTTATTGCAAGGGAAGTGGTCACTGGAAGCGGAATTGCCCCAAATACTTAGCGGACAAGAAGGCCGGCAAAACAAAAGGTATATGTGATATACATGTAATTGATGTGTACCTAACCAGTGCTCGTAGTAGCTCTTGGGTATTTGATACCGGTGCAGTTGCTCACATTTGTAACTCAAAGCAGGAGCTGCGGAATAAACGGAGACTGGCGAAGGACGAGGTGACGATGCGCGTCGGGAATGGTTCCAAGGTCGATGTGATCGCCGTCGGCACGCTGCCTCTTCATTTACCTACGGGATTAGTTTTAAACCTCAATAATTGTTATTTAGTACCAGCTTTGAGCATGAACATTGTATCGGGATCTCGTTTAATTCGAGATGGCTACTCATTTAAATCCGAGAATAATGGTTGTTCCATTTATATGAGAGATATGTTTTATGGTCATGCTCCTGTGGTGAATGATTTATTCTTAATGAATCTCGAGCGTAATGCTACACATGTTCATAGTGTGAATACCAAAAGATGTAAGGTTAATAACGATAGTCCCACATACTTGTGGCACTGCCGCCTTGGTCACATAGGTGTCAAACGCATGAAGAAGCTCCATGCAGATGGACTTTTAGAGTCTCTTGATTATGAATCATTTGACACGTGCGAACCATGCCTCATGGGTAAAATGACCAAGACTCCGTTCTCAGGAACAATGGAGCGAGCAACCAACTTATTGGAAATCATACATACTGATGTGTGCGGTCCAATGAGTGTTGAGGCTCGCGGTGGCTATCGTTATGTTCTCACTCTCACTGATGACTTGAGTAGATATGGGTATATCTACTTAATGAAACACAAGTCTGAAACCTTTGAAAAGTTTAAGGAATTTCAGAGTGAGGTTGAGAATCAACGTGACAGGAAGATCAAGTTTCTACGATCAGACCATGGAGGAGAATACTTGAGTCATGAATTTGGCACACACTTAAGAAAATGTGGAATAGTTTCACAACTAACGCCGCCTGGAACACCTCAGCGTAACGGTGTGTCCGAACGTCGTAATCGCACTCTATTAGATATGGTGCGGTCTATGATGTCTCTTACCGATTTACCGCTATCTTTTTGGGGCTATGCTTTAGAGACTGCCGCATTCACTTTAAATAGGGCTCCGTCAAAATCCGTTGAGATGACACCGTATGAATTATGGTTTGGGAAGAAACCTAAGCTGTCGTTTCTAAAAGTTTGGGGATGCGATGCTTATGTCAAGAAACTTCAACCTGAAAAGCTCAAACCCAAGTCGGAAAAATGCGTCTTCATAGGATACCCTAAAGAAACTATTGGGTATACCTTCTACCTCAGATCCGAAGGCAAGGTCTTTGTTGCCAAGAATGGATCCTTTCTAGAGAAGGAGTTTCTCTCGAAAGAAGTGAGTGGGAGGAAAGTAGAACTAGATGAAGTATTGCCTCTTGAACCGGAAAATGGTGCAACTCAAGAAAATGTTCCTGAGGTGCCAGCACCGACTAGAGAGGATGTTAATGATAATGATCAAGATACTTCTGATCTAGCTTCTACTGAAATTCGAAGGTCCACAAGGACACGTTCCGCACCAGAGTGGTACGGCAACCCTGTCTTGGAAATCATGTTGTTAGACAACGGTGAACCTTCGAACTATGAAGAAGCGATGGCGGGCCCAGATTCCGACAAATGGCTAGAAGCCATGAAATCCGAGATAGGATCCATGTATGAAAACGAAGTATGGACTTTGACTGACTTGCCTGTTGAACGGCGAGCCATAGAAAATAAATGGATCTTTAAGAAGAAGACAGACGCGGATGGTAATGTGACCATCTATAAGGCTCGGCTTGTCGCTAAGAGTTACCGACAAGTTCAAGGGGTTGACTATGATGAGACTTTCTCACCGGTAGCGAAGCTGAAGTCCGTCCGAATCATGTTAGCAATTGCCGCGTTTTACGACTATGAAATATGGCAAATGGACGTCAAAACGGCATTCCTTAATGGTTTCCTTAAGGAAGAATTGCATATGATGCAGCCGGAGGGTTTTGGCGATCCTAAGAATGCTGACAAGGTGTGCAAGCTCCAACGCTCGATTTATGGGCTGGTGCAAGCATCTCGGAGTTGGAACATTCGCTTTGATGAGATGATCAAAGCGTTTGGGTTTACGCAGACTTATGGAGAAGCCTGTGTTTACAAGAAAGTGAGTGGGAGCTCTGTAGCATTTCTCATATTATATGTAGATGACATACTTTTGATGGGAAATGATACAGAACTCTTGGACAGCATCAAGGCCTACTTGAATAAGAGTTTTTCAATGAAGGACCTTGGAGAAGCTGCTTATATATTAGGCATCAAGATCTATAGAGATAGATCAAGACGCCTCATAGGTCTTTCACAAAGCACATACCTTGATAAGATATTGAAGAAGTTCAATATGGATCAGTCTAAGAAGGGATTCTTGCCTGTACTGCAAGGTATGAAATTGAGCTCGGCTCAAAGTCCGACCACGGCAGAAGAAATGGAAGAGATGAGTGTCATCCCCTATGCCTCAGCCATAGGTTCTATTATGTATGCCATGCTGTGTACCAGACCCGATGTAAATCTTGCCGTAAGTTTGGTAGGAAGGTACCAAAGTAATCCCGGCAAGGAACACTGGACAGCGGTCAAGAATATCCTGAAGTACCTGAAAAGGACTAAGGAGATGTTTCTCGTTTATGGAGGTGACGAAGAGCTCGTCGTAAAGGGTTACGTCGACGCTAGCTTCGACACAGATCTGGATGACTCAAAGTCACAAACCGGATACGTGTATGTTTTGAATGGTGGGGCAGTAAGCTGGTGCAGTTGCAAGCAGAGTGTCGTGGCGGGATCTACATGTGAAGCGGAGTACATGGCAGCCTCGGAGGCAGCACATGAAGCAATCTGGGTGAAGGAGTTCATCACCGACCTCGGAGTCATACCCAATGCGTCGGGGCCGATCAAGCTCTTCTGTGACAACACTGGAGCTATTGCACTTGCCAAGGAGCCCAGGTTTCACAAGAAGATAAGGCACATCAAGCGTCGCTTCAACTCCATTCGTGAAAATGTTCAAGATGGAGACATAGAAATTTGTAAAGTACATACGGACCTGAATGTAGCAGATCCGTTGACTAAACCTCTCCCTAGGGCAAAACATGATCAACACCAGAATTCCATGGGTGTTCGATTCATCACAATGTAACTAGATTATTGACTCTAGTGCAAGTGGGAGACTGTTGGAAATATGCCCTAGAGGCAATAATAAAAGCATTATTATTATATTTCCTTGTTCATGGTAATTGTCTTTATTCATGCTATAATTGTGTTATCCGGAAATCGTAATACATGTGTGAATAACAGACACCAACATGTCCCTAGTAAGCCTCTAGTTGACTAGCCCGTTGATCAACAGATAGTCATGGTTTCCTGACTATGGACATTGGATGTCATTGATAACGAGATCACATCATTAGGAGAATGATGTGATGGACAAGACCCAATCCTAAACATAGCATAAAGATCGTGTAGTTCGTTTTGCTAGATTTTGCAATGTCAAGTATCTTTTCCTTAGACCATGAGATCGTGTAACTCCCGGATACCGTAGGAGTGCTTTGGGTATACCAAACGTCACAACGTAACTGGGTGACTATAAAGGTAGACTGCGGGTATCTCTGAAAGTATCTGTTGGGTTGACACGGATCAAGACTGGGATTTGTCACTCCGTATGACGGAGAGGTATCACTGGGCCCACTCGGTGATGCATCATCATAATGAGCTCAAAGTGACCAAGTGTCTGGTCACGGGATCATGCATTACGGTACGAGTAAAGTGACTTGCCGGTAACGAGATTGAACGAGGTATTGGGATACCGACGATCGAATCTCGGGCAAGTAATATATCGATTGACAAAGGGAATTGCAAACGGGGTTGATTGAATCCTCGACATCGTGGTTCATCCGATGAGATCATCGTGGAGCATGTGGGAGCCAACATGGGTATCCAGATCCCGCTGTTGGTTATTGACCGGAGAGTCGTCTCGGTCATGTCTGCTTGTCTCCCGAACCCGTAGGGTCTACACACTTAAGGTTCGGTGACGCTAGGGTTGTGAAGATAAGTATATGCAGTAACCCGAATGTTGTTCGGGGTCCCGGATGAGATCCCGGACGTCACGAGAAGTTCCGGAATGGTCCGGAGGTAAAGAATTATATATAGGATGTGTAGTTTCGGCCATCGGGACAAGTTTCGGGGTACCCGGTATTGTATCGGGACCACCGGAAGGGTCCCGGGGGTCCACCGGGTGGGCCACCTATCCCGGAGGGCCCCTTGGGCTGAAATAGGAGGGAACCCAGCCCATAGTGGGCTGGGGCGCCAGCCCCCCCCCCCCAAGGCCCATGCGCCTAGGGTTGGGGGGGAACCCTAAAAGGGGCGCCCCCTTGCTTGGGGGGCAAGCCCCCCACCCCTGGCCGCCGCCCCCCCTGGTAGATCCCATCTACCAGGGCCGGCGCCCCCCCTGGCACCCCTATATATAGTGGGGGAGAGGAGGGACTTGATCCCCACGCCTTTGGTGCTTCCCTCTCTCCCCGTTACTTCTTCCTCTCTCGTAGAACACGGCGAAGCCCTGCTGTCGTGACGCCCTGCATCCACCACCACGCCGTCGTGCTGCTGGATCTTCGTCAACCTCTCCTCTCCCCTTGCTGGATCAAGAAGGAGGAGACGTCTCCCGTCCCGTACGTGTGTTGAACGCGGAGGTGCCGTCCGTTCGGCGCTGGTCATCGGTGATTTGGATCACGTCGTGTTCGACAACATCAACCTCGTTCTAACGAACGCTTCCGCTCGCGATCTGCAAAGGTATGTAGATGCATCTCGTGACTCGTTGCTAGATGAACTCCTAGATGATCTTGGTGAAACGAGTAGGAAAATTTTTGTTTTCTGCAACGTTCCCCATCACGGCCCCCTTCTTCAAATGGCTAGTAACCTCCTGACCTCCCTCCTTCTCAACCTCCCTATCCCCCCAACTCTTTGACTGCTTGCGCCACAAAGGAACATCACTAGCCGAAAGCGAATGACCACCCCACGACCCCATTCCTCTACTTCTCGAGCTTCTGCCATTCTTGGTCATCCTTCCTTCCCCCCATTTTCCCCTATTGTCTCCATTGCTCCGGCGCGGCAGGAAGGCCCTCAACCATGGACCAAACTGCTTTTTCTCGCCCGGCTTCAACTTCACTGCACAGGCGCTGTCCACATGGCCAATGATGCCACAGACATAGCAAAAATCCGGGAGATATTCATACATAAATGGGCACCAATTCTTATCTTCCTCTCCCGCAGTCGCTTTGCCGTCTGTTTCTCTATCGGTACTCCCATCCTCCTCATCCAAGGTAAAACCCCTCATTAGAGGATTCTTTATGTTCATTCTAACCTTTACGCACATGAACTTTCCCATAGCCCGCCCATCGGGCCTAGCTTCCACCTCCAGAACTTCACCAAGTAACTTCCCAATGGCCTCCCCTGCTTCCCGACACATCATGCCAAGTGGTAATCTTAGGATCCTCACCCAGATCGGGACAGTTTCAAAAGTATAATCCTCCACGCGTTTCATGGGCACAAAATCCTCCACTACCAGCATATCATTGCCAAACTCCCAGGGACCATTATCTAGCGCCATTACCTTACCCGACTCCTGCCCAAACGTGAACAGGAACATATTCTCGCCCACCTCCTTGCAATCCAGCCCCTTGATCGGGCATCAGATCTGGCCCAGGGTTTCCGCCATTGCGTCCACGAAAACAGGTTTCTCCGATAAGAGCTTTGCTAGGGCTTGCGGCTCCACCACTCCCATCTTCCCAGATCCCTTCCACCCGATCTTGACCCCAGTCTTCTCCTTCTCCGAAAGCTTCAGACCTCGCAACAAGCCCTCCACCTTCTCCATCACACCGCCGATTTTCAACCGACAGATTCAAGAACCCCTAGGGACGAAACCAGGTGTCTTACGATCATGTGCCCTAGATCACACGAAAGGCTTTTTGTGGGGTTTACGACGGGGCACGAACCTTGGGCGACGAGAGCGCTACAACCCCCGAGCGGTGAAGCGCGGGGCAAACAACTAGGACAGCGGCAGAGAGGAGGACTAGTGTTTGCGGCGGCGGCAAAACCCTAGATCGCCTCCCCAGTCGCAGGACCTAAACCAACCGTCACCCTTGGGACGGACTTTTTTTCAGAGATTTTCTTTCACCCTCGTCTTTTTTTTGAGCATCAGTACAGACACAAGCGCTCATATACACGCGCATACACTCATTCCTATGAACGCACACACGCACACCCTACCCCTATGAGCACCTCCGAGAGACTGAGCCGGCATATCATCTTAAGATTTACGAAGTGACCGTAGGCGCCTTGTCATCGACGGGAACGTCTCCTCCCACTGAAAACACATCGCCGGAATCCTGAAATAAATCCAGGAATAATGCGAGCACCAGGATTTGAACCCTGGTGGGTTAAGGATACCACTGTTCACCTAACCAACTCAACCTCAGGTTGATTCGCTCTTTCACCCTCGTCTTATGTTATGGGACGGGGAATGTTTGCTTAAGAAACATTTTATGTTATATACGAGACCGAGGGAGTACATGGGACACGTAAGGAACAAGAAAGCGACCCTGCGAAACCGGCGGGAACATGCAACCGAAGCGCGGATCAACCAACCGAGCGAGGACCGAAGAAATTGGGAGGAAGTCGTCCAAGTCCACCTCCGCAACACCAACCGCGTCGGCCAACGACGCGTCTTCACCTCATCATCCCTTCTCCCCTCTCCCCCCATATAATATCTCCTCTCATCCGCATTCCATTCCCACACCGCAATCAACTGCCTTCTCAATTTTCCACTCCCCCTTTCTCCCTCCCTCCGATCGCCCGTCTCCGCTCATATGGCCACCGAGGTCCTCCGCCCGCACAGCATCCTGCAGCCGCAGACGCAGCGGATCCGCGCCGCGCACCGGAGGCCCAGCAACCCCGGCACCGCCAGGAGGTCACCTCCTTCATCGGCCACGGCGGCCTCGACGACCGGCCGGAGAAACCATGGGCGGCCTTCCTCTTCCTCTTCTTCCTACGGGAAGGTGACGTATGCGGCCGCAACGGCGAGGCGCCCCGCGGTGGAAGTGTACGCCGGCCCGGCCTTCTCCGCTGCGTCCCCGGAGCCGAGCTCGCTGCCGCTGCCGCAGTTCCCGCTCCAGAAGCCCGCGGCCGCCGTCAACGACGCCGCCACGCGCGACCTCAGGCGCATGCTGCGCCTCGAGTAGCTCGTTAGCCCGGTGCCGGCGAGCTAGTCTCCTGGTGGACACGAGCTGTATGTTAGTTTAGTTCTAGCGGCAATCGTCGTTGAGTGGCGCGGCCGCGCGCGGCAAGGCCTCCGGCTCGGTTTTATTGTGTGGCCGGCGGCGAGGCGCGCGGCGGCCGTGGGCTCCGACGACGGCGGTCTGGAACGAGCGCAGCCAGCAATGTGACCATTGACCGGCGTGATGTAATTACAAGTAGAATCACAAGTCCAGGAGTACCTCCTAGTTGATCGATCCCCTTTGCCTCTGGTTAGCACGCAGGTGCCAAATGGCCAAGGTTTGGCTAAATTTTAATTTCTGTTCATGCTGATTAAAAAAGTTTTATGTGTCCCAATCATGATGCTTTGAATGAGTCACATCAAGGATAATGTTGGTTTCAATCAGTCGCATCCAAGATAATGTTGATTTATTAGTCACACCAGCCGACAGGTTGCGTGGCCAACCTACATGCCTTCCGTGCGCTACCCGGCATGTTTGTTTGCAGCTGAATTGGTCGTCTCAGTCGTCTTATTTTTGTTAGTACTCGTCGTTAACGCATACCCTCCAACCAACCTGTGGTTAGTGCATCTCGAACGCCGACCCCAAGTCAAACACGTTGCGGATCAATAAGGACCATTTCGTGAACCGTGATGTAGAAGTCGGCCATTCAAAATAGACCTGGCCAATTTAAAACTCAAATCCGACCATATAATGCCCGATCACAACCCAAAAAAGACAAGTTTGCATAGTTTTCACGTGCCTGATCGCATACTAGTCCGACAGCCCATGCAAAAAAAAGAATATTAATTTCTGCCTTACCAGACCATCAATCCGAGCCTCCACACTCATCCTATCACTGCCGCCTTCTCGGTTGATCCTTAGTGCGCTTCAACGTCATATGGCAGACGGATTACACGGTCATCCTTACATCGTCATCCAAATCCCCCGTCTTTAAGGTCAACATCTTCGCCTCCTCCGAAGCGGATGCAATCTCAACCTTCTTCTCTTCAAGTATGACATTCTTCTCTAAAAGCTTGAGCTTCTTCTCGATCGCCACCTTCAACATGTTAACCTCTCGGCCTTACATGCCTTCTTGATGCCGAAGCGCTTGACACATACCTCCTCCTTCTTCGCCAAGATTTTCTCGAACCTCTCTGTCATCTTGGCCGCCACCCCTTCTCGCTTTGCCTTCTCCTCCTCTCATTTCTTTCTCCGGAACCCTCTTCTAACCTTCATTGTCGGCCCTTTTGTTGGGTCGGTTGGATCACCCGTTTCTTTCTCGGTGCCCATGCCGGTGGTCTTGGCGGAGTTGACAATGAATACATTCCACGTGGGTTGTCCATTCAACTTCAACAAAGAGTGCATGACGACAAAGTTCTTCTTCTATAACTTCAAGAACAAATTGCACACACGATAATGCTACAAAGTAAAACATTATCAACAAGTTGCATATCTGATCTGGCGAAATGACCAATTGAGCACATACGGCCAACAAGTTGCATATCCAGCCAATGATCAACACATATCAAAATTTACTTGCTCGGAGATTTCCACTTGGACACCATCCGATGAGTTGCTTCAAGTGGCCGCAACACAATGCGGCCAGCTCCAAAAGCTTTGGCTGCAACTCAGTTTTGGGTGGGCCATAGGTGTTAGAATTCTACGTGGCTGGTGTCCGAACTCCCGCAAAGCCCCGCTAGTTTGGTTTCGGTTTGCAAGAAAGGGTAAGTCCAGACTAGTCCGCGGACGGACGTAGGACACCATTGGATGGCTTGTGGAGTCTAGACCGCTCAGTTTAGACGGATGCGAGAGATTTGAGGGTCTGCATTGGAGATGCCTTGGTATAGTTGGAGCCCAAAAAGAAACATCACCTCTCGGTCACCTACGTGTACGAATGTAGGCCGACGCATCCGCGAAGTCTATGACCATCCGTGTTGATTGTTTTTGCATTACCACAATTATCAAATTAACAATGATTTGTTTACCTTTTGATATCGTGGACATCGCGGATGCATACGCTGCACCCCTACATGTGTGCACCAGGGTCTAGTAAGCATCACTCATCCTGGGGGGGGGGTCTCCCTTCCTGCTCTGGACGATGTTCCCGGTCGTAGGTGTCTCTTCTCCAGAGGCGTGGTGGCGTAAATGTAGAAAATATTGATCCATGGTAACACAACATGCGACTATAGTAGGAGTACTTATTCTCCTAAATGGCATCTTTTGGACTTAAGCGCACCACTGTCCCATGAGAGAACTTATTTGCACATCTGGTCCCCCTTCTTGTCATGCCTAACAGTTAGGTGGGTCTTTTGCCCATCACTCGTGCAATGGTTAGGTGTGTTTAACTTTCTGCCTTCCACGGTCGCCAGTCTCCTTTTCTACATGGCATCGGTTGGACGCATCATATCGCTAGTCGTGACCCGCTTGTCGCCCCTAACGTCGCACGTCAGAGTGTGTTAGTCATGGCTGAGAGCCTGTTGTTGTTATCAAGCTTCTCATGCACTCTAGTATCATGCCAGTGTTCGGGAACATAGCAATAATTCAAAAAAAAATCCTACGTGTCACCAAGATCAATCTAGGAGATACTAGCAACGAGAGAGAGGGAGTGCATCTTCATACCCTTAAAGATCGCTAAGCGGAAGTGTTACAAGAACGCGGTTGGTGGATTCGTACACGCAGCGATTCAGATCGCGGTCGATTCCGATCTAATCGTCGAACAACGGCGCCTCCGGGTTGAACACACGTACAGCCCGGGAACGTCTCCTCCTTCTTGATCCAGCAAGGGGAGAGGAGAAGTTGAGGGAGAACTCCGACAGCACGACGGCGTGGTGGTGATGGAGCTCGTGGTTCTCCGGCAGGGCTTCGCCAAGCGCTACGGAGGAGGAGGAGGTGTAGGATAGGGGGAGGAGCTGCGCCAGGGGAAGGGTGCGGCTGCCCTCTCTCTCCCTCACTATATATAGGGGGAACGGGGAAGGAGGAGGCGCCATAGGGTTTCCCTAGGGTAGGGGCGGCGGCCACAGGGGAAACCCTAGATGGGTTTGGGCGCCCCCACCCCTAGGAAACTTGCCCCCCAAGCCGGGAGGGGTGGCTGACCTAGGGGAGGCGCCCCCATCTCTCCAGGTTACGTGAGATGGGATGGGAGGGGCGCTCAGCTCCTTAGTGGGCTGGTGTGCCCCCTCCCCTTGGCCCATAAGGCCCCCCAACGCTTGCCGGGGCCTCCGAAACCCCTTTCGGACACGCTGGTCGTCACCCGGTACCCTCAGAACAATTCCAGACTCCAATACCCTTCGTCCAATATATCGATCTTCACCTCCGGACCATTACGGAACTCCTTGTCATGTCCGGGATCTCATCCGGGACTCTGAACAACCTTCGGTAACCACATACTATTTTCCATAACAACTCTAGCATCACCGAACCTTAAGTGTGTAGACCCTACGGGTTCGGGAACCATGCAGACATGACCGAGACATCTCTCCGGCCAATAACCAATAGCGGGATCTGGATACACATGTTGGCTCCCACATGTTCCACGATGACCTCATCGGATGAACCACGATATCGGGGATTCAATCAATCCCGTATACAATTCCCTTTGTCTATCGGTATGTTACTTGCTCGAGAGTCGATCATCAGTATCCCCGTACCTCGTTCAATGTTGTTAATGGAAAGTCTCTTTACTCGTTCCGTAACGCATGATCCCGTGGCTAACTCCTTAGTCACATTGAGCTCATTATGATGATGCATTATTGGGTGGGCCCAGAGATACCTCTTTGTCAGACGGAGTGACAAATCCCAGTCTCGATTCGTGCCAACCCAACAGACACTTTTGGAGATACCTGTAGTGCACCTTTATAGCCACCCAGTTATGTTGTGACGTTTGGTAGACCCAAGGCATTCCTATAGTATCCGGGAGTTGCACAATCTCATGGTCTAAGGAAATGAGGCTTGGCATTAGAAAAGATTTAGCAAACGAACTACACGATCTTGTGCTACGCTTAAGATTGGGTCTTGTCCATCACATCATTCTCCTAATGATGTGATCCCGTTATCAATGACATCCAATGTCCATGGTCAGGAGACCATGACCATCTATTGACCAACGAGCTAGTCAACTAGAGGCTTACTAGGGACATATTACGATCTATGTATTCACACATGTATTATGGTTTCCGGTTAATACAATTATAGCATGAACAATAGACAATTATCATGAACAAGGAAATATAATAATAACCATTTTATTATTGCCTCTAGGGCATATTTCCAACAGTCTCCCACTTGCACTAGAGTCAATAATCTAGTTCACATCATTATGTGATTAACACTCATAGTTCACATCGTCATGTGACTAACACCCGAAGAGTTTACTAGAGTCAATAATCTAGTTCACATCGCCATGTGATTAACACCCAAGAGTTTACTAGAGTCAATAATCTAGTTCACATCACCATGTGATTAACACTCAATGAGTTCTAGGGTTTGATCATGTTATGCTTACGAGAGAAGTGTCAGTCAACGGGTCTGCAACATTCAGATTCGTGTGTTCTTCGCAAATCTCGATTTCATATTGTAGATGTTGCTACTATGCTCCACTTGGAGCTATTCCAAATGGTTACTCCACTATACGTATCCGGTTTGCTACTTAGAGTCATCCGGATAGGTGTTAAAGCTTGCATCGACGTAACCCTTTACGCCGAACTCTTTATCACCTCCATAACTGAGAAACATTTCCTTATTCCTAAGGACAATTTTGACCGCTGTCCAATGATCCACTCCTGGATCACTCTTGTACCCCCTTGCCATACACGTGGCAAGGCACATCGCGGTACACAGCATGGCATATCGTATAGAGCCTATGGCTAAGGCCTAGGGGACGACTTTCGTCCTTTCTCTTTCTTCTGCCATGGTCGAGCTTCAAGTCTTAACTTCACACCTTACAACTCAGGCAAGAACTCCTTCTTGGACTGATCCATCTTGAACTCCTTCAAGATCATGTCAAGGTATGTGCTCTGTGAAAGTCTTATCAGGCGTCTTGATCTATCTCTATAGATCTTAATACCCAACATGTAAGCAGTTTTACACAGGTCTTCCTTTGAAAAACTCCATTCAAACAACCCTTTATGCTTTCTAGAAATTCTACATCATTTCCGATCAACAATATGTCATCCATATATACCTATCAGAAATGTTGTAGTGCTCCCACTCACTTTCTTGCAAATACAAGTTTCTTGCAAACTTTTTATAAACAAAAATGCTTTGATCGCCTCATCAAAGCGTATGTTCCAACTCCGAGATGCTTGCTCCAATCCATAGTAGGATCACTGGAATTTGCATACCTTTTAGTATCCTTAGGATCGACAAAAACTTCTGGTTGTATCACATACAGCCTTTCCTCACGGAGACCGTCAAGGGAACTTTGTTTTGACATCCATTTGCCAGATTTCGTAAATGAAAAATGCAGCAACTGCTAACACAATTTTAATAGACTTTAGCATCGCTATGATTGAGAAAAGTCTCATCACAAACAACTCCTTGAACTTGTCAAAAACTTCCGTGAGACAAGTCGAGCTTCATAAATGGTGACATTACCATCAGCGTCTGTCTTCTTATTAAAGATTCGTTTATTCTCAATGGCTTGCCGATCATCGAGAAAGTCCACCAAAGTCCATACTTTGTTCTCATACATGGATCCTATCTCGGATTTCATGGCTTCCAACCATTTGTTGGAATTCGGGCCCACCATCGCTTCTTCATAGCTCATAGGTTCATCGTTGTCCAACAACATGACCTTTAAGACAGGGTTACCACTCAGAAGTTGTACACACCCTTGTCGACCTATGATGTTTGATAGTAATTTGATCTGAAGCTTCATGATCATCATCATTAGCTTTCTCCTCAACTGACGTAAGTGCCACAGAAACATCTTTCTGTGATGCGCTACTCTCTGGTTGAAGTGAAGGTTCAACAACCTCATCAAGTTCTATCTTCCTCCCACTCAATTCTTTCGAGAGAAACTCTTTCTCGAGAAAGGACATGTTCTTAGCGACAAACACTTTGCCCTCAGATCTGAGATAGAAGGTATACCCAATCGTCTTGTTTGGGTGTTCTATGAAGATACAATTTTCCGGTTTGGGTTCGAGCTTTTCGACCGAAGCCTATCGATATAAGCATCATAGCCCCAAACCTTAAGAAACAACAACTTTGGTTTCTTGCCAAACCATAGTTCATACGGTGTCGTCTCCACGGACTTAGATGGTGCCCTATTTAAAGTGAATGTAATTGTCTTTAATGCATAACCCCCAAAAATAGCAGTAGATTGGTAAGAGACATCATACACCATATCCAATAAGGTTCGATTACAACATTCGGACACACCATCATGCTATGGTGTTCCAGGCGGCATCAACTGTGAAATGATTCCACCTTGTCTTTAGTGATTGCCGAACTCATAACTCAAATACTTTCCCTTTGATCAGATCGAAGGAACTTGATCTTCTTGTTACGATGATTCTCAACTTCACTCTAAAATTGCTTGAACTTTTCAAACATTTCAGACTTATGCTTCATTAAGTAAATATACCCATATCTATTCAATTCACCGGTGAAGGTGAGAAAATAACGATATCCATCGCGCGCGTCAACACTCATCGGACCGCACACATCAGCATGTATGATTTCCAACAAGTCACTTGCCCGTTCCATTGTTCCAAAGAACGGGGTTTTAGTCATCTTGCCAAAGAGGCATGGTTCGCATGTGTCAAGTGATTTAAAATCAAGTGACTTCAAAAGTCCATTAGCATGGAGGTTCTTTCATGCGCTTTACACCAATATGACCTAAGAGGCAGTGCCACATGAAAGTGGTACTATAATTATCAACTCTACATCTTTTGGCATCAATGTTATGAACATGTGTATAACTACGACCGGGATTCAATAAACCATTCACATTGGGTGCATGACCATAGAAGGTATTATTCATGTAAAAAGAATAACCATTATTCTCTGACTTAAATGAATAACCGTATTGCAATAAACATGATCTAATCATGTTCATGCTCAACGCAGACACCAATGCAAACAACATTTATCTAGGTTCAGCACTAATCCCGAAGGTAGAGGGAGCATGCGATGGTGATCACATCAACCTTGGAAACACTTCCAACACACATCGTCACCTCGACCTTAGCTAGTCTCCGTTAATTCTGTAGCTTTTGTTTCGAGTTACCAATATTAGCAACTGAACCGGTATCTAATACCCAGGTGCTACTAGGAGTACTAGTAACGTACACATCAATAACACACATATATCAAATATACTATTGTTGAAGTTGACAACCTTCTTGTCTACAAAGTATTTGAGGCAGTTCTGCTACCAGTGACCATCCTAATAGAAGCACTTTGTCTCGGGTTTGGGTTCTTGGGTTTCTTCACTGGAGCGGCAACTGGCTTGCCATTCAAGAAGTTTCCCTTCTTGCCCTTGCCCTTCTTTGAAACCAGTGCTCTTGTTAACCATCAACACTTGATGCTCCTTCTTGATTTCTACCTTTACGGCCTTAAGCACAACGAACAGCTCTGGGATTATCTTCCCTTGCATGTTATAGTTCATCACAAAACTCTAGTAGCTTGGTGATAGCGACTGGAGAATTTTTGTCAATCACTCTCTTATCTGGAAGATTAACTCCCACTTGATTCAAGTGATTGAAGTACCCAGACATTCTGAGCACATGCTCACTGGTTGAGCTATTCTCCTCCATCTTGTAGGCAAAGGTCTTGTCAGAGGTCTCAACCTCTCAACACGGGCATTGATAACCCACAAGTATAGGGGATCGCAACAGTTTTTGAGGGTAGAGTATTCAACCCAAATTTATTGATTCGACATAAGGGGAGCCAAAGAATATTCTCAAGTATTAGCAGCTGAGTTGTCAATTCAACCACACCTGGAAACTTAATATCTGCAACAAAGTATTTAGTAGCAAAGTAATATGATAGTAATGGTAACGGTAGCAAAAGTAATGTTTTTGGTATTTTGTAGTGATTGTAACAATAGCAATGGAGAAGTAAATAAGCGAAGAACAATATATGGAACGCTCGTAGGCAATGGATCGGTGATGGAGAATTATGCCGGATGTGGTTCATCATGTAACAATCATAACATAGGGTGACACTTAACTAGCTCCAGTTCATCAATGTAATGTAGGCATGTATTCCGAATATAGTCATACGTGTTTATGGAAAAGAACTTGCATGACATATTTTGTCCTACCCTCCCGTGGCAGCGGGGTCCTAATGGAAACTAAGGGATATTAAGGCCTCCTTTTAATAGAGTACCGGACCAAAGCATTAACACATAGTGAATACATGAACTCCTCAAACTACGGTCATCACCGGTAAGTATCCCGATTATTGTCACTTCGGGGTTAACGGATCATAACACATAATATGTGACTATAGACTTGCAAGATAGGATCAAGAACACTCATATATTGATGAAAACATAATAGGTTCAGATCTGAAATCATGGCACTCGGGCCCTAGTGACAAGCATTAAGCAAAGCAAAGTCATAGCAACATCAATCTCAGAACATAGTGGATACTAGGGATCAAACCCTAACAAAACTAACTCGATTACATGATAGATCTCATCCAACCCATCACCGTCCAGCAAGCCTACGATGGAATTACTGTTGGGGAACATAGTAATTTCAAAATTTTCCTACGCACACGCAAGATCATGGTGATGCATAGCAACGAGAGGGGAGAGTGTGATCTTCGTACCCTTGTAGACCGACAGTGGAAGCGTTAGCACAACGCGGTTGATGTAGTCGTACGTCTTCACGGCCCGACCGATCAAGCACCGAAACTACGGCACCTCCGAGTTCTAGCACACGTTCAACTCGATGACGATCCCCGGACTCCGATCTAGCAAAGTGTCGGGGAAGAGTTCCGTCAGCACGACGGCGTGGTGATGATCTTGATGTACTACTGCCGCAGGGCTTCGCCTAAGCACCGCTACAATATTATCGAGGACTATGGTGGCAGGGGGCGCCGCACACGGCTAAGATTATGATCATGTGGATCAACTTGTGTGTCTATGGGGTGCCCCCTGCCCCCGTATATAAAGGATCCAAGGGGGAGGGGCTGGCCAGCCAAGAGGAGGGCGCGGGAGGAGTCCTACTCCTACCGGGAGTAGGACTCCCCCCCCCCAATCCTATTCCAAATAGGACTCCCAAGGGGGAAAGAGAGAGAGAGGTGGCCGGCCACCTCTCCTAGTCCTAATAGGACTAGGGGAGGGGGGAGGCGCGCAGCCCACCATGGCAGCCCCTTTCACCTTTCCACTAAAGCCCAATAAGGCCCATATGGCTCCCGGGGGGTTCCGGTAACCTCCCGGTAATCCGGTAAAATCCCGATTTTACCCGGAACACTTCCGATATCCAAATATAGGCTTCCAATATATCAATCTTTATGTCTCGACCATTTCGAGACTCCTCGTCATGTCCGTGATCACATCCGGGACTCCGAACTACCTTCGGTACATCAAAATGCATAAACTCATAATAACTGTCATCGTAACGTTAAGCGTGCGGACCCTACGGTTCGAGAACAATGTATACATGACCGAGACACGTCTCCGGTCAATAACCAATAGCGGGACCTGGATGCCCATATTGGCTCCTGCATATTATACGAAGATCTTTATCGGTCAGACCGCATAACAACATACGTTGTTCCCTTTGTCATCGGTATGTTACTTGCCCGAGATTCGATCGTCGGTATCCCAATACCTAGTTCAATCTCGTTACCGTCAAGTCTCTTTACTCGTTCCGTAATACATCATATCACAACTAACATATTAGTTGTAATGCTTGCAAGGCTTAGGTGATGTGCATTACCGAGAGGGCCCAGAGATACCTCTCCGACAATCGGAGTGACAAATCCTAATCTCGAAATACGCCAACCCAACATCTACCTTTGGAGACACCTGCAATGCTCCTTTATAATCACCCATTTACGTTGTGACGTTTGGTAGCATCCAAAGTGTTCCTCCGGCAAACGGGAGTTGCATAATCTCATAGTCATAGGAACATGTATAAGTCATGAAGAAAGCAATAGCAACATACTAAACGATCGGGTTCTAAGCTAATGGAATGGGTCATGTCAATCAGATCATTCAACTAATGATGTGACCTCGTTAATCAAATAACAACTCTTTTGTCCATGGTTAGGAAACATAACCATCTTTGATTAACGAGCTAGTCAAGTAGAGGCATACTAGTGACACTCTGTTTGTCTATGTATTCACACATGTATTATGTTTCCGGTTAATACAATTCTAGCACGAATAATAAACATTTATCATGATATAAGGAAACAAATAATAACTTTATTATTGCCTCTAGGGCATATTTCCTTCAGTCTCCCACTTGCACTAGAGTCAATAATCTACTTCACATTGCCATGTGATTTAACAGCAATAGTTCACATCACCATGTGATTAACACCCATAGTTCACATCGTCATGTGACCAACACTCAAAGGGTTTACTAGAGTCAGTAATCTAGTTCACATATCTATGTGATTAACACCCAAAGAGTACTAAGGTGTGATCATGTTTTGCTTGTGAGATAATTTTAGTCAACGGGTCTATCACATTCAGATCCGTAAGTATTTTGCAAGTTCTATGTCTACAATGCTCTACACGGAGCTACTCTAGCTAATTGCTCCCACTTTCAATATGTATCCAGATTGAGACTTTAGATTCATCTGGATCAGTGTCAAAAACTTGCATCGACATAACCCTTTACGACGAACCTTTTTGTCACGTCCATAATCGAGAAACATATCCTTATTTCACTAAGGATAATTCTGACCGCTGTCCAGTGATCTACTCCTAGATCACTATTGTACTCCCTTGCCAAATCAATGCAGGGTATACAATAGATCTGGTATACAGCATGACATACTTTATAGAACCTATGGCCAGGGCATAGGGAATGACTTTCATTCTCTTTCTATCTTCTGCCGTGGTCGGGCTTTGAGTCTTACTCAACTTCACACCTTGTAATACAGGCAAGAACTCTTTCTTTGACTGCTCCATTTTGAACTACTTCAAAATCTTGTCAAGGTATGTACTCATTGAAAAAACTTATCAAGCGTCTTGATCTATCTCTATAGATCTTGAAGCTCAATATGTAAGCAGCTTCACCGAAGTCTTTCTTTAAAAAAACTCCTTTCAAACACTCTTTTATGCTTTACAGAACAATTCTACATTATTTCCGATCAACAATATGTCATTCACATATACTTATTAGAAATGCTGTAGTGCTCCCACTCACTTTCTCGTAAATACAGGCTTCACCGAAAGTCTGTATAAAACCAAATGCTTTGATCACACTATCAAAGCATTTATTCCAACTCCGAGATGCTTGCACCAGTCCATAAATGGATCGCTGGAGCTTGCACATTTTGTTAGCACCTTTCGGATTGACAAAACCTTCTGGTTGCATCATATACAACTCTTCTTTAATAAATCCATTAAGGAATGCAGTTTTGTTTATCCGTTTGCCAGATTTCATAAAATGCGGCAATTACTAACATGATTCGGACAGACTCAAGCATAGATACGAGTGAGAAGCTCTCATCATAGTCAACACCTTGAACTTGTCGAAAACCTTTTGCGACAATTCTAGCTTTGTAGATAGTAACACTACTATCAGTGTCCGTCTTCCTCTTGAAGATCCATTTATTTTCTATGGCTTGCCGATCATCGGGCAAGTCAACCAAAGTCCATACTTTGTTCTCATACATGGATCCCGTCTCAGATTTCATGGCCTCAAGCCATTTTGCGGAATCTGGGCTCCTCATCGCTTCCTCATAGTTCGTAGGTTCGTTATGGTCTAGTAACATAACTTCCAGACAAGATTACCGTACCACTCTGGTATGGATCTCACTTTGGTTTACCTGCGAGATTTGGTAGTAACTTGATCTGAAGTTACATGATCATCATCATTAGCTTCCTCACTAATTGGTGTAGTAGTCACAAGAACAGATTTTGTGATGAACTACTTTCCAATAAGGGAGAAGGTACAATTACCTTATCAAGTTTTCTACTTTCCTCCCACTCACTTCTTTCGAGAGAAACTCCTTCTCTAGAAAGGATC
Source organism: Triticum monococcum (assembly GCA_034509565.1). Classification (NCBI taxonomy): domain Eukaryota; kingdom Viridiplantae; phylum Streptophyta; class Magnoliopsida; order Poales; family Poaceae; genus Triticum; species Triticum monococcum. The sequence goes on along the minus strand of CM067845.1, from coordinate 497,992,513 downwards.
CATTTTTAGCAACGAATGTCTTGCCTTCGGATCTATGATAGAAGGTGTACCCAATAGTCTCCTTTGGGTATCCTATGAAGACATATTTCTCCGATTTGAGTTTGAGCTTATCAAGATGAAACTTTTTCACATAAGCATCGCAACTCCAAACTTTAAGAAACGACAGCTTAGGTTTCTTGCCAAACCATAGTTCACACGGTGTCGTCTCAACGGATTTAGATGGTGCCCTATTTAACGTGAATGCAGCTGTCTTTAATGCATAACCCCAAAACGATAGTGGTAAATCGGTAAGAAGCATCATAGGTCGCACCATATCTAATAAAGTACGGTTATGACGTTCGGACACACCATTACATTGTGGTGTTCCAGGTGGCGTGAGTAGTGAAGCTATTTCACATTGTTTTTAACTGAAGACCAAACTCGTAACTCAAATATTTGTCTCCGCGATCAGATCGTAGAAACTTTATTTTCTTGTCACGATGATTTTCCACTTCAATCTGAAATTCTTTGAACTTTTCAAATGTTTCAGACTTATGTTTCATCAAGTAGATATACCCATATCCGCTCAAATCATCTGTGAAGTTCAGAAAATAACGATACTTGCCGTGAGCCTTAACACTCATCGGATCGCATACGTCAGTATGTATTATTTCCAATAAGTCATTTGCTCGCTTCGGAGAATGGAGTCTTAGTCATCTTGCCCATGAGGCATGGTTCGCAAGCATCAACTGATTCGTAATCAAGTGATTCCAAAAGCCCATCAGCATGGAGTTTCTTCATGTGCTTTACACCAATATGACCTAAACGGCAGTGCCACAAATAAGTTGGACTATCATTATTAACTTTGCATCTTTTGGTTTCAATATTATGATTATGTGTATCACTCTGATCGAGATCCAACGAACTATTTTCATTGGGCGTGTAATCATATAAGGTTTTATTCATGTAAACAGAACAACAATTTATTCTCTTACTTAAATGAATAACCGTATTACAATAAACATGATCAAATCATATTCATGCTGAACGCAAACACCAAATAACACTTATTTAGGTTCAACACTAATCCCGAAAGTATAGGGAGTGTGCGATGATGATCATATCAATTTTGGAACCAATTCCAACACACATCGTTACTTCACCCTTAACTAGTCTCTGTTTATTCTGCAACTCCCGTTTCGAGTTACTAATTTTAGCAACTGAACTAGTATCAAATACTGAGGGGTTGCTATAAACACTAGTAAAGTACACATCAATAACATGTATATCAAATATACTTATATTCACTTTGCCATCCTTTTTATCCGCCAATCACTTGGGGTAGTTCTGCTTCCAGTGACCAGTCCCTTTGCAGTAGAAGCACTTTGGCTCAGGCTTAGGATCAGACTTGGGATTCTTCACTTGAGCAGCAACTTGCTTGCCGTTCTTCTTGAAGCTCCCCTTCTTCCGTTCGCTCTTTTCTTGAAACTAGTGGTCTTGTCAACCATCAACACTTGATATTTTTCTTGATTTCTACCTTCGTTGATTTTAGCATCACGAAGAGCTTGGGAGTTTTTTTCCGTTATCCCTTGCATATTATAGTTCATCACGAAGTTCTACTAACTTGGTGATGGTGACTAGAGAATTCTGTCAATCACTATCTTATCTTGGAAGATTAACTCCCACTTGATTCAAGCGATTGTAGTACCCAGACAATCTAAGCACATGCTCACTAGTTGAGCGATTCTCCTCCATCTTTTAGCTATAGAACTTGTTGGAGACTTCATATCTCTCAACTCGGGTATTTGCTTGAAATATTAACTTCAACTCCTGGAACATATCATATGGTCCATGACGTTCAAAACGTCTTTGAAGTCCCGATTCTAAGCCATTAAGCATGGTGTACTAAACTATCAAGTAGTCATTATATTGAGCTAGCCAAACGTTCATAATGTCTGCATCTGCTCCTGCAATAGGTCTGTCACCTAGCGGTGCATCAAGGACATAATTTTTCTGTGCAGCAATGAGGATAAACCTCAGATCACGGATCCAATCCGCATCATTGCTACTAACATCTTTCAACTTTGCTTTCTCAAGGAACGCATTAAAATTCAACGGAACAACAGCACGAGCCATCTATCTAAAATCAACATAAACAAGCAAGATACTATCAGGTACTAAGTTCATGATAAATTTAAGTTCAATTAATCATATTACTTAAGAACTCCCACTTAGATAGACATCCGTCTAATCCTCTAAGTGATCACGTGATCCAAATCAACTAAACCATGTCCGATCATCACGTGAGATGGAGTAGTTTCATCGGTGAACATCATTATGTTGATCATATCTACTATATGATTCACGCTCGACCTTTCGGTCTCCGTGTTCCGAGGCCATATCTGTATATGCTTGGCTCGTCAAGTATAACCTGAGTATTCCGCGTGTGCAACTGTTTTGCACCCGTTGTATTTGAACGTAGAGCCTATCACACCCGATCATCACGTGGTGTCTCAGCACGAAGAACTTTCGCAACGGTGCATACTCAGGGAGAACACTTCTTGATAATTTAGTGAGAGATCAACTTATAATGCTACCGTCAATCAAAGCAAGATAAGATGCATAAAAGATAAACATCACATGCAATCAATATAAGTGATATGATATGGCCATCATCATCTTGTGCCTGTGATCTCCATCTCCGAAGCACCGTCATGATCACCATCGTCACCGGCGCGACACCTTGATCTCCATCGTAGCATCGTTGTCGTCTCGCCAATCTCATGCTTCCACGACTATCGCTACCGTTTAGTGATAAAGTAAAGCATTACATCGCGATTGCATTGCATACAATAAAGCGACAACCATATGGCTCCTGCCAGTTGCCGACAACTCGGTTACAAAACATGATCATCTCATACAATAAAATTTAGCATCATGTCTTGACCATATCACATCACAACATGCCCTGCAAAAACAAGTTAGACGTCCTCTACTTTGTTGTTGCAAGTTTTACGTGGCTGCTACGGGCTTTAAGTAAGAACCAATCTCACCTACGCATCAAAACCACAACGTTAGTTTGTCAAATAGACTCCGTTTTAACCTTCTCAAGGACCGGGCGTAGCCACACTCGGTTCAACTAAAGTTGGAGAGACAGTCGCCCGCAAGCCATCTATGTGCAAAGCACGTCGAGGGAACCGGTCTCGCGTAAGCGTACGCGTAAGGTTGGTCCGGGTCGTCTCGTCCAACAATACCGCCGAACCAAAGTATGACATGCTGGTAGGCAGTATGACTTATATCGTCCACAACTCACTTGTGTTCTACTCATGCACATAACATCAAACCATAAAACCTAGGCTCTGATACCACTGTTGGGGAACGTAGTAATTTCAAAATTTTCCTACGCACACGCAATATCATGGTGACGCATAGCAACGAGAGGGGAGAGTGTGATCTACGTACCCTTGTAGACCGACAGCGGAAGCGTTAGCACAACGCAGTTGATGTAGTCGTACGTTTTCACGGCCCGACCGACCAAGCACCGAAACTACGGCACCTCCGAGTTCTAGCACACGTTCAACTCGATGACGATCCCCGGACTCCGATCCAGCAAAGTGTCGGGGAAGAGTTCCGTCAGCACGACGGCGTGGTGATGATCTTGATGTACTACTGCCGCAGGGCTTCGCCTAAGCACCGCTACAATATTATCGAGGACTATGGTGGCAGGAGGCGCCGCACACGGCTAAGATTATGATCATGTGGATCAACTTGTGTGTCTATGGGGTGCCCCCTGCCCCCGTATATAAAGGATCCAAGGGGGAGGGGCTGGCCAGCCAAGAGGAGGGCGCGGGAGGAGTCCTACTCCTACCGGGAGTAGGACTCCCCCCCCCAATCCTATTCCAAATAGGACTCCCAAGGGGGAAAGAGAGAGAGAGAGGTGGCCGGCCACCTCTCCTAGTCCTAATAGGACTAGGGGAGGGGGGAGGCGCGCAGCCCACCATGGCAGCCCCTTTCACCTTTCCACTAAAGCCCAATAAGGCCCATATGGCTCCCGGGGGGTTCCGGTAACCTCCCGGTAATCCGGTAAAATCCCGATTTTACCTGGAACACTTCCGATATCCAAATATAGGCTTCCAATATATCAATCTTTATGTCTCGACCATTTCGAGACTCCTCGTCATGTCCGTGATCACATCCGGGACTCCGAACTACCTTCGGTACATCAAAATGCATAAACTCATAATAACTGTCATCGTAACGTTAAGCGTGCGGACCCTACGGTTCGAGAACAATGTAGACATGACCGAGACACGTCTCCGGTCAATAACCAATAGCGGGACCTGGATGCCCATATTGGCTCCTGCTTATTCTACGAAGATCTTTATCGGTCAGACCGCATAACAACATACGTTGTTCCCTTTGTCATCGATATGTTACTTGCCCGAGATTCGATCGTCGGTATCCCAATACCTAGTTCAATCTCGTTACCGGCAAGTCTCTTTGCTCGTTCCGTAATACATCATCTCACAACTAACATATTAGTTGTAGTGCTTGCAAGGCTTAGGTGATGTGCATTACCGAGAGGGCCCAGAGATACCTCTCCGACAATCGGAGTGACAAATCCTAATCTTGAAATACGCCAACCCAACATCTACCTTTGGAGACACCTGTAATGCTCCTTTATAATCACCCATTTACGTTGTGACGTTTGGTAGCATCCAAAGTGTTCCTCCGGCAAACGGGAGTTGCATAATCTCATAGTCATAGGAACATGTATAAGTCATGAAGAAAGCAATAGCAACATACTAAACGATCGGGTGCTAAGCTAATGGAATGGGTCATGTCAATCAGATCATTCAACTAATGATGTGACCTCGTTAATCAAATAACAACTCTTTTGTCCATGGTTAGGAAACATAACCATCTTTGATTAACGAGCTAGTCAAGTAGAGGCATACTAGTGACACTCTATTTGTCTATGTATTCACACATGTATTATGTTTCCGGTTAATACAATTCTAGCATGAATAATAAACATGTATCATGATATAAGGAAATAAATAAGAACTTTATTATTGCCTCAAGGGCATATTTCCTTCAATTACTCACGCATGGCGGTGAGCATCATGAAATTTGTGATGGAGGATGGTTGATGATGACGATGGTGACGGATTCCCCTCTCCGGAGCCCCGAACGGACTCCAGATCAGCCCTCCCGAGAGGTTTTAGGGCTTGGCGGCGGCTTCGTATCGTAAAACGCGATGAATTCTTCTCTCTAATTTTTTCTCCCCGAAAACAAATATATAGAGTTGGAGTTGAGGTCAGAGAAGCTCCAGGGGGCCCACGAGGTAGGGGCGCGCCCCCCACCCTTGCGGACAGGTGGTGGGACCCCTGGTCTTCATCTTTTGCAAGGATTTTTTATTATTTCTGAATAGATGTCCCGTGTAGTTTCAGGTCATTTCGAGAACTTTTGTTTCTGCACATAAATAACACCATAGCAATTCTGCTGAAAACAGCGTCAGTCCGGGTTAGTTTCATTCAAATCATGCAAGTTAGAGTCCAAAACAAGGGCCAAAGTGTTTGGAAAAGTAGATACGACGGAGACGTATCAGGCATGAGCCTGAAATACCAATTTCAACTCTTCGAACATCTCATATGTTCTATGGCATTCAAAACGCTTTTGGATCCCCGACTCTAAGCCGTAAAGCATGGCGCACTAAACTATCAGGTAGTCATCCGAACGTGTCTACCAGATGTTCACAACATCCACAGACAACGCCAGAGGGGTTGCACACCGAGCGGTGCATCAAGGACAGAAGCCTTCCGTGTAGCAGTGAGGACAATCCTCAAACTACGGTCCTAGTCCGCACAATTGCTTACAATATCTTTCAACTTAGTCTTTCTCTAGGAACGTATTAAAATAAAGAGTTAAAGCACGAGCTATAAATCCACAACATAATTTGCAAAGACAATTTAGACTATGTTCATGATAATTAAGTTCATCTAATCAAATTATTCAATGAACTCCCACTCAGATAGACATCCCTCTAGTCATCTAAGTGATACATGATCCGAATCGACTAGGCCGTGTCCGATCATCACGTGAGACGGACTAGTCATCAACGGTGAACATCTCCATGTTGATCGTATCTACTATACGACTCGTGTTCGACCTTTCGGTCTCTCGTGTTCCGAGGCCATGTCTGTACATGCTAGGCTCGTCAAGTCAACCTAAGTGTTTTGCATGTGTAAATCTGGCTTACGCCCGTTGTATTCAAGCGTTAGAATCTATCACACCCGATCATCACGTGGTGCTTCGAAACAACGAGCCTTCGCAACGGTGCACAGTTAGGGGGGACACTTCCTTGAAATTTTAGTGAGGGATCATATTATTTATGCTACCGTCGTTCTAAGCAAATAAGATGTAAACATGACAAACATCACATGCAAATCATAAAGTGACATGATATGGCCAATATCATCTTGCGCCTTTGATCTTCATCTTCGAGGCGCGGCATGAACACCATCGTCACCGGCATGACACCATGATCTCCATGAAAGTGTCTTCATGAAGTTGCCTCGCCAACTATTACTTCTACTACTATGGCTAGCGGTTAGCAATAAAATAAAGTAATTACATGGCGTTTTTATTGACACGCAGGTCATAAATAAATTAAGACAACTCCTATGGCTCCTGCCAGTTGTCACACTCATCGACATGCAAGTCATGATTCATATTACAAGAACATGATCAATCTCCTACATCACATCCTTTTGGCCATATCACATCACATAGCATACCCTGAAAAAACAAGTTAGACGTCCTCTAATTGTTATTGCATGTTTTACGTGGCTGCTATGGGTTTCTAGCAAGAATGTTTCTTACCTACGCAGAACCACAATGGTGATATGACAATTGCTATTTACCCTTCATAAGGACCCTTTTCATCGAATCTGATCCGACTAAAGTGGGAGAGAGATACACCCGCCAGCCACCTTATGCATCAAGTGCATGTCAGTCGGTGGAACCAGTCTCACGTAAGCATACGTGTAAGGTCGGTCTGGGCCGCCTCATCCCACAATGCCGCTGGATTAAGATAAGACTAGTAACAGTAAGCAAATTGAAGAAATCATCGCCCACAACTGCTTTGTGTTCTACTCGTGCATAGAATCTACGCATAGACCTAACTCATGATGCCACTGTTGGGGACATAGCAATAACTCAAAAAAAATCCTACGTGTCACCAAGATCAATCTAGGAAATACTAGCAACGAGAGAGAGGGAGTGCATCTTCATACCCTTGAAGATCTCTAAGCGGAAGCGTTACAAGAACGCGGTTGGTGGAGTCGTACACGCAGCGATTCAGATCACAGTCGATTCCGATATAAGCGCCGAACAACGGCGCCTCCGTGTTCAACACACGTACAACCCGGGAATGTCTCCTCCTTCTTGATCCAGAAAGGGGAGATGAAAAGTTGAGGGAGAACTCCGACAGCACGATGGCGTGGTGGTGATGGAGCTCGTGGTTCTCCGGCAGGGCTTCGCCAAGCGCTACGGAGGAGGAGGAGGTGTAGGAGAGGGGGAGGGGCTACGCTAGGGGAAGGGTGCGTCTGCCCTCTCTCTCCCTCACTATATATAGGGGGAAGGGAGAAGGAGGAGGCACCCTAGGGTTTCCCTAGGGTAGGGGCGGCGGCCACAGGGGAAACCCTAGATAGGTTTGGGCGCCCCACCCCTAGGAAACTTGCCCCCCAAGCCGGGAGGGGTGGCTGCCCTAGGGGAGCGCCCCCATCTCTCCAGGTTACGTGAGATAGGGCAGGAGGGGCGCTCAGCCACTTAGTGGGCTGATGTGCCCCCTCCCCTTGGCCCATAAGGCCCCCAACGCTTGTCGGGGCCTCCGAAACCCCTTTCAGACACGCTGGTCGTCACCCGGTACCCGCGGAACAATTTCGGACTCCAATACCCTTCGTGCAATATATCGATTTTCACCTCCGGACCATTCTGGAACTCCTCATCACGCCCGGGATCTCATCCGGGACTCCGAACAACCTTCGGTAACCACATACTATTTCCCATAACAACTCTAGCGTCACCGAACCTTAAGTGTGTAGACCCTACGGGTTCGGGAACCATGCAGACATGACCGAGACATCTCTCCGGCCAATAACCAATAGCGGGATCTAGATACACATATTGGCTCCTGTTGGGGATTGTTGCAGAAATTAAAAAATTTCTACGCATCACCAAGATCAATCTATGGAGTAACTAGCAACGAGAGAGAAGGGAGTGCATCTTCATACCCTTGAAGATCGCGAGTCGGAAGCGTTGCAAGAACGCGGTTGGAGGAGTCGTACACGTAGCGATTCAGATCGCAGCCGAATCCGATCTAAGCACCGAACAACGGCGCCTCCGCGTTCAACACACGTGCAGCCCGGTGACATTTCCCGCACCTTGATCCAGCAAGGAAGAGGGATAGGTTGAGGAAGAAGGCTCCAATAGCAGCACGATGGCGTGGTGGTGATGGAGTGGAAGTTCTCTGGCAGGGCTTCACCAAGCTCACGCGGAGGAGGAGAGGTGTTGGGAGGGGAGGGGCTGCGCCTTGGATGTGGTGCTGCAGCCCTCCCCTCGCCCCTCTATTTATAGGGAGAAGGGGGAAGGGGGCCGGCCCCTCTAGATGAGATCTAGAGGGGGGCGGCGGCCAAGGTGGAGGGGGCTTGCCCCCAAGCAAGGGTGGCGCCCCCCTTTAGGGTTCCCCCAAACCCTAGGCACATGGGCCCTAGGGTGGGATGGTGCCCGACCCACTAGGGGCTGGTTCCCTTCCACCTACAGCCCATAAGGCCCTCCGGGGCAGGTGGACCCTCCCGGTGGACCCCCGGAACCCCTCCGATGGTCCCGGTACAATACCGGCATACCCCCGAATATTTTCGGTGACCGTATGATGACTTCCCATATATAAATCTTCACCTCCAGACTATTCCGGAACTCCTCATGACGTCCGGGATCTCATCCGGGACTCCAAATAACATTCGGTAATCACATACGGGTTCGGGAACCATGCAGACATGACCGAGACAACTCTCCGTCCAATAACCAACAGCGGGATCTGGATACCCATGTTGGCTCCCACATGTTCCACGATGATCTCATCGAATGAACCACGATGTCGAGGATTCAAGCAATCCCATATACAATTCCCTTTGTCAATAGGTGCGTTACTTGCCCGAGATTCGATCGTCGGTATCCCAATACCTCGTTCAATCTCGTTACCGGCAAGTCGCTTTACTCGTTCCGCAACACATCATCCTGTGATCAACCCTTAGTCACATTGAGCTCATTACGATGATGTCTTACCGAGTGGGCCCCGAGATACCTCACCGTCATACGGAGTGACAAATCCCAGTCTCGATTCGTGCCAACCCAATAGACACTTTCAGAGATACCCGTAGTGCACCTTTATAGCCACCCAGTTATGTTGTGACGTTTGGCACACCCAAAGTATTCCTACAGTATCCGGGAGTTGCACAATCTCATGGTCCAAGGAAAAGATACTTGACATTAGAAAAGCTTTAGCAGACGAACTACACGATCTTGTGCTATGCTTAGGATTGGGTCTTGTCCATCACATCATTCTCCTAATGATGTGATCCCGTTATCAATGACATCCAATGTCCATAGTCAAGAAACCATGACCATCTGTTGATCAACGAGCTAGTCAACTAGAGACTCACTAGGGACATGTTGTGGTTTATGTATTCACACATGTATCACGATTTCCGGATAATACAATTATAGCATGAACAATAGACAATTATCATGAACAAGGAAATATAATAATAACCATTTTATTATTGCCTCTAGGGCATATTTCCAACAATCTCCCACTTGCACTAGAGTCAATAATCTAGTTACATTGTGATGAATCGAACACCCATAGAGTTCTGGTGTTGATCATGTTTTGCTCGAGGAAGAGGTTTAGTCAACGGATCTACGACATTCAGGTCCGTATGCACTTTACAAATATGTATGTCTCCATTTTGAACATTTTCACGAATGGAGTTGAAGCGACGCTTGATATGCCTGGTCTTCCTGTGAAACCTGAGCTCCTTGGCAAGGGCAATAGCTCCAGTATTGTCACAGAAGAGAGTCATCGGGCCTGACGCATTGGGAATAACTCCTAGGTCGGTAATGAACTCCTTCATCTAGATTGCTTCTTGTGCTGCCTCCGAGGCTGCCATGTACTCTGCTTCACATGTAGATCCTGCCACGACACTTTGCTTGCAACTACACCAGCTGACTGCCCCACCATTCAAAATATACATATATCCGGTTTGTGACTTGGAGTCATCCAGATCTGTGTCGAAGCTAGCATCGACGTAACCCTTTACGACGAGATCTTCGTCACCTCCATAAACGAGAAACATATCCTTAGTCCTTTTCTGGTACTTCAGGATATTCTTGACCGCTGTCTACTGTTCCATGCTAGGATTACCTTGGTACCTTCCTACCAAACTTACGGCAAGGTTTACATCAGGTCTGGTACACAGCATGGCATACATAATAGACCCTATGGCCGAGGCATAGGGGACGAAACTCATCTTTTCTCTATCTTCTGTCGTGGTCAGGCATTAAGCCGTGCTCAATCTCATACCTTGCAATTCAGGCAAGAACCCCTTCTTGGACTGATCCATATTGAACTTTTTCAATATCTTGTCGAGGTACGTACTTTGTGAAAGACCAATGAGGCGTCTCGATCTATCTCTAAAGATCTTGATGCCTAATATATAAGCAGCTTCTCCAAGATCCTTCATTGAAAAACACTTGTTCAAGTAGGCCTTTATGCTTTCTAAGAATTCTATATCATTTCCCATCAATAGTATGTCATCCACATATAATATGAGAAATGCTACAGAGCTCCCATTCACTTTCTTGTAAACACAGGCTTCTCCATAAGTTTGCGTAAACCCAAACGCTTTGATCATCTCATCAAATTGAATGTTCCAACTCTGAGATGTTTGCACCAGCCCATAGATTGAGCGTTGGAGCTTGCACACCTTGTCAGCATTCTTAGGGTCGACAAAACCTTCTGGTTGCATTATATACAATTCTTCCTAAAGGAAACCATTAAGGAATGCCTTTTTGATGTCCATTTGCCATATCTCATAATCATAGAATGCGGCAATTGCTAACATCATTCGGACGGACTTCAGCTTTGCTACGGGTGAGAAAGTCTCATCATAGTCAACCCCTGGAACTTGTCGATAACCCTTAGCGACAAGTCGAGCCTTATAGATGGTCACATTACCATCCGCGTCTGTCTTCTTCTTAAAGATCCATTTATTTTCTATGGCTCGCCGATCATTGGGCAAGTCAGTCAAAGTCCATACTTCGTTTTCATACATGGAACCTATTTCGGATTTCATGGCTTCCAGCCATTTGTTGGAATCTGGGCCTGCCATTGCTTCTTCATAGTTCGAAGGTTCACCATTGTCTAACAACATGATTTCCAGGACAGGGTTGCCGTACCACTCTGGTGCGGAACGTGTCCTTGTGGACCTCCGAAGTTCAATAGCAACCTGATCTAAAGTTTCATGATCATCATCATTAACTTCCTCTCTAGTCGGTGCAGGCACCTCAGAAACATTTTCTTGAGCTGCGCCACTCTCCGGTTCAAGAGGCAATACTTCATCAAGTTCTACTTTCCTCCCATTTACTTCTTTCGAGACAAACTCTTTCTCTAGAAAGGATCCATTCTTGGCAACAAAGGTCTTGCCTTCGGATCTGAGGTAGCAGTGAAGGAAATATGCCCTAGAGGCAATAATAAAGTTATTATTTATTTCCTCATATATCATGATAAATGTTTATTATTCATGCTAGAATTGTATTAACCGGAAACATAATACATGTGTGAATACATAGACAAACAGAGTGTCACTAGTATACCTCTACTTGACTAGCTCGTTAATCAAAGATGGTTATGTTTCCTAACCATGAACAAAGAGTTGTTATTTGGTTAACGGGATCACATCTTTAGTTGAATGATCTGATTGACATGACCCGTTCCATTAGCTTAGCACCCGATCGTTTAGTATGTTGCTATTGCTTTCTTCATGACTTATACATGTTCCTATGACTATGAGATTATGCAACTCCCGTTTGCCGGAGGAACACTTTGTGTGCTACCAAACATCACAACGTAAATGGGTGATTATAAAGGTGCTCTACAGGTGTCTCCAAAGCTAGATGTTGGGTTGGCGTATTTCGAGATTAGGATTTGTCACTCTGATTGTCGGAGAGGTGTCTCTGGGCCCTCTCGGTAATGCACATCACATAAGCCTTGCAAGCATTACAACTAATGAGTTAGTTGCGATATGTTGTATTACGGAACGAGTAAAGAGACTTGCCGGTAACGAGATTGAACTAGGTATTGGATACCGACGATCGAATCTCGGGCAAGTAACATACCGATGACAAAGGGAACAACGTATATTGTTATGCGGTCTGATCGATAAAGATCTTCATAGAATATGTAGGAGCCAATATGGGCATCCAGGTCCCGCTATTGGTTATTGACCAGAGATTTGTCTCCGTCATGTCTACATTATTCTCGAACCGTAGGGTCCGCACGCTTAACGTTACGATGACAGTTATTATGAGTTTATGCATTTTTGATGTACCAAAGTTAGTTCGAAGTCCCGGATGTGATCACGGACATGACGAGGAGTCTCGAAATGGTCGAGACATAAAGATTGATATATTGGATGACTATATTCAGACACCGGAAGCGTTCCGGGGAAGTTTCGGATAAAACCGGAGCACCGGGGAGTTACCGGAACCCCCCGGGGGGTTAATGGGCCTCATGGGCCTAAAGTGGAGAAGAGGAAGGGGCTGCCAGGGCAGGCCGCGCGCCCCCTCTCCCCCTAGTCCGAATTGGACAAGGAGGGAGGGGCGGCACCCCCCCTTTTTCCTTCTCTTCTTCCACCTCTCCTACTTGGACAAGGAAAGGGAGGGGAGTCGTACTCCCGGTAGGAGTAGGACTCCTCCTACGCGCCTCCTCTAGGGCCGGCCGCACCCCCCCCCTTGGATCCTTTATATACGGAGGCAGGGGGCACCCTAGGACACAATAGTTGATCATCGTGATCGTTCCTTAGCCGTGTGCGGTGCCCCCTTCCACCATATTCCACCTCGGTCATATTGTAGCAGTGCTTAGGCGAAGCCCTGCGACGGTAGAACATCAAGATCGTCACCACGCCGTCGTGCTGACGGAACTCATCCCCGAAGCTTTGCTGGATCGGAGCCCGGGGAGCGTCATCGAGTTGTACGTGTGCTAAGAACTCGGAGGTGCCGGAGTAACGGTGCTTGGATCGGTCGGATCGGGAAGACGTACGACTACTTCCTCTATGTTGCGTCAACGCTTCCGCAGTCGGTCTGCATGGGTATGTAGACAACACTCTCCCCTCTCGTTGCTATGCATCACCATGATCTTGCGTGTGCGTAGGAAAATTTTGAAATTACTACGTTCCCCAACAGTGGCATCCGAGCCTAGGTTTTATGGTTTGATGTTATGTGCACGTGTAGAACACAAGTTCGTTGTGGGCGATATAAGTCATACTGCCTACCAGCATGTCATACTTTGGTTCGGCGGTATTGTTGGACGAAGCGGCCCGGACCGACATTACGCGTACGCTTATGTGAGACCGGTTCTCCCGACGTGCTTTGCACATAGGTGGCTTGCGGGTGACAGTTTCTCCAACTTTAGTTGAACCGAGTGTGGCTACGCCCGGTCCTTGCGCAGGTTAAAATGGCATCAACTTGACAAACTATCGTTGTGGTTTTGATGCGTATGTAAGATTGGTTCTTGCTTAAGCCCGTAGCAGCCACGTAAAACTTGCAACAAACAAAGTAGAGGACGTCTAACTTGTTTTTGCAGGGCATGTTGTGATGTGATATGGTCAAGACATGATGCTAAATTTTATTGTATGAGATGATCATGTTTTGTAACCGAGTTATCGGCAACTGGCAGGAGCCATATGGTTGTCGCTTTATTGTATGCAATGCAATCGCGCTGTAATGCTTTACTTTATCACTAAGCGGTAGCGATAGTCGTGGAAGCATAAGATTGGCGAGACGACAACTATGCTACGATGGAGATCAAGGTGTCGCGCCGGTGACGATTGTGATCATGACGGTGCTTCGGAGATGGAGATCACAGGCACAAGATGATGATGGCCATATCATATCACTTATATTGATTGCATGTGATGTTTATCTTTTATGCATCTTATCTTGCTTTGATTGACGGTAGCATTATAAGATGATCTCTCACTAAATTATCAACAAGTGTTCTCCCTGAGTATGCACCGTTGCGAAAGTTCTTCGTGCTGAACACCACGTGATGATCGGGTGTGATAGGCTCTACGTTCAAATACAACGGGTGCAAAACAGTTGCAAACGCGGAATACTCAAGTTATACTTGACGAGCCAAGCATATACAGATATGGCCTCGGAACGCGGAGACCGAAAGGTTGAGCGTGAATCATATAGTAGATATGATCAACATAATGATGTTCACCAATGAAACTACTCCATCTCACGTGATGATCGGACATGGTTTAGTTGATTTGGATCACGTGATCACTTAGAGGATTAGAGGGATGTCTATCTAAGTGGGAGTTCTTTAAGTAATTTAACTAATTGAACTTAAATTTATCATGAACTTAGTACCTGATAGTATCTTGCTTATGTATGTTTGATTGTAGATAGATGGCCCGTGCTGTTGTTCCGTTGAATTTTAATGTGTTCCTTGAGAAAGCAAAGTTGAAAGATGATGGTAGCAATTACACGGACTGGGTCCGTAACTTGAGGATTATCCTCATTGCTGCACAGAAGAATTACGTCCTGGAAGCACCGCTGGGTGCCAGGCCTACTGCTGGAGCAACACCAGATGTTATGAACGTCTGGCAGAGCAAAGCTGATGACTACTCGATATTTCAGTGTGCCATGCTTTACGGCTTAGAATCGGGACTTCAACGACGTTTTGAACGTCATGGAGCATATGAGATGTTCCGGGAGTTGAAGTTAATATTTCAAGCAAATGGCCGGATTGAGAGATATGAAGTCTCCAATAAGTTCTATAGCTGCAAGATGGAGGAGAACAGTTCTGTCAGTGAGCATATACTCAAAATGTCTGGGGTATAATAATCACTTGATTCAGATGGGAGTTAATCTTCCAGATGATTGCGTCATTGACAGAATTCTCCAATCACTGCCACCAAGCTACAAGAGCTTCGTGATGAACTATCATATGCAAGGGATGAATAAGACTATTCCCGACCTCTTCGCAATGCTGAAAGCTGTGGAGGTAGAAATCAAAAAGGAGCATCAAGTGTTGATGGTCAACAAGACCACTAGTTTCAAGAAAAAGGGCAAAGGGAAGAAGAAGGGGAACTTCAAGAAGAACGGCAAGCAAGTTGCTGCTCAAGAGAAGAAATCCAAGTCTGGACCTAAGCCTGAAACTGAGTGCTTCTACTGCAAGCAGACTGGTCACTGGAAGCGGAACTGCCCCAAGTATTTGGCGGATAAGAAGGATGGCAAGGTGAACAAAGGTATATGTGATATACATGTTACTGATGTGTACCTTACTAATGCTCGCAGTAGCACCTGGGTATTTGATACTGGTTCTGTTGCTAATATTTGCAACTCGAAACAGGGACTACGGATTAAGCGAAGATTGGCTAAGGACGAGGTGACGATGCGCGTGGGAAACGGTTCCAAAGTCGATGTGATCGCGGTCGGCATGCTACCTCGACATCTACCTTCGAGATTAGTATTAGACCTAAATAATTGTTATTTGGTGCCAGCGTTGAGCATGAACATTATATCTGGATCTTGTTTAATGCGAGACGGTTATTCATTTAAATCAGAGAATAATGGTTGTTCTATTTATATGAGTAATATCTTTTATGGCCATGCACCCTTGAAGAGTGGTCTATTCTTATTGAATCTCGATAGTAGTGATACACATATTCATAATGTTGAAGCCAAAAGATGCAGAGTTGATAATGATGGTGCAACTTATTTGTGGCACTGCCATTTAGGTCATATCGGTGTAAAGCGCATGAAGAAACTCCATACTGATGGACTTTTGAAACCACTTGGTTATGAATCACTTGGTACTTGCGAACCGTGCCTCATGGGCAAGATGACTAAAACACCGTTCTCCGGTACTATGGAGAGAGCAACAGATTTTTTGGAAATCATACATACAGATGTATGTGGTCCGATGAATATTGAGGCTCGTGGCGGATATCGTTATTTTCTCACCTTCACAGATGACTTAAGCAGATATGAGTATATCTACTTAATGAAACATAAGTCTGAAACATTTGAAAAGTTCAAAGAATTTCAGAGTGAAGTTGAAAATCATCGTAACAAGAAAATAAAGTTTCTACGATTTGATCGTGGAGGAGAATATTTCAGTTATGAGTTTGGTGTACATTTCAAACAATGCGGAATAGTTTCGCAACTCACGCCACCCGGAACACCACAGCGTAATGGTGTGTCCAAACATCGTAATCGTACTTTACTAGATATGGTGCGATCTATGATGTCTCTTACTGATTTACCGCTATCGTTTTGGGGTTATGCTTTAGAGACGGCCGCATTCACGTTAAATAGGGCACCATCAAAATCCGTTGAGACGACGCCTTATGAACTATGGTTTGGCAAGAAACCAAAGTTGTCGTTTCTGAAAGTTTGGGGCTGCGATGCTTATGTGAAAAAGCTTCAACCTGATAAGCCCGAACCCAAATCGGAGAAATGTGTCTTCATAGGATATCCAAAGGAAACTATTGGATACACCTTCTATCACAGATCCCAAGGCAAGACTTCTGTTGCTAAATTCGGAAACTTTCTGGAGAAGGAGTTTCTCTCGAAAGATGTGAGTGGGAGGAAAGTAGAACTTGATAAGGTAACTATACCTGCTCCCTTATTGGAAAGTAGTACATCACAGAAAACTGTTTCTGCGACACCTACACCAATTAGTGAGAACCGCGCCAGAGTGGTACGGTAATCCTGTTCTGGAAATCATGCTGCTAGATCATGATGAACCTACGAACTATGAAGAAGCGATGGTGAGCCCAGATTCCGCAAAATGGCTTGAAGCCATGAAATCTGAGATGGGATCCATGTATGAGAACAAAGTATGGACTTTGGTTGACTTGCCCGATGATCGGCAAGCAATTGAGAATAAATGGATCTTCAAGAAAAAGACTGACGGTGACGGTAATATTACTGTCTACAAAGCTCGACTTTTCGCAAAAGGTTTTCGACAAGTTCAAGGGGTTGACTACGATGAGACCTTCTCACCCGTAGCGATGCTTAAGTCTGTCCGAATCATGTTAGCAATTGCCGCATTTTATGATTATGAAATTTGGCAGATGGATGTCAAACCTGCATTCCTGAATGGATTTCTGGAAGAAGAGTTGTATATGATGCAACCGGAAGGTTTTGTCGATCCAAAGGGAGCTAACAAAGTGTGCAAGCTCCAACGATCCATTTATGGACTGGTGCAAGCCTCTCGGAGTTGGAATAAATGCTTTGATAGTGTGATCAAAGCATTTGGTTTTATACAGACTTTTGGAGAAGCCTGTATTTACAAGAAAGTGAGTGGGAGCTCTGTAGCATTTCTGATATTATATGTGGATGACATATTACTGATTGGAAATGATATAGAATTTCTGGATAGCATAACGGGATATTTGAATAAGAGTTTTTCAATGAAAGACCTCGGTGAAGCTACTTACATATTAGGCATAAAGATCTATAGAGACAGATCAAGACGCTTAATTGGACTTTCACAAAGCACATAGCTTGACAAGATTTTGAAGAAATTCAAAATGGATCAAGCAAAGAAAGGGTTCTTGCGTGTGTTACAAGGTGTGAAGTTGAGTCAAACTCAATGCCCGACCACTGCAGAAGATAGAGAGAAAATGAAAGATGTTCCCTATGCTTCAGCCATAGCCTCTATCATGTATGCAATGTTGTGTACCAGACCTGATGTGTGCCTTGCTATAAGTTTAGCAGGGAGGTACCAAAGTAATCCAGGAGTGGATCACTAGACAACGGTCAAGAACATCCTGAAGTACCTGAAAAGGACTAAGGATATGTTTCTCGTATATGGAGGTGACAAAGAGCTCATTGTAAACGGTTACGTTGATGCAAGCTTTGACACTGATCCGGACGATTCTAAATCGCAAACCGGATATGTGTTTACATTAAATGGTGGAGCTGTCAGTTGGTGCAGTTCTAAACAAAGCATCATGGCGGGATCTACATGTGAAGCGGAGTACATAGCTACTTCGGAAGCAGCAAACGAAGGAGTCTGGATGAAGTAGTTCATATCCGATCTAGGTGTCATACCTAGTGCATCGGGTCCAATGAAAATCTTTTGTGACAATACTGGTGCAATTGCCTTGGCAAAGGAATCTAGATTTCACAAAAGAACCAAGCACATCAAGAGACGCTTCAATTCCATCCGGGATCTAGTCCAGGTGGGAGACATAGAGATATGCAAGATACATACGGATCTGAATGTAGCAGACCCGTTGACTAAGCCTCTTCCACGAGCAAAACATGATCAGCACCGAGGCTCCATGGGTGTTAGAATCATTACTGTGTAATCTAGATTTATTGACTCTAGTGCAAGTGGGAGACTGAAGGAAATATGCCCTAGAGGCAATAATAAAGTTATTATTTATTTCCTCATATATCATGATAAATGTTTATTATTCATGCTAGAATTGTTTTAACCGAAAACATAATACATGTGTGAATACATAGACAAACAGAGTGTCACTAGTATACCTCTACTTGACTAGCTCGTTAATCAAAGATGGTTATGTTTCCTAACCATGAACAAAGAGTTGTTATTTGGTTAACAAGATCACATCATTAGTTGAGTGATCTGATTGACATGACCCATTCCATTAGCTTAGCACCCGATCATTTAGTATGTTGCTGTTGCTTTCTTCATGACTTATACATGTTCCAATGACTATGAGATTATACAACTCCCGTGTGCCGGAGGAACACTTTGTGTGCTACCAAACGTCACAACGTAACTGGGTGATTATAAAGGTGCTCTACAGGTGTCTCCAAAGGTACATGTTGGGTTGACGTATTTCAAGATTAGGATTTGTCACTCCGATCGTCGGAGAGGTATCTCTGGGCCCTCTCGGTAATGCACATCACTTTAAGTCTTGCAAGCATTGCAACTAATGAGTTAGTTGCGGGATGATGTATTATGGAACGAGTAAAGAGACTTGCCGGTAACGAGATTGAACTAGGTATTGGATACCGACGATCGAATCTCGGGCAAGTAACATACCGATGACAAAGGGAACAACGTATGTTGTTATGCGGTCTGACCGATAAAGATCTTCGTAGAATATGTAGGAGCCAATACGGGCATCCAGGTACCGCTATTGGTTATTGACCGGAGACGTGTCTCGGTCATGTCTACATTGTTCTCGAACCCGTAGGGTCCGCACGCTTATGGTTTCGATGACAGTTATATTATGAGTTTATGAGTTTTGATGTACCGAAGGAGTTCGGAGTCCCGGATGAGATCAGGGACATGACGAGGAGTCTCGAAATGGTCGAGACGTAAAGATCGATATATTGGATGACTATATTCGGACACCGGAAGCGTTCTGGAGAAGTTTCGGATAAAACAGGAGCACCGGGGGGTTACCGGAACCCCCCGGGGGGTTAATGGGCCTCATGGGCCTAAAGTGGAGAAGAGGAAGGGGCTGCCAGGGCAGGCCGCGCGCCCCCTCTCCCCCTAGTCCGAATTGGACAAGGAGGGAGGGGCGGCGCCCCCCTCTTTCCCTCTCTTCTCCCACCAATCCTACTTGGACAAGGAAAAGGGGGGAGTCCTACTCCCGGTAGGAGTAGGACTCCTCCTGCGCGCCACCATAGGGCCGGCCGACCCCCCCCCCTCCCTTGGATCCTTTATATACAGAGGCAAGGGGCACCCTAGAACACACAATTGATCAACGTGATCGTTGCTTAGCCGTGTGCGGTGCCCCCTTCCACCATATTCCACCTCGGTCATATCGTTGTAGTGCTTAGGCGAAGCCCTGCGTCGGTAGAACATCATCATCGTCACCACGCCGTTGTGCTGACGGAACTCATCCCCGAAGCTTTGCTGTATTGGAGCCTGGGGAGCGTCATCGAGCTGTATGTGTGCTAAGAATTCGGAGGTGCCGGAGTAACGATGCTTGGATCGGTCGGATCGGGAAGATGTACCACTACTTCCTCTACGTTGCGTCAACGCTTCCGCTTCGGTCTACGAGGGTACGTAGACAACACTCTCCCCTCTCGTTGCTATGCATCACCATGATCTTGCGTGTGCGTAGGAATTTTTTTTGAAATTACTACGTTACCCAACAGCTTCATCCCACGATGCCACCGAATCAAGATAAGACTAGTAATGGCAAGTAAATTGACAAAATCGACGCCCACAACAACTTGTGTTCTACTCGTGCATAGAAACTATGCATAGACCTTGCTCATGATGCCACTGTTGGGGACCATTGCAGAAATTAAAAAATTTCTATGCATCACCAAGATCAATCTATGGAGTAACTAGCAACGAGAGAGAATGGAGTGCATCTTCATACCCTTGAAGATCGCGAGTCGGAAGCATTGCAAGAACGCAGTAGGAGGAGTCGTACACATAGCGATTCAGATCGCGGCCGAATCCGATCTAAGCACCGAACAACGGCGCCTCCGTGTTCAACACACGTGCAGCCCAGTGACGTCTCCCATGCCTTGATCCAGCAAGGAAGAGGGAGAGGTTGAGGAAGAAGGGTCCAACAGCAGCACGACGGCGTGGTGGTGATGGAGTGGCAGTTCTCCGGCAGGGCTTCGCCAAGCTCACGCGGAGGAGGAGACGTGTTGGGGAGGGGAGGGGCTGCGCCTTGGATGTGGTGCTGCAGCCCTCCCCTCGCCCCTCTATTTATAGGGAGAAGGGGGAAGGGGGCCGGCCCCTCTAGATGAGATCTAGAGGGGGGCGGCGGCCAAGGGGGAGGGGGCTTGCCCCCCAAGCAAGGGTGGCGCCCCCCTTTAGGGTTCCCCCCAAACCCTAGGCGCATGGGCCCTAGGGTGGGATGGTGCCCAGCCCACCAGGGGCTGGTTCCCTTCCACCTACAGCCCATAAGGCCCTCCGGGGCAGGTGGACCATCCCGATGGACCCCCGGAACCCCTCAAGTGGTCCCGGTACAATACCGGCATACCCCCGAATATTTCTGGTGACCGTATGATGACTTCCCATATATAAATCTTCACCTCCGGACTATTCCGGAACTCCTCATGACGTCCGGGATCTCATTCGGGACTAACAACATTCGGTAATCACATACAAATCTTCCTAATAACCCTAGCGTCATTGAACCTTAAGTGTGTAGACCCTACGGGTTCGGGAACCATGCAGACATGACCGAGACAACTCTCCGGCCAATAACCAACAGCGGGATCTGGATACCCATGTTGGCTCCCACATGTTCCACGATGAACTCATCGGGTGAACCACGATGTCGAGGATTCAAGCAATCCCATATACAATTCCCTTCGTCAATCGGTACGTTACTTGCCCGAGATTCGATCGTCGGTATCCCAATACCTCGTTCAATCTCGTTACCGGCAAGTCACTTTACTCGTCCCACAACACATCATCCTGTGATCAACCCTTAGTCACATTGAGCTCATTAAGATGATGTCTTACCGAGTGGGCCCAGAGATACCTCTCTGTCATACGGAGTGACAAATCCCAATCTCGATCCGTGCCAACCCAACAGACACTTTCGGAGATACCCGTAGTGCACCTTTATAGCCACCCAGTTACGTTGTGACGTTTGGCACACCCAAAGTATTCCTACAGTATCCGGGAGTTGCACAATCTCATGGTCTAAGGAAAAGATACTTGACATTAGAAAAGCTTTAGCAGACGAACTACATGATCTTGCACTATGCTTTGGATTGGGTCTTGTCCATCACATCATTCTCCTAATGATGTGATCCCATTATCAATGACATCCAATGTCCATAGTCAGGAAAACATGACCATCTGTTGATCAACGAGCTAGTCAACTAGAGGTTCACAAGGGACATGTTGTGGCCTATGTATTCACACATGTATCACGATTTCTGGATAATACAATTATAGCATGAACAATAGACAATTATCATGAACAAGAAAATATAATAATAACCATTTTATTATTGCCTCTAGGGCATATTTCCAACAACTCCCACATGTTCCACGATGATCTCATCGGATGAACCACGATGTCGGGGATTCAATCAATCCCGTATACAATTCCCTTTGTCTATCGGTATGTTACTTGCCCGAGATTCGATCGTCGGTATCCCCATACCTCGTTCAATCTTGGCAAGTCTCTTTACTCGTTCTGTAATGCATGATCCCGTGGCTAACTCCTTAGTCACATTGAGATCATTATGATGATGCATTACCGAGTGGGCCCTGAGATACCTCTCCGTCATATGGAGTGACAGATCCCAGTCTCGATTCGTGCCAACCCAACAGACACTTTCGGAGATACCTGTAGTGTACCTTTATAGCCACCCAGTTACGTTGTGACGTTTGGTACACCCAAGGCATTCCTACGGTATCCGGGAGTTGCACAATCTCATGGTCTAAGGACATGATACTTGACATTAGAAAAGCTTTAGCAAACGAACTACATGATCTTGTTCTACGCTTAATATTGAGTCTTGTCCATCACATCATTCTCCTAATGATGTGATCCCGTTATCAATGACATCCAATGCCCATGGTCAGGAAACCATGACCATCTATTGATCAACGAGCTAGTCAACTAGAGGCTTACTAGGGACATATTACGATCTATGTATTCACACATGTATTACGGTTTCCGGTTAATACAATTATAGCATGAACAATAGAAAATTATCATGAATAGGAAATATAATAATAACCATCTTATTATTGCCTCTAGGGCATATTTCCAACAGTCAGGCCGCTTGATCACCTCCTTACATGCCAATTGAACATGTGTTCAACCGAAAACTCAAACGCATGCCACATGACACATTTCTTTGTCCCGTAGCGAGTAAATTTCTGAAAGTCACCATATTTGTGGCTAGGATACTACAAAACTACCGCGTTTACCAAAAATCATGAAATACCATCACTTCTGTGGCAGGTGAGTAACAAATCCCACTAACTGAAAACTTAAGCGCAACTAAACACAAAACCGATCAATTGGACCCACATGTCAGGCCGATGTGGCGTATCTACATAGACAATACGCTGAGGTGGCAAGAGTCCCCCATGTCAGCCCCTCACCTCATTTTTCTTTCTCATTTTTCCTCTGGTTCTTCTCTCTCTCTCAAAGTTCCCTCTCTATGCCCCGTATGCATGACCCCATGCCATGGAGCTTCGGCGCTGCCGCCACACAGGTGGACTCCAGATCCGACCAGAATCGGTCTCCCGCCTCCATATCCGCCCTCCGCCGTTGTTTCCCATCCAAAATTGGGTCCAACCATTGCCGTAGGGGCCCGGCATCGCCACCGCCGATTGGACTCGAACACCACCGCCGCAGGGACCCTGCATCGCCGTCGTCGTTGATTCACTAGTGGCTGGCCACTACATGAGCATCTGGCGGCAAGGAGCTGTTGCATCCGAGCCGCTCACCAGGGTCAAGCGGCTGGCCATGGTCGGGTCCATCGCCTGGCCTCGAACCCACCGCAGGACCCCTGCATCGCCATCGTTGCCGATTCACTAGCGTCTCGCGGTTGGGCGCGGCCGCGTCCACCGCCGCCGACTGACTTCGATGCCGCACGTGTTGGGTGCGCGCACGACAGCTCGGACTTGTCGGAGCGGGCTGAGGCGCGGGCTCATGCCAGCTCAGCCTCATCGGAGTAGGCAAGGGGGCGGGCGCGCGATGAGGAGCAGGCAGGGGGCGGGCATGCGGCAGCTCAGCCTCGCAGGAGCAGGCAAGGGGACGGGCATGCGGCAGCTCAGCCTCACCGGAGCAGGCAAGGGGCGGGCATGCAGCAGCTCAGCCTCGCCGGAGCAGGCAGGGGGCGGGCACACAGGGGCTAGGCCTCGTCGGACTAGACTGGGTGTTGGAAATATGCCCTAGAGGCAATAATAAAATGGTTATTATTATATTTCTTTGTTCATGATAATTGTCTATTATTCATGCTATAATTGTGTTATCCGGAAATCGTAATGCATGTGTGAATACATAGACCACAACACGTCCCTAGTGAGCCTCTAGTTGACTAGCTCGTTGATCGAAAGATAGTCATGGTTTCCTGACTATGGACATTGGATGTCATTGATAACGGGATCACATCATTAGGAGAATGATGTGATGGACAAGACCCAATCCTAAGCATAGCTCAAAGATCGTGTAGTTCGTTTTCTATAGCTTTTTCGAATGTCAAGTATCATTTCCTTAGACCATGAGATTGTGCAACTCCCGGATACCGTAGGAGTGCTTTGGGTGTGCCAAACGTCACAACATAACTGGGTGACTATAAAGGTACACTACAGGTATCTCCGAAAGTGTTTGTTGGGTTGGCACGAATCGAGACTGGGATTTGTCACTCCGTATGACGGAGAGGTATCTCTGGGCCCACTCGGTAATGCATCATCATAATGAGCTCAATGTGACCAAGTGGTTGATCACGGGATCATGCATTACGGTACGAGTAAAGTGACTTGCCGGCAACGATATTGAACAAGGTATTGGGATACCGACGATCGAGTCTCGGGCAAGTAACGTACCGATTGACAAAGGGAATTATATACGGGGTTGATCGAATCCTCGACATCATGGTTCATCCAATGAGATCATCGAGGAGCATGTGGGAGCCAACATGGGTATCCAGATCCCGCTGTTGGTTATTGACCAGAGAGTCGTCTCGGTCATGTCTGTGTGTCTCCCAACCCGTAGGGTCTACACACTTAAGGTTCGGTGACGCTAGGGTTGTTGAGATATTAGTATACGGTAACCCAAAAGTTGTTCGGAGTCCCGGATGAGATCCCGAACGTCACGAGGAGCTCCGGATTGGTCCGGAGGTGAAGATTTATATATAGGAAGTAAAGTTTCGGCCATCGGGGAGGTTTTCGGGGTAATCGGTATTGTACCGGGACCACCGGAAGGGTCCCGGGGGTCCACCGGGTGGGACCACCTATCCCGGAGGGCCCCATGGGCTGAAGTGGGAGGGCAACCAGCCCCAGATGGGCTGATGCACCCCCCCCCATGGGCCTCCCCCGCGCCTAGGGTTGGAAACCCTAGGGGTGGGGGCACCCCACTTGGCTTGGGGGGCACTCCACCCCCCTTGGCCACCGCCCCCCTTGGAGATTCAATCTCCTAGGGCCGGCGCCCCCCTAGGGGTCCTATAAATAGTGGGGGGAGGGAGGGCAGCCGCACCCTAGCCCCTGGCGCCTCCCTCTCCCTCCCGTGACACTCCTCCCTCTCGCTGAGCTTGGCGAAGCCCTGCCGAGATCACCGTTGCTTCCACCACCACACCGTCGTCCTGCTGGATGTTCATCAACCTCTCCTTCCCCCTTTCTGGATCAAGTTGGAGGAGACGTCTTCCCAACCGTACATGTGTTGAACGCGGAGGTGCCGTCCGTTCGGCGCTAGGTCATCGGTGATTTGGATCACGACGAGTACGACTCCATCAACCCCGTTCTCTTGAACGCTTCTACGCGCGATCTACAAGGGTATGTAGATGCACTCCCCTCTCCCTCGTTCCTAGATGACTCCATAGATTGATCTTGGTGATGCGTAGAAAATTTTAAAATTCTGCTACGTTACCCAACAGCGGCATCATGAGCTAGGTCTATGCGTAGTTTCTATGCACGAGTAGAACACAAAGCAGTTGTGGGCGTGGATATTGTCAATTTGCTTGCCGTTACTAGTCTTATCTTGATTCGGCGGCATCATGGGATGAAGCGCCCGGACCGACCTTACACGTACGCTTACGTGAGACTGGTTCCACCGATTGACATGCACTAGTTGCATAAGGTGGCTGGCGGGTGTCTGTCTCTCCCACTTTAGTCGGATCGGATTCGATGAAAAGGGTCCTTATGAAGGGTAAATAGAAATTGGCATATCACATTGTGGTTTTGGCGTAGGTAAGAAACGTTCTTGCTAGAAACCTATAGCAGCCACGTAAAAACTTGCAACAACAATTAGAGGACGTCTAACTTGTTTTTGCAGCATGTGCCGTGTGATGTGATATGGCCAAAAGGATGTGATGAATGATATATGTGATGTATGAGATTGATCATGTTCTTGTAATAGGAATCACGACTTGCATGTCGATGAGTATGACAACCGGCAGGAGCCATAGGAGTTTTCTTTATTTATTTATGACATGCGTGTCAACATAAACGTCATGTAATTACTTTACTTTATTGCTAAACGTTAGCCATAGTAGTAGAAGTAATAGATGACGAGACAACTTCAAGAAGACACGATGATGGAGATCATGGTGTCATGCCGGTGACAACGATGATCATGAAGCCCTGAAGATGGAGATCAAAAGGAGCAAATGATATTGGCCATATCATGTCACTACTTGATTACATGTGATGTTTATCATATTTTACATCTTATTTTCTTAGAACGACGGTAGCTTAAATAAGATGATCCCTCATAATAATTTCAAGAAAGTGTTCCCCCTAACTGTGCACCGTTGCGAAGGTTCATTGTTTCGAAGCACCACGTGATGATCGGATGTGATAGATTCTAACATTCGAATACAACAGGTGTAAGCCAGATTTACACACGCAATATACTTAGGTTAACTTGATGAGCCTAGCATGTACAGACATGGCCTCGGAACACAGAAGACCGAAAGGTCGAGCATGAGTCGTATAGAAGATACGATCAACATGAAGATGTTCATCGATATTGACTAGTCCGTCTCACGTGATGATCGGACACGGCCTAGTTGATTCGGATCATGTTTCACTTAGATGACTAGAGGGATGTCTATCTAAGTGGGAGTTCATTGAATAATTTGATTAGATGAACTTAATTATCATGAACTTAGTCTAAAATCTTTACACTTTGTCTTGTAGATCAAATGGCCCATGCTAATGTTGCCCTCAACTTCAACGCGTTCCTAGAGAAAACCAAGCTGAAAGATGATGGCAGCAACTATACGGACTGGGTCCGGAACCTGAGGATCATCCTCATAGCTGCCAAGAAAGATTATGTCCTAGAAGCACCGCTAGGTGACGCACCCATCCTAGAGAACCAAGACGTTATGAACGCTTGACAATTACGTGCTGATGATTACTCCCTCGTTCAGTGCGGCATGCTTTACAGCTTAGAACCGGGGCTCCAAAAGCGTTTTGAGAGACACGGAGCATATGAGATGTTCGAAGAGCTGAAAATGGTTTTCCAAGATCATGCCCGGGTCGAGAGATATGAAATCTCCAACAAGTTCTTCAGTTGTAAGATGGAGGAAAATAGTTCTGTCAGTGAGCACATACTCAAAATGTCTGGGTTGCATAACCGCTTGACTCAGCTCGGAGTTAATCTCCCGGATGACACGGTCATTGACAGAATCCTTCAGTCGCTTCCACCGAGCTACAAGAGCTTTGTGATGAACTTCAATATGCAGGGGATGGAAAAGACCATTCCTGAGGTATATTCGATGCTGAAATCAGCGGAGGCGGAAATCAAAAAGGAACATCAAGTGTTGATGGTGAATAAAACCACTAAGTTCAAGAAAGGCAAGGGTAAAAAGAACTTCAAGAAGGACGTCAAGGGAGTTGCCGCGCCCGATAAGCAAGCTGCCGGGAAGAAGCCAAAGAATGGACCCAAGCCCGAGACTGAGTGTTTTTATTTCAAGGGAAGTGGTCACTGGAAGCGGAACTGCCCCAAATACTTAGCGGACAAGAAGGCTGGCAACACTAATGGTATATGTGATATACATGTAATTGATGTGTACCTTACCAGTACTCGTAGTAGCTCCTGGGTATTTGATACCGGTGCGGTTGCTCACATTTGTAACTCAAAGCAGGAGCTGCGGAATAAGCGGAGACTAGCGAAGGACAAGGTGATGATGCGCGTCGGGAATGGTTCCAAGGTCGATGTGATCGCCGTCGGCATGCTACCTCTACATTTACCTACGGGATTAGTTTTAAACCTCAATAATTGTTATTTAGTGCCAGCTTTGAGCATGAACATTGTATCAGGATCTCGTTTAATTCGAGATGGCTACTCATTTAAATCCGAGAATAATGGTTGTTCTATTTATATGAGAGATATGTTTTATGGTCATGCTCCGCTGGTGAATGGTTTATTCTTAATGAATCTCGAGCGTAATGTTACACATATTCATAGTGTGAATACCAAAAGATATATGGTTGATAATGATAGTCCCACATACTTGTGGCACTGCCGCCTTGGTCACATATGTGTCAAACGCATGAAGAAGCTCCATGCAGATGGAGTTTTGGAGTCTCTTGATTATTGAATCATTTGACACGTGCAAACCATGCCTCATGGGTAAAATGACCAAGACTCCATTCTCAGGAACAATGGAGCGAGCAACCAACTTAATGGAAATCATACATACTGATGTGTGTGGTCCAATGAGTGTTGAGGCTTGCGGTGGCTATCGTTATGTTCTCACCCTCACTGATGACTTGAGTAGATATGGGTATGTCTACTTAATGAAACACAAGTCTGAGACCTTTGAAAAGTTCAAAGAATTTTAGAGTGAGGTTGAGAATCAACGTGACAGGAAAATCAAATTCTTGTGATCAGATCGTGGAGGAGAATATGTAACACCCTCGATGCGACTATAGCTCCCACGTGTCGAGGCACGACTTAGAGACAAAATCGCATTGAAGGCATATGTCGCAAGTGAGGTAATCTTCACACAACCCATGTAATACATAAAGGAAAGAGATACATAGTTGGCTTACAATCGCCACTTCACACAATACATGAATAAAACATTACAACATCCAAATACACTCAAGGTCCGACTATGGAACCAAAATAAAAGAAGAACCCCAAATGCGACACGGTCCCCGATCGACCCCAACTGGGCTCCACTACTGAACAACTAGAACGAAACAACATAAAGGACAAGATCTTCATCGAGCTCCTCCTTGAGCTTGGTTGTGTCACCTGCTCGGTAACATCGGCACCTGCAAACTGGTTTTGGAAGTATCTGTGAGTCACGGGGACTCAGCAATCTCGCACCCTCGCGATCAAGACTATTTAAGCTTATGGGTAAGGTAAAGGTATGAGGTGGAGCTGCAGCAAGCGACTAGCATATATGGTGGCTAACATACGCAAATGAGAGCGAGAAGAGAAGGCAAAGCACAGTCGATAAAAGTATGATCAAGAAGTGATCCTATAGCAACCTACGTCAAGCATAACTCAAACAACCGTGTTCACTTCCCGGACTCCGCCGGAAAGAGACCATCACGGTTACACACGCGGTTGATGTATTTTAATTAAGGTCAACTTCAGGTTTTCTACAACCGGACATTAACAAATTCCCATCTGCCCATAACCGCGGGCACGGCTTTCGAAAGTTCAAATCCCTGCAGGGGTGTCCCAACTTAGCCCATCACAAGCTCTCACGGTCAACGAAGGAATAGACCTCCTCCCGAGACATTCCGATCAGACTCGGTATCCCGGTACAACAAGACATTTCGACAGGGTAAAACTAAACCAGCAACACCGCCCGAATGTGCCGACAAATCCCGATAGGAGCTGCACATATCTCTTTCTCAGGGCACACTCAGATTGTCCTAGGTACGGGTAGGCCAGCCCAGAGTTGCCCCTGGTGGCCACCGGTAGCTGACAGGTGGACCAACACTCAGAGGAGCACTGGCCCGGGGGGGTAAAATAATGATGACCCTTGAGTCTGCAGAACCCAAGGGAAAGAAAAGGCTAGGTGGCAAATAGTAAAACCAATGTTGGGCATTGCTGGAAGATCTTTACTTAAAACGAACTGTCAAGGGGTTCCCATTATAGCCCAACCGCGTAAGGAACGTAAAATCCGGGAACATAACCCCGATATGACGGAAACTAGGGCGGCAAGAGTGGAACAAAACACCGGGCATAAGGCCGAGCCTTCCACCCTTTACCAAGTATATAGATGCATTAATTAAATAAGATATATTGTGATATCCCAACAAGTAAACATGTTCCAACAAGGAACAACATCTCCATGTTCCAACAATGAACAAACTTCAATCTTCACCTGCAACTAACAACGCTATAAGAGGAGCTGAGCAAAGCGGTAACATAGCCAAACAACAGTTTGCTAGGACAAGGTGGGTTAGAGGCTTGGTTCAACAATATGGGAGGCATGATAAGCAAGTGGTAGGTCTCGCAGCATAGGCATAGCAAAAGAGCGAGCAACTAGCAAGCAAAGATAGAAGTGATTTCGAGGGTATGATCATCTTGCCTGAAATCCAGCAAGGAAGAAGAACGAGTCCATGAAGAAGACAAACGGACATAGACGAACGGTTCCTCACAAACACGACGTTATCGGAACCAGCCTGAAGAAACAACACCGGAAAGAAGCAAACAACATAGTAAACAACCACCACATAATCATGGCATGATGCACAATCAAGTATGATGCATGTCCGGATTAAAGAGGCATGGCATGGCAAGGGGCACAAGCAATCCTACAAATTAAGTGGAGCTCAATATGCAACGAGTTGCATATTGACGAAACACCACAACAAGTTATTTAGTTTGATCTCGTTTATGTACCCAACAATGTAAAATGTTGTTAAACATGGCAAGAGGGTGAAGCAAATGAAAACTACCCATCTAGTCAAGTTTAAATGAGGCCGGGAACAACAAACAACAAATCCAGAAACTCCTCATGTGCATATATTAGGTTAGGTCCTGTTCTGCCCTAAACCATATTTTAGAGTTGTTAAACATGCAAAGTAAAACCACCATGTTAAACTAGGCATTTTTCTACCCCATTTACATATAAAGATTGTTAGGTTTGGAGCTACGGTTATTAAGTTATGAAATAAATCATTTTAACATGGCATAAGAGCAAATTAGAGCAAACATCATTTTAAGCATTTTAAACATGGATGGAAATGACATATTATTAAACTAGACAAAATTCTAAGCAACTTTCATATATAATTTATTTAGATCCGATGCACGGTTGATTAGTTATTATATGCATGAAGTATAGGGTCCAATCTGTAAACAGTAAATCTCTGGATAATACACAAATTCGCAGACGCTGGAAAAAAAAACATGATATGGGCCGTAACTGAAGGCTGGCCCAACGAACAGAGGGGCAAGAGGGGCTTCTCACCCAGCGACCAGCTCGGGCTGGACCGAACAAGGAGGAGAAAGGCCGGCCCAGGGTTATGGAGTTGACCGGTCGCCTGACGCTAGGACGGGGTCAAAACGGGCGAGCGGGAGGCTTGGTGTTGCGTGCGTCTCCAGGAAGAACAGGGTCGCGGCACCGGTGCTCGTCAGGAAAAACAGAGCAGCGGCGAGACTTGGCGGAGGACGGTGATGACTCGCCGGCGTCGGGGCTTGAGGCGGCCGGGTGTTGAACAGCATGGCGTGGCGCGGGACTTGGCGGTGAAGGAACCGGGCGGAGGCGAGGGGCGCTCGACCCAAAGCAGAGTAGCTGCGGCACTTGGCGAGGCGGCGCGACAAGGAACTTGGCGCGGGGCGACGGCTTCAGTAAAGGGGAGCTCGGGCGCAGTGGATGGGAGGCTGGATCCGGACACGGGAGGTCGCCGGGGTCCCGTTCTGTGCCGGATCGAAACGGAGGTAGGCTGACGGACTTGGAGCTCCAGGCGGTGGCGCGATGCAGGTGCAGGGGCGGAGGAGCGCCACTCCAGGCTCGGGACGGCGAGGGCTTGGACTCCGACGAGGCTTGCTGGAGTCGAGGAGGGAGGGATCCAGCGGCGGCTTGCTGTGGTCCTTGACGGCGACGAAGCGGAGAAACGGCCCACAGCGATGGAGAAACAGAGGAGGGCTGGCGCGGGCAATGATGCAGCGGGGCGCGGTGTTCCTGCGAGAGAGATCAGAGAATGAGAGAGGAGCACGAGGCGGAAGGAAAAGGAAGAAGGCGGGGCAAAGCGCTCATCTGCTGGTTCGGCCAGCCGGCGACGGGGTTCCTGTAGTTGATTGGGTGGCCGGCGACGACGAGCTTCAACAAGAGCCGGACGCGAGGGGAGGCACTGGTCGGGAGAGAGGTCGAGATAGAGCTCCTCTCGATCTGGAGTGGGGTTGTGGCGTGGGGGATTGGATCGATGGGGATTGGGTTTGGATCGGGCAAGATGCAGGCTGGTTGGTGCCGAATACGAGGGAGGAAGGAGACGGCGCTGGTTGGGCAGGTTGATCGGGGAGATCCCGATGAGGATTTGGGAGATAAGTGCGGCGGCGGCGGCAGGGACAAGCCCCTAGATTTTAGGGTTTAGACAAGTTGGTTTATATATAGCAATAGGATTTTTTGGATAGAGGCATTTGGTCCCTCCGATCTAATCGGACGGTCGCGAAAAAAATAGCTAGGGATACCAAATAAGAAAACGGTGACGTTTTGTAGATGTTTGGGGATGATCCGGACACAACGGCGACGACTGCCCGGGTCGGGTTCGGGACAACTTTCAGACGCGCGCGCGTGGAGGGCCGCGGGCTGACGAGAAAGGTTAGGTAGGGCCTGGCGGTGAGTAGTGGGTTGTGTAGACGGTCTCGACCTGAGAGAAGAGAAGAGAGAGAGAGGGCCCGTCATCTGTTTCCGGAGACCGAAAACGTCCGACGTTAGACCGGCTATACTGCCGCTATAGTTTAACGGTTGGGCTATCAAACGAACTCCGAATGCGATGAAACTTGACAGGCGGTCTATCTACACTATAATAAGACCACCCGTCAACTCTCATCCCCTTCCAAGAACATTTTCCGGCCACTAATAAAAAAATAATATTTTGGACATGCCGCGGGCGCGTGCAAGTGTGGTTGGGCTCAGAACGGACAACGGAAGGAACGAGGAGACCGGGACGGATGCAAGTTTTGAAAACATGATGATGCAATGCATATGATGACATGATAAGATGCAACATGCAAGCAAATGACAACACAACAACAGCGAATAACTGGACGACACCTGGCACATCGGTCTCGGGGCGTTACAACACTCCACCACTACGAGAGGATCTCGTCTCGAGATCTAGAATGGCACCGGAGGGACAACGGAAGAGAAAGAGAAGAGGTAAAACTAATTGCTTCTTTTACAAACGAGTGAAACCAAATAACCTTGAAAAGGTTATGCCATTTCGAGAAAAGAATACAACGGAGAAGAACGAAGTTGAAAACACTCCGTTAGGAAAGAGGAACGAGGAAGAACAAAGTCGGACAGCACTCCGGTTGAAAAGTGATACAAGACTTGATAAGATGAAAAGAACTGAGCAGAGGGCACAACTCTCCGGTTAAATGGATTGGCATGAAAAGAACATGATCTTTAACAAAACGAGATGATGGGTGAAAATAACAACATCGCAATACCTCCGGAACGAAAGAATAGAAGATAGATAATAGAAATAGGAGAATGGAGAAGAAAATGCCAACTTCTGCCACAAAAGAGTTTGACAAGGCATCTTCAGGAGAAAAGTCGAACGGAGTTGTTGGAACAATCCACAACAAAAAGAGTAAGCTTGATATGGTCTTATGGAATACATCTGAAATTATGAGGTGACGATCTGCCACTCATGGAAAAAGAATTGGATTGGAATGAACAAGGAGACGAGAAAGTATATCGCACCGGAAAGGATAGATGAAGAACTTGGGTCATTTATAAGCACCATAATAGCAACAAACCTTAGAGAAGGCTTTAGGTGAAATATAACCCAATATAACTCCAATGACGAGATTGAAGGATTTAAAATACCTCATTCTTAATAAGATGTGAATCATGAAACATGAACTCAAATTATCAAGAATGACATAATACCACCTCCAATGATATGGAAGAAAGAATTGCACTCCGGATAGCAAGATGAAGAATGCTTGAGCTCCTTAGAAAAGAATCTCGATGAACACTTCGAGAAGGAATTAAATCCTTGATGAACCATCATGTACAACCTTCATGAAGAAACTCCGGTAATAAAAGAATGATCCAAAATAATTGACTGGTGGAAAGAATAAGATTGAAGCCTCGCAATGATTTAGATGGATCTCTGTGGTGATAAAATTGCGAGAGCTAGGAACTCTTGGGAAAGAAAAGATAAAGCATCTGGAACCAAGAATGTGATATGATGCACCTCCGGAATAAGGAATCAATCATTTGGATGAAACAAGAATAAGAATTACATTATGCTTATCCATCACCAATTTAAATTGATGACAATCACGGATTTGGCATATTACTAATTCTCGTATAAAAGATTAAGATAGATATAGCGCGAACTTGAGAAAGTCTTCGACGAACCACCGGTAGGGTTGAAACAACGAATAAATTGATATGATAACAAAGGAAGAGAAATCTTGAACGAACCACCGTAAGAATTGAAAATGAACGAAGTAAAGATAAAGAAACACCGGGAAGAATTAGCAAATGAACGAAGATGCTTGAGTGAATTTAGATCCATGAGAACGAAGAGATCACAAGCCGATTAAAGATCACTTGAATGAAGCACCGGTAAGATTGGAGAATGACAACTGAAGGCTGAGAATGAATAATATTTGAAAAGATGGACTCCGGATAACAAATTGAGAAGACCCTTGAATTACCCCAGATAGGTGAAAAGAATTCTCACAGTCAAAAACAATTATGAGAGGATGGCAACAAGCTAGAATCACGAATCTTGAAGAGAATGTAGCAAGATTAAAGAGAAACTCTTCTTCGGTCTTCAAAATCTGAGAATTACGACGGGAAACACCACCAAGAATTGTTGAGGCACTCCGTAATGAAGAAGATTGGAAAAGTTGAACCAACGATGAAAAGGTTTTGACAGATCTTGGAGAAAAACATATGACTGATGCTGAATCATTCTTACGTCAAGCTTCGAAAAGAAATTTGAGGATATCTCCGGGAAAATAAGAAGAGTCAGGTAAGATCCTGGAAAAAGACCTGTGGGTTAGGGCCCACTCAAAAGAAAACACCGTTGAAAAGATTTAAAAGAGAGGTTGCACTGGTTGAATTAAATAGCTTGAATGAGATAACAATCTCGACATAGGTTGAGCGGATCTTGGATGACAAGACGAGCCTTCTGAGATATCTTCAGCACTCCGGAACAATTGAACAGTGGGAGGTGAATGATTAAGGATTGCACCGGCATGAGAAGGTATTTGAAACAAGGAAAAAGGATATGATCCACAAAGCTTGACTTGAATCCACCGGAGAAGAAAAGAATGAAGAATGACGAACTAGTAGAACATCTTCTTGAGAACCACCGGGTAAGAATATTGACGGAAAAGAATGGAGAGACTTCACAAAAATAAAAGGATACTTGATAAAGAAATCTTAGTCCTCGAGGAAAAAGGGTGGGTGGGCGGGAAAGAACAAAGGCAACTTGGAGACGGATGAAACAAACACCGTTGAGAAGAACTGATAATTGATCTTGCGAATATTGAAGTGATCGGATCCACTTGAAGAGAGACACACCGGTTAAAAGGATTGACAAAACAATCTTGATGATCAAGAAGGATTGGTATTCCCATCGGATTAT
Organism: Triticum monococcum; assembly: GCA_034509565.1. Taxonomy (NCBI): domain Eukaryota; kingdom Viridiplantae; phylum Streptophyta; class Magnoliopsida; order Poales; family Poaceae; genus Triticum; species Triticum monococcum. Next base: position 497,956,776 of record CM067845.1, on the reverse strand, counting down.
GAGAACACCACTTGGGAAAGGTATGGAATCAACATTTGACTTCGAAGCAACTCGAATACCACAACTCAAAACAAAAACAAAGGATTGGCTTGCAAAATAAGCCGGAACAAACATATGATAGAAATTTCGTTCGAAGTTTTCGTGGTGGGGCCTACACGGGCTCGATCATACAGCACCATCATGTACAAGGCAGTGCACATGACATACGAAGCATCCCCGAGTAGGCATAACCAAGGACTCTTTAAGACACAACGAGACCACTGTAAAACCGACCATGAATAGGCGGACCACTAGACGTCGAACCCCAATTTCATATCATACATCTGTCGGAAAGATATCCTAAGAGCTACTTGAATTCCCACTTATAAACTCCCAAAACTTTCCGGTTATGCAATCAGGTGTTGGGGATACAGGGGAAGCATAATATCTCACCCAAATCTAGCAAATCCTACATCCAGCTGTATCCATCCTTCAACACATAACCGAGAAAAACTTCGGAAACCATCTACCTCAACCTTCGAAAAGCATCCGTTATACAAGTTATGGCAATACTCCCGAACTCCCGCCCCAGTACTGGGTGGCGTCGAGGTTATCTCACCAACGAACTGCATAAAAGAGATTTTCGATGTCGGCGTACTAAACTCAGGTATTCCAGAATTGCAACGATAAAATTATGATGACAACACCTCAGAGCTCAACTCCCCGGGTCACTTCCACTAAACCCCTGACAGGAGGCACCAAGACAATGTTCTCGTCACAAAACCATCGGAATGATTCCAAGATACCCGCGTGATCCTAAAAACAATTAGTGAAATTTGAGAAGAGAAGAGTCAAAACTCTACGTCAGGATGCCTTACCAGAGCGATGAGGAGACTGGGAAGTAAAAAGAATTCCTAAACTCTCTGATATATAATTCCTAGATGACTCAAAACATTTTTCTAGACACAACTCGGCTGCTAAAACGATCAAGCAAAGGGGCTCCTAAGGTCGGGGAAGGCTCTGATACCAACTTGTAACACCCTTGATGCAACTATAGCTCACACGTGTCGAGGCACGACTTAGAGACATAATCACATTGAAGGCATATGTCGCAAGTGAGGTAATCTTCCAACAACCCATGTAATACATAAGGGAAAGAGATACATAGTTGGCTTACAATCACCACTTCACACAATACATGAATAAAACATTACAACATCCAAATACACTCAAGGTCCGACTACAGAACCAAAATAAAAGAAGAACCCCAAATGCGACACGGTCCCCGATCGACCCCAACTGGGCTCCACTACTGAACAACTAGAACGAAACAACATAAAGGACAAGATCTTCATCGAGCTCCTCCTTGAGCTTGGTTGCGGCACCTGCTCGGTAACATCGGCACCTTCAAACTGGTTTTGGAAGTATCTGTGAGTCACGGGGACTCAGCAATCTCGCACCCACGCGATCAAGATTATTTAAGCTTATGGGTAAGGTAAAGGTATGAGGTGGAGCTACTGCAAGCGACTAGCATATATGGTGGCTAACTTACGCAAATGAGAGCGAGAAGAGAAGACAAAGCATGGTCGATAAAAGTATGATCAAGAAGTGATCCTATAGCAACCTACGTCAAGCATAACTCCAACAACCGTGTTCACTTCCCGGGCTCCGCCGGAAAGAGACCATCACGGTTACACACGCGGTTGATGTATTTTAATTAAGGTCAACTTCAGGTTTTCTACAATCGGACATTAACAAATTCCCATCTGCCCATAACCACGGGCACGGCTTTCGAAAGTTCAAATCCCTGCAGGGGTGTCCCAACTTAGCCCATCACAAGCTCTCATGGTCAACGAAGGAATAGACCTCCTCCCGAGACATTCCGATCAGACTCGGTATCCCGGTACAACAAGACATTTCGACAGGGTAAAACTAAACCAGCAACACCGCCCGAATGTGCCGACAAATCCCGATAGGAGCTGCACATATCTCTTTCTCATGGCACACTCAGATTGTTCTAGGTACGGGTAGGCCATCCCAGAGTTGCCCCTGGTGGCCACCGGTAGCTGACAGCTGGACCAACACTCAAAGGAGCACTGGCCCGGGGGGTAAAATAATGATGACCCTTGAGTCTGCAGAACCCAAGGGAAAGAAAAGGCTAGGTGGCAAATGGTAAAACCAATGTTGGGCATTGCTGGAAGAGCTTTACTTAAGGCGAACTGTCAAGGGGTTCCCATTATAGCCCAACCGCGTAAGGAACGCAAAATCCAGGAACATAACACCGATATGACGGAAACTAGGGCGGCAAGAGTGGAACAAAACACCAGGCATAAGGTCGAGCCTTCGACCCTTTACCAAGTATATAGATGCATTAATTAAATAAGATATATTGTGATATCCCAACAAGTAAACATGTTCCAACAAGGAACAACATCTCCATGTTCCAACAATGAACAAACTTCAATCTTCACCTGCAACTAACAACGCTATAAGAGGAGCTGAGTAAAGCGGTAACATAGCCAAACAACAGTTTGCTAGGACAAGGTGGGTTAGAGGCTTGGTTCAACAATATGGGAGGCATGATAAGCAAGTGGTAGGTCTTGCAGCATAGGCATAGCAAAAGAGCGAGCAACTAGCAAGCAAAGATAGAAGTGATTTTGAGGGTATGATCATCTTGCCTGAAATCCCGCAAGGAAGAAGAACGAGTCCATGAAGAAGACAAACGGACGTAGACGAACGGTTCCTCACAAACACGACATTATCGGAACTAGCCTGAAGAAACAACACCGGAAAGAAGCAAACAACATAGTAAACAACCACCACATAATCATGGCATGATGCACAATCAAGTATGATGCATGTCCGGATTAAAGAGGCATGGCATGGCAAGGTGCACAAGCAATCCTACAAATTAAGTGGAGCTCAATATGCAACGAGTTGCATATTGACGAAACACCACAACAAGTTATTTAGTTCGATCTCGTTTATGTACCCAACAATGTTAAATGTTGTTAAACATGGCAAGAGGGTGAAGCAAATGAAAACTACCCATCTAGTCAAGTTTAAATGAGGCCGAGAACAACAAACAACAAATCCGGAAACTCCTCATGTGCATATATTAGGTTAGGTCCTGTTCTGCCCTAAACCATATTTTAGAGTTGTTAAACATGCAAAGTAAAACCACCATGTTAAACTAGGCATTTTTCTACCCCATTTACATATAAAGATTGTTAGGTTTGGAGCTACGGTTATTAAGTTATGAAATAAATCATTTTAACATGGCATAAGAGCAAATTAAAGCAAACATCATTTTAAGCATTTTAAACATGGATGGAAATGACATATTATTAAACTAGACAAAATTCTAAGCAACTTTCATATATAATTTATTTAGATCCGATGCACGGTTGATTAGTTATTATATGCATGAAGTATAGGGTCCAATCTGTAAAACAGTAAATCTCTAGATAATACACAAATTCGCAGACGCTGGAAAAAAACATGATATGGGTCGTAACTGAAGGCTGGCCCAACGAACAGAGGGGCAAGAGGGGCTTCTCACCCAGTGGCCAGCTCGGGCTGGACCGAACAAGGAAGAGAAAGGCCGGCCCAGGGTTATGGAGTTGACCGGTCGCCTGGCGCTAGGACGGGGTCAAAACGGGCGAGCGGGAGGCTTGGTGTTGCGTGCGTCTCCAGGAAGAATAGGGTCGCGACACCGGTGCTCATCAGGAAAAACAGAGCAGCGGCGGGACTTGGCGGAGGACGGTGATGACTCGCCGGCGTCGGGGCTCGAGGCGGCCGGGTGCTGAATAGCATGGCGTGGCGCGGGACTTCGCGGTGAAGGAACCGGGCGGAGGCGAGGGGCGCTCGACCCGAAGCAGAGCAGCAGCGGCACTTGGCGCGGCGGCGCGACGAGGAACTTGGCGCGGGGCGACGGCTTCAGTAAAGGGGAGCTCGGGCGCAGGGGATGGGAGGCCGGATCCGGACACGGGAGGTCGGCGGGGTCCCGTTCTGTGCCGGGTCGAAACGGAGGCAGGTCGACGGACTTGGAGCTCCAGGCGGTGGCGCGATACAGGTGCAGGGGCGGAGGAGCGCCGCTCCAGGCTCGGGACGGCGAGGGCTTGGACTCCGACGAGGCTTGCTGGAGTCGAGGAGGGAGGGATCCAGCGGCGGCTCGCGGTGGTCCTGGACGGCGACGAAGCAGAGAAACGGCCCATGGCGATGGCGAAACAGAGGAGGGCTGGCGCGGGCAATGATGCAGCGGGGCGTGGTGTTCCTGCGAGAGAGATCAGAGAATGAGAGAGGAGCACGAGGCAGAAGGAAAAGGAAGAAGGCGGGGCAAAGCGCTCATCTGCTGGTTCGGCCAGCCGGCGACGGGGTTCTTGTAGTTGATTGGGTGGCCGGCGACGACGAGCTTCAACAAGAGCCGGACGCGAGGGGAGGCACTGGTCGGGAGAGAGGTCGAGATCGAGCTCCTCTCGATGTGGAGTGGGGTTGTGGCGTGGGGGATTGGATCGATGGGGATTGGGTTTGGATCGGGAAAGATGGAGGCTGGTTGGTGCTGAATACGAGGGAGGAAGGAGACGGCACTGGTTGGGCAGGTGGATCGGGGAGATCCCGATGAGGATTTGGGAGATAAGTGCGGCGGCGGCGGCAGGGACAAGCCCCTAGATTTTAGGGTTTAGACAAGTTGGTTTATATATAGCAATAGGATTTTTTGGATAGAGGCATTTGGTCCCTCCGATCTAATCGGATGGTCGCGAAAAAAAATAGCTAGGGATACCAAATAAGAAAACGGTGACGTTTTGTAGATGTTTGGGGGTGATCCGGACACAACGGCGACGACTGCCCGGGTCGGGTTCGGGACAACTTTCAGACGCGCGCGCGAGGAGGGCCGCGGGCTGACGAGAGAGGTTAGGTAGGGCCTGGAGGTGAGTAGTGGGCTGTGTAGACGGTCTCAACCTGAGAGAAGAGAAGATAGAGAGAGGGCCCGGCATCTGTTTCCGGAGACCGAAAACGTCCGACGTTAGACCGGCTATACTGCCACTATAGTTTAACGGTTGGGCTATCAAACGAACTCCGAATGCAATGAAACTTGACAGGCGGTCTATCTACACTATAATAAGACCACACGTCAACTCTCATCCCCTTCCGAGAACATTTTCCGGCCACTAATATAAAAATAATATTTCGGACATGCCGCGGGCGCTTGCAAGTGTGGTTGGGCTCAGAACGGACAACGGAAGGAACGAGGAAACCGGGACGGATGCAAGTTTTGAAAACATGATGATGCAATGCATATGATGACATGATAAGATGCAACATGCAAGCAAATGACAACACAACAATAGCGAATAACTGGACGACACCTGGCACATCGGTCTCGGGGCGTTACAGAATACTTGAGTCACGAATTTGGCACACACTTAAGAAAATGTGGAATAGTTTCACAACTCACGCCGCCTGGAACACCTCAGCGTAATGGTGTGTCTGAACGTCGTAATCGCACCCTATTGGATATGGTGCGATCTATGATGTCTCTTACTGATCTACCGCTGTCATTTTGGGGCTATGCTTTAGAGACTACCGCATTCACTTTAAATAGGGCTCCGTCGAAATCCGTTGAGGCGACACCGTATGAATTATGGTTTGGGAAGAAACCTAAGCTGTCGTTTCTAAAAGTTTGGGGATGCGATGCTTATGTCAAGAAACTTCAACCTGAAAAGCTCGAACCCAAGTCGGAAAAATGCGTCTTCATAGGATACCCTAAAGAAACTATTGGGTACACCTTCTACCTCAGATCCGAAGGCAAGATCTTTGTTGCCAAGAATGGATCCTTTCTAGAGAAAGAGTTTCTCTCGAAAGAAATAAGTGGGAGGAAAGTAGAACTCGATGAAGTATTACCTCTTGAACCGGTAAGTAGCACAGCTCAAGAAAATGTTCTTGAGGTGCCTGCACCGACTAGAGAGGAAGTTAATGATGATGATCATGAAACTTCAGATCAAGTTGCTACTGAACTTCGTAGGTCCACAAAGACACGTTCCGCACCAGAGTGGTACGGCAACCCTATCTTGGAAATCATGTTGTTAGACAATGGTGAACCTTCGAACTATGAAGAAGCGATGGCGGGCCCGGATTCCGACAAATGGCTGGAAGCCATGAAATCCGAGATAGGATCCATGTATGAAAATGAAGTATGGACTTTGACTGACTTGCCCGATGATCGGTGAGCCATAGAAAATAAATGGATCTTTAAGAAGAAGACATGCGTGGATGGTAATGTGGCCATCTATAAAGCTCGGCTTGTCGCTAAGGGTTATCGACAAGTTCAAGGGGTTGACTACGATGAGACTTTCTCACCCGTAGCGAAGCTAAAGTCCTTCCAAATCATGTTAGCAATTGCCGCATTCTATGATTATGAGATATGGCAAATGGACGTCAAAACGGCATTCCTTAATGGTTTCCTTAAGGAAGAATTGTATATGATGCAGCCGGAAGGTTTTGTCGATCCTAAGAATGCTGACAAGGTGTGCAAGCTCCAACGCTCAATTTATGGGCTGGTGCAAGCATCTCGGAGTTGGAACATTCGTTTCGATGAGATGATCAAAACGTTTGGGTTTACACAGACTTATGGAGAAGCCTGCATTTACAAGAAAGTGAGTGGGAGCTCTGTAGCATTTCTCATATTGTATGTGGATGACATGCTATTGATGGGAAATGATATAGAATTCTTGGAAAGCATAAAGGCCACTTGAACAAGTGTTTTTCAATGAAGGATCTTGGAGAAGCTGCTTATATATTAGGCATCAAGATCTATAGAGATAGATTGAGACGCCTCATTGGTCTTTCACAGAGTACGTACCTTGACAAGATATTGAAGAAGTTCAAAATGGATCAGTCAAAGAAGGGGTTCTTGCCTGTATTGCAAGGTACAAGATTGAGCATGGCTCAATGCCTGACCACGGCAGAAGATAGAGAAAAGATGAGTGTCGTCCCCTATGCCTCGGCCATAGGGTCTATCATGTATGCTATGCTGTGTACCAGACCTGATGTAAACCTTATCATAAGTTTGGTAGGAAGGTACCAAAGTAATCCCGGCATGGAACACTGGACAACGGTCAAGAATATCCTGAAGTACCTGAAGAGGACTAAGGATATGTTTCTCATTTATGGAGGTGACGAAGAGCTCGTCGTAAAGGGTTACGTCGATGCTAGCTTCGACCCAGATCTGGATGACTCTAAGTCACAAACCGGATACGTGTATATTTTGAATGGTGGGGCAGTAAGCTGGTGCAGTTGCAACCAAAGCGTTGTGGCGGGATCTACATGTGAAGCGGAGTACATGGCAGCCTCGGAGGCAGCACAAGAGGCAATCTGGGTGAAGGAGTTCATTACCGACCTAGGAGTCATACCCAATGTGTCGGGCCTGATGACTCTCTTCTATGACAATACTGGAGCTATTGCCCTTGCCAAGGAGCCCAGGTTTCACAGGAAGACCAGGCATATCAAGCGTTGCTTCAACTCCATTCGTGAAAGTGTTCAAAATGGAGACATAGATATTTGTAAAGTACATACGGACCTAAATGTGGCAGATCCGTTGACTAAACCTCTCCCTAGAGCAAAACATGATCAACACCAGAACTGCATGGGTGTTCGATTCATCACAATGTAACTAGACTATTGACTCTAGTGCAAGTGGGAGACTGTTGGAAATATGCCCTAGAGGCAATAATAAAATGGTTATTATTATATTTCTTTGTTCATGATAATTGTCTATTATTCATGCTATAATTGTGTTATCCGGAAATCGTAATGCATGTGTGAATATATAGATCACAACACGTCCCTAGTGAGCCAATAGTTGACTAGCTCATTGATCGAAAGATAGTCATGGTTTCCTGACTATGGACATTGGATGTCATTGATAACGGGATCACATCATTAGGAGAATGATGTGATGGACAAGACCCAATCCTAAGCATAGCTCAAAGATCGTGTAGTTCATTTGCTATAGCTTTTCCGAATGTCAAGTACCATTTCCTTAGACCATGAGATTGTGCAACTCCCGGATACCGTAGGAGTGCTTTGGGTGTGCCAAACGTCACAACGTAACTGGGTGACTATAAAGGTACACTACAGGTATCTCCGAAAGTGTCTGTTGGGTCGGCACGAATCGAGACTAGGATTTGTCACTCCGTATAACGGAGAGGTATCTCTGGGCCCACTCGGTAATGCATCATCATAATGAGCTCAATGTGACAAAGTGGTTGATCACGGGATCATGCATTACGGTACGAGTAAAGTGACTTGCCGGCAACGAGATTGAACAAGGTATTGGGATATCGACGATCGAGTCTCGGGCAAGTAACGTACCGATTGACAAAGGGAATTGTATACGGGGTTGATCGAATCCTCGACATCGTGGTTCATCCAATGAGATCATCGAGGAGCACATGGGAGCCAACATGGGTATCCATATCCCGCTGTTGGTTATTAACCGGAGAGTCGTCTCGGTCATGTCTGTGTGTCTCCCGAACCCGTAGGGTCTACACACTTAAGGTTCGGTGACGCTAGGGTTGTTGAGATATTAGTATACGGTAACCCGAAAGTTGTTCGGAGTCCCGGATGAGATCCCAGACGTCACGAGGAGCTCCGGATTGGTCCGGAGGTGAAGATTTATATATAGGAAGTCAAGTTTCGGGCATCGGGAAGGTTTTCGGGGTAATCGGTATTGTATCGGGACCACCGGAAGGGTCCCAGGGGTCCACCGGGTGGGGCCAGCTATCCCGGCGGGCCCCATGGGCTGAAGTGGGAGGGGAACCAGCCCCAGATGGGCTGGTGCACCCCCCCCCATGGGCCTCCCCTGCGCCTAGGGTTGGAAAGCCTAGGGGTGGGGGCGCCCCACTTGGCTTGGGGGGCACTCCACCCCCCTTGGCCGCTGCCCCCCCCCCCTTGGAGATTCAATCTCCTAGGGCCGGTGCCCCCTAGGGGTCCTATAAATAGTGGGGGAGGGAGGGCAGCCGCACCCTAGCCCCTGGCGCCTCCCTCTCCCTTTCGTGACACTCCTCCCTCTCCCTGAGCTTGGCGAAGCCCTGCCGAGATCACCGTTGCTTCCACCACCACGCCGTCGTGCTGCTATATCTTCATCAACCTCTCCTTCCCCCTTGCTGGATCAAGTTGGAGGAGACGTCTTCCCAACCGTACGTGTGTTGAACGCGGAGGTGCCGTCCGTTCGGCGCTAGGTCATCGGTGATTTGGATCACGACGAGTACGACTCCATCAACCCCGTTCTCTTGAACGCTTTCGCGTGTGATCTACAAGGGTATGTAGATGCACTCCACTCTCCCTCGTTGCTAGATGACTCCATAGATTGATCTTGGTGATGCGTAGAAAATTTTAAAATTCTGCTACGTTACCCAACACTGGGGTGCAGGCAAGGGGGCATGCGGCAGGAAGGACATGAGAGAAAGATAAGAGCTGTGGCGGACAAGTGGGACCCCTGTCCACCTCGGCAGGTCAAACATTGACTAGAACTAGTCTTAGCCACATCAGCCCAGACATGCGGGTCCCACCTGTCAGTTTTGCTATTACGCGGCTTAGTTTCGAATTAGTGGGATTTGTTACTCACTTGCCACAGAAGTGGTGGTATTTCGTGATTTTTAGCAAAAACGGTAGTTTTGCAGTACCCTAGCCATAAATATGGTGGCTTTCAGCAATTTACTCTCTCATGGCGCTATGTGAATTGTAATTGCAGTAAAGGGAAGACGTCAAATGACGTGGTGTCCTACTGTTGTCATTCCCGCCAGTTGGGTAGTCGTGTTTCACTTTTTCGGTCGAAAAGACATTTGGCGTAATTCCTTTCATGTGATGCCAGATAATTTGTCACTACAATAAATCATTTGTTTTGCCTACCACGGCAAATGGATTTTCGCTTCCTAATTTCTTGCGGACAGGCATCCCACCAACCCGATTGCATAGCATTCATAAATGGGCTTCCATATGGGCCGTTTTCTTCAATATATTATGCTTTCAAGAGGCCCAGAGCCCACTGAGGAGGAACAGCCGAATCGGGGTTTTCCCAAATGCAGGCTCAAGCCACGCGTGGCACTCCCCTGCACCCCTCGGGAAGCGCGGGAGACGGTACTTGACTTTCATAGCTACCGTACTCGTCTTCTTATCGTACAAACCGCATTCACACCCTTCTCTACATGTACAGACAGACACGTCCATGTAGTGTTGGACATATATTCCTAATAGGGGTTACAAAGTGACTTGACCATGGTTGGTATTGTGTTTAACAATTTGCCATGACGTGTTTTTCTTCATCTTCTTTTTACTGATAATCAAATTTGAAATAAGTTGGATGTATCATGTATGCATCTTGAGGTAGTGCAAACGTTGTTTAAACTGCACCATTTCTTCTACCGTAGGATTTTGTAACGAGCGTATATATGTACAAAGGTTAAAAGGAATAAGTCTGAGGTGTTGACCACTTTGTATCCAACTATTGTCATTCTTACTTCAAAAACCAAGTTCGTCACAAATTATGGAGCACTAATGGAATGATCAAGTCATCTCAACACACAAATCAAGCTAAAGAAATATAGCACGAAGACATGATGATGGGCTTGGAAGCTATTCTCTGCCTTCTGAGTGAATTTGAGCCCACCGTGGTACTATTTTAAAGACAGACAGAATTCACACTAGAGAGCTACTAGTTGCTAGTGTTTAGTCATCACACCTAGCAGAAGTTAAAGTGGCATAGTCGGCATCGCCGGTTAACCATATTTTGTTTGTTGATGACAACCTTGTTGCTCTTCAAGGTGGTGGTGCTATTTGTCAGGCTTCTAAACAATGTATCAGTCATGATAAAGCATCAATTTTCTTCAATAAAGGCTGGCCAAATGATACTCGCCAGGTGATCAAGAATATCCTCCATGTTCCAAATGAATCTTTGAGTAAATGTTACCTAGGGTTGCCTTCAGATGCCGCTTCTTCAAGGAATGGATGGTTTAAATATTTAAAGGGCTGCTCTAGAAAAAGTTTATTGAATGGATTGAAAATCTCTGTCGTCTATGAGCAAGTTTTGGTCAATGTTGTGGCTCAAATAGTATCGGTTGTTTTGATGTCACGTTTTAAATTGTTGAGGGGTCTCTGTGAACACTAACTTCTCTCATTAGGCGATTTTGGTGGGGAAGCAAGGAGGGTAAGCGTAAACTGGCTTGGCTCTAATGGGACACAATGACACGATCAAAATATACGGGTGGTCTTGGCTTAGGGATTTTGAGATTTTTAATCTTGCTCTGCTTGCACGTCAAACATGGAGAATTTTGCACGCTCCAGATTCTCTTATTTCTTGTATTGTAAAGGTTGTCTATTTCCCATCGTGCTAAATACTCGGTGCTCAGCTCGGGTTACACCCAACATGGATTTGGAGAGAAATAATTGAAGGTCGTGATGTTTTATGTCAAGGATTGATCAAGAGGATTTGTGATGGCTCGAGAACTCATATTTGGAACCATAACTGCCTACCCAGGGATGAACTAATGAGGACCTTCTTATCTCATATTTAGGATCCGCCACAACTGGTTAGCGAACTGTTCAACCCAACAGAAGCTTGTTGAAACCGGGAACTAGTTCAGCAGGTATTTCTCCCTTCTGATGCAAACATTATTTTTAATATTCCACTTTGCACAAACCAACATGAGGACTTTTGCTTCTGGAATTTCGAACGAAGTGGCATTTTTTGGTGCGTTTAGCCTATATCATGTTGGTGGCGGCAAAGAATAGATGGGAGGAGTGGATTAAGGAGTAGTCGGGCCCCTTGAACATTGAGTCTAACGAGTCGAGATGGTGCAGATTGTGGAAGGTTGACGTCTCAGCTAAGCTACATATGTTTCTATGGCATCTAGCACGGGTATCACTATCGTATGAAGACGTCTGAAAGCACCTCAAGATGTGTACCACGTCTATGTGTTCTCTATGCGGTGTTGAGGATTCATGGGAGCATTCCCTCATTGAGTGTTTGATGAGCCAATGTGTTTGGGTGTTGGTTGATGGGTATTTGATGGAGAATATGATGGCAATGAATGAACCAAATCCCAAGTCTTAGTTATTCTCCATGTTTGAGTCCACTTCACATGAACAACTTGTCCGACTAGTAATGACTTTGTGGGTGATTTTGACAAGGAGGAGGAAGGAAATCCATGAGGGTGTTTTTCAAACTCCTTTTGGTACAGATGAGTTTGTGACTCGGTATATCTCGGAACTTGAGGAGCTAAAAAAACTACAACATGTACCTGGCGTCTCTGGGAACCTCTTTGACCTAGATTTTCCTCATGTGGGGATGGTCAAAATTAATGTGGATGGCGGAATTTCTAGGTCTAGTATCATTGGTACAGTGGCTGCAGTTTGTAGGGATGAACAAGGTATATATTTTAGATGCTTCACCTCTTGTCTTACCTGGGGTGAAGACCCTACTACTCTGGAAGCTATTGCTTGTGGTGAAGATATAGCTTTGGCCATGGATTTGAATATTAGGAAGTTGCATATTGCGACAGATTGCCTAAGCATGGTCAAGGACATCACCGCAAAACAGGGTGGCAAATATGAAGCGGTTATCAGGGATATTATAGTATCTAGAAATTCTTTCACCTTGTGTGATTTCGTCCATGAAAAAAGAGACTCAAATTATGAAGTCCGTAATCTAGCTAGGTTTGCATCTTTAGATCAACGTAGACACACATGGCCTGGTCTACCACATGCCACGCTTTTTATATTCCGATGATTATTAATCAATAAAACCTGATGGACTGTGCTAAAAAAAGCTGATGGTTCGTATTCTATAGCGCTGGTTTTTGGCTTAACCATACACCACCAACACCCCCCACCTTCCAATTGATTCTAAATGGGCCATCTAAGACACAAGCAGGCACGAGCTTGAAGCTCCTTGGTTTTGGGAATCTCCCACAAGCTTCCTAGGCTAGTTTTGGAAAGTTTCTGGCAGCTTTCGGCCATTTCTTCTTCTTTTTCATTTTTTGGTTTACTGGACATGTTTTTGGTTGGTTTTATTAATTTCTTTAAAAAAATCTTTTTCCTTTTCTAAATGCGCAAACTTTTTAAAAAACGCAAAAAAATCAAATTCATGAAATTTTTCCCACATTTTGAAAATGTTTCCTCTTTCTGTGCACCCTTCCCTTCAATTCGTGAACTTTTTTGAAATTACAGAAAAATTTGCCCCCAAATACGTGAATGTTTGTCAAATCCGCGAACATTGTTTTTCAAGTTTGTGAACTTTTCCCCTCAAAATCGTGATCTTTTTGAAATCCATGAAACACGCAAATTTTTTCCAAATTCACTAACTTTTTTGAGTTCATGGTTTTTTCCAAACTCGTGAAAATTTTGAAATACATGAAATATTTCAAACTCGTGAACTTTTTTTAAAAAGGTCGAAGACCAAGTCAATGGTCAACGGTCTTGTTTGCAATTTGCGACTTATTTAGTTTTATATAAAAAAAATCAAAGTCAGTGGTCTGTTGGTCAACCAGTCAACCATTATCCTGTCAGCCAGTCAAACCGGTTAACAGTCTCTCCCGAGCGAGCAGGCCTACCGTAGCTGGGTCGGCCCATAGAGACGGGACGTTACGCCAGCTCGCTAGCCAACGCCATAAGCGCTGCCTAGGAGGTCACCTCCTAGCTGACCCTTTATCACGTCTGACTCTCGAGGAATCGCCTACATGGGATCCTTTATTTAGTTTCTGGCCTATTAACGATTCCTTCCATTTCTTTTACCGTTTCTGTTTGAGCGTACGACATGTTATTTACTTTTTTTGGTCTAGTTTCTTTCAGTTTTTTTTGCGAGAAAACTTTTAATCTATTCATCAATTGTCAAGATAGCAAAAAAAACACTTGAAATAAAATTTACATCCAGGTCTGTAGACCATCTAGAAACGACTACAAGCACTGGAACGAGCCGAAGGCAGGCCTCCGTCATCACCCATCCCTCATTGAAGCCGGACAAACATTGTTGTAGTAGACAGTCGGAAAGTCGTCGTGTTAAGGCCCCATAAGACCAGCACACCAGAACAGCAACCGCCACCGATGAAGAGAAGCATAGACCGAAATGATCCAACCTACAGACACACAGACGTAGAGGAACGAAGACCGGATCCAATCGGATCCACTGAAGACAAACGCCGACCAGATGATCCGCCGGAGACAAACCTCCACACACCTTCTGATGATGCTTGAAACATCACCGGAACGGGGGCTAGGCTGGGAGGATCTTATTTCATTTTCAAGAAGCCGCCACCGCATCATCTTCTTGAGCATGGCACAAACCCTAACAAAACTCAGAAAAGCATTTAAAAACGGAGCCCTCCCACCGGCAATGGCCAGGATCCATCATGCCTCCATGATCCAAGGACCATAGAAGATAAGGCGAACCGATGGTGTCAGCGAGAGGCAAGGAAACCCTAGATGGGAGTTCACACGTGGGCAGGAGCGAAGGGTTACACTGACAGCCGAGAACTCGATCAGTATCTAGTTTCTTTCAGTTTGTTCTCGTTTTCTAGCTGGTTCTCTGTTTAGCATAAAAATACTTTCTTTAAGCTCACCATATGTTTAAATAATGTCCATCATGTATCATAAAATGCTCATTGTTTTTTTAATATTCTCTTGTATTAAAAATGTTCAGCATGTATAAAAAATGGTTCACCTTGTTTAGCAAAATATCTACCGTGCATTAAAAAAGTGTTAATGGTGTATTAATAACTTGTTCATCGTCTATTAAAAAAGTGTTTACTATGTTAAAAAATAATCACCATGTATGAAAATAATGTTCACCGTGTATTAAACAAAGGTTCATCGTGTGTTTATAAAAAAGGTAGAAAAAGCAGTAAACAAACACATTGGAAGAAAAAGTACAACAAAAAACCAAAAGAAACGCTGCAGCACCACTGTGAATGAAACAAAAGTAAAAAAGTAACTAAAACAAATAGACAGAAAACAAGGAATACAACAACAGTAAAAAACCAGAACAAAAAACAGGAATAGAAAACGGAGAAAACATGACGCAGCAGTGCAGCGAACACAACAAAAAATCCTGAAGTGGGCTGACCCAATTCGCCTGGGGGTGGGCGTCGCGTCGTTCATTTGACGCCTGCGGGCGTCAAATTGGATTGCCCTTCACTGTAGACATCAAGTTTTTCTCTAAGAGCAACTTTAATGGGGCGACTCAAACGGCGACGCATTTGTTCGTTTTTTGTCTGTTTGGATCCGCCCGACGTCCGCCCGATTTTGCATTTGGGTCGACAATGCGCCCAATGTGCCAATCCATTTCATGTCCGCATTCAACTTTTAAATAAAAAAGGCCCGCGGCCGATCATGCCCGCAGCGGCCATGTCTCATGCCGGTACCATGCCAGCGCCGGCATACAATGCTGGCTTCAGAAAATACCACAGTTCATGCTGGCGCACTCGCCAGCCGGCCGGCACACATGCCAGCACATAAAAAAGGGTGAGACTTGAGTTCGACCACGCCATCGCGTCGACCGTGGTCATGCCGGCACACCAGCCGACATACAAAAAAGATGGCCCTCGACGTCATAGATCACTCGTCGTTGAACTTGAGCATGTCGGCCTGCATCTTCTCGAACCACGGCCTCTTCCTTGGCGACACGGTGTTGAGATCCACCTTCATGATCTCCACCCCGGTCATCATGCTTGCAAGAGCCACTTCTTTCGCCTTTGTCTTGGCGTTGGCTGCCTCGATCTCTAGCATCTTGGCTTGCTTCTCCACCTCGAGCTCGAACATCTTGGCTTGCTTCCCAACGTCAAGATCAAGCCTCCTCCTTTGGATCTCCATGAAAGTATCCATTTGCTCCGCCTTGAAACGCCGGCGCTCCTCCTCCCTTAAGTCCTTCTTGTTAATCATGTCGTCCACGCTTGCGATCAAGGCGTTGGCGGCCGCATCTCGCTTGTCCTCCTTCTTGGAGTTGGTCTTCTCCCTCGACCGTAACGGCTCGCCCTCCCCAAGATCCTCCACGGCATTCTTCCCCCCACGTGCCTTGAGGGCGGCATATTGCACCTTGAACTTCTCTTCGTCCTTGATGACCCGATAGCAATGGGAAAGGTTGAAGCACTTGCCGTTGTGTTGAACCTTGAATGCCTCCAAAGCTTGAAATGCCTACAAAATGTTTTCATGCGAGCATATGGGCAAGTGATAGCAAATGAAGACGTAAAAGGATGATCTTGATGGCACAAAAGAGGGCGGCTTGCTTGCTATCATATCATGTCTTGCACGTCGATGCCGCTCACGTGGCGGGCCTTGACGCTCTCAAGGGTGGCGCAAAACTTGTTGCACTCTTGTTGGATCACCCTCCACCGCCTGGAAATGGAGACCCACCCACGCGTGCTCACAAATTGGTAAGGTGGAGACTTCTTGCACTCATGAAACTCGCGGTGCACACAAGTCCAAAAGGTCGAATGCTTCTGCTCGGCGCCCGTCTTTGGGTCTTGTCCAATGTCTCGCCAACACTCGCAAAGAAGCTTGTCCTCGGCGGCTGTGTACGCCTTCGTGTACTTGCTCTTGTGCTTCGGCTTAGGACCGGCGGCTTGGTTGGCGAGACAGTCCTCGAACAAAGGCTCCACTTCGATGTCGCACTCGTCCTCTTCCTCTAGCCCATAGTCGTCCGGGAACTCGTGGTCGAGGGGGAAGCCATCCAGGTCGATGCCGACCTGATCACGCATGAAGGCCGCCTAATCGGGATCATAGCCAGCGGCCGGCGTGAATGTCCCGCGGCCGTCCTGGCTTTGTGTCTTCTCGGGATCGTAGCCAGCGCCCGGCGCACCACCCTCGAAGATGAGATTTTGCATGTAGTCCTCGTCGACGGCGGACGGCATTTCCTCGAACAGGTTACGGGCGTCCGGGAGCCCGCCAGCCGGCGTCTGTCGCGCGCGTTTCCTCGTGTCGCCGGACGACGAGCCACCGACCACCGGGGTTGCGTTGAGGTCGATGGGCGCAGGCGTGGAAGGCGCGACCACGCTTACGTCGGGTGAGCACTCCCTTGAGAGGCGGGAGGCCTGTGGGTAGACGTGGAAGCCGGGGACCGGGTTGCAAGCCGACAGGCGGGGTGAGTCGGGCATCACCATCCGAGGAAACGCCGATGAGCCGGTGTTGGCCGCGGCGACGGCGGCTTGGAGGACGATGTGCTGGCTAGGGTTTACCCCTAGCATGTAGAGCGCCTCCATCGTTGCCGCGGCGACGCGGGCGTTGGTGAACTCCTGCTGCACGGCGACGGCGGCGGCGGCCTCATCCCTCGCGTCCGCGGCGTGCCTCCGGCCCTTCCTCTTGGCCGACTCCCTTGCCCGCTGTTCGGGCGTCAGCGCCTTCTTCAGCTTGGTCGCGGCGGCGGTCTTGCGCGGGGCACGAGGCTTGCCTTTTTCGGAGAGGGCGACGGCGCCGAACGAGGCGAGGGAGGCGAGGCCGGCGGCGGCGTCGAGATCGATGGCGTCCTCCATGGCTGGTTGAGGAGCAGGAGCGTTTTGGGGGAAAATTGGGAGAAATGGTGGTGGCTGCCACCGACCGGCGGATCCGGGGAAAGGAGTAGGCACGCGTGCGTCCGTCTCGTTTTCGCGTCGACACAAATCCGGCTCAAAATTGGGCCTGGAATGGGTCGCCCGCGAACGAAAAACAGACGCGCGTCCGTTTGGGTCGGCATGTTGGACCGCCACTTTTGTCCGCGCCGACCTAAACGGACGCGGGCGGACGAAATAGGTCGCCCCATTGGATTTGCTTTAACCCATCAAAAAAAAGATTTTTAAAGTAACACTAGACATTAAGTTATGTGTCATTTCCCATTGGTCCAAACCCAGGTATTTATTAAAACAGTTTTGCTAAAGTACGTCTAGATGTGCCATAAGTATAGCACATCTAAGTCATATATCATTGATCTTACATTAAGATTCGTAGGAATATTTTCTTTTTTTATGCTTAATTCATTCACTTAAATGTGCAATAACTAAAACTCAAGAACGCTTTATTTAAAAAAAAGTTTGCTTTAGGAGAATGGAGTCGTACATCCGTCCTATTGGCCTTATACTCTTTGGGCACCCCATCATGCAGGGCAAGAAACAATGAGAGATATGCCAAAGAGTTTAAAATAACATCATAATACGTTTGAAATATGGAGCGACGAGTAAACGCGAAGATCCAATGGTACGTCATATACACTACTTAAATAAACACATAGACACATGTATAGAGACCCGATTTACCAAAGACCTTTAGACTCACAATCCTGATGTGGCTTGCTTTCGATATGCAAAGAATAAAAAGTTTGTGGGTGGAAGAAGGCATCAATGGAGCTACTACCTCTATCTGAGTTTGCAAGTAGGCACGTACCTTTAGGGCATCTCCAACGACAATTATCAAAATTTTTCCTGCATTCATCCGCGGACTCGGGGGGAGGGGGGTGCAGTCTTTGACACATATGCAGAAGGCCGCAATCCAATGCTATACACATATATTTCAAACACTTTTTCAACAAACCGGATGAAACTCATGCAAACTCAGTGGATTTCGTATAAACCGAAAGAAATTCATTACATTTTGGACATATTTTAACTAAAATAGTTAAAACTATATGCACGTCCGGCCGCACAGAGCTCCACTCCAACGACACAGATACACTACACTGGTCTACGGCTGGCCGCAACGGATCTCATAGTCTTCCCTATGTCTGGCAGCTCGCTCGTCGGACTGCCCTGAGCCTCGTCGGTATATTTTCCCATCGTATCTTTCCTATGTCCGACTGCGACGCTCATCGGAATGACAAAGAGGATACTTCAGCCAAAGGGTATTGGGGGCTCCTCATCCGTGAAGCCCGGGCGGAGGTCGACGTTGGTCTGCGATGAATCGGGCAAGCCACCGGTTGCGTACGCTGGCGTCGCCTCAGCGGTGGCCTTCATGGGACCCACGTGGCGGCGACCTCCCGTGTTGTACTTCTCGTCGATAATGGCAGCGGGTGCAGACGTGCTAGACGCCGCGTCGCCGATCTCCACCGACGGGGCGAGATCACGCACAAGTTGACGACGGATGACGCGAGCAGCAAGATGCTTGTGCCGTCGTGGTCCACCGGGAGCCGGCCTGGAGCAACATGCCACTTTAATGAGCGGCGTAGTCCTAACTGCCACATAATCCGCATGAACTGGAGGTTGTCATATGTCTATGGGCTTTGACATCCTCTGTTGGAAAGAAATGTTTGACCAGTCGCCACATGAATATCTGAATTTTTGCTGGGACTTGAATATTCTAGAGCAACTTCCACGCCTTCTCCTCCATACCTGTACTAGATGACCTGCAGTCCCTTCAAGCCATGCCTCACGCCTTTGTTTAGTTGACACAAGCATCCTATATGCAGATTTTACAAAGAAGGGCTGCAACTCCTTTCGAAATTCTAGCTCCAGAAGTCTTCCATATTTCTCGTGCACAGCGGTATTCCTAAGATAATAGGAACATTCATGGGCATAAAAACTTCTTCCACGCGTTGTTTGTTCCATGCAGCCGCCGAACCGCCGGTGTGTCGATGAGTTCATACACCAAGGTCGGCAGATCAGAGACCAATCATCCATAAGGTCTCAACACCTCATCATGAGGAAGCCAATTATCTTTCCATATGTCTGTAGTTGCCCCATTGTCAATATGTTTGATCCTGCTTCGGTACATCTCCCCCTTCCACAATAGCTCTCCAAGTCTGGATTGGATGATTGCCAAGGGTTGCATGCAAATAGATGAATTTGGAAAATAAATACTCCTTAGCACACGAGGGCTCAATGACTATGGCTGCTGCAGTAGACGCCACGGGAAAAATTTAAGAATTTCAAAATCTTTAAATCCAAGTCCGCCCACGGTTTTGTCATTACTTTCCACGATACCTAGTGCGATTTATGGTGTTCATCTTTACTGCCCCACCAAAACTTACTTATCAACATGTTAAGATACTCACAAAGCCCTCTTGGTAATTTGAAACATGGCATAGAATACATTAGAATGGTCTGGGCTACCGCTTTAACCAGGACTTCTTTCCATGCCAAGGATAAAGACTTCTCTATCCATCCTTGGATCCTGCTCCACAAACGGCCCTTCAAGTATTTAAAGGCACCATTTTCAATGATCCTATGTCAGAAGGCATGCCGAAATATTTCTCATTTAGAGTCTCATTAGGGACATTTAACAGGCCTTTTTATTTCACCCCTGACTGCATCTGGAGCATCCTTACTGAAGAAAATATAAGACTTATCATAATTGATACGTTGCCCTATAGCCTTACAGTAAATAATCAACATAAGGTGGAGTGGACATAGTTCACCTCAGTAACACCCATACCATTTGACTTGAAAAATAGCAGGTTGTCATCTGCAAATAATAAATAGCTTATCGGTGGCGCCAACGGTGCCACTTGCAGATCATGGATATTTGATGACGCACTTCTAGATTTTAGGAGCCACAAAAGGCTATCTGCCGCAATCAAGAACAAACATGTGGATATTGGGTCCCCTTGTCGAATACCAGATGAAGGTTTGAATTTCTTCAGTTTCTTATCATTGAACAACACTGAAAATTTTACTAAGCTAACCAAGCCCATAACTATGTCCACCCACCTCTCGGTAAAACCAAACTTGAGCATAATAGCTCGCAGGCAGGGCCACTCCACCTTATCATTCAGTATATAAACGTTGAAGTCAGAAAATGCATTGTAGCTCTCAGATGTCACACACCCCTATATGAGTATAGCATTAAAAAATAAAAAAAATCAATAAATTCTGAAATTTTGGGATATCAAACATGGGTGCATGTTGCACACCCGCATTCACTTTCGTGTAGAATGGGTGCCCATGGTATCCGTGGCAAAGGAAATACAGTCCGACATACAATCCATCCTTTTCTCCTCTATACATAGGTGTCCATAGTATTTTTTTTGCATGGTAATACGTGTCTCATTCATATCATGAAGAACAAAGTGCAAGTCACGTAAGGACCGGCATGAAAAAACTGAAAAGATAGCAGAACGGCTCTGAGCTTGACACCAACGCTCGTCACCTATCTCCGACAGCTACCGAAGAAAAAAAATGACGGATCACCTCCTCACTTGAGCTCGACGCGGCTTCATCGCTGATATGCAGCTTTGCGGACCTCAAAGATGGCTCACCAAATGTGAAGCCCTTGGCATTGAACGAATCAGACCGAGGCAACACCCCCGACACGCCATCGAACTCCAGATCTGGCATCCCACCACGACTAAGACGCCGAAGGAGGAAATCATACCTGCCATCCACAAACCATGAACCCAGCACATGTTCCGTGTTCCAGATGTCGTCGATGCATACCACAATATGTATCCAATCCTGGACTACCTCCCAAGCTCTGCGCCGACGCTGTAGCAAACGTCATTGCAACAGCGGTGCCCAAGGACACAGGTCCACCACGAGGATGCCGCCGCCATGTCATCCTTACTTGAACAAACTTGTTTCCAAATCCATCCCCAACCATACGAAGAATGGCCTTGTTAGGAAAGGATCCAAAAAATCTGTATTCAATGTTGTCATTGTTGTCGCCAAAGCCAAGACAATGAACATCTAAAAACCTAGACTACGGGAAAGTAAAAAGCGGTGCACCCGTGTGGATCTGGCGACCCCCCTCACCACCGACAATCGAGGTCGCTAGTGGAGGGGAGCCACCGGAGGACCGCGCTGGAAGATTGGCCTGTCCTGACGGCGGCCACGGTTCCAGCCCCAGGAACGAGAGAAAAACGGAGGGTGAGTAGTAGGAGTATAATTCAGTATACTGTTTTTTTAAATCAGTATACTGTACCTTTATGTTATGGAATATGTACATGAAAGCGATCACTGATGTTGGGATGAAAGAAAGAAATAAATAAACAAATAAATAACCTCGTACACGAAATGCGCACAGTACGTTCTTCACAGTTTGTCCTCCCATTCTTTCCTTCACCCTACGTATTCTAGCTCTAGCGCGATCATGGCCTGCGACTTCCAATGCTTGGCCTTCTCGAACCCGTTGATGAAGTACTCGAAGTCGTTGACGGTGGCGTCGATCTCCTCCTCGGTGTTCATCACGAACGGGCCCAGCTGCGCCACGGGCTCGCCGATGGGCTCGCCGGCCACGAGCACGAACCGGAGCGGCTTGTCCGATCTGTTCCAAACCTCCACGCCGTCCCCGCCCTGCCCCAACAACAGCAGGTGGTGCGCCCCCGCCGGCTGCGCCGCCTGCTGCTTCTGGTCTGTCATGGGCCCGAACACGCCCTCGCCCTCGAGCACGTACACGAAGGCGTTCCACGAGGCCGGCACCGGCTGCCGCACGGGCGCGGCGGCGTGCGGGCGCACCGTGAAGTCGAGGTACATGGTCGGCGTCCGCGTGCGCACCGGCGACCGGGCGCCCATGGCCTCCCCCGCGATGACGCGCACCGTCACGTCGCCGTCCGCCGACGTGGTGGACGCGATGTCCTTGCTCTGGAACTCCTGGTACCCCGGCTCGACCCTGGATCGTCGATCGCACGTGTTAGTCATCGAGGCGCACGTGACGTGGTCAGACGGGAGAGAGGAAGGTGAAATTGATAAAATGCTCACATTTTGTTCTTGGAGGCGAGGTTGACCCAGAGCTGGAGGCCCTTGGAGGTGCCGGGGCCGGCGGGCATCTCGGAGTGCACGATGCCGCGGCCGGCCGTCATCCACTGCACGTCGCCGGCCTTGATCGTGCCACGGTGGCCCTCGAAGTCCTCGTGCGTCACCGCCCCCTGCAGCCAGCCAGCCAGAGGAAAGGGTCGTCAGGTCAGGGCGGTTAGCCAACAAATCTACTAGTGTATGCGCGCCATCGTTGTCCCGTGAACATTCCTACCAGTACTTAATTTCACACGGTTTTCAGAAGACTTCGTTCTCATTGCACGAAAGCACAGGGGGTGGTTGGCGTAGTAGGGAGAGGTCGATGCCAGGCTACCAAAAGCAGGACCCGCGTTCAGAGGGCTTGTTTGAGTGAAGGGCAAGAAAAGTTCCAAGTTGCAAAAAAAGGTTCCAGGTTGCAGTTAAGTTTGACAAACGGAACGCGCTTGTTCCCCGTTGCATGTTTGGTCGTCAAAGGTGCCGCTACCGTTACAGCTCTGCTCAATGGGAATTAAGTAAGAAAGGGTTCAGGATGCCATTGTATTCTGGTGTGTGCTGTGCGGATGTTCATACTGCTAGTGCTAGGTTCGTTTGGCAGTTTTCTAGTGCTACTAGCTAGCACATCAAGAACAAAGTGCGCGCGATCGACGGCAACAGAAATGCATGCGTACCTCGAGCATGTAGGTGACGGTCTCGAAGCCCCGGTGTGGATGGTCAGGGAACCCGGCCGGCGCAGAAGCTGCATGCAGCAAATTCGGACGAGGAAGGAATCGATTAACGACCATCGCCGAAACGAACCGAGGGAGGAGGAGCAAGCGGCGGGGGGGCTGACCTGAGAACTCGTCCAGGACGAGGAACGGGTCGAAGTACCTGAGCTCGAACCTGCCGATGCTGCGGCGGACGACGGCGCCGGCGCCCTCGTGCTGCGGCCGCGCCAGGAACCTCCGCGCCACCTGCCGGGGCTTCGCCACCTCCATTGTCGACATATACATACACCAGGCAAGGCAGGCGAATGGATCGATGTATGCGTATGGATATGCAAGTACTACGACGGCTTCGTCGCGGGTCTCTTATATAGGAGTAGCACCACGGCTCGATTCCGTTACCTCATCTCCTCTCGTCTCCGGGGCCGAAGGAGAGCGACAGTTCCTCTCTCTCTCTCTCTCTCTCTCTCTCTCTCTCTCTCTCTCTCTCTCTCTCAAAGGTGTGGCGAATCGCCCAGCTAGTTTCTTGACCTTTTCTATCTTAATACAAAGCCCGTCCGTCCCGAGGCGCATGGCTCCAAAAAAGTCATGTGTTCGACAGCTCGACGTCGCCGTCGCCGTCCGCCGGTCACGCTGACGCCACGCGCACGCACGCCTCTCCTCCGCCGCTCCGCGAGCTGCGTGCGTCTGCCTTGTGCCAGCGTCGCGTCAGCACCATGGTTACCGGCGGTCGCGGGTTTTGATCTCGATAACTGTCCTGTCACCTCGCTGTTATTAAGGCCTCTGAAGTTACCGGATGGTCAAAAAGTTAAAATGTTGCCTTGACGTGAAAACCAACGGTCGTGCGTGTCGTGGCGTCGCCAGGGTTTTTTGTTCTTCCAAGCCACGGCTCCATGATTGTCATCGGCTGGTTCCTGGTTCATCCACGGCTCTTGAGTGACGGGAGATATTTTCTGAGGAAATTGGTGAAATTCCTCTCTTTTTTTACCGTAGCATTTTTTACACAAAATCACAACTTCTGTCCTAATGATCCATATGACATCCAAAACCACAATTTGATTGCTAAACTCACTGGCTGAGCCCACTTGTCAGGCTAGAAAAAGCCAGCACGTTAACCCCTCCGCCTCGGGGCTAAGACATCCATGTAATGACTAGGAAAAAAATCACAAATTAAAACATGGTAAAACGCACCGAACGATATTGTTGACGGTGGCAAAAAAATATTGACGATAAATACTAGTAATTGTTTCGATGACGTCTCTAACTATCCGACTCGTTCATTGGGCTTAGTCGGCAAAAAAAGCAAGGTGTCACGCGAGCACGTTGACTTGGTCTTGCTCTTTCTCCTTCCTCATTTATTACTCGATCCTTCATCCCCACATGAACAGCCGCGCAAGATCCGACGCCCCCGACAACCTCCTTCCTCCTTCTTGCCTCCACCCCCGCCACCCCACCACCACCTGCTTCGCCCCCTTCTCCATAAACGGTGTTATTCCTCCTTCACCGACCACGTCGCCTCGTCCCTCCATCACCTGCAGAGCTCCAGTTGCTTGGTCATCTCCCCACATTTCCACCAGCGAGATCCCGGGTCCAGCGGTCGGATCCGCATCACCAACTGCCAAAGGCGGGGAGGTTGTGCCCTCTTCCTCGACCCCTCCACGTCTCTAGCGATACTCCGTGTGATGCACCCCCCCCCCCCCAATCCACGCCGACGGTGAGTTAGAATGTGGGGGAGGAGGGGAACTGGAGGAGAAGTTGCACCTCGCGGCTTGCCATGCTCACCGTCCTCCCGTCGGCGTGAGGTCCGGAGGAACGAGCAGGTGCGAGCTTCGCGGCGGAGTTGCTGCTTGACGCCGCCAACCACTGAGAAAGAAAAGGACTGATTTTCCTTGGATTGGTCCCAGATGCCCTCATGGCACTTTTTTTTTGCCAACTCAGCCCGATGGACAGGTCGAATAGTTAGAGACCTCATCAAAGCAATTGCTATTTATCCAGAGTCAACGATAGCGTTCGGTGCATTTTATCACGTTTTGAATTGTGGTCATTTTTTACTAGTCATGACATGATTGTGCTGGTTTTATGCATTTTAATCCTCTGAAGTATTTGTAATTTTCTAGAATTTTTCTGATTTTGAATAAAAACCTTGCATTCGGTTCATAAGTGGGTCAAATTATGACGTAGAACTTAAAGAGATTGGTTTTCTCAAATAGCTCACTAGAATGTGCTGAAAAATCTGTAGAAGGTAGTGGACATTTTACAAGTTTTTGGATATTTTTAATAAGCTTCAATTATTTTTATCTCCTAAGCTATGGGCCACTTTGTCTTCTTTTCCCTTTTCTTTTATGGTTATTTTCTGACGTGCTTCTATTAGTGCCCAATCAGACTTTTTTTTATTGTGACACTTGAACTGGTTCTATGGACATGTTGATTGTATTATTTATAAAGCGGGACGAAAGCGAGATTCAGAGTTTGAACATAATACCCCAGAAGGACGATTCTCTCAAACTTCTCTTCCAAATGTGAGCTGAAACTTTTCAAGCAAAATCAATGGAGTATTTACGATTTCCAGCGTTCGTTTTTCAGAATCTTTTCAAACTCTTAATTTAAGAAAAAATTGAAGTGGAAGCGCATAACCCAGTTGCCCCTCCATGGCCTGACAGCTAGGCCCAACTAGTCATTTAAACTAACATGCATTTCTATTTAATCCAATATACTAAGAGAGTCATTCTGCCAAAAAAATATCCCAGCATGCAAGAAGAGCCGACATGGAGGTGTCAAACCTTCCTGTTGATGTGGACTCTTGAGAAAGATCAACCTGTTATCCTTAGAGTAACATTTATCCGTTAAGCGACGGCCCTTTCACTCGGCACCGTCAGATCACTAAGGCCGACTTTCGTCTCTGCTCGACGGGTGAGTCTTGCAGTCAAGCTCCCTTCTGCCTTTGCACTCGAGGACCAATGTCCGTCTGGCTCGAGAAAATCTTTGCACACCTCCATTACCTTTTGGGAGGCCTACGCCCCATAGAACATGCCACGTCACCATATAATTATGAATGAAACAAGGCCCATATCAATGTGCAATTATGCTTGGAAAACACCCAGCACAACATTCAATCACGTATGAGAAAATATTTTCTATTTATGCTTGTATTTAATAAATATGTTACGACTACTTTTAAAAAAAAAGGAGGATCACCCCGACCACTGCATTTGGGTGATGCATGTAGCTATTTTATTGATTATTCAGAAAGACCTTAAAAAGTAGTACATCAGATAGTCTGAAGTCACCATCTTAATAACATCTATTGCTATTCCTATCCACATGATGAAGGGATGCCGATAGTCCGAACTTAATACCAAACAAACATCGCACAAATGCTTAACATCTAAAGCCAGATGCCCCAACCAAGCCACATACTGGGTTTGGGGCACAAACCGGTCCGACGCACTCTCATGTGTCATCGCCGTCATCTTCCACCAATCCATTTTCAGAGCAAACTAACGCACCAACCTTGTCAAGCTTCTTTGCCATCGACGCCACCATGACACCAGACAACATCCTCCTCCTGTGTGAGTCCATCTCCGCGCATCGGACGTCGAGTCTCCACGGCGCCACGCCGCCGAGATCCGCCGCCATCAATGGGTAAGATAAATCACCGCTCCACAAAAAAAAAACGTCCTCCAGTCCCTCGAGCTCGTGTGTACCTCCAAGAATGACGCCCCCAAGGGAGGCAACAACACTAGAGAGCCGCCGTCACCCGATCTACTGATTTAGTGTTTCCCCTCGAGGTAGCTGAGAGTGGCCTTGAACTTCTCCACGGCGAACGCCGCACACAGCACCGCCACGACCGCCTTGCAATAGCCAATAGCAAGTTTTCACCCAGATTTGTTCAAAGAACCTCCATCTCTCGTGCACGGATCATCACCGCCCCTGCCGGAATCTGGATGATCCAGGCCGCCACTGTCAGAACACGGCAAGGAGAAGCCCCCACCGAGACCCGTCGGCCGACCAGAGGAGGCCGAGACCGCACCCGCAGAACCAGATCGTGCGATGGATCCGTGCCCGCGCCGCCGCCCCGGAGCCAACCCCATGCGCAATCGCCACGGCCTGGCCGTCCGCCCGCGTCGCCGTCTGGCCGCCGCATCAGTGCCATGCCTCCGCCTTACGAAGTCACATGTATATCTAATTTTGGTTCTCACATTATCAACCTAAAATCTCAAAATCAATTCCTGGAACAGCGCCTGCCTGCGTGGGGTATACTCTAGTTCACCAAAAATTTCACTGCGTTCCTCTTGCGAAAACATGACGTACAGGTGAGCTCACACTAGCCGGTTAAACATCCGAGCATTTGGCACTCCTCCGTCTCTCCCATAATTAATTAATTAATTAATTAACCAGGCCTCGTAGAGCTTCCCTGGCGTGGCCAACTGCCATGTGCGAGATCTCTGGACGCGCTCGCGTTGACGCGCCTCCATCGACGCCGCCGTCCTGTCATGATCGCCCGCCCGGAGGGAGCCAGCTTCTCATCTACTCGCGGTCGCCGGTGAGTTCCGTCAGTTTTATAATACGACGCGGGTGAAGTGTCTCCTTTTTTTTTAACAAAGCACCACGAGGATTTGAAAGGAGAGGACGGGAGCAGAGCGGTGATAACAATAATAAATCAATCAATCAGCTGTGGAACCTTCTTTAATTTCGGGCCACCAAACGGCTGACCCCGCTTTGCCCGTATATTACTCGTGGCTAACTCACTTTCGAACATCCGATGATAAAAGGTGACGAGCTTATTCCGCGGGCACGAAAACCGGCCTTCGAAAAGTCACACATATAGATTTTGATCGGAACCCGTAAAATGTCCGCCACATTCTCCATTCAAACACTAATTAACCGAGAAGATGATCACATACTCTCTCCATCTGAAAAAATTTGTCCCTTGAATAAATGTATCTAGCATCATGTTAATGTTACGTACATCCATTTTAAGGATGAGTTTTTTCAGACGAGGGAAGTACGTATGTATAATGCGTGCCTGAGGGGCATCAACCACGGACCGTGACGAATTAATGGAGCGGACAACCGGCCGGTCGATCGGGGGGAACTTTCTTGGACGCCAACATGAAAAGGACTTGGGCGCCCATGGATAAATACTAGCACCACGTGTGCTTATCGGCTTGCGCCCACAAGGGCATGGTGCTGGGGTCTTGACGTCTCCATGAGTCATGCCTACGTTCTCATTTTGGACATGGAGCTACCCAAAGATGGAGCAGAGGACAACTTGCCAACGAGACGATGAAACACACTGTTTAATGGGTTGGGAGGTCCATGTCCATTATGCGCGGTTTTTCTGCTGGCCCCGGAGCCATAGACATAGATAGACTCATAGTGACCGATTAGCTTACTATGACGAAAATAGCTCGTTTCAAAGGTAAAATGAAAGAGGGAATAGATTATGTGCATTTGTTGCTCCGCTTTTCATGTCTTCGCTTTACGAGATAGTTATGCACTAAGATTATATAGTTCTTATCTAAAGGGTTGTCTACTACAATAAGTTGTGCCCGACTCCGGCGAGGAAGGGGTGATGACGGCGCGCCTTTGGCTCGTTTTAGTGATTGTAGTCGTCCTAGGTGGTCCACAGATCTGGATGTAATTTTTATTATTTCTAGTGTTTGTTGTACTACCGTGATAGAAGATGAATAGATTGAAAGCTTTCTCGCAAAAAAAAGGGAAATGCTATTTGGGAACGTCAGGCCAGCAAACGTTGTATCCACCGTCAAATCATATGCACGAATTTTGAAGCACCAGAACTTGCCACACCATGTTTTTTTCCTTCACTCACCATAGAGAGTGTCAGCGCGAACAAGTGAAGGTGACAAGACATGCCGTTTTTGGATGGATCACTAGCTGGATGGCGAATGCATCTCCGACATCGCCCCGCTCGTCCATAGCATGGCCCCCCCTGCCGCCGCAAACTGAGGACTGTCCAGAACTGGTTATTGCAACGTGCCTGGATTTGAGACACTAGCGGGGCGCACGTCGACCTCTCGCGTCTTTTCCGTCATATTGCCCTACCTCCGGTCCCGGACTGCCTCACCTGGAGATGGACAAAATCCGGCATCTACTATGTTGCATCGTGCTACACCGCCATGTTCCATGGCTCTATCGAAGATCCCAACTGGTGCCACACTTGGAAGACGAGGGCTATGTTGCTTGTCAAGATCCCCAATTGGTTGGCTCTACTCGATCGCTGCTGGACCGCCGATCAGCAAGCCATGCATGACCCCATGCATGCGCCATGTGCCAGTTCTGTGCCCAGGAGCCCGAGAGCATGCACCACCTACTCGTCGTCTTCTCCTTCTCGAGACAGCTCTGTCCTGAACTCCTTTCGTGGTGCCAATGCACATCTAGGCCACCAGAGCGGGACGATGTGTTCCAGGATTGGTGCCTCGCCTCATGCACCGTCGCGCCATTGCCTTCTCGCAAAGGGCCCTCATCCTTCCTTCTCATCGGTGCCTGGCTTCTATGGAAGCACTGGAAGAACATTGTGTTTGACGGCGAGGCTTCATCTCTTCAGCACCTTCTTTACCACATCATTGCCGAAGCACGCCTTTGGGGCAACGCCAACAACATTGGCTTGACGAACATCTTGCATGAGTAGTCCGCATGAGGCTTCTTTCTCTCCCACCCCCTGATGTAACCCCAAGGACGAATCCAAGGGGGCGAGGGGGGGGGGGGGAGACCCCCCCCCCCTAATGATCACATTTTTCCTTGATAGCGATTAGGCAGATCCTAATTTGGCACCCAGTTTGACACGATTCGCCCCCCCCCCCCCTATGATGCATCGTGAAACTCCTCAGGACTCATCCCCAGGCCCAACCCATGTACAATAGTTACAGACTAAAAGCTAGCGAAGGAAAAAAGCCCAGCAGGTAGCAGAAGCACACGCAGCCCCCTTGTTTCCTGGTAGTTCGATCGACAGATTTGACCGCAGATCATGGCTTCATGTGACCTTCCTACCCGTCGTTCGCTAGAGTCTCCGCCTACCGCCGCCAGGATGAATTTTCTCCAGCCTTCAAGCAAAAGATCAGACAGGGACTGATCAAGGTCTAGCGCGGCTGCATAGGTGCAGGTTAACCCTAACTCCTTTGCTTATCTCTTGATTTTTATTTTGTTAAAATCTGCGTCTGTGCAATTAAAAAATCTACAAACATTAGAAGTTAATTAGGAAATGCTTGATTGTCTAATTCTAATTCTGTATATAAGAAGAGAAAGTGAACAATGAAAAAAAGTTGTCTATGGGCATTTGCGTCCAACCATTAAAGCTTGAATCCCCAATCGGTCATATCATTGTGAGCTAGCATAAAGAGGATTAGGGAAAACACCATCCACCAAGAGAGACCACATCTGACGACATACAACATCCAATAATATGCCTATATGGTAAGTCCACTCTGTCAATTAGCCTCAGTTTCAAATCTCAGTTTTTTGTTGTCCATATGAATGAATGATTGACTGGAAAACTATATTCGGAATCAACTCGTTCTAGTACCATGCACTAAAATTTTCTATATAGCAAATTCGAAAAGTATTTTTTGTAAAAATTCTATAATTTGGCAGTATTTTTTAGTGTTTGTATCAGTGAAAGCCTGATTTCAGGCCTATGCTTTTTGCACATTTTAAACTGTTTTCCACTCGACCAGTGCTCATTAGTCTGTAAGAGAGCGTAAGTGTGGAACTGCCCCCCCCCCCTCCTATACAAAATTCCTGGCTCCGTCCCTGTGTAACCCTATTACCCCAGTCCCTCTCTCGTTCCAGACTTGGAACATTGCTTGGGTACCTTGTACTCTCTTTCTTCTATCAATGAAAGATACGCAAACTCTTGCGTATTCGGAAAATGACCCTCGATGTAATTTTTATCATATTTAGTATGCCTTGTACCAAAAGCACCAAATGGAGGCCGAGCTCCAGGGAGAACTTAATTTGAAAAGTTCAAAATTTAAACTTTTCAGTTTCAAATTACCTAGACACGTACATATGTACATGTGTGTACCGTTTCATGACGAAATACGTTAAAATGGGAGCTACACACACAAAAAAACAAATTCAGGGCTTTTTAACATATTTACTGTTCATCCTCAAAATTCAAGGATTTTGGTAGGAGCTCTCAATTTCTTCTGAAATTTTACACACATACACATTACATCCTTGTACATATGTGTTTTTTCAAAAAAAATGATACTGGAAATTTTGAAATTTAAAATTTTCAGAATTAAAGCCTCCATGGAGCTCAATCTCCAAAACGTCCTACTCGCTTTGTACCTCTTATAAACCTTTGTATAGACCAGGATCCGTTTTAGAATGAAAAAGGAAACTAATTATTTCTAAATCACTACTTAGAGCCATCTAGTTTGAGCACACGATTCGTGCAAGTAAAAAAGATTGAAAAGAGCGTGCTGACACATCTATTAGTATCGACCGAAAGTTAACTATTTCTATGTCGAATCGAACTAGTCACTCCCATAGACTCACATGCATAATCATCAACCAGTAGAGGACTGCATGCTCGAGTGAACCTAGTTGACGCCTGAACCAAAGTAGCATAGTCCTAGGAAATCATCATGTTTTAGCAGCAGGCACGCCAATTATCCATGAAAATCGTGGTACTTGACGATGACGGACGGCGTGCAGTAATCCTCGTTGTGGCGTCGAGGGCAAACACGCTCGCTGCCGGAAAGCCTCAGGTTTAACCGTCCGTGGTGATGGGAAGTGCCGACGGTGACGCTGGCGCGATCCTTGACGGCCTTCCGGGTCGTCATGCCGATGCTCACCTGCAGTTGCCGTGGTGTTGGGTCTCTTCTAGAAACCTTTTTGGTGCAGTCGGGCTCGCTCCGACGACGGCTGATTTGACGGCGGTCCGGTAACTCGTCCCGATATCATATCATCCACGGATATTTGTGATGGGAATCGGCAGGAAAGGTGGTCCAAAGCTGCCGATTTGATCTGATGTTTCGGTTGCACGTTCGGGAGCTGTGGTTTACGGCTGCTGGTTGCCTAGTCATTCTCCAACCATCGGCGTCGTCCTCGCGGGGCTGCGCCTCGGCGCGAGAGTCGAGCCCCGTGCCGAATGGTGTTTCCGTGATGGGGCGCGTCTTTGGTGATCCCTATTTGATGCTTAGGGCATCTCCAACAAGGATTCTTAGGAGCAATTTCAATGGGGTGACACATTTCATCCGTCGTCCTTCGTTTGAGTCGGCGCAGACATAAAAGACGGTCCAACACGTTGACCCAAACGGACGCGTGTTTGTTTTTGTGCGCCTGTCGACTCATTCCCGATCCATTTTTAAGTCGAATTTACGTCAGCGCGGACACGCGATGGACGCGCGCTTCTCTTCTCCCCGGGCCTGCTGGTCGATGGCACATTGGCCTCCCCCTCACCCCCAGCCAACATCAACCCTCGCCCGCCTCCTTCGTCGCCAACGCCGCCGCCCATTGCCGGCGACTCTGCCAGCTGCCGCCGCTTCCATATCCGCCCAGCATCGCCATCCACTCCCCCGTCGCCCGCCACCGCCGTCTTGCCGTCCGGGAGAAAACTGCTTCCCACCGTCGCTCCCCCCACCGCATAGTCGCCCGCGACCAAGAAGCCGCCTCGCCGCCCCAGTCAGATCCGACCGGCACGCTTGTCGGACGCCGGCAGGGCAGCTAGCTGGTCCGTGCGTGCCGCGACTCCCCTCACCGGCCGTCTCCTTCTTCGACGCCCGCAAGCTGTTCGACAGTTTGTCAAGGTACGAAATGGACTCGCCGACGAGTTCTTTTTCGATAATTTCCTTTGCGACTCCGACGATTCGTCGTCCGACGACGAGGAGGAGATATTGGCTGCCGTGTTGGTTCATCACCACCTCAACAGCCAGCGGCCGTTGTTCCGTGGCTCCATTCCAAGCCACCTTCCGACGTTGAATCGCAACCGAGAGAGCGGGCATTTCCTTCTTTGGAAGGACTACTTTGATACAACAAACCCGTTGTTTAAATATCAAAAATTCCGCCGTCGTTTCCGTATGAGTAGACATCTTTTCAACCGCATTAAAGAGGGGATGGTCGGCTATGATGACTATTTCGAGTGCAAAGAGGATGCCGTCAGCAAGATCGGTTTCTCCTTTTATCAGAAATGCACTGCCGCCATCCGAATGCTTGCATACGGAGTGCCCGGTGATCTCATTGACGAGTACGTCCGTATGAGCGAGTCTACATGCCTAGAGTCCCTGTATAAGTTTTGCAAGGCTGTTATTACTGTGTTTGGCCCTGAGTACTTGAGAGAGCCGACAGCTGAAGATACAACCCGGTTGTTGGCGATGAATTCCAGAAGGGGCTTCCCAGCGATGCTTGGCAGCATAGACTGCATGCATTGGGAGTGGAAGAACTGTGCTTCTGCTTGGCAAGGGCAGTATAAGGGACATGTCAGGGCTTGCACTGTCATACTAGAGGCCGTGGCGTCTCAAGATCTCTGGATCTGACACTTTTTCTTTGGCATGGTTGGATCACACAATGATACCAGCGTGCTTCAGCACTCGCCGGTGTTTGCTAGGCTTGCCGAAGGCAACATCCCACCGGTGAAGTTTACTATCAATGGCCACAACTACGACAAAGGATACTACCTGGGTGACGGTATCTATCCTTAGTGGACAACTATTGTCAAGACAATACTCAACCCTGTCCTGGGTGACGGTGTCTTCTACGATCATATTGTGCATGTCAGGGCTTGCACTGTCATACTAGAGGCCGTCGCGTCTCAAGATCTCTGGATCTGACACTTTTTCTTTGGCATGGTTGGATCACACAATGATACCAGCGTGCTTTAGCACTCGCCGGTGTTTGCTAGGCTTGCCGAAGGCAACATCCCACCGGTGAACTTTACTATCAGTGGCCACAACTACGACAAAGGATACTACCTGGGTGACGGTATCTATCCTCAATGGACCACTATTGTCAAGGCAATACTCAACCCTGTCGGGGAGAAGAGGAAAGATTTGCCCAAGAGCAAGAGAGTGCCAGGAAGGATGTTGAGCGTGCCTTTGGTGTTTGTTAATCTCGATGGGGCATCGTTCGGTATCCTGCTAATACCTGGAGCACGCAGAAACTGTGGGAGGTGATGACTGCTTGTGTGATCATGCACAATATGATCGTAGAAGACGAGCGCCCGGAACGTCTATACGATCAAGGGTTTCAGTTTCAGGGTGAGAATGTTGTGTCTGAGCATGGAGTAGCGGCAATGTTTGAACAGTTCACCCAATTTTATCAAGACATGCGTGATTGAGAAATTCACGTGCAACTGCAAAATGATTTGGTTGAGTATATGTGGGCTCATGTTGGCAACCAATAGATATATTTTCTTTTATTCGCTTGCAAAACTATGTGAAATATTTTTATTTGTATTCGGCTTGTAAGACTATACAATTTTTATTCGGTTTATTTGACAATATGTTTGAATGCAAATCATCAATGGAAAATTGGGCGGCCAGTCGGCCACGCCGGTACATATGGGTCGGCACGTTGGGCGCGCTGCCGACTCATATCAAAAATAAGGCGAACGCCGGGCGGACAGCCGACCCAAACAAACAAAAAAGGGACGAAATCGCCATCCGTTTGGGTCGCCCAATTGGAGTTGCTCTAAAACCCTCGCATCGGTCCTGGATGGGGCGTGCCATCGTCGGGTCACACAGCTTGTCATTCAATGCGGTATCTCATCGGTTCGTGGGCCAATTCAAATGTTTGAAATTCCATAAAATGGACGCGGACCAGAGGGACTTTGCGAGCGTTCGGATAGCTGTTAGAAACGCGTCCGCCACCTCAGACCCATCCAAAACACTCACCCACGTCCACGCCCTCTTCAATGTGAAGTGATTGTTGCTGCGCATCCATGCCGGCCAGCACCACTCCAGAGCGTCAACGATGCATACATGGCAGCCTAGAGCGGGCGCAACCTCTCACTGGGTCGGAATTGAAGTGGCCTATTGTCCGAAAAATCCGCCCGCAACGCGTCCCTGTCTTCACGCATGTTCAATGCCGGAGCGGCGTGATTGGACAGGACGAGACGACTATTTACCGCATTCAAACCGGTTACCCGTCTGCCCACTTGCCGGCATTAAAATGGCACGATGGCTGAGAAACCTACTTTCATGCTCGCATTGACACGACCCGCCGCTTGACCTGCCCAGCACCCGCTACTTAAACGCGGCCTCACCCGGCACCATCCACACCACACTACGTCTGCTTCCAATCCTTCTCCACGCACCTCCTCCGCCATGACCGCGAGCTCTAGAGTGACATGGAAGAGCCTCTCGACGAAGCAGAAGTGCGAGGTGGTCGGCCTTGCGGCCGGCTGGCAGGGCCGTCGTGCGCGGCAAATATAGGTAGGCTTGTTGGCGAACTCGCCGGAGGTGAGCGATGATGACCCAACGATGGAGAAAGCCTCCGACGACGAGCTGGAGCCCCTGCCCTTGTTTTTTTTGTTATTTGATTCGGATACTGTCAATCCACTGTCCATCTTTCTCTTTAGTTTTCTGCTTTTTTTCTCCTCAACCTATCTCCATTGGATGGACTTACGAAAGAATAATATCTAATCTCCCCATCGCGGTTTGGAACCCATAAACTATGGTACATGTTGACTTCACCATGGAGCAGACACACTTCGATGTTGTCATGACGGACGAGCAGGCGGTGTCACGGCCAATGACAGTGTTCTGGCAGGCACAGGAGAAGTAGCGGTACAACCTCACCCTCCTTGCGCATCATCAACTGGAGGGAGAGGGGGAATCTACGATGAGTTCGTGAGCGAGGATGCCGTGGCGGCCATGGTGTAGAGAACCCGGACTTCGTGAGCACAAGAGGGTACTCTACGAGGCCGCACACAACGCTCGTGCGGCGGCGTCTGACACGCAGACGGACGCGGGTAGGAACTGGACAGCTGCGCGCCTTTGGCGCCGCTATGACCATGAGGCCAACCCCATATACGTCCATCATTGACCTCACATCAACCGGAGATGGCCTGACCACAGACTCTGATAAGAAAGAGTAGGACATGAGAAACAAGGACGCGTCGTGTCCCATGTGGTTTTTAAAAATGTAAAGAAAACCACAAAAATCTTCACTTACCGAGACTGACGACCGCCAAACATGTGGGCTAGTCTGTGTCCCATGTCCTAATGTTTCTCAACCGGTTTCCCTTCTCCGTATTTTCTTCATTGATTTTTATGGTTTCCTTTACATTTTATTTTTTTTAAATTTTCTCTATTTTAAAAAAATAAGCTTTATAAATTTTGAATTAGTGTGGAAAGCCGATTGTAGGCCACCATGAGTGATATATAGGAGGTCCACCTCTTCCTTTTTTCTCCTAGAGCATCTCTAATAATGATGTATGTGTGAAAACAATCAAAATATACATCACCAATGCTAAAAATGTCTCTCAAACATGATGTAGTCGGAACATCTCGTTCTTTTCTTC
Organism: Triticum monococcum; assembly: GCA_034509565.1. Classification (NCBI taxonomy): domain Eukaryota; kingdom Viridiplantae; phylum Streptophyta; class Magnoliopsida; order Poales; family Poaceae; genus Triticum; species Triticum monococcum. The sequence goes on along the minus strand of CM067845.1, from coordinate 497,919,928 downwards.
CTATCAAAGAAAGAGGTGATCTAGCCAGCGAGCGCTGCCAGGGATTTCCTCCGCTGTTGTTCTCCGGCGGCTCCTCTCCACCGACGACCTTGGTCGTTGGTCATGAGGAGGTTCGCCGGATCCATGTGGGTGGATAGTTTTTAGGTCAAAGTAGCTTAGTTTTTTAGGTCGTTCCTCGTCTTGACTTCGGCGATGACGATGGCGGTGTTGAATAAAATTTCTTTAGATTCTACTCCGATGAGATGATTGGTCCTATGGTTGGGGATGGATTTGGTATCCAGTCTGTTCAAGTAAGGATGATGTAGCGGCGGCATCCTCGTGGTGGACATGTGTCCTCGGGCTCCGCTGTTGCAACGACGTTTGCTCCAGCGTCGGCGCGGAGCTTCGAAGGTAGTCCAGGAGCGGATGCCGCTTATGGTCTGCATCGGCGGCATTTGCAAGATGGTGGATCAAGTGCTGGGTTCGTGGTACGTGGATGGCAGGTATGGTTTCTCCTCCGCCATCGTAGTCATCCGGGGATGCCAGATCTTCGTTTAACGGTAATAGTCTCGCCTTTGGCGAGCCACCTTGGAGGTCTGCAAAGCTATATATCAGCGATGGAGCCGCGTCGAACTTGGGTGTGGAGGTGATCCGTCATTTTTTTTTGGTGACTGCTATGGTGGTGCCAAAGACACATGACAGGCGTTCGTGTTAAGCTTAAAGATTTCTTCGGTCTTGTTTGTAATTGTACATCTTGGTTGTTGTCCCTTTGTGTAAAGACTAGCGTTCTGCTATTTGTTTAGTTTTAGTCAGGTTAGTATATACGTAGCTTGTGCTATAATTTTTATGATATACTCCCTTTATTCCTAAATATTTGTCTTTCTAGACATTTCAAATGACTAGTACATACGGATGTATATAGACATGTTTTAGAGTGTAGATTCACTTATTTTGCTCCGCGCCTGTTACAGTACCCCCCTGCTGCGCTGGGCCGGCCCGTTGTTATTTTTTTTCTTCTGTTTCAAACTGAAGCAACGCAAAAAGTGCGTGTCCTCGGGCTCCGCTGTTGCAACGACGTTTGCTCCAGCGTCGGCGCGGAGCTTCGAAGGTAGTCTAGGAGCGGATGCCGCTTATGGTCTGCATCGGCGGCATCTGCAAGATGGTGGATCAAGTGCTGGGTTCGTGGTATGTGGATGGCAGGTATGGTTTCTCCTCCGCCATCGTAGTCATCCGGGGATGCCAGATCTTCGTTTAACGGTAATAGTCTCGCCTTTGGCGAGCCACCTTGGAGGTCTGCAAAGCTATATATCAGCGATGGAGCCGCGTCGAACTTGGGTGTGGAGGTGATCCATCATTTTTTTTCTTTGGTGACTGCTATGGTGGTGCCAAAGACACATGACAGGCGTTCGTGTTAAGCTTAAAGATTTCTTCGGTCTTGTTTGTAATTGTACATCTTGGTTGTTGTTACGTAAAGGCTAGCGTTCTGCTATTTGTTTAGTTTTAGTCAGGTTAGTATATACGTAGCTTGTGCTATAATTTTTATGATATACTCCTTCCGTTCCTAAATATTTGTCTTTCTAGACATTTCAAATGACTACTACATACGGATGTATATAGACATGTTTTAGAGTGTAATTCACTTATTTTGCTCCGCGCCCGTTACAGTACCCCCCTGCTGCGCTGGGCCGGTCTGTTGTTATTTTTTTTCTTCTGTTTCAGAACTGAAGCAACGCAAAAAGTGCGTGTTACGGATGTATATAGACATGTTTTAGAGTGTAATTCACTTATTTTGCTCCGCGCCCGTTACAGTACCCCCCCTGCTGCGCTGGGCCGGCCCGTTGTTATTTTTTTTCTTCTGTTTCAGAACTGAAGCAACGCAAAAAGTGCGTGCAAGATGGTGGATCAAGTGCTGGGTTCGTGGTACGTGGATGGCAGGTATGGTTTCTCCTCCGCCATCGTAGTCATCCGGGGATGCCAGATCTTCGTTTAACGGTAATAGTCTCGCCTTTGGCGAGCCACCTTGGAGGTCTGCAAAGCTATATATCAGCGATGGAGCCGCGTCGAACTTGGGTGTGGAGGTGATCCGTCATTTTTTTTCTTTGGTGACTGCTATGGTGGTGCCAAAGACACATGACAGGCGTTCGTGTTAAGCTTAAAGATTTCTTCGGTCTTGTTTGTAATTGTACATCTTGGTTGTTGTCCCTTTGCGTAAAGGCTAGCGTTCTGCTATTTGTTTAGTTTTAGTCAGGTTAGTATATACGTAGCTTGTGCTATAATTTTTATGATATACTCCCTCTGTTCCTAAATATTTGTTTTTCTAGACATTTCAAATGACTACTACATACGGATGTATATAGACATGTTTTAGAGTGAGATTCACTTATTTTGCTCCACGCCCGTTACAGTACCCCCCTGCTGCGCTGGGGCGGCCCGTTGTTATTTTTTTCTTCTGTTTCAAACTGAAGCAACGCAAAAAGTGCGTGTCCTCGGGCTCCGCTGTTGCAACGACGTTTGCTCCAGCGTCGGCGCGGAGCTTCGAAGGTAGTCTAGGAGCGGATGCCGCTTATGGTCTGCATCGGCGGCATCTGTAAGATGGTGGATCAAGTGCTGGGTTCGTGGTACGTGGATGGCAGGTATGGTTTCTCCTCCGCCATCGTAGTCATTCGGGGATGCCAGATCTTCGTTTAACGGTAATAGTCTCACCTTTGGCGAGCCACCTTGGAGGTCTGCAAAGCTATATATCAGCGATGGAGCTGCGTCGAACTTGGGTGTAGAGGTGATCCGTCATTTTTTTCTTTGGTGACTGCTATGGTGGTGCCAAAGACACATGACAGGCATTCGTGTTAAGCTTAAAGATTTCTTCGGTCTTGTTTGTAATTGTACATCTTGGTTGTTGTCCCTTTGCGTAAAGGCTAGCGTTCTGCTATTTGTTTAGTTTTAGTCAGGTTAGTATATACGTAGCTTGTGCTATAATTTTTATGATATACTCCCTCCGTTCCTAAATATTTGTCTTTCTAGACATTTCAAATGACTACTACATACGGATGTATATCGACATGTTTTAGAGTGTAATTCACTTATTTTACTCTGCGCCCGTTATAGTACCCCCCTGCTGCGCTGGGCCGGCCCGTTGTTATTTTTTTTTCTGTTTCAGAACTGAAGCAACGCAAAAAGTGCGTGTTACGGATGTATATAGACATGTTTTAGAGTGTAATTCACTTAATTTGCTCCGCGCCCGTTACAGTACCACCCTGCTGCGCTGGGCCGGCCCGTTGTTATTTTTTTCTTCTTTCAGAACTGAAGCAACGCAAAAAGTGCGTGCAAGATGGTGGATCAAGTGCTGGGTTCGTGGTACGTGGATGGCAGGTATGGTTTCTCCTCCGCCATCGTAGTCATCCGGGGATGCCAGATCTTCGTTTAACGGTAATAGTCTCGCCTTTGGCGAGCCACCTTGGAGGTCTACAAAGCTATATATCAGCGATGGAGCCGCGTCGAACTTGGGTGTGGAGGTGATCCGTCATTTTTTTTCTTTGGTGACTGCTATGGTGGTGCCAAAGACACATGACAGGCGTTCGTGTTAAGCTTAAAGATTTCTTCGGTCTTGTTTGTAATTGTATATCTTGGTTGTTGTCCCTTTGCGTAAAGGCTAACGTTCTGCTATTTGTTTAGTTTTAGTCAGGTTAGTATATACGTAGCTTGTGCTATAATATTTATGATATACTCCCTCCGTTCCTAAATATTTGTTTTTCTAGACATTTCAAATGACTACTACATACGGATGTATATAGACATGTTTTAGAGTGTAATTCACTTATTTTGCTCCGCGCCCGTTACAGTACCCCCCCTGCTGCGCTGGGCCGGCCCGTTGTTATTTTTTTTTCTGTTTCAGAACTGAAGCAACGCAAAAAGTGCGTGTTACGGATGTATATAGACATGTTTTAGAGTGTAGTTCACTTATTTTGCTCCGCGCCCGTTACAGTACCCCTGCTGCGCTGGGCCGGCCCGTTGTTATTTTTTTTCTTCTGTTTCAGAACTGAAGCAACGCAAAAAGTGCGTGTTTGATTTTTTTTTTCTGTTTCAGAACTGAAGCAACGCAAAAAGTGCGTGTTACGGATGTATATAGACATGTTTTAGAGTGTAGTTCATTTATTTTGCTCCGCGCCCGTTACAGTACCCCTGCTGCGCTGGGCCGGCCCGTTGTTATTTTTTTTCTTCTGTTTCAGAACTGAACTGTTTGAGGTGGGGCTCGAGCCCAGGTTCTCCACGTTCAAAGAGCAGCGCCCCAACCACTACGACAAGCGAACCGATGTGTCAAAATGTTTCCTTTGTTTTATTTATTCTTTGTATAAACATCGCCAAATCCTGGTTTCTTTTTTTGGAACTGTTTTTTACTTTACTTTTCTCATTTTGTGTTTCTTTTTTTCCTTTATTAAATGCGTGAACTATTTACAATTCGTGATTATTTTTTAAAATTCCTCATTTTGTTTGGAACGGTTTTGTTCGGTGTTTTTTTTTCTTTTGTTCACTTGAATGTACTATTTTTCAAAATTGATGAACTTTTTTCTAAATTCAATGAACTTTTTTTGAATTGGATGAACTTTTTTTGAAATAGATGAACTTTTTCCAAATTTGATGAACTTTTTTCTAATTCGATGAACTTTTTTCCAATATTGATGAACTTTTTTTCAGATTTGATGAACTCTTTTCCAAAATGATAATTTTTTCTAAAATCGATGAACGTTTTTCAAATTTGTGAATTATTTTTCAAAATTGATTTTGTGAACTTTTTTTAATTCGATGATCTTTTTTGAAAATCAATAAACTCTTTTTGTGAATCGCTGAACTTTTTGTTCAAAAAGGTGCCGGTTAGGAGCAGAGATGAGACGATGGTACGTCTCGCAGTAAGCGAAACACAACCCTCGCATCTGTGATGGGCCTGGCCCATAATAGGAGTCGCGTGGGCGTCAGAAACTCCAACTTTAGCGCCGGTTAGGGTGCTAAAAAAAAGGCGCTACTACTACATCGAACTGCTGCGTGTTCGTGGGCCTGGCCCATAATAGGAGTCGCGTGGGCGCCAGAAACTCCAACCGGCGCTAAAGGCGCCGGTTAGGGTGCTAAAAAAAAGGCGCCGGTTAGGAGCAGAGATGAGACGATGGTACGTCTCGCAGTAAGCGAGACACAACCCTCGCATCTGTGATGGGCCTCCATGGATGGCAATCCACGCCAACAAGGCCGACAACAAATCACACATACTTGCGACAGGCTGCTCTTGGGCTGCCATGCTAGTCCTCTCTTCAGTCATGGTGGATACATAAAGTTATGTACTCCTTCTTTTTTTTTTTGAAGATCATGTCTTTCTCAATAAAAATGGCAAAGATCCATGTGGTGTTACACGCTAGAGCATCAGACCTTGTATTTGCAAATCACTGGTCACGAGGTACGTCTTGTAAAGTTCACATCCATCTTTTCTGGTGGTGTGAAGTGAGATATTGCATGTGCGACACTTGTCATAATCTAAGAGTTTTTGCCTTTTTTAGATTTTTTTAATGTTTTATCTCTTGAACCGTGTATCCAATACACAAAACATTATTATTATTGGGTTCGCGCCGAGAGCTTCAAAACTAAATCTCATGTTAATAGTTTTGGACGAGCTTTTTCCAACAAAATCAAAATAAAAAAATCAGAAACAAAAGAACAGAAAAATATGAAAAGAAACGAAAACAAAAATCCAGAAGCAAAAAGTGTTTTTTCAGTTTTTTTTAGGATGCACAGTTGTGCTTTTCGTGTTAATAGTTTTGGACAATGCTTTACATTATTCGAAAAGCAAGATGTGCTTCGGCATGAAGCACGTTTGTGCTTAACACATCTATGCTTCTCGCTTTGGGGAAGCACAACTGTACTCTTTTCACACGGTGTGCCTCACGCGAGGAAACCAAAAAAATGAATTTTGTGACAAAAACATACTCCTGTCCCGTCTGAACTTCGTGACATTAGCCATGCTAGTGGCCCGGCACATTAAAAAAATGGAAGGATTCTCACCCGATCAAGACGACAGGTTTACGCGGACTCCGGCGGTGATCGCTAGAGGATGTAGAAACCCTAGCGAACAGTGGACGTGGTACTGGCTACATAAGGCCTCCTCACCCCAAACGCTCTGCTAGATGGGCTAGGCCCATCACATAGGGTAGACATGCATTTGACCGGATCTTGCAGATGTTCACACATTTTCCCTTCACTTTTTTAACTTCTAATATATTTTAGAAATGCTATGAAAATATATATAAAACATTACAAAAATTCACATGTCTTTTTAAGAATTTATTGATCCATCCTAAAAAATGTTCATGACATTTATAAAAATATTCATATCATTCAACAATTTTTTGCACATTTAATAATTGTCTATGACACTTCATATAACTAGTTAGCGTGTACGTGCAACGCACGTCTTCACAAATCACAGTACATGTCGGAGAAATGCATAAAAATGAATGTATTTAGAACTAAAATGTGTATAGATACATCCATTACTCAAACATTTAATAATTTTCTATGACACTTCATATAATGTGTTTGCAATTGGCAAAAATGTTGATGACCTACAAAACATGGCTGTACCATTTAAAAAATTGTTCATAATATCGAAAAAATGCTCACGTACTCTAGAAATGTATGTGGAAAATGTAAAATCTTCAAACATTTTTTGTAATAATAGTAAAGGTTTATTTTAAAAGTATAAATGTTAACATGTATTAAAAATGTTCAAAGTGTACTTAAAAATGTTACACATTTGAAAAATATTCATGAAATGTGAAAAATTGTTCATAGAAGATTTTAAAATGTTCATGACACATAAAATAAATTCTCAGTCCCATTTTAAAAATAGTCATATCATTTAACAAATGTTCAGATAAATCAACAATATTTCTTGCACTATTATAAAGAATGTTCATGAAAAAATTATTGTACACTCAAACTAGAATGACTAAAATAAAATTCATGAATTTGAAAAATTGAAAATAAGAAGAAAACGAAAAATTGGCAGAAATAGGTAAAAGAAAAATAAAACCGACAAACCGAGTAAGGAAATGATTGAAAAAAGAAACAAAAAACCGGTCATAATTCCTAAAACTAATGCATATTCGAAGTGTATGGTAGAAGCTTATTAAACCACTCGCAAAGTACCCTCTATTGGGTCGGTCCACTTAGGCGAGCACAACATCCATCTCGCAACAAGGGGGATATAGCAATTGTGGCTACAAGCGAGGCAACCTATTCGACGCGTTAAATGTCAGTCGGTGCTGCAGTGCATAGGGGTCACTCGACATGTGTGGGCCCATGATTCGCCATGTAGCGCTACTCACTCATCCTTTTTGCTCGCTTTTTCAGATGTTTTTTTCTTTTGCTAGCTACAGTGAAACAAAAGTTTACAGGTTCAGGGAAAGAACCGTTCGCTGTTTTTTAAAGTTCAGGAATTCAAAAGATATCAAGAATTGGAAAAGTTCATGAATTTAGAGAAGTTCATGAAGTTGAAATTTTAAAAAATAAAGATATGAATTTGATTTTTTGAGAATTTTAAAAAATAGTGATTCTTAAAAAACATAAAACAAAAGAAATTCATGAATTTGGGGAAAATAACATTTTTTATATGGTTCATATGTTTGAAAAAATGTCTGCTACTTTGAAAAAAAATCACAATTTGGGAAAATGTTATGATATTAGAAAACAAATATGAATTTAAACAATATTTTGATGAATTCATAAAAATTCGTTGAAACTTTGGAAAACTTCATATTTTTTTATAAAGTGAAACCAAAATAAAAAAAGAAAAGGAAACCGGAAAGAACCAAATAAAACCGTGTAAAAAGCTAGAAATAAACACTGCAATTAAACAAAAGGAAAAAGAGAGTCAAACCAGGAAGCTACCTAAAACCTTGTGGAAGTTTAGCGAACTACTTGGGGCTATAAGCGCCAAATAGGAATCGCGGCTCCAGGCATCCAAAAGAAAACAAGCCGTCTAATTTTGCATTGCTATTTTAGATCCTTGTTTTCTTTTTGTGTACAAGTAGACGAATTGAATGATTTCTTTGCCTCTCTAAGGCTTCATGCTGCATTCTCGAAATATAAAGGCTTCTTACTTTATTTAAAAATATTTATTCAGTTTTGCTAAAGCACATCTAAATATGCTTTAAGTATCGCACATCTAAATCATATGTCATTAATTTTATGCTAAGATTCGCGCGAGCATTTTTTTTTGTCTTTTTTTCTTTCTATTTTGATTGAGTCACTTAGATGTGCAATAATTTGGGCACATCTAGATGTGCAGTGCCCTAAGAGCATCTAGAGCCGAACTTGGCAAGACCGTCCCCTCAAACGCTCGCGGACACGACTGGACGCGTCCGTGGACACTGACCGGGCACGCCTCATATTTCCTTCTCTACATACAACTCTCTCATATTCATCCCCTAAATCCATACAAAATCATGCATAATATATAGCTACGTACTATGTTCTATACTACTCAAATTTCGTCGTTGTCGGAGATGACCTAAGTCGCCGGCGCCGCCTCCATCTGTTGCCGGCGGCGACGCCTGGCCTCCGCAGCCGACTCCGAGCGGATGGAGTTCAGGATGGCGTGCTGCTCCGGCCATACATCCACGTCTTCCTCCATCTTCGCCGCCTTCTCCTGCCCCACATCCAGTGATGGCGCCTCCTCTATTGGCTCCTGCTCCTGCTCCTCCTCTTCCTCGTCCGTCGGCTCTTGCTCCTCCTTCTCTTCCTCCTTCGCTGGCACTTCCTCCTCCACCTCCTCGAAATCGTCCTCCGATTCCGGGGGTAGCCCTGCTTCCCTACGGATCCGGACCTGCTCAAGGAGGAAGAGATGGTGCTGGATCGTATAGTAACGGCGGCGTAGGGGAATGGCTAACGGGCTCGAGTGGCGGCGGAGGGAGGGAAGAGGCGGATGTGCTAGGCATGGGGGGGCCGGCTGGCTTAAATAGCCGGCTACGGCCTCAGGCCGAGAGCCAGAGCCGTGCCACGCGACGCTCACACCGCGGCGACGGGCGAGGTGCCCGTCGGACCGTCGGGTTTCCCGACAAGTCTGCGTGGGGCCACGCCGTCAGGCCGACATGCGGGTGTGTCCAGGCACACCCGAGCTCTCACATATCCGTCTCATATTTAAGCTGAATATGAAGGGTGCCGGTCAATCCGCGCGTTTGAGAGGTTGGGTCAAAATTCCGTAACCGGTCAGTGACCGGATGGCCTGTCCAACCATTTAAGAGGTCCGGTCGTAGATGCTCTAAAAGACCCTTATTTACACACCTACAGTTACCACATTTAAAACAAGGGCTTTCTCAAAACAACTAGTACTACTTTCAACTCGTGAGCATGCCTTTTCTTGATTAGTCAAAGCAACCGCGTGCGCATGTCTGCCCTATCCACAGACATCCCGTATTCTGAGAGAACTTCCCAGCACTTCATATTCTATTTCTTTTTGACGCTCACGCATCTGCGCCCCACACTACATAATCATTTTCTGACAAGACATTTTGATCTTCCACGCTGACAAGTGCTACTGAGTTTTGTATCTTATGGACGGCATCATCTCCACTTTGATGTCCAGGGCACCCTTTGCTAAATGGTTCTGCGTTGTATACGCGGAAACTTACTTGTGCAAGCATACAAAAATTGATGTTGAAGAAGCTAAGGTGGTGAATGACATGCACTGGGCGGATCGATTCCTCCAAGAGAAAGAATGGATCACGACTCTCACATGCCAAATCGCAATACTTTCTCTGTTTACTTTTATAAAACGTTTTAGACTATTCAGATAGTATCCAAAACAGTTCAAAGCTAATCGTCCAAAACGTCTTATAAGAACAAAGGGAGGGAGTAGTAGTAATATACTAGTACCTTTGTTTCTAAGTATAAAACGTTTTGGCAGTTTAAGATGAAATCTTATGTTGAATTTGTCGTTAAAAAAGAATCTTATGTGGAATTACTATTATCGTACGAGTAAAATACACTACTAATCTATAAACTATGTGCGATTTAGAGAGAAGGTAGGTACATGTCATCAGTGGAGTCAACATGTAAACGACCGCGCGACATATTGAAGTATACTTACAAGAGACGGACAACAATGATTTTTAATTGGTTTGGCCACAACTATCCAATTGATTGGTGAAATGGGCGTAAACGTCCGCCAAACAATGGATCAAAAGTATACTTAAAGAGACAACGGAGATGATTTTTAACTAGGTTTTGCCATGATCACCCGAATGGGGGTAAATGACCGCTTACAGCGGATCGAAGTATACTGATAAGGGACGTAATCTCGTTGAGAGATAGCACCATGAGCATCTTTAAGATGCTCAATTCCAATCAATCTATCAACACAAGACAAGCTTTTCTCAAGATTTTTATTTTGAATTATAGACGGGCTTTAGGGTTTTCGTGACATTGTGGATTGTTGAATTATAAATGGGCTTTAGCCCGTATAATGAATAATTTGGCAATTTCTCAAAGGCCCATGCGGGGTTTCATGACATGGTGGTAAGCTTAGTCCCATGTGGGGTACCCGACCGCCGACAACCTATATATACTGGAAGTGTTGGCAGCCCTTACCACCATCATAACAAATCACACCTGCTCTATCTCGTTGATGCTGGTTCTGGCTAACTCCATCCCGACAACCACGTGCACGGCTGTTCGAAAGAGCAAGCATCGGGAACCCCATCCTTTGTGATCCTGCACCCAGAGAAGGGTGATAAGGTTTTTGGGGGAGCGTCTCGGTGCGACTTCTAGTTATTATTCATCTACGTTCATGGCTTTGATTACTTCCTCGACCTGCCCCACCGACACCATGGGTGGCGTGACTGATACATCCATTTTGCATCATTAATTTTTTACTGTTATTTATCTTATTTCGGTGTCATATTTCACAATATGATGCAATTCTACTGCAGTTTCTCTCTTAAACTGCAAGATACATCAAGAGAGGGAGATTTCTGACCTGAAAAAGCAACATTAGAGATAGCAATTCTCTGGAGCTCAAAATGATGCGTCGATTTTTGAAGAATTGTGTAGGAATATAAGAAGAATTATGGAGCAAAAATATGCTAGAGGGGGCCCATGGCCTGCCAACATGGACAGGTGGCGTGGCCACCCCCCCTAGCCGTGCCATGTGTCCATGTGAGGCCGTGACAGCTCGCCTCCTGACGTCCTTTGGGTATAAATCCCATTTTCCTTAAAATATCATAGAAAAGTTCTGAGACTTCTCGCCACCGTCTCGAGGCAGAACCATGGCAGGATCACTTTTGCTCTCTACTACTTGTGAGCTGCATTGGGATTTCCTCGAAGAGGAGAAGATGATGCAGTACATTAGAGATAAGTATTTCCCTCAGTTAAGAATCAAAGTTATCAATCCAGTAGGAGAACCATGCAAAACCTTATTAATAGCACCTACACACAAAAGAGCACATACTTGCACCCAACGTGATACAGGGGGTTCTTAATCCCATCGGCATTTATTTGCAAGGACCAAATCTAGTAGTGGTAGATAGATAGATAAAAAATACAAAATAAAATAACGGTAAATAAATTGCAGTAAGGTATTTTTAGATGTTATATATGGTAAAAGGAGACCCGGGGGCTATAGTTTTCACTAGTGGCTTCTTTCTCGAACAAAAGCATACGGTGGGTAAACAAATTACTGTTGGACAATTGATAGAAAAGTGCATAGTTATGACGATATTCAAGGCAATGGTCATGTATATAGGCATCACGTCTGAGACAAGTAGATCGACTTCTGCCTACATCTACTACTATTACTCCACCCATCGACCGCTATCCGGCATGCATCTAGAGTATTAAGTTCATGAAAATCGGAGTAACGCCTTAAGCAAGATGACATGATGTAGATGAAGTAAATCCAAACAATATGAAAATAACCCGTCGTTTTCCCTTAATGGCAACAATACAAACACGTGCCTTGTCCCCTTCTGTCACTCGGATATAGAGCACCATAAGATTCAACCCATTACAAAGCACCTATCCCATTGCAAGATAAATCAATCTAGTTGGCCAAACCAAACGGATAGATTAGAGAGAAATACAAAGCTATAATAATCATGCATAAAAGAATTCAGAGAAGACTCAGTTAATATTCATGAATAATCTGATAATAAACCCATAATTCATCGAATCCCAACAAACACACCGCAAAAGATTACATCGAATATAACTCCAAAAACATTGAGGACAACATTGTATTGAAGATCAAAGAGAGAGAAAAGCCATCTAGCTACTAGCTATGGACCCGTAGGTCTGTGGTAAACTACTCACACATCATCAGAAGGGCAACAAGGTTGATGTAGAATCCCTCCCTGATTGATTCCCCCTCCGGCTGGGTGTAGGAAAAGGCCTCCAGATGGGATCATGGAAGATCAGAAACTTGTTGCACCGAAAAAAGTATTTTGGATGGCTCTCTGTTAATTTCCCGATTTTAGAGAATTTATAGAAGTGGAATTAGATCAAACAGAGCCATGAGGGACCCACAAGGTATCAAGGTGTGCCTCCCCCTGGGTGCGCCCTGTTGCCTTGTCGTCTCATCGTTTGCCTTCTGGTCTCCTCCCGAAGCTTCTAGGGTCTTTTTTGTCCAGAAAAAAATCATCAAAAAGTTTTGTAGCATTTGGGCTTCGTTTGTTACTGGTTTCCTGGAAAACCAAAAACAGACAAAAGAACAACAACTGGCACTTGGCACTAGGTCAATAGGTTAGCCCCAAAAAAGTTATATAATTGCATATAAAACATCCAAGATTGATACTATAATAGCATGGAACAATAAAAAAATTATAGATACGTTGGAGATATATCGCTCTCCGGTGTAGCGATTCCGTCGGGGGTACCTCCCTTCGGGAGGGGGAAAATCAAACGCTTCATCATCACCAACGCTCCTCTCATCATGTGAATCATCGTCTTCATCAACATCCTCGTCAACACCACCTCATCTATGAACCCTAGTTCATCTCTTCTGCTTAATCTTTGTACCAAACCTCTGATTGGTATCTTGGGGTGCTAGTAGTGTTGATTACATCTTGTAGTTGATGCTAGTTGGTTTAATTGGTGCACCATTGTTATGTTCAGATTCTCAATCATATATTTATACCCATTGATCCATATGGTGAGTGAAGGAATGCCCTAGAGGCAATAATAAGGTTGTTATTTTATATTCTCTTATATCATGATAAATGTTTATTATTCATGCTAGAATTGTATTAACCAAAAAACTTGATACATGTGTGGATACATAGACAAAACACCATGTCCCTAGTAAGCCTCTACTAGACTACCTCGTTAATCAAAGATGGTTAAGTTTCCTAACCATAGACATGTGTGGTCATTCGATGAATGGGATCACATCATTAGCAGAATGATGTGATGGACAAGACCCATCCATTAGCATAGCATATTGATCGTTCAATTTTATTGCTATTGCTTTCTTCATGTCAAATACATATTCCTTTGACTATGAGATTATGCAACTCCCAGATATCGAAGGAATACCTTGTGTGCTATCAAATGTCTCGGAGAGGTATCTCTGGGCCCTCTCGGTAATGCACATCACTATAAGCCTTGCAAGCAATGTGACTAATGAGTTAGCCATGGGATGATGCATTATGGAACAAGTAAAGAGACTTGCCAGTAACGAGATTGAACTAGGTATGATGATACCGATGATCTAATCTCGGGCAAGTAACATACCAATGACAAAGGAAATAACATATGTTGTTATGCGGTTTGAATGATAAAGATCTTCGTAGAATATGTAGGAACCAATATGAGCATCTAGGTTCCGCTATTGGTTATTGATCGGAGATGTGTCTCAGTCATGTCTACATAGTACTTGAACCCGTAGGGTCCGCACGCTTAACGTTCGATGACGATTTGTATTATGAGTTATGTGTTTTGGTGACCGAAGTTTGTTCGGAGTCCCGAATGATACCACGAACATGACGAGGAGTCTCGAAATGTTTGAGAGGTAAATATTCATATATTGGGAGGTTATATACGAACACCGGAATGGTTCCGAAGAGGTTCGGGGATTTATCGGAGTATCGGGAGGCTATTGTAACCCCTCGGGAAAGTTAATGGGCCTAATGGGCCATAGTGGAGGAGAGGAGGCAGGCCACGGGAGGTGGCGTGCGCCCCCCTTGCCCAATCTGAATTGGACAAGGGGAGGGGGCGCGCCCCCCCTTTCCTTCTCCTTCTCCCTCCTTTCCCCTTTCCCCCTCTTCGTTGGAAGGAACAGGGGGGCGAATCCTACTAGGAACGGAGTCCTAGTAGGACTCCCCCTCATGGCGCGGCACCCCTGGCCAGCCACCTCCTCCCCCCTCCTTTATATACGGGGGCGGGGGGCACCCCAAAGGCACACCAAGAAATCTCTTAGCCGTGTGCGGTGCCCCCCTCCACAGTTTACTCCTCCGGTCATAGCGTCGTAGTGCTTAGGCGAAGCCCTGCGCGGATCACATCACCATCACCGTCACCACGCCGTCATGCTAAAGGAAATCTCCCTCGACCCTCTACTAGATCAAGAGTTTGAGGGACGTCATCAAGCTGAACGTGTGCTGAACAGAGAGGTGTCGTACGTTCGGTACTTGGATCATGGAGACGTTCGACTACATCAACCGCGTTAACATAACGCTTTCGCTTTCGGCTACGAGGGTATGTGGACACACTCTCCCCTCCTATTTCTATGCATCTCCTAGATAGATCTTGCGTGATCGTTGGAATTTTTTTGAAATTGCATGCTACGTTCCCCAACAGTGGCATCCAAGCCAGGTCTATGCGTAGATGATATGCACGAGTAGAACACAAAGAGTTGTGGGTGATAATAGTCATACTGCTTACCACCAACATCTTACTTTGATTCGGCGGTATTGTTGGATGAAGTGGCCCAACCAACATTACATGACCATGTTCATGAGACCGGTTCTATCGATGTGCTTTGCACACAGGTGGCTGGTGGGTGTCTGTTTCTCCA
This sequence comes from Triticum monococcum, assembly GCA_034509565.1. NCBI lineage: Eukaryota > Viridiplantae > Streptophyta > Magnoliopsida > Poales > Poaceae > Triticum > Triticum monococcum. The sequence goes on along the minus strand of CM067845.1, from coordinate 497,904,906 downwards.
ACTTTAGTTGACTCGAGTTTGACTGCGGTCGGTCCTTGTTGAAGGTTAAAGCAACACACTTGACGAAAAATCGTTGTGGTTTTGATGCATAGGTAAGAACGGTTCTTGCTAGAAGCCCGTAGCAGCCACGTAAAACTTGCAACAACAAACTAGAGGACGTCTAACTTGTTTTTGCAGGGCATGTTGTGATGTGATATGGTCAAGATGTGATGAGATATAAATTGTTGTATGAGATGATCATGTTTTGTAAAAGCTATCGGCAACTGGCAGGAGCCTTATGGTTGTTGCTTTATTGTATGAAATGTAATCGCCATGTAATTGCTTTACTTTATCACTAAGCGGTAGCGATACTCGTAGAAGCAATAGTTGGCGAGACAACAACGACGCTACGATGGAGATCATGACGGTGCTTTGGAGATGGAGATCAAAGGCACAAGGTGATAATGGCCATATCATGTCACATATTTTGATTACATGTGATGTTTATCTTTTTATGCATCTTATTTTGCTTCGTACGGCGGTAGCATTATAAGATGATCCCTCACTAAATTTCAAGGTACAAGTGTTCTACCTGAGTATGCACCGTTGCTACAGTTCATCGTGCCGAGACACCACATGATGATCGGGTGTGATAAGCTCTACGTTCACATGCAACGGGTGCAAGCCAGTTTTGCACGTGCAGGATACTCGGGTTAAACTTGACGAGCCTAACATATGCAGATATGGCCTAGGAACACTGAGACCGAAAGGTCAAACGTGAATCATATAGTAGATATGATCAACATAGTGATGGTCACCATTGAAAACTACTCCATCTGACGTGATGATCGGACATGGTTTAGTTGATATGGATCACGTGATCATTTAGATGACTAGAGGGATGTCTATCTAAGTGGGAGTTCTTAAGTAATATGATTAATTGAACTTTAATTTATCATGAACTTAGTACCTGATAGTATTTGCATATCTATGTTGTAGATCAATAGCTTGCGATGTAGCTCCCCGTTTATTTCTGATATGTTCCTAGAGAAAAATAAGTTGAAAGATGATAGTAGCAATGATGCGGACTGGGTCCGTGATATGAGGATTATCCTCATTGCTGCACAGAATAATTATGTCCTTGATGCACCGTTAGGTGACAGACCTATTGCAGAAGCAGATGTAGACGTTATGAACGTTTGACAAGCTTGGTATGATGACTACTTGATAGTTTAGTGCGCCATGCTTTACGGCTTAGAACCAGGACTCAAAAACATTTTGGATGCTACAGAACATATGAGATGTTCCAAGAGTTGAAATTGGTATTTCAGACTCATGCCCATATCGGGAGGTATGAGACCTCTGACAAGTACCTTGCCTACAAGGTGGAGGAGAATAGCTCAGCCAGTGAGCATGTGCTCAGAATGTCTGGGTACTACAATCACTTGAATCAAGTGGGAGTTAATCTTCCAGATAATATAGTGATTGATAAAGTTCTCTAGTCACTATCACCAAGCTACTAGAACTTCGTGATGAACTATAATATGCAAGGGATGACGAAAATGATTCCCAAGCTCTTCACGATGCTGAAATCGGCGAAGGTAGAAATCAACAAAGAGCATCAAGTGTTGATGGTTGACAAGACAACCAGTATCAAGTAAAAGGGCAAGGGAAAGAAAGGGAACTTCAAGAAGAATGGCAAGCAAGTTGCCACTCCCGTGAGAAGCCCAAAGCTAGACCTAAGCCTAAAACTGAGTTCTTCTACTGCAAAGGGAATGGTCACTGGAAGCGGAAGTACCCAAAATACTTGGCGGATAAGAAGGATGGCAAAGTGAACAAAGGTATATTTGATATACATGTTATTGATGTGTACTTTACTAGCGTTCATAGTAACCCCTGGGTATTTGATACCGGTTCAGTTGCTATGATTAGTAACTCGAAACAGAAGTTGCAAAATGATCAGAGACTAGTTAAGGGCGAGGTGACGATGTGTGTTGTAAGTGATTCCAAGGTTGATAAGATCACCATCGCACATTCCCTCTACCTTCGGGATTAGTGTTGGACCTAAATAAATGTTGTTTGGTGTTTGTGTTGAGCATGAATATGATTGGATCATGTTTATTGTGATACGGTTGTTCATTTAAGTCAGAGAATTTGTTGTTCTGTTTACATGAATAAAACCTTCTATGGTCATACACCCAATGTTAATGGTTTATTGAATCTCGATCGTAGTGATACACATATTCATAATATTGATGCCAAAAGATGCAAAGTTGATAATGATATTGCAACATATTTGTGGCACTACCGTTTAGGTCATATTGGTGTAAAGCGCATGAAGAAACTCCATGCGGATGGACTTATGGAATCACTTGATTATGAATCATTTGATGCTTGCAAACCATGCCTCATGGGCAAGATGACTAAAACTCCGGTCTGCTGAACAATGGAGCGAGCCAATGACTTATTGGAAATAATACATACCGATATATGCGGTCCGATGAGTATTGAGGCACGCGGTGGGTATCATTATTTTCTGACCTTCACAGATGATTTGAGTAGATATGGGTATATCTACTTAATGAAACACAAGTCTAAAACATTTGGAAAGTTCAAAGAATTTCAGAGTGAAGTGGAGAATCATCGTAATAAGAAAATAAAGTTTCTAAAATCTGATCGCGGAGACAAATATTTGAGTTATGAGTTTGGCCTTCATTTAAAACAATGTGGAATATTTTCACAACTCATGCCATCTGGAACACCACAGCGTAATGGTGTGTCCGAACGTCGTAACCGTACTTTATTAGATATGGTATGATCTATAATGTCTCTTACCGATTTACCACTATTATTTTGGGGTTATGCATTAGAGACAGTTGCATTCACGTTAAATAGGGGACCGTCTAAATCCGTTGAGACGACACCGTATGAACTATGGTTTGGCAAGAAACCTAAGCTGTCGTTTCTTAAAGTTTGGGGCTGCGATACTTATGTGAAAAAGCTTCAACCTGATAAGCTCGAACCCAAATCGGAAAAATATGTCTTCATAGGATACCCAAAGGAGACTCTTGGGTACACCTTCTATCACAGATCTGAAGGCAAGATATTCGTTGCTAAGAATGGATCCTTTCTAGAGAAGGAGTTTCTCTCGAAAGAAGTGAGTAGGAGGAAAGTAGAACTTCATGAGGTAATTGTACCTTCTCTCGAATTAGAAAGTTTCTCATCACAGAAAACCATTTCTGTGATGCCTGCACCAACAAGAGAGGAAGCTAATGATAATGATCATGAAACTTCAGATCAAGTTACTACCGAACCTCATAGGTCAACCAGGGCATGTTCTGCACCAGAGTGGTACGGTAATCCTATTCTGGAAGTCATGTTACTAGATCATAACGAACCTACGAACTATGAGGAAGTGATGATGAGCCCAGATTCCGCAAAATGGCTTGAGGCCATGAAATCTGAGATAGGATCCATGTATGAGAACAAAGTATGGACTTTGGTGGACTTGCCTGATGATCGGCAAGCCATTGAGCATAAATGGATTTTCAAGAGGAAGATGGACGATGATGGTAGTGTTACTATCTACAAAGCTCAAATTGTCGCAAAATGTTTTCGACAAGTTCAAGGTGTTGACTACGATGAGATTTTCTCACTTGTAGCGATGCTTAAGTCTGTCCGAATCATGTTAGCAATTGCCGCATTTTATGAAATCTGGCAAATGGATGTCAAAACTGCATTCCTTAATGGATTTCTTAAAGAAGAGTTATATATGATGCAACCGAAGGTTTTGTCGATCCTAAAGGTGCTAACAAAGTGTGCAAACTCCAGCGATCCATTTATGGACTGGTGCAAGCCTCTCGGAGTTGGAATATACGTTTTGATAGTGTGATCAAAGCACATGGCTTTATACAGACTTTTGGAGAAGCCTGTATTTACAAGAAAGTGAGTGGGAGCACTACAAATTTTCTGATAAGTATATGTGAATGACATATTGTTGATCGGAAATGATGTAGAATTTTCTAGAAAGTGATATCTATTACGCAAGTTTATTCTTGTAGACACGTGTTGGGCCTCCAAGTGTAGAGTTTTGTAGGACAGTAGCAATTGTCCCTCAAGTCGATGACCTAAGGTTTATCAATCCGTGAGAGGTGTAGGATGAAGATGGTCTCTCTCAAACGACCATGCAACCAAATACAAGAAATCACTTGTGTCCCCAACACACCCAATACAATGGAAAATTGTATAGGTGCACTAGTTTTGCGAAGAGATGGTAATAAAAGTGTAATATGGATGTAGAAATATATTTTTATAATATGAATAAATAAAAATAGCAAGGTAGAAAATAGTAAACGTGCACAAAAACGGTGTTGCAATGCTTGAAAATGAGGCCTAGGGTCCGTACTTTCGCTAGTGCAATCTCTCAACAATGCTAATATAATTGGATCATATAACCGTCCCTCAATGTGCAACGAAGAATCACTCCAAAGTTCCTATCTAGTGGAGAACATACGAAGAAATTGTTTGTAGGGTACGAAACCACCTCGAAGCTATTCTTTTCAATCGATCTATCCAAGAGTTCGTACTAAAATAACACCAAATAATTTCATATTCATAATACTCAATCCAACACAAAGAACTTCAAAGAGTGCCCCAAGATTTCTACCGAAGAAACAAAGACAAGAACGTGCATCAACCCTATGCGTAGATTACCCCAATGTCACCTCGGGAATCTGCGAGTTGAGTGCCAAAACATATATCAAGTGAATCAAAATAATACCCCATTGTCACCATGAGTATTCATTTGCAAGACATATATCAAGTGCTCTCAAATCCATAAAAGTATTCAATCTGGTAACAACGAAATATCAAAGGGAAAAACTCAATTCATCACAATAAGATAGAGAGGGGAAAACACCATATGATCCGACTATATTAACAAAGCCCGTGATACATCAAGATCGTGACATCTCAAGAACACAAGAGAGAGAGAGAGAGATTAAACACATAGCTACTGGTCTAAACCCTCAGCCCTGAGGGTGGACTACTCCCTCCTCATCATGGTGGCCGCCGGGATGATCAAGATGGCCACCAGAGATGATTCTCCCTTCTGGCAGGGTGCCGGAACGGGGTCTAGATTGGTTTTCATTGGCTACAGAGGCCTGCAGCGGTGGAACTTCTGATCTAGGTTAACCCCGAGGATTTCTGGAATTTTTGGGAATTTATAGGGTAAAGAGGGGGTGCGGGAGGCCACCGAGGTGGGCACAACCCACCTGGGCGCGCCTAGGTCCCCAGGTGCGCCCTGGTGGGTTGTGCCCCCTCGGGGCACCCCCAGGTGTTGCTCTGGCCCATTGGTGGTCTTCTGGTCCATACAAAATCCACAAAAATTTCGCGGTGTTTGGACTCCGTTTGATATTGATTTCCTGTGATGTAAAAAACAAGCAAAAAACAACAACTGGCACTTGCACTATGTCAATAGGTTAGTCCCAAAAAAATGATATAAAATGACTATAGAATGATTATAAAACATCCAAGAATGATAATATAACAGCATGGAATAATAAAAAATTATAGATACGTTGGAGACGTATCAGAAAGCATAAAGGAGTGTTTGAAAGGAGTTTTTTAAAGAAAGACCTCGGTGAAGCTGCTTACATATTGGGCATCAAGATCTATAGAGATAGATTAAGACGCTTGATAAGACTTTCGATGAGTACATACCTAGATAAGATTTTGAAGGAGTTCAAAATGGATTAGTCAAAGAAGGAGTTCTTACCTGAGTTGTAAGGTATGAAGTTGAGTAAGACTCAAAACCCGACCACGGCAGAAGATAGAGAGAGAATGAAAGTCATTCCCTATGCCTCAGCCATAGGTTCTATAAAGTATGCCATCCTGTATACCATACCTATTATGTGCCTTGCCATGAGTTTGGCAAGGGGGTACAATAGTGATCCAGGAGTAGATCACTGGACAATGGTCAAAATTATCCTTAGGTACCTAAAGAGGACTAAGGAAATGTTTCTCGGTTATGGAGGTGACAAAGAGTTCGTCATAAGGAGTTACGTCGATGCAAGCTTTGACACTGATCCGGATGACTCTGAGTCTCAATCTAGATACATATTGAAAGTGGGAGCAATTAGCTAGAGTAGCTCCGTGCAGAGCATTGTAGACATAGAAATTTGCAAAATACATACGAATCTGAATATGGCAGACCCGTTGACTAAACTTCTCTCACAAGCAAAACATGATCACACCTTAGTACCCTTTGGGTGTTAATCACATAGTGATGTGAACTAGATGAAGGAAATATGCCCTAGAGGCAATAATAAAGTTGTTATTTATATTTCCTTATACAATGATAAATGTTTATTATTCATATGCTAGAATTGTATTAACCGGAAACTTAGTACATGTGTGAATACATAGACAAACAGAGTGTCCCTAGTATGCCTCTACTTGAGTACCTCGTTAATCAAAGATGGTTAAGTTTCCTAGCCATAGACATGTGTTGTCATTTGATGAACGAGATCACATCATTAGAGAATGATGTGATGGACTAAACCCATCTGTTAGCTCAGCACTATGATCGCTTAGTTTATTGCTATTGCTTTCTTCATGACTTATACATGTTCCTATGACTATGAGATTATGCAACTCCCGAATACCGTAGGAACACCTTGTGTGGTATCAAACGTCACAACGTAACTGATTGATTATAAAGATGCTCTACAGGTGTCTGATACGTCTCCAACGTATCTATAATTTTTGATTGCTCCATGCTATATTATCTACTGTTTTGGACTATATTGGGCTTTATTTTCCACTTTTATATTATTTTTGGGACTAACCTATTGACCGGAGGCCCAACCCAGAATTGCTGTTTTTTTCCTTATTTCAGTGTTTCAGATAAACAGAATATCAAACAGAGTCCAAACGGAATAAAATCTTCGGGAACGTGATTTTTTCACCGAACGTGATCCAGGAGACTTGGACCCTACTCCAAGGGATCAAAGAGGAGGTCACGAGGGTGGGGGGCCCCCCTAGGGCGCACCCCCTGCCTCGTGGGCCCCTCAGTGCTCCACCGACGTACTCCTTCCTCCTATATGTACACACGTACCCACAAACGATCAGAACAGGAGCCAAAAACCTAATTCCACCGCCACAACTTTCTGTATCCACGAGATCCCATCTTGGGCCTTGTTCCGGAGCTCTGCCAGAAGAGGGCCGTCATCACGGAGGGCTTCTACATCATCCTAGCCCCTCCGATGAAGTGTGAGTAGTTTACCTCAGACCTACGGGTCCATAGTTAGTAGCTAGATGGCTTCTTCTCTCTCTTTGAATCTCAATACAAAGTTCTCCCCCTATCTTGTGGAGATCTATTCGATGTAATCTTCTTTTTGCGGTGTGTTTGTTGAGACCGATGAATTGTGGGTTTATGATCAAGTCTATCTATGAATAATATTTGAATCTTCTTTGGATTCTTTTATGTATGATTGGTTATCTTTGCAAGTCTCTTCAAATTATCCGTTTGGTTTGGCCAACTAGATTGGTAGTTGTTGCCATGGGAGAAGTTCTTAGCTTTGGGTTCGATCTTGCGGTGTCCTTACCCAGTGACAGAAGGGGCAGCAAGGCATGTATTGTATCGTTGCCATCGAGGATAACAAGATGGGGTTTATTTCATATTGCATGAATTTATCTCTCTACATCATGTCATCTTGCTTAAGGCGTTACTCTGTTTTTAACTTAATACTCTAGATGCATGCTGGATAGCGGTCGATGAGTGGAGTAATAGTAGTAGATGCAGAATCGTTTTGATCTACTTGACACGGACGTGATGCCTATATACACGATCATGCCTAGATATTCTCATAACTATGCTCAATTCTGTCAATTGCTCAACAGTAATTTGTTCACCCACCGTAGAATACTTATGCTCTTGAGAGAAACCACTAGTGAAACCTATGGCCCCCGGGTCTATTCTCATCATATCAATCTCCATTACTTTAATCTTGCTTTGCTTTTTTAATTTACCTTTACTTTTTACTTTGCATCTTTATACCAAAATTACCAAAAATATTATATCTATCAGATCTCACTCTCGTAAGTGACCGTGAAGGGCTTGACAACCCCTAATCGCGTTGGTTGCGAGTAGCTATCGCTTTGTGAAGGTATGAGGGACTTGAGCGTGGGCTCCTACTGGATTCATACCTTGGTTCTCAAAAACTGAGGGAAATACTTACGCTACTCTGCTGCATCATCCCTTCCTCTTCGGGGAAAACCGACGCAAGCTCAAGACGTAGCAAGAAGGATTTCTGGTGCCGTTGCCGGGGAGTCTACGCAAAAATTCAATATACCAAGTACCCATCACAATCCCTATCTCTCGCATTACATTATTTGCCATTTGCCTCTCGTTTTCATCTCCCCCCAATTCACCCTTGTCATTTTATTCGCCCTCTCTCTCTATCCTCCCTCTCTATTTGCCTCTTTTTGCCCGTTTGCTTTTTGTTTGCTCGTGTGTTAGATTGCTTGTTTGTCGCGATGGCTCAAGATACTACTAAATTGTGTGACTTCACCAATACCAATAATAATGATTTCCATAGCACTCCGATTGCTCCTCTTACCGATGCTGAATCTTGTGAAATTAATACTGCTTTATTGAATCTTGTTATGAAAGATCAATTCGCCGGCCTTCCTAGCGAAGATGCCGCTACTCATCTGAATAGCTTCGTTGATTTATGTGATTTGCAAAAGAAAAAAGATGTCAATAATGATGTCATTAAATTGAAGCTATTTCCTTTTTCGCTTAGAGATCGTGCTAAAGCTTGGTTTCGTCTTTGCCTAAGAATAGTATTGATTCATGGAACAAGTGCAAAGATGGTTTTACCTCTAAGTATTTTCCTCCCGCTAAGATCATATCTCTTAGAAACGATATTATGAACTTTAAACAACTTTATCCTGAACATGTTGCACAAGCTTGGGAGAGAATGAAATTAATGATACGTAATTGCCCTACTCATGGTTTGAATTTGTGGATGATTATACAAAAAATTATGCCGGATTGAATTTTGCTTCTAGAAATCTTTTAGATTCGACTGCGGGAGGCACTTTTATGGAAATCACTTTAGGAGATGCTACTAAACTCCTAGATAATATTATGGTTAATTATTCTCAATGGCATACTGAAAGAACTTCTAATAAAAAAGTGCATGCGATAGAAGAAATTAATGTGTTGAGTGGAAAGATGGATGAACTTATGAAATTGTTTGCTACTAAGAGTGTTTCTTCTGATCCTAATGATATGCCTTTGTCTACTTTGATTGAGAATAACAATGAATCTATGGATGTGAATTTTGTTGGTAGGAATAATTTTGGTAACAACGCTTATAGAGGGAATTTTAATTCTAGGCCATATCCTAGCAATCCTTCTAATAATTATGGAAACTCCTATAACAACTCTTATGGAGATTATAATAAGATGCCCTCTGATTTTTAATCTAATATTAAAGAATTTATTTCTTTGCAAAAGAATTTTAATGCTATGATTGAAGAAAAATTGCTTAAGATTGATGATTTGGCTAGGAACGTTGATAGAATTGCTCTTGATGTTGATGCTTTGAAAATTAGATCTATTCCACCTAAGCATGATATCAATGAGTCTCTGAAAGCCATGAGAATTTTAATTGATGAGTGTAAAGAAAGAACCGCTAGGATGCGTGCTTCCAAAGATGCCTTTATTAAAGCGTGTTCTTCCAATTCCTATGAAAATCAAGATGAAGATCTAAAAGTTATTGATGTGTCTCCAATTAAATCTTTATTTTGCAATATGAATCTTGATGAAACTGAATATGATCTTCCTTTACCTAGAAGGCGTTCTAAAAATTCGGAGTATTTAGATCTTAATGATGAAATTGATGAAAGTGGGATTGAAAGAAATAAAAATCTAGATGTTGCTAAACCCACTATATTGGATTTCAAGGAATTTAATTATGAAAGTTGCTCTTTGATTGATTGTATTTCCTTGTTGCAATCCGTGCTAGATTCTCCACATGCTTATAGTCGAAATAAAGCCTTCACCGAACATATTGTTGATGCCTTGATGCAATCTTATGAAGAAAAACTTGAGTTGAAAGTTTCTATCCCTAGAAAACTCTATGATGAGTGGGAACCAACTACTAAAATTAAAATTAAAGATCATGAGTTTTAGGCCTTGTGTGATTTGGGTGCTAGTGTCTCTACTATTCCCAAGACTTTGTGTGATTTACTAGATTTCCGTAATTTTGATGATTGCTCTCTAAACTTGTATCTTGCTGATTCCACTATTAAGAAACCTATGGGAAGAATTAATATGTTCTTATTGTTGCAAATAGGAATTATGTGCCCGTAAATTTCATTGTTCTTGATATAGATTGCAATCCTTCTTGCCCTATTATTCTTGGTAGACCTTTCATTAAAACGGTTGGTGCGATTATTGATATGAAGGAAGGGAATATTATATTTCAATTTCCATTAAAAAAGGGCATGGAACACTTTCCAAGAAAGAAAATAAAATTACCATATGAAACTATCATCAGAGCCACTTATGGATTGCCTACCAAAGATGACAATACCTAGATCTATCCTTGCTTGTTATGCCTAGCTAGGGGCGTCAAACGATAGCGCTTGTTGGGAGGCAACCCAATTTTATTTTTATTCCTTGCTTTTTGCTCCTGTTTAGTAATAAATAAATTATTTAGCCTCTGTTTTGGTTGTGTTTTTTGTGTTTAATTAGTGTTTGTGCCAAGTAGAACCGTTGGGAAGACTTGGGGAAAGTCTTGTTGAACTCGCTGTAAAAAACAGAAACTTTAGCGCTCACGAGAACTGCTGTCATTTTTATTTCAAGAGTGCTATTTAGTTAATTCTTTTTGCAGATCATTAATAGATAAATTCCTCACGTACAGAAATTTATTTTAGAATTTTTGGGGTTCCAGATCTTGCGCTAGCTACATATTACTATAGAGTGTTCTGTTTTTGACAGATTCTGTTTTTCGTGTGTTGTTTGCTTATTTTAATGAATCTATGGTTAGTAAAATAGTTTATAATCCATAGAGAAGTTGGAATACAGTAGGTTTAACACCAATATAAATAAAGAATGAGTTCATTACAGTAACTTGAAGTGGTCTTTTGTTTTCTTTCGCTAACGGAGCTCACGAGTTTTCTATTTTGAGTTTTGTGTTGTGAAGTTTTCAAGTTTTGGGTGAATTCTTTTGATGGATCATGGAACAAGGAGTGGCAAGAGCCTAAGCTTGGGGATGCCCATGGCACCCCAAGGTAATCCAAGGACACCAAAAAGTCAAAGCTTGGGGATGCCCCGGAAGGCATCCCCTCTTTTCGTCCACTTTCATCGGTAATTTACTTGGAGCTATATTTGTATTCACCAACACGATATGTGTTTTGCTTGGAGCGTCATGTATTATTTGTGTCTTTTTGTCTTAGTATGCCACAATCATCATTGATGTACACACCTTTTGAGAGAGCCATACATGAATTAAAATTTGATAGAATACCCTATGTGTTCACTTATATCTTTTGAGCGTAGTAGTTTTGCTCTATGTGCTTCACTTATATCTTTTGAGCATTATAGTTTTGCTCTATGTGCTTCACTTATATCTTTCGAGCTAGATAATTTTTCCCTATGTGCTTCACTTAAATATTTTTGAGCACGGTGGTGGATTCGTTTTAAAGAAACTATTGATCTCTCATGCTTCACTTAAATTAATTTGAGAGTCTCTGAATAGCATGGTAATTTGCCTAATAATAATATGCTTGGTATTTAAGATTTGAGAAACTTCTTTTGAGTGTGTTGAATACTAAGAAAAGATTGAAGCATGATAATTGTTTTGAGATATGGAGGTGATAATATTAAAGTCATGCTAGTTGAGTAGTTGTGAATTTAAAGAATACTTGTGTTGAAGTTTGTGATTCCCGTAGCATGCACGTATTGTGAACCGTTATGTGATGAAGTCGGAGCATGATTTATTTATTGATTGTCTTCCTTATGAGTGGCGGTCGAGGACGAGCGATGGTCTTTTCCTACCAATCTATCCCCCTAGGAGCATGCGCATAATACTTTGCTTTGGTAATTCTAGATTTTTGCAATAAGTATATGAGTTCTTTATGACTAATGTTGAGTCCATGGATCATACGCACTCCCACCCTTCCACCTTCGCTAGCCTCTCTAATACCGCGCAACTTTCGCCGGTATCATACACCTACCATATACCTTCCTCAAAACAGCCACCATACCTACCTATTATGGCATTTCCGTAGCCATTCCGAGATATATTGCCATGCAACTTTCCAGCATCTAGTGCATCATGACACATCCATCATTGTCATATTGCTTAGCATGATCATGTATTTGACATAGTATTTGTGGCAAAGCCACCATTCATAATTATTTCATACTTGTCACTCTTGATTCATTGCATATCCCGGTACACCGCCGGAGGCATTCATATAGAGTCATACTTTGTTTTAGTATCGAGTTGTAATCATTGAGTTGTAAATAAATAGAAGTGTGATGATCATCATTCAAGAGAGCATTGTCCCAAAAAAGGGGAAAGGCTAAAGAAAAAAGGCCCAAAATATAAATAAATAAAAAAGGGGCAATGCTACTATCCTTTTTTCCACACTTGTGCTTCAAAGTAGCACTAGGATATAACGAGCCTCATATATTGTGCTTCAAAGTAGCACCATGTTCTTCATATAGAGAGTCTCATATGTTGTCACCTTCATATACTAGTGGGAATTTTACGTTATAGAACTTGGCTTGTATATTCCAATGATGGGCTTCCTCAAATTGCCCTAGGTCTTCATGAGCAAGCAAGTTGGATGCACACCCACTAGTTTCTTTTGTTGAGCTTTCATACATTTATAGCTCTAGTGCATCCGTTGCATGGCAATCCCTACTCACTCACATTGATATCTATTGATGGGCATATCCATAGCCCGTTGATACGCCTAGTTGATGTGAGACTATCTTCTCCTTTTTGTCTTCTACACAACCACCATTCTATTTCACCTATAGTGCTATATCCATGGCTCACGCTCATGTATTGCGTGAAAATTGAAAAAGTTTTGAAAAAGTTAATGAAACAATTGCTTGGCTTGTCATCGGGGTTGTGCATGATTTAAATACTTTGTGTGGGGAAGATGGAGCATAGCTAGACTATATGATTTTGTAGGGATAACTTTCTTTGGCCATGTTATTTTGATAAGACATAATTGCTTTGTTAGTATGCCTGAAGTATTATTATTTTCTATGTCAATATAAACTTTTGTCTTGAATCTTTCTAATCTGAATATTCATACCACAATTAAGAAGATTTGCATTGAAATTATGCCAAGTAGCACTCCGCATCAAAAATTCTCTTTTTATCATTTACCTACTCGAGGACGAGCAGGAATTAAGCTTGGGGATGCCTGATATGTCTCCAACGTATCTATAATTTTTGATTGCTCCATGCTATATTATCTACTGTTTTGGACTATATTAGGCTTTATTTTCCACTTTTATATTATTTTTGGGACTAACCTATTAACCGGAGGCCTAGCCCAGAATTGCTGTTTTTTGCCTATGTTAGTGTTTCGGATAAATAGAATATCAATCGGAGTCCAAATGGAATAAAAGCTTCGGGAACGTGATTTTCTCACCGAACGTGATCTAGGAGACTTGGACCCTACTGCAAGGGATCAAAGAGGAGGTCACGAGGGTGGGGGGCGCCCCCCCCCCTAGGGCGCGCCCCCTGCCTCGTGGGCCCCTCGGTGCTCCACCGACGTACTCCTTCCTCCTATATATACACACGTACCCCCAAACGATCAGAACAGGAGCCAAAAACCTAATTCCACCACCGCAACTTTCTGTATCCACGAGATCCTATCTTGGGGCATGTTCCGGAGCTCTGCCGAAAGAGGGCCGTCATCACGGAGGGCTTCTACATCATCCTAGCCCCTCCGATGAAGTGTGAGTAGTTTACCTCAGACCTACGGGTCCATAGTTAGTAGCTTGATGGCTTCTTCTCTCTCTTTGAATCTCAATACAAAGTTCTCCCCCTCTCTTGTGGAGATCTATTCGATGTAATCTTCTTTTTGCGGTGTGTTTGTTGAGACCGATGAATTGTGGGTTTATAATCAAGTCTATCTATGAATAATATTTGATTCTTCTCTGAATTCTTTTATGTATGATTGGTTATATTTGCAAGTCTCTTCGAATTATCCATTTGGTTTGGCCAACTAGATTGGTAGTTCTTGCCATGGGAGAAGTTCTTAGCTTTGGGTTTGATCTTGCGGTGTCGTTACCCAGTGACAGAAGGGGCAGCAAGGCACGTATTGTATCATTGCCATCGAGGATAACAAGATGGGGTTTATTTCATATTGCATGAATTTATCTCTCTACATCATGTCATCTTGCTTAAGGCGTTACTCTGTTTTTAACTTAATACTCTAGATGCATGCTGGATAGCGGTCGATGAGTGGAGTAATAGTAGTAGATGTAGAATCATTTCGATCTACTTGTCACAGACGTGATGCCTATATACATGATCATGCCTAGATATTCTCATAACTATGCTCAATTCTGTCAATTGCTCAACAGTAATTTGTTCACCCACCGTATAATACTTATGCTCTTGAGAGAAGCCACTAGTGAAACCTATGGCCCCCGGGTCTATTCTCATCATATCAATCTCCATTACTTTAATCTTGCTTTGCTTTTTTACTTTGCCTTTACTTTTTACTTTGCACCTTTATACCAAAAATACCAAAAATATTATATCTATCAGATCTCACTCTCGTAAGTGACCGTGAAGGGCTTGACAACCCCTAATCGCGTTGGTTGCGAGTAGCTATCGCTTTGTGCAGGTACGAGGGACTTGAGCGTGGGCTCCTACTGGATTGATACCTTGGTTCTCAAAAACTGAGGGAAATACTTACGCTACTCTGATGCATCATCCCTTCCTCTTCGGGGAAAACCAACGCAAGCTCAAGACGTAGCAAGAAGGATTTCTAGCGCCGTTGCCGGGGAGTCTACGCAAAAAGTCAATATACCCAGTACCCATCACAATCGCTATCTCTCGCATTACATTATTTTCCATTTGCCTCTCGTTTTGCTCTCCTCCCAATTCACCCTTGTCGTTTTATTCGCCCTCTCTCTATCCCCCCTCTCTATTTGCCTCTTTTTGCCCGTTTGCTTTTTGTTTGCTCGTGTGTTAGGTTGCTTGTTTGTCGCGATGGCTCAAGATACTACTAAATTGTGTGACTTCAACAATACCAATAATAATGATTTCCTTAGCACTCCGATTGCTCCTCTTACCGATGCTGAATCTTGTGAAATTAATACTGCTTTGTTGAATCTTGTTATGAAAGATCAATTTGCTGGCCTTCCTAGCGAAGATGCCGCTACTCATCTAAATAGCTTCGTTGATTTATATAATATGCAAAAGGAAAAAGATGTCAATAATGATGTCGTTAAATTGAAGCTATTTCCTTTTTTGCTTAGAGATCGTGCTAAAGCTTGGTTTTCGTCTTTGCCTAAGAATAGTATTGATTCATGGAACAAGTGCAAAGATGCTTTTATCTCTAAGTATTTTCCTCCCGCTAAGATCATCTCTCTTAGAAACGATATTATGAACTTTAAACAACTTGATCATGAACATGTTGCACAAGCTTGGGAGAGAATGAAATTAATGATACGTAATTGCCCTACTCATGGTTTGAATTTGTGGATGATTATACAAAAAATTTATGCCGGATTGAATTTTGCTTCTAGAAATCTTTTAGATTCGGCCGCGGGAGGCACTTTTATGGGAATAACTTTAGGAGATGCTACTAAACTCCTACATAATATTACGGTTAATTATTCTCAATGGCATACTGAAAGAACTTCTAATAAAAAAGTGCATGCGATAGGAGAAATTAATGTGTTGAGTGGAAAGATGGATGAACTTATGAAATTATTTGCTACTAAGAGTGTTTCTTCTGATCCTAATGATATGCCTTTGTCTACTTTGATTGAGAATAACAATGAATCTATGGATGTGAATTTTGTTGGTAGGAATAATTTTGGTAACAACGCTTATAGAGGGAATTTTAATTCTAGGCCATATCCTAGTAATCCTTCTAATAATTATGGAAATTCCTACAACAACTCCTATGGAAATTATAATAAGATGCCCTCTGATTTTTAATCTAATATTAAAGAATTTATTTCTTCGCAAAAGAATTTTAATGCTATGATTGAAGAAAAATTGCTTAAGATTGATGATTTGGCTAGGAACGTTGATAGAATTGCTCTTGATGTTGATGCTTTGAAACTTAGATCTATTCCACCTAAGCATGATATCAATGAGTCTCTAAAAGCCATGAGAATTTCAATTGATGAGTGTAAAGAAAGAACCGCTAGGATGCGTGCTACCAAAGATCCCTTTATTAAAGCGTGTTCTTCCAATTCCTATGAAAATCAAGATGAAGATCTAAAAGTTATTGATGTGTCTCCAATTAAATCTTTATTTTGCAATATGAATCTTGATGAAACTGAATATGATCTTCCTTTACCTAGAAGGCGTTCTAAAAATTCGGAGTATTTAGATCTTAATGATGAAATTGATGAAAGTGGGTTGAAAGAAATAAAAATCTAGATGTTGCTAAACCCACTATATTGGATTTCAAGGAATTTAATTATGAAAGTTGCTCTTTGATTGATTGTATTTCCTTGTTGCAATCCGTGCTAGATTCTCCACATGCTTATAGTCGAAATAAAGCCTTCACCGAACATATTGTTGATGCCTTGATGCAATCTTATGAAGAAAAACTTGAGTTGAAAGTTTCTATCCCTAGAAAACTCTATGATGAGTGGGAACCAACTATTAAAATTAAAATTAAAGATCATGATTTTTATGCCTTGTGTGATTTGGGTGCTAGTGTCTCTACTATTCCCAAGACTTTGTGTGATTTACTAGATTTCCGTAATTTTGATGATTGCTCTCTAAACTTGCATCTTGCTGATTCCACTATTAAGAAACCTATGGAAGAATTAATATGTTCTTATTGTTGAAAATAGGAATTATGTGCCCGTAGATTTCATTGTTCTTGATATAGATTGCAATGCTTCTTGCCCTATTATTCTTGGTAGACCTTTCCTTAGAACGGTTGGTGCGATTATTGATATGAAGGAAGAGAATATTATATTTAAATTTCCATTAAAAAAGGGCATGGAACACTTTCCAAGAAAGAAAATAAAATTACCATATGAAACTATCATGAGAGCCACTTATGGCTTGCCTACCAAAGATGGCAATACCTAGATCTATCCTTGCTTGTTATGCCTAGCTAGGGGCGTTAAACGATAGCGCTTGTTGGGAGGCAACCCAATTTTATTTTTATTCCTTGCTTTTTGCTCCTGTTTAGTAATAAATAAATTATTTAGCCTCTGTTTTGGTTGTGTTTTTTGTGTTTAATTAGTGTTTGTGCCAAGTAGAACCGTTGGGAAGACTTGGGGAAAGTCTTGTTGAACTTGCTGTAAAAAACAGAAACTTTAGCGCTCACGAGAACTGCTGTCATTTTTATTTGAAGAGTGCTATTTAGTTGTTTCTTTTTGCAGATGATTAATAGATAAATTTCTCACTTCCTGAAATTTATTTTAGAATTTTTAGCGTTCCATATCTTGCCCTAGCCACATATTACTACAGACTGTTCTGTTTTTGACAGATTCTGTTTTTCGTGTGTTGTTTGCTTATTTTGATGAATCTATGGTTAGTAAAATAGTTTATAATCCATAGAGAAGTTGGAATACAGTAGGTTTAACACCAATATAAATAAATAATGAGTTCATTACAGTACCTTGAAGTGGTCTTTTGTTTTCTTTCGCTAACGGAGCTCACGAGTTTTCTATTTTGAGTTTTGTGTTGTGAAGTTTTCAAGTTTTGGGTGAATTCTTTTGATGGATCATGGAACAAGGAGTGGAAAGATCCTAAGCTTGGGGATGCCCATGGCACCCCAAGGTAATCCAAGGACACCAAAAAGTCAAAGCTTGGGGGTGCCCCGGAAGGCATCCCCTCTTTTCGTCCACTTCCATCGGTAATTTACTTGGAGCTATATTTTTATTCACCAACATGATATGTGTTTTGCTTGGAGCGTCATGTATTATTTGTGTCTTTGTGTCTTAGTATGCCACAATCATCATTGCTGTACACACCTTTTGAGAGAGCCATACATGAATTAAAATTTGATAGAATACCCTATGTGCTTCACTTATATCTTTTGAGCGTAGTAGTTTTGCTCTATGTGCTTCACTTATATCTTTTGAGCGTTATAGTTTTGCTCTATGTGCTTCACTTATATCTTTCGAGCTAGATAATTTTGCTCTATGTGCTTCACTTAAATATTTTAGAGCATGGTGGTGGATTCGGTTTAAAGAAACTATTGATCTCTCATGCTTCACTTAAATTAATTTGAGAGTCTCTTAATAGCATGGTAATTTGCCTAATAATAATATGCTTGGTATTCAAGATTTGAGAAACTTCTTTTGAGTGTGTTGAATACTAAGAAAAGATTGAAGCATGATAATTGTTTTGATATATGGAGGTGATAATATTAAAGTCATGCTAGTTGAGTAGTTGTGAATTTAAAGAATACTTGTGTTGAAGTTTGTGATTCCCGTAGCATGCACGTATGGTGAACCGTTATTTGATGAAGTCGGAGCATGACTTATTTATTGATTGTCTTCCTTATGAGTGGCGGTCGGGGACAAGCGATGGTCTTTTCCTACCAATCTACCCCCCTAGGAGCATGTGCGTAATACTTTGCTTTGATAATTCTAGATTTTTGCAATAAGTATATGAGTTTCTTATGACTAATGTTGAGTCCATGGATCATACACACTCCCACCCTTCCACCTTTGCTAGCCTCTCTAATACCGCGCAACTTTCGCCGGTATCATACACCTACCATATACCTTCCTCAAAACAGCCACCATACCTACCTATTATGGCATTTCCATAGCCATTCCGAGATATATTGCCATGCAACTTTCCAGCATCTAGTTCATCATGACACATCCATCATTGTCATATTGCTTAGCATGATCATGTAGTTGACATAGTATTTGTGGCAAAGCCACCGTTCATAATTATTTCATACTTGTCACTCTTGATTCATTGCATATCCCAGTACACCGCCGGAGGCATTCATATAGAGTCATACTTTGTTTTAGTATCGAGTTGTAATCATTGAGTTGTAAATAAATAGAAGTGTGATGATCATCATTCAATAGAGCATTGTCCCAAAAAAGGGGAAAGGCCAAAGAAAAAAAGAAGGCCCAAAAAATATAAATAAATAAAAAAGGGGCAATGCTACTATCCTTTTTTCCACACTTGTGCTTCAAAGTAGCACCATGATATAGCGAGCCTCATATATTGTACTTCAAAGTAGCACCATGTTCTTCATATACAGAGTCTCATATGTTGTCACTTTCATATACTAGTGGGAATTTTACGTTATATAACTTGGCTTGTATATTCCAATGATGGGCTTCCTCAAATTACCCTAGGTCTTCGTGAGCAAGCAAGTTGGATGCACACCCACTAGTTTCTTTTGTTGAGCTTTCATACATTTATAGCTCTAGTGCATCCGTTGCATGGCAATCCCTACTCACTCACATTGATATCTATTGATGGGCATCTCCATAGCCCGTTGATATGCCTAGTTGATGTGCTATATCCATGGCTCACGCTCATGTATGGCGTGAAAATTGAAAAAGTTTTGAAAAAGTTAGAGTATGAAACAATTGCTTGGCTTGTCATCGGGATTGTGCATGATTTAAATACTTTGTGTAGGGAAGATGGAGCATAGCCAGACTATATGATTTTGTAGGGATAACTTTCTTTGGCCATGTTATTTTGAGAAGGCATAATTGCTTTGTTAGTATGCGTGAAGTATTATTATTTTCTATGTCAATATAAACTTTTGTCTTGAATCTTTCTAATCTGAATATTCATACCACAATTAAGAAGATTTGCATTGAAATTATGCCAAGTAGCACTCCGCATCAAAAATTCTCCTTTTATCATTTACCTACTCGAGGACAAGCAGGAATTAAGCTTGGGGATGCCTGATACGTCTCCAACGTATCTATAATTTTTGATTGCTCCATGCTATATTATCTACTATTTTGGACTATATTGGGCTTTATTTTCCACTTTTATATTATTTTTGGGACTAACCTATTAACCAGAGGCCCAACCCAGAGTTGCTGTTTTTTTGCCTATTTCAGTGTTTCAGATAAACAGAATATCAAACGGAGTCCAAATGGAATAAAATCTTCGGGAACGTGATTTTCTCACTGAACGTGATCCAGGAGACTTGGACCCCTACTGCAAGGGATCAAAGAGGAGGTCACGAGGGGGGGGGGGGCGCCCCCCTAGGGCGCGCCCCCTGCCTCGTGGTCCCCTCGGTGCTCCACCGACGTACTCCTTCCTCCTATATATACACACGTACCCCCAAACGATTAGAACAGGAGCCAAAAACCTAATTCTACCGCCGCAACTTTCTGTATCCACGAGATCCCATCTTGGCGCCTGTTCCGGAGCTCTGCCGGAAGAGGGTCGTCATCACGGAGGGCTTCTACATCATCCTAGCCCCTCCGATGAAGTGTGAGTAGTTTACCTCAGACCTACGGGTCCATAGTTAGTAGCTAGATGGCTTCTTCTCTCTCTTTGAATCTCAATACAAAGTTCTCCCCCTCTCTTGTGGAGATCTATTCGATGTAATCTTCTTTTTGCGGTGTGTTTGTTGAGACCGATGAATTGTGGGTTTATGATCAAGTCTATCTATGAATAATATTTGAATCTTCTCTGAATTCTTTTATGTATGATTGGTTATCTTTGCAAGTCTCTTCGAATTATCCGTTTGGTTTGGCCAACTAGATTGGTAGTTCTTGCCATGGGAGAAGTGCTTAGCTTTGGGTTCGATCTTGCGGTGTCCTTACCCAGTGACAGAAGGGGTAGCAAGGCACGTATTGTATCGTTGCCATCAAGGATAACAAGATGGGGTTTATTTCATATTGCATGAATTTATCTCTCTACATCATGTCATCTTGCTTAAGGCGTTACTCTGTTTTTAACTTAATACTCTAGATGCATGCTGGATAGCGGTCGATGAGTGGAGTAATAGTAGTAGATGCAGAATCGTTTCGATCTACTTGTCACGGACGTGATGCCTATATACATGATCATGCCTAGATATTCTCATAACTATGCTCAATTCTGTCAATTGCTCAACAGTAATTTGTTCACCCACCGTAGAATACTTATGCTCTTGAGAGAAGCCACTAGTGAAACCTATGGCCCCCGGGTCTATTCTCATCATATCAATCTCCATTACTTTAATCTTGCTTTGCTTTTTTTACTTTGCCTTTACTTTTTACTTTGCATCTTTATACTAAAAATACCAAAAATATTATATCTATCAGATCTCACTCTCGTAAGTGACCTGAAGGGCTTGACAACCCCTAATCGCGTTGGTTGCGAGTAGCTATCGCTTTGTGCAGGTACGGGGGACTTTAGCGTGGGCTCCTACTGGATTGATACCTTGGTTTTCAAAAACTGAGGGAAATACTTACGCTACTCTGCTGCATCATCCCTTCCTCTTCGGGGAAAACCAATGCAAGCTCAAGGCATAGCAGTGTCTCCGATGGTGTTTGTTGAGTTGGCATAGATCGAGATTAGGATATGTCACTCCATGTATCGGAGAGGTATCTATGGGCCCTCTCGGTAATGCACATCACTATGAGCCTTGCAAGCAATAGGACTAATGAGTTAGTCACGGGATGATGCATTACGGAACGAGTAAAGAGACTTGCCGGTGACGAGATTTAACTAGGTATGATGATACCGACGATCGAATCTCTAGCAAGTAACATACCGATGACAAAGGGAACAACGTATGTTGTTATGCAGTTTGACCGATAAAGATCTTCGTAGAATATGTAGGAACCAATATGAACATCCAGGTTCTTCTATTGGTTATTGACCAGAGATGTGTCTCGGTCATGTCTACATAGTTCTCGAACCCGCAGGGTCCGCACGCTTAACGTTCGATGACGATATGTATTATGAGTTATGTGATTTGATGTATCGAAGGTCGTTCGGAGTCCCGGATGAGATTACGGACATGAAGAGGAATCTCGGAATGGTCGAGAGATAAAGACTCATATATTTGAATGTTACATTCGGACACCAAAATGGTTCAACTCGTTTCGGATAAGTTTCGGAGTACCGGGGGTTACCGGACCCCCCGCCCCCGGGAAGTTATTGGGCCTCATGGGCCTAGTGGTGGAAGAGAGGAGGCAGGCCAAGGGGTGAAGCGCGCCCCCTAGACCAAATAGAATTGGATTAGGGCTAGGGGGGCCGCCTCCCTTTCCTTCTCTTCTTCCTCTTCCTTCTTCTCCTACTTGGACTAGGAAAGGAGGAAACCTACTCCTACTAGGAGTAGGAATTCCCCCTTGGGCGCGCCCCTTGAGGCTGGCCCTCCTCCTCCTCCCCTCCTTTATATACAGGGGAGGGGCACCCCATAGACACACAAGTTGATCCTTAGCCGTGGGCGGTGCCCCCCTCCATAGTATTACGCCTTGGTCATATTGTCATAGTGCTTAGGCAAAGCCCTACGTCGGTAACTTCGTCATCACCACCGTGCTGACGCAACTCACCCTCGGCCTTAGCTGGATCAAGAGTACGAGGGATGTCACCGAGCTGAACATGTGCAGATCGTGGAGGTGCCGTGCATTCGGTACTTGATCGGTTGGACCGCGAAGACGTTAGACTACGTCAACCGCGTTACTTAACGCTTCCGCTTTCGGTCTACGAGGGTACATAGACACACTCTCCCTTCTCATTGCTATGCATCTCCTAGATAGATCTTGCCTGATCGTAGGAATTTTTTTGAAATACTGTGTTCCCCAACAGTGGCATATGAGCCAGGTCTATGCGTAGATGTTATATGCATGAGTAAAACACAAAGAGTTGTGGGCAATAATAGTCATACTGCTTACCAACATGTCATACTTTGATTCGGCGGTATTGTCGGATGAAGCGGCCCAGACCGACATTACATGACCGCGTTCATGAGACTGGTTCTACCGATGTGCTTCGCACACATGTGTCTAGTGGGTGTCTGTTTCTCCAGCTTTAGTTGAATCGAGTGTGACTACGCCCGGTCCTTCTTGAAGGTTAAAACAACACACTTGACGAAAAATCGTTGTGGTTTTTGATGCATAGGTAAGAACGGTTCTTGCTAAGCCCGTAGCAAGCATGCAAAACTTGCAACAACAAAGTAGAGGACGTCTAACTTGTTTTTGCAGGGCATGTTGTGATGTGATATGGTCAAGACATGATTATATAAATTATTGTATGAGATGATCATGTTTTGTAACAAAGTTATCGGCAACTGGCAGGAGCCATATGGTTGTCACTCTATTGTATGAAATGCAATCGCCATGTAATTGCTTTACTTTATCACTAAGCAGTAGTGGTAGTCGTGGAAGCAATAGTTGGCGAGACAACAACGATGCTACGACGGAGATCAAGGTGTCAAGCCGGTGATGATGGTGATCATGACGGTGCTTTGTGTTGGGAAACGTAGTAATTTCAAAAAAAAAATCCTACGCACATGCAAGATCATGGTGATGCATAGCAAGGAGAGGGAAGAGTGTGATCTACGTACCCTTGTAGATCGACAACGGAAGTGTTTGGTTGATGTAGTCATACGTCTCCACGGCCCAACCGATCAAGCACCGAAACTACGGCACCTACGAGTTCTAGCACACATTCAGCTCGATGACGATCCCTGGACTCCGATCCAGCAAAGTGTCGGGGAAGAGTTCCGTCAGCATGACGGCGTGGTGACGATCTTGATGTACTACTATCGCAGGGCTTCGCCTAAGCACCGCTACAATATTATCGAGGACTATGGTGGAAGGGGGCACCGCACACGGCTAAGAATATGATCACGTGGATCAACTTGTGTGTCTATGGGGTGCCCCCTGCCCCCGTATATAAAGGAGCAAGGGGGAGGCCGGCCGGCCCTTGTGGGCGCGCCAAGGAGGAGTAGGATTCCTACTCCTAGTTGGAGTAGGTTTCCACCTTTCCTAGTCCAACTAGGAGAAGGGGGGAAAGGGGGGAAGAGGGGAAGGAAGGGAGAGAGGGGCCGCACCCCAAACCCCTTGTCCAATTCGGGCTGGGCTTGGGAGGGGCGCGCGCCACCTCCTGCTCCTTTCCACTAAGGCCCATTAAGGCCCATTGCTTCTTCCTCGTATTCCCATAACTCCCCAGTACCTCCGAAAATACCCGGATCACTCGGAAACTTTCCGATGTCCGAATATAGTCGTCCAATATATCGATCTTTATGTCTCGACCATTTTGAGACTCCTCGTCATGTCCCCGATCTCATTGGGGACTCCGAACTCCTTCGGTACATCAAAACTCATAAACTCATAATATAACTGTCATCGAAACCTTAAGCGTGCGGACCCTACGGGTTCGAGAACAATGTAGACATGACCGGGACACATCTCCGGTCAATAACCAATAGCGGAACCTGGATGCTCATATTGGCTCCCACATATTCTACGAAGATCTTTATCGGTCAGACCGCATAACAACATACGTTGTTCCCTTTGTCATCGGTATGTTACTTGCCCGAGATTCGATCGTCGGTATCCAATACCTAGTTCAATCTCGTTACCGGCAAGTCTCTTTACTTGTTCCGTAATACATCTTCCCGCAACTAACTCATTAGTTGCAATGCTTGCAAGGCTTACGTGACGTGCATTAACGAGAGGGCCCAGAGATACCTCTTCGACGATCGGAGTGACAAATCCTAATCTCAAAATACGTCAACCCAACATGTACCTTTGGAGACACCTGTAGAGTACCTTTATAATCACCCAATTACGTTATGACGTTTGGTAGCACACAAAGTGTTCCTCCGGCACACGGGAGTTGAAGGAAATATGCCCTAGAGGAAATAATAAAGTTATTATTTATTTCCTTACATCATGATAAATGTTTATTATTCATGCTAGAATTGTATTAACCGGAAACATAATACATGTGTGAATACATAGACCAACAGAGTGTCACTAGTATGCCTCTACTTGACTAGCTCGTTAATCAAAGATGGTTATGTTTCCTAACCATGAACAAAGAGTTGTTAACGAGGTCACATCATTAGTTGAATGATCTGATTGACATGACCCATTCCATTAGCTTAGCACCCGATCGTTTAGTATGTTGCTATTGCTTTCTTCATGACTTATACATGTTCCTATAACTATGAGATTATGCAACTCCCGTTTACCGGAGGAACACTTTGGGTACTACCAAACGTCACAACGTAACTGGGTGATTATAAAGGAGTACTACAGGTGTCTCCAATGGTAGATGTTGGGTTGGCGTATTTCGAGATTAGGGTTTGTCACTCCGATTGTCGGAGAGGTATCTCTGGGCCCTCTCGGTAATGCACATCACATAAGCCTTGCAAGCACTGCAACTAATATGTTAGTTGTGAGATGATGTATTACGGAACGAGTAAAGAGACTTGCCAGTAACGAGATTGAACTAGGTATTGGATACCGACGATCGAATCTCGGGCAAGTAACATACCGATGACAAAGGGAACAACGTATGTTGTTATGCGGTCTGACCGATAAAGATCTTCGTAGAATATGTAGGAGCCAATATGGGCATCCAGGTCCCGCTATTGGTTATTGACCGGAGACGTGTCTCGGTCATGTCTACATTGTTCTCGAACCATAGGGTCCGCATGCTTAACGTTACGATGACAGTTATTATGAGTTTATGCATTTTGATGTACCGAAGGTTGTTCGGAGTCCCGGATGAGATCACGGACATGACGAGGAGTCTCGGAATGGTCGAGACGTAAAGATTGATATATTGGAAGCCTATGTTTGGACATAGGAAGTGTTCCGGGTGAAATCAGGATTTTACCGGAATACCGGGAGGGTTACCGGAACCCCCCGGGAGACTAATGGGCCTATTGGGCCTTAGTGGAAAAAGAGAAAAGGGACAAGCCCATAGCTGGCCGGCGCCCCCCCCCCCCTTTCCCCAAGTCCTAGTAGGACTAGGATAAGGGGCCGGCCCCCCTTCTCTCTCCTTTTTCCCCGAGAGTCCTAATTGGATTAGGATTGGAGGGAGGAGTCCTACTCCCGGTGGGAGTAGGACTCCCCTGCGCCTCCCTCTCCCTGGCCGGCCGGCCCCTCTCCTCCAACCTTTATATACGGGGGCAGGGGACACCCCATGACACACAAGTTGATCCTTGAGATCGTTCCTTAGCCGTGTGCGGTGCCCCCTGCCACCATATTCCACCTCGATCATACCGTTGTAGTGCTTAGGCGAAGCCCTGCGTCGGTAGTACATCAAGATCGTCACCACGCCGTCGTGCTGACGGAACTCTTCCTCGACGCTTTGCTGGATCGGAGCCCGAGGATGGTCATCGAGCTGAATGTGTGCTAAGAACTCGGAGGTGCCGGAGTAACGGTGCTTGGATCGGTCAGATCGGGAAGAAGACGTACGACTACTTCCTCTACGTTGTGTGATCGCTTCCGCAGTCGGTCTGCGTTGGTACGTAGACAACACTCTCCCCTCTCGTTGCTGTGCATCACCATGATCTTGCGTGTGCATAGGAAATTTTTCGAAATTACTACGTTCCCCAACAGTGGCATCCGAGCCTAGGTTTTATGGTTTGATGTTATTTGCACGAGTAGAACACAAGTGAGTTGTGGGCGATACAAGTCATACTACCTACCAGCATGTCATACTTTGGTTCGGCGGTATTGTTGGGTGAGACGATCCGGACCAACCTTACGCGTACTCTTACGCGAGACCGGTTCCCTCGACGTGCTTTGCACATAGATGGCTTGCGGAAGACTGTCTCTCCAACTTTAGTTGAACCAAGTGTGACTACGCCCGGTCCTTGAGAAGGTTAAAACGGAGTCTATTTGACGAACTATCATTGTGGTTTTGATGCATAGGTGAGATGAGTTCTTACTTAAGCCCGTAGCAGCCACGTAAAACTTGCAACAACAAAGTAGAGGACGTCTAACTTGTTTTTGCAGGGCATGTTGTGATGTGATATGGTCAAGGCATGATGCTGATTTTATTGTATGAGATGATCATGTTTTGTAACCGAGTTATCGGCAACTGGCAGGAGCCATATGGTTGTCGCTTTATTGTATGCAATGCAATCGCGATGTAATGCTTTACTTTATTACTAAACGGTAGTGATAGTCGTGGAAGCATAAGATTGGTGAGACGACAACGATGCTACGATGGAGATCAAGGTGTCGCACCGGTGACGATGGTGATCATGACGGTGCTTCGGAGATGGAGATCACAAACACAAGATGATGATGGCCATATCATATCACTTATATTGATTGCATGTGATGTTTATCCTTTTATGCATCTTATCTTGCTTTGATTGACGGTAGCATTATAAGATGATCTCTCACTAAAATTATCAAGAAGTGTTCTCCCTGAGTATGCACCGTTGCCAAAGTTCGTCGTGCCCAGACACCACGTGATGATCGGGTGTGATAAGCTCTACGTCCAAATACAACGGGTGCAAAACAGTTGCACATGCAGAATACTCAGGTTATACTTGACGAGCCAAGCATATACAGATATGGCCTCGGAACATGGAGACCGAAAGGTCGAGCGTGAATCATATAGTAGATATGATCAACATAACAATGTTCACCATTGAAAACTACTCCATCTCACGTGATGATCGGTTATGGTTTAGTTGATTTGGATCACGTAATCACTTAGAAGATTAGAGGGATGTCTATCTAAGTGGGAGTTCCTAAGTAATTTGATTAACTGAACTTAAACTTATCATGAACTTAGTACCTGATAGTATCTTGCTTGTTTATGTTGATTGTAGATAGATGGCTCGTGCTATTGTTCCGTTGAATTTTAATGCGTTCCTTGAGAAAGCAAAGTTGAAAGATGATGGTAGCAATTACACGGACTGGGTCCGTAACCTGAGGATCATCCTCATTGCTGCACAGAAG
Source organism: Triticum monococcum (assembly GCA_034509565.1). Taxonomy (NCBI): domain Eukaryota; kingdom Viridiplantae; phylum Streptophyta; class Magnoliopsida; order Poales; family Poaceae; genus Triticum; species Triticum monococcum. Next base: position 497,876,804 of record CM067845.1, on the reverse strand, counting down.
AATTACGTCCTGGAAGCACTGCTGGGTGACAGGCCTGCTGCTGGAGCAACGCCAGATGTTATGAACGTCTGGCAAAGCAAAGCTGATGACTACTCGATAGTTCAATGTGCCATGCTTTACGGCTTAGAATCGGGACTTCAACGACGTTTTGAACGTCATGGTGCATATGAGATGTTCCAGGAGTTGAAGTTAATATTTCAAGCAAATGCCCGAATTGAGAGATATGAAGTCTCCAATAAGTTCTATAGCTGCAAGATGGAGGAGAATAGTTCTGTCAGTGAGCATATACTCAAAATGTCTGGGTATAATAATCACTTGATTCAGATGGGAGTTAATCTTCCAGATGATTGCGTCATTGACAGAATTCTCCAATCACTGCCACCAAGCTACAAGAGCTTCGTGATGAACTATAATATGCAAGGGATGAACAAGACTATTCCCGAGCTCTTCGCAATGCTGAAAGCTGCGGAGGTAGAAATCAAGAAGGAGCATCAAGTGTTGATGGTTAGCAAAACCACTAGTTTCAAGAAAAAGGGCAAAGCGAAGAAGAAGGGAAACTTCAAGAAGAACAGCAAACAAGTTGCTGCTCAGGAGAAGAAACCCAAGTCTGGACCTAAGCCTGAAACTGAGTGCTTCTACTGCAAGCAGACTGGTCACTGGAAGCGGAACTGCCCCAAGTATTTGGCGGATAAGAAGGATGGCAAAGTGAGCAAAGGTATATGTGATATACATGTTATTGATGTGTACCTTACTAGAGCTCGCAGTAGCACCTGGGTATTTGATACTGGTTCTGTTGCTAATATTTGCAACTCGAAACAGGGACTACGGAATAAGCGGACACTAGCAAAGGACGAGGTGACGATGCGCGTGGGAAACGGTTCCAAAGTCGATGTGATCGCGGTCGGCACGCTACCTCTACATCTACCTTCGGGATTAATATTAGACCTAAATAATTGTTATTTGGTGCCAGCGTTGAGCATGAACATTATATCTGGATCTTGTTTAATGCGAGACGGTTATTCATTTAAATCAGAGAATAATGGTTGTTCTATTTATATGAATAATATCTTTTATGGTCATGCACCTTTGAAGAGTGGTCTATTCTTGTTGAATCTCGAAGATAGTGATACACATATTCATAATGTAGAAGCCAAAAGATGCAAAGTTAATAATGATAGTGCAACTTATTTGTGGCACTGCCGTTTAGGTCATATCGGTGTAAAGCGCATGAAGAAACTCCATACTGATGGGCTTTTGGAACCACTTGATTATGAATCACTTGGTACTTGCGAACCGTGCCTCATAGGCAAGATGACTAAAACACCATTCTCCGGTACTATGGAGAGAGCAACAGATTTATTGGAAATCATACATACCGATGTATGTGGTCCGATGAATATTGAGGCTCGTGGCGGATATCGTTATTTTCTCAACTTCACAGATGATTTAAGCAGATATGGGTATATCTACTTAATGAAACATAAGTCTGAAACATTTGAAAAGTTCAAAGAATTTCAGAGTGAAGTTGAAAATCATCGTAACAAGAAAATAAAGTTTCTACGATTTGATCGTGGAGGAGAATATTTGAGTTACGAGTTTGGTGTACATTTGAAAAATTGTGGAATAGTTTCGCAACTCACGCCACCCGGAACACCACAGCGTAATGGTGTGTCCGAACGTTGTAATCGTACTTTACTAGATATGGTGCGATCTATGATGTCTCTTACTGATTTACCGCTATCGTTTTGGGGTTATGCTTTAGAGACGGCCGCATTCACATTAAACAGGGCACCATCAAAATCCGTTGAGACGACACCTTATGAACTATGGTTTGGCAAGAAACCAAAGTTGTCGTTTCTTAAAGTTTGGGGCTGCGATGCTTATGTGAAAAAGCTTCAACCTGATAAGCTCGAACCCAAATCGGAGAAATGTGTCTTCATAGGATATCCAAAGGAAACTATTGGATACACCTTCTATCACAGATCCGAAGGCAAGACTTTTGTTGCTAAATTCGGAAACTTTCTAGAGAAGGAGTTTCTCTCGAAAGAAGTGAGTGGGAGGAAAGTAGAACTTGACGAGGTAACTGTACCTGCTCCCTTATTGGAAAATAGTACATCACAGAAAACTGTTTCTGCGACACCTATACCAATCAGTGAGGAAGCTAATGATGATGATCATGAAGCTTCAGAACAAGATACTACTGAACCACGTAGATCAACTAGAGTGAGATCCGCACCAGAGTGGTACGGTAATCCAGTTCTGGAAGTCATGATGCTAGATCATGATGAACCTACGAACTATGAAGAAGCGATGGTGAGCCCAGATTCCGCAAAGTGGCTTGAGGCCATGAAATCTGAGATGGGATCCATGTATGAAAACAAAGTATGGACTTTGGTTGACTTGCCCGATGATCGGCAAGCAATTGAGAATAAATGGATCTTCAAGAAAAAGACTGACGCTGACGGTAATATTACTGTCTATAAAGCTCGACTTGTCGCGAAAGGTTTTCGACAAGTTCAAGGAGTTGACTACGATGAGACCTTCTCACCCGTAGCGATGCTTAAGTCCTTCAGAATTATGTTAGCAATTGCCGCATTTTATGATTATGAAATATGGCAGATGGATGTCAAAACTGCATTCCTGAATGGATTTCTGGAAGAAGAGTTGTATATGATACAACCAGAAGGTTTTGTCGATCCAAAGGGAGCTAAAAAAGTATGCAAACTCCAGCGATCCATTTATGGACTGCTGCAAGCATCTTGGAGTTGGAATAAACGCTTTGATAGTGTGATCAAAGCATTTGGCTTTATACAGACTTTTGGAGAAGCCTGTATTTACAAGAAAGTGAGTGGGAGCTCTCTAGCATTTCTAATATTATATGTGGATGACATATTGCTGATTGGAAATGATATAGAATTTCTGGATAGCATAAAGGGATACTTGAATAAAAGTTTTTCGATGAAAGACCTCGGGGAAGCTGCTTACATATTAGGCATAAAGATCTATAGAGATAGATCAAAACGCTTAATTGGACTTTCACAGAGCACATACCTTGACAAGATTTTGAAGAAGTTCAAAATGGATCAAGCAAAGAAAGGGTTCTTGCCTGTGTTACAAGGTATGAAGTTGAGTAAGACTCAATGCCCGACCTCTGCAGAAGATAGAGAGAAAATGAAAGATGTTCCCTATGCTTCAGCCATAGGCTCTATCATGTATGCAATGCTGTGTACCAGACCTGATGTGTGCCTTGCTATAAGTTTAGCAGGGAGGTACCAAAGTAATCCAGGAATGGATCACTGGACAGCGGTCAAGAACATCCTGAAATACCTGAAAAGGACTAAGGATATGTTTCTCATATATGGAGGTGACAAAAAGCTCACCGTAAGAGGTTACGTTGATGCAAGCTTTGACACTGATCCGGACGATTCTAAATCGCAAACCGGATACGTGTTTACTTTAAACGGTGGAGCTGTCAGTTGGTGCAGTTCTAAACAAAGTGTCGTAGCGGGATCTACATGTGAAGCGGAGTACATAGCTGCTTCGGAAGCAGCAAACGAAGGAGTCTGGATGAAGGAGTTCATATCCGATCTAGGTGTCATACCTAGTGCATCGGGTCCAATGAAAATCTTCTGTGACAATACTGGTGCAATTGCCTTGGCAAAGGAATCCAGATTTCACAAGAGGACCAAACACATCAAGAGACGCTTCAACTCCATCCGGGATTTAGTCCAGGTGGGAGACATAGAGATTTGCAAGATACATACGGATCTGAACGTTGCAGACCCGTTGACTAAGCCTCTTCCACGAGCAAAACATGATCAGCACCAAGGCTCCATGGGTGTTAGAATCATTATAGTGTAATCTAGATTATTGACTCTAGTGCAAGTGGGAGACTGAAGGAAATATGCCCTAGAGGCAATAATAAAGTTATTATTTATTTCCTTACATCATGATAAATGTTTATTATTCATGCTAGAATTGTATTAACCGGAAACATAATACATGTGTGAATACATAGACCAACAGAGTGTCACTAGTATGCCTCTACTTGACTAGCTCGTTAATCAAAGATGGTTATGTTTCCTAACCATGAACAAAGAGTTGTTAACGAGGTCACATCATTAGTTGAATGATCTGATTGACATGACCCATTCCATTAGCTTAGCACCCGATCGTTTAGTATGTTGCTATTGCTTTCTTCATGACTTATACATGTTCCTATAACTATGAGATTATGCAACTCCCGTTTACCGGAGGAACACTTTGGGTACTACCAAACGTCACAACGTAACTGGGTGATTATAAAGGAGTACTATAGGTGTCCCCAATGGTAGATGTTGGGTTGGCGTATTTCGAGATTAGGGTTTGTCACTCCGATTGTCGGAGAGGTATCTCTGGGCCCTCTCGGTAATGCACATCACATAAGCCTTGCAAGCACTGCAACTAATATGTTAGTTGTGAGATGATGTATTACGGAACGAGTAAAGAGACTTGCCAGTAACGAGATTGAACTAGGTATTGGATACCGACGATCGAATCTCGGGCAAGTAACATACCGATGACAAAGGGAACAACGTATGTTGTTATGCGGTCTGACCAATAAAGATCTTCGTAGAATATGTAGGAGCCAATATGGGCATCCAGGTCCCGCTATTGGTTATTGACCGGAGACGTGTCTCGGTCATGTCTACATTGTTCTCGAACCGTAGGGTCCGCACGCTTAACGTTACGATGACAGTTATTATGAGTTTATGCATTTTGATGTACCGAAGGTTGTTCGGAGTCCCGGATGAGATCACGGACATGACGAGGAGTCTCGGAATGGTCGAGACATAAAGATTGATATATTGGAAGCCTATGTTTGGACATAGGAAGTGTTCCGGGTGAAATCGGGATTTTACCGGAATACCGGGAGGGTTACCGGAACCCCCCGGGAGACTAATGGGCCTATTGGGCCTTAGTGGAAAAAGAGAAAAGGGACAAGCCCATAGCTGGCCGGCGCCCCCCCTTTCCCCAAGTCCTAGTAGGACTAGGATAAGGGGCCGGCCCCCCTTCTCTCTCCTTTTTCCCCGAGAGTCCTAATTGGATTAGGATTGGAGGGAGGAGTCCTACTCCCGGTGGGAGTAGGACTCCCCTGCGCCTCCCTCTCCCTGGCCGGCCGGCCCCTCTCCTCCAACCTTTATATACGGGGGCAGGGGACACCCCATGACACACAAGTTGATCCTTGAGATCGTTCCTTAGCCGTGTGCGGTGCCCCCTGCCACCATATTCCACCTCGATCATACCGTTGTAGTGCTTAGGCGAAGCCCTGCGTCGGTAGTACATCAAGATCGTCACCACGCCGTCGTGCTGACGGAACTCTTCCTCGACGCTTTGCTGGATCGGAGCCCGAGGATGGTCATCGAGCTGAACGTGTGCTAAGAACTCGGAGGTGCTGGAGTAACGGTGCTTGGATCGGTCAGATCGGGAAGAAGACGTACGACTACTTCCTCTACGTTGTGTGATCGCTTCCGCAGTCGGTCTGCGTTGGTACGTACACAACACTCTCCCCTCTCGTTGCTGTGCATCACCATGATCTTGCGTGTGCATAGGAAAATTTTCGAAATTACTACGTTCCCCAACAGGATTTACATAATCTCATAGTTCTAGGAACATGTATAAGTCATGAAGAAAGCTATAGCAACATACTAAACGATCGGATGCTAAGCTAATGGAATGGGTCATGTCAATCAAATCATTCAACTAATGATGTGATCCCGTTAATCAAATGACAACTCTTTGTCCATGGTTAGGAAACATAACCATCTTTGATTAACGAGCTAGTCAAGTAGAGGCATACTAGTGACACTCTGTTTGTCTATGTATTCACACATGTATTATGTTTCCGGTTAATACAATTCTAGCATGAATAATAAACTTTTATCATGATATAAGGAAGTAAATAATAACTTTATTATTGCCTCTAGGGCATATTTCCTTCAGTCTCCCACTTCCACTAGAGTCAATAATCTAGATCACATCGCCATGTGATTTAACATCAATAGTTCACATCACCATGTGATTAACACCCATAGTTCACATCGTCATGTGACCAACACTCAAAGGGTTTACTAGATTCAGTAATCTAGTTCACATCGCTTATGTGATTAACACCCAAAGAGTACTAAGGTGTGATCATGTTTTGCTTGTGAGAGAAGTTTAGTCAACGGGTCTGCCATATTCAGATCCATGTATTTTGCAAATTTCTATGTCAACAATGCTCTGCACAGAGCTACTCTTAGCTAATTGCTCCCACTTTCAATATGTATCTAGATTGAGACTTAGAGTCATCTAGATCAGTGTCAAAATTTGCATCGACATAACCCTTTTACGACGAACCCTTTTTGTCACGTCCATAATTGAGAAACATATCCTTGTTCCACTAAGGATAATTTTGACCGCTGACCAGTGATCTACTCCTAGATCACTATTGTACTCCCTTGCCAAAATCAGTGTAGGGTATACAATAGATCTGGTACACAGCATGGCATACTTTATAGAACCTACGGCCAAGGCATAGGGAATGACTTTCATTCTCTTTCTATCTTCTGTCGTGGTCGTGTTTTGAGTCTTACTCAATTTCACACCTTGTAACACAGGCAAGAACTCTTTCTTTGACTGTTCCATTTTGAACTACTTCAAAATCTTGTCAAGGTATGTACTCATTGAAAAAACTTATCAAGCGTTTTGATCTATCTTTATAGATCTTGATGCTCAATATGTAAGTAGCTTCACCGAGGTCTTTCTTTGAAAAACTTCTTTCAAACACTCCTTTATGCTTTGCAGAATAATACTACATTATTTCCAATCAACAATATGTCATTCACATATACTTATCAGAAATGTTATAGTGCTCCCACTCACTTTCTTGTAAATACAGGCTTCACCGCAAGTCTGTATAAAACTATATGCTTCGATCAACCTATCAAAGCGTATATTCCAACTCCGAGATGCTTGCACCAGTCCATTGATGGATCGCTGGAGCTTGCATATTTTGTTAACACCTTTAGGATTGACAAAACCTTCTAGTTGCATCGTATACAACTCTTCTTTAATAAATCCATTAAGGAATGCAGTTTTGTTTATCCATTTGCCGGATTTCATAAAATGCGGCAATTGCTAACATGATTCGGACAGACTCAAGCATAGATACGAGTGAGAAACTCTCATCGTAGTCAACACCTTGAACTTTTTCAAAAACCTTTTTCGACAAGTCTAGCTTTGTGGATAGTAACACTACTATCAACGTCCGTCTTCCTCTTGAAGATCCATTTATTTTCTATGGCTTGCCGATCATCGGGCAAATCAACCAAAGTCTACACTTTGTTCTCATACATGGATCCCATCTCAGATTTCATGGCCTCAAGCCATTTTGCGGAATCTGGGCTCATCATCGCTTCCTCATAGTTCGCAAGTTCGTCATGGTCTAGTAACATGACTTCCAGAACAGGATTACCGTACCACTCTGGTGCGGATCTCACTCTGGTTTACCTACGAGATTCGGTAGTAACTTGATCTGAAGTTACATGATTATCATCATTAGCTTCCTCACTAATTGGTGTAGTAGTCACAAGAACAGATTTCTGGATGAACTACTTTCCAATAAGGGAGATGGTACAATTACCTTATCAAGTTTTCTACTTTCCTCCCACTCATTTCTTTCGAGAGAAACTCCTTCTCTAGAAAGTATCCATTCTCAGCAACGAATGTCTTGCCTTCGGATCTGTGATAGAAGGTGTACCCAACAGTCTCCTTTGGGTATCCTATGAAGACATATTTCTCCGATTTGGGTTTGAGCTTATCAGGATGAAACTTTTTCATATAAGCATCACAACCCCAAACTTTAAGAAACGACAACTTTGGTTTCTTGCCAAACCACAGTTCAGATTGTGTCGTCTCAACGGACTTAGATGGTGCCCCTCTTTAACGTGAATGCAGCTGTATTTAATGCATAACCTCAAAAACGATAGTGGTAAATCGGTAAGAAACATCATAGATTTGCACTATATCTAATAAAGTACGGCTATGACGTTCGGACACACCATTATGCTGTGGTGTTCCAGGTGGCACGAATTTGTGAAACTATTCCACATTGTTTTAATTGAAGACCAAACTCGTAACTCAAATATTTGTCTCCGCGATCAGATCGTAGAAACCTTATTTTCTTGTCACGATGATTTTCCACTTCACTCTAAAATTCTTTGAACTTTTCAAATATTTCAGACTTATGTTTCATCAAGTAGATATACCCATATCTGCTCAAATCATCTGTGAAGGTCAGAAAATAATGATACCCGTTGCAAGCCTTGATATTCATTGGACCACATACATCGGTATGTATGATTTCCAACAAATCTGTTGCTTGCTTCATTGTTCCAAAGAACGGCGTTTTAGTCATCTTGCCCAAGAGACATGGTTCGCAAGCATCAAGTGATTCATAATCAAGTGATTCCAAAATCCCATCAGCATGGAGTTTCTTCATGCGCTTTACACCAATATGACCTAAACGGCAGTGCCACAAACAAGTTGCACTATCATTATTAACTTTGCATCTTTTGGCTTCAATATTATGAATATGTGTATCATTACAATCGAGATCCAACAAACCATTTTCGTTGGTGTGTATGACCATAGAAGGTTTTATTCATGTAAACAGAACAACAATTTATTCTCTTACTTAAATGAATAACTGTATTACAATAAACATGATCAAATCATATTTATGCTCAACGCAAACACCAAATAACACTTATTTAGGTTCAGCACTAATCCCGAAAGTATAGGGAGTGTGCGATGATGATCATATCAATCTTGGAACCACTTCCAACACACATCGTCACTTCACCCTTAACTAGTCTCTGTTTATTCTGCAACTCCCGTTTCGAGTTACTAATCTTAGCAACTGAACTAGTATCTAATACTGAGGGGTTGCTATAAACACTAGTAAAGTACACATCAATAACATGTATATCAAATATACTTATGTTCACTTTCCCATCCTTCTTATCCGCCAATCACTTGGGGTAGTTCCGCTTCCAGTGACCAGTCCCTTTGCAGTAGAAGCACTTAGTCTCAGGCTTAGGACCAGACTTGGGCTTCTTCACTTGAGCAGCAACTTGCTTGCTGTTTTTCTTGAAGTTCCCCTTTTTCCCTTTGCCCTTTTCTTGAAACTTGTGGTCTTGTCAACCATCAACACTTGATGCTCTTTCCTGATTTCTACCTTCATCGATTTCATCGTCATGAAAAGCTCGGGAGTCGTTTTCGTCATCCCTTGCATACTATAGTTCATCCCGAAGTTCTACTAACTTGGTGATGGTGACTAGAGAATTCTGTCAATCACTATCTTATCTAGAAGATTAACTCCCACTTGATTCAAGCGATTATAGTAACCAAACAATCTGAGCACATGCTCACTAGTTGAGCGATTCTCCTCCATCTTTTAGCTATAGAACTTGTTGGAGACTTCATTTCTCTCAACTCGGGTATTTGCTTGAAATATTAACTTCAACTCCTGGAACATCTCATATGGTCCATGATGTTCAAAATGTCTTTGAAGTCCCGATTCTAAGCCGTTAAGCATGGTGCACTAAAATATCAAGTAGTCATCATATTGAGCTAGCCAAACGTTCATAACGTCTACATCTGCTCCTGCAATAGGTCTGTCACCTAGCGGTGCATCAAGGATATAATTTTTCTGTGCAGCAATGAGGATAAACCTCATATCACAGATCCAATCCGCATCATTGCTACTAACATCTTTCAACATAGTTTTTCTCTAGGAACATATCAAAACAAACATAGGGAAGCAACAACGCGAGCTATTGATCTACAACATAGATATGCTAATACTACCAGGACTAAGTTCATGATAAATTTAAGTTCAATTAATCATATTACTTAAGAACTCCCACTTTGATAGACATCCCTCTAATTATCTAAGTGATCACGTGATCCAAATCAACTAAACCATGTCCGATCATCACGTGAGATGGAGTAGTTTTCAATGGTGAACATCACTATGTTGATCATATCTACTATATGATTCATGCTCGACCTTTTGGTCTCCAGTGTTCCGAGGCCATATCTACATATGCTAGGCTCGTCAAGTTTAACCTAAGTATTCCGCGTGTGCAAAACTGTCTTGCACCCGTTGTAGATGGACGTAGAGCTTATCACACCCGATCATCACGTGGTGTCTGGGCACGACGAACTTTGGCAATGGTGCATACTCAGGGAGAACACTTTTATCTTGAAATTTAGTGAGAGATCATCTTATAAAGCTACCATCGCAATAAGCAAAATAAGATGTATACAAGATAAACATCACGTGCAATCAAAATATGTGACATGATATGGCCATGATCATCTTGTACCTTTGATCTCCATCTCCAAAGTACCGTCATGATCTCTATCGTCACCGGCATGACACCATGATCTCCATCATCTTGATCTATATCAATGTGTCATCACGTGGACGTCTCGCCAACTATTGCTCTTGCAACTATTGCTATCACATAGCGATAAAGTAAAGCAATTGTTTGGCGCTTGCATCTTATGCAATAGAGAGACGACCATAAGGCGTTTGCCAGTTGCCGATAAATTCCACAAAACATGATCATCTCATACAACAACTTATATCTCATCACGTCTTGACCATATCACATCACAACATGCCCTGCAAAAACAAGTTAGACGTCCTCTACTTTGTTTGTTGCAAGTTTTACGTGGCTGCTACGGGCTTAAGCAAGAACCAATCTTACCTACGCATCAAAACCACAACGATAGTTTGTCAAGTTGGTGTTGTTTTAACCTTCGCAAGGACCGGGCGTAGCCACACTCGGTTCAACTAAAGTTGGAGAAACTGACACCCGCCAGCCACCTGTGTGCAAAGCACGTCGGGAGAACCGGTCTCGCGTAAGCGTACGCGTAATGTCGGTCCGGGCTGCTTCATCCAACAATACCGTCGAACCAAAGTATGACATGCTGGTAAGCAGTATGACTTATATCGCCCACAACTCACTTGTGTTCTACTCATGCATATAACATCAACACATAAAACCTAGGCTCTGATACCACTGTTGGGAAACATAGTAATTTAAAAAAAATCCTACGCACATGCAAGATCATGGTGATGCATAGCAACGAGAGGGGAGAGTGTGATATACGTACCCTTGTACATCGACAACGGAAGCGTTTGGTTGATGTAGTCGTACGTCTCCACGGCCCAACCGATCAAGCACCGAAACTACGACACCTCCGAGTTCTAGCACACGTTCAGCTCGATGACGATCCCCGGACTCCGATCCAGCAAAGTGTAGGGGAAGAGTTCCGTCAGCACGACGGCATGGTGATGATCTTGATGTACTACTGTCGCAGGGCTTCGCCTAAGCACCGCTACAATATTATCGAGGACTATGATGGAAGGGGGCACCGCACACGGCTAAGAATATGATCACGTGGATCAACTTGTGTGTCTATGGGGTGCCCCCTGCCCCCATATATAAAGGAGCAAGGGGGAGGCCGGCCGGCCCTTGTGGGCGCGCCAAGGAGGAGTAGGATTCCTACTCCTAGTTGTAGTAGGTTTCCACCTTTCCTAGTCCAACTAGGAGAAGGGGGAAAGGGGGGAAGAGGGGAAGGAAGAGAGAGAGGGGCCGCACCCCAAACCCCTTGTCCAATTCGGACTGGGCTTGGGAGGGGCGCGCGCCACCTCCTGCTCCTTTCCACTAAGGCCCATTAAGGCCCATTGCTTCTTCCTCGTATTCCCGTAACTCCCCGGTACCTCCAAAAATACCCGAATCACTCGCAACCTTTCCGATGTCCGAATATAGTCGTCCAATATATCGATCTTTACGTCTCGACCATTTTGAGACTCCTCATCATGCCCCCGATCTCATCCGGGACTCCGAACTCCTTCGGTACATCAAAACTCATAAACTCATAATATAACTATCATCGAAACCTTAAGCGTGCGGACCATACGGGTTCGAGAACAATGTAGACATGACCGAGACACGTCTCCGGTCAATAACCAATAGCGGAACCTAGATGCTCATATTGTCTCCCACATATTCTACGAAGATCTTTATCGGTCAGACCGCATAACAACATACGTTGTTCCCTTTGTCATTGGTATGTTACTTGCCCGAGATTCGATCGTCGGTATCCAATACCTAGTTCAATCTCGTTACCGGCAAGTCTCTTTACTCGTTCCGTAATACATCATCCCGCAACTAACTCATTAGTTGCAATGCTTGCAAGGCTTAAGTGATGTGCATTACCGAGAGGGCCCAGAGATACCTCTCCGACGATCGGAGTGACAAATCCTAATCTCGAAATACGTCAACCCAACATGTACCTTTGGAGACACCTGTAGAGTACCTTTATAATCACCCAGTTACGTTGTGATGTTTGGTAGCACACAAAGTGTTCCTCCGGCACACTGGGGTTACATAATCTCATAGTTATAGGAACATGTATAAGTCATGAAGAAAGCTATAGCAACATACTAAACGATCGGATGCTAAGCTAATGGAATGGGTCATGTCAATCAGATCATTCAACTAATGATGTGATCCCGTTAATCAAATGACAACTCTTTGTCCATGGTTAGGAAACATAACCATCTTTGATTAACGAGCTAGTCAAGTAGAGGCATACTAGTGACACTCTGTTTGTCTATGTATTCGCACATGTATTATGTTTCCGGTTAATACAATTCTAGCATGAATAATAAACTTTTATCATGATATAAGGAAATAAATAATAACTTTATTATTGCCTCTAGGGCATATTTCCTTCACTTTGGAGATGGAGATCAAAGGCACAAGATGATGATGGTCATATCATATCACTTATATTGATTGCATGTGATGTTTATCTTTTATGCATCTTATTTTGCTTAGTACGGCGGTAGCATTATAAGATGATCTCTCGCTAAATTTCAAGGTATAAGTGTTCTCCCTGAGTATGCATCATTGCTACAGTTCATCATGCCGAGACAGCACGTGATGATCGGGTGTGATAAGCTCTACATTCACATACAATGGGTGCAAGCCAGTTTTGCACAAGAAGAATACGCAGGTTAAACTTGACGAGCCTAGCATATGCAGATATGGCCTCGGAACACTGAGACCAAAAGGTCGAGCGTGAGTCATATAGTAGATATGATCAACATAGTGATGTTCACCATTGAAAACTTCTCCATCTCACGTGATGATCGGACATGGTTTACTTGATATGGATCACGTGATCATTTATATGACTAGAGGGATGTCTATCTAAGTGGGAGTTCTTAAGTAATATGATTAATTGAACTTTAATTTATCATGAACTTAGTACCCGATAGTACTTTGCATGTCTATGTTGTTGTAGATAAATGGCCCGTCCTACTGTTCCTTTGAATTTTAATGCGTTCCTAGAGAAATCTAAGTTGAAAGATGATGGTAGAAACTACACGGACTGGGTCCGTAACTTGAGGATTATCCTCATTGCTGCATGATACGTCTCCAATGTATCTATAATTTTTGATTGTTCCATGCTATTGTATTATCAACCTTGGATGTTTCATATGCATTTATATGCTATTTTATATGATTTTTGGAACTAACCTATTAACCCAGAGCCCAGTGCCAGTTTCTGTTTTTCCCTTGTTTCAGTGTTTCACAGAAAAGGAATATCAAATGGAGTCCAAACGGAATGAAACCTTCGGAAAAGTTATTTTTGGAAAGAAAGCAATATGGGAGACTTGTAGTGCACGTCAGGGGATCAACGAGGAGAGCACGAGGCAGGGGGCACGCCCTCCACCCTTATGGTCCCCTCATGGCTCCCCTGATGTATTTCTTCCACCTATATATATCCATATACCCTAAAACTATCAGGGAGCAGAATAGATCGGGAGTTCCGCCACCAGAAGCCTCCGTAGCCACCGAAAACCAATCTAGACCCGTTCCGGCACCCTGCCGGAGGGGCAATCCCTCTCCGGTGGCCATCTTCATCATCCCGGTGCTCTCCATGATGAGGAGGGAGCAGTTCTCCCTCGGGGCTGGGGTATGTACCAGTAGCTATGTGTTTGATCTCTCTCTCTCTCTCTCTCTCTCTCGTGTTCTTGAGGTGATACGATCTTGATGTATCGCGAGCTTTGCTATTATAGTTGGATCTTATGAATTTTCTCCCCCTCTGCTCTCTTGTAATGAATTGAGTTTTCCCTTTGAAGTTATCTTATCGGATTGAGTCTTCAAGGATCTGAGAACACTTGATGTATGTCTTGCATGGGATACCCGTGGTGACAATGGGGTATTCTATTGATCCAGTTGATGTATGTTTTGGTGATCAACTTGCGGGTTCCGCCCATGAACCTATGCATAGGGGGTTGACACACGTTTTCGTCTTGACTCTCCGGTAGAAACTTTGGGGCACTCTTTGAAGTACTTTGTGTTGGTTTGAATAGATGAATCTGAGATTGTGTGATGCATATCGTATAATCATACCCACGGATACTTGAGGTGACATTGGAGTATCTAGGTGACATTAGGGTTTTGGTTGATTTGTGTCTTAAGGTGTTATTCTAGTACGAACTCTAGGGCTGTTTGTGACACTTATAGGAATAGCCCAACGGATTGATTGGAAAGAATAACTTTGAGGTGGTTTCGTACCCTACCATAATCTCTTCCTTTGTCCTCCGCTATTAGTGACTTTCGAGTGACTCTTTGTTGCATGTTGAGGGATAGTTATATGATCCAATTATGTTATTATTGTTGAGAGGACTTGCACTAGTGAAAGTATGAACCCTAGGCCTTGTTTCCTAGCATTGCAATACCGTTTATGCTCACTTTTACCACTTGTTACCTTGATGTTTTTATATTTTCAGATTACAAAAACCATTATCTACCATCCATATACCACTTGTATCACCATCTCTTCGCCGAACTAGTGCACCTATACAATTTACCATTGTATTGGGTGTGTTGGGGACACAAGAGACTCTTTGTTATTTGGTTGCAGGGTTGCTTGAGAGAGAGCATCTTCATCCTACGCCTCCTACGGATTGATAAACCTTAGGTCATCCACTTGAGGGAAATTTGCTACTGTCCTACAAACCTCTGCACTTGGAGGCCCAACAACGTCTACAAGAAGAAGGTTGTGTAGTATACATCAAGCTCTTTTATGGCGCCGTTGCCGGGGAGGTTAGCGCTTGAAGGTATATCTTTAGATCTTGCAATCGAATCTTTTTGTTTTTTGTTTTAGCACTAGTTTAGTTTATAAAAGAAAACTACAAAAAAATATGGAATTGAGTTTGCCTCATACGCTTCATATTTTTAATATGTTTCGTGAGTATGATGGAAAGGAAAATTGTGCCAAAGTTTTATAAGAAGAATGCATTAAAATGGTTGGCACTAAATATTTGAATGATGAGCATGATTGCAATGTTGTTAGTATGAATTCCTTGAATATCCATGATGCTAATGATATGCAAAGCCACAAGCTTGGGGAAGCTATGTTTGATGAAGATGATATTTTTTGTCCCCCAAGTTTTGATGAGCAAATTTATTATGATGAAAGAGTTCCTCCTATTTATGATGATTATATTGATTAAAGTGGACTTTGAGAGGTCATGACTTTATTTTGTGATGAATCCACTATTTCAGAAGAGGTTCCAATTGATTATGAGAACAAAGTTGCTATCTATGATGATTATTGTGATGACTTGTATTCTATAAAGAATAATGATATCCATGAAAATTGTTATCATGATTTTAGTTTTCAATTGGATTATGCCTCACATGATAATTATTTTTTTGAGTTTGCTCCCACTACTATTCATAAGAAATTTGCTTATGTGGAGAGTAATAAAAATTCTATGCTTATGCATCATGAAAATAATGCTTTATGTGATAGCTATATTGTTGAATTAATTCATGATGCTACTGAAATTTATTATGAGGGAGGAATATATGCTTGTAGGAATTGCAATAATATCAAGTTTCCTCTCTATGTGCTTAAAGTTATGAAGTTATGCTTGTTTTGCTTTACTATGCAAGTAGATTCTTGTTCCCACAAGTTGTTTGCTCACAAAATACCTATGCATAGGAAGTGGGTTAGACTTAAATGTGCTAGTCATATTCTTTATGATTCTCTCTTTATGTTTCAATTCTTATCCTTTATGTGAGCATCATTGAAATCATCATGCCTAGCTAGGGGCGTTAAACGATAGCGCTTGTTGGGAGGCAACCCAACTTTATTTTTGTTCCTTGCTTTTTTCTCCTATTTAGTAATAAATAATTTATATAGCCTATGTTATGATTGAGTTTTTATGCTTTTAATAAGTGTTTGTGCCAAGTAGAACCGTTGGGAAGACTTGGGGAAAGTTTTGTTGATCTTGCTGTAAAAAAACAGAAACTTTAGCGCTCACGAGAACTGCTGCCATTTTTATTTGGAGAGTGCTATTTAGTTAATTATTTTTGAATATGATTAATATATAAATTCCTCACGTCCAGAAATTTATTTTAGAATTTTTCGGGTTCCATAAGTTTGCGTTAGTTACAGATTACTACAGACTGTTCTGTTTTTGACAGATTCTATTTTTCATGTGTTGTTTACTTATTTTGATGAATCTATGGCTAGTAAAAGAGTTTATAATCCATAGAGAAGTTGGAATGAAGTAGGTTTAACACCAATATAAATACAGAATGAGTTAATTACAGTACCTTGAAGTGGTGTTTTGTTTTCTTTCGCTAACGGAGCTTACGAGTTTTCTGTTAAGTTTTGTGTTGTGAAGTTTTCAAGTTTTTGGTAAAGATTCGATGGACTATGGAATAAGGAGTGGAAAGAGCCTAAGATTGGGGATGCCCAAGGCACCCCAAGGTAATATTCAAGGACAGCCAAGAGCCTAAGCTTGGGGATGCCCCGGAAGGTATCCCCTCTTTCGTCTTCGTTCATCGGTAACTTTACTTGGAGCTATATTTTTATTTACCATATGATATGTGTTTTGCTTGGAGCGTCATTTTATTTTATTTAGTTTTGCTTGCTGTTTGAATAAAATACCAAGATCTGAAATTCTTAAATGTTATAGAGTCTTCACATAGTTGCATAATTATTCGACTACTCATTGATCTTCACTTATATCTTTCGGAGTAGTTTGTCATTTGCTCTAGTGCTTCACTTATATCTTTTAGAGCACGGTGGTGGTTTTATTTTGAAGAAATAGATGTAGTCTCATGCTTCACTTGTATTATTTTGAGAGTCTTTAGAACAGCATGGTAGTTTGCTTTGGTTATGAAACTAGTCCTAATATGATGGACATCCAAGAGGGATATAATAAAAACTTTCATATAGAGTGCATTGAATACTAAGACAAGTTTGATGCTTGATGATTGTTTTGAGACATGGAGGTAGTGATATCAAAGTTGTGTTAGTTAAGTAGTTGTGAATTTGAAAAATACTTGTGTTGAAGTTTGCAAGTCCCGTAGCATGCATGTATGATAAACGTTATGTAACAAATTTGAAACATGAGGTGTTCTTTGATTGTCCTCCTTATGAGTGGCGGTCGGGGACGAGCGATGGTCTTTTCCTACCAATCTATCCCCCTAGGAGCATGCGCGTAGTGCTTGGTTTTTGATGAGTTGTAGATTTTTGCAATAAGTATATGAGTTCTTTATGACTAATGTTGAGTCCATGAATTATACGCACTCTTACCCTTCCATCATTGCTAGCCTCTTCGGTACCGTGCATTGCCCTTTCTCACATGAGAGTTGGTGCAAACTTCGCCAGTGCATCCAAACCCCGTGATATGATACACTCTTTCACACATAAAACTCCTTATATCTTCCTCAAAACAGCCACCATACCTACCTATTATGGCATTTCCAAAGCCATTCCGAGATATATTGCCATGCAACTTTCTACCGTTCCGTTTATTATGACACGTATCATCATTGTCATATTGCTTTGCATGATCATGTAGTTGACATCGTATTTGTGGCAAAGCCACCGTTCATAATTTTTCATACATGTCACTCTTGATTCATCGCAATCCCGGTACACCGCCGGAGGCATTCATATAGAGTCATATCTTGTTCTAGTATCGAGTTATAATCTTTGAGTTGTAAACAAATAGAAGTGTGATGATCATCATTAATAGAGCATTGTCCCAAAAAAAGAGAAAGGCCAAAAAAAGGGAAGGCCAAAAAAAATAAAAAATAAAATAAAAAGGGGCAATGCTACTATCCCTTTTCCACACTTGTGCTTCAAAGTAGCACCATGATCTTTATGATAGAGAGTCTCTTGTTTTGTCACTTTCATATACTAGTGGGAAATTTTCATTATAGAACTTGGCTTGTATATTCCAACAATGGGCCTCCTCAAGTGCCCTAGGTTGAGCAAGCAAGTTGGATGCACACCCATTTAGTTTCTTTTGTTGAGCTTTCATACATTTATAGCTCTAATGCATCCGTTGCATGGCGATCCCTACTCCTTACATTGACATCAATTGATGGGCATCTCCCTAGCCCATTGATTAGCCGCGTCGATGTAAGACTTTCTCCTTTTTGTCTTCTCCACATAACCCCCTCATTATATTCTATTCCACCCATAGTGCTATATCCATGGCTCACACTCATGTATTGCGTGAAAGTTGAAAAAAGTTTGAGATTACTAAAGTATGAAACAATTGCTTGGCTTGTCATCGGGGTTGTGCATGATGAGAGCATTCTTGTGTGACGAAAATGGAGCATGACCAAACTATATGATTTTGTAGGGATGAACTTTCTTTGGCCATTTTATTTTGAGAAGACATGATTGCTTAGTTAGTATGCTCGAAGTATTATTATTTTTATGTCAATATTAAACTATTGTCTTGAATCTTATGGATCTGAATATTATTGCTACAATAAAGAGAAATACATGATCAATATGTTAGGTAGCATTCCACATCAAAAATTCTATTTTTATCATCTACCTACTCGAGGATGAGCAGGAATTAAGCTTGGGGATGCTGATACATCTCCAACGTATCTATAATTTTTGATTGTTCCATGCTATTATATTATCAACCTTGGATGTTTTATATGCATTTATATGCTATTTTATATGATTTTTGGGACTAACCTATTAACCCAGAGCCCAGTGTCAGTTTCTGCTTTTCCTTTGTTTCAGTGTTTCGCAGAAAAGGAATATCAAACGGAGTCCAAATGGAATGAAACCTTCGGAAAAGTTATTTTTGGAAAGAAAGCAATACGGGAGACTTGGAGTGCACGCCAGGGGATCAACGAGGAGAGCACGAGGCAGGGGGCGCGCCCACCCCCCTAGGCGCGCCCTCCACCCTCATGGGCCCCTCGTGGCTCCCCTGATGTATTTCTTCCGCTTATATATATATCCTTATACCCTAAAACTATCTGTGTCACATCCCTAGTTCTGGTATGACCTAGGCTAGCCTTCATGCTTGCATCATGTTTAAACTCCATTTAAATTTGAAATGGGGATTTGTGAAACCCTCAGAATCATTTCTGAAAATAACCCAAATAAAAAGTGCTCCAAAAGGGTCCAAGAAAATGTTCATGTCTCTCTCTGAAAATATTGGTGAGAGGTAAAATTCAAACCAATATTTTTAGGAGATTATAAATATTTATTTTGGCCATTTGGAATTAATGCATAATTATTTGTATTGGATTTATATTTGTTATATATTCGAATATACTCCAATAATTCTGATTTTTAATGTGGGGCTTTGGAATAATCCAATTAGTTCCTACAATAATTTTCAGAAGCATATAAAATGGTTTAGTATTTTATTTAAATCAAAACAAATGTCAGAAAATTAGAAAAGAAAACAGAAAAGGGAGAGAGACCTACCTGGGCGCTTACCTGGTGGCCCAGCTGGCCAGCCCACCTGGCGGCCCAGCCCACCAGGGGCAGCCCCGTCTTCTACCTCTTGCCAGTAGGCAGAGGAGAAGCCGGGCACGACGCTTGCCATGGCCACGTCGCCCCGCCACCTCCTGCTTCCCTCCTCCTCGCTCCGGCCTCCCTGAACGACGCCACGCGCCGCCCCGTTCCCCTCTCACTCTCCCGTGCCCTCTCCTCTCCTCTCCCTCGCCTTCTCGCTCACGCCCGAGCGCTGCTGTCGCTGCCGTTCGCCATTGCCGCGGCCACCAGCCACCCCTCGCCTTGCCGCTGCGCCCAGGAGCTCCGCCACATCGCCGGCTACCTCTCCGTCAAGTCACGCGCCTCGGGAAGCCCTGCAGCGTCGCCTTCAAGCTCTTCCTCAACCTGCGGCCGCCGGCGACTTCGTCGTCGATTCGCCGAACCCCATGCCTCCCCTGCCTCGCCAGCAGCACCAGAAGAACCACGGTGAGCCGTTGACCCGGTTCCCCCTTGCCCCGTCGTCCCTCGCGTCCTATAGCGCTAGCACCACCGCGCCCGCGAGCTCCTCGCCGCCGGCCATGGCGCCACCATGGCCAGGGGCCGAGCCAGCCGCACCCGCACACGTCGTCATGTTCCTGGTGACGCCAGGAGCCCGTAGAACCTATCCGCACACCTCCCCGTGCCTTGTAGCCTCGAACCCGAGCTCGCCCGAGCTCCAGCCGCCGCCTCGAGCCTGATTCCGGCGAGCTCCGGCCACCCCGCAGCCTCCCGTGTGTCCCACTGGATGCGCGCGAGTCTGGGCATCGCGTAGATGAGCTCCGCCGCCCGAATGGTCACCAGAGCGGCGATCCCGAGCCCCTCCGCCGTGTCTGGCTCGCCGGCGTCAAGCCGCCGGCGGGTGTTGACCCCGCTGACCAGGAGGTTTGACCTCCCATGGGTCGCTGACATGTGGGGCCCGACCCTATTAATCTTTAGTTAGGATTAGTTTAACAACTAATTTAACCTTTTTATTTAAATGGGTCACTGACGCGTGGGCCCAACCCCATTAACCAAGCCAGTTTAGTTTTAATTTAATTAGGATTAGCTACAGACACTAACGTGTGGACCCCACACGTCAGGTTTGACTGGGTCAGCCGCCTTTGACCTGCTGACGCAATGCTGTTGTCATGCTGACGCAATATATCTTTTCTGGAATTAAAATAAATCAGCAAATTCTAGAATATATTCAAAACTTCAAAAATTCATAGAAATTCAACCGTAACTCATATTGAAATAATTTATATATGAAAAATTATCAGAAAAATTCAATCTATCCATCCGAACCATTTTCATGCATGAAAAACCAACCTATACATGCTGTATATGTGAAAACACACTTATGGCATATTTAAGAGCTTATTTTGGAGTTACATTTTAATTTTTAGTTCAAATGGACTTTAACCAAATGAATGCTAGTTGCATTAGCTCCAATAACATCACATCTTCATGCCATGTTCATGCATCATAATGTTGCATATGCTTGTGTTTGATTGCCGACACCGTTCCTTCTCGATAGGTCCTGCTCCGGAGACCGTTCCAGAGTACCTGTCTGAGGAGCAGTGCCTTCCTTATTGTTCTACTAGGCAAGCAAGCCCCTTGTTCATTCCGATACAATCCCACTCTCTCGCCCCTGCTCTCATTTATTGCATTAGGACAACAACGATTCAACTGCTACTTTATGCTGCGGTAGTTGAACCCATTCCTCTGCATGACCTGTCATTGCCACAGTAAATAGTTAAAACTCACTAGCATGTGTAGGAATTGATTGAGCCATGTTGTGTTCCTACCATGCCATGCCTGCTATTGCTTAGAGTTGTGTCAGGTCTGATTCATCGGGAATGAATTGGAGTGTTATGATATGTTCTGGTGCTGAGAGTTAAACGTGTGAACACGATTTGGTAAAGGTAGCGGTGAGAGGCCATGTAGGAGTACATGGTGGGTTGTCTCATTGGGACCGTCCTTAAGAACTGAGTTCTGTGTAAGTTGTCCAATGACTAGCTACTACCACACATTGGGCTCCGGGCGCTCCAAGCTCTCTCGACTTATTAACCGCCTTGAGCTCTGTCCAGGAGTTGCAAATAGTTTCTGGTGTTTGTAGGTAGTGCTATTTTTCTACCGAGTGGCACCCGGCAGGGTGGACTTGGGACAGACTAGGCACACGTGGCCCGGTGTACCGAGTGGCACCCGGATGGTGGGCTCGGGAACCCTGTACACATCGTTTGGGGCCGTGAGTGAAACCTCGGCCGGATCTCCTTGCGGATGGAACCCGAATAGGCGATAAACCTGGACTAGAGTCTTGCGTGGTTAGTCAGGTCGTGGCCGACACCCTCGCCAGGCTTCCGCTTTAAGGTTGCCGAGATACATGACGTGTACATGGCGGTAAGTGGCGAGAGCGTGTGTGATGAAGTACACCCCTGCAGGGTTATCATGATCTATTCGAATAGCCGTGTCCTCGGTTATGGACTTCTTGGATGCTTACATTGTACATAGACAACTTAAAGTGGATACTCTAAAATGCTCAGGACACTTGACTGGCCGGCATGTGTTTCACTTTGTTCCTATGTCTGTCCCTTCGGGGAAATGTCACGCGGTGACGACCGGAGTCCTGCCTAGCCTGCTATAGCCCGGGTTCCCCGGAGTCCTGTTAGCCCGGTGCTACAGCCCGGATTCACACGCTGCTGACCGACACGCTCGATGTGAATCATGTATGCCTGTTCCCATAGGTTAGGGCCGCTTTGGGTTCACGACTAGCCATGTCGGCCCGGGTTCTCTGTCATATGGATGCTAGCGACACAATCATATACGCGAGCCAAAAGACGCAAACGGTCCCGGGCCATGGTAAGGCGACACCCGTGGGGATACCGTGCATGAGGCCGCAAAGTGATATGAGGTGTTACATGCTAGATTGGTGTGACTTAGAATCGGGGTCCCGACAGCCTTGGTATCAGAGCCTGACTGCCTGTAGGATTGCCAAGCCAACCTGGTCGAAGTTGAGTCTAGAAATTCTTTAGCTATATAGGGGAATTGATTGTGGAAGGGAACGTAAGGCTCCTTTTACTCCTTATGCCTCATGCCCTCTGATCTGAGTCATCCTATTTTTCCTACGGGGTTAAGGAACTAGGCTTTCTCTTCTATCTATCAGGATCACGTGTTACTACTCCGTAGTCTCTTAGGATTGGTTGATCAGAGTCATATCCCAGTTCGAGTACCTCTGGTGTAGCCTGTTTAGTAACATCTCAGAACCTAGAGTAATGATGTTGAGCATGGTGCTACCCCATCTTTTGCAGAATGTCTCATTTTGAGCAGTTTACTGCCGTTATGCTGCCGGATTTGTCCTAGGAGTTCAAGAGATAGTATTTTTCTCGTACTATAATCTACATCCTCATGATGATGCTGAATCCATCCTTGTTCCCTTGGTTGGTTCTTCAGGACGTCGCCGGCTAACCGAAGTTCTGTTGCTCATATCCGGAACCACGGAGATGGTAGGGATGAGCATCCTCCTGGCCAGTCTTCATTGGCAGAGTTCATGTTAGAGGTTGAGAAGAACAAGCGAGAGTCGAACCGCTTGTTAGCACGTATTGAGGAGAATACCTCCCATCAGCACAAAGAGTTTGTGTCCATCCATGACTTCATCGGTCTGAAACCACCCACCTTCCATCATTCCATTGAACCACTCGATGCAGATGACTGGCTCCGTAGTATCACACACAAGATGTGTTCTGCGAACGTAGCTGAAAGTGACAAGGTCACCTATGCTGCTTATCACCTGGAAGGTCCTGCCAGTATTTGGTGGCAGAACTACGAGGCTATGCTTCCAGCTGGCCAGATAATCACCTGGAGAGATTTCACTGAGGCTTTCCGCGAGCATCACATTCCTCAGGCTCTCGTTGATCGCAAGAGAGAAGAGTTTTGTAGTTTCACCCAGAGTAAGATGGCTGTAGATGCTTACAGTAGAGAGTTTGAGAACCTCGCCCGCTATGCTACAGAAGAAGTGTCCACCGACGCCAAGAAGCAGGCTAGGTTCCGGAAGGGTCTCAACCCCAAGTTGCGTCGTGATCTCCACCTGCACCATTGCAATACATTCCAGGATCTTGTGAACAAGGCCATTAATGTGGAGACAGCTCAGCTCACTTACGAGGAGTCCCGTAAGCACACCCGTGATTTGGTTTCTTCCTCTGGCTCTACCTTGCAGAAGCGCCGGTTTTGGGTTCCGAACTCCGCTCTTCCACCCGGTTACTCACCGAGGCCCTCTTATGTGGCACCTCACCCAGTTCAGTTACATGCTCCACCCAGGCCTATTGGTAGACCGCTTGTCAAGGTGGGCCCACGTCCTACCTCAGGGACTTGCTTCACATGCGGAGAGCCAGGACACTATGCACGTGACTGCTCTCAAACCAGCTATGCCCCACCCCAGCCTGAGAAGTCTATTGGCCGTGATAAGCCATCACGCAAGATGATTAGTGTCATGTCAGCTCCCACTGAACGTGGATGTGTGCATCACGTCTCAGCTAAAGACACTCGTGATGATCCGGATGTCGTTCTTGGTACCCTCCTTGTCAATTGCCATCCAGCTTCGTTTTTGTTCGATACCGGAGCATCTCACTCCTTCATCTCTGAAGGCTATGCTCGTTTGCACGACATGTCATTTTGTGATATGCCAACTCCACTTGAAATCCAAACTCCAGGTCTAGATGGCAAACTACCAGAATAAGCCATGGTAATGAAATCCTTGTTGACAGACTTGTATTCCTTGCATCACTTACAGCCCTCAAGTCTACAGATATTAACATCATCTTGGGTATGGACTGGATGAAAGCTCATCATGCCAAGATTGATTGTTACACAAGGTCTGTTCAGCTTACACACCCATCTGGCAAGATAGTCACCGTCTCCACTAGGGTTGCAAAGCGTCAACTCTATTCTCTTAATGCCAACCCTCTTCTAGACCTTGAAGATATCCCGGTAGTCCGTGACTTTCCGGATGTCTTTCCAGAGGAACTGCCAGGTATTCCACCTGACAGAGATGTAGAATTTGTCATAGATCTTATCCCAGGAACCGCTCCAATCTCTAGGAGACCTTACAAGATGGCACCCTTAGAACTAGCTGAGCTTAAGAAACAACTCGATGAATCCTTGCAAAAGGGTTTCATCCGTCCCAGTTCTTCTCCCTGGGCTTACCCCGTTCTCTTCGTCAAGAAGAAGGATGGTACGGACCGGATGGTTGTAGATTATCGTCCCGTTAATTTGGTCACGATAAAGAACAAGTATCCGCTCCCCAGGATCAACGACCTGTACGATCAGCTCGCTGGATCCTCAGTCTTTTCCAAGATGGATTTGAGGTTAGGCTACCACCAAATCAAGATCAGAAATGGGGACATTCCTAAGACGGCTTTTGTCACTCGTTATGGTCAGTACGAGTACACCGTCATGTCCTTTGGTCTAACCAACGCTCAAGCTACTTTCTCTCGCTTGATGAACTCGATCTTCATGGAGTACCTAGACAAGTTTGTCGTGGTTTACCTCGATGATACCCTTATTTACTCGAAGAACGAGGAAGAGCATGCCGAACATCTTAGACTTGTGCTAGAAAAACTCAGAGAGCACCGCCTTTATGCCAAGTTCTCCAAGTGCGAATTTTGGTTGCCAGAAGTGACCTATCTCGGCCACGTAATCTCTGGTAAGGGCATTGCTGTCAATCCCGAAAGAGTTCAGGCCGTTCTTGATTGGACTCCGCCTGAAACAGTTAAGCAAGTTAGGAGTTTCCTTGGTCTAGCCAGTTATTGTCGCCGATTCGTTGAGAACTTCTCCAAAGTGGCCAAACCTCTCACGGAACTTCTCAAGAAAGATAAAAAGTTTGAGTTGTCCCCACAGTGTGAACACAGTTTTCAGGAACTGAAAAGACGTCTTACTTCTGCTCCCATACTTGTGCCACCGGACTTCTCTAAGGACTTTGTTATCTATTGTGATGCCTCACGACAGGGACTAGGTTGCATCCTTATGCAGGATCGCCATGTGATTGCCTATGCATCTCGACAGTTGCATCCACATGAGGAGAATTATCCTACACATGATCTAGAGCTTGCGGCCATAGTCTATGCACTTAAGACCTGGCGACATTACCTTCTTGGTAAACTTGCGAGATTTACACCGATCACCAGAGTCTCAAGTATATCTTCACCCAACCAGATTTGAACCTTAGGCAAAGACGTTGGTTGGAGTTGATCTCAGATTATGACTTAGGGATTACCTACACCCCAGGCAAGGGGAATGTTATGGCTGATGCGCTAAGTCGTAAGTCCTATTGCAACAATCTCATGTTGCAGCAGGGCCAACCACTTCTCCATGAGGAATTATGCAAACTTAACCCCCACCTTGCTCCTCACGGATTCCTTTCTACCTTGGTGGCGAAACCTACTCTTGTGGATCAGATCATCTCTGCTCAGAAGCAGGATACAGGAATTTCCCGGATCAAGAGAAACATTAACAAGGGAGTTGGTGGTAGTTTTTCTATAGATGGTCATGGTGTTGTTTTCTTTGAGAGTCGCTTGGTGGTTCCCAAGAATCAACATCTTCGACAATTAATCCTTAAGGAGGCACATGAATCTCCTCTCACGATTCATCCCGGTAGTACTAAGATGTATCGGGACCTACGCCAGAGGTTCTGGTGGACTAGGATGAAGAGGGAAATTGCTCAGTTTATTGCTAACTGTGACGTTTGTCGTCGCGTTAAGGCAGAGCATCAAAGACCTGCTGGCACCCTTTAACCTTTAGCTATTCCTGAGTGGAAATGGGATAAAGTTGGCATGGACTTCATCATCGGCTTTCCCAGGACCAAGAAAGGGAATAATGCTATCTTCGTAGTCATTGATCGTCTTTCCAAAGTGGCTCACTTCCTACCTGTTTGAGAGAGTATCACTGCTAGTCAGCTCGCTGACTTATATATTTCTCGAATAGTGTCACTTCATGGTGTTCCACTAGAGATCAATTCAGACCGTGGTAGTCTTTTCACTACTCATTTCTGGGAGAGTTTCCAAACTGCCATGGGCACCCATCTTTCTTTCAGTACCGCTTTCCACCCTCAATCAAGTGGTCAGGTGGAAAGGGTCAACCGGATTCTTGAAGACATGCTTAGAGCTTGTGTTATCTCATTCGGTGTGGATTGGGAGAAGTGTCTTCCTTTTGCCGAGTTTGCTTATAACAATAGCTATCAATCCAGCCTCAAGAAAGCTCCTTTTGAGGTTCTGTATGGACGAAGATGTCGAACAACTTTGAACTGGTCAGAAACCGGTGAACGGCAATTCTTTGGACCGGATATGATCCAGGAGGCAGAAGAGCAAGTTCGCATCATTTGTGAGAATTTGAAAACAGCCCAATCTCGTCAAAAGAGCCAGTATGACCGTAGTCATAAGGAAGTGGCTTATGAAGTTGGCGATAAGGCTTATCTTCGGGTTACTCCTCTAAAGGGTACCCATCGATTCGGTATCAAGGGCAAGTTGGCTCCTCGTTACATTGGTCCCTTTCTCATTCTCGCTAAACGAGGAGAGGTTGCCTACCAGTTGGAACTACCACCACATCTTTCTCGAGTTCATGATGTCTTCCACGTCTCTCAACTCAGGCGTTGCTTATCGGATCCCATCCGCCAAGTGGACCACGAAACGGTTGATCTCCAAGATAACCTCACCTATCGAGAGTACCCTGTATGCATCCTTGATCAAGCAGAGCGTGTCACCCGACGTCATAACATCAAGTTCCTCAAGGTTCAGTGGTCTCATCATTCTGAGAGAGAAGCCACTTGGGAGCGTGAAGATCGTCTTCGACTTGAGTACCCGCTTTCTTCCCGCCGACTCCTGAATCTCGGGACGAGATTTCTTCGAGTGGGGGCGAGTTGTCACATCCCTAGTTCTGGTATGACCTAGGCTAGCCTTCATGCTTGCATCATGTTTAAACTCCATTTAAATTTGAAATGGGGATTTGTGAAACCCTCAGAATCATTTCTGAAAATAACCCAAATAAAAAGTGCTCCAAAAGGGTCCAAGAAAATGTTCATGTCTCTCTCTGAAAATATTGGTGAGAGGTAAAATTCAAACCAATATTTTTAGGAGCTTATAAATATTTATTTTGGCCATTTGGAATTAATGCATAATTATTTGTATTGGATTTATATTTGTTATATATTAAAATATACTCCAATAATTCTGATTTTTAATGTGGGGCTTTGGAATAATCCAATTAGTTCCTACAATAATTTTCAGAAGCATATAAAATGGTTTAATATTTTATTTAAATCAAAACAAATGTCAGAAAATTAGAAAAGAAAACAGAAAAGGGAGAGAGACCTACCTGGGCGCTTACCTGGTGGCCCAGCTGGCCAGCCCACCTGGCGGCCCAGCCCACCAGGGGCAGCCCCGTCTTCTACCTCTTGCCAGTAAGCAGAGGAGAAGCCGGGCACGACGCTTACCGTGGCCACGTCGCCCCGCCACCTCCTGCTTCCCTCCTCCTCGCTCTGGCCTCCCTGGACGACGCCACGCGCCGCCCCGTTCCCCTCTTACTCTCCCGTGCCCTCTCCTCTCCTCTCCCTCGCCTTCTCGCTCACGGCCGACGCTGCTGTCGCCGCCGTTCGCCATTGCCGCGGCCACCGGCCACCCCTCGCCCTGCCGCTGCGCCCAGGAGCTCCGCCACATCGCCGGCTACCTCTCCGTCAAGTCACGCGCCTCGGGAAGCCCTGCAGCGTCGCCTTCAAGCTCTTCCTCAACCTGCGGCCGCCAGCGACTTCGTCGTCGATTCGCCAAACCCCGTGCCTCCCCTGCCTCGCCAGCAGCACCAGAAGAACCACGGTGAGCCGTTGACCCGGTTCCCCCTTGCCCCGTCGTCCCTCGCGTCCTCTAGCTCTAGCACCACCGCGCTCGCGAGCTCCTCGCCGCCGTCCATGGCGCCACCTTGGCCAGGGGCCGACCCAGCCGCACCCACACACGTCGTCGTGTTCCTGGTGACGCCAGGAGCCCGTAGAACCTATCTGCATGCCTCCCCGTGCCTTGTAGCCTTGAACCCGAGCTCGCCCGAGCTCCGGCCGCCGCCTCGAGCCTGATTCCGGCGAGCTCCGGCCGCCCCGCAGCCTCCATGTGTCCCACTGCATGCGCGTGAGTCTGGGCATCGCGTAGATGAGCTCCGCCGCCCGAATGGTCACCAGAGCGGCGATCCCTAGCCCCTCCGCCGTGTCTGGCTCGCCGCCGTCAAGCCGCCGGCGGGTGTTGACCCTGCTGACCAGGAGGTTTGACCTCCCATGGGTCGCTGACATGTGGGGCCCGGCCCTATTAATCTTTAGTTAGGATTAGTTTAACAACTAATTTAACCCTTTTATTTAAATGGGTCACTGACGCGTGGGCCCAACCCCATTAACCAAGCCAGTTTAGTTTTAATTTAATTAGGATTAGCTACAGACACTGACATGTGGACCCCACACGTCAGGTTTGACTGGGTCAGCCGCCTTTGACCTGCTGACGCAATGCTGTTGTCATGCTGACGCAATATATCTTTTCTGGAATTAAAATAAATCAGGAAATTCCAGAATATATTCAAAACTTCAAAAATTCATAGAAATTCAACCGTAACTCAGATTGAAATAATTTATATATGAAAAATTATTAGAAAAATTCAATCTATCCATCTGTACCATTTTCATGCATGACAAACCAACCTATACATGATGTATATGTGAAAACACACTTATGACATATTTAAGAGCTTATTTTGGAGTTACATTTGAATCTTTAGTTCAAATGGACTTTAACCAAATGAATGCTAGTTGCATTAGCTCCAATAACATCACATCTTCATGCCATGTTCATGCATCATAATGTTGCATATGCTTGTGTTTGATTGCCGACACCGTTCCTTCTCGATAGGTCCTGCTCCGGAGACCGTTCCAGAGTACCTGTCTGAGGAGCAGTGCCTTCCTTGTTGTTCTACCAGGCAAGCAACCCCCTTGTTCATTCCGATGCAATCCCACTCTCTCGCCCCTGCTCTCATTTATTGCATTAGGACAACAACGATTCAACTGCTACTTTATGCTGCGGTAGTTGAACCCATTCCTCTGCATGACCTGTCATTGCCACAGTAAATAGTTAAAACTCACTAGCATGTGTAGGAATTGATTGAGCCATGTTGTGTTCCTACCATGCCATGCCTGCTATTGCTTAGAGTTGTGTCAGGTCTGATTCATCGGGAATGAATTGGAGTGTTATGATATGTTCTGGTGCTGAGAGTTAAACGTGTGAACATGATTTGGTAAAGGTAGCGGTGAGAGGCCATGTAGGAGTACATGGTGGGTTGTCTCATTGGGACCGTCCTTAAGAACTGAGTTCTGTGTAAGTTGTCCAATGACTAGCTACTACCACACATTGGGCTCCGGGCGCTCCAAGCTCTCTCGACTTATTAACCGCCTTGAGCTCTGTCCAGGAGTTGCAAATAGTTTCTGGTGTTTGTAGGTAGTGCTATTTTTCTACCGAGTGGCACCCGACAGGGTGGACTTGGGACAGACTAGGCACACGTGGCCCGGTGTACCGAGTGGCACCCGGATGGTGGGCTCGGGAACCCTGTACACATCGTTTGGGGCCGTGAGTGAAACCTCGGCCGGATCTCCTTACGGATGGAACCCGAATAGGCGATAAACCTGGACTAGAGTCTTGTGTGGTTAGTCAGGTCGTGGCCGACACCCTCGCCAGGCTTCCACTTGAAGGTTGCCGAGATACATGACGTGTACATGGCGGTAAGTGGCGAGAGCGTGTGTGATGAAGTACACCCCTGCAGGGTTATCATGATCTATTCGAATAGCCGTGTCCTCGGTTATGGACTTCTTGGATGCTTACGTGGTACATAGACAACTTAAAGTGGATACTCTAAAATGCTCAGGACACTTGACTGGCCGGCATGTGTTTCACTTCGTTCCTATGTCTGTCCCTCCGGGGAAATGTCACGCGGTGACGACCGGAGTCCTGCCTAGCCTGCTATAGCCCGGGTTCCCCGGAGTCCTGTTAGCCCGGTGCTACAGCCCGGATTCACACGCTGCTGACCGACACGCTCGATGTGAATCATGTATGCCTGTTCCCATAGGTTAGGGCCGCTTTGGGTTCACGACTAGCCATGTCGGCCCGGGTTCTCTGTCATATGGATGCTAGCGACACAATCATATACGCGAGCCAAAAGACGCAAACGGTCCCGGGCCATGGTAAGGCGACACCCGTGGGGATACCGTGCGTGCAGCCGCAAAGTGATATGAGGTGTTACATGCTAGATTGGTGTGACTTAGAATCGGGGTCCCGACAATCTGGGAGTAGAATAGATCAGGAGTTCCGCCGCCAGAAGCCTCCGTAGCCACCGAAAACCAATCTAGACCCGTTCCGGCACCCTGCCGGAGGGGCAATCCCTCTCCGGTGGCCATCTTCATCATCCCGGTGCTCTCCATGACGAGGAGGGAGTAGTTCTCTCTCGGGGCTAGGGTATGTACCAGTAGCTATGTGTTTGATCTCTCTCTCTCTCTCTCTCTCTCTCTATCTCTCTCTTTCTCGTGTTCTTGAGGTGATACGATCTTGATGTATCACGAGCTTTGCTATTATAGTTGGATCTTATGAAGTTTCTCCCCCTCTACTCTCTTGTAATGAATTGAGTTTTCCCTTTGAAGTTATCTTATTGGATTGAGTCTTTAAGGATTTGAAAACACTTGATGTATGTCTTGCGTGGGATACCCGTGGTGACAATGGGGTATTCTATTGATCCACCTGAGTATGTTTTTGTGATCAACTTGCGGGCTCCGCCCATGAACCTATGCATAGGGGTTGGCACACATTTTCGTCTTGACTCTCCGGTAGAAACTTTGGGGCACTCTTTGAAGTACTTTGTGTTGGTTTGAATAGATGAATCTGAGATTGTATGATGCATATCGTATAATCATACCCACGGATACTTGAGGTGACATTGGAGTATCTAGGTGACATTAGGGTTTTGGTTGATTGGTGTCTTAAGGTGTTATTCTAGTACGAACTCTAGGGCTATTTGTGACACTTATAGGAATAGCCCAACGGATTGATTGGAAAGAATAACTTTGAGGTGGTTTCGTACCCTACCATAATATCTTCGTTTGTCCTCCGCTATTAGTGACTTTGGAGTGACTCTTTGTTGTATGTTGAGGGATAGTTATATGATCCAATTATGTTATTATTGTTGAGAGGACTTGCACTAGTGAAAGTATGAACCCTAGGCCTTGTTTCCTAGCATTGCAATACCGTTTACGCTCACTTTTACCACTTGTTACCTTGCTGTTTTTATATTTTCAGATTACAAAAACCATTATCTACCATCCATATACCACTTGTATCACCATCTCTTCGCCGAACTAGTGCACCTATACAATTTACCATTGTATTGGGTGTGTTGGGGACGCAAGAGACTCTTTGTTATTTGGTTGCAGGGTTGCTTGAGAGAGACCATCTTCATCCTACGCCTCCTACGGATTGATAAACCTTAGGTCATCCACTTGAGGGAAATTTGCCACTGTCCTACAAACCTCTACACTTGGAGGCCCAACAACGTCTACAAGAAGAAGGTTGTGTAGTAGACATCACTGCACAGAAGAATTATGTCCTGGAAGCATTGCTAGGTGCAAAGCCCGCTGCAGGAGCAACACCAGATGTTATGAACGTCTCGCAGAGCAAAGGTGATGACTACTCAATAGTTCAGTGTGCCATGCTTTACGGCTTAGAATCAGGACTTCAACGATGTTTTGAACGTCATGGAGCATATGAGATGTTCCAGGAGTTGAAGTTAATATTTCAAGCAAAATCCCAAATTGAGAGATATGAAGTCTCCAATAAGTTCTATAGCTGTAAAATGGAGGAGAATAGTTCTGTTAGTGAACATATACTCAGAATGTCTCGGTACCACAACCACTTGACTCAACTGGGAGTTAATCTTCCTAATGATAATGTCATTGACAGAGTTCTTCAATCACTGCCACCAAGCTACAAAAGCTTCGTGATGAACTACAATATGCAAGGGATGGATAAGACTATTCATGAGCTCTTCACAATGCTAAAAGTTGCGGAGGTGGAAATCAAGAAGGAGCATCAAGTGTTGATGTTCAACAAGACCACTAGTTTAAAGAAGAAGGGCAAATGGAAGAAGGGGAACTACAAGAAGAACGACAAACAAGTTTCTGCTCAAGTGAAGAAGCCCAAGTCTGGACCTAAGCCTGAGATTGAGTGCTTCTACTGCAAAGGGAGTGGTAACTGGAAGCGGAACTGCCCTAAGTATTTGGCGGATAAGAAGGATGGCAAAGTGAATGGTATATTTGATATACATTTTATTGATGTGTGCCTTACTAATGCTCGCAGTAGTGCCTGGATATTTGATACTGGTTCTGTTGCTCATATTTGCAAATCGAAACAGGGGCTACAGATTAAGTGAAGATTGGCTAAGGACGAGGTGACGATGCACGTGGGGAATGGTTCCAAAGTCGATGTGATCGTGGTCGGCACGCTACCTCTACATCTACCTTCGGGATTAATATTAGACCTGAATAATTGTTATTTGGTGCCAGCGTTAAGCATGAACGTTATATCTGAATATTGTTTGATGCGAGATGGTTATTCATTTAAATCGGAGAATAATGATTGTTCTATTTATATGAGTAATATCTTTTATGGTCATGCATCCTTGATGAGTGGTCTATTTTTATTGAATCTCGATAGTATGATACACATATTCATAGTATTGAAGCCAAAAGATATAAGTTTAATAATTATAGTGTAACTTATTTGTGGCACTGCCGTTTAGGTCAGATTGGTGTAAAGCGCATGAAGAAACTCCATGTTGATGGGCTTTTGGAATCACTTGATTCTTGCAAACCATGCCTCATGGGCAAGATGACTAAGTCTCCGTTCTCGGAACAATGGAATGAGCAACAGACTTATTGGAAATAATACATACTAATGTATGCGGTCTGATGAGTGTTGATGCTCGTGGCGGGTATCGTTATTTTCTGACCTTCACAGATGATTTGAGCAGATATGGGTATATCTACTTGATGAAACGTAAGTCTGAAACATTTGAAAAGTTCAAAGAATTTCCGAGTGAAGTGGAAAATCATCGTAACAAGAAAATTAAGTTTCTACGATCTGATCGTGGAGGTGAATATTTAAGTTATGAGTTTGGTCTTCATTTGAAACAATGCGGAATAGTTTCGCAACTCACGCCACCTGGAACACCATAGCGTAATGGTGTGTCCGAACATCGTAACCGAACTTTATTAGATATGGTGCGATCTATGATGTCTCTTACTGAATTACCGCTATCGTTTTGGGGTTATGCTTTAGAGACGGTTGCATTCACATTAAATAGGGCACCATCGAAATCCGTTGAGATGACACCATATGAACTGTGGTTTGGCAAGAAACCCAAGTTGTCGTTTCTTAAAGTTTGGGGCTGCGATGCTTATGTGAAAAATCTTCAACCTGATAAGCTCGAACCCAAATCGAAGAAATGTGTTTTCATGGGATACCCAAAGGAGACTGATGGGTACACCTTCTATCACAGATCTGAAGGCAAGATATTCGTTGCTAAGAATGGATCCTTTCTAGAGAAGGAGTTTCTCTCGAAAGAAGTGAGTGAGAGGAAAGTAGAACTTGATGAGGTAACTGTACCTTCTCCCTTATTGGAAAGTAGTTCGTCACAGAAATCAGTTCCAGTGATTCCTACACCAATTAGTGAGGATGCTAATGATGATGATCATGAAACTTCTGATCAAGTTACTACCGAACCTCGTAGGTCAACCAGAGTAAGATCCGCACCAGACTGGTACGGTAATCATGTTCTGGAGGTCATGTTACTTGACCATGACGAACCTATGAACTATGAGAAAGCGATGATGAGCCCAGATTCCGCAAAATGGCTCGAGGCCATGAAATCTGAGATGGGATCCATGTATGAGAACAAAGTATGGACTTTGGTTGACTTGCCCGATGATCGGCAAGCCATAGAGAATAAATGGATCTTCAAGAAGAAGACTGACGCTGACGGGAATGTTACTCTCTACAAAGCTCAACTTGTTGTGAAAGGTTTTCGACAAGTTCAAGGAGTTGACTACGATGAGACCTTCTCACCCGTAGCGATGCTTAAGTCCGTCCGAATCATGTTAGCAATTGCCGCATTTTATGATTATGAAATATGGCAAATGGATGTCAAAGCTGCATTCCTTAATGGATATCTTAAAGAAGAGTTGTATATGATGCAACCAGAAGGTTTTGTCGATCCAAAAGGTGCTAACAAAGTGTACAAGCTCCAGCGATCCATTTATGGACTGGTGCAAGCATCCCGGAGTTGGAATATACGCTTTGATAGTGTGATCAAGGCATATGGTTTTATACAGACTTTTGGAGAAGCCTATATTTACAAGAAAGTGAGTGGGAGCACCGTAGCATTTCTGATATTATATGTGGATGACATACCATTGATCGGAATGATACTGAATTTCTGAATAGCATAAAAGCATACTTGAATAAGAATTTTTCAATGAAATACCTCGGTGAAGCTGCTTATATATTGGGCATCAAGATCTACAGAGATAGATCAATACGCTTAATTGGACTTTCACAAAGCACATACCTTGATAAAGTTTTGCAGAAGTTCAAAATGGATCAAGCAAAGAATGAGTTCTTGCATGTGTTACAAGGTGTGAAGTTGAGTCAGACTCAATGCCCGACCACTGCAGAAGATACAGAGAAAATTAAAGTCATTCCCTATGCCTCAGCTATAGGTTCTATCATGTATGCAATGTTGTGTACCAGACCTGATGTGTGCCTTGCTATTAGTTTAGCTGGGAGGTACCAAATTAAAGCTGGAGTGGATCACTAGACAGCGGTCAAGAACATCCTGAAATACCTGAAAAGGACTAAGGATATGTTTCTCGTTTATGGAGGTGACAAAGAGCTCGTCATAAATGGTTACGTCGATGCAAGCTTTGACACTGATCCGGATGACTCTAAGTAAGTCACAACCCGGATACATATTTTTATTGAATGGTGGAGCTGTCAGTTGGTGCAGTTCTAAGCAGAGCGTCGTGGCGGGATCTACGTGTGAAGTGGAATACATAGCTGCTTCGGAAGCAGCAAATGAAGGAGTCTGGATGAAGGAGTTCATATCCGATCTAGGTGTAATACCTAGTGCATCGGGTCCAATGAAAATCTTTTGTGACAATACTCGTGCAATTGCCTTGGCAAAGGAATCCAGATTTCACAAGAGAACCAAGCACATCAAGAGACGCTTCAATTACATCCACGATCAAGTCAAGGAGGGAGACATAGAGATTTGCAAGATACATACGGATCTGAATGTTGCAGTCTCGTTGACTAAGCATCTCTCACGAGCAAAACATGATTAGCGCCAAGACTCCATGGGTGTTAGAATCATTACTGTGTAATCTAGATGATTGACTCTAGTGCAAGTGGGAGACTGAAGGAAATACGCCCTAGAGGCAATAATAAAGTTGTTATCTATATTTCCTTATATCATGATAAATGTTTATTATTCATGCTAGAATTGTATTAACTAGAAACTCAGTACATGTGTGAATACATAGACAAACATAGTGTACCTAGTATGCCTCTACTTGACTAGCTCGTTAATCAAAGATGGTTAAGTTTCCTAGCCATAGACATGTGTTGTCATTTGATGAGCGTGATCACATCATTAGAGAATGATGTGATGGACTAGACCCATCCGTTAGCTTAGCACTATCATTGTTTAGTTTATTGCTATTGCTTTCTTCATGACTTATACATGTTCCTATGACTATGAGATTATGCAACTCCCGAATACCGAAGGAACACCTTGTGTGCTATCAAACTTCACAACATAACTGGGTGATTATAAAGATGCTCTACAGGTGTCTCTGATGGTGTTTGTTGAGTTGGCATAGATCGAGATTAGGATTTGTCACTCCGTTTATCGGAGAGGTATCTCTAGGCCCTCTCGGTAATGCACATCACTATGAGCCTTGCAAGCAATGTGACTAATGAGTTAGTCATGGGATGATGCATTACGGTACGAGTAAAGAGACTTGTTGGTGACGAGATTGAACTAGGTATGATGATACCATGATCGAATCTTGGGCAAGTAACATATCGATGACAAAGGGAACAACGTATGTTGTTATGCGGTTTGACCGATAAAGATCTTCGTAGAATATGTAGGAACCAATATGAGGATCTAGGTTCCGCTATTGGTTATTGACCGGAGATGTGTCTCGGTCATGTCTACATAGTTCTCGAACCCGTAGGGTCCGCACGCTTAACGTTCGATGACGATATGTATTATGAGTTATGTGATTTGATGTATCGAAGGTCGTTCGGAGTCCCGGATGAGATTACGGACATAACGAGGATTCTAGAAATGGTCGAGACATAAAGATTCATATATTGGAAGGTTACATTCGGTCACCGGAATGGTTCGGGTCGTTTCAGATAAGTTTCAAAGTACCGTGGGTTACCGGAACCCCCCCCCTCGGGAAGTGAATGGGCCTCATGGGCCTAGTGGTGGAAGAGAGGAGGCAGGCCAAGAGGTGGTGCATGCCCCCCTACCTAGCCCAAACCGAATTGGACTAGGGCTAGGGGGGCCGGGCCCCCCTTTCCTTCGCTTCTTCCTCTCCTTCCTTCTTCTCCTACTTGGACTAGGAAAGGGGGAAACCTACTCCTACTAGGAGTAGGAATCCCCCCTTGGGCGCGCCCCTTGAGGCCAGCCCTCCTCCTCCTCCCCTCCTTTATATACAGGGGAGGAGAGCACCCCATAGACACACAAGTTGATTTTTAGCCGTGTGCGGTGCCCCCCTCCATAGTATTACACCTCAGTCATATTGTCATAGTGCTTAGGCGAAGCCCTGCATCGGTAACTTCATCATCACCGCCAACATGCCGTCGTGTTGACGCAACTCACCCTCAGCCTCAGCTGGATCAAGAGTACGAGGGACGTCACCGAGCTGAACGTGTGTAGATCGCAGAGGTGCCATGCATTCGGTACTTGATCGGTTGGATCGCGAAGACGTTTGACTACATCAACCACGTTACTTAACGCTTCCGCTTTAGGTCTACGAGGGTACGTAGACACATTCTCCCCTCTCGTTGCTATGCATCTCCTAGATAGATCTTACCTGGTCGTAGGAATTTTTTTGAAATATTGCGTTCCCCAACACTAGATTATTGACTCTAGTAAACCCTTTGGGTGTTGGTCACATTGCGATGTGAACTATGGGTGTTAATCACATAAAGATGTGAATTATTGCTACTAAATCACATGGGGATGTGAACTAGATTATTGACTCTAGTGCAAGTGGGAGACTGAAGAAAATATGCCCTAGAGGCAATAGTAAAGTTGTTATTTTATATTTTCTTATATCATGATAAATGTTTATTATTCATGCTAGAATTGTATTAACCGGAAAACTTGATACATGTGTGGATACATAGACAAAACCGTGTCCCTAGTAAGCCTCTACTAGACTAGCTCGTTAATCAAAGATGGTTAAGTTTCCTAACCATAGACATGTGTTGTGATTTGATGAACGAGATCACATCATTAGCAGAATGATGTGATAGACAAGACCCATCTGTTAGCATAGCATATTGATCGTTCAGTTTTATTGCTATTGCTTTCTTCATGTCATACACATATTCCTTCGACTATGAGATTATGCAACTCCCGGATACCAGAGGAATACCTTGTGTGCTATCAAATGTCACAATGTAACTGGGTGATTATAAAGATGCTCTACAGGTATCTCTGAAGGTGTTTGTTGAGTTGGCATAGATCAAGATTAATATTTGTCACTCTGTGTATCGGAGAGGTATCTATGGGCCCTCTCGGTAATGCACATCACTATAAGCCTTGCAAGCAATGTTCCTAATGAGTTAGTCACGGGATGATGCATTACGGAACGAGTAAAGAGACTTGCCGATAACGAGATTGAACTAGGTATGATGATACCGACGATCTAATCTCGGGCAAGTAACATACCGATGACAAAGGGAATAACGTATGTTATTATATGCGGTTTGACCGATAAAGATCTTCATAGAATATGTAGGAACCGATATGAGCATCCAGGTTCCGCTATTGGTTATTGACCGGAGATGTGTCTCGGTCATGTCTACATAGTTCTCGAACCCGTAGGGTCCGCACGCTTATAGTTCGATGACGATTTGTATTATGAGTTATGTGTTTTGGTGACCGAAGTTTGTTTGGAGTCCCGGATGAGATCACGGACATGACGAGGAGTCTCCAAATGGTCGAGAGGTAAAGATTCATACATTGGAAGGTTATATACGGACACCAGAATGGTTCCGAAGAGGTTCGGGGATTTATCGGAGTATCGGGAGGTTGTCGGAACCCCTCGGGAAAGTTAATGGGCCTAATGGGCCATAGTGGAGGAGAGGAGGCAGGCCACGGGAGGTGGCATGCCCCCCCCCCCCTTGCCCAATCCGAATTTGACAAGGGGAGGGGGCGCGGCCCCCCTTTCCTTCTCCTTCTTCCTCCTTTCCCCTTTCCCCCTCTCCGTTGGAAGGAAAAGGGGGGATCCTACTAGGAACGGAGTCCTAGTAGGACCCCCCCCCCTCATGGCGCGCCACCCCTGGCCGGCCACCTCCTCCCCCTCCTTTATATACTGGGGCGAGGGTGATACGTCTCCAACGTATCTACTTTTCCAAACACGGTTGCCCTTGTTTTGGACTCTAACTTGCATGATTTGAATGGAACTAACCCGGACTGACGCCGTTTTCAGCAAAATGCCATGGTGTTATTTTTG
Source organism: Triticum monococcum (assembly GCA_034509565.1). Lineage (NCBI taxonomy): Eukaryota > Viridiplantae > Streptophyta > Magnoliopsida > Poales > Poaceae > Triticum > Triticum monococcum. The sequence goes on along the minus strand of CM067845.1, from coordinate 497,837,029 downwards.
TGCAGAAATAAAAGTTCTCGGAATGACCTGAAAATCCATGGAGACACGTTTTGGAATTAATGAAAAATATTGGCGAAAGAATCAGCATCAGGGGCCCACACCCTATCCACGAGGGTGCAGGCCGCGCCCCCCTGGGGCGCGCCCCCTGCCTCGTGGGCCCCCGGGACTCCACCGACCTCAACCCAACTCCATATTCTCACTTTCGGGGAGGAAAAAATTAGAGAGAAGGATTCATCATGTTTTATGATACAGAGCCGCCGCCAAGCCCTAATCTTCTTCGGGGGGTTGATCTGGAGTCCGCTCGAGGCTCCGGAGAGGAGAATCCGTCGCCATCATCATCACCAACCATCCTCCATCACCAACTTCATGATGCCTACCATCGTGCGTGAGTAATCCCATCGTAGGCTTGCTGGACCGTGATGGGTTGGATGAGATTTACCATGTAATCGAGTTTGTTTTGTTAGGGTTTGATCCCTAGTATCCATTATGTTCTAAGATTGATGTTGCTATGACTTTGCTATGCTTAATGCTTGTCACTAGGGCCTGAGTGCCATGATTTCAGATCTGAACCTATTATGTTCTCATGAATATATGTGAGTTCTTGATCCTATCTTGCAAGTCAATAGTCACCTACAATGTGTTATGATCCGGCAACCCCGAAGTGACAATAATCGGGACCACTCCCAGTGATGACCGTAGTTTGAGGAGTTCATGTATTCACTAAGTGTTAATGCTTTGGTCCGGTACTATATTAAAAGGAGGCCTTAATATCCCTTAGTTTCCAATAGGACCCCACTACCACGGGAGGGTAGGACAAAAGATGTCATGCAAGTTCTTTTCCATTAGCACATATGACTATATTCGGAATACATGCCTACATTACATTGATGAACTGGAGCTAGTTCTGTGTCACCCTATGTTGTAACTGTTGCATGAGGAATCGCATCCGACATAATTATCCATCAGTGATCCATTGCCTATGAGATTTTCACATATTGATCTTTTCTTAGTTACTTTTCCGTTGGCACTGTTATGATTGCTACAAAAACTGCTACTATTACTTTTGCCATCGTTACCATTACTTCCATACTACTTTGCTACTAAATACTTTGTTGCAGATATTAAGTCTTTCAGGTGTGGTTGAATTGGCAACTGAACTGCTAATACTTGAGAATATTCTTTGGCTCCCCTTCTGTCGAATCAATAAATTTGGGTTGAATACTCTACCCTCGAAAACTGTTGCGATCCCCTATACTTGTGGGTTATAAAGACTATTTTCTGGCGCCGTTGCCGGGGAGCATAGCTCTATTCTTTGAGTCACTTGGGATTTATATCTGTTGATCACTATGAGGAACTTGAAAGATGAAAGAACCAATATTTTTCCCTAAACTGCAAGGGGAGGTAAGGAACTGCCATCTAGCTCTGCACTTGATTCACCTTCTATTATGAGTAAATTTGTGACACCTACACCTGTTATTGATTCTGATATGTCGCATGTTATTGATGATGCCACTTCTGCTATGCATGATGCTTATGATGAAACTACTTCTATGCTTGATAATATTGTGCCATTAGGTGAACTTCTTGATGAACAACTTGCTAGGGTTAGAGAGAATGAAATTATTGAAACAGATAATATTAATGAAAGTGATGATGAAGATTCTCCCCCTAGATATGAATTGCCTGATGTTCCTGAGGGTTATGTTATGGATGAAGAAACTGCTTGAGGCCTTTTTGCTTGCAAAGATAGATATGATCTTAAGAAATTGTTAGCTAAGTTGAAATGAAAGTCTTTGAATGCTAGAATGAAATATGACCCTGCGTTTGCTACTTCACCTATCTGTATTTTTGATAAGGATTATGATTTCTCTGTCGATCCCGAGTTAATTACTTTGGTTGAATCTGATCCTTTTTATGGATATGAATCTGAAACTATTGTGGCACATCTTACTAAATTGAATGATATAGCCACCCTATTCACTCATGAGGAAAAAATTTGTTACTACTATATCCTTAAGTTATTTCCGTTCTCATTAAAGGGTGATGCTAAAACATGGTTTAATTCTCTTGCTCCTGGATGTGTGCGTAGTCCCCAGGATATGATTTATTACTTCTCTGCTAAATATTTCCCCGCTCATAAGAAACAAGATGCCTTAAGAGAAATATATAATTTTGTGCAAATTGAAGAAGAGAGTCTCCCACAAGCTTGGGGGAGGCTTCTCCGATTACTTAATGCTTTGCCTGATCATCCTCTCAAGAAAAATGAAATACTTGATATCTTTTATAATGGACTAACCGATGCTTCCAGAGACCACCTGGATAGTTATGTTGGTTGTGTTTTCAGGGAAAGAACTGTTGACCAAGTTGGATTTCTATTAAATAATATATTGAGTAACAATAATGATTGGACACTTCCTGAACCAACTCCTAATCCAACTCCGAAGAAAAGGGGTATTCGATTTCTCAGTCCTGAAGATATGCAAGAGGCAAAGAAATCTATGAAAGTAAAGAGTATTAAAGTTGAAGATGTTAAGAATTTACCACCTATTGAAGAAATACATGGTCTTAATAACCCGACACAGGTAGTAAAGGTAAATTCTCTCTATAGATTTGATGAAGGTGATATTCCTCGTAATAAGTCTGCTAGCCAATGCTTGGATGAGTTTGATAATTTTATTGTTAAACAAGAAAACTTCAATGCTTATGTTGGTAGACAATTGAAACATAATGCTTATATGGTTGAACACTTGAATGATTATATGTCTAGAGTTAAAGGTGACCTTAAAATTATTAGTAAACATGCTTCTATGGTTACCACTCAGGTAGAACAAGTGCTTAAGGCTCAAGATGATTTGCTCAATGAATTAAATAATAAGAAAAATTATAATGTTGTTAGAGTTATGACTAGAGGGGGTAGAATGACTTAGGAACCTTTGTATCCTGAGGGCCACCCTAAGAGAGTTGAGCAAGATTCTCAGATAACTAATGTTGATACACCTAGTCCTTTTAAGAAGAAGAAAAAGAAAAATGATAGGACTTTGCATGCTTCTAGTGAACCTGTTGTTGACACACCTGAGAATCCCAATGATATTTCTATTTCTGATGCTAAAACACAATCTGGTAATGAACATGAACCTAGTGATGATGTTCATATTGATGCTCAACCTAGCAATAACAATGATGTAGAGATTGAACCTGCCGTTAATCTTGATAACCCACAATCAAAGAATCAACGTTATGATAAGAGAGACTTCGTTGCTAGGAAGCACGGTAAAGAAAGAGAACCATGGGTTAAGAAACTCATGCCTTTTCCTCCTAGACCATCCAAGAAAAAGGATGATGAGGATTTTGAGCGCTTTGCTGAAATGATTAGACCTATCTTTTTGCGTATGCGTTTGACCGATATGCTTAAAATGAATCCTTATGCTAAGTATATGAAAGATATTGTTACAAATAAAAGAAAGATACCAGAAGCTGAAATTTCCACCATGCTTGCCAATTATACTTTTAAAGGTGGAATACCTAAGAAACTAGGAGATCCAGGAGTACCAACTATACCATGCTCCATTAAAAGAAACTATGTGAAAACTGCTTTATGTGATCTTGGAGCCGGTGTTAGTGTTATGCCTCTCTCTTTATATCATAGACTTGATTTGAATAAGTTGACGCCTACTAAAATATCTTTGCAAATGGCCGATAAATCAACTGCTATACCTGTCGGTATTTGTGAGGATGTGCCTGTTGTAGTTGCAAACGTTACTATTTTAACGGACTTTGTTATTCCTGATATTCCTGAGGACGATAGTATGTCTATTATCCTTGGTAGACCCTTTTTGAATACTGCAGGGGATGTTATTGATTGCAACAAAGGCAATGTCACTTTTCATGTTAATGGTAATGAGCATACGGTACACTTTCTGAGGAAACAACCTCAAGTCCACAGTATCAATTCTATTGGAAAATTTTCAACGATTACTATTGGAGGTTTTGAATTCCCTCTTCCTAGTGTCAAGAAGAAATATGGTATTCTTATTATTGGGGACATGCATATCCCCGTTGAGGTAACCTAGTGTTATTCGAAAATTCTCCGGTTTCATGCGATTCGGAAAGAGTTTGTTAACAAGACTTGATCAACCTTGTTAGTGGATTCCTTTTGATGAGCGCGAGATGGATGAAATTAGAAAGCACAACTCTCTGCACCCTCCATTTACTTTCTGTTATTTAGATTAAATAAAGAAAAAACAGTATTTTTTGTCTGTTTTCTAAATTATCCTTGCAATAAAAATACCCCGAAAATAAAAGTTCTCCAAACGTCCTGAAAATGAAATATGATTTTTTGTAGAATATTTAAGAATTTCTGGCACTAAGAACACACCGGGAGGCCCACCATTTGTCCATGAGGGCACAGGGCGTGCCCACCTCCTCGTGGGCCCCACATGGACCCCCTCCACTTATTCCAGCACCCACTCACTTCGTCTTCCTCCAGAAAAAGTCCTCCCATAGCTCAAACCCGTGTTCTAGCTCATCCTGCTGCCATTTTCGATCTCTTTGCTCAAAGCTCCATTCACAAAACTGTTTGGGGAGATTGTTCTTCGGTATGTGACTCCTCCAATGGTCCAATTAGTTTTTGTTCTAGTTCTTTATTTATTGCAAATTTTGCTGCTAAGGTGACCCTGTTCTTGAGCTTGCATGTCAAATTTATATGGCCCATGTAGTTTCAATGCATGATATATCCTCTAGGCACTTGTGGGAGTAGTTGCTATCAATCTTGTTGAGTTTGTTCACTTTTATTTTGAGTCACTAAAATTTAAAAAAATCAGAGAAAGAAAAATGCATAGGAAAATGTATTAAGGTGGTTCCTCAAGGAAGCAAGGACCAAGGCTCGCGATACATGAGCCGGACGATGGACCACCGAGGGAAGCTCAAGTGCGGCCTTGTGAATGGCCGTCAGAGGAGTTTATGGTCCAAGCAGGCATCAAGGATGAATTTGACGCGTATGTGCGTAATGCTGATCTTGAGGACTTCGTGTCAGATAAGTGCATATAGTACCAGTACCTAACTGATTCCTTTGTGAGTAGGTTTAAATTTACATCCTCGCGCAATTCTCACACTGTTTTATTTGATCTTTATGATAAATCATATACCATGGACTTAGAAGATTTTAATACTACTTGTAAACTCCCGCAGTGGGGCAATGTTAGTGAACCTCGCAAATATGAATATAAAGACTTTCTTGCTAGTATCACTGTGGGGAATCTAGAGAAATCACGCATGCTACCATAGGGAGCATTCATTTCCCTTCCATACATTATTCTGCTCTCTTTATAGGTAGATGCTTAACGGTAAAGATGAGGCTTGTTACATGTGCGTTCCAGATCTTTGTGTCCTCAAGAGTGCGGTATTAAGCGATAAACAATATAACTTGGGGGCCATTGTGGCACGAAGGTTGCATCTTAATGGTATAAGCGGAGGTTTGTTTGGTGGAATTTATGCAACTCGTGTAGCTAATTATCTTGGTGTACCCATACATGGAAATCATATGGAATTACCTCCTGCTTATCTAGATTATAGTGCTATGGTTCGCCATTAGTTTCTTGAGAGGAATTAACAGTTCCTTCAGTACCGACTAATCTTTGACAGACAGCGCGCTGTCCATGTTGCCCTCCCGGCTCCTACTTTCTTTAACTTTCAGGCAAAACGGAGATATGTTATAACCAGGGAGGAGGTGAACGAGTACGAGAGGGGGACAGAGGCAGCTCGCCTCCAAACTACAGCTCTTCAGGCAGTAGCTGCTGCATCTCAGTACAACCCCAGCTACGACTTTGGATATCTGTCAGGCCAGTAGTGGCCATAGACCAACTTAGGCCAAAAGCCTAAGCTTGGGGGAGTACGTATTTCTCACCGACATTATATTCATGTTCATACACTCATGCCAGTTGTCGGTGCTCATACTTTTTCATTGTACTATCCATGCTAGTTTATTTTCTTTTCTAAGCCTTCTTCTTGTGTGTTTGAAAAAATCGTAAGAAAAACAAAAAAATAGTTATAGCTTTTAGCTAGTTTACTTTCCGTGCCTGTAGTAGTGGTAATTAAAAAAACCAAAAATATTTCTCGTTCTTCTTTTCATTGTTGGGAGCTTTCCCGTGTAAATAGTTTTATTTCTTTTCTTATTCTTTGGGGGTCGAGAGGAGAAGACCATGATGAAAATGTTGAGTGGCTCTCATATGCATTATTGTTGATTTAACCAAGAGCCCAATTACCTTGCCTTCTCCCTTGTATTAAATGCTTGCAGATTCCAGCTTAGTCCAATGCACGTGCACTATTATTATTATCCACACCGTTCGGTCATGCGAGTGAAAGGCAATAATGACGATATATGATGGATTGATTGAGATGAGAGAAGCTGGCATGAACTCGACCTATCTTGTTTTTGTAAATATGATTAGTTCATTGCCCCTGATTCAGCCTATTATGAATGAAACATGTTTGCAATGACAATTAGAGATTATACTTGCTCATGCCATGCTTAATTTGCTAGGAGTTTATAATAGTTTACCTTGTGTGCCAACATGCTATTAAAATGGTTGTAATGTGGTATGATAGGGTGGTATCCTCCTTTGAATGATTCGAGTGGCTTGACTTGGCACATGTTCACGCATGTAGTTGAAACAAAATCAACATAGCATCCACGATATGTATGTTCATGGTGATTTATATCCTACTCATGCTTGCACTCATTGTTGATTAATCTTAATGCATGTTCATGACTGTTATCACTCTCTAGTTGGTCGCTTCCTAGTCTCTTTCTAGCCTTCACTTGTACTAAGCGGGAGTACTGCTTGTGCATCCATTTCCATAAACCACAAAGTTATTCCATATGAGTCCACCATACCTTCCTATATGCGGTATTTACCTACCGTTCCAAGTTAATTTGCATGTGCCAAACTCTAAACCTTCAAACGAAATTCTGTTTTGTATGCTCGAATAGCTCATGTATCAACTAGGGTTGTCTATATCTTCCATGCTAGGTGGGTTATTCTCACGATGACTGGACTCCGCTCATCACTTACGAGAAAATGGCCGGTAACCGGGATGCCCAGTCACATGCTCAAATCAAAATAATTGCAAACAAAACTCCCCTGGGATTGTTGTTAGTTGGGGGCACCGTTGTTTAGGACAAGCCATAGATTGATGTTTGTTGGTGGTGGGGGAGTATAAACTTTACCATTCTGTTTGGGAACCGCCTATAATGTGTGTAGCATGGAAGATATTGAGATCTCTTGGTTGTTATGTTGACAATGAAAGTATGCCACTCAAAATATTATTTATCTCTATTTCAAAACTCGAGCTCTGGCACCTCTGCAAATCCCTGCTTCCCTCTACAAAGGGCCTATCTATTTACTTTTATGTTGAGTCATCATCCTCTTATTAAAAAGCACCAGTTGGAGAGCACCACTGTCATTTCGCATGCATTGCTATTAATTTAAATTGAGTATTACTGGATCTCTTTTACCATGAATTACAATGTCTAGTCAGTCCTTGATGTTCAGGGGTGCTCTGCATTTATGTTTTGCGGTCTCAGAAAGGGCTAGCGAGATACCATCTTGTTATATCATGTTATGGTTGTTTTGAGAAAGTGTTGTCATCCGAGATTTATTATTATTGCTCGCTAGTTGATTATGCCATTGATATAAGTAAACATGAGACCTAAATGTTATTGTGAATATGGTTACTTCATAATCTTTGCTGAAAACTTGAATGTTGGCTTTACATATTTGCAACAGCAAGATCAGACAGAGTTTGTAAAAGTTTTTATTTATCACTTTCAGTTTGTCAACTGAATTGCTTGAGGACAAGCAAAGGTTTAAGCTTGGGGGAGTTGATACGTCTCCAATGTATCTACTTTTCCAAACACTTTTGGTTCTTTTTGGACTCTAACTTGCATGATTTGAATGGAATTAACCTGGACTAACGCTGTTTTTAGCAGAATTGCCATGGTGTTATTTTGTGCAGAAATAAAAGTTCTCGGAATGACCTGAAAATCCACGGAGACACGTTTTGGAATTAATGAAAAATATTGGCGAAAGAATCAGCATCAGGGGGCCCACACCCTGTCCATGAGGGTGCAGGGCGCCCCCCTGGGGCGCGCCCCCTGCCTCATGGGCCCCCTGGGACTCCACCGACCTCAACCCCAACTCCATATATTCACTTTTGCGGAGGAAAATCGGAGAGAAGGTTTCATCGTGTTTTACGATATGGAGCCGCCGCCAAGCCCTAATCTTCCTCGTGAGGGCTGATCTAGAGTCCGTTCGGGGCTCCGGAGAGGGGAATCCGTCACCATCGTCATCATCAACCATCCTCCATCACCAATTTCATGATGCTCTCCGCCGTGCGTGAGTAATCCCACCGTAGGCTTGCTGGACGGTGATTGGTTGGATGAGATTTACCATGTAATCAAGTTTGTTTTGTTAGGGTTTGATCCCTAGTATCCATTATGTTCTAAGATTGATGTTGCTATGACTTTGCTATGCTTAATGCTTGTCACTAGGGCCCGAGTGCCATGATTTCAGATCTGAACCTATTATATTTTCATGAATATATGTGAGTTCTTGATCCTATCTTGCAAGTCAATAGTCACCTACTATGTGTTATGATCTGGCAACCCCGAAGTGACAATAATCAGGACCACTCCCGGTGATGACCGTAGTTTGAGGAGTTCATTTATTCACTAAGTGTTAATGCTTTGGTCCGGTACTCTATTAAAAGGAGGCCTTAATATCCCTTAGTTTCCAATAGGACCCGCTGCCACGGGAGGGTAGGATAAAAGATGTCATGCAAGTCTTTTCCATAAGCACGTATGACTATATTCGGAATACATACCTACATTACATTGATGAACTGGAGCTAGTTCTGTGTCACCCTATGTTGTAACTATTGCATAAGGAATCACATCCGACATAATTGTCCATCATTGATCCATTGCCTACGAGCCTTTCACATAGTGATCTTTTCTTAGTTACTTTTCCGTTGCCACTGTTACGATTGCTACAAAAACTGCTACTGTTACTTTTGCCACAGTTACCGTTACTTCCAGACTACTTTGCTACTAAATACTTTGCTGTAGATATTAAGTGTTTCAGGTGTGGTTGAATTGACAACTCAACTGCTAATACTTGATAATATTCTTTGGCTCCCCTTGTGTCGAATCAATAAATTTGGGTTGAATACTCTACCCTCGAAAACTGTTGCGATCCCCTATAGTTGTGGGTTATCAGGGGGCACCCCAAAGACACACCAAGAAATCTCTTAGCCGTGTGCGGTGCCCTCCTCCACAGTTTACTCCTCCGGTCATAGCGTCATAGTGCTTAGGCGGAACCCTGCGCGGATGACATCATCATCACCGTCACCACACCGTCGTGCTGACGGATCTCTCCCTCGACCCTCTACTGGATCAAGAGTTCGAGGGACGTCATCGAGCTGAATGTGTGCTGAACACGGAGGTGCCGTACGTTCGGTACATGGATCGGTTGGATCGTGAAGACGTTCGACTACATCAACCGCGTTAACATAACGCTTCCGCTTTCGGTCTACGAGGGTACGTGGACACACTCTCGCCTCTCGTTGCTATGCATCTCCTAGATAGATCTTGCGTGATCGTAGGAATTTTTTTGAAATTGCGTGCTACGTTCCCCAACAATGAGTTGCGAGTAGTTCTATTTGTTAGTGAGGACATGGGAGAAGTCTTGTTATTACTAATCATGTGAAGTTAATTACAGTTCAACGTTTTGATATTATGATGTGTTGTTCTTCCTCTAGTGGTGTTATGTGAAAGTCGACTACATGACACTTTACCATCTTTGGGCCTAGGGGAACGGATCGTGAAATAAGTTTTGTAGATGATGGGTTGACAGAAACCTAAACCCCAATTTATAAATTGTTCTATGAGAGGCTGTTTTGGATTCACATGTTTAATGAGCCAGTTAGATTTATCTTAATTACTTCTCTTATATTTGTGGATGCTTGCGTGGAGGGTATAATCACAAGTTGGTATCTGTTCAAGTAAGAACAGTAATTAGCTATGGTCCACCCACATAACACTTATCAAGGTGATGAATGTTAAGTCAATGAATCATGGTGAAAGTAACTTGGCAATATTTCCGTGTGTTCTCAAGAGCATTTTAATCACTATAAAAAGTATTATTGGCTTGTCCTTATCACAATTAAGGATTGAGCCACTTGTTGCACCTTGCTACTTTAGTTACTTGTTACTTGTTACCAATTGTCTTACTATCAAACTATCCATCAAAACTATCTTACATCACTTGCAGCAAAATCCTTGCTGAAAACTGTATATCAATTTCTTCTGCTCCTGGTTGGGTTCGACACTCTTGCTTATAGAAAAGGATATGATTGATCCCCTATACTTGTTTGTCATTAGTGCCCGATGCCACGCCGGAGTCTACGTTGTGACTTTGACCTTTCTGGCTGGAGGGTTGATCTTTTCATCCCTTATTTACGGGTTCATGTGTTAGTTGTACTTGTTGTTATCATGGATTTACATGTTCTATGGGCGTGTTCGGAGGTTCTCCAGCTTCTCAAAACTCCAGAAAACCAACTTCTCATCGTGGCTTCTCGAGCTTCTCAAAACTCCGGAAAATCGGCTTCTCATCATAGATTTACATGTTCTATGGGCGTGTCCGGAGGTTCTCCAGCTTTTCAAAGCTCCAGCCAGTGATTCCAATCCTGTTCGGCTCCGACTCCAATTTATCTTAGTGTTGTAGCTCACCTGGGCAGGGTGTGACCTGTTCGGGCATGTTGGGTCGGCTGGAGGCAGCCCATGTAGAGGCCAGAGGTGAGGCAGACTCCTGGGAGTTGAGCACGACGTGCTTAGGTTATGGTCTCGGGGTTGCTCCTTTCAGGCTATGTCGACGGGAACTAGCCGGGATTTGCCTCAAATGGCACGATTTATCGCTGGGAAGGAGCGGCGTCCGGGGACTGAGCGACAGCGCACATCAGTGGTAGGGTTAGCGACTCTAGCGAAATGACCAGAGGAGATGTCGCTCGATAGGTTTTCTGGGGAGGGGAATGAATCCATAAGTTTGGCGGTGGCATACCAGCGTAATTTGGGCAAACTCCAGCTTTCAGTTTCAGTGGAGCTGGGCCAAAGCTGCTCCACGTTTTTGCACTACCATCGGGCCTAGCTTCGAGAAGTCAGCTCTTCGGAGCCCATACGTTCGACACAATTTCATTTGTGAAGTTTGTGAAGCCTGGAGCTGGATGACTTGAGAACAGGCCCTATGTATAGTACATGCTCACATTTTTAACTATAAATATGATAGTAAAGTTATGTATAAAAAGCTTGAAAATCTATTATTGTTTCCTCTCAATATTCTTGGGAATGTACTAAATTCCTTGGATGAACTAGGATTATTTAAGTAATGTTGTCAACATGGGGGTAATTATTCTATAAGGATTACAAATGGATAAAAGAACTCAAATAAATTCCGCTCACCACATCTCAGTTTTTTGTTGCAGCCATATATGCTAACATAATATAATTACATATTTTAAATTTATGATGAACCATGAGTGTCAGGTAATTGAAGTTTAATCAACCACTGTGATAAAAAATTATCACTAGCATGATAGATGGGTGCACGTGGAGCATGCCATCTCCTCTAGTGTTACATTTTGACCTCATGCCTTCACTTCCTATTTTATGCTTGTATTTCTTTTGCATCGAGACACCCTCTAGAATGTATCCCATGGATGATTGAAAGCCCTGGACTGATAATCATACTTTTTTCTCTTACATCAGTAATGCTAATTTAAGTGGGAACAAATTAACAAGAAAACAATTTGGCCAAAGATGATTGCTTGATTTTAAATATTTGTACAACTCAATGCTTTAATGCTCAAGTGCAAATGATGATGAAAACACCCAAAAACTGAGAGAAGTCGGTCCTACTAAATAGAGTAACACAAAATGGGCACTTTTCGCGGCTAGAAACTTTTTATTTGTATCTGGCACAAAGTCCAAACATACACATATGAAACGCCAATTTGAGCAACAATTAATGAAAAGGTTTTTTTAATAAATAGAAGATGAGTAGGCATTATGTGTATCTTTATATAACCCAAGACCATCGAAGCCCGTAGTTTTTTGCTATTGAGAATTTTGGATCTATATATGGGCCTAATTGGTTTGATGCCAATATTTGGCATTCCAACTTTTGATAAGTACAAGAAATGGGCTAGCAATTGGTTGGCTACCAATTGATTCTTGTGAATCGATAAAAAAATATTACCATTTATTGTCAACATTTGGTTTTGTCAAATATTGGCAATGCCAAACTTGTATCAAACTAGTTGGCCTCTATGTCTATCATCAAACTCAATGAAAGTAGATAAACATAATTTTGGTGTTGTGAACGAGGACCATGCGATAAAGACCAAACTCGGGCTTCTTTTCAATGCAAAGTATTGTAAAAACCAGAATGTCACAAAACTTTAGCATTTTAAGTAGTTGGCAATTGGCATTAAATACCACCATCTTTAAATACTACAGTAACAATTTTAATGAAAATGCAGGGCATTTGGAGATGGTGGTTGTAGTATTTTTCATAGTATTCATGTTTATTTTGCATGGTGATAGATATAATACTTCCAGTAAGGACACTCATATCAAACAAGTTTGTAATAACTGGATCATTTTTGTACTTTAGCAGTTGTTTATCAGCTTACGTAGCAACTTTGGTTCTCAGTGAGCTTACGTGAACCCACTCGAAAGCTACAAAAGTATACACATGCGTACCTACTCACACGTCGACAAGGGCCACCGCCCCTCCCCCGGCCACAACAAAGTTTGGACACAATTGCGAAGACTTTTTAGGGGTGATTAGATCAGAGAAATAAGAGTATTTTTTCCTCCTTAGAAATCCACATTTTGTGTTTTGCTCCCTCAACCAACCTTATCAAACACCAACACTTATTTACATGTTTAATGTTTCTAAAAGGGAAAGTAACCAACCTACGAATGGTATTGATCATATCGTGTTAAAATCTCACAAACAGAAGTAAGAATGGATCCGGGGGGGAATTTGTGTGACTTGTCGTGTAAAGAACAGACGGGCTACGGATTAATGAAAGGAATAAGAAGTCCTTGGCCCGATGATCAAAGATTTAGAAGGAAAACTGATAAGGGTGCATGTTATCTAGTATCAAATCACTACTTGTGCTCAGGCTATGGAGGCACACGCCATCAGATATGATCTCTTGCTTGCTCGAGATATGGGATACAAAAGGATATGTGTGGAACTAAAAATATGGTCACAATTTTCAACCCCGAGGATTCAGAGAGGCCAACTATCGCAACCATTTACCATGAAATCAAAGAGCCCATGGGAGGTATTATTAGTTGTGTGTTATGTTTTGTGTGAAGGGAAGCTAATGAAGCGGCCCATCGATGCGCCAAACGGATTGGAGGAAATGTATCTGAATAGATTATATTCCCACCTTTCTCACTGATTGTATTCAAACTCATTGTAACCCCTCCTTTTGAGTAACTAGGTAATTGCTCATGCTTTGCAACAGGGGGATATATATTCTATTGGTTTAACACCAATCATATCAAATATTTACCTTTGACCCACCAAATTATAGATGTTAGTAAGATTTGATTTGAATATGGGTAGGGGAAGACAAGGAAAGTTTTGATTTAACAGAGGTTTTGATAAGATTTGATTTGATTCGGCTGCGGGTAGGGGAAGACAAGGAATATTTTGATTTAGATAAGATTTTGGTAAGATTTGATTTGATTCAGGGTGCGGGTAGGGGAAGACAAGAAGCATTTTGATTCAATTGAGGTTTTGATAAGATTTGATTTGAGTTGATTGAGTTAATGTATGAAACCAACGTAGGAGGGACACACGAGAATGTGAGGTGAATGCCCGTCGTTCCTTTATGTAAGGTGCATTATTTTTGGCACAGTGACCAGGGCACATAATTATAGACATGTTAGGGCGAAATTACCCTTAGCAAATTTGTTTGTTTGTGTCGAGTAAATCAGTTAGTCTAGGAAACTAAGAGATACATGCAATCAAGCAAGATACTTTCCTTTTTTTTGCTACAAGGAGCGATACAGACAACCGGGAAAGAGATACTTTCCTTTTCCTGGAGGGTTAAAAGCGGAATTACGAGGAATCGGAAAGAATGCACTTTACATTGTGGAATTTTATCAAAGGATAAATATACCTTACATAAAGGAACAGAGAGAGTACATACTAGCTAATGGCCCGTTGCAACAATGACATACATATTCTAGTGGTTTAACCTCAGTCGTGTGTGACATATACATCACGCCCATCATATTCCAGATTTTAGTAAGATTTGGTTTGAGTATGAGTAAGGTAAGCCAAAGGAAGTTTTGATTTGATTTGATTTGATTTAATTTGGGTAGGGGAAGGCAAGAAACATTTTTATTAAGTTGAGGGTACAGTAAGATTCGATTCGATTGAGTTAATGCATGGCCTATGATTTTTGTAAGATTTGATTGATTTAATACTTAATACATAAAGACTGAAATGAGTGAAAAGTTCAAAAAAGAAAAAAAAGACCAAAACGAGTGAATAAACATACTAAAACATGTCCATATACATTTGATTAAAAAAGTTAGAACATCTTATATTTATATTTGTGAACCGAGGGAGTAACATTTTAGCGGCGAATGATGGGTAGGTTTGTTGTAGGTTTACGCGAGTCATTAGAGAGACAAAATAGGAGGGGGAAATGCAGCCTAAATAAACTGTGAAGAATGGACGAAAGAGTAAAAGGGGCAGGAAAGGGCCAAGGGAAAACGCCGAAGGCGATCATCAAAGCAGAACGGGGTCAGAGAGAGAGGGGGGAGGAGGAGGTCTGACCCGAACAAAGCAGAGCAGAGCAGAAGAGGAGGAGGGTTGTTTACTCATACACACATACACACCCCCACCATTCCCCTCCTCCCCTCCCCACCTCTCCGCGTCGTCCTCCTCCGTCCCCCAATTTCCGCTCCAAAACCCTCCCCGATTCCCCCCCGCCCTCCGATGGTCCTGATCTAAGCATGTACCGCCGCCACGCCAAGCGCCGCCGCGAAGCCCCCGATCATGCCCTCCCGGCCTCCTCCAAGGCGCCCGTCATGACCACCACCCACTCCGGCGGCGCCTCCTCCTCCTCCGCCGCCGCCGCCTCCTCCTCCTCCTCCTCCGCCGCCGCCACCGCCTTCTACGCGCCCCCGCCCCGCCGCCTCCACTTCTTCGTCCGCGCCACCGACTCCAAGACCATCGCGATACACGCGGCGGCCGACGACACCGTCGCCGCCGTGCTCGCCCACCTCGCCGACTGCGGCTACGGCCGCGACCTGCGCCTCCTCTACGCCGGCCGCCAGCTCCAGCCGGAGGCCACCGTCGCGTCGCTCGGCCTCGCGCCCGACTCCACCCTCCAGCTCGCCGCGCGCCTCCGCTCCACCCCGCACCCCAAGGCCTGGCAGCTCGCCTCGCACATCGCCGCCACCGCCGCCTCTGGGGACGCCGGCACCGACTCCGCCCACACCCTCGACGACCTCGTCAAGGAGTACATCGCCTGCTGCGACCCGGGCAGCCAGCACAACCGGAACGATCGCAGGGCCAAGGGGGACACCGGCAGCACCGACCGCCACGCCGAGGACTACCTCGACATCTTCCTCCAGTCCGGCGCCGCCATCGCGCTGGTTCGCCTCTACCTCTCCGATTTCTCCTTCTCGCGCTCCTACGCCGAGCGCGCCATCAGATGCTTCCTCAGCACCGACCCTGCCACCTTGCCGCCTAATGTCATGCTCGTCACCGCGCCGGTGCTGCTCGAGTTCTGCCGCCTGCTTGCTCTCACCGCGGGCAATAAGGATTCCCTCTACAAGTCATGCCGCTATACACTTGCATCGGTGCTCTGCTTGCCGCTCTCGGTGCTCGGTGCCTCCAAATCGCCCACCAAGGTGATCGAGCAGGTCCTCCCGTTTGCCAGAGAGATTGTTGAACTGGTCCTGAATGGACTTGGATCAGAGACCATGCTGGTGCCAAGGACAGACCTTGAAGAGCTCTCAAACTTCTTTAAAGTCCTGCGCCAGCAGGTACTCCTTTGGATGCCTGACGGCTCAATGCCAAAGAACATGTACAGCAGGGAGTGTAAGCGTACTGACACATGGGTATGGGAGTTGCACGAAATGTCGATGAACCTGCTCAAAAGGGTGGATGAGTGTCTCAAGAGGTTGGAAATGGATCTTTCGTCTTTGTCATCTGACACTAGGGGGGTCATAGAAAATCAACCTATCTGGGTCACCCGCTTACATATCCTTGCCATATTGACAGAACTGGATTTCATCTCAGGGATATTCGAGGATGTGGCACACAACCTGCGGTTCGTGTTGCTGGCACACAAAGCACCTCTCAATGCGCTCGTGCGCTGTTCCAAGAGGAACGAGCACCTCCACTGGCTCATGAAGCATAAGGATCTGCTCTGCTTCGAAGCAAGAAGGAACTTGGTCTTAATGTTGTTTTCTGAGGGGAAGGATGACTATGGGGAGCTGCATGAGATGTTGATCGACCGGTCACGTTTACTGGATGAGTCCTTCGAGTACATCACACAGGCCAAACCCAGTGAGCTTCACAGTGGTCTGTTTATGGAGTTTAAGAATGAGGAGGCTACTGGCCCCGGTGTTCTGAGGGAGTGGTTCTGCATGGTGTCTCAAGCTCTGTTCAGCCCACAGCAAGTACTCTTCTTGCCTTGTCCTAATGATCAACGGAGGTTCTACTTGAATGGAAGTAAGTTCTCTTGGTATTAACTTGCCACTTTATATTCAGTCCTATACTTCTTCTATTGGTAATTTGGTACGGCACTTTGACTGAACAACTCGGAAATCTGAATTGAATAAGCTGATGAGTGTAGCTCGCTTGTTGACCCAGGTCTCTTTACATGTGTGGTATAATAAATAACTGCATATCTTAGCTTAGTGGGATGAATATGATTTGTTCATCTGAATTCTTTATCGTGCAGTGCATGTTTTTTCTTGAAAGTCTCATACATGTGAATGCCACTACATACAGGCTCTGCAACTGGTTTCGATGAATGTAGGTCAATACCCAGTAGTATAAGCTAACGAAAGAGAAAAAGTAGTTAGCTCTATTGTCGGATGTCCTGGAAAGGACATATTCTTCTCAATCTAAAAGAACTAATGATTGCAAAATGTGTTTCTTTTGACCAGTCTGTTGAAACATCCACTTAGTATTTTGAAATGAATTTAACTGTAGAAGGTCTGCAAATCATATGGCTGCTTATGGGGCTACATTTTCATTTTCACACAAATAAAGGATGTTGTTTTATTAGTTACAATATGTACTTCTAGTACTAGTTGGCATGCACCATGCTACCGATCTAGCATACAAAACCAAAGCTGGGACATTGTAGTCTTGCCTTTTGGCTGTTTTGACTGCATCATTTGGTGTAACTGGTTATTCTTTGCCTTGGGTTCAAATTGGCTATTGGGCAGTCAAAACTGTGACAGGTGTACCTGACGCCATTACTTGTCTGCTTGGTGAGTTTATTAAGCCTAAGGAGATGTCTCACTAACTTTTGCGTGTTTGTGCCTGTTACACACTCTGGTTACCATATGTATGTGCTGGTACAAGTTACTCCAAATACGCCTTTTTGTCACGCATGTTGGGTGTGAGGATGTCCATACAGGGGTGAGGGTGTAGGCAATTTTTTTTGTAAATTTGTTGTGGCTACTCGTTGTTTCTATTTGCAAACAAAACGATGGCTTGTTCATATCTCACAAGTAGCCTTTCTTAATATGCGATGAAGAGATACTTGGTCTAAA
Organism: Triticum monococcum; assembly: GCA_034509565.1. Classification (NCBI taxonomy): domain Eukaryota; kingdom Viridiplantae; phylum Streptophyta; class Magnoliopsida; order Poales; family Poaceae; genus Triticum; species Triticum monococcum. The sequence continues at coordinate 497,819,148 of CM067845.1, read as the reverse complement.
AGCTTATTTTTATCTGCGCATGTTTAAAACTTGAGATAAAATCTATAATCCTTTTTCTTTCTCATACCCTATTTCCTTTGATCAATAGCTTGCAGTTAAAATTCCTATTAAGAGGCAGATTATCCATTCTGCTGTCCAGCTTGAACCTTGCACAGTGGCTCCCAGTGGTCCTGTTAGGAATATTCTGATACATCTCGATATTCATTTGAAAGTGTGTGAAATAACACTAACCGTATCAATAAGTACAGATCTGTCCCAAGTCACTAAAAACTACTTTTTGCATAAGATATGCAAACTTCTTATATAGGGGAATGCTAAACCGTTTGTAGTGAGTTAATTACCCTTTTGCCTAAATACAGGGGTAATTTCTTATTGGATTCAAGGAAATATAAAATGATCATCTGGTTAGCCTAATAGCAACCAAGCTGTCTACCCTGTAGACATATAGTGGCACATATATTTTCAGAAGGGCAAAATAGGACTGTAAGCCTTCAACCTATTTCCATCTAGGTGATCAAGGAGTTAATGCTGCCGATTTGAGCCCCCTCAGGCCTCGACACTTCAGTTTTTTGTGCGATCAAGCCTTTAAGTGCAGTTTTGTTCTTTTGACCCATCAAGTACCCCTTTTAGTTTTAGCTGTCTTGACCCTTTTGCTAACTATTGCTCAAACTTTTAGCTATTGCTTAAACTTAGTTAAGAACACTCACAAGCCCCAATAAACCTTCTGAAATTTCAGTATGAATACTCATTTGCTCAAATAACGCCCATATAGAAGACATATTAGTTGTAAGGTTCTAACTAGATGTTCTTTAGCAGTGGCGTAATTAGAGCAAAAACAAACAGTGGATGCTCTAATTACCAATCAGTTTTGTCGGGCTTAATTGCAAATACTGGATAGTTCATGGCTCAAATCAACAAATTGGAAGTTGGAGGAGGCTTGATTGACAAGCTGAAATAGTTTTGTCAGGCTTGTTGGGGCAATTTTCCTTTCTGAAATAAACTTCACATCAAACTGTACTTAATTCTAGTTATTCAAGCAAATGAGCAATCTTTCGGCTTTCTTCTACTTAATTGTGGTTCTTATGCATTCAATATTGATGAGACACGTTATGTCTGCAAACCAAGTCGGTGCTGATTGAATATCTTCTAACTTTTGGTACTTCTCTGTGCTTTGCAGCATCTGTTGTTGATCCACTGCACCTGAAATACTTTGTTTTCTCAGGACGAGTAATTGGATTAGCATTGATGCATAAAGTGCAAGTAGGGATAGTTTTGGACCGCACCTTATTTTTGTATCTTGCTGGGAGAAGTATTACATTGGAAGACATTTCTGCTGCAGACCCTTTCACGTATGCAAGCTGTAAAAGAATTCTAGAGATGGGTGCTGCCGAGATTGATGATTTAACTTTAACATTTTCCCGAGATGTTCATACCTTAGGGTCTCGAAAGACTATTGAGCTTTGCAAAGGAGGGCAGGATATCTCTGTGAACATCAGTAACAGAGAGCACTACATTGATCTTCTTATTAAGAATATCTTTGTCGACTCTATTTCTGAGCAGCTGGCTAATTTTGCAAAAGGATTTGGTGACATATTAGCTAATCCGAAACTCCGGGAGGTATTTTTCGGGTGTTTGGATCTAGAAGACTTTGACCGAATGTTAGGGGGAAGCAACAATACTATAAATCTGAAAGATTGGAGATCACATACTCAATATAATGGCTACAAAGAAAAAGATCGCCATGTTAACTGGTTCTGGAAGGTATGCCGTGTATTACTTAGCCATGGATTTTCATTTATTTTATTCCATGCCATGATATGCTTTAATCACCTGCTCATCCTTTCCCAATTTCTCATGGTCAACATACCATCTCACTTTTTTTGTGATTTATACCATCTCTTACTTTGACTCCATGTAGATTTAGGAGAAAATATTGATATCAACCATAGATAAATAGGTGAGGTATATACGTGTGGTGGAATGTGCAAGAGATATTTAGATCACAATCCTAACATCCATGTATCCATTAAGATCTATTCACTTGATACCTGGTATTTTGTATGTGCCATCCTGTATATTATTTTCCCAACAAAAATGATTGAACTGCTTCTATCATTGCAGAAAAAAAATTAGTGGTTCTTCTTTTGGTTCTAGTGTGAGTTTGTGACCGAGGCAAGTAAGCAAACAAAGCCTGGCCAGTATTCTTGCTGGTTGGTGCAAAGAACTGGGAAATCGTATGTTGTGTTCACTGACAAGACTGTTAACATGTGATCCTGCATATGTTAAAATACCGTACTCATTCGAAAAAGAAAACCATGTTCGTCCTTTGTGTAATGAAATGAGTACAACCAAACAGCTTTTCCCAACACTCAGCCAGAGTTGGTGTGGTGCTGATATCAACCATTGTTTTAAATATAGTGAATTGTGCAAATTTAATGGCAAAGAGCCAGCACATTGTCCCTATCTGTGCTCACTGTTATATCTCATGTGTATGTGTTAAAAGTTTCAGTTGAAATTTGTGTACCTTTCTTTTGTAACATAATCAATTTATGTATCTCTAATCCGTTTTGTGTACTCGTTTATTCACACGGCAGGCCGTCGAGAGCATGACAGTTGAGCAACAGAGGCAGCTCCTCTTCTTCTGGACGTCAGTGAAATATTTGCCCTCAGAAGGCTTTGGTGGGCTGAGCTCAAAGCTGTACATATACAAGACAACGGAGTCAGCCGACCATCTCCCGTCGTCGCACACATGCTTCTACCGCCTCTGCCTCCCCCCATACCCGTCCCTCAAGGTGATGCAGAGCCAGCTGCAGAAGATCACACAGGAGCATGTGAGCTGCAGCTTCGGTACGTGGTAGAACGCTTGGCTGTGGGAAACCCAAAGTGGTACATTTTGTACATATCGAGTTAGCAACAACCCTTATCTATCCCATTTAAATCTATTGCCAGTAGAGAGCTTAAAAATTTAGGCTGCCGTGGTTTGATTTGTATGTATGGAAAGTTAGCGTCCCCGGTCGTTTAACCTTGATGTAGGTGGAATCAGAAGAGTGCAAGGTTCATTTTCTTCGCCCATCCTGTTAACTTGCCGTCGATTCCTTTTCTGTTTGTTAATGTTCTGTTTCTTCCCAAGGCCCTGTTTGGATCGAGGCTCAAAATTCGTGTGATCCTGGCGTTCATTGGAAATCCAAACAGGGCCTGAAGGAGTGAAATGCACGCACATTGCGACCCGTATGTATAGCTAGTACCAGTCATCCCAACAGCAAATGGTACTAACTGCAACATTTCTCAAGTTAGTTCTGGCTGCTAGTGGATGGATGGATGAAGGTGTGACATACAGGCAATGGCAACCGGTTGCAGATCTGCGGTTCGGAAGCTGTTGTTGGACTACATTGTTGCTGCCTTTGTCGATCTGCCCCCAGTTTTGTGAACCTGGTCAAAACTTGCCGGTTAACATGTGGAGTGCCTCCAGTAATCACATGGCAGCTCGGGGATTGAAACATTGGCGGTAGATTTGTGGACGCTTGTATTACCGCCTGAAGATGGCTTAGACGAATCTTTCAGCACCGAGAAATGGTCGTGGGATCGCATAGATTCTTTGGACAGTGAATAAACATGGAAGACGTCAGGAGATTTGGCTTTGTCGGTCGAGAAACTACGTACGTACCGGCCGTCCTCGGCTGATTCAGAATTACATGTTCGTGTGTAGCCGCTGCAGCTTCCCTGACCTATCCTTGCTCGGATTTCGCATGACAAATACGTATGTCCGTGCAAAATGCAGCACAGTTCAGTCGAGCGACTGAAATTTTACAGGACCCGTAACCCTTGTCTTTGTCTTAACCGAACAAGCCGCCTCCTGTCGTCTGCATCATCGATCTGCCTCAATCTATGTTTTTTTTTCATTGGTGACGATTGTTGTTCTGGTGCGCTGGTCCAGTGAGGCCTTAGTACAATGACTTCTTGATTGCCTGCTACAACAAATTTTGCCTAGCTCCGGCGAGGGAGGGGCGATAACGATGGCTCACTTCAGCCCTTTCATTCTTCGCTAGTTAGTCTACGGATCTGTATTATTATTATTATTATTATTTTTGATGTTCGTTGTATTGTCATGACTGTTGATGAATAGGTATAAAGTTTTTCTAAAAAAGAGAATAGGGAAGACATAGTTTTACTCGTCTACAACCGCATAAACAAAAAACGTACAACACAAAAGTCGTATGAGATAGCAAGATGAAGCTAGTGGGGAAAGGAATTTTCAAATGATCAACCGTGTACGGAGAATAATCAAAATTCATGGGTTCATAACATGCACACATGAACACATTAGTGCAGTCCAGTAGAAGATGTAGTTCTACTCATCTATGACCATCGAAACAAAAAAAACGACAACACGGAAGTCCTGTAAAATAATGAGATGAAGCTAGTGGTGAAAGGAAACTTCAAATAGACGACCATGTGTGAAGATTTTGCCAAAATTCTTTGGTTCATAACATGTACACATTAACACGTTAGTGCAGTCCAGTAGAAGATGTAAATATACTTGTCTACGACCATCAAAACAAAAAACATACAATACAAAAGTCGTGTGAAACAGCGTGGTGAAAGGAAATTTTAAACAGTCGAATGTGTGTGAAGAATTTGACAAAATTCATCTAAAAAAACTCTAAACATAAACACAAAATTGAAGATTTACAGTCCGCAAAATTAAGAACCGGTCGTCTGACGGAACCACAATGCTGATGTGCCTCCTTTCCGGGTAGAGGCCATTTCGAATCCAAACACCATTGTGTAGATTAGAAGGGATTGTGTTAAAGAGATTAAAGGAGATGAGTAGAGCATAACACCTGCAAACCCACGGGTTACACTCAGCTAGCATCGCCAGACCCACTCAAGTGCACTCGATTGCATCACTCGGGCATGCCTTGCTGAAAACGGCTGATTCAAGCATTTCTTCAGAACCAAGCCCACAAGTGCTTTAAATTTCGTGTGGACCGAAATTCCGGTGTAACTTGATCAATCAAATGAACAAAAATTATATCCAACGGCCTGACTAAGCCTAAGGGAGGCTACCAAACACATCCACACTTTTTTTTGACAAAGGGAATTTCATTCAACCCTCATATCGAGCTCATACAACACCGCATCAAGGGAAAGGGAGCTATGCTTATCTAAGCTTGCGTCATCAATGATCACTAAAGTATCATCGAAAAAAATCGATCCCCTTAAGCACAACACCTCTTTCCGGAGGTATGGTTGGAAGAGGTTTTGGATGAGGCCGTGTAGTCAGACGCGTACAAGGAGTTCCGGACGCCGGCAAACCTCCATCGGACTTGGTGTTTGGGGGAATTCGAACGTGTGGACTTGTCCAATGACGTATGCAGCATCGCATTGGACGGCAGAAAAAAGTCCGAACATTTGCGCATGTTTTGCAGCACAACGTTGAAGATACCCTCAAAAAAGAAGACAAAAAAGTATCTGCAAGAAAAAAAAAGTACGTAGGCCTTCTCCTCCTCCTAAAAATAGACCTCTCGTCGGCGCCGCCGCAGGCACGCTTTGTCTCCGGTGGCCCTAGGGGCTATGGGGGCGCAATGGATCCTGGCAAGGCCCGGCTGGAAGGCTCCGTTGTTAGTCATTCATTTGAGTTTTGTTAGGGTTTGTGTCCTGCTGAAGAGGCCGAGACGGCGGCGGCTCCCTGAAAATGGAATAATGGTTCCCCGCCTAGCCCCCGTTCCGGTGATACTCCCTCCGGTCCTTTTTAGTCCGCATATAAGTTTTGTCCGAAGTCAAAGTATCTCAACTTTGACCAAACTTATAGAAAAAGTTATTAACATTTACAATGCCAAATCAACATTGTTAGATTCATTATGAAATGTAGTTTCATAGTATATATATTTGGTATTGTAAATGTTGGTATTTTTCATATAAATTTGGTCAAACTTTGACTTGACACAAATCTAATATGCAGAGCAAAAAGGACCGGAGGGAGTACATACAATAAGTAAAAATATTTTGTTCAAATATTTGTTTGTTGAAAATATTGTACATACAAATGATGATTAGTAAATAAAATATTGTAAATATAAACCTGTGTATTCTATACAAATATTTAGTAAATAAGTAATAAAAACAATTAAGATATTATAAAACATAAGTAATAAAATTATGTCCAAATGTTTGTATGTTAAAACTGTTATACATAGAACCAATCATCATAAATAAAACTATTTGAATATAAACATGTGTATTAGTCCATAAAAACTTTATTGTTCCATGACTTGTCCGTAATATTTAGTTGATACGGACATTGAAATTATTTATCAAACAATATGTTTAATGAATCCATAAAAAATTATACACTCATGGCTTATATTGAATTTATATAAAATGATGAACACAAAAATTTAATAAATATTTGTGAATATTCACCTGTGTATAATTTTTACTCAACACTTATATTCAAAATATTAGACACGAGAAAAGTTCCATATAAAAGTTTAAAATTTAAAATTTTGATTCTTTTAATTATACAAACTTTTTAATAATTTTTAAAGAATTTTATGTATGAATTTTTTTAAAGTAACACATGAACAATTTTAAATGTTGGTTATTTCATTTGCAAACATTATTTTTATTACTGAAATTATAATTTACATACTATCTATAAATTTCTAAAAAAAAACAAACTGGTGCAAAACAGGCTGTACTGGCCATAGGTCATTTCAGCTATAGGAGCGTCTTTATTCTTGTACATTAACAACGCTTATTCACTGCTAAGAAAACACTTATTCAGATTAAATATGTACATGGGTAGGTTGTAGTGGCAAGCGTGTCTTCTTTGCAATCTGGTGGTCATTACTTCGACAACGGGAGGCCACTCCTTTTTTTTGTTGATTTTCATTCTGTAATAACAGATAGCATATTGTTTAATACATATAAACACGTAATCTGTACTAGACATGTGAAAACGAATTGTGGAGTGGCTAGACCCTGTTGTTTTGGAAACTTTGGTTGTGAGTTTGATATATGGTGACGCCATTTTTTGTGTTATTTTTCACAGTGTTGGCTTTTCTGGAAAGAATATGCGAGAGGATTTTGTGTAAATGCGCCATGGTGGTTGTCTTTTCCCGAGAATAAAAAATACAAGGGTGTTTTCTGCAAATATGACATCGGCCGGGCACTATTACTCACTGACAGGTGGGGTCATACACATTAATACCTCCACATACACATTTTGTGACCGTACGTGCACGCTTGAGTCAAATTAAGTGTCTGAAAATCTATATTTTTAAAGTTTTAGCACCAAGCTGAATCATCGAGTACAAGTTCTATGACCTCTGGTGATATTACTCCCTCTGTTCCATATTACTTGTCGTGGTTTTAGATCAAGGCAGTATTTCTTATTTATTCTAGGTGGCATTTTTAAGATAGAATCATTGTACATGTCCAGAGGGTTCCAGGGCCTATATGTGTTCTGGAATCACAAGTACGAGTACATATTCTACACCAGTGGACATACTCCTACATACTACTGCTTTGCGTGTTCCACCAAGAGCGAGGAACTTCAGACTAAGTTGTTGAACGAATTTCCGCTGCGCGCGCTCTACTGTGAACATCTCCTTGACTGCCCTGCATTTCCTCCCCCTAGTCTGGGTCTATGCCTGAAGCAGTGCCCCGGCCGCGGTGACCATCAATAACCAATGGGGGTGCATATACATTTTTCAGAGAGAGGTTCTCTGGTGGACGACGAAAGACACGAGGAGATGCGGCTGCCGTCGATCATGCCGTGCTTGCTGTCCTCGGTGAAAGTGAAACGGCCACCACTTAGCCGTCCCTTCCCGGTTCAGAAATCAGAATCCCATCTTTCTACCCCGGACCTTGGCCGGATCTCGCATCGCATGCCAGACGCGGCGCATCATCGGTCTTCGTATGCCGACGCTTCGTGTTTGGGCTCCAAAATGCAGGGCTGTTTGCTTAGCGACCGGAATTGCGCCGGCCTGAATCTGGATAAACCGAGGAAGAAGCCACCGGCGCCGGCGATCGCCGGATCTATATATACGCCTACGTTATTCGTCTAGATGCATCGGTAGAGTGGGAAATTAGCTGGAGATCATCCTCCAGAGACGTACTCAAGCGGGAGCCAGGGATAACTAACACAAACCGGATAGGATACCGATCGATCATAGGTGGAACTGACACTGTGACACACACCGCAACAAAGCTCCAGCTGAGCAGACGCAGGCACGGGGGTGCCGGCGAGAGTGGCGCTGCGTCGCTCGCTCGCTCGCTGCTGACCCGACACTGGGCGTCGACTGGCCCCGACAACACTTTTATTTAGCCCACGTCACGCGCGATCCCGCGCATAGCGCTCCCACTCCACACCTAGTAAAAAGCAGTAGCACTCCACTCCACTGGCTGACTCAGCATCACGCCGTGCCACGTAGGAGCACACGGCCGCCGCCGTCGACGCTGACCCAGCCAGCTCCTCCTCCGCGCGCGCTGGCGCCTCACACGCTGACGCTGGCCACCGCGGCGACCGGCTCCTTTGCGGCGGCCGCGGGCGCCTCCTCCGCTGCAGCCGGTGCTTCCTCGGCGACGGCCGGCACCTCCGGCTCGGCAGCAGGCGCCGCCTCCTCCTTCACCTCCTCGGCCGCCGCCGGCTCGGCCTCTGCCACCGCCTCCTTGGTCTCTGTCTCGACCACGGCTGGCTCTTTGGGCGCCTCGGCCTCCGGTTCGGCCGCAGCTGCTGGCTCGGGCTCCTTGGTCTCCTCTGCCTCAACGGCGGCCGGTGCCTCCTCCTTAGTCTCCTCGACCTCGACGGGGGCAGCAGGCGCCTCGACTTCGGCCTCCACCGGCGCGGGGACCTCCTCCGTCTTCGCGGCCTCCTCGGCGGCCGCCGGCGTCTCCACCGCGGGCGCCTCCTCCGTCAGTGCGGCCGTCGGGTTCTGGACCTGCACCACGCACAGTTACGTTCATTGCCAGCACGCACATGTCAAGACCTCGATCATGAACATGATCATGATCGCCCGTTCGTTCGTCCGTCAGATAACACATATAATAAGCAGATCAAAGGATAAAGAACCCATCGAAACGATGATCGATCTGAGAATATGAAAGAGAATAGACGATCGAGCGAGATACGTACATCAGCGGTGGCCATTGCCGTCGTGGATGCAAGAAAATGCCTGAAGCTAGTGCTACCGTGATCGACCAGAGCCTGAGGTGACTGATACAGAGTGTGAGGCGTGTGTGTGTGTGTGGAGCAATGGGTCGGGGTGGAGGGGCTATATATAGCGGCCTCCGGGGGCCAAAACGGGGAGAACACAAACGAAAATCGAACGCCAAAAAAAAAAGAGAGTAAAAATGAATCGACACCGATCGATCGTGAAAATAAACAAGTCGAGTCCATGTCATGATCATCGGGAATCTCGGGATGCAAATAAACACGTCCTGACGACGTGCGGTTGTACGTGCGTGTCATGCCATCCAACTAAAGGTGGTCCGTGAGTCATGACACTATGGAAAGGGCCCAAAGAGCAGACCAGATCAGACCAGGGAGCGCGCCATGCAACAGTGCCTCGATGCACGGCCGGCGTCTAGTTCATCTCGCTTGACATGTTGCACGATCGGGACGGATCGTGCCACACGCGTACACATTCTAGAAAAGCAGCTTAATTCTTGAATTTATTTTCCATTTCCCATAAGTTTTCGTGTATGATCGACCCTGTCCCGTTGATGTGTGTGTAGTGTGATGGGCGATGGCCAAATCTGATCCCTGGTGGCAGTGGCAACAGGCAAGCGCACCTTTCTAGGTGTACACAACACATCTCGTCGTTTCTTGCACGTTCTGCGCCGTCCTTTCCATCGGATCATCGATCCCCAGTCGATTAAAATATGCTCTCATCGATTCAGCTGTAATTCTGAGGGAGGGAGGGAGGGCGATTCGATCTGTGATTTGGATCAAAACGTACTAGGCGTATGTGTGGTTGTCGTACGAGATTATGATAGCTGAACAGGGGCGGCTGTCGGGGTTGGCGTCAAGACAATGCACTTGCAACCAATCAATGTGCTTCTGAATAGTTGTGATTTGGTTTTGGAATTCAGGTTCGCTCTCCATCTCAGGGTACGTGGCCACCCGGCCTTTGCTACGCTAGATACTGTATAGACTTTCTTCGCCAGCAGTGTATGTGTGGTTTTGGTCGACTGACGTATGATATGATCTACTTAAGGTCCTAATTAAACAGTGTATGGAGTATTTGCTTAAGGCACACCCTCTTCTATTCGAACACTACTTTTCCTTTCTAGAAAAAGAATGGGTTAAAGTTTTCTTATGTACTATCAAATTGTGCCAAATGGATCAACCTTTCTTGTGAGGGCAACATCCAAATCCCCAAGCAATCACCGCTGGAATCATGTCCCTGCTGTAGTGCTACTGTAGTACTCCCTCCGTTCCTAAATATAAGCCTTTCTAAAGATTTCACCAAATGACTATATACGAAACAAAATGAATGAATCTGCATTTTAAAATATGTTTACATACATTTGTATGTTGTATTTCATTTGAAATGCCTAAAAAGATTTATATTTAGGAACGATGGGAGTAGTAGCTTGCATGTGTCGTGCTTCAGAGTTGATCGGCAAAAATTATGACAGCAAATGAACGGTTGTCCCCCGTCACCTTTGGCTTTGTGGCTCGTCTACTTGCTCTCGCCTCCACCACCTTTGCCCAAAAGCTAGCGTAGATATATGCAAGCCGATTACTACCGCGCCGCAGGGGTGGTTGTCCATCGATGATCGATCAACTCCATCCCCCATCACGCAGTAGCACGCCACTAATTAATCGCGCTGGTGGCGCCTCGCCACCTGATCGTTTTCCTCACCGGTCAGTCACTGCCGCTGAAAGGCAGATGTGCACGAGGTAACTGAGCTCTTACAAATGTGGTTTCCTATGTAATCTTCCTTCCTCGTCTAAACTATTTGTTTCCAGATGGTTTTGGCCCTAGCGGAGGAGGAAGATGATAGAGTTGGGCAGCTATCCTTTCGAGAAATTCTCGCCACCGTCGTTATCACTGCTTTGAGCCGGCCATTTCGTTCAGATCATGAGATGACATGGAAAGTGATGACCTCGACCGGGAGCGAGAGTCCACACCGGGCATCCAACATGCGCCGGCGAGTGCCCAGTAGGATGGTCCGCCGGGCTGATGGGTGCCATATCACCCAGAAGAAATAGTAGTCGACATGGCCGGCTGTCACCCCGGGCCCCGTCTGCATACCCACCGCCGTGATCTCCCGTGGCACCGCCCCGGCCAGCCGGCCAGGTAGCTGCTCACTTTCGGCGGGCGTGGCATGTGTGGTCGCCATCACGTACGCCAGTTCGATCGAGGCGCACCACCCAAAACTTGCGTCCTGGCGATCGGGATGGGTCTTTTGGTCCCTGTGAAGCTGAAGGTGATAGTCGTGGAGCCACATTGGGGGCCACGGAATCGTTGGGCGCAGCGAGCAGCAAGGGGATGATTGGAGCCCATGACCCGGAAGCCATGCCGAGGTGGCGCCACGGCTTGGGACGGTGGAGCGGGGCCCGCCGCACAGTGACCGGCGATGTGCACGGAGTTCTATTTCCAAGGGTGAGGCCAACTTCACCGTGCGACCCTATCCTGTCCGGCCCCGTCCGTTTGGGGTAAAAGGAACAAATCGGTCGGCCCAGCGCGCTACGGCCCGGACCCATCTGGTTCGTTTTGTGTCCGGGTCGACCCATTTCGACCGCTAATATGCGCCGGGTTTGGGTCGCGGCGGACAGCAAACGGACGCGTCGCTCGTCTGCGTCAGGGCCGCGTGACAGGCGTCCACCTACCTCCCACGGCCGCAAGAGGAAGCACGACCGCGAGGCCGGCTCCTCTTGGGGACGCCGCCGCGGCTCCCTGAAAGAGGATGCCGCTTCGCCGCCGCGTCGGGGCCTCGCGCCTGCCCCGTTCACCATCGCCCCTAGGGCTGCCAGCGAGCGCGACCGGCAGTACCTGTCCGTGGATGTATGCCGGTGCTATTGGGAGATGCGGACGCCGGTCCCGTGGAGCGACGTCCACCTCCCCAACAATTGGCACCTCTCAGCCGACCGGGCCCCGATCCCGCCGGTGCCGATGAGTGGCCGTGCGGGTCGCGATGAGATCGCGCGCCAACGCCGCCTCCTCCCCGACGACCTCTACTACGATCAGAGGTACGCCCCTGCTACCTCTTGAGCATGTGTTGGTTTTTCCTTGAAGAGGAAAGGGTGATGCAGCAAAATAATGTAAGTATTTTCCTCAGTTTTTGACAACCAAGGTATTAATCCAGTAGGAGACTACACACAAATCGCGTAGTACCTGCACAAACAATTAAGAACCTTGCAACCAACACGATAAAGGGTTGTCAATCCCTTCACGGCCACTTGCAAAAGTGAGATCTGATAAAGATAATAAGATAGATATTTTTTTGTATTTTTGTTGTATAGATTGGAAAGTAAAGATTGCAAAATAAACGGCGACAGAAATTGGCAAGTTGACGGGAAACTAATATGATGTAAAATACACCCAGGGGCCATAGGTTTCACTAGTGACTTCTCTCAAGATAGCAAATATTACGGTGGGTGAACAAATTACTGCCGAGCAATTGATAGAAAAGCGCATAGTTATGAGAATATCTATGCATGATCATAAACATAGGCATCACGTCCGTGTCAAGTTGACCGAAAGGATTCTGCATCTACTACTATTACTCCACACATCGACCACTATCCAGCATGCATCTAGAGTATTAAGTTCATAAGAACAGAGCAACGCATTAGGCAAGATGACATGATGTAGAGATATAAACTCAAGCAATATGATATAAACCCCATCTTTTTATCCTTGATGACAACAATACAATACGTGTCGATTCCCTTTCTGTCACTGGGATCGAGCACCGGAAGATTGAACCCAAAGCTAAGCACTTATCCATTGCAAGAAAGATCAATCTAGTAGGCCAAACTAAACTAAAAATTCAAAAAGACTTGCAAAAATATCAAATCATGCATATAAGAATTCAAAGAAGAATCAAATATTGTTCATAGATAATCTTGATCATAAACCCACAATTCATCGGATCTCGGCAAACACACCGCAAAAAGTATTACATCGAGTAGATCTCCAAAAACATCGAGGAGAACTTTGTATTGATAACCAAAGAGAGAGAGAAGAAGAAGCTATCTAGCTAATAACCATGAACCTGAAGGTCTGTGGTAAACTACTCACACATCATCGGAGAGGTTATGGTGTTGATGTAGAAGCCCTCCGTGATCGAATCCCTCTTCGGCAGATCGCCGGAAAAGGTCCCCAGATGGGATCTCACGGGTACAGAAGGTTGCGGCGGTGGAAAACTGGTTTCATGGCTCCCTTGGATGTTTTCAGGATATAAGAGTATATATAGGAAAAAGAAGTAGGTCGGCGGAGCTCCGTGGGGCCCACGAGGGTGGGGGGCGCGCCTCCCTACCTCGGGGCTGCCTCGTTGCTTCCTTGACCTCCACTCCAAGTCTTCTGAATTGTGTTTGTTCCAAAAAAGGCCCTCGCGAAGGTTTCGTTCCGTTTGATATTCCTTTTCCGCGAAACACTAAAATAGGCCAAAAAAACAACAACTTACATTGGGCCTTCGGTTAATAGGTTAGTCCCGAAAATAATATAAAAATGCATATTAAAGCTCATTAAACATCCAAAACAGATAATATAATAGCATGGAAGAATAAAAAATTATAGATAGGTTGGAGACGTATTAGCCCCCGACTCTGTGCTCTAGGACACGTGGCTCCAGGACGAACACGACGTGCGACGCGCGTCCTACTTCGCCGGGGCCGTGCCGGCCACGTCGGGAGGTGCGCAGGCGTACGCCGGTGCGCGGCCTCACGCCCACGCCGTCGCTGTCCCCATCTCTGTCGCCACCTCCACCTCCTTGCATGACAGCGGAGGAGGAGGCCGGACTCATGCAACATGTCATGGAGGACTCCATGAACACGCACGATAAGCGCCAATGGTCGGGTCTCGAGGAGACGATGGCCCTATCTGCGGTTGGCGACATCGCCATCCCCGAGATGGAGATGGTGGCGGCGGAGGAGGTGATGGAGGAGGCGCCGGTGGCCGCGTTCCACCCGGGCCTGCTGGGCCAGCAGTGGAGCTGGCCGTGCATGGCTCCAGAGATGGCGCACGCCGTGGGGGCGTGAATTGGTGCCCGACGCCGCCGCGGTCACCAGAGCGGGACGCGTCGCCACGGGAGGAGGTAATGCAGGCACCTGCCACCTTCCAACCCGCCCTGGCGCACCGCGGACCGCCGGCCCACCTCTGGACGCTGTCGGACTACGTCGATCTCGTTAGCGACGACGACGACACTGGCAGCCACTGAAGACGGCGACGGCCACGGCATCGACGGGCGCGGCAGGAGCGTGCGGGCGATGTTTTTTATTTTGTTTTTATGTTAATTATGGCACTGGGCCGTTAAGTGAACCGTGAAACTAGACCGTTTTACGACCGTGACCCCTAACTTATGTTTTAAGTTTGTTTAACCATGTTTATTTACTTTTTAAAGTCATTTTATTTTAGTTTTTCTGTTTTTTTATCATGTCCGACACGGACACGATTTGGGGTGCAGCCGCGCGCTGGCCGCACCCACGACCCAACGGACAGAGGCGGACATGGACGAACCCTGATGACAAGCCATGCAATTGTTTCATACTTTTGATATTCTCAAACTTTTTTCAATCTTCACGCAATACATGAGCATGTGACATGGACATAGCACTATAGGTGGAATAGAATGGTGGTTGTGGAGAAGACAAAATGGAGAAGATAGTCTCATATGAACTAGGCATATCAACGGGCTATGGAGATGCCCATCAATAGATATTAATGTGAATGAGTAGGTATTGCCATGCAACAGATGCACTAGAGCTATAAATGTATGAAAGCTCAACAAAAGAAACTAAGTGGGTGTGCATTCAACTTGCTTGCTCACAAAGACCTAGGGCATTTTGAGGAAGCCCGTCATTGGAATATACAAGCCAAGTTCTATAATGAAAAGTTTCCACTAGTATATGAAAGTGACAACATAAGAGACTCTTTATCATGAAGATTATGTTGCTACTTTGAAGCACAAGTGTGGAAAAATGATTGTAGCATTGCCCCTTCCCTCTTTTTCTCTCATTTGTTTATTTGTGCCTTTTTATGGCCTTTTTTCTTCTTCTTTTTCGTCCGGACTCTCATCCCGACTTGTGGGGGAATCATAGTCTCCATCATCCTTTCCTCACCGGGACAATGCTCTAATAATGATAATCATCACACTTTTATTTACTTACAACTTAAGAATTACAACTCGATACTAAGAACAAAATATGACTCTATGTGAATGCCTCCGGCGGTGTACCGGGATGTGCAATGAATCAAGAGTGACATGTATAAAAAAATATGAACGATGGCTTTGCCACAAATACGATGTCAACTACATGATCATGCAAAGTAATATGACAATGATGGAGCGTGTCATAATAAACAAAACGGTGGAAAGTTGCATGGAAATATATCTCAGAATGGTTATGGAAATGTCATAATAGGTAGGTATGGTGACTGTTTTGAGGAAGGTAAATGGTGGGTTTATGGTACCAGCGAATGTTGCGCGGTACTAGAGAGGCCAGCAATGGTGGAAGGGTGAGAGTTCGTATAATCCATGGACTCAACATTAGTCATAAAGAACTCACATACTTATTGCAAAAATCTATTAGTTATTGAAACAAAGTATTATGCGCATGCTTCTAGGGGGATAAATTGGTAGAAAAAGACCATCGCTCGTCCCTGGCCGCCACTCATAAGAAAGACAATGAAAAAATAAATCATGCTCCGACTTTATCACATAACGGTTCACCATACGTGCATATGCTACGGGAATCACAAACTTTAACACAAGTATCTCTCAAATTCACAACTACTTAACTAGCATGACTCTAATATCATCATCTTCATATCTCAAAATAATCAAACTTCTCATAGGATTCAATGCACTTTATATGAATGTTTTTTATTATACCCATCTTGCATGCCTATCATATTATGACTAATTTTATAGCCAAAGCAAATTACCATGTTGTTCTAAAAGACTCTCAAAATAATATAAGTGAATCATGATAGATCAATAATTTCTATAAAATAAAACCACCACCGTGCTCTTAAAAAGGTGTAAGTGAAACACTAGAGCGAAATTTATCTAGCTCAAAAGATATAAGTGAAGCACATAGAGGTTTCTAATAAATTCTGATTCATGTGTGTCTCTCAAAAAGGTGTGTATATCAAGGATGATTGTGGTAAACTAAAAAGCAAAGACTCAAATCATACAAGACGCTCCAAGCAAAACACATATCATGTGGTGAATAAAAATATAGCCTCGAGTAAAGTTACCGATAGATGAAGACGAAAGAGGGGATGCCTTCCGGGGCATCCCCAAGCTTAGGCTTTTGCTTGTCCTTGAATTTTACCTTGGGGTGCCTTGGGCATCCCAAAGTTTAGGCTCTTGTCACTCCTTGTTCCAAAATCCATCAAATCTTTACCCAAAAATTTGAAAACTTCACAACACAAAACTCAACAGAAAATCTCATGAGCTCAGTTAGTATAAGAAAACAAACCACCACTTTAAGGTACTGTAATGAACTCATTATTTATTTATATTGGTGTTAAACCTACTGTATTCCAACTTCTCTATGGTTCATACCCCCCCCCCCGATACTAGCCATAGATTCATCAAAATAAGCAAACAACACACGAAAAACAGAATCTGTCAAAAACAGAACAGTCTGTAGTAATCTGAAGGTTTCTAATACTTATGTAACTCCAAAAATTCTGAAAAATTAGGAAGTTCTAAATAATTTGTATATTGATCTTCTATAGTTGAAATTGGTATTTTATCGTTCTCTGGTAAAAATGAAAATTATTCTCGTGAGCGCATACTTTCTGTTTCTTTACAGCAAGATCAAACAACAATCATCCAAGAACATCCTAAAGGCTTTACTTGGCATAAACACTAATTAAAACACAAAAAACAAAATCATAACAGAGGATAGATGATTTATTTATTACTAAACAGAAACAAAAGGCAAGGAACAAAGATAAAATTGGGTTGCCTCCCAACAAGCACTATCGTTTAACGCCCCTAGCTAGGCAAAGAGATTTTAATGATGCTCACATGAAAGACAAGAATTTAAGCACAAAGAGAGCATCATAAAACATGTGACAAACACATCTAAGTATAACATACTTCCTATTGATACGTCTCCGCCGTATCTATAATTTTTGATTGTTCCATGCCAATACTCTACAACTTCCATATACTTTTTGGCAACTTTTTATACTATTTTTGGGACTAACATATTGATCAGGTGCCCAGTGCTAGTTCCTGTCCGTTGCATGTTTTTGATTTCACAGAATATCCATATCAAACGGAGTCCAAACGGGATAAAAACGGACGGAGATACTTTTTGGAATATTTGGAAAATCTGGAAGAAAAAACAACGCGAACCAGTGTCCGAGGTGGGCACAAGGTAGGGGGCGCCCCCCCTAGGGCGCGCCCTTGACCCTTGTGACCCACCTGTAAGGCGGTTGATGCTCTTCTTTTGCCGCAAGAAAGCTAATTTTCGGAAAAAAAATTCACGGCGAAGGTTTCAGGCCAATCGGAGTTACGGATCTCCATATATACACGAAACGGTGAAACAGAGCCAGAGAGAACGCAGAAACAGAGAGAGACAGAGAGACAGATCCAATCTCGGAGGGGCTCTTGCCCCTCCCACGCCATGGAGGCCATGGACCAGAGGGGAAACCCTTCTCCCATCTAGGGAGTAGGTCAAAGAAGAAGAAGAAGGAGGGGGGCTCTCTCCTCCTCGCTTCCAGTGGCACCGGAGTGCCATCATCATCACCACGATCTTCACCAACATCTCCGCCATCTTCACCAACATCTCCATCACCTTCCCCCATCTATCTACAGCGGTCAACTCTCCCGCAACCCGCTGTACCCTCTACTTGAACATGGTGCTTTATGCTTCATATTATTATCCAATGATGTGTTGCCATCCTATGATGTCTGAGTAGATTTTCGTTGTCCTATCGGTGGTTGATGAATTGCTATGATTGATTTAATTTTATTGTGGTTATGTTGCTGTCCTTTGGTGTCCATCATATGATTGCACGCGTGGATCACACCCTAGGTCTAGTTGTATGTTGATAGGACTATGTATTGGAGGGCAAGAGTGACAGAAGCTTCAACCTAGCATAGAAATTGATGCATACGGGATTGAAGGGGGACCAATATATCTTAATGCTATGGTTGGGTTTTACCTTAATGAACATTAGTAGTTGCGGATGCTTGCTAATAGTTCCAATCATAAGTGCATAGAATTCCAAGTCAGGGATGACATGCTAGCAGTGGCCTCTCCCATATAATACTTGCTATCGGTCTAGTAAAGTAGTCAATTGCTTAGGGGCAATTTCGCAACTCCTACCACCACTTTTCCACACTCGCTATATTTACTTTATTGCTTCTTTACTTACAACAGCCCCTACTTTTTATTTACGTACTCTTTATTATCTTGCAAACCTATCCAACAACACCTACAAAGTACTTCTAGTTCCATACTTGTTCTAGGTAAAGCGAACGTCAAGCGTGCGTAGAGTTGTATCGGTGGTCGATGGAACTTGAGGGAATATTCATTCTACCTTTAGCTCCTCATTGTGTTCGACACTCTTACTTATCGAAAACTGTTGTGATCCCCTATACTTGTGGGTTATCAAGACCTTTTTCTAGCGCCGTTGCCGGGGAGTCATAGCGTGGGGTGAATATTCTCGTGTGTGCTTGTTTGCTTTATCACTAAGTAATTTTTATTTGATGTTCTTAGTTGTTTTCTATCTTTAGTTATGGGTAGGAAACACAAAATACCAAAAAAAATAGTTGTACCTACTAAACCAATGGTTGAAGAACCACTCAAAATCTATCACACTGCTGAAGCTTATTACTTGGATCATCTTTGATCCCTATGTGCTCATGCTGAAACTCCAACTAGCTTAGTTGAGGGCAAATCTTTAGATGAGCACGCTTGTTTTGTGCGACACCGAATATCTGAAAAGGGAAAAATTTACTGGGTCAAATTCATCGTTTGCAATGCTATGCTTGGAATTTATGTGAAATATATGATTTTACTTGTTGTTCTGAAAACCCTAAGAAACACCTTCCCTATCAATGTGAGTTTAGTGATAATGTAATCTTATCTTCGTATGCTAAGGGTGTTTATAATTACTATGATGTTCAACAAATTGAAGAATTTGTTGCTTTTAAGGGTGCTTACGAAATTGCTTATTTGATTGAAAAGTATGATGCTACTCTTTACAAATCTGAAAATTTTGCCATAGTTAAATATTGCTATGATAATTATGCTTCTAATGCCTATGTTGAACCATATATTGAGGACTACTCCACTGTCCAAGAAGATACTAATATTTTGCAGGAGTCTATGGAAGAAGAAATTGATGAAACTATGAGCTCATTGGATGAAGAAGATGAGGAAGAGAGCGAAGAACAAAAGGAGGAAGAGCGGATTAGCTACCCGTGCCCACCTTATAATGAGAGTAACTCTTCAACTTATACATTGTTTAATTTCCCTTCGTGCTTACCGAAGGATGATTGTTATGATTCCGTTGATTCTCTTGAAATATCCCTTTTTGATGATGCTTGTGGCCAAGATGCCAACATGAATTATGCTTATGGAGATGAACTTGCTATAGTTCCTTATGTTAAACATGAAATTGTTGCTATTGCACCCACGCATGATAGTCCTATTATATTTTTGAATTCTCCCGACTACACTATATCGGAGAAGTTTGCCCTTATTAAGGATTATATTGATGGGTTGCCTTTTACCGTTGCACATGATGATTTTAATGAATATAATATGCATGTGCTTGCTGCTCCTACTTGCAATTATTATGAGAGAGGAACTATATCTCCACCTCTCTATGTTTCCAATATGATAAAATTGCAAGAAGCTGTTCATACTATGCATTGGCCTTTACTATGTGTGCATGAATTGTTCTTTTATGACATGCCGATGCATAGGAAGAGAGTTAGACTTTGTCATTAATTGATATATGTTGCTTTTTGCTCACTACTAAATGCCAAATCATTGCTAATTAAAATTGGCTTTGATATACCTTGGGATCTGGGTGGATTCATTACTTGATCACTATATGCCTAGCTTAATGGCTTTAAAGAAAGCGCTGCCAGGGAGACAACCTGTAAGTTTTAGAGAGTAATTTATTTCTGTTGTGTGCTTTTATAAAGTTTAAATATAAAAATAATGTGCCAAGGTTTGCCTTTAGGATGTTTACATTTGCTTGATGGTTTGTACGGTGCAGGACAGAAACTTTGGCTGTAGTGCGTGATTTTACATTTTTTGCTGGAATGTCAAATGGTTCTGATTCTTTTTGCACTGTCTTCCTATAGAAATTTTTTATTTTTACTAATTTTGGTAGAATTTTTCAAGTATCAGAAGTATGGTGAATGTTCAGATTTCTACAGACTGTTCTGTTTTTGACAGATTCTGTTTTTGATGCATAGTTTGTTTGTTTTGATGAAATTATCAATTTATATCAGTTGATTAAGCCATGAAAAAGTTATATTACAGTATACACAATGCAAAAACAAAAATATGAATTGGTTTGCAACAGTACTTAGAGTAGTGATTTGCTTCATTATACTAACGGATCTTACCGAGTTTTTTGTTGAAGTTTTGTGTGGATGAAGTGTTC
Source organism: Triticum monococcum (assembly GCA_034509565.1). Taxonomy (NCBI): domain Eukaryota; kingdom Viridiplantae; phylum Streptophyta; class Magnoliopsida; order Poales; family Poaceae; genus Triticum; species Triticum monococcum. The sequence goes on along the minus strand of CM067845.1, from coordinate 497,798,320 downwards.
GATGATCGAGAAGGTCTCGATGTGAGAAGAAGGAAGAGAGGCAAGAGCTCAAGCTTGGGGATGCCCGAGGCACCCCAAGTAAATATTCAAGGAGACTCAAGCGTCTAAGCTTGGGGATGTCCCGGAAGGCATCCCCTCTTTCTTCAACAAGTATCAGTATGTTTTCGGATTCGTTTCGTTCATGTGATATGTGCAATCTTGGAGCGTCTTTTGCATTTAGTTTTCATTTTTCTTTTATGCACCATGCTGGTATGAGATAGTCCTTGGTTGATTTATAGAATGCTCTATGCACTTCACTTATATCTTTTGAGTATGGCTTTATAGAATGCTTCATGTGCTTCAGTTATATCATTTGAAGCTTGGATTGCCTGTTTCTCTTTACATATACAACCACCATTTGTAGAATGCTCTTTTGCTTCACTTATATTTGTTAGAGCGTGGGCATATCTTTTGTAGAAAAAATTAAACTATCTTGCTTCACTTATATCTATTTAGAGAGATGACATGAATTGGTCATTCACATGGTTAGTCATAAAATCCTACATAAAACTTGTAGATCACTGAATATGATATGTTTGATTCCTTGCAATAGTTTTGCAATATAAAGATGGTGATATTAGAGTCATGCTAGTGGGTTGTTGTGAATTTTAGAAATACTTGTGTTGAGGTTTGTGATTCCCGTAGCATGCACGTTGTTGGAAATATGCCCTAGAGGCAATAATAAATAAGTTATTATTATATTTCCTTGTTCATGATAATCATTTATTATCCATGCTATAATTGTATTGATAGGAAACTCAGATACATGTGTGGATACATAGACAACACCATGTCCCTATTAAGCCTCTAGTTGACTAGCTCGTTGATCAATAGATGGTTACGGTTTCCTGACCATGGACATCGGATGTCGTTGATGACGGGATCACATCATTAGGAGAATGATGTGATGGACAAGACCCAATCCTAAGCATAGCACTAGATCGTGTAGTTCGTATGCTAAAGCTTTTCTAATGTCAAGTATCATTTCCTTAGACCATGAGATTGTGCAACTCCCGGATACCGTAGGGGTGCTTTGGGTGTGCCAAACGTCACAACGTAACTGGGTGACTATAAAGGTACACTACGGGTATCTCCAAAAGTGTCTGTTGGGTTGGCACGAATCGAGACTGGGATTTGTCACTCCGTGTGACGGAGAGGTATCTCTGGGCCCACTCGGTAGGACATCATCATAATGTGCACAATGTGATCAAGGAGTTGATCACGGGATGATGTGTTATGGAACGAGTAAAGAGACTTGCCGGTAACGAGATTGAACAAGGTATCGGGATACCGACGATCGAATCTCGGGCAAGTATCGTACCGATAGACAAAGGGAATTGTATACGGGATTGATTAAGTCCTTGACATCGTGGTTCATCCGATGAGATCATCGTGGAACATGTGGGAGCCAACATGGGTATCCAGATCCCGCTGTTTGTTATTGACCGGTGAACGTCTCAGTCATGTCTGCATGTCTCCCGAACCCATAGGGTCTACACACTTAAGGTTCGATGACGCTAGGGTTATAAAGGAAGTTAGTATGTGGTTACCGAATGTTGTTCGGAGTCCCGGATGAGATCCCGGATGTCACGAGGAGTTCCGGAATGGTCCGTAGGTAAAGATTTATATATGGGAAGTCCTGTTTTGATCACCGGAAAGGTTTCGGGGTTTATCGGTAATGTACCGGGACCACCGGGAGGGTCCCGGGGGTCCACCAAGTGGAGCCACCTGCCCCGGAGGCTTGCATGGGCCAAGGGTGGTGAGGGACCAGCCCCTAAGTGGGCTGGTGCGCCTCCCACAAGGCCCAAGGGTAGCTAGGAGGAAAAAAAAAGGAGGAAACCCTAGGCTTAGATGGGCCTTAAGGCCCACCCTAGGGGCGCCATCCCTCTCTCCCCCTCTTGGCCGCCCCCCTTGCTCCCCATCTAGGGCGGCCGCAGCCCCTCCCCTTCCCTATATATATGAGGCCTAGGGCTGCCCATAACACACGCGATTCAATCTCTCTTGGTGCAGCCCTGCGTCTCTTCTTCCTCCTCTTGTGTGGTGCTTGGCGAAGCCCTGCAGGATAGCCACGCTCCTCCACCACCACCACGCCGTTGTGCTGCTGTTGGATGAAGTCTTCCTCAACCTCTCCCTCTCCTTGCTGGATCAAGGCGTGGGAGACGTCACCGGGCTGTACGTGTGTTGAACGCGGAGGTGCCGTCCGTTCGGCACTAGGATCATTGGTGATTTGGATCACGACGAGTACGACTCCATCAACCCCGTTCTCTTGAACGCTTCCGCTTAGCGATCTACAAGGGTATGTAGATGCACTCTCCTTCCCCTCGTTGCTAGTCTCTCCATAGATAGATCTTGGTGACACGTAGGAAAATTTTGAATTTCTGCTATGTTCACCAACAGTGGCATCATGAGCTAGGTCTATTGCGTAGTTACTATGCACGAGTAGAACACAAAGTAGTTGTGGGCGTTGATTTGGTTCAATATGCTTGCCGTTACTAGTCCAATCTTGTTTCGACGGTATTGTGGGATGAAGCGGCCCGGACCAAGCTTACACGTACTCTTACGTGAGACCGGTTCCACCGACAAACATGCACTAGTTGCATAAGGTGGCTGGCGGGTGTCTGTCTCTCCCACTTTAGTCGGATCGGATTCGATGAAAAGGGTCCTTATGAAGGGTAAATAGCAATTGGCATATCACGTTGTGGTCTTTGTGTAGGTAAGAAACGTTCTTGCTAGAAACCCATAGCAGCCACGTAAAACATGCAAACAACAATTAGAGGACGTCTAACTTGTTTTTGCAGGGTATGCTATGTGATGTGATATGGCCAAAAAGGATGTGATGAATGATATATGTGATGTATGAGATTGATCATGTTCTTGTAATAGGAATCACGACTTGCATGTCGATGAGTATGACAACCGGCAGGAGCCATAGGAGTTGTCTTAATTTATTTATGACCTGCGTGTCAACATAAACGTCATGTAATTACTTTACTTTATTGCTAATCGTTAGCTGTAGTAGTAGAAGTAATAGATGACGTGACAACTTCAAGAAGACACGATGATGGAGATCATGATGATGGAGATCATGGTGTCATGCCGGTGACGAAGATGATCATGGAGCCCCAAGATGGAGATCAAAGGAGCTATATGATATTGGCCATATCATGTCACTACTATTTGATTGCATGTGATGTTTATCATGTTTATACATCTTATTTGCTTAGAACGACGGTAGTAAATAAGATGATCCCTCATTAAAATTTCAAGAAAGTGTTCCCCCTAACTGTGCACCGTTGCGACAGTTCGTTGTTTCAATGCACCACGTGATGATCGGGTGTTTGATTCAGACGTTCACATACAACGGGTGTAAGACAGATTTACACATGCAAACACTTAGGTTGACTTGAGGAGCCTAGCATGTACAGACATGGCCTCGGAACACAGAAGACCGAAAGGTCGAGCATGAGTCGTATAGAAGATACGATCAACATGAAGATGTTCACCGATGTTGACTAGTCCGTCTCACGTGATGATCGGACACGGCCTAGTTGACTCGGATCATGTAATCACTTAGATGACTAGAGGGATGTCTATCTGAGTGGGAGTTCATAAGATGAACTTAATTATCCTGAATATAGTCAAAAGGATTTTACAAATTATGTCGTAGCTCGCGCTTTAGTTCTACTGTTTAGATATGATCCTAGAGAAAAATTAGTTGAAAGTTGATAGTAGCAATTATGCGGACTAGGTCCGTAAACTGAGGATTGTCCTCATTGCTTCATAGAAGGCTTATGTCCTTAATGCACCGCTCAGTGTGCTGAACCTCGAATGTCGTCTGTAGATGTTGCGAACATCTGACATACACGTTTTGATAACTACGTGATAGTTCAGTTAAATGGTTTAGAGTTGAGGCACCGAAGACATTTTTTGAAACGTCGCGAAACATATGAGATGTTTCGAGGGCTGAAATTGGGATTTCAGGCTTGTGCCCACATCAAGAGGTATAAAACCTCCGACGATTTTCTTAACCTGCAAACTAAGGGAGAAAAGCTCAATTGTTGAGCTTGTGCTCAGATTGTCTGAGTACAACAATCACTTGAATCGAGTGGGAGTTGATCTTCCAAATGAGATAGTGATGTTTCTCCGAAGTCATTACCACCAAGCTGCTAGAGCTTCATGATGAACTATGATATATCAGGGACATATATGATGATCCTTGAGATATTCGCGATGTTTGACACCGCAAAAGTAGAGATCAAGAAGGAGCATCAATTGTTGATGGTTAGTGAAACCACTAGTTTCAAGAAGGGCAAGGGCAAGAAGGGATACTTCATGAAACGGCAATTCAGCTGCTGCTCTGGTGAAGAAACCCAAGGTTGAACCCAAACCCGAGACTAAGTGCTTCTGTAATAAGGGGAACAGCCACTGGAGCAGAATTACCCTAGATACTTGGTAGATGAGAAGGCTGGCAAGGTCGATAGAAGTATATTGGATGTACATTGTGTTAATGTGTACTTTACTAGTACTCCTAGTAGCACCAGGGTATTAGATACCGGTTCGGTTGCTAAGTGTTAGTAACTCGAAATAAAAGCTTCGGGATAAATGGAGACTAGCTAAAGGTGAGATAACGATATGTGTTGGAAGTATTTTCAAGGTTGATCAAATATCGTACGCTCCCTCTACCATCGAGATTGGTGTTTGCGTTGAGCATAGACATGATTGGATTATGTCTATCGCAATACGGTTATTCATTTAAGGAGAATAATGGTTACTCTGTTTATTTGAATAATACCTTCAATGGTCTTACATCTAAAATGAATGGTTTATTGAATCTCGATCGTAGTGATACACATGTTCATGCCAAAAGATAGTAATGATAGTACCACCTACTTGTGGCACTGCCACGTAAGTCATATCGGTATAAAACGCATGAAGAAGCTCCATGTTGATGGATCTTTGGACTCACTCATTTTTGAAAGGATTGAGACATGCGAACCATGTTTGTTGGTAGATATGCATGAAGAAACTCTATACAGATGGACCGTTTGGACTCACTTGATTTTGAATCACTTGAGACATGCAAATCATACCACTTGGGCAAGATGACTGAATGCCTCGGTGTCAGTAAAATGGAACCAGAAAGCAACTTGCTGGAAGTAATACATTTTGATGTGTGCAGTCCAATGAGTGCTGAGGCATGTAGTGGATATCGTTATGTTCTTACTTCACAGATGATTTGAGTAGATGTTGAGTATATTTACTTGATGAATCACGTGTCTGAATTATTGAAAGGTTCAAGTAATTTCAGGGTGAAGTTGAAAGATCGTCGTGACAAGAGGATAAAATATCTATGATATGATCATAGAGATGAATATCTGAATTACGAGTTTGGCACAGAATTAAGACATTGTGGAAATTGTTTCACAGCCTGGAACACCATAGTGTGATGGTGTGTCCGAACATCATAACTGCACCCTATTGGATATGATGCATACCATGATGTCTCTTATCGAATTACCACAATAGTTTAAGGGTTAGGCATTAGAGACAACCACATTCACTTTAAATGGGGCACCACGTAATTCCGTTGAGACGACACCGTATGAACTATGGTTTAGAGAAACCTAAGCTGTCATTTCTTAAAAAGTTTGGGGCTGCGACGCTTATGTGAAAAGTTTCAGGCTGATAAGCTCGAACCCAAAGAGGATAAATGCATCTTCATAGGACACCCAAAACAGTTGGGTATGCCTCCTGTCTCAGATTCAAAAGCAATAAGGGATTATTTCTAGAATCGGGTCCTTTCTCGAGGAAAAGTTTCTCTCGAAAGAATTGAGTGGGAGGATGGTGGAGACTTGATGAGGTTATTGAACCGTTACTTCAACTAGTGTATAGCAGGGCACAAAGAGTTGTTCCTGTGGCACCTACACCAATTGAAGTGGAAGCTTATGATAGTGATCATGAAACTTCAGATCAAGTCACTACCAAACCTTGTAGGATGACAAGGATGCGTACTACTTCAGAGTGGTACGTAGTCCTGTCTTGGAAGTCATGTTGCTAGACAACAATGAACCTACGAGCTATGGAGAAACGATGGTGGGCCCAGATTCCGATATATGGCTCGAGGCCATACAATCCGAGAGAGGATCCATGTATGAAAACAAAGTGTAGACTTTGGCAGAATGGCTCGATGGTCGTAAGGCTGTTGAGTACAGATGGATTTTAAAAGGAAGACAGACAATGATGGTAAGTGTCACCATTAAGAAATCTCGACTTGTCGTTAAGATGTTTTCCGACAAGTTCAAGGAGTTGACTACGATGAGACTTTCTCACTCGTAGCGATGCTAAGAGTCTGTTGGAATTATATTAGCGATTACTGCATTATTTATGAAATCTTGCAGATAGGATGTCAAAAACCATTGTTTCCTCACGATTTTCTTGAGGAAAGGTTGTATGTGATACAACCGGAAGGTTTTGTCAATCCTGAAATATGCTAATAAGTATGCAAAGCTCCAGCAATCCTTCTAAGGACTGGAGTAAGCATCTCAGAGTTGGAATGTATGCTTTGATGAGATGATCAAAGATTTTGGTTTATACAAAGTTTATGAGAAACTTGTATTTCCAAAGAAGTGAGTGGGAGCACTATAGAATTTCTGATGAGTATATGTTGTTGACATATTGTTGATCAGAAATGATGTAGAATTTCTAAGAAAGCATATAGGGTTATTTGAAAAGTGTTTTTCAATTGAAAGCCTGGATTAAGCTACTTGAACATTGAGCATCAAGATCTATAAGGATAGATCAAAAATGCTTAATGGTACTTTCAAATGAGCACATACCTTAACATGATCTTGAAGGTGTTCAAGATGGATCAGTCAAAGAAGGAGTTCTTGCCTGAGTTGTAAGGTATGAAGTTAAGACTTAAAGCTCGACCACGGCAGAATAGAGAGAAAGGACGAAGGTCGTCCGCTATGCTTAAGACATAGGCTCTACAGTATGCTATGCTCTGTACCGCACCTGAAGTGTGCCTTCCCATGAGTCAGTCAAGGGGTACAAGAGTGATCGAAGAATGGATCATAGGACAGCGGTCAAAGTTATCCTTAGTAACTAGTGGACTAAGGAATTTTCTCGATTATGGAGGTGGTAAAAGAGTTCGTCGTAAAGGGTTACGCCGATGCAAACTTTGACACTAATCCAGATTATTCTGAGTAGTAAACTGGATTCGTATAGTAGAACAGTTATTTGGAATAGCTCCAAATAGAGCGTGGTAGCTACATCTAGGAGATGACATAGAGATTTGTAAAGCACACACGGATCTGAAAGGTTCAGACCCGTTGACTATAACCTCTCTCACAAGCATAACATGATCAAACCCAGAACTCATCAAGTGCTGATCACATGGTAAATGTGAACTAGATTATTGACTCTAGTAGAACTCTTTGGGTGTTAGTCACATGGGGATGTGACCTTGAGTGTTAATCACATAGCGATATGAACTGGATTATTGACTCTAGTGCAAGTGGGAGACTATTGGAAATATGCCCTAGAGGCAATAATAAATAAGTTATTATTATATTTCCTTGTTCATGATAATCGTTTATTATCCATGCTATAATTGTATTGATAGGAAACTCAGATACATGTGTGGATACATAGACAACACCATGTCCCTAGTAAGCCTCTAGTTGACTAGCTCGTTGATCAATAGATGGTTACGGTTTCCTGACCATGGACATCGGATGTCGTTGATGACGGGATCACATCATTAGGAGAATGATGTGATGGACAAGACCCAATCCTAAGCATAGCACTAGATCGTGTAGTTCGTATGCTAAAGCTTTTCTAATGTCAAGTATCATTTCCTTAGACCATGAGATTGTGCAACTCCCGGATACCGTAGGGGTGCTTTGGGTGTGCCAAACGTCACAACGTAACTGGGTGACTATAAAGGTATACTACGGGTATCTCCGAAAGTGTCTGTTGGGTTGGCACGAATCGAGACTGGGATTTGTCACTCCGTGTGACGGAGAGGTATCTCTAGGCCCACTCGGTAGGACATCATCATAATGTGCACAATGTGATCAAGGAGTTGATCACGGGATGATGTGTTACGGAACGAGTAAAGAGACTTGCCGGTAACGAGATTGAACAAGGTATCGGGATACTGACGATCGAATCTCGGGCAAGTATCGTACCGATAGACAAAGGGAATTGTATACGGGATTGATTAAGTCCTTGACATCGTGGTTCATCCGATAGATCATCGTGGAACATGTGGGAGCCAACATGGGTATCCAGATCCCGCTGTTGGTTATTGACCGGTGAACGTCTCGGTCATGTCTGCATGTCTCCCGAACCCGTAGGGTCTACACACTTAAGGTTCAATGACGCTAGGGTTATAAAGGAAGTTAGTATGTGGTTACCGAATGTTGTTCGGAGTCCCGGATGAGATCCCGGATGTCACGAGGAGTTCCGGAATGGTCCGTAGGTAAAGATTTATATATGGGAAGTCCTGTTTTGATCACCGGAAAGGTTTCGGGGTTTATCGGTAATGTACCGGGACCACCGGGAGGGTCCCGGGGGTCCACCAAGTGGAGCCACCTGCCCCGGAGGCTTGCATGGGCCAAGGGTGGTGAGGGACCAGCCCCTAAGTGGGCTGGTGCGCCTCCCACAAGGCCCAAGGGTAGCTAGGAGGAAAAAAAAGGAGGAAACCCTAGGCTTAGATGGGCCTTAAGGCCCACCCTAGGGGCGCCATCCCTCTCTCCCCCTCTTGGCCGCCCCCTTGCTCCCCATCTAGGGCTGCCGCCCCCCTAGGGGTGGGAACCCTAGAGGGGGCGCAGACCCTCCCCTTCCCTATATATATGAGGCCTAGGGCTGCCCATAACACACGCGATTCAATCTCTCTTGGTGCAGCCCTGCGTCTCTTCTTCCTCCCCTTCTGTGGTGCTTGGCGAAGCCCTGCAGGATAGCCACGCTCCTCCACCACCACCACGCCGTTGTGCTGCTGTTGGATGAAGTCTTCCTCAACCTCTCCCTCTCTCCTTGCTGGATCAAGGCGTGGGAGACGTCACCGGGCTGTACGTGTGTTGAACGCGGAGGTGCTGTCCGTTCGGCACTAGGATCATCGGTGATTTGGATCACGACGAGTACGACTCCATCAACCCCGTTCTCTTGAACGCTTCCGCTTAGCAATCTACAAGGGTATGTAGATGCACTCTCCTTCCCCTCATTGCTAGTCTCTCCATAGATAGATCTTGGTGACATGTAGGAAAATTTTGAATTTCTGCTACGTTCACCAACACACGTATGGTGAACCGTTATGTAACGAAGTTGGAGCATGAGGTATTTATTGATTGTCTTCCTTATGAGTGGCGGTCGGGGACGAGCGATGATCTTTTCCTACCAATCTACCCCCTAGGAGCATGCGCGTAGTACTTTATTTCGATGACTAATAGATTTTTGCAATAAGTATGTGAGTTCTTTATGACTAATGTTGAGTCCATGGATTATACACACTCTCACCCTTCCATCATTGCTAGCCTCTCTAGTACCACGCAACTTTCGCCGGTACCATAAACCCACCATACACCTTCCTCAAAACAGCCACCATACCTACCCATCATGGCATTTCCATAGCCATTCCAAGATATATTGCCATGCAACTTTCATCATCATCATATACATGACTTGAGCATTCATTGTCATATTGCTTTGCATGATCATAAGATAGCTAGCATGATGTTTTCATGGCTTGTCTGTTTTTTGATGTCATTGCTATGCTAGATCATTGCACATCCCGGTACACCGCCGGAGGCATTCATATAGAGTCATATCTTTGTTCTAGATATCGAGTTGTAATATTGAGTTGTAAGTAAATAAAAGCATGATGATCATCATTATTAGAACATTGTCCCATGTGAGGTTATCAAAATAAAAGTGGCCAAAGAAGCCCCCCCCCCAAAGAGAGAGAGAGGCCAAAGAAGCCTACAAAAAAAGAAAAAAGAAAAAAAGAAAAAAATGAGAGAAAAAGAGAGAAGGGGCAATGTTACTATCCTTTTACCACACTTGTGCTTCAAAGTAGCACCATGTTCTTCATATAGAGAGTCTCTTGAGTTATCACTTTCATATACTAGTGTGAATTTTCATTATAGAACTTGGCTTGTATATTCCAACGATGGGCTTCCTCAAATGCCCTAGGTCTTCATGAGCAAGCAAGTTGGATGCACACCCACTTAGTTTCAGTTAGAGCTTTCATATACTTATAGCTCTAGTGCATCCGTTGCATGGCAATCCCTACTCACTCACATTGATATCTATTGATGGGCATCTCCATAGCCTGTTTATACGCCTAGTTGATGTGAGAGTATGTTCTCCTTTTTGTCTTCTCCAAAACCACCATTCTATTCCACCTATAGTGCTATGTCCATGGCTCACACTCATGTGTTGCGTGAAAGTTGAAAAGGTTTGAGAACATCAAAAGTATGAAACAACTGCTTGGCGTGTCATCGGGATTATGCATGATGTGAGTATTTTGTGTGGTGAAGATGTAGCATAGCCAGACTATATGATTCTGCAGGAACAACTTTCTTTGGCCATGTTATTTTGAAAAGACATGATTGCTTTATTAGTGGGCTTGAAGTATTATTGTTTTTATGTCAAATGATAGACTATTGCTTTGAATCACTCGTATCTTAATATTCATGCCATGATTAGACACATGATCAAGATTATGCTAGGTAGCATTTCACATCAAAAATTATCTTTTTTATCATTTACCTACTCAAGGACGAGCAGGAATTAAGCTTGGGGATGCTGATACGTCTCCGTCGTATCTATAATTTTTGATTGTTCCATGCCAATATTCTACAACTTCCATATACTTTTTGGCAACTTTTTATACTATTTTTGGGACTAACATATTGATCCAGTGCCCAGTGCCAGTTCCTGTGTTTTGCATGTTTTTGGTTCCGCAGAACATCCATATCAAACGGAGTCCAAACGGGACAAAAACGGACAGAGACACTTTTTGGAATATTTGGAAAATCCGGAAGAAAAAACAACGCGAACCAGTGTCCGAGGTGGGCACGAGGTAGGGGGCGCCCCCCAGGGCGCGCCCTTGACCCTCGTGACCCACCTGTAAGGCAGTTGACGCTCTTATTTTGCCGCAAGAAAGCTAATTTTTGGAAAAAAATCACGGCGAAGGTTTCAGGCCAATCGGAGTTACGGACCTCCATATATACACGAAATGGTGAAACAGAGCCAGAGAGAATGCAGAAACGGAGAGAGATAGATCCAATCTCGGAGGGGCTCTCGCCCCTCCCACGCCATGGAGGCTATCGACCAGAGGGGAAACCCTTCCCATCTAGGGAGGAGGTCAAGGAAGAAGAAGAAGGAGAGGGGCTCTCTCCCCCTCGCTTCCGGTGGCACCGGAGTGCCACCGGGACCATCATCATCACCGCGATCTTCACCAACACCTCTGCCATCTTCACCAACATCTCCATCACCTTCCCCTCTCTATCTACAGCGGTCCACTCTCCCACAACCCGTTGTACCCTCTACTTGAACATGGTGCTTTATGCTTCATATTATTATCCAATGATGTGTTGCCATCCTATGATGTCTGAGTAGATTCTCGTTGTCCTATCGGTGGTTGATGAATTGCTATGATTGATTTAATTTTCTTGTGGTTATGTTGCTGTCCTTTGGTGCCCATCATATGATTGTGCGTGTGGATCACACCCTAGGGCTAGTTGTATGTTGATAGGACTATGTATTGGAGGGCAAGAGTGACAGAAGCTTCAACCTAGCATAGAAATTGATGCATACGGGATTGAAGGGGGACCAATATATCTTAATGCTATGGTTGGGTTTTACCTTAATGAACATTAGTAGTTGCGGATGCTTGCTTATAGTTCCAATCACAAGTGCATAGAATTCCATGTCAGGGATGACATGCTAGCAGTGGCCTCTCCCACATAATACTTGCTATCGGTCTAGTAAAGTAGTCAATTGCTTAGAGGCAATTTCGCAACTCCTACCACCACTTTTCCACACTCGCTATATTTACTTTATTGCTTCTTTACTTACAATAGTGCCTACTTTTTATTTATGTACTCTTTATTATCTTGCAAACCTATCCAGCAACACCTACAAAGTACTTCTAGTTCCATACTTGTTCTAGGTAAACCGAACGTCAAGCGTGCGTAGAGTTGTATCAGTGGTCGATAGAACTTGAAGGAATATTTATTCTACCTTTAGCTCCTCGTTGGGTTCGACCCTTTTACTTACCGAAAACTATTGCGACCCCCTACACTTGTGGGTTATCACCTATGCATAGACCTCTTATAGGCAAACAAATTATTAAGGCAAGCAAAAACTAGCATATGCAAGGAAGCGGAAAGAAACAATAGCAATCTCAACAGAACGAGAGGTAATTTAGTAACATGAAAATTTCTACAACCATATTTTCCTCTCTCATAATAATTACATGCAGGATCATAAGCAAATTCAACAATATAGCTATCAAAAAACATATTCTTAACAAGATCCACATGTATGCAAAGTTGACACTCTTCCAAAATAGTGGGATTAACATTAACTAAAGTCATGACCTCTCCAAACCCACTCTTATCAAAAACTTCATAAGATTGAACATTCTCAATATATGTGGAATCTAAAGTTGACACTCTTCCAAACCCACTTTCAATATTATTGCAAACATTATTATCAATCTCATATTCATCATGGGGCTTAAATAAATTTTCAAGATAATAAGAAGAATCACCCCAATCATGATCATTGCAACAAGTAGATGACATGGCAAAACTAGCATCCCCAAGCTTAGGGCTTTGCATATTATTAACACAATTTACATCAGTAGAATTTATAATAAATTCATTGCAATCATGCTTTTTATTCAAAGATCTATCGTGAATCGCTTCATAAAGTAATTCATCACACTTTTCAGATTCACGAATTTGAAGCAAAATGTCACAAAGATAATCTAGTGCACTCAAATCACTAGCAATTGGTTCATCATAATTGGATCTCTTAAAAAGATTAGCAAGTGGGTGCGGATCCATATCAATAGATATTTAGCAAGCGAAGATGCAAGCAAATAGAAGGCACATGGTAACACGACCAAACAGAAGGACGAACGGAAAATGGGCGAATAAAACAGCAAAGGTGAATTGGGGGAGAGGAAAATGAGAGGCGAATGGAAAATAATGTAATGCGGGGGAGAAGAGTTTGTGATGGGTACCTGGTATGTCTTGACTTGGTGTAGATTTAGAGCAAGTATCCTCTGTTTTGTTTCAAGTTGTTTCTGCTGCAGATTTAGAGCAAGATGTCATCTCAAGACTCCGACGGAGAGAGCTATGTCTCACATCTCATTTCTGACCCAAAGACCTATGGGGACCTATCTCCTTGTGGTCGAACTACGGATGATGAGGAGGATGCTCATTTGAGGATGATGAATGATTCATGTTCGGAGGAGGAGGATGTTCCTCTAACGCAACCTGGGGATATGCACGTGAAGTTCAAGAAGTCTAGCCTCCCTAAGAGGGCTAAATTGTCTAACAACCAATCTATTCCTTCTCATTTTCAGCAGAAGAGCAAAGGAGATTTATGTGACAAAATTTTGAAGCTGGAATCAGAGGTCGATGATTTAAAGGAGGATATCGTTCTTCTCAATTACAACATGAAAAGGCTGAAGGCACAATTGTCATCATCATCACCATCTCCCCCCTCCGAAGAAAGAGATATAAATACACGAGTATGGGCACTCCCCTTGGCAACTGCCAAGCTTAGGGGAGATGCCCCGGTATCGTATCACCATCACACCTTTTTATCTTTACCGTTTTTCTTAGTTCAATCCTTTTGGTAATATCTTGATCTAGTAGAATAAAGTTTTAGTATGATTTAGTTTTGAGTTTTGCTTTATGATTCTTTCTATGTAATCGAGTCCGTGAGCCATATATAATAAATATTAGTGTTGAGTCAAGGATTTTGCCATCTTGCTATGATCTTGAGGGAATAAAAATAAAAAAAGAAATATAGAGATCATATGGATCTTATGGAGAGTAATGACTTCACATATAAAGAGTATGATGAATAAAAGTTGTTCAGAGTTGACAAACATAGTTTTGGTCATCGTTGCAATTAATAGGAAGTAATAAAGAAAGAGAGGTTTTCACATATAAATATACTATCTTGGACATCTTTTACGATTGTGAGCACTCATTAAAATATGACATGCTAAAAAATTGACATTGGACAAGGAAGACAACGTAATGGGTTATGTTTTCTTACATTCGAAATAAATTATATTGTCATGGATCACCCAACATGTTGAGCTTGCCTTTCCCCCTCATGCTAGCCAAATTCTTTGCACCAAGTAGAGAACTACTTGTGCTTCCAAACATCCTTAAAACCAGTTATGCCATGAGAGTCCACCATATCTACCTATGGATTGAGTAAGATCCGTCAAGTAAGTTGTCATTGTTGCAAGCAATAAAAATTGCTCTCTAAATATGTATGATTTATTAGTGTGGAGAAAATAAGCTTTATGCGATCTTGTGATGTGGAAGAAATAAAAGCGATGGACTGCATAATAAAGGTCCATATCACAAGTGGCAATATAAAGTGATGTTCTTTGGCATTAAGATTTTGTGCATCCAACCATAAAAACACATGACAGCCTCTGCTTCCCTCTGCGAAGGGCCTATCTTTTATTCTTGTCTTATACTTCATACAAGAGTCATGGTGATCTTCACCTTTCCTTTTTACATTTTATCCTTTGGCAAGCACAATGTGTTGGAAAGATCCTAATGTATATAGCTAATTGGATGTGAGTTTTCATGAACTATTATTGTTGACATTACCCTTGAGGTAAAAGGTTGTGAGGCAAAATTATAAGCCCCTATCTTTCTCTGTATCCGATTAAAACTCCATACCCGTAAGTATTGCGTGAGTGTTAGCAATTGTGAAAGACTAAATGATGGTTGAGTATGTGGACTTGCTGAATAGCTCTTATATTGACTCTTTCTGATGTTATGATACATTGCAACTGCTTCAATGACTGAGATTATAGGTTGTTTGTTTTCAATGAAGTTTCTGATTCATACTTGAAATTGGGAATGAATTGTTACTTTAGCATAAGAAATCATATCACAATATATATATATATATATATATATATATATATATATATATAGGGTCGCGCTATTCGTCACCCTGGGTGAGAAATAGTTTTTCTTCACCCCCTCTATTTTACCATCAATTCACCATAATTTTACGTTCCGTAAGTTTTGTCTTATTTCCGACGTAAAAAGAGACCATAAGAAAATATATAATTGTTGTAAAAAGTATTTTATGTTATGTAAAATTACAAACATAAAAACATAGTATAAAATACACACAAACTGCAAATTTTCTTATCTTATGACCTATATTTTTATTTTCTTATGCCAAATTTTACATAGTGAATCAATAGAAATGTAACTATTTGAATTCCAAACGTAATTTAATTATGCAATGATCGTAAGGTCACCTCGGGTGAAGAATAAGTTATTCTGCACCCTTGATGATGAATAGTAATACTATATATATATATGTTGTTGTTCTAAGAATGATCATGATGCCCTCATGTCCGTATTCTATTTTATCGACACCTCTATCTCTAAACATGTGGACATATTTTTCGATATCGGCTTCCACTTGAGGACAAGCGAGGTCTAAGCTTGGGGGAGTTGATACGTCCATTTTGCATCATGCTTTTATATCGATATTTATTGCATTATGGGATGTTATTACACACTATGTCACAATACTTATGCCTATCTCTCTTATTTTACAAGGTTTACATGAAGAGGGAGAATGCCGGCAGCTGGAATTCTGGGCTGGAAAAAGAGCAAATATTAGAGACCTATTCTGCACAACTCCAAGAGTCCTGAAACTTCAGGGAAGTCAGTTTCAGAATATATAAAAAATATTGGGCAAAGGAAGCGCAAGAGTGGGGCCACCCACCATCCACGAGGGTGGGGGGGGGGGCGCCCTACCCCCCTGGGCGCCCCTGCCTCGTGGGCCCCCTGGCAGGCCTCCGGTGTCCATCTTTGGCTATATGAAGTCTTTCGCCCTGAAAAAAAATAATCATAAGCAAGCTCTCGGGGTGAAACTCCGCCGCCACGAGGCGGAACCTTGGCGGAACCAATCTAGGGCTCTGGCGAAGCTGTTCTGCCGGGGAAACATCCCTCCGGGAAGGGGAAATCATCACCATCGATCCTCTCATCGGGAGGGGGTCAATCTCCATCAACATCTTCACCAGCACCATCTCATCTCAAACCCTAGTTCATCTCTTGTATCTAATCTTTGTCCCAAACCTCAGATTGGTACCTGTGGGTTGCTAGTAGTGTTGATTACTCCTTGTAGTTGATGCTAGTTGGTTTACTTGGTGGAAGATCATATGTTCAGATCCTTTATGCATATTAATACCCCTCTGATTATGAACATGAATATGATTTGTGAGTTGTTACGTTTGTTCCTGAGGACATGGAGAAGTCTTGCTATAAGTAGTCATGTGAATTTGATATTAGTTCGATATTTTGATGAGATGTATGTTGTCTTTCCTCTAGTGGTGTCATGTGAACGTCGACTACATTGGGAAGTAATAAGTGAAGGAAATATGCCCTAGAGGCAATAATGAAGTTATTATTTATTTCCTTATATCATGATAAATGTTTATTATTCATGCTAGAATTTTATTAACCGGAAACATAATACATGTGTGAATACATAGACAAATAGTTTGTCACTAGTATGCCTCTACTTGACTAGCTCGTTGAATCAAAGATGGTTAAGTTTCCTAGCCATAGACATGAGTTGTCATTTGATTAACAGGGTCCCATCATTAGAGAATGATGTGATTGACTTGACCCATTCCGTTAGCATAGCAATTGATCGTCTAGTTTGTTGCTATTGCTTTCTTCATGACTTATACATGTTCCTATGACTATGAGATTATGCAACTCCTGTTTACCGAAGGAACACTTTGTGTGCTACCAAACGTCACAACGTAACTGGGTGATTATAAAGGTGCTCTACAGGTGTCTCCGAAGGTACTTGTTGGGTTGACGTATTTCGAGATTAGGATTTGTCTCTCCGATTGTCGGAGAGGTATCTCTGGGCCCACTCGTAATGCACATCACTATAAGCCTTGCAAGCATTGCAACTAATGAGTTAGTTGCGGGATGATGTGTTACGGAATGAGTAAAGAGACTTGCCGGTAACGAGATTGAACTAGGTATTGAGATACCGACGATCGAATCTCGGGCAAGTAACAACCGATGACAAAGGGAACGATGTATGTTGTTATGCGGTTTTGACCGATAAAGATCTTCGTAGAATATGTAGGAGCCAATATAAGCATCCAGTTCCGCTATTGGTTATTGACCGGAGACATGTCTCGGTCATGTCTGCATAGTTCTCGAACCCATAGGGTCTGCACGCTTAAAGTTCGATGACGGTTATATTATGAGTTTATGTGTTTTGATGTACCGAAGGAGTTTGGAGTCCCGGATGAGATCGGGGACATGACGAGGAGTCTCGAAATGGTCGAGACGTAAAGATCGATATATTGGACGACTATATTCGGACATCGGAAAGGTTCCGAGTGATTCGGGTATTTTTGGGAGTACCGGGGAGTTACGGGAATTCGTATTGGACCTTAATGGGCCATACGGGAAATGAGAGAAAGGCCTCAAAGGGTGGCCGCACCCCTCCCCATGGGCTGGTCCGAATTGGACTAGGGGGGGGGGCCCTTCCTTCCTTCTCCTTTTCCCTTCCCTTTCCTTCCCTCCTACTCCTACTACTTGGAAGGGCTCCTAGTTCTACTAGGAAAAGGGGAATCTTACTCCCGGTGGGAGTAGGACTCCCCCAGGGTGCGCCATAGAGAGGGCCGGCCCTCCCCCTCCTCCACTCCTTTATATACGGGGGCAGGGGCACCCCAAACACACAACAATTGATCCCTTGGATCTCTTAGCCGTGTGCGGCGTGGCCCCCTCCACCATAATCTACCTCGGTCATATCGTAGCGGTGCTTAGGCGAAGCCCTACGTCGGTAGAACATCATCATCGTCACCACGCCGTCGTGCTGATGGAACTCTCCCTCAAAGCTTGGCTGGATCAGAGTTCGAGGGACGTCATCGAGTTGAACGTGTGCAGAACTCGGAGGTGCTGTGCGTTCGGCACTTGATTGGTCGGATCGTGAAGACGTACGACTACATCAACCGCGTTGTGCTAACGCTTCCGCTTTCGGTCTACGAGGGTACGTGGACAACACTCTCCCCTCTCATTGTTATGCATCACCATGATCTTGCGTGTGCGTAGGATTTTTTTTAAAATTACGACGTTCCCCAAACAGTGGTGTTAGAGCCTGGTTTTATGCATAGATGTCATATGCACGAGTAGAACACAAGTGAGTTGTGGGCGATATAAGTCATACTGCTTACTAGCATGTCATACTTTGGTTCGGCGGTATTGTTGGATGAAGCGGTCCGGACCGACATTACGCGTATGCTTACGCAAGACTGGTTCTATCGACGTGCTTTGCACGCAGGTGGCTGGCGGGTGTTAGTTTCTCCAACTTTAGTTGAACCGAGTGTGGCTACGTCCGGTCCTTGCGAAGGTTAAAACAACACCAACTTGACAAACTATTGTTGTGGTTTTGATGCGTAGGTAAGAACGGTTCTTGCTAAGCCCGTAGCAGCCACGTAAAACTTGCAACAACAAAGTAGAAGACGTCTAACTTGTTTTTGCAGGGCATGTTGTGATGTGATATGGTCAAGACATGATGCTAAATTTTATTGTATGAGATGATCATGTTTTGTAACCGAGTTATCGGCAACTGGCAGGAGCCATATGGTTGTCGCTTTATTGTATGCAATGCAATCGCCCTGTAATGCTTTACTTTATCACTAAGCGGTAGCGATAGTCGTGGAAGCATAAGTTTGGCGAGACGACAACAATGCTACGATGGAGATCAAGGTGTCGCGCCGGTGACGATGGTGATCATGACGGTGCTTCGGAGATGGAGATCACAAGCACAAGATGATGATGGCCATATCATATCACTTATATGATTGCATGTGATATTTATATTTTATGCATCTTATCTTGCTTTGATTGGCGATAGCATTATAAGATGATCTCTCACTAAATTTCAAGATAAAAAGTGTTCTCCCTGAGTATGCACCGTTGCCAAAGTTCGTCGTGCCCAGACACCACGTGATGATCGGGTGTGATAAGCTCTATGTCCATCTACAACGGGTGCAAGCAAGTTTTGCACACGCAGAATACTCAGGTTAAACTTGATGAGCCCAGCTTATGCAGATATGGCCTCGGAACACTGAGACCGAAAGGTCGAGCGTGAATCATATAGTAGATATGATCAACATAGTGATGTTCACCATTGAAAACTACTCCATTTCACGTGATGATCGGTTATGGTTTAGTTGATTTGGATCACGTGATCACTTAGAAGATTAGAGGGATGTCTTTCTAAGTGGGAGTTCTTAAGTAATATGATTAATTGAACTTTAATTTATCATGAACTTAGTCCTGATAGTGTTTGCATATCTATGTTGTAGATCAATAGCTTGATTTATTGCTTCCCCTTGTTTTATATGTGTTCCTAGAGAAAACTAAGTTGAAATATGATAGTAGCAATGATGTGGATTGGGTCCGTGATCTGAGGTTTATCCTCATTGCTGCACAGAAGAATTATGTCCTTGATGCATCGCTAGGTGACTGACCTATTGCAGGAGTAGATGCAGATGTTATGAACGTTTGGCTAGCTCAACATGATGACTACTTGATAGTTTAGTGCACCATGCTTAACAACTTAGAATCGGGATTTCAAAGACGTTTTGAACATCATGGACCATATGAGATGTTCCAGGAGTTGAAATTAATATTTCAAGCAAATACCCAAGTTGAGAGATATGAAGTCTCCAACAAGTTCTATAGCTAAAAGATGAAGGAGAATAGCTCAAGCAGTGAGCATGTGCTCAGATTGTCTGGGTACTACAATCGCTTGAATCAAGTGGGAGTTAATCTTCCAGATAAAATAGTGATTGACAGAATTCTCTAGTCACCACCACCAAGTTAGTAAAACTTCGTGATGAACTACAGTATGCAAGGGATGATGTAAATGATTCTTGAGCTTTTCATGATGATGAAATCGATGAAGGTAGAAATCAAGAAAGAGCATCAAGTGTTGATGATTAACAAGACCAGTAGTTTCAAGAAAATGGCAAAGGGAAAGAAAGGGAACTTCAAGAAGAACGGCAAGCAAGTTGCTGCTCAAGTGAAGAAGCCCAAGTCTGGACCTAAGCCTGAGACTAAGTGCTTCTACTGCAAAGGGACTGGTCACTGGAAGCGGAAATGCCCTGAATATTTAGTGGACAAGAAGCATGGCAAAGTAAACAAGGGTATATTTGATATACATGTTATTGATGTGTACTTTACTAATGTTTATAGCAACCCCTCAGTATTTGATACTAGTTCAGTTGCTAAAAATAGTAACTCGAAATGGGAGTTGCAGAATGAACGGAGACTAGTTAAGGGTGAAGTGATGATGTGTATTGGAAATGGTTCCAAGATTGATATGATCATCATCGCACACTCCCTATACTTTCGGGATTAGTGTTAAACCTAAAATAAATGTTATTTAGTGTTTGTGTTGAGCATAAATATGATTGGATCATGTTTATTGCAATACGGTTATTCATGCAAGTTAGAGAATAATTGTTGTTCTATTTACATGAATAAAACCTTCTATGGTCATACACCCAATGAAAATGGTTTGTTGGATCTTGATCGTGGTGATACACATTTTCATAATATTGAAGCCAAAAGATGCGAAGTTAATAATGATAGTGCAACTTATTTGTGGCACTGTCGTTTAGGTCATATCGGTATAAAGCGCATGAAGAAAGTCCATTCCGATGGACTTTTGGATCCACTTGATTATGAATCACTTGGTACTTGCGAACCGTGCCTCATGGGCAAGATGACTAAAATGCCGTTCTCCGGAACTATGGAGCGAGCTACAGATTTGTTGGGAATCACACATACAGATGTGTGTGGTCCGATGAATATTGAGGCTCGCGGCATGTATCATTATTTTCTGATCTCCACAGATGATTTGACCAGATATGAGTATATCTACTTGATGAAACACAAGTCTGAAACATTTGAAAATTTCAAAGAATTTCAGAGTGAAGTGGAGAATCATCATAACAAAAATAAAAGTTTCTATGATATGATCGCAAAAGTAAAATATTTGAGTTACGAGTTTGGCCTTCAGTTAAAACAATGTGAAATAGTTCACTACTCACGCCACCTGGAACACCATAGTGTAATGGTGTGTCCGAACGTCGTAACCATACTTTATTAGATATGGTGCGATCTATGATGTCTCTTACCAATTTACCACTATCGTTTTGGAGTTATGCATTAGATACAACTACATTCACGTTAAATAGGGCACCATCTAAATCCGTTGAGACGACACCGTATGAACTATGGTTTGGCAAGAAACCTAAGCTGTCATTTCTTAAAGTTTGAGGTTGCAATGCTTATGTGAAAAAGTTTCAACCTGATAAGCTCACACCCAAATCGGAGAAGTGCGTCTTCATAGGATACCCAAAAGAAAATGTTGGGTACACCTTCTATCACAGATCCGAAGGCAAGATATTCATTGCTAAGAATGGATCCTTTCTAGAGAAGGAGTTTCTCTTGAAAGAAGTGAGTGGGAGGAAAGTAGAACTTGATGAGGTAACTGTACCTGCTCCCTTATTGGAAAGTAGTTCATCGCAGAAATCTGTTCCTGTGACTACTACACCAATTAGTGAGGAAGCTAATGATGATGATTATGTAACTTCAAATCAAGTTACTACCGAACCTCGTAGGTAAACCAGAGTGAGACCCGCACCAGAGTGGTACAGTAATCCTATTCTGGAGGTCATGTTACTGGACCATGACGAACCTACGAACTATGAGGAAGCGATGATGAGCCCAGATTCCGCGAAATGGCTTGAGGCCATGAAATCTGAGATGAGATCCATGTATAAGAACAAAGTATGGACTTTGATTGACTTGCCCAAAGATCGGCGAGCCATTGAGATTAAATGGATCTTCAAGAGGAAGACGGACGCTGATAGTAGTGTTACTATCTACAAAGCTAGAATTGTCGCAAAAGGTTTTTGACAAGTTCAAGGTGTTGACTACGATGAGAGTTTCTCACTCATATCTATGCTTAAGTCTTTCCGAATCATGTTAGCAATTGCCACATTTTATGAAATCTGGCAAATGGATAAACAAAACTACATTCCTTAATGGATTTATTAAATAAGAGTTGTATATGATGCAACAAGAAAGTTTTGTCAATCCTAAAGGTGCTAACAAAATAAGCAAGCTCCAACGATCCATCTATGGACTGGTGCAAGCATCTCGGGGTTGGAATATACACTTTGATAAGTTGATCAAAGCATATAGTTTTATACAGACTTGCAGTGAAGCCTATATTTACAAGAAAGTGAGTGGGAGCACTACAAAATTTCTGATAAGTATATGTGAATGACATATTGTTGATCGGAGATAATGTAGAATTATTCTGCAAATCATAAAGGAGTTTTTGAAAGGAGTTTTTCAAAGAAAGACCTCGGTGAAGCTTCTTACATATTAAGCATCAAGATCTATAGAGATAGATCAAGACGCTTGATAAGTTTTACAATGAGTACATACCTTGACAAGATTGTGAAGTAGTTCAAAATGGAACAGCCAAAGAAGGAGTTCTTGCCTGTGTTACAAGGTGTGAAGTTGAGTAAGACTCAAAACCCGACCACAGCAGAAGATAGAGAGAGAATAAGAGTCATTCCCTATGCGTCAGCCATAGGTTCTATAAAGTATGCCATGCTGTGTACCAGACCTATTGTATACCCTGCCCTAAGTTTGGCAAGGGAGTACAATAGTGATCGAGGAGTCGATCACTGGACATTGGTCAAAATTATCCTTAGTGGAATAAGGATATGTTTCTCGATTATGGAGGTGACAAAAAGGTTCATCGTAAAGGGTTACGTCGATGCATGTTTTGACACTGATCCAGATGACTCAAAGTCTCAATCTGGATACATATTGAGAGTGGGAGCAATTAGCTAGAGTAGCTCCGTGCAGAGCATTGTTGACATAGAAATTTGCAAAAAATACATACGGATCTGAATGTGGCAGACCCATTGACTAAACTTCCCTCACAAGCAAAACATGATCACACCTTTGTACTCTTTGGGTATTAATCACATAGCGATGTGACCTAGATTATTGACTCTAGTAAACCCTTTGGGTGTTGGTCACATGACGATGTGAACTATGGGTGTTAATCACATGGTAATGTGAACTATTGATGTTAAATCACATGGCGGTGTGAACTAGATTATTGACTCTAGTGCAAGTGGGAGACTGAAGGAAATATGCCCTAGAGGCAATAATGAAGTTATTATTTATTTCCTTATATCATGATAAATGTTTATTATTCATGCTAGAATTGTATTAACCGGAAACATAATACATGTGTGAATACATAGACAAACAGTATGTCACTAGTATGCCTCTACTTGACTAGCTCGTTGAATCAAAGATGGTTAAGTTTCCTAGCCATAGACATGAGTTATCATTTGAATAACAGGGTCTCATCATTAGAGAATGATGTGATTGACTTGACCCATTCTGTTAGCATAGCAATTGATCGTTTAGTTTGTTGCTATTGCTTTCTTCATGACTTATACATGTTCCTATGACTATGAGATTATGAGACTCCCGTGTACTGAAGGAACACTTTGTGTGCTACCAAACATCACAACGTAACTGGGTGATTATAAAGGTGCTCTACAGGTGTCTCCGAAGGTACTTGTTGGGTTGGCATATTTCAAGATTAGGATTTGTCACACCGATTGTCGGAGAGGTATCTCTGGGCCCACTCGGTAATGCACATCACTATAATCCTTGCAAGCATTGCAACTAATGAGTCAGTTGCGGGATGATGTGTTACGGAATGAGTAAAGAGACTTGTCGGTAACGATATTGAACTAGGTATTGAGATACCGACGATTGAATCTCGGGCAAGTAACATACCAATGACAAAGGGAACAACGTATGTTCTTATGCGGTTTTGACCGATAAAGATCTTCGTAGAATATGTAGGAGCCAATATGAGCATCCAGGTTACGCTATTGGTTATTGACCGGAGACGTGTCTCAGTCATATCTGCATAGTTCTCGAACCCGTAGGGTCCGCACGCTTAAAGTTTGACGACGGTTATATCATGAGTTTATGTGTTTTGATGTATCGAAGGAGTTCGGAGTCCCGGATGAGATCGGGGACATGACGAGGAGTCTTGAAATGGTCGAGACGTAAAGATCGATATATTGGACGACTATTCCGGACATCGGAAAGGTTCCGAGTGATTCGGGTATTTTTGGGAGTACCGGGGAGTTACGGGAATTCGTATTGGGCCTTAATGGGCCATATGGGAAATGAGAGAAAGGCCTCAAAGGGTGGCCGCACCCCTCCCCATGGGCTGGTCCGAATTGGACTAGGGGGGGCCCTTCCTTCCTTCCCCTTTTCCCTTCCCTTTCCTTCCCTCCTACTCCTACTACTTGGAAGGGCCCCTAGTTCTACTAGGAAAAGGGGAATCCTACTCCCGTTGGGAGTAGGTGAGGGAGTCCTGGATTAGGGGGTGTTCGGATAGCCGGACTATACCTTCAGCCGGACTCCTCGAATATGAAGATACAAGATTGAAGACTCCTCCCATGTCCGGAAGGGACTTTCCTTGGCGTGGAAGGCAAGCTTGGTGATACGGATATTTAGATCTCCTACCATTGTAACCGACTCTATGTAACCCTAACCCTATCTGGTGTCTATATAAACCGGAGGGTTTTAGTCCGTAGGACAACATACACATCAACAATCATACCATAGGCTAGCTTCTAGGGTTTAGCCTCCTCGATCTCGTGGTAGATCTACTCTTGTACTACCCATATCATCAATATTAATCAAGCAGGACGTAGGGTTTTACCTCCATCGAGAGGGCCCGAACCTAGGTAAAACTTCATGTCCCTTGCCTCCTGTTACCATCCGGCTTAGACACACTGTTCGGGACCCCCTACCCGAGATCCGCCGGTTTTGACACCGACATTGGTGCTTTCATTGAGAGTTCCTCTGCGTTGTCGCTGTCAGGCTCGATGGCTCCTACGATCATCAATGGCGATGTAGTCCAGGGTGAGACCTTCCTCCCTGGACAGATCTTCGTCTTCGGCGGCTTCGTACTACGGGCCAATTCACTTGGCCATCTGGAGTAGATCGAAAGCTACGCCCCTGGCCGTCAGGTCAGATTTGGAAGTTTTAACTACACGGCGGACATTCGCGGGGACTTGATCTTCGACGAATTCGAGCCACTACCGAGCGCGCCACACACTCCCGACGAGCATGATCTAGCTCTGCCGCCGAACAGTGCCCTGGAGGCCGCACCCGCATCGGCTTCGACCCTTAATTCAGAGCCAACTGCGCCGATCGAGGATGGGTGGTTGGACGCCGCCTTGGGGGCTGCGATCTCAACGGCGATCGAGCCAAACACCAGCCCCGCACCCTGCGAGACTCGTGACTCCAAGGAGCCGGACTCCTCTCTGGACTCCGAACCCTCCACGCCCCTGCCTATCAAATCCGATTGGGCGCCGATCATGGAGTTCACTGCCGCACACATCTTTTAGCACTCGCCTTTTGGCGATATTCTGAAGACACTGAAGTCTCTCTCTTTATCAGGAGAGCCCTGGCCGGACTACGGCCAGCAAGTTTGGGATTCGGACGATGAAGAAATTCAAAGCCCACCCACCACCCACTTTGTAGCCACTATCGACGACTTATCCGACATGCTCGACTTCGACTCCAAAGACATCGACGGTATGGACGCCGATGAAGGAGATGATGAAGAACCAGCGCCTACTAGGCCCTGTAAAGCCACCTCGTCATATGACATATACATGGTAGACACCCCAAAAGAGGGAGATGGTGATGGAACAGCGGAGGATGACCCCTCCAAGAAACAGCCTAAGCGCCGGCGTCAGCGGCGCCGCTCAAAATCCCGCCAAAACAAACACGGCGATTCCAGCACGGGAGATACTAATACTCCGGAAAGCGCTGAAGAAAACCCCCTCCAGCAAAATTTAGCACAAGAGGGTGGAGAATGTTGGGGAACATAGTAATTTCTAAATTTTCCTACGCACACGCAAGATAATGGTGATGCATAGCAACGAGGGGAGAGTGTGATCTACGTACCCTTGTAGATCGACAACGGAAGCGTTAGGTTGATGTAGTTGTACGTCTTCACGGTCCGACCGATCCAAGCACCGTTACTCCGGCACCTCCGAGTTCTTAGCACACGTTCAGCTCGATGACGATCCCCAGACTCCGATCCAGCAAAGCTTTGGGGATGAATTCCGTCAGCACGACGGCGTGGTGACGATCTTGATGTTCTACCGTCGCAGGGCTTCACCTAAGCACTACAACAATATGACCGAGGTGGAATATGGTGGAAGGGGGCACCGCACACGGCTAAGGAATGATCACGATGATCAACTTGTGTGTCTATGGGGTTCCCCTGCCCCCGTATATAAAGGAGTGGAGGAGGGGAGGGCCGGCCCTCTCTATGGCGTGCCCTAGGGGAGTCCTACTCCCACCGGGAGTAGGATTCCCCCTTTCCTAGTCCAACTAGGAGTCCTTCCATGTAGTAGGAGTAGGAAACAAGGAAGGGGCGCAGCCCCTCCCCCTAGTCCAATTCGGACTAGGCCTTGGGGGGGCGTGCGGCCTGCCCTAGGCAGCCCCTCTCTCTTTCCCGTATGGCCCAATAAGGCCCAATACTTCTCCCGGCGAATTCCCATAACTCTCCGGTACTCCGAAAAATACTCGAATCACTCGGAACCTTTTCGATGTCCGAATATAGTCGTCCAATATATCGATTTTTACGTCTCGACCATTTCGAGACTCCTCGTCATGTCCCCGATCTCATCCGGGACTCCGAACTCCTTCGGTACATCAAAACTCATAAACTCATAATATAACTGTCATCGAAACCTTAAGCGTGCGGACCCTACGGGTTGGAGAACAATGTAGACATGACCGAGACACGTCTCCGGTCAATAACCAATAGCGGAACCTGGATGCTCATATTGGCTCCTACATATTCTACGAAGATCTTTTATCGGTCAGACCGCATAACAACATACGTTGTTCCCTTTGTCATCGGTATGTTACTTGCCCGAGATTCGATCGTCGGTATCCAATACCTAGTTCAATCTCGTTACCGGCAAGTCTCTTTACTCGTTCCGTAATACATCATCCCGCAACTAACTCATTAGTTGCAATGCTTGCAAGGCTTAAGTGATGTGCATTACCGAGAGGGCCCAGAGATACCTCTCCGACATTCGGAGTGACAAATCCTAATCTCGAAATACGCCAACCCAACATGTACCTTTGGAGACACCTGTAGAGCTCCTTTATAATCACCCAGTTACGTTGTGACGTTTGGTAGCACACAAAGTGTTCCTCCGCCAAACGGGAGTTGCATAATCTCATAGTCATAGGAACATGTATAAGTCATGAAGAAAGCAATAGTAACATACTAAACGATCGGGTGCTAAGCTAATGGAATGGGTCATGTCAATCAGATCATTCAACTAATGATGTGATCCCGTTAATCAAATAACAACTCTTTGTCCATGGTTAGGAAACATAACCATCTTTGATTAACGAGCTAGTCAAGTAGAGTCATACTAGTGACACTCTGTTTGTCTATGTATTCACACATGTATTATGTTTCCAGTTAATACAATTCTAGCATGAATAATAAACATTTATCATGATATAAGGAAATAAATAATAACTTTATTATTGCCTCTAGGGCATATTTCCTTCAGTCTCCCACTTGCACTAGAGTCAATAATCTAGATCACATCGCCATGTGATTTAACATCAATAGTTCACATCTTTATGTGATTGGTTCACATCTCCATGTGACTAACACCCAAAGGGTTTACTAGATTCAATAATCTAGTTCACATCGCTATGTGATTAAGACCCAAAAAATGATCATGTTTTGCTTGTGAGAGAAGTTTAGTCAATGGGTCTGCCACATTCAGATCCGCATGTATTTTGCAAATTTCTATGTCAACAATGCTCTGCATGGAGCTACTCTAGCTAATTTCTCCCACTTTCAATATGTATCCAGATTGAGACTTAGAGTCATCGGGATCAGTGTCAAAACTTGCATTGACGTAACCCTTTACGACGAACCTTTTGTCACCTCCGTAATCGAGAAACATATCCTTATTCCAGTAAGGATAATTTTGACCGCTGTCCATTGATCTACTCCTAGATCACTATTGTACTCCCTCTCTTAACACAGTGTATGGTATACAATAGATCTGGTACACAGCATGGCATACTTTATAGAACCTATGACTGAGGCATAAGGAATGACTTTCATTCTCTTTCTATCTTCTGCCGTGGTCGGCCTTTGAGTCTTACTCAACTTCACACCTTGTAACACAGGCAAGAAACTTTTTCTTTACTGTTCCATTTTGAACTACTTCAAAAACTTGTCAAGTATGTACTCATTGAAAAAACTTATCAAGCGTCTTGATCTATCTCTATAGATCTTGATACTCAATATGTAAGCAGCTTCACCGAGGTCTTTCTTTGAAAAACTCCTTTCAAACACTCCTTTATGCTTTGCAGAATAATTCTACATTATTTGCGATCAACAATATGCCATTCACATATACTTATCAGAAATGTTGTAGTGCTCCCACTCACTTTCTTGTAAATACAGGCTTCACCGCAAGTCTGTATAAAAATATATACTTTGATCAACTTATCAAAGCGTATATTCCAACTCCGAGATGATTGCACCAGTCCATAAATGGATCGCTGGAGCTTGCATATTTTGTTAGCACCTTTAGGATTGACAAAACCATCTTGTTGCATCACATACAACTCTTCTTTAATAAATCCATTAAGGAATGCAGTTTTGTTTATCCATTTGCCAGATTTCATAAAATGCGGCAATTGCTAACATGATTCGGACAGACTTAAGCATAGATACGAGTGATAAACTCTCATCGTAGTCAACACCTTGAACTTGTCGAAAACCTTTTGCGACAATTCTAGCTTTGTAGATAGTAACACTACTATCCGTGTCCATCTTCCTCTTGAAGATCCATTTATTATCAATGGCTTGACGATCCTTGGGCAAGTCCACCAAAGTCCACACTTTGTTCTCATACATGGATCCTATCTCAGATTTCATGGCCTCAAGCCATTTATCGGAATCTGGGCTCATCATCGCTTCCTCATAGTTCGTAGGTTCGTCATGGTCAAGTAACATGACCTCCAGAATAGGATTACCATACCACTCTGGTGCGGATCTCACTCTGGTTGACCTACGAGGTTTGGTAGTAACTTGATCCGAAGTTACATGATAATCATCATTATCTTCCTCACTAATTGGTGCAGGAGTCACAGGAACAGATTTCTGTGATGAACTACTTTCCAATTATGGAGCAGGTACAGTTACCTCATCAAGTTCTACTTTCCTCCCACTCACTTCTTTCGAGAGAAACTCCTTCTCCAAAAAGTTTCCGAATTTAGCAACAAAAGTCTTGCCTTCGGATCTGTGATAGAAGATGTACCCAACAGTAACTTTTGGGTATCCTATGAAGACACACTTTTCCGATTTGGGTTTGAGCTTATCAGGATGAAACTTTTTCACATAAGCATTGCACCCCCAAACTTTGAGAAACGAAAACTTTGGTTTCTTGCCAAACCACAGTTCATACGGTGTCATCTCAACAGATTTAGATGGTGCCCTTTTAACGTGAATGCAGCTGTCTCTAATGCATAACCCCAAAATGATAGTGGTAGATCGGTAAGAGACATCATAGATTGCACTATATATCCAATAAAGTATGGTTATGACATTCGGACACACCATTATGCTGTGGTGTTCCATGTGGCATGAGTTTGTGAAACTATTCCACATTGTTTTAATTGAAGACCAAACTCGTAACTCAAATATTTGTCTCTGCGATTAGATCGTAGAAACTTTATTTTCTTGTCACGATGATTTTCCACTTCACTCTGAAATTCTTTGAACTTTTCAAATGTTTCAGACTTATGTTTCATCAAGTAGATATACCCATATCTGCTCAAATCATCTGTGAAGTTCAGAAAATAATGATACATGCCGTGAGCCTTAACACTCATCAGACCGCATACATCATTATGTATTATTTCCAATAAGTCAGTTGCTCGCTCCGGAGAACGGAGTCTTAGTCATCTTGCCCATGAGGCATGGTTCACAAGCATCAAGTGATTCATAATCAAGTGATTCCAAAATCCCATCCGCATGGAGTTTCTTCATGCGCTTTACACCAATATGACCTAAACGGCAGTGCCACAAATAAGTTGCACTATCATTATTAACTTTGCATCTTTTGGTTTCAATATTATGATTATGTGTATCACTACGATCGTGATCCAACGAACTATTTTCATTGGGTGTGTAATCATATAAGGTTTTATTCATGTAAACAGAACAACAATTTATTCTCTTACTTAAATGAATAACCATATTACAATAAACATGATCAAATCATATTCATGCTCAACGCAAACACCAAATAACACTTATTTAGGTTCAACACTAATCCCGAAAGTATAGGGAGTGTGCGATGATGATCATATCAATTTTGGAACCACTTCCAACACACATCGTTACTTCACCCTTAACTAGTCTCTGTTTATTCTGCAACTCCCGTTTCGAGTTACTACTCTTAGCAACTGAACTAGTATCAAATACTGAGGGGTTGCTATAAACACTAGTAAAGTACACATCAATAACATGTATATCAAATATACTTATGTTCACTTTGCCATCCTTTTTATCCGCCAATCACTTGGGGTAGTTCTGCTTCCAGTGACCAGTCCCTTTGCAGTAGAAGCACTTAGTCTCAGGCTTAGGATCAGACTTGGGCTTCTTCACTTGAGCAGCAACTTGCTTGCCGTTCTTCTTGAAGTTCCCCTTCTTCCCTTTGCCCTTTTCTTGAAACTAGTGGTCTTGTCAACCATCAACACTTGATGTTTTTCTTGATTTCTACCTTCGTTGATTTCAGCATCACGAAGAGCTTGGGAGTTGTTTCCATTATCCCTTGCATATTATAGTTCATCACGAAGTTCTACTAACTTGGTGAGGGTGACTAGAGAATTCTGTCAATCACTATCTTATCTGGAAGATTAACTCCCACTTGATTCAAGCGATTGTAGTACCCAGACAATCTGAGCACATGCTCACTAGTTGAGCGATTCTCCTCCATCGTTTAGCTATAGAACTTGTTGGAGACTTCATATCTCTCAACTCGGGTATTTGCTTGAAATATTAACTTCAACTCCTGGAACATCTCATATGGTCCATGACGTTCAAAACGTCTTTGAAGTCCCGATTCTAAGCCATTAAGCATGGTGCACTAAACTATCAAGTAGTCATCATATTGAGCTAGCCAAATGTTCATAACGTCTGCATTTGCTCCTGCAATAGGTCTGTCACCTAGCGGTGCATCAAGGACATAATTTTTCTGTGCAACAATGAGGATAAACCTCAGATCACGGATCCAATCCGCATCATTGCTACTAACATCTTTCAACACAATTTTCTCTAGGAACATATCAAAATAAACACAGGGAAGCAACAACGCGAGCTATTGATCTACAACATAATTTGCAAAATACTACCAGGACTAAGTTCATGATAAATTGAAGTTCAATTTAATCATATTACTTAAGAACTCCTACTTAGATAGACATCCCTCTAATCCTCTAAGTGATCACGTGATCCAAATCCACTAAACCATGTCCGATCATCACGTGAGATGGAGTAGTTTCATTGGTGAACATCACTATGTTGATCATATCTACTATATGATTCACGCTAGACCTTTCGGTCTCCGTGTTCCGAGGCCATATATGTATATGCTTGGCTCATCAAGTATAACCTGAGTATTCCGCGTGTGGAACTGTTTTACACCCGTTGTATTTGAACGTAGAGCCTATCACACCCGATCATCACGTGGTGTCTCAGCACGAAGAACTTTCGCAATGGTGCATACTCAGGGAGAACACTTCTTGATAATTAGTGAGAGATCATCTTATAATGCTACCGTCAATCAAAGCAAGATAAGATGCATAAAAGATAAACATCACATGCAATCAATATAAGTGATATGATATGGCCATCATCATCTTGTGCTTGTGATCTCCATCTTCGAAGCACCGTCGTGATCACCATCGTCACCGGCGCGACACCTTGATCTCCATCGTAGCATCGTTGTCGTCTTGCCAATCTTATGCTTCCACGACTATCGCTACCGCTTAGTGATAAAGTAAAGCATTACAACGCGATTGCATTGCATACAATAAAGCGACAACCATATGGCTCCTGCCAGTTGCCGATAACTCGGTTACAAAACATGATCATCTCATACAATAAAATTTAGCATCATGTCTTGACCATATCACATCACAACATGCCCTGCAAAAACAAGTTAGACGTCCTCTACTTTGTTGTTGCAAGTTTTACGTGGCTGCTACGGGCTTAAGCAAGAACCAATCTTACCTACGCATCAAAACCACAACGATAGTTTGTCAAGTTGGTGCTGTTTTAACCTTCACAAGGACCGGGCGTAGCCACACTCGGTTCAACTAAAGTTGGAGAAACTGTCACCCGCAAGCCACCTATGTGCAAAGCACGTCGGGAGAACCGGTCTCGCGTAAGCGTACGCGTAATGTCGGTCCGAGCCGCTTCGTCCAACAATACCGCCGAACCAAAGTATGACATGCTGGTAAGCAGTATGACTTATATCGCCCACAACTCACTTGTGTTCTACTCGTGCATATAACATCAACACATAAAACCTAGGCTCGGATGCCACGGTTGGGGAACGTAGTAATTTCAAAATTTTCCTACGCACATGCAAGATCATGGTGATGCATAGCAACGAGGGGAGAGTGTGATCTACGTACCCTTGTAGATCGACAACGGAAGCATTAGGTTGATGTAGTCGTACGTCTTCACGGTCCGACCGATCCAAGCACCGTTACTCCGGCACCTCCGAGTTCTTAGCACACGTTCAGCTCGATGATGATCCCTAGGCTTCGATCCAGCAAAGCTTCGGGGATGAATTCCGTCAGCACGACAGCGTGGTGACGATCTTGATGTTCTACCATCGCAGGGCTTCACCTAAGCACTACAAGAATATGACCGAGGTGGAATATGGTGGAAGGGGGCACCGCACACGGCTAAGGAACGATCACGATGATCAACTTGTGTGTCTATGGGGTGCCACCTGCCCCCGTATATAAAGGAGTGGAGGAGGGGAGGGCCGGCCCTCTCTATGGCGCGCCCTAGGGGAGTCCTACTCCCACCGGGAGTAGGATTCCCCCTTTCCTAGTCCAACTAGGAGTCCTTCCATGTAGTAGGAGTAGGAAACAAGGAAGGGGCGCAGCCCCTCCCCCTAGTCCAATTCGGACTAGGCCTTGGGGGGGGGGGGGGCTGGCCTGCCCTAGGGAGCCCCTCTCTCTTTCCCGTATGGCCCAATAAGGCCCACTACTTCTCCCGGCGAATTCCCGTAACTCCCCGGTACTTCGAAAAATACTCGAATCACTCGGAACCTTTTCGATGTCCGAATATAGTCGTCCAATATATCGATTTTTACGTCTCGACCATTTCGAGACTCCTCGTCATGTCCCCGATCTCATCCGGGACTCCGAACTCCGTCGGTACATCAAAACTCATAAACTCATAATATAACTGTCATCGAAACCTTAAGCGTGCGGACCCTACGGGTTCGAGAACAATGTGGACATGATCGAGACACGTCTCCGGTCAATAACCAATAGCGGAACCTTGATGCTCATATTGGCTCCTACATATTCTACGAAGATCTTTTATCGGTCAGACCGCATAACAACATACGTTGTTCCCTTTGTCATCGGTATGTTACTTGCCCGAGATTCGATCGTCGGTATCCAATACCTAGTTCAATCTCGTTACCGGCAAGTCTCTTTACTCGTTCCGTAATACATCATCCCGCAACTAACTCATTAGTTGCAATGCTTGCAAGGCTTAAGTGATGTGCATTACCAAGAGGGCCCAGAGATACCTCTCCAACATTCAGAGTGAAAAATCCTAATCTCGAAATACGTCAACCCAACATGTACCTTTGGAGACACCTGTAGAGCTCCTTTATAATCACCCAGTTACGTTGTGACGTTTGGTAGCACACAAAGTGTTCCTCCGGCAAACGGGAGTTGCATAATCTCATAGTCATAGGAACATGTATAAGTCATGAAGAAAGCAATAGCAACATACTAAACGATTGGGTGCTAAGCTAATGGAATGAGTCATGTCAATCAGATCATTCAACTAATGATGTGATCCCGTTAATCAAATAACAACTCTTTGTCCATGGTTAGGAAACATAACC
This sequence comes from Triticum monococcum, assembly GCA_034509565.1. Taxonomy (NCBI): domain Eukaryota; kingdom Viridiplantae; phylum Streptophyta; class Magnoliopsida; order Poales; family Poaceae; genus Triticum; species Triticum monococcum. The sequence continues at coordinate 497,763,642 of CM067845.1, read as the reverse complement.
ATCTTTGATTAACGAGCTAGTCAAGTAGAGGCATACTAGTGACACTCTGTTTGTCTATGTATTCACACATGTATTATGTTTCCGGTTAATACAATTCTAGCATGAATAATAAACATTTATCATGATATAAGGAAATAAATAATAACTTTATTATTGCCTCTAGGGCATATTTCCTTCAGTCTCCCACTTGCACTAGAGTCAATAATCTAGATCACATCGCCATGTGATTTAACATCAGTAGTTCACATCTTTATGTGATTGGTTCACATCTCCATGTGACTAACACCCAAAGGATTTACTAGATTCAATAATCTAGGATCAATCTGTTGTTGGGAGGACCTGGAAGCCGCATTCCTCGACAATTTCTAGGGCACTTATGTGCGACCCCCAGACACCGATTACCTAAGCCACGTAATCCAACAGCCAGAGGAATCGGCCAGGCAATTCTAGACACGGTTCTAACAAAGAAAAATCAAATAGTCGACTGTTCGAACGCTGAGGCCCTAGCAGCCTTCAAGCACAATATCCATGACGAGTGGCTTGCCCGGCACCTTGGATAGGAAAAGCCGAAGTCTATGGCAGCACTCACGACACTCATGACCCGCTTTTGCGTGGGAGAAGACAGCTGGCTCGCTCGTAGCAACAATATGACCAAGAACCCTGGCAATTCAGATACCAGGGACAGTAGTGGCAGGTCGTGTCGCAACAAGCAGAAGCGCCGCATTCACGGCGACAACACTAAGGATACGGCAGTCAAAGCCGGATTCAGAGGCTCTAAATCCGGTCAGTGGAAAAAGGCATTCAAAAGGAATCCTAGGGGCCCGTCCAGTTTGGACCGAATACTCGACCGCTTATGCCAGATACATGGCACCCCCGAAAGCCGGCCAATGACACCAACAGGGATTGTTGGGTGTTCAAGCAGGCAGGCAAGTTAACTGCCGAAAATGAGGAGAAGGGGCTGCATAGCGATGACGACGAGGAGCCCCGGCCGCTGAACAACAGTGGACAGAAGGGTTTTCCCCGACAAGTGCGGACGGTGAACATGATATACGCAACCCACATCCCCAAGAGGGAGCGGAAGCGCGCGTTAAGGGACGTATACGCGATAGAGCCAGTCGCCCCAATGTTCAACCCATGGTCCTCCTGCCCGATCACCTTTGATCGAAGGGACCATCCCACTAGCACCCGTCACGGCGGATTCGCCGCATTAGTTCTAGACCCAATTATTGACGGATTTCATCTCACTAGAGTCCTTATGGACGGCGGCAACAGCCTGAACCTGCTTTACCAGGATACAGTGCGGAAAATGGGCATAGATCCCTCGAGGATTAAGCCCACCAAAATGACCTTTAAAGGCGTAATACCAGGTGTAGAGGCCAACTGTACAGGCTCAGTCACACTTGAAGTGGTCTTCGGATCTCCGGATAATTTCCGAAGCGAGGAGCTAATCTTCGACATAGTCCCGTTTCGCAGTGGTTATCACGCACTGCTCGGGCGAACTGCATTCGCTAAGTTCAATGCGGTACCGCATTACGCATACCTTAAGCTCAAGATGCCAGGCCCTTGACGAGTAATTACGGTCAATGGAAACACCGAACGCTCCCTCCGAACGGAGGAGCGCACGGCGGCCCTTGCAGCGGAAGTACAAAGCAGCCTCTCCAGGCAGTTCTCCAGTCCGGCCACTAAACGACCGGACACCGTCAAGCGCGCCCGGAGTAACCTACAACAAGACCGCCTGGCACGATCCGAGCAGGCGTAGCAATGCGGCCCCAACCCCAACCCTTGCAAAAAGGCGACGCTAGTACTTCGCGTACATAACTACGCCCTAGAGATACCATGGGTACATGGGGAGGGGCACCATCACGGCACGCCCAAAAAAACGGCCTAAACCGCACCAGGGGCTGCCGATTTTTTTAATTTTCTCTTACTTTCAGGACTCCACTCTTCGGAAGGTCTGTTTGGCAGTTCAATTGCCGCATAAACGATGCAAGAACCAGGGAAGTAGACAAGCCAAGCCGCATTACGGAACTCCCAGGTGGTCTCTATCACGAGTACTATACCTGTTTTGCATATTATTCCGCAGCTTGCCCCTGGAGCGGACATGTTAAATAGTCCAACCTTTTGCTTATCGCATTAATTGTATCGTTCTGCTTTGATCGCAGCCCTTTTTAATAAATAATGCATAGCTTTCTTCTATTTTTGCATTACCTTTATATATATATATATATATATATATATGTTCCTTAACGACATGTTGCAACCGTACACTTTGGTACGGCCAAAATACGCCAGGGGCTTCAGTACCCCTCAATATGGTGTGAGAAGTCCGAACACTTTAACAAGTGCGGCACCCCGAACTTATAGCATTATATGCATCGGCTCCGAATCATGTCTTGGGTCAATAGTTGGGTTTGCCCGGCTCCTATGTTTTGGTGCCTTACGTTCCGCTATATCGGCTAAGGTAGCACTAGGAGAACCACTGTGATTGTGCCCCGGTTGAGCTGGGTCAAGCACCTCAGTGGAGAAAGCTAAAACTGACTGTCATGATGAAGCGAGAGCTGGTCGCTGTTCGAGAGGTTTTTTCGAGTCCCTAAAGACTTATGCCGCTTCGGGCGAGGAGCCAGCTCTGTCTGGCCAAGGCGTGGATAGCGCCCCGAACTCGGTCTTCCGAATACCAGGGGCTTCGCCAAAATTTAAAATTATAGAATTCTATGGCTAAGTGAGAGTGTTCATGTATTATAGTCCGATTGCCTTGTTCGTTGGGCTGAGCGCCTCCCTCGAAGGACCCAAACATGGGAAAAAGAGCGCTCAGGTTTATCCCCGAACACCCCAGCACTAGCGGCATGGGGGCAGAAGCCGACGACTCGCCATCTCTCAGAATTGATAAACAGCCGCACAGAAGGTAATATTTTAAATTCAAAACAGCATTGCTTAGCGCATATGAACAAGTTTTCAGCGCACAGGACAAAACGAGCGAGTTTTACTCAAAAATTACATCCATAGTACATTCATCCGCCACAAGGCGGGCACCCTTCAGAACATCCTTATAATAATTCTCGGGCTTGCGATGCTCTTTCCCCGGCGGTGGCCCGTCCTTCACAAGCTTCTCAGCATCCAGCTTTCCCCAGTGCACCTTAGCACAGGCAAGGGCCCTACGGGCACCTTCAATGCAGACGGAGCGCTTGATGACTTCGAGCCTTGGACAGGCCTCCACCAGCCGCCGCACCACCCAAAATAGCTCCCAGGCTGAGCATCTCCAGGCCACAGCCAAACTATGAGGCCCTTCATGGCCTGTTCGGCCGCCTTGTGGAGCTCGACCAGTTGCTTCAGCTGGTCGCTCAGGGGCACGGGGTGTCCAGCCTTAGTGTACTGAGACCAGAACACCTTCTCCGTCAAGCTGCCCTCCTCGGCTCGATAGAATGCGGCAACATCAGACACACTCCGGGGAAGATCTACGAATGCGCCTGGAGAACTCCGGATTCGGGTAAGTAACAAGTAACTCACGCTTATGTGTTTTCTTTGCATAAAGAACTCCGGATTCGGGTAAGTAACAAGTAACTCACGCTTATGTGTTTGCTTTGCATAAAGAATGCCTTACCCGTCGCTATCTTCTTCACCTGGAGCGTCTTCTGGGATTCGGCCTTGGCAGACTTGGCACTTTCAATAGCCGCCGCGAGCTCAGACGCTCGCGTCCTTGAGTCACGCTCCAAACTCTCATGTTTTTCCATGAGAGCCTGGAGCTCTTGTCGCACCTTGCCAACCTCGGACTCATATTTTCCCGCTCGGTGCGCTCCGTGGCCGCCGTCTTCTCGGCCTTGAGCAGCGCTTGCTTAAGGGTCGCCACCTCAGACATGGCCCCTACAATAGCCACGATAATCCTGTCATTTTTTGCAATTGCACATTTTTATATATATTTAATTTCAACAAGGTATTTCTTACCTTCATTGTCCTTGAGCTGCTTCTTGGCACGCCCGAGCTCTTGCTCGGACTGCTCGAGGTTCTACTTTAGCACGTCCACTTCCGCAGTTAGTGCGGCGGACGCCAGCAGGGAAGCCCGCACACGCATATTGACTCCTTTTTGTTAGACACATGCGAATTTTATTTGATCCTCTATTCGGCTTTTCTTCCCGAACGCCAAACAGAGCATCAGGGGCTACTGTCTATGCAGTAATATTATTTACACATTCTTTACTTACCTCAAAGCCTGTCAAAAGGCTAGTACAAGCTTCAGTCAGTCCGCTCTTGGCGGACTGAACCTTCTGGATCACCACGCTCATAATAGTGCGGTGCCCCTCGTCGATGGAGGCGCCTTGGAGCGCGTCCAACATATTGTCCGGCGCCTCCGGTTGGACGGAGGTCACTGGCACGACGGGCTTGCTCCTCTTGGAAGGAGGTCGCCCGCCGGACTCTGGAACCTTTGAAGGTTCCGGAGCGGTGTCTAGCCTAGGGCCGGACTTGGAGCCCTGGGGGGTCTCATCCCCTTTACTCCTGGAGTCTGGGAGGTCGCCTTGCGGCACCTCCAGGACCACCTCCTCCGGATTGGAACCTGTTGGGACAACACTTCGGTGTCGTCCGTAGGGCAGGGGGAGGAAGCTGTCGGAAGTGAGTTCACGTCCGACGAGTCCAATGAGCCGCTCGACGATGCGTCGAGCCGGTCTTTGAGTGGGCTACATAAACACATTCGACATAAGGGAAAGCTGTGCAATAAACGAATACTATGAATTAATCTGGTATCCGGATACTTACGGTTTCGCCAGGGGCTTGGCCCTGGGCGCCCACTCCTCTCCGCCGTCGTCGGCGTCGGTGGAGTAGTCCGGAGAAAGGGTTTTCCCCATCTTGGACCCTTCGGCCTCCCCAGTTGGGGCGGCCTTCCTTTTCTTCCCTTCACCCGCTGGAGGGGGAGGGGTCTCTTCTTCCTCCTCCTCGTCTTCATGGGAGGAGTGCGTCTTGGATTTGTCGGATGGTGAATCCGACACCTCCAGGCGCCGGACACTCTTTCGAGTCCCCGCGGCCTTTTTTGCGGCCTTCTTCTCCGACACCACATAGGGTGCTGGAACCAGCAGCTTCGCCAAGTGGGCGTCGGCTGGGTCTTCGGGCAAAGGCGCCGGACAGTCGATCCGTCCGGACTTCGCCTACCAATCCTGTCAAAGGTAAGGGAGCTTAGATCCTGCACAGAGTTAAACTATGAAAAACTAGTGCCCTGTAAAAGGTACAAAAAACTTACCGCGCTAGCATGACGCTGCGCGCTGAATCCGCGATCCTCAGTAGTGGATGAGGGAGCCTCGGCGCCTTTGAAAAGCACCTTCCAGGCATCTTCGTACGTCGTGTCGAAGAGCCTTCTCAGAGTTCGGTGCTGTGCCGGATTGAACTCCCACAGATTGAAGGCCCGTTGTTGGCACGGGAGGCTCAGGCGGATGAGCATAACCTGGACTACGTTGACAAGCCTGAGCTGCTTGTTCACCAGGGATTGGATGCATGTTTGCAGTCCAGTCACCTCCTTTTGGTTGCCCCATGACAGGCCCGTCACTTTCCAGGACGTGAGCCACGTTGGGGGTCTGGAACGGAACTCGGGGGGTGCGACCTATTCGGCGTCGCGCGGCTCGGTGATGTAAAACCACCCGATTGCCAACCCTTCAGGGTCTCCAGAGGATGTTGGCCATCTTGCCCACCATGGCGCCTCCGCACTCCGCCTGGTTGCCGCGCACCACCTTCGGCTTGACGTTGAAAGTCTTGAGCCATAGGCCGAAATGGGGGCGGATGCGGAGGAAGGCCTCGCACAGGACGATAAACGCCGAGATGTTGAGGACAAAATTTGGGGCCAAATCGTGGAAATCCAGGCCGTAGTAGAACATGAGCCCCCGGACAAATGGATGGAGAGGGAAACCCAGTCCGCGGAGGAAATGGGGGAGGAACACCACCCTCTCATGGGGCCTAGGGGTGGGGATGAGCTGCCCCTTTTCAGGAAGCCGGTGCGCAATGTCGTTCGACAGGTATCCGACCTTCCTTAGTCTTTTGATGTGCCCCTCCATGACGGAGGAGACCATCCACTTGCCTCCCGCTCCGGACTTTGCTGGAGAAGGTTGAGGTGGGGAGTGCGGACTTGGGCGCTGGAGCTCGAGTGTGCAAGAATGGATAGGTGAAGGAGGAAGAAGGCGTAGGTAAAAAGGTGGATCCTTATCCCCTTATATGGGTGGACGCAACTACGTGTCCCCACCAACCTGGTAAAACTCGCTTATCTCCCAAGCGCCATAATCAATGGCACGGTTGGGTTACCCACGCGCGTATTGATGAGAATCCCAGAATAAGGGGACACGATCTCTGCTTTAGCAAGACATGCCAAGGAAACCGCCTCGCATAACGCGCTGAGATGGGACAGTAAAATGGTTCCAATAAAAGCTTGGCCGTGGTGTGATGTCACACTACGGAATACGTCAGCAGATTAGATTTGTGTAAATATTATTCTCTCTATGGCAATATGTGGAAACTTATTTTGCAGAGCCGGACACTATCTTTGTGTTCAAAATCTACTATGAAGTACTTGGAGGAGGAACCCGCCTTGCAATGCCGAAGACAATATGCGCGCCGGACTCGTCATCATTGAAGCCTGGTTCAGGGAGTCCTGGATTAGGGGGTGTTCGGATAGCCGGACTATACCTTCAGCCGGACTCCTGGACTATGAAGATACAAGATTGAAGACTCCGTCCCGTGTCCAGAAGGGACTTTCCTTGGCGTGGAAGGCAAGCTTGGCGATGCGGATATTTAGATCTCCTACCATTGTAACCGACTCTATGTAACCCTAACCCTATCAGGTGTCTATATAAACTGGAGGGTTTTAGTCCGTAGGACAACATACACATCAACAATCATACCATAGGCTATCTTCTAGGGTTTAGCCTCCTCGATCTTGTGGTAGATCTACTCTTGTACTACCCATATCATCAATATTAATCAAGCAAGACCTAGGGTTTTACCTCCATCGAGAGGGCCCGAACCTAGGTAAAACTTCGTGTCCCTTTCCTCCTGTTACCATCCGGCCTAGACGCATAGTTCGGGACCCCCTACCCGAGATCCGCCGGTTTTGACACCGACAGTAGGACTCCCCCAAGGCGCGCCATAGAGAGGGCCGGCCCTCCTCCTCCTCCACTCCTTTATATACGGGGGCAGGGGCACCCCAAACACAGAACAATTGATCCCTTGGATCTCTTAGCCGTGTGCGGTGCCCCCCTCCACCATAATCCACCTCGGTCATATCGTAGTGGTGCTTAGGCGAAGCCCTGCGTCGGTAGAACATCATCATCGTCACCACACCGTCATGCTGACGGAACTCTCCCTCAAAGCTTGGCAGGATCGGAGTTTGAGGGATGTCATCGAGTTGAACGTGTGCAGAACTCGGAGGTGTCGTGCCTTCGGTACTTGATCGGTCGGATCGTGAAGACGTACGACTACATCAACCGCGTTGTGCTACCTTAATACTTCTTTTGTAGTTGCGGGTGTTTGCAACAGGGGTTAATCATAAGTGGGATGCTTGTCCAAGGAAGGGCAGTACCCAAGCACCGGTCCACCCACATATCAAATTATCAAAGTACCGAACGCGAATCATATGAGCGTGATGAAAACTAGCTTGACGATAATTCTGATGTGTCCTCAGGAGCGTTTCACTTTATATAAAAGTTTGTCCAGGCTTGTCCTTTTCTACAAAAAGGATTGGGCCAGCTTGCCGCACCTTATTTACTTTTATTACTTGTTACCCGTTATAAATTACTTTATCACAAAACTATCTATTACTCATAATTTCAGTGCTGGCAGAGAATACCTTACTAAAAACTGCTTATCATTTCCTTCTGCTCCTCGTTGGGTTCGACACTCCTACCTATCGAAAGGACTATGATAGATCCCCTATACTTGTGGGTCATCAAGACTCTTTTCTGGCGCCGTTGCCGGGGAGTGAAGCACCTTTGGTAGGTGAAATTTGGTAAGGAAAAATTTATATAGTGTGCTGAAATTTACCGTCACTTGTTACTATTGAAAGTAATCCTTTGAGGGGCTTGTTCGGGGTATCTTCACCCCGACCAGTACAGCAAAGAGTTGCTCCTCAACCTACTGAACCTACTGAAAGTGTTTACTTTGAAATTCCTTCGGGTATGATAGAGAAACTGCTAGCTAATCCTTTTACAGGAGACGGAACATTGCATCACGATTTGCACCTAATCTATGTGGATGAAGCTTGTGGATTATTTAAGCTTGCATGTATGCCCGAGGATGTTATCAAGAAGAAGGTATTCCCTTTATCTTTGAAGGTAAAGGCATTGACATGGTTTAGGCTATGCGATGATATTGGATCATGGAACTACAACCAATTGAAATTGGAATTTCATCAGAAGTTTTATCCTATGCACCTGGTTCATTGTGATCGTAATTATATATATATATAACTTTTGGCCTTGCGAAGGAGAAAGCATCGCTCAAGCTTGGGGGAGGCTTAAGTCAATGTTATATTCATGCCCCAATCATGAGCTCTCAAGAGAAATTATTATTCAATTTTTTATGCTCAACTTTCTCTCAACAATCACTCCATGCTCGATACTTCTTGTACTGGTTCTTTTATGATGAAGACTATTGGAACTAGGTTTTATTGGAAAGAATTAAACGCAACTCTGAAGATTGGGAACTCGATGAAGGTAAGGAGTCACGTATAACACCTAAGTTTGATTGTGTTAAATCTTTTATGGATGCCGATGCTTTTCGTGAATTTAGCACTAAATATGGACTTGACTCTGAGATAGTAGCTTCTTTCTGTGAATCATTTGCTACTCATGTTGATCTCCCTGAGGAGAAGTGGCTTAAATACCATCCTCCCATTGAAGTAAAAGTAGTTGAACCTATTAAAGTTGAAGAAAAGACTATCACTTATAATGTTGATCCTATTGTTCCTACCACTTATATTGAGAAACCACCTTTCCCTACTAGAATAAAGGATCATGCTAAAGCTTCAACTGTGGTTCGTAAGAGTAATACTAGAACACCTACACCCTCTGAGCAAATTAAAGTTGAACCTAGTATTGCTATGGTTAAAGATCTCTTGGTTGATAATATTGATGGGCATGTTATTTACTTCTGTGAAGAAGCTGCTAGAATTGCTAGACCCGATACTAAAAATAAACATAGACCAGTTGTAGGCATGCATGTTATTTCTGTTAAAATAGGAGATCATTTCTATCATGGCTTATGTGATATGGGTGCTAGTGCGAGTGCAATACCTCATTCTTTATATGAAGAAATTTTGCATGATATTGCACCTGGTGAGATAGAAGGTATTGATGTTACTATTAAGCTTGCTAATAGAGATAATATCTCACCGGTTGGGATTGTTAGAGATGTTGAAGTCTTGTGTGGGAAAATTAAATATCCTGCTGATTTTCTTGTTCTTGCTTCCCCACAAGATAACTTTTGTCCCATTATATTTGGTAGACCCTTCTTGAATACTGTTAATGCTAAGATAGAATGCAAAAAGGATATTGTTTCTGTTAGTTTAGGGGATATGTCTCATGATTTTAATTTTGGCAAATTTCGTAGACAACCCCATGATAAAGAATAGCCTAGTAAAGATGAAATTATTGGTCTCGCTTCTATTGCTGTGCCTCCTAATGAACCTTTAGAACAATATTTGCTAGACCATGAAAATGATATGTTTATGAATGAAAGAAGGGAAATAGATGAAGTATGCTTTAAACAGGGACCTATTTTGAAACACAACTTGCCTATTGAAATTCTAGGGGATCCTCCTCCACCCAAGGGTGATCCCGTGTTTGAGCTTAAACCATTACCTCATACTCTTAAATATGTTATCTTGATGAAAAGAAGATATATCCTGTTATTATTAGTGCTAACCTTTCAGAGCAAGAAGAAGAGAAATTATTGAAAACTCTAAAGAAGCATCGTGCCGTGCTACCTCTTGAGCATGCGTTGGTTTTCCCTTGAAGAGGAAAGGGTGATGCAGCAAAGCAGCGTAAGTATTTCCCTCAGTTTTTGAGAACCAAGGTATCAATCAAGTAGGAGACCACGCGCGAGTCACCTCATACATACACAAACAAATAAGAACCTCGCAACCAACGCGTTGTCAATCCCTTCACATCCACTTGCAAGAGTGAGATCTGATAGAGATAATGATAATAAGATAAATATTTTTGGTATTTTTATGATATAGATTGAAAGTAAAGATTGCAAAATAAAATATATTGGAAAGTTATATGATGGAGAATAGACCCGGTGGCCATAGGTTTCACTAGTGGCTTCTCTCAAGATAGCATAGGTATTACGGTGGGTGAACAAATTACTGTCGAGCAATTGATAGAAAAGCGAATAATTATGAGAATATCTAGGTATGATCATGTATATAGGCATCACGTCCGTGACAAGTAGACTGACTCCTACCTGCATCTACTACTATTACTCCACACATCGACCACTATCCAGCATGCATCTGGAGTATTAAGTTCATAAGAACAGAGTAACGCTTTAAGCAAGATGACATGGTAGAGGGATAAATTCATTCAATATGATATAAACCCCATATTTTTATCCTCGATGGCAACAATAAAATACGTGTCGTTTCCCTTTCTATCACTGGGATCGATGATACGTCCATTTTGCATCATGCTTTTATATCGATATTTATTGCATTATGGGCTGTTATTACACATTTTGTCACAATACTTATGCCTATTCTCTCTTATTTTACAAGGTTTACATAAAGAGGGAGAATGCCGGCAACTGGGATTCTGGGCTGGAAAAGGAGAGAATATTAGAAACCTATTATGCACAGCTCCAAAAGTCCTGAAACTCCACGGAAGTCGTTTTCCAAATATATAAAAAATACTGAGAACAAGAACTTCACCAGGAGGGCCACACCTTTCCCACGAGGGTGGGGGGCGCACCCTACCCCTGGGCGCGCCCCCTACCTCGTGAGCCCCCTGGTGGCCCTCCGGTGACCTTCTTCTGCTATATGAAGTCTTTCGATGGAAAAAAAATAACAATCCATCTTCTTGGACAAAACTCCGCCGCCACGAGGCGGAACCTTGGCGGAACCAATCTAGGGATCTGGTGGAGCTGTTCTGCCGGGGAAACTTCCCTCCCGGAGGGGGAAATCATCGCCATCGTCATCACCAATGCTCCTCTCATCGGGAGAGGGCAATCTCCATCAACATCTTCATCAGCACCATCTCCTCTCAAAACCCTAGTTCATCTCTTGTATCCAATTCCTGTCTCCATGTCCGGGATTGGTGCTAGTAGGTTGCTAGTAGTGTTAATTACTCCTTGTAGTTGATGCTAGTTGGTTTAATTGGTGGAAGATCATATGTTTAGATCCTATATGCATATTAATACCCCTCTGATTATGAACATGTTTATGCTTTGTGAGTAGTTACGTTTGTTCCTGAGGACATGGGAGAAGTCTTGCTATTAGTAGCCATGCGAATTTGGTATTCGTTCGATATTTTGATGAGATGTATGTTGTCTCTTCTCTAGTGGTGTTATGTGAACGTCGACTACATGACACTTCACCATTATTGGGGCCTAGAGGAAGGCATTGGGAAGTAATAAGTAGATGATGGGTTTCTAGAGTGACAGAAGCTTAAACCCTAGTTTATGCGTTGCTTCGTAAGGGGCTGATTTGGATCCATATGTTTCATGCTATGGTTAGGTTTACCTCAATACTTTTGTTGTAGTTGTGGATGCTTGCAATAGAGGTTAATCATAAGTGGGATTCTTGTCCAAGTAAGGGCAGCACCCAAGCACCGGTCCACCCACATACCAAATTATCAAAGTACCGAACGCGAATCATATGAACGTGATGAAAACTAGCTTGACGATATTCCCATGTGTCTTCAGGAGCGCTTTTCTCTATATAAGAGTTTGTCCAGGCTTATCCTTTGCTTCAAAAAGGATTGGGCCAGCTTGCTGCACTTTATTTACTTTTGTTACTTGTTGCTTGTTACAAACTATCCTATCACAAAACAATCTGTTACCACTTATTTCAATACTTGTAGCGAATACCTTGCTGGAAACCGCTTATCATTTCCTTCTGCTCCTCGTTGGGTTCGACACTCTTACTTATCGAAAGCACTATGATAGATCCCCTATACTTGTGGGTCCTCAAGACTCTTTGTGGCGCCGTTGCCGGGGAGTGAAGCGCCTTTGGTAGGTGGAATTTGGTAAGGAAAAATTTATATAGTGTGCTGAAATTTACTATCACTTGTTACTATGGAAAGTAATCCTCTTAGGGGCTTGTTTGGGGTATCTTCACCCCGACCAGTAGAGCAAAGAGTTGCTCCTCAACCTACTCAACCTATTGAAAATGAAAATGAAAATGTCTGCTTTCAAATTCCTTCGGGTATGATAGAAAAACTACTAGCTAATCCTTTTTTAGGAGATGGAACAAAATATCCTGATGAGCATCTAATATATGTGGGTGAAGTTTGTGGATTATTTAAGCTTGCAGGTGTACCCAGAGATGTTGTTAAGAAGAAGGTCTTCCCTTTATCTTTGAAGGGAGATGCATCGACATGGTATAGGCTATGTGATGATATGGGGTCTTGGAATTACAAACGATTGAAATTGGAATTTCATCAGAAGTTTTATCCTATGCATCTTGTTCATCGTGATCGCAATTATATATATAATTTTTGGCCTCGCGAAGGAGAAAGCATCTCTCAAGCTTGGGGGATGCTTAAATCAATGTTATATTCATGCCCCAATCATGAGCTCTCAAGAGAAATGATTATTGAAATTTTTTATGCTCGGCTTTCTGATAACAATCGCACCATGCTTGATACTTCTTGTGATGGCTCTTTTATGATGAAGACTATTGAATTCAAATGGGATTTATTGGAAAGAATTAAACGCAACTCGGAAGATTGGGACCTCGACAAAGTTAAGGAGTCAGGTATAACACCTAGTTTTGATTGTGTTAAATCTTTTATGGATACTGATATTTTTCGTAAATTTAGCACTAAATATGGACTTGACTCTGAGATAGTAGCTTCTTTCTGTGAATCTTTTGCTACTTATGTTGATCTCCCCAAGGAGAAGTGGTTTAAATATCATCCTCCCATAGGAGTAAAAGTAGCTGCACCTATTAAATTTGAAGAAAAGATTGTCACTTATAATGATCCTATTGTTCCTACTTCTTATGTTGAGAAACCACCTTTCCCAGTTAGGATAAAGGATCATGCTAAAGCTTCAACTGTAGTTTGGAAAAGCAATATTAAAACATATACACCTCCTAAGCAAGTTAAAGTTGAACCTAATATTGCTATTGTTAAAGATCTCTTGTCTGATAATATTGATGGGCATGTTATTTATTTCTGTGATGAAACCGCTAGAATTGCTAAACCCTGTGCTAAAGATAAACCTAGACCTGTGGTAGGCATGCCTGTTATTTCTGTTAAAATAGGAGATCATTGTTATCATGGCTTATGTGATATGGGTGCTAGTGCTAGTGCAGTACCTTATTCCTTATACAAAGAAATTATGCATGATATTGCACCTGCTGAGATGGAAGATATTGATGTCACAATTAAACTTGCCAATAGAGAGACTATTTCACCAATGGGAATTGTTAGAGATGTTGAAGGCTTGTGTGGGAAAACTAAATATCCTGCTGATTTTCTTGTTCTTGGTTCACCACAATATAGCTTTTGTCCCATTATATTTGGTAGACCCTTCCTGAACAATGTTAATGCTACCATAGATTGCAAAAGGGATGATGTTACTATCGGTTTAGATGATATGACTCATGAATTTAATTTCTCTAAATTTAGTAGACAACACCGTGAAGAAGAATTACCTAGTAAGGATGAAATTATTGGTCTTGCTTCTATTGCCGTACCTCCTAGTGATCCTTTAGAACAATATTTGCTAGACCATGAAAATGACATGTTTATGAATGAAATAAGGGAATTAGATGAAGTATTCTTTAAATAGGAACCTATTCTAAAAAACAATTTGCCTGTTGAAATCCTAGGGGATCCTCCTCCACCCAAGGGTGAACCCGTGTTTGAGCTTAAACCGTTACCCGATACTCTTAAATATGCTTATCTTGATGAGAAAAGGATATATCCTGTTATTATTAGTGCTAACCTTTCAGAGCATGAGGAAGAGAGATTATTGAAAACTTTGAAGAAGCACCGTGCTGCTATTGGGTATACTCTTGATGATCTTAAGGGCATTAGTCCCACTCTATGTCAACATAAAATTAATTTGGAAGAAGATGCCAAACCAGTTCGTGACCATCAATGCCGGATGAATCCTAAAGTGAAAGAAGTGGTAAGAAAGGAAATACTAAAGCTCCTTCAGGCAGGTATAATCTATCCCGTTGCTCATAGTCAGTGGGGAAGCCCTGTCCATTGTGTCCCAAAGAAGGGGGGTATTACTGTTGTTCCTAATGATAAAAATGAATTGATCCCTCAAAGAATTATTACAGGATATAGGATGGTAATTGATTTCCAAAAATTAAATAAGGCTATTGAAAAGGATCATTACCCCTTACCTTTTATCGATCAAATGCTAGAAAGATTATCTAAACATACACATTTTTGCTTTCTAGATGGTTATTCTGGTTTCTCTCAAATACCTGTGTCAGCCAAAGATCAATCAAAGACTACTTTTATATGCCCTTTTGGTACTTTTACTTATAGACATATGCCTTTTGGTTTATGTAATGCACCTGCTACCTTTCAAAGATGCATGATGGCTATATTCTCTGACTTTTGTGAAAAGATTTGTGAGGTTTTCATGGACGACTTTTCCGTCTATGGATCTTCTTTTGATGATTGCTTGAGAAACATTGATCGAGTTTTGCAGAGATGTGAAGAAACTAATCTTGTCTTGAATTGGGAAAAGTTCCACTTTATGGTTAATGAAGGTATTGTCTTGGGGCATAAAGTTTCGAAAAGAGGTATTGAAGTTGATAAAGCCAAAGTTGATGCTATTGAGAAGATGCCATGTCCCAAGGACATCAAATGTATAAGAAGTTTCCTTGGTCATGCCGGGTTTTTATAGGAGGTTTATTAAGGACTTCTTGAAAATCTCTCGGCCTCTGACTAATTTATTACAAAAAGATATACCATTTGTCTTTGACGATGATTGTGTAGAAGCATTTGAAATACTTAAGAAAGCATTGATCTCTCCACCTATTGTTCAGCCACCTGATTGGAATTTACCCTTTGAAATTATGTGTGATGCAAGTGATTATGCTGTAGGTGTTGTTCTAGGACAAAGAGTTGATAAGAAATTAAATGTTATTCAATATGCTAGTAAAACCCTAGACAATGCTCAAAGAAATTATGCTAGTACTGAAAAGGAATTCTTAGCGGTTGTATTTGCTTGTGATAAGTTCAGACCTTATATTGTTGACTCTAAAGTAACTATTCACACTGATCATGCTGCTATTAAATATCTTATGGAAAAGAAAGATGCTAAACCTAGACTTATTACATGGGTTCTCTTGCTACAAGAATTTGACATACATATTGTTGATAGAAAGGGAGCTGAGAACCCCGTTGCAGACAACTTGTCTAGGTTAGAAAATGTGCTTGATGGCCCACTTCCTATTGATGATAGCTTTCCTGATGAGAAATTAAATGTCATAAATGCTTCTGATACTGCTCCATGGTATGCTGATTATGCTAATTACATTGTTGCTAAGTTTATACTGATACGTCTCCAACGTATCTATAATTTTTCATTGCTCCATGCTATATTATCTACTGTTTTGGACATTATTGGGCTTTATTGTCCACTTTTATATTATTTTTGGGACTAACCTATTAACCAGAGGCCCAGCCCAGAATTGTTGTTTTTTTTGCTTGTTTTAGGGTTTCGAAGAAAAGGAATATCAAACGGAGTCCAAACGGAATAAAACCTTCGGGAACATGATTTTCTCAACGAATAAGACCAGAGAGACTTGGACCCTATGTCAAGAAAAGAAACAGGAGGCCACGAGGTAGGGGCGCGCGCCCTCTACCCTCGTGGGCCCCCTGTTGCTCCACCGACATATTCCTTCCTCCTATATATATCCACGTACCCCCAAACGACCAGAGACGGAGCCAAAACCCTAATTCCACCGCCGTAACTTTCTGTATCCATGAGATCCCATCTTGGGGCCTGTTCCGGAGCTCCGTCGGAGGGGGCATCGATCACAGAGGGCTTCTACATCAACACCATAGCCTCTTCGATGAAGTGTGAGTAGTTTACTTCAGACCTATGGGTCCATAGTTAGTAGCTAGATGGCTTCTTCTCTCTTTTTGGATCTCAATACAATGTTCTCCCCCTCTCTTGTGGAGAACTATTCGATGTAATATTCTTTTTGCGGTGTGTTTGTTGAGACCGATGAATTGTGGGTTTACGATCAAGTCTATCTATGAATAATATTTGAATCTTCTCTGAATTCTTTTATGTATGATTGGTTATCTTTGCAAGTCTCTTTGAATTACCAGTTTGGTTTGGCCTACTAGATTGATCTTTCTTGCAATGGGAGAAGTGCTTAGCTTTGGGTTCAATCTTGTGGTGTCCTTTCCCGGTGACGGTAAGGGCAGCAAGGCATGTATTGTATTGTTGCCATCGAGGATAACAAGATGGGGTTTTCTTCATATTGCATGAGTCTATCCCTCTACATCATGTCATCTTGCTTAAGGCGTTACTCCATTTTTAACTTAATACTCTAGATGCATGCTGGATAGCGGTCGATGAGTGGAGTAATAGTAGTAGATGCAGGCAGGAGTTGGTCTACTTGTCTCGGACATGATGCCTATATACATTATCATACCTAGATATTCTCATAACTATGCTCAATTCTGTCAATTTCTCAACAGTAATTTGTTCACCCACTGTAGAATACTTATGCTCTCGAGAGAAGCCACTAGTGAAACCTATGGCCCCCCGGGTCTATCTTTATCATATTGATCTCCTACCACTTAGTTATTTCCTTTTCTATTTACTTTTCCTTTATTTTACTTTGCATCTTTATCATAAAAATACCAAAAATATCATCTTATCATATCTATCAGATCTCACTCTCGTAAGTGGCCTTATAGGGATTGACAACCCCTATTTGCGTTGGTTGCGAGGATTTATTTGTTTTGTGCAGGTACGAGGGACTCGCGCGTAGCCTCCTATTGGATTGATACCTTGGTTCTCAAAAACTGAGGGAAATACTTATGCTACTTTGCTGCATCATCCCTTCCTCTTCGGGGAAAACCAGCGCAGTGCTCAAGAGGTAGCAAGAAGGATTTCTGGCACCGTTGCCGAGGAGGTCTACGCAAAAGTCAACATACCAAGTACCCATAACATACCCTTATCTCCTGCATTACATTATTTGCCATTTGCCTCTCGTTTTCCTCTCCCCCTCTTCACCCTTGCCGTTTTATTCACCCTCTCTTTCTCTATCCTGCCTCTCTATTTGCCTCTTTTTGCCGCTTGCTTTTTGTTTGCTTGTGTGTTAGTTTGCTTGCTTGTCACGATGGCTCAAGATAATACTAAATTGTGTGACTTCACCAATACCAACAACAATGATTTTATTAGCACTCCGATTGCTCCTCTTACCGATGCTGAATCTTGTGAAATTAATACTGCTTTGCTGAATCTTGTCATGAAAGATCCGTTTTCCGGCCTTCCTAGTGAAGATGCCGCAACCCATCTAAATAGCTTCGTTGATTTGTGTGACATGCAAAAGAAGAAAGGTGTGGATAATGATATTGTTAAATTGAAGCTATTTCCTTTTTCTCTTAGAGATCATGCTAAAGCTTGGTTTTCGTATTTTCCTAAAAATAGTATTGATTCATGGAGCAAGTGCAAAGATGCTTTTATCTCTAAGTATTTTCCTCCCGCTAAGATCATCTCTCTTAGAAACGATATTATGAATTTTAAGCAACTTGATCATGAACATGTTGCACAAGCTTGGGAGAGAATGAAATTAATGATACGTAATTGCCCTACTCATGGTTTAAATTTGTGGATGACTATACAAATTTTTTATGCCGGATTGAATTTTGCTTCTAGAAATCTTTTAGATTCGGCCGCAGGAGGCACTTTTATGGAAATCACTTTAGGAGAAGCTACTAAACTCCTAGACAATATTATGGTTAATTATTCTCAATGGCATATTGAAAGATCTACTAATACAAAGGAGCATGCGATAGAAGAAGTTAATGTTTTGAGTGGGAAGATGGATGAACTTATGAAATTATTTGCTAATAAGAGTGTTTCTTCTGATCCTAATGATATGCCCTTGTCTACTTTGATTGAGAATAATAATGAATCTATGGATGTGAATTTTGTTGGTAGGAACAATTTTGGTAACAACGCATATAGAGGAAATTTCAACTCTAGGCCTTATCCTAGCAATCCCTCTAATAATTATGGTTATTCCTACAACAATTCTTATGGAAATTATAATAAGATTCCCTATGATTTTGAATCTAATATTAAAGAATTTATTACTTCGCAAAAGAATTTTAATGCTATGATTGAAGAAAAATTGCTTAAGATTGATGATTTGGCTAGGAACGTTGATAGAGTTGCTCTTGATGTTGATTCTTTGAAACTTAGATCTATTCCACCTAAGCATGATATCAATGAGTCTCTCAAAGCCATGAGAATTTCCATTGATGAGTGCAAAGAAAGAACCGCTAGGATGCGTGCTAAGAAAGATGCCTTTATAAGAGCGTATTCTTCTAGTTCCTATGAAAATAAAGATGAAGATCTAAAAGTTATTGATGTGTCCCCTATTAAATCTTTGTTTTGCAATATGAATCTTCATAATGATGGTACTGAATATGATCCACCTTTACCTAGAAGGCGTTCCAAGAATTCGGAATTTGTTGATCTTGATGCTAAATTTGATAAAAGTGGGATTGAAGAAATTAAAACCCTAGATGTTGCTAAACCCACTATTATGGATTTCAAGGAATTTAACTATGAAAATTGCTCTTTGATTGATTGTATTTCCTTGTTGCAATCCGTGCTAAATTATCCTCATGCTTATAGTCAAAATAAAGCGTTTAATAAACATATCGTTGATGCCTTGATGCAATCTTATGAAGAAAAACTTGAATTGGAAGTTTCTATCCCTAGAAAACTTTATGATGAGTGGGAACCAACTATTAAAATTAAAAATTAAAGATCATGAATGCTATGCTTTATGTGATTTGGGTGCTAGTGTTTCCACGATTCCAAAGACTTTGTGTGATTTGTTAGGTTTCCGTGATTTTGATGATTGCTCTCTAAACTTGCACCTTGCGGATTCCACTACTAAGAAACCTATGGGAAGAATTAATGATGTTCTTATTGTTGCAAATAGGAATTATATGCCCGTAGATTTTATTGTTCTTGACATAGATTGCAATCCTTCATGTCCTATTATTCTTGGTAGAACTTTCCTTAGAACGATTGGTGCAATTATTGATATGAAGGAAGGAAATATTATATTCCAATTTCCATTAAGGAAAGGCATGGAACACTTTCCTAGAAAGAAAATTAAATTACCTTATGAATCTATTATGAGAGCCACTTATGTATTGCCTACCAAAGATGGCAATACCTAGATCTATTTTTGCTTGTTATGCCTAGCCAGGGGCGTTAAACAATAATGCTTGTTGGGACGCAACCCAATTTTATTTTTATTCCTTGCTTTTTGCTCCTGTTTACAAATAAATAATTTATCTAGCCTGTGTTTTGTTTGTGTTTTTTTGTGTTTAATTAGTGTTTTTGCCAAGTAGAACCGTTGGGGAGACTTGGGGAAAGTCTTGTTAAACTTGCTGTAAAAAACAGAAACTTTAGCGCTCACGAGAACTGCTGCCATTTTTATTTGGGAAGTGATATTTAGTTAATTATTTTTGCATATGATTAATAGATAAATTACTCACGTCCAGAAATTTATTTTAGAATTTTTGGGGTTCCAGATCTTGCGCTAGCTACATATTACTACAGACTGTTCTGTTTTTGACAGATTCTGTTTTTCGTGGGTTGTTTGCTTATTTTGATGAATCTATGGCTAGTAAAATAGTTTATAAACCATAGAGAAGTTGGAATACATTAGGTATAACACCAATATAAATAAAGAATGAGTTCATTACAGTACCTTGAAGTGGTATTTTATTTTCTTTCGCTAACGGAGCTCACGAGATTTTCTACTTTAAGTTTTGTGTTGTGAAGTTTTCAAGTTTTGGGTAAAGATTTGTGGATTATGGAACAAGGAGTGGCAAGAGCCTAAGCTTGGGGATGCCCATGGCACCCCCAAGATAATCTAAGGACACCTAAAAGCCAAAGCTTGGGGATTCCCCGGAAGGCATCCCCTCTTTCGTCTACTTCTATCGGTAACTTTACTTGGAGCTATATTTTTATTCGCCACATGATATGTGTTTTGCTTGGAGCGTCTTGTATTATTTGAGTCTTTGCTTGTTAGTATACCACAATCATCCATGCTGTACACACCTTTTGAGAGAGCCATACATGATTTAGAATTTGTTAGAATACTCTATGTGCTTCGCTTATATCTTTTAAGTTATATAATTTAGCTCTAGTACATCACTTATATCTTTTAGAGCACGGTGGTGGATTTGTTTTATAGAAACTACTGATCTCTCATGCTTCACTTAGATTATTTTGAGAGTCTTAATAGCATGGTAATTTGCTTAAAATCCTAATATGCTTGGTATACAAGAAATATAATAAAAACTTTCTTATGAGTGTGTTGAATACTATGATAAGTTTGATACTTGATAATTGTTTTGAGATATGAAGATGGTGATATTAAAGTCATGATAGTTGAGTAGTTGTGAATTTGAGAAATACTTGTGTTGAAGCTTGTGATTTCCGTAGAATGCACGTATGGTGAACCATTATGTGATGAAGTCACAACATGATTTATTTTTTGATTGCCTTCCTTATGAGTGGCGGTCGGGGACGAGCGATGGTCTTTTCCTACCAATCTATCCCCCTACACTAGTAGAAAAAGGGTCAAACGTGAGCACATTAGTGCCGGTTTGTATTTGAGCCGGCAATAATGTATACATTAGTGCCGGTTCCAACGGCTAGCCGGGCCGCTTTCATTAGTACCGGTTCGTGGCGAACCTTTAGCACCGGTTCGTGCCACGAACCGGTACTAATGAGAATGCTGGCAGGATGTTGTCAGAATGGGGCCCCTCCAGCCCCTTTAGTACCGGTTCTTGGCACGAACCGGTACTAAAGGTCGTCCTACATAGACCCTTCGTCCACCAGCACTCTGTTCTCCCCCCTTTCCCCTCTCCCTCTCCTCTGTTCTTCCCTTCTTCCTCTCGAGTTCATCACAAAATTTGCCCAAAATTTGTCAAGATTTGAAGGCCCTCATCGATTCAAATGATCACAAAGGTTAGCAACTTTGTCCTTTCATCTCTCATTGCTAGATTAGCTCTTGCATTGGTTTATATAGTGATTAATTTGTGAGTTTAGTAATTTGGGAGGATATATATATGTGCTAGTATTTGATTTATATGCAATTTGAGGTCAAAAATAACACTTAGTTTGCATATGTAGGTGTGGTTTACTTAGTGCCTTCTAAATCTCCATCGTAGCCACTGTCGATCGCCCGCACCGTCCCGTTGCCGGCACCACCTTGTGGTGAGCCTCTTGTTCATGAAATTTTATATAAAAATTGATGTTTGTGTGATTTGGATATATAGTTACTCGTATAATTATCTTACCTGTACGTTGATTGTTATACATATAGTGCCATGGTTTTGATATCCGTCCCCGTCGGCCCTAGTCCTTGTTATGATTCGGATGTGGTATGTATATTCTCTTTTAAAACTAGTTGCATTTCATGTTTATGACAAATTATGCCCATCAAGTTGACATAGAAATTTTTTCTAGGAGGTATGTGAACCGGAAATTCCAACCGACCCTATTGCCGAGAGGTTAAATTTAGTTGAAAGAGAAAACGAGTACTTGAAAGAAAAATTGAAAATAATTGAGGGGGAGAAGATGGAATTGGAGTTGCATGTTGCCGATGTCGTCGATGATCACAAGATCAAGATGGAGAAAATGCGCTTGAAGATTAGAAAGATTAGAAAATATGCCATCGATAGTGAGGCTTGGTATCATTATGCTGTTGGATCCATTGTTACCTTAGTTGCGATCTGGATCATATTTGTTGTTGCATTTAAATGCTTTAGCTAGAGAGTTATTTGTTTGTTGGATTTAAGTGTTGTATGAACTTTATGTATGAACTTGTATTAATTGTATGAACTTGTATTAATTTGGTCTATTCGGTGTTGTGTAATGAAGATGAGCCGGCAATGGATGTACGATGACCGATGCTCTCCCCAGTTCGTTGAGGGCATGCATACTTTTCTGCTTGCGGCTGAGGCAAACAAGCGGGCGGATGGTTTTATGCCTTGTCCATGTGCTCGCTGTAAGAATGGTCACAATTACTCTACGTCAAGAACCATTCACGTCCACCTGTTTAAGTCCGGTTTCATGCCCCATTATAATGTTTGGACCAAGCACGGAGAAAGAGGGGTTATGATGGAAGACAATGAAGAAGAAGAGGACGACGACAGCTATCCTGGCCATGGGTTCCCTGAATACGATGATACAACAATGGGGGACGAAGCTGAGCCGGTAATGCGGGAAGAAGCTGAGCCGACAATGCGGGAAGAAGCTGAAGAAGAGGCATCAGATGAGCCCGTTGATGATCTAGGTCGGGCCATTGCCGATGCAAAGAGAAACTTCGCAAGTGATTTGGAGAAGAAGAAGTTGCAGCGCATGTTAGAGGATCACAAAAAATTGTTGTACCTGAATTGCGTAGGTGACAAGAAAAAGCTGGGCACCACACTGGATTTGCTGCAATGGAAGGCAGAGAATGGTGTATCTGACAAGGGATTTGGAAAGTTGCTGGTAATGATAAAGGATATGCTTCCAAAGGACAACGAATTGCCCGAGAGTACATACGAAGCAAAGAAGGCTGTCTGCCCTCTAGGGTTAGAGGTGCAGAAGATACATGCATGCCTAATGATTGCATCCTCTACCGTGGTGAGTACGAGGATTTGAACGCTTGCCCGATATGTGGTGCATTGCGCTATAAGATCTGCCGCGATGACCCTGGTGATGTCGAGGGCCGGCGCCCCAGGAAGAAGATTCCTGCCAAGGTGATGTGGTATGCTCCTATAATACCACGGTTGAAACGTTTGTTCCAAAACAAAGAGCATGCCAAGGCGATGCGATGGCACAGAGAAGACCGTAAGAAAGACGGAAAGTTGAGAGTACCCGCTGATGGGTCGCAGTGGAAAAAAATCGAAAGAAAGTACGGGAAGGAGTTTGCAGATGACGCAAGGAGCGTATGGTTTGGTCTAAGCGCAAATGGCATTAATCCTTTTGGGGAGCAGAGCAGCAACCATAGCACCTGGCCTGTGACTCTATGTTTGTATAACCTTCCTCCTTGGTTGTGCATGAAGCGGAAGTTCATTTATGATGCCAGTGCTCATCCAAGGCCCTAAGCAACCCGGCAACGACATTGATGTGTACCTAAGGCCATTAGTTGAAGAACTCTTACAACTGTGGAATGGAACAGGTGTACGTGCGTGGGATGAGCACATGGGGGAAGAATTTGACCTAAAGGCATTGCTGTTCGTGAACATCAATGATTGGCCTGCTCTCAGTAACCTGTCGGGACAGACAAACAAGGGATACCGCGCATGCACGCACTGTTTGGATGATACCGACAATATATATTTGGCTAATAAGAATGTGTACCTGGGACATCGTCGATTTCTTCTGAGCAGGCATCCCGTAAGAAAGAAAGGCAAGCATTTCAAAGGCGAGGTGGATCACCGGACGAAGCCTCGCCACCGTACTGGTGCTGATGTACATGATATGGTCAAGGATTTGAAGGTGGTCTTTGGAAAGGGTCCTGGTGGACAACCTGAATGACGCTGGCGGACGCTCACCCATGTGGAAGAAGAAATCTATATTTTGGGACCTGCCCTATTGGAAAGACCTCGAGGTCCGCTCCGCAATCGATGTGATGCACGTGACGAAGAATCTTTATGTGACCCTGCTTGGCTTCTTGGGCGTGTATGGGAAGACAAAAGATACACCTGAGGCACGGGAGGACCAGCAACGTATGCACGGAAAAGACGGCATACATCAGGGTCATGCAAGCTACGCTCTTACCAAAGAAGAGAAGGAAATCTTCTTCGAATGCCTGCTCAGTATTAAGGTACCGCCTGGCTTCTCGTCGAATATAAAGGGAATAATAAACATGGCAGAGAAAAAGTTCCAGAACCTAAAGTCTCATGACTGCCACGTGATTATGACGCAACTGCTTCCGGTTGCATTGAGGGGGCTTCTACCGGAAAATGTTCGATTAGCCATTGTGAAGCTATGTGCATTTCTCAATGCAATCTCTCAGAAGGTAATCAATCCAGAAATCATACCAAGGTTACAGAATGATTTGGTGCAATGTCTTGTCAGTTTCGAGTTGGTGTTCCCACCATCCTTCTTCAACATCATGACGCACGTCCTAGTTCACCTATGCGAAGAGATTAACGTTTTGGGTCCTGTATTTCTACACAATATGTTCCCCTTTGAGAGGTTCATGGGAGTATTAAAGAAATATGTTCATAACCGTGCTAGGCCAGAAGGAAGCATCTCCAAGGGCCATCAAAATGAGGAGGTCATTGAGTTTTGTATTGACTTTATTCCTGACCTTAAGCCGATTGGTGTTCCTGAATCGCGGCATAAGGGCAGACTGGATGGAAAAGGCACGCTAGAAGGGGAACAAATAATATGTATGGACGGACATTCTCTCACTGAAGCACACTACACAGTTCTACAGAATTCCGCCTTGGTGGCTCCGTATATGGATGAACACAAGAATTTGCTACGCTCCAAACACCCGGAGCGGTCTGATGATTGGATTACACATGAACAAACCAGGAGTTTCGCCAGCTGGTTGAAGCACGTACCATGCATGACACCTCTATTGAAGATGACCTGTACTTGCTGTCCTAGTTACCATCTTCGAATATAATGACTTTCAAAGGGTACGAGATAAATGGTAATACATTTTACATGATCGCCCAAGATAAGAAGAGCACCAACCAAACAGTGGTGTCCGCTTTGATGCAGAAACCAAGACGGGAAAGGAAACATATTATGGTTATATACAGGACATATGGGAGCCTGACTATCGACGTGGTTTGAAGGTCCCTTTGTTTCGGTGCAAATGGGTCAATATGACACGAGGCGGGGTAACGGAAGACCCGCAGTATGGAATGACAACAGTGGACCTCAACAATCTTGCGTATGCAGACGAACCATTCGTCCTAGCCAATGATGTGGCATAGGTTTTCTATGTGAAGGACATGTCTACCAAGCCAAGAAAAAGAAAAGATAAGGAAGCGAATGCATCGTACGATGAGCCAAAGCGGCAGATAGTTCTTTCTGGGAAGAGAAACATCGTGGGAGTGGATGACAAGACAGACAAGTCAGAAGATTATGAAAAGTTTGATGAAATTGCTCCATTCACAGTGAATATTGACCCGAGCATCCCGTTAAATGATGAAGATTTTCCATGGCTATGACGCAAAGGGACACACGCGAAGAAAAAGTTTCACACCCAAAGATCTGGGATGTGATCGGCTTAACTATCATCACTTTCTTCTGTGTTTCACACCCAGGAGGGAATCTCTGTAATAGTTAGGGTAGCTAGTTATGTGTTTTGGCATTTGAAACGCGAAGAAATTTTATGTGCAAGCAAATTCTTTCATGCATTTACTGATTTTTTCAGCTAAATGACCCTGAAGTTGAAAAGCATTTCAAATAAACTCAGAAAAGGATGAAAGTTGGCATGGCATCATAATTTCACCCACATAGCATGTGCAAAAAAGTAGAGAGGGTTACCGCAAAAACTGAATGCACTTCGTGTACAAAATGGACAATCTGTTTCGAAGTATCAGGGTTTCGGACGAAAACTCATCAGTTACAAAGTCATTTCATTTTTTAAATAACTTAAGCATTACCAAATTGAATATAATGATAAAACACACTAATATTAAACATAATAAAAAAGAATCACTGGAAAATGTATTTTTAAAGTTAAGTTATTCACAAACTAGTGATTCACACAAATTTCAAATAATTCAAAATTTAAACTATTCAAATTTAAAAACTACCAGCACTAACTGAAAGTTTCTAAAAACTATCAAAAATATTCACAAAGAAACTCTAAATACAGCAAAAAACAACTAAAAATAAATAAAACAAAATAAATAAAGCAGAAAAGAAAAAACTAAATGAAAAAAGCCCACCTACCGGGCCACAGCGGCCTGCATACGACTAGAAACCCAACCTGTTATTGGGCCAGGATGCAGGCCCGCAAGCCCAATAGGCCCCACAGGGCAGAGTAGCAGAGGTAGGCCCAGAAGGCCTGCTTTAGAGAGGAGCTCGAGACAGCAGCGGCGGCGGGCTTATAAGCAGGTGTAAGCGCCCTTCGGCTAGCGAGGTGGGACTAAACTTCTGCGCCCCTTGCCTGGCAGCGCACCAACCGGTACTAAAGGGGGGCCTTTAGTACCGGTTGGAGCCACCACCCGGTACTAAAGGGGGTCGCTTCCCACCGCTTGGGCTAGCCAAAACAGACCTTTAGTACCGGTTGGTGGCTCCAACCGGTACTAAAGGTGCCTTCTATATATACAACACTTCGAAAAATTTCATTCTCCCACTCTGTTTCTTCCCGATCGACGCTGCACCCGTCCTACGCCGTCCCCGTCGCGCCCTCGTCCCCGTCGCCGCCCCCGTCGCCGTCCCCGTCGCCGCCCCCATCGCCATCGCCGCCCTCGTCCCCGTCGCCGCCCCCGTCGCCGTCGCCGCCCTCGTCCCCGTTGCCGCCCCGTCGCCGTCCCGGTCGCCGATCCCCTCGCTTCGCCGTCGCCGTCACCTCGACCTCGCCTCGCCGTCGCTGTGAGCCCCTCCCCCGACCCCTCTCCTCCCTCCAATCGATCGTAGCGCACACCGGCGCCGGCGCCGGCGCCGACCGTAGTGCACCCACACGCGCGCGCACACACACACACACTACATGCACACACACACTAGACGCGCACACACACACACACAATTTTTCTGTTTTTAGCTTTTAGTTTTTTCTGTTTTTCTGTTTTTCATACAAAGTTTTAGATGAATTAATTAATTAGATTAGATTAATGTCAAATAGTATGTAGAAATGTTAGTTATAATATATAAAATGTCAAATGTTATAGAAATGTTAGTTATATAGAAATGTTAGAAATTTTGGAAATGTTAGTTTTAGCTAGCTAGATGAATTAGATTAATTTCAAATTGTTAGACGATGATCGATGTTTTTTTAGTTTCTTATATTTTTAGTTATAAAATTTAGAATTTGCATATATGAAATCATCACAATCCATCATTTAAAAAATGTTACTTTACTTTTGCGGCATATAGTATTTTGTTGTCGACGATGCCCGGCCCGCATCCTCGCCGTCGACACGTCCGCGACGACGTCCTGCTTCAGAGGACCCATGTCCGGGACTGGGCTCCGCCGGGCTGGCACTGGGAGGTGCTACCTTCAGGGGCGCGACGCTTGGTGAGGAGCCCGGCCCCCGGTCCCGTCGTCGACCCTCATCTTCTTTGGTGGCATTCGCGTGGGCCACTTTCGGTGCGGAGGGAGCCGGCCCCGCCGGAGGTGGTACGTCGCCGTGTCAGGGAGGAGGACGAGCACGTCCATCGCTACATGGCTGCTATGGACGTCAGGTTCTCCAATACCTGGGAGGTTCTTTGGGGAGATCACCCGAGCTATGATCCAGTGATGGTTCCTTCTCTTTGGGTGTCCACCGCCCGCACCTCAGGAACCACGAGTGGCCTAGATTACTCTGTAGTATTCGATCTTTATTAGCTAGCTAGCTAGCTAGTGATGTATTCGATATATAATATTCGAGATGATTATATCTATTATTCGAGACGACGTATTTGAGATTAAATCTATTATTCGAGACGATATATTCGAGATTATATCTATTATTCGAGACGATGTATTCGAGATTATATCTATTATTCGAGATTATACTAAATTGTTTTATATTTCTTTTGGCATAGTTAAATAAAAGCTATGGCAGACAATACCGACAAAGAGAGAGAACAGACCATGTTCGATATCATACGCGGGCCAGATGATGATCAGAATGAAGAAGATTTTGACGGCTCCGAATTTCTAAACAACACCGGAGAGGGTGATATGATATTCGATCGCGACGACCGAGAAGATGAAGTCATGAACTACGACGAAGAACATGTTGATCCTGAAACAACAAACACCGGCGAGGTATATATATTTATATAAGCAGGAATCTGGTGATCATCGCATATTTTAAATGAGTTGAAGATATATTAACGAATCGATCTTTCTTCTTTCAGCCATCCGGATCGAGCAAATCTTCAGGCAAAAGGACGAAACGAGGCCCGAACAAAAAGTTGAAGGAGGGCGTAAAGTACAATATCGAGGCATTCAAACCTAATGGCGAACCATTAGCGCCTAAGAAGATTGCGGACAAGTTCGTTCGTCAGTGCGGAGTTCTTGTGAAGGACCTACTCCCGATCTCCGTTCAAGAATGGAGAAAGCCAGCAAAGCCACATCCAGATGTTACTTTTGTCGACGAGAATAAAAAAACTGCTTTGGGATAGTCTCATGGAACATTTCACCCTACCAGATAATATCACAGAAGCAGATGTGCGGAAAGTCAAGGACGCTGCTTTTAGGAAGATGGCGGTTGCATTCAAGAACCATAAGAGAATGACGTGGGAGAAGTACGTCAAGGGAGGAAGGAAGACTCCAGTATTCGAGGGGATACTAGAGAATCAAAGTGCTCATTGGGACGATTTCGTGAAATTCAAGGATTCAGAATTAGCTAAGGAACGGTCGAGAATAAACAAGGCCAATGCCGGAAAAAGGATAAGTTCCATAAGCTGGGGCCAGGTGGCTACGCGGTGGCAATGCCTAAGTGGGATAAGTCTGAGAAAGAGATGGAGGATGCAAGTGTCACTCCGGTTACTAAGAGCTGGCCCCCCAGGTGCAGGACTTGGTTCTATGCGCATGGGGGGGAGTTGGACCCGAAGACAGGCAATGTTTCGACGAAGGCATGTCTGAACGGAGCCGACGATGCGCTACTTGTTGTAATAGAAGAGGCTCGATCGGGGGTGTTCCAGCCCAACAGAGAGAACGACGAGCTTACGCGTGCCCTGGGAAATCCTGAACACCCGGGAAGAACACGAGGCAAGGGCGCTATTCCGTGGTATGAGGGGTTTTCGGACTGGAACGCCGACTATAGAACCCGTGCGAGAAAGAAGATTGCGGAGGACAAGAAGAGGAAGATGGAGGAGGAGCAGAGGAAGCGGGACTATGAACGCCTTCAAGGCCTAGAAGCAAGTCAAGCGGAATTGGCAGCTAAATTCCAGCGGCAGCAGGAGCAGATCGACTCACTTAGCCAGCAAAGGGGGTCTCAGCAGCTGCAGCAGCTAGCGGATGATCCGGCATTGGATACCACCACCCCATCCATGCCGAGAAGCAGCGCGGGTTCCGCCCCGGGCGACGCAGTAGTGCTGGATAGATACCCCGTGGATGACATCACGGAGAACACTAACTGCGAGCTACACTTCAAAATGAAGAACATATCCATGAAGGTGGCATACGCCGTTGCTTTTTCAAATTCCCCTGAGGCAACCTTCCATTGCAACCCGATTCCAGCGGGCTATGCTCGTGTCTTGGTTGATGAGGTGGCGGACCAATATTCGGGGCTAGAGCTTGACATTCCTGGAGGTGACGAGGAGCACACACTCGGAGATGCCAAACATCGTATCATCCTATGGAGAAAGGATTGCATCATTTTTCGAAGGCCACCGACACCGCGTCACCCGACTCCTCATCGAAGTCCGCCACCGAGTCAGCAGACTCCCGCTCCTCCAAGTCCACCAACGCGTGAGGCCACTCCTCCTCCTCCAAGTCCAGCAAAGTGTCAGGCCACTCCTCCTCCAAGTCCGACACAGCGTCAGACGTCCACTCCTCCTCCAAGTCCGGCACAGCTTCAGGCCACTCCTCCTCGTCCAACTCAGCCCCGTCAGCCGTCTCCGCCGCCTCAGCAATCGCAGAAGAGACACCCCGCAACTATGGTGCGTAGCGGTACGAGTCGAGGTCATAGTACAGGAAGTACAGGCGGAGGCAAGCGATATAAATATGGCCCAAACCTCAGTACTCTTCCAGTGAGGGCTTACAACAGGACCGAGGAAAAAACCAATGCCATAGTGCGGGCAGAAGTCGACGCCCATTTTGGACCGAAACCGCCACCGCCGCCAAGGGAGAAAGTGCATGTGGAAGTAGTTGACCACTTCATTCGTATGGCTCAACCACTAGCTCCTAAGCCTGTTGACTCAGACTATGAGCACCACATCAGGAAGTTACATCGACAACGTCTACAGAAGGAGGCGAGCTCGAGCTCGAGCAAACAACAAGCAGCTGTCAAAAAATGCGGGAAAACCGTTGCCCAGCTGGGAAAACAGGCGGCGCAATCGATCCCCCCGCTTGTTGTGCCGCCAACAACACGTGATAGTACGCGCGCCCAATATTATTGTGGCCAAACAGTTTACGTTCCCGAGGTGGGCGATGTGGTAATAACCCAGGAGCATATAATGCAGGCTGAAGAACTCAAGATCACTGTTGGACAACTCCTCGAGATCGAGGACATGCCTCCGATTAGAGAGGCAGAAATAAAACGGAAATTTGTCCGGGGACAACCTTTGGTCGAGCCAGAAGATGTCAAGAAGCTCCCAACGAGAATGTATGAATTGCATCAATGGTACATGGACATTAGCAAGAGATCCGATCGAGAGTCCCTCATGGTGTATGTCAAGAAGGATGATTACTACCATGAGAAAGCTGTGGCCGTTGAGTATTCTGAACTGTTTCAGTTATACAATCAAGACGCACTCGACAAATCTATCGTCAGTTGCTATTGTCTGTAAGTGATTTCTTTCTGTAATTTAAGTCTCAAGCTAGCTGTAGTGATCCTTTTGATCAATCATTACGTGTAATTATCCTCACTATATTCTTTTCTGTGGTATTATGCAGGATGAAGATGTATGAAATGAGAAAAGATGGACGCTATGGCATTGGGTTCATTAACCCAAACACTGTTAATGAATACACATGGAAATTAGATGCATATTATGAAAAAGAGGTAGAGGACAGCATGCTAGAGTTCTTGAAGCGCCTCAAATACAATGAAGATATACTACTTCCTTACAACTTCGAGTGAGTCACACTTTCTTGTACTACAAATTCTCTGTTTTTGCCTACTAGCTAGCTACATGTTTTTGCTTACATATGCCCGCTTAATTAAGACATGCAAACGTGTGTGCATGCAGATTTCACTGGATCTTGTGTATCATTAAAGTTGACGCCGGAACAGTTGAAATACTGGACTCGCTACTCACAGCAAAAGGTGACTACAACATCTTGTATGGGATAGTCAACAGGTAATTTCAATCATTATTTATAACTACATATCTCGACCTATTTAGTTCGTCATTTAATGATATGAACTATTTAATAACCCCTTTATTCATTTTCTTTGTCGGCGGGCAGGGCTTGGGCAAGGTTCATCAGCGTCACGGAAGGCGAATGGAAACCACAGCTGAAATGGTTTTGATCCAAGGTAAGTAATTAAGTAGTACTAGCTAGCTAGCTAGCTGCCATCTCTTTAATTATCATGCTTGATTAATTATTATCTGATCAAATTAAATTCCATTCTTGTAATAAAGGCCTTGAAGCAGGCGCAGGGGACTGATCTGTGTGCATACTGTGTTTGCGAGAACATTCGCATGATGGCGTCCGAAAGGAGCAGATCTCAAAGACAGGAATGGGTACGCTTGTGAGAACACTATTCACAATTTTTACACCATTATCGATATCTAGTCACACAACTAATACACATGCATATTGATCTCCTTCTTAACAGTTCAACGAGGTGCGGGACAAGCTCCTACCAACGGAGCGTGTACAAGCACTTCAAGAGGAAATAGCGGGATTTTTGCTCGACCAGGTCATAAATCCGAAGGGAGAATACTATTACCCGCTACCGCCCCCATCGACCAAGTCATGAACCACTTCCAATTGTCATCGTGCTCCGAAGGCACCAATCAGGCTAATGCCACTGGCTCCGAAGGCAACATATGCATATGTAGGAGAAATTGTATATAGCTATACATGTGTGTATGTGTGAATTAATATGGTGGTTTGTGAGACATGATTGATGATATATATATGATTGGTTCTACTAGAAATTCTATATATATATATATATATATATGCATAACATGTACAATGTGTAGTACCGTAAAATATCAGCAAACGAAAAGGAATTAAAATGGAAAACACAAAATTAAATGAAAAAATCATAAAACCAAAAACCCCCCAAACATTTTAGTACCGGTTGGTGTTACCAACCGGTACTAAAGGGCTCCCGGCCCCCGGAGTTGGCTCGTGTCACGTGGTTTCCCTTTAGCATCGGTCCATGCTGAACCGGTAGTAAAGGGGGGGGGGGGCTTTAGTGCCGAAATAATAGTGCCGGTTCCTAAACCGGCACTAAAGGGTCTTACGAACTGGTGCTATTGCCCGGTTTTCTACTAGTGCTAGGAGATTGCGTGTAATACTTTTCTTTGATAACTTGTAGATTTTTGCAAAAAATTATATGAGTTCTTTATGACTAATGTTGACTCCATGGATTATACGCACTATCACCCTTCCACCTTTGCTGGCCTCTCTAGTACCGCGCAACATTCGCTGGTACCACAAACCCGCCATTTACCTTCCTCAAAGCAGTCACCATACCTACCTATTATGGAATTTCCATAGCCATTCCGAGATATATTGCCATGCAACTTTCCACCGTTCCGTTTATTATGACACACTCCATCATTGTCATAATGCTTAGGATGATCATGTAGTTGGCATCGTATTTGTGGCAAAGCCACCATTCATAATTCTTTCATACATGTCACTCATGTATCATTGCATATCCCGGTACACCGCCGGAGGCATTCATATAGATTAATATTTTGTTCTAAGAATCGAGTTGTAATTGTTGAGTTGTAAGAAAAATAAAAGTGTGATGATCATCATTATTAGAGCATTGTCCCAGTGAGGAAAGGATGATGGAGACTATGATTCCCCCACAAGTCGGGATGAGACTCTGGATGAAAAAATAAAAAAAAGAGAAAAGGCCCAAATAAAAAAAGAGAAAGAAAAAAATGAGAGAAAAAGAGAGAAGGGACAATGTTATTATCCTTTTACCACACTTGTGCTTCAAAGTAGCACCATGATCTTCATAGTAGAGAGTCTCTCATGTTATCACTTTCATATACTAGTGGGAATCTTTCATTATAGAACTTGGCTTGTATATTCCAATGATGGGCTTCCTCAAAATGACATAGGTCTTCATGAGCAAGCAAGTTGGATGCACACCCACTTAGTTTCTTTTTGAGCTTTCATATACTTATAGCTCTATTGCATCTATTGCATGGCAATCCCTACTCACTCAAATTGATATCTATTGATGGGCATCTCCATAGCCCATTGATACGCCTAGTTGATGTGAGACTATCTTCTCCCTTTTTGTCTTCTCCACAACCACCACTCTATTCCACCTATAGTGCTATATCCATGGATCACGCTCATGTATTGCGTGAAGATTGAAAAAGTTTTGAGAATGTCAAAAGTATGAAACAATTGCTTGGCTTGTCATCGAGGTTGTGCATGATTTAAATATTTTGTGTGGTGAAGATAGAGCATAGCCAAACTATATGATTTTGTAGGGATGACTTTCTTTAGCCATGTTATTTTGAGAAGACATAATTGCTTTGTTAGTATGCTTGAAGTATTATTATTTTTATGTCAATATGAACTTTTGTCTTGAATCTTTCGGATCTGAATATTCATACCACAATTAAGAAGAATTACACTAAAATTATGCCAAGTAGCACTCTGCATCAAAAATTTTGTTTTTATCATTTACCTACTCGAGGACGAGCATGAATTAAGCTTGGGGATGCTTGATACGTCTCCAACGTATCAATAATTTTTGATTGCTCCATGCTATATTATCTACTGTTTTGGACATTATTGGGCTTTATTATCTACTTTTATATTATTTTTGGGACTAACCTATTAACCGGAGGCCCAGCCCAGAATTGTTGTTTTTTTTGCCTGTTTTAGGGTTTCGAAGAAAAGAAATATCAAACGGAGTCCAAATGGAATGAAACCTTCGGAAATGTGGTTTTCTCAACGAATAAGACCAGAGAGACTTGGACCCTACATCAAGAAAAGAAACAGGAGGCCACGAGGTAGGGGGGCGCGCCTGCCTACCCTAGGCACGCCCTCTACCCTCGTGGTCCCCCTGTTGCTCCATCGACGTACTCCTTCCTCCTATATATATCCACGTACCCCCAAACGATCAGAGACGGAGCCAAATCCCTAATTCCACCACCGTAACTTTCTGTATCCACGAGATCCCATCTTGGGGCCTGTTCCGGAGCTCCGCCGGGGGGGGGGGGGGGCATCGATCACAAAGGGCTTCTACATCAACACCATAGCCTCTCCGATGAAGTGTGAGTAGTTTACTTCAGACCTACGGGTCCATAGTTAGTATCTAGATGGCTTATTCTCTCTTTTTGGATCTCAATACAATGTTCTCCCCCTCTCTTGTGGAGAACTATTCGATGTAATCTTCTTTTTGCGGTGTGTTTGTTGAGACCGATGAATTGTGGGTTTATGATCAAGTCTATCTATGAATAATATTTGAATCTTCTCTGAATTCTTTTATGTATGATTGGTTATCATTTCAAGTCTCTTTGAATAATCAGTTTGGTTTGGCCTACTACATTGATCTTTCTTGCAATGGGAGAAGTGCTTAGCTTTGGGTTCAATCTTGCGGTGTCCTTCCCCGGTGACAGTAAAGGAAGCAAGACACGTATCGTATTGTATTGTTGCCATCGAGGATAACAAGATGGGGTTTTCTTCATATTGCATGAGTCTATCCCTCTACGTCATGTCATCGTGCTTAAGGCGTTACTCTATTTTTAACTTAATACTCTAGATGCATGCTGGATAGCGGTCGATGAGTGGAGTAATAGTAGTAGATGCAGGCAGGAGTCGGTCTACTTGTCTCGGACGTGATGCCTATATACATGATCATACCTAGATATTCTCATAACTATGCTCAATTCTGTCAATTGCTCAACAGTAATTTGTTCACCCACCGTAGAATACTTATGCTCTCGAGAGAAGCCACTAGTGAAACTTATGGCCCCCGGGTCTATCTTTATCATATTGATCTCCTACTACTTAGTTATTTCCTTTGCTATTTACTTGCCTTTATTTTACTTTGCATCTTTATCATAAAAATACCTAAAATATTATCTTATCATATCTATGAAATCTCACTCTCGTAAGTGGCCTTATAGGGATTGACAACCCCTATTTGCGTTGGTTGAGAGGATTTATTTGTTTTTTGCAAGTACGAGGGACTCGTGCGTAGCCTCCTACTGGATTGATACCTTAGTTCTCAAAAACCGAGGGAAATACTTACGCTACATTGCTGCATCATCCCTTCCTCTTTGGGGAAAACCAACGCAGTGCTCAAGAGGTAGCATATACCACCTAGTTTCACATACCAGCAAAAGAAAAAGTTCTTCAATGATTTGAGGCATTACTTTTGGGACAACCCACATCTTTATAAAGAAGGAGTAGATGGTGTTATTGGACGTTGTGTACCTGAGAATGAGCAGGAACAGATCCTACGCAAGTGTCACTCCGAAGCTTATGGAGGACACCATGCTGGAGATAGGACTGCACATAAGGTGTTGCAATCTGGTTTTTATTGGCCTACTCTCTTCAAGGATGCCTGTAAGTTTGTTTTATCTTGTGATGAATGTCGAAGAATTGGTAATATTAGTAGATGTCAATAAATGCCTATGAATTATTCACTTGTTATTGAACCATTTGATGTTTGGGGCTTTGACTATATGGGACCCTTTCCTTCCTCTAATGGATATACACATATTTTAGTTGTTGTTGATTATGTTACTAAGTGGGTAGAAGCTATCCCAACTAGTAGTGTTGATCATAACACTTCTATTAAAATGCTTAAAGAAGTTATTTTTCCAAGATTTGGAGTCCCTAGATATTTAATGATTGATGGTGATTCACATTTTATTCATGGTGCTTTCCGTAAGATGCTTGCTAAATATGATGTTAATCATAGAATTGCATCTCCTTATCACCCTCAGTCTAGTGGTCAAGTAGAATTGAGTAATAGAGAACTCAAATTAATTTTGCAAAAGACTGTTAATTGGTCCAGAAAGAATTGGTCCAAGAAACTTGATGATGCATTATGGGCCTATAGAACTGCATATAAAAATCCTATGGGTATGTCTCCGTATAAAATGGTTTATGGAAAAGCATGTCACTTACCTCTCGAACTAGAACACAAGGCTTATTGGGCTATTAAAGAACTCAATTATGATTTTAAACTTGCTGGTGAGAAGAGTTTATTTGATATTAGCTCACTTGATGAATGGAGAACCCAAGCCTACGAAAATGCCAAGTTGTTTAAAGAAAAAGTTAAAAGATGGCATGACAAAAGGATACAAAGCGTGAGTTTAATGTAGGTGATTATGTATTGCTATACAACTCTCGTTTAAGATTTTTTGCAGGAAAACTTCTCTCTAAATGGGAAGGCCCTTACGTTATCGAGGAGGTCTATCGTTTCGGTGCCATAAAAATCAACAACTTCGAAGGCACAAATCCGAAGGTGGTGAACGGTCAAAGAATCAAACATTATATCTCAGGTAATCCCATAAATGTTGAAACCAATGTCATTGAAACCGTAAACCTGGAGGAATATATAAGGCACACTTTCCAGAACGTTTCAAACTCCGAAAAGGAATAGGTATGTGGTACGGTAAGTAAACCGACTCCAAAACAGTTTTAAGGCAATATTTCTCCGTTTTGGAATATTTAGAAAAATAGAAAAATAAGAAGCAATTCGCGAAGGACACGAGGCCTCCACGAGGGTGGAGGGCGCGCCCTACCCTACTTTGCGCGCCCCCTACCTCGAGGGCACCTCGTGTGCTCACCGGACTCCGTTTTTGTACACGACACGTATTTTGGTCGGTAAAAATTCATTATATAATCTCCCGGGGGTTTTGACTCCCGTATCACGCAAAAATCTCCTGTCTTTGTTTCAGCTGTTTTCTGTTAGGGTTGTCAAGGCCAGGCACTATGTCGTCTCCCTCCTCCTCCAACCATGAGGGCAACGATGCTTAGCTAATGAACATAGAGTTGAAGTGAGAAGAACCTATGGAGATCAACAAGGATGAAGGGATCAAGAAGGCCATGGAGGACCAAGTTCCGGCAACAGAAGACACCCTTCAACTGGATCACAATCTTCATACCCCAACAGAAATCAAGCTTCCAAGATGATTGAGTTAGCTCGTATACAAAATAAGTATCTCGCACGTGAAAATATTTTGTTGAAGGAGCACATCATCGCACTCAAGGGCATTATCCGCAAGTTAGAAGACCTCCTACGCTCGATGTGCGACTATCCATCATCAACAACTCCAACTTCTTCACCAACAAAGGAGACATAATCACATGGGTATGGGCACTCCACTTGGCAACTGCCAAGCTTGGGGGAGTGCTCCGGTATCGTATCACCATCACTTTTATCTTTACCGTTTTTCTTAGTTCGATCCATTTGGTAATATTTTGATCCAGTAGAATAAAAGTTCTTAGTATGATCTAGTTGTAAGTTTTGCTTTATAAATCCTTCTATGTAATCGAGTCCGTGTGCTATATAATAAAGATTAGTGTTGAGTCAAGGGCTTGATTATTTTTCCATGATCCTAAGTGAAATAAAGAAAAGGGAAAGAAATAAAAAGAAACAAAGAGATCATGTGAGCCTTATGGAGAGTAATGAGCTCACATAGAAAAAGTATGATGAATAAAAGTTGTTGAGGGTTGACAAACATAGTTTTGGTCATCGTTGCAATTAATAGGAAGTAATAAAGAAAGAGAGGTCTTCACATATAAATATACTATCTTGGACATCTTTTATGATTGTGAGCACTCATTAAAATATGAAATGCTAAAGAGTTGATGTTGGACAAGGAAGACAACGTAATGGGTTATGTTTTCTTACATCTGAGATAAATTATATTGTCATGGATCATCCAACATGGTTGAGCTTGCCTTTCCCCCTCATGCTAGCCAAATTCATCGCACCAAGTAGAGATACTACTTGTGCTTCCAAATACCCTTAAACCAGTCTTGCCATGAGAGTCCACCATACCTACCTATGGATTGAGTAAGATCCTCCAAGTAAGTTGTCATCGCTGCAAGCAATAAAAATTGCTCTCTAAATATGTATGACTTATTAGTGTGGGAGAAAATAAGCTTTATACGATCGTGTGATATGGAAGAAATAAAGGCGATAGACTGCATAATAAAAGTCCATATCACAAGTGGCAATATAAAGTGGCATTCTTTCGCATTAAGATTTTGTGCATCCAACCATAAAAGCGCATGACAACCTCTGCTTCCCTCTGCGAAGGGCCTATCTTTTACTTTGATCTCCTACATTGCATAAGAGTCATGGTGATTGTCGGTGTCAAAACCGGCGGATCTCGGGTAGGGGGTCCCGAACTGTGCGTCTAGGCCAGATGGTAACAGGAGGCAGGGGACACGATGTTTTACCCAGGTTCGGGCCCTCTCGATGGAGGTAAAACCCTACGTCCTGCTTGATTATTCTTGATGATATGAGTATTACAAGAGTAGATCTACCACGAGATCAGAGAGGCTGAACCCTAGAAGCTAGCCTATGGCATGATTGTATGTTATGGTTGTTGTCCTACGGACTAAAACCCTTCAGTTTATATAGACACCGGAGAGGGTTAGGGTTACACAAGGTCGGTTACAAAGGAGGAAATATCCATATCCGTATTGCCCAGCTTGCCTTCCACGCCAAGTAGAGTCCCACCCGGACACGAGACGAAGTCTTCAATCTTGTATCTTTATAGTCTAACAGTCCGGCCAATGGAGATAGTCCGGCTGGCCGGAGACCCCCTAATCCAGGACTACCTCAGTAGCCCCTGAACCAGGCTTCAATGACAATGAGTCCGGCACGCAGTATTGTCTTCGGCATTGCAAGGCGGGTTCCTTCTCCGAATACATCACAGAAGAATTTGAATACGAGGATAGTGTCCGACCCTGCAAAATAAGTTCCACATTCCACCGCAGAGAGAATAATATTTTCACAAATCTAATTTGCTGGCTTGTTTTGGCAGCTGGACGTTATGTCATAGCCCGGTGATTATTCGAACCATTTCTCTTAACCAGCCCCGCACATAGCGCGAGGCAGTTTTTCGACATGTCTTGTCAAAACAGAGTTCGTGTCCCCTTATTACAGGATTCTCATCAATACAGGCATGGGTAACCCAACCGCGCCATCAATTGCGGCGCTTGGGGGATAAGTGAGTTTTACCAGGCAAGTGGGGACACTTAGCTTCGTCCGCCCATATAAAGGGATAAGGATTCACCTTTCTATCCACGCCTTCTTCCTCCTTTGCTCATCCGTTTTCGCGCACTCGAGCTCTAGTGCCCAAGTCCGCACTTCCCACCTCAACCTTCTCCAATCATGTCCGGAGCGGGAGGCAAGTGGATGGTCTCCTCTGTCATGGAGGGAGACATCAAGAAACTGCGCGGAGCCGGATACCTAGCCGCGAACATCGCGCATCGGCTGCCCGCCGCGGGGCAGATCGTCCCTACCCCGGAACCTCACGAGAAGGTAGCTTTCCTCCACCACTTCCTCCGCGGACTAGGGTTTCCCCTCCATCCATTCGTCTGTGGTCTCATGTTCTCCTACAGGCTGGACTTTCATGATCTGGCCCCGAACTTCATCCTCAACATTTCGGCGTTCATCATCGTGTGTGAGGCTTTCCTCCGCATCCGGCCCCACTTCGGCCTGTGGTTAAAGACCTTCAATATCAAGCCGAAGGTGGTACAAGGACAACAAGCAGAATGCGGCAGAGCCATGGTGGGCAAGATGCCCAACGTCATATGGCTCGAAGGCTCCTTCGTGGAGACAATAAAGGGATGGCAGTCGGCGTGGTTCTACATCACCGAGCCGCGCGATGCCAAATGGGCGGCAGCCCCCGAGTTTCGATCCGGATTCCCTACACGGCTCATTTCCTGGAAAGAGAAGGGCTTGTCGTGGAGTTCATCGGTGGAGCCGGACGGACTCCCAAAATGTATTCGGAGTATGTCGAGCAACAAGCTCAAGCTTGTTAACATAGTCCAAGTTATGCTCATCCGCCGGATCCTCCCGTGTCAACAACGGGATTTTACCTTATGGGAGTTCGACCCGGCCCAACACCAGTCTTTGAGCGAGCTCTTTGATACGACGCACGAGGATGTCTGGAACATGCTGTTCAAGGGCGCCGAGGACCGCGGACTAAGCGCAAAGCGCCTAGCGCGTTCGGTGAGTTCAATATGTCCCATAAGACATTTATTTTCCCTAGCTTAATTATGCGCGGGGTCTAATCTCCATGCCTTTGACAGGACTGGGTGGAGATGTCGGGGCAGATCGACTGTCCGGCCCCTTCGCCCGAAGATACTACGGGCGCCCTCCTGACGGAGATGCTGACTCCGGCTCCTTACAAGGTGCCGGAGAAGACCAAGAAGGCCAAGGGAAGCCGAAAAAGTTCCCGGCGCCAGGTGTTATCAGACTCATCGTCCGATAACTCCACGGCACACTCCTCCCCCGAGGACAAGGAGGAAGAAGAAGATGCTCCCCCTCCAGGCGGGGGAGACAAGAAGAGGAAGGCCGCCCCAACTGGGGAGGCCGAAGGGTCCAAGAAGGGAAGGACTCTCCTTCCAGACAGTTCCACCGCCGCCAACGAGGGCGAAGACGAGTGGTTGCCCAGGGCCAACCCCCGTGGAGATCGTAAGTATTCAGATACCAGAGTAACTCATAGGATTCCTTTGTCGCACTGCTTTCCCTAACACCGAACATCATTATGCAGGCCGCCATGAGCCAATATCAAGGTATCATCGGACGGCTCCCTGGGCTCGTCGGACATGGACAGCGATCCAGTCCCGACTGCCACCTCCCCTCATCCTGCCGATGACGCTGAGGTGTTGTCTCAAGAGGCACCGGATCGAGGGGAGACAGTCCCGGAGGCGCCTCAAGGTGACCTTCCGGACTCCAGGAGCCGAGGGGACGGGCCCCCTGAGAGCTCCAAGTTCGGCCCTCAGCCGAACACCGCGCTGGAACCTCTAGTGGTTCCAGGCTCGGGCAGGCGACCTCCTTCTAAGAGGGCCTAGACGCCTGTGCTGGTGACCTCTGTCTATCCAGAGGCGCCGGACAATCGGTTGGAAGTGCTTCGCAGCGCTTCCATCGACGAGGAGCACCACACTATCATGAGTGCGGTGATCCAGAAGGTTCAGTCAGCCAAGAGCGGATTGACTGAAGCTTGTGCCAGCCTTCTAACAGGCTTCGAGGTAAGTGTTTTAAAATGTAGTAGAAATATTACTGCATAGACAGTAGCCGCTGATGCTCTGTTCGGTGTTCACAAAGAAAAGCCGAACAGAGGATCAAATAATATCGCAGGAGTCTAATATAAGTATGTCAATATGCGTATGCAGGCTTCGCTGCTGGCGTCCGCCACACTGACTGCGGAGGTCGCCGTACTGAAGCAGGCCCTCGAGGGGTCCCGGAAAGAGCTTTGCCTTGCCAAGAGGCAGCTCGAGGATAACAAGGGTAAGTAATACCCTGTCTATAGATGTGTATATATGAAAAAGGACGCGATTGCAAAATGACAGGATCATCGTATGTTTGCCAGGGGCCACGACCGAGGTGCCGACCCTGAAGCAAGCGCTGCCAAGGCCGAAGATACAACGGCCAAGGAGCGCACCGAGCGAGAGAAGCACGAGGCTCGGGTGGGCGAGGTGCAGCAAGAGCTCCAGGCTCTCGTGACAAAGCACGAGGCGTTGGAGCTTGACTCGAAGACGCGAGAGTCTGAGCTTGCCGCGGCCCTTGAGAGCACAAAGAGTGCCAAGGCCGAGGCCAAGAAGGCGCTCCAAGAGATCGACGCGATGAAGAAGATAGCGGCGGGTAAGGCTTTCTATATGCAAAGCAGGCATGTAAAAGTAAATTACCGATTACTTACCCGGATCCGGAGCTCTTCACGGGCATTCGCAGATTTGCCCCACAGTGTGTCCGATGCCGCACAATTTTACCAGGCCGAGGACAGAAGCTCGACGGAGAAGCTGTTCTGGTCTCAGTATGCGGAGGCCGAACATCCGGTGCCAATGAGCGACTAGCTGAAGCAGATGGTCGAGCTACATAAGGCGGCCGATCAGGCCATGAAGAGCTTCATAGTCCGGCTATGGCCTGGCGACGCCCTTCCGAATAGCTTCTTCAGCCAGGTGAGGCGGCTTGTGGATGCCTGCCCGCGGCTGGAGGTCGTCAAGCGATCCGTCTGCATTGAAGGTGCACGCCGGGCTTTCGCCCGTGTGAAATTGCAGTGGGTCAAGCTAGATGCTGTGAAGCTGATCAAGGATGGGCCGCCAGAGGGCAAGGAGCACCGCCACCCCGAGATGTACTACGAGGGTGTTCTGTCGGGTGCCCGTCTCATCGCGGATGAGTGCTCAAACAATGTAATATTTGAGTAAACTTGCTCGTTTTATCCTGTATTATGAAAACTTGTTTCATATGCGCTATGCAACGCTTGTTTGAATTTAAAATATTACCTTCTATTTGGCTATTTATCCAATCTGAGAGATGGCTAGCCCTCGGCTTCTGCCCCCATGGCACGAGTGCTGGGGTGTTCGGGATAAACCTGAGCAATCTTGTTCCCATATTTGGGTCCTTCGAGGGAGGTGCTCAGCGCAACGAACAAGGCAACCAGACTAATAATGCTTTATCACTCTCACTTAGCCATAGAATTCTATAATTTTAAATTTCGGCGAAGCCCCTGGTATTCGGAAGGCCGAATACGGGGCGCGATACATGCCTGCAAGTCGGACAGGGCCGGCCCCTCGCCCTAAGCGACATAAGTCTTTAGGGACTCGAAAAACCTCACCGAATAGCGACCAGTCTCTCGCCTTATCATGGCAGTCAGTTTTAGCTTTCTCTACTGAG
This sequence comes from Triticum monococcum, assembly GCA_034509565.1. NCBI lineage: Eukaryota > Viridiplantae > Streptophyta > Magnoliopsida > Poales > Poaceae > Triticum > Triticum monococcum. Next base: position 497,720,344 of record CM067845.1, on the reverse strand, counting down.
GTGCTCAGCCCGGCAGAACCGGGGCACAATCGCAGTAGTTCTCCTAGCGCCACCTTAGCCGATGGAGCGGAACGTAAGGTACCAAAACATAGGAGCCAGGCAAACCCAACAGTTAACCAAAGACATGATTCAGAGCTGATGCATAAAATGCTATAAGTTCGGGGTGCCGCACTTGTGAAAGTGTTCGGACTTTTCACACCGCATTGTGGGGTACGTAAGCCCCTGGTGTATTAGCCGTACCATAGTGTATGGTTGCAAGGCATCGTTAATGAACACACACACACACACACACACACACACACACATATATATAACAGGAATGCAATAATAGTCGTAATGTCATGCATTATTTATTAAAAAAAGTGCGTTAAGGAAGAGTGATACAGATAGTGCGATAAGCAAAGAGTAGGACTAAGTCCCTTCCAAGGGCAAGCTGAGGAATGATATTAAATTGAATATTTCACTCGTTTACTGTAATCAACTTGGGAATTCCATGATATAACATAGCTGTCTGCCTCCTTGGTTGCTGCATCATGTGTTCGACAATAGTGCTGCCGGAGAGTGTTTCCAGAGATTAAGGTCCTGAAAGAAAAAGAAAAATAACCTAACGGGAAGCCCCTAGTCCGGTTTAGGCCGCGTCTTTGGGCGTGCCGTAGTTGTGCCCCCCTCTCACCTGTGCCCATGGTATTTTTAATGTATAATTATGTACGTGCAACACGAGCTTCACCGCTGGGCTGGGATTGGGGTGGCCGCCGTATTGCTACGCCAGCTCAGATCGCGCCAGGCGGTCTATTTGCCGATTGCCCCGAGCGCGCTTGAAGGTGTCTGGGTTTTGAAGTGCCGAACTGGTTGATTGCCTTGAGAGGTTTCTTTGCGCTTCTGCTGCGAGGGCCGCGGTGTGCTCCTCTGTTCGGAGAGAGCGCTCTATGTTTCCATTGACTGTAATAACTCCGCGAGGTCCTGGCATCTTGAGCTTGAGGTATGCATAATGCGTTACCACATTGAATCTAGCAAATGTGGTTCGCCCGAGCAGCGCGTGATAACCACTGCGGGATGGGACTATATCGAAGATTAACTCTTCGCTTTGGAAGTTATCCGGGGATCTGAAGACCACTTGCAGTGTAATTGAGCATGTGCAATGGGCCTCTACACCTGGAATGACGCCCTTAAAGGTCATTTTTGTGGGTTTGATCCTTGAGGGGTCTATACCCATTTTGCGCACTGTGTCCTGATAAAGCAGGTTCAGGCTGCTGCCGCCGTCCATGAGGACTCAAGTGAGGTGAAATCCGTCAATGATTGGGTCTAGGAACAGTGCGGCGAATCCGCCATGACGGATACTAGTGGGGTGGTCCCTGCGACTGAAGGTGATCGGACAGGAGGACCAAGGGTTGAACTTTGGGGCGACTGGCTCCAACGCATATACGGCCCTGAGCGCACGCTTCCGCTCCCTCTTGGGGATGTGGGTTGCGTATATCATGTTCACCGACCACACTTGCGGGGGAAACCTCTTCTGTCCTCCAGTGTGCGGCTGCCGGGGCTCCTCCTCGTCATCACTATGCGGCCCCTTGTCCTTGTTTTCGGCAATTAACTTGTCGGCCTGCTTGAACACCCAACAATCCCTGTTGGTGTGATTGGATGGCTTGTCTGGGTGCCGTGTATTTGACACGAGCGATCGAGTATACGGTCCAAGATGGACGGACCCGGCGTACTTTGTTTGGATGGATTTTTCCACTGGCCGGGTTTAGAGCCTTCGAATCCGGCATTAATTGCCGTATCCTCAGTATTTTCGCTGTTAATGCGGCGCTTATGCTTGTTGCGATGTGACCTGCTATTGCCGTCCTTGGTATCTGAGGTACCATGGTTCTTTGATATGTTATTACTGTGAGCCAGCCAACTGTCTTCTCCCGCACAAAAGCGGGTCAAGAGCGTCGTGAGAGCTGCCCTAGATTTCGACTTTTCCTGACCAAGGTGCCGGGCTAGCCACTTGTCTCGGATATTGTGGTTGAAAGCCGCTAAGGCCTCCGCATCTGGACAGTCGATGATTTGATTTTTCTTTGTAAGGAACCAATTCCAGAATTGCCTGGTTGATTCTTCTGGCTGCTGAATTATGTGGCTCAAATCATCGGCGTCTGGTGGTCGCACATAAGTGCCCTGAAAGTTGTCGAGGAATGCGGCTTCCAGATCTTCCCAACAGCTAATGGAGTCTGCTGGCAAGCCGTTAAGCCAATGCCGCGCTGGTCCTTTGAGCTTTAGTGGGAGGTATTTGATGGCGTGTAAGTCATTGCCGCAGGCAATGTGGATGTGGAGGAGGAAGTCCTCAATCCATACTGCGGGATCTGCTGTGCCGTCGTATGATTCAATATTTACAGGTTTGAAACCTTCTGGGAATTGATGTTCCATTACTTCGTCTGTGAAGCATAAGGGGTGTGCGTCGCCTCTGTATTGGGTTATATCTCGACGCATCTCGAATGGGTCGTGCCCGCTGTGTTCGGCCCGGCCGGATTTGCTTTTACTGTATCCGGCGTGACGTTTGTCGTCTCGCAGAGTGGTGCGCCCTCGTGATCCGTAGATCAATCTTGAATGCTTTGCCTTGTCTTCCAATATGTCTCGCAGGTCTGGCGTATCTCCCCATCCCTTTTTATTTGAATGGCGTTGGGGTGGAGGCTGAGCTTTTGGCTGGAATGCCTCTCTATCGCGGCCACGAGGTGGCCGATCCGGCGTATCATACGCTTCTTCCTCTAGTCGGGGTAGTAACCTGCGCCTTGGGTAACTCTTGGAGGGACGCTCGAGTTTATATTCCTCGGCCGCGAGGACTTCAGTCCATTTGTCAGCTAGCAGGTCTTGATCAGCTTGAAGCTGTTGCTGCTTTTTCTTCAGGCTATTTGCCGTGGCCATCAGCTGGCGCTTGAAGCGCTCTTGTTCGACGGGATCCTCTGGGACGGCGAATTCATTGTCGCTGAGGCTTGCCTCGTCTTTGGAGGGGGGGATGTAATTGTCATCCTCCTCCTCTCCGTCTGCCGCTCTCTCAGGAGAGCTGGCTCCTTCATCCTCCTACTCTAAATCTTGCTGGAGGGGTTCGTTGTTTTCTTCGGCACTATTCGTAGTGTTATTATCTCCTGTGCTGGTATCACCACTTTTGCTTTGGTGGGACTTAGAGCGGCTCCGCTGACGTCGCGTTTGGGTTGCTTCTTGGAGGGGTCATCCTCCACTATCTCGTCGCCATTGCCTTCTTTGGGTGTATCCACCATGTATATGTCGTATGACGAGGTGGCTTTCCAGTGCCCTATAGGTGCTGGTTCATGTTTGTCTCCAACATCGTCGTCCATACCGTCGATCTCTTCGGAGTCGAAGTCGAGCATGTCGGTTAAATCATCGACAGTGGCTACGAAGTGGGTGGTGGGTGGGCGTCGAATTTCTTCGTCGTCCGCATCCCAATCATGTTGGCCATAATCCGGCCAGGGCCCTCCTGACAAAGAGAGAGACCTTAGTGAATTCAGAATGTCGCCGAAGGTCGAGTGCTGAAAGATATCTGCAGCGGTGAATTCCATGATCGGCGCCCGATCGGATTCGATTGGCAGGGGTGCGGATGGTTCGGAGTCCAGAAAAGAGTCCGGCACCTTGGAGTCACGGGCTACGCAGAGGTTTAGGCTGGTGTTCGGTTCGATCGCCGTTGAGACTGCAGCCCCTGAGGCGGTGTCTAACCACCCGTCCTCAACTGGCGCACTTGGCTCTGAGCTGAGGGTCGGAGCTGATGCGGGCGCAACCTCTGGGGTACTGTTTGGCGGCAGAGCTAGGTCATACCCATCGCGATAGTGCGGCGCGCTCGGCTGCGGCTCGAATCCATCGAAGATCAAGTCTCCACGGATGTCGGCCGTGTAATTCAAACTTCCAAATCTAACCTGATGGCCAGGGGCGTAGCTTTCAATCTACTCCAGATGGCCAAGCGAATTAGCCTGCAGTGCAAAGCCGCCGAATACGAAGACCTGTTTGGGGAGAAAAGTCTCATCCTGGACCACATCGCTATCGATGATAATAGGAGCCATCAAGCCTAACGGCGACGACACAGAGGAACTCTCAATGAAAGAACCAATGTCGGTGTCAAAACCGGCGGATCTTGGGTAGGGGGTCCCGAACCATGCGTCTAGGCCAGATGTTAACAGGAGGCAGGGGACACGATGTTTTACCCAGGTTCGGGCCCTCTTGATGGAGGTAAAACCCTACGTATTGCTTGATTAATATTGATACTATGGGTAGTACAAGAGTAGATCTACCACGAGATCAGAGAGGCTAAACCCTAGAAGCTAGCCTATGGTATGATTGTATGTTATGGTTGTTGTCCTACGGACTAAAACCCTTCGGTTTATATAGACACCGGAGAGGGTTAGGGTTACACAAGGTCGGTTACAAAGGAGGATGTATCCATATCCGTATTGCCTAGCTTGCCTTCCACTCCAAGTAGAGTCCCACCCGGACACGAGACGAAGTCTTCAATCTTGTATCTTTATAGTCTAACAGTCCGGCCAATGGAGATAGTCCGGCTGTCCGGAGACCCCCTAATCCAGGACTCCCTCAGTGATCTTCACCCTTCCTTTTTACATTTTATCCTTTGGCAAGCATGGTATGTTGGAAAGATCCTGATATATATGGCTAATTGGATGTGAGTTTTCATGAACTATTACTGTTGACATTACCCTTGAGGTAAAATGTTAGGAGGCAAAACTATAAGCCCCTATCTTTCTCTGTGTCCTATTAAAACTCCATACCCATAAGTATTGCGTGAGTGTCAGCAATTGTGAAAGACTATAAGATAGTTGAGTATGTGGACTTGCTGAAAAGCTCTTATATATTGACTCTTTCCTATGTTATGATAAATTGCAATTGCTCCAATGACTGAGATTATAGTTTGTTAGTTTTCAATTAAGTTTATTATTCATACTTGATATTGTGATTGAATTATTACCCTAGCATAAGAAATCATATGACAAGAATTATATAAGTTGTTGTTCTAAGAATGATCATGATGCCCTCATGTCCGTATTTTATTTTTATCGACACCTCTATCCCTAAACATGTGGACATATTTTTTGATTTCGGCTTTTCGCTTGAGGACAAGCGAGGTCTAAGCTTGGGGGAGTTGATACGTCCATTTTGCATCATGCTTTTATATCGATATTTATTGCATTATGGGCTGTTATTACACATTATGTCACAATACTTATGCCTATTCTCTCTTATTTTACAAGGTTTACATAAAGAGGGAGAATGCCGGCAGCTGGGATTCTGGGCTGGAAAAGGAGCGAATATTAGAGACCTATTCTGCACAGCTCCAAAAGTCCTGAAACTCCACGGAAGACGTTTTCCAAATATATAAAAAATACTGAGAACAAGAACTTCACCAGGGGGCCACACCCTGCCCACGAGGGTGGGGGGCGCGCCCTACACCCCTAGGCGCGCCCCCTACCTCGTGGGCCCCCTGGTGGCCCTCCGGTGACCATCTTCTGCTATATGAAGTCTTTCGATGGGAAAAAAATAACAAGCCATCTTCTCGGACAAAACTCTGCTGCCACGAGGCGGAACCTTGGCGGAACCAATCTAGGGCTCTGGCGGAGCTGTTCTGCCAGGGAAACTTCCCTCCTGGAGGGGGAAATGATCGCCATCATCATCACCAAAGTTCCTCTCATCGGGAGAGGGCAATCTCCATCAAATTCTTCATCAGCACCATATCCTCTCAAAGCCCTAGTTCATCTCTTGTATCCAATTCCTGTCTCCAAGTCCTCGGATTGGTGCTAGTAGGTTGCTAGTAGTGTTAATTACTCCTTGTAGTTGATGCTAGTTGGTTTAATTGGTGGAAGATCATATGTTCAGATCCTATATGCATATTAATACCCCTCTTATTATGAACATGTTTATGCTTTGTGAGTAGTTACGTTTGTTCCCGAGGACATGGGAGAAGTCTTGCTATTAGTAGTCATGTGAATTTGGTATTTGTTCGATATTTTGATGAGATGTATGTTTTCTCTCCTCTAGTGGTGTTATGTGAACGTCGACTACATGACACTTCACCATTATTTAGGCCTAGAGGAAGGCATTGGGAAGTAATAAGTAGATGATGGGTCCTAGAGTGACAGAAGCTTAAGCCCTAGTTTATGCGTTGCTTCGTAAGGGGCTGATTTGGATCCATATGTTTCATGCTATGGTTAGGTTTACCTTAATACTTTTGTTGTAGTTGCGGATGCTTGCAATAGAAGTTAATCATAAGTGGGATGCTTGTCCAAGTAAGGGCAGCACCCAAGCACCGGTTCACCCACGTACCAAATTATCAAAGTACCGAACGCGAATCATATGAACGTGATGAAAACTAGCTTGACGATATTCCCATGTGTCCTCGGGAGCGCTTTTCTCTATATAAGAGTTTGTCCAAGCTTGTCCTTTGCTACAAAAAGGATTGGGCCGCCTTGCTGCACTTTATTTACTTTTGTTATTGTTGCTCATTATAAACTATCCTATCACAAAACTATCTGTTACCACTTATTTCAGTACTTGCAGAGAATACCTTGCTGGAAACCGCTTATCATTTCCTTCTGCTCCTCGTTGGGTTTGACACTCTTACTTATCGAAAGGACTATGATAGATCCCCTATACTTGTGGGTCATCAATCGAGCACCACAAGATTGAACCCAAAGCTAAGCACTTCTCCCATTGCAAGAAAGATCAATCTAGTAGGCCAAACCAAACTGAAAATTCGAAGAGACTTGCAAAGATAACCAATCATACAGAAAAGAATTCAGAGAAGATTCAAATATTGTTCATAGATAGTCTTTATCATAAACCCATAATTCATCGGATCTCGACAAACACACCGCAAAAAGAGTTACATCAAATAGATCTCCAAGAGAATCGAGGAGAACTTTGTATTGAGATCCAAAGAGAGAGAAGAAGCCATCTAGCTAATAACTATGGACCCGAAGGTCTGAGGTAAACTACTCACACATCATCAGAGGGGCCATGGAGTTGATGTAGAGGCCCTCCATGATCAATGCCCCCTCCGGCGAAGCTCCGGAAAAGGCCCGAAGATGGGATCTCTTGGGTACATAAGGTTGCAGCGATGGAAATAGAGTTCCGTGGTGCTCCTGGATGTTTTCGGGGTATGTGCATATATATAGGAGGAAGAAGTAGGTCGGTTGAGCCACGAGGGGGGAGGGCACGCCTAGGGGGTAGGCGCGCCCCCTGCCTCGTGGCCACCTCGTTGGTTGCTTGGTGTCCACTCCAAGTCCTCTAGATCACGTTTGTTCCAAAAATCACGCTCCCAAAGGTTTCATCCCATTTGGACTCCATTTGATATTCCTTTTCTGCGAAACACTGAAATAGGCAAAAAACATCAATTTGGGCTGGGCCTTGGGTTAATAGGTTAGTCCCAAAAATAATATAAAAGTGTAAAATAAAGCCCATTAACATCCAAAAAAAGATAATATAATAGCATGGAACAATCAAAAATTATAGATACGTTGGAGACATATGAAGCATCCCCAAGCTTAATTCCTGCTCGTCCTCGAGTAGGTAAATGATAAAAACAGAATTTTTGATGTGGAATGCTTCCAAACATATTTATCAATGCAATTTTTCTTTATTGTGGCATGAATGTTCAGATCCGAAAGATTCAAGATAAAAGTTTAATATCGACAGAAAAATAATAATACTTCAAGCATACTAACTAAGCAATCATGTCTTCTCAAAATAACATGGCCAAAGAAAGTTATCCCTACAAAATCATATAGTCTGGTTATGCTCTATCTTCATCACACAAAATATTAAATCATGCACAACCATGATGACAAGCCAAGCAATTGTTTCATACTTTTGATGTTCTCAAACTTTTTCAACTTTCACGCAATACATGAGCGTGAGCCATGGACATAGCACAATAGGTGGAACAGAATGGTGGTTGTGGAGAAGACAAAAAGGAGAAGATAGTCTCACACCAACTAGGCGTATCAACGGGCTATGGAGATGCCCATCAATAGATATCAATGTGAGTGAGTTGGGATTACTGATGACCCAGAAGTATAGGGGATCTATCGTAGTCCTTTCGATAAGTAAGAGTGTCGAACCCAACGAGGAGCAGAAGGAAATGATAAGTGGTTTCCAGCAAGGTATTCACTGCAAGTACTGAAATAAGTGGTAACAGGTAGTTTTGTGATAGGATAATTTGTAACGAGCAAAAGGGAACAAAAGTAAATAAAGTGCAGCAAGGTGGCCCAATCCTTTTTGTAGCAAAGGACAAGCCTGGACAAACTCTTATATAGAGAAAAGCGCTCCCGAGAACACATGGGAATATCGTCAAGCTAGTTTTCATCACGTTCATATGATCCGCGTTCCGTACTTTGATAATTTGGTATGTGGGTGGACCGGTGCTTGGGTACCGTCCTTACTTGGACAAGCATCCCACTTATGATTAACCTCTATTGCAAGCATTCGCAACTACAACAAAAGTATTAAGGTAAACCTAACCATAGCATGAAACATATGGATCCAAATCAGCCCCTTACGAATCAATGCATAAACTAGGGTTTAAGCTTCTGTCACTCTAGCAACCCATCATCTACTTATTACTTCCCAATGCCTTGGCCCAAATAATGGTGAAGTGTTATGTAGTCGACGTTCACATAACACCACTAGAGGAGAGACAACATACATCTCATCAAAATATCGAACGAATACCAAATTCACATGACTACTAATAGCAAGACTTCTCCCATGTTCTCAGGAACAAATGTAACTACTCACAAAGCATAATCATGTTCATAATTAGAGGGGTATTAATATGCATATAGGATCTGAACATATGATCTTCCACCAAATAAACCAACTAGCATCAACTACAAAGAGTAATTAACACTACTAGCAACCTACTTGTACCAATCCCGGACTTGCAGACAAGAATTGGATACAAGAGATGAACTAGGGTTTTGAGAGGAGATGGTGCTGGTGAAGATGTTGATGGAGATTGCCCTCTCTCGATGAGAGGAGCGTTGGTGATGACGATGGCGATGATTTCCCCCTCCCGGAGGGAAGTTTCCCCGGCAGAACATCTCTGCCGGAGCCCTAGATTGGATCCACCAAGGTTCCACCTCGTGGCGGCGGAGTTTTGTCCGAGGAGATGGCTTATGATTTTTTCCTCATCAAAAGACTCCATATAGCATAAGATGGCCATCGGAGGGCCACCAGGAGGCCCACGAGGTAGGGGGCGAGCCCATGGGGTAGGGTGCGCCCCCACCCTCATGGGCAGGGTGTGCCCCCCTTTGGAACTTCTTGCGCTCAGTATTTTTTATATATTCTGAAAACGTCTTCCGTGAAGTTTCGGGACTTTTGGAGTTGTGCAGAATAGGACTCTAATATTTGCTCCTTTTCCAGCCCAGAATCCCAGCTGCCGGCATTCTCTCTCTTTATGTAAACCTTGTGAAATAAGAGAGAATAGGCATAAGTATTGTGACATAATGTGTAATAACAGCCCATAATGCAATAAATATCAATATAAAAGCATGATGCAAAATGGACGTATCACCTCCCCCAAGCTTAGACCTCGCTTGTCCTCAAGCGAAAGCCGTAATCGAAAAATATGTCCACATGTTTGGAGATAGAGGTGTCGATAAAAGTAAAATACGGACATGAGGGCATCATGATCATTCTTAGAACAACAACTTACATAATTCTTGTCATATGATTTCTTATGCTAGAGTAATTATTCAATCACAATTTCAATTATGAATCGTGAACTTCATTGAAAACTAACAAACTATAATCTCAGTCATTGGAGCAATTGCAATTTATCATAACATAAGAAAGAGTCAATATATAAGAGCTTTGCAGCAAGTCCACATACTCAACTATCATATAGTATTTCACAATTGCTGATACTCACGCAATACTTATGGGTATGGAGTTTTAATCGGACACAGAGAAAGATAGGGGCTTATAGTTTTGCCTCCCAACGTTTTACCTCAAGGGTAATGTCAAAAATAATAGTTCATGAAAATTCACATCCAATTAGCCATATATACCAGGATCTTTCAAAGATAATGTGCTTGCCAAATGATAAAATGTAAAAAGGAAGGGTGAAGATCACTATGACTCTTATGCAAGGTAGGAGATAAAAGTAAAAGATTGGCCCTTCGCAGAAGGAAGCAAAGGTTGGCATGCGCTTTTATGGTTGGATGCACAAAATCTTAATGCGAAAGAACGTCACTTTATATTGCCACTTGTGATATGGACCTTTATTATGCAGTCTGTCGCTTTTATTTCTTCCATATCACACGATCGTATAAAGCTTATTTTCTCCCACACTAATAAGTCTGACATATTTAGAGAGCAATTTTTATTGCCTGCACCGATGACAACTTAACTGGAGGATCTTACTCAATCCATAGGTAGGTATGGTGGACTCTCATGGCAAAACTGGTTTAAGTGTATTTGGAAGCACAAGTAGTATCTCTACTTGGTGCGATGAATTTGGCTAGCATGAGGGGGAAAGGCAAGCTCAACCATGTTGGATGATCCATGACAATATAATTTATCTCAGATGTAAGAAAACATAACCCATTACGTTGTCTTCCTTGTCCAACGTAAACTCTTTAGCATGTCATATTTTAATGAGTGCTCACAATCATAAAAGATGTCCAAGATAGTATATTTATATGTGAAGACCTCTCTTTCTTTATTACTTCCTATTAAATGCAGCGATGACCAAAACTATGTTTGTCAACTCTCAACAACTTTTATTCATCATACTTTTTCTATGTGAGCTCATTACTCTCTATAAGATCCATATGATCTCTTTGTTTCCTTTTTTATTTATTTCTCTTTTCTTTTATTCACTTAGGATCATGAGAAAATAATCAAGCCCTTGACTCAACACTAATCTTTATTATATATAGCTCACGGACTCGATTACATAGCGTGGTCATAAAGCAAAACTCAAAACTAGACCATGCCATAAACTTTATTCTACTAGATCAAGATATTACCAAAAGGATCAAACTAAGAAAAACGGTAAAGATAAAAGTGATGGTGATACGTGAAGGAAATATGCCCTAGAGGCAATAATAAAGCTATTATTTATTTCCTTATATCATGATAAATGTTTATTATTCATGTTAGAATTGTATTAACCAGAAACATAATACATGTGTGAATACATAGACAAACAGAGTGTCACTAGTATGCCTCTACTTGACTAGCTCGTTAATCAAAGATGGTTAAGTTTCCTAACCATGAACAATGTGTTGTTATTTGATTAACGAGGTCACATCATTAGTTGAATGATCTGATTGACATGACCCATTTCATTAGCTTAGCACCCGATCGTTTAGTATGTTGCTATTGCTTTCTTCATGACTTATACATGTTCCTATGACTATGAGATTATGCAACTCCCGTTTGCCGGAGGAACACTTTGGGTGCTACCAAACGTCACAACGTAACTGGGTGATTATAAAGGAGTACTACAAGTGTCTCCAATGGTAGATGTTGGGTTGGCGTATTTCGAGATTAGAATTTGTCACTCCGATTGTCGGAGAGGTATCTCTGGGCCCTCTCGGTAATACACATTACACAAGCCTTGCAAGCATTGCAACTAATGAGTTAGTTGCAGATGATGTATTACAGAACGAGTAAAGAGACTTGCTGGTAACGAGATTGAACTAGGTATTGGATACCGACGATCGAATCTCGGGCAAGTAACATACCGATGACAAAGGGAACAACGTATGTTGTTATGCGGTCTGACCGATAAAGATCTTCGTAGAATATGTAGGATCCAATATGGCCATCCAGGTCCTGCTATTGGTTATTGACCGGAGACGTGTCTCGGTCATGTCTACATTGTTCTCGAACCGTAGGGTCCGCACGCTTAACATTACGATGACAGTTATTATGAGTTTATGCATTTTGATGTACCGAAGGTTGTTCGGAGTCCCGGATGTGATCACGGACATGACGAGGAGTCTCGAAATGGTCGAGACATAAAGATTGATATATTGGAAGCCTATGTTTGGACATCGGAAGTGTTCCGGGTGAAATCGGGATTTTACCGGAGTACCGGGAGGTTACCGGAACCCCCCGGGAACCAAATGGGCCTTATTGGGCCTTAGTGGAAAGGTGAAAGGGGCAGCCCAAGGTGGGGTGCACGCCTCCCCCCTCCCCTAGTCCTATTAGGACTAGGAGAGGTGGCCGGCCCCCTTCTCCCTCTCTCCCTCTCGAGGAATCCTATTAGGAATAGGATTGGGGGGGGGGAGTCCTACTCCCGGTAGGAGTAGGACTCCTCCTGCGCCCTCCTCCTTTGGCCGGCCAGCCCTCCCCCTGGCAACCTTTATATACGGGGGCAGGGGGCACCTCTAGACACACAAGTTGATCATTGAGATCGTTCCTTAGCCGTGTGCGGTGCCCCCTGCCACCAAATTCCACCTTGATCATATCATTGTAGTGCTTAGGCGAAGCCCTATGTCGGTAGTACATCAAGATCGTCACCACGCCGTCGTGCTGACGGAACTCCTCCCCGAAGCTTTGCTGGATCGGAGCCCGGGGATCGTCATCGAGCTGAACGTGTGCTAAGAACTCGGAGGTGCCGGAGTAACGGTGCTTGGATCGGTCGGATTGGGAAGAAGACGTACGACTACTTCCTCTACGTTGTGTCAACGCTTCCGTTGCGATCTACAAGGGTACGTAGATCAGACTCTCCCCTCGTTGCTATGCATCACCATGATCTTGCGTGTGCGTAGGAATTTTTTTGAAATTACTACGTTCCCCAACAGTGGCATCCGAGCCTAGGTTTTATGGTTTGATCTTATTTGCACGAGTAGAACACAAGTGAGTTGTGGGCGATACAAGTCATACTGCCTACCAGCATGTCATACTTTGGTTCAGCGGTATTGTTGGACGAGACGACCCGAACCAACCTTACGCGTACGCTTACGCGAGACCGGTTCCCTCGACGTGCTTTGCACATAGATGGCTTGCGGGCGACTGTCTCTCCAACTTTAGTTGAACCGAGTATGGCTACGCCCGGTCCTTGAGAAGGTTAAAACGGAGTCTATTTGACAAACTATCGTTGTGGTTTTGATGCGTAGGTGAGATGAGTTCTTGCTTAAGCCCGTAGCAGCCACGTAAAACTTGCAACAACAAAGTAGAGGACGTCTAACTTGTTTTTGCAGGGCATGTTGTGATGTGATATGGTCAAGGCATGATGCTGATTTTATTGTATGAGATGATCATGTTTTGTAACCAAGTTATCGGCAACTGGCAGGAGCCATATGGTTGTCGCTTTATTGTATGCAATGCAATCGCGATGTAATGCTTTACTTTATTACTAAGCGCTAGTGATAGTTGTGGAAGCATAAGATTGGCGAGACGACAACAATGCTACGATGGAGATCAAGGTGTCATGCCGGTGACGATGATGATCATGAAGGTGCTTCGGAGATGGAGATCACAAGCACAAGATGATGATGGCCATATCATATCACTTATATTGATTGCATGTGATGTTTATCCTTTTATGCATCTTATCTTGCTTTGATTGACGGTAGCATTATAAGATGATCTCTCACTAAATTATCAAGAAGTGTTCTCCCTGAATATGCACCGTTGCCAAAGTTCGTCGTGCCCAGACACCACGTGATGATCGGGTGTGATAAGCTCTACGTCCATCTACAACGGGTGCAAGCCAGTTTTGCACACACAGAATACTCAGGTTAAACTTGACGAGCCTAGCATATGCAGATATGGCCTCAGAACACAGAGACCGAAAGGTCGAGCGTGAATCATATAGTAGATATGATCAACATAACGATGTTCACCATTAAAAACTACTCCATCTCACGTGATGATCGGTTATGGTTTAGTTGATTTGGATCACGTGATCACGTAGAGGATTTGAGGGATGTCTATCTAATTGGGAGTTCTTAAGTAATTTAATTAACTAAACTTAAACTTATCATGAACTTAGTACCTGATAGTATCTTGCTTGTTTATGTTGATTGTAGATAGATGGCTTGTGCTGTTGTTCCGTTGAATTTTAATGCGTTCCTTGAGAAAGCAAAGTTGAAAGATGATGGTAGCAATTACACGGACTGGGTCCGTAACCTGAGGATTATCCTCATTGCTGCATAGAAGAATTACGTCCTGGAAGCACCGCTGGGTGCCAGGCCTGCTGCTGGAGCAACACCAGATGTTATGAACGTCTGGCAGAGCAAAGCTGATGACTACTCTATAGTTCAGTGTGCCATGCTTTACGGCTTAGAATTGGGACTTCAACGACGTTTTGAACGTCATGGAGCATATGAGATGTTCCAGGAGTTGAAGTTAATATTTCAAGCAAATGCCCGAATTGAGAGATATGAAGTCTCCAATAAGTTCTATAGCTGCAAGATGGAGGAGAACAGTTCTGTCAGTGAGCATATACTCAAAATGTCTAGGTATAATAATCACTTGATTCAGATGGGAGTTAATCTTCCAGATGATTGCGTCATTGACAGAATTCTCCAATCACTGCCACCAAGCTACAAGAGCTTCGTGATGAACTATAATATGCAAGGGATGAACAAGACTATTCCCGAGCTCTTCGCAATGTTGAAAGCTGCGGAGGTAGAAATCAAAAAGGAGCATCAAGTGTTAATGGTCAACAAGACCACTAGTTTCAAGAAAAAGGGCAAAGGGAAGAAGAAGGGGAACTTCAAGAAGAACGGCAAGCAAGTTGCTGCTCAAGAGAAGAAACCCAAGTCTGGACCTAAGCCTGAAACTGAGTGCTTCTACTGCAAGCAGACTGGTCACTGGAAGCGGAACTGCCCCAAGTATTTGGCGGATAAGAAGGATGGCAAGGTGAACAAAGGTATATGTGATATACATGTTATTGATGTGTACCTTACCAATGCTCGCAGTAGCACCTGGGTATTTGATACTGGTTCTGTTGCTAATATTTGCAACTCAAAACAGGGACTACGGAATAAGCGGACACTAGCAAAGGACGAGGTGATGATGCGTGTGGGAAACGGTTCCAAAGTCGATGTGATCGCGGTCGGCACGCTACCTCTACATCTACCTTCGGGATTAATATTAGACCTAAATAATTGTTTTTTGGTGCCAGCGTTGAGCATGAACATTATATCTGGATCTTGTTTAATGTGAGACTGTTATTCATTTAAATCAGAGAATAATGGTTGTTCTATTTATATGAGTAATATCTTTTATGGTCATGCACCTTTGAAGAGTGGTCTATTTTTGATGAATCTCGATAGTAGTGATACACATATTCATAATGTTGAAACCAAAAGATGCAGAGTTGATAATGATAGTGCAACTTATTTGTGGCACTGCCGTTTAGGTCATATCGGTGTGAAGCGCATGAAGAAACTCCATACTGATGGGCTTTTGGAACCACTTGATTATGAATCACTTGGTACTTGCGAACCGTGCCTCATAGGCAAGATGACTAAAACACCGTTCTCCGGTACTATGGAGAGAGCAACAGATCTGTTGGAAATCATACATACCGATGTATGTGGTTCGATGAATATTGAGGCTCGTGGCGGATATCGTTATTTTCTCACCTTCACAGATGATTTAAGCAGATATGGGTATATCTACTTAATGAAACACAAGTCTGAAACATTTGAAAAGTTCAAAGAATTTCAGAGTGAAGTTGAAAATCATTGTAACAAGAAAATAAAGTTTCTACGATCTGATCATGGAGGAGAATATTTGAGTTACGAGTTTGGTGTACATTTGAAAAATTGTGGAATAGTTTCGCAACTCACGCCACCCGGAACACCACAGCGTAATGGTGTGTCCGAACGTTGTAATCGTACTTTACTAGATATGGTGCGATCTATGATGTCTCTTACTGATTTACCGCTATCATTTTGGGGTTATGCTTTAGAGACGGCCACATTCACGTTAAATAGGGCACCATCAAAATCCGTTGAGACGACGCCTTATGAACTATGGTTTGGCAAGAAACCAAAGTTGTCGTTTCTTAAAGTTTGGGGCTGCGATGCTTATGTGAAAAAGCTTCAACCTGATAAGCTAAAACCCAAAGCGGAGAAATGTGTCTTCATAGGATACCCAAAGGAGACTGTTGGGTACACCTTCTATCACAGATCCGAAGGCAAGACATTCGTTGCTAAGAATGGATCATTTCTAGAGAAGGAGTTTCTCTCGAAAGAAGTGAGTGGGAGGAAAGTAGAACTTGACGAGGTAACTGTACCTGCTCCCTTATTGGAAAATAGTACATCACAGAAAACTGTTTCTGCGACACCTACACCAATAAGTGAGGAACTTGATGATAATGATCATGAAACTTCAGAACAAGATACTACTGAACCACGTAGATCAACCAGAGTGAGATCCGCACTAGAGTGGTACGGTAATCCAATTCTGGAAGTCATGCTACTAGATCATGATGAACCTACGAACTATGAAGAAGCGATGGTGAGCCCAGATTCCGCAAAGTGGCTTGAAGCCATGAAATCTGAGATGGGATCCATGTATGAGAACAAAGTATGGACTTTGGTTGACTTGCCCGATGATCGGCAAGCAATTGAGAATAAATGGATCTTCAAGAAAAAGACTGACACTGACGGTAATGTTACTGTCTATAAAGCTCAACTTGTCGCAAAAGGTTTTCGACAAGTTCAAGGGGTTGACTACGATGAGACCTTCTCACCCGTAGCGATGCTTAAGTCTGTCAGAATCATGTTAGCAATTGCCGCATTTTATGATTATGAAATTTGGCAGATGGATGTCAAAACTGCATTCCTGAATGGATTTCTGGAAGAAGAGTTGTATATGATGCAACCGGAAGGTTTTGTCGATCCAAAGGGAGCTAACAAAGTGTGCAAACTCCAGCGATCCATTTATGGACTGGTGCAAGCATCTCGGAGTTGGAATAAACGCTTTGATAGTGTGATCAAAGCATTTCGCTTTATACAGACTTTTGGAGAAGCCTGTATTTACAAGAAAGTGAGTGGGAGCTCTGTAGCATTTCTGATATTATATGTGGATGACATATTACTGATTGGAAATGATATAGAATTTCTGGATAGCATAAAGGGATACTTGAATAAAAGTTTTTCAATGAAAGACCTCGGTGAAGCTGCTTACATATTGGGCATTAAGATCTATAGAGATAGATCAAGACGCTTAATTGGACTTTCACAAAGCACATACCTTGACAAGATTTTGAAGTTCAAAATGGATCAAGCAAAGAAAGGGTTCTTGCCTGTGTTACAAGGTGTGAAGTTGAGTCAGACTCAATGCCCGACCACTGCAGAAGATAGAGAGAAAATGAAAGATGTTCCCTATGCTTCAGCCATAGGCTCTATCATGTATGCAATGCTGTGTACCAGACCTGATGTGTGCCTTGCTATAAGTTTAGCAGGGAGGTACCAAAGTAATCCAGGAGTGAATCACTGGACAGCGGTCAAGAACATCCTGAAATACCTAAAAAGGACTAAGGATATGTTTCTCGTATATGGAGGTGACAAAGAGCTCACCGTAAGAGGTTACATTGATGCAAGCTTTGACACTGATCCGGACGATTCTAAATCGCAAACCGGATACGTGTTTACTTTAAACGGTGGAGCTGTCAATTGGTGCAGTTCTAAACAAAGCGTCATAGCGGGATCTACATGTGAAGCGGAGTACATAGCTGCTTCGGAAGCAGCGAACGAAGGAGTCTGGATGAAGGAGTTCATATCCGATCTAGGTGTCATACCTAGTGCATCGGGTCCAATGAAAATCTTTTGTGACAATACTGGTGCAATTGCTTTGGCAAAGGAATCCAGATTTCACAAAAGGACCAAACACATCAAGAGACGCTTCAATTCCATCCGGGATCTAGTCCAGGTGGGAGACATAGAGATTTGCAAGATACATACGGATCTGAATGTTGCAGACCCGTTGACTAAGCCTCTACCACGAGCAAAACATGATCAGCACCAAGGCTCCATGGGTGTTAGAATCATTACTGTGTAATCTAGATTATTGACTCTAGTGCAAGTGGGAGACTGAAGGAAATATGCCCTAGAGGCAATAATAAAGCTATTATTTATTTCCTTATATCATGATAAATGTTTGTTATTCATGCTAGAATTGTATTAACCGGAAACATAATACATGTGTGAATACATAGACAAACAGAGTGTCACTAGTATGCCTCCACTTGACTAGCTCGTTAATCAAAGATGGTTAAGTTTCCTAACCATGAACAATGTGTTGTTATTTGATTAACGAGGTCACATCATTAGTTGAATGATCTGATTGACATGACCCATTTCATTAGCTTAGCACCCGATCGTTTAGTATGTTGCTATTGCTTTCTTCATGACTTATACATGTTCCTATGACTATGAGATTATGCAACTCCCGTTTGCCGGAGGAACACTTTGGGTGCTACCAAACATCACAACGTAACTGGGTGATTATAAAGGAGTACTACAGGTGTCTCCAATGGTAGATGTTGGGTTGGCGTATTTCGAGATTAGAATTTGTCACTCCGATTGTCGGAGAGGTATCTCTGGGCCCTCTCGGTAATACACATTACACAAGCCTTGCAAGCATTGCAACTAATGAGTTAGTTGCAGATGATGTATTACAGAACGAGTAAAGAGACTTGCCGGTAATGAGATTGAACTAGGTATTGGATACCGACGATCGAATCTCGGGCAAGTAACATACCGATGACAATGGGAACAACGTATGTTGTTATGCGGTCTGACCTATAAAGATCCTCGTAGAATATGTAGGAGCCAATATGGGCATCCAGGTCCCGCTATTGGTTATTGACCGGAGACATGTCTCGGTCATGTCTACATTGTTCTCGAACCGTAGGGTCCGCACGCTTAACATTACGATGACAGTTATTATGAGTTTATGCATTTTGATGTACCGAAGGTTGTTCGGAGTCCCGGATGTGATCACGGACATGACGAGGAGTCTCGAAATGGTCGAGACATAAAGATTGATATATTGGAAGCCTATGTTTGGACATCGGAAGTGTTCCGGGTGAAATCGGGATTTTACCGGAGTACCGGGAGGTTACCGGAACCCCCCGGGAACCAAATGGGCCTTATTGGGCCTTAGTGGAAAGGTGAAAGGGGCAGCCCAAGGTGGGCTGCGCGCCTCCCCCCTCCCCTAGTCCTATTAGGACTAGGAGAGGTGGCCGGCCCCCTTCTTCCTCTCTCCCTCTCGAGGAGTCCTATTAGAAATAGGATTGGGGGGGGGGGGAGTCCTACTCCCGGTAGGAGTAGGACTCCTCCTGCGCCCTCCTCCTTTGGCCGGCCAGCCCTCGCCCTGGCAACCTTTATATACGGGGGCAGGGGGCACCTCTAGACACACAAGTTGATCATTGAGATCGTTCCTTAGCCGTGTGCGGTGCCCCCTGCCACCAAATTCCACCTCGATCATATCGTTGTAGTGCTTAGGCGAAGCCCTACGTCGGTAGTACATCAAGATCGTCACCACGCCGTCGTGCTGACGGAACTCCTCCCCGAAGCTTTGCTGGATCGGAGCCCGGGAATCGTCATCGAGCTGAACGTGTGCTAAGAACTCGGAGGTGCCGGAGTAACGGTGCTTGGATCGGTCGGATCGGGAAGAAGACGCACAACTACTTCCTCTACGTTGTGTCAACGCTTCCGTTGCGATCTACAAGGGTACATAGATCAGACTCTCCCCTCGTTGCTATGCATCACCATGATCTTGCATGTGCGTAGGAATTTTTTTGAAATTACTACGTTCCCCAACAATACGATACCGGGGCACTCCCCCAAGCTTGGCAGTTGGTAAGGGGAGTGCCCATACCAAATACTCAATTATTCTTTGTTGGTGGCGAAGGTGATGGTTTTGTTGATGGCGTAGGTTTGTCGTCCTTCTTCCAAGGCATAGGCTCACCATCATAGAAGGATGATCAAGTCTCCTGAAACCTCAGATCTGCAGCCAAACTCATCCTCTTGAATCTATATTCATACTTACAGTTTTGATTTTGTAGGTCATAGATATGGGCTTGGAGGTGCTCGATTTTCTCATGAAGCTTGAAGATGGCCTCCCCAAAGTCCTTGACGTCCAGATTGTGGTTATTGGTGAACTCCATGATCATAATGTGATTGGAATCGAGTCCACGCTCCACCATCTCCTGACACTTGAAAACATCTTGCTCCAATGCCTCGAGCCTTGTCTCCGTGCTTCCGGTCTTCCTTGGTCCTTCAACATCGCGGATGTGCAACAACCCCTCACGCATCTCAATGGTTTGAGGGTGTTGCAGCACCTCCGCGGGGTAGGGGTTGATGAGCTTCTCGAAGAACTGGTCCTTGGGGGCACTTGAAGATGACATGACGTCCTGGATTTGTCAGAAAAACAGCTCGAAACACAAACAGAGGATAATTGCGTGATACGGGAGTCAAAACCCCCGGGAGATTATATAATGAATTTTTACCAACCAAAATACGTATTGTGCAAGAAAACGGAGTCCGGAGAGCACACGAGGTGCCCACGAGGTAGGGGGCGCGCCCTCCACCCTCGTGGAGGCCTCGTGTCCTTCTCGGACTGCTTCTTATTTTTCTATTTTTCTAAATATTTCAAAACGGAGAAATATTGCCTTAAAAACTGTTTTGGAGTCGGTTTACTTACCTTACCACATACCTATTCCTTTTCGGAGTCTGAAACGTTCCAGAAAGTGTAGGCCAATTCTTTGACATTCATCACAAGATAAGACAAACTTACGCGCATCCTTGAAGAGAGTAGGCCAATAAAAACCAGATTGCAATACCTTATGTGCAGTTCTATCTCCAGCATGGTGTCCTCCATAAGCTTCGGAGTGACACTTGCATAGTATCTGTTCCTGTTCATGGTCGGGTTCACAACGTCTAATAACACCATTTACTCCTTTGTAAATATGTGGGTCATGCCAAAAGTAAAGCCTCAAATCATAGAAGAACTTTTTTGTTTCCTGGTATGTGAAACTAGGTGGTATGAATTTGGCAACAATGTAATTAGCATAATCAGCATACCATGGAGCAGTATGAGAAGCATTTATGACATTTAATTGCTCATAGGGAAAGCTATCTTCAATAGGTAGTGGGTCATCAAGCACATTTTCTAATCTAGACAAGTTGTCTGAAACGGGGTTCTCAGCTCCCTTTCTATCAACAATATGTAAGTCAAATTCTTGTAGCAAGAGAACCCATCTACTAAGTCTAGGTTCTAGCATCTTTCTTTTCCATAAGATATTTAATAGCAACATGATCAATGTGAATAGTTACTTTAGAATCAATAATAAGGTCTGAACTTATCACAAGCAAATACAACTGCTAAGAATTCTTTTTCAGTAGTAGCATAATTTCTTTGAGCATTGTCTAGGGTTTTACTAGCATATTGAATAACGTTTAATTTCTTATCAACTCTTTGCCCTTGAACAACACCTACAGCATAATCACTAGCATCACACATAATTTCAAAGGGAAAATTCCAATCAGGTGGCTAAACAATAGGTCCAGAGATCAATGCTTTCTTAAGTATTTCAAATGCTTCTACACAATCATCATCAACGACAAATGGTGTATCTTTTTGTAATAAATTAGTCAGAGGCCGATAAATTTTTGAGAAATCCTTAATGAACCTCCTATAAAATCCGGCGTGACCAAGGAAACTTCTTATACCTTTGATGTCCTTGGGACATGGCATCTTTTCAATAGCATCAACCTTGGCTCTATCAACTTCAATACCTCTTTCAGAAACTTTATGCCCCAAGACAATACCTTCATTAACCATAAAGTGGCACTTTTCCCAATTCAATACAAGATTAGTTTCTTCACATCTCTGCAAAACTCGATCAAGGTTGCTCAAGCAATCATCAAAAGAAGATCCATAGACGGAGAAATCGTCCATGAAAAGCTCACAAATCTTTTCACAAAAGTCAGAGAATATAGCCATCATGCATCTTTGAAAGGTAGCAGGTGCATTACATAAACCAAAAGGCATACGTCTATAAGCAAAAGTACCAAAAGGGCAAGTAAAAGTAATCTTTGATTGATCCTTGGCTGACACAGGTATTTGAGAGAAACCAGAATAACCATCTAGAAAGCAAAAATGTGTATGTTTGGATAATCTTTGTAGCATTTGATCTATAAAAGGTAAGGGGTAATGATCCTTTTTAGTGGCCTTATTTAATTTGCGGAAATCAATTACCATCCTATAACCTGTAATAATTCTTTGAGGAATCAATTCATCTTTATCATTAGGAACGACAGTAATACCTCCCTTCTTAGGGACACAATGGACATGACTTACCCACTGACTATCAGCAACGGGATAGATTATACCTGCCTCAAGGAGCTTTAGTATTTCCTTTCTTACCACTTCTTTCATTTTAGGATTCAGCCATCGTTGATGATCACGAACTGGTTTAGCATCTTCTTCCAAATTTATTTTATGTTGACATAGAGTGGGACTAATGCCCTTAAGATCATCAAGAGTATACCCAATAGCAGCACGCTGCTTCTTCAGAGTTTTCAATAATCTCTCTTCCTCATGCTCTGAAAGGTTAGCACTAATAATAACAGGATATATCTTTTTCTCATCAAGATAAGCATATTTAAGAGTATCAGGCAACGGTTTAAGCTCAAACACGAGATCACCCTTGGGTGGAGGAGGATCCCCTTGGATTTCAACAGGAAAATTGTGTTTCAGAATGGGTTCCTGTTTAAAGAATACTTCATCTATTTCCCTTCTTTCATTCATAAACATATCATTTTCATGGTCTAGCAAATATTGTTCTAAAGGATCACTAGGAGGTACGGCAATAGAAGCAAGACCAATAATTTCATCCTTACTAGGTAATTCTTCTTCACGGTGTTGTCTACTAAATTTAGAGAAATTAGAGTCATATCATCTAAACCGATAGTAACAACATCCCTTTTGCAATCTATGGTAGCATTAACAGTGTTCAGGAAGGGTCTACCAAATATAATGGGACAAAAGCTATATTGTGGTGAACCAAGAACAAGAAAATCAGCAGGATATTTAGTTTTCCCACACAAGACTTCACCATCTCTAACAATTCCCATTGGTGAAATAGTATCTCTATTGGCAAGTTTAATTGTGACATCAATATCTTCTAACTCAACAGGTGCAATATCATGCATAATTTCTCTATATAGGTCAATAGGTATTGCACTAGCACTAGCACCCATATCACATAAGCCATGATAACAATGATATCCTATTTTAGCAGAAATAACAGGCATGCCTACCATAGGTCTATGTTTATCTTTATCTTTAGCACAAGGTTTAGCAATTCTAGTAGTTTCATCAGAGAAATAAATAACATGCCCATCAATATTATCATCCAAAAGATCTTTAACAATAGCAATATTAGGTTCAACTTTAACTTGCTCAGGAGGTGTATATGTTCTAATATTGCTTTTATGAACCATAGTTGAAGCTTTAGCATGATCCTTTATCCTAACAGGGAAAGGTGGTTTCTCAACATAAGAAGTAGGAACAATAGGATCATTATAAGTGATAGTTTTTTGTTCAACTTTAATAGGTGCAGCTACTTTTACTTCTATGGGAGGATGATATTTAAACCACTTCTCCTTGGGGAGATCAACATAAGTAGCAAAAGATTCACAGAAAGAAGCTACTATCTGAGAGTCAAGTCCATATTTAATGCTAAATTTACAGAAAACATCGGTATCCATAAAAGATTTAACACAATCAAACTTAGGTGTCATACCTGACTCCTTATCTTCGTCGAGGTCCCAATCTTCAGAGTTGCGTTTAATTCTTTCCAATAAATCCCATTTGAATTCAATAGTCTTCGTCATAAAAGAGCCAGCACAAGAAGTATTGAGCATGGTGCGATTGTTATCAGAAAGCCGAGCATGTAAATTTTGAATAATCATCGCTCTTGAGAGCTCGTGATTGGGGCATGAACATAACATTGGTTTAAGCCTCCCCCAAGCTTGAGAGATGCTTTCTCCTTCGCGTGGCCAAAAATTATATATATAACTGCGACCACGATGAACAAGATGCATAGGATAAAACTTCTGATGAAATTCCAATTTCAATCGTTTGTAGTTCCATGACCCTGTATCATCACATAGCCTATACCATGTCAAAGCATCTTACTTCAAATATAAAGGGAAGACCTTCTTCTTAATAACATCTCCAGGTACACCTGCAAGCTTAAATAATCCACAAACTTCATCCACATATATTAGGTGCTCATCACGATGCGTTGTTCCGTCTCCTGCAAAAGGATTAGCTAGCAGTTTTTCTATCATACCCGAAGGAATTTCAAAGTAGAAATTTTCATTTTCAGTAGGTTCAGTAGGTTGAGGAGCAACTCTTTGCTCTACTGGTCGGGGTGAAGATACCCCGAACAAGCCCTCAGAGGATTTCTTTCCATAGTAACAAGTGGCAGTAAATTTCAGCAAACTATATAAATTTTTCCTTACCAAATTCCACCTACCAAAGGCGCTTCACTCCCCGGCAACGGCGCCAGAAAAGAGTCTTGGTGACCCACAAGTATAGGGGATATATCGTAGTCCTTTTGATAAGTAAGAGTGTCGAACCCAACGAGGAGCAGAGGGAAAGGATAAGCGGTTTCCTGCAAGGTATTCTCTGCAAGTACTGAAATAAGTGGTAACAGATAGTTTTGTGATAGGATAATTTGTAACGAGCAAAAGGTAACAAAAGTAAATAAAGTGCAGCAAGGTGTCCCAATCCTTTTTGTAGAAAAGGACAAGCCTGGACAAACTCTTATATAGAGAAAATCGCTCCCGGGGACACATGGGAATATTGTCAAGCTAGTTTTCATCACGTTCATATGATTCGCGTTCAGTACTTTGATAATTTGGTATGTGGGTGGACCAGTGCTTGGGTACTGTCCTTACTTGGACAAGCATCCCACTTATGATTAACCTCTATTGCAAGCATCCACAACTACAACGAAAGTATTAAGATAAACCTAACCATAGCATGAAACATATGGATCCAAATCAGCCCCTTACGAAGCAACGCATAAACTAGGGTTTAAGCTTCTGTCACTCTAGCAACCCATCATCTACTTATTACTTCTCAATGCCTTCCTCTAGGCCCAAATAATGGTGAAGTGTTATGTAGTCGACGTTCACATAACACCAGTAGAGGAGAGACAACATACATCTCATCAAAATATCGAACGAATACCAAATTCACATGACTACTAATAGCAAGACTTCTCCCATGTCCACAGGAACAAACGTAACTACTCACAAAGCATAATCATGTTCATAATCAGAGGGTTATTAATATGCATATATGATCTCAACATATGATCTTCCACCAAATAAACCAACTAGCATCAACTACAAGGAGTAATTAACACTACTAGCAACCTACTAGTACCAATCCCGGACTTGGAGACAAGAATTCGATACAAGGTATGAACTAGGGTTTTGAGAGGAGATGGTGCTGGTGAAGATGTTGACAAAGATTGCCCTCTCTCGATGAGAGGAGCGTTGGTGATGACGATGGCGATGATTTCCCCCTCCCGGAGGGAAGTTTCCCCGATAGAACAGCTCTGCCAGAGCCCTAGCTTGGATCCACCAAGGTTCAGCCTCGTGGCGGTGGAGTTTCGTCCGAGGAGATGGCTTATGATTTTTTCCTCATCGAAAGACTCCGTATAGCAGAAGATGGCCATCGGAGGGCCACCAGGGGGCCCACGAGGTAGGGGGCGCGCCCCCACCCTCGTGGGCAGGGTGTGGCCCCTGGTGAACTTCTTGTACTCAGTATTTTTTATATATTCTGAAAACGTCTTCCGTGAAGTGTCGGGACTTTTGGAGCTGTGTAGAATAGGTCTCTAATATTTGTCCTTTTCCAGCCCAGAATCGCAGCTGGCGGCGTTCTCCCTCTTTATGTAAACCTTGTAAAATAAGAGAATAGGCATAAGTATTGTGACATAATGTGTAATAACAGCCCATAATGCAATAAATATCGATATAAAAGCATGATGCAAAATGGACGTATCAATTACCATGCAACGGATGCACTAGAGCTATAAGTGTATGAAAGCTCTACAAAAGAAACTAAGTGGGTGTGCATCCAATGTGCTTGCTCACGAAGACCTAGGGCAATTTGAGGAAGCCCATCATTGGAATATACAAGCCAAGTTCTATAATGTAAAATTTCCACTAGTTTATGAAAGTGACAACATAGGATATTCTCTATCAAGAAGATCATGGTGCTACTTTGAAGCAAAAGTGTGGAAAAAGGATAGTAACATTGTCCCTTCTCTCTTTTCCTCTAATTTTTTTATTTGGGCCTTCTTTCTTTTTTTGGCCTCTTTTCTCCCCTTTTTTCGTCTAGAGTCTCATCCCGACTTGTGGGGGAATCATAGTCTCCATCATCCTTTCCTCACTGGGACAATGCTCTAATAATGATGATCACCACACTTATTTTTACTTACAACTCAAGAATTACAACTCAATACTTAGAACAAAATATGACTCTATGTGAACACCTCCGGCGGTGTAAAGGGATATGCAATGAATCAAGAGTGACATGTATGAAAAATTATGAAAGGTGGCTCTGCCACAAATACGATGTCAACTACATGGTCATGCATGGCAATATGACAATGATGAAGCGTGTCATAACAAACGGAAAGGTGGAAAGTTGCATGGCAATATCTCTTAGAATGGCTATGGGAATGCCACAATAGGTAGGTATGGTGGCTGTTTTGAGGAAGGTATATGGTGGGTGTATGATACCGGCAAAAAGTGCGCGGTTATAGACAGGCTAGCAAACGTGGAAGGGTGAGAGTGTGTATAATCCATGGACTCAACATTAGTCATAAAGAACCCACATACTTATTGCAAAAATCTATTAGTTATTGAAACAAAGTACTACGCACATGCTCCTAGGGGGATAGATTGGTATTAACAGACCATCGTTCGTCCCCGACCACCACTCATCAGGAAGACAATCAATAAATAAATCATGCTCCGACTTCATCACATAATGGTTCACCATACGTGCATGCTATAGGAATCACAAACTCCAACACAGGTATTTCTCAAATTAACAACTACTCAACTATCTTGACTCTAATATCACCATCTCCATATCTCAAAACAATTATCAAGTGTCAAACTTCTCGTAGTATTCAATGCACTTATATGAAAGTTTTTATTATTCCTAAATGCAAATTACCATGCTGTTCTAAAGGACTCTCAAAATAATATAAGTGAAGCATGAGAGATCAATTATTTCTATAAAATAGAACCACCGCCGTGCTCTAAAAGATATAAGTGAAGTACTAGAGAAAAAATTATCCAACTCAAAAGATATAAGTGAAGCACATAGAGTATTCTAATAAATTCCAATTCATGTGTGTCTCTCCCAAAAGGTGTGTACATCATGGATGATTGTGGTAAACTAAAAAGCAAAGACTCAAATCATACAAGACACTCCAAGCAAAACACATATCATGTGGCGAATAAAAATATAGCGCCAAGTAAAGTTACCGATGGACGAAGACGAAAGAGGGGATGCCTTCCGGGGCATCCCCAAGCTTAGGCTTTTGGTTGTCCTTGGATTTTACCTTGGGGTGCCTTGGGCATCCCAAAGCTTAGGCTCTTTCCACTCCTTGTTCCATAATCCATCAAATCTTTACCCAAAACTTGAAAACTTCACAACACAAAACTTGAAAGAAAATCTTCGTGAGCTCCGTTAGTAAAAGAAAACAAACCACCACTTCAAGGTACTGTAATGAACTCATTATTTATTTATATTGGTGTTAAACCTACTGTATTCCAACTTTTCTATGGTTCATAAACTCTATTACTAGCCATAGATTCATCAAAATAAGCAAACAACACACGAAAAACAAAATCAGTCAAAAATAGAACAGTCTGTAGTAATCTGTAGGTTTAGAATACTTATGTGATACGTCCATTTTGCATGATGCTTTTATATAGATATTTATTGAATTATGGGCTGTTATTACACATTATGTCACAATACTTATGCCTATTCTCTCTTATTTTACAAGGTTTACATAAAGAGGGAGAATGCCGGCAGCTGGGATTCTGGCCTGGAAAAGGAGCAAATATTAAAGACCTATTCTACATAGCTCCAAAAGTCCTGAAACTTCACAGAAGTCATTTTCAGAATAAATAAAAAATACTGAGCGCAAGAAGTTCTGGAGAGGGGCCACACCCTGCCCACGAGGGCGGGGGCGCACCCTACCCCCTGGGCGCGCCCCCTGCCTCGTGGGCCCCCTGGTGGCTCTCCGATACCCATGTTCTGCTATATGGAGTCTTTCGGTGAGGAACAAATTATAAGCTAGCTTTAGGGATGAGACTCCACCGCCACGAGGCGAAACCTTGGCGGAACCAATCTAGGGCTCTGGCAGAGCTGTTCTGCCGGGGAAACTTCCCTCCGGGAGGGGGAAATCATCGCCATCATCATCACCGACGATCCTCTCATCGGGAGGGGGTCAATCTCCACCAACATCTTCACCAGCACCATCTCCTCTCAAACCCTAGTTCATCGCTTCTATCAAATGCTCGTCTCCAAGTCTGGGATTGGTACCTGTGGGTTGCTAGTAGTGTTAATTACTCCTTGTAGTTGATGCTAGTTGGTTTATTCGGTGGAAGATCATATGTTCAGATCCTATATGCATATTAATACCCCTCTGATTATGACCATGAATATGCTTTGTGAGTAGTTTCGTTTGTTCCTGAGGACATGGGAGAAGTTTTGCTATTAGTAATCATGTGAATTTGGTATTCGTTCGAAATTTTGATGAGATGTATGTTGTATCTCCTCTAGTGGTGTTATGTGAACGTCGACTACATGCACTACAAAAAAATACACTTCCGTGATGATACGTGTTTGTCACAGTAGGTCGCGTTTTTTGTCATGCATGTACATCCATGACAAATTTATGACAGAATCAAGATAGTCATACATGTGTTGTCGTAGAAGTGTTCCATGACATTACCAAAATTATCATCACGGAAGTGTCCACTTCCATGACGATAAATCGCGCGTCACAGAAGTGCTTTCGTCAAGGGTGACCGACACGTGGCATCCACCGTAACGGAACATCGTTAAGCTATCGGGTCGGGTTTTGGATCCGATAACCCGTTAACAGCCCCGACCAATGGGGATTTTCCACGTGTAAAATCATCATTGGCTGGAGGAAACACGTGTCGGCTCATCGTCGGGACAGATGTCATCCACTCATTGGACAAAAGGCGCCTATGATACGTTGACACGTGGCATGGCCCAATAGAGGCCCATTCCTGTGAAAAGGCCGGCCCGTTTGACTTGGTCAAAAGGTGGCGGGACGGCCCATGGAGAGCCTGTTAACGGCCTGTTCGCATATAGCCTATTTACAGCCCGCTAACCCAAGGCCCGTTACGCCCTATCCGAATTAGGCCCAGTAGCGTCATCTGGGCCATCCAATATGATTCCAGCCCGTTTTCACTTCTGGCCTATGTATGGCCCATGACGTCTTTCGGCCCATATGAGGCCCTATGTAACTCTTGGCCTATTAACGGCCCGTGGTGAAACTGGCCCGTAATGAACATTGTATCACTTTACACCCATTAACGGCCCGTGGTGAAACTGGCCTGTAATGAACAGTGTATCACTTTATAACCATTAACGGCCTGTTATTCCATTGGGCCGTCTCTAGCCCATGTTATCTTTCGGCCTTCTCAGAGCCCATTTATTCTTGGGCTCATTTCCAGCATTCGTTTACTTACGGCCTGTTACTGTCATTTTCTGCTTGTGGGCCAAATTCAGCCCGTGGTTACAGTCAGCCCATTTGTGGTCCGTTAATACGTTGGGCCGTTTTCTGAGCATCATCAAATACGGCCTATTAACATTGGCCCGTTATGGTCGGCCCATGAACGGACGATTCCAACTCTAGCCCGTTTACGGCCAGAATGCAGTCCGTTTGGCCCATGTTTGGCCAATCGATCATACGGCCCATATAAGGCCTATTGATGATACAGCCCGTACAAGGCCCATTGATGATACGGCCCGTAGAAGGCCCATTGTTTCTATGGCCCGTAGAAGGCCCACTGTTTCTATGGCCCGTAGAAGTCCCACTGTTTATACGGCCCGTAGAAGGCCCACTATTTCTACGGCTCGTAGGAGGCCTAGTGTCACTACAGTAAATATTAGCCCATGGTTATTGTGGCCTAGTTTTAAAAAAATAGGTTATTGCAGCCACTAGCAAACCACAGAAAAAGAACTACACTGACTACAAGCAAACAAATAAACAAGACAACAAGGAAAAAAAATAAATAAGCAAGCAACTTACACTAGGCTATCACGGCTATTACACATATTACATCCACTGGGCATCAAAGTTCGGCACCAGTGCAAATATAGGGAACACAACAGCATATAAATGCCACAACAAAACAAGTCCAGAACTGAAACCACTTCAGAAGATCTCAAGAAACAATATCCTGGGTACCCATAATGCTAGCAAGATGCTTAGCAAGCTTATTAACTTTCTCTTGTTTGGCGCTTAAGTCCTTCAGCTCTTGCTGTTGCACCAGAAAGTATGCATCTGAATTCTGCAGGGACTTCCTCAGTCATTCGGCTTCCTGTCGCATAACATCTGATCGATGTCTTTCAACTTGAAGTTGAGACTCAAGAAGCCGAACCGATTCAGGCAATGAGTTCGAAGAGCTGGTGCCAGTAGTGGTAGCCAGTAACTCGAACACTACATCAAGACAGGAGTTTGGGGTTGTCTCAGTGTCTTCCATATAGTTCTTATCAGCTTTCTTGGAGACCAATAGGGATGTCTCACTATCTTGAACCTTATTTGCATTACTTCCTTTACCATTGCATAACAGGGTACTCTTCTCCAATATTTTATCCGCGTTCTAAAAGCGAAACAAACAAACACATCTCAGGTTTGCAATGTAGTATATGAAACTCATTTTGGTAAACCAGTTTAGTAGTAAGGTGGACAGGATAACAGCATGAAACAAACATATATATATGTAGTATGGTCACTATATGGTCTATATCATTCTAGTTTATGTTGCCAAATGAAGATAGATATTGTTCGAATCATATCTATTTAAGACAAAGCAGCATAGATAGAATATAAGTGTGGGAAACTACACAGCAATAACAACACTTGTAATGTGCATGGCATGAGAACATAACTATTTATTCAATTGAAACTGAAATCAACATAGAGCAAATTACAACAGCAAACAGCCAAACACGTTGAAGAAACAGGTTTAAAACATACCTGTTGCGCCATTGGAGTTTTAGTTGCATCCTTCAAATTTGAAATTAGTTGGTATCAGTAAATACAGTGATGCAAGAGCAAAGTAGTTTGAACCATAGCTACGGAACCTGACCTAAGAACAATTCTTCTTCTGCTTTAAGCGTTGACTTCGGGTTCGGAGTGGTGGTCCTCGTGATTTGGGCACTGCAGTTGCCTTACTAACTGCTCGTGTGGTGGAGACGGTGCTGTGTCAACGGGAACTAGGTGTCTATCTGCTGGGGTTGGGGTTAGAAGGGGTGTAGCTGGTTCTTTGTCCAACTGGGTAGGGGTACAATCTGCATGAGTGTAGGTTATGTGTGGTGGGGCTGGTTCTTGGCCAAGTACAACAGTGGTTCTATCTGCATCGACCGGTAGCACGATCTTTTCTGAAGACCGTGTTTTTACTCCCATAGATACTGCCATCACTCCCTCCAATTGAAATGGCTGATAAACAAGAAAAGTAATTGAATGTACAAACATTGTAAGATAGACATGTGCAATGGATAGTAGGGAAGAAAACAGGGCATGAAATAATTCACATTTATGTTGTCTAATCAAACAGAATAGCAGGACATAATTTCACATATATGATGGCTAATTAAACAGGATAGCATGACACAATTTCACATGTATGATGGCTAACTAAACAGGATAGAATGACATACTTCAAAATATGATGACTATGTAAACAGGATGACATGATATAACTATACGATGTGTCTATTAAAGTGGTTGGCATGCCATAAATCACAAACATGCCGTCGATGGAAACATGATGGCATGATATAATTCACGGATAGAATGACATAATTTAAATATGATGACTATGTAAATAGGATGAGATGATATAACTATATTATGTCTTTAGAAAATGGGTTGGCATGCCATAATTCAGATACATGCTGTCTATGTAAACATCATGGCATCGCATAATTCAAATATATGATTTATATACTAAGGAAGTGAGCAGAGGGCAATCACATATATGATGTGTGAACTAAGGAGATGGCATTCAATATTGTGTATATGATGTAAAAACTAAGCATTGCAATACAGCATATGCATTATATGAGTAATATAACCCTACCAAGTTTGAGCATACACCTCAGGGGGATAATAGGACTAGTCATCTGGCTCTGAATCCTCCTCTGAAGATATCTGCTTCAGCAGGTAGCATTGTCTGCTCTGAAGACCTTGTTTTCACTCCAGATTTCTCCATCACCAATTCAAATGGCTGATGCACAGGAAGAGCAGTTGAATATACAAACATTGTCAACAAAAGCAATGAGAAATACAAAAAAAAGGACGACATGATATAATTCACATATATGACGCTTGCCTAAATAGCATGGCATTGCATAATTCACATACATAATGCCTTGCAACAAGGTAACATTGCATAATTCACATATATAATGTCTTGCAACAAGATGGCATTGCATAATTCACATATATGGTAATTAGACACTAAATAGGGGGCATTCACACAAAGCATGTCTAAACTAAGCAAATGACATAGCAATGCAAGATACCATACGCACGATATGAGCAACATAACCCTGCCAAGTTAGGGCATGCACCTCGGGGGGGGGGGGGGATATGACTGGTCATCTATCTCTGAATCCTCCTCTGAGGAGCTATCGGTAACCAGCAAGACATGCGCTTCGTCAGATAGCATTGTCTGCTCTGAAGACCTTGTTTCCACTCCAGATTTTTCCATGACCGTGACAAATGGCTGATGCACAGGAAGAGTAATTGAATGTACTAAAATTGTTGACAAATTTAACACGTAATAAAAAATGATGGCATGATATAATTCACATATAAGATGACTGGCTAACCAGGGTGGCATTGCAAAATTCACATATATGGTGCCTGGCTAGACAAGATGGCATTGCATGATTCACATATACGATAAAGAAACTAAACAGATGGCATTGACACAAAGCATGTATAAACTAAGCAAATGACATCTTTAATGTATACAGTAAGCAATGCAAGGCACCATATGCATGATATTACCAACATCAGCATGCCAAGTTAGAGTGAAGACCTCATGGGGTAAATAGGAGTGGTCTTCTCCTTTTGAATCCCCCTCATAACAGTTATCTTCCTCTTGATTATGATCCGAAATGGGTGGAGGGGGCTGCCTTTGCGCCCACCACGGAACGACGTCTGCATGAAATTTTATTGCCACGCAAGGCTCGTCTCTTTTGCTCTACATGATCAGTTCCATTGTGTACAATAACTGGCATGCATAGGAATAAAATATAGTGAGATTATGTAAGGAGTGCATGCACAAATCCAGAGTGATGGTAGAAAACTGTGGATAGACCCAAAACCAATGATAGCAGGCAGATAATAGCTTTAGTTAAAAAATACAGATAATGGCTCTTTTAATGTTTGTTTGCATCCAACATGAAACTCATAGTAGACGCCGGAGATTAACCAGATAGTAGACAGATAGTACTGATTGCTACCCCAATATGTACCCCACAACCATTTAAAAACTCAAGTTTCAGCATTAGTTTGGACCTGACTCGGAGTCTAATAGGTGAACACGACGATAATGTAGCATGTCATCATATTAAGCGACGCATAATGTAAGCAGACACGGAAGAGTGCGACCTCTCTTGCGGACCCATGTAGTCCTCAAGGTCATCTGCTCAGTTGATGATGGTAATGCAGTTGTCGTGGCTGCCGGCGGCGGGGAAGAAGATCTAAGGCGGCGAAAGACAGTCTGGAGAGCGGATCCCTGCTGTGGTGAACCCTTCCGTCGTTGGAGTAGCTGAGCTGGGGCGGAACACAGCGCCGCAGGAGCAGGACAAACCACACAAGGTTTTCTTTGACACATATCTGTAACATAAGTAATTGAGTATGGGCTTGTTTGAATTTTAGGATTCTAACAATGCATGGATAAGAAATAGACAGGAATAGGATAGAATGCACGTGCAAAACAGAGAATTTAAAAACACAGGATTTCTGCCAATCTGGGTGTTTGATTCACAACAATTGGAAGATCACAGGATGCAAAAAAGCATGGTGAGATTAAGTCAAACCACAAGAAAATGTACGGTTATAATGCTATTATGCTACTATCTCTAAGTCTTGTGCTTGATGAATAGGAATATGGAAAGGAGGAAAAGTGGAAATTAGAATTCCTGCTGTTTTTCTTTCAAGGAGACACTAAAGGAACAAATCCTACAGTTTTCCTTTGCTCCATTCCTTTGCACCAAATTCATGAAAAGTAGCACCATAGGAAACTTTCCAATTCCGATGTTTTTCATTCACTTTTCCTTTCAAGCACTGGTGATTCTAGTAGGCAGGCTTGAGCAAGGAAAATCCTACACTAAAAAAATGTTTTTGTGCTACTTCTATTACTTTGGACCCAGGACACTACCATACTAGCTCAACTCCCAGTCCCATCGACAAATGCACAGCTCAAACGCGCAGAGATAAATAATGATGTCGTCAAGAGAGTCCATCACGGATAGCTAAGTTG
This sequence comes from Triticum monococcum, assembly GCA_034509565.1. Taxonomy (NCBI): domain Eukaryota; kingdom Viridiplantae; phylum Streptophyta; class Magnoliopsida; order Poales; family Poaceae; genus Triticum; species Triticum monococcum. Next base: position 497,685,506 of record CM067845.1, on the reverse strand, counting down.
CCAGGTACCTCACTGCTTGTCATATAGTAGGACAAAATAATCGTACTTCCCGTTACTACGAGTGCTCAGTGGACAATATATATAACATGTAGAGTAAAAAAGAGATGCAACAAGTGTACAACCTCTTTGGCGAAGCCATGTCGATCTCAGCGTGATTGAGTTGGCCGGTGAGGATGCTCCGGCTGACTTGGCTATCCGAGGAGGGGAAGAAGATCTTAGGCGTCTGGAGATGGAGCCCGAGGTACTGCTCCGTTGTGATGGAGGGTTTCGTCTTTGGAGCAGCTCCGGTGAGTTGTACGACGCCGAGGCTGAAGCAGGACAAGAGAGACAACGAACAATGTTATCCTGAGTGGAATTCTAATAGCATCTTCAATAGATGACGTAAAATACATAACCACAAAGTGCTAGATGTAAAATACATCAGCCGCTCATCTCTGAACTTAACTGTCGAAACTGAATTTAATTGTCGAAATTGAACTTAACTGTCGAAACTGAACTTAACTGTCGAAACTGAATTTTGTTGTCGAAACTGAACGCACTAGCAAGGTGAGGCTACACGTTAGTCGACTGACTTTTTCATCTCTGGTCAGTCAATTTTGCAGCCGTTGGATACGAAATCAAGGGCCTGTGGTTCATCTTCAACCTCCACCCCCCTGAGCCGGCCAAACAGCAGCCTCCCGTCGCCCGCGGCCGGCGGTGCGTCGCCCCGCCCACCCCAAAAACACTCCCCACCGCCGGTCCGTCGCCGCCCCGGCCATCCCTCTAGCCCCCCCCACCCCCGTGCCGAGATTTTTCTCCGGCGATCCCCACGCCACCGCCCCGCCACCGCCGGCGAGCACCGCCCCCATTCTGAACCCTAAGATAGATAGTGGGGTACCTCTCCGGCGAGCCCCCCTCCCCGCTGCGGCTGGTTCTTCCTTCACCCCGGCGGCATCAAAGTGAAGTGTAGCTAAATCGGAGCAGCATCGCAAGCAAGAGCAAGAGCGAGAGCAGCAACGCGAGCAAGAGCAATAGCAAGAGCAGACCAGGCAGGGGACCGAGAGCAAGAGCAGATCGGCAGCATGAGCGAGAGCTAAAGCAGCAGCAGGTCCTGCTGATGTGGAAGTCGCCGCCGAGGGAGCGACATCGTGGAGGAAGTGGCCGGCGACGCCGCCGCGGATGGAACCGCGCCGTGTTGGCTCGGGGCCAAGCGCCGGCAGCACCGTGAGATCGAATCAAGAAGAAAATGCAGCAATTAGTGTACAACCTCTTTGGTGGCGCCGATTAGGCCGCAGCTTCATCCGAGGAAACGGTGATGATGATGCTCTTCCGGTAGTGCAGGTGAAGACGGCGGTGTGGGAATGGAGGTGGCGCGAAAGACGAGGGGAACATTGGGGCAGCTCCTTGGAGGTGGAGGACGGGGTGGCTAAACCGGCGGGACGATGAGATCGACGAAGGATCCTTATCCGGTATGGTGGATGAGGGACGTCGAGGTGTTGCTATGGACGACGTCGTTGGGGAATAGGCTCCGGCTGGGTGGCGGATGGAGCAGGGTGTGGGTTCTCGTCACGGGTTTTCACGGCCTCCGAAATGTGGGGTAAGTTACAAAAGTACCCCCACCGATTTGAAGCGGTTCTTTCGGTTCAGGGGTACCACGGGCATTTCGCGTGTCGGGATTTCACTGGAGGTGGGAGTTTTCGCGCGCGTTGTAATTTCGGAATAGCAAGGAGCGGGTTGAGACGGAGGGAGTTTTCGGAGCACAACGAGAGAAAGATATATCTTAAATTTTTCGGGCTAACAAGGCGCGGGTTGAAGAGGCGGGAGTTTCGCAGCACGATAGACAGAGACGCTAGCTTGAATTTTCGGCATAACAAGGCGCGGCTTGAAATTTCGAAAGAACAAGCTTAACATGTACCAAAAAAGACAATTTGCACCTCAACACGCACAACACACACACACACAAACACCATTTAGACTAGAGTAAGGTACACGTGCATTGCATGCATGAGATTTGGCAACCAAATTATGAATAAATACCACATTATAGCATGCAAGCTTCGAGTCTATGCATGATGTAGATGTTCGTTTAATTCTTATAGTTCATTTCATTCAAAAGCATCTAGTTTTTATAAGAAAGCTAATCTATTTTAAGATTCATGGAATTGTGTGTCGTAAGACATAAAGTAAAAACAAATAATGGCAAATCATGTAGAAAAACATTTGGGCAATTCTGATACAGAAGATTCTAGAACAAATAAGAAGTGCTTGTGTTTTGATGTTAGTGCATTATGCTTAAGTTCAACCATGGAGTCTTCTAGATTATACATGTGGCGAAATCTGGTGGAATCTAGATGATATCCAACGGCCAATAGTGCTCAAACTTGCCATCTTTGGACCATCGGATTTGCCTCATCCAACGACCATCTTTCAAAGTTAAAGTTACCCGCACACAATATAAAAAATATATAATATATATAGGGGTATAGATATAGATATGTGATGCAAAATCCGCCCATCATCTCCAATTAGAATAGTGTGTCCATGCACGGATGCGACGTGGCCAAATGATGTCTGCCATCGGTATCTCAAATTTAAATCAGTCTGACCTTGTTCAATGTGTATACATTACAACATGCTTGTTTCCAAACCACACCGCGCAGATCTCCGTTATATTCATGCATGCATGGGTTTCAAACATCAGGATCTCTTATTCAAATATTTGAATTCAACTTTACATTGATTGTGACCTCACCTATTCACCTATTCTTTTACACCCACATAGTAGTCTTCTCTTTATAATTGTACCACTAACTTTCTCTCGTGCATGCATGCACACACACTACCAGTCGGCATTATCCATCGCACGCATGCAATCTTTTTCTTCTGGTTGGTGTCCCATGAAGGCACACACCAACACACATCCCCCTCTCCATCATATCGGGCATTCTTTATCTCTCACGCGTGCATGCGCAACGATCGATATTCCTCTATGTATGTGTGTATATAGCTAGGTCTTTCATAGTTTTCCACACAAACCGATCAATCGATATATCCAGTGAGGTCTCACCCTCTTTCCCACGTCCACATCGATCAATCTATACCTCTCTATATAGGATTAACATATATAGCTAATACACCCACATTAATTATGTATCCAACGGCCCCCTCTCATCATCCATGCCTTCCGCTTCATCTCTCAGACGCGTGCACAATGGCGAAGACAGGGGCAGTAAGGTCCATGCCCCCTCCCCCCTAACATCACTATATATCAAGGGTAATATGAATGTGATCATTAGGCAATTGCTGCTAAAAATGGTTTAATTCCATGAATTGACCCTCCTTGTAAAGGATTAGCAATGCTTGGCCCCCTAGCTCATTTATTTTTCATGGCTCCGCCACTGCGCGCATCAGCGCACATGTTCGCCCCCTCTCTCTGAATATCGATCTCACACTTGTGCATTCCTTCATAGTCTCCCTCCACTCGGCCCCTCGCAGCATCTTATAGCCCCCCACCGAATTTTTCCACACGTACAATCTAGCAGACTCCATGGTTGAACTTAAGCATAATGCACAAACCTCAAAACAACAGTGGTTCTCTTTTGTTCTAGAATCTTCTGTATCATAACTGCCCAAACTTTTTTCTAGTTGAATTGCCATTATTTGTTTTTACTTCATGCTTTACAATGCACAATTCCATGAATCATAAAATATATTAAGGGCTTCTTTGATTCAAAGGATTGTCAAAGGAATTTTGGAGGATTCTAATCATTAGGAATTTTTCCTATCTTGGTTGTTTGATTCGTAGGATTGTAAACCATAGGAATTTTTTCATATGATTCATTTGCACTAGATTTCATAGGAAACATCCCATACACTCAAACCTCTTTGAAAGAATTCTGCGTTTTTTCTATGCACAATCAAACACTCGTACAATCCTGTAGGATTCAAGACGACATTCCACTATAATCCCATGTTTTTCCTATTCCCACGTTCTTAGCTTTTCTATAAAAACAAATTGATTTTGAATGAGATGAACTATAAGAATTAAACGAAGGGCTACATCAGGCATATATGACTCAGAGCTTACATGCTATAGTGTGGTATTTTTTCATAATTTGGTTGCAAAATCTGATGCGTGCAATGCACGTGTACCTTACTAGTACTTCGAGTATGTGCAAAACACGTAAATTAGAATACCAATGGCACGCTACACAGTGTCTCTCTTACAGTTCATGAAGCCATGTGGCACATGTGTAGGCGTTGTCGCGACCTCCTTGCGTGGATTGATCACAGTGACGTGTTGTTGGTTCCAGAAGAATGTACTCGTCCTCCCTTAGCCATACTTGCGGTACATGCACGAAGCGAAGATGTGCACGCACGCCATGCACGAACTCATTCCTCGCACGCACACGCGGGTACACGGGCGGACACAATTTTGTACCAAGATCCACCCCATGTGATAATTTGACGCGTGTAAAGTCGTTCACTTCATTGATGGTCAATTAATACAGCGCATGCAAATTGAGTGGACGTGAGGGCGGAAGAAAGACACTATTACTCCACTGCGCGCATGCGAGTAGTTAAAGCATGGGTTGCTAGTAGTACTTCCATTGGTCTCCTTCGTATTATGTGCCAATTTTTTGCAGTAACATAATATTTACGCATTTGAGCAGTGTAGTACTTGAAATTTATGTTTCGCTAAACTCATCAGGAGCCGTTTCGGGCCTCGAAACCAAAACCATCAATTAATCTTTACCTTTTTCCCATCACATTCGAAAGCCTGCTCACACCTACTAGTAGTACGTACCAAACCTGAATGTGTTCCCACTATGCAGGTATTAGTACTAGTGCTAGTACTTAGGTTATAAAAAGGGGAACTACCTAACCGAAAATCACTCTACCTTTCCTCCTCATAAGTGCTTCTTCTTCGTACGTCGTTGCCATGGCTGGTGAGCAGAGCTCTAGGTCGAGAACTACTCGTAACAAGGGAGCGGCAACCAAGGCTGCAGAAAAAAAAGAGGGCTCGCTGCCACGCAGAGACCTCGAAAGATCTCTCACGGGCAGGCGATGGCTCCCAGGAGCGCCCTAGCCGCGGAGGCGAACATGCCGAGCCGGCGGAGCTGGAGTCGTTATCCCTCAACGGCATGCCCGATCAGCTCAATAACCAGAAGGAGTTCATCCAAGGCTTGATGGAGTTGCTGAAGGAGAGCCTCGACGACATGCCCGATGAGCTCAATCAGCAGGGGGAGTTGACCGCCGGCTTGGTGATGCTCCTGAAGAAGAGCATTGCCTCGGAGAAGAAGGCGACCGGCAAAATACCGCGACTTCGGGAGGACAATGCGAAGCTCTGCCGCGAGATCGACCTGTTGAAGGAGAAGAACGCCAGCTGGAAGAAACTGCCTGAGAATAGTAGATCCTTGATGAAGATGCTGCAGGCCCTGGCCATGGAACGGAAGGAAGAGTTGGCAAAGCTCCACATCGAGCACCCGGCTGCTGTCAAGGTACGTAATATGGCCGTGGAACAGATGATGAAGGCTCGCGTCAAGAAATGCCGCATCATGGACACAATGATGAAGATGGCGGAGGAGACGCGCAAGGAGATGGAGGTCGTGGAGGCGATGAAGAAGAAGTTACGACCCCGCAGTGAATTATATCATTTGGGGTGACAATCTTCCTTGTTCTTTTGCTCCTATGTTTCATCTTTTGCTTCGGGTGTTTCGCCGCACATGTCACGTTCTCTGCGAGGCATGAATAGAACAATGTTTTTTTAGGGAATGAATAGAACAATGCTAACAATGAGATGACTAGCAAATTAGATCATTTTTTATCGCCATATGGCACTGGGCTGCCGTGTTTCGTGCTCCTCCGTCGCAGTACTACTCCAGTGGAAAACTTGAGTATACCGCACGGTTCTTTGCTCCTCCTCGATCAGGTCGTCGGCGCATTATACGAGCAGTCAAATCACAAGGCCCTGCCTTCCAGCAGTAATGAGCCGTCAAATCACAAAGGCCCTCGCCTCTCGTGAAACTGACCAAGCTAGACTGCCCCGCCCTCTAGCCTTTTAAAAAATGTATACTTTTGTACAACAGTAGTATCGATGGATTGCGCCATGGAGCAAAACTTGAAATTAAAAAAAGGTGGTACATATAGAGAGCGCTCGTCGCTAAATTATGCATATAGTACTATTAAAAAGGCTAGTCACAATAATGGTGTCCAGCACAACCCACCCCTTAAATAAAACTAAGAGGGTGCCTGGATACATTTTAGTCCCATGACTAAAAGTAGTGGGACTAAAACATGCTAGCCTCACCCATGCTTGGATCCAAATACTAAAAAGGCTAAAATCAAGTTAATGAGCATGTACTATCCTCCGAACCCTCCAATTCAGATCTCGCCTGTGTTAAAGGAGAGGAGTTAAATGAGCAGAGAGAGGACTAATCCATATTTTAGTAGGGGTACCCCTGACTAAAAAATTTTAGTCTCAAGACTAGTTTTAGCCCCTCTTTAGTCAGGGGTGCTTTGAACTTTAGCCTCTTAAAGAGACTATTTTTAGTCAGACTAAAATAAGTCCCTTGGATCCAAGCACCATCTAAGCATCCTAGAATTCTTTGACAAAACTAAGCACCCTGAAATTCTTTGACAACTAAACTGCTGGCTATATGATGTTGCTCATATATATTGTATGTATATAATGTGAAGAAACGAGTGGTAGTACTATACCAACTAAAAGATGAAATGTAAGAAATACTAGTATGTACGTACTGAAGAGTTAAAGTAACGAGAAGAAACATAACATAGTTCTGCTGCGGGCTCAGCACAACACACCCCTCAAATTAAATTAAGCACACCTGAAATTAAACTTTGCAACTATTCCGGTAGACACTGCATTAGAACCACCATGAGCAACGACAATGCCACCTTACTCAGAGTCCTCGTCCACGTCCTCGACTTCGTCCTTGTCCCTCTTCCTCTTGGCCGATACTTCTTTGCTTGAACCACACACTTGGTTGTTGCTCTTCATCCAACCCTTGTAGATATTGAAGCAAAGGTAGCCATCCATTGCAGCGTAGTGGATGTGGTCTATATCTAGTACATTCGCTGCCATGCATGACAATGAAACGTGTAATGAGGTTTCTCCAGTTTACCATACGAAGGATGAACCGTGGCTCCTTCCAGGGTCAGCATTGAAGGCTGACGAGAGGACGCCAGCCGATTCTTCTGGAGGTCGAAGGTGTTGCCTACAATGAGGCCTATCTGACGCAGGACTTCTTTGTCGTTACCAAAGTCTATAGTAACGAATTTGACTAGGTTGCTCTCGAGGAAGTTCTTAAAATCCTGGCACTCAACGTCGGCATGGCATATGTGGTAGACCAAGCAAACGTTATGTACGCAAACCTGGATCACGGCGGGCTTCTTCCTCTCTTCATCCTTTAGATCCTTCTCTCGTCCCAGGACTGTGGTGTACTCAACATAGCCCAGCGACCCACTCATCATCTGAGTTTTTGAACATGCGTCTGAAGTGAGAAAGGCATCCTTTCACCATCGCGAAAGAACGGGTGTAGATGACATAGAACTCATCGCCGGTGATGGTTCTAACCTTGTACTCACTGCCAATCGTGGAGATTTGGGACGCCATGGATTTGGGAGGAGGGTTAGGATTAGTGGAACTGCCGTAATGTGAATGGACGGGATGACTACGAGTGAACCGTCGTAGTAGTGAAGGATGTGCGGGGACGAGTAGGAGCGAACTGCCAGCGTGCGAACGGCAGGGTAGTGGCTTTCCATTCTCCCATGATACGGGCTTCCGAGAGCCCTTGGATCTGAGATCGAACAGCTGCATTGTGTGATTCTAGACCTATGGGTGAATATCCTATCCTGGAGGGTTATTCTGCAAATTTTCAGCAACTTAGCATGCGACCGTTTGATCTCAGATCCAAGGGCTACCAGCAGCCCGTATCATGGTCGCGCCTAGCACGACCATCGTGTCGCTCGCGCGGTCGCGCCCTTGGAGATTTAACACGGTGTGTTAGGCTATCTGATGTTGGCATGTCATACATAGTCATCACTTAGTCACTCATACTACAACAAGGTTGGCTATAAGTGTATGTTTTTTACTCCTCACTATCTCTTTCTTCGTAATCAAGGAAGAAACGGTGCTAAGCGCGTGTATTTATTGCATTTGCCAAGGAGTGACCTCTTCCAATGAAATGGTGTTGCTAAGTTTGCTTCATTTAATTTGCTATAGACTCAAAATTGTCTTTTCACCTAGGTACACACGCTTAGCACCGTTTCTTCCTTGGGTCACCAAACTAGTCTCTCTCTTCTTGATTAACTTGCCACATCAGACTTTATGCCTATGTGGCAAGCTTAAGCACCTGTAGGAGCAAGTAAAAGTAAGTACAATAGTGCGCTTTAGATGGCATTTTTGCATATGTGGAGGAAAGAGAGGCAAGGAAAAAGTGGAGAAGTGGGCTCTCATGCAAGAGCCAGCCTCTACTACATGGTGGAGCATTGGGAGAGGCACCTGTATGGAGGTGGCCAGGAATCTGGGAGACTCACGCCGGTCGTAGCGCCACAGTTAAAATGATAATGGCAAGTCAAATCACGGGGCCCCACCAGTCCAGCAGTAACTCGCTGTCAAATCACGCAGCCCTACGTTTGCAGCAGCCTACTCCCTCGTCTTCTCGCATCTCTGTCGAACCGACTAGGCGGAAGTGCCCCGCCGCCTACCGCACAGGAAAAGCCCCGTCCTCGACTTTTAAATAGTATACAGTATACTAATTTTGTATCCACGGATTGCGCCCGCGCCATGGAGCAAAGCGTCTAGAAAACGGAGGAGAGACGATGGTCTTGCAATAGAGAAGAGGGAGAGGCGAGACGGAGGTTTTGGAATGGAGATGATGGAGAGGAGAGGAGGTGGTTTTGCAATGGAGAAGAGGGAGAGGAGCATGCGGCAGCGATTTAGAATTGGACGAGAGGGCCGGCGCGCTCTGACTGGATCAAAATCAAAATCAATTTACCCTTCAATTAAGAAAGCGACCCCACATTAACTAGTCCCCCTTTTATTCTGGGTCATAATTGACCATGATTTTCGCACATAAAATATATGTTATACGTTGTATACATGGCCACTATCAAAATTACAATTTGCAACTATACAAGGCCACTAACATTAATCGAGGCAAAATTGATGGTGTTTGCCTCATACTAGCACCCGAGGACATTAATATCCCTTGTGTGCATGCGGGAGTGAGAAGGTTAGCTTGCATTCCCAACATTAATCAACCAATGAGGAGTAAGAGGGTTGGCTTGTTGTGCTTGGGAGAGAAAACAACATTAATTAACACGACAATCATGGTGACAAGCTAGCTTGCAACATTGACTTAAACATAGCATTGATTTTTACCTTGGTACCTGTAATATGAGTTTCTGGCCTTGTATACAAAAATGGAGGGAGTATAATTTGAAAGTACATTCTGATACCAACCAAACGATACAATTTTTGGTGACATGCATTCACATTTTGCTTGTCAAATACTGTACGTGGTCAAACTTTGACCCAAAATACGCGAAACAACAAAAAAATACTTCCAAGACCAGCGCCACTCTTCTCCTCTTAAACCACCGCCGCTCCTCTCCTGTTCCAATCTAAATGCAGCGCCGCTCCTCTCCTCTTCCATTTCAAAACCACCGCCCCTCCTCTCCTGTTCCAGTCCAAAACCAGCGTCGCTCCTCTCCCGTTCTAATCCAAAACCAGCGTTGCTCCTCTCCCGTTCTAATCCAAAACCAGCGTCGCTCCTCTCCCGTTCTAATCCAAAACCAGTGTTGCTCCTCTCCTCTTCCATTCAAAAACCATCGCCGGCGAGTGAAGGTGCTGTGGAGAAGTAGATCGATGGAGGAGTACAACCGATACGTGACGATCGCAGACGGTGACCCTGTGAAGCTAGCTAGGATGTTGGAGATACAGTCCTGGTTTGACAACAAGGACCAACTAGCGGCGACGACGATATCCATGGCCAAATATCTGGAACAGAGCGAAAAGGCGGCGGTACTCCCAGAGGGAGTCGCGCCGGAGTACATAGAGCTGCTCCTCTAGGCCATGGAGCAAACAGATTCACCGAATCCGATCGTGAGGGAGCTGTGGTGGGAGTATTGATCCCAGATGGAGCATCCACCAGAGATTGAAGGATCAAGCATCTACAGGGTGCCGTTTGTGAGGGTGTACTGCCAAAGCGAGCCGATGGAATCTTTGTCGACCGAACCCAACTTCAAGAGGAGAAAAGAAGTTGGCCCGACGACGCTTCCCCGCCATCGTCTCCCTCGCCGTTCACATCATCTCACGGGGCGACTGTCTGCCGCTAAGGAATAGGAGGCAGCTGCCACCCAGCCCAATAGTCGGGCAGGTTGTGAATTGTCAGGAGGAGCTTAGGGTTGTCAGTATTTGCAGGTTGTGAATTGTGTTCTGTGTTGTGTATTTTGAGAGTACTTTCAGATATGAATGTCTTTTGAATTTCAGATTTGAAGTATTGAGCATATAAAGTATTTTATGAATTCTAGAGATATATTTTTAGCACTTAAAAAATGTAGTTTCATAGGAGTATAAAAGTTTAGACAATGTGATTCTCAGAGAAGAAACTGCAAGTTTCAGTTTCAGATAAGAAACTGCAAGTTCACTTTCACATAAGAAACTGCAACTTTTAGAGGCGGAGCATTTATATTAACATGGCCTTTTCAAACAGGGTTAACATCATGTTGGAAGTTTTATTCATGGTCGAAAATGGAACTACCAGCCAGTTAACATCATGCTGATCAACATTCATGCATAGCACATCTTCATATGATGCACAGTCAAAATGCCCACACAATGTCGAGTGTGCGAAACACAGAGAAAATGAGGGACGAAGTTTTGGCAAGTGTTGGACGTGGTTTTGGGCTGCCCCGTCCAGGCTTTCATTTTTAACATGCGCAGCCCACGACCTCGGATGGGAGGTCCATAGGCCTGTTTGTATTTTCTTAGGGTCGTCATGTATCGACCGGCCTATGGACCTCTCATCCAAGGTTTTATTTTTGGCAGCCCAATTTATGTATTTTTTTGCAGAAAACGTAGAGGTCTGTTCTATTTTTCTATATAAGAATAGGAACGCCAGGTCCAACTTATGTTTCCCTTCTAACTATATTATATATATATTTAAATTATTTTATATGTTGATTGTTTAGTTCACATACTCCCTCATTTTCGGTTTATAAGGCTTGTCTCAAAATTTTAGTTTTTCCATTTTATAAGGCGCATTAAATCATTTCATGCAAGTATTAAGAGAAAATTGACCAATGCATGTACTTTATGCATGCATGCATTTCAATTTATGCATTGATAAACATAATTTTTTGAGGAAAACAAGTGCATTAATTAGGTGCTTTTGCAAACTACAAAAAGTATTCCACCATTCATCATCTACCTTGGTTGGTGAGATTTTTGAATTGAGCCCTGTAAACCGAAAAGGAGGGAGTAATTGGCAAATAGATCTTGCCGCCACCCCCCGCCTCCTGACTCCGGGCGCGCCTGCCCCCCTTAGCAAGTCTGCTCGCGCACCCCATGGAGTCGCTGGCCATATCCACGGGGGAATGGCTGGAAGACAGGCAGATGTACAAGATGCATCTCCCACATGTCTACAAAGCCTTCTCGCGGATGCTCCAGTCGCTCGACTCCGTCGTGCCGGCGGTGCCGCGAGAGATGCGGATCCGCGATGACGCTCTCTCCTGGACCCAGTGCACGCACGAATGGAGGGAAGCAGAGGAGGAAGCTGCAAGGGAGGAAGCCGAGGAGGGACCAAATCCGTTCTCTCACTCGCGCAGGTATGCTCGGATGTGCAAGGATCGTGTGGATTGGGAGCTGCTGAATCTAGCCCTGCGGATCTACTTCGAAGGAGATTTCTCGGAGAAGCACAGGATGCGCCACCCCAGTGAGCCGCCGATTGCGTTTGTTCGATGGGCGAAAGGAGAAGTGAATTCAGGGGATCCACGCCGTGCTGCGAGATGGGAATGCTTGACTGGACTCCTTCCCACCAGCACGCCACTGGAGCCGGAGCAGATGGATCCCCTACCTTACCTCTCCCCCTATCACTGTGGGGGGAGCGTCGGTTGGGCAGTTGTATGGCCCACCTCCGCCCCAAATGGGGGCACAATCTGGGTAGGCTCCTATAATTGCCAAAGATCAATCTGCTGGTGGTTCTGACTCTCAGATCAGTGGGAAATCTCAAGGCAAGAATCAGCAAAAGAAGAGATAGGACATCCAGAAAACTGCTCCTGCCCCTACTTCAGGCCTTATGGCATACTCTGAGGTGATCTGCTACAACTGTGGGAACCAGGGCATCATTTGGATAAATGTGTCAACCCCAAGAGTTGTTTTATCTGCAAAATGGTTACCCATAAAGTTGCCAAAAGGTTTGGAAATGAAGCAATGCGATGCACCAGTGTCAAAAGGAACTTTTGCAGGAATATCGTTAACAGGAAGGTTACCCATGATCACATCTGACGAATCCTCTGCCTAAGCTGCGTTCATCAAGTTGACCTTGCCGGACTTGGGGTTATGCTTGACCACTGCTGTACTTGCCGATCTGACAGGAGAAGGAGGAGGAAGACGCCTCTGGTTGAAACACTTGTTGGCGTAGTTACCCTTCTGTTGGCACTTGTTGCACGTGACCTATGAAAGCGGACGGTGGTACGGAGCACTCGATCTTGGAGCTTGAGACGAAGTCTTGTTCTGAAAGCCTGGGTTGGGTGGGTGGGAAGAACCACTGCCACCTTTGCTCTTTTGCTGATACGGCTGACGGAACGGAGGAGGAGGAAGCCAATACTTCTGCTGCTTGGCCACTTGAGTAGAGGAAGAAGGCGTAGTGTCTCTGACTCGCTTCCTGGAAGCATCACACCTCAACTAAGCAGCCTCTTGCTTCAGTGCCATGTTGTAGAACTCATCGTACCTCAACGGATCAAAGAGGACAAGAGCGAGCTGAATTTCTTCTCTGAGACCACCCCTGAACTGGTATATCATGCTCTTCTCATCAGGAACATCCTGCTTGGCAAAACGGGCGAGCTTCTGGAACAACTTGTTGTAGTCGTAGACAGACAAAGAGCCTTGCTTCAGATTGCGGAATTCCTCACGTTTGCTTTCAGTCACACTCTGGGGAATGTGATGAGCTCGGAAATCTCGATGGAAATCATCCCAAGTGATCAAACGTCCACCTCTGGAATCCTTGTACTGCTGGAACCACTCTGCAGCCTGATCTTTCGGTTGGAAAGAAGCAAACTTGACGAAATCTTCAGGCCTGACGTTGCTGCATTCAAAATGCTTGCCCAGGTCCACTAGCCAATCGTCAGCATCGGTTGCTTCAACACAATTGCTGAACGTCTTCGGCCCATTAGCGAGGAACTGGTTCAGAGTAGCGAAATGGTTCTGATTGTTGCCTTGACTCCCTTGACTGCCTTGATTGCGCTCTTGGAGGATTTGCATGATCAATTGTGTATTTGCATTGGTTGCAGCCATCACAGCTTGCCAAGCCTCCGGAGGAGGTGGAGGTGGTGGCGGATCAGGATTCGGAGTCGTGCGCGTTGGAGGAGCCATCCTAAAGAGGTTGACCACCATTAGCACATAGATAGACAAATATTGAAGGTGAATCCAACGGAATGAAAATTGCAACATAAAGTCTTCACATCCGAACAAAATGAACGAATGCACTTCCCTTGAAGTGGTCACATATCCCTAAATTGCGAAGCCACGTAGAATTAGGTAGAAGAGGTAAATCAACAAGGGATGGAATCAACATACGGCTTCGAAGCAACTCGAATACCAGAACTCAAAATAAAACCAAGGATTGGCTTGCGAAATAAGCCGGAACAAACATATGATAGAGATTTCGTCCGAAGTTTTCGTGGTGGGACCTACACGGGCTCGATCGTATAGCACCATTATGTACAAGGCAGTGCACATGACATACGAAGTGTCCCCGAGTCAGCATAGCCAAGGACTCTTTAAGACACAACGAGACCACTATAAAATCGACCGTGAATAGGCGAACCACTAGACGTCGAACCCCAATTTCATATCATACATCTGTCGGAAGGATATCCTAAGAGCTACTTGAATTCCCACCTATGAAACTCCCGAAACTTTCCGGTTATGCAATCAGGTGTTGGGGATACAGGGGAAGCATAATATCTCACCCAAACTAGCAATACCTACATCCAGTTGTATCCATCCTTCAACACATAACCAAGAAACCTTCGGAAACCATCTACCTCAACCTTCGAAAAGCATCCGTTATACAAGTTATGGCGATACTCCCGAACTCCCGCCCCAGTACTGGGTGGCGTCGAGGTTATCTCACCAACGAACTGCATAAAATTTTCGATGTCGGCGAACATATCTCAAGTATTCCAGAAATGCAACGATAAAATTATGATGACAACACCTCAGAGCTCAACTCTCCGGGACACTTCCACTAAACCCTTGACAGGAGGCACCAAGACAGTATTCTCATCATAAGCCATCGGAACAAATTCAAGATACTCGCGTGATCCTAAATTTTTTTTTGTGAAATTTGAGAAGAGAAGAGTCAAAACTCTACATCAGGATGCCTTACCAGAGCGATGAGGAGACTGGGAAGTAAAAAGAATTCCTAAGCTCTCCGATATATAATTCCTAAATGACTCAAAACATTTTTCTAGACACAACTCGGCTGCTAAAAATGATCAATCAGTGGGGGCTCCTAAGGTCGGGGAAGGCTCTGATTACCAACTTGTAACGCCCTCGATGCGGCTATATCTCCCACGTGTTGAGGCACGACTTAGAGGCATAACCGCATTGAAAGCAATGTCGCAAGTTAGGCAATCTTCACAACATCCCATGTAACATATATATAATAAAAGGGGAGATACAATAGTTGGCTTACACTCGCCACGTCACATCAAAGTACATAAATAACATACATCATCCAAACACTCATGGACCGACTACGGCACCAAAATAAAAGACAACCCAACAAGCGACATAGGTCCCGATCACCCCAACTAGGCACCACTACTGATCATCAGGAAAAGACACATAGTAACGCTGAGAATCCTTGTTGTACTCCCACTTGAGATCAAGCGCGCCATCTGGAGCTGTATCATCTGTCCCTGCATCTGGTGTAATAGTAATCTATGAGCCACAGGGACTCAGCAATCTCGCACCCTCGCGATCAAGACTATTTAAGCTTAATAGGTAGGAAGGGGGTAATGTATAAGTGGAGCTGCAGCTAGCGACTAGCAGATATGGTGGCTAACTTATTCGCAAAAGAGAGCGAGAAGAGGAGGCAAAGCACGAGCGAGAAACTAGGGAGCAACCTGCGCAAACATAACTCCAACACCGTGTCCACTTCCCGGACTCCGCCGAGAAGAGGCCATCACGGCAACACACTCAGTTGATTCATTTTAATTAATTAAGGTTTAGGTTATCTACAACCGGACATTAACAAATTCCCATCTGCCCATAACCGCGGGCACGGCTTTCGAAAGATCAATCCCTGCAGGGGGGGTCCCAACTTAGCCCATAACGAGCTCTCACGATCAACGAAGGAATGGACCTCCACCCAAGACACACCGATCAGACTCGGTATCTTGGTACAACAAGACATTTCGACAGGTTAAAACAAGACCAGCAACACCGCCCGAATGTGCCGACAAATCCCGATAGGAGCTGCACATATCTCGTTCTCAGGGCACACTCAGATGAGCTCTCCATACAACTAAAACCAAACCTCGAGTTTCCCCGAGGGGCGCTGCACAGGACTCTAGTTCGGACCAACACTCAGAGGAGCACTGGCCCGTGGGGGGCTAAAATAAAGATGACCCTCGGGCTCCGGAAACCCAAGGGAAAAGAGGCTAGGTGGAAAATGGTAAAACCAATGTTGGGCATTGCTGTAAAAGCTTTAATCAAGGCGAACTATCAAGGGGTTCCCATTATAGCCCAACCGCGTAAGGGACGCAACAATCCGGGAACATAACACCGATATGACGGACACTAGGGCGGCAAGAGTGGAACAAAACACAAGGCGAGAGGCCAAGCCTTCCACCCTTTACCAAGTATATAGATGCATTCAGATAACATGGCAGTATAATGATATCCCAACAAGTAAATAAATGTTCCAACAAGGAACAGCTCCAATCTTCACCTGCAACTAACAATGCTATAAGAGGGGCTGAGCAAAGTGGTAACATAGCCAATCAATGGTTTGCTAGGACAATGGTGGTTAGGGGCTGAACATGGAAATTGGGAGGCTGACAAGCAAGTGGTAGGCATCGTAGCATTGGCATAGCAAAAGAGCGAGCAAACTAGCATAGCAAAGATAGTAGTGATTTCGAGGGTATGATCATCTTGCCTGCACAGTTGTCAGAGTTGACTGGATCCTCAAAAGCAAACTCAACGGGCTCCTCGTTAGCGAACTCGTCTCCCGGCTCTACCCAACAACACAAAAAAGCAACAAGGATACAATCAACCACGTGCAAACTCAAGCAATAAGATGCAATGATGGTATGCTATGCGGGATGCGATGCGGGATGCAAAATGCAAGACGTGACAGGAAATGCATGAACCTGGCCTCAACTTGGAAAACCAAGTGTGTCACTGGATAGAGGGGAGGAAATCGCTTGAAACAATATAAAGATCATAGGAATCGGAGTTACGGTTTGGAAATGGCAAGCGTTTTAAGAAATGAACCGGTCTGCGATTTACAGCAAGTAGGCATCTAAATGCAACGAAATGAACATGCTACAGCCACCAAACATGACAACTAAATACATGCCAGGGATGCCCACAAGATGCTTAACAAAACACTAGCAATGAGCCACGGTCAAATTCATACATTATGAGGTTCAAACAAGCATGGCAAAAACGCAAACGCAAAACAGATTTCAGACTTAGTGAAATTAACACTAGTCTGAAATTTCAGACCACGATGCTATCTTCGGAGCAGCAAAACAACATGATACATGACCTGATTATGAAAAGTAAGAACATGGCATGGAGCTACTCAACAAGCTTATCAAAAGTCCCAAAGTGACCTGGGGCCAAAAGGGATCACAAAATATACTAACAAGCACACGAACATAGCTCACGCACAATCAGTTTTCAGACTTGGTGAAAACTGAGACATGCTGGAATTTAACTCACGAAGGCATGTAAACAAGCTCGATGCACTCACCATGGTGCAAGTCATAGAAAGGCTAGCATACATCCATTAATAAGGCATAAAATGCTAGCTAGACATGGCAAGAACAATGGCATAGCATGCACGGATCACTAACAATAGCATCGGCAAAATCGCAAACAAGTTGACGATCTGCCGAGATACACAACGATGCAAAAGTTGAGCTCGATTGACTCAAGCTAGAGTACTCCACATATGCAAACAAATACATGGATGGATAGAGCATAACATGATTAACAAAACTCCCTTACTGATCATCCTCAAAAGAGGATCGGATCACTAGGAAACAAGCTGAACATATGGCATCATGAACTAAAATATCCCAGACTTAGTGAAAATCACCAAGTCCCTCAAAACAGATCTACCAAGTGCCTCACTTTGCAAGCTTGCACAAGTCACCACACACATCCTAAAAATGCATGGGTGGCACCTCTGGAAAGAAGACAAAATGCTTAACAATTCATCCCAAAGACTCACAGGCATATCATGCACACAATAATCATGGCAAAAATGACAAAAGTCTATGATGAACTAACGGATCTGACATTTATCTCACGATGCCTCCTTCTAGCAGCATTTAGGGCATCAAGATGAACTCAAATGCAAATGATGCAATGGAATGGAATGATGTACTCGTCGAGACAAAGATTTTGATATATCATATGTCCAAATCGGAGCTACGGATGCGGAGATACGGGCTGAACAGAGGCATATGGATCAAGAATTCTGGGACTTAGCAAAAATTAACCTCTCCTAGGGTTTACTGTAGCTCCGATCCAGATCGGATCCAGATCGGGCGCGCGCAACGAGGATCGCCGGGGATGGCCGCGGTGAGGGCCGGACTTGCCGCGGAGCTCGCCGGCCGGAGGGGAACTTGCCGGGGTTGAGGAGGCCGGTCGCCGGACTTGGCGTGGAGAGGCGGCGCGGGACTTGGGGGGCGCGAGGCGGCGGGGCGCCGGCGTCCGGAGGCCGGCGCGGTGGCTCGGCTGCCGGAGTTGGAGGGGAGGGCGGTGAGGTGGCGGCGGTTGACGCGGGGCGGCGATGGGCCTCGGGGGCCGGCCACGGGCCTCCCGGGCCTAGCGGCGGGGATGTGGGCGCACGCCCACGTGGTAGGCGGCGATTGGACGGGCTGCGGCGGCGGACGTGTCTGGCCTGATCCGGACACGTCCGGCGGCGGGAGGAGGAAGAAGCTAGGGTTAGGGGTGTTTGACCCGGAATTTTCGAGGGAGGGGGTATTTATAGGCATAAGTGGAGCTAGGAGAGTCCAAATGAGGTGCGGTTTTCGGCCACGCGATCGTGATCGAACGCTCTAGGACATGGAGCAGAGTTTGGTGGGTTTTGGGCCAAATTGGAGGGGTGTTGGGCTGCAACACACACGAGGCCTTTTCGGTCCCTCGGTTAACCGTTGGAGTATCAAACGAAGTCCAAATGGTACGAAACTTGACAGGCGGTCTACCGGTAGTAAACCAAGGCCGCATGACAAGTCTCGGTCCAATCCGGAAATGTTTAATCCCCACACATGAAAGAAAGCTAGAAATGGCCACCGGAGGAGAACGAAGCACCGGAATGCAAAACGGAAAACGAGGAAAATGCTCGGATGCAAGAGATGAACATGTATGCAAATGCAATGCACATGATGACATGATATGAGATGCATGAAAACGAAAACAACACACGGAGACAAAGACCCGAACCCGAGAAATAAATATAACTTAACGCCGGAAACGGCAAGAGTTGGAGTACAAATTGGGAAAGTTATATCTGGGGCGTTACACCCCATCTCCCCGCTTTTGTTTAATATAGTAGTGGATGTTCTTACTAAAATGCTGAGCAAAGCTGCTGATCATAGTCTGATTGCAGGGCTCTGTCCTGAGGTCTGCCCTAGTGGCATCATCTGCCTTCAATATGCAGATAATACCATCCTTTTCTTAGACAATGACTCTACACATGCTAGCAATCTGAAAACTGTTCTAACCTGGTTTGAACAAGTCTTAGGCATGAGAATGAACTACTCTAAAAGTGAACTCATCCCTATCAACATGGATGATCAGGAGTTAGCTGACTTCCTCTCTATTCTAGTCTGTAATAAAGATAACTTCCCCATTAAGAACCTAGATATCCCTCTCCACTATGATAAACTGAGGAGAGAGGATATCCAACCCCTTCTGGATAAAATCATTAAAAGGATTGCTGGGTGGAGGGGCAAACTTCTCTCTTACAGAGGTAGATTGATCCTCATACAAGCTTGTTTGGCTAGCATTCCAGTGTATCTCCTCTCCATCTTCAAGTTCCCTAACTGGGAAGTGAACCTCATCAATTCTCGAATGTCTCATTGCTTGTGGAATGATTTTGAGGGAAATAGGAAGCTACACCTTGCTAATTGGGCCCTAGTCTCTATGAAAATATATTTTGGAGGCTTAGGCATACCTAACCTCCAATAAATTAGCATCTGTCTTCTAGGGTTTGGATTAAAAGATTCTATGTGGAAGACCTGAAACCCTGGAACCTTCTTATTGCCCATAAATACCTAGGAAATAAACCTAATATTTTTGTCCCTTCCCCCAACCCTAAGACCTCTAGATTCTGGAAAGGATTAAAATCTATTATGCATGCTGTGAAATTTGGCTACAGATGGAACATAGGGGATGGGAGTAGAACCAGGCTCTGGGAAGATACTCGGTTTGGCACATCCCCCTAGCAGTCCAATTTTGGCATGTTTACTCTGTCTGCAATGAGCTTAACAAAAGTGTCAATGAAATTTGGGATGGTCAATGCCTAAAACTCTCTTTTAAAAGGACCTTTAGTGATAGTCTCATGGAACAATGGTTCCAGTTGGAGGAAATTGACAAAAGCATTACCTTTACTGCCGAGCCGGATGCCCTGATTTGGCAGTTGGACAATAAGGGTCAGATTGAGGAATATTTCTCTAGTCAGATTGGCTCATCCTTCGAATATGTCGCCAAATTCTGGATTGCTACCAAAAAGTGCTCAGTTTTAAACACTGTTAGCTCAGCTGTCCTTTGGTGCCTCTAGAATATAAAAATGCTATGATTTTCAGTAACACCTCCTGGATTTCCATTCCGCAGATCTTGAGATTGATCAGGAACATGGTGAGGAACTGGGCGATTCTCTCCTCCGGATCGGACAAGGACAAGTTGATGAGCTTCGTGGAAACCCTAACAAGATCCCTCCAGAAACCGTTGGCGATCACTTGTGGCTGAACAAGGCTCGACCTGCTCTGGGGTTGGACCCGTGGGCTCGACTCAAGATCTTTGATGAAGATGATGGGCACCTGGCACCGAAAAAGAGGGACATCCACCATGCTACGCCTTCCAGCCCGGTGTCTCCGCTTGCTTGCTGGTCGCCGCAGGGTGACAGGGCCCCTCGGCTGAAGACCATGAAGGCTTCGCTGGATCCTCCTTGTGTCATTTGAGTGCTCTATCCGCTCTGCCTTTGGCACCGCTCGGGTGATTTGTGTTATTCAGAGAACTTGTTCATCCACCCCCCCTAGTTTGTAGCTTTTCTACCTTTGCTTTCGAACTCCTCTTTGAGCTGCTGTATCAGAATATGTTGTGGTTTTGTTATCAGCAATGGAACCGGGGAGATGCTCCCTGTTTTTCTAAAAAAAGTTATTTTATATGTTATTATATATTATTTTTATTGTCATCATATATTTAATAGATACTTACATATGTAAGAAAACAATATCCACATCTTATTAACTTGTAAAAATAATTTCTTAACAAATAAAATCCTGGATTGTTTTGGCACGAAAATCCTAGTGATTGTGTACAAAAGCTTGGTGAGATTTAAGGAAGAATGTAATAATATCACTTATTATTTAAATATATTTATAACAAAATGCTTAGCCCCTTTTTATTTTTTGATAACATTGCTGGCCCAACCCAACATTATAATTAGAATCAGCCCAGCAAAATCGTGTATTTTGAGAAAGTGCAAATGACCTGTAATTTTTTAGGAAATAAAATAAACGGGCCGCATGGACGCTACATTATTTGTTCACCTAGCCCAGCTAATGGCTGTAATTCAAAAAAAGTAGATCAAATTGACTGTAAATTCTACCGCGCAAAAAAAGACTATAAATTCTGAAAAAATGGGTTGAATACGTGCCAAATTTTTGGAGGCTGAAATGTGGGCCAATAGGCCGAAGCCAATGCAAGTCGTTGTCAATTTAGTCAACAAATGATTCTGACATGTTATTCGTTAGATTTACATCCAATGACCGACATCCATCTTCAATCTCTCGTCTTCTTCCTCCAGCGTCGCCGGGACCACCTCCCGCCTCCTGCTGCTAGCAGCTCTGCTTAGCATGCTTCGCTATGAAGCGCTACTCCACCATTGGCCAGGCCATCCCCCACCCCTCCACACCTCCTGTTCTTCTCCACCGACTGCCGAACCACACCACACTAGAACCAGTTAACCCTCGTACACCTCTCTGTCTACGACTCTACTCCCGCGTCTTCCCATCTCCGGCTCGTTGCTGTCCGGGGCCTCGCCGTCGTCCACCACCTTGGATGCGCTCGGTGCGGCATGGTCAACGTGGTTAGCGAACGACACCATCGGAAGTAGACTGTGCATGGAGAGGCTGACAGCTGGGTCCACGGCCGCACACAAGGAAATGCCTCCTTATTACGCGCAAAATAATGATTCATCCACCTGACATCTGGGACCCACCGAAAGGGCCTCTATATTTAGCGAAATAAAGTGCCCCCCACTGACATGTCGGACCCACCAGCTATCTTCGCACGCAAGGAAGTGCCTCCTTATTATGCACAAAAAAATGAATATTCTCCCTGCCAGCTGGAACCCAGCAAAGTGGGAGGCTGACTCGTGGGCCTATCAAGTTAACGGGGACGGAGGGCTTTGTCAACTTAGTCAATATGAACGATTCTAGCTCCTGTTACCGTACGATGTTCATCCAACGGCCGTAGTGCTTCTTCAACCTCTGGTCTTCTTGCTCCAGCCGCCCAAACCAGCGTCGGTCGTGCCGCGTGCTCATGCCTCCTGTGGCTGGTTGTGATGCCGCGGAGGCCTCACCGCCCCTTACTACTCCCACCGCTGGCCAGGCCATCCCTCTACTCACCCACACCCCCTGTTATTCTGTGGCGACAACAGCCTCACACCGCAGCCGAACCAGTGAACCCTCGTACTCCTCTTCACGTGGGCATCCACTGCTGCGTCTTCCCCGGCTCCGAGTCGTCCCCTTCCTAGTCCTCGCTGTCGTCCACCGCCCTGGTGCTCTCGGCACGGCGTGGTCAACGACCGA
The DNA here is from genome assembly GCA_034509565.1 of Triticum monococcum. Taxonomy (NCBI): domain Eukaryota; kingdom Viridiplantae; phylum Streptophyta; class Magnoliopsida; order Poales; family Poaceae; genus Triticum; species Triticum monococcum. The sequence continues at coordinate 497,663,000 of CM067845.1, read as the reverse complement.
CTTCCATCGGAAGAGTACTGTACGTGGAGAGGCTGACAGCTGGGTCCACGGCAACCGCAAGGAAGTGCCTCCTTATTACGCAGAAAATAATAATTCCTCCACATGACAGCGGGGACCCACCGGACGGGCCACCAGTATTTTGCGAAAAAATTCGTTTCCCCCTGACTGCTGGGACCCACCGGACGGGCCACCGTATTTCGCAGAAAAAACGTTCCACCCGCTGTCAGCTCGGACCCACCGGAAGTGCATCCTTATTACGCACAAAAAAATGAATACTCCCCCGGCTAGCTGGGACCCACCTTGCTGGGAGGCTGACTTGTGGGCCTACTAAGTTGACGGGGACGAAGGGCTTTGTCAACTTAGCCAATATGAACGATTCTAGATCCAGTGACCGTACGATGTCCATCCAACGGCCGTAGTGCTTCTTCAACCTCTGGTCTTCTTGCTCCAGCCGCCCAAAGCAGCGTCGGTCTTGCCGCATGCTCCTGCCTCCTGTGGACGGTTGTGCTGCCGCAGAGGCCTCACCGCCCCCTACTATTCCCACCACTGGCCAGGCCCTGCGGCGACGATAGCCTCACGCCGCAGCTGAACCAGTGAACCCTCATAGTCCTCTCCGCGCGGGCTTCCACTGCCGTGTCGTCCCCTTCCTAGGCCTCGCCGTCGTCCACCGCCGTGGTGCTCTCCGTGCGGCGTGGTCAAGGAACGAATTCCATCAGAAGAGTACTGTACGTGGAGAGGCTGACAGCTGGGTCCACGGCCACAACCCAATTTTTTTGTGATTTTCCAAGTAAGTCGCTTTGTCGGGCCTGTTGGTCTGCAAATCTTTCAAGACGAGGAGAGCTTTCATTCGGCTGGCCGAGAAAATGGCCCATCAGTAATGAGAAATGGGTTGTACATTTTTAAAACACATCAAACCGACAATTAGTTTCAAATATCTTTTTTTCATTTCAAGATTTTAAATTACAATAATTTTTATGCGTGGAGAATTTGTTTGATTTTATATTTATATACATTTATTTTTGAAATTAGTTTCAATGTGAGTCAAAATTTCGGGATTAAAAACAGTTCGGACCGCACCGAAATATGCAAAATTTCGTATAATTTTTTAACCGTTCCCACAATATGGGCTGTAATGCTAACAAAAAGAATATGGGCTCCAAAAAAACCTTAAGAATTAGCAAATGGGCTGTAAATTATTAGAAATAATGGCAGATGGGTTGTATGCTGTTTTCCACAGATTTGAGGCTTTCCTAAAAAAGGTTGACACACAAGCACTGACTGTTGGATGTCCATCCAACGGCCGTCGTGCTTCTTCAATCTATGCTCTTCTTGCTCCAGCCGCTCAAACAAGCGCCGGCAAGACTGCCTGCTCCCTCCTACTCGCAGCCGGCTGTGCTGCCGCGCAGGCCTCACTGCCCGACCGTACTCCCATCGCTGGCCTAGCCATCCCTCTACTCACCCACACCTGTTGTTATTCTCCGGCGACGATAGACGAACCAGTAAACCCTCGTATAGTCGTACTCCCCTCCGCGAACAACTGCCGAGTCTTCCCTGCCTCCGTGTCGTCCCCTTCCTAGGCCTCACCGTCGTCCACCACCCTGGTGCTCTCGGCGCGGCGTGGTCAACGTGGTCAAGGAACGACTTCCATCGGACGTGGACTGTATGTGGAGAGGCTAACAGCTGGGTCCACGGCTGCAGCAAGGAAGTGCCTCCTTATTATGCGGAAAATAATGATTCCTCCACCTGACAGCTGGGACCCACCGGACGGGCCACTGTATTTCACGAAAAAAAACATTTCCCCCTGACTGCTGGGACCCACCAGCTACATCTTCGCACGCAAGGAAGTGCGTCCGGGTAAAAAACGATTCGCCCCCTGACTGCTGGGACCGACCAGCTACATCTTCGCAGGCAAGGAAGTGCCTGACAGTCGGGACCCACCTGGTCGAAGCGTACATAGCGTTGTCATTCTGGTCGTGAACGTGTACGTACATACTGGTCGATGTAGAGGCGCGCATGTGTCGTAGTAGAGGCACGCACGTAGCATTTACACGTACGTACAACGGCCAGGGTGCAAGAAAGAAAATACGGCCACTTATGTGTACATACGGGCGGGGTCTCGAACGCCTACTCGTGCATACGTACGGCCAGTGCTCGTGTACATGGCTGGGTCGGAACAGAGAAACAGCGTCGTCATCGTGTTCATGGGGAGGCAATGGAATGTGTCGTATTCATGGGGACGCAACGGAATGCGTCGTGTTCATGGGGAGGCAACGGAATGCGTCGTGTTCATCGGGAGTGCTTGGACGGAACAGGCGATGGAAACGAGGCCTGGCGTACCGCAGAACGGAGGAAACGGCCTTGTGTTCGACCGGCCACGTTCGAAACAGGATCCTGTTCGTCGGGAGGGGTCTGGCATACCGCAAAATGCAGGAAACAGACCTCCTATGGTCGAAATGGGGGTCCTGTTGATCGGGATACCACCCCTCCACCGTCTACTGTTCATCTAGCCTTCCACACCACGGGGTCCTGTTCAACCACCTCTCCATAGGCACCCCTCCACCGTCTACTGTTCATCCAGCCCTCCACACCACGGGGTCTTGTTCAACCACCCCTCTACCGTCTACTGTTTATCCAGCCCTCCACCACACCATGGGGTCCTGTTCATCCAGAGGCAACGCCACCGCTCACTGTTCATCCAACCCCCCCCCCCCCCCCCCCCAATGCTCATCCCATCGATCAGCTTCAGTTAGCAGCAGTAGCGAAGGAATCTCTCGATCGGGTTCACTTAACAGCCATCGATCGATCGCTCTGGTTCAGTAACGCGTAGCCTGCATTGCAATCGCTCGGGTTCAGTTAGAGCCCAACGCCTCGCTCGGGTTCAGTTAGAGCCAACGCCTCGCACACACGCGCGTACGTGTACGAGAGAAATGCGCATCGCTCGGCCCCCGACCTCCCACCGTAACCGGGAACTCCCCGAAATTTTCCTCCCCCTCGCTTCTACCACGGCTTTTTCCTTCATGGACAACCCAAAGAATGTCATGCAGCTGCGTCTCCGGCCCGCCCAGGATGAAAAGCCCATTTTCTGTCATGATTTTTTGTCATAGAAGTAGGATCCCACCACATCTATTTTCATACCGGGTTTTGTCACAATTATCATCATAGAAGTGTCATATGTATGATAGAAAAAATTGTTCGGCCCAAAATGTCACGGATGTGTCTTTTTTTGTAGTGATAACACTTCACCATTATTTGGGCCTAGAGGAAGGCATTGGGAAGTAATAAGTAGATGATGGATTGCTAGAGTGACAGAAGCTTAAACCCTAGTTTATGTGTTGCTTCGTAAGGGGCTGATTTGGATCCACATGTTTCATGCTATGGTTAGGTTTACTTTAATACTTTTGTTATAGTCGCGGATGCTTGCAATAGAGGTTAATCATAAGTGGGATGCTTGTCCAAGTAAGGGCAGTACCCAAGCACCGGTCCACCCACATACCAAATTGTCAAAGTACCGAATGTGAATCATATTAACGTGATGAAAACTAGCTTGACGATAATTCCCATGTGTCCTCGGGAGCGCTTTTCTCTATATAAGAATTTGTACAGGCTTGTCCTTTGCTACAAAAGGGATTGGGCCACCTTGCTGCACTTTATCTACTTTTGCTACTTGTGTCTCGTTACCAATTATCTTGTCACAAAACTATTTGTTACCTATAATTTCAGTGCTTGCAGAGAATACCTTGCTGAAAACCGCTTATCATTTCCTTCTGCTCCTCGTTGGGTTCGACACTCTTACTTATCAAAAGGACTACGATAGATCCCCTATACTTGTGTGTCATCATTATGGAACCCCAAAAATTCTAAAATAAATTGCTAGACAAGAGGAATTTATCTATAAATAATCTGCAAAAGAATTAACTAAATAGCGCTCTCCAATAAAAAATGGCAGCAATTCTCGTGAGTGCTAAAGTTTCTGTTTTTTTACAGCAAGATCAAAAATACTTTCCCCAAGTCTTCCCAACGGTTCTACTTGGCACAAACACTAATTAAACACAAAAAACACAACCAAAACAAAGGCTAGAAAAATTATTTATTACTAAACAGGAACAAAAAGCAAGTAATAAAAATAAAATTGGGTTGCCTCCCAACAAGTGCTATTGTTTAACACCCGTAGCTAGGCATAAAAGCGAGGATAGATCTAGGTATTGCCATCTTTGGTAGGCAATCCATAAGTGGCTCTCATAATAGATTCATATGGTAATTTAATTTTCTTTCTAGGGAAGTGTTCCATGCCTTTCGTTAACGGAAATTGGAATCTAATATTCCCTTCCTTCATATCAATAATTGGACCAATCGTTCTAAGGAAAGGTCTACCAAGAATAATAGGACATGAAGGATTGCAATCTATATCAAGAACAATGAAATCTATGGGCACACAATTCCTATTTGCAACAATAAGAACATCATTAATCTTTCCCATAGGTTTCTTATTAGTGGAATCTGCAAGGTGCAAGTTTAAAGAACAATCATCAAATTTCACGGAAACCTAGCAAATCACACAAAGATTTTTGGGATCGTGGAAACACTAGCACCCAAATCACACAAAGCATAGCATTCATGATCTTTAATTTTAATTTTAATTTTAGGTTCCCACTTATCATAAAGTTTTCTAGGGATAGAAACTTCCAACTCATGTTTTTCTTCATAAGATTGCATCAAAGCATCAACGATATGTTTAGTAAAAGCTTTATTTTGACAATAAGCATCACGATAATTTAGCACGGATTGCAACAAGGAAATACAATCTATTAAAGAGTAATTATCATAATTAAATCCCTTGAAATCCAAGATAGTGGGTTCATTCCTATTTAAAGTTTTAACCTCTTCAATCCCACTTTTACCAATTTTTGCATCAAGATCTAAAAACTCCGAATTTTTGGGACGCCTTTTAACTAAAGTTGACTCATCTCCAGTCCCATCATTATCAAGATTCATATAGCAAAACAAGGATTTAATAGGGGACACATCAATCACTTTTAGATCTTCATCTTTATTATCATGAAAACTAGAAGAACACGCTTTCACAAAGCAATCTTTCTTAGCACGCCTCCTAGCGGTTCTTTCTTTGCACTCATCAATGGAAATTCTCATGGCTTTGAGAGACTCATTGATATCATGCTTAGGTGGAATATATGTAAGTTTCAAAGAATCAACATCAAGAGAAATTCTATCCATGTTCCTAGCCAACTCATCAATCTTAAGCAATTTTTTTCAAGCAAAGCATTGAAACCCTTTTGCGAACCAATAAATTCTTTAATACTAGATTCAAAATTAGAGGGAATCTTATTATCATTTTCATAAGAATTGTTGTAGGAATTACCATAATTATTAGAGGAATTACTAGGAAACAACCTAGGATTAAAATTACCTCTATACGCGTTGTTACCAAAATTGTTCCTACCAACAAAATTCACATCCATAGATTCATTATTATTCTCAATCAAAGTAGACAAATGAATATCATTGGGATCAGTAGGAGCACTCTTATTAGCAAACTATTTCATAAGTTCATCCATCTTTCCACTCAAAACATTAATCTCTTCAATTGCATGCACCTTTTTACTAGTAGATCTTTCAGTGTGCCATTCAGAATAATTGACCATAATATTATCTAGGAGTTTAGTAGCTTCTCCTAAAGTGATTTCCATAAAAGTGCCTCCAGCGGCCGAATCTAAAAGATTTCTAGAAGCAAAATTCAATCTGGCATAAAAATTTTGTATAATCATCTAATACGTCTCCAACGTATCTATAATTTTTGATTGCTCCATGCTATGTTATCTACTGTTTTGGGTAATATTGGGCTTTATTATCCACTTTTATATTATTTTTGGGACTAACCTATTAACCGGAGGCCCAGCCCAGAATTGTTGTTTTTGCCTATTTTAGTGTTTCGAAGAAAAGGAATATCAAACGGAGTCGAAACGAAACGAAATCAACTGGAGAAGTTATTTTTGGAAGGAAAGCTGCCAGAAAAGCATGGAGTGCACGTCAGCAAAGAAGGGAGGTGCCCACGAGGGTGGGGGGCGCGCCCACCACCCTAGGGCGCGCCCCCTGCCTCCTGGGCCCCCCTTCGGTCCACCGATGTGCTTCTTTCACCCATATATACATGCGTATCCTAAATCTTCCAGAAGTGAGAATAGATCGGGAGTTCCGCCGCCAGAAGCCTCCATAGCCACCGAAAACCGATCTAGACCCGTTCTGGCACGTTCTCGTCCACGTCCTCGACTTCGTCCTTGTCCCTCTTCCTCTTGGCCAATACTTCTTTGCTTGAACCACACACTTGGTTGTTGCTCTTCATCCAACCCTTGTAGATATTGAAGCAAAGGTAGCCATCCATTGCAGCGTAGTGGATGTGGTCTATATCTAGTACATTCCGCTGCCATGCATGACGATGAAACGTGTAATGAGGTTTCTCGAGTTTACCATACGAAGGATGAACCATGGCTCCTTCCAGGGTCAGCATTGAAGGCTGACGAGAGGACACCAGCTGATTCTTCTGGAGGTCGAAGGTGTTGCCTACAACGAGGCCTATCCGACGCAAGACTTCTTTGTCGTTACCAAAGTCTATAGTAACGAATTTGACTAGGTTGCTCTCAGGAAGTTCTTAAAATCCTGGCACTCAACGTCGGCACGGCATATGTGGTAGACCAAGCAAACGTTATGTACACAAACCTAGATCACGGCGGGCTTCTTCCTCTCTTCATCCTTTAGATCCTTCTCTCGTCCCAGGACTGTGGTGTACTCAACATCTAGCCCAGCGACCCACTCATCATCTAAGTTTTTGAACATGCGTCTGAAGCGAGAAAGGCATCCTTTCACCGTCGTGGAAGAACGGGTGTAAATGATGTAGAACTCATCGCCGGTGATGGTTCTAACCTTGTACTCACTGCCAATCGTGGAGATTTGGGACGCCATGGATTTGGGAGGAGGGTTAGGATTAGTGGAACTGCCGTAATGTGAATGGACGGGATGACTAGGAGTGAACCGTCATAGTATTGAAGGACATGCGGGGACGAGTAGGAGCGAACTGCCAGCGTGCGAACGGTAGGGTAGTGGCTTTCCATTCTCCCATGATACGGGCTTCCGTGAGCCCTTGGATCTGAGATCAAACGGTTGCATTGCGTGATTCTAGACCTATGGGTGAATATCCTATCCTAGAGGGTTATTCTGCAAATTTTCAGTAACTTAGCATGCGACCGTTTGATCTCAGATCCAAGGGCTGCCAACAGCCCGTATCATGGTCGCGCCTAGCACGACCGTCGTGTCACTCGCGCGGTCGCGCCCTTGGAGATTTAACACGGTGTGTTAGGCTATCTAATGTTGTCATGTCATACATAGTCATCACTTAGTCACTCATACTACAACAAGGTTGGCTATAAGTGTATGTTTTTTACTCCTCTCTATCTCTTTCTTCGTAATCAAGGAAGAAACGGTGCTAAGCGCATGTATTTATTGCATTTGCCAAGGAGTGACCTCTTCCAATGAAATGGTGTTGCTAAGTTTGCTTCATTTAATTAGCTATAGACTCAAAATTGTCTTTTCACCTAGGTACACGCGCTTAGCACCGTTTCTTCCTTGGGTCACCAAACTAGTCTCTCTCTTCTTGATTAACTTGCCACGTCAGACTTTATGCCTATGTGGCAAGCTTAAGCACCTGTAGGAGCAAGTAAAAGTAAGTACAATAGTGCGCTTTAGATGGCATTTTTGCATATGTGGAGGAAAGAGAGGCAAGGAAAAAGTGGAGAAGTGGGCTCTCATGCAAGAGCCAGCCTCTACTACATGGTGGAGCATTGGGAGAGGCACATGTATGGAGGTGGCCAGGAATCTGGGAGACTCACGCCGGTCATAGCGCCGCAGTTAAAATGATAATGGCAAGTCAAATCACGGGGCCCCACCTGTCCAGCAGTAATTCACTGTCAAATCACACAGCCCTATGTTTGCAGCGGCCTACTCCCTCGTCTTCTCGCATCTTTGTCGAACCGACTAGGCGGAACTGCCCCGCCGCCTACCGCACAGGAAAAGCCCCACCCTCGACTTTTAAATAGTATACAGTATACTAATTTTGTATCCATGGATTGTGCCCGCGCCATGGAGCAAAGCGTCTAGAAAATGGAGGAGAGACGATGGTCTTGCAATAGAGAAGAGGGAGAGGTGAGACGGTGGTTTTGGAATGGAGATGATGGACAGGAGAGGAGGTGGTTTTGCAATGGAGAATAGGGAGAGGAGCATGCGGCAGCGATTTAGAATTGGACAAGAGGGTCGGCGCACTCTGACTGGATCAAAATCAAAATCAATTTACCCTTCAATTAAGAAAGCGACCCCACATTAACTAGTCTCCCTTTTATTCTGGGTCATAATTGACCATGATTTTCGCACATAAAATATATGTTATACGTTGTATACATGGCCACTATCAAAATTACAATTTGCAACTATACAAGGCCACTAACATTAACAATTTGCAACTATACAAGCGTTTGCCTCGTACTAGCACCCGAGGACATTAATATCCCTTGTGTGCATGCGGGAGTGAGAAGGTTAGCTTGCATTCCCAACATTAATCAGCCAATGAGGAGTAAGAGGGTTGGCTTGTTGTGCTTGGGAGAGAAAAACCACATTAATTAACATGACAATCAAGGTGACAAGCTAGGTTGCAACATTGACTTAAACATAGCATTGATTTTTACCTTGGTACCTGTAATATGAGTTTGTGGCCTTGTATACAAAAAATGGAGGGAGTATAATTTGAAAGTACATTCTAATACCAACCAAAAGATACAATTTTTGGTGACATGCATTCACATTTTGCTTGTCAAATACAGTACGTGGTCAAACTTGACCCAAAATATGCGAAACAACAAAAAAATACTTCCAAGACCAGCGCCGCTCTTCCGCTCTTCTCCTCTTAAACCACCGCCGCTCCTCTCCTGTTCCAATCTAAATACAGCACCGCTCCTCTCCTCTTCCATTTCAAAACCACCGCCCCTCCTCTCCTGTTCCAGTCCAAAACCAGCGTCGCTCCTCTCCCGTTCTAATCCAAAACCAGCGTTGCTCCTCTCCTCTTCCATTCAAAAACCATCGCCGGCATGTGAAGGTGTTGTGGAGAAGTAGATCGATGGAGTAGTACAGTCGATACGTGACGATCGCACACGATGACCCAGTGAAGCTAGCTAGGATGTTGGAGATACAGTCCTGGTTTGACAACAAGGACCAACTAGCGGCGACGGCGATATCCATGGCCAAATATCTGCAACAGAGCGAAAAGGCGGCGATACTCCCGGAGGGAGTTGCGTTGGAGTACATAGAGCTGCTCCTCTGGGCCATGGAGCAAACAGATTCACCGAATCCGATCGTGAGGGAGCATGGTGTCAGGACCCCGATTCTAAGCCACATCGATCTAGCCGGTAACACCTCATATCACTTTGCGGCCTCACGCACGGTATCCCACGGGTGTCGCCTTACCATGGCCCGGGACCGTTTGCGCCTTTTGGCTCGCGTATATGACAATGTCGCTAGCATCCATATGACCGAGAACCCGGGCCGACATGGCTAGTCGTGAACCCAAAGCGGCACAGACCTATGGAGACAGGCATACATGAATCACAACGAACATGTCGGTCATCAACGAGTGATTCCGGGCTGTAGCACTGGGCTAACAGGACTCCGGGGGATCCCGGGCTGTAGCAGGCTAGACAGGACTCTGGGGATCACCGCGTGACATTTCCCCGAAGGGACAGACATAGGGACAGCAGGGTTTCCCCTGCTCCGGGGCAGCAGGGTTTCCGCGGGTGTTGACCATCCTAGAAGGAAACAAGACAACGGTTTAGACAAGGATGGCTCAAACTTAACAGGGAAGTGCAGAATGTAAAGGATAACGCGGAATGCGGAGATGCTCATTCGTATGCCATGGTAATATAAAACTGCCATATATACACCAACGGTCATACTCGTCATACATAGTTTAGTACAAGCCCATGCTACAGTACAACTATGAAGGTAGACGTTACATCTCATCGGAGGCATTCCGAGTCCCTATACATTATTTGTCTACACCTCCGGAAGCGATTACACACCAAGTCGTATTCCACAAGTCACACAGGACAGTGGAGATACAACTACTACCATACTAGTGGTACTACTACTAACTCAGATAGCTCCGTAGTAGTCCTCATAGAAGTCACCTCCATAGCCTGGAAGTTCAACGTGATCATCCGGAAACAGACGGTCCTGAGGAGCCTGTGGACCATAGGGGCTAGGATAAGGTCTTGGACCAACAAACGGTGGCCTGCGGGGACCAAGGGGTGGGGTGATGCCTCCCACATCACGCCAATCCACCATGTCTGGCAGAGCTGCTCTCACAGGATACAGATCCCTGGTATCCATACATCCAGCTTGCACCGCGGGTGCAAACCGAGTCAATGTGGCCCAATGATCAGCACGGGTATTAAAGAGCTCCAGCCTCAAGGCCCGATTCTCTCGGTCCTTATCTTCGAGCATCTCAGCGGTGGTACGAGTTAATGAGTCCTCCTGAGTGGAGTCAGCATAGATAGCCTGAAGATACCCCTGCGCTCCCGGAAGTGAAGCTGGCATGTAACGGAAGTCAGTGTTCCGAAGCAGGCCAGTCCGGACTCGCAAGATGGTCATCATGGAATAGGCAGCATCCTGCACAGCCATCTCAATGGTAACTCCGAGTCCATAGGAACAGTGAAGGGGCTCGGTAGATCCAGGATAGGAAGGAAATATCCTGACGGTGCATAAATACTGGCTTTGATTAAAGTCGCGGAACTGCTCTTCAACAGTGTATTCGGGATACCAACGGTATCCTGTCTCGATCATGACCCGGACCAACATAGCAATATGACCGGGCACGTCGAGGCACCTGGTCAGGCGAACCACTTGATTTTGAGACTGGTTGGCCATCTGAAAGCACAGCCACAAGACAAAGACATCAGAATTCCTAGGGAAAATTGGGCAGCATAACGGCTGTAAATGCTCAGAAAAAGATTTGAGACATCCACAACAGTTCACAATACCGCTCAACAGCATCATATCAAGGTTCTGATTCAAATAGCCACGTACTAAAATAGTAGAAACTGGACTGAAACTCGTAGCAATAATCCTATGAGCTACTACGGATTAGTAACACGTGAACCTGATAGAAGAAGAGAGCCTAGTCCTTAACCCACGTTGAATGAGAAGAGAATGACTCAGATCAGAAGCATAGGGTAAAGGAGTAAAAAGAACCTTACGTTCCCTCCCACAATCAATTCCCTTACATATAACTAAATCATTTCTAGACTCGACATCGACCAGTTTGGCTGAACGAACCTACAGGCAGTCCGGCTCTGATACCAACGCTGTCAGAACCCGATTCTAAGCCACATCGATCTAGCCGGTAACACCTCATATCACTTTGCGGCCTCACGCACGGTATCCCACGGGTGTCGCCTTACCATGGCCCGGGACCGTTTGCGCCTTTTGGCTCGCGTATATGACAATGTCGCTAGCATCCATATGACCGAGAACCCGGGCCGACATGGCTAGTCGTGAACCCAAAGCGGCACAGACCTATGGAGACAGGCATACATGAATCACAACGAACATGTCGGTCATCAACGAGTGATTCCGGGCTGTAGCACTGGGCTAACAGGACTCCGGGGGATCCCGGGCTGTAGCAGGCTAGACAGGACTCTGGGGATCACCACGTGACATTTCCCCGAAGGGACAGACATAGGGACGAAGTGAAACACATGCCGGCCAGTCAAGTGTCCTGAACAGTAGTGCTGGGCTAGCAGGACTCCGGTGAACCGGGCTGTAGCGGACTACTATGGCTCGAGGAGCACTAGACTACATTTCCCCATAAGAAAAGCTGTGAAGGACAAACAACTAGATTGTCGGATCCCACTCATACCAAGCATTTCAATCATACATACAATATGCTCGATATGAGTACATACAACATGGCATCACAACAAAACTCTACAACTCAAGTACTTTATTTAAAGGCTCCAGGGAGCCATACATAACATATCCATACAGGTAGGGGTCACATGACCCGACACTCAAGTCATACAGTCATACAAGCACATGCGGAAGCAACTAGTCTGAGTACAGACTCTAGAAAGAAAGAAGGCTTCTCGAAGCCTGTCTATCTACATAGGCCCTCCATGGCCTGGATCACCACCTGGGTGGCTAGTCACTCGTCGACGTCAAGGTCTACGTAAAACCCATCGGAGGGGGCAGTGTTGTCGTCTGAAAACAATAAATAAGCAAACATGAGTACAAAGGTACTCAGCAAGTCTTACATCAGAACCTACTGTACATGCTCATTCTCAAGAAGGTGGTGGGGTTTATGCAGCAAGCCAGCTTTGACTCTTGGCTAAGCTATCCTACGGAATCTTTTAGAAAAATAGTTTTCGCACACGAGTCCACTACTCACCATCACAATACTCCACCGTGGATCCTCCCTCGTAACCTGCGAGGGGGGCCATCCTCGGTACTCACACTTATCTTGAGTCTTTTGGTAGTATTCGTTAACTTGTCTATGAACTGTATATGCAATCAAGTAGTCCTTTACCGCGGACACGGCTATTCGAATAGTTTCATACCCTGCAGGGGTGTACTTCGTCACACATGTTTCCACCACTTAGCGTCTGCACACGAAATGTGCTCGGCAGACTTCAAGCGAAAACCGACGTGGGTGTAGACCACGACCTGACTAACCTCACAAGTCTCTAGTCCAGGGTCATCGCCTATTCAGGTTCCATCCGCAAGGAAATCCGGCCGGGGTGTCCTCAACGGCCCCGAACAATGTGAACAGGGTTCCCGAGACACCAAACGGGTGACTCGATACACCGTGCCACGGTGTATCTACCGCAACATAGCCCACCCCTAGGGTCAGCGCTACGCACGGCCGCCAACACATATCCTACAAACACCAGAAACTAGTTGCAACTCCTGGACTGAGGCGAGAGGGGTCGGTAAGTCGAGCGGGGTCATATTTCAGGGCCCAATGTGTGGTAGTAGCTGAATCTTAATTCACGCATACAGAACTCAGTTCTTAGGGACGGCTTCAATGAAACAACCCACCATGTACTCCTACATGGTCTCTCATCGATACCTTTACCAAAACATGTTCAACACATCCCACATATTACTGGCACAAGCATTTCACTCTAGCCCATCACCCAGATGAACCAGACCTGACACAACTCTAAGCATAGCAGGCATAGCAAGGTAGGAATCACAAAACATGGCTCAAACAACTCCTACACATGCTAGAGGGTTTCATCTAGTTACTGTGGCAACGACAGGTCATGCAGAGGATAAGGGTTCAACTACCATAGCACACAGCAGTTTGAATCGTGTTGTCTTAATGCAGTAAACAAGAGCAGGAGCGAGAACATGGGTTGTATCATAATGATCAATGGTTGCTTGCCTGATGGAGTGGTAACGGGATACTGCCCTTCAGTTGGATACTCGTGAATATCCTCGGAGGCATAACCTACCACGAAGAACACAACCGAGCACAATCAACACATGACGATATGCAACAATATGATGCATGCTATGACATGGCAATATGGATGTGTCTTGAGCTAATGCAACTAGCTATGATTTAAATGGAGTTGGTTTGAGTACAAGATTCAAATTCCAACCCCATATATGATTATTTAAATGCCCTTTATTTGTTTTGTCCAAAACAGGGGACAAACATTGTTCAAACATGCATGAAAATGGTACAGATGGATTCCTTGAATTTTTCTGATAATTTTACATATATAATTTGTCTCATTTGGAGTTATGGTTGAATTTCTATGATTTTTCAAAGTTTTGGGTATTTTCTGGAATTTCCTGAATTATTTTTAAACTAGAAAAAGATTTACTGCATCAGCACTACATCAGCATGACATCAGCAAGTCAACTGAGCTGCCTCCAGGTCAAACCTGACCAGTGGGTCCCACTGGTCAGTGACTCTAGTTGGTTCCTGTGGCTGACGTGTGGGACCAGGTCAACTGTGACGTGGCAAAGTCAAACTGACAGGTGGGGCCCTCCTGAGACCGGTGCTAATCTAACAGAATATTTAGCTAACTAATTAAGCACTAGGGCCCACATGGCAGTGACTCTAGAGGGGTGGTTAGTGGGTTAGTTAGCCGCTAATGACGGCCACGTCGGCTACCGGCGTTTAGCCGCCGGCGACCTCAGATCGCGGCGGCGTCCGCGTCGGGATTTCGCTACAGGCGATGGTTTGGCGCGCTGGGGGCACCAGGGAGGAGCTCGTGCTCGTGCGCATCTAGGGAGACCAACGAGAGGTGCGGGGGTGGCCGGAGCTGACGGCGGCGAGCTCTCTTGCGGCCGCCGGAGTTCGGGCGCCGATGAAAGCGACGACGCCGTGCATGGGAGGATCAACTGGTGGTGGCTACGTGTTCTGCAGGCTCTCACAAAGCCAACGGTCATATGCACGGGGCCGATTGGCCACCGGAGCCTCGTCGCCGGCGAGCTCGGGCGGCGCCGTAGTTCGGTCATCAAGGGGGCGACGGCTACGGCGATCAATTGAAGCGGGGAAGAGGGGGAAACGGTTGCGGAGCTCACAACGGTGCCGTAGGGATGGTTAGCGGGCTCGGGGGCGTCCTGCGTGCGGCGAATCGATGATGAAGGTGGCCGGAGCCCGAGGTGGAAGACGAGCTCGAAGTCGACGATGCAGGGCTTCCGGCGGGGCGTGGTTCGGTGAGGGGGTCGAGGACGACGTTGCGGAGCTCGTGGGCACAACCGAGGGGCGAGGGGGTGGCTGTGGCCGTGGTGGTTCTCGTCGGCGGCGACGGCCGCGTTCTGTGGAAGAGAGGGGGAGAAACAGGGGAAGAGGGAGAGCGAGGGAGAGGAATAAGAGGGGGCCAGGGGGTGCGTGGCGTCCATAGCGACGTCGGGGAGGCGGCCGAAGCAGGAGGTGGCCGTCGGTGGCCGCGCGCGTGCCGGCGCGCCGCGGGCACACGCCCGGCGTCCTCCTCGCAGCAGCTAGGGGACGACTGGCACGGCCTGGTGGGCTGGGCCAACAGTGCTGGGCCGCCAGGTGAGTCCAGGTGAGCCTCTGTCTCTCTCTCTAATTCATTTTATTTTCTATTTCTGTTATTCTGTTTTGATTTAGTTTAAATACTAAATCATTTTATAAAATCCTGAAAATATTTATGGACACTTTCTGAAATATTTCAGTGGCCCAAAAATAATTCCAACATTATTTGAGCATTTGAATTATTTAATAGTATTTAAATGCCCAAATTCAAATATTTATGAATTAAATCAATGCCCCTTTTGTTGACCTAAAAATATATGCACCATTTTTCCCAAGGGTTCTAACCCAAGGCAAAGAGGGTGAACATATCTGAAGGGCATTTCAGGTTCATTGAATTTATTTTTAGTAAACCCTAGTTGATTTTAGGGGGGGGTGCTGGGGGTTCTGCTTTCCCCATTTCCATTTCTGATGAAAGTAAACATGATGCACACTCTAATGCATAACCTAGCTAGGGTGTGACAACTCACCCCCACTCAATAGAATCTCGTCCCGAGATTTAGGATCATCTGGGAAGAAGGCGGGGTACTCGAGTCGAAGACGATCCTCCCTTTCCCAAGTGGCTTCTTCCTCGGAATGGTGTGACCATTGAACCTTGAGAAACTTGATATTATGACGTCGAGTGGTACGCTCGGCTTGATCAAGGATACGAACGGGGTATTCCCGATAAGAGAGGTTATCTTGTAAATCAAGCGTTTCGTGGTCCACTCCACGGATAGGATCCGCGAAGCAACGCCTGAGTTGCGAAACGTGGAAGACGTCGTGAACTCTGGAAAGATGCGGAGGTAGTTCCAATTGGTAGGCAACTTCTCCTCGTTTGGCAAGAATGCGAAAAGGTCCAATGTAACGAGGAGCCAATTTGCCTTTGATACCGAAGCGATGGGTTCCCTTTAACGGGGTAACCCGAAGGTAAGCTTTCTCGTCAATTTCAAATGTCATAGGCTTATGCTTACGATCATATTGACTCTTTTGGCAAGATTGGGCCGTTTTCAATTTCTCACGAATAATGCGAACCTGCTCTTCTGCTTCCTGAATCATATCCGGGCCAAAGAATTGTCTTTCCCCGGTTTCTGACCAGTTAAGAGGCGTTCGACATTTTCGTCCATAGAGAACTTTGAAGGGAGCCTTGCCCAAACTAGCTTGATAGCTATTGTTATAGGCAAACTCCGCGAATGGAAGGCATTTCTCCCAACTCATTCCGAATGAGATAACAGAAGCTCGGAGCATGTCTTCCAGAATTTGATTTACTCGCTCTACTTGACCACTTGATTGAGGATGGAAGGCGGTGCTAAAGGAGAGATGAGTTCCCATAGCATTTTGGAAACTTTCCCAAAATCGAGAGGTGAAGAGACTTCCACGGTCTGAGTTAATTTCCAATGGGACACCATGAAGAGACACTATTCGGGAGATGTATAGGTCAGCTAGCTGGCTAGCGGTGATACTCTCACGAACAGGTATAAAATGGGCTACTTTGGAAAGACGGTCGATCACGACAAAGATGGCCTTATTCCCCCTCTTGGTCCTGGGAAACCCAGTGATGAAATCCATATTGATTTTGTCCCATTTCCATTCAGGAATAGCCAAAGGTTGAAGGGTGCCAGCGGCCGTTGATGCTCTGCTTTAACACGACGACAAACGTCGCAATTAGCAATGTATTGAGCGATTTCTCTCTTCATCCTAGTCCACCAGAACCTCTGGCATAGGTCTTGATACATTTTAGTACTACCGGGATGAATGGTGAGAGGGGATTCATGAGCTTCCTTAAGGATCATCTGGCGTAGATGTTGGTTCTTGGGAACCACCAGGCGGTTCTCAAAGAAGACAGCACCTTGCTCATCCATGGAAAAACATTTAGCTACTCCGCTAGCAATGTTTTCCCTAATCCGGGATATGCCCTTATCACGCTTTTGGGCAGCTATGATTTGATCCATAAGGGTAGGTTTCGCCACCAGGGTGGATAGGAATCCTTGAGGAACAATGTGAAGATTAAGCTTACGAAATTCCTCATGGAGAAGTGGTTGACTTTGTTGTAACATCAGGTTTTTACAGTAGGACTTACGACTTAGTGCATCAGCCATGACATTGGCTTTGCCAGGGGTGTAAGTTATTCCTAAGTCGTAATCCGAGATCAACTCGACCCAACGTCTTTGCCTGAGATTCAAATCTGGTTGGGTGAAGATATATTTCAAGCTTTGGTGATCGGTGAATATCTCGCAACGATTACCGAGGAGGTAATGTCGCCAGGTTTTGAGTGCATGGACTACAGCTGCAAGCTCTAGATCATGTGTGGGATAATTTTCCTCATGTGGGTGTAATTGCCGTGAAGCATAGGCAATTACCTGACGATCTTGCATGAGTATGCAACCTAGTCCTTGTCGCGAGGCGTCGCAATAGATAATAAAGTCCTTGGAGAAATCTGGTGGTACCAGTACAGGAGCAGATGTCAGGCGTCTTTTCAGTTCCTGAAAACTGAACTCGCACTGTGGAGTCCACTCGAACTTTTTATCTTTCTTGAGGAGTTCAGTTAGAGGTTTAGCAACCTTGGAGAAATTCTCGACGAAGCGGCGGCAATAGCTCGCTAGGCCAAGGAAACTCCGAACTTGCTTGACCGAAACAGGTGGAGTCCAATCAAGGACGGCTTGAACTCGCTCGGGATTGACAGCAATACCCTTACCAGAGATTACATGGCCTAGATAGGTCACTTCTGACAACCAAAATTCACACTTGGAGAATTTGGCATAAAGGCGATGCTCTCGAAGTTTCATCAATACCAGCCTTAGATGTTCGGCATGTTCCTCTTCATTCTTGGAGTAGATGAGTATGTCATCGAGGTATACTACGACGAATTTGTCCAAGTACTCCATGAAAACCGAGTTCATTAATCGGGAGAAAGTGGCCGGGGCATTGGTTAAACCGAAGGACATGACGGTGTACTCGTATTGGCCGTAACGAGTAACAAAAGCCGTTTTGGGAATGTCCCCGTTTCTGATTTTGATTTGATGGTAGCCCAACCTCAAATCCATCTTGGAGAAGACTGAGGATCCAGCGAGCTGATCATACAGGTCGTTGATCCTGGGAAGCGGGTATTTGTTCTTGATGGTGACCAGATTGACAGGTCGGTAATCCACAACCATTCGATCCGTTCCATCCTTCTTCTTGACGAAGAGGACGGGGCAAGCCCAAGGAGAGGAGCTAGGACGGATGAACCCTTTGTTCAAGGACTCATCGAGTTGGTTCTTAAGCTCGGCTAGTTCTAAGGGTGCCATCTTGTAGGGTCTTCTAGCAATTGGAACGGTTCCTGGAACAAGGTCTATCACAAACTCGACATCCCGGTCAGGTGGAACACCTGGCAGTTCTTCCGGAAACACATCCGGGAAGTCTCGGACTACCGGAACGTCCTCAAGGTCTGGAAGAGGGTTGGCATTGAGAGAGTAAAGTTGGCGCTTGGCCACTCGAGTTAAGACATTAACTGTCTTGCCCGAGGGATGAGTAAGTTGAACGGTTCTAGTGGCACAATCGATCTTGGCGTAATGAGCCGACATCCAGTCCATACCCAAGATGATGTTTATGTCGGAGGACTTGAGAGCTATTAAAGATGCAAGGAAGACAAGCCTATCGACAAGAATTTCGTTCCCATGGCTTACCCTAGAAGTTTGCCATTTGGAACCCGGAGTTTGAATTACCATGGAAGTGGGCATGTCACAGAATGTCGTGTTATGCAACCGAGCATAATTCTCGGATATGAATGAATGAGATGCTCCAGTATCGAAAAGAACAGATGCCGGATGGCAGTTAACAAGGAGCGTACCAAGGACGACGTTGGGATCCTCATGAGCCTCTTCGGCTGAGACGTAGTTGACATGGCCACGTGCAGTAGTGGCCGGCTTGGCGTAGAAAGTCTTTCCCGCGGGCTTACCACGGCCAACGGACTTTCCAGCTTGATTGGGGTTGTTCTGGGGACACTCTCGACTATAGTGACCCGGTTCTCCGCACTTGAAGCATGTTACCATAGTGGGGCGTGGAGCAACATTAGCAGCGGGGCCACCATAGGGCTTGGACGGTGCAAATTGCTGGTTGGGACGAGGCACCTCAAGGGATGGCCTCGGGGTGAATCTGGGTGGCAGTGCGGTGCTTGGAATCCACACCCGGTGCTTCTGAGCTCCAGAGCCGGATGAAGACCCAAAATCACGAGAATGCTTGCGTGAAGCGTCATAATCAGTCTGGCCTGTCTCAACACTGATAGCTTTATTGACCAGCTTCTGGAAGGATGTGCACTCGTGCAGACGGAGATCGCGGTGAAGCTTAGGGCTAAGTCCCTTACGGAACCTTGCCTGCTTCTTGGCGTCAGTAGAAACCTCTTCAGGAGCATAGCGTGCCAGGTTTCCCAATTCTCGGCTATATGCATCCACAGTCAGCCTTCCTTGGGTGAAGTTGCAGAACTCCTCCCTCTTGCGATCCATGAGACCTTCCGGAATGTGATGCTCACGGAAAGCCTCGCTGAACTCAGCCCAGGTAGTGATTTGGCCGACCGGGCGCATAGCTTCGTAGTTTTCCCACCAATGGCTAGCGGGGCCCTCGAGATGATAAGCAGCATAGGTAACCTTGTCGGCTTCAGCTACGTTGGCAGAACGTAGCTTGTGAGTGATGCTGCGAAGCCAATCATCCGCGTCGAGGGGCTCGACGGAATGGTTAAACTTTGGGGGGTACAGCTTGATAAAGTCATTGATTGACACCAAGTCATTTCGTGGGTGGCGTGCAGTGTTCTGCTCAATCCGCTCCAGCAGGCGGTTGGTCTCACGCTTGTTCCTTTCCGCCTCCAGCATCACTTCGGCCAGGGAAGGCGGGTGAGGCAAATTTTCACCTCTAGCTGCATTGGCTTCCCCCTGCTCCGGGGCAGCAGGGTTTCCGCGGGTGTTGACCATCCTAGAAGGAAACAAGACAACGGTTTAGACAAGGATGGCTCAAACTTAACAGGGAAGTGCAGAATGTAAAGGATAACGCGGAATGCGGAGATGCTCATTCGTATGCCATGGTAATATAAAACTGCCATATATACACCAACGGTCATACTCGTCATACATAGTTTAGTACAAGCCCATGCTACAGTACAACTATGAAGGTAGACGTTACATCTCATCGGAGGCATTCCGAGTCCCTATACATTATTTGTCTACACCTCCGGAAGCGATTACACACCAAGTCGTATTCCACAAGTCACACAGGACAGTGGAGATACAACTACTACCATACTAGTGGTACTACTACTAACTCAGATAGCTCCGTAGTAGTCCTCATAGAAGTCACCTCCATAGCCTGGAAGTTCAACGTGATCATCCGGAAACAGACGGTCCTGAGGAGCCTGTGGACCATAGGGGCTAGGATAAGGTCTTGGACCAACAAACGGTGGCCTGCGGGGACCAAGGGGTGGGGTGATGCCTCCCACATCACGCCAATCCACCATGTCTGGCAGAGCTGCTCTCACAGGATACAGATCCCTGGTATCCATACATCCAGCTTGCACCGCGGGTGCAAACCGAGTCAATGTGGCCCAATGATCAGCACGGGTATTAAAGAGCTCCAGCCTCAAGGCCCGATTCTCTCGGTCCTTATCTTCGAGCATCTCAGCGGTGGTACGAGTTAATGAGTCCTCCTGAGTGGAGTCAGCATAGATAGCCTGAAGATACCCCTGCGCTCCCGGAAGTGAAGCTGGCATGTAACGGAAGTCAGTGTTCCGAAGCAGGCCAGTCCGGACTCGCAAGATGGTCATCATGGAATAGGCAGCATCCTGCACAGCCATCTCAATGGTAACTCCGAGTCCATAGGAACAGTGAAGGGGCTCGGTAGATCCAGGATAGGAAGGAAATATCCTGACGGTGCATAAATACTGGCTTTGATTAAAGTCGCGGAACTGCTCTTCAACAGTGTATTCGGGATACCAACGGTATCCTGTCTCGATCATGACCCGGACCAACATAGCAATATGACCGGGCACGTCGAGGCACCTGGTCAGGCGAACCACTTGATTTTGAGACTGGTTGGCCATCTGAAAGCACAGCCACAAGACAAAGACATCAGAATTCCTAGGGAAAATTGGGCAGCATAACGGCTGTAAATGCTCAGAAAAAGATTTGAGACATCCACAACAGTTCACAATACCGCTCAACAGCATCATATCAAGGTTCTGATTCAAATAGCGACGTACTAAAATAGTAGAAACTGGACTGAAACTCGTAGCAATAATCCTATGAGCTACTACGGATTAGTAACACGTGAACCTGATAGAAGAAGAGAGCCTAGTCCTTAACCCACGTTGAATGAGAAGAGAATGACTCAGATCAGAAGCATAGGGTAAAGGAGTAAAAAGAACCTTACATTCCCTCCCACAATCAATTCCCTTACATATAACTAAAGCATTTCTAGACTCGACATCGACCAGTTTGGCTGAACGAACCTACAGGCAGTCCGGCTCTGATACCAACGCTGTCAGGACCCCGATTCTAAGCCACATCGATCTAGCCGGTAACACCTCATATCACTTTGCGGCCTCACGCACGGTATCCCACGGGTGTCGCCTTACCATGGCCCGGGACCGTTTGCGCCTTTTGGCTCGCGTATATGACAATGTCGCTAGCATCCATATGACCGAGAACCCGGGCCGACATGGCTAGTCGTGAACCCAAAGCGGCACAGACCTATGGAGACAGGCATACATGAATCACAACGAACATGTCGGTCATCAACGAGTGATTCCGGGCTGTAGCACTGGGCTAACAGGACTCCGGGGGATCCCGGGCTGTAGCAGGCTAGACAGGACTCTGGGGATCACCGCGTGACATTTCCCCGAAGGGACAGACATAGGGACGAAGTGAAACACATGCCGGCCAGTCAAGTGTCCTGAACAGTAGTGCTGGGCTAGCAGGACTCCGGTGAATCGGGCTGTAGCGGACTACTATGGCTCGAGGAGCACTAGACTACATTTCCCCATAAGAAAAGTTGCGAAGGACAAACAACTAGATTGTCGGATCCCACTCATACCAAGCATTTCAATCATACATACAATATGCTCGATATGAGTACATACAACATGGCATCACAACAAAACTCTACAACTCAAGTACTTTATTTAAAGGCTCCAGGGAGCCATACATAACATATCCATACAGGTAGGGGTCACATGACCCGACACTCAAGTCATACAGTCATACAAGCACATGCGGAAGCAACTAGTCTGAGTACAGACTCTAGAAAGAAAGAAGGCTTCTCGAAGCCTGTCTATCTACATAGGCCCTCCATGGCCTGGATCACCACCTGGGTGGCTAGTCACTCGTCGACGTCAAGGTCTACGTAAAACCCATCGGAGGGGGCAGTGTTGTCGTCTGAAAACAATAAATAAGCAAACATGAGTACAAAGGTACTCAGCAAGTCTTACATCAGAACCTACTGTACATGCTCATTCTCAAGAAGGTGGTGGGGTTTATGCAGCAAGCCAGCTTTGACTCTTGGCTAAGCTATCCTACGGAATCTTTTAGAAAAATAGTTTTCGCACACGAGTCCACTACTCACCATCACAATACTCCACCGTGGATCCTCCCTCGTAACCTGCGAGGGGGGCCATCCTCGGTACTCACACTTATCTTGAGTCTTTTGGTAGTATTCGTTAACTTGTCTATGAACTGTATATGCAATCAAGTAGTCCTTTACCGCGGACACGGCTATTCGAATAGTTTCATACCCTGCAGGGGTGTACTTCGTCACACATGTTTCCACCACTTAGTGTCTGCACACGAAATGTGCTCGGCAGACTTCAAGCGAAAACCGACGTGGGTGTAGACCACGACCTGACTAACCTCACAAGTCTCTAGTCCAGGGTCATCGCCTATTCAGGTTCCATCCGCAAGGAAATCCGGCCGGGGTGTCCTCAACGGCCCCGAACGATGTGAACAGGGTTCCCGAGACACCAAACGGGTGACTCGGTACACCGTGCCACGGTGTATCTACCGCAACATAGCCCACCCCTAGGGTCAGCGCTACGCACGGCCGCCAACACATATCCTACAAACACCAGAAACTAGTTGCAACTCCTGGACTGAGGCGAGAGGGGTCGGTAAGTCGAGCGGGGTCATATTTCAGGGCCCAATGTGTGGTAGTAGCTGAATCTTAATTCACGCATACAGAACTCAGTTCTTAGGGACGGCTTCAATGAAACAACCCACCATGTACTCCTACATGGCCTCTCATCGATACCTTTACCAAAACATGTTCAACACATCCCACATATTACTGGCACAAGCATTTCACTCTAGCCCATCACCCAGATGAACCAGACCTGACACAACTCTAAGCATAGCAGGCATAGCAAGGTAGGAATCACAAAACATGGCTCAAACAACTCCTACACATGCTAGAGGGTTTCATCTAGTTACTGTGGCAATGACAGGTCATGCAGAGGATAAGGGTTCAACTACCGTAGCACACAGCAGTTTGAATCGTGTTGTCTTAATGCAGTAAACAAGAGCAGGAGCGAGAACATGGGTTGTATCGGAATGATCAATGGTTGCTTGCCTAATGGAGTGGTAACAGGATACTGCCCTTCAGTTGGATACTCGTGAATATCCTCGGAGGCAGAACCTACCACGAAGAACACAACCGAGCACAATCAACACATGATGATATGCAACAATATGATGCATGCTATGACATGGCAATATGGATGTGTCTTGAGCTAATGCAACTAGCTATGATTAAAATGGAGTTGGTTTGTGTACAAGATTCAAATTCCAACCCCATATATGATTATTTAAATGCCCTTTATTTGTTTTTTCCAAAACAGGGGACAAACATTGTTCAAACATGCATGAAAATGGTACAGATGGATTCCTTGAATTTTTCTGATAATTTTACATATATAATTTGTCTCATTTGGAGTTATGGTTGAATTTCTATGATTTTTCAAAGTTTTGGGTATTTTCTGGAATTTCCTGAATTATTTTTAAACTAGAAAAAGATTTACTGCGTCAGCACTACATCAGCATGACATCAACAAGTCAACTGAGCTGCCCCCAGGTCAAACCTGACCAGTGGGTCCCACTGGTCAGTGACTCTAGTTGGTTCCTGTGGCTGACGTGTGGGACTAGGTCAACTATGACGTGGCAAGGTCAAACTGACAGGTGGGGCCCTCCTGAGACCGGTGCTAATCTAACAGAATATTTAACTAACTAATTAAGCACTAGGGCCCACATGGCAGTGACTCTAGAGGGGTGGTTAGTGGGTTAGTTAGCCGCTAATGACGGCCACGTCGGCTACCGGCGTTTAGCCGCCGGCGACCTCAGATCGCGGCGGTGTCCGCGTCGGGATTTCGCTACAGGCGATGGTTTGGCGCGCTGGGGGCACTAGGGAGGAGCTCGTGCTCGTGCGCATCTAGGGAGACCAACGAGAGGTGCGGGGGTGGCCGGAGCTGACGGCGGCGAGCTCTCTTGCGGCCGCCGGAGTTCGGGCGCCGATGAAAGCGACGACGCCGTGCACGGGAGGATCAACTGGTGGTGGCTACGTGTTCTGCAGGCTCTCACAAAGCCAACGGTCATATGCACGGGGCCGATTGGCCACCGGAGCCTCGTCGCCGGCGAGCTCGGGCGGCGCCGCAGTTCGGTCATCAAGGGGGCGACGGCTACGGCGATCAATTGAAGCGGGGAAGAGGGGGAAACGGTTGCGGAGCTCACAGCGGTGCCGTAGGGATGGTTAGCGGGCTCGGGGGCGTCCTGCGTGCGGCGAATCGATGATGAAGGTGGCCGGAGCCCGAGGTGGAAGACGAGCTCGAAGTCGACGATGCAGGGCTTCCGGCGGGGCGTGGTTCGGTGAGGGGGTCGAGGACGACGTTGCGGAGCTCGTGGGCACAACCGAGGGGCGAGGGGGTGGCTGTGGCCGTGGTGGTTCTCGTCGGCGGCGACGGCCGCGTTCTGTGGAAGAGAGGGGGAGAAACAGGGGAAGAGGGAGAGCGAGGGAGAGGAATAAGAGGGGGCCAGGGGGTGCGTGGCGTCCATAGCGACGTCGGGGAGGCGGCCGAAGCAGGAGGTGGCCGTCGGTGGCCGCGCGCGTGCCGGCGCGCCGCGGGCACACGCCCGGCGTCCTCCTCGCAGCAGCTAGGGGACGACTGGCACGGCCTGGTGGGCTGGGCCAACAGTGCTGGGCCGCCAGGTGAGTCCAGGTGAGCCTCTGTCTCTCTCTCTAATTCATTTTATTTTCTATTTCTGTTATTCTGTTTTGATTTAGTTTAAATACTAAATCATTTTATAAAATCCTGAAAATATTTATGGACACTTTCTGAAATATTTCAGTGGCCCAAAAATAATTCCAACATTATTTGAGCATTTGAATTATTTAATAGTATTTAAATGCCCAAATTCAAATATTTATGAATTAAATCAATGCCCCTTTTGTTGACCTAAAAATATATGCACCATTTTTCCCAAGGGTTCTAACCCAACGCAAAGAGGGTGAACATATCTGAAGGGCATTTCAGGTTCATTGAATTTATTTTTAGTAAACCCTAGTTGATTTCAGGGGGGGTGCTGGGGGTTCTGCTTTCCCCATTTCCATTTCTGATGAAAGTAAACATGATGCACACTCTAATGCATAACCTAGCTAGGGTGTGACACATGGTGGGAGTATTGATCCCAGATGGAGCATCCACCAGAGATTGAAGGATCGAGCATCTACAGGGTGCCGTTTGTGAGGGTGTACTGCCAGAGCGTGCCGGTGGAGTCTTCGTCGACCGAACCCAACTTCAAGAGGAGAAAAGCAGTTGGCCCGACGATGCTTCCCCGCCATCGTCTACCTTGCCATTCACATCGTCTCACGGGGCGACTGTCTGCCACCAAGGAATAGGAGGGGGCTGCCACCCAGCCCAATAGTCGGGCAGGTTGTGAATTGTCAGGAGGAGCTTAGGGTTTTCAGTATTTGCAGGTTGTGAATTGTGTTCTGTGTTGTGTATTTTGAGAGTACTTTCAGATATGAATGTCTTTTGAATTTCAGATTTGCAGTATTGAGCATATAAAGTATTTTATTAATTCTAGAGATCTATTTTTAGCACTTAAAAAATGTAGTTTCATAGGAGTATAAAAGTGTAGACAATGTGATTCTCAGAGAAGAAACTGCAAGTTTCAGTTTCAGATAAGAAACTGCAAGTTCACTTTCACATAAGAAACTGCAACTTTTAGAGGCAGAGCATTTATATTAACAGGGCCTTTGCAAACAGGGTTAACATCATGTTGGAAGTTTTATTCATGGTCGAAAATGGAACTACCAGCCAGTTAACATCATGCTGATCAACATTCATGCATAGCACATCTTCATATGATGCACAGTCAAAATGCCCACACAATGTCGAATGTGCGAAACATAGAGAAAATGAGGGACGAAGTTTTGGCAAGTGTTGGACGTGGTTTTGGGCTGCCCCATCCAGGCTTTCATTTTTAACATGCGCAGCCCACAACCTCGGATGGGAGGTCCATAGGCCTGTTTGTATTTTCTTAGGGTCGTCATGTATCGACCGGCCTATGGACCTCTCATCCAAGGTTTTATTTTTGGCAGCCCAATTTATGTATTTTTTTGGAGAAAATGCAGAGGTCTGTTCTATTTTTCTATATAAGAATAGGAACGCCAGGTCCAACTTATGTTTCCCTTCTAACTATATTATATATATTTAAATTATTTTATATGTTGACTGTTTAGTTCACATACTCCCTCATTTTCGGTTTATAGGGCTTATCTCAAAATTTTAGTTTTCCATTTTATAAGGCTCAATTTGGTTGTTTTCCATCACATGTTGAGATACCAAGGCGCATTAAATCATTGCATGCAAGTATTAAGAGAAAATTGACCAATGCATGTACTTTATGCATGCATGCATTGCAATTTATGCATTGATAAACATAATTTTTTTGAGGAAAACAAGTGCATTAATTAGGTGCTTTTGCAAACTACAAAAAGTATTCCACCATTCATCATCTACCTTGGTTGGTGAGATTTTTGAATTGAGCCCTATAAACCGAAAAGGAGGGAGTAATTGGCAAATAGATCTTGCCGCCACCCCCCGCCTCCTGACTCCGGGCGCGCCTGCCCCCCCCCCCCAGCAAGTCCGCTCGCGCGCCCCATGGAGTCGCCGGCCATATCCACGGGGGAATGGCTGGAAGACAGGCAGATGTACAAGATGCATCTCCCACATGTCTACAAAGCCTTCCCGCGGATGCTCCAGTCGCTCGACTCCGTCGCGCCGGCGGTGCCGCGGGAGACTAGAGGGAGGAGATGGAGGGAGCGGGCGATGCGGATCCGCGACGACGCTCTCTCCTGGACCCAGTGCACGCACGAATGGAGGGAAGCAGAGGAGGAAGCTGCAAGGGAGGAAGCCGAGGAGGGACCGAATCCGTTCTCTCACTCGCGCAGGTATGCCCAGATGTGCAAGGATCATGTGGATTGGGAGCTGCTGAATCTAGCCCTGCGGATCTACTTCGAAGGAGATTTCTCGGAGAAGCACAGTACGCCCCACCCCAATGAGCCGCCGATTGCATTCGTTCGATGGGCGAAAGGAGAAGTGAATTCAGGAGATCCACGCCGTGCTGCGAGATGGGAATGCTTGACTGGACTCCTGCCCACCAGCACGCCACCGGAGCCGGAGCAGGTGGATCCCCTACCTTACCTCTCCCCCAAACCTGCAGAAGATTGAAATTAGGCTTGCAATCTGCTTCAATTGAGCTGTCTGCTGGTTATTTCTGCTTCCTGAGAGACAACATCTGGCTGGAGGATGAGAAGGAACCAGGAACTCCGACGAATTTCCCCTATCACTATGGGGGGAGCGCCGGTTGGGCAGTTGTACGGCCCACCTCCGCCCCAAATGGGGGCACAATCTGGGCAGGCTCCTGTAATTGCCCAAGATCAATCTGCTAGTAGTTCTGACTCTCGGATCAGTGGGAAATCTCAAGGCAAGAATCAGCAAAAGAAGAGATAGGACATCCAGAAAACTACTCCTGCCCCTGCTTCGGGCCTTATGGCATACTCTGAGGTGATCTGCTACAACTGTGGGGAACCAGGGCATCATTTGGATAAATGTGTCAACCCCAAGAGTTGTTTTATCTGCAAAATGGTTACCCATAAAGTTGAGAATTGCCCTGTCAGAAGGAAAACCCACAGTTCTGCTAGATATGTTGGAAGTGATGCTCGAGGATTATGTCCACCATTGACAGAATTTTCTGTGACACAAAATTAGATATTTCTTTCCCCTTTCTTGTTGTAGAGCCCTGCCCAGATGTGGTAGTGACCACACTCCTTTGCTCTGGGACTCTGGTCTTAACCAAACTCCAAAGAGCAATAGTTTTAAATTTGAAAAGTTGTGGTTGCTTAGAGAAGATTTTACTGAGCTAGTTAGGAAAATCTGGAATGAGCCTACTGGGAGCAGCTGCCCCCCAGAAAATTGGCAGATCAAAATCAGGAGATTTAGAAGCACTACCAAAGGGTGGAACTCTAATGAGGAAGCTAATATTAGAAGATACAAAAGGCTTCTCCTCCTTGAGTTTGATTCTCTAGATATTAAGGCAGAAACCACTGACCCCTCTAAGGCTGAGACTAATAGATTAAAATTTCTCCATGGAGAGCTCAAGAAAATTTGGCTTCAAGAAGAAATCAAAGCCAAACAAAGGTCTAGAGATAGGAACATTAAGGAGGGTGATAGAAATACTGCTTACTTCCATGCAGTAGGTAACTAGAGGAGGAGGAAAACCCTCATTCACTTCCTTGATGGCCCTAATGGCCCTGTTATTGAGGTAGATGAGATGCTGAAAGTGGCTAGTGACTTCTACAAAGACCTATTTAAGAAAGAAAACCTTTCTGGGTTCTCTCTGCAAAACAATTTTTTCTCTGCTTCTGAAAAATTCTCTCCTGCTGAAAATGAGCTGCTAGAAGCCCCTTTTTAAGAGACAGAGGTGAAGGAAGCCATTTTTAGCTCTTATCCTGATGGGGCTCCTGGTCCTGATGGGATTCTCTTCTTGTTTTACCAGCATTTTTGAGACTTGGTGAAAAATGATGTCTTAGATCTTTTCCAAGCCTTTCATAGAGGAGAGTTGGATCCAGCAACTTACTCATGGGGGGTCTGTTGGGGTCAAGTTAAATAACTGTGAAAGTGATTTGTTCCTTGCTGGTAAAGGCCTTAGACAAGGTGACCCCATCTCCCCGCTTTTGTTTAATTTAGTAGTGGATGTTCTTACTAAAATGCTGAGCAAAGCTGCTGATCATAGTCTGATTGCAAGGCTCTGTCCTGAGGTCTGTCCTGGTGGCATCATCTGCCTTCAATATGCAGATAATACCATCCTTTTCTTAGACAATGACTCTACACATGCTAGCAATCTGAAAACTGTTCTAACCTGGTTTAAACAAGTCTTAGGCATGAGAATGAACTACTCTAAAAGTGAACTCATCCCTATCAACATGGATGATCAGGAGTTAACTGACTTCCTCTCTATTCTAGTCTGTAATAAAGATAACTTCCCCCATTAAGTACCTAGATATCCCTCTCCACTATGATAAACTGAGGAGAGAGGATATCCAACCCCTTCTGGATAAAATCATTAAAAGGATTGCTGGGTGGAGGGGCAAACTTCTCTCTTACAGAGGTAGATTGATCCTCATACAAGCTTGTTTGGGTAGCATTCCAGTGTATCTCCTCTCCTTCTTCAAGTTCCCTAAATGGGAAGTGAACCTCATCAATTCTCAGATGTCTCATTGCTTGTGGAATGATTTTGAGGGAAATAGGAAGCTACACCTTGCTAATTGGGCCTTAGTCTCTATGAAAAAAGATTTTGGAGGCTTAGGCATACCTAACCTCCAATAAATTAACATCTGTCTTCTAGGGCTTGGATTAAAAGATTCTATGTGGAAGACCTGAAACCCTGGAACCTTCTTATTGCCCATAAATACCTAGGAAATAAACCTAATATTTTTGTCCCTTCCTCCAACCCTAAGACCTCTAGATTCTGGAAAGGATTAAAATCTATTATGCATGCTGTGAAATTTGGCTACAGATGGAACATAGGGGATGGGAGTAGAACCAGGCTCTGGGAAGATACTCGGTTTGGCACATCCCCCTAGCAGTCCAATTTTGGCCTATTTACTCTGTCCGCAATGAGCTTAACAAAAGTGTCAATGAAGTTTGGGACGGTCAATGCCTAAAACTCTCTTTTAGAAGGAACTTTAGTGATAGTCTCATGGAACAATGGTTCCAGTTGGTGGAAATTGACAAAAGCATTACCTTTACTGCCGAGCCGGATGCCCTGATTTGGCAGTTGGACAATAAGGGGAAGTATTCCTCCAGCTCCCTCTATCATGTTATCAACTTTAGAGGGGTTCAACCCGTGTTTATCCCTGCTGTCTGGAAATTCAGAGTTCCCCCTAAAATTCATGTATTCTCTGGCTTCTCTCCAAAAAAACAAATTGATGATTAGGGATAACCTTAGGAAGAGACACATCATCAAACCCCTTGATTGTGTTTACTGCTTGGAACAAGAGTCTTGTTCTCACCTATTTTTTGAATGTATAGTTGCTAAACATCTCTGGGCCCACATTGAGGAATATTTCTCTAGTCAGATTGGCTCATCCTTCGAATATGTCGCCAGATTCTGGATTGCTGCCAAAAAGTGCTCAGTTTTAAACACTGTTAGCTCAGCTGTCCTTTGGTGCCTCTGGAAATATAAAAATGCTATGATTTTCAGTAACACCTCCTGGATTTCCATTCCGCGGGTCTTGAGGTTGATCAGGAACATGGTGAGGAACTGGGCGATTCTCTCCTCCGGATCGGACAAGGACAAGTTGATGAGCTTCGTGGAAACCCTAACAAGATCCCTCCAGAAACCGTTGGCGATCACTTGTGGCTGAACAAGGCTCGACCTGCTCTGGGGATGGACCCGTGGGCTCGACTCAAGATCTCTGATGAAGATAATGGGCACCTGGCGCCGAAAAAGAGGGACATCCACCATGCTACGCCTTCCAGCCCGGTGTCTCCGCTTGCTTGCTGGTCGCCGCAGGCTGACACGGCCCCTCGGCTGAAGACCATGAAGGCTTCGTTGGATCCTCCTTGTGTCATTTGAGTGCTCTATCCGCTCTGCCTTTGGCACCGCTCGGGTGATTTGTGTTATTCAGAGAACTTGTTCATCCACCCCCCCTAGTTTTTAGCTTTTCTACCTTTGCTTTCGAACTGCTCTTTGAGCTGCTGTATCAGAATATGTTGTGGTTTCGTTATCAGCAATGGAACCGGGGAGATGCTCCCTATTTTTCTAAAAAATATTATTTTATATGTTATTATATATTATTTTTATTGTCATCATATATTTAACAGATACTTACATATGTAAGAAAACAATATCCCACATCTTATTAACTTATAAAAATAATTTCTTAACAAATAAAATCCTGGATTGTTTTGGCACGAAAATCCTAGTGATTGTGTACAAAAGCTTGGTAAGATTTAAGGAAGAATGTAATAATATCACTTATTATTTAAATATATTTATAACAAAATGCTTAGCCCCTTTTTATTTTTTGATAACATTGCTGGCCCAACCCAACATTATAATTAGAATCAGCCCAGCAAAATCGTGTATTTCAAGAAAGTGCAAATGACCTGTAATTTTTTAGGAAATAAAATAAAAGGGCCGCATGGACGCTACATTATTTGTTCACCCAGCCTAGCTAATGGTTGTAATTCAAAAAAAAAGTAGATCAAATTGACTGTAAATTCTATGGCGCAAAAAAAGACTGTAAATTCTAAAAAATGGGTTGAATACGTGCCACATTTTTGGAGGCTGAAATGTGGGCCAATAGGCCAAAGCCAATGCAAGTCGTTGTCAATTTAGTCAACAAATGATTCTGACATGTTATCCGTTGGATTTACATCCAATGACCGACATCCATCTTCAATCTCTCGTCTTCTTCCTCCAGCGTCGCCGGGACCACCTCCCGCCTCCTGCTGCTAGCAGCTCTGCTTAGCATGCTTCGCTATGAAGCGCTACTCCACTGTTGGCCAGGCCACCCCCCCCCCACCCCTCCACACCTCATGTTCTTCTCCACCGACTGCCGAACCACACCGCACTAGAACCAGTTAACCCTCATACACCTCTCTGTCTGCGACTCTACTCCCGTGTCTTCCCATCTCCGGCTCGTTGCTGTCCGGGGCCTCGCCGTCGTCCACCACCTTGGATGCGCTTGGCGCGGCATGGTCAACGTGGTCAGTGAACGACACCATCGGAAGTAGACTGTGCATGGAGAGGCTGACAGCTGGGTCCACGGCCGCACACAAGGAAATGCCTCCTTATTACGCGCAAAATAATGATTCATCCACTGGACATATGGGACCCACCGGAAGGGCCTCTATATTTCGCGAAATAAAGTGCCCCCCACTGACATGTCGGGCCCACCAGCTATCTTCGCACGCAAGGAAGCGCCTCCTTATTATGCACAAAAAAATGAATATTCTCCCTGCCAGCTGGAACCCTGCAAAGTGGGAGGCTGACTCGTGCGCCTACCAAGTTAACGGGGATGGAGGGCTTTGTCAACTTAGTCAATATGAACGATTCTAGCTCCTGTTACCGTACGATGTTCATCCAACGGCCGTAGTGCTTCTTCAACCTCTGGTCTTCTTGCTCCAGCCGCCCAAACCAGCGTCGGTCGTGCCGCGTGCTCATGCCTCCTGTGGCTGGTTGTGATGCCGCGGAGGCCACCCCGCCCCCTACTACTCCCACCGCTGGCCAGGCCATCCCTCTACTCACCCACACCCCCTGTTATTCTGCGGCAACAACAGCCTCACACTGCAGCCGAACCAGTGAACCCTCGTACTCCTCTTCACGTGGGCATCCACTGCTGCGTCTTCCCCGGCTCCGAGTCGTCCCCTTCCTAGTCCTCGCCGTCGTCCACCGCCCTGGTGCTTTCGGCACGGCGTGGTCAACATGGTCAACGACCGACTTCCATCGGAAGAGTACTGTACGTGAAGAGGCTGACAGCTGGGTCCACGGCAGCCGCAAGGAAGTGCCTCCTTATTACGCGGAAAATAATTATTCCTCCACATGACAGCGGGGACCCACCGGACGGGCCACCAGTATTTTGCGAAAAAATTCGTTTCCCCCTGACTGCTGGGACCCACCGGACGGGCCACCGTATTTCGCGGAAAAAACATTCCACCCGCTGTCAGCTCGGACCCACCGGAAGTGCATCCTTATTACGCACAAAAAAATGAATACTCCCCCGGCTAGCTGGGACCCACCTTGCTGGGAGGCTGACTTGTGGGCCTACTAAGTTGACGGGGACGAAGGGCTTTGTCAACTTAGTCAATATGAACGATTCTAGCTCCAGTGACCGTACGATGTCCATCCAACGGCCGTAGTGCTTCTTCAACCTCTGGTCTTCTTGCTCCAGCCGCCCAAAGCAGCGTCGGTCGTGCCGCATGCTCCTGCCTCCCGTGCACGGCTGTGCTGCCGCAGAAGCCTCACCGCCCCCTACTATTCCCACCGCTGGCCAGGCCCTGCGACGACGATAGCCTCACACCGCAGCCGAACCAGTGAACCCTCGTAGTCCTCTCCGCGCGGGCTTCCACTGCCGTGTCGTCCCCTTCCTAGGCCTCGCTGTCGTCCACCGCCGTGGTGCTCTCCGTGTGGCGTGGTCAAGGAACGACTTCCATCGGAAAAGTACTGTACGTGGAGAGGCTGACAGCTGGGTCCACGGCCACAACCCAATTTCTTTGTGATTTGCCAAGTAAGTCGCTTTGTCGGGCCTGTTGGGCTGCAAATCTTTCAAGACAAGGAGAGCTTTCATTCGGCTGGCCGAGAAAATGGCCCATCAGTAATGAGAAATGGGTTGTACATTTTTAAAACACATCAAACCGACAATTAGTTTCAAATATCTTTTTTTCATTTCAAGATTTTAAATTACATTAATTTTTATGCGTGGAGAATTTGTTTGATTTTATATTGATGTACATTTATTTTTAAAATTAGTTTGAATGTGAGTCAAAATTTCGGGATTAAAAATAGTTCGGACCGCACCGAAATATGCAAAATTTCGTATAATTTTTTAACCGTTGCCACAATATGGGTTGTAATGCTAACAAAAAGAATATGGGCTCCAAAAAAACCTTAAGAATTAGCAAATGGGTTGTAAATTATGAGAAATAATGGCAGATGGGTTGTATGCTGTTTTCCACAGATTTGAGGCTTTCCTAAAAAAAGGTTGACGCACAAGCACTGACTGTTGGATGTCCATCCAACGGCCGTCGTGCTTCTTCAATCTCTGCTCTTCCTACTCCAGCCACTCAAACAAGTGCCGGCGAGACTGCCTGCTCCCTCCTCCTCGCGGCCGGCTGTGCTGCCGCGCAGGCCTCACTGCCCGACCGTACTCCCATCGCTGGCCTAGCCATCCCTCTACTCACCCACACCTGCTGTTATTCTCCGGCGACGGTAGACGAACCAGTAAACCAGCGGAAAATAATGATTCCTCCACCTGACAGCTGGGACCCACCGGACGGGCCACTGTATTTCACGAAAAAAAACGTTTCCCCCTGACTGCTGGGACCCACCAGCTACATCTTCGCACGCAAGGAAGTGCGTCCGGGTAAAAAAACGATTCGCCCCCTGACTGCTGGGACCGACCAGCTACATCTTCGCAGGCAAGGAAGTGCCTGACAGTCGGGACCCACCTGGTGAAGCGTACATAGCGTTGTCATTCTGGTCGCAAACGTGTACGTACATACTGGTTGATGTAGAGGCGCGCACGTGTTGTAGTAGAGGCACGCACATAGCATTTACACGTACGTACAACGGCCAGGGTGCAAGAAAGAAAATACGGCCACTTATGTGTACATACAGGCGGGGTCTCGAACGCCTACTCGCGCATACGTACGGCCAGTGCTCGTGTACATGGCTGCGTCAAAACAGAGAAACAGCGCTGTCGTCGTGTTCATGGGGAGGCAATGGAATGTGTCGTATTCATGGGGAGGCAACGGAATACGTCGTGTTCATGGGGAGGCAACGGAATGCGTCGTGTTCGTCGGGAGTGCTTGGACGGAACAGGCGAAGGAAACGAGGCTTGGCGTACCGCAGAACGGAGGAAACGGCCTTGTGTTCGACCGGCCACGTTTGAAACAGGATCCTGTTCATCGGGAGGGGTCTGGCATACCGCAAAATGGAGGAAACGGACCTCCTATGGTCGAAATGGGGGTCCTGTTGATCGGGAGGGGTGTGGCGTACCGCAAAACGGATGAAACGGACTTGTGTTGGAGCGCTCCAGTCGAAACGGGGGTCCTGTTCATCGGGAGGGGTGTGGCGTATCGCAAAACGGGACTCCACGGGATACTGTTCATCTCCATCGTCGACCTCCTCCAGCCTCCACCGCGCGCTACTCCACCGGCTACTGTTCAACCACCCCTCCACCGTCTACTGTTCATCCAGCCTTCCACACCACGGGGTCCTGTTCAACCACCCCTCCACAGGCACCCTCCACCATCTACTATTCATCCAGCCCTCCACACCACGGGGTCTTGTTCAACCACCCCTCCATCGTCTACTATTCATCCAGCCCTCCACACCACGGGGTCCTGTTCATCCACCCCTCCACGGGCACCCCTCCATCGTCTACTGTTTATCCAGCCCTCCACCACACCACGGGGTCCTGTTCATCCAGAGGCAACGCCATCGCTCACTGTTCATCCAACCCCCCCCCCCCAATGCTCACTGTTCATCCCATCGATCGGCTTCAGTTAGCAGCAGTAGCGAAGGAATCTCTCGATCGGGTTCAGTTAACAGCCATCGATCGATCGCTCGGGTTCAGTAACGCGTAGCCTGCATTGCAATCGTTCGGGTTCAGTTAGAGCCCAACGCCTCGCTCGGGTTCAGTTAGAGCCAACGCCTCGCACACACGCGTGTACGTGTACGAGAGAAACGCGCATCGCTCGGCCCCCGACCTCCCACCGTAACCGGCAACTCCCCGAAATTTTCCTCCCCCTCGCTTCTACCACGGCTTTTTCCATCATGGACGACCCAAAGAATGTCATGCAGCTGCGTCTCCAGCCCGCCCAGGATGAAAAGCCCATTTTCTGTCATGATTTTTTGTCATAGAAGTAGGATCCCACCACATCTATGATCATACCGGGTTTTGTCACAATTATCGTCATAGAAGTGTCATATGTATGATAGAAAAAAAATTGTTCGGCCCAAAATGTCACGGATGTGTCTTTTTTTGTAGTGAGAACACTTCACCATTATTTGGGCCTAGAGGAAGGCATTGGGAAGTAATAAGTAGATGATGGATTGCTAGAGTGACACAAGCTTAAACCCTAGTTTATGCGTTGCTTCGTAAGGGGCTGATTTGGATCCACATGTTTCATGCTATGGTTAGGTTTACTTTAATACTTTTGTTATAGTCGTGGATGCTTGCAATAGAGGTTAATCATAAGAGGGATGCTTGTCCAAGTAAGGGCAGTACCCAAGCACCGGTCCACCCACATACCAAATTGCCAAAGTACCGAATGTGAATCATATGAACGTGATGAAAACTAGCTTGACGATAATTCCCATGTGTCCTCGGGAGCGCTTTTCTCTATATAAGAATTTGTCCAGGCTTGTCCTTTGCTACAAAAGGGATTGGGCCACCTTGCTGCACTTTATTTACTTTTGCTACTTGTGTCTCATTACCAATTATCTTGTCACATAACTATTTGTTACCTATAATTTCAGTGCTTGCAGAGAATGCCTTGCTAAAAACCGCTTATCATTTCCTTCTGCTCCTCGTTGGGTTCGACACTCTTACTTATCGAAAGGACTACGATAGATCCCCTATACTTGTGTGTCATCATTATGGAACCCCGAAAATTCTAAAATAAATTGCTAGACGTGAGGAATTTATCTATAAATAATCTGCAAAAGAATTAACTAAATAGCGCTCTCTAATAAAAAAATGGCAGCAATTCTCGTGAGTGCTGAAGTTTCTGTTTTTTTACAGCAAGATCAAAAAGACTTTCCCCAAGTCTTCCCAACGGTTCTACTTGGCACAAACACTAATTAAACACAAAAAACACAACCAAAACAAAGGCTGGAAAAATTACTTATTACTAAACAGGAACAAAATGCAAGGAATAAAAATAAAATTGGGTTGCCTCCCAACAAGTGCTATCGTTTAACGCCCGTAGCTAGGCATAAAAGCGAGGATAGATCTAGGTATTGCCATCTTTGGTAGGCAATCCATAAGTGGCTCTCATAATAGATTCATATGGTAATTTAATTTTCTTTCTAGGGAAGTGTTCCATGCCTTTCGTTAACGGAAATTGGAATCTAATATTCCCTTCCTTCATATCAATAATTGGACCAATCATTCTAAGGAAAGGTCTACCAAGAATAATAGGACATGAAGGATTGCAATCTATATCAAGAACAATGAAATCTACGGGCACATAATTCCTATTTGCAACAATAGAACATCATTAATCTTTCCCATAGGTTTCTTAATAGTGGAATCTGCAAGGTGCAAGTTTAAAGAACAATCATCAAATTTCACGGAAACCTAGCAAATCACACAAAGTTTTTGGGATCGTGGAAACACTAGCACCCAAATCACACAAAGCATAGTATTCATGATCTTTAATCTTAATTTTAATTGTAGGTTCCCACTCATAATAAAGTTTTCTAGGGATAGAAACTTCCAACTCAATTTTTTCTTCATAAGATTGCATCAAAGCATCAACGATATGTTTAGTAAAAGCTTTATTTTGACTATAAGCATGATGATAATTTAGCATGGATTGCAACAAGGAAATACAATCTATTAAAGAGCAATTATCATAATTAAATCCCTTGAAATCCAAGATAGTGGGTTCATTCCTATTTAAAGTTTTAACCTCTTCAATCCCACTTTTACCAATTTTTGCATCAAGATCTAAAAACTCCGAATTTTTGGGACGCCTTTTAACTAAAGTTGACTCATCTCCAGTCCCATCATTATCAAGATTCATATAGCAAAACAAGGATTTAATAGGGGACACATCAATCACTTTTAGATCTTCATCTTTATTATCATGAAAACTAGAAGAACACGCTTTCACAAAGCAATCTTTCTTAGCACGCCTCCTAGCGGTTCTTTCTTTGCACTCATCAATGGAAATTCTCATGGCTTTGAGAGACTCATTGATATCATGCTTAGGTGGAATATATCTAAGTTTCAAAGAATCAACATCAAGAGAAATTCTATCCACGTTCCTAGCCAACTCATCAATCTTAAGCAAAAAAAATTTCAAGCAAAGCATTGAAACTCTTTTGCGAACCAATAAATTCTTTAATACTAGATTCAAAATCAGAGGGAATCTTATTATCATTTTCATAAGAATTGTTGTAGGAATTACCTTAATTATTAGAGGAATTACTAGGAAACAACCTAGGATTAAAATTACCTCTATACGCGTTGTTACCAAAATTGTTCCTACCAACAAAATTCACATCCATAGATTCATTATTATTCTCAATCAAAGTAGACAAATGAATATCATTGGGATCAGTAGGAGCACTCTTATTAGCAAACTATTTCATAACTTCATCCATCTTTCCACTCAAAACATTAATCTCTTCAATTGCATGCACCTTTTTACTAGTAGATCTTTCAGTGTGCCATTCAGAATAATTGACCATAATATTATCTAGGAGTTTAGTAGCTTCTCCTAAAGTGATTTCCATAAAAGTGCCTCCAGCAGCCGAATCTAAAAGATTTCTAGAAGCAAAATTCAATCTGGCATAAAATTTTTGTATAATCATCTAATACGTCTCCAACGTATCTATAATTTTTGATTGCTCCATGCTATGTTATCTACTGTTTTGGGCAATATTGGGCTTTATTATCCACTTTTATATTATTTTTGGGACTAACCTATTAACCGGAGGCCCAGCCCAGAATTGTTGTTTTTGACTATTTTAGTGTTTCGAAGAAAAGGAATATCAAACGGAGTCGAAACGGCACGAAATCAACTGGAGAAGTTATTTTTGGAAGGAAAGCTGCCAGAAAAGCTTGGAGTGCACGTCGGGAAAGAAGGGAGGTGCCCACGAGGGTGGGGGGCGCACCCACCACCCTAGGGCGCCCCCCCTGCCTCCTGGCCCCCCTTCGGTCCATCGATGTGCTTCTTTCACCCATATATAACTGCATATCCTAAAACTTCCAGAAGTGAGAATAGATCGGGAGTTCCGCCGCCAGAAGCCTCCATAGCCACCGAAAACCGATCTAGACCCGTTCTGGCACACTGCTGGAGGGGGCAATCCTTCCCCGGTGGCCATCTTCATCATCCCGGTGCTCTGCATGATGAGGAGGGAGTAGTTCTCCCTCGGGGTTGAGGGTATGTACCAGTAGCTATGTGTTTGATCTCTCTCTCTCGTGTTCTTGAGATGATACGATCTTGATGTATCGCGAGCTTTGCTATTATATTTGGATCCTATGATATTTCTTCCCCCCTCTACTCTCTTCAAATGAATTGATTTTCCCCTTTGATGTAATCTTATCGGATTGAGTCTTTAAAGATTTGAGAACACTTGATGTATGTCTTGTCGTGCGTATCTGTGGTGACATTGGGATACCACGTGATTCACTTGATGTATGTTTTGGTGATCAACTTGCGGGTTCCGCCCATGAACCTATGCATAGGGGTTGGCACACGTTTTCGTCGTGATTCTCCGGTAGAACTTTGGGGCACTCTTTGAGGTTCTATGTGTTGGTTGAATAGATGAATCTGAGATTGTGTGATGCATATCGTATAATCATACCCATGGATACTTGAGGTGACATTGGAGTATCTAGGTGACATTAGGGTTTTGGTTGATTTGTGTCTTAAGGTGTTATTCTAGTATGAACTCTAGGGCTGTTTGTGACACTTATAGGAATAGCCCAATGGATTGATTGGAAAGAATAACTTTGAGGTGGTTTCGTACCCTACCATAATCTCTTTGTTCGTTCTCCGCTATTAGTGACTTTGGATTGAATCTTTGTTGCATGTTGAGGGCTAGTTATGTGATCCAATTATGTTATTATTGTTGAGAGGACTTGCACTAGTGAAAGTATGAACCCTAGGCCTTGTTTCAACGCATTGCAATACTGTTTACGCTTATTTTTATCACTTGCTACCTTGCTGTTTTTTATAATTTCAGATTACAAATACCTTTATCTACCATCCATATACAACTTGTTTCACCATCTCTTCGCCGAACTAGTGCACCTATACAATTTACCATTGTATTGGTGTGTTGGGGACACAAGAGACTCTTTGTTATTTGGTTGCAGGGTTGCTTGAGAGAGACAATCTTCATCCTACGCCTCCTACAGATTGATAAACCTTAGGTCATCCACTTGAGGGAAATTTGCTACTGTCCTACAAACCTCTGCACTTGGAGGCCCAACAACGTCTACAAGAAGAAGGTTGTGTAGTAGACATCATCATCCATAAATTCAAACCATGTGTAGGGTAATTACGTATCATTAACTTCATCCTCTCCCAAGATTGTGCAACATGCTCATGATCAAGTTGCTTAAAATTCATAATATCGTTTCTAAGAGAGATGATCTTAGCGAGAGGAAAATACTTAGAGATAAAAGCATCTTTGCACTTATTTCATGAATCAATACTATTTTTAGGCAAAGACGAAAACCAAGCTTTAGCACGATCTCTAAGCGAAAACGGAAATAGCTTAAGTTTAATAATATCATTATCCACATCTTTCTTCTTTTGCATGTCACACAAATCAACAAAGTTGTTTAGATGGGTAGCGGCATCTTCACTAGGAAGGCCAGAAAACGGATCTTTCATGACAAGATTCAGCAAAGAAGTATTAATTTCACAAGATTCAGCATCTGTAAGAGGAGCAATCTGAGTGCTAATAAAAGCATTATTGTTGGTAATGGCAAAGTCACACAATTTAGTATTATCTCGAGCCATCGTGACAAGCAAGCAATCCAACACACAAGCAAACAAGCGAAGAAAAAAGCAAACTGAAAGAGAGGGCGAAAGGAAAAGAGGGCGAATGAAACGGCAAGGGTGAAGTGGGGGAGAGGAAAATGAGAGGCAAATGGAAAATAATGTAATGCGAAGGATAAGAGTGATGGGTACTTGGTATGTCTTGAGTTGGCGTAGATCTCCCCGGCAACGGCGCCAGAAATCCTTCTTGCTACCTCTTGAGCATGCGTTGGTTCTCCCTTGAAGAGGAAAGGGTGATGCAGCAAAGCAGCATAAGTATTTCCCTCAGTTTTTGAGAACCAAGGTATCAATCCAATAGGAGACCACGCACGAGTCACCTCGTACCTACACAAAGAAATAAGAACCTCGCAACCAACGCGATAGAGGGGTTGTCAATCCCTTCATGACCACTTGCAAGAGTGAGATCTGCTAGAGATAATGATAATAAGATAAATATTTGTGGTATTTTTATGATATAGATTGAAAGTAAAGATTGCAAAATACAATAGATTGGAAACTTATATGATGGAGAATAGACCTGGGGGCCATAGGTTTCCCTAGTGGCTTCTCTCAAGATAGCATAAGTATTACGGTGGGTGAACAAATTACTGTCGAGCAATTGATAGAAAAGCGAATAATTATGAGAATATCTAGGTATGATCATGTATATAGGCATCATGTCCGTGACAAGTAGACCGACTCCTGCCTGCATCTACTACTATTACTCCGCACACCGACCGCTATCCAGCATGCATCTAGAGTATTAAGTTCATAAGAATAGAGTAACGCTTTAAGCAAGATGACATGATGTAGAGGGATAAACTCATGCAATATGGTATAAACCCCATCTTTTTATCCTCAATGGCAACAATACAATACGTGTTGTTTCCCTTTCTGTCACTGGGATCGAGCACCGCAAGATTGAACCCAAAACTAAGCACTTCTCCCATTGCAAGAAAGATCAATCTAGTAGGCCAAACAAAACTGATAATTCGAAGAGACTTGCAAAGATAACCAATCATACATAAAAGAATTCAGAGAAGATTCAAATATTGTTCATAGATAGTCTTGATCATAAACCCACAATTCATCGGATCTCGACAAACACACCGCAAAAAGAGTTACATCAAATAGATCTCCAAGAGAATCAAGGAGAACTTTGTATTGAGATCCAAAGAGAGAGAAGAAGCCATCTAGCTAATAACTATGGACCCGAAGATCTGAGGTAAACTACTCACACATCATCGGAGGGGACATGGAGTTGATGTAGAGGCCCTCCGTGATCAATGCCCCCTCCGGTGAAGCTCCAGAAAAAGGCCCGAAGATGGGATCTCTTAGGTACAGAAGGTTGCAGCGGTGGAAATAGAGTTTCGTGGTGCTCCTGGATGTTTTCGGGGTATGTGAATATATATAGGAGGAAGAAGTAGGTCGGTTGAGCCACGAGGGGCCCACAAGAGGGGAGGGTGCGCCCACGGGGGTAGGCGCGCCCCCTGCCTCGTGGCCACCTCGTTGGTTGCTTGGTGTCCACTCCAAGTCCTCTGGATCACGTTTGTTCCAAAAATCATGCTCCTAGAGGTTTCATTCTGTTTGGACTCCGTTTGATATTCCTTTTCTGCGAAACACTGAAATAGGCAAAAAATAGCAATTTGGGCTGGGCCTTGGGTTAATAGGTTAGTCCCAAAAATAATATAAAAGTGTAAAATAAAGCCCATTAACATCCAACATAGATAATATAATAGCATGGAACAATAAAAAATTATAGATACGTTGGAGACGTATCATGCTGCTGTTGGATATACTATTGATGATCTTAAGGGCATTAGTGCCACTCTATGCCAGCACAAAATAAAATTGGAGAAAGACGCTAAACCGATTGTTGAGCACCAACGATGGTTAAATCCTAAAATGAAAAAAGTGATAAGAAAAGAAATACTAAAGCTTCTGGAGGCAGGTATAATTTATCCTGTTGCTGATAGTCAGTGGGTGAGTCATGTCCATTGTGTCCCTAAGAAGGGAGGTATTACCATTGTTCCTAATGATAAAGATGAATTGATCCCACAAAGAATAATTATAGGTTATAGAATGGTAATTGATTTCTGCAAATTAAATGAAGCCACTAAAAAGGATCATTACCCTTTACCTTTTATTTATCAAATGCTAGAAAGATTATCTAAACATACACATTTTTGCTTTCTAGACGGTTATTCTAGTTTCTCTCAAATACCTGTGACAAAATAGGATCAGGAAAAGACCACTTTTACTTGCCCTTTCAGTACCTTTTCTTATAGACGTATGCCTTTTGGTTTATGCAATGCACCTGCTACCTTTCAAAGATGTATGACTGCTATATTCTCTGACTTTTGTGAAAAGATTGTTGAGGTTTTCATGGATGATTTTCTATATATGGAACTTCTTTTGATGATTGCTTAAGCAACCTTGATCGAGTTTTGCAGAGATGTGAAGAAACTAATCTTGTCTTGAATTGGGAGAAATGCCACTTTATGGTTAATGAAGGTATTGTCTTGGGGCATAAAATTTCTGAAAGAGGTATAGAAGTTGATGCTATTGAAAAGATGCCGTGTCCTACGGACATTAAAGGTATAAGAAGTTTCCCTGGTCATGCCGGTTTTTATAGGAGGTTCATTAAATA
Organism: Triticum monococcum; assembly: GCA_034509565.1. Classification (NCBI taxonomy): domain Eukaryota; kingdom Viridiplantae; phylum Streptophyta; class Magnoliopsida; order Poales; family Poaceae; genus Triticum; species Triticum monococcum. The sequence continues at coordinate 497,619,227 of CM067845.1, read as the reverse complement.
CTTCTCAAAAATTTCCAGGCCTCTGACTAATCTCTTACAAAAAGATGTTCATTTTGTCTTTGATGATGATTGTGTAGAAGCATTTGAAATACTTAAGAAAGCCATGATTTCTACACCCATTGTTCAGCCTCCTGGCTAGAATTTACCCTTTGAAATTATGTGTGATGCTAGTGATTAGGTGTAGGTGCTGTTCTAGGACGAAGAGTTGATAAGAAATTAAATGTTATTCAATATGATAGTAAAACTCTAGACAGTGCCCAGAGAAATTATGCTACTACTGAAAAATATTTTTTAGCAGTTGTGTTTGCTTGTGATAAGTTCAGACCTTATATTGTTGATTCTAAAGTAACTGATCATGCTGCTATTAAATATCTTATGGAAAAGAAAGATGCTAAACCTAGACTTAATGGATGGGTTCTCTTGCTACAAGAATTTGATTTCATATTATTGATAGAAAGGGAGCTGAGAACCCTGTTGCAGACAACTTGTCTAGATTGGAGAATGTTCTTGATGACCCACTGCCTATTGATGATAGCTTTCCTGATGAACAATTAGCTGTCATAAATGCTTCTCGTACTGCTCCATGGTATGCTGATTATGCTAATTACATTGTTGCTAAATTTATACCACCTAGTTTCACATACCAGCAAAAGAAAAAAGTTTTTCTATGATTTAAGGCATTACTTCTGGGATGACCCACACCTTTATAAAGAAGGAGTAGATGGTGTTATTAGACATTGTGTACCTGAGCATGAACAGGAACAGATCCTAAGCAAGTGTCACTCTCAGGCTTATGGAGGACACCATGCAGGAGATAGAACTGCACATAAGGTATTGCAATCCGGTTTTTATTGGCCTACTCTCTTCAAGGATGCCCGTAAGTTTGTCTTGTCTTTTGATGAATATCAATGAATTGGTAATATTAGTAGACGTCAACAAATGCCTATGAATTATTCACTTGTTAATGAACCATTTGATGTTTGGGGCTTTGATTATATGGGACTGATTCCTTCCTCTAATGGGTATACACATATTTTAGTTGCTGTTGGTTATGTTACTAAGTGGGTAGAAGCTATTCCAACTAGTAGTGTTGATCATAACACCTCTATTAAGATGCTTAAAAAGGTTATTTTACCGAGGTTTGGTGGTGGTTCACATTTTATTCATGGTGCCTTTCGTAAAATGCTTGCTAAGTATGATGTCAATCATAGAATTGCATCTCCATATCACCCAGAGTCTAGTGGTCAAGTAGAACTGAGAAATAGAGAGCTTAAATTAATTTTGCAAAAGACTGTTAATAGATCTAGAAAGAATTGGTCCAAGAAACTTGATGATGCATTATGGGCCTATAGAACTGCATATTAAAATCCTATGGGTATGTCTCCGTATAAGATGGTTTGTGGTAAAGCATGTCACTTACCTCTCGAACTAGAACATCAGGCATATTGGGCCATTAAAGAGCTCATCTATGACTTCAAACTTGCCGGTGAGAAGAGACTATTTGACATTAGCTCACCTGATGAGTGGAGAATCCAGGCCTATGAGAATGCCAAACTGTTTAAAGAAAGAGTTAAAAGATGGTATGACAAAAGGATACAAAAATGTGAGTTTAATGTAGGTGATTATATGTCGTTATACAACTCTTGTTTAAGATTTTTTGCAAGAAAACTCCTCTCTAAATGGGAAGGTCCTTACGTTATCGAGGAGGTTTATCGTTTCGGTGCCATAAAAATCAACAACTTCGAAGGCACGAATCCGAGGGTGGTGAACGGTCAAAGAATCAAGCATTATATCTTAGGTAATCCTATAAATGTTGAAACTAATGTTATTGAAACTGTAACCCCGGAGGAGTATATAAGGGACACCTTCCAGAACGTTTTAGCCTCCAAAAAGGAAGAGGTATGTGGTACGGTAAGTAAACCGACTCCAAAACAGTTTTGATAGCAATTATTCTGTGTTTTGGAATATTTAATAAAATAGGAAAATAAGAAGCAGTCCGGAAAGGACACGAGGCATCCACGAGGGTGGAGGGCGTGCCCCCTACCTCGTCGGTACCTCATGTGACCTTCGGACTCTGTTTTCTTGCACGATACTTCTTTTGGTCGGTAAAAATTCATTATATAATCTCCCGAAGGTTTTGACCACCGTACCATGCAAATATCCTCTGTTTTGCTTCGAGTTGTTTCTACTGCAGATTTAGAGCAAGATGTCATCTCAAGACTCCGACGGAGAGAGCTATGTCTCACATCTCATTGCTGACCGAAAGACCTATGGGGACCTATCTCCTTGTGGTCGAACTACGGATGATTGATACGTCTCCAACGTATCTATAATTTTTGATTGCTCCATGCTATATTATCTACTGTTTTGGGCAATATAGGGCTTTATTATCCACTTTTATATTACTTTTGGGACTAACCTATTAACCGAAGGCCCAGCCCAGATTTGTTGTTTTATGCCTATTTCAGTGTTCCGAAGAAAATGAATATCAAACGGAGTCGAAACGGAATGAAATCAACTGGAGAAGTTATTTTTGGAACGAAAGCCACCAGATAGACTTGGACTCCACGTCAGGAGATACGAGAGGTGCTCACGAGGGTGGGGGGCGCCCCCCCCCCCCTAGGGCGTGCCTCCCTGCCTCGTGGGGCCCCCGTAGCTCCTCCGATGTACCCCCTGCACCCATATATACCTACGTATCGTAAAACTTCTAGAGCACACAATAGATCGGGAGTTCCGCCGCCAAAAGCCACCGTAGCCACCGAAAACCAATCTAGACCCATTCCGGCACCCTGCCGGAGGGGGCAATCCCTCTCCGGTGTCCATCTTCATCATCCCGGTGCTCTCCATGACGAGGAGGGAGTAGTTCTCCCTCGGGGCTGAGGGTATGTACCAGTAGCTATGTGTTTGATCTCTCTCTCTCGTGTTCTTGATTTGGCACGATCTTGATGTATCGGGAGCTTTGCTATTATAGTTGGATCTTATGTTTCTCCTCCCCCTCTTCTCTCTTGTAATAAATTAAGTTTCCCCTTTGAAGTAATCTTGTCAGATTGAGTCTTTAAAGATTTGAGAACACTTGATGTATGCCTTGTCGTGCGTATCTGTGGTGACAATGGGATATCACGTGATTCACTTGATGTATGTTTTGGTGATCAACTTGCAGGTTCTGCCCATGAACCTATGCATAGGGGTTGGCACACGTTTTTGTCGTGATTCTCCGCTAGAACTTTGGGGCACTCTTTGAAGTCCTTTGTGTTGGTTGAATAGATGAATCTGAGATTGTGTGACGCATATCGTATAATCATACACACGGATACTTGAGGTGACATTGGAGTATCTAGGTGACATTAGGGTTTTGGTTGATTTGTGTCTTAAGGTGTTATTCTAGTACGAACTCTAGGGCTATTTGTGACACTTATAGGAATAGCCCAACGGATTGATTGGAAAGAATAACTTTGAGGTGGTTTCGTACCCTACCATAATCTCTTCGTTCGTTCTCCTATATTAGTGAATTTGGAGTGACTCTTTGTTGCATGTTGAGGGTTAGTTATGTGATCCAATTATGTTATTATTGTCGAGGGAACTTACACTAGCGAAAGTATGAACCCTAGGCCTTGTTTCCTATCATTGCAATACCGTTTACGCTCACTTTTATCACTTGCTACCTTGTTGTTTTTATATTTTCAGATTACAAATACCTTTATCTACTATCCATATTGCACTTGTATCACCATCTCTTCGCTGAACTAGTGCACCTATACAATTTACCATTGTATTGGGTGTGTTGGGGACACAAGAGACTCTTTGTTATTTGGTTGCAGGGTTGCTTGAGAGAAACCATCTTCATCATACGCCTCCTACGGATTGATAAACCTTAGGTCATCCACTTGAGGGAAATTTGCTACTGTCCTACAAACCTCTGTACTTGGAGGCCCAACAACGTCTACAAGAAGAAGGTTGTGTAGTAGACATCAAGCTCTTTTCTGGCGCCGTTGCCGGGGAGGTGAGTGCTTGAAGGTATATCTTTAGATCTTGCAACCGAGTCTTTTAGTTTCTTGTTTTATCACTAGTTTAGTCTATAAAATAAAACTATAAAAATGGAATTAAGTTTGTCTCATACGCTTCACCTTTTTAATATATTTTGTAAGTATGATGGAAAGGATAATTGTTCTCAAGTGCCAGAAGAAGAAATCTATAAAATGTTTGGCACTAAATATTTGAATGATGAGCATGATTTCAATGTTGTTAGTACGAATTCTATGAATATCCATGATGCTAATGATGACTGCACTAGTTATGATAAAAATGCCTCCTATAAACATGTCAATTTTTGTGGAGTAGACTGGGTTTGCAAGTACACACCAAATAGGGAAGATAGATATTGCAAGAGGAATAAGTACTTAGAAACCAAATTGTTGCAAGAAGAGCTAGATGAATGTGCTGAAAGATTCAATATTTTTCGTGCCCCTTGTGAACTTTGCAATGAACATGGTCATTTAAAGCTCCAATGCTATTTGTTTCATGATCAAGTCGTGTCCAAACATTGTGATAATTTGATTACCCTTGAGCATCACAAAGAGCTTAGCCTTCTTTTGGGTTATGAAGAAATGAAACGTATAACTGAGGGTATTCCAAAGTTTAATCTTGATAGAGTTCTTGATTTTGATCTAGAGAATGTTTATATGTATTGTGCGGTGAATTGCATTGAAAATCCTTATATTGCCAATTACATAAAGAAAAGAAAAGAAATAGAGGATGAAGAGAATACTAATGAAAGGGGAGAGACTTCCCAATACCCTCCTATTATTTCTTATGATGAATCAGGTAACGAGGAAGAGCCTCCTATTCAACCAATCTCATTAATAAGGAGCTCCAAAAAGAGGATTGAACCCACACATGATGTGGTGAAGAAGAAGAAAAGAAAAAGAAAGAGAGGTAAAAAGATATCTCTTCCAAATAATGCTGCTCCTATTACTATTGTGCCTCATGAAAATATAATTCTGGAAGATAATGATACTTCTTATGATCTTGAAAATCTTTTTGGCACTTGCTTGGGAGAATATGATAATTGCTATACTATTGGTGCTATCCATACTATTAATGATGAGAGTGATTATTCTTATAATATGAAAAGGCCCAAGCTTGGGGATGCTATGTTTGATGAATATGATGTTTTTGAGAATATATTTTCTGCAATTAATGTTTGTCCCAAGCTTGGGGATTCTACGCTTAATGAAGATGATATTTTTAGTCTCCCAAGTTTTGATACGCAAGTTTATAATGATGATAGCATGCCTCCTACTTATGATGATTATTGTGATGATACTTATGCTATAAAAAGTAGTGATTATATTTATAAAAATTGTCATGATTATGATTACCCCTTCTCTGACCATTACTCTTTTAATGTGGAAGCAATTTATAGTATTCGAGTCTCTTATGATCCTCCCACTATTATTCATGAGAAGAATCTTGCTTATGTGGAGAGTAGTAAATTTTCTATGCTTGTAGATCATGAAAAGAATGCTTTAAGTGATGGTTATATTGTTGAATTCATTCATGATTCTACTGAAAATTATTATGAGGGAGGAGCATATGCTTGTAGGAATTGCAATAATATAAAGTTTCCTCTCTATGTGCTTAAAGTTTTGAGGTTATGCCTGTTTTACCTTCCTATGCAAGTTGATTCTTGTTCCCATAAGTTGTTTGCTCACAAAATCCCTATGCATAGGAAGTATGTTAGGCTTAAATGTGCTAGTCATATTCTTTATGATGCTATCTTTATGTTTCAATTCTTATCTTTTATGTGAGCATCATTGAAATCATCATGCATAGCTAGGGGCGTTAAACGATAGCGCTTGTTGGGAGGCAACCCAATTTTATTTTAGCTCCTTGCTTTTTGTTCCTGTTTAATAATAAATAATCCATCTAGCCTCTGTTTAGATGTGTTTTTATGTGTTTAATTAGTGTTCGTGCCAAGTAGAACCATTGGGAAGACTTGGGGAAAGTCTTTGAGATCATGCTGTAAAAAACAGAAACTTTAGCGCTCACGAGAATTGCTGCCATTTTTATTTGAAAAGTCCTATTTAGTTAATTATTTTTTCATATGATTAATAGATAAATTCCTCAGGTCCAGAAATTTATTTGAGAATTTTATGAGTTCCATAAGTATACGTTGGATCCAGATTACTACAGACTGTTCTATTTTTGACAGATTCTGTTTTTCATGTGTTGTTTACTTATTTTGATGAATCTATGGCTAGTAAAAGAGTTTATAAACCATAGAGAAGTTGGAATACAGTAAGTTTAACACCAATATAAATAAATAATGAGTTCATTACAGTACCTTGAAGTGGTGTTTTGTTTTCTTTCGCTAACAGAGCTTACGAGTTTTCTGTTATGTTTTGTGTTGTGAAGTTTTCAAGTTTTGGGTAAGGATTCGATGGACTATGGAATAAGGAGTGGCAAGAACCTAAGCTTGGGTATTCCCATGTCACCCCAAGGTAAAATTCAAGGACAACCAAGAGCCTAAGCTTGGGGATGCCCCGGAAGGCATCCCCTCTTTCGTCTTCGTTCATCGGTAACTTTACTTGGAGCTATATTTTTATTCGCCACATGATATGTGTTTTGCTTGGAGCGTCAATTTATTTTGTTAGGATTTGCTTGATGTTATTTATTACAATTTTTTTCATCTTTTATTTCAATAAATTGGCATTAATAGTCTTTACTATGCCTATGTTACAAGTATACATGTTGCTGTTTGAAAACAGAAAGTTTACCGCTGTTGCAATAATTCCCTAGAAAATTCATAACGTGATAAAATGTTTAAACCTTTTGTATATTAAGCTATGATAAATTTACAACAGTGGGAATTTCTTTCATAATTTTTGGAGCTAGGGAAGTATGGATGTTGCTGCATCCTTTACAGACTGTCCTGTTTAGGCAGATTGCTGTTATGTTTGCATTGTTTGCATATGTTTGCTTCTTTAATGATTCTATTTAAGGATAGGACTATTAAATATGCAGAGGCATTTAGTATGCAATGTTTAATAATAATTTTTGTGATTTTCTACAGTAGAGTATGATAAGATTTTTGCAATGGTTTATACTAACTTATGTCACGAGTCCTTGTTGAGTTTTGTGTGGATGAAGCTTTTGAGATTTAGGGAGACCATGATATGAGAGGAATTAAGGAGACACAAAAGCTCAAGCTTGGGGATGCCCAAGGCACCCCAAGATAATATTTCAAGAAGTCTCAAGCATCTAAGCTTGGGGATGCCCCGGTTGGCATCCCACCTTTCTTCTTCAACAACTATCGGTTAGTATCGGTTGATCCTAAGTTTTTGCTTCTTCACACGATGTTTGGTATTCTTAGAATGTCATTTTCTTTTGATTTTCTTGCTGTTTGAATAGAATACCAAGATCTGAAATTATTAAATGTTAGAGAGTCTTCTCATTGTTGCATAATTATTCAACTACTCATTGATCTTCACTTATATCTTTCGGAGTAGTTTGTTGTTTGCTCTAGTACTTCACTTATATCTTTTAGAGCACGGTGGTGGATTTGTTTTATAGAAACTATTGAACTCTCATGCTTCACTCAGATTATTAAGAGAGTCTTAAATATCATGGTAATTTGCTTAAAATCCTAATATGCGAGGTATTCAAGAATAATAAAATTCTCTTATGAGTGTGTTGAATACTAAGAGAAGTTCGATACTTGATGATTGTTTTGAGATATGAGGATGGTATTATTAGAGTCATGCTAGTTGAGTAGTTGTGAATTTGAGAAATACTTGTGTTGAAGTTTGTGATTCCCGTAGCATGCACGTATGGTGAACCGTTATGTGATGAAGTTGGAGCATGATTTATTTATTTATTGCCTTCCTTATGAGTGGCGGTCGGGGACGAGCGATGGTCTTTTCCTACCAATCTATCCCCCTAGGAGCATGCGTGTAGTACTTTGCTTTGATAACTTCTAGATTTTTGCAATAAGTATATGAGTTCTTTATGACTAATGTTGAGTCCATGGATTATACGCACTCTCACCCTTCCACCCTTGCTAGCCTGTCTAGTACCGCACAACTTTCGCCGGTACCATAAACCCACCATATACCTTCCTCAAAATAGCCACCATACCTACCTATTATGGCATTTCCATAGCCATTCCGAGATATATTGCCATGCAACTTTCCACCGTTCCATTTATTATGACATGCTCCATCATTGTCATATTGCTTAGCATGATCATGTAGTTGACATCGTATTTGTGGCAAAGCCGCCGTTCATAATTCTTCCATACATGTCACTCTTGAGTCATTGCACATCCCGGTACACCGCCGGAGGCATTCATATAGAGTCATATCTTGTTCTAAGTATCGAGTTGTAATTCATGAGTTGTAAGTAAATAAAAGTGTGATGATCATCATTATTAGAGCATTGTCCCAGTGAGGAAAGGATGATGGAGACTATGATTCCCCCACAAGTCGGGATGAGACTCCAGACGAAAAATAAATAAAAGAGGCCAAAGAAGCCCAAATAAAAAAAGAGAAAGAAAAGAGGCCAAAAAAAGAGAAAAGGCCCAAATAAAAAATATAAAAATAAAAAATAAAAAAATGAGAGAAAAAGAGAGAAGGGACAATGCTACTATCCTTTAACCACACTTGTGCTTCAAAGTAGCACCTTGATCTTCATGATAGAGAGTCTCCTATGTTGTCACTTTCATATACTAGTGGGAATCTTTCATTATAGAATTTGGCTTGTATATTCCAATGATGGGCTTCCTCAAAATGCCCTAGGTCTTCGTGAGCAAGCAAGTTGGATGCACACCCACTTAGTTTCTTTTGAGCTTTCATACACTTATAGCTCTAGTGCATCCGTTGCATGGCAATCCCTACTCACTCACATTGATATCTATTGATGGGCATCTCCATAGCCCATTGATACGCCTAGTTGATGTGAGACTATCTTCTTTTTTGTCTTCTCCACAACCACCATTCTATTCCACCTGCAGTGTTATGTCCATGGCTCACGCTCATGTATTGCGTGAAGATTGAAAAAGTTTGAGAACATCAAAAGTATGAAACAATTGCTTGGTGTCGGTGTCAAAACCGGCGGATCTCGGGTAGGGGGTCCCGAACTGTGCGTCTAGGTGGATGGTAACAGGAGGCAGGGGACACAATGTTTTACCTAGGTTTGGGCCCTCTTGATGGAGGTAAAACCCTACGTCCTGCTTGATTAATATTGATGATATGGGTAGTACAAGACTAGATCTACCGCGAGATCAGAGAGGCTAAACCCTAGAAGCTAGCCTATGGTATGATTGTATGTCCCTACGGACTAAAACCCTTCGGTTTATATAGACACCGGAGAGGGCTAGGGTTACATAGAGTCGGTTACAATGGTAGGAGATCTACATATCCGTATCACCAAGCTTGCCTTCCACGCCAAGGAAAGTCTCTTCGGGACACGGGACGAAGTCTTCAATCTTGTATCTTCATAGTCCAGGAGTCCGGCCGAAGGTATAGTCCGGCTATCCGGACACCCCCTAATCCAGGACTCCCTCAGTAGCCCCTGAACCAGGCTTCAATGACGACGAGTCCGGCGCGCAGATTGTCTTCGGCATTGCAAGGCGGGTTCCTCCTCCAAGTACTTCATAGAAGATTTTGAACACAAAGGTAGTGTCCGGCTCTGCAAAATAAGTTTCCACATATTGCCATAGAGAGAATAATATTTACACAAATCTAATCTGCTAATGTATTCCATAGCGTGACACCACACCACGGCCAAGTCTTTATTCGAATCATTTTACTGTCCCACCTCAGCGCGTTTAGCGAGGCGGTTTCCTTGGCACGTCTTATCAAAGCAGAGATCGTGTCCCCTTATTCCGAGACTCTCATCAATACGGCGTGGGTAACCCAACCGCGCCATTGATTACGGCACTGGGGAGATAAGTGAGTTTTACCAGGCTGGTGGGGACGCATAGTCGCGTCCGCCATATAAGGGGATAAGGATCCACCTTTTCATCCACGCCTTCTTCCTCCTTTGCCTATCCATTTCCGCGCACTCGAGCTCCAGCGCCCAAGTCCGCACACCCCACCTCAACCTTCTCCAGCCATGTCCGGAGCGGGAGGCAAGTGGATGGTCTCCTCCGTCACGGAGGGACACATCAAAAAACTGAGGAAGGCCGCATACTTGTCTAACGACATTGCACACCGGCTTCCCGAAGAGGGGTAGCTCATCCCCACCCCTAGGCCCCATGAGAGGGTGGTGTTCCTCCCCCATTTCCTCCACGGACTGGGCTTCCCTCTCCACCCATTTGTCTGAGGGCTCATGTTCTACTATGGCCTGGATTTCCACGATCTGGCCCCGAACTTTGGCCTCAACATCTCGGCGTTTATCGTCGTATGCGAGGCTTTCTTCTGCATCCGCCCCCATTTCGGCCTATGGCTCAAGACTTTCAATGTCAAGCCGAAGGTGGTGCGCGGCACCCAGGCGGAGTGCGGAGGCACCATGGTGGGCAAGATGCCCAACGTCCTATGGCTCGAGGGCTCCTTCGTGGAGACCCTAAAGGGGTGGCAATCGAGGTGGTTTTACATCACCGAGCCGCGCGACCCTGAATGGGTCGCAGCCCCCGAGTTCCGATCTGGACCCCCTATGTGGCTCATCTCCTGGAAAGAGACGGGCCTGTCGTGGGGTAAAAAAGGAGAGCTGACCGGACTCCAAACATGCGTCCAAACCCTGGTGGACAACAAGCTCAAACTTTTCAACGTAGTCCAGGTTATGCTCATCCGCCGAATCCTCCGTGTCAACAACGGGCTTTCAACCTGTGGGAGTTCGACCCGATGCGGCACCGAACTCTGAGCAGGCTCTTTGACACGACGTACGAAGATGCCTAGAAGGTGCTTTTCAAGGGCGCCGAGGCCCCCGCATCCGCTACCGAGGATCGCGGATTCAGCACGCAGCGTCACACTCGTGCGGTAAGCTGTTTTTACCTTTTACAGGGTATTAGTTTTTCATAGTTTGACTCCATGCGGGGTCTATGCTCCCTTACCTTTGACAGGATTGGTAGGAGACATCCGGACAGATCAACTGTCCGGCTCCTTTGCCCGAAGGCCCAGCGGACGCTCGCTTGGCGAAGCTGCTGGTTCCGGCACCCTATGTGGTGCCGGAGAAGAAGGCCAAGAAGAAGGCCACGGGGACTCGAAAGAGTGCCCGGCGCCAGGAGGTGTCGGATTCATCATCCGACGACTCCAAGACGCACTCCTCCCATGAAGACGAGGGGGAGGAAGAAGAGACCTCTCCCCCTCCAGCGGGAGGAGGGAAGAAAAGGAAGGCCGCCCCAACTACGGAGGCCGAAGGGTCCAAGAAGGGGAAGACCCTTCCTCCGGACTACTCTACCAACGCCGACGACGACGAAGAGGAGTGGCCGCACAGGGCCAAGCCCCTGGCGAGATCGTAAGTATTCGGACACCAGAGCAATTCATAGTGTTCCTTTCTTGCACAGCTCCTCCTTACGCCGAATATGACTATGCAGTCCACCCAAGGCCGGGCTCGACGAGTCGTCGAGCGGCTCCCTGGGTTCGTCGGACGTGAATTCACTTCCGCCCGCTACCTCCCCCCACCCTACGGACGACGCCGAGGTGCTGTCCCAACAGGTTCCAAGCCAAGAGGAGGTGGTCCTGGAGGCGCCGCAAGGCGACCTCCCGGACCCCAGGCGCAAAGGGGATAAAACCCCCAAGGGCCCCGAGTCCGACCTTGAGCCGGACACCGCGCCGGAACCTTCAACGGTTCCGGACTCCGGTAGGCAGCCTCCTTCCAAGAGGAGCAAGCCTACCGAGCCGGTGACCTCCGTCCAACCGGAGGCACCGGACAATTTGCTGGAGGTGCTTAAAGGCGCCTCCATCGACAAGGAGCACCACACTATTATGAGTGCGGTGATCCAGAAGGTTGAGTCCGCCAAGAGCGGACTGACTGAAGCCTGTGCCAGCCTTCTAACAGGCTTTGAGGTAAGTAAAGAATATGTAAAAATATTACCGCATAGACAGTAGCCCCTGATGCTCTGTTCGGCATTCGGAAAGAAAAGCCGAATAGAGGATCTAATAACATTCGCAGGAGTCTAACATAATCAAGTCAATATGCGTATGCAGGCTTCGCTGTTGGCCTCCACCACACTGACTGCGGAGGTGGATACGCTGAAGCAAAACCTCGCACGGTCCGAGAACGAGCTCGGCCATGCCAAGAGGCAACTCGAGGAGAAGGAAGGTAAGTAATACCTTGCGCAAGTATATAGAGAAGATGTGGTTGCAAAAATGACAGGATCAACGTGCTATTATAGGGGCCACGACCAAGGTGGCAACCCTTAAGAAAGCGCTGTCCAAGGCCGAAAACAGAGCGACCGCGGAGCGCACAGAGAGAGGGAAGCAGGAGGCACGGGTGGAGGAGGTGCAGAAAGAGCTCCAGGCTCTCGTGAAAAAACATGAGAGTTTGGAGCTTGACTCAAAGACGCAAGCGTCCGAGCTTGCGGCAGCCCTCGAAAGCGTGAAGTCTGCCAAGGCCGAAGCCCAGAAAGCCCTCCAAGAAATTGAAGCAATGAAGAAGATAGCGGCGGGTAAGGCATTCATTATGCAAAGCAAGCACGTGAAAGTGAATTACTTGTTACTTACCCGAGTCCGGAGCTCTCCAGGAGAATTCGCAGATTTGCCCCGTAGTGCGACTGATGCCGCCGCCTACTACCGATCTGAGGAGGGGAGCTCGATGGAGAAGGTGTTCTGGTCTCAGTATGCTAAGGCCGGACACCTGGTGCCTTTGAGCGACCAGCTGAAGCAAATGGTCGAGCTCCACAAGGTGGCCGAACAGGCCATAAAGGGCCTCGTAGTTCGGCTTTGGCCTAGAGAGGCTCTGCCTGGGAGCTACTTCGGGCTGGTGAGGCGACTGGTGGATGCCTGTCCACGGCTTGAAGTAGTCAAGCGCTCCGTCTGCATCGAAGGTGCCCGTATGGCACTTGCCCGTGCTAAAGTGCACTGGGGCAAGATGGATGCGGAGAAGCTGGTGAAGGACGGGCCGCCGCCGGGCAAGGAGCATCGCGTCCCGGAAGCGTATTATGAGGGCGTCCTGAAGGGTGCCCGCCTTATAGCGGATGAATGCTCCAAAGATGTAATTTTTGAGTAAACTTGCATTTGCAATCATGTACGCTGAAAACTTGTTCATATGCGCTAAGCAACGCTTTTGAATTTAAAATATTACGTTATGTGCGGCTGTTTATCAAATTTGAGAGATGGCGAGTCGTCGGCTTCTGCCCCCATGCCACGAGTGCTGGGGTGTTCGGGATAAACATGAGCGCTCTTTTTCCCATTCTTGGGTCCTTCGAGGGAGGCGCTCAACACAACGAACAAGGCAATCGGACTATAATGCTTGAACACTCTCACTTAGCCATAGAATTCTATTAAATTTCGGCGAAGCCCCTAGTGTTCGGAAGACCGAGTTCGGGGCGCTATCCACGCCTAGGCCGGACAAAGCCGACTCCTCGCTCTAAGCGGCATAAGTCTTTAGGGACTCGAAAACCTCTCGAACAGTGACTAGCTCTCGCCTCATCATGATGGTCAGTTTTAGCTTTCTCTATTGAGGTGCTTAGCCCAGCTCAACTGGGGCACAATCGCAGTAGTTCTCCTAGTGCTACCTTAGCCGATATAACGGAACGTAAGGTACCAAAACATAGGAGCCGGGCAAACCCAACTATTGACCCAAGACATGATTCAGAGCCGATGCATATAATGCTATAAGTTTGGGGTGCCGCACTTGTGAAAGTGTTCGGACTTCTCACACCGTATTGTGGGGTACTTAAGCCCCTGGCGTATTGGCCGTACCAAAGTGTACGGGTGCAACATGTCATTAATGAACATATCTTTGTAAAAAAGAGTAATGCAATAATAGACGGAAGCTATGCATTGTTTATTTAAAAAAGCTGCGATCAAAGCAGAACGATACAAATAGTGCAATAAGCAAAAGATGGGACTATTTAACATGTCCTTTCCAGGGGCGAGCTGCGGAATGTTATGTGAAACAGGTATACTGCTCGTTATAGAGACCACCTTAGAGTTCCATAGTGCGGCATAGCTTTCTGCTTCCCTGGTTGTATCGTTTGTGCGGCAATTGTACTGCCGGACAAGCCTTCCGAAGAATGGAGTCCTGAAAATAAGAGAAAATTAAGAAATCGGCAGCCCCTAGTGCGGTTTAAGCCGCGTTTCGGGCGTGCTATGATGGTGCCCCTCCCCCTGTGCCCATGGTATTTCCAGAGTGTAGTTATGTACGTGCAACACTGGTTTCGCAAGTTCGCGAGGGCTGGGGTTGGGCCGCATTGCTATGCTTGCTCGGAACGTGCCAGGCGGTCTTGTTGTAGGTTACTCCGGGCGCGCTTGACGGTGTCCAAATGTTTAATGGCCGGACTAGAGAATTGCCTTGAGAGGCTGCTTTGTACTTGCGCTGCGATAGCCACCGTATGCTCCTCCGTTCAGAGAGAGCGTTCGGTGTTTCCATTGACCGTGATGACTCCTCGGGGGCCTGGCATGTTGAGCTTCAGGTATGCGTAGTGCAGCACCGCATTGAACTTGGCAAATGCGGTTCGCCTGAGCAGTGCGTGATAGCCACTGCGGAACAGGACTATGTCAAAGATTAACTCCTCGCTTCGGAAATTATCCAGAGATCCGAAGACCACTTCAAGTGTAAATGAGCCTGTATAGTTGGCCTCTACACCACGTATGATGCCTTTAAAGGTCGTTTTAGTGGGTTTAATCCTCGAGGGATCGATGCCCATTTTCCGCATTGTATCCTGGTAAAGCAGGTTCAGGCTGCTACTGCCGTCCATAAGGACTCTAGTGAGGTGAAATCCGTCAATAATTGGGTCTAGAACCAATGCGGCGAATCCGCCATGACGGATGCTAGTGGGGTGGTCCCTTCGATCAAAAGTGATTGGGCAGGAAGACCATGGGTTGAACTTTGGGGCGACTGGCTCCATCGCGTATACGTCCTTTAGCGCACGCTTCCGCTCCCTCTTGGGGACGTGGGTTGCGTATATCATGTTCACCATCCGCACTTGTGGGGGAAAACCTTTCTATCCACTGTTGTTCGGCGGCCGGGGCTCCTCCTCGTCATCGCTATGCAGCCCCTTGTCTCTGCTTTCGGCATTTAACTTGCCTGCCTGCTTGAACACCCAACAATCCCTGTTGGTGTGATTGGCTGGTTTTTCGGGGGTGCCATGTATCTGGCATGAGCGGTCGAGTATTCGGTCCAAACTGGGTATTTCTTTTGAATGGCTTTTTCTGCTGACCGGGTTTAGAGCCTCTGAATCCGGCATTAACTGCCATATCCTCAGCATTGTCGCCGTTAATGCGGCGCTTTTGCTTGTTGGGACGTGACCTGCCACTGCTGTGCTTGGTATCCGAATTACCAGGGCTCTTGGTCATGTTATTGCTGTGAGCTAGCCAGCTGTCTTCTCCCGCACAAAAGCGGGTCATAAGTGTCGTGAGGGCTGCCATAGATTTCGGCTTTTCCTGTCCTAGGTGTCGTGCAAGCCACTCGTCGCGGATGTTATGCTTGAAGGCTGCTAGGGCCTCTGCGTCCGGACAGTCGATGATTTGATTTTTCTTGGTTAGGAACCGTGTCCAGAATTGTCTGGCCGATTCCCCTGGCTGCTGAATTATGTGGCTAAGGTCATCGGCGTCTGGTGGTCGCACATAAGTGCCCTGGAAATTGTCGAGGAATGCGGTTTCCAGGTCCTCCCAACAACCAATTGATTCTGCTGGCAAGTTGTTAAGCCAATACCGAGCTGGTCCTTTAAGCTTGAGTGGGAGGTATTTGATGGCGTGTAGGTCATCACCGCGGGCCATGTGGATATGAAGGAGATAGTCCTCGATCCATACCGTAGGATCTGTTGTGCCATCGTATGATTCGATGTTCACGGGTTTGAAACCCTCGGGGATTTGATGATCCATTACTTCATCTGTGAAGCATAGTGGGTGTGTGGCGCCTCTGTATTGGGCTATATCACGACGCAGCTCAAACGAACTTTGTCTACTGTGTTCGGCCCGGCCGGATTTACTGTATCCGGAGTGACGATTACCGTCTCGTGCCGTGGGGCGCCCACGCGATCCGTAGATCGACCTTGTTTGCCTTGCCTTGTCCCCCAATATATCTCGCAGGTCTGGCGCATTTTCCCATGCCTTGGTATTTTTTGAGCGGCGCCGGGGTGCGGCTTGAGTGGAGGGCCAAGAGGCCTCTCTGTCACGGCCACGGGGTGGCCGGTCAGCCGCATCATGCGCTGGTGATGTAGGTTTAGGTGCTGCCTCCTCTAATCGGGGTAGCAACCTGCGCTTTGGGTAGCTCTTGGAGGGGCGTTCGAGTTCATACTCTTCGGCCGCAAGGACTTCAGTCCATCTGTCGGCTAGCAAATCTTGATCAGCTCTAAGCTGTTGCTGTTTTTTCTTGAGGCTGCTCGCCGTGGCCATAAGCCTGCATTTGAAACGCTCTTGTTCGACGGGATCCTTCGGCACGACAAATTCGTCGTCGTCGAGGCTTGCCTCGTCTTCGGAGGGAGGCATATAATTATCGTCCTCGACCTCTTTGTCTGCCGCTCTCTCATGAGGGCTGGCTTCTCCATCCTCCTGTGCCGAATCTTGCTGGAGGTGATTGTCTTCGGCACTGTACGGGGTGTTATTATCTCCCGTGTCGGAATCACCATTTTTGCTTTGGCGGGATTTAGAGCGGCGCCGCTGACACCGACGCATAGGCTGCTTCTTGGAGGGGTCATCCTCCGATGTTCCATTGCCATTGCCTTCTTTTGGGGTGTCCACCATGTATATATCATACGACGAGGTGGCTTTCCAGTGCCCTATAGGCGCTGGTTCTTGATCGTCTCCTGCATCGGCGTCCATACCGTCGATGTCTTCGGAGTCGAAGTCGAGCATGTCGGTTAAATCATCGACAGTGGCTATGAAGTGGGTGGTGGTGGGCTTTGAATTTCTTCATCATCCGCATCCCAACCTTGCTGACCATAGTCCGGCCAGGGCTCTCTTGATAAAGAGAGAGACTTTAGTGAATTCAGAATATCGCCAAAGGGCGAGTGCTGAAAGATGTCCGCGGCGGTGAACTCCATGATCGGCGCCCAATCGGGTTCGATCGGTAGGGGCGCGGAGGGCTCGAAGTCTGGAGAGGATTCCGGCTCCTTGGAGTCACGGGCTTCGCAGAGAATAGGGCTGGTGTTCGGCTTGGTCGCCGTAGAGATTGTAGCCCCCGAGGCGGTGTCCAACCACCCATCCTCGATTGGCACAGTTGGCTCCGAATTAAGGGTCGGGGCTGATGCGGGTGCGGCCTCCAGGGCACTATTCGGCAACAGAGCTAGATCATGACCATTGTGATAGTGCGGCGCGCTCGGCTGCGGCTTGAATCCGTCGAAGATCAAGTCTCCGCAGAGGTCGGTCATGTAGCTCAAACTTCCAAATCTGACCTGATGGCCAGGGGCATAGCTTTCGATCTGCTCTAGATGGCCAAGCGAATTGGCCCGCAGTGCAAAGCCGCCAAATACGAAGATCTGTCCGGGGAGAAAGGTCTCACCCTGGATCGCATCGCTGTTAATGATCGGAGAAGCCATCGGGCCTAAAAGTGACGACATAGAGGAACTCTCAATGAAAGCACCAATGTCGGTGTCAAAACCGGCGGATCTCGGGTAGGGGGTCCTGAACTGTGCGTCTAGGCGGATGGTAACAGGAGGTAGGGGACACAATGTTTTACCCAGGTTCGGGCCCTCTTGATGGAGGTAAAACCCTACGTCCTGTTTGATTAATATTGATGATATGGGTAGTACAAGAGTAGATCTACCGCGAGATCAGAGAGGCTAAACCCTAGAAGCTAGCCTATGGTATGATTGTATGTCCCTACGGACTAAAACCCTCCGGTTTATATAGACACCGGAGAGGGCTAGGTTTACACAGAGTCGGTTACAATGGTAGGAGATCTACATATCCGTATCGCCAAGCTTGCCTTCCACGCCAAGGAAAGTCCCTTCCGGACACGGGATGAAGTATTCAATCTTGTATCTTCATAGTCCAGGAGTCCGGCCGAAGGTATAGTCCGGCTATCCGGACACCCCCTAATCCAGGACTCCCTCACTTGGCTTGTCATCGGGGTTGTGCATGATTTAAATACTTTGTGTGGTGAAGATAGAGCATAGCCAGACTATATGATTTTGTAGGGATAACTTTCTTTGGCCATGTTATTTTGAGAAGACATGATTGCTTAGTTAGTATGCTTGAAGTATTATTATTTTTATGTCAAAATGAACTTTTGTCTTGAATCTTCCGGATCTGAATATTCATATCACAAGTAGGAAGAATCACATTGAAATTATGCCAACTAGCATTCCACATCAAAAATTATCTTTTTTATCATTTACCTACTCGAGGACGAGCAGGAATTAAGCTTGGGGATGCTTGATACGACTCCAATGTATCTATAATTTTTGATTGCTCCATGCTATATTATCTATTGTTTTGGGCAATATTGGGCTTTATTATCCACTTTTATATTACTTTTGGGACTAACCTTTTAACCGAAGGCCCAGCCCAGATTTGTTGTTTTATGCCTATTTCAGTGTTTCAAAGAAAAAGAATATCAAACGGAGTCGAAACGGAACGAAATCAACTGGAGAAGTTATTTTTGGAACGAAAGCCACCGGATAGACTTGGACTCCACGTCAGGAGATACGGGAGGTGCTCACGAGGGTGGGGGGCGCCCCCCCCTAGGGCGCGCCCCCCTACCTCATGGAGCCCCCGTAGCTCCTTCGGCGTACCCCCTGCCCCCATATATACCTACGTATCGTAAAACTTCCAGAGCACATAATAGATCGGGAGTTCCGCCGCCAGAAGCCTCCGTAGCCACCGAAAACCAATCTAGACCCGTTCCGGCGCCCTGCCGGAGGGGGCAATCCCTCTCCGGTGTCCATCTTCATCATCCCGGTGCTCTCCATGACGAGGAGGGAGTAGTTCTCCCTCGGGGCTGAGGGTATGTACCAGTAGCTATGTGTTTGATCTCTCTCTCTCTCCCTTGTGTTCTTGATTTGGCATGATCTTGATGTATCGCAAGCTTTGCTATTATAGTTGGATCTTATGTTTCTCCTCCCCCTCTTCTCTCTTGTAATAAATTAAGTTTCCCCTTTGAAGTAATCTTGTCGGATTGAGTCTTTAAAGATTTGAGAACACTTGATGTATGTCTTGCCGTGCGTATCTGTGGTGACAATGGGATATCACGTGATTCACTTGATGTATGTTTTGGTGATCATCTTGCGGGTTCCGCCCATGAACCTATGCATAGGGGTTGGCACACGTTTTCGTCGTGACTCTCCGGTAGAACTTTGGGGCACTCTTTGAGGTCCTTTGTGTTGGTTGAATAGATGAATCTGAGATTGTGTGACACATATCGTATAATCATACCCATGGATACTTGAGGTGACATTGGAGTATCTAGGTGACATTAGGGTTTTGGTTGATTTGTGTCTTAAGGTGTTATTCTAGTACGAACTCTAGGGCTGTTTGTGACACTTATAGGAATAGCCCAACGGATTGATTGGAAAGAATAACTTTGAGGTGGTTTCGTACCCTACCATAATCTCTTCGTTCGTTCTCCGCTATTAGTGACTTTGGAGTGACTCTTTGTTGCATGTTGACGGTTAGTTATGTCATCCAATTATGTTGTTATTGTCGAGGGAACTTACACTAGCGAAAGTATGAACCCTAGGCCTTGTTTCCTATCATTGCAATACTGTTTATGCTCACTTTTATCACTTGCTACCTTGCTGTTTTTATATTTTCAGATTACAAATACCTTTATCTACTATCCATATTGCACTTGTATCACCATCTCCTCGCCGAACTAGTGCACCTATACAATTTACCATTGTATTGGGTGTGTTGGGAACACAAGAGACTCTTTGTTATTTGGTTGCAGGGTTGCTTGAGAGAGACCATCTTCATCCTACGCCTCCTACGGATTGATAAACCTTAGGTCATCCACTTGAGGGAAATTTGCTACTGTCCTACAAACCTCTGCACTTGGAGGCCCAACAATGTCTACAAGAAGAAGGTTGTGTAGTAGACATCAATGATGAGGAGGATGCTCATTTGAGGATGATCAGTGATTCATGTCCGGAGGAGGAGGATGTTCCTCTACCTCAACCTGGGGATATGCATGTGAAGTTCAAGAAGTCTAGCCTCCCTAAGAGGGCTAAACTGTCTAACAACCAATCTATTGCTTCTCGTTTTCGGCAGAAAAGCATAGGAGATTTATGTGACAAAATCTTGAAGCTAGAATCAGAGGTCGATGATTTAAAGGAGGAGATTGCTCTTCTCAATTACAACATGAAAAAGCTGAAGGCACAATTGTGATCATCATCACCATCTCCCCCCCCCCTTCGAAGAAAGATATATAAATACACGGGTATGGGCACTCCCCTTGGCAACTACCAAGCTTGGGGGAGATGCCCCGGTATCGTATCACCATCACACCTTTTTATCTTTACCATTCTTCTTAGTACGATCCTTTTGGTAATATCTTGATCTAGTAGAATAAATTTTTAGTATGATTTAGTTTTGAGTTTAGCTTTATGATCCTTTCTATGTAATCGAGTCCATGAGCCATATATAATAAATATTAGTGTTGAGTCAAGGGTTTTGCCATCTTGCTATGATATTGAGTGAATAAAAATAAAAAGTAAGAATAAAAAAGAAATAAAGAGATCATATGGATCTTATGGAGAGTAATGACTTCACATATAAAGAGTATGATGAATAAAAGTTGTTGAGAGTGGAAAAACATAGTTTTGGTCATCGTTGCAATTAATAGGAAGTAATAAAGAAAGAGAGGTTTTCACATATAAATATACTATCTTGGACATCTTTTATGATTGTGAGTGAAAGATCGTGGATGTCGCCTAGAAGGGGGGGTGAATAGGCGTTTTAAAATAATTACGGTTTAGGCTTGAACAAATGCGGAATAAACCTAGCGGTTAATTTGTCAAGCACAAAACCTAAAACAACTAGGCTCACCTATGTGCACCAACAACTTATGCTAAGCAAGATAAGCAACTATGTGATAGCAAGATATATGACAAGAAACAATATGGCTATCACAAAGTAAAGTGCATAAGTAAAGGGGGTCGGGTAAGAGATAACCGAGGCATGCGGAGACGACGATGTATCCCGAAGTTCACACCCTTGCGGATGCTAATCTCCGTTTGGAGCGGTGTGGAGGCACAATGCTCCCCAAGAAGCCACTAGGGCCACCATAATCTCCTCACGCCCTCGCACAATGCAAGATGCTGTGATTCCACTAAGGGACCCTTAAGGGCGGTCACCGAACCCGTACAAATGGCAACCCTTGGGGGCGGTCACCGAACCCGTACACTTTGGCAACCCTTGGGGGCGGTCACCGGTACCCGTCAAATTGCTCGGGGCGATCTCCACAACCTAATTGGAGACCCCGACGCTTGCCTGGAGCTTTGCACCACGATGATTGAGCTCCGAACACCAACAACCGTCTAGGGCGCCCAAGCACCCAAGAGGAACAAGCTCAAGGGTACCAAGCACCCAAGAGTAATAAGCTTCTCAACTTGTAACTTCCACGTATCACGTGGAGAACTCAAACCGATGCACCAAATGTAATGGCAAGGGCACACGGAGTGCCCAAGTCCTTCTCTCCCAAATCCCACCAAAGCAACTAATGCTAGGGAGGAAAATGAGAGGAAGAACAAGAAGGAGAACACCAAGAACTCCAAGATCTAGATCCAAGGGGTTCCCCTCACATAGAGGAGAAAGTGATTGGTGGAAATGTGGATCTAGATCTCCTCTCTCTTTTCCCTCAAAAACTAGCAAGAATCCATGGAGGGATTGAGAGTTAGCAAGCTCGAAGAAGGTCAACAATGGGGGAAGAACACGAGCTCAAAGGATTTTTGGTTCAACGGGGAAGAAGACCCCCCCTTTTATAGGAGGGGGAAAATCCAACCGTTAACCCCCACTTAGCCCCGCAGAGAGCGGTACTACAGCGGAGGCAGGGCGGTACTACCGCTCGCAAGCGGTACTACCGCTCCCCCTCAGCGGTACTGCCGCGCCAGAAGAAAAGGGCTGGGGCTGGGACCCAGAGCGGTACTACCGTGGAGGCAGGGCGGTACTGCCGCGCAAACGCGGTACTACCGCCCCTACTACCGCAGCTAGTACCGCAAAACCCGACACGAGAAAATGCACAAAATAGTCGAGGCGGAAGGAGCACAGAAGCCACAGCGGTACTGCGGCTGAGCCCAGCAAGCGGTACTACAGCTCCGAGGAGCGGTACTACCGCTTAGTGGACTGCAGCCGTACTACCGCTCCAACCACTGTGTCGAGGCGGTAGGAGCACGGAACCGCAGAGGCACTGCTGCTGAGGCCATCAAGCGGTACTACCGCTCCGAGGAGCGGTACTGCCGCTTAGTGAGCCTCAGCGGTACTACCGCTGTGGCCCGCGGTACTACCGTTGGGTCCAGGAGAAAAACCACACTCCAGAAAACCAGAACTGCCATAACTTCTGCATATGAGCTCCGAATTGAGCAAACTCAAGCTTGTTGAAAACAAGACGACGAGTAGCAT
The DNA here is from genome assembly GCA_034509565.1 of Triticum monococcum. Taxonomy (NCBI): domain Eukaryota; kingdom Viridiplantae; phylum Streptophyta; class Magnoliopsida; order Poales; family Poaceae; genus Triticum; species Triticum monococcum. The sequence continues at coordinate 497,596,566 of CM067845.1, read as the reverse complement.
CAAAACAGCAACTGGTTATAGTAAGAAGAGGCAGGGGAGGTATGCCAACAAATAGAGGAGTGAAACCTCCAACCGAGAAGAACCGGCAAAACCTCCAACATCGAAAACATCATAGAACATGCATGCGAACTCCGTTTTTGATGAACTCAAGCTTGTCATCAAGATGACCATAAGCTCTAAGACTCACAAAGAGAACCAAACAAGAACCAAGAAAGATGATGCAAGGATGCAATGGTTTGAGCTCTCAGCGAACGATACGATCAAGCTACTCATCGAGAGCCCCCCTTGATAGTACGGCAATCGATCCTATAACCCGGTCTCCCAACTACCATCATGAGACCGGTAAAATAGAAAACCTATCAAGGGCAAACCTTTGCCTTGCACATGGTCCACTTGAGCTAGATGATGACGATCTTGACTCCCTCAAGTTGGACCACCTTTCTTGATTGGGTTGACTCAATGAAGACTAGTTGATTGCTCCCCCATACTCCACTATGGGTGAGACACTCTTCCGCACATCTTCACAAGTCCATTGTCACCACAAAGGACGGCAAGCTTCAAGCATTTGATCTCTTCATGATACTCCACTTGAACTTGCACACCGCAACCTAACCCCACAAAGAACTCTCACGAAGACCATGGGTTAGTACATAAGGCGTAATTGACAATGCTTACCATACCATGGGATCACTTGATCCCTCTCGGTACATCTTCTACGCTTTGTGGGTTGATCAACTTGATTCACTCTTTAACTTAGTCTTGATCAACCTCTCACAAGACCAATCTTTAGGTAATTCCTTGAATAGCACCTTGGTCGACACAAACTCTCCTTGAAACCAACACATGTACTCCAAGAAAAGCATATGGACAAAACCTTCAAATATAACTCAAGGCAACCATTAGTCCATAGAGATTGTCATCAATTACCAAAACCAAACATGGGGGCACCGCATGTTCTTTCAATCTCCCCCATTTTGGTAATTGATGGCAATCACTTTCAAGAGAGTTTATTACAAGGAATTATGCATCACCATGCAATGCAACAACCAATAATGCATGCGTATGATATGCAAATGCTTAGGAACAAAACCAAAGCAAGGAGAAAACTCTAAAGACTTCTCCACAGAACTCCCTGAAACCTCCACAAAACTCTCTGAAACTTCTCCCCCATTGGCATCGATTGCCAAAATGGGCGAAAAGCTTAGAAGGCCAATATAGATTGAGTTCCTCCATAAGTTGTGTATTTCTCAACAAGAGAGTGGAATGCAATACACATATCCAACAGTAAATACTTGGAGGAAGACAAACTATATTGAGGCCCAAAGATTGCTAAAGGAAGATATGCCACAAAGACATAATCGACAGAGACACAACCAATCAAGCGATCAAAAGATACCAATTGAAGCAAGCTATCAAGAGATACCAAATGAACCAACTAGGCCAAAGATCCTACGAGCCACAAGAAAGAAAGATATTATGATATGAGCAGGAGTGTTCTTCTAGAGAAACTAGAGAAGCTCCCCATGATTTGTGCACACATAAGAATGTTTGTATTTGGATACAAAGTGCACAAAATAGGATCATAGCTCCCCCAAAACCAATAGAAACTTACAACAAGTGCAAGTGAGCATATAGGAAACTAAGCCTAGTACTTGCAACTAACACATGGTTGAGCAACAAGTAAAAGAGGCCACTTAAGCATGGGCTCAACCAAAATGATGTGTGTGAGTCAAGGCAATGCACTTGAGAAGACTAATGTACGGATGAGCATTAAGCATCAATAAAGTCTTGAAAGAATGAGGCAACACGGTGCAAGGCCTATCATTCCCACACACAACAAGTAAATGGGTTCACAAGCTTACTAATAAGCATATAAAGAACCTATGCTTGTGACAACCCGTGGTGAAGATAGAAGATGAAAGCCTCATCAAGACGAGGGATACCAATTAAGATGGCAAAAGCCTCGTAAAGATAAGCATGACGAAAATAATCTTCACCACACAAGAGTGCATCAAGATGCAACGAGATAAGACACGCACTCAAGGCAAAAGCTTTCACGGAGCCACCAAAGAAATAACATAAGAAAGACAAGGTGGACGTGAAAGAAAAGATATCATCTAGAGATGTAATTTCTCTCAAGTGTATAAGGTTCTAGGTAGACGAGATCATGATGATATATATCTACAAAGAAGGATGTACACCCGAGATAGTTACAACATGAAGGAACAAGATATCCAAAGGGAAGTCATACATATACCAACAAGATATTTGCTTGAGAGCATGGCACAAGGCTAGATATGGTCTTATTGCATATAAAAGAATTCCAACCACACGAACATCAAAGACATCACAACTAGCAACAAGACATCATTGTTGGGATGCTTTGAGAAAGGAAACAAGTAACACAAGAGAGAATGAATAACATGCCATGATACAACCTACACAAGGTTGATGCAAGAAATGTGTGCATGGAGTATATGAAGATACTTGTTACCGAGATAACATTGGAAGGATGTAGTAGATACCAATTGAAGGTACAAAGTAGTTCATTGATCATCCTAGCTTGACTCCAATAAGCACATGGTGACAACACCTTCCTTGTGAGTGAGCCGAGCATCCAATGCATCTCCACTTGTTCCTAGAACAACACCACAAACAAAATGATACCCAAACTCATTGGGACCAAAGAGTTAGAGAACCAACAACACATAGGACAAACTCCACATAAATATGTGCATATAGATAAGGAAATGAATTTCATGCACATCTCATCCAATTTGAGACTTGGTGGAGTTTCCCTTATATATTGGGTCAAAGAAAGAAAACATGCCAAAGAAACTACAAGAAGTAAATATGCATGCTCAAGACTTTCAAGAACCGATACCAAAAGACAAAGAAATACCAAGGAAAGAGAAGATACCAAATGAGTAAATCATCACTTGGAGGGTATCCATAATGGATACAACAAGGAATGAGATATCCATTGATATACACAAAGAAGAGACATCAAACTCCCAAAAGAGAGGATGGTTCCAAACAAACCAAGCTCTCTACAAAGTTTCATGATGGCACAAAGTACCAAAACGAAAACGGCTTGCCTTCCACCAACACACACTTGATAAGGACCGCAAGATGAGTGTTTTATAAAATAGGATAGCTCCCCCAAGACTAGTGCATTATAGAGAATTTGCATTTGAATACAAAAAGTACAAGGTGGGATCACCACTTTCACTATATCTAGAAAGCACTAGACAAGATCAAGAAATACACAAGATCCACAAGTGGTATGGAAGACAAAGGGAGTTGATACAAACCTTGGCAAGAGAAAGGGCAAATAAAAAGCAAAAGCCAATGTAAAGATGATCAATAATTTCTACCACACATAAGTGAGTACCAATTGTCAAAAGACAAGAAGTATTTGGGAATAATTCCCGGTGGTAGATAACAAGGATATCCGACATCATCTTCACACCAAACAAAAAGCAAATTGCAACTTGTAGAGCTAACATGCCACCTAGGAACAAGATAATTTACAATATCAACTCTAGATGACAATATCTCAAATGTACACATTTTCTAGGCTAGTAATATACACGTAGCATATTACTCCCCCATAATGTGATACCAATTAAAGATAGACAAGAGGCAATTTAAAGGATCCAACAAGAGATAATTAATGGACTATTTAGAATTTGAATTTCTCATGAGAAGACATACCACATAGCAACTAGATAATCTTGTAATATCAATACTAAATGGTATTCCTCATGTACACACATTTATAGGATTGTGGGGTGCACAAAGCACATCACTCCCCCATAATGGGATATTCCATTAATCTCTCACAAGAGCCAACTAAGATACAAGAAGAAGCACAAAGGCTCTACGCATGACACACTCATACATGATGTGCAAACCAACACACAAGTTGGAAGCACAATATATACATACGTACACATGTAAGGAACAAAGCCAAACATGCAAAGGGGCAAGTAACTTTCAATGTAAACAATTTAAGCATGAGTTACCGCAAGGAGGAACATTGGATATAAGATAGAAACTTGATAATCCGAATGACTTGGCTTGAGACAATAAGAATGATGAAGTCCCCTTAATTCTTCATGATATAACCAAGTCTCCAATGACCTCCAACATCACCTATTGATCAAGTTTTAGCTTGTTGGTCCCCAACCAAGTTGGGTCCTAAGAGGTTAGTCACAATAGGCTTGGCTACCCAAATGGTTCTTTGCTTCAAACCACTTTGAGTACCAACAAACTTGGCAACCACATTGCCAACCTTATCCTTCCCAAGAGAATAGACATCATCAATAATAATTGGCTTGGATAAGTTACCACTAGTGCATGAAGAAGCGAGGTGACCTTTCTCGCGACATAGGTAGCAACGTCTACTCTTCACTTTCTTCTCACTCGATTTCTCAACTTGAGAAGCATTAGCTTGAGTCTTCTTGGGAAGAGGCCTTTCTTCAACTTGAGGTTGAGAATGAGAGTGAACTTGTGGCCGCTTCCCTTGTTGCTTGTCACTAATGGGCTTCTTCTTCAATGGGCAAGATCTAACATGATGCCCTTCTACTTTGCACTTGAAGCAAATAATCTTGGCCGAATTCTTGACTTGTTCTTGGCCCTTCTTCTTGATCATCCTGGACTTCTTCTTCTTATTGGAGTTGAATCCAAGTCCACCTTTGTCATTGGGGGATTTTTGCACACTCAAGATATTGTTGAGTGTGGATTTCCCTTCATGACTCTTTTCCAAGTCTTTCTTCAAAGAAGTGACTTGGGCCTTGAGCTCTTTGATTTCCTCTACATGGTTAGTCTCAACACAAGTACTAGAGGAAGTATAAGCTTCATCGTTAGAGCAACAAGGCAAGAAAAGCAATTCATCACAAGATGTACCAACATTGTGAGTAGATGAATTACAAGGACTAGCACATGGCAATATAGCATTTTGACTAGAAGTAGTGCTAGTATCCACATGAGGCTCACTAGATGTTACCTTAGCAAGCATGGCCTCATAGGCTATCTTTAGCACATTATGGGATACTAGAAGATCATCATGAGAGCTTGTGAGCTTTACATGATTTTCTTCCAACATCCCATAGTTGCTAGATAGCAACTCAAGTTGAGCCCTTAGCTCAACATTCTCCTTTAATATGGATGCTTCACAAGAGATAGAGTTAGTAGCACAAGCATCATCATTAGCAACAAGAGGAGAAGACAACTTGGCAAGCTCTTTAGAATATGAAGCTTTAAGTTGAGCATGAGACTCGGTGAGTTTGATGAGCTCACTCTTAATGACCCTTGAGCCATTTTTGAGGTGCTCAAAGTCCTCAAGGAGTTTAGCATGCGCAACTTCAAGCTCCTCATTTTTAGTTTCAAAATCATTGGCCACCTCAAGAGCTCTATCACGAGATTCCCTCACTCTAGATAATTCTAGAGCAAAAGTCTCCTCAAGAGATTCCTTGGTGGTTTGTTTAAGTTCAAGAGCTTGAGAGAGGTCCGCAATTTCATTTGCGTAATCACACTCATAACCTTCCATTTTATCAATGGTGACCTCATGCTCCTCAAGACGAGATTCCAACTCATCAATATACTTCTTGCCCTCAATGGCAATGGACATGATTTCCATGAAGTTGGAACGAGCAATTTTATTTTTATGAAGAGCTTTAAAAACTATTTCCCCCTTAATTTTTAAGGAGGCAACATTATCATTCTCTTCATTATTATCCTCATCATCATTAGCATCAACATCATCATCAAGAGACATATTGGGTTTCAAAGTAGGAGATACCTTTGAAGCCTTGGCCATAAGGCAAAAAGCAATAGATGATGATGTAGGATCCCTTGAAGCACCATTTAAAACCACATCTTGTTCCATGGAGTGTTGGGTTTCCTCTACATTGTTAGCACAACAACTCGAGAAAATAGATACATTTTTATCATGGCAACAAGGCATAGCAAGCATATCATCATGAGATTTAGTCAAGTAATTTCTACATGATATGCAAGAACTATCAACACAAGCATGTGAGACATTTGGAGTGCTCGAAGTGTTAAAGCCCAAAGAAGGAGCATTGCAATAAGATAGTGATGAAGGATCATCCATAATAAACATATTATCATCATTGCAATGACCAACACTACTCACCATATCATTACCTTGTGGCAAACCACATGTAGGTGAAGTAGAAGAAGTTGAGAAGACTATACGACCGGAGGTGGAGGGAGAACAATCATCCCCACAAATCTTGGACACTCCATATTTATCTTGAAGCTTCGTCCACAACTCATGAGCATCCCGGAACGGCATGAGTTGAAATATAACTACATTGCTCAAAGCATCAAAAAGCACATTAGAAGCTTGAGCATTGAGATAAGAGTTTTTCTCATCCTCTAAAGATAATCTTTGGGGATCCTTTGGAGGAGAAAAACCCATATCTACAATTCTCTCTAAATTTGGGTCCATGACCCTAAAGAGATTAAGCATGCGAAATACCCAAACATCAAAATTTGTGCCATCGAAACTAAGAGTGTCAGAGAATCCTAAACCCCTAGTCGACATCCTTAATCTCTAGGCGGTTAAGCCCAATAAAGAGAGACGAGGCTCTGATACCAATTGAAAGATCGTGGATGTCGCCTAGAAGGGGGGGTGAATAGGCGTTTTAAAATAATTACGGTTTAGGCTTGAACAAATGCGGAATAAACCTAGCGGTTAATTTGTCAAGCACAAAACCTAAAACAACTAGGCTCACCTATGTGCACCAACAACTTATGCTAAGCAATATAAGCAACTATGTGATAGCAAGATATATGACAAGAAACAATATGGCTATCACAAAGTAAAGTGCATAAGTAAAGGGGCTCGGGTAAGAGATAACCGAGGCATGCGGAGACGACGATGTATCCCGAAGTTCACACCCTTGCGGATGCTAATCTCCGTTTGGAGCGGTGTGGAGGCACAATGCTCCCCAAGAAGCCACTAGGGCCACCGTAATCTCCTCACGCCCTCGCACAATGCAAGACGCCGTGATTCCACTAAGGGACCCTTGAGGGCGGTCACCGAACCCGTACAAATGGCAACCCTTGGGGGCGGTCACCGAACCCGTACACTTTGGCAACCCTTGGGGGCGGTCACCGGTACCCGTCAAATTGCTTGGGGCGATCTCCACAACCTAATTGGAGACCCCGACGCTTGCCTGGAGCTTTGCACCACGATGATTGAGCTCCGAACACCAACAACCGTCTAGGGCGCCCAAGCACCCAAGAGGAACAAGCTCAAGGGTACCAAGCACCCAAGAGTAATAAGCTTCTCAACTTGTAACTTCCACGTATCACGTGGAGAACTCAAACCGATGCACCAAATGCAATGGCAAGGGCACACGGAGTGCCCAAGTCCTTCTCTCCCAAATCACACCAAAGCAACTAATGCTAGGGAGGAAAATGAGAGGAAGAACAAGAAGGAGAACACCAAGAACTCCAAGATCTAGATCCAAGGGGTTCCCCTCACATAGAGGAGAAAGTGATTGGTGGAAATGTGGATCTAGATCTCCTCTCTCTTTTCCCTCAAAAACTAGCAAGAATCCATGGAGGGATTGAGAGTTAGCAAGCTCGAAGAAGGTCAACAATGGGGGAAGAACACGAGCTCAAAGGATTTTTGGTTCAACGGGGAAGAAGACCCCCTTTTATAGGAGGGGGAAAATCCAACTGTTAACCCCCACTCAGCCCCGCAGAGAGCGGTACTACCGCGGAGGCAGGGCGGTACTACCGCTCGCAAGCGGTACTACCGCTCCCCCTCAGCGGTACTGCCGCGCCAGAAGAAAAGGGCTGGGGCTGGGACCCAGAGCGGTACTACCGTGGAGGCAGGGCGGTACTGCCGCGCAAACGCGGTACTACCGCCCCTACTACCACAGCTAGTACCGCAAAACCCGACACGAGAAAATGCGCAAAATAGTCGAGGCGGAAGGAGCACAGAAGCCACAGCGGTACTGCGGCTGAGCCCAGCAAGCGGTACTACAGCTCCGAGGAGCGGTACTACCGCTTAGTGGACTGCAGCCGTACTACCGCTCCAACCACTGTGTCGAGGCGGTAGGAGCACGGAACCGCAGAGGCACTGCTGCTGAGGCCATCAAGCGGTACTACCGCTCCGAGGAGCGGTACTGCCGCTTAGTGAGCCTCAGCGGTACTACCGCTGTGGCTCGCGGTACTACCGTTGGGTCCAGGAGAAAAACCACACTCCAGAAAACCAGAACTGCCATAACTTCTGCATATGAGCTCCGAATTGAGCAAACTCAAGCTTGTTGAAAACAAGACGACGAGTAGCATCAAAACAGCAACTGGTTATAGTAAGAAGAGGCAGGGGAGGTATGCCAACAAATAGAGGAGTGAAACCTCCAACCGAGAAGAACCGGCAAAACCTCCAACATCGAAAACATCATAGAACATGCATGCGAACTCCGTTTTTTATGAACTCAAGCTTGTCATCAAGATGACCATAAGCTCTAAGACTCACAAAGAGAACCAAACAAGAACCAAGAAAGATGATGCAAGGATGCAATGGTTTGAGCTCTCAGCGAACGATACGATCAAGCTACTCATCGAGAGCCCCCCTTGATAGTACGGCAATCGATCCTATAACCCGGTCTCCCAACTACCATCATGAGACCGGTAAAATAGAAAACCTATCAAGGGCAAACCTTTGCCTTGCACATGGTCCACTTGAGCTAGATGATGACGATCTTGACTCCCTCAAATTGGACCACCTTTCTTGATTGGGTTGACTCGATGAAGACTAGTTGATTGCTCCCCCATACTCCACTATGGGTGAGCCACTCTTCCGCACATCTTCACAAGTCCATTGTCACCACAAAGGACGGCAAGCTTCAAGCATTTGATCTCTTCGTGATACTCCACTTGAACTTGCACACCGCAACCTAACCCCACAAAGAACTCTCACGAAGACCATGGGTTAGTACATAAGGCGTAATTGACAATGCTTACCATACCATGGGATCACTTGATCCCTCTCGGTACATCTTCTACGCTTTGTGGGTTGATCAACTTAATTCACTCTTTAACTTAGTCTTGATCAACCTCTCACAAGACCAATCTTTAGGTAATTCCTTGAATAGCACCTTGGTCGACACAAACTCTCCTTGAAACCAACACATGTACTCCAAGAAAAGCATATGGAAAAAACCTTCAAATATAACTCAAGGCAACCATTAGTCCATAGAGATTGTCATCAATTACCAAAACCAAACATGGGGGCACCGCATGTTCTTTCAGTGAGCACTCATTAAAGTATGACATGCTAAAAAGTTGACGTTGGACAAGGAAGACAACGTAATGGGTTATGTTTTCTTACATTCGAAATAAATTATATTGTCATGGATCATCCAACATGTTGAGCTTGCCTTTCCCCCTCATGCTAGTCAAATTGTTTGCACCGAGTAGAGATACTACTTGTGCTTCCAAACATCCTTAAAACCAGTTATGCCATGAGAGTCCACCATATCTACCTATGGATTGAGTAAGATCCTTAAAGTAAGTTGTCATTGTTGCAAGCAATAAAAATTGCTCTCTAAATATGTATGATTTATTAGTGTGGATAAAATAAGCTTTATACGATCTTGTGATGTGGAAGAAATAAAAGCGACGGACTGCATAATAAAGGTCCATATCACAAGTGGCAATATACAGTGACGTTCTTTTGCATTAAGATTTCATGCATCCAACCATAAAAACACATGACAACCTCTTCTTCCCTCTACGAAGGGCCTATCTTTTATTCTTGTCTTATACTTCATACAAGAGTCATGGTGATCTTCACCTTTCCTTTTTACATTTTATCCTTTGGCAAGCACAATATGTTGGAAAGATCCTGATATATATATATAGCTAATTGGATGTGAGTTTTCATGAACTATTATTGTTGACATTACCCTTGAGGTAAAAGGTTGGGAGATAAAATTATAAGCCCCTATCTTTCTCTGTGTCCGATTAAAACTCCATACCCATAAGTATTGTGTGAGTGTTAGCAATTGTGAAAGACTAAATGATGATTGAGTATGTGGACTTGCTGAATAGCTCTTATATTGACTCTTTCTGATGTTATGATAAATTGCAACTGCTTCAATGATTGAGATTATAGGTTGTTAGTTTTCAGTGAAGTTTCTAATTCATACTTGAAATTGTGAATGAATTATTACTTTAGCATAAGAAATCATATGACAATATATATATATATATGTTGTTGTTCTAAGAATGATCATGATGCCTCATGTCCGTATTCTATTTTATCGACACCTCTATCTCTAAACATGTGGACATATTTTTCGATATCGGCTTCCGCTTGAGGACAAGCGAGGTCTAAGCTTGGGGGAGTTGATACGTCCATTTTGCATCATGCTTTTATATCAATATTTATTGCATTATGGGATGTTATTACACATTATGTCACAATACTTATGCCTATTCTCTCTTATTTTACAAGATTTACACAAAGAGGGAGAATGTCGGCAGCTGGAATTCTGGGCTGGAAAAGGAGCAAATATTAGAGACCTATTCTTCACAACTCCAAAAGTCCTGAAACTTCACGAAAGTCAGTTTCAGAATATATAAAACATATTGGACGAAGAAAGCACCAGAGGGGGCCACCCACCATCCACGAGGGTGGGGGGCACACCCCCCCCCTGCCTCGTGGGCCCCCTGGCAGGCTTCCGATGCCCATCTTTGGCTATATGAAGTCTTTCACCCTCGAAAAAATCATAAGCAAGCTCTCGTGACGAAACTCCACCGCTTCGAGGCGGAACCAATCTAGGGCTCCGGCGGAGCTATTCTGCCGAGGAAACATCCCTCCGGGAGGGGGAAATCATCAGCATTGTCATCCCCATCGATCCTCTCATCGGGAGGGGGTCAATCTCCATCAACATTTTCACCAGCACCATCTCATCTCAAACCCTAGTTTATCTCTTATATCCAATCTTTGTCCCAAAACCTCAGATTGGTACCTATGGGTTGCTAGTAGTGTTGATTACTCCTTGTAGTTGATGCTAGTTGGTATTCTTGGTGGAAGATCATATGTTCAGATCCTTTATGCATATTAATACCCCTCTGATTATGAACATGAATATGATTTGTGAGTAGTTACGTTTTTTTCCTGAGGACATGGGAGAAGTCTTGCTATAAGTAGTCATGTGAATTTGGTATTCGTTCGATATTTTGATGAGATGTATGTTGTATTTCCTCTAGTGGTGTCATGTGAACATCGACTACATGACACTTCACCAATATTTGGGCCTAGGGGAAGGCATAGGGAAGTAATAAGTAGATGATGGGTTGCTAGAGTGACAGAAGCTTAAACCCTAGTTTATGCATTGCTTCGTAAGGGGCTGATTTGGATCCATATGTTTCATGCTATGGTTAGGTTTACCTTAATACTTCTTTTGTAGTTGTGCATGCTTGCAAGAGGGGTTAATCATAAGTGAGATTCTTGTCCAATGAAGGGCAGTACCCAAGCACCGGTCCACCCATATATCAAATTATCAAAGTACCGAACGTGAATCATATGAGCGTGATGAAAACTAGCTTGACGATAATTCCCATGTGTCCTCGGGAGCGTTTTCCTTTATATAAGAGTTTGTCCAGGCTTATCCTTTACTACGAAAAGGAATGGGCCATCTTGTGGCACCTTATTTACTTTTATTACTTGTTACCCGTTACAAATTACTTTATCACAGAACTATCTGTTACCGATAATTTCAGTGCTTGCAGAGAATACCTTACTATTTTGTTTTGTCTGCTCCATCTTTGTCATGCAAATGAGTGAACTGAGCTTTGGTAAGTTAAAAGGAAAATGATGCATTGATTGGTCATCAGAATGCTGTTGGAAAATTACACAAATTTGTGATTAATTTCAACAATAATTCATTACTAAAACTGCATAACTACTAGAGACATGGTCAGATCATGGTGCTCGTACTGATCATTTGTAGATGAAGTAGCCGTGGCTGTTGCAGGGCGATGATGTTTTCGACGATGATGTTGGTGAAGACCGGTCGAAGCAAACGTTGGTGACGATGCCCCGCGACAGCGCCTGACCGTGGTCGAAGACGACCTGTGGTGACAAGATTGAGCAGTCACGTGAAGCACTTTTCAAAAACCTAATCTGTCCTCTGCTGGTGTAGGATCGTAAGGACGAAGGGTTCTTGAGACCTACTCCTTGGAAGGTTTCGGTGAACCATTCATGCGCATGTCGCACACCCACGCCGCTCCGGCCCTGGGCTGATCCCGGCAATGCGAGCGAGCGGCGGACAATTCACACGCATGTTGCACGCTTGTGCCACCCCGGTCCGAGCCCAAGCTCAAGCCGGGCCCAGCCTAGCAAGGCGATGTGAGGCGAGCACGCACATGGGGTCTTCTCTTTCTCTCCTTGGCACATGACTTAATGTGATGGAAAGAACCCACTATAAAATGAGTTCTCACATCTTCTCAACTTTCAGTATGGCAATAAACTTTAGAACCACCACTTATCAATTTACACATGGGCCAATTTAAGATTGTAGAAATTATTCACAGGTCGAGCCCATTATTTCTAACAAATGTGACTACATGCATGTGGATGGTCTCCAATTTCTTTCCTACCTATAAAGATTGGAATTGGTGTTGAGCTCACGTATGAGTCAACCATCCTTTCAATAAACAAATATACACATTTCACATGTGGAATTAACAACCTTACAAAAGACATATAAACAAATGTACTTTACTCACATGTGAGATCTATCATAAATAAATAAATACACAGTGAAATCAACATTTTTGTAAAAGACACAAATTACGAAGACAAAAATGTGGCTTCAACTGAAATCGATCTTGGTTTTGGTTCTCTTCCAATCTGCTATGGTCATTTAAAATTCTCTGATGCTGCATGTCTCTCATCTTATTTTTTCCATCTTTTCTTATTGTAAATCACATAACGGTCATAAAAGACGCTAACATTATTTCACCACCTCTAGGTCAATGGTTACGTGGCAACGCACGGGTACCATGCTAGATCTAAAAAAAATGCGGGTCGTCTCCAAAAGATTGAGCTTAGTCCAAGTGCAGATGATGCCGTCTGTGCTTGAGGATATATGAGGTCTGAGCTTTGCATTTTGTACTGTGTAGGTACTCTACGTGGTAGTGATCATCCTCCTAATATATACTCTCACATTAGTGACCTAAAAAAAATCTTACATTGGTTTACAGAGGGAGTATATAACAAAAACTTTATCAGCTCAGCAGAAATAAAATCATGTTGAAAAGCATTCATTTGGAGAGAGCAATTTGTGGCACTCGCAAACGGAACACCGTCAGGTCCTAAAAATAGCCATTCTGTAGCAACTGCTCCTTCTCTTATGAGCTCACTGAGTAGGTAATCCCCAAACAAACGGCCAATGAAGCATACATTTTAGATCACCTTCAATAGAAAATGTAGATGCAAAAAAAAACTACCTTTTACATTTTCGAGGCCCAAAAATGCTACTCTAATAGATGATGTAGATGTAAAAAAAATATGTCTAACTTCCGGAGATGTAAACTATAAAACCTTGCGGTGCAAATTTGCATCTTCACCTACAAAAAAGTGTAAAAACATGTTCGCTCGCCAACCGTCCAACTGCCACTTCCTTCCCCTTCCGTGCGACCGGCCGACGCCGCCCGACTCTGCCGCCGGCCAAATCCGCACCAAATCGACGCCGCCGCATCCCGCCCGACGGCCGCCAGGCCACCCGCGACTTCGCCCCCCACGGTCCCCCGCCCCCCGCCGCCTGCCTCGCCGGGCGCCGCCCACAACTGTCGATTCACTTTAGGCAGCCATCGAATCGAAACTTCTCCGGCAGGTGTGGCTGGCCTAAACGCCTTCTCGGGGCTGTTGGGGCCACCGCGATCCCCTCCCCCCTCGGTCCCCCGCCGCCGCAGCCACCGATTCACTTTCGACCGCCGTCGGATCGAAATTTCTCCGGCGGCTGCGGCTGGCCTAAACGCCTTCTCCGGCGGCCGTCGGGCCCGAAGCGACTTCGCCCCCACCCCCGCCGCCTGCCTTGCCGGCCCACCACCTGCCCAATCCCCTTTCCGCCGCCGCCATCGTCAGCCGATTACGGGCAGCTCCGGCGCCAACCCGTGCTGCCGCAACCGGTCTGGCTTCCTCTCGACCTCCCCTACCCATTCCTCTCCGCCGCTGGCCGATTCCGGCCATCCCTACCGGCCTTGGCTAGCTACAGTGGGAGCGTGCGGGCTTTGACAATTTCAACAGTAGGTTCAGTGCACTAATTTAACATCTTCAAATACATCATATGTTGGAGTTGGAGTTTTACATCACAAACATACATATCTGATGAAGTTGGCTCTTTTTTGGTGATGTAAATTATACAACACCTAATTTATTTTCAACAACACACAAATTGTGTGCCTAGCTTTATAGAAGATAGAGAATAAAATACAAGAAGCGCTCACCACATCCCGGTGAGAAGCGAGAACCCCTTGAACTCAAACGATCACAAAACAACCACAACGCAAAAGAGCCTGCCCTAAGAAGTCTAACAAGGCCGCGTCTCAACCAACATCGGTCACTTCCGAAAAGCAACAACTCAAAAGAACTCTCCTTGCCAACGCACCAACCACCCATGAGTACCTAAAGAGAGTTGGCAGGTGGGTGGTGGGACTTGGATGACTCCGCGAAAGCCATCGTCTTGGAAACACCCGCAATGGCGTACATAGCGCCCTTGAAGCACAATCTAGGGCAGCTGCAAGCACCGAAGAAGCACAACATGGTACCTCCAAGCCCTGCCACCAACAGACGATGCTCCCAACTGAGGAACAACACCAATGACGCTGTCATCGCCGATTCGAAACCAAATCAAGGCTTTCGTCCGAAGATAACATTACAACGACGCCTCCAAAAAAGGAAACAACGCCCATAGATGCCGTCGCCGCTGGCACCGACCACAGACGGGCAGGATTTTCATCCGTATCACCGCATACCTACAATCCAACCCATCGGAATGGGGCCGCACCGTCCAAGTTGATACACATCGCCACAGCCGCAACACCTTGCCGAAGTGAACAGCCGCAGCACCCTGCCGAAGGAACCACTTGTGAACAGCCGCACCATCTATTGGAGATGCTCGCAACAGACCGGGCATGCATGCGTGTGTAGCTCATACCAACGGGTGATACGTTTGACGACGCATGGTTAGGAATCGAAATTAACCTTGTTTATGTTTGCCATGCGAAAACAAAATATAATGAAGCATATCTTGTCGAGAAAAGAAGAAGAAAGAAAAGAAAAAAAGAGCCGCTCGCTCACTGGATGCTGGCCGACACTGGGCGTCGACCCGACAACACTTCTTTTATTTAGCCCACGCCACGCGCCACCCCGCGCAAAGCACCTCACACCTCGTAGTACAAAGCAGTAGCACCCACTCCAGTCCACTCCACTCCCTGGCTGACTCAGCATCACGCCGTGCCACGTAGGAGCACACGGCCGCCGCCGTGGACGCTGACCTAGCCAGCCCCTCCTCCGCGCGCGCCGGCGCCTCACACGCTGACGCTGGCCACCGCGGCGGCCGGCTCCTCTGCCGCGGCAGCGGGTGCCCGCTCCGCTGCAGCCGGTGCTTCCTCGGCGACGGCCGGCACCTCTGGCTCGGCAGCAGGCGCCGCCTCCTCCTTCACCTCCTCGACGACTGCCGGCTCTGCCTCAGCCACGGCCTCCTTGGTCTCTGCCTCGACGACGGCTGGCGCCTCTGGCTCTTTGGGCGCCTCGGCCTCCGGCTCGGCGGCAGCTGCTGGCTCGGGCTCCTTGGTCTCCTCCGTCTCAGCGGCTGCCGGCGCCTCCTCCTTGGTCTCCTCAACCTCGACGGGGGCAAGCGCCTCGACCTCGGCCTCCGCCGGCGCGGGGACCTCCTCCGTCTTCGTGGCCTCCTCGGCGGCGACGGGCGTCTCCACCGCGGGAGCCTCCTCCGTCAGCGCGGCCGTCGGGTTCTGGACCTGCACGACGCACAGTTACGTTCATTAGCACGTACACAAACCGATTTAGCTCGAGCTCGATCATGAACATGATCATGATCGCCCGGTCGTTCGGCAGATCCCACATATAATAAGCAGATCAAAAGGTGAAGAACCCATCGAAAGGATCATCGATCAGAGCATATGAAAGAGAATAGACGATCGATCGATCAAGCTATACGTACATCAGCGGTGGCCATTGCCGTCGTGGATGCAAGAAAATGCCCGGAGTGGAAGAGGGTGGCTAGCTGAAGCTAGTCCTACTGTGAGGCGTGTGTGTGTGTGTGTGTGTGTGGAGCAATGGGTCGGGGTAGAGGGGCTATATATAGCGGCCTCCGGAGGCCAAAACGGGGAGATCACAAACGAAAATCTAACGCCAAAAAATTGAGTAAAAATGAATCGACAGCGATCGATCGTGAAAATAAACAAGTCGAGTCCATCTCATGATGATCGGGAATCTCAGGAGCTGTGTGTGCAAATGAACACGTCCTGACGACGTGCGGTTGTACGTGCGTGTCATGCCACTATGGAAAGGGTCCAAAGAAGAGACCAGATCAGGACCAGGGTGCGCACCATGCAACAGTACCTCGATGCACGGCCGGCGACTAGTTCATCTCGCTCCACATGGTGCGCGATCGGGACGGATCGTGCCACACACACAAACACACACACACACACACACACGTTCTAGAAAAGCAGCGAAATTCTTGAACTTATTTTCCATTTTCCCATAAGTTTCCGTGTATGATCGATCTTCCTGTCATGTTGATGTGTGTCGTGTGCTGGCTAAATCTGATCCCCGGTGGCAGTGACCACAGACAAGTAGTCCATTCGTTTCTAAATATAAGTCATTTTTAGATATTTTAAATAGACTATAACATACGGATGCATCTACATATATTTTAGAGCGTGGATTCACTCATTTTGCTTTGTATGTACTCACTTGTTGGAATCATTAAAAAGACTTATATTTAAAAATGGAGGGAGTAGACCTTTGAGGTGTACACAACAATTAATCTTGTATATCTAAATAGTTAGCCTACACTAACTATTTCTCTTAACATTTAAGCATACCACATCATCACGGAATATGCATGAGAAAAGGCACATCCCCATTGCCAGATGTCTCTCAACATGCAAGCATGCAACTTCAGCAAACATGCATGGAAAAAATACCCATCTCAACAAGGCACACCCCCTCCCCCCCCCCCTCGCGTCGCCCACCTCTGGCGACCCGGGGGGAACCCTAGCCGCCGCCGCCAGCTCCCCCCGCGCCGCGCTCATCCACATCGCCGCCGCCGAAGGGCTGGCCGGCGAAGCCGCGCTGGACCCCGGGATGGCGGCGGCGGGGCGGATCTGACCCCCTCCCCTCGCGCGCTCCGCCACCACCACCCCCTCCCCCCCCCCCCCCCCCCCCGATCCGCGGCTTGGGCCACCCTCCACCCCGGCGGCCGCCGCCTCCTGCTGGGCCGGCGAGGGCTGCGACGTGCCCTGGCCCTGGTATTGGGGAACGTAGTAATTTCAAAAAAATTCTACGCACATGCAAGATCATGGTGATGCATAGCAACGAGAGGGGAGAGTGTGATCTACGTACCCTTGTAGACCGACAGCGGAAGCGTTAGCACAACGCGGTTGATGTAGTTGTACGTCTTCACGGCCCGACCGATCAAGCACCGAAACTGCGGCACCTCCGAGTTTTAGCACACGTTCAGCTCGATGACGATCCCCGGACTCCGATCCAGCAAAGTGTCGGGGAAGAGTTCCGTCGGCACGACGACGTGGTGACGATCTTGATGTACTACCGTCGCAGGGCTTCGCCTAAGAACCGCTACAATATTATCGAGGATTATGGTGGAAGGGGCACCGCACACGGCTAAGAATATGATCACATGGATCAACTTGTGTGTCTAGGGGTGCCCCCTGCCCCCGTATATAAAGGAGCAAGGGGAGGAGGCCGGCCGGCCCCTATTGGCGCGCCAGGAGGAGTGCTCCTCATAGTAGGAGTAGGACTCCTACTAGGAGGGGGAAGGAAGTGGGGAGGGAGAAGGAAAGGGGGGCGCCGCCCCCCCTCTCCTAGT
This sequence comes from Triticum monococcum, assembly GCA_034509565.1. Classification (NCBI taxonomy): domain Eukaryota; kingdom Viridiplantae; phylum Streptophyta; class Magnoliopsida; order Poales; family Poaceae; genus Triticum; species Triticum monococcum. The sequence continues at coordinate 497,578,429 of CM067845.1, read as the reverse complement.
CCAATTCGGACCAGGGGGAGGAGGCGCGCGGCCCACCCTGGCTGCCCCTCTCTCTCTCTCCACTAAGGCCCATATGGCCCATTACTTCTCCCGGTAGGGTTCCGGTAACCCTCCGGCTCTCCGGTTTTCTCCGAAATCATCCGGAACACTTCCGGTGTCCGAATATAGCCGTCCAATATATCAATCTTTATGTCTCGACCATTTCGAGACTCCTCGTTATGTCCGTGATCACATCCGGGACTCTGAACTAACTTCGGTACATCAAAACTCATAAACTCATTACATAACTGTCATCGAAACCTTAAGCGTGCGGACCCTACGGGTTCGAGAATAATGTAGACATGACCGAGACACGTCTCCGGTCAGTAACCAATAGCGGAACCTGGATGCTCATATTGGCTCCTACATATTCTACGAAGATCTTTATCGGTCAGACCGCATAACAACATACGTTGTTCCCTTTGTCATCGGTATTTTACTTGCCCGAGATTCGATCGTCGGTATCTCAATACCTAGTTCAATCTCGTTACCGGCAAGTCTCTTTACTCGTTTCGTAATACATCATGTCGCAACTAGCTCATTAGTTGCAATGCTTGCAAGGCTTATATGATGTGCATTACCGAGAGGGCCCAGAGATACCTCTCCGACAATCGGAGTGACAAATCCTAATCTCGAAATACGCCAACCCAACATGTACCTTTGGAGACACCTGTAGAGCTCCTTTATAATCACCCAGTTACGTTGTGACGTTTGGTAGCACAAAAAGTGTTCCTCCGGCAAACGGGAGTTGCATAATCTCATAGTCATAGGAACATGTATAAGTCATGAAGAAAGCAATAGCAACATACTAAACGATCGGGTGCTAAGCTAATGGAATGGGTCATGTCAATCACATCATTCTCCTAATAATGTGATCTCGTTAATCAAATGACAACACATGTCTATGGTTAGGAAACATAACCATCTTTGATTAATGAGCTAGTCAAGTAAAGGCATACTAGTGACGTTTGGTTTGTCTATGTATTCACACAAGTATTATGTTTCCGGATAATACAATTCTAGCATGAATAATAAACATTTATCATGATATAAGGAAATAAAATAATAACATTATTATTGCCTCTAGGGCATATTTCCTTCAGTCTCCCACTTGCACTAGAGTCAATAATCTAGATTACACAGTAATGATTCTAACACCCATAGAGCTTTGGTGCTGATCTTGTTTTGCTCGTGGAAGAGGCTTAGTCAACGGGTCTGCTACATTCAGATCCGTATGTATCTTGCAAATCTCTATGTCTCCCACCTTGACTAGATCCCGGATGGAATTGAAGCGTCTCTTGATGTTCTTGGTTCTCTTGTGAAATCTGGATTCCTTTGCCAAGGCAATTGCACCAGTATTGTCACAAAAGATTTTCATTGGACCCGATGCACTAGGTATGACTCCTAGATCGGATATGAACTCCTTCATCCAGACTCCTTTGTTTGCTGCTTCCGAAATAGCTATGTACTCCGCTTCACATGTAGATCCCACCACAACGCTTTGTTTAGAACTGCACCAACTGACAGCTCCACCGTTTAATGTAAACACGTATCCGGTTTGCGATTTAGAATCGTTCGGATCAGTGTCAAAGCTTGCATCAACGTAACCATTTACGATGAGCTCTTTGTCACCTCCATATATGAGAAACATATCCTTAGTCCTTTTCAGGTATTTCAGGATGTTCTTGACCGCTGTCCAGTGATCCACTCCTGGATTACTTTGGTACCTTCCTTCTAGACTTATAGCAAGACACACATCAGGTCTGGTACACAACATTGTATACATGATAGAGCCTATGGCTGAAGCATAGGGAACATCTTTCATTTTCTCTCTATCTTCTGCATTGGTCGGGCATTGAGTCTTACTCAATTTCACACCTTGTAACACAAGCAAGAATCCTTTCTTTGCTTGATCCATTTTGAACTTTTTCAAAACTTTGTCAAGGTATGTGCTTTGTGAAAGTCCAATTAAGCGTCTTGATCTGTCTCTATAGATCTTAATGCCCAATATGTAAGCAGCTTCACCGAGGTATTTCATTGAAAAACTCTTATTCAAGTATCCCTTTATGCTATCCAGAAATTCTATATCATTTCCGATTAGTAATATGTCATCTACATATAATATCCGAAATGCTACAGAGCTCCCACTCACGTTTTTGTAAATACAGGCTTCTCCAAAAGTCTGTACAAAACCAAATGCTTTGATCACACTATCAAAGCGTTTATTCCAACTCCGAGAGGCTTGCACCAATTCATAAATGGATCGCTGGAGCTTGCACACTTTGTTAGCTCTCTTTGGATCGACAAAACCTTCCGGTTGCATCATATAAAACTCTTCTTCAGAAATCCATTCAGGAATGCAGTTTTGACATCCATCTGCCAAATTTCATAATCATAAAATGCGGCAATTGCTAACATGATTCAGACAGACTTAAGCATCGCTGCGGGTGAGAAAGTCTCATCGTAGTCAATCCCTTGAACTTGTCGAAAACCTTTTGCGACAAGTCGAGCTTTGTAGACAGTAACATTACCGTCAGCGTCAGTCTTCTTCTTAAAGATCCATTTATTCTCAATTGCTTGCCGATCATTGGGCAAGTCAACCAAAGTCCATACTTTGTTCTCATACATGGATCCCATCTCAGATTTCATGGCTTCAAGCCATTTTACGGAATCTGCGCTCACCATCGCTTCTCCATAGTTCGTAGGTTCATCATGATCTAGTAGCATGACTTCCAGAACAGGATTACCGTACCACTCTGGTGCGGATCTTACTCTGGTTGATCTACGAGGTTCAGTAGTATCTTGTTCTGAAGCTTCATGATCATCATCATTAGCTTTCTCACTAATTGGTGTAGGTGTCACAGAAACTGGTTTCTGTGATGTACTACTTTCCAATAATGGAGCAGGTACAGTTACCTCATCAAGTTCTATTTTCCTCCCACTCACTTCTTTCGAGAGAAACTCCTTCTCTAGAAAATTTCTGAATTTAGCAACAAAAGTTTTGCCTTCGGATCTGTGATAGAAGGTGTATCCAATAGTTTCCTTTGGATATCCTATGAAGACACATTTCTCCGATTTGGGTTCGAGCTTATCAGGTTGAAGCTTTTTCACATAAGCATCGCAACCCCAAACTTTCAGAAACGACAACTTTGGTTTCTTGCCAAACCATAGTTCATAAGGCGTCGTCTCAACGGATTTTGATGGCGCCCTATTTAACGTGAATGCGGCCGTCTCTAGAGCATAACCCCAAAACGATAACGGTAAATTAGTAAGAGACATCATAGATAGCACCATATCTAGTAAAGTACGATTACAACGTTCGGACACACCATTACGCTGTGGTGTTCCGGGTGGCGTGAGTTGCGAAACTATTCCGCATTGTTTCAAATGTACACCAAACTCGTAACTCAAATATTCTCCTCCACGATCAGATCGCAGGAATTTTATTTTCTTGTTACGATGATTTTCAACTTCACTCTGAAATTCTTTGAACTTTTCAAATGTTTCAGACTTATGTTTCATTAAGTAGATATACCCATATCTGCTTAAGTCATCTGTGAAGGTGAGAAAATAACGATATCCGTCACGAGCCTCAACATTCATCGGACCACATACATCTGTATGTATGATTTCCAACAAATCTGTTGCTCTCTCCATAGTACCGGAGAATGGTGTTTTTGTCATCTTACCCATAAGGCACGGTTCGCAAGTACCAAGTGATTCATAATCAAGTGGTTCCAAAAGTCCATCAGTATGGAGTTTCTTCATGTGCTTTACACCGATATGACCCAAACGGTAGTGCCACAAATAAGTTGCACTATCATTATCAACTCTGCATCTTTTGGTTTCAACATTATGAATATGTGTGTCATTACTATCGAGATTTAATAAGAATAGACCACTCTTTAAGGATGCATGACCATAAAAAATATTACTCATATAAATAGAACAACCATTATTCTCTGATTTAAATGAATAACCGTCTCGCATCAAATAAGATCCAGATATAATGTTCATGCTTAACGCTGGCACCAAATAACAATTATTTAGGTCTAATACTAATCCCGAAGGTAGATGTAGAGGTAGCGTGCCGACCGCGATCACATCGACTTTGGAACCATTTCCCACGCGCATCGTCACCTCGTCCTTAGCCAATCTTCGCTTAATCTGTAGTCCCTGTTTCGAGTTGCAAATGTTAGCAACAGAACCAGTATCAAATACCCAGGTGCTACTGCGAGCATTAGTAAGGTACACATCAATAACATGTATATCACATATACCTTTGTTCACCTTGTCATCCTTCTTATCTGCCAAATACTTGGGGCAGTTCCGCTTACAGTGACCAGTCTGCTTGCAGTAGAAGCACTCAGTTTTAGGCTTAGGTCCAGGTTTGGGTTTTTTCTCTTGAGTAGCAACTTGCTTGCTGTTCTTTTTGAAGTTCCCCTTCTTCTTCCCTTTGCCATTTTTCTTGAAACTAGTGGTCTTATTGACCATCAACACTTGATGCTCCTTCTTGATTTCTACCTCCGCAGCTTTCAGCATTGCGAAGAGCTCGGGAATAGTCTTATTCATCCCTTGCATATTATAGTTCATCACGAAGCTCTTGTAGCTTGGTGGCAGTGATTGGAGAATTCTGTCAATGACGCAATCATCTGAAAGATTAACTCCCAATTGAATCAAGTGATTATTATACCCAGACATTTTGAGTATATGCTAACTGACAGAACTGTTCTCCTCCATCTTGCAGCTATAGAACTTATTGGAGACTTCATATCTCTCAATTCGGGCATTTGCTTGAAATATTAACTTCAACTCCTGGAACATCTCATATACTCCATGACGTTCAAAACGTCATTGAAGTCCCGATTCTAAGCCGTAAAGCATGGCACACTGAACTATCGAGTAGTCATCAGTTTTGCTCTGCCAGACGTTCATAACATCTGATGTTGCTCCAGCAGCAGGCCTGGCACCCAGCGGTGCTTCCAGGACGTAATTCTTCTGTGCAACAATGAGGATAATCCTCAAGTTACGGACCTAGTCCGTGTAATTGCTACCATCATCTTTCAACTTTGCTTTCTCAAGGAACGCATTAAAATTCAACGGAACAACAGCACGGGCCATCTATCTACAATCAAACATAAACAAGCAAGATACTATCAGGTACTAAGTTCATGATAAATTTAGGTTCAATTAATCATATTACTAAAGAACTCCCACTTTGATAGACATCCCTCTAATCCTCTAAGTGATTACATGATCCAAATCAACTAAACCAAGTCCGATCATCATGTGAGATGGAGTAGTTTCACTGGTGAACATCGCTATGTTGATCATATCTACTATAGGATTCACGCTCGACCTTTCGGTCTCCGTGTTCCGAGGCCATATCTGTATATGCTTGGCTCGTCAAGTATAACCTGAGTATTCTGCGTGTGCAACTGTTTTGCACCCGTTGTATTTGAACGTAGAGCTTATCACCCCCGATCATCACGTGGTGTCTCAGCACGAAGAACTTTCACAACGGTGCATACTCAGGGAGAACACTTCTTGATAATTAGTGAGAGATCATCTTAAAATGCTACCGTCAATCAAAGCAAGATAAGATGCATAAAAGATAAACATCACATGCAATCAATATAAGTGATATGATATGGTCATCATCATCTTGTGCTTGTGATCTCCATCTTCGAAGCACCGTCGTGATCACCATCGTCACCGGTGCGACACCTTGATCACCATCGTAGCATTGTTGTCGTCTCGCCAATCTTATGCTTCCACGACTATCTCTGCCGCTTAGTGATAAAGTAAAGCATTACAGCGCAATTGCATTGCATACAATAAAGCGACAACCATATGGCTCCTGCCAGTTGCCGATAACTTGGTTACAAAACATGATCATCTCATACAATAAAATTTAGCATCATGTCTTGACCATATCACATCACAGCATGCCCTGCAAAAACAAGTTAGACGTCCTCTACTTTGTTGTTGCAAGTTTTACGTGGCTGCTATGGGCTTAAGCAAGAACCAATCTTACCTACGCATCAAAACCACAACGATAGTTTGTCAAGTTGGTGATGTTTTAACTTTCGCAAGGACCGGGCGTAGCCACACTCGGTTCAACTAAAGTTAGAGAAACTGTCACCCGCTAGCCACCTTTGTGCAAAGCACGTCGGGAGAACCGGTCTCGCGTAAGCGTACGCATAATGTCGGTCCGGGCCGCTTCGTCCAACAATACCGCCGAACCAAAGTATGACATGCTGGTAAACAGTATGACTTATATCGCCCACAACTCACTTGTGTTCTACCCGTCCATATAACATCAACACATAAAACCTAGGCTCAGATGCCACTGTTGGGGAACGTAGTAATTTCAAAATTTTCCTACGCACACGCAAGATCATGGTGATGCATAGCAACGAGAGGGGAGAGTGTGATCTACGTACCCTTGTAGACCGGCAGCGGAAGCATTAGCACAACTCGGTTGATGTAGTCGTACGTCTTCACGGCCCGACCGATCAAGCACCGAAACTACGGCACCTCTGGGTTTTAGCACACGTTCAGCTCGATGACGATCCCCGACTCCGATCCAGCAAAGTGTCGGGGAAGAGTTCCATCAGCACGACGGCGTGGTGACGATCTTGATGTACTACCGTCGCAGGGCTTCGCCTAAGCACCGCTACAATATTATCGAGGATTATGGTGGAAGGGGGCACCGCACACGGCTAAGAATATGATCACGTGGATCAACTTGTGTGTCTAGGGGTGCCCCCTGCCCCCGTATATAAAGGAGCAAGGGGAGGAGGCCGGCCGGCCCCTATTGGCGCGCCAGGAGGAGTCCTCCTCCTAGTAGGAGTAGGACTCCTACTAGGAGGGAGAAGGAAGTGGGAAGGGAGAAGGAAAGGGGGGCGCCGCCCCCCCTCTCCTAGTCCAATTCGGACCAGGGGGAGGAGGCGCGCGGCCCACCCTGGCTGCCCCTCTCTCTCTCCACTAAGGCCCATATGGCCCATTACTTCTCCCGGTAGGGTTCCGGTAACCTTCCGGCTCTCCGGTTTTCTCCGAAATCACCCGGAACACTTCCGGTGTCCGAATATAGCCGTCCAATATATCAATTTTTATGTCTCGACCATTTCGAGACTCCTCGTTATTTCCGTGATCACATCCGGGACTCCGAACTAACTTCGGTACATCAAAACTCATAAACTCATTATATAACTGTCATCGAAACCTTAAGCGTGCGGACCCTACGGGTTCGAGAACAATGTAGACATGACCGAGACACGTCTCCGGTCAATAACTAATAGCGGAACCTGGATGCTCATATTGGCTCCTACATATTCTACGAAGATCTTTATCGGTCAGACCGCATAACAACATAAGTTGTTCCCTTTGTCATCGGTATTTTACTTGCCCGAGATTCGATCGTCGGTATCTCAATACCTAGTTCAATCTCGTTACCGGCAAGTCTCTTTACTCGTTTCGTAATACATCATCTTGCAACTAACTCATTAGTTGCAATGCTTGCAAGGCTTATGTGATGTGCATTACCGAGAGGGCCCAGAGATACCTCTCCGACAATTGGAGTGACAAATCCTAATCTCGAAATACGCCAACCCAACACGTACCTTTGGAGACACCTGTAGAGCTCCTTTATAATCACCCAGTTACGTTGTGACGTTTGGTAGCACACAAAGTGTTCCTCCGGCAAACGGGAGTTGCATAATCTCATAGTCATAGGAACATGTATAAGTCATGAAGAAAGCAATAGCAACATACTAAACGATCGGGTGCTAAGCTAATGGAATGGGTCATGTCTATCACATCATTCTCCTAATAATGTGATTCCGTTAATCAAATGACAACACATGTCTATGGTTAGGAAACATAACCATCTTTGATTAATGAGCTAGTCAAGTAGAGGCATACTAGTGACGTTTGGTTTGTCTATGTATTCACACAAGTATTTTTTTCCGGAAATACAATTCTCGCATGAATAATAAACATTTATCATGAGATAAGGAAATAAAATAATAACATTATTATTGCCTCTAGGGCATATTTCCTTCACCTGGCGCTGCTACGAGCTCCCCACGCGCGACTCCGGCCCCCTCCTCGTGCGCTCCTCCTCTTGGCGCACTTGGCGGAGGCTCCCGCGGTGCCTGCTCATGCCGTCTGTCATTGGCCGTGGTGCCCTCGGCGTCCGCCCCGCCCCGCTCCGTGACACCACGCGCGACTCCGGCTGACTCCTCGTGCAGCCCTCTTCTGGTCGCACTTGGCGGCGGCTCCCGCGCTGGCTGCTCCTGCCGGCTTCCCTCGGGCCGCGTTGCCCTCCGCCTCCGCCCCCTCCCCCTCCCCCTTGCAAGATGCAGTGATGGCAGTGGCGTGGCATCCGTGGAGGTTCTCCGGTGGTACCCCTATGGCGTGGGCGCGCTAGTTTTCCATGGCGGTCTTTTCCCCCGCGAGTCTGCTCCGGCTACGGCCCTGCTGGCCATGGACATGCGTCCCCCTCCCGCGTTCATGGTCGGCCGGGGTCCACGCTGGCGCGGCTCTGGACCCGACATGCTCCAGGAGCGGCGTCCCTATTCCAGCTTCTTCAGCTTGACGGCGTCCCCGGAGGCTTGGCTCCGGCAGGCCTGGATCTGCGCTTCTCTCCAGATCTTGGCCCGTCCGCGTTGCCAGCCACCTTGCCTCGCCGTCGCATTCCCCTCGGCCCCGCCGCCCAACCCCGTTCACCTCTGCGCCTAGCTCCCTCTACTGCCAGATCTGTGGCTTGCTCTCCCGGTGACGTCCGGTGTTGGCTTCGGCGGCGGACGTTGCTCCCCTCCCTGTGATTGGCGGCCTCGACCTGTGTCTCGACTTCCTCCTCTCCGAAATCTACCCCGGGGCATGGGATTGCTCAGATTATGGCCAAGGCGAAATCCTTGCTCGGCTTGCCGGTGATGGCAGCGGCGACACCCATGGGTGTCGTTCCCTTCTTGGAGGCGTTGACATGGTCCACATCTTTGCCCCTCCTCGAGCATCAGGGGAAACCCTAGGTCCGAGCTCTTGGACCGGACGACGATGACGTCCTTAACGTCATTCCCTTCATGAAGGCGTTGTCTTGATCACTCGTGGCGTCCCCGATGGTGGAGTAGGAATTGTTGGTTGTCTTCATTAGGTTCGAGTTGCTTCTTAGGGATGGGAGAGTTATGTCGTGGTGTTTTTCTTTGTTTGGGCTGAGCACCCATGTCCCTCTGCTCCGGGCACCAATGTCATGCCGTATTGCGTTCGTGCATGTGTTGTCTTATACCTTGTATTCTCTCTTCTTCTATCAATGGAATGATACGCAAGCTTTGTGTATTCGCAAAAAAAAAACATGCAGACATACATGGGAACTTTCATTCTATTTATAATTTATTAACATGTTACAACTATACATTGATCAAACATAATAAATCATTTTCAATTTCAGCCTTTTATATTATTACTTCAATAGTCATGTTTCGTACAACGAATCACATTGAAATATGTTTCAAGATATTTCCGCATGTGTGGTGTATCATCTAGTATAGATGAGAGTAAGTACTTCCTCTATAACTTAATATAAGATGTTTTTTAACACTGTGATTAGAGTAAGTACTTCCTCTATAACTTAATATAAGTTGTTTTTTTAACACCGTCATAGACTTTAAAAACGTCTTATAAGTATTATTATTTTTGCGTATCGGTCTTATAAAGAGTTACAGAGGTAGTATTTTTTCCATAAGATCGTTGATCCCTGGCGGCAGGCAAGTGGACCTTTTACGTTGTAGGTCTAGCTAGCCTTGAGTTGTACAGTACACACAACACACAGCGCATCTCATCGTTCTTGCACGTTCCGCGCCGTCCTTTCCATCGAATCGTCGATCCCAATCTGATATTATGCTCTCCCCGATTTAGCCGTAGTAATATTGGGGGAGAGAGGTTAGATCGATCTGTGATTTCGATCAAAACGGGTGTGATTAGCGTTTGTTTTGTACGGAGATTATGATAGCTGAACAGGGGCGGTTATCGGGGTTGGCGTCAAGACAATGCACTTGGAACCAATTAGTGTGCGCGCCTGAATAGTTGTGATTTGGTTTTGGAATTTAGGTTAGCTCTCCATCTCAGGGTACGTGGCCACCCTGTCTATGCTACGCTACATATATAGACTTTCTTTTCCAGCAGTACATATATGTGGTTTTGGTCGACTGACGTATGATATGATCTACTTAAGGTCCTAGTTAAGCAGTGTATATTTGCTTAAGGCACACCCTCTTCTATTCCAACACTACTTTTCTTTCTAGAAAAAGAATGGGTTGAAGCTTTCTTATGTATATGATAAAATTGTGCCAAATGGATCAAAGTTTCTTGCGAGAGCAACTCCAGATCCCCAAGAAATCACCGCTGGAATCATGTCCCCGTTCTAGTGCTACTGTAGTAGCTCCCATGTGTCATGCTTGAGAGTCCATCAGCAACAATTATGACAGCAAATGGATGGATGTCCCCCGTCACCTTTGGCTTTGTGGCTCGTCTACTTGCTCCGGCCTCCACCACCTTTGCCCAAAAGCTAGCGTAGATATATGCAAGCCGATTACTACCGCGCCGCAGGCCGCACGCCGCAGGGGTACTTGTCCATCGATGACCGATCAACTTCATCCTCCAAAACAAGGAGATTATGAAAATAGCAACCGGGATATCATCAGCAGGACTGCGAGATTACACTCATACACAGTAGCACGCCACTAATTCATCGCGCGGGTGTCGCCTCGCCACCTGATCGTTTTCCTCACCGGTCAGTCACTGCCGCTGAAAGGCAGATGTGCACGAGGTAACTGAGCTCTTACAAATGAGGTTTCCTATGTAATCTTCCTTCCTCGTCTAAACTATTTGTTTCCAGATGGTTTTGGCCCCAGCGGAGGAGGAAGATGATGGGGTTGGGCAGCTATCTTTTCGAGAAATTCTCGCCGCCGTCGTTGTCACTGCTTTAAACCGGCCATTTCGTTCAGATCATCTGATGACATGGAAAGCGGTGAGCAAGGAGCTTTCGACGTCGACCGGAGGGAGAGTCCACACCGGGCATCCAACATGCGCCGGCGAGTTTCCAGTAGGATGGTCCGCTGGGCTGATTGGTGCCATATCACTCAGAAGATATAGGGCCAGTTCTTTTGGGCGATTCTATCAGAATCGTCCCCCTTCCCAGTTTCTTTGAAAATCACCACTTCATATGTTTTTTACAATCCTAGCTAATTAGCACTAGAAGATATAAGGCCAGTTCGATTGTAAAAAGGAAATGAAGTGGCGGTTTTAGAAAAAGCTGCAGAGGGGGGCGATTCTGAATCGCCGAAAAAAACTGGCCCATAGTAGTCGACATGGCCGGCTGTCACCCTGGGCCCCGCCTACATACCCACCGCCGTGATCTCCCGTGGCACCGCACGGCCAGCCGGCCAGGTAGCTGCTCACTTTCGGCGGCCGTGGCATGTGTGGTCGCCATCGCGTACGCCAGTTCGATCGAGGCGCACCGCCCAAAACTTGCGTGCTGGCGATCGAGATGGGTCTGATCCTTTGTGAAGCTGAAGGTGATAGCCGCAGAGCCACATTTCGGGCCACGGAATCGTCGGGCGCAGTGAGCGGCAACGGGATGATTGGAGCCCATGACCCGGAAGCCATGCTGAGGTGGCTCCACGGGTAGGGACGGTGGAGCGGGGCCCGCCGCACAGTGCCCAGCGGTGCGCACTGGGTTCCATTTCCACCTGTGAATGACCGACGTGTGATGTGCCTCCTGCGCCGGCCTGCGGCCACCTGTGATCCACCTCAGCGGGCTGTCTATCGTCTGGTACGACAAGCCGAAATTTTGTGCAAAGCAGGCTGCCTGATTGAACGATAAGTTTTCTTTTTCAACATGTAAGATTAAAAAACTCCAGCTCGTACCTGCCTTTGGTATTTCTTTGGCTGCATTTGCCATCTGCTAACTTCAGTTTCGAAATAAAGTAAAAATATATATTTCTTTCATCTGCTCCATCATTGTCAAGCAAATGAGTGAACTGAGCTTTGGTAAGTTAAAAAGAAAATGATGCATTGACTGGCCATACAGAAGGCTGTTGGAAAATTAGACAATGTTGTGATTAATTTTAGAAAATAATTCATTACTAAAATTACATAACTAGAGACATGATCATATCACGGTGCTCGTACTGATCGTTCACCGATGACGTAGCCGTGGCTATTGTAGGGGCGGCGATGTTATGGACGATGACCTTGGTGAAGACCGGTCGAAGCAGAGTTAGTAACGATGCCGCGCGGTAGCGCCTTACCTTGGTCGAAGACGACCAGCGGTGACGAGATTGAGCAGTCATGTGAAGCATTTTCCAAAAACCTAATTCATCCTCTATCGATGCGGGTTCGTAAGGACGAAGGGTTCAGAGACCTGTTGCATGGAGGATTTCGACGAACCATTCATGCGCATGTCACACGCCCACGCCACCCCGGCCCTGGGTTGAGCCGGCAAGGTGAACGTGTGGTGGACAATTCACACGCATGTCGCAAGCCTGTGCCACCCCAGTCCGAGCCCAACCCAAGCCCGGTGAGGCGACGATGCAAGCGTGCGCGTGGGGTTCTCTCTTTCTCTCCACACCACATGACTTGATGTGATGGAGAGAATCCACTTTATAACGAGTTATCACATCTTTTCAACTTTTGATGTTTTAATAAACTTTAGAATTAGAACCACCACTTGCCAATTTACACATGGGCCAATTTGTGATTTCAGAAATTATTCACAGGTCGAGCCGTTATTTCTAACAAATGCGGCTACTACATGCATGCTGATGTTCTACAATTTTCTCAAAAAATGCGTATGGTCTCTAAAAGATTGAGCTTAGAGCATCTACAACCGGATGCCAAACCAGCTTCAAACGCACGAGCGGACGGCCCGGTCACTGACCGGTCGCGAAAATTCGACCCAGACGGACGCCTCAAACGCCCGTGTTGACCGGCACCTCTCATATCCAGCCAAATATGAGATGCCCGGGCGTGTCCGCCATGTTGGACTGACGCTGGGTCCCACATGAAAACAGTCCGAAACCCAACGGTCCGAAGCTCATCTTCTTCGTCGGAGCGATGTCGCCATGTGGTGCCGGTCCTGCGGGCCGCGTAGTGCCTAGCCCAACTATTTAAGCCGACGGCTAGCACTGAAACCCTACCCCTCCACATTTTCCTCCTCCCGTCCGCCGTCGCCGCCACTTTCCACTCCCCATCCGCCAGCTCCAGTAGCCATGCCCCCACGCTGACCGGTGAGGAGCTACCCATTTCTAATATCGGAGCACCGGCTGCAACACCTTGAGCAGATCCAGGCATGGCACGAAGCTTGGATCGCCGCGGGGCTACCTCCGGATGCAGTGGATCCGAAGGAGGAGGAGGAGGAGGATGTGGGGGATGCTGGGGACGCGGATCAGTATGCAGAGCAGCAGGCCATCCTCGATTCTCTCCGCTCGGAGTCGAATGTGGAGGCCAGACGCTGTCGGCGATAAGAGTTGGAGGCGGAGCATGCCACAGAGATGGAGGATATGCTCGCTTACATGGATGAGGCCGAGGAGGAGCCGGAGCCCTCCTAGGCGCCCGGCACCGACGTCGTGGACATCTCCGACGACGAAGCTTAGCTAGGGTAGTACGTAGTATGTAAGATTTTTTTTTTGCATGCTTTGTATGGACTTAGGGATTAAAATAGGAGACTCGGATGCAGAGTAACAAATTTAAGGCGTAACCGATCACTATCCGTGGACGCGCATGCGCATGTTTCGGAAATTGGATTTGCCAAGTCCGGTTGTAAATGCTCTTAGTCCATGTGCAGATGCTGCCATCTATGCTTAGGATATATGAGGTCTGAGCTGTGCATTTTGTACTGCGTAGGTACACTACGTGGGAGTGATCATCCTTCTAATATATACTATCACTTTAGTGACTTAAAAGATGTTATATTGGTTTAAAGAGGGGGTACATGACAAAAACTTTATCAGCTCGGGAGAAGTAAAACCATGTTGAAAAGCATGCATTTAGAGAGAGCAACTTGTGGCATTGGCAAACGGAGCACCGTCAGGTCCTCAGAATAGCCATTCTGTAGCAACTACCCCTTCTCTCATGAGCTCAGTGTGGCTAGTTCAACCCCAAATAATGACCGATGAAGCACACATTTTATTTCAAAAGAGACCGGGCATGCATGCGTGTGTAGCTCATACCAACGGCGCATGGTTATAGAAATCTAAATTAAGATAAACAAGGTTTATGTTTGCCATGCAAAGAGAAAACATATGTCCGTAGAAATAATGAATCATGTCTTGTCGACAAAATAAAAGGCATACATTATCTAGAGTGGCACTGCGTCGCTCGCTCGATGCTCACCGACAACACTTTTATTTAGCCCACGTCACGCGACCCCGCGCATAGCACTCCACTCCACTCCACACCTAGTAGAGTAGTAAAAAGTAGCACTCCAGTCCACTCCACTCCACTGGCTGAGCATCACGCCGTGCCACGTAGGAGCACACGGCCGCCGCCGTGGACGCTGACCCAGCCAGCTCCTCCTCCGCGCGCGCCGGCGCCTCACACGCTGACGCTGGCCACGGCGTCGGCCGGCTCCTCTGCCGCGGCCGCGGGTGCCTCCTCCGCTGCAGCCGGTGCTTCCTCGGCGACGGCCGGCACCTCCGGCTCGGCAGCAGGCGCCGCCTCCTCCTTCACCTCCTCGACGACTGCCGGCTCTGCCTCTGCCACGGCCTCCTTGGTCTCTGTCTCGACCACGGCTGGCTCTTTGGGCGCCTCGGCCTCCGTCTCGGCCGCAGCTGCTGGCTCGGCCTCCTTGGCCTCCTCCGTCTCGGCGGCGGCCGGTGCCTCCTCCTTGGTCGCCTCAACCTCGACGGGGGCAGGCGCCTCGACTTCGGCCTCCGCCGGCGCGGGGACCTCCTCTGTCTTGGCAACCTCCTCGGCGGCGACGGGCGTCTCCACCGCGGGCGCCTCCTCCGTCAGCGCGGCCGTCGGGTTCTGGACCTGCACGACGCACAGTTACGTTCATTAGCTCGAGCTGGATCATGAACATGATCATGATCACCCGGCCGTTCGGCAGATCACACATATAATAAGCAGATCAAAAGGCAAAGAAACAATCGAAACGATCATCGATCGGAGCATACGAAAAGAGAATAGACGACGATCGAGGCAAGCTACGTACATCAGCGGTGGCCATTGCCGTCGTGGATGCAAGAAAATGACCGGAGTGGCAGAGGCTGGCTAGCTGAAGCTAGTCCTACTCTGATCAGAGAGTGTGAGGCGTGTGTGTGTGTGTGGAGCAATGGGTCGGGGTGGAGGGGCTATATATAGCGGCCTCCGGAGGCCAAAACGGGGAGAACACAAACGAAATTCAAACGCCAAAGAAAATAAACAAGTCGAGTCCATCTCATGATGATCGGGAATCTCGGGAGCTGTACGTGCAAATGAGCACGTCCGGACGACGTGTCATGCCATCCAACTAAAGGTGGCCCGTGAGTCATGACACCATGGAAAGGGTCCAAAAACAGACCAGATCAGACCAGGGTGCGCACCATGCAACAGTACGCCGATGCACGGCCGGCGACTGGTTCATCTCGCTCGACATGTTGCACGACCGGGACGGATCGTGTCACACACATATGCATTCGATGAAAAGCAGCGAGAGGTTCTAGAGTTCATTTTTCATTTCCCATAGATTCCGGTGTACGTTGAGGTGTGTCATGTGCTGGCCAAATCTGATCCCTGGTGGACCTCTCTTTTGCGTTGTAGGTCTAGCTAGCCTTGAGGTGTGCACACAGACACAGCGCATCTCATCGTTCCTGCACGTTCCGCGCCGTCCTTTCCATCGGATCGTCGGTCCCAGTCTGATTAAATTATGCTCTCGCCGATTTAGCCGTAGTAGTAATTCTCGGGGAGAGAGATTCGACCGATCTGTGATTTGAATTAAAACGGGCTTGATTAGTGTTTGTTTTGTACGTACGAGATTATGATGGCGCGAACAGGGGCGGCTGTCCGGGTCGGCGTCAAGACAATGCAGTTGCAACCAATGAATGTGGGCTCTTGAATAGTTGTGCTTTTCATTTTGGAATTTAGGTTAGCTCTCCATCTCAGGGTACGTGCCCACCCGGCCTATGCTATAGTTTAGATGTATAGACCTTTTCTTTTGAGGGAACATGTATAGACTTTCTTTTTCAGCAGTAGGGATGTGTTTTTGTATTTTTAGATATGACGTGATGTAATTCGGTATCTAATTATTGTCTACTCCCTTCGTTCCCAAATATTTATCTTTCTAAACATTTCAAATAAACTGCAACATATGGATGTGTGTAGTGTAGACATATTTTAGAGTGTAAATTCACTTATTTTGCTTTGTATGTAGTCACTTGTTAAAATATCTAAAAAGACAAATATTTTAGAACGGGGGAGTATATGTTTGCTACATGCATATTCGTAGGCAGTAGTAATGATTTTCTAAGGGCGTCTCCGGTTGCAAACCGCAAATTTCCTCTCTCGCTCTGTCCTCTCCTCTCCCCGTGCCAATTCTGATTGGATCCGGCGCAATGTCGAGCTTCGGCAGCCGCTCCGACTCCGAGCTGAATCAAGACTGTGAGTTTGCCCGCCGCATCGCCTTGGAACGGTCCAAGGTGGAGACTGGGGGCAGCTCTGGATCTGCAGCCTCGTCGCAGACGCAGCATCCCCGTCAGCGTAGCTCACATGTCGGCGCTGGCCCCTCCCGGCCCGTGCGCAGCTCCAACAGGCGACCTGCGCAATCCGTGCATCCCCTACACCGTCCCCTGCCCCCGCCAGATGATGCTCCCCCACGTGGGCAGCGGTGGGTGCTTGTGCCCGCCCCGCCGGCACGGACGCGCACGTCGGAATCATAGGCGGGAAGGGAGAAGGGGAAGGCGGAGCAGTCCATGCGCTGCAGCCGTGCGATGCAGGCGGAGCCCGACAAGGACGCGTGGCTCCTCGAATGGGTTCATCATCCTTTCCGGCACCTCCGACTACGACAAGGACCACAACTCCTCATCCGACAACTCGGACGATCAGCCAGCAGTCGCCAACGCCTACAGCTACGCCGGCTATCGGAAGTGCAAAGGGCCAGCGAGGAAGTGGTGAATCTCCGCCATCTTCGTCTTCAATTTCAAGGTTTTACTAATCTAGTTCAAACGTGTCCGTCATTTATGTGAATTATGTGAATTTTGGTGATGTTTTGGACATCCGTCGGTAATTTTTTGGTGATCGAAATGTGTATTTCTCTGTCCAATTCTATGGTCTATGTGTTGTGTGATGATCCACGTTGTTTTTATCTACGTAGCATTGCTAGTATGGATATGAGAGACCGGATATGAGATATACGGATGTGGACGACAGAATTTGAGGAGTGCCCGATCAGTTTATAAGTTTGAGGGCCCGGATTTGCAGGTCACGGCTTATGATGCTCTAAATATTCTAAGTTTTTTTTCCAGTTTATAATAAGACGGTGTCAAATGGATCAAAGTTTCTTGCTAGAACAACTTCAGATCCCCAAGCGATCACCGCCAGAATCCTGTCCGGCCGTCCCTGTTCTAGTGCTACTGTAGTAGCAGTAGCTTCCATGTGTCATGCTTCAGAGGTTCATCAACAACAATTATGATGACAGCAAATGAATGGCCTCGATCGAGAGCGATCTATCACCTTTGGGGTTCGGCTGCTTGCTCTGGCCTCCACCACCTTTACCAAAAGGTGGCACTGATAATACGTAAGCCGATTACCACCGCGCCGCAGGGGTAGTTGTCGTCCATGGATCAACCTCATCCTACAAAACAAGGTAATTTGCAAAAGCAAAGTGATCTGATCTCATCAGCAAGACAGCGAGATTACACTCATATGCAGTAGCACACCGCTAATTAATCGCGTTGATCTTTTCCCTGGCCGCCGCCGAAAGGTCAGGAGACTGACAAGCACAAGGTAACCGAGCTCTTGCAAATGGCTAAACAACCATGCTTTCCCATGTAACCTTGTTTCCACCTCTAAACAAATTGTTTCCCTATGGTTTTGGCCCCAGCAGAGACAAGGAGGATGATGGAGTTGGGCAGCCATCTTTTCGAGAAATTCTGCCCCCCGTCGTGATCGTCGCTTTAAACCGGCCATTCAGATGATCAGATGACCTGGAAAGTGATGACTGATGAGCTTTCGACGTCGACCGGAGAGAGAGTCCACGCCGGGCATCCAACATGCGCCGGCGAGTGCCCAGTGGGATGGTCCGCCGGGCTGATCGGTGCCATATCACCCAGAAGAAATAGTAGTAGTCCACATGGCCGGCTGTCAGCCCGGGCCCCGCCTGCATATCCCCCGCCGTGATCTGCCGTGGCACCGCGCCGGCCAGCCGGCCAGCTAGCTGCTCACTTTCGGCGGCCGTGCCGTGTGTGGTCGCCATCGCGTACGCCAGTTCGATCCAGCACCACCGTGCCATGTGTGACCCCTGCAGCTACATGCTATCATCTTCCTATATACTGCTATCTCGTTGGACAAACACAAGCTTCCCAAAGGTGACGGCCGAGGCGCCACAAATGGAGCCACGGAGTTGCCGGCCGCAGAGACCGGAGTGGGATGATTGGAGCCCATGACCGGGAAGCCATGCTGAGGTGGCGCCACGGCTAGGGGCGGTGGAGAGGGGCCCGCGTCACAGTGCCCGTGACCGGCCTCGGACAGCGATGTGCACGGAGCTCCACTTCCACCTGTGAGTGACGTGTGATGTGCCGCATGTCGGACTGCGGCCACATGCAATTTAATACTACTGATACGTGTACGACGAGCTGATCCACCTCAGCGTTTTGCTCGTCCGGCCAAACGACAGGCCGAGATTTATGCGAAAGCAGGTTGGGTTGCTTGATTGAAAGATAAGCAAAGTTTAAGTCTTGCGACTTAGATTGTTTATTTATTTATTAAGAGCTTTGATAAGTTAGAGAACAAATGGCGCAACGATTGGTCATGCATATTGCTGCTAGCACATGCATGTGGATTGGTTTCCAATGTACTGTATCATGCTGCCAATTATACTTGATGGTAAATGAGGTCTGAGCTACACATCTGCCAATTACTCTGTACATTGGTTTTGCCAAAAGTCAAACTTTGCTAAGTTTGACCTAATTTATATTAAAAATTATTAACATCTATAATATCTAATAAATATAATATGAAAATATATTACAAGACGAATCTAAAGATATTGGTGTTGTTATGTGAATGTTTATAATTTTTTATATAAACTTGGTCAAAGTTGAATGAGATTGATTTCGGACAAACCTAATATGCAGAGTAAAAAGGACCGGAGGGAGTACATGGTAGTGACCGTTCTTTTACTTATATACTACTCCTCTGTAAACTAATATAAAAACGTTTAAATCACTAAATAGTAATCTAAATGCTTTTATATTAATTTATGAAGGGAGTACTTTATATGTCGACAAAGATAAGAACCATGTTGAAATGCAAGCATTTGCAGCAATGTGTGCCATTGGCAAACGGAGCACCGACACGCCCTCAAAACAGGCACTCTGTGGCAACTGCTCCTTCTCTGATGAGCTCACCGTGAGTAGGTCAACCCTATAACTAACCGCTTTCAGGGCCGGCCCTGAGGAGGGGCAGGGGGGGGGGCGCCCCGGGCCCCCAAAGTCTAGGGGCCCCTCCCCAGGTACGTAGGTTATGGCCCAACGTTTTCCACAACAGAAAAACTCCCTATCGGGTTGGGCAACTGGGCCTCCCGCAGCATGGAGGCATACGCTCGTGCAGCAGCTCAGTCAGCGGGGCACGGAGACAGCGGTCGCTTCCTTCCTTCTTTCATCTTTCACGTATAAAAAGAAAAAATGTCTAAAAAACGTAATTGATCCCTTCCTATTACATCTCGCATTGATGCAGCGACTCCAGGCCGCCGATGCTTCCTCTGTTCGTGACTGCGCGCCCGATGCTCCTTTTCCCTTTCCTTCTGATCCCAATTTCTGTCCTATTTTAGATCGTCAGTAGCTCGCTGCCGATTTCAATTCCTTGGGGCCCTGCCGTATCCCGACTTTGCTTTCTGTCCATCACCGATTCTACTGTAAGGTATGTCATATATTCATAAATCGTATTGTGATTCCACGGGTTCATAGCCGGCATGGCGGCACTGTTCAACCGTTGATGCAATTTTCCTTTTAACATTGTGTCTTATCTTGTCGCCCAAAAACAGTATGCATCTGGTAGCGATAGAAGGAAGATGAAGAAAATACAAGGTATAACACGGTATTTTGAGAAGTACAGAGATGAAGAGTTTTTTGCTAGTTTGCTAATTGCCAAAGGTATTACAACTAAAATGAGTATAGAGCCATTATTTTTTGTAAAAAGTCGTGCTACGAGGAACAAAGAATTTGACGAAAGTGATTTCCAACAAGAAATTCTAGAAGCTGGGAAGACCTTCAAGTTAAATATTTTTTTGGTTGATATGTCAATCACTTTTTTCAAAGATAGATTTAAAGAACTCATGGTGTCTAAAGATATATTCAAATTTTTATTGAGCTCAGGCACTCTGAAGTCACTGAATGATAATGAACCTTAAGAGAGTTGCACAAAGTTAGCAGAAACTTTCTCTCTTGATGGTTCATGTGCTGTTGAGGTATATGATCTATTTCTAAATTTAAGGTAAGAATTAAAAATTAGTTGATATGCATTTTGGTTTTGGATGCATTGTTATAGATAATATTTTATATATATGTATATTGATTGTTAGTGTTAAGATGTCTATCTTAAGAGCCCCGCGTTTTAATCTCGTCCCGGGCCCCGGACCGACCCTGACCGCTTTCCTCTGGGTTTTCCCAAGCAAATGGATGATAAAACACGCAGTTCATTACCGTATTTCACTGTCCACAAGCGGCCTGCTGGCATGCATGCGCGTATGGCATGCACGCGCGTATCGGCGTATGACGTTTGACGACGCATGCATGGTTAGGTACTTAGGATAACCATGTTTATATTTGCCATGCAAGGACAAAACAGATGTACGTACAAAGCATGAAGCATATCTTTTCGAAAGAAGAAGAAGAAGCATACATAGATGGTCCGCGTTGATCGAGCGGTTATTAATCTGATCCATCGTTCCTAAAGTCAAAACGGTACATCATCGTCGTAAAAAAAAATGGTACGCCGTCATGCGCGATCCATTTGAGCTAGCTAGTGCTTGCGTTGGCGCATGTAGCTGCTGTACCTCATGGCAATTCCCTTCCTTTTCATCTTTTATACTTTGCCAGGCTTTTTTCTTTCTTTCTTGTTGTGTGTTTTTTCTGGACCGTTTTTCGTTTTCGTTTATTCCGTTTCTTTTCTTTTCCTTTTTTCTTTACTTTTTATGCACAAACTAATTCAAATTGGATGAAGTTTTTTTAAAATTTGATGAAATTTTATTCAAAATCGAGATTTATTTGAACATCAACGAGTTTTTTTTCACCAAACCTGTGAACTTTTTTCCCATAGAAACCAACTTTTTTACAAAATTGGTGAACTTTTTTCAAAATTGCAGAACTTTATTCAAATCCAACAATTTTTTTTCCTAAATGGACGAACTTTTTTTCGAAATCAGTGAACTTTTTTCAAATCCGATGAAGTATTTTTCAAATTCGGTGAACTTTTTTCAAATTCGACGAACTTTTTTCCCAAATGGATGAACTTTCTTCCAAAATTGGTGAATCTTTTTTCAAAGAAAAATCAAGTTTTCCCAAATTATTTTCAAATAACTCGAAAACCTTTGCGACGCGGATATATACTGGTTCTAAAAGGGTTCGCGTTGCTATTAATGGCATTCCCTAAACGGCGCCTGTTGCGCCCGTTACAGGCATGGGCGCAAACGGGCGCACACCCCCGCGTCAGGCTGGCCCGGCCCATCTAACATGTCTTCGTTTGTGTCTTAATCCGTAAAAAAAAACGCGCTGCTAGGATTTGAACCAAGGTACCTCTCCCGTCAAAAGAACACCAGTGTAACCACGCGGCCGCCGGGAGGGATCTAGTTACCTTTTAATATTTCCATCTATTATTCGTTCTCCTCCCATTTTTTTGTTCTCTTTTTTTCTTTGTCTTGGTCCGATGAATTGGTTCGCAAGTACATGAACGTTTTGTTCAAATCGATGAACTTTTTTTAAAATTCATAATTTTTTTTAAAATTTTGATGAACTATTTTTCAAATTTGATGAACTATTTTCGAATTTTGATGAACTTTTTTTAAAAAATTGATGAACTTTTTTTAAATCGATGAACCTTTTTTGAATTTTGATGAACGTTTTTCAAATCTGTGAACTTTTTTCTCCAGATTCGTGAACTATTTTTTCAAACGATGAACCTATTTCAAAATTGATAGAAATTTTTCTCAAAATCGTGAACTTTTTTTCAAAATTGATTAATTTGTTTCAAAACAAATGGACTGTTCGGTAATTTATGAACTTTTTCACAAATGTTTTGAAAAAAAATAAAAATCAAAGCGCTACAGTAGTGTACTTAAAGTCATTTGCCTGTATTTGGTCAGTAGCGCAAAGAAGCACAGGTGGTTAGCATTCTTGTTCGCTGTTCTAACGCCGAGAGCTCGACACTTGCTGAGAACGAATTTAGGGAATTTCCTAACGGACGCTCGCTGCGTCAAATTGTCGTGGCTTCGCATAGAGGTGACCGAACTAGCGATCAAGACGGGCCAGCCCAATTACGAAGTAGTGCACGCGCTACAGCTTCTAGTTTTGGGACCTTCTGGTGGGTTCCCTAACGGTTTTGGGAACATTCTAGAAGGTTCTTGAACCGGGTTTCACTGGTTTTTCTGTTTCTTTTCTTCTTTTTCTTTTTCTTTATTTCTTTTTCTTTTTCTTTATTTCATTTTTCAATTCCTTTTTCTTCTCTATTTATTTCTTTTTATTCTCAACAATTTCAAATTCTTTTCCAAAATTCTAAGAATGTTCCAAAGTTCAAAAATGTTATTTTTATTAATTTTTGTTTACAAATTCAAAAAATGTTTTTCATTTTCTCAAAAATGTTCCCATCTTATATAAAATGTTCGCTTTTCAAAAAATGTCTCTAAGTTCAAAAAATGTTCATGTTTTCAAATTTTGTTGGGAGTTTTCATAAATGTTTCTGTTTAGAGAATTGTTCGCAAATTCCAAAAAATGTTCATGTTTCAATTTTTGTTCGGAAGTTTCAAAAAATGTATGCAAGCTTTAAAAACTTTTCATGCTCAAGTTTTGTTCGGGAGTTTCAAAAAATGTTCCCAATTTTAAAAATTGTTTGAGTATCAAAAAATTATTTGAAAATTTGAAAAATGTTCGGGTTTTCAAAGAAAACTTTCACGTTTTCTTTTTTGGGAGATTTTACAAAAATGTTCCCGTTTTCAAAAAATGTTTGCATTTTTTGAATTTATGAGTTCTCCAAATTCTATTCAGAATGTCTAGAAGTGTTCGCTGTTTCATACAACCTTCACGTCTTTTTCTCAAAAATAACGTTTTGCATACAAAATTTAAAAGACGTTCGGATATGCACTCGGTTTTATTCTTAATATGTTGTGGTGCGTTAAAACCAGGAATCTTTCTAGCTGAACTGGCTAGCTGTATATCTTTGAAGCGTCTGGTCTCATGGTCTCAGGTTCGAACCCTGTTAGAGCATTTTTCTTCTCGAGCGCTGCATTTTTCTGTTCCGTGCTGGTCGCTAGCGATATGGGCCGGCCCAGTCGGGAGACCCGCCTGTGCGTCCAGTCGACATTCTGCCATAGGAGCTCTCCGAATTTAGGGTGTCTTTTTTTTCTTTTTTCGCGTCCCTGTAGATTGTTGCTGGGCCGGCCCAGTCGGATCGGCTTCAGGCGCCGATACGAGAAACCGGCGCTCAGCGCCGGTTAGGGCCAAATCCTATTCGGCGCCTTAAGCGCCGAATACAGGCCATTTGGTACAGGGCGCACAGCCCCCTATACACTTGGTTTTATAGCGGGCCGGCCCATCTTGCTTTCCCGTTTCTTAGAAATTACCCAAAAAAGGTGCTCCAGCCGCGACTCGAACTGGCTAGCTGTATATCTTTGAAGCGTCTGGTCTCATGGTCTCAGGTTCGAACCCTGTTAGAGCATTTTTCTTCTCGAGCGCTGCATTTTTTTGTTCCGTGCTGGTCACCAGCGATATGGGCCGGCCCAGTCGGGAGACCTGCCTGTGCGTCCGGTCGACATTCTGCCATAGGAGCTCTCCGAATTTAGGGTGTCTTTTTTTTTTCTTTTTTCGCGTCCCTGTAGATTGTTGCTGGGCCGGCCCAGTCGGATCGGCTTCAGGCGCCGATACGAGAAACCGGCGCTCAGCACCGGTTAGGGCCAAATCCTATTCGGCGCCTTAAGCGCCGAATACAGGCCATTTGGTACAGGGCGCACACCCCCCTATACACTTGGTTTTATAGCGGGCCGACCCATCTTGCTTTCCCGTTTCTTAGAAATTACCCAAAAAAGGTGCTCCAGCCGCAACTCGAACCACGCCCGTACGTCTAGGTCGCCATCACAACAACAAGTTGAACCAGATGACCACATGTGCTATGGTGGTTCTTTTTATTTTCTTTATATATTAACGCAGAAAAGGCAGTTGTTTCCCCTGTTTCTTTTTCTATCTTTGTTTCTTTTCTCTTTCTTATTAAAATGAGTGAACTTTTTTAAAGGTGACCAAATTTTCACAAAATCGGTAAACTTTTTTCAAGTTTGATGAACTTTTCTCAAATTCGATGAACTTTTTTCAAATGTGATGAACCTTTTTTTCAAATTGATGAACTTTTTTCTCAAAGTTGATGAACTTTTTTCAATCTTGGTGAACTTTTTGTCAAATTGATGAAATTTTTTTGAAAATCAGTGAACTTTTTTCAAAGTCGATGATCTTTTTTGGAAAATCGTTGAACTTTTTTTGAAAATCGGTGAACTTTTTTTGAAAATCGGTGAACTTTTTTTTGAAAATCGATGAACTTGTTTTGAAAACCGATGAACTTTTTCAGTTTTATGAAATTTTGAATCTGTGAACGTTTTTGAATACATGATTTTTTTTCTAATTTGTGATTTTTTTATATATGTGGACATTCAAAATTTGTTCATATTTCTTTTCAAAAAAAATCCCGTTTTTCTAAAAAGCACGTATAAAGTTAGTTCTTAGAGGTTTCGTGTTGCAATCTATCAACAAGAGCTTAATAGGTCTATTGGTTGGCCACCAAGCTGTGGAGCTAACTGGTGCAGTATCGAATCCTATCAAGATTTAGTTTCTCGTTCTCAGCAAGTATCGAACTCTCGGTGTTAAAAAAGGGAACAAGAATGCTAACCACCTGAGCTTCTTTGCCCTACTGACCAAATACAGGCAAAGGTCTTTAAGTACACTACTGTAGTGCTTTGATTTTTAATTTTTTTCAAAACATTTGGGAAAAAGTTCATAAATTACAGAACAGTTCATTTATTTTGAAACAAATTAATCGATTTTGAAAAAACGTTCACGATTTTGAGAAAAATTCTATCGATTTTGAAATAGGTTCATCATTTGAAAAAACAGTTCATGAATCTGGAGAAAAAGTTCACAGATTTGAAAAACAATCATCAAAATTCAAAAAAGGTTCATCGATTTTGAAAAAAGTTCATCAATTTTAAAAAAAAGTTCATCGGTTTTGAAAAAAAGTTCATCGACATTGAAAAAAGTTCATCAAAATTCGAAAAAAGTTCATCAAATTTGAAAAATAGTTCATCGAATTTAAAAAAAGTTCATCAAAATTTGAAAAAAGTTTATGAATTTTAAAAAAAGTTCATCGATTTGAAAAAAACGTTCATGTACTTGCGAACCAATTCATCAGACCAAGACAAAGAAGAAAAGAGAACGAAAAAATAGGAGGAGAACGAATAATAGATGAAAATATTAAAAGGTAACTAGATCCCTCCCGGAGGCCCGCGTGGTTACAGTGGCGTTCTTTGATGGGAGAGGTACTTGGTTCGAATCCTAGCTGCGCCTTTTTTTTGCGGATTAAGACACAAACGAAGACACGTTAGATGGGCCGGCCCAGCCTGACGCGGGGGTGTGCGCCCGTTTGCGCGCCCATGCCTGTCACGGGCGCAACGGGCGCCGTTTAGGGAATGCCGGGGAGGAGCTCTCCCGGTCAGGAGCTCCCGCTATTAATCGCCTGCGTTCACAAGCATGCAATGCAACGGGGTCGAAGGCCTTGCAACTTACGTCCACATGATTACAGCCCATAAAGAAGTTACGAAACCAGGCCCGTAGCCCATAGCCATAGGTCTGGCCCGTATCCCCAGTGGGCCAGCTCGCGTGCCAATCCCTTGGTTCGACGCGCGTTGAGCCGCCGTGCCGCCGCCGCCGCCGCCGCCAGAATTCGCGAAACCAGCGGCGCAGCCTGAGAGATGGAGCGCGGCGTGCGGGAGCTGTGGGCGGAGTCGCGCGAGCTGCTGGGCCTCCACTCACCGCACGCCGTGGCGCGCGCCGACCTGCCGCCGACTCCGCTCGCCTTCCTCCGCGACCACGTCTCCCCGGGGCGCCCGCTCCTCGTCTCCGCCGCCGCCACCCGCCACTGGCCCGCCGCCTCGCTCTGGCCCACCGAATCCTACCTCCCCGACGCGCTCCGCTCCACCGACGTCTCCGTCCACCTCACCCCCGACGGCCGCGCCGACGCCCTCGCCGCGCACCCGCGCCGCCCCGGCGCCAGGTGCTTCGCGTCGGCGCACGTCCGCCGGGTCGACTTCCCCGCGGCCGTGCGGCTCATCAGGGGCTCCGACCCGGCCGCCGGCGTGGTGGCGTACGCGCAGCAGCAGGACGACTGCCTGCGCGGGGAGTACGCGGCGGTGGCCGGCGACGTGGACGCGCACGTGCCCTGGGCCAGCGAGGCGCTCGGCTGCCTCCCCGAGGCCGTCAACCTCTGGATCGGGAACGCCTGCTCCGTCACCTCCTTCCACAAGGACCACTACGACAACATCTACGTCGTCCTCTCCGGCGAGAAGCATTTCCTCCTGCTGCCCCCCACCGAGCACCACCGCCTCCACGTCCGCGACTACCCCGCCGCCGGCTACGTCCCGGTGGAGGAAGGGGAGGAGGTGCCGGAGCTCAAGCTGGAGATGGAAGAGCCTGAGAGGGTCGTGCCGTGGAGCAGCGTGGACCCGTATCCGGCGTCTCCCGAGGAGATGGCGGCGCAGGTCTCATCCTGCCCGCTCTACTTCAAGGGGCCCAAGCCGATTCGCTGCACCGTCCGCGCCGGCGAGATGCTCTACTTGCCGAGCATGTGGTTTCACCATGTCAGCCAGAGCCCCGGGCCTAACGGGCTCACCATTGCCGTCAACTACTGGTATGACATGCAGTTTGACATCAAGTACGCCTACTTTAACTTCCTGAGGTCACTGGAGATCAAAGATTCTCCATTGGAGAACAATGATGATGCTTTCGAAGGTGAGCTCGAGGAGAAGAAGGATTGAGCTCATGGGTTGCGATCGTATTGACGTTTCGGACAATGCCGCAACAGCAGTATTAGCAGTATATGGCTCGGGTTTTCGTTGCCATTATCTAACAGTTCTTCAAGTTTTGGAAGTAGTTATCCAGAATCTGGATTGCTGGCGGTGTATGTTATACCTAAATTTGCAGGTGCCAAATTGGACATCAGGATTGCTCTATTAGCAAAAGAACATTTTGGGAGGTGTTAAACTTCATTCAGAGAGGGCAACATGGGTTCTTCTTTCGTCCAATGGCTTACATTCTGCAGGTCTAGAAACGGCATCTTGTGTAAAATATGCATGAGGCATGTGAGTAGCAGATGAATCAGACGGAAGACAACACAATATCAGTTGATGAGCTATTCTGACAGTGTTAGCTCTGGTGCTGGTAATGTAAAGTTGCTACCAATTCTGCAACCGATACATACTTTTCTTCAGTTAATTTCTTTGTAACAAAACTCTGTTAACTTCTCTTTGTACTAACATAAGGTGTTGAATTGAGATGTACGTTCTTGAATTTAGATATGCGCAGTTGATTCAATTTGTGTTATTTTGATTCTTCTTGGTGACTGTTCTGAACATATTCTTTCTGAATTTTCAGTCGTCGTAACATAATCTGATTCTGGATAAGTGAAAACAAAACACCCAAATTCTGAAACTGCCAGTAGTTTGGTATTTCTCATGTAGGCATCCACAAACATAGATTTACAACATTTCCCTTTACATAAATAGCTTGTGATTTTGTAAATTAAACCGATGCTGTAGCTTCTGTTTCACTTATTAAGTACAAATAATTAGCACTGGTGTAGTTGTAACACAACAAAATTGGCAGAATAAAAGTAACAATTCGTTAACATGCAGCCTCTTGATTCTGAAAAGTCGTTCCAAGCAGTTTCTTCAAGTTGCTTTGGCCAACTCCCGGTCCACAGCCACCTTCAGAAAGCTGCCTTCTTCGACCACCATCTGCACCGGCAGGAAGCCGAGCCCGTTAGCCACAGCGAGCATCACCTCCTTCATCTCAGCCCGGAACTCCTCAAGGTCCACCGTGCCATTGCCGTCTCGGTCGAACCTCGCAAACAGACCACGGTAAAGCTCGACAAGCTCACCACGGCTCATGGCGGACTCGTCAACGCCAAAGTGCTTCTCAAGAACCCTGAGGCTCATCAGCTCCTGGGCCATCTCGGAGTACGACAGCAGGCCATCATGGTTGGTGTCGAGGGCCGCAAACCGCCCATCCACTGATGAGTTGAAGGCGCCTTCGTCCTCGACGAAGCTCTGGACGGTCTTGCCATCAAGGATTTCTACACTCATGTTGTTTCTCAGGATGTGGATGTGGCAAAGTTGTGTTCTGGTATGGCTCTGAGGGAATGTGGAGCAGGTGTGTGCTGCTTAAATAGGCTACTTAGCAGATGGTTTTTCATGGATATTTCAGTGCCATGTTGCCAACTGCTAACTGGTTTCGACCCGGTCAGAAGTAGCCTGCGGTTTTGGGGCATTTCAGTGCTATGCCGGTAAGCTGCCAACTGCTATCACTAGCTTCGGTGGTGAGAAGCGGCCTGCGGTTTTTAGCATGTTGTATGCTATGGGCATGAATACTTTTGCATATGCTAGCTGTTGTGATATTTAATTTGTTTCAAGCCGCCATTTGCGAAATCTTAGAAGAAAAGTCTCTGGTCCACCCAGCTTTGGCAACGGAGCAACCTATCCTGTCCCAATTATATTGTCCTGTTTGTAAACATAATTATATTGTAAACATAAGTTTGAAAAAAGGGCACCCGCTCTAATCATTTTGTAAACATAAGTGTAATTTGAACAAAATAAAGAATATAAATCAATTGAGTCGAAATGATAAGTATAACGTACTTCTTATTTTAGAGATGACTCAAACAAACTCATAGGATTTCGCGCCTGATTAGTCAAAATTAGCCAATTTGAGCCAGTATTATAGACAATTACCCGCAGAAAAGAGTAGTATAGACAATGTTAGAAATGGTGCATTTTGGAGAAAAAATTCATGATCCTCGAGTGTTGTTATCATGTTATGGATTACAAATTACACTGCAAATTTGAACATGATTATATTGTTTATGCTAGGTCAAACCAATACTTCATCTCATCCCAAACTCTGCTTTGTTTCTTTTTCCTCACAAACCACAATGTTATGAATTCTAGAATTATGATAATTGTGGAAAGTACTCACAATTTAACTTATTCATACATTTCAATGTAATGTGATTTGTGAATTATTTGGGATCAAAGATGTAGTGGGCTTGTGGTGATCTCACTGACTCATATTTGAGGCATGAGCTTGACAAAAAAAAAGTCGATGTTACGTAACTTCTTCTCTTTTAATAGAATTGCTCGTGCAAGATTACTGTATATGCAAACATCGTCGTTGCAGCATAGTTGACATGTATAGTACACGTCCCAAATAGAAAACGCACACACGATCCGCTCTCACCTCAACCTGGGAACTGACTGCAGGGCACGACAGGCCAACACAAGCTACCCCATTCCAACCGCGCTTATCTTCTTTTGCTGTAACCACCATCGTCCATGCTAAACGATGAAAAACGTAGATTCCTTTCTAACGAACCAACAAATTGAACAAGCCATTTCGTATCCGCGGCTGCTCTCCGCCATCATATGTCGGCCAAAAGGAAGCTATCAGACAAGGTGACCTGGAGATGAAGAAATGGAGGAGTCAGCATATTATTCATCAAAATAAGCTCAAGCCATACCCCAAAGCTCTCTTCGTGAATGAATCTAGTCAAGTTATAATGAGGAATAGAGATTGGTTACCTTCTCTCCCAACTTAAACGGTGCCAGGCCTCTGTATGGGCAAGTGCTGCAACGGAACGCATCGCCCAACCCACACTGAAATTGACATTTCACAGAGGAATGGAAGATATAATCAGTCGGTGACTTGAGAGTCAGTTGGCTAGTGAGAATCACCAGTGGCGTTGCATGTCTACAAGCTTTAAATTGACTTACACTGCCACAAGCTGACACGGGGTTATCGATCTGTTCTGCAGTCAGCCCCAGCTTCTCCATCTTCTGCTCAGCCTCAGCCCTGCCACAACTGCAATTCTTGCATGCCTTCTTTGTGGCTCCCACTTCACAATCTCCGGCTGGTGAAACAACGGGCAACAATTTTATTTAGCATCTAAACCTGAATTAAACATCTTCAAAAGAATTAAACAAGGTCAGAGGGTTTGTTTGCTATACCAACTGGAAGCTGTGGTTTCTTCAAGTCCTCCTCAGTCAAGAGGCTGTCTTCATCAATCAGTTCATCGTTGTCATCGATTTCAATCTTTGGAAGAGCCTTTATTGCTTTTCTCAGGGGAAAGGAAGAACCCATACTTCAAGATGGCTTCTTTGCCTTGATCTGCAAGTGATTTGAGTTAGCACTCATCAATAGAGAAAAAGCATGTACGGCGGCCTTAACACAATGTGTCCTACTCACAGTAACAGACTGCACGCCATCCTGTGAGCTTGTAGCAGAAGCGTTCACTTCAACAAAACCGCCCATGAGTAGTTGGCACTCGATATAATTGTTTAGCTAATGCAGAGAAAATTAGAAAATCAGGTTGTGCCAAATTAAAATCACAAGACAATGGATGTAAGCAAAAACTGTTCCATGGATTACCTTCTGATCAGAGGAGGGTGTGAAGCTCTGTACCAGCACAATTCCACCAGCTTTCAGCACTCGGCTAATTTCAGCAACCAACTGATCCCCGAAGCTCTCCACCTTTTTAATGACAGACAGGACAGCACCAACAGATGCATCATCAAAAGGAAACTTCCCACCTGACCCATGTTCACAACAAAAGTTTATAACAGGTTCATGGCATACTTAAGTTTTAATACAAGGATGTGACATATTAAAATTGAAGCCTATGTAAGAGTCATCGAAAGCTAAAATATTGAAATGTCTACTCCCAGATTAGTGAAAATGTGAAATACAAAACAATTAGATTGTCTGACCATAAGAAAGACTTGGCTGAAATAACATGGGGTCTGTACTCTGTAATAGCTCATTCATATATCAGTCTGTGGGTGGTAGCCTGATAGGCCAATGTTCGGTGAGATGGTATATATTTTTCTCATGATCGAAGTGAGAATGCAGACCTCTCTCTTTCAATTTCTTACCAGTTAGTCTGTGTTTCCTTTGTGTATTATTTACATGTATAGAGTAACAGAGGTCCTAACCCTAGCTTAGCTTAGGCTGTTAGGCATACGCGCGAGCGGCTTCGGGTTCGGGTAACAGGGGAAAGGGGCGAGGAGCTTTTACCGGGCGAGGCGCACTGTGTGATGACGGCGACCTCCTCCCGCGAGACCCCGGCGGCCGCCGCCAGGCACCCCACCGCGCGAAGCGGCAGGGCCAGCTCGTCCGTGACCGCGAGCGCTGCCGCCGCCGCCGCCATGGACCCGGATCGAATCACCTGCAACCGCTGCGAGCAACGGAAGCCAGATTGGTTAACGCCCCTGGCCAAAAACTAAGGTCCAGTTCGGAAGTTGCCGAATGGAGGACCTGCTCGAGAAGGTCCTCGTTCCTGCCTCCGGCGGCTTCTTCCTTCGCAGCAACGACGGACCGAGAGAGGTGAGGCGAGGCCGGCGGCGGCTGGTGGCGGCGCGATACGGGCGGCCTCGAGCAGAGGACCGCCGCGTGTTCACGGGTAAGCGATGCGAATGGCGGCGTCGCTGCGTGCTCACGCTGGGTGGCGGCGGCGGCGCCCGACGCACGGTGTGGAGCCGTGGAGGAGAACGGGAGGAAGGGGCCGACTCGTGCGCGAGGAGAGGGAACGGCTGGGCCGAACAGCCGAACCGTTCATTTTTCATTTCGCGGTGGCAGATGGTGTAATTTCTGTCAACTCCGCGAAAGGAATGCACTTTGCAGTTTCATCGACTCATCAAACTCCCGTAGCACATTTCAAAATTCTAAGGAAAATTACCGCATATATTCATATAACATCAAT
The DNA here is from genome assembly GCA_034509565.1 of Triticum monococcum. Taxonomy (NCBI): domain Eukaryota; kingdom Viridiplantae; phylum Streptophyta; class Magnoliopsida; order Poales; family Poaceae; genus Triticum; species Triticum monococcum. Next base: position 497,545,915 of record CM067845.1, on the reverse strand, counting down.
GTATGCTGTCATAAAGTTTCAAATTTAGATTCAAAATTCAGCACAGGAACAAAAATAACAAATTTTCGACACCGAATAGTACATAACATAAGTTAGGTTTTAGTAGATTTAAAGCATTATCACATTGATGTCAAATTTGACATTTCTATATCTCAAGCAAAATTTTGAATTTTAATAAGATTTTTTGTGACACACATACATTGATGTTATGTCGATGTGCTAGATTATTAAAAAAAATGTTTTAAATTATGCTAAGCTATCCGATGCACCGGTAACACCACAAAGGTGGGTGAGATACATTCCCCTTGGCAGAGGGGCGGTGTTCGGCATGAGGGGTCTGAACACGCCTTTCCACCTCCAAAAAAATTGTGTTGGTCTTAATGTATTCCATGAAAAAATATATTAGCTACTACCCATGTTCCTAAATATTAGTCTTTTTTATGATTCTAGGCAGCACAACCACTTGCTAAGATGCGTCAAGTTCTACATCAATCCTGCCCTACAATGCTTTATGCGGCGACTTTCTTAGAATAGCAATTTTATCCAAGGACATACCCTGGATACCCGTCCCAAATGAGCAGTGTCCAAACCTAACTCGTACTAGTTGGCACACCCAAGTATACTCATGGGACAATATTTTCAGATGCCTACCCATAGGCAAAGCAAATTACTTCACAAAAATTTACTCAGCGCCCACGACTTCCATTCTCATAATGGATTCGCCCTTGACCCATCGGGTTACACTTCTCAGAGAATTGCAGAACCCCAACATGGTTATTTGGTGCTGTGCTATGTTATTTTAGGAGAATTCCAGAGGTTTTTTTTATCGTGTTTGTAAGATTGGGAGACCAAAAATCGATATGTGTTTTTACTGTTTACCGAGGTGGTTATTTCCAGGTAAGAAGGCTTTCATGGATATTGGTATGGATTCAGTATGTTTCAACTCAAGACGAGTCCGGCCAATTGTTATCCTTATGGATTCAGGATGCGACACTATGTTGCGGATAAAAATCACAACATAACCCGATGAGCATGTTAACTGAGAGAAAAAGAGGTTCAAGATGACACATGGATCCAATATCCAAGTGGACCTTCATTGACATCATATTGCCATGCATACACGAACTTCAGACTAGACTCTTAGACCGACTTTTTTTAACTTGAAAACTCTGACACGGACACGATCGATGCTAAGACGATTTATTCCACTGGTACACCCACGACGCGCGTAGCCCAGTCCGACGAAGAACATTCACATGAACTTCTTCTTGGGCCTCAGCTGAAAATGAGCACAAATTAATCAGATCAAACCATGAACAAATAAACTTCGACCACAAAATCTAAAGAAATAGCTAGCCGAAAAACAAGCGAACCTCGTTGCTGTGGCCGCACTTCTTCTTGCGGCAGTTGGTGGCCCTGGCGGGAAGGCGCGCGTAGCACCTGCAACGCGAAGAGAAAAATCAGTCCATGGTAGCAGGCAGGCATGCATGCATGTCACACGGGAATCTAAGGGTGCGTGTATACGTACTTGCGGCAGATCATTCTCTTCTCGTTGTACTTGAGCGCGAGCTGCAGGAGGTTGGGCGGGACTCCGGTGGGGCGGCCGCCGCGGCTGCCCCCGCGGAGGCGCAGCACCAGGTGGAGCGTCGACTCCTTCTGGATGTTGTAGTCGGCCAGCGTGCGGCCCTCCTCCAGCTGCTTCCCGGCGAAGATCAGACGCTGCTGGTCCGGCGGGATACCTACACGAAAAATGTACGTCGAGTTGAGCAAATCAAGAGAGAACTTAACAGATGCGCCCGGATCGTAAAATGGCGGCGACGATCATCGATCGTCCCGGCCGGCAGATCGATCGGCTCATACCTTCTTTGTCCTGGATCTTGGCCTTGACATTGTCGATGGTGTCGCTGCTCTCGACCTCGAGGGTGATGGTCTTGCCGGTCAGGGTCTTGACGAAGATCTGCATCTTGACGGGACGGCCAACAGCGCGCTCGCACTCGCTCGAGAGGTAGGGTTCGCGTGCTTCGGTGGCCGTGATGGGAATGAGGAATGGCAGTAGTGCATGGCGCCCTTATATAGAGCCACGAGGAGAGGAGGAAACGCAGGCGCCACGAAAGCCCTTCGCATGCATGGATGATCGCAACTAATCTGTCCGCGCGTATCGTAACTGCATATAATAATTGAGGTACGTAATTAACATCTTCCCACGGATACGGCGTCAACCGCTCGTCCAGATCACTGGGAGTGCTAATTTTGTTTTCATTCGTTTTGTTTCGTTAAGAGAGAAATGATGAGTTGCCTTTACTTTCTACTTCCTCCGTTCCGAATTACTTGTCACATGTATGGATGTATCTAGATGTATTTTAATTCTAGATATATCCATTTCCGTGACGAGTAATTTGAAACGGAGGAAGTACTTTCTACTCCAAAGTTGAAACTCGGGATCACACATGTTTTTTTTTTGAGGGTCAAACACTGATTTCATTACTTAACTTACAGTTACATCGTTGCAAATAGAACCACGAATACAAATGTTCAAAAAAGCATCATGAATACAAATGTTCAAAAAAAAAGCATCATGAATACAAACTGGAGGAACATTAAACCAAGTTTTACATGGCTTATTCGCGCAGCCTTCCCTTGCAAGATTGTGAGCTACCTTGTTCGTCGATCTTCTGGACCAGATTATCTGATGTTGGTCGACACCGTTGAGCAATTCCTTAATCTCTTCAATAAGAGGGCCAAAACGTGATCTGTCACGATCATTGGACAGAAGTGCACGTGCCACTCCCAGGTTGTCCGTCTCTAAGCACATTTTTTCTGCACCAAGTTCCGTCGCCAGTTGGACTCCCCTCCTGCAAGCCAACAATTCCGCATGCTCGGGAACGGTGACGTTAGAGAAAAAAATGACAAGCCCCTGCACGGAACATGCCATGATGGTCACGAACCACCACTCCCCCGCCAGCCCATGCCCCTTCCTTCTTCATAGCTCCGTCAACATTCACTTTCAGCCAATTCACCTCCGGTGGACTCCAGGACATAGCACTTGATGATGAGGTCGATCTATCTTTGGTTGTTTGGATTGCCACCCATTCATCAATAAGCGCCCAGACCCTCCCACCACAGCATTTGCACTTTCAATTTGCTTTTCATCTCTCGAGCTTCGAGCGCGTTTCGAGCACCAGATGCCCTTTTGCCAAACAATATTGGAGTCTGGTGCTTGAAACGCATGTTGTTATTATTTGTGCATTGCATTATTCGACGGAAAATAAGGAATTTTCTAACTGGCGATTGGATTGGGGTTAGCTTATTTTTTTTATGGGATTGAGATTAGCACTTTGTTGCGCCTTTCTTCAATTGTGAGTTAAACCTTTAGACTCTGATAAGTGTCACACGTGTGGCACGAAACAATTTCACCCTGACGTTTTTTGATGGCAAATTCATTTACCCAAGGATGACAACTTTATGTTTGGATGGCAAATTTTAGTTTTTTCTAAGTTGTTTTTAATGGCAAATTTAGTTCTAAAAAATGCCAGGGGCGGTGTTACTTCGTGCCACACGTGTGTCACTTGTCATTTGGGAGACATTTTTATTGCTAACAGAGGCTATTCTCATTGGTTGATTCGCTATGTGTTTCACTTCAATTTGGTTAGTTTAGAAATGTTTATGGTATTTCTTTTCGTGACTTTACTCTTACTTGGTGGAGGCGGCTTAAACGTCTTGTGTCGACCTGTGAAGATTATGCAAGCCGCCTTGTAGCCATATGTGATGTCTTTTGCCATGTGGCGTTCTTGTGAGCCATTGGCTTTTTATAGTGTGTGTTTCTTAATTCTCGGCACAAAAATGACACTTTCCTCATCAAGCAGAGAATTTGGTTGGCCATTGCTAGTTGTCGATTTGGGTCGCCTCGCGGTTCATATGGCTAGTACCCACTTTCCCAATCTCATGCGGGTGATCCCTTCGAGACCTTCCCATTTAAGAATTGCCCATCGGCCTGAACAGAAGTTAGTTACCCATTGGCATTCTTGCCACATTGTTCATTGCTCTGTTCTAACAGCAGAGTCCAGTGTTTTTAATAGACAGTCGCTACCCCCGGTATGTGCCGCTTTCCTATCTTCTTTAAGGAGGTGGGACCGGGGACCTCCTCGGCAATATTGAAGTACAGAATGCTTGCTTGCAGTTTAGCCTTTCATTTTTAAGCAAGAATCACCGTCTTGAGTGCCTTGCGCACTCAAGAACAAGCAAGGGATGAGCGGTTTGTTGCAGCTGCGGCGGGTATGTGAAAGGATCGATATGGTTGACTAGAGGGAGGGTGAATAGGCAACTAACAATTTTTAGCTTTTCTTTAACAATTTAAACTTTGCATCAAAGTAGGTTGTCTAGATATGCAACTAGGTGAGCAACCTATATGATGCAACAAGGATAGGAACACAAGCAAGCAAATAATATGAAACAAATAAGATTGCACAAGTAAAGGCATGAGATAACCAAGAGTGAAGACGGTGGAGACGAGGATGTGTTGCCGAAGTTCCTTCCCTTTGAGAGGAAGTACGTCTCTGTTGGAGCGGTGTGGAGGCACAATGCTCCCCAAAAAGCCACTAGGGCCACCATATTCTCCTCACGTCCTCACACAATGCGAGATGCCGTGATTCCACTATTGGTGCCCTTGGAGGCGGCGACCGAACCTTTACAAACAAGGTTGGGGCAATCTCCACAACTCAAATGAAGGCTCCCAACAACACCACGAAGCTTCACCACAATGGACTATGGCTTCGCGGTGACCTCCACCGTCTAGGATGCTCAAACACCCAAGAGTAACAAGATCCGCAAGGGATTAGTGGGGGGAATCAAATATCTCTTGGTGGAAGTATGGATCGAGGCCTTCTCAACCACTCCCGAGCAAATCAACAAGTTTGATTGGCTAGGGAGTGAGATCGGGCGAAAATGGAGCTTGGAGCAATAATGGAGCTTGGGGGTGGAAGAGGTAAGTCAACGGGGAAGAAGGGGACCCCTTATATAGTGTGGGACAAAGATCCAACCGTTACCCACCAACCAGCCCGCGGCCAGCGGTACCACCGCGCCTGGCCAGCGGTACTACCGCAGGGTCGCACGGTACTACTGCACGGCTGTGCGGTACTACCGTACAGACCCACGGTACTGCCGCAACCCCAGCGACAGTAAAGATAAAACAGACGCGCATGAACTGATGTAGTCATGTACCTATGGTAGGGACACGGACCCGTCCTAAGAGCCCTACCGTAGGACGTCCTTAGAGGAAGTCACCTTTCAGACAACTCGGAGATATACCACTCGACGGATTGAAGGCACTCGACCAAGAGCTGTCACTCGACCAAGGAGCCAACCACTCGACTGCAAGAAGACCTCAAGCCACTCCGTGGGCAAACGGTCGGTTATTAAGCAGCCTTTATGATCATTATGACGCTTTAATAGGGACGTTATCAGTAACGCCCACCTTAAATGTACCTTAAACCCTGCATTACTGAGGGCGGGAGAGGGCTGGCGAACTCTATATAAGCCACCCCCCTCCTCAGTATCAAGGGTTCGCACCCTTGTCATCTTACTCACGCATAATCCAATCGACCGCCTCCGGGCACCGAGACGTAGGGCTGTTACTTCCTCAGAGAAGGGCCTGAACTCGTAAACCTTGCGTGCTTACAACCTCCCAATAGCTAAGGTCTAGCCTCCTCATACATACCCCCTACCTCACTGTCGGACTTAGAACCACGACAGTTGGCGCCCACCTTGGGGCATTAGTCTTAGCGCCTAATTGGAGAAGTTGCGATTTTTCCGATCCACTCGATCATGTTTTCCTGCGGAGCTTTGGCGGAGGGCCGCGAGATCCGTCTCGGCCGACTTACTTTCATCGCCGACGACTCCGCTTGGCTCCAGGAGGCGCCGCTTGACGTCGACACGCTCCCCGTCCGCGGTGCGACGCACTTCTGCGCGTGCGTCCGTGGCGTCCTCCTGAGGCAGCCATCGACCCCGTATCAGTCGACTCTCGTGCCATCTCCCCGTCCTGTCTCCCGCCAGCGCAAGCGCTCGGGCCGGTCGAGGCTCCAGCGGTGGATGAAGCGCGCCGTGGCCCGCCAGTCGGTGACCCAGCAGATCGCTGCTATCGAGCCTGACGAATCCCTCTGCGGCCTGTTCGATCTGTCGACTGGCTCCATGGAGTCCGCTTCCGAGTGCGACAGCAGCGACCCCCTGGCGGAGGTCCTGGCGGTCGAGGGGACACGCAGTCCCCCCGGATTCCCTCGCACTAACGATGGTGTCGACAGGGGTGATCCGTCGCACCCTCACGACGAATACCTCCCCGAGCCCCTTACGTCGTTGCAACGGGAGGAGCTTCGTCGCCGGAACATGGACGCGCTCTACACGCCTATTGTTGGAGAAACCCCCGAGGCCCGGGCCTTGGAGGATGCGCGCTTGGCTAATCTAGCCGAGCGCACTCGACTGGAGAATCTTCAGCGGGCTCTCGACGAGCGGGCGCGTCAGCGGGCTCCCGAGTCCAGTCGACGCCAGCAGGCTCCCGAGTCCAGTCGGCGCCAGCAGGCGCCCGAACCCAGTCGACGGCAGCTCTTCCCGCCACCACAGGTGTACCGAACTCCGGTTCAGAACCTGGCTGCCGCGGCCCGCATAGCGGAGTCGATCCAGCCCTCCCAGTCGGAGGCCGGAAGAGGATTGCTGCAGATCAGAGCATTGCTCCGAGCGGCGGGGAATCAGAATTCCGCCGTCTCTCAGTCGCGGGACAGGATCCATAGTCGATCCATCGCAACGGAAACCGTCCAGTCGGCTCACAGCCCGAGATCGCCCCCGAGGCGTGAGGGGCGTGGAGACCGGCACGATCGGTATAGGAGGAACGAGCAATATGATCACCGACTCGACCGTGATGATGGGCGTCGGGTGCCGTCCCCTCCTCTGCGGAGTGGATCATATGCACCTCAGCATCGAGATGGCAGACGCCCTCATCACACTGGGCAGAGGATCCCAGTCGACCCCAGAGACCCAGGCTTTGACGCGAGATCCATCCTCGTTCAAGGTCTGGTGGACAGGAACAGGGCTCATCGAGAGGGCCACAACAGAGATACGCCCACCAGCAGCAAGGCACACGCCTCGGGGCCTGAGTGTTTCAGTCGAGCCATCAGAGCCGCGGTGATCCCGCCCAACTTCCGGCTGGCGACTGGAATCAGCAAGTTCACCGGCGAGTCCAAGCCTGACACATGGCTCGAGGATTACAGAGTGGCTGTGCAGATCGGCGGCGGCAACGACGAGGTGGCCATGAAGCATTTACCCCTCATGTTGGAAGGCTCAGCTAGGGCGTGGCTGAATCAGCTGGCGCCCAGCAGCATTTACACTTGGGAGGATCTCTCCCGAGTGTTTGTTACAACCTTTGAAGGGACATGCAAGCGCCCTGCAGGCCTTACGGAGCTGCGGTCTTGCGTACAGAAGCCGAATGAAACACTGAGGGAATACATCCAGAGGTGGATCACACTACACCACTCGGTCGAGAACGTGCCTGACCATCAAGCAGTCTGCGCTTTCAAGGAAGGCGTCAAGTACAGGGAGTTGAATCTGAAATTTGGCCGGACCGGAGAGATGTCCCTTAATCGGATGATGGAAATTGCCACCAAGTACGCTAATGGAGAAGACGAGGACCGACTCCGAAGCGGCAAACTTAAGTCAGTCGCCCAAGAAACCGGAGGAAACTCCAGTCGGAAGCAGAAGCGAAAGGCCGAGCCGGCCGCTCCCGGAGAGGCCCTGGCCGTGGCCCAGGGAAACTTCAAGGGGAAACCCAAGGGTACTTGGAAGCCCAAGAAAGTCAAGGATCAGGATGGGAATGATGTTTTGGATCTGCCATGTCACATCCACACCAAGAAAGATGAAGAGGGTAATTTTATTTACCCCAAACATACCACTCGACAATGCCGGCTCCTGATCCAGCAGTTTCAGGGCAAGCAGCCCAAGGATAAAGAAAAAGAGCCGGACAGGGTTGAGGACAGGGATGATAGCAACGATGGATACCCCCAGGTCAACTCCACCCTGATGATTTTTGCCGATGTCGAAAGCAAAAGTCAACTGAAAGTCACAAACCGGGAGGTGAACATGGTTGCCCCTGCAACTCCTAGTTACCTAAAGTGGTCCCAGACGGCCATCACGTTCGACCAATCCGATCATCCAACACACATTGCCACCCCTGGGAGGCAAGCTTTGGTGGTCGACCCGGTTGTCGAAGGCACTCGACTGACCAAAGTCCTGATGGACGGCGGCAGTGGCCTGAACATACTGTACGCGGAAACCTTGAAAGGAATGGGCATTCCGATGTCCAGACTCAGCACCAGTAACATGAGCTTCCACGGAGTCATCCCTGGGAAGAAAGCCGAGTCACTCGGCCAGATTGCTCTTGATGTGGTTTTCGGTGATTCAAAGAATTACCGCAAGGAAAAGTTAACGTTTGAAGTTGTGGACTTCCAGAGTGCTTATCACGCCATCTTGGGCAGGCCGGCTTATGCACGCTTCATGGCTCGACCATGCTACGTGTATCTTAAATTAAAGATGCCTGGTCCCAAAGGTGTGATCACTGTTACAGGCAACCGGAAGAAAGCAGAAGAATGTTTCCAGAAGGGATCAAAGATCGCCGACGCTCAGATGGCAGTAGTCGAGCTGAAAGAGTACCAAAAGACCGCCGACCCGAGCGAATTGCTGCGGGCTAAGAAGCCTGCCTCCGAATCAGCTTTTCAATCGGCCGACGAAACAAAGACGGTCCACATTCACCCGACCGACCCCGACGCAGCTCCGACTCACATCTCAACAACGCTCGACTCCAAATAGGAAGAAGCGCTCATCCAGCTCCTCTGTGAGAACTGGGACATCTTCGCATGGAAACCCTCTGACATGCCCGGAGTTCCCAGGGGGCTGGCTGAGCACCGCCTGCGAGTCGACTCAAAGTTCAAACCCGTGAAGGAACATCTGCGGCGGTCCGCCGTCCAGAAAAAACAAGCTATCGGCGAAGAAGTGGCTCGACTCTTAGCAGCTGAGTTCATTCGAGAAATCTACCACTCCGAGTGGCTCGCCAATGTCGTCATGGTCCCCAAGAAGGACAAGTCACTCCGCATGTGCATTGATTTCAAGCATATCAATCGGGCCTGCCCGAAAGATCATTTTCCTCTCCCTCGCATCGACCAAATTGTCGACTCAACTGCGGGATGTGAGAGATTGTCTTTTCTAGATGCCTACTCCGGGTACCATCAGATCCGTCTGTATGGGCCCGACGAAATCAAAACAGCTTTCATCACTCCATTTGGATGCTTCTGTTACGTCACCATGCCGTTCGGCCTCAAGAACGCCGGAGCCACATTCATGAGAATGATCCAGAAGTGTTTACTCACTCAAATCAGTCGGAATGTGGAGGCGTACATGGACGATATCGTAGTCAAGTCCCGGAAAGGTTCCGACCTACGGGCTGACCTTACTGAAACCTTCGCCAACCTCAGGAGGTACGATATCAAGCTCAATCCGTCAAAATGCACATTCGGAGTTCCAGGTGGCAAGCTACTCGGTTTTCTCGTTTCCGAACGGGGAATCGATGCTAATCCTGAAAAAATTGGAACCATACTCCGGATGAAGCGTCCCGTACGTGTGCATGATGTTCAAAAACTTACAGGCTGCTTGGCCGCCTTAAGTCGATTCATCTCTCGACTCGGTGAAAAAGCGTTGCCTCTTTACCGACTGATGAAAAAGTCTGACAAGTTCGAATGGACTCCAGAAGCTGATGCAGCGTTTGCAGAGCTCAAAGCTCTGCTCTCCACCCAGCCGGTGCTAGCTGCTCCAATCAGCAAAGAGCCTCTGCTGCTTTATATTGCAGCCACGGGACAAGTTGTCAGTACAGTACTTACGGTCGAGAGAGAATAGGAAGGGAAGGCCTTCAAAGTTCAACGCCCTGTTTATTATGTGTCTGAAGTTTTGACCCCTTCAAAACAAAGATACCCCCACTACCAGAAGCTTGTATATGGGATTTACATGACCATGAAGAAAGTTGCACATTATTTCTCTGACCACTCCATTACAGTCGTCAGCGACGCCCCATTATCGGAGATCCTGCATAATAGAGATGCAACTGGTCGAGTGGCCAAGTGGGCGATTGAACTCCTTCCTTTAGACATCAAGTTTGAAGCAAAGAAAGCCATCAAGTCTCAAGCGATCGCGGATTTCATCGCCGAGTGGATTGAACAGCAACTTCCGACTCAAGTTCACTCGGAACACTGGACTATGTTCTTCGATGGATCCAAGATGCTGAATGGCTCGGGCGCGGGGGTAGTTTTGGTCTCCCCCCGAGGAGATAAGCTCAGATACGTCCTCCAGATTCACTTCGATTCCTCCAATAACGAAGCAGAGTATGAAGCACTTTTGTATGGGTTGCGCATGGCCATTTCACTCGGCGTCCGTCGCCTCATGGTCTATGGCGACTCAGATCTGGTGGTTAATCAAGTGATGAAGGAATGGGACGTCAGGAGTCTGGCAATGACTGGGTACTGCAATGCAGTACGGAAGCTAGAGAAGAAGTTCGAGGGGTTGGAACTCCACCACATCCCCCGACTGAAAAACCAGGCAGCTGACGATTTGGCAAAGATAGGCTCCAAGAGAGAAGCCATTCCAAGCAACGTGTTCTTGGAACACATTCACTCGCCGTCAGTACAAGAAGATCCTTTCACAGAAGAAGCCCCACAGCCGAAAAGTGCCGCGGACCCGACTGAAGTTGAAGTGCCTGCAGTAGTCGACCTAATCATGGAAGTCTTGGCAGTCACCCCCGACTGGACGATACCATACATTGCATATATCCTAAGGAAAGAACTCCCGGAGGACGAGGAAGAGGCTCGACAAATCGTCCGTCGATCTAAGGCCTTCACAGTCATAAGGGGACAGCTGTACAGAGAAAGCGCGACCGGAGTTGGCCAGAAATGCATAACGCCAGAAGAAGGTCAAATAATCCTCAACGATATCCACTCGGGAACCTGCGGTCACCATGCGTCCTCTCGGACCATTGTGGCTAAAGCATACCGAGCTGGATTCTATTGGCCAAGGGCGAATGAGATGGCAAAGGAGATATTCAACAAGTGCGAAGGCTGCCAGTACTACTCCAACATGTCGCACAAGCCCACGTCAGCCCTGAAAACCATTCCGCTCGTCTGGCCCTTTGCCGTCTGGGGATTGGACATGGTTGGCCCCTTGAGAACGGGCAGGAGTGGGTTCACTCACGTGCTTGTGGCAGTCGACAAGTTTACCAAATGGATCGAAGCTAAGCCCATAAAGAGCCTTGACGCGAGCACCGCTATCAGTTTCATCAGAGGGTTGACATTCAGATATGGAGTCCCACACAGCATCATCACTGATAACGGGTCAAACTTTGATTCAAACGATTTCAGGGCGTTTTGCGCTTCTCAAGGTACACGAGTCGACTACGCCTCAGTCGCTCATCCCCAGTCGAATGGACAGGCTGAGAGAGCAAATGGTCTGATTCTCAAAGGGCTAAAACCTCGGCTGATGCGCGATCTCAAGCACGCGGCAGGCGCTTGGGTCGACGAGCTTCCGTCAGTGCTGTGGGGATTAAGGACTACCCCTAACCGGTCAACTGGAAGGACCCCGTTCTTTCTGGTTTATGGAGCCGAAGCCGTCCTACCAAGCGATCTCCTTCACAATGCGCCTCGAGTTGAACTTTACACCGAAGATGAAGCAGAGCAGGCCCGGCAAGACGCAGTCGACCTCTTGGAGGAAGAAAGGGAGATGGCAATGATCAGATCGACCATTTACCAGCAGGACTTGGTCGATTCCACGCCCGGAATGTGAAGAGTCGAGCCTTTCAAGAAGGAGATTTGGTCCTCCGAGTGGATCAACAGAAACCTCACAAGCTCGCTCCCACTTGGGAAGGCCCCTTCATCATCACCAGAGTCCTCCACAACGGAGCATATCACCTTTACAATGTTGATCGACAAATCGACGAACCTCGAGCTTGGAATGCGGAGCTTCTCCGCCCCTTTTACACTTAAGTCCGCTCTCAAAACCAGATGTAATAAGAAAAATTCCTAAGGTTCATTTTTATCAGAAATAAGAGTGTTCCAATAATTGTTGTCACTGTTGTATGTATCAAAAATCCCCCAGTGGGTGACTTAGCTGCGAATCCGGTTCGCCTAAGTTTGAAAAATCCTACCGAGTGGAGAGCAATCCTCCCACTCGGGGGCTTAGCTGCAGTTCAGCACTCGCCTAAGTTCTCCATGAAGAGACTTAGCTGCGGTCAGACACTCGCCTAAGTTTGGAAAATCCTACCGAGTGGAGAGCAATCCTCCGACTCGGGGGCTTAGCTGCAGTCAGACACTCGCCTAAGATTGAAAAATCCTACCGAGTGAAGAGCAATCCTCCCACTCGGGGGCTTAGCTGCAGTTCAGCACTCGCCTAAGTTCTCCACGAAGAGACTTAGCTGCAGTCAGACACTCGCCTAAGTTTGGAAAATCCTACCGAGTGGAGAGCAATCCTCCCACTCGGGGGCTTAGCTGCAGTTCAGCACTCGCCTAAGTTCTCCATGAAGAGACTTAGCTGCAGTCAGACACTCGCCTAAGATTGAAAAATCCTACCGAGTGAAGAGCAATCCTCCCACTCGGGGGCTTAGCTGCAGTTCAGCACTCGCCTAAGTTCTCCACGAAGAGACTTAGCTGCAGTCAGACACTCGCCTAAGTTTGAAAAATCCTACCGAGTGGAGAGCGATCCTCCCACTCGGGGGCTTAGCTGCAGTTCAACACTCGCCTAAGTTCTCCACGAAGAGACTTAGCCGCAGTCAGACACTCGCCTAAGTTTGAAAAATCCTACCAAGTGGAGAGCAATCCTCCCACTCGGGGGCTTAGCTGCAGTTCAGCACTCGCCTAAGTTCTCCACGAAGAGACTTAGCTGCAGTCAGACACTCGCCTAAGTTTGAAAAATCCTACCGAGTGGAGAGCAATCCTCCCACTCGGGGGCTTAGCTGCAGTTCAACACTCGCCTAAGTTCTCCACGAAGAGACTTAGCTGCAGTCAGACACTCGCCTAAGTTTGAAAAATCCTACCAAGTGGAGAGCAATCCTCCCACTCGGGGGCTTAGCTGCAGTTCAGCACTCGCCTAAGTTCTCCATGAAGAGACTTAGCTGCAGTCAGACACTCGCCTAAGATTGAAAAATCCTACCGAGTGGAGAGCGATCCTCCCACTCGGGGGCTTAGCTGCAGTTCAGCACTCACCTAAGTTCTCCACGAAGAGACTTAGCTGCAGTCAGATACTCGCCTAAGTTTGAAAAATCCTACCGAGTGGAGAGCAATCCTCCCACTCGGGGGCTTAGCTGCAGTTCAGCACTCGCCTAAGTTCTCCATGAAGAGACTTAGCTGCGATCAGACACTCGCCTAAGTTTGGAAAATCCTACCGAGTGGAGAGCAATCCTCCCACTCGGGGGCTTAGCTGCAGTTCAGCACTCGCCTAAGTTCTCCATGAAGAGACTTAGCTGCAGTCAGACACTCGCCTAAGATTGAAAAATCCTACCGAGTGGAGAGCGATCCTCCCACTCGGGGGCTTAGCTGCAGTTCAGCACTCACCTAAGTTCTCCACGAAGAGACTTAGCTGCAGTCAGATACTCGCCTAAGTTTGAAAAATCCTACCGAGTGGAGAGCGATCCTCCCACTCGGGGGCTTAGCTGCAGTTCAGCACTCGCCTAAGTTCTCCATGAAGAGACTTAGCTGCAGTCAGACACTCGCCTAAGTTTGAAAAATCCTACCGAGTGGAGAGCAATCCTCCCACTCGGAGGCTTAGCTGCAGTTCAGCACTCGCCTAAGTTCTCCACGAAGAGACTTAGCTGCAGTCAGACACTCGCCTAAGTTTGAAAAATCCTACCAAGTGGAGAGCGATCCTCCCACTCGGGGGCTTAGCTGCAGTTCAGCACTCGCCTAAGTTCTCCACGAAGAGATTTAGCCGCAGTCAGACTCTCGCCTAAATTTGAAAAATCCTACCAAGTGGAGAGCTCCGCCACAAATACAATGTACAACAACGGATTGTGGGTCGACTGCCACCTTCTCCCGAGAGCTCCGTCACAAATACAATGTACAACAACGGGGTGGGGGTCGGCCATCAAGCCTCTCATGATAGTTCCAGACCACGGAGACTTTCAGCAAAAATAAAGTTCGGATAAAGCTTAAAAGGCCCCGGGCCCCGAATCAAAGTACTCGAACCCTCAGCTCGGCAGAGTTTAAACGATTACAAAGTCCACTCGGCATTCCGAGGCTAATTTAAGGAAAAGCATAAAAAGTTTTCTCACTCCTCAAGAGGAGGGTTGGCAGGAGCGACGAACTCATCCAGGTCGATTCCGTCCGCGATACGAGTAGCTGCAGCGATGAAGGTCTCCATGAAGTCCTGGAAGCTGTGCCTCTTGGTATTGGCGACTTGGATGGCGGCCAGTTTTTCTTCTCGCGCCTCCTTGCAATGAACGCGGACTAAGGATAGAGCCACGTCAGCGCCGCACCGAGCAGAGGACTTCTTCCACTCCTGCACCCGATCGGGGATTTTGTCAAGTCGAGCCATAAGAGACTCGAGGTCATTCTGGAGCGCGGATTCTGGCCAAAGTGTCGAGTCGATCCGCGACACGGCAACCTTTAGTCGAGCCAAGTAATCCACGGCGCCGTCGATTCGAGATTCCAGTCGGAGCAGGTTCATGGCAGTATCGTCTTTCACCGGAGAATTGATTGGGTCCAGACCCGTTTCGATCCGCCCGGTCTCCTCTTCGAAGTTCTGACAGAGTTCTGCACACAAGACCTAAAGATAAGCCAACGATCACAAGATTGAGTCGACGCGAAAAGTACAAAACAGTTAAAATTAGGCGTGCACCTTCAAGTTTGATGTACAGCCTCTTGGCAAGGCTCCTCAGGTAGCTCTCCAGGTCGTCCCTCCTGCGGGCGATGCCTTCCATCTCCTCGCCCAAGAGGAGGTTCTTCTTCTTCCAACCGGCAGTCAGCTTGTTGGCATCGGTCAGAGCGGTCTGCAACCTAATGTTCTCTTGTTCCAACTGGTCGACCGAAGCCAGCTTCTGTTCGGCCAGAGCCATCTTGTCGTCAGCCGCCTTGCGGGCAACAGCCAAGTCCTGGTCCTTCCTCGCCAAAGCTCTTTCCAATTCTCCTACAAAGAAACGGCGATTGAATTGGAAACAGCAAAGGAATGCCCAAGTCTGAAAACAAAATCAGTCGACAAAGTCACTTTACCTGCGGCGCCCTCCCTGACCTTCTGCAACTCCGTCCTGGCCAGCTCTAGATCAAGGCCCAGTTGGATCTTCTGTTTCTCCAGTTCAGCATAACGAGCGGCAAGTTCGCAGGATCTCTGCAAAAGGAAAAACCAGCCGACAGACATTCGAAATAAGTTGCTTCCGAGTAACTAAGGAACAATGGCGACGTTTTAAGACCACAGCCGAATCAAAAACATTCGACCGTAGTCTCGGGGACTACACCCAGTGGGTGCACTCAGCGTGCCCCCACTGGATCGACCAAAAAAAAACCCGACTGCCCGCAGTCGACAGGACTCGGACCACTCGACCTGGCAGGCCAAACCGAATGAAGAAGTACGGATTCACAAACACAAAATACAGACTACAGTCGACTGCCAGCAGTCCACCGTAGTCTCGGGGACTACACCCAGTGGGTGCACTCAGCGTGCCCCCACTGGTTCAACCAAAGAGAAAACACACCCAGTGGGTGTACAAGTACGGATACAAAGATCTTCAAAAAGAAAAGAAAGAGAGAGAAAGACTCTTCAAACAAACAAACATCAAGTCAACTGACCTGGACGTTACTCTGAAGCGCCGAACTCGCGTCGTAAGCCGCCTGGCTGGCCTCCCGAGCCTTCTTCACCTGTTCCATCATGACCCCTGCCTGGCGTATGGCCTCCTTCGCAGCAGCCACTTCGTCTTCAGGGACAGAGTACGCAACAAAGAGTGAAGTCGGATCGGCAGTCGACGCCGAGGGCTGTGCACTCGACAGGGGATTGGCAGTCGGATTGGCAGCCGACGCCGAGGGCTGCGCACTCGACAGGGGATTGGCAAAGGACACAGAGGCCCGAGGGGCATTGCCGCCGTCCCGAGCCGCAGCCTCAGGCGCCAGAGCGGGCTGGGGAGCCCTGTCAGTCGACGGCCTCTTGGTCCTCCCTATCCTCAGCGGCTCGTTGTCATCGTCATCCGGGAGGTCGATAACTTGAGGAGGGGCTGCAGGAAGAACTTTCAGTCGACCAGAATTGCAAGAAATGACCAAGCCAACTCAAAAACAAAACGTCGATGATCGTACCAGGGTTGGAGGTTGCAGCGTCCCCCATCTCTTGGTCGTCATCCTTGGCTGAGACCTCGGAGGTAGCAGCACTGCAAATTTCGAAGAATTAGACAGTTCAGCACGATGAGTCGACTGAGGATCTGTCCTCCAATCGATGAAAGAAGTCAAGGCTTGCTACCCGGAGATGACAGGGACATCTATCTTCATCTTCGGCAGAGTCTTGGGCGGCTTGGACTGCGTCGTGCGCGGTTGCTTGTGAACCTTCCCAGTCGGTGTGGGAGAAGAGGTCCGAGGGCGTTTCGACGATGGCCCGGCGGAGGCAGTCGCCTGACCACGTCCCTGCGCCGGGTCGTGCACAAGCTTGGACCGCCTCTCTGGGCGGGGAGGTTCGGCCTCTTCCTCCTCCTCCTCGCTGGAGAAGATGTCATCGCCTTCCTCTCCTTCGCCGTCTGACTCCCACTCGCCCTGATCGTCCCCGCTCTCACCTCCGCTCCCCTCACCTTCCTCAGTCGACCCCTGCGCCCCGTTGGGCGTCGAATACATCTCAGTAGTCGCCTGAAAGACAGCAAGCAAAATGGAAAGTCAGTCGACTCGCTCAAAAGAAGACCAATGCAGAAAGCAAGATTTCAGTCGGAAACATAAAGACATACCTGGTCGACCTCGTATGAGCTGTCGAGTGGAATGACCCTCCTAGCTCCTCGGGGGTTGTCTTTGTTCCCTGTAATGCTTGACAGCCACCCCTCCAACATCTTGTCAGTGACCTCCTCCGGGTGGATCCGAGTGGAGTCCTCAAGGCCGGAGTACAGCCACATCGGGTGATCCCGGGCCTGGAGTGGTTGGATTCTCCTCTTAAGGAAGACTTCGAGCAGGTCCATCCCTGTCATGCCCTCTCGGACAAGTTCGACCACTCGACCCGCCAGTGTCTTGACCTGGGCTTTTTCTTCGGGCGTCACCTTCAGAGAGGCTGGCTTTTCGGCTCGGTCGAGGGTGAAGGGTGGAAGTCCAGTCGACTGCCCTGGGGTCACTTGATCCTAGCAGTAGAACCACGTCGTCTGCCACCCGCGAACTGACTCCGGAAAGGTGATGGAAGGAAAACAACTTTTCCCCCTTGTTTGGATCGCCAAATCCCCGCACAGCTGGATCACCTGTGTCCTCTCGTCACTCGACTTAGCCTTCTTCACCGACTGAGAACGAACGGTGAAGATGTTCTTGAAAAGTCCCCAGTGTGGGCGGCACCCCAGGAACGCCTCACACATAGAAATAAAAGCAGCAAGGTAGACTATAGAGTTCGGAGTGAACTGATGGAGCTGCGCCCCGAAGAAGTTCAGGAAATTGCGGAAAAAAGAGTGGGGCGGAAGAGAGAAACCACGGTCAATGTGAGTCGCTAGGAGAACGCGCTCACCGTCGCGTGGCTGGGGCTCGATTTCTCTCCCCGGGAGACGCGCCGCCTTGTGGGGGATGACTCCTCCCTCGACCAGATCGTCGAGGTCCTCCTGGCGAAGCACCGAGGGCATCCAGTCGCCCTGGATCCACCCCTTGGGCAGGGCCGTCCGAGAGGAAGAACCACCGCGCGCGGACTTCTTTCCCTTCCCCGCCGCCGCCGCCTTCTTTGCGCGCTCCAGTGCGGTCGTCTTGCCCTTCACCATTGTCGCCGGCGAGGTCTCGGGCTGGTTTTGTGGTGGCGGAGCGAGAACGAAGGAGGCGGAGGAGACAACGGAGAAACAGAGGAGGAAGAGGAAGATATGAGCACGCGTACTGAAGAGGAGCTCCGGGCCAACTATTTATAAGGGGCCGCTCCCGAGTGGCTGGCAGGTAGGCCCGAGCTATCCGGTCAAATCCCGTGGCAGGCGCGCGCGCTATACATGGCAAAAAAGGCGGCGCGGGGATCGAGGAGCCTTCGCACTGTCGCTCCCGATTACTGCGGCCGCTCCCGTTCCGCACGCTTCCCAAAAAATCCAAATCTCGCGATCTCCGCCAGCTGCAGAGCAACTTGACGAAACGGCAATCCCGTGCACACCAGCGCTCGATGCCTCACAGGTGAAGGAATCCATTCGACGAAAGACCTGGAACGGATCAAGACGACTGAAAAAGGTTAATGACGTCGTCCGTGACAGTCGACCCAGAATGAAGCACTCATAATAACCCGTGGGGTCGGATGAAAAGGTCCCTAACCTCTTTTTCCACTCCAGCCTCGATCCGTTCGGGGGCTAATGATGTAGTCATGTACCTACGGTAGGGACACGGACCCGTCCTAAGAGCCCTACCGTAGGACGTCCTTAGAGGAAGTCACCTTTCAGACAACTCTGAGATATACCACTCGACGGATTGAAGGCACTCGACCAAGAGCTGTCACTCGACCAAGGAGCCAACCACTCGACTGCCAGAAGACCTCAAGCCACTCCGTGGGCAAACGGTCAGTTATTAAGCAGCCTTTATGATCATTATGACGCTTTAATAGGGACGTTATCAGTAACGCCCACCTTAAATATACCTTAAACCCTGCATTACTGAGGGCGGGAGAGGGCTGGCGAACTCTATATAAGCCACCCCCTCCTCAGTATCAAGGGTTCGCACCCTTTTCATCTTACTCACGCATAATCCAATCGACCGCCTCCGGGCACCGAGACGTAGGGCTGTTACTTCCTCAAAGAAGGGCCTGAACTCGTAAACCTTGCGTGCTTACAACTTCCCAATAGCTAAGGTCTAGCCTCCTCATACATACCCCCTACCTCACTGTCGGACTTAGAACCACGACAGGAACTGGGGGCGGTACTTCCGCAAGCGCGGTACTACCGCGCCCCCCATGCGGTACTACCGTAAGGCAGAAATCCCCCAGCCAGGGGAAGGAAACTTCCGTGCCTACTTCTGCAAAGAAACGGAAGTAGGAAAAACCCGACACAGTAGTACTGCCGAGGGGCGGTACTACTGGCTGACTGCATAGCGCGGTACTACCGCGCGGCGAAAACGGTACTAGCGCGGTAGGTGCGGATGTAAAAAATTACATCCGCCCTACTACCGCGAGGGGGCGGCACTAGCCTGGTGGGCAGCGGTAGTGCGGCTCCAGGAGAGCGGTACTACCGCGCCACCGCGCGGTACTACCGCGGATGCCTATGATACTACCGCTTTCCTGGGAGCAGTACTACCGCGACCAACCACAACAGCCAGACAAGGGAGGCAAGAAAACGGAGGAACCTCCAAGGGAAAAGGAGGGGACAAGAAGGAGACGTGTACGTGATGATTCCACCCAAACCTTTTCAACGCGGACCCCCTCTTAGTACGGCTTTCCTATGACTCAAATCCACCAAAAAGAAACGTAGAAAAGACGCCGTCTTCGAGGGGCACCCAACCGTCTTGTGCCTAGTAATGAAGTGTCTGGAATACTCAAGGCACACGATTAGTCCGCAAATGCGTTGTCATCAATCACCAAAACACTTAGGGATAAATATGCCCTTACAATCTCCCCCTTTTTGGTGGATTGATGACAATACGTGATTTGCACAAGGAAAATAATATTAAGTAAATGCAAACCCCTCCTCTCTAGAATATAGACGAGCTCCCCCTAGATGTGTGCCACCTAGATGAGTGCTTTGGACTACACGACACACATATACTAGGATCAAAGCTCCCTCTATATTATAGAGACAAGGCATATTTATCACTAGACAAGATAGCACAAACATGAGTTAATTATGATAGATATAGTGCATATGTCTTACACCATATGTAGGAAAGGTCTCGAAAGCATAGACCAACCAAAAGCAAATGAGGCAAACGAGGTCCAAACAAGGCACAAACGAATTCCAAACGACAAAGCAAACAAACACACCAAGCACGGCACAATGCAAATCCCTACTCTCTCTCCCCCTTTGGCATCGAGACGCCAAAAAGGCAGAGAGGACACCTACACACATGGGGTGGCTCAGGCAGAGAAGTCGTCCCACTGCTCCTCGTGCTCCTCGTCAGACTCAGCGGCGGGGACGGTCTCCTCGAAGTCATCCTCTGAACTGGTCCACTTGTATCCCTGCTTCGACATCCAGGCAGCCTCAGGTGTGATGACGTCCTCAGACCCGCCAGATACATCCTCTCCAAAGAGCCTCATAACCTTCTTGTCACGGCGGCGACTCTCCTTGTCTGCCACATGAGCCCTGTACTGTCCCTTTGCCTGCATGCAGAAGAGAGTCTTCATCTTGTCCTTTAGCTTCTTGGCCCACGACGGCTCAGAGGAAGGAGTGGTGGACCTAGCAGCACGGTTCTCAGCAACATTCTCAGCAGCAGCCTCCTCCTCACCAGCAGCCCTCCTAGCAGAAGAGGCCTCAGCAAGGGTAGTGGTGTTAGCCCAGTTGGGCTTGACGCGGAGGCTGATGGACTCATGGCGAATCCAGTCTGGAGCAAGGAACTCATCACCAGGGTACATCTTCTCCCAAGTGGTGGAGAGCAGCAGAAACAGGTACGGTTCATAGATAGGTACCTTGCGAGTGAACACCGCAAACCGAAGCTCACACCACATGATGTGTGAGACATCAAGTGGCTGAGTCTGAGAAGAACGTGCCTCTGCACACAGGAGCAACATGTCCACTAGATATGCATGGACCTTGTCCTTGTCGCCAATGCGTGGGAACAGAGTGTTGCGGAAGATGCGATGCATGATATCCAGAAAGGAGTTCAACACCCAAGTTGACTTGCCATTGGGGAGCACCTTCTCAACTAGGAAAGGCTGAAGTAGGTTCTTGTTGGCAGACTCAGAGTTGGCGTGGGGGCGAACACTAACTGGGGTGTGAAGCCCGTCATCAGGAATGTGCAGCAGATTCATGAACTCTTTCCATGTAGCAGACAGCTGACGACCGTTGGTCATCCAGGTCATCCTCCGCTCCTCCCCGGGAAGAAAGTACACTGAGGCAAAGAACTGACAGATGAGCTCAGGGTCATAGTCAAGGTGAAAGGAGATCACCGGCTCAATAGCAAACTGCTCCACCAAGTCTAGAGCCTCTCCAAAATAGTCACGAAACTTGTCCTTCCACATGTGATGCATGTCTATCCACTTGACATCCACGAAGGTATTCTGCTTGCTCTTGATCACATCCAGATAGATGAGAACCTGTTGCTTGGTCCAGAACATCTCGGTGCCTCTAAGCATAGCCCGAGGATTCACATAGGGATTGATCCTCCGGCGTTCGACATACTCAGAGACAGAAATCTCGTCCATGCCCTTAGAAGGTTCCTTTTGATTGCTGGCAGTGGTCTTGACATTGCGCTTGGGGGCATTGGAGCCCTCTGGGGCTTCATCTTGGGGGTTGTGCAGACGCTTGGAGCCAGTGTCACGACTGGGATTGGAACGGCGAGAGCCACCACCTGAGACACAAAACGCAAAACACCCACGACAACCAAGAGGGATTAATGCAAAGACCACAACAAAGCAACAGAAACATGCAGAAAGCACACATGCCTAGAGAGAGATTTGATCCCTACGGTAGTACTGCCAAGTGCTGTGAAGCTAAGATAGTAGTACTGCTCTTAGACACGGTAGTACTGTGCAAGGTCCCGGTAGTACCGGGTCTAGGAGCGGTAGTATGAGCTTAGCGCCTCAGCTAGCGCGATAGTACCGCGTCTGATGAGCGGTAGTACCGCACGAGCTAGCACGGTAGTACCGCACCTGACGGGCGGTAGTACCGCAAGAGCGGTAGTACCGCACATCAGACACGGTAGTACCGCACCGCGTCAGATCTGAACAAGTTCAAATTTGAGAAAAGCCCGCGAAACCGCGGCGGTACTACTGTTGGACAAAGCTACCACAAGACAACATATGAAGTATGATTCCTACGCAACACGACTCTCCTACATCCTACTCTCGCATAGATTTGGCCTAAAATCTCAAGAACAAGAAGTTTCTCCCCAAAA
This sequence comes from Triticum monococcum, assembly GCA_034509565.1. Lineage (NCBI taxonomy): Eukaryota > Viridiplantae > Streptophyta > Magnoliopsida > Poales > Poaceae > Triticum > Triticum monococcum. The sequence continues at coordinate 497,523,695 of CM067845.1, read as the reverse complement.
ACCTAGAAGGAAGAGAACAACCAAGAACAAGAGGGATTTGGGGAAAAACTTTGGTCCATGGCAAGAGGAAGTGGTGGGGAACGATCCCACCGGTCGGAATCTGAGGAGAGTGGTCGGAGACGGAGATCCGGCGAGGGCCTCCGGCGCCGTTCTTGAGCGAGAGAGAGAGAGAGAGAGAGAGAGAGAGACGTGGGAGAGAGACAAGTGAATGGGTATGGGGAGTTGGAACTCCCCTGCCCGAGTCATAACCCCCGTGCTCCCTCAATGGCGCGGTAGTACCGTGCCCCAACATGGTAGTACCGCTCGGCGCGGTACTTCCGAAGTACCGCACCTGAGCAGTAGTACCGTGCTACGGCGCGGTAGTACCGTGCGTCTCAAAGCGGTAGTACCGCAACAAGCCGCGGTAGTACCGTGGGCTCAAGAAGATGCACGTTTCAAGCACACGAAAAACGGGGTCTTTGCACAAACACTCTGATGCAACACGACACCACAAGACCACGCTACACACAAAGCCAGAAAGGCACACGACAAACAAAACTACCACGAGACACCACCTCTCCAAAGAGAGGGTGGTGGCCATAGCCACCTATGTTTGAGTCAATTGGTATGGCACCACAAAGAATTATCGTTGGGTCCATGACCAAAACTCGTCTTTGAAGCACAAGTACCATCAAACATGGCTAATGTGAAAGACTTGATTAATTTATGCATACTGGGGGGAGGGAGAGTTCATTGAGAGAACATCACTCCCCCTATGTCCATGCGTACATCTAAACAAGACAACACGTTGAGTATGGTGGGGTGTGCAAGGGTTCAAGCAACATTGCTCGAATCAATGATATTTAGCTCATGCCTTAACTCGCGAAATCTTGCTTCATCCAAGGGCTTCGTGATGATATCTGCAAGGTTATCATGAGTGTTGACATAGTTGAGCTCGATCTCTCCTCTCCTAATGTGATCCCGGATGAAGTGATACCGGATCTCAATATGCTTCGTCTTGAAGTGTTGCACCGGGTTGAGAGAGATCTTGATGGCACTTTCATTGTCACACCAAAGAGGCACTTTGTCACAAATGACACCGTAATCCTTTAAAGTTTGCCTCATCCATAAGAGTTGTGCACAACAACTACCGGCCGCCACATACTCCGCTTCGATGGACGAGAGAGACACACAACTTTGCTTTTTGGAAGACCAACTTACCAAAGAGCAACCAAGGAATTGGCACCCTCCGGAAGTGGACTTCCTATCCACTTTGTCTCCCGCCCAATCGGAATCCGAATACCCTACAAGCTTGAAGTTTGCTTCTCTTGGGTACCATAGGCCAAAGTTTGGGGTATGAGCCAAATATCGAAAGATTCGTTTGACCGCCACATAGTGACTTTCCTTAGGTGCGGCTTGAAACCGTGCACAAATTCCCACACTCAACATGATATCCGGTCTAGATGCACAAAGGTAAAGCAAGGAGCCTATCATGGAGCGATATACCTTTTGATCCACCGCTTTACCATTGGGATCTATGTCAAGTTGGCACTTGGTGGGCATGGGAGTGGAAGCCGGCTTGACATCACTTAGCTTGAATCTTTTGAGCATGTCTTGAGTATATTTGGCTTGATTGATGAAGGTTCCTTCTCTTCTTTGCTTCACTTCGAACCCTAGAAAGAACTTCAACTCTCCCATGGAAGACATCTCGAACTTTGAGGTCATGAGAGCGGCAAATTCCTCATTGAAAGCTTTGTTAGGGGAACCAAAGATGATATCATCAACATATAATTGGCACACAAACAACTCCCCTTTGACCTTCTTAGTAAAAATAGTGGGGTCGATTAGCCCAACTTCAAAACCACGGTCTTGTAACAACTCGGTAGGTGGTCATACCACACACGTGGGGCTTGTTTAAGGCCATAGAGTGCCTTATCGAGTTGATACACATGATCGGGAAAGTAGGGATTCTCGAACCCGGGGGGGGGGGGTTGCTTGACATAAACCAATTCATTAATGGGACCATTAAGAAAAGCACTCTTCACATCCATTTGTTGTAACTTAAAGTGAAGATGAGAAGCATAAGCAATCAACATGCGAATAGATTCAAGACGAGCAACAGGAGCAAAGGTTTCACCGTAGTCGATACCCTCGACTTGGGAGTAGCCTTGTGCTACCAAACGAGCCTTGTTGCGGATGATAATCCCATGGGCATCTTGCTTGTTCTTAAATATCCACTTGGTTCCAATGACACTGTGGTTCCCCGTCGGTCTTGGCACCAATCTCCACACTTTGTTGCGCTCGAAGTTGTTGAGTTCTTCATGCATGGCATTGAGCCAATCCGGATCTTCTAGCGCCTCATAGACCTTGTGAGGTTCCACACAAGAGACAAACGCGTGATGCTCACAATAGCTTGCTAATTGTCTATGAGTGCTTACCCCCTTTCTTAAGTTTCCAAGCACATTCGTCATGAGATGATCCTTGGTGGAGAGCTTGGAAGCAACCTTGGCGGCACAATGCTCCAATTCCTTCTCGGGGGTGAGACGAGGAGTGGTCACTTGATCATCTTGAGCGTCGTCTTGAGCTTGTTCTTGTTCTTGAACTTGCTCGGAGGAGAGAACTTGACCTTGGGCATCACTTGATGTGTCGACACCGTCTTGAGCGTGATCTTGCGCTTGGTTGTGTTCTTGAGGATGAGGGCCTTCATGTTGTTCTTCGGAAGCGTGTGGGCCTTGGGTTGGTGATGGCTCCACTTGGCTAGAGCTTTGTCCTTCTCCTTCGGACACAAGGGGTTCCTCAATGGGTAGGATAAATCCAACACCCATTCTTCTTATGGATTGGGGAGGAATTTCATCACCTACATCACAAGTGCCACTTTGCTCCACATGGGAGCCGTTATTCTCTTCAAACTCCACGTTACATGTCTCCTCAATAAGTCCCGTGGATTTATTGAGGACACGGTAAGCATGAGAGTTTGTAGCATAACCAACAAATATGCCCTCATAAGCTCTAGCTTCAAATTTAGACAACCGAACACCTTTCTTGAGAATGAAACACTTACACCCGAACACCCGGAAGTACTTGAGGTTGGGCTTGTTACCGGTGAGTATCTCATATGGAGTCTTGTTCAAGCCCTTGCGGAGGTAGAGCCGATTGGATGCATGACACGCGATATTGATGGCTTCGGCCCAAAAGTTGTACGGAGACTTGAACTCCGCCATCATGGTCCTTGCCGCATCCATCAACGTCCAGTTCTTCCTCTCCGCAACACCGTTTTGTTGAGGGGTGTAAGGTGCGGAGTATTGATGCTTGATCCCCTCATCACTAAGAAACTCATCCAAGGTGTAGTTCTTGAACTCGGTGCCCTTTTCACTTCTTATTGTCAAGATCTTTGCATTGTGTTGATGTTGTGCTTCATTTGCAAAGTCAATGACGGTTTGTTGGGTCTCGCTCTTCCTCTTGAAGAAATACACCCAAGTGTATCTTGAGTAGTCATCCACAATCACCAAGAAATACTTCCTACCCCCAAGACTATCGAAGGATGGAGGCCCAAAAAGATCCATGTGAAGGAGCTCCAAAGGCCTCTTTGAGTAAATGATAGTCGTGGGAGGGTGAGCCTTCTCATGTAGCTTTCCTTCGATACAAGCACTGCAAGCACGATCTTTAGCAAAACTGACATTCGTTAGTCCACGGACATGGTCCCCCTTGAGGAGACTTTGCAAAGATCTCATATTAACATGGGCTAAACGGCGATGCCAAAGCCATCCCACATCAACTTTAGCCATTAGGCATGTCGCGGTCTTAGTGGGTCGCTCCGAAAAGTTAATCACATATAGACCGTTCTTGACATGCCCAACAAAGGCTACTTTAAGAGTCTTGCTCCACAAGAGGGCCACGGTATCGATATCAAGGAAAGTGACAAAGCCCATGATTGCAAGTTGACGAACGAAAAGTAAATTGTATGCAAGGGACTCAACAAGCATGACCTTCTCGATCGTGAGATCATGAGAGATGACCACCTTGCCAAGTCCCAATACCTTGGAGGATGAGGCGTCACCCCACTCGACATTGGTGGGCATAGATGGAATCTTGTGCACGTCCACCACCAAGTCCTTGCTTTCGGTCATATGATTTGTAGCTCCGCTATCGAGCAACCATGATCCCCCACCGGAAGAAAACACCTACAAGAGATTAATGCTTGGTTTTAGGTACCCATTTTGTAATGGGTCCTTTGATGTTAGTAACAAGGGTCTTTGGAACCCAAATAGACCATTCAATGTATTCATGAAGAGAACCAACGAATTTGGCATAGACATGCCCATCACTAGCACGTTATAACACATAAGAAGGATTAAAGTCGCTGGCTTTGATGCGAGGAGTGACATTGTCCCTTTTGACAACGCCACCCTTCGCATTGTTCTTCTTCTTCTCCTCGGAGGCACTTTCTCCCTCCTTCACAAAGGTTTGCATGAGAGGAGGAGGTCCTTTGGTCTTGTCATTCTTCTTCTTGTTCTTGGAGTCGGGCACGTACCCAACCCCTTCTTTGGCTACAACTCCCTTTTGGTTGAACAAGAGATCGTTGAGGTTCTTCTTGCCTTGTATGCAAGTCGCAAGACCTCTCTCAAGTTGCCCCTTTAGCTTAGCGTTCTCCTCAACGAGATGCACATGCTCACAACACGGGTTAGTAGCATTTGCATTATCAATGAACATCATACGACAAAAAGTGGCTTTTTCCTTGGTTAGCTTTACTTGAAGTTGATCATGAGACTCTTTGAGGCTAGCATGAGCACCCTTCAAGACCTTGTGAGCCTTGTCAAGTATATAAAACTCCTCTTTGAGTCTAGTAAGATCAACCTCAAGTTCGGCCTTCTCGGAGTTTAGCACATGAGAAACAATGAGGACATGATCATAATCTTTCTTTAACTTAGCATGATCAACGTTGTGTGACTCCTCAAGAGCCAAACAAAGACCACACTCTTCCTCAAGAGCATTGGAAAGATCCGAAATCTCATCGGCATAGTCACGACTATGCACTTCCATCTTAGTGATGGTGTCTTCGTGAGCCTCGATCATGTCATTGGCTTCACCAAGTTGTTCCAAAAGAGCAACAAAGTGCTTCTTGGATTTTCCCTTGAGTTTGCACATAAAGGTATCAAACTCATTAGCCTCCACATTAGCTCCCTCAAGTTCATTAATGCTATCCGTCAGAGAAGGATGATTAATGATGGCAGTTTTGATGTTGGGGGTTACCTTGTTGGTGGCTTTAGCCATGAGGCACTTGGCAGTGATGCTCTCATTGGGTGAGTCGAAGAGAGACACCCGTGGAGTTGTCGCAATGGCAATGGAGGCCATGGCAACCGACTCATCACCTTCATCATCGTCATCATCCTCATTGTACTCTTCTTGTACCACCAATGCCTTGGGAGGAGTCTTCTTGGTGAAGTTGCTCTTGTTGGGGAACGACTTGGCCTTGTCCTTTCGGATGAGCTTGTCACCATTGTCTTCCCTCTTCTCATACGGGCACTCCACAACAAAATGACTCACGTTGCCACAATTGTAGCAAGTCCTTACACGTTGCTTGCTCTTCGTGCCACTTGAGTTGTTTTTGCTAAAGTTTGGCCTCGAGTTTTTCTTGCTCCAAAATTGCCTTGAAGCAAGTGCCATGTGTTCATGATACGCATACTTCGTATCTTCGGGGTTGCTCTCCTCTTCTTCCTCTTCTTCTTCTTCAACGGTGAGCTTGGCCTTCAATGCAAGGTTAGGCTTCTTTGCCCTTTGAGAACGAAGCACCACATTGTCGGCGGTCTTGTCCAAAATGTTCATGGCCACAAACTCATCCAATACTTCGCTTGAGGTCAAAGTGTGGAAGTCCGGTCTTTGACAAATGACGGAGGACATGGCCTTGTGGTAGGGCATCATTGCCTTGAGGAATTTGCGCTTGATCCAATTGTCATCCGTGTCCTTGCTCCCGTGATCTCACAGTGACACCGCGAGTTTGGTTACTCTCCGATAAATCTCACGAGGTTCTTCATCTTCTTTCATTGCAAACTCATCGGCCTATGCACCACTTCATAGTTGAAGTGTTGAATGCTTGCGCTTCCCCGGTAGAGAGAGACAACACAATGCCATGCATCTTTGGCCAAGGCGAAGGGACGAAGATGAGGTAGGTCTTCAGGTGGAATTGCATCTTGAATGATGAAGAGAGCATTCTCATTGAATTGATTATCCGCGGCTTCTCGAGGAGTGAAGTTGCTTGGATCATGCGGATAGAAACCTTCTTCAATGATTCGCCAAAGGTTAGTGTTCACATGATTTAAATGCCGTTTAAAGCGGTAAACCCAAGAATCAAAGTCCTTATTTTTCACAATCTTAGGGGAAGGACCGGCATGATTCAAATGAGTGGAAGGAACCGGTCCATCATAAAAAAGCGGTGGTTCCACATGAGCAAAGATGCCGGTGCCATTTTTACCACTAGAAGAAGGAGCCTTTTCACTACTAGCTTCCCCCTTATCGGAGATAGCATCCGTCACCTTGTCGGTGGGATCACCCACTTTCAACGGTGCGGTGGATAGTTTAAGCCCCTCAAGGAATTTAGTAAACATGCTTTCAACCTCGGTCGTCATGGAGGTTTTCAATGTCTCCAAGGCCACATTGAACTCCTCACGAGAGACCGAGGTTCCCCCATCGCCTGTAGACGAGGTCGGATTCGCACCGGAGTGTTCCTCCACACTGTCTACGGTATCAACCATACTCTTTGGACCGTAAAGTCCTTAATAAAGAGACGAGGCTCTGATACCAATCGAAAGGATCGATATCGTTGACTAAAGGGCGGGGGTGAATAGGCAACTAACAATTTTTAGCTTTTCTTTAACAATTTAAACTTTGCATCAAAGTAGGTTGTCTAGATATGCAACTAGGTGAGCAACCTATATGATGCAACAAGGATAGGAACACAAGCAAGCAAATACTATGAAACAAATAAGATTGCACAAGTAAAGGCACGAGATAACCAAGAGTGGAGACGGTGGAGACAAGGATGTGTTGCCGAAGTTCCTTCCCTTTGAGAGGAAGTACGTCTCCGTTGGAGCGGTGTGGAGGCACAATGCTCCCTAAGAAGCCACTAGGGCCAGCGTATTCTCCTCACACCCTCACACAATGCGAGATGCCGTGATTCCACTATTGGTGCCCTTGGAGGCGGCGACCGAACCTTACAAACAAGGTTGGGGCAATCTCCACAACTCAATTGGAGGCTCCCAACAACACCACGAAGCTTCACCACAATGGACTATGGCTTCGCGGTGACCTCAACCGTCTAGGATGCTCAAACACCCAAGAGTAACAAGATCCGCAAGGGATTAGTGGGGGGAATCAAATATCTCTTGGTGGAAGTGTGGATCGAGGCCTTCTCAACCACTCCCGAGCAAATCAACAAGTTTGATTGGCTAGGGAGTGAGATCGGACGAAAATAGAGCTTGGAGCAATAATGGAGCTTGGGGGTGGAAGAGGTAAGTCAACGGGGACGAAGGGGACCCCTTATATAGTGTGGGACAAAGATCCAACCGTTACCCACCAACCAGCCCGCGGCCAGCGGTACTACCGCGCCTGGCCAGTGGTACTACCGCAGGGTCGCACGGTACTACTGCTTGCAACCAAGCGGTACTACCGCACGGCTGTGCGGTACTACCGTACAGACCCACGGTACTGCCGCAACCCCAGCGACAGTAAAGATAAAACAGACGCGCAGGAACTGGGGGCGGTACTTCCGCAAGCGCGGTACTACCGCGCCCCCCATGCGGTACTACCGTAAGGCAGAAATCCCCCAGCCAGGGGAAGGAAACTTCCGTGCCTACTTCCGCAAAGAAACAGAAGTAGCAAAAACCCGACACAGTAGTACTGCCGAGGGGCGGTACTACTGCCTGATTGCATAGCACGGTACTATCGCGCGGCGAAAACGGTACTACCGCGGTAGGTGCGGATGTAAAAAATTACATCCGCCCTACTACCGCGAGGGGGCGGCACTAGCCTGGTGGGCAGCGGTAGTGCGGCTCCTGGAGAGTGGTACTACCGTGGGCACCCGCGGTACTACTGCGCCACCGAGCGGTACTACCGCGGATGCCTACGGTACTACCGCTTTCCTGGGAGCAGTACTACCGCGACCAACCACAGCATCCAGACAAGGGAGGCAAGAAAACGAAGAAATCTCCAAGGGAAAAGGAGGGGACAAGAAGAAGACGTGTAGGCGATGATTCCACCCAAACCTTTTCAATGCGGACCCGCTCTTAATAGTATGGCTTTCCTACGACTCAAATCCACCAAAAAGAAACGTAGAAAAGACGCCGTCTTCATCAGTCTTCGAGGGGCACCCAACCGTCTTGTGCCTAGCAATGAAGTGTCTGGAATACTCAAGGCACACGATTAGTCCGTAAATACGTTGTCATCAATCACCAAAACACTTAGGGATAAATATGCCCTTACAATATGGATGAAAACGTAGCAGAAACGGATGGAACTGGGTGCCACCACATTTGTTTTCATATTTCTTTGTGGAGGTGGAAACAAATACATAAGCCGCTGAAATAAATATGGAAACGAATATTACCGGAAACGAAAATGGAGCAAATACATCACAGACATGGAGACGGGAGCGAAGTGTTCATCGGAAGTAGTGACCCCTTGAACCAAAGACAAAAACAAGAAGCCGATAAAGTTGTCTAGTTGATAAGATGACTACTAAATATTATGATATATCATGGCTCTATACTCTATAATAGGATATGTCATCGATGGGGGCGTGCTTGCTTTGGGATTAGGGGTTCTAGTCGTGTGTTGCCATGCTTGATGGAGTAAATCTAATGCAGACGTTGGGCCATCTGAGCCATTCTGCTCGTCGTGTGTAGGGCCTAATTGTGTGTATGCTGGGCCATAAAATAGCCATGTGCTCACATTCAAAACGCAAAGTTCCATATTAATGGAAACGGAAAAATAGCCATGTGCTCACATTCAAAACGCAAAGTTCCATATTAATGGAAACGGAAACTTCCATTTCTACGCCTGTTCCATCGTAAAACATTGTTCTGTCTCCATTTTTGTTTTCGCATAAAAAATTGTGTTTCCATTTTTGTTTTGCAAATTTCCATTTCCGCTTCCATTTTTCCTCTCCATTTCTATTTTTTGCTGGAAAAGCGGAAAGTTTCCGCTCCATTTCCATCCCTATCTGCGGATACGTTTTTTTGCTGGGAAAAGCTAGTTTGATCGAGGATCTAGAATTGCTTTACCTAAGCAAGTATAGTGAAGTCGCCTCCATTTTCGACTTCTATTGTGACAGAGGGATGTAATATCATAATCGAGAGAAAATCATGATTAATTTTTTTAATTAGACCGAGTTACTTCGAAATCCCTTTTTATCAATTTCTTTATTACCCCAAGGGGACTATCCTATTGGCGGGGTATCATTATTGAGCGATCGCTAGCTATCTGGAAATGGAGTGTTAGTTTTAAACAAAGATTGTGTGGGTGTGAAGTATATTGAAGATCAAGGTTTTCCTTCTTATTAACTTGATCAAAGAGGATAAAAAATAATAAATGACCAACAAAACTTCGAGTGAGTAGCTTAACATGAGGAGGTGGCGAGTTAGTAGGGGAAGAGATTTTCAAAAGGTAGGTTTTCGACAAGGCTACGGTCTAACTTTTTCTTCCTAGCGGTGTTCAATATGAAAATAAAGGCGCTCCACGTTGGGAATGGTGTACTATGTATGGTTGGTATTTCAGGTACAACTGATCAGGGTTAGCACGAAATTGAAATATCAAAACTGTAAACAATTATCCACACAAAGATATGTTTTGTAACTATTTGGTATCGGTTTTCAGTCGGGTTATGGAATCCAGACACTCACAGGTATGAAATTCACTTACTTGGACATCAGAGAATCTACACTGAGAACAATATGTCTTACAACCCATGACCTTATGGAACTATTCACACATGAAGATCAGATCACATGAACAAATCATTAAAGAACACATCATGAAGATTGATTGATTCATAATATGTCTTACAATGGATGCCAGATGTGATATTCATTACAAAGTATGGCTAGCTGGCTGAGTACTACGGTGGTGGTGATGATGGCGGCTATGGAGATGTAGGTATGAAATGGCGGCGTCTAGGGTTGTTGTGGATAATGAAGATGGCGCTTTCGACGGTGAAAGATGTTGTTTCTGGCGTTGACCTCTTCACGGTATTTGTAGTGGTGGATCAGAGGGTGCCCCTGGCAGGCCATACAATAGCGCATACAAGTGTGTGCGGTCGTATGGAACATCATCTTTTGCTCTGGCTCCCACTTGATCTCCTCTATCTCATGTTTACTCATTTCCATGTATTGCCTTGATTTCGTTCATAAATAGTCCATTTCTTGTGGAAACAAACTAAATATAGGATATTTGGAATCCTTTGCATTCATTAGTCATTAGTGGCAATATTAGAGCGAATATCTTTGTTTTTATGAAATATCTTGGTTTACACTCAGGTTTGACAAGCTTAAAATAAACTTTCATTAGAATGACAATCAAAAGTATAGATACATTTGGGACGTACCAGACAGCCACCCAGGGATGCCGCCCCGGCACCCAAGACCCACACTCCATGCACCACACCAACTACTGTTCCACGAACACCGAAGGAAACCACCAAACCATGACGAAGGCGCAAACTGGCCTCACCCCAGGGTTTCCCCTAGTTATCCCTGTGGAAGCCTAAATTTGTTGGGCAGCGGTGATGGTCTTGGTGTTGTATCCTCCTTGAAGGTGCCAAACTGGGAGCTTTGTGCTTTGTGGTCGATGGGTGTTGTTGGGTGCGGGTGGGGTTGGCAGTTCTGTCCTTCGTCATCCTAGTTTGAAGCTTCCCCTTCTCTATGGGATGACTGTGGGCAGCGGCGTTGTTCTGCTTGAGGAAAGCCAGCGTCGGATCGTCGGGTGTGCGCTAACCCTCTTTGTGTGCCCATCTTTTGGCGGCAAACATTACTGTTCTTGGGGGAGCATATCCACCTTTTTATGGTGCAACGCCTTTCGATCCAGGCGAGGAGGTTGTGGCCTTCTTCAGAGGTTGGTTTGGATGGATGTGTGGTGATGGGGCCCTTAGTTTTCTGGTGATGGCATTCCCTGTCAGTGGCAGTCATCCTTTCTCCTCCAGAGCCAACATGTTTTAGTCTCTAGTGCTTCATTCGCAGTTGAGGACCTCGTGTGTGAGCGCTCGATTGTTAGGTTGAACGGGATTACACTCATACCCCAAGTGGCAGTCAGGGCCGGGCCCACAGTGGTGCAGAAAGTGCGGCCCGCACAGGGCCCAAAATTCTGGAGGGCCCCATATTTTTCATATAGGTCTAGTAATAATTCAGCGCTGCTGCCTACTGGGCCGAGCGACTAGGCCCATCGGCCATCAAGCCAGAGCGACGAGGCATCGAGCGCGACTCCTCCTACTTGATCAGAGTCGATCGCTGCATTATCTAAAAAAGAACTAGATCGCTACAGGGAGTCAGGGATCGGGATCGTGGCGGCTACAGGAAAAGAACTTCTCGTCCGCTCGTCGCCTGGAGGCTGGAGACCTCGAGTCCTCCATGCCGACGCCTTGCCCCTCGTGGCTCTGCCTCGGTCCCTGCGTCCCTGGTCCTTAGATCGGTTGGAATTCGGATTCAGGCCGACTAAGCGTCAGGCAGCTGCCAGAGTGCCGCCGTTGCCTTTCTCGCTTCCTTTCTCAAATTTCAGACTCGTCAATGTCGTCTCGTCCGATTGGGTGATGACCGACTCTAGCCTTTAAGTGCTTAAGTGAGTCCTTCTTTTTGATTAACTTTGGTCTCTATATACTCGTAATCCCTTATTTTCTAATTAATTATTGACAAGGATCGTTACTTCGTTAGAGGTTAGTTCTTACCTCATAGGTTAAGGATCACAAGACTGAGATTAGGTGAGTTAGACGGTTCATCTAATTTCCAAACATGGACACATAATCATTCCTGTCACAGTTGCATCGGCAGAAAGAATATTTTCTAAATTGAAGCTATTGAAGTCCTATATGTGTACCACTATGACACAGCAAAGACTCAATGACTTGGCCATAATAACACTTGAGAGTGAACTGTTGGAGAAGATTGATTACGAGGGTATCATTGAAGATTTCATTACAAAGAATACTACAAGAATGAGGATGTTCAAATAAATAGCAACCGTGAGTTCGACAGGTTTGACTTTTTAATATGACCAATTGTTATGTAAGACATTATATTATATACATTATAATTTTTTTCTGTGATATATATATATACATATATATATACATATATATATACATATACATTATAATTACTCGTTAGTTTATTATTTTGTAAAATAGGGCTCCGGATTTTGCCGGCCCGGCCCTGGTGGCAGTCATCCTTTTTCCTCTAGAGCCAACATGTGTGAGCGCTCAATCGTTAGGTTGGAAAGAAGTGTTACACAAGGATTACACTCATACCCCTAACCTGCACTAGCCAAGTTTTGGACTCGCTCCACCGTCGACTATGCGACTAGCCGTGGCGTCACCGGCTCCCGCTCGTTCATGGCTCACACTCGCCGTTTAGTCTGTGGCCATCCACGACCTTCCCGTTTCTCGCTTGGGGCGAAGCAGAGAAGTGACCGACACGATGAAAAATTTCAGTTACCTGATGTTTTACAAAACTGAAACAGGAAAACTTCGAGCACGACAAACCACCAAATGAAATGCCCAACCTTGAAGTAATAATCATAACTGCCACTGTAAATATGCAATCACATTTATACATAGCCTCTTTTTTTTTTTTGCGAAAGCACACTTATACATAGCCTAATGCCATTCCGCATTTATAGTCCTCGTCTCGAAAGAAAAATATAAAACACTAGCTCACTTAACGATTACTATTACTCACTTAACGATGCATGGTTCATACTAGTACTCTGCAGCATACACGTACTCGTACAAGCAGAAGCAAAAATCGGTCAGGCAGCTCTGGCCAGCTCCCTGTCCACGGCCACCTTGAGAAAGCTTCCCTCCTCGACCACCATCTGCACCGGCACGAACCCGAGCCCGCTGGCCACGGCGAGCATGACCTCCTTCATCTCAGCCCTGAACTCGTCGCGGTCCACGGTGCCGTTGCCGTCGTGGTCGAAGCGCGCGAACAGGCCGCGGTAGAGCCCCGCGAGCTCGTCGGGCCCCAGGGCGCCGGCCTCGTCGACGCCGAAGTGCTTCTCCAGGACCCGGAGGCTCATGAGCTCCCGGGCCATCTCGGCGTAGGAGAGCAGGCCGTCGTGGTTGGCGTCGAGCGCCGCGAAGCGGCCGTCGACGGAGGCGTTGAAGGCGCCCTCGTCCTCCACGAAGCTCTGCACCGTCTTCCCGTCCAGGATCTCCACGCTCATCTTGAAAAGAAATCTCTCTGCTGCAACTGATGTTGGAGTTTCAGGAGTTTCTCGTGTTGTGTGTTGTGATCTCGGCCGGTTTGTGGACGTGGGGAAGAGGTGTTGGCCGTGGCCGGTATTTATAGCTGGCGCTGCTTCATTTGGTTACGGTGGTCGGCAATATCGCTGTGGGATGCGCCGAGGTTGACGAGACTCGCTTCAGATGTAAGCAAAGTATTTTGTCTTCCCCACAGAATCGTGTGGTGTTGGCTGGTGTCGGCCGCGTCGCACAAGGGTGTTGACAGCAACGGCGGCGTCTCGTGCTGAAGAATTTTAATACGCGCGGAATATGCGTAGGTGCGACGACATGGAAAGCCCTCGAAGCAAAGGCCATGACATGGACACTGATCGGTCATCGGTCAAAAGAGTAACGACGGCCGACTACGAGTCGTCCTACGCGCACCGTACGCCTAGCTCAAGGCCCCTGTTTCTCCTCCCCACACGGACATGGATTTTGTTTGCTTTTTATTTATTTGGATCACCCGTCTGCTGTCAATGTTCGTACTTTGATTTGGATCAGTCGAATGCGTCCAACGGGAGCGAATGCATGTTTTGACATGGCCACCAAGACATTTTGTCGAACACCTGATGGGCTAGTCCTCTTGAACAGCCCCACGCCCGCCCGTGCTCCCGCGCCCGCCCCGCCACGTGCCTCCGTGCTCGTAGGACCGCGCATGCTCATCTGCTCGAGCACCCTCGCGCGTTTCCTCTCGGCCCTCACGTCCGCCGTGCCCCGCGCTTCACTCGCCTCCCCACGCTCGCCGCACCCGCTGCCGCCCATGCTCGCGCCCGCACCTCGAGCGCTCGCTCTCCCGCCCGTGCCCGCCTCACGCGCCCACAAACCCCGCTTCTGCTCGCACTCGCGCCCGCTCCCGGCCGTGCATCCGCGTCACGCCACAGCACGCGCCCCGCTCCAGCAATAGTGGCGGGGCGAGTGCGGCCCGAGCTCGACGAGGTCGGGCGAGCGCGGACAGGAGTGACGGCCGGGCGCGAGGGAGGCAAGGCCGGCCGCAGCTCGCACTATTAGGAAAAAGCCTATACACAAAATCTTACCGGTAGCGCTGTACAAAATCAAACGCTACTGCTACTTAGTAGCAACGCGCGTGAATAAACCGCGCTACTGCTATGACTTTTGCAGTAGCGCGTACTAGCGAAAAGCGCTGCTGCTATGTTTGAACTGGGCGCGTATGGCTAGCCCAACCTAGCAGTAGCGCGTATACTGGCCCAGCGCTACTGCTACTCTCCTTAGCTGTAGCGCGCTTACGTGTAAGGCGCTGCTGCTACTGGAAATAAAATAAAGTGAAAAACAAGTAGAAACGTAAATGAAAATGAAAGAAATAGAAAAAGGAGAAAAGAAAAAAATAAAATGTAAAGAAAAATAAAAGAAAAAAGGGAAAAAAGGAGAAAGGAATAGCAGTAGCGGGTTTCAGGAAACACGCTATAGCTAACTTAGCTATAACGCGTTTTCAGAAACGCGCTACCGTTACGTTTCACTTAAACAGCGGTACCCCCCCACCCCCTGCCCCCGGCCACCACTTCTTCCCCAAATCCCCCGCCCTCGCCGCCGTCTCCCCAATTCGCCGTCGCCCCACTTCGCCGCCGTCTCCTGCCGGCGTGCACGCCCGCAACCTCACCGTCTCCCCCCGAGGCTGCTGTCATCCTCACCGCCGCCGCCCGAGGCCGCCCTTAGCCTCATCGCCGCCGCCCGAGACCGCCCTCGACGTCACCGTCGGCGCCCTCCACCTCACCGCCGCCCGAGCCCGCCCAGGACCGCCGTTGCCCGTGCCCGAGCCCGCCCTCCGCCCCTGCCTCCGTCACCGAGCACCTCCCCGCCACCGTCTCTCCCCTCTCTGTAAGTCCCCCACCCTCCCCCACTCATCTCTCTCTGCATTTTAGAGAAAAAATTAGTAGAGCAAAAGTTTGTTTATAGCAAAAAATTTAGTTTAGAGCAAAGGATGTTAAGTAGTAGATGTTAGAGCAAAAATTAGTTTAGAGCAAAAAATTTGGTTACAGCAAAAGTTAGTTAGGGCACTAGGGTTTAATTAGGGTAGATGCTGCTTGTATAGTATATAGTGATACTAGTAGATGTTAATTAGGTTAGGGCAATAGTGGTACTAGTAGATGTTAATTAGATGTTTTTCAGTTAGGGCACTAGAGTTTTGCTAGGTTAATTAGGTTAATAGTGCTGCTAGTAGTAGTGGTACAGTAGGTTAATTAGGTGATGTTAAATGAATAACCTAAATGAATGAAATTAGTAGTTAACTGGTTTTTTTCCTTTCGTCATTATAGAGCACTAAAGTTAACTGAATTTTGTTCTATTAGTAGTTAAATGAATTTTCTTCTACACTTTGTTTTTTAATTAGCTTGTGAAATTTGGACATGTGGTTGCTCATGTATATTTGGACATGTGTTGCGGTGTCGAAGAGGGATATTTGAACACTGTTTCCAGGGAATGATGCTGAGTGGCCTATGTTTTGCCGGAATGTTGATTCATTTCTGTTCCGGCAAATTTTAGATTCTCGATTTGTCCACTTTTTAGCAAAGGTCATGCCGAAATTTTCCGTGAATTTTGGCATGACTTGTGCTACAAACTAGGACATATCGAGTGCCCGTGATTTGCCGCACCAGGAAGGAGTCAACATTCCTGCAAAACAATAGGCCTTTTTTATGTCATTATTCATTTTATTAGGTCTAGAATTAATTGACTAGATTTAATCATAGGAAACATGGCTAGCAACGATGAAGGACAGGATTCTGGTGATTGCGACGACGCCTACCGGGCGGCAGACGAATTTTTTAGCCTTACCGACGATCAACCGATGTTATTGCTGGGCCCACTGGTGGCATCGGGGACTGAGACCGACACGCAGACCGGTGCTGAGACTGAGACCGGCGCTCAGACTCAGACCGGCATCGAGACCGGCGCTGAGACTGAGACCGGCGCTGCCTCGGGGAGCGGAGCCGGTGTAGAACCGAAAGCAAAGAGGCAACGGGTTCCTAACAAACTCAGGACTACTAGAGTGGTGGTCACGGAGGTGGACGACGGCAATTTTGAGCCAACGGCGCCCGAGGAAGCGCGTCGATGCTACGGCAATCAAATAGGCTGCATCGTACGGACAACTGCCACCATCAACGATGAGAAACTACAGAAGATAGAAAATATGAGGAGCTCCCTCCTAAAGAAGTTTCACCAGATATTCTTGTTCCCGGGCCGTAATGAGAAGGATTATAAAGATCCAGATGAGGACCCGGCAATGAAGAAGATAAACAAACACGCCATGACCAAGTTTAGCGACGCGTTGGCCGCCTGGAAAAATCGAGTGAAAGCAAGGATCATCGACAAGAAGGAACCCTACTCCGAGATTGTAAAGGACAATCCGACAATCACGGAAGAGCAGTTTCAAATATTCAAGGAGGCTTGCGAGGCCGAAGATGCCAAAAAAAAGTCTAAGTACATGAAGGGGTTTCAAGAGAGGAACTTTGGGAGCCACCACCTCGGAAGCCGTGGTTACGGCGGAAAGAGGTCCAAATGGGCCAAGGAGGACGCGGAAGCCGCGAGTCTGGGCATCCCAGACCCCTTGGCGGAGTTCACCGTCCCGCAGGAGCGTGACGTCCTCAGGGCCAGGGCCCAGCCCCGTTGGGACCCAGTGAAGAAGGTTTACGAGACAACAGCGGTCATTACGGAGTTCATGAGACTGCTGGTAATTTTAGTTTCTGATCAATTCGACTGCACACGTTAGTCATATTTGTAAACAATCCTTGTGCCTTTTGCAGAGAGGGAAGCACGGGATTGCGGACGAAAGCGATTCGTCGTCTGAGGCATTGGCGAGGCCCAAGTGGGACACTCCATTCAACCGGGCGTTGAACATATTGAAACAATAATCGGTGGATACTCGACCATCGTATGGACGCGTGCACGGTGTCGGAGACGGCGCCACGTGGAAGAAGTACTACCATGAGACCACGGAGGAGAGAAAGGAAAGACGGAGGTTAAATGAAGAAAACATCGACAAGAGGGTTGAGATTGCGGTTGAGAATAAATCAACGCAGACAGTCGCAACAGCGGTAGCTGCCGCAAAACAGGTGGCTGTAGATATTTCTACTACCTTGGTTCCGGCCGTTTTCAATTGGACCAGGCAAAATCCAGAAAAAATGCAGCGAACTTTCCCCTTGCTGACTTCTTGGCGGGGAGCAGCTCCACTAGCGTTGCACCAGCACCTGCAGCTGCACCTGCTCCCGCACCGGCTCCCGCACCGGACGTGCTAGGCGGTGCTTCGTCTTTGGCTGAGCTCGACGCCCTCACGGTATCTGTCACACCGGCCCCCTTCAATATAAATGTATAATCTCCCGTTTTCATTGCCTTTCGGATGTCTCACGTCGCAGACTTTTCTTTGCAGGCCGACGAAACCCCGTGCACCATATTGTACACCATTGGCGACCAGAAGATGGACATGGGGAAGGCGACAATAATGGAGCCGAAGGAACCATTGTTCCACAGCCGGCCGATCCCCCCGAACGTCTTCAAGGTTTCCGTGGCCAGTGTCAAACCGGGCCACGAGAATTTGCCTCCTCCAGTACTACTGGGGGATGACGACGAGACACCGCGGTGGCTTGGTGATTGTTGCAATGCTGGGTGGGTCCTGTTGTGGCCAAAGAGTCTGCTTCGTCTGGAGGCGGCCGGGAGCACACCCACGAGCACGCAGCCTCAGCAAGGTATGAACATCAACACCCCACCTACCCAATTAGCGCCGGGTGTCAGGTTGGGTGATAGTGGACGGGGTAAGGAGGAGGCTCCATTAGTTGCTGATGACGTCGCCATGGATGAGGATGAGGACGACGATGGCGCTGCTGAGCAGTATGTCTATATTGGCGCCTCCTCAGGGTTTGAATGTCATGAGTCGGTGCCTGAATTGCCGTCTCAACGTATTATGGACGACCCTCCGTTAGTAAAGAAGTTTAGGAAGAGAGCGAGGAAAGGCAAAAAAGTTGTTTCTATGATCCAGCCGCCTCAGCAGCCTCGGCTTCAGGACCGTATAGATATCCCTGATGCGGATAAATGGCATATCCCCGGTCAACCAATCCTACCTGCAACAGCGCTACGGGCCAGATTCGGCGATCTAAAGAGACTTCATGACGATGTGCTGCGGGTAGGGAAATACCTCATCGCCTCGAAAGATCCAGGATACCCACACTACGTGGTTAACGTTCCGCGGCAAATGTCGTACGTCGACAGCTTCCCAGCGGATAAGTTCTTCCTCCGATTCGATTACATATTCGACATGTTTCACGTGAAGAAGCTGGATTTTACGTTTGTCCGCCTTTATGCCTTGCACGTGAACTACATCATCGGGGTTGAGCAGATATCTCATATCTGTGTCGCTGACCCATACTACATGCATGAGGTCTTCTTGGGAGTCTGCACAAAGCACCGTGAATACGCGAGGGGTTACATCGCCAGTTTCATGCTCGCCAATAATGACAAGGGGGTGATTCTCGTGCCTTATCATCCCATGTAAGTCATCCGCGCTGCTATCCTTCCTTCGATTTCAATCATTCATTTGCACGGTGGAGGCTAATTAATTTGAGGACTTATTTTGCGCAGCGGCGGCCGCACCGTCCTCGTCATCCTCTACCCCCGATTCTCCCGCGCTCTTTACTTGGACTCGTCGAAGAACATTCACAAAAAGGATTACACCCACATCAAGGATGTTCTCAACAGTGCTATGTATTACTACCAATCAATGGGTGGAGAGGTCAGGGACAAGAAGATAAGGGGCGGCAGGGTCGCCTTCGGCCATAAGACCGACTTCTGCTGCATCCAGCAACCGAACGATTCTCTTAATGATGGATTCTATGTCCTACACCACATGCTGGAGTACAGACGGGATCACCAGAACCTTCGCATGGCACCTTCTTCCGGCGATGCCCATATTCTGCAATGGGCAAAGGACATATGAGATATCGAGGATCATCGACTTCGAGCTGAGTTCTATAACATCCAGCGCGAACTTGCCCAAATCATCATGAAGGAGGTCGTCGGAAAAACAGGGATGTTCTACGGAGAAGGACAAATGTCGCGGGAAGACGTCCGAACATGGATAGCCTCTCAGCGTCTTGACCTGAAGCCTTTCACTAGGCTCGGGGACTATCTCCCTGACTTGGATGGATGGAACGACATGTTGGAGTGATTGTCGATATATGACAATGTGTCCGTTTAGTCCATACTTTCTGTATGACAAAACTTTGAGTTATGCACGGTGAAACTTTATTTGTGATGTGATTAAACCGTCCTCCTCCTCGACTAGCAAAAATCACTCTAGGTAGGGCATTTTGGGGTACAATGAACTTTGTTATTTATGCTTATGATATGTTGTTTCTATTTTTGCCAAGTCTGTCTCTTTCTGTTGCTCAACTATATATGTTGCATATCATCGACTCATGTGATGATGCAGGTGCATAGATCATAGATGGCGAAGAAGTGCTACGCCAGGAGTATATATACGACAAGTGGCCGGAGTGTCAGGCCGCCCAGGTGTACCGGTTTCCGGTTTCCGAGCGACAGGCAGTAGTTAGTTTAGGTTCACGCTAATGTGAGAGAGGGATACGAACTCATGTTCTCAAAGTGATAGCTCTTCTCGCGTATATCATTGTTTAGATGGATGACGATGTATTTGCAAGTAATCGAGACTTGTATCGCTATTTTCGAGATGATGACAAGAGACCACTTTGTGTTGGATGATGATTATGATGATGACATGATTTGATGAGACTAATTGTATGTATATGCTATGATTACATTTGTATGTGTATGATATGCTAAAAATTATTGTATAAAGCCTATTCAAATACAAAACAAATATGCAGGAAAAAAACTAATAAATAAACTAGTAGTAGCGAGGGGGGAAATTTAGCAGTAGCGCCTCCTTACCAGTAGCGCGTCCCAGCAAACAGCGCTGCAGATAATATCAGTAGCGCCCTTCTCAAAGAGTGCTACAGCTATTCATGTATAGCAGTAGCGTGGGACAACAGGCGCTACTGCTATACATTAGCTGTAGCGCCTTATTAGTAGCGCCGGCACCCGTGCTACTGAGACGCCCAAAACCCTCGCTGCTGCTAGGCTTTTCCCTAGTAGTGTCGACGGGCGGCGGTGCTCTGACTCCGGCTGATGGTGGACGCAAGGCGAGGCTAGGCCGGTCGTCCGCGTTGGTGCATAGTGGCCTCGTGGGCTGCGCAGAGAAAAAGGAAGAGAGAGACGTGGGAGGTGGTGGACTGTGACAGGTGGGTCAGCTTCGCATGCAGCGGTCAAAGACGACACACAGAGCGTCAGCTTTTTGTCCACCTCCGACCCAAATGTTGCCCAAATTTGAGACTGAAATGGGACCGCACAGACAAAAAGCGAACATAAAATATAGGAATGGGTCGGTGCTGGGCAATGACTTTTGTCCGTGCAGATCCAAACGGACACGCGTGGACGAAATGGGTCCGCACATTGGAGTTGCTCTTATGACACCTCCAACGCTGACCGTCCGTGGATCGACGGGACCAGTTCATGGATAGTGATGCGGGAGGTGGCCATCCAACCATGTTTGTGTTCATTCAAAACAAATTTAAACAAACTTCAATTTTTTTTCATCAAACATGACTGATTTCAGCAAAGTTTGGACGTAATAATTTACATAAAACAGATGATATTTTGACCGTATAACAAAAAATAAAAATAAAAAACACCCTAGGAGTCTAACTTGTAGCGGATGAACGACATCGTACACTTGGCTGCCCTGGCAATCGCACCGTCGTCGCTGTTCGTGTCACCATCGTCGTCCTTCCAGCGGTGGAAGGACGCGGGCCGCGACAGCCTTGCCCGGTCGCGGCCTGGCGCTCGCGGAGGAGCCGTTGCCGACCTCGACCGCGGTGCCCTGGCGGTAATGGCCTTGGCCCGGCCGACATTGGTGGAGGTGTGGCTTAGCGCCATTCCTTGCCAATCTTGGTGAGCTTTCCGTCGAGGCAGCGGCTCCGATTGTGCCTACCAGAATAACGACACCAGCTGCGATTCTAGCTACTCCTTCACCATGACGGCGACGAAGTGTGCATGCACTTGCTCCATGGTCAAGTCGGTTGGAACGGCGCAGGCAGGGGCACCAAGTCATCGTTGGAGGCCGTCTTCATCGTTGGGTTGTCGTCAAAGACCTTCGAGGAGCTGGCCCACATGACAGCCTCTGTCCGCCTCGCACAACGGCTCTGCCAGTTGCCCACAAGGGTAGCCAGTTTGTGCTTCTACTCCGTCGAAAGGCTCTCCATTACGCGCTAGAGCTTGTGGTCATGGTAGAAGCGGTGCACAGAGGAGGATGTGAAGCAAGACGAGGTGTAGTGTGGTTTGTGTTGGGCGAGGCCTCATTTAAATAGCTGATGCCAACCATGCCAAGCGGCGCGGTGTGCCGATGCGCATGCCGAAGTTGATTTCTCCACTGGCGTGTATGTTTAATTTCGTACGGTGAATGGTGGCAACCCATTTAAATGCGGCAAATATATGTCCCGTCTAGTCACATCTATTCGGTATTGAACAGGTGCGGGCACCGGGATGCGGCGTGGATGGCACTCTCGGCGGACACACCGCTTTAATGCCAGCACCAATGAGAAGTCACGTCCGCTTTGTGTCGGCATGTATGCGGCGATGCATAGCAATTGCTTCGCTTTAGAAGAGGCGCGGGCAAGGGAGAGAGTTTTGGGTGGGTTCAAGTTGTCCGTCGCGGACGTGGCAAAGGTCCGAATGTTCACTAAGCTTCATAATTTGTCTTTGTTTTATAGGAAGATGGACTTCCGCATTAAATGATAAATTAGGTCCCAACAAAATGCAGATGGTTTAAGAATGAACGTTGGAGATGCCCATTGGCACAAATGTCATGGTTCTAACTAATTATCTAGCGGTCGTTATTTCATCATATGCCCGACCTTTAACTCGTATGAAAATAGTATGCCATAAATCCATTGGTGAGAAAATCATTAACTACTAGCTTCTCGGCTAGCCGGCGAGCAGAGAATTAAATGGTTAACGGCAAATTAATATTTAATTTATCAATTAATCAGATGATTTATCTATTTTATTGGCTATCGAGACTAGTCGACGGCCCGACGCCACGACCGAGAGAGGTCCTGCGGCCTAGCCCTTCCCGCCGGCGGCCACTCCGGCCCCGGCGTCCACCGCCTCGCGCCCCTCGCCATGCTGTTGCTAGGCATGGCGACCCCCTCCCCCACTCCTGGGCACGGCCGTTCTCGCGAGCTCCTTTGGCTGGATGACAGTCCCCCGTCCTATGCCCAGGTGCTCCGGTCCCCGTCGCTGGACCCCGCCTCCCTCGCAATGGCTCCTCGCCCTGGGCTGCGCTCGAAGATCCACCGCATTCCTCCGGACGGGGAGCCTCTGCCGGTGCCGCCCGAGCCTGTGTGGACCACCGTCCGTGGCCGCCAGGATCGGCGCCCGCGCCCTGCCCGACGCCGCCCTCGCCGTGACCCAGCACCATCGCGGCCTGCCTTGCCCCCGGAGCGCGCGGATGAATGCCCGTGCTGCCTTTGCCGCCCGTGGCACCCGCGTTCCAAGTGCCGCCGCGACATCTGCTGCCGGCATTGCCGTTTTTACGGCCACATCGCGCGCCACTGCACCGCCCCGCGCCCCCCGCTCCTCCAGCTCTCCTCCGCCAAAGCGCCCCCGCCACCGCTTCCCGCGGTCCTCCAGCGCGAGTGTTGTCGGACCCAGTGGCCCCGCGTCCTCCGGGTTGGGTCTGTGCCCTCCTCGCTCTCCTGGTCTCTTTCCCCCCGACCCGTGTCGCCATCGCCAGCGTCTTCCTCCCTGGCGCCTTCTCCTTACCTTCCGGGCCCCGGGTCTTCTTCTTCGGCACGACCCCCTCTCTGGCCACCCCTCCCTTCGCCCGGCTGGAGCCGTCTGCTACCTGCCGCGCTCCGCGGAGTTGGAGGCGTCCGAGGCGGCGCTGCAATCCCTGTCCATGGTGGCCTCCATTGCCGGCAACCGCAGGGGCGTGTCCATCGACGAGATTTCCTCTGCCCTCCGGGAGCATTTTGACCTCCGCCCCGACGAGTTCTCTGTCCACCGTCACCTCTACCCTGTAGATGTCCTCATCCGCTTCCGCTCACGTGATGTCCGGGCGCGCGTTGCCACCTCGAGCCTGCGCTCCCCGAGGTTCCGCCTTCGCTTCACTCCCTAGAGCCCTATCGCCGGCGATGAGCCCGTGACGGTCCGCATGCGGGTGCTCATTGAGATGCGTGGCATCCCCGACCACGCCTAGAGTCGCGCCTCGGCGAATACCCTGCTGGCGCCGTTCTGCCGCATCGAGGACCTCGCCCCCGAAACGCGCTCGGGCGAAGACATGTCCGTGTTCCGGCTGTCTGCTTGGACGGTGAACCCGGACGGCATTCCCCGCTCCTCCGAGCTCCTTCTGCTACCCCGCGATGATGCCGTGCTGCCGGATGCCGACCCCGACCGCGTGGAGCATTTTGCCTGTTCTCTGGTCCGCTTCCCTGTGTCGATCCATGTCTCCGAGACGCAAGACTACCGTCTCCCGCTGCCCCCGTCGCCGCCGCCCGGTCCGGGCACCGGTGATGCCGGTTCTGATCAAGGTTCCCCGCCTGTGCCGGGGCCATGGCCTCGCCGCCATGAGTTCCCTCCAGGCCGCCGTTCCCGACAGGGCCCTGGCCGTTCTCCGGGTGGCACCCATGGCGCCGATGCGCGCGGCCATCGCCGCCGGCCTCCCTCTCCCCGAGGTTAGCAGGGCGTGCTTGGCCCGCATCCCGATGCTGCCCCCCTGCGCCTTGGATCCCTGCCTCCCTGCGCCTTGGCCCCACCCTGCTTTTGGAAAGTAGTGGGCCAGCGCCGCCGTCACCTCATGACGATACCCTTGCCCTGGCCCGGGTGGAGTCGCGCGATCGCTTTGACCCTGTTCAAACCACCCCCTGGCACGATGCTTCCCGCCGGTCCAGACTCGCCACGTGGCGCTCCTGGCCAGTTCGAGGAGACACGAGAACCTTCCTCGTCGCCTTGTCCGCGCATGATTGAGGCATCGCCTCCCGAAGCACCCGCCTGGATCCCCTTCCTGATCCTGACCTTGCGGTCGTTTTCATGGACCCCGCCTCGGCTCCACCCACTGTTGCGCGTCCTGCCAGCCCCCAATCTGCTCGCCGTGTGTCATTGGTGGATGCCGTGGAATATTCCCCGACCCCAACGCGGCCCCAGCGGTTGGGATTTGCGCGTCCCCCGAGAAGGATCCCTCCCCTGATCTGGTCCCCACCCCTGATCCGGTCTCCTGCCCCCTGGGCCATCCTGCTGTCGCATCCGGAGTGGACACCAGCACGTTGCATGGCCAAGTCGCATCACCTGTTGCAGTGGCCCTAATTGCGCCACGTCGCCCGAGCAGTCTGCTCCCATGCAGCCGGTGGACACTGTTGACGTCCCCCCTTCCCCTCCTCTTCTGGGCTTCCTTAGCTCCATTAGCAGTGCTGTTACACCTATCCTTGGTACGCCGGCGCCACGCCGGGGCAAGGCAGCTATGCTCCCGGACTTCACTCCACGCCGGAGTACGCGGATCGCCAAGGGAGACCAGGGCCTCCACTCCGAGGCGAAAGAAAAGCGAGTCCTCCTCCTCCGCCTGGGGCTGCTCAAGGATGATGAGCCCATTACTGATGAGATCCTAGCCCGGTACAACAAGCTCTTCGACCGTCCTCGGGCCTTCGCGGATTTTTATGGCTGAGATGTGCCGCAGTCGGTCCTTGAAGGCCTTGTGCCCCTGTCTGCACTACCAGCCCCCATCGCGGCATGATTGGCGCGCTCCTGCCCGCGCCCCATCCCCGTGCCCCCAACCCTTCTTATGGAGTACACCCCTAAGGTCGTATTTTGGAATGTGCGGCGCTTGAATAACGGAGCCAAGCGCGCTGCTGTCTGCTCTGTAATCGCTTCCGTCTCACCGTGTATTGTTTGTCTCCAAGAATCTAAATTTCCCGTGTCTCGCCGAGCCTTGTTCGTGAAACCCTTGGGGCTGCATTCGACAAATTCTTATGGCTACCCGCGGACGGCACTCGTGGCGGCATTATTCTTGCCTGGTGTAGCAACAGTGTCTCTCTTACCACCCCCATTGTGGGTGATCATCACGTCTCCGCGGCGGTGACTGTCGTCTCTGGTGGGGATCATTGGTGGCTCACCAGAGTGTATGGCCTGTAAAGCGATGAGGCCAAGATCTCCTTCCTTGCCGAGCTCCAGGACTTGCGTCAATCTATCTCTGGCCCCTGGCTCCTAGGCGGTGATTTTAATATGATCTCCTCTGTCAGTGACAAGAGCAATGACCGCATCAACTGCCGCTTGATGAACCGGTTTCGACGCTTTATCTCCGACCATGGTCTGCATGACATGTACCTTCACGGGCGCCGCTACACTTGGTCGAATGAGCAGGATAACCCCACCCTTGGCCAACACTCACTGTCTGCTTCGATGCCTCGCCTCTGCAGCATCGAATCACTGCCCGCGACTCCTAGATTGCACCCCTCGCTCTGGTGTGGGCCGACATTTTCACTTCCAGCGCCATTGGCCTACCCTCGATGGTTTCCACCAGACTGTGCAAAGTGCCTGGGCCTCTGTACCCCCGGACGGCGACCCCTTCTGGCGCATCTTCGCGCGTCTCAGGGCCAAGACGCGTAGTTTGCAGCGCTGGAACTCGCGGACCACTGCCAGCATCGCCTCCCAGCTCGCGGTCGCTCGCGAGCTAATCTCTCGTCTCGATGCGGCCCAGGACTACCGGCATCTCTCTACGGCCTAGGTTTGGTTACGCCGCCTGCTCAAGCGCAAGTACCTCGGTCTCGCTTCGCTGGAGCGTTCGATCGCCCATCAACGTGCCCGCCTGCGCTAGCTGTCCGTGGGTGAGGCCGCGTCTGCCTTCTCCAAGATTCGTGTCTCCCAAAGAGCCAGCAAGAATCGCATGCTCGACCTGCTCGTGGATGGCACGCGCATCTCGGATGAAAGCGGCATGGCCCGCACGGCCTTCTCCCACTTCGCCAGGGTCCGAGGCCCGCCGGCGCCGCGCTCTGTCGCCCTAGACCTGGCTGCAATCGGCCATCGATCCTTTGATCTCTCTGCCCTCGAGTAGCCATTCACGCCCGAGGAAATCTGGGAGGCAATCAAGCGCCTTCCATCCGACAAAGCTCCAGGTCCCGACGGCTTCACCGCAGAATTTCTCCGCGCTTGCTGGCCCATCATCAAGGATGACATCTGTGACGTTTTCAGCAAGCTATATTCTCTCAATGGCATGGCTTTCCAACACCTTAACGAAGCTCTGATCACGTGTAACGCCCCGAGATCGATGCTCGAGAAGACTTCCTTATATTCCGGGTTTCGCCGTGTGTTTCATTTGTGCTTGCCCTTTTATTTTTGTTTTGCATCATGTCATCATGCCATCATCTCATAAATCTTTTGCATCTCAACTAAATAAATTGTATGGATTTTCGGTCCATTTAACCCGAGGGAATTCACATGGTGATTCTCTTTATAACATATCCTCCCGATATTTAGGGAGCTATATTAAATATCCCAGTAATTTGGAGTCATCATAACACACTTGCAAAAATCCCAATGCCTTTTATTATTTCTACTCTTGGCCTCTAACTTTGCCCATAAATTCTTTCGTCATTTTCCGGAGCTCCACCTAATTTCTCAACATTTTTGGACACTTCCTTAACCAAGCCCTAGTTCAAACCCATTTGAATTAAATTCAAATGTGCTTGAATGACATCTTCCAATCTTGCCACTCCTACTTTTCTTTGACCGTGCTCATTTTTGTGAGTCCGGGAAATTTATCCGCGAGTCCAACTTCTTTCCCTATCCCCTCTTTCTTTTCTTTCATAATATCTGTTTTTTTTCTCTTTTCTTTTAGTGATGTGAGAGAGCAGCAGGCTGGCCTTTAGGCCATCTCTAGGCCCAGCCGCGCCCCTGCCCACCTGGGCTGGCCTCCCAGGCCCACTTCCCCACCTAAACCCTAGCCTGACTCCCTTCTCCCTCCCGTTTTCCCCTCGCGCCGCCAGGAGAGTCCCCGCAGCCCGATCCCATCTCTCGCTCTCTTCCTCTCCCATCGATCCCTCCTACGCCGTCTCCGCACACGCCCGATCCCGCGCGCCCCTCCTTGTTGCCATGGCCTTCCTCCTGCTTCTCCTCCGCGCGCCATGGCCGCCTTCCCCTCTCGCTCTCACCAGGGGGCCCGACCCCATCTCCCCTGCCCCGCGCTCCGCCCTCGCCGGAGAAGGGAACCAGGCCGGAGCCCCGTCGCCACCCGCCGCCGTCGGCGACCACCAGGAGGGCCACCTTGCGCGCGACCCCGAGCCTCTCCACGCGCGCGGCGTCCAGGAGTCCGCTGCATCGCCAGGAGGCCGCCGCATCATCGGGGACGCCAAGCACCGCCCTCCTTCCTCTTCTACGCCGGTGCCGTCCATCCTCGTCGCCCCACCGCATCGCCTGCTTCCTCGTCACGGCCTTGGATGCCTGCAGCCGCCGCCGTCTTGCTGCCATTCGGCTCCGAATCAGGGGCCCCGTACCTCGACGCCGCCACCACGTCCTCGCTACCACGCTGGAGCAAGCCAACAGATCCCTGCCGCTCCGTTCGGAGTTCGCCGGAACCAGGAGCTCGACCTCGAGCCTCTCCACGCGTGTCCAGCACCCCTGCTTCCTCCCACGTCGCCCCTGCCTCGTTGCCTGCTTACCTCTATGCCCCTCCACGGAACCCAAGCATCGTCGCCGTGCGCTGCATGCCACTGAAGCTCTCGCTGCCGTCGTGCACAACCTCTGGCCCTCTTGTCGTTGTCAAGACCCTCCAAATCAGGGAGTACCATGGCCGCCACCGAGACACTTGGATTCACCAAGATCGACAAGTACCACGACTTACGGCACACGAACGACCATCGCTCCGAACGCCAAGTACCAGGATGTTGAGGAACCGCCAAGTTCGTCTACGAACCGTGTACGACTACGTCGCCGATGACCCGAGTACCACTACCGTCGACCCTCGAAGACCTCGTGGACGTCAAGTTCCGTGTCGTTGACCCCGAACCTCTACGAAAACGTGCACGACTACTTCCGTGGCCGAAGACCCGTGTACAAATACCATCGCCGAAGACGTCGAGGGAACGTCTACCCACATCGTGTATTTGACCAAGTTCGATGACGACAAACTCGGATTCACCAAGTTCCACTACCGCCGCCTTCGGAAACATCGAATGCGTCAAGTCCTTCTCCGAGACGTGTACCACTACTTCCTCTACCGTCGCGAGAACGCCTACTTCCTCTACGAACCCGAACCGCTCCGAGTATGCTCCCTTGGAAGGTATAACCACCGAGACGACGTCCGTGAAACGAATGCTTGCTATGTATGAGATGCTCGTGCTTGCACCGTGCTCGATTTGTCAGCGCACGTTTCCCTCTTTTACCTTGTCACCCGTTATGTGGGAACCCGGTAACCGGGAGCACCCCACCTTCTATCGCATGTCACGCTCCCGTCGCCCTTTCTTTTGCATCGGGATCTCGATCGAGTTTCCGGAACCGGAACGTTGCCGTGGCATCCTTTCTTTCCGCCACGATGACATATGCTTCCTAATGCACTTGTCAATTTTTAATAAAATTGCATAAACTTGTTCATGTCATCCGCATCATGATAACAACAATTAAAATGTTTAAATGGTTGTTGCAATAAATTACTAAGGCATATGGGGATTTACCGGATTCGTTATTTGTTATATCCGGCCCCATTTAAATTGTTTAGATGGTGTAGTTTTGTTATACTTCACCTCTTGCCATGTTTAACAACATTTAATATTGTTGAGTACCTAACCGGGAGAGAACTAAATAATTGATGTGGTGTTCCGTCAATATGCAACTCGTTGCATATTGAGCTCCACTTAATTTGTAGGATTGTTTATGCACTTTGCCATGCCATGCTTCATTAAACCGGACATGCATCATACTTGATTGTGCATCATGCCATGTTTATGTGATGGTTGTTTACCATGATTGTTTGCTTCTTTCCGGTGTTGCTTCTTCGGGCTGGTTCCGTTAACGTCGCGTTTGTGAGGACCCGTTCGACTACGTCCGTTTGTCTTCTTCATGGACTCGTTCTTCTTCCTTGCAGGATCTCATGCAAGATGATCATACCCTCGAAATCACTACTATCTTTGCTATGCTAGTTGCTCGCTCTTTTGCTATGCCATTGCTACGATGCCTACCACTTGCTTGTCAGCCTCCCAAATTGCCATGTTCAGCCTCTAACCCACCATTGCCCTAGCAAACTGTTGATTGGCTATGTTACCGCTTTGCTCAGCCCCTCTTATAGCGTTGTTAGTTGGAGGTGAAGATTGAAGTTTGTTCCTTGTTGGAACATGGAGATGTTGTTCCTTGTTGGAACATGTTTACTTGTTGGGGTATCACTATATATCTTATTTAATTAATGCATCTATATACTTGGTAAAGGGTGGAAGGCTCGGCCTTATGCCTGGTGTTTTGTTCCACTCTTGCCGCCCTAGTTTCCGTCATATCGGTGTTATGTTCCCGGATTTTGCGTCCCTTACGCGGTTGGGCTATAATGGGAACCCCTTGACAGTTCGCCTTAAGTAAAGCTTTGCCAGCAATGCCCAACATTGGTTTTACCATTCGCCACCTAGCCTTTTTTTCCCTTGGGAGTCGTGCATCCCGAGGGTCATCTTTATTTTAACCCCCCGGGCCAGTGCTTGTCTAAGCGTTGGTCCAAACTAGAGCCCCTTGCAGCGCCACCTCGGGGAAACTCGAGGGCTGGTTTTAGTTGTACGGATTGCTTATCCGGTGTTGCCCTGAGAACGAGATATGTGCAGCTCCCATCAGGATGTCGGCGCATCGGGCAGTGTTGCTGGTTTAGTTTTACCCTGTCGAAATGTCTTGTTGTACTGGGATACCGAGTCTGATCGGAACGTCTCGGGTGGAGGTCTATTCCTTCGTTGACCGTGAGAGCTTGTCATGGGCTAAGTTGGGACACCCTGCAGGGATTTGATCTTTCGAAAGCCGTGCCCACGGTTATGGGCAGATGGGAATTTGTTAACGTCCAGTTGTAGAAAACCTGAACTTGACCTTAATTAAAATGAATCAACCGCGTGTGTAACCGTGATGGTCTCTTTCCGGTGGAGTCCGGGAAGTGAACACGGTTGTTGGAGTTATGTTTGACGTAGGTAGTCCAGGATCATTTCTTGATCATACTTTTATCGACCGTGGTTTGCCTTCTCTTCTCGCTCTCATTTGCGTATGTTAGCCACCATATATGCTAGTCGCTTGCTGCAGCTCCAACTCATACCTTTCCCTTACCCATAAGCTTAAATAGTCTTGATCGCGAGGGTGCGAGATTGCTGAGTCCCTATGGCTCACAGATTACTTCCAAAACCAGTTTGCAGGTGCCGATGAGACCGTGCAGATGACGCAACCAAGCTCAGGAGGAGCTCGATGAAGATCTTGTCCTTTGTGTTGTTTCGTTCTAGTTGATCAGTAGTGGAGCCCAGTTGGGGTCGATCGGGGACCTTTGTTGCATTTGGGGTTCTTCTTTTATTTTGGTTCCGTAGTCGGACCATGAGTGTATTTGGTTGATGTAATGTTTATTCATGTAATTGTGTGAAGTGGCGATTGTAAGCCAACTATGTAACT
This sequence comes from Triticum monococcum, assembly GCA_034509565.1. Taxonomy (NCBI): domain Eukaryota; kingdom Viridiplantae; phylum Streptophyta; class Magnoliopsida; order Poales; family Poaceae; genus Triticum; species Triticum monococcum. The sequence continues at coordinate 497,492,560 of CM067845.1, read as the reverse complement.
CTTTCCTTATTATATTACATGGGTTGTGTGAAGATTACCTCACTTACGACATATGCCTTCAATGCGGTTATGCCTCTAAGTCGTGCCTCGACACGTGGGAGATATAGTCGCATCGAGGGTGTTACAAGTTGGTATCAGAGCCTTCCCCGACCTTAGGAGCCCCCACTGATTGATCGTTTTTAGCGGCCGAGTTGTGTCTAGAAAATGTTTTGAGTCATTAGGAATTATATATCGGAGAGTTTAGGTATTCTTTTTACTCCCCAGTCTCTTCGTCGCTCTGGTGAGGCATCTTGACGTGGAGTTTTGACTCTTCTCTTCTCAAATTTCACTAAATTTTTTTTTAGGATCACGCGAGTATTTTGGTTTTGTTCCGATGGCTTATGATGAGAATACTGTCTTGGTGCCTCCTGTCAGGGGTTTTGTGGAAGTGTCCCGGGGAGTTGAGCTCTGAGGTGTTGTCATCATAATTTTATCGTTGCAATTCTGGAATACTTGAGATATGTTCGCGACATCGAAAATCTCTTTTATGCAGTTCGTTGGTGAGATAACCTCGACGCCACCCAGTACTGGGGCGGGAGTTCGGGAGTATCGCCATAACTTGTATAACGGATGCTTTTCGAAGGTTGAGGTAGATGATTTCCGAAGATTTCTTGGTTATGTGTTGAAGGATGGATACAGCTGGATGTAGGTATTGCTAGTTTGGGTGAGATATTATGCTTCCCCTGTATCCCCAACACCTGATTGCATAACCGGAAAGTTTCAGGAGTTTCATAGGTGGGAATTCAAGTAGCTCTTAGGATATCCTTCCGACAGATGTATGATATGAAATTGGGGTTCGACGTCTAGTGGTTCGCCTATTCACTGTCGATTTTACAGTGGTCTCGTTGTGTCTTAAAGAGTCCTTGGCTATGCTGACTCGGGGACGCTTCGTATGTCATGTGCACTGCCTTGTACATGATGGTGCTGTACGATCGAGCCCGTGTAGGTCCCACCACGAAAACTTCGGACGAAATCTCTATCATATGTTTGTTCCGGCTTATTCTGCAAGCCAACCCTTTGTTTTTGTTTTGAGCTGTGGTATTCGAGTTGCTTCAATGTCAAATGTTGATTCCATCCCTTGTCTAAATGATGTTCTCATACTCTGATGTGGATACTAATCCTTCTCGATCATCGAGTTTGTCATTTCAATTTCTTGTAAACCGGTGTGTTTCTCTTCAAGTGGATCCGATCATTTCAACATTCGCAAGATCAAGTATCAGTTTCTTCTGAACGGTGTTTGTTCCATCCATTACAAATTGCCTTTGTTTTTCCCGCCCTCCCTCCCTTTGTTTCTTCGAGGACCCAGATTTCTTTATCAAGTATCATTTTATTCTTGCGAAGTCTCGCCATTCTTTTTCCATCAATGTTTTTACCCGGTGTTTCTCATGAAGATGCTCTACTCGTTCTTCTTTCTCCATTCTTTTCTTCTCCGGTGGAACCAAGTCAAGTTTTGTTGATCATACCCTTTCCTCATGACAATGTTTTCTCATGCCGGTGTAATTCTTAATCGTTCACTTCTCCCTGTTCAATTGTTCCGGAGTGCTCAAGATATCTCGAAGATTCGTGTTTCCACTCTACATTCGTTCAAACTATTTCGAGGTTGTTATCTCATTCAAGCCATTAAATTAAACCGGTGCATTCTCCTTTTCAAGTAATCATTTCAACGGTGTTCCTTTTGAGTGGGCCCTAACCCACAGGTCTTTTCCCAGGATCTTACCTGACTCTTCTTATTTTCCCGGAGCTATCCTAAATTCCTTTTAAAGTTTGACGTAAGAATGAATTATCATCAGTCAACTGTCTTTCTCCAAGTTCTTTCAAATTCTTTTCATCGTTGGCTCAACCTTTCCATTATTCATTCCGGAGTGCCTCAACAATTCACGGTGGTGTTTCTCGTCGTCATTTGAAGACCGAAGAAGAGTTTCTCTTTAATCTTGCTCCATTCTCTTCAAGATAAGTGATTCTGTCTTGTTGCCATCCTCTCATAATTATTTGCGAGTGTGAGATATTCTTTTCAACCATCCGGAGTAATCTAGAAGTCTTTTCAGTTTGTTCATCCGGAGCCCATCATCTCATAATTATTCATTCCCAGCTTTCAGTTATCGTACTCCTAATTTTACCGGTGCTTCGTTCAAGTGATCTCTAATCAGTTCGTGATCTCTTCGTTCTCATGTATCTAAATCCTCACAAGCATCTTCGTTTAATTGCTAATTTTTCCTGGTGTTTCTTATCTTCTCTTAATTCATTTTCAATTCTTACGGTGGTTCATGCAAGATTCCTCTTCTTTCGTTATAATACCAAATTCATCCGTTGTTTCGATTCCACCGGTGTTTTGTGGAAGGCATTCTCAAGTTGGCGCTATATCTATCTTAATCCTTTCTACGAGAATAAGTAGTATGCCAATTCCATTGCTTGTCATCAATTTTAATTGGTGAAGGATACGCATAATGTAATTCTTATTCTTGTTTCATCGAGTTTATTCTATTCCTGTTCTTCCGGAGTGGCTCATCATACTCATTCTTGGTTTCACTTGTTTCATATTTTCTTTTCCGGAGTTCCAAGTTCTCTCAATTATATCATCACGGAGAACCATCTAAATCATCGCAAGGATTCACCTTGTGCTTTCAACTTCTCCTTCTTCTCGTTTGATCATTCTTTTATTACCGGAGTTCTTCATGAAGGTTCTACATAATGGTTCATCAAGGATTTAATTCCTTCTCAAAGTTTTCATCGAGATTATTTCAAGAAGCTCAAGTATTCTTCATCTTGCAATCCGGAGTGCAATTCTTTCTACCATATTATTGGAGGTGGTATTATGCCATTCTTGATAATTTGAGTTCATGTTTCATGATTCACATGCTATTAAGAATGAGGTATTTTAAATCCATCAACCTATTCGTTGGTATTGTCTTGGGTTATATTTCACCTAAAGCCTTCCCTAAGGATGGTTGTTATTATGGTGCTTATATATGATCCAAGTTTCTTCATTTATCCTCCCCTTGATATAAGTTCTCGTCTCCTTGTTCATTCTAACCCAATTCTTTTCCCGCGAGTGGCAGGTTGTCACCTCATAATTTGAGATGTATTCCTTAAGCCCATATCAAGCTTATTCTTTTCGTTATTGGTTTTCCAACAACTCCATTCAACCCTTCTCCTAGAGATGCCTTTTCAGGCTCTTTTGTAGCAGAAGTTGGCATTGTTTTCTACATTCGCTTGTCTCAATTATCTTTACTCTACTCTTTTGTTCCGGAGGCATTGTGATGTTCATCTTTTCAACCCATCATCTCATTTTGTCAAAGATCATGATCTTCCATGCCCATCCTTTTAATCTGAGTGTTGTGTCCTCTTTTCAAGTATCCTCTCATCTTGTCTAGTTCAATTCCTTCCATTTACAGACGGAGTGCTGTCCAAATTATATCACTCTTATTCCTTCCCTATCTTGCTTAACTGGAGTATTGTGCCCCTTTGTTCAAGTTCTTTTCGCCTTATCAAGTCTTGCATCCCTTTCTTGACCGGAGTGTCGTGTTTTCATTTGAGCTCTCTCATCTTATCAAGTTTTACATCCTTTCTCAACCGGAGTGCTGCCCGAATTTTGGTTTTTCCTTGATTCCCTTCCTTAACCGGAGTGTTTTTCTATATATATCTTCCCTTCAACCTCAAGTTTTCGCAATGCTCTTTGTCCCTCGTTTCTAACGGAGTGTTTTCGACCTAGTTCACCTTCGTTGTATTCTTTTCTCGAATTTGTTCAACCTCTCAAGGTTCATGGTTTCAGTCGTTTGTCAAAAGAAGCAACTTAGTTTTACCTCTCCTCTTTTCTCTTCCGTCTTCCCCGGTGCCATTCTAGATCTCGGGACGAGATCCTCTCATAGTGGTGGAGTGTTGTAACGCCCCGAGATCGATGCTCGAGAAGACTTCCTTATATTCCGGGTTTCGCCGTGTGTTTCATTTGTGCTTGCCCTTTTATTTTTGTTTTGCATCATGTCATCATGCCATCATCTCATAAATCTTTTGCATCTCAACTAAATAAATTGTATGGATTTTCGGTCCATTTAACCCGAGGGAATTCACATGGTGATTCTCTTTATAACATATCCTCCCGATATTTAGGGAGCTATATTAAATATCCCATTAATTTGGAGTCATCATAACACACTTGCAAAAATCCCAATGCCTTTTATTATTTCTACTCTTGGCCTCTAACTTTGCCCATAAATTCTTTCGTCATTTTCCGGAGCTCCACCTAATTTCTTAACATTTTTGGACACTTCCTTAACCAAGCCCTAGTTCAAACCCATTTGAATTAAATTCAAATGTGCTTGAATGACATCTTCCAATCTTGCCACTCCTACTTTTCTTTGACCGTGCTCATTTTTGTGAGTCCGGGAAATTTATCCGCGAGTCCAACTTCTTTCCATATCCCCTCTTTCTTTTCTTTCGTGATATCTGTTTTTTCTCTCTTTTCTTTTAGTGGTGTGAGAGAGCAGCAGGCCGGCCTTTAGGCCATCTCTAGGCCCAGCCGCGCCCCTGCCCACCTGGGCTGGCCTCCCAGGCCCACTTCCCCACCTAAACCCTAGCCCGACTCCCTTCTTCCTCCCGTTTTCCCCTCGCGCCGCCAGGAGAGTCCCCGCAGCCCGATCCCATCTCTCGCTCTCTCCCTCTCCCATCGATCCCTCCTACGCCGTCTCCGCACACGCCCGATCCCGCGTGCCCCTCCTCGTTGCCATGGCCTTCCTCCTGCTTCTCCTCCGCGCGCCATGGCCGCCTCCCCCTCTCGCTCTCACCAGGGGGCCCGACCCCATCTCCCCTGCCCCGCGCTCCGCCCTCGCCAGAGAAGGGAACCAGGCCGGAGCCCCGTCGCCACCCGCCGCCATCGGCGACCACCAGGAGGGCCACCCTGCGCGCGACCCCGAGCCTTTCCACGCGCGCGGCGTCCAGGAGTCCGCTGCATCGCCAGGAGGCCGCCGCATCATCGGGGATGCCAAGCACCGCCCTCCTTCCTCTTCTACGCCAGCGCCGTCCATCCTCGTCGCCCCACCGCATCGCCTGCTTCCTCGTCACGGCCATGGATGCCTGCAGCCGCCGCCGTCTTGCTGCCATTCGGCTCCGAATCAGGGGCCCCGTACCTCGACGCCGCCACCACGTCCTCGCTACCACGCCGGAGCAAGCCAACAGGTCCCTGCCGCTCTGTTCGGAGTTCGCCGGAACCAGGAGCTCGACCTCGAGCCTCTCCACGTGTGTCCGGCACCCCTGCTTCCTCCCACGTCGCCCCTGCCTCGTTGCCTGCTTACCTCTGTGCCCCTCCATGGAACCCAAGCATCGCCGCCGTGCGCTGCATGCCACTGAAGCTCTCGCTGCCGTCGTGCACAACCTCTGGCCCTCTTGTCGTTGTCAAGACCCTCCAAATCAGGGAGTACCATGGCCGCCACCGAGACACTTGGATTCACCAAGATCGGCAAGTACCACGACTTACGGCACACGAACGACCACCGCTCCGAACGCCAAGTACCAGGACGTTGAGGAACCGCCAAGTTCGTCTACGAACCGTGTACGACTACGTCGCCGATGACCCGAGTACCACTACCGTCGACCCTCGAAGACCTCGTGGACGTCAAGTTCCGTGTCGTTGACCCCGAACCTCTACGAAAACATGCACGACTACTTCCGTGGCCGAAGACCCGTGTACAACTACCATCGCCGAAGACATCGAGGGAACGTCTACCCACATCGTGTATTTGACCAAGTTCGATGACGACAAACTCGGATTCACCAAGTTCCACTACCGTCGCCTTCGGAAACATCGAATGCGTCAAGTCCTTCTCCGAGACGTGTACCACTACTTCCTCTACCGTCGCGAGAACGCCTACTTCCTCTACGAACCCGAACCGCTCCGAGTATGCTCCCTTGGAAGGTATAACCACCGAGACGACGTCCGTGAAACGAATGCTTGCTATGTATGAGATGCTCGTGCTTGCACCGTGCTCGATTTGTCGGCGCACGTTGCCCTCTTTTACCTTGTCACCCGTTATGTGGGAACCCGGTAACCGGGAGCACCCCACCTTCTATCGCATGTCACGCTCCCGTCGCCCTTTCTTTTGCATCGGGATCTCAATCGAGTTTCCGGAACCGGAACGTTGCCGTGGCATCCTTTCTTTCCGCCACGATGACATATGCTTCCTAATGCACTTGTCAATTTTTAATAAAATTGCATAAACTTGTTCATGTCATCCGCATCATGATAACAACAATTAAAATGTTTAAATGGTTGTTGCAATAAATTACTAAGGCATATGGGGATTTACCGGATTCGTTATTTGTTATATCCGGCCCCATTTAAATTGTTTAGATGGTGTAGTTTTGTTATACTTCACCTCTTGCCATGTTTAACAACATTTAATATTGTTGAGTACCTAGCCGGGAGAGAACTAAATAATTGATGTGGTGTTCCGTCAATATGCAACTCGTTGCATATTGAGCTCCACTTAATTTGTAGTATTGTTTATGCACTTTGCCATGCCATGCTTCATTAAACCGGACATGCATCATACTTGATTGTGCATCATGCCATGTTTATGTGATGGTTGTTTACCATGATTGTTTGCTTCTTTCCGGTGTTGCTTCTTCGGGCTGGTTCCGTTAACGTCGCGTTTGTGAGGACCCGTTCGACTACGTCCGTTTGTCTTCTTCATGGACTCGTTCTTCTTCCTTGCGGGATCTCAGGCAAGATGATCATACCCTCGAAATTACTACTATCTTTGCTATGCTAGTTGCTCGCTCTTTTGCTATGCCATTGCTACGATGCCTACCACTTGCTTGTCAGCCTCCCAAATTGCCATGTTCAGCCTCTAACCCACCATTGCCCTAGCAAACTGTTGATTGGCTATGTTACCGCTTTGCTCAGCCCCTCTTATAGCGTTGTTAGTTGCAGGTGAAGATTGAAGTTTGTTCCTTGTTGGAACATGGAGATGTTGTTCCTTGTTGGAACATGTTTACTTGTTGGGATATCACTATATATCTTATTTAATTAATGCATCTATATACTTGGTAAAGGGTGGAAGGCTCGGCCTTATGCCTGGTGTTTTGTTCCACTCTTGCCGCCCTAGTTTCCGTCATATCGGTGTTATGTTCCCGGATTTTGCGTCCCTTACGCGGTTGGGCTATAATGGGAACCCCTTGACAGTTCGCCTTAAGTAAAGCTTTGCCAGCAATGCCCAATATTGGTTTTACCATTCACCACCTAGCCTTTTTTCCCTTGGGAGTCGCGCATCCCGAGGGTCATCTTTATTTTAACCCCCCGGGCCAGTGCTTGTCTAAGCGTTGGTCCAAACTAGAGCCCCTTGCAGCGCCACCTCGGGGAAACTCGAGGGCTGGTTTTAGTTCTACGGATTGCTTATCCGGTGTTGCCCTGAGAACGAGATATGTGCAGCTCCCATCAGGATGTCGGCGCATCGGGCGGTGTTGCTGGTTTAGTTTTATCCTGTCGAAATGTCTTGTTGTACTGGGATACCGAGTCTGATCGGAATGTCTCGGGTGGAGGTCTATTCCTTCGTTGACCGTGAGAGCTTGTCATGGGCTAAGTTGGGACACCCTGCAGGGATTTGATCTTTCGAAAGCCATGCCCGCGGTTATGGGCAGATGGGAATTTGTTAACGTCCGGTTGTAGAAAACCTGAACTTGACCTTAATTAAAATGAATCAACCGCGTGTGTAACCGTGATGGTCTCTTTCCGGCGGAGTCCGGGAAGTGAACACGGTTGTTGGAGTTATGCTTGACGTAGGTAGTCCAGGATCACTTCTTGATCATACTTTTATCGACCGTGCTTTGCCTTCTCTTCTCGCTCTCATTTGCGTATGTTAGCCACCATATATGCTAGTCGCTTGCTGCAGCTCCACCTCATACCTTTCCCTTACCCATAAGCTTAAATAGTCTTGATCGCGAGGGTGCAAGATTGCTGAGTCCCTGTGGCGCACAGATTACTTCCAAAACCAGTTTGCAGGTGCCGATGAGACCGTGCAGATGACGCAACCAAGCTCAGGAGGAGCTCGATGAAGATCTTGTCCTTTGTGTTGTTTCGTTCTAGTTGATCAGTAGTGGAGCCCAGTTGGGGTCGATCGGGGACCTTTGTCGCATTTGGGGTTCTTCTTTTATTTTGGTTCCGTAGTCGGACCATGAGTGTATTTGGTTGATGTAATGTTTATTCATGTAATTGTGTGAAGTGGCGATTGTAAGCCAACTATGTAACTCTTTCCTTATTATATTACATGGGTTGTGTGAAGATTACCTCACTTGCGACATATGCCTTCAATGCGATTATGCCACTAAGTCGTGCCTCGACACGTGGGAGATATAGTCGCATCGAGGGTGTTACATCACGTTGCTGCCCAAGCGCTCGGACGCCGCTTCCCTCTCCGACTATCGTCCGATCAGCCTCATCCACATCATTGGCAAGCTCTTTGCCAAGGTTCTCTCCTTGCAGCTGGCTCCGCGCCTCGCCGAGCTCGTCTCCTCAAACCAGAGCGCCTTCATTGCCGGAAGGAGCGTCCACAACAACTTCCTTCTCGTCCAACAAACGGCCAGGCATCTCCACCAACTTAAGCAGCCTCGGGTCCTTTTGAAACTGGACATTGTGCGCGCCTTCGATTCGGTCTCTTGGCCGTTCCTCATGGAGGATTTGCAACACTTGGGCTTTGGCCATCGTTGGCGCGAGTGGGTCTCCATCTTGATCTCGACTGCTTCCACTCGCGTCTTGATCAACGGGACACCTGGGCCTCCCATTCTCCACGGGCAAGGGCTCCGGCAGGGGGACCCTGTCTCCCCCATGCTTTTTGCACTGGTCATTGACACGCTCAATACCATGCTCCAGTTCGTGGTCCAGTCCGGCATCCTCAAGCGCCTAACCCTGCAGCATGCTGCTTCCAGTGTCTCCCTGTTCGCCGATGATGTGGTTATCTTCTGCCACCCCGATGCCGCGGAGCTCTCGACCGTCAGCAAACTCTTGGACCTGTTTGGTGCTGCCTCCGGTTTGCGCACTAACTTTGCTAAGTGCCTCGCCGCGCCAATTCAATGCCCCGACGACGTCTCTACCTCCATTGGCTCTACGCTCTCTTGCCCCGTCGTGGCCTTCCCGATCCAGTACCTGGGCCTCCCGCTGTCCATCAAGAGGGTGCCTCCATCCCAGCTCATGCCAATCATCGAGAAACTCACGCGCAAGCTGGCCACCTGGAAGGCCGCTCTTCTCAACCGCGGCGAGCATCTCACTCTGGTCCGCCAAGTCCTGAGTGCCATGCCGGTCCACCTGCTCCTGGCCATGGCAATCTCCCCTCCCATCCTCAAGAAGGCCAATCGCATCCTCCGGGATTTCTTGTGGCATGGGCGTACGGATGCGCGCTCTGGATCTTGCTTGGTCAGCTAGGCGCGGGTCTGCCGCCCTCTAGACTTGGGTGGTTTAGGTATCCGCGACCTCCGCCGCGCTGGAATCTCTCTTCGCGTCCGCCGGCTCTGGTTGCAGGCTACTGACCCCTCCCGGCCCTGGGCTCACCTTAAGCTGCCCCACGACCCCGAGGTGCTTCAGTTCTTCCGAGCTTCCATGATATGGTCCATTGACGATGGCACTTCCTGCCGCTTTTGGATCGACCCATGGCTGGATGGAAAATCTATTCTTCACACTGCTCCTCATGTCACGGCCCTCGTTCCTCGCCGTGCTCGCAACTCTCGCACGGTGGCAGATGCGCTTACGGATCGCCGCTGGATTCGTGACATCCAGGGTGCTCTGGGTTTGGCGGCCACTGTGGAATATGTTGGCCTCTGGATTCGCCTCCAGCAGGTCCAGCTGCTCCCCCGACCAGACTCGATCCGCTGGCGTTGGGCAGAAAACGGATGCTACTCGGCCTCATCCTGCTACACCGCCCTTTTCCATGGCTCCACCTCCTCGCCCACCTGGCACCTCGCCTGGCAAACCAGCGCTCCCACCTCGATGCAGTTCTTCATTTGGCTGGCGTCCCTCAACCGCTGCTGGTCCGCGGACCGCCTTGCGCGGCGCGGCTTGCCCCACGAGCCGGCCTGCGTGCTTTGCTCCCAGAAACCCGAGACCATGCGCCATATCCTGGTGGGCCGTGTCTTCGCACGGGCGACATGGCATGCTATTCTCTCCTGGTGCTCTCCAACTATGGCTATCCCTGACGGCTCGGCTGACTTCTTTGACTGGCTACATACTACTCTCCTAGGCACTCCGGCGCCGAAGCGTCGTGTGCTCACCACCGTGGCCTCCCTTGTCGCGTGGTCCCTCTGGCGGCACCGGAACGCCGTCATCTTCGACAAGATTGCGCCCTCCCTGCCATTGCTTATAGTAGCAATCAAGGATGAAGCTCGCTCTTGGGCCTTGGCTCGAGCTAGAGGAATGAACCTGGGTCCTAGTGTAACCTGATCGCGTTTCCCGAGGGTTGAGCAACCCTCTGTCTCCTGCTCACCCCGTCACCACAGAGCCGCCATTTATGTGTACGTTTCTGTGGTGACCTCCCCCCCCCCCCCCCCCCTCTAACGCTTGTAACTTCATTATTTCTCCCCTATCAATGCAATGATACGCCATCTAGGCGTATTCGAGAAAAAAATTTATTGGCTATCGGTGATTCTATTAATAGGGATTAATCGACAAGTTAACTTTAATCAGACAAATTCGTCTATGTAAAATTGTAAATACACAATCACGTAGATATAGCTGAATGCCATTGAGGCTTCAGCATTAATACTCACTTCTCGCTCTGAAAATAAAACAAAACATTATCCTCACCCGCTTAATGCCTCACTCTGTAACATACACTCGTACTACAAGCTAGTACAAACAGAATCCGTCAGGCAGCTCTGGCCAGCTCCCTGTCCACAGCCACCTTGAGAAAGCTCCCCTCCTCGACGACCATCTGCACCGGCATGAAGCCGAGCCCGTTGGCCACGGCGAGCATGACCTCCTTCATCTCGGCCCGGAACTCCTCCCGGTCCACCGCGCCGTCACCGTCACGGTCGAAGCGCGCGAACAGGCCGAGGTAGAGCTTTGCGAGCTCGTCGGGACCAACGGCACCGGCCTCGTCGACGCCGAAGTGCTTCTCGAGGACCCGGAGGCTCATGATCTCCCCGGCCATCTCGGTGTAGGAGAGGAGACCGTCGTGGTTGGCATCGAGCGCCGCGAAGCGGCCGTCGACGGAGGCGTTGAAGGCGCACTCGTCGTCCACGAAGCTCTGCACGGTCCTCCCATCCAGGATCTCCACGCTCATCTTCAGAAGAATCTCTCGGTGCCTACCGACGCTAGTTTCAGGAGTTTTTGTGTCGTCTGTTGTGTGTTGTGTGATGTGATCTCGGTTGGTTTGAGGAAATGTAAAGATGTGTTGGCACCTATTTATATCTGGCGCAGCTTCTACTACCGTATTTGTTTTGCCCACGGGAATATGTTGGGTTCATGCTAGCTGTGGTGTTGGCTGGTCTCGCCGCGTCGAACCACGGTTTTGACAGCAACGGCGGCGGCGAGTTTTTAATACGCGGGGACGGCGTGGACGGCGGTGCGCGCGCTCTGGAAAGACGTCGAAGCAAAAGGCCGTGTTGCGTTGACTGCCAAAGCAAGCGAGAGTGTCGACGTCGTGCTCGTCCCACGCGCACTGGGCGCCCATTGAGCCTGAACACCCCCTGTTGTTTGAGACGAGCAGCAGCTGGGTTTGGATGGTACGCGTGTTCAACAGGTGCCTTACCAATTGATTAACAAATGTACCTCACGCTTGTGCCAGGATGGTTTTTGGAGGGTGTACCGACACTGCGATACCACGCTGGCCACCGGTTTCTATCGTCGATTGGTGGCTATAAATTTGGAGAAGCTTCTCCTCTCATTCCGTGCTCTTAGTCTTATACTATCTTCGGTCAGATCCTTAAAAAATAATAGTGGAATAAACGTCGAGTTAGCTACAGTGGAGCAAATTTGATCCACTATTTTTTTGTCAGACCTAACCGAAATTCTAAAATTAGTGGAGTAAATTTCTATGTTTGTCAAATTCTTTTCATTTTCGGCCATCGAAATAAACCTGACTACATATTAGCACACATATAAAAACTAAAGATAATAAATAAGTTTCACACAATTCATAAATATTACACATTCATAGTTTAGAAATCAAATTATTCAAATTCAAACACACCGAATGGTTCAAATAAAGTACATAGCATGATAGAATCACAACTACGAAGTGCTACGGAGATGACACTGATGCTCAACAAGATCATGTTGGAGCTGGTTATGAACTTCTAGGTTCTCAATCCTCCGTTGCGCTTCAAGTAACACCTGATTCTTTTTTCGACCGTGTTCTGAATTAACAGGATTCTCAATAGTGATGTACTGAAAGTTCTCAGGCATTCCTCTCTCATCTTCGATGATCATGTTATGTAAAATGGTACAACAAGTCATGGTTCGTCATAGAACCTTGAAGTTCCAATGCTTGGCAGGGACACGAACGATTGCAAAGCGCTTCCTGAAGCACACCAAAAGCTCTCTCCACATCCTTTCTACTCCCTCCGTTCCTAAATATAAGCTTTTTTAGAGATTCTAATACGGACTACATACAGAGCAAAATGGGTGAACCTACACTATAAAATATGTCTATATACATCCATATGTTGTCCACATTGAAATATTTAAAAAGGCTTATATTTAGAAACGGGGAGAGTAGTAGACTCTTGATGTGTTGCAAAGTAAGAACTTTTGTTACCTTTTGGTGCGGAATTGTTTTGACAAATGTGGCCCATGAAGAATAGATGGCATCCGCAAGGTAGTAGTCCATCGTGTACTCATGACCATTGATGTAGAGTTGCAAGGAGGAGCATGTCCCGCAACAAGCCTAGCAAACAGTGGTGATCTTAAAAGCACATTCAGTTCATTGTGTGGGCTAGGCAATCCAAAGAATGAATAACAAATCCATAGATCCTCTGATGCAATAGCCTCAAGAATGATCGTGGGATTGTTGCAGTGGCATTTATACTGACCTTTCCATCCTATAGAACAATTTTTCCAGGTCCAGCGCATACAGTCTACTAATCCAAGCATCCCAGACAATCCTCTTGTTCCACTCTCTATCATAAGCCTCTGGGTTTCTTCCTCGTTGGGTGCCCTCAAGTACTCCAGCACAAAGACATCAATCACTGCTTTCGTGTACCTTCGAATGGCCTCCAAGATTGTATGTTCCCCAATGCGGGCATAGTCGTCAATTGCATCGGCCGAACACCCATATGCAAAGAACTCGAACAACCGCAATGCACTTTATCAAAGGGCTCTCACTTATCTCTCCGCATGCATTCCTTCAAAGCTTGAACCAACCGTCATACTTCTCCACGGCTTGTGAAATGGTGAGAAAAAGACTTGTTTTCATCTGAAAGTGCCGGCAAAATACTTCCTCGGATAGGTCGGATTAGGGTCAAAATAAACTCTCATAATGTTGACCCGGACCTCCGCTCGATCACGGTGGAGTTGTATCCGGCCAAACTGTGATTCTCTTTTCGAACGCCGAATATCATCATTGAAAATCATGCGGAGGACAATTTCTTAGCCATCGCCATCTTCTTCCTCCTCCGATGACGATGAGTCCTCGAAGATCATATCTCTGAGCCTCTTCATCTTGAATTCAAACGACTCAGTTAGTTCAACTCGGCCAAACAAAATGAGACAAAATAACAAAAAAAACACTTAGGCAAATCATCAAACTTTTGCAAGGCGGTGGAGAAGTATCGGCCGGCCTGCAACATAGAGCTCAAATGAGCAGGCGCTGAGGAGTGGGAAAGATCGGCAAAGGTTCGGAATGCCAGTGAGATGTCGTCCAGCCAACGAGAAAGAGGATCCGAGGTGGTTCCCAGCGAAATGGTGGACGCAGCTGCGGCGTTTTCGCTCGACTCCAGCATTGGCGATGGCCATCGAATGGCTCGAACAACAACAGAATGGCGGCGAGGGCCAAGGGAGGCAGCGAGGTAGCGGCAGAGGTGGTGGTTAGTCGCCGACAGGTGCGCCGGCGACGATGCAGAGGGGGAGGGGCACGGAAAAGAGGCCACAAATTTTACTCGGCCGGTTTGAGGCCGAGTATAATTAGGCGTCGGCGGAGCCGAGGAGTAATTTTTTTACTCCACTATAGACTTTAGGGGATCAGCTAGGTGCCGGTCAGAGAAGTAAAACCGAAATTTGTTTTACTCCTCTAACCGGATTTAGGGGATGAGCTAGAGTAGAGATGCTCTTACCTCTCGCTGTCAGCCCATTCTCAATTTTCTATTTCACTCTTGTTACACAGAACCGTGTCTAATCTTCAAGAACTGTCATATTTAAGGAGGAAAAAACTATTGGAGTCAAATTTAGGACAGTAAAAAGTAATTTTATAGCACTCAAAATTGTTCTTATTCATTCTTTCTTTGCAGAAACATGTTGCCCTATTTTAGGGCACTCAAAACATGCTAAAACATCCAAACTACTTGAGCATATTGCATGCACATCATGGCGACCTTCAAATGTTCACATTGTTGTGAATAAAACTTCAAATGTTCACACATTCAAACATCCAAACATTCAGACTTGCAAACTTCCAAATAGTTTGAAATATGCAAAGATGCAAACATTCGAACTTTTAAACATAGTACACTACCGACACTACAAACAGTAGACAACTACTCATCACTCTCATGCGCAAGGCCCTCTCAGTCAATGTCGAAACCCTCGTCGTCGGACAGCATATTCATCACCCATGAAGGCCCTGCCTCATCCTCTGTCATGCGTTCCATCTTCTTGCGCTCATTATCCCTCTTCTAGAAGAAATCCGCCTGCATGAGGTGTGGGTTTTCCCTCACGAACTCGCCATAGCCACCTCATCGTTCTCCTGAGTGTCCCTATGCTCGAGGATGTTGCGGGTCTCCCTCATCGTCGAGCGGGACGCAATGGTTGCCATCGGGCCGATGAAATCTGCATCCACATGTGTCTCAATCTTCGAGAAGTTGAGCTTGTGTCAAGGCCGATCGAGCCTCCACACGGAGATGCCATAGGCGCGCGCGACGATCTCTGCCGTCGCGAAGGTGCCGAGCCAGTACCGTCAGCCGTCGCATTGAAACTCGATGCTAAACCGGCCAGATTGCCCCGCCCGAACGCCGCGATAGCCGGATTGGCTCTTCGCGTGTTGCGGTGGCATCATCAACAGTGGAAGATGGACTCAATGGTGTGGCACGGTGTGACAACAGTAAAATGGGGAGATGTGGCGGCTGGGCGGTGGCGGTGCAGCCGACTGGAGTAGAGGAACAACGGATATGAGTGGCGGGGTGGTGCAGTGAAGGCAATGGCAGCCGGATCCGGTGAAGCGGCGGCGACATGGGAGGGTTTGTGGCTGCGGGAAGTTTTTGGGTGTGACGCTTGGGCCTGCGGACGACTCATTTTTGGGCTTGCGGGAGCAGCCGGGGTGTGCAGTCGGCCCTGCCCTTTTTGGGCTGCCCAAAAACATCTTGTATTTTTTTAATAAGGGCAATTGTTGGAAAGGTTTTTTTGGTTCAAAAGTCCAATTAAACAATTATGCCGTAATATTGGGCAGTTGTTCGAGATGTCATTGATGGCCTGGCTAGATTAGCTTCTTGTGTTGGCAGCCCTGCCACCAGTGTTGTCGGACTATCCGGACACTGTATCGTGGCAGCTCTCACCTTCGGGTGAGTTTCCCGTCAAATCCGCATACAAGGGTCTAGGCCGCCTCCCCGTCATCCCTTGGCTATCTAACTTGTGGAAGGCCCCCATGCCCTTGAAGATAAAGATTTTCATTTGGCAGCTTCTTAGAGATTGCCTCCCTTCGGGAACCGGGGTTCTCAAACGACAGGGGCCGGGTGATGGACTTTGCCCTTTATGCCGGGTCGCGGAGACTATGGCCCATATTATATTCTCGTGCATGATGGCTCGGGTCCTTTGGCAGTTCGTTCGTGAGGCACTAGGGCCCGACTGGGAGGCCCTGGATCTCGTGGACTTCCTCCAGGCCAGGGCTACCTTGCTAGGACGACACCGCCGCACATTGTGGCTGATCTTTGCGGCCATGTTATGGACTCTTTGGACGACAAGAAATAAAATGGTGATTAAGAAGGTGTTCCCGAGGCAGGCATCTGACTCTTTGTTTGAATTCCTTGCTTCTCTGCAGCAATGGCACCCACTTGCTAGGCAGCACGACCGCGAGAGTCTAGACACCACGCTGGATGCGCTCGTGGATTCAGCACGTCCGATTTCGTCATCCTAGCTTCGCCCGGCGACCGCCACTAGGTGGCCTTATTTTTCTTTTCTCTTATGTTTCTCCTTGGGCATTATTGTGTTGTTGCCCAAGCCGCCGCCTTTATGGCCTATCTAGATGTTGGTTGTATGGATCTTTGCTTTATTTATAAAGCGGGGCGAAAGCCTATTTCGAGAGGATTAGCTTCTTGTGCCGGCGCCACCATCTTTTTTCCTTCTCAGGTGGATGGGACCCCTCTCTTCTGGGGTTTTTATACCAGCTTCCGATGAATTTATTTTCTAACTTTTTATCTTTATTGCTGGTTTTATTTGTTCCCTTAATTTTTAAAAGTAAAAAATATTTTAAATTTCCTGAACCTTTTCATAGTTACTGAAATTTTGAAACATTTGTGAACATTTAATAATCCATGAAATTTTAAGATGTGTGAACGTTTTATAAATTCATTAATGTTTTAAAATCACTTTTGAATTCAAAACTATATTCAAATTCCATGCAATTTCTTTTTGAATATTTTTAAAATTCAAGAATCTATTTCAATTCGTAAATAATCTAATTTTTTATCATTTCTTAATTCATAAACATTTCTCTAAATGTTCTTGAACATTTTTTGAATTCACGATGATGTGTTGAATATTTCTAACTATCAAGCGGGATATAAAAGAAAAGACAATTGTACGCGAGAGAGGGAACGAACGGGCTGGCAAGTAAACGACGAGCGGGCATATTGGGTCGCGACCTAACCGCGCGTTATGCCCAAATTGGACCGTGAAGACGTAGAATAAACACCACGGCTATATTTCTCCCAACAGGACTGTTTCTTCCATCTCACTGATTTTTCGAGAGCAACCAGTTGACGAGCGCTATTTCGGCAGCCTCGCAACAATCAGTGGACTGAGAGCGCGCCACCGCCACATATCGCGACCTAGGTGCTTCCTCCAGATTTTCTTTTCGCATGTGTTTTTGGCTTTTTAGATGGTTTTTCCCTGTTTTTTTACTTTTCGGTTTTCCACCGGTCTTACTAAGTTTTTGACAAAAACAAAATTCAAAAAATGCATGAAAAAACATGCTTCTTTTTCTTTCTTAAGAGGCACGATTTTGCTTCTACGAGAGGCATGGTTTTGCTTCCGTGAGAGGCACGGCCGTGCCTCTCGAAAACGAAAGAAAAATAAAAGAGTTTTCACTTTTTTTTTCTTTCGTGCGATGCATGGTTTTGCTTACACGAGAGGAAATGTTTTGCCCCCGCGAGAGGCATGGCGAGTTTTGTCACCAGTTTTCTTTGTTTCTTTTTCAGTTTCCTTTGGTATTGGTTTTTTCACTCTCATTTTTTTTCCGGTCTGTCTACGCATTTCTTCTTTGTTTGTTTGTCGTTTTTCATTTTTTTGTTTAACACATGTCTACTTATCTTCAGTGCCCAATATACATTTTTAGTCTGTACATGAAACAGTTTTTATTAATACCCGTTGAACATTTTTTCAAATACACGATGTACATTTCTTTCATACATGTTTTGAAAAACATTCAAATAGTTGGTCAAAGTTTATTCTGGTTACAACCATTTCTGTTAACAACGTGAACATTTTCTTACAATATGTAAACATTTGTTAAACATGACAGTAACATTTTTTTTGAAAAGCGAGATTATTTCTTTAAAATTTCATGTGCATTCTATAAATGTTATGAAAGTTTTTTATACTCCAAAAAAATTCTGACTTTGTATTAATATTTTTCAAATATTCCACATATATTTTTAGAAACGCAGCAACATTTTTTAAATTGCGCTAACATTTGTTTTGCACATGTTTTCCATTATTTAAGGTCATGATTATCATTTTTTCATGTATATATGTTTTTATGTCTTCTTTTCTAATACATATTTACATATTTCTTCTAAACGTCAAGAGCATTTTCTTATACAGATCTAACATTTTTGTAATACATGATTAACATTTTTCCATAATGCCATGTACAATTTTTTTAAACACGTGAACTTTTTTGTCACAAAGAACTTTTTTCAATGGTATCAACATTTGTTTTAGGATTAGGCTAATAAATTTTGTGCACCGCTTCAACATTTTAAAATTTTAATAACATTTAATTTTTGCTTATTTTGGTAAATATAAACAAAAAAATGAACTAATGAAAAATAGCAGAAAAACAAACTAACATGGAAGCTACTTGGGCTGGCCTGTTAATACCGAACCTCGACGCGAGTGTAAGCTCCGTCTCGCGCTAAGCGACATATAGTCGTGCCCCAGAATAAGAACTCTCACAGATCACCCCATATAGTTGATGAGTGTTATTTTTTACACTCCTCTAACCTGAGCTTAAACCAAAGTATTTTATTAAAACTAAGATATTCATTCTAATTAATGACTAATGAATACAAAGGATTCCAAATATCCGATCGTTATTTCGTTTTCACAGGAAATGGACTATTTATGAATGAAATCAAGTCAATACACGAAAATGAGTAAACTGAAGATAGAGGAGATCAAGTGGGAGGCACATAAGAGGCGCCAGAGCAGAAGACAACGTTCCATGCGCCCGTGCCCGCTCATATGGGCGGTCATATGGCGTGCCAACTGAGACGTCTGATCCACCTGAACAACCTTTATAAAGGGCGCGACGCCAAATGAGCAACAGAACATCGCAGAACAAGCCACACAACGTCGTCTGCACAAAAGCCATCTCCATCAACCCTAGCCACTCATTTTCCCACCTTCATAGCCACAACTTTCATCACCACCATAGTTCTTAGCCATCTTGTCACATACGACATCCATTGTAAGACATATAATCAATCAATCAATCAATCTTCATGATGAGTTCTACGTATGATCTAATCTTTATGTGTGAGTAGTTCAGTAAGGTTATGGGTCGAGGCAAAGGCCATGCAACCCGATGTATTTGTTGGAGAGACTGATGAAAGTACTTTGAATTAATGTCTTGTATGTGTAGCATAAAGTTGCTCCGTAGTTGTCTCTTGTCTTGTTCACATTCTTCATCAGTGTAGGTACCTAGGATCATGGAGAGCGAGTCACGGAGAGGCTAAGAGCAGGGAAACCATGAAGTGTTATTCTAAACATCAGAGATAGAAATATTTAGTACGGTAACACGGATCCTATCCTTGGAGATTCAAGAGATGTAGTCGTTAAATGCCCAATGCTTTTGTTCGATTATTTGTACCTTAAATATCGCGGTAACCCCACATGATGGATAGGGCCTTAGGTTGGACAACTGACTCTTAATGCAGGACGCGTGCTGGTTAAGACGTAATTTGAACACATCCCCCACTTCGGTACATAGCAAGCACATCTTGATGGATGCCTTCCGGAGCAAAAATTAAGATCATGATGATATCGACACAAATATATGGTTGTAAGCATAAGTCCTCATGCCTATGCCTATTTTTATTATAAGTGTTTTCAGTGTCAGCTTGATTTGCGATCTGGTCAAAAGTTGAAATTTAATTCTCTTGCAAAAACTTGTTAAAAACCCTTGCTTAAAGGGCACCGTCCTCTCGTGGGTTCGATAACTCAGGATCACCTCTAGGAAAAAGGAGAGAATTCTTTCTGCTCCTTTATCGGATCACTAAAGGGATTGATCAATATAGTCGCGCTAAGTTACAAAGTCTCCGACATTCAACCAAAACACTGTGCCGAAAGATAGATAGGGGGGTAGGGCTCGGAATACAAACTACTGCATGTCGACTACTCCCTAATGATGTTCACCAAGCCCAAAGCACCCGCTTGTGCCCATAGCCGAGCTTCATCCTTGATGAGCTGTAGGAGATGGCGTGAAGGAGTAATAGGCACCTTTTCGCCCAAAGTGTGCAGAGTTCTGTATGTTTTTCTTTTCACCTTTTTCTCTCTTTTTACTTTTACTTTTATTTTTTACCTTTAAAATTTTAGAGTATACCTTTTAGATTTTTAATTACCCATTATGTTTTCAAAAAGAATTCCTTCCACTTGTAGGAAACATACATGAATATTTAGTTTCAAATTGTGTGAACATATATTTGGAGGTGCAAAAGGTAACAATTTAAACCCATCCATTTTTTTCTCCGGTTTTTCCCTTGAAAAGCACCTCATGTGCCTTACCCAATTAAATCATGCTTTTTTGTAAGTCGATATGTACTATTCAGTTTGTAGCTAAAGTATAATTTTTTATATGTAACCATATTAACAGTGGGATAGCATGTAAATCACTTTGATTGCATACAGAGTATTTGTAGCCCCGTTGTAATGCACTGTGAACTATCTAATTTCTCTCTTATTTAAATAATATGCAAGGTTTCATTTTATGTCCTTTATTTCCTCCTCCCATCCAACCCACCTCCGTTTTTTTTGAAAATCACTTCCCCACTTTATTAAGCTAAACTAGGAAGTTCATCAGACACAATACTCAGAATACAATCCGGGGAGAAATCTCCCACGAAACTGAAACACTATTACAAAAACCGAACCGGGCAATCTCATGAGCCGCTTTATTCGCCTCCCTCCTCACCCATGTAGCTTTGAACTCCCCCAAGTTTGTAGCCATCCCCTCGATCTCTTCCACCATGATACCTACCGACGACAGATTTCGATCTTGCTCATTCAGCATCCGGGCCATGTTCAGACAGTCGGTCTCCAGATGGAGTTTGGGCACACCTCTTTGCAGAGCTAGTGCCATCGCTCTCCTGCATGCCAGCAACTCGGCCACTTCTGCCGTTGTGATGTCAGGTAAAAAAACAGCGTCCGCACCTCTAAAGGCTTAATCTTCATCTCTGAACACTACTCCACCTCCTCCCCCTGCCTCGACAAAGACATAGCTCCATCGACATTGGCCTTGAGCAAGCCCGATACCGGTGGTTCCCATCTTGCACGTTGCGTAGGTGAAGTCGAGCTCTCCGGCCGCCCCCACACTTTCTTCCATTCTTCCATGAGCGCTACTACTCTCCTCGCCACCATGTTGGCCTCCTCAATTCATTTTCCATCTCGGGTGTCATTTCTTGCCAGCCATATAGTATATAACCCTTGCACCATCGCTGACTTGTCATCCTCCGA
The DNA here is from genome assembly GCA_034509565.1 of Triticum monococcum. NCBI lineage: Eukaryota > Viridiplantae > Streptophyta > Magnoliopsida > Poales > Poaceae > Triticum > Triticum monococcum. Next base: position 497,471,223 of record CM067845.1, on the reverse strand, counting down.
AGCATCCGACATCCACTGTAGCATCCATGATGTGACCGAACTCTGAGTGCACATCGAACAAGGTGGGGTCGCCACCCTCGCACCCAATACCGAGTTCAACTCCTTCCAGAAAAAGCATGGAATGATAGCAGCCCCAAAATCTATGATACATTGTTTCTTCACGTCCACAAGCTGGGCAAAAAACGCCGGGCTTGATCCTTCTACGAAGAAGTTCTGATCCCACTGCCAAGCCATTCTTGATCAGCCGCCACACGTGGATCAACACCTTCCCGGGCGCGTTGGTGCCCCACAACGCCAGCCAACTCCAGTGGTTCACCGTCGTAGAGGATGAGCCCGGTTGTCCAATTCTCGCCCTCTTCTTCTCCATGCATAGGTGATAAGCTGTCTTTACTGAGAATTTTCCATTCTTCGTAAAATTCCATGCTAAGATGTCATCTGTACCCAGGCCACCCACACAAATATGAAGTATATCCTGTATGTCACCCTCTGTGAACATTGCTTCTAGCTTGTGTCGATCCCACCCTGAAGCCGCATCATTTAGTAGATCTCTCACCCTCGTTATCCCCGGCACATACACTCGGCCCAGTGACCTTAGGCTACCCTTGCGAGGGATCCAATTATCATGATGAATGCGGATTCTAGACCCATCACCCACCTGCCATATAAGGCCTTCCAAGAGCAAGTTCCTGCCATGAAAAATGCTTCTGACGGTATATGATGCACCACCGGGGTAGGTTGCATTGAGGATGGATCCATGATCATAGTAGCGAGCCTTGAGGACGCGAGCGCATAGAGAAGAAGGGACCTGCAACAGTCTCCAGGCCTGCTTAGCAAGTAAGGCCCGGTTGAACGCTTCCATGTCTCGAAACCCCATCCCTCCCTCCTGCTTACTCTCACACATTTTCTTCCATGCAATCTAGTGAACCTTTTTCTCACCATTAGCTTCACCCCACCAAAAGTTAGAAGAGATAGATGTCAGATTCCTGCACAATTTCTTGGTGAGCTGAAAGCAACTCATGGTGAAAGTTGGGGTTGACTGGAGCCCCGATTTGACCAAAACCTCACGAGCCTTCTTAGACAGTCCTTGCCCCTTCCATCCCGTGACCTTACCCTTTGCACTCTCCCGGACATATTTAAATGTCCCCTCCTTGGATTTTCCCACAGCTGTGGGCAGCTCCAAATATTTCTCACTTAGAGCTTCAGACGTAATCCCGATCACGGCCTTTAGATGTTCTTTGGTATTCTCTATGCTTCCTTTGCCAAAGAAAATAGAAGATTTCTGCAAATTAACTTTCTGTCCTGATGCCACCTCATAGTCCCCAAGGATTGTTTTGAGGACAAGAAGATTACTCTCAGATGCTTCAAGAAACACAATGCTATCATCCGCAAATAGGAGGTGGGTGAACATGGGGCCAATTCTCCCAAAAGACACCCCCTTTATGTCACCAGAACGTTGTGCATTCTTAAGCAGCGCTGAGAAACCCTCCACACAGAACAAGAACAAGTAAGGCGATAGAGGGTCACCTTGCCTGAGTCCCCTTGTCGGCAGGAAAGAATCTAAGATCCCCCCATTGAGCTTCACCGTGAACCTTGCCGATGTCACGCACCTCATAACCATTTGAATCCATGTTGTATGGAAACCAAACCTCTCCAATACCCTCTCCAGAAAGATCCACTCCACCCTATCATAAGCCTTCATCATATCTAGCTTAACCGCGCACAAAGGCTTCCTCCTCCTCCTCATCCTATTAGCGTGTACACAGTCATATGCCACCAGAACATTACCGTGATGAGCCGTCTAGGTACAAAGGCACTTTGCTCTTCTGAGATCAAAACAGGAAGTATTCCCTTGAGCCTATTGGCAAGTACGTTTGTTGCTATTTTGTAGAGTACATTACACAAACTGATTGGTCTAAACTGAGACATCAACTCCGGTGAGTTGATTTTAGGTATCATCACAATAATCATGTCATTGAAACATTCTGGTGTCGCTATCCCATGCAAAAACTCCTTCACCGACTTGCAAACATCATCCTTAACTAACGACCAGTGTCGTTGGTAGAACAAGGCAGGAAACCCGTCCGGTCCCGGGGCTTTCGTAGGGCCCATCTAAAATAGAGCAGTCTTTATTTTAGAATCGGTGATCCCGGCTGTGAGATTCCCATTCATCTCCTCCGAGACTACTGTATCAATGTGTTGTAGCACATTGGCCGCTGCATGTGAACCCTCAGAACTGAACAAAGAAGCGTGGAAGTTTGCAGCCAACGAACGCATGTCTTCATTAGAATTGCACAGCGTACCATCTTCCCTATGAAGAGCCTTCACCGTATTTTTCCTCCTTTGATGAGACGCCCGATTCTGGAAGTACTTTGTATTTTGATCGCCCCACTACAGCCAGTCAATACGTGAGCGCTGTTTATAGTAGATCTCCTCCTTCTCATACAGGTCATGTAGCTGACTCTCTATATCCTTGACCTCCTGAAAGTAACTGGTCACGAGCGACCTCTCTTTCGCGTCTCATAGCTGCGTTTTTAGCTTGGTGATCTGCTTGCGAAGAGAGCCGAACACCTCGTGTCTCCATGTCTACATGGCCTTTGACAAGGTGCCCAACTTGCTGCTCATACCCGCAGACTCCCCATGCCGCAGTTTGGCTTGCTCCCAGGCCCGCATAATCATTTGTTCATAATCTTCGTGTCTTGTCCAGGCCTCTTCGAACTTAAACCCCATTTGCTTCTTAGGCCCCGCAGCATCTAGTGATGCTGCTTCCCAGATGACTAGCGCTGCATGGTCAGACTCCTCGGTGAGAATGTGTTTGGCCACCATTTCAGGGAAGAGGTTCAAAAACTCGTCATTGCATGTGGCCCTGTCCAGCCGAACCTGAATATTTGCCCCCCATCTTGCTTATTGTCCCACGTAAAAGGGTATCCAGTGAAACCCAAGTCAGCAAGACCACAATCGCCAAGGCACTCCCGAAAGTCCTCCATCTGGTTGGAGTTTCTGGGATTTCCACCTCTCTGCTCCGTTTGAAAAAGAATCTCATTAAAGTCCCCCCGCACAAAGCCAAGGCAGGTTGTCTTGTCGTTTCAAATAATGAAGTGCATCCCATGTTTTCCGTCTATGCTCCGTTCGAGGTTCTCCGTAGATTCCAGTGAATCTTACGGTTCTTCCCTCTGAGGTGATTTCCGCATCAATATAGTACTGGCACCACAGTCTAATTGTGACCTAAATATGATCCCTCCAAAGTTGAGCTAATCCACCACTCCTACCCTCACAATCCACGGCAATGCCATGACGGAACCCCAAGCTCAATTTAACCTTTTCCATAGCCCGTGCCTTCTTCTTAGTCTCACTCAGGAACACCACCGCTGGGTTGTATGACCTAATCGGGTCCCTTAGTTCTCCAACTGTCGGGTCGAACCCCAATTCCCGTCAGTTCCAAACAAGGAGATTCATTGCTCCCGGCGGCCCCGCCTATCTGGGTCCGCCGATCTAGCTCCATGATCACCGATGCGCTCAAAGACAGACGACACTTTCTGTCGCTTTTCACCAACGAGGGCATCAACTCCTTTCCTCTGAGATCCTTCTCCTACGGGCACCCACATCTGCCTAGATGGTCTCTTTTTATCTCTAGCCTCATACCAGTAGTAGTCCTCCCGCTGTCGGGACGACCTCACATAGCTTCTAGGCTTCCTGACGTAGTACCCCGGCCTCCTATAATACTCCCTCGGTGCTTTCTCCACCCTGCGATACTGCCCCTCTCCAAGGTCTTGACTCTTTCTCGGTGATATGACCCCATATCTCACCTTCTGGTGTAATTCATTTTTGATCTCCTTCTCCCTCTTCTCCTCCAGGCCATGTTGTAGATCCTTCTCCTTGGTCCCGTCCACACCAGTGTGCTTTTTCTGCGGGCTCAGAACCTCTTCCTGCTCCTTTCCTTTCTGCTTTGTCCCACTAGTGTGGGAGTCATCCGAGGGCGTGTATTCTCTATATAGGGATCTACAAGTTGGGAGGTCACGCACATGCGCATAACCTTTCGGGCCATTATCACCCCCACTTGACATGGAGCTCTCCCTACTTTCATTCTTACTGGATGTTCCCCACCATTGCTTGTTGTCTTGATGACTCAACAATGCTCTACCCGGCGAGGCACGCAACCATTCACCCCACTGCGACAAAGGATCCACAGGTGGGTCACAAACACCATCCACATGTAGCCTGCCGCAATCAAAGCAGAAGTGGGGGACTTTCTCATAAGCAAAATCAAACCATGTTTTTCCTTGTCATCTGGCTTCTTCTTCAAATAGAAATCACGAACGAGTGGCTCATACAGAGCAATCCTCGCCCGCACTCTGAGGTGAGTCCCCCTTGCAAAACCATCTTCTCCCACATCTACCTTTTCCACCATCCCGAGCCAGTTTCCAAGGGCCTCTCCAAACGCTTTCGATCTTTTGTCCAGTGGCAAATTATCAACCCTAACCGAGGCCTCAATCGAATCAAAGATCATCTCGGATGGCCTGGTCTCCCCATCATAATCCTTCAGAGCCACAACATTGAAGTCAAACTGCCATGGGCCATTATGCAAAACATGTTTCCAGTCCCAATCGCTGTCAAATCTGATCATGAACATATTACTGCCAAGCATCTTGAATTGGGCGTCCTTATGGAGCCCCCATGCATGCTGCATCACTCTCTCAAACGCATGCTTGACGAGGGGCCACGGGGAAAATGATTTGCTGACGACAACGCACTTCATCTCAACCTTCGTCCTTGGATCGGGATCATCAAACACAAATCCGGCGCCTCCTTTTCCGTCAGTGCCAGACCCCCCCATCTTCGCCGACAGGGATGCAGCTTCCTCCGAGGTCTTGCCGTCGGTCGGGGACTCTGAAGATCGCCTGTTCGCCTTGTCCCCCGCCTTCCCCGCCTTCATCAGGGATTGCTTCCACGGAGTCGCCGCCACGGGAGGAGTCCTCCCCCCTACTCGAAGAAGATGCCATGAGCACCTCGTCCAGTAGCGTAGCCAAACGCAGGACCAAGCCAAGGATGCAGCACCGTCGCCATGCCCCAGCTGCCCTGAAGATCACCGCCACCCATGTTCAACACCCTAAACCTAGGCGCCGCCCTCCGATCGCCCTAGCGATCGCCTCTCGGTTGCCCCTTAGAGAGAGAAACATGGTGGACCCGCATGCACCCATCATCCATTGGGTCATCTGAACTCCCACCTCCGTTTTCGGGTTTGCTGATGAAAACTGCATCACTTGCCCCACGTATTATTGTCTTAAATTTTTTATGTTTTCGTTGATACGTGTTGATTCAGTTGGCAGCTAAAGTACATTTTGTGCATCATTTTATTATTAATACGATCACGACGATGAAAAAGGTTGAGAGCCGTAGAGAGCATCTTCGGTGGACTTCTTATTCCCCAAAAAACACATACAAGGAGAGTTGAGGTAACACTATGCTCCAACAATCTCCCTATTCCCCAAAAGAAATTTGGATCTCTCCTTGAAAACACCCATCTCTCCTTAAATAGAGGGAGAGTTGCAACTCTCATTATAAATTTTCAACTCATGCCACGTCATGCACTATCGCCGCCTACCGCCCGGCTGTTGTGCCACACCACCGTTGTGCCGTCACTTCCCACCATCGTGTGCGGGTTGCCGGAGCTCCGTCGATGTCTTACGTGGATGCATGAGATAAAAAGAAAATAAAATAGTCATTGACAAGTGAAGCTCGTATGTCAGAGTAAAATATAGGGAGAGATTTATAGCGAAACTTCTACAGATGCACACCTTCCATATCCAATAAATTTATTAGAGCATCTCCACTCGCGCCCCCAACAACCCCCCTGGGCGAGTTTTTTCGCGTCGACGCCCAAAAAAACCCCAATCGCACCCCTAGGATGCCGAAATCCGTCGGCTGCCCATTTTTTGGCCCGAAGATCCAAGGCCGAACCCAACGCACTGGGGGAGCTTGGGGGCTCCGGCGGAAGGAAAACTGCGCCTGGGCCATCACTGTCAGGTGGAAAAGCATCTTGCACTTCTAGATTCGCCCCCTCCCACGCGCACGCCCTATCGCTGCCATGCCGATCGCGGCGCCGACTACCCACCCACCACCGCTAGAAAGACCATTCCCCCACCGGAAAAGAGAGTGTTTTGTCGCGACAGCCTCCACCCCGCTCCTAGGCGAGCTTTCCGGCGCTCCGGCCATGCAGGACGGGAATACCGGCGGCTGCACGCCTACCACGCCCGCCAAATGTTCGGCGATTTGTTTGCTTGGCAATGGACTTGGATGACAAGGAGGTGTTCGCGGTGCTGCTAGAGGAGAAAGACGATGCCGACGCCTAGGACGAAGAGCATCTCATGGTCCTCACCGCTTTGGCCAGCTTGTTCGCGAGCAGTGCAAAGCCGCAGCAAGGTGGCTCGGCGCCGGGCCAGCTGAAGGCAAAGCAGAGACATCGACTGGAAGGCTATTGCTCGCTCTACTCCGACTACTTCGCTGACGCTCCATGAGGGAGTCCTGGATAAGGGGGTCCCTGGGCGTTCGGGCTATGTGACATGGGCCGGACTGATGGGCTGTGAAGATACAAGATAGAAGGCCTTCCCCCATGTCCAGATGGGACTCTCCTTTGGGTGGATGGCAAGCTTGGCGTTCGGGGTGTGAAGATTCCTTTCTCTGTAAACCGACTCTGTACAACCCTAGTCCCCTCCGGTGTCTATATAAGCCGGAGGGTTTAGTCCGTAGAGGCAAGGATAATCATACAGGCTAGACATCTAGGGTTTAGTCATTACGATCTCGAGGTAGATCAACTCTTGTAACCCCTATACTCATCAAAGTCAATCAAGCAGGAAGTAGGGTAGTACCTCCATTAAGAGGGCCCGAACCTGGGTAAACATAATATCCCTTGTCTCCTATTACCTTCGATCCTCAGACGCACAGTTCGGGACCCCCTACCCGAGATCAGCCGGTTTTGACACCGACATTGGTTTTTTCATTGAAAGTTCCTCTGTGCTGTCGACAGAAGGTTTGATGGCTCGTTCGATCATCCACAACGATGCCGTCTCAGGGGGACCTTCCTCCCCGGCCAATTTTTTGTATTCGACGGCTTCGCACTGCGTGCCAACTCGATTGGCCACCTTGAGCAGATCGATGCCAACTCGATTGGCCACCTTGAGCAGATCGACAGCTACGCCCTGGTCATCAAATCGGTTTTGGAAATCTGAACTATGTCGCTGATATCCGAGGAGACTTGATCTTCAAAGGGTTCGCGGCCCCAACCACGGCTCTGGCCCTAGATCCGGAGCAAACTACCAGGTCCGAAGATGTGAGTTTGGAGCCCGCCAGACTCTCCGCTACAAACCACATTATCGAGGACCCGGAGGCGATGTTGTCCATGGAGAACTCGGAATCAGTCCAGATTCCCCCTATCATTGAAAGGCCGGACTCGCCCCGGACTCTAGATCCGGAGTCTCGAGGTCCATGCCAAGCAGGCATAGCCAGGAAACTTTCACTCTGGCTAGCCCCGTGGACTCTCGCTTCTATATCCAAGCCTCGCTCTTAAACGAGGCTTTGGACTTAATGCGATCCCTCGTTATTTCAGAGGAATCACTTCAAAACTACGCCCAGCCCGGACTAGGGGCTAAGAGCGGGGAATTTTACGTCCCACCCACCACCCACTTCATAGCCACTGTCGAAGATTTAACCGACATGCTGGACTATGCCTTCAAAGACATCGACGGCATGGACGACAATGTCGGAGATGAACACGGCCAAGACCCGTCGTTTACCGGACGATGGACGGCCACCTCCACATATAACGTGTATATGGTGGACACACCCAAAGAGGATGATGACGACGGCAAAAAGGATCCGGTTGAGGACAAGCCTGCTGAAGCACCTCCAAAGTGTCAACGTCAGCGGCGCCGCTCAAAATCGCGTCATGAAAAAGACAGCAATACCGACACCGGAGACAATAACACTCCCAAGAACGCCGAAGACCCCGAAGCCCCTATCGAGCCAACATTCGAACAGGATGATTGGGACGATGGGCAAGTTAACCTCGACGATCCAGTCGGGAACGAGGACTCGGAGGATAGTAACTACCTACCGATCTCCGAAGAGGATGTGAGCCTCGGCGACGAAGACTTCATCGTGCCGGAGGAACCCCTCGAGCAAGAGCGATTTAAGCACTGGTAATCGCTACTGTGAGAAGCCTAAAAAAGAAGCAGCATCAACACCAAGCCGAACATGACACGCTCAATGATAGATGGACTAAAGTCCTGGCAGCTGAGGAATATGGCCTCGAACGCCCAACCAAGAGCTACTCGAAGTGCAAGCTGCGACCACAATTTGACGACGAGGCCCTTGAGCCAATACCGCCAAAGTATATAACTGCTGACGAACCTGACCGACCACCACGTGGACGGGACAAACCGGCTACTTATGCCGAACACCAGCCTGTGCCTGTTGGAAATATGCCCTTGAGGCAATAATAAATTAGTTATTATTATATTTCATTGTTCATGATAATCGTTTATTATCTATGCTAGAATTGTATTGATAGGAAACTCAGATCATGTGTGGATACATAGACAACACCATGTCCCTAGTAAGCTTCTAGTTGACTAGCTCGTTGATCAATAGATGGTTACGGTTTCCTGACCATGGATATTGCATGTCGTTGATAATGGGATCACATCATTAGGAGAATGATGTGATGGACAAGACCCAATCCTAAGCCTAGCACAAGATCGTGTAGTTCGTATGCTAAAGCTTTTCTAATGTCAAGTATCATTTCCTTAGACCATGAGATTGTGCAACTCCCGGATACCATAGGAGTGCTTTGGGTGTGCCAAACGTCACAACATAACTGGGTGGCTCTAAAGGTGCACTACGGGTATCTCCGAAAGTGTCTGTTGGGTTGGCACGAATCGAGACTGGGATTTGTCACTCCGTGTAAACGGGGAGGTATCTCTGGGCCCACTCGGTAGGACATCATCATAATGTGCACAATGTGATCAAGGAGTTGATCACGGGATGATGTGTTACAGAACGAGTAAAGAGACTTGCCGGTAACGAGATTGAACAAGGTATCGGGATACCGACGATCGAATCTCGGGCAAGTACTATACCGCTAGACAAAGGGAATTGTATACGGGATTGATTGAATCCTTGACATCGTGGTTCATCCAATGAGATCATCATGGAGCATGTGGGAACCAACATGGGTATCCAGATCCCGATGTTGGTTATTGACCGGAGAGTTGTCTCGGCCATGTCTGCATCACTCCCGAGCCCGTAGGGTCTACACACTTAAGGTTCGATGACGCTAGGGTTATAGGGAAAGTATGTACGCGGTTACCGAATGTTGTTTGGAGTCCCGGATGAGACCCCGAACGTCATGAGGAGTTCCGGAATGGTCCGGAGGTAAAGATCTATATATGGGAAGTCCTGTTTTGGTCACCGGAAAAGTTTCGGGTGCTATCGGTAACGTACCAGGAGGGTCCCGGGGTCCATCAGGTGGGGCCACCAGCCCCGGAGGCCTACATGGGCCAATAGTGACAAGGGACCAGCCCCTAGGTGGGCTGGGGCACCTCCCACCAAGGCCCAAGGCACCTCCAAGAGGGGAAGGGGGCAAACCCTGGGGCAGATGGGCCCTAAGGCCCACCCCAGGTGCGCCTCCCTCTCTCCCCCTTGTGGCCGCCACCCTAGATGGGATCTAGGGCTGCCGCACCCCTTGGGGTGGGAACCCTAGAGGGGGCGCAGCCCCTCCCCTTCCCCTATATATACTTGAGGTATGGGGGCTGCCCAACATACGATTTGATCTCTCTCTTGGCGCAGCCCTACCTCTCTCCCTCCTCGTCTCTCGTAGTGCTTGGCGAAGGGATGAACTATGACATGCAAGGGATGGAGTTGATCCCGGAGCTGTTCGCGGTGCTTAAGACCGCAAAAGGTAGAAATCAAGAAGGAGCATCAAGTGTTGATGGTTTAACAAGACCACTGGTTTCAAGAAGGGCAAGGGCTAGAAGGGAAACTACATGGATGGCAAACCAGTTGCCGCTCCAGTGAAGGAACCCAAGGTTGAACCCAAACCCGAGACTAAGTGCTTCTATTGTAAGGGGAACGGTCACTGGTAACGGAATTACCCCAAATGCATGGTAGATAAGAGGGCTGGCAACTTCAACAAAGTATATACGTGTTATTAATGTGTACCTCACTAGTACTCCTGGTAGCACCTGGGTATTGGATACCGGTTCAGTTGCTATTATTGGTGACTTGAAGCAAAAGCTACGGACTAAACGGAGACTGGCTAAGGGCGAGGTGACGATGTGTGTTGGAAGTGTTTCCAAAGTTGATGAGATCACCATCGCACGCTCCATCCGCCTTCGGATTAGTATTGAACCTAGATAAATGTTATTAGGTGTCTACGTTGAGCATGAATATGATTAGATCATGCTCATTGCAATACGGTTATTCATTTAAGTTAGAGAATAATGGTTATTCTGTTTACATGAATAAATACCTTTCATGGTCATGCACCCTATGTGAATGGTTCAGTGAATCTCAGTCGTGGTAATACACATGTTCACGCCAAAAGATGTAGATAGTACCACTTTCTTGTGGCACTACCGCTTAGGTCATATTGGCGTAAGATGCATGAAGAAACTCCGTGTCGATGGATGTTTGGAGTCACTTGATTTTGAATCGCTTGACACATGCGAGCCATGCCTCATGGGCAGGATGACTAAGACCCCGTTTTCAGGTACAATGAAACGGGCAAGTGACTTGTTGGAAATCATACATGCTGATGCATGTGATCCAATGAGAATTGAAGCGTGTAGTGGATATCGCTATTTTCTCATCTTCACTGATGATTTGAGTAGATATAGGTATATTTACTTAATGAAGCACAAGTCTAAAACATTTGAAAAGTTCAAGCGGTTTTAGAGTGAAGTTAAGAACCATCATAACAAGAAGATCAAATTCCTGTGATCTGATCGATGAGAATTTCTGAGTTATGAGTTTGGCAATCACTTAAGACAATGTGGAATTGTTTCACAGTTGAAGCCACCTGGAACACCACAGGGTAATGGTGTGTCCGGACGTCGTAATTGAACCTTATGAGATATGGTGCGATCTATGATGTCTCTTGCCGATCTACCGTTTTCATTTTGAGGATATGCGTTAGAGACAGCTGCATTCACTTTAGATAGGACACCATCTAAGTCCATTGAGACGATGTCATATGAACATTGGTTTGGAAAGAAACCAAAGTTGTCGGTTCTTAATGTTTGGGGCTGCGATGCTTAAGGCTTCAGCCGGAGAAGCTCGAACCCAAAAGCGGACAAACACATCTTCATAGAATACCCAAAGGTGACAGTTGGGTATACCTTCTATCTCAAATCCGAGGGCAAATTGTTTGTCGCTAAGAACGGGTCCTTTCTCGAGAAGGAGTTTCTCTCGAAAGAATTGAGTGGAAGGAAGATAGAACTTGATGAGGTTGTCGAACCTTTGTTTCAACCAGAGAGTGATGCAACACAGAAAGATGTTTTCTATGGCGCCTACGTCTGTTGAAGAGGAAGTTAATGATAGTGATCATGATGCTTCGGATCAAGTTGCTATCGAACCTCGTAGGTCGACAAGGATATGTACTACTCCTGAGTGGTATGGTAATCCTGTCTTAGATATCATGTTGTTAGACAACAATGAACCTACGAGCTATGGAGAAGCGATGGTGGGCCCGTATTCCGACAAATGGTTAGAAGCCATGAAATCCGAGATAGGATCCATGTATCAGAACAAAGTATGGACTTTGGTGGACTTGCCCGATGATCGGCGAGCCATTGAGATAAATGGATCTTTAAGAAGAAGACGGACGTGGGCGGTAATGTTACCATCTATGAAGCTCGACTTGTGGGAAAGAGTCTTTTCACAAGTTCATGGAGTTGACTACGATGAGAATTTCTCACCCGTAGCGATGCTTAAGTCCGTCGGAATCATGTTAGCATTAGCTGTATTTTTCGATTATGAAATCTGACAAATGGATGTCAAAACAAGTTTTCTTACCAGTTTTCGTAAGAAAGAGTTGTATGTGATACAATCAAAGTTTTGTTGATCCTAAGGATGCTAAAAGGTATGCTGGCTCCAGCGATCCTTCTATGGACTAGAGCAAGCATCTCGGAGTCAGAATATATGCTTTGATGGAGTGATCAAAGCTTTTAGGTTTATACAATGTTTGCTAGAAACTTGTATTTACAAGAAAGTGAGTGGGAGCACTACAACATTTCTGATAAGTATATGTGGATGACATATTGTTGATTCGAAATAATGTGGAATTTCTGGAAAGCATAAATGGTTGTTTGAAGAGTGATTTTCAAAGGAAGACCTGGATAAATCTGCTTACATATTGGGCATCAAGATCTATAGAGATAGATCAAGACGCCCGATGATACTTTCAAAGAACGCCCACCTTGACATGATTTTGAAGGAGTTCAAAATAGATCAGTCAAAGAAGGGATTCTTACCGAGTTGTAAGGTGTGAAGTTGAGTAAGACTCAAAGCTTGACCATCGCAGAAGAAAGAGGAAGGACGAAGGTCGTCCCCTCTGCTTTTGTCATAGGCTCTATACGGTATGCCATGCTGAGTACCGCACCTGATGTGTGCCTTGCCACATGTCTGGCAAGAGGGTGCAAAGGTGATCTAGGAGTGGATCACCAGATAGCGGTCAAAATTTTCCTTAGAGGAATAAGGAAATGTTTCTCGGTTATGGAGGTGATAAAGAGTTTGACTAAAGAGTTACGTCGATGCAAGCTTAACACCTATCCGGATAGCTCTGAGTAGAGATACCGGATATGTATAATGGAGCAACAATTTGGAATAGCTCCAAGTGGAATGTGGTAGCAGCATCTACGATATGACATAAATTTTTGCGAAATACATAGGGATCTGAATATTGCAGACCCGTTGACTACAACCTCTCTCACAAGCATAACATGATCAAACCCAGAACTCATTGAGTGTTAATCACATAGTGATGTGAACTAGATTATGGAGTCTAGTAAACTCTTTGGATGTTGGTCACATGGCGATGTGACCTGTAAGTGTTAATCGCATGGTGATGTGAACTAGATTATTAACTCTAGTGCAAGTGGGAGACTGTTGGAAATATGCCCTAGAGGCAATAATAAATTAGTTATTATTATATTTCATTGTTCATGATAATCGTTTATTATCCATGCTAGAATTGTATTGATAGGAAACTCAGATACATGTGTGGATACATAGACAACACCATGTCCCTAGTAAGCCTCTAGTTGACTAGCTCGTTGATCAATAGATGGTTACGGTTTCCTGACCATGGACATTGGATGTCGTTGATAACGGGATCACATCATTAGGAGAATGATGTGATGGACAAGACCCAATCCTAAGCCTAGCACAAGATCGTGTAGTTCGTATGCTAAAGCTTTTCTAATGTCAAGTGTCGGAGTAAATAGCCATGGGTAGCCTAGCCGGCTTCCCCTGGCCCATCAGAAAAAATTACGAGCCCGTCCGGCTCTCAAGAAGACTCAAGACCTGGGCCGCCTCCACCCTTGCCGACTATCTTCCCGGCCGGCTTCGGGGGCGGCCCGCCCTTTACCCTCATGAAGAAAGCTGTGGATGGCCGACTACGAGAAGCCGGCTACAACAAGGCCGACTCCAAGAAGCCAGCTCCCATAAAGCAGTCAAAGCCGTACCCGCAATGTACGCGTCCACCCTGCGATGATGAAGCGGGGCGTGGCTACAGTGGAGCCTGCCACCCCCAAAACCCGGAGCACGCCTGGTACAGTGCACCGTGCGGGCAGCCACGGACTGCCCGGCGCGGCACTGTAGCCACGGCGACTCTGACGCCGTCCACGACAGGCCACCAGCGTGGCCCCCGAGGCGGTGGGCCCCTTCGGGCAGAGAGATACCGAAGGCGGCCGCACCTCCTCCCAAGTCGGCCTGATGGAGAGCCGGCCCCCATAGCCGGCTCGCCATCTTCCTCGAAGGAGACGCCCATTAAGGAGACAAGATACGGCGGGGCTACAGTAATCGCCCGCCAGGGTGGCGGTACTATAGCCACGCTTACCCCGACCAAGCCTGCGTCAACAGCACGGAGCAACAGTAACCAGCCACCGACCAGGCCCTGGCCTATGGGGCCTGCCTGTCGACCAAGGAGCCGGCAGCCGGCGGGACCCACCAGCCGGCGGGCCCTAGTAGCCGGCGCAGAAGCCGGCAAGCATAGTCACAGACAGCTGGGCCCCGCGCCCAGCTGGATTACCATTGTACCCCCGGGGGGTAGGCCTATATAAACCCCCCGGTGCACCAATGCAAAGGGTTGGACTCTCAAGTTAGACCTAGCCACCATACAAGGAGAGGAAGCAAGCTAGCTGAGCCCTTCTTCCTCCTTCCACCCAAAACAGCTCGAGGAGCATTGTGTAGCTACTTGTTCACTTAGTAACCATGCGGAGACCCCGCAGAGCAGCAGTAGGGGTGTTATCTCCCGGAGAGCCCTGAAGCTGGGTAAGATTCGCCGGCGTGCATGTCTTCGCCTTATCCCGTTTCCAGGCACCGGCGATGTTTTATTGGCTCCCACAATGATAAGCCACCCGTTGGCATATGTCGCACCTACCACCCGACATTTGGCGCCCACCATGGGGCCAGGTGCACCGTCGTCCGGAGACCTGTTCTGGACGGGAACCCTTTTCCTTCCCTGCGAGCGTAGCCAGCCCGGCTCGCCCGATGGCGCTTGCCACGACGCGCTGCATGGCGTCACCAACATCTGCGCGGCGAGCAGCCTCGCCGACCTCTTCGACAAGGCCCGCATCTCCGACGAGCTTGCCTCCGATGCGGGCACCGACCACCTCGCCAACCTCCTCGGCCAGCTCCACGTCTCCAGCGAGCCCGCTGCGGATTTGGAGTCGGTTGGCTCCACCGACCCGATGCCTGTCGATTCCAGCACGGCATCCTACGACACCTTCCCCACCAACGTCACGATCTTCTACCAACCCCACACGGCCATCAAGTCGCAAGCATTGGCCGACTTCCTCGTCGACTGGGCCGAGACCCAGTACTTACCACCAGCTCCTGACTCCACCCATTGGCGCATGCACTTTAACGGATCCAAGATGCGCACCGGCTTGGGAGCCGGCGTCGTCCTTACCTCTCCTAAGGGCGACAAGCTCAGATACACACTGCAGATCCACTTCGCCGCCTCCAACAATGTAGCCGAGTACGAAGCGCTCATACACGGGCTCCGGCTTGCCAAGGAACTCGGCATCCGCCGGATCCTGTGCTATGGCGACTCGGATTTGGTGGTTCAGCAATCATCTGGCGACTGGGACGCCAAGGACGCAAACATGGCAAGCTACCGCTTCCTAGTGCAGCAAATCAGTGGATACTTCGATGGATGTGAATTCCTCCATGTGCCGCGAGCCGACAACGAGCCAGCAGATGCCCTGGCCCGAATAGGCTCCACGCGGCAAGCAATACCAACCGGCGTCGCCCTACAGCGCCTCCTCAAGCCATCCATCAAGCCGTCTCCGGAATCCGACTCCATCTTCATGCCGCCTAACCCCGATGGGGCCGGGTCCGGCGCGAAGAATCAAGCAGTCGGCCCGGGGACTTCAATACTTGGCTCGGGGACTGCAGTAGCCGGCCCGGGGACTGCCGCACCCGGCTCGGGGACTGCGGTAGCCGGCCCGGGGACTTCTTCAGCATAGCAAGCGGCGGCCGATTCCAGCACTTCATTACCCAGCCCGCCCACCCTGGTGGCTGTAGCCACATTGGCGGCAGGGGAAGTCGCAGCTCCATCATGGGCCCAAACCATCCTAAACTTTTTGGTGAACCAAGATCTGCCGGCTGACGAAACCGAAGCGGGACAAGTCCAACGTCGAGCCAGAGCATACACAATCGCCAACAGAGAACTTGTCAAGCGCAGTGTCACCGGAGTCTTACAGCGATGCGTTGAGCAGGAGAAAGGCATTGCAATCCTCAGAGATATACACCAAGGAGAGTGCGGCCACCACGCCGCATCAAGATCACTTGTCGCCAAAGCCTTCCGCCACGGTTTCTTCTGGCCGACTGCTTTGGACGACGCCAAAGAGCTAGTCAAACACTGCAAAGGCTGCCAGGTTTTCAGCTCCAAGCAACACATGCCGGCTTCGGCACTCAAGACCATTCCCATCACCTGGCCCTTTGCCGTCTGGGGACTGGATATGGTGGGTCCATTCAAGACGGCGCGCGGCGGCATGACGCATTTGCTCGTCGCCGTGGACAAATTCACCAGGTGGATTGAGGCGAAGCCGATCAAGAAGCCGAATGGGCCGACTGCGGTGACTTTCATTGCAGATATAACAACCCGGTACGGCGTACCGCACAGCATCATCACCGACAACGGCACGAATTTTGCGAAAGGTGCCTTGGCACGGTTCTGCGCTGCGCAAGGTATCCGGCTGGACCTTGCATCCGTCGCCCACCCGCAGTCAAACGGCCAAGTGGAGCGAGCAAATGGCCTCATCCTGTCCGGCATCAAGCCCCGACTGGTCGTACCTCTGGAGCGTTCAACCGGCTGTTGGCTCGATGAGCTGCCGGCTGTCCTATGGAGTCTGCGTACTACCCCAAACAGATCAACCGGCTTCACTCCTTTCTTCCTTGTATATGGTGCCGAGGCAGTCATCCCAACAGACATCGAGTTCGACGCGCCTCGGGTAACCATGTACACGGAAGCGGGAGCCAAAGAAACAAGAGAAGACGGCGTCGACCTGCTGGAAGAAGGCCGGCTGTTAGCCCTCAGCCGGTCTGCCATCTACCAGCAGGGTTTGCGCCGCTACCACAGCCGGAGGGTCCGACCAAGATCCTTCCAGGAGGGCGACCTTGTGCTCCGGCTGATCCAGCGAACAGCCGGCCAGCACAAGCTCGCAGCCCCCTGGGAAGGTCCCTTCGTCGTCAGCAGAGCTTTAGGCAACGATGCCTACTACCTCATCGACGCGCAGAAGCCGAAGGCACGCAAGAGAGACGACTCCGGCAAGGAGTCGGAACGACCATGGAATGCCAATCTTCTTCGGAAGTTTTACAGTTAAAATAAAGTATGTATCGCGTCCACTTTTGTATTAAGTACGAAACAATAGGCTCCCCGAGGAGGACTCGGGGACTGCCATCTTTTATTTTATGAATGAAAGTTATCATGCGTATGGTATCGTCTGTTCATTTATTTTGTCCGGCACCGGGTTCGACGAGTCGGCCCGGAGACTAGCCGACTGGAGTTATATTAGGAGTCCTACCCGCGGTCAGACAAGTAATGTGCTGACACCCAGGCTTGGCTCTTGCCAAAATCGCAGTTCGAAGAACCGACGGCCCGGCTGGCAAGAGTCATAAGCCGGAAAGGGTGCGCACACGAAAAACGGCTAGGGACTAACGAGCATATATAACAAAAGCCGGCTTGCCGCCTCCCGCCGACCGACTACCAGAGTAGCCGGCCGGCCGGCTTGCATTCAGTCTGCTTCAAATCCAAGAAAGCTCGAGTACTTTCCTTCCCAAAGAGGGAAGGCGGCAAAGGAAAAAGCCTAAGGATAAAAAAGTGCACTCGAATGGAAGCCAACACATGCATACAATAATATTTACACAAAGGACCTCCAGAGAGGTCAGCATCCAACATTGTTCGATACACCCCCAGTGGGTGGAATTGCGGAGACTTAAAAATTGTTCAAAAAGACAAAATCAGGAACAACAGGGACGGTAGATCAAGCCGGCGGGGCCGCTGACGAGCCGGGCTGGGCGGTGGAGACGGTCGTGCCGGCTAAAGGAGCGGCCGGCTAGCCAACTTCGGCCTGATCACCACCTCCGGCAGAGGGCGCGCTCCCGCGCGGCTCGTTGCTGGAGGCACGGTCGGCTTGAGGGCGGTCGGTCGTCTCACCAGTCGGCTCGGCATCTCCGCCGTCTTCTTCCTCGTCATCCTCGCCCTCGTCGCTGGAGGCGATCTCCTCGGGCGAGTCCTCGCCTTCCGCTGGGTTCAGCCCGAACCACTCCTCCGGCTGGGCGATGCCGTCATCACTGAGTTCCGGCGCGAAGACGCTGGTGTCGGTGCACTCGGCGATCGTCGAGGCGCGCTGTGCGATCGCCGGCCGCACCTCCTCCAGCTCCGCGTCGGCCTCCAGCTGCCAAGTCCGCAGCTGGTCCAGGCTTAGCCCTGGGTACCATGTGCGGACGAACTCCAACGCACGCCCGGCTCCGAGACGGGCTGCTGACGCCTTCCAAGCCTCGAAGCGGCCGACTGCGACTTCTAGCCAGTCGGCAGTCCGACTTGGGGTGCGGGGAATCGTCTGGCCGGGCCAGAGCGCGGCCAGCACCTGCGCCCCGGCACGTTGGAGCCGGCGGAGCATCCGATGGGCCGGCTGCAGTCGCGCTTGGATGGCAATGAGCTGCTCCGATAGCGTTCGATTTGCATCCGGCGGAATGACAACTCCAGCCTGACGACGCGCCTCGCGATGGGCCTCGATGGCTTGGGTGGTGAGGACGGAGTGGCCGGGAAAGTAATCTGCGCAAAGTAACAAGCACGAGTCAGAATAAAAACCCCAGGCGGCCGGCAGACGGAGGAAGGGCAAGAAAGGCGGCTTACCATCGATCAGATCTTCGATTCGACCGAAACCTTCCTCCAGCGCCTGGCGCGTCTCTGCCCAGCTCGCCGCCTTGGTCTCGAGCTCCGCCTTCAGGGCAGCCTCGCCGTCCTGCGCCTTCTGCAGGGCCGCCTTATGGCTTTCCTCCTGGTCGGCCAGTCTCTTGACTAGGCGGTCGCGCTCCTGAACCAAGTCGGCATACTCGGCGTCCCTGGCACGAAGAGCGGTCTGCGCTTCGCCGAGCTCCTTCCGCAAGTCGGCATTGGCCCCTACAAGAGACAAAGAGAAAAAATCAATAAGGGAAAGGTCACCAAGAAAGATCCGACCCGACTGCGCTGCAGTCGGCCCGGATCTCGGGGACTACACCCAGTGGGTGCGCTGTCGCGCCCCCACGAGAGACAGATAAGAGCAATATACTTACGTCGATTGCTGGCCAGGTCTTCGGTCCTCCGGCTCAACTCCCGAGCCTGGGAGTTGAAGGCGGCGGCACAAGAATTGTGATAATCCTAAAGATCAGAGAGAAAACAGAGTTAAGATAGTCGTCGTGAAAGATCCGACCCGACTGCGTTGCAGTCGGCCCGGATCTCGGGGACTACACCCAGTGGGTGCGCTAGCGCGCCCCCATGGAAAAAATCAGAGGACCAGAGCGGTCGACAAGTAAAAAACTTACTCGGATTGCGGACCGCGTCGACAGAAACTCCTGAGTAAATTGCTGCAGGAGGGCGGCCTGAGCCTGCAGCCGGCTCCGAACCCCTTGGGCCGCCTCGTTCAGCTCGCCACTTCCTCCTCTGGGAGTCCACCCAGACGTGGCAGAACTGGCCGCCTCCAAGGCTTCTACCGTCTGGTCGGCACCCGCGGCTTGGCGCGTGTCCGGCGGGGCCGTGCTCCCTCCGGCGCGCTGGCTCGCCGCCACCTGAATTTCAAGACCGGCTTCGGCCTCGGGTGCGGCCCGGGCCGGCTCCTCCGGCACCGCCGACGACTGGCCGCCTTCGCCCGCTCCGGCTGGCGCTGCCAGCGGCGTCGTCTCCGCGAAGACCTCGAAGAGCTCATCCCTCTGCACCGGCGGCTGATCGGGGGTGATCTCCTCCGCCGTGGGCAGCGGGATGTCCGGGTCCAAGGTGTGGAGGGGGATGGCGAGCAGCGGAGGCCGGCTATGCGTGCCCTCCGCCTCCGTCTCCGCGGTCGCTCGCTCCGATGGAGTCTCGGTTGCTGCGTCCGCTCGCTCCGTCGCCGCCCGGGTGGCCTCCCGCTCCGCCGCCTCCCTCTCTTGTCGCGCCTTGCAGGCGTTCCGCTCCGTGGCTTCTGCAAGATCGGCGCGGGGGTCCACGCGGCGGGGCCCTGAAGATCCAGCACCCGGCCCGACCACAAAGCCGCCTGGGCCTCGCTCGAGGGAAAGCGGCGCCCTGCTCGGAAATCGGAGAAGAGTTAGAACAAAAGAAGACAACAAAAAACAAGCCCGCAAGCGGCCAAAGGGCTTACGAGGAAACCGCTGGAGGTTGCTTCACCGCCTTCCGGAAACGGGCCGCCTTCGCCGCCGCTTCGTCTCGCTTTGTGGCCGTGGGGGAGGCCCTCGTCTTTTTCGGCCGGCTGCCGAAGAGAGGAAGCGCGGCCCGGCGCTTCGACGTTCCACCACCGGCAGCCGGCACGGCGGACGAGCCCGCGCTGTGACGATCTGTTGCTGGCTGGTGGCGCGGGATTTCTTCGGTGTCGGCGTCATCCGGCCAGTCATCAAAACTGGCCGAGAGCCCCGTGCCTCCGGGCTCGGCGACGTCCCCCGTGGCGGCGTCCTCCATGGTGGCCGCAGCCAAATCCGGGTCGTCGATGTCGTCTACCGTATGGTCCGGGGCATACTGGCGTTCGACTCCTGCCGCCCCGGCTGGCGGCGGAAGAAGAGGGTTCTGATAAAAAAGGGGGAGAAGAGCCGCCTGGTCAGAAGCCGGCCGGCACAAGCCGGCTGATGACAGAAAGAAGGACTTACCACGGGCGGAGGATGGGCGCGGGAGTACGGCGCCTTGCCGAATTGCCAGTCATCGATGAGCTTGAGGTTGGCGATGTAGTTCACCATAAGCGCTACCTCGGCATGGGGCATCTCCCATGTGCTCAGCCGGCAGGGGTCGAAGCGGCCGCTCATCTGGCATAACATGTGGGGCCGGCTCTGAAGGGGAAGAATCCGGCGCTCGACGAAGGCGGCCACCAAGTCGGCTCCGCGCAGGCCTTCCGACTGGATCATTACCCGAAGCCGGGCGAGGGCGGCGTTCCCGACCGGAGACAAGGACTTGGACCGGAAGCCCCAAGACGGCTGCCTCCCAGCCGGTGGGCCGGCTACGTAAGCCGGCAGGTTAACGTAGTCTCCTTGTGGGGCGACGTTCTTGACGTAGAAATATGATTTCTGCCAGAGTTTGACCGATTGGATTAAAGGGATGTGCGGGAAGGGGTTGTTCTCGCTTGACCTTTGAAGGAATATGCCCTAGAGGCAATAATAAAGTTATTATTTATTTCCTTATATCATGATAAATGTTTATTATTCATGCTAGAATTGTATTAACCGGAAACATAATACATGTGTGAATACATAGACAAACAGAGTGTCACTAATATGCCTCTACTTGACTAGCTCGTTAATCAAAGATGGTTATGTTTCCTAACCATGAACAAAGAGTTGTTATTTGATTAACGAGGTCACATCATTAGTTGAATGATCTGATTGACATGACCCATTTCATTAGCTTAGCACCCGATCGTTTAGTATGTTGCTATTGCTTTCTTCATAACTTATACATGTTCCTATGACTATGAGATTATGCAACTCCCGTTTGCCGGAGGAACACTTTGGGTACTACCAAACGTCACAACATAACTGGGTGATTATAAAGGAGTACTACAGGTGTCTCCAATGGTAGATGTTGGGTTGGCGTATTTCGAGATTAGGGTTTGTCACTCCGATTGTCGGAGAGGTATCTCTGGGCCCTCTCGGTAAAACACATCACATAAGCCTTGCAAGCATTATAACTAAGATGTTAGTTGTGAGATGATGTATTACGGAACGAGTAAAGAGACTTGCCAGTAACGAGATTGAACTAGGTATTGGATACCGACGATCGAATCTCGGGCAAGTAACATACCGATGACAAAGGGAACAACGTATGTTGTTATGCGGTCTGACCGATAAAGATCTTCGTAGAATATGTAGGAGCCAATATGGGCATCTAGGTCCCGCTATTGGTTATTGACCGGAGACGTGTCTCGGTCATGTCTACGTTGTTCTCGAACCGTAGGGTCCGCACGCTTAACGTTACGATGACAGTTATTATGAGTTTATGCATTTTGATGTACCGAAGGTTGTTTGGAGTCCCGGATGTGATCACGGACATGATGAGGAGTCTCGAAATGGTCGAGACATAAAGATTGATATATTGGAAGCCTATGTTTGGACATCGGAAGTGTTCCGGGTGAAATCGGGAATTTTACCGGAGTACCGGGAGGTTACCGGAACCCCCCGGGAACCAAATGGGCCTTATTGGGCCTTAGTGGAAAGGTGAAAGGGGCAGCCCAAGGTGGGCTGCACGCCTCCCCCCTCCCCTAGTCCTATTAGGACTAGGAGAGGTGGCCGGCCCCTTCTCCCTCTCTCTCTCTCGAGGAGTCCTATTAGGAATAGGATTGGGGGGGGGGAGTCCTACTCCCGGTAGGAGTAGGACTCCTCCTGCGCCCTCCTCCCTTGGCCGGCCAGCCCTCCCCTGGCAACCTTTATATACGGGGGCAGGGGGCACCTCTAGACACACAAGTTGATCATTGAGATCGTTCCTTAGCCGTGTGCGGTGCCCCCTGCCACCAAATTCCACCTCGATCATATCGTTGTAGTGCTTAGGCGAAGCCCTACGTCGGTAGTACATCAAGATCGTCACCACTCCGTCGTGCTGACGGAACTCCTCCCCGAAGCTTTGCAGGATCGGAGCCCGCGGATCATCATCGAGCTGAACGTGTGCTAAGAACTCGGAGGTGCCGGAGTAACGGTGCTTGGATCGGTCGAATCGGGAAGAAGACGTACGACTACTTCCTCTACGTTATGTCAACGCTTCCGTTGCGATCTACAAGGGTACGTAGATCAGACTCTCCCCCTCGTTGCTATGCATCACCATGATCTTGCGTGTGCGTAGGAATTTTTTTGAAATTACTACGTTCCCCAACAGTGGCATCCGAGCCTAGGTTTTATGGTTTGATGTTATTTGCACGAGTAGAACACAAGTGAGTTGTGGGCGATACAAGTCATACTGCCTACCAGCATGTCATACTTTGGTTCAGCGGTATTGTTGGACGAGACGACCCGGACCAACCTTACGCGTACGCTTACGCGAGACCGGTTCCCTCGACGTGCTTTGCACATAGATGGCTTGCGGGCGACTGTCTCTCCAACTTTAGTTGAACCGAGTATGGCTACGCCCGGTCCTTGAGAAGGTTAAAACGGAGTCTATTTGACAAACTATCGTTGTGGTTTTGATGCGTAGGTGAGATGAGTTCTTGCTTAAGCCCGTAGCAGCCACGTAAAACTTGCAACAACAAAGTAGAGGACGTCTAACTTGTTTTTGTAGGGCATGTTGTGATGTGATATGGTCAAGGCATGATGCTAAATTTTATTGTATGAGATGATCATGTTTTGTAACCAAGTTATCGGCAACTGGCAGGAGCCATATGGTTGTCGCTTTATTGTATGCAATGCAATCACGATGTAATGCTTTACTTATTACTAAGCGGTAGTGATAGTCGTGGAAGCATCAGATTGGCGAGACGACAACGATGCTACGATGGAGATCAAGGTGTCGCGCCGGTGACGATGGTGATCATGACGGTGCTTCGGAGATGGAGATCACAAGCACAAGATGATGATGGCCATATCATATCACTTATATTGATTGCATGTGATGTTTATCTTTTATGCATCTTATCTTGCTTTGATTGACGGTAGCATTATAAGATGATCTCTCACTAAATTATCAAGAAGTGTTCTCCCTGAGTATGCACCGTTGCCAAAGTTCGTCGTGCCCAGACACCATGTGATGATCGGGTGTGATAAGCTCTACGTCCATCTACAACGGGTGCAAGCCAGTTTTGCACACACAGAATACTCAGGTTAAACTTGACGAGCCTAGCATATGCAGATATGGCCTCGGAACACAGAGACCGAAAGGTCGAGCGTGAATCATATAGTAGATATGATCAACATAACGATGTTCACCATTGAAAACTACTCCATCTCACGTGATGATCGGTTATGGTTTAGTTGATTTGGATCACGTGATCACTTAGAGGATTAGAGGGATGTCTATCTAAGTGGGAGTTCTTAAGTAATTTGATTAACTGAACTTAAACTTATCATGAACTTAGTACCTGATAGTATCTTGCTTGTTTATGTTGATTGTAGATAGATGGCTCGTGCTGTTGTTCCGTTGAATTTTAATGCGTTCCTTGAGAAAGCAAAGTTGAAAGATGATGGTAGCAATTACACGGACTGGGTCCGTAACCTGAGGATTATCCTCATTGCTGCACAGAAGAATTACGTCCTGGAAGCACCGCTGGGTGCCAGGCCTGCTGCTGGAGCAACACCAGATGTTATGAATGTCTGGCAGAGCAAAGCTGATGACTACTCGATAGTTCAGTGTGCCATGCTTTACGGCTTAGAATCGGGACTTCAACGACGTTTTGAACGTCATGGAGCATATGAGATGTTCCAGGAGTTGAAGTTAATATTTCAAGCAAATGCCCGAATTGAGAGATATGAAGTCTCCAATAAGTTCTATAGCTGCAAGATGGAGGAGAACAGTTCTGTCAGTGAGCATATACTCAAAATGTCTGGGTATAATAATCACTTGATTCAGATGGGAGTTAATCTTCCAGATGATTGCGTCATTGACAGAATTCTCCAATCACTGTCACCAAGCTACAAGAGCTTCGTGATGAACTATAATATGCAAGGGATGAACAAGACTATTCCCGAGCTCTTCGCAATGCTGAAAGCTGCGGAGGTAGAAATCAAGAAGGAGCATCAAGTGTTGATGGTCAACAAGACCACTAATTTCAAGAAAAAGGGCAAAGGGAAGAAGAAGGGGAACTTCAAGAAGAACAGCAAGCAAGTTGCTGCTCAGGAGAAGAAACCCAAGTCTGGACCTAAGCCTGAAACTGAGTGCTTCTACTGCAAGCAGACTGGTCACTGGAAGCGGAACTGCCCCAAGTATTTGGCGGATAAGAAGGATGGCAAGGTGAACAAAGGTATATGTGATATACATGTTATTGATGTGTACCTTACTAGAGCTTGCAGTAGCACCTGGGTATTTGATATTGGTTCTGTTGCTAATATTTGCAACTCGAAACAGGGACTACGGAATAAGCGGACACTAGCAAAGGACGAGGTGACGATGCGCGTGGGAAACGGTTCCAAAGTCGATGTGATCGCGGTCGGCACGCTACCTCTACATCTACCTTCGGGATTAATATTAGACCTAAATAATTGTTATTTGGTGCCAGCGTTGAGCATGAACATTATATCTGGATCTTGTTTAATGCGAGACGGTTATTCATTTAAATCAGAGAATAATGGTTGTTCTATTTATATGAGTAATATCTTTTATGGTCATGCACCTTTGAAGAGTGGTCTATTCTTGTTAAATCTCGATAGTAGTGATACACATATTCATAATGTAGAAGCCAAAAGATGCAGAGTTGATAATGATAGTGCAACTTATTTGTGGCACTGCCATTTAGGTCATATCGGTGTAAAGCGCATGAAGAAACTCCATACTGATGGGCTTTTGGAACCACTTGATTATGAATCACTTGGTACTTGCGAACCGTGCCTCATAGGCAAGATGACTAAAACACCGTTCTCCGGTACTATGGAGAGAGCAACAGATTTATTGGAAATCATACATACCGATGTATGTGGTCCGATGAATATTGAGGCTCGTGGCGGATATCGTTATTTTCTCACCTTCACAGATGATTTAAGCAGATATGGGTATATCTACTTAATGAAACACAAGTCTGAAACATTTGAAAAGTTCAAAGAATTTCAGAGTGAAGTTGAAAATCATCGTAACAAGAAAATAAAGTTTCTATGATCTGATCGTGGAGGAGAATATTTGAGTTACGAGTTTGGTGTACATTTGAAAAATTGTGGAATAGTTTCACAACTCACGCCACCCGGAACACCACAGCGTAATGGTGTGTCCGAACGTCGTAATCGTACTTTACTAGATATGGTGCGATCTATGATTTCTCTTACTGATTTACCGCTATCGTTTTGGGGTTATGCTTTAGAGACGGCCGCATTCACGTTAAATAGGGCACCATCAAAATCTGTTGAGACGACGCCTTATGAACTATGGTTTGGCAAGAAACCAAAGTTGTCGTTTCTTAAAGTTTGGGGCTGTGATGCTTATGTGAAAAAGCTTCAACCTGATAAGCTCGAACCCAAAGCGGAGAAATGTGTCTTCATAGGATACCCAAAGGAGACTGTTGGGTACACCTTCTATCACAGATCCGAAGGCAAGACATTCGTTGCTAAGAATGGATCATTTCTAGAGAAGGAGTTTCTCTCGAAAGAAGTGAGTGGGAGGAAAGTAGAACTTGACGAGGTAACTGTACCTGCTCCCTTATTGGAAAATAGTACATCACAGAAAACTGTTTCTGCCACACCTATACCAATTAGTGAGGAAGCTAATGATGATGATCATGAAACTTCAGGACAAGATACTGCTGAACCACATAGATCAACCAGAGTGAGATCCGCACCAGAGTGGTACGGTAATCCAATTCTGGAAGCCATGCTACTAGATCATGATGAACCTATGAACTATGAAGAAGCGATGGTGAGCCCAGATTCCGCAAAGTGGCTTGAAGCCATGAAATCTGAGATGGGATCCATGTATGAGAACAAAGTGTGGACTTTGGTTGACTTGCCCGATGATCGGCAAGCAATTGAGAATAAATGGATCTTCAAGAAAAAGACTGACGCTGACGGTAATGTTCCTGTCTATAAAGCTTGACTTGTTGCAAAAGGTTTTCGACAAGTTCAAGGGGTTGACTACGATGAGACCTTCTCACCCGTAGCGATGCTTAAGTCTGTCAGAATCATGTTAGCAATTGCCGCATTTCATGATTATGAAATTTGGCAGATGGATGTCAAAACTGCATTCCTGAATGGATTTCTGGAAGAAGAGTTGTATATGATGCAACCAGAAGGTTTTGTCGATCCAAAGGGAGCTAACAAAGTGTGCAAGCTCCAGCGATCCATTTATGGACTGGTGCAAGCCTCTCGGAGTTGGAATAAACGCTTTGATAGTGTGATCAAAGCATTTGGTTTTATACAGACGTTTGGAGAAGCCTGTATTTACAAGAAAGTGAGTGGGAGCTCTGTAGCGTTTCTGATATTATATGTGGATGACATATTGCTGATTGGAAATGATATAGAATTTTTGGATAGCATAAAGGGATACTTGAATAAAAGTTTTTCGATGAAAGACCTCGGGGAAGCTGCTTACATATTAGGCATAAATATCTATAGAGATAGATCAAGACGCTTAATTGGACTTTCACAAAGCACATACCTTGACAAGATTTTGAAGAAGTTCAAAATGGATCAAGCAAAGAAAGGGTTCTTGCCTGTGTTACAAGGTGTGAAGTTGAGTCAGACTCAATGCCCGACCACTGCAGAAGATAGAGAGAAAATGAAAGATGTTCCCTATGCTTCATCCATAGGCTCTATCATGTATGCAATGCTGTGTACCAGACCTGATGTGTGCCTTGCTATAAGTTTAGCAGGGAGGTACCAAAGTAATCCAGGAGTGGATCACTGGACAGCGGTCAAGAACATCCTGAAATACCTGAAAAGGACTAAGGATATGTTTCACGTATATGGAGGTGACAAAGAGCTCACCGTAAGAGGTTACGTTGATGCAAGCTTTGACACTGATCCGGACGATTCTAAATCGCAAACCGGATACGTGTTTACTTTAAACGGTGGAGCCGTCAGTTGGTGCAGTTCTAAACAAAGCGTCGTAGCGGAATCTACATGTGAAGCGGAGTACATAGCTGCTTCGGAAGCAGCGAATGAAGGAGTCTGGATGAAGGAGTTCAAATACGATCTAGGTGTCATACCTAGTGCATCGGGTCCAATGAAAATCTTTTGTGACAATACTGGTGCAATTGCTTTAGCAAAGGAATCCAGATTTCACAAAAGGACCAAACACATCAAGAGACGCTTGAACTCCATCCGGGATCTAGTCCAGGTGGGAGACATAGAGATTTGCAAGATATATACGGATCTGAATGTTGCAGACCCGTTGACTAAGCCTCTTCCACGAGCAAAACATGATCAGCACCAAGGCTCCATGGGTGTTAGAATCATTACTGTGTAATCTAGATTATTGACTCTAGTGCAAGTGGGAGACTGAAGGAAATATGCCCTAGAGGCAATAATAAAGTTATTATTTATTTCCTTATATCATGATAAATGTTTATTATTCATGCTAGAATTGTATTAACCGGAAACATAATACATGTGTGTATACATAGACAAACAGAGTGTCACTAGTATGCCTCTACTTGACTAGCTCGTTAATCAAAGATGGTTATGTTTCCTAACCATGAACAAAGAGTTGTTATTTGATTAACGAGGTCACATCATTTGTTGAATGATCTGATTGACATGACCCATTTCATTAGCTTAGCACCCGATTGTTTAGTATGTTGCTATTGCTTTCTTCATAACTTATACATGTTCCTATGACTATGAGATTATGCAACTCCCGTTTGCCGGAGGAACACTTTGGGTACTACCAAACGTACCGGGAGGTTACCGGAACCCCCGGGAACCAAATGGGCCTTATTGGGCCTTAGTGGAAAGGTGAAAGGGGCAACCCAAGGTGGGATGCGCGCCTCCCCCCTCCCCTAGTCCTATTAGGACTAGGAGAGGTGGCCAGCCCCCTTCTCCCTCTCTCTCTCTCTCGAGGAGTCCTATTAGGAATAGGATTGGGGGTGGGGGGGAGTCCTACTCCCGGTAGGAGTAGGACTCCTCCTGCGCCCTCCTCCCTTGGCCGGCCAGCCCTCCCTTGGCAACCTTTATATACGGGGGCAGGGGGCACCTCTAGACACACAAGTTGATCATTGAGATCGTTCCTTAGCCGTGTGCGGTGCCCCTGCCACCAAATTCCACCTCGATCATATCGTTGTAGTGCTTAGGTGAAGCCCTACGTCGGTAGTACATCAAGATCGTCACCACGCCGTCGTGCTGACGGAACTCCTCCCCGAAGCTTTACTGGATCGGAGCCCAGGGATCGTCATCGAGCTGAACGTGTGCTAAGAACTCGGAGGTGCCGGAGTAACGGTGCTTGGATCGGTCAGATCGGGAAGAAGACGTATGACTACTTCCTCTACGTTGTGTCAACGCTTCCGTTGCGATCTACAAGGGTACGTAGATCAGACTCTCCCCCTCGTTGCTATGCATCACCATGATCTTGCGTGTGCGTAGGAATTTTTTTGAAATTACTACGTTCCCCAACAACCTTTTCATCGCGATGAACGCCCCGCAGGGGGCGGGCACGCCGGCGGTGACGGTGCCGAGCTTGTTTTGGAAGAGCTCCGCCCAAAGCTCCAGCGTGGGCAGCACTCCCAAGAAGCCTTCGCAGAGAGAGACGAAGGACGACAGCATCATCACTCCGTTGGGCATGAGGTGATGCGGCTGGAGACGGTAGAAGTCGAGGAAGGAGCGCATGAACCCACTCGCCGGGAAGCCGAAGCCACGCAAGAAATGCGTGCGGAAGACGACGCGCTCGCCTTCCTCTGGCGCCGGCGAGATCTCCGCCTCCGGCGCCAGACGAGCCTGCACGAGGTTGGCGGCGGGCAGGCGCCGGGTCGGGCGGAGAAACTCTATGTGGTCTTCGTGGACATTGGACCCGTCCCACGAGCTCGACAGCGCCATGGACATGGCGGCGTGGGCGGGCTGCGACGGGAGGCTGCGTTGGGCGCGACGGAAGAAGAAAGGAAAGAAGAGAAAGGAGGGACGGGGAGCGGGGGAGCGAGCAAGCCTTTGTCTCTCCCCCTCCCCCTCCTACTTGTAGGCTCATGCGCTGGAGCCGAGGAGGTGCGGCGTGGGGGATCGTGGCGATCGATCGTGCCCATCTCCCCCACGCCCCGCGTTAATTCCGCGCCTTGAAGACACGAAGAAACGGCCGCGGGGAGGCGAGCAGTCCCCTCGGGCCACAGAAGATCTGCGCCCCGGCCGAGGCCAAGGAGTGGTGGGCCCGGGCCTGCGGCGGCGTCCCGTCGCGCGCGTGCGACGGCTGGACTTCTCCGCCACGTGGCCCATCGTGGCGCCCGCGGCCAGCCCGCAGGTCAACCACGGTCATATTAATAAACAAGAAAGTTCTCCGAAGTCGGCTTATGACGGCGAGGTCGGCTCCTCAGGGTATGAAGCTGACCAAGCTTCCCGTCCCTCTGTCCGCCGTGAAGCTCGCCCAGCTTCGGGGACTACTGTCGGAGTAAATAGCCATGGGTAGCCTAGCCGGCTTCCCCTGGTCCATCAGAAAAAATTACGAGCCCGTCCAGCTCTCAAGAAGACTCAAGACCTGGGCCGCCTCCCCCCTTGCCGACTATCTTCCTGGCCGGCTTCGGGGGCGGCCCGCCCTTTACCCTCATGAAGAAAGCTGTGGATGGCCGACTACGAGAAGCCGGCTACAACAAGGCCGACTCCAAGAAGCCGGCTCCCATAAAGCAGTCAAAGCCGTACCCGCAATGTATGCGTCCACCCTGCGATGATGAAGCAGGGCGTGGCTACAGTGGAGCCTGCCACCCCCAAAACCCGAAGCACGCCTGGTACAGTGCGCCGTGCAGGCAGCCACGGCCCGCCCGGCGCGGCACTGTAGCCACGGCGGCTCTGACGCCGTCCACGACGGGCCACCAGCGTGGCCCCCGAGGCGGTGGGCCCCTTCGGGCAGAGAGATACCGAAGGCGGCCGCACCTCCTCCCAAGTCGGCCTGATGGAGAGCCGGCCCCCCATAGCCGGCTCGCCATATTCCTTGAAGGAGACGCCCATTAAGGAGACAAGATACGGCGGGGCTACAGTAATCGCCCGCCAGGGCGGCGGTACTGTAGCCACGCTTACCCCGACCAAGCCTGCGTCAACAGCACGGAGCAACAGTAACCAGCCACCGACCAGGCCCTGGCCTGTGGGGCCTGCCTGTCGACCAAGGAGCCGGCAGCCGGCGGGACCCACCAGCCGGCGGGCCCCAGTAGCCGGCGCAGAAGCCGGCAAGCATAGTCACACACAGCTGGGCCCCGCGCCCAGCTGGATTACCATTGTACCCCCGGGGGTAGGCCTATATAAACCCCCCGGTGCACCCATGCAAAGGGTTGGACTCTCAAGTTAGACCTAGCCACCATACAAGGAGAGGAAGCAAGCTAGCTGAGCCCTTCTTCCTCCTTCCACCCAAAACAGCTCGAGGAGCATTGTGTAGCTACTTGTTCACTTAGTAACCATGCGGAGACCCCGCAGAGCAGCAGTAGGGGTGTTATCTCCCCGGAGAGCCCTGAAGCTGGGTAAGATTCGCCGGCGTGCATGTCTTCGCCTTATCCCGTTTCCAGGCACCGGCGATGTTTTATTGGCTCCCACAATGATAAGCCACCCGTTGGCATATGTCGCACCTACCACCCGACATCAAGTATCATTTCCTTAGACCATGAGATTGTGCAACTCCCGGATACCGTAGGAGTGCTTTGGGTGTGCCAAACGTCACAACGTAACTTGGTGTCTATAAAGGTGCACTATGGGTATCTCCGAAAGTGTCTGTTGGGTTGGCACGAATCGAGACTAGGATTTGTCACTCTGTGTAAACGGAGAGGTATCTCTGGGCCCACTCGGTAGGACATCATCATAATGTGCACAATGTGATCAAGGAGTTGATCATGGGATGATGTGTTACAGAACGAGTAAAGAGACTTGCCGGTAACGATATTGAACAAGGTATCGGGATACCAACGATCGAATCTCGGGCAAGTACTATACCGCTACACAAAGGGAATTGTATACGAGATTGATTGAATCCTTGACATCGTGGTTCATCCGATGAGATCATCGTGGAGCATGTGGGAACCAACATGGGTATCCAGATCCCGCTGTTGGTTATTGACCAGAGAGTTGTCTCGGCCATGTCTGCATGACTCCCGAGCCCGTAGGGTCTACACACTTAAGGTTCGATGACGCTAGGGTTACAGGGAAAGTATGTACGCGGTTACCAAATGTTGTTCGGAGTCCCGGATGAGATCCTGGACGTCACGAGGAGTTCTGGAATGGTCCGGAGGTAAAGATTTATATATGGGAAGTCCCGTTTTGGTCACCAGAAAAGTTTCGGGTGCTATCGGTAACGTACCGGGACCACCGGTAGGGTCCCGGGGGTCCATTAGGTGGGGCCACCAGCCCTGGAGGCCTACATGGGCCAATAGTGGGAAGGGACCATCCCCTAGGTGGGCTGGGGCACCTCCCACCAAGGCCCAAGGCGCCTCCAAGAGGGGAAGGCGACAAACCCTAGGGCAGATGGGCCCTAAGGCCCACCCCAGGTGCGCCTCCCTCTCTCCCCCTTGTGGCCGCCACCCTAGATGGGATCTAGGGCTGCCGCACCCCTTGGGGTGGGAACCCTAGAGGGGGCACAGCCCCTCCCCTCCCCCTATATATACTTGAGGTATGGGGGCTACCCAACATACGATTTGATATCTCTCTTGGCGCAACCCTACCTCTCTCCCTCCTCGTCTCTCGTAGTGCTTGGCGAAGCCCTGCTGGAGTCTCGCGCTCCTCCACCACCACCACGCCGTCGTGTTGCTGCTGGACGGAGTCTTCCCAACCTCTCCTTCTCCCCTTGTTGGATCAAGGCGTGGGAGACGTCACCGGGCTGCACGTGTGTTGAACGCGGAGGCGCCGTGGTTTGACGCTTAGATCGGAATCAACCGCGATCTGAATCGCTACGAGTACGACTCCTTCATCTGCGTTCTTGCAACGCTTCCGCTTAGAGATCTACAAGGGTATGTAGATGCACTCTCCTTCCCCTCGTTGCTAGATTACTCCATAGATTGATCTTGGTGATGCGTAGAAAATTTTAAATTTCTGCTACGTTCCCCAACGGCGCCACCCCGCCGTCGAGGCAAGGAGGCAGCAGCCCTGGGCTATACCTATGACCTACGCAAGGACCTGGACAATAGAGCAAGTCATAAAATATCAATCTATGGGTTAAGGGTGCGTTCTCCAACACGGGAGGACGACCATCAGGCCTGGCGCGACAGGCACAACCTTACCCAGGTCGAAAACCGAATTCAGACTTCATCCGAACCGCGTCGCAACATCGCCCGGTACAGAGGCGCCGCGCACCTCTTATGCTTCACCGATGAGGTGATGGAGCACCAGTTCCCAGAAGGGTTTAAACCCATGAACATTGAATCATACGATGGTCCGACGGATCCCACTGTATGGATCGAAGATTTTCTTCTCCACATTCACATGGCTCGCAGCGACGACCTCCATGCCATTAAGTACCTTCCCTTAAAACTCATGGGGCCAGCACGACACTAGTTAAACAACCTCCCAGAAAACTCTATTGGTAGCTGGGAAGACTTGGAGGACGCCTTTAGAGACAACTTCCAAGGTACCTATGTTTGGCCTGTAGACGTTGATGACCTTAGTCACATAGTCCAGCAACCCGGAGAATTAGCCCAAAAGCTATGGACCAGGTTCTTACTTAAAAAGAACCAAATTGTGGACTGTCCGGACGCTGAAGCCCTCACGGCCTTTAAACACAGCGTCCGAGAAGAGTGGCTTGCCTGACACTCGGCAAAGAAAAACCGAAGTCTATGGCAGCCCTTACCGGACTTATGACCCGCTTTTGCACAAGAGAAGATAGCTGGCTAGCTCGTAGAAGCAATAGCACCAGCGACCCTGGCACCTCTGAAGCCAGGGATGGCAATGGCAAGCCACAACGCAATAAACACAAGCGTCGAAGCAATAACGAAGATACTGAAGACACGATGGTCAACGCCGGATTCAGTGGCTCTAAACTTGGTCAGCGGAAGAAGCCATTCAAAGGAAACAAAGATGGTCCATCTAGTTTGGACAGAATACTCGATCGGCCTTGCCAGATTCATGGAACCCCTGACAAGCTTGCCAATCATACCAACAGAAATTGTTGGGTCTTTAAACAGGCCGGCAAGCTAAATGCCAAACATAAGGGGAAGGGGCCGCCCAACGAGGACAATGAAGAGCCTCGCCCACCGAACACAAGGGGGAGGAAAAAATCCCCCCAAGTAAAAACAGTGAATATGATATATGCTACACATATCCCCAAAAGGGAGCGCAAGCGCGCATTAAGGGATGTCTATGCCATAGAGCCAGTCGCCCCAAAGGAGAGTTGAGGTAACACTATGCTCCAACAATCTCCCTATTCCCCAAAAGAAATTTGGATCTCTCCTTGAAAACACCCATCTCTCCTTAAATAGAGGGAGAGTTGCAACTCTCATTATAATTTTTCAACTCATGCCACGTCATGCACTATCGCCGCCTACCGCCCGGCTGTTGTGCCACACCACCGTTGTGCCGTCACTTCCCACCATCGTGTGCGGGTTGCCGGAGCTCCGTCGATGTCTTACGTGGATGCACGAGATAAAAAGAAAATAAAATAGTCATTGACAGGTGAAGCTCGTATGTCAGAGTAAAATATAGGGAGAGATTTATAGCAAAACTTCTACAGATGCACACCTTCCATATCCAATAAATTTATTAGAGCATCTCCACTCGCGCCCCCAACAGCCCCCCCTGGGCGAGTTTTTTCGCGTCGACGCCCAAAAAAACCCCAATCGCACCCCTAGGATGCCGAAATCTGTCGGCTGCCCATTTTTTGGCCCGACGATCCAAGGCCGAACCCAACGCACTGGGGGAGCTTGGGGGCTCCGGCGGAAGGAAAACCGCGCCTGGGCCATCACTGTCAGGTGGAAAAGCATCTTGCACTTCTAGATTCGCCCCCTCCCACGCGCACGCCCTATCGCTGCCATGCCAATCGCGGCGCCGACTACCCACCCACCACCGCTAGAAAGACCATTCCCCCACCGGAAAAGAGAGTGTTTTGTCGCGACAGCCTCCACCCCGCTCCTAGGCGAGCTTTCCGGCGCTCCGGCCATGCAGGACGGGAATACCGGCGGCTGCGCGCCTACCACGCCCGCCAAATGTTCGGCGATTTGTTTGCTTGGCAATGGACTTGGATGACAAGGAGGTGTTCGCGGTGCTGCTAGAGGAGAAAGACGATGCCGACGCCTAGGACGAAGAGCATCTCATGGTCCTCACCGCTTTGGCCAGCTTGTTCGCGAGCAGTGCAAAGCCGCAGCGAGGTGGCTCGGCGCCGGGCCAGCTGAAGGCAAAGCAGAGACATCGACTGGAAGGCTATTGCTCGCTCTACTCCAACTACTTCGCTGACGCTCCATGAGGGAGTCCTGGATAAGGGGGTCCCTGGGCGTTCGGGCTATGTGACATGGGCCGGACTGATGGGCTGTGAAGATACAAGATAGAAGGCCTTCCCCCATGTCCAGATGGGACTCTCCTTTGGGTGGATGGCAAGCTTGGCGTTCGGGGTGTGAAGACTGCTTTCTCTGTAAACCGACTCTGTACAACCCTAGTCCCCTCCGGTGTCTATATAAGCTGGAGGGTTTAGTCCGTAGAGGCAAGGATAATCATACAGGCTAGACATCTAGGGTTTAGTCATTACGATCTCGAGGTAGATCAACTCTTGTAACCCCTATACTCATCAAAGTCAATCAAGCAGGAAGTAGGGTAGTACCTCCATTAAGAGGGCCCGAACCTGGGTAAACATAATATCCCTTGTCTCCTATTACCTTCGATCCTCAGACGCACAGTTCGGGACCCCCTACCCGAGATCAGCCGGTTTTGACACCGACATTGGTTTTTTCATTGAAAGTTCCTCTGTGTTGTCGACAGAAGGTTTGATGGCTCGTTCGATCATCCACAACGATGCCGTCTCAGGGGGACCTTCCTCCCCGGCCAATTTTTTGTATTCGACGGCTTCGCACTGCGTGCCAACTCGATTGGCCACCTTGAGCAGATCGATGCCAACTCGATTGGCCACCTTGAGCAGATCGACAGCTACGCCATGGTCATCAAATCGGTTTTGGAAATCTGAACTATGTCGCTGATATCCGAGGAGACTTGATCTTCAAAGGGTTCGCGGCCCCAACCACGGCTCTGGCCCTAGATCCGGAGCAAACTACCAGGTCCGAAGATGTGAGTTTGGAGCCCGCCAGACTCTCCGCTACAAACCACATTATCGAGGACCCGGAGGCGATGTTGTCCACGGAGAACTCGGAATCAGTCCAGATTCCCCCTATCATTGAAAGGCCGGACTCGCCCCGGACTCTAGATCCGGAGTCTCGAGGTCCATGCCAAGCAGGCATAGCCAGGAAACTTTCACTCTGGCTAGCCCCGTGGACTCTCGCTTCTATATCCAAGCCTCGCTCTTAAACGAGGCTCTGGACTTAATGCGATCCCTTGTTATTTCAGAGGAATCACTTCAGAACTACGCCCAGCCCGGACTAGGGGCTAAGAGCAGGGAATTTTACGTCCCACCCACCACCCACTTCATAGCCACTGTCGAAGATTTAACCGACATGCTGGACTATGCCTTCAAAGACATCGACGGCATGGACAACGATGTCGGAGATGAACACGGCCAAGACCCGTCGTTTACCGGACGATGGATGGCCACCTCCACATATAACGTGTATATGGTGGACACACCCAAAGAGGATGATGACGACGGCAAAAAGGATCCGCTTGAGGACAAGCCTGCTGAAGCACCTCCAAAGTGTCAACGTCAGCGGTGCCGCTCAAAATCGCGTCATGAAAAAGACAGCAATACCGACACCGGAGACAATAACACTCCCAAGAACGCCGAAGACCCCGAAG
Source organism: Triticum monococcum (assembly GCA_034509565.1). Lineage (NCBI taxonomy): Eukaryota > Viridiplantae > Streptophyta > Magnoliopsida > Poales > Poaceae > Triticum > Triticum monococcum. The sequence continues at coordinate 497,434,590 of CM067845.1, read as the reverse complement.
CCCCTATCGAGCCAACATTCGAACAGGATGATTGGGACGATGGGCAAGTTAACCTCGACGATCCAGTCGGGAACGAGGACTCGGAGGATAGTAACTACCTACCGATCTCCGAAGAGGATGTGAGACTCGGCGACGAAGACTTCATCGTGCCGGAGGAACCCCTCGAGCAAGAGCGATTTAAGCACCGGTAATCGCTACTGTGAGAAGCCTAAAAAAGAAGCAGCATCAACACCAAGCCGAACATGACACGCTCAATGATAGATGGACTAAAGTCCTGGCAGCTGAGGAATATGGCCTCGAACGCCCAACCAAGAGCTACTCGAAGTGCAAGCTGCGACCACAATTTGACGATGAGGCCCTTAAGCCAATACCGCCAAAGTATATAACTGCTGACGAACCTAACCGACCACCACGTGGACGGGACAAACCGGCTACTTATGCCGAACACCAGCCTGTGCCTGTTGGAAATATGCCCTTGAGGCAATAATAAATTAGTTATTATTATATTTCATTGTTCATGATAATCGTTTATTATCTATGCTAGAATTGTATTGATAGGAAACTCAGATCATGTGTGGATACATAGACAACACCATGTCCCTAGTAAGCTTCTAGTTGACTAGCTCGTTGATCAATAGATGGTTACGGTTTCCTGACCATGGACATTGCATGTCGTTGATAATGGGATCACATCATTAGGAGAATGATGTGATGGACAAGACCCAATCCTAAGCCTAGCACAAGATCGTGTAGTTCGTATGCTAAAGCTTTTCTAATGTCAAGTATCATTTCCTTAGACCATGAGATTGTGCAACTCCCGGATACCATAGGAGTGCTTTGGGTGTGCCAAACGTCACAACATAACTGGGTGGCTCTAAAGGTGCACTACGGGTATCTCCGAAAGTGTCTGTTGGGTTGGCACGAATCGAGACTGGGATTTGTCACTCCGTGTAAATGGGGAGGTATCTCTGGGCCCACTCGGTAGGACATCATCATAATGTGCACAATGTGATCAAGGAGTTGATCACGGGATGATGTGTTACAGAACGAGTAAAGAGACTTGCCGGTAACGAGATTGAACAAGGTATCGGGATACCGACGATCGAATCTCGGGCAAGTACTATACCGCTAGACAAAGGGAATTGTATACGGGATTGATTGAATCCTTGACATCGTGGTTCATCCAATGAGATCATCGTGGAGCATGTGGGAACCAACACGGGTATCCAGATCCCGATGTTGGTTATTGACCGGAGAGTTGTCTCGGCCATGTCTGCATCACTCCCGAGCCCGTAGGGTCTACACACTTAAGGTTCGATGACGCTAGGGTTATAGGGAAAGTATGTACGCGGTTACCGAATGTTGTTTGGAGTCCCAGATGAGACCCCGAACGTCATGAGGAGTTCCAGAATGGTCCGGAGGTAAAGATCTATATATGGGAAGTCCTGTTTTGGTCACCGGAAAAGTTTCGGGTGCTATCGGTAACGTACCAGGAGGGTCCCGGGGTCCATCAGGTGGGGCCACCAGCCCCGGAGGCCTACATGGGCCAATAGTGACAAGGGACCAGCCCCTAGGTGGGCTGGGGCACCTCCCACCAAGGCCCAAGGCACCTCCAAGAGGGGAAGGGGGCAAACCCTGGGGCAGATGGGCCCTAAGGCCCAGCCCAGGTGCGCCTCCCTCTCTCCCCCTTGTGGCCGCCACCCTAGATGGGATCTAGGGCTGCCGCACCCCTTGGGGTGGGAACCCTAGAGGGGGCGCAGCCCCTCCCCTTCCCCTATATATACTTGAGGTATGGGGGCTGCCCAACATACGATTTGATCTCTCTCTTGGCGCAGCCCTACCTCTCTCCCTCCTCGTCTCTCGTAGTGCTTGGCGAAGCCCTGCTGGAGTCTCGCGCTCCTCCACCATGACCACGCCGTCGTGCTGCTGCTGGACGGAGTCTTCCCAACCTCTCCTTCTCCCCTTGCTGGATTAAGGCGTGGGAGACGTCACCGGGCTACACGTGTGTTGAACGCGGAGGCGTCGTGGTTCGATGCTTAGATCGGAATCAACCGCGATCTGAATCGCTACGAGTACGACTCCTTCATCCGCGTTCTTGCAATGCTTCCGCTTAGCAATCTACAAGGGTATGTAGATGCACTCTCCTTCCCTCGTTGCTAGATTACTCCATAAATTGATCTTAGTGATGCATAGAAAATTTTAAATTTCTGCTACGTTCCCCAACAGTGGTATCAGAGCCAGGTCTATGCGTAGTTTCTATGCACGAGTAGAACACAAAGCAGTTGTGGGCGTCGATATTGTCAATTTACTTGCCGTTACTAGTCTTATCTTGATTCAGCGGCATCGTGGGATGAAGCGGCCCAGACCAACCTTACACGTACGCTTACGTGAGACTGGTTCCACCAACTGACATGCACTAGTTGCATAAGGTGGCTAGCGGGTGTCTGTCTCTCCCACTTTAGTCAGATCGGATTCGATGAAAAAGGCCCTTATGAAGGGTAAATAGAAATTGGCATATCACGTCGTGGTTTTGGCGTAGGTAAGAAACGTTCTTGCTAGAAACCTATAGCAGCCACGTAAAAACTTGCAACAACAATTAGAGGACGTCTAACTTGTTTTTGCAGCATGTGCCATGTGATGTGATATGGCCAAAAGGATGTGATGAATGATATATGTGATATATGAGATTGATCATGTTCTTGTAATAGGAATCACGACTTGCATGTCGATGAGTATGACAACCGGCAGGAGCCATAGGAGTTGTCTTAATTTATTTATGACCTACTGTCAACATAAACATCATGTAATTACTTTACTTTATCGCTAAAGCGTTAGCCATAGTAGCAGAAGTAATAGATGACGAGACAACTTCAAGAAGACACGATGATGGAGATCATGGTGTCATGCCGGTGACAACGATGATCATGGAGCCCCAAAGATGGAGATCATAAGGAGCAAAATGATATTGGCCTTATCATGTCACTATTTGATTGCATGTGATGTTTATCATGTTTTACATCTTATTTGCTTAGAACGACGGTAGCTTAAATAAGATGATCCCTCGCAATAATTTCAAGAAAGTGTTCCCCCTAACTGTGCACCATTGCGAAGGTTCGTTGTTTCGAAGCACCACGTGATGATCGGGTGTGATAGATTCTACGTTCGAATACAACGGGTGTAAGCCAGATTAACACACGCAATACACTTAGGTTGACTTGACGAGCCTAGCATGTACAGACATGGCCTCGGAACACAGAAGACCGAAAGGTCGAGCATGAGTCGTATAGAAGATACGATCAACATGAAGATGTTCACCGATGTTGACTAGTCCGTCTCACGTGATGATCGGACACGGCCTAGTTGACTCGGATCATGTTTCACTTAGATGACTAGAGGGATGTCTATCTGAGTGGGAGTTCATTAAATAATTTGATTAGATGAACTTAATTATCATGAACATAGTCTAAATTGTCTTTGCAAATATGTTGTAGATAAATAGCTCACGTTGTAGCTCCCTGTTTCAATACGTTCCTAGAGAAAGACCAAGTTGAAAGATATTGTAAGCAATGATGCGGACTGGGTCCATAGTCCGAGGAGTGTCCTCACTGCTACACAGAAGGCTTACGTCTTTGATGCACCGCTTGATGTGCAAACCCCTACAACGTCGTCTGTGGATGTTGTGAACACCTCACAGACACATCCTGATGACTACTTGATAGTTTAGTGCACCATACTTTACGGCTTAGAATCGGGATTCCAATGACGTTTTGAACACCATAAGACATATGAGATGTTCCAAGAGCTGAAATTGGGATTTCAGGCTCATGCCCGTGTTGAGAGGTATGAGACCTCTGACATGTTCTTTTGCCAACAAGATGGAGGAGAATAGCTCAGCTAGTGAGCATGTGCTCAGAATGTCTGGGTGCTCCAATCACTTAAATCAAGTGGGAGTTAAACTTCCAAATAAGATAGTGATCGATAGAGTTCTCTAGCCACTATCACTAAGCTACTAGATCTTCGTGATGAACTATGACATGCAAGGGATGGAGTTGATCAAGGAGCTGTTCGCGGTGCTTAAGACCGCAAAAGGTAGAAATCAAGAAGGAGCATCAAGTGTTGATGGTTTAACAAGACCACTGGTTTCAAGAAGGGCAAGGGCTAGAAGGGAAACTACATGGATGGCAAACCAGTTGCCGCTCCAGTGAAGGAACCCAAGGTTGAACCCAAACCCGAGACTAAGTGCTTCTATTGTAAGGGGAACGGTCACTGGTAACGGAATTACCCCAAATGCATGGTAGATAAGAGGGCTGGCAACTTCAACAAAGTATATACATGTTATTAATGTGTACCTCACTAGTACTCCTGGTAGCACCTGGGTATTGGATACCGGTTCAGTTGCTATTATTGGTGACTTGAAGCAAAAGCTACGGACTAAACGGAGACTGGCTAAGGGCGAGGTGACGATGTGTGTTGGAAGTGTTTCCAAAGTTGATGAGATCACCATCGCACGCTCCATCTGCCTTCGGGATTAGTATTGAACCTAGATAAATGTTATTAGGTGTCTACGTTGAGCATGAATATGATTAGATCATGCTCATTGCAATACGGTTATTCATTTAAGTTAGAGAATAATGGTTATTCTGTTTACATGAATAAATACCTTTCATGGTCATGCACCCTATGTGAATGGTTCAGTGAATCTCAGTCGTGGTAATACACATGTTCACGCCAAAAGATGTAGATAGTACCACTTTCTTGTGGCACTACCGCTTAGGTCATATTGGCGTAAGATGCATGAAGAAACTCCGTGTCGATGGATGTTTGGAGTCACTTGATTTTGAATCGCTTGACACATGCGAGCCATGCCTCATGGGTAGGATGACTAAGACCCCGTTTTCAGGTACAATGAAACGGGCAAGTGACTTGTTGGAAATCATACATGCTGATGCATGTGATCCAATGAGAATTGAAGCGTGTAGTGGATATCGCCATTTTCTCATCTTCACTGATGATTTGAGTAGATATAGGTATATTTACTTAATGAAGCACAAGTCTGAAACATTTGAAAAGCTCAAGCGGTTTTAGAGTGAAGTTAAGAACCATCATAACAAGAAGATCAAATTCCTGTGATCTGATCGATGAGAATTTCTGAGTTATGAGTTTGGCAATCACTTAAGACAATGTGGAATTGTTTCACAGTTGAAGCCACCTGGAACACCACAGGGTAATGGTGTGTCCGGACGTCGTAATTGAACCTTATGAGATATGGTGCGATCTATGATGTCTCTTGCCGATCTACCGTTTTCATTTTGAGGATATGCGTTAGAGACAGCTGCATTCACTTTAGATAGGACACCATCTAAGTCCATTGAGACGATGTCATATGAACATTGGTTTGGAAAGAAACCAAAGTTGTCGGTTCTTAATGTTTGGGGCTGCGATGCTTAAGGCTTCAGCCGGAGAAGCTCGAACCCAAAAGCGGACAAACACATCTTCATAGAATACCCAAAGGTGACAGTTGGGTATACCTTCTATCTCAAATCCGAGGGCAAATTGTTTGTCGCTAAGAACGGGTCCTTTCTCGAGAAGGAGTTTCTCTCGAAAGAATTGAGTGGGAGGAAGATAGAACTTGATGAGGTTGTCGAACCTTTGTTTCAACCAGAGAGTGATGCAACACAGAAAGATGTTTTCTGTGGCGCCTACGTCTGTTGAAGAGGAAGTTAATGATAGTGATCATGATGCTTCGGATCAAGTTGCTATCGAACCTCGTAGGTCGACAAGGATATGTACTACTCCTTAGTGGTATGGTAATCCTGTCTTAGATATCATGTTGTTAGACAACAATGAACCTACGAGCTATGGAGAAGCGATGGTGGGCCCGTATTCCGACAAATGGTTAGAAGCCATGAAATCCGAGATAGGATCCATGTATCAGAACAAAGTATGGACTTTGGTGGACTTGCCCGATGATCGGCGAGCCATTGAGATAAATGGATCTTTAAGAAGAAGACGGACGTGGGCGGTAATGTTACCATCTATGAAGCTCGACTTGTGGGAAAGAGTCTTTTCACAAGTTCATGGAGTTGACTACGATGAGAATTTCTCACCCGTAGCGATGCTTAAGTCCGTCGGAATCATGTTAGCATTAGCTGTATTTTTCGATTATGAAATCTGACAGATGGATGTCAAAACAATTTTTCTTACCAGTTTTCGTAAGAAAGAGTTGTATGTGATACAATCAAAGTTTTGTTGATCCTAAGGATGCTAAAAGGTATGCTGGCTCCAGCGATCCTTCTATGGACTAGAGCAAGCATCTCGGAGTCAGAATATATGCTTTGATGGAGTGATCAAAGCTTTTAGGTTTATACAATGTTTGCTAGAAACTTGTATTTACAAGAAAGTGAGTGGGAGCACTACAACATTCCTGATAAGTATATGTGGATGACATATTGTTGATTTGAAATAATGTGGAATTTCTGGAAATCATAAATGGTTGTTTGAAGAGTGATTTTCAAAGGAAGACCTGGATAAATCTGCTTACATATTGGGCATCAAGATCTATAGAGATAGATCAAGACGCCCGATGATACTTTCAAAGAACGCCCACCTTGACATGATTTTGAAGGAGTTCAAAATAGATCAGTCAAAGAAGGGATTCTTACCGAGTTGTAAGGTGTGAAGTTGAGTAAGACTCAAAGCTTGACCATCGCAGAAGAAAGAGGAAGGACGAAGGTCGTCCCCTCTGCTTTTGTCATAGGCTCTATACGGTATGCCATGCTGAGTACCGCACCTGATGTGTGCCTTGCCACATGTCTGGCAAGAGGGTGCAAAGGTGATCTAGGAGTGGATCACCAGATAGCGGTCAAAATTTTCCTTAGAGGAATAAGGAAATGTTTCTCGGTTATGGAGGTGATAAAGAGTTTGGCTAAAGAGTTACGTCGATGCAAGCTTAACACCTATCCGGATAGCTCTGAGTAGAGATACCGGATATGTATAATGGAGCAACAATTTGGAATAGCTCCAAGTGGAATGTGGTAGCAGCATCTACGATATGACATAAATTTTTGCGAAATACATAGGGATCTGAATATTGCAGACCCGTTGACTACAACCTCTCTCACAAGCATAACATGATCAAACCCAGAACTCATTGAGTGTTAATCACATAGTGATGTGAACTAGATTATGGAGTCTAGTAAACTCTTTGGATGTTGGTCACATGGCGATGTGACCTGTAAGTGTTAATCAAATGGTGATGTGAACTAGATTATTAACTCTAGTGCAAGTGGGAGACTATTGGAAATATGCCCTAGAGGCAATAATAAATTAGTTATTATTATATTTCATTGTTCATGATAATCGTTTATTATCCATGCTAGAATTGTATTGATAGGAAACTCAGATACATGTGTGGATACATAGACAACACCATGTCCCTAGTAAGCCTCTAGTTGACTAGCTCGTTGATCAATAGATGGTTACGGTTTCCTGACCATGGACATTGGATGTCGTTGATAACGGGATCACATCATTAGGAGAATGATGTGATGGACAAGACCCAATCCTAAGCCTAGCACAAGATCGTGTAGTTCGTATGCTAAAGCTTTTCTAATGTCAAGTGTCGGAGTAAATAGCCATGGGTAGCCTAGCCGGCTTCCCCTGGCCCATCAGAAAAAATTACGAGCCCGTCCGGCTCTCAAGAAGACTCAAGACCTGGGCCGCCTCCACCCTTGCCGACTATCTTCCCGGCCGGCTTCGGGGGCGGCCCGCCCTTTACCCTCATGAAGAAAGCTGTGGATGGCCGACTACGAGAAGCCGGCTACAGCAAGGCCGACTCCAAGAAGCCGGCTCCCAAAAAGCAGTCAAAGCCGTACCCGCAATGTACGCGTCCACCCTGCGATGATGAAGCGGGGCGTGGCTACAGTGGAGCCTGCCACCCCCAAAACCCGGAGCACGCCTGGTACAGTGCGCCGTGCGGGCAGCCACGGACTGCCCGGCGCAGCACTGTAGCCACGGCGGCTCTGACGCCGTCCACGACGGGCCACCAGCGTGGCCCCCGAGGCGGTGGGCCCCTTCGGGCAGAGAGATACCGAAGGCGGCCGCACCTCCTCCCAAGTCGGCCTGATGGAGAGCCGGCCCCCATAGCCGGCTCGCCATCTTCCTCGAAGGAGACGCCCATTAAGGAGACAAGATATGGCGGGGCTACAGTAATCGCCCGCCAGGGTGGCGGTACTGTAGCCACGCTTACCCCGACCAAGCCTGCGTCAACAGCACGGAGCAACAGTAACCAGCCACCGACCAGGCCCTGGCCTATGGGGCCTGCCTGTCGACCAAGGAGCCGGCAGCCGGCGGGACCCACCAGCCGGCGGGCCCCAGTAGCCGGCGCAGAAGCCGGCAAGCATAGTCACAGACAGCTGGGCCCCGCGCCCAGCTGGATTACCATTGTACCCCCGGGGGGTAGGCCTATATAAACCCCCGGTGCACCCATGCAAAGGGTTGGACTCTCAAGTTAGACCTAGCCACCATACAAGGAGAGGAAGCAAGCTAGCTGAGCCCTTCTTCCTCCTTCCACCCAAAACAGCTCGAGGAGCATTGTGTAGCTACTTGTTCACTTAGTAACCATGCGGAGACCCCGCAGAGCAGCAGTAGGGGTGTTATCTCCCCGGAGAGCCCTGAAGCCGGGTAAGATTCGCCGGCGTGCATGTCTTTGCCTTATCCCGTTTTCAGGCACCGGCGATGTTTTATTGGCTCCCACAATGATAAGCCACCCGTTGGCATATGTCGCACCTACCACCCGACATTTGGCGCCCACCGTGGGGCCAGGTGCACCGTCGTCCGGAGACCTGTTCTGGACGGGAACCCTTTTCCTTCCCCGCGAGCATAGCCAGCCCGGCTCGCCCGATGGCGCTTGCCACGACGCGCTGCATGGCGTCACCAACATCTGCGCGGCGAGCAGCCTCGCCGACCTCTTCGACAAGGCCCGCATCTTTGACGAGCTTGCCTCCGATGCGGGCTCCGACCACCTCGCCAACCTCCTCGGCCAGCTCCACGTCTCCAGCGAGCCCGCTGCGGATTTGGAGTCGGTTGGCTCCACCGACCCGATGCCTGTCGATTCCGGCACGGCATCCTACGACACCTTCCCCACCAACGTCACGATCTTCTACCAACCCCGCACCGCCATCAAGTCGCAAGCATTGGCCGACTTCCTCGTCGACTGGGTCGAGACCCAGTACTTACCACCAGCTCCCGACTCCACCCATTGGCGCATGCACTTTAACGGATCCAAGATGCGCACCGGCTTGGGAGCCGGCGTCGTCCTTACCTCTCCTAAGGGCGACAAGCTCAGATACACACTGCAGATCCACTTCGCCGCCTCCAACAATGTAGCCGAGTACGAAGCGCTCATACACGGGCTCCGGCTTGCCAAGGAACTCGGCATCCGCCGGATCCTGTGCTATGGCGACTCGGATTTGGTGGTTCAGCAATCATCTGGCGACTGGGACGCCAAGGACGCAAACATGGCAAGCTACCGCTTCCTAGTGCAGTAAATCAGTGGATACTTCGATGGATGTGAATTCCTCCATGTGCCGCGAGCCGACAACGAGCCAGCAGATGCCCTGGCCCGAATAGGCTCCACGCGGCAAGCAATACCAACCGGCGTCGCCCTACAGCGCCTCCTCAAGCCATCCATCAAGCCGTCTCCGGAATCCGACTCCATCTTCGTGCCGCCTAACCCCGATGGGGCCGGGTCCGGCGCGAAGAATCAAGCAGTCGGCCCGGGGACTTCAATACTTGGCTCGGGGACTGCAGTAGCCGGCCCGGGGACTGCCGCACCCGGCTCGGGGACTGCGGTAGCCGGCCCGGGGACTTCTTCAGCATAGCAAGCGGCGGCCGATTCCAGCACTTCATTACCCAGCCCGCCCACCCTGGTGGCTGTAGCCACATTGGCGGCAGGGGAAGTCGCAGCTCCATCATGGGCCCAAACCATCCTAAACTTTTTGGTGAACCAAGATCTGCCGGCTGACGAAACCGAAGCGGGACAAGTCCAACGTCGAGCCGGAGCATACACAATCGCCAACAGAGAACTTGTCAAGCGCAGTGTCACCGGAGTCTTACAGCGATGCGTCGAGCAGGAGAAAGGCATTGCAATCCTCAGAGATATACACCAAGGAGAGTGCGGCCACCACGCCGCATCAAGATCACTTGTCGCCAAAGCCTTCCGCCACGGTTTCTTCTGGCCGACTGCTTTGGACGACGCCAAAGAGCTAGTCAAACACTGCAAAGGCTGCCAGCTTTTCAGCTCCAAGCAACACATGCCGGCTTCGGCACTCAAGACCATTCCCATCACCTGGCCCTTTGTCGTCTGGGGACTGGATATGGTGGGCCCATTCAAGACGGCGCGCGGCGGCATGACGCATTTGCTCGTCGCCGTGGACAAATTCACCAAGTGGATTGAGGCGAAGCCGATCAAGAAGCCGAATGGGCCGACTGCGGTGACTTTCGTTGCAGATATAACAACCCGGTACGGCGTACCGCACAACATCATCACCGACAACGGCACGAATTTTGCGAAAGGTGCCTTGGCACGGTTCTGCGCTGCGCAAGGTATCCGGCTGGACCTTGCATCCGTCGCCCACCCGCAGTCAAACGGCCAAGTGGAGCGAGCAAATGGCCTCATCCTGTCCGGCATCAAGCCCCGACTGGTCGTACCTCTGGAGCATTCAGCCGGCTGTTGGCTCGATGAGCTGCCGGCTGTCCTATGGAGTCTGCGTACTACCCCAAATAGATCAACCGGCTTCACTCCTTTCTTCCTTGTATATGGTGCCGAGGCAGTCATCCCAATAGACATCGAGTTCGACGCGCCTCGGGTAACCATGTACACGGAAGCGGGAGCCAAAGAAACAAGAGAAGACGGCGTCGACCTGCTGGAAGAAGGCCAGCTGTTAGCCCTCAGCCGGTCTGCCATCTACCAGCAGGGTTTGCGCCGCTACCGCAGCCGGAGGGTCCGACCAAGATCCTTCCAGGAGGGCGACCTTGTGCTCCGGCTGATCCAGCGAACAGCCGGCCAGCACAAGCTCGCAGCCCCCTGGGAAGGTCCCTTCGTCGTCAGCAGAGCTTTAGGCAATGATGCCTACTACCTCATCGACGCGCAGAAGCCGAAGGCACGCAAGAGAGACGACTCCGGCAAGGAGTCGGAACGACCATGGAATGCCAATCTTCTTCGGAAATTTTACAGTTAAAATGCAGTATGTATCGCGTCCACTTTTGTATTAAGTACGAAACAATAGGCTCCCCAAGGAGGACTCGGGGACTGCCATCTTTTATTTTATGAATGAAAGTTATCATGCGTATGGTATCGTCTGTTCATTTATTTTGTCCGACACCGGGTTCGACGAGTCGGCCCGGGGACTAGCCGACTGGAGTTATATTAGGAGTCCTACCCGCGGTCAGACAAGTAATGTGCTGACACCCAGGCTTGGCTCTTGCCAAAATCGCAGTTCGAAGAACCGACGGCCCGGCTGGCAAGAGTCATAAGCCGGAAAGGGTGCGCACACGAAAAACGGCTAGGGACTAACGAGCATATATAACAAAAGCCGGCTTGCCGCCTCCCGCCGACCGACTACCAGAGTAGCCGACCGGCCGGCTTGCATTCAGTCTGCTTCAAATCCAAGAAAGCTCGAGTACTTTCCTTCCCAAAGAGGGAAGGCGGCAAAGGAAAAAGCCTAAGGATAAAAAAGTGCACTCGAATGGAAGCCAACACATGCATACAATAATATTTACACAAAGGACCTCCAGAGAGGTCAGCATCCAACATTGTTCGATACACCCCCAGTGGGTGGAATTGTGGAGACTTAAAAATTGTTCAAAAAGACAAAATCAGGAACAACAGGGACAGCAGATCAAGCCGGCGGGGCCGCTGACAAGCCGGGCTGGGCGGTGGAGACGGTCGTGCCGGCTAAAGGAGCGGCCGGCTAGCCAACTTCGGCCTGATCACCACCTCCGGCAGAGGGCGCGCTCCCGCGCGGCTCGTTGCTGGAGGCACGGTCGGCTTGAGGGCGGTCGGTCGTCTCACCAGTCGGCTCGGCATCTCCGCCGTCTTCTTCCTCGTCATCCTCGCCCTCGTCGCTGGAGGCGATCTCCTCGGGCGAGTCCTCGCCTTCCGTCGGGTTCAGCCCGAACCACTCCTCCGGCTGGGCGATGCCGTCATCACTGAGTTCCAGCGCGAAGACGTTGGTGTCGGTGCACTCGGCGATCGTCGAGGCGCGCTGTGCAATCGCCGGCCGCACCTCCTCCAGCTCCGCGTCGGCCTCCAGCCGCCAAGTCCGCAGCTAGTCCAGGCTTAGCCCTGGGTACCATGCGCGGACGAACTCCAACGCACGCCCGGCTCCGAGACGGGCTGCTGACGCCTTCCAAGCCTCGAAGCGGCCGACTGTGACTTCTAGCCAGTCGGCAGTCCGACTTGGGGTGCGGGGAATCGTCTGGCCGGGCCAGAGCGCGGCCAGCACCTGCGCCCCGGCACGTTGGAGCCGGCGGAGCATCCGATGGGCCGGCTGCAGTCGCGCTTGGATGGCAATGAGCTGCTCCGACAGCGTTCGATTTGCATCCGGCGGAATGACAACTCCAGCCTGACGACGCGCCTCGCGATGGGCCTCGATGGCTTGGGTGGTGAGGACGGAGTGGCCGGGAAAGTAATCTGCGCAAAGTAACAAGCACAAGTCAGAATAAAAACCCCAGGCGGCCGGCAGACGGAGGAAGGGCAAGAAAGGCGGCTTACCATCGATCAGATCTTCGATTCGACCGAAACCTTCCTCCAGCGCCTGGCGCGTCTCTGCCCAGCTCGCCGCCTTGGTCTCGAGCTCCGCCTTCAGGGCAGCCTCGCCGTCCTGCGCCTTCTGCAGGGCCGCCTTATGGCTTTCCTCCTGGTCGGCCAGTCTCTTGACCAGGCGGTCGCGCTCCTGAACCAAGTCGGCATACTCGGCGTCCCTGGCACGAAGAGCGGTCTGCGCTTCACCGAGCTCCTTCCGCAAGTCGGCATTGGCCCCTACAAGAGACAAAGAGAAAAAATCAATAAGGGAAAGGTCACCAAGAAAGATCCGACCCGACTGCGCTGCAGTCGGCCCGGATCTCGGGGACTACACCCAGTGGGTGCGCTGTCGCGCCCCCACGCGAGACAGATAAGAGCAATATACTTACGTCGATTGCTGGCCAGGTCTTCGGTCCTCCGGCTCAACTCCCGAGCCTGGGAGTTGAAGGCGGCGGCACAAGAATTGTGATAATCCTAAAGATCAGAGAGAAAACAGAGTTAAGATAGTCGTCGTGAAAGATCCGACCCGACTGCGTTGCAGTCGGCCCGGATCTCGGGGACTACACCCAATGGGTGCGCTAGCGCGCCCCCATGGAAAAAATCAGAGGACCAGAGCGGTCGACAAGTAAAAAACTCACTCGGATTGCGGACCGCGTCGACAGAAACTCCTGAGTAAATTGCTGCAGGAGGGCGGCCTGAGCCTGCAGCCGGCTCCGAACCCCTTGGGCCGCCTCGTTCAGCTCGCCACTTCCTCCGCTGGGAGTCCACCCAGACGTGGCGGAACTGGCCGCCTCCAAGGCTTCTACCGTCTGGTCGGCACCCGCGGCTTGGCGCGTGTCCGGCGGGGCCGTGCTCCCTCCGGCGCGCTGGCTCGCCGCCAGCTGAATTTCAAGACCGGCTTCGGCCTCGGGTGCGGCCCGGGCCGGCTCCTCCGGCACCGCCGCCGACTGGCCGCCTTCGCCCGCTCCGGCTGGCGCTGCCAGCGGCGTCGTCTCCGCGAAGACCTCGAAGAGCTCATCCCTCTGCACCGGCGGCTGATCGGGGGTGATCTCCTCCGCCGTGGGCAGCGGGATGTCCGGGTCCTAGGTGTGGAGGGGGATGGCGAGCAGCGGAGGCCGGCTATGCGTGCCCTCCGCCTCCGTCTCCGCGGTCGCCCGCTCCGATGGAGTCTCGGTTGCCGCGTCCGCTCGCTCCGTCGCCGCCCGGGTGGCCTCCCGCTCCGCCGCCTCCCTCTCTTGTCGCGCCTCGCGGGCGTTCCGCTCCATGGCTTCTGCAAGATCGGCGCGGGGGTCCACGCGGCGGGGCCCTGAAGATCCAGCACCCGGCCCAACCACAGAGCCGCCTGGGCCTCGCTCGAGGGAAAGCGGCGCCCTGCTCGGAAATCGGAGAAGAGTTAGAACAAAAGAAGACAACAAAAAACAAGCCCGCAAGCGGCCAAAGGGCTTACGAGGAAACCGCTGGAGGTTGCTTCACCGCCTTCCGGAAACGGGCCGCCTTCGCCGCCGCTTCGTCTCGCTTTGTGGCCGCGGCGGAGGCCCTCGTCTTTTTCGGCCGGCTGCCGAAGAGAGGAAGCGCGGCCCGGCGCTTCGACGTTCCACCACCGGCAGCCGGCACGGCGGACGAGCCCGCGCTGTGACGATCTGTTGCTGGCTGGTGGCGCGGGATTTCTTCGGTGTCGGCGTCATCCGGCCAGTCATCAAAACTGGCCGAGAGCCCCGTGCCTCCGGGCTCGGCGACGTCCCCCGTGGCGGCGTCCTCCATGGCGGCCGCAGCCAAATCCGGGTCGTCGATGTCGTCTACCGTACGGTCCGGGGCATACTGGCGTTCGACTCCTGCCGCCCCGGCTGGCGGCGGAAGAAGAGGGTTCTGATAAAAAAGGGGGAGAAGAGCCGCCTGGTCAGAAGCCGGCCGGCACAAGCCGGCTGATGACAGAAAGAAGGACTTACCACGGGCGGAGGATGGGCGCGGGAGTACGGCGCCTTGCCGAATTGCCAGTCATCGGTGAGCTTGAGGTTGGCGATGTAGTTCACCATAAGCGCTACCTCGGCATGGGGCATCTCCCATGTGCTCAGCCGGCAGGGGTCGAAGCGGCCGCTCATCTGGCATAACATGTGGGGCCGGCTCTAAAAGGGAAGAATCCGGCGCTCGACGAAGGCGGCCACCAAGTCGGCTCCGCGCAGGCCTTCCGACTGGATCATTACCCGAAGCCGGGCGAGGGCGGCATTCCCGGCCAGAGACAAGGACTTGGACCGGAAGCCCCAAGACGGCTGCCTCCCAGCCGGTGGGCCGGCTACGTAAGCCGGCAGGTTAACGTAGTCTCCTTGTGGGGCGACGTTCTTGACGTAGAAATATGATTTCTGCCAGAGTTTGACCGATTGGATTAAAGGGATGTGCGGGAAGGGGTTGTTCTCGCTTGACCTTTGAAGGAATATGCCCTAGCGGCAATAATAAAGTTATTATTTATTTCCTTATATCATGATAAATGTTTATTATTCATGCTAGAATTGTATTAACCGGAAACATAATACATGTGTGAATACATAGACAAACAGAGTGTCACTAGTATGCCTCTACTTGACTAGCTCGTTAATCAAAGATGGTTATGTTTCCTAACCATGAACAAAGAGTTGTTATTTGATTAACGAGGTCACATCATTAGTTGAATGATCTGATTGACATGACCCATTTCATTAGCTTAGCACCCGATCGTTTAGTATGTTGCTATTGCTTTCTTCATAACTTATACATGTTCCTATGACTATGAGATTATGCAACTCCCGTTTGCCGGAGGAACACTTTGGGTACTACCAAACGTCACAACATAACTGGGTGATTATAAAGGAGTACTACAGGTGTCTCCAATGGTAGATGTTGGGTTGGCGTATTTCGAGATTAGGGTTTGTCACTCCGATTGTCGGAGAGGTATCTCTGGGCCCTCTCGGTAATACACATCACATAAGCCTTGCAAGCATTATAACTAAGATGTTAGTTGTGAGATGATGTATTACGGAACGAGTAAAGAGACTTGCCAGTAACGAGATTGAACTAGGTATTGGATACCGACGATCGAATCTCGGGCAAGTAACATACCGATGACAAAGGGAACAACGTATGTTGTTATGCGGTCTGACCGATAAAGATCTTCGTAGAATATGTAGGAGCCAATATGGGCATCTAGGTCCCGCTATTGGTTATTGACCGGAGACGTGTCTCGGTCATGTCTACATTGTTCTCGAACCGTAGGGTCCGCACGCTTAACGTTACGATGACAGTTATTATGAGTTTATGCATTTTGATGTACCGAAGGTTGTTTGGAGTCCCGGATGTGATCATGGACATGATGAGGAGTCTCGAAATGGTCGAGACATAAAGATTGATATATTGGAAGCCTATGTTTGGACATCGGAAGTGTTCCGGGTGAAATCGGGAATTTTACCAGAGTACCGGGAGGTTACCAGAACCCCCCGGGAACCAAATGGGCCTTATTGGGCCTTAGTGGAAAGGTGAAAGGGGCAGCCCAAGGTGGGCTGCACGCCTCCCCCTCCCCTAGTCCTATTAGGACTAGGAGAGGTGGCCGGCCCCTTCTCCCTCTCTCTCTCTCTCGAGGAGTCCTATTAGGAATAGGATTGGGGGGGGGGAGTCCTACTCCCGGTAGGAGTAGGACTCCTCCTGCGCCCTCCTCCCTTGGCCGGCCAGCCCTCCCCTGGCAACCTTTATATACGGGGGCAGGGGGCACCTCTAGACACACAAGTTGATCATTGAGATTGTTCCTTAGCCGTGTGCGGTGCCCCCTGCCACCAAATTCCACCTCGATCATATCGTTGTAGTGCTTAGGCGAAGCCCTACGTCGGTAGTACATCAAGATTGTCACCACTCCGTCGTGCTGACGGAACTCCTCCCCGAAGCTTTGCAGGATCGGAGCCTGCGGATCGTCATCGAGTTGAACGTGTGCTAAGAACTCGGAGGTGCCGGAGTAACGGTGCTTGGATCGGTCGAATCGGGAAGAAGACGTACGACTACTTCCTCTACGTTATGTCAACGCTTCCGTTGCGATCTACAAGGGTACGTAGATCAGACTCTCCCCGTCGTTGCTATGCATCACCATGATCTTGCGTGTGCGTAGGAATTTTTTTGAAATTACTACGTTCCCCAACAGTGGCATCCGAGCCTAGGTTTTATGGTTTGATGTTATTTGCACGAGTAGAACACAACTGAGTTGTGGGCGATACAAGTCATACTGCCTACCAGCATGTCATACTTTGGTTCAGCGGTATTGTTGGACGAGACGACCCGGACCAACCTTACGCGTACGCTTACGCGAGACCGGTTCCCTCGACGTGCTTTGCACATAGATGGCTTGCGGGCGACTGTCTCTCCAACTTTAGTTGAACCGAGTATGGCTACGCCCGGTCCTTGAGAAGGTTAAAACGGAGTCTATTTGACAAACTATCGTTGTGGTTTTGATGCGTAGGTGAGATGAGTTCTTGCTTAAGCCCATAGCAGCCACGTAAAACTTGCAACAACAAAGTAGAGGACGTCTAACTTGTTTTTATAGGGCATGTTGTGATGTGATATGGTCAAGGCATGATGCTAAATTTTATTGTATAAGATGATCATGTTTTGTAACCAAGTTATCGGCAACTGGCAGGAGCCATATGGTTGTCGCTTTATTGTATGCAATGCAATCGCGATGTAATGCTTTACTTTATTACTAAGCGGTAGTGATAGTCATGGAAGCATCAGATTGGCGAGACGACAACGATGCTACGATGGAGATCAAGGTGTCGCGCCGGTGACGATGGTGATCATGACGGTGCTTCGGAGATGGAGATCACAAGCACAAGATGATGATGGCCATATCATATCACTTATATTGATTGCATGTGATGTTTATCTTTTATGCATCTTATCTTGCTTTGATTGACGGTAGCATTAGAAGATGATCTCTCACTAAATTATCAAGAAGTGTTCTCCCTGAGTATGCACCGTTGCCAAAGTTCGTCGTGCCCAGACACCATGTGATGATCGGGTGTGATAAGCTCTACGTCCATCTACAACGGGTGCAAGCCAGTTTTGCACACACAGAATACTCAGGTTAAACTTGACGAGCCTAGCATATGCAGATATGGCCTCGGAACACAGAGACCGAAAGGTCGAGCGTGAATCATATAGTAGATATGATCAACATAACGATGTTCACCATTGAAAACTACTCCATCTCACGTGATGATCGGTTATGGTTTAGTTGATTTGGATCACGTGATCACTTAGAGGATTAGAGGGATGTCTATCTAAGTGGGAGTTCTTAAGTAATTTAATTAACTGAACTTAAACTTATGATGAACTTAGTACCTGATAGTATCTTGCTTGTTTATGTTGATTGTAGATAGATGGCTCGTGCTGTTGTTCCGTTGAATTTTAATGCGTTCCTTGAGAAAGCAAAGTTGAAAGATGATGGTAGCAATTACACGGACTGGGTCCGTAACCTGAGGATTATCCTCATTGCTACACAGAAGAATTACGTCCTGGAAGCACCGCTGGGTGCCAGGCCTGCTGCTGGAGCAACACCAGATGTTATGAATGTCTGGCAGAGCAAAGCTGATGACTACTCGATAGTTCAGTGTGCCATGCTTTACGGCTTAGAATCGGGACTTCAACGACGTTTTGAACGTCATGGAGCATATGAGATGTTCCAGGAGTTGAAGTTAATATTTCAAGCAAATGCCCGAATTGAGAGATATGAAGTCTCCAATAAGTTCTATAGCTGCAAGATGGAGGAGAACAGTTCTGTCAGTGAGCATATACTCAAAATGTCTGGGTATAATAATCACTTGATTCAGATGGGAGTTAATCTTCCAGATGATTGCGTCATTGATAGAATTCTCCAATCACTGCCACCAAGCTACAAGAGCTTCGTGATGCACTATAATATGCAAGGGATGAACAAGACTATTCCCGAGCTCTTCGCAATGCTGAAAGCTACGGAGGTAGAAATCAAGAAGGAGAATCAAGTGTTGATGGTCAACAAGACCACTAGTTTCAAGAAAAAGGGCAAAGGGAAGAAGAAGGGGAACTTCAAGAAGAACAGCAAGCAAGTTGCTGCTCAGGAGAAGAAACCCAAGTCTGGACCTAAGCCTGAAACTGAGTGCTTCTACTGCAAGCAGACTGGTCACTGGAAGCGGAACTGCCCCAAGTATTTGGCGGATAAGAAGGATGGCAAGGTGAACAAAGGTATATGTGATATACATGTTATTGATGTGTACCTTACTAGAGCTCGCAGTAGCACCTGGGTATTTGATATTGGTTCTGTTGCTAATATTTGCAACTCGAAACAGGGACTACGGAATAAGCGGACACTAGCAAAGGACGAGGTGACGATGCGCGTGGGAAACGGTTCCAAAGTCGATGTGATCGCGGTCGGCACGCTACCTCTACATCTACCTTCGGGATTAATATTAGACCTAAATAATTGTTATTTGGTGCCAGCGTTGAGCATGAACATTATATCTGGATCTTGTTTAATGCGAGACGGTTATTCATTTAAATCAGAGAATAATGGTTGTTCTATTTATATGAGTAATATCTTTTATGGTCATGCACCTTTGAAGAGTGGTCTATTCTTGTTAAATATCGATAGTAGTGATACACATATTCATAATGTAGAAGCCAAAAGATGCAGAGTTGATAATGATAGTGCAACTTATTTGTGGCAATGCCATTTAGGTCATATCGGTGTAAAGCGCATGAAGAAACTCCATACTGATGGGCTTTTGGAACCACTTGATTATGAATCACTTGGTACTTGCGAACCGTGCCTCATAGGCAAGATGACTAAAACACCGTTCTCCGGTACTATGGAGAGAGCAACAGATTTATTGGAAATCATACATACCGATGTATGTGGTCCGATGAATATTGAGGCTCGTGGCGGATATCGTTATTTTCTCACCTTCACAGATGATTTAAGCAGATATGTGTATATCTACTTAATGAAACACAAGTCTGAAACATTTGAAAAGTTCAAAGAATTTCAGAGTGAAGTTGAAAATCATCGTAACAAGAAAATAAAGTTTCTACGATCTGATCGTGGAGGAGAATATTTGAGTTACGAGTTTGGTGTACATTTGAAAAATTGTGGAATAGTTTCACAACTCACGCCACCCGGAACACCACAGCGTAATGGTGTGTCCGAACGTCGTAATCATACTTTACTAGATATGGTGCGACCTATGATGTCTCTTACTGATTTACCGCTATCGTTTTGGGGTTATGCTTTAGAGACGGCCGCATTCACGTTAAATAGGGCACCATCAAAATCCGTTGAGACGACGCCTTATGAACTATGGTTTGGCAAGAAACCAAAGTTGTCGTTTCTTAAAGTTTGGGGCTGCGATGCTTATGTGAAAAAGCTTCAACCTGATAAGCTCGAACCCAAAGCGGAGAAATGTGTCTTCATAGGATACCCAAAGGAGACTGTTGGGTACACCTTCTATCACAGATCCGAAGGCAAGACATTCGTTGCTAAGAATGGATCATTTCTAGAGAAGGAGTTTCTCTCGAAAGAAGTGAGTGGGAGGAAAGTAGAACTTGACGAGGTAACTGTACCTGCTCCCTTATTGGAAAATAGTACATCACAGAAAACTGTTTCTGCGACACCTATACCAATTAGTGAGGAAGCTAATGATGATGATCATGAAACTTCAGGACAAGATACTACTGAACCACGTAGATCAACAAGAGTGAGATCCGCACCAGAGTGGTACGGTAATCCAATTCTGGAAGCCATGCTACTAGATCATGATGAACCTACGAACTATGAAGAAGCGATGGTGAGCCCAGATTCCGCAAAGTGGCTTGAAGCCATGAAATCTGAGATGGGATCCATGTATGAGATCAAAGTGTGGACTTTGGTTGACTTGCCCGATGATCGGCAAGCAATTGAGAATAAATGGATCTTCAAGAAAAAGACTGACGCTGACGGTAATGTTCCTGTCTATAAAGCTCAACTTGTTGCAAAAGGTTTTCGACAAGTCCAAGGGGTTGACTACGATGAGACCTTCTCACCCGTAGCGATGCTTAAGTCTGTCAGAATCATGTTAGCAATTGCCGCATTTCATGATTATGAAATTTGGCAGATGGATGTCAAAACTGCATTCCTGAATGGATTTCTGGAAGAAGAGTTGTATATGATGCAACCAGAAGGTTTTGTCGATCCAAAGGGAGCTAACAAAGTGTGCAAGCTCCAGCGATCCATTTATGGACTGGTGCAAGCCTCTCGGAGTTGGAATAAACGCTTTGATAGTGTGATCAAAGCATTTGGTTTTATACAGACGTTTGGAGAAGCCTGTATTTACAAGAAAGTGAGTGGGAGCTCTGTAGCGTTTCTGATATTATATGTGGATGACATATTGCTGATTGGAAATGATATAGAATTTTTGGATAGCATAAAGGGATACTTGAATAAAAGTTTTTCGATGAAAGACCTCGGGGAAGCTGCTTACATATTAGGCATAAATATCTATAGAGATAGATCAAGACGCTTAATTGGACTTTCACAAAGCACATACCTTGACAAGATTTTGAAGAAGTTCAAAATGGATCAAGCAAAGAAAGGGTTCTTGCCTGTGTTACAAGGTGTGAAGTTGAGTCAGACTCAATGCCCGACCACTGCAGAAGATAGAGAGAAAATGAAAGATGTTCCCTATGCTTCATCCATAGGCTCTATCATGTATGCAATGCTGTGTACCAGACCTGATGTGTGCCTTGCTATAAGTTTAGCAGGGAGGTACCAAAGTAATCCAGGAGTGGATCACTGGACAGCGGTCAAGAACATCCTGAAATACCTGAAAAGGACTAAGGATATGTTTCACGTATATGGAGGTGACAAAGAGCTCACCGTAAGAGGTTACGTTGATGCAAGCTTTGACACTGATCCGGACGATTCTAAATCGCAAACCGGATACGTGTTTACTTTAAACGGTGGAGCCGTCAGTTGGTGCAGTTCTAAACAAAGCGTCGTAGCGGAATCTACATGTGAAGCGGAGTACATAGCTGCTTCGGAAGCAGCGAATGAAGGAGTCTGGATGAAGGAGTTCAAATACGATCTAGGTGTCATACCTAGTGCATCGGGTCTAATGAAAATCTTTTGTGACAATACTGGTGCAATTGCTTTAGCAAAGGAATCCAGATTTCACAAAAGGACCAAACACATCAAGAGACGCTTCAACTCCATCCGGGATCTAGTCCAGGTGGGAGACATAGAGATTTGCAAGATATATACGGATCTGAATGTTGCAGACCCGTTGACTAAGCCTCTTCCACGAGCAAAACATGATCAGCACCAAGGCTCCATGGGTGTTAGAATCATTACTGTGTAATCTAGATTATTGACTCTAGTGCAAGTGGGAGACTGAAGGAAATATGCCCTAGAGGCAATAATAAAGTTATTATTTATTTCCTTATATCATGATAAATGTTTATTATTCATGCTAGAATTGTATTAACCGGAAACATAATACATGTGTGTATACATAGACAAACAGAGTGTCACTAGTATGCCTCTACTTGACTAGCTCGTTAATCAAAGATGGTTATGTTTCCTAACCATGAACAAAGAGTTGTTATTTGATTAACGAGGTCACATCATTTGTTGAATGATCTGATTGACATGACCCATTTCATTAGCTTAGCACCCGATTGTTTAGTATGTTGCTATTGCTTTCTTCATAACTTATACATGTTCCTATGACTATGAGATTATGCAACTCCCGTTTGCCGGAGGAACACTTTGGGTACTACCAAACGTACCGGGAGGTTACCGGAACCCCCGGGAACCAAATGGGCCTTATTGGGCCTTAGTGGAAAGGTGAAAGGGGCAACCCAAGGTGGGATGCGCGCCTCCCCCCTCCCCTAGTCCTATTAGGACTAGGAGAGGTGGCCAGCCCCCTTCTCCCTCTCTCTCTCTCGAGGAGTCCTATTAGGAATAGGATTGGGGGTGGGGGGGGAGTCCTACTCCCGGTAGGAGTAGGACTCCTCCTGCGCCCTCCTCCCTTGGCCGGCCAGCCCTCCCCCTGGCAACCTTTATATACGGGGGCAGGGGGCACCTCTAGACACACAAGTTGATCATTGAGATCGTTCCTTAGCCGTGTGCGGTGCCCCCTGCCACCAAATTCCACCTCGATCATATCGTTGTAGTGCTTAGGTGAAGCCCTACGTCGGTAGTACATCAAGATCGTCACCACGCCGTCGTGCTGACGGAACTCCTCCCCGAAGCTTTACTGGATCGGAGCCCAGGGATCGTCATCGAGCTGAACGTGTGCTAAGAACTCGGAGGTGCCGGAGTAACGGTGCTTGGATCGGTCGGATCGGGAAGAAGACGTACGACTACTTCCTCTACGTTGTCTCAACGCTTCCATTGCGATCTACAAGGGTATGTAGATCAGACTCTCCCCCTCGTTGCTATGCATCACCATGATCTTGCGTGTGCGTAGGAATTTTTTTGAAATTACTACGTTCCCCAACAACCTTTTCATCGCGATGAACGCCCCGCAGGGGGCGGGCACGCCGGCGGTGACGGAGCCGAGCTTGTTTTGGAAGAGCTCCGCCCAAAGCTCCAGCATGGGCAGCACTCCCAAGAAGCCTTCGCAGAGAGAGATGAAGGACGACAGCATCATCACCGCGTTGGGCGTGAGGTGATGCGGCTGGAGACGGTAGAAGTCGAGGAAGGAGCGCATGAACCCACTCGCCGGGAAGCCGAAGCCACGCAAGAAATGCGTGCGGAAGACGACGCGCTCGCCTTCCTCTGGCGCCGGCGAGATCTCCGCCTCCGGCGCCAGACGAGCCTGCACGAGGTTGGCGGCGGGCAGGCGCCGGGTCGGGCGGAGAAACTCTATGTGGTCTTCGTGGACATTGGACCCGTCCCACGAGCTCGACAGCGCCATGGACATGGCGGCGTGGGCGGGCTGCGACGGGAGGCTGCATTGGGCGCGAAGGAAGAAGAAAGGAAAGAAGAGAAAGGAGGGACGAGGAGCGGGGGAGCGAGCAAGCCTTTGTCTCTCCCCCTCCCCCTCCTACTTGTAGGCTCGTGCGCCGGAGCCGAGGAGGTGCGGCGTGGGGGATCGTGGGGATCGATCGTGCCCATCTCCCCCACGCCCCGCGTTAATTGCGCGCCTTGAAGACACGAAGAAACGGCCTCGGGGAGGCGAGCAGTCCCCTCGGGCCACAGAAGATCTGCGCCCCGGCCGAGGCCAAGGAGTGGCGGGCCCGGGCCTGCGGCGGCATCCCGTCGCGCGCGTGCGATGGCAGGACTTCTCCGCCACGTGGCCCATCGTGGCGCCCGCGGCCAGCCCGCGGGTCAACCACGGTCATATTAATAAACAAGAAAGTTCTCCGAAGTCGGCTTATGACGGCGAGGTCAGCTCCTCAGGGTATGAAGCTGACCAAGCTTCCCGTCCCTCTGTCCGCCGTGAAGCTCGCCCAGCTTCGGGGACTACTGTCGGAGTAAATAGCCATGGGTAGCCTAGCCGGCTTCCCCTGGTCCATCAGAAAAAATTACGAGCCCGTCCAGCTCTCAAGAAGACTCAAGACCTGGGCCGCCTCCCCCCTTGCCGACTATCTTCCCGGCCGGCTTCGGGGGCGGCCCGCCCTTTACCCTCATGAAGAAAGCTGTGGATGGCCGACTACGAGAAGCCGGCTACAACAAGGCCGACTCCAAGAAGCCGGCTCCCATAAAGCAGTCAAAGCCGTACCCGCAATGTATGCGTCCACCCTGCGATGATGAAGTAGGGCGTGGCTACAGTGGAGCCTGCCACCCCCAAAACCCGAAGCACGCCTGGTACAGTGCGCCGTGCAGGCAGCCACGGCCCGCCCAGCGTGGCACTGTAGCCACGGCGGCTCTGACGCCGTCCACGACGGGCCACCAGCGTGGCCCCCGAGGCGGTGGGCCCCTTCGGGCAGAGAGATACCGAAGGCGGCCGCACCTCCTCCCAAGTCAGCCTGATGGAGAGCCGGCCCCCCATAGCCGGCTCGCCATCTTCCTCGAAGGAGACGCCCATTAAGGAGACAAGATACGGCGGGGCTACAGTAATCGCCCGCCAGGGCAGCGGTACTGTAGCCACGCTTACCCCGACCAAGCCTGTGTCAACAGCACGGAGCAACAGTAACCAGCCACCGACCAGGCCCTGGCCTATGGGGCTTGCCTGTCGACCAAGGAGCCGGCAGCCGGCGGGACCCACTAGCCGGCGGGCCCCAGTAGCCGGCGCAGAAGCCGGCAAGCATAGTCACAGACAGCTGGGCCCCGCGCCCAGCTGGATTACCATTGTACCCCCGGGGGGTAGGCCTATATAAACCCCCCGGTGCACCCATGCAAAGGGTTGGACTCTCAAGTTAGACCTAGCCACCATACAAGGAGAGGAAGCAAGCTAGCTGAGCCCTTCTTCCTCCTTCCACCCAAAACAGCTCGAGGAGCATTGTGTAGCTACTTGTTCATTTAGTAACCATGCGGAGACCCCGCAGAGCAGCAGTAGGGGTGTTATCTCCCCGGAGAGCCCTGAAGCTGGGTAAGATTCGCCGGCGTGCATGTCTTCGCCTTATCCCGTTTCCAGGCACCGGCGATGTTTTATTGGCTCCCACAATGATAAGCCACCCGTTGGCATATGTTGCACCTACCACCCGACATCAAGTATCATTTCCTTAGACCATGAGATTGTGCAACTCCCGGATACCGTAGGAGTGCTTTGGGTGTGCCAAACGTCACAACGTAACTTGATGTCTATAAAGGTGCACTATGGGTATCTCCGAACGTGTCTGTTGGGTTGGCACGAATCGAGACTAGGATTTGTCACTCTGTGTAAACGGAGAGGTATCTCTGGGCCCACTCGGTAGGACATCATCATAATGTGCACAATGTGATCAAGGAGTTGATCATGGGATGATGTGTTACAGAACGAGTAAAGAGACTTGCCGGTAACGATATTGAACAAGGTATCGGGATACCAACGATCGAATCTCGGGCAAGTACTATACCGCTAGACAAAGGGAATTGTATACGAGATTGATTGAATCCTTGACATCGTGGTTCATCCGATGAGATCATCGTGGAGCATGTGGGAACCAACATGGGTATCCAGATCCCGCTGTTGGTTATTGACCAGAGAGTTGTCTCGGCCATGTCTGCATGACTCCCGAGCCCGTAGGGTCTACACACTTAAGGTTCGATGACGCTAGGGTTACAGGGAAAGTATGTACGCGGTTACCAAATGTTGTTCGGAGTCCCGGATGAGATCCTGGACGTCACGAGGAGTTCTGGAATGGTCCGGAGGTAAAGATTTATATATGGGAAGTCCCGTTTTGGTCACCAGAAAAGTTTCGGGTGCTATCGGTAACGTACCGGGACCACCGGTAGGGTCCCGGGGGTCCATTAGGTGGGGCCACCAGCCCTGGAGGCCTACATGGGCCAATAGTGGGAAGGGACCATCCCCTAGGTGGGCTGGGGCGCCTCCCACCAAGGCCCAAGGCGCCTCCAAGAGGGGAAGGCGACAAACCCTAGGGCAGATGGGCCCTAAGGCCCACCCCAGGTGCGCCTCCCTCTCCCCCCCTTGTGGCCGCCACCCTAGATGGGATCTAGGGCTGCCGCACCCCTTGGGGTGGGAACCCTAGAGGGGGCACAGCCCCTCCCCTCCCCCTATATATACTTGAGGTATGGGGGCTACCCAACATACGATTTGATATCTCTCTTGGCGCAACCCTACCTCTCTACCTCCTCGTCTCTCGTAGTGCTTGGCGAAGCCCTGCTGGAGTCTCGCGCTCCTCCACCACCACCACGCCGTCGTGTTGCTGCTGGACGGAGTCTTCCCAACCTCTCCTTCTCCCCTTGTTGGATCAAGGCGTGGGAGACGTCACCGGGCTGCACGTGTGTTGAACGCGGAGGCGCCGTGGTTTGACGCTTAGATCGGAATCAACCGCGATCTGAATCGCTACGAGTACGACTCCTTCATCTGCGTTCTTGCAACGCTTCCGCTTAGAGATCTACAAGGGTATGTAGATGCACTCTCCTTCCCCTTGTTGCTAGATTACTCCATAGATTGATCTTGGTGATGCGTAGAAAATTTTAAATTTCTGCTACGTTCCCCAACGGTGCCACCCCGCCGTCGAGGCAAGGAGGCAGCAGCCCTGGGCTATACCTATGACCTACGCAAGGGCCTGGACAATAGAGCAAGTCATAAAAGATCAATCTATGGGTTAAGGGTGCGTTCTCCAACACGGGAGGACGACCATCAGGCCTGGCGCGACAGGCACAACCTTACCCAGGTCGAAAACCGAATTCGGACTTCATCCGAACCGCGTCGCAACATCGCCCGGTACAGAGGCGCCGCGCACCTCTTATGCTTCACCGATGAGGTGATGGAGCACCAGTTCCCAGAAGGGTTTAAACCCATGAACATTGAATCATACGATGGTCCGACGGATCCCACTGTATGGATCGAAGATTTTCTTCTCCACATTCACATGGCTCGCAGCGACGACCTCCATGCCATTAAGTACCTTCCCTTAAAACTCATGGGGCCAGCACAACACTAGTTAAACAACCTCCCAGAAAACTCTATTGGTAGCTGGGAAGACTTGGAGGACGCCTTTAGAGACAACTTCCAAGGTACCTATGTTTGGCCTCTAGACGCTGATGACCTTAGTCACATAGTCCAGCAACCTGTTGAATTAGCCCAAAAGCTATGGACCAGGTTCTTACTTAAAAAGAACCAAATTGTGGACTGTCCGGACGCTGAAGCCCTCACGGCCTTTAAACACAGCGTCCGAGAAGAGTGGCTTGCCTGACACTCGGCAAAGAAAAACCGAAGTCTATGGCAGCCCTTACCGGACTTATGACCCGCTTTTGCACGAGAGAAGATAGCTGGCTAGCTCGTAGAAGCAATAGCACCAGCGACCCTGGCACCTCTGAAGCCAGGGATGGCAATGGCAAGCCACAACGCAATAAACACAAGCGTCGAAGCAATAACGAAGATACCGAAGACACGATGGTCAACGCCGGATTCAGTGGCTCTAAACTTGGTCAGCGGAAGAAGCCATTCAAAGGAAACAAAGATGGTCCATCTAGTTTGGACAGAATACTCGATCGGCCTTGCCAGATTCATGGAACCCCTGACAAGCTTGCCAATCATACCAACAGAAATTGTTGGGTCTTTAAACAGGCCGGCAAGCTAAATGCCAAACATAAGGGGAAGGGGCCGCCCAACGAGGACAATGAAGAGCCTCGCCCACCGAACACAAGGGGGAGGAAAAAATCCCCCCAAGTAAAAACAGTGAATATGATATATGCTACACATATCCCCAAAAGGGAGCGCAAGCGCGCATTAAGGGATGTCTATGCCATAGAGCCAGTCGCCCCAAAATTCAACCATGGTCAGCCTGTCCGATCACTTTCGATCGCAGAGACCACCCGACCAGTATCCGTCATGGAGGTTCGGCAACATTGGTCCTCGACCACTTATCGATGGATTCCATCTCACGCACGTCCTCATGGATGGTGGTAGCAGCCTTAATCTGCTTTATCAGGACACAGTCCGCAAGATGGGCATCGATTCATCAAGGATCAAGCCCACTAAAACTACCTTTAAAGGAGTAATACCCGACGTAGAGGCCTGTTGTACATGATCCATAATGCTGGAAGTGGTCTTCAGCTCACAGGATAATTTCCGTAGCAAAGACTTGATCTTCGACATTGTCCCCTTCCGCAGTGGCTATCATGCACTGCTCGGACAGACAGCTTTCGCCCATTTCAGTGCAGTCCCGTACTACGCTTATCTAAAGCTCAAGATGCCTGGACCACATGGCGTTATAATAGTTAATGGAAACATCGAGCGCTCCCTCCGTATTGAGGAGCATACCGCGGCCCTCACTGCCGAGGTGCAGGGTGGCCTCCTTAGGCCAAATAATACACCGGCAGTCAAGCCCCCGGACACTGCTAAACGAGTCCGATCTACCCTGCAGAATGAAAGTCCGGCTCGTCCAGAACTAGACTAGCAATTCAGCCTCCGTCAAAGCCCCAACCTAATAGCGGCATATATATTGCGCGTACATAAATATGCACTAAAGATACCATGGGCTAGGACGGGGGCCTACCAAAAATAAAGACCACAATACGGTTCGAGCCTATCCGGACCATCATATTTTTCATTTTCTTCTTCTTATTTTCATTTTTCAGGTTCTTTACAACCCACACCACTCTTTGATGGTACCTAGGGCCCTTTAACATGCCCCTTATATACACTCGATTGTTCATCCTCTCAAAGGACCACACACCATGGGGAAAAGCGGCGCAGACGTGCGGCAGAGTGTCCAAAGGATCTTCAAGATCATCTTTCCCTTTTAGGACCTATATACAACTTTCCCTTGTTCTCGGCATGTAAAATAGCCCTGATGCTTATGGCATCTTCTGTAAAGATACTTGTTGACATACCAATCAGATTATAATGGAAACAGTTCCGCCTAACCTTATTCGGTATTGACTTATTTCTTAATCTATTTTCCCCCTTTACGTCAGATTGGCACATACACCTCGGTACGACTTAAATCGCTAGGGGCTTTATCCAGCCATTTACATTTCCTTCAACAAAAAAGTCCGAACACTTTATAAGTATATTTCGGCATCCCGAATATGGCATTATATGCATCGGCTCCGAATCATGTCTTTGGTCAATAGTTGGGTTTCCCGGCTCCTATGATTACCACCTTACGTTCCGCATGTTCGGCTAAGGTGGTAAAGGGTGAACTACTGTGATTGTGTTTCTAGTTCATCCGGTCAAGAACCTCAGTAGAGAAAGCCGAAAACTGACTGTCATGATGTGGCAAGAGCTGGTTAGCGATTCGGTGACTTAATAAATCTGCAGTGATTTCTTCCATATTACACGAGGGACAAGCTATCTTCTAGCCACATGTGTATGGCACTCAAGTTCGGATAGCCGCATACCTGATACGTCTCCATCGTATCTACTTTTCCAAACACTTTTGACCTTGTTTTGGACTCTAACTTGCATGATTTGAATGGAACTAACCCGGATTGACGTTGTTTTTAGCAGAATTGCCATGGTGTTATTTTTGTGAAGAAATAAAAGTTCTTGGAATGACCTGAAACTTCACGGAGAATATTTTTGGAATATATAAAAAATACTGGCGAAAGAATCAATGTCTGGGGGGCACACCCTGTCCATGAGGGTGGGGGCGCGTCCCCTATCTCGTGGCCCCCCTGAGGCTCCACCGACCTGAACTCCGACTCTATATATTCATGTTCGGGGAGAAAAAATTCAGAGAGAAGGATTCATCGCATATTATGATACGGAGCCGCCGCCAAGCCCTAATCTCTCTCGGGAGGGCTGATCTGGAGTCCGTTCGGGGCTCTCGAGAGGGGAATCCGTCGCCATCGTCATCATCGACCTTCATCCATCACCAATTTCATGATGCTCACCGCCGCGCGTGAGTAATTCCATCATAGGCTTGCTGGACGGTGATGGGTTGGATGAAATTTATCATGTAATCAAGTTAGTTTTGTTAGGGTTTGATCCCAAGTATCCATTATGTTCTGAGATTGATGTTGCTATGACTTTGCTATGCGTAATGCTTGTCACTAGGGCCCGAGTGCCATGGTTTCAGATCTGAACCTATTATGTTTTCATGAATATATGTGAGTTCTTGATCCTATTTTGCAAGTCAATAGTCACCTACTATGTGTTATGATCTGGTAACCCCGAAGTGAAAATAATCGGGACCACTCCGGTGATGACCGTAGTTTGAGGAGTTCATGTATTCACTAAGTGTTAATGGTTTGTTCTGGTACTCTATTAAAAGGAGGCCTTAATATATCTTAGTTTCCGATAGGACCCCGCTGCCACGGGAGGGTAGGACAAAATATGTCATGCAAGTTCTTTTCCATAAGCACGTATGACCATATTCGGAATACATGCCTACATTACATTGATGAACTGGAGCTAGTTCTGTGTCACCCTATGTTATAACTGTTGCATGAGGAATCGCATCCGATATAATTATCCATCACTGATCCATTGCCTATGAGCTTTTCACATATTGATCTCTGCTTAGTTACTTTTACGTTGCCACTGTTACAATCACTACAATACTATTACTATTACTTTTGCCACCATTACCGTACTTCCATATTACTTTGCTACTAAATACTTTGCTGCAGATATTAAGTCTTTCAGGTGTGGTTGAATTTACAACTCAACTGTTAGTACTTGAGAATATTCTTTGGCTCCCCTTTTGTCGAATCAATAAATTTGGGTTGAATACTCTACCCTCGAAAACTGTTGCGATGCCCTATACTTGTGGGTTATCAAGACTATTTTCTGGCGCCGTTGCCGGGGAGCATAGCTCTATTCTTTGAGTCACTTGGGATTTATATCTGTTGATCACAATGAGGAACTTGAAAGATGAAAGAACCAAGATTTATCCCTCAAGTACGAGGGGAGGTAAGGAACTGCCATCTAGCTCTGCACTTGATTCACCTTTTGTTATGAGTAAACTTGCGACACCTACTCCTGCTATTCGTTCTGATATGTTGCATGTTATTGATGATGCCACTTCTGCTTTGCATGATGCTTATGATGAAACTACTCCTATGCTTTATAATACCGTGCCACTAGGTGAATTTCTCGATGAACAATTTGCTAGGGTTAGAGAGAATGAAATTATTGAATCTGATAATATCGATGAAAGTGATGATGAAGATTCTCCCCCCTAGGTATGAATTGCCTGTTGTGCCTGAGGGTTATGTTATGGATGAAGAAACTGCTAGAGACTTTTTAGCTTGCAATGATAGATATGATCTTAAGAAACTGTTAGCCAAGCCGAAAGAAAAATCCTTGAATGATAGAATGAAACATGACCCTGCTTTTGCTACTTCACCTATCTGTATTTTCGATAAGGATTATGATTTCTCTGTCGATCCTGAGTTAATAACTTTGGTTGAATCTGACCCTTTTTATGGCTATGAATCCGAAACTGTTGTGGCACATCTTACTAAATTAAATGATATAGCCACCCTGTTCACTAATGATGAGAAAACTCGCTTTTACTTTATCCTTAAGTTGTTTCCGTTTTCATTAAATGGTGATGCTAAAATATGGTTTAACTCTCTTGATCATGGTTGTGTGCATAGTCCCCAGGATATGATTTATTACTTCTGTGCTAAATATTTCCCCGCTCATAAGAAACAAGCTGCCTTAAGGGAAATATATAATTTTGTTCAAATTAAAGAAGAGAGTCTCCCACAAGCTTGGGGGAGGCTTCTCCGATTACTTAATGCTTTGCCTGATCATCCTCTTAAGAAAAATGAAATACTTGATATCTTTTATAATGGACTAACCGATGCTTCTAGAGACCACCTGGATAGTTGTGCTGGTTGTGTTTTCAGGTAAAGAACTGTTGATCAAGCTGAATTGCTATTGAATAATGTGTTGAGTAATGAAAATGATTGGACACTTCCTGAACCAACTCCTAAGCCAACTCGAAGAAAAGGGGTATTCTATTTCTCAGTCCTGAAGATATGCAAGAGGCAAAAATATCTAGGAAAGAAAAAGGTATTAAAGCTGAAGATGTTAAGGATTTACCAACTATTGAAGAAATACATGGTCTTGATAACCCGACACATGTAGTAAAGGTAAATTTTCTCTATAGATTTGATATGGGTGAAATCCCATCTACTAAGTTTGCTAGCCAATGCTTGGATGAGTTTGATAATTTTATGGTTAAACAAGAAAACTTCAATGCTTATGTTGGTAGGCAATTGAAACGTAATGCTTATATGATTGAACACTTGAGTGATTATATGTCTAGAGTTAAAGGTGAACTTAAACTTATTAGTAAACATCCTTCTATGGTTACCACTCAAGTAGAACAAGTGCTTAAAGCTCAAAATGATTTTCTCAATGAATTAGATAATAAGAAAAATGAAAACGTTGTTAGAGTTGTGACTAGAGGGGGCAAAATGACTCATGAACCTTTGTATCCCGAGGGCCACCCTAAGAGAATTGAGCAAGATTCTCAAAGAACTAATATTGATGCACCTAGTCCTTCTAAAAGGAAGAAAAAGAAAAATGATATGGCTTTGCATGCTTCTAATGAACCTGTTGTCGACACACCTGAGAATCCCAATGATATTTCTATTTCCAATGCTGAAACACAATCTGGTAATGAACATGAACCCAGTGATAATGTTAATGATGATGTTCATGTTGATGCTCAACCTAGCAATAACAATGATGTAGAGATTGAACCTGCTGTTGATCTTGATAACCCACAATCAAAGAATCAACATTATGATAAGAGAGACTTTGTTGCTGGGAAGAACGGTAAAGAAAGAGAACCACGGGCTGAGAAACCCATGCATTTTCCTCCTAAACCATCCAAGAAAAAGGATGATGAGGATTTTGAGCGCTTTGCTGAAATGATTAGACCTATCTTTCTGCGTATGCGTTTGACTGATATGCTTAAAATGAATCCTTATGCTAAATACATGAAAGATATTGTTACAAATAAAAGAAAGATACCAGAAGCTGAAATTTCCACCATGCTTGCTAATTATACTTTTAAGGGTGGCATACCAAAGAAACCTTGAGACCCAGGAGTACTAACTATACCATGCTCCATTAAATGAAACTATGTTAAAACTGCTTTATGTGATCTTGGAGACGGTGTTAGTGTTATGCCTCTCTCTTTATATCGTAGACTTGATTTGAATAAGTCTACACCTACTGAAATATCTTTGCAAATGGCTAATAAATAAACTGCTATACCTGTCGGTATTTGTGAGGATATGCCTGTTGTGGTTGCAAACGTTACTATTTTAACAGACTTTGTTATTCTTGATATTCCCGAGGATGATAGTATGTCTATTATTCTTGGTAGACCCTTTTTGAATACTGCAGGGGCTATTATTGATTGCAACAAAGGCAATGTCACTTTTCATGTTAATGGTAATGAGCATACGGTACACTTTCCGAGGAAACAATTTCAAGTCCACAATATCAATTCCATTGGAAAAATTCCAATGATTACTATTGGAGGTTTTGAATTTCCTCTTCCTACTGTCAAGAAGAAATATGATATTCTTATTGTTGGGGATGTGCATGTCCCCGTTGAGGTAACCTAGTGTTATTCGAAAATTATCCGGTTTCATGTTATTCGAAAAGAGTTTGTTAACAAGACTTGATCAACCTTGTTAGTGGATTCCTTTTGATGAGCATGAGATGGATGACGCTAGAAAGAACAACTATGTGTACCCTCTTTTTACTTTCTGTTATTTAGATGAAACAAAGCAAAAATAGTATTTTCTGTCTATTTTCTGAATTTCCTTGCAATAAAAAATACCCCGAAAATAAAAGTTCTGCAAATGTCCTGAAAATTTTATATGATTTTTTCTACAATATTTAAGAATTATTGGCACTGAGAACATACCAGGGGGCCTCACCACCTGGCCACGAGGGACCAGGGCGCGCCCCCGCCTCGTGGACACTACGAGGGGCCCCTCCACTTATTCTTGCACCCACACACTTCGTCTTCCTCCAGAAAAAAAATCCTCCACCAGCTCAAACCCGAGTTCTAGCTCATCTTGCTGCCATTTTCGATCTCCTTGCTCAAAGCTCCATTCACAAAAATGCTTTGGGGGATTGTTCTTCGGTATGTGACTCCTCCAATGGTCCAATTAGTTTTTGTTCTAGTGCTTTATTTATTGCAATTTTTTGCTGCTTAGGTGACCCTGTTCTTGAGCTTTCATGTCAAATTTATGTGGTCAAAAGTAGTTTTAATGCATGATATGGCCTCTAGGCACTTGTGGGAGTAGTTGCTATTGTTGAGTTTGATTCACTTTTATTTTGAGTCACTAAAAATTTCAGAAATTTTTCAGAGAAAGAAAATGATGAAGAGATTGTTGAGGGGCTCTTCGAGCCAAAGCTCGAAGGATAAGCAAGGTGAAGAGAATAAGAAGCCCAAATATAATCTTCCCCGCACTGCGGAGGTTCGGTCGTGTGAATGGCCTTGTGATGAGTTCTTGAGGGAAGCTGGGATTTATGAAGATTTTTATTATTTGGCTGAGAATGCAGGCCTCATCAACTTCCTCCGCGACCAACGTGAACAGTATCTCCTCCTCACTAATATTTTCGCCACCTTCAGTGGAATTTCATTTATATGATGAGGTTAAGGAGATGTCACTATATGAGTTTTGTCGGGTCTGTAAGATACCCTTTGCGGGCAGCATAGAGGAACCACGTCGCAATGATGTGGAGGGATTTATTGATATGATTGTTGTAGGGGAAACGAGGAAGGTTTCCGATGCAAGAATTACTAGCATAAATTTTCCTGTTCTACGTTACTTTGAAATATTTGCTAGTAGATGCTTAATTGGTCGCGGGAACAGTGGAAATCTTAGTGCCCCTGATATTATTATTCTGCGCCATGCTTTGTTTCGTGATACCACTTTCAGTTTTGGCGCTATTGTTGCTAAACGTTTAAATCTGAACCGTACAAAGGGTCCCATCTTTGGAGGCATCTTTGCCTCGCGCCTTGCTGCACACTTTAATATACCCATTAGGCATTATGAGAAAGAGGAAAAGTTGCTGCCTCCTATTTTTCTAGGTTATAAGAGTATGGTAGCACATGATTTTATTATTAAGGATAAGAAGAAGATGCTTAAATATAGGTTGATATTTGATAAAAATTACTTTGAGATTATTACCTTGCCTGATCCCTCTTTGTTTAACATATTTTCAGGCACGTACCTTGTTTTGCCAGAGGCCGTTCATGCATACTGGAGCCTAACATCAGCTCCAGAGCCTGAGCCTGAGCCGGAGCCACCAGTTGATCCTTACCGCCATTCTGTTAATCAGTGGGATCTGGAGGAGATCGCCAACCAGTGGCACCCTGAGGACACTCCTTCGTACACCGGAGAGGGCAGCTTTGAGCCGTGGCCATAGACCAACTTACGCCAAAAGCCCAAGCTTGGGGGAGTACGTATTCCTCACCGACATTACATTCATGTTCACACACTAATGCCAGTTGTCGGTGCTCATACTTTTTCAATGTAATATCCATGCTAGTTTCTTTTCTTTTGAAGCCTTCTTCTTGTGTGTTTGAAGAACCTTAAGAAAAACCAAAAAAATTAGTTGTAGCTTTTAGCTAGTTTACCTTCCATGCCTATATTAGTTGTAATTAAAAAGAAAACCCAAAAAGATTTCTCGTTCTTCTTTTGCTTGTTGGGAGCTTTCCCGTGTAAATAGTTTTGTTTCTTTTCTTTTCTTTGGGGGTCGAGAGGAGAATACCATGATGAAAATGTTGAGTGGCTCTCATATGCATTACTGTTGATCTAACCAAGAGCCCATATTGCCTTGTCTTCTCCCTTGTATTGAATGCTTGCAGATTCCAGCTTAGTCCAATGCACATGCACTATTATTATTATCCACACCGTTCGGTCGTGCAAGTGAAAGGCAATAATGACGATATTTTATGGACTGATTGAGATGAGGAAAGCTGGTATGAACTCGACCTATCTTGTTTTTTGTAAATATGATTAGTTCATCGTTCCTGATTCAGCCTATTATGAATGGAACATGTTTGCAATGACAATTAGAGATTATAGTTGCTCATGCCATGCTTAATTTGCTAGGAGTTTATAATGGTTTACCTTGCGTGACAACATGCTATTAAAATGGTTGTGATCCGGTATGATAGGGTGGTATCCTCCTTTGAACGATTCAAGTGGCTTGACTTGGCACATGCTCACGCATGTAGTTGAAACAAAATCAACATAGCCTCCACGATATTTATGTTCATGGAAAATTATATCCTACTCATGCTTGCACTCAGTGTTGATTAATTTTATTGCATGTTCATGATTGTTGTCGCTCTCTAGCTGGTCGCTTCCCAGTCTCTTTCTAGCCTTCACTT
The DNA here is from genome assembly GCA_034509565.1 of Triticum monococcum. Lineage (NCBI taxonomy): Eukaryota > Viridiplantae > Streptophyta > Magnoliopsida > Poales > Poaceae > Triticum > Triticum monococcum. Next base: position 497,397,818 of record CM067845.1, on the reverse strand, counting down.
GTACTAAGCGGGAATACTGCTTGTGCATCCACTTCCATAAACCCCAAAGTTATTCCATATGAGTCCACCATACCTTCCGATATGCGGTATCTACCTGCCGTTCCAAGTAAATTTGTATGTGCCAAACTCCAAACCTTCAAATGAAATTCTATTTTGTATGCTCAAATAGCTCATGTATCACCTAGGGCTGTCTATATCTTCCATGCTAGGCGGGTTATTCTCAAGAGGAGTGGACTCCGCTCCTCACTCACGAGAAAATCGCTGGTAGCCAGGATGCCCAGTCCCATGCTTAAACTAAAATAATTGCAAACAAAACTCGCCCAGGATTCTTGTTAGTTGGAGGGACCCGTTGTTTCAGACAAGCCATGGATTGATGTTTGTTGTTGGTAGGGTGAGTATAAACTTTACCATTCTATTTGGGAACCGCCTATAATGTGTGTAGCATGGAAGATATCGTGATCTCTCGATTGTTATGTTGACAAATGAAAGTATACCACTCAAAATATTATTTATCTCTATTTCGAAATCGAGCTGTGGCACCTCCACAAATTCCTGCTTCCCTCTAAGAAGGGCCTATCTATTTACTTTTATGTTGAGTCATCATCCTCTTATTAAAAAGCACCGGTCGGAGAGCACCGCTATCATTTGCATGTATTACTATTAGTTTACATTGAGTATGACTGTGACTGGATATCTATTACCATGAATTACAATGTTTAGTTAGTCCTTGAACTTCAAAGGTGCTCTGCATTTATGTTTTGCGGTCTCAGAAAGGGCTAGCGAGATACCATCTTGTTATATCATATTATGATTGTTTTGAGAAAGTGTTGTCATTCAAGATTTATTATTATTGCTCGCTAGTTGATTATGCCATTGATATGAGTAAACATGAGACCTAAATGTTATTGCAAATATGGTTAGTTCATAATCTTTGATGAAAACTTAAATGCTGGCTTTACATATTGTAACGCCCACGATGCGGCTATATCTCCCAAGTGTTGAAGCACGACTTAAAGGCATAACCGCATTGTAAGCAGTGTCGCAAGTGGGGTAATCTTCACACAACCCATGTACTGAATACAGGAAAGGGATACATAGTTGGCTTACACTCGCCACGTCACACAATGCATAAATATAACATTACAATAATCTAGATACAATCAAGGTCCGACTACGGAACCAAAATAAAGACAACCCCAAATGCATAATGTCCCCGATCGTCCCAACTAGGATCCACTACTGATCGTCTGGAAAGGAAACGTAGTATCGTCCTGAGTCCTCATCAAACTCCCACTTGAGCTCAGTCAAATCTCCAGGAATGGTATCATCGGTCCCTACATCTGGTTTTGGAAGTAATCTATGAGTCACGGGGACTCAGCAATCTCACACCCTCGCGATCAAGACTATTTAAGCCTATAGGTAGGGAAAAAGGTATGAGGTGGAGCTGCAGCAAGCACTAGCATATATGGTGGCTAACATACGCAAATAAGAGCGAGAAGAGAAAGCAAAGGCATGGTCGAGAATACATGATCAAGAAGTGATCCTAGAACAACCTACGTTCAAGCATACACGAGACCGTGTTCTCTTCCCGGACTCCGCCGAAAAGAGACCATCACGGCCACACACTCTGTAGATTCATTTTAATTAAGTTACGTTTCAGGTTTTCTACAACCGGGCATTAACAAATTCCCATCTGCCCATAACCGCGGGCATGGCTTTCGAAAGTTCAAATCCCTGCAGGGGTGTCCCAACTTAGCCCATCACAAGCTCTCACGGTCAACGAAGGATATTCCTTCTCCCAAGACAACCCGATCAGACTCGGAATCCCGGTTACAAGTCATCTCGACAATGGTAAAACTAAACCAGCAAAGCCACCCGAATGTGCTGACAAATCCCGATAGGAGCTGCACATATCTCGTTCTCAGGGCACACCGGATGAGCCATACGTCGGGTTGGCATAGACCCTGGTTGCCCAGGGGGCGCCGGACATTGCTCAGTTTGGGCCAACACTTAGAGAAGCACTGGCCCGGGGGGGTTAAAATAAAGATGACCCTTGAGTCCGTGAAACCCAAGGGAAAAAGGCTAGGTGGCAAATGGTAAAAATAAGTTTGGGCCTTGCTGGAGGAGTTTTATTCAAGGCGAACTGTCAAGGGGTTCCCATTATAACCCAACCGTGTAAGGAACGGAAAATCAAGGAACATAACACCGGTATGATGGAAACTAGGGCGGCAACAGTGGAACAAAACATCAGGCATAAGGCCGATCCTTCCACCCTTTGCCAAGTATATAGATGCATTAAAGTAAACATGATATAATAATGATATCCCAACAATAAACATGTTCCCACAAGGAACAAACTCCAAACTTCACCTGCAACTAGCAACGCTATAAGAGGGGCTGAGCAAAGCGGTAACATAGCCAAACAACGGTTTGCTAGGACAAGGTGGGTTAGGGGTTTGACATGGCAATATGGGAGACACGATAAGCAAGTGGTAGGTATCATAGCATAGGCATAGAAAAAGAGCGAGCATCTAGCAAGCAAAGATAGAAGTGATTTCGAGGGTATGGTCATCTTGCCTGCAAAGTTCTCCGAGTTGACGTTAGCTTGATCCTCGTAAGCGTACTCAACGGGTTCCTTGATCACGTACTCGTCTCCTGGCTCTACCCAAAGAAAGAACACAAGCAAAGGGAGACACAATCAACCACGTGCAATGCACAAACAACATGATGCAAAACCTGGCATGATATGCAGGATGTGATATGCAATGCATATGCATGTATCGGAAAATAAAGATTGAACTTGGCCTCAACTTGGAAAACCAAGAGTGCCGCTGGAAAGAGGAGTTGATTTCGGTCGAAATCGATATAAAGATCACCGGAATCGGATGCATGGTTTGCAAATGGCAAGCAAAACAAATATGGCACCGATGTGCGATTAACAACACGAGGCCATCTAAATGCATCAAGAACAACAAGCTACTGCACTCTAACATAGAAACAAAGCATATGGCAGGGATCCACTCAAGATGCTTGACAAAAGATGAACACTGAGGTATGGCCAATTCACTCAATAGCAGGTTCAAAAAAGCATGGCAAAAGTGCAAAAGATATCAGGTTACAGACTTAGTGAAAATAACATGTCAGGAATTTATCATCAGGGAGCAATGTTTAGAGCAAGATAACAATATGCTACAGGAACATATCATGGAAAAGCAAGGCATGGCATGAAGCTACTCAAAGCATAAAACAAAAGTCCCTTACTGACCATAAGCCAAAAGGGATCAGAAAATACAATGGCAACCATGTGAACATAACAACTTTCATTAACAAATTCAGACTTGGTAGAAAACTGGAGCATGGCAAAACAGATATTAAGTAGGCATGTTTACGGGCTCGATGCACTCACCACAAGGCATTGCATGACAAACTAAGCATACACCCAGCAAGTAGACATGGCATAGAAGCTAAACATGGCAAGAACAACCTCATAGCATGCACGTATCAACTACAATAACCTCGGCAAAATTGCTTAACATGTAAACAATCTGCCAGGAACATTTTATAGCAAAAGTAGAGCTCGATTGAGTCAAGCTAGGGTGCTCCATAATTGCAAACAAAGACACGGATGGATAGAGCACAACAATATCTACAAAACATCCTTATTGAAGATGCTCAAAAGAGGCATGGATCACTTTGTAGCAACAAGAATACATGGCATAAAAATATTAACAGGGCAAAGACTTAGAAGATTTCTAAGTCCCTGAAATCAGCAACACTACGAGGGCTACTTTGCATGCTTGTGCTAGTCACCACAAAGATCACAAAAATACATGGCATACACCCCTGTAAAGATGGCATGGCATACTTCAAAACACATGTAGGGCTCAAGATCATAGGAGGCACACAACAATCATGGCAAAAATGACAAATGTCCAATTACTGATAAGAATGTGAAACTAACATAAACTAGCACTCTTGCAACAGCATTTTGGGCATCAAGATGAACTCAAATGAACATGATGCAATGAAATGAAATGAAGTACTCGTCGAGACAAACAATTTGACATGCTACACGCCCAAAATGGAGCCACAGATGCAGAGATATGATGCGAAGACAAACGCTAAAATTATCTCGGACTGGGAAAAAGTCAACCTCTCCAGATCTAGGGTTCCTCACGGGCACGCGAACCGAGGAGCTCCGGCGAGGCAACGAGCTTGTTCCGGCGAGGGGGAGCAGGAGAAGGCGGATCTGGTCGGAACCGAGGTGTGCCAGCGACGAGGAGGCGTCGGGCGGCGGGGGTGGCGGCTCCCGCGGCGAGGCGACGAGCGGCAAAGACGACACGGCGTCGGAGGTTGATGGCGGGGCGGCGACCGGGCGAGGAGGTCGACGGCGGCGGCGGCAGGGCGCGCGGTGGAGGCGGCAGGGCCGGCGAGCTGCGCAGTGTGGCGGAGCGGGCGACGCGTGATGCGGGCGGCGTCGGCGGCGGTGCCGGGCCGGGAGGGCCCGCACGGTGGTGCGCGGCGAAGTGGGGCGGCCCCGCTGACGTGGCACGCTCCGATTGGGTGCGGGCAACGGTGGCGCTGACGTGGCGCGATGCTATTGGCCGGGGCGACGTGGCTTGAGGTGGTGGACACGTCCGGCGGCGCGAGGGGAAGGATTTCTAGGTTTGATCCGTGATTTGTAATGGGAGGACCTTTTTATAGGTAGAGGGAGCTAGGAGGCTCCAAATTGAGCACGGTTTTCGGCCACGCGATCGTGATCGAACGACCTAGATGATGGAGGGGGTTTAGGTGTGTTTTGGGCCACTTTGGAGGGGTGTTGGGCTGCAACACACACGAGGCCTTCTCGGCTCCTCGGTTAACCGTTGGAGTATCAAACGAAGTCCAAATGGCACGAAACTTGACATGCGGTCTACCGGTAGTAAACCAAGGCTGCTTGGCAAGTCTCAGTCCAATCCAAGAACGTTTAACACCCGCACATGAAAAGAGGTAAAAGGGGACACCGGAGGACATAGGAGCACCGGAATGCAAAACGGACAACGGGTGAAATGCTCGGATGCATGAGATGAACACGTATGCAAATGCGATGCCCATGATGACATGATATGAGATGCATGACAAAGACAAAAGCAACACAGAGACAAAAAACTGACAACGAGGAAATATCATAACTTAGTGCCGAAAATGACATGAGTTGGAATACAAATATGGCAGGTTACATACGGGGTGTTACACATATTTACAACAACAAGATCAAACAGAGTTTGTAAAAGTTCTCTTTATCACTTTCAGTTTGTCAACTGAATTGCATGAGGACATGCAAAGGTTTAAGCTTCGCGGAGTTGATACGTCTCCATCGTATCTACTTTTCCAAACACTTCTGACCTTGTTTTGGACTCTAACTTGCATGATTTGAATGGAAGTAACCCGGACTGACGCTGTTTTCAGCATGCTGTTATTTTTGTGCGGAAATAAAAGTTCTCGGATTGACCTGAAACTTCACGGAGAATATTTTTGGAATATATAAAAAATACTGGCGAAAGAATCAACGTCAGGGGGCCCACACCCTGTTCACGAGGATTGGGGGCGCGCCCACCCCCTGGGGCAAGCCCCGCTATCTCGTGGGCCCCCTGAGGCTCCACCGACCTCAACTCCAACTCTATATATTCCGTTCGGGGAGAAAAAAATTAGAGAGAAGGATTCATCATGTTTTACGATACAAAGCCATCGCCAAGCCCTAAACTATCTCAGGAGGGCTGATCTGGAATCCGTTCGGGGCTCCGGAGAGGGGAATCCGTCGCCATCGTCATCATCAACCTTCCTCCATCACCAATTCCATGATGCTCACCGCCATGCGTGAGTAATTCCATCGTAGGCTTGTTGGACGGTGATGGGTGGGATGAGATTTATCATGTAATCGAGTTAGTTTTGTTAGGGTGTGATCCCTAGTATCCATTATGTTCCGAGGTTGATGTTGCGATGACTTTGCTATGCTTAATGCTTGTCACTTGGGCCCGAGTGCCATGATTTCAGATCTGAACCTATTATGTTTTCATGAATATATGTGAGTTCTTGATCCTATTTTGCAAGTCAATAGTCACCTACTATGTGTTATGATCCGGTAACCCCGAAGTGACAATAATCGAGACCACTCTCGGTGATGATCGTAGTTTAAGGAGTTCATCTATTCACTAAGTGTTAATGCTTTGTTTCGGTACTCTATTAAAAGGAGGCCTTAATATCCATTAGTTTCCGCTAGGACCCCTCTGCCACGGGAGGGTAGGACAAAAGATGTCATGCAAGTTCTTTTCCATAAGCACGCATGAATATATTCGGAATACATGCCTACATTTCATGGATGAACTGGAGCTAGTTGTGTGTCACCCTATGTTATAACTGCTACATGAGGAATCGCATCCAATATAATTATCCATCACTGATCCATTGCCTACGAGCTTTTCACATATTGATCTCTGCTTAGTTAATTTTCTGTTGCGACTGTTACAATCACTACAAAACTATTACTATTACTTTTGCCACCATTACCGTACTTCCATATTACTTTGCTACTAAATACTTTGCTGCAGATATTAAGTCTTTCAGGTGTGGTTGAATTGACAACTCAACTGTTAATAGTTGAGAATATTCTATGGCTCCCCTTGTGTCGAATCAATAAATTTGGGTTGAATACTCTACCCTCAAAAACTGTTGCGATCTCCTATACTTGTGAGTTATCAATACGCACCAAGAGCTACCCCTTCACGGTCAATCCCTTCAGGGTCACTCGCAAAATTGAGATCTAATAGAGACAGTAAAGTAAATATTTTTGGTTTTTTTGTTGTATGGATTGGAAAGTAAAGATTGCAAAATAGTAAACGAGATGCGATGTCAATAAAAGAGATGTAATATAATAGGAAAGAGACCCGGGGGCCATAGGTTTCACTAGTTCCTTCTCTCAAGATAGCATGTATTACGGTGGGTGAACATATTACTGCCGAGCAATTGATAGATAAGCGCATAGTTGTGAAGATATCTAAGGCAATGATCATAAATATAGACATCATGTCCGTGTCAAGTAGATCGAAACGATTCTGCATCTACTACTATTACTCCACAGATCAACCGCTATCCAGCATGCATCTAGAGTATTAAGTTCATAAGAATGGAGTAACGCATTAAGCAAGATGACATGATGTAGAGGGATAAACTCGAGCAATATGATATAAACCCCATCTTTTTATCCTCGATGGCAACAATACAATACGTGCCATGCTGCCCCTACTGTCACTGGGAAAGGACACCGCAAGATTGAACCCAAAGCTAAGCACTTCTCCCATTGCAAGAAAGATCAATCTACTAGGAAAAACTAAATCGATTATTCGAAGATACTTGCAAAGATATCAAATCATGCATATAAGAATTCAAAGAAGAACCAAATAATATTCATAGATAATCTTGTTCATAAACCCACAATTCAACGGATCTCGACAAATACACCGCAAAAGAGTATTACATTGAATAGATCTCCAAGAACATCGAGGAAAACCTTGTATTGAGAATCAAAGAGAGAGAAGAAGCCATCTAGATAATAACTATGGACCCGAAGGTTTGTGGTAAACTACTCACGCTTCATCAGAGAGGCAATGGTGTTGATGTAGAAGCCCTCCCTGATCGATTCCCCCTCCGGCAGATTGCCGGAAAAGGCCCCAAGATGGGATCTCACGGGTACAGAAGGTTGCGGCGGTGGAAAAGTGGTTTCGTGGCTCTCCCTGATGTTTCTAGGGTATAGGAGTATATATATAGGCGAAAGAAGTACATTGGTGGAGCTACGAGGGGCCCACGAGGGTGGGGGGGCACGCCTACCCCTGTCCATGTACAAAAGTAGGGGCTCTTCTTTTCCACCCCTTTACTTGTGCACGGGCAGTTAGAGCCGCGCCCACGGCCACACTAAGCAGGGTAGAGGAGGGAAGCCGGAGCCCAAGACAACCAAAGCAACGCCAAGACCAGAGGCACAAAGTGAGCAAGAGGGCGAGGTGAACTCCCCGAGCAAGACCCTTGCCGGGGTGGCATCCACAGCCTCGGCAAGATCCTTGCCGGGACAACTTGCCTGATGCCAGCAGAGCGCGCCACCCTTGAGCCCAAGGGGTTCCAACACCATCAACCATGTTTGAACCAAGGCTCGGGAGGCACCTCCGTGGTGGAATGGACATCTTTGTAGAGATCATAGATACACAAGATCAGATGGGAACCAGAAGACGACAATCCTTGGCGAGATCCTCACCAAGGAAATCCAGGAGACCCCCCGGCAAAATCCTTGTCGGGGATGACCGCGGTGCCGCAGCGAGACCCTTGCCGGGCCCTCGGCAAGACCCTTGCCGAGAACGCCAGCAGGGCCACAGCCAGGCCCGTGTCTGCCAAGACTCCACCGCCGCTCCCATATAGCTGCCAGCTCGACCAGCTGGGCAGGCATCTGCGTGGCAGCGCGCGGCCTCTACACCAACTCAGCAAACACCTGTGTGGTGGCATGCAGATCTTCGTGAAGGCTCCACCACCGCACCAGCCCAGCAACCAGCCAACGTGGCGCTACAACGCCTCGTCAGCTTGGACGCGCGTCGGAGCTAGTTGAGGCGACGACAGCTGGGACAAGCTTCTTTGTCGTCCCCAATAAAGCAAGAGGGGCACGTCGGCAGCACATTAAGTGCGTTTGTCTGACGATGCCAGGAGATAGACTCAGCCCCCATACACCTTTCCACCTCTTGTGTGCCACTGTGGCGACCTCTTTTTGTCTATAAAAGGAGGCCCGAGGCATACTGGAGCGGGATTCGGATCTTTTGGACTAGAAAGCCACCGCAACTAGTTCAAGAACACAAGAACACCCAATTATACATCAAAGAAGGACTAGGGTTTTACGCGTCTCTGCGGCCCGAACCTGGGTAAACAATTTGCGTGCTGACGGCCAGACCCGCTCTTTGCACAACCCCGCACCCGCCAACCGTAGAAGGGATCCCGGTGACCCCATAGGTGTCGTTTCCCACCGACATCTCTGGCGTGCCAGGTAGGGGGTGCGCAGTTGTGAAAATACGGTCTGGTTGAAGCAACGGCTTCATCGTGATCGTCACTTGAAGCAAGAAGATGAACGAATAAATGGCGTCCTTGGTGGACGCGGCGAAAGCTCACGCAGCGGCAGAAAGGCTAGGTCATGCAACACTTTGAGCAATTCCTTTTTATATATAAGGTTATCGTCCTCGACGATCTTGCCCTGTGTATGGAAAACATGCACGCAATGGGGCCCTACCACTATTGGCAATGCCTTCGTTCTGTTTCGAGTCCGCTCAACAGTTCGAGCGGCTGCGTCTAGAACGGCGGGGTGACCTTCTGCGATTGGCAACACTCTCGTTCTGTCTCAAGTCCGCTCGACAGCTCGAGCGGCTGCATCAAGAGCAGTGAGATGGTCTACCCAGCAGCAAGCATACCCGGCAGACCATTGAGGATCCGTCCTCAAGGCGCCGCCTGGGTTTTCGTGCCGGTGAACCTACCCGATTAACATAGGGTGGACATACAAAGGGAGATCAAACGGGAAAATAACATGCATCGTTTTGAAAGTGCTGCAGGGTTATATTACATCATTTGTTGCTGCGGTTCTAACTAAAGATAAAAATTGTCTTGGTCATGAACCTGCAGCGGCGATAAGAAACGGCATGCCTAGTGTCGGCGCTGGCCTTGTACCCTTCGAACTCCGTCGATGCGGCTGATGACGGGCTCGATGCGCTCCTCGAGCGGTGCGGGGTCCATGTCCTCCGGCAAGCTATCTAGCGAAGCTTCGAAGTCGAGGTCAAGGTTCCAGTACGCCATCTTGGTGAGGACCTTGGTCATGGCACCTCGGCAAAGCCTCCGGGCCTCTTCGGCCAGAGAGGCCGTCCTGTTGGAGCGGAGCCGCTTCAGGGCCCCGAGAAAACCCTCGAAGAACAGGGTCAGCCTGGCATTAGGACTCACGTTTGGCTCCGGGACGTACCTCACGTTAGACATCCCCATGGTAGCCAGTGCGTGGTGATCCTGCCGGTGACATCGGCGAGGCGGCTACCCAGCGCTTCTCGCCCGCCACAAACTCCGCATGGCTGGCATCGTCGTTCTTCCGCAGCTGCCTCTCCTCCAGATTATTGGTCAAGGTCTCCTCTCAGGCCCTGACCTCGGAGAGCGCCCCCTCAAGACCCTCCAGCTTCAGCTTCAGGTCCTTGATGGACTCATTGGCTGTGGAGAGCAGCTCGGCCTTGGCAAGGGCCCTGACTTGCGCGTCAGCCAAAGTGCCTTTGGCAGTGTCCCTCTCTCCCGTCAGCTCCAGGACCTGCTTCTTCAGCCCGTCCCGCTCCACCTCCAGCTCGTTCACCTTGCCGGCATGGGCCTGGGCCTGAGCATTAAGGGCCTCCTCGTGCCTCTGCTCTAGTTCCAGGGTTCGCTGTGCGACAAGCTCCTTGACCTCCTTGTCCTTGCCGCAGAGCGTCGCTCCGAGTTTCTCCTCGCGAGCGGCGAGGTCCTCCTCCTGGTAGTTCAGCTCGGCCTGGTGCTGATGCTGAGCGGCCTCCTCCTTGGCGGCCTGTTGACTCGCCGCCTCCTGGGCCTTCTCGACATCGGCCTGCTTCATGACAAGCTCCAGCTTGCGCTCGGCCAGCGGGTCCTGGGCAGCCTTAAATTCCTCACAAGCCTAGCGGAACCAAGCCTGTGTCTCGGCAACGCGCCCTTCGAGGTCCGCCTCCGCCTTGTCCACCGATGCCATCTTGGACTTAGTCTTGTCCAGGCGGGCACAGTGAAGCGCCTGGAGCTTTTGGAAGTTAGCGCTCATGCTCTGGAGGAGCCGCTCTTCCTGGGAACCGCCGCCATCGACTCTCGGTTCGTCAACGACCTCGAGTCCGGTGGCGGCAAGCACCTCATCATCGAACATCTCCCCCTCGGCGGGCGCCCTGGTGCTCACCGTCCACGGGAGGTGGACAAACAAGTCGTCACTCACCTTTAGATACTTGCCCGAGCCACGGGTGGCAGAAGAGGAAGGATGCTCATCGACCACCTCCTCCTCGACAGCGACCTTGCTGGCCTCCCCGGCGGACTCCCCGGCAGGACTCTCGGCGGCGTCCTCAGCAACATCCTTGGCGGCCTCCTCAGCGGCAATCTCGTCGGCCTCGGCCATGGCATCCCTAGCTACCTCCTCAATGACGGTGTCCACGTCCTCCCAGTCCGCCGAGGAAGGATCTGCACACCGAGAAGGGGAATGAGGCGAAGTCAAGATCAAAATTTGAAAGAAGGAAAACCAACGGGGACAGAAGGCAAACAACTCAACCATGCCACACTGAGAAGAAGAGGCCTTCTCCTCGCCAATATTTGGTGCCGGGACGGAACCGCCGGCGCCTGGGTTCGTCTCCTCCTTTGTGCGCATGGGCTCGGTGCTCGGCGCCCTTGCCGGGGACGCCCCTCGGGGCGGCGTGGTTGATGGGGACGGCGTGTTGGGGTTGGCCCTTAGTGGCTCCCCCTGCTGCCGTCCTCCTCATGCAACCACGGCAAGGTCAGCACGAAGAAATCACGTCCTAGCACGCGTCGATGGGGAGCGAGTGATTGACGCATGCTGGGGGCTGCGCCGGGGGCTGCTCACCACCACTAGCGGTGTGCTCGAGGTGCCCACCGGGGGCTGGCCACCCGTCGAGGCCTTGGCCCTCTTCGCCACCCTCTGGGCCAGCGTCTCCCAATCCCTGCAAAGATGAAGACAAGTCAAGAAAAGTGGCACGGTTCGAGGGGACAGAGATGACAAAAGACGAGACACTTACTCATCCTCCGCCTCTTCTTTCGTGGCATTCCTCTTCCTCCTCAGGCTAAGAGACCCGAGGTCGAAGAAGACCTCCGTGTCGTCACCAGCGGGAGGAGGGGAAGCAGGTGGAGTTCGGGGACACTTGGACGGAGAAGGGGCAGACGCTTTCTTCTTCACCACAGCAACCTTCACCGCCTTCCCCGTTGCCGCGGCCCTCGTCTGACGCATGGACGCCTCCAGAGGTTGTTGCAGCTGTGCGGTCCTTCCGGGCTGGACCGGCTCTCCAGAGACGGCCCGCCGCAGGATATGCCCTCTCCCCGTGACTGGGGGGTCGACAGCCTCGACCTCCTCCCTGGACGACTCATCGACCTCATCTTCAATGAGAGGGGCCTCGGTGCCGGCACTGCTGGCCTCCCTAGCAGACTCTGCCCACTGGGTGAGCTCCTTCACCTCCGCGGCCGCCGCGGCCTTGTCCTCCACACCACCAGCACTGCCGACCTCCTCGGCGAGCACCGCCTCCGCCGCCCTGGCGGCAATATAGTCCAGCTCCGCTTGGGTGGTGTCCTGAATGAGCAACGGCTCTTCGTGGACGTACTTCTCCGACAGGGTGTCGAAGAACTCCTGCACCTGGTCCGCCTCCGGCTCGACCCAATTCGGGTCAAGCCCGTGCGCATTATAGTCCAGCATCATGGCGATGATGTCGGTTTGGCGGGAGTTGTTGCTCAGTGGGACCACCCCCGCCGGCAACCCGAATAGGGTCCCCTTGGCGACCTTGCCAGCCTTCGCGAACTTGCCGGTTCTCTCGGCCCTGCTGTCACGGTTCATGTCGAGCTAAAAGAGCCGCTGGTAGAAATGGGCGTGCCCCATCACCGGGAAGTTGTGGTTCAGGCCGGGGCGGAGCCGCATGATGTCACCCGTGTTGCTAAAAAGCCATGCCGGCCTCCCCTTGTTGTGCAGAGGAGCGATGCGGCGGCGGATGAAATCCGCCCCAATCATCTCCAGGGTGAGCCCGGCAATGGCGAGGTGGTGGATTCTGGTGATGGCGACCGCGAGCTTCCCATCCTGGGCATCGACATCGCCCCAATCGTCTCTCCGGACCGGCGGCGTTTGGCGAACCTGGCAAAACTCCTGAGGGTCCTCCTCCTCCTCAATCCAGCACCACCGGCTCCGCCACTCCTCCCACCTCTCCTTCTGGGCGCCCTCTAGATACGTCCCCTTCTCCAGGGTCCTTGGGATCCCGGCGACACAACCAGAAATGGGGCCTCCCCTCTGGATCCGCGGGTAGAAGTAATGGCGGAAAAGCGTCGTGTTGGGGTCTACTCTGGCAAAGCCCTCGCAGAGACGGGCGAAAATGGCCATGCACACCACGACATTTGGAGTAAAATCCAGGAGGTGGAAGCCGTAGGTGTGCATGATGTCGTTGAAGAAATCGGAGAAAGGGGCAGATGCCGCAGGAAAAGTAGTCGACGAAGAATGGCTACCGATTCGGGGCGGCCTGGGCGCAGTCCGTGGGGATGACGCGCGTGGACGGATGCCCCGTCTTATTTCACCCTGTCTTGCACCCCCACAGGGGCTCGAAGTTGTCCCGGAGGTGGACCGCGTTGATCGTCGAATGGAAATAGGCGAGCTGCGTCCGCCGCGCCACCGACTCACTCTCCGGCGGCTCCGTCCCCCTAGCGTCCCTGGCCACTCCTTTGCCTTTGTTGCTTTTGGTTGCCATGGCGGCTGCGAGAGGTGAAGGGGGAAGGGCAGCGAAAATGTGGTGGTGGCGAGCGAGAGCAAGGGCTTGAGGAAGAAGGAGGAGGGGCGGTGAGGGAGTCCTGGATTAGGGGGTCCTTGGACAGCCGGACTATATCCCTTGGCCGGACTGTTGGATTATGAAGATACAAGATTGAAGACTTCGTCCCGTGTCCGGGTGGGACTCTCCTTTGCATGGAAGGCAAGCTTGGCAATTCGGATATGTAGATCTCCTCCCTTGTAACTGACTCTGTGTAACCCTAGCCCCCTCCGGTGTCTATATAAATCGGAGGGTTTAGTCCGTAGGACAACAACAATCATACCATAGGCTAGCTTCTAGGGTTTAGCCTCTCCGATCTCATGGTAGATCAACTCTTGTAATACTCATACCATCAAGATCAATCAAGCAGGAAGTAGGGTATTACCTCCATCGAGAGGGCCCGAACCTGGGTAAACATTGTGTCCACCGCCTCCTATTACCATCCGCCTTAGACGCACAGTTCGGGACCCCCTACCCGAGAACCACCGGTTTTGACATCGACATTGGTGCTTTCATTGAGAATTCCACTGTGTCGTCACCATAGGGCTTGATGGCTCCTTCGATCATCGGCAACGATGCGATCCAGGGTGAGGTTTTCCTCCTGATACGTCTCCGTCGTATCTACTTTTCCAAACACTTTTGCCCTTGTTTTGGACTCTAACTGGTATGGTTTGAATGGAACTAACTCGGACTGACGCTGTCTTCAGCAGAATTGCCATAATGTTGTTTTATGTGCAGGAAACAAAAGTTCTCGGAATGACCTGAAACTCGACGGAATATCTTACAATAAATAATAAAAAACCCTCGCCAAAGATGAAGACCAGGGGGCCACACCCTTCTCACGAGGGTGGGGGGCGCCCCCCCAGGGCGCGTGTCGGTGTCAAAACCGACGGATCTCGGGTAGGGGGTCCTGAACTATGCGTCTAGGCCGGATGGTAACAGGAGGCAGGGGACACAATGTTTTACCCAGGTTCGGGCCCTCTTGATGGAGGTAAAACCCTATGTCCTACTTGATTAATATTGATGATATGGGTAGTACAAGAGTAGATCTACCACGAGATCAGAGAGGCTAAACCCTAGAAGCTAGCCTATGGTATGATTGTTGTTCGTCCTATGGACTAAAACCCTCCGGTTTATGTAGACACCGAAGAGGGCTAGGGTTACACAGAGTCGGTTACAATGGGAGGAGATCTACATATCCGTATTGCCAAGCTTGCCTTCCACGCCAAGGAAAGTCCCATCCGGACACGAGATGAAGTCTTCAATCTTGTATCTTAATAGTCCGAGAGTCCAACAAAAGGTTATAGTCCGGCTGTCCGAAGACCCCCTAATCCAGGACTCCCTCAGTAGCCCCTGAACCAGGCTTCAATGACGATGAGTCCGGCGCGCAGTATTGTCTTCGGCATTGCAAGGCGGGTTCCTCCTCCGAATACACCACGGAAGAATTTGAACACAAGGATAGTGTCCGACCCTGCAAAATAAGTTCCACATACCACCGTAGAGAGAATAATATTTTCGCAAATCTAATTTGCTAACTTGTTTTGGCAGCATGATGTTATGTCATGGCCCGGTGATTATTCGAACTGTTTCCTTTAACTAGCCCCGCACATAACGCGAGGCAGTTTATTGACACGTCTTGCAAAGCAGAGATCGTGTCCCCTTATTACGGGATTCTCATCAATACGGGCGTGGGTAACCCAATCGCGCCATCGATTATGGCGCTTGGGGGATAAGCAAGTTTTACCAGGCTAGTGGGGGGCGCATAGTTTCTTCCGCCCATATAAAGGGATAAGGATTCGGCTTTTGATCCACGCCTTCTGCCTCCTTTGCTCATCCATTTTCGCACACTCGAGCTCTAGCGCCCAAGTACGCACTTCCCACCTCAACCTTCCCCCACCATGTCCGGAGCGGGAGGCAGGTGGATGGTCTCCTCCGTCACGTAGGGAGACATCAAGAAGCTGAGGAGAGTCGGATACCTGCCCGACGACATCGCGCATCGGCTCCCAGATGAGGAACATGTCATCCCCACCCCCGGGCCCCATGAGAGGGTAGTGTTCCTTACCCATTTCCTCCGTGGACTGGGATTCCCTCTCCACCCATTCGTCTGGGGGCTCATGTTCTACTACGGCCTGGATTTCCATGATCTGGCCCCGAATTTCATCCTCAATATCTCGGCATTTATCATCGTGTGCGAGGCCTTCCTCCGCATCAAGCCCCACTTCGGCTTATGGTTGAAGACCTTCAATGTCAAGCCGAAGGTTGTGGGCGGCCGCCAGGCGGAGTGCGGAGGCGCCATGGTGGGCAAGATGCCCAATGTTACATGGCTCGAGGGCTCCTTTGTGGAAACCATAAAGGGATGGCAATCGGGGTGGTTCTACATCACCGAGCCGCGTGACCCTGTATGGGCAGCGGCCCCCAAGTTCCGATCTGGCATCCCCATGTGGCTCACCTCCTGGAAAGAGAAGGGCCTGTCCTGGGGTAGTTCGGGAGAGCTGACCGGACTCCAAACATGTATTCAAAACATGGTGAACAAGAAGCTCAAACTTGTCAACGTAGTCCAGGTCATGCTCCACCGCCGGATCGCCCCGTGCCAACAACGGGACTTCAACTTGTGGGAGTTCGACCCGGCGCAGCACCGAACTCTGAACAGGCTCTTCGACACAACTCACGAAGATGCTTGGAGGGTGCTGTTCAAAAGCGCCGAGGTTGTCGGTGTTCTGGGAACGGGGGTCCCCAGACTTGCCTGCCTGCGGCCTGCGGCGTGGCTCAAACGAGGCCCAGCATGGCCCATCTTCATCAACACAAGACTCAAGACCCTCGCGAGGGGCCAAGCCTCGCGGGGCGGACGACACGGCGCATCCCCAGGCGCGGCCTCCTTAGGCTGGCTCGCGAGGAGGCGGAGGAATCAAGGCGGGGTACCTCGCGAGGTGCCCGTGACGCAAGCCATGACGATCGAGGGTGCCAGGCGGGCGCCAGCGCGCGCATCGTCCTTCTTTCCTCTTTGGTGCAAAGGGGGAAAGCGCAGCCGCGGAGTACCGAGGCATCAGGCAAAGGTTGCCATTTCGGTGCAACGAGACCAGGACCAAGCGGACTATGAGACGGAGGTCACCATGGAGCCCAGCATCGCGTCACCGCAGGGTTTTTCGCAAGCAAAGACCAACTTTAGTCAGGATAAGTGTACTAGATGTTCCCCTTCGAATTGGCCAATTGTTGGCGCCCTTCCCGCTCAATATTTGGGAAGAGGCCCACAGCCTTTGCCTATAAATAGGACCGGCCACCCACGTAGCAAGGGGTTCGGTTCGCGGAGTTGGTTGGTTCGGTAGGTGGATCCGGCTAGCAAGCAGAGAGAGTAAGTGAGAGGGAGAGAGAGAAGGTGACTAAACTCCTCCCAGTAGTTCGTCGCCCCACCCAAGAACAGACCCTCGCGAGGCTGTTCTTCCGTGTATCGTTCATCATCATCAGCCCCAAGAGGCAATCCACCCACCACACACTGGAGTAGGGTATTACACCACAACGGTGGCCCGAACCAGTATAAATCTTGTGTCCCTTGTGCGGTCCCTTGAGTAGTTTAGATCTTTGTGAGACGGGGAGGGAGAGGGTGTGATCTCCGCGCGCACCCTAGTGTTCGAACCTTAAGGGTCTATCGGAACCCGTGAATTCGACATTTGGCGCGCCAGGTAGGGGTGCGCCGGAATCTGTTCTCCTCCGACCGTCGCATCCATGTCCGACGCTCGTCGGGCCTGCGCCGAGCGCCGGGCCGCCATTGCTTCTCGCGTCGCCCAGACGGCCCCCGTCGGTGGGCGTCCTCGTCGTTCCCCATCGCCCGCCGTCAATGCCGCCACCGGCCCGGCAGGGGGCGAGAAGCAAGCGTTGTCTCAGCATCCATCCATGCGCCAAGACGGTCGCACCGCTACTCCATCACTCACACCAGCCGGTTCTTCGTCCCGCGCGCTCCGTGCATCCTTGGAGGCTCGAGCTGCGCTCCTCGCGGCAAACGAGCTCCTGCGCTACCGCCCCATCGACGACATCTACGAAGAGTGGCTCGACTGCGTCGCCGAGCTTGTCCGCGCCGCTGGGGGCTCTTCCGCGCCGTCCGTTCCTCTGCGCCACACTCCGCCCCGCACGGGCAACGAAGCTCCAGAGGCGCACCGGCCGCCTCCCCTCCAAGAAGATGCCATGGCTCCAAGGCGCTTGGCCCCTGGGCGGAACCCGCTCCGTCAGGCGCCAGCGAACAAGAACGGAGCTACCAAGAAGTCCCTTGCCCGCAAGGGGCAGCCAGGGCGCTCCCTGCTCCTGCACATCGCGACCCTGCTCCAGCTCCGGCGTGCCAAGACCCCGCTCTGCTCCTAGCTCCAGCGCGTGGGGACCCTCAAGACCCAGCTCTCCATCAGCCGAAGCCTTCCGTGGCCACCGCAGGCTACCGTGCCTACACCACTGAGCTACGCAGCGTCGCGTGGCCTGGCAAGTTCAAGCCAGACCTGCCTCCTCGCTACAACAGCACAACTGATCCCGCAGAGTTCCTCCAACCCTATGAGCTGGGCATCAAGGCTGCCAGCGGGGATGAAAAGGTCATGGTGAACTGGTTCCCCATGGCGCTCAAGGAAGGAGCTCGAACCTAGCTCCTGAATCTGGCTCCAGGCACGATCTCCTCCTGGGACCAGACTTCCAAGGTACTCGCGACCGGCCACCCGCCGTGAGGGACATGCGCCGCATCAAGCAACAACCTGGAGAGACCCTGCAAAAGTACATCCAGCGCTTCAACAGCGCGCGCCTCAAGATCCCCAAGGTGTCCGAGGAAGCCATCATCTCGGCCTTCTCCGATGGCGTGCGCGACGTCAAAATGAAGGAGGAGATGGCGATGCACGAAGACCTCTGCACCTCCTTGGAGCTGTTCAACTTGGCGACCAAGTGCGCCAGGGCTGAGGAGGGATGTCTCTCCCTCCTCGAGCTGCCTACCGCGGACCCAGAAGATAAGAAGCCCAAGGCCAAGGACGTGAAGCGCAAGGGGGCTGCCGTACTCGCCACAGAACGAGACACCAAGCGGGGCAAGGATCTGCCCGAATCCTCCAGGGGCAGCCGGTACTATGTGTACCACGACCTCCACACCCACAACACCAACGAATGCCAAGAACTTCGCGCCGTGCGAGAAGGAAGGATCGGCCGTCGCCCTGACCATGCTGACCGGAGCTACGGCCGAGGAGGAGGAACAAACCCAGGATGCTGGGAAGATCGCGGCCCGCGCCAGGGGTGGCGCGACCAACCTCGCGAGGACCGCTGGCGGGACCTGCCTCACGAGGGAGATGGAGAGATCAGCCTCGTGAGGATCACCCTCATGGCAACGCAGGCCCACCTCCGCTGCCGCCTCAGCCAAGGAGGAATGAAGACCGCTATCAAGACGAGGAGGCTGCGGGCTTCCAAGAGCCGCTAGCAATCACCTGCATCCTGGGCGGAGCTCAGGCCCCAGCCTCTCAATGTATCTTCAAGCAGTTCGCCCGCGAAGTGAATGCAGTTCTCCCCAAGCTCGAAGCGACGCGCCCCCTCAGGTGGTCGGCGTGCTCCATCACGTTCAGCTCAGCAGACCAGCTGAAGTGCGCAGCCACAGCAGGAGTCCTCCCGATGCTTTGCTCCCCAGTCATCAGCAACGTGCTGGTCACCAAGACCCTCATCGATGGTGGGGGCAGGGCTCAACGTCCTGTCCGTGGAAACATTCAACAATCTCCAAGTACCCTATGACCAGCTTCAGCCAACCAAGCCTTTCTCCGGAATCACCGACGGTTCCATGGTCCCGATCGGGCAGGTCCACCTCCCTGTCACCTTCGGGGCTCGCAGCAACTACCGCACCGAGCTCATCGACTTCGACGTCGCCCACATCCGCCTGCCGTACAACGCCATCCTCGGGTACCCAGCGCTGGCCAAGTTCATGGCTGTGACTCACCACGGCTACAACGTCCTCAAGATGCCAGGAAGTGGCGGCGTCATCACGGTGGCCTGTGAATAGAAGGATGCAGTGTGTTCCCTGGAGCGGGCCTATCAGGCCGCGTCGCTAGAAGACCCAGATCGCGGAAGCAGGAGGCTTCCTGAGACCACCCCCAAGAAGAAGAAGACATCGTCGGGCTCAGCCCCTCAGGGCCCGTGTCTGCCCAGGGGGACCCCCCATCCATCGCATAGGATAGCGCGCCCGGCGCCCTCCTCACGCAGGGCTCGGGGGCTCTCACCTAGAGGGCCACCGACCGAGCCAGGGTCACGAGGGAGGCGCTTGGGCACCATGTGGAGGCGTGCTTCGAAGCACGTTTCCCCCGAGAAGGAGCCAGGCAAGGAAGGTCAGACCAGCAGGAGTTCGTTAACAAGGCCATTCAAGAACTACAGGAGACAAGGATCATGAGAGGTTGCCGCCACCTACCAGCTGTGGCCCTACATCCAGGCGAGGATGGAGGGCTGCGTGTCTGCTTCGACATACCAGGGCTCAATCAGATCACCACGATGGAGCGTCTCTGGCCCTCGCAAGTGGGGCGCTGCGGGGGACCACCCCACGGCTATGTTCGCACGCCTTACGGCCTGCCGAGCATGGCGGCGGCGTACCAGCGCCTCATGATGGGCATCATGGAGGCTCAGGAAGACAGGCGTTCCGCGGCCTTGGCGGAGATGAAGACAGGTCGCGAGGAGTCACCAGCGCCTCCGGAGCCTCCCGAGGCCCCGGGGCCTGGGGGCTCGTGAGGATCAGCTTCCATAGCCCACCGAGTCTGTTGCACCAACGCCACTTCGCCGACGACATCCCCAGGTGACATCTTCCAAGCTTCATTCCCAGCTGGGAGCACCCTTCCAGGGTTGCATCACTCCCAGGCCGCGTGGGTCCGTCCCTGCGGCATGTATCCGCTTTTTTATTTTTCCGGTCACTAGTCTGCCTCGTTGGGGGTGCCCCCCGGGCTGCATCATCCCCAAGCCGCTCGGGCTAGGCCCAGCGGCGTGTATCTCCCTAGCGTTTATTTCCAACTATGCATTGCCTATCACGCTTAACTGCATGGTGCCTGTCCGTGGCATGCTTTCTTATCCATGTCGGCCACTTGCACGTTAAAGGGGGGTGCCTGAGCATCGCGACTCAGGGCTCTTACTAGCTCTCCAGCCCTCACCCTCTGGCCTTGTCCACGGCATCGCGACCTGGCATACCAGCGACGGCTGAGACAAGCTCGAGGGCCGGGACCCGAGGACGTAGAGTACCGGCATCTAACCAACTTTTGCAGGGACACACCTCAAGATACGGCCCAGTGCCAGGCGCAACCCGCCTAGAGGTAGGGCCTCGTGAGTCCCGCGCTGGCTCACGGGTGCCCAGATACACCTCACCTAGCCCAACAGTGCCGGCCACGTGTCAGGGCGGGGCTGTACACGCCCTGGGGGATCCTCCCGGAGGGGAGCCCCCTCCCACGTACCAGTGGAAGTACCATGCTCCGCGCTGGCTGACGACACTGCCGAGGAGCGGCTATGCCCGTACACATATGGAAGCGCTATGCTCCGCGCTAGTGGTAAACAACTGGGGGTGGCCTCCGGGCCACATGAACCTCAGGGAGCCCAGAGCTTAGTGGCTGGCCTCATTGCAACGCCTCCCCTCGGGAGTGCCGCGCGAGGGGGCTAGGCACGGGGGCTACGGCTGGGTCATGCCCAAACGTACGCTGCCCAGCCAGGCCCCTCGGGCCTGGTTCGTCGCGCGTCTCACCCTGAGCGGAGCCAAGGTATGAAGGCCGTTTGCGCGTCAACGGGGACTCCTGAGCATCGCGACTCAGGGGCCTAACTGGTCCCGTAGCCCCTCACTCCTTAGTTCCGAAAGGCTATGCTGGGTGAGGTACGCGTGAGGCCGGGCTCTGCAGACGTAGAATGGTAGCCCCGCTTACATCGCACCTCATCACCCGCTATTTGCGCGTCAAGGGGGACTTCTGAGCATCGCGACTCAGGAGCCTAACTGGCTCCGTAGCCCCTCACTCCTTAGTTCCGAAAGGCTGTGCTGGGTGAGGTACGCGCGGAGTCGGGCTCTGTAGACGTAGAACGGAAGATACACCTACACCGCGCCTCCCTACTTGTCGTTCGCACGCCAAGGGGGACTCCTGAGCATCGCGACTCAGGATCCTAACTTGTCACGTAGCCCCTCACTCCTTTGGTCCCGTCCCGGTTTCCGGTCGGGGCTAATGCTGGGTGAGGCACGCGCGGGGCCGGGCTCTGCCGGTGTTGAACACAAGCAAGTAGGGAAGACAAACATGAAATTCAAGGAACTTAAAAGCAAATATTACAGTCCATACTGTCGTCTAAATACCAAACGCAAGTTTAAATGCCTCCCCGAGGCATGATGCATGTGCAGGAATTAAAAGAAGAACATGGATGGAACGGAGTCACTCGTCGGCGGTGAAGCTGTGCGGAGTGGCTTCGCCTCGTGGAGCAGCAGGGCCGGCAGCGCCTTGCTTTGGCTTGCTGCTGAAGGCCCGGAACTTCCCCAGCAGCGCCTCCGCGCGCCCCTTCACGGCTTCGACAGCGGTGGCAGCACCCTCGCCGCTCACCGGCTCCAGCAGGCCGTTGAGGTCGGTGTTGGGATCATGAAGGTAGATGTGGGCAAAGACTCGCGTCAGTGCAGCAGAAGACAGGACGCGCGCCTCGTCCTCGGCCGTGGGGCCGATGCCAAGGGCAACGTCCCCAAGGGCCTTAACCAGGAAAGGAAGCAGCTTGGCGGGGCCGTCACCATCACCGGCTAGCGGGCTGTCCAGGCCGCTCTCGTAAAGCGTCGTCAGTGATGCGCGGGCATCTTTCTAAATGTCCGCAAAGGCCACGCGATCCTCGGCAAGAACCTTGGCCTTGCTGTCCAGCTCGACCCTCGTCGCCTCCAGCTCCTCCCCCAGCGCACTCAGGCGGTCGCGACGCTTCTTGAGCTTGGCCTCCCGGCCCTCGATGGCCGCCTCGCGAGCCTTCATGCTTTCTTCTTGTTCCTGGCGAAGACGGACCTCCTTCGCGAGCTGGCCCCGCAGGCCTTGAAGCTCGTCCTCCAGCGCCTTGCAACGACCGCGGACTTCAACCACCTCTCCCAAGGCCGCTTCTCGAGCAGCCTTCGCCTCGAGGGTGGCCTCCCTCTCTCCGTCATAGGCCGTTGAGGCCTGAACCAATGCCGCCCGAATCGAAGCATCAGAACGAATCCACCCCGAAGCCAGTTCCAGGCGCTTGGCCACCAGGCGAGGGTCGGCGCCGAGAAGATCCTGCCGCAGCCGGTCCAGTTCGGCGACGGCACGCTCCAAGATAGAAGAAGGAGGCGGAGAAACATCGGTGCGCCCCAAGACAACAGGAGGAGCCGGGGAAGCAACGGTCAGTGGAATGGGAGGAGAAAGTAGCGGCGGCGAGGCCGCAGTGTCATGAGGTGGAGTCCGCTGCGCCTCCACAGCCATAGCAGCGGCGCCAGACGGGGGCGCCTCGGGAGCCATTCAAGCCGTGGGGGCCGAGCTCGCCCCAGCCAGCTCAGCCAAGCCTCGCAAGGATGAACGGGCAGGAGAGGCCCGCGCGTCACGATCTCCCTCCCCTGCAGGCGAAGGCGTCGCCGCAGGTGGGGCCTCGGGGGCTCCCTTCGGCTTCTTCGCCGCTGGCGCCAGCCTATCCAAGAGAAGCAATCATCAAGCCTCGTTGGCGGAACGAGAAACAAAAGATCAAGGATCAAGCACTTACGGGTCTTCGCCGGTGAGCTCGGGCAGCCTCCGGCCTAACTTGAAGCCTGACAACCGGCTGGAAGGGTCGACCTCAGAAGCAGAAGGCGTGTCCATGGTTCGCCCCAGAGTCAGGGCGGACCCGCGGGAGATCAGCCCGGTCCTGTCCTTCTTCGGGATCGTGGGTGAGCTCCCGGCACCCAGTACGTCATCGTCATCATCATCATCATCGCTCGGCGAAAGGCGGAGAGTGCGGGACCTGCGCCGGCAGAGGGGAGCCCTCGACTCTCCATCAGTCGCCCCAGAGTCGGGCCCCTCTCCCCGCTCCTCTTCCTCCTCCTCATTGCTGGAGTCGCCGGAGGGCACCTCCACCGGTCCTTCAGAAGCCGCCACGGGCACGAGCCTGTCCCCGTTAAAAACAGGCATGGACTTCACCACCCGCTTCCAGTCGTCACGAAGGAACAAGGGCTTGGGAGCGTCCTTCAACCTTGCCACCTCGCCCCCGACCAGAGATTGGAGAACCGCGGTCACATCCTCTTCGTCCACAGCCTCGAGGTCGGATGAGGCCTCCACATTGGAGGAGAGTACTGCCGGAGTGGAGCCAGCTGGTGCTCCAGGAACTCCTTCAGCAGCGACGCACCGGTCAACTTCGCCGCCGCCATGTTGGCCGGCCTCAGGTCCGCGTCCATCTTCTCCAACACCAGTTTTGCGCGGGGGTCCGTGAGCTCCCCTCGGCACCAGTCGCTGGAGCTCACGGGTTGCTCCGCGGGCAAGATCAGCCAAGGGTGGATGCGCCCGGCATCTTCCAAGACCCACTTGCTCCTGAAGCCCTCAATCCTCTTCCCGGGATTCAAGATGGCAATGGTGCCGCCATACGCGATGAAGCCCGCGCACGCAGAAAGAGAGCTGCCGGAGACCCGGAGGGAGAAGTAGTGGCGCAGCAGGGCCACCGAAGGCTGCACCCCTACGTGGGCCTCGCAGTAGTAAGCGAAGATCGCCAGAAGGAGGACAGAGTTGGGGTGGAGATGTAGAGCCTGCAAGTCGTAATGGCGGAGGACGGAGAAGAAGAACTCGGAGAAGGGAGGCACCAGGCCCGCAGCAATGGAGCTTTCAAAGAGAGGATAAAAGGTGCTCCCTCGGCCCTCGGGGGTGGCGGAGCCAGACTTGAACACCTCCGTCCCATTGATGCCCTACATCGTCGCCATCCGGCGCAGCCGGGCAAGGCTCGCCTTGGACACATTCGGCAAGTCCATAGCAGGGGAATACCAAGCTTTGGCCGGAGGCTGGCGAGGCGCCATGGCTTCCTAGGTCGCGCAGCTGGAGTAGATCTGGAAGTTTGGAGGAAGAAAGGGAAGGCGCAAGAAAGGGGATCTGAGCAACGACCGGAGAGAGCAAAAGGCGAAGTCTGGGCAGATGCTACTCCTTTACCAACCTGCGCGATTGCTGAAGCACCCATGTCCCATCAACCGCCATGCGGCGCCCAAGGCCGCAGGCTGTTAGGGCCCGCGGTGCTTCGCCCTTGCCCTTTCGCCTCTCGGCACGGCCAAGCCCATGCACGCCTTGGGCCCGGGGGCTACTGTCGACGTTCTGGGAACAGGGGTCCCCAGACTTGCCTGTCTGCGGCCTGCGGCGTGGCTCAAAGGAGGCCCAGCATGGCCCATCTTCATCAACACAAGACTCAAGACCCTCGCGAGGGGCCAAGCCTCGCGGGGCGGACGACACGGCGCATCCCCAGGCGCGGCCTCCTCAAGCTGGCTCACGAGGAGGCGGAGGAATCAAGGCGGGGTACCTCGCGAGGTGCCGGTGATGCAAGCCATGACGATTGAGGGTGTCAGGCGAGCGCTAGCGCGCTCAGCGTCCTTCTTTCCTCTTTGGTGCAAAGGGGGCAAGCGCAGCCGCGGAGTACCGAGGCATTAGGCAAAGGTTGCCATTTCGGTGCAGCGAGACCAGGACCAAGCGGACTACGAGACGGAGGTCGCCATGGAGCCCAGCACGGTGTCACCGCAGGGTCTTTCGCAGGCGAAGACCAACTTTAGTCAGGATAAGTGTACTAGATGTTCCCCTTCGAATTGGCCAATTGTTGGCGCCCTTCCCACTCAATATTTGGGAAGAGGCCCAGGGCCTTTGCCTATAAATAGGACTGGCCACCCACGTAGCAAGGGGTTCGGTTCACGTAGTTGGTTGGTTCGGTAGGTGGATCCGGCTAGCAAGCAGAAAGAGTAAGTGAGAGGGAGAGAGAGACAAGGTAACTGAACTCCTCCCAGTAGTTCGTCGCCCCACCCAAGAGTAGACCCTCGCGAGGCTGTTCTTCCTTGTATCGTTCATCATCATCAGCCCCAAGAGGCAATCCACCCACCACACGCTGGAGTAGGGTATTACACCACAACGGTGGCCCGAACCAGTATAAATCTTGTGTCCCTTGTGCAGTCCCTTCAGTAGTTTAGATCTTTGTGAGACGGGGAGGGAGAGGGTCTGATCTCCGCGCGCACCCCAGCGTTCGAACCTTAAGGGTCTGCCGGAACCCGTGAATCCGACAGAGGTCCCTCCTCCCATTACTGAGGATCGCGGATTCAGCACGAAGCGCCAAGCCAGTGCGGTAAGCTGCTTTACCTTTCACATGATACTTATTTTTTATAGATTGACTCCATGCAGGATCTAAATTCCCATACCTTTGACAGGACTGGCAGGAGACGGCCGGACAGATCGACTATCTGGCTCCTTTGCCCGAAGGCCCAGCGGACGCTCTTCTGGCGAAGATGCTGACTCCGGCTCCTTATACGGTGACGGAGAAGACCAAGAAGGCCAAGGGAACCCGAAAGAGTTCCCGACGCCAGGCGTCGTTGGACTCACCGTCCGATGACTCTGCAGCGCACTCCTTCCACGAAGATGAGGAAGAAGAAGAAGATGCTCCCCCTCCAGCTGGGGGAGATAAGAAAAGGAAGGCCGCCCCAACTAGGGGGGCGAAGGGTCCAAGAAGGGAAGGACTCTCCTTCCGGACAATTCCACCGCCGCCGACGAAGGCGAAGACGAGTGGTTGCCCCGGGCCAAGCCCCTGGGGAGATCGTAAGTATTCAAATACCAGAGTAACTCATAGCATTCCTTTGTCGCACTGCTTTCCCTAACATCGAACATAATTATGCAGGCCGCCACAAGCCAGTATCGATGTATCATCGAACGGACGGCTCCCTAGGCTCGTCGGACATGGATAGCGATCCAGTCCCAACTGCCACCTCCACTCATCCTGCTGACGACGCCGAGCTGCTGTCTCAAGAGGCACCGGGTCGAGGGGAGACAGTCCCGGAGGCGCCTCAAGGCGACCTTCCGGACTCTGGGAGCCGAGGGGACGGGGCCCCTGAGAGCTCCGAGTTCGGCTCTCAGCCGAACACAGCGCCGGAACCTCTAGTGGTTCCGGGCTCGGGCACGCGCCCTCCTTCTAAGAGGGGCAAGACGCCTGTGCCGGTGACCTCTGTCCATCTAGAGGCGCCAGACAATCTGCTGGAAGCGCTTCGCAGCGCTTCTATCAACGAGGAGCACCGCACTATTCTGATTGCGGTGGTCCAGAAGGTTCAGTCCGCCAAGAGCGGATTGACTGAAGCCTGTGCCAGCCTTCTAACAGGCTTTGAGGTAAGTGTTTTAAAACATATGAAAAATATTATCGCATAGACAGTGGCCCCTGATGCTTTGTTCGGTGTTCACAAAGAAAAGCCGAACAGAGGATCAAATAATATCGCAGGAGTCTAATATAAGTATGTCAATATGCGTATGCAGGCCTCGCTGCTGGCGTCCGCCGCACTGACTGCGGAGGTCGCCGTACTGAAGCAGGACCTCGAGGGGTCCAAGAAAGAGCTCGGCCTTGCCAAGAGGTAGCTCGAGGAGAACAAGGGTAAGTAATACCCTGTCTATAGATATGTATATATAAAAAAAGCGATTGCAAAATGACAAGATCATCATATATCTGCCAGGGGCCACGACCGAGGTGGCGACCCTGAAGCAAGCCCTAACCAAGGCCGAAGATAAAGCGGCCAAGGAGCGCACTGAGCGAGAAAAGCAAGAGGCTCGGGTGGGCGAGGTGCAGCAAGAGCTCCAGGCTCTCATGACGAAGCACGAGGCGTTGGAGCTTGACTCGAAGACGCGAGAGTCTGAGCTTGCCACGGCCCTCGAGAGCGCGAAAAGTGCCCAGGACGAAGCCCAAAAGGCCCTCCAGGAGATCAACGCAATGAAGAAGATAGCGGCGGGTAAGGCATTCTATATGCATAGCAAGCATGTAAAAGTAAATTACCGATTACTTACCCGAATTCGGAGCTCTCCACGAGCATTCGCAGATTTGCCTCGCAGCGTGTCGGATGCCGCATAGTTTTACCAGGCCGAGGAGGGAAGCTCAATGGAGAAGTTGTTATGGTCTCAGTATACTGGGACTGAACACCCGATGCCTCTGAGCGACCAGCTAAAGCAGCTGGTCGAGCTACACAAGGTGGCCGAACAGGCCATGAAGGGCCTTATAGTCCGGCTGTGGCCTGGCGACGCCTTTCCGAACAGCTACTTCGGCCTGGTGAGGCGACTTGTGGATGCCTGCCCACGGCTAGAGGTCGTCAACCGGTCCGTCTGCATCGAAGGTGCACGCCAGGCTTTCGCCCATGTGAAGGTGCAGTGGGCCAAGCTAGACGCCGTGAAGCTGATCAAGGAAGGGCCACCGCAGGGCAAAGAGCATCGCACCCCCGAAATTTATTATGAGGGTGTCTTGAAGGGTGCCCGTCTTGTAGGGTGCCCATCTTGTAGCGGACGAATGTTCCAAGGATGTAATATTTGAGTAAACTTGCTCGTGTGCTCCTGTATGATGAAAACTTGTTTCATATGCGCTATGCAACGCTTGTGTGAATTTAAAATATTACCTTTTGTTTGGCCGTTTATCCAATCTGAGAGATGGCTAGTCCTCGACTTCTGCCCCCATGCCACGAGTGCTGGGCTGTTCGGGATAAACCTGAGCACTCTTGTTCCCATATTTGGGTCCTTCGAGGGAGGTGCTCAGCACAACGAACAAGGCAACCGGACTAATAATGCTTTATCACTCTCACTTAGCCATAGAATTCTATAATTCTAAATTTCGGCGAAGCCCCTGGTATTCGGAAGGCCGAATTCGGGGCATGATACATGCCTGTAGGACGGACAGGGCCGGCCCCTCGCCCTAAGAGGCATAAGTCTTTAGGGACTTGATAAACCTTGCCGAACAGCGACTAGTCTCTCGCCTTATCATGACAGTCAGTTTTAGCTTTCTCTACTGAGGTGCTAAGCCCGTCAGAACCGGGGCACAATCCCAGTAGTTGTCCTAGCGCTACCTTAGCCGATAGAGCGGAACATAAGGTACCAAAACATAGGAGCCGGGCAAACCCAACATTTGACCAAAGACATGATTCGGAGCTGATGCATATAATGCTATAAGTTTGGGTGCCGCACTTGTGAAAGTGTTCGGACTTTTCACACCATATTGTGGGGTACGTAAGCCCCTGGTGTATTGGTCGTACCAAAGTGTACGGTTGCAAGGCATTGTTAATGAACACACACACACACACACACACACATATATATATATAACAAGAATGCAATAATAGTCGTGATGTTAAGCATTGTTTATTCAGAGAGGTGCGTTAAAGTAGAATGATACAGTTAGTGCGATAAGCAAAGAGTGGGACTATGTCCCTTCCAAGGACAAGCTGAGGAATAGTATTAAATCAAATATTTTGCTCATTATTGTTAACCACCTGGGAATTCTGTGGTGTGACGTAGCTTTCTGCCTCCTTGGTTGCTGCATCATGTGTTCGGCAATAGTGCTGCCGGACAGGGTTTCCAGAGATTAAGGTCCTGAAAAAAGAGAAAAATAACCAAACGGGAAGCCCCTAGTGTGGTTTAAGCCGTGTCTTCGGGCGTGCCGCAGTGTGCCCCCCTCCCCACCTGTGCCCATGGTATTTTTAATGTGTAATTATGTACGCGTGGCACGAGCTTCGCCGTTTAGCTGGGACTGGGGTGGAGGCCGCATTGCTATGCGAGCTCAGATCGCGCTAGGCGGTCTATTTGCCAATTGCTCCGAGCGCGCTTGAAGCTGTCCGGTTTTTGAAACGCCGAACTGGTAGATTGCCTTGAGAGGCTGTTTTGCGCTTCTGCTGCGAGGGCCGCAGTGTGCTCCTTTGTTCGGAGAGAGCACTCTGTGTTTCCATTGACTGTAATAACCCCGTGAGGTCCTAGCATCTTGAGCTTGAGGTATGCATAATGCGGTACCGCATTGAATTTCGCAAATGCCGTTCGCCCGAGCAGTGCATGATAACCACTGCGGAACGGGACTATATCGAAGATTAACTCTTTGCTTCGGAAGTTATCCGGGGATCCGAAGACCACTTCCAATGTAATTGAGCCTGTGCAATGGGCCTCTACACCAGGAATGACGCCCTTGAAGGTCGTTTTTGTGGGTTTGATCCTTGAGGGGTCTATACCCATTTTGCGCACTGTGTCCTGATAAATCAGGTTCAGGCAGTTGCCGCCATCCATAGGGACTCGGATGAGGTGAAATCCGTCAATGATTGGGTCCAGAACCAGTGCGGCAAATCTGCCATGACGGATACTAGTGGGATGGTCCCTGCGATCGAAAGTGATCGGATAGGAGGACCACGGGTTGAACTTTGGGGCGACTGGCTCCAACGCATATATGTCCCTGAGCGCACGCTTCCGCTCCCTCTTGGGGATGTGGGTTGCGTATATCATGTTCACCGTCCGCACTTGTGGGGGAAACCTCTTCTGTCCTCCGGTGTGTGGCTGCCGGGGCTCCTCCTCGTCATTGCTATGTGGCCCCTTGTCCTTGTTTTCGGCAATTAACTTGCCGGCCTGCTTGAACACCCAACAATACCTGTTAGTGTGATTGGCTGGCTTTTCTGGGGTGTTGTGTATTTGACACGAGCGATCGAGCATACGGTCCAAGCTGGACGGTCCCGGCGTACTTTGTTTGAATGGCTTTTTCCGCTGACCGGGTTTAGAGCCTTTGAATCCGGCATTGACTGTTGTATCCTCGTTATTATCGCTGTTAATGCGGCGCTTATGTTTGTTGCAACGTGACCTGCTATTGCCGTCCTTGGTATCCGAAGTACCATGGTTCTTTGATATGTTATTACTACAAGCCAGCCAGCTGTCTTCTCCCGCACAAAAGTGGGTCATGAGTGTCGTGAGGGCTGCCATAGATTTCGGCTTTTCCTGACCAAGGTGCCGGGCTAGCCATTCGTCGTCGATGTTGTGTTTGAAAGCCGCTAGGGCCTCTGCATCCGGACAGTCGAAAATTTGATTTTTCTCTGTTAGGAACCGAGTCCAGAATTGCCTGGCCGATTCTTCTGGCTGCTGAATTATGTGGCTCAAGTCATCGGAATCTGGTGGCCGCACATAAGTGCCCTGAAAGTTGTCAAGGAATGCGGCTTCCAGATCTTCCCAACAGCTGATGGACTCGGCTGGCAAGCTGTTAAGCCAATGTTGCGCTGGTCCCTTGAGCTTTAGTGGGAGGTATTTGATGGTGTGTAAGTCATCACCACGGGCCATGTGGATTTGGAGGAGGAAATCCTCGATCCATACTACGGGATCTATTGTTCCATCGTATGATTCAATATTTACAGGTTTGAAACCTTCTGGGATTTGATGATCCATTACTTCGTCTGTGAAGCATAAGGGGTGTGCGGCGCCTTTGTATTGGGCTATATCGCGACGCAGCTCGAATGGGTCTTGCCCGCTGTGTTCGGCCCGGCCGGATTTGCTTTTACTATATCCAGCGTGACGTTTATCGTCTCGCAGAGTGGCGCGCCCTCATGATCCATAGATCGATCTTGCATGCTTTGCTTTGTCCTCCAATATGTCTCGCAGGTCTGGCGTATCTCCCCATGCCTTTTTATTTGAATAGCGTAGGGGTGGAGACTGAGTTTTTGGCTGGAATGCCTCTCTATCACGGCCACGAGGTGGCCGATCAGCCGTATCATACGCTTCTTCCTCCAGTCGAGGTAGCAACCTACACTTTGGGTAACTCTTGGAGGGGCGCTCGAGTTTATATTTCTCGGCCGCGAGGACTTCAGTCCATCTGTCAGCTAGCAGATCCTGACTAGCTTGAAGCTGCTGCTGCTTTTTCTTAAGGCTATTTGTCATGGCTATAAGCCAGCATTTGAAGCGCTCTTGTTCGACGTGATCCTCTCGCACATCAAATTCTTCGTCGCCGAGGCTTCCCTCGTCTTCAGAGGGGGGCATGTAATTATCATCCTCCTCTTCTCCATCTGCCGCTCTCCCAGGAGGGCTGGCTCCTCCATTCTCCTGTTCTAAATCTTGCTAGAGGGGATTGTTGTTGTCTTTGGCACTATCCGGAGTATTATTCTCTCCTGTGCCGGTATCACCACTTTTGCTTTGGCGGGACTTAGAGCGGCGCCGCTGACGTCGGCGCTTGGGTTGCTTCTTGGACGGGTCATCCTCCGCTATCTCGTCGCCATTGCCTTCTTTGGGTGTATCCACCATGTATATATCGTATGATGAGGCGGCTGTCCAGTGCCCTGTGGGCGGTGGTTCCTCTTCGCCTCCCGTATCGTCATCCATACCGTCGATGTCTTCGGAGTCGAAGTCGAGCATGTCGGTTAAGTCATCGACAGTGGCTACTAAGTGGGTGGTGGGTGGACCTCAAATTTCTTCATCGTCCGCATCCCAGTCCTACCGGACATAGTTCAGCCAGGATCCTCCTGACAAGGAAAGAGACCTTAATGGGTTCAGTATGTCGCCAAAGGGCGAGTGCTGAAAAATATCTGCGGAGATAAACTCCATGATCGGCGCCCAATCGGATTCGATAGGAACGGGCGCAAGTGGTTCGGAGTCCGTGGCTGGAGAAGGATCCGGCAGTTTAACAACACGACTCTCGTGAAAGGTAAGGTCGATGTTTGGCTCGATCGCCGCTGAGGGTAAGGCCTCCGTGGCAGGGTCCATCCACCCGTCCGCGGAAGGCACCCCTGGCTCCGAATTGAGGGTCGGAGCGGCTGCCTGTGCAATCTCTTGAACACTATCCGATGGTAGCGCTAAACCGCACTCATCGTGACCGCGTGATGCAGAAGGCAGAGGCTCGAATCCGTCGAAGATCAAGTCTCCGCGGATATCCTCCGTGTAGTTTAAGCTTCCAAGCCTGACCTGGTGGCCAGGGGCGTAACTTTCAATCTGCTCCACATGGCCAAGCGAATTGGCCCGCAGTGCAAAGCCACCGAATACGAAGATCTGTCCGGGGAGAAAAGTCTCACCCTGGACTGCATCGCCATTGATGATAGTAAGAGCCATCAAGCCTAACGGCGACGACACAAAGGAACTCTCAATGAAAGCACCAATGTCGGTGTCAAAATCGGCGGATCTCGGGTAGGGGGTCCCGAACTGTGCGTCTAGGCCGGATGGTAACAAGAGGCAAGGGACACAATGTTTTACCCAGGTTCGGGCCCTCTTGATGGAGGCAAAACCCTACGTCCTTCTTGATTAATATTGATGATATGGGTAGTACAAGAGTAGATCTACCACGAGATCAGAGAGGCTAAACCCTAGAAGCTAGCCTATGGTATGATTGTTGTTCGTCCTATGGACTAAAACCCTCTGGTTTATATAGACACCGGAGAGGGCTAGGGTTACACAGAGTCGGTTACAATGGGAGGAGATCTACATATCCATATTGCCAAGCTTGCCTTCCACGCCAAGGAAAGTCCCATCCGGACACGAGACAAAGTCTTCAATCTTGTATCTTAATAGTCCGAGAGTCCGGCCAAAGGTTATAGTCCGGCTGTCCGGAGACCCCCTAATCCAGGACTCCCTCAGCGTGCCCCCTACCTCGTGGGCCCCATGGAGACCTCCCGACTCCAACTCCAACTCTTATAACTACTTTCGGGGAGAAATAAAATAGGAGAGAAGAAATCTTCGCGTTTTATGATACGGAGCCGCCGCCAAGCCCTAGAACCTCTTGGGAGGGCTAATCTGGAGTCCGTTCGGGGCTCCGGAGAGGGGGATTTGTCGCCGTCGTCATCATCAACCATCCTCCATCACCAATTTCATGATGCTCACCGCCGTGCGTGAGTAATTCCATCATAGACTTGCTGGACGGTGATGGGTTGGATGAGATTCACCATGTAATCGAGTTAGTTTTGTTAGGGTTTGATCCCTAGTATCCACTATGTTCTGAGATTGATGTTGCTATGACTTTGCTATGCTTAATGCTTGTCACTAGGGCCCGAGTGCCATGATTTCAGATCTGAACCTATTGTGTTTTTATCAATATATGAGTGTTCTTGATCCTATATTGCAAGTCTATAGTCACCTATTATGTGTTATGATCCGTTAACCCCAAAGTGACAATAATTGGGATACTTACCGGTGATGACCGTAGTTTGAGGAGTTCATGTATTCACTATGTGCTAATGCTTTGTTCTGGTTCTCTATTAAAAGGAGGCCTTAATATCCGTTAGTTTCCATTAGGACCCTGCTTCCACGGGAGGGTAGGACGAAAGATGTCATGCAAGTTCTTTTCCATAAGCACGTATGACTATATTCGGAATACATGCCTACATTACATTGACGAATTGGAGCTAATTCTGTGTCACCCTATGTTATGACTGTTACATGATGAACCACATCCGGCATAATTATCCATCATTGTTCCAATGCCTACGAGCTTTCCATATACTGGTTTACGCTTATTCACATTCCCGTTGATATTGTTACAATCACTACAAAATACCAAAAATACTACTTTGCTTTCATTACTCTTTTGTTACCGTT
Source organism: Triticum monococcum (assembly GCA_034509565.1). Taxonomy (NCBI): domain Eukaryota; kingdom Viridiplantae; phylum Streptophyta; class Magnoliopsida; order Poales; family Poaceae; genus Triticum; species Triticum monococcum. The sequence continues at coordinate 497,363,782 of CM067845.1, read as the reverse complement.
ACCATCACTATCATATTACTTTGCTACTAAACACTTTGCTGCAGATACTAAGTTTCCAGGTGTGGTTGAATTGACAACTCAGCTGCTAATACTTGAGAATATTCTTTGGCTCCCCTTGTGTCGAATCAATAAATTTGGGTTGAATACTCTACCCTCGAAAGCTGTTGCGATCCCCTATACTTCTGGGTTATCAAGACTAATTTCTGGCGCCGTTGCCGGGGAGCATAGCTCTATTCTTTGGGTCACTTGGGATTTATATCTGCTGGAAACTATGAAGAACTTAAGAGATCCAAAAACCAAAATTTATCCCTCAACTACGAGGGGAGGTAAGGAACTGCCATCTAGCTCTGCACTTGATTCATCTTTTGTTATGAGTAAGCTGGCGACACCTACACCTACTTCTGCCATTCGTTCTGATATTTTGCATGTTATTGATGATGCTACTTCTGCTATGCATGATACTTATGATGAAACTACCTCTATGCCTGATACTACTATGCCACTTAGTGATTTTCTCGAGGAACGACTTGCTAGGGCTAGAGAGATTGAAAATATTGAATCTGATTATGAAGATGAAAGTGATGATGAAGAATCACTTGTTATTTCTGAGGGTTATTTATTTGATTAAGAAGCTTCTTTAGCTATTTTAGCTTGCAAAGATAGATATGAACTAAAAAGGTTATTAGCTAAATGGAATAAGCAATCTCTAAATGCTAGGATGAGACCTGACCCTACTTTTGCTACTTCACCTATTTGTGTTGCTGATAAGGATTATGAATTCTCTGTTGATCCTGATATAATTACTTTGGTTGAATTTGATCCTTTTCATGGCTATGAATCTGAAACTGTTGTGGCACATCTTACTAAATTAAATGATATAGCTACCCTGTTCACTAATGATGAGAGATCTCGCTACTTTTATATCCTTAAAATATTTCCGTTCTCATTAAAGGGTGATGCTAAGATATGGTTTAATTCTCTTGATCCTGGTTGTGTGTGTAGTCCCCAGGATATGATCTATTACTTCTCTACTAAATATTTCCCTGCTCATAAGAAACAAGCTGCTTTAAAGGAAATATACAACTTTGTGCAAATTAAAGAACAGAGTCTCCCACAAGCTTGGGGGAGGCTTCTCCAATTACTTAATGCTTTGCCTGATCATCCTCTTAAGAAAAATGAAATACTTGATATCTTTTATAATGGACTAACCGATGCTTCCAGAGATTACCTGGATAGTTGTGTTGGTTCTCTTTTCAGGGAAAGAACACCGGATGAAGCTGAAATCTTATAGAATAATATGTTGACAAATGAAAATAATTGGGCACCTCCTCAGCCAGCTCCTGCTCCAATTAATGATCCTATTCCTAAACCAACTCCAAAGAAGAGGGGTATTCTATTTCTCAGTCCCGAAGATATGCAAGAGGCAAAGAAATCTATGAAAGAAAAAGGTATTAAAGCTGAAGATGTTAAGAATTTACCTCCTATTGAAGAAATACATGGTCTTAATTTACCGCCCGCCGAAGAAACATATGATCTTAATCCTTTGTTTATTGAAGAACCTCCAGACCTCGATAACCCGACACAGGTAGTAAAGGTAAGTTCTCTCTATAGATATGATAAATCTGAAATCCCTCCTACTAAAATTGCTAGTCAATGCTTGGATGAGTTTGATAATTTTATGTTTAAGCAAGAAGACTTCAATGCTTATTTTGGTAGACAATTAAAACAAGATGCTGATATGATTAAATACTTGGGTGATTATATGGCTAATATCAGAGGTGAACTTAAACTTGTTAGCAAACATGCTTCTATGGTTACCACTCAAGTAGAACAAGTACTTAAAGCTCAAAAGGAATTGCTCAATGAGATGAATAGTAATAAAAATGATTATGTTGTTAAAGTGGCTACTAGAACTGGTAGAATGACTCAGGAACCTTTGTATCTTGAAGGCCACCCTAAGAGAATTGAACAAGATTCTCAGAGAAATAAAATTGATGCACATAGCTCTTCTAAAAAGAAGAAAAAGCAAAATGATAGAACTGTGCAAACTTCTAGTAAACCTATTGCTGAACCACCTGAAAATACAAAGGATATTTCTATTTCTGAAGCTGAAACTCAATCTGGTAATGAACATGAACCTAATGAAAATGCTAATGATGATGTTCATAATGATGCTCAACCTAGTAATGATAATGATGTAGAAATTGAACCTGCTGTTGATCTTGATAACCCACAATCAAAGAATCAACGTTATGATAAGAAAGACTTTGTTGCTAGGAAACATGGTAAAGAAAGAGAGCCTTGGGTTCAGAAACCCATGCATTTTCTTCCCAAACCATCCAAGAAAAAGGATGATGAGGATTTTGAGCGCTTTGCTGAAATGATTAGACCTATCATTTTGCGTATGCGATTAACTGATATACTCAAAACCAATCCTTATGCTAAGTACATGAAAGATATTATTACAAATAAAAGAAAGATACCGGAAGCTGAAATTTCCACCATGCTTGCTAATTATACTTTTAAGGATGGAATACCAAAGAAACTTGGAGATCCAGGAGTACCTACTATACCATGCTCCACTAAAAGAAACTATGTTAAAACTGCTTTATGTGATCTTGGAGCCGCTGTTAGTGTTATGCCTCTCTCTTTATATCGTAGACTTGATTTGAATAAGTTGACACCTACTGAAATATCTTTGTAATTGGCTGATAAATCAACTGCTATACATGTCGGTATTTGTGAGGACGTGCCTATTGTGGTTGCAAACGTTACTATTTTAACGGACTTTGTTATTCTTGATATTCCCGAGGACGATAGTATGTCTACTATTCTTGGAAGACCTTTTCTTAATACTGTAGGGGCTGTTATTGATTGCAACAAAGGCAATGTCACTTTTCATGTTAATGGTAATCAGCATATGGTACATTTTCCGAGGAAACAACCTCAAGTTCATAGTATCAATTCTATCGGAAAATTCCATCGATTATATTTGGAGGTTTTGAATTTCCTCTTCCTACTGTCAAGAAGAAATATGATATACTTATTATTGGGGATGTGCATATCCCCGTTGAGGTAACCTAGTGTTATTCGAAATTTCTCCGGTATCATGTTAATCGGAATGAGTTTGTTAACAAGACTTGATCAACCTTGTTAGTGGATTCCTTTTGACGAGCATGAGATGGATGAAATTAGAAGCACAACCTTCTGTACCCTCTCTATAATTTCTGTTATTTAGTTGAAGTAAAATTAAAATAAATAATTTCATGTCTGTTATCTGATTATCCGTGCAATATAAAAATACCTCGAAAATAAAATTTCTCCAAATGCCCTGAAAATTAAATATGATTTTTTTATATAATATTTGAGGATTTATGGAACAAAGAACACACCAGGGGGGCAACCACCTTGCCACAAGGGTGGAGGGCGTTCCCCCTGCCTCATGGGCCCACGGTGGCCCTCCTCCACTTATTCTTTCAACCACACACTCCTTCTTCCTCCCCCAAACACGAAAAACTAGCTCAAACCCGAGTCCAAGCTCGTTTTGCTGCCATTTTTCGATCTCCTTGCTCAAAGCACCTCTCACAAAACTGCTTGGGGAGATTGTTCCTTGGTATGTGACTCCTCCATTGGTCCAATTAGTTTTTGTTCTAGTGCTTTATTCATTGCAAATTTTTGCTGCTTAGGTGACCCTGTTCTTGAGCTTGCATGTCAAATTTATATGGTCAAAAGTAGTTTTGATGCATGATATAGGCCCTAGGAACTTGTAGGAGTAGTTGCTATCAATATTATTGAGTTTGGTTTACTTTTATTTTCAAGTTACTAAAAAATTTCAGAATTTTTCAGAGGAAGAAATATGCTTAGGAAAATGTTCCAAGGTGGTTCTTCAAAGAAGCAAGGACCCAGGCTCGCAATGCGTGATGCTGACGAAGAACCACCAAGAGACGCTCCAGTGCGTCCTTGTGAGTGGCCTTCTGAAAATTTTATGGATCGAGCGGGAATTAAAGAAGAATTTAACGCATATTTGTGTAATGCCGATCTTGAGGACTTTGAGGCAGACAAATGCCCCCAGTACCATGAGCTCACAAGCTCTTTTGTGAGGAGGTTTGAGTATTCATCTTCGCGTAATTCTCCTTCAGTCTAAATGACAAATCTTATACCATGGACTTAGAGGATTTCACTTTTGCTTGCAAACTTCCACAGTGGGGTAGTGTTAGGGATCCCCCTAAATCTGAATTTAGAAAATTTCTTGCTAGTATAACTGTAGGGGAATCTAGAGATATAACGCAGGCTACCATAGGGAGCATTCACTTTCCTGCTATACATTATTTTTCTCTCTTCATAGGTAGGTGCATAAATGCTAAGGATGAAGCATGTCACATGTGTGTCCCTGACCTTAGCATTCTCAGGAGTGCTGTGTCAGGAGACCAATCTTATCATATGGGAGCCATTGTAGCTCATAGGTTGCATCATAATAGACATAATGGAGATTTCTTCGGAGGAATTTATGCAACCCGCTTAGCTAAATTTCTTGAGATAGATGTTCGTGAAGGAGACATGGAGTTACCTCCTACTTATTTAGATTTTGATTCTATGGTTTCCCACCATTTTGTCGAGAGGAACGAATCACCTCTCCAGTACCGACTAATCTTTGACAGACGTCGTGTTGTCCATATTACTCTCCTTGCTCCTGCTTTCTTTGATTATCAGGCAAGAGGAGGAAATACTATTACCAGAGAGGAGGCAGATGAGTATGAGAGGAGAGCGGAGGCCGCTCGTCGCCACGCTGCAGCTCAGGAGGCGATAGCCGCTGCATCACAGTACGACCCCAACAACTATTATTATGGATATCAGCCAGGCCAGCCGTGGCCATAAACCAACTTAGGCCAAAAGCCTAAGCTTGGGGGAGTACATATTTCTCACCAACATTACATTTATGTTCACACACACTCATTGCTAGATGTCGGTGTTCATACTTTTTCATTGTATCATCCATGCTAGTTTATTTTCTTTTATGCTTTCTTCTCGTGTGTTTAATAAACCTTAAGAAAACCAAAAAATTAGTTGTAGCTTTTAATTATTTACTTTCCATGCCTGTAGTAGTAATTAAAAAGAAAACCCAAAAATATTTCATGTTCTTCTTTTGCTTGTTGAGAGCTTTCCCGTGTAAATAGTTTTATTTATTTTCTTTTCTTTGGGGTCAGTAGGAGAAGACCATGATTAAATTGTTGAAATGGCTCTTATATGCATTATTGTTTATCTGATAAAAGAGCCCATATTGCTTTGTCTTCTCCTGTTTATGGAATGCTCACAGATTCCAGCTTAGTCCAATGCGCGTGCACTCTTATTATTATTCAAATCGTTCGATCGTGCAAGTGAAAGGCAATTATGATGATATATGATGGACTGATTGAGATGATAAAAGCTGGTACGAACTCGACCTCTTTTGTTTTTGTAAATATGATGAGTTCATCATTCTTGATTCAGCTTGTTATGAATAAACATGTTTGCAATGACAATTAGAGATCGTAATTGCTTGTGCCATGCTTGATTAGCTATGAGTTATAATGGTTTACATTGCGTGCCAACATGTTATTAAAATGGTTATGATGTGGTATGATAGGGTGGTATCCTCCTCTGAATGATTTAAGTGACTTGACTTGGCACATGTTCACGCATGTAGTTGAAACAAATCAACATAGCTTTCATGATATTTATGTTCATGGTGGATTATATCCTACTCATGCTTGTATCCAATGTTTATTAATTTTAATGCATGTACATGGCTGTTCTTGCACTCTAGTTGGTCGCTTCCTAGTCTTTTGCTAGCCTTCACTTGTACTAAGCGGGAATGCTGCTTGTGCATCCAAACTCCTTAAACCCCAAAGTTATTCCAGATGAGTCCACTATACCTTCCTATATGCGGTATCTACCGGCCGTTCCAAGTAAATTTGTATGTGCCAAACTCTAAACCTTCAAATAATCATCCTGTTTTGTATGCTCGAGTAGCTCATGTATCAACTAGGGTTGTCTGTATCTTCCATGTTAGGCGGGTTATTCTCAAGAGGAGTGGACTCCACTCCTCACTCACGAGATAAATGGCTGGTCACTGGGATGCCCAGTCCCATGCTTTATGCAAACTAAATCAAAATAATTGCAAACAAAACTCCCCCTGGGACCTGATGTATGTTGGAGGCACTCGTTGTTTCGAGCAAGCAATGGATTGATGTTTGTTGGTGGAGGGGGAGTATAAACTTCACCATTCTGTTTGGGAACCGCCTATAATGTGTGTAGCATGGAAGATATCGCCATCTCTTGGTTGTTATGTTGACAATGAAAGTATACCGCTCAAAATGTTCTTCACCTCTATTTCAAAACCGAGCTCTGGCACCTCTACAAATCCCCGCTTCCCTCTGCGAAGGGCCTATCTATTTACTTTTATGTTGAGTCATCACCCTCTTATTAAAAGGCACCAGTTGGAGAGCACCGCTGTCATTTGCATTCATTACTGTTAATTTATATTGGTTGTGACTATGATTGGATCTCTTTTACCATGAATTACAATGTCTAGTCAGTCCTTGATCTTTAAAGGTGCTCTGCATTTATGTTTTGCGGTCTCAGAAAGGGCTAGCGAGATACCATCTTGTTATATCATATTATGATTGTTTTGAGAAAGTGTTGTCATCTGAGATTTATTATTATGGCTTGCTAGTTGATTATGCTATTGATATGGGTAATCATGAGACCTGAGAATTATTGCAAATGTGGTTAGTTATAATCTTTGCTGAAAACTTGAATGCTAGCTTGACATATTTATAACAACAAGAGCAAACAGAGTTTGTAAAAGTTTTTCTTTATTTCTTTTAGTTTGTCAACTGAATTGCTTGAGGACAAGCAAGGGTTTGAGCTTGGGGGAGTTGATACGTCTCCATCGTATCTACTTTTCCAAACACTTTTGCCCTTGTTTTGGACTCTAACTTGTATGATTTGAATGGAACTAACCCGGACTGACGCTGTTTTCAGAAAAATTGCCATGATGTTGTTTTATGTGCAGGAAACAAAAGTTCTTGGAATGACCTGAAACTCCACGGAATATCTTACAATAAATAATAAAAAATCCTCGCCAAAGATGAAGACCAGGGGGGCCACACCCTTCTCACGAGGGTGGGGGGCGCCCCCCCCCCCCCTAGGGCGGCCCCCTACCTCGTGGCCCCCTGGAGACCTCCCGACTCCAACTCCAACTCTATATAACTGCTTTCGGGGAGAAAAAAATAGGAGAGAAGAAATCATCGCATTTTACGATACGGAGCCGCTGCCAAGCCCTAAAACATCTCGGGAGGGCTGATCTGGAGTCCGTTCGGGGCTCCGGAGAGGGGGATTCGTCGCCGTCGTCATCATCAACCATCCTCCATCACCAATTTCATGATGCTCACCGCCGTGCGTGAGTAATTCCATCATAGGCTTGCTGGACGGTGATGCGTTGGATGAGATTCACCATGTAATTGAGTTAGTTTTGTTAGGGTTTGATCCCTAGTATCCACTATGTTCTGAGATTGATGTTGCTATGACTTTGCTATGCTTAATACTTGTCACTAGGGCCCGAGTGCCATGATTTCAGATCTGAACCTATTGTGTTTTCATCAATATATGAGTGTTCTTGATCCTATCTTGCAAGTATATAGTCACCTATTATGTGTTATGATCCATTAACCCCGAAGTGACAATAATCGGGATAATTACCGGTGATGACCGTAGTTTGAGGAGTTCATTTATTCACTATGTGCTAATGCTTTGTTCTGGTTCTCTATTAAAAGGAGGCCTTGATATCCCTTAGTTTCCATTAGGACCCCGCTGCCATGGGAGGGTAGGACAAAAGATGGCATGCAAGTTTTTTCCATAAGCACGTATGACTATATTCGGAATACATGCCTACATTACATTGACGAATTGGAGCTAGTTCTGTGTCACCCTATGTTATGACTGTTACATGATGAACCACATCCGGTATAATTATCCATCATTGATCCAATGCCTACGAGCTTTCCATATACTGGTTTATGCTTATTTACTTTCCCGTTGCTATTGTTACAATCACTACAAAATACCAAAAATACTACTTTGCTTTCATTACTCTTTTGTTACCGTTACCATCACTATCATATTACTTTGCTACTAAACACTTTGCTGCAGATACTAAGTTTCCAGGTGTGGTTGAATTGACAACTCAGCTGCTAATACTTGAGAATATTCTCTGGCTCCCCTTGTGTCGAATCAATAAATTTGGGTTGAATACTCTACCCTCGAAAGCTGTTGCGATCCCCTATACTTGTGGGTTATCACCTCCCCGGACAGATCTTCGTATTCAGCGGCTTCGTACTGCAGGCCAACTAGCTTGGTTATCACCTCCCCATTAGGTCAGGTTTGGAAGCTTGAACTATACCGCCAACATCCGCGGAGACTTGATCTTCAACGGATTCGAACCCATGTCAGGTGCGCCGCACAGTCACGATGAGCATGATTTAGATCTGCCATCGGACAGTGTTCGGGAGATCACACCTATAACTACTCCGGCCCTCAATCCGGAACAGATCGCGCCATCCGAGGACGGGTGGATGGACCCCGCCACGGAGGCCGCACACTCAGCGACGATAGAGCGGAATACTGACTTCACCTCCTATGAAACATGTGTTGCCGGACACACGGATTCGTCCCCGGCCACAGACTGCAAACCGCTCGCGTCCGTGCCCATCCAATCTGATTGGGCACCAATCATGGAGTTCACCTCCGCGGATATCTTTCAGCACTCGCCCCTAGGCGACGTGCTAAACTCATTATGGTCTCTCTCCTTGTCAGGAGACCCTTGGCCGAACTATGTCCGGCTCGAGCGGGAAGCGGACAACGAAGAAATTCGTTCCCCACTCACCACCCACCTAGTAGCCACTGTCGACGACCTAACCAACATGCTCGACTTCGACTCCGAAGACATTGACTGTATGGACGACGATGCGGGAGACGAATAGGAACCACTGCCCACAGGGTGCTGGACTGCCACCTCACCGTATGATATATACATGGTGGACACCCCCAAAGAAAGCGATGACAATAAGGCAACGGAGGATAATCCCCCGAGAAGCAACCCAAGAACCGACGTCATCGGCGCCGCTCTAAGCCCCGCCATAGCAAAAACACCGATACCTGCACAGGAGACAATAACTCTGCAAATAATGCCGAAGACGAAGACAATCCCCTCTAGCCAGGCTTTGAGCAGGAGGATGGGCAAGCCAGCCCTAATGAACAAGCAGCAGATGGAGAATCAGAGGATGACAATTACATACCTCTCTCCGGAGACGAGGTGAGCCTCGGCGACGAAGAATTTATCGTGCCTGAGGATCCCGTCGAACAGGAGCGCTTCAAGCGCCGGCTTATTGCCACAACAAAAAGCCTGAAGAAAAAGCAACAACACACTACTAGAGAAAAGCTTACCAGTAGCGCTGGTTTTTGTGCTACCAGTAGCGCGGGCACCAGCGCTACTGCTACGGCGCTACGGCTATTTTATAGCAGTAGCGCGTTTTTAGGCAAGCGCTACTGGTAAGTTCAAGTACTAGTAGCGCGTTTTTACACTAGCGCTACTGGTAAGTTCAAGTACTAGTAGCGCGTTTTTAGGCCAGCGCTACTGCTACCATTTATGTTTTTTTTAGCATTTTGGCATTGTACATGTTTAAACAGATATATCTTTTATACAATAACAACTCATCATGAACTAGTCTGTTTAAATAGCATATTCATTACCACTTGTCATCACCACCAAACAATGTTCGTCAATGAGATATCATATAACAAGTTGGTCGCTAGTCATAATCATAACTCCTCCTCATCATCATCAACTCTAACACATTATAGCACATAATAGCACATTCTAGCTACGACCTACTCCTCTCATAGGACCTACTCTACCCTCTCTTAGGTAAAATATCATAAAACAAGATAGGCATTGACTCTCCATTAAGGAAAATTGACTCTCCATAATAAAGAACGGAGATCATCCTGTCTCCAAGTCTTGGCCTATGCACAATGTTGCTTCCAAGTAGCTCTCTACGATGGTTCAAACATTTTTTGAAATCATTTATTATCATGGCTTCCTCGCTTATAGAAATCCGGTATGGACAGGAGTGATGTGGATACTGCGGCTGACCTGGCCGTGGTGGCCGTAAGCTCATAACATTAACACGACCTCTCGGCAACATCAGATGAGGCACACAATCCATCGGGATTTTCTGTTCAAAAACATAGTAATAACTTTGTAGTTAGCAATGTAGTTTAGTTTTAGAAGAATTTATGCAAAAGATGCACGGATGTCGTAATAGTAGAAACTCTTACCATGATATATCCATTGATGTTACCGTAGTTCAACACGTGCACTAGTGGCACGTATTGACCATAATGTGGAGGAGTTTGATAATAGCTATTGTAATTCTCAAGATTAGTAAAAAATGCGATAAGACCATCTTGCTCCTTATAAGTTAATTGTGCTTCATCATTGTAGTAGTAGGTTCTATCTACCATTTTCCGTACATTTTTTGAAGAATGAAAATAAGTTGTCAATGGAAATAAGTTGTCAAATATTTTGAAATAAACAATATAAATTACTTACTAAATATGTTTAAGAAACTCACATAGCGGTAGAACTGGAAGCGTGTCAACAAGGACCCAAATGGTCATATCATTTTCATCGATGTTAGGATCACCAAGATTGAAGGTGAGAAGCATACCCTCGTGAAAATCATACGCCTTGCAAAGGGCTTCCCAATTCAGGCAACCAAAATTGGATGAGTTCACAGAATTGTATAGATTTACAGCAAAATCATAACCATGATGGGTCCTTAGTTGAATTATCTTTGTCTCCATTCTTTCATGATCTTCAAAACCCATCTTCTCCAAGACATAGTCTCTTGCATGGCATGGGATAAGCTAGTCAAATTGTAAAAGACGGAAATTACACGTTGAAGAAGCAGAGAAGTCGTGCAAAAAATAACAAAAAACACTTGTCGCCGTTGCGTACCGTTTCAACATCGAAGGTCTCTTGGAGCTTGATGCTGAAGCGCCGACCTTCTACCAGGTGAGGCCTGTCGCACAGACCGCGCTCATCTTCGCAGTACTCGCACATAGCAAATTCCCTTTCGTCATCAGACATTTCCTAATAGGTAATTAATAATCCATCATCGAATACATATATAGTAGTTTGTAGCAAAGATCATCATATAACAACTAAAACACCTAAAATTTGTAGTTTGTAGTAGTTTGTAGCAAAGATCATCATATAATCCATCATGAATACATATATAGTAGTTTGCAGCACAAACTGCGCTCATCTTTTGCATTCAATAAGCAAATAACTAATAGGTAATTAATAATCCATCATCGAATACATATATATATAGTAGTTTGTAGCAAAGATCATCATATAATATCACTAATACATCTCGAATAATAGCTCCTCTAGGTTCAGTGGGCCGCGGTGGACACCCAAAGAGAAGGAACCATCACCGGATCATAGCTTCAGTGAGATCCCCAAAGAATCTGCCAGGCATTGGAGAACCGGCCGTTCGCCAACGCAACCAAGTAGAGCTGGACGTGCGCGTTTTCCTCCGTGACACGGTGCTGTACCGCCTACGCGGGGGACTCAAGCCTCTCCACCGATGCAGGCCCATGTGACCGCCACCAAAGAAGCTCTGGGTCGATGACGGGCTGGCTCCTCACTAAGCTGCGCTCACTAGAACGTAGCACAACCCAGTACCAGCCCGGTGGAGCCCAGTCCCGGACATGGCCCCTTGGCTCAACCAGGAGTCCTCCGCCGAGTCGACGACGAGGATGCGGGATAGGCATCTTCGATGTCGAGAACAAAATGCTTAATTATGAAAACAAAATTAATAAACACTTAGCAAAATTTGGCATGACCTTTGCTAAAAACAGGACATATCGAGCGCCTGAAATTTGCCAGAACGTAAATGAATCAACATTTCTGGCAAAACATAGGCCACTCGGAAAAATATGACATGTCCAAAATGTGACATGTTCAAAATATGACATGTCCACTGCAAATTTGCATATAACAGGAAAAATTGCTTTAACTAAAAAAATAACGGAAGCGTTTTGTTGATGTAGTCGTACGTCTTCACAGCCCGACCGATCAAGCACCGAAACTACGGCACCTCCGAGTTTTAGCACACGTTCAGCTCGATGATGATCCCCGGACTCCAATCCAGCAAAGTGTCGGGGAAGAGTTCCGTCAGCACGATGGCATGGTGACGATCTTGATGTACTACTGTCGCAGGGTTTCGCCTAAGCACCGCTACAATATTATCGAGGACTATGGTGGCAGGGGGCGCCGCACACGGCTAAGAATAAGATCACGTGGATCAACTTGTGTCTCTAGGGTGCCCCTTGCCTTAGTATATAAAGGATGGAGGAGGAGGAGGCCGGCCAAGGCAATTGGTGCGGCCAGGATGTGGAGTCCTACTAGGACTCCAAGTCCTAGTAGGAGTCCACCAAGAGGGGAGGAAGGGAGAAGGAAGTAGAGGAGAAGGAACGGTGGCCGACCCCCTTTTCCCTAGTCCAATTCGGACCAGAGGGGAGGGGGGCGTAGCAGCCACTTGGCCCTTTCTCCTCTTCCCACTAAAGCCCATCAAGGCCCATTGCTTCTCCCGTAACTACCCGGTACTGTGAAAAATACCCGAATCACTCGGAACCTTTCCGATGTCCGAATATAGTCGTCCAATATATCGATCTTTACGTCTCGACCATTTCGAGACTCCTCGTCATGTCCCCGATCTCATCCGGAACTCCGAACTCCTTCGGTACATCAAAACTCATAAACTCATAATATAACTGTCATCGAAACCTTAAGCGTGCGGACCCTACGGGTTCGAGAACAATGTAGACATGACCGAGACACGTCTCCGGTCAATAACCAATAGCGGGACCTGGATGCCCATATTGGCTCCTACATATTGTATGAAGATCTTTTATCGGTCAGACCGCATAACAACATACGTTGTTCCCTTTGTCATCGGTATGTTACTTGCCCGAGATTCGATCGTCGGTATCCAATACCTAGTTCAATCTCGTTACCGGCAAGTCTCTTTACTCGTTCCGTAATACATCATCCCGCAACTAACTCATTAGTTGCAATGCTTGCAAGGCTTAAGTGATGTGCATTACCGAGAGGGCCCAGAGATACCTCTCCGACAATCGGAGTGACAAATCCTAATCTCGAAATACGCCAACCCAACATGTACCTTTGGAGACACCTGTAGAGCTCCTTTATAATCACCCAGTTACGTTGTGACGTTTGGTAGCACACAAACTGTTCCTCCGGCAAACGGGAGTTGCATAATCTCATAGTCATAGGAACATGTATAAGTCATGAAGAAAGCAATAGCAACATACTAAACGATCGGGTGCTAAGCTAATGGAATGGGTCATGTCAATCAGATCATTCATCTAATGATGTGATCCCGTTAAATCAAATAACAACTCTTTGTCCATGGTTGGGAAACATAACCATCTTTGATTAACGAGCTAGTCAAGTAGAGGCATACTAGTGACACTCTGTTTGTCTATGTATTCACACATGTATTATGTTTCCGGTTAATACAATTCTAGCATGAATAATAAACATTTATCATGAAATAAGGAAATAAATAATAACTTTATTATTGCCTCTAGGGCATATTTCCTTCATTAAAAACCTAGCTAAATTTCTGTCCTAACTTTAAAACCTAGCTAAATTTAAAAACCTAGGGTTCATACGAAATAACTAGGGTTCATACCTAATCTGTCCTAGCTAAGGTACGATCATAACCTACATTATTCTAATAACCTACATTTTTTCAACTACATAGGATTCAAAATAACTACTCTAATAACTATAACTAGGGAGGAAGGGAGGAGGAGGAAGGAGGGAGGAGTACCTCTCGGTGGAGGAGGGCCGGCTCAGGGGCTGGGGCAGCGGGCGGAGGAGGAGGCCGATGCGGGGTAGCTGGGCGGCCGGCGGGGAGGAGGGCCGGTGCGGGCGAGGGTGGCCGACGCAGGGAGGAGGGCCGGCGCGGGGGACGGCAGCGTGCGGGGGTCGACGGCGGCGCGCGGGGGATCAAGGGAGGAGTGTGGAGTGTGGAGTGTGAGTGAGAGTGATGAGTCCGGGCCGGGGGGTGCGTGGGGGGAGGTAGTGGGCTTAACAGCAGCGCGGGCAATGGGTAAGCGCTACTGCTAAGCCCACTAGCTGTAGCGCGGGCGCAAATCACATGCTACAGTTAAGTGGCCTACCCTTTGGCCCTGACGGCCCGCTAAACAGCAGCGCGGCCCACGCCAACCAGCCCTACTGCTACACAGTAGCAGTAGCGCCCGATTTCACCGGCGCTACTGGTAAATACTAGTAGCGTGGGTGCCCAAACAGGCGCTACTACTTAAATTCTATGTATAAGCATTTTCCTAGTAGTGACAGCTTTAAGCTGAACAAGATCTGCTAGCGGATAGATGGACTGAGGTCCTCGCAGCCGAGGAACACGAACTCAAGCGCCCAATCAAAAGTTTCCCAAAGCGCAGGTTGCTACCCCAACTTGAAGAGGAAGCATTAAAGCATGCGCTTCCAGCGTATGATGCGGCAGACCGGCCACCTCTTGGCCGGGACAAAGTGGCATATAAGCCCGAAGTCCAGCCCCACCCCGTCGCCAGTCAAACAAAAATAGCAAGGCCCGGGGTAACACGCAGGACCTGCAAGACGTATTGGAAAACAAAGCAGGACACAAAAGATCGATCTTCGGATCACGAGGGCACGCCCCAACACATGACGACGACCGTCATGCCAGATATACCAAAAGCAAATCCGGCCGGGCCGAATACAGCAGACAAGACTCGTACGAACTGCGTCGTGACATAGCCCAGCACAGAGGCGCCGCACACCCCCTATGCTTCACTGATGAAGTAATGGGTCATGAATTCCTAGGAGGGTTTAAACCCGTGAAAGTTGAATCATATGATGGTACTACTGACCCCGTGGTATGGATAGAGGATTTCTTCCTCCACATTCACATGGCCCGCGGGGATGATCTACATGCCATCAAGTACCTCCCGTTAAAACTCAAAGGACCATCTCGGCATTGGCTAAATAGCTTGCCAGCAAACTCCATCGGAAGTTGGGAGAACCTGGCAAACACATTCCTGGACAACTTTCAGGGCACTTATGTGCGTCCACCGGATGCTGATGATTTAAGTCATATAATACAACAGCCCGGAGAGTCAGCCAGGAAATTTTGGACTCGGTTCCTAACCAAAAATAACCAAATTGTGGATTGTCCGGATGCCGAAGCCCTAGCGGCCTTTAAACATAACATCTGTGATGAGTGGCTCGCCAGACATCTCGGCCAAGAGAAGCCAAAGTCCATGGCAACCCTCACAACACTCATGACCCGCTTCTGCACGGGCAAGGATAGCTGGTTGGCCCGTAGCAACAACACAGCAAGCAACCCTGGCACATTGGAGGCTAGAGACAGCAACAGCAAGCCACGTCGCAACAGATACAAGCGCCGCAACAATGGCGATAACGCCGAAGACACGGCAGTCAATGCCGAATTCAGTGGATCTAAATCCGGTCAGTGGAGAAAGGCGTTCAAAAGAAACAATCCGGGCCCGTCCAGTTTGGACCGCATACTTGACCGCTTGTGTCAAATTCACGGCACCCCTGATAAGCCAGCCAACCACACCAACAGAGAATGCTGGGTGTTCAAACAGGCCGGCAAGTTGAATGCCGAAAGCAAGGAAAAAGGGCTGCATAGCGGCGACGAGGAGGAGCCCCGACCGCTGAACATAGGAGGACAGAAGAAATTTCCTCCCCAAGTGAAAACGGTGAACATGATATACGCAACCCATATCCCCAAGCGGGAACGGAAGCGCGCACTCAGGGACGTCTACGCGATGGAGCCAGTCGCCCCAAAGTTCAACCCATGGTCTTCTTGTCCAATCACTTTTGATCGCAGGGACCACCCCACTAGTATCCGCCATGGCGGTTCTACCGCATTGGTCCTTGATCCTATCATTGACGGATTCCACCTGTAACGCCCTCGATGCGGCTATATCTCCCACATGTCGAAGCACGACTTAGAGGCATAACCGCATTGAAAGCAATGTCGCGAGTGAGGTAATCTTCACACAACCCATGTAATACATAAGGGAAAGAGATACATAGTTGGCTTACAATCGCCACTTCACACAAGACATGAATATAACATTACATTATCCAGATACACACAAGGTCCGACTACGGAACCCAAAATAAAAGAAGACTACCCCAAATGCTACACAGATCCCCGATCGACCCCAACTGGGCTCCACTACTGATCAACTAGAACGAAACAACACAAAGGACAAGATCTTCATCGACCTCCTCCTTGAGCTCGGTTGCGTCACCTGCACGGTATCATCGGCACCTGCAAACTAGTTTTGAAAGTATCTGTGAGTCACGGGGACTCAGCAATCTCACACCGTCGCGGTCAAGACTATTTAAGCTTATGGGTAAGGTAAAGGTAGGAGGTGGAGCTGCAGCAAGCGACTAGCATATTTGGTGGCTAACATATACGCAAAGAGAGCGAGAAGAGAAGGCAAAGGCACGGTCGAACAACTATGATCAAGAAGTGATCCTAGAACAACCTACGTCAAGCATAACTCCAACACCATGTTCACTTCCCGGACACCGCCGGAAAGAGACCATCACGGTAACACACGCGGTTGGTGCATTTTAAATAAGTTAAGGTTTCAGGTTTTCTACAACCGGACATTAGCAAATTCCCATCTGCCCATAACCACGGGCACGGCTTTTGAAAGTTCAAATCCCTGCAGGGGTGTCCCAAGTTAGCCCATCACAAGCTCTCACGGTCAACGAAGGATATTCCTTCTCCCAAGACGATCCGATCAGACTCGGCATCCCGGTTACAAGACATCCTCGACAATGGTAAAATAAGTCCAGCAAGACCACCCATTGTGCCGACAAATCCCGATAGGAGCTGCACATATCTCGTTCTCAGGGCACACCGGATAAGCTAAACGTACGGGAGCCAACGTAACCCAAGTTGCCAAGGGACGGCCCCGCACGGTGCTCTGGGTTGGACCAACACTTAGACAAGCACTGGCCCGGGGGTTTAAAATAAAGATGACCCTCGGGATGCGCAACTCCCAAGGGAAAAAGGCTAGGTGGCGAATGGTAAAACCAAGGTTGGGCCTTGCTGGAGGAGTTTTAGTCAAAGCGAACTGTCAAGGGGTTCCCATTATAACCCAACCGTGTAAGGAACGCAAAATCCGGGAACATAACACCGATATGACGGAAACTAGGGCGGCAAGAGTGGAACAAAACACCAGGCATAAGGCCGAGTCTTCCACCCTTTACCAAGTATATAGATGCATTAATTAAATAAGATATATTGTGATATCCCAACAATAATATCCATGTTCCAACAAGGAACAAACTCCAATCTTCACCTGCAACTAGCAACGCTATAAGAGGGGCTGAGCAAAGCAGTAACATAGCCAAACAATGGTTTGCTAGGACAAGGTGGGTTAGAGGCTTGACATGGCAATATGGGAGGCATGATAAGCAAGTGGTAGGTATCGTAGCATAGGCATAGCAATAGAGCGGGCATCTAGCAAGCAAAGATGGAAGTGATTTCGAGCGTATGGTCATCTTGTCTGAAATCCCACAAGGAAGAAGAACGAGTCCATGAAGAAGACAAACGGACGAAGTCGAACGAATCCTCACCACACGACGTTATCGGAACCAACCCGAAGAAGCAACACCGGAAAGAAGCACACAACATAGTAAACAACCAACACATGAACATGGCATGATATGCGGGATGCGGTATGTGATGCATATGCATGATTTGGAAAGGAATGATTAAACCTGGCCTCAACTTGTAAATCCAAGAGTGCCACCGGAAAGGTGAGGTGATTTCGGTTCAAAATGATATAAAGATCACCGGAATCGGATGCGCGGTTCGGAAATGGCAAGCAAAACAAATATGGCACCGGTCTGTGATAATCAGCACGAGACCATCTAAATGCATCAAGAACAACATGCTACAGCACTCCAACATGACAACAAAATACAAGGCAGGTATCCACTCAAGATGCTTGACAAAAGATGAACACTGAGCTACGGCTAATTCACTCAATAACAAGCTCAAACAAGCATGGCAAAAGTGCAAATGATTACAGGTTTCAGACTTAGTGAAATTAACAGCATGCCAGGAATTTATCATCAGGAAGCAATGTTTAGAGCACGATAACTACATGCTACAGGAACATATCATGGCAAAGCAAGGCATGCCATGAAGCTACTCAAAGCATACAACAAAAGTCCCTTAGTGACCATGAGCCAAAAGGAATCAGAAAATACAATTGCAAGCATGTGAACATAGCAAAAACATAAACAGATTCAGACTTGGTGAAAAACTGGAGCATGGCAAAACGATTAACATGTAGGCATGTTTACGAGCTCGATGCACTCACTACGAGGCATTGCATGACAAACTAAGCGTACACCCATCAAGTAGACATGGCACAGAAGCTAGACATGGCAAGAACAACAACATAGCACGCACGGATCAATAGCAACAACCTCGGCAAAATTGCTAAACATGTTAACAATCTGCCAGGAACATTTTATAGGAAAAGTAGAGCTCGATTGACTCAAGCTATGGTGCTCCATAATTGCAAACAAAGACATGGATGGATATAGCACAACATTATCTACAAAACATCCTTACTGATCATGCTCAAAAGAGGCACGGATCACTAGGAAACAACATCAGCATATGGCATAAAAATAATGACAGGGCAAGGACTTTGTGAAATTCGAAGTCCCTGAATTAGCATCATTGAGTAAGCTACTTTGCATGCTTGTGCTAGTCACCACAAAGATCACAAAAATATAAGGCATACACCCCTGTAAAGATGGCATGGCATACTTCAAAACTCATGTAAAGCTCAGGATCATAGCATGCACACATTAATCATGGCAAAAATGACAAAAGTGCATTTGCTGAAACAGATCTGAAACTATCATCACATAGCCCTCTTCCAACAGCATTTCGGGCATCAAGATGAGCTCAAATGAAAATGATGCAATGAGATGAAATGATGTACTCGTCGAGATGAACATTTTGATATGCTACACGCACAAATCGGAGCAACGGTGATGAAGTTATGATGCGATGAAAAATGCACAAAATTACTGGAAATTAGGGCAAAAGTCAACCGAGGTCTCCAGATCCAGATCTGGATCAGCCGGGCGCGGACTTCGAGGTTCACCGGAATGAGGAACTCGCCGGAGAGGAAGCTGGAGGTCGCCGGACTTGGTGGATCCGGCTGGGAGGTGCAGGGCGGCGGCTGGAGTCGGCACCTGGCGCGGTCGCCGGCGAGGAGGGATGGGGAGGCGGCGACAAACGGGCGGCGGGGCCGGCCGGGCATCGGGGCGCGGGCTGCCGGCGCGAGGCGGAGGCGCCGGACGACGACGGCGGCTGGCGGCGGAGAAGCGGCACAGCGCGGCGGACGGGCGGCGCGACGAGGCGGCGCCTCGGGCGAAATGGCGGCGGGGACCGGGCCTCCGGGGCTCCGCCCGGGCCGAGCGGGCCGGCGTGGCTGCGGGTGGTAGCGCGCCATGTGGCGGCCCCCGGTTGGCTGGGCGCGGCGGCGCGGGGCGTGTCCGGCGGGAGCGGACACGTCCGGCGGCGGAGGAGACGAAATTTTAGGGTTAGGGTGCTAAATGACGCGGGATTTTTGGTGGAGGGGCCTTTTTATAGGTAGAGGGAGCTAGGAGGCTCCAAATTGAGCATGGTTTTCGGCCACGCGATCGTGATCGAATGGCCGAGAGGATGGAGGAGGTTTAGATGGGTTTTGGGCCACTTTGGAGGGGTGTTGGGCTGCAACACACACGAGGCCTTTACGGTCCCTCGGTTAACCGTTGGAGTATCAAACGAAGTCCAAATGACACGAAACTTGACAGGCGGTCTACCGGTAGTAAACCAAAGCCGCATGGCAAGTCTCGGTTCAATCCGAAAATGTTTAACACCCGCACACGAAAAGAGGTAGAAAGGGACACCGGAGGACATAGGAGCGCCGGATTGCAAAACGGACAACGGGGAAAATGCTCGGATGCATGAGACAAACAAGTATGGAAATGAAATGCACATGATGACATGATATGCAATGCATGACACGCAAGCAATGACAAGGCAACAACAACGAATAACTGGAAGACACCTGGCACATTGGTCTCGGGGCGCTACACCACCTCACTCGAGTCCTTATGGACGGTGGTAGCAGCCTGAACCTGCTTTATCAGGATACGGTGCGCAAAATGGGTATAGACCCCTTCAGGATCAAACCCACAAAAACCACCTTCAAATGTGTCATACCAGCTGTAGAGGCCTGTTGCACGGGCTCAATCACACTGGAAGTGGTCTTCGGATCTCCGGATAACTTTTGAAGCGAAGAGTTAATCTTCGATATCGTCCCCTTCTGCAGTGGCTATCACGCACTACTCGGACAAACCGCATTCGCTAGATTCAATGTGGTACCGCATTATGCATACCTCAAGCTCAAAATGTCAGGACCTCATGGGGTTATAACAGTTAATGGAAACACAGAACGCTCGCTCCGCATGGAGGAGCACACTGCGGCCCTTGCAGCAGAAGTGCAAAGCAGCCTTTTGAGGCAAACCACCAATTCGGCGACAAGGTCCACAGACACATTCAAGCGAGTCCGGAATAACTTGCAATAGAATCACCAGGCGCGTTTAGAGCTCGCCTAGCAATTCGTCCTCCGTCCTAGTTCCGGTCAAGCGACGAAATTTGCGCCGCGCGTACATAACTACGCACTAAAGATACCATGGGTATAGGCAGAGGCACGGCTATGGCACGTCCCACAATGCGATTCAACCGCCTCAGGATCAGTATATCTTTATCATTTTCTTCCTTTCAGGACCCTATTCTCTGGAGGCCCTCTCCGATAGCTAGATCATCGGACCCATCACGGGAGGGAAGCACCAAGGGAGCAAGAAGCTTTGACGTACAAGGGAACCCCCAGGTGGTCTCTCATAACAATCGTTATACCTGTTTTACATACCCGCACGCAGCTCACCCTTGGATCGGACATGTCAGATAGTCCTATTTTTGCTTATTGTACTACTTATACACATACGCTTTGACGTATCCTCTAAATAACAATGCACATCGTCAGCTTATTATTACATTTCTTCATCTTCTTCTTTTTTCTTCTTGATTGTCTATTCACGACAAGTTGCTCCCGTACATTCTGGTAGATTCAGTACGCCAGGGGCTTCAGTGTACCCCATAACACGGCAAGAAAAGTCCGAACACTTTCGACAGTGCGGCACGCCGAACTTATAGCATTATATGCATCATCTCTGAATCATGTCTTGGGTCAATAGTTGGGTTTGCCCGGCTCCCATGTTTTGGTGCCTTAAGCAGGCCCGTACCAGAAGCCTGTGCAGGGTGTGCGCCTGCACAGGGCCTCCAGATCGGAGGGGCCCCAGATTTGGTTGGGTACAATTACTAATTGAGTTTTATGTGTGATAATCATGCATTAGTAGGACTAGTGCATAGGCACTTCCGCACTTGCATGCCATTTGAGCAATCTACGCCCGAGATGAGTAGTACCAGACTCCATGCATTTGTAGTACTGGACTCCATCCCGTGCGTGTCCCCCTTCTCTCTCCTCTTCAAATTGGAGGATACCCCTCGATTCTCCAATCATCATCTTCATCAATTAATTTTTTGCAGTTCCCAAAATGAATCAATTATTAGTGGTGAGTAGCTATTGGCAACCATTGCAAATACTTACTAGTGTTCACCGAAGAGATTTTTTAGCGACTGTAAACAATATTTTGAAGGGAATTGCTTATGAAGAAACAATTGAGGATTATGTAAGCTCTTTAATATTCAAAATGTTTTTTGTATATTTCGCAGTTTGCAGCAAATGAGCAACTTCGGTTGCAAATCTTTGTTCGAGTACAGTTATGAATAACAAATTTTCACGTCAAAGCTATTGGCACAAAACTTTCAATGCAACCATTTTTTAGGGGATAGTGTCAAAAATAGAAAATTTGGACTCCATATGTTTATATTTGGGAATGGAGATAAGTATATATTACCAAAAAAACAAAAAGGAGTTCCCAGTTTCAGCGAAAAATAAAGGCTTTGAAAATTTAAGATTCACTTTTTGATCAGATATAATTTCTGGGCAGAACATTGTGCAATATGTAAATTGCTTTTGTAATTAAATTAAATTATGTACAGGGCCTTATTTTAAATTTTGCACAGGGCCTCCAAATTCTTAGGTACGGCCATGGCCTTAAGTTCCACTATATCGGCTAAGGTAGCACTGGGAGAACTACTGCGATTGTGTCCCGGTTCTTCCGGACGAGCACCTCAGTAGAGAAAGTCAAAAACTGACTGTCATGATGCGGTGAGAGCTGGTCGCTGTTCGAGAGGTCCCAAATCCCTAAAGATTTTTTCCGCTTCAGGCGAGGAGTCGGCCTTGTCCAATTTAGGCGTTCATAGCGCCCCAAGTTCGGCCTTCCGAATACTAGGGGCTTCACCAAAATTTAAAATTATAGACTTCTATGGCTAAGTGAGAGTGATAAAGCTTTATAGTATGATTGCCTGGTTCGTTGTGCTGAACACCTCCTTCGAAGGACCCAAAACAGGGATAAAGAGTGATCAGATTTATCCTGAACACCTCAGTACTAGCTACATGGGGGCAGAAGCCGACGACTAGCCAACTCTCAGATTTTATAAACGGCCGCACAGAAGGTAATATTTTAAATCAACAAGCGTTATATAGCGCACATGAACTCGTTTTCATATTACAGGATCACATGAGTACATTTATTCAAATATTACATCCTTAGAACATTCCTCCGCCACAAGGCGGGCACCCTTCAGGACACTGTCATAATACTTTTTGGGGCGGCGATGCTCCTTGCCCTCCGGCGGCCCCTCCTTCACCACCTTCTCGGCGTCCATCATCGCCCATTGCACTTTCGCTCGGGCAAAAGCCCTGCGCACACCCTCAATGCAGACGGACCGCTTTATGACTTCAAGCCGTGGGCAGGCATTCACAAGCCGCCTCACCAGGCCGAAGTAGCTACCAGGCAGGGGCTCGCCAGGCCACATCCGGACTATAAGGCCCTTCATGGCCTGTTCGGCCGCCTTGTGAAGCTCGACCAGTTGCTTCAACTGGTCGCTCAAGGGCATCAGATGTTCAGTCCCAATATACTGAGACCAGAACAACTTCTCTGTCGAGCTCCCTTCCTCGGCCCGGTAAAATTCCGCGGCATCGGACACACTACAGGGAAGATCTGCGAACGCTCTTGGAGAGCTCCGAACTCGGGTAAGTAAAAAGAAAAGTTTCCTTAACATGCTTGCTTTGCATAATGAATTCCTTACCCGCCGCTATCTTCTGGACCGCTTGAAGCTCCTGGAGGGCCTTGTGGGCTTTGGCCTTGGCATTTTTTGCATTCTCAAGGGCCTTCGCAAGCTCAAACCCTTGAGTCTTAGAGTCATGCTCCAAGGACTCGTATTTTTTGACGAAATCCTGGAGCTCTTGCTGCACCTCGCCGACCTCTGTCTTCGGCCTCGGACAATGCCTCCTTCAGGGCCGCCACTTCGGTCGTGGCCCCTAGTAAAATTCATGATGATCCTGTGACTTAACAACCACATTCTTTTTTATTCCTTATCAATATACAGACGGGTATTACTTACTTTTGTTCTCTTCGAGCTGCCTCTTGGTAAGGCTGAGCTCTTTTTCGGTCCGCTCAAGGTCCCTGTGATTATTCTGATTAGACTCCTGTGATTATTATTTGATCCTCTATTCGGCCTTTATTCACGAACACCAAACAGAGCATCAGGGGCTACTGTCTATGCTATAACATTTTCTTATAAATTTATTACTTACCTCAAAGCCTGTTAGGAGGCTGGCACAGGCTTCAGTCAGTCCGCTTTTAGCGGACTGAACCTTCTCTACCACCGCACTCATGACAGTGCGGTGCTCTTTGTCAATGGAAGCGCCGCGAAGCGCTTCCAGCAAGTTGTCCGGTGCCTCTGGATGGACAGAGGCCATCGGCACAGATGGCTCGCCCTCCTTAGTGAGGGGTCGCCTGACAGAGTCCGGAACCACTGGAGGTTCCGGCGCAATATTCGTCTGGGGGTCGGACTTGCTGCCCCCGTCATTAGGGCCCATGGAAGCCTTGCCTCCCATGTGCCTAGCGTCTAGGAGGTCGCCTTGGGGCGCCCCCAGAACTACCTTCCCTTGGTTTGGTGCCCTTCGAGACAACACCTCGGCATCGTCCATAGGGCGGGGGGAGGAGGCGGTCGGGAGAGAACCACTGTTCATCTCCGACAAGCACAGAGACCCATCCGAAGAGGATACGTCGAGATGGTCCTTGGGTGGCCTGCATGATCATGTTCGGCATGATAAGAAACAATAAAACGAAATATACCAGAATTGTTATGGTATCCGGATACTTACGATATCGCCAGGGGCTTGTCCCTGGGAAACCACTCCTCGTCGTTGAACGCGGACGTGGTGGAGCGGTCCGGAAGGAGGGTTCTTCCCTTCTTGGACCCTTCGGCCTCCCCGGATGGGGCGCTCTTCCTTTTCTTATCTCCCCCCGGCTGGATGGGGAGAATTTTCCTCTTCCTCCCCCTCGTCTTCATGGGAGGAGGGCGTCTCGGTGTTATCGGATGACGAGTCCGATACAACCTTGCGCCAGAGACCTTTCCTGGTCCCCGTGGCCTTCTTCTTGGCCTTCTTCTCTGGCGCCTCATAGGGCGCCAGAACTAGCATCTCTGTCAGGAGAGTACTTGGTGGATCTTCGGGCAGTGGGGCCGGACAGTCGATCCGTTCCGATGTCGCGACCCATTCCTGTCAAATAATGTGGAGGCTCAGATCCCTCACATAATTATACTAGGGAAAGAAACGCCTTATGAGATATGAGGAGCTTACCGGATTAGCAGGGCACTTTGCGCTGAGTCCGCGGTCCTCAGTAAGGGGAGGAGGTACCTCGGCACACTTGAACAACACCCTCCAGATGTCCTGGTGCATCGTGTCGAGGAGCTCTCACAGCGTCTGGTGCCTTGCCGAGTCGAACTCCCACATATTGAATGCCCGTCTTTGACACGGGAGTATCCGGCGGAAGAGCATGACCTGGACCATGTTGACAAGCTTGATTTTCTTGCTTATCATATTTTGAACACAGTTCTAGAGTCCGATTAGCTCCACCGATGAACCCCAAGATAAGCCCTTCTCTTTCCAGGAGGTTAGCCGCATGGGGATGCCGGATCGGAATTCGGGGGCCGCCACCCAGTTGGTGTCGCGTGGCTCGGTGATGTAGAACCACCCCAATTGCCACCCCTTCACGGTCTCCACATAGGAGCCTTTGAGCCAGGTGACGTTGGGCATTTTGCCCACCATGGCGCCTCCGCACTCCGCTTGCTGGCTGACCACCACCTTCGGTTTAACATTGAAGGTCTTCAACCACAGGCCGAAATGGGGCTTGATGCGGAGGAAAGCATCGCACATGACGATAAACGCCGAGATGTTGAGGATGAAATTGGGGGCCAGATCGTGGAAGTCCAGCCCGTAGTAGAACATGAGCCCGCGAACAAATGGGTGGAGGGGAAATCCCAGCCCGCGGACGAAATGGGTAAGGAATACAACCCTTTCGTGTGGCTCGGGGGTAGGAACAATCTGCCCCGCGCCTGGGAGCCGGTGCGCGATATCTGCGGACAGGTATCCGGCTTCCTGAAGCTTCGTGATGTTCTTCTCCGTAACGGAGGAGGACATCCACTTGCCTCCCGCTCCAGACATGTTCGGAGTGTTTTTGCGGAGAAGATGCAAACTTGGGCGCTGGAGCTCGAGTGCGCGAGAATGGATGGGCAGGGAAGAAGAAGGCGTGGGTAAAAAGAGGAGTCCTTATCCCTTTATAAGGGTGGTAGAAACTGCGTGCCTCCCCACTTGCCTGGTAAAACTCACTTATTCCCCAAGCGTCGTGATTGATGGCGCGGTTGGGTTACTCACACCCGTATTGATGAGGATCCCGGGATAAGGGGACACAATCTCTGCTTCGACAAGACGTGCCAAGAAAACCGCCTCGCAATATGTGCAGTAGCTGGTTGAGAAAAACGGTTAGAATAATAACCGGGGCCATGGCGTGATGTCAAGTTATGAAAAGTTGTCAGCAGATTAGATTTTTGGAAATATTATACTCTCTATGGTGGTATGTGGAATTTGTTTTGCAGAGCCACACACTATCCTTGTGTTCAAAATCTTCTATGGGGTATCCGGAGGAGGAACCCGCCTTGCAATGCCAAAGACAATATGCGCGCCGGACTCATCGTCATTGAAGACTGGTTCAGGGGCTACTAAGGGAGTCTTGGATTAGGGGGTCCTCGGACAGTCGGACTATATCCCTTGGCCGGACTATTGGATTATGAAGATACAAGATTGAAGACTCCGTCCCATGTCTGGGTGGGACTCTCCTTTGCGTGGAAGGCAAGCTTGGAAATTAGGATATGTAGATCTCCTCCCTTGTAACCGACTCTGTGTAACCCTAGCCCACTCCGGTGTCTATATAAACCGGAGGGTTTAGTCCATAGGACAACAACAATCATACCATAGGCTAGCTTCTCGGGTTTAGCCTCTCCGATCTCGTGGTAGATCAACTCTTGTAATACTCATATCATCAAGATCAATCAAGCAGGAAGTAGGGTATTACCTCCATCGAGAGGGCCTGAACCTGGGTAAACATTGCGTCCCCCGCCTCCTGTTACCATCCGCTTTAGACGCACAGTTCAGGACCCCCTACCCAAGATCCACCGGTTTTGACACCGACAGGCGGCAGTTCTGATATTGGAGAATGCAAAGAGGGTAAATGAGCAGCGCGCCCGCGGTTATTCCTTTTTATGGGGAAGGCGTGGGCCGCCTCTGTACCTTCCACCATGATGTGATGCACGCATGCGGAAACCGCCCCACGCACGACCCCCATGTCACGCATGACCCCCCACGTCGCGTGTTCAACGTGGCTCATGGGGAAGCGCAGCAGATGGAGAAGTTACTGTGGTAAAAATCCGCCCACCTGCCCGCGCACCATTTTGGGCCTAGCCCAACATCGCGTTGCGCTTATGTGTGGCCCATGCCTGGGGGCTCCTGTCGGTGTACAAAAGTAGGGGCTCTTCTTTTGCACCCCTTTACTTGTGCACGGGCAGTCAGAGCCGCGCCCACGGCCACACTAAGCAGGGCAGAGGAGGGAAGCCGGAGCACAAGACGACCAAAGCAACGCCAAGAACAGAGGCGCAAAGAGAGCAAGAGGGCGAGGTGAAATCCCCCGGTAAGACCCTTACCGGGGTGGCTTCCGTAGCCTCGGCAAGATCCTTGCCGGGACAACTTGCCTGACGCCAGCAGAGCGCGCCACCCTTGAGCCCAAGTGGTTCCAACACCATCAACCATGTTGGAACCAAGGCTCGGGAGGCACCTCCGTGGTGGCATGCAGATCTTTGTAGAGATCATAGATACACAAGATCAGATGGGAACCAGAAGACGATGATCCTTGGCGAGATCCTTGCCACGGAAATCAACGAGACCCCCGGCAAGATCCTTGCCGGGGACGACCGCGGTGCCACAGCAAGACCCTTGTCGGGCCCTCGGCAAGACCCTTGCCAAGAATGCCTGCGGGGCCGCAGCCAAACCCGCGTCTGCCAAGACTCCACCACCGCTCCCATACAGCTGCCAGCTAGACCAGCTAGGCAGGCATCTGTGTGGCAGCGCGCGGCCTCTACACCAACTCAGCAAGCACCTGCATGGTGGCATGCAGATCTTCGTGAAGGCTCCACCACCGCGCCAGCCCAGCAGCCAGCCAACGTGGCGCTACAATGCCTCGTCAGCTTGGACGCGCGTCGGAGCCAGGCGAGGCGACGACAACTGGGACGAGCTTCTTTGTCGTCCCCAATAAAGCAAGAGGGGCACGTCGGCAGTCCATTAAATGCGTTTGTCCGACGATGCCAGGAGATAGACTCAGCCCCTGTATACCGTTCCACCTCCCGTGTGCCACTGTGGCGACCCCTTTTTGTATATGAAAGGAGGCCCGAGGCGTACTGGAGGGGGATTCAGATCTTTTGGACTAGAAAGCCACCGCAGCTAGTTCAAGAACACAAAACACCCAATTATACATCAAAGCAGGACTAGGGTTTTACGCGTCTCCGCGGCCCGAACCTGGGTAAACGATTTGCGTGCTGACGGCAGACCCGCTCTTTGCACAACCCCGTGTCCGCCAATCGTAGAAGGGATCCCAGTGACCCCATAGGTGTTGTTTCCCACCGACAACCCCCTAGGCACGCCCTCCTACCTCGTGGCTTCCTCTTGGAGTTCCAGACTTCGACTCCAAGTCTTCTGGATTGCTTTCGCTCCAAGAAAGATCATCGCGAAGGTTTCATTCTGTTTGGACTCCGTTTTGTATTCCTTTTCTGCAAAACTCTAAAATAGGCACAAAAACAGATGCTGGCACTAGGCCTTCGGTTAATAGGTTAGTCCCAAAAATAATATAAAAGAGCATATTAAAGCCCACTAAACATCCAAAACAGATAATATAATAGCATGGAACAATCAAAAATTATAGATACGTTGGAGACGTATCAGTACTCCCCCCTCCTTTAAGGGAGGTCGCTTATTCGATTCCAGAGCCGCTTGGGTTTCTGGAATAGTGTTTGGCTGGGGGGCGGACTGGTCCAGGCCCCCATCATCAGTCCCCGAGGGGATTGTTCCCCTCGTGTTTTCGGCGGCCGAGGTACTACCCTCTGGCGCCGTTGTGGCGGCTTCCTGTACCGCCTCGTGCCCAGGAGAGGCCCTACGGGGCAACACCTCGGTGTCGTCTGTGGCGATAGGCGGGGAGGCTCGCGAAGGTGACTCACTCTCCATCATCTTCAGATCCAAAGAGTTCCCCTTCGATGATTGTTGGGGAAGATCGCGGGCCAGACTAGACCATACAAAACGTTAAATACCATAATCATCAAAACTGAACTTATGTACGGCATCTTCGAATACTTACGATTCGGCAAGGGGCTTTGTCCTGGGGCGCCACTCGGGGATGGGACGTCCGAATCTGAGCTATCTGGGAGGGATATTTTCCCCTTTTGAGTGCCTCTGCCTCTGGATCTTTGGCGGCCGCCCTTTTCTTCTTCTTCCCCTTCGGGGAAAGGTTGTTGTTGGCCTCTTCCTCCTCTTCGTCTTCCTCCTCCTCTGAGGAGTGAGTTTCGGTCTCTCCGGACATCACGTCCGAAGTACCTTTGCGGCGGAAACCATCTTTGGCTTCCTTATTCTTCTTCTTGACCTTTTATTTGGCGCCTGATAGGGCGCCGAGACTAGCATCCTCGTTAGAAGAGGATCTGCTGGGTTTTCGGGCAATGGAGCTGGACATCTGATCCGCTCCGCCTTCTTTGTCCAGCCCTGTTTTACGGAACTCTTAGTGCACTCCTTCTTTTGATTAATGAACTATGTTATGTTCGGAAATATAGCACTTACCGGGGAGTCTGGATGATTGCGGTCGAGGCCGATGTCCCCGTACGTCCCTGACCACGATTTTTGGGTCTTGAAAAATAGCTTCCAGATTGCTTCATGCGTCGTGCCGAAGAATCGCTTCAGGATCTGTGGCCCTTCGGGATTGAACTCCCACATACGGAGAGGCCGCCGTTGGCAGGGAAGGGATCGGCAGATGAGCATCACCTAGATCACATCAATGAGGTTGGTGTCCTTCTCTATGATATTTTTGATGCGCTTTTTCAGCATCAGCACCTCGTCAGATGATCCCCAATCCAGATCCTTGTTGGTCCACGACGCAAGCTGCAGCGGGGATCCAGATCTAAATGCAGGGGCGGCCGCCCACTTGGTGCCCCGGGGTTTAGTGATATAAAACCACTCCTGCTGGCATATCTTGATGGTCTCCACAAAGGCCCCTTTGGGCCAGATAACTTTGGGAAGCTTGCTCACCATGGCACTGCCACAATCTGTGTGTTGCCCATCGACCACCTTCGGCTTCACGTTAAAAATCTTGAACCACAAGCCGAAGTGTGGAGGGATGCGGAGGAATGCTTCACACACGACGATAAACGCCGAGATGTGGAGGAAGGAGTCCGGGGCTAGATCGTGAAAATCCAGCCCATAAGAACAAAGGAGTGGAGGGGAAACCCTAGCCCACGAAGAAAGTGAGGGAGGAACACAACCCTCTCATCGGGCTCTGGAGTGGGGATAACTTGCTCTTTGGCAGGGAGTCTGTGTCTGATTTCCGTTGTCAGGTACCTCGCGTGCCGGAGCTCCTTGATGTCCTTATCCGTCACGGAGGAGGTCATCCACTTGCCTTGCGAGCCGGAACCGGACATGGCCGGAGTATTTGGTGGCGGTGGGAAAGATTGGGACTTGAGCGCTGGAGCTCGAGGACAGATGGGCTGAGGAAGGAGAAGGCGTGGGGAGAAGAGAAGGATTCTTATCCTCTTATAAAGGAAGTGAATATCAAGCCCCCCCCCACGAACCTTAAAACTCGCCTATTCCCAAGGGGTCGTGCAAAATAGCACGGTTGGATTACCCAAACCCGTATTGATGAGAATCCCGCAATAAGGGGACACGATCTCTGCTTTGACAAGACATGTCAATGAGGACCGCGCCTCGAAATACGAAGCAGGAGGCTAAAAATGGTTTAAAATAATAATAAGGCCAGATCTCGCCGAAAAAGTTGTCAGTGGACATAGCATATATTTTTTTAAAGTATTTTACCCTTGTGGTTCATGGTTGTAACTATTATACAGAGCCGGATACAGTCCTTTTGTTCAACTGCATTGGAGTATTCGGAGGAGGAACCCGCTTTGCAATGCCGAAGACAATTTGCGCGTCGGACACATTGTCATTGATACGTCTCCAACGTATCTATAATTTTTTATTGCTCCATGCTATATTATCTACTGTTTTGGGCAATATTGGGCTTTATTTTCCACTTTTATATTGTTTTGGGACTAACCTATTAACCGGAGGCCCAACCCAGATTTTTTGTTTTATGCCTATTTTAGGGTTTCGAAGAAAAGGAATATCAAACGGAGTCGGAATGGAACGAAATCAACTGGAGAAGTTATTTTTGGAATGGAAGCCACCGGATAGACTTGGACTCCATGTCAGGAGATACGGGAGGTGCTCACGAGGGTGGGGGCGCCCCCCCCCCCTAGGGCGCACCCCTGCTTCGTGGGGCCCCCGTAGCTCCTCCGACGTACTTCCTGCACCCATATATATCATCGTACCCTAAAACTTCTAGAACGGAGATTAGATCGGGAGTTCCGCCGCCAGAAGCCTCCGTAGCCACCGAAAGCCAATCTAGACCCGTTCCGGCACCCTGCTGGAGGGGGCAATCCTTCTCCGGTGGCCATCTTCATCATCCCGGTGCTCTCCATGACGAGGAGGGAGTAGTTCTCCCTCGGTGCTAAGGGTATGTACCAGTAGCTATGTGTTTGATCTCTCTCTCTCTCTCTCTCTCTCTCTCTCTCGTGTTCTTGAGGTGATACGATCTTGATGTATCGTGAGCTTTGCTATTATATTTGGATTCTATGATGTTTCTTCCCCCTCTACTCTCTAGTAATGAATTGAGTTTCCCCTTTGAAGTTATCTTATCGGATTGAGTCTTTAAAGATTTGAGAACACTTGATGTATGTCTTGTCGTGGATATCTGTGGTGAAAATGGGATATCACGTGATTCACTTGATGTATGTTTTGGTGATCAACTTGCGGGTTCCGCCCATGAACCTATGCATAGGGGTTGGCACATGTTTTTGTCGCGATTCTCCGGTAGGAACTTTGGGGCACTCTTTGAGGTCCTTTGTGTTGGTTGAATAGATGAATCTGAGATTGTGTGATGCATATCGTATAATCAAACCCACGGATATTTGAGGTGAAATTGGAGTATCTAGGTGACATTAGGGTTTTGGTTGATTTGTGTCCTAAGGTGTTATTCTAGTACGAACGCTAGGGCTGTTTGTGACACTTATAGGAATAGCCCAATGTATTGATTGGAAAGAATAACTTTGAGGTGGTTTCTACCCTACCATAATCTCTTCGTTTGTTCTCCGCTATTAGTGACTTTGGAGTGACTCTTTGTTGCATGTTGAGGGATAGTTATGTGATCCAATTATGCTATTATTGTTGAGGGAACTTACACTAGCGAAAGTATGAACCCTAGGCCTTATTTCCACGCATTGCAATACCGTTTACGCTCACTTTTATCACTTGCTACCTTGCTGTTTTTATTATTTCAGATTATAAATACCTTCATCTACTATCCATATTGCACTTGTATCACCATCTCTTCGCCAAACTAGTGCACCTATACAATTTACCATTGTATTGGGTGTGTTGGGGAAACAAGAGACTCTTTGTTATTTGGTTGCAGGGTTGCTTGAGAGAGACCATCTTCAACCTACGCCTCCCATGGATTGATAAACCTTAGGTCATCCACTTGAGGGAAATTTGCTACTGTCCTACAAACCTCTGCACTTGGAGGCCCAACAACGTCTACAAGAAGAAGGTTGTGTAGTAGACATCAAGCTCTTTTCTGGCACCGTTGCCGGGGAGGTCAGCGCTTGAAGGTATACCTTTAGATCTTGCAATCGAGTCTTTTAGTTTCTTGTTTTATCACTAGTTTAGTTTATAAAAGAAAACTATAAAAAATGGAATTGAGTTTGTCTCATACGCTTCACCTTTTTAATATCTTTCGTGAGTATGATGGAAAGGATAATTGTGCTCAAGTGCTAGAAGAAGAAATCTATGAAATGTTTGGCACTAAATATTTGAATGATGAGCATGATTGCAATGTTGTTAGTATGAATTCCTTGAATATCCATGATGCTAATGATATGCAAAGCCACAAGCTTGGGGAAGCTATGTTTGATGAAGATGATATTTTTTGTCCCCCAAGTTTTGATGAGCAAATTTATTATGATGAAAGCATGCCTCCTATTTATGATGATTATATTGATGAAAGTGGATTTGGAGAGGTCATGACTTTATTTTGTGATGAATCCACTATTTCGGAAGAGGTTCCAATTGATTATGAGAAGAAAGTTGCTATCTATGATGATTATTGTGATGACACGTATGCTTTAAAGAATAATGATAACAATGAAACTTGTCATCTTGGTTTCAATTTTCAATCCCATGATAGTTATTTTGTTGAGTTTGCTCCCGCTATTATTCATGAGAAGAATTTTGCTTGTGTGGAGAGTAGTAAATTTTCTATGCTAGTAGATCATGAAAAGAATGCTTTAGGTGATGGTTATATTGTTGAATTCATTCATGATGCTACTGAAAATTATTATGAGGAAGGAACATATGCTTGTAGGAATTGCAATAATATCAAGTTTCCTCTCTATGTGCTTAAAGTTTTGAAGTTTTGCTTGCATTACCTTCCTATGCAAGTTGATTCTTGTTCCCATAAGTTGTTTGCTCACAAAATCCCTATGCATAGGAAGTGGGTTAGGCTTAAATGTTCTAGTCATATTCTTCATGATGCTCTTTCTATATTTCAATTCTTATCTTTTATGTGATCATCATTGTCATTATCATGCCTAGCTAGGGGCGTTAAATGATAGCGCTTGTTGGGAGGCAACCCAATTTTATTTTAGTTCCTTGATTTTTGTTCCTGTTTAGTAATAAACAATTAATCTAGCCTCTGTTTAGATGTGGTTTTATGCTTTTAATTAGTGTTTGTGCCAAGTAGAACCTTTGGGAAGACTTGGGGAAAGTCTTGTTGATCATGCTGTAAAAAACAGAAACTTTAGCGCTCACAAGAATTGCTGAAATTTTTATTTGGAGAGTGCCATTTAGTTAATTCTTTTTTCATATGATTAATAGATAAATTACTAAGGTCCAGAAATTTATTTGAGAATTTTATGAGTTCCAGAAGTATACGTTTGATCCAGATTACTACAGACTGTTCTATTTTTGACAGATTCTATTTTTCATGTGTTGTTTACTTATGTTTTGGTGATCCAGTTGATGTATGTTTTGGTGATCAACTTGCGGGTTCCGCCCATGAACCTATGCATAGGGGGTTGACACACGTTTTCGTCTTGACTCTCCGGTAGAAACTTTGGGGCACTCTTTGAAGTACTTTGTGTTGGTTTGAATAGATGAATCTGAGATTGTGTGATGCATATCGTATAATCATACCCACGGATACTTGAGGTGACATTGGAGTATCTAGGTGACATTAGGGTTTTGGTTGATTTGTGTCTTAAGGTGTTATTCTAGTACGAACTCTAGGGCTGTTTGTGACACTTATAGGAATAGCCCAACGGATTGATTGGAAAGAATAACTTTGAGGTGGTTTCGTACCCTACCATAATCTCTTCCTTTGTCCTCCGCTATTAGTGACTTTCGAGTGACTCTTTGTTGCATGTTGAGGGATAGTTATATGATCCAATTATGTTATTATTGTTGAGAGGACTTGCACTAGTGAAAGTATGAACCCTAGGCCTTGTTTCCTAGCATTGCAATACCGTTTATGCTCACTTTTACCACTTGTTACCTTGATGTTTTTATATTTTCAGATTACAAAAACCATTATCTACCATCCATATACCACTTGTATCACCATCTCTTCGCCGAACTAGTGCACCTATACAATTTACCATTGTATTGGGTGTGTTGGGGACACAAGAGACTCTTTGTTATTTGGTTGCAGGGTTGCTTGAGAGAGAGCATCTTCATCCTACGCCTCCTACGGATTGATAAACCTTAGGTCATCCACTTGAGGGAAATTTGCTACTGTCCTACAAACCTCTGCACTTGGAGGCCCAACAACGTCTACAAGAAGAAGGTTGTGTAGTATACATCAAGCTCTTTTATGGCGCCGTTGCCGGGGAGGTTAGCGCTTGAAGGTATATCTTTAGATCTTGCAATCGAATCTTTTTGTTTTTTGTTTTAGCACTAGTTTAGTTTATAAAAGAAAACTACAAAAAAATATGGAATTGAGTTTGCCTCATACGCTTCATATTTTTAATATGTTTCGTGAGTATGATGGAAAGGAAAATTGTGCCAAAGTTTTATAAGAAGAATGCATTAAAATGGTTGGCACTAAATATTTGAATGATGAGCATGATTGCAATGTTGTTAGTATGAATTCCTTGAATATCCATGATGCTAATGATATGCAAAGCCACAAGCTTGGGGAAGCTATGTTTGATGAAGATGATATTTTTTGTCCCCCAAGTTTTGATGAGCAAATTTATTATGATGAAAGAGTTCCTCCTATTTATGATGATTATATTGATTAAAGTGGACTTTGAGAGGTCATGACTTTATTTTGTGATGAATCCACTATTTCAGAAGAGGTTCCAATTGATTATGAGAACAAAGTTGCTATCTATGATGATTATTGTGATGACTTGTATTCTATAAAGAATAATGATATCCATGAAAATTGTTATCATGATTTTAGTTTTCAATTGGATTATGCCTCACATGATAATTATTTTTTTGAGTTTGCTCCCACTACTATTCATAAGAAATTTGCTTATGTGGAGAGTAATAAAAATTCTATGCTTATGCATCATGAAAATAATGCTTTATGTGATAGCTATATTGTTGAATTAATTCATGATGCTACTGAAATTTATTATGAGGGAGGAATATATGCTTGTAGGAATTGCAATAATATCAAGTTTCCTCTCTATGTGCTTAAAGTTATGAAGTTATGCTTGTTTTGCTTTACTATGCAAGTAGATTCTTGTTCCCACAAGTTGTTTGCTCACAAAATACCTATGCATAGGAAGTGGGTTAGACTTAAATGTGCTAGTCATATTCTTTATGATTCTCTCTTTATGTTTCAATTCTTATCCTTTATGTGAGCATCATTGAAATCATCATGCCTAGCTAGGGGCGTTAAACGATAGCGCTTGTTGGGAGGCAACCCAACTTTATTTTTGTTCCTTGCTTTTTGCTCCTATTTAGTAATAAATAATTTATCTAGCCTATGTTATGATTGAGTTTTTATGCTTTTAATAAGTGTTTGTGCCAAGTAGAACCGTTGGGAAGACTTGGGGAAAGTTTTGTTGATCTTGCTGTAAAAAAACAGAAACTTTAGCGCTCACGAGAACTGCTGCCATTTTTATTTGGAGAGTGCTATTTAGTTAATTATTTTTGAATATGATTAATATATAAATTCCTCACGTCCAGCAATTTATTTTAGAATTTTTCGGGTTCCATAAGTTTGCGTTAGTTACAGATTACTACAGACTGTTCTGTTTTTGACAGATTCTATTTTTCATGTGCTGTTTACTTATTTTGATGAATCTATGGCTAGTAAAAGAGTTTATAAACCATAGAGAAGTTGGAATACAGTAGGTATAACACCAATATAAATAAAGAATGAGTTCATTACAGTACCTTGAAGTGGTGATTTATTTTCTTATACTAACGGAGCTCACGAGTTTTCTACTTTAAGTTTTGTGTTGTGAAGTTTTCAAGTTTTGGGTAAAGATTCGATGGATTATGGAATAAGGAGTGGAAAGAGCCTAAGCTTGGGGATGCCCAAGGCACCCCAAGGTAATATTCAAGGACAACCAAGAGCCTAAGCTTGGGGATGCCCCGGAAGGCATCCCCTCTTTCGTCTTCGTTCATCGGTAACTTTACTTGGAGCTATATTTTTATTCACCACATGATATGTGTTTTGCTTGGAGCGCCAATTTATTTTGTTAGGATTTGAATGCTGTTATTTATAAAAATGTTTTGCATCTTTTATTTCAAGAAAAGTGGCATTGATAGCCTTTACTATGCGTATGTTACAAGTCTTCATGTTCCTGTTTGAAAGCAGAAAGTTTGCCGCTGTTGCAATAATTCCCTAGAAAAGTCAGAGTATGATAAAATGTTTAAACCTTTTGCATATTAAGCTCTGATAAATTTACTACAGTGGTAATTTTCTTTCATAATTTTTGGAGCTAGGGAAGTAAGGATGTTGCACCATTCTTTACAGACTATCCTGTTTAGGCAGATTGCTGTTATGTTTGCATTGTTTGCATGTGTTTGCTTCTTTAATGATTCTATTTGAGGATAGGACTATTAAATATACAGATACATTTAGTATGCAATGTTGAATAATAATTTTAGTGGATTGCTACAGTAGAGTATGATAAGGTTTTGGCAATGGTTTATACTAACTTATCTCACGAGTCCTTGTTGAGTTTTGTGTGGATGAAGCTTTTGAGATTTAGGGAGACCGTTATATGAGAGGAATTAAGGAGACACAAAAGCTCAAGCTTGGGGATGCCCAAGGCACCCCAAGATAATATTTCAAGAAGTCTCAAGCGTCTAAGCTTGGGGATGCCCCGGTTGGCATCCCACCTTTCTTCTTCAACAAACTATCGGTTAGTATCGGTTGATCCTAAGTTTTTGCTTCTTCACATGATGTTTGCTATTCTTAGATGTCATTTTATTTAGTTTTGCTTGATGTTTAAATAGAATACCAAGATCTGAAATTATTTAATGTTAGAGAGTCTTCACATAGTTGCATAATTATTCGACTACTCATTGATCTTCACTTATATCTTTCGGAGTAGTTTGTCATTTGCTCTAGTGCTTCACTTATATCTTTTAGAGCATGGTGGTAGTTTTATTTTGAAGAAATAGATGAACTCTCATGCTTCAATTATATTATTTTGAGAGTCTTAATAGCATGGTAATTTACTAAAATCCTAATATGCTAGGTATTCAAGAATAATAAAATTCTCTTATGAGTGTGTTGAATACTATGAGAACTTTGATACTTGATAATTGTTTTGAGATATGGAGATGGTGATATTAGAGTCACGCTAGTTGAGTGGTTATGAATTTGAGAAATACTTGTGTTAAAGTTTGTGATTCCCGTAGCATGCACGTATGGTGAACCGTTATGTGATGAAGTCGGAGCATGATTTATTTATTGATTGTCCTTCTTATGAGTGGCGGTCGGGGACGAGCGATGGTCTTTTCCTACCAATCTATCCCCCTAGGAGCATGCGCGTAGTACTTTGTTTCGATAACTAATAGATTTTTGCAATAAGTATGTGAGTTCTTTATGACTAATGTTGAGTCCATGGATTATACGCACTCTCACCCTTCCACCATTGCTAGCCTCTCTAGTACCGCGCAACTTTCGCCGGTACCATAAACCCACCATATACCTTCCTCAAAAAATCCACCATACCTACCTATTATGGCATTTCCATAGCCATTCCGAGATATATTGCCATGCAACTTTCCACCATTCCGTTTATTATGACACGCTTCATCATTGTCATATTTCTTAGCATGATCATGTAGTTGACATCGTATTTGTGGCAAATCCACCATTCATAATTCTTTCATACATGTCACTCATGAGTCATTGCATATCCCGGTACACCGCCGGAGGCATTCATACAGAGTCATCCATGTTCTAGTATCGAGTTGTCATCATTGAGTTGTAAGTAAATAAAAGTGTGATGATCATCATTATTAGAGCATTGTCCCAGTGAGGAAAGGATGATGGAGACTATGATTCCCCCACAAGTCGGGCTAAGACTCCGGACGAAAAATAAATAAAAGAGGCCAAAGAAGCCCAAATAAAAAAATAGAAAGAAAAGAGGCCATAAAAAAAGAGAAAAGGACCAAATAAAAAAATTAAAAAAATGAGAGAAAAAGAGAGAAGGGGCAATGTTACCATCCTTTTACCACACTTGTGCTTCAAAGTAGCACCATGATCTTCATGATAGAGAGTCTCCTATGTTGTCACTTTCATATACTAGTGGGAATCTTTCATTATAGAACTTGGCTTGTATATTCCAATGATGGGGTTCCTCAAAATGCCCTAGGTCTTCGTGAGCAAGCAAGTTGGATGCACACCCACTAGTTTCTTTTGTTGAGCTTTCATACATTTATAGCTCTAGTGCATCCGTTGCATGGCAATCCCTACTCACTCACATTGATATCTATTGGTGGGCATCTCCATAGCCCGTTGATACGCCTAGTCGATGTGAGACTATCTTCTCCCTTTTTGTCTTCTCCACAACCACCATTCTATTCCACCTATAGTGCTATATCCATGGCTCATGCTCATGTATTGCGTGAAGATTGAAAAAGTTTGAGAACATCAAAAGTATGAAACAATTGCTTGGCTTGTCATCGGGGTTGTGCATGATTTAAATATTTTGTGTGGTGAAGATGGAGCATAGCCAGACTATATGATTTTGTAGGGATAACTTTCTTTGGCCATGTTATTCTGAGAAGACATAATTGCTTAGTTAGTATGCTTGAAGTATTATTATTTTTATGTCAATATGAACTTTTGTCTTGAATCTTTTGGATCTGAATATTCATGCCACAATTAAGAAGAATTACATTGAAATTATGCCAACTAGCATTCCACATCAAAAATTATCTTTTTATCATTTACCTACTCGAGGACGAGCAGGAATTAAGCTTGAGGATGCTTGATACATCTCCAACGTATCTATAATTTTGTATTGCTCCATGCTATATTATCTACTGTTTTGGGCAATATTGGGCTTTATTTTCCACTTTTATATTATTTTTGGGACTAACCTATTAACCGGAGGCCCAACCCAGATTTGTTGTTTTATGCCTATTTC
This sequence comes from Triticum monococcum, assembly GCA_034509565.1. Lineage (NCBI taxonomy): Eukaryota > Viridiplantae > Streptophyta > Magnoliopsida > Poales > Poaceae > Triticum > Triticum monococcum. The sequence continues at coordinate 497,324,024 of CM067845.1, read as the reverse complement.
AGTGTTTCGAAGAAAAGGAATATCAAACGGAGTCGAAACGGAACGAAATCAACTGGAAAAGTTATTTTTGGAACAAAAGCCACCGGATAGACTTGGACTCCACGTCAGGAGATACGGGAGGTGCTCACGAGGGTGGGGGCGCCCTCCCCCCCCCAGGCGCGCCCCCTGCCTCGTGGGGCCCCCGTAGCTCCTCCGACGTATTTCCTGCACCCATATATATCGTCGTACCCTAAAACTTCTAGAACGGAGATTAGATCGGGAGTTCCGCCGCCAGAAGCCTCCGTAGCCACCGAAAGCCAATCTAGACCCGTTCCGGCACCCTGCTGGAGGGGGCAATCCTTCTCCGGTGGCCATCTTCATCATCCCGGTGCTCTCCATGATGAGGACGGAGTAGTTCTCCCTCGGGGCTGAGGGTATGTACCAGTAGCTATGTGTTTGATCTCTCTCTCTCGTGTTCTTGAGGTGATACGATCTTGATGTATCGCGAGCTTTGCTATTATATTTGGACTCTATGATGTTTCTTCCCCCCTCTATTCTCTTGTAATGAATTGAGTTTCCCCTTTGAAGTTATCTTATCGGATTGAGTCTTTAAAGATTTGAGAACACTTGATGTATGTCTTGCCGTGGATATCTGTGGTGACAATGGGATATCACGTGATTCACTTGATGTATGTTTTGGTGATCAACTTGCGGGTTTCGCCCATGAACCTATGCATAGGGGTTGGCACATGTTTTCGTCGTGATTCTCCGGTAGGAACTTTGGGGCACTCTTTGAGGTCCTTTGTGTTGGTTGAATAGATGAATCTAAGATTGTGTGATGCATATCGTATAATCAAACCCACGGATACTTGAGGTGACATTGCAGTATCTAGGTGACATTAGGGTTTTGGTTGATTTGTGTCCTAAGGTGTTATTCTAGTACGAACTCTAGGCTGTTTGTGACACTTATAGGAATAGCCCAATGGATTGATTGGAAAGAATAACTTTGAGGTGGTTTCGTACCCTACCATAATCTCTTCGTTCGTTCACCGCTATTAGTGACTTTGGAGTGACTCTTTGTTGCATGTTGAGGGATAGTTATGTGATCCAATTATGCTATTATTGTTGAGGGAACTTACACTAGCGAAATTATGAACCCTAGGCCTTATTTCCACGCATTGCAATACCGTTTACGCTCACTTTTATCACTTGCTACCTTGCTGTTTTTATTATTTCAGATTACAAATACCTTCATCTACTATCCATATTGCACTTGTATCACCATCTCTTCGCCGAACTAGTGCACCTATTCAATTTATCATTGTATTGGGTGTGTTGGGGACACAAGAGACTCTTTGTTATTTGGTTGCAGGGTTGCTTAAGAGAGACCATCTTCATCCTACGCATCCCACGGATTGATAAACCTTAGGTCATCCACTTGAGGGAAATTTGCTACTGTCCTACAAACCTCTGCACTTGGAGGCCCAACAACGTCTACAAGAAGAAGGTTGTGTAGTAGACATCAGTCATTGAAGCCCGGTTCAGGGGCTACTGACGGAGTCCTGGATAAGGGGGTCCCGGGGTGTTCGGGCTATGTGACATGGGCCAGACAAATGGGCTGTGAAGATACAAGATAGAAGGCCTCCCCCCGTGTCCGGATGGGACTCTCCTTTGCGTGGATGGCAAGCTTGGCGTTTGGATGTGAAGATTCATTTCTCTGTAAACCGACTCTGTACAACCCTAGGCCCCTCTGGTGTCTATATAAGCCGGAGGGTTTAGTCTGTAGAGGCAAGGATAATCATACAGGCTAGGCATCTAGTGTTTAGCCATTGCGATCTTGAGGTAGATCAACTCTTGTAACCCCTGTACTCATCAAAGTCAATCAAGCAGGAAGTAGGATATTACCTCCATTAAGAGGGCCCGAACCTGGGTAAACATCGTGTCCCTTGTCTCATGTTACCTTCGATCCTCAGACGCACATTTCGGGATCCCCTACCCGAGATCGGTCGGTTTTAACACCGACACTCCACTGCACAGCGAGAAAGTATTTCGGTGCCGTTAACGGATGAGCCGAAAGCTCTTCCTTAGGATTGTGAATTCCATCCGTGAGTTCGACAGCTACTTCAAGTGCAAGAAGGATTGCACTGGCACACTTGGATTTACCTCATTCCAGAAGTGCACGACAACTATGAGGATGCTTGCATACGGAGCTCCCGGTGATTCACTAAAAGACTATGGACGCATGGCCAAGTCCACGGCCATTGACTGTTTATACAAGTTCTACAGGGCAGTGGTGGCAGTGTTTGGACCGCAATACTTGGGATCACCCAAAGCTGAAGACACTGCTCGGATCCTAGCACAGAATGCAGCAAGAGGATTTCCTGGGATGCTTGGAAGCATCGACTGCATGCATTGCAAAAGGAAAAACTGTCAATTTTCTTGGCAGGGGATATACAAAGGCGGTCGCAGTGTCGTACTTGAGGCAGTGGCCACACATGACCTCTGGATTTGGCACTCCTTCTTTGGTATGCGAGGAACTCACAATGACATCAACGTATTGCAGTGCTCCCCTGTCTTTGCCAAACTTGTTGAAGGTCATTTTCCTCCGGTGAACTTCGAGGTCAATGGGTGGCACTACAACAAGGGATACTACCTAGCATATGACATCTATCCGAGATGGTCCACATTTGTGAAGACTATCTCAAACCCTGTGTCAGGAGGCAAGAGCTCCCACTTTGCCAAGTGTCAGGAGGCTTGCAGGAAGGATGTCGAGCAGGCATTTGGTGTACTCCAATCTCGATTTTCTTTTGTCCGGTACCCCACTCAGACCTGGTCGAAAGATCAAATGTGGAAGGTTATGACTTTCTGTCATGTTGCACAACATGATCATTGAGAGCGAGCAGGAAGAGTCAATGTTTGACAGTGAACCATATTACATGCAGGATCCTCTTGCCCAAGTTGATCACCAACTACTGGCAACCTGGATTGCCTTCCTCAATATGCGCCAGGAGATCCGAGACCCACAGGTGCATCAACAACTACAGCAGGATCTGATGGAGCACCTACGGAGGCTCAAGGGCAACACATAGCTCGACGTATGATGAAATATGAGTTTTTATTTGTTGAAATATATGATTTGTATTGATTTTATGTGAACTATGTGATAAAAAATAGCTTCTGTTGAATTTGTGCCAAACCATGCTGAATATGGGCCGAAATTGGTGGGCCAATTTGCGCCGAAAGTGAGCTGAAAGTGGATTCGCCCCCAGACCCAATCGAAAGATCAAATGTGGGAGGTCATGACTTTCTTTCATGTTGCACAACATGATCATTGAGAGCGAGCAAGAAGAGTCAATGTTTGACAGTGAACCATATTACATGCAAGATCCTCTTGCCCAAGTTGATCACCAGCTACTGGCAACCTGGATTGCCTTCCTCAATATGCGTCAGGAGATCCGAGACCCACAGGTGCATCAACAACTACAGCAGGATCTGGTGGAGCACCTATGGAGGCTCAAGGGCAACACATAGCTCGACGTATGATGAAATATGAGTTTTTATTTGTTGAACTATATGATTTGTATTGATTTTATGTGAACTATTTGATTTGTATTGATTTTATGTGAACTATGTGATAAAAAATAGCTTGTGTTGAATTTGTGCCGAAGCACGCTGAATATGGGCCGAAACTGGTGGGCCAATTTGCGCCGAAAGTGAGCTGAAAGTGGACCCCCCCCCCCCCCCCCCCCCCCCCGCCGGCGTGCCCTAGGCGGCGCTACGAACGACTGAAGATGTTCTTAGGGGAACCCCTAAAAGCACACCGATAGGAAGAGATTTTTCAGGAGGACACTGGAGATGCTCTAAGTTTTATTCTCTTCAGACTTTTATTTTAAAAATATGTAGTTTAAATTGCTAACCACATATGTCACGTGGCTTATTCCCTTCATCAGACTTTCAAAAAGGAGATAGTACTAATTAGGTAAAAGAAAAGGAGTATGTCATAGCCCCGCGCATCACAGCACCGAGGAGCTCGCCGGAGAGAACAACTGTGCATGATGAATCTGCACGCGGATTGTAAAGAACAAATGTGGTCTTTTTCATGCTCCATGCAATGCAACAGGACATGCGTAGGCGGGTTTCTTTCAGCGTGGCCGTGGAGACGTCCCTGGGGGTGTGATTATTGGCCACCGATGACCGGAGAACCGCCGGAGTGAACACGAGAAAGGGAGAGGCTTGACGTAGAATCCGGAGAAATATGGTTAACACGTAGCACAAGATTTGCAGGCCAGACATCCACGTCCTGGTCTTGCATTTTCTTTCTTTTCATTTCTTCAGCAGCTGCACCCATCCGCACGCGAGAGAAACGTGAGAATGGAAGTTAATTAATTTGCCCGCAAGACATGACATGCCTTCGCACACAGTACTCCCTCAGTTTCTAAATACAACTCCTTTTGGAGTTTTCAATATAGACTATATACGTATGTATAGAGACGTATTGGAGAGTGTAGATTCACTTATGTGCTTCTGTAGTCCATATTAAAATCTTTAAAAAGCCTTATATTTAGAAACGGAGGAGGTATAAGATTTTGCCAGATCTTTTTTAATCTTGGAATAAGAATTATACAACCCTTCAAAATAACTTATACACACTTGCTGGCTCCTCACCTAACCATGGATTCTTGGAACAAAGCCATCAAATGCGATTTGGTGTGATGGGGATGGCCTAAAGAAATGTGATTCCTATCTCCTTTCTCCAGACTGCGGAACCGATGTTGAATACTCCTCAAGTTTGAGGTTGGTCAGAAGTGAGAAAGAATTAAACCTGAAGATTCTGCAGGGACAAACAAAAAGATCACCTTCCTCCTTATATTCCTTAATAGTTAATAGTAACATACTTAACGTTAGCTCCACAAGGTCATTAATTAACCACTGAAAACAACCTTGTCATTCTGTGCCAAAAGAAAGGTGAAAGATGGCGTCCCTTCGATGTTATTGATGACTACCAGTACCACTGTACTAGTACAATCCTTAACCGAACCGCCGACGCTGAAGAACTGTCTATATAGCGAAACTCATTAAGGAACTCTTTGTTTTGCGGGATTCTAAAAACGTAGGAATAGAAAAAATATAGAATTGCTCATCTCAATACTACAAGATTTTGGTTTGTTTGATTGCATCATATGAAAAACAAAGGATTTTTTCAAAAGGTTTGAGTAGACGCTAGTATTTCTATTGAATGTAGTTCATATAGGATTTAATCTTATGAATCAAACAACCAACATAATGAAAATTCATAAGTATTCTAATCCTTCAAAATTCCTACGAAAATCCTTTGAATCAAAGGAGCCCTAAGTCAGTCTATGGTTTACTCCACTTGTTACCTACGAACATTTTGTTCCGCAATGAGATGTAGTCCCAATTCGAGGCACCGTATCGATATGCACAATGTGGTTACAAGTATATATTGGAGATAATTTGACACAACTATGTACATGTTTTCTTCAGCACCTCGTACTTCTGATTTGTAAATCAATAAACCGTTGATATGGATATCAAAATCCTACTATGCTATCAATCAAATCCATTGATGTAAAAAGTCTATGAATCCTGCACATGTTGCGAGATTGGGCATATGACGAAACGCTGCGAAATCTGATTTTGCTTCAGAGGCTGGTTGAGCAAGACAGCTCAAGAAACGAAATTTCCTTTTCATGGATGATTAAGGAGCGGCGACCTACCAATGGACAGCTATTATTATACGCGTCACGCAACGGAAGATGCTTTAATCCCATCACAGATACAATATGCGTCAGCCAAGCCAAGTGGCCGCCCTCACCGACACTCAGAAATCAGCAGCCCGCCCGGTTGTGAGGCGTTCTTCTTGCAAGGATACTGTGCTCTGTTGACCAAGCTAGCAAGAATTGAGTAACACAAATATTCAAGGAAATACTATCAAAATTTCAAGTTGCAAATTCTCAATTTAAGATTACAAGTTCACAAGAAAGACCTCCAGAGCATTTACTGGTGGTGGATTTGCAAGAGCCAACACAAAAGACAGACTACAGGAGTAGTTTTTTTTTTCTGTGGTTCTTGTTCTCTTCTCTTCTACTGTTTTGATTTGATATGCTTTCATTTTGTTTTGGTCTGTCTGCTTTGTTATGCTTGGTCTTTCGGCTGGCTGTACTCTTTGTGCCTTCTTTCGCATTTGATTCTAATATGAAATGACGCGTGTTTGGCCGCCTGTTGGAGAGAGAGAAAAAGGACAAACTATTGTTCAGATTGCATATCATCTTTATGTGAGTATATGATGACTTTACGGAAGCTATTTAGTTTTAATTAATGTTTATTTCATTCTTTTTCTAGAAAGATCATCCTCATGGCAACAGGTTAGCTAAATGCAATTTGTCACTGTCATTTGCGAAAGATCGGTGCTTCCTTTAAGAAAAATGGGTCAGGTGGTGGTACTTTGAGTACCATGCAAGTTGAAAGAACCCTTCTGACAGAAAAGTAGCATTTTTTTTACATTGTTATATTTATAAACCACGTTGGATCCTCACACGAATATCCTTAATACTAACCGGCAGTGTTTAATTAAGGTATTTTTCTAGTACATGCAAGGTGTAAGCAGACTAAACTACTCATATGTACAGCGATTTCCTTTTAATTCAAGAGAGTACTGCTGCTGCTGCAAATTTGAGTTATGTCCTCTGAAGTCTGAACTTGGAATGCAATCCTGAAGCCTATCGTACCTATTATCAGGAATCTTCCCTGAAATTTTCTGTTTCTGCATGGCACATAGGGGCTAGGGCACACCATTAATTCTGGTCAACACAGGGGTCAGAAAAAAATTGGAATTGTTTATCCTACATGACAGTTTCCTCGAAAACAACAAAAAAATGTAACAAAAATCTTTTGGGGCCTGATGAATCTCGTGTCAGACGGTGAGTAAAAAAGTTTGCACTAGTCAATGGTGCATCTTGTGGTTTTGCACATGATCCGTTAAACAAATGCACTAGTGTGCAACTTGAGTTTAAGTCAATGTTTGGCAGGACAAAGGAAACCACACCACACCACACCAAGGTACTAATGACAATCCCTGAAATGCAGTAACGGGCTTTACAAGAAATCTAGTTACCCAGTTTGCCATGTTTCTGACAAAATGAAGAACTGTTAAAAACAATAATCTACTCCCTCCGTTTCTAAATATAAGTCTTTTTAGAGATTTGAATATGAACTACATACGGATGTATATATAAACATAGTTTAGAGTGTAGATTAACTCATTTTGCTTCATATTGAAATCTCTAAAAAAACTCATATTTAGGAACGGAGGGAGTACTACGTAGTGCTTATGTCGATAAACAAAAAGGGGGCAAGATCATAAAGATGAGAACAGAATGTGTAGAAAGGGGAAGACAGATACCTGTACCGGAGTACTGTCGGGAAACACCGGACGACTGAATCACAATGGTCGTGCATCGATGCTCGGTTATGTACACATACTAAAGAATACTACACAATTGTACCAGAGAAAGTACATACAGGAATTAAACCGAACACAAGGACACCGATTGTACCACCACCACCGAGAAGCAGTGCGATTTACTCAAGAAGAGACCAGAGAACAGACACAGAAAGGAAGGGCCTGGCCAGCAGCAGCTCCCCCGTTCGGCACCAACTGACCCGCAACACCAGCTGCCACCCATCACCATATCAACCTAATGAATTATTATTATTTAGCCACCTCCTCCTCCTCTTCCTCCTCCTCCTCCCTGCACGAGCACGAACACCAGCCTTTTATATAGCGTCGCCTCCTCTCGGCAGCACCCTTGCCAGCCTCTCTTCTTCTCCTGTCCTCGCCTTCCCTGCCCTGCTCAGGTTTGCTCCCCCCCCCCCCCCCCCCCCCCCCCCCTCCCCCTTCAATTCTCCTCTGCGTTCGCAATGCGATGTCGTTAACTCGTTATGTACTTTCAAAGTTCTGTCATGATTTCATCTTCTGCAAGTCCATGCCGTTTCGTTAGTAGTAGGATGCCTGTGTAGTTTTTTCAGAGTTCTTAATCCCTGGGGAATGAGATTTCTGTGTGTTGTGTTGTACTTGATGACATTGCTTTCTCTTCAAGTTGAAGCAGAGATTGTGTGATCGCTTGGTGTAGGCAGGCAGAAAAGTGTTACAGCTTTGGTAGTTGGTTCGGGCCTTTTTGTCCTTGTGCTGAGATCTACACGGCTTTCTTTTTGTTCAAGCAAAGCTACTTTATATGGCAATCGTGATTTGGTAGGTATAACAATTAATTTACTATAATGCGGCGCAATAGCATAGTAGGTCCTACCCTGGATCTAGTGATCTTAATGCCTGAGATGGTTCTTTTGCGTGTAGTTTCCGTGTCGGCGATAGTGAGTAGTGAGTGGATCGATCACCAAATGTTGAAATTATTGATCTGAATGCTAAAACATTCTACCTCTACGCCAAAATATAAGACGTTCAAACGGATGGTAGATCTTGCCGTTTTTCTTCTTCTTGGTTTTATCGAGCAGCCACATGTTGATCATTCAGATCGAACCACCACAAAGCATTCAGGTTCTGAGTTGAAAGTTGTAACGCTCTCTGAAAACTTCCGGCGTGATCTCAGGGGAACTGGATCAGGGGAGAAGAGAAGGCAAGCAAGTGGTGGTGACCATGGAGTTCAAAGCGGCCGTTTTCACCGCCGCCGTGCTGGCCGTGCTCCTCTGCTCCCCGGCATCCGCCCAGAAGAGCCCACCGGCGCCGTCACCGGTGTCGGTGTCAATCCCGCCGTCCCTCGCGCCGGCGCCGGCGCCGGCCCCGCGCTACGTGGACCTGGCGGCGCTCCTCGACGTGGCCGGCCCGTTCCACACCTTCCTCGGCTACCTGCAGAAGACGAAGGTGATCGAGACCTTCCAGGCCCAGGCCAACAAGACCGACGAGGGCATCACCATCTTCGTCCCCAAGGACTCGGCCTTCGCCGCGCTCAAGAAGTCCACCTTCTCCAACCTCACCAGCGACCAGCTCAAGACGCTGCTCCTCTACCACGCCTTCCCCAAGTACTACCCGCTGGCGCAGTTCAGGAACCTCAGCTCGCTCAACCCGGTGAACACCTTCGCCGGCTCGCCCTACACGCTCAACCTCACCGACGACATGGGCAGCATCAGCGTCGAGTCCATGTGGTCCAAGCCCAAGATCTCCAGCAGCGTCTACGCCACCAAGCCCATCGCCGTCTACTCCATCAACAAGGTGCTGCTGCCCATGCAGCTCTTCAGCAAGGACCCGCCGCTGGCGCCGGCGCCCGCGCCCGCGCCGGAGTCAGGGGCGTCGGACATCGCCCCCAGCCCCGGCAGCGCCAAAGCGGGCGCCGGGAACGGCAAGGCGGACTCGACGAGCGCCGGGCATGTGGGTGCCGCGAATTGCTTGGGGCTGCTGGCTGCCGCGGCAGGTGGCCTGATGCTCCTGTGGTGAGAGAGAACACGTGGATGGATGGTTCCTGTCATTTGTAAGCACTTGAATTTGATTTTGAGCTGGTTGATGGAGGCATTCTTTTGGACATAGTAGGCATGATGTTAGGATTGAGTCGGGGTATTTTACATCGTATTGCTCTCATGCATAATCATGATCATTACTCATAAATTGACGGACGGATGAATATCGGAAGAGGTTTCGTCACCTTTATTATGATGATGACTACTGCTTCGCTTGCTTGTGTTACTCTGTTTATCTCTATGCAGATTGCCAAGTGATACTATATAAAGCGCCATGCTAAAGCTGTTGGACGCTGCCTTAGGCATAACGCGCAACCTTCTGTTTTCCACCCACACCCCTCCTCGGCTCCTCGCACATGCTCCCTCCCTCACTTATACAGTGTGATCTGCATGTGTCGCCGCAATCTTTAGCCCTAGTCGTCTCTCCCTTTCTCTCCTCCACGCGGCTCTTAGATCCACCACCATCTCGTATGTTTCAAACTATAGCTGCCCTGCTACTGCTCGCCGATAGGCGAAAAAGGAGGTGGCTAAGTTCCCTTGTCTCACCACTAGAAGGCCATGGGTCCCATCTGGCTCCGCCGGACGCTCTAGCTAGCAATGAGAGGGCGGGGGAACCCCGGATATGTGATTTTGGCATGCAGATTGTAGGTTTCGGTTTTGCTTGGCGGCGCTACGGTGGCGGACGCACCGCCTTGTAGAATATAATTATGTCTCGTCTTCTTTCCCACCCCAAAGTTGCTCCTCTAAAACGACGTTAATGAGCTAGTAGCATTGTGTCCTAGCCGGTTCTTCATATCGATGAGATTAGGGTTTGGTCCTCGGCATCGTCGCTTTGGGGAGGTGGCCACAACTTGGGATGACCTTTCGGTTCTCCAGCTACACCTCCTACCAGCGAGTCGCCGATACTTTTGGTGATTCCCTAGAGGAGCTTTACGAACTTGTGTTTCCTGAATCTAGGAGTCAAATAAATATGGGGAGTTTTGTGGTGACATTCATCTTCGAATAGAGCATCGCCGTCTTCTCCAAGCAGTTGGTCCGTCGAGATTGATGTCGTCGGTGTTTCTTAACAGAGTTCAATGTCCTCGTTGCTAGGTGTGTGGAAAAGACTTGTTCCAGTGCCAGGGTGAAACTCCAATCGCAACAACTATCGATGCACCATCTACATATGTAGGTTGGAGAAGGCGGAGGTTTCTCCACGTACCAGGATCTGATTTTTATTTATTCAAGTTCCCGTGTAATCTCGCCACCAGCATGTCAGGGTAGTACCGCGCCTAGGTCTTCCTCTAAGACTATCATGATGTTCATTATCCATGGGAAGCCTAGTTCAGCCTCACCACTGCCATCTTCAAGCTAGTTGTCCTCGCCTTTCTCATCATCGACCTCACTAGTCAGCCGCTCTCCTCTCTCCGCCTTCTTTCTATTGTCCTTCCTCCACAACTCCTTCTCCTTAAGGCAACAAAGATCTAGTAAAAGCAATTAAATCCAATTAAGCTACTAATGATTCTCAAAGGTTTTTAATACCTCAAAAAATCATTTGTATAAACTATGTCGCGGTACAAACCATAGGGTGTGACACCTTTTCAGCCGTTCTTAGATAAGTGACTGCCGCTTTTGTCGTGGTACAAAACATAAGGTGTGGCCCGATGAGACCTCCGTCTAAGCCCATTGAACGTTCATTACTTGTCAACCGCTTGAGTGACCTTACCACGGTCGTCGTTGAGCAACCCCATATTCACCATTATCTTTGTCGACCTGCCTAATCACCCCTCCCCACTCCCCCACACCTCGGCCCTCCCCTTTTCTTTTCCTTCTCCTCCGATTGCCGGTTCAAGCTCCACACCTTCTCTTCTGATTGCCATGACTTAGGTCACAAGTCATCGTAAAACATGTGTCGAAATGTTGATTTTTGCGGGGAAAAATTTCCGTTATGTTTACTCATAGGCCACGAGTGATTCATCTTGCTCACTAGTCTGCGTTGATGAGTAGTTCTTGGCAGAAACAACATAACCAAGATGAGTTGTGCTTAACTGAAAGACTCATGACCCATACTCAGAGAGTTGATTTTGAACTGGGGTCTTATTAATTGCATTCGGTATGTGCATACAAACAGTACGAATGATAGGAGCATGGTGTCTTGTTCTCCTCACATGCCACTTTATTTTCATATGTGCGGAATCCAGAGGATCCTGTTTCATCAATGTAAAATGTCTAAGATCTTCAGCTTGGCTGTATCTTATTCGGTTCTCCACTTGACTCAGGTATACTAGTTGTCTAATATTTCCAACATGTGTGCGGTTTCCTACTGGAGCGGGCATACCGTACGTAGCAACAAGCATACACACACGCACCCAGTCGAAAAAAATGTTCAAAGTCAACTTTACACTTAATCCAGCCGGGGACACTAGCATTTTCCTATTCCCATGTCATCAATGCACACATTTTGGTTTCTCTCTCAACAATGTGTTGATTATTACTCCCTCCGTCCGGGTTTATTAGGCCTCTCAGCATCACAAGCATGTCCCTTTTTATAAGGCTTCGCTTGGAATGATGCATGCAAGCAACCATTTCATTGGTTGCATTGAAAGTCATTGTTGTTGGTGTCATCCCTGAAAAATTAATACACTTCATGCGTGCTTTTTCATTAGCTGCATGCATGTGAGAGAGTGCATGGAAGTGGAATAGAAAAATTAATGTGAGCAAATTACTATGTGTCTTGGTCTAAGAGAAGTTATCTTTAGGCATAATAAACCCGGACGGAGGGAGTACTCCCTCCGTTTCATAATGTAGGCATACAAAGTTTTAAAAAGTCAAATCTCACTAATATTGACCAAATTTATGGAGAAAACCATTTACATCTAGAATGCCAAACATATATAGTTAGATTTATCATAAGATCTAGTTTCATATTTTATATATTTGATATTGTAGATTTTGATAGTTTTTTATCTATAAACTTTAAAAAGTTTGACTTCTAAAATCTATACGCACTACATTATACATTATAGAACGGAGGGGGTATTAATTTTCTATTCATCAATTGGCTGAAAATCCACTTCATGTCAATAGATTTTACACGAAACCACGAGGTGGAGATATGGGTATGCTGGTGAGGCTGAATTAGGAGCGATTCGGAGCCGGGGATGACGCAGCAACGATGCCGCTGGTGGAGACAAGTTGAAGGCCAGCAATTTCTTTTTTTTTGAAACGGGGTGAGGGCCAGCAATTTCAGGTGGGGGAAAGTTGCCATCGGTGAAACTGTGGCGGGGTTAAGAGGAGTGGCCGAAGCGCGTCGGTGGCATGGTGGAGGAGGCGGCTTGGGCAGGGCGGCGTGACGAGACATGTGCGGCAGCGGGTGGTGGAGGAGGCGGCTTGGGCAGGGCGGCGTGACGAGACATGCGCGGTAGTGGGTGGTGGAGGAGGCGGCTTGGGCAGGGCAGCGTGACGAGACATGCGCGGCAGCGGGTGGTGGAGGAGGCGGCTTGGGCAGGGCAGCGTGACGAAACATGCGCGGTAGCGGGTGGTGGAGGAGGCGGCTTGGGCAGGGCGGCGTGACGAGACATGCACGGTAGCGGGTGGTGGAGGCCGGAGGCATAAGACAGGGTTGCGAGAAGGGGAAAGATATAGCAAGAGGAGGAGGAAGCACTCCGGCCTTTAAATTTCATCCAAATCCGAGGCCCGGAAAAATTGACCGAGTCTAAAAAAAAAGATAACTTGTGAATAGGTGGTCCTTTATTATTTGCGTGTGGTTGCTTCTACGCCACACACGCACACGCAAAACAATGTGAAAAGCTCGTTCCAAACGCCTCTGGTTTGGTGGTTGGAAACGTGTGTTGGCCGCGCGCTACAGACCCACAGTCTGACGATCTGACGTGCGGCTGCTCTCTAAATGCTGCAACAGCAACGAAGCCTAATTTCTCACGGGGAACCCGGTGCGGCGTGACCTTTTCACTACGATCCGATGCCTAGTTTCAGATGGTGTTTGGTTCTCTAGTTTTAGGACTTTTTTTAGTCCCAACTAAAAAGTCCCTAGTCCTTAAAAAGTTCCTTCCTATTTGTTTTCAGATATTAAAAAGTCCCTAGTCCCTTCCTAGAGGCTATTAGATGACCATGTTGCCTCTAGTATATAGAAAAATAACAATCAAACAACACCATAGGATGGCGGGCCAATGGGTGCATGAAGGGGCATTGATGGAAAAGTCGCAAAAAGTCTCAAAAAGACTCTCCTTGAGAGTCTTCTTCATTTAGTCCCAAATACCTAGTTTAGTTCCTAAAAAGTCCCTCCCGTTTGGTAAAAAAGTCTCTATAAGGGACTTTTTCTAGTCCCTACACAAAAAAGTCCCTGGAAACAAACACCCCCTCAGCAGGTGGGCACGGGAGAGGCTGCTCGCCCGTCGTTGTGCCGTGGGCATGTTTTTTCTTTTTTTTTGAATGGTCACCGGGGGGGGGGGGGGGGGCGGGGACGAATCCCCACCTGAATAATGTTTTTTCTTTGTTTTGAGCGCAACAATCGCGAATCGTCCTGGAGCCACCTGCATCCCTCTCTTCCGCGGCTCAGGCTTTAGCAGCCTCGCCAATCCCATTTACACTGATATATCCGTTTGAACGGCAAAAAAGATAAGATAATTGAAACGTTTGAACGACAGCTAAGGATGCGTTTGTTAGCTCGGATAACATCTAAATCTTGGCCCGCGCAACCTTAAAGCAGTGCTCAGCCAGACCCGCTAGAAACGGTCGAATCAGTAGTTTCCGGCGAACCAGGCTCGAGCGATGCAGGGGAGGGGAATGCCGCGTTGTGCAGCTGCGGGCAGGGAGATGGCGGGAGCGATGGCGCGTCTCCGAAAAAGTGGCGGGACGAATTCGAGTCACCGCCGGCCGATTCAGTCACCCTATATAGCTAGAGTGACCGCCACGGCAAAACTCCCGCCATCATTTCTCCCCTCTCGAGCTTTCCCTCCAGCGCAGATCGACTTCCACGATGAGTTAAGCGGCGCAACTACTCCGGCGACCAGTTGACTGCGGCGGCGGATCGACTGCTCCTCTTCTCCGACGTGCCAGGTGCTGGAATTTAGTCTATTTTGGGCAGCCCAATAACTATTTCAGAAATTCCTAATCTATACCAATATAAAAAGACCCAGTGGGGCAGATCCAATAGATCTCAGCCATCCATTAGCGTTAATCCGACAGTCCGTATTGTCCTAATGGTGAGCAAGTAAACACGTTTAGTGCTAAACGGGTTTACTGTCAATCAATCCTTTCTCTCCTTGATCCCCTTCCTGGCGTACCCTTTCACAGAAAGGAAACTGCCACATCGATTTAGCGCTAAACGGTTTACTGCTAATTAATCATTTCTCTCCCCGATCCCCTTCCTTATGTACCCCTTCACACAAAAGGAAACTGACACAGTGAACCGTCCCACGACATCGCCCCATCACCTCGCTTCAGCGATGCACGCTGCCCCCATCGCCTCGACCCGCAGCAACTTCAAGGATGCCGCCCCTCACATCTCCGTGCCGCCCCTACCCATTGCCTTTGCGTGGACACGCTGCCGTCAAACATGCAGCCGCCGGGCCAGAGGTCTTTCATCTCCGCTTTCTTCATTTTTTCCGGAGAATATTGATTCACGTTTCACTGAATAAAAAAGCAGCATGTATGCACTAAAAACTGAGCCCAAACCAGGCTTCGTAAAACTGAACCAAAAGCAGCCTTGTGTGCACACATTGAGCGGTTATTAAGCTTTATTACCAACGTGCACTATGAAACAACTAGGTTACACAGTGATATGAAACTTTTGGTAGCAGCTGGGTAGCGGATCAGTTGTGCTTATTTGAATGGATTGTGCTTAGATTTTTGGATTTCTCTTTTAGCGGCTGAGGACAAGGTATGTGCCCCCTCCCCTGGTCACTTGCATATACCATTAACTACGTTGGATTAGTTCAATTTTCAACCCATTTGAAGGAAGAGATTGACCTGCCGCTGGTGGTGCTTACACCAATATTTCTTTTGATGCTATACTTTTCTTTAAAAAATCAGGTATACCTTCAAAACGGATTAAGATAATACGTGCGTTGCACGTGCACATTTACTAGTAAATCCTAGAGGCCCGCTTAGCCCATTTGTGCAAGCCAAGGGATAATACTAAAGTTTAGTCCCACATTGCTAGTTTAGTGGGAGTTGGGCCTCCTTATAAGGGAGGTTCTTTTCCCGCTTGTACGAGCATGAGAACAAAAGGGATATCCACGCGCGCTCCTCCTCCTCCGCCCGCCTCGCCACGCCACGCCTCGCCTCGCCTCGGCGCGCCGCGCCGCGCCGCGGGTTGCGGGTATGACCCGAGCCGATATCTAAATTTTTGCCACGCACGACGGGTATACGAAAGGTTATGAAAGGTCACGTGGGAGTTGAAACGTTTTCTATAGTGGACACTGAATTCGAACGGCGCGCCCCTTCGGCGGCTACCTGTTCGCTTCGTCTCCCTTCGTTGCTTCATCTCCTGCCGCAGCCTCTTCGCGTCCTTCTCCTATGCCTATATAAGAGAGGCCGCTCCTCTCCAGAGAGAAACAACAGAAGCTCCTCTTCCTCTTGCCACAAAGTTCCGACCACTGCACTTCTGCTACGTTCTTCCCCATCCCGTCTTGCGGCGTGCACCGCAGGTCGGGACAGTAGGCCTTCGAAACCGCACCTTTTGAGTCCTGTACGGGAGAAGGGTGATAAGGTTTTTGGGGAGCGCTCAGCGCGACTACTGGCTGCTTCATCACGGACGATTTGGTCACCGACGACTACTTCTCCGACGACGACTTCTTCCCCGACGTCCACGACCTCCTCGACGACATGGCAGGCAAGGACACCGACCCCAAGTCCAGCACTTCTGCTACTGCTGTCCCGTACGTGTTCTTGTCTTTCCTGTTAAAGGTTCTGTCACAGTTCCTTGTTCTAGTCCTTGTCCTACACATGATAGGTTCTACTTCATATATGTTACTTGCTATACTGTCTGCTTTAGATATGATAGGCTATGGTTCATATATGCAGAAGCTATTTACCTTCTCTCTGTCAGAACGCATGACTTGTTTTATCTCTACTATATTAGTCATGCTTTATCTAGTATTTCTATTAATAAAATTATTTGGTAAATTGCTCATATTTCCAACAATCCAAAAACCTTATTATAGGCAATTTACCCCAAGTGGTTTTGCAGCTTCCATGAGACCTCCTATGTTTGAGGGTATCCACTATAAGAGGTGGCGCGTGAGAGCAGTCTTATGGTTTCAAACCATGAGTTGCTATGACGCCACTCTCAGCAAACCTGAAGGAGAGCTTGATGCTCAACAGGCACAAGCTTTTCAGAAAATGGATACTCTGTTTAAGGCTGCTATCTTGAGTGTTCTTGGTGAGAACATAGTTGATGCTTATGCGTCAATTGATAATGGAAAAGATATGTGGGATGCACTCGAGGCCACGTTTGGGGTCTCAGATGCTGGCACTGAGTTGTACATCATGGAGAAATTCTATGATTACAGGATGACTGAAGAGCGCTCCGTGGTTGAGCAAGCTCATGAGATACAGTCATTTGCTAGAGAACTTGAGCACTTCAGTTGTATGCTACTGGACAAGTTTTTTGCCGGAGGTATCATCACTAAGCTTCCTCCTTCATGGAGGAACTTTGCTACCTTGCTGAAGCATAAGAGGTAGGAGTTTTCCATCCCGAATCTCATTGGCACTCTTCATGTGGAAGAAAAGGCGAGAGCAAAGGACACACGTGCTCGAGGTATTGAGGGAGGATCTAGTGCCAATGTGGTACAGAAGCAGAACTTCCAGCCCCACAAGTTCAAGAACAAGGGCAAGTTTGATGGAAAAGCAAAGTTTGATGGGAAGAACAAGGCTGTGCAACACACAAACTTCAAGAAGAAGAATGGCAAGAAGAAAGGTGCTTGTCATGTGTGTGGGGATCCTGATCATTGGGCTCCTAGTTGCCCTAATCGCTATGACAAGCGTCATCCTGGGAAAGGCGGCAAGACCGCTAATGTTGTCATTGGAGACATTGACATGAAGGATGCTGGGTATGGTATATTTCACAATATTCTTTGAGTATGTCATTCTCCTGACTGGTTGATTGACACGGGTGCTAATGTGCATGTATGCGGTGATATTTCCATGTTTTCGTCTTATTAGACCGCAGGGACTTCAACTGTGCTGATGGGCAACGGTTCAAGTGCTTCTGTTCGTGGTGTTAGCACGGTCGATCTGAAGTTTACTTCGGGGAAGATCGTGCGGCTGAAGAACGTGCATTATGTCCCCTCCGTCAATAAAACTCTTGTTAGCGGATCTCTTCTGTGTAGAGATGGCTACAAGCTTGTCTTTGAGTCGAATAAATTTGTAATATCCAAGTATGGAACCTTTGTTGGTAAAGGCTATGAGTCAGGAGGCTTGTTTCATTTATCCTTATCAGACGTTTGCAATAAAGTTGTTAATCATATTTGCAACAATAGTGAATCCAATGTGTGGCATTCATGTCTTTGTCATGTTAACTTTGGTTGCATGTCGCGACTAGCGAAGTTGAACTTAATCCCTAGTTTCACCACCGTCAAGGGATCTAAGTGTCAAGTGTGTGTGCAAGCTAAGCAACCTCGTAAGTCTCACACGACTGCAGAAATAAGAAATCTTGCACCACTAGAGCTCATACATTCAGATCTATGTGAAATGAATGGTGTGTTGACAAAAGGTGGAAAGAAATATTTCATGACGTTAATTGATGACTCCACTAGATACTACCGTGTGTATCTTCTGAAATCTAAGGATGAGGCTTTGAACTTTTTCAAGATCTATAAAGCTGAAGTGGAAAACCAACTTGATCGAAAAATCAAGAGGCTTAGGTCCGACCGTGGTGGAGAGTATTTTTCCAGTGAGTTTGATGCTTTTTGTGCGGAACATGGTATAATCCATGAGAGGACTCCTCCCTACTCACCTCAGTCAAATGGGGTGGCCAAAAGAAAAAACCATACTCTAACTGATTTGGTTAACGCCATGTTAGATACATCGGGTCTCTCCAAGGCATGGTGGGGGGAGGCAATGTTGACAGCATGTCATGTCCTGAACCGAGTCCCCACAAAGAACAAAGAGATAACTCCATTCGAGGAATGGGAGAAGAAAAGGTTAAAACTCTCTTATTTGCGAACATGGGGTTGTTTGGCGAAAGTCAATGCTCCAATTTCAAAGAAGCGGAAGCTTGGACCAAAGACTATGGATTGTGTTTTCCTGGGATATGCTTTTCATAGCATTGGCTATAGATTCTTGGTTGTAAAATCTGAGGTACCTGACATGCATGTCGGTATGATCATGGAGTCGAATGATGCGACTTTCTTTGAAGATATCTTTCCCATGAAGGATATGAATACCTCATCTAATCAGGAGATGCCTAGTTCATCGAATCAGGAACCAGTTACAATTACCGAACCTACAATTTCGATGGAACACTTTGAAAGTCCTGTGGAAGAGAACAATGAAGTTCCTATTAGGAGCAAGAGACAGAGGACTGCAAAGTCCTTTGGTGATAATTTTCTTGTGTACCTCATAGATGACACTCCCAGTTCTAATTCAGAGGCCTATGCATCTGAAGATGCTGACTATTGGAAGGAAGCGGTTCGTAGCGAGATGGATTCCATCTTGGCAAATGAAACTTGGGAGATAACTGATCATCCTTATGGGTGCAAACCTATAGGATGCAAATGGGTATTCAAAAGAAGCTTAGGCCTGATGGTACTATTGAAAAGTACAAGGCTCGGCTCGTGGCTAAGGGTTATACCCAAAAGGAAGGTCAAGACTTCTTTGATACGTACTAACCTGTGGCTCGACTGACCACTATTCGAGTTCTACTTTCACTAGCTGCCTCGCATGGTCTTCTCGTTCATCAAATGGATGTTAAGACTGCTTTCCTAAATGGAGAGTTGGATGAGGAAATTTATATGGAACAACCAGATGGGTTTGTAGTAGATGGTCAGGAAGGGAAAGTGTGCAAGTTGGTGAAGTCTTTGTACGGACTTAAGCAAGCACCCAAACAGTGGCATGAGAAGTTTGAAAGAACTTTAACAGCTGCAGGCATTGTTGTGAACGAAGCTGACAAATGCGTGTACTATCGCCATGGTGGGGGCGAGGGAGTTATCCTGTGCTTGTATGTTGATGACATACTGATTTTCGGAACCAATCTGAATGTTATTAAGGAGGTCAAGGATTTCCTATCTCGTTGTTTTGAGATGAAGGATTTAGGAGTGGCTGATGTCATTCTGAACATCAAGTTGTTGAGAGACGATGATGGTGGGATTACATTGCTTCAATCTTACTATGTGGAAAAGATCTTGAGTCGCTTTGGCTATAGTGACTGCAAGCCCTCTCCAACACCATATGATGCTAGTGTGTTGCTTCGAAAGAATCGAAGAATGGCTAGAGACCAATTGAAGTATTCTCATATTATTGGCTCGCTTATGTACTTAGCCAGTGCTACAAGACCTGACATCTCTTTTGCTGTTAGCAAACTGAGTCGGTTTGTTTCAAAACCAGGAGATGTGCATTGGAAAGCTCTAGAAAGAGTTTTGCGTTATTTGAAAGGCACTGCAAATTATGGAATTCACTACACCGGGCATCCAAAGGTGCTTGGAGGGTATAGTGACTCAAACTGGATCTCAGATGCTGATGAGATAAAGGCCACGAGCAGTTATGTATTCACTCATGGAGGTGGCGCTGTTTCTTGGAAGTCTTGCAAACAGACCATCTTAACGAGGTCAACAATGGAAGCAGAACTCACAACACTAGATACAGCTACGGTTGAAGCAGATTGGCTTCGCCGGCTCTTGAATGACTTGCCGGTTGTTGAGAAACCTGTACCGGGTGTCCTTATGAACTGCGACAATCAAACTGTGATCACGAAAGTGAGAAGTTCAAAGGATAACATGAAGTCATCAAGACACGTTCAGAGAAGGTTAAAGTCTGTCAGGAAAATGAAAAACTCCGGAGTTATTGCTTTGGATTATATCCAAACGTCTAACAATCTGGCAGATCCTTTTACCAAGGGTCTATCACGTAATGTGATAGATAATGCATCGAGGGAGATGGGTATGAGACCCACAATATGAGTTGTTCATAGTGGTAACATATTCTTTGTGATCGGAGATCCCGTGAATTAGATGTGGAAGACAAGTTGTTGGTCAACTTAGAGGAGAGTATCCTTACTATTCACAATACCGCTCCATGAAGATGCAATACTCTCCTAATCTGCATGGCA
The DNA here is from genome assembly GCA_034509565.1 of Triticum monococcum. NCBI lineage: Eukaryota > Viridiplantae > Streptophyta > Magnoliopsida > Poales > Poaceae > Triticum > Triticum monococcum. Next base: position 497,303,290 of record CM067845.1, on the reverse strand, counting down.
GGTTGATGTATATCTTAATGTGTTCTAAGTGGCTTATTTAAGTAGAGATGTTATCCTGCAGAACATCTTCTGAAGAACACACCTATATGAGTCTGATTGTCAAACGTCACAATCTATGAGAGTAGGGTTCTCTCTAGTAAACTCATGAAAGGTCACGGAGTATGACACATAAGCTCCACCCGCGGGGAAGATCCACGGTAGCCACGTATCGGTCAAGGCTTTATGTGTAGCTAGATTCGCAGAAAACTTGCAGTTCAAGGCCCAGTCCACTGTTCAAGTTGCTTACTAGTGTAGCATAGAGTTCTAGGTGGAAGTTCAACTTAATAGTCTCCACTGCAGTACCGGTATATAAAACAATGGTTTGGAACCAAAGGAAAATTTCTATGTGCCTCTGGGATCTGGCGGGGGATTGCTGGAAATTAGTCTATTTTGGGCAGCCCAATAACTATTTCAGAAATTCCAAATAAATCCAAGAGGCCCACTTAGCCCATTTGTGCAAGGCAAGGGATACTACTAAAGTTTAGTCCCACATTGCTAGTTTAGTGGGAGTTGGACCTCCTTATAAGGGAGGTTCTTTCCCCACTTGTACGAGCATGAGAACAAGAGGGATATCCACGCGCGCTCCTCCTCCGCCGCTCGCCTCGCCATGCCACGCCTCGTCACGACGCGCCGCGGGTTGCGGGAATGAGCCGAGCCAATATCTAAATTTTTGCCACGCATGACGGGTATATGAAAGGTCACGTGGGAGTTGAAACGTTTTCTGTAGTGGACACTAAATTCAAACGGCGCGCCTCTTCGGCCGCTGCCTGTTCGCTTCGTCTCCCTTCGTTGCTTCACCTCCTGCCGCAGCCTCTTTGCGTCCTTCTCCTGTGCCTATATAAGAGAGGTCGCTCCTCTCTAGAGAGAAACAACAGAAGCTCCTCTTCCTCTCGCCACAAAGTTCTGACCACTGCGCTTCTGCTACGTTCTTCCCCATCCCGTCTTGCGGCATGCACCGCAGGTCGGGACAGTAGGCCTCCGAAACCGCACCTTTTGAGTCATGTATGGGAGAAGGGTGATAAGGTTTTTGGGGAGCGCTCAGCGCGACTACTGGCTGCTTCATCACGGACGATCCGGTCGCCGACGAATACTTCCCCGACGACGACTTCTTCCCCGACGTCCACGACCTCCTCGACGACATGGCAGGCAAAGACACCGACCCCAAGTCCAGCGCTTCTGCTGCTGCTGTCCCGTACGTGTTCTTGTCTTTCCTGTTAAAGGTTCTGCCGCAGTTCCCTGTTCTAGTCCTTGTCTTACACATGATAGGTTCTACTTCATATATGCTACTTGCTATACTGTCTGCTTTAGATATGATAGGCTACGGTTCATATATGCAGAAGCTATTTACCTTCTCTCTGTCAGAACGCATGACTTGTTTTATCTCTACTATATTAGTCATGCTTTATCTAGTATTTCTGTTAATAAAATTATTTGGTAAATTTCTCATATTTCCAACAATCCAAAAACCTTATTATAGGCAATTTACCCCAAGTGGTTTTGCTGCTTCCAGGAGACCTCCTATGTTTGAGGGTATCCACTATAAGAGGTGGCGCGTGAGTGCCGTCTTATGGTTTCAAACCATGAGTTGCTATGACGCCACTCTCGGCAAACCTGAAGGAGAGCTTGATGCTCAACAGGCACAAGCTTTTCAGAAAATGGATACTCTGTTTAAGGCTGCTAACTTGAGTGTTCTTGGTGAGAACATAGTTGATGCTTATGCATCAATTGATAATGGAAAAGATATGTGGGATGCACTCGAGGCCAAGTTTGGGGTCTCGGATGCTGGCACTGAGCTGTACATCATGGAGCAATTCTATGATTACAGGATGACTGAAGAGCGCTCCGTGGTTGAGCAAGCTCATGAGATACAGTCATTTGCTAGAGAACTTGAGCACTTCAGTTGTATGCTACCGGACAAGTTTGTTGCCGGAGGTATCATCACTAAGCTTCCTCCTTCATGGAGGAACTTTGCTACCTTGCTGAAGCATAGGAGGCAGGAGTTTTCCATCCCGGATCTCATTGGCACTCTTGATGTGGAAGAAAAGGCGAGAGCAAAGGACACACGTGCTCGAGGTAATTGAGGGAGGATCTAGTGCCAATGTGGTACAGAAGCAGAACTTCCAGCCCCACAAGTTCAAGAACAAGGGCAAGTTTGATGGAAAAGCAAAGTTTGATGGGAAGAACAAGGCTGTGCAACACACAAACTTCAAGAAGAAGAATGGCAAGAAGAAAGGTGCTTGTCATGTGTGTGGGGATCCTGATCATTGGGCTCCTAGTTGCCCTAATCGCTACGACAAGCGTCATTGTCAGAGTAATGGGCCATGGGTAGGCCAAGCCGAGTCCCATAACCTTTCAAGACATCGGGGCAGGCTGCGCCCCTCAAGACCCTGTGGTGAAGAGCCGCCTGCTGAGGAGTCGACGGCAGGGCGGCCGACTGCCCGCTCACGGCCGAGTCCCAGGGACGACTTCCAGAGAAGCCGGCTTTGGGGAGCCGGCCGGCGACTCCAACAAACCATGACCTCATCAAAGGGGACGGGGCAGGGGCGTGGCTACAGTGAAGCCCACTCCCCGCCCCTTACCAAGGGCAGGCATGGCCACAGCATGCCATACCCGGGAAGATCTCCGTGCGGCGTGGCACTATTGCCCGGCCGACCCTGACATCAGCACCACAGTACCAAGTCCTGCACCCACGACGGCTTGTCTGTAAGGCCTGGAGGCAGCGGGGCCCACTAGTTAGTGAGACCTTGGGAGACGGCGGGAGAACCGCCAGTCGGATCCGTCGGGAGTCGGCCCGGGGGAGTCGGCTGAGCCCTCCCCCGGGGCCCACGCGCCATTAATCAAGATGAGATGGGGAGTGGCCACAGTGATCGCCCGCCAGGCGGCGGGGCTGTTGCCACGACCCCATGACCAAGCCTGCGTCATCAGAAGCACAGCTACAGTAATCAGCGGCCGGCAAGACCCGCCCGCGGCGGGCGCGGCCTGTCGGCTCCGTACCAGACCAGTCGGCGGGGCCCACCAGTCTGCGGGCCCTAGAAGCGGCGGAGAAGTCGGAGGTCGGAGGCACTGACGGATGGGCCCGCGCCCAGTTGAATTACCATTGTACCCTTGGGGGGTAGGCCTATATAAACCCCCAGGGCACCCATGCAAAGGGTTGGATCCCAGTAGTTCTAGACCATACCAGATAGAAGGAGAGAGCTAGCCTTGCCCTCTTCTACCACCAAAAACAACTCAAGGAGCAACTGTGTAAACATTTGGCCATAGTGATCATGCGGAGACCTCGCAGAGCAGCAGTAGGGGTATTATCTCCCCGGAGAGCCCCGAAGCTGCGTAAGATTCACCGGCGTGCATGTCTTTGCCTCATCCCGTTTCCAGGCACCGGCGACATTCTACTCGCCCCCACCATGATAAGCCATCTGTTGGCATATGTCGCACCAAACCCCCGACATTTTGCGCCCACCATGGGGCCTGGTGCACCGCCGTCCGGAGATCTGTTCTGGACGGGAACCCTTTTCCTCCCTGGCGAGCGCAGCCAGCCAGGCACGCCAGACGAAGTTTGCATCGACGTGTTGTGCGGTGTTGAGATCGCCTGCGCAGCCAGCTCCTTGGCCGAACTTGTCGGTGAGGTCTGCCTCTCCGACGAACCTGCATCCGACGCAGGCGCAGGCGGCCCCGAGAACCTGCTCGCGGGCCTCCTCGATCAACTCCACGTTTTCGGCGAGCCCGCCATAGACTTGGAGTCCGTAGGCTCCACCGACCCGATGCTGGTCGACTCCGACACCGCGTCGATCGACGCGTTCCCCACCAACGTGGTGGTCTACGACGAACCTCTCCCCCACGCAGAGAGCGATGGAAGCACCGTCACTGAGGTGCTAGTCATCAGTCATGACGAGTTCCCTGGCGGAGGAGCGCCCGACTCACTCGGCGCGGCGCTGCAAGACCTAGCTGCGCCCATTCCGGAAGGTGGTGATGCGGAGACGCTAGAAGTGCGCCGCCTTCAGCTTGTGGAAGGCGCGAAGAAGCTGGCCAGCATGAGACGCTTGTCAGAAGCTTACCAGCGGGAGATGGATCGCGCCGTTGGCGGCTCGCCGGCCCGGCAGGGCCCAGCCGCCTTGGCGCGGTCCAGCAGCGCAGCGTAGCCATCGCCAGCCTGTTTGGGGCTAGCCACCCCGGGTACACTACACCAGCGAAGAACATCCGAGCCGCCCAGGCAGCGGCGGATGAGCTGGACAATTTCGAGGGCGAAGAATGCCGCCTCATGATGGAGCGAGTCCAGCGGCTCCTCGACGTGGCCGCTGTGCAGAACGAGGTCGGCTCCCACATGGAGGCGCCGCAGCGGCCAAACGACGACCCGCACCGAGATCAAGGCGCGACGTCTCGGACGCCGACTAGCGGCGCCCGAGGAAGAAAGGACAAGGAGTCGGCTGTTAGCCACAGTCGGACTCGCATTACCATAGAGCGCGACCGAGATGGCCGCCCGAGAGCAGTGGAACGACGGGACGACTGTCCGCCTCCCCCTCCCCGCAAGGAGAGGCGAGTCTCCCCGCCGCCTGTTGACCATCCGACTCTCGGTGACCGCCTTGGCCAACAAGAGGGAGTTGGAGAGAATGACACCCGCCACCGGATCGACCGACATCACCAGTCCCTGGCGCTGGAAGAAGAAGACGAGTTGGGTCCGCCTTGTTTCTGGCCCCGCATTCGGGATGAGCCCTTTCCCAGAGGGTTCACACTCCCAAGTATAACGGCTCCGTGAAGCCGGAAGACTGGGTAGTCGACTACTCCACGGCTGTCAGCATAGCAAACGGCAACAAGCATGTCGCCGTAAAGTACGTTCTGCTCATGCTCCAGGGCACGGCCCGGACATGGCTGAACAGCCTAAAGCCCCGTAGCATCAACAGCTGGGTCGACTTCACTGAAGCGTTCGTCTGCAACTTCACCAGCATGTACAAGCGTCCTCCCAAGCCTCGTCAGCTCTCCTTGTGCGTGCAAGGTCCTAACGAGTCGACTCGCGACTACCTCACGTGTTGGGCTGAGCTTCGAAACTCCTGCGAGGGCGTGCACGAGGTGCAGGCCATCGAGTACTTCACAGCCGGGTGCCGAGAAGGCACCCTCCTCAAGCACAAGCTCCTTTGCGACGAGCAAGAAACCCTCGATGAGCTGCTGATCATAGCGGACAACTATGCCACGGCTGACTCCTCCGTGAAGGCGGAAATTCAAATCAGCACGACTGGCAAAGTAGCTCCTCGGGATCCAAGAACTCCGGCGGCAGATGCCGGCCGGCGACAACAGCAGGGCGACAACAAGTGCAAGGCCCCGCAGCCAACTTCCGGCAGCCGGCAGGTCGCGACCGTTGAAGCCCAGCAGCCAGAAGAGCAGCCTCCGCCCAAGCGACAGAAAGGCAGCAAGCCAAACTGGTTGCCGGCCTTCTCCTATGAGCAGACCTTCGATGGACCTTGCAAGTTTCACAACGGCGCGAAGCCGTCGAATCACACCACCCGGAAGTGCCACTGGCTCACCAGGATCGCCAAGGGAGACAGCTCCTGCCACCCCCGCCTGCTGGGCAGCCGCCTCCACCTCTGCCCCAGCAGCCGGCAGTCAGGCCAGTCGGCGCAGTACAAGACGAATACCCTGAAGAGCATGGAGCCTATGTGGTGTTCACCAGTGTGGCTGATGATCGACGCAGCAGGCGGCTGCAACGGCAAGAGGTGAACGCAGTAGCCTCAGAGACGCTAGAGTTCATGCACTGGTTCGAGAAGCCCATCAGCTGGAGCAGGGCTGACCACCCGGAAGTGATGCCGAGTCCGGGCTCCTACGCCTTGGTCCTGGACGCCACCTTTGCTACGGACAAACGGGCCGCGCGTTTCTCGCGAGTTCTGATAGACGCGGGCAGCAGCATCAATATCATGTACAAGGACACCATGGAGAAGTTAGGAATCAAGCAAAGACAGCTTCAGAACAGCCGGACTGTGTTCCACGGCATTGTTCCTGGGCTTTCCTGCTCACCAATCGGCGAGATCCTGATGGACGTCCTCTTTGGGGACAAAGATCACTTCCGAAGAGAGTCTGTTTGGTTTGAGGTGGTGAACCTTGAGAGCCCATACCATGCGCTACTTGGCCGACCTGCCTTGGCCAAGTTCATGGCGGTCCCCTACTACGCCTACCTCAAGATGAAGATGCCCAGTTCCAGGGGAATTCTGACTGTGGCCGGCGACTACCGGAAGTCGTCCGCTTGCGCGGCCGAGAGCAGTCGGCTAGCCGAGTCGCTGGTGATCGCAGCCGAGAAGTGACTCCTTGAACGAGTTGTGGCGATGGCCGGCAAGCAGCCGGAGATATCGCCCGACCCGAAGGAGTCGGGAGCCGAAGGTTCGTTCAAGCCGGCCAAAGAGACAAAGAAGATACCCTTGGATCCGGAGCACCCGGAGAGGTATGCTGTCATAGGTGCGAACCTCGACAGAAAATAGGAAGGCAAGCTCGTCGATTTCCTCCGTGAGAATCGGGACATCTTCGCATGGTCCCCCAAGGACATGCCAGGCGTACTGACGGATTTCGCCGAGCACAAGTTACATGTCCGATCTAATGCAAAGCCGGTCAGGCAGTCCTTGCGCCGCTTATCAGAAGAGAAGAGAAGAGAAGAGTTGTCGGAGAAGAGATAGCCCGACTCCTAGCAGCCGGCTTACTTATGGAAGTTTTCTTTTCGGAGTGGCTGGCAAATCTGGTCCTGGTACTAAAGAAGAACAAGCAGTGGCGAATGTGTATTGACTACACGAGCCTCAACAAGGCCTGCCCCAAGGACCCGTTTGCTCTGCCAAGAATTGATCAGGTGATAGACTCCACAGCCGGATGCGAGCTGTTGAGTTTCTTGGATGCATACTCAGGATATCACTAGATCAAGCTGAACCCGATTGACAGATGGAAGACCACCTTCATCATGCCGTTTGGAGCATTCTGCTACCTCACCATGACGTTCGGCTTGAGGAATGCCGGCGCCACCTTTCAGCGTTGCATGTAGAAGTGTCTCCTCAAGCAGCTCGGCCGGAACGCCCATGTTTACGTGGACGACGTGGTGGTGAAGACGAAAAAGCGTGGAACACTGCTAGAAGACCTCAAGGAGACCTTTGAGAACCTGCGCCGGTTCCAGATCAAGCTCAACCCCGAGAAGTGTGTCTTCGGAGTACCAGCCGGCCAGCTGCTAGGTTTCCTGGTCTCTGAACGCGGCATAGAATGCAACCTAGTAAAAATCGAGGCCATCGAGAGAATGGAGGTACCCAGCCAACTGCTGGATGTGCAGAGGTTCACCGGCTGCTTAGCGTCCATCAGCCGATTCATCAGTCGGCTGGGCGAGAAAGCTCTCCCCTTATACCAACTCATGAAGAAGACCACTTTTTTCGAGTGGAACCATAAAGCGGACGAAGCTTTTCACCAGTTGAAGAAGATGCTGACTACTCCACCCATCATGGCGGCTCCGACTCCCGAGGAACCTATGCTCCTGTACATCGCAGCCACTAGCCGAGTAGTCAGCACAGTCATTGTAGTAGAGCGCAAGGAGGAAGGCAAGGCACTGCCTGTCCAGAGACCGGTATATTACCTGAGCGAGGTACTGTCGACCTCCAAGCAGAACTACCCCCACTACCAGAAGATTTGCTATGGCGTACACTTTGCTGCCAAGAAATTGAAGCCTTATTTTCAAGAGCATCCAATCACGGTGGTCTGCACGGCCCCACTTGCCAAGATCATCGGTAGCCGAGATGCTTCTGGTCGAGTGGCCAAGTGGGCCATAGAGTTGGCTCCTTACACCATCCACTACCAGCCCCGCACCGCTATCAAATCACAAGCACTGGTCGACTTCCTCGTCGACTGGGCCGAGACCCAGTACCTGCCTCCAGCGCCTGACTCCACCCATTGGCGGATGCACATCGACGGCTCCAAGATGCGCACCGGCTTGGGAGCCGGCGTCGTCCTCACCTCTCCTAAAGGTGACAAGCTCAAATATGCACTGCAAATCCACTTTGCCGCCTCCAACAACGTTGTCGAGTATGAGGCGCTCATTCACGGGCTCCGGCTTGCCAAAAAACTTGGCATCCGCCGGATCTTGTGTTATGGCGACTCGGACTTAGTGGTCCAGCAGTCATCTGGCGACTGGGACGCGAAAGACGCAAACATGGCGAGCTACCGTTTCCTTGTGCAGCAACTCAGCGGGTATTTCGAAGGGTGCGAGTTCCTCCATGTGCCAAGAAACGACAACGACCAAGCAGACGCCTTGGCACGAATCGGCTCTACCCGCCAAGCAATACCATCTGGCGTCACCCTTCAACGCCTCCTCAAGCCGTCTGTCAAGCCTTCACCAGAATCAGACTCCATTTTTGTGCCGGCTCCTCCCGAAGACGGCGGATCCAACTCCAGAGCTCCGGCAGTCGGAACGGGGACTTTAGCGGATGACTCCAAAGCCGCCACAGTCGAGCCCGGCCCGGGGACTGCGGCAGCGGACTCGAAGATTCCAGAACTCGGCCCAAGGACCGCGCCAGTCGGCCTGGGGACTTCATCAACCCAGCAAGCGGCTGTTGACTCCAACCCGCCGCCTCCCAGCCCAGCCGCCCTCGTCCAAGTCGCAGATCTGGTAGTCGAAGAAATAGCAGCACCCTCATGGGCGCAGCCCATCCTCAAATTCCTAGTGAACAAAGAACTACCAACTGATGAGACCTCAGCTCGGCAAGTACAACACCGGGCGGCAGCCTATACCATAATCAACAGAGAGCTAGTCAGGCGCAGCGTCACTGGTGTCTACTAGCGCTGCAAAGAGCCAGAGCAAGGCCAAGCGATTCTCAAAGACATCCATCAAGGCGAATGCGGCCACCATGCGGCTTCAAGAGCACTCGTCACCAAATCCTTTCGGCACGGTTTCTTCTGGCCGACTGCCTTGGAAGAGGCCAAGGAGTTGGTCCAAAAATGCAAAGGGTGCCGGAAGTTCAGCTCCAAGCCGCACCAGCCGGCTTTTGCGCTCAAGACCATCCCCATTACCTGGCCTTTCGCAGTTTGGGGTCTAGACATGGTGGGACCATTCAAGACAGCACGAGGTGGTTTAACTCACCTACTTGTCGCAGTGGACAAGTTCACCAAGTGAGTAGAAGCGAGGCCAATTAAGAAACTGAACGGTCCAACTGCCGTGACCTTCATCACCGATGTCACAATTCGGTACGGCATACCACACATCATCATCACCGACAACGGCACAAATTTTGCCAAAGGCGCCTTGGCCCGTTTCTGCGCAACACAGGGCATCCGACTGGACCTAGCGTCCCTCGCCCATCTGCAGTCAAACGGCCAAGTGGAGCGAGCAAACGGCCTCATCCTGTCCGGCATCAAGCCTGGGTTGATCGAGCCTCTGGAGCGCCCGGCTGGCTGCTCGCTCGACGAGCAGTCAGCCGTCCTCTGGAGTCTACGCACGAGTCCAAACAAGTCAACCGGCTTCATGCCCTTCTTCCTCATCTACGGTGCCGAAGCCGTCATCCCAACGGACATAGAGTTTGACTCCCCACGAGTCACCATGTACACCGAGGAGGAAGCAGAAGAAGCACGACAAGACAGCGTCGATCTGCTGGAAGAGGGCCGGCTGTTGGCACTCAGCCGGGCCAGCATCTACCAGCAGAGCCTGCGCCGATACCACAACAGGAAGGTCAGGCCAAGATCTTTCCAAGAAGGCGACCTTGTGCTTCGGCTGATCCAGCAAACAGCCAGCCAGCACAAGCTGTCGGCGCCTTGGGAAGGCCCTTTCATCATCGGCAAAGTACTGGGCAATGATTCCTACTACCTGATCGACACTCAGAAGCCCCGAGCACGCAAGAGGGATGACTCCGGCAAGGAGACAGAGCGGCCATGGAATGGAAATCTCCTCCGACGATTTTACAGTTGATGCAGTATGTGCCATGCTACCTTTTGTATCAAAGTACCAAGACTTCGGCCCCCCCCAAGGCAAGCTCGGGGACTGCCCTCTTTTGTCTGTATGATAAAAATTATGACTGCGAGTATGTTGCTCCTTTCTATGACGTTTGGCACCAGGCTCGACAAGTCGACCCGGGGACTTGCCGCCTTGCACTATGAAATGCTTCCTGCAGTCGGATAAGTAGTGTGTAAATGCCTAAACCGTCTCCTATCAGAAGCCGCAGCTCGCAGAGCGACTGTACGATGGGCAGCAGTAAGGTAGAATGGGCACTCACATGAAAAATGGCTAAGGACTCAAAGCATAAAACATAGCTCAAGATGGCTTCCGGCCTTTCTCGCAAACCGACTCTCGGATAGTCGAACTGCCGACTCCTATCCAACTTGCTCAACAAAAAAAATCTTTAAATCGGCTAAGTACTTGCTTTCCCAAAGTAGCCTAGCACTTGATCCAGCAACAGTCCGCAGAGCGGCTGTCCGATTGGCAAGGCAGACAACTAAGAGAAAGCGGCGAAGGAAAAAAGCCAAAAGAACAATGAGCAAGAAAAGATAGATATACATATTTACATAACATAGGCCCTTGGCCGAATTGTCGAGTAGAGGTTTAAAATACACCCCACGGGTGGAATTGTGCGAATTAACAAGTTCTTCAAAGACTACTGAAGCAGATAAAATAAAATATACAGCGGCAGCTTAGGAGGCAGCAAACAGATTCGGAGGGTCGGAGGAGGCGCTAGCGTCAGGCGTCGGGGCAGCCGGCTGGCTAGTCTCGGCTTGATCACCTCCGGCGGTAGTCGACTTGGTCGCACGCGGCTCGTTGCTGGAGGCGCGGTCGGGCTGAGGCTGGCCGTCTGCTCCGTCTTCTGGTGCCTCCGCCTTGCCTCCATCCTCCGCTTCGTCCTCCTCCTCAACGCTGGAGCCAATCACCTCCGCCGAGTCTTCGCCGTAGTCTGGGTTCATCCCAAACCACTCCGGCAGTACCTCCTCGCCGTCTTCAGACCGCTCGGGGACGAAGATGATGGTGTCGGTGTACTCGGCGATCGCCGCAGCATGTTTCACGAGGGCGTCTTCCGCAGCCGCCAGCTCCGGCTGGGCCTCCGACCGAAGCGTGGCCAACCGGTCTAGATCCAGCCCCGGGTACCACGCCTTGACGAACTCCAAGGCCCGGCGCGCTCCAGCCCGGGCCGAAGAGCCCTTCCAGGCCTCAAGACGACCAACCGCGACCTCCAGCCAGTTGGCTGTCAGGCTGGGGGTGCGTGGAGCCTGCATATCCGACCAAACAGCGGCAATCGCCTAGGCACCGACACGCTGGAGCCGGCGCAACATCCGGTGAGCCTGCCGGAGGCGAGCCTCGATGCTCAGGATGTGCTCGCCAAGAGTTCGGGGGGCATCAGCGGCGATCTCTGCGCCCTCCGCCCTTCGACCTTCACGGTCAGCCTCGATGGCTTGGATGGCAGCCTGCGACTGCCCAGGGAAGAAGTCTGCACAGACACGAAGAAACGAAGAAGCAAGTCAAAAACCAGGAGTCGGCACGATCTAAGTCGGCAGCTCGAAGAAAGAAAATAAAGAGGCTCACCATCAATGATGTCTTCAATCTCATGGAATCCGGAGGACAGCAGCGCCTCCTTGTCAGACCAGGAGGAGCGCTTGCTCACGAACTCGGCCAAGAGGGCGGTTTCCGCCTCCTCCGCCTCCCTCTGCGACTTCACAAGCAGCTCCTTCTGCTCTGCCAACTGAGTGGCCAGCAGATCGCGCTCTGTGGCAAGCCTCCTGCACTCCTCCCCTTTGGCGCGCAGGGCAGAGTTGGCTTCGCTCAGCTGCTGTTGAAGAGCAGCGTTGGCTCCTGAAGAAAAGGAAGAAAGACAACAGCCGTCAATAAAGTAGGTCGCTGGGGAGATCCGGCCCGACTGCTCAGCAGTCGTCCCGAATCTCGGGGACTACAGCCCGCGGGTGCGCTAGCGCGCCCCCGCACAAAAAAAGGGGGACTTACTCCGGCTCTCCGCCAAGTCGGCGGTCCGCTTGCCCAGCTCTTCAATGTTACGGTTGAAGGCAGTGACGCGGAGGTTGTGGTAATCCTGCGACAAGCATTTCATATAAAGTTAGTACCCAAAAGTTCATCAATTGGAGTTCTGGGCCGCCTGCTCAGCAGCCGGCCCGAAACTCGGGGACTACACCCAGTGGGTGCGCTGGCGCGCCCCCACGGAGAGGAACAAGAAAACTAAGACCAAAGAAAAAAACATACCCGGACGGCTGCCCGCGACGCTAGGAACGCCTTGGTGCAACTCTGGAGAGCGTCGCCCTCAGCACGGAGCTTCACCTAGACGTCCAGGAGTGCCCGGTTCAGTGGCCCTGTTTCGCCTCCTCGCACCCACCCAACAGGTGCGGCGCTCGTCGCTTCGGCGTCTGGGGCCGCCGAGCTGGCGGTGCCGGCTTCCAGGGGGCGGGGTGCCGAAGTCGCCTTCTCCAGACGACGGCGCGTTGGCGAGCCGACTTGGAGGAGTAGCCTCGCCACGGCCTCGTCTTCGGTCGGCGACACCGGAGGGTCCGCTGGCTGCTCGCCTTGCGCGCCTTCAGATGGCGGCGGAGGCGGCGGCGGAACGTTCGCGTCCGGAGTAGAGGGGTCGCCGCATTCCCTCTCCTCGACGAGGTTCTCCCGGCAGGCTTCTCCAGTTGGCCCCGTGAACTCCGAAGGCGGCGGCGCAGAGTTCGGCGGGGTGACGAGCAAGGCTGACTGGCGGCGTGCGGCTTCCTCAGCCTGCTGCTTCGCCGCGGCGGCGGCTTCGGCCTCCGCTAATTTTTTCTTAGCGGAGGCCTCCGCCCTGTCGGCCTCCGCCTTCTCCAGGCGGAGGGCCTCTTCTTCGTTGCGCCTCTCCTGTGCATTCCGCTCTGTCGCCTCCCGGAGGTCAGCAGCGGGGTCAATCCGCCGAGCGGTGGCGGACGTCTCCGCTGACCCCATGACGGAGGCGGCGGCGACCCGCTCAAGAGAGAGGGGAGCCCTGAAGAAAGAGGGGCAAGCAGAGACTCGGACAAATCATGAAGAAAGAATAAAACTTTGAAGACAGAATACTTACGCGGAGACCAACGGCGGCTTCTTCACTTCCTTACGGAAGCGGATGGCCTGCGCGGCTGCCTCGTCCCGCCGGGTCGCCGCAGCCGAGCCCTTGGGCTTCTTCGGCCGACTGCCGAACAAGGTCGGCACGGCCCTGCGCTTCTTCCCGCCGCCTGGAGCGCCCAGCACGGCAGAAGAGCCCGCGCCAGGCTGGCTAGCTCCTGGCTGATGGCGAGGGACGACTTCTCCCTCGGTGTTGTCTTCAGGCTAGTCGGCGAAGGTAGCCGAGGGCCTAAAGTCGCCTGCTGTCCCTCCTCCTCCCTCGGCGTCGTCTTCCAGAGCCGCCGCCCCCAGATCAGGGTCGTCGACGTCGCTCTCCGCCCGGTCGGCGACGAACTCACGGACCGGCCCCGAGGTGCCGGCTGGTGGGTGAAGAAGGGGATTCTAACCAAGGCCAACTGGTCAAAACAAAACTCCGCAAGAAGAAGACAATCTAAAGAAAGGCGACTCACCACGGGCGGGGGGTCGGCGCGGGAGTACGGCTCCTTGCCGAATCGCCAGTCCTCCGGGAGCCTGCTGTTCGAGAGGTAGTTCACCATGAGGGCCACCTCCTCGTGAGGCATGTCCTTGGTGCACATCCGACTCGGGTCGCGGTGCCCACTCATCTGGCATATGATGTGAGGGCGGCCTTGGAGTGGGAGAACTCGGCGTGAAACGAAGGCGGCCAGCAGGTCCGGACCAGTCAAAGCCTCCGACTGCGTCAGCACTCGTAGTCGCGTGATGGCACCGGCTCCCGCAGGCGTCAGCGACCTGGCCCGGTACGACCAGTTGGGCAGTCTCCCAGCCGGCGGGCCGGCTTCGAAAGCCGGCAGGTTGACCTAGTCGCCCCTCGTGGTGACGTTCCTGACGTAGAAGTAGGATCGCTGCCACATCTTCACCGACTTTATCAGCGAGATGGAGGGGAAGGGGTTGTCGGCTCCTGACCTTCGCACGGCGATGAAGGCGCCGCATTGAGTCGGCACGCCCGTGGCCTGGGTGCCGAGCTTGGAGAAGAAGAACTCCCCCCAGAGTTCGAGGGTGGGGAGGACTCCGACGAAGCCTTCGCACAAGGCCATGAAGGCGGACAGCAGCACCACTGTGTTGGGGTGAGGTGGTGCGGCTGGAGGCCATAGAACTCCAAGAAAGACCGGAAAAGTTGCTCGCCGGCAGCCCCAGCCCGCGCAGGCAGTGCGAGCGGAAGATGACCCGCTCGCCCTCCTGCGGGGTGGGGGAAATCTCCCCCTCCGGCGCAAGACGCACCTGCACACGATCCTCGCCGGGAAGCCGACGGGTCCGGCGGAGGAACTCAACGTGGTCTTCATGAACTTCAGAACTGTCCCGGGTGCCGGAACGCATTGGGGGAGGCGCGGCAGCGGAGGAAGAACTCATCGCAAGCTGTCACCGCGGCGTTCGCCGGAGCTTGGGCGTGCGGCAGAGCGAAGAAGAGAAGAGGAAGGAGGAGAGCGAGGAGCAGCAAGGAGGAAGAGAGCGAGGGGCAGTGGGAAGGAGGGGCGCGCGTGCCCCCCTCTTCCCCCTACTTATAGCCCCGTGGGCTGCGAAGCCGAGGGGGCGGACGTGGGGATTTACTGCGCCCACAACCCCACGACCCCCACGATCCACGTAAAGTTACTGCGCGCAGTAACTCCACGGGAATCCCAACCATCCACCGAGGCCGCAGCGGATCCGCTCGGGCGCCGAGGCGCGGTAGTGGCGGGCCCCGCCTGTGGGCCTGTCCCGTCGCGCGCGTGGGCTGACAGGACGGCCTAGCCACGTGCCCTCGCGCAACAGGCCAAGAACGGGCGGTGGCCTGGAGGCTTAGCTAGTACGCCGCTTAAATCCCGCCGCGGCGTTCGAGATGCTGAGCGAGCCGGAGTCAAGTGAATCCGAGTTGAGCAAGACCGATTCCTTCTAGTCAGCCCGGCAGAAGTCAATCAAGACCATGTGTTGAGCACCCGGAAACAGAAACTGCTGAGGCTTCTCGGCCGATCGTCCGCGGCACCTCACCAGCTTCGGGGACTATTGTCGGAGTAATGGGCCACGGGTAGGCCAAGCCGAGTCCCATAACCTTTCAAGACATCAGGGCAGGCTGCGCCCCTCAAGACCCCGGGGAGAAGAGCCGCCTCCTGAGGATTCGACGGCAGGGCGGCCGACTGCCCGCTCACGGCCGAGTCCCAGGGACGACTTCCAGAGAAGCCGGATTTGGGGAGCCGGCCGGCGACACCAACAACCATGACCTCATCAAAGGGGACGGGGCAGGGGCATGGCTACAGTGAAGCCCACTCCCTGCCCCTTACCAAGGGCAGGCATGGCCACAGCATGCCATACCCGGGAAGATCTCCGTGCGATGTGGCACTATTGCCCGGCCAGCCCTGACATCAGCACCACAGTACCAAGTCCTGCGCCCACGATGGCTTGTCAGTACGGCCTGGGGGCAGCGGGGCCCACCAGTCAGCGAGACCTCGGGAGACGGCGGGAGAACCGCCAGTCGGACCCGTCGGGAGTCGGCCCGGGGGAGTCGGCCGAGTCCTCCCCCGGGGCCCACGCATCATTAATCAAGATGAGATGGGGAGTGGCCACAGTGATCGCTCGCCAGGCGGCGGGGCTGTTGCCACGACCCCATGACCAAGCCTGCGTCATCAGAAGCACGGCTACAGTAATCAGCGGCCGGCAAGACCCGCCCACGGCGGGCGCAGCCTGTCGGCTCCGTACCAGACCAGTCGGCGGGCCCCAGCAGTCGGCGGAGAAGTCGGAGGTCGAAGGCACTGACGGATGGGCCCGCGCCCAGTCGAATTACCATTGTACCCCTGGGGGTAGGCCTATATAAACCCCCTAGGGCACCCATGCAAAGGGTTGGATCCCAGTAGTTCTAGACCATACCAGATAGAAGGAGAGATCTAGCCTTGCCCTCTTCTACCACCAGAAACAGCTCAAGGAGCAACCGTGTAAACACTTGGCGATAGTGATCATGCGGAGATCCCGCAGAGCAGTAGTAGGGGTATTATCTCCCCGAAGAGCCCCGAAGCTGGGTAAGATTTGCCGGCGTGCATGTCTTCGCCTCATCCCGTTTCCAGGCACCGGCGACGTTCTACTCGCCCCCACCATGATAAGCCATCCGTTGGCATATGTCGCACCAAACCCCCAATAGTCATCCTGGGAAAGGCGGCAAGACCGCTAATGTTGTCATTGGAGACACTGACATGAAGGATGTTGAGTATGGTATATTTCCCACTATTCTTTCAGTATGTCATTCTCCTGACTGGTTGATTGACACGAGTGCTAATGTGCATGTATGCGGTGATATTTCCATGTTTTCGTCTTATCAGACCGCAGGGACTTCAACCGTGCTGATGGGCAACGGTTCAAGTGCTTCTATTCGTGGTCTTGGCACGGTCGATCTGAAGTTTACTTCGGGGAAGATCGTGTGGCTGAAGAACGTGCATTATGTCCCCTCCGTCAATAAAAATCTTGTTAGCGGATCTCTTCTGTGTAGAGATGGCTACAAGCTTATCTTTGAGTCGAATAAATTTGTAATATCCAAGTATGGAACCTTTGTTGGTAAAGGCTATGAGTCAGGAGGCTTGTTTCGTTTATCCTTATCTGACATTTGCAATAAAGTTGTTAATCATATTTGCAACAATAGTGAATCCAATGTGTGGCATTCACGTCTTTGTCATGTTAACTTTGGTTGCATGTCGCGACTAGCGAAGTTGAACGTAATCCCTAGTTTCACCACCATCAAGGGATCTAAGTGTCAAGTGTGTGTGCAAGCTAAGCAACCTCGTAAGTCTCACACGACTGCGGAAATAAGAAATCTTGCACCACTAGAGCTCATACATTCAGATCTATGTGAAATGAATGGTGTGTTGACAAAATGTGGAAAGAAATATTTCATGATGTTAATTGATGACTCCACTAGATACTACCGTGTGTATCTTCTGAAATCTAAGGATGAGGCTTTGAACTTTTTCAAGATCTATAAAGCTGAAGTGGAAAACCAACTTGATCAAAAATCAAGAGGCTTAGGTCCGACCGTGGTGGGGAGTATTTTTCCAATGAGTTTGATGCTTTTTGTGCGGAACATGGTATAATCCATGAGAGGACTCCTCCCTACTCACCTCAGTCAAATGGGGTGGCCGAAAAAAGAACCGTACTCTAACTAATTTGGTTAACGCCATGTTAGATACATCGGGTCTCTCCAAGGCATGGTGGGGGGAGGCGATATTGACAGCATGTCATGTCCTGAACCGGGTCCCCACAAAGAACAAAGAGATAACTCCATTCGAGGAATGGGAGAAGAAAAGGTTAAAACTCTCTTATTTGTGAACATGGGGTTGTTTGGCGAAAGTCAATACTCCAATTTCAAAGAAGCGGAAGCTTGGACCAAAGACTATGGATTGTGTTTTCCTGGGATATGCTTTTCATAGCATTGGCTATAGATTCTTGGTTGTAGAATCTGAGGTACCTGACATGCATGTCGGTACGATCATGGAGTCGAATGATGCGACTTTCTTTGAAGATATCTTTCCCATGAAGGATATGGCTACCTCATCTAATCAGGAGATGCCTAGTTCATCGAATCAGGAACCAGTTACAATTACCAAACCTACAATTTCGATGGAACACTTTGAAAGTCCTGTGGAGGAGAACAATGAAGTTCCTATTATGAGCAAGAGACAGAGGACTGCAAAGTCCTTTGGTGATGATTTTCTTGTGTACCTCATAGATGACACTCCCAGTTCTATTTCAGAGGCCTATGCATCTGAAGATGCTGACTATTGGAAGGAAGCGGTTCGTAGTGAGATGGATTCCATCTTGGCAAATGAAACTTGGGAGATAACTGATTGTCCTTATGGGTGCAAACCTATAGGATGCAAATGGGTATTCAAGAAGAAGCTTAGGCCTGATGGTAATATTGAAAAGTACAAGGCTCGGCTCGTGGCTAAGGGTTATACCCAAAAGGAAGGTGAAGACTTCTTTGATACTTACTCACATGTGGCTCGACTGACCACTATTCGAGTTCTACTTTCACTAGTTGTCTCGCATGGTCTTCTCGTTCATCAAATGGATGTTAAGACTGCTTTCCTAAATGGAGAGTTGGATGAGGAAATTTATATGGAACAACCAGATGGGTTTGTACTAGATGGTCAGGAAGGGAAAGTGTGCAAGTTGCTGAAGTATTTGTACGGACTAAAGCAAGCACCCAAACAGTGGCATGAGAAGTTTGAAAGAACTTTAACAGCTGCAGGCTTTGTTGTGAACGAAGCTGACAAATGGGTGTACTATCGCCATGGTGGGGGCAAGGGAGTTATCCTGTGCTTGTATGTTGATGACATACTGATTTTCGGAACCAATCTGACTGTTATTAAGGAGGTCAAGGATTTCCTATCTCGTTGTTTTGAGATGAAGGATTTAGGAGTGGCTGATGTCATTCTGAACATCAAGTTGTTGAGAGACGATGATGGTGGGATTACATTGCTTCAATCTCACTATGTGGAAAAGATCTTGAGTCGCTTTGGCTATAGTGACAGCAAGCCCTCGCCAACACCATATGATGCTAGTGTGTTGCTTCGAAAGAATCAAAGAATGGCTAGAGACCAATTGAAGTGTTCTCATATTATTGGCTCGCTTATGTACTTAGCCAGTGCTACAAGACCTGACATCTCTTTTGTTGTGAGCAAACTGAGTCGGTTTGTTTCAAAACCAGGAGATATGCATTCGAAAGCTCTAGAAAGAGTTTTGCGTTATTTGAGAGGCACTGCAAATTATGGAATTCACTACACTGGGCATCCAAAGGTGCTTGAAGGGTATAGTGACTCAAACTGGATCTCAGATGCTGATGAGATAAAGGCCACGAGCGGTTATGTATTCACTCATGGAGGTGGCGCTTTTTCTTGGAAGTCTTGCAAGCAGACCATCTTAACGAGGTCAACAATGTAAGCAGAACTCACAGCACTAGATACAGCTACGGTTGAAGCAGATTGGCTTCGCGGGCTATTGAATGACTTGCCGGTTGTTGAGAAACCTGTACCGGGTGTCCTTATGAACTGCGACAATCAAACTGTGATCACAAAAGGGAGCAGTTCAAAGGATAACATGAAGTCATCAAGACACGTTCAGAGAAGGTTAAAGTTTGTCAGGAAAATGAAAAACTCCGGAGTTATTGCTTTGGATTATATCCAAACGTCTAAAAATCTGGCAGATCCTTTTACCAAGGGTCTATCACGTAATGTGATAGATAATGCATCGAGGAAGATGGGTATGAGACCCACAATATGAGTTGTTCACAGTGGTAACCTAGTCTTTGTGATCGGAGATCCCGTGAATTAGATGTGGAGGACAAGCTGTTGGTCAACTGAGAGGAGAGTATCCTTACTATTCACAATACCACTCCATGAAGATGCAATACTCTCCTAATCTGCATGGCAGGTTGATGTATATCTTAATGTGTTCTAAGTGGCTTATTTAATCAGAGATGTTATCCTGCAGAACATCTTTTGAAGAACACACCTATATGAGTCTGATTGTCAAACGTCGCAATCTATGAGAGTAGGGTTCTCTCTAGTAAACTCATGAAAGGTCACGGAGTATGACGCATAAGCTCCACCCGCGGGGAAGATCCATGGTAGCCACGTATCGGTCAAGGCTTTATGTGAAGCTAGATTCGCAGAAAACTTGCAGTTCAAGGCCCAGTCCACTGTTCAAGTTGCTTACTAGTGTAGCATAGAGTTCTAGGTGGAAGTTCAACTTAACAGTCTCCACTGCAGTACCGGTATATAAAAATAGTGTTTTGGAACCAAAGGCAAATTTCTGTGTGCCTCTGGGATCTGGTGGGGGATTGCTAGAATTTAGTCTATTTTGGGCAGCCCAATAACTATTTCAGAAATTCCTAATAAATCCTAGAGGCCCACTTAGCCCATTTGTGCAAGGCAAGGGATACTACTAAAGTTTAGTCCCACATTGCTAGTTTAGTGGGACTTGGACCTCCTTATAAGGGAGGTTCTTTCCCCACTTGTACGAGCATGAGAACAAGAGGGATATCCACGCGCGCTCCTCCTCCGCCGCCCGCCTCGCCACGCCACGCCACGCCTTGTCACGACGCACCGCGGGTTGCGGGCATGAGCCGAGCCGATATCTAAATTTTTGCCATGCGCGACGGGTATATGAAAGGTCACGTGGGAGTTGAAATGTTTTCTGTAGTGGACACTGAATTCGAACGGCGCGCCTCTTTGGTCGCTGCCTGTTCGCTTCGTCTCCCTTCGTTGCTTCACCTCCTGCCGCAGCCTCTTTGTGTCCTTCTCATGTGCCTATATAAGAGAGGTCGCTCCTCTCCAGAGAGAAACAACAGAAGCTCCTCTTCCTCTCGCCACAAAGTTCCGACCACTGCGCTTCTGCTACATTCTTCCCCATCCCGTCTTGCGGCGTGCACCGCAGGTCGGGACAGTAGGCCTCCGAAACTGCACCTTTTGAGTCTTGTACGGGAAAAGGGTGATAAGGTTTTTGGGGAGCACTCATCGCGACTACTGGCTGCTTCATCACGGACGATCCGGTCGCCGACGAATACTTCCCCGACGACGACTTCTTCCCCGACGTCCATGACCTCCTCGACGACATGGCAGGCAAGGACACCGACCCCAAGTCCAGTGCTTCTGCTGCTGCTGTCCCGTACGTGTTCTTGTCTTTCCTGTTAAAGGTTCTGCCGCAGTTCCTTGTGAAGGAAATATGCCCTAGAGGCAATAATAAAGTTATTATTTATTTCCTTATATCATGATAAATGTTTATTATTCATGCTAGAATTGTATTAACCGGAAACAAAATACATGTGTGAATACATAAACAAACAGAGTGTCACTAGTATGCCTCTACTTGACTAGCTCGTTAATCAAAGATGGTTATGTTTCCTAACCATGAACAAAGAGTTGTTATTTGATTAACGAGGTCACATCATTAGTTGAATGATCTGATTGACATGACCCATTCCATTAGCTTAGCACCCGATCGTTTAGTATGTTGCTATTGCTTTCTTCATGACTTATACATGTTCCTATAACTATGAGATTATGCAACTCCCGTTTACTGGAGGAACACTTTGGGTACTACCAAACATCACAACATAACTGGGTGATTATAAAGGAGTACTACAGGTGTCTCCAAAGGTAGATGTTGGGTTGGCGTATTTCGAGATTAGGGTTTGTCACTCCGATTGTCGGAGAGGTATCTCTGGGCCCTCTCCGTAATACACATCACATAAGCCTTGCAAGCATTATAACTAAGATGTTAGTTGTGAGATGATGTATTACGGAACGAGTAAAGAGACTTGCCAGTAACGCGATTGAACTAGGTATTGGATACCGACGATCGAATCTCGGGCAAGTAACATACCGATGACAAAGGGAACAACGTATGTTGTTATGCGGTCTGACCGATAAAGATCTTCGTAGAATATGTAGGAGTCAATATGGGCATCCAGGTCCCGCTATTGGTTATTGACCGGAGACGTGTCTCGGTCATGTCTACATTATTCTCGAACCGTAGGGTCCGCACGCTTAACGTTGCGATGACAGTTATTATGAGTTTATGCATTTTGATGTACCGAAGGTTGTTCGGAGTCCCGGATGTGATCACGGACATGACGAGGAGTCTCAAAATGGTCGAGACATAAAGATTGATATATTGGAAGCCTATGTTTGGACATCGGAAGTGTTCCGGGTGAAATCGGGATTTTACCGGATTACCGGGAGGGTTACCGGAACCCCCCGGGAGCCAAATGGGCCAACATGGGCCTTAGTGGAAAGTTTAAAGGGCAGCCCACATAGGGCTGTGCGCCTCCCCCCTCTCTCTAGTCCTATTAGGACTAGGAGAAGGTGGCCGGCCCCCCTCTCTCCCTTTCCCACTTGGGAATCCTAGTTGGACTAGGATTGGAGGGGGAATCCTACTCCCAGTGGGAGTAGGACTCTCCTGCGCCTCCTCTCCTGGCCGGCCAGCCCTCCCCCTCTCATCCTTTATATACGGGGGCAGGGGACACCTCTAGACACACAAGTTGATCCTTGAGATCGTTCCTTAGCCGTGTGCGGTGCCCCCTGCCACCAAATTCCACCTCGATCATACCGTTGTAGTGCTTAGGCGAAGCCCTGCGTCGGTAGTACATCAAGATCGTCACCACGCCGTCGTGCTGACGGAACTCTTCCTCGACGCTTTGCTGGATCGGAGCCCGAGGATCGTCATCGAGCTGAACGTGTGCTAAGAACTCGGAGGTGCCAGAGTAACGGTGCTTGGATCGGTCGGATCGGGAAGATGTACGACTACTTCCTCTACGTTGTGTGATCGCTTCCGCAGTCGGTCTGCGTTGGTACGTAGACAACACTCTCCCCTCTCGTTGCTATGCATCACCATGATCTTGCGTGTGCGTAGGAAATTTTTTGAAATTACTACGTTCCCCAACAGTGGCATCCGAGCCTAGGTTTTATGGTTTGATGTTATTTGCACGAGTAGAACACAAGTGAGTTGTGGGTGATACAAGTCATACTGCCTACCAGCATTTCATACTTTGGTTCGGCGGTATTGTTGGACGAGACGACCCGGACCAACCTTACGCGTACGCTTACGCGAGACCGGTTCCCTCTACGTGCTTTGCACATAGATGGCTTGCGGGCGACTGTCTCTCCAACTTTAGTTGAACCGAGTGTGGCTACGCCCGGTCCTTGAGAAGGTTAAAACGGAGTCTATTTGACAAACTATCGTTGTGGTTTTGATGCGTAGGTGAGATGAGTTCTTGCTTAAGCCCGTAGCAGTCACGTAAAACTTGCAACAACAAAGTAGAGGATGTCTAACTTGTTTTTGCAGGGCATGTTGTGATGTGATATGGTCAAGGCATGATGCTGATTTTATTGTATGAGATGATCATGTTTTGTAACCAAGTTATCGGCAACTGGCAGGAGCCATATGGTTGTCGCTTTATTGTATGCAATGCAATCGCGATGTAATGCTTTACTTTATTACTAAGCGGTAGTGATAGTCGTGGAAGCATAAGATTGGCGAGACGACAACGATGCTACGATGGAGATCAAGGTGTCGCGCCGGTGACGATGGTGATCATGACGGTGCTTCGGAGATGGAGATCACAAGCATAAGATGATGATGGCCATATCATATCACTTATATTGATTGCATGTGATGTTTATCTTTTATGCATCTTATCTTGCTTTGATTGACGGTAGCATTATAAGATGATCTCTCACTAAATTATCAAGAAGTGTTCTCCCTGAGTATGCACCGTTGCCAAAGTTCGTCGTGCCCAAACACCACGTGATGATCGGGTGTGATAAGCTCTATGTCCATCTACAACGGGTGCAAGCCAATTTTGCACACGCAGAATACTCAGGTTAAACTTGACGAGCCTAGCATATGCAGATATGGCCTCGAAACACCGAGATCGAAAGGTCGAGCGTGAATCATATAGTAGATATGATCAACATGACGATGTTCACCATTGAAAACTACTCCATCTCACGTGATGATCGGTTATGGTTTAGTTGATTTGGATCACGTGATCACTTAGAAGATTAGAGGGATGTCTATCTAAGTGGGAGTTCCTAAGTAATTTGATTAACTGAACTTAAACTTATCATGAACTTAGTACCTGATAGTATCTTGCTTGTTTATGTTGATTGTAGATAGATGGCTCGTGCTGTTGTTCCGTTGAATTTTAATGCGTTCCTTGAGAAAGCAAAGTTGAAAGATGATGGTAGCAATTACATGGACTGGGTCCGTAACCTGAGGATTATCCTCATTGCTGCACAGAAGAATTACGTCCTGGAAGCACCGCTGGGTGCCAGGCCTGCTGCTGGAGCAACGCCAGATGTTATGAACGTCTGGCAGAGCAAAGCTGATGACTACTCGATAGTTCAGTGTGCCATGCTTTACGGCTTAGAATCGGGACTTCAACGACGTTTTGAACGTCATGGAGCATATGAGATGTTCCAAGAGTTGAAGTTAATATTTCAAGCAAATGCCCGAATTGAGAGATATGAAGTCTCCAATAAGTTCTATAGCTGCAAGATGGAGGAGAACAGTTCTGTCAGTGAGCATATACTCAAAATGTCTGGGTATAATAATCACTTGATTCAGATGGGAGTTAATCTTCCAGATGATTGCTTCATTGACAGAATTCTCCAATCACTGCCACCAAGCTACAAGAGCTTCGTGATGAACTATAATATGCAAGGGATGAACAAGACTATTCCCGAGCTCTTCGCAATGCTGAAAGCTGCGGAGGTAGAAATCAAGAAGGAGCATCAAGTGTTGATGGTCAACAAGACCACTAGTTTCAAGAAAAAGGGCAAAGGGAAGAAGAAGGGGAACTTCAAGAAGAACAGCAAGCAAGTTGCTGCTCAGGAGAAGAAACCCAAGTCTGGACCTAAGCCTGAAACTGAGTTCTTCTACTGCAAGCAGACTGGTCACTGGAAGCGGAACGGCCCCAAGTATTTCGCGGATAAGAAGGATGGCAAGGTGAACAAAGGTATATGTGATATAC
The DNA here is from genome assembly GCA_034509565.1 of Triticum monococcum. Taxonomy (NCBI): domain Eukaryota; kingdom Viridiplantae; phylum Streptophyta; class Magnoliopsida; order Poales; family Poaceae; genus Triticum; species Triticum monococcum. The sequence goes on along the minus strand of CM067845.1, from coordinate 497,278,703 downwards.
TTGTTATTGATGTGTACCTTACTAGAGCTCGTAGTAGCACCTGGGTATTTGATACTGGTTCTGTTGCTAATATTTGCAACTCGAAACAGGGACTACGGAATAAGCGGACGCTAGCAAAGGACGAGGTGACGATGTGCGTGGGAAACGGTTCCAAAGTCGATGTGATCGTGGTCGGCACGCTACCTCTACATCTACCTTCGGGATTAATATTAGACCTAAATAATTGTTATTTGGTGCCAGCGTTGAGCATGAACATTATATCTGGATCTTGTTTAATGCGAGACGGTTATTCATTTAAATCAGAGAATAATGGTTGTTCTATTTATATGAGTAATATCTTTTATGGTCATGCACCTTTGAAGAGTGGTCTACTCTTGTTGAATCTCGATAGTAGTGATACACATATTCATAATGTAGAAGCCAAAAGATGCAGAGTTGATAATGATAGTGCAACTTATTTGTGGCACTGCCGTTTAGGTCATATCGGTGTAAAGCGCATGAAGAAACTCCATGCTGATGGGCTTTTGGAACCACTTGATTATGAATCACTTGGTACTTGCGAACCGTGCCTCATAGGCAAGTTGACTAAAACACCGTTCTCCGGTACTATGGAGAGAGCAACAGATTTATTGGAAATCATACATACCGATGTATGTGGTCCGATGAATATTGAGGCTCGTGGCGGATATCATTATTTTCTCACCTTCACAGATGATTTAAGCAGATATGGATATATCTACTTAATGAAACATAAGTCTGAAACATTTGAAAAGTTCAAGGAATTTCAGAGTGAAGTTGAAAATCATCGTAACAAGAAAATAAAGTTTCTACGATCTGATCGTGGAGGAGAATATTTGAGTTACGAGTTTGGTGTACATTTGAAAAATTGTGGAATAGTTTCACAACTCACGCCACCCGGAACACCACAGCGTAATGGTGTGTCCGAACGTCGTAATCGTACTTTACTAGATATGGTGCGATCTATGATGTCTCTTACTGATTTACCGCTATCGTTTTGGGGTTATGCTTTAGAGACGGCCGCATTCACGTTAAATAGGGCACCATCAAAATCCGTTGAGACGACGCCTTATGAACTATGGTTTGGCAAGAAACCAAAGTTGTCGTTTCTTAAAGTTTGGGGCTGCGATGCTTATGTGAAAAAGCTTCAACCTGATAAGCTCGAACCCAAAGCGGAGAAATGTGTCTTCATAGGATACCCAAAGGAGAATGTTGGGTATACCTTCTATCACAGATCCGAAGGCAAGACATTCGTTGCTAAGAATGGATCATTTCTAGAGAAGGAGTTTCTCTCGAAAGAAGTGAGTGGGAGGAAAGTAGAACTTGACGAGGTAACTGTACCTGCTCCCTTATTGGAAAATAGTACATCACAGAAAACTGTTTCTGCGACACCTATACCAATTAGTGAGGAAGCTAATGATGATGATCATGAAACTTCAGGACAAGATACTACTGAACCACGTAGATCAACCAGAGTGAGATCCGCACCAAAGTGGTACGGGAATCCAATTCTGGAAGTCATGCTACGAGATCATGATGAACCTACGAACTATGAAGAAGCGATGGTGAGCCCAGATTCCGCAAAGTGGCTTGAGGCCATGAAATCTGAGATGGGATCCATGTATGAGAACAAAGTATGGACTTTGGTTGACTTGCCCGATGATCGGCAAGCAATTGAGAATAGATGGATCTTCAAGAAAAAGACTAACGCTGACGGTAATATTACTGTCTATAAAGCTCGACTTGTCGTAAAAGGTTTTCGACAAGTTCAAGGGGTTGACTACGATGAGACCTTCTCACCCGTAGCGATGCTTAAGTCCGTCAGAATCATGTTAGCAATTGCCGCATTTTATGATTATGAAATATGGCAGATGGATGTCAAAACTGCATTCCTGAATGGATTTCTGGAAGAAGAGTTGTATATGATGCAACCAGAAGGTTTTGTCGATCCAAAGGGAGCTAACAAAGTATGCAAACTCCAGCGATCCATTTATGGACTGGTGCAAGCATCTCAGAGTTGGAATAAACGCTTTGATAGTGTGATCAAAGCATTTGGCTTTATACAGACTTTTGGAGAAGCCTGTATTTACAAGAAAGTGAGTGGGAGCTCTGTAGCATTTCCGATATTATATGTGGATGACATATTGCTGATTGGAAATGATATAGAATTTCTGGATAGCATAAAGGGATACTTGAATAAAAGTTTTTCGATGAAAGACCTCGGGGAAGCTGCTTACATATTAGGCATAAAGATCTATAGAGATAGATCAAGACGCTTAATTGGACTTTCACAAAGCACATACCTTGACAAGATTTTGAAGAAATTCAAAATGGATCAAGCAAAGAAAGGGTTCTTGCCTGTGTTACAAGGTGTGAAGTTGAGTCAGACTCAATGCCCGACCACTGCAGAAGATAGAGAGAAAATGAAAGATGTTCCCTATGCTTCAGCCATAGGCTCTATCATGTATGCAATGTTGTGTACCAGACCTGATGTGTGCCTTGCTATAAGTTTAGCAGGGAGGTACCAAAGTAATCTAGGAGTGGATCACTGGACAGCGGTCAAGAACATCTTGAAATACCTGAAAAGGACTAAGGATATGTTTCTCGTATATGGAGGTGACAAAGAGCTCACCGTAAGAGGTTACGTTGATGCAAGCTTTGACACTGATCCGGACGATTCTAAATCGCAAACCGGATACGTGTTTACGTTAAACGGTGGAGCTGTCAGTTGGTGCAGTTCTAAACAAAGCATCGGAGAGGGATCTACATGTGAAGTGGAGTACATAGCTGCTTCGGAAGCAGCGAACGAAGGAGTCTGGATGAAGGAGTTCATATCCGATCTAGGTGTCATACCTAGTGCATCGGGTGCAGTGAAAATCTTTTGTTACAATACTGGTGCAATTGCTTTGGCAAAGGAATCCAGATTTCACAAGAGGACCAAACACATCAAGAGACGCTTCTACTCCATCCGGGATCTAGTCCAGGTGGGAGACATAGAGATTTGCAAGATACATATGGATCTGAATGTTGCAGACCCGTTGACTAAGCCTCTTCCACGAGCAAAACATGATCAGCACCAAGGCTCCATGGGTGTTAGAATCATTACTGTGTAATCTAGATTATTGACTCTAGTGCAAGTGGGAGACTGAAGGAAATATGCCCTAGAGGCAATAATAAAGTTATTATTTATTTCCTTATATCATGATAAATGTTTATTATTCATGCTAGAATTGTATTAACCGGAAACATAATACATGTGTGAATACATAGACAAACAGAGTGTCACTAGTATGCCTCTACTTGACTAGCTCGTTAATCAAAGATAGTTATGTTTCCTAACCATGATCAAAGAGTTGTTATTTGATTAACGCGGTCACATCATTAGTTGAATGATCTGATTGACATGACCCATTCCATTAGCTTAGCACCCGATCGTTTAGTATGTTGCTATTGCTTTCTTCATGACTTATACATGTTCCTATAACTATGAGATTATGCAACTCCCATTTACCGAAGGAACACTTTGGGTACTACCAAATGTCACAATGTAACTGGGTGATTATAAAGGAGTACTACAGGTGTCTCCAAAGGTAGATGTTGGGTTGGCGTATTTCGAGATTAGGGTTTGTCACTCCGATTGTCGGAGAGGTATCTCTGGGCCCTCTCGGTAATACACATCACATAAGCCTTGCAAGCATTATAACTAAGATGTTAGTTGTGACATGATGTATTACGGAACGAGTAAAGAGACTTGCCAGTAACGAGATTGAACTAGGTATTGGATACCGACGATCGAATCTCGGGCAAGTAACATACCGATGACAAAGGGAACAACGTATGTTGTTATGCGGTCTGACCGATAAATATCTTCATAGAATATGTAGGAGTCAATATGGGCATCCAGGTCCCGCTATTGGTTATTGACCGGAGACGTGTCTCGGTCATGTCTACATTGTTCTCGAACCGTAGGGTCCGCACGCTTAACGTTGCGATGACAGTTATTATGAGTTTATGCATTTTGATGTACCGAAGGTTGTTCCGAGTCCCGGATGTGATCACGGACATGACGAGGAGTCTCAAAATGGTCGAGACATAAAGATTGATATATTGGAAGCCTATGTTTGGACATCGGAAGTGTTCCGGGTGAAATCGGGATTTTACCGGATTACCGGGAGGGTTACCGGAACCCCCCGGGAGCCAAATGGGCCAACATGGATCTTAGTGGAAAGTTGAAAGGGCAGCCCACATAGGGCTGTGCGCCTCCCCCCTCTCTCTAGTCCTATTAGGACTAGGAGAAGGTGGCCGGCCCCCCTCTCTTCCTTTCCCACTTGGGAATCCTAGTTGGACTAGGATTGGAGGGGGAATCCTACTCCCAGTGGGAGTAGGACTCTCCTGCGCCTCCTCTCCTGGCCGGCCAGCCCTCCCCCTCTCATCCTTTATATACGGGGGCAGGGGACACCTCTAGACACACAAGTTGATCCTTGAGATCGTTCCTTAACCGTGTGCGGTGCCCCCTGCCACCAAATTCCACCTCGATCATACCGTTGTAGTGCTTAGGCGAAGCCCTGCGTTGGTAGTACATCAAGATCGTCACCACGCCGTCGTGCTGACGGAACTCTTCCTCGACGCTTTGCTGGATCGGAGCCCGAGGATCGTCATCGAGCTGAACGTGTGCTAAGAACTCGGAGGTGCCGGAGTAACGGTGCTTGGGTCGGTCGGATCGGGAAGACGTACGACTACTTCCTCTACGTTGTGTGATCGCTTCCGCAGTCGGTCTGCGTTGGTACGTAGACAACACTCTCCCCTCTCGTTGCTATGCATCACCATGATCTTGCGTGTGCGTAGGATTTTTTTTGAAATTACTACGTTCCCCAACACCTTGTTCTAGTCCTTGTCCTACGCATGATAGGTTCTACTTCATATATGCTACTTGCTATATTGTCTGCTTTAGATATGATAGGCTACGGTTCATATATGCAGAAGCTATTTACCTTCTCTCTGTCAGAACGCATGACTTGTTTTATCTCTACTATATTAGTCATGCTTTATCTACTATTTCTGTTAATAAAATTATTTGGTAAATTGCTCATATTTCCAACAATCCAAAAACCTTATTATAGGCAATTTACCCCAAGTGGTTTTGCTGCTTCCATGAGACCTCCTATGTTTGAGGGTATCCACTATAAGAGGTGGCGCGTGAGAGCAGTCTTATGGTTTCACACCATGAGTTGCTATGACGCCACTTTCGGCAAACCTGAAGGAGAGGTTGATGCTCAACAGGCACAAGCTTTTCAGAAAATGGATACTCTGTTTAAGGCTGCTATCTTGAGTGTTCTTGGTGAGAACATAGTTGATGATTATGCGTCAATTGATAATGGAAAACATATGTGGGATGCACTCGAGGCCAAGTTTGGGGTCTCGGATGCTGACATTGAGCTGTACATCATGGAGCAATTGTATGATTACAGGATGACTGAAGAGCGCTCCATGGTTGAGCAAGCTCATGAGATACAGTCATTTGCTAGAGAACTTGAGCACTTCAGTTGTATGCTACCGGACAAGTTTGTTGCCGGAGGTATCATCACTAAGCTTCCTCCTTCATGGAGGAACTTTGCTACCTTGCTGAAGCATAAGAGGCAGGAGTTTTCCATCCCGGATCTCATTGGCACTCTTGATGTGGAAGAAAAGGCGAGAGCAAAGGACACACGTGTTCGAGGTATTGAGGGAGGATCTAGTGCCAATGTGGTACAGAAGCAGAACTTCCAGCCCCACAAGTTCAAGAACAAGGGCAAGTTTGATGGAAAAGCAAAGTTTGATGGGAAGAACAAGGGTGTGCAACACACAAACTTCAAGAAGAAGAATGGCAAGAAGAAAGGTGCTTGTGATGTGAGTGGGGATCCTGATCATTGGGCTCCTAGTTGCCCTAACCGCTATGACAAGCGTCTTCCTGGGAAAGGCGGCAAGACCGCTAATGTTGTCATTGGAGACACTGACATGAAGGATGTTGGGTATGGTATATTTCCCACTATTCTTTCAGTATGTCATTCTCCTGACTGGTTGATTGACACGGGTGCTAATGTGCATGTATGCGGTGATATTTCCATGTTTTCGTCTTATCAGACCACAGGGACTTCAACCGTGCTGATGGGCAACGGTTCAAGTGCTTCTGTTCGTGGTGTTGGCACGGTCGATCTGAAGTTTACTTCGGGGAAGATCGTGTGGCTGAAGAACGTGCATTATGTCCCCTCCGTCAATAAAAATCTTGTTCGCGGATCTCTTCTGTGTAGAGATGGCTACAAGCTTGTCTTTGAGTCGAATAAATTTGTAATATCCAAGTATGGAACCTTTGTTGGTAAAGGCTATGAGTCAGGAGGCTTGTTTCGTTTATCCTTATCTGACATTTGCAATAAAGTTGTTAATCATATTTGCAACAATAGTGAATCCAATGTGTGGCATTCACGTCTTTGTCATGTTAACTTTGGTTGCATGTCGCGACTAGCGAAGTTGAACGTAATCCCTAGTTTCACCACCGTCAAGGGATCTAAGTGTCAAGTGTGTGTGCAAGCTAAGCAATCTCGTAAGTCTCACACGACTGCGGAAATAAGAAATCTTGCACCACTAGAGCTCATACATTCAGATCTATGTGAAATGAATGGTGTGTTGACAAAAGGTGGAAAGAAATATTTCATGATGTTAATTGATTACTCCACTAGATACTACCGTGTGTATCTTCTGAAATCTAAGGATGAGGCTTTGAACTTTTTCAAGATCTATAAAGCTGAAGTGGAAAACCAACTTGATCAAAAAATCAAGAGGCTTAGGTCCGACCGTGGTGGAGAGTATTTTTCCAATGAGTTTGATGCTTTTTGTGTGGAACATGGTATAATCCATGACAGGACTCCTCCCTACTCACCTCAGTCAAATGGGGTGGCCGAAAAAAGAACCGTACTCTAACTGATTTGGTTAACGCCATGTTAGATACATCGGGTCTCTCCAAGGCATGGTGGGGGGAGGCGATATTGACAGCATGTCATGTCCTGAACCGGGTCCCCACAAAGAACAAAGAGATAACTCCATTCGAGGAATGGGAGAAGAAAAGGTTAAAACTCTCTTATTTGTGAACATGGGGTTGTTTGGCGAAAGTCAATGCTCCAATTTCCAAGAAGCGGAAGCTTGGACCAAAGACTATGGATTGTGTTTTCCTGGGATATGCTTTTCATAGCATTGGCTATAGATTCTTGGTTGTAAAATCTAAGGTACCTGACATGCATGTCAGTACGATCATGGAGTCGAATGATGCGACTTTTCTTTGAAGATATCTTTCCCATGAAGGATATGGCTACCTCATCTAATCAGGAGATGCCTAGTTCATCGAATCAGGAACCAGTTACAATTACCGAACCTACAATTTCGATGGAACACTTTGAAAGTCCTGTGGAGGAGAACAATGAAGTTCCTATTAGGAGCAAGAGACAGTGGACTGCAAAGTCCTTTGGTGATGATTTTCTTGTATACCTCATAGATGACACTCCCAGTTCTATTTCAGAGGCCTATGCATCTGAAGATGCTGACTACTGGAAGGAAGCGGTTCGTAGTGAGATGGATTCCATCTTGGCAAATGAAACTTGGGAGATAACTGATTGTCCTTATGGGTGCAAACCTATAGGATGCAAATGGGTATTCAAGAAGAAGCTTAGGCATGATGGTAATATTGAAAAGTACAAGGCTCGGCTCGTGGCTAAGGGTTATACCCAAAAGGAAGGTGAAGACTTCTTTGATACTTACTCACCTGTGGCTCGACTGACCACTATTCACGGTCTACTTTCACTAGCTGTCTCGCATGGTCTTCTCGTTCATCAAATGGATGTTAAGACTGCTTTCCTAAATGGAGAGTTGGACGAGGAAATTTATATGGAACAACCAGATGGGTTTGTACAAGATGGTCAGGAAGGGAAAGTGTGCAAGTTGCTGAAGTATTTGTACGGACTTAAGCAAGCACCCAAACAGTGGCATGAGAAGTTTGAAAGAACTTTAACAGCTGCAGGCTTTGTTGTGAACAAAGCTGACAAATGGGTGTACTATCGCCATGGTGGGGGCAAGGGAGTTATCCTGTGCTTGTATGTTGATGACATACTGATTTTCGGAACCAATCTGACTGTTATTAAGGAGGTCAAGGATTTCCTATCTCGTTGTTTTGAGATGAAGGATTTAGGAGTGGCTGATGTCATTCTGAACATCAAGTTGTTGAGAGACGATGATGGTGGAATTACATTGCTTCAATCTCACTATGTGGAAAAGATCTTGAGTCGCTTTGGCTATAGTGACAGCAAGCCCTCTCCAACACTATATGATGCTAGTGTGTTGCTTCGAAAGAATCGAAGAATGGCTAGAGACCAATTGAAGTGTTCTCATATTATTGGCTTGCTTATGTACTTAGCCAGTGCTACAAGACCTGACATCTCTTTTGTTGTGAGCAAACTGAGTAGGTTTGTTTCAAAACCAGGAGATGTGCATTGGAAAGCTCTAGAAAGAGTTTTGCGTTATTTGAAAGGCACTGCAAATTATGGAATTCACTACATTGGGCATCCAAAGGTGCTTGAAGGGTATAGTGACTCAAACTGGATCTCAGATGCTGATTAGATAAAGGCCACGAGCGGTTATGTATTCACTCATGGAGCTGGCGCTGTTTCTTGGAAGTCTTGCAAGCAGACCATCTTAACGAGGTCAACAATGGAAGCAGAACTCACAGCACTAGATACAGCTACGGTTGAAGCAGATTGGCTTCGCCGGCTCTTGAATGACTTGCCGGTTGTTGAGAAACCTGTACCGGGTGTCCTTATGAACTACGACAATCAAACTGTGATCACGAAAGTGAGCAGTTCAAAGGATAACATGAAGTCATCAAGACACGTTCAGAGAAGGTTAAAGTCTGTCAGGAAAATGAAAAACTCCGGAGTTATTGCTTTGGATTATATCCAAACGTCTAAAAATCTGGCAGATCCTTTTACCAAGGGTCTATCACGTAATGTGATAGATAATGCATCGAGGAAGATGGGTATGAGACCCACAATATGAGTTGTTCACAGTGGTAACCTATTCTTTGTGATCGGAGATCCCGTGAATTAGATGTGGAGGACAAGCTGTTGGTCAACTGAGAGGAGAGTATCCTTACTATTCACAATACCACTCCATGAAGATGCAATACTCTCCTAATCTGCATGGCAGGTTGATATATATCTTAATGTGTTCTAAGTGGCTTATTTAAGCAGAGATGTTATCCTGCAGAACATCTTTTGAAGAACACACCTATATGAGTCTGATTGTCAAACGTCGCAATCTATGAGAGTAGGGTTCTCTCTAGTAAACTCATGAAAGGTCACGGAGTATGACGCATAAGCTCCACCCGCGGGGAAGATCCACGGTAGCCACGTATCGGTCAAGGCTTTATGTGAAGCTAGATTCGCAGAAAACTTGCAGTTCAAGGCCCAGTCCACTGTTCAAGTTGCTTACTAGTGTAGCATAGAGTTCTAGGTGGAAGTTCAACTTAACAGTCTCCACTGCAGTACCGGTATATAAAAATAGTGTTTTGGAACCAAAGGCAAATTTCTGTGTGCCTCTGGGATCTGGTGGGGGATTGCTGGAATTTAGTCTATTTTGGGCAGCCCAATAACTATTTCAGAAATTCCTAATAAATCCTAGAGGCCCACTTAGCCCATTTGTGCAAGGCAAGGGATACTACTAAAGTTTAGTCCCACATTGCTAGTTTAGTGGGAGTTGGACCTCCTTATAAGGGAGGTTCTTTCCCCACTTGTACGAGCATGAGAATAAGAGGGATATCCACGCGCGCTCCTCCTCCGCCACCCGCCTCGCCAAGCCACGCCATGCCTTGTCACGACGCACCGCGGGTTGCGGGAATGAGCCGAGCCGATATCTAAATTTTTGCCACGCGCGACGGGTATATGAAAGGTCACGTGGGAGCTGAAATGTTTTCTGTAGTGGACACTGAATTCGAACGGCGCGCCTCTTTGGTCGCTGCCTGTTTGCTTCGTCTCACTTCGTTACTTCACCTCCTGCCGCAGCCTCTTTGCGTCCTTCTCATTTGCCTATATAAGAGAGGTCGCTCCTCTCCAGAGAGAAACAACAGAAGCTCCTCTTCCTCTCGCCACAAAGTTCCGACCACTGCGCTTCTGCTACATTCTTCCCCATCCCGTCTTGCGGCGTGCACCGCAGGTAGGACAGTAGGCCTCCGAAACCGCACCTTTTGAGTCCTGTACGGGAGAAGGGTGATAAGGTTTTTGGGGAGCGCTCAGCGCGACTACTGGCTGCTTCATCACGGACGATCCGGTCGCCGACGAATACTTCCCCGACGACGACTTCTTCCCCGACGTCCACGACCTCCTCGACGACATGGCAGGCAAGGACACCGACCCCAAGTCCAGCGCTTCTACTGCTGCTGTCCCGTACGTGTTCTTGTCTTTCCTGTTAAAGGTTCTGCCGCAGTTCCTTGTTCTAGTCCTTGCCCTACACATGATAGGTTCTACTTCATATATGCCACTTGCTATATTGTCTGCTTTAGATATGATAGGCTACGGTTCATATATGCAGAAGCTATTTACCTTCTCTCTGTCAGAACGCATGACTTGTTTTATCTCTACTATATTAGTCATGCTTTATCTAGTATTTCTGTTAATAAAATTATTTGGTAAATTGCTCATATTTCCAACAATCCAAAAACCTTATTATAGGCAATTTACCCCAAGTGGTTTTGCTGCTTCCATGAGACCTCCTATGTTTGAGGGTATCCAGTATAAGAGGTGGCGCGTGAGAGCAGTCTTATGGTTTCAAACCATGAGTTGCTATGACGCCACTTTCGGCAAACCTGAAGGAGAGCTTGATGCTCAACAGGCACAAGCTTTTCAGAAAATGGATACTCTGTTTAAGGCTGCTATCTTGAGTGTTCTTGGTGAGAACATAGTTGATGATTATGCGTCAATTGATAATGGAAAACATATGTGGGATGCACTCGAGGCCAAGTTTGGGGTCTCGGATGCTGACACTGAGCTGTACATCATGGAGCAATTGTATGATTACAGGATGACTGAAGAGCGCTCCGTGGTTGAGCAAGCTCATGAGATACAGTCATTTGCTAGAGAACTTGAGCACTTCAGTTGTATGCTACCGGACAAGTTTGTTGCCGGAGGTATCATCACTAAGCTTCCTCCTTCATGGAGGAACTTTGCTACCTTGCTGAAGCATAAGAGGCAGGAGTTTTCCATCCCGGATCTCATTGGCACTCTTGATGTGGAAGAAAAGGCGAGAGTAAAGGACACACGTGCTCGAGGTATTGAGGGAGGATCTAGTGCCAATGTGGTACAGAAGCAGAACTTCCAGCCCCACAAGTTCAAGAACAAGGGAAAGTTTGATGGAAAAGCAAAGTTTGATGGGAAGAACAAGGGTGTGCAACACACAAACTTCAAGAATAAGAATGGCAAGAAGAAAGGTGCTTGTGATGTGCGTGGGGATCCTGATCATTGGGCTCCTAGTTGCCCTAACCGCTATGACAAGCGTCTTCCTGGGAAAGGCGGCAAGACCGCTAATGTTGTCATTGGAAACACTGAGATGAAGGATGTTGGGTATGGTATATTTCCCACTATTCTTTCAGTATGTCATTCTCCTGACTGGTTGATTGACACGGGTGCTAATGTGCATGTATGCGGTGATATTTCCATGTTTTCGTCTTATCAGACCACAGGGACTTCAACCGTGCTGACGGGCAATGGTTCAAGTGCTTCTGTTCGTGGTGTTGGCACGGTCGATCTGAAGTTTACTTCGGGGAAGATCGTGCGGCTGAAGAACGTGCATTATGTCCCCTCCGCCAATAAAAATCTTGTTAGCGGATCTCTTCTGTGTAGAGATGGCTACAAGCTTGTCTTTGAGTCGAATAAATTTGTAATATCCAAGTATGGAACCTTTGTTGGTAAAGGCCATGAGTCAGGAGGCTTGTTTCGTTTATCCTTACCAGACGTTTGCAATAAAGTTGTTAATCATATTTGCAACAATAGTGAATTCAATGTGTGGCATTCACGTCTTTGTCATGTTAACTTTGGTTGCATGTCGCGACTAGCGAAGTTGAACTTAATCCCTAGTTTCACCACCGTCAAGGGATCTAAGTGTCAAGTGTGTGTGCAAGCTAAGCAACCTCGTAAGTCTTACACGACTGCGGAAATAAGAAATCTTGCACCACTAGAGCCCATACATTCAGATCTATGTGAAATGAATGGTGTGTTGACAAAAGGTGGAAAGAAATATTTCATGACGTTAATTGATGACTCCACTAGATACTGCCATGTGTATCTTCTGAAATCTAAGGATGAGGCTTTGAACTTTTTCAAGATCTATAAAGCTGAAGTGGAAAACCAACTTGATCGAAAAATCAAGAGGCTTAGGTCCGACCGTGGTGGAGAGTATTTTTCCAATGAGTTTGATGCTTTTTGTGCGGAACATGGTATAATCCATGAGAGGACTCCTCCCTACTCACCTCAGTCAAATGGGGTGGCCGAAAGAAAGAACCGTACTCTAACTGATTTGGTTAACGCCATGTTAGATACATCGGGTCTCTCCAAGGCATGGTGGGAGGAGGCGATATTGACAGCATGTCATGTCCTGAACCGGGTCCCCACAAAGAACAAAGAGATAACTCCATTCGAGGAATGGGAGAAGAAAAGGTTAAAACTCTCTTATTTGCGAACATGGGGTTGTTTGGCGAAAGTCAATGCTCCAATTTCAAAGAAGCGGAAGCTTGGACCAAAGACTGTGGATTGTGTTTTCCTGGGATATGCTTTTCATAGCATTGGCTATAGATTCTTGGTTGTAAAATCTGAGGTACCTGACATGCATGTCGGTACGATCATGGAGTCGAATGATGCGACTTTCTTTGAAGATATCTTTCCCATGAAGGATATGGCTACCTCATCTAATCAGGAGATGCCTAGTTCATCGAATCAGGAACCAGTTACAATTACCGAACCTACAATTTTGATGGAACACTTTGAAAGTCATGTGGAGGAGAACAATGAAGTTCCTATTAGGAGCAAGAGACAGAGGACTGCGCAGTCCTTTGGTGATGATTTTCTTGTGTACCTCATAGATGACACTCCCAGTTCTATTTCAGAGGCCTATGCATCTGAAGATGCTGACTACTGGAAGGAAGCAGTTCGTAGCGAGATGGATTCCATCTTGGCAAATGAAACTTGGGAGATAACTGATCGTCCTTATGGGTGCAAACCTATAGGATGCAAATGGGTATTCAAGAAGAAGTTTAGGCCTGATGGTACTATTGAAAAGTATAAGGCTCGGCTCGTGGCTAAGGGTTATACCCAAAAGGAAGGTGAAGACTGAACGATGCAGGTAATTTTTTTCATGGTAAAACGCGTCTCATTTATATCATAAGAATCGACTTAGCACACAGGAACACCAGTCAAGAAATAAAATTAACAACAAGACTGAAGAATCCTCTGAGCTTGACACCAACGCCCGTCACCTGCCTATGGCATCACCATAGCAGCCATCAAAGGAGAAAATGACGGATCATTTTAACACTCGAGCTCAACGCGGCTCCAGCGATGCAGGTAATCAAACGCATCCTAATCTCTACTCCTAATGTCTCAGTTGGTAGGTTGCGTTCCGGGTTTTATTTTCGTCCCACCTCACCCGGTCTTTTTTGGTACTTCTTTGGTACTTGCTCCCACCTCCCGCTCAGCTGAGACGGTTTATTTTCGTACTCCCTCTCACCTTCCAGGTAGTTCCCTCCATGCAAAAAAAATCGAACCAACCAATCTCTACTCCTAATGAAGCAGTTGGTAGCCTCGTACGGTTTATTTTCGTCCCACCTACCATGGTTTTATGTGGTACCTGCTCCCACCTCCCAATTTTGTCGGGTTTTTTCGTCGGTTTTTTATTCGCCCCCCTCCCACTGGCAAGACAAACCCAACGTTTATTTGGTAACACAATGAATTCACATATGGTGATTGATTTCTACTTTGGTAACCCAACTAACGGATGGTAATCAATCTTCAAATATCAAAACCAAACATACAAGGCAACAATTAATTCATTTTTTCTGACCGGTTATTTTTCGTCTCCCCTCCCACATACCTTTTCGCTTCACCGCCCACATAAACCCATCGGATTAGTTACCATATAAAAGAATTAATCACAATCAATCAAGCATTGATGGGATATTTCCTTACATTGATGTGATTTTCATTTCTTATCATGAATCATACACGTCAAAAAAAGGTACAACGTGCGAGTTCGTGGGCACATGCCCTACAAATCCGAAAATGCCTATAAAAATTAAATCAGAATCAATCAAGCATTGCTGGTATATTTTACTTGTTTTGATGGGATTTTTGTACACGGTACCATTAACTCGATCCTCCCACCGCTGCCCTCCTCACGAGCCTGGACGGCCGATCCTCTCGACGTCTACCCTCATGTGTCCTCGCGCCGCCATCATCTTCTTCTCTCCGATCTCCTTGACTAGGAGGACTCCTCTGTGCCCCAGGCCCTGGCCGACGCCGGCGACTCCTCGGTACTCCACCCGCGCCATCACATCCGATGCAGGCGAAACTCCAGCTGATGCCACGGGATCCACATCCTACGCTCCTCGGCCATCTTCCACCCCGGCTGCTGCGTGGTGCCGCCGCTGCGGGAGGCAACCTGGCAGGGGCAGACGTAGCCGTCCTCGTGCAGCCCGACCCATGCGTCTAGCTCGGCGGAGAAGTAGCCTCGGCCTCTGAAAGGCAGCATCCACTCCCCATGGCGCCTCCACTTGCATCTCCTGGTGTCGACGGAGTACGTGCCGCAGACCGCCCTGCTCCACGAGGACACGAATATGGTGCGCCCGTCCGGGTGCAGCGCGTAGGAGAAGATCATCTCGTCCTTGGTGAAGGGCGTCGGCATGCTTTTCCGGGACCAGTAGGTGGGCAGCAGGTCGTCGTCTTCCGTCGTCGGTGGCTTCGCCATCGCCTCAAAGGACACAGGCCGCTCCATGAAGTGGAAGGCGAACGCGTACAGCGCGTTGCCGGCGCCGGAGGTCAGGAAGGTGTTGGAGCCACAAAGCAGTGCGTCTCGAACGGGAGGGCCGACGGGCAGTCCGGCGGTGTCAGTGTCGTAGAAGAGGGTTCTGGCGTGTATGTTGCTCGTGGCGATGATGTTGCTGCCCAGGGCTGCGAACTACATGGCACGGCCACGCTCAGGTGACACTAGCCAGAGGACAGGGGGGTGCTGAGGTCGGGACTGTCGGCATCGATCTTGCGGATGGTGAAGCTCGTCTAGAACCAGATAGAGGCTCTTCTCCTAGTTGCCGCTGCGGTCGTGGTAGTAGTTGGGCTCATCCTCCTCGCCCTGCCTTCTTTGCTTAGACATCCCGCCCCCACTGACTGAATTCTGAAGTATATACCAGAAAAACACGTACGCAGACGAAAACACTCGTATAGATTGGACGTAGCTGGCTAACCACGGTTGATGTAGTATCGATCTACTAGAAGCAACACGGATACGCGCAAGCAATTGATACACACGGGCATGCCTCGTGCCCGCTGATCTTTCTATTGGTATCTGGGTGTACTATTTATAGGGGTGCAGGGTAATACGTATATATAGCTATAGCTAGGACTTGCAACATAACCGATTCGGGACGGAACTACTGATCCTACTTGGTGATGGATTCTTGCACAAGCCGGACATGAGACGTGCTTTTTTCTTGAGGAAAATGCCGCCACCGCCGCCGCCAGCGCGGAACCCTAGGGCAGGGCGCTAGGATCCCCAAAGCAGGGCGGGCAGCGAGGAGCGGCGCAAGGAGGCCGTGTCGGTCGTTCCCGCCACCAGCGCTAAACCCCAGGTATTTACGTTCCGTGTCCTCCCCGCACTCTATGCTGATACATCAGCGAGGAGCTGATGGTGGAAATGCTACTCCTCCCCGAACTCTATGATGCTTGATTCGATCTCGTGGAATGGAGCCATGACGGTGGGCAAGGCTATTGAGTTTGCTCCTAACGCCGGCTTGGGCGATGGGTGGGACGAATGCGAGCAGCGGCCAACGACGGACATGGACTCAAGCCAGCACAGGTCCACGGCGGTAGAGGAGAGACACCACCCACCACCCATCGATGCAGTGAGGAGTGTGGTGTTCTACAGTATGGTAATTGGTAAAAGTTTTTGGTCCTATAATATCAGAGAGAGAGAGAGAGAGAGCATATTACATAAAAATAACGATGAGAATTTAGATGCATTGTTTGTCACAGAGCTGTGACTGGCCAATTTACATGAAATTAATTTCCTTAGTTGTGGTGGCAAATATAATACACCTAATCCATATTGTTATGCACTAGCGTGTGTGTGAGATAGATGGATTATGGCCTCATACCCAATAAGATGGATATGTGCGTGTGTTAGAGAGAGAGGGGGGGGAGAGGGGGAGAGACAGTGAAGAAGAGGGACGAAAAGAGTGTGTGTGTGGATTTGATGGTAAAAAAGGTCGTCAATGTCACTTGATATGTATGAGAATATTAAATGTAATATTAACATGATTAATATTAAACTCTTAAAGTTACGGAAATGTTACCCGTTGCAACGCATGGGGCGTTCTTCTGGTTTCTATCAGAGGGTGTATCATTTTTTAGTGGAGGGGGAGCCGAGCCCATAGCGCCGAGTCCCGTTGTGTGGGTCGTGCGACTGAATCGTTGTGGTGGGCTTAAGCTGCTCCCACTCTCTGTTTGGGCCGTGTGCGTCCCGCTGGCCACAGCACGGCCGCGGGCCGACAGCCGCGCGCGCACTAGAGCGGGCGGGATCTGTCAGTCCGCCCGTTCCATCACACGTCACCTGCGAAGATGGACAGATTCCCTCCCCTGCGACGCTCCTTTCCCGCCCCATGCTAGTCTACGGAGAACTCATTCCCTCTCCCACTTAAAATAAGATGATGATTAGCACTCCTCCTCTCCTCTCCTCTCACCGTTGCCGCGTTGCACAGCCCGTATACTCCTCCAGTCCTGGTCGACCGCATGGGATCAAAAGAGGGGAGGGCATCGATGCGGGCGCGGCGGTGAAGTCCGGTCGAGGGAGGGGAGGGGAGGGAATGGAAGCTACGCTGCGGACGGGGCCTCGGAGCAAGAGCCGGCCCGGTGTTGCGGGGATCCGGTCCCGGTACCCCACGACCAGCCCGGCCCGGGCGCCCAGACCCGCACGTGAGGCCAGCGTCGCGACTGTGCATGTCTCCGGCGAGCTCCACCTCTGTGACCGCGAGACACCGCACATCACCGGCCCCGGCCCACCACGGACGGCGGCCGCGCGGACCCACGTACACGGCATGTGACGCGCGCCAGGGCTGCCCGTCGAAGTGGGGTGGTCCATGGATGCATGCGGCGTCCAGGCAGTACGCACGCACCTTGGTGCGCTGCGGTGCGGTGCACGGTGGACCATGCACGGAGGCCATCCCTCCCGGCCGCCCTCACGTTGTGCACCGCTGATTAACCTGATCTCTTCTTTCTTTCCGGCCTCCGTTCCACGGCGTCGAGGAGGAAGCATGATGGCGCCTTTGAATACCGTCACTAGTAAACGTTTCAGCTAGATTCCTCATTATGTTAGCCGAGTGTTGTGTGTTCATTGTACGTGGCACAAGTTGGTTAATGAGTCCATGTCCATGCGTCCGTCCATCCACCGGGGGAGGAGCTAGAGCTAGCATTATGGATCAAGAAGCAATGTGTAGCAGTTTTAAAAAAGGAGCACGATCATGATGATGACCTAGTGGTTGCAAGCACGGGGCAACCCACTTGCACTGGCGAGGGTCGAGGTACGGCGTCAGCCCATGGCTTCCTGTTCCACGCTTTCCAGGACAAAGATTTGAGGCGCGCAGCAAAAGTCATCGGCCACCTCGACCTCGATCCATCCAACTGTTGCTTCAGTTCACCACTAGTGTAGATAACCCACCAGCACAAGCCGCCCCTACTTTCACACACACAAACACACACACTTTAGCGCATGTACGTACCCCTCTCGTCAAACCTTAGCGGCAAAAACGAAGCAACAGTAGCGTACGTGGTCGACCGAGAACGGCCAGCTCGTGTGCAGTCTGCTCGTGTACGCAGTGGCTACCGAATGCATGCATGCATGCATGCACGGTTCGGTGCTGGCATAGACTGTCACGCCAAGGAAGCGGTAGGGTACGACGCAGCGCACGGATCTGGAGTAGCTTAAGCTAGCCCGTAGCCTAACATGCATGCATGCAAGTCTTGGCCTTGGCATAATTACATGCAATTAACCCGACGTCCCAGTCCCAGCCCATGCATGCACGGGCCGATGCACATGCACTCGTCTGCTCTGCAAGCACTCCACTCCACATTCATTAGCCTAGCTTAAGTACGTACTAGTACTCGCTTGCTTGCTAGCGTGGCTTATTACTGCTAGCTCTTGGGTCTTGGCGCCGCGGGTCACGACGCGGGGAAGGAGCCAAGGAGGACAAGGCCCCGTACGTGCGCGCGGCCGTGTGATCTAATGTGACAAAGACACGCCGCGCAGACGATCGAGAGCGCGCGTCGAGACGGAGCGAGCGAGCGAGCGCGGCCTCCTGAGCCGGCGCCTCTTCGGCTTTCCTGTCTTTAAAGGCCTCCCCAAATATTCCGATCGAGGGTCAGCACCCCCCACACAAAAGGAGAAGCCTCCTCCTCTCCTGCTTCTTCGTCCTCCCCCCGACGCTCCTCTCAGTCTCGCCTCCAATCTGCTGCTTTTATACTACTCCGGCCCGGCTGGCAGCGACAGCGAGCAACATGGGCACGCGCGAGGAGGAGGCGCGTCCCTCGCAACGGCGGCGTCGGGGCGCGCGTTTGACTCGGCGGTGATGCGTCTGCCGGCCTTCTTGCCCGGCCGGTGCAAGTCGTAGGATGCGGCGGGGGAGCTGGACGGGCGGTCAAGGCCAGGAAGCGGAGGGGTGCAGCAAGAAGAAGAAGCTGTTACTAGTGGTGTAGAGGTCGGTCGGCGGCGGCATACACGGGAAAGCCAGGCATTAATTTTCTCTCAAGTTCAACTACCTTTCTTTAGCTTCCCTCTCAATGGCAATGGCTGCCCTTATTTGTTATCCTCTCTCTCTCTCTCTCTCTCTCTCTCTCTCTCTCTCTCTCTCTCTCTATCTATCTCTCTCTCTCTCTCTGAGATTTGTTTAGGTTGGTCTGTAGCTAGTTCTTGATTTGGTAAAACTTTGAAGAACAAAATGCACGGGCATGTGTACATCTGTATCCGGTTTCCTGATGTGTTCCGACGACATTGGAGATATCAGATCTCTCTGGCTAATTAACATGTATTTTGTTTGAGGAATTACCAACAGCAATGACCACGTACGTACTGTATGAACTACTAACTGGGCACCTATTTGTACTAATCTAGTGCTGCTGCCGCAAATTAACGCCGGGCATGCCGTTTCACCAGAAATCAAATGGCAGCAATGCGCATGGCTTGTACTCCACCTACTGCTGGCATTTTGTTTCAAGCTACTAGTTGTACATGTGTACTCTCATTTGACAATGCATGTTAATCTTTTCGTGTCTTTGGTTAATGTCCAGCATTAGCACAGTGCCGCCACAGTATTAGCACAGTGCTGCATTGCTCGTTTAGAGAGCCCTACGAGGATCCACGCACGCACGGCATGAGGACGAAGCTGTTGCGAGCAGATTTTGTGTGGTGCACAGTGCTGCATTGCTCGTTTAGGCAACATCTGTCGCTACTCTTATCCAATTGATGAAGATATACTGATAGTTTAAACCTGATACCAAACAGACCTCGCAGCCAAACCTATCATTTAAGACCTAAGGTCCCATCCAGGACGCCTGTTGGGTATGGGGCACTCACCGGTCCGGCGCACTCCTCAACCTGGACGCCTGCAAGGTATGAGGCTGCCGTAGCCACCTGCCACTAATCCATCTTCAGAACTGTACTACTGCATCTACCTTGCCCGGTCTAACTGCCGTCGATGCCACCACGTGTCACCCTCCTGCGCGAGTCCATCTCCACGCATTTGACGCCGAGTCGCCACAGCGCCATGCCGCCGAGATGCGTCGCCATCAATGAGTGAGATGAATCACCGCTCCACCAAAGAATTCGTCCTCTGGTCCCTCGATCACGTGTGCACCTCCAAGAATGACGCCTCAAAGGGGGGGGGGGGGGGACGACACTAGAGCGCCGCCGTCATCCGATGATCCGATCTAGGGTTTCCCTCAGAGGTAGCAGAGAGTCGCCTTGAACTTCTCCACGACAATGCCTTTAAGAAGGGAACGATACAGATAGCGCCGCCACCGTCGGCCTTGGCAGTAGCCGAAATCAAGTTTTCACCCAGATCTGTTTGAAGGAATCCAACTCCCGTGCACGGCCGCCACCACCACCAGGCTAAGCACTCGCCGCCGGCGGCACCTCCACAATGCCCATAGGCCACGAAACTCGCCGCCACCACGCCTGGGCCGCCGGCCACCGCTGCCAACACCAACCCCCACCATCTCCACCGAATCTAGGCAGGGAATCACAGATCCGCATCCCCGCCACCTACCACCACGAAGGGGAGGAGGCGGCACCAGTGAAGGACGCCGGGAGGGGGAGAAGGAGCCGAGGCAGGGCCAGCCCGACGCCCGGCACTACCAGGCAGATGGGAACGCTCCGCGGAGTCCCCAAATGCATCCGTTAGAGAGCCGCCCTGCCGCCGCCAACGCCACACGGCCTTTGGCCGGCGACGCCCCGGGCGACGGCGAGGGAGGGGGTTGAGGCGAAGGGGGCAACGAGGGCGGCGCTAAGGTTTTCTTCCGGGGTGCACGCGGAAGCGCCTTGGAAGAATCATTTATGGAGCGAACATAGTGCCCCTTTTTCTTTCTTTGGTGTCTCTGGTTTGGCCTCTGACGTGCCTTTAACGTGCGGCCTTCACTCTGGACTGTTCACCCATCAACCGATCGAGCACGTAACATGCACGTACGCTTCGTTGTTTAGGCGGGTGGAACCGGACTAGATTAGTGGTTTGCAAGTTGAATGATATATATTGCATTTTTCAAACAAAAAAGTTATATTGCATTTTACTCTCTCCTTTTGCGTGGTAGCATATTGCATTTGACTGTTATTGTGGGCTTTTCCGCATGTTAGTTCTCCAGCTTTATGGCACATGCTGCTGATGGATGGATAGATTCCGCTTTGTATGGGTGCATTTGGTAGTGCCTACTTTTCCGTGGCTATACAATTTTTCAGTCTCACACACACACACACACACTATAACTGCCTTTTCATGCCTCTGACTACTACGAGACTTTCACGCTCGTCGGTCAGGGATTGATTCTTATCCTTCGATCCCTATCTTTGTTGTTTCGAAATATATATATGATCATGCATGCAAGCATCTAAGTACTTCCTCCGGTCCTTATTATTCTGCATATTAGGTTTGTCCGAAGTCAATCACATTCAACTTTGATCAAGTTTATATAAAAAATTATAAACATTCACATAACAACATCAATATATTTAGATTCATCTTGTAATATATTTTTATATTATATTTATTAAATATTATAAATGTTAATAATTTTTAATATAAATTTGATCAAGCTTAGCAAAGTTTAACTTTTGGCAAAATCAATATGCAAAATAAAAAGGACCGGAGGGAGTATAAAACCGAATCAACTGGTTGAAATTGATGTGTGTCCCCGCAAAAAAGAAAGAGAAATTGATGCGTGTCGTCAGACCTGCAGCATAGTGAAGGCTACTCCCTTCTTCGCAATCACAGCGCCGGCCGTACGCGCCATGGCCCGGGTCAAACCACGGCGGCGATTACCAACCAACAGTGTCTCACTGACAAGTCAGAAATTCGCGCGCGGGCCGCGGCCCTCGGGATCCGCCCTCTCCCTGAACAAACGTGCCGCGAAATCGGTGCACGCTGCCGCTGCATGCACACGCAGCGAGCGAGCTGCCGGTCTGCTGGTTTTGACTTGGGTGGCACCAGGATGATGCTACCCATGCATGGGTTCCGGGTTATTCGGTTGGTTCGATCACCCGCTGGCGCCCCGCGTGTCAGTGTCTGTTCGCGCCAGCTGCTCGTGTTCTAGCATCGTCGTGCAATGTCCTTTTGGATTGATGAAGTTTTCTCGAGACGGGGGTGTGGTTTTGATTTTAATTGCTAGGGCGCAAGCGGCAGGTGACCCTCCAAAGTTTCGCGGCGTGCATCACGCGCCGCATTGACTTTCTGCCCCCGTCGAGTCGATCTCGCGTGCAGCAGTCAGAGGCTCCTGCTCCTCGTTTCGGTGCAAATTAATCAAGGAAGGAGTATGAGCACTCCTCCAATGCCAATGCCGACTCTTAAAACGGCCACACTATATATTTGTGAAACTAGTCCATGAACATGTAACATCCCGGATGTAATTTATCTTATATGTACTTCAACTCTTATCGTTTCCGGCGCTAAGTTATTTCATTTTCTCGGGTTCGGGTTTTTGTCTCCGTGTGTTGTTGTCGTTGTCATGCATTTTTTATCATGTCATTATGTGCATTGCATTTGCATACGTGTTCGTCTCATGCATCCGAGCATTTTCCCCGTTGTTCGTTTTGCATTCCTGCGCTCCTATCTTCTCCGGTGGTCATTTCTACCTCTTTTCATGTGTGCGGGTTAAACATTTCCGGATTGGACCGAGACTTGTCATGCGGCGTTGGTTTACTACCGGTAGACCGCCAGTCAAGTTTCGTACCATTTGGACTTCTTTTGATACTCCAACGGTTAACCGAGGTACCGAGAAGGCCTCGTGTGTGTTGCAGCCCAACACCCTTCCAATTTGGCCCAAAACCCACCAAAACCCTCTCCATCATCTAGAGCGTTCGATCACGATCACGTGGCTGAAAACCGCACCTTATTTGAACTCTCCTAGCTCCCTCTATGCCTATATAAAGAACCCCCTCCTAAATTCACGGGTCTTCTTCCCCCCTAACCATAGATCAGCTCCACCTCGCCGCCGGACGCGTCCGATTCGGACCGGACGTTGACCGCCCGCCGCCGCCGACCTACCAGACGACGCCACGTGCCTCGGGCGCGCCCACATCGCCGCCCCCTCCGCCGTCGGCCCGCCAGGCCCGCACAGGGCCCTCCCCGGCCCGCACGCCCGCCGCCGCCTGTCGCCCGCTCCGCCACGCCGCCTACCGCGCCCGGCCGCACGCACCCGCCGCCCGGTCGCCGTTCCCCGGCCACCGCCTCACCTACCGTCGCCGCCGCGCCGCATCGGCTCTAGCGCCGCCCAAGCGCCGCCCGGACCTCGCCGCCCGTCCTCTCCTCCACTCCGGTAAGCCGCCGGCCTCCTCCACGCCAACTCCGGCCGCCTCCCTCGCGAACTCCGGCGAGCGCATCGGTTCCTGTGCACGATCTGGATCCAGATCTGGATCTTGAGGTTGACCTAATCTTGCCCGAAACCCTAGATATTTTAGCATATTTCATCCTGTCGTATCTCCGCACCCGTAGCTCCGTTTTGGGAGTGTAGCATATCAAAATGTTCGTCTCAGAGAGTATATCATTTCATCTTATTGCATCATTTTCATCTGAGCTCATTTTGATGCCGGAAATGCTGTTGTAAGAGAGCTATTTGAGTTAATTGTCAGATCTGCTGCACCAAATAGTTATTTGTCATTTTTGCCATGATTAATGTGTGCATGATATGCCCCTGAGCTCTACATGAATTTTGTTATATGCCATGCCATCTTTACAGAGGTGCTTACCATGTATTTTTGTGACATGTGTGGTGACTAGCACAAGCTTGCAAAGTAATGCATTCGTTAATGCTGATTTCAGGGACTTAGAATTTCACTAAGTCCTTGATCTGTTTTTATCAATATGCCATATGTTCATGTTGTTTCCTAGTGATCCGTGCCTCTTTTGGGGATGATCAGTAAGGATGATTTGTTAATATTCTGGTGCTCTATCCATCCATGTCTTTGTTTGCAATTATGGAGGACCCTAAGTTGAGTCAATCAAGCTCTACTTTTGCTATTTCGTAATTCCTGGCAGATTGTCTACTTGTTAGCGATTTTGCCGAGGATGTTGTTGTTGGTCCGTGCATGCTATGTTGTTGTTCTTGCCATGTCTAGCTTCTATGATATGTATTCTGGATGGGTGTATGCTTAGAATATCATGCCTTGCTCCGTAGTGAGTGCATCGAGCTCGTAAACATGTCTACTCGTTAACATATTTGCATGCTCTAGTTTTTCTCTAAGTCTGAGATCTGATTATGTTTTTGCCATGTTCACATGCTTGCAATTGTATTTTCTGATCCCCTTTGGCTCAAGGTCATTAAGGGAATTTTGTTAAGCTCTTTGAGTAGCTCCATGCCATGCTTTGCTTTGACATGTTAAGTTCCTGTGGCATATAGTTTTCTTGCTCCAAAGTGTGCTACCTGATCTGAAATTCCAGACTTGTGTTAATTTCATTAAGTCTGAAACCTGTTTACCATTTGCACTTTTGCCATGCTTGTTTGAACCTGTTAATGGATGAACTGGCCGTAGCTCAGTATTCGTCTTTTGTCAAGCATCATGAGTGGATCCCTGCCATGTATTTTTTTTGCCATGTTTGAGTGTTGTAGCATAATTATCTTGATGCATTTAGTTGGCTACTTGCTGTTTATCGCAGACCGGTGCCATATTTGTTTTGCTTGCCATTTCCAAACCGTGCATCCGATTCCGGTGATCTTTATATCGATTTCAACCGAAATCACCTCACCTTTCCAGTGGCACTCTTGGATTTCCAAGTTGAGGCCAGGTTCCAGCATTCCATGTCAAATCTTGCATATACATCACATATCGCATCCTGCATAGCATACCATGTTTGCATCATGTTGCTTGAGCCTTGCACGTGGTTGATTGTGTTACTTTTGCTTGTTTGTCTTGTTTGGGTAGAGTTGGGAGACGAGTTCGCTAACGAGGAGCCCGTTGAGTTTGCTTCCGAGGATCCAGTCAACTCTGACAACTTTGCAGGCAAGATGATCATACCCTCGAAATCACTTCTATCTTTGCTTGCTAGATGCTCGCTCTTTTGCTATGCCTATGTGTAAGGGCCTATTTATCCCTACGGTGTTTTGGTGATTGATGACAATGCATTTTGCGGACTAATCATGTGCTTTGAGTGCTTTCAGATATTCATCCTTCGGCACGGAATGATTACTTCCCTTTGGCGCTCTACTCAAGACGGTGTAGTCTATTCCGTGACCTTGTTGGTGGACTAGGTTTCGTAGTAGTCACCGTACTATCAAGAGGGGGTCCGTTTCGGTATGACTTGGGTGGAATCAACACGTACACGTTCTCTTCACTCCCTCCAATCTTTTCCGCACCTTGGGGCCTTTCTTTCCCTCCTTTCTCTGTTTGTCCTGGACCCAGCGGTAGTACCGCGGTCCACAGCGGTAGTGCGGCTGAGACCTCCTAAGCGGTAGTACCGCTCTTGGAGCGGTAGTACCGCTCCCTGGAGCGGTAGTACCGCTGGGTGGCCTCAGCGGCAGCACCTCTGCGGTACCGTGCTACTGCCGCCCTGCCACTGCGTCAGCAGCGGTAATACCCCTCCTCGGAGCGGTAGTACCGCTTGCTGGGGCTCAGCCGCAGTACCGTGGTGGCATGGTGCTCCTTCCGCTTCGATTCTTGCGCACATTTTCTCGTGTCGGGTTTTGCGGTACTAGGCGCGGCAGTAGTGGCGGTAGTACTGCTCGAGAGCGGTAGTACCGCTCTACCTCCGCGGTAGTACCGCCCTGGGCCCCTGCCCTAGGCCTTTTCTTTTGGCGTGGTAGTACCGCTGAGGGGGAGCGGTAGTACCGCTCTTGGGCGGCAGTACCGCTCTGTCTCAGCGGCAGTACCGCCCTCTGCGGGGCTGAGTGGGGGGGTAACGGTTCACTTGTTTCCCCCACTATATAAGGGCTCCTTCTTCTCCCTCTTTGCTTCACCTCTTCCACCAACCCTCATTATTGCCCAAGCACCATTTATTGCTCAAGCTCCATTGCATACCCCAAGCTTCATCTTGCCCGATCTATCTCCCTAGCCAATCAAACTCGTTGATTTGCTCGGGAGTGGTTGAGAAGGCTCCGATCCACACTTCCACCAAGGGATTTTTGATTCCCCCATTCATCCTTAGCGGATCTTGTTACTCTTGGGTGTTCGAGCACCCTAGACGGTTGAGGTCACCTCGGAGCCATATTCCATTGTGGTGAAGCTTCGTGGTCTTGTTGGGAGCCTCCGATTAAGTTGTGGAGTTTGCCCCAACCTTGTTTGTAAAGGTTCGGTCGCCGCCTTCAAGGGCACCAATAGTGGAATCACGGCATCTCACATCGTGTGAGGGCGTGAGGAGAATACGGTGGCCCTAGTGGCTTCTTGGGGAGCATCGTGCCTCCACACCGCTCCAACGGAGACGTACTTCCCCTCAAAAGGAAGGAACTTCGGTAACACATCCTCGTCTTCACCGGATCCACTCTTGGTTATCTCTTACCTTTACTTGTGCAAGCTCTTTAGTGATTATTCCCTTGCTTGCTTGTGTGCTTGTTGTTGTTGCATCATATAGGTTGCTCACCTAGTTGCACATCTAGACAACCTACTTTGATGCAAAGATTAATTTGGTAAAGAAAAGCTAAAAATTGGTAGTTGCCTATTCACCCCCCCCCCCTCTAGTCAACCATATCGATCCTTTCAATTGGTATCAGAGCCTCGTCTCTTTATTAAGGACTTTACCGTCCAAAGAGTATGGTTGATACCGTAGACGGTGCGGAGGAACACTCCGGTGTGAATCCTATCTCGTCTACGGGCGATGGGGGAACTTCGGTCTCTCGTGAGGAGTTCAATGTAGCCTTGGAGACATTGAAAACCTCCATGACGACCGAAGTTGAAAACATGTTTACTAAATTCCTTGAGGGGCTTAAACTTTCCACCGCACCGTTGAAAGTGGGGGATCCTGCCAACAAGGTGTCGGATGCTACCCCCGACAAAGGGGAAGCTAGTAGTGAAAAGGCTCCTTCTTTGAGTGGCAAGAATGGCACCGGCATCTTTGCCCACGTGGAACCACCACTTGTTTATGGTGGACCGGTTCCTTCTACTCATTTGAATCATGCTGGTCCTCCTCCTAAGATTGTGAAAAATGAGGATTTTGATTCTTGGGTTTACCGCTTTAAACGTCATTTAAATCATGTGAACACTAACCTTTGGAGAATCATTGAAGAAGGTTTTTATCCACATGATCCAAGCAACCTCACTCCTCGAGAAGCCGCGGACAATCAATTCAATGAGAATGCTCTCTTCATCATTCAAGATGCAATTCCACCCGAAGACCTACCTCATCTTCGCCCTTACTCATTGGCCAAAGATGCATGGCATTGTGTCGTGTCTCTCTACCGGGGAAGCGCAAGCATTCAACGCTCCAACTATGAAGTGGTACAAGATGAGGCCGATGAGTTTGCAATGAAGGAAGATGAAGAGCCTCGTGAGCTTTTTCGGAGAGTCACCAAACTCGCGGTCTCACTACGAGATCACGGGAGCAAGGACACGGATGATAATTGGATCAAGCGCAAATTCCTCAAGGCTATGATGCCCTACCACAAGGCCATGTCCTCCGTCATCCGCCAAAGACCGGACTTCCACACTTTGATCTCAAGCGAGGTGTTGGATGAGTTTGTGGCCATGAACATCTTGGACAAGACCGCCGACAATGCGGTGCTCCGGTCTCAACGGGCAAAGAAGCCCAACCTTGCTTTGAAGGCCAAGCTCACCGTGGAAGAAGAAGAAGAAGAGGAAGAAGAGGAGAGCAACCCCGAAGATACAAAGTATGCATATCATGAACACATGGCTCTTGCTTCAAGGCAATTTTGGAGCAAGAAAAACTCGAGGCCCAACTTTAGCAAAAACAACTCAAGTGGGACAAGGGGCAAGCAACGTGTGAGGACTTGCTACAATTGCGGCAATGTGAGTCATTTCGTGGCGGAATGCCCGTATGAGAAGAGGGAAGATAATGGTGGCAAACTCATCCGAAAGGACAAGGCCAAGTCGTTCCCCAACAAGAACAACTTCATCAAGAAGACCCCTCCCAAGGCCTTGGTTGTGCAAGAAGAGTACAATGAGGATGATGACGATGATGAAGATGTTGAGACGATTGCCATGGCCTCCGTTGCCATTGCAACAACGTCACAAGTGTCTCTCTTCGACTCACCCAACGAGAGCACCAACGCCAAGTGCCTCATGGCTAAAGCCACCAACAAGGTAACCCCCAACATCAAAACTACCATCATTAATCATCCTTCCCCAATGGATTGCATGAATGAAGTTGAGGGAGCTAATGTGGAGGCTAACGAGTTTGAGGCCTTTATGGGTAAACTCAAGGGAAAATCCAAGAAGCACTTTGTTGCTCTCTTGGAACAACTTGGTGAGGCCAATGACATGATCGAGGCTCACGAAGACACCATCTCGAAGATGGAAGGGCATAGTCGTGACTATGCCGATGAGATTTCGGATCTTTCCAATGCTCTTGAGGAAGAGCGTGGTCTTCGTTTGGCTCTTGAGGAGTCACACAACGTTGATCATGCTAAGTTAGAGAAAGATTATGATCATGTCCTAGTTGTGTCTCGTGTACTAAACTCCGAGAAGGCCAAACTTGGGGTTGATCTTGCTAGACTCAGAGAGGAGTTTGATATACTCGACAAGGCCCACAAGGCCTTGAAGGGTATTCACGCGAGTCTCAAGGAGTCTCATGATCAACTCCAAGTGAAGCTAACTAAAGAGAAAGCAACTTTTCCTCATATGGTTTTACTTGATAACGCAAATGCTACTAACCCGTGTTGTGAGCATATGCATCTTGTTGAGGAAAATGCATCATTGAAGGCGCAACTTGAGAGAGGCCTTGTGACGTGCATACAAGGCAAGAAGAACCTCAATGATCTCTTGATCAACCAAAAGGGAGGTGTGGCGAAGGAAGGGGTTGGGTACGTCCCCAACTCCAAGAACAAGAAGAAGGATGACAAGACCAAACGACCTCCTCCCCTCATGCAAACTTTTGTGAGGGCGGGAGAGAGTGTTCCCGTGGAGAAGAAGAAGAACAAAGTCAAGAAGGGCAATGTCACCTCACCCAACAAGGCCGGCGATTTTAATCCGTCTTATGTGTTGTGCCGTGCTAGTGATGGGCATGTTTATGCCAAATTTGTTGGCCCTCTTCATGAGTACATTGAATGGTCTATTTGGGTTCCTAAGACCCTTGTTACTAACATCAAAGGACCCATTACAAAATGGGTACCTAAAACCAAGCATTGATCTCTTGTAGGTGTTTGCTTCCGGTGGTGGATCATGGTTGCTCGACAGCAGAGCTACAAATCATATGACCGGAAGCAAGGACTTGGTGGTGGACGTGCGCACGATTCCATCTATGCCCACCAATGTCGAATGGGTTGACGCCTCATCTTCTAAGGTATTGGGACTTGGCAAGGTGGTCATCTCTCATGATCTCACGATCGAGAAGGTCATGCTTGTTGAGTCCCTTGCATACAATTTACTTTCCGTTCGTCAACTTGCAATCATGGGCTTTGCCACTTTCTTTGATATCGATACCGTGGCCCTCTTGTGGAGCAAGACTCTTAAAGTAGCCTTTGTTGGGCATGTCGAGAACGGTCTATATGTGGTTAACTTTTCGGAGCGACCCACTAAGACCGCGACATGCCTAATGGCTAAAGTTGATGTGGGATGGCTTTGGCAACGCCGTTTAGCCCATGTCAATATGAGATCTTTGCAAAGTCTCCTAAAGGGGGACCATGTCCGTGGACTAACAAATGTTAGTTTTGCTAAAGATCGTGCTTGCAGTGCCTGTATCGAAGGGAAGCTACATGAGAAGGCTCACCCTCCCACGACTATCATTTATTCAAAAAGGCCTTTGGAGCTCCTTCACATGGATCTCTTTGGGCCTCCATCCTTCGATAGTCTTGGAGGAAGAAAGTATTGCTTGGTGATTGTGGATGACTACTCAAGGTACACGTGGGTGTACTTCTTCAAGAGGAAGAGTGAGACCCAACAAACCGTCATTGATTTTGCAAACGAAGCACAACGTCAACACAATGCAAAGATTTTGACGATAAGAAGTGACAACGGCACCGAGTTCAAGAACTACACCCTGGATGAATTTCTTAGTGATGAGGGAATCAAGCATCAATTTTCCGCACCGTACACCCCTCAACAAAACGGTGTTGCGGAGAGGAAGAACCGGACGTTGATGGATGCGGCAAGGACCATGATGGCGGAGTTCAAGTCTCCATACAACTTTTGGGCCGAAGCCATCAACACTGCGTGTCATGCATCAAATCGGCTCTACCTCCGCAAGGGTTTGAACAAGACTCCTTATGAGATACTCACCGGTAACAAGCCCAACCTCAAGTACTTCCGGGTGTTCGGGTGTAAGTGCTTCATTCTCAAAAAGGGTGTTCGTTTGTCTAAATTCGAGGCTAGAGCTTATGAGGGCATATTTGTTGGTTATGCTACAAACTCTCATGCTTACCGTGTCCTCAATAAATCCACGGGACTTATTGAGGAGACGTGTAACGTGGAGTTTGATGAAAATAACAGCTCCCAAGTGGAGCAAAGTGGCACTTGTGATGTAGGTGATGAAATTCCTCCTCAAGCCATAAGAAGAATGGGTGTTGGATTCATCCTACCCATTGAGGAACCCCTTGTGGCCGAAGGAGAAGAACAATGCTCCACTCAAGTGGAGCCATCACCAACCCAAGGCCCACACGCTTCCGAAGAACAAAGTGAAGGCCCTCAACCTCATGAACAAGACCAAGGGCAACATCATGCTCAAGACGGTGTTGACACACCAAGTGATACCCAAGGTCAAGTACTCTCCTCCGAGCAAGTTCAAGACCAAGGACAAGCTCATGACGACACTCAAGATAATCAAGTAACCGCTCCTCAACTCACTGCCGAGGAGGAATTAGAGCGTCGGGCCGCCAAGGTTGCTTCCAAGCTCTCCACCAAAGACCATCTCATGACGAATGTGCTTGGAAGCTTAAGAAAGGGGGTAAGCACTCGTAGACAATTAGCAAATTATTGTGAGCATCATGCGTTTGTCTCTTGTGTGGAACCTCACAAGGTTTATGAGGCGCTAGAAGATCCGGATTGGCTTAATGCCATGCATGAAGAACTCAACAACTTCGAGCGCAACAAAGTGTGGAGATTGGTGCCAAGGCCAACGGGGACCCACAACGTTATTGGAACCAAGTGGATATTCAAGAACAAGCAAGATGCCCATGGGATTATCATTCGCAACAAGGCTCGTTTGGTAGCACAAGGCTACTCCCAAGTCGAGGGTATCGACTACGGTGAAACATTTGCTCCCGTTGCTCGTCTTGAATCCATTTGCATGTTGATTGCATATGCTTCTCATCATAACTTTAAGTTACATCAAATGGATGTGAAGAGTGCTTTTCTTAATGGTCCCATTAATGAATTGGTGTACGTCAAGCAACCCCCCGGGTTCGAGGATCCCTACTTTCCCGATCATGTGTATCAACTCGATAAGGCACTCTATGGCCTTAAACAAGCCCCACGTGCGTGGTATGATCACCTTACCGAGTTGTTACAAGACCGTGGGTTTGAAGTTGGGGTAATCGACCCCACTCTTTTTACTAAGAAGGTCAAAGGGGAGTTGTTTGTGTGCCAACTATATGTTGATGATATTATCTTTGGTTCTCCTAACAATGCTTTCAATGAGGAATTTGCCGCTCTCATGACCTCAAAGTTCGAGATGTCCTCCATGGGGGAGTTGAAGTTCTTTCTAGGGTTCGAAGTGAAGCAAAGAAGAGAAGGAACCTTCATCAATCAATCCAAATACACTCAAGACATGCTCAAGAGATTCAAGCTAAGTGACGTCAAGCCGGCTTCCACCCCAATGCCCACCAAGTGCCAACTCGACCTTGATCCAAATGGTAAAGTGGTGGATCAAAAGGTATATCGTTCCATGATTGGTTCCTTGCTTTACCTTTGTGCATCTAGACCGGACATCATGTTGAGTGTGGGTATTTGTGCATGGTTTCAAGACGCACCTAAGGAAAGTCACTATGTGGCGGTCAAACGAATCTTTCGATATTTGGCTCATACCCCAAACTTTGGCCTATGGTACCCAAGAGGATCAAACTTCAAGCTTGTAGGGTTCTCGGATTCCGATTGGGCGGGAGACAAAGTGGATAGGAAGTCCACCTCCGGAGGATGCCAATTCCTTGGTTGCTCTCTGGTAAGTTGGTCTTCCAAAAAGCAAAGTTGTGTGTCTCTCTCGTCCACCGAAGCGGAGTATGTTGCGGCCGGTAGTTGTTGTGCACAACTCTTGTGGATGAGGCAAACTTTGAAGGATTACGGTGTCACTTGTGACAAAGTGCCTCTTTGGTGTGACAACGAAAGTGCCATCAAGATTTCTCTCAACCCGGTGCAACACTTCAAGACGAAGCATATTGAGATTCGGTATCACTTCATCCGGGATCACATCAGGCGAGGAGAGATCGAGCTCAACTATGTCAACACTCATGACAACCTTGCAGATATTTTCACGAAGCCCTTGGATGAAGCAAGATTTCGCGAGTTAAGGCATGAGCTAAATATCATTGATTCGAGCAATGTTGCTTGAACCCGTGCACACCCTACCTTACTCAATTTGTTGTCTAGTTTAGGTGTAGGCATGGACATAGGGGGAGTGTTGTTCTCTCAATGAACTCTCTCTTCCCCCATTATGCATAAATTGATTAAGTCTTTCACTTTTTGCCATTGTTGATGGCACGTGTGCTTAAAAGACGAGTTTTGGTCATGGGCCCAAGGTTAAAATCTTCGCGGCGCCATACCTCTTGACTCAAACATAGGTGGCTTCGGCCACCGCCCTCTCTTGGCCTCTTGCTGTGGTGCTTCTTTCTTTTTCTTCTTCGTTGCGGTGTCTTTTTTTGAGCAAGGCCTTGTGATTTAGTTGTCGCTGTGTGCTGGGGCGGTACTGCCGCTGCTGGCGAGCGGTACTACCGCTGGAAGCGGTACTATCGCTCCCAGCGCGGTACTACCGCGGTGGGGCGGGGGTCAGGGGTATGTATAGGGGCAGGGGAGGTTTCTTCCTCCCCATACCCATTACCCCCTCGTGCCTCTCTCTCTCTCTCCAGCACTGTTCCGGCGCGGAAGGGCTCCGGTGGATCTCCTCCTCCGGGGCATCCCTCTCCATTTCCTTCGGTGGAGTCGATCCCCACCTCGTCCTCTTGCAATGGATGCCGGTATTGCCCCCGTTCCTTCTCTCTTTTGGTCTTGTGTTTAGATCTTGTGCTTTAGGGGCAATGTTGGTTGCATCTCTAGATTTTTGGCTAAATCTAGGCTTGAGTTAGTTGGAGTAAGCAACTAGATCATTGAGTTTGTTGTTTGGTAGGATTATGTTTGAATTTGGTAGGCCGGTAGTGCCGGATCTGTCCACGGTAGTAGCAGGCCACTGTTTCATGGTGGAGGTTCCGCCCCACGCTTTGGAACTGCTGTGCATCCGCCTCAAGCGGTACTACCGCTCCCCTGGAGCGGTACTACCGCTTGACCTCGTGCGGTACTACCGCTCCCTCTGGGGCGGTACTACCGCTCGGGGCGGTACTACCGCGGTTAGGGCACGGTACTACCACTGCATGCCCACTTCCATCATTCTCCTACATTGCATTTGATTTGTTTGTTGGCTTATGCTCGTCTCCTCTGTTTGTTTTGCGTCCTTTGTGTGTTTTGGCTCCAGGTGATGACCCTACTGAGCAGCATGGTCGCCGTATCAACCCTGGACGTGCCACCTCCAAGCGTTACCGGACCTCAGAGCCTGCCGGTGTTTCTTCCAGCACTCAGCCGCCTCCAGCGCCGGCTTCAGCAAGTGTTCCTCCTCCTCCTCAGCACCAGAAGCGACCCGCCAACAAGCCAAAAGGGAAGACTGTGACTGAGATGACCAACAAGGAGTTCTGGGAGAAGCGTCATCGCAACCCCTATACCGAGGATCAAGATTCCTCTTTGGTCAACCGCCCGTTCTGGAACCGTTTTCAGTTTGCCATCTTCTTTGATGTGATCAAGGCCAAGAAGAATCTGTTTGTTCATGTTCACTCTATTGACGTTGATGCCATGGAGAAGGATCCAGAGTACTTTGGGGAAGCCCTTCAGATGTGCACCCAGCTGAACATTCTCAACATCATGCAGTTCAACAAGGATTTCGATGCGGATCTGTTGGCTCAGTTCTTTGCCACCGTTCACCTTGGAACAGATGGTGACCGGACCCTGACCTGGATGACCAATGGCAAGCTGCTTTCTGTCAAGTGGCGGGCATTCATGGAGTTGCTTGATGTGGTGGATGACGGGCTTGAGACTCCAGTCGGTTTCCGTCCTCACCGCCATGATACCTCCACCCATAAGCAAGCCCTTTAGCCCTACTGCACTGTCAAGACCCACCCTGTCACTGAGAAGAAGACCTACGAGCTGTCTCCGTATCTGGACATTCTTCATTGTATCTTCCGTGAGACTCTCTTCCCTCGCATTGGGAATCTGGATATGGTCCACTCTTATCTCGTGGACATGCTTCTTTTCTGTCAGCATGAGAAGGATGCCAACACTGGAGAGAGCCTGGATATCTCTCATGTCATGTGGTCTGAACTTGTCTCCGTCGTGTCTGAGCGCAAGTGTCCTATCTATGGCCCCTTCATCATGAGGCTCATTGAGCGGGCCTGGGCACAGACCTACCCCAGAGTGTTGCTTGAGACTGGAGATTTAGTTTCCCATGAGGTCAAGCGTCTGAGGAAGAAGGACAACTGGTCTGCACCTCACACAGGGGGTCCTTCTACTGCTGCCACCGGGGGCCCGTCTGCCGCTGCTACTGCCATGGACACTGAGGGTGGGGATGCTCCTCCTGGCCATGATGCGGACCTTGGCCACTCCAGTACCGAACCATCATGGGCTCAGAAACTCAAGCGCAAGATGAAGAAGCTCTTCTGTCTGGAGTCCCATGGTCAGTATATGACTCATGTGGCGGAGAAGAATGCCAGGTCGCGCCACAAGGAGCTCATGCGCCAGCTGGGCGCCACAGTTGTCAGTGGATCCGAGGGACAGATCACTGAAGAGGAAGACTGGATACATCAGAACTGCCACTGGACCGACTCCGATGCCGAGCAGTTCTCTCCCCACGGCGCAGATGCAGAGATGTGATGATCACCTGGAGTCGTAGTGTCTCTCTTGACCTTTTTGGTGTCTCGCTGCCAAAGGGGGAGAGAGTATAGGGATTTGATTTGCTCGTTTTCGCTTCTTGTGTCGTGCTTTGCTTTTAGTCTTGTGTGTTTCTCCTGGTTTGGTTTGTTGTGAGACTTAAGTTCCCGTCATATGGTGTAAGACATATGCTACCTTAGCTATCTTATCTATGATCATGCACCTCGGTATCTTATAGCTTGCTTATCCTATCATATATGTTGTTTGCATGTATCTTTCTTAGGTTATTTGGTCTCTAAAATATAGCGGGAGCTGTGATCCTAGTGTATGTGCCTTTCAGTCCCTAGTTTTCATCTAGTTTGCACACATCCAGGGGGAGCCTATCTATATTTTAGAGGCGTGAGCACTCTTGTATTCTTTGTCATTACTTTTTTTGTGCAAATCCCGTATTGTCATCAATCCACCAAAAAGGGGGAGATTGTAAGGGCCTATTTATCCCTACGGTGTTTTGGTGATTGATGACAATGCATTTTGCGGACTAATCATGTGCTTTGAGTGCTTTCAGATATTCATCCTTCGGCACGGAATGATTACTTCCCTTTGGCGCTCTACTCAAGACGGTGTAGTCTATTCCGTGACCTTGTTGGTGGACTAGGTTTCGTAGTAGTCACCGTACTATCAAGAGGGGGTCCGTTTCGGTATGACTTGGGTGGAATCAACACGTACACGTTCTCTTCACTCCCTCCAATCTTTTCCGCACCTTGGGGCCTTTCTTTCCCTCCTTTCTCTGTTTGTCCTGGACCCAGCGGTAGTACCGCGGTCCACAGCGGTAGTGCGGCTGAGACCTCCTAAGCGGTAGTACCGCTCTTGGAGCGGTAGTACCGCTCCCCGAGCGGTAGTACCGCTGGGTGGCCTCAGCGGCAGCACCTCTGCGGTACCGTGCTACTGCCGCCCTGCCACTGCATCAGCAGCGGTAGTACCCCTCCTCGGAGCGGTAGTACCGCTTGCTGGGGCTCAGCCGCAGTACCGTGGTGGCATGGTGCTCCTTCCGCTTCGATTCTTGCGCACATTTTCTCGTGTCGGGTTTTGCGGTACTAGGCGCGGCAGTAGTGGCGGTAGTACTGCTCGAGAGCGGTAGTACCGCTCTACCTCCGTGGTAGTTTAGTGCACCATGCTTAACGGCTTAGAATCGGGACTTCAAAGACGTTTTGAACGTCGTGGACCATATGAGATGTTTCAGGAGTTGAAGTTAATATTTCAAGCAAATACCCGAGTTGAGAGACATGAAGTCTCCAGCAAGTTCTATAGCTAAAAGATGGAGGAGAATCGCTCAACTAGTGAGCATGTGCTCAGATTGTCTGGGTACTACAATCGCTTGAATCAAGTGGGAGTTAATCTTCCAGATAAGATAGTGATTGACAGAATTCTCTAGTCACCATGACCAAGTTAGTAGAACTTCGTGATGAACTATAGTATGCAAGGGATGACGAAAACGACTCCCGAGCTTTTCATGATGATGAAATCGATGAAGGTAGAAATCAAGAAAAACATCAAGTGTTGATGGTAGACAAGACCACTAGTTTCAAGAAAAGGGCAGAGGGAAGAAGGGGAACTTCAAAAAGAACAGGAAGCAAGTTGCTGCTCAAGTGAAGAAGCCCAAGTCTGGACCTAAGCCTGAGACTGAGTGCTTCTACTGCAAAGGGACTGGTCACTGGAAGCGGAACTACCCCAAGTGATTGGCGGATAAGAAGGATGGCAAAGTGAACATAAGTATATTTGATATACATGTTATTGATGTGTACTTTACTAGTGTTTATAGCAAACCCTCAGTATTTGATACTAGTTCAGTTGCTAAGATTAGTAACTCGAAACGGGAGTTGCAGAATAAACAGAGACTAGTTAAGGGTGAAGTGACAATGTGTGTTGGAAGTGGTTCCAAGATTGATATGATCATCATCGCACACTCCCTATAATTTCGGGATTAGTGTTGAACCTAAATAAGTGTTATTTGGTGTTTGCGTTGAGCATGAATATGATTTGATCATGTTTATTGTAATACGGTTATTCATTTAAGTAAGAGAATAAATTGTTGTTCTGTTTACATGAATAAAACCTTATATGGTTACACACCCAATGAAAATGGTTCGTTGGATCTCGATCATAGTGATACACATAATCATAATATTGAAACCAAAAGATGCAAAGTTAATAATGATAGTGCAACTTATTTTTAGCACTGCCGTTTAGGTCATATTGGTGTAAAGCGCATGAAGAAACTCCATGCTGATGGGCTTTTGGAATCACTTGATTATGAATCAGTTGATGCTTGCGAACCATGCCTCATGGGCAAGATGACTAAGACTCTGTTCTTCGGAACAATGGAGCGAGCAACAGATTTGTTGGAAATCATACATACTGATGTATGTGGTCCGATGAATATTGAGGCTTGCGACAGGTATCATTATTTTCTGATCTTCACAGATGATTTGAGAAGATATGAGTATATCTACTTGATGAAACATAAGTCTGAAACATTTGAAAAGTTCAAAGAATTTCAGAGTGAAGTGAAAAATCATCGTAACAAGAAAATAAAGTTTCTATGATCTGATCGTAGAGAAGAGTATTTGAGTTACGAGTTTGGCCTTCAGTTAAAAACAATGTGAAATAGTTTCACTACTCACGCCACATGGAACACCATAGTGTAATGGTGTGTCCGAACATCATAACCGTACTTTATTAGATATAGTGCGATCTATGATGTCTCTTACCGATCTACCACTATCGTTTTGGGGTTATGCATTAGAGACAACTGCATTCATGTTAAAAAGGGGCACCATCTAAGTCCGTTGGGACGACACTATCTGAACTGTGGTTTAGCAAGAAACCAAAGTAGTCATTTCTTAAAGTTTGGGGTTGTGATGCTTATGTGAAAAAGTTTCATCCTGATAAGCTCAAAACCAAATCGGAGAAATATGTCTTCATAGGATACTCAAAAGGAGACAGCTGGGTACACCTTCTATCACAGATCCTAAGGCAAGACATTCGTTGCTTATAATGGATACTTTCTAGAGAAGGAGTTTCTCTCGAAAGAAGTGAGTGGGAGGAAAGTAGAACTTGATAAGGTAATTGTACCTTCTCCTTTATTGGAAAGTAGTTCATCACAGAAATCTGTTCTTGTGACTCCTACACCAATTAGTGAGGAAGCTAATGATAATGATCATGAAACTTCGGATCAAGTTACTACCGAATCTCGTAGGTAAACCAGAGTGAAATCCGCACCAGAGTGGCACGGTAATCCTGTTCTGGAGGTCATGTTACTTGACCATGATGAACCTACGAACTATGAGGAAGCGATGATGAGCCCAAATTCCGCGAAATGGTTTGAGGCCATGAAATCTAAGATATGATCCATGTATGAGAACAAAGTATGGACTTTGATGGATTTGCCCAATGATCGGCAAGCCATAGAAAATAAATGGATCTTCAAGAGGAAGACGGACGTTGATAGTAGTGTTACTATCTACAAAGCTAGAATTGTCACAAAAGGTTTTCGATAAGTTCAAAGTGTTGACTACGATGAGAGTTTCTCACCCGTATCTATGCTTAAGTCTGTCCGAATCATGTTAGCAATTGCCGCATTTTATGAAATCTGGCAAATGGATAAACAAAACTGCATTCCTTAATGGATTTCTTAAAGAAGAGTTGTATATGATGCAACCAGTAGGTTTTGTCAATCCTAAAGGTGCTAACAAAATATGCAAGCTCCGGCGATTCATCTATGGACTGGTGCAAGCATCTCAGAGTTGGAATACACGCTTTGATAAGTTGATCAAAGCATATAGTTTTATACAGACTTGCGGTGAAGCCTGTATTTACAAGAAAGTGAGTGGGAGCACTACAGCATTTCTGATAAAGTATATGTGAATGACATATTGTTGATCGGAAATAATGTAGAATTATTCTGTAAAGCATAAAGGAGTGTTTGAAAGGAGTTTTTCAAAGAAAGACTTCGGTGAACCTGCTTACATATTGAGCTCCAAGATCTATAGAGATAGATCAAGACGCTTGATAAGTTTTTTTTCAATGAGTACATACCTTGACAAGATTTTGAAGTAGTTCAAAAATGGAGCAGTCAAAGAAAGAGTTCTTGCCTGTAGTACAAGGTGTGAAGTTGAGTAAGACTCAAAGCCCGACCACGGCAGAAGATAGAAAGAGAATGAAAGTCATTCCCTATGCCTCAGCCATAGGTTCTATAAAGTATGCCATGCTGTGTACCAGATCTATTGTATACCCTACACTGATTGGCATGGGAGTACAATAATGATCTAGGAGTAGATCACTAGACAGCGGTCAAAATTATCCTTACTGGAATAAGGATATGTTTCTCAATTACGGAGGTGACAAAAGGTTCGTCGTAAAGGGTTACGTCAATGCAAGTTTTGACACTGATCCAGATGACTCTAAGTATCAATCTGGATACATATTGAAAGTGGGAGCAATTAGCTAGAGTAGCTCCATGCAGAGCATTGTTGACATAGAGATTTGCAAAATACATGCGGATCTGAATGTGGCAGACCCGTTGACTAAACTTCTCTCACAAGCAAAACATGATCACTTTTTGGGTCTTAATCACATAGCGATGTGAACTAGATTATTGAATCTAGTAAACCCTTTGGGTGTTAGTCACATGGAGATGTGAACCAATCACATAAAGATGTGAACTATTGATGTTAAATCACATGACGGTGTGATCTAGATTATTGACTCTAGTGCAAGTGGGAGACTGAAGGAAATATGCCCTAGAGGCAATAATAAAGTTATTATTTTTGTCCTTATATCATGATAAATGTTTATTATTCATGCTAGAATTGTATTAACCGGAAACATAATACATGTGTGAATACATAGACAAACAGAGTGTCACTAGTATGCCTCTACTTGACTAGCTCGTTAATCAAAGATGGTTATGTTTCCTAACCATGGACAAAGAGTTGTTATTTGATTAACGGGATCACATCATTAGTTGAATGATCTGATTGACATGACCCGTTCCATTAGCTTAGCACCCGATCGTTTAGTATGTTGCTATTGCTTTCTTCATAACTTATACATGTTCCTATGACTATGAGATTATGCAACTCCCGTTTGCCGGAGGAACACTTTGGGTACTACCAAACGTCACAACGTAACTGGGTGATTATAAAGGAGTACTGCAGGTGTCTCCAAAGGTAGATGTTGGGTTGGCGTATTTCGAGATTAGGATTTGTCACTCCGATTGTCGGAGAGGTATCTCTGGGCCCTCTCGGTAATGCACATCACATAAGCCTTGCAAGCACTGCAACTAATATGTTAGTTGTGGGATGATGTATTATGGAACGAGTAAAGAGACTTGCCGGTAACGAGATTGAACTAGGTATTGGATACCGACGATCGAATCTCGGGCAAGTAACATACCGATGACAAAGGGAACAACGTATGTTGTTATGCGGTCTGACCGATAAAGATCTTCGTAGAATATGTAGGAGCCAATATGGGCATCCAGGTCCCGCTATTGGTTATTGACCGGAGATGTGTCTCAGTCATGTCTACATTGTTCTCGAATCGTAGGGTCCGCACGCTTAACGTTACGATGACAGTTATTATGAGTTTATGCATTTTGATGTACCGAAGTTAGTTCGGAGTCCTGGATGTGATCACGGACATGACGAGGAGTCTCGAAATGGTCGAGACATAAAGATTGATATATTGGATGACTATATTCGGACACCAGAAGTGTTTCGGGTGATTTCGGAGAAAACCGGAGAGCCGGAGGGTTACCGGAACCCTACCGGGAGAAGTTATGGGCCTTATGGGCTTTAGTGGAGAGAGAGAAGGGCTGCCAGAGGTGGGCCACGCGCCACCTCCTCCCTGGTCCGAATTGGACTAGGGGAGGGGGGCGGCGCCCCCCTTTCCTTCTCCCACTCCACCTCTTTCCCCCTCCTAGTAGGAGTCCTACTCCTACTAGGAGGAGGACTCCTCCTTGGCGCGCCACACCTGGCCGGCCGGCCTCCTCCCCTTGCTCCTTTATATACGGGGGCAGGGAGCACCCCAAGACACACAAGTTGATTCACGTGATCGTTCCTTAGCCGTGTGCGGTGCCCCCTGCCACCGTATTCCACCTCGATCATATCGTTGTAGTGCTTAGGCGAAGCCCTGCGTCGGTAGAACATCAAGATCGTCATCACGCCGTCGTGCTGACGGAACTCCTCCCTGAAGCTTTGCTGGATCGGAGCCCGGGGATCGTCATCGAGCTGTACGTGTGCTAAGAACTCGGAGGTGCCAGAGTAACGGTGCTTGGATCGGTCGGATCGGGAAGAAGACGTACGACTACTTCCTCTACGTTGTGTCAACGCTTCCGTTGCGATCTACAAGGGTACGTAGATCAGACTCTCCCCCTCGTTGCTATGCATCACCATGATCTTGCGTGTGCGTAGGAAAATTTTGAAATTACTACGTTCCCCAACATATTTGTCTATCAGTGTGCTAATGGATGTCAACCTCTTCAGGATGGATGCTCCAACGCGCACGACTCCGAATCCTGATCCACCACCTTCACCTCCGGAGGCATGGCAAGCTGTGATGGCCGCTACCAATGCAAACACGCAGTTGATCATGCAAATTCTTCAAGAGCGCAACCAAGCGAACCAAGGCAACCAAGGCAACAATCAGAATCACTTTGCTACACTCAACCAGTTCCTTGCTAACCAGCCAAAGGCCTTCAGCAACTGCGTTGAGGCAACTAACGCTGATGATTGGCTCGTGGACTTATGCAAGCATTTCGAGTGCAGTAACATCAGGCCTGAGGACTTTGTCAAGTTCGCTTCCTTCCAACTCAAAGACCAAGTTGCAGAATGGTTTCAGCAGTACAAAGATTCTAGAGGAGGCCGTGTGATTACCTGGGATGAATTCCGTCAAGACTTCAAAGCTCATCATATTCCTCAGAGCGTGGTTGAAAGCAAGCGTGAGGAATTCCGCATCCTGAAGCCAGGCTCTATGTCTGTCTATGATTACAACAAGATGTTTCAGAAGCTCGCCCACTTTGCTAAGCAGGACGTCCCTGACGAGAAGAGCATGATATACCAGTTCAGGGGTGGTCTCAGAGAAGAAATCCAGCTAGCTCTTGTTCTCTTTGAGTCCTTGAGGTACGATGAGTTTTACAACATGGCATTGAATCAAGAGGCTGCTCAACTGAAGTGTGATGCTTCCAAGAAGCGAGTCAGAGATGCTACTCCTTCTTCCTCAACTCAAGTGGCTAAGCAGCAGAAGTATTGGCTTCCTCCTCCTCCGTTCCGTCAGCCGTATCAACAAAAGAGCAAAGGTGGCAGTGGATCTTCCCACCCACCCAACCCTGGCTTGCAGAACAAGACTTCGTCTCAAGCTCCAAGATCGAGTGCTCCGTATCACCGTCCGCTTTTAGAGGTCATGTGCAACAAGTGCCAACAGAAGGGTCACTGTGCCAACAAATGCTTCAATCAGAGGCGCCTCCCTCCTCCTCCTCCTGTGAGATCGGCAAGTACAGTTGTGGTCAAGCATAACCCCAAGCATGCCAAGGTCAACTTGTTGAACGCAGCTCAGGCAGAGGACTCACCAGATGTCATCATGGGTAACCTTCTTGTTAACGACGTTCCTGCAAAAGTACTTTTTGATACTGGTGCATCGCATTCTTTCTTGGCATGCCCATTTGCATCGAAGCACAATGTTGATACTGAGATTATGCCCAAAGTCATGCAAGTTGTTTCTCCCGGCAAGCTTTTGACTTCTAGTTTGGTTGCTCCCGATATCTCTATCACGTTGGGCGACTACAAGTTTCTTTCTTCTCCGGTGGTTCTTGGTAACTCGGATATTGATCTTATTCTCGGAATGGATTGGCTTTCTAAGCACAAGGCGCATCTTGATTGTGCTGCCAGGCAGATTCAATTGACTCATTCGTCTGAGGATGTAATTGTCTTTGCCGCTCGTGATGATACAATCCGTCTATTTTCTCTCAATGAGAAAGGTGAACTGGATGCCATCTCGCAAATTCCAGTCGTTTGTGAATATCAAGACGTCTTTCTAGAAGAGCTTCCAGGAATGCCTCCGCACCGGCCAGTTGAATTCGTCATCGATCTTGAGCCTGGCACGGAACCGGTTTGCAAACGT
Source organism: Triticum monococcum (assembly GCA_034509565.1). Classification (NCBI taxonomy): domain Eukaryota; kingdom Viridiplantae; phylum Streptophyta; class Magnoliopsida; order Poales; family Poaceae; genus Triticum; species Triticum monococcum. The sequence goes on along the minus strand of CM067845.1, from coordinate 497,235,281 downwards.
CCTTACAAGCTCGGACCTGAAGAGTTGAAGGAGCTGAAGAAGCAACTCGATATTCAAGAGCGAATGGGTCTCATCAGACCTAGTTCTTCTCCGTGGGGTTGTGGAGTACTTTTTGTGAAGAAGAAGGATGGAATGGACCGACTTTGTGTTGACTACCGTCCATTGAACAAGAAGACTATCAAGAACAAGTACCCACTTCCCAACATCAATGAGTTGTTCGAACAACTCAAAGGTGCCCAAGTATTCTCCAAGCTTGATCTCCGTATGGGCTATCACTAGATTCGAATCCGTGAGCAAGATATTCCCAAGACGGCTTTCAGAACAAGCTATGGTTCATATGAATACACCGTCATGTCTTTTGGCCTCGTCAACGCTCCTCCGACTTTCTCTCGCATGATGAACTTCATCTTCAACGCCTACACAAATGACTTCGTTTTGGTCTATCTCGATGACATTCTGGTCTTTTCGAAGAACAAGGAAGATCATGCCAAGCACTTGTGTTTGGTGCTCGATAAGCTCAGGGAACATCAGTTCTACGCCAAGTTCTCAAAGTGCGAGTTTTGGCTCGATGAGGTTCTTTATCTTGGGCATATCATCTCTGCCAAGGGCATTGTGGTGAATCCTGAGAAGGTGTCTGCAATTGTGAATTGGGAACCACCTCAGAACGTGAAGCAACTCCGTAGCTTCCTCAGTCTCATAAGCTACTGCCGAAGGTTTGTTGAGAACTTTTCAAAGATCACGAAGCCTCTTTCAAACCTTCTCCAGAAGCACGTCAAGTACGTTCGGTCTCCGTAATGTGACATCGCTTTCAACACTTTGAAAGAGAAATTGGTCACTGGTCCAGTTCTGACTCCTCCTGATGAATCCAAACCGTTCGAGGTCTTCTGTGATGCCTCTCTTCAAGGTCTTGGTGCAATGTTGATGCAAGAGAAGAAAGTTGTGGCTTATACCTCTCTCCAGTTGAAGCTCAACGAGAAGAACTACCCCACTCATGACCTCGAGTTGGCGGCAGTTGTGCATGCTCTTTTGACTTGGAGACATCTCTTATTGGGAAGAAAAGTGGACATTTTCACTGACCACAAGAGTCTCAAGTACATTTTCACTCAACCTAATCTCAACCTCAGGCACACTCAGTGGGTCTAAATGATTCAAGAGTATAATCCGAGTATTGAGTATACTCCAGGAAAGGCCAATGTGATTGCTGACGCTTTGAGCAGGAAGGCTTACTGCAACAGTCTGATTCTCAAGCCTTACCAACCCGAGCTTTGTGAAGCTTTCCGCAAACTCAATCTGAAGTTGTTCCTTAAGGTTTCCTCACCAACCTTCAAGTCTCTCCTACTTTGGAAGATCAGATTTGCGAGGCTCAACTTCTTGATGCTATGGTGAAGAAGGTGAAGATTGGGATTGCCAAGAGTCAACCCAAGTACAAGTGCTACCGCCTTGATGACAAGGATACTCTCTTCTTCGAGGATCGAATTGTTGTGCCCAAAGGTGACCTTCGTAAAGTTATCATGAATGAGGCTCACAATTCACTCCTCTCCATCCACCCTGGGAGTACGAAGATGTATCAAGACCTCAAGCAGGCTTATTGGTGGACTCGAATGAAGCGCGAGATTGCTCAGTTCGTGAATGAGTGTGATGTCTGCAGAAGAGTGAAGGCAGAACACCAAAGGCCAGCTGGTCTCCTCCAACCTCTTGCCATTCCAGAATGGAAATTTGACCATATTGAGATGGACTTCGTGACTGGGTTTCCAAAGTCCAAGCGTGGCAATGATGCTATATTCGTTGTCATCGACAAACTCACTAAAGTGGCTCACTTTCTGCCTATCAAAGAGTCTATCACTGCAGCTTAATTGGCGGAGCTTTATACCTCTTGGATTGTCTCTCTGCACGGTATTCCACAGGTGATCTCTTCAGACCGTGGCAGCATCTTTACCTCCAAGTTTTGGGATTCTTTTCAGAAGGCCATGGGCACCAACATCCGCTTCAGCACAGCTTTCCACCCTCAGACTAGCGGTCAAGTCGAGCGTGTCAATCATATTCTTGAAGATATGCTCAGGGCTTGTGTGATATCCTTCGGCATGAAGTGGGAAGATTGTCTTCCATACGCCAAATTCTCCTACAACAACAGTTTTCAAGCAAGTTCGGGCAAGGCCCCATTCGAAATTCTGTATGGCAGGAAGTGTCATACTCCTCTTAACTGGTCAAAAACCGGTGAACGTCAACTTCTGGGAAATGACTTGATCACAGAGGCAGAGGAGATGTGCAAGGTCATTCGTGATAGCCTCAAAGCAGCGCAATCGCGCCAGAAGAGCTACTATGATAGTAAGCACCGTGATTTGGCTTTCAAGATCGGAGACCATGTTTACCTCCGCGTCTCTCCAATGAAAGGTACTCGTCGCTTCGGTATCAAAGGGAAGCTTTCCCCTAGATACGTGGGTCCTTTCAAAATTGTCAGCAAGAGAGGCGATCTCGCCTATCAACTCGAGCTTCCTTCAAATTTTGCAAATGTGCACGACGTGTTCCATGTCTCTCAACTCCGCAAGTGCTTCAAGACTCCTGATTGCGCCGTCAACTTCAAAGACATTGATCTCCAAGAAGATCTCTCTTATCATGAGCACCCCGTTGCTATTCTTGAAGAGACTGAACGCAAGACTCGCAATAAGTCAATCAAATTCCTCAAAGTCAAGTGGTCACACCATTCCGACCGTGAAGCCACCTGGGAACGCGAGGATCACCTCCGTTCTGAGTACCCGGCGTTCTTCCAGTCCTATATCTCAGGATGAGATCCTTTCGTAGTGGTGGAGTGTTGTAACACCCCGGATGTAATTTACCTTATATGTACTCCAACTCTTGCCGTTTCCGGCGCTAAGTTATTTCATTTCCTCAGGTTCGGTTTTTTGTCTCCGTGTGTTGTTTTCGTTGTCATGCATCTCTTATCATGTCATCATGTGCATTGCATTTGCATACGTGTTCGTCTCATGCATCCGAGCATTTTCCCCGTTGTCCATTTTGCATTCCTGCGCTCCTATCTCCTCCGGTGGTCATTTCTACCTCTTTTCGTGTGTGAGGTTAAACATTTCCGGATTGGACCGAGACTTGCCATGTGGCCTTGGTTTACTACCGGTAGACCGCCTGTCAAGTTTCGTACCATTTGGACTTCGTTTGACACTCCAACGGTTAACCGAGGGACGAAGAAGGCCTCGTGTGTGTGTGTTGCAACCCAACACCCTTCCAATTTGGCCCAAAACCCACCAAAACCCTCTCCATCATCTAGAGCGTTCGATCACGATCACGTGGCCGAAAACCGCACCTCATTTGGACTCTCCTAGCTCCCTCTATGCCTATATAAAGAACCCCCTCCTAAATTCACGGGTCTTCTTCCCCCCTAACCCTAGATCAGCTCTACCTCGCCGCCGGACGCATCCGATTCGGACCGGACGTTGTCCGCCCGCCGCCGCCGACCTACCAGACGACGCCACGTGTCCCGAGCGCGCCCACATCGCCGCCTCCTCCGCTGCTGGCCCACCAGGCCCACACGGGGCCCTCCCCAGCCCGCGCGCCCGCCGCCGCCTGTCGCCCGCTCCGCCACGGTGCCTCCCGCGCCCGGCCGCGCGCACCTGCCGCCGACGAGCTCCGCACCGCCGCCCGGTCGCCATTCCGCCGGCCGCCGCCTCACCTACCGTCGCCGCCGCGCCGCGTCGGCTCCAGCACCGCCCAAGCGCCGCCCGGACCTCGCCGCCCGTCCTCTCCTCCTCTCCGGCAAGCCGCCGGCCTCCTCCACGCCAACTCCGGCCGCCTCCCTCGCGAACTCCGGCGAGCGCATCGGTTCCCGTGCACGATCTGGATCTAGATCTGGATCTTGAGGTTGACCTAATCTTGCCCGAAACCCTAGATATTTTAGCATATTTCATCTTGTCGTATCTCCGCACCCGTAGCTCCGTTTTGGGAGTGTAGCATATCAAAATGTTTGTCTCAGAGATTATATCATTTCATCTTATTGCATCATTTTTATTTGAGCTCATTTTGATGCCTAAAATGCTGTTGTAAGAGAGCTATTTCAGTTAATTGTCAGATCTGCTGCACCAAATAGCTATTTGTCATTTTTTCCATGATTAATGTGTGCATGATATGCCCCTGAGCTCTACATGAATTTTGTTATATGCCATGCCATCTTTACAGAGGTGCTTACCATGTATTGTTGTGACATGTGTGGTGACTAGCACAAGCTTGCAAAGTAGTGCATTCGTTAATGCTGATTTCAGGGACTTAGAATTTCACTAAGTCCTTGATCTGTTTTTTTATCAATATGCCATATGTTCATGTTGTTTCCTAGTGATCCGTGCCTCTTTTGGGGATGATCAGTAAGGATGATTTGTTAATATTGCGGTGCTCTATCCATCCATGTCTTTGTTTGGAATTATGGAGGAACCTATCTTGAGTCAATCAAGCTCTACTTTTGCTATTTCGTAATTCCTGGCAGATTGTCTACTTGTTAGCGATTTTGCCGAGGATGTTGTTGTTGATTCGTGCATGCTATGTTGTTGTTTTTGCCATGTCTAGCTTCTATGATATGTATTATGGATGGGTGTATGCTTAGATTGTCATGCCTTGCTCCGTAGTGAGTGCATCGAGCTCGTAAACATGTCTACTCGTTAACATATTTGCATGCTCCAGTTTTTCTCCAAGTCTGAGATCTGATTATGTTTTTGCCATGTTCACATGCTTGCAATTGTATTTTCTGATCCCCTTTGGCTTAAGGTCATTAAGGGACTTTTGTTAAGCTCTTTGAGTAGCTCCATGCCATGCTTTGCTTTGACATGTTAAGTTCCTGTAGCATATAGTTTTATTGCTCCAAAGTGTGCTACCTGATCTGAAATTCCAGACTTGTGTTAATTTCACTAAGTCTGAAACCTGTTTACCATTTGCACTTTTGCTATGCTTGTTTGAACCTGTTAATGGATGAATTGGTCGTAGCTCAGTGTTCGTCTTTTGTCAAGCATCATGAGTGGATCCCTGCCATGTATTTTCTTGCCATGTTTCAGTGATGTAGCTTAATTATCTTGATGCGTTTAGTTGGCTACTTGCTGTTTATCGCAGACCAGTGCCATATTTGTTTTGCTTGCCATTTCCAAACCACGCATCCGATTCCGGTGATCTTTATCTCGATTTCAACCGAAATCACCTCACCTTTCCAATGGCACTATTGGATTTCCAAGTTGAGGCCAGGTTCAAGCATTCCTTGTCAAATCTTGCATATGCATCACATATCGCATCCCGCATAGCATACCATGTTTACATCATGTTGCTTGAGCCTTGCACGTGGTTGATTGTGTTCCTTTTGCTTGTTTGTCTTGTTTGGGTAGAGCCGGGAGACGAGTTCGCTAGCGAGGAGCCCGTTGAGTTTGCTTTCGTGGATCCAGTCAACTTTGACAACTTTGCAGGCAAGATGATCATACCCTCGAAATCACTTCTATCTTTGCTTGCTAGATGCTCGCTCTTTTGCTATGCCTATGCTACGATTCCTACCACTTGCTTATCATGCCTCCCAAATTGCCATGTCAAACCTCTAACCCACCATGTCCTAACAAACCGTTGATTGGCTATGTTACCGCTTTGCTCAGCCCCTCTTATAGCGTTGCTAGTTGCAGGTGAAGATTGGAGATCGTTCCTTGTTGGAACATTGCTTATTTGTTGGGATATCATTATATTATCTTGTTATCTTAATGCATCTATATACTTGGTAAAGGGTGGAAGGCTCGGCCCTTTTGCCTAGTGTTTTGTTCCACTCTTGCCGCCCTAGTTTCCGTCATATCGGTGTTATGTTCTCAGATTTTGTGTTCCTTACGCGGTTGGGTGATAATGGGAACCCCTTGACAGTTCGCCTTGAATAAAACTCCTCCAGCAATGCCCAACCTTGGTTTTACCATTTGCCACCTAGCCTCTTTTTCCCTTGGGTTTCCGGAGCCCGAGGGTCATCTTATTTAACCCCCCCCCCCCCCCGGGGCCAGTGCTCCTCTGAGTGTTGGTCCACCTCGTCAGCCGCTGGTGGCCACCAGGGGCAACTCTGGGCTGGCCTATCAGAAGTTTGGACAATCTGAGTGTGCCCTGAGAACGAGATATGTGCAGCTCCTATCAAGATTTGTCGGCACATTCGAGCGGTGTTGCTGGATTTGTTTTATCTTTGTCGAAGTGTCTTGTAGAACCGGGATACCGAGTCTGATCGGAATGTCTCGGGATAAGGTTTATCCTTCGTTGACCGTGAGAGCTTGTGATGGGCTAAGTTGGGACTCCCCTGTAGGGATTTGAACTTTCGAAAGCCGCCCGCGGTTATGGGCAGATGGGAATTTGTTAATGTCCGGTTGTAGATAACTTGAACCTTAACTTAATTAAAATGAATCAACTGTGTGTGTAACCGTGATGGTCTCTTCTCGGCGGAGTCCGGGAAGTGAACACGGTGTTGGAGTAATGTTTGCCGCGGGATGTTCTATAGTTCTTCGTTCATGCTTTGCCTTCTCGTCTCACTCTCTTTTGCGAACAGGTTAGCCACCATATATGCTAGTCGCTTGCTGCAGCTCCACATATTACCTTGCCTTACTTATAAGCTTAAATAGTCTTGATCGCGAGGGTGCGAGATTGCTGAGTCCTCGTGGCTCACAGATTACTTCCAAACTAGATGCAGGGCCCGATGATTCCGTTCCAGATGATGCGCTTGAGCTCAAGTGGGAGTTCGACGAAGACTCACGCCGTTACTATGTGTCTTTCCCTGATGATCAGTAGTGGAGCCCAGTTGGGGCGATCGGGACCATGTCGCTTGTTGGGGTTGATCTTTTATTTTGGTACCGTAGTCGGACCATGAGTGTATTTGGATGATTTGTAATTCTATTTATGTACTTTGTTTGACGTGGCGAGTGTAAGCCAACTATGTACCTTTCCCCTTATTATCTATTTACATGGGTTGTTGTGAAGATTACCTTACTTGCGACATTGCTTTCAATGCGGTTATGCCTCTAAGTCGTGCTTCGACATGTAGGAGCTATAGCCGCATCGAGGGCGTTACAATATAGGAGCCCAACAATGTATGAACATAAATGGTCTGTCCTTAGTTCTGTAGTAGGAGTACAACACGGTAACACGCCCTGGCTATATAATGTGATGATTATCAAGTTGAAACATTGAGTGAATCAATGAATTGACCAACATATAGCGCAACGAGAAGCAAAACTTATGATCTCAATGCTTTGCAAGCCCGATGGTCACCTTCTCTCTGTTTGTGCAATCGCACCGCAAAATTTCATGGCGGAGTTGGAGATGGTGTGCCACCGATGGGCTAGCGATTTCACATTTTGATCATGGATCACGTGCATGTCGGGTGTGAAATGCTTTTGCTCATGAAACAAAGCATACACGTTTTTCCAAAACGTTGAGCCTCCTGGCCTCATGCCTACAAAGTCTTCAAATACGACCTTCCAAGCATCACACAACAAATCATCCTCCATCACCGAGTACCCCGCCATCGTGCTTTGCTCTAAAAATAACAAGAAGGTGAAAAAACTCAATGTCATTTGACCGAATACCTGTTGGGCATGGTGTTCGTTGTGGATGGCGTCAGTAGGGGAGTAGAGGGTACTTGGTTGCAGAGGGATCCAGGATGGACGACGGCGTAGTCCAAGGTGAGCAAGCGTGTGGGTTGGGAATGCGGACGTCCAAACAAAAAGGGTGCGGATGTGGAGCAACGGGGAGCTGGTGCGAAGTGCAAGAAAAGTGGTCCGGGAGGGGAATTTGAGAGGGTTGACGATGTCGGAGTCCTATATCGCGGAGGTCGGGACACTTGCAAACCTCCCCATAGTTTGTGTCTGGTATACGGGAATTCGGACTAGTGGACGCATCCGCGGACAAATATGGGTCAACGTTGGATGGCAAACAACGTCCAGACATCATGGCCCAATTGTATGGGGGCGTTTTGAGAGTCCGCATTGAAGATGACCTTAATATAACCTAGCTGAACCATTAGGAATTCGTGCCCTCTAGAGAGCATCAGGCTGGTTGTAATGGGGAGTATCATATACTAGTATCATGCATATGATACTAGTCTATGATACTACATCCCTAATGCATAGTATCATATGTTGGTATCATAGATGACTACATTTAATGCCATGCATGACACAAAGTAGCACATCATTTAATACGATACGGTATCATGATATGATACTCAAACCTCTCTTTCTTCATTTAATTCTATGCCACCTCATCCAAATTGCTTAGTTGGCATGCATGATACTACCTATGATACTCCCATTACGGGCAGCCTCATGGTTCAATGGTGCTATCTTCAAAATTTGATTATACTCTCCCCACCATCACTCTCCCGAGCGGCACGGGTGGTAACATAGCCCACCACCATTGGCCCCCTTCTCTCCCTCCTACGCCCTTACCGTCAGCAGAGGAGGCCGTCGGGCGAAGCCCGGGCAGCCGATGATGGCAGAGGAGCTTTCCTAGCATTTGAAGGCAAGTGAGGTAAAGTGCGCAAGAGGGCGTCTTGTTGTCATGTCGAGTTGTGTCTGGATGCAACAATGGGTGCTCATCGATGGGAGCGTCGTTGCGCGACCTCGAGAGGTTGTGGGTGTGTGTTTAGTTTGGATGGGGCCAGGAGTGCGACCCGATGTTGTGGTTGGATCCTGGTCCACCTTTTCGGGCAGTCATCATGCTCACTCTGGCGGCGCTAGTGTCAGGCGAAGACGTGCACTGAGGCGAGAGGTGGAGTCATGGAGGCAGCGTGTTGGCGAGGTGAAGGTTCGGCTGCCAGAGTTGTTGTCTCGTGGTTGTGCTCCGCTATGGCGGACTGCGTACCCAGGGGCTTGATGTCCCTCCGGCAGGGGCGTGGAGGCCGGATTTAGCACAACGGGCTAGCGGTCGTGCTCGGGGTACGGTTTGCATGATAGTGAGAGGAGGTTGGGTTGGCGACCCTCGATTGTGGGCGACGATGACATGGGTCGTCGGGGCGGTTGGGTTGGGCGGATCTGGCGCCTTGCGTACTCATATGGTCCTAGCATGCTTCGTGATGTGCACTCCATGGCGTGAGGTGTTGCAGTGGGTCATTGTCGTGTAGTGCTTGGTGGTCGGCAACAGAGGCGTCCTACAAACTCCTAGATTTGCAAGCTCTTCTCGTGGGAGAGGAGTGATTACGGGTAAAATTCATGCCCTCGACCTTGTGTCGGTGCCGGCAATGGCAGCGCCTTCGGGGGTCGTTCCCCTTCTTGGAGGCACCATCAGGGAACCTTGCATCCTCTATGTTCGCGAATGGCTTGGGCTCTTCGAGTGAAAACCCATGCTACCCATTTTTGTTGCGAGCGACGACGACGTTCATCATATCCCTATTAGGGGCAGTTCCTTGAAGAGCCAGCTCTTGGTTGTGGCATGGTGCCACTGTTGAGCCGGGGTCTATGGATGTTGGAGTAGCGACCCCAGATGGTGGTTGTGTGCCGAGACTGTTGGGGAACGTAGCAGAATTTTAAAATTTTCTACGCATCACCAAGATCAATCTATGGAGTCATCTAGCAACGAGGGAGAGAGGAGTGCATCTACATAGCCTTGTAGATCGCGCGCGGAAGCGTTCTAGAGAACGGGGTTGATGGAGTCATACTCGATGTGATCCAAATCACCGATGACCAAGTGCCGAACGGACGTTACCTCTGCGTTCAGCACACGTACGGTTGGGAAGACGTCTCCTCCAACTTGATCCAGCAAGGGGGAAGGAGAGGTTGATGAAGATCTAGCAGCACGACGGCGTGGTGGTGGAAGCAACGGTGATCTCGGCAGGGCTTCGCCAAGCGCAGGGAGACGGAGGAGTGTCACGGGAGGGAGAGGGAGAGGCCAGGGGCTTGGGGTGCGGCTGCCCTCCCTTCCCCCACTATATATAGGGTGCCTAGGGGGTGCCGGCCCTAGGAGATCCAATTCCTAGGGGGGGCGGCGCACAAGGGGGTGCCTTGCCCCCCAAGGCAAGGGTGGCGCCCCCACCCCTAGGGTTTCCAACCCTAGGCGCAGGGGGAGGCCCAAGGGGGGCGCACCAGCCCACTAGGGGCTGGTTTCCCTCCCACTTCAGCCCATGGGGCCCTCCGGGATAGGTGGCCCCACCCGGTGGACCCCCGGGACCCTTCCGGTGGTCCCGGTACAATACCGATTACCCCCGAAACTTTCCCGATGGCCGAAACTTGACTTCCTATATATAAATCTTTACCTCCGGGCCATTCCGGAACTCCTCGTGACATCCGGGATCTCATCCGGGACTCCGAACAACTTTCGGGTTACCGTATGCTAATATCTCTACAACCCTAGCGTCACCGAACCTTAAGTGTGTAGACCCTACGGGTTCGGGAGACATGCAGACATGACCGAGACGCCTCTTCGGTCAATAACCAACAGCGGGATCTGGATACCCATGTTGGCTCCCACATGCTCCACGATGATCTCATCGGATGAACCACGATGTCGAGGATTCAATCAATCCGTATACAATTCCCTTTGTCAATCGGTACGTTACTTGCCCGAGACTCGATCGTAGGTATCCCAATACCTAGTTCAATCTCGTTACCGGCAAGTCACTTTACTCGTGTCGTAATGCATGATCCCGTGATCAACCACTTGGTCACATTGAGCTCATTATAATGATGCATTACCGAGTGGGCCCAGAGATACCTCTCCATCATACGGAGTGACAAATCCCAGTCTCGATTCATGCCAACCCAACAGACACTTTCGGAGATACCTGTAGTGTACCTTTATAGTCACCCAGTTACGTTGTGACGTTTGGCATACCCAAAGCACTCCTGCAGTATCCGGGAGTTGCACAATCTCATGGTCTAAGGAAATGATACTTGACATTCGGAAAAGCTACAGCAAACGAACTACACGATCTTTGAGCTAAGCTTAGGATTGGGTCTTGTCCATCACATCATTCTCCTAATGATGTGATCCCATTATCAATGACATCCAATGTCCATAGTCAGGAAACCATGACTATCATTTGATCAACGAGCTAGTCAACTAGAGGCTCACTGGGAACGTGTTGTGGTCTATGTATTCACACATGTATTACGATTTCCGGATAACACAATTATAGCATGAATAATAGACAATTATCATGAACAAAGAAATATAATAATAACCATTTTATTATTGCCTCTAGGGCATATTTCCAACAGTCTCCCACTTGCACTAGAGTCAATATTCTAGTTACATTGTGATGAATCGAACACCCATGCAGTTCTGGTGTTGATCATGTTTTGCTCTAGGGAGAGGTTTAGTCAACGGATCTCTATGTCTCCATTTTGAACACTTTCACGAATGAAGTTGAAGCGACGCTTGGTATGCTTGGTCTTCCTGTGAAACCTGGGCTCCTTGGCAAGGGCAATAGCTCCAGTGTTGTCACAAAAGAGAGTCATCGGGCCCGACGCATTGGGTATGACTCCTAGGTCGGTAATGAACTCCTTCACCCAGACTGCTTCTTGTGCTGCCTCCGAGGCTGCCATGTACTCCGCTTCACATGTAGATCCCGCCACAACGCTTTGCTTGCAACTGCACCAGCTTACTGCCCCACCATTCAAAATATACACGTATCCGGTTTGTGACTTAGAGTCATCCAGATCTGTGTCGAAGCTAGCATCGACGTAACCCTTTACGACGAGCTCTTCGTCACCTCCATACACGAGAAACATGTCCTTAGTCCTTTTCAGGTACTTCAGGATATTCTTGACCGCTGTCTAGTGTTCCATGCCGGGATTACTTTGGTACCTTCCTACCAAACTTACGACAAGGTTTACATCAGGTCTGGTACACAGCATAGCATACATGATAGACCCTATGGCCGAGGCATAGGGGACGACACTCATCTTTTCTCTATCTTCTGCCGTGGTCGGGCATTGAGCCGTGCTCAATCTCGTACCTTGCAATACAGGCAAGAACCCCTTCTTTGACTGATCCATTTTGAACTTCTTCAATATCTTGTCAAGGTACGTACTCTGTGAAAGACCAATGAGGCGTCTCGATCTATCGCTATAGATCTTGATGCCTAATATATAAGCAGCTTCTCCAAGGTCCTTCATTGAAAAACACTTGTTCAAGTAGGCCTTTATGCTTTCCAAGAACTCTATATCATTTCCCATCAACAGTATGTCATCCACATACAATATGAGAAATGCTACAGAGCTCCCACTCACTTTCTTATAAATGCAGGCTTCTCCATAAGTCTGCGTAAACCCAAACGCTTTCATCATCTCATCAAAACGAATGTTCCAACTCCGAGATGCTTGCACCAGCCCATAAATCGAGCGTTGGAGCTTACACACCTTGTCAGCATTCTTAGGATCGACAAAACCTTCCGGCTGCATCATATACAATTCTTCCTTAAAGAAACCATTAAGGAATGCTGTTTTGACATCCATTTTCCATATCTCATAATCATAGAATGTGGCAATTGCTAACATGATTCGGACGGACTTCATCTTTGCTACGGCTGAGAAAGTCTCATCATAGTCAACCCCTTGAACTTGTCGATAACCCTTAGCGACAAGCCAAGCTTTATAGATGGTCACATTACCATCCGCGTCTGTCTTTTTCTTAAAGATCCATTTATTTTCTATGGCTTGCCGATCATCGGGCAAGTCAGTCAAAGTCCATACTTCGTTTTCATACATGGATCCTATCTCGGATTTCATGGCTTCCAGCCATTTGTCGGAATTGGGCCCGCCATCGCTTCTTCATAGTTCGAAGGTTCACCATTGTCTAACAACATGATTTCCAAGACAGGGTTGCCGTACCACTCTGGTGCGGAACGTGTCCTCGTGGACCTACGAAGTTCAGTAGTAACTTGATCTGAAGCTTCATGATCATCATCATTAACTTCCTCTCTAGTCGGTGCAGGCACCTCAGGAACATTTTCTTGAGCTGCGCCACTTACCGGTTCAAGAGGTAATACTTCATCAAGTTCTACTTTCCTCCCACTTATTTCTTTCGAGAGAAACTCTTTCTCTAGAAAGGACCCATTCTTGGCAACAAAGATCTTGCCGTCGGATCTGAGGTAGAAGGTATACCCAACAGTTTCTTTAGGGTATCCTATGAAGACGCATTTTTCCGACTTGGGTTCGAGCTTTTCAGGTTGAAGTTTCTTGACATAAGCATCGCATCCCCAAACTTTTAGAAACGACAGCTTAGGTTTCTTCCCAAACCATAATTCATACGGTGTCGTCTCAACGGATTTCGATGGAGCCCTATTTAAAGTGAATGCAGCAGTCTCTAAAGCATAGCCCCAAAATGACAGCGGTAAATCGGTAAGAGACATCATAGACCGCACCATATCCAATAGAGTGCGATTACGATGTTCGGACATACCATTATGCTGAGGTGTTCCAGGCGGCGTGAGTTGTGGAACTATTCCACATTTTCTTAAGTGTGGGCCAAATTCGTGACTCAAGTATTCTCCCCCACGATCTGATCGCAAGAACTTGATTTTCTTGTCACGTTGATTCTCAACCTCACTTTGAAATTCCTTGAACTTTTCAAAGGTCTCAGACTTGTGTTTCATTAAGTAGACATACCCATATCTACTCAAGTCATCAGTGAGGGTGAGAACATAACGATAGCCACCGCGAGCCTCAACACTCATTGGACCGCATACATCAGTATGTATGATTTCCAATAAGTTGGTTGCTCGCTCCATTGTTCCTGAGAACGGAGTCTTGGTCATTTTACCCATGAGGCATGGTTCGCACGTGTTAAATAATTCGTAATCAAGAGACTCTAAAAGTCCATCTACATGGAGCTTCTTCATGCGTTTGACACCTATGTGACCAAGGCGGCAGTGCCACAAGTATGTGGGACTATCATTATCAACCTTACATCTTTTGGTATTCACACTATGAATATGTGTAGCATTACGCTCGAGATTCATTAAGAATAAACCATTCACCATCGGAGCATGATCATAAAACATATCTCTCATATAAATAGAACAACCATTATTCTCGGATTTAAATGAGTAACCATCTCGAATTAAATGAGATCCTGATACAATGTTCATTCTCAAAGCTGGCACTAAATAACAATTATTGAGGTTTAAAACTAATCCCGTAGGTAAATGTAGAGGCAACGTGCCGACGGCGATCACATCGACCTTGTAACCATTCCCGATGCGCATCATCACCTCGTCCTTCGCCAGTCTCCGCTTATTCCGCAGCTCCTGCTTTGAGTTACAAATGTGAGCAACCGCACCGGTATCAAATACCCAGGAGCTAGTACGAGTACTGGCAAGGTACACATCAATTACATGTATATCACATATACCTTTAGTGTTGTCGGCCTTCTTGTCCGCTAAGTATTTGGGGCAGTTCCGCTTCCAGTGACCACTTCCCTTGCAATAAAAACACTCAGTCTCAGGCTTGGGTCCATTCTTTGGCTTCTTCCCGGCAGCATGCTTACCAGGCGCGGCAACTCCCTTGCCGTCCTTCTTGAAGTTCTTTTTACCCTTGCCTTTCTTGAACTTAGTGATTTTATTCACCATCAACACTTGATGTTCCTTTTTGATTTCTACCTCCGCTGATTTCAGCATTGAATATACCTCAGGAATGGTCTTTTCCATCCCCTGCATATTGAAGTTCATCACAAAGCTCTTGTAGCTCGTGAAAGCGACTGAAGGATTCTGTCAATGACCGCGTCATCCGGGAGATTAACTCCCAGCTGAGTCAAGCGGTTATGCAACCCAGACATTTTGAGTACGTGCTCACTGACAGAACTATTTTCCTCCATCTTACAGCTGAAGAACTTGTCAGAGACTTCATATCTCTCGACCCGGGCATGAGCTTGGAAAATCATTTTCAGCTCTTCGAACATCTCATATGCTCCGTGTCTCTCAAAATGCTTTTGGAGCCCCGGTTCTAAGATGTAAAGCATGCCGCACTGAACGAGGGAGTAATCATCGGCACGTGACTGCCAAGTGTTCATAACGTCTTGGTTCTCTGGGACAGGTGCGTTACCTAGCGGTGCTTCTAGGACATAATCTTTCTTGGCAGCTATGAGGATGATCCTCAGGTTCCGGACCCAGTCCGTATAGTTGCTGCCATCATCTTTCAGCTTGGTTTTCTCTAGGAACGCGTTGAAGTTGAGGACAACATGGGCCATTTGATCTACAAGACATATTGTAAAGATTTTAGACTAAGTTCATGATAATTAAGTTCATCTAATCAAATTACTCAATGAACTCCCACTCAGATAGACATCCCTCCAGTCATCTAAGTGAAACATGATCCAAGTTAACTAGGCCGTGTCCGATCATCACGTGAGACGGACTAGCCAACATCGGTGAGCATCTTCATGTTGATCGTATCTTCTATATGACTCATGCTCGACCTTTCGGTCTTCCATGTTCCGAGGCCATGTTTGTACATGCTAGGCTCGTCAAGCCAACCTAAGTGTATTGCGTGTGTAAATCTGGCTTACACCTGTTGTATTCGAACGTTAGAATCTATCACACCCGATCATCACGCGGTGCTTCGAAACAACGAACCTTCGCAACGGTGCACAGTTAGGGGGAACACTTTCTTGAAATTATTATGAGGGATCATCTTATTTAAGCTACCATCGTTCTAAGCAAATAAGATGTAAAATATGATAAACATCACATGCAATCAAATAGTGACATGATATGGCCAATATCATTTGCTCCTTTTGATCTCCATCTTCGGGGCTCCATGATCATCGTTGTCACCGGCATGACACCATGATCTCCATCATCGTGTCTTCTTGAAGTTGTCTCATCATCTATTACTTCTACTACTATGGCTAACGCTTTAGCAATAAAGTAAAGTAATTACATGACGTTTATGTTGACACGCAGGTCATAAATAAATAAAGACAACTCCTATGGCTCCTGCCGGTTGTCATACTCATCGACATGCAAGTCGTGATTCCTATTACAAGAACATGATCATCTCATACATCACATATATCATTCATCACATCCTTTGGCCATATCACGTCACAAAACACTTGCTGCAAAAACAAGTTAGACGTCCTCTAATTGTTGCTGCAAGTTTTTACGTGGCTGCTATAGGTTTCTAGCAAGAATGTTTCTTACCTACGCCAAAACCACAACGTGAATTGCCAATTTCTATTTACCCTTCATAAGGACCCTGTTCATCGAATCTGATCCGACTAAAGTGGGAGAGACAGACACCCGCCAGCCACCTTATGCAACTAGTGCATGTCAGTCAGTGGAACCAGTCTCACGTAAGCGTACGTGTAAGGTCGGTCCGGGCCGCTTCATCCCACGATGCCGCCGAATCAAGATAAGACTAGTAACGGCAAGCAAATTGACAATATCGACGCCCACAACTGCTTTGTGTTCTACTCGTGCATAGTAACTACGCATAGACCTAGCGCATGATGCCACTGTTGGGGAACGTGGTAGAATTTTAAAATTTTCTATGCATCACCAAGATCAATCTATGGAGTCATCTAGAAACGAGGGAGAGAGGAGTGCATCTACATACCCTTGTAGATCGCGCGTGGAAGCGTTCAAGAGAACGGGGTTGATGGAGTCGTACTCGACATGATCCAAATCACCGATGACCAAGTGCCGAACGGACGGCACCTCCGCGTTCAACACACGTACGGTTGGGAAGACGTCTCCTCCAACTTGATCGAGCAAGGGGGAAGGAGAGGTTGATGAAGATCCAGCAGCACGACGGCGTGGTGGTGGAAGCAACGGTGATCTCGGCAGGGATTCGCCAAGCGCAGGGAGACGGAGGAGTGTCACGGGAGGGAGAGGGAGAGGCCAGGGGCTTGGGGTGCGGCTGCCCTCCCCCCCCCACTATATATAGGGTGCCTAGGGGAGGCGCCGGCCCTAGGAGATCCAATCTCCTAGGGGGGCGGCGGCCAAGGGGGTGCCTTGCCCCCCAAGGCAAGGGTGGCGCCCCCCACCCCTAGGGTTTCCAACCCTAGGCGCGGGGGGAGGCCCAAGGGGGGCGCACCAGCCCACTAGGGGCTGGTTCCCCTCCCACTTCAGCCCATGGGCCCCTCCGGGATAGGTGGCCCCACCCGGTGGACCCCCGGGACCCTTCCGGTGGTCCCGGTACAATACCGATTACCCCCGAAACTTTTTCGATGGCCGAAACTTGACTTCCTATATATAAATCTTTACCTCCGGACCATTCCGGAACTCCTCGTGATGTCCGGGATCTCATCCGGGACTCCGAACAACTTTCGGGTTACCGTATGCTAATATCTCTACAACCCTAGCGTCACCGAACCTTAAGTGTGTAGACCCTACGGGTTCGGGAGACATGCAGACATGACCGAGACGCCTCTCCGGTCAATAACCAACAGCGGGATCTGGATACCCATGTTGGCTCCCACATGCTCCACGATTATCTCATCGGATGAACCACGATGTCGAGGATTCAATCAATCCGTATACAATTCCCTTTGTCAATCGGTACGTTACTTGCCCGAGACTCGATCGTCGGTATCCCAATACCTAGTTCAATCTCGTTACCGGCAAGTCACTTTACTCGTGCCGTAATGCATGATCCCGTGATCAACCACTTGGTCACATTGAGCTCATTATGATGATGCATTACCGAGTGGGCCCAGAGATACCTCTCTGTCATACAGAGTGACAAATCCCAGTCTCGATTCGTGCCAACCCAGCAAACACTTTCGGAGATACCTGTAGCGTACCTTTATAGTCACCCAGTTACGTTGTGACATTTGGCACACCCAAAGCACTCCTACGGTATCCGGGAGTTGCACAATCTCATGGTCTAAGAAAATGATACTTGACATTCGGAAAAGCTACAGCAAACGAACTACACGGTCTTTGAGCTAAGCTTAGGATTGGGTCTTGTCCATCACATCGTTCTCCTAATGATGTGATCCCGTTATCAATGACATCCAATGTCCATAGTCAGGAAACCATGACTATCATTTGATCAACGAGCTAGTCAACTAGAGGCTCACTAGGGACGTGTTGTGGTCTATGTATTCACACATGTATTACGATTTCCGGATAACACAATTATAGCATGAACAATAGACAATTATCATGAACAAAGAAATATAATAATAACCATTTTATTATTGCCTTTAGGGCATATTTCCAACAGAGACAACGGCCTCGGAAAGTGATGTGACCACAACTTTGTGCAACTAGTGCATCGGGGTTGTTGGCTTGGTCAACATGCTTCAGAGTGGGCGATTTGACTTTATGTTGAGGCGGCGGCCCTGGAAGAGTTGGCGTGACCGCCGTGGTCTACGAGCGGTTGCCTTGTTCAGCTTGGGCTGAGGATGATTGGATCATACGGCGTTACAGCTCGAGGATGAGTGGTGTTATGTCGGGGTGGCAACCCTGGAAGGTGGTATGTAAGTGGACCCTGCAGGGCGCATCGGGGCAGTGGAGGTCGGGGCGGCAGCCTTGAGAGTTCAGCAACATCATTTGCATTGACCTCACGTCAAGTGGGCGGCGAGGTTGCTCTGGACGTTGGTCGGCAACGTATCAGGCATCACATTTGGTCCGGGCTTGTGGATTGCATGCATCTCCACCTTGCGGGCGAGTCTCGGGTCATGTCCTCCATAGTAGTCTTAACTTCTTCTTTCCGAAAGCGGTTGAAGACCAGCTAGTTTGGTGTAGCGGGTCACCGTTGGTGTGTGTGCTTGTGGTTGTGTTCTTATGTGATATTGGTTGCACCGTTTGTGAGAGTAGGTGTGGACATGTAGTGTGAGGTGGTGAATATAGAAAGAATGTTTTTAACACGGTACACACACAAGCGCTCATATATACACGCATACACTCATCTCTATGAATGCACATACGCACAACCTACCTCTACGAGCACCTTCGAGAGACTAAGCAGGATAAATGCAAGCACCGGGACTTGAATCTTGATGGGCCATAATATCACTGTCCATCTAACCATCCAACCACACAGATTTATTCGCATCTAAAAAGAAATTAGAGACTAGTAGTAAATACTAATTTTATAGCGCTGGAGGGGGGCTCAGGCCTGTTAAAAGCCCTCCAGTAGATTCACCACTTATCCAAACCAAACCAAGTTGTATGTGTTTTCCACCCAACCCAATCCAAACTGTTTTCCTATTTTGTACTGAACCCACAGAATCAAACCGTGGGCAAATCCATATGTAAGGTGGGTAGCTGACCAGCACAGAGTGCTACAGGAATTGCTCTCTACCATGTGTGGGCGGGTGCTCCTGCTTCTAGCTCTTCTTTCTTTGTTGCATGCGTACAAGTAAAACTAGATGATGCCCCGCGCGTTGCTGCGGGTATTGGTTGCAATATATTTCAATAAAATTAGATTGTGTGGAATATAAATTTTTAGATTAACAACACATGAACCAAAATTAAACATGCATATGACTTATTATATGTGATAGAATATTTATTGAATTTAAGTTGAACAATAGAATGATAAATATTTTCCCATGCATGGTTGCATGTGGTGGTGGGTCTTTATCATGCATGGTTGTATGTTATGATGGGCCTTATCCCATCTATAATTGTATGGTGATGTGGCATGCTTGCATGTTAAGATAAATAGGTTAGTGGGGATCAATCTCTTAAATATATAAGATACGGCCCGGCCATAACGGATTTCCATGCTGATGTTGCATGCTCGTTCCAAAAATCACAGAGGTGGATTACGGAGCTGTTATAGCGCGCTAGATGCAAGCGTTAAGGGAGCGATCGCTCACGTCGCGAGCATCGGGTGGGCCGGCTCAATACCTTGGATCAGACTATGCCCAAGTTTAACTCTCCCCCATAGCGTACCATAGATTCTATTTGGGCTCATTGATCCAACGACTGGCAAATGGGATGAGTGGTTAATCCGTGATATTTTTTACCCTATAGATGTGGACATAATCTTGCGGATTCCTTTAAGCGGACACCAAGAGGAAGATTTTGTGGCTTGGAATTATACAAAATCTTATTCGTTCTCCGTCCGATCTGCGTATTATATTGAATGAGATCACTCTCATCGTCACAGGTTGACGCAAGCGGATGGACAAGGGACATCAGGTCGGAATCCGGTATGGGAGATTCTATGGAAATTGAGGGTTCCAAGCAAAGTGAAAATATTCATGTGGAAGGCCTTGCATGGGTTTCTCTCAGGGTTGGCTGTACTGGCAAACAGGCATATCCCGTCTACGAGCCAATGCCTGATATATACAAAGGGTGCGGAGGACATCAAGCATCTGATGTTTACTTGCTATCGAGCAAAGCAGGTATGGCGAGCCTTGGGCATTTTGGACATATAGTTGAGGAAGTTACACGCATTGATAGATCAGGATCAATTGTATTGGAAGAGATCTTGCGGCGATCAAACAACAAGTCTCCGGTACTTGGTCATGTTGGGCTGAAAGAACTAATTGTTGTTGGATCCTGGTATATTTAGTGGCAATGAAGGGAGTTTGTCAAGGATGCGTACGTTGCACCGCCGGCACGATCAGCGTTCAGAATACAAGCAATTGCAAGTGAGTTTGGTGTTGTAGGTCCTAAAGCTGTCACAAATGAAATACTATGGAGCAAGACACCAAAGAACACGTACAAACTGAATGTGGACGCATCTTTCTCCAGTGATGAAACGGGAGGAGCATGAGCTGTTATTCGTAATGGTCAAGGAGAAGCAATTGCTGGCTCGTGTACACCCCTAAATCACTTGCTAGATGTGGCTACGGCTGAAGCAACGGCCCTACAGGAAGGGCTCAAGCTTGTAGAAAAAGTTGGATGTACGCCGGTCCTTATTGGAATCGGACTCCCTCGAGCTAGTTCAGGCTTTCAATGCAATTGCCCTAGTTTTCAGTCCTTACTCAGCGATACTTGCAGAGTGTTTTCAATTAGCTCTAAGCATTGGGCCTACTTCATTGCATCATGGCAATCGGGAAGTAAATTTGGTGGCGCACAATTTAGCTAGACATGCAGCTAGCACAGTTTCTAGTGTTTTTTGGATTGATAATCCTTCAAGCTTTATTGTTTCAAATGTAATAAACGATGTAACTTTGTTCAAATGTCAATAAAGTGCGCCATGAAGGTTTTCCTTAAATAAAGATAGGTTCTATTTGGGAGGTTTTTCCTTCTGGTTTTTGTCACAAGATCATCTGTACGTATCTATTTTTTTCTTGCGGGAAAAACTTTCAATCTATTCATCTTCAATCATGATAATACAACGAACACTAGAAATAATAAAAAATATATCCAGATCCATAGAGCACCTAGCGACGACTACAAGCACTGAAGCGAGCCGAAGGCGCGCTGCTGTCATCGTCCCTCCCTCGCCGGAGCTGGGCAAACGTTGTTGTAGTAGACAATCGGGAAGTCGTCGTGCTAAGGCTCCATGGAACCAACGCACCGGAACAACAATCACCACAGATAAAGAGTGTAGATCAAAATAATCCAACCTGAAGACACACGAACGAAGACGAACGACGAACAGATACGAGCAAATCCACCAAAGACAGATCCGCCAGAGACGCACCTCCACACGCCCACCGATGATGCTAGACGCATCACCGGAACGGGGGCTAGGCGGGGAGACCTTTATTCCATCTTCAGAAAGCCACCGTCGTCTCGCCTTTCTGAACAGGACACAAACCCTAACAAAGCTGACAAAACAGATTTAAAAATGAAGCCCTCCCACCGGCAAGGGCCGAGATCCACTCCGCCTCCATGGACCTAAGGCCACCGGAGATGGGACAGACCGGCACCCACGCCGACAGGAGGCAGAGAATCTTAGTTTGTTAGGAGGCGGCGGCTGTAGCTAGGCGGAGGCGTGACGAAAAACTTATTTTTGATGTATGGTCTTGGGTTGCTATCTATATCCATATCTATGCCTTTTTTGACGGGTAATATCTATATCTATACCTACTAATAAAATAAGGTGTGTTTCATCAATTTTTTCATCTCTTTGCTGCCAAAAAGAAAAAAAATATCTGAAGTGGTACTAAATTTTTATGCTTTCTACTAGAAAAATAATTCTCGTACATGGCCACGCGCTGTGGCCCAGCGAAACCAGCGCACTTATATTTCTGCCCACACAGCTGCGACAATTTTATTTTTCCGCATGGAGCAACAAATAGTCGAAGTTTCGCACAGGACAACCAATAATGGGCTGGCCCATTTTTCTATCTTTCTGTGTTTTACTTCTATTTATATTCTCCTTTCTCTATCTCTTTTTTCTCTTTCAAGTTTATTTTTCCTTTAAAATTTCTTTCGTAAATTAAAAAATCTCAAAAAATGTTCATAATTAAAAACAATTTGGAAAATGTTCTGAGTTCCAAAATTTTGTTCCTATTTCGCAAAATGTTCACAACTTGCAAAAAATTCCTACTTTTCAATAACAATTATTGTTTTTCAAAACTGTTCTAGATTTTTAAAAAGAAAATGGCATTTCATAAAATATTCCAAATTCGAAAAATATTCTTGTTTTAGTGAAGTTTTCAAATTTAAAAATAATGTTTGTGTATAAAAGATACACATTTTCTAAAAACCTTATGAGTTTTCAACACACATTCCGTTTTTAGAAAAATGATCACAAATTCAAATAATGTTCATGATTTTATACAAAAAGTAGGTGTTTTCAGAAAATGTATGTGAATTTTAAAAGATGTTCCCTTTCCTATTTTGTTCGCATTTTTACAAAAGTGTACATAATTTTTGTAAAACTGTCCAGGATTTAAAAAATTCTTCATGTTTCTTAGAATATTCAGAAACTTCATACCTTAAAATCCCCTTGATTAAAAGAATTGAAAGAAAAAGTTGATTGAATAACTCATGGGCCTTCTCTAGCGTACAATGACGTAACAAAACTCTTAAATGTCCTTGATCAATGAATGAAATAATAGCGGATTGTTTCCTTCACACGTGGCGAAACCAAGAAGCTAAATGTTTTCTTTTTGTGTGCATACAGGGTTTTGCTTGCACATATGATTTTCAGTGACTTTTAATGCATACTATTTTATCTTCCGTTGGAACGCACAGACATATGTGCTAGTAAAACTAAAAGATGTTAGACATAATTTTTTTCCTTGAATTTTAAAAAGTTTCATGAATTTAAAAAGTGTTTGCATTTGAAAAATACTCATTAATTTGAAAAGAGTTCACAAATTCAAAAAATATTCACAGACTTGAAAACATATTTGTGGATTGATGAAAATGTTTGCGAATTCAAAGAATCGTCCCAGATTTGGAAAAATGTTCGTGCACTGAGAAAATGTTCGCGAATTCTCAAAAATGTTGCCGTACTAAAAAAATCATGGATTCAATTTTTTCGTGAACTTCAAAAATGTTTGTGGACTTTAAAAAACTGTTCATGAATTTGAAAAATATTTGTGGTTTCATTAGAAAATGAACATATATTTTTAAAATTGTTCATGAATTAAAAACTATTATTGAATTTGAATTTTTTTTAGCATTTTCTGAAACTGCAAATATTTTTGTTATCGTGAACAAAATTTGAAATTCCAGACATGTTTTGGAAAAACACAAATGAGTTTCTAAAACAAGGAAAAATTGAAATCCCAAACATTTTTTAAATTTTGCGAACACTTCTTGAAGATTTTGAACTTTTGAAATGAGGATTTTTTTGACTAAATTTTTTTAGAAAAAGAAAACAAGAAAAGAAAAGAAAAGGAGGAAACAAAAAACCAGGAAAAATAAACATAAAAACTTGTTTAGGGCCCTTGTAGAAGATTCCCAAAGCTAATGAGGAACCTTTTAGAAGGTTCCTAAAACCGGTCATTGTAGTTTGCTCGCTCATTTCGCTTCGATTCCTAATGGGGCGGGCCATCTACCTACGGTAGTGGGAGATCAAACCCTTACCTCTCACAACGGGTGATACAAATCAACTGTGGGTGGATTATTTACCAGGAGTTAGTTCTTCTGGAGCTAGGTAGCAATGACATATTTTTTTCTTTTGCTAAAAAAGGAGAGCGTTTTTAGGTCGGTGGAATCTGATAGCCAAGTGTTTGCGACCAAACGGTCGAGTTCTGGGGCGGGTGAAAATATGACAGGCCGCATCACATTATGGCCCAAGAGCCCATAAAACACAAACATTACAACGAACTGCAGAGCCCATGCGCATGGGCGGCTGATCGCATGTCTTCCAAGATAAACGAACTAAACAAACTAACGACAGTGAGGACAGGCCATGAACGATCTCGTCACGTCGAAGACACACCGGGTCTACCCGCAAAAAAAAAGACACACCGGGTCAACGTCCATGTTGTGCCCATGGTGAATGCCATGCTAGACGTTGTTGTTTATCTAAGGCCTGATAGGGAAAGGCTTTGTTTGGCTTGATGTCATGTCTAGAATAGATTTCCTAATAAGAATAAAGAAAAAAACATTATGGGGAGTGGGTTGGGAGAAACTCAGCACTTTCTTATTTGCACACTTGGGAATGCTTGGCAAAAGTCAATGTTCCAATTTCTAAGAAACTCAAAATCGGATCAAAGCCGATGGATCCTTTTAGGTTATGACCAACGGAGCATTGCCTAAACATTTTTAGTGGCTAAATCCAAAGTACCTGATATGCATGCTAATACTATAATGAAACTTGTGATGCAACATTTTTTAGAATATGTTTCCAATGAATATATGCATAATGCTGCTAGAATTTCTTCTTAGATATTGCCTAAATGTAGCGCATCTAATGAGTATTTCAAACAAACACATGAGAAAATCCTTGAGAAGGATAACAATGACCCCCTATGAGGGTAAGAAATAGATGATTACAATTTTTTTGGGTAACTATTTCATTGTATATTTTGTGGACGACACTCCCAAGTCTATTGCAGAGGCATATGCATCTTCAGATGTAGATGATTGGGAGGAAGCTTTCCATAATGAGATGGGCTCAGTTATTTCTAAATAGAACTTGGGAACTAACTGAACGACACAATGGCTTAAACCTATGGACTGTAAGTGTGTGTTCAAAAAGAAGCTTAGCCTGATGATACCACTGAGAAGTATAAGGCCGGTCTCTGGCCAAGGGTTACACTCAAACAAGGCAAAAATTACCTTGACACCTATGCACCCATTGCCAGATTGACCATCATCCAAGTACTACTTTCCCTAGCTGCATTGCATGGTCTTATCATTCATCAAAATGGATTTGAAGACAACTTTCCTCAGTAGAGACACTAGTAGAAAAAGGACCTAATGTGAGACACATTAGTCTCTGTTCAATTTTGGCCCGGTACTAATGGCACCATTAGTGTCGGTTCGAACGGCTATGCATTAATGCCGGTTCGTGTTGAACCTTTAGTACCGGTTTGTGCCACGAACCAGTGCTAAAGGGGTGGTGGCAGGCTGGCGTCAGGCCGGGGCCCCATGATCACCTTTAGTACCGGTTCGTGGCACAAACTGGTACTAAAGGGATAACCTTTAGTATCGGTTCGTGGCACAAACCGGTACTAAAGGGATAACCTTTAGTACCGATTCGTGCCATGAACCGAGACTAAAGGGGTCTGACCTATAGTCCCGGTTGGAGACACAAACCGGGACTATAGGGCAATTTTCAAACTCTACCCCCCCCCCCCCCCCCTTGTATCGCCATGTCAGTTTTGAAAAAATCAAAAGAAAATGATAAAAACTTCAGAAAATAAAATCCTTCGAGAGGTAGTTATATTACTACACCTACTAGTTATGAAATTTTGAAAACTTAATTTTGGACATGTTTTGCAAAAAGTGTAGGGAAAATGTAAAACGGCCATAACTTTTGCATACGATGTCGGAAAAAAATGTATAATATATCAAAAAATTCAGCACGAAAATCCGCATCTGATTTTGACTGCCTATGGCCTGTTTGCAATTTTTTAGAATCCTCAAATTCCAAAAGGAAAAAAAGATATGCTCAAATTTCAGTTTTTTAAATTTTTCTCAAACTATGGTCAAACTACTTATTCAAGAAGTATTAATGTTACTACATAATTATTCAAGAATATTAGTGTTACTAAATAATTATTTCAATTTTTTGAATTTTGGTCAAATCTGGTCAAACTATGGTCAAACTTATTCAAGAAATATTAGTGTTACTAAATAATTACTGTTTTTTAGAATAATAGTTTCAAACTCAAATGGTGAAATGAGTGACCTAATGCTCAAGCTAAACTGCTGAGGGTTAATAGGATTGATAGCTTACATTTGTCAGGAAAACAACAAGTGCAGACTTGTAAAGTAGGGGGAATAGAACTCAGAAGTTAAGCGTGCTCAGGCTGGGGGAGTGAGAGGATGGGTGACCGGCCGGGAAGTTAGACGATTTGAAATGAGTGATCCACACTTGAGCAGTTAAGAGGGGTGATTAGAGACTAAATCATCAAATAATTCAATTCAGAAAATTGAAAATCGAAAAAAATCAAAAAAATTCCAAAATTTTCAAAAAAAGATTAAGAAAAAACTTTTAGTATCGGCTGGTAACACCAACCAGTACTAAAGGTCCCCCATGCCACGGCGCGAGCTCACGCCACGTGGTGGGCTTTTAGTGGCGGTTCGTGCCGAACCGGTACTAAAGGGGGGGGGGGCTTTAGTGCCCACACTTTAGTGCCGATTACAAAACCGGCACTAAAGGCCCTTACGAACCGATTTTAAAGCTCCATTTTCTACTAGTGAGAGTTGAAGATGAAATTGTATGGATCAGCCTGATGGGTTTGTGGAAGGGTGAATAGAAAAGGTGTGCAAGTTGTTAAAATCTTTATATGGCCTCAAATAAGCACCTAAGCAATGGCATGCGAAGTTTGACATAAATCAAACTTCTGCAGTTTTTGTCATCAACGAGGTTGATAGGTGTTTTTACTATCGCCATGGTGGGGGAGAAAGTGTTATACTATTTTTATATGTGGATGACTACTGATCTTTAGTACAAACATTGGTGTGATCAATGAGGTCAAGTCTTTTCTATCTAAACGTCTTCATATTTGATTCTAAGCACCAGACTAGCTAAGGACGAGGGTGAACTTAATTAATGCAATTTTACTATGTTGAGTAAGTCTTGAGCCGGTTTGGCTTTATAGATAGCAAGTCTTCTCCAACACCTCACGACCCTATATGAAGATGCGGAACTCCCAAACTCTAAGGCAGGCTGGAAACATGTCTTAATGTGTTTTTATTGGCTGTTTTGTACTAGCAAAGATGCTATCATACACAACATTTATGAAAGAACACACCTATATGGACCTCGGCTGTTAAACATCACAGTATACGAGACTTGAGTATCCCTAGTAAGCTAGTGAAGAGAATACTGAGTACAACATATATGGCCCACATGTGGGGTAGGTTACTGGCAGGCATGTAGTGATTATGATTTGAGTGAAACTTCTTCATACAAAACTTGCAATTCAATGCATAGTTCATTGTCAAGTTGTGAATGGATATAGCTTAGAGTTCTAGATAGAAGTTCAACTTACTAATCTCTACCGAAACACTGATATATTAAACAAGTAGCGAAATGTTGGGGAACGTAGTAATTTCGAAAATTTTCCTACGCACACGCAAGATCATGGTGATGCACAGCAACGAGAGGGGAGAGTGTTGTCTACGTACCAACGCAGACCGACTGCGGAAGCGATCACACAACGTAGAGGAAGTAGTCGTACGTCTTCTTCCGATCCGACCGATCCAAGCACCGTTACTCCGGCACCTCCGAGTTCTTAGCACACGTTCAGCTCGATGACGTTCCTCGGGCTCCGATCCAGCAAAGCGTCGAGGAAGAGTTCCGTCAGCACGACGGCGTGGTGACGATCTTGATGTACTACCGACGCAGGGCTTCGCCTAAGCTCTACAACGATATGACCGAGGTGGAATTTGGTGGCAGGGGGCACCGCACACGGCTAAGGAACGATCTCAAGGATCAACTTGTGTGTCTTGGGGTGCCCCCTGCCCCCGTATATAAAGGTTGGAGGAGGGGGAGCCGGCCGGCCAGGGAGAGGAGGCGCAGGGGAGTCCTACTCCCACCGGGAGTAGGACTCCTCCCCCCAATCCTAATCCTATTAGGACTCCCGGGGGGAAAAGAGAGAGAAGGGGGGCCGGCCCCCTATCCTAGTCCTACTAGGACTTGGGGAAAGGGGGGGGGCGGCCAGCCATGGGCTTGTCCCTTTTCTCTTTTTCCACTAAGGCCCAATAGGCCCATTAGTCTCCCGGGGGGTTCCGGTAACCCTCCCGGTATTCCGGTAAAATCCCGATTTCACCCGGAACACTTCCGATGTCCAAACATAGGCTTCCAATATATCAATCTTTACGTCTCGACCATTTCGAGACTCCTCGTCATGTCCCCGATCTCATCCGGGACTCCGAACTCCTTCGGTACATCAAAACTCATAAACTCATAATATAACTATCATCGAAACCTTAAGCGTGCGGACCCTACGGTTCGAGAACAATGTAGACATGACCGAGACACGTCTCCGGTCAATAACCAATAGCGGGACCTGGATGCCCATATTGGCTCCTACATATTCTACGAAGATCTTTATCGGTCAGACCGCATAACAACATACGTTGTTCCCTTTGTCATCGGTATGTTACTTGCCCGAGATTCGATCGTCGGTATCCAATACCTAGTTCAATCTCGTTACTGGCAAGTCTCTTTACTCGTTCCGTAATACATCATCTCATAACTAACATCTTAGTTATTATGCTTGCAAGGCTTATGTGATGTGTATTACCGAGAGGGCCCAGAGACACCTCTCCGACAATCGGAGTGACAAACCCTAATCTCGAAATACGCCAACCCAACATCCACCATTGGAGACACCTGTAGTACTCCTTTATAATCACCCAGTTACGTTGTGACGTTTGGTAGTACCCAAAGTGTTCCTCCGGTAAACGGGAGTTGCATAATCTCATAGTTATAGGAACATGTATAAGTCATGAAGAAAGCAATAGCAACATACTAAACGATCGGGTGCTAAGCTAATGGAATGGGTCATGTCAATCAGATCATTCAACTAATGATGTGACCTCGTTAATCAAATAACAACTCTTTGTTCATGGTTAGGAAACATAACCATCTTTGATTAACGAGCTAGTCAAGTAGAGGCATACTAGTGACACTCTGTTTGTCTATGTATTCACACATGTATTATGTTTCCGGTTAATACAATTCTAGCATGAATAATAAACATTTATCATGATATAAGGAAATAAATAATAACTTTATTATTGCCTCTAGGGCATATTTCCTTCAGTCTCCCACTTGCACTAGAGTCAATAATCTAGATCACATCACCATGTGATTAACATCGATAGTTCACATCATCATGTGATTAACACCCATAGTTCACATCGCCATGTGACCAACACCCAAAGGGTTTACTAGATTCAGTAATCTAGTTCACATCGCTATGTGATTAACACCCAAAGAGTAATAAGGTGTGATCATGTTTTGCTTGTGAGATAATTTTAGTCAACGGGTCTGTCACATTCAGATCCGTAAGTATTTTGCAAGTTCTATGTCTACAATGCTCTACACGGAGCTACTCTAGCTAATTGCTCCCACTTTCAATATGTATCCAGATTGAGACTTAGAATCATCTGGATCAGTGTAAAAAACTTGCATCGACGTAACCCTTTACGACGAACCTTTTTGTCATGTCCATAATCGAGAAACATATCCTTATTTCACTAAGGATAATTCTGACCGCTGTCTAGTGATCTACTCCTAGATCACTATTGTACTCCCTTGCCAAATCAATGTAGGGTATACAATAGATTTGGTATACAGCATGACATACTTTATAGAACCTATGGCCAAGGCATAGGGAATGACTTTCATTCTCTTTCTATCTTCTGCCGTGGTCGGGCTTTGAGTCTTACTCAACTTCACACCTTGTAATACAGGCAAGAACTCTTTCTTTGACTGCTCCATTTTGAACTACTTCAAAATCTTGTCAAGGTATGTACTCATTGAAAAAACTTATCAAGCGTCTTGATCTATCTCTATAGATCTTGAAGCTCAATATGTAAGCAGCTTTACCGAAGTCTTTCTTTGAAAAACTCCTTTCAAACACTCCTTTTATGCTTTACAGAATAATTCTACATTATTTCCGATCAACAATATGTCATTCACATATACTTATCAGAAATGCTGTAGTGCTCCCACTCACTTTCTCGTAAATACAGGCTTCACCGCAAGTCTGTATAAAACTATATGCTTTGATCAACTTATCAAAGCGTATATTCCAACTCCGAGATGCTTGCACCAGTCCACAGATGGATCGCTGGAGCTTGCACATTTTGTTAGCACTTTTCGGATTCACAAAACCTTCTAGTTGCATCGTATACAACTCTTCTTTAGCAAATCCATTAAGGAATGCAGTTTTGTTTATCCATTTGCCAGATTTCATAAAATGCGGCAATTGCTAACATGATTCGGACAGACTTTAAGCATAGATACGAGTGAGAAAATCTCATCGTAGTCAACACCTTGAACTTGTCGAAAACATTTTGCGACAATTCTAGCTTTGTAGATAGTAACACTACTATCAGCGTCCGTCTTCCTTTTGAATATCCATTTATTCTCAATTGCTTGTCGATCATTGGGCAAGTCAACCAAAGTCCATACTTTGTTCTCATACATGGATCCCATCTCAGATTTCATGGCCTCAAGCCACTTTGCGGAATCTGGGCTCACCATCGCTTCTTCATAGTTCGTAGGATCATCATGATCTAGTAGCATGACTTCCAGAACTGGATTACCGTACCACTCTGGTGCGGATCTCACTCTGGTTGATCTACGTGGTTCAGTAGCATCTTGCCCTGAAGTTTCATGATCATCATCATTAGCTTCCTCACTGATTGGTGTAGGTGTCACAGAAACATTTTTCTGTGATGTACTACTTTCCAATATGGGAGCAGGTACAGTTACCTCGTCAAGTTCTACTTTCCTCCCACTCACTTCTTTCGAGAGAAACTCCTTCTCCAGAAAGTTTCCGAATTTAGCAACAAAAGTCTTGCCTTTGGATCTGTGATAGAAGGTGTATCCAATAGTTTCTATGAAGATGCACTTCTCCGATTTGAGTTTTGAGCTTATCAGGATGAAACTTTTCATATAAGCCTCGCAACCCCAAACTTTAAGAAACGACAACTTCGGTTTCTTGCCAAACCATAGTTCATAAGGCGTCGTCTCAACGGATATAGATGGTGCCCCTTTTTAACGTGAATGCAGCTGTCTCTAATGCATGACCCCAAAAACAATAGTGGTAAATCGGTAAGAGACATCATAGATTGCACTATATCCAATAAAGTACGGTTATGACGTTCGGACACACCATTATGATGTGGTGTTCCAGGTGGCGTGAGTAGTGAAACTATTTCACATTGTTTTAACTGAAGACCAAACTCGTAACTCAAATATTTGTCTCCGCGATCAGATCGTAGAAACTTTTATTTTCTTGTCACGATGTTTTTCACTTCACTCTGAAATTCTTTGAACTTTTCAAATGTTTCAGACTTATGTTTCATCAAGTAGATATACTCATATCTGCTCAAATCATTTGTGAAGATCAGAAAATAATGATACCTGTCGCGAGCCTCAATATTCATCGGACCACATACATCAGTATGTATGATTTTCAACAATCTTTTCTCGCTCCATTGTTCCGGAGAACGGTGTTTTAGTCATCTTGCCCAAAAGGCATGGTTCGCAAGCATCAAGTGATTCATAATCAAGTGATTCCAAAAGCCCATCAGCATGGAGTTTCTTCATGCGCTTTATACCAATATGACCTAAACAGCAGTGCCACAAATAAGTTGCACTATCATTATTAACTTTGCATCTTTTGGTTTCAATATTATGAATATGTGTATTATTAAGATCGAGATCCAATGAACTATTTTCATTGGGTGTGTAACCATATTAGGTTTTATTCATGTAAACAGAATAACAATTTATTCTCTTACTTAAATGAATAACCGTATTACAATAAACATGATCAAATCATATTCATGTTCAACGCAAACACCAAATAACACTTATTTAGGGTCAACACTAATCCCGAAATTATAGGGAGTGTGCGATGATGATCATATCAATCTTGAACCACTTCCAACATACATCGTCACTTCACCCTTAACTAGTCTCTATTTATTCTGCAACTCCCGTTTCGAGTTACTACTCTTAGCAACTGAACTAGCATCAAATACTAAGGGGTTGCTATAAACACTAGTAAAGTACACATCAATAATATGTATATCAAATATACTTATGTTCACTTTGCCATCCTTCTTATCCGCCAATCACTTGGGGTAGTTCCGCTTCCAGTGACCAGTCCCTTTGCAGTAGAAGCACTTAGTCTCAGGCTTAGGACCAGACTTGGGCTTCTTCACTTGAGCAGCAACTTGCTTGCCGTTCTTCTTGAAGTTCCCCTTCTTCCCTTTGCCCTTTTCTTGAAACTAGTGGTCTTGTTAACCATCAACACTTGATGTTTTTCTTGATTTCTACCTTTGTTGATTTCAGCATCACGAAGAGCTTGGGAGTTGTTTCCATTATCCCTTGCATATTATAGTTCATCACGAAGTTCTACTAACTTAGTGATGATGACTAGAGAATTCTGTCAATCACTATCTTATCTGGAAGATTAACTCCCACTTGATTCAAGCGATTGTAGTACCCAGACAATCTGAGCACATGCTCACTAGTTGAGCGATTCTCCTCCATCTTTTAGCTATAGAACTTGCTGGAGACTTCATGTCTCTCAACTCGGGTATTTGCTTGAAATATTAACTTCAACTCCTGAAACATCTCATATGGTCCACGACGTTCAAAACGTCTTTGAAGTCCCGATTCTAAGCCGTTAAGCATGGTGCACTAAACTATCAAGTAGTCATCATATTGAGCTAGTCAAACGTTCATAACGTCTGCATCTGCTCCTGCAATAGGTCTGTCACCTAGTGGTGCATCAAGGACATAATTCTTCTGTGCAGCAATGAGGATAAACCTCAGATCACGGATCCAATCCGCATCATTGCTACTGACATCTTTCAACACAATTTTCTCTAGGAACATATCAAAATAAACACAGGGAAGCAACAACGCGAGCTATTGATCTACAACATGATTTGCAAAATACTACCAGGACTAAGTTCATGATAAATTTAAGTTCAATTTAATCATATTACTTAAGAACTCCCACTTAGATAGACATCCCTCTAATCCTCTAAGTGATCACGTGATCCAAATCAACTAAACCATAACCGATCATCACGTGAGATGGAGTAGTTTTCAATGGTGAACATCGTCATGTTGATCATATCTACTATATGATTCACGCTCGACCTTTCGGTCTCTGTGTTCCGAGGCCATATCTGCATATGCTAGGCTCGTCAAGTATAACCTGAGTATTCTGCGTGTGCAAAACTGGCTTGCACCCGTTGTAGATGGACGTAGAGCTTATCACACCCGATCATCACGTGGTGTCTGGGCACGACGAACTTTGGCAACGGTGCATACTCAGGGAGAACACTTCTTGATAATTTAGTGAGAGATCACCTTATAATGCTACCGTCAATTAAAGCAAGATAAGATGCATAAAAGGATAAACATCACATGCAATCAATATAAGTGATATGATATGGCCATCATCATCTTGTGCTTGTGATCTCCATCTCCGAAGCACCGTCATGATCACCATCGTCACCGGCGCGCCACCTTGATCTCCATCGTAGCAACGTTGTCGTCTCGCCAATCTTATGCTTCCACGACTATCACTACCGCTTAGTAATAAAGTAAAGCATTACATCGCGATTGCATTGCATACAATAAAGCGACAACCATATGGCTCCTGCCAGTTGCCGATGATTCGGTTACAAAACATGATCATCTCATACAATAAAATCAGCATCATGCCTTGACCATATCACATCACAACATGCCCTGCAAAAACAAGTTAGACGTCCTCTACTTTGTTGTTGCAAGTTTTACGTGGCTGCTACGGGCTTAAGTAAGAACTCATCTCACCTACGCATCAAAACCACAACGATAGTTCGTCAAATAGACTCCGTTTTAACCTTCTCAAGGACCGGGCGTAGTCACACTTGGTTCAACTAAAGTTGGAGAGACAGTCTTCCGCAAGCCATCTATGTGCAAAGCACGTCGAGGGAACCGGTCTCGCGTAAGAGTACGCGTAAGGTTGGTCCGGATCGTCTCGTCCAACAATACCGCCGAACCAAAGTATGACATGCTGGTAGGCAGTATGACTTGTATCGCCCACAACTCACTTGTGTTCTACTCGTGCAAATAACATCAAACCATAAAACCTAGGCTCGGATGCCACTGTTGGGGAACGTAGTAATTTCGAAAATTTTCCTACGCACACGCAAGATCATGGTGATGCACAGCAACGAGAGGGGAGAGTGTTGTCTACGTACCAACGCAGACCGACTGCGGAAGCGATCACACAACGTAGGGGAAGTAGTCGTACGTCTTCTTCCGATCCGACCGATCCAAGCACCATTACTCCGGCACCTCCGAGTTCTTAGCACACGTTCAGCTCGATGATGTTCCTCGGGCTCCGATCCAGCAAAGCGTCGAGGAAGAGTTCCGTCAGCACGACGGCGTGGTGACGATCTTGATGTACTACCGACGCAGGGCTTCGCCTAAGCTCTACAACGATATGACCGAGGTGGAATTTGGTGGCAGGGGGCACCGCACACGGCTAAGGAACGATCTCAAGGATCAACTTGTGTGTCTTGGGGTGCCCCCTGCCCCCGTATATAAAGGTTGGAGGAGGGGGAGCCGGCCGGCCAGGGAGAGGAGGCGCAGGGGAGTCCTACTCCCACCGGGAGTAGGACTCCTCCCCCCAATCCTAATCCTATTAGGACTCCCGGGGGGAAAAGAGAGAGAAGGGGGGCCGGCCCCCTATCCTAGTCCTACTAGGACTTGGGGAAAGGGGGGGAGGGCGGCCAACCATGGGCTTGTCCCTTTTCTCTTTTTCCACTAAGGCTCAATAGGCCCATTAGTCTCCCGGGGGGTTCCGGTAACCCTCCCGGTATTCCGGTAAAATCCCGATTTCACCCGGAACACTTCCGATGTCCAAACATAGGCTTCCAATATATCAATCTTTACGTCTCGACCATTTCGAGACTCCTCGTCATGTCCCGATCTTATCCGGGACTCCGAACTCCTTCGGTACATCAAAACTCATAAACTCATAATATAACTGTCATCGAAACCTTAAGCGTGCGGACCCTACGGTTCGAGAACAATGTAGACATGACCGAGACACGTCTCCGGTCAATAACCAATAGCGGGACCTGGATGCCCATATTGGCTCCTACATATTCTACGAAGATCTTTTCGGTCAGACCGCATAACAACATACGTTGTTCCCTTTGTCATCGGTATGTTACTTGCCCGAGATTCGATCGTCGGTATCCAATACCTAGTTCAATCTCGTTACTGGCAAGTCTCTTTACTCGTTCCGTAATACATCATCTCATAACTAACATCTTAGTTATTATGCTTGCAAGGCTTATGTGATGTGTATTACCGAGAGGGCCCAGAGACACCTCTCCGACAATCGGAGTGACAAACCCTAATCTCGAAATACGCCAACCCAACATCCACCATTGGAGACACCTGTAGTACTCCTTTATAATCACCCAGTTACGTTGTGACGTTTGGTAGTACCCAAAGTGTTCCTCCGGTAAACGGGAGTTGCATAATCTCATAGTTATAGGAACATGTATAAGTCATGAAGAAAGCAATAGCAACATACTAAACGATCGGGTGCTAAGCTAATGGAATGGGTCATGTCAATCAGATCATTCAACTAATGATGTGACCTCGTTAATCAAATAACAACTCTTTGTTCATGGTTAGGAAACATAACCATCTTTGATTAACGAGCTAGTCAAGTAGAGGCATACTAGTGACACTCTGTTTGTCTATGTATTCACACATGTATTATGTTTCCGGTTAATACAATTCTAGCATGAATAATAAACATTTATCATGATATAAAGAAATAAATAATAACTTTATTATTGCCTCTAGGGCATATTTCCTTCACGAAATTAGAAAAAAAATCTCTAATTGAACATTTGAAATATGGCGGGGCATTGTTAGAATAAATGGGTTGGCCCATGAATATTTCCAGGAACCCAACCAAACCTCAAAGACCATGAATAACTGGCAAGACGATATGCAAATGTTTAGTCCATATTGCTAGTGGAGGCGGTGTGAGACCTCTTTATAACATGTTATCCGCACAACACTAAGTGATTGATGTAAGAAGAGAAAGAGAGCACCAAACATGCTCACCTCACTTGGTCAAGGCGAAGGGCGTGAGCATGTAATATGTGTGTTAATATAGAAACCCAGTTAGTGGCCTTACATGAGCACAACTTCTTTTTATCATTTTATTTTTCTTGGTTCCTTGACAGACAGTCGATTGTTTTCTTGACCCGTAAGTTGAAAAATCAAGTCAGTTAAGATTGTGAATCGTAACATGATAGGGTTCACACACACATACACACACACCCCAATACGAGTTAGGATTTGCCTCATCTCACTACTTGTGTTGTCATAGTAGTCTACTTCATTTTGAATGCCAGCATGCACCGGCAATCCAGATTCTATTCGGCGCCTTAAACGACATTTACATGCTATTTAGTCAACCGGTGCACACCCTCTCCCTCTAGGCCGACCCATTTACACGTTGTTTTCGAGAGGCACAACCGTGACTCTCGCGAAAGCACAATCGTGCCTTTCGCGGAAGCAAAACCGTGACTCTCGTGAAAGGGAAAAAAAGACACGTTTTTTTCGTTTTCGAGAGGCACGACCGTGACTCTCGTGAAACCAAAATCGTGCCTCTCGTGGAAGAAAAACCGTGACTCTTGCGAAAGAAAAAGAAAAAAGGATGTTTTTTCATGTTTTTTTTCCAAATTGTTTTTTGGTCGAAAAGCTAAGAAAGACCGGTGGAAAACCAAAACCTCGAAAAACCCCTAAAAAAACCCGTTTAAATAGCCGAAAATGCGTGCGGAAAAAAATCCAGAAGGAGCGCCCAGAGTGCGACACATGGCGAATGGCTGAGAGCGCGTCAAGTGGCGCTGATCGTTGCAAGGCTCCCAAAGAACGCTCGTTAACTAGTGCCTCCCGACAGCAGGTCTCGGAAAAGGAAAAAAAAAGCTTCGGGCTTCTCTCTTTGTAATCGGCCCGCTAAAAGCGGCAATAGGCCCGGCCCATACGGTGGGAGGGACCTAGGTCCACGTCTTGCTTTCTTTTTCCAACTTATAGCAAGAATCGCATACCTCTCCCGTGCCAGCCAGTCTCCCCTTCCCTCCCTCCCCCCGCCGCCGCCACCCACAAACCCTAGAAACCCTAGCACCCCCTCGCCCGCGGCAGCCATGGCGGAGCACGACCTGACGGCGAGCGTGGCGGCGTGGATGGACCCCCACCTGGTGCTCCCGGTGCTGGAGTTCCTCCAGGAGCGCGGGGTCTACGCCGACGAGGAG
Organism: Triticum monococcum; assembly: GCA_034509565.1. Taxonomy (NCBI): domain Eukaryota; kingdom Viridiplantae; phylum Streptophyta; class Magnoliopsida; order Poales; family Poaceae; genus Triticum; species Triticum monococcum. The sequence goes on along the minus strand of CM067845.1, from coordinate 497,197,768 downwards.
ATCCTGCGGGGCAAGATCCGCCTCCTCGGCGGCACCAACATGGTCGACTACGCCATGGACATCCACAAGTCGCTCCACGGCACCGACGACGTCCCCGCCGACATGGTCGCCCGCCGCTCCGAGGTCGTCGAGAGGCTCCGGGCCCTCCAGGAGGCCGTCGCGCCCATCGTCGCCTTCCTCTCCAGCCCGCAGCTAGTGCAGGAGCTCCACGCCGACAAGCAGTACAACCTCCACATGCTCCAGGAGCGCCACCAGATCGGCCCGGACCAGATCGAGGCCCTCTACCAGTACGCCAAGTTCCAGTACGAGTGCGGGATGTACTCGGACGCCGCCGATTTCCTGTCCCAGTACCGCGCTCTGTGCACCAACAGCGAGAGGAGCCTGAGCGCCCTGTGGGGGAAGCTGGCGGCCGAGATACTGATGCAGAACTGGGATGTCGCGCAGGAGGAGCTCAACAGGCTCAAGGAGATGATTGATTCCAGCAGCTTCACCTCGTCGCCTGTCAACCAGCTCCACAGCAGGATATGGCTCATGCACTGGAGCCTCTTCATCTTCTTCAACCATGAGAATGGAAGGAACGGGATCATCGACCTCTTCTTCCAGGACAGGTACCTCAATGCTATCCAGACCAACGCTCCCCATCTTCTGAGGTACCTTGCTGCTGCAGTTGTTGTGAACAAGAGGAGAAGGAACATGCTTAAGGAACTCATCAAGGTCATCCAGCAGGAGCAGAACAGCTACAAGGATCCCATCATTGAATTCCTAGAGTGCCTGTATGTCAAGTATGATTTTGATGGTGCTCAGCAGAAGCTCGTTGAGTGCGAGCAGGTTATACTGAATGATCCTTTCCTGGGCAAGCGCGTCGAAGAGAGGAATGGCATTGCTGTTCCTCTGAGAGATGAGTTCCTTGAGAATGCTCGCTTGTTCATCTTTGAGACCTACTGCCGTATACATCGCTGCATTGATATTGGTGTGCTTGCGGAGAAGCTGAACATGACCTATGATGAAGCCGAGTTGTGGATAATGAACATGGTCAAGAGTTCCAAGCTAGATGCCAAGATTGATTCTGTGACGGGAACTCTCATCATGACGACCAATCGTGTTGATGTCCATGAGCAGATTATTGAGAGCATGAAGAACCTCAACGCCAGGACCTACATGCTGGCAAAGAGTGTTGTGGATCCAGGGCATGCAGCAGCACAGCAGGCTGCTCGGTGAGACCAACAGATGATCTGCAGCTTTGAGGCGGTAAAAATCACTTTGGGAACTTTGTTGTTAGGCGGTGACTTTGTTGCTAGTATTTCAATCACATTGCTACAGCTTATGCTGATGTTTTGAATGCTTTGTACTCCTTTTACTCAAGTTTATCGTCCTATGAATTAATACTGCAAAAGACGTTTAACGCATTTCCTTGCTGTGGTGTCATTGCATGTTTTACTGTCTGTCTTGGCTTGTCTGCAATCATCTTTTAGTTCCCTGTTGTCTGCCTAGCCTGTTAAACATTTTTATGGTTTTACAGTTAAGTCTGTAAGTGTCCTATAAGGCTGTAGCGTGTGTGTATGTGTGATGGGTCATCTTCCTGCACAGTTTCTCTTGATTTGAAGCAAACAACTAGGAGAGCATATATTCTACTCCATAGTTTGTAGTGGAATCTCTGAAGAGACTTATATTTAGGAATGGAGGGAGTAGTTATTACAAATAACTAACTACTGGAATGCATATAGCAATTACAAGGCGCATAGACGTGGTCGAGCTGCACAATGCATCATGGTGGAGTCAAATTCTGTTCAGTGTTTGGAGGCATTCATAATATGCATGGATCCTGTTTTTTGATGGAACCAAGTTTGCGCTGAAATCGGGACCGAGTTTTGCTCAAAAGCTATGTATGTGTGTCCTGAGGCTTGTAGCGCTGTATGTGTGTCCTGAGTCTGTGTGGCATAGGGGGGCCTATCCGTAGCAATGATCTAGGATTATTTGGCTCATCAGCACTGGGGCTACACACCATTTTAACCACCGTTGTTCCATGTAGTATAAGTTACTACTGGATTGCATTGCAATTACATGGCACATACTTAACTCTGGCTGCCCTATCAGTCATGGTGCAGTCAAATTTTGATTAGTGTTTGGATGCATTCATAACACGTATGGATCATGTTAACATTTTCTAGATTTACAGTCAAGTCAGTAGGGGTCCTGAGGCTGTAGCGTGCGTGTATGTGTGTCATCAGGCAGTCTTCTCTTACTATGAGTCGGCGTGCCCAAGGGCTACTCCATCATTCTTGGGACTACGTGGCTCATTACAACTGGTGCTACACACCAGTCTAACCATTGTTGTTCCATGTATAAGTAACTACTGGAATGCGTTGCAATTATAGGGCACATAGACTGGCACCAGTTGCCCTATGAAACTGTCAGGGCATGTACAACGCCGGTGCTTAGGCTGGGCGCTAGGCTTCAATTCCTGGTCGTTATGACTGAATCCCGATGGATCAGAGGATTTTCCCCATTTTTCGACATGCCGGCCCCATTCTCTTCAATCGGTTGGTTTACTGAGATCCCAAACTCTCCGGCCGAGGACAGCGAGGCTGGTCCTCCAGACTAAATTCTAGGATTTGTCATGTGTTAAACTGTTGTTGTGCATCTTTCAGATGCACGGCAGTGACAGTTTGGTGTCATTGAGATTGATGACGATGACGATGTTCTTACCCCCAAAAAAGTGGCATTGAACTCACGAAGTAGCTGGTGTTGAAATTGATGTCCATCACTACTGCTTTTTTATGTTGTCCCGTGGAAGGACTATGAATTCTTTAGCGAGAGCAATATGGCAAACTTTTCACTGCAAAAAAAAAAGAATCTTCCATGTTAGCATGAATCTCTCGCGGATTATGGGTCAGGAGGACTGTCTGCAAGTTGCTCAATCAGGATAATCCCATTTCTAACAGAATATGAATAATATTCTGTGGCTTATGAATTAGTCACGTTTCTAAGCTAACATGCGTATATTGTGTACTTGTCTGTAGCATTGCCGGTCTTCTTTTTAGCATTGCCGGTCTGGTGGATTGATTTTTTTTTTTTGAAACGAGGCAAAAGGCTTGCCATTTCAATTGATTAAGAAGTGAGAATTGCCCGGTTAATGGACGGAAAACCGGGCTAAAACCAAAACAACCCAACCCATAAACACATGGGCACCACCGGCCAACCTGGCCACCGATATGAAACAGACTCCACGATGGCACATGCCAATAGATGGCCACACACACGAACAACTGACCGCTCCAACTTTGACGACGATCATCGCTCGGGAAATATGCAGGACTTGCACCGACCGTGCCCGCCGCAAATGACCATAGAGCGCCTGGACTCGCTCCACTGCCAACTCCGACTTCAGAGCAACAAGGCAAGCCACGAAAGAGCACTCCGGACACGTCAGGAAGATCCGACTACCGAAGTCCGAGCCGCGGCCCAAGCTTCTCTTGACGCCATCATCATTGCCAAACAGAAATCAACGCCCCCGAAATGGCCACCTCGGCAACCACGCGACGAAGATGCCGCCATCCACTGCGGCGAAGATGCCGCCTTCCACCAGTCTCCAGTTGTAGCCGGCTCCGAAACGATGCCCCAAGGAGGAAGAAGACGTGGAGACGCCTTCATCGCCCGATCCCGCGGATCCGAGGATTCCCTCCGGAGCCAAGGCTGCAGGGAGAAGCACCACACCAAGCCGACGCTTCCAAGAAAGAGTGCGGCGCTCGCGGGCGTCGCCGTCGCCGGATCCGGCAAATGACGGAGAAGAATTTCTCCTGGAGATGCTCAACCACCGCAAGCCCGAACCAGCCGGCCACCAACCGCCACCAAACCAGCACCACATAGCACCGAGGGGAAGCTCCCGCCAGCGCCCGCGCCCGTCCCAGCTGAGGCCGTCCCGCGCGACCCCCCGGCCAGCAGCAGACGTGCTGCCGGGTCTTGGGCGCGCACCACCGTCTCCACCAACCGGCCGACCCCGCTAGAGGAGGGCGCTGCCCCGGCATGCTGCTCCGGTGCGGCGCAGCCGCGCCACCAACACCCCCACCACTGCGTCCACCGCAGATCGCCCCACGCCCCGCCAGCCACCTCCGACGACGCGCCCAGCCGCAGCCATGCCAGATCCGACCAAGGCCGGCCGAATCCGGTCGCCACGCACCTTCCGCCGTCCCTCCGCCGCGTCCCCCCGCCCGCGACAGAGCAAGGGACCCACACCGATGACCGCCGCCGCCAAACACCCGGAGCGACCTTCGCGACGCCTGCCATCGCCGAATCGCACCCGAGTGGCCGGGATTCGCGCGCCACGCCATCCAGCGAGATGCCCCGCCGCCACCCTCCCTGGAGCCTGCCCAGGCTTCGCCGGCGGGCTCCTCACGTGGCGGTGAGACGAGGGGAGGGGGAGGAGGGGAGAGCTGGCGGCGCCAGTGGGGGTTCCCCCGTGTCGCCAGAGCAGAGGCGACGCGGGGGTGGAGGAACGGGGGAGATGGGTTTGTATCTAGTGGATTGATTGCTTCAAGCGCCAAGTTCATTATGTGATACACTTAGATTAACTGTAGTATTTCCAAGTTGTGCTATATCTTATGCGAAGCGGCACTAGACACGTAATGTCTAAATTGCTTTTCATTTTTTGTCGAGTAAAAAAATGATTAAAACAACCCGTTTACGTCTCTACAATAGTACCAAGAATGGCGAAAGTGTCATTTTCCTTCACAGTTTGTCAGTGCAGCTTTTAATCTTTCGATGGACGGCGTGTAATTGGAGGAAGAAGAAGGATAATATACTTTGCAATGTAATTTTATTATGTACTGGTCGATCCGCTCTTTCCATTGTTTTCCGTAATAAATATCAAATACTCCTATAAAATATTCTTTGGGTGCCTTAAAGAAAAACTTAGGCAAAACACATCAACTTGAGGCAGACCTTGATTTATTTACCAGTTGTCTTTTTTTGCCGGGATTAGTTGTCTTAATTTTTTTTGGAAAAGGACGTTTGTTACTTAAAAGATTTAAGTATTACATTCGGTCTATGCATAATCCGTTGTCTTATTTGCACAACCGTAGAGTCCAAATTCAAAAGTGTATGGTGTGAACCTACAATAAAACACTAGCCCATGCAGGCAGACTTAGGGCCAGTTCTTTTCGGCGATTCTCCCAGAATCGCCCCCTCCCCAGCTTCTCTTAGAATCGTCACTCCATATTTTTTTTACAATCCTATCTAGTTAAGGTCTAATTAGTTAGGATTGTAAAAAACATATGGAGTGGTGATTCTGGAAAGTCGGGGAAGGGGGCGATTCTGGTAGAATCGCCCAAAAGAACTGGCCCTTACTCTGTTGTCTTTTTCCTTCATCCACTATATGCACATCTCGCAATGCAAATTGGACGTACCAACAACTAGTTCGGACTGGCCTATTTGCCTTAGAGCATCTACAGCCGGACCTCTCAAACTCGTCTCATACATTCGGGCGGGCCGCTCGGTCACTGTCCGATCACGATTTTTTGATCTAGACGGGCCCCTTAAACGCCCGGGCTGACGGGCACCCCGCATATCCAGCCCAAATATGGGGCCCTCGGACACGCTCGCCACGTCAGACTCGACAACCCGACTCCACCCCAAATTGCACCAAATCCATCAAACCCTTCCTCCTCCTCTCGCCGCCCTCCAACCATTCCGGCGTCCGGACCCTCGCCGTCCTCCAGCCTTGCTCCCAATCCTCACCTCCGGCTCCTATCCACCGCCAGAGATGTCGTCCAGCCCGACCCACACCACCGCGACAGAGACGCGGTCTGCCTCGTCCGCCGGCGGCGTCAATTCGTCGGATGAGACTTGCAAGGCGAAGAACGCCGTCCGCAAGTTGCGGCGACGCCGACAACGAAAGAGGGAGGCGACAACGGCGTCGCAGGGAGGTTCGAACATGGTGGACCAGCTGTCTCCTCCGCCGCGCCCGGATCCCCGCACCCCTTCCTCCGAGCACCTACGCGGATTACGCCGTCCGACCCCATTCGGATAGAGGATGGCCCGACTGCCGGCTAGGCCATTCCTGAGAGCTTTGCGACCTCGCGGATGCCGGTAGTCGACGTGTGTGATTCGTCGCAGCTCATTCGGGCGCGAATGAGCACGGGCTCCGACAGTGCCCGGGCTGCCCTCGACATGTTCGACGGAATGACCGAATAAGAGTCGGTGTGTTTTATTTGCTCTTGTTCAATCAGATTTTAGAATAGACCAGTAGTTCATTTCGCTCATGACGAACGCTTGTAAACTCTAATCATGTAGGAGGCGTTCTTGTTGAACATGATTAATGACAATGAAAATCCGACCGAAATGGAGTATGAATTGAAGGCCACCACCACATTTGAAGTGAAGGAAATATGCCCGAGAGGCAATAATAAAGTTGTTATTTTATATTTCCTTATTCATGATAAATGTTTATTATTCATGCTAGAATTTTATTGATCGGAAACCTTAATAGATGTGCGGATACATAGACAAAACACTGAGTCCCTAGTGAGCCTCCACTTGATTGGCTTGTTGATCAAAGATGGTTAAGGTTTCCTAACCATGGACATGAGTTGTCATTTGATAACGGGATCACATCATTAGGAGAATGATGTGATGGACAAGACCCATCCGGTAGCTTAGCATGTTGATCGTTCAGTTATATTGCTATTGCTTTCATGTATGCCAAATACGTATTCCTTTGACTATGAGATCATGCAACTCCCGGATACCAGAGGAATGCCTTGTGTGCTATCAAACGTCACAACGTAACTGGGTGATTATAAAGATGCTTTACAAGTATCTCCGAAGGTGTCTTGTTGGGTTGGTGTGAATCGAGATTAGGATTTGTCACTCCGAGTATCGGAGAGGTATCTCTGGGCCCTCTCGGTAATGCACATCATAAGAAGCCTTGCAAGCAAAGTGACTAATGATTTAGTTGCGGGATGATGTATTGCGGAACGAGTAAAGAGACTTGACGGTAATGAGATTGAACTTGGTATGGAGATACCGACGATCGAATCTCGGGCAAGTAACATACCGATGATAAAGGGAGTTACGTGTGTTGTCATAAGGTTCGACCGATAAAGATCATCGTAGAATATGTAGGAGCCAATATGGGCATCCAGGTTCCGCTATTGGTTATTGACCAGAGAGGTGTCTCGGTCATGTCTACATAGTTCTCGAACCCGTAGGGTCCACACGCTTAATGTTCATTGATGATATAGTACTATATGCGTTATGTATGTTGGTGACCGAATGTTGTTCGGAGTCCCGGATGAGATCATGGACATGACGAGGAGCTCTGGAATGGTCCGGGGGTAAAGATTGATATATAGGATGATATGGTTGGGCCAAGGGGCGAAGCCCACAGGGCTTTAGGTCGGTGCAGAAGGAGTTTTGCGGAGGCCGGGAGGCCAAACACGGGAGACCCTGGCGTCTGGGCTAGACGCCAAGGACCATGGCGTCTGGTTGTGGAAGTCCGAGAAGGACTCTTCCTTGCGGGAAAAACCGACTTTGAGGAGGCTTTTACTCCAAGTTTTGACCCCAGGGCTCAACATATAAATAGAGGGGCAGGTCTAGCACCTGGAAGACATCAAGAAAACACCAAGCTGTGTGCAGGCAACCCCGTCCCTCTAATTTATCCTCCGTCATAGTTTCCGTTGTGCTTGGCGAGGCCCTACGGAGATTGTTCTGCACCAACACCGTCACCACACCATCGTGCTGCCGAAACTCATCTACTACTTCGCCCCTCTTGTTGGATCAAGAAGGCAAGGATGTCATCGAGCTGAACGTGTGCTGAACGCGGAGGTGCCGTACTTTCGATACTTGATCGGGACAGATCGTGAAGGTGTATGACTACATCAACCGCGTTGATAAACGCTTCCGCTTTGTGATCTTCAAGGGTATGAAGATGCTCTGCCCCTCTCGTTGCTATGCATATCCTAGATAGATCTTGCGTGATCGTAGATTTTTTTTGAAATACTGCGTTCCCCAACAGTGGCATCCGGGCCATGTCTATGCGTAGATGATATGCACGAGTAGAACACAAAGAGTTGTGGGCGATAATAGTCATACTGCTTACCACCAACGTCTTACTTTGATTTGGTGGTATTGTTGGATGAAGCGGCTCGGACCGACATTACATGACCGCGTTCATGAGACTGGTTCTACCGACGTGCTTCGCACATAGGTGGCTGGCGCGTGTCTGTTTTTCCAAATTTAGTTGAATCGAGTTTAACTACGGCCGATCCTTGTTGAAAGTTAAAACATCACACTTGACAAAAAATTGTTGTGGTTTTGATGCGTAGGTAAGAATGATTCTTGCTAGAAGCCAATAGCAGCCACGTAAAACTTGCAACAACAAATTAGAGGTCGTCTAACTTGTTTTTGCAGGGCATGTTGTGATGTGATATGGTCAAGACAGAGTGAATAGCATAAAACTACCACTTTTCGCGTTATGATTCCAAAAAACTACCGAAAATTTGTTTGTGACTGATAACTACCACTTTTGGCTTTGGCTGTTTCAAAAAACCCAAAAGGCCCGTTGCTAAGAAATTAAACGGGTTTATGACAGCTGGTCGGGCCTGCATCTAAATGAACCGCCAGTTTGACCATTTGTTTGACCGTTAGATGACATGTGAGGCCCACATGTCAGTGTCTCTTCATCATTTCCTTCCCTCCTCTCTGCCTTCCTTCTCCTTTGATATTAACTCCCCACCGGTGACTGACTCCGAAGTTCACCGGAGAGAGCGGTGCGGCCATGGGCACCGGCCACACCGCTGACCAACGCGCACGACCACATCCATCCACACAACTGCGTCCTTGCGGACGGCGGCGTCCAGTAGGATCACGAAGTGCCGGCCACCTTCCCTTCCACCAGCGCCAGCCGCCCCTTCTTCCACCTCGCCGACGTCGGCCGGCCGCTCCTCCGCCTCCCCAACTACCTCCTCTCCCAAGATCCCCTTCTCTTGCCCGTAGTCTGCAGCCTGCCACGCCGTCCTCTATGGCCTGGAGCCATGGCGCCACTGGCCAGAGGCATTGCGCCGCATTGCCGGGCCAACCTCAGCAACCACCACTCCTGCAGGGTCCAGGCGGCAATGGGTCGCGGCTGCGGGTGGACCGGGCGGCTAACTCCGGCAGGAGGCCTCCCTGGATGCGGTCCTCCATGGCAGCGTCCAGCAGGGAGACGACGGCGTCCACCTGCACCTTGCGCGTACTGGATGGCGACGAGCGGGGGAAGGAAGCTCCAAGGCGGCGCCATGGCTGGCCGGCGAGCTCCTCACGATGGCTACTGGCCGACGAGCATGGCTGCGGGCGCACGACCATGGGAGGGACCCGATTGATTTTTTCAAAAGATTACAAGGACCTGATTGCATTTTTAGAACATTTACAGGGACCCAATTATTTTTTATGAGGAAGAGGCACTGACATGTGCCCCACATGTCATCTAACGGTCAAACTAACGGTTCATTTAGGTGCGGGCCCGACCTATCATAAACCAGATTAATTTCTTAGCAATGGGCGTTTTGGGTTTTTTGAAACAATCGACATCAAAAGTGGTAGTTATTAGTCACAAACAAATTTTCGGTAGTTTTTTTGAAACCATAACACGAAAAGTGGTAGTTTTATGCTATTCACTTGGTCAAGACATGATGTGATATATGTTATTGTATGAGATGATCATGTTTTGTAGAAGTTATCGGCAACTGACAGGAGCCTTATGGTTGCCGCTTTATTGTATGAAATGCAATCCCCATGTAATTGCTTTACTTTATCACTAAGCGGTAGTGATAGTCGTAGTAGCAATAGTTGGCGAGACAACAATGACGCTACGATGGAGATCAAGGTGTCAAGCCGGTAACAATGGAGATCATGACGGTGCTTTGGAGATGGAGATCAAAGGCACAAGATGATGATGGCCATATCATGTCACATATTTTGATTGCATGTGGTGTTTATCTTTTATGCATCTTATTTTGCTTAGTACGGCGATAGCATTAGAAGATGACCCCTCACTAAATTTCAAGGTATAAATGTTCTCCCTGAGTATGCACCGTTGCTACAGTTCGTCGTGCCGAGACACCACGTGATGATCGGGTGTGATAAGCTCTACGTTCACATACAACGGGTGCAAGCCAGTTTTGCCCATGCAGAATACTCGGGTTAAACTTGACGAGCCTAGCATATGCAGATATGGCCTCATAACACTGAGACCGAAAGGTCGAATGTGAATCATACAGTAGATATGATGAACATAGAGATGTTCACCATTGAAAGTGAAGGAAATATGCCCTAGAGGCAATAATAAAGTTATTATTTATTTCCTTATATCATGATAAATGTTTATTATTCATGCTATAATTGTATTAACCAGAAACTTAGTACATGTGTGAATACATAGACAAACAGAGTGTCACTAGTATGCCTCTACTTGACTAGCTCGTTGAATCAATGATGGTTATGTTTCCTAACCATAGACATGAGTTGTCATTTGATTAACGGGATCACATCATTAGAGAATGATGTGATTGACTTGATCCATCCGTTAGCTTAGCACGATGATCGTTTAATTTGTTGCTATTGCTTTCTTCATGACTTATACATGTTTGATACGTCTCCATCGTATCTACTTTTCCAAACACTTTTGCCTTTGTTTTGGACTCTAACTTGCATGATTTGAATGGAACTAACCCGAACTGACGCTGTTTTCAGTAGAATTGCCATGGTGTTATTTTTGTGTAGAAATAAAAGTTCTTAGAATGACCTGAAAATCAACGAAGAATTATTTTGGAATATATAAAAAATATTGGAAGAAAGATCCACGTCAGGGGGCCCACCATCTGTCCACGAGGGTGGGGGGGGCGCCCCTGCCTCGTGGCCCCCCTGACGCTCCACCGACCTCAACCTTGACTCCATATATCCACTTTCAGGGAGAAAAAAAATCAGAGAGAAGGATTCATCACGGTTTACGATACGGAGCCGCCGCCAAGCCCTAAACTCTCTCGGGAGGGCTGATCTGGAATCCGTTCGGGGCTCCGGAGAGGGGAATCCGTCGCCATCGTCATCATCTACCTTCCTCCATCACCAATTTCATGATGCTCACTGGCGTGTGTGAGTAATTCCATCGTAAGCTCGCTGGACGGTGATGGGTTGGATGAGATTTATCATGTAATCGAGTTATTTTTGTTAGGGTTCGATCCCTAGTATCCACTATGTTCTGAGATTGATGCTGCTATGATTTTGCTATGCTTAATGCTTGTCACTAGGGCCCGAGTGCCATGATTTCAGATCTGAACCTGTTGGGGATATAACTATTAGGTATGACCCGCCCAGGAGGGGCCGGGTCATCCCCCTGAAGAGTTATCAATTATGAAGCCCAAGGCCGCACGACGGTTCATAGATAGGTTTAGTAGTGGGCCCAGACCTGAAGGCGGCTTAAGGCCCATAAGCATAAACCGCCTTGTATGTAAAACATGTAAAGTAAGGCATGTAAGATATGTCACCGAGCGGGACGCGTTGGATGAGCTGGCCGGGACTCTGTAAGCCGCAGGGCGTCGACCCGTGTATATAAGGGGACGACCCGGCGGCAGCTTAGGACAAGAAACAACAAATTCGAGAGCCGGTCAAGCGTATTCGCTCCCCGCTCATCAAGACCCTAGAAATTCCACATACAACTGGATTAGACTTTTACCTTCACCGTAAGGGGCCGAACCAGTATAAACTCCTCGTGTCCTTTGTCCTGATTAACCCCTTTAAGCTAACCTCAAGCGATGGCTCCACGACTAAGTCCTCTGTCTAGGACATCTGACGTGATATTTCATGACAGTTGGCGCCCACCGTGGGGCTATCGCAAGATGGTTTCGAGTTCTTGAAGGGCAACTTCGAAGGGATCAAGGGATACGTTGTGGTCCGGATGACCAAGAGTCGCCACGACAGGCTCTACATCGACGATGCAGGTTGGGGCCCCAAGGCCGGCTCAATAGAGTACGGGTACCGGGTCCCCTTCAGCGGAATACACGTTTTCATCGGCAAGATCGGCGAACCGGGCCCTGAGCCAGACATCTGCACCGACATCGTCGAGACGGCTCAACGCGTGAGACCCGCCCGGATTCGGCTGGCCAGGAAATGTGACGTTGTGCGATTCATCCATGGAGAGGGATCTGAGAACAAATCAACATCTGGTGACGAGACCGACGTCTATTCCGATGGCGGGTCATCCACTGGTGAGACAGAATCGTTGTACCAGTTGCAAGACGGCCAGCTTGGGGGCTGTTCCAATGGCAACAGTATTCCGAACCCCTGTGAGCCGCCAAATCGGGTTGCGATCTTCATGGCCGGTACACAGCCTGTACAACACTCATCAACGGCGGCGGAGCTGGATTCCGGGCCAGGAGCGGCGGCGGCTGCCGGGGCAGGAGGCCCTGAGCGCCCACCGGCTCAAGTTTTAGCTGACTTATTGGACAAACTGACTGCGCTGATTACAACAGCTGTTAACCCGGTGGATCAAGATCAGCATAATGTGGCGATTACAAAGGTGCGTGATGATATAACACAGACTAGGGAGGTGTTGAACGCTGAAAATACCAGGATGGCTGAGGAGCGGGCTGCTTTGGATGCACAGGCACAACGAGTCCAAGCGGAATCTTACCGGCTCATGTTAGATCAGAACGCCTCAAATGAAGTGATGAGGAGAAGGCATCAGAGCCGTATGCCGGTGACTATTGAAGCAAGGAATCTTTTCAATACGCCAGGGGCAGGGACTAGTTACCTGACAGCCGTAAACCGGGCTGGAGCGCCTAGGACAGGGATGCCGCCTTAGCCACGTATAATGGATCCGCCTCGACAGAACAATAACTCGCCACAACACATGTCGACGCCACCGGGTCATTACTCCAACCCTTTGGATAACATGGTTGCCGCAGCGTCCCGACTAGCGGCTATTCCTGTGGAGGGTGACTCGCCAGCGGTGGTTGAGACACGGAGGGCTAGAGAGTTTCTTTAGACAACATTGGTGCAGCAGCAAGCATACTATTACAGCCGTAATAGGATTCATTCCACACCTCGCCCCAGCAGAAGCTACAACATGCATTTAGATGAGCTGGCGGTGTCAAGTAGTGGACGGAATCATAACCCGCCGCGTGGTAATCACCCGGCGGGCGGTGGTGCTAATGCTCAGAATGTGGTGGATCAAGGAAGAGCCCGTCGAGAGGCCGAGCTGGCGGCTCAGTATGCGGCTCGACAACCAACTCCGATTCGTCCAACCACCTCGGTGGAGCCGGGTCTGACCTTTAGAAACTTGGGGGCGCCGTGTTTAGCACCGGATCTGTAGAACGAGCGTCTGCCCAAGGATTTCAAAGGGCCGTGCAAGGTGCCCAATTACACCGCAGATTTAAGTCCTGAAGCGTGGGTTGAGAGTTATGAGATGGCTATGGAGTTGTTGGATGTCAGTGAAGCAGCCTGTGCTAAATACTTTCCTTTGATGTTGGAAGGAACGGCCCGTACTTGGTTAAAGGGGCTCCCAGCTAATTCCATCGGGTCATGGGCTGAGTTAAAGGCCCGGTTCATCCAGAACTTTAAGGATACATGTAAACAGCCCATGTCCATTGTGGATCTGGCCTCCTGTGTCCAAGAGGAAGGCGAGTCAACAATCCATTGGGTGCGCCGGGTCTCGACAATCTTACATTCATCAGATCATATTAACACTGATTCAGCGGTGTTGATGTTGGAGAACAATTGCCATTTTCTGCCTCTAAATTAGAAATTAGGACGGCTCAAGCATCACTGCAATGTCATGGGGACACTCATGGCGGCCTTGGTTAAATACGCTGACTCTGATAGTACTAAAGATCCCGAGTCTAATGACGAAAAATCAGGGAAGGGAAAGACGACCGACAATGTCAAAGGTCAGCAGTATAACCCGGGAAGCAATGGTAAGCGCAAGGCTGATAGTAGTTTTGACTTTGTAGCTAAGACCAATGCACATGATAATGGACAGCGTCGTAAGGGTAGACCGCCGCCAAGGGCCGGCGGGTCTAGTGTCAATCTTGAGCGAATGTTGAATGAGCCCTGCCCATGACATGGTACGAAGGAAAGACCGTCTGGGCACCTGTGGAAGGATTGTAGCATCATGAGGGAGTTCAAGAATTCAAACTTCTTTCTAACAGTCACGGCCTGGTGGCGGTCCTGGCGGCTCTTACGGCCTGTGTCACGGCGGTGGCGGCTCTAATTCCGGGTCTCAGGGAAATCAGAATAATCATGGCAACCAGGGTGGTTACAACCAGCAAAGTAATCAGGGGGTTCAGCAGTGATGACCCACAAGTATAGGGGATCTATCATAGTCCTTTCGACAAGTAAGAGTGTCGAACCCAACGAGGAGCAGAAGAAGATGAAAAGCGGTTTTCCGCAAGGTATTCTCTGCAAGCACTGAAATAATAGGTAACAAATAGTTTTGTGATAGGATAATTTTCAACGAGTAACAAGTAACGAAAGTAAATAAAGTGCAGCAAGGTGTCCCAATCCTTTTTATAGCAAAGGACAAGCCTGGACAAACTCTTATATAGAGAAAAGCGCTCCCGAGGACACATGAGAATATCGTCAAGCTAGGTTTCATCACGTTCATATGATTCGCGTTCGGTACTTTGATAATTTGGTATGTGGGTGGACCAGTGCTTGGGTACTTCCCTTACTTGGACAAGCATCCCACTTATGATTAACCTCTGGTGCAAGCATCCGCAACTACAACAAAAGTATTAAGGTAAACCTAACCATAGCATGAAACATATGGATCCAAATCAGCCCCTTACAAAGCAACGCATAAACTAGGGTTTAAGCTTCTATCACTCTAGCAACCCATCATCTACTTATTACTTCCCAATGCCTTCCTCTAGGCCCAAATAATGGTGAAGTTTTATGTAGTCGACGTTCACATAACACCACTAGACGAGAGACAACATACATCTCATCAAAATATCGAACGGATACCAAATTCACATGACTACTAATAGCAAGGCTTCTCCCATGTCCTCAGGAACAAACGTAACTACTCACAAAGCATATTCATGTTCATAATCAGAGGGGTATTAATATGCATATAGGATCTGAACATATGATCTTCCACCAAATAAACCAACTAGCATCAACTACAAGGAGTAATTAACGCTACTAGCAACCCACATGTACCAATCCCGGACTTGGAGACAAGAATTGGATACAAGAGATGAATTAGGGTTTTGAGAGGAGATGGTGCTGGTGAAGATGTTGATGGAGATTGCCCTCTCCCGATGAGAGGAGCGTTGGTGATGACGATGGTGATGATTTCCCCCTCCCGGAGGGAAGTTTCCCCGCGAGAACAGCTCTGCTGGAGCCCTAGATTGGATCCGCCATGGTTCCGCCTCGTGGCGGCAGAGTTTCGTCCGAGGAGATGGCTTATGATTTTTTTCCTCATCGAAAGACTCCATATAGCAGAAGATGGCCATCGGAGGGCCACCAGGGGGCCCACGAGGTAGGGGGCGTGCCTAGGAGGTTAGGGCGCGCCCCCTACCCTCGTGGGCAGGGTGTGGCCCCCTTGGTGAACTTCTTGCACTCAATATTTTTTATATATTCTGAAAATGTCTTCCGTGAAGTTTCAGGACTTTTGGAGCTGTGCAGAATAGGTCTCTAATATTTGCTCCTTTTCCAGCCCAGAATCCCAGCTGCCGGCATTCTCCCTCTTTATGTAAACCTTGTAAAATAAGAGAGAATAGGCATAAGTATTGTGACATAATGTGTAATAACAGCCCATAATGCAATAAATATTGATATAAAAGCATGATGCAAAATGGACGTATCAACTCCCCCAAGCTTAGACCTCGCTTGTCCTCAAGCGAAAGCCGAAATCTAAAAATATGTCCACATGTTTGGAGATAGAGGTGTCGATAAAAGTAAAATACGGACATGAGGGCATCATGATCATTCTTAGAACATCAACTTACATAATTCTTGTCATATGATTTCTTATGCTAGAGTAATAATTTAATCACAATTTCAAGTATGAACCGTAAACTTCATTGAAAACTAACAAACTATAATCTCAGTCATTGGAGCAATTGCAATTTATCATAACATAGGAAAGAGTCAATATATAAGAGCTTTTCAGCAAGTCCACATACTCAACTATCATATAGTATTTCACAATTGCTGACACTCACACAATACTTATGGGTATGGAGTTTTAATCGGACACAGAGAAAGATAGGTGTTATAGTTTTGCCTCCCAACATTTTACCTCAAGGGTAATGTCAACAATAATAGTTCATGAAAACTCACATCCAGTTATCCATATATACCAGGATCTTTCCAACATACTGTGCTTGCCAAAGGATAAAATGTAAAAAGGAAGGGTGAAGATCACCATGACTCTTATGCAAGGTAGGAGGTAAAAGTAAAATATAGGCCCTTCGCAGAGGGAAGCAGAGGTTGTCATGCGCTTTTATGGTTGGATGCACAAAATCTTAATGCGAAAGAACGTCACTTTATATTGCCACTTGTGATATGGACCTTTATTATGCACTCTGTCGCTTTTATTTCTTCCATATCACACGATTGTATAAAGCTTATTTTATCCCACACTAATAAGTCATACATATTTAGAGAGCAATTTTTATTGCTTGCACCGATGACAACTTACTTGGAGGATCTTACTCAATCCATAGGTAGGTATGGTGGACTCTCATGGCAAAACTGGTTTAAGGGTATTTGGAAGCACAAGTAGTATCTCTACTTGGTGCGATGAATTTTGCTAGCATGAGGGGGAAAGGCAAGCTCAACCATGTTGGATGATCCATGATAATATAATTTATCTCAGATGTAAGAAAACATAACCCATTACGTTGTCTTCCTTGTCCAACGTCAACTCTTTAGCATGTCATATTTTAATGAGTGCTCACAATCATAAAAGATGTCCAAGATAGTATATTTATATGTGAAGACCTCATTTTCTTTGTTACTTCCTATTAATTGCAAAGATGACCAAAACTATGTTTGTCAACTCTCAACAACTTTTATTCATCATACTTTTTCTATGTGAGCTCATTACTCTCCATAAGATCCATATGATCTCTTTGTTTCCTTTTTTATTTATTTCTCTTTTCTTTTATTCACTTAGGATCATGGCAAAATAGTCAAGCCCTTGACTCAACACTAATTTTTATTATATATAGCTCACGGACTCGATTACATAGAGGGATCATAAAGCAAAACTCAAAACTAGATCATGCCATAAACTTTATTCTACTAGATCAAGATATTACCAAAAGGATCGAACTAAGAAAAAGGGTAAAGATAAAAGTGATGGTGATACAATACCGGGGCACTCCCCCAAGCTTGGCAGTTGCCAAGGGGAGTGCCCATACCAATGTGATTATGTATCTCTTTTCGGGGATGGTGATGTGATATTCTTGGCGATGATGCCCCTCAGGATATGATTCTCCTCCTTGAGCTTATTGACTTGCTGCTTGAGGTCCATTATTTCCTTTCGGAGTTTCCCTGTAACAGCCAAAGCTCCCTGCACCCAAGGGTTCTACATAGCCGCAGGAGAACCAGCGACACTCTTTTTCATATTCTCATAAGAAAGAAATCTAACATTGGAAGGGATAACCGAGTTTGGAATAGCCGAGCTCTACAGTTCTCCCATTGTGAATCCAGCTCGGAAGCGGGAAGTGACTTCTTGATCCTCTTCCATGACATCTATCCTCTTCAAATCAGCCTCCATCTCTTCCTTCGTTGCTGGCCCAAAGAGGTCAACATTGTTGTTTGTCATTGATCTCGGTGCCGGATGAGACACCTGGCTCTCCCCGACTGACTCTTGCGAAGACATCTTGCTCTAATCTGCAGCAGCAACAGCTCAAAACACAAACAGAGGATAATTGCGTGATACGGGAGTCAAAACCCCCGGGAGATTGTATAATGAATTTTTACCGACCAAAATACGTGTCGTGCAAGAAAACAAAGTCCGGAGAGCGCACGAGGTGCCCACGAGGTAGGAGGGCGTGCCCTCCACCCTCGTGGAGGCCTCGTGTCCTTCTCGGACTGCTTCTTATTTTTCTAATTTTCTAAATATTCCAAAACGAAGAAATATTGCCTTAAAAACTGTTTTGGAGTCGGTTTACTTACCGTACCACATACCTATTCCTTTTCGGAGTCTGAAACGTTCCGGAAAGTATCCCTTATGTATTCCTCCGGGGTTACGGTTTCAATAACATTGGTTTCAACATTTCTGGGATTACCTGAGATATAATGTTTGATTCTTTGACCGTTCACCACCTTCAGATTTGTGCCTTCGAAGTTGTTGATTTTTATGGCACCGGAACGATAGACCTCCTCGATAACGTAAGGACCTTCCCATTTAGAGAGAAGTTTTCCTGCAAAAAATCTTAAACGAGAGTTGTATAGCAATACATAATCACCTACATTAAACTCACGCTTTTGTATCCTTTAATCATGCCATCTTTTAACTTTTTCTTTAAACAACTTGGCATTTTCGTAGGCTTGGGTTCTCCATTCATCGAGTGAGCTAATATCAAATAACCTCTTCTCACCAACAAGTTTAAAATCACAATTGGACTCTTTAATAGCCCAATATGCCTTGTGTTCTAGTTCGAGAGGTAAGTGACATGCTTTTCCATAAAACATTTTAGATGGAGACATACCCATAGGATTTTTATATGCAGTTCCATAGGCCCATAATGCATCATCAAGTTTCTTGGAACAATTCTTTCTAGACCTATTGACAGTCTTTTACAAAATTAATTTGAGCTCTCTATTACTCAATTCTAGTTGACCACTAGACTGGGGGTGATAAGGGGATGCAATTCTATGATTAACATCATACTTAGCAAGCATTTTACGGAAAGCACCATGAATAAAATGTGAACCACCATCAGTCATTAAATATCTAGGGACTCCAAATATTGGAAAATAACTTATTTAAGCATTTTAATAGAAGTGTTATGATCAGCACTACTAGTTGGAATAGCTTCTACCCACTTAGTAACGTAATCAACAACAACAAAAATATGTGTATATCCATTAGAGGCAGGAAAAGGTCCCATATAGTCAAAGCCCTGAACATCAAATAGTTCAATAACGAGTGAATAGTTCATAGGCATTTCTTGACGTCTACTAATATTACCAATTCTTTGACATTCATCACAAGATAAGACAAACTTACGTGCATCCTTGAAGAGAGTAGGCCAATAAAAACCAGATTGCAATACCTTATGTGCAGTTCTATCTCCAGCATGGTGTCCTCCATGAGCTTCGGAGTGACACTTGCATAGGATCTATTCCTGTTCATGCTCAGGTACACAACGTCTAATAACACCATCTACTCCTTCTTTATAAAGATGTGGGTCATCCCAAAAGTAATGCCTCAAATCATAGAAGAACTTTTTCTTTTGCTGGTATGTGAAACTAGGTGGTATGAATTTGGAAACAATGTAATTAGCATAATCAGCATACCATGGAGCAGTATGAGAAGCATTTATGACATTTAATTGCTCATCAGGAAAGCTATCATCAATAGGTAGTGGGTGAGGGAGTCCTGGATTAGGGGGTCTCCGGACAGCCGGACTATATCCTTTGGCTGGACTGTTCGACTCTGAAGATACAAGATTGAAGACTTCGTCCCATGTTCGGATGGGACTCTCCTTGGCGTGGAAGGCAAGCTAGGCAATACGGATATGTTTATCTCCTCCTTTGTAACCGACCTTGTGTAACCCTAGCCCCCTCCGGTGCCTATATAAACCGGAGGGTTTTAGTCCATAGGACAACATACAATCATACCATAGGCTAGCTTCTAGGGTTTAGCCTCTCTGATCTTGTGGTAGATCTACTCTTGTACTACTCATATTATCAAGAATATCAAGCAGGACGTAGGGTTTGACCTCCATCAAGAGGGACCGAACCTGGGTAAAACATCGTGTCCCATGCCTCCTGTTACCATCCGCCTTAGACGCACAGTTCGGGGCCCCCTACCCAAGATCCGCCGGTTTTGACATCGACATTGGTGCTTTCATTGAGAGTTCCACTCTGCCTTCACCGTAAGGAAGGATGCCTCGTCTCGTTGTTAAAAACAACATCACCGCCGGGGGAGCCCTGGCTGTCGGCCAAACTCTCCGGCTTGGCAGTTTCATCATGACCGCCCGTTCGGCCGCTGCACCGACGATGACCTCTCGGGTCATCAAAAACAGCCTCCACGTCGGCTCGGAATTCACCGAGCAGATGGATCCAATGGAGCTCTCTTCTCTAAACGAGCTCTTGGATCGTATCGCCACCTTGGGAGTCGCTACAGACTATGATCGGATTGGGCTTAAACCCGATCAAAGGGAGATTAACTCTCCACCGGTCACCCATCATATTGCGGTGGTGGAGGAACAATGCGGCGATTCTTGCTCTATCTTGAGGACTAACTATGTCCAGATTCCTGAGCTCTCCGAGCTGGATACCCGTTTACGGGAGGACATCACCCAAGCCCTGAACCTAGAGTCAGGTAGCGGGCCAGACTTATCGGGCAACACTCTGGAATCCGAACTTCCAAGATTGGAAACTCCTCGGCCCCTGGGTCTCAGATCGGGTAGGGGTCCGGACTCAAATCCACCCACCCACCCAGACATAAACGATCTTTCCCACATCAGGCAAGAGCCCCATGAAACAGTACATCATTATTGGGCCAGATTCCTCCTTGTGATGAACAAGGTTAAGGACTGTCGCAAGGAAGACGCAGTCTCATTTTTCTGCAATAATTGCACGGACAAGGGAATCCTTAACGCCTTAAGTCGCCGTGACATATCAATCTTCGCTGACTTGGCATCCATAGTACGAAAGTACTGTGCGATGGAAAGCGCCTGGAAAACCAAAATGAAATTTTGGGATAATCCGGCTCGGAATATACACCCAGTCCGAAATAAAAGGGTGCATTATCATAAGACACCCGAGTTAGTTACAAAGAAACAAAAACCCTCTACAGGGCATGTAACCTTATATGAGGGATGGCTTAACGGACCCTGCAAAATTCACAGTACAACGGATACCATACCAACACACAGCCTTAGAGCATGTTGGATACTCCGGCAGGTGGCCAAAAGTGGTGAGGATCTTCTCATCCCAAATGCCACAGAGCACCATCCCGAGGATAACAATACGGTATTAACATTCTTTGAAACCTTCGCATCAAATAATAGGCGCAAGCGAACACTCCGCAGCCTCGCTGAAATCTGCCAGTGGCAGCAATGAATCCATGGAGGGACACGGCTATTACCTTCAATGCCAGTGACGAACCTAAATTCCGGACAGCCCGAGCACCAGCTGCACTGGTCCTCAGTCCAATTATGGACGGCTTTCGACTCACCAAAGTACTCATGGACGGCGGCAGTGGATTGAACCTCATCTATGAGGAAACTCTTCAAAAAATGGAAATAGACTGGAACCGCATTGAGCAAAGCAGCACAACCTTTAGAGGAATCATCCCCAGTCGGGAAGCACGCTGTGCTGGGAAAATCACACTAGATGTGGTATTTGGCACGCTGGAGAACTATAGGTCCGAAGAAATTACATTCCAAGTGGCCCCGTTCTGTAGTGGATACCATGCCCTTTTAGGACGGGAGGCGTTCACGATCTTCCAAGCCATACCCCATTATGGGTACATGAAGCTCAAAATGCTCGGGCCCAACGGAATCATCACTCTCGCTAGTGATCCAGACACAGCACTCCGCGCCGAAAACAAAACAGCCGCATTGGCGCTCGAGGCATTATCCGAAGCCCTTTCAGCCGAGGAATTAACCGCGCTACGCTCCACAGTGGACAGGGACGATGTGATACTTGACAAGAGATCCAAGTCCACCTCTTCTAAACCAGCGGATGAAATAGTCAAATTCCAAGTCCACCCAACGGACCCTAACAAAACAGCCTCCATCGGGGCACAGTTAAACCCCGCTGTGGACGCCGCACTACGAGAGTTCCTGCGCGAGAATTGGGACATATTCGCCTGGCACCCCTCAGACATGCCAGGAATCCCACGCAGGCTGACCGAGCACAGCCTCAATATTCTAAAGGGATTCAAGCCGGTCAAGCAGACTCTTCGGTGTTTCTCTGAACCTAAGAGACAAGCTATGGGAGAGGAACTAGCCAAGTTATTGGAGGCCGGATTCATTAGAGAAATAAAACACCCGGACTGGCTAGAAAACCTAGTGATGGTACCAAAGAAGGAGAAATCCTGGCGCCTATGTGTCGATTTCAAGTACCTCAACAAGGCTTGCCCAAAGGATCCCTTCCCCCTCCCCCGCAT
The DNA here is from genome assembly GCA_034509565.1 of Triticum monococcum. Lineage (NCBI taxonomy): Eukaryota > Viridiplantae > Streptophyta > Magnoliopsida > Poales > Poaceae > Triticum > Triticum monococcum. Next base: position 497,175,435 of record CM067845.1, on the reverse strand, counting down.
TGATCAAATTATCGATGCTACCACAGGACATGAGTCATTGTGTTTCCTCGACGCATACTCCGACTACCACCAAATCAAGATGGCGGAGTCTGACCAAGCGGCAACGGCATTTATCACACCATACGGCCCCTTCTGTTTCAACACAATGCCTTCTGGGCTAAAAAACGCCGGCGCAACATATCAGCACATGATTCAGACATGTCTGGAGAAACAGATCGGCAAAACAGTAGAGGCATACGTAGATGATGTGGTCGCTAAAACCAAACACACCGACTCTCTAATAGACGACTTGAGGCTCACATTCGACAACCTCCGAACATACGACATCAAGCTCAATCTGGAAAAATGCGTTTTCGGCGTACCAGCCGGAAAGCTCTTGGGCTTCATTGTCTCTAGTAGAGGAATTGAAGCCAATCTGGCCAAAATCCGAGCTCTGTCACAGTTGGCTATCCCAACGGAGCTCAAACAAATCTAGAAATTAACTGGATGTGTGGCGGCTCTAAGCCGCTTTATCTCCCGCTTAGGAGAAAAGGCATTACCCCTTTATTGCCTCCTTCGGCGCACCGAACACTTCGAGTGGACGGACGCTTCCACAGCCGGATTGGAAGAAATAAAAGCCATACTAGCAACCAACCCAATCCTGGCCGCGCCAAACATCAGCGAACCAATGCTGTTGTACATTGCGGCAACTCATCAGGTTGTAAGCGCAGTGCTCGTCGTCGAACGAGAAGCGGACGGACATAAATTCCCTCTTCAAAAGCCGGTATATTATGTATCCACTGTCCTCACTCCATGCAAATCATGGTACCCACATTATCAAAAGATAGCCTATGCGGTATTCATGGCATCCCGGAAGCTGCGACACTACTTTCAAGAGTGTTCGATTACAGTAGCCTCGGAAGTGCCACTTGATGATATTATAAACAACCGTGACGCCACGGGCCGGATTGCCAAATGGGCCATTGAGCTCCTCCCGTTCGACATAACATACAAACCTCGGCGAGCCATTAAATCGCAAGTATTGGCCGACTTTGTCGCCGAATGGACGGAAGCCGAACTCCCTAAAGAGTACGGCGCATACTCCAATTGGATCATGCACTTCGACGGCTCCAAAATGCTGGCTGGTCTGGGGGCTGGCGTCGTCCTGACGTCCCCAACCGGAGATACAGTTCAATACGTACTGCAGATACTGTATACAGACTCCAACAACGCAGCCGAATATGAAGCCCTGTTACATGGTCTTCGGATGGCAGTTTCCATGGGCATTCAACGCCTGGAGGTGCTTGGGGATTCGAACCTTGCAATATCCCAAATAAATGGAGACTTCGATGCCAAGAATCTGAAGATGGCGGCCTATCGAAATGCCGTCCTAAAGATGTCAGCTCGGTTCGAGGGGCTCGAATTTCACCATGTGGCTCGGGAAAACAATCAGGCGGCGGATATCCTCGCCCGCATCGGCGCAAAACACGATGCGGTCCCCCAACATCTTTTTGGAGAGGTTGTTTAAGCCATCCGTGGTATGGGAAGGGGACACCGGTAACAATAGTCCGGACCCGGCCAAAATGCCCGATACCGAACACTCTGACATAATCGGAGGCTCTGCCACCGAAATAACACCTTCAACCCACGTAATAATGGCCATCATTGCCCCATGGATAGAACCATTCCTGGCCTACCTAACTAGGCAGGAACTCCCCAAGGACCAAAATGAGGCACGCTGCATAGTGTGGTGATCTAAAGCCTACATGGTCCACGAGGGAGAGCTGTATAAGAAAAGCACTACCGGAGTCCTTCAAAGATGCATCTCCGAAGAGGAAGGGCGGAAGCTTTTGGAAGAAATTCACGCCGGACTCGGCGGCCACCACGCCTCAGCCCGGGCCCTTGTAAGCAAGGCCTTCCGTACAGGGTTTTATTGGCCGACGACCCGGGCAGACGCACAGGACTTGGTCCAACGCTGCGTCGGTTGCCAACTTTTTGCAAACCAAAGCCACATGCCACTCACCGCCCTCCAAACAATCCCCATTACCTGGCCCTTTGCGGTCTGGGGGCTTGACATGGTTGGACCCCTTAAAGGGGGAACCCATAAGAAAAAAATACTTACTGGTCATGGTGGATAAATTCACCAAATGGATAGAAGCCAAACCTGTTAAAACAGCGAATCCGGACCGGTGATAGACTTCATATCTGGGGTTGTACACCGTTATGGCGTCCCCCACAGCATCATCACTGACAACGACATGAACTTCATGGCCGATGAGTTAAAACTCTGGTGCAGCAACATGGGCATCAAGCTCGATTATGCTTCCGTCTATCACCCACAAACCAACGGCCAAGTTGAGCGAGCAAATGGTCTTATCATGAGCGGCATTAAACCAAGATTAGTGCGGTCCTTAAAGGAGTCTAACATGCACTGGGTAGAGGAGCTCGACTCCATACTCTGGGGGCTGCGGACCACGCCGAATTGTACTACCAGATATACACCCTTATTATGGTGTACGGCGCAGAGGCAGTTCTGCCCTGCGACATAATTCATGACTCACCTCGAGTGCGCATGTACGAAGAAAGAGAAGCCGAGCTCGATCGGCAGGATAGTATGGACACCCTGGAGGAGGAGCGCGACATGGCAAAAGCCCGTTCCGCATTTTATCAGCAACATGCTCGCAGATACCAAAGCAGAGAAGTACGGGCCAAAACTTATAACGTTGGCGAGTTAGTTCTACGCCTGCCGGAGAAGAAAAAGACCAAGCTCGAGCCCAAATGGGCAGGTCCCTTCATTATTGACCAAGTTCTGACTGGTGGAGCGTACCGTCTGCGGGATGCATCAAATAATCGACTTGAGCCGAACCCATGGAACGCAGCCAGGCTCCGAAGATTCTACGCCTAGCGCCGGACTCTATGTTCGTCTCCTTCCTCTGTCCATTTTTTGCATATACATTATCTGCCTTTTTTCTCTTTCTTTCTTTTATTCTTTCTCAAGGCCTTCAAGGGCCAACTTGTGCCTCGCTTGCACACTATAGACGCGCTAAGCGCGCTCATTATACCTGGGGGCTTCTTACACAGAAGCTTAATTATCTATCTGGGCTTCATGCCCCGCACATGTGTTATTCTTCCGCATGTACCTTTTCTTCACCATTATATGCATCGATATGACTTAAGTTTTGGACAAGACGGGTTGCCTGGCTCTTGTATTTATGCCCTACGTTCCCGTTAATTTGGCTAGGGCATAAGGGGGGCACCTCTACAATTGTTACTGCCGGGTCAGCCGGATGTGTACCTCAGACTGGGTGAAGCCGAAAGCTAGCGTTCTTAAGGGAATATTTGGTCGGCGAACAAAAGATGATTTTTATTTATTTTCCATATATGCCCCCAGATGTTTTTGCCTGCGTCTCCGCTCGCAGTTCGGACATGCACTTTAGGGCATGCGTACCCAGGGAAAGGAACCCCTAATGGAACTATTCTCCCTGGAAGATGTTTCTTACTACCCATGTAATATAACATAACTAGTTGGGTACTTGTCTGTTCAAGCACTAGTAACCCCTACGTATGGTTTCCACGCATACCCCGGTTCTTATATAACTGAGCGGGTATTCGGACACACTCCAGACTATCGGGTCCCGAGGTTGAAGCAAAAAGGTACGCCATGATAAATGATTTACAATCCGGCTAGAAGGCATTATACATGTCACTTTAATTACATAGTCATGTGGACTGACTAAATTCCTCTTCTATACCATCCAACAGGCGGTCTACTACAATCCTGTTGGGAATACTTTGCGGCTAATTCTACTTGCCCATAGACTAAGCTAACGGGGATCTCTTTCCCATCGGGCCCCATAGGTCCGACCTTGGCCATGTGGTTTGGGTCAGCCTTGGTATACCGCGTCTTCACCATGGCCCAGGCTTCCCTGGCACCTTAACGGCAGGCCGATATCTTCCATAATCGGAAGCGTCGTCGTGCTCCCTTGAGCTTCTCTGCAAGCTCTCCAATGCCTTCTGGCAGGGAGATGGATGGCCACAAGGCCTGGGCAATACCTTGCATCACCTGCCGAACTTGTTCGTGCAGTTGTGAGAGCTCGGATAGAAGATCACCCGCAGACCTAGGCATCTCCTCCGCGGGACGACCCGTCAGCATACCTGCAGACATAACTCTGTTAGCTGGCTTCTCTGCTGCCCCCTTTTTAAGGATTCGTTCAAACACTTACTGAAAATGCCGCGTCGAAGCCGCTTATTCTGCTTCTCGGAGTCCGCAAGCTGGGCTCGAACATCTTTCAGTTCCACGCTCAGCTTGGTATTGACATCTTGGAGATTGTTTTTTTCCCGCCTGACCTCAGTCGGCACGCGTTCGCCAGCCTTTAGCTGTCGTACGACATGCTGGTCCTCCGGATTCTCTCTGGATTCATCTGCAGCATCTATTGTTAGATCTGCAGCCATGCCGTCCGCTATATGGTACCTATCATTTTTGAAAGAAATGTTACCAGCTGGGGACTTTTTAGGTTCCTTCAATGCGGCAACAGCGGCCCGAAGTTGGGTCTTGCATTCCTCCAGCTCCTGTGACAGTCGAGTGTTCTTCTCTGTAAGAACCTGCACAATAGATGATCCTTAAATCACTTCTGCTAACTGTTTCAAGTCTCAAGGGCTACTGATACATATAATCGTCAGATTTGCTTACTCGTACATCCCTTACATACTGGTCCGTGGCTCTGGCTAAACCATTTTGAGTAGCACGGAGGTACGCCTCTCCAGAATTGAAGGCATCAAATGCCTCTGGTGAGAAGCAAGCGTCATGGAGTACGGCCCGGCGACGCATATGATTCATAGCGCTCTCCACTTCTGAATTTGTAGCGGATAGTCTATCCGCATCCTTTGTAGGGGGATTATCTGGCGTCTGCCCCATGTTGGCTTCCGCCCCTATGTCCGGTCCTGGAGCCCGACTGGTGGAAGCGTGATCGGCAGCCTCACCCGACATATTCTGGCGAGCCTTTTTTCTGTTAAAGAAACATGGACGTCATTACATTTTGAGAAAGATGACAACCACAGAGCGGGGTTTTTGTCATACCTCTGCGTCGGCGTCTTCATCTTGATCGCCTTCCTTTTTGGCCTGCCCGGCCTCGGTGCCTCTTGTTGGCGAGTTGCTGCGGGTTCGGCACGGCGTCCCGAATGCCTTCCCTATAAAACACCATATGTATATGGTAGGTGAAGTGTCTAAAAGGGGATCCTAGTTTTTGGAGTTGGGTTTTTTGTTTTTTCTTACGTGCGACGCAGGAAGCAGTCCGGGATAGTCGGTCGTAATGGCCACCATGGTGTCATCACAGCTTAATTGATAGAACCGCTGGTCTATCAGCTCCACGAATATGTCCGGATCTTCTTCGAGTCTGGGACCGAGGGCCCGGTCAGGATCCTCTGGTTGTGGAGATGCACTACAAAAAAAATACACTTCCGTGATGATACGTGTTTGTCACAATAGGTCGTGTTTTTTTTCATGCATGTACATCCATGACAAATTTATGACAGAATCAAGATAGTCATACCTGTGCTGTCGTAGAAGTGTTCCATGACATTACCAAAATTATCATCACGGAAGTGTCCACTTCCATGATGATAAATCGCGCGTCACAGAAGTGCTTTCGTCAAGGGTGACCGACATGTGGCATCCACCGTAACAGAAGGCCGTTAAGCTATCGGGTCGGGTTTTGGATCCGATAACCCGTTAACAGCCCCGACCAATGGGGATTTTCCACGTGTAAAATCATCATTGGCTAGAGGAAACACGTGTCGGCCCATCGTTGGGACAGATGTCATCCACTCATTGGATAGGAGGCGCCTATGATAGGTCGACACGTGGCACGACCCAACAGTGGCCCATTCCGATGAAAAAGGCCGGCCCAGTAAAAATTAGCAGGCCGGCCCATATAAGGCCTACTTGTGTCAGGTCCATTTAAGCCCACGGCCCATACGAGATGTGCCAATTCGGCCCGTTAAAGATTTGACGCCATTGCAGCCCATCGTCAGTTCGAGCCCGTTAACAGCCCGCTATATATTTGGGCTCAATATCGGCCCGATGAGATTTCGGCCTGTTAACGGTCCATTTAATGGATGGGCCAATTTTTAGGATGTACATTTTTCGGCCTTTTAGCGACCCATTTAAATGTTGGGCTAATTTCCAGCCCGGTGTGTCTTTCAGCCTGTTGACGGCCCATAAATCTGATGGGCCATTTGTAGTCGGACCCGGCCTTTTAGTAGCCCATTTAAGTGTTGGGCCAATTTCTGGCCCGGTGTCACTTTCAGCCTGTTCACGGCCCATAAATCAGTTGGGCCAATTGTAGCTGGACCTGAGTTTTGGCCTTTTAACGACCCATTTAAGTGTTGGGCCAATTCCCGGCCCTGTGTGCCTTTCGGCCTGTTAACGGACCATAAATGAGTTGGGCCATTTGTAGTTGGACCTTAGTTTTGGCCTCTTAATGGCCCATGCCCTTCATGGTCCAATACCACCCCGGTTTCTCTTTCAGCCTGCTAAAGGCCCATAACACAGTTGGACCGTTTACAATATGACCTGACTTTCGGCCTCTTAGCTGCCCATGCTCTTCATGGTCCAATACAAGCCCGCTGTCTCTTTCGGCCTACTAAAGGCCTACAGTATGGTTGGGCCATATGTAGCCCAAACTTAGTAACGACCTGTTAACGGCCCGTGAAATAAATTGGGGCCACCTGTTGCCTGCTTCGATGTCTGCCTGTTAACGACCCGGGAGGTAAGAGGGCCGACCATTAACTTTCGGCCTAGTAACGACCCATTAACTTAATGGGCCCACTAAAGTTCGTTCATGTCTTTAGGCCAAATTAGATCATTTGAGCCCATTACGACGAGCAAAGGTACGGCATACAGGGAATAACGTTGCACATCCAGAATATATTACAGGAAATTACATCCACTAGGTAATCAAAGATTGATGCCAGTGCAAATAAATGAGCAGAACCTAACCATCTACAATGTCACAATCTGCAACCTCAGCACAGATGACGCCCATAAGCATGTGGGCAAGTTCTTGCTGCTTTGCCACACTGTCTCTGGAAACATTGATCAGTTGTTGTGTCGCATGACTCTGCACCTCTGATTCATCCACCATTTCCATCATTGCTTCAGCCATTAATTGGTTCACAAACATACATTTATTCCGTTGCATTCGAGACAGAGGATACTGAACAGATTCAGATGGAGATTTTGGCAGGCTTGTATTATTGATAGTGGAGAGTGTCTTGACAACTGCATCATAACATAAATTAGGACGGGAACCAAATAGATTAATCATGAGTTATTGCCATATTACCTGGCCTAGATTTACTGGAAAGAAACAATGGGGTTGCCTTGCTGTTTTCAGAGTTTGTCTTCTTATCTTCAGCAGCCTGCACAAAATTAACACACTAGCATTGCTATCATTGGCCAAGTCAGATAATAGGAAAGCAACATTGACACAACGAACGTTTGGGCAACTAGCCTACACCAAATTAACACAATATGGCATAGCTATCACCAGCCAGGTAAGGTAATACGAAAGCAACATTGACACAATGAATGAATGGGCAACCAGAGAAGCACTACAATTCAGTAATGTGCGTGATATGAGATAGCACATTCATGCAGCTCAGTACGCAAAACTACCAGGTAGTTTTCCTTACAAAAATCAACATTGGCGCCTTTAACATTTTGCTACAACTAATTTTAGATCAGATAAAGGTTAGATTCATGCCGATTAACAAAATACATGCTGATGTAAAAATATAGTGATATACAACAGGTACTTACATCAGCACTGGAGCACAGAGAATTCCGGCAAGATATTTTCCTCGAATACGATCCCAATGGAGGAAGTCTTGTATCGTTTAACCTTATTTTCTAAAAGAGAGACGGGTAAGAAACATGTAGAAAATATGATCAGAATGCTATAAAATTTCATGATGTGAGGATACACACACGCTTCTTAGAATGGAGTTGACGTTCTTTTGCTGGACTGGAGCGGACTAGTTCTTTGGCCACTGGAATCTGCTTATTATCAGTGGGAGTTGGGTTTCTCTGTGCTGGAGTAGTATCTATGAAAAATGGAGTTGGTTTATTATCTCCTGGCGTTTGGATCTTTTGCAAAGACCTGGTTTGTAACCCTTCAGATTCTAACATAGCCGTCTTCCCCTTGCATGCCTTATATAGAAGAATGGTGATTCGGTTATAAAACATGCTACAGCAGAGATGGAATAGGTACTGAAGAATAGAAAGGCATGACATATTGACATGTATTCACTCCATCCGGAAATAAATGGATGGGACTAGGCATATTTCAGTTCTAGATACATCCAGTTTTATCCATTTCTGCGACATTTAATCCGGACGAAGGGAGTATGATGTAAGAGCTAGGGATACGACAGGACAACACAGTAAAAAACACTGAAAAACCCACTGCAGAACCAAATTATTCAAACCCACTGATATGAGATAGTACACTCATGCAGCTCAGGATGCAAAACTACCAGGCAATTTTCCTTGCAAAAATCAACATTGTGGCCTTTAACCATACATTTTGCTACAACTAAATTTAGATCAGATAAAGGTTGGATTCACACTGATTAACAAAATACATGCTGATGTAAAAAATATAGTGATATACAACAAGTACTTACATCTACATTGGAGCACAGAGAATTCCTGCAAGAATCTTTCCTCATAAACGATACCATTGCAGAAAATCTTCTATCTGCTAAAATTTCATGATGCAAGGATATGAGAGATGGGCAAGAAACATGGGTAAGAAACATGTAGAAAATATGATCAGCATGCTATAAAATTTCATGATGCAAGGATACGCACACGCTTCTTAGAATTGAGTTGACATATTTTTGCTGGACTGAAGCGGACTAGTTCTTTGGCCACTGGAATCTGCTTATTATCAGTAGGAGTTGGGTTTCTCTGTGCTGGAGCAGTATCTATAAAAACTGGAGTTGGTTTATTATCTCCTGGCATTTGGATCTTTTGCAAATGCCTTGTTTGTAACCCTTCAGATTCTAACATAGTCGTCTTCCCCTTGCATGCCTTGTATAGAAGAATGGTGCTTTAATTATAAAACATGCGGCAACAGAGAGATGGAATAGGTACTGAAGAATAGAAAGGCATGACATATTGACATGTATTCCCTCCATCCGGAAAAAATGGATGGGTCTAGGCGTATTTCAGTTCTAGATACATCCTTTTTTATCCATTTCGGCAACATGTAATCCGGACGGAGGGAGTATGGTGTAAGAGCTAGGGATACGATAGGACAACACAGCAAAAAAACACTAGTTGAATGTAAAACTATATGCTAGCGGAATACGTACAGAAATAACTAAGGCAACATACACGTGTATGATTGAGAAAATAAGATGGCATTGCAACAGAGCACTAGAACAACACTTCAATGTAAAAAACATGGTATGGTAGACAGATGAAGTACATACTGATGAATAACAATGCATAAGATATTCAGAAGCATGATGTCCAAATTAAGCAGATGGCATTGCGATAGAGTAGAATGACAGTACTTGAATTTGAAAACATGTTATCATGAATGGAATAGGTACTGAAAAACAGGAAGGCATGACATATTTACATGCATGATCAGCATGCTAAGCACATGTCATTGCAACAGAGTAGATACACTCCAGGACATTATATGCATGTTGTACCCATATCACAGGCCAAGTTAGAGCAAGGACCTTGTGGGGTGAAGAGGATTCATCATCTTTCTGCAAGTCTTCTGAAGAACGGCCTTTACATGTTCCATCATATTGGGTACCATTGACATCAAGTTTATTGGCCTTTACATTGCTCCGTGAGGTTCTTGTGGATATATCAGTGTGTGCAATTATATCTGACATGCATGGAAGATAGCTAGTAGTTAGATTTATGTAATGAGTGCCTGTAGGAGACGACATAAATAGTAGGACTGGGGTTAACTAGCAGCAACAGGTCTCATAAACTAAAGGGAGAACACAGATGAAAGCTACAGAATATGTATCGTTTGTACTCTAGATTAACTAGATGGTACACAAAAGTATTAAAGAACAACATAGGAAATACTAGAAGTGGTATAATACTATAATCACCAGCCTGTGGGATATCATTGGCTGATGGATGATAACTATGGAACAATGTTACCTAAAGAACAAGTATCTTAGCTGAACTATGGAACAATGTTAACTCCTGAACAAGATGAAGGAAATATGCCCTAGAGGCAATAATAAAGTTATTATTTATTTCCTTATATCATGATAAATGTTTATTATTCATGCTAGAATTGTATTAACCAGAAACATAATACATGTGTGAATACATAGACAAACAGAGTGTCACTAGTATGCCTCTACTTGACTAGCTCGTTAATCAAAGATGGTTATGTTTCCTAACCATGAACAAAGAGTTGTTATTTGATTAACGAGGTCACATCATTAGTTGAATGATCTGATTGACATTACCCATTCCATTAGCTTAGCACCCGATCGTTTAGTATGTTGCTATTGCTTTCTTCATGACTTATACATGTTCCTATAACTACGAGATTATGCAACTCCCGTTTACCGGAGGAACACTTTGGGTACTACCAAACGTCACAACATAACTGGGTGATTATAAAGGAGTATTACAGGTGGCTCCAAAGGTAGATGTTGGGTTGGGGTATTTCGAGATTAGGATTTGTCACTCCGATTGTCGGAGAGGTATCTCTGGGCCCTCTCGGTAATGCACATCACATAAGCCTTGCAAGCACTGCAACTAATATGTTAGTTGTTAGATGATGTATTATGGAACGAGTAAAGAGACTTGCCAGTAACGAGATTGAACTAGGTATTGGATACCGACGATCGAATCCCGGGCAAGTAACATACCGATGACAAAGGGAACAACATATGTTGTTATGCGGTCTGACCGATAAAGATCTTCGTAGAATATGTAGGAGCCAATATGGGCATCCAGGTCCCGCTATTGGTTATTGACCGGAGACGTGTCTCGGTCATGTCTACATTGTTCTCGAACCGTAAGGTCCGCACGCTTAACGTTACGATGACAGTTATTATAAGTTTATGCATTTTGATGTACCGAAGTTAGTTCGGAGTCCCGGATGTGATCACGGACATGACGAGGAGTCTCGAAATGGTCGAGACATAAATATTGATATATTGGAAGCCTATATTTGGACATCGGAATTGTTCCGGGTGAAATCGGCATTTTACCGGAGTACCGGGGGGGGGGGGGGGGGGGCGGGGGGTTACCAGAACCCCCCGGGGGGTTATTGGGCCAACATGGGCCTTAAGGGAGAAGAGGAGAGGAGGCAAGAGGTGGCCGCGCGCCCCTCCCCTTCCTAGTCCGAATAGGACAAGGGAAGGGGGCCGACGCCCCCCCTTTCCTTCCTCTCTTCCTCCTATTCTCCCCCTTCTCTCCTAGTCCAACTAGGAGTCCTACTCCCGGTGGGAGTAGGACTCCCCTTGGCGCGCCACACCTTGGCCGGCCGCCTCCTCCCCTTGCTCCTTTATATACGGGGGCAGGGGGCACCCCAAGACACACAAGTTGATCCTTGAGATCGTTCCTTAGCCGTGTGCGGTGCCCCCTGCCACCATATTCCACCTCGATCATATCGTTGCAGTGCTTAGGCGAAGCCCTGCGTCGGTAGAACATCAAGATCGTCACCACACCGTCGTGCTGACGGAACTCCTCCCCGAAGCTTTGCTGGATCGGAGCCCGGGGATCGTCATCGAGCTGTACGTGTGCTAAGAACTCGGAGGTGCCGGAGTAACGGTGCTTGGATCGGTCGGACCGGGAAGAAGACGTACGACTACTTCCTCTATGTTGTGTCAACGCTTCCGTTGCGATCTACAAGGGTACGTAGATCAGACTCTCCCCCTCGTTGCTATGCATCACCATGATCTTGCGTGTGCGTAGGAATTTTTTTGAAATTACTACATTCCCCAACAGTGGCATCCGAGCCTAGGTTTATGGTTTGATGTTATATGCACGAGTAGAACACAAGTGAGTTGTGGGCGATACAAGTCATACTGCCTACCAGCATGTCATACTTTGGTTCGGCGGTATTGTTGGACGAGACGACCCGGACCAACCTTACGCGTACGCTTACACGAGACCGGTTCCCCCGACGTGCTTTGCACACAGGTGGCTTGCGGGCGACTGTCTCTCCAACTTTAGTTGAACCGAGTGTGGCTACGCCCGGTCCTTGCGAAGGTTAAAACGGAGTCTATTTGACAAACTATCGTTGTGGTTTTGATGCGTAGGTGAGATTGGTTCTTGCTTAAGCCCGTAGCAGCCACGTAAAACTTGCAACAACAAAGTAGAGGACGTCTAACTTGTTTTTGCAGGGCATGTTGTGATGTGATATGGTCAAGACATGATGCTAAATTTTATTGTATGAGATGATCATGTTTTGTTACCGAGTTATCGGCAACTGGCAGGAGCCATATGGTTATCGCTTTATTGTATGCAATGCAATCGCGATGTAATGCTTTACTTTATCACTAAGCGGTAGCGATAGTCGTGGAAGCATAAGATTGGCGAGACGACAACAATGCTACGATGGAGATCAAGGTGTCGCGCCGGTGACGATGGTGATCATGACGGTGCTTCGGAGATGGAGATCACAAGCACAAGATGATGATGGCCATATCATATCACTTATATTGATTGCATGTGATGTTTATCTTTTTTATGCATCTTATCTTGCTTTGATTGACGGTAGCATTATAAGATGATCTCTCACTAAATTATCAAGAAGTGTTCTCCCTGAGTATGCACCATTGCCAAAGTTCGTCGTGCCCAAACACCACGTGATGATCGGGTGTGATAAGCTCTACGTCCATCTACAACGGGTGCAAGCCAGTTTTTGCACACGCAGAATACTCAGGTTAAACTTGACGAGCCTAGCATATGCAGATATGGCCTCGGAACACGGAGACCGAAAGGTCGAGCGTGAATCATATAGTAGATATGATCAACATAACGATGTTCACCATTGAAAACTACTCCATCTTTGATGATCGGTTATGGTTTAGTTGATTTGGATCACGTGATCACTTAGAGGATTAGAGGGATGTCTATCTAAGTGGGAGTTCTTAAGTAATTTGATTAATTGAACTTAAACTTATCATGAACTTAGTACCTGATAGTATCTTGCTTGTTTATGTTGATTGTAGATAGATGGCTCGTGCTGTTGTTCCGTTGAATTTTAATGCGTTCCTTGAGAAAGCAAAGTTGAAAGATGATGGTAGCAATTACACGGATTGGGGCCGTAACTTGAGGATTATCCTCATTGCTGCTCAGAAGAATTACGTCCTGGAAGCACCGCTGGGTGCCAGGCCTGCTGCTGGAGCAACGCCAGATGTTATGAAAGTCTGGCAAAGCAAAGCTGATGACTACTCGATAGTTCAATGTGCCATGCTTTACAGCTTAGAATCGGGACTTCAACGATGTTTTGAACGTCATGGAGCATATGAGATGTTCCAGCAGTTGAAGTTAATATTTCAAGCAAATGCCCGAATTGAGAGATATGAAGTCTCCAATAAGTTCTATAGCTGCAAGATGGAGGAGAATGGTTCTGTCAGTGAGCATATACTCAAAATGTCTGGGTATAATAATCACTTGATTCAGATGGGAGTTAATCTTCCAGATGATTGCGTCATTGACAGAATTCTCCAATCACTGCCACCAAGCTACAAGAGCTTCGTGATGAACTATAATATGCAAGGGATGAACAAGACTATTCCCGAGCTCTTCACAATGCTGAAAGCTGCGGAGGTAGAAATCAAGAAGGAGCATCAAGTGTTGATGGTTAACAAGACCACTAGTTTCAAGAAAAAGGGCAAAGGGAAGAAGAAGGGGAACTTCAAGAAGAACGGCAACCAAGTTGCTGCTCTGGAGAAGAAACCCAAGTCTGGACCTGAGCCTGAAACTGAGTGCTTCTACTGCAAGCAAACTGGTCACTGGAAGCGGAACTGCCCCAAGTATTTGGCGGATAAGAAGGATGGCAAGGTGAACAAAGGTATATGTGATATACATGTTATTGATGTGTACCTTACTAGAGCTCGCAGTAGCACCTGGGTATTTGATACTGGTTCTATTGCTAATATTTGCAACTCGAAACAGGGGCTACAGATTAAGCGAACACTGGCGAAGGACGAGGTGACGATGCGCGTGGGAAACGGTTCCAAAGTCGATGTGATCGCGGTCGGCACGCTACCTCTACATCTACCTTCGGGATTAATATTAGACCTAAATAATTGTTATTTGGTGCCAGCGTTAAGCATGAACATTATATCTGGATCTTGTTTGATGCGAGACGGTTATTCATTTAAATCAGAGAATAATGGTTGTTCTATTTATATGAGTAATATCTTTTATGGTCATGCACCTTTGAAGAGTGGTCTATTTTTGATGAATCTCGATAGTAGTAACACAAATATTCATAACGTTGAAATCAAAAGATGCAGAGTTGATAATGATAGTGCAACTTATTTGTGGCACTGCCGTTCAGGTCATATCGGTGTAAAGCGATGAAGAAACTCCATACTGATGGGCTTTTGGAACCACTTGATTATGAATCACTTGGTACTTGCGAACCGTGCCTCATGGGCAAGATGACTAAAACACCATTCTCCGGTACTATGGAGAGAGCAACAGATTTGTTGGAAATCATACATACCGATGTATGTGGTCCGATGAATATTGAGGCTCGTGGCAGATATCGTTATTTTCTCACTTTCACAGATGATTTAAGCAGATATGGGTATATCTACTTAATGAAACATAAGTTTGAAACATTTGAAAAGTTCAAAGAATTTCAGAGTGAAGTTGAAAATCATCGTAACAAGAAAATAAAGTTTCTACGATCTGATCGTGGAGGAGAATATTTGAGTTACGAGTTTGGTGTACATTTGAAAAATTGTGGAATAGTTTCGCAACTCACGCCACCCGGAACACCACAGCGTAATGGTGTGTCCAAACGTCGTAATCGTACTTTACTAGATATGGTGCAATCTATGATGTCTCTTACTGATTTACCACTATCATTTTGGGGTTATGCTTTAGAGACGGCCGCATTCACGTTAAATAGGGCACCATCAAAATCTGTTGAGACGACGCCTTATGAACTATGGTTTGGCAAGAAACCAAAGTTGTCGTTTCTTAAAGTTTGGGGCTGCGATGCTTATGTGAAAAAGCCTCAACCTGATAAGCTCGAACCCAAATCGGAGAAATGTGTCTTCATAGGATACCCAAAGGAAACTATTGGGTACACCTTCTATCACAGATCCGAAGGCAAGACATTCGTTGCTAAGAATGGATCATTTCTAGAGAAGGAGTTTCTCTCGAAAGAAGTGAGTGGGAGGAAAGTAGAACTTGACGAGGTAACTGTACCTGCTCCCTTATTGGAAAATAGTACATCATAGAAAACTGTTTCTGCGACACCTATACCAATTAGTGAGGAAGCTAATGATGATGATCATGAAACTTCAGGACAAGATACTACTGAACCTCGTAGATCAACCAGAATGAGATCCGCACCAGAGTGGTACGGTAATCCAGTTCTAGAAGTCATGCTACTAGATCATGATGAACCTACGAACTATGAAGAAGCGATGGTGAGCCCAGATTCCGCAAAGTGGCTAGAAGCCATGAAATCTGAGATGGGATCCATGTATGAGAACAAAGTATGGACTTTGGTTGACTTGCCCGATGATCGGCAAGCAATTGAGAATAAATGGATCTTCAAGAAAAAGACTGACGCTGACGGTAATATTACTGTCTATAAAGCTCGACTTGTCGCAAAAGGTTTTTGACAAGTTCAAGGGGTTGACTACGATGAGACCTTCTCACCCGTAGCAATGCTTAAGTGTGTCAGAATCATGTTAGCAATTGCCGCATTTTATGATTATGAAATTTGGCAGATGGATGTCAAAACTGCATTCCTGAATGGATTTCTGGAAGAAGGGTTGTATATGATGCAACCGGAAGGTTTTGTCGATCCAAAGGGAGCTAACAAAGTGTGCAAGCTCCAGCGATCCATTTATGGACTGGTGCAAGCCTCTCGGAGTTGGAATAAATGCTTTGATAGTGTGATCAAAGCATTTGATTTTATACAGACTTTTGGTGAAACCTGTATTTACAAGAAAGTGAGTGGGAGCTCTATAGCATTTCTGATATTATATGTGGATGACATATTGCTGATTGGAAATGATATAGAATTTCTGGATAGCATAAAGGGATACTTGAATAAGAGTTTTTCAATGAAAGACCTCGGTGAAGCTGCTTACATATTAGGCATAAAGATCTATAGAGATAGATCAAGACGCTTAATTGGACTTTCACAAAGCACATACCTTGACAAGATTTTGAAGAAGTTCAAAATGGATCAAGCAAAGAAAGGGTTCTTGCCTGTGTTACAAGGTGTGAAGTTGAGTCAGACTCAATGCCCGACCACTGCAGAAGATAGAGAGAAAATGAAAGATGTTCCCTATGCTTCAGCCATATGCTCTATCATGTATGCAATGCTATGTACCAGACCTGATGTGTGCTTGCTATAAGTTTAGCAGGGAGGTACCAAAGTAATCCAGGAGTGGATCACTGGACAGCGGTCAAGAACATCCTGAAATACCTGAAAAGGACTAAGGATATGTTTCTCGTATATGGAGGTGACAAAGAGCTCACCGTAAGAGGTTACGTTGATGCAAGCTTTCACACTGATACGGACGATTCTAAATCGCAAACTGGATACGTGTTTACATTAAACGGTGGAGCTGTCAGTTGGTGCAGTTCTAAACAAAGCGTCGTAGCAGGATCTACATGTGAAGCGGAGTACATAGCTGCTTCAGAAGCAGCGAACGAAGGAGTCTGGATGAAGGAGTTCATATCCGATCTAGGTGTCATACCTAGTGCATCAGGTCCAATGAAAATCTTTTGTGACAATACTGGTGCAATTGCCTTGGCAAAGGAATCCAGATTTCACAAGAGGACCAAGCACATCAAGAGACGCTTCAATTCCATCCGGGATCTAGTCCAGGTGGGAGACATAGATATTTGCAAGATACATACGGATCTGAATATTGCAGACCCGTTGACTAAGCCTCTTCCACAAGCAAAACATGATCAGCACCAAGGCTCCATGGGTGTTAGAATCATTACTGTGTAATCTAGATTATTGACTCTAGTGCAAGTGGGAGACTGAAGGAAATATGCCCTAGAGGCAATAATAAAGTTATTATTTATTTCCTTATATCATGATAAATGTTTATTATTCATGCTAGAATTGTATTAACCAGAAACATAATACATGTGTGAATACATAGACAAACTTAGTGTCACTAGTATGCCTCTACTTGACTAGCTCATTAATCAAAGATGGTTATGTTTCCTAACCTTGAACAAGGTGTTGTTATTTGATTAACAAGGTCACATCATTGGTTGAATGATCTGATTGACATGACCCATTCCATTAGCTTAGCACCCGATCGTTTAGTATGTTGCTATTGCTTTCTTCATGACTTATCCATGTTCCTATGACTATGAGATTATGCAACTCCCATTTCCCGGAGGAACACTTTGTGTGCTACCAAACGTCACAACGTAACTGGGTGATTATAAAGGAGCTCTACAGGTGTCTCCGAAGGTAGATGTTGGGTTGGCGTATTTCGAGATTAGGATTTGTCACTCCGATTGTCGGAGAGGTATCTCTGGGCCCTCTCGGTAATGCACATCACATAAGCCTTGCAAGCATTACAACTGATGAGTTAGTTGCGAGATGATGTATTATGGAATGAGTAAAGAGACTTGCCGGTAACGAGATTGAACTGGGTATTGGATACCGACGATCGAATCTCGGGCAAGTAACATACCGATGACAAAGGGAACAACATATGTTGTTATG
This sequence comes from Triticum monococcum, assembly GCA_034509565.1. Taxonomy (NCBI): domain Eukaryota; kingdom Viridiplantae; phylum Streptophyta; class Magnoliopsida; order Poales; family Poaceae; genus Triticum; species Triticum monococcum. The sequence continues at coordinate 497,157,496 of CM067845.1, read as the reverse complement.
CGGTCTGACCGATAAAGATCTTCATAGAATATGTAGGAGCCAATATGGGCATCCAGGTCCCGCTATTGGTTATTGACCGGAGATGTATCTCAGTCATGTCTACATTGTTCTCGAACTGTAGGGTCCGCACGCTTAACGTTACGATGACAGTTATTATGAGTTTATGCATTTTGATGTACCGAAGTTAGTTCGGAGTCCCGGATGTGATCACGGACATGACGAGGAGTCTTGAAATGGTCGAGACATAAAGATTGATATATTGGAAGCCTATATTTGGACATCGGAAGTGTTCTGGGTGAAATCGGGATTTTACCGGAGTACCGGGAGGTTACCGGAACCCCCCGGGAACCAGATGGGCCTTAATGGGCTTTAGTGGAAAGGAGAAAGGGGAAGCCCAAGGTGGCCGCGCACCTCCCCCCTTCCCCTAGTCCTATTAGGACTAGGAGAGGTGGTCGGCCCCCTCTCTCTCTTTCCCCCCCTCAAGGAATCCTATTCCAACTAGGATTGGGGGGAATCCTACTCCCAGAGGGAGTAGGACTCCCTTGGCGCGCCCTCCTTGGCCGGCCAGCCCCCTTCCCCTTGGCTCCTTTATATACGGAGGCAGGGGCACCTCTAGACACACAAGTTGATCATTGTGATCGTTCCTTAGCCGTGTGCGGTGCCCCCTGCCACCATATTCCACCTCAATCATATCGTTGTAGTGCTTAGGCGAAGCCCTGCGTCGGTGGAACATCAAGATCGTCACCACGCCGTCGTGCTGACGGAACTCCTCCCCGAAGCTTTGCTGGATCGGAGCCCGGGGATCGTCATCGAGCTGTACGTGTGCTAAGAACTCGGAGGTGCCAGAGTAACGGTGCTTGGATCGGTCGGATCGGGAAGAAGACGTACGACTACTTCCTCTACGTTGTGTCAACGCTTCTGTTGCGATCTACAAGGGTACGTAGATCAGACTCTCCCCCTCATTGATATGCATCACCATGATCTTGCATGTGCGTAGGATTTTTTTTGAAATTACTACGTTCCCCAACAGTACCCGAATTTGCCGGAACGGAAGTTAATCAACATTCTGGCAAACTCAAGGGCCTCTCGGGGTACCTGCAAAATCATCACGACACGAAGGGCCTCTCAAGGGCCACAAGCAGCAGCAGCGTCTCCCAGGACCCCATTTTTTTGCTAAATTTCTTTGAGCAACAATCAGAGCAGAAAATTCAGCATATTTCTATACAACAGCACTGTAAGATGAAGAACAGTTCTACAGCAGCCCATTTATATACAATAGCATCTTTGGTCATACGAATTTCTGAAACAATTCAAATCTGAACTGTATCTTTGGTCATACAAATCTCTGAAACTATACAAATCTGAAATATATATTTGGTCATACAAATTTATGGAACTAATCAAATCTGAACTGTATCTTTGGTCATACAAATCTCTGAAAATTTTCTAAATCTGTGGTCATACAAATTTATGGAACTAATCAAATTCTGGATTCAGAAGTTGGACTTCAAAAATCTATCATGCAAATTACTTGAAGTACTGAAGTTAAATTGTTTTCAATCTGTCCAGATATTGTCAGTGACAATTAGGGTCATTCAGAAAGATGCTGAAGAGAAGAAATTAACTATGTATAGTTTATTCTTTTTGTACCAGGAACTATTTTAGTTTATTATTTATTGTACCAGGGAGGAATATAACAATCTTTTTTGGTATATATCAGGTTTTGGCTGCATTTGCAAATGCATTCCATGTACTGCAACCCTCGAGTCATCTGATGTTCCTGAATCATTGTAGTTTAGGCACCATACAAGATTGTTAGTTCAATGTGCTTTATATCCTAGTTATACTACTGCAGGAAAGGAGGATCATCATACACATATATATGTATAGCAATTGACAGGAGCTTCATCATTTTTAGTAACAACAATACATATATAGCAATTGGAAGCAAACAGATGTACACATAAGATAGAAATGTAGTGCTGAAAGTTTAATGCTTACAAAAGACTTGCTGAAATAGTGAAAAATATGGAGTCACCAAGCTGGCTAAGAAACTCCCAAAGTCCACTAGCAAATCCAAGATCTAATCCTGTTACACACATCATAACAATTTAAGATAATTAGGATAAGGATAGTAGGAAATGAAAAAGAAAGAGCTCAAAAAACAATCACAACAGAAAAATAATAAAAACCTAGTCCTAGAAGAAAATAAATCCTAAAAGAAAAGAAATCCTAAAATCTGGAGCAAGTCCTAGCAGTAGTAGTCCAAATAAAAGGTAACAATGATATTGCAGGAATAGACCTTCCTAAAATAGTCATCCTCCAGGAACACTACTGAACAATTTACAAGGACCACAAACAATATGCAGGAGCACCAATTTGTATGACCAAATGGTAGCTACATGTATGGAAATCTTAACAACATGTGATTTGCACGCATCTATCTATAATGGCCATTACTTATATCTCTATCTGAGAAACCTTAGGAACCCTATGGTTAATTGAAGATAAGCATGGCAGGAATTGAAGGTATGGCAGCAAACTGACAACAAGAAGCAGCAGCCGTGTGACGGCGGCGGCAGCAATGCACGAGCACGTGGGGCCCGGCGTCCGCGCACGAGCGCGCGGGAAAGGCGGCCGCAAGAAGCAGCAGCAGCGGCACGACGGGGCGGCGGCGGCGAGCTCATGCTCCTAACCCTAGGTCGCCGCCCCGTGGGGGCATGGGGATGAGCGGGGGAGAAAGGGAGGGAGGGACAAAGACTAACCGTCGTCGATGAGCAGCAGCCGCGCGGGGAGGCTCGCGCCGCCGTCGAGGAGCGTGTCCGTCGAGCATATACCTCCACAGACGGTGAGGCCACGGTGGCCGGAGGTGGAAGAAGGCGCAAACGGCGAGGAGGAGTCTGGCGAGGGTCGGGGCGGCGGGGGTGGAGTCCGGTGAGGGTCGGGGCGGCGGCGTCGTGGGTCGGGGCAGCGCGCAGGTGGATCTGGTGGCGAGGGAGAGAGGGTCGAAGGGGATCTGGAGAGGGAGAGGGAGGATAGCTAGGGGGAGGGTTCTAATGGCGCACCACCCAGCCGTGCGCCATAAGTATGACTATTCTAATGGCGCACCTCCCCTCGGTGCGCCATTAGAATTTTGTTTTAATCTAGCCCACTTACCATATCTACAGCCTAACCCTATCTACAACAGAACCCACCCACTAGCCCGACTAGTCAGCATGCAGCATACACACCAGGAGGTCCTGGGTTCGATTCCCGGGCTCCCCAATATTTTTTATGCATTTTAAATGCTGTTTTTGATATTTATTTGTGTTTAAATATGTTCAAACTTGTTTAAATCATAACAGTAATATTTTTTTATAAAAATAGTAATAATTTTTTAAAAAATATGTTCAAATTTGTTACTTGAAAATATCATCGGCGGCGGCGGTGGAGCAGGGGAGGGTGCGGGGGTGCCCGTTGGCGGTGGTGGAGCGGGGGAGGGTGCGGGGGGGCGGGTGCTCGTCGGCGGCGGTGGAGCGGGGGAGGGTTGCGGTGGGTCGTCGGCGGCGGTGGAGCTAGCGGGGGAAGGTGCGGGTGGGATCGAGATGGAGGGGGATCGAGATCGAGATGGAGGGGGGATCGAGATCGAGATGGAGAGGGATCGAGATCAAGTGTCCTCATGAATTCAAAAAGTGCCCATGAAATTTAAAAATATTCATGATATCAAAAAGTGCCCATGAAATACAATCGAGAAATGAAGACTACGATTTAAATACAATCGATCTTAGCTAGCTATCTGTTCACAATCTTCTTGCCCTTCTTTTTCACAAATGGAGTTCTTCTGTGGAACGGATGTCCTTTAGGTAGGGTGGTCCTACTTCTTCTTGTGGTGTGTGCTGCTACTTCATCGTCGTCGTCATGTTCGATCTTCGGGTCGCCGTACTTGTCGAAGTCTTGCTCATTGGCTACTCCATCCATTCCGATGATCTTCCTTTTGCCTCTCCTCACGACAACACGACTGGGCTTTGACGGGTCGGTAATGAAGAAGCATTGGTCCACTTGGGAAGCCAGTACCCATGGCTCATTTTTCGCGGTGGAGCAGGGGAGGGTGCGGGGGTGCCTGTTGGCGGTGGTGGAGCGGGGGAGGGTGCGGGGGGGCGGGTGCTCGTCGGCGGCGGTGGAGCGGGGGAGGGTTGCGGTGGGTCGTCGGCGGCGGTGGAGCTAGCGGGGGAAGGTGCGGGTGGGATCGAGATGGAGGGGGATCGAGATCGAGATGGAGGGGGGATCGAGATCGAGATGGAGAGGGATCGAGATCAAGTGTCCTCATGAATTCAAAAAGTGCCCATGAAATTTAAAAATATTCATGATATCAAAAAGTGCCCATGAAATACAATCGAGAAATGAAGACTACGATTTAAATACAATCGATCTTAGCTAGCTATCTGTTCACAATCTTCTTGCCCTTCTTTTTCACAAATGGAGTTCTTCTGTGGAACGGATGTCCTTTAGGTAGGGTGGTCCTACTTCTTCTTGTGGTGTGTGCTGCTACTTCATCGTCGTCGTCATGTTCGATCTTCGGGTCGCCGTACTTGTCGAAGTCTTGCTCATTGGCTACTCCATCCATTCCGATGATCTTCCTTTTGCCTCTCCTCACGACAACACGACTGGGCTTTGACGGGTCGGTAATGAAGAAGCATTGGTCCACTTGGGAAGCCAGTACCCATGGCTCATTTTTCGCGGTGACGTTTGCGCCCACGGTCTTGGATTTGGCTTCGGGTATAACCATGGTGGTGAAATACCGGTCTTCTTTTAGGACGCTCTTGGCCCATCTGACACGGAACATCGGGACCTTCTCTCCAGCGTAGCTCAGCTCCCAGATCTCCTCGATCCTTCTGTAGTATCTGTCCTTGTCGTTACCGGTGTAGGATTCCATCGTTACCCCGGAGTTCTGATAACCATCGCTCTTCATGTCCTTGTCCTCGGTGTAGAATGTGTAGCCGTTGATATCGTACGCCTCATAGGTCACCAAGTTGTGCTCGGCGCCCTGTGACAAGGCGAATATGAGTTGTTCTTCCGCGGAAGAATCTTCATGTAAAGGGTACGACAGAAGCTTCTGCTTGAACCAACGCGTGAAACATGAGTTGTGCTCTTTGAGTATATCTCGGTCCGTCCTCTGTTTGCCTCGGTCATTGTATGTCTTCTCAATAAAGGTTTTGTGCTCTACCACCCAAGGATCGACCACGTCTATGTGTTGTAGCGCGACTAGGTTTGCTCTTTCAAAGTCGGCGAGTCGACCCTCGAAGTCGACATACATTTCGCGGCGACCCTCACAGTGACCCCATCCAGCGAGCCTGCCGAGGTGCCTGTTGATGGGCAGACCAACGGGGTTCTCGATGCCTAGATAATTCGTGCAGCAGGAGATGCACTCTTCGGTCAGAAAGCCCCTATACTTCCCTCTGGACGTGACATGTTGCGAACGTATCCTTTGATGACACCATTCATCCTTTCGAACGGCATCATGCTGTGCAGGAACGTCGGCCCGAGTTGGATGCTATCCTCCACGATATGGACCAGCAGATGCACCATAACGTCGAAGAATGCGGGCGGGAAGTACATCTCAAGCTCGCATAGTATCACCACGATCTCTTCCTGTAGCCTTCTGAGTTGCCTCACGCCAATCAACTTCCGAGAGATGACGTCGAAAAAGTTGCATAGGCCAAATAGCGTTTCACGGACGTGCGCGTCCATGATCCCACGGATTGCAACTGGAAGTATCTGCGTCATCAGCACGTGACAGTCGTGAGACTTCATCCCGCTGAACTTCTGCTTCGCTGGGTCTAGGTATCTATTTATCTTCCCCGCGTAACCGTAAGGAAGTTTTACTCCTAGGAGGCAGGTGAAAAACTGCTCGATCTCCTCCTGACTTAGAGTGAAGCACGCGGCAGGGTAGTCATTTCCGGTCTTCTTGGCCTTTTTGCCTTTGCGACGACTTTCTGTGTCCTGCTTCGCCTCATCATCATCATCATTAGCGTGAAGCTCCTGCCTGATGCCCATTGATTTCAAGTCCGCCCTTGCTTTCGACCCATCTTTGGTCCTCTCTGGCATGTTGAGCAGGGTACCAAGCAGACTCTCGCACACGTTCTTCGTGATATGCATGACATCAAGGCTGTGAGGCACATGGTGCATCTTCCAGTACGGCAAGTCCCATAAAACAGACCTCGTTTTCCATACCTTCAGCAGCGGCTCTGGCGCCTTTCGCTTCTTTCCCGGCTCTGGCGCCTTTTGCTTCTTTCCCGGCAGTGGGCAGTCTTTCCAATTTTTCAACAGCTCGTCTATTTCCTCGCCGCTCCTCGTACACGGGCGTTTTCGGGGTTCTGTTTCACCATCGAACAGATCCTTGCGTTTCCTCCACGAGTCATTGTCACGAAGCCACCTTCGATGTCCCATGAACACGGTTTTCAAAGACCCGGGATCTCTATCTAGCTGGCGATACATTGTGCCATCCATGCACCTTACGCATCCAGAAAATCCGTGGACTACCTGCCCCGCGAGATATCCGTAACCGAGATAGTCGTGCACCGTTGTGAGCAGTGCGGCTCTCATAGGGAAATATTCTTTCTCTACGGCGTCCCATGTATTGGCTGGCGTTTTCCACAGCGTGTCTAGCTCCTCCTTCAGCAGCCCCAGATACAGATTGATGTCATTCCCTGGTTGTTTTGGCCCTTCAATTAGCATACTCATGTGAATGTACTTCCTCTTCATGCACAACCAGGGGGAAGGTTGTACATCCACACAAACACAGGCCAGGTCCTATGTGTGCTTCTCTGGCTGCCAAACGGATTGACTCCATCGGTGTTCGCGCCCAGCACGATGTTCCTTGGATCCTTCCCAAATTCTGGGTATTCGAAGTTCAACGCTTGGCACTGGCTCGCATCCTTAGGGTGACTCAGCATCTTGTCTTTTTTATTTATCTCCGGATCATTTTCGTCATCTTCCCGCTTCTTCTCCTCCCTATCCGCGTGCCAACGCAGGAGCTTTGCTACCTTAGGGTCCGTGAAATACCGCTGCAGACGAGGAGTGATCAGAAAGTACCACACCGATTTTCAAGGAGCTTTCTTCCTCTTCTTGTATAGAGTGACGCCGCACACCGGACATATGGTAGACTCCGCGTGCTCGTCCCGATAAATGATACAATTGTTCATGCACACATGGTATTTCACGTGCGGTAAATCTAGAGGACACACGATTTTCTTCGCCTCCTCGAAACTGGTCGGGCACTTGTTGCCCTTGGGAAGACGTTCGTGCCAGAATGACATGTTCTCGTCGAAGCATGCGTCGGTCATTTTATGTTTTACCTTCATCTCCAGAGCCATGAGCGTTACTTTCAGGCGGGTATCCTCGGGCCTGCATCCTTCATACAATGGAGTAACCGCGTCTATCTCCAGTTGATCTAGCTTGGCTTTCTCTCGGGCGGCAGCTCTTGCGTTATCCGTCTGCTTGAGAAGCAGCTCTTGAATATGAGGGTCCTGCACCCAGCCTCCATCGTCGTCTGCTCCGGCATCTTCATCTTCATGATCATGCCCTTCGTCTTGATCTTCCTCATCATCACGTACGACATCTTCTACATGATGACTATGTACAGCATCACCGTTGTGATCATGTCCTGGAGATTCTTCGCCTTCTCGCCCGCCCTCGCCGCGGTGGTACTTGTCTTGTTGCCCTTCCTCATTTCTTGCCCGACCCCCATGGACGACTTCATAGTCATCTTCATCACCTTGCCACCGATAGCCATCCATGAAACCACGCAAGAGTAGGTGGTCCCGCACCTGCCCGGAATCCGGGTCCGCAATAAGGCTCTTCAGCTTGCATCTTCGACACGGACATCTTATCTCCGTCTCGTTCTTTTGAAGCATCTCGGCCTTCGCGGAGCTCAAAAACCTATTCACGATGCCTTCAGTCATCGTGCGGACCATGGTCGCCTGCGGGGTAGAGCAAAACGATATTTTAGAACCAAGAAAAAATTTGGCATGACTTTCCCTAAAAATAGGACCAAAAAGAATGCATAGTGCCAAAATTCTCGCCGAAACGGAAATGAATCAAAACATTCCGGCAAAATATTGGCAACTATCGCATTTCAAATACCGGTACCTTCAAACACAAACATATATGCAACACCACAAACACATGCAACACCACAAACATACATAGATCTAGCTAGGCCACAAAAAGTGCATGTGCACGTTGTTGGAGCGAGCTAGGGAGAAAAAAAGTAGATCTACATCATGAAGATAGCTTTCCCCTTACTTACCATCAAAAAAGGTAATTTCACCACTTAATTTTGATGAATCTATGGTGGAAATAAGGTGAGGAGGAGGAGATGGCCGAAAGCTTGGAGAAGGAGGTGGAGGGAATGAAGTGGGGAAAGTGAGTGGGTAGGTGTGGGGCTGTCCAAAATATCTTGTTGGGGTCCTAGGTTACTAATGGCGCACCACCAGCAAATGCGCCATTAGTAACCCTGGTTACTAATGGCGCACCTGTAGGTGGTGCGCCATTAGTAGTTTTGCAAAAAAGTAATATATATATATATATATATACACTAATGGCGCACCGGGTAATAGTGTGCCATTACTAGTTTAAACTAGTAATGGCGCACTGTGAAACGATGCGCCATTAGTAGTTTTGCAAAAAAAAGAATATTTTTTTACAGTAATGGCGCACTGTCTGCTTGGTGCGCCATTACTACTTAGAACTAGTAATGGCGCACTTCGACCTGATGCGCCATTAGTATGTATGGAAAAATGGAAAAAAAATAATTTAATACTAGTGGCGCACCCTGTTTCTGGTGCGCCATTAGTGTCTTCCACACTAATGGTGCATCACCAACCGGTGCGCCATTAGTATATAGTAGTGGCGCACTGCTTCCATGGTGCGCCATTAGTATCAATCCTATCTATAGCCATTTTCCTAGTAGTGTGCGTGTGTGAGATGGAGAGAGAACGAGTGGGGAGATAGAGTTTTAGGTGGGCCTATCGAGTGCGAGTGAGATATGCTTGTGTATGTGTGACCCAGGTGGATGGAGAGTTTGAGAGAGGGGGGAAGAGCTCTGAGACGACATAGTGGTGCGTGAGAGAGTTACAGGCAAAGAGCCAAGGAATCTGTGTGCGTACGATGAGTGCACCCAAGATATCTAGCTTGGACTAGCTAGAGTATCATACATAGTGTGAGAGAGAGACTTATAGATGGTGTATATATGCATGCGAACTAGAAAGACCCCCCCCCCACACACAAAGAGAGAGAGGGAGAGAGAGAGGGAGAGGGAGAGAGAGAGAGAGAGAGAGAGAGAGAGAGAGAGAGAGAACAGGAGTCCGGGAGAGGGGGAGGTCGCGTTTTATGCATCAAAGACTGATATAAACCATGTTTCGATATAAACTTGCATTCAAATATTTAAATTGGAGAACATGTTGTCTGCAATCCACACATGAACGGATATATGCGTATATCAAACAAGTTCATTAATTTGACTTTCAACATGTTCATGGAGTACTATAATACTGTACAACATGCTACTCGATTGAGGTGTTCAATTTTGGATTTAGTTCACTATTTTGACCTACTGAACGAGCTATTTCATTGAATCGAGATATTTCATTTTGGGTTTGATTCGCATTTTTGAGTGGGTCAACTATTTGTCATATAGTAAATCGCTAGCAACGAGCATGTAAAAACACATTACTCCCGAGCATCATATCTCCATCTAAAAAAGAAGTGGCAAGCTAATATTTAAAAATTTGATCCGAATCGACTTGGTAAGGTAGACGTGGATGCTTGTTCTCACAAAATTTGAACGAACCGTTAAACATCCTCTCTTCTCGGTGGAATTCGCCCGAGCAAATAAATGGGAGACGCGAAATTGCCGTCCTATGTGAGACACGCATCAATTGGCCCGTTGTACATCGAGGGTAGGTTCGTAACTTCATCCAAGCGCGCCTTCTCCTCGGCCGAAATGACATGTGCCGAATAATTCATAAACCATGGTCGGCAAAACACGCTCTCCTCGCCCAAAATAGCTCGCGCCCACTATTTCAAAACACGCTCTCCTCGCCCGAAATCGCTCGCGCCCACTATAGTTCAAAACACGCCCTGCTCGCCCGAAATCGCTCCCGCCCAGAGAAGCAAAGTTACTCTACTATCCCCGACCCTCAGTACACAGACCCAAGCCGAGAAGCCTATAGGAAAGGGTAGAACTATAACTCCCCCTCACATTTCAGACAAATGCGTCCGTAAGACATGGTTCCACTCCCCTCCCAATTTCCCCCGCCCTCCCCCATTCATACCTCGTGGGTACAAAATCACCTTCACCCCGGGAAGCTCCCTTCCCCCGAGCTGCGAAACCTCAACCCCACCTCCATGGTGCCCCCCACCGCACCAATTTCACAGCCGCCCTCCTCCCTAATGCGGGAGATGTTGTCCATTTGTCGTCGTGCACTGGGTCGTGTGCCTCTTACTCCATGCTGCTGGTGCTGCCTCGACGATGGCCGCGTGAACCGTACCGGAGCCGATTCACCCCCGCCGTTGTTCACGGCGCCGGAGCGGTTCCAACTTCAGATTCGTCCAGAGTCCTGGCGCTGCTTCGGCGTAGCCGTCGACCGTCGCGACATCGCTCTTTCCCTGCCACCGGTCGCCACCGCAACCGCGCCGGCCTCACCGACTCGGCAGCTGGACCTGCCTACTTCACCATGCCGCCAGATAGGTCGCACCCTCATCTCAAATCACTTTATTTAGGCGTCAGTTGTCTGAATTTTTATTGTGGGCCAATCGATTTGCAATGGGAAGCAGCACCCCTCAAGGCGGCGGAGTTCCTAGGCTGCCGGTTGGCTGGTGTCTAACGTAAGGGTGCGGGGCCGCAAGTTCGCCGCGGAAGCAGCGCTTAGATGGCTATCTTTTAGAGTCGCATGGGTTGAAGGTGTTGCCGCTGCCGGATCTGGATGACAGGGAGTCTTTGTGGATTGGCCCGGGGGCGGCGCAACCACGACAGTGCGGTGGGGCGGGGAGCGGGGTTTTGGCAGGGGCCACGGACGGCGGAGGCAGGCTGCTCTGCCGTTGGTCGCTGGCTCTTCGAGGAAGATTCTGAACAGTGTCAGCCGGGAGGCACAAGACGGCCAGCCATCCGGCGTAGATCGGACAGTACCAAAATAAAATAAAATCATGTGACCCCAATTTAGTCTTTAGTCAACAGACGTGTGACCACTCTTGTACCTTGCTGTTGATCTCTTAGTGTATTTCTTCAGATCAAAGAGATATGTCGTTCTTAACATTATGCGTTATCTGCATCTTCAAACACGCCATCTTCCGACTCACCGCAGCTGCTCCAACAAGGGAAGCATACACCAGAAGGGAGCTATAGTCCCCACTCAACAGTTCCCTGCATCGAATGCGCGTGCCCGACATGCATAGCCACAACAACTGCAGGGCCATCGACAAGTCAGCACATGATGCTCACTCCTATGGATGGCAGCCAGATAGGTTGTACCCTCATCTTACTTGTGTGCAACATTTATGGCTTTGTTATTCATCTAAGCATGGAAAATAGATCATCACATTTCACTGTATATTCATGCTAATCTCTTACGGGTCTTGTGTTGGGGAACGTAGTAATTTCAAAAAAATTCCTACGCACACACAAGATCATGGTGATGCATAGCAACGAGGGGGAGAGTCTGATCTACGTACCCTTGTAGATCGCAATGGAAGCGTTGACACAACATAGAGGAAGTAGTCGTACGTCTTCTTCCCGGTCCGACCGATCCAAGCACCGTTACTCCGGCACCTCCGAGTTCTTAGCACACGTACAGCTCGATGACGATCCCCGGGCTCCAATCCAGCAAAGCTTCGGGAAGGAGTTCCGTCAGCACGACGGCGTGGTGACGATCTTGATGTTCTACCGACGCAGGGCTTTGCCTAAGCACTGCAACGATATGATCGAGGTGGAATATGGTGGCAGGGGGCACCGCACACGGCTAAGGAACGATCTCAAGGATCAACTTGTGTGTCTTGGGGTGCCCCCTGCCCCCGTATATAAAGGAGCAAGGGGAGGAGGCGGCCGGCCAAGGTGTGGCGCGCCAAGGGGAGTCCTACTCCCACCGGGAGTAGGACTCCTAGTTGGACTAGGAGAGAAGGGGAGAATAGGAGGAAGAGAGGAAGGAAAGGGGGGGCGCCGGCCCCCTTCCCTTGTCCTATTCGGACTAGGAAGGGGAGGGGCGCGCGGCCACCTCTTGCCTCCTCTCCTCTTCTCCCTTAAGGCCCATGTTGGCCCAATAACCCCCCGGGGGGTTCCGGTAACCCCCCCGGTACTCCGGTAAAATGCCGATTTCACCCGGAACAATTCCGATGTCCAAATATAGGCTTCCAATATATCAATCTTTATGTCTCGACCATTTCGAGACTCCTCGTCATGTCCGTGATCACATCCGGGACTCCGAACTAACTTCGGTACATCAAAATGCATAAACTCATAATAACTGTCATCGTAACGTTAAGCGTGCGGACCCTACGGTTCGAGAACAATGTAGACATGACCGAGACATGTCTCCGGTCAATAACCAATAGCGGGACCTGGATGCCCATATTGGCTCCTACATATTCTACGAAGATCTTTATCGGTCAGACCGCATAACAACATATGTTGTTCCCTTTGTCATCGGTATGTTACATGCCCGGGATTCGATCGTCGGTATCCAATACCTAGTTCAATCTCGTTACTGGAAAGTCTCTTTACTCGTTCTGTAATACATCATCTAACAACTAACATATTAGTTGCAGTGCTTGCAAGGCTTATGTGATGTGCATTACCGAGAGGGCCCAGAGATACCTCTCCTACAATCGGAGTGACAAATCCTAATCTCGAAATACGCCAACCCAACATCTACCTTTGGAGCCACCTGTAATACTCCTTTATAATCACCCAGTTACGTTGTGACGTTTGGTAGTACCCAAAGTGTTCCTCCGGTAAACGGGAGTTGCATAATCTCATAGTTATAGGAACATGTATAAGTCATGAAGAAAGCAATAGCAACATACTAAACGATCGGGTGCTAAGCTAATGGAATGGGTCATGTCAATCAGATCATTCAACTAATGATGTGACCTCGTTAATCAAATAACAACTCTTTGTTCATGGTTAGGAAACATAACCATCTTTGATTAACGAGCTAGTCAAGTAGAGGCATACTAGTGACACTCTGTTTGTCTATGTATTCACACATGTATTATGTTTCCGGTTAATACAATTCTAGCATGAATAATAAACATTTATCATGATATAAGGAAATAAATAATAACTTTATTATTGCCTCTAGGGCATATTTCCTTTAGTCTCCCACTTGCACTAGAGTCAATAATCTAGATTACACAGTAATGATTCTAACACCCATGGAGCTTTGGTGCTGATCATGTTTTGCTCGTGGAAGAGGCTTAGTCAACGGGTCTGCAACATTCAGATCCGTATGTATCTTGCAAATCTCTATGTCTCCCACCTGGACTAGATCTCGGATGGAATTGAAGCATCTCTTGATGTGTTTGGTCCTTTTGTGAAATCTGGATTCCTTTGCCAAAGCAATTGCACCAGTATTGTCACAAAAGATTTTCATTGGACCCGATGCACTAGGTATGACACCTAGATCGGATATGAACTCCTTCATCCAGACTCCTTCGTTCGCTGCTTCCGAAGCAGCTATGTATTCCGCTTCACATGTAGATCCCGCTACGACGCTTTGTTTAGAACTGCACCAACTGACAGCTCCACTGTTTAAAGTAAACACGTATCCGGTTTGCGATTTAGAATCGTCCGGATTAGTGTCAAAGCTTGCATCAACGTAACCTCTTACGGTGAGCTCTTTGTCACCTCCATATACGAGAAACATATCCTTAGTCCTTTTCAGGTATTTCAGGATGTTCTTGACCGCTGTCCAGTGATCCACTCCTGGATTACTTTGGTACCTCCCTGCTAAACTTATAGCAAGGCACACATCATGTCTGGTACACAGCATTGCATACATGATAGAGCCTATGGCTGAAGCATAGGGAACATCTTTCATTTTCTCTCTATCTTCTGCAGTGGTCGGGCATTGAGTCTGACTCAACTTCACACCTTGTAGTACAGGCAAGAACCCTTTCTTTGCTTGATCCATTTTGAACTTCTTCAAAATCTTGTCAAGGTATGTGCTTTGTGAAAGTCCAATTAAGCGTCTTGATCTATCTCTATAGATCTTAATGCCCAATATGTAAGCAGCTTCACCGAGGTCTTTCATTGAAAAACTCTTATTCAAGTATCCCTTTATGCTATCCAGAAATTCTACATCATTTCCAATCAGCAATATGTCATCCACATATAATATTAGAAATGCTACAGAGCTCCCACTCACTTTCTTGTAAATACAGGCTTCTCCAAAAGTCTGTATAAAGCCAAATGCTTTGATCACACTATCAAAGCGTTTATTCCAACTCCGAGATGCTTGCACCAGTCCATAAATGGATCGCTGGAGTTTGCACACTTTGTTAGCTCCCTTTGGATCGACAAAACCTTCCGGTTGCATCATATACAACTCTTCTTCTAGAAATCCATTCAGGAATGCAGTTTTGACATCCATCTGCCAAATTTCATAATCATAAAATGCGGCAATTGCTAACATAATTCTGACAGACATAAGCATCGCTACGGGTGAGAATGTCTCATCGTAGTCAACCCCTTGAACTTGTCGAAAACCTTTTGCAACAAGTCGAGCTTTATAGACAGTAACATTACCGTCAGCGTCAGTCTTTTTCTTGAAGATCCATTTATTCTCAATTGCTTGCCGATCATCAGGCAAGTCAACCAAAGTCCATACTTTGTTCTCATACATGGATCCCATCTCAGATTACATGGCCTCAAGCCACTTTGCGGAATCTGGGCTCACCATCGCTTCTTCATAGTTCGTACATTCATCATGATCTAGTAGCATGACTTCCAGAACTGGACTACCGTACCACTCTGGCGCGGATCTTGCTCTGGTTGATCTACGAGGTTCAGTAGTATCTTGTTCTGAAGTTTCATGATCATTATCATCAACTTCCTCACTTATTGGTGTAGGTGTCGCAGA
Organism: Triticum monococcum; assembly: GCA_034509565.1. Taxonomy (NCBI): domain Eukaryota; kingdom Viridiplantae; phylum Streptophyta; class Magnoliopsida; order Poales; family Poaceae; genus Triticum; species Triticum monococcum. The sequence goes on along the minus strand of CM067845.1, from coordinate 497,142,383 downwards.
AATAGTTTTCTGTGATGTACTACTTTCTAATAAGGGAGCGGGTACAGTTACCTCGTCAAGTTCTACTTTCCTCCCACTCACTTCTTTCGAGAGAAACTCCTTCTCGAGAAAGTTTCCGAATTTAGCAACAAAAGTCTTGCCTTCGGATCTGTGATAGAAGGTGTATCCAATAGTTTCCTTTGGATATCCTATGAAGACACATTTTTCCGATTTGGGTTCGAGCTTATCAGGTTGAAGCTTTTTCACATAAGCATTGCAACCCCAAACTTTAAGAAACGACAACTTTGGTTTCTTGCCAAACCACAGTTCATAAGGCGTCGTCTCAACGGATTTTGATGGTGCCCTATTTAACGTGAATGCGGCCGTCTCTAAAGCGTATCCCCAAAATGATAGCGGTAAATCAGTAAGAGACATCATAGATCGTACCATATCTAGTAAAGTACGATTACGATGTTCGGACACACCATTACGCTGTGGTGTTCCGGGTGGCGTGAGTTGCGGAACTATTCCACAATTTTTCAAATGTACACCAAACTCGTAACTTAAATATTCTCCTCCACGATCAGATCGTAGAAACTTTATTTTCTTGTTACGATGATTTTCAACTTCACTCTGAAATTCCTTGAACTTTTCAAATGTTTCAGACTTGTGTTTCATCAAGTAGATATACCGATATCTGCTTAAATCATCTGTGAAGGTGAGAAAATAACGATATCCGCCACGAGCCTCAATATTCATCGAACCACATACATCGGTATGTATGATTTCCAATAAATCTGTTTGCTCTCTCCATAGTACAAGAGAACGGTGTTTTAGTCATCTTGCCCATGAGGCACGGTTCGCAAGTACCAAGTGATTCATAATCAAGTGGTTCCAAAGTCCATCAGTATGGAGTTTCTTCATGCGCTTTATACCGATATGACCTAAACGGCAGTGCCACAAATAAGTTGCACTATCATTATCAACTCTGCATCTTTTGGCTTCTACATTATGAATATGTGTATCACTACTATCGAGATTTAACAAGAATAGACCACTCTTCAAGGGTGCATGACCATAAAAGATATTACTCATATAAATAGAACAACCATTATTCTCCGATTTAAATGAATAACCATCTCGCATTAAACAAGATCCAGATATAATGTTCATGCTCAACGCTGGCACCAAATAACAATTATTTAGGTCTAATATTAATCCCGAAGGTAGATGTAGAGGTAGCGTGCCGACCGCGATCACATCGACTTTGGAACCGTTTCCCACGCGCATCGTCACCTCGTCCTTAGCTAATCTTTGCTTAATCCGTAGTCCCTGTTTCGAGTTGCAAATATTAGCAACAGAACCAGTATCAAATACCCAGGTGCTACTGCGAGCATTAGTAAGGTACACATCAATAACATGTATATCACATATACCTTTGTTCACCTTGCCATCCTTCTTATCTGCCAAATACTTGGGGCAGTTCCGCTTCCATAGACCAGTCTGCTTGCAGTAGAAGCACTCAGTTTCAGGCTTAGGTCCAGATTTGGGTTTCTTCTCCTGAGCAGTAACTTGCTTGCCGTTCTTCTTGAAGTTCCCCTTCTTCTTCCCTTTGCCCTTTTTCTTGAAACTAGTGGTTTTGTTAACCATCAACACTTGATGCTCCTTCTTGATTTCTACCTCCGCAGCTTTCAGCATTGCGAAGAGCTCGGGAATAGTCTTGTTCATCCCTTGCATATTATAGTTCATCATGAAGCTCTTGTAGCTTGGTGGCAGTGATTGGAGAATTCTGTCAATGACGCAATCATCTGGAAGATTAACTCCCATCTGAATCAAGTGATTGTTATACCCAGACATTTTGAGTATATGCTCACTGACAGAACTGTTCTCCTCCATCTTGCAGCTATAGAACTTATTGGAGACTTCATATCTCTCAATCCGGGCATTTGCTTGAAATATTAACTTCAACTCCTGGAACATCACATATGCTCCATGACGTTCAAAACGTCGTTGAAGTCCCGATTCTAAGCCGTAAAGCATGGCACACTGAACTATCGAGTAGTCATCAGCTTTGCTCTGCCAGACGTTCATAACATCTGGTGTTGCTCCAGCAGCAGGCCTGGCACCCAGCGGTGCTTCCAGGACGTAATTCTTCTGTGCAGCAATGAGGATAATCCTCAAGTTACGGACCCAGTCCGTGTAATTGCTACCATCATCTTTCAACTTTGCTTTCTCAAGGAACGCATTAAAATTCAACGGAACAACAGCATGAGCCACTATCTACAATCAACATAAACAAGCAAGATACTATCAGGTACTAAGTTCATGATAAATTTAAGTTCAATTAATCATATTACTTAAGAACTCCCACTTAGATAGACATCCCTCTAATCCTCTAAGTGATCACGTGATCCAAATCAACTAAACCATGTCCGATCATCACGTGAGATGGAGTAGTTTCATCAGTGAACATCATTATGTTGATCATATCTACTATATGATTCACGCTCGACCTTTCGGTCTCCGTGTTCCGAGGCCATATCTGTATATGCTTGGCTCGTCAAGTATAACCTGAGTATTCCGCGTGTGCAACTGTTTTGCACCCGTTGTATTTGAACGTAGAGCCTATCACACCCGATCATCACGTGGTGTCTCAGCACGAAGAACTTTCGCAACGGTGCATACTCAGGGAGAACACTTCTTGATAATTTAGTGAGAGATCATCTTATAATGCTACCGTCAATCAAAGCAAGATAAGATGCATAAAAGATAAACATCACATGCAATCAATATAAGTGATATGATATGGCCATCATTATCTTGTGCTTGTGATCTCCATCTCCGAAGCACCGTCATGATCACCATCGTCACCGGCGCGACACCTTGATCTCCATCGTAGCATCGTTGTCGTCTCGCCAATCTTATGCTTCCACGATTATCACTACCGCTTAGCAATAAAGTAAAGCATTACATCGCGATTGCATTGCATACAATAAAGCGACAACCATATGGCTCCTGCCAGTTGCCGATAACTTGGTTACAAAACATGATCATCTCATACAATAAAATCAGCATCATGCCTTGACCATATCACATCACAACATGCCCTGCAAAAACAAGTTAGACGTCCTCTACTTTGTTGTTGCAAGATTTACGTGGCTGCTACGGGCTTAAGCAAGAACTCATCTCACCTACGCATCAAAACCACAATGATAGTTTGTCAAATACTCTGTTTTAACCTTCTCAAGGACCGGGCGTAGCCACACTCGGTTCAACTAAAGTTGGAGAGACAGTCGCCCGCAAGCCATCTATGTGCAAAGCACGTCGAGGGAACCGGTTTCGCGTAAGCGTATGCGTAAGGTTGGTCCGGGTTGTCTCGTCCAACAATACCGCCGAACCAAAGTATGACATGCTGGTAGGCAGTATGACTTGTATCGCCCACAACTCACTTGTGTTCTACTCGTGCAAATAACATCAAACCATAAAACCTAGGCTCGGATGCCACTGTTGGGGAACGTAGTAATTTCAAAAAAAATCCTACGCACACGCAAGATCATGGTGCTGCATAGCAACGAGGGGGAGAGTCTGATCTACGTACCCTTGTAGATCGCAACGGAAGCGTTGACACAACATAGAGGAAGTAGTCGTACGTCTTCTTCCGGGTCCGACCGATCCAAGCACCGTTACTCCGGCACCTCCGAGTTCTTAGCACACGTACAGCTCGATGACGATCCCCGGGCTCCGATCCAGCAAAGCTTCGGGGAGGAGTTCCGTCAGCACGACGGTGTGGTGACGATCTTGATGTTCTACCAACGCAGGGCTTCGCCTAAGCACTGCAACGATATGATCGAGGTGGAATATGGTGGTAGGGGGCACCGCACACGGCTAAGGAACGATCTCAAGGATCAACTTGTGTGTCTTGGGGTGCCCCCTGCCCCCGTATATAAAGGAGCAAGGGGAGGAGGCGGCCGGCCAAGGTGTGGCGCGCCAAGGGGAGTCCTACTCCCACCGGGAGTAGGACTCCTAGTTGGACTAGGAGAGAAGGGGGAGAATAGGAGGAAGAGAGGAAGGAAAGGGGGGGGGGCGTCGGCCCCCTTCCCTTGTCCTATTCGGACTAGGAAGGGGAGGGGCGCGCGGCCACCTCTTGCCTCCTCTCCTCTTCTTCCTTAAGGCCCATGTTGGCCCAATAACCCCCCGGGGGGTTCTGGTAACCCCCCCCGGTACTCCGGTAAAATGCCGATTTCACCCGGAACAATTCTGATGTCCAAATATAGGCTTCCAATATATCAATATTTATGTCTCGACCATTTCGAGACTCCTCGTCATGTCCGTGATCACATCCGGGACTCCGAACTAACTTCGGTACATCAAAATGCATAAACTTATAATAACTGTCATTGTAATTTTAAGCGTGCGGACCTTACGGTTCGAGAACAATATAGACATGACCGAGACATGTCTCCGGTCAATAACCAATAGCGGGACCTGGATGCCCATATTGGCTCCTACATATTCTACGAAGATCTTTATCGGTCAGACCGCATAACAACATATGTTGTTCCCTTTGTCATCGGTATGTTACTTGCCCAGGATTCGATCGTCGGTATCCAATACCTAGTTCAATCTCGTTACTGGCAAGTCTCTTTACTCGTTCCATAATACATCATCTAACAACTAACATATTAGTTGCAGTGCTTGCAAGGCTTATGTGATGTGCATTACCGAGAGGGCCCAGAGATACCTCTCCGACAATCGGAGTGACAAATCCTAATCTCGAAATACGCCAATCCAACATCTACCTTTGGAGCCACCTGTAATACTCCTTTATAATCACCCAGTTATGTTGTGACGTTTGGTAGTACCCAAAGTGTTCCTCCGGTAAACGGGAGTTGCATAATCTCGTAGTTATAGGAACATGTATAAGTCATGAAGAAAGCAATAGCAACATACTAAACGATCGGGTGCTAAGCTAATGGAATGGGTCATGTCAATCAGATCATTCAACTAATGATGTGACCTCGTTAATCAAATAACAACTCTTTGTTCATGGTTAGGAAACATAACCATCTTTGATTAACGAGCTAGTCAAGTAGAGGCATACTAGTGACACTCTGTTTGTCTATGTATTCACACATGTATTATGTTTCCGGTTAATACAATTCTAGCATGAATAATAAACATTTATCATGATATAAGGAAATAAATAATAACTTTATTATTGCCTCTAGGGCATATTTCCTTCATCTTGTTCAGGAGTTAACATTGTTCCATAGTTCAGCTAAGATACTTGTTCTTTAGGTAACATTGTTCCATAGTTATCATCCATCAGCCAATGATATCCCACAGGCTGGTGATTATAGTATTATACCACTTCTAGTATTTCCTATGTTGTTCTTTAATACTTTTGTGTACCATCTAGTTAATCTAGAGTACAAACGATACATATTCTGTAGCTTTCATCTGTGTTCTCCCTTTAGTTTATGAGACCTGTTGCTGCTAGTTAACCCCAGTCCTACTATTTATGTCGTCTCCTACAGGCACTCATTACATAAATCTAACTACTAGCTATCTTCCATGCATGTCAGATATAATTGCACACACTGATATATCCACAAGAACCTCACGGAGCAATGTAAAGGCCAATAAACTTGATGTCAATGGTACCCAATATGATGGAACATGTAAAGGCCGTTCTTCAGAAGACTTGCAGAAAGATGATGAATCCTCTTCACCCCACAAGGTCCTTGCTCTAACTTGGCCTGTGATATGGGTACAACATGCATATAATGTCCTGGAGTGTATCTACTCTGTTGCAATGACATGTGCTTAGCATGCTGATCATGCATGTAAATATGTCATGCCTTCCTGTTTTTCAGTACCTATTCCATTCATGATAACATGTTTTCAAATTCAAGTACTGTCATTCTACTCTATCGCAATGCCATCTGCTTAATTTGGACATCATGCTTCTGAATATCTTATGCATTGTTATTCATCAGTATGTACTTCATCTGTCTACCATACCATGTTTTTTACATTGAAGTGTTGTTCTAGTGCTCTGTTGCAATGCCATCTTATTTTCTCAATCATACACGTGTATGTTGCCTTAGTTATTTCTGTACGTATTCCGCTAGCATATAGTTTTACATTCAACTAGTGTTTTTTTGCTGTGTTGTCCTATCGTATCCCTAGCTCTTACACCATACTCCCTCCGTCCGGATTACATGTTGCCGAAATGGATAAAAAAGGATGTATCTAGAACTGAAATACGCCTAGACCCATCCATTTTTTCCGGATGGAGGGAATACATGTCAATATGTCATGCCTTTCTATTCTTCAGTACCTATTCCATCTCTCTGTTGCCGCATGTTTTATAATTAAAGCACCATTCTTCTATACAAGGCATGCAAGGGGAAGACGACTATGTTAGAATCTGAAGGGTTACAAACAAGGCATTTGCAAAAGATCCAAATGCCAGGAGATAATAAACCAACTCCAGTTTTTATAGATACTGCTCCAGCACAGAGAAACCCAACTCCTACTGATAATAAGCAGATTCCAGTGGCCAAAGAACTAGTCCGCTCCAGTCCAGCAAAAATATGTCAACTCAATTCTAAGAAGCGTGTGCGTATCCTTGCATCATGAAATTTTATAGCATGCTGATCATATTTTCTACATGTTTCTTACCCATGTTTCTTACCCATCTCTCATATCCTTGCATCATGAAATTTTAGCAGATAGAAGATTTTCTGCAATGGTATCGTTTATGAGGAAAGATTCTTGGAGGAATTCTCTGTGCTCCAATGTAGATGTAAGTACTTGTTGTATATCACTATATTTTTTACATCAGCATGTATTTTGTTAATCAGTGTGAATCCAACCTTTATCTGATCTAAATTTAGTTGTAGCAAAATGTATGGTTAAAGGCCACAATGTTGATTTTTGCAAGGAAAATTGCCTGGTAGTTTTGCATCCTGAGCTGCATGAGTGTACTATCTCATATCAGTGGGTTTGAATAATTTGGTTCTGCAGTGGGTTTTTCAGTGTTTTTTACTATGTTGTCCTGTCGTATCCCTAGCTCTTACATCATACTCCCTTCGTCCGGATTAAATGTCGCAGAAATGGATAAAACTGGATGTATCTAGAACTGAAATACGCCTAGTCCCATCCATTTATTTCCGGATGGAGTGAATACATGTCAATATGTCATGCCTTTCTATTCTTCAGTACCTATTCCATCTCTGCTGTAGCATGTTTTATAACCGAATCACCATTCTTCTATATAAGGCATGCAAGGGGAAGACGGCTATGTTAGAATCTGAAGGGTTACAAACCAGGTCTTTGCAAAAGATCCAAACGCCAGGAGATAATAAACCAACTCCATTTTTCATAGATACTACTCCAGCACAGAGAAACCCAACTCCCACTGATAATAAGCAGATTCCAGTGGCCAAAGAACTAGTCCGCTCCAGTCCAGCAAAAGAACGTCAACTCCATTCTAAGAAGCGTGTGTGTATCCTCGCATCATGAAATTTTATAGCATTCTGATCATATTTTCTACATGTTTCTTACCCGTCTCTCTTTTAGAAAATAAGGTTAAACGATACAAGACTTCCTCCGTTGGGATCGTATTCGAGGAAAATATCTTGCCGGAATTCTCTGTGCTCCAGTGCTGATGTAAGTACCTGTTGTATATCACTATATTTTTACATCAGCATGTATTTTGTTAATCGGCATGAATCTAACCTTTATCTGATCTAAAATTAGTTGTAGCAAAATGTTAAAGGCGCCAATGTTGATTTTTGTAAGGAAAACTACCTGGTAGTTTTGCGTACTGAGCTGCATGAATGTGCTATCTCATATCACGCACATTACTGAATTGTAGTGCTTCTCTGGTTGCCCATTCATTCATTGTGTCAATGTTGCTTTCGTATTACCTTACCTGGCTGGTGATAGCTGTGCCATATTGTGTTAATTTGGTGTAGGCTAGTTGCCCAAACGTTCGTTGTGTCAATGTTGCTTTCCTATTATCTGACTTGGCCAATGATAGCAATGCTAGTGTGTTAATTTTGTGCAGGCTGCTGAAGATAAGAAGACAAACTCTGAAAACAGCAAGGCAACCCCATTGTTTCTTTCCAGTAAATCTAGGCCAGGTAATATGGCAATAACTCATGATTAATCTATTTGGTTCCCGTCCTAATTTATGTTATGATGCAGTTGTCAAGACACTCTCCACTATCAATAATACAAGCCTGCCAAAATCTCCATCTGAATCTGTTCAGTATCCTCTGTCTCGAATGCAACGGAATAAATGTATGTTTGTGAACCAATTAATGGCTGAAGCAATGATGGAAATGGTGGATGAATCAGAGGTGCAGAGTCATGCGACACAACAACTGATCAATGTTTTCAGAGACAGTGTGGCAAAGCAGAAGAACTTGCCCACATGCTTATGGGCGTCATCTGTGCTGAGGTTGCAGATTGTGACATTGTAGATGGTTAGGTTCTGCTCATTTATTTGCACTGGCATCAATCTTTGATTACCTAGTGGATGTAATTTCCTGTAATATATTCTGGATGTGCAACGTTATTCCCTGTATGCCGTACCTTTGCTCATCGTAATGGGCTCAAATTATCTAATTTGGCCTAAAGACATGAACGAACTTTAGTGGGCCCATTAAGTTAATGGGTCGTTACTAGGCCGAAAGTTAATGGTCGGCCCTCTTACCTCCCGGGTCGTTAACAGGCAGACATCGAAGCAGGCAATAGGTGGCCCCAATTTATTTCACGGGCCGTTAACAGGTCGTTACTAAGTTTGGGCTACATATGGCCCAACCATACTGTAGGCCTTTAGTAGGCCGAAAGAGACAGCGGGCTTGTATTGGACCATGAAGAGCATGGGCCGCTAAGAGGCCGAAAGTCAGGTCATATTGTAAACGGTCCAACTGTGTTGTGGGCCTTTAGCAGGCTGAAAGAGAAACCGGGGTGGTATTGGACCATGAAGGGCATGGGCCATTAAGAGGCCAAAACTAAGGTCCAACTACAAATGGCCCAACTCATTTATGGTCCGTTAACAGGCCGAAAGGCACACAGGGCCGGGAATTGGCCCAACACTTAAATGGGTCGCTAAAAGGCCAAAACTCAGGTCCAGCTACAATTGGCCCAACTGATTTATGGGCCGTGAACAGGCTGAAAGTGACACCGGGCCAGAAATTGGCCCAACACTTAAATGGGCTACTAAAAGGCCGGGTCCGACTACAAATGGCCCATCAGATTTATGGGCCGTCAACAGGCTGAAAGACACACCGGGCTGGAAATTAGCCCAACATTTAAATGGGTCGCTAAAAGGCCGAAAAATGTACATCCTAAAAATTGGCCCATCCATTAAATGGACCGTTAACAGGCCGAAATCTCATCGGGCCGATATTGAGCCCAAATATATAGCGGGCTGTTAACGGGCTCGAACTGACGATGGGCTGCAATGGCGTCAAATCTTTAACGGGCCGAATTGGCACATCTCGTATGGGCCGTGGGCTTAAATGGACCTGACACAAGTAGGCCTTATATGGGCCGGCCTGCTAATTTTTACTGGGCCGGCCTTTTTCATCGGAATGGGCCACTGTTGGGTCATGCCACGTGTCGACCTATCATAGGCGCCTCCTATCCAATGAGTGGATGACATCTGTCCCAACGATGGGCCAACACGTGTTTCCTCTAGCCAATGATGATTTTACACGTGGAAAATCCCCATTGGTCGGGGCTGTTAACGGGTTATCGGATCCAAAACCCGACCCGATAGCTTAACGGCCTTCTGTTACGGTGGATGCCACATGTCGGTCACCCTTGACGAAAGCACTTCTGTGACGCGCGATTTATCATCATGGAAGTGGACACTTCCGTGATGATAATTTTGGTAATGTCATGGAACACTTCTACGACAGCACAGGTATGACTATCTTGATTCTGTCATAAATTTTTCATATCTGTATATGCTTGGATCGTCAAGTATAACCTGAGTATTCCGCGTGTGCAACTGTTTTGCACCCGTTGTATTTGAACGTAGAGCCTATCACACCCGATCATCACGTGGTGTCTCAGCACGAAGAACTTTCGCAACGGTGCATACTCAGGGAGAACACTTCTTGATAATTTAGTGAGAGATCATCTTATAATGCTACCGTCAATCAAAGCAAAAATAAGATGTATAAAAGATAAACATCATATGCAATCAAAATATGTGACATGATATGGCCATCATCATCTTGCTTCTTTGATCTCCATCTCCAAAGTACTGTCATGATCTATATCGTCACCGGCATGACACCATGATCTCCATCATCTTGATCTATATCAATGTGTCGTCACGTGGTTGTCTCGCCAACAATTGCTCTTGCAACTATTGCTACCGCATAGCGATAAAGTAAAGCAATTATTTGGCGCTTGCATCTTATGCAATAGACAGACAACCATAAGGCTCCTGCCAGTTGCCGATAACTTGGTTACAAAACATGATCATCTCATACAATAAAATCAGCATCATGCCTTGACCATATCACATCACAACATGCCCTGCAAAAACAAGTTAGACGTCCTCTACTTTGTTGTTGCAAGTTTTACGTGGCTGCTACGGGCTTAAGCAAGAACTCATCTCACCTACGCATCAAAACCACAACGATAGTTTGTCAAATAGACTCCGTTTTAACCTTCGCAAGGACCGGGCATAGCCACACTTGGTTCAACTAAAGTTGGAGAAACTGTCACCCGCAAGCCACCTATGTGCAAAGCACGTCAGGAGAACCGGTCTCGCGTAAGCGTACGCGTAATGTCGGTCCGGGCCGCTTCATCCAACAATACCGCCGAACCAAAGTATGACATGCTGGTAGGCAGTATGACTTATATCGCCCACAACTCACTTGTGTTCTACTCGTGCAAATAACATCAAACCATAAAACCTAGGCTCGGATGCCACTGTTGGGGAACGTAGTAATTTCAAAAAATTTCCTACGCACACGCAAGATCATGGTGATGCATAGCAACGATGGGGAGAATCTGATCAACGTACCCTTGTAGATCGCAACGGAAGCGTTGACACAACGTAGAGGAAGTAGTCGTACGTCTTCTTCCCGTTCCGACCGATCCAAGCACCGTTACTCCAGCACCTCCGAGTTCTTAGCACATGTACAGCTCGATGACGATCCCCGGGCTCCGATCCAACAAAGCTTCGGGGAGGAGTTCCGTCAGCACGACGGCGTGGTGACGATCTTGATGTTCCACCAACGCAGGGCTTCGCCTAAGCACTACAACGATATGATTGAGGTGGAATATGGTGGCAGGGGGCACCGCACATGGCTAAGGAACGATCACAATGATCAACTTGTGTGTCTAGAGGTGCCCCCTGCCTCCGTATATAAAGGAGCCAAGGGGAAGGAGGCCGGCCGGCCAAGGAGGGCGCGCCAAGGGAGTCCTACTCCCTCTGGGAGTAGGATTCGCCCCCAATCCTAGTTGGAATAGGATTCCTTGAGGGGGGGAAAGAGAGAGAGGGGACCGACCACCTCTCCTAGTCCTAAGAGGACTAGGGGAAGGGGGGAGGCGCGCGGCTGCCTTGGGCTTCCCCTTTCTCCTTTCCACTAAAGCCCATTAAGGCCCATCTGGTTCCCGGGGGGTTCCGGTAACCTCCCGGTACTCCGGTAAAATCCCGATTTCAGCCGGAACACTTCCGATGTCCAAATATAGGCTTCCAATATATCAATCTTTATGTCTCGAACATTTCGAGACTCCTCGTCATGTCCGTGATCACATCCGGGACTTCGAACTAACTTCGGTACATCAAAATGCATAAACTCATAATAACTGTCATCGTAACGTTAAGCGTGCAGACCCTACGGTTTGAGAACAATGTAGACATGACTGAGATACATCTCCAGTCAATAACCAATAGCGGGACCTGGATGCCCATATTGGCTCCTACATATTCTATGAAGATCTTTATCGGTCAGACCGCATAACAACATACGTTGTTCCCTTTGTCATCGGTATGTTACTTGCCCGAGATTCGATCGTCGGTATCCAATACCCAGTTCAATCTCGTTACCGGCAAGTCTCTTTACTCGTTCTGTAATACATCATCTCGCAACTAACTCATTAGTTGTAATGCTTGCAAGGCTTATGTGATGTGCATTACCGAGAGGGCCCAGAGATACCTCTCCGACAATCGGAGTGACAAATCCTAATCTCGAAATACGCCAACCCAACATCTACCTTTGGAGACACCTGTAGAGCTCCTTTATAATGACCCAGTTACGTTGTGACGTTTGGTAGCACACAAAGTGTTCCTCCGGGAAACGGGAGTTGCATAATCTCATAGTCATAGGAACATGTATAAGTCATGAAGAAAGCAATAGTAACATACTAAACGATCGGGTGCTAAGCTAATGGAATGGGTCATGTCAATCAGATCATTCAACCAATGATGTGACCTCGTTAATCAAATAAAAACACCTTGTTCATGGTTAGGAAACATAACCATCTTTGATTAACGAGCTAGTCAAGTAGAGGCATACTAGTGACACTAAGTTTGTCTATGTATTCACACATGTATTATGTTTCCGGTTAATACAATTCTAGCATGAATAATAAACATTTATCATGATTAAGGAAATAAATAATAACTTTATTATTGCCTCTAGGGCATATTTCCTTCAGGTACTCCATATGTCCTATTTTCAGCAAAGGTCATGCTGAAATTTTCCGTGAATTTTAGCATGACTTTGCTAAAAATAGGACATATGAGGTACTTGCTACTAATGCATGGGCCGGGGTATCTTAGTACTTAATTAAGTAGGATCAACTGCCCCTTTATTCTTGCTGTATTAAACCATAGGTGGCAATAGAGCCAAGTGATTAGGCCCAACCTAGGGTGCCTCGGCATCGATAAACCCTAAATGATGAAAACTTAACTTGGCTGCCCCGGATGCCTCGGTGTCGATGAGAACCTAAATGATGTACGCTTAGGCTTTTAGGGTGCCTCGGCGTTGACAAACCCTAAATGATGAAAGCTTAGGCTTTTAGGGTGCCTCGGTGTCGACAAACCCTAAATGATGAGACCATGATCTTGTTCCTTGACAATAACCAACTTTTTGACCAAACTTTTTTCTTATTTAGATCGAAACATGGCCCACAACAATGAGGCCGGTGGTTCGGGCGGCAAGCAATTCTGGGAGCTGTCCCAGGAGATGGAGGAACAACCTCACCGCTATGGGACGCCGCGGAAGACACCGATCCTGATTACACAACCCCTAGTGGCGTCGGGGATGACACCACTGATGGTGCCGCCGATGATGCCACCACTGATGATGGTGGTGCACACACAGATGGCAGCCAACCAAAGAAGCAAAGGAAGGACCGGCGCCCGAATGCACTCTGCACCGTCAAGGAGGAATTCACTCAAGTGGACTCCGACGGGAATCCAACGGAGCCCAAACATATAGTCAAGGAGTACTCAGTTCAGCTCGGGTGCATTCTCCGGAGCACCGTCTCGATCATCACCGAGAACCTTAGGCATAAGGACCGAGGGAATTTGCGCAACCTCCTCTTCACGAAGCTGCACGAACGATACAAGTTCCCCACCGAATTTGAAAACACACGCCTCTCAGGGAATAAAGTGAACAGTGCCGCCCTCACGAAGATGAGCACGGCCCTGTCTACTTGGAAAAGCGCGGTGAAGAGAATGATTGATAAAGGTGATAGTTATGAGAAGATCAAGGCGAAATATCCTTTGATGAGCGAAGATGAGTACAAGGAGTTCAAGATCAAGTGCGAGAGCAGTGCAACCTCCGAATCAAGTCAGTGGGGGAAAGAAATGCGGGAGTTGAACTTAGGGGAACACAAACTCGGTCCCGGCGGTTACAGAGTGGCGGAGCCTATATGGGACAAGGAGGGCACGGAATGTGTCGAGCAAGGCCTACCGCCCCGCTTCGAGAAATATAGCGGTGACAAACAGACCAGGAACTATGTCAGGGCCTGGTACAAGGAGGACCCGATAACAAAGGAGCTTACCACGGATCCGAAGACCAGGGCGCTTGAGCTTCTTCTAGTAAGGAATACACCCCCGCGTAATTAGCTCCATATGGTTGCACTCTAATTAATCCCCAATATTTCTGAATGGTTCACGTTCCTTTCGCAGGACACTGAAAGCAGTAGCGCGGGGTCGTCTAAGAGCTCCCCTTTCGACACCTCTTTAAATAGGGCGTTGAACGTAATGAAAAACAAGGATAAGCTCACTAAGCCGACGTCAGGTGGTCGTGTGGCCGGCAAAGGCTTGTCCACAAAATGGGGGTCATACTATACCGCTGGTGTGCGGAAGGAGAAAAAGACTAGCTCGGAAAGCCAGACGCGCGAGGTTGAAGAACTCAAGGCACAAGTGGCGCGGATTCCGGAGCGTGTCCAAGAGCAAGTGCAACAACAACTTGGAACGACGCTCAACGCCATGGTGCCTACGTTGATTCATGGGCTGACGACGTGGATTGCGGGCGGCCAACAGGGGCCTCCCCCGGTTCCCAGCTTCATGGCCAGCAACTCGCACAGCACGCAGGCGGCTCCATTGGTGTCTCCGGTGGCACCATTGGTGTCTCCGGCGGAGGCGGTATTCATGTCTCCGGCGCCGGCACGGGCATTGGAGCTTAATGCACCCGGGTGTACGCCGGCCGGCACCTCGCCGGCAAGCGCCCCCTCCGTCAGTTGCACGCCCGCCGTTGGCGGTGCCTCGACATTAGCCGAGCTCGATGGCATCACGGTAACTAAGCCTCTCGGCTGATGACTTCATCTCCTTGCCTTTGACTGGGCATCCCTGACACCCTGTACATGTTTTCGCAGGGCACCGCCGACGTTCCTTGCACTCTTCTGCACTTCGTGGGCGCCGAGTTGGTTGATGTCGCCAAGGGCAGAATCGTTCAACCGGGCAACCCCATGTTCCACGGTAATCCGATGCCACCCACAATGTATAGGGTTCAAGTGGTTCGGGTGCTGCCAGGCTGCGACGAGCTGTTACCTCCGATTCGACCCGCTAGGGCCGACGAAGAAGATGAGATGACCCTCAGCACCTGCGTAAACTGGCCCCTGCTTTGGCCGAAGAGCCAGATTCGTTTGGGGGCGGGGGACACCACCCCACAGACAAGACCGCCAGTCGTGTCGGCGCCAAGCCATGGCAAGAACGCCGCAACGCTACCGGACCTACTGGACATCCCTATGGCACAGGATCCGGACAGCCCTATGGGACAGGATCCGGACGGCGACGACAACGACGACAGTACATTTACCAAAGTTGATAAGTACTTTGCCGAACATGGGTACGCTGACGAGTTCTGCGGGCCTCTTTCTCAAGAACCCAACCAAGATGACCGCGATCTAGCTAGTACGGCGGAGAAATCCAATTGCAACAGGCGTCGTCTGGCATTCAGTTCTCAGGACACGCCTCCAGCTCCCGCCTTCACCGAGCCTCAGATAGCTGAGGTGCGAAATATTATCAGCCCCAACACGCTCAAGAAGGCGGTCTGTGAGCAGAACTCGGTCCCATTACAGGAGATCAAGAAGAAGGGACGGAAACGAAAGACTAACAAGGGCGCCGGTGCGAGCCAGCCGGCACCGAGTTCGATCCGTGCTCAGGACGGGCCACCTTCACCTAAGGATATCTCGAGGAGGGTGCATGTGGCGGGTAGGGCGATGCTACCGCCAAATATGCTGAATGCTGCAACCGATGCTATGCGGAGTCTGCACGACAGTGTTCTTTCTTTGGAGATCCGGACTGTTGGACTCTGGAGATACAAGATTGAAGACTTCGTCCCGTGTCCGGATGGGACTCTCCTTGGCGTGGAAGGCAAGCTAGGCAATACGGATATGTTTATCTCCTCCTTTGTAACCAACCTTGTGTAACCCTAGCCCCCTCTGGTGTCCATATGAACCAGAGAGTTTTAGTCCATAGGACAACATACAATCATACCATAGGCTAGCTTCTAGGGTTTAGCCTCTCTGGTCTCGTGGTAGATCTACTCTTGTACTACTCATATTATCAAGAATAATCAAGCAGTACGTAGGGTTTTACCTCCATCAAGAGGGCCCGAACCTGGGTAAAACATCATGTCCCCTGCCTCCTGTTACCATCCGCCTTAGACGCACAGTTCGGGACCCCCTACCCGAGATCCGTCGGTTTTGACACCGACAGTGGGTCATCAAGCACATTTTCTAACCTAGACAAGTTGTCTGCAACGGGGTTCTTAGCTCCCTTTCTATCAACAATATGTAAGTCAAATTCTTGTAGCAAGAGAACCCATCTAATAAGTCTAGGTTTAGCATCTTTCTTTTCCATAAGATATTTAATAGCAGCATGATCAGTGTGAATAGTTACTTTAGAATCAACAATATATGGTCTGAACTTATCACAAGCAAATACAACTGCTAAGAATTCCTTTTCAGTAGTAGCATAATTTCTTGGAGCATTGTCTAGGGCTTTACTAGCATATTGAATAACGTTTAATTTCTTATCAACTCTTTGACCTAGAACAGCACCTACAGCATAATCACTAGAATCACACATAATTTCAAAGGGTAAATTCCAATCAGGTGGCTGAACAATAGGTGCAGAGATCAATGCTTTCTTAAGTATTTCAAATGCTTCTACACATTCATCATCAAAGACAAATGGTATATCTTTTTGTAATAAATTAGTCAGAGGCTGAGAAATTTTTGAGAAGTCCTAAATGAACCTCCTATAAAAACCGGCGTGACCAAGGAAACTTCTTATACCTTTGATGTCCTTGGGACATGGCATCTTTTCAATAGCATCAACCTTGGCTTTATCAACCTCAATGCCTCTTTCAGAAACTTTATGCCCCAAGACAACACCTTCATTAACCATAAAGTGGCACTTCTCCCAATTCAAGAGAAGATTATTTTATTCACATCTCTGGAAAACTCGATCAAGGTTGCTTAAGCAATCATCAAAAGAGGATCCATAGACGGAAAAATCATCCATGAAAACCTCACAAATCTTTTCACAGAAGTCGGAGAATATAGCCATCATGCATCTTTGAAAGGTAGCAGGTGCATTACATAAACCAAAAGGCATACGTTTATAAGCAAAAGTAACAAAAGGGAAAGTAAAAGTAGTCTTTGATTGATCATTGGCTGACACGGGTATTTGAGAGAAACCAAAATAACCATCTAGAAAGCAAAAATGGGTATGTTTGGATAATCTTTCTAGCATTTGATCGATAAAAGGTAAGGGGTAATGATCCTTTTTAGTAGCTTTATTTAATTTGTGGAAATCAATTACCATCCTATAACCTGTAATAATTCTTTGCGGGATCAACTCATCTTTATCATTAGGAACGACAGTAATACCTCCCTTCTTAGGGACACAATGTACATGACTTACCCACTGACTACCAGCAACTGGATAAATTATACCTGCCTCAAGAAGCTTTAGTATTTCCTTTCTTACCACTTCCTTCATCTTAGGATTCAGTCGTCGTTGATGATCTCGAACTGGTTTGGCATCTTCCTCCAAATTTATTTTATGTTGACATAGAGTGGGACTAATGCCCTTAAGATCATAAAGAGTATACCCAATAGCAGCATGGTGCTTCTTCAGAGTTTTCAATAATCTCTCTTCCTCATGCTTTGAAAGGTTAGCACTAATAATAACATGATATATCTTTTTCTCATCAAGATAAGCATATTTAAGAGTATCAGGTAACGGTTTAAGCTCAAACACGGGATCACCCTTGGGTGGAGGAGGATCCCCTAGGATTTCAACAGGCAAATTGTGTTTCAAAATAGGTCCCTATTTAAAGAATACTTCATCTATTTCCCTTCTTTCATTCATAAACATATCATTTTCATGGTCTAGCAAATATTGTTCTAAAGGATCACTAGGAGGTACGACAATAGAAGCAAGACCAATAATTTCATCCTTACTAGGTAATTCTTCTTCACGGTGTTGTCTACTAAATTTAGAGAAATTAAATTCATGAGACATATCATCTAAACTGATAGTAACAACATCCTTTTTGCAATCTATCTTAGCATTAACAATGTTTAAGAAGGTTCGACCAAATATAATGGGACAAAAGCTATCTTGTCGGGAACCAAGAACAAGAAAATCAGCAGGATATATAGTCTTCCCACACAAGACTTCAACATCTCTAACAATTCCCATTGGTGAAATAGTATCTCTATTGGCAAGTTTAATTGTGACATCAACATCTTCTAACTCAACAGGTGCAATATCATGCATAATTTCTCTATATAAGTCAATAGGTATTGCACTAGCACTGGCACCCATATCACATAAGCCATGATAATAATGATCTCGTATTTTAACAGAAATAACAGGCATGCCTACCATAGGTCTAGGTTTATCTTTAGCACAAGGTTTAGCAATTCTAGCAGTTTCATCATAGAAATAATACATAGACAAAACACTGAGTCCCTAGTGAGCCTCCACTTGACTGGCTCATTGATCAAAGTGTTGGGGAACGTAGCAGAATTTTAAAAAAATTCTACGCATCACCAAGATCAATCTATGGAGTCATCTAGCAACGAGGGAGAGGGGAGTGCATCTACATACCCTTGTAGATCACGCGCGGAAGCGTTCAAGAGAACGGGTTGGTGGAGTCGTACTCGTCGTGATCCAAATCACCGATGACCTAGCGCCAAACGGACGGCACCTCCGTGTTCAACACACGTACGGTTGGTAAGACGTCTCCTCTAACTTGATCCAGCAAGGGGGAAGGAGAGGTTGATGAAGAGCCAGCAGCACGACGGCGTGGTGGTGGAAGCAACGGTGATCTCGGCAGGGCTTCGCCAAGCTCAGGGAAAGGGAGGAGTGTCACAGGAGGGAGAGGGAGGCGCCAGTGGCTAGGGTGCGGCTGCCCTCCCTCCCCCCACTATATATAGGACCCCTAGGGGGCGCCGGCCCTATAGGATATGCAATCTCCAAGGGGGGTGGCGGCCAAGGGGGGTGGAGTGCCCCCCAAGCCAAGTGGGGCGCCCCCACCCCTAGGGTTTCCAACCCTAGGCGCAGGGGAGGCCCATGGGGGGGCGCACCAGCCCATCTGGGGCTGGTTCCCCTCCCACTTCAGCCCATGGGGCCCTCCGGGATAGGTGGCCCCACCCGGTGGACCCCCGGGACCCTTCTGGTGGTCCCGGTACAATACCGATTACCCCGAAAACCTTCCCGATGGCCGAAACTTGACTTCCTATATATAAATCTTCACCTCCGGACCATTCCGGAACTCCTCGTGACGTCCGGGATCTCATCCGGGACTCCGAACAACGTTCGGGTTACCATATACTAATATCTCAACAACCCTAGCGTCACCGAACCTTAAGTGTGTAGACCCTATGTGTTCAGGAGACATGCAGACATGACCGAGACGACTCTCCGGTCAATAACCAACAGCGGGATCTGGATACCCATGTTGGCTCCCACATGCTCCTCGATGATCTCATCGGATGAACCACGATGTCGAGGATTCGATCAATCCCGTATGCAATTCCCTTCGTCAATCGGTACGTTCCTTGCCCGAGACTCGATCGTCGGTATCCCAATACCTCGTTCAATCTCGTTACTGGCAAGTAACTTTACTCGCACCGTAATGCATGATCCCGTGATCAACCACTTGGTCACATTGAGCTCATTATGATGATGCATTACCGAGTGAGCCCACAGATACCTCTTCGTCATACGGAGTGACAAATCCCAGTCTCGATTCGTGCCAACCCAACAGACACTTTCGGAGATACCCGTAGTGTACCTTTATAGTCACCCAGTTACGTTGTGATGTTTGGCACACCCAAAGCACTCCTACGGTATCCGAGAGTTGCACAATCTCATGGTCTAAGGAAATGATACTTGCAATTCAGAAAAGCTATAGCAAACGAACTACACGTTCTTTGAGCTATGCTTAGGATTGGGTCTTGTCCATCACATCATTCTCCTAATGATGTGATCCCGTTATCAATGACATCCAATGTCCATAGTCACGAAACCACGACTATCACTTGATCAACGAGCTAGTCAACTAGAGGCTCACTAGGGACGTGTTGTGGTCTATGTATTCACACATGTATTACGATTTCCGGATAACACAATTATAGCATGAACAATAGACAATTATCATGAACAAAGAAATATAATAATAACCATTTTATTATTGCCTCTAGGGCATATTTCCAACAGTCTCCCACTTGCACTAGAGTCAATAGTCTAGTTACATTGTGATGAATCGAACACCCATGCAATTCTGGTGTTGATCATGTTTTGCTCTAGGGAGAGGTTTAGTCAACAGATCTGCCACATTCAGGTCCGTATGTACTTTACAAATATCTATGTCTCCATTTTGAAGACTTTCACGAATGGATTTAAAGCGATGCTTGATATGCCTGGTCTTCCTGTGAAACCTGGGCTCCTCGGCAAGGGCAATAGCTCCAGTGTTGTCACAGAAGAGAGTCATCGGGCCCGACGCATTGGGTATGACTCCTAGGTCGGTAATGAACTCCTTCACCCAGATTGCCTCTTGTGCTGCCTCCGAGGCTGCCATGTACTCCGCTTCACATGTAGATCCCGCCACAACACTTTGCTTGCAACTGCACCAGCTTACTGCCCCACCATTCAAAATATACACGTATCCGGTTTGTGACTTAGAGTCATCCAGATCTGTGTCGAAGCTAGCATCGACGTAACCCTTTACGACAAGCTCTTCGTCACCTCCATAAACGAGAAACATATCCTTAGTCCTCTTCAAGTACTTCAGGATATTCTTGACCGCTGTCCAGTGTTCCATGCCGGGATTACTTTGGTACCTTCCTACCAAACTTACGACAAGGTTTACATCAGGTCTCGTACACAACATAGCATACATGATAGACCCTATGGCCGAGGCATAGGGGACGACACTCATCTTTTCTCTATCTTCTGCCGTGGTCAGGCATTGAGCCGTGCTCAATCTCGTACCTTGCAATACAGGCAAGAACCCCTTCTTTGACTGATCCATATTGAACTTCTTCAATATCGTGTCAAGGTACGTACTCTGTGAAAGACCAATGAGGCGTCTCGATCTATCTCTATAGATCTTGATGCCTAATATGTAAGCAGCTTCTCCAAGATCCTTCATTGAAAAACAGTTGTTCAAGTAGGCCTTTATGCTTTCCAAGAATTCTATATCATTTCCCATCAACAGTATGTCATCCACATACAATATGAGAAATGCTACAGAGCTCCCACTCGCTTTCTTGTAAATGCAGGCTTCTCCATAAGTCTGCGTAAACCCAAACGCTTTGATCATCTCATCAAAACGAATGTTCCAACTCCGAGATGCTTGCACCAGCCCATAGATCGAGCGTTGGAGCTTGCACACCTTGTCAGCATTCTTAGGATCGACAAAACCTTCCAGTTGCATCATATACAATTCTTCCTTAAGGAAACCATTAAGGAATGCCGTTTTGACATCCATTTGCCATATCTCATAATCATAGAATGCGACAATTGCTAACATGATTCGGACGGACTTCAGCTTCGCTACGGGTGAGAAAGTCTCATCGTAGTCAACCCCTTGAACTTGTCGATAACCCTTAGCGACAAGCCGAGCTTTATAGATGGTTACATTACCATCCGCGTCTGTCTTCTTCTTAAAGATCCATTTATTTTATATGGCTCGCCGATCATCGGGAAAGTTAGTCAAAGTCCATACTTCGTTCTCATACATGGATCCTATCTCGGATTTCATGGCTTCCGGCCATTTGCCGGAATCTGGGCCCGCCATCGCTTCCTCATAGTTCGAAGGTTCACCGTTGTCTAACAACATGATTTCCAGGACAGGGTTGCCATACCACCCTGGTGCGGAACGTGTCCTTGTGGACCTACGAAGTTCAGTAGCAACTTGATCTGAAGTTTCATGATCATCATCATTAACTTCCTCTCTAGTCGGTGCAGGCACCTCAGGAACATTTTCTTGAGCTGCGCCACTTACCGGTTCAAGAGGTAATACTTCATCGAGTTCTACTTTCCTCCCACTTATTTCTTTCAAGAGAAACTCTTTCTCTAGAAAGGATCCATTCTTGGCAACAAAGATCTTGCCTTGGGATCTGAGGTAGAAGGTATACCCAATAGTTTCTTTAGGGTATCCTATGAAGACACATTTTGCCGATTTGGGTTCGAGCTTTTCAGGTTGAAGTTTCTTGACATAAGCATCGCATCCCCAAACTTTTAGAAACGACAGCTTAGGTTTCTTCCCAAACCATAATTCATACGGTGTCGTCTCAACGGATTTCGACGGAGCCCTATTTAAAGTGAATGCGGCAGTCTCTAAAGCATAGCCCCAAAATGACAGCGGTAAATCGGTAAGAGACATCATAGATCGCACCATATCCAATAGAGTGCGATTACGACGTTCGGACACACCATTACGCTAAGGTGTTCCAGGCGGCGTGAGTTGTTAAACTATTCCACATTTCCTTAAGTGTGTGCCAAATTCGTGACTCAAGTATTCTCCCCCACGATCTGATCGCAAGAACTTGATTTTTTCTGTCACGTTGATTTTCAACCTCACTCTAAAATTCCTTGAACTTTTCAAAGGTCTCAGACTTGTGTTTCATTAAGTAGACATACCCATATCTACTCAAGTCATCAATGAGGGTGAGAACATAACGATAGCCACCGCGAGCCTCAACGCTCATTGGACCGCACACATCAATATGTATGATTTCCAATAAGTTGGTTGCTCGCTCCATTGTTCCTGAGAATGGAGTCTTGGTCATTTTACCCATGAGGCATGGTTCGCACGTGTCAAATGATTCGTAATCAAGAGACTCCAAAAGTCCATCTGCATGGAGCTTCTTCATGCGTTTGACACCTATGTGACCAAGGCAGCAGTGCCACAAGTATGTGGGACTATCATTATCAACCTTACATCTTTTGGTATTCACACTATGAATATGTGTAACATTACACTCAAGATTCATTAAGAATAAACCATTCACCAGCGGAGCATGGCCATAAAACATATCTCTCATATAAATAGAACAACCATTATTCTCGGATTTAAATGAGAAGCCATCTCGAATTAAACGAGATCCTGATACAATGTTCATGCTCAAAGCTGGCACTAAATAACAATTATTGAGGTTTAAAACTAATCCCGTAGGTAAATGTAGAGGTAGCGTGCCGACGACGATCACATCAACCTTGGAACCATTCCCGACGTGCATCGTCACCTCGTCCTTCGCCAGTCTCCGCTTATTCTGCAGCTCCTGCTTTGAGTTACAAATGTGAGCAACCTCACCGGTATCAAATACCCAGGAGCTACTACGAGTACTGGTAAGGTACACATCAATTACATGTATATCACATATACCTTTAGTGTTGTCGGCCTTCTTGTCCGCTAAGTATTTCGGGCAGTTCCGCTTCCAGTGACCACTTCCCTTGCAATAAAAACACTCAGTCTCGGGCTTGGGTCCATTCCTTGGCTTCTTCCCGGCAGCTTGCTTACCAGGCGCGGCAACTCCTTTGCCGTCCTTCTTGAAGTTCTTTTTACCCTTGCCTTTCTTGAACTTAGTGGTTTTATTCACCATCAACACTTGATATTCCTTTTTGATTTCCACCTCCGCTGATTTCAGCATTGAATATACCTCAGGAATGGTCTTTTCCATCCCCTGCATATTGAAGTTCATCACAAAGCTCTTGTAGCTCGGTGGAAGCGACTGAAGGATTCTGTCAATGATCGCATCATCTGGGAGATTAACTCCTAGCTGAGTCAAGCGCTTATGCAACCCAGACATTTTGAGTATGTGCTCACTGATAGAACTGTTTTCCTCCATCTTACAACTGAAGAACTTGTCGGAGACTTCATATCTCTCGACCCGGGCATGAGCTTGGAAAACCATTTTCAGCTCTTCGAACATCTCATATGCTCTGTGTCTCTCAAAACGCTTTTGGAGCCCCGGTTCTAAGCTGTAAAGTATGCCGCACTGAACGAGGGAGTAATCATCAGCACGTGACTGCCAAGCGTTCATATCATCTTGGTTCTCTGGGATGGGTGCGTCACCTAGCGGTGATTCTAGGACATAATCTTTCTTGGCAGCTATGAGGATGATCCTCAGGTTCCGGACCCAGTCCGTATAGTTGCTGCCATCGTCTTTCAGCTTGGTTTTCTCTAGGAACGCGTTGAAGTTGAGGGCAACATTAGCGTGGGCCATTTGATCTACAAGACACAGTGTAAAGATTCTAGACTAAGTTCATGATAATCAAGTTCATCTAATCAAATTATTCAATGAACTCCCACTCAGATAGACATCCCTCTAGTCATCTAAGTGAAACATGATCTGAGTCAACTAGGCCGTGTCCGATCATCACGTGAGACGGACTAGTCAACATTGGTGAACATCTTCATGTTGATCGTATCTTCTATATGACTCATGCTCGACCTTTCGGTCTTCCGTGTTCGAGGCCATGTCTGTACATGCTAGGCTCGTCAAGTCAACCCAAGTGTATTGCGTGTGTAAATCTGGCTTACACCCGTTGTATTCGAACGTTACAATCTATCACACCCGATCATCACGTGGTGCTTCGAAACAACAAACCTTCGCAACGGTGCACAGTTAGGGGGAACACTTTCTTGAAATTATTACGAGGGATCATCTTATTTAAGCTACCGTCGTTCTAAGCAAATAAGATGCAAAACATGATAAACATCACATGCAATCAAATAGTGACATGATATGGCCAATATCATTTGCTCCTTTTGATCTCCATCTTCGGGGCTTCATGATCATCGTTGTCACCGGCATGACACCATGATCTCCATCATCATATCTTCTTGAAGTTGTCTCGTCATCTATTACTTCTACTACTATGGCTAACGCTTTAGCAATAAAGTAAAGTAATTACATGACGTTTATGTTGACACGCAGGTCATAAATAAATTAAGACAACTCCTATGGCTCCTGCCGGTTGTCATACTCATCGACATGCAAGTCGTGATTCCTATTACAAGAACCTGATCAATCTCATACATCACATATATCATTCATCACATCCTTTTGGCCATATCACATCACACGGCACATGCTGCAAAAACAAGTTAGACGTCCTCTAATTGTTGTTGCAAGTTTTTACGTGGCTGCTATAGGTTTCTAGCAAGAACGTTTCTTACCTACGCCAAAACCACAACGTGATATGCCAATTTCTATTTACCCTTCATAAGGACCCTTTTCATCGAATCTGATCCGACTAAAGTGGGAGAGACAGACACCCGCCAGCCACCTTATGCAACTAGTGCATTTCAATCGGTGGAACCAGTCTCATGTAAGCGTACGTGTAAGGTCGGTTCGGGCCGCTTCATCCCACGATGCCACCGAATCAAGATAAGACTAGTAACAGCAAGCAAATTGACAATATCCACGCCCACAACTGCTTTGTGTTCTACTCGTGCATAGAAACTACGCATAGACCTAGCTCATGATGCCACTGTTGGGGAACGTAGCAGAATTTTAAAATTTTCTACGCATCACCAAGATCAATCTATGGAGTCATCTAGCAACGAGGGAGAGGGGAGTGCATCTACATACCCTTGTAGATCACGTGCGGAAGCGTTCAAGAGAACGGGTTGATGGAGTCGTACTCGTCGTGATCCAAATCACCGATGACCTAGCGCCAAACGGACGACACCTCCGCGTTCAACACACGTACGGTTGGGAAGACGTCTCCTCCAACTTGATCCAGCAAGGGGGAAGGAGAGGTTGATGAAGATCCAGCAGCACGACGACGTGGTGGTGGAAGCAACGGTGATCTCGGCAGGGCTTCGCCAAGCTCAGGGAGAGGGAGGAGTGTCACGGGAGGGAGAGGGAGGCACCAGGGGCTAGGGTGCGGCTGCCCTCCCTCCCCTCCACTATATATAGGACCCCTAGGGGCGCTGGCCCTAGGAGATGCAATCTCCAAGGGGGGGGCGGCCAAGGGGGTGGAGTGCCCCCCAAGCCAAGTGGGGCGCCCCCACCCCTAGGGTTTCCAACCCTAGGCGCAGGGGAGGCCCATGGGGGGTGCACCAGCCCATCTGGGGCTGGTTGCCCTCCCACTTCAGCCCATGGGGTCCTCCGGGATAGGTGGCCCCACCCGGTGGACCCCCGGGACCCTTCCGGTGGTCCCGGTACAATACCGATTACCCCGAAAACCTTCCCGATGGCCGAAACTTGACTTCCTATATATAATCTTCACCTTCGAACCATTCCGGAACTCCTCGTGACGTCCGGTATCTCATCCGGGACTCCGAACAACTTTCGGGTTACCGTATACTAATATCTCAACAACCCTAGTGTCACCGAACCATAAGTGTGTAGACCTCGCGGGTTCGGGAGACACGCAGACATGACCGAGACGACTCTCTGGTCAATAACCAACAGCGGGATTTGGATACCCATGTTGGCTCCCACATGCTCCTCGATGATCTCATCAGATGAACCACGATGTCAAGGATTCGATCAATCCCGTATGCAATTCCCTTTGTCAATCGGTACGTTACTTGCCCGAGACTCGATCGTCGGTATCCCAATACCTCGTTCAATCTCGTTACCGGCAAGTCACTTTACTCGTACTGTAATGCATGATCCCGTGATCAACCACTTGGTCACATTGAGCTCATTATGATGATGCGTTACCGAGTGGGCCCAGAGATACCTCTCCATCATACGGAGTGACAAATCCCAGTCTCGATTCGTGCCAACCCAACTGACACTTTCGGAGATACCCGTAGTGTACCTTTATAGTCACCCAGTTACATTGTGACGTTTGGCACACCCAACGCACTCCTACGGTATCCGAGAGTTGCACAATCTCATGGTCTAAGGAAATGATACTTGAAATTCAGAAAAGCTATAGCAAACGAACTACACATTCTTTGAGCTATGCTTAGGATTGGGTCTTGTCCATCACATCATTCTCCTAATGATGTGATCCCGTTATCAATGACATCCATTGTCCATAGTCAGGAAACCATGACTATCTCTTGATCAACGAGCTAGTCAACTAGAGTCTCACTAGGGACGTGTTGTGGTCTATGTATTCACACATGTATTACGATTTCCGGATAACACAATTATAGCATGAACAATAGGCAATTATCATGAACAAAGAAATATAATAATAACCATTTTATTATTGCCTCTAGGGCATATTTCCAACACAAAGATGGTTAAGGTTTCCTAACCATGGACATGAGTTGTCATTTGATAACGGGATCACATCATTAGGAGAATCATGTGATGGACAAGATGTTGGGGAATGTAGTAATTTCAAAAAAAATCCTACGCACACGCAAGATCATGGTGATGCATAGCAACGAGGGGGAGAGTCTGATCTACGTACCCTTGTAGATCGCAATGGAAGCGTTGACACAACGTAGAGGAAGTAGTCGTACGTCTTCTTCCCGATCCGACCGATCCAAGCCCCGTTACTCCGGCACCTCCGAGTTCTTAGCACACGTTCAGCTCGATGACGATCCCCGGGCTCCGATCCAGCAAAGCTTCGGGGAGGAGTTCCGTCAGCACGATGGCGTGGTGACGATCTTGATGTACTACCGACGTAGGGCTTCGCCTAAGCACTACAACGATATGATCGAGGTGGAATTTGGTGGCAGGGGGCATCGCACACGGCTAAGGAACGATCTCAAGGATCAACTTGTGTGTCATGGGGTGCCCCCCTGCCTCCGTATATAAAGGAGCAAGGGGGAGGGGGCAGCCGGCCTAGGAGGAGGCACGCCAAGGGGAGTCCTACTCCCATCGGGAGTAGGACTCCCTCCTTCCTTGTTGGAGTAGGAGAAGGGGAAAGAGGGGGAGAGGAATAAGGAAAAGGGGGCTGCGCCCCTTGTCCAATTCGGACCAGAGGGGGGCGCAGGCCTCCTTCCTTTTGGACTCTTTCCTCTATTCCCGTATGGCCCAATAAGGCCCATATACTCCCCGGCGAATTCCCGTAACTCTCCGGTACTCTGAAAAATACCCGAATCAATCGGAACCTTTCCAAAGTCCTAATATAGTCGTCCAATATATCGATCTTTACGTCTCGGCCATTTCGAGACTCCTCGTCATGTCCCCGATCTCATCCGGGACTCCGAACTCCTTCGGTACATCAAAACTCATAAACTCATAATATAACTGTCATCGAAACCTTAAGCGTGCGGACCCTACGGTTCGAGAACAATGTAGACATGACCGAGACACGTCTCCGGTCAATAACCAATAGCGGGACCTGGATGCCCATATTGGCTCCTACATATTCCACAAAGATCTTTATCGGTCAGACCGCATAACAACATACGTTGTTCCCTTTGTCATCGGTATGTTACTTGCCCGAGATTCGATCGTCGGTATCCAATACCTAGTTCAATCTCGTTACCGGCAAGTCTCTTTACTCGTTCCGTAATACATCATCTCACAACTAACTCATTAGTTGCATTGCTTGCAAGGCTTAAGTGATGTGCATTACCGAGAGGGCCCAGAGATACCTCTCCGACAATCGGAGTGACAAATCCTAATCTCGAAATACGCCAACCCAACATCTACCTTTGGAGACACCTGTAATGCTCCTTTATAATCACCCAGTTACGTTGTGATGTTTGGTAGTGCCCAAAGTGTTCCTCCGACAAACGGGAGTTGCATAATCTCATAGTCATAGGAACATGTATAAGTCATGAAGAAAGCAATAGCAACATAGTAAACGATCGGGTGCTATGCTAATGGAATGGGTCATGTCAATCAGATCATTCAACTAATGATGTGACCTCATTAATCAAATAACAACTCTTTTGTCCGTGGTTAGGAAACATAACCATCTTTGATTAACGAGCTAGTCAAGTAGAGGCATACTAGTGACACTCTGTTTGTCTATGTATTCACACATGTATTATGTTTCCGGTTAATACAATTCTAGCATGAATAATAAACATTTATCATGATATAAGGAAATAAATAATAACTTTATTATTGCCTCTAGGGCATATTTCCTTCAGTCTCCCACTTGCACTAGAGTCAATAATCTAGTTCACATCGCCATGTGATTTAACAGCAATAGTTCACATCACCATGTGATTAACACCCATAGTTCACATCGTCATGTGACCAACACTCAAAGGGTTTACTAGAGTCAGTAATCTAGTTCACATATCTATGTGATTAACACCCAAAGAGTACTAAGGTGTGATCATGTTTTGCTTGTGAGATAATTTTAGTCGACGGGACTGTCACATTCAGATCCGTAAGTATTTTGCAAGTTCTATGTCTACAATGCTCTACACGGAGCTACTCTAGCTAATTGCTCCCACTTTCAATATGTATCCAAATTGAGACTTTAGATTCATCTGGATCAGTGTCAGAAACTTGCATCGACGTAACCCTTTACGACGAACCTTTTTGTCACGTCCATAATCGAGAAACATATCCTTATTTCACTAAGGATAATTCTGACCGCTGTCCAGTGATCTACGCCTAGGTCACTATTGTACTCCCTTGCCAAATCAATGCTGGGTATACAATAGATCTGGTATACAGCATGACATACTTTATAGAACCTATGGCCAAGGCATAGGGAATGACTTTCATTCTCTTTCTATCTTCTGCCGTGGTCGGGCTTTGAGTCTTACTCAACTTCACACCTTGTAATACAGGCAAGAACTCTTTCTTTGACTGCTCCATTTTGAACTACTTCAAAATCTTGTCAAGGTATGTACTCATTGAAAAAACTTATCAAGCGTATTGATCTATCTCTATAGATCTTGAAGCTCAATATGTAAGCAGCTTCATCGAAGTCTTTCTTTAAAAAACTCCTTTCAAACACTCCTTTATGCTTTACAGAACAATTTTACATTATTTCCGATCAACAATATGTCATTCACATATACTTATCAGAAATATTGTAGTGCTCCCACTCACTTTCTTGTAAATACAGGCTTCACCGCAAGTCTGTATAAAACTATATGCTTTGATCAACTCATCAAAGCGTATATTCCAACTCCGAGATGCTTGCACCAGTCCACAGATGGATCGCTGGAGCTTGCACATTTTGTTAGCACCTTTCGGATTGACAAAACCTTCTGGTTGCATCATATACAACTCTTCTTTAATAAATCCATTAAGGAATGCAGTTTTGTTTATCCATTTGCCAGATTTCATAAAATGCGGCAATTACTAACATGATTCGGACAGACTCAAGCATAGATACGAGTGAGAAAATCTCATCGTAGTCAACACCTTGAACTTGTCGAAAACCTTTTTCGACAATTCTAGCTTTGTAGATAGTAACACTACTATCAGCGTCCGTCTTCCTCTTGAAGATCCATTAATTCTCAATTGCTTGCCGATCATCGGGCAAGTCAACCAAAGTCCAAACTTTGTTCTCATACATGGATCATATCTCAGATTTCATGGCCTCAAACCATTTCGCGGAATCTGGGCTCATCATCGCTTCCTCATAGTTCGTAGGTTCGTCATGGTCTAGTAACATAACTTCCAGAACAGGATTACCGTACCACTCTGGTGCGGATCTCACTCTGGTTTACCTACGAGATTTGGTAGTAACTTGATCTGAAGTTACATGATCATTATCATTAGCTTCCTCACTAATTGGTGTAGTAGTCACAGGAACATATTTCTGTGATGAACTACTTTCCAATAAGGGAGCAGGTACAGTTACCTCATCAAGTTCTACTTTCCTCCCACTCACTTCTTTCGAGAGAAACTCCTTCTCTAGAAAGGATCCATTCTTAGCAATGAATGTCTTGCCTTCGGATCTGTGATAGAAGGTGTACCCAACTGTCTCCTTTGGGTATCCTATGAAGACATATTTCTCCGATTTGAGTTTGAGCTTATCGAGATGAAACTTTTTCACATAAGCATCGCAACTCCAAACTTTAAGAAACGACAGCTTAGGTTTCTTGCCAAACCATATTTCACACGGTGTCGTCTCAACGGATTTAGATGGTGCCCTATTTAACGTGAATGCATCTGTCTCTAATGTATAGCCCCAAAACTGAAGGAAATATGCCCTAGAGGAAATAATAAAGTTATTATTTATTTCCTTATATCATGATAAATGTTTATTATTCATGCTAGAATTGTATTAACCAGAAACATAATACATGTGTGAATACATAGACAAGCAGAGTGTCACTAGTATGCCTCTACTTGACTAGCTCGTTAATCAAAGATGGTTATGTTTCCTAACCATGAACAAAGAGTTGTTATTTGATTAACGAGGTCACATCATTAGTTGAATGATCTGATTGACATGACCCATTCCATTAGCCTAGCACCCGATCGTTTAGTATGTTGCTATTGCTTTCTTCATGACTTATACATGTTCCTATAACTATGAGATTATGCAACTCCCGTTTATCGGAGGAACACTTTGGGTACTACCAAACGTCACAACGTAACTGGGTGATTATAAAGGAGTACTACAGGTGTCTCCAATGGTAGATGTTGGGTTGGCGTATTTCGAGATTAGGGTTTGTCACTCCGAGTGTCGGAGAGGTATCTCTGGGCCCTCTCGGTAATACACATCACATAAGCCTTGCAAGCATTATAACTAAGATGTTAGTTGTGAGATGATGTATTACGGAATGAGTAAAGAGACTTGCCAGTAACGAGATTG
This sequence comes from Triticum monococcum, assembly GCA_034509565.1. Taxonomy (NCBI): domain Eukaryota; kingdom Viridiplantae; phylum Streptophyta; class Magnoliopsida; order Poales; family Poaceae; genus Triticum; species Triticum monococcum. The sequence continues at coordinate 497,110,717 of CM067845.1, read as the reverse complement.
AACTAGGTATTGGATACCGACGATCGAATCTCGGGCAAGTAACATACCGATGACAAAGGGAACAACGTATGTTGTTATGCGGTCTGACCGATAAAGATCTTCGTAGAATATGTAGGAGCCAATATGGGCATCCAGGTCCCGCTATTGGTTATTGACCGGAGACGTGTCTCGGTCATGTCTACATTGTTCTCGAACCATAGGGTCCGCACGCTTAACGTTACGATGACAGTTATTATGAGTTTATGCATTTTGATGTACCGAAGGTTGTTCGGAGTCCCGGATGTGATCACGGACATGACGAGGAGTCTCGAAATGGTCGAGACGTAAAGATTGATATATTGGAAGCCTATGTTTGGACATCGGAAGTGTTCCGGGTGAAATCGGGATTTTACCGGATTACCGGGAGGGTTACCGGAACCCCCCGGGAGCCAAATGGGCCAACATGGGCCTTAGTGGAAAGGTGAGAGGGCAGCCCACATAGGGCTGCGCCTCCCCCCCTCTCCCTAGTCCTATTAGGACTAGGAGAGGGGCCGGCCACCTCTCTCTTTCTCTTCCCCTTTGGGGAATCCTATTAGGAATAGGATTGGGGGGGGGGGGAGTCCTACTCCCGGTAGGAGTAGGACTCCTCCTGCGCCTCCTAGCTTGGCCGGCCAGCCTCCCCCCCTTCATCCTTTATATACGGGGGCAGGGGGCACCTCTAGACACACAAGTTGATCCTTGAGATCGTTCCTTAGCCGTGTGCGGTGCCCCCTGCCACCAAATTCCACCTCGATCATACCGTTGTAGTGCTTAGGCGAAGCCCTGCGTCGGTAGTACATCAAGATCGTGACCACGCCGTCGTGCTGACGGAACTCTTCCTCGACGCTTTGCTGGTCGGAGCCCGAGGATCGTCATCGAGCTGAACGTGTGCTAAGAACTCGGAGGTGCCGGAGTAACGGTGCTTGGATCGGTCGGATCGGGAAGACGTACGACTACTTCCTCTACGTTGTGTGATCGCTTCCGCAGTCGGTCTGCGTTGGTACGTAGACAACACTCTCCCCTCTCGTTGCTATGCATCACCATGATCTTGCGTGTGCGTAGGAATTTTTTGAAATTACTACGTTCCCCAACAGTGGCATCCGAGCCTAGGTTTTATGGTTTGATGTTATTTGCATGAGTAGAACACAAGTGAGTTGTGGGCGATACAAGTCATACTGCCTACCAACATGTCATACTTTGGTTCGGCGGTATTGTTGGACGAGACGACCCGGACCAACCTTACGCGTACGCTTACGCGAGACCGGTTCCCTCGACGTGCTTTGCACATACATGGCTTGCGGGCGACTGTCTCTCCAACTTTAGTTGAACCAAGTGTGGCTACGCCCGGTCCTTGAGAAGGTTAAAACGGAGTCTATTTGACGAACTATCGTTGTGGTTTTGATGCGTAGGTGAGATGAATTCTTACTTAAGCCCGTAGCAGCCACGTAAAACTTGCAACAACAAAGTAGAGGACGTCTAACTTGTTTTTGCAGGGCATGTTGTGATGTGATATGGTCAAGGCATGATGCTGATTTTATTGTATGAGATGATCATGTTTTGTAACCAAGTTATCGGCAACTGGCAGGAGCCATATGGTTGTCGCTTTATTGTATGCAATGCAATCGCGATGTAATGCTTTACTTTATTACTAAGCGGTAGTGATAGTCGTGGAAGCATAAGATTGGCGAGACGACAACGATGCTACGATGGAGATCAAGGTGTCGCGCCGGTGACGATGGTGATCATGAAGGTGCTTCGGAGATGGAGATCACAAGCACAAGATGATGATGGCCATATCATATCACTTATATTGATTGCATGTGATGTTTATCTTTTATGCATCTTATCTTGCTTTGATTGACGGTAGCATTATAAGATGATCTCTCACTAAATTATCAAGAAGTGTTCTCCCTGAGTATGCACCGTTGCCAAAGTTCGTCGTGCCCAGACACCACGTGATGATCGGGTGTGATAAGCTCTACGTCCATCTACAACGGGTGCAAGCCAGTTTTGCACACGCAGAATACTCAGGTTATACTTGACGAGCCTAGCATATGCAGATATGGCCTCGGAACACAGAGACCGAAAGGTCGAGCGTGAATCATATAGTAGATATGATCAACATGACGATGTTCACCATTGAAAACTACTCCATCTCACGTGATGATCGGTTATGGTTTAGTTGATTTGGATCACGTGATCACTTAGAGGATTAGAGGGATGTCTATCTAAGTGGGAGTTCCTAAGTAATTTGATTAACTGAACTTAAACTTATCATGAACTTAGTACCTGATAGTATCTTGCTTGTTTATGTTGATTGTAGATAGATGGCTCGTGCTGTTGTTCTGTTGAATTTTAATGCGTTCCTTGAGAAAGCAAAGTTGAAAGATGATGGTAGCAATTACACGGACTGGGTCCGTAACTTGAGGATTATCCTCATTGCTGCACAGAAGAATTACGTCCTGGAAGCACCGCTGGGTGCCAGGCCTGCTGCTGGAGCAACGCCAGATGTTATGAACGTCTGGCAAAGCAAAGCTGATGACTACTCGATAGTTCAGTGTGCCATGCTTTACGGCTTAGAATCGGGACTTCAACGACGTTTTGAACGTCATGGAGCATATGAGATGTTCTAGGAGTTGAAGTTAATATTTCAAGCAAATGCCCGAATTGAGAGATATGAAGTCTCCAATAAGTTCTATAGCTGCAAGATGGAGGAGAACAGTTCTGTCAGTGAGCATATACTCAAAATGTCTGGGTATAATAATCACTTGATTCAGATGGGAGTTAATCTTCTAGATGATTGCGTCATTGACAGAATTCTCCAATCACTGCCACCAAGCTACAAGAGCTTCGTGATGAACTATAATATGCAAGGGATGAACAAGACTATTCCCGAGCTCTTCGCAATGCTGAAAGCTGCGGAGGTAGAAATCAAGAAGGAGCATCAAGTGTTGATGGTCAACAAGACCACTAGTTTCAAGAAAAAGGACAAAGGGAAGAAGAAGGGGAACTTCAAGAAGAACAGCAAGCAAGTTGCTGCTTAGGAGAAGAAACCCAAGTCTGGACCTAAGCCTGAAACTAAGTGCTTCTACTGCAAGCAGACTGGTCACTGGAAGCGGAACTGCCCCAAGTATTTGGCGGATAAGAAGGATGGCAAGGTGAACAAAGGTATATGTGATATACATGTTATTGATGTGTACCTTACCGGAGCTCGCAGTAGCACCTGGGTATTTGATACTGGTTCTGTTGCTAATATTTGCAACTCGGAACAGGGACTACGAAATAAGCGGACGCTAGTAAAGGACGAGGTGACGATGCGCGTGGGAAACGGTTCCAAAGTCGATGTGATCGTGGTCAGCACGCTACCTCTACATCTACCTTCGGGATTAATATTAGACCTAAATAATTGTTATTTGGTGCCAGCGTTGAGCATGAACATTATATCTGGATCTTGTTTAATGCGAGACGGTTATTCATTTAAATCAGAGAATAATGGTTGTTCTATTTACATGAGTAATATCTTTTATGGTCATGCACCTATGAAGAGTGGTCTATTCTTGTTGAATCTCGATAGTAGTGATACACATATTCATAATGTAGAAGCCAAAAGATACAGAGTTGATAATGATAGTGCGACTTATTTGTGGCACTGCCGTTTAGGTCATATCGGTGTAAAGCGCATGAAGAAACTCCATACTGATGGGCTTTTGGAACCACTTGATTATGAATCACTTGGTACTTGCGAACCGTGCCTCATAGGCAAGGTTGTCAGAATCGTGATTTTGAATCGGATCGGAGCTCTGATGGTAGGATCGCAAATCGTAGAATCTTCACTATCAGGATCGTAAAAACGTAGATTCTATGAACTAAAATCGTAGAATCAGAGGGGTTAGTGTGGATCGTAAAGTCGTAGAATCGTCTAACAGAATCGCGATTCTGACAACCTTGCTCATAGGCAAGATGACTAAAACACCGTTCTCCGGTACTATGGAGAGAGCAACAGATTTATTGGAAATCATACATACCGATGTATGTGGTCCGATGAATATTGAGGCTTGTGGCGGATATCGTTATTTTCTCACCTTCATAGATGATTTAAGCAGATATGGGTATATCTACTTAATGAAACATAAGTCTGAAACATTTGAAAAGTTCAAGGAATTTCAGAGTGAAGTTGAAAATCATCGTAACAAGAAAATAAAGTTTCTACGATATGATCGTGGAGGAGAATATTTGAGTTACGAGTTTGGTGTACATTTGAAAAATTGTGGAATAGTTTCGCAACTCACGCCACCCGGAACACCACAGCATAATGGTGTGTCCGAACGTCGTAATCGTACTTTACTAGATATGGTGCGATCTATGATGTCTCTTACTGATTTACCGCTATCATTTTGGGGTTATGCTTTAGAGACGGCCGCATTCACGTTAAATAGGGCACCATCAAAATCCGTTGAGACGACGCCTTATGAACTATGGTTTGGCAAGAAACCAAAGTTGTCGTTTCTTAAAGTTTGGGGCTGCGATGCTTATGTGAAAAAGCTTCAACCTGATAAGCTCGAACCCAAAGCGGAGAAATGTGTCTTCATAGGATACCCAAAGGAGACTGTTGGGTATACCTTCTATCACAGATCCGAAGGCAAGACATTCGTTGCTAAGAATGTATCATTTCTAGAGAAGGAGTTTCTCTCGAAAGAAGTGAGTGGGAGGAAAGTAGAACTTGATGAGGTAACTGTACCTGCTCCCTTATTGGAAAATAGTACATCACAGAAAACTGTTTCTGCGACACCTATACCAATTAGTGAGGAAGCTAATGATGATGATCATGAAACTTCAGGACAAGATACTACTGAACCACGTAGATCAACCAGAGTGAGATCCACACCAGAGTGGTACGGTAATCCAATTCTGGAAGTCATGCTACTAGATCATGATGAACCTACGAACTATGAAGAAGCGATGGTGAGCCCAGATTCCGCAAAGTGGCTAGAAGCCATGAAATCTGAGATGGGATCCATGTATGAGAACAAAGTATGGACTTTGGTTGACTTGCCCGATGATCGGCAAGCAATTGAGAATAAATGGATCTTCAAGAAAAAGACTGACGCTGACGGTAATATTACTGTCTATAAAGCTCGACTTGTCGCAAAAGGTTTTCGACAAGTTCAAGGGGTTGACTACGATGAGACCTTCTCACCCGTAGCGATGCTTAAGTCCGTCAGAATCATGTTAGCAATTGCCGCATTTTATGATTATGAAATATGGCAGATGGATGTCAAGACTGCATTCCTGAATGGATTTCTGGAAGAAGAGTTGTATATGATGCAACCAGAAGGTTTTGTCGATCCAAAGGGAGCTAACTAAGTGTGCAAACTCCAGCGATCCATTTAAGGACTGGTGCAAGCATCTCGGAGTTGGAATAAACGCTTTGATAGTGTGATCAAAGCATTTGGCTTTATACAGACTTTTGGAGAAGCCTGTATTTACAAGAAAGTGAGTGGGACCTCTGTAGCATTTCTGATATTATATGTGGATGACATATTGCTGATTGGAAATGATATAGAATTTCTGGATAGCATAAAGGGATACTTGAATAAAAGTTTTTCGATGAAAGACCTCGGGGAAGCAGCTTACATATTAGGCATAAAGATCTACAGAGATAGATCAAGACGCTTAATTGGACTTTCACAAAGCACATACCTTGACAAGATTTTGAAGAAGTTCAAAATGGATCAAGCAAAGAAAGGGTTCTTGCCTGTGTTACAAGGTGTGAAGTTGAGTCAGACTCAATGCCCGACCACTGCAGAAGATAGAGAGAAAATGAAAGATGTCCCCTATGCTTCAGCCATAGGCTCTATCATGTATGCAATGCTGTGTACTAGACCTGATGTGTGCCTTGCTATAAGTTTAGCAGGGAGGTACCAAAGTAATCCAGGAGTGGATCACTGGACAGCGGTCAAGAACATCCTGAAATACCTGAAAAGGACTAGGGATATGTTTCTCGTATATGGAGGTGACAAAGAGCTCACCGTAAGAGGTTACGTTGATGCAAGCTTTGACACTGATCCGGACGATTCTAAATCGCAAACCAGATACGTGTTTACTTTAAACGGTGGAGCTGTCAGTTGGTGCAGTTCTAAACAAAGCGTCGTAGCAGGATCTACATGTGAAGCGGAGTACATAGCTGCTTCGGAAGCAGCGAACGAAGGAGTCTAGATGAAGGAGTTCATATCCGATCTAGGTGTCATACCTAGTGCATCGGGTCCAATGAAAATCTTTTGTGACAATACTAGTGCAATTTCTTTGGCAAAGGAATCCAGATTTCACAAATGGACCAAACACATCAAGAGACGCTTCAACTCCATCCGGGATCTAGTCCAGGTGGGAGACATAGAGATTTGCAAGATACATACGGATCTGAATGTTGCAGACCCGTTGACTAAGCCTCTTCCACGAGCAAAACATGACCAGCACCAAGGCTCCATGGGTGTTAGAATCATTACTGTGTAATCTAGATTATTGACTCTAGTGCAAGTGGGAGACTGAAGGAAATATGCCCTAGAGGCAATAATAAAGTTATTATTTATATCATGATAAATGTTTATTATTCATGCTAGAATTGTATTAACCGGAAACATAATACATGTGTGAATACATAGACAAACAGAGTGTCACTAGTATGCCTCTACTTGACTAGCTCGTTAATCAAAGATGGTTATGTTTCCTAACCATGAACAAAGAGTTGTTATTTGATTAACGAGGTCACATCATTAGTTGAATGATCTGATTGACATGACCCATTCCATTAGCCTAGCACCTGATCGTTTAGTATGTTGCTATTGCTTTCTTCATGACTTATACATGTTCCTATAACTATCAGATTATACAACTCCCGTTTACCGGAGGAACACTTTGGGTACTACCAAACGTCACAACGTAACTGGGTGATTATAAAGGAGTACTACAGGTGTCTCCAATGGTAGATGTTGGGTTGGCGTATTTCGAGATTAGGGTTTGTCACTCCGAGTGTCGGAGAGGTATCTCTGGGCCCTCTCGGTAATACACATCACATAAGCCTTGCAAGCATTATAACTAAGATGTTAGTTGTGAGATGGTGTATTACAGAACGAGTAAAGAGACTTGCCAGTAACGAGATTGAACTAGGTATTGGATACCGACGATCGAATCTCGGGCAAGTAACATACCGATGACAAAGGGAACAACGTATGTTGTTATGCGGTCTGACCGATAAAGATCTTCGTAGAATATGTACGAGCCAATATGGGCATCCAGGTCCCGCTATTGGTTATTGACCGGAGACGTGTCTCGGTCATGTCTACATTGTTCTCGAACCGTAGGGTCCGCACGCTTAACGTTACGATGACAGTTATTATGAGTTTATGCATTTTGATGTACCGAAGGTTGTTCGGAGTCCCGGATGTGATCACGGACATGACGAGGAGTCTCGAAATGGTCGAGACGTAAAGATTGATATATTGGAAGCCTATGTTTGAACATCGGAAGTGTTCCAGGTGAAATCGGGATTTTACCGGATTACCGGGAGGGTTACCGGAACCCCCCGGGAGCCAAATGGGCCAACATGGGCCTTAGTGGAAAGGTGAGAGGGCAGCCCACATAGGGCTGCGCCTCCCCCCCTCTCCCTAGTCCTATTAGGACTAGGAGAGGGGTCGGCCACCTCTCTCTTTCTCTTCCCCTTTGGGGAATCCTATTAGGAATAGGATTGGGGGGGGGAGTCCTACTCCCGGTAGGAGTAGGACTCCTCCTGCGCCTCCTAGCTTGGCCGGCCAGCTTCGCCCCTTCATCCTTTATATACGGGGGCAGGGGGCACCTCTAGACACACAAGTTGATCCTTGAGATCGTTCCTTAGCCGTGTGCGGTGCCCCCTGCCACCAAATTCCACCTCGATCATACCGTTGTAGTGCTTAGGCGAAGCCCTGCGTCGGTAGTACATCAAGATCGTCACCACGCCGTCATGCTGACGGAACTCTTCCTCGACGCTTTGCTGGATCGGAGCCCGAGGATCGTCATCGAGCTGAACATGTGCTAAGAACTCGGAGGTGCCGGAGTAACGGTGGTTGGATCGGTCGGATCGGGAAGACGTACGACTACTTCCTCTATGTTGTGTGATCGCTTCCGCAGTCGGTCTGCGTTGGTACGTAGACAACACTCTCCCCTCTCGTTGCTATGCATCACCATGATCTTGCGTGTGCGTAGGAAATTTTTTGAAATTACTACGTTCCCCAACAAAAACGATAGTGGTAAATCAGTAAGAAACATCATAGATTGCACTATATCCAATAAAGTACGGTTATGACGTTCGGACACTCCATTACATTGTGGTGTTCCAGGTGGCGTGAGTAGTGAAACTATTTCACATTGTTTTTAACTGAAGGCCAAACTCGTAACTCAAATACTCTTCTCTACGATCAGATCGTAGAAACTTTATTTTCTTGTTACGATGATTTTTCACTTCACTCTGAAATTCTTTGAACTTTTCAAATGTTTCAGACTTATGTTTCATCAAGTAGATATACTCATATCTGCTCAAATCATCTGTGAAGATCAGAAAATAATGATACCTGTCGCGAGCCTCAATATTCATCGGACCACATACATCAGTATGTATGATTTCCAACAAATCTGTTGCTCGCTCCATTGTTCCGAAGAACAGAGTCTTAGTCATCTTGCCCATGAGGCATGGTTCGCAAGCATCAACTGATTCATAATCAAGTGATTCCAAAAGCCCATCAACATGGAGTTTCTTCATGCGCTTTACACCAATATGACCTAAACGGCAGTGCTACAAATAAGTTGCACTATCATTATTAACTTTGCATCTTTTGGTTTCAATATTATGATTATGTGTATCACTACGATCGAGATCCAACAAACTATTTTCATTGGGTGTGTAACCATATAAGGTTTTATTTATGTAAACAGAACAACAATTTATTCTCTTACTTAAATGAATAACCGTATTACAATAAACATGATCAAATCATATTCATGCTCAACGCAAACACCAAATAACACTTATTTAGGTTCAACACTAATCCCGAAATTATAGGGAGTGTGCGATGATGATCATATCAATCTTGAAACCACTTCCAACACACATTGTCACTTCACCCTTAACTAGTCTCTGTTTATTTTGCAACTCCCGTTTCGAGTTACTAATCTTAGCAACTGAACTAGTATCAAATACTGAGGGTTTGCTATAAACACTAGTAAAGTACACATCAATAACATGTATATCAAATATACTTATGTTCACTTTGCCATCCTTCTTATCCGCCAATCACTTGGGGTAGTTCCGCTTCCAGTGACCAGTCCCTTTGCAGTAGAAGCACTCAGTCTCAGGCTTAGGTCCAGACTTGGGCTTCTTCGCTTGAGCGGCAACTTGCTTGCTGTTCTTCTTGAAGTTCCCCTTCTTCCCTCCGCCCTTTTCTTGAAACTAGTGATCTTGTCCACCATCAACACTTGATCTTTTTCTTGATTTCTACCTTCGTTGATTTCAGCATCACGAAGAGCTTGGGAGTTGTTTCTGTTATCCCTTGCATATTATAGTTCATCACGAAGTTCTACTAACTTGGTGATGGTGACTAGAGAATTCTGTCAATCACTATCTTATCTGGAAGATTAACTCCCACTTGATTCAAGCGATTGTAGTACCCAGACAATCTGAGCACATGCTCACTAGTTGAGCGATTCTCCTCCATCTTTTAGCCATAGAACTTGCTGGAGACTTCATATCTCTCAACTCGGGTATTTGCTTGAAATATTAACTTCAACTCCTAGAACATCTCATATGGTCCATGACGTTCAAAACGTCTTTGAAGTCCCGATTCTAAGCCATTAAGCATGGTGCACTAAACTATCAAGTAGTCATCATATTGAGCTAGCCAAACGTTCATAACGTCTGCATCTGCTCCTGCAATAGGTCTGTCACCTAGCGGTGCATCAAGGACATAATTCTTCTGTGCAGCAATAAGGATAAACCTCAGATCACGGATCCAATCCGCATCATTGCTACTAACATCTTTCAACACAATTTTCTCTAGGAACATATCAAAAATAAACACATGGAAGCAACAACGCGAGCTATTGATCTACAACATAATTTGCAAAATACTACCAGGACTAAGTTCATGATAAATTTAAGTTCAATTTAATCATATTACTTAAGAACTCCCACTTAGATAGACATCCCTCTAATCCTCTAAGTGATCACGTGATCCAAATCAACTAAACCATGTCCGATCATCACGTGAGATGGAGTAGTTTCATCGGTGAACATCATTATGTTGATCATATCTACTATATGATTCACGCTCGACCTTTCGGTCTCCGTGTTCCAAGGCCATATCTGTATATGCTTGGCTCGTCAAGTATAACCTGAGTATTCCGCGTGTGCAACTGTTTTGCACCCGTTGTATTTGAACGTAGAGCCTATCACACCCGATCATCACGTGGTGTCTCAGCACGAAGAACTTTCGCAACGGTGCATACTCAGGGAGAACACTTCTTGATAATTTAGTGAGAGATCATCTTATAATGCTACCGTCAATCAAAGCAAAAATAAGATGCATAAAAGATAAACATCATATGCAATCAAAATATGTGACATGATATGGCCATCATCATCTTGCTTCTTTGATCTCCATCTCCAAAGTACTGTCATGATCTATATCGTCACCGGCATGACACCATGATCTCCATCATCTTGATCTATATCAATGTGTCGTCACGTGGTTGTCTCGCCAACAATTGCTCTTGCAACTATTGCTACCGCATAGCGATAAAGTAAAGCAATTATTTGGCGCTTGCATCTTATGCAATAGACAGACAACCATAAGGCTCCTGCCAGTTGCCGATAACTTGGTTACAAAACATGATCATCTCATACAATAAAATCAGCATCATGCCTTGACCATATCACATCACAACATGCCCTGCAAAAACAAGTTAGACGTCCTCTACTTTGTTGTTGCAAGTTTTACGTGGCTGCTACGGGCTTAAGCAAGAACTCATCTCACCTACGCATCAAAACCACAACGATAGTTTGTCAAATAGACTCCGTTTTAACCTTCGCAAGGACCGGGCGTAGCCACACTTGGTTCAACTAAAGTTGGAGAAACTGTCACCCGCAAGCCACCTATGTGCAAAGCACGTCAGGAGAACCGGTCTCGCGTAAGCGTACGCGTAATGTCGGTCCGGGCCGCTTCATCCAACAATACCGCCGAACCAAAGTATGACATGCTGGTAGGCAGTATGACTTATATCGCCCACAACTCACTTGTGTTCTACTCGTGCAAATAACATCAAACCATAAAACCTAGGCTCGGATGCCACTGTTGGGGAACGTAGTAATTTCAAAAAATTTCCTACGCACACGCAAGATCATGGTGATGCATAGCAACGACGGGGAGAGTCTGATCTACGTACCCTTGTAGATCGCAACGGAAGCGTTGACACAACGTAGAGGAAGTAGTCGTACGTCTTCTTCCCGATCCGACCGATCCAAGCACCGTTACTCCGGCACCTCCGAGTTCTTAGCACATGTTCAGCTCGATGACGATCCCCGGGCTCCGATCCAGCAAAGCTTCGGGGAGGAGTTCCGTCAGCATGACGGCGTGGTGACGATCTTGATGTACTACCGACGTAGGGCTTCGCCTAAGCACTACAACGATATGATCGAGGTGGAATTTGATGGCAGGGGGCACCGCACATGGCTAAGGAACGATCTCAAGGATCAACTTGTGTGTCATGGGGTGCCCCCTGCCTCCGTATATAAAGGAGCAAGGGGGAGGGGGTAGCCGGCCTAGGAGGAGGCGCGCCAAGGGGAGTCCTACTCCCACCGGGAGTAGGACTCCCTCCTTCCTTGTTGGAGTAGGAGAAGGGGAAAGAGGGGGAGAGGAATAAGGAAAAGGGGGCTGTGCCCCTTGTCCAATTCGGACCAGAGGGGGGGCGCAGGCCTCCTTCCTTTTGGACTCTTTCCTCTATTCCCGTATGGCCCAATAAGGCCCATATACTCCCCGGCGAATTCCCGTAACTCTTCGGTACTCCGAAAAATACCCGAATCACTCGGAACCTTTCTGAAGTCCGAATATAGTCGTCCAATATATCGATCTTTACGTCTCGGCCATTTCGAGACTCCTCATCATGTCCCCGATCTCATCCGGGAATCCGAACTCCTTCGGTACATCAAAACTCATAAACTCATAATATAACTGTCATCGAAACCTTAAGCGTGCGGACCCTACGGTTCGAGAACAATGTAGACATGACCGAGACACGTCTCCGGTCAATAACCAATAGCGGGACCTGGATGCCCATGTTGGCTCCTACATATTCTACGAAGATCTTTATCGGTCAGACCGCATAACAACATACGTTGTTCCCTTTGTCATCGGTATGTTACTTGCCCGAGATTCGATCGTCGGTATCCAATACCTAGTTCAATCTCGTTACCGGCAAGTCTCTTTACTCGTTCCGTAATACATCATCTCACAACTAACTCATTAGTTGCATTGCTTGCAAGGCTTAAGTGATGTGCATTACCGAGAGGGCCCAGAGATACCTCTCCGACAATCGGGGTGACAAATCCTAATCTCGAAATACGCCAACCCAACATCTACCTTTGGAGACACCTGTAATGCTCCTTTATAATCACCCAGTTACGTTGTGACATTTGGTAGCGCCCAAAGTGTTCCTCCGGCAAATGGGAGTTGCATAATCTCATAGTCATAGGAACATGTATAAGTCATGAAGAAAGCAATAGCAACATACTAAACGATCAGGTGCTAAGCTAATGGAATGGGTCATGTCAATCAGATCATTCAACTAATGATGTGACCTCGTTAATCAAATAACAACTCTTTTGTCCATGGTTAGGAAACATAACCATCTTTGATTAACGAGCTAGTCAAATAGAGGCATACTAGTGACACTCTGTTTGTCTATGTATTCACACATGTATTATGTTTCCGGTTAATACAATTCTAGCATGAATAATAAACATTTATCATGGTATAAGGAAATAAATAATAACTTTATTATTGCCTCTAGGGCATATTTCCTTCACAAGACCCATCCAGTAGCTTAGCATGTTGATCGTTCAGTTATATTGCTATTGCTTTCATGTATGCCAAATACATATTTCTTTGACTATGAGATCATGCAACTCCCGGATACTGGAGGAATGCCTTGTGTGCTATCAAACGTCACAACGTAATTGGGTGATTATAAATATGCTCTACAGGTATCTCCGAAGGTGTCTTGTTGGGTTGGCGTGAATCGAGATTAGGATTTGTCACTCCGAGTATTGGAGAGGTATCTCTGGGCCCTCTCGGTAATGCACATCATAAGAAGCCTTGCAAGCAAAGTGACTAATGAGTTAGTTGTGTGATGATGTATTACGAAACGAGTAAAGGGACTTGCCGGTAACGAGATTGAACTTGGTATGGAGATACCGGCGATCGAATCTCGGGCAAGTAACCTACCAATGACAAAGGGAGTTACATGTGTTGTCATAAGGTTCGACCAATAAAGATCTTCATAGAATATGTAGGAGCCAATATGGGCATCCAGGTTCCGCTATTAGTTATTGACCAGAGAGGTGTCTCGGTCATGTCTACATAGTTCTCGAACCCATAGGGTCCGTACGCTTAACGTTCGTTGATGATATAGTACTATATGAGTTATGTATGTTGGTGAACGAATGTTGTTCGGAGTCCCGGATGAGATCATGGACATGATGAGGAGCTCCGGAATGGTCCGGGGGTAAAGATTGATATATAGGATGATACGATTCGGCGAAGGGGTGAAGCCCACAAGGCTTTAGGTCGGTGCAAAAGGAGTTTTGCGGAGGCCAGGGGGCAGATGCCAAGGACCATGGCGTCTGGGCCAGACGCCAAGGACCATTGTGTCTAGTCCTGGAAGTCCGAGAAGGACTCTTCCTTGCGGGCAAAACCAACTTTGAGGAGGCTTTTACTCCAAGTTTCGACCCCAGGGCTCAACATATAAATAGAGGGATGGGTCTAGCACCTGGAAGACATCAAGAAAACACCAAGCCATGTGCCGGCAGCCGCGTCCCTTTAGTTTATCCCCCATCATAGTTTCCGTTGTGCTTGGCGAAGCCCTACGGAGGTTGTTCTTCACCAACACCGTCACCACGCCGTCATGCTGCCGAAACTCATCTACTACTTTGTCCCTCTTACTGGATCAAGAAGGCGAGAATGTAATCGAGCTGAATGTGTTCTGAACGCGGAGGTGTTGTACTTTCGGTACTTGATCAAGACGGATCGTGAAGGTGTACGACTACATCAACCGCATTGATAAACGCTTCTGCTTTGCGATCTTCAAGGGTATGAAGATGGTCTCCCCTGGATTAAAAGAGTTGTGCCAGAAGAGTCCCGAGCCATCCACGAGGGTGGGGGCACGCCCTACCCCCTGGGCGCGTCCCCCTCTCTCGTGGACGACTCGGAGACCCCCCCCTAACGTGAGACCGTCGCCAAAAATTCCTATAAATACAGAAACCTCCAGAAAATAACTTAGATCGGGAGTTCTGCTGCCCAAAGCTCTGTAGCCACCAAAAACCAATCGGGGCCCTGTTCTGGCACCCTGCCGGAGGGGGGAATCATCACCGGTGGCCATCTTCATCATCACGATGCTCTCCATGACGAGGAGGGAGTAGTTCACCCTCGGGGCTGAGGGTATGTACCAGTAGCTATGTGTTTGATCTCTCTCTCTCTCTCTCGTGTTCTTGATTTGGCACGATCTTGATGTACCGCGAGCTTTTCTACTATAGTTGGATCTTATGATGTTTCTCCCCCTCTACCTTCTTCTAATGGATTGAGTTTTCCCTTTGAAGTTATCCTATCAGATTGAGTCTTTAAGGATATGAGAACACTTGATGTATGTCTTGCATGTGCTTATCTGTGGTAACAATGGGATATTCACGTGATCCACTTGATGTATGTTTTGGTGATCAACTTGCGAGTTCTGTGACCTTGTGAACTTATGCATAGGGGTTGGCACACGTTTTCGTCTTGACTCTCCGGTAGAAACTTTGGGGCACTCTTTGAAGTTCTTTGTGTTGGTTGAATAGATGAATCTAAGATTGTGTGATGCATATCGTATAATCATACCCACGGATACTTGAGGTGACATTGGAGTATCTAGGTGACTTTAGGGTTTTGGTTGATTTGTGTCTTAAGGTGTTATTTTACTACGAACTCTAGGGCTGTTTGTGACACTTATAGGAATAGCCCAATGGATTGATCGGAAAGAATAACTTTGAGGTAGTTTTGCACCCTACGATAATCTCTTCGTTTGTTCTCCGCTATTAGTGACTTTGGAATGATTCTTTGTTGCATGTTTAGGGATTGTTATATGATCTAATTATGTTATCCTTGTTGAGAGAACTTGCACTAGTGAAAGTATGAACCCTAGGCCTTGTTTCAATGCATTGCAGTACCGTTTTCGCTTACTTTTATCATTAGTTATCTTGCCATTTTTATATTTTCATATTACAAAAACCTATATCTACCATCCATATTGCACTTGTATCACCATCTCTTCGCCGAACTAGTGCACCTATACAACTTACCATTGTATTGGGTGTGTTGGGGACACAAGAGACTCTTTTGTTATTTGGTTGCAGGGTTTTTTGAGAGAGACCATCTTCATCCTACGCCTCCCACGGATTGATAAACCTTAGGTCATCCACTTGAGGGAAATTTGCTATTGTCCTACAAACCTATGCACTTGGAGGCCCAACAACGTCTACAAGAAGTAGGTTGTGTAGTAGACATCAAGCTCTTTTCTGGCGCCGTTGCCGGGGAGGTGAGTGCTTGAAGGTATATCTTTAGATCTTGTAATAGAATCTTTTAGTTTCATGTTTTATCACTAGTTTAGTTTATAAAAGAAAACTACAAAAAATGGAATTGAGGGTGCCTCATATGCTTCATCTTTTTAATATCTTTCGTGAAAATAAGGATTCCGATAATTGTGCCAAAGTGTTAGAATAAGAATGCATTAAAATGTTTGGCACTAAATCTTTGGATGATGAGAATGATTGCAATGTTGTTAGGTATGACTTCTTTTTATATCCATGATGCTAATGATATGCAAAGCCACAAGCTTGGGGATGCTATGTTTGATGAAGACGATATTTTTTGTCCCCCAAGTTTTGATGAGCAAATTTATTATGATGGAAGCATGCCACCTATCTATGATGATAATTGTGATGACACGTATGCTATAAAGAATAATTATAACCATGAAACTTGTCATCTTGATTTTAATTTTCAATCCCATGATAGCTATTTTTTGAATTTGCTCCTCCCACTACTATGAATGAGAAGAATTTTGCTTATGTGGAGAGTAGTAAGATTTCTATGCTTGTGCATCATGAAAATAATGCTTTATGTGATGGTTATATTGTTGAATTCATTCATGATGCTACTGAAAATTATTATGAGGGAGGAATATATGCTCGTAAGAATTGCAATAATATCAAGTTTCCTCTCTATGTGCTTAAAATCTTGAAGTTATGCTTGTTTTGCTTTCCTATGCTAGTTGATTCTTGTTCCCACAAGTTGTTTGCTCACAAAATCCCTATGCATAGGAAGTGGGTTAGACTTAAATGTGCTTGTCATATTCTTCATTATGCTCTCTTTATGTTTCAATTCTTATCTTTTATGTGAGCATCATTGAAATCGTCATGCCTAGCTAAAAAGGCATTAAAGAAAAGCGCTTGTTGGGCGACAACCCAATATTTACCCATACTTTTTTGGTGTGTTCACATGATTAATCTACTGTAGTAATCATGTTTTATAGCTTTTGTTTCAATAAAGTGCCAAGTAAGACCTTTGGGACAATCTATGGTGATAGTTGATTTGATCTTGCTGAAAAACAGAAACTTTTGTACTCAGGAAAACAATTCTAATTTTTAATAGAAGCATGATAAAATATTGATTCTTATTGCAGAAGATTAATAAACAAATTTCACAGGTTGTCCTAATTTTTCAGAATTTTTGAAGTTACAGAAGTATTATAGAGGTACAGATTACTACAGACTATCCTTTTTTTGACAGATTCTGTTTTTGATGCATAGTTTGCTTGTTTTCTAGTTTCTATGGCTTATATTTCTTAATATAAATTGTAGAAATGGTATGGTACAGTAGGCATCATGTGAGAAAAATTATGAATCTTGTCTTGACAGTACCTAAGTGGTTATTTGCTTTCCTATACTAACGGAGCTTACGAGTTTTCTGTTGTGAAGTTTTCAAGTTTTGGGTAAAGTTTTGATGGACTACGGAATAAGGAGTGGCAAGAGCCTAAGCTTGGGGATTCCCAAGGCACCCCCAAGGTAATATTCAAGGACAATCAAGAGCCTAAGCTTGGGGATGCCCCGAAAGGCATCCCCTCTTTCGTTTTCATTCATCGGTAACTTCACTTGAGGCTATATTTTTATTCACCACATGATATGAGTTTTTCTTGGAGAGTCATTTTGTTTTATTAGGATTTTCTTGCTGTTATTAAGAGTAATGTTTTGCATATTTTAGTTCAATAAAAAGGTCAAGTATAGCCTTTGCCATGCTTATTTTTCAAGTCTATATGTTGTTGTTTTTAAAAACAGAAAGTTTTCTATTATGTTTTGAATATTTGTGAATAGTCAGAACATGATAAAATCTTGAAATTTTTACACAATGAGTAACAAAAAATTATCTACAGTGTGGTAATTTTTCAGAACTTTTGGAGTTAAATAAGTATGATTCCTCTTGCATTATTTACAGAATATCCTGTTTAGATAGATTGCTGTTATGATTGCATTGTTTGCATATGTTTGCTTGTTTAATGATTCTATTTGAGGATATGAGTGTTAAATATGCAGAGGAAATTAGTAGGCTACGTTAAATAATAATTTTAGTGATTTGCTACATAGAGAATGATAAGGTTTTGCGTTGATTTATACTAACTTATCTCACGAGTTCTTGTTGAGTTTTGTGTGCATGAAGTTTTTAAGATTCCAGGAAACTATGATATGAGAGGAATTAAGGAGACACAAAAGCTCAAGCTTGGGGATGCCCAAGGCATCCCTAATTAATATTTCAAGAAGTCTCAAGCATCTAAGCTTGTGGATGCCCCGGTAGGCATCCCACCTTTCTTCATCAACAATTATCGGTTAGCCTCGGTTGAGCCTAAGTTTTTGCTACTTCACATGATATGTGCTATCCTTGTAATGTCATTTTATTTTATTTTTGCTTGCTGTTTGAATAAAGTACTTAAGATCTGAAATTTTATTTATGAGAAGGAGTCTTCACATAGTTACATAATTATTCAACTACTCATTGATCTTCACTTATATCTTTCAGAGTAGTTTGTCATTTTCTCTAGTGCTTCACTTATACCTTTTTAGAGCACGATGGTAGTTTTATTTTTGAAGAAATTGATGAACTCTTTGTGCTTCACTTATATTATTTTGAGATTCTTTTAGAACAACATGGTAATTTGCTTTGGTTATGAATTTAGTCCTAATATGATGGGCATCCAAGAGGGATATAATAAAAACTTTCATATAAAGTGCATTAAATACTATGAGAAGTTTGATTCCTTATTATTGTTTTGAGATATGAAGATGGTGATATTAGAGTCATGCTAGTGAGTATTTATGAATTTGAGAAATACTTGTGTTAAGGTTTGTGATTCCCACAGTATGCACGTATGGTGAACCGTTATGTGATGAAGTCCGAGCATGATTTATTTTTTGATTGTCTTCCTTATGAGTGGCGGTCGGGGACGAGCGATGGTCTTTTCCTACCAATCTATCCCCCTAGGAGCATGCGCGTAGTACTTTGTTTCGATGACTAATAGATTTTTGCAATAAGTATGTGAGTTCCTTATGACTAATGTCGAGTCCATGGATTATACGCACTCTCACCCTTCCACCATTGCTAACCTCTCTTGTGCCGCGCAACTTTCGCCGGTACCATAACACCCACCATTACCTTCCTCAAAACAGCAACCATACCTACCTATTATGGCATTTCCATAGCCATTCTGAGATATATTGCCATGCAACTTTCCACCATTCCGTTTATTATGACACGCTTCATCATTGTCATATTGCTTTGCATGATCATGTAGTTGACATCGTATTTGTGGCAAAGCCACCTTTCATAATTCTTTCATACATGCCACTCTTGAGTCATTGCACATCCCGGTACACCGCCAGAGGCATTCATATAGAGTCATATTTTGTTCTAAGTATCGAGTTGTAAGTAAATAAAAGTGTGATGATCTTCATTATTAGAGCATTGTACCAGTGAGGAAAGGATGATGGAGGCTGTGATTCCCCCATGAGTCGGGATGAGACTCCGGACGAAAAATAAAAAAATAAAAAGAAAAAAAGAGGCCATAAAAAGAGAAAACACCCAAATAAAAAAATAAAAAAAATAAAAAGATAAGAGAAAAAGAGAGAAGGGACAATGTTACTATCCTTTTTCCACACTTGTGCTTCGAAGTAGCACCATGATCTTCATGATAGAGAGTCTCCTCTTTTATCACTTCCATATACTAGTGGGAATTTTCATTGTAGAACTTGGCTTTTATATTCCAATGATGGGCTTCCTCAAAATGCCCTAGGTATTCGTGAGCAAGCAAGTTGGATGCACACCCACTTAGTTTCTTTTGTTGAGCTTTCATACATTTATAGCTCTAGTGCGTCCGTTGCATGGCAATCCCTACTCACTCACGTTGATATCTATTGATGGGCATCTCCATAGCCCATTAATATGCCTAGTTGATGTGAGACCATCTTCCTCCTTTTTGTCTTCTCCACAACCACCATTCTATTTCACACATAGTGCTATATCCATGGCTCACGCTCATGTATTGCGTGAAGATTGAAAAAGTTTGAGAACATCAAAAGTATGAACAATTGCTTGGCTTGTCATCGGGGTTGTGCATGATTTGAATATTTTGTGTGATGAAGATGGAGCATAGCCATACTATATGATTTTGTAGGGATAAGCTTTCCTTGGCCATGTTATTTTGAGAAGACATGAGTGCTTTATTAGTATGCTTGAAGTATTATTGTTCTTATGTCAATATTAAACTTTTGTTTTGAATCTTATGGATCTGAATATTCTTGCCACAATAAATAGAATTACATGGATAAATATGTTAGGTAGCATTCCACACCAAAAATTCTGTTTTTATCATTTACCTCCTCGAGGACGAGCAGGAATTAAGCTTGGGGATGCTTGATACGTCTCCAACGTATCTATAATTTTTGATTGTTCCATGCTATTATATTATCCATCTTGGATGTTTTATATGCATCTATATGCTATTTCATATGATTTTTGGGACTCGCCTATTAACCTAGAGCCTAGTGCCAGTTTCTGTTTTTTCCTTGTTTTTGAGTTTTACAGAAAAGGAATACCAAATGAAGTCCAATTTACGTGCCAATTTTTTATGATTTTTTATGGACCAAAAGAATCCCCCGGAGTAAAAGAGTTGGGCCAGAAGAGTCCTGAGGCATCCACGAGGGTGGGGGCGCGCCCAGGGGAGACCCCCCTGACGTGAGACCGACGCCAAAAATTCCTATAAATACAGAAACCTCCAGAAAATAACTTAGATCGGGAGTTCTGCTGCCCAAAGCTCTGTAGCCACCAAAAACCAATCGGGGCCCTGTTCTGGCACCCTGCCGGAGGGGGGAATCATCACCGGTGGCCATCTTCATCATCACGATGCTCTCCATGACGAGGAGGGAGTAGTTCACCCTCGGGGCTGAGGGTATGTACCAGTAGCTATGTGTTTGATCTCTCTCTCTCTCTCTCGTGTTCTTGATTTGGCACGATCTTGATGTACCGCGAGCTTTGCTACTATAGTTGGATCTTATGATGTTTCTCCCCCTCTACCTTCTTGTAATGGATTGAGTTTTCCCTTTGAAGTTATCTTATCGGATTGAGTCTTTAAGGATTTGAGAACACTTGATGTATATCTTGCATGTGCTTATCTGTGGTGACAATGGGATATTCACGTGATCCACTTGATGTATGTTTTGGTGATCAACTTGCGAGTTCTGTGACCTTGTGAACTTATGCATAGGGGTTGGCACACGTTTTCGTCTTGACTCTCCGGTAGAAACTTTGGGGCACTCTTTGAAGTTCTTTGTGTTGGTTGAATAGATGAATCTGAGATTGTGTGATGCATATCGTATAATCATACCCACGGATACTTGAGGTGACATTGGAGTATCTAGGTGACATTAGGGTTTTGGTTGATTTTTGTCTTAAGTTGTTATTTTACTACAAACTCTAGGACTGTTTGTGACACTTATAGGAATAGCCCAATGGATTGATCAGATAGAATAACTTTGAGGTGGTTTCATACCCTACAATAATCTCTTCGTTTGTTCTTCGCTATTAGTGACTTTGGAGTGACTCTTTGTTGCATGTTGAGGGATTGTTAAATATTATCCTTGTTGAGATAACTTGCACTAGTGAAAGTATGAACCCTAGGCCTTGTTTCAATGCATTACAATACCGTTTTCGCTCACTTTTATCGTTAGTTACCTTGCTGTTTTTATATTTTCAGATTAGAAAAAACTATATCTACCATCC
This sequence comes from Triticum monococcum, assembly GCA_034509565.1. Taxonomy (NCBI): domain Eukaryota; kingdom Viridiplantae; phylum Streptophyta; class Magnoliopsida; order Poales; family Poaceae; genus Triticum; species Triticum monococcum. The sequence continues at coordinate 497,089,043 of CM067845.1, read as the reverse complement.
ATATTGCACTTGTATCACCATCTCTTCGTCGAACTAGTGCACCTATACAATTTACCATTGTATTGGGTGTGTTGGGGACACAAGAGACTCTTTGTTATTTGGTTACAGGGTTGTTTGAGAGAGACCATCTTCATCCTACACCTCTCACGGATTGATAAACCTTAGGTCATCCACTTGAGGGAAATTTACTACTGTCCTACAAACCTCTGCACTTGGAGGCCCAAAAACGTCTACAAGAAGAAGGTTGTGTAGTAGACATCATCCCCCTCTCGTTGATATGCATCTCCTAGATAGATCTTGCGTGATCGTAGATTTTTTTTTTTGAAATACTACGTTCCCCAACATGAAGTTGGGACAACATCCGATCCCAATCCGAGCACGAAGAAAACCAAGACGCCGAAGGCAAGAGGTCTGACATTCTCAACATTTGAGGACATCTTGTTGGTCAAAACTTGGTTGGCCACAATGATGGATCCAATATGCGGCACCTAGCAAAAGGGTAACACCTATTGGATGAAGATTTGGAAGGAGTATCATGAGCAAAAGGGGTATGTGGAGCCGCATCCTATCATGACCACTTGCAATATGGCATCTCTCCAACATCGTTGGGAGATCATTCAAGGGGAAGTGAACAAGTACGTCGGCTACTACTCATAAGTGACCAAACACCCTCAAAGTAGGATGGGAGTCACAACTCACGTAATCTCGTGCCTCATCTTGTCGTCCATTGCATATGCTTCTTGTATTTGCATTCTCGTGCTCATACATATGTTGTTTGCTAGAATGTGGTGGCGTCCACTTTGTATCACGAGGTGGAGAAGAAGTCATTTGCTTTTAGCCATTGTTGGGTCATATTGAATGGCAAGCCGAAGTGGAACCAAGTTGTGGCTGACCTCAAGTCCGGAAAGAATAGGAATGATGGCTCAATCTTCAACCAATCAATTAGGTTGGACGATGAAGAGGACAATGCTGCCGTGACGAATGGAAAAGTCACCGTGCCAAAGGACAACTGTCAAGTCATGGGAAACAAGTGGGAGAAGGCACGTGCCGCCTGTGATGCCACGGCTACCAAAATGTCGTCCACATGGACGGGCATTTTTTCAGTGAGGGGGAACAAGAAGGAGGAGAGGTACAAGCTCATGTTAGATGCGCAAAAGGAAATGATGGAGTGGGACCGGAAGAGGGCGGAGAAGAAGCTGGAAATTGAGAGGGAAAAGATCGAGTTGGAGAAGCAACAAGCGGCGATCAAATGGGAGCTCGAGAAGGCCAAGACATTTGGCGACATAGAGCTTGAGAAGGAGAGGTTGCAACTCTCACGCGACGCGGAAGATGCGAGGATCATGCTGGCGGACAAAACCCCTCTTGGATGAGCATGCGAAGAAGTGCCTTGCGAACAAGAAGAAGGAGATCAACGACCGTAGGGACTATGAGGCGGCGAGGGCGGCTGCGGGCCGGATGCAGGCGGAGGAGGCAGCCCGGATGCAGGCTGAAGAGGCTGCCCGGATGTAGGTAGAGGAGGACGCCTTCCGCTTGGAGCAGACGCCCAGCCAGTGATCCGAGGCTATTCGTCACCCTCGGATGTTGATTTCATTTTGTCATGTCCGGTTTGTTGAACTGTGATTTGCTTTGCTTTGAATTGAACTTTGTCATTCAGATAGTTTGTACTGTATGATCGACATGCATGGATTGCATGAATTTGAGAATTGGAATTTGCGGTATATGAATGTGCGGCATAACATTTGAGGGGTGCCCGATCAATGCACGCAGACATGTATGGACACGTCCGCAGGCGTTTGAAGGACCGGATTTGCTAAGTTTACCCGCGGACGTGTTTGAACACGTCCGCAGGCGTTTGAGGGACCGGATTTGCTAAGTCTGACTGTAGATGCTCTTACACACTAGTTTGACACAGAACTATGCGAGTTGGCTCGAATAGCTTTAGTACCATACCGCTAAGCATGGAAGGAGACCAATATATAAAGATAATGCAGTGTTTTTTAAGTATTACTAGAACCACATGCAACCACGTGCATCGATTAATTTAAGAGTCTGTTTAGAGATATCTAGATGTGCTCTAATTATTTTACATCTAAGTTACTTAATTAAACATAAATAGAAAAAAGAGAAAAAGTAAATACCCACACGAATCTCCGCGTAAGATCAATGACATAACTTAGATGTATAATACTTATAGCACATCTATACGTGCTTTAGCAAAACTTAATTTAAAGCGCGTGCGTCCACGTGAATATGCATGGCTTTTTTTGTGAGAAAACTTCTGATCTATTCTTTTTTAATCATGGTAATACAACAAACATTAGAAATAATAAAAATCACATCTAGATCTGTAGCATCTAGTGACAACTATAAGGACTGAAGCGAGTTGAAGAAGTGCCGTTGTCATCGCCCCTCCTTCGCTGGAGCCGTGCAAAACTTGTTGTAATAGACAGTCGGAAAGTCGTCGTGGTAAGGTCCCATAGGACCAGCGCACCAAAACAGCAATCGTCGTCGATGAAGAATAGCGTAGATCGGAAGGATCCAACCTAAAAACACACAAACATAAACGAACAACAACCAAATCCGAGCAAATACACCAAAGACAGATACACCGGAGACACACCAGCACACATCCACTGACGATGCTAGACGCACCACCTTGACAAGGGCTAGGTGGAAAGAATCTTATTTCATTTTCAGAGAGTTACCGCCGTCTCATCTTTCTGAACAGGACACATACCCTAACGAAACTCGAAGAAATATCTAAAAACAAAACCCTCCCGTCGACAAGGATGTAGATTCACCATGCCCCCATGGCCCTAAGGCCACTGAAGACGAAGCGGAGTGGCGGCAACACCGACGGTAGGCAGAGAAACTAATTTTTCTTGGGAAGGAGGACAGGAGGCGGCGGCTCAACTATGCACGGCATGCCCTTCGGTCGGTTTCTGTTCGGGTTGAATATGCATGACTAAAAACTTGTAACTCGTCAGGGCATGTACAATGGTGCTATCTTAGGAGTGCCACGTAGGATTAATGATGAGGTGGAAGAGAGAGAACTCGTAAGAAAAGGCTTGTCTTTTCTTATTTAAGATAAGACAAGAGATGATCTCTTAGCACAATTTGTCTCACCATGTTTTAAGGAATTGCTAATTATTGAAGATAAGGCTAAGATATAACCCATTGTAGACATACTTTTTTGTCATCTCTAAATTGCATGCAAGACTTAAGATAAGACTGTCTTATCAACCATTGTACATGCCCTCAGTTTCCACAAGACTCTTCAAAAGAAAAATTGGCAACTCGCAGCTCGTCAGTTTTCACAGGGATATTGTCCAAGTCTTCCTTTTTTTTCTTTCTCACTGTCCACAGGGCTCTTTTATCACCTGACTTCTTGTACTAATTTTCGCACGAGCAACGACCAGATTGAATAGGTCACATTCGGGTTTGCAACTTCAGGCAGAAAACTAGATTTTCAATATTTTCTGCAGATTTGGTCGCCCGATTGTGCCTTCAAGATGACATATGATTGATAAGTGTTGAACATTAAAGTTGTTCAGCTCATTAAGAAGAAAAAGTTTATTGTTGGAGTCATCTCAATTGAAAGTCAAATGTGATCTCCATGACCAGCACAAGAGGGTTTCCGGACGATGTGCTTGCTGAGGCTGCTCTTTAATTGTTTTGAATTATCCTTAGTGTCGTGGCAGTGTCTGTCCGAGATGGAACCGCCCTAGATGCAATCCTCTGGATAATGGTCGTCGATGCAGTTGGTTTCTCTTGGACTTCCTCAGACAAAGCGGTGCCAACTCCCATTAGTGCCGCATGATAGCCAGGAAGGCCGCGCAATAAGCCAACTCTGAAGTTGTGATGCTCTCTCTACGCACGTAACTACAAATCCTCTTGCATGCTCTGCCTTAAGCAAGTTGCTTTAGCTCTACGAATAATTATTAGTACTGTACTTAGAACCTAAATGATGGTGATTGTAGTATGCTTTGGCCTATACTCCTCTACATTAAGCTACTAACAGTGACATAGCTTGGATTTTTGTCCGGATGGTCCCATTGATATAAAAAATATATTTACATCATAAATACAATATCCCAACATACTAGCAGAGACGAAGATATGTGTTAAGATGAGGGGACCAATGCCTCCTCCCTCGCCCTAGCTTTGAATAAATTTATGAAAAAATATGAAAGGACTTAAAGCAACTCCAATGGAGCGACTCAAACGGACACAGATTTTGTCCTTTTTTGTCCGTTTGGTCTCCCATCTGCCTAGCAGACATGTCGCGGACACGCACCAACGGAGGATGCATCCAACGCGGGACACAAATGCGGACATGCGTGGACGGAGCAACACCAGTCAAGCACCCACTCTGCATGCACCCCGTCTCGTCGGCGCCGTCACCATGCCCCTCCTCGCGCCGCCTGTGCCGGTGCAGGACGCGAGCTCCAGCCGCGGCCGCATGACGCTCCAGCACCGCTGAGATGGAGCACAAAAAGGAGAAGGCAAAATGCATTGCAAAAGGGCGGAATCTTGGAGCAATAGCAGGTTAGCAACAAGAAAAGAGAGAGAACTTTGTGGAGGTAAGCACGTCGAGGACCTGGTCGGCGAGGAGGCTCTTGGCGTCGGGCATACGGTTGAGCGCCAGTATCGTCTCCTCCGTGGTCCCGTACTCCTCCGCAATCCCGGCGACGGAGCTCCCAGCAGGCGCAACGTACGTGAGGTGCACGACGGGCTCCCCTCTGACGGGGTCGCAGCTGCAGGGCAGCAGCACCTAGAGCTCCAGCCGCCGTCACCGCACGACGCAAGATCCAGCTGTTGCCGCACGACGGCGGGCAACGACGGCTGCTTGGCCAGTGACCCGAGGCCTCGCCGGCGAGGACGACGGAGGAGGCGGAGGCCTCGCCATCGAGGACGGCAGCTCGTGGCGGCGCTCGGCTGGGTGGGGATCTTGGCTGCAGTTCCCGGTCTAGCAGCCCGTGCCGTGTCGCTGACTAGTAGGATCAGGGCGGACACGGGAGGGTAGCAGCGGACGAGAGCGGATGAGGGGAGCGTCCGCTTTTGTCCGTTGTGGATCCATTTGTGACCCAAATTTAAGCTCAGTTTGGGTCGGGGCGGAGGACAAACGGGCAGCAGTCAGACATATGCGTCCGTTTGGGTCGTTCTATTGGGCTAAGTTTTCTGTCCGAATGACTCAAACGAACAAAATGGGTCGCCCCATTAGAGTTGCTCTTACATGAGAATTTTGGGTACTATCCTATATGCGTGAACGAAACAAAAAACTGGAGAACCGCGACCTTTTTGCTGCTACCCTGTACACGTGAACGGACCAAAAAATTGAAGAAACACATTAGCAGGTATAGAAAAGGTTAATTACTATCGGAGTTCAAGAATTTAAGAGTGACTTCACATATCAGCTCCTCCCCCCCCCCCCCCCCCCCAACCCCTCAGCGTGTAAAAAAATATTAGCTCTGTCCCGGGTCAAACTTTCTAAACTTTGACCAAGTTTATAAAAGATTAGCATCCACAATTCAAAGTCAGCAAAGTCAATACCATTAGAATCAGCATTCAATATATTTTTATATTATATATATTTTTCTTGTGAAATTTTAGATAAACTTGGTCAAACTTTATAATGTTTGTCTTAGGTCAAAGCTAATATGTGGAGTGAATAAAAACGGAGGGAGTATTTCATCACCCCGTGTTTTTTTAATTTGCCGGGTATTCATAAAATTTCCTACCCTATGTCGTTAAAGTTAAGCACTACACTTACAAATCTGTAGTGTGATGATAATACTTTTTCATTGTACATCTAAATACTATGACCTCCTCCCGAAAACATAAGTCGGGTTGTTAAGTTTCACAAAGTTCTTTGGAAAAAATATTAACATATATAGTACCCAATTAATATCAATACTTCAGTCAGGTAACATATATTCTTTATATGACCTGCTCAAATATAAAAAGTTTGACTTATCGTAAAAAATCTTCTGCCTTATTCGTTGGTAGGGGCTTAATTGTTCCAAAATTTGTATTAAGAAAGTGAACAAAGGGAGAAACTCATTTGAAAACCTAAGCGATTTGAACATTTCGGTTTTACCATGTGCTCTCGACACATGTAGAAGGAAATATGAACGTTTTCTAGGGTAATAAAAATGATATCATATTTTAAATGAAATTTAGTGGTTTTCTAAACATACAGGTAAAAAACTGTCCTGTTGAAAATAAGGACCTCTTAAGAGGTAATTACTAAGTATTTCTATTTCAATTGTTGTGTGTCCAAAATGTTTGCCAAACTGGTTTAATTAATCTGCTGTCTAAATTACTGGCCACCCCTTAAATAAATCCTCTTCCTAAGCCACCCCTCAGTTTAGCTGTCTCTGTAGCAGTTTGTATACACACATCTATAAATAGAGATAGTTTATATCGATCCTGGTGAATATGAACGAGCGCTGATCGGTGTCCTCCTATGGGAGACGCGAAGTATCTGCCATGCGAACTTTGAATCATTTAGTTTCAGTTTCTGTAACCGAAAATGTAATAAGGTAGCACATGAATTAGCTGCTTTTGGTTTCAGATCGGGAGCTGCTGATCTGTCGTGGATCGAGTATGCCCCAGACTTCATTGCTGAGCCAGTTTAGTAATGGAATGAATTGTTCCGGGTCAAAAAAAAAAATGACTCACTAGTCGGCAGTATTATGGCTCACGCACAGATCCGATAGCGTACGGGTGGCCGAGCGTCCGTCCGTCCTGGGACAAAAACGAGCTACACAAACCGACAACGCACGGTGAGGAGTGAGGACAAGCCGTGAGCTCGTCCGGCCGGGTCAACGTCCACGCCCTCCCTCCAACCCAGAGTATTGAAACATCATCTCCCTGTCACTGACGCAGGCAGCAGCATGAGCTGACCCGAGAATAATGTGTTTGGATGATGATCCAAGAAACCTCCACGCGAGCAGATCCAGCAGAATCCATTGTCGTCGTCCCCTCCTCGGCGTATAGCCTACAGATCCATCAGGTAAACGAGCCCCACTCCAATCCCCTCCCCCATGCTCTTCATTCTGTTCTGTTCGCACCACATAAATGTCTAATCGCTCGTATTTGCTTCCATCTTGGCTTCTGCTTCCGTTCTGTCTAGAGTGAAGTCAACGCAGCAGCAAATTAGCTAGGTTCGTCTCATCCTTTTACTCCCAGAATCATATCAACCTCAGTGTACAAATATTGCCTCGATCGTCGTCTCCGATCATCTGCTAGTTTGCGTGATCTTGTGCTTTCAGTTTCAGACGCGGCAGAAATCAGTTTGAGACATGGCCGAGCACGCGGTTGCCGCCGTGCTGCAGCGGGCAGGCGCCACGGTGATCCAAGAAGTCGCTTCTCTGGGCCAGGTTCCTGCCAAGGTGGAGGCCCTCAAGTCCGAGCTCAAGCGCATGCAGTGCTTCCTCAGGGACGCCGACGCGAGGATGGAGAGGGGCGAGAATGAGATGCTCAGCCAACTGGTGTCGGAGGTCAGGGACGTCGCCTACAGCGTCGAGATCATCATCGACACGGCAAACATCTTGGCCAGGGACAACAGCAGACCGCCGTCCCTCCTCGGCGCCATATCCAAGGGCGCCTGTTACCCCGTCCACTGCAAGCGCCTGTACAGCATTGGGAAAAGAATCGATCAGGTCACTGCAAGAGTTGATGCGATCTTTGGAGAATTCACAAAGTACAGCATTGCCAGCACTAGCCTGAATGAGACAAGATACAGCATGGATGACACCGAGAGTCTGCGCGCAAGAAGACTGACGCTCCCGGGTTTCGGGGATGAGGTCGATGTCATTGGCTTTGACAGTGAAATCAACCAGGTCAAGGATGAACTGCTTGACTCGGAGATCAAGGACCTCACCGTCATCTCCCTTGTTGGTCCAGGAGGGGCAGGGAAATCAACCATTGCCAGGAAGGTCTATAATCTTGTCGCGAAAAAGCATTTCAACTCCTGCGTATGGATATGCATCTCACAGCAATTTACAGTCTATGGTGCACTGAAGGATATCGTTAAAGGGGCCATGGGGAGTCAAGACTTCGAAGAATTAGGAACAATGAGCGAGATGGAAATTATAAAGAAGATCCACAGTTTTCTCAAGGATAAAAGGTACCTGGTAGTCTTAGATGATGTCTGGAGAATCGAAGACTGGGATATGGTCCAAGCCGCCTTTCCTGATGTCAAAAATGGAAGCAGAATTGTCCTGACAACTCGCAATTCAGCAGTTTCCAATCAACCCAATGCAAGAAAAATAATCCAGGAGGTAAAGCTCCTCAACAACGAGGAAAGTGTAGAGTTATTCAATAGAAAGGCATTCCCTTCCTATGTCGTCCATGGCAGAGAGGATCTGGATAGCTTCAGACAACTAGGCAAGATACTTGCATTAAAATGCAATGGCTTGCCTCTTGCAATTGTAGTCATGGGAGGTTTCCTTTCAAAGAATCTCAGGATCACCGAGTGGAGAAGAATGGTTGCTAGCGTAAACTGGGACGCAATGAAGAACGAAGGTGATATCAGAGCCATACTGGACCTAAGTTACTATGATCTGTCAAGTAATCTGAAGGCGTGCTTTTTGTACATCACATCGTTCCCAGAAGACTACACAGTCCCAGTAGGCCTTCTTACAAAGTTGTGGGTTTCAGAGGGTTTCATACCGAACGTGCGTGGACGCTCCCTTGAAGAAACTGCACTCGGGTATGTAGAAGAACTGGCCCAGCGCTGCTTGATCCTAATTGAAAAGAGGAGCTCCAGTTGCATCAAGACCGTTAAGGTGCATGACGTGTTGCGCGACTGGGGAATCGGGCGAGCTCGAAGAGAAGGGTTCTTGAAAGACTGTAGTTCCAGAGATGAAGTGGAGACCTCATATTCCAATGAAATGAGAGCTTACAGGGTGGTTCTCTACGACTCTGTTTGCGTGAAGGTCGGTGTCGCTATGCCAAATCTGCACACCTTGCTGATCTTCAATGCAGCTCGGCTAGAAAGGAACGTCTTTTCTTTCCGAGGCTTGAATTACCTGCGGGTACTCTACTTTGATGGCATGAGAGGGAGATGGCAGCTACCTGCAGAGATCGGCCAGATGGTACATCTGAGGTATCTCGGCTTGAAAGGCGGCACATATGTACTTCCTGCTACCGTCAGTAATCTCACAAACTTGCATACTTTTGATGCAAGAGATGCCGTAGTGGAAGCGCTCCCTATCGATCTCTTGAGCATTTCAACACTGAAGCATGTCCATATCTACAAGGTCGAGTCATGGTCCGTGTGGAAGACTACCATGCAGAGCAACCTCAAGTCTCTCTTCATATTCCTGGCAGCCAACGCGCCAAAGCAATGGGAAGGAGCAATTGACAGAATGGAAGAAAAGCCCTCCTGGTGCTTTGGGAAGCACTACCGGAGCGTCAAGCAGCTGGAAATTGTCGGGGCATGCGAGGACGAGTTCGGGGTGCCCAACGACATACATCTTCCTGATCTGCATCTCCTCCCGCACAACCTGAGACGGCTGAAAATCAGCTGTCCTAATCTGCTGAATGGTGAAGACCCCATGCCGACACTTGGGAGCTGGCTGACGTTCCTGAATGTGTTGGAAATAGGGGTCAAGTCATATACTGGCGTGATCATGACCTGCCCTTCTGGTGGGTTTCCAGACCTGCACAATTTGGTGCTCCACGATCTGGATATTGAGGAGTGGATACTGGAGGATGGCGCCATGCCGAAGCTCAGGATACTAACTCTCTGCAAGTGCACCAAGCTGAAGGAACTTCCACAAGCATTGCAGCACCTAAAGGAACTTAAGAAGCTGAAAGTGATAGCGATGCCCGAGTTGGATCAAGTATTATGCTACCTGCTACACAAGGCAGGACGCGAGGTCATCATCAGGTCAAGTGAGGAGGACTTTGAGCATGTACAGATCCCGTAAGTACACACTGTGCTACATGTCTCCATTTTCAGCCGGTAGAACAATGACATGAAATCCATTGTCAGCTGGTACTTAACTGGTTTCACCTGACAGTTTAAGTACTCGTAAAGAAAAAGCTAGATATCAAAATAGAGGACGGAAATAACGGTAGGAAGAGAAAATCTCAAAGTAACAAAAGCTATAATTCACTGATGCGATACTGCATAGTTTTAACATTTAGCATGCTATCTAAAGCACCACTGTTTTTATTCTGAAGTGAACACTTATGACTAAGCTCCTCTAGTATGTCCCTCTCCTGCAGCAAGTATGACATTTAAGGAGTGGACGATGGGGAGCGGAAGCAATTTAAATTCACTGACATCATACATGCTGGGTGGAATGGATATCTTTGAAAGGTGCACAGGTTTCTCATGCGAGCTACTGACCTGATACCGACAAACTGTCAATTGTGCGTGTTTATGTCGCTACTATTTGGTATGCACTTGTATATGTGTAAACACAGTATTTTATAACGAGACTAAATGTGTATACTGTGCACCTCCGATGTACATGGCACCGTTTGTAATTTGAAAAAAAAAAATCAAGGGCTGAGGGAGAGAAGCGCCTTCAAACATTTGTTCAAGGAGGAGATGAGACATCCCGAATTGCAGCACAGAGTGCTCTGTTCTCACATTTTGTAATTTCAGCTTATGTTGATCATTGATGTTGGGCTATAGGAACAATTGGTGAAAATTGGTGTATTGCCATCAAGTTCGTCGACCTATGATCAAATGACTTAGAGTGGGTGACCCTATTGATAAAATGCCCTCAGTTGACAAGCATCTTCAAGGTTCGGCCTACAGGATTCTGTTTACAAAATAACATCACGTAGTCCACACTGCAATGGAAATGGAGCTTTGCCCCTGTCATCTCCTTCTATATTCTTTTTCTTCGAATGGATTGATCCAGGACAATTATACCGGGTACGTAGTTTTTCTGCTACTCCTCAACGCACCCAGATTTCAACCCAAATCCATCTCACGGAACTAGGGTTTACTACTTTGCGCCGAAAATCAAAACATAGGGTTCACGGGGAGGAAATGAGGTGGCAGAAAATGGAACCGATAGGCTCACCTCGCTGCCGGGAGGGGCCGCCAGCCGCTGGGAGGACTCGACGCCCGCCGGCGAGCCGTCGCCGGGGCGGCCGCACAAACACACAGAGAGAGGGACGTTTCTGCCGTCCTTTCCAGACGCCGCCACCACGCCGTTTCCAAACTTCCACTTCCCCACAAGTGATCTAACACGAAATTGTAAACCTAAAATCTGATTTACATCATCATATATTAAATTAAAATAGACAAACCGAGCGAAAATCCCTTTTGGAGGCCGAGCTCCAATGAGGCCAGTTTTTGAAAAATCTAAATTCATCGAAATTCATATTTTTACATTTAAAAAAATTCTGAAAAAAGAATAGATATACATGAAGACATAATGCACAGGTGTGTAAATTTTCAGGATGAAATAGCTGCGCAAAAAAGACAAATCTGTGATTTTTTAACACAAATACTATTCATCCTCAGTTCCTCATAGACTATATTTTTTTATATAGATAGCATTTTAATGTATTTCATCCTGAAATTTTACCCACATACGCATAACATCCTTGTTTACTTGTACAAAAGTTTTCAGATTTTTTTGAAACTGAAAGGTTTGAATTTTATTTTTTATTTTCAAAAAAAGACCTTCATGGAGGCCGAGAGCCAAAACACCTCGCTCCCGCACTTGATTACTTCGGATATGTAAGTTTCTCTTCTGTACTTCTTGATTGAACTGCGAGTTTTAACATGAAATTTGGCACATTCAATTTAAAAAATTCAAGACTCTTCAAGTAACTTCAGTCCGTGCACTTGTTTTTTCATTCAAAAAATAGGGAGGGGAGGGGAGGCGAGGCGAAGATTTCATTATTCAGAACGAAACCAGTGTCTGTCACCATAAGATTCAACATGATTTCCAGCTTCAGAGCGCCACGTCTTCTTCAGCGGAGTGCACCCTTGTTCGTGCACTTCTTCAGCTCATATGTAAGCCATCGCTCTGTTCGAGACCCTGCTGCTACGCGACTCCGCACATTTCATGCATGCACGTGGTGCAGCAAGAGAACGGAGAAAATATGTAAGCGATAAGAAAAAATGTGTTTCAAATATTTATTCCTTCACTTGTTTACAAGCGAACAACTTCAGACCAGAACATGAAATGACTCAAAAAAATACAAAGAAACCAACACAAATTGCCTTGAGACGTATAAACCTGTCTATCCTGGAAAATCACCACTCGGGATGCAGGTTATTCTTCTTCTATATTTTCTATCAAACAAAGCAACCAATAGCAGAATGTACATCACGAGCAACACGGTCAGGCGCTGATCACAGCGCGAGGCCTTCCTTGCGAATTAAGAACCTGTTTGACCTGTGCACCGCAGCGCTCTTCACAGGCACGTCGAACGCCTTCATCGGTTTCTTGGCGTCGTTCTGCACGTTGGACTTAGGCTTGGAGTCGAGTGCCTTGACTTCCTTGGTGCTCTCCAGAAACAACTCCAGACCCTACAGTATGCACACTGCACAGCATAAAGTTAGTGATTCTGCATCAAGAAACTGAAATTGCCTGGAAGGAGGGCAAACACCTGAGAGAAAGGCACTCGACTTACCTTCACCGGCTTCTTTTCAGTATGATCCTACTACCTATTGTTTGCTCATCATAAAAACATTCAGCGAATTCTTTTCCCTCTGATGATCAATAAATAAAAGCGAGAAAATTAACAAGGCATGAGCTGGAAATCCACCGACCTGGAGCTCCGCCAATACGTCCGACAGGCGGCCATTCCGAAGCAGACGTTGACTGGCTGGGGCTGGACGAGCTCATGGCTAGCTTGTCCTCACCCTTGTCAGTTTGTGTAGCTCGTTTTTTGCTCCAAGACAGACACTCGGCCACTATACGCATGGCTCTTGAGTGAGTCGTTTTTCGTCCACGCAAGGCCAAGCTCAGTCGTTTGGTTCCCGACCCGCGGGAGGGATCAGCGCTGCATTTCTACCCATAGCTTCAGCTTTGTCTTGGACGCCCTTGGGCCCTTGCCGGAGGAAGGATGAGGCCAAGGCCTTGGTGTCATCGGATTGCACCCTCAACTATTGCAACGGGGATAATGTTGTAGAAACATCTCCAATGGAGGTTATGCTACAGATTCTTCTTGTAGTAGTGATCTAAACGCTTTTATATTAGCTTACGGAGGGAGTAACAAAGATCATGTTACAGATTATTATTTTTACAACATAGACCATGTTGCGAAAACATCTGTAGAATTTTTTGCAGCATAGGTCTTGTTACAGAAACTTTTTGTAACAAGAATCATGCTGCAAGATCTGTTGTTGCATCTCAGCTCGGGGAGGCCGCACCTATGGGTGTCGGTGCTCCTCCAGGACGTCAGCGACGTGGAACACGACGAATGATGGCTCGCAGATGCGAGCGGTGCAGTTCGGCAGCTTCCAGCGCACGCGCGGCCGATTCACAGCACCGCGGGAGGCGGCTTCTAGCATCTACGCCTGGTAGCAGGCCGCTGCACCGGCCACCTGGCATGTCACGGACGAGGTCAATGCTTGGATGAAGTGGCACATGTGTATCACGATGCAAGCTAGGTGTAGAAGATGAATGACTAAAGAAAGGAACGAGTGGTTCTCCCTGGTTAGCTATGGAGATTAAGGAAAAAAAGGATAAGCGGCGATAGCCTCAGCCCACATGGGACGCGTGAACATGCGTGGGAGGCGGTGGACGCTGCGCTGTTAGATTACCTATAGTGGGAGTAACATAGGTGGTAACATCACACTTATCTAAACAAAATAGATGATGTGCCATGTAATCAATGAAGAAAAAGAAGCATGTGGTAACATAGCTAGTTACTGTAACATCACACATATTAAGAAAAGATGAGTCTACAACTTAATAAATGAAGTGATGCATGACACAACACATGTGTTACTACACACTGTGAAGGTAGTAACATATGCATATTACTACTATAAGTTACTTCCCATTGTGACTAGTCTTAGGCTGCAAATGTTTGACGCAGTAGCAGGCGTATTTTTGTAAAATTGAAACAGATTTTCCTTAGATACGCATCAGACGACCGTAAACCAATGATGGCAGATACATTATCATCATCATCAACTCCCATTTTTGTAGGAGTAGAGAAGATATCATCTCCCTCACTGACGCAGGCAGCAGCATGAGCTGACTTGAGAATAGTGTTTGGACTTTGGATGAGATGATCCAACAAACCACGCCACGCACAACAACCCAGATGCAGCAGAATCCAGTCCAGTGTCGTCGTCCTCTGCTCGGCCTCGGCAGATAGCCAACAGATCCATCAGGTACACTCCAATCCCCTCCCTCATGCTCTTCATCCTCTTCCGTTCGCACCACATAAATGTCTAATTGCTCGTATTTGCTTGCATCTTGGCTTCTGCTTCTGTTCTGCCTACAGTGACTAAACGCAGCAGGCAATTAGCTGGTTCATCTCATCCTTTTACTTCAGTGTAGAAATATTACCTCCGATCATCTGCAAGTTTGTGCAATCCCGTGCTTTCAGACGCGGCAGAAATCACGTTGAGACATGGCCGAGCACGCGGTCGGTGCCGTGCTGCAGAGGGTAGGCGCCACCGTGATCCAAGAAGTTGCTTCTCTGGGCCAGGTTCCTGCCAAGGTGGAGGCCCTCAAGTCCGAGCTCAAGCGCATGCAGTGCTTCCTCAGGGACACCGATGCGAGGATGGAGAGGGGCGAGAATGAAATGCTCAGCCAACTGGTGTCGGAGGTCAGGGACGTCGCCTACAGCATCGAGATCATCATCGACACGGCCAGCATCTTGGCCAGGGAGAACAGCAGACCGCCGTCCCTCTTGGGTGCCATATCCAAGGGCGCCTGTTACCCCGTCCACTGCAAGCGTCTCTACAGCATCGGGAAAAAGATTGATCAGGTGACAGCGAGAGTTAATAAGATCTTCGAAGAATTTGCAAAGTATAACATTCATAGTACTTGCCTGAATGAGACAAGATACAGTATGGATGAGAACGAGACTCTACGCGCTAGGAGACTGACGCTTCCGGATCTCGGGGATGAGGTCAATGTCATTGGCTTTGACAGCGAAATCAACCAGGTCAAAGATGAACTGCTTGACTCGGAGAACAAGGACCTCACTGTTGTCTCCCTTGTTGGTCCAGGGGGGGCAGGGAAAAACCATCGCCAGGAAGGTCTACAATCTTGTCGCAAAAAATTATTTCAACTCCTGCGTATGGATATGCATCTCACAAAAATTTACAGTATATGGTGTTCTGAAGGATATTGTCAACGGGGTCATGGAGAATCAAGACTCCCAAGAACTAGGAACAATGAGCGAGATGGAAATTATAAAGAAGATCCACAGTTTTCTCAAGGATAAAAGGTACCTGGTGGTTTTAGATGATGTCTGGAGAATGGAAGACTGGGATATGGTCCAAGCCGCCTTTCCTGATGTGAAAAATGGAAGCAGAATTGTTCTGACAACTCGCAACTCAGCAGTTTCCAATCACCCCAACGCAAGAAAAATAATCCAGCAGGTCAAGCTCCTTAACGAAGAAGAAAGTATAGAGCTATTCAATAGAAAGGCATTCCCTTCGTATGTCGTCCATGGCAGAGGTGATCTGGATAGCTTCAGAGAACTAGGCAAGATACTTGCATTAAAATGCAATGGCTTGCCTCTTGCAATTATAGTCATGGGAGGTTTCCTTTCAAAGAATCTCAGGATCACCGAGTGGAGAAGAATGGTTGCTAGCGTAAACTGGGACGCGATGAAGAATGAGGGTGACATCAAAGCCATACTGGACCTAAGTTACTATGATCTGTCAAGTAATCTGAAGGCGTGCTTTTTGTACATCACATCATTCCCAGAAGACTACGCAGTCCCGGTAGGCCTTCTTACAAAGTTGTGGATTTCAGAGGGTTTCATACCGAATGTGCGTGGAAGCTCCCTTGAAGAAACCGCGCTCAGGTATGTGGAAGAACTGGCGCAGCGCTGCTTGATCCTAATTGAAAAGAGGAGCTCCAGGTGCATCAAGACCGTTAAGGTGCATGACGTGTTGCGTGACTGGGGAATCGGGCGAGCTCGAAGAGAAGGGTTCTTGAAAGACTGCAGTTCCAGAAATGAAGTGGAGACCTCATATTCCAATGAAATGAGAGCTTACAGAGTAGTTCTCTATGACTCCGTTCGCGTGAAGGTTGGTGTTGCTATGCCAAATCTGCACACCTTGCTGATCTTCAATGCAGCTCGGCTAGAAAGGAATGTCTTTTCTTTCCGAGGCTTAAATTACCTGCGGGTACTCTACTTTGATGGCATGAGAGAGAGATGGCAGCTACCTACAGAGATCGGCAGGATGGTACATCTGAGGTACCTCGGCATGAAAGGTGGCACATATGTACTTCCTGCTACCATCAGCAATCTCACAAACCTACATACTTTTGATGCAAGAGATGCCATAGTGGAAGCACTCCCTATTGATCTCTTGAGCATTTCGACACTGAAGCATGTCCATATCTACAAGGTCGAGTCATGGTCCGTGTGGAAGACCACCATGCAGAGCAACCTGGAGTCATTTTTCATAGTCCTGGCAGCCAACACCCCGAAGCAATGGGAAGGAGCAATTGAAAGAATGGAAGAAAAACCGTCCTGGTGCTTTGGGAAGCACTACCAGAGCGTCAAACAGCTGGAAATTGTGGGGGCATGCGAGGACGAGTTCGGAGTGCCCAACGACCTACATCTTCCTGATCTGCAACTCCTCCCGCACAACCTGAGACGGCTGAAAATTAGCTGTCCTAATCTGCTGAATGATGAAGACCCCATGCCGACACTTGGGAGCCGGCTGACGTACCTGAATGTGTTGGAAATAGGGGTTAAGTCCTACACTGGCGCGACCATGACCTGCCCCTTTAGTGGGTTCCAATACCTGCACAATTTGGTGCTCCACGATCTAGATATCGAGGAGTGGATATTGGAGGATGGCGCCATGCCAAAGCTCAGGATACTAACTCTCTGCAAGTGCACCAAGCTGAAGGCGCTTCCACAAGGATTGCAGCACCTGAAGGAACTTAAGAAGCTGCAAGTGATAGCGATGCCCGAGTTGGATCAAGTATTATGCTACCTGCTACACAAGGCAGGACGCGAGGTCATCATCAGGTCAAGTGAGGAGCACTTTGAGCATGTACAGATCCCGTAAGTACACACTGTGCCACATGCCTCCATTTTCAGCTGGTAGAACAATGCCATGAAATCCATCGTCAGCTGGTACTTAACTGGTTTCACATGACAGTTAAGCACTCATAAATAAAAAATAAATTTCAAAATAAGGACAGAAATAACGGTAGCAAGGAAAAACCTCAAAGTAATGGCAGCTACTCCCTCCGTTCCTAAGTATAAGTCCTAGAAATTTCAATATGAACTACATACGGATGTATATAGACATAGTTTAAGAGTGTAGATTCACTCATTTTGCTCCGTATGTAGTCCATATTGGAATCTCTAAAAAGACATATATTTAGGAACGGAGGGAGTATAATTCACTGATGCTATACTGTTCAGTTTTAACATATACTGACATGCTATCTAAAGCACCACTGTTTTATTCTGAAGTGGACACTTATGACTAAGCTACTCTAGTATGTCCCTCTCCTGCAGCAAGTATGACATGTAAGGAGTAACAGGCTGACATCCATGGACAACGGGGATCTGAAGCAATTTAAATTCGCTGCCATCGTACATGCTGGGTGGAATGGATATCTTCGAAAGTGCGAGCTACTGACCTGATACCGACAAACTGTCAATTTTGCTTACGGGTTTATCTTGCTACTATTTGTTATGTACTTACATATGTGTAAACATAGTATTTCGTACCAAGATTTTTAGTAAATGTGTGTACTGTGCAACTCTGTTGTGCATGACACGGTTTGTAATTTGAAATAAAATAAATTGAGGGCTGAGGGAGAGAAGCCCCTTCGCGTATTTGTTGGAGGAGATGAGACATCCAGAACCACGAGTGCTCTGTTCTCACGGTTTGTAATTTGAAGTGAAAATTGGTGAATCGCCCTCGGGTTCATTGGCATATGATCAAATGACTTAAGAGCTGATGATCCTCTTGATAAAATGCCCTATAGTTTGACAAGCATCTTCAAGATTTGGCCTATAGGAGGGACCAATGGAGATGGAACTCTGCCCCTGCTTCTCCTCAGCAGAGAGGGACGGGTGCTGGGAGCTCCCCCTGGAGCTCACCCCTTGTCATCTCTTTCTACTATGTTGATTTTTTCTTTAGAAAAATGGTTTGATCCACGCAAAAATAGATCACTCCATAATCCACACATAGGAAAATGGATTTCGACACAAAGAAAATCCAGCATGGCATGACAACATATACGACAATGATATCGGGGTACATAGCGGTTCTGCTCCTCCTGAAACACACCTCGATTTCAACCCGAATCAAGCTCACAGAACTAGGGTTCACGTTGCACCAAAATCAAAGCATAGGGTTCGCGATGAGGAAATATGTTGGCAGAAAACGGAATCGATAGGCTCACCTCGCAGCCGGGAGGGGCCGCCAGCCACCGGGGAGGACTCGACGCCCGCCGGGAAGCCGTCACCGGGGCGGGCGCACGAATAGAGAGAGGGGGAGAAGTTTCGACCGTCCTTTTCAGACGCCGTCGCCATGCCGATGGGTCGTCAGAACTTCTCCAAGTGAGCTAACACCAAACTTTAAACCTAAATCTGATTCACATATAATAAAAGAAAATTTTGAGCTAGCGAATAATACACTGCGGAATGCTATTTATTGTATTGATATATATTCTCAAAAACTATAACTCTTTGAGTAACTTCGGTTCATTATTCAGAACCTCCACCCGTTTCTAAATATAAGTCTTTTTTAGACATTTTAAATGGATTACAACATACAGATATATGTAGACATATTTTAAAGTATAAATTCACTTATTTTACTTCGTATGTAGTCACTTGTTGGAATCTTTAGAAAGACTTATATTTAGAAACGAAGGAAGTATAAGTTTTTCTAGAAATTTCAATATGGACTACATACAGATGTACATCAACATAGTTTAAAGCGTAGATTCACTTATTTTATTCCGTATATAGTTCATATTAGAATCTTTGAAAAGACTTATATTTAGAAACGGATGAAGTACAATTCAAGGTGATTTCCACCTTCAGTGCGCGGCATCTTCTTTAGTGGAGTGCCCCTTGTTCGTGCAACTTTGGGCCTGCTTGGTTCTAGGCCGAGCAATGCCACACTTTATCATACAATGTTACTATACTTGTCTAAAGTTAGAGCATCTTCAGCCGCACCCTCAACAGACCCTTTAGAGCAACTTTTTTCGCGCTAACGCCGAACCGCCCCCCCCCCCCCCCCCCCTGGTCGCATCTCCAAGACGCCGAAATCCGCCGGTTCGGCCTATTTTTAGGCCCGACGATTCGAGGCCAAACCCAACGCATTGGGGGCATTTGGGGGCTCTGGCGAAAGGGAAAAGAGTGTCTGGGCCACCACTCTCAAGCGAAAACACATCTTTGCACGTCCAGATTCCCCCCCCCCTTCCCCGCGCACGCCTTCCCGCCGCTTTGTCGATCCCGGCGCCGACCACCCCCCACCACTGCTAAATAGGCCATTCCCCCCGCCGGAAAAGAGAGAGGGTTCCGCCGCGGCATCCTCACCCCGTTCCTGGGCGAGTTTTTCAGCGCTCCGGCCGCGTAGGGCGGGATACCGACGGCTGCGCGCCTATCACGCCCGCCAGGTGTTCGGCAATTTGTCTACTCGGCCATGGACTCGGACGAGGAGGCGCTCGCGGTGCTGCTGGAGGAGGAAGCTGATGCCGACGCCCAGGACGAAGAGTGTCTCATGGTCGTCACCGCCCTGACCAACCTGCGCCGAAGCACTGCTCTGTGATGAAATATGCGATAAAAAATAGATTCTGTTGAATTTGCGCGGAAGCACGGCGAATATGGGCCGACATTAGTCAATTTGCGCCAATAGCGAGCGAGTTTTGCGTCGAAAGTAGGCTGAAAAGTGGGCAAATTTGCGTCAAAATTGGGCCGAAATCGGCATCTGGGGGCGACGGCTGGGAACCCAATTACCCCGACGGCAATTTTAGCACCGGTTCGCCCCCAGGCGGCGATATTTCAAGCTCCCTAGGGGACGAATAGCCGCAGATGGTCTTAGTTCTTAAAAATAAGAGTCATAAATTAGCAAGGCTAAGGAAATCTTACCACATTTTTTAGTATATGTGATGTGAAACTTTAGCGTGGTTTGTCTAAAATGTGGCTTGAACCAAACACACATATAAATTGGTCAAACTTGCCTAACCTGAGATATGGCAAATGTTAGACGCTCAAACCAAACAACTCCTTTGTGAGTCGCTGCTCATTTGATCATTCTATATATATACTCCTACATGTGAGTCAGTTCTCTTTTTGAGCCCCTGCTGCTAGGCGAGTCCGCTCATTTCATGCATGCACGTGTCGCAGCAAGAGAACAGGGAAAATATGTAAGATGTAAGAATGCAAAACGTGTTTTAATTATTTATTCCTTGATGCCACTTGTTTACAAGCAACAACTCCAGACCAGAACATGAAATGACGCAAAAATACAAAGAAACGAATACAAATTGCCATGGACATATCAACCTGTCTATCCTGGAAAACCACCACTCGGGATGCAGGTTATTCTTCTTCTATATTTTCTATCAAACAAAGCAACCAAGAACGCAATGTACACCACGAGGCGACGCCAGCAGGCGTCAATCACAGCGCAAGGCCTTCCTTACGAATTAAGAACCTGTTTGACCTGTGCACCGCGGCGCTTTTTATGGGCACGTCGAATGTTTTCGTCGGTTTTTTGGCGTCGTTCTGCACGATGGTCTTAGGCTTGGAATCGAGTGCCTTTACCTCCTTGGTGCTCTCCAGAAACAATTCGAGACCCTGCATCATGCACACCATCAAGTTTGTGATTTTGCATCGATAAACTAGAATCGCCTGGAAGGAGGGTAGCTATCTGAGAAAAGGGCATTACCTTCACCGGCTTCTTTTCAGTTTGAGCCAGATCCAAGAGCTTGAGTTTTTCATCCGCTTCCTGTGGAAAGAAGAACAGGTATGAATCATCACAAAGATAGCTCAATCAACACGATAACATCAGATACGAGTATCAATTATCTACTTACTTGGAAAAACTTGGCATTTATTCCCTCTTTTATACCTCCTGCCATTCGGCAGAGGTACCATATACCAGCATTAGCCGCATCCTGCCATTAAACATAAGAGGTTAGGGCAAACAGAATTTCAGCATGCCAAGAGTTAGACACTCGTGAGTATATTAGTCACCTGTTTATTGTCAAGCAGCTCAATCTTCTCTTCCTGATAATCATACACAAACAAAGGTCAGAACAATCAAATAGATTTTGAGCAAAAGTTCACGTGCACGGGTTCCGGGATGCTCAAACTCACCAATCCGGCTACCATCTGTTGAATTGCTTCAACGTCAAAGCCAATTTGAGACAAATCAGTTTTAACATCAACGACCTGTGCATATTGAACAGAACTATATGAATGCTTGAACCGAGAAGAAAATTGAAATTTCATAGGATAGCATAGCATTACAAGTATATACAGCATGTACCTACTAAACACATTAACTTAACAGCTTTTGCAACACTGCAAAGAACAGAAAGCAGAGTACATCTTTGGTGCTCTTACAGAAAAAATGAAGAAAAAGGCTGGAAAACTATGTGCTGCATGCATGCAAGTCAAAGACTAGCAATGGCTTATCAAAAAGCCATAATAAACACAACCAGAGTCTGCATAGACCATTTAGGAAGATCACTCTGGTTATGCTTGTGTTCATACGTATTGTTATTCTACACAATAATATTTTATGGTATTTGGACAAAATCACAAAAGTACTCGAGTACGCTGCAGTTAATGGTTGTAAGCAGAGCCAGCATGTGCACCAAACTAGTGTATTCCCTTTAACCAGTTATTTGAAATGCTGCACAGTTTCTGGTTTTGAGCTAATCTTGACATGCTAGCCAGTATATGACCATGGATTATGAACATTAACAACAAAAACAATCACAAGCAGGCCACGACTAGTGCTCGTATGTTGTTATGTGATTTGTGATGGCGTCAGGGATGCAAGCGGCACGCCACTTGTGCTTGCTCCGTAGTCAAAATCGGCCATATTAGTTGCAGCTTTGTTTTAGGGAATTAGTTCAGTTTGTACTACCCACTATTGAGTGGGCTTACATGGATTCGCCACTTGCACCCTTAGATGGTAGCCGTTCTAAACAAAAATCCTGACCCACCTTTCCGGACGAACTATAGTATGACAGAAGCACCTACTTGTGGTGAAAATTCAATTAATTAAAATTATGGTATCTAAAGGTGTTGATTAGGTGATGTAAGAATGAAAACATAAGAACAATTGTTGCTGTTCTGCAAAAACAAATTTCATAAGGTCTCAGGCATGAATCATTCAACTTGTCTATCACTGCTCAGGACTAATTGCAAATCAACAAACCTCGTTCCGGATTTGTTTGGAGACTTCCACTTGTTCGTCCATTTTGCCATCCAAATTCTCAAGGCGTTTTGTTAGATGTCTTTTGGTTGCCTGAAATTAATTGAATTTCACAGTCATTATTCAGTAGATATGAAAAGAAAGATAACATTGAATATGAAATAATAATGTGTAAAGCATACTGCTAGTGCTGATGAAACTTGCTCCAATTGCTTCGACATGCTATCGACAGCACTGGCCATATTGCGTTTTGTGACAAACATGACATCTGACAAGGACCATCCCTGCATAAGGATATTACTATATAAGAAAGCAAAAACATGACAGAAAAAAGTTTACACACATAATTTATATATGTACTCTACATTGCAAGTTTCATATTAAAACAACTTGGAGATGTTATTAGCATAAGAAAGATCCAAGGATTTTACATAAACCATAGTGAATACATAGGAAACAATGCAACAGTCAATTTGAAACTCTTATCAGAATGTTTTATCATCATATCAGGAATATTTCTTTACAGAATAAGATAAACTTAGCGGTGCTCCGTTTATCTGCCTACAGTTGGATCCACCCACACACACAAAAAGCATGATTCCCAAGAGATTTCTGTTATATGCGAGAAGCAAGCTAGAAAAGCAAATAACAAAAAATGAAGAAAAAAGCGTTCTATTTTCTCTTTCTTCAGTTACTGAATCTATATGAATGTTGTAAGAAGAAAATTTCTGGAGAAAGAAGACCGGGACACAATTCATGATCCTTAGTCAAAAAATTGCAGACAGAGAATTTGACAATAACTCAAACATATTTTTTTGTGTATGCTAATCTTACCTTACACCACATATAGCAATAACCTAATGCTCCAACTGCAGCTGCTGGCAGTATGTAGGACGATAAACTACCTGAAGAAAATTCACATGCAGGTAAATAAAATGATACAAGAACTAGCAAGTAAGTGTAATAAAATGAATGAGGTAAGTAGCTTTTCTCAAAGGTTCGTAAATATCGTGGCGAAACAATTGAATGTACCAACATTATTGTTCATTAGCCTATCTACATGTTCCAAATTAGAAGTTCCGAGGCAATTCAAAGTCATGAATCATTCATTGTCAGATTGGAGATGCACATGACAAAAAAAAGGCCTTCTTTCAGCTGCAGATATTGTAGGAGTCAGGCTTAAGTGAGTAACTATCTATCTGAACATTTTTGGATAATACAAGCAAATTCATAATGAAGGCTTATTTAGCATGTGGATTAGGCTTTTTGCATAGGTCGCTAAGAGAGAAAAGCTGAAACATAGCAAGGGGGGCATCAGATAGGTACATACCTCCCGAGTCCGATTTGCCACTCAATATGGTAATGGGCTTTGACAAAGTTAAATCTCTGACTTCTTGGGCTAAATGCCGAATCTGGTATCAAACACCAGCACGTGGAATGCACAAACAACAACAGAGACGTTATTTTACAGCAAATGAAAGACATTAGTGTAATATCTCATATCTATGCAACTGTTGATGCAACTATAAACAACTGCACACCTGAGCTTGGATAAGAGCCATGTCATATGCGCTCGAGCCTTCTCCTTGATTTACGCCCTTCATGAGCTCCTAATAAAAAGAGAAAAACACAACATGTCCCTCAAAGATTTGAAGGTTGACATAACTTACTACAAGATGAAGAGCATACAATCTAAACCACTGACACATGCTTGGCAAACACTATGGATGATTTGGAGTGCCCATTGGTGCCTTCACTTGTTACACAGAAAATGAAATCATCAAAAGCGATGTAATATACTTTCCATACATATATGAGTGTGGCAAAGCGGATTTAATTGTAAGATTCGGTGACAATCTGTGCTGCTCTTAGGAGCATGTATGCAGATTTACAATCATGCTCTTATCAGACGGGTCAGCGGTAACGCTCCTATTATCCTATTGTCTGATCATCATAAAAACATTCAACCCCCCTCCCCCGCACACGCAGCGAGAAAATTAACAAGGTATGAGCTGAAAATTCACCGACCTGGAGCTCCGCCAATACATCGGACAGGCGGCCATTCCGAAGCACGATCGATCCCGTCAGGCCTGCGGCGGCGCAAAATCACCATTTCAGGGTCAAAAGAGGCAGCCAATTCGGATTCCGACATCGAGAATCGACAGATTTGGGGGCGGGCGGGGGGAGGGGAGGGGATTGAAAACGACCTGCGCCGACGAGGATGAGGACCTTGGAGGCGGCGACCCCCGTGTGCGTCGCCATCGCCATGCCCCTGCGCCGCCCCTGCGGGCTCTCTCGTTCGCTTCTGGAAGGTTCTGGAAGGGGGGTCAGCGGCGAATGGGTGGGGGCAGGAGACGGGGGAGGCCGGTGGGGGAAAGCTTGGAGGAGGGGAAAGCGTGCCGGACGAGCGGGCTGGACAGTCGGGGTTGAACGCTTGGACCGGGCTCGGCCGCTCGGCTCGTGTCGGTTTGGCGACCACACACGCTCTTGGGTCTAGTCGGCATGTACGAGCAAGAAGGTTACCACACGCTACTTCTAATCTTCACGACGAGTCATGAGAGTATCACTGTCAAATATACCCGGTGCGTTGCAAATGAAAAAAAAAATACATGTTCAAACATTCTCAAATTTCTTATAGACATACATCAATGTTTGATGTATAACCTCAAAAAATTTCAGCTCCTTATTCGACTTACATTAATAGAAATAGAAAAACACAAAATCGATGCGAATAGTGTAAAGGTACTATTCACCCAAAGCCGCTACTAATCACATTCAAATTTACCTTTTTTGAATCTCTAAATGTACATCAAGTTTTGAGCTAGTTTTTTTTTAAAGTTGTAGACATACCTCATATGAATGTTGTCGAATAATTTCAGTTTTTTTAATGTGTAAATACGGATTTTTGAGGCTGATCTCTCGATTTCACCTAACTGTGAGATCTCTTACAAGTCTGCCCTGACAACCACCATGTTGTCCAAGTGGATTACTAAGCCTTCTTAAGATCACATCACGTGGAAGAAATAAATCTTGGTTATTCACCAATTGAATCTAGCTTGTTACATATTGAAACCTCACTAGAGGAATATGTCCATATGGCACTTGCATCAGAATGCCTGGTCTTTGTCAAGTCCATGCATGATGAGATGATGGATAAGATCACTCCACTTGTAAAAAAAATGTCTTTGAAAATCAGAAGTGCCATCAATATGTAACTTGACTAAAATGGAGTAGAGTAGTAAAAGTACGTTTCTTTTGTGATCATGACTAGAGTATTCAAAAACATATGTTCTTTGACTGACGTTTTACTTTTATATCACAGCTCGCGCTCGCGCTCGCGAAGGGACGCCGCCGCCGCCGGCTGATCTCCCTTCTACGGCCACCTCCGGCCCAGCCAAGTACAGATCCGGGACCTTCCCGGCATCCTCTCTCCATCCACCCCGAAGCCCGGCGCCGTCTTTGCCGGCTCTCTTCCCGCGGAGGAGTTCGAGTCGGGTCCTCCCCCTCTTCCTGTCCTGCTCCTGTGCGGCCGCGCCGGGGCGCCCCTGCTGGCTCGAGCAGGCCCCCCTGCGCCTCCCTCTCCTCTCGCCGCCGCCGGAGGCGTCGCCGGGACCCCCTCGGTCGCCGTTCTCGAGAGCAGAGGCGGCGCTGCTCCGCTGCTCTAGGCGGCGATGCTGCGGGAGGGTGGTGGCTGGCCGTGGCTGGGCGTGCTCGGCTCGGCTGGACTTGGGGCTAGTTTGGTTCATGCCCTGGGAATTATGTGTTAGAATAAATCTGAGGCGTACCGTCGATCATCCGAGGACCAAGCAATCACACGAGCATGACACCGAGATTTGTTAACGAGGTTCACCGATATGGCTACATCCCCGGGGCTTGACTACGGGCGCTCCTTTCCGTGACACCGTCACAATACCGCACATCGGCCACCCGGGCGCCGGCACACGCCGCCGGCTCCCCCTTGCGAGCCTGTGCTATTATGTTGGCATAAGTTACATTGTGTGTCTACCCCCGCTATATAAGAGAGGCCTAGGATACAAGTATCCTACTAGGACACGAATACATATCCTATGTAAACACAAAACTACAAGTCCAACTGTAACCTACCTTATACACTATATTCGACTCAACTCTAACAAACTCCACCTTGGCGAATATTCTCCATCACCTTGAATTCGTTAATGCGTCAAACTTCCATGTACATTGGACTTGAGCTTATCCCATGAGAATCACTGCTACTCCAAAGACTCGATGTGACTTCACCTGCAACTTGTAGTTCCTCCTTTTTTTGACCACAGTCAACACTCGAGCAAAATTAAGTTCCTTGTTACTCTAGTTTGTACTTCCAACTTCCAGAGTATACGTCCAAAGCCAGCACACACTGATCACTGACCTGCGTGAAATTGAACAACTCACACGTGCCAATGGGAAATTTCCACGTGTAAAATTCTTATTGGCCGGACGAAACACGTGTCAGCTCGTCAGTGGGTCAGATAGGCGCCTATGATACGTCGACACGTGGCACGACCCAACAGAGGCCCATTCCTGTGAAAAGGCCGGCCCGTTTGACTTGGTCAAAAGATGGCGGGCCGGCCCATGGAAAGCCTGTTAACGACCTGTTCGAATATAGCCCATTTACAACATGCTAACCCAAGGCCCGTTACGCCCTATCCGAATTAGGCCCAGTAGCGTCATCTGGGCCATCCAATATGATTCCAGCCCGTTTTCACTTCTGGCCCATGTATGGCCCATGACGTCTTTCGGCCCATATGAGGCCCTATGTAACTCTTGGCCTACTAACGACCCGTGGTGAAACTGGCCCGTAATGAACAGTGTATCACTTTACACCCATTAACTGCCCGTGGTGAAACTGGCCCGTAATGAACAGTGTATCACTTTATACCCATTAACGACCCATTATTCCGGTTGGCCGTTTCCAGCCCATGTTATCTTTCGGCCTTCTCAGAGCCCATTTATTCTTGGGCTCATTTCCAGCATTCGTTTACTTACGGCCCGTTACTGACATTTTCTGCGTGTGGGCCAAATTCAGCCCGTGGTTATAGTCGGCCCATTTGTGGTCCGTTAATACGTTGGGCCGATTTCATAGCGTCATCAAATACGATCTATTAAACATGGCCCGTTATGGTCGGCCCACGAACGGACGATTCCAACTCTAGCCCGTTTACGGCCATAATGCAGTCTGTTTGGCCCATGTTTGGCCAATCGATTATACGGCCCGTATAAGGCCCATTGATAATACGGCCCGCAGAAGGCCCATTGATAATACGGCCCGCAGAAGGCCCATTGTTTCTACGGCCTGTAGAAGGCCCATTGTTTCTACGGCCCATAGAAGGCCCACTATTTCTATGGCCAGTAGGAGGCCCAGTATCACTACAGTAAATATTAGCCCATGGTTATTGTGGCCTACTTTTAAAAAATAGGTTATTGCAGCCACTAGCTAACCGTGGAAAAAGAACTGCAATGACTACAAGCAAACAAATAAACAAGACAACAAGGAAATAAATATGCAAGAAACTAACACTAGGCTATCACGGCTATTACACATTTACATCCACTGGGCATCAAAGTTCGCCACCAGTGTAAATATAGGGAACAAAGCAACATATCATATACACTGGTTGTCAAAGTTGGCGACTAGCGCAAATAAACGCCGCAGCAAAACAAATCCAGAACTGAAACCACTTTAGAAGATCTCAAGAAACAATATCCTAGGTACCCATAATGCTGGTAAGATGCTTAGCAAGCCTATTAACTTTCTCTTGTTTGGCGCTTAAATCCTCCAGCGCTTGCTGTTGCACCAGAAAATATGCACCTGAATTCTGCAGGGACTTCCTTAGTCCTTCAGCTTCCTGTCGCAGCACATCTGATCGATGTCTTTCAACTTGAAGTTGAGACTCAAGAAGACGAACTGATTCATGCAGCAAGTTCGAAGAGCTTGTGCCAGCAGTAGTGGCCAGTAACTCGAACACTACATCAAGACAGGACTTTTGGGTTCCCTCACTGTCGTCAAGATAGTTTTTATCAGCTTTCTTGGAGACCAACAGGGATGTCTCACTATCTTGAACCTTATCTGCATTACTTCCTTTACCATTGGATAACGCGGTACTGTTCTCCAATATTTTGTCCGCATTCTAAAAGAGAAACAAGCTGACACATCACATGTTTACCATGTTGTATATGAAACTCATTTTGGTAAATGAGTTCAGTAGTAAAGTGGACAGGATAACAGCATGAAACAAACATATATCTATGTACCATGGTCACTTTATGGTCTATATCATTCTAGTTTTTGTTGCCAAATCAAGATAGAGACACAGTTCAAATAATATTTGTTCAAGACAAAGCAGAATAGACAGAATATAAGTGTGGGTAACAATAGAGCAATAACAACACTTGTAATGTGCATGGCATGAGAACATAACTGTTTATTCAATTGAAACTGAAATCAACATAGAGCAGGTTACAACAGCAAACCAGTTAAAGAAACAAGTTTAAAACATACCTGTTGCGCCATTGGAGTTTCAATTCCATCCTTCAAATTTGAAAATAGTTGGTATGAGTAAATACAGTCATGCAAGAGCAAAGGAGTATGAACCATAGCTACAGAACCTGACCTGAGAACAAATCTTCTTCTCCTTTAAGCGTTGAGTTGGGATTCGGAGTGGTGGTCCTCGTACTTTGGGCACTGCAGTTCCCTTACTAACTGCTCGTCTTTGGGTGCTCTGTGGTGGAGACGGTGCTGTGTCAACTGGAACTGGGTTACTATCTGCCGGAGTTGGGGTTAGAAGGGGTGTAGCTGGTTCTCTGTCCAACTGGGTAGGGGTACAATCTGCGAGAGTCTGGGTTATGTGCGGTGGATCTGGTCCTTGGGCAAGTACAACCGTGGTTCTATCTGCATCAACTGGTAGCACTATCTTTTCTGAAGACCGTGTTGTTACTCCCTTAGATACTGCCATCACGCTCTCCAATTCAAATGGCTGATAAACAAGAAAAGTAATTGAAAGTATAGACATTGTATGATAGACAGGTGCAATGGATAGTGGGGAATAAAAGAGGGCATGAAATAATTCATATTTATGTTGTCTAACTAAACAGGATAGCATGACACAATTTCACATATATGATGGCTAACTAAACAGGATAGCATGACACAATTTCACATTATGATGGCTAACTAAAAAAGATGGAAAGACATAGTTCAAAATATGAGACTATGTAAACAGGATGACATGACATAACTATATAATGTGTTTATTAAATAGGTTGGCATGCCATAATTCACATACATTCACGGATAGAATGCCATAATTAAAAATATGATGACTGTAAACACTAAACAGGATGAGATGATATAACTATATGATGTCTTTATTAAATGGGTTGCCATGCCATAATTCAGATAGATGATGTGTATGTACTATGTAAACATGATGGCATGATATAATTCAAATATATGATTTATATAGTAAGCAAGTAAGCAGATGGCAATCCATATATGATGTAAAAACTAAGCAATGCAAGACAACATGCATGACATGGGTAATATAACCCTACCAAGTTTGAGCATAGACCTCAGGGGGAAAATAGGACTGGTCATCAGTCTCTGAATCCTCCTCTGAGGAGCTCCCTGTAACCAGCAAGATGTCTGCTTCAGCAGGTAGCATTGTCTGCTCTGAATACCTTGTTTTCACTCCAGATACTTCCATCACCGCTTCAAATGGATGATGCACAGGAAGAGTAGTTGAATATACAAACATTGTCGACAAATGGAACACGTAATACAAAAAAAATATAGTATGATATAATTCACATACATGATGATTGGCTAAATAGCATGGCATTGCATAATTCACATATATAATGCCTTTGCAACAAGATAGCATTGTGTAATTCACATATATAATGTCTTGCAACAAGATGGCAATGCATAATTCACATATATGGTAATTAGACACTGAACAAGTGGCATTCACACAAAGCATGTCTAAACTAATCAAATGACATAGCAATGCGAGACACCATACGCACGATATGAGCAACATAACCCTGCCAAGTTAGAGCATACACCTCGGGGGGGGGGGGGATATGACTGGTCATCTGTCTCTGAATCCTCCCCTGAGGAGCTATCCGTAACCAGCGAGATATGCGCTTCGTCAGATAGCATAGTCTGCTCTGAAGACCTTGTTTTCACTCCAGAATTTGCCATCACTGTGTCAAATGGCTGATGCACATGAAGAGCAGTTGAATGTAATAGCGTTTTTGACAAATGTAATATGTAACCCAAAAAAAGGATGGCCTGATATAATTTACATATAAGATGACTGGCTAAGCAGGATAGCATTGCAAAATTCACATATATGATGCCTGGCTAAACAAGATGGCATTGCATAATTCACATAAACGACGAATAAACTAAACATATGGCATTCGCACAAAGGATGTCTAAACTAAGCAGATGACATATTTGATGTATAAAGTAAGCAATGCAAGACACCATATGCATGATATAACCAACATCAGCATGCCAAGTTAGAGCGAAGACCTCAGGGGGTAAATAGGAGTTGTCTTCTCCTTCTGAATCCCCCTCAGAACAGATATCTTCCTCTCGATTACAATCCAAAATGCATGGAGGGGGGATGCCTTTGCGCCTACCATGGAGCGACGTCTGCATGAAATTTTATTGCCACGCAAGGCTCGTCTCTTTTGCTCTACATGTTCAGTTCCATTGTTTACAATAATTGTCACGCATAGGAATAAAACATAGTGAGATTATGTAAGGAGTGCATGCAGAAATCCAGAGTGATGGTAGCAACCTGTGGATAGACCCAAAACCAATAATAGCAGGCAGATAATGGCTTCAGTTAAAAAATACAGATAATGACTTCTTTACTGTTTGTTTCCAACCCAACATGAAACTCATAGTAGACACCAGAGATTAACTAGATAGTAGACAGATACTATTGATAGTGGCCCCGATATGTATCCCACAACCATTTAAAAACTCAAGTTTGACCATTAGTTTGGAGCTGACTCAGAGTCTAATCGGTGAACAGGACGATAAAGTAGCATGTAATATTAAGCGATGCATAATGTAAGCAGACACGAAAGAGTGAGACCTCTCTTGCGAACCTGTGTAGTCCTCGAGGTCATCTGCTCAGTTGATGATGGTAGTGCACTTTTCATGGCTGCCAGCGGCGGGGAAGAAGATCTGAGGCGGCGAAAGATAGTCTGGAGGGCGGATCCCTACTGTGCTGGACCCTTCTG
Source organism: Triticum monococcum (assembly GCA_034509565.1). Lineage (NCBI taxonomy): Eukaryota > Viridiplantae > Streptophyta > Magnoliopsida > Poales > Poaceae > Triticum > Triticum monococcum. The sequence continues at coordinate 497,057,200 of CM067845.1, read as the reverse complement.
TCGTTGGAGCAGCTAAGCTGGGGTGGACGACGGTGCAGCAGGAGCGGGACAAACCACGCAAGGTTTTCTTTGACAACTATCTCTAAGAGTAGTAATTCTGTAAGGGCTTGTTTGAATTGGAGGATTCCAACAATGCATGGATAGGAAATAGACAGGAATAGGATAGGAATGCACGTGCAAAATAGAGAATTTAAAAACACAGGATTTCTGCCAATCGGGGTGTTTGATTCACAACAATTGGAAGATCACAGGATGCAAAGAAGCATGGTGACATTAAGTCAAACCACAAGAAAATGTACGGTTATAATGCTATTATGCTACTATCTCTTAGTCTTGTGCTTCATGAATAGGAATTTGAAAAGGAGGACAAGTGAAAATTAAAATTCCTACGTTTTTCTTTTAAGGAGACACTAAAGGAACAAATCCGTGTGCTCAGTCGACATTATATATAACATGTAGAGTAAAAAAGAGATGCAACAAGTGTAGGACCTCTTTGGCGAAGCCATGTCGATCTCAACGTGATTGGGTTGGCCGATGAGGATGCTCCGGCTGACTTGGCTGTCGGAGGAGGGGAAGAAGATCTTAGGCGTCTGGAGATCGAGCCCGAGGTACTGCTCCGCTGTGATGGAGGGTTTCGTCGTTGGAGTAGCTCGGTGAGTTGTACGACGCCAAGGCTGAAGCAGGACAAGAGAGATAACGAACAACGTTAACCTAAGTGGAATTCTAATAGCATCTCCAATACATGACGTAAAATACATAACCACAAAGTGCTAGATGTAAAATACATCAGCCGCTCATCTCTGAACTTAACTGTCGAAACTGAATTTTGTTGTCGAAACTGAACGCACTAGCAAGGTGAGGCTACATGTCGGTCGACTGACTTTTTCATCTCTGGTCAGTCGATTTTGCAGCCGTTGGATACGAAATCAAGGGCCTGCGGTTCATCTTCAACCTCCACCCCCCTGAGCCGGCCAAACAGCAGCCCCCGTCGCCCGCGGCCCACGGTGCGCCGCCCCGCCCGCCCCGAAAACACTCCCCACCGCCGGTCCGCCGCCGCCCCGGCCATCCCTCTAGGCCACCCCGTGCCGAGCTTTTTCTCCGGCGACCCCCACGCCACCGCCCCGCCAACGCCCCGCCACCACCGGCGACCACCGCCCCCATCCTAAACCCTAAGATAGATAGTGGGGTATCTCTCCGGCGAGCCCCCCTCCCTGCTGCGGCTGGTTCTTCCTTCACCCCAGCGAGCCCCCCACCACCTGAAAATCGACTGACCCAAAAGTCGATTCAGTCGACTGAAGTGTAGCTAAATCGGAGCAGCATCGCAAGCAAGAGCAAGAGCGAGAGCAGCAGCGCGAGCAAGAGCAATAGCAAGAGCAGACCAGGCAGGGACTGAGAGCAAGAGCAGAGCAGCAGTGTGAGCGAGAGCTAAAGCAGTAGCAGGTCCTACTGATGTGGACGTCGCCGCCGAGGGAGCGACACCATGGAGGAAGTGGCTGGCGACGCCGCCATGGATGGAGCCACGCCATGTTGGCTCGGGACCGAGCGCCGGCAGCACCGTGAGATCGAATCAAGAAGAAAATGCGGCGATTAGTGTACAACCTCTTTGGTGGCGCCGATTAGGCCGCAGCTTCATCCGAGGAAACGGTGATGATGATGCTCTTCCGGTGGTCCAGGTGAAGACGGCGGTGTGGGAATGGAGGTGGCGCGAAAGACGAGGGGAACGTCCGGGCAGCTCCTTGGAGGTGAAGGACGGGGTGGCTGAACCGGCGGGACGATGAGATCGACGACGGATCCTCATCCGGTACGGTGGATGAGGGACGTCGAGGTGTTGCTATGGACGATGTCGTCGGGGAAGAGGCTCCGGCTGGGTGGCGGACGGAGCAGGGTGTGGGGTTTCGTCGTGGGTTTTCGCGGCCTCGGTGTACGAATGGGTGGGCGGATGGGATGGCGGTGGGGAACCATGGCTTAGAGACGCGCTTGTCCGAAATGTGGGGTAAGTTACGAAAGTACCCCCACCGATTTGAGGCGGTTCTTTCGGTTTAGGGGTACCACGGGCATTTCGCGTGTCTGGATTCCGTAGGAGGTGGGAGTTTTGACACGCGTTGTAATTTCGGAATAGCAAGGCGCGGGTTGAGATGGAGGGAGTTGTCGGAGCACAACGAGACAAAGATATATCTTAAATATTTCGGGCTAACAAGGCGTGGGTTGAAATTTCCGGACAAGCCTAACGTGTACTGTCCCAAATCAATGCGCCCTACAAATGTCATTCAAAACTTTGAATTCATGTTATGTTCAATTAAAATATTTCGCTACGTGTATAATGCATGCAACCTACTACTCAAATGAACGTTTTAGTGCATTCCAAACGTATATACTACCGCTTCAATATGAACTAAAATTTGAATTCATTTCTCTATTTGAATAAGATCTACAGTAATGATTGTTGTGAAGTCAAAGCATTTGAATTTGTTTCTCTGTTTTAATAAGATCTACAATCATCATTATTGTCAAGTTAAACCATCGTTTGTGTATTATCTTCACAGCACACCACCTGATTAGTCTCGAGTTACATATGAACTATGTGTACTCCTATATGAACTCCAACTAGATTTTTTGAATCCACTTTATTTTGATTTCAAATCACATTACATTTCTAGCTCTAGCTAGATCTTCATAATCTAAACCATGTCTCATATGTATAATGTGTTTATCACATTATGTATGGTGCCCCGCCCCCTACGCTTACAAGTATTTAGATGTGAGTTGCAAACACCACACATTACCACAAATTCAAATAAAATGTGAGAATGCTTGATATATAGTATTGTTTAGATTGTTTGATATTTAGTTGTAAGCTGCGAACGCCACACATTATCACAAATTCAAATAAAATGTGAGATTGTTTGATGTATAGTATGGTTTAGATTGTTCGGCATTTAGATGTGAGTTGCAAACGCCATGCATTATCACATTATGGTATAACATGTGCACAGCACGTGTATCACCGCTATATTCATGCATGCAATGTTTAAAACACTATGATCTCCTATTCAAATATATGAATCCGCTTTCATATCAAATTATGATCTTTGTTAGTCTCTTACACCCACACAATCCTCTAACCTTTGTAGCTACCACTAACTTTCTCTCGTGCATGCACATGCCCTCCTCGCCCCCCTCCCTCGGCATTCTATCCACCTGGCACATTCATTTTTTCTTTAGGTCGTTCTCCCAGAGTCTCCACAACTCCTTTCCGACACACACCGATCGATAAACCTCTCCAGCGGTGCCTGCCTACAACATACAAACACACCTTCAATCTCCTCCTTTACGTGTCCTTGCCTCGTGTCTCTCATACAGCCAGACACACGTGTGAACTCTCGCCCCTCTTTTCATCGCTCTCACAACCGCACACTCCTCCCCCTATCTAGCTAGTAGTTGGGTCTCTTGCACCACCTCCTAGCTCCATTCTCTCTGTCTATCCGTCTCGCTGGGCCTTATTTGCCTCTAACAAATGGACGTACACCGACCGATCTCTCGCTATACATATAGCTAGCTAGGTCCTTATAACTCGTTTTACCCACACGTCAATCGATCTACCTCATTAGTTGTGTCTCTCCCTTCCTCCGACAAACAACAATTGATCTACCAATCTAGTTAGGTTTGCTTACCAAACACATGGTTCCCCTTCATCATCCATGGATGCGTCCCGACAGATCTATCACGCACAGGCACACACAAAAACACATCCCCACTCTTATTGATAACATTGCAGTTCCACCCTCAGTTTGTCTAGTAGGCCTCTCCCACCATCTTCGAGAAGCAACTCCATCACCCATCCAGCACTCTACCCCTCTCCCTCCCTCTCCCTCCCTCTCTCCCACCTCTCTCTCTCTCTTTGTCCCATCATATTTCCCGTCCTTCAGTTATGTATGGATGTCGACCTATCTCCCTCAAGACATAGCTAGGTCTCTCCTTCTCAACACATATACGAGTCGTTCTACCTCTATAGTTAGGCATCTGCCTACCCCTCCCACCACCCCCTCCCCCCACACACACCGATACATCGAGCGCTCTAGTCATGTCTCCCTGCCACACACAAACTTGACGTGTGCCCTCTAATGTTCCGGTAGGCTAGTCGCCCTATATCTTTGACTTGTACACACAAACAATTTCGATGGCTCTCTTCATCGATCTCGCACCCACCCACTTGATCCTCTCTTTGACTCTATCGATAGCTATGACCCCTCCCTCTCTTCTCGTGGATTTCCCGACCCTCTATGTATGATATGGATAGGCCTCCATTTCACACACATTGCATGCAAAATTTTGTTTGAGATATCATCGACACATATTCCCACAAATAATTCACGAAATCAACCCCCACCCCACCCCCAACCCAAAACAAAAAACACTCACGAACGCGGTTTGTATCTCACACACACACCCCACGTAGGTGGGGGACGTGCACGAAGAGAAGAGGTGCATGCACGGTGCACGTACTCCCGTCTCTTTCCCAACCACACCCGCGCGGGTACACGGTGGAGCTCATTTCTCTACGAAAAAGGTAGCCCACGTGGTAATTTGGCACGTGTACTGGTTGTCCACTTGGTGGAGGGAGGATCGTCTTGAAGGAAATATGCCCTAGAGGCAATAATAAAGTTATTATTTATTTCCTTATATCATGATAAATGTTTATTATTCATGCTAGAATTGTATTAAACGGAAACATAATACATGTGTGAATACATAGACAAACAGAGTGTCACTAGTATGCCTCTACTTGACTAGCTCGTTAATCAAAGATGGTTATGTTTCCTAACCATGAACAAAGAGTTGTTATTTGATTAACGGGATCACATCATTAGTTGAATGATCTGATTGACATGACCCATTCCATTAGCTTAGCACCCAATCGTTTAGTATGTTGCTATTGCTTTCTTCATGACTTATACATGTTCCTATGACTATGAGATTATGCAACTCCCGTTTGCCGGAGGAACACTTTGTGTGCTACCAAACGTCACAACGTAACTCGGTGATTATAAAGGTGCTCTACAGGTGTCTCCAAAGGTACATGTTGGGTTGGCGTATTTCGAGATTAGGATTTGTCACTCCGATTGTCGGAGAGGTATCTCTGGGCCCTCTCGGTAATGCACATCACACAAGACTTGCAAGCATTGCAACTAATGAGTTAGTTGCGAGATGATGTATTACGGAATGAGTAAAGAGACTTGCCGGTAACGAGATTGAACTAGGTATTGAGATACCGACGATCGAATCTTGGGCAAGTAACATACCGATGACAAAGGGAACAACGTATGTTGTTATGCGGTCTGACCGATAAAGATCTTCGTAGAATATGTAGGAGCCAATATGGGCATCCAGGTCCCGCTATTGGTTATTGACCAGAGAGGTGTCTCGGTCATGTCTACATAGTTCTCGAACCCGTAGGGTCTGCACGCTTATCGTTCATTGACGATATAGTACTATGTGAGTTATGTATGTTGGTGACCGAATGTTGTTCGGAGTCCGGGATGAGATCACGGACATGACGAGGAACTCCGGAATGGTCCGGAGACAAAGTTTGATATATGAGATAATAGTGGTTGGTCACCAGAAGGGGTTCCGGATGTTTCCCGAAATGTTTGGGTACGAGAACACTTTATTTGGGCCAAAGGGGAAAGCCCACAAGGTTTTTGGAAAGCGCAAAAGGAAGTTTTGCGGAATCCAGGGGCCAGACGCCAGGGTCCCTGGCGTCTGGGTCCAGACGCCGGGAACCCTGGCGTCTGGCCCTGGAGTCCGAGAAGGACTCTTGCCTTTTGGGTGAAACCGACTTTGTGGAGGCTTTTACTCCAAGTTTCGACCCCAGGGCTCAACATATAAATAGAGGGGCAGGGCTAGCACCAAAGACACATCAAGAAACACCAAGCCGTGTGCCGGCAACCCCGTCCCCTCTAGTTTATCCTCCGTCATAGTTTTCGTAGTGCTTAGGCAAAGCCCTGCGGAGATTGTTCTTCACCAACACCGTCACCACGCCGTCGTGCTGCCGGAACTCATCTACTACTTCGCCCCTCTTGCTGGATCGAGAAGGCGAGCACGTGACCGAGCCAAACATGTGCAAAACTCGGAGGTGCCGTGCTTTCGGTACTTGGATCGGTCGGATCGTGAAGACGTACGACTACATCAACCGCGTTGATATAACGCTTCTGCAATCGGTCTACGAGGGTACATAGACAACACTCTCCCCTCTCGTTGCTATGCATCACCATGATCTTGCGTGTGCGTAGGAAAATTTTGAAATTACTACGTTCCCCAACAGTGGCATCCGAGCCTAGGTTTTATGGTTTGATGTTATATGCACAAGTAGAACACAAGTGAGTTGTGGGTGATATAAGTCATACTGCTTACCAGCATGTCATACTTTGGTTCGACGGTATTGTTGGATGAAGCGGCCCGGACCGACATTACGCATACGCTTACGCGAGACTGGTTCTACCACCGTGCTTTGCACACAGGTGGCTGGCGGGTGTCAGTTTCTCCAACTTTAGTTGAACCGAGTGTGGCTACGCCCGGTCCTTGCGAAGGTTAAAACAACACCAACTTGACAAACTATCGTTGTGGTTTTGATGCGTAGGTAAGATTGGTTCTTGCTTAAGCCCGTAGCAGCCACGTAAAACTTGCAACAAACAAAGTAGAGGACGTCTAACTTGTTTTTGCAGGGCATGTTGTGATGTGATATGGTCAAGGCATGATGCTAAATTTTATTGTATGAGAAGATCATGTTTTGTAAACGAGTTATCGGCAACTGGCAGGAGCCATATGGTTGTCGCTTTATTGTATGCAATGCAATCGCCCTGTAATGCTTTACTTTATCACTAAGCGGTAGCGATAGTCGTAGAAGCATAAGATTGGTGATACGACAACGATGCTACGATGGAGATCAAGGTGTCGCGCCGGTGACGATGGTGATCATGACGATGCTTCGGAGATGGAGATCACAAGCACAAGATGATGATGGCCATATCATATCACTTATATTGATTGCATGTGATGTTTATCTTTTATGCATCTTATCTTGCTTTGATTGACGGTAGCATTATAAGATGATCTCTCACTAAATTTCAAGATAAAAGTGTTCTCCCTGAGTATGCACCGTTGCCAAAGTTTGTTGTGCCCAGACACCACGTGATGATCGGGTGTGATAAGCTCTACGTCCATCTACAACGGGTGCAAGCCAGTTTTGCACACGCAGAATACTCAGGTTAAACTTGACGAGCCTAGCATATGCAGATATGGCCTCGGAACACTGAGACCGAAAGGTCGAGCGTGAATCATATAGTAGATATGATCAACATAGCGATGTTCACCATTGAAAACTACTCCATTTCACGTGATGATCGGTTATGGTTTAGTTGATTTGGATCACGTGATCACTTAGATGATTAGAGGGATGTCTATCTAAGTGGGAGTTCTTAAGTAATATGATTAATTGAACTTAAATTTATCATGAACTTAGTCCCTGATAGTATCTTGCTTGTTTAATGTTGATTGTAGATAGATGGCCCGTGCTGTTGTTCCGTTCAATTTTAATGCGTTCCTTGAGAAAGAAAAGTTCAAAGATGATGGTAGCAATTACATGGACTGGGTCCGTAACTTGAGGATTATCCTCATTCCTGCACAGAAGAGTTACATCCTGGAAGCACCGCTGGGTGCCAGGCCTGCTGCTGATGCAACTGACGACATTAAGAATGTCTGGCAGAGCAAAGCTGATGACTACTCGATAGTTCAATGTGCCATGCTTTATGGCTTAGAACCGGGATTTCAATGACGTTTTGAACGTCATGGGGCATATGAGATGTTCCAGGAGTTGAAGTTAATATTCCAGCAGAATGCCCGGATTGAGAGATATGAAGTCTCCAATAAATTCTATAGCTGCAAGATGGAGGAGAATAGTTCTGTCAGTGAGCATATACTCAAGATGTCTGGGTATTGTAATCACTTGATTCAACTGGGAGTTAATATTCCGTATGATAACGTCATTGACAGAATTCTCCAATCACTTCCACCAAGCTACAAGAGCTTCGTGATGAACTATAATATGCAAGGGATGGATAAGACAATTCCCGAGCTCTTTGCAATGCTAAAGGCTGCAGAGTTAGAAATCAAGAAGGAGCATCAAGTGTTGATGGTCAACAAGACCACTAGTTTCAAGAAAAAGGGCAAAGGGAAGAAGAAGGGAAACTTCAAGAAGAACAACAAACAAGTTGCTGCTCAGGAGAAGAAACCCAAGTCTGGACCTAAGCCTAAAACTGAGTGCTTCTACTGCAAGCAGACTGGTCACTGGAAACGGAACTGCCCCAAGTATTTGGCGGATAAGAAGGATGGTAAAGTGAACAAAGGTATATGTGATATACATGTTATTGATGTGTACCTTACTAGAGCTCGCAGTAGCACCTGGGTATTTGATACTGGTTCTGTTGCTAATATTTGCAACTCGAAACAGGGACTACGGATTAAGCAAACACTAGCAAAGGACGAGGTGATGATGCGCGTGGGAAATGGTTCCAAAGTCGATGTGATCACAGTCGGCACGCTACCTCTACATCTACCTTCGGGATTAGTATTAGACCTAAATAATTGTTATTTGGTGCCAGCGTTGAGCATGAACATTATATCTGGATCTTGTTTGATGCGAGACGGTTATTCATTTAAATAAAAGAATAATGGTTGTTCTATTTATATGAGTAATATCTTTTATGGTCATGCACCCTTGAAGAGTGGTCTATTTTTAATGAATCTCGATAGTAGTGATACACATATTCATAATGTTGAAGCCAAAAGATGCAGAGTTGATAATGATAGTGCAACTTATTTGTGGCACTGCCGTTTAGGTCATATCGGTGTAAAGCGCATGAAGAAACTCCATACTGATGGACTTTTGGAACCACTTGATTATGAATCACTTGGTACTTGCGAACCGCGCCTCATGGGCAAGATGACTAAAACGCCATTCTCCGATACTATGGAGAGAGCAACAGATTTATTGGAAATCATACATACAGATGTATGTGGTCCGATGAATGTTGAGGCTCATGGCGGATATCGTTATTTTCTCACCTTCACAGATGATTTAAGCAGATATGGGTATATCTACTTAATGAAGCATAAGTCTGAAACATTTGAAAAGTTCAAAGAATTTCAGAGTGAAGTTGAAAATCATCGTAACAAGAAAATAAAGTTTCTATGATCTGATCGTGGAGGAGAATATTTGAGTTACGAGTTTGGTCTACATTTGAAACAATGCGGAATAGTTTCGCAGCTCACGCCACCCGGAACACCACAACGTAATGGTGTGTCCGAACGTCGTAATCATACTTTACTTGATATGGTGCGATCTATGATGTCTCTTACAGATTTACCGCTATCGTTTTGGGGTTATGCTTTAGAGACGGCCGCATTCATGTTAAATAGGGCACCATCAAAATCCGTTGAGACGACGCCTTATGAACTATGGTTTGGCAAGAAACCAAAGTTGTCGTTTCTTAAAGTTTGGGGCTGTGATGCTTATGTGAAAAAGCTTCAACCTGATAAGCTCGAACCCAAATCGGAGAAATGTGTCTTCATAGGATACCCAAAGGAGACTGTTGGGTACACCTTCTATCACAGATCCGAAGGCAAGACATTCGTTGCTAAAAATGGATCCTTTCTAGAGAAGGAGTTTCTCTCGAAAGAAGTGAGTGGGAGGAAAGTAGAACTTGATGAGGTAACTATACCTGCTCCCTTATTGGAAAGTAGTACATCACAGAAACCGGTTTCTGTGACACCTAAACCAATTAGTGAGGAAGTTAATGATGATGATCATAGAACTTCAGATCAAGTTACTACCGAACCTCGTAGATCGAACAGAGCAAGATCTGCACCAGAGTGGTACGGTAATCCTGTTCTGGAAGTCATGCTACTAGATCATGATGAACCTACGAACTATGAAGAAGCGATGGTGAGCCCAGATTCCGCGAAATGGCTTGAAGCCATGAAATCTGAGATGGGATCCATGTATGAGAACAAAGTGTGGACTTTGGTTGACTTGCCCGATGATCGGCAAGCAATTGAGAATAAATGGATCTTCAAGAAGAAGACTGACGTTGACGGTAATGTTACTGTCTACAAAGCTTGACTTGTTGCAAAAGGTTTTCGACAAGTTCAAGGGATTGACTACGATGAGACCTTCTCACCCGTAGCGATGCTTAAGTCTGTCCGAATCGTGTTAGCAATTGCCGCATTTTATGATTATGAAATTTGGCAAATGGATGTCAAAACTGCATTCCTGAATGGATTTCTGGAAGAAGAGTTGTATATGACGCAACCAGAAGGTTTTGTCGATCCAAAGGGAGCTAACAAAGTGTGCAAGCTCCAGCGATCCATTTATGGACTGGTGCAAGCCTCTCGGAGTTGGAATAAACGCTTTGATAGTGTGATCAAAGCATTTGGTTTTATACAGACTTTTGGAGAAGCCTGTATTTACAAGAAAGTGAGTGGGAGCTCTGTAGCATTTCTGATATTTTATGTGGATGACATATTACTAATTGGAAATGATATAGAATTTTTGGATAGCATAAAGGGATACTTGAATAAGAGTTTTTCAATGAAGGACCTCGGTGAAGCTGCTTACATATTAGGCATTAAGATCTATAGAGATAGATCAAGACGCTTAATTGGACTTTCACAAAGCACATACCTTGACAAAGTTTTGAAGAAGCTCAAAATGGATCAAGCAAAGAAAGGGTTCTTGCCTGTGTTACAAGGTGTGAAGTTGAGTAAGACTCAATGCCCGACCACTGCAGAAGATAGAGAGAAAATGAAAGATGTTCCCTATGCTTCAGCCATAGGCTCTATCATGTATGCAATGTTGTGTACCAGACCTAATGTGTGCCTTGCTATAAGTCTAGCAGGGAGGTACCAAAGTAATCCAGGAGTGGATCACTAGACAGCGGTCAAGAACATCCTGAAATACCTGAAAAGGACTAAGGATATGTTTCTCGTTTATGGAGGTGACAAAGAGCTCATCGTAAATGGTTACGTTGATGCAAGCTTTGACACTGATCCGGACGATTCTAAATCGCAAACCGGATATGTGTTTACATTAAACGGTGGAGCTGTCAGTTGGTGCAGTTCTAAACAAAGCGTCGTGGCGGGATCTACGTGTGAAGCGGAATACATAGCTGCTTCAGAAGCAGCAAATGAAGGAGTCTGGATGAAGGAGTTCATATCCGATCTAGGTGTCATACCTAGTGCATCGGGTCCAATGAAAATCTTTTGTGACAATACTGGTGCAATTGCCTTGGCAAAGGAATCCAGATTTCACAAGAGAACCAAGCACATCAAGAGACACTTCAGTTCCATCCGGGATCTAGTCCAGGTGGGAGACATAGAAATTTGCAAGATACATACGGACCTGAATGTAGCAGACCCGTTGACTAAGCCTCTTCCACGAGCAAAACATGATCACCACCAAGGCTCCATGGGTGTTAGAATCATTACTGTGTAATCTAGATTATTGACTGTAGTGCAAGTGGGAGACTGAAGGAAATATGCCCTTGAGGCAATAATAAAGTTATTATTTATTTCCTTATATCATGATAAATGTTTATTATTCATCCTAGAATTGTATTAAACGGAAACATAATACATGTGTGAATACATAGACAAACAGAGTGTCACTAGTATGCCTCTACTTGACTAGCTCGTTAATCAAAGATGGTTATGTTTCCTAACCATGAACAAAGAGTTGTTATTTGATTAACGGGATCACATCATTAGTTGAATGGTCTGATTGACATGACCCATTTCATTAGCTTAGCACCCGATCGTTTAGTATGTTGCTATTGCTTTCTTCATGACTTATACATGTTCCTATGACTATGAGATTATGCAACTCCCGTTTGCCGGAGGAACACTTTGTGTGCTACCAAACGTCGCAATGTAACTGGGTGATTATAAAGGTGCTCTACAGGTGTCCCCAAAGGTACATGTTGGGTTGGCGTATTTCGAGATTAGGATTTGTCACTCCAATTGTCGGAGAGGTATCTCTGGGCCCTCTCGGTAATGCACATCACATAAGCCTTGCAAGCATTGCAACTAATGAGTTAGTTGCGAGATGATGTATTACGGAACAAGTAAAGAGACTTGCCGGTAACGAGATTGAACTAGGTATTGAGATACCGACGATCGAATCTCGGGCAAGTAACATACCGATGACAAAGGGAACAACGTATGTTGTTATGCGGTCTGACCGATAAAGATCTTCGTAGAATATGTAGGAGCCAATATGGGCATCCAGGTCCCACTATTGGTTATTGACCAAAGAGGTGTCTCGGTCATGTCTACATAGTTCTCGAACCCGTAGGGTCCGCACGCTTAACATTCGTTGACGATATAGTACTATGTGAGTTATGTATGTTGGTGACCGAATGTTGTTCAGAGTCCGGGATGTGATCACGGACATGACGAGGAACTCCGGAATGGTCCAGAGACAAAGTTTGATATATGAGATAATAGTGTTTGGTCACCGAAAGGGTTCCGGAAATCACCGGAAGGGGTTCCGGATGTTTCCCGAAATGTTTGGGTACGAGAACACTTTATTTGGGCCAAAGGGGAAAGCCCACAAGGTTTTTGGAAAGCGCAAAAGGAAGTTTTGCGGAGTCTAGGGGCCAGACGCCGGGAACCCTGGCGTCTGGCCCTGGAGTCCGAGAAGGACTCTTGCCTTTCGGGTGAAACCGACTTTGTGTAGGCTTTTACTCCAAGTTTCGACCCCAGGGCTCAACATATAAATAGAGGGGCAGAGCTAGCACCAAAGACACATCAAGAAACACCAAGCCGTGTGCCGGCAACCCCGTCCCCTCTAGTTTATCCTCCGTCATAGTTTTCGTAGTGCTTAGGCGAAGCCCTGCGGAGATTGTTCTTCACCAACACCGTAACCACGCCGTCGTGCTGCCGGAACTCATCTACTACTTCACTCCTCTTACTGGATCGAGAAGGCGAGGACGTCATCGAGCCGAACGTGTGCAGAACTCGGAGGTGCCGTGCTTTCGGTACTTGGATCAGTCGGATCCTGAAGACGTACGACTACATCAACCGCGTTGATATAACGCTTCCGCAATCGGTCTACGAGGGTACATATACAACACTCTCCCCTCTCGTTGCTATGCATCACCATGATCTTGCGTGTGCGTAGGAATTTTTTTGAAATTACTACGTTCCCCAACACGTCTACGACGCGTGAACAAATAAATTGCGACTTGACGTGTTATGTTAAAAAAAGAGGCAAACCATGTGGGGCCTACCTTAGAGGCAATGCTCTATACACTGGAGTACTTTTGATGTGTCCCGTCAACTCTCAGAACAAGGAGAAGGTTGCTTAATACACCGTCTCCCCCGCCCACGGGCGCGGTGGCTCGCAGGATGAGGTGAAGCTTGCTTACCACGCCTTACGCCCGCTCCCTCGCCCACGCGCGCGGTGGCTCACAGCCAGAGGAGAAATTTTACTACTCCCTCCGTTTATTCCTCGTCCCTACTACCTTGGTTATAGAGATTATACTATCATATTGTTTGGAATATATATGTCCTTTAGTAGATTTCAATATGAACTACTAGTACATACTCCAAACACTAATGTATATAGACGTATTTTAGAGTGTAGATTCACTCATTTTGCTCCGTATGTAGCACTCTCCCTCGCCCCTCGACCCTCGCCCACGTGGTGGACGTGCAGCAATTCATTCGATCTCATATAGCCAGAACGATATATACTGCACTACCATTATTGCTCGACTTCCCGAAGAGGCGAAGAGCCAATCGCAAGGTTAATATCTTGGAGATGCCAAGCGCAAGGTTATAGGAGAATGAGTAGTAGGTGCCACGTCATTTATAAATAAAGTTTTTTTTCTTCAGTGGCACGTACGCAATATGATAGGTTCATATGGAGAGAAAAGGAAACCGCTCCACTATATACATAGTCAGGACGGGCCAACCTACACGGTTGCTTGCTGGGGTTGCTCTCTTCACACTCTCTCGCACAAAACGACTATGGTCACATCTCTAACATCCCGGCAGATCGCGTCCGCTTGGGGAAGGGGTGGATGCTTAGTGTAGATGCGGTGGCCGTCGCCGACGGCGAAAAACCATTGTCGGCATGTCCCGATCAGGGGTCCCCGCCATTCTCTCTCACAAAGCCGGTGAGGTTGCCTTCGTCCCTTGCTCACTGCCGCGACGTGGGCAGTTGCCGCCTCCCGCCGCCCTCCTCAAGGTTGAGCTACGTCCCTCAGGTACAAGTCCCTTTACAGCCGGCTTGCACCACTGCTCCAGCTGCCCACATCACTCCCTGTGGATATTTCTCTACTTCTTTGCCCCGCACATACCTCTACTAGCTTCTACGTACTATATTTGTGATGAGTTTATGTCTCATCAACTAGTCCCAGTAATCTTATTCTAATCACGCTTGTTCAATTTCTTTGCCACAGGGATGCTCATCTCGATTTTGGTGAAACTGCACAAAATGATCTGATGGTCAAAAGGTTGCAAACTTCATTTATTAGGAAGCTCGAACGTTGCCAGCAAATTGAAGCCTGGTCAGGGTTCACGGTTCAAGGGCTAGGGATTGCATGGATCGTTTTTTTCTTTAGCTGCCTCTGTTCCAAAATAAGTGTCAACTTTAGTAGTAGTACAACTTTGTACCAAAGTTTGCGCAAAGTTAAGAAACTTATTTTGGAACGGAGGGAGTACATATTTGCTATGATCTGTCAATCATTGAGATGCAATAGCATGCATGTTAGTCTCCTTTGAATTTGATGAAATGTTGCAACGGGCAACCTTGGACGCAAGATACATGTAACAGAAGCTGGAAGCTTCATAGCATTGTACAAATTTATATCGCTGATAAATTACAGTACGTACTATACTAGTACTTCCTCCGTTCCTAAATATAAGTCTTTGTAGAGATTTCACCATGAACCACATGCGGATCACTGAGCCTGCGTGTTTTCACTACTCTTGCACGCCTCTGCTGTAAGAATGGAGAAAATTGTAATCTAGTAGGTATATCTCCTTTCGCCGAAAGCGTGGGACATCCAGTAGTCCTACGACCTTAGTAATAAAGACCAATGAGCCGTCAAATCACATAGACCCACCAGTAAGTTGGACGGACGAAGCAACCATCACTCTTGCGCCAATGAGAGGTCGCGTCTGCTCTGCCCGGGCATGAATGCGGCACCGATTCTTTGGAGCGGCGCTGACCGTTTCGGGCGGGAAGCGCGCGCGGGTGATGGAGGGGCTTTGGGTGGGCCAGGCTGGTCAGGAGCGGCCGTGGCAGCTGTCCGCATGTCCCTACCGGACACGCCCGGAAACGAGAGGATGCATCGACTCTCGCGGCTAAAATCGTACACTACACAACATCTCTTTGTAGGAGTAGGTCGATCTGTCGGTCTCTCTAACACACACATGGTGTTAAACACACACGCACACACACACACGCGCGCGCGCACATGCACGCACCTTGGTCCCGTTGCACCTTCTAACGTGACTTATTACACCTAGACGGAGGGAGTAGTAAGTATACGAGATACGGTGGCACACTGACTTAAGTCGAATACAAGTGCCCAAAATTTGTGTGCATGTTATAATAAGGATTCAGGAATGTATAAAAGGTTATTTCCCTCTCGTTGAACATAACGGGAGGGTTGTGTAGCTGGTTAGCCTATTCGCTCATCAAACTTGAGGTCTCGGGTTCGATAACTACACTTGAGCATAATTTGTGCCAGGAGGATTCTTTGACTGGTCAAAATGTTTTCTAGGTTTGCACGCTTCACAATCTCTCCAGTATATATATACACGCTGGAGCCTCAGCGCTTGTAGTTGCTCTCTTCACACTCTCTCGCCCTCTCCCGCTGGAGCCTCAGCGCTTGTAGTTGCTCTCTTCACACTCTCTCGCCCTCTCTAGATCTAAACAAGACTTCGTTGGCCTCTCTCTCCCCTCACTGCTGCTCAAAGAGTCGGCAGGATCCGTCCGCCGGGAAGGGAAAGGAGGCTTAACGCTGTCGCCATCGGCGAGGGACTACCGGCGCAGCTGTTCACTTTCCACCCAGCGGCGGCGCGGGAGGGCCTCCGACCCCTTCTTCTTCGCCGACGTCCCGTCGCCCGCCGAACCACGCCCCAAGAACCTTAAGGTATAATTTACTTACTCCACATGCATTGGTCTAGCTGCATGTATACCATGAATCTAGGACGTGGTTCAAAGAGGAAAGGAGTGGGAAAAGTTGTATATAGCATGAATCTCGGACGTGGTTCAAAGAGGAAATGAAGGGGGAAAGTTGTATAGCATTAATCTAGGACGTGGTTCAAAGAGGAAAGGAATGGGGGAAAGTTGTATCGCATAAATCTAGGACGTGGTTCAAAAAGGAAAGGAAGGGGCAAAAGTACTAGTTCAAAAAGGAAAGGAAGGGACAAGGCTGTAGAGTTTGAGTAGGACTAGATTTGCTACGCTCACATAGGGAAAGGCGTCTGATAACAAAACTGGGACCAACACGGACTGACACGGAGTTTTTTTAGTCCCTACACCAAAATGTTGCTGTAAACAAACACCCTCTAATAATGCCACTGCAAAATTGATGCAATGCCACAGTTAAAAGCAAATTACATGTTTAACGAATTTTATTGTTAATATAATCTCTATGTTAATATTAATCAATGCCACCATTTGAGAAATGCTACTGTCTTGCTTTCTTTCCCATTTAGATAAGGTAGATGCTTATTTTTGTTGGCTTCTGTGTCATCCAATGTTATTGACCACTAATTATTTCCTTTGCACCTCTATGTAAATAGGGTTATCTGCTTCACCTCGTTGCCATTGTGACCTTTTGTTGCACTGCACAAAACACTTTTGTTTTAAGAGTGTTTTGTGCAGTTCAACCAAAATGTCACACCGACAATGTTGCTTGATTGCTTGATCTTAGTGGAACTGCACAAGAGGAGATCTTACTTCCTATCCATTAAGGTGAATTTGGTTCAGATCTTCTTCTTGTGAGTTGTTTGAATTCCGCATCATGAGAGGTCAGTACTAGCCTTCTTTCACATGATTCTGCAGTGTGCATTCATATGTTGTGCTACTTGTATGATAATGTTGCTTGATTTTAGTGAACTGCACAAATGGAGACAAGACTTCCAATCTGTACGTGCACCGTAATATCCCATTGAATTAAGATAAGGATATTTCACAACAGCTGGACTATATTTTGCCACTTTCATCAGAAAATTAAGTTTAGTACTATACTTGTGCTCCCTAATTGACATGCCAAATCTTACATTGAAGGCGAAGCTTGTTTGTTATTGAACCAAGTGATGAAGGGGAAGAACAAGGCGAAGAACAAGGGGAAGAAAAACAAAAATCAACTCCCGGTGCTGTAATGAAGCACTGGAACTGTGTTGGCACAAGTAATGATATAGTTTTGCATCTTAATTTATTGCTATGGCTGGAACGAGCAATTGTTTTGCCACTGATTTGATGCCACTCTTAATGTAATATGTAATTATCTCTACTTGTGCAAACAGGGATCTTCTTTGAAGACACCATATATTTTAGTGGAACTGCACAAGAAGATGTTGGGAACATTAAACTAATCGAGGAGTATATAGTAAGCTTGGCCACCACCGTTGATGCTTCATATGTATGCTCTACACAATAAGCCTCCTGACAAAGGTTGGTACTCGCCCACTAATTTCATCCATATGATTGAGCTTTGTCATCTCTATTGGTGTTGTGCTACTGTTTAGATACTGTCATGAAAAAGTGGTATTGTCCTTGAGAAGTGCTTCATCTGTGCTGTTTTAAATAGTTCCTTTCCTTTTTTTTCGAGCAAACAGTGATGCTAGCATTTAGTAGTCCTCTTGTCGTTGCACAACAGGATCATCTTCCTCTGAAGAAGAATATGGAGTACGTGAAGTGACTAGTTCCGATTATGCCAGGATGAAGAAGCCATGTCTATCTTATCATCAGAAGGAGCAGTTGAAGGATGGTTACATTACTCCCCACAAGACCAAACTAACTTCAGCTCAGAAGGACTGACAAAATCCTCATTTTTTGCTGTTGTTCTAGGATTCTTTCTGGTGAGTTCCATTTTTCTAAAAGTGTGCTCTACATGGACCATGTATGTGCCTGTTGAAACTGTCAATTCATAGTACAATTTGCTCTATACTAATCACTTTTTTGTATTTGTGCAAACAGAGGTGCTCAGCTTGATTTCAATGGGAACTGCACAAAATGTTCATGAATACATCGAATCATTCATTTCCACCACAAGAAAGGAGGTGCCGATAAGTTCAAGGTGTTGCAACATATACGCGCGAAATCATACAAGCTACGCGCGAATTTGGTTGATTTTGGTGGAACTGCACAAAAAGAACAGCTGGCTTATTTAGCACGAGGTGCCATGTCAATGTCCGAACTGATGGCAAACCCTGTCCATTCCACTGAGATGCATAATTTTGGAATGGGACAACCTTGTCAAATTTTGCTCATTGATTTTAGCAAGACATGCGTTTGATATTTTCGAATGGGACGCCCTTTGCTGTCAGCAGCGTCGATCAATTTTTTCTTTATTCTTTAGTTGTGAAGTAAATATTGCCTCTGACATGTGAGTCACTGAGATGCATAATCATCGATTGTTTTGAATGTTCTCTATGGATTGCCAGGCCTGTGTGTTTGATTGCAATGTACAGAAATGCTAAAAAGCTGCTCAAACTCTTTGTACTCCTTCTGTTCCTTTTTACTTTGCACATTGTGTAAGTGCATACTTTTTTGTATAAGATTGGTCAAAGTAGAGATACTTTGACTGCAGACAAAACTTGTATGCAGACTAGAAAGGACCGGAGGGAGTACATGTGAAACTGCTGCAAATGAGGTGATCACCCTGGGAATAATGCTAGTACGTATTG
This sequence comes from Triticum monococcum, assembly GCA_034509565.1. Classification (NCBI taxonomy): domain Eukaryota; kingdom Viridiplantae; phylum Streptophyta; class Magnoliopsida; order Poales; family Poaceae; genus Triticum; species Triticum monococcum. The sequence goes on along the minus strand of CM067845.1, from coordinate 497,038,216 downwards.
TTTTGCATGTTCATCCAATGCCAGTGATACAGGAATTCAAACTAATCGAAATAAATTCATTCATACACGGTCGGATTTCATATAAACATGCCGGATTTCATTACATTTCAACTATAAAGGGGTGCGCTGGATGTATAATTAATTAACCGGCCTAGCTTGTCATAGCGATTAGGGCAACTAGGAGCCCAATGATCAGGATCACCACATGACAAACACCTTTCTTCTTGTCATTCTTCTTCTTGAAGTTCATGTGTTGCACAGCCTTGTTCTTCCCATCAAACTTTGCTTTACCATCAAACTTGCCCTTTTTCTTGAACTTGTGGGGCTGGAAGTTCTTCTGTACCATATTGTCACTAGATCCTCCCTCAATTCCTCAAGCATGTGTGTCCTTTGCTCTCGCCTTTTCTTCCACACCAAGAGTGCCAATGAGATCGATGAAGGAGGAAGCTTGGTGACGAAGGAGGTATAATTAATTAACCGAAGCTACCCACCTGTGTCTCGCTGAGCTGAACAGAAGCTTCAGTGACTTAACTGCAGGTGCAGTTGCATAACTGACATGTGGCCTGTTGGGCCCATGTGTCAGTCAGCCAACTGCACCAGCAGTTAAGTAGAAGCAGCGTTATTCTCCAGCAGAACTCCCTGACTCCACGTCACCGCCAAGAAGCTAACCGGCCGTCAATGGTCAACCCGCCTAGCTTGGCTTCAACAGGAGGGTAGCAGCGGTGGCCTTACTTGGACCCGAGCGGCGGCGACCTACCGTGTTCTACTCTTCCTTGTTTTCTGTGTGGCGCGGCCTCGTTGGCAGCGGGGCGGGGCCTCGGTGGAGCCGGCGATGTCCTCTGTCTCGTTGCCGGCGGGAGGCGCCTCTGTGGAGCGGTGGAAATCCTCCCCCGCGTTGCCGGCAGGGTGGGGCCTCGGCTGACCCGGCGATGTCCTCTGCCTCGTTGTTGGCGGGGCGGGGCCTTGGCGGAGCCGGCGGTGTCCGTCCTCTGCCTTGTTGTTGGCGCCGCGGGGCCTCGGGGGAGCAGGGCCTCGTCGACGCCAGCGGAGCGGGGACTCGTCGGAGCCGTCATTGTCCTCTGCCTCGTCCTCGGTCTCGCCAAACAGCGCCTCGCCCGCTTCATCGCCCTCTTTGCTAGCCTCTTTGTAGGCGGCCGCAGCCTCCGCCACCCGCATGCTGTACCGCCAGCGCTCGAGGCGGCCCTTGCGGGCGGAGCGGTACGAGTCGAGCAACGCCTCCTGCTCCGCCCGCTCCACGGCGATCTGCTCCTCCGCCTGCATGTGCTCCTGGAGGAGATGGTGGTTGTAGGCGGCGTCGGCATGCGCCTCCCGGAACTGCTCCTGATGCATCTGCCTCACACTGTCCATATAGTGGGCACGGGCCTCGCTGATGGTCATGGTGCAATGCACCGGTGAGGATGGCGCGGAGGAGGGGGTTGGCGCCGGATCGTCGACTACCATGTTCTCCATTGGGACGTCGTCGTCCTCCGGCTGCCTGTCGGCCAGCCGGTCGGCAGCAATGGCTGCCGTCTCCTTGTGGTCCATTGTCCTCCCATCCCGAAAAGTGCCGGAGCGCGAGGAAGCCATGGTGGGCAATAGTGGTGACAGGAGAAAGGGAACGGATGCGGATGACTGCGGCTATGGCCGGCGTGGCAGTTTATATAGCAATGGTGGGCGGGCGGAGGGACGGACGTGTGGCGCCGGAGTAGCCGCCTCGGCAACCGTGTATCATTAATGTGGGCGGCAGATGGATGGACGGACGGACGACACTTGTGTCGTTTGAAGGCAGAGCAATCGCCTGCACCGGGAAGCGGGGCGGACGGCGCTGACTGTATCGAGCGGAAAGCGCGCGCGGGCGAGGAGATGACTTTACTTGGAGAGGATGACAATGGGGACCCACCAGGTCCATAGCCTCACGTATGCAAGTGCCTCCTTATTATATATATATATGTATAAAACTATACTCCCTCCGTCTATGTGAATAAGTCGTATTAGAAGGTGCATCACGACCTAGGTGCAAGCAGATTGGTGGAAAAGAAGAATATTTCTCTCTTCTAAACACAACATTTAATCACAGCAGTTAAGAGGATGCCTTATTAGCTACCCATGCAGGCCATCGTAATTCATAGCATGCAAAGCGCTTTTATTTCTTGCCTAATAACCGCATGGACGTGCTGCATGCATTGGTCCTTGCCCGAGCAAAAAAGGGAGGAAAGGGGTTTCCACGGGAGACAACGAGGCAGAGGTGGAAGCGCTCGCTGGAGTAATTTATTTTGCTTCCCCTGGTTTCCTGACATCACGGTCCCACACCATTGTCAACCTATGTAGTAGTCAATAAACGAGAGAATTGCATAAGAAGCGGCCGACAGCTGGGACCAAGCAGTTCGAGCAGTATTTGTGTTTTTGAGGTGTGAGCACTGCAGAGTTTTTCAATGTTTAACCCAGATATTAATTTTTCTCCTCTGAACAACAACAAAAACATCGCTGCAGGTATTAACTGGGCGGGCTGTGGCCCGTCTAGCCCAGGCCAGATATCCAGCCCAGATATTAAATTTTTTCAAGCTAAAAATGGCTAGCCCAGCTATACTTTTTTTAGGAATACCCAGGCAAGGTCAAGTTGTTATTCTCCGCCCCGCTGGGCTGCAAATCTTTCCTAGGAGGGATGCATTAGGCTTAACAAGAAAATGGGCTTTAAGAAATAATAAATGGGATGTAATTATAAAAACTGGGCAGTAACTATAAAAAAATGCACCAAACACGTGATTACTTTATAAAATATTATTTTTGGATATTGAAAATTTTAATTTCATTAATTGTTGTGAGCGCAATGTTTCGTTGGATTTTTACGTAATATAAATTTATTTAATCTGACTAGAAATTTCGGGATACAAATATTTCGGATCCCATCAAAATGTGGGAAATTTTATTGAATTCTGTTTTGAATGGTTGGTTGAAATGGGTTGTACTTTTAACAAACTGTAAATGGGCTGTAGTAAATTCCATTAGAATTCAAAAATGGGCTACACATTCTTACAAATCTCAAATGGGCTATAAGTTCTCTGCCACACACTTCTGGCCTTACTAAGTTGACGCGTCCCCTAAAAAACAGAGTTGACGCGTATGCAAGGCTTTGTCAACTTATAGTCAACACACGGTTCTAGCAGTAGTGGCCGTTGGATGTCCATCCAATGGATGCCGTGCTTCTTCTTCAATCTCGGATATTCTAGCTTCACCCGCCCGAAAAATGATTCCTCCCCCTGACATCTGGGGCGCACCGTTTCGGAAGCTGACCTGTGGGCCTACTAAGTTGATGTACCAAGGGCTTTGTCAACTTAGTCAATATAAACGATTCTAGCTGCAGTGACCGTACGACGTCCATCCAACGGCCGTAGTGCTTCTTCAACCTCTGGTCTTCTTGCTCCAGCCGCCTAAAGCAGCATCGGTCGTGCCGCCTGCTCCTGCCTCCTGTGGCCGGCTGTGCTGCCGCGGAGGCCTCACCGCCCCCTACTATTCCCACCGCTGGCCAGGCCCTGCGGCGACGGCAGGCTCACACCGCAGTCGAACGAGTGAACCCTCATACTCCTCTCCGCGTGGGCATCCACTGCCGCGTCTTCACTGGCTCCGTGTCGTCCCCTTCCTAGGCCTCGCCGTCGTCCACCGCCCTGGTGCTCTCGGCGCGGCGTGGTCAACGTGGTCAAGGAACGACTTCCATCGGACATGGACTGTATGTGGAGAGGCTGACAGCTGGGTCCACGATGGCAGCAAGGAAGTGCCTCCTTATTACGCGGAAAATAATGATTCCTCCACCTGACAGTAGGGACCCACCGGACGGGCCACCGTATTTCGCGAAAAAAACGTTTCCCCCCTGACTGCTGTGACCCACCAGCTACACCTTCGCACGCAAGGAAGTGCGTCCGGGCAAAAAAAAACGATTTGCCCCCTGACTGCTGGGACCCACCAGCTACATCTTCGCACGCAAGGAAGTGCGTTCGGGCAAAAAAAACCAAAACGATTCGCCCCCTGACTGCTGGGACCCACCGGCCCCCCGACTACTGGGACCCACCAGCTACATCTTCGCACAAGGAAGTGCGTCCGGGCAAAAAAACGATTCGCCCCCTGACTGCTGGGACCCACCAGCTACATCTTCACAGGCAAGGAAGTGCCTGATAGTCGGGACCCACCTGGTCGAAGCGTACGTAGCGTTGTCATTCTGGTCGCGAACGTGTACGTATATACTGGTCGATGTAGAGGCGCACACGTGTCGTAGTAGAGGCGCGCACGTAGCATGTACATGTACGTACAGCGGCCAGGGTGCAAGAAAGAAAATATGGCCACGTATGTGTACATACGGGCGGGGTCTCGAACGCCTACTCGCGCATACGTACGGCGAGGGCTCGTGTACATGGCTGGGTCGGAATGGAGAAACAGCGTCATCGCCGTGTTCATGGGTCGGAACGGAATGCGTGGTCGTGTTCATCGGGAGGGCTTAGACGGAAGAGGCGATGGAAACGAGGCCTGGCATACCGCACAACGGAGGAAATGGACCTCCTACGGTCGAAACGGGGGCCCTGTTGATCGGGAGGGGTGTGGCGTACCGCAAAACGGAGGAAACGGACCTCCTACGGTCGAAACGGGGGTCCTGTTGACCGGGAGGGGTGTGGCGTACCGCAAAAGGGAGGAAATGGACCTCCTACGGTCGAAACGAGGGTCCTGTTGATCGGGAGGGGTGTGGCGTACCGCAAAACGGAGGAAACGGACTTGTGTTGGAGCGCTACGGTCGAAATGGGGGTCCTGTTCATCGGGAGGGGTGTGGCGTACCGCAAAACGGGACTCCACGGGATACTGCTCATCTCCACCGTCGACCCCCTCCAGCCTCCACGAGCTACTGTTCATCCATCGTCGACCTCCTCCAGCCTCCACGGGCTCCTGTTCATCCAGCCTCCACCGCGCGCTACTCCACCGGCTACTGTTCAACCACCCCTCCATCGTCTACTGTTCATCCAGCCCTCCACACCACGGTGTCCTGCTCAACCACCCCTCCACGGGCACCCCTCCACCGTCTACTGTTCATCCTGCCCTCCACACCACGGGGTCCTATTCATCCACCCCTCCACGGGCACCCCTCCACCGTCTACTGTTCATCCAGCCCTCCACCACACCACGAGGTCTTGTTCATCCAGAGGCAACGCCACCGCTCACTATTCATCCACCCCCCCGCAACGCTCACTGTTCATCCCATCGACCGGCTTCAATTAGCAGTAGTAGCCAAGGAATCGCTCGATCAGGTTCAGTTAATAGCCATCGATCGATCGCTTGGGTTCAGTAACGCGTAGCCTGCAATGCAATCGCTCGGGTTTAGTTAGAGCCCAACGCCTCGCTCGGGTTCAGTTAGAGCCAATGCCTCGCACACACGCGCGTACGTGTATGAGAGAAACGCGCATCGCTCGGCCCCGACCTCCCACCGTAACCGGGAACTCCCTGAAATTTTCCTCCCCCTCGCTTCTACCATAGTTTTTTCCGTCATGGACGGCCCAAAGAATGTCATGCAGCCGCATCTCCGGCCCGCCCAGGATGAAAAGCCCATTTTCTGTCATGATTTTTTGTCATAGAAGTAGGAGCCCACCACATCTATGATGATACCGGGTTTTGTCACAATTATTGTCATAGAAGTGTCATATGTATGACAGAAAAAAATTCGTTCGGCCCAAAATGTCACGGATGTGTCTTTTTTTTGTAGTGCTGACACATGGAAATGGTTTCTGTCAAATCTGAAGAGTGACTTGGGAATTCTGAACATAGAGCCATGGACTATAATGTCAGACACGCAAAAGGGGCTGATCAAGGGAGTGAGGAAGCACTTTCCTGATGCAGAGCACAGACACTGTGTTAGGCATATATGACAGAATTTTTAACAAACACACAAAGGAGATGTTCTTAAGAACTAGTTACGGAAGTGTGCAAGGAGCACAACACCAGAACTATGGGCTGCAAGCATGGAGGAAATGAAGGTCATCAGCTTAGAAGCATACAAATGGCTTGAGCAGTTACCACCCAACACTTGGGTTAGGGGCTTCCAAAGAGAATTGGTCAAGTGTGATATCCTTCTGAACAACAACTATGAGGTTTTTAACAAATATATTCTTGAGGCCTGGGAGATGCATCTCAGATCAATGACTGAGAGGATCAAAACCCAGCTCATGGTCAGATTCTACAACAAAAGAAAAGAGGCAGAGAACTGCCCTGGTTCTGTATGCCCAAAAATAAGAAAACGAATTGAAAGGAATATAGAGCTGGCAGCTACATGCATGGTTTCTGGGGCTGGTGATGGCATTTTCCAGGTTGACAACATGAGCAAGACATACATTGTTGACCTAAAGGAAGAGAGTTGTACATGCAAAAGGTGGGATCTTAGTGGAGTTCCATGTCACCATGCAATTGCATGTTGCAGACATGAGAGAATTGACCCAGAGAGTTTGGTGCACTCCTGCTACAGTATTGAAGCATTCAAGTTAGCATACAAACCACTTATCAAGCCGTCCAGAGATAGGAGTGAGTGGCAGAAGATGAATGGTTGTGAAATCAAGCCACCTGTCTATGAAAAGAGAGTAGTGTTGGGGAGCATTGCAGAAAACAAAAATTTTCCTACGGTTTCACCAAGATCCATCTATGAGTTCATCTAGCAATGGGTGATCGGATGCATCTACATACCTTTGTAGATCGCGAGCGGAAGTGTTCAAAGAACGGGGATGAGGGAGTCGTACTTGACGTGATCCAAATCACCGGAGATCCTAGCGCCGAACGGACGGCACCTCCGCGTTCAACACACGTATGGTCAGCGTGACGTCTCCTTCTTCTTGATCCAGCAAGGGGGAAGGAGAGGTTGAGGAAGATGGCTCCAGCAGCAGCACGATGGCGTAGTGGTGATGGAGCTGCAGTACTCCGGCAGGGCTTCGCCAAGCTCTATTGAGGAGGAGGAGGTGTTGGAGAGGGAGAGGGAGGCACCAAAGGCGTAGGTGAGAGGTCCTCCATCCCCCCCCCACTATATATAGGGGGCCTAGGGGGGGCGCCGGCCCTAGGAGATGCAATCTCCTAGGGGGGCGGCGGCCAAGGGGTGGGGGCTTGCCCCCCAAGCAAGGAGGCGCCCCCCTTTAGGGTTTCCCCCACCCTAGGCGCATGGGCCCTAGGGGAAGTGGCGCCCCAGCCCACTTTGGGCTGGATCCCTTCCCACTTCAGCCCATGGGGCCCCCGGGATAGGTGGCCCCACCCGGTGGACCCCCGGGACCCTTCCGGTGGTCCCCGTACAATACCGGTGACCCCGAAACTTGTCCCGATAGCCGAAATAGCACTTACTATATATAATTCTTTACCTCCGGACCATTCCGGAACTCCTAGTGATGTCCGAGATCTCATCCGGGACTCCGAACAACATTCGGGTTACTGCATATACATATCCCTACAACCCTAGCATCACCGAACCTTAAGTGTGTAGACCCTACGGGTTCGGGAGACATGTAGACATGACCGAGATTGCTCTCCGGTCAATAACCAACAGCGGGATCTGGATACCCATGTTGGCTCCCACATGCTCCTCGATGATCTCATCGGATGAACCACGATGTCGAGGATTCAAGCAACCCCGTATACAATTCCCTTTGTCAATCGGTATGTTACTTGCCCGAGATTCGATCGTCGGTATCCCAATACCTTGTTCAATCTCGTTACCGGCAAGTCACTTTACTCGTACCGTAATGCATGATCCCGTGACCAGACACTTGGCCACTTTGAGCTCATAATGATGATGCATTACCGAGTGGGCCCAGTGATACCTCTCCGTCATACAGAGTGACAAATCCCAGTCTTGATCCGTGTCAACCCAACAGACACTTTCGGAGATACCCGTAGTATACCTTTATAGTCACCCAGTTACGTTGTGACGTTTGGTACACCCAAAGCACTCCTATGGTATCCGGGAGTTACACGATCTCATGGTCTAAGGAAAAGACACTTGACATTGGAAAAACTCTAGCAAACGAACTATACGATCTTGTGCTATGTTTAGGATTGGGTCTTGTCCATCACATCATTCTCCTAATGATGTGATCTCGTTATCAATGACATCCAATGTCCATAGTCAGGAAACCATGACTATCTGTTGATCAACGAGCTAGTCAACTAGAGGCTTACTAGGGACACGTTGGTGTCTATTTATTCACACATGTATTACGATTTCCGGATAACACAATTATAGCATGAATAAAGACAATCATCATGAACAAGGAAATATAATAATAATGCTTTTATTATTGCCTCTTGGGTATATTTCCAACAGTCTCCCACTTGCACTAGAGTCAATAATCTAGTTACATTGTGATGAATCGAACACCCATGGAATTCTGGTGTTGATCATGTTTTGCTCTAGGGAGAGGTTTAGTCAACGGATCTGCTACATTCAGGTCCGTATGTACTTTATAAATATCTATGTGTCCATCTTGAACATTTTCACGAATGGAGTTGAAGCGACGCTTGATGTGCCTGGTCTTCTTGTGAAACCTGGGCTCCTTGGCAAGTGCAATGGCTCCAGTGTTGTCACAGAAGAGTTTGATTGGCCCCGACGCATTGGGTATGACTCCTAGGTCGGTGATGAACTCCTTCACCCAAATTGCTTCATGCGCTGCCTCCGAGGCTGCCATGTACTCCGCTTCACATGTAGATCCCGCCACGACGCTCTGCTTGCAACTGCACCAGCTTACTGCCCCACCATTCAAAATATACACGTATCCGGTTTGTGACTTAGAGTCATCAGATCTGTGTCGAAGCTAGCGTCGACATAACCCTTTACGACGAGCTCTTTGTCACCTCCATAAACGAGAAACATTTCCTTAGTCCTTTTCAGGTACTTCAGGATATTCTTGACCGCTGTCCAGTGTTCCTTGCCGGGATTACTTTGGTACCTTCCTACCAAACTTACGACAAGGTTTACATCAGGTCTGGTACACAGCATGGCATACATAATAGAACCTATGGCTGAGGCATAGGGGATGACACTCATCTCTTCTATATCTTCTGCCGTGGTCGGACATTGAGCTGAGCTCAATTTCACACCTTGTAACACAGGCAAGAACCCCTTCTTAGACGGATCCATATTGAATTTCTTCAATATCTTATCAAGGTATGTGCTTTGTGAAAGACCTATGAGGCGTCTTGATCTATCTCTATAGATCTTGATGCCTAATATATATGCAGCTTCTCCAAGGTCCTTCATTGAAAAACTCTTATTCAAGTAGGCCTTAATGCTGTCCAAGAGTTCTATATCATTTCCCATCAAAAGTATGTCATCTACATATAATATGAGAAATGCTACAGAGCTCCCACTCACTTTCTTGTAAACGTAGGCTTCTCCATAAGTCTACGTAAACCCAAACGCTTTGATTATCTCATCAAAGCGAATGTTCCAACTCTGAGATGCTTGCACCAGCCCATAAATCGAGCGTTGGAGCTTGCACACCTTGTCATCATTCTTAGGATCGACAAAACCTTCCGGCTGCATCATATACAATTCTTCCTTAAGGAAACCATTAAGGAATGCCGTTTTGACGTCCATTTGCCATATCTCATAATCATAAAATGCGGCAATTGCTAACATGATTCGGACGGACTTTAGCTTCGCTACCGGTGAGAAAGTCTCATCGTAGTCAACCCCTTGAACTTGTCGATAACCCTTAGCGACAAGCCGAGCTTTATAGTGTTGGGGAACGCAGTAATTTCGAAAAATTTCCTACGCACACGCAAGATCATGGTGATGCACAGCAACGAGAGGGGAGAGTGTTGTCTACGTACCAACGCAGACCGACTGCGGAAGCGATCACAAAACATAGAGGAAGTAGTCGTACGTCTTCTTCCCGATCCGACCGATCCAAGCACCGTTACTCCGGCACCTCCGAGTTCTTAGCACACGTTCAGCTCGATGACGTTCCTCAGGCTCCGATCCAGCAAAGCGTCGAGGAAGAGTTCCGTCAGCACGACGGCGTGGTGACGATCTTGATGTACTACCGACGCAGGGCTTCGCCTAAGCACTGTAACGGTATGATCGAGGTGGAATTTGGTGGCAGGGGGCACCGCACACGGCTAAGGAACGATCTCAAGGATCAAGTTGTGTGTCTTGGGGTGCCCCCTGCCCCCGTATATAAAGGCCAGGGGCAGGGGGTTCGGCCGGCTAGGAGGGAGGCGCAGGGAGGAGTCCTACTCCCACCGGGAGTAGGACTCCTCCCCTCCAATCCTATTCCAACTAGGACTCTTGGGGGGGGGGAAGGAGAAAGAGGGGGCCGGCCCACCTCTCCTAGTCCTATTAGGACTTGGGAAAGGGGGGGCGCCGGCTAGGCTTGTGGGCTGCCTATTCTCTCTTTTCCACTAAGGCCCAATAGGCCCATTTGCCTCCCGGGGGGTTCCGGTAACCCTCCCGGTAATCCGGAAAAATCCCGATTTCACCCGGAACGCTTCCGGTGCCCAAACATAGGCTTCCAATATATCAATCTTTACGTCTCGACCATTTCGAGACTCCTCGTCATGTCCGTGATCTCATCCGGGACTCTGAACAACCTTCGGTACATCAAAATGCATAAACTCATAATAACTGTCATCGTAACGTTAAGCGTGCGGACCCTACGGTTCGAGAACAATGTAGACATGACCGAGACACGTCTCCGGTCAATAGCCAATAGCGGGACCTGGATGCCCATATTGGCTCCTACATATTCTACGAAGATCTTTATCGGTCAGACAGCATAACATCATACGTTGTTCCCTTTGTCATCGGTATGTTACTTGCCCGAGATTCGATCGTCGGTATCCAATACCTAGTTCAATCTCGTTACCGGCAAGTCTCTTTACTCGTTCTGTAATACATCATCTCACAACTAACATATTAGTTGCAGTGCTTGCAAGGTTTATGTGATGTGTATTACCGAGAGGGCCCAGAGATACCTCTCCGACAATCGGAGTGACAAACCCTAATCTCGAAATACGCCAACCCAACATCTACCATTGGAGACACCTGTAGTACTCCTTTATAATCACCCAGTTATGTTGTGACGTTTGGTAGTACCCAAAGTGTTCCTCCGGTAAACGGGAGTTGCATAATCTCATAGTTATAGGAACATGTATAAGTCATGAAGAAAGCAATAGCAACATACTAAACGATCGGGTGCTAAGCTAATGGAATGGGTCATGTCAATCAGATCATTCAACTAATGATGTGACCTCGTTAATCAAATAACAACTCTTTGTTCATGGTTAGGAAACATAACCATCTTTGATTAACGAGCTAGTCTAGTAGAGGCATACTAGTGACACTCTGTTGTTCTATGTATTCACACATGTATTATGTTTCCGGTTAATACAATTCTAGCATGAATAATAAACATTTATCATGATATAAGGAAATAAATAATAACTTTATTATTGCCTCTAGGGCATATTTCCTTCAGTCTCCCACTTGCACTAGAGTCAATAATCTAGATTACATAGTAATGATTCTAACACCCATGGAGCCTTGGTGCTGATCATGTTTTGCTCGTGGAAGAGGCTTAGTCAACGGGTCTGCAACATTCAGATCCGTATGTATCTTGCAAATCTCTATGTCTCCCACCTGGACTAAATCCCGGATGGAGTTGAAGCGTCTCTTGATGTGTTTGGTTCTTTTGTGAAATCTGGATTCCTTTGCCAAGGCAATTGCACCAGTATTGTCACAGAAGATTTTCATTGGACCCGATGCACTAGGTATGACACCTAGATCGGATATGAACTCCTTCATCCAGACTCCTTCGTTCGCTGCTTCCGAAGCAGCTATGTACTCCGCTTCACATGTAGATCCTGCTACGACGCTTTGTTTAGAACTGCACCAACTGACAGCTCCACCGTTTAAAGTAAACACGTATCCGGTTTGCGATTTAGAATCGTCCGGATCAGTGTCAAAGCTTGCATCAACGTAACCTCTTACGGTGAGTTCTTTGTCACCTCCATATACGAGAAACATATCCTTAGTCCTTTTCAGGTATTTCAGGATGTTCTTGACCGCTGTCCAGTGATCCACTCCTGGATTACTTTGGTACCTCCCTGCTAAACTTATAGCAAGGCACACATCAGGTCTGGTACACATCATTGCATACATGATAGAGCCTATGGCTGAAGCATAGGGAACATCTTTCATTTTCTCTCTATCTTCTGCATTGGTCGGGCATTGAGTCTGGCTCAACTTCACACCTTGTAACACAGGCAAGAACCCTTTCTTTGCTTGATCCATTTTGAACTTCTTCAAAATCTTGTCAAGGTATGTGCTTTGTGAAAGTCCAATTAAGCGTTTTGATCTATCTCTATAGATCTTTATGCCTAATATGTAAGCAGCTTCCCCGAGGTCTTTCATCGAAAAACTTTTATTCAAGTATCCCTTTATGCTATCCAGAAATTCTATATCATTTCCAATCAGTAATATGTCATCCACATATAATATCAGAAATGCTACAGAGTTCCCACTCACTTTCTTGTAAATACAGGCTTCTCCAAAAGTCTGTATAAATCCAAATGCCTTGATCACACTATCAAAGCGTTTATTCCAACTCCGAGATGCTTGCACCAGTCCATAAATGGATCGCTGGAGTTTGCACACTTTGTTAGCTTCCTTTGGATCGACAAAACCTTCAGGTTGCATCATATACAACTCTTCTTCCAGAAATCCATTCAGGAATGCGGTTTTTACATCCATTTGCCAAATTTCATAATCATAAAATGCGGCAATTGCTAACATGATTCTGACAGACTTAAGCATCGCTACGGGTGAGAAAGTCTCATCGTAGTCAACTCCTTGAACTTGTCGAAAACCTTTTGCGACAAGTCGAGCTTTGTAGACAGTAACTTTACCATCAGCGTCAGTCTTTTTCTTAAAGATCCATTTATTCTCAATTGCTTGCCGATCATCGGGCAAGTCAACCAAAGTCCATACTTTGTTCTCATACATGAATCCCATCTCAGATTTCATGGCTTCAAGCCACTTTGCGGAATCTGGGCTCACCATCGCTTCTTCATAGTTCGTAGGTTCATCATGATCTAGTAGCATGATTTCCAGAACAGGATTACCGTACCACTCTGGTGCGGATCTTACTCTGGTTGATCTACGAGGTACAGTAGTATCTTGATCTAAAGTTTCATGATCATTATCATTAATTTCCTCTCTTATTGGTGTAGGTCTCACAGAAACAGTTTTCTGTGATGTACTATTTCCCAATAATGGAGTAGGTACAGTTACCTCGTCAAGTTCTACTTTTCTCCCACTCACTTCTTTCGAGAGAAACTCCTTCTCAAGAAAGTTTCCGAATTTAGCAACAAAAGTCTTGCCTTCGGATCTGTGATAGAAGGTGTATCCAATAGTTTCCTTTGGATATCCTATGAAGACAAACTTCTCCGATTTGGGTTCGAGCTTATCAGGTTGAAGCTTTTTCACATAAGCATCGCAGCCCCAAACTTTAAGAAACGACAACTTTGGTTTCTTGCCAAACCACAGTTCATAAGGCGTCGTCTCAACGGATTTAGATGGTGCCCTATTTAACGTGAATGTGGCCGTCTCTAAAGCATAACCCCAAAATGATAGCGGTAAATCAGTAAGAGACATCATAGATCGCACCATATCTAGTAAAGTACGATTACGACGTTCGGACACACCATTACGTTGTGGTGTTCCGGGTGGCGTGAGTTGCGAAACTATTCCACAATTTTTCAAATGTACACCAAACTCGTAACTCAAATATTCTCCTCCACGATCAGATCGTAGAAACTTTATTTTCTTGTTACGATGATTTTCAACTTCACTCTGAAATTCCTTGAACTTTTCAAATGTTTCAGACTTATGTTTCATTAAGTAGATATACCCATATCTGCTTAAATCATCTGTGAAGGTGAGAAAATAACGATATCCGCCACGAGCCTCAATATTCATCGGACCACATACATCGGTATGTATGATTTCCAATAAATCTGTTGCTCTCTCCATAGTACCGGAGAACGGTGTTTTAGTCATCTTGCCCATGAGGCACGATTCGCAAGTACCAAGTGATTCATAATCAAGTGGTTCCAAAAGCCCATCAGTATGGAGTTTCTTCATGCGCTTTACACCGATATGACCTAAACGTCAGTGCCACAAATAAGTTGCACTATCATTATCAACTCTGCATCTTTTGGCTTCAACATTATGAATATGTGTATTACTACTATCGAGATTCAATAAGAATAGACCACTTTTCAAGGGTGCATGACCATAAAAGATATTACTCATATAAATAGAACAACCATTATTCTCTGATTTAAATGAATAACCGTCTCGCATCAAACAAGATCCAGATATAATGTTCATGCTCAACGCTGGCACCAAATAACAATTATTTAGGTCTAATATTAATCCCGAAGGTAGATGTAGAGGTAGCGTGCCGACTGCGATCACATCGACTTTGGAACCGTTTCCCACGCGCATCGTCACCTCGTCCTTTGCTAGTGTCCGCTTATTCTGTAGTCCCTGTTTTGAGTTGCAAATATTAGCAACAGAACCAGTATCAAATACCCAGGTGCTACTGTGAGCATTAGTAAGGTACACATCAATAACATGTATATCACATATACCTTTGTTCACTTTGCCATCCTTCTTATCCGCCAAATACTTGGGGCAGTTCCGCTTCCAGTGACCAGTCTGCTTGCAGTAGAAGCACTCAGTTTCAGGCTTAGGTCCAGACTTGGGTTTCTTCTCTTGAGTAGCAACTTGCTTGCCGTTCTTCTTGAAGTTCCCCTTCTTCTTCCCTTTGCCCTTTTTCTTGAAACTCGTGGTTTTGTTAACCATCAACACTTGATGCTCCTTCTTGATTTCTACCTCCGCAGCTTTCAGCATTGCGAAGAGCTCGGGAATAGTCTTGTTCATCCCTTGCATATTATAGTTCATCACAAAGCTCTTGTAGCTTGGTGGCAGTGATTGGAGAATTCTGTCAATGACGCAATCATCCGGAAGTGTAACTCCCAATTGAATCAAGTGATTATTATACCCAGACATTTTGAGTATATGCTCACTGACAGAACTGTTCTCCTCCATCTTGCAGCTATAGAACTTATTGGAGACTTCATATCTCTCAATCCGGGCATTTGCTTGAAATATTAACTTCAACTCCTGGAACATCTCATATGCTCCATGACGTTCAAAACGTCGTTGAAGTCCCGGTTCTAAGCCGTAAAGCATGGCACACTGAACTATTGAGTAGTCATCAGCTTTGCTCTGCCAGACGTTCATAACTTCTGGTGTTGCTCTTGCAGCAGGCCTGGCACTCAGCGGTGCTTCCAGGACGTAATTCTTCAGTGCAGCAATGAGGATAATCCTCAGGTTACGGACCCAGTCCGTGTAATTGCTACCATCATCTTTCAACTTTGCTTTCTCAAGGAACGCATTAAAATTCAACGGAACAACAGCACGAGCCATCTATCTACAATCAACATAAACAAGCAAGATACTATCAGGTACTAAGTTCATGATAATTTGAAGTTCAGTTAATTTACTTAAGAACTCCCACTTAGATAGACATCCCTCTAATCTTCTAAGTGATCACGTGATCCAAATCAACTAAACCATAACCGATCATCACGTGAGATGGAGTAGTTTTCAATGGTGAACATCAATATGTTGATCATATCTACTATATGATTCACGCTCGACCTTTCGGTCTCCGTGTTCCGAGGCCATATCTGTATATGCTTGGCTCGTCAAGTATAACCTGAGTATTCCGCGTGTGCAACTGTTTTGCACCCGTTGTATTTGAACGTAGAGCCTATCACACCCGATCATCACGTGGTGTCTCAGCATGAAGAACTTTTGCAACGGTGCATACTCAGGGAGAACACTTCTTGATAATTTAGTGAGAGATCATCTTATAATGCTACCGTCAATCAAAGCAAGATAAGATGCATAAAAGGATAAACATCACATGCAATCAATATAAGTGATATGATATGGCCATCATCATCTTGTGCTTTGTGATCTCCATCTCCGAAGCACCGTCATGATCACCATCGTCACCGGCGCGACACCTTGATCTCCATCGTAGCGTCGTTGTCGTCTCGCCAATCTTATGCTTCCACGACTATCACTACCGCTTAGCAATAAAGTAAAGCATTACATCGCGATTGCATTGCATACAATAAAGCGACAACCATATGGCTCCTGCCAGTTGCCGATAACTCGGTTACAAAACATGATCATCTCATACAATAAAATCAGCATCATGCCTTGACCATATCACATCACAACATGCCCTGCAAAAACAAGTTAGACGTCCTCTACTTTGTTGTTGCAAGTTTTACGTGGCTGCTACGGGCTTAAGTAAGAACTCATCTCACCTACGCATCAAAACCACAACGATAGTTCGTCAAATAGACTCCGTTTTAACCTTCTCAAGGACCGGGCGTAGTCACACTTGGTTCAACTAAAGTTGGAGAGACAGTCTTCCGCAAGCCATCTATGTGCAAAGCACGTCGAGGGAACCGGTCTCGCGTAAGAGTACGCGTAAGGTTGGTCCGGATCGTCTCAACCAACAATACCGCCGAACCAAAGTATGACATGCTGGTAGGCAGTATGACTTGTATCGCCCACAACTCACTTGTGTTCTACTCGTGCATATAACATCAAACCATAAAACCTAGGCTCGGATGCCACTGTTGGGGAACGCAGTAATTTCGAAAATTTTCCTACGCACACGCAAGATCATGGTGATGCACAGCAACGAGAGGGGAGAGTGTTGTCTACGTACCAACGCAGACCGACTGCGGAAGCGATCACAAAACGTAGAGGAAGTAGTCGTACGTCTTCTTCCCGATCCGACCGATCCAAGCACCGTTACTCCGGCACCTCCGAGTTCTTAGCACACGTTCAGCTCGATGACGTTCCTCGGGCTCCGATCCAGCAAAGCGTCGAGGAAGAGTTCCGTCAGCACGACGGTGTGGTGACGATCTTGATGTACTACCGACGCAGGGCTTCGCCTAAGCACTGTAACGGTATGATCGAGGTGGAATTTGGTGGCAGGGGGCACCGCACACGGCTAAGGAACGATCTCAAGGATCAAGTTGTGTGTCTTGGGGTGCCCCCTGCCCCCGTATATAAAGGCCAGGGGCAGGGGGTTCGGCCGGCTAGGAGGGAGGCGCAGGGAGGAGTCCTACTCCCACCGGGAGTAGGACTCCTCCCCTCCAATCCTATTCCAACTAGGACTCTTGGGGGGGAAGGAGAAAGAGGGGGCCGGCCCACCTCTCCTAGTCCTATTAGGACTTGGGAAAGGGGGGGCGCCGGCTAGGCTTGTTGGCTGCCTATTCTCTCTTTTCCACTAAGGCCCAATAGGCCCATTTGCCTCCCGGGGGGTTCCGGTAACCCTCCTGGTAATCCGGAAAAATCCCGATTTCACCCGGAACGCTTCCGGTGCCCAAACATAGGCTTCCAATATATCAATCTTTACGTCTCGACCATTTCGAGACTCCTCGTCATGTCCGTGATCTCATCCGGGACTCTGAACAACCTTCGGTACATCAAAATGCATAAACTCATAATAACTGTCATCGTAACGTTAAGCGTGCGGACCCTACGGTTCGAGAACAATGTAGACATGACCGAGACACGTCTCCGGTCAATAGCCAATAGCGGGACCTGGATGCCCATATTGGCTCCTACATATTCTACGAAGATCTTTATCGGTCAGACAGCATAACATCATACGTTGTTCCCTTTGTCATCGGTATGTTACTTGCCCGAGATTCGATCGTCGGTATCCAATACCTAGTTCAATCTCGTTACCGGCAAGTCTCTTTACTCGTTCTGTAATACATCATCTCACAACTAACATATTAGTTGCAGTGCTTGCAAGGTTTATGTGATGTGTATTACCGAGAGGGCCCAGAGATACCTCTCCGACAATCGGAGTGACAAACCCTAATCTCGAAATACGCCAACCCAACATCTACCATTGGAGACACCTGTAGTACTCCTTTATAATCACCCAGTTATGTTGTGACGTTTGGTAGTACCCAAAGTGTTCCTCCGGTAAACGGGAGTTGCATAATCTCATAGTTATAGGAACATGTATAAGTCATGAAGAAAGCAATAGCAACATACTAAACGATCGGGTGCTAAGCTAATGGAATGGGTCATGTCAATCAGATCATTCAACTAATGATGTGACCTTGTTAATCAAATAACAACTCTTTGTTCATGGTTAGGAAACATAACCATCTTTGATTAACGAGCTAGTCTAGTAGAGGCATACTAGTGACACTCTGTTGTTCTATGTATTCACACATGTATTATGTTTCCGGTTAATACAATTCTAGCATGAATAATAAACATTTATCATGATATAAGGAAATAAATAATAACTTTATTATTGCCTCTAGGGCATATTTCCTTCATATAGATGGTCACATTACCATCCGCGTCTGTCTTCTTCTTAAAGATCCATTTATTTTCTATGGCTCGCCACTCAATAGGCAAGTCAGTCAAAGTCCATACTTCGTTTTCATACATGGATCCTATCTCGGATTTCATGGCTTCTAGCCATTTGTCGGAATCTGGGCCCGCCATCGCTTCTTCATTGTTTGAAGGTTCACCGTTGTCTAACAACATGATTTCCAAGACAGGGTTGCCGTACCACTCTGGTGTGGAACGTGTCCTTGTGGACCTACGAAGTTCAGTAGCAACTTGATCTGAAGTTTCATGATCATCATCATTAACTTCCTCTCTAGTCGGTGCAGGCACCTCAGGAACATTTTCTTGAGTTGCGCCATTTTCCAGTTCAAGAGGTAATACTTCATCAAGTTCTACTTTCCTCCCACTTACTTCTTTCGAGAGAAACTCTTTCTCTAGAAAGGATCCATTCTTGGCAACAAAGATCTTGCCTTCGGATCTGAGGTAGAAGGTATACCCAATAGTTTCTTTAGGGTATCCTATGAAGACGCATTTTTCTGACTTGGGTTCGAGCTTTTCAGGTTGAAGTTTCTTGACATAAGCATCGCATCCCCAAACTATTAGAAACGACAGCTTAGGTTTCTTCCCAAACCATAATTCATACGGTGTCATCTCAACGGATTTCGACGGAGCCCTATTTAAAGTGAATGCGGTAGTCTCTAAAGCATAGCCCGAAAAAGATAGCGGTAAATCGGTAAGAGACATCATAGATCGCACCATATCTAATAGAGTGCGATTACGATGTTCGGACACACCATTACGCTGAGGTGTTCCAGGCGGCGTGAGTTGTGAAACTATTCCACATTTTCTTAAGTGTGTGCCAAATTCGTGACTCAAGTATTCTCCTCCACGATCTGATCGCGAAAACTTGATTTTTCTGTCACGTTGATTCTCAACCTCACTCTGAAATTCCTTGAACTTTTCAAAGGTTTCAGACTTGTGTTTCATTAAGTAGACATACCCATATCTACTCAAGTCATCAGTGAGGGTGAGAACATAACGATAGCCACCGCGAGCCTCAACGCTCATTGGACCGCACACATCAGTATGTATGATTTCCAATAAGTTGGTTGCTCGCTCCATTGTTCCTGAGAACGGAGTCTTGGTCATTTTACCCATGAGGCATGGTTCGCACATGTCAAATGATTCATAATCAAGAGACTCTAAAAGTCCATCTGCATGGAGCTTCTTCATGCGTTTGACACCTATGTGACCAAGGCGGCAGTGCCACAAGTATGTGGGACTATTATTATCAACCTTACATCTTTTGGTACTCACACTTTGAATATGTGTAGCGTTATGCTCGAGATTCATTAAGAATAAACCATTCGCCATCGGAGCATGACCATAAAACATATCTCTCATATAAATAGAACAACCATTATTCTCGGATTTAAATGAGTAGCCATCTTGAATTAAACGAGATCCTGATACAATGTTCATGCTCAAAGCTGGCACTAAATAACAATTATTAAGGTATAAAACTAATCCCGTAGGTAAATGCAGAGGTAGCGTGCCGACGGCGATCACATCGACCTTGGAACCATTCCCGACGCGCATCGTCACCTCGTCCTTCGCCAGTCTCCGCTTATTCCGCATCTCCTGCTTTGAGTTACAAATGTGAGCAACCGCACCGGTATCAAATACCCAGGAGCTACTACGAGTACTGGTAAGGTACACATCAATTACATATATATCACATATACCTTTCGTGATGCCGGCCTTCTTGTCCGCTAAGTATTTGGGGCAGTTCCGCTTCCAGTGACCACTTCCCTTGCAATAAAAACACTCAGTCTCGGGCTTGGGTCCATTCTTTGGCTTCTTCCCGGTAGCTTGCTTACCGGGCGCGGCAACTCCCTTCCTGTCCTTCTTGAAGTTCTTCTTACCCTTGCCTTTCTTGAACTTAGTGGTTTTATTCACCATCAACACTTGATGTTCCTTTTTGACTTCTACCTCTGCTGATTTCAGCATTGCAAATAATTCAGGAATGGTCTTTTCCATCCCCTGCATATTGAAGTTCATCACAAAGCTCGTGTAGCTTGGTGGAAGCGACTGAAGGATTCTGTCAATGATTGCGTCATCCGGGAGATTAACTCCCAGCTGAGTCAAGCGGTTATGTAACCCAGACATTGTGAGTATGTGCTCACTGATAGAACTATTTTCCTCCATCTTACAGCTGAAAAACTTGTCAGAGACTTCATATCTCTCGACCCGGGCATGAGCTTGGAAAACCATTTTCAGCTCTTCAAACATCTCATATGCTCCATGTCACTCAAACCGCTTTTGGAGCCCCGGTTCTAAGCTGTAAAGCATGCCACACTGAACGAGGGAGTAATCATCAGCACGTGTCTGCCAAGCGTTCATAACGTCTTGGTTCTGTGGGACGGGTGCGTCACCTAGCGGTGCTTGTAGGACATAATTTTCTTGGCAGCTATGAGGATGATCCTCAGGTTCCGGACCCAGTCCGTATAGTTGCTGCCATCGTTTTTCAGCTTGGTTTTCTCTAGGAACGCATTGAAGTTGAGGACAACATTGGCCATTTGATCTACAAGACATATTGTAAAGATTTTAGACTAAGTTCATGATAATTAAGTTCATCTAATCAAATTATTCAATGAACTGCCACTCAGATAGACATCCCTCCAGTCATCTAAGTATAACATGATCCGAGTTAACTAGGCCGTGTCCGATCATCACGTTAGACGAACTAGTCAACGTCGGTGAACATCTTCATGTTGATCGTATCTTCTATACGACTCATGCTCGACCTTTCGGTCTTCTATGTTCCGAGGCCATGTCTGTACATGCTAGGCTCGTCAAGTCAACCTAAGTGTTTGCATGTGTAAATCTGTCTTACACCCGTTGTATGTGAACGTTGGAATCTATCACACCCGATCATCACGTGGTGCTTCGAAACAACGAACTGTCGCAACGGTGCACAGTTAGGGGGAACACTTTCTTGAAATTATTATGAGGGATCATCTTATTTACTACCGTCGTTCTAAGTAAACAAGATGTACAAAACATGATAAACATCACATGCAATCAAATAATAATAGTGACATGATATGGCCAATATCACATAGCTCCTTTGATCTCCATCTTGGGGCTCCATGATCATCTTGTCACCGGCATGACACCATGATCTCCATCATCATGATCTCCATCATCGTGTCTCCATGAAGTTGCTCGCCAACTATTACTTCTACTGCTATGGCTAACACGTTTAGCAATAAAGTAAAGTAATTTACATGGCGTTTCTCAATGACACGCAGGTCATACAAAAAATAAAGACAACTCCTATGGCTCCTGCCGGTTGTCATACTCATCGACATGCAAGTCCTGATTCCTATTACAAGAACATGATCTCATACATCACATATATATCATTCATCATTCATCACAACTTTGGCCATATCACATCACAGAACACTTGCTGCAAAAACAAGTTAGACGTCCTCTAATTGTTGTTGCAAGTTTTACGTGGCTGCAATAGGGTTCTAGCAAGAACGTTTTCTTACCTACGTGAAAGCCACAACATGATTTGTCAACTTCTATTTACCCTTCATAAGGATCCTTTTCATCGAATCCGCTCCAACTAAAGTGGGAGAGACAGACACCCGCCAGTCACCTTATGCAACTAGTGAATGTTAGTCGGTGGAACCGGTCTCACGTAAGCGTACGTGTAAGGTTGGTCCGGGCAAAATAAGACTAGTAGCGGCAAGAAAGTTGACAACATCTACGCCCACAACAAATTGTGTTCTACTCGTGCAAAGAGAACTACGCATAGACCTAGCTCATGATGCCACTGTTGGGGAACGTTCCAGAAAACAAAAATTTTCCCACGGTTTCACCAAGATCCATCTATGAGTTCATCTAGCAACGAGTGATCGGATGCATCTACATACCTTTGTAGATCGCGAGCGAAAGCGTTCAAAGAACGGGGATGAGGGAGTCGTACTCGACGTGATCCAAATCACCGGAGATCCTAGCGCCGAACGAACGGCACCTCCGCGTTCAACACACGTACGGTCAGCGTGACGTCTCCTTCTTGATCCAGCAAGGGGGAAGGAGAGGTTGAGCAAGATGGCTCCAGCAGCAGCACGACGGCGTAGTGGTGATGGAGCTGCAGTACTCCGGCAGGGCTTCGCCAAGCTCTATGGAGGAGGAGGAGGTGTTGGAGAGGGAGAGGGAGGCACCAAAGGCGTAGGTGAGAGGTCCTCCATCCCCCCCCCCACTATATATAGGGGACCTAGGGGGGCGGCCCTAGGAGATGCAATCTCCTCGGGGGGGGGGGGGGGCGGCGGCCAAGGGGTGGGGGCTTGCCCCCAAGCAAGGGGGCGCCCCCCCCCCTTTAGGGTTTCCCCCACCCTAGGCGCATGGGCCCTAGGGGAAGTGGCGCCCCATCCCACTTTGGGCTGGATCCCTTCCCACTTCAGCCCATGGGGCCCCCTGGGATAGGTGGCCCCACCCGGTGGACCCCCGGTGACCCCGAAACTTGTCCCGATAGCCGAAATAGCACTTCCTATATATAATTCTTTACCTCCGGACCATTCCGGAACTCCTCGTGACGTCCGGGATCTCATCCAGGACTCCGAACAACATTCGGGTTACTGCATATACATATCCCTACAACCCTAGCGTCACCGAACCTTAAGTGTGTAGACCCTACGGGTTCGGGAGACATGTAGACATGACCGAGATTGCTCTCCGGTCAATAACCAACAGCGGGATCTGGATACCCATGTTGGCTCCCACATTCTCCTCGATGATCTCATCAGATGAACCACGATGTCGAGGATTCAAGCAACCCCGTATACAATTCCCTTTGTCAATCGGTGTGTTACTTTCCCGAGATTTGATCGTCGGTATCCCAATACCTTGTTCAATCTCATTACCGGCAAGTCACTTTACTCGTACCGTAATGCATGATCCCGTGACCAGACACTTGGTCACTTTGAGCTCATAATGATGATGCATTACCGAGTGGGCCCAGTGATATCTCTCCGTCATACGGAGTGACAAATCCCAGTCTTGATCCGTGTCAACCCAACAGACACTTTCGGAGATACCCGTAGTATACCTCTATAGTCACCCAGTTACGTTGTGACGTTTGGTACACCCAAAGCACTCCTACGGTATCCGGGAGTTACACGATCTCATGGTCTAAGGAAAAGATACTTGACATTGGAAAAACTCTAGCAAACGAACTATACGATCTTGTGCTATGTTTAGGATTGGGTCTTGTCCATCACATCATTCTCCTAATGATGTGATCTCGTTATCAATGACATCCAATGTCCATAGTCAGGAAACCATGACTATCTATTGATCAACGAGCTAGTCAACTAGAGGCTTACTAGGGACACGTTGGTGTCTATTTATTCACACATGTATTACGATTTCCGGATAACACAATTATAGCATGAATAAAGACAATCATCATGAACAAGGAAATATAATAATAATAATGCTTTTATTATTGCCTCTAGGGCATATTTCCAACAAGTAGGGAGGCCTTTAAACGAGAGTAGGAGAAAGCAACCTTATGAGATTGAAAAGAAAGATGACACAAAGGTACTGACCAGACATGGAGGCACAATAATGAAGGAAATATGCCCTAGAGGCAATAATAAAGTTATTATTTATTTCCTCACATCATGATAAATGTTTATTATTCATGCTAGAATTGTATTAACCGGAAACATAATACACATGTGAATACATAGACAAACATAGTGTCACTAGTATGCCTCTACTTGACTAGCTCATTGATCAAAGATGGTTGAGTTTCCTAGCCATAGACATGAGTTGTCATTTGATTAACGGGATCATATCATTAGGAGAATGATGTGATTGACTTGACCCATTCCGTTAGCTTAGCACTTGATTGTTTAGTTTACTGTTATTGCTTTCTTCATAACTTATACATGTTCCTATGACTATGAGATTATGCAACTCCCGATTACCGGAGGAACACTTTGTGTGATACCAAATGTCACAATGTAACTCGGTGATTATAAAGGTGCTCTACAGGTGTCTCCGATGGTACTTGTTGAGTTGACATAGATCGAGATTAGGATTTGTCACTCCGATTGTCGGAGAGGTATCTCTGGGCCCTCTCAGTAATGCACATCACAATAAGCCTTGCAAGCAATGTGACTAATGAGTTAGTTGCGGGATGATGCATTACGGAATGAGTAAAGAGACTTGCCGGTAACGAGATTGAGCTAGGTATTGAGAAGAGCGAGCGCGTCTACACCAAGATGCACAAGATGCCGAGGCACAACGCCAAGAACAACAACTACGTGAAACTCAAGCACTTGAGGTGCAACGTGCCCTCCAAGATTCAAGTCGAGTCGTAGCCAACCAAGGCCGACAAGCTCGTGAACATGAAGAAGCACTCCGTGAATAAGCTCACGAAGGAAGATTTCAAGCTCACGTGCATCGTCAAGTTCCTCAAGTTCCCCCTCGAGCTCGACAAGCCCCTCTACAAGCTCCTCACGGACATCAAGTTCACCAAGAGCATGAAGACAATGGGAATCATCCATGACACGAGCAACAAGAGATTGACAACCCTCCTCACCAAGAGCAACACGAGCTTGACAATCATCAACAACATGGGCGTCATCATCCCTGACCCCAACACAATGAAGAGCAATGCTACGGGAAGCTAAAGTTCACCATGCCCTCCCGACGCCAAGAATCTAAAAACGGAGCCCTCCCGCCGACAAGGATCTAGATTCACCATGCCCCCATGGCCCTAAGGCCACTGGAGACGAGGCGGAGTGGCAGCAACACCGACGGGAGGCAGAGAAACCCTAATTTTTCTTGGGAAGGAGGACAGGAGGTGGCGGCTCAACTATGCACGGCATGCCCTTCGGTCGGTTTCTGTTCGGGTTGAATATGGATGACTAAAAACTTGTAACTCTTCAGTTTCCACAAGACTCTTCAAATTTTTTTGACAACTCGCAGCTCGTTAGTTTTCAGAGGGATATTGTCCAAGCCTTACTTTTTTCTCACTGTCCACGGGGCTCTTTTACCACCTGACTTCTTGTACTAATTTTCGCACGAGCAACGACCAGACTGAATAGGTTGAAGGAAATATGCCCTAGAGGCAATAATAAAGTTGTTATTTATATTTCCTTATATCATGATAAATGTTTATTATTCATGCTAGAATTGTATTAACTGGAAACTTAGTACATGTGTGAATACATAGACAAACAGAGTGTCCCTACTATGCCTCTACTTGACTAGCTCGTTAATCAAAGATGGTTACGTTTCCTAGCCATGGACATGTGTGATACGTCTCCAACGTATCTACAGTTTTTGATTGCTCCATGCTATATTATCTACTGTTTTAGACATTATTGGGCTTTATTATCCACTATTATATTTTTTTGGGACTAACCTATTAACCGGAGGCCCAGCCCAGAATTGCTGTTTGTTGCCTGTTTTAGGGTTTCGAAGAAAAGGAATATCAAACGGAGTCCAAACGGAATGAAACCTTCGGAAACGTGATTTTCTCATCAGATAAGATCCAGGAGACTTGGACCCTCCGTCAAGAAAGCCACGAGGCGGTCACGAGGGTGGAGGGTGCCCCCTGGGCGCGCCCCCTGCCTCGTGGGCCCCTCGAAGCTCCACCGACGTACTTCTTCCTCCTATATATATCCACATACCCCCAAACAATTGGGGACGGAGCCAAAAACCTAATTCCACCACCGCAACTTTCTGCATCGACGAGATCCCATCTTGGGGCCTGTTCCGGAGCTCCGCTGGAGGGGGCATCGATCACTGAGGGCTTCTACATCATCATCCAAGCCCCTCCGATGAAGTGTGAGTAGTTTACTTCAGACCTAGGGGTCCATAGTTAGTAGCTAGATGGCTTCTTCTCTCTTTTTGGATCTCAATACAATGTTCTCCCCCTCTCTTATGGAGATCTATTCGATGTAATCTTCTTTTTGTGATGTGTTTGTTGAGACCGATGAATTGTGGGTTTATGATCCAGTCTATCTATGAATAATATTTGAATCTTCTCTAAATTCTTTTATGTATGATTGGTTATCTTTGCAAGTCTCTTCGAATTATCAGTTTGGTTTGGCCTACTAGATTGGTTTTTCTTGCCATGGGAGAAGTGCTTAGCTTTGGGTTCGATCTTGCGGTGTCCTTTCCCAGTGACAGAAGGGGCAGCAAGGCACGTATTGTATTGTTGCCATCAAGGATAACAAGATGGGGTTTTTATCATATTGCATGAAACTATCCCTCTACATCATGTCATCTTGCTTAAGGCGTTACTCTGTTTTTAACTTAATACTCTAGATGCATGCTGGATAGCGGTCGATGAGTGGAGTAATAGTAGTAGATGCAGAATCGTTTTGGTCTACTTGTCTCGGACGTGATGCCTATATACATGATCATACCTAGATATTCTCATAACTATGCTCAGTTTTGTTAATTGCTCAATAGTAATTTGTTCACCCACCGTAGAATACTTATGCTCTTGAGAGAAGCCACTAGTGAAATCTGTGGCCCCGGGTCTCTTTCTCATCATATCAATCTCCATCACTTTATTATTGCTTTGCTTTTACTTTTTACTTTGCATCTCTATACCAAAAATACCAAAAATATTATTTATCATCCCTATCAGATCTCACTTTCGTAAGTGACCATGAAGGGATTGACAACCCCTAAGCGCGTTGGTTGCATTGAGCTATTGTTTTTGTGTAGGTACGAGGGACTCGAGCGTAGCCTCCTACTGGATTGATACCTTGGTTCTCAAAAACTGAGGGAAATACTTACGCTACTTTGCTGCATCATCCCTTTATCTTCGGGGAAATCCAACGCAGTGCTCAAGAGGTAGCAGGAAAATTTCTGGCGCCGTTGCCGGGGAGTCTACGCAAAAGTCAACATACCAAGTACCCACCACAATCCCTATATCCCGCATTACATTATTTGCCATTTGCCTCTCGTTTTCCTCTCCCCCACTTCACCCTTGCCGTTTTATTCACCCTCTCTCTCTCTATCCTCCCTCTCTATTTGCCTCCTTTGACCGTTTGCCTTTTGTTTGCTCGTGTGTTGGATTGCTTGTTTGTCGCGATCGCTCAAGATAATACTAAATTGTGTGACTTCACCAATACCAACAATAATGATTTCCTTAGCACTCCAATTGCTCCTCTTACCGATGCTAAATCTTGTGAAATTAATACTGCTTTGTTGAATCTTGTCATGAAAGATCCGTTCTCCGGCCTTCCTAGCGAAGATGCCGTTACCCATCTTAATAGCTTCGTTGATTTGTGTGACATGCAAAAGAAGAAAGATGTCAATAATGATATTGTTAAATTGAAGCTATTTCCTTTTTCTCTTAGAGATCGTGCTAAAGCTTGGTTTTCATCTTTGCCTAAAAATAGTATTGATTCATGGAACAAGTGCAAAGATGCTTTTATCTCTAAGTATTTTCCTCCCGCTAATCATCTCTCTTAGAAACGATATTATGAATTTTAAACAACTTGATCATGAACATGTTGCACAAGCTTGGGAGAGAATGAGATTAATGATACGTAATTGCCCTACTCATGGTTTGAATTTGTGGATGATTATACAAAAAATTTATGCCGGATTGAATTTTGCTTCTAGAAATCTTTTAGATTCGGCCACGGGAAGCATTTTTATGGAAATCACTTTAGGAGATGCTACTAAACTCCTAGATAATATTATGGTTAATTATTCTCAATGGTATACTGAAAGATCTACTAATAAAAAGGTGCATGCGATAGAAGAAATTAATGTTTTGAGTGGAAAGATGGATGAACTTATGAAATTATTTGCTAATAAGAGTGTTTCTTCTGATCCTAATGATGTGCCCTTGTCTACTTTGATTGAGAATAATAATGAATCTATGGATGTGAATTTTGTTGGTAGGAACAATTTTGGTAACAACACGTATAGAGGAAATTTCAATCCTAGGCCTTATCCTAGTAGTCCCTCTAATAATTATGGTAATTCCTACAACAATTCTTATGGAAATTATAATAAGATGCCCTCTGATTTTGAATCTAATATTAAATAATTTATTTCTTCGCAAAAGAATTTTAATGCTATGATTGAAGAAAAATTGCTTAAGATTGATGATTTGGCTAGGAACGTTGATAGAATTGCTCTTGATGTTGATTCTTTGAAATTTAGATCAATTCCACCTAAGCATGATATCAATGAGTCTCTCAAAGCCATGAGAATTTCCATTGACGAGTGCAAAGAAAGAACCGCTAGGATGCATGCTAAGAAAGATGCCTTTATAAAAGTGTGTTCTTCTAGTTCCTATGAAAATAATGATGAAGATCTAAAAGTTATTGATGTGTCCACTATTAAATCTTTGTTTTGCAATATGAATCTTGATAATGATGGGACTAAATATGATCCACCTTTACCTAGAAGGCGTTCCAATAATTCTGAATCTTTTGATCTTGATGCTAAATTTGATAAAAGTGGGAATGAAGAAATTAAAACCCTAGATATTGCTAAACCCATTATATTGGATTTCAAGGAATTTAATTATGAAAATTGCTCTTTAATTGATTGTATTTCCTTGTTGCAATCCGTGCTAAAATCTCCTCACGCTTATAGTCAAAATAAAGCATTTACTAAACATATCGTTGATGCCTTGATGCAATCTTATGAAGAAAAACTTGAATTGGAAGTTTCTATCCCTAGAAAACTTTATGATGAGTGGGAACCTACTACTAAAATTAAAATTAAAACTTATGAGTTTTATGCTTTGTGTGATTTGGGTGCTAGTGTCTCTACTATTCCCAAAACTTTGTGTGATTTGCTAGATTTCTGTGATTTTGATGATTGCTCTCTAAACTTGCATCTTGCGGATTCCACTATTAATAAACCTATGGGAAGAATTAATGATGTTCTTATTGTTGCAAATAGGAATTATGTGCCCGTAGATTTTATCGTTCTTGATATAGATTGCAATCCTTCTTGCCCTATTATTCTTGGTACACCTTTCCTTAGAACGGTTGGTGCAGTTATTGATATGAAGGAAGGGAATATTAGATTTCAATTTCCATTAAAAAAGGGCATGGAAATATTCCCTAGAAAGAAAATAAAATTACCATATGAATCTATCATGAGATCCACTTATGGATTGCCTACCAAAGATGGCAATACCTAGATCTATTCTTGCTTGTTATGCCTAGCTAGGGGCGTTAAACGATAGCGCTTGTTGGGAGGCAACCCAATTTTATTTTTATTCCTTGCTTTTTGCTCCTGTTTAGTAATAAATAAATTATTTAGCCTCTATTTTGGTTGTGTTCTTTGTGTTTAATTAGTGTTTGTGCCAAGTAGAACCGTTGGGAAGACTTGGGGAAAGTCTTGTTGAACTTGCTGTAAAAAACAGAAACTTCAGCGCTCACGAGAACTGATGTCATTTTTATTTCGAGAGTTCTATTTAGTTAATTATTTTTGCAGATGATTAATAGATAAATTCCTCACGTCCAGCAATTTATTTTAGAATTTTTGGGGTTCCAAATCTTGCGCTAGCTACAGATTACTACAGACTGTTCTGTTTTTGACAGATTCTGTTTTTCGTGTGTTGATTGCTTATTTTGATGAATCTATGGCTAGTAAAATAGTTTATAATCCATAGAGAAGTTGGAATAAATTAGGTTTAGCACCAATATAAATAAAGAATGAGTTCATTACAGTACCTTGAAGTGGTATTTTGTTTTCTTTCGCTAACGGAGCTCACGAGATTTTCTACTTTAAATTTTGTGTTGTGAAGTTTTCAAGTTTTGGGTAAAGATTTGATGGATTATGGAACAAGGAGTGGCAAGAGCCTAAGCTTGGGGATTCCCATGGCACCCCCAATATAATCTAAGGACACCTAAAAGCCAAAGCTTGGGGATGCCCCGGAAGGCATCCACTCTTTCATCTACTTCTATCAGTAACTTTACTTGGAGCTATATTTTTATTCACCACATGATATGTGTTTTGCTTGGAGCGTCTTTTATGATTTGATTCTTTGCTTGTTAGTCTACCACAATCATACTTGCTGTACACACCTTTTGAGAGAGCCATACATGATTTGGAATTCGATAGAATACTCTATGTGCTTCACCTATATCTTTTGAGCTTTATAGTTTTGCTCTAGTGCTTCACTTATATCTTTTAGAGCACGGTGGTGGATTTGTTTTATAGAAACTACTGAACTCTCATGCTTCACCTAGATTATTTTGAGAGTCTTAATAGGATGGTAATTTGCTTAAAATCCCAATATGCTTGGTATGCAAGATTAATAATAAAACTTTCTCATGAGTGTGTTGAATACTAAGAAAAGTTTGATGCTTGATGATTGTTTTGAGATATGGAGGTAATAATATCAAAGTCATGCTAGTTGAGTAGTTGTGAAATTGAGAAATACTTGTGTTGAAGTTTGCAAGTCCCGTAGCATGCACGTATGGTAAACGTTATGCAACAAATTTGAAACATGAGGTGTTATTTGATTGTCTTCCTTATGAGTGGCGGTCGGGGACGAGCGATGGTCTTTTCCTACCAATCTATCCCCCTAGGAGCATGCGCGTAGTGCTGAGGTTTTTGATGAATTGTAGATTTTTGCAATAAGTATGTGAGTTCTTTATGAATAATGTTGAGTCCATGGATTATACGCACTCTCACCCTTCCATCCTTGCTAGACTCTTTGGTACCGTGCATTGCCCTTTCTAACATTGAGAGTTGGTGCAAACTTCGCCGGTGTATCCAAACCCCATGATATGATATGCTCTTTCACACATAAACCTCCTTATATATTCCTCAAAACAGCCACCATACCTACCTATTATGGCATTTCCATAGCCTTTCCGAGATATATTGCCATGCAACTTTCCATCATTCCGTTCATCATGACACATTCATCATT
The DNA here is from genome assembly GCA_034509565.1 of Triticum monococcum. NCBI lineage: Eukaryota > Viridiplantae > Streptophyta > Magnoliopsida > Poales > Poaceae > Triticum > Triticum monococcum. The sequence goes on along the minus strand of CM067845.1, from coordinate 497,006,771 downwards.
GTCATATTGCTTAGCATGATCTTGTAGTTGACATGGTATTTGTGGCAAAGCCACCATTCATAATTCTTTCATACATATCACTCTTGGTTCATTGCATATCCCGGTACACCGCCGGAGGCATTCATATAGAGTCATCTTTGTTCTAGTATCGAGATGTAATCATTGAGTTGTAAATAAATAGAAGTGTGATGATCATCATTATTAGAGCATTGTCCCAAGTGAGGAATAAAAAAGGCCATTAAAAAGAGAAGGCCCAAAAAAATGAGAGAAAAAGAGAGAAGGGACAATGTTACTATCCTTTTACCACACTTGTGCTTCAAAGTAGCACCATGATCTTCATAGTAGAGAGTCTCTCATGTTGTCACTTTCATATACTAGTGAGAATTTTTCATTATAGAACTTGGCTTGTATATTCCAACAATGGGCCTCCTCAAGTGCCCTAGGTCTTCGTGAGCAAGCAAGTTGGATGCACACCCACTAGTTTCTTTTGTTGAGCTTTCATACATTTATAGCTCTAGTGCATCCGTTGCATGGCAATCCCTACTCCTTGCATTAACATCAATCAGTGGGCATCTCCATAGCCCATTGATTAGCCTCGTTGATGTGAGACTTTCTCCTTTTTTGTCTTCTCCACATAACCCTCCTCATTATATTCTATTCCACCCACAGTGCTATGTCCATGGCTCGTGCTCATATATTGCGTGAAAGTTTATAGGTTTGAGATTACTAAAGTATGAAACAATTGCTTGGCTTGTCATCGGGGTTGTGCATGATGAGAGCATTCTTGTGTGACGAAAATGAAACATGACTAAACCATATGATTTTGTAGGGATGAACTTTCTTTGGCCATGTTATTTTGAGAAGACATAACTGCTTAGTTAGTATGCTTGAAGTATTATCATTTTTATGTCAATATGAACTTTTGTCTTGAATCTTTCGGATCTGAATATTCATACCACAATTAAGAAGAATTACATTAAAATTATGCCAAGTAGCACTCCGCATCAAAAATTCTGTTTTTATCATTTACCTACTCAAGGACGAGCAGGAATTAAGCTTGGGGATGCTTGATACGTCTCCAACATATCTATAATTTGTGATTGCTCCATGCTATATATTATCTACTGTTTTAGACATTATTGGGCTTTATTATCCACTTTTATATTTTTTTGATACTAACCTATTAACTGGAGACCCAGCCCAGAATTGTTATTTTTTGCCTGTTTTAGGGTTTCGAAGAAAAGGAATATCAAACGGAGTCCAAACGGAATGAAACCTTCGGAAACGTGATTTTCTCATCAGATAAGATCCAGGAGACTTGGACCCTCCGTCAAGAAAGCCACGAGGCGGTCACGAGGGTGGAGGGCGCCCCCCTAGGGCGCTCCCCCTGCCTCGTGTGCCCCTGGAAGCTCTACCGACGTACTTCTTCCTCCTATATATATCCACGTACCCCCAAACGATCGGGGACAGAGCCAAAAACCTAATTCCACCGCTGCAACTTTCTGTATCCACGAGATCCCATCTTGGGGCCTGTTTCGGAGCTCCGCCGGAGGGGGCATCGATCACGGAGGGCTTCTACATCATCATCCAAGCCCCTCCGATGAAGTGTGAGTAGTTTACTTCAGACCTAGGGGTCCATAGTTAGTAGCTAGATGGCTTCTTCTCTCTTTTTGGATCTCATTACAATGTTCTCCCCCTCTCTTGTGGAGATCTATTCGATGTAATCTTATTTTTGCGGTGTGTTTGTTGAGACCGATGAATTGTGGGTTTATGATCCAGTCTATCTATGAATAATATTTGAATCTTCTCTGAATTCTTTTATGTATGATTGGTTATCTTTGCAAGTCTCTTCAAATTATCAGTTTGGTTTGGCCTACTAGATTGGTTTTTCTTGCCATGGGAGAAGTGCTTAGCTTTGGGTTCCATCTTGCGGTGTCCTTTCCCAGTGACAGAAGGGGCAGCAAGGCATGTATTGTATTGTTGCCATCGAGGATAACAAGATGGGGTTTTTATCATATTGCATGAAACTATCCCTCTACATCATGTCATCTTGCTTAAGGCGTTACTCTATTTTTACCTTAATACTCTAGATGCATGCTGGATAGCGGTCGATGAGTGGAGTAATAGTAGTAGATGCAGAATCGTTTCGGTCTACTTGTCTCGGACGTGATGCCTATATACATGATCATACCTAGATATTCTCATAACTATGCTCAATTCTATCAATTTCTCAACAGTAATTTGTTCACGCACCGTAGAATACTTATGCTCTTGAGAGAAGCCACTAGTGAAACCTATGACCCCCGGGTCTCTTTCTCATCATATCAATCTCCATCACTTTATTATTGCTTTGCTTTTACTTTTCTTTTACTTTTTACTTTGCATCTCTATACCAAAAATACCAAAAATATTATTTATCATCTCTATCAGATCTCACTTTTGTAAGTGACCGTGAAGGGATTTACAACCCCTAAGCGCGTTGGTTGCGTTGAGCTATTGTTTTTGTGTAGGTGCGAGGGACTCGAGCGTAGCCTCCTACTGGATTGATACCTTGGTTCTCAAAAACTGAGGGAAATACTTACGCTACTTTGGTGCATCATCCCTTCCTCTTCGGGGAAATCCAACGCAGTGCTCAAGAGGTAGCAATGTGTTGTCATTTGATGAATGAGATCACATCATTAGAGAATGATGTGATGGACTTGACCCATCCGTTAACTTAGCACTATGATCGTTTAGTTTTTTGCTATTACTTTCTTCAAGACTTATACATGTTCCTATGACTATGAGATTATGCAACTCCCAAATACCGGAGGAACACCTTGTGTGCTATCAAACGTCACAACGTAACTGGGTGATTATAAAGATGCTCTACAGGTGTCTCCGATGGTGTTTGTTGAGTTGGCATAGATCGAGATTAGGATTTGTCACTCCGTGTGTCAGAGAGGTATCTCTAGGCCCTCTCGGTAATGCACAACACTATGAGCCTTGCAAGCAATGTGACTAATGGGTTAGTCATGGGATGGTGCATTACGGAATGAGTAAAGAGACTTACCGGTGACGAGATTGAACTAGGTATGATGATACCGACAATCAAATCTCGGACAAGTAACATACCGATGACAAAGGGAACAACGTATGTTGTTATGCGGTTTGACCGATAAAGATCTTCGTAGAATATGTAGGAACCAATATGAGCATCCATCTTCCGCTATTGGTTATTGACCGATAACGTGTCTCGGTCATGCCTACATAGTTCTCGAACCCGTAGGATCCGCATGCTTAAAGTTCTGTGATGATCGGTATTATGAGTTTATATGTTTTGAAGTACCGAAGGTAGTTCGGACTCCCAGATATGATCACGGACATGACGAGGAGTCTCGAAATGGTCGAGACATAAATATTTATATATACGAAGCCTAATTTGGACATCGGAAGAGTTCCGGGTGAAATCGGATTTTACCGGAGTGCCGGAGGGGTTACCGGATCCCCCGGGGATTAATGGGCCATGTTGGGCCCTAGTGGAGAGAGAGAGGGGCCGGCCAGGGCAGGTCGGGCGCCCCCTCCCCCTGTGGTCCGAATTGGACTAGGAAGGGGGGTGCCCCCCTTTCCTTCTCCTTCTCCCCATTCATTTCCCCCTCCTAGTAAGAGTAGGAAAGAGGGGAGTCCTACTCCTACTAGGAGGAGGACTCCTCCTCCTGGCGCGCCCTACAGGGCCGGTCGGCCTCCCCCTTGCTCCTTTATATACAGGGGCAGGGGGCACCCTAGAACACACAAGTTGATCATTGATCTCTCCCAGCCGTGTGCGGTGCCCCCCTCCACCATAATCCACCTCGTTCATATCGAAGCGGCGCTGACGAGCTCGGCGATGCGGTCCAACCAGTGCTCGTAGAGGTCATCGATCGGGCGGTAACGCAGGAGCTCGCGCACCATGAGCAGCGCGGACTGCGCGTCCGTGGGTGCGCGGCGAGCGTGAGATGATGAGCCGACCGGAGTCAGTGACGGGGTGGCGGTGCGGTCGTCTTGCCGCACAGAGGGGTGCAGTGAGGAGGCTTGCTGCTCGTTTGCCGCCGGGCCGGTAGCGGCGTTGGCGGCGGGTAATGGAGAATGACAGGGAGGCCCGCCGACAGAGGCTGTCTGAGCTATACAGGTGGCGAGAGCGGCCCGGCGCTCAGCGCGGGCCCGACGAGCATCAGTGTCGGTGTCAAAACCGGCGGATCTCGAGTAGGGGTGCTGAACTGTGCGTCTAGGCCGGATGGTAACAGGAGGCAAGGGACACGAAGTTTTACCCAGGTTCGGGCTCTCTCGATGGAGGTAAAACCCTACGTCATGCTTGATTAATATTGATGATATGGGTAGTACAAGAGTAGATCTACCACGAGATCGAAGAGGCTAAACCCTAGAAGCTAGCCTATGGTATGATTGTTGTTGTGTATGTTGTCGTACGGACTAAAAACCCTCCGGTTTATATAGACACCAGATAGGGTTAGGGTTACATAGAGTCGGTTACAATGGTAGGAGATCTACATATCCGTATAGCCAAGCTTGCCTTCCACGCCAAGGAAAGTCCCTTCCGGAGACGGGACAAAGTCTTCAATCTTGTATCTTCATAGTCCAGGAGTCCAGCTGAAGGTATAGCCCAAGTCCGCACTCCCCACCTCAACCTTCTCCAGCCATGTCCGGAGCGGGAGGCAAATGGATGGTCTCCTCCGTTAGGGGCGCATAAAAAGAGTAAGGAAGGCCGGATACTTGTCTAACGACATTGCGCACCAGCTTCCCGAAAAGGGGCAGCTCATCCCCACCCTTAGGCCCCATGAGAGGGTGGTGTTCCTCCCCCATTTCCTCTGCGGACTAGGTTTCCCTCTCCACCCATTTGTCTGGGGGCTCATGTTCTACTACGGCCTAGATTTCCATGATCTGGCCCCGAATTTTGTCCTCAACATCTCGGCGTTTATCGTCGTGTGCGAGGCCTTCCTCCGCATCCGCCCCCATTTCGGCCTATGGCTCAAGACTTTCAATGTCAAGCCGAAGGTGGTGCGCGGGAAACAGGCGGAGTGCGGAGGCGCCATGGTGGGCAAGATGGCCAACGTCTTATGGCTTGAGGGCTCCTTTGAGAAGACCCTGAAGGGGTGGCAATCGGGGTGGTTTTACATCACCGAGCCGCGCGACCCCGAATGGGTCGCAGCCCCCGAGTTTCGGTACGGACCCCCTACGCGGCTCACCTCCTGGAAGGAGACCGGCCTGTCGTGGGGTAGAAAAGGAGAGCTGACCGGACTCCAAACATGCGTCCAAACCCTGGTGGACAAGAAGCTCAAACTTGTCAACGTAGTCCAGGTTATGCTCATCCGCCGGATCCTCCCATGTCAACAACGGGCTTTCGACCTGTGGGAGTTCGACCTGGCGCGGCACCAAACTCTGAGCAGGCTCTTCGACACGACGTACGAAGATGCCTGGAAGGTGCTTTTCAAGGGCGCCGAGGCCCCTGCATCCGCTACCGAGGATCGCAGATTCAGCACAAAGCGTCACGCTCATGTGGTAAGCTGTTTTTTCCTTTTACAGGGTATCGGTTTTTCATAGTTTGACTCTATGCGGGATCTAAACTCCCTTACCTTTGACAAGCTTGGCAGGAGACGTCCGGACAGATAAATTGTCCGGCTCCTTTGCCCAAAGGCCCAGCGGACGCTCACTTGGTGAAGTTGCTGGTTCCGGCACCCCATGTGGTGCCGGAGAAGAGGGCCAAGAAGAAGGCCACGGGGACTCGAAAGAGTGCCCGACGCCCGGAGGTGTCGGATTCACCATCCGACGAATCCAAGACGCACTCCTCCCATGAAGACGAGGAGGAGGAAGAAGAGACCCCTCCCCCTCCAGCGGGGGAAGGGAAGAAAAGGAAGGCCGCCCCGACTGGGGAGGCCGAAGGGTCCAAGAAGGGGAAAACCCTTCCTCCGGACTACTCCACCGACGCCGACGACGACGGAGAGGAGTGGGCGCCCAGGGCCAAGCCCCTGGCCAAATCGCAAGTATCCGGATACCAGAGTAATTCATAGTATTCGTTTATTGCACAACATTCCCTTATGTCGAATATGTTTATGCAGCCCACCCAAAGACCGTCTCGACGCGTCGTCGAGCGGCTCACTGGACTCGTCGGATGTGAACTCGCTTCCGACGGCCTCCTCCCCCGCCCTACGGATGACACCGAAGTGTTGTCCCAACAGGTTCCAATCCGGGAGGAGGTGGTCCTGGAGGCGCCACGAGGCGACCTCCCGGACTCCAGGAGTAAAGGGGATGAAACCCCCTAGGGCTCCAAGTCCGGCCCTAGGCCGGACACTGCTCCGGAACCTTCAAAGGTTCCAGAGTCCGGCAGGGGACCTCCTTCCAAGAGGAGCAAGCCCACCGTGCCGGTAACCTCCGTCCAACCAGAGGCGCCGGACAATGTTGGAGGCGCTCCAAGGCGCCTCCATCGACGAGGGGCACCGCACCATTATGAGTGCGGTGGTCCAGAAGGTTCAGTCCGCCAAGAGCAGACTGACTGAAGCTTGTACTAGCCTTTTGACAGGCTTTGAGGTAAGTAAAGAATGTGTAAATAATATTACTGCATAGACAGTAGCCCCTGATGCTCTGTTTGGCATTCGGGAAGAAAAGCCGAATAGAGGATCAAATAAAATTCGCAGGAGTCTAACAAAAAGGAGTCAATATGCGTGTGCAGGCTTCCCTGCTGGCGTCCGCCGCACTCACTGCGGAAGTGGACACGCTGAAGCAGAACCTCGAGCGGTCCGAGCAAGAGCTCGGGCGTGCCAAGAAGCAGCTCGAGGACAATGAAGGTAAGAAATACCCGGTTTAAGTATATATAAAAAGGTGCAATTGCGAAAAATGACAGGATTATCATGGCTATTGTAGGGGCCATGTCTGAGGTGGCGACCCTTAAGCAAGCGCTGGTTGAGGCCGAGAAGAGGGCGGCCACGGAGCGCACCGAGCGGGAGAAGTATGAGGCCAAGGTTGGCAAGGTACAGCAAGAGCTCCACGCTCTCATGGAAAAACATGAGAGTTTGGAGCTTGACTCAAAGACGCGAGTGCCCGAGCTTGCGGTGGCTATTGAAAATGCCAAGTCTGCCAAGGCCGAATCCCAGAAGACCCTCCAGGAGTTGGATGAGGTGAAGAAGATAGCGGCAGGTAAGGCATTCTTTATGCGAAGCAAACACATAAACGTAAGTTACTTGTTACTTACCCGAATCCGGAGCTCTCCAGGAGCGTTCGCAGATCTTCCCCGGAGTGTGTCTGATGCCGCCGCATTCTATCGAGCCGAGGAGGGAAGCTCGACAGAGAAGGTCTTCTAGTCTCAGTATGCTGAGGCCGGACACCCCGTGCCCCTGAGCGACCAGCTGAAGCAACTGGTCGAGCTCCACAAGGCGGCCGAACAGGCCATGAGGGGCCTCATAGTTCAGCTGTGGCCTGAAGAGGCTCTGCCTGGGAGCTATTTCGGGCTGGTGCGGCGGCTGGTGGAGGCCTGTCCAAGGCTTGAAGTCATCAAGCGCTCCGTCTGCTTTGAAGGTGCCCGTAGGGTCCTTGCCCGTGCTAAGGTGCACTGGGCAAGCTGGATGCTGAGAAGCTTGTGAAGGACAGGCCACCGCCGGGGAAAGAGCATCGCAAGCCCGAGAATTATTATAATGATGTTCTGAAGGGTGCCCGCCTTGTGGCAGATGAATGTTCTAGGGATGTAATTTTTGAGTAAAACTCGCTCGTTTTGTTCTGTGTGCTGAAAACTTGTTCATATGCGCTAAGCAATGTTGTTTGAATTTAAAATATTACCTTCTGTGCGGCTGTTTATCAATTCTGAGAGATGGCGGGTCGTCGGCTTCTGCCCCCGTGCCACTAGTGCTGGGGTGTTCGGGGATAAACTTGAGCGCTCTTTTTCCCATGTTTGGGTCCTTCGAGGGAGGCGCTCAGCCCAACGAACAAGGCAATCAGACTATAATGCGTGAACACTCTCACTTAGCCATAGAATTCTATAATTTTAAATTTCGGCAAAGCCCCTGGTATTCGGAAGACCGAGTTCGGGGCGCTATCCACGCCTTGGCCGGACGGAGCCGACTCCTCGCCCTAAGCGGCATAAGTCTTTAAGGACTTGAAAAAACCTCTCGAACAGCGACCAGCTCTCGCTTCATCATGACAGTCAGTTTTAGCTTTCTCCACTGAGGTGCTCGACCCAGCTCAACTGGGGCACAATCGCAGTGGTTCTCCTAGTGCTACCTTAGCCGATATAGCGGAACGTAAGGCACCAAAACATAGGAGTCGGGCAAACGCAACTATTGACCCAAGACATGATTTGGAGCCGATGCATATAATGCTATAAGTTCGGGGTGCCGCACTTGTTAAAGTGTTCGGACTTCTCACACCATGTTGAGGGGTACTAAAGCCCCTGGTGTATTTTGGCCGTACCAAAGTGTACGGGTGCAACATGTCGCTAAGGAACATATATATAAAAAAGAATAATGCAAAAATAGACAAAAGCTATGCATTGTTTATTAAAGAGGGCTGCGATCAAAGCAGAACGATACAAATAATGCGATAAGCAAAGGGTTGGACTATGTAACATGTCCGTTCTAGAGGCAAGCTGCGGAATAGTATGCGAAACAGGTATACTGCTCATGATAGAGACCACCTGGGAGTTCCGTAATGCAGCGTGGCTTGTCTGCTTCCCTGGTTCTTGCATCATTTGTGCGGCAATTGAACTGCCGAACAGGCCTTCCGAAGAGTGGAGTCCTGAAAGTAAGAGAAAATTAAAAAATCGGCAACCCTTGGTGCGGTTTAAGCCGTGTTTCGGGCGTGCTGTGATGGTGCCCCTCCCCTGTAACCATGGTATTTCTAGAGCGTAGTTATGTACGCGAAGTACTGGTATCGCATTTTTGCGAGGGCTGGGGTTGGGGCCGCATTGCTACGCCTGCTCGGGTCATGCCAGGCGGTCTTGTTGTAGGTTACTCTGGGCGCGCTTGACGGTGTCTGGTCGTTTAATGGCCGGACTGGAGAACTGCCTAGAGAGGCTGCTTTGTACTTCTGCTGCAAGGGCCGCCATGTGCTCCTCCGTTCGGAGGGAGCGTTCGGTGTTTCCATTGACCGTAATTACTCCTTGAGGGCCTGGCATCTTGAGCTTAAGGTATGTGTAGTGCGGTACCGCATTGAACTTGGCAAATGCGGTTCGCCCGAGCAGAGCGTGATAGCCACTGCGGAATGGGATTATGTCGAAGATTAACTCCTCGCTTCGGAAATTATCCGGAGATCTGAATACCACTTCGAGTGTGACTGAGCCTGTACAGTTGGCCTCTACACCTGGTATTACGCCTTTAAAGGTCGTTTTGGTGGGCTTAATCCTCGAGGGATCTATGCCCATTTTCCGCACTGTATCCTGGTAAAGCAGGTTCAGGCTGCTGCCGCCGTCCATAAGGACTCTAGTGAGATGAAATCCATCAATAATTGGGTCTAGAACCAATGCGGCGAATCCACCGTGACGGGTGCTAGTGGGATGGTCCCTTCGATCAAAGGTGGTCGGGAAGGAGGACCATGGGTTGAACTTTGGGGCGACTGGCTCTATCGCGTATACGTCCCTTAACGTGCGCTTCCGCTCCCTCTTGGGGATGTGAGTTGCGTATATCATGTTCACCGTCCGCACTTGTGGGGGAAAACCCTTTTGTCCACTGTTGTTTGGCGGTCGGGGCTCCTCGTCGTCATCGCTATGCAGCCCTTTGTCTTCATTTTCGGCTTTTAACTTGCCTGCCTGCTTGAACACCCAACAATCCCTGTTGGTGTGATTGGCCGGCTTTTCGGGGGTGCCATGTATCTGGCATAAGCGATCGAGTATTCGGTCCAAACTGGACGGTCCCCTAGGATTCCTTTTGAATGGCTTTTTCCGCTGACTGGATTTAGAGCCTCTGAATCCGGCATTAACTGTTGTATCCTCAGTATTGTCGCCGTTAATGCGGCGCTTCTGCTTGTTGCGACGCGACCTGCCACTACTGTCCCTGGTATCCGAATTACCAGTGTTCTTGGTCATATTGTTGCTACGAGCAAGCCAGCTGTCTTCTCCCGTGCAAAAGCGGGTCATGAGTGTCGTGAGTGCTGCCATAGACTTCGGCTTTTCCTGTTCAAGGTGCCGGGCAAGCCACTCATCACGGATATTGTGCTTGAAGGCTGCTAGGGCCTCAGCGTCCGGACAGTCGACTATTTGATTTTTCTTTGTTAGGAACCGTGTCTAGAATTGCCTGGCCGATTCATCTGGCTGCTGAATTACGTGACTTAGGTCATCGGCGTCTGGGGGTCGCACATAAGTGCCCTAGAAATTGTCGAGGAATGCGGCTTCCAGGTCCTCCAACCAACTGATTGATCCTGTTGGCAAGCTGTTAAGCCAATGCCGAGCTGGTCCTTTAAGCTTGAGTGGGAGGTATTTGATGGCGTGGAAATCATCACCGCGGGCCATGTGGATATGAAGGAGATAATCCTTGATCCATACAGCAGGATCTATTGTGCCATCATATGATTCAATGTTTACGGGTTTGAAACCCTCGGGGATTTGATGATCCATTACTTCATCTGTGAAGCATAGTGGGTGTGCGGCGCCTCTGTATTGGGCTATATCATGACGTAGCTCCAATGAGCTTTGTCCACTATGTTCGGCCCTGCCGAATTTGTGGCCGGCGTGACGGTGACCGTCTCAAGCCGTGGGGCGCCACGCGATCCGTAGATTGATCTTGTTTGCCTTGCCTTGTCCTCCAACATATCTCGTAAGTCCGGCGCATATTCCCGTGCCTTTGGTACGGGGTGCGGCTTGAGTGGAGGGCCGAGAGGCCTCTCTGTCGCGGCCACGAGGTGGCCGGTCGGCCGCATCAAGTGCTTCCTCCTCTAATTGGGGTAGCAACCTGCACTTTGGGTAGCTCTTGGAGGGGCGTTCGAGTTTATGCTCTTCGGCCGCAAGGACTTCAGTCCATCTGTCGACTAGAAAATCTTGATCAGCTGTAAGTTGTTGCTGTTTTTTCTTGAGGCTTCGTGCCGTGGTGATAAGCCTGCGTTGAAAACGCTCTTGCTTGACGGGATCCTCTGGCATGATGAATTCGTCATCATCGAGGCTTGCCTCGTCTTCAGAGGAAGGCATATAATTATCGTCCTCGACCTCTCTGTCTGCCGCTCTCTCATGAGGGCTGGTTTCTCCATCCTCCTATGCTAAATCTTGCTGGAGGGGGTTTTCTTCGGCACTTTCCGGAGTATTGTTATCTCCCGTGCTGGAATCATCGTATTTGTTTTGTCGGGATTTTGAGCGGCGCCGCTAACGCTGGCGCTTAGGCTGTTTCTTGGAGGGGTCATCCTCCGCTGTTCCATCGCCATCTCCTTCTTTTGGGGTGTCCACCATGTATATGTCATATGACGAGGTGGCTTTCCAGGGCCTGATAGGCACTGGTTCTTCATCGTCTCCTCATCGTCGTCCATACCGTCGATGTCTTCGGAGTCGAAGTCGAGCATGTCGGTTAAGTCGTCGACAGTGGCTACAAAGTGGGTGGTGGGTGGGCTTTGAATTTCTTCATCGTCCGAATCCCAACCTTGCTGACCGTAATCCGGCCAGGGCTCTCCTGATAAAGAGAGAGACTTTAGTGTCTTCAGAATATCGCCGAAAGGCAAGTGCTGAAAGATGTCTACGGCCGTAAACTCCATGATCGGCGCCCAATCAGATTCGATCGGCAGGGGCGCGGAGGGTTTGGAGTCCGGAGAAGAGTCCGGCTCCTTGGAGTCACAAGTCTCACAGAGTGTGGGGCTGGTGTTCGGCTCGATCGCCATTGGGATCGCAGCCCCCGAGGCGGCGTCCAACCACCCATCCTCGATCGGCGCAGTTGGCTCCGAATTAAGGGTCGAAGCCGATGCGGGTGCGGCCTCCAGGGCACTGTTCGGTAGCAGAGCTAGATCATGCTCGTCGTGACAGTGCGGCGCGCTCGGCAGTGGCTCGAATCCGTCGAAGATCAAGTCCCCGCGGATGTCAGCCGTGTAGTTTAAGCTTCCAAATCTGACCTGACGGCCAGGGGCATAGCTTTCGATCTGCTCCAGATGGCCAAGTGAATTGGCCTGCAGTGCGAAGCCGCCGAAGACGAAGATCTGTCCGGGGAGGAAGGTCTCACCCTGGACTGCATCGCCATTGATGATCGTAGGCGCCATCAAGCCTGACGGTGACGACACAGAGGAACTCTCAATGAAAGCACCAACGTCGGTGTCAAAACTGGCGGATCTCGGGTAGGGGGTCCCGAACTATGCGTCTAGGCCGGTTGGTAATAGGAGGCAAGGGACACGAAGTTTTACCCAGGTTCGGGCCCTCTCGATGGAGGTAAAACCCTACGTCCTGCTTGATTAATATTGATGATATGGGTAGTACAAGAGTAGATCTACCACGAGATCGAAGAGGCTAAACCCTAGAAGCTAGCCTATGGTATGATTGTTGTTGTGTATGTTGTCCTACGGACTAAAAACCCTCCAGTTTGTATAGACACCGGATAGGGTTATGGTTACATAGAGTCGGTTACAATGGTAGGAGATCTACATATCCGTATCGCCAAGCTTGCCTTCCACGCCAAGGAAAGTCCCTTCCGGACACCGGACAAAGTCTTCAATCTTGTATCTTCATAGTCCAGGAGTCTGGCTGAAGGTATAGTCCGGCTATCCGAACACCCCCTAATCCAGGACTCCCTCAATCAGCCATGAACTTGATGGAGTGGCGAAGCGCGAATCGATGAGGGGAAAGCTTCGGCGCACCCCTACCTGGCGCGCCAAATGTCGGATTTCGGGTTCCGGCAAAACCTTTGAGGTTCGAACACTAGGGCGCATGAAGATCTCTCCCCCCTCTCTAGCTCGCACACATCATGATCTCACGGCCTAGCTCGACGGACCCAAAGAATAAGAGGACACGAGATTTATACTGGTTCGGGCCACCGATGTGGTGTAATACCCTACTCCAGTGTGGTGTGGTGTATTGCCTCTTAGGCTGAGGATGAACAGTTAAAAGGGAAGAACTGCCACCTACGGAGAGGTGTTCTTGTGCTTGGTGAGCTTGAGTGGTTGAGGATGATCTCGGTGATCCAGATCCAATCTCCACTTAGTTTCCTCCTACAGTGGTGGCCAGTCCTATTTATAGAGGCCCTGGTCCTCTTTCCAAATATTGAGTGGGAAGGGATCCCACAACGGACAAATTCGAAGGGAGACAACTAGTACAAGTTATCCTGACTAAAGGTGGTCTTCGCCTGCCAAAGGCTCTGGTGGTGACGCCGTCTTGGGCTCCATGGTGACCTCCGTCCTGCCGTCCTGCTAGTCTTGATCTTGTTGCACCGATATGGAAACCTTTGCCTGATGCCTCGAGACTCCTCGCCCGCGCTTGCCTCTTTAGCACCAAAGAGGAAATGAGGACACTGCGCGCGCTAGCGCCCGCCTTGTAAGTGCATCTAGTGCCACCCCTAGTTGATTTTGGAGTATTGACAACAAACCTGGTTGAGGGACTAATGTGTTTGTGAGAATTGCAGGATAACACAGGTAGAAGTCCCTCATTGATTCGGTTTTCCTGCCAGAGATGACCCCTAAAAATGTATGAAGACATTGAAGTCAAAGGTGGGATGTGAAGACATTCACATTGAAGACTATGACAAGAGAAGACATCATGTGAAGACTATGGAGCGTGAAGACTTAGTTGTTTCGTCGTTCTTTTTCTTCTTCGTTGAGTCATAGGAACCACCGTACTGTTAAGTGGGGTCCAAGTGAACCAGTCAGAATGACTGAAGTGATGCTTAACCAAAATCCTATGTCTTCGAGCGAAGACCATGAGAGCAAATCTTATCCAGAGTTGGATAAGTCAGCTTTGCTTGTGGCCCAAGTAAAGTTGTCGTGTGTGTTTGAAATCTGACCGTTGGAACACGTGTCAGTTCCTTAGTGACCCAAGGTCATTTCAGAGAAATCAGGTCGGGTTGCCTAGTGGCTATAAATAGCCCACCCCCTACAACCATAAATGGTTGGCTGCTCACAGTTAGTATACGGCTTTTGTCGTTTGAGAGCAACCCACCTCGAAGCCTTTGAGAGAGAATTCCTTGCGAGGATAAAGCCCTAAACACCCAGAGCCAAAGAGTGTTAGGCATCACTTAAGTCTTCCTGTCTGTGTGATCTGAAGACTTATTACACTTGAGGACTATGAATCCTCTAGCCGGTTAGGCGTCGCGTTTTGAGCATCCAAGAGTCATTGTGGATCGCCGGTGAACGAAGTCCGTGAAGGTTTGGAAGTCTGCCTTGAAGACTTACTAGAGTGATTGGGCGAGGACTGGGTGTCCTTAGCTCAAGGGGAATAAGGTGAAGACACGGTCTTCTGAGTTGAATCTTAGCCTCCCTAACCAGACGTACAGTTGCCACAGCAACTGGAATTGGTCCAACAAATCATTGTCTTTAACGAGTCACTGGTTCTATCCTTCCCATCTCTTTATTTACAGTTGGTCCTTGTGAAGTCATTGTGTGTTTGCATTATATTTTGTCTTCACTGAGTGACTGCTTGTTCTGATTGGCTTCATACTATCTTCCTACCTGATCCATACTGCCTAGCTGCCATTAGTCATTGTGCTTTCACTTCATTGAATACTTGACTATGGCTTGCTTAGTGTAGTCTACCTTGCGCTTCATGGTAATAGGTTTATTTCTATCATTTGTCTTCGAAACTCCCATGTTATGAAGACTTTCTTAAAAATCTCCTATTCACCCCCCCTCTAGTTGATCACTAGCACTTTCAATTGGTATCAGAGCAAGGTACTCCCTTATTCTGTGTGATTCGGTTTAACCACCTGGAGTTTTAGCTATGTCGACTGCATGGATAATCAAAGTCTCCGTTGTGTGCCCAGTCTTCGATGGAACTGAATATCCCTACTGGAAGAATAAGATGCGCATGCATCTTGAAGCCATTGATGTCGACCTCTGGTATGTCGTCAAGAATGGCGTTCCCAAGGCTGGTGAAGGTGTCACCGCTGCTGATGTCAAGAAGTTCGTTCAACTGGACTCCACTGCCAAGAACATCATCTGTGGTCATCTGACCAAAGGACAGTATGGCTGTGTGAGTGCTCTAGAAACATCTAAGCTAGTCTGGGACTGGCTCTCCAAGGTCAACGAAGGCGTCTCAACCCAGAGAGGTCAAAGAATCAGTGTCCTTCGCAACCTCTTCAACCGCTTCAAGAGAAACGACAATGAGAATGTTCAGCTCACGTTTGATCGACTCACTGACGTCATAAATGAACTTCAAGCCCTTGGCGCTACTGAGATCACCAAGCATGAAGTCGTCAAGACACTCCTGAGATCACTTGACAGCTCGTTTGACACCCTAACCCTGATGATTCAAGAATGTCCTGACTTCAAGACACTCGAT
Source organism: Triticum monococcum (assembly GCA_034509565.1). Taxonomy (NCBI): domain Eukaryota; kingdom Viridiplantae; phylum Streptophyta; class Magnoliopsida; order Poales; family Poaceae; genus Triticum; species Triticum monococcum. The sequence continues at coordinate 496,991,365 of CM067845.1, read as the reverse complement.
CCGTCTGACATACTTGAAAGGCTCAACACACATGAGTTTCAGCTTTCTGAGAAAAGAGACATCTACGGTCCCAACTATGGGCGAACTCGTGCCCTAAAGGCAAAAGTTGTCTCCTCATCTGAAGAAGAATCTGACAACAGTTCTGATGATCCTGAATACATTGGAAAGGAGCTTGCTATGCTTGTGAAGAAGTTCCAAAAATTCACCAAGAAGAAAGGCTTCAGAAAGTCTTCACGATCAAGCTCTAGGAATGATGAAGCTTCTTCTCATGACTACAAGAAGAGAACATGCCACAAGTGCAAGAAACTTGGCCACTACATCTCTGAGTGTCCGCAGTGGGACAATGAGAACAATAAGAAGAAGAAGAGCAAGGAGTATAATTCTGACAACAAGAAGAAGAAGAAATACTCAAAGTCTTCTTCCAAGTCTTCCTCAAAGTCTTCATCACACAAGAAGAGCTCATCTGGCAAGGCTCGTGCTTTCGTTGGCAAGGAAACGGATTCAGAGGAGGAGTCTGCTACCGAGGAGGCGGAGGTGGAGTCTGAGGAGGAGTCTGATTCTGGCGTTGCAAGTCTGGCTACAGCATACGTTGCCAAGTCCATTTTCAACACTGAAGACAATGGCTTCATCGCCGACGCCGATGCAAATGACAAGGACTGCTCCGCTCCCACCTACTGCTTCATGGCACGCGGTGCCAAGGTAAACACACGCACTACTCACTATCAAACATCCAGTGAAGATGACTCTGATTGTGGTTCCAAACCCAGCTACAAAACACTTGCTAAAATTGCAACTGAACAACAGAAAGCTATGGAACATATTCAAAAACTGTTGGACAAAAGCGATGACCTGTTAGACGCTGAAACGACTCGATCTCAGTCCTTAATTGAAGGCATAAAAAATCTTCATGTTAAGTATGAGGAACTTGAAAGTCGTCATGAAACGCTCTCAATAACTCATGAAAAGATTTCCTATGATTATCTTCAAAGGAAGCAAGATCTTGAGAAATTGAGAGCGGCTCATGAAGATCTTCAAAAGGAAAACGAGTCACTTTGCACCAAACAGATTAGTTCCGCTCCGAAAGGATTTGAACCACCATGGCTTAAATGAATTGAGCGTGACAATGCTACTTCTGTTGCTGGATGTTCTATTGGTGCTACTATTGCGATATCTTCAACTGTTGATGTGGTAACTAACCCCTCTGCTGAGGATACCACTACTATTGCTGATGAAAATGCTAGGTTGAAGACATTGCTTGAAACAGGAATGTACAAAAGTCTCAAAGGGCATCAGACACTATGTGATGTCTTCAAAATGAAGATCCTGAACCGAAACCCTAGGAAAGAGGGTCTTGGGTTCGAAAGGAAAATGAATGCTGATGGCTCTTACTGGAAACCTGAGTAGTACCCCAAAACCACATGGGTAGCTACAAAGGAACCTTCAGTGGATCCATCCACCCTGTCTGGCTTCACTTGTGCTAATCCCATTGTTATTGATGAATCCTTTGATACAAACTATAAACTGTTTAAGAATCAGAATGGTGAAGTGTTTGCCAGGTATATTGGTACTAACTTCAGGAATGGGCCACCTATGAAGAAAGTTTGGGTGCCGAAAAAGTGGTTGGAGAATCTTCCTATGAATGTCGTCATGACACCACAAGTGAAGAAGACAAACCCCAGACCACAGGCTTCATATGGTCCAAAGGCTTCATACAGACAAAGGACTCACTTGAGTCGCACTAACGCAAATGTTTTGCAGGGAAACCACACTCAGGCCTATGAATATGAGCGTGTTTCATCAAACCGCCATGTTCATAAGACCAAGAACTACTCTGCTTATTCTTATGAGTACTATTGTCCACCTGCAAGACTATTTGCTAGGGCTCCATAGCCAAAGTTCTCAGATGCTGCACTTAGACTCATTGCTTTGAAGCCACCCTTGAAGATGTGGGTGGCTAAGAAAAGCTTACTCTCTTTTGCAGGGAAGGGTCTCCAGCCGGAAATCAAATTCGTCTAAAGCTATTGTTGGGGACCTTAAACATCTTGTAGGGCGCAAGATCAAATGCCCAAATGGTCTTATTATGTATTTTGTTCCTGAATCGCTTGCTACTTGCCCTATCAGTCCTAACCTCGATCTAAGCTTTCATAATCCACTTGCTCGTCAAATGTTTATGCTTCACAGTTCTCTTCGTGAAGCCTATCCCCCTAATTGCACTGTAGCGTATGACACCAGCTGCTCCAGAATGGATTATTGATAGTGGGTGTACTAATCACATGACTGGCAAGCGAAGTCTTCTCATGGACTCAACTTTATGTCCATATGACAAGAGTCACATCACATTTGCTGATACTGGTAAAAGCAAGGTATTGGGTCTAGGTAGAGTTGCAATCTCAAGGGATCAACACATGGATAAAGTGGTGCTTGTTGAATCTCTTGGTTTCAACTTATTATCTGTCCCAATCCTTTGCGATATAAACATGATTGTGATATTTGGAAAATATCATTGCCTTGTTCTAATGGAATCTGACAAGTCTCTAGTCTTTGAAGGGTATCAGAAAGATGATTTGTACGTGGTAGATTTATCAGCAGGACCACAGCTTGCCGTATGTCTTCTAGCAAAAGCTTCAGAATGCTGGCTCTGGCATCGGAGGCTAGGGCATGCTGGCATGAGGAACTTACACACTCTTGCAAAGAAGAAACATGTCATAGGCATCGAGGACGTCAAGTTTAAGAAGGATCACTTATGCGGTGCCTGTGAAGCAGGAAAGATGACGAGGGCCAAGTATCCCTCGAAGACAATCATGACAACGACTCAACCCTTCGAACTGCTCCACATGGACCTCTTCGGTCCCACTCACTACTCAACTCTTACTACTACTGCTTGTCTCTATGGCTTTGTCATTTTTGATGATTATTCAAGTTATACTTGGGTGCATATAATCCTCTACAAGACTGAAGTGCAGGATGTCTTCAAACGCTTCGCCAATCGAGCCATGAACAACTATGGCGTCAAGATCAAGCACATCAGAAGTGACAATGGCACTGAATTCAAGAACACTGGCCTCGACACTTATCTTGATACTTTGGGCATCTCTCATGAATTCTCAGCTCCGTACACGCCGCAGCAGAATGGCGTCGTGGAACGCAAGAACAGAACACTTATTGAGATGGCCCGAACGATGCTCGATGAGTACAAGACTCCAAGAAAGTTCTAGCCTGAAGCCATTGATACTGCATGCCATATCATCAACCGTGTTTATCTTCACAAGATTCTGAACAAAACATCCTATGAGCTCCTCACTGGTAAGAAGCCAAATGTCAGTTACTTCAGAGTATTTGGTGCCAGCTGCTGGATCAAGGATCCACATCACACTTCAAGATTTGCACTGAAAGCACATGAAGGTTTTATGCTTGGATACGGAAAGGACTCGCACTCCTACAGAGTCATCAACCTCTTTCACTATAAAGTGGTTGAAACTGTGGATGTGCGGTTCGATGCGACTAACGGCTCGCAAAGAGAGCACCTACCAAATGTGCTAGATGAAGTTCCATCCAGTGAAACCATCAAGCTCATGGGAACTAAAGAAATCATACCGTCTGAAGCTCAGCCTGAAGAGGAAATCATCATCTCTGCACCTGATCAACCTGAAGACAATGCTCAGCCTGAAGACAATCCTTCTAATGATGACAATGATCAGCAAGAGCAAAATCTTCGTCCTGTTCATCCTCGTGTTGCAAATGAAGTACAGATTGAGAGAATAATTGATAGCATCAATGCACCAGGTCCACTCACTTGTTCAAGGGCAACACAGCTAGCAAATTTCTGTGGGCACTTTGCATTCGTCTCAATATCTGACCCTAAGAAAGTTGATGAAGCCTTCATGGAACCTGAATGGATTCAAGCTATGCAAGAAGAGCTTCAACAGTTTGAGTTGAATAATGTATGGGAACTGGTCAAGCGTCCTGATCCTCATAAGCACAATATCATAGGCACTAAATGGATATATCGCAACAAGCAAGATGAGCATGGTCAAGTTGTCAGAAACAAAGCTCTTCTCGTTGCTCAAGGATACACTCAAGTTGAAGGAATTGACTTCGATGAAACATTTGCTCCTGTGGCTAGGGTTGAAGCTATACGCATACTGCTGGCCTATGCAAATCATCATAACATTCTTTTGTATCAAATGGATGTGAAGAGCGCCTTTCTCAATGGCAAGATTGAAGAAGAAGTGTATGTTGCACAACCGCCTGGCTTTGAAGATCCAAAACATCCTGACATGGTTTAAAAGCTCAACAAGGCACTGTATGGCCTTAAACAAGCCCCTCGAGCTTGGTATGACACACTCAAAGACTTTATGAAGAGCAAAGGCTTCAAACCTGGTTCACTAGATCCCACTCTCTCACTAAGACATATGACGGTGAATTGTTTGTGTGCCAAATATATGTGGATGACATTATCTTCGGTTGCACTAACCAGAAATACAGTGAAGAGTTTGGATATATGAGGCAAGAGCAATATCAGATGTCCATGATGGGTGAGCTGAAGTTCTTCCTTGGTCTTCAAATACAACAGCAATGCAACGACATCTTCATATCTCAAGAGAAATACCTCAAAGATTGCCTGAAGAAGTTTGGAATGCAAGACTGCAAAGGCTACACGATGCCAATGGCAGCTAAACTGTTGGGGAACGTTGCAGAAAACAAAAATTTTCCTACTCGTTTCACCAAGATCATCTAGGAGTTCATCTAGCAACGAGTCACGAGATGCATCTACATACCTTTGTAGATCGCGAGCGGAAGCGTTCGTTAGAACGAGGTTGATGTTGTCGAACACGTCGTGATCCAAATCACCGATGACCAGCGCCGAACGGACGGCACCTCCGCGTTCAACACACGTACGGGACGGGAGACGTCTCCTCCTTCTTGATCCAGCAAGGGGGAAGGAGAGGTTGATGATGATCCAGTAGCACGACGGCGTGGTGGTGGATGCAGGGCGTCACGACAGCAGGGCTTCGCTGTGTTCTACGAGAGAGGAAGAAGTAACGGGGAGAGAGGAAGCACCAAAAGCGTGGGTTGCAAGTTCCTCCTCCCCCCACTATATATAGGGGTGCCAGGGGGGGCGGCGGCCCTGGTAGATGGGATCTACCAGGGGGGCGGCGGCCAGGGGTGGGGGGGCTTGCCCCCCAAGCAAGGGGGCGCCCCCCTTAGGGTTCCCCCCCAACCCTAGGCGCATGGGCCTTGGGGGGCTGGCGCCCCAGCCCACTATGGGCTGGGTTCCCACCTATTTCAGCCCAAGGGGCCCTCCGGGATAGGTGGCCCTACCCGGTGGACCCCCGGGACCCTTCCGGTGGTCCCGGTACAATACCGGATACCCCGAAACTTGTCCCGATGGCCGAAACTGCACATCCTATATATAATTCTTTACCTCCGGACCATTCCGGAACTCCTCGTGACGTCCGGGATCTCATCCGGGACCCCGAACAACATTCGGGTTACTGCATATACATATCTTCACAACCCTAGCGTCACCGAACCTTAAGTGTGTAGACCCTACGGGTTCGAGAGACAAGCAGACATGACCGAGACGACTCTCCGGTCAATAACCAACAGCGGGATCTGGATACCCATGTTGGCTCCCACATGCTCCACGATGTTCTCATCGGATGAACCACGATGTCGAGGATTCAATCAACCCCGTATGCAATTCCCTTTGTCTATCGATATATTACTTGCCCGAGATTCGATCGTCGGTATCCCAATACCTCGTTCAATCTCGTTACCGGCAAGTCACTTTACTCGTACCGTAATGCATGATCCCGTGACCAGACACTTGGTCACTTTGAGCTCATTATGATGATGCATTACCGAGTGGGCCCAGTGATACCTCTCCGTCATACGGAGTGACAAATCCCAGTCTTGATCCGTGTCAACCCAACAAATACTTTCGGAGATACCCGTAGTCTACCTTTATAGTCACCCAGTTACGTTGTGACGTTTGGTATACCCAAAGCACTCCTACGGTATCCGGGAGTTACACGATCTCATGGTCTAAGGAAAAGATACTTGACATTGCAAAACTCTAGCAAAACGAACTACACGATCTTTATGCTATGTTTAGGATTGGGTCTTGTCCATCACATCATTCTCCTAATGATGTGATCTCGTTATCAATGACATCTTATATCCATAGCCAGGAAACCATGACTATCTGTTGATGAACGAGCTAGTCAACTAGAGGCTTACTAGGGACATGTTGGTGTCTGTTATTCACACATGTATTAGGATTTCCGGATAACACAATTATAGCATGAATAAAGACAATTACCATGAACAAGGAAATATAATAATAATGCTTTTATTATTGCCTCTAGGGCATATTTCCAACAGTCTCCCACTTGCACTAGAGTCAATAATCTAGTTACATTGTGATGAATCGAACGCCCATGGAATTCTGGTGTTGATCATGTTTTGCCCTAGGGAGAGGTTTAGTCAACGGATCTGCTACATTCAGGTCCGTGTGTACTTTACAAATTTCTATGTCTCCATCTTGAACATTTTCATGAATGGAGTTGAAGCGACGCTTGATGTGCCTTGTCTTCTTGTGAAACCTGGGCTCCTTGGCAAGTGCAATAGCTCCAGTGTTATCACAGAAGAGCTTGATCGGCCCCGACGCATTGGGTATGACTCCGAGGTCGGTGATGAACTCCTTCACCCAGATTGCTTCATGTGCTGCCTCCGAGGCTGCCATGTACTCTGCTTCACATGTAGATCCCGCCACGATGCTCTGCTTGCAACTGCACCAGCTTACTGCCCCACCATTCAAAATATACACGTATCCGGTTTGTGACTTTGAGTCATCCAGATCTGTGTCGAAGCTAGCGTCGACGTAACCCTTTACGACGAGCTCTTCGTCACCTCCATAAACGAGAAACATCTCCTTAGTCCTTTTCAGGTACTTCAGGATATTCTTGACCGCTGTCCAGTGTTCCTTGCCGGGATTACTTTGGTACCTTCCTACCAAACTTACGGCAAGATTTACATCGGGTCTGGTACACAGCATGGCATACATAATAGAACCTATGGCTGAGGCATAGGGGATGACACTCATCTCTTCTATTTCTTCTGCCGTGGTCGGACTTTGAGCCGAGCTCAATTTCATACCTTGCAGTACAGGCAAGAACCCCTTCTTAGACTGATCCATATTGAACTTCTTCAATATCTTATCAAGGTATGTGCTTTGTGAAAGACCTATGAGGCGTCTTGATCTATCTCTATAGATCTTGATGCCTAATATATAAGCAGCTTCTCCAAGGTCCTTCATTGAAAAACTCTTATTCAAGTAGGCCTTGATGCTGTCCAAGAGTTCTGTATCATTTCCCATCAAAAGTATGTCATCTACATATAATATGAGAAATGCTACAGAGCTCCCACTCACTTTCTTGTAAACACAGGCTTCTCCATAAGTCTGTGTAAACCCAAACGCTTTGATCATCTCATCAAAGCGAATGTTCCAACTCCGAGATGCTTGCACCATCCCATATATCGAGCGTTGGAGCTTGCACACCTTGTCAGCATTCTTAGGATCGACAAAACCCTCCGGCTGCATCATATACAATTCTTCCTTAAGGAAACCATTAAGGAATGCCGTTTTGACGTCCATTTGCCATATTTCATAATCGTAGAATGCGGCAATTGCTAACATGATTCGGACGGACTTCAGCTTTGCTACCGGTGAGAAAGTCTCATCGTAGTCAACCCCTTGAACTTGTCGATAACCCTTAGCGACAAGCCGAGCTTTATAGATGGTCACATTACCATCCGCGTCTGTCTTCCTCTTAAAGATCCATTTATTTTCTATGGCTCGCCGTTGTACGGGCAAGTCAGTCAAAGTCCATACTTCGTTTTCATACATGGATCCTATCTCGGATTTCATGGCTTCTAGCCATTTGTCGGAATCTGGGCCCGCCATTGCTTCTTCATAGTTCGAAGGTTCACCGTTGTCTAACAACATGATTTCCAAGACAGGGTTGCCGTACCACTCTGGTGCGGAACGTGTCCTTGTGGACCTTCGAATTTCAGTAGAAGCTAGATCAGAAGTATCTTGATCATTATCATTAACATCCTCTCTGGTCGGTGCTGGCACCTCAGGAACATTTTCTTGAGTTGCGCCATTTTCCGGTTCAAGAGGCAATACTTCATCTAGTTCTACTTTCCTCCCACTTACTTCTTTCGAGAGAAACTCCTTCTCTAGAAAGGATCCATTCTTGGCAACAAAGACCTTGCCTTCGGATCTGAGGTAGAAGGTATACCCAATAGTTTCTTTAGGGTATCCTATGAAGACGCATTTTTCCGACTTGGGTTCGAGCTTTTCAGGTTGAAGTTTCTTGACATAAGCATCGCATCCCCAAACTTTTAGAAACGACAGCTTAGGTTTCTTCCCAAACCATAATTCATACGGTGTCGTCTCAACGGATTTCGACGGAGCCCTATTTAAAGTGAATGCGGCAGTCTCTAAAGCATAGCCCCAAAAAGATAGCGGTAAATCGGTAAGAGACATCATAGACCGCACCATATCTAATAGAGTGCGATTACGAGGTTCGGACACACCGTTACGCTGAGGTGTTCCAGGCGGCGTTAGTTGTGAAACTATTCCACATTTTCTTAAGTGTGTGCCAAATTCATGACTCAAGTATTCTCCTCCACGATCTGATCGTAGAAACTTGATCTTCCTGTTACGTTGATTCTCAACCTCACTCTGAAATTCCTTAAACTTTTCAAAGGTTTCAGACTTGTGTTTCATTAAGTAGATATACCCATATCTACTCAAGTCATCAGTGAGAGTGAGAACATAACGATAGCCACCGCGAGCCTCAACACTCATTGGACCGCACACATCAGTATGTATGATTTCCAATAAGTTGGTTGCTCGCTCCATTGTTCCTGAGAACGGAGTCTTGGTCATTTTACCCATGAGGCATGGTTCGCACGTGTCAAATGATTCATAATCAAGAGACTCTAAAAGTCCATCTGCATGGAGCTTCTTCATGCGTTTGACACCTATGTGACCAAGGCGGCAGTGCCACAAGTATGTGGGACTATCGTTATTAACCTTACATCTTTTGGTATTCACACTATGAACATGTGTAGCATTACGCTCGAGATTCATTAAGAATAAACCATTCACCACAGGAGCATGACCATAAAACATATCTCTCATATAAATAGAACAACCATTATTCTCAGATTTAAATGAGTAGCCATCTCGAATTAAACGAGATCCCGATACAATGTTCATGCTCAAAGCTGGTACTAAATAACAATTATTAAGGTTTAAAACTAATCCCGAGGGTAAATGTAGAGGCAGCGTGCCGACGGCAATCACATTGACCTTGGAACCATTCCCGACCCGCATCGTCACCTCGTCCTTCGCCAGTTTCCGCTTATTCCGCAGCTCCTGCTTTGAGTTACAAATGTGAGCAACTGCACCGGTATCAAATACCCAAGAGCTACTACGAGCACTGGTTAGGTACACATCAATTACATGTATATCACATATACCTTTTGTTTTGCCGGCCTTCTTGTCCGCTAAGTATTTGGGGCAATTCCGCTTCCAGTGACCACTTCCCTTGCAATAAAAACACTCAGTCTCGGGCTTGGGTCCATTCTTTGGCTTCTTCCCGGCAGCTTGCTTGCCGGGCGTGGCAACTTCCTTGCCATCCTTCTTGAAGGCTTTCTTACCCTTGCCCTTCTTGAACTTAGTGCTTTTATTTACCATCAACACCTGATGTTCCTTCTTGACTTCTACCTCTGCTGATTTCAGCATAGCAAATACTTCAGGAATGGTCTTTTCCATCCCCTGCATTTTGAAGTTCATCACAAAGCTCTTGTAGCTCGGTGGAAGCGACTGGAGGATTCTGTCAATGACCGCATCATCCGGGAGATTAACTCCCAGCTGAGTCAAGCGGTTATGTAATCCAGACATCGTGAGTATGTGCTCACTGACAGAACTATTTTCCTCCATCTTACAGCTGAAGAACTTGTCGGAGACCTCATATCTCTCGACCCGGGCATGAGCTTGGAAAACCATTCTCAGCTCTTCGAACATCTCATATGCTCCATGCCTCTCAAAACACTTTTGGAGCCCCGGTTCTAAACTGTAAAGCATGCCGCACTGAACGAGGGAGTAGTCATCGGATCGTGCCTGCCAAGCGTTCATAACGTCTTGTTCGGCAGGGAGGACTGGTGCGTCACCTAGCGGTGCTTGTAGGACATAATCTTTCTTGGCAGCTATGAGGATGATCCTCAGGTTCCGGACCCAGTCCGTGTAGTTGCTGCCATCGTCTTTCAGCTTGGTTTTCTCTAGGAACGCGTTGAAGTTGAGGACTACGTTGGCCATTTGATCTACAAGACATATTGTAAATATTTTAGACTAAGTTCATGATAATTAAGTTCATCAAATCAAATTATTTATGAACTCCCACTTAGATAGACATCCCTCTTCTAGTCATCTAAGTATAACATGATCCGAGTTAACTAGGCCGTGTCCGATCATCACGTGAGACGGACTAGTCAACGTCGGTGAACATCTTCATGTTGATCGTATCTTCTATACGACTCATGCTCGACCTTTCGGTCTTCTGTGTTCCGAGGCCATGTCTGTACATGCTAGGCTCGTCAAGTCAACCTAAGTGTTTGCATGTGTAAATCTGTCTTACACCCGTTGTATGTGAACGTCTGAATAAAACACCCGATCATCACGTGGTGTTTTGAAACAGCGAACTATCGCAACGGTGCACAGTTAGGGGGAACACTTCTTGAAATTAATTTGAGGGATCATCTTATTTACTACCGTCGTTCTAAGTAAACAAGATGCAAAACATGATAAACATCACATGCAATCAAATAATAAACGTGACATGATATGGCCAATATCACATAGCTCCTTCGATCTCCATCTTGGGGCTCCATGATCATCTTGTCACCGGCTTGACACCATGATCTCCATCATCATGATCTCCATCATCGTGTCTCCATGAAGTTGCTCGCCAACTGTTACTTCTACTACTATGGCTAACGCGTTTAGCAATAAAGTAAAGTAATTTACATGACGTTTCTCAATGACACGCAGGTCATATAAAAGAATAAAGAAAACTCCTATGGCTCCTGCCGGTTGTCATACTCATCGACATGCAAGTCGTGATTCCTATTACAATAGCATGAACATCTCATACATCACATATAGATCATTCATCATTCATCACAACTTTGGCCATATCATATCACAAACCACTTGCTGCAAAAACAAGTTAGACGTCCTCTAATTGTTGTTGCAAGTTTTACGTGGCTGAATTAGGGTTCTAGCAAGAACGTTTTCTTACCTACGTTAAAGCCACAACGTGATTTGTCAACTTCTATTTACCCTTCATAAGGACCCTGTTCATCGAATCCGCTCCAACTAAAGTGGGAGAGACAGACACCCGCCAGCCACCTTATGCAATAGTGCATGTTAGTCGGTGGAACCGGTCTCACGTAAGCGTACGTGTAAGGTTGGTCCGGGCTGCTTCATCCCACAATACCGCTGAAGCAAGAAAAGACTAGTAGCGGCAAGAAAGTTGACAAATCCACGCCCACAACAAATTGTGTTCTACTCACGCAAGAAGAACTACGCATAGACCTAGCTCATGATGCCACTTTGGGGAACGTTGCAGAAAACAAAAATTTTCCTACTCGTTTCACCAAGATCATCTAGGAGTTCATCTAGCAACGAGTCACGAGATGCATCTACATACCTTTGTAGATCGCGAGCGGAAGCGTTCGTTAGAACGAGGTTGATGTTGTCGAACACGTCGTGATCCAAATCACCGATGACCAGCGCCGAACGGACGGCACCTCCGCGTTCAACACACGTACGGGACGGGAGACGTCTCCTCCTTCTTGATCCAGCAAGGGGGAAGGAGAGGTTGATGATGATCCAGCAGCACGACGGCGTGGTGGTGGATGCAGGGCGTCACGATAGCAGGGCTTCGCTGTGTTCTACGAGAGAGGAAGAAGTAACGGGGAGAGAGGAAGCACCAAAAGCGTGCGTTGCAAGTTCCTCCTCCCCCCCACTATATATAGGGGTGCCAGGGGGGCGCCGGCCCTGGTAGATGGGATCTACCAGGGGGGCGGCGGCCAGGGGTGGGGGGCTTGCCCCCCAAGCAAGGGGGCGCCCCCTTAGGGTTCCCCCCCCCCCCAACCCTAGGCGCATGGGCCTTGGGGGGCTGGCGCCCCAGCCCACTATGGGCTGGGTTCCCACCTATTTCAGCCCAAGGGGCCCTCCGGGATAGGTGGCCCTACCCGGTGGACCCCCGGGACCCTTCCGGTGGTCCCGGTACAATACCGGATACCCCGAAACTTGTCCCGATGGCCGAAACTGCACATCCTATATATAATTCTTTACCTCCGGACCATTCCGGAACTCCTCGTGACGTCCGGGATCTCATCCGGGACCCCGAACAATATTCGGGTTACTGCATATACATATCTTCACAACCCTAGCGTCACCGAACCTTAAGTGTGTAGACCCTACGGGTTCGGGAGACAAGCAGACATGACCGAGACGACTCTCCGGTCAATAACCAACAGCGGGATCTGGATACCCATGTTGGCTCCCACATGCTCCACGATGTTCTCATCGGATGAACCACGATGTCGAGGATTCAATCAACCCCGTATGCAATTCCCTTTGTCTATCGATATATTACTTGCCCGAGATTCGATCGTCGGTATCCCAATACCTCGTTCAATCTCGTTACCGGCAAGTCACTTTACTCGTACCGTAATGCATGATCCCGTGACCAGACACTTGGTCACTTTGAGCTCATTATGATGATGCATTACCGAGTGGGCCCAGTGATACCTCTCCGTCATACGGAGTGACAAATCCCAGTCTTGATCCGTGTCAACCCAACAGATACTTTCGGAGATACCCGTAGTCTACCTTTATAGTCACCCAGTTACGTTGTGACGTTTGGTATACCCAAAGCACTCCTACGGTATCCGGGAGTTACACGATCTCATGGTCTAAGGAAAAGATACTTGACATTGCAAAACTCTAGCAAAACGAACTACACGATCTTTATGCTATGTTTAGGATTGGGTCTTGTCCATCACATCATTCTCCTAATGATGTGATCTCGTTATCAATGACATCTTATGTCCATAGCCAGGAAACCATGACTATCTGTTGATGAACGAGCTAGTCAACTAGAGGCTTACTAGGGACATGTTGGTGTCTGTTATTCACACATGTATTACGATTTCCGGATAACACAATTATAGCATGAATAAAGACAATTACCATGAACAAGGAAATATAATAATAATGCTTTTATTATTGCCTCTAGGGCATATTTCCAACATAAACACCATCTGGGTCCCGACGACAATGGTAAAGAGTTCGATCAAAAGGTATACCGCTCCATGATTGGTTCTTTGCTTTATTTATGTGCATCTAGGCTAGATATCATGCTTAGTGTTTGCATGTGTGTCTGGTTCCAAGCGGCACCAAAGGAATCGCATCACTTAGCTGTGAAGCGAATTCTTCAATATTTGGCTCACACCCCAACACGAGGACTATGGTATCCAAAGGGCTCAGAGTTTGATCTAGTTGGATTCTCGGATGCTGATTATGCTGGTGACAAAGTGGATCGCAAGTCTACATCAGGCACATGTCATTTTCTGGGACGATCACTTCTATGTTGGTCTTCAAAGAAGCAGAACAGTGTATCTCTCTCCACTGCTGAATCTGAATACATTGCTACTGGATCTTGCTGCGCTCAGATTCTATGGATGAAGCAAACACTCAAGGACTATGTCATTCATCTGAAGCAAGTGCCACTCTACTGCGACAACGAAAGCGCCATCAGGATTGCTAACAACCCAGTTCAGCACTCGAAGACAAAGCACATTGAAATTCGTCATCACTTTCTCAGAGATCATGTCATGAAGGAAGATATTGATATCATACACGTCAACACTGAAGAGCAACTGGCAGATATCTTCACAAAGCCCTTAGATGAGAAAAGGTTTTGCAAGTTACGGTGTGAGCTAAATATCTTGGAATCCTCAAATGTCCTGTGATCAGGCACACTTCCTAACACTTGTGCATGTTGATGACTTAGATGTGCAACACACGAAGTAACGTATGTCTTCAATCAATGAAGACTTGCATTCTAAGTGTGAATACATTAACGTGGAATTTGACTTCGGAGCACAACGATAATTGTGCCCCGTGTCTGGGTCTAATACTTCCTACACGGTGGGTAACGCCACCACCAAATTCTTCCCTAAGAAGTGTTTCTGTCATGGCGTTACATTTGCAAAGTCTTGACTTTCTGTTTGTCTTCAGTGTTAACATGGCTTCACGTTTATCTTCAACGTACTGATTTGGTTTCTATCCTCTACAGCATTCACGTATAGCTATGGCTTCTTGCTGAATCTTTTGAACTAAGTGAATGTGATCGGAACCTAACCCCTCTATGCTTCTTTCCTAAGTCTATCTATCCAAATCATATGCAATATATTGACACTGTCAAAATGTCTTCTCTGCGTCCTTGTCAGCAAAATACACAGAGACAAACATTAATCCGTTTTCAATGCTAAATCCTTCCACCTGAAACCCGGAGAAGTGGGAACGACCACCCGACAATCCAGGCGTGCGTGGGAACGTGGAACAACCTCCGATGTGTTGCATGATAGCCACGTGTCCTTCAGATGTGAACCGCCAGGGGCACATGTGTAATAACACTGTGATGCCCCTGTCCCTATAAATACACGCCTCGCCCCGGTCATTATCTCTTCTTCCACTCTCGCACAAACCCTAGCGCCACCGCTAGCCCTCGACGACGCCGGCGACGAAGCGCTTAGCTATCGCGACCTCACTGACGCCGTCCTCACGCCGGCCGCGGACATCGTCTTCTCCACCATCACCGTAGGTGTCCTCCATAGCCAAGTTAGGGCACGGACGATCGAACTGCTCGGCCTCCTCTCCCACTCCGTCTAGCAGTTCCTCGTGTGGTAAATAAAACCTCCTTTTTACAGTCCTTTTGATCCGATAGATTCATCCTTTTCAACCACAAGTAGTTTCTGTTCCCATAAGTTGGATCTATCTCATACTGCATCTCATAACATGCCTAGTATATTCACTTATGCTTCACAAAGCAGTTAGATTCCTCACTTGTACTTATTCATGGATTCGTACAAATCTGGAACCAACTCTCTATCTATGAGTGAATGTCTTCGCACTATGAGGTCAGTGTCTTCTAAACTGATTTATCTTCAAAAATCTTCTGAGAATGCATATGACCTCTTCCCCTTCCCTCGCACCTTTAATGTTGTCACAGGTACGTGTGCGTGGGAGAATCCCTTGGTTCTCATAGTCTGCATTCATTTGTAGAGTTCTTACAGCATCATATAAATTCTCCTGAAGCCAGTTCTTGTCTGACCAGTAGACGGAAGACTTTGACAGCTTTGAAGCCTTTCAGTCTAAACTTCATGGCACCAGAAAAATCTGCAAGGAAGGGTGGCAGACAGCGTCGTGGTAACACCTCAAGAGATCCGCCTCCTGACCTCTATGAGTTGTACAAAACAGATCCGGAGGATGACTACAATCAGCGGAAAACTCGAATCCAATGGATTCGAATATATTGGACAGAACAATGGTTCAAGTACAGGTTCGTGACCCAGGAGTATGCTGAGAAGAATGCCATCAAGCGACCGTGGGGAGACATCCTATACATAAATCTTCAACCCAGGTCCAGAGCTGAAGCCATTGGACAAGGCTTCTATCCCTGCATGGTCCGTGGACCACAGCCTGTAGATGTAGACCCATCGTCATTGCTATGGTGTCGTGACGACAATCTGTTCAAGCACAACCTTCAGTTTGCCAGGAACTCGGCCAAAGAAAACAAGAAGTCGCGGGGATTAGACTTCAATCCAGGTCCCTCTGCTCCTCATGCCGATGGCTCACACGAAGCTGAACCCAATCTTGTTGGGCCCTTCTACAACCTAGAAGGTTTCATCACTCATATTATGGTTCAAGGGACCGCCGTGGATGAACCTGCAGATGACGTTGAATCTGACGAAGCGCCTACGCCACCGAAGCCAAAGAAGCTGAAGAAACCTAAGGCTTCGAAGCCTGCCCCTGCACCAAAAGTTTCATGGGCGAAGCCTCTGGCCACTGCACCTCCTGAACACAGTGTGCAGTCTAAAGATCTGTCATGCATCTCCAAGCCCTCCAAAGTGAAGATGCCCATGCAACCCACCAGCCAAGCACTGACCCCTGCTGCTGTTCTGCGCAACGAGAATGACGCCATTGATCTGTCCAGCGATGACGACCTTGGTGATGACGCTCTTGAGCAGTTGATCAAGAGCAAGCAAGAGGCAGAAATCTTCAATGACCTTCCTCTCTTTGATGTTGAAATCATCAACACGTTCATTAATGAGTGGTTTGACAGCCCAGTTGTTAGCTTTGATGATCTTCAGCTTCCCATTGGCCTCAGCGTCGCCTTCCATGGAGCCATTGTTGCTGAGCTGGCTCTAGCTCAGAAAATTGTCGAGCTGAAGCATAAGATAGATTATGAAAAAGCTCAGTTCAAGAAGCATACGGCCAAACTCAATGTTGAAGACATTCAAAACTTCCAGGTCATGATGCATGAGCTCAAGGAAGCATTCCGAACCAAACACGAAGAAGCCAAAGGTTCTCGTGAGCGCATGTAAGATCTTGCTGCTAAATGTGTTCAGGGATACAATGAAGATGAAAAGTGCAAGGCCTTGGGGCGACCAGGCATCGACCCTAGAATGGCGGCCAAGAAGAAGAAGAAGCCAGCTGTGGCAGAACCCGAAGCACCAAGGTAGGAAGTACATCAAATTGTCTTCCCAGCTAGTATGACATGCTCGAAGCCTAAGGTCCCCACAGTGGCTTCCGAACTGAAGAAAACAAGGGCAGCTGAAGCCAGAAAGCACAAAACCAAGGCCACCACTGATGATGCTCCTCCAACTAAGAAACGTAAAACCAAGAAGAGAGATCGGGCTGCTCCCACAGAGCCCCTTGAGGTCGAGCCAATCTCAGTGGCTCGTCCTGCGTCTGAAAATCAAGAACGCTAAGTGGTAGTTCATGAGCCTGCTTCCACAAGGCTCATGAAGCTAAAGACAATCCAGCTATTGACCCCACCGCAGCTGAAGACATTGGTCCTCACGACAATGTTGAAGATGATGAAGTCCTTCCTCAGATCGAGCACCAGTTGGTATCATCGCCTGTGCTCACGCACAACGAACTCATCAGCATTGCTCGTCCTCTGACGCCAACTGCTCAGGATGCATCGTGGGCTGATCACCCACAACGACAAGACACCCCAAGTTCTCCCCAACCACAAGTCACCTCACCCGTGCAAGATGACGATGACTTTGAGGCCTGTAAGTGCATCTAGTGCCACCCCTAGTTGCTTTTGGAGTATTGACGACAAACCTAGTTGAGGGACTAATGTGTTTGTGAGAATTGCAAGATAACACAGGTAGAAGTCCCTCATTGATTCGGTTTTCCTACCAGAGATGACCCCTAAAAATGTAAGACGACATTGAAGTCAAAGGTGGTATGTGAAGACATTCACATTGAAGACTATGAAAAGAGAAGACATCGCATGAAGACTATGGAGCATGAAGACTTAGTTCTTTCGTCGTTCTTTTTCTTCTTTGTTGAGTCATAGGAACCACCGTACTGTTAAGTGGGGTCCAAGTGAACCAGTCAGAATGACTGAAGTGATGCTTAACCAAAATCCTATGTCTTCGAGTGAAGACTATGAGAGCAAATCTTGTCCAGAGTTGGATAAGTCAGCTTTGCTTGTAGCTCAAGTAAAGTTGTCATGTGTGTTTGAAATCTGGCCGTTGGAACACGTGTCAGTTCCTTAGTGACCAAGGGTCATTTCAGACAAATCAGGTCGGGTTGCCTAGTGGCTATAAATAGTCCACCCCCTACAACCATAAACGGTTGGCTGCTTAGAGTTAGTACACGGCTTTTGTCGTTTGAGAGCAACCCACCTCGAAGCCTTTGAGAGAGAATTCCTTGCGAGGATAAAGCCCTAAACACCCAGAGCCAAAGAGTGTTAGGCATCACTTAAGTCTTCCTGTCTGTGTGATCTGAAGACTTATTACACTTGAGGACTGTGAATCCTCCAGCCGGTTAGGCATCATGTTCTGAGCATCTAAGAGTCATTGTGGATCGCCGGTGAACGAAGTCTGTGAAGGTTTGGAAGTCTACCTTGAAGACTTACCAGAGTGATTGGGCGAGGTCTGTGTGACCTTAGCTCAAGGGGAATACGGTGATGACTGAGTGTCCTAAGCTGTGTGTTCAGGACTGGGTGTCCGAGACTGTGTGTCCTCAGGTTTAAATACCTAGCCGCCCTAACCAGACGTACAACTGTCACCGAGTTGGAACTGGTCTACCAAACCTTTGTCTTCACCAAGCTCACTGGTTCTATCCTTCCCATCTCGTTATTTACAGTTGGTCCTTGTGTAGTCATTGCCTATTTGCATTGTCCATTTGTCTTCATTGTGTGACTGTTTGTTCAGATTGGTTTCATATTATCTTCCATCCTGATCCGTACTGCCTAGCTGCTGTTAGTCTTTGTGCTTTCACTTCATTGAATACTTGACTATGGCTTGTCTAGGGTAGTCTACCTTCCGTTGCATGGTTATAGGTTCATTTCTATCATTTGTCTTCAAAACTCCCATGTTTTGAAGACTTTCATAAAAATTTCCTATTCACCCCCTCTAGTTGATCTAACGCACTTTCAATTGGTATCAGAGCAAGGTACTCCCTTGTTCTGTGTGATTTGGTTTAACCGCCTGGAGTTTTAGTTATGTCGACCACAGGAATGAAGACTGTGTCATGCCCCATCTTTGACGGTCACGAGTATCCCAAGTGGAAGGCCATGATGAAGAAGCGCCTCATGGCGATGAACAGCGAGCTGTGGACCGTCACTGAGATTGGTCTGACCGATCTATGCAAGATGGCGGAAGCTGATGACATTCGCAAGTACACTCTTCTCAACCTCATGGCAAAGGACGTCATCTGCTTCTGTCTGTCTCAAAATCAGTTCAGGAATATCATGCATCTCGATCATGCAAAGCTTATCTGGGACCGTCTCTCTAAGGTCTATGAAGGTCATTGAACTCGTCATGATCCTTGGTTTGAGGACTTTAAGGAATCTCTCAAAGCGATGACATTCGAACCAGAATCATCATCTTCTGCATCATGCCTTATGGCAAAAGATGCTAAGGTAACTGAATGCTATCTATTTGAATCCAGTGATGATGAATCTGGTGATGAATTTGGACCCAGCTATGCAAAACTTGCTTCCCTTGCCACTAAACAACAGAAAGCTATGGAGCATATTCAAAAACTGTTAGACAAAAGCGATGACATGTTGGACGCTGAAATGACTTGATCTCAGTCCTTAATTGAAGACATAAAAAATCTTCATGTTAAGTATGAGGAACTTGAAAGTCATCATGAAATGCTCTCAACAACTCATGAAAAGCTCTCCTATGATTATCTTCAAAGGAAGCAAGAACTCGAGAAATTGAGAGCGGCTCATGAAGATCTTCAAAAGGAAAACGAGTCACTTCGCGCTGAACAGATCAGTCCCGCTCAGGAAGGATTTGAACCACCATGTCTTAAATGCCTTGAGCGTGATAACGCTACTTCTGTTGCTGAATGTTCTACTGCTGCTACTATTGCAATATCTTCAATAGTTGATGTGGTAACTAACCCCTCTACCGAGGATGCCACTGCTATTGCTGATGAGAATGCTAGGTTGAAGACATTGCTTGAAACAGGGATGTTCAAAAGTCTCAAAGGGCATCAGACACTATGTGATGTTCTCAAAAGGCAGATCCTGAACCAAAACCCTAGGAAAGAGGGTGTTGGGTTTGAAAGGAAAATGAATGCTGATGGCTCTTACTGGAAACCTGAGTAGTACCCCAAAACCACATGGGTTGCTGCAAAGGAACCTTCAGTGGATCCATCCACCCTATCTGGCTTCACTTGTGCTAATCCCATTGTTATTGATGAATCCTTTGATGCAAACTATAAACTGTTTAAGAATCAGAATGGTGAAGTGTTTGCCAGGTATGTTGGTACTAACTGCAGGAATGGGCCGCCTATGAAGAAAGTATGGGTGCCGAAAAGGTGTTTGGAGAATCTTCCTGTGAATGTCTTCATGACACCACAAGTGAAGAAGACAAACCCCAGACCACAGGCTTCATATGGTCCAAAGGCTTCATATAGACAAAGGACTCACCTGAGTCGCACTAATGCAAATGTTTTGCAGGGAAGCCATACTCATGCCTATGAATATGAGCGCGTTTCATCAAACCGCCATGTTCATAAGACCAAGAACTACTCTGCTTATTCTTATGAGTATTATTGTCCACCTGCAAGACTTTTTGCTAGGGCTCTAAAGCCAAAGTTCTCAGATGCTGCACTTAGACTCATTGCTTCGAAGCCACCCTTGAAGATGTGGGTGGCTAAGAAAGCTTAACTCTCTTTTGCAGGGAAAGGTCTCTAACCGAAAACCAAAATCGTCTGAAGCTATTACTGGGGACCTTAAACATCTTGTAGGGCGCAAGATCAAATGCCCAAATGGTCTTATTATGTATTTTGTTCCTGAGTCGCTTGCTACTTTCCCTATCAGTCCTAACCTTGATCTAAGCTTTCATAATCCACCTGCTCGTCAAATGTTTATGCTTCACAATTCTCTTCGTGAAGCCTATCCCCCTAACTGCACTGTAGGGTACGACACCAGCTGCTTCAGAATGGATTATTGATAGTGGGTGTACTAATCACATGACTGACAAGCGAAGTCTTCTTATGGACTCAACCTTACGTCCATCTGACAAAAGTCACATCACATTTGCTGACACTGGTAAAAGCAAGGTACTGGGTCTGGGTAGAGTTGCAATCTCAAGGGATCAACACATGGATAAAGTCATGCTTATTGAATCCCTTGGTTTCAACTTAATGTCTGTCTCAATGCTTTGCGATTTAAACATGATTGTGATGTTTGGAAAATATCGTTGCCTTGTTCTAATGGAATCTGATAAGTCTCTAGTTTTTGAAGGGTATCAGAAAGATGATTTGTACATGGTAGATTTCTCAGCAGGACCCCAACTTGCCGTATGTCTTCTAGCAAAAGCTTCAGAATGTCGGCTCTGGCATCGGAGGCTAGGGCATGCTGGCATGAGGAACTTGCACACTCTTGCAAGAAATAAGCATGTCATAGGCATCAAGGGCGTGAAGTTCAAGAAGGATCACTTATGCGATGCCTGTGAAGCAGGAAAGATGACGAGGGCCAAGCATCCCTCGAAGACAATCATGACAACGACTCAACCCTTCGAACTGCTCCACATGGATCTTTTCGGTCCCACTCATTACTCAACTCTTACTACTACTGCTTGTCTCTATGGCTTTGTCATTGTTGATGATTATTCAAGATATACTTGGGTGCATATAATCCTCTACAAGACTGAAGTGCAGGATGTCTTCAGACGCTTCACCAATCGAGCAATGAACAACTATGGCGTCAAGATAAAGCACATCAGAAGTGACAATGGCACTGAATTCAAGAACACTGGCCTAGATACATATCTTGATACTTTGGGCATCACACATGAATTCTCAGCTCCGTACACGCCACAGCAGAATGGCGTCGTCGAACGCAAGAACAGAACACTTATTGAGATGGCTCGGACGATGCTTGATGAATACAAGACTCCAAGAAAATTCTGGCCTGAAGCCATTGATACGGCATGCCATATCATCAACCGTGTTTATCTTCACAAGCTTCTGAACAAGACATCCTATGAGCTCCTTACTAGCAAGAAGCCAAATGTCAGTTACTTCAGACTATTTGGTGACAGGTGCTGGATCAAGGATCCACATCACACTTCAAAATTTGCACCAAAAGCACATGAAGGTTTTATGCTTGGATATGGAAAGGATTCGCACTCCTACAGAGTCTTCAACCTGTTTCACTATAAAGTGGTTGAAACTGTGGATGTGCGGTTCGATGAGACTAACGGCTCGCAAAGAGAGCACCTGCCAAATGTGCTAGATGAAGTTCCATCCGGTGAATCAATCAAACTTATGGGAACTGGAGAAATCATACCATTCGAAGCTCAGCCTGAAGAGGAACTTATCATCTCCGCACCTGATCAACCTGAAGACAATGCTCAGCCTGAAGACAATCCTTCTAGCGATGAAAATGATCAGTAAGAGCAAAATCTTCGTTCTGTACATCCTCGTGTTGCAAATGAAGTGCAGATTGAGAAAATAATTGATAGCATCAATGCACCAGGTCCACTCACTCATTCAAGGGCAACACAGCTAGCTAATTTCTGTGGGCACTTCGCATTCGTATCAATATCTGAACCCAAGAAAGTTGATGAAGCCTTCATGGAACCTGAATGGATTCAAGCTATGCAAGAAGAGCTTCAACAGTTTGAGCTGAATAATGTATGGGAACTGGTTAAGCGTCCTGATCCTCGCAAGCACAATATAATAGGCACCAAATGGATATATCGCAACAAGCAAGATGAGCATGGTCAAGTTGTCAGAAACAAAGCTCGTCTTGTCGCTCAAGGATATACTCAAGTTGAAGGGATTGACTTGAAGCCATACACATACTGTTGGCCTATGCAAATCGTCATAACATTCTTCTGCATCAAATGGATGGGAAGAGCACTTTTCTCAATGTTGGGGAACGTAGTAATTTCAAAAAATTTCCTACGCACACGCAAGATCATGGTGATGCATAGCAACGAGGGGGAGAGTCTGATCTACGTACCCTTGTAGATCGCAAACGGAAGCGTTATATCAACGCGGTTGATGTAGTCGAACGTCTTCACGATTCGACCGATCCAAGCACCGTTACTCCGGCACCTCCGAGTTCTTGGCACACGTACAGCTCGATGACACTCCCCGGGCTCCGATCCAGCAAAGCTTCGGGGAGGAGTTCCGTCAGCACGACGGCGTGGTGACGATCTTGATGTTCTACTGTCGCAGGGCTTCGCCTAAGCACCGCTACAATATGACCGAGGTGGAATATGGTGGCAGGGGGCACCGCACACGGCTAAGGAACGATCACGTGGATCAACTTGTGTGTCTATGGGGTGCCCCCTGCCTTAGTATATAAAGGATGGAGGAGGAGGAGGCCGACCAAGGCTATCGGTGCGGCCAGGATGGGAGTCCTACTAGGACTCCAAGTCCTAGTAGGAGTCCATCAAGAGGGGAGGAAGGGAGAAGGAAGTGGAGGAGTAGGAAAGGTGGCCGGCCCCCTTTTCCCTAGTCCAATTCGGACTAGAGGGGAGGGGGCGCAGGAGCCTTTTTCCTCTTCCCACTAAAGCCCATCAAGGCCCATTACTTCTCCTGTAACTACCCGGTACTCCGAAAAATACCCGAATCACTCGGAACCTTTCCGATGTCCGAATATAGTCGTCCAATATATCGATCTTTACGTCTCGACCATTTCGAGACTTCTCGTCATGTCCCCGATCTCATCCGGGACTCCGAACTCCTTCGGTACATCAAAACTCATAAACTCATAATATAACTGTCATTGAAACCTTAAGCGTGCGGACCCTACGGTTCGAGAACAATGTAGACATGACCGAGACACGTCTCCGGTCAATAACCAATAGCGGGACCTGGATGCCCATATTGGCTCCTACATATTCTACGAAGATCTTTATCGGTCAGACCGCATAACAACATACGTTGTTCCCTTTGTCATCGGTATGTTACTTGCCTGAGATTCGATCATCGGTATCCAATACCTAGTTCAATCTCGTTACCGGCAAGTCTCTTTACTCGTTCTGTAATACATCATCTCACAACTAACATATTAGTTGCAGTGCTTGCAAGGCTTATGTGATGTGCATTACCGAGAGGGCCCAGAGATACCTCTCCGACAATCGGAGTGACAAATCCTAATCTCGAAATACGCCAACCCAACATCTACCTTTGGAGACACCTGTAGTACTCCTTTATAATCACCCAGTTACGTTGTGACGTTTGGTAGCACCCAAAGTGTTCCTCCGACAAACGGGAGTTGCATAATCTCATAGTCATAGGAACATGTATAAGTCATGAAGAAAGCAATAGCAACATACTAAACGATCGGGTGCTAAGCTAATGGAATGGGTCATGTCAATCAGATCATTCAACTAATGATGTGATCCCGTTAATCAAATAACAACTCTTTGTTCATGGTTAGGAAACATAACCATCTTTGATTAACGAGCTAGTCAAGTAGAGGCATACTAGTGACACTCTGTTTGTCTATGTATTCACACATGTATTATGTTTCCGGTTAATACAATTCTAGCATGAATAATAAACATTTATCATGATATAAGGAAATAAATAATAACTTTATTATTGCCTCTAGGGCATATTTCCTTCAGTCTCCCACTTGCACTAGAGTCAATAATCTAGTTCACATCGCCATGTGATTTAACAGCAATAGTTTACATCGCCATGTGATTAACACCCATAGTTCACATCGTCATGTGACCAACACTCAAAGGTTTTACTAGAGTCAGTAATCTAGTTCACATATCTATGTGATTAACACCCAAAGAGTACTAAGGTGTGATCATGTTTTGCTTGTGAGATAATTTTAGTCAACGGGTCTATCACATTCAGATCCGTAAGTATTTTGCAAATTTCTATGTCAACAATGCTCTGCATGGAGCTACTCTAGCTAATTGCTCCCACTTTCAATATGTATCCAGATTGAGACTTAGAGTCATCTAGATTAGTGTCAAAACTTGCATCGGCATAACCCTTTACGACGAACCTTTTGTCACGTCCATAATCGAGAAACATATCCTTATTTCAGTAAGGATAATTCTGACCGCTGTCCAGTGATCTACTCCTAGATCACTATTGTACTCCCTTGCCTAATCAATGCAGGGTATACAATAGATCTGGTATACAGCATGACATACTTTATAGAACCTATGGCCAAGGCATAGGGAATGACTTTCATTCTCTTTCTATCTTCTGCCGTGGTCGAGCTTTGAGTCTTACTCAACTTCACACCTTGTAATACAGGCAAGAACTCTTTCTTTGACTGCTCCATTTTGAACTACTTCAAAATCTTGTCAAGGTATGTATTTATTGAAAAAACATATCAAGCATCTTGATCTATCTCTATAGATCTTGATGCTCAATATGTAAGCAGCTTTACCGAAGTCTTTCTTTGAAAAACTCCTTTCAAACACTCCTTTATGCTTTACAGAATAATTCTACATTATTTCCGATCAACAATATGTCATTCACATATACTTTATCAGAAATGCTGTAGTGCTCCCACTCACTTTCTTGTAAATACAGGCTTCACCACAAGTCTGTATAAAACTATATGCTTTGATCAACTTATCAAAGCGTGTATTCCAACTCTGAGATGCTTGCACCAGTCCATAGATGAATCGCTGGAGCTTGCATATTTTATTAGCACCTTTCGGATTGACAAAACCTTCTGGTTGCATCATATACAACTCTTCTTTAATAAATCCATTAAGGAATGCATTTTTGTTTATCCGTTTGCCAGATTTCATAAAATGCGGGAATTACTAACATGATTCGGATAGACTCAAGCATAGATACGAGTGAGAAGCTCTCATCGTAGTCTACACCTTGAACTTGTCGAAAACCTTTTGCGACAATTCTAGCTTTGTAGATAGTAACACTACTATCAACGTCCGTCTTCCTCTTGAAGATCCATTTATTTTCTATGTCTTGCCGATCATCGGGCAAGTCAACCAAAGTCCACACTTTGTTCTCATACATGGATCCCATCTCAGATTTCATGGCCTCAAGCCATTTCTCGGAATTTGGGCTCATCATCGCTTCCTCATAGTTCGTAGGTTCGTCATGGTCAAGTAACATGACCTCCAGAACAGGATTACCGTACCACTCTGGTGCGGATCTCACTCTGGTTTACCTACGAGATTCGGTAGTAACTTGATCTGAAGTTACATGATCATCATCATTAGCTTCCTCACTAATTGGTGTAGTAGTCACAAGAACAGATTTTTGTGATGAACTACTTTCCAATAAGGTAGAAGGTACAATTACCTTATCAAGTTTTCTACTTTCCTCCCACTCACTTCTTTCAAGAGAAACTCCTTCTCTAGAAAGGATCCATTATAAGCAACGAATGTCTTGCCTTAGGATCTGTGATAGAAGGTGTACCCAACAGTCTCTTTTGGGTATCCTATGAAGACATATTTCTCCGATTTGGGTTTGAGCTTATCAGGATGAAACTTTTTCTCATAAGCATCGCAACCCCAAACTTCAAGAAACGACAACTTTGGTTTCTTGCCAAACCATAGTTCATAAGGCGTCGTCTCGACGGATATAGATGGTGCCCCTTTTTAACGTGAATGCAGCTATCTCTAATGCATGACCCCAAAAACGATAGTGGTAAATCGGTAAGAAACATCATAGATTGCACTATATCCAATAAAGTACGGTTATGACGTTCGGACACACCATTATGATGTGGTGTTCCAGGTGGCGTGAGTAGTGAAACTATTTCACATTGTTTTAACTGAAGACCAAACTCGTAACTCAAATACTCTTTTCCACGATCAGAACATAGAAACTTTATTTTCTTGTTACGATGATTTTCCACTTCACTCTGAAATTATATGAACTTTTCAAATGTATCAGACTTCTATTTCATTAAGTAGATATACCCATATCTGCTCAAATCATCTGTGAAGGTCAGAAAATAATGATACTTGCTGCAAGCCTTAAATATTCATCGGACCACATACATCAATATGTATGATTTCCAACAAATCTGTTGCTTGCTCCATTGTTCCGGAGAACGGCGTTTTAGTCATCTTGCCCAAAAGGCATGGTTCGCAAGCATCAAGTGATTCATAATCAAGTGATTCCAAAATCCCATCAGCATGGAGTTTCTTCATGCGCTTTACACCAATATGACCTAAACGGCAGTGCCACAAATAAGTTACACTATCATTATTAACTTCGCATCTTTTGGTTTCAATATTATGAATATGTGTATCACTAAGATCGAGATCCAATGAACTATTTTCATTGGGTGTGTAACCATATAAGGTTTTATTCATGTAAACAGAACAACAATTTATTCTTTTACTTAAATGAATAACCGTATTACAATAAACATGATGAAATCATATTCATGCTCAACGCAAACACCAAATAACACTTATTTAGGTTCAACACTAATCCCGAAAGTATAGGGAGTGTGCGATGATGATCATATCAATCTTGGAACCACTTCCAACACACATCGTCACTTCACCCTTAACTAGTTTCTGTTCATTCTGCAACTCCCGTTTCGAGTTACTACTCTTAGCAACTGAACTAGCATCAAATACTAAGGGGTTGCTATAAACACTAGTAAAGTACACATCAATAACATGTATATCAAATATACTTATGTTCACTTTGCCATCCTTCTTATCTGCCAATCACTTGGGGTAGTTCCGCTTCCAGTGACCAGTCCCTTTGTAGTAGAAGCACTTAGTCTCAGGCTTAGGATCAGACTTGGGCTTCTTCACTTGAGCAGCAACTTGCTTGCCGTTCTTCTTGAAGTTCCCCTTCTTCCCTTTGCCCTTTTCTTGAAACTAGTGGTCTTGTCAACCATCAACACTTGATGTTTTTCTTGATTTCTACCTTCGTTGATTTCAGCATCACGAAGAGCTTGGGAGTTGTTTCCGTTATCCCTTGCATATTATAGTTCATTACGAAGTTCTACTAACTTGGTGATGGTGACTAGAGAATTCTGTCAATCACTATCTTATCTGGAAGATTAACTCCCACTTGATTCAAGCGATTGTAGTACCCAGACAATCTGAGCACATGCTCACTAGTTGAGCGATTCTCCTCCATCTTTTAGCTATAGAACTTGTTGGAGACTTCATATCTCTCAACTCGGGTATTTTCTTGAAATATTAACTTCAACTCCTGGAACATCTCATATGGTCCATGACGTTCAAAACGTCTTTGAAGTCCTGATTCTAAGCCATTAAGCATGGTGCACTTAACTATCAAGTAGTCATCATATTGAGCTAGCCAAACGTTCATAACGTCTGCATCTGCTCCTGCAATAGGTCACCTAGCGGTGCATCAAGGACATAATTCTTCTGTGTAGCAATGAGGATAAACCTCAGATCACGGATCCAATCCGCATCATTGCTACTAACATCTTTCAACACAATTTTCTCTAGGAACATATCAAAAATAAACACAGGGAAGCAACAACGCGAGCTATTGATCTACAACATAATTTGCAAAATACTACCAGGACTAAGTTCATGATAAATTTAAGTTCAATTTAATCATATTACTTAAGAACTCCCACTTAGATAGACATCCCTCTAATCCTCTAAGTGATCACGTGATCCAAATCAACTAAACCATAACCGATCATCACGTGAGATGGAGTAGTTTTCAATGGTGAACATCATTATGTTGATCATATCTACTATATGATTCACGCTTGACCTTTCGGTCTCCGTGTTCCGAGGCCATATCTGCATATGCTAGGCTCGTCAAGTTTAACCTGAGTATTTTGCGTGTGCAAAACTAGCTTGCACCCGTTGTAGATGGACGTAGAGCTTATCACACCCGATCATCACGTGGTGTCTGGGCACGACGAACTTTGGCAATGGTGCATACTCAGGGAGAACACTTCTTGAGAATTTAGTGAGAGATCATCTTATAATGCTACCGTCAATCAAAGCAAGATAAGATGCATAAAAAGATAAACATCACATGCAATCAATATAAGTGATATGATATGGCCATCATCATCTTGTGCTTGTGATCTCCATCTCCGAAGCACCGACATGATCACCATCGTCACCGGCACGACACCTTGATCTCCATCGTAGCATCGTTGTTGTCTCGCCAATCTTATGCTTCCACGACTATCACTACCGCTTAGTAATAAAGTAAATCATTACATGGCGATTGCATTGCATACAATAAAGCGACAACCATATGGCTCCTGCCAGTTGCCGATAACTTGGTTACAAAACATGATCATCTCATACAATAAAATTTAGCATCATGCCTTGACCATATCACATCACAACATGCCCTGCAAAAACAAGTTAGACGTCCTCTACTTTGTTGTTGCATGTTTTACGTGGCTGCTACGGGCTTAAGTAAGAACCAATCTCACCTACGCATCATAACCACAACGATAGTTTGTCAAATAGACTCCGTTTTAACCTTCGCAAGGACCGGGCGTAGCAACACTCGGTTCAACTAAAGTTGGAGAGACAGTCGCCCGCAAGCCACCTGTGTGCAAAGCACGTCGGGGGAACCGGTCTCGCGTAAGCGTACGCGTAAGGTTGGTCCGGGTCGTCTCGTCCAACAATACCGCCGAACCAAAGTATGACATGCTGGTAGGCAGTATGACTTGTATCGCCCACAACTCACTTGTGTTCTACTCATGCATATAACATCAAACCATAAAACCTAGGCTCGGATGCCACTGTTGGGGAACGTAGTAATTTCAAAAAAATTCCTACGCACACGCAAGATCATGGTGATGCATAGCAACGAGGGGGAGAGTCTGATCTATGTACCCTTGTAGATCGCAAGCGGAAGCGTTATATCAACGCGGTTGATGTAGTCGAACGTCTTCACGATTCGACCGATCCAAGCACCGTTACTCCGACACCTCCGAGTTCTTGGCACACGTACAGCTCGATGACACTCCCCGGGCTCCGATCCAGCAAAGCTTCGGGGAGGAGTTCCGTCAGCACGACGGCGTGGTGACGATCTTGATGTTCTACTGTCGCAGGGCTTCGCCTAAGCACCGCTACAATATGACCGAGGTGGAATATGATGGCAGGGGGCACCGCACACGGCTAAGGAACGATCACGTGGATCAACTTGTGTGTCTATGGGGTGCCCCCTGCCTCAGTATATAAAGGATGGAGGAGGAGGAGGCCGGCCAAGGCTATTGGTGCGGCTAGGATGGGAGTCCTACTAGGACTCCAAGTCCTAGTAGGAGTCCATCAAGAGGGGAGGAAGGGAGAAGGAAGTGGAGGAGTAGGAAAGGTGGCCGGCCCCCTTTTCCCTAGTCCAATTCGGACTAGAGGGGAGGGGGGCGCAGGAGCCTTTTTCCTCTTCCCACTAAAGCCCATCAAGGCCCATTACTTCTCCCGTAACTACCCGGTACTCCGAAAAATACCCGAATCACTCGGAACCTTTCCGATGTCCGAATATAGTCGTCCAATATATCGATCTTTACGTCTCGACCATTTCGAGACTCCTCATCATGTCCCCGATCTCATCCGGGACTCCGAACTCCTTCGGCACATCAAAACTCATAAACTCATAATATAACTGTCATTGAAACCTTAAGCGTGCGGACCCTACGGTTCGAGAACAATGTAGACATGACCGAGACACGTCTCCGGTCAATAACCAATAGCGGGACCTGGATGCCCATATTGGCTCCTACATATTCTACGAAGATCTTTATCGGTCAGACCGCATAACAACATACGTTGTTCCCTTTGTCATCGGTATGTTACTTGCCCGAGATTCGATCGTCGGTATCCAATACCTAGTTCAATCTCGTTACCGGCAAGTCTCTTTACTCGTTCCGTAATACATCATCTCACAACTAACATATTAGTTGCAGTGCTTGCAAGGCTTATGTGATGTGCATTACCGAGAGGGCCCAGAGATACCTCTCCGACAATCGGAGTGACAAATCCTAATCTCGAAATACGCCAACCCAACATCTACCTTTGGAGACACCTGTAGTACTCCTTTATAATCACGCAGTTACGTTGTGACGTTTGGTAGCACCCAAAGTGTTCCTCCGGCAAACGGGAGTTGCATAATCTCATAGTCATAGGAACATGTATAAGTCATGAAGAAAGCAATAGCAACATACTAAACGATCGGGTGCTAAGCTAATGGAATGGGTCATGTCAATCAGATCATTCAACTAATGATGTGATCCCGTTAATCAAATAACAACTCTTTGCTCATGGTTAGGAAACATAACCATCTTTGATTAACGAGCTAGTCAAGTAGAGGCATACTAGTGACACTCTGTTTGTCTATGTATTCACACATGTATTATGTTTCCGGTTAATACAATTCTAGCATGAATAATAAACATTTATCATGATATAAGGAAATAAATAATAACTTTATTATTGCCTCTAGGGCATATTTCCTTCACTCAATGGCAAGATTGACGAAGAAGTGTATGTTGCACAACCGCCTGGCTTTGAAGATCCAAAACATCCTGATAGGGTGTACAAGCTCAACAAGGCACTGTATGGCCTCAAACAAGCCCCTAGGGCTTGGTATGACACAGTCAAAGACTTCCTGAAGAGCAAAGGCTTCAAACCTGGTTCCCTCGACCCCACTCTCTTCACGAAGACATATGATGGTGAACTGCCTATGTGCCAAATATATGTGGATGACATTATCTCTTCGGCTGCACCAATCAGAAATACACTGATGAGTTTGGATATATGATGCAAGAGCAATATCAGATGTCCATGATGGGAGAGCTGAAGTTCTTCCTTGGTCTTCAAATACGTCAGCAACGCAACGACATCTTTATATCTCAAGACAAATACCTCAAAGATTGCCTGAAGAAATTTGGAATGCAATATTGCAAAGGCTACACGACGCCAATGCCAGCCAAACATCATCTGGGTCCCGACGACAATGGTAAAGAGTTCGATCAAAAGGTATATCGCTCCATGATTGGTTCCTTGCTTTATTTATGTGCATCTAGGCCAGATATCATGCTTAGTGTTTGCATATGTGCTCGGTTCCAAGCGGCACCAAAGGAATCGCATCACTTAGCTGTGAAGCGAATTCTCAGATATTTGGCTCACACCCCAACACTAGGATTATGGTATCCAAAGGGCTCAGAGTTTCATCTAGTTGGATTCTCGGATGCTGATTATGCTGGTGACAAGGTGGATCACAAGTCTACATCAGGCACATATCATTTTCTGGGACGATCACTTGTATGTTGGTCTTCAAAGAAGCAGAACTGTGTATCTCTCTCCACTACTGAATCTGAATACATTGCTGCTGGATCTTGCTGCGCTCAGCTTCTATGGATGAAGCAAACACTCAAAGACTATGGCATTCACCTGAAGCAAGTACCACTCTACTGCGACAATGAAAGCGCCATCAAGATTGCCAACAACCCAGTTCAGCACTCGAAGACAAAGCACATTGAAATTCGTCATCACTTTCTCAGAGATCATGTTGTGAAGGAACATATTGATATCATACACGTCAACACTTAAGAGCAATTGGCAGATATCTTCACCAAGCCCTTGGATGAGAAGAAGTTTTGCAAGTTACGGTGTGAGCTAAATATCTTGGAATCCTCAAATGTCCTGTGATCAGGCACACATCCTAACACTTATGCATGTTGATGACTTAGATGTGCAACACACGAAGTAAAGTATATCTTCAATCAATGAAGACTTACATTCTGAGTGTGAATACATTAACGTGGAATTTGACTTCGGAGCGCCATGATAATTGTGCGCCGTGTCTGAGTCTAATACTTCCTATACGGTGGGTAACGCCACCACCAAATTCTTCTGTTTGAAGTGTTTTACCCATGGCGTTACATGTGCTATGTCTTGACATTTTGTTTGTCTTCATTTTCAACTTGTCTTCATGCATATCTTCACTATGTTGACTTGATTGTCTTCTGATATATACATACTAGTGTTATGTCCTCTACAGCATTCACTTATAGCTATGTCTTCCTTGTTGAATCTTTTGAACTAAGTGAATGTGATCGGACCCTAGTCTCTCTATGCTTTCTATCTCAAACTCTATCTGTCCAAATCATATGCATTCTATTGAAATTATCGAATGTCTTCTCTGCGTCCTAGTCAGCAGAAGATACAGAGACAAACATTAAGTCTGTTTTCAATGCTAATTCCTTCACCTGAAACCTGGAGAAGTGGGAACGACCACCCGACAATCCAGGCGTGCGTGGGAACGTGGAACAACCTCCGATATGTTGCATGATGGCCACGTGTCCTTCAGATGTGAATCGCCAGGGGCACTTGTGTAATAACACTATGCCGTCCCTGTCCCTATAAATACACGCCTCACCACAGTCATTATCCTTTCTTCCACTCTCGCACAAACCCTAACGCCACCGCTAGCCCTCGATGACGCCGGCGACGAAGTGCTTAGCTACCGCGACCTCATCGACGCCGTCTTCACGCCGGCCGCGGACATCGTCTTCTCCACCGTCGCCGTAGGTGTCCTCTGTCGCCAAGTTAGGGCACAGACGATCGAACTGCTCGGCCTCCTCTCCCACTCCGTCTAGCAGTTCTTCGTGTGGTAAATAAAACTTCCTTTTTACGGCCCCTTTGATCCTATAGATTCATCACTTTCTACCACAAGAAGTTTCTATTCACACAAGTTGGATCTATTTCATACTGCATCTCATAATATGCCTAGTATGTTCACTTATGCTTCACAAAGTAGTTAGATTCCTCACTTGTACTGATCCGTGGATTCGTACAAATCTGGAACCAACTCTCTATCTATGAGTGAATGTCTTCGCACTATGAGGTCAATGTCTTCTAAACTGATTTATCTTCAAAATCTTCTGAGAATGCATATGACCTCTTCCCCTTCCCTCGCACCTTAATGTTGTCACAGGTACATGTCCGTGGGAGAATCCCTTGGTTCTCATAGTCTGCATTCATTTGCAGAATTCTTACAGCA
Organism: Triticum monococcum; assembly: GCA_034509565.1. Taxonomy (NCBI): domain Eukaryota; kingdom Viridiplantae; phylum Streptophyta; class Magnoliopsida; order Poales; family Poaceae; genus Triticum; species Triticum monococcum. The sequence goes on along the minus strand of CM067845.1, from coordinate 496,957,506 downwards.
TCATATAAATTCTCCCGAAGCCAGTTCCTGTTTGACCAGAAAGCGAAAGCCTTTAAAGCCTTTAAACATGTTGAAGCCCTTCAGTTTAAGCTTCATGCTCATGGCACCAGAGAAACCTACAAGAAAGGGTGGAAGACAGCGTCGTGGCAACACCTCAAGAGATTTGCCTCCTGACCTCTATGAGCTGTACAAGACAGATCCAGAGGAGAACTACAATCAGCGAAAAACTCGAATCCAATGGATTCAAAGATATTGGGCAGAACAGTGGTTCAAGTACAGGTTCGTGACCAAGGAGTATGCTGAGAAGAATGCCATCAAACGACCATGGGGAGACATTCTATACAGAAATCTTCAACCCAAGTCCTGAGCTGAAGCCATTGAACAAGGCTTCTATCCTTGCATGGTCCGTGGACCGCAGCCTGTGGATGCAGACCCATCTTCATTACTGTGGTGCCGCGATGATAATCTGTTCAAGCGCAACCTTCAGTTTGCCAGGAACTCGGCCAAAGAGAACAAGAAGTCACGAGGCTTAGACTTCAATCCGGGCCCCTCTGCGCCACGTGCTGATGGCACACGAGAAGCTGAACCCAATCTGGTTGGGCCCTTCTACAACCTAGAAGGTCTCATCACTCATATTGTTCAAGGGGCAGTCGTGGATCAACCTGCAGATGATGCTGAATCTGACGAAGCACCTGCACCACCGAAGCCAACGAAGCTGAAGAAGCCTAAAGCTTCAAAGTCTGTGTCAGCACCAAAAATCTTACGGGCGAAGCCACTAGCTACTGCACCTCCTGAAGACAGTGTGCAGTCTGAAGATCTATCACGTATCTCCAAGAAGACTGAGATGAGAAAGAATGCTGATCAGGCACTGACTGCTGCTGCTATTCTGCGCAATGACGCCATTGATCTGTCCAGCGATGAAGATCTTGCAAATGATGCTCTTGAGCAACTGATTAAGAGCAAGGAAGAAGTAGAAATCTGCATGATTTGCCTCTCTTTGACGTGGCAATCATCCACAACTTCATTGATGAGTGGTTTGAAACCCCCAATCTCAGCTTTGATGATCTGCAACTTCCAATTGGCCTCAGTGTCGCCTTCACTGGCGCCATTGCTTGTGAGCTAGCTCTAACTCAGCGCATCGTTGAACTGAAGCAAAAGATCGACTATGAGAAAGCTCAGTTCAAGAAGCACATGGCCAAGCTCAGCATGCAAGATGTGAAAAACTTCAAGATTATGCTGCACGAGCTCAAGGAAGCCTTTCTCAAGAAATGTGAAGAAGCTAAAGGGTCTCGTGAGCGCATGAAGAGTCTGGCTGACAAGTGCGTGCAAGCCTACAATGAAGCTGAGAAGCGCAAGGCTCTTGGGCATCCTGGCATTGACCTCGGAATGGCTGCAAAGAAGAAGAAGCCATCGACTGACACATCTGCACCTTCAAGGCAGGAAGAACCCCGCATTGTCTTCCCAAGCAGCATGTCCGGCTCGAAGCCAAAGGTCACTTCCACCGCTTCAGACCTGAAGAAGACAAGGGCTGCCGAGGCTGAAGCCAGAAAGAGGAAAAATCCTGACGCTTCTGATGTCGCTCCCTCCAAGAAGAAGCGCAAAACCAAGAAAGATCGTGCTGCTCCCACAGAGCCCCTTGTTGTCGAGCCCACCTCGGTTGCTCGTCCTAAATCTTCGCATCAAGAACGACGGATGATAGTTCATGAGCCTGCTTCCACAGAGGCTCCTGAAGCTGAAGACATTCCAGCAGTTGACCCCACCGCTACTGAAGACATTGGTCACCATGACAATGTTGAAGATGATGAAGTCCTTCCTTAGATCGAGCACCAATTGATATCATCGCCTGTGCTTATGCACAGCGAACTTATCAGCATTGGTCGTCCTCTGACGCCAACTGCTCAGGATGCATCGTGGGCTGATCACCCACAGAGACAAGACACTCCAAGCTCTCCCCAACCGCAAGCTACCCCAACAGTGCAAGATGATGATGACTTTGTGGCCCAGCACACTCCATCTCCACAAGCGTCGCCCGCATTACGCAGGCTTCGCAAAGGCCCAAGGCCCCAAGTCACTCCCACAATGCACGTGTCTGAACCCGAAGCCAAAATGGCTGAAGACATTCCGGCTGCATCAGCCGATGAAGAAGAAGATGAAGAAGAAGCCCCAAGAGATACAAGACTTGCTACACCCCCGCCTCACCAAGATGTTGTTCTCGAGGAGAACATGACCGACCCTCCAGCTTCTGAAGTGGAGGTTAACAACCCTGAAGTAACCACCAACATCACTGCTGACGCCAATGACGTTGTCATGGTTGACGCCAATATGGCGCCAGAAGCCAATGTGGCACCAGTAGTCAATGTTGCAACACCTGAAGTCAATGCTGCAGCACCTGAGGTCCAAGTACCTGAAGCACATGTGGCCCCTGAAGCCCATGAAGACAATGCCAATGCCCATGTTCCCCCTCCAAGACCTCACACAGTGGAGCTGGCATTTGATCGTGGTCAGCCAGTTATGGTTCGATGGCCCATTCTGACTCCTTCGCCTGCTGCTAGTCCACAATTTGAGTACCACGTCGAGCACGGGCCTCAAGTCCAAAAGCCCAAGCCAAGACTTCCACGTTTCCCAGGCACTGCCACTTCACCTGGGGTCTTTAATGTGAATGGCTTCGTGGCACATAATACCTTCTTCAACAGCTCCAAGAACCCTTATACCAGACCGCGCATTTCCTCAGATCGGTTCTGGAGCTATCGGCAACGCAGCTACTATTCCTGTGTCCTATACAATCAAGGGCGCATATTTCCACATATGTGCCTCGACTCTGAAGCTATAGCTGGTCTGCCCTGCCTCAAAGAAGCATTGGACTGTTTCAGAGATGCTGGTCTGTTGCAGTTCATCACTGACAATGAGCACTGGAATGAAGAATTGTTGCTTCAATTCTATGCCACTCTTCATATTCGAGGCTACAACAGGGATTCAAAGACTTGGGTCCTTGAGTGGATGACAGGCAATGTCCATCATGAAGCTAAAGCTCTTGATATCATTGAGCTCACAGGCCTGCACACTCCTGCTGAATATTATGAACCAGGTTGTCAACAACATCAAAATGCCTTGGAAAGCATCTTTCAGAAGCCAGAACCCAACCTGAGTCAAATGTTGAGCATGATGAAGCCTCTGCCTCCCGACGCTGAATACCCATCTGAGTACTTTGTTGAAGACCTAGAGTACCTGCCTCGCACCATTTACCACATCATCAGGAAGACTCTATGGCCTGTCAAAGGACACTCATCTGCAGCGAAGCTTGAAGGAGCAATGAAGACTTTGGTTTTCTATATCTTCAATGGCATCAACTTCAATGCTCAAGACTTCTTCATCAGGCAGTTGGCTGCGTCTGGCTCCGACATCTTTGGGTTGAAATTCTATGCTCCATGGGTCATGCGTCTGATCAAGCGTCACTCGGCCTCCAACTATCAGCCGTCTGCGCGCAATCATCTTATATTATTGCCTGAGGTTGATATGTCAGTTGAAGCCATTTACCCAGAGCCTGCTAAGGATCCCATTTATCTTCACAATGCTGATCACCAAAGCTTCACCCAGCCCATTGAAGGAATTCCAGCAATGTCTTGTGTTTATCCCCTTGCTGGAAACACACGTGCCCCTCGTGCTCAAACTGATGCCACTAGTAGCACCATTGCGCAAAGGCCTCAAAGACGATCTCGTGTCCTCAATGACCGAGAGCTTCTCGTCGCGCTGCATCAGAAACAGGACAAACATCACGACTGGCTTAAGCATGAGATGCAAAGCCTCTTGGTGGATGTCAACCGCATTCGCAAACTTGCCACCAAGAATGCCTTTGTCACTCATGAAACCTGTCAGAGGTCATGGAAGAGTTTGACCCTACTGAGTGCTGAAGCTGATCTGCACGATGATGGCTTCACCGAACGCTTCAAGTTTGACTCAACTCCTCCCAGAAATGCTCACTTGCGTCGGACTCCCTCACTTGAAGACTCTGAATACTCGTCCTCAGCTGCGACCGTAAATGCCAGAGTCATCGATGACCAAGATGATGCAACTTCACCTCCTCCAACTTCAGCGCGTGACGACACTGCACCAAGTTCCTCTCCACCACCGGATCTCACCGACGACCCTGCTGCCTCGCCTGCACCTCATGGGAACGAGTAGGCGCTCTATGTCTTCAAACCTTTTTGGTCCTCACTGACAAAAGGGGGAGAAGCATATGAGTTGATAGTCTTCAAGTGGGTCCATATGGGTGGTTGCTTTACTTTTTGCTACTTTTGCCAAGTGCTTACAACTCTCGTTTTCGATGCATTTGGTTCTTTGAGTTGTAACACTTAAACTCGATGGTCATCTGCTACTTATTTGCTATTCTGTGATGCGATGATAAATTCCGCATGTGCGACGATAAATTCTGCACTTAGATCATTTTGCACACGTCCATTTTTCATTATGCATGTCATTATCTTCACATACTTTTCTTGCATGATGAATTGTCATCATAAGTTGAAGAGGATCTCCACAAGTACAACCTGCCATGTGCATTTGCATACCAAAAGCAAATTACTTATATGCACATCTTCAAGGGGAGCCTTTGCCACTTATGATGACAATCCCCTATCCTTTACAATTTCACATATTTTATTCCCCGTTGAAAACTTCAACTAGTTTGTCATCAATCACCAAAGAGGGGGAGATTGTAAGTGCATCTAGTGCCACCCCTAGTTGGTTTTGGAGTATTGACGACAAACCTAGTTGAGGGGCTATTGTGTTTGTGAGAATTGCAGGATAACACAGGTAGAAGTCCCTCATTGATTCGGTTTTCCTACCAGAGATGACCCCTAAAAATGTAAGAAGACATTGAAGTCAAAGGTGGTATGTGAAGACATTCACATTGAAGACTATGACAAGAGAAGACATCGCATGAAGACTATGGAGCATGAAGACTTAGTTCTTTCGTCGTTCTTTTTATTCTTTGTTGAGTCATAGGAACCACAGTACTGTTAAGTGGGGTCCAAGTGAACCAGCCAGAATGACTGAAGTGATGCTTAACCAAAATCCTATGTCTTCGAGTGAAGACTATGAGAGAAAATCTTGTCTAGAGTTGGATAAGTCAGCTTTGCTTGTAGCTCAAGTAAAGTTGCCGTGTGTGTTTGAAATCTGACCGTTGGAACACGTGTCAGTTCCTTAGTGACCAAGGGTCATTTCGGACAAATCAGGTCGGGTTGCCTAGTGGCTATAAATAGTCCACCCCCTACAACCATAAATGGTTGGCTGCTCAGAGTTAGTACACGGCTTTTGTCGTTTGAGAGCAACCCACCTCGAAGCCTTTGAGAGAGAATTCCTTGAAAGGATAAAGCCCTAAACACCCAGAGCCAAAGAGTGTTAGGCATCACTTAAGTCTTCCTGCCTGTGTGATCTGAAGACTTATTACACTTGAGGACTGTGAATCCTCCAGCCGGTTAGGCGTCGCATTCTGAGCATCCAAGAGTCATTATGGATCGCCGGTGAACGAAGTCTATGAAGGTTTGGAAGTCTACCTTGAAGACTTACCAGAGTGATTGGGCGAGGTCTGTGTGACCTTAGCTCAAGGGGAATACGGTGATGACCCAGTGTCCTGAGCTGCGTGTTCAGGACTGGGTGTCTGGGACTGTGTGTCCTCTGGTTTAAATACCTAGCCGCCCTAACCAGACGTACAACTGTCACCGCAATTGGAACTGGTCTACCAAACCTTTGTCTTCACCAAGCTCACTGGTTCTATCCTTCCCATCTCGTTATTTACAGTTGGTCCTTGTGAAGTCATTGCCTATTTGCATTATCCATTTGTCTTCACTGTGTGACTGTTTGTTCAGATTGGTTTCATATTATCTTCCATCCTGATCCGTACTGCCTAGCTGCTGTTAGTCTTTGTGCTTTCACTTCATTGAATACTTGATGTCTAGGGCAGTCTACCTTCCGCTGCATGGTTATAGGTTCATTTTTATCGTTTGTCTTCAAAACTCCCATGTTTTGAAGACTTTCATAAAAATCGCCTATTCACCCCCCTCTAGTCGATATAATGCACTTTCAAGGCCCAGCAAACTCCATCTCCGCAACCGTCGCCAGCATTATGCAGGCTTCGCAAAGGACCGAGGCCCCAAGTCACTCCCACTGTGCACGTGTCAGAGTCTGAAGCCAAAACCGCTGAAGACATTCCGGCTGCATCAGCCGATGAAAGAGAAGAACCAAGAGTTGAAGTCAAAAGAGTTGCTACACCCCCGTCCCACCAAGATGTTGTTCTCGAGGAGAACGTGTCCGACCCTCCAGCTTCTGAAGTGGAGGTTAACAATCCTGAGGCGGCCACCAACATCAACACTGAAGCCAATGATGTTGTCATGGCTGAAGCTAATATGGCGCCTAAAGCTACTGCGGTGCCAGAAGTACAAGTGCCTGAAGCCACTGCAGCGCCCTAAGCCACTGCTGAAGCACCTAAGGTGCAAGCACCTGAAGCCAATGTGGCCCCTGAAGCCCATGTCAACGACAATGCCAATGCTCCTGTTCCCCCTCCACGACCTCACACCATTGAGTTGGCATTTGATCGTGGTCAGCCTGTTATGGTCCGATGGCCCATTCTGACTCCTCCACCTGTGGTGGGTCCACAATTTGACTATCATGTCAAGCACAGACTTCCCGTCCAGAAGCCCAAGCCAAGACTTCCACGATTCCCAGGAACTGCAACTTCACCTGGGGTCTTCAATGTGAATGGCTTCGTGGCACACAATACCTTCTTCAACAGTGCCAAGAACCCTTACACCAAACCTCGCATTTCATTAGATCGGTTCTGGAGCTATCAGCAGCGCAGCTACTATTCTTGCGTCTTATACAATCAAGGGCGCATATTTCCAGATATGCATCTCGACACTAAAGCTATAGCTGGCATGCCCTGCCTTGAAGAAGCGTTGGATTGCTTCAGAGATGCTGGACTGCTGCAGTTTGTCACAGATAAGGAACATTGGAATGAAGAGCTTGTGCTACAGCTCTATGCAACTCTTCACATTCGAGGCTACAACAGGGATCCAAAGACTTGGGTCCTTGAGTGGATGACAGGCAATGTCCATCATGAAGCCAAAGCTCTTGATATCATTGAGCTCACAGGCCTGCCCACTCCTGATGAATACTATGAACCAGGTTCTCAACAACACCAGAATGCCTTGGAAAGCATCTTTCAGAAGCCAGAACCCAACATGAGTCAAATGTTGAGCATGATGAAGCCTTTGCCTCACGACGCTGAATACCCGTCTGAATTCTTTGTTGAAGACCTAGAGTATCTGCCTCGCACCATTTACCATATCATCAGAAAGACTCTATGGCCTGTGAAAGGACATTCATCTGCAGCGAAGCTTGAAGGAGCAATGAAGACTTTGGTTTTCTATATCTTCAATGACATTAGCTTCAATGCCCAAGACTTCTTCATCAGACAGTTGGCTGCATCTAGCTCTGACATTTTTGGTCTAAAGTTTTATGCTCCATGGGTAATGCGCCTTATCAAGCTTCACTCTGCAATCAACAATCAGCCGTCTGCACGCAATCATCTTGTCTTCTTGCCAGAGGTTGATCTGTCTGTTGAAGCTATTTACCTAGAGCCTGCTAAGGATCCCATTTATCTTCACAATGTTGATCACCAAAGCTTCACCCAGCCTATTGAAGGAGTTCAAGCGATTTCTCGTGTTTATCCCCTGGCTGGCAACACACGTGCCCCTCACGCTCAAACTGACGCCACTGGTAGCACCATTGCACAAAGGCCTCGAAGGCGATCTCATGTTCTCAATGACCGAGAGCTTCTCGTCGCGCTACACCAGAAACAGGACAAACATCACGAGTGGCTTAAGCGTCAGATGCAAAGCCTCTTGGTGGATGTCAACCGCATTCGCAATCTTGCCACCAAGAATGCCTTTGTCACTCATGAAACTTGTCGAAGGTCGTGGAAGAGTTTGACCTTGCTTAGTGCTGAAGCTGACCTGCAAGACGATGGCTTCACTGAACAATTCAAGTTTGACTCAACTCCTCCCAGGAATGCTCACTTGCGTCGGACTCCCTCACTTGAAGACTCTAACTATTCGTCCTCAGCTGCGACAGTGAATTCCAGAGTCATTGATGACCAAGATGATGCAACTTCACCTCCTCCAACTTCAGTGCGTGTCGACATAGCACCAAGTTCTTCTGCACCACCGGACCTCAACGACGACCCTGCTGCCTCGCCTGCACCTCATGGGAACGAGTAGGCGCTCTATGTCTTCAAACTTTTTTGGTCCTTACTGACAAAAGGGGGAGAAGCATATGAGTTGATAGTCTTCAAGCGGGTCCATATGGGTGGTTGCTTTACCTTTTGCTACTTTTGCCAAGTGGTTACAACTCTTACTTGCTTTTCGATACATTTGGTTCTTTGAGTTGTAACACTTAAACTCGATGGTCGTCTGCTACTTATTTGCTATTCTGTGATGCGATGATAAATTCCGCATGTGCGATGATAAATTCCACACTTAGGTCATTTTGCATACGTCCATGTTTCATTATGCATGTCATTATCTTCGTTACATCATATCATGCATGATGAATTGTCATCATAGGTTGAAGAGGATCTCCACAAGTACAACCTGCCATGTGCATTTGCATTCCAAGAGCAAATTACTTATATGCACATCTTCAGGGGGAGCCTTTGCAACTTATGAAGACAATACCCTATCCTTTACAAGTTCACATATTTTATTCCCCGTTGAAAACTTCAACCAGTTTGTCATCAATCACCAAAAAGGGGGAGATTGTAAGTGCATCTAGTGCCACCCCTAGTTGGTTTTGGAGTATTGACGACAAACCTGGTTGAGGGACTAATATGTTTGTGAGAATTGCAGGATAACACAGGTAGAAGTCCCTCATTGATTTGGTTTTCCTAACAGAGATGACCCCTAAAAATGTATGAAGACATTGAAGTCAAAGGTGGGATGTGAAGACATTCACATTGAAGACTATGACAAGAGAAGACATCATGTGAAGACTATGGAGCGCGAAGACTTAGTTGTTTCCTCATTCTTTTTCTTCTTCGTTGAGTCATAGGAATCACCGTACTGTTACGTGGGGTCCAAGTGAACCAGTCAGAATGACTGAAGTGATGCTTAACCAAAATCCTATGTCTTTGAGCGAAGACCATGAGAGCAAATCTTATCCAGAGTTGGATAAGTCAGCTTTGCTTGTAGCCCAAGTAAAGTTGACGTGTGTGTTTGAAATCTGACCATTGGAACACGTGTCAGTTCCTTAGTGACCCAGGGTCATTTCGGAAAAATTAGGTCGGGTTGCTTAGTGGCTATAAATAGCCCACCCCCTACAACCATAAACGGTTGGCTGCTCAGAGTTAGTATACGGCTTTTGTCGTTTGAGAGTAACCCACCTCGAAGCCTTTGAGAGAGAATTCCTTGCGAGGATAAAGCCCTAAACACCCAGAGCCAAAGAGTGGTAGGCATCACTTAAGTCTTCCTGTCTGTGTGATCTGAAGACTTATTACACTTGAGGACTATGAATCCTCCAGCCGGTTAGGCGTCGTGTTCTGAGCATCCAAGAGTCATTGTGGATCGCCGGTGAACGAAGTCTGTGAAGGTTTGGAAGTCTGCCTTGAAGACTTACCAGAGTAATTGGGAGAGGGCTGGGTGTCCTTAGCTCAAGGGGAATAAGGTGAAGACACGGTCTTCTGACTTGAATCTCAGCCTCCCTAACCAGACGTACAGTTGTCACAGCAACTGGAACTGGTCCAACAAATCATTATCTTCAACGAGTCACTGGTTCTATCCTTCCCATCTCTTTATTTACAGTTGGTCCTTGTGAAGTCATTGTCTGTTTGCATTATCTTTTGTCTTCACTGAGTGACTGCTTGTTCTGATTGGCTTCAAACTATCTTCCTACCTGATCCATACTGCCTAGCTTGTTGGGGAACGTAGTAATTTCAAAAAAATTCCTACGCACACGCAAGATCATGGTGATGCATAGCAACGAGAGGGGAGAGTGTTGTCTATGTACCCTCGTAGACCGAAAGCAGAACCGTTATGACAACGCAGTTGATGTAGTCGTACGTCTTCACGGCCCAACCGATCAAGCACCGAAACTACGGCACCTCCGAGTTCTAGCACACGTTCAGCTCGACGACGATCCCCGGACTCCGATCCAGCAAAGTGTCGGGGAAGAGTTCCGTCAGCACGACGGCGTGGTGACGATCTTGATGTACTAATGTTGCAGGGCTTCGCCTAAGCACTGCTACAATATTATCGAGGACTATGGTGGAAGGGGGCACCGCACACGGCTAAGAATATGATCACGTGGATCAACTTGTGTCTCTAGGGGGTGCCCCTGCCTCCGTATATAAAGGCTCAAAAGGGGGGGCGGCCAAGAGGAGGCGCGCCAGGAGGAGTCCTACTCCCTCCGGGAGTAGGACTCCCCCCTTTCCTAGTTGGAATAGGATTCGTGGAGGGGGGAAAGAGGAGAGAGAGGAGGAAGGGGGGCCGGCCACCTCTCCTTGTCCTATTCGGACCAAGGGGGGGAGAGGCGCGCGGCCCATCTCTGGCCACCTCTCCTCTCTTCCACTAAGGCCCACTAAGGCCCATGTACCTCCCGGGGGGGTTCCGGTAACATCCCGGTACTCCGGTAAAATCCCGATTTCACCCGGAACACTTCCGATATCCAAACATAGGCTTCCAATATATCAATCTTTATGTCTCGGCCATTTCGAGACTCCTCGTCATGTCCGTGATCACATCCGGGACTCCGAACTCCTTCGGTACATCAAAACTCATAAACTCATAATATAACTGTCATTGAAACCTTAAGGGTGCGGACCCTACGGGTTCGAGAACAATGTAGACATGACCGAGACTCGTCTCCGGTCAATAACCAATAGCGGAACCTGGATGCTCATATTAGCTCCTACATATTCTATGAAGATCTTTATCGGTCAGACCGCATAAGAACATACGTTGTTCCCTTTGTCATCGGTATGTTACTTGCTCGAGATTCGATCGTCGGTATCCAATACCTAGTTCAATCTCGTTACCGGCAAGTCTCTTTACTCGTTCCGTAATACATCATCCCGCAACTAACTCATTAGTTGCAATGCTTGCAAGGCTTAAGTGATGTGCATTACCGAGAGGGCCCAGAGATACCTCTCCGACGATCGGAGTGACAAATCCTAATCTCAAAATACGCCAACCCAACATGTACCTTTGGAGACACCTGTAGAGCACCTTTATAATCACCCAGTTACGTTGTGATGTTTGATAGCACACAAAGTGTTCCTCCGGCACACGGGAGTTGCATAATCTCATAGTCATAGGAACATGTATAAGTCATGAAGAAAGCAATAGCAACATACTAAACGATCGGGTGCTAAGCTAATGAAATGGGTCATGTCAATCAGATCATTCATCTAATGATGTGATCCCATTAATCAAATAACAACTCTTTGTCTATGGTTAGGAAACATAACCATCTTTGATTAATGAGCTAGTCAAGTAGAGGCATACTAGTGACACTCTGTTTGTCTATGTATTCACACATGTATTATGTTTCCGGTTAATACAATTCTAGCATGAATAATAAACATTTATCATGAAATAAGGAAATAAATAATAACTTTATTATTGCCTCTAGGGCATATTTCCTTCAGTCTCCCACTTGCACTAGAGTCAATAATCTAGTTCACATCGCCATGTGATTTAACAGCAATAGTTCACATCACCATGTGATTAACACCCATAGTTCACATCGTCATGTGACCAACACTCAAAGGGTTTTCTAGATTCAGTAATCTAGTTCGCATATCTATGTGATTAACACCCAAAGAGTACTAAGGTGTGATCATGTTTTGCTTGTGAGATAATTTTAGTCAACGGGTCTGTCACATTCAGATCCGTAAGTATTTTGCAAGTTCTATGTCTACAATGCTCTATACGGAGCTACTCTAGCTAATTGCACCCACTTTCAATATGTATCTAGATTGAGACTTAGAGTCATCTAGATTAGTGTCAAAACTTGCATCAACGTAATCTTTTACGACGAACCTTTTGTCACCTCCATAATCGAGAAACATATCCTTATTCCACTAAGGATAATTTTGACCGTTGTCCAGTGATCTACTCCTAGATCACTATTGTATTCCCTTGCCAAAATCAGTGTAGGGTATACAATAGATCTGGTACACAGCATGGCATACTTTATAGAACCTATGGCCAAGGCATAGGGAATGACTTTCATTCTCTTTATATCTTCTGCCGTGGTTGGGTTTTGAGTCTTACTCAACTTCACACCTTGTAACATAAGCAAGAACTCTTTCTTTGACTGTTCCATTTTGAACTACTTCAAAATCTTGTCAAGGTATGTACTCATTGAAAAAAAACTTATCAAGCGTCTTGATCTATCTCTATAGATCTTGATGCTCAATATGTAAGCAGCTTCACCGAGGTTTTCTTGAAAAAAATCCTTTCAAACACTCCTTTATGCTTTGCAGAATAATTCTACATTATTTCCGATCAGTAATATGTCATGCACATATACTTATCAGAAATGTTGTAGTGCTCCCACTCACTTTCTTGTAAATACAGGCTTCACCGCAAGTCTGTATAAAACTATATGCTTTGATCAACTTATCAAAGCATATATTCCAACTCCAAGATGCTTGCACCAGTCCATTGATGGATCGCTGGAGCTTGCATATTTTGTTAACACCTTTAGGATTGACAAAACCTTCTAGTTGCATCGTATACAACTCTTCTTTAATAAATCCATTAAGGAATGCAGTTTTGTTTATCCATTTGCCGGATTTCATAAAATGCGGCAATTGCTAACATGATTCGGACAGACTTAAGCATCGCTACGGGTGAGAAGGTCTCATCGTAGTCAATCCCTTGAACTTGCCGAAACCCTTTTGCGACAAGTCGAGCTTTGTAGACAGTAATATTACCGTCAATGTCAGTCTTCTTCTTGAAGATCCATTTATTCTCAATCGCTTGCCGATCATCGGGCAAGTCAACCAAAGTCCACACTTTGTTCTCATACATGGATCCCATCTCAGATTTCATGGCTTCAAGCCATTTTGCGGAATCTGGGCTCACCATCACTTCTTCATAGTTCGTAGGTTCATCATGATCTAGTAGCATGACTTGCAGAACAGGATTACCGTACCACTCTAGTGCGGATCTCACTCTGGTTGATTTACGAGGTTCAGTAGTATCTTGTTCTGAAGTTTCATGATCATTATCATTAGCTTCCTCACTTATTGGTGTAGGTGTCACAGAAACAGGTTTCTGTGATGCATTACTCTCCAACAAGGGAGCAGGTACAGTTACCTCGTCAAGTTCTACTTTCCTCCCACTCACTTCTTTCGAGAGAAACTCCTTCTCCAGAAAGTTTCCGAATTTAGCAACAAAAGTCTTGCCTTCGGATCTGTGATAGAAGGTGTATCCAATAGTCTCCTTTGGATATCCTATGAGGACACATTTCTCCGATTTGGGTTCGAGCTTATCAGGTTGAAGCTTCTTCACATAAGCATCGCAGCCCCAAACTTTCAGAAACGACAACTTTGGTTTCTTGCCAAACCATAGTTCATAAGGCGTCGTCTCAACGGATTTTGATGATGCCCTATTTAACGTGAATGCGCCCGTCTCTAAAGCATAACCCCAAAACGATAGCGGTAAATCAGTAAGAGACATCATAGATCGTACCATATCTAGTAAAGTACGATTACGACGTTCGAACACACCATTACACTGTGGTGTTCCGGGTGGCGTGAGCTGCGAAACTATTCCGCATTTTTTCAAATGTACACCAAACTCGTAACTCAAATATTCTCCTCCACGATCAGATCGTAGAAACTTTATTTTCTTGTTACGATGATTTTCAACTTCACTCTGAAATTCTTTGAACTTTTCAAATGTTTCGGACTTGTGTTTTATTAAGTAGATATACCCATATCTGCTTAAGTCATCTGTGAAGGTAAGAAAATAACGATATCCACCACGAGCCTCAATATTCATCGGACCACATACATCTGTATGTATGATTTCCAACAAATCTGTTGCTCTCTCCATAGTACCGGAGAACGGCGTTTTAGTCGTCTTGCCCATAAGGCACGGTTCGCAAGTACCAAGTGATTCATAATCAAGTGGTTCCAAAAGTCCATCAGTATGGAGTTTCTTCATGCGCTTTACACCAATATGACCTAAACGGCAGTGCCACAAATAAGTTGCACTATCATTATTAACTTTGCATCTTTTGGTTTCAATATTATGATTATGTGTATCACTACGATCAAGATCCAACGAATTATTTTCATTGGGTGTGTAACCATATGAGGTTTTATTCATGTAAACAGAACAACAATTTATTCTCTTACTTAAATGAATAACCGTATTACAATAAACATGATCAAATCATATTTATGCTCAACACAAACACCAAATAACACTTATTTAGGTTCAATACTAATCCCGAAAGCATAGGGAGTGTGCGATGATGATCCTATCAATCTTGGAACCACTTCCAACACACATCGTCACTTCACCCTTAACTAGTCTCTGTTCATTCTGCAACTCCCGTTTCGAGTTACTACTCTTAGCAACTGAACTAGTATCAAATACTGAGCGGTTGCTATAAACACTAGTAAAGTACACATCAATAACATGTATATCAAATATACCTATGTTCACTTTGCCATCCTTCTTATCCGCCAAATACTTGGGGTAGTTCCGCTTCCAGTGACCAGTTCCTTTGCAGTAGAAGCACTTAGTCTCAGGCTCAGGACCAGACTTGGGCTTCTTCATTTGAGTAGCAACTTGCTTGCCATTCTTCTTGAAGTTCCCCTTCTTCCCTTTGCCCTTTTTCTTGAAACTAGTGGTTTCGTCAACCATCAACACTTGATGTTTTTCTTGATTTCTACCTTCTTCGATTTCAGCATCACGAAAAGCTTGGGAATCGTTTCCGTTATCCCTTGCATACTATAGTTCATCACGAAGTTCTACTAACTTGGTGATGGTGACTAGAGAATTCTGTCAATCACTATCTTATCTGGAAGATTAACTCCCACTTGATTCAAGCAATTGTAGTACCCAGACAAT
Source organism: Triticum monococcum (assembly GCA_034509565.1). Lineage (NCBI taxonomy): Eukaryota > Viridiplantae > Streptophyta > Magnoliopsida > Poales > Poaceae > Triticum > Triticum monococcum. Next base: position 496,942,366 of record CM067845.1, on the reverse strand, counting down.
CTGAGCACATGCTCACTAGTTGAGCGATTCTCATCCATCTTTTAGCTATAGAACTTGTTGAAGACTTCATATCTCTCAACTCGGGTATTTGCTTGAAATATTAACTTCAACTTCTGGAACATCTCATATGGTCCATGACGTTCAAAACGTCTTTGAAGTCCCGATTCTAAGCCGTTAAGCATGGTGCACTAAACTATCAGGTAGTCATCATATTTAGCTAGCCAAACGTTCATAACATCTGCATCTGCTCCTACAATAGGTCTGTCACCTAGCAGTGCATAAAGGACATAATTCTTCTGTGCAGCAATGAGGATAAACCTCAGATCACGGATCCAATCCGCATCATTGCTACTAACATTTTTCAACACAATTTTCTCTAGGAACATATCAAAATAAACACAGGGAAGCAACAACGCGAGCTATTGATCTACAACATAATTTGCAAAATACTATCAGGACTAAGTTCATGATAAATTTAAGTTCAATTTAATCATATTACTTAAGAACTCCCACTTAGACAGACATCCCTCTAATCCTCTAAGTGATCACGTGATCCAAATCAACTAAACCATGTCCGATCATTACGTGAGATGGAGTAGTTTCAATGGTGAACATCACTATGTTGATCATATCTACTATATGATTCACGTTCGACCTTTCGGTCTCCGTGTTCCGAGGCCATATCCGTATATGCTTGGCTCGTCAAGTATAACCTGAGTATTCCGCGTGTGCAACTGTTTTGCACCCGTTGTATTTGAACGTAGAGCCTATCACACCCGATCATCACGTGGTGTCTCAGCACGAAGAACTTTCGCAACGGTGCATACTCAGGGAGAACACTTCTTGATAATTAGTGAGAGATCATCTTAAAATGCTACCGTCAAACAAAGCAAAAATAAGATGTATAAAAGATAAACATCATATGCAATCTAAATATGTGACATGATATGGCCATCATCATCTTGCGCCTTTGATCTCTATCTCAAAAGTACTATCATGATCTATATCGTCACCGACATGACACCATGATCTTCATCATCTTGATCTATATCAATGTGTCGTCACATGGTTGTCTCGCCAACAATTGCTATTGCAACTATTGCTATCGCATAGCAATAAAGTAAAGCAATTATTGGGCACTTGCATCTTATGCAATAGAGAGACACCCATAAGGATTTTGCCAGTTGTCGATAACTTCAACAAAACATGATCATCTCATACAACAACTTATATTTCATCACGTCTTGACCATATCACATCACAACATGCCCTGCAAAAACAAGTTAGACGTCCTCTACTTTGTTGTTGCAAGTTTTTACGTGGCTGCTACGGGCTTAAGCAAGAACCAATCTTACCTACGCATAAAACCACAACGATAGTTTATCAAGTTTGTGCTGTTTTAACCTTCACAAGGACCGGGCGTAGCCACACTCAGTTCAACTAAAGTTGAAGAAACTGTCACCCGCAAGCCACCTATGTGCAAAGCACGTCGGGAGAACCGGTCTCGCGTAAGCGTACGCGTAATGTCGGTCCAGACCGCTTCGTCCAACAATACCGCCAAACCAAAGTATGACATGCTAGTAAGCAGTATGACTTATATCGCCCACAGCTCACTTGTGTTCTACTCGTGCATATAACATCAACACATAAAACCTAGGCTCTGATGCCACTGTTGGGGAACGTAGTAATTTCAAAAAAATTCCTACGCACACGCAAGATCATGGTGATGCATAGCAACGAGAGGGGAGAGTGTTGTCTACGTACCCTCGTAGACCGAAAGCGGAAGCGTTATGACAACGCGGTTGATGTAGTCGTACGTCTTCACAGCCCGACCGATCAAGCACCGAAACTACGGCACCTCCGAGTTCTAGCACACGTTCAGCTCGATGACGATCCCCAGACTCCGATCCAGCAAAGTGTCGGGGAAGAGTTCCGTCAGCACGACGGCGTGGTGACGATCTTGATGTACTAATGTTGCAGGGCTTCGCCTAAGCACTGCTACAATATTATCGAGGACTATGGTGGAAGGGGGCACCGCACACGGCTAAGAATATGATCACGTGGATCAACTTGTGTCTCTAGGGGGTGCCCCTGCCTCCGTATATAAAGGCTCAAAAGGGAGGGGGCGGCCAAGAGGAGGCGCGCCAGGAGGAGTCCTACTCCCTCCGGGAGTAGGACTCCCCCCCCCCTTCCTAGTTGGAATAGGATTCGTGGAGGGGGGAAAGAGGAGAGAGATGAGGAAGGGGGGCCGGCCCCCTCTCCTTGTCCTATTCGGACCAAGGGGGGGAGAGGCGCGCGGCCCATCTCTGGCCACCTCTCCTCTCTTCCACTAAGGCCCACTAAGGCCCATGTACCTCCCGGGGGGTTCCGGTAACCTCCCGGTACTCCGGTAAAATCCCAATTTCACCCGGAACACTTCCGATATCCAAACATAGGCTTCCAATATATCAATCTTTATGTCTCGACCATTTCGAGACTCCTCGTCATGTCCGTGATCACATCCGGGACTCCAAACTCCTTCGGTACATCAAAACTCATAAACTCATAATATAACTGTCATCGAAACCTTAAGCGTGCGGACCCTACGGGTTCGAGAACAATGTAGACATGACCGAGACTCGTCTCCGGTCAATAACCAATAGCGGAACCTGGATTCTCATATTAGCTCCTACATATTCTACGAAGATCTTTATCGGTCAGACCGCATAATAACATATGTTGTTCCCTTTGTCATCGGTATGTTACTTGCTCGAGATTCGATCGTCGGTATCCAATACCTAGTTCAATCTCGTTACCGGCAAGTCTCTTTACTCGTTCCGTAATACATCATCCCGCAACTAACTCATTAGTTGCAATGCTTGCAAGGCTTAAGTGATGTGCATTACCGAGAGGGCCCAGAGATACCTCTCCGATGATCGGAGTGACAAATCCTAATCTCGAAATACGCCAACCCAACATGTACCTTTGGAGACACCTGTAGAGCACCTTTATAATCACCCAGTTACGTTGTGACGTTTGATAGCACACAAAGTGTTCCTCCGGCACACGGGAGTTGCATAATCTCATAGTCATAGGAACATGTATAAGTCATGAAGAAAGCAATAGCAACATACTAAACGATCGGGTGCTAAGCTAATGAAATGGGTCATGTCAATCAGATCATTCATCTAATGATGTGATCCCATTAATCAAATAACAACTCTTTGTCTATGGTTAGGAAACATAACCATCTTTGATTAATGAGCTAGTCAAGTAGAGGCATACTAGTGACACTCTGTTTGTCTTTGTATTCACACATGTATTATGTTTCTGGTTAATACAATTCTAGCATGAATAATAAACATTTATCATGAAATAAGGAAATAAATAATAACTTTATTATTGCCTCTAGGGCATATTTCCTTCATAGCTGCCATTAGTCGTTGTGCTTTCACTTCATTGAATACTTGACTATGGCTTGCTTAGTGTAGTCTACCTTCCGCTCCATGGTAATAGGTTTATTTCTATCGTTTGTCTTTGAAACTCCCATGTTTTGAATACTTTCTTAAAAATCGTCTATTCACCACCCCCCCCCCTCTAGTCGACCACTAGCACTTTCACGCCTAGCCTTGGTCGTCATGGCTTACGTCACAGGGACCTCGCGAGGTGCCCCTTGCCTTGATCTCTCCGCCGCTCACGAGTCAGCCTGGTGAAGTTGCCCCCGAGGTCTTGTGTCGTCCGCCTCACGAGGCTTGGCCCCTCGCGAGGGTCTTGAGTGTTTGCTGGTGAAGATGGGCCGTACAGGGCCGCTGCTGGAGCCACGCCACGGGTCGCAGGCAGGCAAGTCTGGGGACCCCCGTTCCTAGAACGCCGACATATATGGATTTTCTGCGAAACAAAAAACATGCAACAAGCAGGAACTGGCACTGGGCACGGATCAATATGTTAGTCCCAGAAATAGTATAAGAAGTTGCCAAAAGTATATGAAAGTTGTATGATATTGGCATGGAACAATCAAAAATTATAGATACGACAAAGACGTATCAGTATTAACATGAAATGCAATTAATATCTTTTCTAACATAACGTGTTAATTATATCCTACCTAATATCAATGTGTAATCAATATTTTTCCTAGTATTAACATGAAATACAATTAATATCTTTTCTAACATAACATGCATTGCACGTACACACTTACTAGTTTATTAGAGTTAGACCACTCTAGCCCATTCCCAATAATTGTTTAGCTCACCAAAAACAAGGGATCTCCAAATTCCAACCAATTCTTCCCAAATAAGCAGGGATGGGATGCTCCCTCTCTGCCCGTTCCCAATTCAGATTCTTTGACGAAGGAAACTTCATTCCCCAGCTGTCACCTCCCTATACCGCAAAAATTACCACATACCTCAAATGAACTATACAAATTGGTGTGTGTGTGTGTGTGTGTGTGTGTGTGTGTGTGTGTGTGTGTGTGAGAGAGAGAGAGAGAGAGAGAGAGAGAGAGAGAGAACGTGTTACAAATAAGATATTCCTGTTCTACAAAAAAGGATTCTAGGAGTAGACACAATCACACAAAAGCAAAATCCATTGGGATAGGTGTACTCGTGCAATGTGGTGGATTTGTGGAGTAATTTATACTCCAGGGGGAAAGCGAGATATGATTTACCGATTTCCTTTCATAGTCTATCTTTAACCCATTTGTTTCAGATTAAATAAAATATCAGTCTTTTATATCTAATATAATGCATAATCGTACACAAATGATTAACCAATAAATCAATGCACATGTAAGATAAAACAAAAGCATGATTCTTGAGAATTTTCAAGGGTACGTCTATCGCCCATTGAATGGATTAAACAAAATCTTAGCCTCTTGAATCTCTATGGCACAATAATAAATGAGAGATAAAACAAAATAATTTAAAAATAAGATAAAATAAAAACACAAATTCAATGGAATAGGGTAAGCCAGGTCCACCGACACTTAAATTAAGATCATTTGTTGAGCAAACATAAATCTATGTTTTTTAGGTATAGCAAGGTTGGCCATCAACGAAAATTGAGGGGAAAAAATCACGTCTTAGTCCATAGTATATCACAATTGTTAGACACTACCACGAACTGGAGCAGATACAAAAATGTACCTATCATCTTTTATGTTACACTTAATTTGTTTTGGTGAAAATAAGATACAACAATTGTGGATACAAAAACGAGTTAATTCTTCTTTAACAAACGGATCAATTATAATAAATTATTTGTGGGAAAGATGTAAATCTGAGTGATGGGTGGATCGGAAGAGGAACATATGCATTAGGAAGAAAAAGAAGACAGTGTCTTGATTTTTTTTCAAGGCTATGTCTATCACTAGTCAACTGAGGCTAAATAAAATCTCATCATTTTCAATCTCTAGCTCAGATTCATAAATCAAGGGTAAATAAATTTAAGATAAAATCGAAACATAGATTTCCAGACAAATCTGATGGCTAAACAAATCAAACTTGAATAAAGTGGCCGTATGCATCGCCCAGATGCAGAGGCCGGGGGTCATCCTCTTTTCTAAAAAAAACAAATCAAACTTGAATTAAGAAAATCTTATTTATTCAACAATTCCAAATCCATCTTGTGATGTATAACACAGTATGCCAGTCAATTATCTTTTAAGAAAAGTTGCATGTTAGTTGTAATGCTATAATAATTTAGTCATTACTACATGTCAAACGGAGCGAAAACGAAACATCTATCGCTCACTTATACTTTTTGAAACATACACGCACGTGCGCGCACACAAACACCATCACTACACGCAGACACTCGTGTAGCGCCGATTGACGTCTGGAGCTGCCAAGCTTCAAGATCACCAGCTCCTTTGCTTCCCGAAACGATAATCCACATGTTGCTCACTACTTTTTTTTAAGTGAAAGTAGGTTGTGCTAATTATTGGATAAGGAAGTCAATGTGATTTTTTTAACAAGCCGTATGAAGTCAATAAAATTATTCCCAAATGCTGAAACTATACATTTCATAACAGATCAGCTAATTCTCCTTTCAAGTTTTTTCACTCCAAAAGTAACACACATTATTACATCACCCACACATTTGCGCAAGCCACCCTGCGTTCAAAAAATAAGTTACTCCTTTGGCTAATTCTATCTGTCCGCAAATCATCACTCTCTCCTTTTTTAGGCCAAAATGTGTAGTTTTCTGCCAAGTTAGGTAAAGCATAAGAGTCTGAAGAAGCATAGTTTTGTGCTGAACTTTCACACAATGTGCAATTTTATTATAAAATTTGTTCAAGATACAAATACATGTACATATATACCACACAATCATATTGTGGTAAGCAATCTCAAACCAATATCAACAAATACATGTACAAATAAAGATAAATGTGTAGCTAGCTACTTAGCTAGTTAGCTACCATGTACACAAAAGAAAGAGCTAGCGGCCCATTTTGCTGATCGATCACCTGCTGTTGGCAAATGGCGGGATGCTCTGCTCGTTCCTGAAGTAGTCGTCGGGGTCGATCTGGCCCTTGGCCATCGCGAGCCTCTGGTAGTTGCCCTTGAAGTACTTCTGGCCCCAGACCATCCCGGCCTGGTAGCTGCTCACGTTGCCGACGACGACGTTCTCGCCGAGGTCCAGGTCCCTGTAGTTGAAGTAGGCCTCCCTCGGGTTGGAGCTCACGAACGGCGCCATGAACGCGTAGAACTCCCTGATCCACCTGGTCTGCACGGCCCCGTCCCCCGACGCCATCGACCAGAAGTTCATGTACTGGATGTTGTAGAGCACGCCGGCGCGGTGCGGGTACGGCGTCGCCGACTCCGGCACGGCCGCGATCTGCCCGCCGTAGGGGTCGAGGATCATGAGCCCCGCGTTGGGCTGCGCCAGCTTGGTGAAGATGCTGGCCCACGCGTCCCGCGGGATGGCCTGCCGGACATAGTCGGACGTTGCCTTGTAGCCGCTGCTGAAGACGGACTCGGCGGTGGTCCGGTTCAGGAGGTCCTCCACGGTCGAGGCGCTGCCGAGGTAGATGTAGGGCACGGACTGGATCCAGGTCATCTCCCTGCAGTCGGAGCGGTTGAACCGCAGCTCCGGGAAGCGGCTGCTCATCACCGGCAGCAGCGCGTCGCAGGTGCCGAGGAACAGGGACTGGAAGTTGGCCGTCTTCTGCTGGACGACCACCCTGATGATCAGGTCCTCCGGCAGGGCCGGCGCGACCTGCTGCCACCTGGTGACGAGGTCCGCGGCGCCCTGGCTGGCGGTCACAGGGACGTTGAACACCGTGACCTTGGGCGGGACGGGCAGGAGCTTCACCTGCCACGACACCACCACGCCGAAGCTCTCGCCGCCGCCGCCTCGGAGGGCCCAGAAGACGTCGCTCCCCATGGTGTTCTTGTTCAGGAGCCTCCCCTTGGCGTCCACCAGCACGGCGTCGATGACGTTGTCGATGGCCATGCCGTACTTGCGCAGCAGCATGCCGAAGCCGCCGCCGCTGAAATGGCCTCCGACGCCGACGGTGGGGCACAGGCCGCCGGGGAACCCGAGCACGCCGCTCGCCTTCCCGATCGCATAATAGAGCTCGCCGAGCTGGGCGCCGGAGTCCACCCACGCGGTCGCCGCCTGCGCGTCGACCCGCACGGCACGGAGGCTCGACAGGTCAAGCACGGCGAACGACTCGGCGCGCACGGACCGGTACGACAGGCCCTCGTAGTCGTGCCCGCCGCTGCGCACGCGGATGCGCAGCCCGCTCCGGCGGCCGCACAGCACGGCGGCCTGCACGTGGGAGGCGTTCGTCGGCGTGATGATATACAGCGGCCTCACGGTGCTGGGCGTGAAGAACTTGGGGTTCCGGATGGAGGACTTGAGCAGCGGCGTGAACGAGGGCGAGCTCGGCGTGAACACGAGCTGGCGGGGGATGCTCGCCGTCAGACACGACAGGAAACCATCAGACGAATTACCCTGGGAGGAGACGGTGGAGGCGTAGCAGCAGAGCAAGGCAAAGGCGACGAACACTAGGCTGGAGCTCCTGGCCATGGCCATCTTTGCTAGCTAGCTTGTTGTACGTCGCCGTGTTGCATGGTTCGGAGCCGCGTCTGCATGCATTTATAGGCTACGGGAGCACACGTGCAGAACGAGTTCTCCTGAAAGCGGCCGACGGCAGCTGCTCTGGTCTACCACGCTACTCCAGCTGGAGGCGTTGATAAGTCATGGTCAGCTATCTGGATCGCTATCCATAAACCGGCGACTGTCAATCGGGTGAACGGTTCTACATTAGTCACATCACATCGCATCGTCTAGCATCTCTATCTGAAGACCGGACGCGGCTTTCGTTTTTCGTTGTAAAACGAAGAACAGATGTAAAAGCAAGAAAGTTCTCATGGCTGGGATCAGATACCTACATGGCAGGTCATTCTTGCATGGAAGATAAGCATGGCACTGTCACGGCCGTAGCCTCCTGGACGTCTAGACGGCGTTGGACTTTTGGACACACGGCTGCTGCCGTGCAGAACTGGTGAGAATAGTGGTGAGAACGATGTGATGGGATGCAGGACGGTCAGCATAGAACTGCTAGGGCTTGGACAAATTCATATTCTAACTACTAGTAATCAGTCAGGATGGAATAACGAATAATCATCATCCAAAAGTCAGAGCTAAAGGAGATTGCATTTCCCCGCAAAAGAAAGAACAAGGAGATTGTGTTTGCATATGCGCAAAAAAAAAGGAGATTGTGTTTGCAGTGACATATCCATAGCGTTGGTATACCATCAACAACAAAATGCATGGCCGGTTACGACGATCGAGCTGTTACGTACACAGGATCGCATGGGTCAGTCAAATATATTGGACGGTGTATATATTATACCAGCATCGCTATCCAAAGCGATTGTCAGATGTTGACATGTTGTACTGTCGCTGACATGCCTCTTCTTCTTCTCATGACTGTTTTGTTTTCAGTTGAGAACTCCTTCCTGTTTAGCCATTTTTCTCTCCCTCTCAGCTTCAACGTTTTTACCGTTCCAAGGCAACGACTATAGTCCATATTTACGGCTTCCCTCTCCTTTGGTTTGGAGGAACTTTATAGGAATTTTGTAGGATAGAATTTGATAGGAAAAAAGTATTTACAACCCTCTGATTTGTAGGAATAGAATTATATCTCTCTACTCCTAATGGACGAATTGGTTGAATAATCCCCCACTTTCAACCGGTTTATTTTCAACCGGTTTATTTTCAACCGATTTTTCTTCGTCCCACCTCCCACCAGCCCCTCCCACCGTTTTTCTCTTTTCTCGTCTGATCGGCAATACCCAACGTATTTATGGTAATCAATCATAATTAATCCATATATAGTAATAAATCAATCCAGGTATGGTAAGGTCATAACTCAGGAAATTTTGAATATGATAATTATATGGTAATAAATTTAAATTACCCCGAAGGCTATCAATCCAGGTATGGTAAGGCCATAACTCGGGAAATATCGAATATGGTAATAAATTTAAATTATCACCAGGTATGGTAAGGCTATCGATCCAGGTATGGCACGCCCTTACCTGATCACCTATCACAATCTCCAGCCCCACGCACGCACCAACGTATTTATGGTAATCAATCATAATTAATCCACGTATAGTAATAAATCAATCCAGGTATGGTAAGGTCATAACTCAGGAAATTTTTAATATGGTAATTATATGATAATAAATTTAAATTACCCCGAAGGCTATCAATCCAGGTATGGTAAGGTCATAACTCGGTAAATATCGAATATGGTAATAAATTTAAATTACCACCAGGTATGGTAAGGCTATCGATCCAGGTATGGCACGCCCTCACCTGATCACCTATCACAATCTCCAGCCCCACGCACGCACCAACGTATTTATGGTAATCAATCATAATTAATCCACGTATAGTAATAAATCAATCCAGGTATGGTAAGGTCATAACTCAGGAAATTTTTAATATGGTAATTATATTGTAATAAATTTAAATTACCCCAAAGGCTATCAATCCAGGTATGGTAAGGCCATAACTCGGGAAATATCGAATATGGTAATAAATTTAAATTACCACCAGGTATGGTAAGGCTATCGATACAGGTATGGCACGCCCTCACCTGATCACCTATCATAATCTCCAGCCCCACGCACGCACCAAAGAACCCACCCGGCACCAAACGCAGCTCCTCTCGATCCCCTCAAGTAAACGCCACCACCATCGTGCGATCTTCCTGACACAGACGCCGTCGCCGCCTCCTTCCCACCTACGGCGTCCCCCACATCCATGGTGACGGCGCTCGCGTCCTACACTGACCCTCCGCCTCATATAGGTTGGTCATTGATGGAGTGGGATGTGCCGCTGCGGTTTGGGGAGGCGCAATCACGATCTGGTTAGGATCTCAGTGTGGACTCCTTCTCTGCGATGAAGGATGGCGCTGCCTCCCTGGCAAATGGGATCGGAGGAAGGGGCTCTACGTCGTGAATGTCGGCGAGGCAGCGGCCGAAGGCGAGCCCGACGGTGAGCACGGGTGTTCGTCCCATGAAATAGGCGGCCACGGAGGGCGGATCTGAGGCCACCCCAATCGCCGGTGGCCCTTCCTCCCATCGCTCATCACCTCCATTCTCTCTCTCCTCTAAATCTTTGTCGCCCCTGCCTGATTCTGGCCGACGCCATCCGGCTCTCGCATCGACCACCACCAGCACGGCTGCGGACGAGGCGCAACCGCAGACGCCGCCGCCGCCATCCTCATCCACCTCCTCCACCATCCTTCCCAGCCATCGTCGGGGGCACCCGCCATCTGCGCTCTAGCCCACCCGCTCCCTCCTATCCCCTCCCCCTGCCTGCCAGCCCCGTGATCCATCGCACAGATGGCAGGTACTACAACGACCTCCTCCCCAGCGGATCCGGCCTCCTCCGATGGAGATCCATCCTGGGCACCGCCTTATTCTCATGCGTGCACGTCTATATCAACGTCTCATTCCACCTCACCTGAGCCTTTACCTTCCCACCTCTGCTTCAGATCCACATCACTTTGCAAGGTATGTGCTTGATTGTTCCGAACTGGATCGATGGATTGTGCAAGGTACTTTGGTGTCGTTATTGACGGCAATTGTCACGCCATGCTACCATCGGAGGGGTCCCTCATCGATCATTAGGGTCTTCCAAACTGCACGAGCTCCATTGAGAAGGATGTTTTTAATTCTGGTTTTGCCTACATGCTTTCTTTGCCTGTATCTACTTAGCTAATGTCTTCTTATAGATAGTAGCTGCTGAAGTGGTGATCAAAGTTGTTCACTATAAGGAAACAACCATGATAACAAAAGTGTATATTCCCTGACCTTTGACCTGGAGTACTTTTTCATTAGAAACTTGCAACAGCCAGGCATTGAAATTAGCAACAGCTTCGTGCGTACTGAACTAATTTGCAGCAACACATACTGAACTAAGTTAGGTTATGCTCATCGTTCCAACATGCTTAGTGATAACCACCTAGCAAGCTGATCAAACATGAAAAAATTGAAGTGCTACTGCTAATCGTACTATTCTGAATGTGAAAAACTATTTCATTGGCTCTTCTCTAATTGTACACTTGCATAAATCTCAGATCTTGCAAATTACAGTATAACCATAAAAGTCATGCTTTGACTCCTATAGGGCCTTTTGCACTTTAATATGACTAATAATTTGCCTTAATATCACAGATTGTATTACTACCTTTCTAAGTGAATGACATTCAAGAATGTCATTAAATAAAACCAAGAAATCCTTGTGGTATTGGAGTGTAGGAAAGTTGAGACTATAAAACCAAAAGGTTATATTTACATTTATTAGAGAAGGTTCTTTACTTTTTATAGGAAAACACAAAATGTTGCGATGTAGAGTCTAGGTGGTGGGCCTCCTTGATCCACTTGGTGGATGAGGGCGACTCCGGTCCTGGCACCCTTAGTGCCAGTGATCCAAAAATCATAGGGCTTGGATATAGCTCTAGCAGATGTATGCGGCTTGCGCATCGAGCTTGGTCGTCTCGAGCATGGAGATAGGCGAGTTGTAGACCAAGAGCTGGTACAGAGATAGGCGAGTTGTAGACAAGAGCTGGTGGGCAGCAAGAAACGCATGCACACCAAAGAACAAATCTGAGTCACATGCCTACTTCTATTGGTTTCTACAAAGAGCGGCTAGCTTAGATCTTAGACCAGTCGGTCCCTGTCGAGGTCGCCAAGGTGATCTTACAGCACCGCCGTGGGGATTTCTCATGATTTTAGGCAAGCCGCAAGCGGTGGTGGTGATTGGCTGGGTGGTGTCGCTGCCTTGGGAAGAGACGAAGTGATGGTAAAAGTAAGCAGGATCCGATGATTCTTCCGTGGGGATAGCCAAAGTCAAGATGTCGACTACAGACTCGTCGCAGACTTGCAGTGAACCTGGATGCGGCGAGCCTGATTTGTGGATCGATGGCGGGTCTTGACTTTGTTAGGCTGGGATTGGATGGTTGCGGAGGGTGGTGTGCTTGGTTGGGTTCCCATGGAAGAATGTGGCCTCCTCGTGGATCTGGTCAATGCCCATCCTAGAGAACATTGTGTCCCTAGCTCCCTCGAGGAGCAAGGACAGTGCAAGCGGCAGCAGCGGGTAGGGGTAGATGTGGGGAGGGATGTCGGCGGCTGCTCGAGGTCATCATGATGAAACCCTTGACGTCCCATCTTCATCAATGGAAGTGGAAGAGCACGAAGTTGAGATTGGATAGGAGTTTGAGTTCTTTTTGGCACCGATCGATTCCCCACTTTAGAGATGTATTTTTTTTGCGTGCGAGCAAACAGTGGGTTGATTCTAAAAGGGATAGGCACTTTTCAACAGAAGTGCATGACGGACCAAAAATATGACCTCATTTTATTCGTTTGATAGATATCGTATTATTCGTTGTTGTTCGTTCGGTGAAATTTCCTAATATTTGATTGTTGTGTTTCTAATTAGAGCACCCCATAATCACCCAATATGAGGGGATAATAAATGAAAGATACTGATTATAAATTTTGAAGAGCCCGTGACAACGCACGGGCGTTATACTAGTTACTAGTATAAATTTTAATCAAAGACACAGATAGATAAGGTCTTTCAAAGCATACAGAAATTCATGTTTAAATGTCAAATTTGCATAAAAAGAAGATAACACACGTTATTTGTGAGGATAACACCTTCTCCCGGCCATGAAAGTCTCAATTATATCATCCTCATTCACTTTGGAGAATAGCAACTCGCTATCGTATGTGACTTAGCAATCATCCAAAGGACTATCAACAATTATTATAATTTAAACTAAAGGAAATGAAATCATACTTTAAACCAGAGGAGATTGAAACTTGTGGTACTCATGCGTCCTACCTCAACATGTGTGCCCATGTGTGATTTGCCATACGTTGATCCACTGCCGCCAGCAAGTGCCATGTCGGGCACACGCGTCACTGGCTCACAACTAGGCGGGAGCACTCACCCCTTCGCTAGTTCACTAGGGTTCAAGATCGATGAAGAGAAGAGAACGGCAGCGAATCATGAACGTCTTGAGGAAACTGAACGATCAACGAGGATGTACCCATAGGAGGAGACAAGGAGAGTAGGAGAGGAACCCAAGGGTGCTCCTATTTGTGCTTGTTAGACTAGCCACAATAAGAGTAACTTGAGCAATAACATCGAGTCCAACTCAACAATTTGCTTATATGGCAATGGGTTAATGAGGAGAGAGGTAATTACAGTAACTTAGCTAGTTACTGTAACATCACATGTCTCAATGTAATATGAGTCTATAACCTAATAAATGAACCTTTGCATGACACTACACTTATGTTACTACCCACTATGAAGGTAGTAATATAGTCTAGAAATATGTGTATGTTCTCTCTATTGTGGCTAGTCTTAGAGCAATTTGTCGGCCAGTCGCACATCAGCCATTGAATGGGTTGGCCCACTCTTGTGATCAGGACATGGAGCGATTTTCTTCCGTTTTTTTTTATTTTTCTCTCAGAAAAAATAGGCTGCAGTAGAAAGGTTGGAAAAAATCATAAAATTGAAAGATATACTAATGTCTTTATTAAAAAAATATCACATAAAATAAAAAAAAATCAATATTTTAAAATATTTTTCATAAATTTTAAAATGTTCTCAAATTTTGGAAAATAAACTCCAACTTAAAACTTCTCATTTATTCTAAAGATATATTCTATAAATATGAAAAATGTTCTGGATTTTTAAAATAAAAATAAATAGTAGAAAAGGAAAAAATTAAAAACTAGAAGAAAACCGCAAATATTCTATTAAAAAAAGATAGAACGAAAACAAGAAAATAAAAACTAAGAAATACCCACAGGACAAAAAATGGAAACTGATATTGCTTGGGTCAGTTAGGCTAATCCACCTTCGTGTCACTATGTGTGGTTGTCGTACAAATGGCCGCAACAAGTGGTAAGGTCATCTCCAACATCGACCCTCAGAACGCCCGCACACGTCTGGACCGCACTGTCTGGACATGTTGTGTCATCCAACGTGGGCCTGTTTCGGTCCGCAGGGCGATCCGGACGTATGCTACTTGTGAGCTGCGTTGGGATTTTCTCTGAAGATGAAGGGAGAAGCAATATAGTAGCGGATAGTATTTCCCTCAGTAGAGAACCAAGTTTATCGAACCAATAGAAGAACAACGCAAACACCCGTCAAATAGTACATGCACATATAAGAGCAAATACTTGCACTCAACGCGGGCAAGAGAGTCGTCAATCCCCTTATACTCGTTAATTGCAAAGATTAAATCTGGTATATGTAGATAGGTAAATTGCAAAGTAAAATAAAAGAAAGAAAATTGCAGCAAGGCATTTTTTTGTAATATGATTAAAATAGACCCAGAGGCCATAGTTTTGACTAGAGGCGTCTCTCTCGTAATAATAGCATATGGTGGGTAAACAAATTACTGTTGGGCAATTGATAGAAAAGCGCATAGTTCTAATGTTATTTAGTTGAAAACTCCTTCCTATTTAGCCATTTTTCTCTCCCTCTGAGCTTCAACGTTTTTACCGTTCCAAGGCAACGACTCCATATGTACGACCTCCTTTGGTTTGAGAAATTTTATATGAATTATGTAGGATAGGGTTCCTATAAAAAAGTCTCTAGAGCCCTTTGGTTTGTAGGAATAATATAATTTTACTCCTATACAAAAATTGTCCTACCCTTCACATTTTAAAGAATAATAAACATTAGCCTCGACTTAATGAAAAAAATCCTATCATGTAAACCAAAGAACATTTTTTTCCTTTTCACATTCATATGATTTGAAATGCACGACATTTTATTCCATGAACCAAAGGAGGCCTACTTATTTACTTTCGGAAAATACAAGTCCATTCAGACATTGACAACCGTTCCAATTAATACAAAACTTTGACCCGCCATTTCTAAAAAATATCTTAAATTAAAATAACTATATGTTTTGAACAATGCTGTAGCCAGGATTTTGATTCAGGGTGCTTCAACTAACATAAAAATACACCATAAATTCAACATACCAACGCACCGGTATAAATTTAATCAAATGCATGAATGGATAAGGTCTTTCAAAGCATATTAAAATCCACGCTTAAATGTCAAGTTTGCATGAAAAGAAATAACACACCTTCTTTGCGAGGGCCATGAAAGCCTTGATTATATCATCTTCATTCACTTTGGAGAAAAGCAACTCGCTGTCATATGACTCAGCAATCATCCAAAAGACTATCAACAACCATCATATTTTAAATTAAAAGAAATGAAGCCGTACTTTAAACCATCGGAGATTGAAAACTGGGGTGCTCATGCGTCCTGCCTCAGGGTGTGCGCCCATGCACGCTTTGCCATTCGTGAGTCTACTGCCGCCAACGAGTGCCCTGTCGGTAGCACAGGTCACCGGCTCACCGCTAGGCGTTGTCACTCACTGTTGCGCTAGTTCACTTGGGTTTGAGATTGATGAGAAGAGAATGATAGCGAATCATGAACATCCTCAAACGATCAAAGATGGTGTACCCATAGAAGAAGACAATGAGAGGAAACAAAGGGAGCTGATGTTTCTTAAAAAAATGATCACGGAAAGGTTAAAAAAACATAAGCCATTGCTGCGCTAGTTCACTATTTGCCGCTCGTTGGGGCAATTTGTCGGCCAGTCACACATAACCCATTGAGTTGGCTGGCCCATTTTTGTGATTAAGACATGGGAGCGATTTTCTTTTGGTTATTCCAGTTTTCTCTCAGAAAAAAACAGCTACAGTGGAAAGGTTAGAATATAAAATTTAAAGACATACTAATGTCTTTCTTTTCAAAAAATGACCACAGAAACTTCAAAATTGTTCTCAGATTTTAGAAAATCTCAAATTAAAACAATTCATGTATTCTAAACAATGTTCTCTAATTTTAAAAATGTCTCAAATTTTAAAAAGAAAAGGAAGGAAAAATATATAACAAAAAAGAAGAAAAACTATAAACAAACCAGGAAAAAATAAATTAAAAAATACAGAAGGAAAACTAAAAAAACAAAAACTAAGAAAAACACACATGGATGAAAAATGAAAACCGCTACTGCTTGGGTCAGTTAGGCCAGCCCACGCTCGTGTCACTATGTGTGATTGTCTGACAAATGGCTTCAACAAGTGGTAGAGATCACAACAGAACCTTTCTGGGAGCGCCAGTAGTTGTTTTCAAGAGTATTTCTGACCCAACTACACTCAAAGCACTTGCTGTCAAAGAAGACATGGACCTTTATGATGATCTCTATATTCGGTGGATTCATGTTGCCTTGGAGTGCAAGGTAGTGGTTGATGTTGTAGAGCAAGGAAGTTCTGTGAGCTACAGAGCAATCATCTATGAGACCATTGATCATTCGTCAGTTTTCATAATTTGTAATACAGTTCATGAATTTAGGAGCTCAAATATTAAAACTCTCAATCTAGCAAACCATTATTTATCTTTAGGAGCTGGCCGTCATGTTTGGTTAGGCCAGCCCGATAATCTTCCTTTCGTTCATGTAAACACTGTGAGATTTTAATAAAAGCTTTGCGAGATTGTCTAAAAAAGACAAATGGTTGCAATAAATGGTAAATAGTATTCGCCGAAGACGAACCAATCGTTCACTTGTACATGGTTTGCGCTGGGCCTCGTTCACTTAGTGGCTCGCCACTAATTATGAAAGTAATTTTCAAAAAGAAACTAGTAATGCCAATCTTGTGTTGTGAGAAAAAAAATATTTGGACGAACTTAGAAGTACCTAGATTTGTGACCAGATGGAGTAAAAATAGTGCATAATAAATTTGAGTTGAATATTTGCTTTTGCCACACCAATATACTCACAAAACACATTGACTCAAAATCTACTTCAGGTCATATAAAAATTTCAAATGTGAATAAATGTTAGTCCACGAACAAACATAGGTGCAGTGTTTTATATGTTCAACCTGGGGCATATATTGTTGTCCTTCAGTCATGCCTCGAGCTTCTCCTCTCCATCCTCTCTAGTTTTGGGCTTATCGTCTTCAATCGGTACACCCACAACTTGAGTTTGTCTAGACATTTGACGGGGCAGGGAAAATAGACATTCTTAAGCATATGGTGAATTGCCTACTACCATAGTTGCAACATACTTCTACAACTCCGATTCTAACAGAAGTTATTTCTTAATTTATACAATCCCCACAACAGTGTTGTATGCACATATTAAAAACATCTTTTTATTACGCAACTAATATTCATCTACAACCTCAAAATCATGTACACCCTAAATACATGTGCAATGGGCATATTTGCATGGAGTATATAAATACCCCCTTCGTCCCAGTGTCGACGTTCAACTTGCGCGTATGTGTGATGTGCATTTGGCTCTTTTGTGTCTCGGTGTTGACATTGGTACGATGTGCGTTGTTTGATGTGTGACGAGTTGCGTTTGTGGGTGGCACGTGTGTGGAAGGAGGTAATGTTGTTGTTTTTTTTGCGAGAAAACTTTTGATCTATTCATCTTCAATCATGGTAGTACAACGAATATCAGAAATAAAAAAATTACACCCAAATCCGTAGACCATCTAACCACAACTACAAGCACTGAAGCGAGCCGAAGACACGCCGCCATCATCGCACCTCTCTTGCTGGAGCCGGAAAAACCTTGTTACTTGGGAAGTCGTCGTGCTAAGACTCCGTACGACCATCACAATAGGACAACAACCGACGCCGATGAAGAGTAACATAGATCGAAAAGAACCAACCTGAACACACACAAGCATAGACAAACAACGACCAAATCAGAGCAGATCCACCAAAGACAAATCCACCGCACACACATATTGATGAGAACTGTCTTGTTGTTTCTATTGCATTGACGGCTTTTCGCTCTTTCACATGGCTAACATTTCTTAAGCAAAAGAAGAAGAACACATGTGGACGGGCGATGCTACACGCCGCCGGCTGACGGGTGGCCAACCGAGCCACGTTTGCGCCACGTCAACCCTGGCAAACCCCAATCGCTCCTCACTGAAGACGCGGCCGGTCAAAGCCGTCGCGAGCTCGCAAGCTCCCCTCCGCCGCGCGTGTGTTCTTCTCCCTGACGCAACCCACTTCCGCCGGCGCCGGCGAACGCTATCCCCCTCGCCGCCATGGTCACCCGTCTCCTCCTCGTCCTCCTCCTCACCTTACTATTCTCCACCTCCTCCCCCGCCGCCGGCTCGCCGCACATCTCCGCCGTCATCTCCCAGTCCGGCCTCGACTTCGCCAAGGACCTGCTCGTGCCCCGAGCCGCCGAGACCCTCGCGCAGCTGAGCGTCCCCGACATCGAGCGGTCCGTGAGCATCCCCATCATCGGCGCCGTCCGCACGGTCGCCTCCCGCATCGTGCTCGGCGGCGTGGCAGTCGCCGACTCCACCGTCGCCGCCGGGGACACGGGGGTCGTGGTGGCCGCCTCCCTGTCCAGCGTCAACCTCACCATGGAGTGGAGCTACTCGTACAGCTCCTGGCTCGTTGAGATCTCTGACAGCGGGAATGCTTCCATTCAGGTAATACGACCGACCGACGGGCTTCAGGCATTAGATTGGTTTCATGATGAAGTGTTGATGATGCTCAGAAGTAGAAGTAATTGCATCCTCAAGAATAGAAGTAAACCTAGTTATCTGAGAACTAATTCATATATACATCGGCTGTAAAGAAATTTTCATCTCTTCAGTAAGTACATGGGTGTCTATGTGTATTATTCAGTAGTACAAACTATTTTATGGGATAATGATATTTTTCCTACCTATTAGTGCAGCATGATTGTTTTACATAAGCTTCAATTGAAACAATACTCATATCTTGGCTACATATTGGTACCAGCATGACTTTTTTACTTAGGATTCAATTTGGTCAGCCTGCAGGATTGCTTTGACCAGCATATGACATTTTAGCACAATGGGGTTTTGAACTTACGATCTACTCCCTCCGTTCACAAATATAAGTTGTTTTAACTTTTTCCTGAATCGAATGTATATAGACACGTTTTAGTGTGTTTGTTCACTCATTTCAATCCGTATGTAGTCCATATTGAAATATCCAAAACATCTTATATTTGGCAACGGAGGCAGTAGAATCTAACTATACACCTAGACAGAAGCAAGCAACTAAACAGTATTTCGGCAAGGTAACTTAGAAATGCCGTATGCGTCATAAATCATTTTGGTCTGATAATAAGCTTGTTGTTCATTTGGACAAGGCAAAAAGTGAGTTACTTTTATTTTTAAAATTATTTAAGTTGAAAAGCTTGCACAAGAAACTAAGTACCTGGATTCAAATTACATGCCTTCCTTTGCAAACAATTGCAGCCTTTTGTATGTAATTTTTACATTTACTTGGAAGTGTTCTTAGCATGTCAAACCTTGCACCTTTGTTTTGTTCATTGTGGTGCGACATAGTATGTGATAGTTACACATCCTTTACCTTTTTAACTTTTTAGTAGTAGACACCCTTGACATGCATATGGAAGAAGGTACAAGGTGTATTCATGAATCCTTTTCACTAAGGTTGAAGGAATGGATGTTGGGGTTTCCATGGGGCTGAAGAATAAAAATGGATCGCTCAAACTATTTGTCATGGAATGTGGCTGTTATATGAAAGACTTGGACATAACACTCAATGGAGGATCCTCTTGGTTTTATCAAGGGTACGTGGTTCACAATTTCATATCTGTGAGTACTTTGTCAACTCCTTTGAATAGGGTTTTTCTATATAAAACTCTTGGCATGATATGTATCTGAAGTGAACTAGGGTTTTTCTTTTTGAACGAATTTTAGTGAGATGTTATTTAACCCACATCAGTTGATATATCCTCTTGCTTTTTGTAGATTCATAGATGCTTTTAGCAATCATATCAGATCATCTGTGGAAAATGCGATTGCGAACAAAATAGTGGAGGGTGCATCGAAGCTCGACCTTTTCCTAGGAGGTCTTCCAAAGGAAATTTATGTTGATAGAGTCGCTGCTATGAATGTGACATTTATTAATGATCCACGCTTCAGTAGTTCCTCTGTTGAGTTTGATATAGATGGACTATTTATTCCATCTGATAAAACTGCTCCTCAGAGTGACATGCATTTTGGTGATACCAAACTTGCACCACCTCTTGGCAGCTCTTCAAACATGCTGTGGATTTCATTGGACGAAGATGTTTTCAACTCTGTTTCAGCTCTCTACTTCAAGGTATACTATGATCATTTATCATTGTAAACTTGTTCCTTTTCTCTTCCTATTTCAAAAGAATAGTATTCTTATTGACTATGTGAGTGCAGAGTTGCTAACTTGAACCTAGACGTTTTCCATGCTTCAACTATACTACTACATACCAGTGAGCCTATTCTGATTGATGTGATTACTTTCGTCATTCAGGCTGGTTTACTACAACATATGGTGGACAAGGTTCCCGATCAGTTTCTTTTGAACACTGCTAGCTGGAGGTTTTTGATTCCAAGGTTGTACCGTAAATATCCAAACAAGGATATGCTGCTGAACATTTCTGCTATATCACCTCCCTCTGTGAGGATTAATGTGGGTAGAATTGACACCACAGTGGACTTAGATGTCACAGTAATCGTATTGGGTTCTGATGATAAAGTTCCAGTTGCATGCATATCACTGGTGAGTTTTTCTTCACTGATTTTGTGTGTTCCTATCCTAGTTGTTCAGTTTATGAAAGGTAATCTATTGGAGTGAAATAGCAATGCATATGCACCATCTGGGTGGTATTAAAGTATATCTTCTTATGTTGCTTCAGGCTCTCAATATTTCAACTTTTCACACAATCAAACTAAACTAAACTAAACTATACTTTGCTGTATTGGATAATTGGAAGTTTGTATCTCCATGAAAACATATGCATCTTTCTCAATCTCTTAATGTTATTCTTATTGTAATACATATTGCTTTTGCAGTCAGTTGCTGTTTCTGGACATGCAAGTGTTTCTGGAAATAATCTCGTTGGAAAGGTTGAGTTAAATTATTTCTCGTTCGACTTGAAGTGGAGCGACATTGGCAAACTTCATACTGGTATAGTGCAGGTAATTTTTGCCTCGGCATTTTCAGTTTTTTTGTCTCCCAGTGGTAGGGGCCTTTAATTGCACCCAAATGCACACTTTAGTAAGATGTAGCAGGGGAGATTCCTAATCTAAATGCTAGCACTGAGATGAGCTTGGAAATTGCTACCTCATGTCTAGGAATTATGAAAGATTATGTTATGCTAAGTACTTGAAGGGGCACCATTTTATAACAGAAAATGCCTTCAGAGATGTCCTTAAACCTGACGCTAAAAGAAAAACCAATGGTTACTAATGGAGCTGCACTCATGTTTCATTATACCTAATTTTACTTTACTTACTTGAACATCATTTTTTCCTTCTGGAGTTCTGATACTCTGAACCGATGCTAATCCTGTTAAATTGTCAGAGTCTGATGCGTATCATCCTGAAAAATTTGTTCGTGCCCTACGTGAACTCGTATCTTGGACAAGGTTTCCCGTTGCCCATCATCAAGGGCTTCGTCATAAGAGATGCTTATATCCTCACTTCATACTCAAGCATAATTGTTAGCTCTGATGTTTCCTTCATCGAACCAATGAATAGATCTGGAATAGCAGTTGTTGGACCAGTCAGCAAAGATCCGGTAGTCACCATGAAACAATTAGTATAAACTAATGTACGTTGTGAAGCTATTTCATTGATTGTATCTGTTGTAGTCTGGCATCGGTTGTGTAAACAACTAGTATAAACTAAGGTCCGGCATCGGTTGTAGTCTGTAAGTAATCACCCCTCGATGAAAATCTGTAAATAACCACAGCTGTAACTTTGTAAATGTAAATATTTCCGTGAATCTGGTATGTGAGAACTGACAACTAGTCTGGACCCGCTGTAACACTATGTTTTATACTGGAGAATTAGTTGATGGTTTCAACATTGTGATGTATCCGCGGTTCTTCCATATGACAATTATAATACATAGCCGTTTGTAATCGTAATGTCGTTCGGTCAACTATAATACGATGGGAATTCCCAGTACAATTGACAAAGATAATGAGAAATAGATAACGTACATATACAAATTGATGGATTGTTTTGATACAAAATAATTAGATGCGATTACTCAACGCCCTGATTGCAGATTTGTCACAGCTTTCTTCTCAATGCTGAAATATTGATCACTGACAATGGTCGAGTGGACCATTGCCGAGGGTTCCTCAAGTAAGCTTTCCATTTCTTCAGGATTCTGTTGCACCCATGGATGATGCATCACCTTCCTCAGCCTATCGAGCTTCTCTGCAACTTCCTTCATTGATGGCCTGTTCTCACCAGACATCTCCAAACAATGCTTTGCCAGCTCCGCGATCTCTTCAAGAATCTCCATATTGTCCTCGTCCTTGATCCCATCATCCAACATAACCTCAAGCCTATTCTCCTTCATCGCAGACATAAACATCATTGATAGGCTCTTCTCCTGCCCAAGGGCATCGAGATTAAATGGCTTCTTGCATGTGAGCAGCTCCAGAAGAACAACACCGAAGCTGTACACGTCACTCTTGTCTGTCAACTGACATGTTTGCATGTATTCGGGGTCGAGGTACCCACAAGTTCCTTGCACAAGTGTGACAAACTGGGACTCGTCGGTTGGTGCAAGGATGGAGGCGCCAAAGTCGGAGACTTTAGCTTTGTGGTTATCGTCGAGAAGGATGTTGGAAGATTTAACATCACCATGGAGGATCGGAGTTGAAGCCCCCGAATGAAGGTAGGAGAGTGCCTCGGCAGAGTCATGGGCGATCCCCAAGCGAGTGGCCAAGGAGATGCGCCAGCCATGGTTGCCATGGATGAGATCAAAGAGCGTGCCATTTGGGACATACTCGTACACCAGCATGGGGACTTCCACCTCCAGGCAACACCCGAGGAGCTTCACGACATTTCTGTGGTTGATCTGGGCTAGTATCAGCATTTCTTTGCCGAATTCTTTCTTGTGTTGCTCGTCAATTGTCATGCATCTCTTGACTGCTACTTCAACATTACTCTTGAGAAGTCCCTTGTAGACAGTTCCATGGCCTCCCCGACCAATGACTTGTTTTTCACTAAACCTGTTCGTGGCTTGCTGCAATTCTTCTTCTGAGAAGATTTTGAATGCATCGGCGCCTTGCCGTGACTTCATTTCTTCAAATAATATCGTACCACCGTGTTGCCGAAAGTAGGCCAGTTTCATATTTTGTAGCTTTCTTCTCTCTTGGATCAAGCATGCACAAGCTACAACAATCACAAGGACGACAAGTCCTACACTTGCACCTGCATGAGGTATTTGTTCGAAATGAATTAGTTTCCATGTGTAGTGGCCAGTTATAATAAAAGTATTATGTTGAAGGAAAAGTGACCATCATTTTCTATGAATATGCGTTGTTTTCAATTAAAAAACAATCATGCATTATAACAGCATATTCCATAACGAATCTAGTACTTTCAATTTTATGCTGTCAATTTGTAGTAAAATCTTCAACAGTGATGGTCACACTTCTAAAATGTTTGATTGATAAAAAGAAACTGATCATACTTGTGACGGGAGATATTAGAAATTTGGCCAAACATGACTTGCTTCTAAAGAAAACAAATTAGGCTATCATCTTAGTACAAACTTCCGTATTACTGTACTTCGTAGGTGTCCAACTAATTGCCCACAAGTGTTGTTATTTTGGTGCTCGCCGTACACACGAACTTACCTACAACTGGCATTGCCTGAAAACGGGAAGGCTTTTTTTGAATTGGCACACAAACGCCATTCGTCATATAATTCCCTGGGTAGCATGAGCAGCTGTAGTTTCCCGGCGTGTTCTCGCATATACCGTCCCCGCAAGGATTGACAAGGCGCCGGCACTCGTCTATATCTGGAACCAAACAATCGTTTGTAGTTAGAATTGCTAAACAGTGTATACGATTGATTCTTATGTGAGGTCTTATGTCAATGCACAAGGAAGCAAAAGTGAAGGAACCTTGGCATCCACCGGCGAGGTAAGGGTTGCCTTCATACCCATCAGAGCACTTGCAGCGATAACCTGGCTTGTGGGTGGTGGAATCAACACACGCGCTGTGGTTGCTGACACATGCGTAGGAACTTGTGTTCTTTTTAGCGTCCATGCAAGCCGATTCTGCTATTTGCCAGTTCAGGACAATAGGAACTTTGCCCTTGTATGTATCATAAAACACTGTGGATTTGACATAGTTAATTTTGAAGTTGAAAGCTGCTTTTTCCATCACTGTTATGTAGCTGCAGCTGATGTCTTGTGAATTTTTTGCGTTGTTGTAGTTTTCGTTGAAATAGCCCTCATAATACTGTATGCCTTTGGGGACATCGGCTTGGCAGCAGCCGGCACCAGAACATGTGTTATTTGCCAAGGTGGTGGTGCCCTCACACATGGAGACGCAGCCTATTACATACTGCACGTGGAAAATGTATATGTGATGTCTTGAATCAAACTTACACTAGCAGTAAGTTAAGTGGTCGTTTCTTATTTTGTTTTATACTCTCTCTATAAAGAAATATGTGATCTAAACGCTTTTATATTTCTTTACAGAGTATAACTGGTGGAAGTTCTAGCTGAGACCGCACGAGAATAACCCAAATGAAATGGTGTTTAACAAGAAGTTATTTTCTATAGGGGTGTTCAACAAGAAGTTGTATGGATATCTACACTTGAAGAAAAGATGTGTCGCTGTCCAGCCCCCCTTTACACAATTAGTATAAGCCACAACTAGCTAGAGCATACCCCGCGCCTATCAATGACGGGAACAATTAAAATGGATATTATATTTTAATAATATTTGGTTGTATAAACATGAATATTTAGATTAATAATATAATGCTAAAAGTGAAAAATACATAAATTATTGTATAATTATAAAGAATTTATTGAATTTACATAGAAAATTGCAATTAAAATACACACAATTATAAATAATTTATTGAATATAAGTAGCATGACATAATTAAAACATTCGAGACTTTTGCATACATGGTTGCATGCTGAGGTGAGCCGTTTTCCATGCCAACGCCAAAGGAGGCGGTCTGGCTAATCCGAGAGGTTGATGGCAGTGTGGTGAAGACGACGCCGGAGCTCAATGTACTCGACCATAGCCAAAGGAGACATGGCACCTTGGATGTCACGTATCCAGGCACATTGATGAAGCCCTTCGGCCATAGTACATGTCTTGCGGCGCCGGCGCGGGACTAGTGAAGCAATGGTCGGCGCAAAATCCAAGATGGATTGCCCGTCCAGCCAGTAATCTAGCCAGGAAGGGCAGGATCTACCGTCCCCAATGGACCATGATGTGGATGCCCGGAAGATGGCACGGGAGTCTGCATCATTCGGAAGCTGAAGGTGAATCCAGGGGCGGGAAGGGTCCGTGCGCTGTAGCCAGAGCCATCGCGTGTGCAGCGCAATCCCAAAAGGCGCAAATCCAGAATCCTGAATGGCATTTGCCAGTTGACCAATCAATGGCCACCGTTGACGTCGCGCCGGCCGTGCCAGAGGAAGTCTCGAATAATGCGACTGATGCACTTGAGGACATGTTGGCAAATCACCATGACCATGAGGAGGTGGGTCGGCATTGCGGTGAGCACATGTCTGACAAGGGCGAGACGCTCACCCCTGGAAAGCATGGATGCACGCCAAGTAGATAATTTCTTCACCATATGATCCACCAGAGGTTGCAAGGCCGAGGCAGGTACCTTTTGCACCGAGAGTGATAGCCCAAGGTAGGGGATGTGGAAGTGTGATAGAGGGCACGCCAAAACGGTGGATACGACCGCGACCTCATCGTCGATGCAGTGAATAGGAGTGGTGGAGCATTTGGCGAAGTTGGTATGGAGGCCAGATGCATGCCCGAAGACATGGAGGATGGAGGGCACCGCGGTTAGCTCGGCCATGCTCGGATGGCATAAAATGGCGACATCATCGGCGTAGAGAGAGAGAGAGGGAGAGAGAGGGAGAGAGAGAGAGAGAGAGAGAGAGAGAGAGAGAGAGAGAAGCTGAGCGCGATATGGCAAAAGGTGAGCCGCCGGAGGACGCCTGCTTCCATGGCGTGCAACATAAGCGAGTTAAGGGCATCGATCACCGTGGTGAAGAGCATGGGGGCACCGGGTCTCCTTGGCAAAGCCCCTTCGCGTGGGTGATTGGAGGGCCCGAGTTCTGTTAACGAGGACATGGGTGGATGCGGTAGATAGAAGGATAGAAATCCACTCGCACCACCGTCTCCCAAAGCCCAAGTGTCGTAAGACCTCGAGGAGGAAGGGCCATGACACGGAAAGGATCAGGGTCCGGGCTCACGGCACACCAGGCCTCGGAGACCACTTGCGCAAAGCCTGGCATCTTCGGCCAAAATTTCTCAAAGTGGAAACGGTAAGCTCCCAGAGGACGCGGGGCGCAATCCACCATGAGGGGGCAATGGTCGGAGGCCGCAGAAGAGTGGCAGCGAAGGAGGCAACTTGGGTGGGCAGACTCCCAAGTAGAGGTGCAGAGCACCCAGTCGATGCGCACCAAGGTGGGGGCCTCACGCTCGTTGGACCAGGTGTAGCGCCTGCCATGAAGATACATATCACGCAGCTCGAGATTAGCCATAAAACGATGAAAGCGTCGGATGAGGCGCATGTTGAGCTTGGAGTTGTTCTTATCTGCCGCGGCTGCGATCATGTTGAAGTCGACGCCAATGATCCAGGGCCGGCGCAGAGGTCGCGAACATCCTGAAGGTCTTGCAAGAAAACCAACTTGTCGGCATCAGCCTGAGGCCCGTAGACGCCGGTGAGCAACAAGGGTGGTCACCGAAGAGCGAGGAGACCGTGGCAATGATGTGATATGTTCTAATGATCGGGTTAGAAACCACTGGCTCGGAGGTACGCCAAGCGAGAAGGATCCCACCGCAAGTGCCGACCGCGGGGAGGAAGTAGAATGCGTCAAACGATGGTCCGAGGGTCTCCGAGACCAGGGGTAAAGTGATTAGCTCGAGCTTAGTTTCTTGCAGACATACAACGTTTGGCACCAGAGTTGAGGCCACGAACATTCCAGAATAAAAAAATTAGGTTGCGATCCATAGGCAACGGGCGGGTGCACTAAAAGCAAAGAGGAACGGGAAGGCTAGACAGTCGCGACGGCCGGCGAGGCTGGTGGAGCGGGGCGAACAACTGGCCACCAGGTGGCAGCTCCCAGCCGTAGAACTCGGCGAAAGCCTGAACCACTTCCGGGATGAGCGGCTGCTGGAACAGTTGGCGTACTTGTCTAACGCCGCGGTGTCCACCGGCTCATCATCCTTCAGGAGCCAAGGCGAAGCAGGAGTCTGAGCTGAATATTAAGAACGGGGCTACGGCCGTCACCGGGTGGAATCGGTAGCTAGGAAGATGCATACAAGCTCGTGAAGCATATAGATAAAGTATATCTAAAAACATCGCGTACAAGGTTTTGTGTTTTGTTAAGTTAGCGTGACATTTGTTATTTACCTGGTTATTATAAACAGTTATTCCGGGCAGGTTTTGCACCCTGGAAATTAATTTTAAAAAGCCTGGCGTTCCAAACATCTTCACCTGGATCACTTCTGGAAATTAATTTAAAAAAATCTATCTTTCCAAACATTTTCATCTGGATCAGTTCGAGTACATAATCATATTGGAGTACAAGTTAAGGTACAATAAATCCTATGCTATCCTACGTTTGCTAAATAACCTTTATACTCAACACAGTATAAGGAAGCCAAGTACTACTTGTAGAATAGAAGAGTTCTAAGAAAGGTACTTACAGCAGAGCTCCTCATATAAGCGAGAGTATTGCATCCGATGACGATAACTGTATTATCCACCTCCGATATCCAATAAGGTGTATCGGTGAGGTTCAACCATCCTTTCTCGGGGTTCATAGCGCCAGTGGCTGGGTGATAGCACTTCCACGAGATCGCCGTGGTATTCAACGTGGCCGTGGCGTTGGCCAAGGAGATCTTAATCACCTGGATATTCCCCGCAAGAGGCATCTCGACGCCTTCCACGGTCGTGCAGTTGAGGTTAAAGCCGTCGTGCAACGCGCACTGCTTGCCGACGCCGTACGGGAACGGGATGTCGACGTCGCCGCACATCGCCGGGCAACCGGCGGGACGCTGGCCTGCCGGTACGTCGGCCGTGGCCAGCGCCCAAATCACTGAAAGGACGAGGAAAATATGGCCGGAAAGAAGAAACCGAGAATACCTCAGCTTCGTCATTGCCGGTGAACGGGTAGGGGTGTGGACGTATGCTACCTCCTGAGCTCCTAGCCGACCATGGTCTTACTCTGGGGCTACAGTTAAATGGATGAGTATCGGTAGTTTCCAGACGATGAGAAATTTCTACGAATTGAGGAGTTAGTTAGCGTCGATTGAAACTTGTTCAAAGGTCATGTCACCATCGAGTCTTACCACCTTGCGTGGAAGATGCGGTTTCTTTTGGCATTGTTACCCTTGTGGGACATCCAGAGGAATCATTCTAGAAGTGAGTGTTGACCGAGACTTTATTTTCATAAATAAATTCAATCTAGAACACCCGACTTGAGGAGTATATAAAAGATAACACATGAAGAGTTTAAAGCGACATCTCTGGCTGATGTAGCCTGAGTGAGACATGCTGACAGCATCGGCGGACCTAGAGACTATTCTGAGTGAGGGCACGTCCTCTCTGAATTCATAGGACTAGTATGCGCGCGTTTCTCCATCTTCAAGAAAAAAAGAAAAGAAAACTCCTCACCTTCATCTCAAAATAAAATAAAAAACTTTCTTGCATCTTGTGGACATCACATCCATCTAAAAAGATCTAGAAAAACTTTTCTTAAAAAGAAAAAGTCTCACTTCCATCTTTCAAATAATCTAAAAAAATTTCTCACCGTGGCCAATCTGAAAAGAATATTTGGTGCAAAACAATTGTATTCACGTCAAGGGGGTATATATATTCATGTGTATATTAACATCGAGGTATGTATATTCATGTGTATATTCACATTAAGGTATGTATATGTATGTGTATATTTTTATTGAATATAACACCAACACGTACTTATTAAAATCTATGACATTTATGTGTATATTTTTATTGAGTATAAAACAACACGTACATATTTTCATTAGGTATAATACCCACTAACTGGTATCATGGTCAAAAAACATGTACACGTGGTTTTCTCTTTGTTACATGTACGTATATACGCATCCAAGTGTGAGTGTTCAGATTATTTTTGTTTTGGAAAGAAATTTTTGACTATTTAGGTTATTAGTGCATGCAAACAAAATATGAAAAGCCATTAATTGTCAATTGTATGCCATGCACTATTAAATATGAGTTACCATAGCAGGCCTAGGTGCCCAGGCACCTAGGTGTCCTAAACAATTTTGACTTCAATGCATTGTATTTTTAGGTTCCGTAAATTTTGTCTTATTTCATATGTAAGAAGAGAACGTAAGAAAATATATACTCACTGTAAAAAATATTTTATGTTACGTAAAATTACGAACGTAAAACATAGTGTAAAACATACATAAAATGTGATATTTCTGATCTTATAACATATTTTTTTGTTTTTTTATATCAAATTTTACGTAGTGAATCAATATAAATGTAACTATTTGTATTTTAAATGTAATTTATTTATGAAGCGGTTGTAAGATTACGTCGGGTGAAGAATAACTTATTCTGCACTGAATAACATCACTATATATAAATACTATTCTGATCACGGGATCAGAATAATATTCTGACCACAACCTGCCCTGCCCGCTAATAGTACGTTGAACTTCCGCCAACATTGTCCAAATGGGGCTTGCGATATACCGTTGGAAAGCTATGGACTTTAATATCATGACCCAACTTAAATTTTTGGCAAAATATAAGCGGTTTAAGAGCAGTTTTGAAAACCGTTTTTTCTTCGCACAAAAAACGTGAATCGTATTTTCAATCGCATTTCTAAACCGTTTGTCGGAATGAGGCATATAATATGGCGTTGGAAAGCTGCTGCAAAACCGCTCCTTCCATATGTTGAAAGTTTTCTCTAATTCCCTATAGTTAAAGAGTAATTTAAAAAAACGTAAAATTTCGTAAACCAAACAGGTGAGTTCGTTTTTTCGATGTCATTTCTAAACGGCTAATCCAATGGAGGCATATGATATGGCGTTGGAAAGCTTATGAAAATGCGCTACTTTTTCATCTTGAAAGCTTTTCTAATTTTGAATGGTTTAAGAGTAATTTAGAAAATGGTCCAAGTCCTACCGAGTTTGTATTTTCGAGCTAATTTTTTAACCGTGCGTCCGAATGCAGCAAATGATATGGTGTTGAAAGCTTGAACAAATGCGAAACTTTTTGGTATGTATTGTTTCTCCCAATTCTTTACGGTTTTAAGTCAGTTTCGAAAATGGCGAAAACAGTATTTTCGCCGTAATTTCTACAAAATTTATCGGAATTGGGCAAATAATATACCGTTGAAAATCTACGGAAAATGCAAAACTTTTTCATGTTGATGGTTTTCTCTGATTCTTAGCCGCTTTCAAGTAATTTTAAAAATGACGGGATCATTCGTTCTGCCTCTATCGCGAAACAGATTCTTTAAAAATGCACCGCGTGAAGAACGTGAACTTCTCAGCATGTCTACCTGAAATTCACTCTGTTTTCGACGTGTTTTTTTTTTGCTCGTAGATCTCCATTCACTACTCGTAGTTCTCCATCCACTCACTAGAATTAAGCAAGTAATATACCGGTGAAAAGCTGTCGTAAACACTCAACTTTCCTGTGTTAATAGTTTTTCATACTCGCGACGATTTTAAGAGTTTTTCATCTGAAATTCATTCACTATACTAGTTGAACTTCCTGCTGTTTTCACGTTGAACTTCTGTGACGTATTTTCATTTGTAATTTTATCATCCATTCGTGAGTGTTACACAAATGATATTTTTTTTATAAACCTTTCCCACAATAAATTTTTTAACTTTCTCCGACGGAGGACTTGAACTTATAACAACAACAAATTTAGCCTTTGTTTTTTTATTCTTTTTAATACAAAATGCACACCGTGTAGTATGTGAACTTCTGACAGTTATCAATCTGATATTCTCTTTGTTACGTGAAAATATATGAGTTTTTTTTATGAATTTTTCATCTGATTTTCTTAATCCTTTTTATGAAATTTTGAAGCGCTCTATTTTTAAAAGTTGAACTTCTTGTTATTTTATTTTTGAACTTCTTGTTTTCCATTCTTTAATAATGAGGAAAATCCGAGTTTTCTATAATCATCAAACTTCTCCATCTTTTTAATTTGTACTTCCTGGTTTTTTTCTTAATCTTATTTATGAAATTTTGAAGCGCTCTGTTTTTTAAAAGTTGAACTTCTTATTATTTAATTT
The DNA here is from genome assembly GCA_034509565.1 of Triticum monococcum. Taxonomy (NCBI): domain Eukaryota; kingdom Viridiplantae; phylum Streptophyta; class Magnoliopsida; order Poales; family Poaceae; genus Triticum; species Triticum monococcum. Next base: position 496,910,459 of record CM067845.1, on the reverse strand, counting down.
TTGAACTTCTTGTTTTCCATTCCTTAACAACGAGGGAAATCCGAGTTTTCGATAATCATCGAACTTCTCCATCTTTTTAATTTGGACTTCTGGTTTTATTTCTTTTAGTAACGAAAAAAATCCTACTTTTTGATAGACATCGAGCCGCTCCATTTTTAAATATGAACTTATAGGTTTATTTTAATAGAACTTCTTCATTATTTCGAATAAAACTTATTGGTCTTATTCTTTAGTGCCCGGAAAAATTGAGTTTTCAAATAAATATCAAATTGTTTTACTTTTAAAAATTGAACTTCTTGGTTTTATTATTTAGTAACAAGAAGAAATTGAGTTTTTAATATGCATTGAACTACTTCATTTTTTAAAATTGGACTTCCTGGTTTTAATCTTTAGTATTGGGGAAAATATGAGTTTTTTTAATTTGAACTTCTTGGTTTTAATTTGAATTTTCTTTAGTTTTTCCTTTTTATTTAGGTTTGAAGTTCTTCATTTTATTCTTTAGTAAGGAGAAAACATCTATGTTTTTTTTAACCTTTGTACTTTTTTCTTTTTTACTTTGAACTTCTTAGAGATGAATATGATTTTTTAAGAAACTTGATAGAATCAATTTTTATTCAAATGTTCGAACAGATCTCTCTAAAAAAATTGAACTTCTTGGCTTTTACTCTTTAGGCATGGGATAAATATGTTTTTCTATAAAGTTTGAATTGCTCTCCTAATTTAATTTGAACTTATTTGTTTTTGCTCCCCCGAGCACAAAATTGAGTTTTTTATAAACTTTGACCGTCGCTATTATTTAATTTGAACTTCTTAGTTTTACTCTTAGGAAAATGTTGGTTCTTTTAATCCGTTTTAATATTTTTTTTGGACTTGTTTGGTTTTTTTAATTCGCCCTTCTTTGATTTTGTAATAAAGATTGAACTTCTTGATTTTTTTAATATAAACCTCTAGATTTTGTAGACAACAAGAAAATACCATTTTTTGATAAATTTTGAACTACTCTTTTTTTGGTTTGAACTCCTTAGTTAATTATTTAGTAACGAGGAAAATCCTAGTTTGTAATAAATACTAAACCGCTTTGTTATCTAAATTTGAACTTCCGGGTTTTTTAAGAAACAAAGAAAACCTGTTTTATATATAAAATATGTACTGCTCTATTTATTTTATTTGACCTTCTTGTTTTTCTAATAAACAATGAACTTCTCCGTTATTTAAATTTGAACTTCTAAGTTTTCTTGTATCGATGAAAACCTATTTTTATAACCCTTTTGGACTGCTTTGTTTTTTAGTTTGACCTTTTTGGTTTTGTAATAAACAGTGAACTTCTCTACTTTTAACTTTGAATCTCTGTTTTTTGAAATGGGGACAATCCTTTCTCATATATTTTTTTCAAACGAGGAAGGGAGTGCTAGTGAGGGATGGCGTCGATGGTCGGGGAGGGGGATGAGGGGCGGCGTCGATGGTTGCGAAATTAATCTTCTCTATTTTTAAAATGGATAAATCCTTTTTTGTACACATTGAAGTTTTTTTATTTGATGTTATTCTATTTTTTATGAACATGAAAAACTAATCTTTTTAAAATAAACGTCAGACTGCTCTGCTTTTTTTTTTAATTTATTCTTCTTGGTTTGTTTTTAAGAAACAGAGAATATCCAAAAATATGTATATGTACATCAAACTGCTCTATTTTAAGTTTGCTCAACTGAATATATTTTTAAGTTTGTCATAATTGAACATTAACATGTTTATTTTATTTTCCAGTATCAATATAGTGTTAGTAGTAGTCCCTAAAGACACGATGACAACAATTATAATAAACTCACAAGTAAAGAACACTCGCATCTCCCGTCCTGGTACATCTAACCCAGTCAAACCCACAAGCTCTACGTAATGCCTCACACTGCTTAGCTTGGTTAACAACCACTAGGCTATGCCAAAATCAGCGAGTGCGCAGCTAGCTCCTGCCTCCAGCTACTTCCCTAGAGCACTGCGTGAGGCACTCGAATGCATCAAGCACGTACGACAAACATATTACACATGGATCGAGTACAACTTTATTAACGGTGATGGCGACCATGGACGGTGGAAGAAAGATGATTGGCACGACCTATAGGAGTTGTCCTGCTGGTGTAGTACAATGTGGACTTCGGCAACGCCATTCATATGGCCGGGAGGTAGCAACGGCCGGTGGAGACGTCGCAGGATGGAGGTGCGACGCTGGGAGCTTGCTTGCTGGATCAGCGGGAGAAAGAGGTATGTTGCAGGGTGGCCATCCGCGTTTATGCATCAGGGAAAGGGGCCATAGCTGCGGGTGAGAAAGCAATGTTCATAAACGTGCTGCTCATGCACTGAAATCGATGGAATTATTCTAGTATGATACTTCACAAATTTTAAATCTAAGGAGAGTTTTTGCTGCAACTTACCTTGTGGAAAATCACTAGATCCGAGATCGCACGACTTCTTTCTTTATCATATCTGAACTTCAGATTAGTGCCTTCCCATTTTTTCCTCTGGCACGCTGTACAAGCTTCAGATAGTACATTAGAGAGAAGGAGCACAATACACAACACTGGACGCGAGTAGCAGGAAGCTTTTCCATCAATTAGGAAATTGATGAAAACAATGAAAGAACACTTACTTGATAACCAAGAAACATGGTGAAAAAATTCAGCAGAAAAAATACAACTCTAATCTCAGTTTTTCACATTCTACACGGTTAATTCTTTTTTAACAACATACATATGAAATTAATAACGAATCAAAACTCGGAAAGGGACTCTCTTTTATGCAGATGTAGACCCAATCATTCATGATTCTTCTTTAACATACTATAAGATGAACAACAGAGAAGCATCCATACCAACAATACTGACTTGCAAACAATATTGTAGAAACAAACATCAGAGTTATCGTCGCTTGAGCGAGTAGAGCTGAGGCAGCCATGGAATTAGTAATCGTGGAGCATCCATTTTTTCTATGGCCTAATGTTGTCAGTCCAAGCACACACATAACCGATGAAATTGATTTCAAGCTCCAAGTGCAGCAGCCTATGGAAAAGCTAGCAAATAACAACAACTTAAACCAGCGAAAGGGCACAACATAAAGCAATCGCAGTAGTGCAGCAGGCAGATTTACATGGAGCAGCAGAGGTTCACATGTTCAAGCAAGAGACGACGGGGAAGGTCGATCAGAGGTGCTAGAGCAGGTCACGTACTAGAGATGCCAAGGCAGGATGCAGATGGAAACACCTAGATCAGTTAGTAGATGAACTTCTAAAGTATACCAATGTTGAACTGCAAAAAAAGTGGCTCCAGAAGCCCCATGACGAATTAGACTACACGGTTGGGGCTCCATCTATCTCCTACATCCCCGGACGAGCTCTGGCCATGAGGAAGAACACAAACGGTTCTCACCATGAACTTGACCATAGCCTTTTGCATCAGAAAGAAAAAAAGAGCATGAGTAGAGAAGACACAGGCGCCACCGTGCGTCGCTGGTCGCTTCGTGCTACCAGGATCCTACTCCGGTGCGGTGAGAGAGGTCGAGGTTAGGGGGGGCGGTGCCCAGCAGCGATAATGGAGTTGGCCGGAGGGAGGGCGGGGCGTGCTGCAGCCTGTCGGAGGGGAACGCGGGCGGCGGGGCGGTCGCCGAAAGGAAACGCGAGGGCATCCAACCCAAGAGGCGGACGACCCCATCGCCGCTGGGGGCGCGTGGCCGGAGGGAGGGCAGGGCGCGCTGCGGCCTGCCAAAGGGGAAAGCGGGCGGCGGGGCGGTCGCCGGAAGGAAACGCGTGGGCGCGCCACCGGGGAGGCGGTCGACCCCGTCGCCATTGGGGACGTTCCGGCGGCTGCCGGAAGGTGCGAGAGAGTTGGGGCGGGGCACCTACAACGGGGGATGGGTGAGGGAGTACTGGATTAGGGGGGTCCCCGGACAGCCGGACTATTGGACTATGAAGATACAAGATTGAAGACTTCGTCCCGTGTCCGTGTGACGCCCCTGATTTGACCGTACACTAATTATACACGCAAACGTGTACGATTAAGATCAGGGACTCACGGGAAGATATCACAACACAACTCTACAAATAAAATAAATCATACAAGCATCATATTACAAGCCAGGGGCCTCGAAGGCTCGAATACAAGAGCTCGATCATAGACGAGTCAGCGGAAGCAACAATATTTGAGTACAGACATAAGTTAAACAAGTTGCCATAAGATGGCTAGCACAAACTGGGATACAGGTCGAAAGAGGCGCATGCCTCCTGCCTGGGATCCTCCTAAACTACTCCTGGTCGTCGGCAGCGGGCTGCACGTAGTAGTAGGCACCTCCCGAGTAGTAGTAGTCGTCATCAACGGTGGCGTCTGGCTCCTGGGCTCCAACATCTGCTTGCGACAACCAGGTAGAAGGGATAGGGGGAAAAGAGGGAGAAAAGCAACCGTGAGTACTCATCCAAAGTACTCGCAAGCAAGGAGCTACACTACATATGCATGGGTATATGTGTAAAGGGCCATATCAGTAGACTGAACTGCAGAATGTCAGGATAAGAGGGGGATAGCTAATCCTGTCGAAGACTACGCTTCTGGCAGCCTCCGTCTTGCAGCATGTATGAGAGAGTAGACTGAAGTCCTCCAAGTAGCATCGCATAGCATAACCCTAACCGATGATCCTCCCCTCGTCGCCCTGTGAGAGAGCGATCACCGGTTCTATCTGGCACTTGGAAGGGTGTGTTTTATTAAGTATCCGGTTCTAGTTGTCATAAGGTCAAGGTACAACTCCAAGTCGTCCTGTTACCGAAGATCACGGCTATTCGAATAGATTAACTTCCCTGCAGGGGTGCACTACATAACCCAACACGCTCGATCCCATTTGGCCGGACACACTTTCCTGGGTCATGCCCGGCCTCGGAAGATCAACACGTCGCAGCCCTACCTAGGCCCAGCAGAGAGGTCAGCACGCCGGTCTAAATCCTATGGCGCAGGGGTCTGGGCCCATCGCCCTTTGCACACCTGCACGTTGCGAACGCGGCCGGTGAGCAGACCTAGCAACCTCCATTACAAAGGAAGTTGCGTTACACGGTCGAACCCGGCGCGCGCCGCTCAGTCGCTGACGTCACGAAGGCTTCGGCTGATACCACGACGCCGAGTGCCCATAACTGTCCCCGCGTAGATGGTTAGTGCGTATAGGCCAGTAGCCAGACTCAGATCAAATACCAAGATCTCGTTAAATGTGTTATCTTGAAGACACCGCGAACGCCGACCAGGGCCAGGCCCATCTCTCTCCTAGGTGGTCTCAACCTGCCCTGTCGCTCCGCCACAAAGATCCACCCAGAGGGCCGTCGGGACAAAGGTCCTTTCAGCCCCCAATCCGTGAATCACTCGCGGGTACTCCTCGAGCCAACCCGACTTTAGTCATCACATGTATCATGTAAAAAGTATATAGTATATACCCGTGATCACCTCCCGAGTGATCACGGCCCGAAAGTATAGCATGGCAGACGGACAAGAATATAGGGCCACTGATGATAAACTAGCATCCTATACTAAGCATTAGGATTGCAGGTAAAGGTAACAACAGTAGTAGCAAGGACAGGCTATGCATCAGGATAGGATAACGGAAAGCAGCAACATGTCACACTACTCTAATGCAAGCAGTAGAGAGTAGAGTAGGCGATATCTGGTGATCAAAGGGGGGGGGGGGCTTGCCTGGTTGCTCAGACAAGTAGGAGGGGTCGCCGTCGACGTAGTTGAACACAACGGCATCAACGGCAGTCTTGGGGTCTACCGGAGAGAAGAGGGGGGGGGGGGAGAAATAGTAAATACATAGCAAGCAAGAGCATAACAGGATAACAGGCAGAGCTAGATGTGTTCTAACGCGGTATGAGGTGATACCGGTGAAGGGGGAAAACATCCGGGAAAGTATCCCCGGTGTTTCGCATTTTTGGGCAAAGGGGCCGGAGGGGGAAAGTTGCGAGTTTGATATGTTAGGAGTGTGTGGCGGACAAACGGGCGCCGTATCCGGGTTCGTCTCGTCGTTCTGAGCAACTTTCATGTACAAAGTATTTTCATCTGAGTTACAGTTTAATTTCTACGAATTGTTGAAGTTTAAACAATATTAGGGAAATATCTGAAATTGAATTAAAAAGCCTAAACTAGTTTTTATACACGGGAGGGGGCTTGCCCATTAGGATGACAGTGGGGTCTAGGGGGGTCCGGTCAGCAGGCCAGCCAAACAGTTGACCAGTCAAAGTTGACCGGTCAACAGGGTCAAGGGGACCCACGTGTCATTGGCACATGTGTTGATTTCATTTATTCAATTAGTTTAATTAGTGATGGGGCCCCATTGTCAATGAGACATAATTTTATCAATGGATTTAATTGTTTATATTAGACTAATTAACAAGTGGGGGGGGGGCATTAGTCAGCCTGTTAAGTGTTGGGTGTTTTAAAGGCTGGTTAGGGCTGCTGTTAATAGCGGTGGCCAAAGGACGGGCTCAGGGGAGCCACGGCGGAGGGGCTCCCTGCTGCAGCAGCAGCGGCTGGAAGCGATGCGGGCGCGGCCGGCGGCGGCGGTGGCGGTGGCAGGGTCGTGCAACCGGGAGGGGCAGTAGTGGCGGGGCATACACAGGCAGGCGATGAGCGCGGGTCATCCGGCGCGGGCGCAAGAGCAGAGGGTCGGCGCGGGGGGAAGGCAACATCAGTGGGAAAATGGGGGGGGGGGTTGCTGGCGCGCGGCATGGGGGGGGGGGCTTGGAGGAACGTCGGGAGCTGCGGCGGGCGGCGCAGTTCGCGAGCAGCCGAGCAGCGACGGCCACGCGTGTGCGGGATACAGAGGGCGGGGCCGGCGGCAGTAGCGGGTGGCAGCGAACGGCGAGCGGGCACGGTCGGCGCACGGAAGGACACGACGGGGCGTGGCCAGAGCGGGCAGAGAGCGAGGCAAGGGCGTGCGTGCGCGAGCGTGTAGGAGACAAAGGAGAGGCGAGGGCTTGCTCATGTTCGTTGCAGGGGAACAAGCGGCGAGGCTCGATGGCGCCTTCGGGGAGGAGGACAAGGAGGCAACGGCGATGGCAGGGAGGTGACGGGGCGATCCGGCGGGGTGGCTCCGGCGGGGTCCTCGGGCGGCGGCGCAGTCCTAGGCGTCGGGGGTTGGGCCCCTCCCCGATCTAGATGGGATCGAGAGGAGGGGGAGAGGGAGAGGCGAGCGAGTGGGGGGAGTGGGGGTGTCGGTGGGATAGGGTTTGACCTGGGTGGGGTTATGGAGTGAGGAGGGGGGGCTGACTGGTTTCTGCCAGCTGGGCCGGGGCCCGGGGGGGGGGGGGGGGGGGGGAAGGGTGGCTCTCTTTTTCTTTTCTTTTGTTTTTACTTTTTCTTTAATTTTCTTTTCTATTTTCTTTTAGTTTCCTTCTATTTTTGTTTTAGTAAAGTACTAAAATGGCACCTAATTTGATGTTACCAAATATGCCACAGCCACACTAACTTGCTACCCAAACTAAAATACTTTCGTAATTATTTAATATTTAAAAGTATTTAAATAATAGTTTTCACTGATGCTTTATCCATCTAATATTATTTACATATTTTATAAAGGTGTGGTTTCTCCACCATGATTACCTATGCATTGTTTGGTTCACTCCGAACATTTTAGTTTTAATTTTTGAAAACTTTCATTGTTTGCTTGATTTTGAATTTGAATTTGAATTGTTTTCGAATTAACGCGAGATTAGCAACAGTAATCAAGGTGACGTGGCATCACTAGCAGAGATTACTGTAGCTTGATCCGACCCGACTGCGCAGCAGTCGACCCGAATCTCGGGGACTACACCCAGTGGGTGCGCTGACGCGCCCCCACGGAAGAAATCAAGGAACCAGAGCGGTCAAGAGCAAAAAACTTACCCGGATGGCGGCTCGCGTCGACAGGAACTCCTGCGTGTATTGCTGCAGGAGGCCGGCCTGAGCTCGCAGCCGACTCCGGACCTCTTGGGCCGCCACATTCAGCTCGCCGGTCCCCGCGCTGGGAGTCCACCCGGGCGTACCGAAGCTGGCCGCCTCCAAGGCCTCCGCCGACTGGCCGGCGCCTGCGGCTCGGCGCGACTCCGGCAGGGCGGCACTTCCCCCTGCGCGCCGACGCGTCACCGGCTGAATTTCAAGGCCGGCTCCGACTTCAGGCGCGTCCCTGGCCGGCTCCATTGGCGCCGTCGACGACTGGCCGCCTTGGCCCGCGCCGACTGGCGCGGCCGGCGGCGTCCTCCCCGCGAAAACCTCGAAGAGCTCCTCCCTTTGCACCGACGGCGGGTCCTGGATGATCTCCTCCGCCAGGGGCAATGGCGTGTCCGGGTCTACGGATCGGAGTGGGATGGCGAGCAGCGGGGGTTGGTCGCGCGAGCCCTCCGCCTCCGTCTCTGCAGTCGCCCGCTCCGCCTGAGTCCTGGCCGCCGCCTCGGCCCGCTCCTTCGCCGCCTGAGCTGCCTCCCGATCCACCGCCTCCCTCTCTTCCCGCGCCTCACGAGCTTTCCGCTCTATGGCTTCCATGAGATCGGCGCGGGGATCCACGCGGCAGGAGCCCGAAGACCCTCCAGCCGGCCCGACGACGGAGTCGCCTGGGCCCCGCTCCAGAGAAAGCGGCGCCCTGCTCAGAAAACGGAGAAAAGTTAGGAAGAATGATTCAAACAGAAGAACACAACAAAACAAGCATACAAGCGATTGGATGCTTACGCCGAGACCGCCTGGGGCTGCTTCACCGCTTTTCGGAAGCGGGCCGCCTTCGCTGCCGCCTTGTCTCGCTTCGTCGCTGCGGCGGAGGATTTTGGTTTCTTCGACCGATTGCCGAAGAGAGCTGACGCGGCCCGGCGCTTCGGAGCGCTGCCGCCTGCAGCCGGCACGGCAGACGAGCCCGCGTTGTGGCGGTCGGGCGCCGGCTGGCGACGTCGGACTTCTTTGGGGTCGGCATCGTCCGGCCAGTCCTCGAAGCTGGCGGAAAGCCCGGTGCCTCCGGGTTCAATGTTGTCCCCCACGACGGCCTCCTCCATGGCGGCTGCCCCCAAGTCCGGATCGTCAACGTCGTCCACCGTGCGATCGGGGGTGTACTGACGCTCGATCCCTGCCGCCCCAGCCGGCGGTGGAAGAAGGGGATTCTGCAAACAAGAGCCGGCTGATCAGAAGCCGGACATCATGGAGTCGGCTGACAAAAAGAAGATAGAAGAGATAAACTTACCACAGGCGGCGGATTGGTGCGAGAGTACGGCGCCTTGCCGTATCGCCAGTCCCCGGCGAGCTTGCAGTTGGCGATGTAATTGACCATGAGCGCCACCTCTGCGTGCGGCATTTCCCGCGTGCTCAGCCGGCTTGGGTCAAAATGGCCGCTCATCTGGCACATCATGTGGGGCCGGCTTTGGAGAGGAAGCCGGCGCTCCACGAAGGCGGCCACCAAGTCGGCTCCGCGCAGACCCTCCGACTGGATCAGCACTCGAAGCCGGGAGATGGCGGCGTTCCCAGCCGGCGACAGGGACTTGGACCGATAACTCCACGACGGCTGCCTCCCAGCCGGCGGGCCGGCTACGTAGGCCGGCAGATTGACGTGGTCTCCTCTCGGGGGCGAGCCGGCGTTCTTCACGTAAAAATACGACTTCTGCCAGATCTTCACCGACTGGATTAGAGGAATGGAGGGGAACGGATTGTTGTCACCTGACCTCCTCATGGCGATGTAGGCTCCACAGGGGGCAGGCACGCCGGCGGTGACGGTGCCGAGCTTGCTCTGGAAGAGCTCCCTTCAGAGCTCCAGCGTGGGGAGCACGCCCAAGAAGCCTTCGCAGAGGGAGACGAAGGCCGACACGAGCATCACCGCATTGGGCGTGAGATGATGCGGCTGCAGATTGTAGAACTCCAAGAAGGAGCGTAGAAACCCGCTCGCCGGCAAGGCGAAGCCGCGCAGGAAATGCGAGCGGAAGACGACCCGCTCGCCTTCCTCCGGCTCCGGCGAGACCTCCGTCGCGGGCGCCAGGCGAACTTGCATGAGATTGGCGCCGGGCAGGCGCCGCGTCTGGCGGAGGAACTCCACTTGCTCGTTGTCGACGTTGGAGCCGTCCCATGAGCTTGATAGCGCCATGGGGCAGGGCGCGGTGGGGATGCTGCGGTGAGAAGCTGCGACGGCAGCGAGAGGAAGAAGAAGAAGAAAGAAGAAGAGGAGGGATGGAGCGGGGGAGAGCAAGTGAACCTCTGCCTCTCCCCCTCCTCCCCCTACTTGTAGGCTCGGGCGGTGGAGCCGAGGAGGCGCGACGTGGGGGAACGTGGGGATCGATCGTGCCCACTTCCCCCACGACCCGCGTTTATTGCGCCCTAATGGCGAATTCAAGGTGCCACAGGAAGACGAGCCGTCTCCCTGGGCCGCAGAAGATCAGCGCTCGGGCCGAGGCCAGGGAGTGGCGGGCCCGGGCCTGCGGCGGCGTCCCGTCGCGCGCATGTGTGGGCAGGATTCCGCCGCCACATGGCCCACGGGGGGCCCATAGTCAGCATGCAAGTCGGCCACCATCCTGGCCGCAAGATACGAGAACTCTCTGAAGACGGCCTATGCCAGCAAGGCCGGCTCCTCGGGATAAGAAGCTGATCAAGCTTCTCGTCCCCCTGTCCGCCTCGAAGCTCGCCCAGCTTTGGGGACTACTGTCGGAGTAAATAGCCATGGGTAGCCTAGCCGGCTTCCCCTGTCCCTTCTGAAAAAATTACGAGCCTGTCCGACTCTCAAAAGAACTCAAGACCTGGGGCCGCCTTCCCCCTGCCGACTATCTTCTAGACCGGCTTCGGGGGGCGGCCCGCCTTTAGCCCTCATGAAGGAGGCCGTGGGAGGGCCGACTTCGAGAAGTCGGCAACAAGTAGGCCGACTCCAAGAGGCCGGCTCCCATAAAGCAGTCAAGATCGTACTAGCGAAGTCCGCGTCCACCCAGCAATGATGAAGCGGGGCGTGGCTACAGTAAAGCCTGCCACCCCCAAAACCCGGAGCACGCCTAGCACAGTGCGCCGTACGGGTGGCCATGACCCATCCGGCGCGGCACTGTTGCCACAGCGGCCTTAACGCCGTCCACGACGGGCCACCAGCGTGGCCCCCGAGGCGGTGGGCCCCTTCAGGTAGAGAGATACCGAAGGCGGCCGCACCTCCTCCCAAGTCGGCCCGATGGAGAGCCGGCCCCTCATAGCCGGCCTGCCATCCTTCTCGAAGGAGACGCCCATTAAGGAGACAAGATACGGCGGGGCTACAGTAATCGCCCGCTAGGGCGGCGGTACTGTAGCCACGCTTACCCCGACCAAGCCCGCGTCATCAGCACAGAGCAACAGTAACCAGCCACCGACCAGGCCCTGGACAATGGGGCCTGCCTGTCGACCAGGGTGCCGGTAGCCGGCGGGACCCACCAGTCGGCGGGTCCCAGTGGCCGGCGCAGAAGCCGGCGAGCATAGTCACAGACAGCTGGGCCCCGCGCCCAGCCGGATTACCATTGTACCCCCGGGGGGTAGGCCTATATAAACCCTCGGTGCACCCATGCAAAGGGTTGGACTCTCAAGCTAGTCTTAGACACCATACAAGGAGAGGAAGCAGGCTAGCCGTGCCCTTCTTCCTCCTTCCACCAAAACAGCTCAAGGAGCATCGTGTAGCTACTTGTTCATCTAGTGATCATGCGGAGACCCCGCAGAGCAGCAGTAGGGGTGTTATCTCCACGGAGAGCCCTGAAGCTGGGTAAAGTATGCCGACGAGCTTGTCTTCGCCTCATCCCGTTTCCAGGCACCGGCGACGTCTTATTGGCTCCCACAATGATAAGCCATCCCGTTGGCATATGTCGCACCTACCACCCGACAAGAAGCGTAGTCTTCGAAAGGACTAGCTATCCCCCTCTTATTCCGGCATTCTGCAGTCCAGTCCACATATGATACCCTTATTCCATTTGATACCAATGCATACATATGTAGTATAGCTCCTTGCTTGCAAGTACTTTGGATGAGTACTCACGGTTGCTTTCTCCCTCTTTTCCCCCTATCCCTTCTACCTGGTTGTCTCAACCAGATGTTGGAGCCCAGGAGCCAGACGCCACCTTCGACGACGACTCCTACTACACCGGAGGTGCCTACTACTACGTGCTACCCGCTGACGACGACCAGGAGTAGTTTAGGAGGATCCCAGGCAGGAGGCCTGCGCCTCTTTCGATTTGTATCCCAGTTTGTGCTAGCCTTCTTAAGGCAAATTTGTTTAACTTATGTCTGTACTCAGATATTGTTGCTTCCGCTGACTCGTCTATGATCGAGCTCTTGTATTCGAGCCTTCTAGGCCCCTGGCTTGTAATATGATGATTGTATGACTTATTTTATTTGTAGAGTTGTGTTGTGATATCTTCCCGTGAGTCCTTGATCTTGATCGTACACGTTTGTGTGTATGATTAGTGTACTATTGAATCGGGGGTGTCACAAGTTGGTATCAGAGCCGACTGCCTGTAGGAATCCCCCTTCCCAACTCCTTGGTCGAAGTCGAGTCTAGTCATTGAAAAACTTTTACTAACATGGCCGTGTGGCTTACGGGCCCATGTCGCCATTGGGTGGTATTAGGATCTTTTACTGCTTGTCTATACTCTGGAACTCTGATCTCTCTTCTATTCGGGTTAAATGAATTTTGCTAAATCTAACATTAGGATCTCGTTATCACTTTCACCCGGAGAGCCCCTTATTACTGATGATCGTCTGCTGCACGGGAAGACCCTGAAGATACTCTCCGCTGTTAACCCGAGAACTTGTGTTCATCGCGTTTGCAATTCCCCTTCCACCGTCAACCCTTATGGGTAACTACTTGCAGTTGGTATTCTTACATTCATCCCCAGTTGGTCTTGTTATTACAATATACCCCGAAATACTCGTCATTGTTTCGATAATCCTTTGAGCTTACTGCCTTGCCGTTCTTTGTCATCTGAATACCCCTATGGATAATTCTCGCACTTATCGAGTATCCGCTCACCCCCCAGTTGTTCATGTGTTTCACAATGGTCTTCGAAATACTATTCGATCCTCCAAAAATCCTTAGTAGCTTATTGCTCTGCAATACTTGTCTGCTTGCATTATGGATGCTTTCCATATGTCTGGCGATATTTGTTAGTATCCTTAGACATCGTCATTTTGATCCTATTGATTCAACATGAGTGCGAATGCACGAAATCATCAGTTAATCATTTTAAATTATCTTTCTGGCTCAGACGTCATTTTTGAACATAAGCTTGTTCTCGCCCAATCTATTTGCCGTCAATTGTAACCTTAGGTCTATTGAACTTATCCACCCTTGATCAGAGCGTCTACTTCTGATCCTTCTATTTGGAAATCATAATTCCTTTGATATCTAAGCATCGAATCATTCAGGTGTCCTATAATCTGATGCCCTTGCATCCTTTCTTCAACCAATTGTATGCCGATGCTCACAGCAGCTCCGCTATGGACCATCAGATCCTTTATTGGATTATTATTCAACAGTGTCCTCCTTATTCAATAACCTTGTGAGCCTTTCCTTGGATACATAATGCTTTTGGTGAATTGTATCCTTTGTTTTCGCAACCATGCTCTGTTTTCGAGCTGGTGGTATTTACGATTGAAGCTTGTGGTATGTGTTTCCACGATACCCTAACGGGTTGAACCTATGCCTTCCTTATTATGTGTGAACTCGAAAGATTTCACGAGTCATACTCTTCTGGTATTTTGCTGAATAAAATTTCTACACTACAGCTTCATCAAAAGCGAGAAGTAAAATGAAAGGTTATGCATGGAAGAAGTGGGAGTCGACCTTGAGCCTTTGCGTTCATGCCCATGGACCCGATGTGGAACTTATCATCGAAGCTTCTTGTAAATGATATTAATCCCCTTGTTATAAGTTCGTCCTGTATCTATATTTGATCCTTTGCAATCATGGTTCCGACCATATTTTTTCATTAATATCATTTATCGGACAAGTTGAGTACTTGTCTTGTGCAGATCATTGCACCTGTCCAACCTTTACTTTGATCTACCGTCGAGTATTACACTAGGATATCTTGATAATGTCATGGAACTGCATAACTTCTTATGGGTTCTTCATCAACCGTTATTTCTCACCGATTTCAAATTTTCTGGGTTCTGGGATGTCGTCAACCGAGAACACCGATATGTGAACCGATTCCTCATTCCGGTTCGATAACCCTAATTAATTTTCATTGCTTATGAGTTTAATAATCCTTCCCGTCATTCCTAGCCTGATCGGCTATACTATTATTGGGCTAATTTTTAACTATGCTACCTCGTCCTTATCCCCGGAGCACCACTTTTGACGATGAGCTAAGCTTACGTCGATTTTCCTCGTCATATCATTTCGTCTTGAACAACAAGCTTGATTTCGAGTTTGTGTCGTACTCGTGGTTCCAATAATTTTTCGCTTCATCATTCCGTTGACTTGATGTCATCGCCGATCGATTACATCTTCTTGAAACCTCTCTACAATTGTGTTGTGATCATCATCAACATTCCGAGGTCTTCCAGAATATCAATTGAATTCATGATGAGAAGTACCATCCTTGCCCTCGATGATTTGTGTTATCATCGACCACTTTATTGCCTTCCGTTCAATACAAACTTGTCCATGTTTCTAGCAACCCTATTGCTTTCAAGTTAACGGTTGATATTTCATTCTTAGACTATTGGTTGTTGAATCACCTTTCTAACATTGATCATGCTACCTAAGACCATATTTTGGGTGCACTTTTCAACCAATGCTTAATTGTGTATGTTTTCCTCGAGCATACATCCTTATATCATTTGATCCGACAAATGTTATCTCCTTGTTCACATAAGTGTGGAAATCCATCTTTTGAAAATCTCAATGAATTGTCGCTGAGTTCATCAGCCACCTCTTCATCCTCTCCTTGGTTTTAATGATGAACTCTTGTTACGGCACTCGTTTCCATAGTACATCTCCCGAGAATCTTACAATGTCGTCTCGTTAATTGTCACCTTTTCTTCTTAGGCATCCTGAGTCTGAGGTATCCTGACACCAATCAGAACTGAACCTCGGTCCGATATGATGGTTGGGATTTATTTCCATGAGTTATAACATTGGTCCTTATATATCGGTATGGTGATGTCATGCCTATCACCCCTGGCCGGAGGACCTATTGTTATAGTTCCCTTTTATTTTCAAGCTTTGCGATTTTTCCATGAGGAAATCATACGACTTATTCTATAAGTTGTTCCTGACAAAACATTTGTGCATGCAAATTCTGACCCTTACCTGATGACCATGTCAATGCTATCTCGAAGCATGTCTGTGGTACTCTGATCGTCGATAAGAACATTTGAAGCACCATGCTAAATTTCCTTATCAATTATTCAAACATCGTAGTTTGGGTAATGTCATGAACATCCTCTCCCCTAACCTAAATGGTTTTCTATGTTATATCCTGTCTTGGATATCATCCTATGCTTGACTTAGGGAGGATATACCCCTGATATATGTGTTTAAACACATTTTCCTTTTCGTTGTTTTGTTCAAACTTTCTTATAATCTACTTAACTGAGCGGTGGTAATTCCCTGCTTAGGTAAGCACCTAGTGGTACAACTCTGCCAGTAAGACCCTATTACTATAATTGATGACATATTCGATAGCCGTCGATGGACGAGAACTTTGCCTATTGGTCCGCCTCATTCAACGAGCAGGAAAATGGTTCTCTTCGTCCCTCGCCCTTGGTACCGATGTTGTTGCCGACATAATCGATACTCTATCCTCTGACATGCCTTGCTTACATGATCCTGTAGGATGTCATCGCCCTTCCTACTCTTAAACCACATGGTGGGCCCATAACCCATAGTTCCACATGATCGAAACCCGACTCTCCTGTACACCCTGTTGTCAAGGTTATTCCTCGCGCTTGACTTTGTATGTAATTCACGGGCCACCTGCCTAGTGATCTATTCTGGTATCAAACACAATACTTAATCTCGTTGCTTTGAAACCCCTTTCACCTTCTGCCTAGGCATTGAATGATTGCCTGGCTGCTTGAAACTTCTTATTGTACCTTCGAACTTTACTCTCGATGTGTTTTATTTGTTCAACTCGAGAGGTACTCATATGCTCATTCATGGGTTAATCCCAGATTATTACCCTTATAACATTCTGTCGTTGCCGATCTGCCCCGTTACCTATTCGTAAGTACGATGAAGATCCCGAAGAAAGGATGTAGACTTCATCATGATGACCTGAAGCAAAGAAATGAAGACATCAATGTATTGGACCAGTCTCTTCGAGAAGAGCAAGCCAGAATGAGAAGACCCGCTAGATTCGTAACCAGACCTTCCCCCCTTTCACTACCTCTTAAATCTCGGGATGAGATTTCTTGTAGTGGAGGCGAATTGTGACGCCCGGATAATTAGCTACAGTAATCCCACATTAATGATGCCATGTCAACATGTGTACAGTTGCTAATCTCGCGCTAGTTTGAGATTGATTCGAATTCAAATTCAAATTCTAGCAAACAATAAAAGTTTTCAAATATTAAAACTAAAATGTTCGGTGGGTTGCAAATATTCACTAACAATTTTTCATGAAAGAATTAACATGTTTCAAAATATAAATTTTCCCCTGGACATTAAACAGTGGACCAACAGCCATTTAACCAACCATTTCAATTTATAAAAATGTTTAGATGATTCCAATTGTTGTGAGACTTTTTGTACATCACCAAAATATCGCATTGGAATTACGTGCCAAGTTTCAACCTTGAAAAAATTCAACTAGTACACAAACTAAATGTACAATAGCGAACAAAATACAAAAAAAGACTAAAAGAAAAGAGAAATAGGAAAAATAGACTGTGCACTGCGTCTTCCCCTCCGTTTTCCCCTTGCTGCGTAGCCTCTAGACACGGCACCCGCCATGGCCGAGCCCACCGCCGCCGTTAGCTTCGCCGTATGCGCCTAGCCGCGCGTGGCTGCGCCTTGGGCCTTGCACGCACGCGCACCTGTGCTTCACGCCCGCGCCCTCTGTTCGCGGCATGAGCCCCCGGCCACGCCCACTGTCGTGGCCCTCTGTCGCTGATGCTCGTCGCTGCCACTGCTCATCACCGCGACCGCGCCTGCGTCCCGCGCCCTGCCCGGCGCCCGACCGTGCTCACGCGTGGCCGCGCCCGTCCGCTGTCGCGCTGCTGCTTCCGGCCGCCTCTACCGCTGCTCTGTTTTAGCTACTGTCGCTGCCTTGTTCTTCTACTTGTAGCCGGGCTGCTCTGCTTGCCACTGCGTGCGCTCCTGCTTGTTGCGGCCTACTACGTTGCTGCTTGCCTCGCGCCCATGGCTGCTGCTGCCGCCGGCTGCTGCTGTTGGAGCTGGCCATGGCGTTGTGTGTGTGGCCGTGAGATGTACGTGTGTGTGCTATGTGTGTGTGCGTGAGTGTGTGTTCTGTGTGTGTGGTCGGCTCAAATAGTAGACTAGTTTAGGGACTAATTTAGTTAGTTAGTCTAATTAGTAGTACTAATTGATTAGTCCATTAGTAGATGACATGTGGACCCCCTGATAGTTTACAGAAAAATAAATTTTAAGAAAAGTCTAAGTCAATGACGTGTGGCCCCTACACTGTTCATACGTTGACTTGTCAATATTTGACTGGGTCAACCCAACCCCACTGACCCCACTGGCATACACTACGGCTAGACTAGCACTAGGTGAAAAAGTATTTTGCTGTTTTATTTTCAAATTAAAAGAACTCTGTAAATTCAGAAAATCAATGAAAACTTTACAAATTAATATAAAATAAACCGTACCTCATAACGACGAGACGAAGTCGAATACGCATTCTGTTCGTCCATCACACGTCCCTAGCATAGCGTACTCGCAACTTTCCTTCTTCGGTTCATCTGTCCGAAAACGCAAAACACCGGGAATACTTCTCGGATGTTTCCTCCCTTCGCCAGCATCACCTATCCCTACGTTAGGTCACCCCTAGCACAACATATTACCGCGTATTGCTTTGTGTTACATTTGATTGCTCTGTTATTTATTCTGTTCCCCCTCTGTTACTTCTTTCCGGTAGACTCCGAGACTGCTGCCAATGTCCGTGTGTTCGACTACATTGAAGATGACCCCTCTTTCTTGCTAGAGCAACCAGGCAAGCCCCCCTTTGATCACCAGATATCGCCTACTCTTCTCTATACTGCTTGCATTAGAGTAGTGTAGCATGTTACTGCTTTTCGTTATTCCTATCCTGATGCATAGCCTGTCCTTGCTACTACTGTTGTTGCCATTACCTGCTATCCTACTGCTTAGTATAGGATGCTAGTGTTCCATTAGTGACCCTACACTCTTGTCCGTCTGCCATGCTATACTACCGGGCCGTGATCACTTTGGGAGGTGATCACGGGCATATACTATATACTTTACACAGTTACATTATCTATGGTACTGTTCGGAGTTGGGGGCTGAAGGGGCAGGTGGCTCCATCCCGGTAGAGGTGGGCCTGGGTTCCCGATGGCCCCCGATTGTTACTTTGTGGCAGAGCGACAGGGTGGGTTGAGACCACCTAGGAGAGAGGTGGGCCTGGCCCTGGTCGGTGTTCGCGGATACTTAACACGTTTAACGAGATCTTGGTAATTGATCTGAGTTTGGCTACTGGCCTATATGCACTAACCATCTACGCGGGGACAGTTATGGGCACTCGACGTCGTGGTATCAGCCAAAGCCTTCGTGACGTCAGCGACTGAGTGGCGCGCGCCGAATTGGACTGTAAGCCTGCTCTTGTATTAAGGGGGCTAGTTCTGCTTCCGGCCGCGTACACAACGTGCAGGTGTGCAATGGGTGGTGGGCCCAGACCCTTGCGCCATAGGATTTAGACCAGCGTGCTGACCTCTCTGTTGTGCCTAGGTAGGGCAGCGACGTGTTGATCTTCCGAGGCCGGGCATGGCCCAGGAAAGTGTGTCTGGCCAAATGGGATCGAGCGTGTTGGGATATGTGGTGCACCCCTGCAGGGAAGTTAATCTATTCGAATAGCCGTGATCTTCGGTAACAGGACAACTTGGAGTTGTACCTTGACCTTATGACAACTAGAATCGGATACTTAATAAAACACACCCTTCCAAGTGCCAGATACAACCGGTGATCGCTCTCTCACAGGGCTACGAGGGGAGGATCATCGGTTAGGATTATGCTATGCGATGATACTTGGTGAACTTACCATCTACTCTCTTCTCCTGCTGCAAGATGGAGGTTACCAGAAGCGTAGTCTTCGAAAGGACTAGCTATCCCCCTCTTATTCCGGCATTCTGCAGTCCAGTCCACATATGATACCCTTATTCCATTTGATACCAACGCATACATATGTAGTATAGCTCCTTGCTTGCGAGTACTTTGGATGAGTACTCACGGTTGCTTTCTCCCTCTTTTCCCCCTATCCCTTCTACCTGGTTGTCGCAACCAGATGTTGGAGCCCAGGAGCCAGACACCACATTCAACGACGACTCCTACTACACCGGAGGTGCCTACTACTACGTGCTGCCCGCTGACGACGACCAGGAGTAGTTTAGGAGGATCCCAGGCAGGAGGCCTGCGCCTCTTTCGATCTGTATCCCAGTTTGTGCTAGCCTTCTTAAGGCAAATTTGTTTAACTTATGTCTGTACTCAGATATTGTTGCTTCCGCTGACTCGTCTATGATCGAGCTCTTGTATTTGAGCCTTCTAGGTGTTGGGAAACGTAGCAGAAATTCAAAATTTTCCTATGTGTCACCAAGATCTATCTATGGAGAAACCAGCAACGAGGGGAAGGAGAGTGCATCTACATACCCTTGTAGATCGCTAAGTGGAAGCGTTCAAGTGAACGGGGTTGATGGAGTCATACTCGTCGTGATTCAGATCACCGATGATCCTAGTGCCGAACGGACGACACCTCCGCGTTCAACACACATACAGCCCGGTGACGTCTCCCACGCCTTGATCCAGCAAGGAGAGAGGGAGAGATTGAGGAAGACTCCATCAAGCAGCAGCACAACGGCGTGGTGGTGATGGAGGAGCGTGGCAATCCTGCAGGGCTTCGCCAAGCACCACGGGAGATGAGGAGAAGGACTTGGGAGAGAGGGAGGGCTGCACCAAGGCAAAAAGTGTGTCTTGAGAGGCCCTCCTTCCCCACTATATATAGGGAGCCCAAAGGGGGGGCGCCGGCCCTAGGAGATCCAATCTCCTAGGGGGCGGCAGCCAAGGGAGGTTTCCGTTCCCCCAAGGCACCTAGGAGGTGCCTTCCCTCCTTGGGACTCTTCCTTAGGGTTCCCCCTTCACCCTAGGCGGATGGGCCCTAGGGGAAGTGGCACCCCAGCCCACTTTGGGCTGGATCCCTTCCCACTTCAGCCCATGGTACCCTTCGGATAGGCGGCCCCACCCGGTGGACCCCCGGGACCCTTCCGGTGGTCCCGGTACAATACCGATGACCCCGAAACTTGTCCCGATGGCCGAAATAGGACTTCCTATATATAAATCTTTACCTCCGGACCATTCCGGAACTCCTCGTGACGTCCGGGATTTCATCCGAGACTCCGAACAACATTCGGTAACCACATACAAACTTCCTTTATAACCCTAGCATCATCGAACCTTAAGTGTGTAGACCCTACGGGTTCGGGAACCATGCAGACATGACCGAGACGTTCTCCGGTCAATAACCAATAGCAGGATCTGGATACCCATGTTGGCTCCCACATGTTCCACGATGATCTCATCGGATGAACCACGATGTCAAGGACTTAATCAATCCCGTATACAATTCCCTTTTTCTAGCGGTATTGTACTTGCCCGAGATTCGATCGTCGGTATCCCGATACCTTGTTCAATCTCGTTACCGGCAAGTCTCTTTACTCGTTCCATAACACATCATCCCGTGATCAGCTCCTTGATCACATTGTGCACATTACGATGATGTCCTACCGAGTGGGCCCAGAGATACCTCTCCGTTTACACGGAGTGACAAATCCCAGTCTTGATTCGTGCCAACCCAACAGACACTTTCGGAGATACCTGTAATGTACCTTTATAGCCACCCAGTTACGTTGTGACGTTTGGCACACCCAAAGCACTCCTACGGTATCCGGGAGTTGCACAATCTCATGGTCTAAGGAAATGATACTTGACATTAGAAAAGCTTTAGCATACGAACTACACGATCTAGTGCTATGCTTAGGATTGGGTCTTGTCCATCACATCATTCTCCTAATGATGTGATCCCGTTATCAACGACATCTAATGTCCATGGTCAGGAAACCATGACCATTTATCGATCAACGAGCTAGTCAACTAGAGGCTTACTAGGGACATGGTGTTGTCTATGTATCCACACATGTATCTGAGTTTCCTATCAATACAATTATAGCATGGATAATAAACGATTATCATGAACAAGGAAATATAATAATAATCAATTTATTATTGCCTCTAGGGCATATTTCCAACAGTCTCCCACTTGCACTAGAGTCAATAATCTAGTTCACATCGCCATGTGATTAACACTCACAGGTCACATCACCATGTGACTAACACCCAAGAGTTTACTAGAGTCAGTAGTCTAGTTCACATCACTATGTGATTAACACTCAATGAGTTCTAGGTTTGATCATGTTGCTTGTGAGAGAGCTTTTAGTCAACGGGTCTGAACCTTTCAGATCCGTGTGTGCTTTACAAATCTCTATGTCATCTCCTAGATGTAGCTACCACATTCTATTTGGAGCTATTCCAAATAACTGTTCTACTTGGAGCTATTCTAAATTGTTGCTCCATTATACGTATCCGGCATCTCTACTCAGAGCTATCCGGATAGGTGTTAAGCTTGCATCAACGTAACCCTTTACAACGAACTCTTTTACCACCTCCATAATCGAGAAAAATTCCTTAGTCCACTAGTTACTAAGGATAACTTTGACCGCTGTCCTGTGATCCATTCCTGGATCACTCTTGTACCCCTTGACTGACTCATGGCAAGGCACACTTCAGGTGCGGTACATAGCATAGCATACTGTAGAGCCTATGTCTTAAGCATAGGGGATGACCTTCGTCCTTTCTCTCTATTCTGCCATGGTCGAGCTTTAAGTCTTAACTTCATACCTTACAACTCAGGCAAGAACTCCTTCTTTGACTGATCCATCTTGAACACCTTCAAGATCATGTCAAGGTAATTGCTCATTTGAAAGTACCATTAAGCGTTTTGATCTATCCTTATAGATCTTGATGCTCAATGTTCAAGCAGCTTAATCCAGGCTTTCCATTGAAAAACACTTTCCAAATAACCCTATATGCTTTCCAGAAATTCTACGTCATTTCTGATCAACAATATGTCAACAACATATACTCATCAGAAATTCTATAGTGCTCCCACTCACTTCTTTGGAAATACAAGTTTCTCATAAACTTTGTATACACCCAAATCTTTGATCATCTCATCAAAGCATACATTCCAACTCCGAGATGCTTACTCCAGTCCTTAGAAGGATTGCTGGAGCTTTGCATACTTATTAGCATATTTCAGGATTGACAAAACCTTCCGGTTGTATCACATACAACCTTTCCTCAAGAAAATCGTCCAGGAAACAATGTTTTGACATCCTATCTGCAAGATTTCATAAATAATGCAGTAATCGCTAATATAATTCTAACAGACTCTCAGCATCGCTATGAGTGAGAAAGTCTCACCGTAGTCAACTCCTTGAACTTGTCGGGAAACACCTTAACGACAAGTCGAGCTTTCTCAATGGTGACACTTACCATCATTATCTGTCTTCCTTTTAAAATCCATCTGTACTCAACAGCCTTACGACCATCAAGTAGTTCTTCCAAAGTCTACACTTTGTTTTCATACATGGATCCTGTAACGCCCTCGATGCGGCTATATCTCCCACGTGTCGAGGCACGACTTAGAGGCATAGCCGCATTGAAAGCAAGGTCGCAAGTCGGGAAATCATCACACATCCCATGTACATAAATAATATAAAGGGGAAGAACATAGTTGGCTTACACTCGCCACGTCACATCAAAGTACATAAATAACATCCATCATACAAATCACTCATGGCCCGACTACGGCACCAAAATAGAAAAGACCCCCAACATGCGACAAGGCCCTGAATCTAACCCCGATTGGGCACCACTACTGATCATCAGGAAAAGACACATAGTAATGCTGAGAGTCCTCGTCGTACTCCCACTTGAGCTCAAGCGCACCATCTGGAGCTGTATCATCTGTCCCTGCATCTGGTGTAATAGTAATCTGTGAGCCACAGGGACTCAGCAATCTCGCACCCTCGCGATCAAGACTAGTTAAGCTTAATAGGTAGGAAAGGGGTAATGTAAGTGGAGCTGCAGCAAGCGACTAGCATATATGGTGGCTAACTTATACGCAAAAGAGAGCGAGAAGAGGAGGCAAAGCACGAGCAAGAAACTAGAGAGCAACCTGCACAAACATAACTCCAACACCGTGTCCACTTCCCGGACTCCGCCGAGAAGAGGCCATCACGGCAACACACTCAGTTGATTCATTTTAATTAATTAAGGTTCAAGTTATCTACAACCGGACATTAACAAATTCCCATCTGCCCATAACCGTGGGCACGGCTTTCGAAAGATCAATCCCCGCAGGGGGGTCCCAACTTAGCCCATAACAAGCTCTCACGGTCAACGAAGGAATAGACCTCCACCCAAGACACACCGACCAGACTCGGTATCTCGGTACAACAAGATGATTCGACAGGTCAAAACAAGTCCAGCAACACCACCCAGATGTGCCGAGAAATCCCGATAGGAGCTGCACATATCTCGTTCTCAGGGCACACCGGATGAGCAATACGTCGGGTAGGCCAGCCCAGAGTTGCCCCTGGTAGCCCCGGACATCGCTCGGTGGGACCAACACTCAGAGGAGCACTGGCCCGGGGGGTTAAAATAAGATGACCCTCGGGCTCCGGAAACCCAAGGGAAAAGAGGCTAGGTGGCAAATGGTAAAACCAAAGTTGGGCATTGCTGGAAAAGCTTTAATCAAGGAGAACTATCAAGGGGTTCCCATTATAGCCCAACCGCGTAAGGGACGCAACAATCCGGGAACATAACACCGATATGACGGAAACTAGGGCGGCAAGAGTGGAACAAAACACTAGGCGAGAGGCCGAGCCTTCCACCCTTTACCAAGTATATAGATGAATTAAGATAACATAGCAATATAATGGTATCCCAACAAGTAAATAAATGTTCCAACAAGGAACGGCTCCAATCTTCACCTGCAACTAACAACACTATAAGAAGGGCTGAGCAAAGCGGTAACATAGCCAATCAACGGTTTGCTAGGACAATGGTGGGTTAGAGGCTCAATCATGGCAATTGGGAGGCTGACAAGCAAGTGGTAGGCATCGTAGCATTGGCATAGCAAAAGAGCGAGCAAACTAGCATAGCAAAGATAGTAGTGATTTCGAGGGTATGATCATCTTGCCTCCACAGTTGTCAAAGTTGACTGGATCCTCAAAGGCAAACTCAACGGGCTCCTCGTTAGCGAACTCGTCTCCCGGCTCTACCCAACAACACAAACAGGCAACAAGGATACAATCAACCACGTGCAAGGGCAACCAATAAGATGCAAAGATGGTATGCTATGCGGGATGCGATGCGGGATGCAAAATGCAAGACGTGACAGGAAATGCATGAACCTGGCCTCAACTTGGAAAACCAAGTGTGCCACTGGATAGAGGGGAAGAAATCACCTGAAAACGATATAAAGATCATAGGAATCGGAGCTACGGTTTGGAAATGGCAAGCGTTTTACGAAATGAACCGATCTGCGATTTACAGCAAGTAGGCTCCTAAATGCAACGAAATGAACATGCTACAGCCACCAAACATGAAAACAAAATGCATGAAAGGGATGTACACAAGATGCTTAACAAATCACTAGGACTGAGCCATAGGCAAATTCATCCATTAAGGGGTTCAAACAAGCATGGCAAAAATGAATATGCAAAACAGATTTCAGACTTAGTGAAATTAACACTAGTCTGAAATCTCAGACCACGATGCTCTCTTCGGAGCAGCAAAACAACATGAAACATAACCTTAACATGACAAGTAAGAACATGGCATGGAGCTACTCAACAAGCTTAACAAAACACCCAAAGTGATCTGGGGCCAAAAGGGTTCACAAAATACTCTACCGAGCACACGAACATAGATGAAACACAATCAATTTTCAGACTTAGTGAAAACTGAGACATGCTGAAATTATAACTCACGGAGGCATGTAAATGAGCTCGTTGCACTCACCATGGTGCAAGTCATAGCAAGGCAAGCATATATCCATAAAGAAGGCACAAAATCCTAGCTAGACATGGTAAGAACAATGGCATAGCATGCACGAGTCACTAGCAATGGCATCGGCAAAATCACAAAAGAGTTCACGATCTGCCCAAATTAACAACGATGCAAAAGTTGAGCTCGATTGACTCAACCTAGGGTGCTCCAACATAACAAGTAAATTCATGGGTGGATAGATCACAACAAGATTAACAAATGTCCCTTACTGATCATACTCAAAAGGGGCACGAATCACTAGGAAACAAGCTGGACATATGGCATCATGAACTAAAATATACCAGACTTAGTGAAAATCACTAAGTCCCTAAAAACAGATTACTCAGGTGCCCCTCTTTGCAAGCTTGCACAAGACACCACACACATCCTAAAAATGCATGGGTGGCACCTCTGTAAAGAAAACAAAAAGCTTAACAATTCATCCCAAAGGGTCACAGGCATATCATGCACACAATAATCATGGCAAAAATGACAAAAGTCAATGATGAGCTAACGGATCTGCAATTTAACTCACGATGCCTCCTTCTAACAGCATATATGGCATCAAGATGACCTCAAATGAAAATGATGCAATGGAATGAAATGATGTACTCGTCGAGGCGAAGATTCTGATATATCATATGTCCAAAACGGAGCTACGGCTGCGGAGATATGAGCAGTCAAACATAGCATAAAAATTAGGGTTTCGGGGATGAAAAGTCAACCGAGAGGATAACCAGATGCAGATCTGGCGCGGTTTATGGAGTTCGCCGGAGTTACTGTAGCAGCTCGCCGGACTTGACGGGGAAGAAGGCCGGCGCGGAGGGGAAGGAAGAGGACGGCAGGGTCCGGCCGGATCCGGTCGCCGGAGCTGCGGTGGCGGCGGAGGAGAGGCGGGGCGGCGTGGCTCCCGGGCGGTGGCCGGAGTCGCCCGCGGTGGCGCGGCGGGGCGGCGAGGTTCGCCGGCGTCGGGGCGGAAGCGGCTCGCGGCGGCGGGGTCGGTGGCCGGGCGCGGGGAAGAGGCAGGTGGCGCGGGCGGCGGAGAATGGCCCGCTCGGGCGGCGCGGGGCCGGGCGCGGGCTCCCGCGGGCTGGCGGCGGCGAAGTGGGCGCACGCCCACGTGGCGGCTCCCGGTTGGCTGCGGCGGCGGGCGGACAAAGTCCGGCGCGGGCGGACACGTCCGGCCCGGCGCGGGGAGAGATGGATCTTTTTTTAGGGTTTTGGACGGGGGAAGAAGAGATCCGAATGGATGGGGTATTTATAGGCATAAGTGGAGCTAGGAGAGTCCAAATGAGGTGCGGTTTTTGCCCACGCGATCATGATCGAACGACCGAGACGATGGAGCAGAGTTTGGTGGGTTTTGGGCCAAATTGGAGGGGTGTTGGGCTGCAACACACACGAGGCCTTTTCGGTCCCTCGGTTAACCGTTGGAGTATCAAACGAAGTCCAAATGACCCGAAACTTGACAGGCAGTCTACCGGTAGTAAACCAAGGCCGCATGGCAAGTATCGGTCCAATCCAGAAATGTTTAATCCCCACACACGAAAGAAAGCTAGAAATGGCCATCGGAGGAGAACGAAGCGCCGGAATGCAAAACGGACAACGGGGAAAATGCTCGAATGCATGAGATGAACATGTATGCAAATGCAATGCACGTGATGACATGATATGAGATGCATGAAAATGAAAACAACACATGGAGACAAAGACCCGAACCCGAGAGATAAATATAACTTAATGCCGGAAACGGCAAGAGTTGGAGTACAAATTGGGAAAGTAATATCTGGGGCGTTACAACACTCCACCACTATGAAAAGATCTCGTCCCGAGATCTAGGACTGAAAGAACTCCGGGTACTCAGAACGGAGGTGATCCCCGCGTTCCCAGGTAGCTTCACGGTCGGAATGGTGTGACCACTTGACTTTGAGAAATTTGATTGACTTGTTGCGAGTCCTGCGTTCAGTCTCTTCAAGAATGGCAACTGGGTGCTCACGATAGGAGAGATCTTCTTGGAGCTTAATGTCCTCGAAGTTGACGGTGCGCTCAGGCGTCTTGAAGCACTTTCGGAGTTGGGAGACATGGAACACATCATGAACATTAGCAAAGTTTGAAGGAAGCTCGAGTTGATAGGCGAGGTCGCCTCTCTTGCTGACAATCTTGAAAGGTCCGACGTATCTAGGGGCAAGCTTCCCTTTGATACCGAAGCGACGAGTCCCTTTCATAGGAGAGACGCGGAGGTAAACATGATCTCCGATCTCGAAAGCCAGATCACGGTGCTTACTATCATAGTAGCTCTTCTGGCGGGATTGGGCTGCTTTGAGGATATCACGAATGACCTTGCACATTTCTTCTGCCTCTGTGATTAGGTCATTACCCAGCAGCTGACGTTCACCGGTTTCAGACCAGTTGAGAGGTGTACGACACTTCCTACCATACAAAATTTCAAATGGGGCCTTGCCCGAACTTGCTTGCAAACTGTTGTTGTATGAGAATTCAGCATAAGGAAGACAATCCTCCCACTTCATGCCGAAGGAGATAACACAGGCCCTGAGCATATCTTCAAGAATCTGGTTGACACACTCGACTTGACCGCTTGTTTGAGGATGGAAAACAGTGCTGAAGCGAATGTTGGTGCCCATGGCCTTCTGAAAAGAATCCCAAAACTTGGAGGTAAAGATGCTGCCACGGTCTGAAGATATCACTTGAGGAATACCGTGCAGAGAGACAATTCGAGAGGTATAGAGTTCCGCCAATTGAGCTGCAGTGATCGACTCTTTGATAGGCAGAAAGTGAGCCACTTTGGTGAGCTTGTCGATGACAACGAATTTAGCATCATTGCCACGCTTGGACTTTGGAAACCCAGTCACGAAGTCCATTTCAATGTGGTCAAACTTCCATTCTGGAATGGCAAGAGGTTGGAGGAGACCTGCTGGCCTTTGGTGTTCTGCCTTCACTCTTCTGCAGACATCACATTCATTCACGAATTGAGCGATCTCGCGCTTCATTCGAGTCCACCAATAAGTTTGCTTGAGATCCTGATACATCTTCGTGCTACCAGGGTGGATGGAGAGGAGAGAGTTGTGAGCCTCATTCATGATCACCTTACGAAGGTCACCTTTGGGCACAACAATTCGATCCTCGAAGAAGAGAGTGTCCTTGTCATCAAGTCGGTAGCACTTGTACTTGGACTGACTCTTTGCAATACCAATCTTCACCTTTTTCACCATAGCATCAAGAAGCTGGGCTTGGCGAATCTGGTCTTCCAAGGTAGGAGAAACTTGAAGGTTGGCGAGGAAACCTTGAGGAACAATTTGTAGATTAAGTTTACGGAAAGCTTCACAAAGCTCGGGTTGATAAGGCTTGAGAATCAGACTGTTGCAATATGCTTTTCTGCTCAAAGCATCAGCAATCACATTGGCCTAGCCTGGAGTATACTCGATACTCGGATTATACTCTTGAATCATTTTGACCCATCGAGTCTGCCTGAGGTTAAGATTAGGATGAGTGAAGATGTACTTGAGACTCTTGTGATCAGTGAAAATGTCCACTTTCCTTCCCAAGAGAAGATGTCTCCAAGGCAACAAAGCATGCACAACTGCCGCCAACTCGAGATCATGAGTGGGGTAGTTCTTCTCATTAGGCTTCAACTGGCGAGAGGTATAAGCAACAACTTTCTTCTCTTGCATCAGTACAGCACCGAGACCTTGGAGAGAGGCATCACAAAAGACCTCGTACGGCTTGGTTTCATCAGGCGGAGTCAGAACTGGAGCAGTGATCAACTTCTCTTTCAAAGAGTTGAAAGCAATATCACACTCCAGAGACCAAACGTACTTGACGTGCTTCTGAAGAAGATTTGAGAGAGGCTTCGCGATCTTGGAAAAGCTTTCAACGAATCTTCGGCAGTAGCTTGCGAGACCGAGGAAGCTACGGAGTTGCTTCACATTCTGAGGAGGTTTCCAATTAACAATTGCAGACACCTTCTCAGGATCCACGGAAATGCCCTTGGCAGAGATGATATGACCAAGATATAGCACCTCATCGAGCCAAAATTCACACTTGGAGAACTTGGCGTAGAACTAATGTTCCCTGAGCTTGTCAAGAACCAAACGGAAGTGCTTGGTGAAAGTGCGTTATATCGACTAGGGGGGGGGGGGGTGAATAGGCGATTTTTATGAAAGTCTTCAAAACGTGGAAGTTATGAAGACAAACAGAGTGAACAAGTCTATCACTATGCAGCGGAATTTAGATTACACAACGCAAGCCATGGTCAAGTATACAATATAGTGAAAGCACAGTGACAAACAGCTTCAGGGTAATGAGGATCAGGTTGGAAGAAGTTATGAAGCCAAACAGATCATACAGTCAGGTTGTGAATACAGAAGATAAAGCAAGCATGCAATAGCTTCACAATGTGTACTGGTAAGTAAAGGGAGGCGAAGATGAAACCAGTGACACGTTGAAGACAATGATGTGTTGGACCAGTTCCAGTTGCTGTGACAACTGTACGTCTGGTTGGAGCGGCTAGGTATTTAAACCAAAGGACACACAGTCCCGGACACCCAGTTCTGAACACGCAGCTCAGGACACCCAGTCCTCACCGTTTTCTCCTTGAGCTAAGGTCACACAGACCCCGCCCAATCACTCTGGTAAGTCTTCAAGGTAGACTCCCAAACCTTCACAGACTTCGTTCACCGGCAATCCACAATTCCTCTTGGATGCTCAGAACGCGACGCCTAACCGTCTGGAGGATGCACAGTCCTCAAGTGTAATAAGTCTTCAGATCACTCAGACAAGAAGACTTAAGTGATGCCCAATTACTCTGGCTCTGGGTGGTTAGGGCTTTTCTCCTCACTAAGGATTTTCTCTCAAAGGCTTCGAGGTGGGTTGCTCTCAAATGACAAAAGCCGTGTACTGAAATCTGAGCAGCCAACCGTTTATGGTTGTAGGGGTGGACTATTTATAGCCACTTGGCAACCCTGACCTGATTTGTCCGAAATGACCCTGGGTCACTAAGGAACTGACACGTGTACTAACGGTCGGATTTCGAACTCTCACGGCAACTTTACTTGGGCTACAAGTAAAGCTGACTTGTCTGACTCTGGACAAGATTTTCTCTCATTGTCTTCACTCGAAGACATAGGATTTGAATTAGGCATCACTTTAGTCATCCTGACTGGTTTTCTTAGACCCCACTTAACAGTACGGTGGTTCCTATGACACAACATGAATAAAGTAAAACTACGAAGGATCTAAGTCTTCGAGTTCCATAGGCTTCATGGGGAGTCTTCATATGTCATTGTCTTCGACATGAATGTCTTCATGAACCACCATTGTCTTCAATGTCTTCGTACATTTTTAGGGGTCATCTCTGGTAACTAAACCGAATCAATGAGGGACTTCTACCTGTGTTATCCTGCAATTCTCACAAACACATTAGTCCCTCAACTAGGTTTGTCGTCAATACTCCAAAACCAACTAGGGGTGGCACTAGATGCACTTACAATCTCCCCCTTTTTGGTGATTGATGACAAACTAGTTGAAGTTTTCAACGGGGAATATAATTTGTGAAATTGTAAAGGAATTTTCTTCATAAGCTGCAAGGACTCCCCCTGAAGATGTGCATATAAGTGATTTGCTTCTGGAACGCGAATGCACATAACAGGTTGTATTTGTGGGAATCCACTTCAACTTATGATGACAATCCATCATGCATGTAAAGATATACGAAGATAATGATATGCATAATGAAAAATGGACGTCTGCGAAATGATATAAGTGCGGAAATTATCGTCGTACATGCGGAATTTATCTTCACAAAAACACAGTGGCAAACATAGTAGCAGACGACCATCAAGTTTAAGTGTTACAACTCAAAGAACCAAATGTGGCAAAACGAGAGTTGTAAGCACGAAGCAAAATGCAAAATATAAAGCACCCGCCCATATTATTGACCCGCTTGAAGACTATAAACATCATGTGCTTCTCCCCCTTTTGTCAGTGATGACCAAAAAGGTTTGAAGACATAGAGTTTTCTACGCGTTCCCAGGCGCAGCAGGGTCGGTGGAGGCGTTTGGTGGAGCTGGCGAGCTTGGTGCAGTGACGACACGCGCTGAAGAAGGTGGTGGTGATGTAGCGTCGTCTTCTTCCTCAATGATTTTTCCAGTCACTGTGGCAGCAGAGGAAGAGAACTCTGATTCTTCAAGCGACGGAGTTCCACGCAACACAGCTCTTCTGG
The DNA here is from genome assembly GCA_034509565.1 of Triticum monococcum. Classification (NCBI taxonomy): domain Eukaryota; kingdom Viridiplantae; phylum Streptophyta; class Magnoliopsida; order Poales; family Poaceae; genus Triticum; species Triticum monococcum. Next base: position 496,878,901 of record CM067845.1, on the reverse strand, counting down.
GGGTGTGGAGTCAAACTTGAATCTCTCTTTGAAGCCATCCTCTTGCAGTTCAGCTTCAGTGCACATCATGGTGAGGCCTTTCCAAGTGCGGCGACAGGTTTCATGTGCGACAAAGGCATTCTTTGTGGCCAGATTCCTGATGCGATTGACGTCTTGCATGATATTGCGCATCTGCCGTTTGAGCCAGTCGTGATGCCTATCTTGCTTTTGGTGCAGAGCCACAAGAAGTTCACGGTCAGTGAGCGTACGAGCGCGTTTCTTGGGTCTCTGTGCAGCTGTGCTGTCAGTGGCTTTAGTTGATGCAGGGGCACGTGTGGTGCCAGCCATTGGATAGACTCTGGAAATGGCTTCAACACCCTCATCATGCTGAGTGAAGCTCTGGTGTTCTACATTCTGAAGACTTAATGGCTGCTTGGCAGGCTCAGGATAGATCGCTTTAGCAGAGGTGTCCACATCAGGTAAGAAGATTCTGTGGTTGCGAGCAGAGGGTTGATAGGATATAGCAGAGTGGAGCTTGATGAGCCTCATAACCCATGGAGCATAAATCTTCAGACCAAAGAGATCGGAGCCAGACGCTGCAAGTTGACGTATAAAGAGATCCTGGGCATTGAAGCATTTGCCATGCAGGATGCAGAAGATGAGAGTCTTCATGGCACCTTCAACCTTAGCATATCAAGAGTGCCCCTTAATGGGCCATAGAGTCCGCCTGACGATGTGATAGATAGTTCTGGGTAGGTACTCTAAGTCTTCAACGAAGAACTCGGTTGGGTAAGGTGCGTCAGGAAGTAATGGCTTCATCATTGAGAGCATCTGACTCATATTTGGCTCAGGTCGCTGAAATATGCTCTCAACTGCTTCAACATGGAGTTGGCAGCCTTCTTCGAAGAGTTCGCTAGGAGTGGGTAGGCCGGTGAGATCAATGATATCAAATGCATTGGCTTCATGATGGACATTGCCGGTCATCCACTCCAGGACCCAAGTCTTCGGAGCTCTGTTGTAGCCTTTGATGTGCAGTGTGGCATAGAACTGGAGCAGAAGCTCTTCATTCCAGTGCTCTTCATCTGTGACAAATGGCAGCAGGCCAACTTGCTTGAAGTAGTCCAGTGCTTCTTCCAGACCAGGCAGACCAGCAATAGCTTCAACCTCAAGGCGCTGGTGTGGAAAGATACGGCCTTGGTTGTAGAGGACGCAGGAGTAGTAGCTGCGCTGTGGGTAGCTCCAGAACCTATCTGACACAATCCGTTCCCTTGAGTAAGGGTTCTTGGAGCGGTTGAAGAAGGTGTTATCTGCCCTGAAGCTATTGACATTAAAGGAGCCAGGAGCGGTGGCAGGACCTGGGAACCTTGGCAGTCGTGGGATTGGCTTCTGTACCTGGGGTCTGTGCGCAACATGATAGTTGAACTATGGACCGGCAGCAGACTCAGGCACAGAAGGGTTAGAGGCAGTAGCTTCAGTATCTCTTGAAGCTGTTGGTTGGTCGGGCTCCACAAATGCTTCAGTATTGGGTGTGGCAGCCGCAGTGGTGTCAGCCTCATCACGTGTAGTGAGAGGGATGGATTCAGGTACGTTCTCCTTGAGAACTTCTTCTTGTTGGTGTGGGGGAGATGGAGCTTGAGGTTCTTCGTGCTCTTCTTCATGTTCTTCGGCTGATGCAGCCGAAATGTCGTCAGCAGTCTGAGCCCTTGTCCCTTTGCGAAGCCTACGGAATGCAGGCGACGCTGGTGGAGTTGCAGTGGGCTGGGGCTCATTCTCTTCCTCCTGCGGGCGATCTGCCCACGATGCATCTTGGGTGATTAGCGTCAAGGGACGACCAATGCTGATCATTTCGCTTGTTTCGAGCTGAGGAAGGACTGCATCACCTTGCACATTGTCTTGGAGACCAATGTCTTCAGCAGCGTTGGGGCCGGCTGCTGGAATGTCTTCAGCGTGCGGAGCCTCTGTGAAAGCAGGCTCATGCACGGTCAGCTGACGATCTTCGTTTGGAAAGCGGACGGAGAGGGGTTCGACTATCAGGGGCTCTGTGGGAGCAGCCCGAGACTTCTTGGTCTTGCGTTTCTTGATGGTGGGGTCTGAAGGAGAGGCTTCAGGGTGTTTCCTCTTCCTTGCTTCAGCTTCGGCTGTCCTTGTCTTCTTAAGCTCTGAAGCGGTTGAGCGGTGCTTTGGCTTCGAGCTAGGCTTGGCAGTGGGGAAGACAATCGGAACAGCTTCTTGTCGTGGGGCCTCTTGTTCAGCCACAGTGGGCTTCTTCTTTTTCTTAGCGGCCATCCTGGGGTCGATGCCGGGACGCCCAAGTGCCTTTCGCTTCTCGGCCTCATTGTAGGCCTGCACACAGAGATAAGCCAAATTCTTCATGCGCTCACGTGAACCCTGAGCCTCTGCACGTTTCTGCATAAAGTTTTCCTTCAACTCGTGCAGCATGACTTTGAAGTCTTTGACTTCTTGGATGCTGAGCGTGGCCATGTTCTGCTTGAACTGAGCCTTTTCAAAATCTATCTTCTGCTTCAGTTCCACTATGCGCTGGGCAATTGCGAGTTCTGAAGCAATAGCTCCTTGGAAGGCTACGCTGAGGCCAATGGGCAGCTGCAGATCATCGAAGCTGATGTTGGGTGTATCAAACCACTCATCAATGAAGTTGTGGATGATTGCTGCATCGAACAGAGGCAGATTGTTGAAGATTTCAGCCTCCTCCTTGCTCTTGATTAGCTGCTCAAGAGCGTCATCGGCAAGATCGTCGTCACTTGACAGATCAATGGCCTCGCAGCGAAGAGCGGTAGCGGCAGTGAGCTCTTTGCTAGTGTGTGGCTGAGGCTTCTTGGCTTCTTGGGGCTTGGAGACTCGTGATAAGTCTTCAGACTGCACACTTGCTTCAGGAGGTGCAGTGGCCAATGGCTTTGCTCTGGAGATCTTGGGAGAAGCGGCTGGCTTGGAAGCTTTTGGCTTCTTCTTCATCTGCTTCGGCTCCGGGGCAATAGGAGCGTCATCAGACTCAGTGTCTGCTGGAGGGTAGTTCACGGCAGTCCCTTGGACTAGAATGCGATTGATGAGGCCTTCGAGATTGGCATACGGCCCGATGACATTGGGATTTGCGTCGCGTGTGCCATCTGCCCTTGGTTTGGAGGGACCAGGGTTGAAGTCCAACCCAAACTCCTGCTTGTTTTGCTTCGCAGAGTTCTGAGCAAATTGGAAGTTGCGCTTGAACAGAGTGTCATCGCGACACCAGAGAAGGGATGACGGATGTGCGTCAGCTGGCTGTTGTCCCCTGACCATGCATGGAAAGAAGCCTTGAGCAATGGCTTCGTCTCTGGTTTGGGGTACGAGGTTTTTGTACAGTGCGTCTTCCCATGGTCTCTTGATGGCGCACTTTTCTGCATATTCCTTGGTTATGAAGCGGTATTGGAACCACTGTTCTGCCCAATATCTTCGAATCCATTGGATTCGTGTCTTGCGCTGACCATAGCTCTCTTCAGGATCAGTTTGGTACATTTCTACCAAATCTTCAGGCAGATCTTTAGACGTTTCACCACGTCTCTGTCTGCCTCGCTTCCTTGCTGGTTTTTCTGTTGCCATGAAGCTTAACTTGGAAGGCTTCAAGAGATTCAAAGGCTTCCTTTTGCTTGACCAACCGGAACTTGCTTCGGGTGAATTGATGTGACGCTGTAGGAACTCTGCAAATGAATGCAGACTATGAGAACCAAAAGATTCTCCCACGGACATGTACCTGTGACAGCATTAAGGTGCGAGGGAAGGGGAAGGGGTCATATGCATTCTCAGAAGATTTTGAAGATAAATCAGTTTAGAAGATATTGACCTCATCATGCGAAGACATTCACTTTATAGAAAAGAAGTTGGTTCCAGATTTGTACGAACCCATAGATCAGTACAAGTGAGGAATCTAACTACTTCATGAAGAACAAGTGAATATACTAGGCAAGTTATGAGATGCAGATGAGAGGGATGAAACTTGTGTGAATGGAAACCTCTTTTGGCAGAAAGTGATGGAGCTATAGGATCAAAAGATGCTGTAAAAAGACTTGTTATTTACCAGACTTGGAACTGCTAGATGAGGTGAGAGTTGAGGCCGAGCAGTTTGATCTTCCGTGCCCTAACTTGGCGACGGAAGACACCTACGGCGACGACGAAGAGACTGATGTCCGCTGTCGGCGTGAGAACGGCGTCGGAGAGGTTGCGGCAGTGAAGCACTTCGTCGCCGGCGTCGTTGAGAATTAGCGGTGGCGCTAGGGTTCGTGCGAGGGTGGAAGAAGAGATAATGACCGCAGTGAAACATGTATTTATAGGGATATGGGCGGCACTGCGCTATTACTCAGGTGCCCCTGGCGATTCGCATCTGATCAGTACATGGCCAACATGCGGAATTGTGGGGGCAGTTTCACCCCACGCACGCCTAGTTTGTCGGGAGTCGTTCCTACTTCTCCGGATTTCTTGTTGATGGAAAAACATTGAAAGCTGTTTTAAAGTTTGTCTCTGTGTCTTCTTCTGACAAGGATGCAGTGAAGACATTCGACAGTTTCAATAGAATGCATATGACTTGGAGAGATAGAGTTTGAGGTAGGAAGCATGGAGAGGTTAGGGTCCGATCACATTCACTTAGTTCAAAAGATTCAAACAAGAAGACATAGCTATAAGTGAATGCTGTAGAGGACATAACACCAGTACATATATAATCAACATAGTGAAGATAATCATGAATACATGTTGAGATTGAAGCCAAACCAAATGTGAAGACATAGCAAATGTAATGCCATGAGTGAAACACTTCAAGCAGAAAAATTTGGTGGTGGCGCTACCCACCGTATAGGAAGTATTAGACCCAGACACGGCGCACAATTATCGTGGCGCTCCGAAGTCAAATTCCACGTTAATGTATTCACACTTAGAATGTATGTCTTCATTGATTGAAGATATACGTTACTTCGTGTCTTGCACATCTAAGCCATCATCACGCATAAGTGTTAGGATGTGTGCCTGATCACAGGACATTTGAGAATTCCAAGATATTTAGCTCACACCGTAACTTGCAAAATCTCTTCTCATCCAAGGGCTTGGTGAAGATATCTGCCAATTGCTCTTCAGTGTTGACGTGTATGATATCAATGTCTTCCTTTGCAACATGATCTCTGAGAAAATGATGACGAATTTCAATGTGCTTTGTCTTCGAGTGCTGAACTGGGTTGTTGGCGATCTTGATGGCGCTTTCGTTGTCGCAGTAAAGTTGCACTTGCTTCAGATGAATGCCATAATCCTTGAGGGTTTGATTCATCCATAGAAGCTGAGCGCAGCAGGATCCAGCAGCAATGTATTCAGATTCAGCAGTGGAGAGATATACACAGTTCTGCTTCTTTGAAGACCAACAGACAAGTGATCGGCCCAGAAAGTGACATGTGCCTGATGTGGACTTCCGATCAACCTTGTCACCAGCGTAATCAGCATCCGAAAATCCAACCAGATCAAACTCTGAGCCCTTTGGATACCATAACCCTAGAGTTGGGGTGTGAGCCAAATATCGAAGAATTCGCTTCACAGCTAAGTGATGCGACTCCTTTGGTGCCGCTTGGAACCGAGCACACATGCAAACACTAAGCATAATATCTGGCCTAGATGCACATAAATAAAGCAAAGAACCAATCATGGAGCGGTATACCTTTTGATCGAACTCTTTACCATTGTCGTCAGGACCCAGATGATGTTTGGCTGGCATTGGTGTTGTGAAGCCTTTGCAGTCTTGCATACCGAACTTCTTCAGGCAGTCTTTGAGATATTTCTCTTGAGATATAAAGATGCCATTGCGTTGTTGCCGTATCTGAAGACCGAGGAAGAATTTCAGCTCCCTCATCATAGACAGCTGATATTGCTCTTGCATCATATATCCGAACTCCTCACTGTACTTCTGATTGGTGCAGCCGAAGATAATGTCATCCACGTATATTTGGCACACAAACAGTTCACCATCATATGTCTTTGTGAAGAGAGTGGGATCCAGGGAACCAGGTATGAAGCCTTTGCTCTTCAGGAAGTATTTGAGTGTATCATACCAGGCCCGAGGGGCTTGTTTGAGGCCATATAGTGCCTTTTTGAGCTTGTACACCATGTCAGGATGTTTTGGATCTTCAAACCCAGGTGGTTGTGCAACATACACTTCTTCTTCAATTTTGCCATTGAGGAAGGCACTTTTTACATCCATTTGATACAGGATTATGTTGTGATGATTTGCATAGGCCAGCAGTATACGGATGGCTTCAAGTCTGGCAACAGGAGCAAATGTTTCATCGAAGTCAATGCCTTCCACTTGAGTATATCCTTGAGCAACGAGACGAGCCTTGTTTCTGACGACTTGGCCATGCTCATCTTGCTTGTTGCGGTATATCCATTTGGTGCCTATTATGTTATGCTTCCGTGGATCAGGACGCTTAACCAACTCCCATACATTTTTCAGCTCAAATTGTTGAAGCTCTTCTTGCATAGCTTGAATCCATTCAGGTTCCATAAAGGCTTCATCAATTTTCTTGGGTTCTGTGATTGAAACGAATGCGAAGTGTCCGCAGAAGTTTGCCAGTTGAGTTGCCCTTGAACGAGTCAGTGGACCAGGTGCATTGATGCTATCAATTATTTTGTCAATCTGCACTTCATTGGCAACACGAGGATGTAGGGGTCGAAGACTTTGCTCTTGCTGATCTACGTTGTCATGGGGAGGAATGTCTTCAGGCTGAGCATTGTCTTCATGTGGATCAGGTGCTGAGATGATAAGTTCTTCTTCAGGACGAGCTTCAGAAGGTATAATTTCTCCAGTTCCCATTAGCTTGATTGATTCACTGGCTAGAACTTCATCTAGCACATCTGGTAGTTGCTCTCTTTGTGACCCATTGGTCTCATCGAACCGCACATCCACTGTTTCAACCACTTTGTAGTGAAAGAGATTGAAGACTCTGTAGGAGTGCGAATCCTTTCCATATCCAAGCATGAAGCCCTCATGTGCTTTTGGAGCAAATTTTGAGGTGTGGTGAGGGTCCTTGATCCAGCATCTTGATCCAAATACTCTGAAGTAACTGACATTTGGCTTCTTGCCAGTCAGAAGTTCATAAGATGTCTTGTTCAGCAGCTTGTGAAGATATACACGGTTGATAGTATGGCATGCAGTGTCAATGGCTTCAGTCCAGAATTTTCTTGGTGTCTTGTACTCATCTAACATTGTTCTGGCCATCTCAATGAGTGTTCTGTTCTTGCGTTCGACGATGCCATTCTGTTGTGGCATGTATGGAGCTGAGAATTCATGAGTGATGCCCAATGTATCAAGATATGTGTCAAGGCCGGTGTTCTTGAATTCTGTGCCATTGTCACTTCTAATGTGCTTTATCTTGGCGCCATAATTGTTCATTGCCCGATTTGCGAAGCGTCTGAAGACATCCTGCACTTCAGTCTTGTAAAGGATTATGTGCACCCAAGTATATCTAGAGTAATCATCAACAATGACGAAGCCATAGAGGCAAGCAGTAGTGGAGAAAGTTGAGTAGTGAGTGGGACCGAAGAGATCCATGTGAAGCAGTTCGAAGGGTTGAGTAGTGGTCATGATTATCTTCGAAGGATGTTTTGCCCTTGTCATCTTCCCAGCTTCACAGGCACCGCATAAGTGATCTTTCTTGAACTTGACGCCCTCGATGCCTATGACATGCTTCTTCTTCGCAAGGGTGTGGAGGTTCCTCATGCCAGCATGCCCAAGTCTTCGATGCCAAAGCCAGCATTCCGAAGCCTTTGCGAGAAGACAAACTGCAAACTGTGGCCCTGCTGAGAAATCTACCACGTACAAATCATCTTTTCGATACCCTTCAAACACTAGAGACTTGTCAGATTCCATTAGTACTAGACAACGATATTTTCCAAAGATTACAATCATGTTCAAATCGCAAAGCATTGAGACAGACATTAAGTTGAAGCCAAGGGATTCAACAAACATGACTTTATCCATGTGTTGATCCTTTGAGATTGCAACTCTACCTAGACCCAGTACCTTACTTTTACCAGTGTCAGCGAATGTGATGTGGCTCTTGTCAGATGGATGTAAGGTTGAGTCCATAAAGAGACTTCTTTTGCCAGTCATGTGATTTGTACACCCACTGTCAATAATCCATTCTGAAGACTCTGAAGTCACTGGTGTCGTACCCTACAGTGCAGTTAGGGGGATAGGCTTCACGAAGAGTGTTGTGAAGCAAAAACATTTGACGAACCAGTGGATTATGAAAACTTAGATCCAGGTTAGGACAAGTAGGGAGAGTAGCATGCGATTCAGGTATGAAATACATAGTGATGCCATTCGGGCATTTAATCTTGCGCCCCACAAGATTTTTAAGGTCCCCAGCAATAGCATCAAAAGATTTTGGTTTTGTGCTGGAGACCTTTCCCTGCAAAAGAGAGTTAAGCTTTCTTAACCACCCACATCTTCAAGGGTGGCTTAGAAGCAATAAGTCTAAGTGCAGCATTTGAAAATTTTGGCTTTGGAGCCCTAGCAAACAGTCTAGCAGGTGGGCAATAGTACTCATAAGAATAGGCAGAATAGTTTTTGGTCATATGAGAATGACGGTTTGAAGAACCGATCTCATATGCCTGAGCATGGTTTCCCTACAAAACATTTGTGTTAGTGCGACTCAAATGAGTCCTCTGCCTGTATGAAGCCTTTGGACCATATGAAGCCTTTGGTCTGAGGTTTGTCTTCTTCATGTGAGGTGTCATGAGGACATTCACAGGAAGATTCTCAAGACACGTTTTTGGAACCCAGATCTTCTTCATAGGCGGTCCATTCCTGCAGTTAGTACCAATGTACCTGACAAATACTTCACCATTCTGATTCCTAAACAGTGTATAGTTTGCATCAAAGGATTCATCAATGATAATTGGATTAGCACAAGTGAAGCCAGATAGATTGGATGGATCTGCTGAGGATTCCTTTGCAGCAACCCATGTGGTTTTGGGGTACTGCTCAGGTTTCCAGTAAGAGCCATCTGCATTAATTTTCCTCACGAACCCAACACCGTCTTTCCTAGGGTTTCGGTTCAGAATCTGCTTCTTGAGGACATCACATAATGTCTGATGTCCTTTGAGACTTTTGTACATCCCTGTTTCAAGCAATGTCTTCAACCTAGCATTTTCATCAGCAATAGCAGTGGTATCCTCAGCAGAGGGGTTAGTTACCACTTCAACAGTTGAAGATATTGCAACAGCAGTAGCAGTGGAACATTCAGCAACAGAAATAGCATTATCACGCTCAATGCATTTAAGGCATGGTGGTTCAAATCCTTCCTGAGCAGAACTGATCTGTTCGGCTCGAAGTGACTCGTTTTCCTTTTGAAGATCTTCATGATCCGCTCTCAACTTCTCAAGATCTTGCTTCTTTTGAAGATAATCATAGGAAAGCTTTTCATGAGTAGTTGAGAGAGTCTCAAGAAGATCTTCGAGTTCCTGATACTTAACATGAAGATTTTTTATGTCTTCAATTAAGGATTCAGAACGAGTCATTTCAGCACCCAACAGATCGTCGCTTCTGTCTAACAGTTTTTGAATATGTTCCATGGCCTTTTGTTGTTCAGTTGCAATTTTAGCAAGTGTTTTGTAACTGGGTTTTGAATCACAATCAGAGTCATCGTCACTAGATGTTTGACAGTGAGTAGTGCGTGTGTTTACCTTGGCACCACGTGCCATGAAGCAGTAGGTAGGAGTAGAGTCGTCCTTGTCATTTGCATCGGTGTTGGTGATGGAGTCATTGCCTTCAGTGTTGAAGATGGACTTGGCGACGTAGGCTGTAGCCAGACTCGCAATGCCTGAATCAGACTCCTCCTCACACTCCACCTCTGCCTCCTCAGAAGCGGACTCCTCCTCTGAATCCATTTCCTTGCCAACAAACGCACGAGCCTTGCCAGATGAACTCTTCTAGTGTGATGAAGACTTTGAGGAAGACTTGGACGAAGACTTTGAGTATTTCTTCGTCTTCTTATCGTCAGAGTCATATTCCTTGCTCTTCTTCTTCTTTCTGTTCTCATTGTCCCACTGTGGACACTCAGAGATGAAGTGTCCAGTTTTCTTGCACTCGTGACATGTTTTCTTCTTGTAGTCATGCGCAGAAGCTTCATCATTCCTTGAGCTTGATCGTGAAGACTTTCTAAAGCCTTTCTTCTTGGTGAATTTCTGGAACTTCTTCACTAGCATTGCAAGTTCCCTTCCAATGTCTTCAGGATCATCAGAACTGCTGTCAGATTCTTCTTCAGATGAGGACACAGCTTTTGCCTTCAAGGCACGAGTTCGCCCATAGTTTGGACTGTAGATATCTCTTTTCTCAGAAAGCTGAAACTCATGTGTGTTGAGCCTCTCAAGTATGTCAGACGGATCGAGTGTCTTGAAGTCTGGACGTTCTTGAATCATCAGGGCTAGGATGTCAAATGAATTTTCAAGTGATCTTAGCAGCGTCTTGACGATTTCATGTTTGGTGATCTCAGTGGCGCCGAGGGCTTGAAGATCATTTGTGATGTCAGTGAGCCGGTCAAATGTGTGCTGGACATTCTCATTGTCATTTCGCTTGAAGCGTTTGAAGAGATTGCGAAGAACACTGATTCTCTGATCTCTCTGGGTTGAGATGCCTTCATTGACCTTGGAGAGCCAGTCCCAAACCAGCTTGGATGTCTTCAAGGCACTCACACGGCCGTACTGTCCCTTGGTCAGATGACCACAGATAATATTCTTGGTGGTGGAGTCCAGTTGAGTGAACTTCTTGACATCAGCCGCAGTGACACCTTCTCCAGCCTTGGGAACGCCATTTTCGACGACATACCATAGGTCGACGTCAATGGCTTCAAGATGCATGCGCATCTTATTCTTCCAGTAGGGATATTCAGTTCCATAGAAGACGGGGCACGCAGCGGAGACTTTAATTATCCCTGCAGTCGACATAGCTAAAACTCCAGGTGGTTAAACCGAATCACACAGAACAAGGGAGCACCTTGCTCTGATACCAATTGAAAGTGCGTTATATCGACTAGAGGGGGGTGAATAGGCGATTTTTATGAAAGTCTTCAAAACGTGGAAGTTATGAAGACAAACAGAGTGAACAAGCCTATCACTATGCAGCGGAAGTTAGATTACACAACGCAAGCCATCGTCAAGTATACAATATAGTGAAAGCACAGTGACAAACAGCTTCAGTGTAATGAGGATCAGGTTGGAAGAAGTTATGAAGCCAAACAGATCATACAGTCAGGTTGTGAATACAGAAGATAAAGCAAGCATGCAATAGCTTCACAATGTGTACTGGTAAGTAAAGGGAGGCGAAGATGAAACCAGTGACACGTTGAAGACAATGATTTGTTGGACCAGTTCCAGTTGCTGTGACAACTGTACGTCTGGTTGGAGCGGCTAGGTATTTAAACAAAAGGACACACAGTCCCGGACACCCAGTCCTAAACACGCAGCTCAGGACACCCAGTCCTCACCGTTTTCTCCTTGAGCTAAGGTCACACAGACCCCGCCCAATCACTCTGGTAAGTCTTCAAGGTAGACTCCCAAACCTTCACAGACTTCGTTCACCGGCAATCCACAATTCCTCTTGGATGCTCAGAACGCGACGCCTAACCGTCTGGAGGATGCACAGTCCTCAAGTGTAATAAGTCTTCAGATCACTCAGACAAGAAGACTTAAGTGATGCCCAATTACTCTGGCTCTGGGTGGTTAGGGCTTTTCTCCTCACTAAGGATTTTCTCTCAAAGGCTTCGAGGTGGGTTGCTCTCAAACGACAAAAGCCGTGTACTGAAATCTGAGCAGCCAACCGTTTATGGTTGTAGGGGTGGACTATGTATAGCCACTTGGCAACCCTGACCTGATTTGTCCGAAATGACCCTGGGTCACTAAGGAACTGACACGTGTACTAACGGTCGGATTTCGAACTCTCACGGCAACTTTACTTGGGCTGCAAGTAAAGCTGACTTGTCTGACTCTGGACAAGATTTTCTCTCATTGTCTTCACTCGAAGACATAGGATTTGAATTAGGCATCACTTCAGTCATCCTGACTGGTTTTCTTGGACCCCACTTAACAGTACGGTGGTTCCTATGACACAACATGAATAAAGTAAAACTACGAAGGATCTAAGTCTTCGAGTTCCATAGGCTTCATGGGGAGTCTTCATATGTCATTGTCTTCGACATGAATGTCTTCATGAACCACCATTGTCTTCAATGTCTTCGTACATTTTTAGGGGTCATCTCTGGTAACTAAACCGAATCAATGAGGGACTTCTACCTGTGTTATCCTGCAATTCTCACAAACACATTAGTCCCTCAACTAGGTTTGTCGTCAATACTCCAAAACCAACTAGGGGTGGCACTAGATGCACTTACACTTGGCATGATCTTCCTTGTTCTTGGAGAAAACCAGAATGTCGTCGAGATAGACCAAAACGAAGTCATTGGTGTAGGGATTGAAGATGAAGTTCATCATGCGAGAGAATGTCGGAGGAGCGTTGGCGAGGCCAAAAGACATGACAGTGTATTCATATGACCCATAGCTTGTTCTGAACGCCGTCTTGGGAATATCTTGCTCACGAATGCGAATCTGATGATAACCCATACGAAGATCAAGCTTGGAGAATACTTGGGCACCCTTGAGTTGTTCGAACAGCTCATTGATGTTGGGAAGTGGGTATTTGTTCTTGATGGTCTTCTTGTTCAGTGGACGATAATCAACACAAAGTCGGTCTGTACCATCCTTCTTATTCACAAAAAGAACACCACAACCCCATGGAGAAGAACTAGGCCGAATGAGACCCATTCTTTCTTGAACATCGAGTTGTTTCTTCAACCCCTTCAACTCTTCGGGGCCGAGCTTGTAGGGACGTTTGCACACAGGTTCCGTACCGGGCTCAAGTTCAATAACAAACAACCGGCCGGTGTGGAGGCATGCTTGGGAGTTCTTCTAGGAAGACGTCTTGATACTCACAAACAACCGGAATCTGCGAAATAGCATCCAATTCACCCTTCTCATTGAGAGAAAACAACTGGATTGTATCATCACGGGCGGCAAAGACAATGACATCCTCAGATGAATGAGTCAGTTGAATCTGCCTGGCTACACAATCGAGGTGAGCCTTGTGTTTAGAGAGCCAGTCCATCCCAAGAATAAGATCGATATCAGAATTGCCAAGAACCATTGGGGAAGAAAGGAACTTGTAGTCGCCCAACATGATAGTAACATCTGGAGCCATCATTTTGGTGTTCATGAACAAACCCGGAGACGAGACCGCTATCGGCTTAGGCAAATCAATAGTATGCACCTCATGCATGGATGCAAAAGGCTTCGATAAAAATGATAAAGATGCACCAGTGTCAAAAAGTACTCTTGCGGGAATGTCATTGATAGGAAGATTACCCATGATCACGTCTGGTGAGTCCTCTGCCTGAGCTGCATTCAGCAAGTTGACCTTGGCGGACTTGGGATTATGCTTGACCACTGCTGTACTTGCCGATTTGACAGGAGGAGGAGGAGGAAGACGCCTCTGGTTGAAACACTTGTTGGCGTAGTGACCCTTCTGTTGGCACTTGTTGCACGTGACCTCAGAAAGCGGACGGTGGTACGGAGCACTCGATCTTGGAGCTTGAGACAAAGTCTTGTTCTGAAAGCCTGGGTTGGGTGGGTGGGAAGAACCACTGCCACCTTTGCTCTTCTGCTGATACGGCTGACGGAACGGAGGAGGAGGAAGCCAATACTTCTGCTGCTTGGCCACTTGAGTAGAGGAAGAAGGTGTAGTGTCTCTGACTCGCTTCCTGAAAGCATCACACCTCAACTGAGCAGCCTCTTGCTTCAGTGCCATGTTGTAGAACTCATCGTATCTCAACGGCTCGAAAAGGACAAGAGCGAGCTGAATTTCTTCACGGAGACCACCCCTGAACTGATAGATCATACTCTTCTCATCAGGAACATCCTGCTTGGCAAAACGGGCGAGCTTCTGGAACAACTTGTTGTAGTCATAGACAGACAAAGAGCCTTGCTTCAGATTGCGGAATTCTTCACGTTTGCTTTCAGTCAAACTCTGAGGGATGTGATGAGCTCGGAAATCACGACGGAAATCATCCCAAGTGATCAAACGTCCACCTTTGGAATCCTGGTACTGCTGGAACCACTCGGCAGCCTGATCTTTGAGCTGGAAAGAAGTGAACTTGATGAAATCTTCAGGCCTGACGTTGCTGCATTCAAAATGCTTGCCCAGATCCACTAGCCAATCGTCAGCATCGGTAGCCTCAACACAATTGCTGAACGTCTTTGGACCATTTGCGAGGAACTGGTTCAGAGTAGCAAAATGGTTCTGATTGTTGCCTTGATTCCTTTGACTGCCTTGATTCCGCTCTTGGAGGATTTGCATGATCAACTGTGTATTTGCATTAGTAGCGGCCATCACAGCTTGCCAAGCCTCCGGAGGCGGTGGAGGTGGTGGCGGATCAGGGTTCGGAGTCGTGTGCGTTGGAGGAGCCATCCTGAAGAGGTTGACCACCATTAGCACACAAATAGACAAATATTGAAGGTGAATCCAACGGAATGAAAATTGCAACGTAAAGTCTTCACATCCGAACAAAATGAACGAATGCACTTCTCTTGAAGTGGTCACATATTCCTAAATTGCGAAGCCACGAAGAATCAGGTAGAAGAGGTACATCAACGAGGGATGGAATCAACACATGACGTCGAAGCAGAACGAATACCACAACTCAAAATAAAACCAAGGATTGGCTTGCGGAATAAGCCGGAACAAACATATGATAGAAATTCCGTCCGAAGTTTTCGTGGTGGGACCTACACGGGCTCGATCATACAACACCATCATGTACAAGGCAGTGCACATGACATACGAAGCGTCCCTGAGTCAGCATAGCCAAGGACTCTTTAAGACACAACGAGACCACTGTAAAATCGACCGTGAATAGGCGAACCACTAGACGTCGAACCCCAATTTCATATCATACATCTGTTGGAAAGATATCCTAAGAGCTACTTGAATTCCCACCTATGAAACTCCCGAAACTTTCCGGTTATGCAATCAGGTGTTGGGGATACAGGGGAAGCATAATATCTCACCCAAACTAGCAATACCTACATCCAGCTGTATCCATCCTTCAACACATAACCAAGAAACCTTCGAAAACCATCTATCTCAACCTTCGAAAAGCATCCGTTATACAAGTTATGGCGATACTCCTGAACTCCCGCCCCAGTACTGGGTGGTGTCGAGGTTATCTCACCAACGAACTGCATAAAGGAGATTTTCGATGTCGTGAACATATCTCAAGTATACCAGAATTGCAACGATAGAATTGTGATGACAACACCTCAGAGCTCAACTCCCCGGGACACTTCCACTAAACCCCTGACAGGAGCACCAAGACAATATTCTCATCATAAGCCATCGGAACAAAACCAAGATACTCGCGTGATCCTAAAATTTTTTTAGTGAAATTTGAGAAGAGAAGGGTCAAAACTCTACGTCAGGATGCCTTACTAGAGTGATGAGGAGACTGGGAAGTAAAAAGAATTCCTAAACTCTCCGATATATAATTCCTAAGGACTCAAAACATTTTTTTCTAGACACAACTCGGCTGCTAAAAATGATCAAGCAATGGGGGCTCCTAAGGTCGGGGAAGGCTCTGATACCAACTTGTAACGCCCTCGATGCAGCTATATCTCCCACGTGTCGAGGCACGACTTAGAGGCATAGCCGCATTGAAAGCAATGTCGCAAGTCGGGAAATCATCACACATCCCATGTACATAAATAATATAAAGGGGAAGAACATAGTTGGCTTACACTCGCCACGTCACATCAAAGTACATAAATAACATCCATCATACAAATCACTCATGGCCCGACTCCGGCGCCAAAATAGAAAAGACCCCCAACATGCGACAAGGCCCTGAATCTAACCCCGATTGGGCACCACTACTGATCATCAGGAAAAGACACATAGTAACGCTGAGAGTCCTCGTCGTACTCCCACTTGAGCTCAAGCGCGCCATCTGGAGCTGTATCATCTGTCCCTGCATCTGGTGTAATAGTAATCTGTGAGCCACAGGGACTCAGCAATCTCGCACCCTCGCGATCAAGACTATTTAAGCTTAATAGGTAGGAAAGGGGTAATGTAAGTGGAGCTGCAGCAAGCGACTAGCATATATGGTGGCTAACTTATACGCAAAAGAGAGCGAGAAGAGGAGGCAAAGCACGAGCGAGAAACTAGAGAGCAACCTGCGCAAACATAACTCCAACACCGTGTCCACTTCCCGGACTCCGCCGAGAAGAGGCCATCACGGCAACAAACTCAGTTGATTCATTTTAATTAATTAAGGTTCAAGTTATCTACAACCGGACATTAACAAATTCCCATCTGCCCATAACCGCGGGCACGGCTTTCGTAAGATCAATCCCTGCAGGGGGGGTCCCAACTTAGCCCATAACAAGCTCTCACGGTCAACGAAGGAATAGACCTCCACCCAAGACACACCGATCAGACTCGGTATCTCGGTACAACAAGATGATTCGACAGGTCAAAACAAGTCTAGCAACACCACCCAGATGTGCCGACAAATCCCGATAGGAGCTGCACATATCTCGTTCTTAGGGCACACCGGATGAGCAAGACGTCGGGTAGGCCAGCCCAGAGTTGCCCCTGGTAGCCCCGGACATCGCTCGGTGGGACCAACACTCAGAGGAGCACTGGCCGGGGGGGGGGGGGGTTAAAATAAGATGACCCTCGGGCTCCGGAAACCCAAGGGAAAAGAGGCTAGGTGGCAAATGGTAAAACCAAAGTTGGGCATTGCTGGAAAAGCTTTAATCAAGGCGAACTATCAAGGGGTTCCCATTATAGCCCAACCGCGTAAGGGACTCAACAATCCGGGAACATAACACCGATATGACGGAAACTAGGGCGGCAAGAGTGGAACAAAACACTAGGCGAGAGGCCGAGCCTTCCACCCTTTACCAAGTATATAGATTAATTAAGATAAAATAGCAATATAATGGTATCCCAATAAGTAAATAAATGTTCCAACAAGGAACGGCTCCAATCTTCACCTGCAACTAACAACACTATAAGAAGGGCTGAGCAAAGCGGTAACATAGCCAATCAACGGTTTGCTAGGACAATGGTGGGTTAGAGGCTCAATCATGGCAATTGGGAGGCTGACAAGCAAGTGGTAGGCATCGTAGCATTGGCATAGCAAAAGAGCGAGCAAACTAGCATAGCAAAGATAGTAGTGATTTCGAGGATATGATCATCTTGCCTGCACAGTTGTCAGAGTTGACTGGATCCTCAAAGGCAAACTCAACGGGCTCCTCGTTAGCGAACTCGTCTCCCGTCTCTACCCAACAACTCAAACAAGCAACAAGGATACAATCAACCACGTGCAAGGGCAACCAATAAGATGCAAAGATGGTATGCTATGCGGGATGCGATGCGGGATGCAAAATGCAAGACTTGACAGGAAATGCATGAACCTGGCATCAACTTGGAAAACCAAGTGTGCCACTGGATAGAGGGGAAGAAATCACCTGAAAACGATATAAAGATCATAGGAATCGGAGCTACGGTTTGGAAATGGCAAGCGTTTTACGAAACGAACCGATCTGCAATTTACAGCAAGTAGGCTCCTAAATGCAACGAAATGAACATGCTACAGCCACCAAACATGAAAACAAAATGCATGAAAGGGATGTACACAAGATGCTTAACAAATCACTAGGACTGAGCCATAGGCAAATTCATCCATTAAGGGGTTCAAACAAGCATGGCAAAAATGAATATGCAAAACAGATTTCAGACTTAGTGAAATTAACACTAGTCTGAAATCTCAGACCACGATGCCCTCTTCGGAGCAGCAAAACAACATGAAACATAACCTGAACATGACAAGTAAGAACATGGCATGGAGCTCCTCAACAAGCTTAACAAAACACCCAAAGTGACCTGGGGCCAAAAGTGTTCACAAAATACTCTACCGAGCACACGAACATAGATGAAACACAATCAGTTTTCAGACTTAGTGAAAACTGAGACATGCTGAAATTATAACTCACGGAGGCATGTAAATGAGCTCGTTGCACTCACCATGGTGCAAGTCATAGCAAGGCAAGCATATATACATAAATAAGGAACAAAATGCTAGCTAGACATGGTAAGAACAATGGCATAGCATGCACAAGTCACTAGCAATGGCATCGGCAAAATCGCAAAAGAGTTCACGATCTGCCCAAATTAACAACGATGCAAAAGTTGAGCTCGATTGACTCAACCTAGGGTGCTCCAACATAACAAGTAAAGACATGGATGGATAGAGCACAACAAGATTAACAAATGTCCCTTACTGATCATACTCAAAAGGGGCACGGATCACTAGGAAACAAGCTGGACATATGGCATCATGAACTAAAATATCCCAGACAGTGAAAATCACTAAGTCCCTAAAAACAGATTACTCAGGTGCCCCTCTTTGCAAGCTTGCACAAGACACCACACACATACTTAAAATGCATGAGTGGAACTCTGGAAAGAAGACAAAAAGCTTAACAATTCATCCCAAAGGTTCACAGGCATATCATGCACACAATAATCATGGCAAAAATGACAAAAGTCAATGATGAGCTAACGGATCTGCAATTTAACTCACGATGCCTCCTTCTAACAGCATATAGGGCATCAAGATGACCTCAAATGAAAATGATGCAATGGAATGAAATGATGTACTCATCGAGGCGAAGATTTTGATATATCGTATGTCCAAAACAGAGCTACGGATGCGGAGATATGAGCAGTCAAACATAGCATAAAAATTAGGGTTTCGGGGATGAAAAGTCAACCGAGAGGATAACCAGATCCAGATCTGGCGCGGTTTACGGAGTGTGCCGGAGTTACTATAGCAGCTCGCCGGACTTGACGGGGAAGAAGGGCGGCGCGGAGGGGAAGGAAGAGGACGGCGGGGTCCGGTCGGATCCGGTCGCCGGAGCTGCGGTGGCGGCGGAGGAGAGGCGGGGCGGCGTGGCTCCCGGGCGGTGGCCGGAGTCGCCCGCGGTGGCGCGGCGGGGCGGCGAGGTTCACCGGCGTCGGGGCAGAAGTGGCCCGCGGCGGCGGGGTCGATGGCCGGGCGCGGGGAAGAGGCAGGTGGCGCGGGCGGCGGAGAATGGCCGCTTGGGCGGCGCGGGGGCCGGGCGCGGGCTCCCGCGGGCCGGCGGCGGCGAAGTGAGCGCACGCCCACGTGGCGGCTCCCGGTTGGCTGCGGCGGCGGGCGGACAAAGTCCGGCGCGGGCGGACACGTCCGGCCCGGCGCGGGGAGAGATGGATCTTTTTTTTAGGGTTTTGGACGGGGGAAGAAGAGATCTGAATGGAGGGGGTATTTATAGGCATAAGTGGAGCTAGGAGAGTCCAAATGAGGTGCGGTTTTCGTCCACTCGATCATGATCGAACGACCGAGACGATGGAGCAGAGTTTGGTGGGTTTTGCGCCAAATTGGAGGGGTGTTGGGCTGCAACACACACGAGGCCTTTTCGGTCCCTCGGTTAACCGTTGGAGTATCAAACGAAGTCCAAATGACCCGAAACTTGACAGGCGGTCTACAGGTAGTAAACCAAGGCCGCATGGCAAGTCTCGGTCCAATCCGGAAATGTTTAATCCCCACACACGAAAGAAAGCTAGAAATGGCCATCGGAGGAGAACGAAGCACCGGAATGCAAAATGGACAACGGGGAAAATGCTCGAATGCATGAGATGAACATGTATGCAAATGCAATGCACGTGATGACATGATATGAGATGCATGAAAATGAAAACAACACACGGAGACAAAGACCCGAACCCGAGAGATAAATGTAACTTAATGCCGGAAACGGCAAGAGTTGGAGTACAAATTGGGAAAGTAATATCTGGGGCGTTACAGATCCTCTCTCGGATTTTATGGCCTCGAGCCATTTATTGGAATCCGGGCCCACCATTGCTTCTCCATAGCTTGTAGGTTCATTGTTGTCTAGCAACATGACTTCCAAGACAGGATTACGTACCACTCTGAAGTAGTACGCATCCTTGTCATCCTACGAGGTTTGATAGTGACTTGATCTGAAGTTTCATGATCACTATCACAAGCTTCCACTTCAATTGGTGTAGGAGCCACTGGAACAACTTCCTGTGCCCTGCCACACACTAGTTGAAGAGACGGTTTAATAACCTCATCAAGTCTCCACCATCCTCCCACTCAATTCTTTCGAGAGAAACTTTTCCTCGAGAAAGGACCCGATTCTAGAAACAATCCCTTATTGCTTTCGAATCTGAGACAGGAGGTATACCCAACTATTTTTGGTTGTCCTATGAAGATGCATTTATCCGCTTTGGGTTCGAGCTTATCAGCCTGAAACTTTTTCACATAAGCGTCGCAGCCCCAAACTTTTAAGAAATGACAGCTTAGGTTTCTCTAAACCATAGTTCATACGGTGTCATCTCATCGGAATTACGTGGTGCCCTATTTAAAGTGAATGTGGTTGTCTCTAATGCCTAACCCATAAACTATTGTGGTAATTCGATAAGAGACATCATGGTATGTATCATATCCAATAGGGTGCGGTTATGATGTTCGGACACACCATCACACTATGGTGTTCCAGGCTGTATCAGTTGTGAAACAATTTCCACAATGTCTTAATTCTGTGCCAAACTCGTAATTCAGATATTCATCTCTATGATCATATCATAGTTATTTTATCCTCTTGTCACGACGATCTTTCAACTTCACCCTGAAAATACTTGAACCTTTCAATAATTCAGAATCGTGATTCATCAAGTAAATTTATTCAACATCTACTCAAATCATCCGTGAAGTAAGAACATAACGATATCCACTACACGCCTCAGCACTCATTGGACTGTACACATCAAAATGTATTACTTCCAACAAGTTGCTTTCTAGTTCCATTTTACTGAAAACGAGGCTTTCAGTCATCTTGCCCATGTGGTATGATTTGCATGTCTCAAGTGATTCAAAATCAAGTGAGTCCAAATGGTCCATTTGCATGGAGTTTCTTCATGCATATACACCAATAGACATGGTTCGCATGTCTCAAACTTTTCAAAAACGAGTGAGCCCAAAGATCCATCAACATGGAGCTTCTTCATGCGTTTTATACCGATATGACTCAAATTGCAGTGCCACAAGTATGTGGTACTATCATTACTATCTTTTGGCATGAACATGTGTATCACTACGATCGAGATTCAATAAACCATTCATTTTAGGTGTAAGACCATTGAAGGTATTATTCAAATAAACAGAGTAACCATTATTCTCCTTAAATGAATAACCATATTGCGATAGACGTAATCCAATCATGTCTATGCTCAACGCAAACACCAAATAACAATTATTTAGGTTTAACACCAATCTCGATGGTAGAGGGAGCGTGCGATGCTTGATCACATCAACATTGGAAACACTTCCAACACATATCATCAGCTCACCTTTAGCTAGTCTCCGTTTATTCCGTAGCTTTTATTTCGAGTTACTAACACTTAGCAACCGAACCGGTATCTAATACCCTGGTGCTACTAGGAGTACTAGCAAAGTACACATTAGCATATTGTATATCCAATATACTTCTATCGACAGCCTTCTCATCTACCAAGTATCTAGGGTAATTCTGCTCCAGTGGTTGTTCCCCTTATTACAGAAGCACTTAGTCTTGGGTTTGGGTTAAACCTTGGGTTTCTTCACTAGAGCAGCAGCTGAATTGCCGTTTCATGAAGTATCCCTTCTTGCCCTTGCCCTTCTTGAAACTAGTGGTTTCACCAACCATCAACAATTGATGCTCCTTCTTGATTTCTACTTTTGTGGTGTCAAACATCGCGAATATCTCAAGGACCATCATGTATGTCCCTGATATATTATAGTTCATCACGAAGCTCTAGCAGCTTGGTGATAATGACTTCGGAGAAACATCACTATCTCATCTGGAAGATCAACTCCCACTTGATTCAAATGATTGTTGTACTCAGACAATCTGAGCACAAGCTCAACAATTGAGCTTTTCTCCCTTAGTTTGCAGGCTAAGAAAATCGTCGGAGGTCTTATACCTCTTGACATGGGCACGAGCCTGAAATCCCAATTTCATCCCTCAAAACATCTCATATGTTTCGTGACGTTTCAAAACGTCTTTGGTGCCTCAACTCTAAACCGTTTAACTGAACTATCACGTAGTTATCAAAACGTGTATGTCAGATGTTCGCAACATCCACAAACAACGTTCGAGGTTCAGCACACTTAGCGGTGCATTAAGGACATAAGCCTTCTATGAAGCAATGAGGACAATCCTCAGTTTACGGACCTAGTCCACATAATTGCTACTATCAACTTTCAACTAAATTTTCTCTAGGAACATATCTGAACAGTAGAACTAAAGCGCGAGCTACGACATAATTTGCAAAATCCTTTTGACTATGTTTAGGATAATTAAGTTCATCTTATGAACTCCCACTCAGATAGACATCCCTCTAGTCATCTAAGTGATTACATGATCCGAGTCAACTAGGCCGTGTCCGATCATCACGTGAGACGGACCAGTCAACGTCGGTGAACATCTTCATGTTGATCGTATCTTCTATACGACTCATGCTCGACCTTTCGGTCTTCTGTGTTCTGAGGCCATGTCTGTACACATGCTAGGCTCGTCAAGTTAACCCTAAGTGTTTTGCATGTGTAAAACTGTCTTACACCCGTTGTATGTGAACGTAAGGATCTATCACACCCGATCATCACGTGGTGCTTCGAAACGAGAAACTTTAGCAACAATGCACAGTTAGGGGAGAACACTTCTTGAAATTGTTGTAAGTGATCATCTTATTTACTACCGTCGTTCTAAGCAAATAAGATGTATAAACATGATAAACATCACATGCAATCAAATAGTAGTGACATGATATAGCCAATATCATATAACTCCTTTGATCTCCATCTTGGGGCTCCATGATCATCTTCGTCACCGGCATGACACCATGATCTCCATCATCGTGTCTTCTTGAAGTTGTCACGCCAACTATTACTTCTACTACTACAGCTAACGGTTAGCAATAAAGTAAAGTAATTACATGACGTTTATGTTGACACGCAGGTCATAAATAAATTAAGACAACTCCTATGGCTCCTGCCGGTTGTCATATTCATCGACATGCAAGTCGTGATTCCTATTACAAGAACATGATCATCTCATACATCACATATATCATTCATCACATCCTTTGGCCATATCACATCACATAGCATACCCTGCAAAAACAAGTTAGACGTCCTCTAATTGTTGTTTGCATGTTTTACGTGGCTGCTATGGGTTTCTAGCAAGAACGTTTCTTACCTACGCAAAGACCACAACGTGATATGCCAATTGCTATTTACCCTTCATAAGGACCCTTTTCATCGAATCCGATCCGACTAAAGTAGGAGAGACAAACACCCGCCAGCCACCTTATGCAACTAGTGCATGTCAGTCGGTGGAACCGGTCTCATGTAAGAGTACGTGTAAGGTTGGTCCGGGCCGCTTCATCCCACAACACCGTCGAAACAAGATAAGACTAGTAACGGCAAGCATATTGAACAAAATCAACGCCCACAACTACTTTGTGTTCTACTCGTGCATAGAATCTGCGCATAGACCTAGCTCATGATGCCACTGTTGGGAAATGTAGCAGAAATTCAAAATTTTCCTATGTGTCACCAAGATCTATTTATGGAGAAACCAGCAACGAGGGGAAGGAGAGTGCATCTACATACCCATGTAGATCGCTAAGCGGAAGCGTTCAAGTGAACGGGGTTGATGGAGTCGTACTCGTCGTGATTCAGATCACCGATGATCCTAGTGCCGAACGGACGGCACCTCCGCGCTCAACACACGTACAACCCGGTGACATCTCCCACGCCTTGATCCAGCAAGGAGAGAGGGAGAGATTGAGGAAGACTCCATCCAGCAGCAGCACAACGGCGTGGTGGTGATGGAGGAGCGTGGCAATCCTGCAGGGCTTCGCCAAGCACCACGGGAGATGAGGAGAAGGACTTGGGAGAGAGGGAGGGCTGCACCAAGGCAAAAAGTGTGTCTTGAGAGGCCCTCCTTCCCCACTATATATAGGGAGCCCAAAGGGGGGGGCACCGGCCCTAGGAGATCCAATCTCCTAGGGGGGCGGCGGCCAAGGGAGGTTTCCCTCCCCCCAAGGCACCTAGGAGGTGCCTTCCCTCCTTGGGACTCTTCCTTAGGGTTCCCCCTTCACCCTAGGCGCATGGGCCCTAGGGGAAGTGGCGCCCCAGCCCACTTTGGGCTGGATCCCTTCCCACTTCAGCCCATGGTACCCTCCGGGATAGGTGGCCCCACCCGGTGGACCCCCGAGACCCTTCCGGTGGTCCCGGTACAATACCGATGACCCCGAAACTTGTCCCGATGGCCGAAATAGGACTTCCTATATATAAATCTTTACCTCCGGACCATTCCGGAACTCCTCGTGACGTCCGGGATCTCATCCGGGACTCCGAACAACATTCGGTAACCACATACAAACTTCCTTTATAACCCTAGCGTCATCGAACCTTAAGTGTGTAGACCCTACAGGTTCGGGAACCATGCAGACATGACCGAGACGTTCTCCGGTCAATAACCAACAGCGGGATCTGGATACCCATGTTGGCTCCCACATGTTCCATGATGATATCATCGGATGAACCACGATGTCAAGGACTTAATCAATCTCGTATACAATTCCCTTTGTCTAGCGGTATTGTACTTGCCCAAGATTCGATCGTCGGTATCCCGATACCTTGTTCAATCTTGTTACCGGCAAGTCTCTTTACTCGTTCCATAACACATCATCCCGTGATCAACTCCTTGATCACATTGTGCACATTACGATGATGTCCTACCGAGTGGGCCCAGAGATACCTCTCCGTTTACACGGAGTGACAAATCCCAGTCTCGATTCGTGCCAACCCAACAGACACTTTCGGAGATACCTATAATGTACCTTTATAGCCACCCAGTTACGTTGTGATGTTTGGCACACCCAAAGCACTCCTACGGTATCCGGGAGTTGCACAATCTCATGGTCTAAGGAAATGATACTTGACATTAGAAAAGCTTTAGCATACGAACTACACAATCTAGTGCTATGCTTAGGATTGGGTCTTGTCCATCAGATCATTCTCCTAATGATGTGATCCCGTTATCAACGACATCTAATGTCCATGGTCAGGAAACCGTGACCATCTATCGATCAACGAGCTAGTCAACTAGAGGCTTACTAGGGACATGGTGTTGTCTATGTATCCACACATGTATCTGAGTTTCCTATCAATACAATTATAGCATGGATAATAAACGATTATCATGAACAAGGAAATATAATAATAATCAATTTATTATTGCCTCTAGGGCGTATTTCCAACACTAGGCCCCTGGCTTGTAATATGATGATTGTATGACTTATTTTATTTGTAGAGTTGTGTTGTGATATCTTCACGTGAGTCCCTGATCTTGATCGTACACGTTTGTGTGTATGATTAGTGTACGATTGAATCGGGGGTGTCACAGAGAGCCCCTTCGAGATTGGATCTGTCTCTCTATCTCTCTCTGTTTCTGCGTTCTCTGGTGCTGCCCTTTCATCGTTTCGTATATATATGGAGATCTGTAACTCCGATTGGACCGAAACCTTCGCCGTGATATTTTTTACCAAAAATTAGCTTTCTTGCGGCCGAAGAAGGGCATCAACCGCCTTACGGGTGGACCACAAGGGTTAGGGGCGCGCCCCTTGCCTCGTGCCCACCTCGGACACCATTTCACGTTGATCTTTCTCCCAGTTTTTCTAGATATACCAAAAATAAGCTCCGTACGTTTTTATCCTCTTTGGACTCCGTTTGATATGGGTATTCTACGAAACATATGTAGCAACCCGACCCGAATGGATCAAGTCTCTGTGCTCTGGTGTCATCCCTGGATCAGTAATGCTGACACCACACAGTACTTCGAAGGATTTATAGCAGAGTAGCAATCACACACTTATTACATCGATGTCTCAAAAGAGAACTTATTACAATAAATATGGCTTAAGGCCATCTAATAACGATAACAGTGGAAGACTTGGAAGATAAATGGGTCCATCAACTCCAACGGCATCACTGAGTATAGAACCACGACCTAAAAGCACCTTAATCGTCGTCTGAAAAGTCTGCAACATTAACGTTGCATCCCGAAAACGGGTCAGCACATGGAATATGCTGGCAAAGTAACACATAGAGAGTAATGACATGAAACAGCTATTCTATATGCATATTTGGCTGGTGGAAAGCTCTATGGTTACTGTTTTGCGTAAAGCCAGTTTTCCCTACTGCAAAGGAATAAATTTATTTAACTATCATGGTAGTTGAACATCGAGAATGGTTGACAGCATTCCGATCCCAATTAAGTGAACAATTAAAACCCAACAATATTAATTAGAAGTAACATGATGAGATTCACATGATATTCAAGTACTAGATACTCAAGATGTCCATAACCGGGGACACGGCTAATCATGATTAGTTTATTACACTCTGCAGAGGTTTGCGCACTTTTCCCCACAAGACTCGATCGCCTCCATTGGATTTCTCGCACTACTGGTGTTTGAGAAACGGATGACCGAGACACAGTCTTTTAGAAGCGCTAGCACCTTACGATGGATAGACCGATACACCTACTTTCCCCTACATCTGCTAGTCTACCCTGTAAGAATTCGCACGACTTAGTCAACTATGCCAGAGCCCATATTGTCTTGTGGCTGCACACGTAAGTTTCTAGTATGAAAGATCTTATGATCCCTTTGAGCCTGGGTGGCGGTCCAAAAGAAAATAGGCAAGTCCTGATAGACATCAGGTGCCTCAATCCACCCAGATGTGTGTTTAAGTTGCCACCTTAGATAAACCCTTAAAATTATCAATCTCACATCTGTCATGGATATCACTCACCCAATCCACGTCTACTAGCATAGCATGGCATAATAAGCAAACGTAGAAGTAACTCCCAAAGGTTTCATAATAAACAGGTAATAGGTACTACCTCATCTACTTCCCATCCCACAATTTAATTAGATCCTAATCATGCAATGTGTGAGGATTGATCTAATGCAATAAAACTGGGTTGTAGAAAAGGTATGATCAAAGTGTTACTTGCCTTGCTGATGATCCGCGAGTCCTAGAGATTCGAAGTAACAGGCGGCGCAATCCGGGTAATCTATCGCAGACAAACAACAAGCATACAATAAGTACTCATCTAATGCACAGGTAAAACTCGAACAAGAGATCGAACCAGATAGTTCAACTTAAGAACTCTGGTTGCCAAGAAAGAACGAACCGAACAAAACAACGGAAAACAAACGGCGGAAGAAAACAACTCAGTTCTAGCAAGTTGAAACTAGGTCAAGTTTTACAGTAGCAAAAACTTAGTTAAAGTTGATTAGTCGGAACGGCGGTTTCGAAACGAAACTCCAGGCGCTTGAATCACTTGATTCCGATAAACGAGCGAGAAGATAGACTAGAACGAAGATCGGATCTGAGATCGCGATCGCGGAATAAATCTGATGAAAAGAAAAAGAAGGACGGTTAAACGAACAGACGTTCGTTAACCGGGGAATAATCCGGTGATCACGTTCGTTAGGACGAACGGTCCGGCGAACGGTCTCTAGGCAACTAAACCGGAAAAGAAACAAAACCGATCTAGGGTTTCGAAAAGAAAACCGAAACAAAGAATCGAAAAGAAAACCAGAACGGTCAAGAAAAGAACCGGAACAGTTTATAAGAAAAAAACCGAACCGAGGGAAGAAAAAGAGAGGCGCGGCGCGGGGCTACCTCCGGCGAGGTTCCGGCGAGGGGCTCCGGCGGGCGGCGGGGTTGGGCGGCGGCGGCGGCGCTATAGGGCGGCGGCGGCGCGGGCAAAGGGCGGCGGCGGCTTAGGGCGCGGGGTGGGGCGCGGTTTGGTGTGGGGTTTAGGGGGGGGGTGTTGGTATTTATGTAGGTGAGGGGAGAGGAGACTTGGGGGACGGGGCAAGAAAAGAGGAGGGGGGAAACTAGAGTCCTACTAGGACTCGGGTGGGGCGGCGGCGGCGGCCATGCGCTGGCGCGCACGCGAGGGCGAGGGGAGAGGCCGGCCTGGCCTGCGGCTGGGCCTTGGCCCAGGCGCTGCGGGAATATTTTTTTAAAAAGGTTTCGCGCGCAGAAAAACACAGAAAATAAAATCTAAACGAACTCCAAAACTCCCAAAGTAAAATTTCCCCGACTCCTAAAAATGAGTCGAACAAAATGAACTTTTCTCGGGACCTAAAATGCAACTTTTGAAAACACGCATTTTTTTCCTATCCAAATAAAAAGGCAAATAAACTCCGACAAATCCAATGATCCTTTCTTCAAAATTTGAGAAGAACTCAAGTATGAAAATGACGAAATCTCCAACTCTCTCCGAGGGTCCTTGAGTTCCGTGAAATTTCTAGGATCGACCAAATGCAAGAAATTATGGTATGCATGATGATCTAGTGTATAACATTCCAAATTGAAAATTTGGGATGTTACAAACCTACCCCCCTTAAGATGAATCTCGCCCTCGAGATTCGGGTTGGTTAGAAAATAGGTGAGGGTGGTCCTTGAGCAAATCTTCTCTCTCCGAGGTGGCTTCATCCTCTGAGTGGTGGTTCCACTGAACTTTGCAAAACTTGATAACCTTGCTGCGGGTAACTCGGCTGGCAAACTCGAGAATCTTGACTGGTTTCTCTTCATACGTTAAGTCGTCCTTCAACTGAATCGCTTCAAGCGGCACTGTATCTCTTAACGGTACCTCCGCCATCTTGGCGTGACATTTCTTCAGCTGAGAAACATGGAATACGTCATGAACTCCTGACAGTCCCTCTGGTAATTCCAACTTATAAGCGACTTCTCCCATACGTTGCAAGATCTTATACGGTCCAACGAAACGCGGTGCTAATTTTCCCTTAACTCCAAAGCGCCTAACTCCTCGTAGTGGGGATACTCGGAGATACACTCTGTCTCCTGTTTCGTAAACTGTCTCCTTGCGTTTAGAATCTGCGTAGCTCTTCTGCCTGGACTGGGCTACCTTGAGCCTATCGCGAATCAACTTCACCTTCTGTTCAGACTCTTTAATCAAATCGGGGTCCAAACAACTGACGGTCTCCAACCTCGTTCCATGACAACGGTGTCCTGCACCTCCTTCCGTATAAAGCTTCGAAAGGTGCCATCTTCAGACTGGTTTGGTCACTGTTGTTATACGAAAACTCCGCGTACGGCAAGTTATCGTCCCAACTAGATCCATAATCTAGTGCACAAGCTCTTAGCATATCTTCCAAAATCTGATTGACTCTCTCGGTCTGTCCATCTATCTGCGGATGAAAAGCGGTGCTGAACTCTAGCCTGGTTCCCAAAGTTTCATGCAACTGATTCCAAAACTTTGAGGTAAATTGGGTTCCTCTGTCTGATACAATACTCCTTGGAACTCCATGCAAACAAATGATCCTAGTCATGTATATATTTGCCAACTTAGCACTGGTGTAAGTGGTCTTGACTGGAATGAAATGTGCTACCTTCGTCAAATGATCAACTACTACCCAGATCGAGTCATAACCTGCTTTTGTCCTAGGTAGTCCTGTGATAAAATCCATGCCTATCTTATCCCACTTCCATTCGGGTATCGGCAATGGTTGTAACAATCCAGCTGGCTTCTGATGTTCTGCCTTTACTCTATGACATACGTCACAAACTGCTACATATGCTGCAATATCCTTCTTCATTCCGGTCCACCAGAATGTCTCCTTCAAATCCAAATACATCTTGGTATTTCCTGGGTGAATCGAATAGGGTGAATCATGTGCCTCTTGTAGAATCAACTTCCTGATCTCCGGGTCATTTGGCACGTAAACACGGTCCTCAAACCATAGGGTATCGTGCTCATCCTCACGAAATCCCTTTGCTTTTCCTTTGCTTAGTTTCTCCTTTATAGCAGCAATCTCCTTGTCAGATTTCTGAGCCTCTCTGATTTATCCATCAATGTTGACTGACTCTCCAATGCTGCTACATAGCCTTTCGGAACTATTTCTAAACTTAGTTCACGAAGATTCTCTAATAACTCCTTGGGTATTTCCTCCGTTATTAACGTATTGACATGGTTCTTACGGCTAAATGCGTCAGCTACTACATTAGCTTTTCTGGGATGGTAATGCAATCTCATATCATAATCCTTGATGAGCTCCAACCATCTCCTTTGTCTGAGATTCAACTCCTTCTGCGTGAAAATGTACTTCAAACTCTTGTGATCCGTGTACACCTCGCAATGATTTCCAATGAGGAAATGTCTCCATGTCTTCAATGCATGCACTACGGCTGCTAACTCCAAATCATGGGTGGCGTAATTCAACTCATGAGGTTTCAGTTGTCGTGAAGCATACGAAACAACTCTCCCTTCCTGCATAAGCACTGCTCCAAGTCCTCGACGTGAAGCGTCGCAATACACCTCATAATCCTGGGTCTGATATGGCAAAATCAACACTGGTGAGGTAACCAAACGTTTCTTCAACTCCTGGAAACTAGCCTCACACTCCTCAGTCCATTTGAACTTAGTATCCTTCTTCAACAACTCCGTCATAGGCTTTGCAATCTTTGAAAAGTTCTCAATGAATCTCCGGTAGTATCCTGCGAGTCCAAGAAAACTCCGGATCTCTCCAACTGTCGTTGGTGCCTCCCATTCGGTTACGGTCTCAACCTTTGTGGGGTCAACTGCTATCCCTTCTCCGGATATAACATGTCCGAGGAATCCTACTTCCTTCAACCAAAACTCACATTTGCTAAATTTGGCATATAACTGATGTTCCCTTAGTTTCTCCAAAACCAAACGCAAATGTTCCTTATGCTCTTCTTCATTCCTTGAATAAACCAGGATATCATCAATGAACACTATGACGAACTTATCCAAAAACTCCATAAACACCTTGTTCATCAGGTTCATAAAATAGGCATGCGCGTTAGTCAGTCCGAATGACATAACGGTATACTCATACGGTCCATATCTTGTGGTGAAAGCTGTCTTAGGAATATCCTGTTCTCGAATCTTCAACTGATGGTACCCTGATCGTAAATCGATCTTGGAAAACACCTTAGCTCCTTGCAAACGATCAAACAGATCATTTATCATTGGCAGTGGGTACTTGTTCTTGATGGTTACTTCGTTCAATCCACGGTAATCAACAACCATCCTTAATGATCCATCCTTCTTCTCCACTAGAAGTACGGGTGATCCCCAAGGCGAAGAACTTGGGCGTATGTAACCTTTCTCCAGTAACTCCTTAATCTGATTCTTAATTTCTACCAAATCCTTTGCTGGCATCCGGTATGGTCTCTTTGATATTGGGCCTGTACCTGGCAATAACTCAATCAAAAACTCAATGTCTTTATCCGGTGGCATGCCTGGCAACTCTTCCGGAAATACATCAGGAAAATCCTTTACCACAGGTACTTCCTCCTGCACTACTCCTGTAAGGCAATTTACTTGTGTCCTATTTGGCACATGCCGGGATACTTACTTGATCCTTCTTCCTTCTGGCGTTGTGAGCAAAATTGTCTTACTAGCACAATCGATGTTTCCTCCATACATCGATAGCCAATCCATACCGAGAATTACATCCAGTCCCTGGGACTCCAGAATAATTAAATCTGTTGGGAAAACATGCCTTCCTATGCTTAATGGCACTTGAAAGCATCCTTGACTGGCCATGTATTCTGCTCCTGGCGAGCTTACTAGCATAGGTGTTTTAAGAATCCTAGTGGGCAGGCTATATTTTTCCACAAATCCCCTTGATATGTATGAATGTGATGCACCAGTATCGAAAAGAACGAGTGCGGTAAATGACTTAACCAAAAACTTACCGATTACTGCATCAGGCTGATCTTCAACCTCCTCCATGTTAACGTGGTTCACCTGTCCCCTATTGAAAGGGTTCGGCTTCTTCCCTGAGCTTCCATTGCCATTTCCATTCTGGCCTTCAGGACATTCATTGGCATAATGTCCGGTCTTGGAACACTTGAAACAGGTGACTTGACTTAGATCTCTCTTGGCTGGGGTTGATGGGGTGGTACGGTTCTGGCCGTTGCTTCCTCCATTCCCATTACCATTCTTGTGGCCATTGTGGTTGTGCGAACTACCTCCTCCATGGGTATGCTGAAACTGAAATCCCGATTTAGGGGTAAAACGGGGCTTCTGCTGGGCTCCAGAGTTATACTTACCCTGTCCATACTTCCTCTTGCGGTTCTCAATTTGCTGTTGCTTCCCTTCAATCATGATGGCACGATCTACCAACTCCTGGTAGTTGTTGAAACTTGCTACCATCAACAGCATGCTTAACTCATCATTCAATCCTTCCATAAACTTCTCCTGCTTGGTTGCATCCGTAGCAACGTCATCTGGGGCATAACGTGCTAACTTGCTGAAATCGTCAACATACTGGCCAACTGTCCTTCCTCCTTGGCGTAAGTTGCGAAACTCACGCTTCTTCATGGCCATAGCTCCCGCTGAAACATGTGCAGTGCGGAAAGCTTGCTGGAACTGATCCCATATGACAGTGTCGACTGGGAAGGTGGCTGTGAAATTCTCCCACCATGCTGCCGTGGGTCCTTCTAACTGATGTGCGGCAAACTTCACTTTCTCACCATCTGTGCATCCAGCAGTGGTCAACTCCCTTCCTATCTTGCGGAGCCAATCGTCTTCTACTATCGGCTCGGTGCTACTAGAAAACACCGGCGGATTCAGCCTAAGGAAACGGGCTAAGTGGTCAACAGGTGGCGGCGGTGGTGGTGGGTTGTTGTTGTTGTTGTTTTGCTGATTCTGGACTAACATCTGCATCAATTGATTCTGCTGCTGGATCAACTAAGTGAGCTCCGGTGGAAATCCATTGTCACGTCTTGGAGGCATCTGAGGGTTTAGAAAAGATGAGAAATAAGAATAGAGTGAGGTTTAAAGAGAAAACACTACCCCAATGCACATGAGCAATTTCACACAAAATCACTTCATTCAATTCAAACAAGGGCTTACAATCGATCTAGCTATCGCAAAAGTGCTCAAACTATAGTGTATACATGGGGAGGAATAATACTAATATTTGGTGGTCATCTAGAAATTTGAACCGGTGGAAGACTCCATGATTTCCGCTCCAGCTTCGTCTTCAAAGTCGGGTTCACTTGGGTCCGAATTGGTGTCATCGATGATGATGTAGTTGTCCGGACATGCGACGTACATGTCTTCCTTCCTGGATGCTAACTCCCTCTTGAGTTCTTCAATCTCTTGCTTAAGATCGCAGTTGTGTCTTGCTAGAGCTACTATCTCCTCCATGTAGTCCTTGCGTGTAGCCTTCAGTTCTCCTTCTAGCTCGATGATCCTCGCCTTCGCATTCTTCAACTCTATCATATCATTGCACATCTGGTTCTCGTGGCGTCGAATGTGCTGGTTTAACTCCTGGATAAAAGCTGTAATGGATCTTTCCTTCTTGGTGCTGACTAACTCCCATTGTTCATCTCGGCGTCCACAAATCTGGTAGATAGTGTCCTTGAGGTCTTCTTGATAAACTTCTCCAATGCATCCTATGGTGATATGGGCTGCCATGCTCTTTCCTAGACTCCAAGTTGGTGCATTGAAAACACTATCTATGGGCTTTGTGATTGGCGCGAATGTCCTTCCCAGAACATGAGCTTGAGTCTTCCAGCGCTCCTCTTTAGGCAGAGTGGCGTTGAATGTTCCCGTGAAACTTGGTAATCCAATGTTTAGGTACTTGGTGACTTCCTTCAAGTGAAATCCAAAAGGTGTGCTTTCATCCGGTTGAGCGTACTTGATCTTCGCGTCCTTCATCCTAAAGAGTAGAAAAGATGAGGAGTTAGAAAATGAGGAGAGAATAGTGATCTGTGGCTTTAACTTAGTGGTCGTGTCCTACAGTCAGCGTGTGCTCTGATACTATATCTGTAGCGACCCGACCCGAATGGATCAAGTCTCTGTGCTCCGGTATCATCCCTGGATCAGTAATGCTGACACCACACAGTACTTCGAAGGATTTATAGCAGAGTAGCAATCACACACTTATTACATCGATGTCTCAAAAGAGAACTTATTACAATAAATATGGCTTAAGGGCATCTAATAACGATAATAGCGGAAGACTTGGCAGATAAATGGGTCCATCAACTCCAACGGCATCACTACGTACAGAACCACGACCTAAAAGCACCTTAATCGTCGTCTGAAAAGTCTGCAACATTAACGTTGCAGCCCGAAAACGGGTCAGCACATGGAATATGCTGGCAAAGTAACACATAGAGAGTAATGACATGAAACAGCTATTCTATATGCATATTTGGCTGGTGGAAAGCTCTATGGTTACTGTTTTGCGTAAAGCCAGTTTTTCCCTACTGCAAAGGAATAAATT
This sequence comes from Triticum monococcum, assembly GCA_034509565.1. Taxonomy (NCBI): domain Eukaryota; kingdom Viridiplantae; phylum Streptophyta; class Magnoliopsida; order Poales; family Poaceae; genus Triticum; species Triticum monococcum. Next base: position 496,844,367 of record CM067845.1, on the reverse strand, counting down.
TATTTAACTATCATGGTAGTTGAACATCGAGAATGGTTGACAGCATTCCGATCCCAATTAAGTGAACAATTAAAACCCAACAATATTAATTAGAAGTAACATGATGATATTCACATGATATTCAAGTACTAGATACTCAAGATGCCCATAACCGGGGACACGGCTAATCATGATTAGTTTATTACACTCTGCAGAGGTTTGCGCACTTTTCCCCACAAGACTCGATCGCCTCCGTTGGGTTTCTCGCACTACTGGTGTTTGAGAAATGGATGACCGAGACACAGTCTTTCAGAAGCGCTAGCACCTTACGATGGATAGACCGGTACACCTACTTTCCCCTACATCTGCTAGTCTACCCTGTAAGAGTTCGCACGACTTAGTCAACTATGCCAGAGCCCATATTGGCTTGTGGCTGCACACGTAAGTTTCTAGTATGAAAGATCTTATGATCCCTTTGAGCCTGGGTGGCGGTCCAAAAGAAAACAGGCAAGTCCTGATAGACATCAGGTGCCTCAATCCACCCAGATGTGTGTTTAAGTTGCAACCTTAGATAAACCCTTAAAATTATCAATCTCACATCTGTCATGGATATCACTCACCCAATCCACGTCTACTAGCATAGCATGGCATAATAAGCAAACGTAGAAGTAACTCCCAAAGGTTTCATAATAAACAGGTAATAGGTACTACCTCATCTACTTCCCATCCCACAATTTAATTAGATCCTAATCATGCAATATGTGAGGATTGATCTAATGCAATAAAACTGGGTTGTAGAAAAGGTATGATCAAAGTGTTACTTGCCTTGCTGATGATCCGCGAGTCCTAGAGATTCGAAGTAACAGGCGGCGCAATCCGGGTAATCTATCGCAGACAAACAACAAGCATACAATAAGTACTCATCTAATGCACAGGCAAAACTCGAACAAGAGATCGAACCAGATAGTTCAACTTAAGAACTCTGGTTGCAAAGAAAGAACGAACCGAACAAAACAACGGAAAACAAACGGCGGAAGAAAACAACTCGGTTCTAGCAAGTTGAAACTAGGTCAAGTTTTAAAGTAGCAAAAACTTAGTTAAAGTTGATTAGTCGGAACGGCGGTTTCGAAACAAAACTCCAGGCGCTTGAATCACCTGATTCCGATAAACGAGCGAGAAGATAGACTAGAACGAAGATCGGATCTGAGATCGCGATCGCGGAATAAATCCGACGAAAAGAAAAAGAACAACGGTTAAACGAACGGACGTTCGTTAACCAGGGAATAATCCGGTGATCACGTTCGTTAGGACGAACGGTCCGGCGAACAGTCTCTAGGCAACTAAACCGGAAAAGAAAACGAAACCGATCTAGGGTTTCGAAAAGAAAACCGAAACAAAGAATCGAAAAGAAAACCGGAACGGTTAAGAAAAGAACCAGAACGGTTTATAAGAAAAACCGAACCGAGGGGAGAAAAAGAGAGGCGCGGCGCGGGGCTACCTCCGGCGAGGGGCTCCGGCGGGCGGCGGGGTTGGGCGGCGGCGGCGGCGCGGGCAAATGGCGGCGGCGGCTTAGGGCGCGGGGTGGGGCGCGGTTTGGTGTGGGGTTTATGGGGGGTGTTGGTATTTATATAGGTGAGGGGAGAGGAGACTTGGGGGTGGGGCAAGAAAAGAGGAGGGGGGGAACTAGAGTCCTACTAGGACTCGGGTGGGGCGGCGGCGGCGGCCACGCACTGGCGCGCGCGCGCGGTCGAGGGGAGAGGCCGGCCTGGCCTGCGGCTGGGCCTTGGCCCAGGCGCTGCGGGAATTTTTTTTAAAAGGTTTCGCGCGCAGAAAAACACAGAAAATAAAATCTAAACGAACTCCAAAACTCCCAAAGTAAAATTTCCCCGACTCCTAAAAATGAGTCGAACAAAATGAACTTTTCTCGGGACCTAGAATGCAACTTCTGAAAACACGCATTTTTTCCTATCCAAATAAAAAGGCAAATAAACTCCGACAAATCCAATGATCCTTTCTTCAAAATTTGAGAAGAACTCAAATATGAAAATGACGAAATCTCCAACTCTCTCCGAGGGTCCTTGAGTTGCGTGAAATTTCTAGGATCGACCAAATGCAAGAAATTATGGTATGCATGATGATCTAGTGTATAACATTCCAAATTGAAAATTTGGGCTGTTACAACATAAAACATGCAACAGACAGGAACTAACACTGGGTACTGGATCAATATGTTAGTCCCAAAAATAATATAAAAAGTTGCCAAAAGTATATGAAAGTTGTAGAATATTGGCATGGAACAATCAAAAATTATAGATACGACGGAGACGTATCAGCATCCCCAAGCTTAATTCCTACTCGTCCTCGAGTAGGTAAATGATAAAAAAGATAATTTTTGATGTGGAATGCTACCTAGCATAATCTTGATCATATGTCTAATCATGGCATGAATATTAAGATACGAGTGATTCAAAGCAATAGTCTATAATTTGACATAAAAACAATAATACTTCAAGCCTACTAATAAAGCAATCATGTCTTTTCAAAATAACATGGCCAAAGAAAGTTATCCCTACAAAATCATATAGTCTGGCTATGCTCCATCTTCACCACACAAAATATTCACATCATGCACAACCCCGATGACAAGCCAAGCAATTGTTTCATACTTTTGACGTTCTCAAACATTTTCAACTTTCACGCAATACATGAGCCGTGGACATAGCACTATAGGTGGAATAGAATGGTGATTGTGGAGAAGACAAAAAAGGAGAAGATAGTCTCACATCAACTAGGCATATCAACGAGCTATGGAGATGCCCATCAATAGATATCAATGTGAGTGAGTAGGTATTGCCATGCAACGGATGCACTAAGAGCTATAAGTGTATGAAAGCTCAGACTGAAAACTAAGTGGGTGTGCATCCAACTTGCTTGCTCATGAAGACCTCGGGCGTTTCAGGAATCCCATCATCGCAATATACAAGCCAAGTTCTATAATGAAACTTCCCACTAGTATATGAAAGTGATAACTCAAGAGTCTCTCTATATGAAGAACATGGTGCTACTTTGAAGCACAAGTGTGGTAAAAGGATAGTAACATTGCCCCTTCTCTCTTTTTCTCTCATTTTTTGGGCCTTCTCTTTTTTTCTTTTTTTCCGTCCGGAGTCTCATCCCGACTTGTGGGGGAATCATAGTCTCCATCATCCTTTCCTCATTGGGGCAATGCTCTAATAATGATGATCATCACACTTTTATTTACTTACAACTCAATATTACAACTCGATACTAGAACAAAGATATGACTCTATATGAATGCCTCCGGTGGTGTACCGGGATGTGCAATGATCTAGCGTAGCAATGACATCAAAAAACGGACAAGCCATGAAAACATCATGCTAGCTATCTTACGATCATGCAAAGCAATATGAAAATAAATGCTCAAGTCATGTATATGATGATGATGAAAGTTGCATGGCAATATATCTCGGAATGGCTATGAAAATGCCATAATAGGTAGGTATGGTGGCTGTTTTGAGGAAGGTATATGGTGGGTTTATGATACCGGCGAAATTTGCGCGATACTAGAGAGGCTAGCAATGATGGAAGGGTGAGAGTGTGTATAATCCATGGACTCAACATTAGTCATAAAGAACTCACATACTTATTGCAAAAATCTATTAGTCATCAAAACAAAGTACTACACGCATGCTCCTAGGGGGATAGATTGGTAGGAAAAGACCATCGCTCGTCCCCGACCGCCACTCATAAGGAAGACAATCAATAAATAAATCATGCTCCGACTTTGTTACATAATGGTTCACCATGCGTGCATGCTACGGGAATCACAAACCTCAACACAAGTATTTCTACTAATCCACAACTACCCACTAGCATGAATCTAATATCACCATCTTTATATCGCAAAATTATTGCAAGGAATCGAACATATCATATTCAGTGATCTACAAGTTTTATGTAGGATTTTATGACTAACCATGTGAATGACCAGTTCCTATCATCTCTCTAAATAGATATAAGTGAAACAAGAGAGTTTAATTATTTCAACAAAAGATATGCCCACGCTATAACAAATATAAGTGAAGCAAAAGAGCATTCTACAAATGGCGGTTGTCTAAGTGAAGAGAAACAGGCAAGCCAAACTTCAAATGATATAAGTGAAGCACATGAAGCATTCTATAAAGCCATACTCAAAAGATATAAGTGAAGTGCAAAGAGCATTCTATAAATCAAACAAGGACTATCTCATATTATCATGGTGCATAAAGAAAAATGAAAACTAAATGCAAAGACGCTCCAAGATTGCACATATCGCATGAACGAAACGATTCCGAAAACATACTGTTACTTGTTGAAGAAAGAGGGGATGCCTTCCGGGGCATCCCCAAGCTTAGATGCTTGAGTCTCCTTGAATGTTTACTTGGGGTGCCTCGGGAATCCCCAAGATTGAGCTCTTGCCTCTCTTCCTTCTTCTCACATCGAGACCTTCTCAATCATCGAACACTTCATCCACACAAAACTTCAACAGAAAACTCGGTAAGATCCGTTAGTATACTAAAGCAAATCACTACTCTAAGTACTGTTGCAAACCAATTCATATTTTTTTGCATTGTGTCTATTGTAATATAACTTTTTCATGGCTTAATCCACTGATATAAATTGATAGTTTCATCAAAACAAGCAAACTATGCATCAAAAACAGAATCTGTCAAAAACAGAACAGTCTGTAATAATCTGAACATTCACCATACTTATGATACTTGAAAAATTCTGCCAAAATTAGGAAAAATAAAAAATTTGTATAGAAAGACAGTGCAGGAAGAATCATAACCATTTGGCATTCCAGTAAAAAAAATTAAAATCGCGCAGTACAGCCAAAGTTTCTGTCCTGCACCGTACAAACCAACAAGCAAAGTAAACATCCTAAAGGCAAATCTTGGCACATTATTTTTATAATACAATGGAATTGTACAAGGGGATAATTATTTTTGTTTAGAAGTTTCTGTAATCAAGATTCACAAAGTTGCCGTGAGCATGAACAAAGTTCAAGGAGCTCTCCCACTTCAACAATGCATGTCTTTCTCACTTTCACTTTCCTTTTTGAAAAAGTTTTGGGTTCCCCTCTTTATTTTATTTTGTTTTTAAATATATAAAAGCACTCAACTAAATAAATGACTCTATAAAACTTTCGGGTTGTCTCCCTGGCAGTGCTTTCTTTAAATCCATTAAGCTAGGCACATAGTGCTCAAGTAGTGAATCCACCCGGATCCCAAGGTATATCAAAGCCAATTTTAATTAACAATGATTTGTAATTTTGTAGTGAGAACAAAGAAACATATTTCATGCAATGACGAATTCTAACTCTCTTCCTATGCATCGGCATGTCATAAAAGAACAATTCATGCGCACATAGTAAAGGCCAATGCATAGTATAAACAGTTTCTTGTAATTTTATCATGTGGGAAACATAGAGAGGTGGAGATATAGTTCCTCTCTCATAATAATTGCAAGTAGGAGCAGCAAGAACATGCATATTATATTCATAAAAATCATCATGTGCAACGGTATAAGGCAACCCATCAATATAATCCGTAATAAGGGTAAACTTCTCCAATATAGTGTAGTTGGGAGAATTCAAAAAGATAATAGGACTATCATGTGTTGGTGCAATAGCAAAAATTTCATGTTTAAAATAAGGAACTATGGAAAGTTAATATCCATAAGCATAATTCATATTGGCATCTTGACCACAAGCATAGCAAGTATCGTCAAAAAGGGATATTTCAAAAGAATCAACGGGTTCATAGCAATTATCATAGCATTCATCCTTCGGTAAGCATGAAGGGGAATTAAACAATGTATGAGTTGAAGAGTTACTCCCATTAGAAGGTGGGCACGGGTGATCAATCCGCTCTTCCTCCTTTTGTTCTTCGCTCTCCTCCTCATCTTTTTCATCTAATGAGCTCAAAGTTTCATCAACTTCTTCTTCCATAGATTCCTGCAAAATATTAGTCTCTTTTTGGAAAACGGAGACTTTCTCAATAAGCGCATTAATATAGGAATTATATTCATAATTATCATAGCAATATTTTAGGATAGCTAAATTTTCAGGCCTATAAACATCATCATCAAAAGATTCATACTTTTCAAATAAAGATTCAATTTCATAAGCACCCTTAAAAGCAACAAATTCTTCTATTTGTTCCACATCATAGTAATCATATATACCATTAGCATAAGAAGCCAAGGTTTCATTATCATTAAATTCACATGAAAAGGGAAGGTGTGGAGCCTTCATCCTAGAGCAACAAGTATAATCATATCTCAAGCATACTTGTCGAGCATACCACTTCAATATATAAATTTGATCCCATAATAGTTTCCCTTTTTGTGTCAAGCAATAATCCCTAAAGTATTCACGTTGATCCAACGTTACTCCCATTACCAGATTGAATGAGGTTTTCTCAGGATTATCAAAGTAGTACATAATTTCTGTCACATAACGAGCATCGAGGGTTTTAGGAGGTTCCTCATCTCCATGAGTAGCAAGTACACCTCATTTTTTTTGGTATTTCGTGTTCCATATCCATAACTAAAGATAGAGAACAACTATGAACAACAAATAAAAATTACTTAGTGATAAAGCAAACAAGCACACACGAGAATATTCACCCCATGCTATTGCTCCCCGGCAACGGCGCTAGAAAAAGGTCTTGATAACCCACAAGTATAGGGGATCGCAACAGTTTTCGATAAGTAAGAGTGTCGAACCCAACGAGGAGCTAAAGGTAGAACAAATATTCCCTCAAGTTCTATCGACCACCGATACAACTCTACACACACTTGACGTTCACTTTACCTAGAACAAGTATGAAACTAGAAGTACTCTGTAGGTGTTATTGGATAGGTTTGCAAGGTAATAAAGATTACGTAAATAAAAACTAGGGGATGTTTTAAGTAAAGAAGCAATAAAGTAAATATAGCGAGTGTGGAAAAGTGGTGGTAGGAGTTGCGAAATTGTCCCTAAGCAATTGACTACTTTACTAGACCGATAGCAAGTATTATGTGGGAGAGGCCACTGCTAGCATGTCATCCCTGACTTGGAATTCTATGCACTTATGATTGGAACTATTAGCATGCGTCCGCAACTACTAATGTTCATTAAGGTAAAACCCAACCATAGCATTAATATATATTGGTCCCCCTTCAATCCTGTATGCATCAATTTCTATGCTAGGTTGAAGCTTCTGTCACTCTTGCCCTCCAATACATAGTCCTATCAACATACAACTAACCCTATGGTGTGATCCACGCGCGCGCTCATATGATGGGCACCAAAGGATAGCAACATAACCACAAGCAAATTAAATCAATCATAGCAATTCATCAACCACCGATAGGACAACGAAAATCTACTGTCGGGGTAAATAGCCATGGGTAGCCCAGCCGGCTGCCCCTGGCCCCTCAGAAAAAATTATGAGCCCATCCGTCTCACAATAAAACTCAAGACCTGGGCCGCCTCCCCCTAGCCGGCTACCTTCCTAGCCGGCTTCGGGGGCGGCCCGCCCTTTTACCCCCATGAAGAAAGTTGTGGAGGGCCGGCTACGGCAGGGCCGGCTACGACAGGGCCGGCTACTGCCGGGCCGGCTCCCCTAAAGCAGTCAACACCGTACCCGCAATATACGCGTCCACTCCGCGATGATGAAGCAGGGGCGTGGCTACAGTGGAGCCTGCCACCCCCAAAACCCGGAGCACGCCTGGTACAGCGCGTCGTGCGGGCAGCCGCGGCCCGCCCGGCGCGGCACTGTAGCCACGGTGGCTCTGACGCCGTCCATGACGGGCCGCCGGCGTGGCCCCCGAGGCGGTGGGCCCCTTCGGGCAGAGAGATGCCGAAGGCGGCCGCACCTCCTCTCAAGCTGGCAAGATAGAGGGCCGGCTTCACCTAGCCGGCCTGCCACCTTCCTCGAAGGAGACGCCCATTAAGGAGACAAGATGCGGCGGGGCTATAGTAATCGCCCGCCAAGGCGGCGTTACTGTAGCCACGCTTACCCCGACCAAGCCTGCGTCAACGACATGGAGTAATAGTAACCAGCTGCCGACCAGGCCCTGGCCAGTGGGGCTGGCCTGTCGACCCAGGAGCCGGCAGCCGGCGGGACCCACCAGCCGGCGGGCCCCAGAAGCCGGCGGAGAAGCCGGCGAGCATAGTCACAGACAGCTGGGCCCAGCGCCCAGTCGGATTACCATTGTACCCCCGGGGGGTAGGCCTATATAAACCCCCCGGTGCACCCATGCAAAGGGTTGGACTCTCTTTCTAGACCTAGACACCATACAAGGAGAGGAAGCAGCCTGAGCCGAGCCCTTCTTCCTCCTTCCACCCAAAACAGCTCAAGGAGCATTGTAGCTACTTGTTCACTTAGTAACCATGCGGAGACCCCGCAGAGCAGCAGTAGGGGTATTATCTCCCCGGAGAGCCCTGAAGCTGGGTAAGATTCGCCGGCGTGCATGTCTTCGCCTCATCCCGTTTCCAGGCACCGGCGATGTTCTATTGGCCCCCGCAATGATAAGCCACCCGTTGGCATATGTCGCTCCTACCACCCGACATTTGGCGCCCACCGTGGGGCCAGGTGCACCGTCGTCCGGAGACCTGTTCTGGACGGGAACCCTTTTCCTTCCCCGCGAGCGTAGCCAGCCCGGCTCGCCCGATGGCGCTTGCCGCGACGTGCTGCATGGCGTCACCAACATCTGCGCGGCTAGCGGCCTCGCCGACCTCTTCGACAAGGCCCGCATCTCCGAGGAGCTTGCCTCCGATGCTGGCACAGATCACCTCGCCAACCTCCTCGGCCAGCTCCACGTCTCCAGCGAGCCCGCTGCGGATTTGGAGTCGGTTGGCTCCACCGACCCGATGCCTGTCGACTCCGACACGGCATCCTATGATACCTTCCCCACCAATGTCACGGTCTACAACGACCCGCTCCCCCCGGCTGGCGATCGCGATTCTGACGCCCCCGAGGTGATGGTTATCGGCCTCGACGGCCCGACTGACGAGGGCGCCCGCGACGCTCCACGCGCGGCTGCCCAAGACTTGTCCACCCCCCTTCCGGCTAACGCCAGCGACGAAGTTCTGGAGGCACGCCGCCTCGCCCTCCTCGCGGAGGGCCGGCGGCTGGCCTCCGTAAGACGCCTCACCGAGGCCTACCAGCGCGAAGCTGACCGCGCCGCCTTCGGCACGCCGGCTCCGGCTGGCCCAAGCCGGGCTGGCGTTGTCAGGCAACGCGGCGCCGTCATCGCCGACACTCTTGGAGTAGATCGCCCGGTCTACGCCACCCCGCTCGAGAACCTGCGTGCCGCCCAGGCGGCCGTAGACGAGCTGGACGGCTTGGAAGCCGAAGACCTCCCCCACATGACGCGGCGCATCCAGCAACTAATCGATGCGGCCGCACGACGGCACGAAGCCGACGCCTGCGAGGGGAGCCCTCCCCCGCGCCGCGAACACGGCGCGACTTCCCGGTCGCCGACTATGAGCAACACCCGCGCGCGGCGCGAGAAAGAGCTGGCTTCCAGCCGAAGCCGGACCCAAGTCTCCATCGAGCGAGACGCGGACGGCCGCCCCCGAGCCATGGAATGGCGGGGCACCCCGCCTCTGCCTCGAGCTCGCAGAGAGAGATATCCCACCCCGCCTCCAGTGGCTCACCCGACTCTCAGCGGCCGGCTTGGTCGCCGCGTGGGAGTCGGCGAAAACGACGCCCGCCACCGGATCGACCGCCTGGCCCGATCCCTGGCACTAGAAGAAGAAGACGATGTCGGCCCGCCTTGCTTTGGCCCCCGCATCCGCGACGAGCCCTTCCCCAAAGGGTTCTCGCTCCCAAGAGACACACCCAAGTACAACGGCTCGGTGAAGCCGGAAGACTGGCTGACCGACTACTCCACAGCCGTCAGCATCGCCAATGGCAACCGGCGCGTTGCCGTAAAGTACGTGCCCCTCATGCTGCAAGGCACGGCACGGACTTGGCTTAACAGCCTCAAGCCCCTCAGCATCAACAGCTGGGTGGATTTCACTGAAGCCTTCGTTCGCAACTTCACCAGCACCTACAAGCGGGCTCCCAAGCCCAGACAGCTCTCCCTGTGCGTACAGGGCCCAGCCGAGTCCACTCGCGACTACCTCACGCGTTGGGCCGAGCTCCGCAATTCCTGCGAAGGGGTGCATGAGGTGCAAGCCATCGAATACTTCACTGCCGGGTGCCGAGAGGGCACCCTCCTCAAGCACAAGCTTCTCTGCGATGAGCCGACTACCCTCGACGAGCTCCTGAACATCGCCGACAAGTACGCTACCGCCGACTCCTCAATGAAGACCGAGCTCCGGGTGGACGCATCCGGAAAAGTGCTCAATCCGGCGCCCCAAGCGCCGGCTGGAGACGGCGGCCGACGCCAACACCAGAACGATCAGAAGCGCAAGGGCCCTGCGCCGCCTGCCGCTAGCCGGCAGGTGGCCACGGTCGAAGACGCGCCGCCTGAAGGGCGGCCCGCGCCCAAGAAGCCCAAGGGCGGCCGGCCGGCTTGGCAGCCGGCCTTCTCCTACGAGCAAACCCTTGATGCCCCATGCAAGTTCCACAGCGGCGTGAAGCCGTCCAACCACACGACCCGCAAATGCAACTGGCTCGCCCGAATCTCCAAGGGCGAAGGGCTCACGCCGACTCCGCCTGTCGGCCCGCCGCCGCCGGCTCCGCCGCCCAAGGCCGCCCGGCCCGTGGTCAACGCCGTGCAGGACGAGTTCCCCGATGAGCAAGCATCTTATGTTGTCTTCACGAGCCAGCCCGAAGACCGGCGCAGCAAGCGCCGAGAGTAACAAGAAGTCAATGTGGCCGCCACCAGCCCAGCCGGCCACATGCACTGGTCAGACAAACCCATCAGTTGGAGCCGGGCCGACCACCCAGAGGTGATGCCGTCCCCCGGCTCCTACGCATTGGTCCTGGAGGCCACCCTTGCAACGGATACGCGCGCCGCACGCTTCTCCCGCGTGTTGATCGACGGCGGAAGCAGCATCAACATCCTGTACCGCGACACCATGGAGAAGCTGGGTGTCAAGGCAAAGCAGCTTGCGCCGACTCGAACAGTGTTCCACGGCATCGTACCCGGTTTGTCCTGTGCCCCCATCGGCAAGATCAAGATCGATGTACTCTTTGGGGGCAGGGATCATTTCCGTCGGGAAGCAATCTGGTTCGAGGTGGTGGACCTGGAGAGCCCTTACCACGCCTTGCTTGGCCGACCCGCCTTGGCCAAGTTCATGGCGGTCCCCCACTATGCTTACCTCAAGATGAAGATACCGAGCTCCAAGGGTGTCATCACCATCGCCGGCGAGTGCAAGAAGTCCGCCGACTGCGCCGCAGCCAGCAGCCGGCTGGCCGAATCCCTCGTGATCGCCGCAGAGAAGAAGACGCTGGACAGGGTCGTGGCCCTGGCCAACAAGCAGCTAAACCAACCCGCCGACTCCAAGGAATATGATGCCCAAGGATCTTTCCAGCCGGCCAAGGAGACCAAGAAGATACAGCTCGACCCCGAGCACCCCGAGAGGTTTGCCGTCATCGGGGCGAGCCAGGATAGCAAATAGGAAGGCGAGCTCGTCGATTTCCTCCGTGAGAATCGGGATATCTTTGCATGGTCCCCCAAGGACATGCCGGGTGTTCCGAAGGATTTCGCCGAGCACAAATTGCACGTGCGGGAGGATGCTAAACCCGTCAAACAGCCCCTCCGCCGACTGTCAGAAGAGAAGAGAAGGATCATAGGGGAGGAGATAGCCCGGCTTCTCGCTGCCGGCTTCATCATGGAAGTTTTCTTCCCCGAGTGGCTCGCGAACCCAGTTCTCGTGCTGAAAAAGAATAACAAGTGGCGCATGTGTATAGATTACACGAGCCTCAACAAAGCCTGCCCAAAAGATCCCTTCGCTCTGCCCAGGATTGATCAAGTGATAGACTCCACAGCCGGATGCGAGCTGTTGAGCTTTTTGGATGCCTACTCGGGATACCACCAAATAAAGCTGAACCCGGATGACCAACTGAAGACCGCCTTCATCATGCCGTTTGGAGCCTTCTGCTACCTGACTATGACGGTCGGCTTGAGGAATGCCGGCGCCACTTTTCAGCGTTGCATGCAGAAGTGCCTCCTCACGCAGCTCGGCAAGAACGCCCACGTTTACGTGGATGATGTTGTGGTGAAGACGGAGAAGCATGGCACTCTGCTTGAAGACTTGAAGGAGACATTCGAGAACCTGCGCCGGTTCCGGATCAAGCTCAACCCGGAGAAATGCGTGTTCGGAGTGCCAGCCGGCCAACTCTTAGGCTTTCTGGTCTCCGAACGCGGCATGGAGTGCAACCCTATGAAGATCAAAGCCATCGAGAGGATGGCGGTCCCAAACAAGCTCAGAGAGATTCAGAAGTTCACCGGGTGCCTGGCCTCTCTGAACCGCTTCATCAGCCGGCTTGGAGAAAAAGCTCTCCCCCTCTACCGCCTCATGAAGAAGAGCACTCACTTTGAGTGGAATGACCAGGCCGACCAAGCTTTCCACGAGCTGAAGAAAATGCTGTCCACGCCACCTGTCTTGGCGGCACCGACTGAGAAGGAGCCCATGCTCCTATATATTGCCGCCACTAGCCGAGTGGTCAGCACCGTCATTGTGGTCGAACGCCCCGAAGAAGGCCGAGCCCAGCCGGTCCAGAGGCCGGTTTATTACCTGAGCGAGGTGTTGTCCGCCTCGAAACAAAATTACCCGCACTATCAGAAGATGTGCTATGGCGTGTACTTCGCCGCCAAGAAGCTGAAGCCGTACTTTCAAGAGCATCCCATCACGGTCGTATGCACTGCCCCGCTGGCCGAGATCATAGGCAGCCGGGACGCATCCGGCCGGGTGGCTAAATGGGCCATCGAGCTGGCCCCCTACACGATCTTCTACCAACCCCGCACCGCCATCAAGACGCAAGCGTTGGCCGACTTCCTCGTCGACTGGGCCGAGACCCAGTACTTACCACCAGCGCCCGACTCCACCCATTGGCGCATGCACTTTGACGGATCAAAGATGCGCACCGGCTTGGGAGCCGGCGTCGTCCTTACCTCTCCAAAGGGCGACAAGCTCAGATACACGCTGCAGATCCACTTCGCCGCCTCCAACAACGTAGCCGAGTACGAAGCGCTCATACACGGGCTCCGGCTTGCCAAGGAACTTGGCATCCGCCGGATCCTGTGCTATGGCGACTCGGATTTAGTGGTGCAGCAGTCTTCTGGCGACTGGGACGCCAAGGACGCAAACATGGCGAGCTACCGCTTCCTAGTGCAGCAAATCAGCGGATAATTTGACGGGTGTGAATTCCTTCATGTGCCGCGAGCCGACAACGAGCCAGCAGATGCTCTGGCCCGAATAGGCTCCACGCGGCAAGCAATACCAACCGGCGTCGCCCTACAGCGCCTCCTCAAGCCATCAATCAAGCCGTCTCCGGAATCCGACTCCATCTTCGTGCCGCCTAACCCCGAGGAGGCCGGGTCCGGCTCGAAGAATCAAGCAGCCGACCCAGGGACTTCAATATTTGGCTCGGGGACCGCAGTACCCGGCTCGGGGACTGCCGCACCCGGCTCGGGGACTACGGTAGCCGGCCCGGGGACTGCAATAGCCGGCCCGGGGACTGCGGTAGCCGGCCCGGGGACTTCTTCAGCACAGCAAGCGGCGGCCGACTCCAGCACTGCATTACCCAGCCCGCCCACCCTGGTGGCTGTGGCCACATTGGTGGCAGAGGAAGTCGCCGCTCCATCATGGGCCCAAACCATCCGCAACTTTTTGGTGAACCATGACCTGCCGGCTGACAAAAACGAAGCAAGACAAGTCCAGCGCCAGGCTGGAGCATACACGATCGTCAACAGAGAGCTTGTCAAGCGCAGCACCACCGGAGTTTTGCAGCGATGCGTCGAGCAGGAGAAAGGCATCGCGATCCTCAGGGATATACACCAAGGAGAGTGCGGCCACCACGCCGCATCAAGATCACTTGTTGCCAAAGCCTTCCGCCACGGTTTCTTCTGGCCGACTGCTTTGGACGACGCCAAAGAGCTAGTCAAACACTGCAAAGGCTGCCAGCTTTTTAGCTCGCAGCAACACATGCCGGCTTCGGCACTCAAGACCATTCCCATCACCTGGCCCTTTGCCGTCTGGGGATTGGATATGGTGGGCCCATTCAAGACGGCGCGCGGCGGCATGACACATTTGCTCGTCGCCGTCGACAAATTCACCAAGTGGATCGAGGCGAAGCCGATCAAGAAGCTGAATGGGCCGACTGCAGTGACTTTCATTGCAGATATAACAACCCGGTATGGCATACCGCATAGCATCATCACCGACAACGGCACGAACTTTGCCAAAGGTGCCTTGGCACGGTTCTGCGCTGCGCAAGGTATCCGGCTGGACCTTGCGTCAGTCGCCCACCCGCAGTCAAATGGCCAAGTGGAGCGAGCAAATGGCCTCATTTTGTCCGGCATCAAGCCCTGACTGGTCGTACCTCTGGAGCGTTCAGCCGGCTGCTGGCTCGATGAGCTGCCGGCTGTCCTATGGAGTCTGCGCACTACTCCCAACAGATCAACCGGCTTCACTCCCTTCTTCCTTGTATATGGTGCCGAGGCAGTCATCCCAACAGATATCGAGTTCGACTCGCCTCGGGTAACCATGTACACGGAAGCGGAAGCCAAAGAAGCACGAGAAGACGGCGTCGACCTGCTGGAAGAGGCCCGGCTGTTAGCCCTCAGCCGGTCTGCCATCTACCAGCAGGGTTTGCGCCGCTACCACAGCCGGAGGGTCCGACCAAGATCCTTCCAGGAGGGCGACCTTGTGCTCCGGCTGATCTAGCGAACAGCCGGCCAGCACAAGCTCGCAGCCCCCTGGGAAGGCCCCTTCATCATCAGCAGAGCCTTGGGCAACGACGCCTACTACCTCATCGACGCGCAGAAGCCGAAGGCACGCAAGAGAGACGACTCCGGCAAGGAGTCGGAGCGACCATGGAACGCAAATCTCCTTCGGAAGTTTTACAGTTAAAATGCAGTATGTATTATGCCCACTTTTGTATTAAGTAAGAAACAGTAGGCTCCCCGAGAAAGACTCGGGGACTGCCACCCTTTATTTTATGAATGAAAGTTATCATGCGTATGATATCACCTATTCATTTATTTTGTCCGGTATCGGGTCCGACGAGTCGGCCCAGGGACTAGCCGACTAGAGTTATATTAGGAACCCTACCCGCAGTCAGACAAGTAATGTGCCAACACCCAGGCTTGGCTCTTGCCGAAATCGCAGCTCGAAGAACCGACTGCCCGGCTGGCAAGAGTCACAAGCCGGAAAGGGTGCGCACATGAAAAACGGCTAGGGACCAAACAGGCTCACATATATAACAAAAGCCGGCTTGCTGTCTCCCGCCAACCGACTACCAGAGTAGCCGGCCGGCCGGCTTACATTCAGTCTGCTTCAAATCCAAGAAAGCTCAAGTACTTGCCTTCCAAAAGAGGGAAGGCGGCAAAGGAAAGAGCCTAAGGACAAAAAAGTACACTTGAATGAACGCCAACACATGCATATATTAATATTTACACAAAAGGCCTCCAGAGAGGTCGACATCCAACATTGTTCGATACACCCCCAGTGGGTGGAATTGCGGAAACTTAAAATTGTTCGAAAAAGTAAAACAGGGACAAAAGGAACGGCAGATCAAGCCGGCGGGGCCGCGGACGAGCCGGGCTGGGCGGTGGAAGCAGTCGTGCCGGCTGGAGGAGCGGCTGGCTGGCCAACCTCGCCTTGATCGTCGCCTCTGGCAGAGGGCGCGCTCCCGCGTGGCTCGTTGCTGGAGGCACGGTCGGCTGGAGGACGGTCGGCCGTCTCACCAGTCGGCTCGGCGTCTTCGCCGTCCTCCTCCTCGTCGTCCTCGCCCTCGTCGCTGGAGGCGATCTCCTCGGCCGAGTCCTTGCCATCCGCCGGGTTCAGCCCGAACCATTCCTCCGGCTGGGCGGCGCCATCGTCGTTGAGCTCCGGCGTGAAGACACTGGTGTCGGTGCACTCGGCGATCGTCGAGGCGCGTTGCGCGATCGCCGGCCGCACCTCCTCCAGCTCCGCGTCGGCTTCCGACCGCCAAGTCCGCAGCTGGTCCAGGCTTAGCCCTGGGTACCACGCGCGGACGAACTCCAGTGCACGCCCGGCTCCAAGACGGGCTGCGGACGCCTTCCAGGCCTCGAAGCGGCCGACTGCGACTTCGAGCCAGTCGGCCGTCCGGCTTGGGGTGCGGGGAATTGTCTGGCCGGGCCAGAGCGCGGCCAGCATCGTCGCCCCGTTGCATTGGAGCCGGCGGAGCAGCCGGTGGGCCGGCTGCAGCCGCGCCTGGATGGCGATGAGCTGCTCCGACAGCGTCCGATTCACGTCTGGCAGAATCACAACTCCGGCCTGACGGTGCTCCTCGCGGTAAGCTTCGATGGCTTGGGCGGCGAGGACGGATTGGCCGGGAAAGTACTCTACGCAAGACAGCAAACACAAGTCAAAACAAAACTGCAGGCGGCCGGCAGATGGAAGAAGGGCAAGAAAGACGGCCTACCATCGATGAGATCCTCGATCCAGCCGAAGCCTTCTTCCAGCGCCTGGCGCGTCTCGGCCTAGCTCGCCTTCCTGGCCTCGAACTCCGCCTTCAGGGCAGCCTCGCCGTCCTGCACCTTTTGCAGGGCCGCCTTGTGGCTCTCCTCTTGGTCGGCCAGTTTCTTCGCCAGGCGGTCGCGCTCCTGAACCAAGTCAGCGTACTCGGCGTCCTTGGTGCGAAGAGCGGCCTGCACTTCGCCAAGTTCCCTCCACAGGTCGGCGTTGGCCTCTGCGCGAGCAAAAGACAAAGAGAAAAAGTCAGCAAAGGAAAAGTCGTCAAGGAAGATCCGACCCGACTGCGCTGCAGTCGGCCCGAATCTCGGGGACTACACCCAGTGGGTGCGCTGTCGCGCCCCCACGAGAAACAAATAAAGACAAAAAACTTACGCCGGCTGCTGGCGAGGTCTTCGGTCCTCCGGCTCAGCTCCCGAGCCTGGGAGTTTAAGGTGGCGGCACGAGAATTATGATAATCCTAAGAGATCAGAAAAAACAGTCAAGATACTCGTCGAGTAAGATCCAACCCGACTGCGCTGCAGTCGGCCCGGATCTCGGGGACTACACCCAGTGGGTGCGCTAGCGCGCCCCCACGGAAAAAATTCAAAGGACCAGAACGGTCAACGAGTGAAGACTTACCCGGATTGCAGACCGCGTCGACAGAAACTCCTGAGTAAATTGCCTCAGGAGGTCGGCCTGTGCCTGCAGCCGGCTCCGAACCCCTTGGGCCGCGACGTTCAGCTCGCCGCTCCCTCCGCTAGGAGTCCACCTGGACGTGGCGGAGCTGGCCGCCTCCAAGGCGTCTGCCGTCTGCTCGGCACCCGCGGCTCGGCGCGTGTCTGGCGGGGCCGTGCCCCCTCCGGCATGCCGGCCCGTCGCCAGCTCGATCTCAAGACCGGCTCCGGCCTCGGGCGCGGCCCGGGCCGGCTCCTCCGGCACCGCCGACGATTGGCCGCCTTCGCCCGCTCCGGCTGGCGCTGCCGGCGGCGTCCTCTCCGCAGAAATCTCGAAGACTTCGTCCCTCTGCACCGGCGGCTGCTCGGGGATAATCTCCTCCGCCGTGGGCAGAGGGATGTCCGGATCAAAAGTTTGGATAGGGATGGCGAGCAGCGGAGGCCGGCTACGCGCGCCCTCCGCCTCCGTCTCCGCGGCCGCCCGCTCCGACGGAGTCTCGACCGCCGCGCTCGCTCACCCCGTCGCCGTCTGGGCGGCCTCCCGCTCCGCCGCCTCCCGCTCTGCCGCCTCCCTCTCTCGACGCGCCTCGTGAGCGTTGCGCTCCGTGGCTGCTGCAAGATCGGCGCGGGGGTCCACTCGGCGGGACCCTGAAGATCCGGCACCTGGCCCGACCACGGAGCCGCCTGGGCCTCGCTCGAGGGAGAGCGACGCCCTGCTCAAGAAATCAGAGAAGAATTGAAGTAAAGGAAGACTTCAGAATAACAAGCACGTAGGCGGCTAGAAGGCTTACGCGGAAACTGATGGAGGCTTCTTCACCGCCTTCCGGAAGCGGGCCGCCTTCGTCGCCGCCTCGTCGCGCTTCGTGGCCGCGGCGGAGGCCGTCGGCTTCTTCGGCCGGCTTCCGAAGAGCGGGAGCGCGGCCCGGCGCTTCCCCTTTCCACCACCGGCAGTCGGCACGGCGGACGAGCCCGCGCTGCGGCGGTCGGTTGCCGGCTGGTGGCGCGGGATTTCTTCGGCCTCAAAATTATCCGGCCAGTCGTCGAAACTGGCCGAGAGCCCCGTGCCGCCGGGCTCGGCGATGTCCCCCGTGGCGGCGTCCTCCATGGCGACTACAGCAAGGTCCGGGTCGTCGAGGTCGTCCACCGTGCGGTCCGGGGCATACTCGCGTTCGACTCCAGCCGCCCCGCCTGGCGGCAGGAGGAGAGGATTCTGATAGAAAGAAAAAAGAGAAGAGCCGCCTGGCAGAAGCCGGCTGGATCAAGCCGGCAGACGACAAGAAGAAGGACTTACCACAGGCGGAGGATGGGCGCGGGAGTACGGCGCCTTGCCGAATTGCCACTCGTCAGTGAGCTTCAGGTTGGCGATGTAGTTCACCATCAGAGCCACCTCGGCATGGGGCATCTCCCATGTGCTCAGCCGGCAAGGGTCGAACCGGCCGCTCATCTGGCACATCATGTGCGGCCGGCTTTGGAGGGGCAGAATCCGGCGCTCGACGAAGGCGGCTACCAGGTCGGATGCGCGCAGGCCTTCCGACTGGATCATCACCCGAAGCCGGGCGATGGAGGCATTCCCAGCCGGAGACAAGGACTTGGACCTATAGCCCCAAGACGGCCGCCTCCCAGCCGGCGGGCCGGCTACGTAAGCCGGCAGATTGACGTAGTCGCCGTGCGGGGCGACGTTCCTGACATAGAAGTAGGACTTCTGCCAGAGCTTGACAGACTGGATCAGAGGAATGTGGGGGAAGGGGTTGTTGTCGCTTGCCCTCTTCATCGCGATGAAGGCGCCGCAGGGAGCCGGCACGCCGGCGGAGACAGTGCCGAGCTTGTTCTAGAATAGCTCCGCCTAGAGCTCCAGCGTCGGCAGCACCCCCAAGAAACCTTCGCAGAGGGAGACGAAGGCTGAGAGCTGCATCACCGCGTTGGGCATGACGTGATGCGGCTGGAGGTTGTAGAATTCGAGGAAAGAGCGCATGAAGCTGCTCGCCGGGAAGCCGAAGCCACGCAAGAAGTGCGTGCGGAAGACGACGCGCTCGCCTTCCTCCGGCGCTGGCGAGACCTCCGTCGCGGGCGCCAGACGCACCTGCACAAGGTCGGCGGCGGGCAGGCGCCGGGTCTGGCGGAGGAATTCAATGTGGTCCTCGTGGACATTGGACCCGTCCCACGAACTTGACAGCGCCAGAGACATGGCGGCGTGGGTGGGCTGCGGCGCGAGGAAGAAGAGGAGCAGGAGGGACGGGGAGCGGGGGAGCGAACGGGCCTTTGCCTCTCCCCCTCCCCCCCTACTTGTAGGCGCGTGCGCCAGAGCCGAGGAGGCGCGGCGTGGGGGATCGTGGGGATCGATCGTGCCCATCTCCCCCACGCCCGCGTTAATTGCGCGCCTTGATGACGCGAAGAAACGGCCGCGAGGAGGCGAGCAGTCCCCTCGGGCCACAGAAGATCTGCACCCGGGCCGAGGCCAGGGAGTGGCAGGCCCGGCCTGCGGCGGCGTCCCGTCGCGCGCGTGCGACGGCAGGACTTCTCCGCCACGTGGCCCGTCATGGGGCCCGCGGCCAGCCCGCGGGTCAACCACGGTCACCTTAATAATAAACAAAAAAGTGCTCTGGAGTCGGCTGCAACGACGAGGTCGGCCCCTCAGGGTATGAAGCCGGCCAAGCTTCCCGTCCTTCCGTCCGCCGTGAAGCTCGCCCGGCTTCGGGGACTACTATCGGGGTAAATAGCCATGGGTAGCCCAGCCGGCTACCCCTGGCCCCTCAGAAAAAATTATGAGCCCATCCGGCTCACAATAAGACTCAAGACCTGGGCCGCCTCCCCCTAGCCGGCTACCTTCCTAGCCGGCTTCGGGGGCGGCCCGCCCTTTTACCCCCATGAAGAAAGTTGTGCAGGGCCGGCTACGACAGGGCCGGCTACGGCCAGGCCGGCTACGACAAGGCCGGCTACTGCCGGGCCGGCTCCCCTAAAGCAGTCAACGCCGTACCCGCAATATACGCGTCCACTCCGCGATGATGAAGCAGGGGCGTGGCTACAGTGGAGCCTGCCACCCCCAAAACCCGGAGCACGCCTGGTACAGCGCGTCGTGCGGGCAGCCGCGGCCCGCCCGGCGCGGCACTGTAGCCACGGCGGCTCTGACGCCGTCCATGACGGGCCGCCAGCGTGGCCCCCGAGGCGGTGGGCCCCTTCGGGCAGAGAGATGCCGAAGGCGGCCGCACCTCCTCTCAAGCCGGCAAGATAGAGGGCCGGCTTCACCTAGCCGGCCTGCCACCTTCCTCGAAGGAGACGCCCAGTAAGGAGACAAGATGCGGCGGGGCTACAGTAATCGCCCGCCAAGGCGGCGTTACTGTAGCCACGCTTACCCCGACCAAGCCTGCGTCAATGACATGGAGTTACAGTAACCAGCTGCCGACCAGGCCCTGGCCAGTGGGGCCGGCCTGTCGACCCAGGAGCCTGCAGCCGGCGGGACCCACCAGCCGGCGGGCCCCAGAAGCCGGCGGAGAAGCCGGCGAGCATAGTCACAGACAGCTGGGCCCAGCGCCCAGTTAGATTACCATTGTACCCCCGGGGGGTAGGCCTATATAAACCCCCCGGTGCACCCATGCAAAGGGTTGGACTCTCTTTCTAGACCTAGACACCATACAAGGAGAGGAAGCAGGCTGAGCCGAGCCCTTCTTCCTCCTTCCACCCAAAACAGCTCAAGGAGCATTGTAGCTACTTGTTCACTTAGTAACCATGCGGAGACCCCGCAGAGCAGCAGTAGGAGTATTATCTCCCCGGAGAGCCCTGAAGCTGGGTAAGATTCGCCGGCGTGCATGTCTTCGCCTCATCCCGTTTCCAGGCACCGGCGATGTTCTATTGGCCCCCGCAATGATAAGCCACCCATTGGCATATGTCGCTCCTACCACCCGACATCTACTCAGACATCATAGGATGGCAACACATCATTGGATAATAATATGAAGCATAAAGCACCATGTTCAAGTAGAGGGTACAGCGGGTTGCGGGAGAGTGGACCGCTGTAGATAGAGGGGGGAAGGTGATGGAGATGTTGGTGAAGATGGAGGAGGTGTTGGTGTAGATTGCGGTGATGATGATGATGGCCACGGCAGCGTTCCGGCGCCACCGGAAGAGAAGGGGAGAGGGGGGCCCTTTGTCTTCTTCTTCCTTGACCTCCTCCCTAGATGGGAGAAGGGTTTCCCCTCTGGTCCTTGGCCTCCATGGCATGGGAGGGGCGAGAGCCCCTCCGAGATTGGATCCGTCTCTCTGTCTCTCTCTGTTTCTGCGTTCTCTAGTGCTGCATTTTCACCGTTTCGTATATATATGGAGATCCGTAACTTTGACTGGACCGAAACCTTCGCCGTGATTTTTTTTACCAAAAATTAGCTTTCTTGCGGCTAAAGAAGGGCATCAACCTCCTTATGGGTGGACCACGAGGGCCAGGGGCGTGCCCAGGGGGGTGGGGCGTGCCCCCTGCCTCGTGCCCACCTCGGACAGCATTTCATGTTGATCTTTCTCCCAGATTTTCCAAATATTCCAAAAATAAGCTCCGTCCGTTTTTATCCCGTTTGGACTCCGTTTGATATGGGCATTCTGCGAAACATAAAACATGCACCAGACAGGAACTGGCACTGGGCATTGGATCAATATGTTAGTCCCAAAAATAATATAAAAACTTGCCAAAAGTATATGAAAGTTGTAGAATATTGGCATAGAACAATCAAAAATTATAGATACGGCGGAGACGTATCAGGGCACAGGTGAACCCCACAACATATGCCGCACCGCGGGAGTTCTTGCGCGAGAATTGGGACATCTTCGCCTGGCATCCATCAGACATGTCAGGAATCCCACGCAGGCTGGCCGAGCATAGCCTTAACATTCTAAAGGGGTTCAAGCCGGTCAAGCAGACTCTTCGGCATTTCTCTGAGCCTAAGCAACAAGCCATGGGAGAGGAGCTAGCCAAGTTACTCGAGGCCGGATTCATTAGAGAAATAAAACATCCGTACTGGCTAGCAAACCTGGTGATGGTACCAAAGAAGGACAAATCCTGGCGCCTATGTGTCGATTTCAAGGACCTTAACAAGGCTTGCCTCAAGGATCCCTTCCCCCTCCCCCACATCGATAAAATTATCGATGCTACCCCAGGACACGACTCATTGTGCTTCCTCGACGCATACTACGGATACCATAAAATTAAGATGGCGGAGCCCGATCAAGCCGCAACGGCATTCATCACTCCATATGGCCCCTTCTGTTTTAACACCATGCCTTTCGGGCTCAAAAACGCCGATGCAACCTATCAACGCATGATTCAGACATGCCTGGAAACACAAATCGGCAAAACAGTGGAGGCATACATAGACGATGTGGTCATTAAAACAAGACACGTCGAATCCTTAATAGACGACTTGAGGCTCACGTTCGACAATCTCCGAACATATGACATCAAGCTCAATCCAGAAAAATGCGTTTTCGGCGTGCCCGCCGGAAAGCTCTTGGGCTTCATTGTCTCCAATAGAGGAATTGAAGCAAATCCGGCTAAAATCCGAGCTTTGTCACAGTTGGCTATCCCAACAGACCTCAAGGAAATCCAGAAACTGGATGCGCGGCTGCCTTAAGCCGCTTTATCTCCCGGTTAGGAGAAAAGGCAATACCTCTTTATTGCCTTCTTCAACGCACCGAACACTTCGAGTGGACGGATGCGGCCACGGCCGGATTGGAAGAAATAAAAGCCGTATTGGCCACCAACCCAATCTTGGTCGCGCCAAATGTCGGCGAACCAATGCTGTTATATATAGCGGCAACACACCAAGTCGTAAGCGTAGTGCTCGTCGTCGAACGAGAGATGGACGGACATAAGTTCCCGCTTCAAAAGCCGGTATACTACGTATCCACCATCCTCACTCCATGCAAATCACGGTACCCATATTATCAAAAGATAGCATATGCGGTCTTCATGGCATCCCGGAAACTACAACACTACTTTCAAGAGTGTTCAATTACGGTGGCCTCCGAAGTACCACTCAACGACATAATAAATAACCGCGATGCCACGGGCCAGATTGCTAAACGGGCTATCGAGATCCTCCCGTTTGACATAACATATAAACCATGGCGAGCCATTAAGTCGCAAGTACTGGCTGATTTCGTCGCCGAATGGACGGAAGCCAAACACCCTAAAGAGTACGGCGTGTACTCCAATTGGATCATGCACTTTGACGACTCTAAGATGCTGGCTGGTTTGGGGGCAGGCGTCGTCCTGACATCCCCCACCAGAGATACAGTCCAATGCGTACTCCAAATATTATACACAGACTCCAACAATGCAGCAGAATATGAGGCCCTGTTGCATGGTCTCCGGATGGTAGTCTCCATGGGAATTCAACGCCTAGAGGTGCGGGGGGATTCGAACCTCACAATATCTCAAATAAATGGGGACTTTGACGCCAAGGACCCAAAAATGGCGGCTTACCGCAACACCGTCCTCAAAATGTCAGCTTGGTTCGAGGGCCTCGAATTCCACCACGTGGTCCGAGAAAACAATCAAGCGGCGGATATCCTCGCCCGCATCGGCGCTAAGTGCGACCCTGTCCCACCTAATATCTTCTTGGAAAGGATGTTTAAGCCATCCGTGGTGTGGGAAGGGGAGACTAGCAAAAACAGTCCAGATTCGGCCACAACACCAGACCCCGAACACTCTGACGTAATCGTAGGCTCTGCCACCGAAATAACACCTTCGGCTCACGTGATTATGGCTGTCATCGCCCCGTGGACAGAACCCTTCTTGGCTTACCTAACTAGGAAAGAACTCCCTGATGACCCAAACGAGGCACGTTGCATTGTGCGGCGGTCTAAGGCCTACAAGGTCCATGAGGGAGAGCTTTATAAGAAAAGCACTACCGGAGTACTTCAAAGGTGCATCTCCGAAGAGGAAGGACGGAAACTTTTGGCAGAAATTCATGCTGGACTTGGCGGCCACCACGCCGCAGCTCGGGCCCTTGTAAGCAAGACCTTCCGTATAGGTTTTTACTGGCCGACAGCCTGAGCGGACGCACAAGACCTCGTTCAACGTTGCGTCGGTTGCCAGCTTTTTGCAAACCAAAGCCATATGCCACCTACCACTCTCCAAACAATCCCCATTACTTGGCCCTTTAAGGTCTGGGGGCTTGATATGGTTGGACCCCTTAAAGGGGGAAGCCATAAGAAAAAAAATACCTATTGGTCATGGTGGATAAATTCACCAAACGGATAGAAGACAAACCAGTTAAAACGACCGAGTCCGGACCAGTGATAGACTTCATATCCGGGGTTGTACACCGTTACGACGCCCCCCACAGCATCATCACCAATAACGGCTCGAACTTTACAGCCGACGATGTAAAAACTTGGTGCAGCAACATGGGCATTAAGCTCGATTATGCCTCTATCTATCTCCCGCAAACTAACAGTCAAGTAGAGCGAGCAAATGGTCTTATCATGAGCGGCATTAAACCCAGATTAGTGTGATCCTTGAAGGAATCAGATACACACTGGGTGGAGGAGCTTGACTCCGTACTATGGGGGCTGCGGACCACGCCGAATCACACTACCGGATAGACACTGTTCTTTATGGTGTATGGTGCAGGAGCAGTACTGCCCTACAACATCATTCATGACTCACCTAGAGTCCGCATGTACAAAGAGAAAGAAGCCGAGCTTGATCGGCATGACAGTTTGGACGCCCTGGAGGAGGAGCGTGATGTGGCAAAAGCCCGCTCCGCATTCTATCAGCAACAGGCTCGGCGGTATCAAAGCAGAGAAGTACGGGCCAAAACTTATAATGTTGGCGAACTCGTTCTACGCCTACCGGAGAAGAAAAAGAACAAGCTCAAGCCCAAATGGGAAGGTCCCTTCGTTATTGACAAAGTTCTGACTGGTGGAGCGTACCGTCTGTGGGATGCATCGGACAATCGACTCGAGCCAAACCCATGGAACACAACCAGACTTCGAAGGTTCTACGCCTAGTGTCGGACTCTGTGTTCGTCTCCTTACCTCCGTCAATTTTTTATATATCTGTTATCTGTATTTTATTTCTTTCTTTCTTCCCTTTTTCTTCACGGCCTTAAAAGGTTAAAATATGTCTTGACTACACAATCTTGACATGCTAGGCGTGCTAATTATACCTGGGGGCTTCTTATACAGAAGCTTAATATAACTATGTTCCGGGCTCTATGCCCCCCCGCACATGTGTTACTTTTCCACATGTACCTTTTCTTCGCCATTATATGCATCGATATGACTTTAGTTTTGGCCAAGTTGGGTTGCCTGGCTCTTGTGTTTATGCCCTATGTTCCCGTTAATTCAACTAGGGCATAAGGGGAGCACCTCTGTGATTGTTACTGCCGGGTCAGCCGGATGTGTACCTCGGATTGGGTGAAGCCAAAAGCTAGTGTTCTTAAGGGAATATTCGGTCTGTGAACAAAAGATGACTTTTCTTTATTGTAATACATGCCCCCAGATGTTTATATCATGCGTCTCTTTTTGCAGTACGGACATGCACATTAATGCATGTGTACCCAGGGAAAGGAACCCTTAACGGAACTATTCTTCCTCGAAGATGTTTCTTACTATCCATGTAATATAACATAGCTAGTTGGGTACTTGTCTGTTCAAGCACTTATGACCCCTACACCTGGTTTTCACGCGTACCCCGGTTTTTACATAACTGAGCAGGTATACGGATACACTCCGGACTGTCGGGTCCAGAGGTCGAAGCGAAAAGGTCTGCCATGACAAATGATTTACAATCCGGCTAGGGACAATATATGTCACTTGAAGTACACCGTCACTTAGACTGACTAAATTCTTCTTCTATACCATCCAACAGGCTATCTAGCCTACAATCCTGTTGGGAATACATTGTGGCTAATTTCACCTGGTCATACACCAAACTGACGGGGATCTCTTTCCCATCAGACCCCACAAGTCCAACCTCGGCCATGTGGTTCGGGTCAGCCTTGGTATATCACGTATTCACCATCGCCCAGGCTTCCCTTGCACCTTGTCGGCAGGCTGATATCTTCCATAATCGGAAGCGCCGCCGCGCTCCCTTGAGCATCTCTACAAGCTCCCCCATGCCTCCTGGCAGGGAGGCGGATGGCCATAAGGCTTGGACAATGCCCTACATCACCTGCTGAACTTGTTCGTGCAGTTGTGAGAGCTCTGGCAGAAGATCACGTAGACCTGGGTATATCACGTCTTCAATTTGGAATGTTATACACTAGATCATCATGCATATCATATTTTCTTGCATTTTGGTCGATCCTAGAAATTTCACGCAACTCAAGGACCCTCGGAGAGAGTTGGAGATTTCGTTATTTTCATATTTGAGATTTCTCAAACTTTGAAAAGAGGATCATTTGATTTTATTTAGTTCAACTTCAATTTCCGACATCAAATATGAGAGGGGGAAATAATATGACTTTTCCCAAATTTAGGAAAAAGAAGATTTAATAAATAAAGTCAATTTTTGTTTTCCGGTGTTTATTTGCATTTTATTCGGATAGGGACAATGCATGTTTTCAAAATTTGCATCTAGGTTCCGAGAAAAGTTCATTTTGTTCGACTCATTTTTAGGAGTCGGGGAAAATTTACTTTGGGAATTTTGGAGTTCGTTTAGATTTTCTTTCCTTGTTTTTCTGCGCGCGAAACCGTTTTAAAAAAAATCTGCAGCGCCGCTTGGGCCAAGGCCCAGCAGCCGGCCGGCCAGGCCTCCCCGCGCGCGCGCCTAGCGCAGCCACCGCCGCCGCCAAGTAGGAGTCCTACTCGGACTCCTCTCCTCCCCTTTTTCTTGCCCCCTCCCCCAAGTTTCATCTTCCCCCTCCCCTCTTTAAATATCGCCACACCCCCCCCCCCTTTTTCCCACAGCAAGCCGCGCCCCACCCCGCGCCCAAGCCGCGCCGCCCCTTGCTTGCGTCGCCGCCGCCCTATAGCGCCGCCGCCGCCGCCCAACTCCGCCGCTGCCGGAGCCTCGCCGAGGTAGCCGCGCCACGCCTCTTCTTTTCCTCGGTTCGGTTTTCTTATAAACCGTTCTGATTTTTCTTTTCGATTCTTGTTTCGGTTTTCTTTTCCGAAACCCTAGATCGGTTTTCGTTTTCTTTTCCGGTTTAGTTGTCTAGAGACCGTTCGCCGGACCGTTCGTCCTAACGAACATGATCACCGGTTATTCTCGGTTAACGAACGTCCGTTCGTTTAACCATTCTTCTTTTTCTTTTCATCGGATTTATTCCGCGATCGCGATCTCAGATCCGATCTTCGTTCTAGTCTATTTTCTCGCTCGTTTATCGGAATCAGGTGATTCAAGCGCCTGGTGTTTCGTTTCGAAACCGCCGTTCCGACTAATCAACTTAAACAAGTTTTTGCTATTGTAAAATTTGACCTAGTTTCAACTTGTTAGAACCGAGTTGTTTTCTTCCGCCGTTTGTTTTCTGTTGCTTTGTTCGGTTCGTTCTTTCTTTGCAACCGGAGTTCTTAAGTTGAACTATCTGGTTCGATCTCTTGTTCGAGTTTTACCTGTGCATTAGATGAGTACTTATTGTATGCTTGTTCTTTGTCTGCGATAGATTACCCGAATTGCGCCGCCTGTTACTCCGAATCTCTAGGACTCGCGGATCATCAGCAAGGCAAGTAACACTTTGATCATACCTTTTCTACAACCCAGTTTTATTGCATTATATCAATCCTCACACATTGCAGGATTAGGATCTAATTAAATTGTGGGATGGGAAGTAGATGAGGTAGTACCTATTACCTGTTTATTATGAAACCTTTGGGAGTTACTTCTATGTTTGCTTATTATGCCATGCTATGCTAGTAGACGTGGATTGGGTGAGTGATATCCATGACAGATGTGAGATTGATAATTTTAATGGTTTATCTAAGGTGGCAACTTAAACACACATCTGGGTGGATTGAGGCACCTGATGTCTATCAGGACTTGCCTGTTTTCTTTTGGACTGCCACCCAAGCTCAAAGGGATCATAAGATCTTTCATGCTAGAAACTTCCGTGTGCAGCCACAAGCCAATATGGGCTCTGGCATAGTTGACTAAGTCGTGCGAACTCTTACAGGGTAGACTAGCAGATATAGGGGAAAGTAGGTGTACCGGTCTATCCATCGTAAGGTGCTAGCGCTTCTGAAAGACTGTGTCTCGGTCATCCGTTTCTCAAACACCAGTAGTGCAAGAAATCCAACGGAGGCGATCGAGTCTTGTGGGGAAAAGTGCGCAAACCTCTGCAGAGTGTAATAAACTAATCATGATTAGCCGTGTCCCCGGTTATGGACATCTTGAGTATCTAGTACTTGAATATCGTGTGAATCTCATCATGTTACTTCTAATTAATATTGTTGGGATTTAATTGTTCACTTAATTGGGATCGGAATGCTGTCAACCATTCTCGATGTTCAACTACCATGATATTTAAATAAATTTATTCCTTTGTAGTAGGGAAAAACTGGCTTTACGCAAAATTGTAACCATAGAGCTTTCCACCAGCCAAATAGGCATATAGTATAGCTGTTTCATTCCATTACTCTCTATGTGTTACCTTGCCAGCATATTCCATGTGCTGACCCGTTTTCGGGCTGCAACTTTAAATGTTCAGACTTTTCAGACGATGATTAAGGTGCTTTTAGGTCGTGGTTCTATACTCAGTGATGCCGTTGGAGTTGATGGACCCATTTATCTTCCAAGTCTTCCGCTGTTATCGATATTAGATGGCCTTAAGCCATATTTATTGTAATAAGTTCTCTTTTGAGACACCGATGTAATAAGTGTGTGATTGCTACTCTGCTATAAATCCTTCGAAGTAC
Source organism: Triticum monococcum (assembly GCA_034509565.1). NCBI lineage: Eukaryota > Viridiplantae > Streptophyta > Magnoliopsida > Poales > Poaceae > Triticum > Triticum monococcum. The sequence continues at coordinate 496,815,225 of CM067845.1, read as the reverse complement.
TGTGTGGTGTCAGCATTACTGATCCAGGGATGACACCGGAGCACAGTAGACTTGATCCATTCGGGTCGGGTCGCTACAGAGATGGTATGAGAGCACACGCTGAGTGTAGGACACGACCACTAAGTTAAAGCCATAGATCACTATTCTCTCCTCATTTTCTAACTCCTCATCTTTTCTACTCTTTAGGATGAAGGACGCGAAGATCAAGTACGCTCAACCGGATGAAGGCACACCTTTTGGATTTCACTTGAAGGAAGTCACCAAGTACCTAAACATTGGATTACCAAGTTTCACGGGAACCTTCAACGCCACTCTACCTGAAGAGGAGCGCTGGAAGATTCAAGCTCACGTTCCAGGAAGGACATTCGCGCCAATCACGAAGCCCATAGATAGTGTTTTCAATGCACCAACCTGGAGTCTAGGAAAGAGCATGGCAGCCCATATCACCATAGGACGCATTGGAGAAGTATATCAAGAAGACCTCAAGGACACTATCTACCAGATTTGCGGACGCCGAGATGAACAATGGGAGTTAGTCAGCACCAAGAAGGATAGATCCATTGCAGCTTTCATCCAGGAGCTAAACCAGCACATTCGACGCCACGAGAACCAGATGTGCAATGATATGATAGAGTTGAAGAATGCGAAGGCAAGGATCATCGAGCTAGAAGGAGAACTGAAGGCTACACGCAAGGACTACATGGACGAGATCGTAACTCTAGCAAGACACAACGATGATCTTAAACAAGATATTGAAGAACTCAAGAGGGAGTTAGCATCCAGGAAGGAAGACATGTACGTTGCATGTCCAGACAACTACATCATCATCGACGATACCGATTCGGATCCAAGTGAACCCGACTTTGAAGACGAAGCTGGAGCGGACATCATGGAGTCTTCCACCGGTTCAAATTTCTAGATGACCACCAACTATTAGTAGTATTCCCCCATGTATACATTATAGTTCGAGCACTTTTGCGATAGCTAGATCGATTGTAATGCCCTTGTTTGAATTGAATGAAGTGATTTTGTGTGCATTTGCTCATGTGCATTGGGGTAGTGTTTTCTCTTTAGACCTCACTCTATTCTTATTTCTCATCCTTTCTAAACCCTCAGATGCCTCCGAGACGTGACAATGGTTTTCCACCGGAGCTCACTCAGTTGATCCAGCAGCAGAATCAATTGATGCAGATGTTAGTTCAGAATCAGCAGAACAACAACAACAACCCACCACCACCACCACCACCTGCTGACCACTTAGCCCGTTTCCTTAGGCTAAATCCGCCGGTGTTTTCTAGTAGCACCGAGCCGATAGTAGCAGACGATTGGCTCCGCAAGATAGGAAGGGAGTTGAACACTGCAGGATGCACGGATGGTGAGAAAGTGAAGTTTGCCGCACATCGGTTAGAAGGACCCGCGGTAGCATGGTGGGAGAACTTCACAGGCACCTTCCCAGTTGACACTGTCACATGGGATCAGTTTCAGCAAGCTTTCCGCACTGCACATGTTTCAGCAGGAGCTATGGCCATGAAGAAGCGTGTGTATCGCAACTTACGCCAAGGAGGAAGGACAGTTGGCCAGTACGTTGACGACTTCAGCAAGTTAGCACGTTATGCCCCAGATGACGTTGCTACGGATGCAACCAAGCAGGAGAAGTTTCTGGAAGGATTGAATGATGAGTTGAGTATACAGTTGATGGTAGCAAGTTTCAACAACTACCAGGAGTTGGTAGATCGTGCCATCATGATTGAAGGAAAGCAACAGCAGATTGAGAACCGCAAGAGGAAGTATGGACAGGGGAAGTATAACTCTGGAGCCCAGCAGAAGCCCCGTTTTACCCCTAAATCGGGATTTCAGTTTCAACATACCCATGGAGGAGGTAGTTCGCACAACCACAATGGCCATAAGAATGGTAATGGGAATGGAGGAAGCAACGGCCAGAACCGTACCACCCCATCAACCCCAGCCAAGAGAGATCTGAGTCAAGTCACCTGTTTCAAGTGTTCCAAGACCGGACATTATGCCAATGAATGTCCTGAAGGCCAGAATGGAAATGGCAATGGAAGCTCAGGGAAGAAGCCGAACCCTTTCAATAGGGGACAGGTGAACCACGTTAACGTGGAGGAGGTTGAAGATCAGCCTGATGCAGTAATCGGTAAGTTTTTGGTTAAGTCATTTACCGCACTCGTTCTTTTCGATACTGGTGCATCACATTCATACATATCAAGGGGATTTGTGGAAAAATATAGCCTGCCCACTAGGATTCTTAAAACACCTATGCTAGTAAGCTCGCTAGGAGCAGAATACATGGCCAGTCAAGGATGCTTTCAAGTGCCAATTAGCATAGGAAGGCATGTTTTCCCAACGGATTTAATCATTCTGGAATCCCAAAGTCTGGATGTAATTCTCGGTATGGATTGGCTGTCGATGTATGGAGGAAACATCGACTGTGCTAGTAAGTCAATTTTGCTTACAACGCCAGAAGGAAAAAGGATCAAGTATGTATCCCGGCATGCGCCAAATAGGACACAAGTAAACTGCCTAACAGGAGTTGTGCAGGAGGAAGTACCAGTGGTAAAGGATTTTCCTGATGTATTTCCACAGGAGTTGCCAGGCATGCCACCGGATAGAGACATTGAGTTTTTGATTGAGTTATTGCCAGGTACAGGCCCAATATCAAAGAGACCATACCGGATGCCAGCAAAGGATTTGGTAGAAATTAAGAATCAAATTAAGGAGTTACTGGAGAAAGGTTATATACGCCCAAGTTCTTCGCCTTGGGGATCACCAGTACTTCTAGTGGAGAAGAAGGATGTATCATTACGGATGGTTGTCGATTACCGTGGATTAAATGAAGTAACCATCAAGAACAAGTACCCACTGCCAATGATAAATGATCTATTTGATCATTTGCAAGGAGCTAAAGTGTTTTTCAAGATCGATTTGCGATCAGGGTACCACCAGTTGAAGATTCGAGAGCAGGACATACCTAAGACAGCATTCACCACAAGATATGGACTGTATGAGTATACCGTTATGTCATTTGGATTGACTAACGCGCCTGCCTATTTTATGAACCTGATGAACAAGGTGTTTATGGAGTTTTTGGATAAGTTCGTCATAGTGTTCATCGATGATATCCTGGTTTATTCAAAAAATGAAGAAGAGCATAAGGAACAATTGCGTTTGGTTTTGGAGAAACTAAGGGAACATCAGTTATATGCCAAATTTAGCAAATGTGAGTTTTGGTTGAAGGAAGTAGGATTCCTCGGACACGTTATATCAGGAGAAGGGATAGCAGTTGACCCCGCAAAGGTTGAGACCGTAACCGAATGGGAAGCACCAACGACAGTTGGAGAGATCTGGAGTTTTCTTGGACTCGCAGGATACTACCGGAGATTCATTGAGAACTTTTCAAAGATTGCAAAGCCTATGACGGAATTGTTGAAGAAGGATACCAAGTTCAATTGGACTGAGGAGTGTGAGGCTAGTTTCCAGGAGTTGAAGAAACGATTGGTTACCTCACCAGTATTGATTTTGCTAGATCAGACCAAGGATTATGAGGTGTATTGCGACGCTTCACGTAGAGGACTTGGAGCAGTGCTTATGCAGGAAGGGAGAGTTGTTTCGTATGCTTCATGACAACTGAAGCCTCATGAGTTGAATTATGCCACACATGATTTGGAGTTAGCAGCCGTAGTGCATGCATTGAAGACATGGAGACATTTCCTCATTGGAAATCATTGTGAGGTGTACACGGATCACAAGAGTTTGAAGTACATTTTCACGCAGAAGGAGTTGAATCTCAGACAAAGGAGATGGTTGGAGCTCATCAAGGATTATGATAGGAGATTGCATTACCATCCCGGAAAAGCTAATGTAGTAGCTGACGCATTGAGCCGTAAGAGCCATGTCAATATGTTAATAACGGAGGAAGTACCCAAGGAGTTAGCAGAAAACCTTCGTGAACTAAGTTTAGAGATAGTTCCAAAAGGCCATGTAGCAGCATTGGAGATTCAGTCAACATTGATGGATAAAATCAGAGAGGCTCAGAAATCAGACAAGGAGATTGCTTCTATAAAGAAGAAAATGAGCGAAGGAAAAGCAAAGGGATTTCTTGAGGATGAGCACGATACCCTATGGTTTGAGGACCGTGTTTATGTGCCAAATGACCCGGAAATCAGGAAGTTGATTCTACAAGAGGCACATGATTCACCATATTTGATTCACCCAGGAAATACTAAGATGTATTTAGATTTGAAGGAAACATTCTGGTGGATCGGAATGAAGAAGGATATTGCAGCATATGTAGCAGTTTGTGACGTATGTCATAGAGTGAAGGCAGAACATCAGAAGCCAGCCGGATTGTTACAACCATTGCCGATACCCGAATGGAAGTGGGATAAGATAGGCATGGATTTTATCACAGGACTACCCAGGACGAAGGCGGGATATGACTCGATATGGGTAGTAGTTGATCATTTGACGAAGGTAGCACATTTCATTCCAGTTAAGACCACTTACACAAGTGCTAAGTTGGCAAAGATATACATGACTAGGATCATTTGTTTGCATGGAGTTCCGAGGAGTATTGTATCAGACAGAGGAACCCAATTTACCTCAAAGTTTTGGAATCAGTTGCATGAAACTTTGGGAACCAGGCTAGAGTTCAGCACCGCTTTTCATCCGCGGACAGATGGACAGACTGAGAGAGTCAATCAGATTTTGGAAGATATGCTGAGAGCTTGTGCACTAGATTATGGATCTAGTTGGGACGATAACTTGCCGTATGCGGAGTTTTACTATAACAATAGTTACCAAACCAGTTTGAAGATGGCACCTTTCGAAGCTTTATACGGAAGGAGTTGCAGGACATCGTTGTCATGGGACGAAGTTGGAGATCGTCAATTGTTTGGACCCGATTTGATTAAGGAGTCCGAACGGAAAGTTAAGTTGATTAGCGATAGGCTCAAGGTAGCCCAGTCCAGGCAGAAGAGCTACGCAGATTCTAAACGCAAGGAGACAGTTTACGAAACCGGAGACAGAGTTTATCTCCGAGTATCCCCACTTCGAGGAGTTACGCGCTTTGGAGTTAAGGGAAAATTAGCACCGCATTTCGTTGGACCATATAAGATCTTGCAACGTATGGGAGAAGTCGCGTATAAGTTGGAATTACCAGAGGGACTGTCAGGAGTTCATGATGTATTCCATGTTTCTCAGCTGAAGAAATGTCACGCCGAGATGGTGGAGGTACCACTAAGAGATACGGTGCCGCTTGAAGCAATTTAGTTGAAGGACGACTTAACGTATGAGGAGAAACCAGTCAAGATTCTCGAGTTTGCCAGCAGAGTTACCCGTAGCAAGGTTATCAAGTTTTGCAAAGTTCAGTGGAACCACCACTCCGAGGATGAAGCCACCTGGGAGAGAGAAGAAGATTTGCTCAAGGACCACCCTCATCTATTTTCTAGCCAACCTGAATCTCGAGGGCGAGATTCATCTTAAGGGGGGTAGGTTTGTAACATCCCAAATTTTCAATTTGGAATGTTATACACTAGATCATCATGCATATCATATTTTCTTGCATTTTGGTCGATCCTAGAAATTTCACGCAACTCAAGGACCCTCGGAGAGAGTTGGAGATTTCGTTATTTTCATATTTGAGATTTCTCAAACTTTGAAAAGAGGATCATTTGATTTTATTTAGTTCATCTTCAATTTCCGACATCAAATATGAGAGGGGGAAATAATATGACTTTTCCCAAATTTAGGAAAAAGAAGATTTAATAAATAAAGTCAATTTTTGTTTTCCGGTGTTTATTTGCATTTTATTCGGATAGGGAAAAATGCGTGTTTTCAAAATTTGCATCTAGGTCCCGAGAAAAGTTCATTTTGTTCGACTCATTTTTAGGAGTCGGGGAAAATTTACTTTGGGAATTTTGGAGTTCGTTTAGATTTTCTTTCCTTGTTTTTCTGCGCGCGAAACCGTTTTAAAAAAAATCCACAGCGCCGCTTGGGCCAAGGCCCAGCAGCCGGCCGGCCAGGCCTCCCCGCGCGCGCGCGCCTAGCGCAGCCACCGCCGCCGCCAAGTAGGAGTCCTACTCGGACTCCTCTCCTCCCCTTTTTCTTGCCCCCTCCCCCAAGTTTCCTCTTCCCCCTCCCCTCTTTAAATACCCCCACACCCCCCCTTTTTCCCACACCAAGCCGCGCCCCACCCCGCGCCCAAGCCGCGCCGCCCCTTGCTTGCGCCGCCGCCGCCCTATAGCGCCGCCGCCGCCCCATAGCGCCGCCGCCGCCGCCCAACTCCGCCGCTGCCGGAGCCCCTTGCCGGAGCCTCGCCGAGGTAGCCGCGCCACGCCTCTTCTTTTCCTCGGTTCGGTTTTCTTATAAACCGTTCTGATTTTTCTTTTCGGTTCTTGTTTCGGTTTTCTTTTCCGAAACCCTAGATCGGTTTTCGTTTTCTTTTCCGGTTTAGTTGTCTAGAGACCGTTCGCCGGACCGTTCGTCCTAACGAACGTGATCACCGGTTATTCTCGATTAACGAACGTCCGTTCGTTTAACCGTTCTTCTTTTTCTTTTCATCGGATTTATTCCGCGATCGCGATCTCAGATCCGATCTTCGTTCTAGTCTATTTTCTCGCTCATTTATCGGAATCGGGTGATTCAAGCGCCTGGTGTTTCGTTTCGAAACCGCCGTTCCGACTAATCAACTTAAACAAGTTTTTGCTATTGTAAAATTTGACCTAGTTTCAACTTGTTAGAACCGAGTTGTTTTCTTCCGCCGTTTGTTTTCCGTTGCTTCGTTCGGTTCATTCTTTCCTTGCAACCGGAGTTCTTAAGTTGAACTATCTGGTTCGATCTCTTGTTCGACTTTTACCTGTGCATTAGATGAGTACTTATTGTATGCTTGTTCTTTGTCTGCGATAGATTACCCGGATTGCGCCGCCTGTTACTTCGAATCTCTAGGACTCGCGGATCATCATCAAGGCAAGTAACACTTTGATCATACCTTTTCTACAACCCAGTTTTATTGCATTAGATCAATCCTCACACATTGCAGGATTAGGATCTAATTAAATTGTGGGATGGGAAGTAGATGAGGTAGTACCTATTACCTGTTTATTATGAAACCTTTGGGAGTTACTTCTACATTTGCTTATTATGCCATGCTATGCTAGTAGACGTGGATTGGGTGAGTGATATCCATGACAGATGTGTGATTGATAATTTTAATGGTTTATCTAAGGTGGCAACTTAAACACACATCTGGGTGGATTGAGGCACCTGATGTCTATCAGGACTTGCCTGTTTTCTTTTGGACCGCCACCCAGGCTCAAAGGGATCATAAGATCTTTCATGCTAGAAACTTCCGTGTGCAGCCACAAGCCAATATGGGCTCTGGCATAGTTGACTAAGTCGTGCGAACTCTTACAGGGTAGACTAGCAGATGTAGGGGAAAGTAGGTGTACCGGTCTATCCATCGTAAGGTGCTAGCGCTTCTGAAAGACTGTGTCTCGGTCATCCGTTTCTCAAACACCAGTAGTGCGAGAAATCCAACGGAGGCGATCTAGTCCTGTGGGGAAAAGTGCGCAAACCTCTGCAGAGTGTAATAAACTAATCATGATTAGCCGTGTGCCCGATTATGGACATCTTGAGTATCTAGTACTTGAATATCCTGTGAATCTCATCATGTTACTTCTAATTAATATTGTTGGGATTTAATTGTTCACTTAATTGGGATCGGAATGCTGTCAACCATTCTCGATGTTCAACTACCATGATAGTTAAATAAATTTATTCCTTTGCAGTAGGGAAAAACTGGCTTTACGCAAAATTGTAACCATAGAGCTTTCCACCAGCCAAATATGCATATAGTATAGCTGTTTCATTCCATTACTCTCTATGTGTTACCTTGCCAGCATATTCCATGTGTTGACCCGTTTTCGGGCTGCAACTTTAAATGTTGCAGACTTTTCAGACGACGAGTAAGGTGCTTTTAGGTCGTGGTTCTATACTCAGTGATGCCGTTGGAGTTGATGGACCCATTTATCTTCCAAGTCTTCCGCTGTTATCGATATTAGATGGCCTTAAGCCATATTTATTGTAATAAGTTCTCTTTTGAGACACCGATGTAATAAGTGTGTGATTGCTACTCTGCTATAAATCCTTCGAAGTACTGTGTGGTGCCAGCATTACTGATCCAGGGATGACTCCGGAGCACAGTAGACTTGATCCATTCGGGTCGGGTCGCTACATGGGGCCTTCTCGGACTCCTTCGTTGCAGCAACTGCGGCCCGTAGCTGGGCTTTGCACTCCTCCAGCTCTTGAGACAATTGGGTATTCTTCTCCGTAAGGACCTACGCAAACAATGATCCTTAAATCAGTTGTGCCAACTGTTTCAAGTCTCAGGGGCTACTGATATACATAATTATTAGATTTTCTTACCCGTATATCCTTTACATATCGGTCCGTGGCTCGGGCAAGACCATTTTGAGCAGCTCAGATGTACGCGTCTCCTGAGTTGAAGGCATCGAACGCCTCTTGAGAGAAACAAGCATCGCGGAGTATGGCCCGGCGACGCCTGTGATTCATGGCACTCTCCACTTCGGAATTCGTAGCAGACAACCTATCCGCATCCTCTGTAGGAGGAACATCCAGTGTTGGCCCCACGTTAGCGTCTGCCTCTAAGTCCGGCTCTAGAGCCCGACTGGTGGAGGCTTGGCCAGCATGCTCTCCGGATATGGTCCGGCGGGCGTTTTTCCTGCCAGGAACCATGGACGTTATTATGTTTTAAAAGACAACAACCACGGAGCGGGGTTCTTTTTCATACCTCTGCGACAGCGTCTCAGTCCTGACCACCTTCCTTTTAAGCATACCCGGCTTCGGTGCCCTTTGTTGGTGAGTCACTGCGGGTTCGGCATGGCGTCCCGAGGGCCTTCCCTATAAGACACCATATGTGTGCGGTAGGTGAAGTGCGAAAAAAGGGATCCTTCTCGGAAGTTGGGACTCTTGTTTTACTTACATGCGATGCACGGAGCAGTCCAGGATAATCGGCTATGATGGCCACCAAGGCACCGTTGCAGCTTAACTGATAGAACGTCCTATCAATGAGCTCCACAAATGTGTCTAGATCTTCTTCGAGTCTGGGGTCGAGGGCCCGGTCAGGGGCCTCTGGTTGTGGAGACGGGCTGTGGACCTTCCTCACAGCTTTTCGTAGTTCCTGCTATGAAATAGCAAGAACTATACTTATGACAAAGAATGCGGGAAGGTCTGGAGTAGAAAGTAGCAGCTCACCCAGTTTGGGGGGTTGTACATGGAGAATCTATCCCGTGGCTTAATGCGGATGAACTCCTCTTCCTCTCCTTTATATAAATCGGACAGTATTTTCGCTAGAGCAGCGACGGAGTCCGGACCCTTACGACCGCAGCGGGTGGCATCGTCTTCTCCATTAAAGTGCCACATGGGTTGTCCCCGATATTGAAGTGGCTACACCCCCGCATTATACATATTGACATAACCTCGATTATTGTCAATCCTGATTTGGCCAGCATTTTTATCCGACCCATCAGGTAAAGGACCTCTCTGTTAACTTCCTCCTGGAGGCTCCGAGGGCACCAGCTGCGGCGTTTCTTCAAAGTGGCGTTATTGAACTCAGGAAGGCCCATCCGAATAGGGTCCGAAAGGGGGACGTCCTCCATATAAAACCACTCCAAATGCCAGTCTTCGGATGTCTTCTTCGGAGTACCGGACAGGTATCCGGTCCCGGCGATGCGCCATATCTCGGCTCCGTCCACTTGATATATTGACCCCTCTTGTGTACGGGGTACAAGGCAGAATAGCCTCTTTCATAGCTCGAAATGAGCTTCGTAGCCCAAGAACAGATCGCAAAGGGCGACGTAGCCAGCGATGTGTAATATGGAGGCGGGAGTAAAGTTATGCAGCTGGAGGCCGTAGAACTCCAGGAGCTCGCGGAGGAACGGATGGATTGGAAATCCAAGCCCCCTTAATAAGTAAGGGACAAGGCATACCCGTTCCCCCATGGATGGGCTGGGAAAGCTCTCCGCTTGCTCCCCACCGTTGTAAGTGGCAAGTCCGGCTCGAACGGGGACCATATACGCTGGAGGGAGAAACCCCTGAGTCTGTAACTCTACTAATTGGCTGTGGGGGACAGAACACTTCTTCCAATTGCTTGGCTTAGGGCTACGGGAGCGAGAGGAGGAGCTGCGATGGCCGGCCATGATGGGATGGACTTTTTCGGGCGCGCTCCGATGGATACTCGCTGTGGGAGGATGGTGTGATCTGGATCTGAGGATTCCCGTCTCTTTAAATAGACGATTTACTCACATGGTTAGGGTGGCAAGTGTAAAAATGCCCCGACTTCTCGCATTCGCTCAACACATGGAGGATAGCCATTATTAGGTGCAGAAGCCAAGGAGTGGAACATTCATGGGAAGCCGAACACTACTCGACAGGTATTCAGAATTTGGAGAAGAACCCGCCTTACAATGCCGAAGACAATCTGCGCGCCGGACTCATCGTCATTGAAGCCTGGTTCAGGGCTACTGAGGGAGTCCTGGATTAGGGGGTCCCCGGATAGCCGGACTATATCCTTTGGCCGGACTGTTGGACTATGAAGATACAAGATTGAAGACTTCGTCCTGTGTCCGGGTGGGTCTCTCCTTTGCATGGAAGGCAAGCCTGACAATTCGGTTATGTAGATCTACTCCCTTGTAACCGACTCTGTGTAACCCTAGCCCTCTCCGGTGTCTATATAAACCGGAGGGTTTAGTTTATAGGACAACAACAATCATAATCATAGGCTAGCTTCCAGGATCAGAATAGTTATTTGGATCACGGTCGCCTATATAGGACCCGATGGACTAGTTCCCGAACTCCCCCAACCTGTGTAGAAAAAAAACACTCCCCGTCCACCACCTCCCCCGATCCTCAACCTTCCCCCGATCTCTCTGCTGCCAGGCGCCAGCGCCGTGCATCTCTCCCCGCTCCTCGATCTCCTAGCACCGCCGCTCCCCACTTCCCCTACCTCCCGGCGCCGCCGTGCCCACTTCCCCTGCCTCCTGGTGCCGCCGCTCCCCTCCACCGCGCTTCCCCAACCTCCAAACGCCACTGCCCCAACCTCCGGCATGCAACCAGGCTGCCTTCCGCCGCCGCCCCTTGCTCCGGCGTGCCACCCATCGCCCTGGCTCCGGCACGTCTCCCACCGCCGCAACCCCGGCCCCGGTGTGCCTCCCGCCATCGCCTTCTCTCCAGCATCCGCGACCACCCGTGACCAGCGATGGCACAACCAGCTACAGATCCACTGGGATTCGCCTCCACTCCTGTCCATAGTCGCGTGACTCGTGGCAAAACAGGGCCCCCGCGCCAAAAAACACAGTGTCCACTCCTATGAAAATGCTCCTCCAATATCTTCAGGAGGCGAGTGTTCTTCATGTTCTGCACTTGTGCCCAGCTTCTTCTGAACTTCTGTTTGTTTCATACGTAGTGATTTTGTCCTGAAAATTAGACTATGCATATATTCCTTCAGCTTAGTAAATAGTTTGTCTAGAAACTGGTACTACTGTTTGTTACTTTTACATAATTCTTAGATGGTTGTTAGCCTAAATCAGTAGGCACCGAGCTCAAAAACTGTGAAACTGAAACTCTGCACACTGCTCTAGCAGACAACAAGAGATGCTCTAACTGAAAATCTGAAACTCGATTGTGTCGCGGGTGCCTAACCATGTTCGTCGATGCAGCTCTGATCACAAACTCTTTATTTTGCCTTGTGAAATCGATGCAGGTGTGGGCATCCGGTCACGGAGAGATGTGTGGAGTGCTGCATTCCGCTCGTTGTTGACCACGTGGCCGCAAACAGCCGAGATTATTGTCGTGTGTGGACTGCAGCAACGACCGAATCCGACCTTCACCAGCATCACCATTCTTCCTTCTCCTATTCACCAATGTGCATCGCCCGTCATGGGTTAAGACATTGCTCGGACACTTCGAGGTGCCATCGATGGATGTCATGTCAAAAAGATTCGATTTCTTCGGCTTTATTGCTGGGTGGAGCATCGCAACCTCTGCTGAGACCGGACCTACCTTCCAGGTATATATGCTTGTAATGATTCTCCCAACCGATTCAGCAATCCCTTTTTCCTAAGCATTGAACCTGTTAGACATTACTTACAGCCCAAGACTTGTTTATTTCTCTTGCGCAACCATTAGGCAGAAAATATACCTATAAGATAGATTAAGCCTTCAATGCCAATGGTAGATCTCGCTGGTTCTAACAATCTTTTGAACATTGATGATTTTGTGTTGCAGCTTGCACTGGCACTAGTCTCATGCATATACTTTCTCAATGACAAGATGAAAAACCTTGGCAGGGCGTCTGCTACAGGGTTAGTTAGCACCTGCATAGAAACATACATACGAGTACTCCCTTGGTCATTATTAGTCGCACACATATAGGGTGTTTAATCCTCCTCTATACTTGCAGGCTTGGACTCTTTGCGAGCGGTTGGATAGTAGGTTCGCTGGTAGTCCCAGTGATCCTGACATTTATTTTGCTGCGTACTTGGTGTCTGGAGCTCCTTACTTCGCTGGTCGCTTATGTATTTTTATTCTTGGGCTGCATCCACAGGGATCGGACAATCTTTTTGCCTTGTGAGGTTTCTGAATGAACAGGTTTCACTAAATAAAATAGAAGAGTAATTATGATTGTTTGTTCCAGACTGCAACCAAGCTAACTAGCTGCCCTTGTTTTTCAGTATGGATAGATTGTTTCAAGAGGAATTTACTGCACTTTTATTATGGTCGGGTTTCAGAAGTAAGCTAAAACAATTTGGTTTGCAGTAGGTTCAGGCAAGTCTTTTGTGTTTGTTTCAAGGTTCAGAAGTAAATGAAGTACTAGCTAGTTTAATGTAGTAGTTTTTCAGAGCTCAGATTTTGACGCCTCTGATGATTCTTTTGTCTAATACACACAGTTGAATCTCCAAGTTATAAGATTCTGTCAGTGTTGAAGATCAAGATTACTTTCAAACTGCAACCATCGTCTACTATTTGGTTGTCCTTTCCATTGCCCCTCGAGTAGCATCGTCTGTTGTTTCTTTCGCCAACAGAGCACCACTCTCTCACGATGAAGTTTCCTAATCGAGTCTCAGACTGTAACAACCTAATTTGGACTTGTTTTAGGAATGATCGATAGATCGGTCCAAATTCTAACTGTTGATTATCCACTTGGGAGTTAACATAATAGTTCACGCCTTCACGGCATGCTTCAGACTCCAATCCATCGTTGTTGTTCCCAGAGAGGAACACGTACAGGTCGTGGGTCGCTGGCAGGAGATAAGAATTACAGGCATCAGGTCACTTAGCTTCCATTGTTTTGTGGGCAAAAGGTTATCAAAGTTCTCACAATTTTTTTTGGTAAAAAGTATAGAAATTCATGGAAGTTTGATTTGTGTATGCTTGTGAGACTGAAACCTTTTTCAGTTGATGTCAGCCTAAAAAATGTGGATATGTTGTGCGTGTGTGTAGTACACCGAATTGAAAAAGACTATTTTCTGTCATGTAGATCAAAGAAAGAACATAGAAAATTTAAAAATGTGGATACACACATTTTCTATGTATGAGCAAAAAACAAAGAAAAATGCATAATTTCTCCTTTATTTTCCTCTTTGTGATTGTGTGCTCTCCCCGTGTTTTTATAAAATGTCCACAATGAAAGAAAATGTGCCCTCTTCCCTGTGTGGTGTCCGCATTTGGTTGCTTCATAAAAAAAGTCAGTGAAGTTCAAGTATTATTGTTGCTGAAAAAAGTTCAAAAATAAAAGAACGAGGAGTTCCCAAAGTTTGGTGCGTGCGTCAACACTAGAAGTTCATAAAAAAGATGCTCAAGAGGAATGATAAAAAATATTAGTTGATATGACAACCCCTTCGAGTCTAAAAATGAAAACCAGCAAAGTTCAACAAAAACCCCACTAATCCTAGAGTTAAAAAAATAAACAGAAAAGGTTAAAAAACCAGGGAACATTCATGAGATATGTGTAGAAGTTCAGAGGGAGCTACGAGAGAATTTTCAAAGAATACAAAATATTTAGGCACAAAAAAGAACAAACTTGCTTATTTCATGTAACAAAAACTTTAAAAATTCAAGGGGGGCGGATTTAAAAGTAGAGACTCAAGAGACATGATGTGTAGAGAAGAAAATTTCAACGGTGTAGACTTGAGTAATTCATGGTGGAAAAACAAATAAAAAACAAGAAGTTAAAATTCAATTAACATGCCAGTTCAAGAACTCCATAAAAAGAATTTTCCCATTTCTAAAAAAAACTAGATGTTCAAATTAAAATAACGGTGTGGTTCATTTTTTATAAAATAATAGGATTTTTCCTGTTACTAACCAATAAAAGTAGGAACTTCAAACTTTAAAAATGGTGAAGTTCAACATCTATAAAAAATCAGATTTTTCTCATTATTAAAAGAATAAAACCAAGAAAAATCAGGTTTCTCATTACTAGAGGATAAAACCAAGAAGTTTAAATCTACTCTCAAATGACAAAAATTTGTAACATTCGTCTACATGAAAAAGATGCTCCTATTCATAAGCTTTCCAACCGTATATTATATGCTATATTCCAATGAATGGTTTAAAATTTTTATGTATACTATTAAAAACACATTTTTACCCATTCAAGAAATATTTTGAACCGTCGCGAGTATGAAAAACTGATCAACACGAAAAAGCTGTGTGTTTTCAACAACTTTCCATCGGTATATCATTTTCTCAATTCCAGTAAGTGATTTTGGAGTTACGGGCAAAAAACAGAACGTCAAAACAGAGTGAAATTCAAATAGACATGCCCGAGAAGTTCAACTACTTCGCGTAGTGCGTTTCCATTCGCAATGAAGGCAGAAATCATGATCTCGTCATTTCTCTAATTTACTTCAAAACGGCAGGAATATCATTTTTGTAACTTCAAGTCCTCGATCGGAGAAAGTTAAAAAAAATATTGTGAGAGAGGATTGTACAAAAAGAATATCATTTGTGTAACACTCACGAAATGAATGAGAAAATTACCGAAAATACATCACAGAAGTTCAATGTGAAAACAGCAAGGACTTCGACTACTATAGTGAATGAATTTGAGATGAAATTTTTTTAAAACCATCGCGAGTATGGAAAAATGATCAACACGGGAAAATTGCATGTTTACAACAGCTTTTCACCGATATATTACTTGCTCAATTCCGGTGAGTGGATGGAGATCTACGAGAAGTGGATGAAGATCTACGAGCAAAAAAAAGCACATGAAAAATAGAGTGAAGTTCAAGTAGACATGTCGAGAAGTTCACGTTCTTCACGCGGTGCATTTTCGAAGAAACTATTTAGCGATAAAGGCAGAACGAGTGATCTCGCCATTTTCAAAATTACTTGAAAACGACTAGGAATCATAGAAAATCATCAACATGAAAAAGTTTCGCATTTTTCTTAGCTTTCCAACGGTATATTATTTGCCTCATTCCGGTAAAGTTTGTACAAATTACAGCGAAAATATGTGTTTAGCCATTTTTAAAATTGACTTAAAACAGTAAGGAATTGGGAGAAACAATATATAGAAAAAAGTTTCACATTTCCTCAAGCTTTCCAACGCCGTATCATTTGATGCATTCGGACGTACGGTTAAAAAATTAGATAAAAAATACGAACTTGGTGGAACTTGTATCGTTTTCTAAATTACTTTTAAACCGTTCAAAATTAGAAAACACTTTCTACATGAAAAAGTAGCGCATTTTCATAAGCTTTCTAACGCCATATTATTTGCCTCAATTGGATTGGACATTTAGAAATGACATTAAAAATACGAACTTGGCTGTTCGGTTTGTGAAATTTTACGGTTTTCCAAATTACTCTTTAACCATTGGGAATTAGAGAAAACTTTCAACATGTGGAAGGAGCGGTTTTGAAGCAGCTTTCCAACGCCATATTATTTGCCTCATCCCAACAAACGGTTTAGAAATGTGATCGAAAATACGATTCACGTTTTTTGTATGAAGAAAAAACGGTTTTCAAAACTACTCTTAAACCACTTACATTTTGCCAAACATTTAACTTGGGTCATGATACTGGTGTCCATAGCTTTCCAACGGTATATCGCAAGCCCTATTTGGGTAATGTTGACGGAAGTTCAACCTAGCACTAGGAGAAGTTTAGGTCGAACAACTCAGGCAGTAAAATTGCAAAAAACGCAATTTCATCATGATCCGAGAGAAAAATCCTCTAATGAGCGAGATTCATATTTAAAACCGGTATTTAGTTGCTAAAAACGGTTCTAGATTACACTAACATCATATAGAACACGACTAATAAGAATAAATCACGGGGGAAGCCACAGTTGCGAAGATAGCCTAAAGGTCGGGTTCGTACACAAAGAAGTCCAGGCGCGTTACTTATGCAGTTCAGGTTGTGATCAGAATAGTGTTTATGTATATATATATATATATATATATATATATATATATATATATATATAGAGAGAGAGAGAGAGAGAGAGAGAGCATGGATTTGCTATCAACAACAACTAGAGTGTGTGCTATCGGAACCGTTGATGCTCTTTGAGATCCGCACTTTTTGTGGATAAGGTTCCGAATTTCTGAATTGTTGATTTTCGCCATGACCGAAGAGGAAAGGTTTGAGCGGTACTTTATGCTAGTGTACACCCTGTATGGAAGCCTAGCGGCTGACATGTCAGTGCATTTGAGGGCGATAGCAGCGGCTCCTTTCTTCTACGGCAGAGGGCGACAGGAACCATTTTTGGTAATCAGCTACAGGGTCTACTTCCAGTCATTTTTAGCAAGAGTTCCATGCTGCGTTGCCCTCATGCTGGTATTGAAACCTGCCATTTTTTGGATTGGTCAATGTAGTATGCAAGGTTTGGCACCGTTTGGCGCGATGACTGGATGCGTTTGGACGGCTCTTTTATGTTGCAGCAGGGAAAGTCTCGTTGAATGCAGCCCCCCAAAAAACGTACGTGAGTAATTGCCTACGATGCACAGCGCCGTCCAACTGCGCCTCCCTCTGGACCCCACCGTCCATCCGGATGCAATGAATTGCGCCACGTTTTCAGCTTTCTTGTTTTTGCTTTTATGGATTTTCAGTTAGGAAGAAGCAGTAATAGTCTTGAGCTAAATAAATCTATTCATGGGAATAAGTGATATGGAAGCTGAATATTTCTGGCGTATGGTTAAGTGCACACTGAATATTGAGATCGATCGTATTTCTTTCAGTGATGCATGAGCTGTGAAGTTTAGCTTCGTTTAGCTTCTTCAAATATATTTATGTTTCGTAGTGCTACAGAAACTGTGGACCACTTGTTCCTTTTGCACCCTGTTTACAAAATTTGTAGAATGTGACTAAGTGCACAATGAACCTTCAGTTATTTTTCATGTTTCTTCTAATGGTTTGTTTGGTTCAATTTCTGAAGATTACTGGAGATGTTAGAAATTTGATGGTTGTTGGACTAGTGGCTTTATTTTGCACTATTAGGAACCTGTAATGTACATTGGTTTGTTTGGTTCAATTTCTGAAGATTACTGGAGATGTTAGAAATTTGATGGTTGTTGGACTAGTGGCTTTATTTTGCACTATTAGGAACCTGTAATGTACATTGTCTTATCAGTTTCTAATGGTGGACTGGATTGGATACTCAGGTGTTGCTGCGGGGTGTAGCAGAGAGGCTGCTAGAGCTATGGAATCTGTCTGAAGATGATGAAATGCTTCTAACAAGTTCCTCCTCTCTGTACTTTGGCTTCTAATAATACATGATTCTGTTCTCATGTCAATTTGGTGGCTTTCTGCTGTAACAAAGTTCACCATGTAATGTATTGTTATCCCTAAAAAAATGTATTGTTGGGCACAATATATATTTTCTCCCGGTCGATCGACTGCAATGTCTCTGAATTTCACATAACTTTTACCGTGGTCCTTGATTCACTTACAGAATCATATGTCTCTGTGTTGTTGACAATGTGATACTATGTTCCTATATTTTGCAGAGTTTATTTCTGCTGTTCTTTCCTATGTATTTCGTTTTCCGGATGAATGGAACTACAAAAAGCTAGTACCGCACAGCCGACACGAGATCAATCATCTACCTGAACTTAATCCTGTATAAAAGTGAGTGTATGCACAGAGAGATCGGCAAGCTTTTGTCTTCGTATGTCTGAACTAGGAAGTGGCACGTCAAGTGGATGTCAGATAAAAAAAATGCAGGCTCCATCTTGGTCCTGAACACTCACACCCTAATGGTGGATGAAATCCTTTCGTTGCAGGAACCCTAGCTAGCTAGCTACAGATGGAGCACTTATAGATCAAGCCGCCATGAGTGTCTCCACTCGAGCTCTGGGATGGGATGGCGCCGTCGCCAGCGCCGGGCAACCTCCACTGCAGCCGCCGGCGAAAGGATTCGCTCGCCACCTCCCCGGCTGGCGTCTCCGTCTTCTTGAGTCCTATGTTCCAGAGAGACCTCCCGATGTCAACGCCACGTGTGTTCGCCCGCATCGCGGCGCTGATCCGTAGCTAAAGATAACAGTCTAGTAGCAGCCTCCATTAATGTGAGGAGGCAGGCAGCATCTCCATTGGTCCTATGGTTGGAAGGAGGTACATTGTCGGGCCCCAATTCGAGTCAACCAGATGCACGAAACCTAAGCTACAACCAAACATCCACAGTTCAGAAGGCATCAAAGGCATCAAGGCCAGCGTCCAAGAGGTGGCTGCCCTTAGCCCTCTCCTCCCCCTTCTCTACAACCAGCAACGCAGTTCGGGTTTCATTGTAACAAGGGGATGGATCCGTCTCGAGATCGTAGTGCAAGCAGGGCAAGCAACCACGTTAGCGCTGTTCCGACTGAAAACGTGTTTGCAGGAGCCATCGTCCCTGCTTCCGTCGACGTCACTAGTGTTCCAGCCATTCAGAGCAGTGGGCAGCAGGTAATTACCATCCATCCTGCTGCCAAAAAATGCCAGCGTAAAAAAAAGATTCCTGTAATCAGAAGAGAAAACACTCGTCAGCACAGATCCCCTGCCGCCTTATTTTGACAGCTCCTTGCGCGTTGCAATGGGCAAAGGATAATCTAGGAAATCAAGTTCTTTATCTACGTCGCATGAGCTAGTGTGCATGCTTAGATATTATCGATTGATCCACAACGAAATTGCTAACTCATTGCTCAGATTAAGAAAGCAAACGGGAGCATGACCCCATCGGGCGAGAAAAACGGCGATGGCAGTCACTGCAGGATAGCTCCTGCGGCTCGGACTGGATTCCTCAACTAGTTCGATGTACACACTATGGGGAGAAATTCATACCTTAGATCTGATGTGTGCCGCCGCACTAGGAGGGATCGCAGTTCGTCGATCTCCAACTGCTATCTGGGCTTCTAGCACCAGAGCAAATGCCCAACCTCGTGTACGGCTGGGCATATCTTTTCAAGCCTCCTCGTGAATCCGAGCACGGGCCGGCCTCCCCGGTCAGCCTGACTACCTACAAGTGGATCCCGACAAGAAAGCCCAGGAAACCTCTGAACCCGGGATTCGAGGACTCACGAGATACGTTGGTTGGTCGGTGCAGGTATTTTTTTGTTTGACTTTGCCCAGTAGAATCTTTGTTTTTTCTGCCGCCCCTACTTCGTACTCCTGTTTTTCTTTTGAGGTGGCCCTTCCCAGTTCAACTGCTCGTACGGGCCTCCCTGTACCAGCGAAGACACCACGCCTCCTTCCTTTGGCCTGATCTACTTGACTCTTTCCTGCCGCTCGCAGCCCCGCTATGCAGTAGGGGTATGAGTTGGGAAAATTAAATTCAGAAGTAGTTGATTTTTATTTTCAAATAGGTTTGAACTAGGGGTGTGAGTTAGGAGCATACAAAAATTATGAAACATTTGACGGAGCTGGGAAAGTGAGAAGAAAATTATGGGTAAAGTATCGAAGCTCAAGCTCGGGGCAGAAAAATGAACACGTTTTTGAAGGAGGTTGACAAGGAATTTGGAAAGCATTTGAATAAAATATAAAGAAGGCTCCAAAGATTTTCAGAAAATTTTCAAAAGATTCATTTCGATGTGAAAAGCTGAATGACATGTTAAAGCAAAACAACCTTTTTATGGCCTTAATTTTTGCGCAAATCGGCGTGCGTGAGGTACAGACTATATAGAAGGAGGATTATCAATCATCAAGATGGCGGGGCCCTGCCCCTGGGGGGTATGGGGTGCGTACATTTAAAAGGCCCCACAAATCTCTGTGTCTGAGATCATAACACAACAAAAAGGGAGGGGTCACCCTCGGTGAGATGGGAGGGGGGGCTGTTTTGGTTCTTTCGAGAGATGCTTAATCATGGGGAAAAAGGGGCGACTGTTCCGCGGGTGTCGCGATGAGTGTACACCCCTGCCGTCAGACCACATGCAGGGTCGATTGTTTTCTCTGCTGTATACATATGGCCCTGCAAGGTTCCTTGCACGCAACAGAGGGTTCTCTCACATTGGAGTGGGTGGGGTTCCGACGATAAAAGAGGAGGGTTCTCGTTCTCGAGATGGCGGAGAGGTACCAACTATATAGAAGGAGGGTTATCAATCATCAAGATGGCGGGGCCCGGGGGGTTGTATGGGAGTGCATATAGGAGTTCCAACGTTATATAGACATAGGTTTGGGGGGATGCATATAGGCGCATGGGTGTTGCACGGGTTCCTTGCGCACAAAAGGAGGGTTCTCTCGAGAGAGATGGCGAGGACTGCGGGGGGGGGGGGGGGTATGGGAATGCATATAGGATGTCCGACGTCACATGCATATGGTTTTGACCATGCGAAGAAGAATACTCGCCTATCCATATACATATGGTATTGACACGTCTCGTTCATGGCGAGCAAATGACATGACAAGGGGGCGATTCAGTGCTACGGTATCAGTTGTCTATGACACCGACATCCATTTTCGGCATCGCTGTCCTCACGCATCTCAGAGGGGTAGCTCAATTGGTGTGCGCGAGGTTATAACACAATATAAAGGAGGTTTCTCCATCGGTGAGATGGTGGTGTTGTTTGGTTCTTTCGGGAGATGCCTAATCATACACACGCGAGGCTGATTGGGAATGGAAAAAAGGAGCAATTGTCTCGTGGGTGACGCGATGAGTTTACACCCCGTACTGCAAGGTTCCTTACGCGCAATAGAGGGTTCCCCCAATCGGAGTGGGTGGGGTTCCGACAATAAAGAAGGACGGTTCTCGCTCTTGAGATGGCGAGGACTGGTGGGGGCGCATGGGTGGGGTTCCGGCATCGCCGTCCCCGTGAATGTTCGTCATGGATCTCAGAGGGGTAGCTCAAATTGGTGTGCGCGAGGGTATAACACAATATAAAGGAGGGTTCTCCATCGGTGAGATGGCGTGTTGTTTGGTTCTTTTGGGAGATGCCTAATCACGCACACGCGAGGCTGATTGGGAATGGAAAAAAGGGGCAACTGTCCCGTGGGTGACGCGATGAGTTTACACCCCTGCCGCGAAGAAGAAGACTTGTCTATCCATATACATATGGTTTTGACATGTCTCATTCATGACAAGAAAATGACATGACAGGGGGCGATTCGGTGCTACGGTATCAAATGTCTATGAAACCAACATCTGAGAGAGGTAGCTCAATTTGTGTGCATGAGGTTATAACACAATATAAAGGAGGGTCTCCATTCGGTGAGATGGTGGTGTTTGTTTGGTTCTTTCGGGAGATGCCTAATCATGCACCCGCGAGGCTGATCGGGAATGGAAAATAAGGGCCAATTGTCCCATGGGTGACGCGATGAGTTTACACCCCTACTGCAAGGTTCCTTACCCACAATAGAGGGTTCCCCCCATCGGAGTGGGTGGGGTTCCGACAAAAAAGAAGGACGGTTCTCGCTCTCGAGATGGCGGGGACTGGTGGGGGGTGGGAGTGCATATAGGCGCATGGGTGGGGTTTCGGCATCGTTGTCCCCGCGAATGTTCCTCACGCTTCTCAGAGGGGTAGCTCAATTGGTGTGCGCGAGGTTATAACACAATATAAATGAGGGTTCTCCATCGATGAGATGGGGGTGTTGTTTGGTTCTTCCGGGAGATGCCTAATCATGCACACGCGAGGCTGATTGGGAATGAAAAAAAGGGGCAACTGTCCTGTGGGTGTGACGCGATGAGTTTACACCCCTACTACAAGGTTCCTTACGCGCAACAGAGGGTTCCGACAATGAAGAAGGACGGTTCTTGCTCTCAAGATGGCGGGGGACTAGGGCGGGTGGGAATGCATATAAGCGCGTGGGGGCTGCATGGTTCCTTGCGCGCAAAAAGAGGGTTCCCCCCATTGGCGTGAGCGAGGTACCTAGAAAATAAGAGGTTCTCACACACACCCCCTGCCGAGTTTGTCCCTGTTATATCAACCTGAAACAATTCAGGAAGAGAATTATGCCAGATTTACATGTAAATACTTAGGTTCTGTCATATGGTGAGATCAATACTAAAACATCTATTTAAACATCTGCTACGTTACTAAGTGACGAGATCATAGAAAAGAAGTGTTTCGCCTCATGTTGTATGAACGGTTCTAACAATGTCAGGGGAGGGTTCTCGTTCACTTGTAGGATGGTTTATCGCTATTGTTTGCGTGCATATAGTGGGCGTGCCTGTCGACCTACACTAGTAGAAAAAGGGTCAAACGTGAAGCACATTAGTGCCGGTTTGAATTAGAGCCGGCACTAATGTGTACATTAGTGCCGGTTCGTGGCGGCGATCAATAGTACCGGTTCGTGGCGAACCTTTAGTATCGGTTCATGCCACGAACCGGTACTAAAGAGGCTATGTCAGCCTGCGATCAGACTATGGCCCCACCATCACCATTTAGTGCCGGTTCGTACCACGAACCGGTACTAATGAGGTTATGGCAAGCTGTTTTTAGTCCCACCTCGCCAAGAGAGAGGCAGTATGAGCGGTTTATAAGCCGTGAGTGCACAGACAATGACGAAGAGTTGCAATGCTCACCTACATGTTGATTAGCTTCAAGCCATTCGGAATAGTGTAGACTGCACTACAGCATAGATTGCACTGAGTTATGTGCAGTGCAGTCTACACTATTCCGAATGGCTTGAAGCAAATTAACCAGCATTGCACCTCTTTTTTATTTTTAATAACTTATTTAAACTCCGAACTTCTTTTGTGTTCATTATGCAGCATTTAAAGCGACGTCATCAATTTACAACATGTTCTGACATCATTTGTTGTTTTTCGGTCATTTACCTAATTGTTCAGTATGCAGCATTCAATTTCCAGAAGAAAATAAATAGAAGAAAATAAATAATGCAGAAAATAAAAAACTATACAAAAAAATTACTCAAAAATAAATAGAAGGAAATAAATAATGTAGAAAAGAAAAAACTATACAAAAAATACTCAAAAATAAATAGAAGAAAATAAGTAATGCAGAAAAGAAAAAACTATATAAAAACTGGACGCACTTCGTGTACAAACTGGACAAACTCTTTCCGAGTATCAGGGTTTCGGAGTCCGGAGTGGGTACTAATGTACAACTTTCACCGAAGCCCAGAGTGGGTACTAATGTGCATCCCACCAATCAGGAAGAATCACACGGATCGTGTGTTTCTTCCTAGCTCTTGCGAGTCGTTGGATCAAGGGTGTGTTTCTTCCTAGCTCATGTGAGTTGTTGGATCGAAACTACCACAATCACTTTGTGAGCCAGACGACCCTATATATAGCCCACCTCTCGCCTTCCCTGCATAAGTCTTTCAGTTCATCGACTACATACATCTATCAGTTCATCGACTGCATACATCTACCAGTTCATCGACTGAATACAAATCATTTGGATTCGCCATCATACGTCCAACCGTGCATTTGATATGCATATATATGCATCACGAGTCACGGTAGGGCTGTATGATTGCGATACCAATTGGTTTGTTCTAGATCCGACATAAAAGGTTTGATACAACTTCTTTTTTGTGACATAAGAGCTATCTCTCCTCCTACCTATTTTAGTTACACAACTACCTATTTGTGCCAAATTTTCACTTTTGTTGTTGCTCTTGCATCATAAGCATCCATGTTAACTAGACTTACAAGTTACTCAAAAATAAATTGAAGAAAATAAATAATGCAGAAAAGAAAAAACAATATAAAAAACTACTCAAAAATAAATAGAAGAAAATAAATAATGCAGAAAAGAAAAAAAACTATATAAAAAATTTGTTGGCGCGCTGCCCAGTGGGCCTGCCAGACCTAGGGTGTGTAAATGCAGGCCCAGAAGGGCCAGCAGGCTCACAGGGCAGCGCACCCTAATTAATTAGGCCCAGAAGCCTGCTATATAGAGAAGCTTGAAGGAGTAGCCGCGGCTGGGTTTATAAACCAGTGCGGCTGCCCTTCGCTCGGCGAGGTGGGACTAAACATTGTGCACCGCGGGTGGCAGCGCACAACCTTTAGTACCGGTTGGTGGCTCCAACCGGTACTAATGGGGGGTCTTTAGTAGCGGTTCGTGGCACGAACCGGTACTAAAGGGGTCGTTTCCCGCCCCTTGGCCTGACGAAAATTGGCCTTTAGTACCAGTTGGTGGCTCCAACCGGTACTAAAGACCCCTCCTATATATATGGCACCTACGAAAAAATCAGTTCATCGACCACCAGTAGTTCTTCTCGATCCAAACTTCTTCGCCGCGCGCCCGTCGCCCCATCGCGCGCCGCCGTCGCCGCCCGTCGCCGTCACCGCCCGACCCGTCGCCCCCGCCGCGCCCGTACGTCGCCGCCGCCTCTCGCCCGCCGCCGCTCGTACGCTGCCGTCCCCCGGTCGTACGTACACACACACATTGTTAATTTTTACTTATTTTCTATTTTCTTTTGTTTAGATTAATGTTAGATAAATTACGTAGATAATAATGTTAGAATGTTAATGGTTAGATGAATTATATGGAAAATATGTTAAATATTAATGTCAAATATATTTTACATGAATTAGAACAAGTTGAACTGTTGAATTAGTATAGCTAGATATTAATTAGGTATATATATGAGATTATTTGAACTAGTTGAATTAATATAACTAGTTTATTTTTAGTATGAAAATTAATATAACAAGTTTATTTTTAGTAAGAAAATTTAGGTATATGAGATTTGATGATCTAATCAAAATATTACTATATAGAACTATCTACTTTATTTTAGTAAGAAATTAATAGAACTAGTTTATTTTTAGTAAATGCTTAGTTGAATTAATAGAACTAGTTTATTTAGTTGAATTAATAGAACTAGTAAGTGTTTAATGTTTCACCTATATATAAACATATATGTTAGATATTAGATGAATTAGTTCAATTAATTAGTTGAACTAGTTAGTTGAATTAGTTTAATTAATTAGGCCCAACAGGGCCAGGATGCAGGCCCGTTAGCCCAGTAGGCCCAACAGGGCATCACAGAAGAGGTAGGCCCAGAAGGCCTGCTATATAGAAAAGTAATGTCAATTGTTAGAGATGAATATAGTTAGATATATTAATGTCAAATGTTAGATGAATATATATTTGGCTAGTCACCTATATGAACATAGGTGTTTAATGTTTCACCTATATGAACATAGGAAATGTCATCTGACGACGAAAAAGATTTCATTATGTGCGAACACTGTGAAGACCAGCGCGGCCTGTGCGACCAAAATTTACCTTGTTGATGGTAGGCGCTTCAGCATCAAGCTGGATGAGACATTCGAAGTTGATACAGTAAGTCACTTTGTTAATTATTATTTGAATGCAAAACTTATGCTTCATTTGCTTCAACTTATAATTTTAAATTTTCACTATTCTACTAGCATCCCCTGCCATGCAAGAATTTTTGTCTTGGATAAGATAGGTTTTAGTGCTATAGATGATATGGAGGTAAAGAGAGTTTACTTGAAGACGAAGCATGGGTATACTTTCAACGTCAAATTATATAATGGAGACACATACACCCATTTTGAATGCAAAACTTGGCAAGCACTATGCAAGGCTTATGCATTTGAGCCTGATATGGTTATCACCTTTGATATTCGTCCGGAAGATGATATTGAAAGTAATATAGACATCTGGGTCGATGTGCAAACGCCTCCAGTTCTATCATTTGGTGAGTTTTTCTCAACCATGCATGCATATGTTTATGTCTTTGATACAGTTTATTCAAAAATAGTTGACAACTAATTTGTATTGTCAGCTTATTTTGGTTCAAGCAAACATGTCCGGCGCTTGGTAGACAGGACCTACTACTGCCCCGGGGCTCAACTAAACTGCGAGGAGATAAGTCATTATGTTTCATGGCTTGAGGATCTTAATATTGTCAAGACAAATTTTTTTCCTAAACTTAGAAATGTTAGTACTCAAAACGTGCGACCAATGGTGATCGTATTGAACTACGGTCACATCTATAATCAAAAGATGGTAAGATTTTAAATATTTGTCCTTAATTAGTGCATCTTTTGCATACATTATTTTTGAAGCTAAATTTTCATTGCTTAGTATATTAATTACTATACGATGTTCTTCAACAAGGACTTCCGATGACAGTTATGCCTCAGTGGATCGAGACAAAAGGTCGCATGTCAATGGTTAGCTTACGACCAAGATTTCCTACATTGCACATGAGTGCATTCAGGATTTCTGAAAGCAAAGAATACTTAATAGTGAAAGATTGGAGCAAAATTGTTAACGATCGCAGAGAAGTAGTAGAGGGCAGCAAGGAGAAGCGCAACCCAAGATTAGGAGACAGATTCATCTGCATGCTCCAGTATGATGAATCAGGAGAGCTATACATGTTCTATGCTATTCTACCTGAGAGGGAGCAGCAGGATCAGTAGCTACTAGTTCATGCTCTTAATTAGTAGTTGTCTCATGTCCGTGTCCTGAACTTCGATGTTGGTGATGATTATGTTGAACTTGATGATATCTTTGCTTCTGTTACAAAGTGAATGTTTTCTCTTTAAGCTAGCCAGCGTTGATGATGATTAGATAGCTAGCGGTAATGACTATGATGATTAAATAGTGGTAATTAGACGACTATGATGATTTTTAGCTAGCTAGAGTTTATTTATTTATTAATATGCGATGATGATGATGATGACGACGACTACAACTCATTATAACGTAAAACAATCCTAAACTAAATTGATAACACAAATTTAATTGAAAAATACAAAATAAAACAAAAACCCACAACCATTTAGTACCGGTTGGTGTTACCAACCGGTACTAAAGGGCTCCCGGCCCCCGGAGCTGGCTCGTGCCACGTGGTTGCCCTTTAGCACCGCTTCGTGCTAAACCGGTACTAAAGGGGGGGGGGGGGGCTTTAGTGCTGAACCTTTAGTGTCGGTTCCTAAACCGGCACTAAAGGGCCTTACGAACCGGTGCTATTGCCCGGTTCTGCACTAGTGCTAATCATGCACTTGTAGTATATACCGAACTCTCACCCTATAACAATCCTCTCTCTATCTCTCCCTATCTACCACCCAACAACTCTCTAATCCTCCATAATACAGACAAACACGTACCTAGAAAATAAGAGGTTCTCACACACACGGAAGGAAGTGCCTATTGTGCGGCTACTTCCGGTGCCTAATGTAGACAAAGGTTCCATGAGATATATTGATGCAGCGATTCATTCGCAACAAATTAGGAAATGGGGAAGACAAATGTCAACTCACTGCATCAAGAAATTACTTCTTCAAAAAATCTTGCACGCGCGCGATGTATGGAGTCTATTTTATCACCCCACGTATATAGATAGTTCAAAAAATCTTGCACGTGCGTGATGTATGGAGTCAAAAGAAGGTGCCCTCCAAGCAGTATGTGTGGTCATCGTAGTGCAAAACGGAGGTTCCTATGTATCGTTGCGGTGATACGTTGATGAGTGGTGTGCGGTGAAGAAAGGGTTTGCATGCACAGAAAGAGGGGCCCCCTCGTCAGGAATGAAAGGTTCTGACATTGTCATAGGACTGTTCGTGTGCACTATTGGTCAATCGCTCTCTCCCTCTTTCACCTCAACATCTGATATACTGCTAAACAGATGAGTAGGATGCTCGTGTATGGGTTGTTCTCACAATGCAAAATCGAGGTTCCACGTGACCTATCAATGCGGTCGATTGGGAGGGGGGCATTCACCCATAAAATGGTTCCCAAACCTAACGATCGCGTGCACTTGAAATATAGCCGACCATCAGTGTTTAGATTATTTTATCAAATAAGACAGAACAGGCTGTTATACTTGACGTATCATAAAAGTTATTTGATCAAAGACATACAAGTTCTGAAGAAATAGGGTGCACAAAAAACATCAGTCTGTTTTCCCTAGCTAAATCGGAGAATGGTATCAAAACACATTCAGTTAAACACTGCAATTTGCTTGCATCGAGCTTCTGATTCAAGGAAACAAGCATTGCATGGGTACACCTTGTAGTCGACGGCGATTCTGGGCTTGTCGGCGGGGCCAGGGATGACCTTGAAGGGCCACGGCTTCATGTCCTGCCTAATTAAAAACTGGAATTCAGAAGCCTAAAAACCATGGGAGCAAAGCAATGTATACAGAAATTGTAAATTGTTAAATATGCAGATAGATTCAGTGATCTGTTCTATAATACATAGGGAAGATTACTGTTTGAAAATGCTAGAATAGTTTCTGCAATTCATATGGAAAATACATATGGAAATTGAATGCATGGCTTAATTCTACAATATCCACTGTTGGCATGTTCCAATTCAGTCTATAATTTTGGGGAGTGCATGGCTTAATTCTATAATATAAAAAATGTGCAGATATATTAGTACACAGTAGTGTTGCCACTGTTGGTATTTATAATCCCCTCTAGATCACAACACAATTCTGTTAAAAAATCCTAGAGAATCAATATAGTATCTGGTGAAGGAATAAAAGGCAAACAGTAGGTATGTACTAGTAATCAACTAGACTGAATTGGAATGTCTGTACATATGACTATGACTGAATCTGATACATGATCAAACAGTAGGTATGTACTAATTAACTAGACAGTGCCCGAATGTCTGTACATATGACTATTACTGAATCTGAAACTGAAACATGCTCTCTGTTGAATCTGAAACTGCAGACGCTCTCTACTAATTTCACATATGGCACACTTGACAAAAAATTCAGTAAAAACATGAGCTGCTGCACTTTGAGGCCTACTGCTACAAGCTAGTATTAATTTCTAATTTTGTACGACAACACAAGATGAGCAGAGGGAGAGGATGGACCTAAGCTGCTGCTAATGTGATGAAGCTCCTCCTCCTCCTAGGCGAGGACGATGGCTGCAATTGCTCAGCTTGTTCCCTCCAAATCGCTTGTCACTGCTAGACAGGAAGGATACACATACACGTTTTAGATCAGTGTTTATCTCCACACGGCTCTACTTGAGTGAGAAACAATCTATATACTCTACTCAAATCCAATGAGTGTAAACGCTAGGGCAAAATTACTCCCTCCATAATCAGTACAAGAACAAGACAGTGTAAAGTTTTTGAGAGAAAAATACATTTATGAGAAACAAGACAGTGAACAAGAACAAGACACGGTCTGTAGATTAGAAAAGGTGAGATGGGGATGAGGTGCTACCTGCTGCTGCTGCTGAACCATGGGAGGGGAGGAAGCAGAATGGTGGCCACGAGAGTGGAAGAGTAACCAGTCGGAGCTCAGGGTGGGGACACGGTGATGGTGAAGGAGAGGTCGCCGGCGGCTGTGCCTTGAAGGGGACGGCGCACCCAGATGGCAGGGGGCTAAGGATTACAGGGAGAGGGAAGCTGTAGCTGACGAGGGTGCGCCGCCGTGTGATCTTGCTGCGACCAGGATGTATCTGTTCCTCTCTCAGTGTCTCCCGGCCTCTCTCCTATGTGCGGACGAGTTTTACCAGAGGCTACATCCCCGCTCGTTTTTCCACGATGTTGGTCACGAGTCTGCTTTCCCACATATTGGCCGGCGCAGTGCTGGTGCCTGGTCACGGGTACGTCCCTGCTCCCATGTACTCCATGAGGATGAAAAACGCTTTGCCTGGGCACCACTCGCCGGCGCAGGGCTGGTACCGATGTCCATCCTGGAACCGTTCGGGAGGAAGGCGGGTGGTCCCTGCTGGACTGCGGCAGCCTAGTGCCTGCGCGGTGCTGCTGTCTTGCACGCAGCGTGGTCCATCCTTCCCTATAAGAGGAAATAAGCATCAAATGACATATAACATGAAAATGCAAAAGAGGTAAGAGAAGGGAACAGATCCCCACACAAACGAGCGCTTGTGATTGCAGCCGCGCCAGCGAAACTATATATATGACTCCTCTTCTGTACTCTTGGGAGTATGTACTCCCATTCTCAATATACCTCATATATACATTAATTATATCTCTTTATTATTCTTAATATACTTCATTAAGTATTCTAAGATACTCCAATATGAGTTTAGTTTAAAAAATATCATCTACGACGTATTTTTTGTAATATACCTTTTCACGTACAAACACATCAGTATATACGTAAATATTTAAAAATACATAGACTCACATGAATTTTTTCGTGAAACTCATTTTGGGGTATCTAATAATTACTAATGAAGTATATTAAAAATAATAAAAAGGTATAAAAAATTTATCTATATGATATATGAGGAGTAGGAGTACGTACTCCCAGAAGTACATAACCATTTTCCTATATATATATATATACATATATATATATGTATATATATATATATATATATATATATATATATATATATATATATATATATATATAGACTATTTTATTCTGTTACCCTCGCGCCCTATATAGAGCCCGATGTTGTTTCCCAAACCGGTATAGTCTCGTGTGGCCGCTGCCCTCAACCTCCTCTCCCTCGCTCCGGCCGCCGTCCCGCGCCCCACTTTCTCCCTGGCTCCGGCCGCCGCACCGAGCCCCACCTTCTCCTCTGACTCCAGCCGCCACTCCGCGCCTCACCTTCTACCCTGGTCCCGGCTGCCGCCCCACGCCCCACCTTCTCCTCTGGATCTGGCAGCGGCCCTGCACCCGACGTTCTCCCTGGCTCAGGCGGCTGCCCCGCGCCCCACCTTCTCCCCCAGCTCTGGCCGCCGCCCCGCGCCCCACCATCTCCCTCGGCTCCGGTCACCTCCCAATCCCCACCATCTCATGGACCCTGGCCATGCCCCATCCCCCATATGCAGCGCGCTGGCCGCCCCCATCTCCAGCGCGCCAACCCCTAGGTCGCCACTTGCTCCATCGCGACGCCACCCACTATCCTTCTGTAACGCCCCACATGTAACCTTCCCCAATTGTACTCCAACTCTTGCCGTTTCCGGCATTAAGTTATATTTAATTCTCGGGTTCGGGTCTTTGTCCCCGTGTGTTGTTTTGTTTTTCGTGCATCTCATATCATGTCGTCACGTGCATTGCATTTGCATACATGTTCATCTCATGCATTCAAGCATTTTCCCCGTTGTCCGTTTTGCATTCCGGCGCTTCGTTCTCCTCCGGTGGCCATTTCTAGCTTTCTTTCGTGTGTGGGGATTAAACATTTCCGGATTGGACCGAGACTTGCCATGCGGCCTTGGTTTACTACCGGTAGACCGCCTGTCAAGTTTCGGGTCATTTGGACTTCGTTTGATACTCCAACGGTTAACCGAGGGACCGAAAAGGCCTCGTGTGTGTGCAGCCCAACACCCCTCCAGTCTGGCCCAAAACCCACCAAACTCAACTCCATCGTCTCGGTCGTTCGATCACGATCGTGTGGGCGAAAACCGCACCTCATTTGGACTCTCCTAGCTCCCTCTAGGTCTATAAATAGACCCCCCGAAATTCGATCTCTTCCCCTCTCGAAACCCTAAAATCCCTCCGCGGCGCGCCGGACATTGTCCGCCCGCGCCGGACAAAACCGCCGCCGCCCCCGCGCCCAATCAGAGCGCGCCGCGTGGCACTCCGCCGCCCAGCGCCACCGAGGCCCGCTCGGGCCCGTCCCCGGCCCTCCCGGCCCACGGGAACGCGCCCCGCCGCCAGAGACCTCCGCCGCCGCCTCCCTCTACTCCGGTGGCCGGAGCCACGCCGCGCCGCCGCGGGCTCGCCGGAGCCCTCGTCGCCGACCCCTGCCCCGGCCGCCGCAAGCCACCGCCTCCCCACCACAGCCCGGCCTCGCCCGCGCCCTCGTCGGGGCTCACCGGCCCCGCCGTCGCCGGTGACCTCCCGGCCGGAGGTCCTCCCCGCCCCTCGTCGCCGGAGCCGGAGCCAGCCGCCGCGCCATCGCCGGGCTTCGGCCTGCTACAGTGCCGCCGCCCACGAGCTACAGTGCCTGCGTCTGGATCTGGATCTGAAAACCCTAACTCGGTTGACTTTTTCCCTCTCCCGTTAACTTTTCTTGCTACTTTGACCGCTCATATCTCCTCATCCGTAGCTCCGTTTTGGGCGTATGATATGTCAAAATCTTCGTCTCGACGAGTACATCATTTCATTCCATTGCATCATTTGCATTTGAGGTCATCTTGTTGCCCAAAATGCTGTTGGAAGGAGGCATGTTGAGTTAAATTGCCGATCCGTTAGTTCAACATGCACTTTTGTCATTTTTGCCATATTTAATCCGTGCATGATATGCCTGTGCCCCTTTGGGATGAATTGTTAAGCATGTTGTCTTCTTTCCAGAGGTGCCTTCCATGTATTTTTAGGATGTGTGTGTTGTCTTGTGTAAGCTTGCGAAGAGGGCTACCTGAGATTACTGATTTCAGGGACTTAGTGAAAATCACTAAGTCTGGGCCGTTTTAGTTCACGATGCTATATGTCCGGCTTGTTTCCCAGTGATCCGTGCCTCTTTTGAGGATGATTAGTAAGAGTGATTTGTTATGCTTGTTGTGCTTAATCCATCCATGTCTTTACTTGTTATGTTGGAGCACCCTAGGTTGACTCAATCGAGCTCAACTTTTGGATAGTTGCTGTTTTGGGCAGATCGTGAACTCTTTTGCGATTTTGCCGGAGTGATTGCTAGTGATCCATGCATGCTATGCCATTGTTCTTGCCATGCCTAGCTAGCATTTTGTGCCTTCTTAATGGATATATGCTTGCCTTGCCATGACTTGCACCGTAGTGAGAGCATCGAGCTTGTTTGCATGCCTCCGCGAGTTATTAGTTCAGCATGTCCCAGTTTTCACTAAGTCTGAAAACTGATTGTGTTTCATCGATATTCGTGTGCTCGTTAGAGTATTTTGTGAACCCTTTTGGCCCCAGGTCATTTTGGGTGTTTTGTTAAGATTGTTGAGTAGCTCCATGCCATGCTCTTACTTGCCATGTTCAGGTTTTCCTTCATGTTGTTTTGCTGCTCCGAAGAGAGCATCGTGGTCTGAAATTTCAGACTAGCGTTAATTTCGCTAAGTCTGAAATCTGTTTTGCTTATTCAGTTTTGCCATGCTTGTTTGAAGCCCTTAGTGGATGAATTTGCCTATGCCTCAGTCATGATGATTTGTTAACCTTGATGAGTAAATCACTGCCATGTAATTTGTTTTCATGTTGGGTGGCTGTAGCATGTTCATTTTGTTGCATTTAGGAGCCTACTTGCTGTAAATCGCAGATCGGTTCGTTTAGTAAAACGCTTGCCATTTCTTAACCGTAGCTCCGATTGCCATGATCTTTATATCGTTTTCAGGGGATTTCTTCCCCTCTATCCAGTGGCACACTTGGTTTCCCAAGTTGAGGCCAGGTTTATGTATTTCCTGTTACATGTTGCATTCTTGCATCCCGCATCGCATCCCGCATAGCATATCATCTTTACATCTTATTGGTTGCCTTTGCACGTGTTTGATTGTATCCTTGTTGCTTGTTTGTGTTGTTGGGTAGAGCCGGGAGACGAGTTCGCTAACGAGGAGCCCGTTGAGTTTGCTTTTGAGGATCCAGTCAATTCTGACAACTGTGCAGGCAAGATGATCACACCCTTGAAATCACTACTATCTTTGCTATGCTAGTTTGCTCGCTCTTTTGCTTTGCCAATGCTACGATGCCTACCACTTGCTTGTCAGCCTCCCAATTGCCATGATCGAGCCTCTAACCCACCTTTGTCCTAGCAAACCATTGATTGGCTATGTTACCGCTTTGCTCAAGCCCCTTCTTATAGCATTGCTAGTTGCAGGTGAAGATTGGAGCCGTTCCTTGTTGGAACATTTATTTACTTGTTGGGATATCATTATATTGCCATGTTATCTTTATTCATCTATATACTTGGTAAAGGGTGGAAGGCTCGGCCTCTCGCCTAGTGTTTTGTTCCACTCTTGCCGCCCTAGTTTTCCGTCATATCGGTGTTATGTTCCCGGATTGTTGCGTCCCTTACGCGGTTGGGCTATAATGGGAACCCCTTGATAGTTCGCCTTGATTAAAGCTTTTCCAGCAATGCCCAACATTGGTTCTACCATTTGCCACCTACCCTTTTCTTTCCCTTGGGTTTCCGGAGCCCGAGGGTCATCTTTATTTTAGCCCCCCACGGGCCAGTGCTCCTCTGAGTGTTGGTTCGAACCAGGCAGCCTGCGGGGCCACCTCGGGGAAACTCAAGGGTTGGTTTTACTCGTAGCTTGCCCTATCCGAGCGTGCCCTGAGAAAGAGATATGTGCAGCTCCTATCGGGATTTGTCGGCACATTCGGGCGGTGTTGCTGGACTAGTTTTGACCTGTCGAATCATCTGGTTGTACCGGGATACCGAGCCTGATCGGTGGGTCCTGGGTGGAGGTCTATTCCTTCGTTGACCGTGAGAGCTTGTTATGGGCTAAGTTGGGACCCCCCTGCAGGGATTGATCTTTCGAAAGCCGTGCCCGCGGTTATGGGCAGATGGGAATTTGTTAATGTCCGGTTGTAGATAACTTGAACTTAATTAATTAAAATGAATCAACTGCGTGTGTTGCCGTGATGGCCTCTTCTCGGCGGAGTCCGGGAAGTGGACACGGCGTTGGAGTTATGTTTGCGTAGTCTGCTCTATGTAGTTTCCGCTCGTGCTTTGCCTTCTCTTCTCGCTCTCTTTTGCGAATAAGTTAGCCACCATATATGCTAGTCGCTTGCTGCAGCTCCACTCACATTACCCCTTCCTTACCTATTTGGCTTAAATAGTCTTGATCGCGAGGGTGCGAGATTGCTGAGTCCTTGTGGCTCACAGATTACTATTATACCAGATGCAGGGACCGATGATGCTCCTCCGGATGGCGCGTTCGAGCTGAAGTGGGAGTACGACGAGGACTCTCAGCGATACTATGTTTCTTTTCCGGATGATCAGTAGTGGTGCCTATTCGGGGTTCGATTCAGGGTTTAGTCGCTTGTTGGGGGTCTTTTCTATTTTGGCGCCGTAGTCGGGCCATGAGTGTTTGTATGATGGATGCTATTTATGTACTTTGATGTGACGTGGCGAGTGTAAGCCAACTATTATTATTGTTCCCCTTTATATTATATATGTACATGGGTTGTGTGAAGATTGCCTCACTTGCGACATATGCCTTCCATGCGATTATGCCTCTAAGTCGTGCCTCGACACGTGGGAGATATAGTCGCATCGAGGGTGTTACACCTTCCTTCTGGCTTCTCCTAGCCATGGCGAGTGCCTCCTCCCTGCTCCAAGCTCACTGCAGACTACACAGAGCTGTCAGTCCCCGCCGCCTCCCGTGCAGTACAACACCGCCCCTGTAACAAGTTCAAAGACCTTATAGTGAGAAGGAAAGGAGATGCTAAGGTCGGCAACTTCCTCGCTGCCATCCTGGTACGGTGTGTATCCCTTGTTCATCCTCTGCCATTCAGTTTACTAACTAGCAGCAGTATAACCTCCGACTGCACAATTTTTTTTCATAAGTTCTAAAAATTCTAGAGCTTCAGTCCAACTATGTTGCTTCTGCAATTAGCCGTACACAGAAAATCACACTGGATATTGTTTTGTTCTCTGGACCTAAACGCATTTGTTCTTTGAGCTTAAATGCATTTATTCCCTGAACATTAAACGGGTTGGTTCTCTGAACTTAAGTGTGTGCGTTTTGTGTGTATTGGAGCATTACATATATTTAGTTTTGCTGTTGACTTGGGTCATTGTAGTGACTGTTGAGCTTACTTTTCGGCGCAGGTCATGGCTTAGTTGCGGCACGCCTCACATTGCTTCTCCTCGTTGGACTAGTCGACCTGCAAGAGATCAACTCAAACAAAAATTACCCAAGGTGAAATCAAACTGAATTAGTGATGCTTGATGATAGCCTTAAGTCCGATCCCAATATCGTGTCTGTGTTTATGTCAGTAAATAGATACTCGAAATATGCCGAATATTGAGTTCTTCTAGCAGAGGAGCTGACTCTACTTCTTATACCAATATTTTAAGTCTGCCATGTAGTTTTTCTCTTTGCTTTTATGGATAAAAACCCCGAATGGAGTCATACATCATAACACCACCTTGTAGGATTTTTTTTGTTTTTTCAGTTCATCATACAGCTCAACTCTGTTTAGATCTCCATCGAGTAGTTGGTGTGTGTGTGTGTGTGTCAAACTGCTCTGGAACTGCATGTGTCCGGAGCACACACTTTGCTATACACATTGTTTTTAGAATACTGATGCATGATGTTCTTTGGTACATGTTTTCAGTACGAGTTTGGAAGGGCAAGAAGTTCTACTGCTGGCAAAACATACACTCTGTACAAAAGAAAAACACACTAGGTCTACCAGTTCACTGTGTATTTATATTATTAGTTCATAAATAAGCACACATAGAAGTTCAATTTGTGTTATTGAACCAGTTCGGTTCATCGGTTTCATATTGTATGACAATTTGCTACATGGGGGATTTTTGCATTAGTTTGACAAAAAGGTGTACAATAGTTCAAACTCTGGGGAGTTGTATGTTTACTCTCTGCCTGTATAATGCATTTTGTATTCCTGGCCGTCGTAGTTTTTTTTTGTGTTAATAAAAATGAATTTATGTATTCTGTTAATCATTCCTCCACTTCCACCAGAAGAAAAGTGATTTAGACTCTTTATTAGAATTATTTAGCTGACTATCTTAGTTCAACGAGTTAACCGTATCGATTCACTTTTCTTGCTTCCAGGGCCAACGACGGTCGCCACTCCTCGACCCTATTCCCGTTCGTCTGATGGTGCTCTTGTTTCAGGGCCGGGGGAGAAGGCAGAACCTCTAGGTGCATGATGGAAAAAATTGCAAGTTCTTGTTTAGATGTTCAGGATACCCTTCTCTCATTTCATTTATGTTCAGGATAGCAGGTGCATGATGGAAAATTGTGTATCATTTAGTTCTTGTTTAGATGTCGTGCAAGTTCAAAAATTGTCGATTTTGCCACTAGAGAGAACACGTTGGTTGCATTGTGTTTTCCAGTGTGACGTCCCTTGGTATGTTAGGAGTATTGTTATTGTTGCTCTGCATGCAAATGACTTAGCTTGTCCTGCTAAGATGAGGATGCTTGTGCGTGAGTCTTGAAATTTAAGAGGTCAGGGGAGATGAATAATTTCTGTCATATGAAAGTACAAAAAGGTTTGAATTAAAAGTATTGATCAGTACAAGTTAAAAACGGGGATTAGTTCAGAATAAAAAGAAATTGCTAAGATGAGGATGTTTGTGCTAATTTCTGTCCTTTGAAAGTACAAAAAGGTTTGAATTAAAAATATTGATCAGTATGAGTTAAAAATGGCAATCAGTTTGGAATAAAAAGAAATTGCCAGTTTGAATTAAAAAGGAAACACACATAGAAATTCAAGTATACAAATTTGGTGCCAATAAAGTTCGCATCAGTTCGAGAGGCACGGAAAAGAAATTTTGGTGCCAATAAAGTATGAGGAAAAAAACTACTCGCGATGAAGCACCGGCGCGCGTGGTCTGCCGCCACCAAGCACCGGCGTGCGACCCCGACACCGCCTCCCTCCATGAAGCACCGGCGCGCGATCCCGTCACCTACCTCTGGTATGCCGCCGCGCCTCCCCTGGGACCTAGGCTGCCCCCGACAAGTCGCAAAATGAGAGAAGTTCAGAACAACGTTGTCAAAAAATGTTGAGTTAAAAAAAGGAAACAAAACAAACACATTTTCTTTTTGAATAAAATATCATCCAGTTTGATGATACAAACTATATAAGTACAGGGGTGACGATACAGTAAACCGTTGAAAACTTACAAGAAAAATATTGCCAAAAAAACAGAGCAAAGTCTAGTTAGTGAAAACACGCTTAGTACAAACCCATGCAAGCATCAGTACAAGCACCCTTTTTCGAAACCATTCAAAATTACTCTACAAAAAAATAGCTCAGTACAAACATACATATATATATCAGTACGACTACTCTGTTTTTCACAAGAGAAAGCAGCAGGATCCGTCATGCCGTATTCAAAATTACTCTTAAACGGTTGTGAAGTAGAGAAAACGTTCAACATGACTAAGTTTCGCATTTTCGATAGCTATCCAACGGTATATTATTTGCCATATTTCGACAAACTTTAAAAAAAATCGCATTCAAAATCAAATTTGACCGTATTCGAATTCGTTTTTAAACCGTAAGGAATTAGAAAAATATTTCTATACGAAAAAGTTGCGCATTTTACATAGCTTTCCAACGCCGTATCATTTGCATCAATCCGACAAACCGTTTGCAAAAAATCACGAAAATACGTTCCGCCCAGAATTTCACCGTTTTTTAAATTACTTTTAAATTATATAGAATTAGAAAAAACAATACATATATGGAAGATGCGGATTTTCACCAACTTTCCAACGCCATCTTATTTGCTCAATTCCGACAAACCATTTGAAAATTGAGTCCAAAATACGATTCACGTTTTCGGTTTTGAAAAAAATGGGGTTTTCAAAACTGCTATTAAACCATAATGATTTTGCAAAAACGTTCAATATACTTGAAATATGGTTGTGAAGAGCTTTCCAACGATATATTACACGCCATGTTTCAACAAAAAAATTACAAAAAGTTTTTGAACTAAAGAAGACGATCTGTTAAACACAACTGAAAGCATCAGTTCAACCGCTTCGAAAACATCAGTACAACCACCTGAAACTGCGAGTTCAAAAAGGGTAACAGAATAATATTCTATTACGCGTAACAGAATAGCCCAGATGTATATATATATATATATATATATATATATATATATATATATATATATATATATATATATATATATATATATATATATATATATATAGGTAAAATGTTTGGGGCACCTAGCTGGTTTTTCATTAACGCCTTGTGGATTCAAATGCATTAAATTTTGCATGCAAGATTTTTCATATATGATACTAGCACGCATGCATTTGTTTCCAAACAATACATTCATCCATAACTTCCCTTGCATGCATGATCGTCCTTTGATTCTGTCCAAAATAAAAATATATACCTTAGTAGAGACGACATGCTTGATATAACCAAGGTACGGTAGATGGAAATGATATACCAAAGGAATATACAAAATCAAAGGGCATGCGTATGGAGAACTGCTGGAGATACATGGTACGTTGGGCTCAAAGGATATACGTAGGTATGCCATACTCTCCACTATCTATGAAGAACTGATGGAGATATACATTTTGTTGGGCTCGATGAAAAAAATATACCCACATACGTCTGGTCGAATACTGTGGGTATATAATACTTGTAATTTTCTTAAACGTCTTAAACATCTCTGGGTATATGATACCTTTAATTCTTAAAATATTTACATTGAGTCGGAAGTTTTTGTATGGACGTTATATTCTATTCCCCAAAAAAATAGACGTTATATCCTAATTACTAGAGACATTTTTGTATGATATATTCATCGTACGTATCACATACTCTCTACTGTGTAAAAGAACTGATGGTCATATCATTATTTATTTATTGTGTTGTTTAATATTTCTAGGCATGTCGATAGTTTTTCTACTTTTCTTGTTATATCATTTTTTATATATTGTAAATATGGCAACTATTCTTTAAATATTTTAAATATGTCACACTTATTTACTTTTATAATGTAAAATGCATTGGATATGACGTACCCATAATATTTAAAAATATATGTGGGTATTCGATTCCTTGGAATGCTTTTCGAAAGTGACAAAAAATGCATTGCATTTTTTATACGATAGTTTTTTAATAGGTATCTGATAATAAAAGCGGAAAATGTTTCAGCCACGAGATAACTGTGGGTATGTGAAATTTATGGATATGCATGAGATATTTGGTCTAATATGTGAACTATGAATTATTCTCCTTAAACACATCACTACCATTTTGTTTAAATTAGATAATATTGAAAAAATACATCCCACATAACAGTACCATATACCTCCTATTAAGACACACACGAAATTTTTTTCCATATACCTAAGAACATGAATGTATACAAATCATGAGGCATTTATTTCTGATTTCTCTCTCCTATTTCTATTAATGACTCCAAATATGCAACGTCGCCATGCATGTTATTCTCTTTCCTTTTCAATTGTTCCATGCATGGTGTGCATGAGCCTTATTTATGGTATACAATTAGCGATTAATGCATTAATACAGATACCCGTTGCACTAGCACACATCTAAATGCAATCGAACGGTGGAAAGGCAAGGAGCCTGGGCACCTAGGTGTCCCATATATATATATATATATATATATATATATATATATATATATATATATATATATATATATATATATATATATATATATATATATATATATAGGTGGGAGGGAGAGGGGAGAGGCCAAGGGGCGCCCTAAGTAGGTCCGGATCCTACTTGGGCTCCTGCCCTTGCCCCCCTGCCATGTTTGTCAAAGGGGGACGAAAAGAGGGGGAAGGGGGAAGGAAGGAGTAATCCTATTCCCTTTCTTTTCTTTCCTTCTTCCCCTTTCCTTATCCACCTTGGCTAGCCCATATGGGGGGCGCACCAGCCCCTTGTGACTGGTGCGTTTCCCCTCTCAGCCCATAAGGCTCATATCTTTTGCCGGGGGTGCCGGAACCCCTTCTAGTGATCCGATATGTACCCAGTACCCTCCGGAACACTTGCGGTGTTCGAATACCAACGTCCTATATATCAATCTTTACCTCTCAACCATTTAGAGACTTCTCATCATGTCCGTGATCTTATTCGGGACTCCGAAAAACATCCGGTCACCAAATCACATAACTCATATAATACTATATCGTCATCGAACGTTAAGCGTGCGAACCCTACGGGTTCGAGAACTATGTAGACATGACCGAGACACCTCTCCGGTCAATAACCAATAGCGGAACCTGGATGCTCGTATTGGTTCCTACATATTCTACGAAGATCTTTATCGGTCGAACCGTTATGACAACATACGTAATTCCCTTTGTCCATCGATATGTTACTTGCCCGAGATTCGATCATCGGTATCTTCATACCTAGTTCAATCTTGTTACCGGCAAGTCTCTTTACTCGTTCCGTAATACATCACCTCCTGACTAACTCCTTAGTCATTTGCTTGCAAGCTTATGATGTGTATTAGCGAGAGGGCCCAGAGATACCTCTCCGATACTCGGAGTAACAAATCCTAATATCGATCTATGCCAACTCAACAAACACCTTTGGAGATATCTGTATAACATCTTTATGATCACCCAATTATGTTGTGACGTTTGATAGAACACAAGGTATTCATTTGGTATCCGGGAGTTGCATAATCTCATAGTCGAAGGAATATGTATTTGACATGAAGAAAGCAATAGCAATAAAACAGAACGAGCATTATGCTAAACTAAGAGATGGGTCTTGTCCATAACATCATTCTCCTAATGATGTGATCCCGTTATCAAATGACAACTCATGTCCATGGTTAGGAAACCTTTACCATCTTTGATCAACGAGCTAGTCTAGTAGAGGCTTACTAGGGACATGGTATTTGTTTATGTATTCACACATGTATTTAAGTTTCCGATCAATACAATTCTAGCATGAATAATAAACCTTTATCATGAATAAGGAAATATAAAATAACAACTTTATTATTGCCTCTAGGGCATATTTTCTTCAGTCTCCCACTTGCACTAGAGTCAATAATCTAGTTCACATCGTCATGTGATTAATACCCATAGTTCACATCGCCATGTGACTAACCCCTATAGTTCACATCGCCATGTGACGAACACCCAAAGGGTTTACTAGAGTCAATAATCTAGTTCACATTGCCATGTGATTAACACCCAAAGAGTAATAAGGTGTGATCATGTTTTGCTTGTGAGAGAAGTTTAGTCAACGGGTCTGTCACATTCAGATCCGTATATATTTTGCAAATTTCTATGTCTACAATGCTCTACATGGAGATACTCTAGCTAATTGCTCCCACGTTCAATATGTATCCAGATTTAGAGTCATCTAGATTAGTGTCAAAGCTTGCATCAACGTAACTCTTTACGACGAACTCTTTATTACCTCCATAATCGAGAAACATTTCCTTAGTACTCTTTAAGGCACCTAAGGATTATTCTGACCGATGTCTAGTGGTCCACTCCTGGATCACTCTTATATCTTCTTTGCCAGATAAGTGGCAAGACACACATCAGGTGTGGTACACACACTGCCGCAGGATGGTCCAAACACGACACTACGATCAGAGACCCTTCGATTAAACTCTGTGCGATGCCATAATCGCAAACGGTGGTGTAAAAAAACCATCAAAAAGGTGCAAAACGTTTGCGATGACAAATGCATCAAACACGATTCAGAATTTAGTTGCGTGTGCGATGCAGGGCATACGGTTCAGTTCAATTAACTGTTTGGGATGAGGAGGCACAAAAGAAACGGGCAGCCAGATGAAGGCGTGTGCGATATACAACATACGGTTCACTGGGATGAACTGTGTGTGATTAGGCAACACAATGGAAACGGTTAAACTAAACAAGATGTGTGTGATACATGGCAACCAGGTCCGTAATCCGAAATGTGTGCGAAGACCAATAATAACACAGACGATTGCTGCTAATAAGCCGCGTGAATTGCTCTGTCTACAGTAGAATAACATGTATACATATATAACTGAAATAAACATCCAATTACATAAGTGACTATACAGATCATTCGCACACACATCAATAAATAATTGCATGCATTCTAAAGTAGGATAAACGATCGTCTAGTCATCTACTTCTTGTGACGCTCCCGCCACTGCTATGTGGCTTGATCCCTCGTCTGGGTCAGGAAGAAGACAGTTCCTCATGTCAACGATCCGCCTGTACATCTCGTAGCTTGTGTACGCGTCCATGGCCGCATACTTGACATGTTGTTCATCCAGTCTCTTATGCCACACACTGTGCCAGACGTTCTTGTCCTTATTGCTCTCTTGCTTCATCTTCGTGTAGTAGGGGTCGATGATGGCCGAGGCGAGGTTAACTAGGGAGTTCAGTTTGCCTTTGTCGCTGCCCCAGACCTTGTAGTGGTGCGGGATGTTGACAAGATTCAGGCATTTCAAGTCTGAAACCTTAAGTGCTTTTAGATCGTTGGTGGTGTCCACCGTAGTGAAACTATAGTCGGAGCTATTGATAAACCTGGATAAACGCTCGCAAGGCCTTGTGGCAAGGTGGAAATGGTAGACGAGGACGTCATGTCGCATGCAGAACTGGGCGACGGCAACCTTTTGATCATGCCCGGCACAACTGATGGTGTACTCGAGGCCGAGGCCGACTGAGGGAGTCCTGGATTAGGGGGGTCCCCGGACAGCCGGACTATATCCTTTGGCCGGACTATTAGACTATGAAGATACAAGATTGAAGACTTCGTCTCGTGTCCGTATGGGACTCTACTTGGCGTGGAAGGCAAGCTAGGCAATACAGATATGTACATCTCCTCCTTTGTAACCGACCTTGTGTAACCCTAGCCCTCTTCGGTGTCTATATAAACCGGAGGGTTTTAGTCCGTAGGATAACAGACAATCATACCATATGCTAGCTTCTAGGGTTTAGCCTCTCTGATCTCGTGGTAGATCTACTCTTGTACTACCCATATCATCAATATTAATCAAGGAGGACGTAGGGTTTTACCTCCATCAAGAGGGCCCGAACCAGGGTAAAATATCGTGTCCCCTGCCTCCTATTACCATCCGCCTTAGACGCACAGTTCGGGACCCCCTACCCGAGATCCGCCGGTTTTGACACCGACACCGACCACTCGGTACTTGTCCTCGGCAAGGAACTGCTCCATAGTTTGGATGGAGCTCTTCACCGAGACCGAATCGTTCGTGTACACCACCAAGAGGGCCTCCCCCCTCACGTGGGTGTCCACTACGTGATGCGTGGTGAACTGCCCGCCGTTGTCGTCGTCGGCCGCTGGGAGCGCCATTGGAGCCACGGGGAGCGCCATTGAAACCGCTGGATGTCCTCTCTGTATGTGTCCTCGTGGGTGTGCTTATTGTGTCGT
Organism: Triticum monococcum; assembly: GCA_034509565.1. NCBI lineage: Eukaryota > Viridiplantae > Streptophyta > Magnoliopsida > Poales > Poaceae > Triticum > Triticum monococcum. The sequence continues at coordinate 496,770,804 of CM067845.1, read as the reverse complement.
GTGAGACGAGAGATGAAGGTAAATGGCCACAGGAATAAAAGGGGCCGGGCGGCGTGGATTCTCGGCGCGTCCGCATGGCAGTTTTTCAGCGGGCAACTGCATCATCGCGCCGCGCCCGGCGCAACCGCTTGCACACGAACGTGCGTGATCGTACGCCGGCCCAAAACACTGGCAGCGCGCGTGAAGGGGCGAGGGCAGAGCACCCGGAGGGACGTGAGAGCAGAGCGCGCGTGGCGGGACGCGAGCAGAGTGCCGCGGCCGCCTGAACTGCAAGCAACCACACGCATAGAGCAGCTGGACACGCAGGAAATGGTCACCTACAAGCCGGTCGACGATTGCGTCGCTGCGTAGAGAGCGGCCGTGTGGTACCACCCCCGTCTAATCTATAGTCTCCTTTATATTCCGTGGCATACTTTCCCCTCAAATTTAACCAACAAAATGTTAATGCATGTTTTAAAAATTATATAATTGGAAACTATGTTCAAATAAAAATCGAACTATATAATCTTTGGCGACATGCATTCGTATTTTATTAGTTAAATCATACTTATAAACCAGGACGGTGGTATAGTAGGTAATTAAATCACAAACATTTTTTATTAACTGTATGTGTACGTGGCCTTTCGTCGTCCTCTCGCATGTCTTGTCACCCCGCTGCCGCAGATGGCTTACAGCGCAAGCTTGCGCAGCGCGTGGGGGTGTTCTTTTTGCCAGACGGTGGCACCAATGAATCATCGGTGAGCCCGTTCCTGCGCAACCTCGCAGGTTCTCGTGCAAGCTTCCTGCCTGACTCAGTGAAATCCCCCAAAATCCCAATGCTTACCGGCCTGCTATAAAAACCCTCACGACCGACGAGTCTTGCGTCGCATTTTGCCCTCCATCCGTGTAGCTTATCTCGTCTGTTTCTCCCACATTCGCCAATGGCACCGGTCCATCGTCGCCGCTCAGCCACTCCGCCATCATCAGAAGACAGCTCCAGCTGGGAGGCTACACCGCGGCGGCGGCGCAGTCCCCGACATAGTGTAGTGCGCGTGGCGTCCCTGTTGGGTGTGCGCAGAACACCCACCACACGCTCCGCCGCCAGTGCCCGTCGGCAGCTGTTACCGGCCGCCGTTGCCGCCACACCACCATCGAAAGCCAAGGCCATTGCCTGCTTTGCCACCGCGTCCCGAAGGCGGGAGATGGCCGTCGTGGCCGCCACCCCACTGCCGGCCACTGTGGCCATCACCCGCTCTGCCACCGCGGCCCGAAGGCGGGAGGTGGTGGTCGTGGCCGCCACCCCGTCATCGGCCGCCGTGGCCGCCAGCCCACCGTCGACCGCCAGGGTCATCACCCACTCCGCCATCACCGCCCGAAGGCGGGAGGCATAGGTGGATGCCCTCACGTGCGACAGCGACCTTGTCCGCTACACCGAGTTCCTGCTAGAGGAGGAGGAGCGCCTCGTCGAGCACGCAAAGAGCCTTACCGCCGCGGTGGCCGCGACACACGCCGCCTCAGAGGCGAGGAATCAGGAGATCTACGAGGAGAACCACCGCTTCGAGAGGGGTCATCTGGAGCGGCAGAGGGCGTTCGAGGTGAGCGTCGCTGAAGCTGCATTAGCGGCAGGCACCGCATTGCGGTTGCCCAGCTCGTCGGTAGGCTCCTCCTCCTCCGCCTCTTATTGAGTGCGCTCGACAAAGGAGAGGCAGCCGAAAGTAGTACAAAGCCCCTCCACAGTAGTAGTATTTATGGGCTATTTTGTTTAGTTCATCTGACTATAGATGTGGTGGAACTGTACAACGTACTTAAAATTAGCTAGTATATATAGTTGAACTAGCTATTTCAGTACGTGGTTGGCAACCATTGGGGAAAAGTTTGTTCGATTCAGCTATCAAGTTGAACTGTTTGTATAAATTAAGAACGACTGCTTAATGTATGTATGAAATCTATGCTTAATTACTGAATTTTAGTTGCAAAAATTAGATACTGCTAGTGATTTTTACCTTCATATTTTGAAAAATCGAGTGTTACAAGGATTGACAAATCTTACCAAATTGTTTGTACGTGGTTGTACACGGGTCATCCAAAACAACTGTTTGCGTTGAAGGGATGCACAAATCCTGCGCTGCTCTCACTTTGCATACGGGTGTTCTATCTAAATCGTTTGAGATCGAAAGCTGTAGAAATCCTGCTCGGCATATTTTCTCTTAGCTTCCTGGGGAAGCTGTCGGTTTGCATACGGGTGTTCTAACTAAAACGTTTGCGATGAGTGTTTTGTATTTAAAAAGTGAATGAAACTGCGGCTTGGGCGCCATTAATGGAGAGGATGTGAGCAAGGCGGGCGGCCATGGAAGTCAAAGGGCACGCTTCCCAGTGAGTCTGCGCAACATACAGCTCGCATGCTTCCTCGTGAGCCTGCGCACTTGAGGACAGCTTGCACACCTCTCGATCAGCCTGCGCACTGGACGACGCTCGCACGCCTCCCGTTCAGTCAAGGTCAAGCAGCTGTCCGCACGGCACCTCCTATAGCCATTAAAACCAAGACACGTGGCGTCACATGAATGGTTAACAAAATTTTGGATTTACTAGTATTTAAAAACCAGGCATCTCAATGTTTTGCCGGCAATCAACGGTGCCCTGGTATTTGAAATTCATTCCCATTTCTTGCATGTAGTTCAAATTTTAATTATGCACATAAATGCATTGAAAACTCAGTTAATGCATAAAAATGTCCAAAAAAACCCCGAAAATCACAAAAATTCACACAACACTCCTGTTGTTCTATGTTGACACGAGAAAAAATTTGAAAGCAATAAGAGGCGATGGATATCGTTTCGTCCCCAAAGGTGGGACGACGTTCCCTACCGAAAACCATCATGCTTGTTGTGAGAAGCTCCGGTTTGTGAGAAGCTTATACCCAAACCTGCCCCAGATGGGACAAAATTTGTACCACGGCATGTTGATGCCGCTCCATGATAGCATGCCAAGTTTCATGAATTTTAGATGATTTTTGGATTTACTAGAATTTAAAAACCAAACATCTCAATGTTTTGCCGGCAATTAACGGTGCACTGGTGTTTGAAATTCATTTCCATTTCTTGCATGGGACCTAAGCATGCACCCAAGGACACATATTTGATTTTTCAACCAATTTATATGCACTCAAGCATGTGCATGTATTTCAAATTTGAATTATGCACATAAATGCATTGAAAACTCAGTTAATGCATAAAAATGTCCAAATGAACACCGAAAAATCACAAAAATTCACACAACACTCCTATTGTTCTATGTTGACATGAGAAAAAAAATTGAAAGCAACAAGAGGCAATGGATATCGTTTCGTCCCCAAAGGTGGGACGTTCCCTACCGAAAACCATCATGCTTGTTGTGAGAAGCTCCGGTTTGTGAGAAGCATATACCCAAACCTGCCCCAAATGGGACAAAATTTGTACCACGACATGTTGATGCCGCTCCATGATAGCATGCCAAGTTTCATGAATTTTAGACAATTTTTGGATTTACTAGAATTTAAAAACCAGGCATCTCAATGTTTTGTCGGCAATCAACAGTGCACTGGTGTTTGAAATTCATTCCCATTTCTTGCATGGGACCTAAGCATGCACCCAAGGACACATATTTGATTTTTCGACCAATTTATATGGACTGGAGCATGTGCATGTAGTTCAAATTTGAATTATGCACATAAATGCATTGAAAACTCAGTTAATGCATAAAAATGTCCAAACGAACCCCGAAAAATCACAAAAATTCACACAACACTCCTATTGTTCTATGTTGACACATGAAAAAAAATTGAAAGCAATAATAGGCATTGGATATTGTTTCGTCCCCAAAGGTGGGATGTTCCCTACTGAAAACCATCATGCTTGTTGTGAGAAGCTCCGGTTTGTGAGAAGCATATACCCAAACCTGCCCCAAATGGGACAAAGTTTGTATCACGGCATGTTGATGCCGCTCCATGATAGCGTGCCAAGTTTCATGAATTTCAGACGAGTTTTGGATTTACTAGAATTTAAAAACCAGGCATCTCAATGTTTTGCCGGCAATCAACGGTGCCCTGGTGTTTGATATTCATTCACATTTCTTGCATGGGACCTAAGAATGCACCCAAGGACACATATTTGATTTTTCAACCAATTTATATGCACTTGAGCATGTGCATGTAGTTCAAATTTGAATTATGCACATAAATGCATTGTAAACTTAGTTAATGCATAAAAATGTCCAAACGAACGCCGAAAAATCACAAAAATTCACATAACACTCCTGTTGTTCTATGCTGATATGAGAAAAAAAATTGAAAGCAATAATTGGCAATGGATATCGTTTCGTCCCCAAAGGTGGGAGTTCCCTACCGAAAACCACCATGCTTGTTGTGAGAAGCTCCGGTTTGTGAGAAGCATATACCCAAACCTGCCCCAAATGGGACAAAATTTTTACCACAACATGTTGATGCCACTCCATGATAGCATGCCAAGTTTCACGAATTTCAGACGAGTTTTGGATTTACTAGAATTTAAAAACCAGGCATCTCAATGTTTTGCCGGCAATCAACGGTGCCCCGGTGTTTGAAATTCATTCCCATTTCTTGCATGGGACCTAAGCTTGCACCCAAGGACACAGATTTGTTTTTTCAACGAATTTATATGCACTCGAGCATGTGCATGTAGTTCAAATTTGAATTATGCACATAAAATGCATTGAAAACTCAGTTAATGCATAAAAATGTCCAAATGAACCCCAAAAAATCACAAAAATTCACACAACACTCCCGTTGTTCTATGTTGACACGAGAAAAAAATTGAAAGCAATAAGAGGCAATGGATATCGTTTCATCCCCAAAGGTGGGACGTTCCCTACCAAAAACCATCATGCTTGTTGTGAGAAGCTCCGGTTTGTGAGAAGCATATACCCAAACCTGCCCCAAATGGTTTGTGAGAAGCTCCGGTATGTGAACGTAGAGTCTATCACACCCGATCATCACGTGGTGTCTCAACATGACAAACTGTAGCAATGGTGCATAGTCAGGGAGAACACTTTTACCTTGAAATTTAGTGAATGGATCATCTTATAATGCTACTGCCATACTAAGCAAAATAAGATGCATAAAATATAAACATCACATGCAATCAAAATATGTGACATGATATGGCCATCATCATCTTGTGCTTTTGATCTCCATCTCCAAAGTATCATCATGATCTCCATCATCACCAGCTCGACACCTTGATCTCCATTGTTGCGTCATGGTCGTCTCGCCAACTATTGCTTCTACAACTATCGCTAATGCATAGTGATAAAGTAAATCAATTACATGGTGTTTGCATTTCATACAATAAAGAAACAACCATAAGACTCCTGCTGGTTGCCGATAACTTTTAAAAACATGATCATCTCATACAATAACGTATATCAGAACATGTCTTGACCATATCACATCACAACATTCCCTGCAAAAAAAAGTTAGATGCCCTCTACTTTGTTGTTGCAAGTTTTACGTGGCTGCTACCGCCTTCTAGCAAGAACCGTTCTTACCTATGCATAAAACCACAATGGTGTTTCATCAAGTTTGCTGTTTTAAACTTCTTCAAGGACCGGCCACAATCAAATTCAATTCAACTAAGTAGGAAAAACAGACACCCGCCGGCCACCTTTATGCAAAACTAGTTGCATGTCTGTCGGTGGAACCGGTCTCATGTGCGTGGATATGTAAGGTTAGTCCGGGACGCTTCATCCCACAATACCGCCAAATCAAAATAAGACATTGGTGGTAAGCAGTATGACTATCACCGCCCACAACTCTTTGTGTTCTACTCGCGCATATCATCTACGCATAGACCCGACTCATGAGGCCAATGTTGGGAATCGTTGCATGGAAAACAAAAAATTGCTACGCACACGTAATGATCTATCCATGGAGATGCATAGCAACGAGGGGGAGAGTGTTTCTACGTACCCTCGTAGACCGTAAGCGGAAGCGTTTCTCAACGCGGTTGATGTAGTCGAACCTCTTCGCGCTTCAACTGATCAAGTACCGAACACACGACACCTCCGCGTTCTGCACATGTTCAGCTCGGTGACTACTACCTCTTGAGCACTGCGTTGGTTTTCCCTTGAAGAAGAAAGGGTGATGCAGCAAAGTAGCGTAAGTATTTCCCTCAGTTTTTGAGAACCAAGGTATCAATCCAGTAGGAGGCTACGCGCGAGCCCCTCGCACATACACAAAACAAATAAATCCTCGCAATCAACGTGATAAGGGGTTGTCAATCCCTACACGGTCACTTACGAGAGTGAGATCTGATAGATATGATAAGATGATATTTTTGGTATTTTTATGATAAAGATGCAAAGTAAAATAAAAGGCAATGAAAATAACTAAGTGTTGGAAGATTAATATGATGGAAGATAGACTCGGGGGCCATAGGTTTCACTAGTGGCTTCTCTCAAGAGCATAAGTATTTTACAGTGGGTGAACAAATTACTGTTGAGCAATTGACAGAATTGAGCATAGTTATGAGAATATATAGGTATGATCATGTATATAGGCATCACGTCCGAGACAAGTAGACCGACTCCTGCCTGCATCTACTACTATTACTCCACACATCGACCGCTATCCAACATGCATCTAGAGTATTAAGTTCATAAGAACAGAGTAACGCTTTAAGCAAGATGACATGATGTAGAGGGATAAATTCATGCAATATGATAAAGAAAACCCCATCTTGTTATCCTCGATGGCAACAATACAATACGTGCCTTGGTGCCCCTACTATCACTGGGAAAGGACACAGCAAGATTGAACCCAAAGCTAAGCACTTCTCCCATTGCAAGAAAGATCAATCTAGTAGGCCAAACCAAACTGATAATTCGAAGAGACTTGCAAAGATAACCAATCATACATAAAAGATTTCAGAGAAGATTCAAGTATTGTTCATAGATAAGCTTGATCATAAACCCACAATTCATCGGTCTCAACAAACACACCGCAAAAGAAGATTACATCGAATAGATCTCCACAAGAGAGGGGGAGAACATTGTATTGAGATCCAAAAAGAGAGAAGAAGCCATCTAGCTAATAACTATGGACCCAGAGGTCTGAGGTAAACTATTCACACATCATCGGAGAGGCTATGGTGTTGATGTAGAAGCCCTCCATGATTGATGCCCCCTCCGGCGGAGCTCCGGAATGAGCCCCAAGATGGGATCTCGTGGATACAGAAAGTTACGACGGTGGAATTAGGGTTTTGGCTTCGTATCTGATCGTTTGGGGGTACATAGGTATAGATAGGAGGAAGGAGTACGTCGGTGGAGCAACAGGGGGCCCACGGGGGTGGAGGGCGTGCCTGGGGGGGGGGGGGGGTAGGCGCGCCCCCTACCTCATGGCCTCCTCCTTTGTTTCTTGACGTAGGGTCCAAGTCTCTTGGATCATGTTCGTTCCGAAAATCACGTTCCCGAAGGTTTCATTCCGTTTGGACTCCATTTGATATTCTTTTTCCGCGAAACTCTGAAATAGGCAAAAAACATCAATTCTGGGCTGGGCCTCCGGTTAATAGGTTAGTACCAAAAATAATATAAAAGTGAATAATAAAGCCCAATAATGTCCAAAACAAAAGATAATATAGCATGGAGCAATAAAAAATTATAGATACGTTGGAGACGTATCAAGCATCCCCAAGCTTAACTCCTGCTCGTCCTCTAGTAGGTAAATGATAAAAACAGAATTTTTGATGTGGAATGCTACTAGGTATAATTTCAATGTAATTCTTCTTAATTGTGGCATGAATATTCAGATCTAAAAGATTCAAGATAAAAGTTTAATATTGACATAGAAATAATAATACTTCAAGCATACTAACTAAGCAATTATGTCTTCTCAAAATAACATGGCCAAAGAAAGTTCATCCCTACAAAATCATATAGTTTAGTCATGCTCCATTTTCGGCACACAAGAATGCTCTCATCATGCACAACCACGATGACAAGCCAAGCAATTGTTTCATACTTTAGTAATCTCAAACTTTATAAACCTTCACGCAATACATGAGCGTGAGCCATGGATATAGCACTATGGGTGGAATAGAGTATATAATGATGGGGGTTATGTGGAGAAGACAAAAAAGGAGAAAGTTTCACATCAACGAGGCTAATCAATGAGCTATGGAGACGCCCATCGATTGATGTTAATGCAAGGAGTAGGGATTGCCATGCAACGGATGCACTAGAGCTATAAATGTATGAAAGCTCAACAAAAAAACTACTGGGTGTGCATCCAACTTCCTTGCTCACGAAGACCTAGGGCACTTGAGGAGGCCCATTGTTTGAATATACAAGCCAAGTTCTATAATGAAAAATTCCCACTAGTATATGAAAGTGACAAAACAAGAGACTCTCTATCATGAAGATCATGGTGCTACTTTGAAGCACAAGTGTGGAAAAAAGGATAGTAGCATTGTCCCTTTTCATTTTTTGGGCCTTCTTTTTTTATTTGGCCTTTCTCTTTTTTTATTGGGACAATGCTCTATTAAATGATGATCATCACACTTCTATTTATTTACAACTCAATGATTACAACTCGATACTAGAACAAGGTATGACTCTATATGAATGCCTCCGGTGGTGTACTGGGATATGCAATGAACCAAGAGTGACATGTATGAAAGAATTATGAATGGTGGCTTTGCCACAAATACTATGTCAACTACATGATCATGCTAAAAAATATGACAATGATGAACATGTCATGATAAACGGGATGGTGGAAAGTTGCATGGTAATATATCTCGGAATGGCTATGGAAATGCCATAATAGGTAGGTATGGTGGCTGTTTTGAGGAAGATATAAGGAGGTTTATGTGTGAAAGAGCGTATCATATCACGAGGTTTGGATGCACCGGCGAAGTTTGCACCAACTCTCAATGTGATAAAGGGCAATGCACGGTACCGAAGAGGCTAGCAATGATGGAATGGTGAGAGTGCCTATAATCCATGGACTCAATATTAGTCATAAAGAACTCACATACTTATTGCAAAAATCTACAAGTCATCAAAAACCAAGCACTACGCGCATGCTCCTAGGGGGATAGATTGGTAGGAAAAGACCATCGCTCGTCCCCGACCGCCACTCATAAGGAGGACAATCAAAGAACACCTCATGTTTCAAATTTGTTACATAATGTTTACCATACGTGCATGCTACGGGACTTGCAAACTTCAACACAAGTATTTATCAAATTCACAACTACTCAACTAGCACAACTTTAATATCACTACCTCCATATCTCAAAACAATCATCAAGCATCAAACTTCTCTTAGTATTCAAAACACTCATAAGAAAGTTTTTACAAATCTTGAATACCTAGCATATTAGGATTATTTAAGAAAATTACCATGCTATTTAAGACTGTCAAAATAATCTAAGTGAAGCATGAGAGATCAATAGTTTCTATAAAACAAATCCACCACCGTGCTCTAAAAGATATAAGTGAAGTACTAGAGCAAAACTATATAACTCAAAAGATATAAGTGAAGCACATAGAGTATTCTAACAATTTCCGAATCATGTGTGTCTCTCTCAAAAGGTGTGTACACTAAAGATGATTGTGGTAAACTGAAAAGCAAAGACTCAAATCATACAAGACGCTCCAAGCAAAACACATATCATGTGGTGAATAAAAATATAGCTCCAAGTAAAGTTACCGATGGAACTAGACGAAAGAGGGGATGCCTTCCGGGGCATCCCCGAGATTTGGCTTTTTGGTGTCCTTAGGTTATCTTGGGGTGCCATGGGCATCCCCAAGCTTAGGATCTTGCCACTCCTTGTTCCATAATCCATCAAATCCTTACCCAAAACTTGAAAACTTCACAACACAAAACTTAAAGTAGAAAATCTCGTGAGCTCCGTTAGCGAAAGAAAACAAAACACAACTTCAAGGTACTGTAATGAACTCATTATTTATTTATATTGGTGTTATACCTACTGTATTCCAACTTCTCTATGGTTTATAAACTATTTTACTAGCCATAGATTCATCAAAATAAGCAAACAACACACGAAAAACAGAATCTGTCAAAAACAGAACAGTCTGTAGTAATTTGTAGCTAGCGCAAGATCTGGAACCCCAAAAATTCTAAAATAAATTTCTCGACGTGAGGAATTTATCTATTAATCATCTGCAGAAATAATTAACTAAATATCACTTTCCAAATAAAAATGGCAGCAGTTCTTGTGAGCGCTAAAGTTTCTGTTTTTTACAGCAAGATTAACAGGACTTTCCCCAAGTCTTCCCAACGGTTCTACTTGGCACAAACACTAATTAAACACAACCAAAACAGAGGCTAGATAAATTATTTATTACTAAACAGGAGCAAAAAATCAAGGAATAAAAATAAAATTGGGTTGCCTCCCAACAAGCGCTATCGTTTAACGCCCCTAGCTAGGCATAAAAAGCAAGGATATATCTAGGTATTGCCATCTTTGGTAGGTAATTCTTCAATGAGGCATCTACCATCCTTAGGAATTTCTTTCTTTTTATTGATTATCAAACTTTTAGGCACAAGATCGAAAAAATCATTTGTAACAAATGGTTCCTTAATGATAGCAAAAAGATTGGGATGAATACTTATAGAATTGAGATCCGCAGTTTCCTTACTAGAGGATTCACCCTTACTTTTAGGAACATACATAAGCTTGGAAATTTTAGTGGGAGGACTTGGAGTATTCTTTACGGAAGAAAAAGCGGTTCCCAAGTTGGTAATAATATCCTCAAGTTTATCAATTCTAGTGGAATCCTGATTTATTTTCTCATTAACTATAGGTTCCTTTTCTTTAATATTTTTAAAAGTGACTCCTACTTTAGATCCATATTGAGTGATTCGGTTGTGGATCTTTTTATCCAAATTTTCAATGAACTCTATGGTAGCAACCTTGTTTTCAATAATTTCAAGTCTTTGCATTACATGCTCCAAAGTTAACATAGTCCCATTAACCAAAAGAGGTGGTGAGCCAAACAAATCTATCATAGCATTATAAGAATCAAAAGTATGGCTACCCAAGAAGTTCCCTCCCGTAATGGTATCAAGGATATATCTGTACCAAGGAGTAGCACCTACATAAAAATTGCAAAGAAGAACGGAAGTAGATTGCTTCCTGGTAGATCTATTTTGAGCATTGAAAATTCTATACCAAGCGTCTTTTAGATTTTCTCTCTCCCTTTGCTTAAAATTTAGAATTTCATTCTCGGGAGACAACGGAGAAGAAAAGGGACTAGCCATAACGACAAGCAAACAGAAAAGAGGCAAACGGAAAAGAGAGGGCGAATAAAACGGCAAGGGTGAAGTGGGGGAGAGGAAAATGAGAGGCAAATGGCAAATAATGTAATGCGGGAGATAAGGGTTTGTGATGGGTACTTGGTATGTTGACTTTTGCATAGACCTCCCCGGTAACGGCACCAGAAATCCTTCTTGCTACCTCTTGAGCACTGCGTTGGTTTTCCCTTGAAGAGGAAAGGGTGATGCAGCAAAGTAGCATAAGTATTTTCCTCAGTTTTTGAGAACCAAGGTATCAATCCAGTAGGCGGCTACGCGCGAGTCCCTCGCACCTACACAAAACAAATAAATCCTCGCAACCAGCGCGATAAGGGGTTGTCAATCCCTACACGGTCACTTACGAGAGTGAGATCTGATAGATATGATAAGATAATATTTTTTGGTATTTTTATGATAAAGATGCAAAGTAAAATAAAAGGCAATGAAAGTAACTAAGTGTTGGAAGATTAATATGATGGAAGATAGACCCACGGCCATAGGTTTCACTAGTGGCTTCTCTCAAGAGCATAAGTATTTTACGGTGGGTGATAAAATTACTGTTGAGCAATTGACAGAATTGAGCATAGTTATGAGAATATCTAGGAATGATCATGTATATAGGCATCACGTGTGAGACAACTAGACCGACTCCTGCCTGCATCTACTACTATTATTCCACACATCGACCGCTATCCAACATGCATCTAGAGTATTAAGTTCATAAGAACAGAGTAATGCTTTAAGCAAGATGACATGATGTAGAGGGATAAATTCATGCAATATGATAAAAAAAACCATATTGTTATCCTCGATGGCAACAATACAATACGTGCCTTGCTGCCCCTACTATCACTGGGAAAGGACACCGCAAGATTGAACCCAAAGCTAAGCACTTCTCCCAGTGCAAGAAAGATCAATCTAGTATGCCAAACCAAACTGATAATTTGAAGAGACTTGCAAAGATAACCAATCATACATAAAAGAATTCAGAGAAGATTCAAATATTGTTCATAGATAAACTTGATCATAAACCCACAATTCATCGGTCTCAACAAACACACCGCAAAAGAAGATTACATCGAATAGATCTCCACAAGAGAGGGGGAGAACATTGTATTGAGATACAAAAAGAGAGAAGAAGCCATCTAGCTAATAACTATGGACCCGAAGGTCTAAGGTAAACTACTCACACATCATTAGAGAGGCTATGGTGTTGATGTAGAAGACCTCCGTGATCGATGCCCCCTCCGGTGGAGCTCTAGAACAGGCCCCAAGATGGGATCTCGTGGATACAGAAAGTTACGATGGTGGAATTAGGGTTTTGGCTCCGTGTCTGGTCGTTTGGGGGTACGTAGGTATATATAGGAGGAAGGAGTACGTCGGTAGGAGGGCGCGCCTGGGGGGGGGGTAGGTGCACCCCTACCTCGTGGCTTCCCTGTTGGTTGCTTGACGTAGGGTCCAAGTCTCCTGGATCATGTTCGTTCCGAAAATCACGTTCCCGAAGGTTTCATTCCGTTTGGACTCTGTTTGATATTCTTTTTCTGCTAAACTCCGAAATAGGCAAAAAACAGCAATTCTGGGCTGGGCCTCCGGTTAATAGGTTAGTCCCCAAAATAATATAAAAGTGAATAATAAAGCCCAATAATGTCCAAAACAGAAGATAATATAGCATGGAGCAATAAAAAATTATAGATACGTTGGAGACATATCAGTGACGTCCCTCGCCTTCTTGATCCAGCAAAACGTCGAGGTAGTAGATGAGTTCCGTCAGCATGATGGCATGGTGACGGTAATGGTGAAGTGATCCTCGCACGGCGTCGCCTAAGCACTACGAAAATATGACCGGGGGTGTAAACGCTGGAGGGGGGCGCCACACATGGCTAAACAATTGTCTGGTGTGTGCTAGGCGCCCCTCCTCATATAAATAGATGGGAGGGAGAGGGGAGAGGCCAAGGGGCGTCCTAAGTAGGTCTGAATCCTACTTGTTGGCTCCTGCCCTTGCCCCCCTGATGTCTACTACGCAACTTTATTCTTGTAGACGCGTGTTGGGCCTCCAAGCGCAGAGTTTTGTAGGACAGTAGCTATTGGGGAACGCAGTAATTTCAAAAAATTTCCTACGCACACGCAAGATCATGGTGATGCATAGCAACAAGAGGGGAGAGTGTTGTCTACGTACCCTTCGTAGACCGCAATGGAAGCGTTGATGCAACGTAGAGGAAGTAGTCGTACGTCTTCCCGATTCGACCGATCCAAGCACCGTTACTCCGGCACCTCTGAGTTCTTAGCACACGTACAGCTCGATGACGCTCCCCGGGCTCCGATCCAGCAAAGCTTCGGGGATGAGTTCCATCAGCACAACGGCGTGGTGACGATGATGATGTTCTACCGATGCAGGGCTTCGCCTAAGCACTACAATGATATGATCGAGGTGGAATATGGTGGCAGGGGGCACTACACACGGCTAAGGAACGATCATGTGGATCAACTTGTGTGTCCTAGGGTGCCCCCTGCCCCCGTATATAAAGGAGCAAGGGGAGGAGGCGGCCGGCCAGGTGTGGCGCGCCAAGAGGGAGTCCTACTCCCACCGGGAGTAGGACTCCTAGTTGGACAAGGAGAGAGAGGGGGGAAAGAGGAGGAAGAGAGGAAGGAAAGGGGGGGGCGCCGCCCCCCTTCCCTTGTCCTGTTCGGACTAGGAAGGGGAGGGGCGCGCGGCCACCTCCTGCCTCCTTCTCTCTTCTCCCTCAAGGCCCATGTAGGCCCAATAAACCCCCAGGGGGGTTCCGGTAACCCCCCGGTACTCTGAAAAAATGCCGATTTCACCCGGAATGATTCCGATGTCCAAATATAGGCTTCCAATATATCGATCTTTATGTCTCAACCATTTCGAGACTCCTTGTCATGTCCGTGATCACATCCGAGACTCCGAACTAACTTTGGTACATCAAAATGCATAAACTCATAATAACTGTCATCGTAACGTTAAGCGTGCGGACCCTACAGTTTGAGAACAATGTAGACATGACTGAGACAGATCTCCGGTCAATAACCAATAGCGGGACCTGGATGCCCATATTGGCTCCTACATATTCTACGAAGATCTTTATCGGTCAGACCGCATAACAACATACGTTGTTCCCTTTGTCATCGGTATGTTACTTGCCCGAGATTCGATCGTCGGTATCCAATACCTAGTTCAATCTCGTTACCGGCAAGTCTCTTTACTCGTTATGTAATACATCATCCCGCAACTAACTCATTAGTTGCAATTCTTGCAAGGCTTATGTGATGTGCATTACCGAGAGGGCCTAGAGATACCTCTCCGACAATCGGAGTGACAAATCCTAATCTCGAAATACGCCAACCCAACATCTACCTTTGGTGACACCTGTAGAGCTCCTTTATAATCACCCAGTTACGTTGTGACGTTTGGTAGCACACAAAGTGTTCCTCCGGTAAACGGGAGTTGCATAATCTCATAGTCATAGGAACATGTATAAGTCATGAAGAAAGCAATAGCAACATACTAAACGATCGGGTGCTAAGCTAATGGAATGGGTCATGTCAATCAGATCATTCAACTAATGATGTGACCTCCTTAATCAAATAACAACACTTTGTTCATGGTTAGGAAACATAACCATCTTTGATTAACGAGCTAGTCAAGTAGAGGCATACTAGTGACACTAAGTTTGTCAATGTATTCACACATGTATTATGCTTCCGGTTAATACAATTCTAGCATGAATAATTGTTGGTGTACAAAAGTAGGGGTACCTTAGTATCCCGAACTTGTGCACGGGCAGTCGCAGCGTCCCGCAGCAAGGCTTGCCGGGTGTCCGCCAAGATCCTCCATGGTTCCTTTGGAGCCATTCAAGAACAAAGTATCCAAGACCCCGGCAAGAGGAGCTTGCCAGGAAGGAGACAAGACCCCGGTAAGAGGAGCTTGCCGGGAAGGCCAACCAAGGCATCTCAAGGAACTTGCCGCAACGCACCATGCGACCCGGCAAGGCCCGGTGAGCGACAAGCTCCTGGACGCGACAAGACAACGACCGCGGCAAGACACTTGCCGCGGCAAGCTTCCACTCTGTACCTGCGCTCCAGCACATCCACCAACGTGTCACTCTGGGACCCTTCCAGAGCGTACGTGGCGGAAAGCTGTGCAGCCAGAGGTACACGGTGGCAAGCGGCGCTGACAAGATTGCCATCGTGGCAAGCAGAGGCGTCCCTAGCGGTCCCTTTCTGCACCGTCTAGGCCACGCAGACAGGCATTTAATGCCTTTGTCCCCTGCCGTCAGGGTTAGGTATGATACACTATTGTAGGCGGCGGTGCCAACCGCAATGCCTTTTCCATTTTGCCCTTGTCTATGTTGCCACCTGTCGGTGACCCCTTGAGCATATAAAAGGAGGCCCGTGCGCAACGTAGAAAGGGGTCGGCCAACAGAACGCTCTCACGCTCGGTCTCGTTAGCTGCTGGTGTGTACTGTAGCAATCAGCGCTCCCGAGCAAGAACTCAATACAACCACAAAGCAGGAGTAGGGTTTTACGCATCCGTGCGGCCCGAACCTGGGTAAACCGATCGTGTTGCTCGTGCGCTTCGCCTCGATCTGCTCTTCATGCTCTCTCCGCCCCCTGCCGAACCGAAAGGGGCTCAGTCCGCCGGTCCCCATAGGTGTCCGTGGGATCAGCACCCCCGACATCTTTGGCGCGCCAAGTCTGTCGGTCCCCATAAGTTCTTCAGGTCGATTGTTTGTCGTTTCGGGATCCCTAACAGGATAATCATCGACAACGGTACGCAATTTACGAGCCGCACCTTCATGCAGTACGTCCAAGATCTTGGCGCCAAGGTCTGCTTCGCTTCTGTTGCTCACCCGAGAAGCAACGGTCAAGCGGAGAGGGCAAATGCTGAAGTGCTGCGTGGGCTCAAGACCAGGACTTTCGACAGGCTGCACAAGTGCGGAAGAAACTGGATCGAGGAGCTGCCGGTGGTTCTTTGGTCGATCAGGACGACGCCAAATCGAGCCACTGGCCAGACACCTTTCGCTCTAGTCTATGGAGCAGAGGCAGTTCTCCCCACGGAACTCGTATACGGGTCACCTCGAGTGCTCGCTTACGATGAGCTTGAGCAAGAGCAGCTGCGACAAGATGAGGCGCTGCTCCTTGAGGAAGACCGTCTTCAGGCTGCTGTGCGAGCTGCTTGCTACCAGCAAGCTTTGCGCCGCTACCATAGCCGCAAAGTTATTGCCAGAAGTCTCGAGGAAGGCGACCTTGTTCTTCGGCGTGTTCAGTCCGCCAAGAATTCCAACAAGTTGATGCCGAAGTGGGAAGGCCCTTACCGGGTGAAACGAGTCACTAGGCCTGGCGCTGTCCACCTGGAGACCGAAGATGGTATCCCAGTGAGCAATTCCTGGAATATTGAGCATCTTCGCAAGTTTTACCCATAGGGCGCGGTTGCCGGAACCTGTTTCGGCAACCACCTTTTGTACAAGTCTTGCCGCTGTTGCATGTAATCCTTTGTACAAAGCCGGGCGCAGACCCTGTGCAAAAAGCTTATGTGCTCAGCACACCTTGTCGATTTCATGCTTTTTATTATTTGCATGTGTTATCTGACATTTTGTGCAGCACTTACACCCGGTAAGCAACAACGAGCCATAAGGCTCCATATCTTTTTCTTCCTCTTCTTTTTTCTCTCAAGGAAAAGAAGGTCTCCTCGCGCACAAGTTTGCCAGGGGGGGGGGGGGAAGGAGAAGATACGGTATGGACCAGGCGTCTTTCAAGAAGGTTTCGCCTTGCCGGAAGCAAACAACAGAAAAGATAAGTTGCCAAAGTTTGAGCAATCATATTTTTAAAAATTTTTAAAGTTATCTTCCTTGAACGACCGTACTTTGTATGGAAAACCTGTGCGCGGAGGAACCAACTCGTAGCTAGTTGCGCCCTTACTGTTGTTTCGAGTCCGCTCAACAACTTAAGTGAGCTGCGACTAGCTGCGACAAGGTTTCTTGTCGGCAGCAGCACCGCCAGCAGGCTACCGACATTCCGCACTCAGCGCTCGCGGCAAAGGTGCCTGCGCCGGCAAGTTCCCTAAAAGCGTAGGGCAAAAACATACAAAGCGAGGAATCAAGTAAAGGAAATAACATTGCAATCATTGCACAGAATAAAGTTATATTACAAATTAGCTTGTCGCAGCTCTAACAGATTGTTTGCATAACATGACTAGCAGCGACAAGAAGAGAAGAGAATGGGCAGCCTAGTCTATGCGGTCGCCCTCGACCCTCTTGATCCCGCTCACCTTGTCCACAATGGGTGCGACAAGGGTCTTGAGCGCCTCCAGATCAGCATCCGGCGGCAAGGACCTGAGGACGTTGGTGAGGTTGAGGCCCGGGTTGCGGAACGCCACCTTCACCAGCACCTTCTGAAGAGCTCCCACACAGATCTTGCGCGACTCATCGGCCAGCTGCTTTGGGATCCTCTCTCGGAGTCGCCGAAGAGCCGTCGCCATGCCCTTGAAGAACAAAGTGAGCTTGCCGCTAGGTTGGAGGCTCTCGTCGGAAGGATACCCGAGATCCTCCATTCCCAGCTGCGCCAGCTCCTTGTCGATGTCGGCGGCAACATCCACGAGCCCTTCCGTCCAGTGCTCCACATTCTCCCGGAAAGTGCTCTGGGCGGCAGCGGCACTCGCCAGCAGCGCCTTGCCGTCCTTGACTTCCTCCTTTAGGGCCGCCTCCTGCTCCTTGGCACCGTCCAGCGCCTTGGTCAAAGCGATCAGCTTCAACTCCAGATCTGCATTGGAGTCTTTGGCGGCGTCAAGCTCCTTGCCCTTCTCGGTGAAATGGGCCCGCAGCTCTGAATAGCTGTTGGCGTCCTTCTCCCGCTCAAGCTTGAGCGCGGCAAGCTCATCACTGCTCGCCTTGAGATCGGCCTCCAGCTGCGACACCTTCGTCTCCAACTCCTTCTTGGCGGCCTCGGCAGCTGCGGCAGCATCTTCTGCTTGCTTGAGGGCTCCGCCAACTGTTCTCTCACGCGCGGCGAGCTCCTCCTCGTGGCTGTCAAGATCAACTTTCTGCTGCACCAGCTCGCCCTCCTGCACGGACAGCTTCTCAGCAGCAAGCCTATGTTGCTCTTCAATTTCGGCCTTCTCGAGGAGGAAGGCCCTCTGCTCCTCGGCAAGCTGCTCCCGCTCCGCTGCCAAGGACCGAAGAGCTTCTTGATTTTGACCCCGGAGCTCCTCCGCGCATTTCTCGATGTCGACTCCCGCCTTGGCGACAAGCGCTTCACGGGATTCCAACTTGGCTTGCCGGGCGCGGTAGAGTGACACTAGCTTCCGCAGCAGCCGCTCCTCTTCAGGCTCGCCACTGCTGCTACTTGGTGCGTCGACAAGCGCCAGCCTGGTGGAGGCAAGCACTTCTTCGTCAAAACTCTCTCCTTCGACCGGCGCCCTGGAGCTTGACGCCCAGGGGAGGTTGATGAAGATGTCATCGCCGGCCTTCAAGTAGACGCCAGGCTGGGGCTCCTCGGAGCCTGGCGCTGCGGCAGCGGCGGAGGGATCGGCAGTCGGTGCAGCGCCTGGCGCTCCTGCGGCCTCTGGGTCGTCAGTACGATCGCAAGATCCCCCGCCTGCTTCTGCAGCGGCAGCCCTGGCAGCCTCTTCGCCGGCGGGCTCGTCAGCGCCGGCTGCTTCCTCGGCGGCAATGGCGTCATCGGCGGCAGCTTCCGTCTCCATCGGCTCGGCAGCAGATGGATCTGACAGCCGGAAAAGAAGAGAAGAGTCAAGAAAATATCCAAGAAGAAGAAGATCAAAAGAAGAAGAAGCCAAGGGAAGTTTTGGAGCAAGGAGAGTACCTGTGCCAGGTTCTGCACTCGTGGTCTCCGCCGCCGGGGGGCCCCTGGTGCTGTCCTTCGTCGGAGATCCCTCCCTTGCCGGAGACTCCTCCCTTGCCGGAGAGCTCTCCCTTGCCGGAGACCTCTCCCTTGCCGGAGGACTCTCCCTTGGCGCTCCGGGGGCGGCCTCCGGGCTCTCCTTGTGGGGCTGCTCTGCTCCTGCACAAGTCAACAGACAGAGGTCAGAAAAGCAAGAATATCCATGTGCAGCTAACAGCGGAAAGCGAACAAGATACTTACGCTGGGGGCTGCTCTGGAGACTAGTTGCCGGGTCCGGCAAGGTTGTCTCTGGCGCATCCCCTGCTGACGCGGTGGGTTCGTCCTCGATGACAATCACCGGGGCCTTGGCCCTCTTCGCTGCTCTCTGGGCCAGAGTCCTGAAAAGGAATGGGATCAGATTGAAGCAAGTGAGATACAAAACAGCAAGGATTGAAGAACTGCAAGTACAACAAGTGAATCTTACTCTTCTTCTTCTTCCTCGTTGGAGCTGAACGCGGAGAAGTCGAAGTCTGGCTCGCGTCTGGCGCGGGAAGGTGGAGGGGTAGGTTCCCTTGGCCGCTTGGCGGGAGCAGAAGCGGCGGTCCGGGAAGACCCCGCTCCAGTTGCAGCAGCAGCGTGGGGCGCTCCCGTGGCGACAGTGCTCGCCGCGGTAGAGCATGTCGCGCGGCGTGGCGACTGTCGGCTCACTTGCCGCCTCGCCACATCCCCGGCCTTGCGGAGACGCCTTCTTGGTGGAGATGGAGGCTCTGCTTGCGGCGAGCTATCTGAGGATGAGGAGGAAGAGGAGTTGATATCCAACGAGCCACTCGTGTCCTCGGCGGGCTCGCTCGGCTCGACGTCACGCCCGGCAAGCTCTCCCTTGCCGGCAAGCTCCTCTCGCCCGGCAAGCTCTTTCTTGCCGGCAAGATCCTCTCGCTCGGCACGGCTTGCCGCCTCTGCCTCCTCCACGGTGAATCCAAACTCGCCCGCAGTTGCGGCTGCCGCTGCCTCTTCCAGCCTGGTGGTGATGCACTTCAACTCCGCTTCGGTGGTGTCGCGAGTGAGGCCATTCTTCTCGTCGGGGCGGATCGACACTTCTACCAAGTTGTCAAAGAACTGCTGCACGACGTCATCTGCAGGCTCTTGCCAAGTTGGCACAAGTCCATGCGAGTCGCACAGCGGCATCATTGCCCTAATGCGGTCGAGTGCAGAATTGTTGCACAACGGGACGACGCCCTGCGGCAACCTAAAAACTTCGGGATGATCTGGATCATACTTGAACAGCTCCTGAAGCATTGCATTCAGCTCCAAAACGGTGAAGTTGTAGTTGAGGCCCGGGCGCAGCCTCATGATATCCGCCGCGTTCTTGAACTCCCAGGCGGGCCTCCTCCGTTCCTGCAGGGGGGCGATGCGGCGGCGAAGGAAGTCTGCGCCAACGGTGCCTACAGTGAGTCCAGCAAGCCTGAGGCGTTGGATCCTGGTGACGGCAATCCTCAGCCTGCTGTCTTCCGGGGCCACGTCGCTCCAGTCGCTGCCGCGTGCTGCTGCTACTTGGCGCCGGGCGGTAAATGGCTGCGGGTTTTCCTCAACAATCCAACACCAATCTGCTCTCCACTCCTCCCACTTGCCGCGGAACTCGCCCTCCAGATACGAGTCTTTCTTGCCGGCCCTTGAGATCCAGGCGATTCCGCCGGATAGAGGCTCTCCTCTCTCTACTCGGGGCATGAAGAAATGGCGGAAAAGAGCTACATTTGGGTGGACTCCGACAAAGTTTTCGCAAAGGTGTGCGAAAACTTCCATGGTCAGGACGGCATTGGGAGTGAAATCAAGGAGGCAGAGGCCGTAGGTGTTCATGATGTCGCAAAAGAATTCGGAGAAGGGCGGGCAGATCCCGCAGTAGAAGAATACGGCGAAGAAGGGATATTCGTTCGGAGCCATCTTATGAGCAGTAGCTGGGAGTACCTTGGTGCTCGGATGTGCTCGCGTCTCCGTCGACCAGAAGAGGTAGTAGTACTCCCTCAGCTCCTTCGCAGCAAGCTTGGGGGGGGGGGGGAGATGGCCCGCTCCTTCCGCACCGCCGCAAGCCGCTGCGCCTTGGTCAACTTCACGGCTTTCCCCTTGTCGGCTTTTGGAGCCATGGCGGAAGTGGTGGAGGAGGTTGACGGCGTTTGTGGTGCTGGTGGCGATGGGGAGGGCAGGGCGCTGCTCTCTTGCTGCTTTGGGAAGACAGAGGCGGGGCGGAGGCTTCTGAGATTGGAGAGGAAAGGGGGCGAGTGGGCGCACCACCCCTGCTTCCCCTTGCTTATAAAGGGGGAGGTGGCGGACGTTCCGCCTTTCCTAATAAAGAAACCACCCACGATCTCTCCCACGACGCCGCGTTCGACGCGTGCTGTTCGGGGAGGGCGCGGTGGATGCGGAGTAAGATACGGCATAACCTAGGCCGCGCGTGCCCGTGCCTTGTTTTGGGCCTGGCCCAATAGCGTTCGGCACCGTGTATGGCCTAGGCCCAGGGGCTCCTGTCGGTGTACTAAAGTAGGGTACCTTAGTATCCCGAACTTGTGCACGGGCAGTCGCAGTGTCCCGCGGCTAGGCTTGCCGGGTGACCGCCAAGATCCTCCATGGTTCCTTTGGAGCCATTCAAGAACAAAGTATCCAAGACCCCGGCAAGAGGAGCTTGCCGGGAAGGAGACAAGACCCCGGCAAGAGGAGCTTGCCGGGAAGGCCAACCAAGGCATCTCAAGGAACTTGCCGCAACGCACCACGCGACCCGGCAAGGCCCGGTGAGCGAGAAGCTCCCGGACGCGACAAGACAACGACCGCGGCAAGACACTTGCCGCGGCAAGCTTCCACTCTGTACCTGCGCTCCAGCACATCCACCAACGTGTCACTCTGGGACCCTTCCAGAGCGTACGTGGCGGAAAGCTGTGCAGCCAGAGGTACACGGTGGCAAGCGGCGCTGACAAGATTGCCATCCTGGCAAGCAGAGGCGTCCCTGGCGGTCCCTTTCTGCACCGTCTAGGAGACGCAGACAGGCATTTAATGCCTTTGTCCCCTGCCGTCAGGGTTAGGTATGATACACTATTGTAGGCGGCGGTGCCAACCGCAATGCCTTTTCCATTTTTTCCCTTGTCTATGTTGCCACCTATCGGTGACCCCTTGAGCATATAAAAGGAGGCCCATGCGCAACGTAGAAAGGGGTCGGCCAACAGAACGCTCTCACGCTCGGTCTCGTTAGCTGCTGGTGTGTACTGTAGCAATCAGCGCTCCCGAGCAAGAACTCAATACAACCACAAAGCAGGAGTAGGGTTTTACGCATCTATGCGGCCCGAACCTGGGTAAACCGATCGCGTTGCTCGTGCGCTTCGCCTCGATCTGCTCTTCGTGCTCTCTCCGCCCCCTGCCGAACCGAAAGGGGCTCGGTCCGCCGGTCCCCATAGGTATCCGTGGGATCAGCGCCCCCGACAATAATAAACATTTATCATGATATAAGGAAATAAATAATAGCTTTATTATTTCCTCTAGGGTATATTTCCTTCAGTCTCCCACTTGCACTAGAGTCAATAATCTAGATTACACAGTAATGATTCTAACACCCATGGAGCCTTGGTGCTGATCATGTTTTGCTCGTGGAAGAGGCTTAGTCAACGGGTCTGCAACATTCAGATCCGTATGTATCTTGCAAATCTCTATGTCTCCCACCTGGACTAGATCCCGGATGGAATTGAAGCGTCTCTTGATGTGCTTGGTTCTCTTGTGAAATCTGGATTCCTTTGCCAAGGCAATTGCACTAGTATTGTCACAAAAGATTTTCATTGGACCCGATGCACTATGTATGACACCTAGATCGGATATGAACTCCTTCATCCAGACTCCTTCGTTCGCTGCTTCCGAAGCAGCTATGTACTCCGCTTCACATGTAGATCCCGCTACGATGCTTTGTTTAGAACTTCACCAACTTACAGCTCCACCGTTTAATGTAAACACGTATCCAGTTTGCGATTTAGAATCGTCCGGATCAGTGTCAAAGCTTGCATCAACGTAACCTTTTACGGTGAGCTCTTTGTCGCCTCCATATACGAGAAACATATCCTTAGTCCTTTTCAGGTATTTTAGGATGTTCTTGACCGCTGTCCAGTGATCCACTCCTGGATTACTTTGGTACCTCCCTGCTAAGCTTATAGCAAGGCACACATCACGTCTGGTACACAGCATTGCATACATGATAGAGCCTATGGCAGAAGCATAGGGAACATCTTTCATTTTCTCTCTATCTTCTGTAGTGGTCGGGCATTGAATCCGACTCAACTTCACACCTTGTAACACAGGCAAGAACCCTTTCTTCGCCTGATCCATTTTGAACTTTTTCAAAATCTTGTCAAGGTATGTGCATTGTGAAAGTCCAATTAAGCGTTTTGATCTATCTCTATAGATCTTTATGCCTAATATGTAAGCAGCTTCACCGAGGTCTTTCATTGAAAAACTCTTATTCAAGTATCCCTTTATGCTATCCAGAAATTCTATATCATTTCCGATCAGTAATATGTCATCCACATATAATATCAGAAATGCTACAGAGCTCCCACTCACTTTTTTGTAAATACAGGCTTCTTCGAAAGTCCGTATAAAACCAAATGCTTTGATCACACTATCAAAGCGTTTATTCCACCTCCGAGAGGCTTGCACCAGTCCATAAATAGATCGCTGGAGCTTGCACACTTTGTTAGCTCCCTTTGGATCGACAAAACCTTCCGGTTGCATCATATACAACTCTTCTTCCAGAAATCCATTCAGGAATGCAGTTTTGACATCCATCTGCCAAATTTCTTAATCATAAAATGCGGCAATTGCTAACATGATTCTGACAGACTTAAGCATCACTACGGGTGAGAAGGTCTCATCGTAGTCAACCCCTTAAACTTGTCGAAAACCTTTTGCGACAAGTCGAGCTTTGTAGACAGTAATATTACCGTCAGCGTCAGTCTTCTTCTTGAAGATCCATTTATTCTCAATTGCTTGCCGATCATCGGGCAAGTCAACCAAAGTCCATACTTTGTTCTCATACATGGATCCCATCTCAGATTTCATGGCTTCAAGCCATTTTGCGGAATCTGTGCTCACCATCGCTTCTTCATAGTTCGTAGGTTCATCATGATCTAGCAGCACGACTTCCAGAACAGGATTACCGTACCACTCTGGCGCGGATCTCACTCTGGTTGATCTACGAGGTTCAGTAGTATCTTGATCTAAAGTTTCATGATCATTATCATTAGCTTCCTCACCAACTGGTGTAGGTGTCACTGAAACAGTTTTCTGTGATATACTACTTTCCAATAATGGAGCAGGTACAGTTACCTCGTCAAGTTCTACTTTCCTCCCACTCACTTCTTTCGAGAGAAACTCCTTCTCCAGAAAGTTTCCGAATTTAGCAACAAAAGTCTTGCCTTCGGATCTGTGATAGAAGGTGTATCCAATAGTTTCCTTTGGATATCCTATGAAGACACATTTCTCCGATTTGGGTTCGAGCTTATCAGGTTGAAGCTTTTTCACATAAGCATCGCAGCCCCAAACTTTCAGAAACGACAACTTTGGTTTCTTGCCAAACAACAGTTCATAAGGCGTCGTCTCAACGGATTTTGATGGTGCCCTATTTAACGTGAATGCGGCCGTCTCTAGAGAGTATCCCCAAAACGATAGCGGTAAATCAGTAAGAGACATCATAGATCGCACCATATCTAGTAAAGTACGATTACGACGTTCGGACACACCATTACGCTATGGTGTTCCGGATGGCGTGAGTTGTGAAACTATTCCACAATTTTTCAAATGTACACCAAACTCGTAACTCAAATATTCTCCTTCACGATCAGATCGTAGAAATTTCATTTTCTTGTTACGATGATTTTCAACTTCACTCTGAAATTCTTTGAACTTTTCAAACGTTTCAGACTTATGTTTCATTAAGTAGATATACCCATATCTGCTTAAGTCATCCGTGAAGGTGAGAAAATAACGATATCCGCCACGAGCCTCGACATTCATCGGACCACATACATCTGTATGTATGATTTCCAGCAAATCTGTTGCTCTCTCCATAGTACCGGAGAACGGTGTTTTAGTCATCTTGCCCATGAGGCACGGTTCGCAAGTACCAAGTGATTCATAATCAAGTGGTTCCAAAAGTCCATCAGTATGGAGTTTCTTCATGCGCTTTACACCGATATGACCTAAACGTCAGTGCCACAATTAAGTTGCACTATCATTATCAACTCTGCATCTTTTGGCTTTTACATTATGAATATGTGTATCACTACTATCGAGATTCAACAAGAATAGACCACTCTTCAAGGGTGCATGACCATAAAAGATATTACTCATATAAATAGAACAACCATTATTTTCTGATTTAAATGAATAACCGTCTCGCATTAAACAAGATCCAGATATAATGTTCATGCTCAACGCTGGCACCAAATAACAATTATTTAGGTCTAATACTAATCCCGAAGGTAGATGTAGAGGTAGCATGCCGACCGCGATCACATCGACTTTGGAACCGTTTCCCACGCGCATCATCACCTCGTCCTTAGCCAATCTTCGCTTAATCCGTAGTCCCTGTTTCGAGTTGCAAATATTAGCAACAGAACCAGTATCAAATACCCAGGTGCTACTGCGAGCATTGGTAAGGTACACATCAATAACATGTATATCACATATACCTTTGTTCACCTTGCCATCCTTCTTATCCGCCAAATACTTGGGGCAGTTCCGCTTCCAGTGACCAGTCTGCTTGCAGTAGAAGCACTCAGTTTCAGGCTTAGGTCCAGACTTGGGTTTCTTCTCTTGAGCAGCAACTTGCTTGCCGTTCTTCTTGAAGTTCCCCTTCTTCTTCCCTTTGCCTTTTTTCTTGAAACTAGTGGTCTTGTTGACCATTAACACTTGATGCTCCTTTTTGATTTCTACCTCCGCAGCTTTCAGCATTGCGAAGAGCTCGGGAATAGTCTTGTTCATCCCTTGCATATTATAGTTCATCACGAAGCTCTTGTAGCTTGGTGGTAGTGATTGGAGAATTCTGTCAATGACGCAATCATCTGGAAGATTAACTCCCATCTGAATAAGTGATTATTATACCCAGACATTTTGAGTATATGCTCACTGACAGAACTGTTCTCCTCCATCTTGCAGCTGTAGAACTTATTGGAGACTTCATATCTCTCAATCCGGGCATTTGCTTGAAATATTAACTTCAACTCCTGGAACATCTCATATGCTCCATGACGTTCAAAACATCGTTGAAGTCCCGATTCTAAGCCGTAAAGCATGGCACACTGAACTATCGAGTGGTCATCAGCTTTGCTCTACCAGATGTTCATAACATCTGGTGTTGCTCCAGCAGCAGGCCTGGCACCCAGCGGTGCTTCCAGGACGTAATTCTTCTGTGCAGCAATGAGGATAATCCTCAAGTTACGGACCCAGTCCGTGTAATTGCTACCATCATCTTTCAACTTTGCTTTCTCAAGGAACGCATTAAAATTCAACGGAACAACAGCACGAGCCATCTATCTACAATCAAACATAAACAAGCAAGATACTATCAGGTACTAAGTTCATGATAAGTTTAAGTTCAATTAATCAAATTACTTAAGAACTCCCACTTAGATAGACATCCTCTAATCCGCTAAGTGATCACGTGATACAAATCAACTAAACCATGTCCGATCATCATGTGAGATGGAGTAGTTTCTTTGGTGAACATCACTATGCTGATCATATCTACTATATGATTCACGCTCGACCTTTCGGTCTCCGTGTTCCGAGGCCATATCTATATATGCTTGGCTCGTCAAGTATAACCTGAGTATTCCGCGTGTGCAACTGTTTTGCACCCGTTGTATTTGAACGTAGAACCTATCTCACCCGATCATCACGTGGTGTCTCAGCACGAAGAACTTTCGCAACGGTGCATACTCAGGGAGAACAGTTCTTGATAATTTAGTGAGAGATCATCTTATAATGATACCGTCAATCAAAGCAAGATAAGATGCATAAAAGATAAACATCACATGAAATCAATATAAGTGATATGATATGGCCATCATCATCTTGTGCCTGTGATCTCCAAGTCCGAAGCACCGTCATGATCACCATTGTCACCGGCGCGACACCTTGATCTCCATCGTAGCATCGTTGTCTTCTCACCAATCTTATGCTTCCACGACTATCGCTACCGCTTAGTGATAAAGTAAAGCATTACATCGCGATTGCATTGCATACAATAAAGCGACAACCATATGGCTCCTGCCAGTTGCCGATAACTCGGTTACAAAACATGATCACCTCATACAATAAAATTTAGCATCATGTCTTGGCCATATCACATCACAACATGCCCTGCAAAAACAAGTTAGACGTCATCTACTTTGTTGTTGCAAGTTTTACGTGGCTGCTACGGGCTTAAGTAAGAACCAATCTCACCTACGCATCAAAAACACAACGATAGTTTGTCAATTTGACTCCATTTTAACCTTTGCAAGGACCGGGCGTAGCCACACTTGGTTCAACTAAAGTTGGAGAAACAGTCACCCGCAAGCCACCTTTGTGCAAAGCACGTCGGGAGAACCGGTCTCCCATAAGCATACGCGTAATGTCGGTCCGGGCCGCTTCATCCAACAATACCGCCGAACCAAAGTATGACATGCTGGTAGGCAGTACGACTTATATCGCCCACAACTCACTTGTGTTCTACTCGTGCATATAACATCAAACCATAAAACCTAGGCTCGGATGCCACTGTTGGGGAACGCAGTAATTTCAAAAAAATTCCTACGCACACGCAAGATCATGGTGATGCATAGCAATGAGAGGGGAGAGTGTTGTCTACGTACCCTTTGTAGACCGCAACGGAAGCGTTGATGCAACATAGAGGAAGTAGTCGTACGTCTTCCCGATCCGACCGATCCAAGCACCGTTACTCCGGCACCTCCGAGTTCTTAGCACACATACAGCTCGATGACGCTCCCCGGGCTCCGATCCAGCAAAGCTTCGGGGATGAGTTCCGTCAGCACAACGGCGTGGTGACGATGATGATGTTCTACCGACGCAGGGCTTCGCCTAAGCACTACAACGATATGATCGAGGTGGAATATGGTGGCAGGGGGCACCACACACGGCTAAGGAACGATCACGTGGATCAACTTGTGTGTCCTAGGGTGCCCCCTGCCCCCGTATATAAAGGAGCAAGGGGAGGAGGCGGCCGGCCAGGTGTGGCGCGCCAAGAGGGAGTCCTACTCCCACCGGGAGTAGGACTCCTAGTTGGACAAGGAGAGAGAGGGGGGAAAGAGGAGGAAGAGAGGAAGGAAAGGGGGGGGCCCTTCCCTTGTCCTATTCGAACTAGGAAGGGGAGGGGCGCGCGGCCACCTCCTGCCTCCTTCTCTCTTCTCCCTCAAGGCTCATGTAGGCCCAATAAACCCCCAGGGGGGGTCCGGTAACCCCCCGGTACTCCGGAAAAATGCCGATTTCACCCGGAACGATTCCGATGTCCAAATATAGGCTTCCAATATATCGATCTTTATGTCTCGACCATTTTGAGACTCCTCGTCATGTCCGTGATCACATCCGGGACTCCAAACTAACTTCGGTACATCAAAATTCATAAACTCATAATAACTGTCATCGTAACGTTAAGCGCGCGGACCCTACGGTTCGAGAACAATGTAGACATGACTGAGACAGATCTCCGGTCAATAACCAATAGCGGGACCTGGATGCCCATATTGGCTCCTACATATTCTACGAAGATCTTTATCGGTCAGACCGCATAACAACATACGTTGTTCCCTTTGTCATCGGTATGTTACTTGCCCGATATTCGATCGTCGGTATCCAATACCTAGTTCAATCTCGTTACCGGCAAGTCTCTTTACTCGTTCTGTAATACATCATCCCGCAACTAACTCATTAGTTGCAATGCTTGCAAGGCTTATGTGATGTGCATTACCGAGAGGGCCCAGAGATACCTCTCCGACAATCGGAGTGACAAATCCTAATCTCAAAATACGCCAACCCAACATCTACCTTTGGAAACACCTGTAGAGCTCCTTTATAATCACCCAGTTACGTTGTGACGTTTGGTAGCACACAAAGTGTTCCTCCGGTAAACGGGAGTTGCATAATCTCATAGTCATAGGAACATGTATAAGTCATGAAGAAAGCAATAGCTGAAGGAAATAAGCCCTAGAGGCAATAATAAAGTTATTATTTATTTCCTTATATCATGATAAAAGTTTATTATTCATGCTAGAATTGTATTAACCGGAAATATAATACATGTGTGAATACATAGACAAACAGAGTGTCACTAGTATGCCTCTACTTGACTAGCTCGTTAATCAAAGATGGTTATGTTTCCTAACCATGGACAAAGAGTTGTCATTTGATTAACGGGGTCACATCATTAGTTGAATGATCTGATTGACATGACCCATTCCATTAGCTTAGCACCCGATCGTTTAGAATGTTGCTATTGCTTTCTTCATGACTTATACATGTTCCTATGACTATGATATTATGCAACTCCCGTTTACGAGAGGAACACTTTGTGTGCTACCAAACATCACAACGTAACTGGGTGATTATAAAGGAGCTCTACAGGTGTCTCCAAAGGTAGATGTTGGGTTGGCGTATTTCGAGATTAGGATTTGTCACTCCGATTGTCGGAGAGGTATCTCTGGGCCCTCTCGGTAATGCACATCACACAAGCCTTGCAAGCATTGCAACTAATGAGTTAGTTGTGGAATGATGTATTACAGAATGAGTAAAGAGACTTGCCGGTAACGAGATTGAACTAGGTATTGGATACCGACGATCGAATCTCGGGCAAGTAACATACCGATGACAAAGGGAACAACGTATGTTGTTATGCGGTTTGACCGATAAATATCTTCGTAGAATATGTAGGAGCCAATATGGGCATCCAGGTCCCGCTATTGGTTATTGACCGGAGATGTGTCTCGGTCATGTCTACATTGTTCTCGAACCGTAGGGTCCGCACGCTTAACGTTACGATGACAGTTATTATGAGTTTATGCATTTTGATGTACCGACGTTAGTTCGGAGTCCCGGATGTGATCACGGACATGACAAGGAGTCTCGGAATGGTCGAGACATAAAGATTGATATATTGGACGGCTATATTCGGACACCGGAAGTGTTCCGGGTGATTTCGGAGAAAACCAGAGTACCGGAAGGGTTACCGGAACCCTCCGCGGAAGTAATGGGCCTTATTGGGCCTTAGGGAGGGGGGCGCGGCCCCTCTTTCCCTCTCCCTCTCCCCCTCTTTCCTTCCCCCTTAGGGTTTCCTAATTGGATTAGGAAAGGGGAGTCCTACTCCCACTAGGAGGAGGACTCCCCCTCCCCTTGGCGCGCCCCATAGGGCCGACCGGCCTCCCCCTTGCTCCTTTATATACGGGGGCAGGGGGCACCCTAGGACACACAAGTTGATCATTGAGATCGTTCCTTAGCCGTGTGCGGTGCCCCCTGCCACCATATTCCACCTCGATCATATCATTGTAGTGCTTAGGCGAAGCTCTGCGTCGGTAGAACATTAAGATCGTCACCACGCCGTCGTGCTGACGGTACTCCTCCCCGAAGCCTTGCTGGATCGGAGCCCGGGGATCGTCATCGAGCTGTACGTGTGCTAAGAACTCGGAGGTGCCGGAGTAACGGAGCTTGGATCGGTCGGATCGGGAAGAAGACGTACGACTACTTCCTCTACGTTGTGTCAACGCTTCTGTTGCGATCTACAAGGGTACGTAGATCATGCTCTCCCCCTCGTTGCTATGCATCACCATGATCTTGCGTGTGCATAGGAAATTTTTTGAAATTACTACGTTCCCCAACAGTGGCATCCGAGCCTAGGTTTTATGGTTTGATGTTATATGCACGAGTAGAACACAAGTGAGTTGTGGGCGATATAAGTCATACTGCCTACCAGCATGTCATACTTTCGTTCGGCGGTATTGTTGGATGAAGCGGCCCGGACCGACATTACGCGTACGCTCGCGAGACTGGTTCTACCGCCGTGCTTTGCACACAGGTGGCTAGCGGGTGTCAGTTTCTCCAACTTTAGTTGAACCGAGTGTGGCTCGCCCGGTCCTTGCGAAGGTTAAAACGGAGTCTATTTGACAAACTATCGTTGTGGTTTTGATGCGTAGGTGAGATTGGTTCTTACTTAAGCCCGTAGCAGCCATGTAAAACTTGCAACAACAAAGTAGAGGATGTCTAACTTGTTTTTGCAGGGCATGTTGTGATGTGATATGGTAAAGACATGATGCTAAATTTTATTGTATGAGATGATCATGTTTTGTAACCGAGTTATCGGCAACTGGCAGGAGCCATATGGTTGTCGCTTTATTGTATGCAATGCAATCGCAATGTAATGCTTTACTTTATCACTAAGCGGTAGCGATAGTCGTGGAAGCATAAGATTGGCGAGACGACAACGATGCTATGATGAAGATCAAGGTGTCGCGCCGGTGACGATGGTGATCATGACGGTGCTTCGGAGATGGAGATCACAAGCACAAGATGATGATGGCCATATCATATCACTTATATTGATTGCATGTGATGTTTATCTTTTTATGCATCTTATCTTGCTTTGATTGACGGTAGAATTATAAGATGATCTCTCACTAAATTATCAAGAAGTGTTCTCCCTGAGTATGCACCGTTGCCAAAGTTCGTCATGCCCAGACACCACGTGATGATCGGGTGTGATAAGATCTATGTCCATCTACAATGGGTGCAAGCCAGTTTTTGCACACGCAGAATACTTAGGTTAAACTTGACGAGCCTAGCATATGCAGATATGGCCTCGGAACATGGAGACCGAAAGGTCGAGCGTGAATCATATAGTAGATATGATCAACATAGCGATGTTCACCTTTGAAAACTACTCCATCTCACGTGATGATCGGACATGGTTTAGTTGATTTGGATCACGTGATCACTTAGAGGATTAGAGGGATGTCTATCTAAGTGGGAGTTCTTAAGTAATATGATTAAATTGAACTTAAATTTATCATGAACTTAGTCCTGGTAGTATTTTGCAAATTATGTTGTAGATCAATAGCTCGCGTTGTTGCTTCCATGTGTTTATTTTGATATGTTCCTAGAGAAAATTGTGTTGAAAGATGTTAGTAGCAATGATGCGGATTGGATCCGTGATCTAAGGTTTATCCTCATTGCTGCACAGAAAAATCATGTCCTTGATGCACCGCTAGGTGACAGACCTATTGCAGTAGCAGATGCAGACGTTATGAACATTTGGCTAGCTCAATATGATGACTACTTGATAGTTTAGTGCACCAAGCTTAATGGCTTAGAATCGGGACTTCAAAGACGTTTTGAACGTCATGGACCATATGAGATATTCCAGGAGTTGAAGTTAATATTTCAAGCAAATACCCGAGTTGAGAGATATGAAGTCTCCAACAAGTTCTATAGCTAAAAGATGGAGGAGAATCACTCAACTAGTGAGCATGTGCTCAGATTGTCTGGGTACTACAATCGCTTGAATCAAGTGGGAGTTAATCTTCCAGATAAGATAGTGATTGACAGAATTCTCTAGTCACCATCACCAAGTTTGTAGAACTTCGTGATGAACTATAATATGCAAGGGATAACGGAAACAACTCCCAAGCTCTTCGTGATGCTAAAATCAACGAAGTTAGAAATCAAGAAAAACATCAAGTGTTGATGGTTGACAAGACCACTAGTTTCAAGAAAAGGGCAAAGGGAAGAAGGGGAACTTCAAGAAGAACGGCAAGCAAGTTGCTGCTCAAGTGAAGAAGCCCAAGTCTGATCCTAAGCCTGAGACTAAGTGCTTGTACTGCAAAGGGACTGGTCACTGGAAGCAGAACTACCCCAAGTGATTGGCGGATAAAAAGGATGGCAAAGTGAACATAAGTATATTTGATATACATGTTATTGATGTGTACTTTACTAGTGTTTATAGCAACCCCTCAGTATTTGATACTAGTTCAGTTGCTAAGATTAATAACTCGAAACAGGAGTTGCAGAATAAACAGAGACTAGTTAAAGGTGAAGTGACGATGTGTGTTGGAAGTAGTTCCAAGATTGATATGATCATCATCACACACTCCCCTATACTTTCGGGATTAGTGTTGAACCTAAATAAGTGTTATTTGGTTTTTGCGTTGAGCATGAATATGATTTGATCATGTTTATTGCAATACGGTTATTCATTAAAGTCAGAGAATAATTGTTGTTCTGTTTACATGAATAAAACCTTCGATGGTCATACACCCAATGAAACAAGTTCGTTGGATCTCGATTGTAGTAATACACATATTCATAATATTGAAACCAAAAGATGCAAAGTTAATAATGATAGTGCAACTTATTTGTGGCACTGCAGTTTAAGTCATAATTGGTGTAAAGCGCATGAAGAAACTCCATGCTGATGGGCTTTTGGAATCACTTGATACTTGCAAACCATGCCTTATGGGCAAGATGACTAAAACGCCGTTCTCCGGAACAATGAAGCAAGCAACAGATTTGTTGGAAATCATACATACTGATGTATGTGGTCCGATGAATATTAAGGCTTGCAGCAGGTATCATTATTTTCTTACCTTCACAGATGATTTGAGCAGATATGGGGATATCTACTTGATGAAACATAAGTCTGAAACATTTGAACAGTTCAAAGAATTTCAGAGTGAAGTGGAAAATCATCGTGACTAGAAAATAAAAGTTTCTATGATATGATCGCAGAGGTAAAATATTTGAGTTACGAGTTTGGCCTTCAATTAAAACAATGTGAAATAGTTTCACTACTCACGCCACCTGGAACACCATAGTGTAATGGTGTGTCCGAACGTCATAACCGTACTTTATTAGATATAGTGCGATCTATGATGTCTCTTATCGATCTACCACTATTGTTTTGGGGTTATGCATTAGAGACAGCTGCATTCACGTTAAATAGGGCACCATCTAAATCCGTTGAGACGACACCATGCGAACTATGGTTTGGCAAGAAACCTAAGCTGTTGTTTCTTAAAAGGTTTGAGGTTGCAATGCTTATGTGAAAAAGTTTCAACCTGATAAGCTCAAACCCAAATCGGAGAAGTGCGTCTTCATGGGATACCCAAAGGAAACTGTTGGGTACACCTTCTATCACAGATCCGAAGGCAAGACATTCATAGCTAAGAATGGATCCTTTCCAGAGAAGGAGTTTCTCTCGAAAGAAGTGAGTGGGAGGAAAGTAGAACTTGACGAGGTAACTGTACCTGCTCCCTTGTTGGAAAATAGTACATCACAGAAAACTATTTCTGCGACATCTATACCAATTAGTGAGGAAGCTAATGATGATGATCATGAAACTTCAGGACAAGATACTACCGAACCTCGTAGATCGACCAGAGTGAGATCCGCACCAGAGTGGTACGGTAATCCAGTTCTGGAAGTCATGCTACTAGATCATGATGAACCTACAAACTATGAAGAAGCGATGGTGAGCCTAGATTCCGCAAAGTGGCTTGAAGCCATGAAATCTGAGATGGGATCCATGTATGAGAACAAAGTATGGACTTTGGTTGACTTGCCCGATGATCGGCAAGCAATTGAGAATAAATGGATCTTCAAGAAGAAGACTGACGCTGACGGGAATATTACTGTCTACAAAGCTCGACTTGTCGCAAAAGGTTTTTGACAAGTTCAAGGGGTTGACTACGATGAGACCTTCTCACGCGTAGTGATGCTTAAGTCTGTCCGAATCATGTTAGCAATTGCCGCGTTTTATGATTATGAAATTTGGCAAATGGATGTCAAAACTGCATTCCTGAATGGATTTCTGGAAGAAGAGTTGAATATGATGCAACCGGAAGGTTTTGTCGATCCAAAGGGAGCTAACAAAGTGTGCAAGCTCCAGCGATCCATTTATGGACTGGTGCAAGCCTCTCGGAGTTGGAATAAACGCTTTGATAGTGTGATTAAAGCATTTGGTTTTATACAGACTTTCGGAGAAGCCTGTATTTACAAGAAAGTGAGTGGGAACACTACAACATTTCTGATAAGTATATGTGAATGACATATTGTTGATCGGAAATAATGTAGAATTATTCGGTAAAGCATAAAGGAGTGTTTGAAAGGAGTTTTTCAAAGAAAGACTTTGGTGAAGCTGCTTACATATTGAGCTTCAAGATCTATAGAGATAGATCAAAACGCTTGATAAGTTTTTTCAATGAGTACATACCTTGACAAGATTTTGAAGTAGTTCAAAATGGAGCAGTCAAAGAAAGAGTTCTTGCCTGTATTACAAGGTGTGAAGTTGAGTAAGACTCAAAGCCCGACCACGGCAGAAGATAGAAAGAGAATGGAAGTCATTCCCTAGGCCTTGGCCATAGGTTCTATAAAGTATGTCATGCTGTGTACCAGATCTATTGTATACCCTGCACTGATTTGGCAAGGGAGTACAATAGTGATCTAGGAGTAGATCACTGGACAGCGGTCAGAATTATCCTTAGTAAAATAAGGATATGTTTCTCGATTATGGACGTGACAAAAAGGTTCGTCGTAAAGGGTTACGTTGATGCAAGTTTTTGACACTGATCCAGATGATTCTAAGTCTCAATCTGGATACATATTGAAAGTGGGAGCAATTAGCTAGAGTAGCTCCGTGCAGAGCATTGTAGACATAGAATTTTGCAAAATACATACGGATCTGAATATGGCAGGCCCGATGACTAAATTTCTCTCACAAGCAAAACATGATCACTCTTTGGGTGTTAATCACATAGCGATGTGAACTAGATTATTGAATCTAGTAAACCCTTTGGGTGTTAGTCACATGGAGATGTGAACCAATCACATAAAGATGTGAACTATTGGTGTTAATCACATAGAGATGTGAACTAGATTATTGACTCTAGTGCAAGTGGGAGACTGAAGGAAATATGCCCTAGAGGCAATAATAAAGTTATTATTTATTTCCTTATATCATGATAAAAGTTTATTATTCATGCTAGAATTGTATTAACCGGAAACATAATACATGTGTGAATACATAGACAAACAGAGTGTCACTAGTATGCCTCTACTTGACTAGCTCGTTAATCAAAGATGGTTATGTTTCCTAACCATGGACAAAGAGTTGTCATTTGATTAACGGGGTCACATCATTAGTTGAATGATCTGATTGACATGACCCATTCCATTAGCTTAGCACCCGATCGTTTAGTATGTTGCTATTGCTTTCTTCATGACTTATACATGTTCCTATGACTATGAGATTATGCAACTCCCGTTTACCAGAGGAACACTTTGTGTGCTACCAAACGTCACAACGTAACTGGGTGATTATAAAGGAGCTCTACAGGTGTCTCCAAAGGTAGATGTTGGGTTGGCGTATTTCGAGATTAGGATTTGTCACTCCGATTGTCGGAGAGGTATCTCTGGGCCCTCTCGGTAATGCACATCACATAAGCCTTGCAAGCATTGCAACTAATGAGTTAGTTGCGGAATGATGTATTACAGAACGAGTAAAGAGACTTGCCGGTAACGAGATTGAACTAGGTATTGGATACCGACGATCGAATCTCGGGCAAGTAACATACCGATGACAAAGGGAACAACGTATGTTGTTGTGCGGTCTGACCGATAAAGATCTTCGTAGAATATGTAGGAGCCAATATGGGCATCCAGGTCCCGCTATTGGTTATTGACTGGAGATGTGTCTCGGTCATGTCTACATTGTTCTCGAACCGTAGGGTCCGCACGCTTAACGTTATGATGACAGTTATTATGAGTTTATGCATTTTGATGTACCGAAGTTAGTTTGGAGTCCCGGATGTGATCACGGACATGACGAGGAGTCTCGGAATGGTCGATACATAAAGATTAATATATTGGACGGCTATATTCGGACACCGGAAGTGTTCCGGGTGATTTCGGAGAAAACCGAAGTACCAGAAGGGTTACCGGAACCCTCTGGGGAAGTAATGGGCCTTATTGGGCCTTAGGGAGGGAGGCGTGGCCCCTCTTTCCCTCTCCCTCTCCACCTCTTTCCTTCCCCCTTAGGGTTTCCTAATTGGATTAGGAAAGGGGAGTCCTACTCCCACTAGGAGGAGGACCCCCCCTCCCCTTGGCGCGCCCCATAGGGCCGGCCGGCCTCCCCCTTGCTCCTTTATATACGGGGGCAGGGGGGCACCCTAGGACACACAAGTTGATCATTGAGATTGTTCCTTAGCCGTGTGCGGTGCCCCCTGCCACCATATTCCACCTCGATCATATCGTTGTAGTGCTTAGGCGAAGCTCTGCGTCGGTAGAACATCAAGATCGTCACCACGCCGTCGTGCTGGAGGAACTCCTCCATGAAGCCTTGCTGGATCGGAGCCCGTGGATCGTCATCGAGCTGTACGTGTGCTAAGAACTCGGAGGTGCCGGAGTAACGGTGCTTGGATCGGTCGGATCGGGAAGAAGACGTACGACTACTTTAAGTTGTGTCAACGCTTCCGTTGCGATCTACAAGGGTACGTAGATCATGCTCTCCCCCTCGTTGCTATGCATCACCATGATCTTGCGTGTGCGTAGGATTTTTTTTGAAATTACTACGTTCCCCAACAATAGAAACATACTAAACGATCGGGTGCTAAGCTAATGGAATGGGTCATGTCAATCAGATCATTCAACTAATGATGTGACCTCGTTAATAAAATAACAACACTTTGTTCATGGTTAGGAAACATAACCATCTTTGATTAACGAGCTAGTCAAGTAGAGGCATACTAGTGACACTAAGTTTGTCTATGCATTCACACATGTATTATGTTTCCGGTTAATACAATTCTAGCATGAATAATAAACATTTATCATGATATAAGGAAATAAATAATAGCTTTATTATTGCCTCTAGGGCATATTTCCTTCAGTCTCCCACTTGCACTAGAGTCAATAATCTAGATTACACAGTAATGATTCTAACACCCATGGAGCCTTGGTGTTGATCATGTTTTGCTCGTGGAAGAGGCTTAGTCAACGGGTCTGCAACATTCAGATCCGTATGTATCTTGCAAATCTCTATGTCTCCCACCTGGACTAGATCCCGGATGGAATTGAAGCGTCTCTTGATGTGCTTGGTTCTCTTGTGAAATCTGGATTCCTTTGCCAAGGCAATTGCACCAGTATTGTCACAAAAGATTTTCATTGGACCCGATGCACTAGGTATGACACCTAGATCGGATATGAACTCCTTCATCCAGACTCCTTCGTTCGTTGCTTCTGAAGCAGCTATGTACTCCGCTTCACATGGAGATCCCGCTACGACGCTTTGTTTAGAACTGCACCAACTTACAGCTCCACCGTTTAATGTAAACACGTATCCGGTTTGCGATTTAGAATCGTCCGGATCAGTGTCAAAGCTTGCATCAACGTAACCTTTTACGG
This sequence comes from Triticum monococcum, assembly GCA_034509565.1. NCBI lineage: Eukaryota > Viridiplantae > Streptophyta > Magnoliopsida > Poales > Poaceae > Triticum > Triticum monococcum. Next base: position 496,732,172 of record CM067845.1, on the reverse strand, counting down.
TGAGCTCTTTGTCACCTCCATATACGAGAAACATATCCTTAGTCCTTTTCAGGTATTTCAGGATGTTCTTGACCGCTGTCCAGTGATCCACTCCTGGATTACTTTGGTACCTCCCTGCTAAGCTTATGGCAAGGCACACATTAGGTCTGGTACACAGCATTGCATACATGACAGAGCCTATGGCTGAAGCATAGGGAACATCTTTCATTTTCTCTCTATCTCCTGCAGTGGTCGGGCATTGAGTCCGACTCAACTTCACACCTTGTAACACAGGCAAGAACCCTTTCTTCGCCTGATCCATTTTGAACTTTTTCGAAATCTTGTCAAGGTATGTGCTTTGTGAAAGTCCAATTAAGCGTTTTTATCTATCTCTATAGATCTTTATGCCTAATATGTAAGCAGCTTCACCAAGGTCTTTCATTGAAAAACTCTTATTCAAGTATCCCTTTATGCTATCCAGAAATTCTATATCATTTCCGATCAGTAATATGTCATCCACATATAATATCAGAAATGCTACAGAGCTCCCACTCACTTTCTTGTAAATACAGGCTTCTCCGAAAGTCTGTATAAAACCAAATGCTTTGATCACACTATCAAAGCGTTTATTCCAACTCCGAGAGGCTTGCACCAGTCCATAAATAGATCGCTGGAGCTTGCACACTTTGTTAGCTCCCTTTGGATCGACAAAACCTTCCGGTTGCATCATATACAACTCTTATTCCAGAAATCCATTCAGGAATGCAGTTTTGACATCCATCTGCCAAATTTCATAATCATAAAATGCGGAAATTGCTAACATGATTCTGACAGACTTAAGCATCGCTACGGGTGAGAAGGTCTCATCGTAGTCAACCCCTTGAACCTGTCAAAAACCTTTTGCGACAAGTCGAGCTTTGTAGACAGTAATATTACCGTCAGCGTTAGTCTTCTTCTTGAAGATCCATTTATTCTCAATTGCTTGCCGATCATCGGGCAAGTCAACCAAAGTCCATACTTTGTTCTCATACATGGATCCCATCTCAGATTTCATGGCTTCAAGCCATTTTGCGGAATCTAGGCTCACCATCGCTTCTTCATAGTTCGTAGGTTCATCATGATCTAGCAGCATGACTTCCAGAACAGGATTACCGTACCACTCTGGCGCGTATCTCACTCTGGTTGATCTACGAGGTTCAGTAGTATCTTGATCTGAAGTTTCATGATCATTATCATTAGCTTCCTCACCAACTGGTGTAGGTGTCACTGAAACAGTTTTCTGTGATATACTACTTTCCAATAATGGAGCAGGTACAGTTACCTCGTCAAGTTCTACTTTCCTCCCACTCACTTCTTTCGAGAGAAACTCCTTCTCCAGAAAGTTTCCGAATTTAGCAACAAAAGTCTTGCCTTCGGATCTGTGATAGAAGGTGTATCCAATAGTTTCCTTTGGATATCCTATGAAGACACATTTCTCCGATTTGGGTTCGAGCTTATCAGGTTGAAGCTTTTTCACATAAGCATCGCAGCCCCAAACTTTCAGAAACGACAACTTTGGTTTCTTGCCAAACCACAATTCATAAGGCGTCGTCTCAACGGATTTTGATGGTGCCCTATTTAACGTGAATGCGGCCGTCTCTAGAGCGTATCCCCAAAACGATAGCGGTAAATCAGTAAGAGAAATCATAGATCGCACCATATCTAGTAAAGTACGATTACGACGTTTGGACACACCATTACGCTGTGGTGTTCCGGGTGGCGTGAGTTGCGAAACTATTCCACAATTTTTCAAATGTACACCAAACTCGTAACTCAAATATTCTCCTTCATGATCAGATCGTAGAAACTTTATTTTCTTGTTACGATGATTTTCAACTTCACTCTGAAATTCTTTGAACTTTTCAAACGTTTCAGACTTATGTTTCATTAAGTAGATATACCCATATCTGCTTAAGTCATCCGTGAAGGTGAGAAAATAACGATATCCGCCACGAGCCTCGACATTCATCGGACCACATACATCTATATGTATGATTTCCAGCAAATCTATTGCTCTCTCCATAGTACCGGAGAACGGTGTTTTAGTCATCTTGCCCATGAGGCACGGTTCGCAAGTACCAAGTGATTCATAATCAAGTGGTTCCAAAAGTCCATCAGTATGGAGTTTCTTCATGCACTTTACACCGATATGACCTAAACGTCAGTGCCACAAGTAAGTTGCACTATCATTATCAACTCTGCATCTTTTGGCTTTTACATTATGAATATGTGTATCACTACTATCGAGATTCAACAAGAATAGACCACTCTTCAAGGGTGCATGACCATAAAAGATATTACTCATATAAATAGAACAACCATTATTTTCTGATTTAAATGAATAACCGTCTCGCATTAAACAAGATCCAGATATAATGTTCATGCTCAACGCTGGCACCAAATAACAATTATTTAGGTCTAATACTAATCCCGAAGGTAGATGTAGAGGTAGCATGCCGACCGCGATCACATCGACTTTGGAACCGTTTCCCACGCGCATCGTCACCTCGTCCTTAGCCAATCTTCGCTTAATCCGTAGTCCCTGTTTCGAGTTGCAAATATTAGCAACAGAACCAGTATCAAATACCCAGGTGCTACTGCGAGCATTGGTAAGGTACACATCAATAACATGTATATCACATATACCTTTGTTCACCTTTCCATCCTTCTTATCCGCCAAATACTTGGGGCAGTTCCGCTTCCAGTCACCAGTCTGCTTGCAGTAGAAGAACTCAGTTTCAGGCTTAGGTCCAGACTTGGGTTTCTTCTCTTGAGCAGCAACTTGCTTGCCGTTCTTCTTGAAGTTCCCCTTCTTCTTCCCTTTGCCCTTTTTCTTGAAACTAGTGGTCTTGTTGACCATTAACACTTGATGCTCCTTTTTGATTTCTACCTCCGCAGCTTTCAACATTGCGAAGAGCTCGGGAATAGTCTTGTTCATCCCTTGCATATTATAGTTCATCACGAAGCTCTTGTAGCTTGGTGGTAGTGATTGGAGAATTCTGTCAATGACGCAATCATTTGGAAGATTAACTCCCATCTGAATCAAGTGATTATTATACTCAGACATTTTGAGTATATGCTCACTGACAGAACTGTTCTCCTCCATCTTGCAGCTATAGAACTTATTGGAGACTTCATATCTCTCAATCCGGGCATTTTCTTGAAATATTAACTTCAACTCCTGGAACATCTCATATGCTCCATGACGTTCAAAACATCGTTGAAGTCCTGATTCTAAGCCGTAAAGCATGGCACACTAAACTATCGAGTAGTCATCAGCTTTGCTCTGCCAGACGTTCATAACATCTGGTGTTGCTCCAGCAGCAGGCCTGGCACCCAGCGGTGCTTCTAGGATGTAATTCTTCTGTGCAGCAATGAGGATAATCCTCAAGTTACGGACCCAGTCCGTGTAATTGCTACCATCATCTTTCAACTTTGCTTTCTCAAGGAACGCATTAAAATTCAACGGAACAACAGCACGAGCCATCTATCTACAATCAAACATAAACAAGCAAGATACTATCAGGTACTAAGTTCATGATAAGTTTAAGTTCAATTAATCAAATTACTTAAGAACTCCCACTTAGATAGACATCCCTCTAATCCTCTAAGTGATCACGTGATCCAAATCAACTAAACCATGTCCGATCATCACGTGAGATGGAGTAGTTTCTTTGGTGAACATCACTATGTTGATCATATCTATATATGATTCACGCTCGACCTTTCGGTCTCCGTGTTCCGAGGCCATATCTATATATGCTTGGCTCGTCAAGTATAACCTGAGTATTCCACGTGTGCAACTGTTTTGCACCCGTTGTATTTGAACGTAGAACCTATCACACCCGATCATCACGTGGTGTCTCAGCACGAAGAACTTTCGCAACGGTGCATACTCAGGGAGAACACTTCTTGATAATTTAGTGAGAGATCATCTTATAATGCTACCATCAATCAAAGCAAGATAAGATGCATAAAAGATAAACATCACATGCAATCAATATAAGTGATATGATATGGCCATCATCATCTTGTGCCTGTGATCTCCATCTCCGAAGCACCGTCATGATCACCATTGTCACCGGCGCGACACCTTGATCTCCATCGTAGCATCATTGTCGTCTCGCCAATCTTATGCTTCCACGACTATCGCTACCGCTTAGTGATAAAGTAAAGAATTACATCGCGATTGCATTGCATACAATAAAGCGACAACCATATGGCTCCTGCCAGTTGCCGATAACTCGGTTACAAAACATGATCATCTCATACAATAAAATTAAGCATCATGTCTTGGCCATATCACATCACAACATGCCCTGCAAAAACAAGTTAGACGTCCTCTACTCTGTTGTTGCAAGTTTTACGTGGCTGCTACGGGCTTAAGTAAGAACCAATCTCACCTACGCATCAAAACCACAACGATAGTTTGTCAATTTGACTCCATTTTAACCTTCGCAAGGACCGGGCGTAGCCACACTTGGTTCAACTAAAGTTGGAGAAACAGTCACCCGCAAGCCACCTTTGTGCAAAGCACGCCGGGAGAACCGGTCTCGCATAAGCGTACGCGTAATGTCGGTCCGGGCCGCTTCATCCAACAATACCGCCGAACCAAAGTATGACATGCTGGTAGGCAGTATGACTTATATTGCCCACAACTCACTTGTGTTCTACTCGTGCATATAACATCAAACCATAAAACCTAGGCTCGGATGCCACTGTTGGGGAACGCAGTAATTTCAAAAAAATTCCTACGCACACGCAAGATCATGGTGATGCATAGCAACGAGAGGGGAGAGTGTTATCTACGTACCCTTCGTAGACCGCAACGGAAGCGTTGATGCAACGTAGAGGAAGTAGTCGTACGTCTTCCCGATCCGACCGATCCAAGCACCGTTACTCCGGCACCTCCGAGTTCTTAGCACACGTACAGCTCGATGACGCTCCCCGGGCTCCGATCCAGCAAAGCTTCGGGGATGAGTTCCGTCAGCACAACGGCGTGGTGACGATGATGATGTTCTACCGACGCAGGGCTTCGCCTAAGCACTACAACGATATGATCGAGGTGGAATATGGTGGCAGGGGGCACCGCACACGGCTAAGGAACGATCACGTGGATCAACTTGTGTGTCCTAGGGTGCCCCCTGCCCCCGTATATAAAGGAGCAAGGGGAGGAGGCGGCCGGCCAGGTGTGGCGCGCCAAGAGGGAGTCCTACTCCCATCGGGAGTAGGACTCCTAGTTGGACAAGGAGAGAGAGGGGGGAAAGAGGAGGAAGAGAGGAAGGAAAGGGGGGGCGCCGCCCCCCTTCCCTTGTCATATTCGGACTAGGAAGGGGAGGGGCGCGCGGCCACCTCCTGCCTCCTTCTCTCTTCTCCCTCAAGGCCCATGTAGGCCCAATAAACCCCCAGGGGGGTCCGGTAACCCCCCGGTACTCCGGAAAAATGCCGATTTCACCCGGAACGATTCTGATGTCCAAATATAGGCTTCCAATATATCGATCTTTATGTCTCGACCATTTCGAGACTCCTCGTCATGTCCGTGATCACATCCGGGACTCCGAACTAACTTCGGTACATCAAAATGCATAAACTCATAATAACTGTCATCGTAACGTTAAGCGTGCGGACCCTACGGTTCGAGAACAATGTAGACATGACTGAGACAGATCTCCGGTCAATAACCAATAGCGGGACCTGGATGCCCATATTGGCTCCTACATATTCTACGAAGATCTTTATCGGCCAGACCGCATAACAACATACGTTGTTCCCTTTGTCATCGGTATGTTACTTGCCCGAGATTCGATCGTCGGTATCCAATACCTAGTTCAATCTCATTACCGGCAAGTCTCTTTACTCGTTCTGTAATACATCATCTCGCAACTAACTCATTAGTTGCAATGCTTGCAAGGCTTATGTGATGTGCATTACCGAGAGGGCCCAGAGATACCTCTATGACAATCGGAGTGACAAATCCTAATCTCGAAATACGCCAACCCAACATCTACCTTTGGAGACACCTGTAGAGCTCCTTTATAATCACCCAGTTACGTTGTGACGTTTGGTAGCACACAAAGTGTTCCTCCGGTAAACAGGAGTTGCATAATCTCATAGTCATAGGAACATGTATAAGTCATGAAGAAAGCAATAGCAACATATTAAACGATCGGGTGCTAAGCTAATGGAATGGGTCATGTCAATCAGATCATTCAACTAATCATGTGACCTTGTTAATCAAATAACAACACTTTGTTCATGGTTAGGAAACATAACCATCTATGATTAACGAGCTAGTCAAGTAGAGGCATACTAGTGACATTAAGTTTGTCTATGTATTCACACATGTATTATGTTTCCGGTTAATACAATTCTAGCATGAATAATAAACATTTATCATGATATAAGGAAATAAATAATAGCTTTATTATTGCCTCTAGGGCATATTTCCTTTAGTAGCAATTTTCCCTCAAGTGGATGACCTAAGGTTTATCAATCCGTGAGAGGTGTAGAATGAAGATGGTCTCTCTCAAACGACCCTGCAACCAAATACAAGAAATCTCTTGTGTCCCCAACATACCTAATACAATGGCAAATTGTATATGTGCACTAATTAGGCGAAGAGATGGTGATACAAGTGTAATATGGATGGTAGAAATATATTTTTATGATCTGAGTAAATAAAAAACAGCAAGGTAGCAAATAATAAACGGGCAGAAAAACAGTATTGCAATGCTTAAAAATAGGCCTAGGGACTGTACTTTCCTTAGTGCAATCTCTCAATAATGCTAATATAATTGGATCATATAACCATCCCTCAAAGTGCGAAGAATAATCACTCCAAATTTCCTATCTAGCGGAGAACATAAGAAGAAATTGTTTGTAGGGTACGAAACCACCTTGAAGCTATTCTTTCCGATCGATCTATCCAAGAGTTCGTACTAAAATAACACCAAATAATTTCAGATTCATAATACTCAATCCAACACAAATAACCTCAAAGAGTGCCCCAAGATTTCTACCGGAGAAACAAAAGGAGAGAACGTCCATCAACCCCTATGCATAGATTACCCCAATGTCACCTCAGGAATCCGCGAGTTGAGTGCCAAAACATATATCAAGTGAATCAATACGTAACCCCATTGTCACCATGAGTATTCAATCGCAAGACATATATCAAGTGTTGTCAAACCCATAAAAGTATTCAATCCGATAGCAATGAAATCTCAAAGGGGAAAACTCAATTCATCACAACAATATAGAGATGGGAAAACACCATATGATCCGACTATATTAACAAAGCCCGCGATACATCAAGATTGTGACATCTCAAGAACATGAGAGAGAGAGAGATTAAACACATAGCTACTGGTACAAACCCTCAGCCCCGAGGGTGGACTACTCCCTCCTCATTGTGGTGGTCGCCGGGATGATGAAGATGGCCACTGGAGATGATTCCCCCCTCTGGCAAGGTGCCGAAAAGGGTCTAGATTGGTTTTCGGTGGCTTCAGAGCCTTGCGGCGGCGGACTTCTGATCTAGGTTAACCCTGAGGGTTTTCGGAATATTTGGGAATTTATAGTGTAAAAAGGGGGTGCGGGAGGCCACCGAGGTGGGCACAACCCACCTGGGCGCGCCTGGTGGGTTGTGCCCCCCTCGGGGCACCCCCTAGGTGCTGCTCTGGCCCATCAGGAGTCTTCTGGTCCATAAAAAATCCACAAAAAGTTCCGCGGTGTTTGGACTCTGTTTGATATTGATTTTCTGCGATGTAAAAAACAAGCAAAAAACATCAACTGGCATTGGGCACTAGGTCAATAGGTCAGTCCCCAAAAATGATATAAAGGTGCTATAAAATGATTGTAAAACATCCAAGAATGTTAATAAAATGGCATGAATACTTCATAAATTATAGATGCGTTGGAGATGTATCAGTATCCCCAAGCTTAATTCCTACTCGTCCTCGAGTAGGTAAATGATAAAAGAAATAATTTATGAAGTGTGAATGCTAGAAACGTGCATAAGTTTGATCAATGATAATTTCAATCACTTTTCCTAGAATCATAACAACCATTCTTTCTTATGAAACTTCTCATGTTAAAGTAGCAACCAATTCACATGTTAAGGTTCAAACAATGAACTCTCTTGAAACTCAACAACCTATGTTCTCAGTCACCAAGCAATTGCAATTCAACTCATTCAACATAGTTTAAGAGCTCCACATATTCAACCATCATATAGTCTTCTATGATTGCTAACACTCACCGCATACACATGAGCCAAACGTTTCAACCGGACACATAGAAAGATTGGGGCTTATTGTTTTGCCTCCCAACGTATTCACCTCAACGCTGGATATATATATATATATGCCTAGATCTTTCCTCACCACATGATGCTTGCCAAAAGAGAAAAATAAAAAGGAATAGAGAGAATAACTTTGACTCTTTGCATAAAAGTAAATACTGAAAGGTAAAAGATAGGCCCTTCGCAGAGGGAAGCAGAGGTTGCCATGCGCTTATTTGTTTGTATGCTCAACCCCTTAGTGCAAAAGAACGTCACATTGTATTGCCCCTTATGATAGCAACCTTTATTATGCAGTCTGTCGCTTTTATTCTTTGCCATCACAAGTTCGTACAATGCTCAATTTTCTCTTACACTAAATGATCTAACACTTTTAGAAGCAATTTTTGTCGATATATTGCACCGATGACAACTTACTTGAAGGATCTTGCTCAATCCTTAGGTAGGTATTGTGGACTCTTGAAGATAAGATTTGGGTTTAAGGGTTTTTGGATGCACAAGTAGTATCTCTACTTGTTGCGGAATTTTTCGCTAGCAAGGATGGGGGGCAAGCACCACATGTTGAAGGATCTATGACAATATAACTTCTATGTGAATATGAACAAACATAAACTATTACGTTGTCTTCCTTGTCCAACGTCAACAATTTTGGCATATAATATTTTGATGGGGGCTCACAATTACAAAAGATTTCCAAGATAGTGTATTTGCATGTGAAAGTTCTCTTCCTTATACTAATTATTTATGAATTTCTTGTATGACCAATATTGTGATTGTCAATCCTCAAAAGATTTCACTTTCTAAACCCAATGTGAAGCTACCACTAGGCATGATATGATTTCAACTTCATGACATTCAATTTATTCAACAATTTACTCATAGGATATAAGTGAAGCACAAGAGTAAATGACGAGCTACTCCAAAAAAGATATAAGTGAAGATCATGAGCATAATATTTATTTCTCTCAAATTAATTTAAGTGAAGCAAGAGAGAATTTATTCAAAAATACTAAAGCACGCCGTTCTCAAAAAGATATAAGTGAAGCACTAGAGCAATTCCATAGAAAAGAGCTTCGTTGACGGGATGTGAATGCCGCTTACTTAGCCTCCCTGGCAACTATTTGAGGACTCTATTTTATTTAAAAACTTTCAGATCTACATATTTTATTAAAACAGCAATCAAAACAAAAAAAATACATTCCAAGGATAGCACACATCATGTGAAGAAGCAAAAACTTAGGCTCAACCGATACTAACCAATAATTGTTGGTGAAGAAAGCTGGGATGCCTACCGGGGCATCCCCAAGCTTAGATGCTTGAGAATTCTTGAAATATTATCTTGGGGTGCCTTGGGAATCCCCAATCTTGGGCTTTTGTATCTCCATAATTCTTCTCATATCACGGTTTTCCTAAATCTCAAAAGCTTCATCCACACAAAACTCAACAAGAACTCATGAGATAAGTTAGTATAAACCAATGCAAAAACCTTATCATTCTCTACTGTAACAAATCACTAAAATTAGTATTCAACATTTCACACTAAATGCCTCTGCATATTTAATACTCCTATCCTCAAATAGAATCATTAAACAAGCAAACATATGAAAACAATGCAAACATAACACCAATCTGCCAAAACGGTACAGTCCGTAAAAAATGCAAGAGTATGAATACTTGTTAAAATCTAAAGATTATGAAAATTTACCACACTGTAGAAAATTTATCATATCTTATTTTGCAAAAAGTTTCAACATTCTATCACATCCTGACCTTTCTAGGTAATTTTTGCAACAGCGGTAAACTTTCTGTTTTCAAACAACAACATGTATACTTGCAAAATAAGCATGGAAAAGGCTATCAATGCCACTTTTATTGAAATAAAATATGCAAAACATTATTCTAAATAACAGCAATAAAATTGTTAACAAAATAAATTGAATCTCCAAGCAAAACACATATCATGTGATGAATGAAAACATAGCTCCAAGTGAGGTTACCGATAATGTTGGAGACGAAAGAGGGGATGCCTTCCGGGGCATCCCCAAGCTTAGCTGCTTGGATATTCCTTGAATATTATCTTGGGGTGCCCTGGGGCATCCCCAAGCTTAGGGTCTTGTCACTCCTTATTCTCCTCGTATCGACATCTCTCCCAAAACTTGAAAACTTCAATCACACAAAACTTAACGGAACTTCGTGAGATAGGTTAGTATGATAGAGAGCAAACCATTTCACTTTTGGTAATGTCAAAGACAAGATTCATAATTGTTCTCACACAATACCTACTGTAGCATATCATTTCCACAATTTATATTGAGCAATATAAGCCATGGAAACTAGAAAACAAGCAAACTATGCATTGAAAACAGAACAGTCTGTAGTAATCTGTTCTCCAACTATATTTCTGCTACTCCAAAAATTCTGAAAAAATTAGGACAAACTGATAAATTTGTCTATTAATCTTGTGCAAAAAGAATCAGCATTTTATCATGCTTCTGTTAAAAGTGAAAATTGTTTTCCTGAGCGCAAAAGTTTCTGTTTTTCAGCAAGATTAAATCAACTATCACCGTAAGCCATCCCAAAGGTCTTACTTGGCACTTTATTGAAACAAAAGCAATAAAACATGATTACTACAGTATCCTAATCATGTGAACACACAAAAACGATAGGTAAAAGTGTTGGGTTGTCTCCCAACAAGTGCTTTTATTTAATGCCTTTTAGCTAGGCATGATGATTCAATGATGCTCGCATAAAAGATAAGAATTGAAACATAAGGCGAGAATCATGAAGCATATAACTAGCACATTTTAGGTCTAACCCACTTCCTATGCATAGGGATTTTGTGAGAAAATAACTTATGGGAACAAGAATGATCTAGCATAGGAAGGCAAAACAAGTGCAACTTCAAAACAGCCAACACATAGAGAAGAAACTTGATACTATTGAGATATGTAAGAGCATAAGTTCCTTCCTCATAATAATTTTCAGAAACATCATGAATGGATTCAACAATATAACTATCACATACAACACTCTTTTCATGATGCACAAGCATAGAGGATTTATTACTCTATGGCATACATGTCATCATAATAATCATCATAGATAGCAACTTTATTGTTATAGTCAATTGAAACCTCTTCCAAAATAGTGGGTGTATCACTAAATAAAGTCACGACCTCTCCAAATCCACATTAATCAATGTAATCATCATAAATGGAAGGCATGCTATCATCATAATAAATTTTATTATCGAAAGTAGAAGGAATCAAAGGATCATATTCTTTAAGAAAAGCATCCCCAAGCTTAGGACAAGCATTATTTCCAACAAATAAATCTTCAAACATATCATACTCATTAAACATAGCATCCCCAAGCTTGTGGTTTTGCATATCATCACAATCATTTTTATCAATAGCATGCATGGCATAAATAGTATAGCAAACATTATTATCATATGCTTCCAAGCAAGTGCTAAAAAGATTTTAAAAATCATAAGGGATATCGTTGCCTTCCCAATCATAATCATTACAACAAGTGGTAGGTATCACAAAATCATACTCAATATCATCATCCTCCATCGACATATTGTTTGTATGGTATGAAACCACCCCGAAGCTATTCTTTCCGATTGATCTATCCAAGAGTTCGTACTAAAATAACACCAAATAATTTCAGATTCATAATACTCAATCCAACACAAAGAACCTCAAAGAGTGCCCCAAGATTTCTACCGGAGAAACAAAAGACGAGAACGTGCATCAACCCCTATGCATAGATTACCCCAATGTCACCTCAGGAATCCGCGAGTTGAGTGCCAAAACATATATCAAGTGAATCAATACGTAACCCCATTGTCACCATGAGTATTCAATTGCAAGACATATATCAAGTGTTCTCTAACCCATAAAAGTATTCAATCCGATAGCAATGAAATCTCAAAGGGAAAAACTCAATTCATCACAACAAGATAGAGAGGGGAAAACACCATATGATCCGACTATATTAACAAAGCCCGCAATACATCAAGATCGTGACATCTCAAGAACATGAGAGAGAGAGAGAGATTAAACACATAGCTACTGGTACAAACCCTTAGCCCTGAGGGTGGACTACCCCCTCCTCATCGTGGTGGCCGTCGGGATGATGAAGATGGCCATCGAAGATGATTCCCCCTCCGGCAGGGTGCTGGAAAGGGTCTAGATTGGTTATCGGTGGTTACAGAGCCTTGCGGCGGCGGAAGTTCTGATCTAGGTTAACCCCGAGGGTTTTTGGAATATTTGGGAATTTATAGTGTAAAGAGGGGGTGCGGGAGGCCACCGAGGTGGGCACAACCCACCTGGGCGCGCTTGGGTCCCCAGGCATGCCCTAGTGGGTTGTGCCCCCCTCGGGGCACCACCAGGTGCTGCTCTGGCCCATCGCGAGTCTTCTGTTCCATAAAAAATCCACAAAAAGTTTCACGGTGTTTGGACTCCGTTTGATATTGATTTTCTGCAATGTAAAAAACAAGCAAAAACAACAACTGGCATTGGGCACTGGGTCAATAGGTTAGTCCCAAAAAATGATAGAAAGTTGCTCCCCCCCCCGCCATGTTTGTCGGAGAGGGAAGAAAAGAGGGGGAAGGGGGAAGGAAGGGGGAATCCTATTCCCATTCTTTTCTTTCCTTCTTCCCCTTTCCTTATCCACCTTGGCCGGCCCATATGGGGGGCGCACCCGACCCTTGTGGCTGGTGTGTTTCCCCTCTCGGCCCATAACACCCATATCTTTTGCCGGTGGTGCCGAAACCCCTTCCGGTGATCCGATATGTACCATGTACCCTCCGGAACACTTCCAGTGTTCGAATACCAACGTCCTATATATCAATCTTTACCTCATCATGTCCGTGATCTCATTCGGGACTCCAAACAACATTCGGTCACCAAATCACATAACTCATATAATATTATATAGTCATCGAACATTAAGCGTGCGGACCCTACGGGTTCGAGAACTATGTAGACATGACCGAGACACCTCTCTGGTAAATAACCAATAGCGGAACCTGGATGCCTGTATTGGTTCCTACATATTCTACGAAGATCTTTATAGGTCGAACCGTTATGACAACATACATAATTCCCTTTGTCCATCGGTATGTTACTTGCCTGAGATTCGATCGTCGGTATCTTCATACCTAGTTCAATCTCGTTACCGGCAAGTCTCTTTACTCGTTCTGTAATACATAACCTCCTAAATAATTCATTAGTCATTTGCTTGCAAGCTTATGATGTGTATTACCGAGAGGGCCTAGAGATACCTCTCCGATACTCGGAGTGACAACTCCTAATCTTGATCTATGCCAACTCAACAAACACCTTCAGAGATACTTGTTGAGAATCATTATGATCACCCAGTTATGTTGTGACATTTCATAGCACACAAGGTATTCATCCAGTATCCGGGAGTTGCATAATCTCATAGTCGAAGGAATATGTATTTGACATGAAGAAAGCAATAGCAATAAAACTGAATGATCATTATGCTAAGCTAAAGGATGGGCCTTGTCCATCACATCATTCTCCTAATGATGTGATCCCATTATCAAATGACAACTCATGTCCATGGTTAGGAAACCTTAACCATCTTTGATCAACGAGCTAGTCTAGTAGAGGCTTACTAGGGACATGGTATTTGTTTATGTATCCACACATGTATTTAAGTTTCCGATCAATACAATTCTAGCATGAATAAGGAAATATAAAATAACAACTTTATTATTTCCTCTAGGGCGTATTTCCTTCATATAGGACATGCATCTTTTCCTTTGTCATCCATGCCATTGTCTCTGTCTAACATACTTGTTTCGCCTGAACTCATCAAGAATCTTGTTTCCATTCGGTCTTTTACTTGTGAAAATCCAGTTACTATTGAATTTGACGAGTTCAGATTTTCTATCAAGGACGCTCGTACCCGGATGGTGCTCGACCGATGTGACAGCCCTGACGAGCTATACCCAGTCCACCCATCCTCTTCCACCACCACCGCTCCAGTCACCTTCTCCGCTAGTGTGGATCTTTGGCATGCTCATTTGGGTCATCTCAACTCCGCTACACTTCGTCATATTCTTAAGACATGAAGCTTTACCTGTAATAAGATCGACGATCATACTTGTCATGCTTGTCGTCTAGGAAAACATGTTCGGCTTCAATTTAGTGCATCGTCCACTATAGCATCATATCCCTTTGAGTTTATTCATAGTGATGTGTGGACCTCACCAGTTGCAAGTAATATGGGCTATCTTTATTATCTTGTCATTCTAGATGATTTTTCTCACTATGTGTGGACATTTCCGCTACGGCGAAAATCTGATGTTTTACCCACTGTCACCGCTTTTTACTCACATGTCAGAAGGCAGTTTCGTCGCCCCATTCATGCCCTTCAAACTGACAATGGGAAGGAGTTTGATAATCTCGCCGTCGTAACTTACTCGCCACACATGGTATGATTTTTCGGCTGACTTGCCCTTATACTTCGCAACAAAATATGCGTGCCGAGCATGTCCTTCGCACACTTCTCTTTCATGCAAATGTGCACCTAGTTTTTGGCCAGATGCTCTTGCCACTACATCTCTTCTTCTTAATATCCGACCATGCCGCTGAAGGAAATATGCCCTAGAGGCAATAATAAATTTGTTATTTATATTTCCTTATATCATGATAAATGTTTATTATTCATGCTAGAATTGTATTAACCGGGAACTTGATACATGTGTGGATACATGGACAAAACACAGTGTCCCTAGTAAGCCTCTACTAGACTAGCTCGTTAATCAAAGATGGTTAAGTTTCCTAACCATAGACATGTGTTGTCATTTGATAAACGGGATCACATCATTAGCAGAATGATGTGATGGACAAGACCCTCCATTAGCTTAGCATAATGATTGTCGGTGTCAAAACCGGCGGATCTCAGGTAGGGGGTCCCGAACTGTGCGTCTAGGCCGGATGGTAACAGGAGGCAGGGAACATGATGTTTTACCCAGGTTCGGGCCCTCTTGATGGATGTAAAACCCTATGTCCTGCTTGATTAATATTGATGATATGGGTAGTACAAGAGTGGATCTACCACGATATCAAGGAGGCTAAACCCTAGAAGCTAGCCTATGGTATGATTGTTGCCTATGGAGTTGATGAAGTTGTCCTATGGACTAAAACCCTCCGGTTTATATAGACACCGGATAGGGTTAGGGTTACATAGAGTCGGTTACAATGGTAGGAGATCTTGAATATCCGCATCGCCAAGCTTGCCTTCCACGCCAAGGAAAGTCCCATCCGGACACGGGACGAAGTCTTCAATCTTGTATCTTCATAGTCCTGGAGTCCGGCTGAAGGTATAGTCCGGCTACCCGAACACCCCCTAATCCAGGACTCCCTTAGTAGCCCCTGAACCAGGCTTCAATGACGACGAGTCCGGCGCGCAAATTGTCTTCGGCATTGCAAGGCGGGTTCCTCCTCCAAGTCCTTCATAGAAGATTGTTAACACCAAGAGTAGTGTCCGGCTCTGCAAAATAAGTTTCCACATATTGCCATAGAGAATAATATTAACACAAATCCAATCTGCTGACGTACTCTGCAGTGCGCCATCACACTAAGGCCAAGTCCTGTACTCGAATCGTTTTTACTTTTTCACCTCAGCGTGTTTTGCGAGGCGGTTTCCTTGGCACGTCTTGTCACAGCAGAGATCGTGTACCCTTTTTACGGGATTCTCATCAATACGGACGTGGGTGACCCAACCATGCCATTTATCACGGCGCTCGGGAGGCAAGCGAGTTTTATTAGGTAGGTGGGGTCCCATAACCGCATCCGCCTATATAAGGGGATAAGGATCCGCCCATTTTACCTACGCCTTCTTCCTCCCTTGCCTATCCATCTCTCGCGCACCCGAGCTCCAGCGCACAAGCCCGCACATCCCGCCTCAACCTTCTCCAGCAATGTCCGGAGTGGGAGGCAAATGGATGGTCTCCTCCGTTACGGAGGGTAAAGTAAAAAAGATAAGGAAGGCCGGATACCTGTCCAAGGACATCGCGCACCAGCTTCCCAAAGAGGGGCAGCTTATCCCCACCCCAAGGCCCCATGAGAGGGTGGTGTTTCTCCACCACTTCCTCCGCGGACTAGGTTTCCCACTCCACCCATTTGTCCGGGGGCTCATGTTCTACTACGGCCTAGACTTCCATGATCTGGCTCCAAACTTCATCCTCAACATCTCGGCGTTTATCGTCGTGTGCGAGGCCTTTCTCCACGTCCGCCCCCATTTCGGCCTCTGGCTCAAGACCTTCAACGTCAAGCCCAAGGTCGTGCGCGGCAGCCAGGCGGAGTGCGAAGGCGCTATGGCAGGCAAGATGGCCAATGTCCTATGGTTCGAGGGCTCTTTCGTGGAGACCCTAAAGGGATGGCAAGCTGGGTGGTTTTATATCACCGAGCCACGCGATCCGGAATGGACCGCAGCCCCTGAGTTCCGATCCGGACCCCCCACGCGGCTTATGTCCTGGAAAGAGACGGGCCTGTCGTGGGGCGACCAAAAAGAGGTGACCGGATTGCAAACATGCATCCAGTCCCTGGTGAACAAGCCAGTCCGGCTTGTTAATATCATCCAGGTTATGCTCGTCCGCCGGATCCTCCCGTGCCAACAACGGGATTTTAATCTGTGGGAGTTCGACCCGGCGCAGCACCAAACCCTCAACAGGCTCTTCGACATGACGTATGAAGACGCCTGGAAGGTGCTATTCAAGGGCGTCGAGGCTCCCGCATCCGCTTCCGAGGACCGCGGATATAGATCACAGCGTCACGCTAGCAAGGTATGCCATCTACACCCTTCACAGGATGTTAAGCCTTTTTTCATAGTTTGACACTATGCGGGATCTGAATCCCTTTCCTCTGACAGGCTTGGCGGGTGATAGCCGAGCCGACTAACTGTCCGGCTCTGCTGCCCGAAGATCCAGCCCCAGCTTTACTGGTGAAGCTGCTGGCCCCGGTGCCTTATGTGGTGCCGGAGAAGAAGGTCAAGAAGAAGAAGACCACGGGGACTCGAAAGAGTGCTCGCAACGTGGTGGTGTCGGACTCGTCATCTGACGAGTCTGAGGCGCCCTCCTCCCACGAGAACGAGGAGGAGGAAGAAGAAGACTCTCCCTCTCCAGTGGAGGGAGGAGAGAAGAGGAAGGCCGCCCCAACGGGGGAGGCCGAGGGGTCTAGGAAAAGGAAGACCCCTCCGCCGGACTACGCCTCTGACACCGAAGAGGGCGAAGAGGAGTGGCCGGACAGGGCCAAGCGTCCGGCAAAATCGTAAGTGTTCAGATACTAGAGTAACTCATGATATTCCTTTTGTTGCACAGCTTCCCCTAATGTCGAATATAATCATGCATCCCGCCCTGGGCCGCACTCAACGAGTCGTCGAGCGGCTCCTGGATTCATCGGACGTGAACTCTGTTTCGCCCGCTGTCTCCCCCGCACTGTGGATGATGCCGAAGTGGCATCGCAACAAGCTCTGGGGCAGGAGGAGGTGGTCCTGGAGGCGCCGCAAGGTGACCTCCCGGACCCCAGGAGTGAAGGGGACAAGACCCCCCAGGGCTCCAAGTCCGGCCTTAAGCCGGACACCGTGCCGGAATCTTCAACAATTCCGGACTGCGGCAGGCGAACTCCTTCCAAGAGGAGCAAGCCTTCTGAGCCGGCAGCCTCCGTCCAACCGGAGGCGCCGGACAATCTGCTGGAGGTGCTTGAAGGTGCCTCCATCGACGAGGAGCACCGTACTATTATGAGTACGGTGATCCGGAAGGTTCAGTCCGCCAAGAGCGGGCTGAATGAAGCTTGCGCTGGCCTCCTAACAGGCTTCGAGGCAAGTAAAAATATGTAAAAATATTACCACATAGACAGTAGCCCCGGATGCTCTGTTTGGCGTTCGGAAAGAAAAGCCGAATAGAGGATCTATGAAATTTCGCAGGAGTATAATAAAGAAGTCAATATGCGTATGCAGGCTTCACTGCTAGCCACCGCCGCACTGACTGCGGAGGTGGATACCCCAAAACAGGGACTCGAGCGGTCCAAGCAAGAGCTCGGCCGTGCCAAGCAGCAGTTCGAGGAGAAAGAAGGTAAGAAATACCTTAGAAAAAGGTGCCTATAAAGAGGCGTGATTGCAAAAAATAACAGGATTGTACTGCTTCTTGTAGGGGCCATGACTGAGGTGGCGACCCTCAAGCAGGCGCTGTCCGAGGCCGAAAAGAAAACGGCCGCGGAGCGGACCGAGTGAGAGAAACTTGGGTCTCAGGTCGGCGAGGTGCAGCAAGAGCTTTAGGCTCTCATGAAGAAACATGAGAGTTTGGAGCTTGAGTCAAAGACCCAAGCATCCGAGCTCGCGACGACCCTTGAGACTGCCAAGTCTGCCAAGGCTGAAGCCCAAAAGGCTCTCCGAGAGTTGGAGGATATGAAGTAGATGTCAGCGGGTAAGGCATTCTTTATGCAAAGCAGAAACATAAAAGTAAACTACTTGTTACTTACCCGAATCGGAGTTCTCCAGGGGCCTTCGCAGATCTTCCCCGCAGCGTGTCCGATGCCGCCGCATTCTACCGAGCTGAAGAGGGCAGCTCGACGGAGAAGGTATTCTGGTCTCAGTATGCTGAGGCTGGACACCCTGTGCCCTTGAGCGACCAGCTGAAACAGCTGGTCGAACTCCACAAGGCGGCCGAACAGGCCATGAAGGGCTTCATAGTTTGGCTGTGGCCCGGAGAGGCCTTGCCGGGGAGCTACTTCGGGCTGGTGCGGCGGCTGGTGGAGGCCTGTCCAAGGCTCGAGGTCATCAAGCGCTCCGCTTGCATCGAAGGTGCCCGTATGGCCCTTGCCCCTGTAAAGGTGCACTGGGGTAAGCTGGACGGTGAGAAGCTTGTGACGGACGGGCCGCCGCTGGGGAAGGAGCATCGCAAGCCGGAGAACTACTATAAAGATGTTCTTGCAGGTGCCCGCCTTGTGGCAGATGAGTGCACCAAGGATGTAATTTTTGAATGAATTCTCTCGTGTTTATCCTGTGCGCTGAAAACTTGTTCATATGTGCTAAGCAATGCTTATTGAATTTAAAATATTATTTTATGTGCGGTCGTTTATCAAAAATTGAGAGATGGCGAGTCGTCGGCTTCTGCCCCCATGCCACTACTGCTGGGGTGTTCGGTGATAAACCTGGGCGCTCTTTTTCCCATGGTTGGGTCCTTCGAGGGAGGCGCTCAGCACGACGAACCAGGCAATCGGACTATAATGCTTGAACACTCTCACTTAGCCATAGAACTTTATAATTTTAAATTTCGGCGAAGCCCCTAGTTCGGAAGACCGAGTTCGGGGCTATCCACGCCTTGGCTGGGGTTATCCAGCTCCTCGCTTGAAGCAGCATAAGCCTTTAGGGACTCGAAAAACCTCTCGAACAGCGACCGGTCTCTCGCCTCATCATGACAGTCAGTTTTAGCTTTCTCCACTGAGGTGCTTAACCCAGCTCAACCGGGGCACAATCGCAGTGGTTCTCCTAGTGCTACCTTAGCCGATATAGCGGAACGTAAGGCACCAAAACATAGGAGCCGGGCAAACCCAACTATTGACCCAAATCATGATTCGGAGCCGATGCATATAGTGCTATAAGTTCGGGGTGCCGCACTTGTGAAAGTGTACGGACTTCTCACACCATATTAAAGGGTACTGAAGCCCCCGACGTACTTGCCGTACCACAATGTACGGGTGCAACATGTCATTAATGAACATATATATGAAAAGAGTAATGCAAAAAATAGATAAAAGGCTAAGCATTGTTTGTGGAGAGGCTATTTATCAAAGCCGAACGATACAGATGGTGCGGTAAGAAAAAGATATTGGACTATTCAGTATGTCCTGACCAGGGGCAGGCCGCGGAATTATATATAAAGTAGGTATATCGCTCGTAATAGAGACCATCTGGGAGTTCCATAATGCGGCATGGCTTGTCTGCCTTCCTGGATCTTGCATCGTTTGTGCGGCAATTTATTGCCGAACAGGTCGTCCGACGTATGGAGTCCTGAAAGTAAGAAAAAATTAAAAAAGAATCCGGCAGCCCTTGGTACGTTTTAAGCCGTATTTTGGGCGTGCCGTTATTTTGCCCCTGCCCCTGTGCCCATGGTATTTCAAGGGCATAGTTATGTACGCGAGGTACTAGTTTCGCTAGGTCGCGAGAACTGGGGTTGGGGCCGCATTGCTATGCTTGCTCGGAGTGTGCCAGGCGGTCCTACTATAGGTTACTCCGGGTGCACTTGGCAGTGTCTAGCTTTTTAATGTCCGGACTGGAGAATTGTCGAAGAAGGCTACTTTGTACCTCCGCTGCGAGAGCCGCCGTATGCTCCTCCGTACGGAGGGAGTGTTTGGTGTTTCCGTTGACCGTGATTACTCCTCGAGGGCCTGGCATGTTGAGTTTGTGATATGCGTAGTGCGGCACCGCATTGAATTTTGCGAATGCGGTTCGTCCGAGAAGGGCGTGATAGCCACTGCGAAACGGGACTATATCGAAGATTAACTCTTCGCTTCCGAAATTATCCAGGGATCCGAAGACCACGTCAAGTGTTACTGAGCCTGTACAGTTGGCTTCTACACCTGGTATGACGCCTTTAAAGGTCGTTCTTGTGGGTTTGATCCTTGAGGGGTCTATGCCCATTTTCCGCACTGTGTCCTGATAAAGCAGGTTCAGGCTACTACTGCCGTCCATGAGGACTCTTGTGAGGTGAAATCCGTCAATGATTGGGTCAAGAACCAATGCGGCGAAGCCGCCATGATGGATGCTAGTGGGATGGTCCCTTCAATCAAAAGTGATCGGGCAGGAGGACCATGGGTTGAACATTGGGGCGACTGGCTCCATCGCGTCTACGTCCCGTAGCACACGCTTCCGCTCCCGCTTGGGAATGTGGGTTGCGTATATCATGTTCACCGTCCGCACTTGTGGGGGAAAGCCCTTCTATCCATTGTTGTTCGGCGGCTTGGGCTCCTCGTCATCGCTGTGCAGCCCCTTGTCTTTGTTTTCGGCTCTTAACTTGCCTGCCTGCTTGAACACCCAACAATCCCTGTTAGTGTGATTGGCTGGCTTTTCGGGGGTGCCATGTATCTGGCACAAGCGATCGAGTATTTGGTCCAAACTGGACGGGCCCTGAGTATTCTTTTTGAATGGCTTTTTCCGTTGACCGGATTTATAGCCTCTGAATCCGGCATTGACTGCCGTGTCTTCATTGCTGTCGCTGTTAACGCGGCGTTTTTGTTTGTTCCGACGTGTCCTGCCACTTTTGTCCTTGGTATCCGAATTACCAGGGTTCTTTGATAAGTTGTTACTGCAAGCTAGCCAGCTGTCTTCACCCGCGCAAAAGTGGGTCATGAGTGTCGTGAGGGCTGCCATGGATTTCGGCTTTTCCTGTCCTAGGTGCCGGGCAAGCCACTCGTCGCAGATGTTATGCTTGAAGGCTGCCAGGGCCTCTGCATCCGGACAGTCGACTATCTGGTTTTTCTTTGTTAGGAACCATGTCCAGAATTGTCTGGCCGATTCCTCTGGCTGCTGAATTATGTGGCTTAAGTCGTCGGCATCCGGTGGTCGCACGTAAGTGCCCTGGAAGTTGTCGAGGAATGCGGCTTCCAGGTCCTCCCAAGAACAGATTGAATCTGCTGGCAAGCTGTTAAGCCAATGCCGGGCCGGTCCTTTAAGTTTGAGCGGGAGGTATTTGATGGCGTGTAGATCATCGCCGCGTGCCATGTGGATGTGAAGGAGATAATCCTCGATCCATACCGCCGGATCTGTTGTGCCATCGTATGATTCGATGTTTACGGGTCTGAAACCCTCTGGGATTTTATGCTCCATTACTTCATTCGTGAAGCATAGCGGGTGTGCGGCACCTCTGTATTGGGCTATATCACGACGTAGCTCGGAAGAGCTATGTCTGTTGTGTTCGGACCAGGCGGATTTGTTGTATCCGGAGTAAGGATCATCGTCACGTGCCGTAGGGCGCCTCCGTGATCTGTAGATCGATCTTATTTGTCTTGCCTTGTCCTCCAGTACGTCTCGCAGGTCTGGCGCATTTTCCCGTGCCTTAGTTGAGTGGTGTCGGGGCATGGCTTGGGTGGAGGGTCGAGAGACCTCTCTGTCACGGCCGCGAGGTGGTTGGTCTGCCATGTCATGCGCTGGTGATGCAGGTGCTTCCTCCTCTGATCGGGGTAGCGGCCTGTGCTTTGGGTAACTCTTGGAGGGGCGTTCGAGTTCATACTCTTCGGCCGCAAGGACTTCAGTCCATCTGTCAGCTAGCAAATCTTGGGCAGCTCTAAGCTGCTGCTGCTTTTTCTTGAGGCTGCTTGCCGTGGCTAAAAGCCTGCATCTAAAACGCTCTTGTTCGGCGGGGTCTGATGGTATGACGAATTCGTCATTGTCGAGGCTTGCCTCATCTTTGGAGGGAGGCATATAGTTATCCTCCTCAACCTCTTGGTCTGCCGCTCTCTCATGAGGGCTGGCTTCTCCATCTTCCTGTGCCGAATCTTGTTGAGGTGGGTGTTCTTCGGCGCTGTCCGGGGTAGTATTATCTCCCATGCCGGAATCACCGTTTTTGCTTTGGCGGGATTTAGAGCGGCGCCGTTGACGTCGGCGCTTTGGTTGTTTCTTGGGGGTGTCCTCCCCCACTGTTCCATCGCCATCTCCATCTTTCGGAGTATCCACCATATATATGTCATATGACGAGGTGGCCTTCCAGCGCCCTACAGGTGCTGGCTCCTTTCGTCTCCTACATCGTCATCCATACCGTCGATGTCTTCGGAGCTGAAGTCAAGCATGTCGGTTAAATCATCGACAGTGGCTACAAAGTGGGTGGTGGGTGGGCTTTGAATTTCTTCGTCGTCCGTATCCCATCCTCGCTGACCGTAATCTGGCCAGGGCTCTCCTGATAAAGAGAGAGACTTAAGAGAGTTCAGGGTGACGCCAAAAGGCGAGTGCTGAAAGATGTCTGCGGTGGTGAACTCCATTATCGGCGCCCAATTGGATTCAATTGGCAGGGGCGCGGGGGGTTCGGAGTCCGGGGAGGAGTCCGAATCCTCGGAGTCACGGATCATGCAGAGTGCGGGGCTAGCGTTCGGCTCGATCGCCTTTAAGATCGCAGCCCCCAAGGTGGCGTCCAACCGCTCGTCCTCCATTGGCGCAATTGGCTCCGAGTTAGAGGTCGGAACCGATGCGTGTGCGGCCTCCAGGACACTACCCGGAGGCAGAGCTAGATCATGCCCCTCGAGATAGTGCGGCGCGCTTGGCCGTGGCTCAAACCCATCGAAGATCAAGTCTCCGCGGATGTTAGCCGTGTAGTTTAAGCTTCCAAACCTGACTTGATGGCCAGGGGCGTAGCTCTTGATCTGCTCCAAGTGGCCAAGAGAATTGGCCCGCAGAGCGAAGCCGCCGAAGACGAAGATTTGTCCGAGGAGAAAAGTCTGACCCTGGACTGCATCATTGTTGATGATCAAAGGAGCCATCGGACCTAACAGCGACGACACAGAGGAACTCTCAATGAAAGCACCAATGTCGGTGTCAAAACCGGCGGATCTCGGGTAGGGGGTCCCGAACTGTGCATCTAGGCCGGATGGTAACAGGAGGCAGGGAACACGATGTTTTACCCAGGTTCGAGCCCTCTTGATGGAGGTAAAACCCTACATCCTGCTTGATTATTATTGATGATATGGGTAGTACAAGAGTGGATCTACCACGAGATCAAGGAGGCTAAACCCTAGAAGCTAGCCTATGGTATGATTGTTGTCTATGGAGTTGATGAAGTTGTCCTACGGACTAAAACCCTCCGGTTTATATAGACACCGGATATGGTTAGGGTTACATAGAGTCGGTTACAATGGTAGGAGATCTTGAATATCCGCATCGCCAAGATTGCCTTCCACGCCGAGGAAAGTCCCATCCGGACACGGGACGAAGTCTTCAATCTTGTATCTTCATAGTCCTGGAGTCCGACTGAAGGTATAGTCCGGCTACCCGAACACCCCCTAATCCAGGACTCCCTCAATGATCGTTAACTTTTATTGCAATTGCTTTCTTCATGACTTATACATATTCCTTTGACTATGAGATTATGAAACTCCCGGATATCGGAGGAATACCTTGTGTGCTATCAAACATCACAACATAACTGAGTGATTATAGAGATTCTCTACAGGTATCTCCGAAGGTGTTTGTTGGGTTGGCATAGATCGAGATTAGGATTTGTCACTCCGAGTATCGGAGAGGTATCTCTAGGCCCTCTCGGTAATGCACATCATAATAAGCCTTACAAGCAATGTGACTAATGAGTTCGTTGCGGGATGATGCATTACGGAACAAGTAAATAGATGTCGGTAACGAGATTGAACTAGGTATGAAGATACCGACGATCGAATCTCGGGCAAGTAACATACCGGTGACAAAGGAAATAATGTATGTTGTCATTACGGTATGACCGATAAAGATCTTCGTAGAATATGTGGGAACCAATATAAGCATCCAGGTTACGCCGTTGGTTATTGACCGGAGAGGAGTCTCGGTCATGTCTACATAGTTCTCGAACCCGTAGGGTCCGCACGCTTAATGTTCGATGATGATTTTGTATTATATGAGTTATGTGATTTGGTGACCGAATGTTGTTTGGACTCCCGGATGAGATCACAGACATGACGAGGAGTCTCAAAATGGTCGATAGGTAAAGATTCATATATTGGACAATGATATTCGGACACCAGAAGTGTTCCGGGTACATATCGGGTTACCGGAAGGGGTTCTGGGCACCCCTCGATAAAGATTTGGGCCTATGGGGCCAAGACGGGAAACGTAGCAGCCAGCATGGGCTGCTTCGCCCCCCATGTAGGCCGAATAGGAAGAGGAAGGAAAGGGGGAAGAGAGAACGTAAGGGGAGGGATTTGGCCTCCCCCTTCCTTCTTTCCCCCTCATCTTTCCTTCTCTCTCCGGAAAACAAGGAAAGGGGGCCGAATTGGGGTGGGAGCCCAAGTAGGATTCGGCCTACTTCGGCGCCCCCTGGCTGCCTCTTCCCCCTCCAACCTATATATATGTGGGGAGGGGGCGCCTAGAACACACAAAAACAAACATTGTTAGCCGTGTGCGGCGCCCCCCTCCACAGTTTTCGCCTCCAGTCATATTCACGTAGTGCTTAGGCGAAGCCCTGCGTGGATCACTTCACCATCATCGTCACCACGCCGTCGTGCTGACGAAACTCTCCCTCGACACTTTGCTGGATCAAGAGTTCGAGGGACGTCATCAAGCTGAACGTGTGCAAAACTCAGAGGTGCCGTATGTTTGGTGCTTGATCGGTCGGAATGAGAAGAATTTCGACTACATCAACCGTGTTCTCAAACGCTTCCGCTTTCTGTCGACGAGGGTACGTGGACACACTCTCCCCCTCTCGTTGCTATGCATCTCCTAGATAGATCTTGCGTGAGCGTAGGATATTTTTTTGAAATTGCATGCTACGTTGCCCAACAGCCGGACTCGTTGGAGTTATGCACCACATCATCTCTTATATGGCACTCCACCGTCCTACGATGAGCTTTGAGTTTTTGGGTGTCTGTGTTATCCTAGCATCGCTTCTACCACCCCCATAAGCTCGCTCTGTGCTCTCTTGCATGTATCTTCCTAGGATATCCCGCCAACAAAGGGCTACCGGTGCTATGATCCAGTCTCTCACCGTATGATCACCTCGAGACATGCTTACTTTGATGAAAGGGTGTTTCCATTTCACCAGGTCTCTTCGGGCATCGGTTCATCATCACCATGATCACCCTCCACCATTGGATCCTCGCCAGGCGTCCTGATCGTCCCGGACGCTTCTCAGTGGCCACATGGGGGTCGCCTATGCTCAGCTCTTGGGCCGTCTCCTGGCTTCCCAACGCGGGCGCTTACTTCGGACATCCCTACTCCAGCCATCGGCTCGCTGTCTGCATTGCCCGCTACTATTGGAGGCTCGGACGCTAGAGGATCCGGCTCGGTGCCTACCTCGCCCACCGTGCGTGGAGGTTCAGGTGCCACAGGCGCCAGCTCGGTGCCCGCCTCGCCCTCTACAGCTGGCGGATCGGCCCTGGCCTCGCCCGACTCCGTTGTCGCCACCGAGTCGTCGGCCATCTCCATGCACACTACCTCGGCGAGCTCGGCTAGGGGTTTCTTGTTGGAGAATGTTGCATGGAAAACAAAAAAATTCCTACGCTCACCAAGATCAATCTAGGAGATGACCATCTACGAGAGGAGAGATTGGATCTACATACCCTTGTAGATCGCTAAGCAGAAGCATTAAGAAACATGGTTGATGTAGTCGAACATCTTCACGATCCAATCACGATCCGTCCCACGAACTCCGATCCAAGTGTCGAATGGACGGCACCTCCATGTTCAACACACGTACGACTTGATGACGCCTTCACCTCCTCGATCCAGCAAGCGATGGTGAAGTAGTAGCTCGAGTCCTCCGACAGCATGACGGCGTGGTGGTGAAGGTGGTGGTGGAATCTTAGCAGAGCTTTGCTAAGCAGTACGAAGAGGAAGAGGGCTACGAGGGAGAGGAAGGGCAGCGCCGTGGAGTGGAGAAGTGCTCAAGGGTGCGACTGCCCTCTCTCCACCTCTCTATATATACGGGAAGGGAGGAGGGGGTGGCACCCCTAGGGTTTCCCCTAGGGGGTGGCGGCCAGGGAAGATGGGATCTCCCCTAGGGTGACTTGCCCCCAAGCCAGGTGGAGGTAACCCTAGAGGGGGCGCCCCACCTCTCCTAGTCACGTGGGAAAGGGTGAGGGGGGCGCACAACCCCTTAGTGGGCTAGTTTGCCCCTCCCCTTGGACCATGGGGCCCCCCAACACTTGCCGGGTGATATGTCTCCAACGTATCTATAATTTTTGATTATTACATGCTATTATATTATCAATCTTGGATGTTTTATAATCATTTTATAGTCATTTTATATCAATTTTGGTACTAACCTATTGACATAGTGCCAAGTGCCCGTCTTGTTGTTCCTATTATAATAATAATAGGAACACCTCTGATCTTGAGAATAATATTAAAGAATTTATCAACATGCAAAAAGTTTTCAACACCTTCATAGAAGAAAAGTTGAATAAGATTGATGATTTGTCTAGAAGTGTTGATAGAATTTCTCATGATGTGGAAAATCTCAAGATGAAAATTTTTGTGCCTAAGGTTGATGAATCAATTAAATCTCTTTATGTTTCTATGTATGAAAGTAAGAAAAGAACCGCTAGGCTTAGAGCTAAAAGAGAATTTTTAGAAAAAGCGTTTTCCAGCGATTACTTTCGTAAAAGTGATGAAGATCTTAAAATGATTGGTGTTTATTCTATTGATTCCTTGTTTAGTAAAGTTAAGATTGATGAAAAAGGTACTGGAGAAGAGTCAACTTTAGCTAGAAGGTGTCCCGATATTTCGGAGGGTGAAAATCTTGTTGAGAAAATTGATTAAAGTGGGTTTGAAGAGGTCAAAACTTTAGCTAGTGATGTGCCAACTCTTTTGGATTACAAAGACTTTAATTATGATCAACGGCGGAGCCAGGAAATACACACAAGGGGGCCGAACATTGACCACAACTCCAAAATTTAATAAGGTGTACGGAATTTATAAGAATATATAGAAAATCATACTGAGATAGCAAAATATGTAAGTATATAACCAACCAAGTGTTCATAACATAGGCATATCTCTATACATCAATAGGTTGGACGCAAAATGTACAATTAGACGTTGATGAACTAACAGTTATCACTCGAAGTCCACGCGACGGTCCGTTGTATTGAATTCATCAATAATTGCATCAGTTGAGAATCCTACTACAATCTCTTTCTCGATGTAGATCAACAAGCAATCTCTTAGAAACATGTCTTCCATTTTATTTTAGAGTCTTGTTTTAACAACTTTCATTGCCGAAAATGCACGTTCTGTTGTTGCGGTTGAGACAGGCAAAGTGAGAACAAGTCGAATTAACCTGCAAATAAAATCAACTAACACTTGATGTAATGGTCAAAGCAAATAATACAAGAGCGGAAATATTGTATGACCTGTCAATCAAATAATAATCCACTGATTTTCCTGTTTTTGCAAGTTGTTGACAAAGATCTCCTACACTTGACAGATTCTGAAACCTTGGATTTGTAGGTACATCAAGCTCATAATGTTGTAGTTGACATCTCAAATTGTTTCTTTCCTGTTCTGAAAAGTCAGCAGGGTAGTATTTTGAGGCGAGAGAACATACATCATCAATGTTCAATGAACTAAATGAGTCCTTGGGATTCAAAGAATTGCAGAGGATGAGAATCTCTGTTGCTTGTTCGCTGAACCTACAGCTTAGTTCATGTAGTTGTTGGTCAACTGCAACTATAAAAATATCATACCGATAGTGATGCTCGGCTGTACTGAGATCATCTGCACGAGACCGAATGAAATCAACATAGTTGTCAGTCATATTTGGAGCAGTAATTCCATGTTTCTGGCAAAACAAATTCACATCACTAATCAACTTAGCCCAGCCATCATCTCTTAGCTGTTGTACCAATTTCTTTGTAGTGGAAACATCATCCATGGTATTCAAAATATCTTGGGATTTCTGCTGTAGTTTCTTGCATAACATATCTGTTATTCCCATCAACTCTTTCATGACATGCAGAATAAATACGAAGTCAAATGACATCATCAACCTAACAGCACCAGCAGCCTTAGCTCATGCAGAAGGTGAAGAACCTGACCCACTAGTAGTAGCAATATTTTTAGTACCAAAAATGTAGGACCGTAAAGCTTCAAGAGGCTACAAACCGAACCATAGTGAGAACTCCATCTAGTGTCACAAGGTCGCCGCAAAGTTCTGGCCTGTTTTGCTCCACTTCCTGTTTCAAGCTCACTGAGCTCAATGAGATGCTCCATTGCAGCCACTTGATTAGCATGCAGCTCATCATTTCTCTTGCTAGAAGACACAACAGAATTGACAACAAGAGCAAGATGACAACAAGAGCTCGTGTGTGTGGCTGGGAGTGAGAACAAAAGTCAACAAAGCAAGGCACTTTCAGTGGGATCTTCTGTGCACAATACTAGCACTCTATTTTGTCAAAATGCACTTTTCGAGAGAGGCATACAGCAGACCACATGGTTCTCTACATAAATAAGCATAGGTATTAAAAAAATCCTGCATGTTGGGGGGAGCCATGGCCCCTGCTGGTCCCCCCTAGCTCCGCCGTTGATTATGATAGTTTCTCTTTGATTGATTGTATTTCTTTGTTGCAATCCATGATAAATTCGCCCCATGCTTATGAACAAAATAAAGCTTTTACTAAACATATTGTTGATGCTATGATGAAAGCTTTAGAAGAAAGTTTGGAATTAGAAGTTTCAATTCCTAGAAAATTGCATGATGAATGGGAACCTACTATCAAAGTCAAGATTAAAAATTATGAGTGCTTTGCTTTCTCTGACTTGGGTGCTAGTGTTTCTACAATTCTGAAATCTTTATGTGATGTGCTTAGTCTTACAGATATTGAATCATGTTCTTTAAATTTGCACTTGGCAGATTCTACTAGTAAAAAGCCCGTCGGAAGAATTAATGATGTTCTTATTCTTGAAAATAGGAATTATGTGCCTATATATTTTATTGTTCTTGA
Source organism: Triticum monococcum (assembly GCA_034509565.1). Lineage (NCBI taxonomy): Eukaryota > Viridiplantae > Streptophyta > Magnoliopsida > Poales > Poaceae > Triticum > Triticum monococcum. The sequence goes on along the minus strand of CM067845.1, from coordinate 496,702,181 downwards.
TATTGATTGCAATCCCTCTTGTCCAATTATTCTTGGTAGACCTTTTTACGCACTATCGGTGCCGTGATTGATATGAAAGAAGGCAATATTAAGTTCCAATTTCCTTTGAGGAAGGGTATGTAACACTTCCCTAGAACAAGAATTAGGCCACCATATGAATAAATCATGAGGGCATCTTATGGATCTCGAAACAAAGATGACAAAACTTAGATCTTGCTTTATGCCTAGCTAGCGTAAAACTATAGCGCTTGTTGGGAGGCAACCCAATGAAAAAAAATATTATTTTTGCTTTTTTTTTCTTCCTATTTTTCAGTGTTTGCATAATTATGCTATTGTTATGATTGTGTTTTTTGTGTTTTAATTAGTGTTTGTGCCAAGTAAAGCCCTTAGGATCTTCTTGAAGGAAATATGCCCTAGAGGCAATAATAAAGTTGTTATTTATATTTCCTTATATCATGATAAATGTTTATTATTCATGCTAGAGTTGTATTAACCAGAAACTTAGTGCATGTGTGAATACATAGACAACCAGAGTGTCCCTAGTATGCCTCTACTTGACTAGCTTGTTAATCAAAGATGGTTAAGTTTCCTAGCCATGGACATGTGTTATCATTTGATGAACGGGACCGCATCATTAGAGAATGATGTGATGGACAAGACCCATCCGTTAGCTTAGCACTATGATCGTTTATTTTATTGCTATTGCTTTCTTCATGACTTATACATGTTCCTATGACTATGACATTATGGAACTCCTGAATACCGGAGGAACACTTAGTGTGCTATCAAACATCACAATGTAACTGGGTGATTATAAAGATGCTCTACAGGTGTCTCCGATGGTGTTTGTTGAGTTGGCATAGACCGAGAATAGGATTTGTCACTCCATGTTTCGGAGAGGTATCTCTGGCCCTCTCGGTAATGATCATCACTATAAGCCTTGCAATCAAAGTGACTAATGAGTTAATTGTGGGATGATGCATGATACGTCTCCAACGTATCTATAATTTTTTATTGTTCCATGCTATTTTATTATCAATCCTGGATGTTTTATAATCATTTTATAGTAATTTTATATCATTTTTTGGTACTAACCTATTAACATAGTGCCCAGTGCCAGTTCCTATTGTTTCCATGTTTTTATATCGCAGGAAATCAATATCAAATGGAGTCCAGATGGCACGAAACTTTACGATGATTTTTTATGGGCCAAAAGGAAGCAGATGGGCCCTGGTTGCACCTGGGGGTGCCCCGAGGGGGGCACAACACACCAGGGCACGCCAGGAGGCCCTGGCGCGCCCACCTCGGGTGCCCCCTAGACCGCCTCTTTGCTCTATAAGTACCCAAATGTTCCCAAAACCCTAGGGGAGTCGAAGAAATATTCATCCAGCCGCCGCAGAGTCCAGAAACACCAAATCCAATTTAGACACCATCACGGAGGGGTTCACCACTTCCATTGGTGCATCACCGATGATGTGTGAGTAGTTCTTTGTAGACCTTCAGGTCCGTAGTTAGTAGCTAGATGGCTTCATCTCTCTCTCTCTTGATTCTCAATACAATGGTCTCTTGGAGATCCATATGATGTAACTCTTTTGCGGTGTGTTTGTTGGGATCGATGAACTTCGAGTTTATGATCAGATCTATGTTTTTATATCCATGAAAGTACTTGAGTTTCTTTGATCTCTTTTATGCATGATCTCTTATTGCCTCGTATTTCTTCTCTGATATTTGGGTTTTATCTGGCCAGCTCGATCTATTTATCTTGCAATGGGAAAAGGTGCCCGGTAGTGGGTTCGATCTTACGGTGCCCGATCCCAGTGATAGAAAGGGAACCGACACGTATGTATCATTGGTACTAAGGATAAAAAGACGAGATCTATATCTACCGCCATATAGATAAACGGATCTAGTCTACATCATGTCATCATTCTTATTGCATTACTCCATTTTTTCATGAACTTAATACACTAGCTGCATGCTGGATAGCGGTCGATGTGTGGAGTAATAGTAGTAGATGTAGGCAGGAGTCATTCTACTAATCTTGGACGTGATGCATATGTGATGATCATTGCCTAGATATCGTGATAATTATTTGAAGTTCTATCAATTGTCCAACAGTAATTTTTTCACCCACCGTTTGCTGTTTTTCTCGAGAGAAGCCACTAGTGAAACCTACGACCCACGGGTCTTATTTCTCATATATTTGCCTTTGCGATCTACTTTTTGCTTGATTTTATTTTCATATCTATTAAACCAAAAATACAAAAATACTTTGCTGCACTTTATTTTATTTGCGATCTATTTATCCAATCTATTACAACCTTTTTACCGTCACACACCAATTTCTAGCCCCGTTACCCGGAAGGGATTGACAACCCCTTTAACACGTCAGGTTGCGAGGTGTTGTTATTTGTGTGCAGGTGCTATTTATGTTGTGTTGCTTTGTTCTCCTACTAGTTCGATACCTTGGTTTCATAACTGAGGGAAATACTGTACCGACGCTGTGCTAAATCATCCCTCGCTCTCCGGGGAAGTACCAACGTAGTTCCAGCTGCCATCAAGGAGAATTTCTGGCACCATTGCCGGGGAGGATCTTCATCATAACCAGGTTCCTAATCAAAAATCTCATCTCCTTGCAATTTACATTATTTTCCATTTGCCTCTCATTTTCCTATCCCCCACTTCACAAAAACTTTCCGTTTTATTCGCCTCTCCTTTTTCGTTCGCCCTTTTTCTCGTCAGATCTATCTTTTGCTTGCAATCATGAGTGATTTTGGTATGGCACCACCAGATGATGGCCTTACTCCTAAGATTGGATGTACATGCAATCTGGTTGCTAAAACTTTTATCTTGGGGTAAGGGAACATTATAGGAAAATAACGTATCCAAGAATTCTTTAATTGTGTTGGAAATTTGAGTCTTGATGATGCTCTTATACTTAAAACTGCTAGATCTTACGCTGATGCTATTTCAACACTAGTTCTGAAACTTGAAAGCAAATTTATCCGCACTCATCCTACTTTGCAAAGATTGTTTTTTGAGCTTCCCGAAATAAAGAATCCTAGAGCCAAAAAGTTGGCCACTCTTGTTCTTATGAACAAGTTTGACTACATAATTCGAGGAGCTAGGGAAATCTTTGTTTTTTAAGGTATGAATCATGAAAAACCCGTGATAGAAGAAATTATTTACAATAGTGACTATGCACTAAGGCATTTTCTTGGGGATAATAAGATCGTTGATGAGAAACTTAAAAAGGAGGTCCCTGTTCTAGATATAAACCAATAAGTTTTAATAATGTTAATCAACACTATTCTTGGATTGTAGCGGGAAATCAAAGGGGTTATGATGAAAATCAAATAAGGAATGCTAAAGTTTCTATGGATAATACAAAACCTCATGATAAAAACACCCCCAAGAAAATTAAGAAGAAGAAGGATGACAAAACTAAGATCCTTGATTTACGCCTAGCTATGGGCGTAAAACTATAGCGCTTGTTGGGAGGCAACCCCATGAATATATTTTTTTGCTTTTTGCTTTCTGTTCTTGACTGTTTACACAATTATGCTACTATTATGATTGTGATTTTATGTTTTAATTAGTGTTTGTGCCAAGTAAAGCCTTTTGGATCTTCTTGGGCAATAGTTGTTTGATCTTGCTGAAAAATAGAAAGTTTGCACTCACGAAATTAATTTTAGTTTTTTACCATAGAGCGATAAAATACCCATTCCAACTGCAGTAGATCAATATACAAATTTCTCAGGTCGTCCTAACATTTCAGAGTTTTTGGAGTTACAGAAGTATTTGAAATAGTCAGATCGCTACAGACTGTTTTGTTTTGACAGATTATGTTTTCTTTGTGCTGTGTGCTTATTTTGATGGCTCTATGGTTTTCTTTGATGAGTTTTTGCCATAGAAAAGTTGGAATACAATAGATATAATAAAAAAACAAAACATGAATTGGTTTGATACAACACTTATAGTAGTGGTTTATTACTCTTATACTAACGAATCTCACGAAGGCTTTGTTGAGTTTTGTGTGATTGAAGTTTTCAAGTTCTGGGTTATCTTACCATGGATGAAGGAAGGATGTAAGAGCCTAAGCTTGGGGATGCCCCGGCATCCCAAGCTATTATCCAAGAATGAGCAACCAACTAAGCTTGGAGATGCCCCGATATGTCTCCAACGTATCTATAATTTTTGATTGTTCCATGCTATTATATTATCAACTTTGGATGTTTATGGGCTCTATTATACACTTTTCTATCATTTTTGGGACTAACCTACTAACCCAGAGCCTAGTGCCAGTTTTTTTTGCCTATTTTAGGGTTTCGAAGAAAAGGAAAATCAAACGGATTCCAAATGACCTGAAACTTCACGGTACTTATTTTTGGATCAAAAGAAGCCCAGAAGACTTGGAGTCTATGTAAGGGAAGCTTCGAGGAGGCCACGAGGTAGGGGGGGCGCCCTCCACCCTCATGGGCCCCTCGTGCCCCCCTGACGTACTTCTTCCGCCTTATATCTCCATGTACCCTAAAAACATTAGGGAGCACAATACATCGGGAGTTCCACCGCCAGAAGCCTCCGTAGCCACCAAAAACAAATCTAGACCTGTTTCGGCACCCTGCCGGAGGGGGGATCCCTCTCCGGTGGCCATCTTCATCATCCCCGTGGTCTCCATGATGAGAAGGGAGTAGTTCTCCCTCGGGGCTGAGGGTATGTACCAGTAGCTATGTGTTTGATCTCTCTCTCTCTCTCTCGTGATCTTGAGATGATACGATCTTGATGTATCGCGAGCTTTGCTACTATATTTGGATCTTATGATGTTTCTCCTCCCTCTCTACTCTCTTGTAATGGATTGAGTTTCCCCTTTGAGGTTATCTTATCGGATTGAGTCTTTAAAGATTTGAGAACACTTGATGTATGTCTTTCCATGCGTATCTGTGGTGACAATGGGATACCACGTGATTCACTTGATGTATGTTTTGGTGATCAACTTGCGGGTTCCGCCCATGAACCTATGCATAGGGCTTGGCACACGTTTTCGTCATGATTCTTCGGTAGAAACTTTGGGGCACTCTTTGAGGTTCTATGTGTTGGTTGAATAGATGAATCTGAGATTGTGTAATGCATATCGTATAATCATACGCACAGATACTTGAGGTGACATTGGAGTATCTAGGTGACATTAGGGTTTTCGTTGATTTGTGTCTTAAGGTGTTATTCTAGTACGAACTCTAGGGCTGTTTGTGACACTTATAGGAATAGCCCAACGGATTGATTGGAAAGAATAACTTTGAGGTGGTTTCGTACCCTACCATAATCTCTTCGTTCGTTCTCCGCTATTAGTGACTTTGGAGTGACTCTTTGTTGCATGTTGAGGGATAGTTATATGATCCAATTATGTTATTATTGTTGAGGGAAATTACACTAGTGAAAGTATGAACCCTAGGCCTTGTTTACTAGCATTGCAATACCGTTTACGCTCACTTTTATCATTAGTTACCTTGCTGTTTTTTATATTTTCAGATTACGAATACCTTTATCTACCATCCATATACCACTTGTATCACACATATCTTCGCCGAACTAGTGCACCTATACAATTTACCATTGTATTGGGTGTGTTGGGGACACAAGAGACTCTTTATTATTTGGTTGCAGGGTTGCTTGAGAGAGACCATCTTCATCCTACGCCTCCTACGGATTGATAAACCTTACGTCATCCACTTGAGGGAAATTTGCTACTGTCCTACAATCCTCTGCACTTGGAGGCCCAACAACGTCTACAAAAAGAAGGTTGTGTAGTAGACATCAAGCTCTTTTCTGGCGCCGTTGCCAGGGAGGTGAGTGCTTGATGGTATATCTTTAGATCTTGCAATCGTGTCGGAGTAATGGAACACGGATACCCCGAAGACGGCAAGATGATATTTCAAGACATCGGGGCTAGCAGAGCCCCTCAGTCCGACTGCCCGGCCGCTCCTGCCGGCTCCCCGTCCGACTGCACTACCCGGCCGGCTACCGACTGTCGGCTGCCGACTACGCCAACCAGCCGGCTGCCGACTACGCCAACCAGCCGGCTGCCAACTACGCCAACCAGTCGGCTGCCGACTGCAGCCCGACCCGACATCGACGAGACAACCATACCGCGATGCCATCATCTATAATGTACCGTGTCCCCTGGGTACTGATTTATAAAGTATCCCAGGGGACAAGCATGACATGTGCCATGCCTCTAGCCATGCCTACATGGCTTGGCATGTAAGCTACCCAAGGTAGCTTACATCCAAGGCCACCACCAAGCTTACATGCTAAGCTACCTCACACTATATATACACCACACACCCATCCATCCTGGATGGACTCACACACACACACACACACACACAAGCTAGCAAGCAAGCTTGCTATCCATCCATCCATCCATCCACATGAGCACATATGCTCACGGCCATGAGCATGGCCGGCCACTAGCATGCCTCATATAGGCATATACCAAGTCAGATGCCTATGGCACTGATCTTAGATACAGCTCTAGGAGCGACTCTGTACCAGATGTACCAGATATACTCAGACATGCAGGAGTAGGGGTATTATCCCTTCAGAGAGCCCCGAACCTGGGTAAACCACCGCGTGCTACTCACATACCCGCTCCCGGTCCCATCAGCAGCAGTCCTACCCACACACTAAGCCCTTGTGGCATCTGTCAACTCGCAAGCCCTCCGTGAGAAATACCACGACAGTTGGCGCCCACCGTGGGGCGGTACTATGCTACCGCGCTGCTGTTGGTTTCGCTGTTCGAGCGGGACCATCTTCATCATCTCCGCCACGGCGTCGCGCCGTCTCTCCGGTAGCGCTCGGGGGCTCGACTTCGACCCGCCCTCGGAGCGGTCGTGTGGGACGACGCGTCCTCGCCGTCGGCTTCGCCATCTTCGTCTTCACCAACTTAGCACCGGCCGTCCGTCCGTGCGCGCGTGCGCCGCGCGCGACGCTTCGTCTCGGTCGGCCGCGTCCGTCCACGCGCCGCCTGCGTCTTCTCCCCTTCGCGTTGTGCCTTGCTCCGGCCGAGGCGCACTTTCGCTCCGTATTTTGTTTATCCAAACAAGCTAGAGGCAAGTCAAATAAGGTCAAACCATGACTATACACTTCCCAAACACAGAAATACGCTACACATGATTCACTCATGTGCAAGTCGGGTACTCGCCCGTACACTCCCAAAAAATCCATGGCTTTGTTTGCTACCTCGCTGTAGCTGCTCCTGCTGCGTCCTGGAGCTGCTACGCCCGCCTCCATCCTGAGCACCAGCTGCGGCTGGGCGTCTGCTACTCGACCGGCGCGGCCGCCCTGCTGCTATCCTGCAGCTCCGAGGCCACCTCGGCCACTCCTCTCGCTGTAGCACACGGACGCCAGCGTCCTACCTGCATCGCCTCAGGCTCGTCAGCATGCTCCCACGAGCCCCGCGCCCGCACTGCCGCGTCGCTCCAGCTGCTTGTCTTCCGGCTCCGCACACGCCGGGTGCTCGCTGGCTCCAGCACCGGGCCGCCCCTGCACTCGGATGCGTCGGCTTGCGCGCTCGGCCGCCTTCGGCTCCCGCCGCCGGGTCCGTCCTCACCGCGCCGCGTCGGCTGCTCCGTCCGCGCGCCCGCGTCGCCTTGCCTCCGCACTGTCCGACTCCTGCCCATGCAGTCGGCCACTGCGCGGCCGTCTCCGCTGCTGCCCCAGGCCGGCCTCCCCCGCGCCGGCCTCCCCCGTCGCCGGCTACCCCGGGCCGGCTTCGCCCGTCGTCGGCTGCCCCAGGCCGGCCTCCCCCGTCGCCGGCTGCCCCGGGCCGGCTCCGCCCGTCGCCGGCTGCCCCAGGCCGGCCTCCCCCGTCGCCGGCTGCCCCGGGCCGGCCTCCCCCGCGCCGCCTGCCCCGGGCCGGCTCCGCCCGTCGCCGGCTGCCCCTGGCCGGCTCCGCCCATCACCGGCTGCCCCAGGCCGGCCTCCCCCACGCCGGCTGCCCCGGCCTGCCGGCCTCCCCCGCGCCGGCTGCCCCAGGCCGGCCTCCCCCGCGCCGCCTGCCCCGGGCCGGCTCCGCCCGTCGCCGGCTGCCCCTGGCCGTCTTCGCCCCGCGCCGACGGGTCGGTTCCGCCCTGCACCCGCACGTCGGGTCGCCTCTGCCTGCATCCGACTGCTCAGGCACAGAAAAGATAAAAAGAAGGGGCCGACTGTCAAAGAGAGAGAGAGAGAGAGAGAGAGAGAGAGAGTCGGTTGAAATAAAAAAATATGAGAGAAATACGCGTGTGAAATACGCTGGCAGCGTGGCCGGCTGCAAAAATCCCGACTGCTGTGTCAGAGTCTGCCTGCCCAACCGACTGCAGAAGAAAAAGAAGAAGACAAAGTAGTTGCCGGAAGATCCGGCCCAACTGCTCAGCAGTCGGCCGGAATCTCGGGGGCTACACCCAGCGGGTGCGCTGACGCGCCCCCGCGAGAGAAGAAGACAAAGTAGTTGCCGGAAGATCCGGCCTGACTGCTCAGCAGTCGGCCCGAATCTCGGGGGCTACACCCAGCGGGTGCGCTGACGCGCCCCCGCAAGAGAAGAAGACAAAGTAGTTGCTGGAAGATCCGGCCCGACTGCTCAGCAGTCGGCCCGAATCTCGGGGGCTACACCCAGCGGGTGCGCTGACGCGCCCCTGCGAGAAAGAAGACAAAATAGCTGCCGGAAGATCCGGCCCGACTGCTCAGCAGTCGGCCCTACACCCAGCGGGTGCGCCGGCGCACTCCGCGAGCGCCGAGTCGCGCCGGCTATCTTCGACGACCGCGACTACACGAAAATCAATGTGAGCTCCTCACCCGCATATTTTTGCACTACGCAAGCACGGATAACCCCGAGCGTTGCTCGGGGGCTGTCTCCGCATTTTATTACAGTAGCATCACTGTTTGCCCCGGCGCCAGCCAGAGTTGGCCCGGGGGCTGGCCGCTTGGCCTGAGACGTTAGTTCCCGCAGACGGCTTAGTACCGTGCACGATACCAAAGGCCCACTCTTAGTCACAGACCGCAGAGCGGCTGCCGACTAGCAAGAGTGAACGCTGGAGGCCACCCACGCGAAAAACGCCCAGGAAGAAAAACGTTCGGGCGACCCGGCCGTTTTCCTTTACAAGTATCTACTCGGTTGAATCTGCTCCTAGACTCTGAGTACTGTACACTCCACTTCGGGGCCCACTCTCAGCCACAGACCACAGAGCGGCTGCCCGGCAAGCAAGAGCACAAGCCAAAGAGTGGAGGGAACACGAAAAAGATTGAAGGGGGCTCGGACGAAACCGAGTCGGCACCCTCCGCATAAAACTTGCAATACTAAAAAAGCATATGATATATTTGCGTGGACTAACTTTGTCCTTTTTTATGATCATTTCCATGAACATTTGCCAAAAAACCTCCGCCCAACTTTGCCAAGTTGCCCGGAGGCTTGGGGGCTACTGTCGGAGTAATGGAACATGGATACCCCGAAGACGGCAAGATGATATTTCAAGACATCGGGGCTAGCAAAGCCCCTCAGTCCGACTGCCCGGCCGCTCCTGCCGGCTCCCCGTCCGACTGCACTACCCGGCCGGCTACCGACTGCCGGCTATCGACTACGCCAACCAGCCGGCTGCCGACTACGCCAACCAGCCGGCTGCCAACTACGCCAACCAGTCGGCTGCCGACTGCAGCCCGACCCGACATCGGCGAGACAACCATACCGCGATGCCATCATCTACAGTGTACCGTGTCCCCTGGGTACTGATTTATAAAGTATCCCAGGGGACAAGCTTGACATGTGCCATGCCTCTAGCCATGCCTACATGGCTTGGTATGTAAGCTACCCAAGGTAGCTTACATCCAAGGCCACCACCAAGCTTACATGCTAAGCTACCTCACACTATATATATACCACACACCCATCCATCCAGGATGGACTCACACACACAGAAGCTAGCAAGCAAGCTAGCTATCCATACATCCATCCACATGAGCACATATGCTCACGGCCATGAGCATGGTCGGCCACTAGCATGCCTCATATAGGCATATACCAAGTCAGATGCCTATGGCACTGATCTTAGATACAGCTCTAGGAGCGACTCTGTACCAGATGTACCAGATATACTCAGACATGCAGGAGTAGGGGTATTATCCCTTCAGAGAGCCCCGAACCTGGGTAAACCACCGCGTGCTACTCACATACCCGCTCCCGGTCCCATCAGCAGCAGTCCTACCCACACACTAAGCCCTTGTGGCATCTGTCGACTCGCAAGCCCCCCATGAGAAATACCACGACAAATCGAGTCTTTTAGTTTCTTGTTTTATCACTAGTTTAGTTTATAAAAGAAAACTATAAAAAAATGGAATTGAGTTTGTCTCATACGCTTCACCTTTTCAATATCTTTCGTGAGTATGATGGAAAGGATAATTGTGCTCAAGTGCTAGAAGAATACATCTATCAAAATGTTTGTCACTAAATATTTGAATGAGGAGCATGATTGCAATGTTGTTAGTATGAATTCCTTGAATATCCATGATGCTAATGATATGCAAAGCCACAAGCTTGGGGAAGCTATGTTTGATGAACATGATATTTTTTGTCCCCCAAGTTTTGATGAGAAAATTTATTATGATGAAAGCATTCCTCCTATTTATGATGATTATATTGATGAAAGTGGATTTGGAGAAGTCATGACTTTATTTTATGATGAATCCACTATTCTCGAAGAGGTTCCAATTGATTATGAGAACAAAGTTGCTATCTATGATAACTATTGTGATGACTTGTATGCTATAAAGAATAATGATATCCATGGAACTTGTCATCATCATTTTAGTTTTCAATTGGATCATGCTTCATGTGATAGTTATTTCGTTGAGTTTGCTCCCACTACTATTGATGAGAAGAATTTTGCTTATGTGGAGAGTAATAAAATTTCTATGCTTGTAGATCATGAAAAGAATGCTTTAGGTGCTGGTTATATTGTTGAATTCATTCATGATGCTACTGAAAATTATTATGAGGGAGGAATATATGCTTGTAGGAATGGCAATAATATCAAGTTTCCTCTCTATGTGCTTAAAACTTTGAAGTTATGCTTGTTTTGCCTTCCTATGCTAGTTGATTATTGTTCCCATAAGTTGTTTGGTCACAAAGTCCCTATGCATAGGAAGAGGATTAGACTTAAATGTGCTTGTCATATGCTTCATTATGCTCTCTTTATGTTTCAATTCTTATGTCTTATGTCAGCATCATTGAAATCATCATGCCTAGCTAGGGGCGTTAAACGATAGCGCTTGTTGGGAGGCAACCCAACTTTATTTTTGTTCATTACTTTTTGCTTTTGTTTAGTAATAAATAATTTATCTAGCCTCTGTTTAGATGTGGTTTTCTGCTTTTAATTAGTGTTTGTGCCAAGTAGAACCTTTGGGAAGACTTGGGGAAAGTCTTGTTGATCTTGCTGTAAAAAACAGAAACTTTAGCGCTCACGAGAACTGCTGCCATTTTTATTTAGAAAGTGCTATTTAGTTAATTATTTTTTCAGATGATTAATAGATAAATTCCTCAGGTCCAGCAATTTATTTGAGAATTTTATGAGTTCCAGAAGTATACGTTTGATACAGATTACTACAGACTGTTCTGTTTTTGACAGATTCTGTTTTCATCGTGTTGTTTGCTTATTTTGATGAATCTATGGATAGTAAAATAGCTTATAAACCATAGATATGTTGGAATACAGTAGGTTTAACACCAATATAAATAAATAATGAGTTGATTACAGTACCTTGAAGTGGTGTTTTGTTTTCTTTCGCTAACGGAGCTCACGAGTTTTCTACTTTAAGTTTTGTGTTGTGAAGTTTTCAAGTTTTGGGTAAAGATTCGATGGACTATGGAATAAGGAGTGGAAAGAGCCTAAGATTGGGGATTCCCAAGGCACCACAAGGTAATATTCAAGGACCACTAAGAGCCTAAGCTTGGGGATGCCCTGGAAGGCATCCCCTCTTTCGTCTTCGTTCATCGGTAACTTTACTTGGAGCTATATTTTTATTCGCCACATGATATGTGTTTTGCTTAGAGCGTCAATTTATTTTGTTAGGATTTGCTTGCTGTTATTTATAACATTGTTTTGCATCTTTTATTTCAATAAAAGTGGCATTGATAGCCTTTACTATGCCTATTTTACAAGTCTTCATGTTGCTGTTTGAAAACAGAAAGTCTACCGCTGTTGCAATAATTCCCTAGAAAAGTCAGAATGTGATAAAATGTTGAAACATTTTGCATATTAAGCTCTGATAAATTTACTACAGTGGGAATTTTCTTTCATAATTTTTGGAGCTATGGAAATGTGGATGTTGCTGCATTCTTTACAGACTGTCCTGTTTAGGCAGATTGCTGTTATGTTTGCATTGTTTGCATATGTTTGCATCTTTAATGATTCTATTTGAGGATAGGACTATTAAATATGCAGAGGAATTGAGTATGCAATGTTGAATAATAATTTTAGTGATTTGCTACAGTAGAGTATGATAGGGTTTTTGCAATGGTTTATACTAAATTATCTCACGAGTCCTTGTTGAGTTTTGTGTGGATGAAGCTTTTGAGATTTAGGGAGACCGTGATATGAGAGGAATTAAGTAGACACAAAAGCTCAAGCTTGGGTATGCCCAAGGCACCCCAAGATAATATTTCAAGAAGTCTCAAGCGTCTAATCTTGGGGATGCCCGGTTGGCATCCCACCTTTCTTCTTCAACAACTATCGGTTAGTACCGGTTGATCCTAAGTTTTTGCTTCTTCACATGATGTTTGCTATTCTTAGATGTCATTTTATTTTCTTTTGTTTTTCTTGCTGTTTGAATAAAATACCAAGATCTGAAATTATTAAATGTTAGAGAGTCTTCACATAGTTGCATAATTATTCGAGTACTCATTGAGCTTCACTTATATCTTTCGGACTAGTTTGTTGTTGCTCTAGTACTTCACTTATATCTTTTTAGAGCACGGTGGTGGTTTTATTTTATAGAAATAATTGATCTCTCATGCTTCACTTATATTATTTTGAGAGTCTTTAGAACAGCATGGTAGTTTGTTTTGGTTATGAAACTAGTCCTAATATGATGGGCATCCAAGAGGGATATAATAAAAACTTTCATATAAAGTGCATTAGATACTATGAGAAGTTTGATACTTGATAATTGTTTTGAGATATGGAGATGGTGATATTAGAGTCATGCTAGTTGAGTAGTTGTGAATTTGAGAAATACTTGTGTTGAAGTTTGTGATTCCCGTAGCATGCACGTATGCTAAACCGTTATGTGACGAAGTTGGAGCATGATGTATTTATTGATTGTCCTCCTTATGAGTGGCGGCCGGGGACGAGCGATGGTCTTTTCCAACCAATCTATCCCCCTAGGAGCATGTGCGTAGTACTTTGTTTCGATGACTAATAGATTTTTGCAAGAAGTATGTGAGTTCTTTATGACTAATGTTGAGTCCATGGATTATACGCACTCTCACCCTTCCACCATTGCTAGCCTCTCTATTACCGCGCAACTTTCGCCGGTAACATAAACCCACCATTTACCTTCCTCAAAACAGCCACCATACCTACCTATTATGGCATTTCCATAGCCATTCCGAGATATGTTGCCATGCAACTTTCCACCGTTCCGTTTATTATGGCACGCTCCATCATTGTCATATTGCTTTGCATGATCATGTAGTTGACATCGTATTTGTGGCAAAGCCACCATTCATAATTCTTTCATACATGTCACTCATGAGTCATTGCACATCCCGGTACACCGCCGGAGGCATTCATATAGAGTCATATTTTGTTCTAAGTATCGAGTTGTAATTCTTGAGTTGTAAGTAAATAAAAGTATGATGGTCATCATTATTAGAGCATTGTCCCAGTGAGGAAAGAATGATGGAGACTATGATTCCCCCACAAGTCGGGATGAGACTCCGGACAAAAAAAAGAGAAAAAGAGGCCATAAAAAAGGAGAAGGCCCAAATAAAAAATGAGACAAAAAGAGAGAAGGGGCAATGCTACTATCCTTTTACCACACTTGTGCTTCAAAGTAGCACCACGATCTTCATGATAGAGAGTCTCCTATGTTGTCACTTTCAAATACTAGTGGGCTTCCTCAAAATTCCCTAGGTCTTCATGAGCAAGCGAGTTGGATGCACACCCACTTAGTTTCTTGTTGAGCTTTCATATACTTATAGCTCTAGTGCATCCGTTGCATGGAAATCCCTACTCACTCACATTGATATCTATTGATGGGCATCTTCATAGCCCATTGATACACCTAGTTGATGTGAGACTATCTTCTCTCTTTTTGTCTTCTTCACAACCACCCTTCTATTCCACCTATAGTGCTATATCCATGGCTCACGCTCATGTATTTGCGTGAAGATTGAAAAACTTTGAGAACATCAAAAGTATGAAACAATTGCTTGGCTTGTCATCAGGGTTGTGCATGATTTAAATATTTTGTGTGGTGAAGATGGAGCATAGCCAGACTATATGATTTTGTAGGGATAGCTTTCTTTGGCCATGTTATTTTGAGAAGACATGATTGCTTAGTTAGTATGCTGGAAGTATTATTATTTTTATGTCAATATTAAACTTTTGTCTTGAATCTTATGGATCTGAATATTCTTGCCACAATAAAGAGAATTACTTAGAGAAATATGTTAGGTAGCATTCCACATCAAAAATTTTGTTTTTATCATTTACCTACTCGAGGACGAGCAGGAATTAAGCTTGGGGATGCTGATATGTCTCCAACGTATCTATAATTTTTGATTGTTCCATGCTATTATATTATCAACTTTGGATGTTTATGGGCTTTATTATACACTTTTATATCATTTTCGGGACTAACCAATTAACCCAGAGCCCAGTGCCAGTTTCTGTTTTTGCCTATTTTAAGGTTTCGAAGAAAAGGAAAATCAAACGGAGTCCAAATGACCTAAAACTTCACGGTACTTATTTTTGGATCAGAAGAAGCCCAGAAGACTTGGAGTCTACGTAAGGGAAGCTTTGAGGAGGCCACGAGGTAGGGGGCGTGCCCACCCCCCTGGGCGCGCCCTCCACCCTCGTGGGCCCCTCGTGGCCCCCCTGACGTACTTCTTCCGCCTATATATCTCCATATACCCTAAAAACATCAGGGAGCACAATAGATCGGGAGTTCCGCCGCCAGAAGCCTCCGTAGCCACCGAAAATCAATCTAGACCCATTTCGGTACCCTGCCGGAGGGGGGGGGATCCCTCTCCGGTGGCCATCTTCATCATCCCGGTGCTCTCCATGACAAGGAGGGAGTAGTTCTCCCTCAGGGCTGAGGGTATGTACCAGTAGCTATGTGTTTGATCTCTCTCGTGTTCTTGAGATGATACGATCTTGATGTATCGCGAGCTTTGCTATTATATTTGGATCTTATGATGTTTCTCCTCCCCCTCTACTGTCTTGTAATGGACTGAGTTTCCCCTTTGAGGTTATCTTATCGGATTGAGTCTTTAAAGATTTGAGAACACTTGATGCATGTCTTGCCGTGCGTATCTGTGGTGACAATGGGATACCATGTGATTCACTTGATGTATGTTTTGGTGATCAACTTGCGGGTTCCGCCCATGAACCTACGCATAGGGGTTGGCACACGTTTTCGTCGTGATTCTTCGGTAGAAACTTTGGGGCACTCTTTGAGGTTCTATGTGTTGGTTGAATAGATGAATCTAAGATTGTGTGATGCATATCGTATAATCAAACCCATGGATACTTGAGGTGACATTGGAGTATCTGGGTGACATTATGGTTTTGGTTGATTTGTGTCTTAAGGTGTTATTCTAGTACAAACTCTAGGGCTGTTTGTGACACTTATAGGAATAGCCCAATGGATTGATTGGAAAGAATAACTTTGAGGTGGTTTTGTACCCTACCATAATCTCTTCGTTCGTTCTCCGCTATTAGTGACTTTGGAGTGACTCTTTGTTGCATGTTGAGGGATAGTTATATGATCCAATTATGTTATTATTGTTGAGGGAACTTACACTAGTGAAAGTATGAACCCTAGGCCTTGTTTACTAGCATTGCAATACTGCTTACGCTCACTTTTATCATTAGTTACCTTGCTGTTTTTATATTTTCAGATTACAAATACCTTTATCTACCATCCATATACCACTTGTATCACCATCTCTTCGCCGAACTAGTGCACCTATACAATTTACCATTGTATTGGGTGTGTTGGGGACACAAGAGACTCTTTGTTATTTGGTTGCAGGGTTGCTTGAGAGAGACCATCTTCATCCTACGCCTCCTACGGATTGATAAAACCTTGGGTCATCCACTTGAGGGAAATTTGCTACTGTCCTACAAACCTCTGCACTTGGAGGCCCAACAACGTCTACAAGAAGAAGGTTGTGTATTAGACATCATGCCCCCGAGTGGCATCCCCGCTTTCTTCCAACAACTATCGGTATTTTACTCAAGAATATATTTTTATTCCTCACATGATATGTGTTTTGCTTGGAGCGTCTTGTATGATATGTGTCTTTGTTTGTTTCATTTTGTGTTTTAAGTTATCAATCTTGCTGGACACACCTATTTGAGAGAGCCAAAATTATGTCGTGACTTGTTAGAAATTCTCTCTATGCTTCACTTAAATCTTTTATGGGCTAGGACTTGCTCTAGTGCTACACTTATATCTTTTTGAGAACGGTGTGCTTTGTTAGTTTTGAATAAATGCTCTCTTGCTTCACTTAGATTTATTTGCGAGTTAGTAAAAATTTGAAGAAATTCTCTCTTTCTTCACTGAAATTATTTTGAGAGAAAGAAAATTTGTTATGCTCATGATCTTCACTTATATTTGTTTGAGCTTATGAAAAGCAACTCATGAAATTTGTCCCAAAGTGATAGATATCCAAGAAGGATAAAGTAAAGAAAATGTCATGAAGATCATTGGACAAAATAAACTTGATTCTTAGTAATAGTTTTGAGAGATGATGTGATATGTGAGTTATGTTGATGAGTAATTGTGCTCTAGTAAGAATGTGGGTGTTAAGGTTTGTGATTCCCTATGCAAGTACGAAAGTCAATAGTCATTCACTGAAAATTATATCCTACTTGTGCTGCATTATTCGGTGTTAGTTATGCTTGATGCTTGCTTATGATATTATTCGTTTCTTGGTTGGTCGCTTCCCAATCTTTTGCTAGCCTTCATTTTGCATTAAGTATGACCTCTACTTGTGCATCCAAAATCCTTTAAACCAGTTTCGCCACATGAGTCCACTATATCTACCTATATGTGGTATTCTTTTGCCGTTCAAAGCAAATTTGCATGTGCCATCTCTAATTTTCAAAATAAACTTCCCTTTTGTGTGTTTGTTTCGCTCCCGGAGCGGTGAGGGTGGCTAATATTTTCCATTCTAGATGTGTTATTCTCAAGATGAGTGTTTATTCACTTGTCATTGCACGAGAGTAAGTGAAACGTATTAGGGATGCCCAGTCCCGAAATGCAAAAACAAAAATGAATTTACTTTATGTTGTCAAATAATAAATTCCTTGGAAAGTGTTGGTATGGAGGGCATCCATGGATACGGCTGGCCATGGAAAGTGAAAGTTATGGTGGAAAAAGGAATAAACTTTATTTTTTGTTTGGGAACTGCCTATGGCATATCTAGCATGGAAAGTGTTTGGAACTATAAGTCATTTTCGTTAGTGGGATGGATGCACCTCCCAAAATGTTTTTATTTCAATTTTTTTGCTTTGAGCTCTGGCACCTCTACAAGTCCCTACTTCCCTCTATGAAGGGTCTATCTTTTACTTTATGCAATTTTTATTTTGAAATTTGAGTCTCCACCTTCTCTCATAAAAAGCACCAACTAGGAGGCAATATGATCGTGCTCAAGTATTGGGTGTAGTTAATATTCGAGTGTGTTTCATGAATGGGTCAATGTTTGAGCATGATGGGCTAGGGAGAACTTATTTTAGCGTTGATACTTCGAAAGACATGGTTGCTTGTTGATATGCTTGAGTATCTAAATTATTATGTCAAAACTAGACTATTGCTTTGAATAACATAAAAGTCCAAATTTCCATGCTATAAAGAAAAGAATATGATATGACTTGATGAACAACACTCCACATCAAAAATTCTGTTTTTTACCACTTACCTACTCGAGGACGAGTAGGAGTTAAGCTTGGGGATGCTGATATGTCTCCAACGTATCTATAATTTTTGATTGTTCCATGTTGTTTTATTATCAATCTTGAATGTTTTATAATCATTTTTTGGTACTAACCTATTGATATAGTGCCCAGTGCCAGTTCCTGTTTTTTCCATGTTTTTTACATCGCAGGAAATCAATATCAAACAAAGTCCAAATGGCACGAAACTTTACGATGACTTTTTCTTGGCCAAAAGGAAGCAGATGGGCCCTGGTTACACTTGGGGGTGCCCCGAGGGGGGCACAACCCACCAGGGCGCGCCAGGAGGACCTGGCGCGTCCAGGCGGGTTGTGCCCACCTCGGGTGCCCCCGGACCGCCTCTTTTCTCTATAAATACCCAAATATTCCCAAAACCCTAGGGGAGTCAACGAAATATTCATCCAGCTGCCGCAGAGTCTAGAAACACCAGATCCAATCTAGACACCATCTCGGATGGGTTCACCACTTCCATTGGTGCCTCTCTGATGATGCGTGAGTAGTTCTTTGTAGACCTTCGGGTCTGTAGTTAGTAGCTAGATGGCTTCATCTCTCTCTCTCTCTCTCTCTCTCTCTCTCTTGATTCTCAATACAATGGTCTCTTGGAGATCCATATGATGTAACTATTTTGCGGTGTGTTTGTTGGATCGATGAACTTCGAGTTTATGATCAGATCTATGTTTTTATATCCATGAAATTATTTGAGTTTCTTTGATCTCTTTTATGCATGATCTCTTATTACCTCGTATTTCTTCTCTGATATTTGGGTTTTGTCTGGCCAACTCGATCTATTTATCTTGCAATGGAAAGAGGTGCCCGGTAGTGGGTTCGATCTTACGGTGCTTGATCCTAGTGACAGAAAGGGAACCGACACGTATGTATCGTTGCTACTAAGGATAAAAAGACGAGATCTATATCTACCGCCATATAGATAAATGGATCTTGTCTACATCATGTCATCGTTCTTATTGCATTGCTCCATTTTCCATGAACTTAATACACAAGATGCATGCTGGATAGTGGTCGATGTGTGGAGTAGTAGTAGTAGATGCAGGCAGGAGTCGGTCTACTAATCTTGGACGTGATGCCTATGTAATGATCATTGCCTAGATATCGTCATAATTATTTGAAGTTCTATCAATTGCCCAACAGTAATTTGTTCACCCACAATTTGCTATTTTTCTTGAGAGAAGCCACTAGTGAAACCTACGGCCCCCGGGTCTTATTTCTCTTATATTTGCCTTTGCGATCTACTTTTTCCTTGCTTTTATTTTAATATCTATTAAACCAAAAATACTTGCTGCACTTTATTTTATTTTTGATCTATTTATCCAATCTATTACAACCTTTTATACCGTCACGCACCAATTTCTGGCGCGTTACCCGAAAGGGATTGACAACCCCTTTAACACGTCGGGTTGCGAGGTGTTGTTATTTGTGTGCGGGTGTTGTTTACATTGTGTTGCTTGGTTCTCCTACTGGTTCGATACCTTGGTTTCATAACAGAGGGAGATACTCTATCGATGTTGTGCTACATCATGTTGGAGAACGTAGTAATTTCAAAAAAATTCCTACGCACACGCAAGATCATGATGATGCATAGCAACAAGAGGGGAGAGTGTTGTCTACGTACCCTTGTAGACCGGAAGCAGAAGCGTTAGCACAACGCGGTTGATGTAGTCGTACGTCTTCACGGCCCGACTGATCAAGCAGCGAAACTACGGCACCTCCGAGTTCTAGCACACGTTCAGCTCGATGACGATCCCCGGACTCCAATCCAGCAAAGTGTCGGGGAAGAGTTTCGTCAACACGACGGCGTGGTGACGATCTTGATGTTCTACCGTCGCAGGGCTTCTCCTAAGCACCGCTACAATATTATCGAGGATTATGGTGGAGGGGGCCACCGCACACAGCTAAGAGAACGATCACGAAGATCAACTTGTGTGTCTAGAGGTGCCCCCCTGCCCCTGTATATAAAGGAGCAAGGGGGAGAGGCTGGCCGGCCCTTGGGGCGCGCCAAGGAGGGGGGAGTCCTCCTCCTAGTAGGAGTAGGACTCCCCTTTACTAGTCCAACTAGGAAGAGAGAAGGGGGAAGGAAAGAGAGGGAGAGGGAGAGGGAAAGAGGGACTGCGCCCCCCTCCCCTAGTCCAATTCGGACTCCCCATGGGAGGGGGCGTGCCACCTCCTGGGCTGCTTCCCTCTCTCTCCCCTCAGGCCCACTAAGGCCCAATACTTCCCCAGGGGGTTCCGGTAACCCTTCCGGCACTCCGGTTTTCTCCAAAATCACCCGAAACACTTCCGGTGTCTGAATATAGCCGTCCAATATATCGATCTTTATGTCTCGACCATTTTGAGACTCCTCGTCATGTCTGTGATCATATCCGGGACTCCAAACAACCTTCGGTACATCAAGATATATAAACTCATAATGAAACTGTCATCGCAACATTAAGCGTGCGGACCCTACGGGTTCGACAATAATGTAGACATGATCGAGACACGTCTTCGATCAATAACCAATAGCGGAACCTGGATGCTCATATTGGCTCCTACATATTCTACGAAGATCTTTTATCAGTCAGACCGCATAACAACATACGTTGTTCCCTTTGTCATCGGTATGTTACTTTCCCGAGATTTGATCGTCGGTATCTCAATACCTATTTCAATCTCGTTACCGGCAAGTCTCTTTACTCGTTCCGTAATACATCATCCCGTAGCTAACTTATTAGTTGTAATGCTTGCAAGGCTTATGTGATGTTCATTACCGAGAGGGCCCAGAGATACCTCTTCGACAGTCGGAGTGACAAATCCTAATCTTGAAATACGCCAACCCAACAAGTACCTTCAGAGACACCTGGAGAGCACCTTTATAATCACCCAGTTATGTTGTGATGTTTGGTAGCACACAAAGTGTTCCTCCGGTAAACGGGAGTTGCATAATATCATAGTCATAGGAACATGTATAAGTCATGAAGAAAGCAATAGCAACAAACTAAACGATCAAGTGCTAAGCTAACAAAATGGGTCAAGTCAATCACATCATTCTCCTAATGATGTGATCCCGTTAATCAAATGACAACTCATGTCTATGGCTAGGAAACTTAACCATCTTCGATCAACGAGCTAGTCTAGTAGAGGCATACTAGTGACACTATGTTTGTCTATGTATTCACACATGTATTATGTTTCGGTTAATACAATTCTAGCATGAATAATAAACATTTATCATGATATAAGGAAATAAATAATAACTTTATTATTGCCTCTAGGGCATATTTCCTTCACATCATCCCTCCCTCTCCGGGGAAATACCGACGTAGTTCTAGCTGCCATCAATGCATTACGGAACGAGTAAAGAGACTTGCCGGTAATGATATTGAAGTAGGTATGATGATACCGACGATCGAATCTCGGGCAAGTAACATACCGATGACAAAGGGAACAACATATGTTTTATGCTGTTCGACCGATAAAGATCTTCGTAGAATATGTAGGAACCAATATGAGCATCCAGGTTCCGCTATTGGTTATTGACCGGAGATGTGTCTCGGTAATGTCTACATAGTTCTCGAACCCGTAGGGTCCGCACGCTTAACGTTCGATGAAGATATATATTATGAGTTATGTGATTTGATGACCAAAGGTTGTTCGGAGTCCCGGATGAGATCACGGACAAGACGAGGAGTCTCGAAATGGTCGAGACAAAAAGATTCATATATTGGAAGGTTACATTCGGACACCGGAATGGTTCAGGTTGTTTCGGATGAGTTTTGGAGTACCGAGGGTTACCGGACCCCCCGGATGTTATTGGGCCTCATGGGCCTAGTGGTGGAAGAGAGGAGGCAGGCCAGGGAGTGGCGCGCGCCCCCTAGCCCAAACCGAATTGGACTAGGGTTGGGGGGCCGGCCCCCCTTTCCTTCTCTTCTCCTCCTCCTTCCCCCTTCTCCTTGTGGGAATAGGAAAGGGGGGCGAATCCTACTTGGAGTAGGACTCCCCCCTTGGGTGCGCCGCACCTTGGACGATCTCCTCCTCCCTCTCCCTTTATATACGTGGGAAGGGGACACCCCATAGACACACAAGTTGATCTTTTAGCCGTGTGCGGTGCCCCCTCCACAGTCACACACCTCTGTCATATAGTTGTAGTGCTTAGGCGAAGCCCTGCGTCGGTAACTTCATCGTCACTGTCACCACACCATCGTGCTGACGGAACTCTCCCTCGGCCTCAACTGGATCAAGAGTTCGAGGTACGTCACCGAGCTGAACGTGTGCAGATCATGGAGGTGCCGTGTGTTCGGTACTTGGATTGGTTGGATCACGAAGACGTTTGACTACATCAACCGCGTTACTAAATGCTCCTGCTTTCGGTCTACGAGGGTACGTAGACACACTCTCCCCTCTCATTGCTATGCATCTCCTAGATAGATCTTGCGTGATCGTAGGTAATTTTTTTGAAATACCGCGTTCCCCAATAGTGGCATCCGAGCCAGGTCTATGCGTAGATGTTATATGCACAAGTAGAACACAAAGAGTTGTGGGCAATAATAGTAATACTACTTACCAGCATGTCATACTTTGATTCGGCGGTATTGTTGGAGGCAGCGGCCCAGACCGACATTACATGACCGCGTTCATGAGACTGGTTCTACCGCCGTGCTTAGCACACATGTGGCTAGTGGGTGTCTGTTTCTCCAGCTTTAGTTGAGTCAAGTTTGACTACGTCCGGTCCTTGTTGAAGGTTAAAACAGCACACTTGACGAAAAATCATTGTGGTTTTGATGCGTAGGTAAGAACGGTTCTTGCTAGAGGCCTATAGCAGCCACGTAAAACTTGCAGCAACAAAGTAGTGGACGTCTAACTTGTTTTTACAGGGCTTGTGATGTGATATGGTCAAGACGTGACGATATATAAATTGTTGTATGAGATTACCATGTTTTGTAAAAGTTATCGGCAACTAGCAGGAGCCAAATGGTTGTCGCTTTATTGTATGAAATGCAATCGCCATGTAATTGCTTTACTTTATCACTAAGCGGTAGCGATAGTCGTAGAAGCAATAGTTGGCAAGACGACAACGATGCTACGATGGAGATCAAGGTGTCAAGCCGGTGACGATAGTGATCATGACAGTGCTTTAGAGATGGAGATCAAAGGCACAAGATGATGATGGCCATATCATATCACTTATATTGATTGCATGTGATGTTTATCCTTTATGCATCTTATTTTGCTTAGTACGGCGGTAGCATTATAAGATGATCTCTCACTAAAATTTCAAGGTATAAGTCTTCTCCCTGAGTATGCACCGTTGCTACAGTTCGTCGTGCCGAGACACCACGCGATGATCGGGTGTGATAAGCTCTACGTTCACATACAATGGGTGCAAGCTAGTTTTGCACAAGCAGAATACTCAGGTTAAACTTGACAAGCCTAGCATATGCAGATATGGCCTCGGAACACTGAGGCCGAAAGGTCGAGCGTGAATCATATAGTAGATATGATCAACATAGTGATGTTCACCATTGAAAACTTCTCCATCTCACGTGATGATCAGAAATGGTTTAGTTGATATGGATCACGTGATCATTTAGATGACTAGAGGGATGTCTATCTAAGTGAGAGTTCTTAAGTAATATTATTAATTGAACTTTAATTTATCATGACCTTAGTACCTTATAGTATTTTGCATGTCTATGTTGTTGTAGAGAAATGGCCCGTGCTATTGTTCCTTTAAATTTTAATGCGTTCCTAGAGAAAGCTAAGTTGAAAGATGATGGTAGCAACTACACGGACTGGGTCCATAACTTGGGGATTATCCTCATTGCTGCACGGAAGAATTACGTCCTAGAAGCACCGCTAGGTGCAAAGCCCGCTGTAGGAGCAACTCCAGATGTTATGAACATCTGTTAGAGCAAAGCTGATGACTACTCGATAGTTCAATGTGCCATGCTTTACTTCTTAGAATCGGGACTTCAACGACGTTTTGAACGTCATGGAGCATATGAGATGTTCCAGGAGTTGAAATTAATATTTCAAGCAAATGCCCGAATTGAGAGATATGAAGTCTCCAATAAGTTCTATAGCTGCAAGATGGAGGAGAATAGTTTTGTCAGTGAACATATACTCAGAATATCTGGGTACCACAACCACTTGACTCAACCGGGAGTTAATCTTCCTGATGATAGTGTCATTGACAGAGTTCTTCAATCACTGCCACCAAGCTACAAAAGCTTCGTGATGAACTATAATATGCAAGGGATGGATAAGACAATTCATGAGCTCTTCGCAATGCTAAAGGCTACGGAGGTAGAAATCAAGAAGGAGCATCAAGTGTTGATGGTCAACAAGACTAGTAGTTTCAAGAAGAAGGGTAAAGGTAAGAAGGGGAACTTCAAGAAGAACGGCAAACAAGACCACTCGGACTTAAGCCTAGGACTGAGTGCTTCTACTGCAAAGGGACTGGTCACTAGAAGCGGAACTGCCCCAAGTATTTGGCGGATAAGAAGGATGGCAAAGTGAAAGGTATATTTGATATACATGTTATTGATGTGTACCTTACTAATACTCCCAATAGCGCCTGGGTATTAGATACTGGTTCTGTTGCTCATATTTGCAGCTCGAAACAGGGGCTACGGATTAAGCAAAGATTGGATAAGGACGCGGTGATGATGCGCGTGGGAAATGGTTCCAAAGTCGATGTGGTCACAGTCGGCACGCTACCTCTACATCTACCTTCGGGATTAGTTTTAGACCTGAATAATTGTTATTTGGTGCCAGCGTTAAGCATGAACATTCTATATGGATCTTGTTTGATGTGTGACGGTTATTCATTTAAATCAGAGAATAATGGTTGTTCTATTTATATGAGTAATATCTTTTATGGTCATGCACCCTTGATGAGTGGTCTATTTTTATTGAATCTCGATAGTCATGATACACATATTCATAATATTGAAGCCAAAAGAAATAAGTTTAATAATGATAGTGCAACCTATTTGTGGCACTGCCGTTTAGGTCATATTGGTGTAAAGCGCATGAAGAAACTCCATGCTGATGGGATTTTGGAATCACTTGATTATGAATCACTTGATGCTTGTGAACCATGCCTCATGGGCAAGATGACCAAGACTCCGTTCTCCAGAACAATTGAGCGAGCAACGGACTTATTGGAAATAATACATACTATTGTATGCGGTCCGATGAGTGTTGATGCTCGCGGCGGGTATCGTTATTTTCTGACCTTCACAGATGATTTGAGCAGATATGGGTATATCTACTTGATCAAACATAAGTCTGGAACATTTCAAAAGTTCAAAGAATTTCAGAGTGAAGTGGAAAATCATGTAACAAGAAAATTAAGTTTCTATGATCTGATCGTGGAGGTGAATATTTGAGTTATGAGTTTGGTCTTCATTTGAAACAATGCGGAATAGTTTTGCAACTCACGCCACTTGGAACACCACAGTGTAATGGTGTGTCCGAACATCGTAACCGGACTTTATTAGATATGATGCGATCTATGATGTCTCTTACTGATTTACCGCTATCGTTTTGGGGTTATGCTTTAGAGACGGCTGCATTCACGTTAAATAGGGCACCATCGAAATCCGTTGAGATGACACCATATGAACTATGATTTGGCAAGAAACCCAAGTTGTCATTTCTTAAAGTTTGGGGCTACGATGCTTATGTGAAAAAGCCTCAATCGGATAAGCTCGAACCCAAATCATAGAAATATGTCTTCATAGGATACCGAAAGGAGACCGTTGGGTACACCTTCTATCACGTATCCGAAGGCAAGATATTCGTTGCTAAGAATGGATCCTTTCTAGAGATGGAGTTTCTCTCGAAAGAAGTGAGTGGGAGGAAGGTAGAACTTGATGAGGTAACTGTACCTTCTCCCTTATTGGAAAGTAGTTCATCACAGAAATCAGCTCCAGTGATTCCTACACCAATTTGTTAGGAAGCTAATGATGATGATCATGAAACTTCTGATCAAGTTACTACTGAACCTCATAGGTCAACCAGAGCAAGATCCGTACCAGAGTGGTACGGTAATCCTGTTCTGGAGGTCATGTTACTTGACCATGACGAACCTATGAACTATGAGGAAGCGATGATGAGCCCAGATTCCGCAAAATGACTTGAGGCCATGAAATCTGAGACGGGGTCCATGTATGAGAACAAAGTGTAGACTTTGTTTGACTTGCCCGATGATCGGTAAGCCATAGAGAATAAATGCATCTTCAAGAAGAAGACTGCCGCTGACGGTAATATGCAAAACCCCAAGCTTGAGGATGCTCATTTTGTCATGTCCTGTACTTATTGCAGTGATCATGATTGGGGTGATGATGATTCTTATGATCCTGAAAATTTATTTATGCCTCAGGATGAATATGTTTGCAATAATATTGAAAGTGGGTTCGGAAGAGTGTCAACTCTAGGTAAAAATAGTCCCACATATTTGGAGAGTGTTCAATCTTATGAAATTTTTGATAAAAGTGGGCTTGGAGAGGTCATGACTTTATTTGATGATAATCCCACTATTTTGGAAGAGGGTCAACTTTGTATGCATGTGGATCATGTAGAAAAAATGTTATGTGATAGCTATATTGTTGAATTTGAGTATGATCCCACATAATTATTTTGAGAGAGGGAAATATGGTTGTAGAAATTTTCATCTTACTAAATTACCTCTCATTGTGCTGAGATTCTCAATGTTTTATTCCTCTTCTTTGCATATGTTAGATGTTTCTTGTCTTCATAATATGTTTGCTTATAAAATTCCTATGCATAGAAAGTATGTTAGACTTAAATGTGTTTGTCATACATTTCATGATGCTCTCTTCGTATTTTAATTCATATCTTTCGTGTGAGCATCGTTGAAATCTTATGCCTAGCTAGGGGCATAAAACCCAATGAATAAAATTTATTTTTGCTTTTTGCTTTCTGTTCTTGAGTGTTAGCACAATTATGCTACTGTTATGATAGTGTTTTCTATGTTTTAATTAGTGTTTGTGCCAAGTAAAGCCTTTAGGATCTTCTTGGGCAATAGTTGTTTGATCTTGCTGAAACAAAAACAGAAAGTTTGCGCTCACGAAACTAATTTTCATCTTCTACCAGAGAGCGATAAAATACCAATTTGACTTGCAGTAGATCAATATACAAATTTCTCAGGTATTCCTAATTTCTCAGAGTTTTTTGAGTTACATAAGTATTCGAAATAGTCAGATAGCTACAGACTGTTCTGTTTTGACAGATTTTGTTTTCTTTGTGTTGTGTGCTTATTTTGATGGCTCTATGGTTTTCTTTGATGAGTTTTTGCCATATAAAAGTTGGAATACGGTAGATATAATACAAAAACAAAATATTAATTGGTTTGATACAACACTTATAGTAGTGGTTTATTATTTTTATTCTAACGGATCTCACCAAGGCTTTGTTGAGTTTTGTGTGATTGAAGTTTTCAAGTTTTGAGTTATCTTACAATCGATGACTGAAGGATGTAAAGAGCCTAAGCTTGGGGATGCCCCAGCATCCCAAGCTATTATCCAAGAATGAGCAACCAACTAAGCTTGGGGATTCCCCCGAGTGGCATCCCCGCTTTCTTCCAGCAACTATCGGTATTTTACTCGAGACTATATTTTTATTCCTCACATGATATGTGTTTTGCTTGGAGCGTCTTGTATGATATGTGTCTTTGCTTGTTTCATTTTGTGTTTTAAGTTATCAATCCATGCTGGACACACCTATTTGAGAGATCCAAAATTATGTCATGACTTGTTAGAATTGCTCTCTATGCTTCACTTAAATCTTTTATGAGCCAGGACTTGCTATAGTGCTTCACTTATATCTTTTTGAGCACGGTGTGCTTTGTTATTTTTGAAGAAATGCTCTCTTGCTTCACTTAGATTTGTTTGAGAGTTAGTAAAATTTTGAAGAAAATCTCTCTTGCTTCACTTAAATTATTTTGAGAGAAAGAAAATTTGTTATGCTCATGATCTTCACTTATATTTGGTTGAGCTTATGAAAAGCAACACATGAAAATTAGTCCCAAAGTGATAGATATCCAAGAAGGATAAAGTAAAGAAAATGTCATGAAGATCATTGGACAAAATTAACTTGATTCTTAGTAACCGTTTTGAGATATGATGATGTGATATGTGAGTGATGTTGATGAGTAATTATGCTTTAGTAGGAATATTGGTGCTAAGGTTTGTGATTCCCTGTGCATGCATGAAAGTCAATAGTCATGCAATGAAAATTATATCCTACTTGTGGTGCATTATTTTGTGTTAATTATGCTTAATGCTTGCTTATGAGATTATTCGTTTCTTGGTTAGTCGCTTCCCAATCTTTTGCTAGCCTTCATTTTGCACTAAGTATGATCACTACTTGTGCATCCAAAATCCTTTAAACCAGTTTTGCCACATGAGTATACTATATCTACCTATATGCAGTATTATTTTGCCATTCAAAGCAAATTTGCATGTGCCATCTCTAATTTTCAAAACAAACTTCCCTTTTGTGTGTTTGTTTCGTTCGTGGAACGGTGATGGGTGGATAATATTTTCCATGATAGATGTGTTATTCTCAAGATGAGTGTTTAACTTGTCATTTCACAAGAGTAAGGCTAAGGTATTAGGGATGCCCAGTCCCGAAATGCAAAAACAAAAATGAATTTACTTTATGTTGTCAAATAATAAATTCCTTGGAAAGTGTTGGTATGGAGGGCACCCGTGGATACGGCTAGCCATGGAAAGTGAAAGTTATGGTGGAAAAAGGAATAAACTTTATTTTCTATTTGGGAACCGCCTATGGCATATCTAGCATGGAAAGTGTTCGGAACTCTAAGTCATATTCGTTGGTGGGATGGATGCACCTCCCAAAATGTTTTTATCTCAATTTTTTTGCTTTGAGCTCTGGCACCTCTACAAATCCCTACTTCCCTCTGTGAAGGGTCTATCTTTTACTTTATGAAATTTTTTATTTTGAAATTTGAGTCTCGACCTTCTCTCATAAAAAGCACCAACTAGGAGGCAATATGATCGTGCTCAAGTATTGGGTGTAGTTAATATTCGAGTGTGTTTCATGAATGGATCAATGTTTGAGCATGATGGGCTCGGGATAACTTATTTTAGCATTGATATTTTGAAAGACATGGTTGCTTGTTGATATGCTTGAGTATCTAAATTATTATGTCAAAACTAGACTATTGCTTTGAATAACATAAAAGTCCAAATGTCCATGCTATAAAGAAAAGAATATGATATGACTTGATAAACAACACTCCACATCAAAAATTCTGTTTTTATCACTTACCTGCTCCGGGACGAGTAGGAGTTAAGCTTGGGGATGCTGATGCGTCTCCAAAGTATCTATAATTTTTGATTATTCCATGCTATTTTATTATCAATCTTGGATGTTTTATAATCATTTTATATCATTTTTTGGTACTAACCTATTGACATGGTGCCCAATGCCAGTTCCTGTTTTTTTCATGTTTTTTGCATCGCAGGAAATCAATATCAAACGAAGTCCAAATGGCATGAAAATTTACAATGATTTTTTATGGGCCAAAAGAAAGGGAATGGGCCCTGGTTGCACCTGGGGGTGCCCCGAGGGGGGGGGCACAACCCACCAGGGCGCGCCAGGAGGCCCTGACACACCCAAGTGGGTTGTGCCCACCTTGGGTGCCCCCTGAAATGCCTCTTTGCTCTGTAAATACCCAAATATTCCCAAAACCCTAGGGGAGTCGATGAAATGTTCATCCAGCTGCCACAGAGTCCAGAAACACCAGATCCAATATAAACACCATCACGGAGGGGTTCACTACTTCCATTGGTGCCTCTCCGATGATGCGTGAGTAGTTCTTTGTAGACCTTCGGGTCCGTAGTTAGTAGCTAGATGGCTTCATCTCTCTCTCTTGATCCTCAATACAATGGTCTCTTGCAGATCCATATGATGTAACTCTTTTGTGGTGTGTTTGTTGGGATCGATGAACTTCGAGTTTATGATCAGATCTATGTTTTTATATCCATGAAAGTATTTGAGTTTCTTTGATCTCTTTTATGCGTGATCTCTTATAGCCTTGTATTACTTCTCTGATATTTGGGTTTTGTTTGGCCAACTCGATCTATTTATCTTGCAATGGGAAGAGGTGCCTGGTAGTGGGTTCGATCTTACGGTGCTTGTTCCCAGTGACAGAAAGGGAACCGACACGTATGTATCGTTTGCTACTAAGGATAAAAAGACGAGATCTATATCTACCCCCATATAGATAGACGGATCTTGTCTACATCATGTCATCATTCTTATTGCATTACTCCGTTTTCCATGACCTTAATACAATAGATGCATGCTGGATAGCGGTCGATGTGTGGAGTAATAGTAGTACATGCAGGCAGGAGTCGGTCTACTAATCTTGGACATGATGCCTATGTAATGATCATTGCCTTGATATCGTCATAATTATTTGATGTTCTATCAATTTCCCAACATTAATTTGTTTACCCACTGTTTGCTATTTTTCTTGAGAGAAGCCACTAGTGAAACCTACGGCCCCTGGGTCTTATTTCTCATATATTTGCCTTTGCGATATACTTTTTCCTTGCTTTTATTTTTAGATCTATTAAACCAAAAATCAAAAAAATATCTTGCTGCAATTTATTTTATTTGGCGTTCAATCTATCAATATTTACAACGTTCCATCTATCAATATTGACAACCCCTTTAACTCGTCGGGTTGCGGGTGTTGTTATTTGTGTGCAGGGGTTGTTTACGTTGTGTTGCTTGGTTCTCCTACTGGTTCGATACCTTGGTTTCATTACTGAGGGAAATACTCTATCGTCGTTGTGCTACATCATCCCTCCCTCTCTGAGGAAATACCGATGTAGTTCTAGCTGCCATCAGTGAGTAGGATCTCTATAGCATTTCTGATATTATATGTGGATGACATATTGTTGATTGGAAATGATACTGAATTTCTGAATAGCATAAAAGGTTACTTGAATAAGAATTTTTTTCAATGAAAGACCTCAGTGAAGCTGCTTATATATTGGGCATCAAGATCTATAGAGATAGATCAAGATGCTTAATTGGACTTTCACAAAGCACATACCTTGACGAAGTTTTGAAGAAGCTCAAAACGGATCAGTCAAAGAAAGGGTTCTTGCATGTGTTACAAGGTGTGAAGTTCATTCAGACTCAATGCCCGACCACTATTGAAGATAGAGATAAAATGAAAGTCATTCCCTATGCCTCAGCCATTGGTTCTATCATGTATGCAATGTTGTGTACCGAAATTGATATGTGCCTTGTATTAGTTTAGCAGGGAGGTACCAAAGTAATACAGGAGTGGCTCACTGGTCAACGGTCAAGAACATCCTAAATACCTGAAAAGGACTAAGGATATGTTTATTGTTTATGGAGGTGACAAAGAGCTCGTCGTAAACGGTTGCGTCGCTGCAAGCTATGACGCAGATCCAGATGACTCTAAGTCACAAACCGGATACATATTTTTATTGAATGGTGGAGCTGTCAGTTGGTGTAGTTCCAAACAAAGTGTCATGTCGACATCTACATGTGAAGCGGAATACATAGTTACATCAGAAGCAGCAAATGATGGAGTCTGGATGAAGGAGTTCATATCCGATCTAGGTGTAATACCTAGTGCATGGGGTCCAATGAAAATCTTTTGTGACAATACTGGTGCAATTGCCTTGACAAAGGAATCCAGATTTCACAAGAGAACCAAGCACGTCAAGAGACACTTCAATTCCATCCGCGGTCAAGTCAAGGAGGGAGACATAGAGATTTCCAAGATACATACGGATCTGAATGTTGCAGACCCGTTGACTAAGCCTCTCTCACGAGCAAAACATGATCAGCACCAAGACTCCATGGGTGTTAGAATCATTACTATGTAATCTAGATTATTGACTCTAGTGCAAGTGGGAAACTAAAGGAAATATGCCCTAGAGGCAATAATAAAGTTGTTATTTATATTTCCTTATATCATGATAAATGTTTATTATTCATGCTAGCATTGTATTAACCATAAACTTAGTACATGTGTGAATACATAGACAAACAGAGTGTCCCTGGTATGCCTCTACTTGACTAGCTCGTTAATCAAAGATGGTTAAGTTTCCTAGCCATAGACATGTGTTGTCATTTGATGAAAGGGGTCACATCATTAGAGAATGATGTCATGGACAAGACCCATCCGTTAGCTTAGCACTATGATTGTTTAGTTTATTGCTATTGCTTTCTTCATGACTTATACATGTTCATATGACTATGATTATGAAACTCCCGAATACCGGAGGAACACTTAGTGTGCTATCAAACATCACAATGTAACTGGGTGATTATAAAGATGCTCTATAGGTGTCTTCAATGGTGTTTGTTGAGTTGGCATAGATCGAGATTAGGATTTGTCACTCCGTGTTTCGGAGAGGTATCTCTAAGCCCTCTCGGTAATGCTCATCACTATAAGCCTTGCAAGCAAAGTGACTAATGAGTTAGTTGCGGGATGATGCATTATGGAACGAGTAAAGAGACTTGCTGGTAACGAGATTGAACTAGATATGATGATACCGGCGATCGAATCTCGGGCAAGTAACATACTGATG
The DNA here is from genome assembly GCA_034509565.1 of Triticum monococcum. Lineage (NCBI taxonomy): Eukaryota > Viridiplantae > Streptophyta > Magnoliopsida > Poales > Poaceae > Triticum > Triticum monococcum. The sequence continues at coordinate 496,669,342 of CM067845.1, read as the reverse complement.
ACAAAGGGAACAACGTATGTTGTTATGCGGTTTGACCAATAAAGATCTTCGTAGAATATGTCGGAACCAATATGAGCATCCAGGTTCCGCTATTGGTTATTGACCGGAGATGTATCTCATTCATGTCTACATAGTTCTCGAACCCGTAGGGTCTGCACGCGTTCGATGATGATTTATATTATGAGTTATGTGATTTGATGACCGAAGGTTGTTCGGAGTCCCGGATAAGATCATAGACATGACGAGGAGTCTTGAAATGGTCGAGACATTAATATTCATATATTCGAAGGTTACATTTGGACACCAAATTGGTTCAGGTCATTTCGGATGAGTTTTGGAGTATCGGGGGTTACCGAAACCCCACCCCCTGGGGGAGTTATTGGGACTCATGGGCCTATGTGATTTGATGACCGAAGGTTGTTAGGAGTCCCGGATGAGATCACGGACATGAAGAGGAGTCTCGAAATTGTCAAGACATAAAGAGTCATATATTGGAAGGTTACATTCGGACACCCGAATGGTTCAGGTCGTTTCGGATGAGTTTCGGAGTACCGAGGGTTACCGACCCCCCCTCCTCCCCGGGAAGTTATTGGGCCTCATGGGCCTAGTGGTGGAAGAGAGGAGGCAGGCCAGGGAGTTGCGCGCCCCCCCTAGCCGAAACCGAATTGGACTAAGGTCCTTTCCTTCTCTTCTCCTCCTCCTTCCCCCTTCTCCTTGTGGGAATAGGAAAGGGGGGCGAATCCTACTTGGAGTAGGACTCCCCCCTTGGGTGCGCCACACCTTGGCCGGCCTCCTCCTCCCTCCCCCCTTCATATATGTGGGAAGGGGTCACCCCATAGACACACAAGTTGATCTTTTAGCCTTTGTGGTACCCCCCCCCCCTCCACAGTCACACACCTCGATCATATCATTGTAGTGCTTAGGCGAAGCCCTATGTCGGTAACTTCATCATCACCATCACCATGCCGCCGTGCTGACAGAACTCTCCCTCGGCCTCAACTGGATCAAGAGTTTGAGGGACGTCCCTGAGCTGAACGTGTGCATATCGCGGAGGTGTCGTACCTTCGGTACTTGGATCAATTGGACCGTGAAGACGTTCAACTACATCAACCGCATTACTAAACGCTTCCTCTCTCAGTCTACGAGGGTACGTAGACACACTCTCCCCTCTCATTGCTATGCATCCCCTAGATAGATCTTGCGTGACCGTAGGTAATTTTTTTGAAATAGTGCGTTCGCCAACACTTCTTGGGTGATAGTTGTTTGATCTTGCTGAAAAAATAGAAACTTTTGCGCTCCCAAAAATAATTCTCATTTTTAACAAGGGAGCTATAAAATACCCATTTATTTTACAGTATATCAATATTCAAATTTCTCAGGTCGTCCTAATTGTTCAGAATTTTTGGAGTTACAGAAGTATTCAAAACACCCAGATTGCTACAGACTATTCTGTTTTTGACAGATTCTGTTTTCTTTGCGTTATGTGCTTGTTTTGATGGCTCTATGGTTTTCTTTGATTAGTTTTTGCCATAGAAAAGTTGGAACAAAGTAGATATAATGCAAGAACAAAATATGAATTGGTTTGATACAGTACTTATAGTAGTGATTTGCTTTCTTTTACTAACGGATCTCATGAAGGTTTGGTTGAGTTTTGTATGATTGAAGTTTTCAAGTTTTGGGTGATCTTACGATGGATGAAGGAATAAGGAGTAAGCAGAGCCTAATCTTGGGGATGCCCCGGCATCCCAAGCTACTAGCCAAAATAGATCAAGCAACTAAGCTTGGGGATGCCCACGAGTGGCATCCCCTCTTTCTTCTAACGACCATCGGTATTTTACTCGAAGCTATATTTTTATTCGTCACATACTATGTGTTTTGCTTGGAGCATCTTGTATGATATGAGTCTTTGCTTGTTTTATTTTGTGTTTTAAGTCTTGATTCCTTGCTGGACACACCTATTTGAGAGAGCCAAAATTATGTCATGACTTGTTAGAATTCCTCTCTATGCTTCACTTTAATTTTTTATGAGCTATGGACTTGCTCGAGTGCTTCACTTATATCTTTTTGAGCATGGTGTGATTTAGTATTTTTGAAGAAATGATCTCTTGCTTGGCTTAGATTTATTTGAGAGTTAGTAAAATTTTCAAGAAATTATCTCTTGCTTCACTTAAATTAATTTGAGATAAAGAAAAATTATGCTCATGATCTTCACTTATATTTGTTTGAGCTTGTCAAAAGCAACACATGAAAATTAGTTCCAAAGTGACAGATATCCAAGAAGGATATAATAAAAACTTTCATGAAGATCATTGGACAAAATAAACTTGATTCTTAGTAAAAGTTTTGAGATATGATGATGCGGTATGTGAGTTATGTTGATGAGTAATTATGTTTTAGTAAGAATATTGGTGTTAAGGTCTGTGATTCCCTATGCATGCATGAAAGTAAATATTTATGCAATGAAATTATATCCTACTTGTGGTGCATTATTTGGTGTTAATTATGCTAAATGCTCGCTTATGAGATTATTCGTTTCTTGGTTGGTCGCTTCTCAATCTTTTGCTAGCCTTCATTTTACACTAAGTATGATCGCTACTTATGCATCCAAAAACCTTTAAACCAGTTTTGCCACATGAGTATACTATATCTACCTATATGCGGTATTCTTTTGCCGTTATAAGGAAATTTCTATGTGCCATCTCTAATTTTCAAAATAAACTTCTCTTTTGTGTGTTCGTTTCGCTCGCGGAGCGGTGAGGGGTGGCTAATATTTTCCATGCTAGATGTGTTATTCTCACGATGAGTGTTTATTCACTTGTCATTGCACGAGATTAAGGAAAAGGTATTAGGGATGCCCAGTCCTGAAATGAAAAATGAATTACTTTATGTTGTCAAATAATAAATTCCTTGGAAAGTGTTGGTATGTAAGGCACCCGTGGATACGGTTAGCCATGGAAAGTGAAAGTATGGTGGAAAAAGGAATAAACATTATTTTCTGTTTGGGAACCGCCTATGATATATATAGCATGGAAAGTGCTGGGAACTCTAAGTCGTCTTCGTTGGTAGGAAAGACACACCTCCCAAAATGTTTTTATCTCTAAGTTTTTCGCTTTGAGCTCTGGCACCTCTACAAATCCCTACTTCCCTCTGCGAAGGGCCTTTATTTTACTTTATGCAATTTTTATTTTGAATTTGAGTCTCCATCTTCTCTTATAAAAGCACCAACTAGGAGGCACTATGATGGTATTTGAGCATTGGGTGTAGTTAATATGCGAGTGTGTTTCATGAATGGATCAATGATTAAGCATGATGAGCTAGGGATAACTTATTTTAGCGTTGATATTTTGAAAGACATGGTTGCTTGTTGATATGCTTGAGTATTTAAGTTATCATGTCAAAACTAGACTATTGCTGAGCAATATAAAGTACAAATGTCCATGCTATAAAGAAAAGAATATGATATGACATGATAGGCAGCATTCCACATCAAAAAATCTATTTTTATGACTTACCTACTCGAGGACGAAGAGGAGTTAAGCTTGGGTTTGCTGATACGTCTCCAATGTATCTATAATTTTTTATTGTTCCATCTGTTATATTATCAATCTTGGATGTTTTATAATCATTTTATAGCCAATTATATCATTTTTGGTTTTAACTTATTGACATAGTGCTAGGGGCCAGTTGTTGTTTTTTGCATGTTTTTTACATCGCAGAAAATCAATACCAAACGGAGTCCAAATGCAGCGAAACTTTAAGGGGATTTTTTATGGACCAGAAGACACCTAATGGGACAAGGCTGCGCCTAGAGGGTGTTCCAAGGAGAGCAGAACCCAGCAAGACATGCCAGGAGGCCCAGGCGCACCCTGGTGGGTTGTGCCCACCTTAGGTGCCCCTGGACTGCCTCTTTGCTCTATAAATACCCCAATATTCCATAAACCCCAGGGGGCTTGGCGAAAATCAATTCCAGCCGTCGCAGAGTCCAGAACCACCAGATCCAATCTAGACACCATCACGGATGGGGTTCACCACCGCCATTGGTGCCTCTTCGATGATGTGTGGGTAGTTCTTTGTAGACCTTCGGGTCCGTAGTTAGTAGCTAGATGGCTTCCTCTCTCTCGTTTGATTCTCAATACAATGGTCTCTTGGAGATCCATATGATGTAACTCTTTTGTGGTGTGTTTGTTGGGATCGGATGAACATTGAGTTTATGATCAGATCTATCTTTTTATATCCATGAAAGTATTTGAGTTTCTTTGATCTCTTTTATGCATGATTGCTTATAGCCTCGTATTTCGTCTCCATATTTGGGTTTTGTTTGGACAACTTGATCTATTTATCTTGCAGTGGGAAGAGGTGCTTTGTAGTGGGTTCGATCTTATGGTGCTTGATCCCAGTGACAGAAGGGGAACCGACACATATGTATCGTTGCTACTAAGGATAAAACGATGGGTTCTATCTCTACATAGATAGATCTTTTCTACATCATGTCATCGTTCTTATTGCATTACTCCGTTTTCCCATGAACTTAATACACTATATGCATGCTGGATAGCGGTCGATGTGTGGAGTAATAGTAGTAGATGCAGGCAGGAGTTGGTCTACTAATCTTGGACGTGATGCCTATATAATGATCATTGCCTGGATATCGTCATGATTATTTGAAGTTCTATCAATTTCCCAATAGTAATTTTTTACCTAGCGTTTGCTATTTTTCTCGAGAGAAGCCACTAGTGAAACCTACGACCCCCGGGTCTCTTTCTCATATTATTTGCCTTTGTGATCTACCTTTATTTGCCTTTTATTTTCAGATCTATTAAACCAAAAATACAAAAATACCTTGCTACAATTTATTTTATTTGGTGTTCGATCTATCAATATTTACAACTTTCTCTCGTCCACGTACCAATTTCTGGCGCCATTACCCGAAAGGGATTGACGACCCCTTTAACACACCGGGTTGTGAGTATTTGTTATTTGTGTGCAGGTGATGTTTACGTTGTGTTGCTTGGTTCTCCTACTGGTTTGATAACCTTGGTTTCATATATGAGGGAAATACCTACCGCCGCTGTGCTGCATCATCCATTCCTCTTTGGGGAAATACCGATGTAGCTTCAAGCAACATCACCGGGGCCCCAGAAACCCCTTTCGATCATGCCGGTTATCTACCGGTACCCCTAAAACACTTCCGTACTCTAATACCCTTCGTCCAATATATCAATCTTCACCTCCACACCCTTCCAAAGTTCTCGTCATGTTCGGGATCTCATCCGGGACTCTGAACAACCTTCGGTGACCACCATAATGACTCAACTATACTTATATCATCACCAAACGTTAAGTGTGTAGACCCTGTGGGTTTGAGAACGATGCAAACATGTCCAAGACACCTCTACGGTTAATAACCAATAGTGGGACCTCGATGCCCATATTGGTTCCTACATATTCTACGAAGATATTATCGATCGAACCTCAATGTCAAGGATTCAGCTAATCCCGTATGTAGTTCCCTTTGTCTATCGGTATGTTACTTGCCCGAGATTCGATCGTCGGTATATCCATACTTAGTTCAATCTCGTTACTGGCAAATCTCTTTACTCGTTCCATAATACAAGATCCCGCGGCTAATTCATTAGTCACATTGCTCGCAAGCTTCTTGTGATGTTGTATTACCGAGTGGGCCCTGAGATACCTCTCCGTCATACGGAGTGACAAATCCCAGTCTTGATCCATGCCAACTCAACAAACACCCTTGGAGATACCTGTAGAGCACCTTTATAGTCACCCTGTTATATTGCGATGTTTGGTACACACAAGGTACTCCTCCGGTGTCAGTGAGTTGCATGACCTCATGGTCATAGAAAATATACTTGTATGCAGAAAACGATAGCAATAAACTTGACACAATCATATGCTACATTTGTAGTTTGGGTCTTGTCCATCACATCAGTCTCCCAATGATGTGATCCTGTTATCAAACGACAACTCATGTCCATGACTAGGAAACCATAGCCATCTTTGATCAACGAGCTAGTCCGGTAGAGGCTTACTAGGAGCATGTTGTTGTTTGTGTATCCACACATGTATTTGAGTTTCCGATCAATACAATTCTAGCATGGATAATAAACGATTACCATGAACAGGGAAATATGATAATAACTAATTTATTATTGCCTCTACGGCATATTTCCAACATTTCTCCAATACAATGGGTTGTTCATCACCATCCTCACTCGTCGCCTCGAAGGTCCCACCCACGACGCCCAGTTTGGCTGCCGCAACCGCCTCCTCGACCGGCCTGTACACCCGGTCGCGCTCAACTGACCACGGCTCCTCGACGGACTCGGTCGCGGCTGGCTCTACCTTTTCATTGCCTCTGGTCGCCTCGCCGGCCCTGCCGCCACGCCTGATGAACGTGCCCGGGCAGGAATTCACTACCCTAGCACACGCTACTCCGCCGATGACTATCTCCTTACTGCTTGGACCTCTGAGTCATCGCCTCTCCAATCGTTAGCTCGAGCCGCTCAATGTGATCCTCACTGGCTCGCTGTGATGGAGGCGGAGTTTGACGCTCTTCAGCGTAATTGCACTTGGTATCTCGTTCCTCACCCCCCTCACGCCAATGTCATCAGTGGCAAGTGGTTTTTTTGCCACAAGACTCGTCCCAACGGGTCTCTCGAGCGATACAAGGCTCGTTGGGTGGTTTGTGGCTTTTGTCAGCGTGCTGGAGTTGACGTCACTGACACCTTCGCCCTAGTTGTGAAATCGGGCACGATCTGTGCCGTTCTACAGCTTGCCGTGTCTCGAGCCTGGCCGGTGCATCAGCTGGACGTTTCTAATGCTTTTCTGCATGGTCATCTTGCCGAACAGGTCTAATATCAGTAGCCTACTAGGTTCGTTGATGCTACTCATCCAAATCATGTGTGTCTGCTCTCCCGCTCTTTGTATGGTTTAAAGCAGGTGCCATGCGCATGGTACCAGCGCATTGCCGCCTTTCTTCAGCAGCTTGGGTTCTGAGCTACTCGCTCCGACGCCTCGTTGTTTGTGTATCACAGCTACCTCTTGAGCACTGCGTTGGATTTCCCCGAAGAGGAGAGGATGATGCAGCAAAGTAGCGTAAGTATTTCCCTCAGTTTTTGAGAACCAAGGTATCAATACAGTAGGAGGCTACGCGCGAGTCCCTCGTACCTACACAAAAACAATAGCTCAACGCAACCAACGCGCTTAGGGGTTGTCAATCCCTTCATGGTCACTTACAAAAGTGAGATCTGATAGAGATTATAAATAATATTTTTGGTATAGAGATGCAAAGTGAAAAGTAAAAGGCAAAGTAAAATGCAAAGCAATAATAAAGTGATGGAGATTGATATGATGAGAAAGAGACCCGGGGGCCATAGGTTTCACTAGTGGCTTCTCTCAAGAGCATAAGTATTCTACGGTGGGTGAACAAATTACTGTTGAGCAATTGACAGAATTGAGCATAGTTATGAGAATATCTAGGTATGATCATGTATATAGGTATCACGTCCGAGACAAGTAGACCGACTCCTGCCTGCATCTACTACTGTTACTCCACTCATCGACCACTATCCAGCATGCATCTAGAGTATTAAGTTAAAAACATAGTAACGCCTTAAGCAATATGACATGATGTAGAGGGATAGTTTCATGTAATATGATAAAAAAACCCCATCTTGTTATCCTCGATGGCAACGATACAATACATGCCTTGCTGCCCCTTCTGTCACTGGGAAAGGACACCGCAAGATCGAACCCAAATCTAAGCACTTCTCCCATGGCAAGAAAAACCAATCTAGTAGGCCAAACCTAACTGATAATTCGAAGAGACTTGCAACGATAACCAATCATACATAAAAGAATTCAGAGAAGATTCAAATATTATTCATAGATAGACTAGATCATAAACCCACAATTCATCAGTCTCAACAAACACATCGCAAAAATAAGATTACATCAAATAGATCTCCATGAGAGAGGGGGAGAACATTGTATTGAGATCCAAAAAGAGAGAAGAATCCATCTAGCTACAAACTATGGACCCGTAGGTCTGAAGTAAACTAATCACACTTCATCGGAGGGGCTTGGATGATGATGTAGAAGCCATCCGTGATCGATGCCTCCTCCGGCGGAGCTCCGGAACAGGCCCCAAGATGGGATCTCGTGGATACAAAAAGTTGCGGCGGTGGAATTAGGTTTTTGGCTCCGTATCTGATCGTTTGGGGATACGTGGATATATATGGGAGGAAGAAGTACGTCGGTGGAGCTTCGAGGGGCCCACGAGGCAGGGGGTGCGCCCTCCACCCTCGTGACCGCCTCGTGGCTTTCTTGACGGAGGGTCCAAGTCTCCCGGGTCTTATCCGATGAGAAAATCGCGTTCCCGAAGGTTTCATTCTGTTTGGACTCCGTTTGATATTCCTTTTCATCGAAACCCTAAAACAGGCAAAAAACAGCAATTCTGGGCTGGGCCTCCGGTTAATAGGTTAGTCCCAAAAATATTATAAAGGTGGATAATAAAGCCCAATAATGTCCAAAACAGTAGATAATATAGCATGCAGCAATCAAAAATTATAGATACGTTGGAGACGTATCAATCACCAGGGCCATGCGACTGCTTACCTACTCCTCTATGTCGACAACATCATCCTGACACCCTCCTCGACCGAGCTCCTTTGTCAGCTCACCGCTCGCCTCAGCGCTGAGTTCGCCATCAAGGATCTTGGTCCTTTGCACTACTCCCTCAGGATTCAGGTGGTGCACCATGCCGATGGGTTCTTTCTTCATCAGCAGCAGTACACGCAGGAGCTGCTCGAGCGAGCAAGCATGTCCCCACGCCTATCAACACGAAGGCCAAGATCTCCGCACTTGATGGCTCGCTGGCACCGGATGCCACCTTCTACCGCTCCATCGTCGGTGCTCTCCAATACCTAATGCTTACTCGGCCAAACTTGCAGTATGATGTCCAGCAGGTGTGGATTCACATGCACTCCCCACGTGATACTCACTGGAACCTGGTGAAGCGGATTCTTCGATACATTCGTGGCACTACGGCTCTGGGCCTCACATTGACGGCCTCGCCCCCCACCGACCTCGTCGCCTACTCAGACGCTGATTGGGTCGGCTGTCCCGACACATGGCACTCCACCTCTAGCTACCGCGTCTACCTCGAGCCTTCTCTTATATCATGGTCGTATAAACAACAACCCACGGTACCCCGCTCCGGCACTGAGGCCGAGTATCGCGCCGTGGCGAATGCCGTCGCTGAGTGTTCCTAGCTTCGACAACTTATCCAGGAGTTGCTACTTGATGTGTCCAAGGCCACCACCGTCTACTGCGACAACGTCCCTGCCGTCTACCTCTCCGCTAACCCGTTCATCATCGTCGCACGAAGCATATTGAGCTTGACATCAACTTCGTGCGTGAGTAGATGGCTCTTGGTCGCATCCGCGTTCTTCATGTCCCGACTGCTCAGCAGTTTGTCGATGTCATGACCAAGGGGCTACCGACGACTACATTCGAGGACTTTCGGTCCAGTTTATGCATCATAGGTGACATATCGACTGTGGGGGGGGGTGTTGAACATATGTATAGGCCAATCACATGTGTATGGTTAGGATCTTTTCCTAACGGCACCGCCTCCTGTTTCCTTGTATAGTTGAGGCCGTGGGATACTCTTGTACATATATACGTGTGTTGTGCACCCGATCAACATCGTGTGTTGCATTGCCAAACTACAGTTTCGTCCACTGCTAGATCCCTAATTACATAGTACAGACTTGGACTACAAGCAGGACAACTATACCGAATACATGTACGTGTACACACAAAATAAATACAATCATTTGTCAACACCCCCCCCCCTCCGCGGTCGAAGCGCCGTGCCTGGCGATGCAAAGACTGGACCGGAACTCCTCAAAGATGGACGTCGGCAAGCCTTTGGTCATGATGTCGACGAATTGCTGCATTATGGGTGAAGGAAATATGCCCTAGATGCAATAATAAAGTTGTTATTTATATTTACTTATATCATGATAAATGTTTATTATTCATGCTAGAATTGTATTAACCGTAAACTTAGTACATGTGTGAATACATAGACAAACAGAGTGTCCCTGGTATGACTCTACTTGACTAGCTCGTTAATCAAAGATGGTTAAGTTTCCTAGCCATGGACATGTGTTGTCATTTCATGAAAGGGCTCACATCATTAGAGAATGATGTCATGGACAAGACCCATCTGTTAGCATAGCACTATGATCGTTTAGTTTATTGCTATTGCTTTCTTCATGACTTATAGATGTTCCTATGACTATGAGATTATGAAACTCCCGAATACCGAAGGAACACTTAGTGTGCTATCAAACATCACAACGTAACTGGGTGATTATAAAGATGCTCTACAGGTGTCTTCAATGGTGTTTGTTGAGTTGGCATAGATCGAGATTAGGATTTTTCACTCCGTGTTTCAGAGAGGTATCTCTGAGCCCTCTCGGTAATGCTCATCACTATAAGCCTTGCAAGCAAAGTGACTAATGAGTTAGTTGTGGGATGATGCATTACGGAACGAGTGAAGAGGCTTGCCGGTAACGAGATTGAACTAGGTATGATGATACCGACGATCGAATCTCGGGCAAGTAACATACCGATGACAAAGGGAACAACTTATGTTGTTATGCGGTTTGACCGATAAAGATCTTCGTAGAATATGTAGGAACCAATATGAGCATCTAGGTTCCGCTATTGGTTATTGACTGGAGATGCGTCTCGGTCATGTCTACATAGTTCTCGAACCCGTAGGGTCCGCACGCTTAACGTTCAATGATGATTCGTATTATGAGTTTATGTGATTTGATGTACCGAAGGTTGGTCGGAGTCCCGGATGAGATCACAGACATGACAAGGAGTCACGAAATGGTCGAGACATAAAGATTCATATATTGGAAGGCTACATTCAGACACCGGAATGGTTCGGGTCATTTCGGATAAGTTTCGGAGTACCGGGGGTTACCGGAACCCCCTCCCCCGGGAAGTTATTGGGCCTCATGGATCTAATGGTGGAAGAGAGGAGGCAGGCCAAGGTGTGGCGCCCCCCCCCCTACCCCAAACCGAATTGGACATGGGCTAGGGGGTCGCCCCCTTTCCTTCTCTTCTTCCTCTCCTTTCTTTTTCTCCTACTGGGACTAGGAAAGGGGGGAACCTACTCCTACTAGGAGTAGGATTCCCCCCTTGGGCGCGCCCCTTGGGGCCGTCCCTCCTTCTCCTCCTCCCCCACAAACACACAAGTTGATCTTTAGCCGTGTGCGGTGCCCCCCTCCATAGTTTTCTCCCTTGGTCATATTGTCGTAGTGCTTAGGCAAAGCCCTGCGTCGGTAACTTGATCATCACCATCACCATGCCGTCATGCTGATGAAACTCTCCCTCGTCCTCAACTGGATCAAGAGTTTGAGGGACGTCACCGAGCTGAACGTGTGCAGATCGCGGAGGTGCCATGTGTTCGGTACTTGATCAGTTGGATCACGAAGACGTTCGACTACATCAACCGCGTTACTAAACCCTTCCATTTTCGGTCTACGAGGGTACGTAGACACACTCTTCCCCGCTTGTTGCTATGCTTCTCCTAGATAGATCTTGCATGATCGTAGGAATTTTTTTAAAATACTATGTTACCCAACAGTGTCATCCGAGCCAGGTCTATGCGTAGATGTTATATGCATGAGTAGAACACAAAGAGTTGTGGGCGACGATAGTCATACTGCTTACCAGGAACGTCTTACTTTGATTTGACGGTATTGTTGGATGAAGCGTCCCGGGCCGACATTACATGACCGCGTTCATGAGACTGGTTCTACCGACGTGCTTCGCACACATGTGGGTAGCGGGTGTCTATTTCTCCAGCTTTAGTTGAATTGAGTTTGACTATGTCCGGTCCTTGTTGAAGGTTAAAACAACACACTTGACGAAAAATTGTTGTGGTTTTGATGCATAGGTAAGAACGGTTCTTGCTAGAAGCCCGTAGCAGCCACGTAAAACTTGCAACAACAAAGTAGAGGACGTCTAACTTGTTTTTGCAGGGCTTGTTGTGATGTGATATGGTCAAGACGTGATGATATATAAATTGTTGTATGAGATAATCTTGTTTTGTAAAAGCTATCGGCAACTAGAAGGAGCCATATGGTTGTCGCTTTATTGTATGAAATGCAACCGCCATGTAATTGCTTTACTTTATCACTAAGCGGTAGCGATAGTCGTAGAAGCAATAGTTGGCGAGACAACAACGATGCTACGATGGAGATCAAGGTGTCAAGTCGGTGATGATGGTGATCATGACGGTGCTTTGGAGATGGAGATCAAAGGAACAAGATGATGATGGCCATATCATATCACTTATTTTGATTGCATGTGATGTTTATCTTTTATGCATCTTATTTTGCTTAGTACAGCGGTAGCATTATAAGATGATCTCTCACTAAATTTCAAGGTATAAGTGTTCTCCTTGTATGCACCATTGCTATAGTTCGTCGTGCCGAGACACCACGTGATGATCGGGTGTGATAAGCTCTACGTTCACATACAACGGGTGCAAGCCAGTTTTGCACATGCAGAATACTCGGGTTAAACTTGACGAGCCTAGCATATGTAGATATGGCCTCGGAACACTGAGACCGAAAGGTTGAGCGTGAATCATATAGTAGATATGATCAACATAGTGATGTTCACCATTGAAAACTACTCCATCTCACGTGATGATCGGACATGGTTTAGTTGATATGGATCACATGATCACTTAGATTATTAGAGGGATGTCTATCTAAGTGGGAGTTCTTAAGTAATATGAGTAATTGAACTTTAATTGATCATGAACTTAGTACCTAATAGTTTTTTGCATATCTATGTTGTAGATCAATAGCTCGCGTTGTAGCTCCCCTATGTTTTTGATATGTTCCTAGAGAAAACTAAGTTGAAAGATGATAGTAGCAATGATGCAGATTGGGTCCGTGATCTGAGGATTATCCTCGTTGCCGCATAGAAGAATTATGTCCTTGATGCACCGCTAGGTGACAGAACTATTGCAGGAGCAGATGCAGACGTTATGAACGTTTGACAAGCTCGGTATAATGACTACTTGATAGTTTAGTGAACCATGCTTTACGGCTTAGTACGGGGACTTCAATAACATTTTGAATGCCACAAAGCATATGAGATGTTCCAATAGTTGAAATTGGTATTTCAAACTCATGCCCATGTCAAGAGGTATGAGACCTCTGACAAGTACTTTGCCTACAAGATGGAGGCGAATAGCTCAACCAGTGAGCATGTGCTCAGAATGTCTGAGTACTATAATCGCTTGAATCAAGAGGGAGTTAATATTCTAGATAAGATAATGATTGATAGAGTTCTCTAGTCACTATCACCAAGTTATTGGAACTTCGTGGTGAACTATAGTATGCAAGGGATGACGAAAACGATTCCCGAGCTCTTCACGATGCTAAAATCGGCAAAGGTAGAAATCAAGAAAGAGCATCAAGTGTTCATGGTTAACAAGACCACTAGTTTCAAGAAAGGGGCAAAGGAAAAGAAAGGGAACTTCAAGAAATAATGGCAAGCAAGTAGCCACTCTTGTGAAGAAACCCAAAGCTAGACCTAAGCCTGAAACTGAGTGCTTCTACTGCAAAGGGAATGGTCACTAGAAGCGGAACTACCCCAAATACTTGGCGGATAAGAAGGATGGCAAGGCGAAAGGTATATTTGATATACATGTTATTGATGTGTACTTTACTAGTGTTCATAGTAACCCCAGGGTATTTGATACCGGTTCAGTTGCTAAGATTAGTAACTCGAAACAGGAGTTGCAAAATGATCAGAGACTAGTTAAGGGCTAGGTGATGATGTGTGTTGGAAATGATTCCAAGGTTGATAAGATCACCATCGCACACTCCCTTTACCTTCGGGATTAGTGTTGAACCTAAAATAAATGTTATTTGGTGTTTGCGTTTGAGCATAATATGATTGGATCATGTTTATTGCAATACGGTTATTCATTTAAGTCAAAGAATAATTGTTATTATGTTTACATGAATAAAACCTTCTGTGGTCATACACCCAAGGTGAATGGTTTATTAAATCTCGATTGTAGTGATATACATATTCATAATATTTATGCCAAAAGATGCAAGGTTAATAATGATAGTGCAACTTATTTGTGGCAGTGCCGTTTAGGTCATATTGGTGTAAAGCGCATGAAGAAACTCCATGCTGGTGGGCTTTTGGAATCACTTGATTATGAATCACTTGATGCTTGCGAACCATGCCTCATGGGCAAGATGACTAAGACTCCGTTCTCTGGAAAAATGGAGCGAGCCACTGACTTATTGGAAATAATACATACCGATGTATGCGGTCCGATGAGTGTTGAGGCTCGCGGCGGGTATCGTTATTTTCTAACCTTCACAGATGATTTGAGCAGATATGGGTATATCTACTTAATGAAACACAAGTCTGAAACATTTGAAAAGTTCAAAGAATTTTAGAGTGAAGTTGGGAATCATTGTAACAAGAAAATAAAGTTTCTATGATCTGATCGCGGAGGTGAATATTTTAGTTACGAGTTTGGCCTTCATTTTAAACATTGTGGAATAGTTTCACAACTCACGCCACCTGGAACACCATAGCATAATGGTGTGTCTGAACATCGTAACTGTACTTTATTAGATATGGTGCGATCTATGATGTCTCTTACCGATTTACCACTATCATTTTGGGTTTATGCATTAGAGACAGCTGCATTCACGTTAAATATGGGCACCATCTACAAATTCATTGAGACGACACCATATGAACTGTGGTTTAGCAAGAAACCTAAGCTGTAGTTTCTTAAAGTTTGGGGTTGCGTTGCTTATGTGAAACAGTTTCAGCCTGATAAGCTCAAACCCAAATCGAAGAAGTGCGTCTTCATAGGATACCCAAAATAAACTATTGGGTATACCTTCTATCGCAGATGCAAAGGCGAGATCTTTGTTGCTAAGAGTGGATCCTTTCTAGAGAAGGAGTTTCTCTCGAAAGAAGTGAGTGGGAGGAAAGTAGAACTTGATGAGGTAATTGTACCTTCTCTCGAATTGGAAAGTAGCTCATCACTGAAATTAGTTCCAGTGATGCCTACACCAATTAGAGTGGAAGTTAATGATGATGATCATGAAACTTTAGATCAAGTTACTACCGAACCTTGTAGGTCGTTTAGAGTACGATCCGCACCAGAGTGGTACGGTAATCCTGTTCTGGAAGTACTGTTGCTAGACCATGATGAACCTATGAACAATGAGGAAGCGATGAGGAGCCCAGATTCCGACAGATGGCTTGAGGCCATGAAATATGAGATAGAATCCATATATGAGAACAAAGTGTGGACTTTGGTGGACTTGCCCGATGATCGGTGTCGGTGTCAAAACCGGCGGATCTCGGGTAGGGGGTCCCGAACTGTGCGTCTAAGGCGGGTGGTAACAGGAGGCAGGGGACACGATGTTTTACCCAGGTTCGGGCCCTCTTGATGGAGGTAAAACCCTACGTCCTGCTTGATTATTCTTGGTAATATGAGTAGTACAAGAGTTGATCTACCATGAGATCGGAGAGGCTAAACCCTAGAAGCTAGCCTATGGTATGATTGTATGTTGTCCTACGGACTAAAACCCTCTGGTTTATATAGACACCGGAGGGGGCTAGGGTTACACAAGGTCGGTTACAAAGGAGGAGATATACATATCCGTATTGCCTAGCCTGCCTTCCACGCCAAGTAGAGTCCCATCCGGACACGGGACAAAGTCTTCAATCTTGTTTCTTCATAGTCCAATAGTCCGGCCAATGGATATAGTTCGGCTGTCAGGAGACCCCCTAATCCAGGACTCCCTCAGTAGCCCCTGAACCAGGCTTCAATGACGATGAGTCCGGCGCGCAGTGTTGTCTTCGGCATTGCAAGGCGGGTTCCTCCTCCGAATACACCACGAAAGAATTTGAATACAAGGATAGTGTCCGACCCTGCAAAATAAGTTCCACATACCACCGTAGAGAGAATAATATTTCGACAAATCTAATCTGCTGACATGTTTTGGCAGTACGACATCACGCCGCGGCCCGGCAATTATTCGAACCATTTTTCTTTAACCAGCCCCACACATAATGCAAGGCGGTTTCTTGACATGTCTTGTCAAAGCAGAGATCGTGTTCCCCTTATTACGGGATTCTCATCAATACGGACATGGGTAACCCAACCATGCCTAGGACTCCTAGATTTTAGGCAAGTCCCAAACGGCCACGAGGAGTACGCTTCATATTCACCCTCTTTATAAAGGGACAAGGCTTTTACTTCTCTTCCCTCCCGTGCTCAATCGAATCCTTCCCCCGCCTCGAGTTCTAACACCCAAAGCCCAGGTCAGGTGCTTCCGACCTTCAATCATGTCCGGATCCAGCCTTCAGGGCCGGTGGATGCCTTCCTCCGTCGCGGAGGAGGACATCAAGAAGTTGAGGGAGGCCAGATACCTGACCGCCGAAATTTCGCATAGGCTGCCCACCCGAGGGCAGGTCATCCCTACTCCCGAACCCAACGAGAGCGTTGTGTTCATCTCCCACTTCCTCCGAGGACTAGGCCTCACTCTGGATCCCTTTGTTAGGGGTCTTATGTTCTATTACGGGCTAGATTTTCACGACCTAGCCCCGGATTCCCTCCTTCACATCTCGTCATTCATTGTCGTTTGTGAGGCCTTCCTCCGCATTACCCCTCACTTCGGCCTGTGGTTCAAGACCTTTGACGTGAAGCTGAAGATGGTCGAGGGGCAGCACGCAGCGTGCGGAGGTGCTCTAATAAGCAAAATTGCTGGCGCTCCATGGCCGAAGGGTTCCTTTCCAGAGGTGTCCGGATTATGGCAGCGGGAGTAGTTTTATATCATAGCTCCCCGAAGTGCCAAGTGGGTAGCTGCCCCCACTTTTCGCTCAGGCCCTCCACCACAACTGGTGTCATGGATTAGTAGGGGGCTGAGCTGGGGTCCAGCCAAGGACGTGCCCATACTGCAGAGCCGCATCTGAGATCTCTTTGAGGGAGATTTCAGTCTGGTTATGGTAATGCAAGTCATGTTGGTCCGTCGAGTCCAGCCTTGCAAATGCCGGCCCCTCCGCTTGTGGGAATTCAACCCGGAAGGACCGCGCACTATTCAGAATTTCCTCGGCCTGACACACGAGGAGATGTACAAATCGTTCTTCGGACCCCAAATAGAGTGTCCAGACACTACCGAGGACGTGGGCCTGAGCAGCAACCGCACTGCGGCCCAAGTAAGTAATCCCCTAGCCGAACACACCGTCTTTTTATTTATCATGACATCATTCGGAAGAATCGCTCTTTGACCAGGACTGGATAACAAAGGCGAAGATGATCCGGTGTTCGGCTCCCCTTCCTGAAGGCTTGGACAATCCGGTGCTAGAAAAGATGCTCGAGCCAGCACCTCGACCGGTGCCCTCAAAGGAAGATGAAGGGGGGAATAAAGTGGGCGAAAGCGGGCCTCCACCGCTGCCTATTCCAACCGAGGGAATGAGCGCCTCCGTGAGGGAGGATAACCAAGGGGAAGAATCTGACGTTCTCTCACCCTGGGGAAGGAAGAGGACTACCTCTGAAGATCCGGAAACCAAGGTTTCCAAACAAGAGAAGAAATCTCCACTAGAGGGTCCTGCCTCGGAGGGTGCTCTTGCCGCACAGAGCCCGTGTGGGGATCAGCCCTCTAACGAGCTGTAAGTAAAAAAGTACTTAATAGTGAAGATATTCTACCTTACCTCTGAGGAAAATAATTGAAGTATTTATCTTAGAGTTTGGATCTTAGCCCTTCTCAGCAGAGTTCGTCTTTAGAGGATCTTCTTTCGGAGATGATGGAGAGCAAAACGCCTCCCCCGGACTCCCCAGCTCAAGAAGTGGGCGACCTTGAAGTGTCATCACAGAGGGTTTCTCCTGATCCGGCAAGGCCAGAAGGTAATCCTATGGCCACCCGAAGTCCCCAGTATCCGGCTCTTGAAGAGAGCAATCAAAAGAGTCCGGCACCATCTGGTATGCGGTCGGACGTACTGAAGGATCTGCTAGAGCGAGCAACTATCTCAGAAGAGCACCGTACATTGATGGGTACGGTGATTGAAAGGATTTCGTCCGCCGAAAGCGGGTTGCATGAAGCCTTTATGAGTCTACTGACGGGTTTTGAGGTGCGTGAAATGATATACATTTTTGATAGTACCGCACATTTTTAGGTGTGCCCTGTGTAGATAGTAGCCCCTGAGACTATGGTTGTCGTCGAGGACGGCAGCAAACAGAGGATCGTAGTCCCAGGTAATAACCAGGCTGCCTTTATTGTGCAGGTGGTTGAAGCTCCGATGGCTAGCCAGACTGATGGGGTTGACAAACTAAAGCGGCAACTGGATGCGGCAGATGCCAACATCGAGCTTGTTAACAAGCGGCTTGACGAGGCACAGGGTAGGTGATTTTTCTGGTGAATGTCACATAGTAAGAGCAGCGTGATGCCCGTATCTTTAATATGTTGTGACTGCAGATGGAGATGCCGCCGTGGAGGCCCTCCGGGCGAAGCTTTCCCGAGCCAAGGAGCAAGCAAGGACTAGTAACGCTGCCGCTTTGAAAGCGGCCGAAGAGTTAAGAGCCGAGAAGGCCACGCATAGCGAGAGCAAAGAAAAAATGGCCAAGATGACTGTAAAGTTAAAAGAACATGCCAACCGTTGCCAGCTTCTTGAAGAAGAAAACCGGGCGAAGGCGACGGACCTGGAAAAGAGCATGATGGTGACCAAAGACACCCGCTCTGCAATGAGAGTGAAGGAGGAACTGCGTGAAGCCGGGGATATTGTGGCTGGGAAGCCCTTTATGCTACGGAGGAAGTTTGGAGATCCTCGGTATGCCCCTCTGGATCGGCTGTGGAGTTCGGCAGACGCATATCTGGACTTGGCGGCGAGTGCTGTCGATGCGGCCGAATACTTCCGAGATCAAACAGATCGTGAAGTGGACAAGCTATTCTGGTCGCAATTTAACATTCCAGAGCGTCCACTTCCATTGACTGATTAGCTTGCCGAATGGGCCGAGCTGAATAGATTGTCCGGACTCACCATGAGGTCTGTTGTGGATCATCTGTGGCCGGAAAGGCCAAAGACGAACAACTATTTTAGCTTGGTGCAGCAGTTCCTTGGTGCGGTGCCGCACATTAATGTGATGAAGAGGTCGGCATGCATAGAAGGCTCGCGAATGGCCCTTGCCCGTGTCAAAACATACTGGGTAGAGATGGATGCCACCACTGTTGCGGCGCAGGGTTCGGCCATAGGCCGAGTGGCTGCCGAGCACTATTTTGAAGAAGTTCTCAAAGGCGCTCATTCGATAGAGGCCCAGTGCTCGAAGAATATTATGTTTGAGTGACATGCATTCCCATTGTAAAAACAATGTTTTATTAAATTTATCAAGGCTGTATTTATACTTTTGCTTGAAAGTATTATGATGCCTCTTGTGTGGCCGTTTATGTATATATGTATATAACCTGAAAGATTGCAGTCCTCAGCTTCAGCCCTCACGCATATAATGCGGGGGTGTTCGCAGAAGACGCGTGTTCACACTTGATCCAACGTCTTGGTCCATTAAGGAGGTGATACCGCAGCGAACTAGGCAACCGGACTATAATGTTTTAACACTTTCACTTAGCCAGAGGAGTTTGACAGTGGGGCTACTATATAGCCCCTGGTGGCTCCACACTCATCCGGATTCGGGGTACGTACATGCCCGGCCGGGAAACGGCCCTTCGTTAAGGCGGAGGAATCCCGAAGATTCCGATAGGTCATCGAGTGGTTGACCAGTCTCACGCTATATCATGACAGTCAGTTTTCGGCTTTCTCTACTGAGGTGCTCGTCCGGGTGAACCAGGGCACAATTGCAGTAGTTCTCCTGGTGCCGCCTTAGCCGATAGAGCGGAACGTAAGGCGGCAAAACACAGTAGCCAGGCAAACCCAACATTTGACCAAAGACATGATTCGGAGCTGATGCATATAAGGCCAAACTCGCGACGCCGAACACTCCCTAAAGTATTCGGTCTTTATGGTGTAAACCGGGCCTAAACAGTGCCCTTTGTAATAAGCCCCTGGTGTCCAGGTACGTGCATTTATTCTGACGTGGCCACATGCCAAGACGTCAGCATCCTTCTCAATTGTACTGAGAATCCGAGGGATGTGTATCAACAAGAGACAGTAAAAAAGGTTTACGCATGGTCTTAATATAAAAAGAATCCTTGGAACGGGTCCCTGCTGCACGTCTGCGCCTGTGTCTCCGCTGTGCCGTATCCTGGACGGGTGTAGCACGATGGTCATCTATAAAAGAGGGGAACTTAGTTGAAAAGTTGTCGTGCAAAAAGGTAGGTTATACTGAAGAAACCATGTACAATTCAAGATAAGTAAAATTGAGCCTAATTGCCACGTGTATGCACGCGTTGAGCCCCTTGTATTGTAATAGGGGTGTGGCCATCAAAGCTGTATTAATTACATATAGCTGCGCCGGACCCGTCTAACTGCGTCCGTGGTCTTGACGACCTGTCAAATGCTTTAGTTGGTGAGGCCGTTTAGTGTGCCGCTGCCAAGGCAGCCACACTGTATTCGGCGTGCAAGGAGCGCTCAATATTTCCATGTACTGTAATGATGTCGCGTGGACTGGGCATCTTAAGCATGAGGGAAGCGTAATGCGGTATTGCGTTAAAGCGAGCAAAAGCTTCGCGTCCGAGTAGTGCTTGATAGCCACTTTGGAACGGAGCAATGTGGAAGGTTAACTTTTCGCTACGGAAGTTACCGGGGAAGCCGAATATAACCTCTAGTAGCAGGGAGCCCGTGCAATGAGCCTCTGGGCCTGGCGTTACTCCTTCAAAGGTAGTGTTGCTGCGGCGAATTTTTGTTGGGTCTATCCCCATTTTGTGGACTGTGTCCTGATATATCAGGTTTAAACTGCTGCCGCCGTCCATCAGGACTCGTGTGAAGTGGTATCCGTCCATTATTGGATCTAATACCAAGGCAGCCCATCCTGCACACTGGATACTTGCTGAGTAATCCTGATGGTCGAAGGTGATCAGTTGAGACGACCAGTGGCGGAACTCCGCGGTGGTAGGCCCTGGGGCATATTTCTCTAGGAGTGCTGCTTTGTTTCCCCCCTTTATCACGTGTAACACGTTTACTGTTTTGACTTCTGGTGGGAATTTCTTCTGTTCCCCAGTGCTTTGCTTGCGAGGCTCATCCTCGTCTTCACTTGGTGTATCCTGCCCCTTGTGTTCAGCGTTGAGTTTGCCGGACTGTTTGAAGACCCAACATTCTCTATGGGTATGATTTGCAGGTTTACCGGGGGTGCTGTGGATCTGACATATTTGGTCCAGAATTTTGTTTAGGCTTGACAGTTCGTCTCTGTTGCCTTTGGAGGGCGGCTTTTGCTGACCTGGCCAAGAGCTTCTGAATCCGGCGTTTACCGTCGTGCTCTTCGGGCTGTCTTCTTTATGCCGGCGCTTATTTTTGCTGCGCCGTGATTTCCCGTTTCCATCCCTGACTTCGGATGTACTTGGGTCGCTGGTGCTGCATCAGGCTAACCAGCTGTCCTCGCCCATGCAAAAGCAGGTCATGAGGCTTGTTAATGCTGCCATTGTTCTCGGCTTTTCTTGGCCGAGGTGTCTGGCAAGCCATTCATCTCGAACGCTGTGCTTGAAAGCTGCAAAGGCTTCTGCATCCGGACAGTCGACTATTTGGTTCTTTTTAGTGAGAAACATGTTCCAAAGCTTTCGGGCTGACTCTCCGGGCTATTGAGTTATATGAGTCAAATCGTCTGCATCCAGTCGTCGGACATAAGTACCTTGAAAATTTGCCCGAAAAGTGTCTTCGAGCTCTTCCCAGCTTCCAATGGAGCTTTCGGTGAGGCTTTTAAGCCAGTGCCGAGCTGGCCCTTTGAGCTTAAGGGGTAAGTACTTGATGGCGTGGAGATCGTCTCCTCGAGCCATATGGATATGGAGGATGTAGTCCTCAATCCAGACCCCAGGGTCTGTTGTTCCGTCGTACGCCTCTATGTTTACGGGTTTGAATCCCTCTAGAAATTCATGGTCCAACACCTCATCGGTGAAATATAGGGGGTGTGTGGCACCCCTGTATTTGGGTGTACCGCGGTGTTCGGATGTTTGTTGAGTTGCATTGCATGCTAGAGCGCGCTTGCGTGGTCCGTAGATGGATCTGGTTGCGCCGTCCTTTTGATGTGAGCCCTTATGCGGATCGCGTACTGGTTTATGTGCGGCGTCGTTTGCCGCTTTATGTTGGCTATGAGGTCGTCTATCTGACCTGATGGCCATTTTATTTTTAATTGCGGAGGATCTAGGGCCTCCTCATCGAATTCAGGTAGCAACTTTCGCTTCGGGTAGCTCTTGGTGTGGCGATTACTGCCGTACTTCGCTGCAGTGCTGAGTACTTCACTCCATCTGATTTTGAGCTTCTCTTGTGCAGCCCAGAGCCTTTGCTTCTGCTTTTTCAAACTCCTCGCGGTGGCAACCAGCCTTTGATGGGCATTCTGCTGCCCCGGGTGCCTGTCCGGTGTGATGTCGTCCGGGCTGTTATCTTCGACGGAGTTGGGTTGTTCAGTTTGATTCTCCGTGTTGCCGTGGTCGGGCGATGGATCACCCTGCTCTAACGTTGGGTCTATATGATCGTTGTTTCTGCCGAGGCGGGACTTGGAGTGGCGCTTATGCCGCCGCTTTGACTGCTTCTCGAGGGAACACCCCTTCGCTGCGTCCTTCCGTTCCTCGGCGTCATTTTCTTTGGGTGTGTCCACCATGTATACGTCATATGATGAAGTGGGCGTCCAGTGCCCCGTGGGCAGTGGTTCCTATTCGTCTCCTGCATCGTCATCCATACCGTCGATGTCTTCAGAGCCGAAGTCGAGTGTGTCGGTTAAATCGTCGATAGTGGCTACTAAGTGGGTGGTGGGTGGGCGGCGAATTTCTTCGTCATTCGCATCCCAATCCTGCCGGACATAGTTCGGCCAGGACTCTCCTAACAAGGAGAGAGACCTTAATGAGTTCAATATGTCGCCTAAAGGCGAGTGCTGAAAGATATTCGTGGAGGTAAACTGCATGATCGGTGCCCAGTCGGGTTCGATAGGCACGGGTGCATGCGGTTCGGAGTCCGTGGCCGGGGAAGAATCCGGTAGTTCGGCGTCACGGCTCCCGTGAGGGGTAAGGTCGATCCTCGGCTCGATCGCTGCTGAGAGTACGGCCTCCGTGGCGGGGTCTACCCACCCGTCCATGGATGGCGCGATTGGCTCTGAATTGAGGGTCAGAGCAGTTGTCGGTGCGATCTCCTGAACACTGTCCGATGGTAGAGCTAAATCATGCTCATCGAGACCGTGTGGCGCACTCGCCAGGGGCTCGAATCCGTCGAAGATCAAGTCTCCGCGAACATCGGCCGTGTAGTTTAAGCTTCCAAACCTGACCTGGTGGCAAGGGGCGTAACTTTCGATCTGCTCCAGATGGCCAAGCGAGTTGGCCCGCAGTGCGAAGCCGCCGAATACAAAGATCTGTCCAGGGAGAAAAGTCTCACCCTGGACTGCATCACCATCGATGATTGAATGAGCCATCAAGCCTAATGGCGACGACACAGAGGAACTCTCAATGAAAGCACCAATGTCGGTGTCAAAACCGGCGGATCTCGGGTAGGGGGTCCCGAACTGTCCGTCTAAGGCGGATGGTAACAGGAGGCAGGGGACACGATGTTTTACCCAGGTTCGGGCCCTCTTGATGGAGGTAAAACCCTACGTCCTGCTTGATTATTCTTGATAATATGAGTAGTACAAAAGTTGATCTACCACGAGATCGGAGAGGCTAAACCCTAGAAGCTAGCCTATGGTATGATTGTATGTTGTCCTACGGACTAAAACCCTTCGGTTTATATAGACACCGGAGGGGGCTAGGGTTACACAAGGTCGGTTACAAAGGAGGAGAT
This sequence comes from Triticum monococcum, assembly GCA_034509565.1. Taxonomy (NCBI): domain Eukaryota; kingdom Viridiplantae; phylum Streptophyta; class Magnoliopsida; order Poales; family Poaceae; genus Triticum; species Triticum monococcum. The sequence continues at coordinate 496,645,306 of CM067845.1, read as the reverse complement.
ATACATATCCGTATTGCCTAGCTTGCCTTCCACGCCAAGTAGAGTCCCATCCGGACACGGGACGAAGTCTTCAATCTTGTTTCTTCATAGTCCAACAGTCCGGCCAATGGATATAGTCCGTCTGTCCGGAGACCCCCTAATCCAGGACTCCCTCAATCAGCAAGCCATTGAGAATAAATGGATCTTCAAGAGGGAGACGGACGCTGATAGTAGTGTTACTATCTACAAAGCTCGACTTGTCAAAAAGGGTTTTTGACAAATTCAAGATGTTGACTACGATGAGATTTTCTCACTCGTATCGATGCTTAAAGTCTATCCAAATCACGTTAGCAATTGCCACATTTTATGAAATCTGACAAATGGATATCAAAACTGCATTCCTTAATGGGTTTATTAAACACTGGTACATCGACGTGCTAAACAAACGGTTTTTAACCCCTTTCCGCGACGCCATTTGGAACCGTCGCCAAGTGAGTGTGTGTGATAGGGTGTCCTTCCCACACGACCCAGAAATCGTCGGGGATAGGCCCTCGTGGGACCCAGGCTGGGGCCGTGTGCGATCGGACGAGGCATCGAAACACAATCATTTCGGTAGGTATGTACATCCCACACGGTAATCCGAGAAAATCATTTCCGTAGGTATGTACATCCCACACGGTGAATCCCAGAAAAACATTTCCGTAGGTATGTATATCACACACAGTCAATCCAAGGAATTCGTTATTGTTCTTATGTACATCCCGCACAGTCAATCCAGGGAAAATGTTTCCGTTCGTATGTATATCACACACAGTTCTTTGTGTGGAAACATTTGTGCTAGGCGGCCTAACACAAACAGTTTGCTGCCGGAAGCCATGTGTGATTGTTAGTTGATCGAACACGCCTACTTTCTAGAAACCATGCGGGTTGTTTGATTTCATCGCCCACGGTGCTGTCTGAGTAACCGTCTGCAATAGAAAACCCCAATAAGCAGGGTAATTAGCCTATTATTGATAATCCATGTACTAATAAAACTGATATTTCTTATAAAACACGCCAGATATTTCATATCCATATAAAGTCAACCCGGATTTCATAATCGAATTACATCAGATAGCTTCGACACTCAGTTACGCCATTACACAACAGCACCAAGTTTCACATGCAGCATACAAAACCTTTGGAAAGTAGCATCATACACGGTAAATAGACAGATGAATCTCATCTGGGAAACTGCAGAAGCGGAAGGCAAATATTGAGCCTTTAGTGATGTTGAATTTCCTTGCAACTTTAGGCCAGTGGCTATGGATAATTGCCCGCCCAACCTTTGTCCTCTTTAGCAAGACTTCAATATTGTATTGTGGGTGTTGAATGAATACCTTCCTCGCCTCTTGACCATGCAGGTGGTTTGAGAGGTAATCATCGGCGAACTGCTTTGAAAAGTACTGAAGACAAAGCTATGCATAAATCGTTGTTGTAAATTTTGAAATGGTGCAAGGGGTAAAACAAGGTAAAAGAGTTGGTACCATCCTATAGTTGACTGATGTCTTCTTCATTGTGCAAACAAAGATCTTGTTGTTATTCGTCGCAAGTTTCTTCATCCTAACAATCTTTCTGAGTTTCTTGACTTGACTGATATTCATGGACATCTCATTTCCCCATATGCAAAATGGGTCGAACAGTGGGTCTAAGCCTCTGACAGCAGGACCTACATGTGCATGACCAAATTGTAAGAAACCTAAATATTAGAATGATTCCTGCAACTTCACAATAATGTGCTATTAGCCACCTGCTTGAACAAACCTCGATGGTAAACCGCAGTGTCTCCCATTGTTTCCCTGCAACACACATAAGGAAGATCTTGATCAGGTTAACTGAGAGTTGCCATAGTATCAGTAGAATATGTATTGAGTACAGCCAAATTCGATTGGTGTCACATGCATAACAATACAAAATTGTACCCACAACAAATGAAAATCAAATTGCAAAATTGAACCAAACATTTAAATGGACAGCACACCAGATGAACCAAAATAGTTAACTAAGCACGACATTGCAGAATAGAAACATGTACAAGAAGATAAGACAGTTAACAAAACAAAGAATGCTTGAGAACATGATACGTCCATTTTGCATCATGCTTTTATATCGATATTTATTGCATTATGGGTTGTTATTACACATTATGTCACAATACTTATGCCTATGCTCTCTTATTTTACAAGGTTTACATGAAGAGGGAGAATGCCGGCAGCTAGGATTCAGGGCTGGAAAAGGAGCAAATATTAGAGACCTATTATTCACATATCCAAAAGTCCTAAAACTTCAGGGGATCATGTTTCGGAATATATAAAAAATATTGAGCGCGAGAAGTACCAGAGGGGGGCCACTGATACGTCTCCAATGTATCTATAATTTTTTATTGCTCCATGCTATATTATCTATTGTTTTGGACTATATTGGGCTTTATTTTCCACTTCTATATTATTTTTGGGACTAACCTATTAATTGGAGGCCCAGCCCAGAATTGTTGTTTTTTGCCTATTTCAGTGTTTCGAAGAAACGGAATATCAAATGGAGTCCAAACGGAATAAAATCTTCAGGAATGTGATTTTCTCACCGAACGTGATCCAGGAGACTTGGACCCTGCTCTAAGGAACAAAAGAGGCGGTCACGAGGGTGGGGGCGCCCCCCCCCTAGGGCGCGCCCCCTGCCTCGTGGGCCTCTCGTCGCTCCTCCGGCGTACTTCTTCCTCCTATATATACACACGTACCCCCAAACGATCAGAAGAGGAGCCAAAAACCTAATTCCATCACCGCAACTTTCTGTATCCACGAGATCCCAGCTTGGGGCCTGTTCCGGAGCTCCGCCGGAAGAGGGCCGTCATCACGGAGGGCTTCTACATCATCCTAGCCCCTCCGATGAAGTGTGAGTAGTTTACCTTAGACCTTCGGGGTCCATAGTTAGTAGCTAGATGGCTTCTTCTCTCTCTTTGAATCTCAATACAAAGTTCTTCCCCTCTCTTGTGGAGATCTATTCGATGTAATCTTCTTTTTGCGGTGTGTTTGTTGAGACCGATGAATTGTGGGTTTATGATCAAGTCTTTCTATGAATAATATTTGAATCTTCTCTGAATTCTTTTATGTATGATTGGTTATCTATGCAAGTCTCTTCGAATTATCCGTTTGGTTTGGCCAACTAGATTGGTAGTTCTTGCCATGGGAGAAGTGCTTAGCTTTGGGTTCGATCTTGCGGTGTCCTTTCCCAGTGACAAAAGGGGTAGCAAGGCATGTATTGCATCATTTCCATCGAGGATAACAAGATGGGGTTTATTTCATATTGCATGAATTTATCTCTCTACATCATTTCATGTTGCTTAAGGCGTTACTCTGTTTTTAACTTAATACTCTAGATGCATGTTGGATAGCGGTCGATGAGTGGAGTAATAGTAGTAGATGCAGAATCGTTTCGGTCTACTTGTCACGGACGTGATGCCTATATACATGATCATGCCTAGATATTCTCATAACTATGCTCAATTCTGTCAATTGCTCAACAGTAATTTGTTCACCCACCGTAGAATACTTATGCTCTTGAGAGAAGCCACTAGTGAAACCTATGGCCCCCGGGTCTATTCTCATCATATCAATCTCCATCACTTTAATATTGCTTTGCTTTTTTACTTTGCCTTTACTTTTTACTTTGCATCTTTATATCAAAAATACCAAAAATATTATATCTATCAGATCTCACTCTCGTAAGTGACCGTGAAGGGCTTGACAACCCCTAATCGCGTTGGTTGCGAGTAGCTATCGTTTTGTGCAGGTACGAGGGACTTGAGCGTGGCCTCCCACTGGATTGATACCTTGGTTCTAAAAAACTAAGGGAAATACTTACGCTACTCTGCTGCATCATCCTTTCCTCTTCGGGGAAAACCAACGCAAGCTAAAGACGTAGCATGAAGGATTTCTGGCGCCGTTGCCGGGGAGTCTACGCAAAAAGTCAACATACCAAGTACCCATCGCAATCCCTATCTCTCGCATTACATTATTTGCCATTTGCCTCTCGTTTTCCTCTCCCCCACTTCACCCTTGCCGTTTTATTCGCCCTCTCTCTCTATCCTCCCTCTCTATTTGCCTCTTTTTCCTGTTTGCTTTTTGTTTGCTCATGTGCTAGTTTGCTTGTTTGTCGCGATGGCTCAAGATAATACTAAATTGTGTGACTTCACCAATACCAATAATAATGATTTCCTTAGCACTCCGATTACTCCTCTTACCGATGCTGAATCTTGTGAAATTAATACTGCTTTGTTGAATCTTGTTATGAAAGATCAATTCGCCGGCCTTCCTAGTGAAGATGCCGCCACTCATCTTAATAGCTTCATTGATTTATGTGATATGCAAAATAAAAAAGATGTCGATAATGATGTCGTTAAATTGAACCTATTTCCTTTTTCGCTTAGAGATCGTGCTAAAGCTTGGTTTTCATCTTTGCCTAAGAATAGTATTGATTCATGGAACAAGTGCAAAGATGCTTTTATCTCTAAGTATTTTCCTCTCGCTAAGATCATCTCTCTTAGAAACGATATTGTGAACTTTAAACAACTTGATCATGAACATGTTGCACAAGCTTGGGAGAGAATGAAATTAATGATACGTAATTGCCCTACTCATGGTTTGAATTTGTGGATGATTATACAAAATTTTTATGCCGGATTGAATTTTGCTTCTAGAAATCTTTTAGATTCGGCCGCGGGAGGCACTTTTATGGATATCACTTTAGGAGATGCTACTAAACTCCTAGATAATATTATGGTTAATTATTCTCAATGGCATACTGAAAGATCTTCTAATAAAAAAGTGCATGCGATAGAAGAAATCAATGTGTTGAGTGGAAAGATGGATGAACTTATGAAATTATTTGCTACTAAGAGTGTTTCTTCTGATCCTAATGATATGCCTTTGTCTACTTTGATTGAGGATAACAATGAATCTATGGATGTGAATTTTGTTGGTAGGAATAATTTTGGTAACAACGCTTATAGAGGAAATTTTAATCCTAGGCCATATCCTAGTAATCCTTCTAATAATTATGGGAATTCCTACAACAACTCTTATGGAAATTATAATAAGATGCCCTCTGATTTTGAATCTAATATTAAAGAATTTATTTCTTCGCAAAAGAATTTTAATGCTATGATTGAAGAAAAATTGCTTAAGATTGATGATTTGGCTAGGAATGTTGATAGAATTGATCTTGATGTTGATTCTTTGAAACTTAGATCTATTCCACCTAAGCATGATATCAATGAGTCTCTAAAAGCCATGAGAATTTCAATTGATGAGTGTAAGGAAAGAACCGCTAGGATGCGTGCTTCCAAAGATGCCTTTATTAAAGCGTGTTCTTCCAATTTCTATGAAAATAAAGATGAAGATCTAAAAGTTATTGATGTGTCTCCAATTAAATCTTTATTTTGCGATATGAATCTTGATGAAACTGAATATGATCTTCCTTTACCTAGAAGGTTTTCTAAAAATTTGGAGTATTTAGATCTTAATGATGAAATTGATGAAAGTGGGATTGAAAGAAACAAAATTCTAGATGTTGCTAAACCCACTATATTGGATTTCAAGGAATTTAATTATGAAAGTTGCTCTTTAATTGATTGTATTTCCTTGTTGCAATCCGTGCTAAATTCTCCACATGCTTATAGTCAAAATAAAGCCTTCACCGAACATATTGTTGATGCCTTGATGCAATCTTATGAAGAAAAACTTGAGTTGAAAGTTTCTATCCCTAGAAAACACTATGATGAGTGGGAACCAACTATTAAAATTAAAATTAAAATTAAAGATCATGAGTTTTATACTTTGTGTGATTTGGGTTCTAGTGTCTCTACTATTCCCAAGACTTTGTGTGATTTGCTAGATTTCCGTAATTTTGATGATTGTTCTCTAAACTTGCATCTTGCGATTCCACTATTAAGAAACCTATGGGAGAAATTAATGATGTTCTTATTGTTGCAAATAGGAATTATGTGCCCGTAGATTTCATTGTTCTTGATATAGATTGCAATCCTTCTTGCCCTATTATTCTTGGTAGACCTTTCCTTAGAATGGTTGGTGCGATTATTGATATGAAGGAAGGGAATATTAGATTTCAATTTACATTAAAAAAGGGCATGGAACACTTTCATAGAAAGAAAATAAAATTACCATATGAAACTATTATGAGAGCCACTTATGGATTGCCTACCAAAGATGGCAATACTTAGATCTATCCTCGCTTTTATGCCTACCTAGGGGCGTTAAACGATAGCGCTTGTTGGGAGGCAACCCAATTTTATTTTTATTCCTTGCTGTTTGCTCATGTTTAGTAATAAATAAATTATCTAGCCTCTGTTTTGGTTGTGTTTTTTGTGTTTAATTAGTGTTTGTTCCAAGTAGAACCGTTGGGAAGACTTGGGGAAAGTCTTGTTGAACTTGCTGTAAAAAACGGAAACTTTAGTGCTCACGAGAACTGATGTAATCTTTATTTGGAGAGTGCTATTTAGTTAATTATTTTTGAAGATGATTAATATATAAATTACTCACGTCCAGCAATTTATTTTAGAATTTTTGGGGTTCCAGATCTTGCGCTAGCTACAGATTACTACAGACTGTTCTGTTTTTGACAGATTCTGTTTTTCGTGTGTTGTTTGCTTATTTTGATGAATATATGGCTAGTAAAATAGTTTATAATCCATAGAGAAGTTGTAATACAGTAGGTTTAACACTAATATAAATAAAGAATGAGTTCATTACAGTACCTTGAAGTGGTCTTTTGTTTTCTTTCGCTAACGGAGCTCACGAGTTTTCTTCTTTGAGTTTTGTATTGTGAAGTTTTCAAGTTTTGGGTGAATTCTTTTGATGGATCATGGAACAAGGAGTGGCAAGATCCTAATCTAGGGGATGCCCGTGGCACCCCAAAGATAATCCAAGGACACCAAAAAGTCAAAGCTTGGGGATGCCCCGGAAGGCATCCCCTCTTTTGTCCACTTCCATCGGTAATTTACTTGGAGCTATATTTTATTCACCAACATGTTATGTGTTTTGCTTGGAGCATCTTGTATTATTTGTGTCTTTGTGTCTTAGTATGCCACAATAATCCTTGCTGTACACACCTTTTGAGAGAGCCATACATGAATTAAAATTTGATAGAATACTCTATGTGCTTCACTTATATCTTTTGAGCTAAGTAGTTTTGCTCTATGTGCTTCACTTATATCTTTTGAGCGTTATAATTTTGCTCTATGTGCTTCACTTAGATCTTTTAGAGCATGGTGGTGGATTTGTTTTAAAGAAACTATTGATCTCTCATGCTTCACTTCAATTATTTTGAGAGTCTCTTAATAGCATGGTAATTTGCTTAATAATAATATGCTTGGTATTCAAGATTTGTGAAACTTTCTTTTGAGTGTGTTGAATACTAAGAAAAGATTGAAGCATGATAATTGTTTTGAGATATGGAGGTGATAATATTAAAGTCATGCTAATTGAGTAGTTGTGAATTTAAACAATACTTGTGTTAAAGTTTGTGATTCTCGTAGCATGCACGTATGGTGAACCGTTATGTGATGAAGTCGGAGCATGATTTATTTATTGATTGTCTTCCTTATGAGTGGCGGTCGGGGACGAGCGATGGTCTTTTCCTACCAATCTACCCCCCTAGGAGCATGCGCGTAATACTTTGCTTTGATAACTTCTAGATTTTTGCAATAAGTATATGAGTTGTTTATGACTAATGTTGAGTCCATGGGTTATACGCACTCTCACCCTTCCACCTTTGCTAGCCTCTCTAATACCGCGCACTTTTCGCCGGTATCATACACCTACCATATACCTTCCTCAAAACAGCCACCATACCTACCTATTATGGCATTTCCATAGCCATTCCGAGATATATTGCCATGCAACTTTCCACCATCTAGTTCATCATGACACATTCATCATTGTCATATTGCATATCCCGGTACACCGTCGGATGCATTCAGATAGAGTCAAATTTTGTTCTAAGTATCGAGTTGTAATTGTTGAGTTGTAAGAAAAATAGAAGTGTGATGATCATCATTATTAGAGCAATGTCCCAGTGAAGAAAGAATGATGGAGACTATGATTCCCCCACAAGTCGGGATGAGACTCCGGACGAAAAATAAATAAAAGAGGACAAAGAAGCCCAAATAAAAAGAGGCCATAAAAAAAGAGAAAAGGCCCAAATAAAAACATATATATATAAAAAATGAGAGAAAAATAGAGAAGGGACAATGTTACTATCCTCTTACCACACTTGTGCTTCAAAGTAGCACCATGATCTTCATAGTAGAGAGTCTCTCATGCTATCACTTTCATATACTAGTGGGAATTGTACATTATAGAACTTGGCTTGTATATTCCAATGATGGGCTTCCTCGAATTGCCCTAGGTCTTCATGAGCAAGCAAGTTGGATGCACACCCACTTAGTTTCTTTTTGAGCTTTCATATACTTATAGCTCTAGTGCATCCGCTGCATGGTAATCCCTACTCACTCACATTGATATCTATTGATGGGCATCTCCATAGCCCGTTGATACGCCTAGTTGATGTGAGACTATCTTCTCCTTTTTGTCTTCTCCACAACCACCATTCTATTCCACCTATAGTGCTATATCCATGGCTCACGCTCATGTATTGCGTGAAGATTGAAAAAGTTTTGAAAAAGTTAGAGTATGAAACAATTGCCTGTCTTGTCATCGGGGTTGTGCATGATTTAAATACTTTGTGTGGTGAAGATAGAGCATAGCCAGACTATATGATTTTATAGGGATAACTTTCTTTGGCCATGTTATTTTGAGAAGACATAATTGCTTTGTTAGTATGCTTGAAGTATTATTATTTTTTATGTCAATATAAACTTTTGTCTTGAATCTTTCGAATCTGAATATTCATACCACAATTAAGAAGATTTGCATTGAAATTATGCCACGTAGCACCCCGCATCAAAAATTCTCTTTTTATCATTTACCTACTCAAGGACGAGCAGGAATTAAGCTTGGGGATGCCGGATACGTCTCCAACGTATCTATAATTTTTGATTGCTCCATGCTATATTATCTATTGTTTTGGACTATATTGGGCTTTATTTTCCACTTTTATATTATTTGTTGGACTAACCTATTAACCAGAGGCCCAGCCTAGAATTGCTGTTTTTTGCCTATTTCAATGTTTCAAAGAAACGGAATATCAAATGGAGTCCAAACGGAATAAAATCTTCGGGAACGTGATTTTCTGACCGAACGTGATCCAGGAGACTTGGACCCTGCTCCAAGGAACAAAAGAGGCGGTCACGAGGGTGGGGGCGCCCCCCTAGGGCGCGCCCCCTGCCTCGTGGGCCCCTCGTTGCTCCTCCGGCGTACTTCTTCCTCCTATATATACACACGTACCCCCAAACGATCAGAAGAGGAGCCAAAAACCTAATTCCATTGCCGCAACTTTCTGTATCCACGAGATCCCATCTTGGGGCCTGTTCCGGAGCTCCACCGGAAGAGGGCCGTCATCACGGAGGGCTTCTACATCATCCTAGCCCCTCCGATGAAGTGTGAGTAGTTTACCTCAGACCTTCAGGTCCATAGTTAGTAGCTAGATGGCTTCTTCTCTCTCTTTGAATCTCAATACAAAGTTCTCCCCCTCTCTTGTGGAGATCTATTCGATGTAATCTTCTTTTTGCGGTGTGTTTGTTGAGACCGATGAATTTTGGGTTTATGATCAAGTCTATCTATGAATAATATTTGAATCTTCTCTGAATTCTTTTATGTATGATTGGTTATCTTTGCAAGTCTCTTTGAATTATCCGTTTGGTTTGGCCAACTAGATTGGTAGTTCTTGCCATGGGAGAAGTGCTTAGCTTTGGGTTCGATCTTGCGGTGTCCTTTCCCGGTGACAGAAGGGGCAGCAAGGCACATATTGCATCGTTGCCATCAAGGATAACAAGATGGGGTTTATTTCATATTGCATGAAGTTATCTCTCTACATCATGTCATCTTGCTTAAGGCGTCACTCTGTTTTTAACTTAATACTCTAGATGCATGCTGGATAGCGGTCGATGAGTGGAGTAATAGTAGTAGATGCAGAATCGTTTCGGTCTACTTGTCACGGACGTGATGCCTATATACATGATCATGCCTAGATATTCTCATAACTATGCTCAATTCTGTCAATTGCTCAACAGTAATTTGTTCACCCACCGTAGAATACTTATGCTCTTGAGAGAAGCCACTAGTGAAACCTATGGCCCCCGGGTCTATTCTCATCATATCAATCTCCATCACTTTAATATTGCTTTGCTTTTTACTTTTCCTTTACTTTTTACTTTGCATCTTTATATCAAAAATACCAAAAATATTATATCTATCAGATCTCACTCTCGTAAGTGACCGTGAAGGGCTTGACAACTCCTAATCGCGTTGGTTGCGAGTAGCTATCGTTTTGTGCAGGTACGAGGGACTTGAGCGTGGCCTCCTACTGGATTGATACCTTGGTTCTCAAAAACTGAGGGAAATACTTACGCTACTCTGCTGCATCATCCCTTCCTCTTCGGGGAAAACCAACGCAAGCTCAAGACGTAGCAGCCACTCACCAGCCACGAGGGTGGGGGCGCGCCCCCTGCCTCGTGGGCCCCCTGGTGGCCCTCCGATGCCCATCTTCTACTATATGGAGTCCTTCATTGAGAAAAAATCATAAGCTAGCTTTCGGGACGAGACTCCACCGCCACGAGGCGGAACCTTGGCGAAACCAATCTAGGGCTCTCGCGGAGCTGTTCTGCAGGGGACACTTCCCTCTGGGAGGGGGAAATCATCACCATCGTCATCACCAACGATCGTCTCATCTGGAGCAGGTCAATCTCCATCAACATCTTCACCAGCACCATCTCCTCTCAAACCCTAGTTCATCTCTTGTATCCAATTCTTGTCACTAAGTCTGGGATTGGTACCTGTGGGTTGCTAGTAGTGTTGATTACTCCTTGTAGTTGATGCTAGTTGGTTTACTTGGTGGAAGATCATATGTTCAGATCCTATATGCACATTAATACCCCTCTGATTATGAACATTAATATGCTTTGTGAGTAGTTACGTTTGTTCCTGAGGACATGGGAGAAGTCTTGCTATTAGTAGTCATGTGAATTTGGTATTCGTTTGATATTTTGATGAGATGTATATTGTCTCTCCTCTAGTGGTGTTATGTGAACGTCGACTACATGACATTCACCATTATTTGGGCCTAGAGGAAGGCATTGGGAAGTAACAAGTAGATGATGGGTTGCTAGAGTGACAGAAGTTTAAACCCTAGTTTATGCGTTGCTTCGTAAGGGGCTGATTTGGATCCATATGTTTCACGCTATGGTTAGGTTTACCTTAATACTGTTGGTGTAGTTGCGGATGCTTGCAATAGAGGTTAATCATAAGTGGGATGTCTGTCCAAGTAAGGGCAGCACCCAAGCACTGGTCCACCCACATATCAGATTATCAAAGTACCGAACGTGAATCATATGAACGTGATGAAAACTAGCTTGACGATAATTCCCATGTGTCCTCGGGAGCGCTTTCTTCTATATAAGAGTTTTTCCAGGCTTGTCCTTTGCTACAAAAAGGATTGGGCCACCTTGCTGCACTTTATTTACTTTTGTTACTTGTTGCTCTTTACAAATTATATTATCACAAAACTATAGATTACCTACAATTTCAGTGCTTAAAGATAATACCTTCCTGAAAAACCGCTTATCATTTCCTTCTGCTCTTCGTTGGGTTCGACACTCTTAATTATCGAAAGGACTACGATAGATCCCCTATATGTGTGTGTCATCAGAACAGTACTATGAAATGTAGCAATTGTTAGACCAAAGTGTTAACTAAACATTACATTTCAGAGGACCAAACTGTTAACTGAACATCAGATTGCATTTTAACATTACAGAGGACAAATCACTAGAAGGCACTGGCGGTGGCCTCGAGAAAACATCACGAACTGTATTTTAAAGTAGACAACCATGTGGCGGTGTCGACAGTGGCCTCGAAGACGAGGTGCTCCTCCAAGATCTGGCGGTCGACGCGCATGGCAGCCATAGTGACCTCGTTCATGCGTGCGGCCGCATGCTACTCAGCTCCATGTTATACTGCGTGTAAAATGGCTGTGGGCGGCACTTAATTGGAGGAGGATGGTAGTGATTTTGGTGGAAGGTGTCGCTCCATCGGTCGAGGCATGTGGGACGGGAAAGGAGGAGGATGGTGTGGGTGGGGTGTGGATTACCTGACCATATCGACGAGGCCGCGCAGCAATAAGAAGGGTCGGCGGCGAGGAGGCCGGGCAGCAAGAAGAAGGGTCGCCGGCGAGGAGGCGGCGCTGCAAGAACAAGGGTCGGCGGTGAGGAGGCGGCGTTGCAAGAAGAAGGGTAGCCGGCGAGGAGACGATGCTGCAAGAAGAAGGGTCACCGGCGAGGAGGATGAGCTGCTGGTAAGCAGCAGTAAAGGTTTGAACTTGGAAAGGAAGGAGGAATAGTGGAAATGTCGCTTTTTGTAGGAGGGAGGGGGTGTGGAGATAGATATTTCCGCGGTGGCCAAAAAATTTTGCTCGATGCCGCGAGAAACTGGTGCGCAAGTGTGGTTCAAGCGGCAGCGGTGGACTGTATAAGATGAAGCTTCTGGCGTAAGCTAGACAAGATAGTGCGCCAAGATATTTTATATCACATCCCACACGATTCTTTCTAGTAAACTGTTTGTGGTATACCTGTTTTTTTCATTATGTTTTGAAATAAAAATGGTGTTACAGAGGGAAATGATGGTGTTTGAATTGCCAGAACAACTAGTACATGAGTGTCGTGTTTAAATTTGGAATTATTCCGGGTTCGTTTGGCATTTTATGCATTAATTGAGTTTCTGGGCATTTAATGTGCATAATTCAAATTTGAACTATAAGCACATGCTCCAATGCACCAAAGTTTGCTGAAAAATCACATGTGTGTCTTTGGGTGAATTTATAGGTCCCATGCAAGAAATGGAAATAAAATTCAAACATCTGGGTGTCGTGGCTCGGCTGGAATGATTGAGAAACTTGGTTTTTTAATTCCTGTAAATCCAAAACACGGCTGAAAATCATGAAACTTGGCATGGTGTCATGACATGGCACCAACATGCTGTAGTAAATTTTTTGGCCGAATTGGGACAAGATTTGGTGTAAGTTTCTTGCAAACCGGAGCTTCCCTCAAGAAGGCTCTTGGCTCCGAGAGGGAACGTGTCACCTCCGTGTGCGAAATGACATACGTACACTGCCTGTAACGCCCCACATGTAACCTTCCCCAATTGTACTCTGACTCTTGCCGTTTCCGGCATTAAGTTATATTTAATTCTCAGGTTCGCGTCTTTGCCTCCGTGTGTTGTTTCGTTTTTTCGTGCATCTCATATCATGTCGTCACGTGCATTGCATTCGCATACATGTTCATCTCATGCATTCGAGCATTTTCCCCGTTGTCCGTTTTGTATTCCGGCGCTTCGTTCTCCTCCGGTGGCCATTTCTAGCCTTCTTTCGTGTGTGGGGATTAAACATTTCCGGATTGGGCCGAGACTTGCCATGCGGCCTTGGTTTACTACCGGTAGACCGCCTGTCAAGTTTCGGGTCATTTGGACTTCGTTTGATACTCCAACGGTTAACCGAGGGACCGAAAAGGCCTCGTGTGTGTGCAGCCCAACACCCCTCCATTTTGGCCCAAAACCCACCAAACTCAGCTCCATCGTCTCGGTCGTTCGATCACGATCGTGTGGGCGAAAACCGCACCTCATTTGGACTCCCCTAGCTCCCTCTATGCCTATTTAAAGACCCCTCCGTTTTCGGATCTCCCCTCTCCCCCGAAACCCTAGATCCACTCGTCCCCGCGCGCGCCGGACGCCTGCCCTGCCGACGGACATGTCCGGCCTCCCCGTCCGCTGCCACGTGTCGGCCTCCTAGTGGCCGCCGCCAGCCCCACATCGCCGCCTCCCGCCGCCGGGCCCGAGGCCCGGATCCGGCCCTCCCGCGCCGCCCGAGCGGGCCAGTTCACCGCCCCCGCGCCGTGGCCTCTTCCCCCGAGCCGGCCGAGCTCCACCGTGGCAGCTCGCCGCCGACCGCCCCGACCTCGCCGGAGCAGCGCGCGCCACCGCGCCCGAGCTCACCGCCGGCCGCAGCTCGCCCCGGCGTCCGCGCCGCACCTCGCCGGGCTTCCCCCGCGCTCCCCCTCGCCGTCCCCGGTCCCCCCCTCGCCGGCCGCCTCCCCTCGCCGCCGTCCAGGGTCGCCGGCGCCGCCGTCTCGCCGGAGTCCGTCGCGGAGCTACAGTAAACCGCCTCGGGTGAACAGTGCCCGGCCGGATCTGAGATCTGGTTTTTTTTAAGGGTTGACTTTTGACCTAACTCCGTTATGTTTCATGCCATGTTTGACTGCCCATAACTTTGCATCTGTAGCTCCGATTTGGGCGTATGATATGTCAAATTCTTCGTCTCGACGAGTAAATCATTTCATTCCATTGCATCATTTGCATTTGAGGTCATCTGGTTGCCCAAAATACTGTTGGAAGGAGGCATGTTGAGTTAAATTGCAGATCCGTTAATCCAACATGCACTTTTGTCATTTTTGCCATATTTAATCCGTGCATGATATGCCTGTGCCCCTTTGGGATGAATTGTTAAGCGCGTTGTCTTCTTTCCAGAGGTGCCTTCCATGTATTTTTAGGAGGTGTGTGTTGTCTTGTGCAAGCTTGCGAAGAGGGCTACCTGAGATTTCAGATTTCAGGGACTTAGTAGTTTTCACTAAGTCTGAGCCGTTTTAGTTCACGATGCTATATGTCCGGCTTGTTTTCCTAGCGATCCGTGCCTCTTTTGAGGATGATCAGTAAGAGTGATTTGGTATGCTTGTTGTGCTTAATCCATCCATGTCTTTACTTGTTATGTTGGATCACTCTAGGTTGACTCAATCGAGCTCAACTTTTGGATAGTTGCTGTTTTGGGCAGATCGTTAACTCTTTTGCGTTTTTGCCGGAGTGATTGCTAGTGATCCATGCATGCTATGCCATTGTTCTTGCCATGTCTAGCTAGCATTTTGTGCCTTCTTAATGGATATATGCTTGCCTTGCCATGACTTGCACCGTAGTGAGAGCATCGAGCTCGTTTACATGCCTCCGTGAGTTACTATTTCAGCATGTCCCAGTTTTCACTAAGTCTGAACACTGATTGTGTTTCATCGATGTTCGTGTGCTCGGTAGAGTATTTTGTGAACCCTTTTGGCCCCAGGTCATGTTGGGTGTTTTGTTAAGCTTGTTGAGTAGCTCCATGCCATGCTCTTACTTGCCATGTTCAGGTTCTCCTTCATGTTGTTTTGCTGCTCCGAAGAGAGCATCGTGGTCTGAAATTCCAGACTAGCGTTAATTTCGCTAAGTCTGAAATCTGTTTTGCTTATTCAGTTTTGCCATGCTTGTTTGAAGCCCTTAATGGATGAATTTGCCTATGCCTAAGTCATGATGATTTGTTAAGCTTGATGAGTACATCACTGCCATGTATTTTGTTTTCATGTTGGGTGGCTGTAGCATGTTCATTTTGTTGCATTTAGGAGGCATGTTGCTGTAAATTGCAGATCGGTTCGTTTAGTAAACGCTTGCCATTTCTTAACCGTAGCTCCGATTGCCATGATCTTTATATCGTTTTCAGGGGATTTCTTCCCCTCTATCCAGTGGCACACTTGGATTTCCAAGTTGAGGCCAGGGTCATGCATTTCCTGTTACTTGTTGCATTCTTGCACCCCGCATCGCATCCCGCATAGCATATCATCTTTGCATCTTATTGGTTGCCTTTGCACGTGGTTGATTGTATCCTTGTTGCTTGTTTGTGTTGTTGGGTAGAGCCGGGAGACGAGTTCGCTAACGAGGAGCCCGTTGAGTTTGCTTTTGAGGATCCAGTCAATTCTGACAACTGTGCAGGCAAGATGATCACACCCTTGAAATCACTACTATCTTTGCTATGCTAGTTTGCTCGCTCTTTTGCTTTGCCAATGCTACGATGCCTACCACTTGCTTGTCAGCCTCCCAATTGCCATGTTTGAGCCTCTAACCCACCTTTGTCCTAGCAAACCATTGATTGGCTATGTTACCGCTCTGCTCAGCCCTTCTTATAGCGTTGTTAGTTGCAGGAGGAGATTGGAGCCGTTCCTTGTTGGAACATTTATTTACTTGTTGGGATACCACTATATTGCTATGCTATCTTTACTCATCTATATACTTGGTAAAGGGTGGAAGGCTCGGTCTCTCTCCTAGTGTTTTGTTCCACTCTTGCCGCCCTAGTTTCCGTCATATCGGTGTTATGTTCCCGGTTTGTTGCGTCCCTTACGCGGTTGGGCTATAATGGGAACCCCTTGATAGTTCGCCTTGATTAAAGCGTTTCCAGCAATGCCCAACATTGGTTTTACCATTTGCCACCTACCCTTTTCTTTCCCTTGGGTTTCCGGAGCCCGAGGGTCATCTTTATTTGAGCCCCCCCCACGGGCCAGTGCTCCTCTGAGTGTTGGTCCGAACTAGAGCCCCTTGCAGCGCCACCTTGGGGGAACCCGAGGGCTGGTTTTAGTTGTACGGATTGCTTATCTGAGTGTGCCCTGAGAAAGAGATATGTGCAGCTCCTATCGGGATTTGTCGGCGCATTCGGGCGGTGTTGCTGGACTAGTTTTGACCTGTCGAATCATCTTGTTGTACCGGGATACCGAGTCTGATCGGTGGGTCCTGGGTGGAGGTCTATTCCTTCGTTGACCGTGAGAGCTTGTTATGGGCTAAGTTGGGACCCCCCTGCAGGGATTGATCTTTCGAAAGCCGTGCCCGCGGTTATGGGCAGATGGGAATTTGTTAATGTCCGGTTGTAGACAACTTGAACCTAATTAATTAAAATGAATCAACTGCATGTGTTGCCGTGATGGCCTCTTCTCGGCGGAGTCCGGGAAGTGGACACGGAGTTGGGGTTATGTTTGCGTAGTCTGCTCTACTTAGTTATCGCTCGTGCCTTGCCTTCTCTTCTCGCTCTCTTTTGCGAATAAGTTAGCCACCATACATGCTAGTCGCTTGCTGCAGCTCCACTCATATTACCCCCCTTCCTTTCCTATTAAGCTTAAATAGTCTTGATCGCGAGGGTGCGAGATTGCTGAGTCCTTGTGGCTCACAGATTACTATTATACCAGATGCAGGGACCGATGATACTCCTCCGGATGGCGCGTTCGAGCTGAAGTGGGAGTACGACGAGGACTCTCAGCGATACTATGTTTCTTTTCCTGATGATCAGTAGTGGTGCCCGCTCGGGGTTCGATTCAGGGTTTAGTCGCATGTTGGGGGGTCTTTTCTATTTTGGCGCCATAGTCGGGCCATGAGTGTTTGTATGATGGATGCTATTTATGTACCTTGATGTGACGTGGCAAGTGTAAGTCGACTATTACTATTTTCCCCCTTCATATTTATATGTACATGGGTTGTGTGAAGATTGCCTCACTTGCGACTTATGCCTTCAATGTGATTATGCCTCTAAGTCGTGCCTCGACACGTGGGAGATATAGTCGCATCGAGGGTGTTACACTGCCTTCTCCCGCCTTAATTTTTGTACATTAGTTGAGTTTCTGCGCATTTAATGTGCATAATTCAAATTTGAACTACAAGCACATGCTCTAGTGCACCAAAGTTGTTTGAAAATCACATGTGTGTCCTTGGGTGAATTTCTACGTCCCATACAAGAGATGGGAGTGAAATTCAAACATCAGGGCGTCGTGGCTTGGCCGGAAAGATTGAAAAACTTGGTTTTTTAATTCCTGTAAATCCAAAACACGTTTGAAAACGATGAAACTTGGCATGGTGTCATAGCATGACACCAACATGCTGTGGTAATTTTTTTGGCCGAATGGAGACAAGCTTTGGTGTAAGCTTCTTGCAAACCGGAGCTTCCCTCAAGAAGGCTCGTGGTTCCGAGAGGAAATGTGTCAACTCCGTGTGCGAAATGGCATACGTACACTACCTTCTCCCGCCTTAATTTTTTTACACGGGCAGATTAGACCAAATAGAAGCATCGTGCTAAATTTTGGAATTATTCCGGTTTTGTTTGGTCTTTTTATACATTAATTGAGTTTCTGCGCATTTAATGTGCATAATTCAAATTTGAACTACAAGCATATGCTCCAGTGCACCAAAGTTGTTTGGAAAATCACATGTGTGTCCTTGGGTGAATTTCTAGGTCCCATGCAAGAGATGAGAGTGAGATTCAAACATCTGGGCGTCGTGGCTTGGCCGGAAAGATTGAGAAACTTGGTTTTTTAATTCCTGTAAATCCAAAACACGCCTGAAAACGATGAAACTTGGCACGGTGTCATGGCATGGCACCAACATGCAGCGGTACTTTTCGGTCGAATTGGGACAAGCTTTGGCGTAAGCTTCTTGCAAACCAGAGCTTCCCTCAAGAAGGCTCGTGGTTCCGAGAGAGAACATGTCACCTCCGTGTGTGAAATGACATACGTACATTGCCTTCTCCCGCCTTAATTTTTTACACGGGTAGATTAGACCAAATAGAAGTACCATGCTAAATTTTGGAATTATTCCGGGTTCGTTTGACCTTTTTATACATTAATTGAGTTTCTACGCATTTAATGTGCATAATTGAAATTTAAACTACAAGGACATGCTCTAGTGCACCAAAGTTGTTTGAAAAATCACATGTGTGTCCTTAGGTGAATTTCTAGGTCCCATGCAAGAGTTAGGAGTGAAATTCAAACATCTAGGCATCGTGGCTCGGCCGGAAAGATTGAGAAACTTGGTTTTTTAAATCCTGTAAATCCAAAACACGCCTGAAAATCATAAAATTTGGCATTGTGTCATGGCATGGCGCCAACATGCTGCGGTAATTTTTTTGGCCGAATTGGGACAAGCTTTGGTGTAAGTTTCTTGCAAACCGGAGCTTCCCTCAGGAAGGCTCGTGGTTCTGAGAGGGAACGTGTCACCTCCGTGTGCGAAACGACATACGTACACTGCCTTCTCACGCCTTAATTTTTTTACACGGATAGATTAGACCAAATAGAAGTACCGTGCTAAATTTTGGAACTATTCCGGGTTCGTTTGACATTTTTATACATTAATTGAGTTTCTCCACATTTAATGTGCATAATTCAAATTTGAACTACAAGCACAGGCTCCAGTGCACCAGAGTTGTTTGAAAAATCACATGTGTGTCCTTGGGTGAATTTCTAGGTCCCATGCAAGAGATGTGAGTGAAATTAAAACATCTGGGTGTCGTGGCTCGGTCGTAAAGATTGAGAAACTTGGTTTTTTAATTCCTGTAATTCCAAAACACGCCAGAAAATCATGAAACTTGGCATGGTGTCATGACATGGCATCAACATGCTGCGGTAATTTTTTTGGCCGAATTGGGACAAGATTTGGTGTAAGCTTCTTGCAAACCGGAGCTTCCCTCAAGAAGGCTCGTGGTTTCGAGAGGGAACATGCCACCTCCGTGTGTGAAACGACATACGTACACTGCCTTCTCCCGCCTTAATTTTTTTACACAGGCAGATTTGACCAAATAGAAGTACCGTGCTAAATTTTGGAATTATTTCAGGTTCGTTTGGCCTTTTTTATACATTAATTGAGTTTCTGTGCATTTATTGTGCATAATTCAAATTTGAACTATAAGCACAAGCTCCAGTGCACCAAAGTTGTTTGAAAAATCACATGTGTGTCCTTGGGTGAATTTCTAGGTCCCATGCAAGAGATGGGAGTGAAATTCGAATATCTGGGCGCCGTGGCTCGACCGGAAAGATTGAGAAATTTTGTTTTTTAATTCCTGTAATTCCTAAACACGCCTGAAAATCATGAAACTTGGCATGGTGTCATGACATGGCACCAACATGTTGTGGTAATTTTTCTGTCCAATTTGCGAAGGCGTATACATTAACAATAAACAAAGTCATTTTGGAACAAGTGTTGTCACATTACAAATCGGAAACACAAGTATTATTGAAACCGTGGGCGTTCTACTTACCAATTACATGCGGCCACGCGTCCCTTTTTTTATTGGCTAGGAGGTGTCGTGCGGGGTAGCTATTTGAGTACGGGAGGCGTGCGATCAGACCCCTGCACGTGCTCATCGGGAGGGGAGCCCTTTGACCGCTACCCGTCGCACACCTCCCTCCCAACGTCTCCATTAATGGTGCCCAAGCACGTGTTCTATGGCGTGGCTATATGTCTCACTGGACTGAGATTTAAGAGAGAGAAATGAAAATCTGAAAAGAAAGTTTTGCACGTATCTTGATGTAAGATTCGACGGACCTATATAGCATCGACTGTGACTTATAGCAAGCATGATGAATATAAGAACGATGACAGTGGATAATAATTGTCTTACATATTTAGAAACATAATTAAAAAAAGCCACATGCGGCAATGCCCGAAATACACAAGGGCAAAAGAAGAAGGAAGACAACGATCTAGCTCACTGATCTCTACTTTCTTGATGCGTTGCTGCAGGCCGCGGGAACTAGTCTCCGCGGCGAGCGGCGACGAGCTCTTTCTTGTCCTCAAGATGCTGCTTGAGAGCATCCACGGATTCCTCCACCAGCCTTCTATGCTTGATCCGTAGCATGGCATTCTCGTCCATAAGTTTCTCGACGATGACGCCGGTCCTCTTCAACAAAGCAGTGGTCTGCTCCTGCCGCTCCACACTTTCGACGATCTTCTCCCTCAGCAGGTTGCGCTCGGCTCGGAGCTTCAAATTGCTCTCATTTAGTTGTCGGATGACGTCGGTAGACTGTTCGAACGAGGCTTTCAGGTCATCCTGCAACCTCGCCCACCTGGAGATCTGATCCATCTGCCTAAGGACGAGGGCACGCATGCTCCTGTAAGAGTCCTCGCCTGCCCGTGAGACATTTTCTCAGGCCACCGCGGCGCGGGAGGACATCTCTGCCGCATTCGCGGCCTGGCGGGACATCTCTTCTTCTTCCACGGCGCGGCCGGACCACTCTGCTAGATCGACGGCGCAGCGAGACCTCTGTGCTGCTTCGACGGCCCGGCGGGACCTCTCTGCTGCTACGGCCGTGCAGCGGGACATGTTGGCTGCTTTCACGGCGAGGCAGGACATCTCTCGTGCTTCCGCTTCCAGGCTCGCCTCTCCCTGGTGGCAATCTCTCGACCCAGAACTCACGCTGGCCATGGCAGACGCAAGGGAATGATGATGAATGACTTGTTTGTTTTTGACTTTTTGTGGATGAGCAGTTGAGGAGGAATGTGAGGTCATCTTAGAGTAGTAGTATTTATAACCACATAGTAATACGCTCCTAAGTGGGAAACCATTTAGGTTTTGATCGGTTTGAACAGGTTTGCAATTTCGAATGTGACGGGACGTGGCCTCCCTGTTCTTCTAAAAAAATTGTTACGGGACGCATGCTCAAAATTTACTGATGGTTATAAGTGCGGCACTATTCCCGGAAGGCGTAACGTGGGCACATACACGTTCTCGGCCGCGTACGTGGTGTTTGCACCATAGGGTGCACCGCAATAGGCAATGTCAGCACACATCTTGTTCCAACAACCGTGTGCGCTCGTTATTACCATCGCGCACGCTTCTTTTAATTAGAACGTGGGTGCCCATCTAGCGCGCACACGTTGATCTAACTACAAGAAACTTGTTAATACATGACGATCCTTGTCCGTCATAGATCGGCCAAATACTGTCATGTGTGCCCATGCATGACGGATCCGAAATCCATCATGTATATCGCGTCATAATTTGCTATCGTACCTTCCATGACAGTTCTCGGCCGTCATGGATTAGCCCTAGGCCCGCCCGGCCCAAACTAGGATGTGACGGAATAGACTGTCACCGATTTAGATGTCCTCAAGGCAACACAGACCTAACATGGAGTCTACGTGGATCTGACGTGGAGGCTAACATGGCACATCACCCAATTAGGATTTTGGCCCAATAATTTATTTTAGTTATGTCCATTAGCATGTTTATTCAATCAAACCCATAAGCCCTTTTTTCATCCAGTCTGTTTTCTTGATACAGCGCAATATACAACAACCCAATTGTATTCATTCAAAAAATAACATTGGTTCACAAACCAATACAAAGATACACTTGTTCACATACCAATACAGAGATACAACAATCTTAATTTGATTTCAAAAAAAACTAAGCTTATATCGAAACATCGCAAGCACATCTAGAAAGCGCTATAAGATTATTTTCTAATTTTGAGTAACACGACATCCATACAAAAATGCACTAGTAGCTGATTTTAATCTCCAACACTGCAAATCTGCTTCCACGCAGCTAGAAAGAACTTCAATCTCCAGTAACACGTACTAACAGCCAAACCTTCATAGAATCCAAACCTGAAAATAGTAATACTGGAGACATACTTTCTTCATCAATTAAAGATAATTTCTATCAATAAACTTGCTTCTTACATTTAAAATAAAAACACACAAGACGCAAGACCATTGTAGGAAATTAAGTGATCCACTTAGTGATCTTATTATGCTAACAGTATAATTCTTTACAAATCAGAGAACTTCAAGCTAAGCCCTTTAGTACAAAGATGACCTTAATGGTTCAGATTTACTCGAATGCTTTCAGACCATAACCTTCACATCTAGATTAACCACAACCAGGAATTGTGAAGAACAGTCAGATATGTTGGAAGAAAAAAAAGCATGAATTCTCCCATTTATTGATTAGCCTTCAATGCATACAAGGTACATAATCATTTCTACCCACACTTCAATATGAGGTTGGATACAAGGTACACAATTATTCCGGACCAATAAAGTTTAGCGTTTATACTTTGAGCCTAAATTGTTTCAAATTTTATATTGTAGTATCGGCACTTGAAATTTTATACATGTTTTTTTCCAGATTATTGTCTCTGCAATAAAATGAACAAGGAAAAGTACTCTAAAAACAGTACATGACAATTATTTATGCTCGGGACTAGGGATTTCCCACTTGACCAGTATTGAGAGACTATTATTTATAACATCAAACAATAATGAAATGAATCAGTATATTTGTAAACAAGGTGATGGCAGCAGGAATTGAAAGCCTTCAGCATATGTAGCAAACATTCATCAGCTTGCATAAGAACTACAAACTTTATTTATTTCATGGCTTAAGCAATTACTTAATGGTTAACAAAATATAAGCAGAATCAGAACCCATGAACACCAGGAGATTGCAACTCAAGTAGTATATCGACGCAATGCATGATATCAGGGGCATGGTCCAACACAGATTTTATGCACACAGATATATCCGTGCAGTTATAATTTTAAAGGAACCACACAATAATCCACACCTTGAAACTCACAACGGATCACACCTTGAACAACTCAAAATCTACCACCTGATTAGTTCACATCAAGAATAAGACAATAGGAAGAATGGAACGGAATCAAGCTCAAACTGTTCTGCTTGAGAACGGCAGCGTCGGCGTCCATCAGGTTGGAGATGTGCACTCTATAATGTGCAAAGCAAAGATATTAGTGTGACAATTGGTTGTGCAGTTTCATTTCACTATTACTAAAATGCAAATGTTGTCTCAACTGAACTGAATTTTTAAAGTACTATGCTTTCCCAAATGTCTAAATATTTACTAACTGAATTCTTAAAGAATTTAGTCAAATGCATACTAACTGAGCAAAGAAGCAACAATGTACAATGGGTAGCCGCACAGTACTTTCCCTTTCTCCACGATGTACTTGAAGTTTGTCATGGATAAAGTAACAAGTATCTATTTACTATTTGAAATTAATGAACTAACATCAGAAACCTGTAGCTGTGCAACATTGACCATCCTTTGTATTAACTAGGACATATTTCCATGCGTTGCAGTGGGAAAATAAAACCTTAAACATTTGTCCATTGTCACAAGTGTTCTACCATTATCATATCCATTCCAGATGGTAATATTCCAGAAATTCATTCACAAATGGATGCTTTATAAATGAGCTTCTCCATGGGTGTTCGTATGTTCAAAAGTTCAGTTTATAAATGGTTTTGTTTTTGTGGGGAGATCATTATATGGACAGAAGAGCCTTGGCTTCAGACTTATGATGCAACCTCATTGTCATGTTATACTAACTTCTGAATTTATGGGACATGCATATGTCCAGCAAAAATACTGAGTAGCTTCCCTGATCAAATCTTGACTTGAGGAAAGAGAGCATGCACATAACTCATTATGAAAGAAAGGATCTATAGAAGTACAGTACACAAGCCATTGACCTTATCAAGAGAAGCTACCTGAAAATATTTCATGGCCTTAGAAAAGAGATCAGGCATACCCCTCAGTATGCAGGAAATGCCTATAAAATAAGCATGCAAGTAAATTTCATATATGTACAAATCAGCTATTCGACATTTTTACTGCAGCAGTAAATGAACCAACTTCTTCTTCCAATAACCACTTAGCATTTTGTGAATGTACCTTTTCTTGATAACCAATTATGAACATGTAAATAACTTCAGTAGTTTGTTCACAGATACATCAGTTTCAAAACATTGACTAATTTAGGAACAACAAGTAAAATAAAAACAGATGCAATAGAGGGGGGGAGGCGGAGGTACAAGTGCTCACTAAAGAGGTTCGTTGGTGATGCAGCTGTCGAGGTGCAGGACGACCACCACCATCGCGCGGCAGGAGGTTGCCACAGGATGCACGGCCGCGCCGGAGACACGACAGAGGAGGTCGGCGTCGCCACCGTCTAGCCCAACATGCGCGAGCGCACATCTAGGAGGCGGAGAGGGCGCGATTGGGTGCGTTGTACGACGGAGAGGAGCCACCGGAGACGCACCAGCGATGGACGCGATGCCGCAGCCGAAACCCTAGCCACGGGCTAGAGGTCATGGGCTAGCGCTAGAGACCGAGAACGGCATATCCAGTCGGACTGGAGGACGAAGGGGTCGGAGACTAGCTCGTCGGTGCGCTGCGCAGTGGCGGACGTCGCCGGAATCGGCGTGCATTGGTCGCGGCGCGAGGGGTCGCTAGGGAGAGAGAAAGAGTGTGAGTTGGGTTGCGAGAGGGGCGTATGACTGGGGAATCAGGCGGATCTGACACCTGCCGGAGCTGCGTGGTGAGGGGACGGTAGGGGGAGGGCCAGCGGCGAGTAGTGGGGGGGATGGGAAGAGGTGGGTGGCGGCGATGGGAAATCGGGAGGGGATGTGTGGAGGAGGGAGATAGGAGGGGGCCGAGGAGAGAGTGTGTGTTAGGGCTAGCCTTTTATATGGGTAACGGTTGGGCGGGCTCTAGCGGGCTTAGGCGGGCTTGCAAGGCTGTACCAGATTGTCCATGACAGTTTTTGAAATTGTCACCGCAAATCTGTCATGAACTAACAAGTTTCTTGTAGTGTATTTATCTGTTTCAGTTTGTTGTGGCTAATCGCAAACGGTTCATCCATGTGAAGTGTATGCCATCAATCGCAGACACTTTGATCTGGCTGACCCGTTTCTGTTCTGTTGCCTAATCGCAAACAGTTAATCCTTCTGAAGCGTATGCCCTCAATCACACACACCTTGATCTGGCTGACCGTTTCTTTTGTGTTTCCTAATCACAAACAGTCCATCTGAGTGAACCGTATGCTCTATATCGCACACGCCTTCATCAAGCTTCCCGTTTCTTTTGTTCCGCCTCATCGCAAACAGTCCGTTGGACTGAACCGTATGACCTAGATTGCACACGCAACTAAAATCTAAACCGTGTTTGATGGCTCCTCCATCGCAAAAGTTTTGCACCTTTTTTGATGGTTCTTTTACACCACCAATTGCGATTATTGCATCGCACACAGTTTCGTCGAAGGGTCTCTGATCGTAGTGTCGCGTTAGCAGCATCCTGCAGTAGTGAAAGAAGAGTTGTATATGATACAACCAGAAGTTTTTGTCAATCCTAAAGGTGCTAACAAAATGTGCAAGCTCTAGCGATCCATCTATGGACTGGTGCAAGCATCTCGGAGTTGGAATATACGCTTTGATAAGTTGATCAAAGCATATAGTTTTATACAGACTTGCGGTAAAGCCTGTATTTACAAGAAAGTGAGTGGGAGCACTACAACCTTTCTGATAAGTATATCTGAATGACATATTGTTGATCGGAAATGATGTAGAATTTTCTGGAAAGCATAAAGGAGTGTTTGAGAGGAGTTTTTCAAAGAAAGACCACGGTGAAGCTGCTTACATATTGGGCATCAAGATCTATAGAGATAGATCAAGACGCTTGATAAGATTTTTCAGTGAGTACATACCTTGGCAATATTTTTGAAGTAGTTCGAAATGGAACAGTCAAAGAAGGAGTTCTTGCCTGTATTGCAAGGTGTAAAGTTGAGTAAGATTCAAAACACGACCACGACAGAAAATAGAAAGAGAATGAAAGCCATTCCCTATGCCTCAGCCATAGGTTCTACAAAGTATGCTATGCTGTGTACCAAAT
The DNA here is from genome assembly GCA_034509565.1 of Triticum monococcum. Classification (NCBI taxonomy): domain Eukaryota; kingdom Viridiplantae; phylum Streptophyta; class Magnoliopsida; order Poales; family Poaceae; genus Triticum; species Triticum monococcum. Next base: position 496,618,803 of record CM067845.1, on the reverse strand, counting down.
CTATTGTCTACCTTGCCATGAGTTTTGCAAGGGGGTATGATATTGATCCCGGAGTGGATCACTTCACAGCGGTCAAAATTATCCTTAGAAGACTAAGGAGATATTTCTCGGTTATGGAGGTGACAAAGAGTTCGTCGTAAAGAGTTACGCCAATGCAAGCTTTTACACCAATTCGGATGACTCTGAGTCTCAATCTGGATACATATTGAAAGTGGGAGCAATTAGCTAGAGTAGCTCCATGCAGAGCATTGTAGACATAGAAAATTTGCAAAATACATACGGCTCTGAATATGACAGACCCATTAACTAAGCTTCTCTCACAAGCAAAACATGATCACACCTTAATACTCTTTGGGTGTTAATCACATAGCGATGTGAACAAGATTATTGACTCTAGTAAAATCCTTTGGGTATTAGTCACATGGCAATGTGAACTAATCACATGGTGATGTGAACTATTGGTGTTAAATCACATGGCGGTGTGAACTAGATTATTGACTCTAGTGCAAGTGGGAGTCTGAAGGAAATATGCCCTAGAGGCAATAATAAAGTTGTTATTTATATTTCCTTATGTCATGATAAATGTTTATTATTCATACTAGAATTGTATTAACCGGAGACTTAGTACATGTGTGAATACATAGACAAAATAGAGTGTCCCTAGTATGCCTCTACTTGACTAGCTCGTTAATCAAAGATGGTTATGTTTTCTGACCATAGACATGTGTTGTCATTTGATGAACGGGATCACATCATTAGAGAATGATGTGATGGACAAGACCCATCCGTTAGCTTAGCATAATGATCGTTTAGTTTTATTGCTATTGCTTTCATCATGACTTATACATGTTCCTCTAACTATGAGATTATGCAACTCCCGAATACCGGAGGAACACCTCGTGTGCTATCAAACATCACAACGTAACTGGTTGATTATAAAGATGCTCTACAGATGTCTCCGAAGGTGTTTGTTGGGTTGGCATAGATCAAGATTAGGATTTTTCACTCCCGTGTATCGGAGAGGTATCTCTGGGCCCCCTCGGTAATGCTCATCACTATAAGCCTTGCAAGCAATGTGACTAATGAGTTAGTTGTGGGATGATACATTACGGAACGAGTAAAGAGACTTGCCGATAATGAGATTGAACTAGGTATGATGATACCGACGATCGAATCTCAGGCAAGTAACATACCGATGGCAAAGGGAACAACGTATGTTGTTATGCATTTTGACCGATAAAGATCTTCGTAGAATATGTAGGAACCAATATGAGCATCCAGGTTCCGCTATTGGTTATTGACCGGAGATGTGTCTCGGTCATATCTACATAGTTCTCGAACCCGTAGGGTCCGCACGCTTGACGTTTGATGACGATTCGTATTATGAGTTTATGTGATTTGATGTACCGAAGGTTGTTCAGAGTCCCGGATGAGATCACGGACATGAAGAGGAGTCTCGAAATGGTCGAGACATAAAGATTCATATATTGTAAGGCTACATTCGGATACCAGAATGGTTCGGGTCATTTTAGATAAGTTTCGGTGGCCATCTTCATCATCTCGGCGCTCTCCATGACGAGGAGGGAGTAGTTCACCCTCGGGGCTGAGGGTATGTACCAGTAGCTATGTGTTTGATCTCTCTCTCTCTCTCTCTCTCTCTCTCTCTCGTGTTCTTGATTCGTCACGATCTTGATGTATCGCGAGCTTTGCTATTATAGTTGGATCTTATGATGTTTCTCCCCCTCTACTCTCTTGTGATGGATTGAGTTTTCCCTTTGAAGTTATCTTATCAGATTGAGTCTTTAAGGATTTGAGAACACTTGATGTATGTCTTGCATGTGCTTATCTTTGGTAACAATGGGATATCACGTGATCCACTTCATGTATGTTTTGGTGATCAACTTGCGAGTTCCATGACCTCGTGAACTTATGCATAGGGGTTGACACACGTTTTCGTCTTGACTCTCCGGTAGAAACTTTGGGGCACTCATTGAAGTTCTTTGTGTTGGTTGAATAGAAGAATTTGAGATTGTGCGATGCATATCGTATAATCATACCCACGGATACTTGAGGTGACATTGGAGTATCTAGGTGACATTAGGGTTTTGGTTGATTTGTGTCTTAAGGTGTTATTCTAGTACGAACTCTAGGATAGATTGAACGGAAAGAATAGCTTCGTGTTATTTTACTACGGACTCTTGAATAGATCGATCAGAAAGGATAACTTTGAGGTGGTTCCATACCCTACAATAATCTCTTTGTTTGTTCTCCGCTATTAGTGACTTTGGAGTGACTCTTTGTTGCATGTTGAGGGATAGTTATATAATCCAATTATGTTATTATTGTTGAGAGAACTTGCACTAGTGAAAGTATGAACCCTAGGTCTTGTTTCAACGCATTGCAGTACCGTTTTTGCTCACTTTTATCATTAGTTATCTTGCTGTTTTTTATATTTTCAGATTACAAAAACCTATATCTACCATCCATATTGCACTTGTATCACCATCTATTCGCCGAACTAGTGCACCTATACAATTTATCATTGTATTGGGTGTGTTGGGGACACAAGAGACTCTTTGTTATTTGGTTGCAGGGTTGCTTGAGAGAGACCATCTTCATCCTACGCCTCCCACGGATTGATAAACCTTAGGTCATCCACATGAGGGAAATTTGCTACTGTCGTACAAACCTCTGCACTTGGAGGCCCAACAACGTCTACAAGAAGAAGGTTGTGTAGTAGACATCAAGATCTTTTCTGGCACAGTTGCTGGGGAGGTTAGCGCTTGAAGGTATATATTTAGATCTTGAAATTGAATCTTTTTGTTTCTTGTTTTATCACTAGTTTAGTCTATAAAAGAAAATTACAAAAAAAATGGAATTGAGGGTACCTCATATGCTTCATATTTTTAATATCTTTCATGAAAATAAGGATTCTGATAATTTTGCCAAAATGCTAGAAGAAGAATGCATTAAAATGTTTGGCACTAAATTTTTGAATGATGAGCATGATTGCAATGTTGTTAGTACGAACTCTTTGAATATCCATAGTACTAATGATGATTGCTCTAGTCATGATGAAAATGTCTCTTATAAGCATGTCAATTTTTATGGAGTGCATTTAAATTTTCTTAGCCATCCTCGTGAACTTTGCAATGAACATGGTCATTTAAATATCCAATGCAAATTGTTTCATGATCGAATCATGTCCAAAAATTGTGATGACTTGATTTCCCTTGAACATCATAATGAACTTAGTTTGCTTCTGGGTTATGAAGAAATGAAACGTATAACTAAGGATATTCCAGAATTTGCCCTTGATAAAGTTCTTGATTTTGATCTAGAGAAAATTTATATGTATTGTGCGCTGAATTGCATTGATAATCCTTATATTGTCAATTACATAAAGTCAAGAAAACAATTAGAAGATGAAGAGAATGTTGGGTAACGTAGTAATTTCAAAAAAAATTCCTACGCACACGCAAGATCATGGTGATGCATAGCAACGAGAGGGGAGAGTGTTGTCTACGTACCCTCGTAGACCGAAGCGGAAGCGTTGACGCAGCATAGAGGAAGTAGTCGTACGTCTTCCCGATCCGACCGATCCAAGCACCGTTACTCCGGCACCTCCGAGTTCTTAGCACACGTACAACTCGATGACGCTCCCCGGGCTCCGATCCAGCAAAGCTTCGGGGATGAGTTCCGTCAGCACAACGGCGTGGTGACGATGATGATGTACTACCAACGCAGGGCTTCGCCTAAGCACTACAACGATATGACCGAGGTGGAATATGGTGGAAGGGGGCACCGCACATGGCTAAGGAACGATCACGTTGATCAATTGTGTGTTCTAGGGTGCCCCCTTGCCTCCGTATATAAAGGATCCAAGGGGGGTGCGGCCGGCCCTATGGAGGCGCGCAGGAGGAGTCCTACTCCTACCGGGAGTAGGACTCCCCTCCCTTTCCTTGTCCAACTAGGAGAGGTGGAGGGAGAATAGGAAAGGGGGGCGCCACCCCTCCCTCCTTGTCCAATTCAGAATAGGGGGAGAGGTGGCACGCGGCCTGCCCTGGCAGCCCCTTCCTCTTCTCCACAATAGGCCCATGTGGCCCATTAACCCCCCCCCCCCGGGGGGGGGGGTTCCGGTAACCCCCCGGTGCTCCGGTTTTATCCGAAAATACTCCGGAATCCTTCCGGTGTCCGAATATAGTCATCCAATATATCAATCTTTATGTCTCGACCATTTCGAGACTCCTCGTCATGTCCGTGATCACATCCGGGACTCCGAACTAACTTCGGTACATCAAAATGCATAAACTCATAATAACTGTCATCGTAACGTTAAGCGTGCGGACCCTACGGTTCGAGAACAATGTAGACATGACCTAGACACGTCTCTGGTCAATAACCAATAGCGGGACCTGGATGCCCATATTGGCTCCTACATATTCTGCGAAGATCTTTATCGGTCAGACCGCATAACAACATACGTTGTTCCCTTTGTCATCGGTATGTTACTTGCCCGAGATTCAATCATCGATATCCAATACCTAGTTCAATCTCGTTACCGACAAGTCTCTTTACTCGTTCCGTAATACATCATCTCTCAACTAACTCATTAGTTGTAATGCTTGCAAGGCTTATGTGATGTGCATTACCGAGAGGGCCCAGAGATACCTCTCCGACAATCGGAGTGACAAATCCTAATCTCGAAATACGCCAACCCAACATCTACCTTTGGAGACACCTATAGAGCACCTTTATAATCACCCAGTTATGTTGTGACGTTTGGTAGCACACAAAGTGTTCCTCCGGTAAATGGGAGTTGCATAATCTCATAGTCATAGGAACATGTATAAGTCATGAAGAAAGCAACAGCAACATACTAAACGATCAGGTGCTAAGCTAATGGAATGGGTCATGTCAATCAGATCATTCAACTAATGATGTGACCTCGTTAATCAAATAACAACTCTTTGTTCATGGTTAGGAAACATAACCATCTTTGCTAACCATGTGTGAATACATAGACAAACAGAGTGTCACTAGTATGCCTCTACTTGACTAGCTCGTTAATCAAAGATGGTTAAGTTTCCTGACCATGAACAGTGTGTTGTTATTTGATTAACGAGGTCGCATCATTAGTTGAATGATCTGATTGACATGGCCCATTTCATCAGCTTAGCACTCGATCGTTTAGTATGTTGCTATTGCTTTCTTCATGACTTATACAAGTTCCTATGACTATGAGATTATGCAACTCCCGTTTGCCGGAGGAACACTTTGGGTGCTACCAAACGTCACAACGTAACTGGGTGATTATAAAGGAGTACTATAGGTGTCTCCAAATGGTAGATGTTGGGTTGGCGTATTTCAAGATTAGGATTTGTCACTCTGATTGTCGGAGAGGTATCTCTGGGCCCTCTCGGTAATGCACAATACACAAGCCTTGCAAGCATTGCAACTAATGAGTTAGTTGCGAGATGATGTATTACCGAACGAGTAAAGAGACTTGCCGGTAACGAGATTGAACTAGGTATTGGATACCGACGATCGAATCTCGGGCAAGTAACATACCGATGACAAAGGGAACAACGTATGTTGTTATGCGGTCTGACCGATAAAGATCTTCGTAGAATATGTAGAAACCAATATGGGCATCCAGGTCCCGCTATTGGTTATTGACCGCAGACGTGTCTCGGTCATGTCTACATTATTCTCGAACCGTAGGGTCCGCACGCTTAACGTTACGATGACAGTTATTATGAGTTTATGCATTTTGATGTACCGAAGGTTGTTCGGAGTCCCAGATGTGATCACGGACATGACGAGGAGTCTCGAAATGGTCGAGACATAAAGATTGATATATTGGAAGCCTATGTTTGGACATCGGAAGTGTTCCGGGTGAAATCGGGATTTTACCGGATCACCGGGAGGTTACCGGAACCCCCCGGGAGCCATATGGGCCTTCATGGGCCTTAGTGGAAAAGAGAAAAGGGGCAGCCCATAGCTGGCCGCGCGCCCCCCCCCCTTCCCTTAGTCCTATTAGGACTAGGAGAAGGGGCCGGCCCCCCTCTCTCTCTTTTCCCCCTTGGGAATCCTAGTTGGAATAGGATTGAGGGGGGGAGTCCTACTCCCGGTAGGAGTAGGACTCCTCCCGCGCCCTCTCCCTGGCCGGCACACCCCTCCCCCTTGGATCCTTTATATACGGGGGCAGGGGGGACCTCTAGACACACAAGTTGATCATTGAGATCGTTCCTTAGCCGTGTGCGGTGCCCCCTGCCACCAAATTCCACCTCGATCATATCGTTGTAGTGCTTAGGCGAAGCCCTGCGTCGGTAGTACATCAAGATCGTCACCACGCCGTCGTGCTGACGGAACTCTTCCTCAACGCTTTGCTGGATCGGAGCCCGAGGATCGTCATCGAGCTGAACGTGTGCTAAGAACTCGGAGGTGCCGGAGTAATGGTGCTTGGATCGGTCGGATTGGGAAGAAGACGTACGACTACTTCCTCTACGTTGTGTCAACGCTTCCGTTGCGATCTATGAGGGTACGTAGATCAGACTCTCCCCCTCGTTGCTATGCATCACCATGATATTGCGTGTGCGTAGGAAATTTTTTGAAATTACTACGTTCCCCAACAGTGGCATCAGAGCCTAGGTTTTATGGTTTGATGTTATTTGCACGAGTAGAACACAAGTGAGTTGTGGGCGATACAAGTCATACTGCCTACCAGCATGTCATACTTTGGTTCGGCGGTATTGTTGGATGAGACAACCTGGACCAACCTTACGCGTACGCTTACGCGAGACCGGTTCCCTCGACGTGCTTTGCACATAGATGGCTTGCGAGCGACTGTCTCTCCAACTTTAGTTGAACCGAGTATGGCTACGCCCGGTCCTTGAGAAGGTTAAAACGGAGTCTATTTGACAAACTATCGTTGTGGTTTTGATGCGTAGGTGAGATGAGTTCTTGCTTAAGCCCGTAGCAGCCACGTAAAACTTGCAACAACAAAGTAGAGGACGTCTAACTTGTTTTTGCAGGGCATGTTGTGATGTGATATGGTCAATACATGATGCTAAATTTTATTATATGAGATGATCATGTTTTGTAAGCGAGTTATCGGCAACTGGCAGGAGCCATATGGTTGTCGCTTCATTGTATGCAATGCAATCGCGATGTAATGCTTTACTTTATCACTAAGCGGTAGCGATAGTCGTGGAAGCATAAGATTGGCGAGACGACAACGATGCTACGATGGAGATCAAGGTGTCGCGCCGGTGACGATGGTGATCATAACGGTGCTTCAGAGATGGAGATCACAAGCACAAGATGATGATGGCCATATCATATCACTTATATTGATTGCATGTGATGTTTATCTTTTATGCGTCTTATCTTGCTTTGATTGACGGTAGCATTATAAGATGATCTCTCACTAAATTATCAAGAAGTGTTCTCCCTGAGTATGCACCGTTGCGAAAGTTCTTCGTGCTGAGACACCACGTGATGATCGGGTGTGATAGGCTCTACGTTCAAATACAACGGGTGCAAAACAGTTGCACACGCGGAATACTCAGGTTAGACTTGACGAGCCAAGCATATACAGATATGGCCTCGGAACACGGAGACCGAAAGGTCGAGCGTGAATCATATAGTAGATATGATCAACATAATGATGTTCACCGATAAAACTACTCCATCTCACGTGATGATCGGACATGGTTTAGTTGATTTGGATCACGTGATCACTTAGAGGATTAGAGGGATGTCTATCTAAGTGGGAGTTCTTAAGTAATATGATTAATTGAACTTAAATTTATCATGAACTTAGTACCTGATAGTATCTTGCTTGTTTATGTTGATTGTAGATAGATGGCTCATGCTGTTGTTCCGTTGAATTTTAATGCGTTCCTTGAGAAAGCAAAGTTGAAAGATGATGGTAGCAATTACACTGACTGGGTCCGTAACTTGAGGATTATCCTCATTGCTGCACAGAAGAATTACGTCCTGGAAGCACCGCTGGGTGCCAGGCCTGCTGCTGGAGCAACACCAGATGTTATGAACGTCTGGCAGAGCAAAGCTGATGACTACTCGATAGTTCAGTGTGCCATGCTTTACGGCTTAGAATCGGGACTTCAACGACGTTTTGAATGTCATGGAGCATATGAGATGTTTCAGGAGTTGAAGTTAATATTTCAAGCAAATGCCCGGATTGAGAGATATGAAGTCTCCAATAAGTTCTATAGCTGCAAGATGGAGGAGAACAGTTCTGTCAGTGAGCATATACTCAAAATGTCTGGGTATAACAATCACTTGATTCAGATGGGAGTTAATCTTCCAGATGATTGTGTCATTGACAGAATTCTCCAATCACTGCCACCAAGCTACAAGAGCTTCGTGATGAACTATAATATGCAAGGGATGAACAAGACTATTCCCGAGCTCTTCGCAATGCTGAAAGCTGCGAAGGTAGAAATCAAGAAGGAGCATCAAGTGTTGATGGTTAACAAGACCACTAGTTTCAAGAAAAAGGGCAAAGGGAAGAAGAAGGGGAACTTCAAAAAGAACGGCAAGAAAGTTGCTGCTCAAGAAAAGAAGCCCAAGTCTGGACCTAAGCCTGAAACTGAGTGCTTCTACTGCAAGCAGACTGGTCACTGGAAGCAGAACTGCCCCAAGTATTTGGCGGATAAGAAGGATGGCAAGGTGAACAAAGGTATATGTGATATACATGTTATTGATGTGTACCTTACTAATACTCGCAGTAGCACCTGGGTATTTGATACTGGTTTTGTTGCTAATATTTGCAACTCGAAACAGGGACTACGGATTAAGCGAAGATTAGCTAAGGACGAGGTGACGATGCGCGTGGGAAACGGTTCCAAAGTCGATGTGATCGCGGTCGGCACGCTACCTCTACATCTACCTTCGGGATTAATATTAGACCTAAATAATTGTTATTTGGTGCCAGCGTTGAGCATGAACATTATATCTGGATCTTGTTTAATGCGAGACGGTTATTCATTTAAATCAGAGAATAATGGTTGTTCTATTTATATGAGTAATATCTTTTATGGTCATGCACACTTGAAGAGTGGTCTATTCTTGTTAAATCTCGATAGTAGTGATACACATATTCATAATGTAGAAGCCAAAAGATGCAGAGTTGATAATGATAGTGCAACTTATTTGTGGCACTGCCGTTTAGGTCATATCGGTGTAAAGCGCATGAAGAAACTCCATACTGATGGACTTTTGGAACCACTTGATTATGAATCACTTGGTACTTGCGAACCGTGCCTCATGGGCAAGATGACTAAAACACCGTTCTCCGGTACTATGGAGAGAGCAACAGATTTATTGGAAATCATACATACCGATGTATGTGGTCCGATGAATATTGAGGCTCGTGGCGGATATCGTTATTTTCTCACCTTCACAGATGATTTAAGCAGATATGGGTATATCTACTTAATGAAACACAAGTCTAAAACATTTGAAAAGTTCAAGGAATTTCAGAGTGAAGTTGAAAATCATCGTAACAAGAAAAAAAAGTTTCTACGATCTGATCGTGGAGGAGAATATTTGAGTTATGAGTTTGGTATACATTTGAAAAATTGTGGAATAGTTTCGCAACTCAGGCCACCCGGAACACCACAGCGTAATGGTGTGTCCGAACATCGTAATCGTACTTTACTAGATATGGTACGATCTATGATGTCTCTTACTGATTTACCGCTATCGTTTTGGGGGTACGCTTTAGAGACCGCCGCATTCACGTTAAATAGGGCACCATCAAAATCCGTTGAGACGACGCCTTATGAACTGTGGTTTGGCAAGAAACCAAAGTTGTCGTTTCTTAAAGTTTGGGGTTGTGATGCTTATGTGAAAAAGCTTCAACCTGATAAGCTCGAACCCAAATCGGAGAAATGTGTCTTCATAGGATATCCAAAGGAAACTATTGGATACACCTTCTATCACAGATCCGAAGGCAAGACTTTTGTTGCTAAATTTAGAAAATTTCTTGAGAAGGAGTTTCTCTCGAAAGAAGTGAGTGGGAGGAAAGTAGAACTTGACGAGGTAACTGTACCCGCTCCCTTATTAGAAAGTAGTACATCACAGAAAACTGTTTCTACGACACCTACACCAATAAGTGAGGAAGTTAATGATAATGATCATGAAACTTCAGAACAAGATACTACTGAACCTCGTAGATCAACCAGAGCAAGATCCGCGCCAGAGTGGTACAGTAATCCAGTTCTGGAAGTCATGCTACTAGATCATGATGAACCTATGAACAATGAAGAAGCGATGGTGAGCCCAGATTCCGCAAAGTGGCTTGAGGCCATGAAATCTGAGATGGGATCCATGTATGAGAACAAAGTATGGACTTTGGTTGACTTGCCCGATGATCGGCAAGCAATTGAGAATAAATGGATCTTCAAGAAAAAGACTGACGCAGACGGTAATGTTACTGTCTATAAAGCTCGACTTGTTGCAAAAGGTTTTCGACAAGTTCAAGGGGTTGACTACGATGAGACCTTCTCACCTGTAGCGATGCTTAAGTCTGTCCGAATCATGTTAGCAATTGCCGCGTTTTATGATTATGAAATATGGCAGATGGATGTCAAAACTGCACTCCTGAATGGATTTCTGGAAGAAGAGTTGTATATGATGCAACCGGAAGGTTTTGTCGATCCAAAGGGAGCTAACAAAGTGTGCAAACTCCAGCGATCCATTTATGGACTGGTGCAAGCCTCTCGGAGTTGGAATAAACGCTTTGATAGTGTGATCAAAGCATTTGGTTTTATATAGACTTTTGGAGAAGCCTGTATTTACAAGAAAGTGAGTGGGAGCTCGGTAGCATTTCTGATATTATATGTGGATGACATATTGCTGATTGGAAATGATATAGAATTTCTGGATAGCATAAAGGGATACTTGAATAAGAGTTTTTCAATGAAAGACCTCGGTGAAGCTGCTTACATATTGGGCATTAAGATCTATAGAGATAGATCAAGACGCTTAATTGGACTTTCACAAAGCACATACCTTGACAAAGTTTTGAAGAAGTTCAAAATGGATCAAGCAAAGAAAGGGTTCTTGCCTGTGTTACAAGGTGTGAAATTGAGTAAGACTCAATGCCCGACCACTGCAGAAGATAGAGAGAAAATGAAAGGTGTTCCCTATGCTTCAGCCATAGGCTCTATCATGTATGCAATGCTGTGTACCAGACCTGATGTGTGCCTTGCTATAAGCCTAGCAGGGAGGTACCAAAGTAATCCAGGAGTGGATCGCTGGACAGCGGTCAAGAACATCCTGAAATACCTGAAAAGGACTAAGGATATGTTTCTCGTTTATGGAGGTGACAAAGAGCTCATCGTAAATGGTTATGTTGATGCAAGCTTTGACACTGATCCGGACGATTCTAAATCGCAAACCGGATACGTGTTTACTTTAAACGGTGGAGTTGTCAGTTGGTGCAGTTCTAAACAAAGCATCGTAGCGGGATCTACATGTGAAGCGAAGTACATAGCTGCTTCGGAAGCAGCGAACGAAGGAGTCTGGATGAAGGAGTTCATATCTGATCTAGGTGTCATACCTAGTGCATCGGGTCCAATGAAAATCTTTTGTGACAATACTGGTGCAATTGCTTTGGCAAAGGAATCCAGATTTCACAAAAGGACCAAACACATCAAGAGACGCTTCAATTCCATCCGGGATCTAGTCCAGGTGGGAGACATAGAGATTTGCAAGATACATGCGGATCTGAATGTTGCAGACCCGTTGACTAAGCCTCTTCCACGAGCAAAACATGATCAGCACCAAGGCTCCATGTGTGTTAGAATCATTACTGTGTAATCTAGATTATTGACTCTAGTGCAAGTGGGAGACTGAAGGAAATATGCCCTAGAGGCAATAATAAAGTTATTATTTATTTCCTTATATCATGATAAATGTTTATTATTCATGCTAGAATTGTATTAACCGGAAACATAATACATGTGTGAATACATAGACAAACAGAGTGTCACTAGTATGCCTCTACTTGACTAGCTCGTTAATCAAAGATGGTTAAGTTTCCTGGCCATGAACAATGTGTTGTTATTTGATTAACGAGGTCACATCATTAGTTGAATGATCTGATTGACATGACCCATTTCATTAGCTTAGCACTCGATCGTTTAGTATGTTGCTATTGCTTTCTTCATGACTTATACAAGTTCCTATGACTATGAGATTATGCAACTCCCGTTTGCCGGAGGAACACTTTGGGTGCTACCAAACGTCACAACGTAACTGGGTGATTATAAAGGAGTACTACAGGTGTCTCCAAATAGTAGATGTTGGGTTGGCGTATTTCAAGATTAGGATTTGTCACTCCGATTGTCGGAGAGGTATCTCTGGGCCCTCTCGGTAATGCACAATACACAAGCCTTGCAAGCATTGCAACTAATGAGTTAGTTGCGAGATGATGTATTATAGAACGAGTAAAGGACTTGCCGGTAACGAGATTGAACTAGGTATTGGATACGATGATCGAATCTCGGGCAAGTAACATACCGATGACAAAGGGAGCAACGTATGTTGTTATGCAGTCTGACCGATAAAGATCTTCGTAGAATATGTAGGAACCAATATGGGCATCCAGGTCCCGCTATTGGTTATTGACCGGAGACGTGTCTCGGTCACGTCTACATTATTCTCGAACCGTAGGGTCCGCACGCTTAACGTTACGATGACAGTTATTATGAGTTTATGCATTTTGATGTACCGAAGGTTGTTCAGAGTCCCGGATGTGATCACGGACATGACGAGGAGTCTCGAAATGGTCGAGACATAAAGATTGATATATTGGAAGCCTATGTTTGGACATCGGAAGTGTTCCGGGTGAAATCGGGATTTTACCGGATCACCGGGAGGTTACCGGAACCCCCCGGGAGCCATATGGGCCTTCATGGGCCTTAGTGGAAAAGAGAAAAGGGGCATCCCATAGCTGGCCGCGCGCCCCCCCTTCCCTTAGTCCTATTAGGACTAGGAGAAGGGGTCGGCCCCCCTCTCTCTCTCTTTTCCCCCTTGGGAATCCTAGTTGGAATAGGATTGAGGGGGGGACTCCTACTCCCGGTAGGAGTAGGACTCCTCCCGCGCCCTCTCCCTGGCCGGCGCACCCCTCCCCCTTGGATCCTTTATATACGGGGGCAGGGGGCACCTCTAGACACACAAGTTGATCATTGAGATCGTTCCTTAGCCGTGTGCGGTGCCCCCTGCCACCAAATTCCACCTCGATCATATCGTTGTAGTGCTTAGGCGAAGCCCTGCGTCGGTAGTACATCAAGATCGTCACCATGCCGTCGTGCTGACGGAACTCTTCCTCGACGCTTTGCTGGATCGGAGCCCGAGGATCGTCATCGAGCTGAACGTGTGCTAAGAACTCGAAGGTGCCGGAGTAACGGTGCTTGGATCGGTCGAATCGGGAAGAAGACATACGACTACTTCCTCTACGTTGTGTCAACGCTTCCGTTGCGATCTACAAGGGTACGTAGATCAGACTCTCCCCCTCATTGCTATGCATCACCATGATCTTGCGTGTGCGTAGGAAAATTTTTGAAATTACTACGTTCCCCAGCAACTTTTTCTACAGGGACTAGAAAAAGACTCTACTAAAGAGTCTTTTTTGATTAGTCCCTGGGACTAGAAAAAGTCCTAGGACTTCTCAACCAAACACCCCCTTAGTGGCGGCTGATAGCTGTTTACCTCGGGACTTGAAGCGACCAACACCTGCAACTCGGCGGAACGGCCAGGGACAGCTCGATTGATGTAGTAGCAGCGGCAGCTCACGCACCAGCGACGCTGCGTGTGCCCGACGGCAGCGGATTTCGATCGGCTCAGCTGAAATCTTGTCGAACTAGGCTTCCTGCTAGGGCGGTGTAGCAGAAATCGATCCGGATGGATCGCCTGGTCGGCGTGCGGCGGTGCACGCGGACGAAACCCTAATATCTCGATCTCAAATCTCGTATCTGTAACTTGGCTCTGTATACCATTTGTTAGATAATAATAAGAATAAAATGAGACACAAGAGCGCACAGATTTTTATGTGGAAACCCTTGCGGGAGAAAACCACGGACGCACGAAGGCGCAATCACTATGAGAAGGAGTATTACAAGCATGGTTCCAGGTAATGGGCAGGAGGCCCAGCCCCCGATGAGGCCGACGCTGTCGGAGCCCATGGTGGACGTGGCGCCTTTCCCCTTGTCGCCACGCGTGGATGGAGGGGTGGCCGTGCAGGAGGCCGCAGTCTCTCCTAGCCCCGTTGCGGTGGGGGGGTCGGGGGGAGCGCCCATCCCACCTGCTGCCTCTCCGGAGTACCGCGCGTGCGTCTCCCCGGACCCCACTGCCGGCGGGTCGCCCGTGCGTACGCCGCGTGAGTCGCCGCCACACTTATCTCCTGCACCGGTGGCTACGGCCCGGGGCACCGCTGTTGGGGGAGGGGCAGGAGGCCTTTCCCCTAGAAGAGCTTCACGCGAGGAGGTCATCACTTTTGGTGGTATCCCGGATCCTGTATCCCAGGGGAGGCGGGTCAGCGTGAGGCTGTAGGAGCAGCCGGACGTTGATGACTTGCAGCTGAGGTGTGCTTTGCGACCTGCCAAGTTGTGCGACATCGAGACCTCCACTGGTATGTCGGTTAACAAGTCGAACTCCATTTTGCATTTTACTGATGATGAAATCATTCATAACGCAAATCAAATAGGTGTTTCTCTTGGTAAAAATGATTTGGAGGTCTCTAGGTCGGTTAACGACATTCTTGATCTAGAAGCAGATCGTGCAGTAGAAATGATCCGTCACATTGCTTCGGTTAAACCTATGAACGAATCGGAGATAGATGCGCTTGGGGTCAGGGTCCTTGATGGCTTGTGTGCCGATCTGGACCCTACACTACCCGAGACGGAGGAGGACACCATCCCTGAGGTGTCGCTTCACGTAGATGAGCCCGAGTCGATAGAAGCTGAGAATGACTGTGCCAATCTGGCTGATGGTCTCCTTAAGCCTAAGCGGACGTGGAAACGGAAGGTTTACCCCGTCTCGGCAGCACGTAGGAGTGCTAGGATCCGCACTGCCAAAAAAATTCATGATGAACTATGAGAGGCATTTTCTGGAATAGCAGAGGTCTTAGAGACTTGGCTAAAAGAAGGTTTCTAGCGGAGGCTTCTATTGAACACCAGTTAGATTTTATTGCATTGTCTGAGACTGGAAGAAGCAACTTCACTTCACAATTTCTTTCCAATTTGTCCGGGGGATAGACTTTGATTGGCATTGCCTCCCCCCTCGAGGAAGATCCGGTGGGGTTCTACTTGGGGTTAAGTGCGACACATTGGAAGTTTGGAGTGTAGTTTTGGGGGATTTTGCCGTCAAGTTTCGAGTTTGAACTAAGGCGGATGGGTTTTGATTGGGCTTTGGTGGCGGTGTATGGAGCTGCGCAACCAGAGCTCAAGCCTGACTTCTTGTCGGATTTGGTTCGTGTTTGTGGTAATGAGCAGCTCCCCCTTTTAGTGGGGGGGGGGGACTTTAACATTATCCGAAGGAAGGAAGAGAAGAATAACGCCAATTTTGACGGCCGATGGTCGTTCATGTTCAATACTATTATCGAAAGCCTGGATCTCAGAGAGATAGAGCTTTCGGGTAGGAAATTCACTTGGGCTAATTCGTTACCGGTCCGAAAGTTTGAAAAACTTGACCGTGTCCTAGCAAGTGTCGAATGAGAACAAAAGTTTCCTCTGGTAACTGTGCAGGCTTTGACACGAGGTGTCTCTGATCATACACCGTTACTAGTTGATTCGGGAGTTCAAACTTTTGTGGGCAACAAGAACATTTTTTCGTTTGAACTTGCCTGGTTTGAAAGAGAAGGCTTCCTCGAGTTGTTAGCTCAGGAGTGGGCTAAAGACTCAGGAGGAAGGACACCTATCGAGCGATGGCAATGCAAGATTTGTCATCTCCGAAGGTTCCTTCGAGGATGGGCTAAACACACGCATGGTATTTATAAGGCGGAGAAGGAGAGACTTCTCTTCCTTATTCAAAACCTTGAAGTTAAAGCTGAAACTTCTATCTTGGATTCCAGTGAGTTGGAAACAAAGAAGGAAGCGGAGATGCGACTTAAAGAGCTTCTTCGCGAGGAGGAATTAAAGTGGGCGTTGAGAGCTAAGGTTCGCATGATAGTACAGGGTGAGGACAATACTCAATTCTTTCATATGATTGCTAATGGGAATCATCGTAAAAAAAGAATTTTCCAGCTAGAACAAGACGAAGGGACGATAGTTGGTCAAGACAATCTGAAAGTCTACATTACCAACTATTATAAGTAGTTGTTTGGTCCCCCGGAAGAGAATTTTGTGTCCTTAGATGAGTCGAGGGTTGAGGATGTTCCTCAACTTGAGACTGCCGAGAATGAGCTCCTCACTGCTCCTTTCTCTGAGAAAGAGGTGTTTGAAGCCATTGCACAAATGGAAAATAATAAGGCTCCAGGACCGGATGGATTTCCGGCGGAGTTCTACAAAAAGTGCTGGCATTTTATTAAGGGTGATTTGATGCCCATGTTCCAGGAGTTCTTTGAGGGTCAGCTTCAGTTGTTTAAGCTAAATTTTGGAACGATAACTCTTCTTCCTAAGAAGACAGATGCGGTCCGCATTGAGCAGTTCAGACCGATATGTCTTCTTAATGTGAGTTTCAAAATTTTCACCAAGGTCGGGACGAATAGACTAACACATATTGCGCACTCTGTGGTTCATCCCTCCCAGACTGCTTTCATGCCTGATAGAAACATCCTTGAAGGGGTTGTTGTCTTGCATGAAACGCTCCATGAAATTCACTCAAAAAAACTTGATGGCGTAGTTTTCAAAGTGGATTTCGAAAAAGCATATGATAAAGTTAAATGGCCTTTCCTTCAACAAGCTTTGCGTATGAAAGGTTTTGATCCGGCATGGAGAAACCAGATTGATTCCTTTACGCGAAAAGGGAGTGTAGGGATTAAAGTGAATGACGACATAGGTCACTATTTCCAAACACACAAGGGGCTAAGGCAAGGAGATCCGATGTCACCGATCCTGTTTAACATAGTGGCTGATATGCTCACTATCCTAATAGGTAGGGCCAAGGATGCTGGGCAGGTAGGTGGCCTTGTCCCACATTTAGTTGACGGAGGGATTTCCATTCTTCAGTATGCGGATGATACTATCATCTTCATGGAGCATGACCTGGCGAAAGCAAGAAACATGAAGCTGCTGTTATGCTTATTTGAACAATTGTCTGGCCTCAAAATTAACTTCCACAAGAGCGAATTGTTTTGCTTTGGAAATGCACAAGATGACCAGGACACGTATAAACAATTGTTCGGATGTGAATTGGGATCCTTACCGTTTACATACTTAGGTATACCCATTCATCATCGTAAGCTAACTAACTTGGAGTGGAAATGCATTGAGGATCGCTTTGAAAAGAAACTGAGCTGCTGGAAAGGGAAGCTCATGTCATACGGAGGACGATTGATTCTGATCAATTCGGTCCTTACTAGTATGCCTATGTTTCTCTTATCCTTTTTCCAGGTTCCGGTGGGAGTCAGGAAAAGGTTAGATTTCTACCGATCTCGATTCTTTTGGCAGAGTGACGAGCTCAAACGAAAATATAGGCTTGCTAAGTGGGATATAATCTGTAGGCCGAAGGACCAAGGGGGTCTCGGTATTGAAAATTTGGAAGTCAAAAACATATGTCTTCTTAGCAAGTGGCTATATAAACTATCATCTGACACGGAAGCTACTTGGGCACAGATTTTGCGTAATAAGTATCTTTACGCTAAAACCTTGGCTCAGGTCAATGTGAGGCCTTCCGACTCGCCTTTTTGGAAGGGTTTGATGAGAGTTAAACAAATTTTCTTCAACAAGTCCAAATTTATTGTTGGGAATGGTGCCACTACGAGGTTTTGGGAGGATACGTGGCTCGGGGAGGCTCCCCTTGCACTTCAATATCCTTCTCTGTACAACATTGTGCGACGTAGAGAAGTCTACGTTGCAACTTTTTTACAATCCACTCCTCTCAATATTACTTTCCGGAGAACGCTAGTTGGAAATCGGTGGGAGGCCTGGCTCCACCTTGTTAGACGGTTAATGCAGGTGCAGCTCACCCAGCAACCAGATCAGCTGTCTTGGAAACTTACTAGGAACGGTGTGTTCTCAGTTAAGTCTATGTATCTGGATGTCATTAACTCTAGCGTTGTCCCATCCTCGATTCACGTTTGGAGAATTAAGGTTCCCTTACGTATCAAAGTGTTTATGTGGTTCGTGCATAAACAAGTCATTTTGACTAAGGATAATCTGGCAAAACGCAACTGGATCGGCTCATCTAGGTGTAGCTTTTGCAATCATGACGAAAACATCAAACACCTCTTTCTCGATTGTCCGTTGGCTAAGATTCTGTGGCGGTCAATTAATATTGCGTTTAATATCAATCCGCCCACCTCTATCAATATGTTATTTGGAACATGGCTTGATGGGGTTGATTCCGATACTGCAAGACACATTCGTGTTGGAGTTTGTGATTTACTCTGGGCAGTATGAAACTGCAGAAATGACTTGGTTTTTAACAGATCAACAAATATTCATTTTTTGCAGGTTATCTTTAGGGCCACGGCTTTTATCCGTATGTGGTCGCTACTCACTCCGACGGAGGCCAGGGAGCGTTTGGTTACTGCGTCTACCCGATGGGAGATGGTAGCGCGGGTTATTTTCAACCGGTTTGGATGGCGGTCATGTAATAGGATAGGCATGTAGTGTTCCTATTGTGTTTGTCAGCCGGTTGTGGCTTTGGGTGTGAGCTCTTTCGAGCCTTTTATATTTTTCTTCGCACCATGTTACTCGATGACTTTGCTACTGGCTTATTTTTATTTATGTGAGCCGTATGCATCTTTCTGATGCAGAGGCTGGGGTAAAACCCCTTTTCGAAAAAAAACGAGACAACAGGCCGTCTGAGATGCGACTACATGGGGTATATAAGAGGGCAATACATGAGAGTCTTTAGAGGACAAGTAAACGAGTTGTACTCTTACGCGTCGACGTCAACGCAAAGGCCCACACCGGTTGTACTACGTCTAGTCCAACACGGTATAATTTGGATCACAATTTAACAAATGGGACATGCACGCGACACAGCGAGCTGAAGAATGGCGCGGATGGTGCCTGGTTTGACAACTGGAGCAAATGTGTCAGTGAAGTCAACACCCGCACGCTATCGAAAGCCGCGAACCACCCAGCAAGCCTTATACCGTTCGAGTGCCATCGGGATAGAGCTTATGCCTGAACACCCACTTGCCGCTGATGACATTAGCATGTGGGGGTCGAGGTACAAGCTGCCAAGTCCGGTTCCACAACAGGGCGTTGAACTCCTCCCGCATGGCTGAAAACCACTGAGGATCGCGAAGAGCGGCACGAGCGGATGAAGGAACCGGCAATGGCGTGGATGTCGAGGGCTCGCGGCAGTGTAGACGTACTGGTTAGAGGGATAGCAGCCACTGGGACGAAAGACACCAGCACGCGCCTGAGTGACCGGTCCTGGTGCAGCCACCGGAGCAGTCACCGGAGAGGCAGCCTCTGATGAAGCGGCCGACGGGACCGGAGTAGACGCCGAAGATATCAGGGTACCCGGCATGACCAATGAAGATGACGGGGTACCCGACGTGGCCGGCAAAGGGGCCGCCGGCGAGGCACCCGGTGTAGAGGCCGGCGTTGCCGGCGTGGCCGGCGATGCGACCGGTGAGGAGGTCGGTGTTGCCAGCGAGGCAGACGGTGTAGAGACCGGGGCCGCCAACGAAGCCGTCGAAGATGGTGGTAGGCCGCGCTGAGGAGGCGTGTGATAAAGTCCGTTGGTCCCTGCCCGTAGAGGACACCGATGCCGCATCTGTAGGTGGTACCCGTTGAAATGGAAAACACCTCTCATCAAAGTACACGTGCCGAGAAGTGATGACTAGATGAGAGACGGGGTCATAGCAGTGATATTCTTTGGTGTTAGCCAGATAACCAAGGAAGATGCAGGCGATGGAAAGAGAGGTGCCAGCTTATGAGGTGTGGTGGAGGCAACACTAGGATAGAAAAGACACCCGAAGATTCGTAATGCATCATAGGTTGGTGGCATGCTGAAGAGAAGATGATGCGGTGTATAATTTCAACGAACGCGACAAGGGTGAATGTTGAGGAGCAAAGATACTGTAGCTAGGGCATCAGACCAAAACCGCGGAGGGATGTTGGCATGGAATAAAAGAGTGCGGACACAGTCATTGAGGGTACGAAGAATGCGCTCGGCTCGACCGTTTTGCTGGGAGGTGTATGGACACATGAGGTGGAAGATGGTGCCATGGGAGCTAAGGAGCGAGCGAATGGCAAGGTTGTCGTCCTCACCATGGAGTAGAGCTACTCGTACAGCTCCTGGCTCGTTGAGATCTCTTACAGTGGGAATGCTTCGATTCAGGTAATACGAGACCGACGGGCTTCAGGCACTAGCTAGATTGGTTCGTGAATGTTAATAATGCTCAGAATTAGAGGTAACCGCATCCTCAAGAATAGACGTAAACCTAGTTATCTGAGGACTAATTCATATATACATACGTGGGTTGTAAAGAAATTTTTATCTCTTCAGTAAATACATGGGTGTCTATGTGTATATTCAGTAGTACAAACTATTTTATGGGATAATGATATTTTGCCTACCTATTAGTGCATAATGATTGTTTTACATAAGCTTCAATTGAAACTGTACTCATATCTTGGCTACCTATTGGTAGCAGCATGATTTCTACTTAGGCTTCAATTTGGTCAGCTTGCAGGATTGATTTGATCAGCATACGGCATTTTAGCACAATGGGGTTTCTGAACTTACGATCTAGAATCTAACTATACACCTAGACACAAGCAAGCAACTAAACATCATTTTGGTACGGTAACTTAGAAATTCCAGATGCGTCATAAATCATTTGATCTGATGATAAGCAGTTCATTTGGACAAGGCAAAAAGAAAGTTGCTTTTATTTTTAAATTATTTAAGTTGAAAAGCTTGAACAAGCAACTAATTACCTAGATTCACATTACATGCCTTCTTTTGCAAACAATTGCAGCTTTTTTATGTAATTTTTACATTTACTTGGAAGTGTTCTTAGCATCTCAAACCTTGCACCTTTGTTTTGTTCATTGGGGTGCGACATATGTGATAGTTACACATCCTTTACCTTTGTAACTTTTTAGTACTAGACAACCTTGACATGTATATGGAAGAAGGTACGAGGTATATTCATGAATCCTTTTCACTAATGTTGAAGGAATGGATGTTGGGGTTTCCGTGGGGCTGAAGAATGAAAATGGATCACTCAAACTATTTGTCATGGAATGTGGCTGTTATATGAAAGACTTGGACATAACACTCAATAGAGGATCCTCTTGGTTTTATCAAGGATACGTGGTTCACAATTTCATATTTGTGAATACTTTGTCAACTCCTTTGAGTAGGGGTTTCTCTATATAAAACTCTTGTCATGATATGTATCTGAAGTGAACTAGGGTTTTCCTTTTTGAACGAATTTTAGTGAGATGTTATTTAACCCACTTCAGTTGATATATCCTCTTGCCTTTTGTAGATTCATAGATGCTTTTAGCAATCATATCAGATCATCTGTGGAAAACGCGATTATGAACAAAATAGTTGAGGGTGCACCGAAGCTCGACCTTTTCCTAGGAGGTAAATTTATGTTGATAGAGTCGCTGCTATGAATGTGACATTTATTAATGATCCGCGCTTCAGTAGTTCCTCTGTTGAGTTTGATATAGATGGACTATTTATTCCATCTGATAAAGCTGCTCCTCAGAGTGACATGCATTTTGGTGATACCAAACTTGCACGACCTCTTGGCAGCTCTTCAAACATGCTGTGGATTTCATTGGACGAAGATGTTTTCAACTCTGTTTCAGCTCTCTACTTCAAGGTATACTATGATCATTTGTTTTTCGAAAAGGATACTATGATCATTTATCATTGTAAACTTGTTCCTTTTCTCTTCCTATTTCAAAAGAATAGTATTCTTATTGACTATGTGAGTGCAGAGTTGCTAACTTGAACCTAGACGTTTTCCATGTTTCAACTATACTACTACGTAGCAGTGAGCCTATTCTGATTGACGTGATTATTTTCGTCATTCAGGCTGGTTTACTACAACATATGGTGGACAAGGTTCCCGATCAGTTTCTTTTGAACACTGCTAGCTGGAGGTTTTTGATTCCAAGGTTGTACCGTAAATATCCAAACAAGGATATGCTGCTGAACATTTCTGCTATATCAGCTCCCTCTGTGAGGATTAATGTGGGTAGAATTGACACCACAGTGGACTTAGATGTCACAGTAATTGTATTGGGTTCTGATGATATAGTTCCAGTTGCATGCATATCACTGGTGAGTTTTTCTTCTTCACTGATTTTGTGTGTTCCTATCCTAGTTGTCAGTTTATGGAAGGTAATCTATTGGAGTGAAATGACAATGCATATGCACCATGTGGGTGGTATTAAAGTATACCTTTTTATGTTGCTTCAGGCTCTCAATATTTCAACTTTTCACACAATCAAACTAAACTAAACTAAACTTTGCTGTTTGATATGCTCAGCAATCAACATTCCGTTCAATGATTTGCTGTTAACAATCAAAGTAAACTAAACTAAACTAAATTTTGCTGTATTGGATAATTGGAAGTTTGTATCTCCATGAAAACATATGCATCTTTCCCAATCTCTTACTGTTATTCTTATTGTAATACATATTTCTTTTTGCAGTCAGTTGCTGTTTCTGGACATGCAAGTGTTTCTGGGAATAATCTTGTTGGAAAGGTTGAGTTAAATTATTTCTCGTTTGACTTGAAGTGGAGCGACATTGGCAAACTTCATACTGGCATGGTGCAGGTAATTTTTGCCTCTCCGCATATCCAGTTCTTTGTATCCCTTAGTGTCAGGGTCTTCAATTACACACAAATGCATCCTTTAGTTAGGTGTTGCATGGGAGAATCGTAATCTAAATGTTTGCATTGAAGTTTGAGATGAATTGGGGAATTGCTACCTCATGTCTAGGAAGATACCTGGCCTTTTTATGAAAGATTTGGTGGTGCTAAGTAATTGAAGAAACACCATTTTATAACAGAAAATGCCTTCAGAGAGGTTCTTAAAGCTGACGCAAAAAGAAAAACCAATGGTTACTAATGGAGCCGCACACATTTATTATTCCTAATTTTAGTTATTTGAACATCATTTTTTTCCTTATGGAGTTCGGATACTCTGAACTGATGCTAATCCTGCTAAATTGTCAGAGTGTGACGCGCGTCGTCCTGAAAAATTTGTTCGTGCCCTACGTGAACTCGTATCTTGGACAAGGCTTCCCGTTGCCTATCATCAAGGGCTTCGTCATCAGAGATGCGTATATCCTCACTTCATACTCAAACATAATTGTTAGCTCTGACGTTTCCTTCATCGAACCAATGAATAGATCTGGAATAAAGCAGGTTGTTGGATTAGTCACCAAAGGTCCCGCAGTCACCATGAAACAATTAGTATAAACTAATGTACGTTGTGAAGCTATTTCATTGATTGTATCTGTTGTAGTCTGGCATCGGTTGTGTAAACAATTAGTACAAACTAAGGTCCGGCATCGGTTGTAGTCTGTAAGTAATCACTCCTCGATGCAAATCTGTAAATAACCACAGCTGTAACTTTGTAAATGTAAATATTTCCATGAATCTGGTATGTGACAACTGACAACTAGTCTGAGCCTGCTGTAACACTAGGTTTTATACTGGAGAATTAGTTGATGGTTTCTATTCTTTGCAGTTCTTCCATTTGGACAGGCATCATACTAGCCGTTTGTGATTGTAATGTCGTTCGGTGAACTATAATACGATCGAAAGTGCCAGTACAATTGACAAAGATAATGAGAAATAGATAACGTACATATACAAATTGATTGATTGTTTTGAAACAAAATAAATAGGTGCGATTTCTCAACGCCCTGATTGCAGATTTGTCACAGCTTTCTTCTCGATGCTGAAATACTGATCACTGACAATCGTCGAGTGGGCCATTGCCCGGGGTTCCCCAAGTAAGCTTTCCATCTCTTCAGGGTTCTGTTGCACCCATGGATGATGCATCACCTTCCTCAGCCTATCGAGCTTCTCTGCAACTTCCTTCATTGATGGCCTGTTCTCACCGGACATCTCCAAACAATGCTTTGCCAGCTCCGCGATCTCTTCAAGAATCTCCATATTGTCCTCGTCCTTGATCCCATCATCCAACATAACCTCAAGCCTATTCTCCTTCATCACAGACATAAACATCATTGATAGGCTCTTCTCCTGCCCAAGGGCATCGAGATTAAATGGCTTCTTGCATGTGAGCAGCTCCAGAAGAACAACACCAAAGCTATACACATCACTCTTGTCTGTCAGCTGACATGTTTGCATGTATTCCGGGTCGAGGTACCCACAAGTTCCTTGCACAAGTGTGACAAACTGTGACTCGTCGGTTGGTGCAAGGATGGAGGCGCCAAAGTCGGAGACTTTAGCTTTGTGGTTATTGTCGAGAAGGATGTTGGAAGATTTAACATCACCATGGAGGATCGGAGTCGAAGCCCCCGAATGAAGGTATGAGAGCGCCTCAGCAGAGTCGTGGGCGATCCCCAAGCGAGTGGCCAAGGAGATGCGCCAACCATGGTTGTTGTTGTGGATGAGATCAAAGAGAGTGCCATTTGGGACGAACTCGTACACCAGCATGGGGACTTCCACCTCCAGGCAACACCCGAGGAGCTTCACGACGTTTCTATGATTGACCTGGGCTAGTATCAGCATTTCTTTGCCGAATTCTTTCTTGTGTTGCTCGTCAATTGTCATGCATCTCTTGACTGCTACTTCAACATTACTCTTGAGAAGCCCCTTGTAGACAGTTCCATGGCCTCCCCGACCAATGACTTGTTTTTCACTGAACCTGTTCGTGGCTTGCTGCAATTCTTCTTCTGAGAAGATTTTGAATGCATTGCATTGCTGTGACTTCATCTCTTCAAATAATATCGTGCCACCGTGCTGCCGAAAGTAGGCCAATTTCATATTCCGTAGCTTTCTTCTCTCTTGGATCAAGCATGCACATGCTACAGCAATCACAAGGACGACAAGTCCCACACTTGCACCTGCATGAGGTATTTGTTCGAAATGAATTAACTTCCATGTTTAGTGGCCACTTAAAAGTATTATATATTGTTGAAGAGAAATTGAAACACACCAATTACTCCCACCTATGGCACATGTATATCGTTTTGAACATAGACACATGATCATTTTGGACATAATAATTATACAGGGCATATTTTGAGCATCATTTTGAATGAAAATATGTTTTTTCAATAAACTCTATGCATCATAATAGTATGTTCCATAATGAATCTAGTACTATCAATTTTATGTTACCAATGATTAGTAAAATTTTCAGGAGTGATGGTCAAACTTTATAATGTTTGATTGGTAAAAAGACGATCATATATATTTGCGAACAGAGAGACTAGAAATTTGGCCAAACACGGTTTTGCTTCTAAAGGAAATAAATAATTGCCCACAAGTGATGTTACTTTGGTCCTCACGATACGGTACACACGAAACTTACCTATAACCGGCATTGCCTGAAAACGGGAAGGCTTTTTTTGAGTTGGCACACAAACGCCATTCGTCATATAATTCCCTGTGTGGCATGAGCAGCTGTAGTTTCCCGGCGTGTTCTTGCATATACCATCGCCGCAAGGATTGGCAAGGCGCCGGCACTCATCGATATCTGGAACCAAACAATTGTTTGTAGTTAGAATTGCTAAACAGTGTATACAATTTGATTCTTACGTGAGGTCTTATGTCAATGCACAAGGAAGCAATACCCCGGCATCCATTCGCGATGTAAGGATTGCCTTGGTATCCATCAGAGCAGTTGCAGCGATAGCCTGGGTTGTGGGTGGTGGAATCAACACACACACTGTGGCTGCTGACACATGCGTAGGAACTCTCGTTCCTAACTTCCTTGCAAGTCTGTAGTGCTATTTTCCAGTTCAGGACAATAGGAACGTAGCCCTTGTATGTATCATAAAACACTGTGGATTTGACATAGCTAGTTTTGAAGTTGAAAGCTGCCTTTTCCATCACTGTTATGTAGCTGCAGCGGCTGTCTCGCCATATTTTTGTGGTGTTGTACTTTTCGTTGAAATAGCCATTATAATACTGTATGTCTTTCGGGACATTGGCTTGGCAGCAGCCAGCACCAGAACATGTGTCATTCTTCAGGGGGTCGCCGCTCTCGCACGTGGACGAGCAACCTATTACATACTGCACGTGTGGAAAATATAATATGATGTGATGTCCTGGACCTAACTTACACTAGTCCTCTATTTCAAAATACTTTTAAGTTCTAGGTTTCTTTTAAGCCAAACATCTTTACATTTGACAAAATTTACTAAAAAATATACAAATATTACAACACCAAATTAGCTTCATTAGATTCATCATAATATTTTTTTCATACTATATAAATATTTCATCATATAGTAGAATCTGGTCTTTGGTGGTTGGATTCGGTGACAACGGCTCTTGAGCGCCATTCCCTTTCTGAAGGCGTTGTTATTGAAGAATATCGTTGTCCTTGTTGTGTTAAAAGATGCTTGATGTGGATATGGTCATTGATGTAATTTGGTGATCGATGTTGATCACTTTGAGTGTTTTTTTCCACTAAGGCATAGATTTGGTCTTGTATGACTTTGCTATTCGTCGGCGAGTTTATTTGTTGTGTGTACGTGTTGATGTTGGTTGTATGCATTCTAACTATGCAGAGGCCAGGTGTGTGCTCATTATGTTTGTGTTTTCTTGATGCTATATTTTAAATCAATTCAAACCACCTTTTATCCAAAAACATATATAAATATTTGATGTTGTAGATGTTAATACGTGATTCTATATACATGGTCAAACTTAAAGAAGTTTGACTTAGAACATATCCCAAGGTAAAATGAGTCTACATCTTAATAAATAATGGCTTGCATGATACCACATACATGTTACTTCTCACTATGACCAGCCTAAACCGAAAAGGAGAGAGTATGAACTAAAAGGTCTCTTGCAAAAAGACAAACATGAAAGTTAATCAATGTAAAACTTAGGGGCTTTGTTGCTCACGAATGGTGAGAGAGCTTCAAGCTCTACACAAAACACGAGGCTTACAGAAACTAAAGGGCTAGAATTCCCGCAAAAAAAGAAAAGAAAAACTAAAGGCCTAGAAGTTACCGGTCTAGTATACATCGTGGATGTAAGACCAGCGGCCGTCCATCGGGTGGATTCAGTGCAGGGTTAGGATAATAAACTACAATACTCCCTCTGTAAATAAATATTAAAACATTTATTTTAGTAAATTAGTGATGTAAACACTCTGATATTTCTTTACGGATGGAGTATCTAATAACATCAACATAAGAGTTTTAGTGTTTTGTTAAGTTAACTTATAGCATGATCCACAAAAAGAAAAATACTCATAGCATGTCATTTGCTTGTTATCTGATAATGGATATGTAATAATGAACTAAAAACAGTTGTTTGGGGCAGGTTTTACACCCTCTAAATTGATTAAAGAAAAATTCGGCTTTCCAGACATTTTCACCCGGATCAATTCAGTATAAGAAAGCGAAGTACTTACAGAAGAGCTTATCATATAAGCAAGAGTATTGCACCCGATGACGATAACTGTATTATCAACCTCCGATATCCAGAAAGGTGTGTTGGTGAGGTTCAACCATCCATTTGAATAGTTCGTAGTGCCAGTGGCCGGGACATAGCACTGCCTAGAGATGGCCGTGTTCATCGTGGCCGTGCCGTTAGTCAAGGAGATCTTAGTCACCTCGACGGTCCCCGCAAAAGGCTTCTTCACGCCATCCACGGCCGTGCAGTCGAGCCCAAAGCCGGGGTGGAACGCGCACTGGTCACCAATGCCGAACGGGAACGGGATGTCGACGTCGCCGCACTTCGCCGGGCAGCCGGGACGATGGCCTGCCGGTACAACGGCCGTGGCCACCACCCAAATCCCTAAAAGGCTGAGGAAAATATAGCCAGAGAGAAGAAACCGAGGATAGCCCAGCTTTATCATTGCCGCCGCCGGTGAACGGGTAGGTGTGGACGTAGGCTCCTAGCTGACCATGGTATTGCTCTGGGTCTACAATTAATTGGATGAATGCCAGTAGTCTCCAAACGAGGAGAAAATTCTGCAGACGAATTGAGGAGTTCGTTCGGGAACAAACCTTGATTTTATAGCCGAGCCTCGATTGGAACTTGTTTAGAGGTCATGTCGCCATCACCCTTGTGGGATATCCAGAAGAATCATTCTAGGAGTTAATGTTGACCGTGTCCAAGATGGACCCGGGACACTCCCTATTAAATTCCATTGGGAGCACTTCCGAATTAATTGAGCATAAAAGAGATAGCCGACATCACTAGATGAGGTAGCCTCGAGTGAGATATACTGACGGAACACCTTTGCTTGCTTGTAGAGGGAGGATTCATAATAGATACTCCCTCTATAAATTAATATAAAAGCATTTAGATCATTATTTTAGTATTTTAAATGTTTTTATATTAGTTTACGGATGGAGTAGATGAATACCCACGGTTTCCAAATTTGAGGACCTGCCATACATCGTAGAGCCCTCCCTCTGCGATTCCTTATCGGTGTCACCCGACATGCACCCTCTACGGACATGCTCCGCTCGTCGAGCATTTAGTCGTGGGTGCAAACCATGCGGCCGCTCGTCGATGTTGTTTGTTTTGGCTTGAGTGGTCGATCTCATGTGTCACCGAGGTTGATCAGCGTGGTCGGCTAGCGCATCTCTCATATGCATATGCATGACCAAGGTGCCGCTTCAAGCTATTGCTTCACCGGATGGGCAATGCATCCGTAAGGGGAAGAGGGTGACATCGGCCACGGCTAATTCTACGTTTAGACTTTAGACATTGGCTATGTTTAACTAAACCATGTGGATGCTTCCATGATTTGAAACATTCTGTGTGATGTCATGAAGCATGCATGTTGATTTTCCCATTGAAAATTGGACTGTTAGGTGGAAGCAAAAAATTTGCTATATTGATAGAAGGAAGCGTATATTTAGGCACTAGGGGACATAATGTATTCGCAAGTACTTTTCTGGAAAGTGTAATATATTTATATATACGTAGATACTAAGAAATTTCATGGATTTGGAAGCTGTCTTGGAACGCACAAGGTCTATGGGTAGACATGTTGAAGGCCAAATACTTCCCAGCCGGGTCCTTTTCTGAATCCAACGTGGGCGGCTCTGCGTTTTGGAACGGGACCCAAACGGTCAAGTCAGCCTTTGCCTTGGGGGAAAAGTTTGAGGTTCAAAACCAAATTCATTCGCTTTTGGTTTGATGTGTGGATGCGGGCTGGTCCGCCCTCAATGTCTCACCATGAATTGTATGCCATTGCAGCTGACCTCGAACGGGAATTGCACAGTCTTGTCTCGTTTTGAGGCCATGCAACACGCGATGGGCAAGCTTTGACATGGAGTGAATTGTAAAAAATATCGACACTTCAGGCAAGGTTTGCAGGAACCACGCATTTACAGAATTGTGCCAAAAAACATTAATTTTTTTCATAATTTTTTGCAAAAAACATTAGTTGACTGCTTAGACCGTTTTGAGCATGATTATGACATGCGGGTCCCGCAAATGATGACGTGGCGTAACGGTTCAGGATAGACACCGTTAGGTGAGGGTTTTTCTAGATTTACAAAATAGACCTTGTAATTTTACAAAGACCCCCTTATTCAAAAATCGAAAAAGCAATCGGCTCCTATATTTGTCTCAACGTTGACTCATGTCGCCTGGGCCGATGGAGCTCGAGCTCGAGCCACCTGAGCAGCTCACCTGGAGCATGGCCGCCGGCGCCTCTGCTCACGCCCACAAGCGGCCGGCGCAGCTTCTCTTGCTCGTTCCCGTCCCCGCTGCTGCTCGCGCACGGCGTCGCAGCACGTGGCCGGCGCGGCGGCGACTGCTGCTCATTCCCGTCCCCGCTGTCGCTCGCTCATGGCGTCGCGGCACGCGCCCACACGCGGCCGGGGCAGCAGCTGCTGCTCGTTCCCATCCCGCTTGCTGCTTGCGGCCCGAGCTAGTGCTCTCGCCCACGCACGGCCGGCGCGGCTGCTGCTTGTGCCCGTCACGGCCGGCGCCGCTGCTGCCCGTGCGCACCTCGGCCTCCACCACTCGGAGCTCCGAGCTGACCAGCAGCATACCCGCATGGCCTCCCAACACTGCTGTCTCCTTCCTCCTGGCCTCGGCATACCCACGTCAACAGGCTGGTTGTTTTGTTTTTTAAAGAGGAGTTTTTGGCAAAAAGAAAAGTATAGCGACGTCTGTCTCGAACCGTTACGCCACGTCAACTAAAGTGGGCTCCACATGTCATAATCGTCATTAAATGGGCTAAAGCAGTCAACTAGTGTTTTTTTTAAATTATGAAAAAAATTAATGCTTTTTAACACAATTTCATAAATGTGTGGTTTTTGCAAACCTTGCCTGAAGTGTCAATGTTTTTTGCAATTCACTCCTTCGACATGTCCACAACATCACGCGCTCCCCTTTGTCTGATTTTTGGGGATCCCCCACCCTCTGTCTAATGGCTAGAGTAACCGTTGCTTTTGTTCTCGAGCATGTGTGCTTTGATTTGGGCCAGGCCATGTATCCCAACGTGAACCTTTTTTTTTATTTGTAATTTCAGACTCTTTGATAATATGCCTAATTTGTGTTCTTTTTTATTAATTTAAACCCAGACGCAACTTGTATCAATGTTCAAGAAAAAAAACAATTGGGGCATGTCACAAAAACTGCCAACCACGTATTTGTTAAATGAAGCAAATTTGATTCACCGTGCTTTAGATTAAAATAAAATTTAGTCAACTTTGAAGCAATTAGTAAGGGCATCTCCAACAGTGACCTGTAAATTTCCTTCCGCATCCGTCCAGAACAGAAGGGAACTAGTCCATAGACACGGATGAAGGAGACAGCCATCCAACACTGTCCGCATACATTTCAAACATTTTTTTAAACAAACCGGATAAAATCCATGCAAATATAGAGGATTTCATATAAATCGGACGAATACGTTTACATTTTGGACATATTTTTAACTATAAAGCGATACCGTACTAAAGATAAAACTAGTCTACAGTCGATGCTGGCGGACATCCATTTCGACGACATGGATACCCTTGACTAGTCTATTGCGGGCCGTGGCAGATCTTCATTGTCGTCCCCATGTCCGGCAACCGTGAGCCCCAGAGGTATATGTTTCAGCGCAAAGGGCGGCTCACTTCCCCACTGCTCATCCGAGTGGAACCGCCGACTGATGCTTCAGCCGGAGGGGAAGGGTCCCTACGCTGCACGGATGAAAGTGGGTTTTTGGGTAAGGGGATGATGGCGGCCTACCAATGGGCAAGACACCGGTTGTACGCTGGCGGTGCCCTTTATGGGACCCAAGCGGCGGCGGCCTCCCGTGTTCTACTTCTCCTCGATAACAGCGGCGGATGCAGGCGTGGTAGCCGCCACCTCATCGATGTCCGTGCGGCTTCTTTCTCTGCCGGCAGGGCGCGGTTACGCGTGCGTTTGTCGTCGGATGGCGCGGTCCCAGGCACGGGAGGGGCGGTACGACATGCCGTCGTCCACGGCAGCCACGATGCCTGTGCCGCCGTGCTTCCCCCTGTGCCGGCCTGGAGCAACTTGCCACACCTTCGTGAGCTAGCTTGGAGCGGCGAGTTGCTGAACCACACACCAGCTTGCTTCGTCGGGCTAGGAGAGGGAGGAACATGGTGGTTGTTGATTCTTCATGCGGATATTCGGACTTCCGCAAAGCTCAGGTTTGCTTCCGGTTTACGGGAAAACGGACAAGCGAAGGCGTCTACCAACAAATACGGGTCCGCATTGAATGACAAAGTGCGTCCGGACAGCTTGGACCGGCCTTTGGCGGGTTATTTAATCGCCTGCGTTGGAGATACCCTACATTGGAGGTAAATTATGCTTCACAATGAACCAAACTATAAGACTTTAGAAACCCAATGTGTAAAGTAATTAATTTGTTCCCATAAAAACCAAAATGAGTTTCCCCGCAAAAAATAATAATAAGCCAAAAATCAGTTTCTGGAAAATCAACAATTATGGGTGATTATCAAAAGCATTCATAATGCATGTCCATTAACTGGTCTATGTTTTGAAACTTCCAGATCAGATGGGCAGCATGGAGGGGTCATTTAAATGCTGGGGGTAGATATGTATCCCAGTGGTTTCCAACTTTTTACTATAGCAAAGGTTTGAAAGACTTGACTAAGTATTCCAATTGCATAGTTACATGAAGAACCACATCATGACTTTCTAGCCTTGGTTGAAACTTGTTTTAAGTCATGTCACCATGAAGTCTTAACACTATGTGTAGGTCCCGTAAAAAAAACACTATGTGTAGGTAGGATGATACTCCCGAAAAGTCTTACATTTTAAGATAGGTGCGGCCATAGAGCGGACGAGCTCGCTTGCTCGTGCTATATGTGCCAATGGGACAACGACGCGTTGTGTACGTGCTTTGAATGCGATCATAGAGAGAAGGAAAGGCATGTAGCGTCCAACTGTAGAATATGGTGAATGCACCGTCTGATGTGACGACGGCTTGACGGTATACCCTTCAGGCTGCTGCCAATGCATGGGTGCTTAGAAGAGGTGCTAAGCATATTAAATAGCTTAGCAACTATACTCCCCAATGTATAGGTGCTTAACTTATGGTTGCTAAGCTTGCTTCATTTAATGATTTAGCAACTAAAGCTTTTCATGTATTGGTGGGCTTCCTTCCTTTAAATGTTTTGCCTAGGTTCACGCGCTTAGCATTGGTTCTTCCTGGGGTCACCACACTCATCTCTCTCCTATTAAATAACCCGCCACATCAGATTTTTTGCCTACGTGGAAGGCTTAGCACCTGTACAAGATGGAGCATTGGGAGAGGCCTCATATGCCCCGTTGGTACAAGACGAGGTAATTCAGTGTGTAAATTAGTATGACTGCATCGCGTGCGTAAATTCCGTGCAGGTGTTTACCATGCCCCCAATTGAAAATGGCGCGCTCATAAACTTTAAACTTTGATATGTGATGACTCATTCGTCCGATCTGATTAGTGCAAGGTTTGCTGTGTCTTGGCCAGGATGTGCTTGACGAATTTCATTACAAATACATCAAAGCGGAACTGAGCGGGCTCTGGAGTATAATTAATACCTAATCTAAATGATTCCCGGCATTTGGTCCCGTCTCCAGCCATCAGCCCCGAGAACAGAAGCTTCACCGTCTTCAATTCTGCCTCAGCGCTGTCCAGCTTCGCCTGCGTGACCTCCGCCTCCGGAGCCTCGGGAATTGAAGATGTCCGCCTCGACGTCGCCGCCAAGCGACTAATCGGCCGAAAATGCTCAGCCCACCAAACTTGGCGTCGACAGGAAGGGAGGAGCGGCGACCTTCCTACGACACGAGCACCGGCGACCTACCGTGTACTATGATGTCTACTACACAACCTTTTTTATAGACGTTGTTGGGCCTCCAAGTGTTGGAGAACGTAGTAATTTCAAAAAAATTCCTACGCACACGCAAGATCATGGTGATGCATAGCAACGAGAGGGGAGAGTGTTGTCCACGTACCCTCATAGACCGAAAGCGGAAGCGTTATCACAACGCGGTTGATGTAGTCGTACGTCTTCACGATCCGACCGATCAAGTACCGAACGCACGGCACCTCCGAGTTCAGCACACGTTCAGCCCGATGACGTCCCTCGAAATCTCATCCAGTCAAGTGTTGAGGGAGAGTTTCGTCAGCACGACGGCGTGGTGACGATGTTGATGTTCTATCGACGCAGGGCTTCGCCTAAGCACCACTACAGTATTATCAAGGTGGATTATGGTGGAAGGGGCACCGCACACGGCTAAGAGATCAATGATCAATTGTTGTGTCTCTAGGGTGCCCCCTGCCCCCGTATATAAAGGAGCAAGGGGGTGCGGCCGGCCATAGGAGGAGGCGCGCCGGAGGAGTCCTACTCCCACCAGGAGTAGGACTCCCCCCCTTTCCTAGTTGGATTAGGACTTGGGAGGGGGAAGGAGTGGAGGAGAAGGAAGGAAGGGGGGGGCGGCGCCCCCCTCTCCTTGTCCTATTCGGACTAGGGGGGAGGGGCGCGCAGCCAGCCCTTGCCTCCTCTCCTCTCTTCCACCTAGGCCCGTTAAGGCCCATTAAGTTACTGGGGGGTTCGGGTAACCTCCCGGTACTCCGGTAAAATCACGATTTCACCCGGAACACTTCCAATATCCAAACATAGGCTTCCAATATATCAATCTTCATGTCTCGACCATTTCGAGACTCCTCGTCATGTCCGTGATCACATCCGCGACTCCGAACAACCTTCGGCACATCAAAACATATAAACTCATAATATAACTGTCATCGTAACGTTAAGCGTGCGGACCCTACGGGTTCGAGAACTATGTAGACATGACCGAGACACGTCTCCGGTCAATAACCAATAGCGGAATCTGGATGCTCATATTGGCTCCCACATATTCTACAAAGATCTTTATCGGTCAGACCGCATAACAACATACGTTGTTTCCTTTGTCATCGGTATGTTACTTGCCCGAGATTCGATCGTCGGTATCTCAATACCTAGTTCAATCTTGTTACCGGCAAGTCTCTTTACTCGTTCTGTAATACATCATTCCGCAACTAACTCATTAGTTGCAATGCTTGCAAGGCTTAAGTGATGTGCATTACCGAGAGGGCCTAGAGATACCTCTCCGACAATCGGAGTGACAAATCCTAATCTCAAAATACGCCAACCCAACATGTACCTTTGGAGACACCTGTAGAGCTCCTTTATAATCACCCAGTTACGTTGTGACGTTTGGTAGCACACAAAGTGTTCCTCCGGTAAACGGGAGTTGCATAATCTCATAGTCATAGGAACATGTATAAGTCATGAAGAAAGCAATAGCAACATACTAAATGATCGGGTGCTAAGCTAGCGGAATGGGTCATGTCAATCACATCATTCTTCTAATGATGTGATCCCGTTAATCAAATGACAACTCATGTCTATGGCTAGGAAACATAACCATCTTTGATCAACAAGCTAGTCAAGTAGAGGCATACTACTGACACTTTGTTTGTCTATGTATTCACACATGTATTATGTTTCCGGTTAATACAATTCTAGCATGAATAATAAACATTTATCATGATATAAGGAAATAAATAATAATTTTATTATTGCCTCTAGGGCATATTTACTTCAGTCTCCCACTTGCACTAGAGTCAATAATCTAGATTACATAGTAATGATTCTAACACCCATGGAGCCTTGGTGCTGATCATGTTTTGCTCGTGGAAGAGGCTTAGTCAATGGGTCTGCAACATTCAGATCCGTATGTATCTTGCAAATATCTATGTCTCCCACCTTGACTAGATCCCGGATGGAATTGAAGCGTCTCTTGATGTGCTTGGTTCTCTTGTGAAATCTGGATTCCTTCGCCAAGGCTATTGCTCCAGTATTGTCACAAAAGATTTTCATTGGACCCGATGCACTAGGTATGACACCTAGATCGGATATGAACTCCTTCATCCAGACTCCTTCATTTGCTGCTTCCGAAGCAGCTATGTACTCCGCTTCACATGTAGATTCCGCCACGACGCTTTGTTTAGAACTGCACCAACTGACAGCACCATTGTTCAATGTAAACACGTATTTGGTTTGCGATTTAGAATCGTCCGGATCAGTGTCAAAGCTTGCATCAACGTAACCATTTACAATGAGCTCTTTGTCACCTCCATAAACGAGAAACATATCCTTAGTCCTTTTCAGGTATTTCAGGATGTTCTTGACCGCTGTCCAGCGATCCACTCCTGGATTACTTTGGTACCTCCCTGCTAGGCTTATAGCAAGGCACACATCAGGTCTGGTACACAGCATTGCATACATGATAGAGCCTATGGCTGAAGCATAGGGGACACCTTTCATTTTCTCTCTATCTTCTGCAGTGGTCGGGCATTGAGTCTTACTCAATTTCACACCTTGTAACACAGGCAAGAACCCTTTCTTTGCTTGATCCATTTTGAACTTCTTCAAAACTTTGTCAAGGTATGTGCTTTGTGAAAGTCCAATTAAGTGTCTTGATCTATCTCTATAGATCTTAATGCCCAATATATAAGCAGCTTCACCGAGGTCTTTCATTGAAAAACTCTTATTCAAGTATCCCTTTATGCTATCTAGAAATTCTATATCATTTCCAATCAGCAATATGTCATCCACATATAATATTAGAAATGCTACAGAGCTCCCACTCACTTTCTTGTAAATACAGGCTTCTCCAAAAGTCTGTACAAAACCAAATGCTTTGATCACACTATCAAAGCGTTTATTCCAACTCCGAGAGGCTTGCACCAGTCCATAAATGGATCGCTGGAGCTTGCACACTTTGTTAGCTCCCTTTGGATCGACAAAACCTTCCGGTTGCATCATATACAACTCTTCTTCCAGAAATCCATTCAGGAATGCAGTTTTGACATCCATTTGCCAAATTTCATAATCATAAAATGCGGCAATTGCTAACATGATTCGGACAGACTTAAGCATCGCTACGGGTGAGAAGGTCTCATCGTAGTCAATCCCTTGAACTTGTCGAAAAACTTTCGCAACAAGTCGAGCTTTATAGACAGTACCATTACCGTCAGCGGCAGTCTTCTTCTTGAAGATCCATTTATTCTCAATTGCTTGCCGATCATCGGGCAAGTCAACCAAAGTCCATACTTTGTTCTCATACATGGATCCCATCTCAGATTTCATGGCCTCAAGTCATTTTGCGGAATCTGGGCTCACCATCGCTTCTTCATAGTTCATAGGTTCATCATGATCTAGTAGCATGACTTCCAGAACAGGATTACCGTACCACTCTGGTGCGGATCTTACTCTGGTTGATCTACGAGGCTCAGTAGTAACTTGATCTGAAGTTTCATGATCATCATCATTAACTTCCTCACTGATTGGTGTAGGTGTCACAGAAACCGGTTTCTGTGATGAACTACTTTCCAATAAGGATACAGTTACCTCATCAAGTTCTACTTTCCTCCCACTCACTTCTTTCGAGAGAAACTCCTTCTCTAGAAAGTTTCCGAATTTAGCAACAAAAGTCTTGCCTTCGGATCTGTGATAGAAGGTGTACCCAACAGTCTCCTTTGGGTATCCTATGAAGACACATTTCTCCGATTTGGGTTCGAGCTTATCAGGTTGAAGCTTTTTCACATAAGCATCGCAGCCCCAAACTTTCAGAAACGACAACTTTGATTTGTTGCCAAACCACAGTTCATAAGTTGTCGTCTCAACGGATTTCGATGGTGCCCTATTTAACGTGAATGCGGCCGTCTCTAAAGCATAACCCCAAAACGATAACGGTAAATCAGTAAGAGAAATCATAGATCGCACCATACCTAGTAAAGTACGATTACGACGTTCGGACACACCATTATGTTGTGGTGTTCCGGGTGGCGTTAATTGCGAAACTATTCCGCATTGTTTCAAATGTACACCAAACTCATAACTCAAATATTCTCCTCCACGATCAGATCGTAGAAACTTTATTTTCTTGTTACGATGATTTTCAACTTCACTATGAAATTCTTTGAACTTTTCAAATGTTTCAGACTTATGTTTCATTAAGTAGATATATCCATATCTGCTTAAGTCATCTGTGAAGGTGAGAAAATAACGATATCCGCCATGAGCCTCAACATTCATCGGACCACATACATCTGTATGTATGATTTCCAACAAATCTGTTGCTCTCTCTATAGTACCGGAGAACGGCGTTTTAGTCATCTTGCCCATGAGGCATGGTTCGCAAGTACCAAGTGGTTCCAAAAGTCCTTTAGTATGGAGTTTCTTCATGCGCTTTACACCGATATGACCTAAACGACAGTGCCACAAATAAGTTGCACTATCATTATCAACTCTGCATCTTTTGGCTTCAACATTATGAATATGTGTGTCACTACTATCGAGATTCAATAAGAATAGACCACTCTTCAAGGGTGCATGACCATAAAAGATATTACTCATATAATAGAACAACCATTATTCTCTGATTTAAATGAATAACCGTCTCGCATCAAACAAGATCCAGATATAATGTTCATGCTCAACGCTGGCACCAAATAACAATTATTTAGGTCTAATACTAATCCCGAAGGTAGATGTAGAGGTAGCATGCCGACCGCGATCACATCAACTTTGGAAACATTTCCCACGCGCATCGTCACCTCGTCCTTAGCCAATCTTCGCTTAATCCGTAGCCCCTGTTTCGAGTTGCAAATATTAGCAACAGAACTAGTATCAAATACCCAGATGCTACTGCGAGCATTAGTAAGGTACACATCAATAACATGTATATCACATATACCTTTGTTCACCTTGCCATCTTTCTTATCCGCCAAATACTAGGGGCAGTTCCGCTTCCAGTGACCAGTTTGCTTGCAGTAGAAGCACTCAGTTTCAGGCTTAGGTCCAGACATGGGTTTCTTCTCTTGAGCAGCAACTTGCTTGTTGTTCTTCTTGAAGTTCCCCTTCTTCTTCTTCTTCTTCCCTTTGCCCTTTTTCTTGAAACTAGTGGTATTGTTGACCATCAACACTTGATGCTCCTTCTTGATTTCTACCTCCGCAGCCTTTAGCATTAGCAAGAGCTCGGGAATTGTCTTATCCATCCCTTGCATGTTATAGTTCATCACGAAGCTCTTGTAGCTTGGTGGCAGTGATTGGAGAATTCTATCAATGACGCTATCATCCGGAAGATTAACTCCCAGTTGAATCAAGTGATTATAATACCCATACATCTTGAGTATATGCTCACTGACAGAACTATTCTCCTCCATCTTGCAGCTATAGAACTTATTGGAGACTTCATATCTCTCAATCCGGGCATCTGCTTGAAATATTAACTTCAACTCCTGGAACATCTCATATGCTCCATGATG
The DNA here is from genome assembly GCA_034509565.1 of Triticum monococcum. NCBI lineage: Eukaryota > Viridiplantae > Streptophyta > Magnoliopsida > Poales > Poaceae > Triticum > Triticum monococcum. The sequence continues at coordinate 496,579,639 of CM067845.1, read as the reverse complement.
TTCAAAACGTCGTTGAAGACCCGGTTCTAATCCGTAAAGCATGGCACACTGAACTATCGAGTAGTCATCAGCTTTGCTCTGCCAGACGTTCATAACATCTGGTGTTGCTCCTGCAGCAGGCCTGACACCCAGTGGTGCTTCCTGGACGTAATTTTTCTGTGCAGCAATGAGGATAATCCTCAAGTTACGGACCCAGTCCGCGTAATTGCTACCATCATCTTTCAACTTTGCTTTCTCAAGGAACGCATTAAAATTCAATGGAACAACAGCACGGGCCATCTATCTACAATCAACATAGACAAGCAAGATACTATCATGTACTAAGTTCATGATAAATTTAAGTTCAATTAATCATATTACTTAAGAACTCCCACTTAGATAGACATCCCTCTAATCCTCTAAGTGATCACGTGATCCAAATCAACTAAACCATGTCCGATCATCACGTGAGATGGAGTAGTTTCAATGGTGAACATCACTATGTTGATCATATCTACTATATGATTCACGCTTGACCTTTCGGTCTCCGTGTTCCGAGGCCATATTTGTTATATGCTAGGCTCGTCAAGTTTAACCTGAGTATTCCGCGTGTGCAACTGTTTTGCACCCGTTGTATTTGAACGTAGAGCCTATCACACCCGATCATCACGTGGTGTCTCAGCACGAAGAACTTTCGCAACGGTGCATACTCAGGGAGAACACTTATACTTTGATAATTTAGTGAGGGATCATTTTATAATGCTACCGTCAATCAAAGCAAGATAAGATGCATAAAAGATAAACATCACATGCAATCAATATAAGTGATATGATATGGCCATCATCATCTTGTGCTTGTGATCTCCATCTCCGAAGCACCTCCATGATCACCATCGTCACCGGCACGACACCTTGATCTCCATCGTAGTATTGTTGTCGTCTCACCAATCTTATGCTTCTACGACTATCGCTTCCGCTTAGTGATAAAGTAAAGCATTACAGGGCGATTGCATTGCATACAATAAAGCGACAACCATATGGCTCCTGCCAGTTGCCGATAACTCGGTTACAAAACATGATCATCTCATACAATAAAATTTAGCATCATGTCTTGACCATATCACATCACAACATGCCCTGCAAAAACAAGTTAGACGTCCTCTACTTTGTTGTTGCAAGTTCTACGTGGCTGCTACGGGATTAGCAAGAACCGTTCTTACCTATGCATCAAAAACCACAACGATAGTTTGTCAAGTTGGTGTTGTTTTAACCTTCGCAAGGACCGGGTGTAGCCACACTTTGTTCAACTAAAGTTGCAGAAACTGACACCCGCCAGCCACCTGTGTGCAAAGCACGCCGGTAGAACCAGTCTCGCGTAAGCGTACGCGTAATGTCGGTCCGGGCCGCTTCATCCAACAATACCGCCGAACCAAAGTATGACATGCTGGTAAGCAGTATGACTTATATCGCCCACAACTCACTTGTGTTCTACTCGTGCATATAACATCAATGCATAAAACCAGGCTCGGATGCCACTGTTGGGGAACATAGTAATTTCAAAAAAATTCCTACGCACACGCAAGATCATGGTGATGCATAGCAACGAGAGGGGAGAGTGTTGTCCACGTACCCTCGTAGACCGAAAGAGGAAGTGTTATCACAATGCGGTTGATGTAGTTGTACGTCTTCACGATCCGACTGATCAAGTACCGAACGCACGGCACCTCCGAGTTCAGCACACGTTCAGCCCGATGACGTCCCTCGAACTCCCATCCAGCCGAGTGTTAAGGGAGAGTTTCGTTAGCACGACGGCGTGGTGACGATGTTGATGTTCTACCGATGCTGGGCTTCGCCTAACCACCGCTACAGTATTATCAAGGTGGATTATGGTGGAGGGGGGCACCGCACACGGCTAAGAGATCAATGATCAATTGTTGTGTCTCTAGGGTGCCCCCTGTCCCTGTATATAAAGGAGAAAGGGGGGAGCGGCCGGCCATAGGAGGAGGCGCGCCGGAGGAGTCCTACTCCCACCGAGAGTAGGACTCCCCCCTTTCCTAGTTGGATTAGGACTTGGGAGGGGGAAGGAGTGGAGAAGGAAGGAAGGGGGGCGCTGCCCCCCTCTCCTTGTCCTATTCGGACTAGGGGGGAGGGGCGCGCGGCCAGCCCTTGCCTCCTCTCCTCTCTTCCACCTAGGCCCGTTAAGGCCCATTAATTTACCGGGGGGTTCCGGTAACCTCCCGGTACTCCAGTAAAATCCCGATTTCACCCGGAACACTTCCGATATCCAAACATAGGCTTCCAATATATCAATCTTCATGTCTCGACCATTTCGAGACTCCTCGTCATGTCCGTGATCACATCCGGGACTCCGAACAACCTTCGGTACATCAAAACATATAAACTCATAATATAACTATCATCGTAACGTTAAGCGTGCGGACCCTACGGGTTTGAGAACTATGTAGACATGACCGAGACACGTCTCCGGTCAATAACCAATAGCGGAACCCAGATGCTCATATTGTCTCCCACATATTCTACAAAGATCTTTATCGGTCAGACTGCATAACAACATACATTGTTCCCTTTGTCATTGGTATGTTAATTGCCCGAGATTCGATCGTCGGTATCTCAATACCTAGTTCAATCTCGTTACCGGCAAGTCTCTTTACTCATTCCGTAATACATCATCTCCCAACTAACTCATTAGTTGCAATGCTTGCAAGGCTTAAGTGATGTGCATTACCGAGAGGGGCCAGAGATACCTCTCCGACAATCGGAGTGACAAATCCTAATCTTGAAATACGCCAACCCAACATGTACCTTTGGAGACACCTGTAGAGCTCCTTTATAATCACCCAGTTACGTTGTGACGTTTGGTAGCACACAAAGTATTCCTCCGGCAAACGGGAGTTGCATAATCTCATAGTCATAGGAACATGTATAAGTCATGAAGAAAGCAATAGCAACATACTAAACGATCGGGTGCTAAGCTAGCGGAATGGGTCATGTCAATCACATCATTCTCCTAATGATGTGATCCCGTTAATCAAATGACAACTCATGTCTATGGCTAGGAAACATAACCATCTTTGATCAACAAGCTAGTCAAGTAGAGGCATACTAGTGACACTTTGTTTGTCTATGTATTCACACATGTATTACGTTTCCGGTTAATACAATTCTAGCATGAATAATAAACATTTATCATGATATAAGGAAATAAATATAACTTTATTATTGCCTCTAGGGCATATTTCCTTCACCAAGTGTAGAGGTTTGTAGCACAGCAGCAAGTTTCCCTCAAGTGGATGACCTAAGGTTTATCAATCCGTGGGAGGCGTAGGATGAATATGGTCTCTCTCAAACAACCCTGCAACCAAATAACAAAGAGTCTCTTGTGTCCCCAACACACCCAATACAATGGTAAATTGTATAGGTGCACTAGTTCGGCGAAGAGATGGTGATACAAGTGCAATATGGATGGTAGACAGAGGTTTTTCTAATCTGAAAATATAAAAACAGAAAGGTAACTAATGATAAAAGTGAGCAAAAACGGTATTGCAATGCTAGGAAACAAGGCCTAGGGTTCATACTTTCACTAGTGCAAGTTCTCTCAATAATAATAACATAAATGGATCATATAACTATCCCTCAACATGCAACAAAGAGTCACTCCAAAGTCACTAATAGCAGAGAACAAACGAAGAGATTATTGTAGGGTACGAAACCACCTCAAAGTTATGCTTTCAGATCGATCTATTCAAGAGTTTGTACTAAAATAACACCTTAAGACACAAATCAATCAAAACCCTAATGTCACCTAGATACTCCAATGTCACCTCAAGTATCCATGGGTATGATTATACGATATGCATCAAACAATCTCATATCCATCTATTCAACCAACACATAGAACTTCAAAGAGTGCCCCAAAGTTTCTACCGGATAATCAAGACAAAAACGTGTGCCAACCCCTATGCACAAGTTCACGAAGTCACGGAACCCGCAAGTTGATCACCAAAACATACATCAAGTGAATCACGTGATATCCCATTGTCACCACAGATAAGTGAAGGAAATATGCCCTAGAGGCAATAATAAAGTTATTATTTATTTCCTTATATCATGATAAATGTTTATTATTCATGCTAGAATTGTATTAACCGGAAACATAATACATGTGTGAATACATAGACAAACAGAGTGTCACTAGTATGCCTCTACTTGACTAGCTCGTTAATCAAAGATGGTTATGTTTCCTAACCATGGACAAAGAGTTGTTATTTGATTAACAGGATCACATCATTAGGTGAATGATCTGATTGACATGACCCATTCCATTAGCTTAGCACCCGATCGTTTAGTATGTTGCTATTGCTTTCTTCATGACTTATACATGTCCCTATGACTATGAGATTATGCAACTCCCGTTTGCCGAAGGAACACTTTGTGTGCTACCAAACGTCACAACGTAACTGGGTGATTATAAAGGTGCTCTACAGGTGTCTCCAAAGGTACATGTTGGGTTGGCGTATTTCGAGATTAGGATTTGTCACTCCGATTGTCGGAGAGGTATCTCTGGGCCCTCTCGGTAATGCAAATCACATAAGCCTTGCAAGCATTGAAACTAATGAGTTAGTTGTGAGATGATGTATTACGGAACGAGTAAAGAGACTTGCCGGTAACGAGATTGAACTAGGTATTGAGATACCGACGATCGAATCTCGGGCAAGTAACATACCGATGACAAAGGGAACAACGTATGTTGTTATGCGGTCTGACCGATAAAGATCTTCGTAGAATATGTAGGAACCAATATGAGCATCCAGGTTCCGCTATTGGTTATTGACCGGAGACGTGTCTCGGTCATGTCTACATTGTTCTCGAACCGTAGGGTCTGCACGGTTAACGTTACGATGACAGTTTCATTATGAGTTTATGTATTTTGATGTACCGAAGATTGTTCGGAGTCCCGGATATGATCATGGACATGACAAGGAGTCTCAAAATGGTCGAGACATAAAGATCGATATATTGTAAGCCTATATTTGGATATCGGAATCGTTCCGGGTGAAATCGGGATTACCGGGGGGTTACCGGAACCCCCCCCCCCCCCCCGGGGGGGGGGGGGGGTTATTGGGCCTACATGGGCCCTAAGGGAGAAGAGGAAAGGAGGCAAGAGGTGGCCGCACGCCCCTCCCCTCCCTAGTCTGAATAGGACAAGGAGAGGGGGGCGGCGCCCCCCCTTTCCTTTCCCTCTTCCTCCTCTTTCCCACTTCTCCTTCTCCAACTAGGAAAGAAGGGAGTCCTACTCCCGATGGAAGTAGGCGGGAGTAGGACTCCCCCTTGGCGCGCCCTCCTTGGCCGGCCGCCCCCTCCCCTTGGCTCCTTTATATACGGGGGCAGAGGGCACCCTAGAACACACAAGTTGATCTGCGTGATCGTTCCTTAGCCGTGTGCGGTGCCTCCCTCCACCATATTCCACCTCGGTCATATTGTAGCGGTGCTTAGGCGAAGCCCTGTGACAGTTGAACATCAAGATCGTCACCACGCCGTCGTCCTGACGGAACTCCTCCCCGAAGCTTTGCTGGATCGGAGCCCGGGGAGCGTCATCGAGCTGAACGTGTGCCAAGAACTCGGAGGTGCCGGAGTAACGGTGCTTGGATCGGTTGAACCGGGAAGTCGTACGACTACTTCCTCTATGTTGCATCAACACTTCCGCTTCGGTCTACGAGGGTACGTAGACAACACTCTCCCCTCTCGTTGCTATGCATCACCATGATCTTGCGTGTGCGTAGGAAATTTTTTGAAATTACTACGTTCCCCAACAGTGGCATCCGAGCCTAGGTTTTATGGTTTGATGTTATATGCACGAGTAGAACACAAGTGAGTTGTGGGCGATATAAGTCATACTGCTTACCAGCATGTCATACTTTGGTTCGGCGGTATTGTTGGATGAAGCGGCCCGGACCGACATTACGCGTACGCTTACGCGAGACTGGTTCTACCGCCGTGCTTTGCACACAGGTGGCTGGCGGATGTCAGTTTCTCCAACTTTAGTTGAACCAAGTGTGATTACGCCCGGTCCTTGCGAAGGTTAAAACAGCACCAACTTGACAAACTATCGTTGTGGTTTTGATGTGTAGGTAAGATTGGTTCTTGCTCAAGCCCATAGTAGCCACGTAGAACTTGCAACAAACAAAGTAGAGGACGTCTAACTTGTTTTTGTAGGGCATGTTGTGATGTGATATGGTCAAGGCATGATGCTAAATTTTATTGTATGAGATGATCATGTTTTGTAACCAAGTTATCGGCAACTGGCAGGAGCCATATGGTTGTCGCTTTATTGTATGCAATGCAATCGCCCTGTAATGCTTTACTTTATCACTAAGCGGTAGCGATAGTCGTAGAAGCATAAGATTGGCGAGACGACAACGATGCTACGATGGAGATCAAGGTGTCGCGCCGGTGACGATGGTGATCATAACGGTGCTTCGGAGATGGAGATCACAAGCACAAGATGATGATGGCCATATCATATCACTTATATTGATTGCATGTGATGTTTATCTTTTATGCATCTTATCTTGCTTTGATTGACGGTAGCATTATAAGATGATCTCTCACTAAATTTCAAGATAAAAAGTGTTCTCCCTTAGTATGCACCATTGCCAAAGTTCGTCGTGCCCAGACACCACGTGATGATCGGGTGTGATAAGCTCTACGTCCATCTACAACGGGTGCAAGCCAGTTTTGCACACGCAGAATACTCAGGTTAAACTTGACGAGCCTAGCATATGTAGATATGGCCTCGGAACACTGAGACCGAAAGGTCGAGCGTGAATCATATAGTAGATATGATCAAGATAGCGATGTTCACCATTGAAAACTACTCCATTTCATGTGATGATCGGTTATGATTTAGTTGATTTGGATCACGTGATCACTTAGATGATTAGAGGGATGTCTATCTAAGTGGGAGTTCTTAAGTAATATGATTAATTGAACTTAAATTTATCATGAACTTAGTCCTGGTAGTATTTTGCAAATCATGTTGTAGATCAATAGCTCGCGTTGTTGCTTCCCTATGTTTATTTTGATATGTTCCTAGAGAAAATTGTGTTGAAAGGATGTTAGTAGCAATGATGCGGATTGGATCCGTGATCTGAGGTTTATCCTCATTGCTGCATAGAAGAATTATGTCCTTGATGCACCGCTAGGTGACAGACCTATTACAGGAGCAGATGCAGACGTTATGAACGTTTGGCTAGCTCAATATGATGACTACTTGATAGTTTAGTGTACCATGCTTAACGGCTTAGAATCGGGACTTCAAAGACGTTTTGAACGTCATGGACCATATGAGATGTTCCAGGAGTTGAAGTTAATATTTCAAGCAAATACCCGAGTTGAGAGATATGAAGTCTCCAACAAGTTCTATAGCTAAAAGATGGAGGAGAATTGCTCAAGCAGTGAGCATGTGCTCAGATTGTCTGGGTACTACAATCACTTGAATCAAGTGGGAGTTAATCTTCCAGATAAAATAGTGATTGACAGAATTCTCTAGTCATCATCACCAAGTTAGTAGAACTTCATGATGAACTATAATATGCAAGGGATAACGGAAACGATTCCCAAGCTCTTCGTAATGCTGAAATTAACGAAGGTAGAAATCGAGAAAAAACATCAAGTGTTGATGGTAGACAAAACCACTAGTTTCAAGAAAAGGGCAGAGGGAAGAAAGGGAACTTCAAGAAGAACAACAAGCAAGTTGCTTCTCAAGTGAAGAAGCCCAAGTCTGGTCCTAAGCCTGAGACTAAGTGCTTCTACTGCAAAGGGACTGGTCACTGGAAGCGGAACTACCCCAAGTGATTGGCGGATAAGGAGGATGGCAAAGTGAACATAAGTATATTATATACATGTTATTGATGTGTACTTTACTAGTGTTCATAGCAACCCCTCAGTATTTGATACTAGTTCAGTTGCTAAGATTAGTAACTCGAAACGGGAGTTGCGGAATAAACAGAGACTAGTTAAGGGTGAAGTGACGATGTGTGTTGGAAGTGGTTCCAAGATTGATATGATCATCATCTCACACTCCCTATAATTTCGGGATTAGTGTTGAACCTAAATAAGTGTTATTTGGTGTTTGCGTTGAGCATGAATATGATTTGATCATGTTTATTGTAATATGGTTATTCATTTAAGTAAGAGAATAAATAGTTGTTCTATTTACATGAATAAAACCTTATATGGTTACACACCCAATGAAAATAGTTCGTTGGATCTCGATCGTAATGATACACATAATCATAATATTGAAACCAAAATATGCAAAGTTAATAATGATAGTGCAACTTATTTGTGGCACTGCCATTTAGGTCATATTGGTGTAAAGCACATGAAGAAACTCCATGCTGATGGGTTTTTGAAATCACTTGATTATGAATCAGTTGATGCTTGCGAACCATGCCTCATGGGCAAGATGACTAAGACTCTGTTCTTCAGAACAATGGAGTGAGCAACAGATTTGTTGGAAATCATACATACTGATGTATGTGGTCCGATGAATATTGAGGCTCGCGACAGGTATCATTATTTTCTGATCTTCACAGATGATTTGAGCAGATATGAGTATATCTACTTGATGAAACATAAGTCTGAAACATTTGAAAAGTTCAAAGAATTTCAGAGTGAAGTGAAAAATCATCGTAACAAGAAAATAAAGTTTCTACGATCTGATCGTAGAGAAGAGTATTTGAGTTACGAGTTTGGCCTTCAGTTAAAAAACAATGTGAAATAGTTTCACTACTCACGCCACCTGGAACACCACAATGTAATGGTGTGTCCGAACGTCATAACCGTACTTTATTAGATATGGTGCGATCTATGATGTCTCTTACCGATCTACCACTATCGTTTTGGGGTTATGCATTAGAGACAGTTGCATTCACGTTAAATAGGGCACCATCTAAATCCGTTGAAATGACACCGTATGAACTATGGTTTGGCAAGAAACCTAAGCTGTCATTTCTTAAAGTTTGAGGTTGCAATGCTTATGTGAAAAAGTTTCAACCTGATAAGCTCAAACCCAAATCGGAGAAGTGCGTCTTCATAGGATACCCAAAAGAAAATGTTGGGTACACCTTCTATCACAGATCCGAAGGCAAGATATTCGTTGCTTTGAATGGATCCTTTCTAGAGAAGGAATTTCTCTCGAAAGAAGTGAGTGGGAGGAAAGTAGAACTTGATGAGGTAACTGTACCTGCTCCCTTATTGGAAAGTAGTTCATCACAGACATCTGTTCCTGTGACTACTAGACCGATTAGTGAGGAAGCTAATGATGATGATCATGTAACTTCAGATCAAGTTACTACCGAACCTCGTAGGTAAAACCAGAGTGAGATCCGCACTAGAGTGGTACGGTAATCCAGTTCTAAAGGTCATGTTGCTTGACCATGACAAGCCTACGAACTATGAGGAAGCGATGATGAGCCCAGATTCCACGAAATGGCTTGAGGCCATGAAATCTGAGATGAGATCCATGTATGAGAACAAAGTATGGACTTTGATTGACTTGCCCAATGATCGGCGAGCCATTGAGATTAAATGGATCTTCAAGAGGAAGACGGACACTGATAGTAGTGTTACTATCTACAAAGCTAGAATTGTCGCAAAAAGGTTTTCAACAAGTTCAAGGTGTTGACTACGATGAGAGTTTCTCACCCGTATCTATGCTTAAGTCTATCCGAATCATGTTAGAAATTGTCGCATTTTATGAAATCCAAAAAATGGATAAACAAAACTGCATTCCTTAATGGATTTATTAAAGAAGAGTTGTATATGATACAACCAGAAGGTTTTGTCAATCCTAAAGGTGCTAACAAAATGTGCAAGCTCCAGCAATCCATCTATGGACTGGTGCAAGCATCTCGGAGTTGGAATATGCGCTTTGATGAGATGATCAAAGCATATAGTTTTATACAGACTTGCGGTGAAGCCTGTATTTACAAGAAAGTGAGTGGGAGCACTACAACATTTCTGATAAGAATATGTGAATGACATATTGTTGATCGGAAATAATGTAGAATTATTCTGCAAAGCATAAAGGAGTGTTTTGAAAGAAGTTTTTCAAAGAAAGACCTCGGTGAAGCTGCTTACATATTAAGCATCAAGATCTATAGAGATAGATCAAGATGCTTGATAAGTTTTTTTTCAATGAGTACATACCTTGACAATATTTTGAAGTAGTTCAAAAATTGGAACGGTCAAAAAAGAGTTCTTGGCTGTGTTACAAGGTGTGAAATTGAGTAAGACTCAAAGCCCGACCACGGCAGAAGGTAGAAAGAGAATGAAAGTCATTCCCTATGCCTCAGCCATAGGTTCTATAAAGTATGCCATGCTGTGTACCAGATCTATTGTATACCCTACACTGTGTTAAGCAAGGGAGTACAGTAGTGATCTAAGAGTAGATCACTGGACAATGGTCAAAATTATCCTTAGTGGAATAAGGAAATATTTCTCAATTATGGAGGTGACAAAAAGGTTCGTCGTAAAAAGTTACGTCGATGCAAGTTTTGACACAGATCTGGATGACTCTAAGTCTCGATCTAGATACATATTAAAAGTGGGAGCAATTAGCTAGAGTAGCTCCGTGCAGAGCATTGTAGACATAGAATTCGCAAAATACTTACGGATCTGTATGTGACAGACCCGTTGAATAAATCATCTCACAAGCAAAACATGATCACACCTTAGTACTCTTTTGGTGTTAATCACATAAACGATGTGAACTAGATTACTGACTCTAGTAAACCCTTTGGGTATAGGACACACGACAATGTGAACTATGGGTGTTAATCACATGGTGATGTGAACTATTAGTGTTGAATCACATGGCGATGTGAACTAGATTATTGACTCTAGTGCAAGTGGGAGACTGAAGGAAATATGCCCTAGAGGCAATAATAAAGTTATTATTTATTTCCTTATATCATGATAAATGTTTATTATTCATGCTAGAATTGTATTAACCGGAAACATAATACATGTGTGAATACATAGACAAACAGAGTGTCACTAGTATGCCTCTACTTGACTAGCTCGTTAATCAAAGATGGTTATGTTTCCTAACCATGGACAAAGAGTTGTTATTTGATTAACGGGATCACATCATTAGGTGAATGATCCGATTGACATGACCCATTCCATTAGCTTAGCACCCGATCGTTTAGTATGTTGCTATTGCTTTCTTCATGACTTATACATGTTCCTATGACTATGAGATTATGCAACTCCCGTTTGCCGGAGGAACACTTTGTGTGCTACCAAACGTCACAACGTAACTGGGTGATTATAAAGGTGCTCTACAGGTGTCTCCAAAGGTACATGTTGGGTTGGCGTATTTCGAGATTAGGATTTGTCACTCCGATTATCGGAGAGGTATCTCTGGGCCCTCTCGGTAATGCACATCACATAAGCCTTGCAAGCATTGCAACTAATGAGTTAGTTGTGAGATGATGTATTACGGAACGAGTAAAGAGACTTGCCGGTAACGAGATTGAACTAGGTATTGAGATACCGACGATCGAATCTCGGGCAAGTAACATACCGATGACAAAGGGAACAACGTATGTTGTTATGCGGTCTGACCGATAAAGATCTTCATAGAATATGTAGGAACCAATATGAGCATCCAGGTTCCACTATTGGTTATTGACCGGAGACGTGTCTCGGTCATGTCTACATTGTTCTCGAACCGTAGGGTCCGCACGCTTAACGTTACGATGACAGTTTCATTATGAGTTTATGTATTTTGATGTACCAAAGGTTGTTCGGAGTCCCGGATGTGATCATGGACATGAAGAGGAGTCTCGAAATGGTCGAGACATAATGATCGATATATTGGAAGCCTATATTTGGATATTGGAATCGTTCCGTGTGAAATCGGGATTTTACCGGAGTACCGGGGGGTTACCGGAACCCCCCAGGGGTTATTGGGCCTACATGGGCCCTAAGGGAGAAGAGGAAAGGAGGCAAGAGGTGGCCGCGCGCCCCTCCCCTTCCTAGTCCGAATAGGACAAGGAGAGGGGGGAGGCGCCCCCCTTTCCTTTCCCTCTTCCTCCTCTTTCCCACTTCTCCTTCTCCAACTAGGAAAGAAGGGAGTCCTACTCCTGGTGGGAGTAGGACTCCCCCTTGGCGCACCTTCCTTGGCCGGGTGCCCCCTCCCCTTGGCTCCTTTATATACGGGGGCAGGGGGCACCCTAGAACACACAAGTTGATCTGCGTGATCGTTCCTTAGTCGTGTGCGGTGCCCCCTCCACCATATTCCACCTCGGTCATATTGTAGCGGTGCTTAGGCGAAGCCCTGCAACGGTTGAACATCAAGATCGTCGCCACGCCGTCGTGCTGACGGAACTCCTCACCGAAGCTTTGCTGGATCGGAGCCCGGGGAGCGTCATCAAGCTGAACGTGTGACAAGAACTCGAAGGTGCCGGAGTAACGGTGCTTGGATCGGTTGAACTGGGAAGACTTACGACTACTTCCTCTATGTTGCGTCAACGCTTCCGCTTCGGTCTACGAGGGTACGTAGACAACACTCTCCCCTCTCGTTGCTATGCATCACCATGATCTTGCGTGTGCATAGGAATTTTTTTGAAATTACTACGTTCCCCAACAAAAAGCACATGCAAGACATAGATCAAGTGTTCTCAAATCCTTAAAGACTCATCCGATAAGATAACTTCAAAGGGAAAACTCAATCCATTACAAGAGAGTGGAGGGGGAGAAACATCATAAGATCCAACTATAATAGCAAAGCTCACGATACATCAAGATCGTATCACCTCAAGAACAAGAGAGAGAGAGAGAGAGAGAGAGAGAGAAATCAAACACATAGCTACTGGTACATACCCTCAGCCCCGAGGGTGAACTAATCCCTCCTCGTCATGGAGAGCGCGGGGATGATGAAGATGGCCACCGATGAGGGTTTCCCCATCCGGCAGGGTGCCGGAACAGGGTCCCGATTGGTTTTTGATGGCTACAGAAGCTTGCGGCGGCGGAACTCCCGATATATTCTTCCCTCCGATGTTTTTAGGGTATATGGACATATATAGGCGAAAGAAGTCAGTCATGGGAGCCATGAGGGGCCCACGAGGGTGGGGGCGCGCCCAGGGGGGTAGGGCGCGCCTCCCTGCCTCGTGGCTTCCTTGAAGCTTCCCTGACGTCTACTCCAAGTCTCCTGGATTGCTTCCGTTCCAAAAATAACTCTCCCAAAGGGTTCATTCCATTTGGACTCCGTTTGATATTCCTTTTCTTCGAAACACTGAAATAGGCAAGAAAACAGCAATTTGGACTGGGCCTCCGGTTAATAGGTTAGTCCCAAAAATAATATAAAAGTGTTTAGTAAAGCCCATAAACATCCAAAACAGATAATATAATAGCATGAATACTTCATAAATTGTAGATACACTAGAGACGTATCAGCATCCCCAAGCTTAATTCCTGCTCGTCCTCGAATAGGTAAATGATAAAAGAAAGAATTTATGAAGTGTGAATGCTAGCAGGTGCACAAGTTTGATCAATGATGATTTAATCACCTTTTCTAGCATCATTATATATCATAACAGTAGCTCAACTCATAGTACTTTTCATAATCAAGTAACAAACTATTCACACGTTAAAGTATAGATCATAAACTTTCTTGAAAACTAAGAAACTGTGTTATTAGTCATCAAACAATTACAATTCATCTTATTTTCAGGAAGTGTCTATATCAGAGCTTTGATTCAGAAAACTTCACATACTCAACTATCATTTAGTCTTTCACAATTGCTAACACTCACGCGATATTTATGGATTCAAAGTTTAAAACAGACACAGAGAAAGATAGGGGCTTATAGATTCGCCTCCCAACCTTTTACCTTAAGGGTAATGCCAACAATAATAGTTCATAATGCCTTACATCCAATTGAATATATATATCGGGATCCTTCCAACACAATGCACTTGCCAAAGGGTAAAATGTAAAAAAGAAAGGTGAAGATCACCATGACTCTCGCATAAGGTATAAGACAGGCATAAAAGATAGGCCCTTCGCAGAGGGAAGCAGAGATTGTCATGCGCTTTTATAGTTGGATGCACAAAATCTTAACGCGAAAGAACGTCACTTTATATTGCCACTTGTGATAGGGACCTTTATTATGCAGTCCGTCGCTTTTATTGCTTCCACATCACAAGATCGTATAAAGCTTATTTTCTCCACACTAATAGATCATACATATTTAGAGAGCAATTTTTATTGCATGCACCGATGACAACTTATTTGAAGGATCTTACTCAATCCATAGGTAGGTATGGTGGACTCTCATGGCAATACTGATTTAAGGGATGTTTGGAAGCACAAGTAGTATCTCTACTTGGTGCAAAGAATTTGGCTAGCATGAGGGGGAAAGGCAAGCTCAACATGTTGGATTATCCATGACAATATACTTTATTTCAGATATAAGAAAACATAACCCATTACGTTGTCTTCCTTGTCCAACATCAACCTTTTAACATGTCATATTTTAATGAGTGCTCACAATTACAAAAGATGTCCAAGATAATATATTTATATGTGAAATCTCTCTTTCCTCAATATTCTTTCATGAATTGTTTAAGTGACCAATACAATGTTTGCTAACCTTCAATAAATTTACCACATCTACTTCTTATATGTGAAGTCATTACTCCCCATGGGATAAGCATATAAAACATATATAATTTCAGATTTATGATATTCAAATCATTCAACTATTTACTCATAGGATATAAGTGAAGCACACGAGTAAATGACAAACTACTCCAAAAAGATATAAGTGAAAATCAGTGAGTAGTTAAATAATTATTTAGCTATGCGAAGACTCTCTCTCATTTAAGAATTTCAGATCTTGATATTTTATTCAAACAGCAAGAAAAACAAAATAAAATGACACTCCAAGCAAAACACATATCATGTGGTGAATAAAAATATAGCTCCAAGTAAAGTTACCGATGAACAAAGACGATGGCATCCCCAAGCTTAGGCTCTTGGTTGTCCTTGAGTATTGCCTTGGGGTGCCTTGGGCATCCCCAATCTTAGGCTCTTTCCACTCCTTATTCCATAGTCCATCGAATCTTTACCCAAAACTTGAAAACTTCACAACACAAAACTTAACAGAAAACTCGTAAGCTCCGTTAATATAAGAAAATAAATCACCACTTAGGTACTATTGTGAACTCATTCTAAATTCATATTGGTGTAATATCTACTATATTCTAACTTCTCTATGGTTCATACACTCCAATACTACTCATAGATTCATCAAAATAAGCAAACAACACATAGAAAACAGAATCTGTCAAAAACAAAACAGTCTGTAGTAATCTGTATCAAACGTATACTTTTGGAACTCCAAAAATTCTAAAATAAATTTGTGGACCTGAGGAATTTGTCTATTAATCATCTGCAAAAATAATCAACCTAAAATAACTCTCCAGTAAAAAATGGCAGCACATCTCGTGAGCGCTAAAGTTTTTGTTTTTTACAGCATGATCATAAAGACTTCGCCCAAGTCTTCCCAAAGGTTCTACTTGGCACAAACACCGATTAAAACATAAAACCACATCTAACCATAGGCTAGATGATTTATTTATTACTAAATAGGAGCAAAAAGCAAAGAACAAAAATAAGATTGGGTTGTCTCCCAACAAGCGCTAACGTTTAACGCCTCTAGCTATGCATGATGATTTCAATGATGCTCACATAAAAGATAAGAATTGAAACATAAAGAGAGCATCATGAAGAATATGACTAGCACATTTAACTCTAACCCACTTCCTATGCATAGGGATTTTGTGAGCAAACAACATATGGTAACAATAATCAACTAGCATAGGAAGGCAAAACAAGCATAACTTCAAAATTTTAAGCACATAGAGAGGAAACTTGATATTATTGCAGTTCCTACAAGCATATATTCCTCCCTTATAATAATTTTCAGTAGCATCATGAATGAATTCAACAATATAACTATCACATAAAGCACTATTTTCATGATGCACAAGCATAGAATTTGTATTACTCTCCACATAAGCAAACATTTTCTCATTCGGAATAGTGGGAGTATCATAAGAAACTCGAATACTATAAATTGTTTCCACATTAAAGGAGTAATGTTAAGAAAAATGGTAATCATAATCATGACCAGTTTTATAAATGCAATCATCACTACCTTTTATAGCATAAGTGTCATCACAACAATCATCATAAGTAGCAACTTTGTTCTCATCATAACCGATTGAAACCTCTTCCAAGATAGTGGAATCATTATTAAATAAAGTCATGACCTCTCCAAATCCACTTTCATAATTATCACAATAAGATTCAACACCCTCCAAAATAGTGGGATCATTACTTCCTAAAGTTGACACTCTTCCAAACCCACTTTCATCAATATAATCATCATAAGTAGGAGGCATGCTTTCATCACAATAAATTTGCATATCAAAACTTGGGAGACTAAAAATATCATCTTCATTAAACATAGCATCCCCAAGCTTGGGACAAGCATTAATTGCAGCAAATATATTCTCAAACTTGTCATTCTCATCAAACATAGCATCCCCAAGCTTGGGCCTATTCATATCATAAGCATAATCACTCTCATCATTAATAGTATGAATAGCACCAATAGTATAGCAATTATCATCATCACAATGAGTAATAGGAGCAACATCATTTGGGAGGGATACCTTTTTACCTTTGTTTCTCCGTCTTTTCTTTTTCTTCTTCACATTATGTGTGGGTTCAGTCCTCTTTTTGGAGCCCCTTATTAATGAGATTGGTTGAATAGAAGGCTCCTCCTCGTTACCTGATTCATCATAAGAAATAATAGGAGGATATTGGGAAGTCTCTTCCCTTTCGTTAGTATTCTCTTCATCTTCTATTTGTTTTCTTTTCTTTATGTAATTGGCAATATAAGGATTTTCAATGCAATTCACCGCACAATACATAAAAATTTCTTCTAGATCAATATCGAGGAATTTCTCAAGGTTATATTCTGGAATATGCTTAGTTATACGTTTCATTTCTTCATAACCCAAAAGAAAACTAAGTTCATTATGATGTGCAAGGGAAATCAAGTCATCACAATTTTTGGACATGATTCGATCATGAAACAATTTGCATTGGAGATTTAAATGACCATGTTCATTGCAAAGTTCACAAGTATGGTGAAGAAATTTTAAATTTTCAGCACAAACATCTAGCCTTTCTTGCAACCATTTAGTTTCCAAATAATTATGCCTCTTGCAAAATCTATTTTCCCTAATTGGTGTGTACTTGCAAGCTCTATGTATTCCACAAAAGTTGACATGCTTATAAGAGACATTTTCATCATGACTAGTGCAATCATCATTAGTACTATGGATATTCAAAGAGTTCATACTAAAAACATTGCAATCATGGTATTCATTCAAAGATTTAGTGCCAAACATTTTATAGACTTCTCCTTTTAGCATTTGAGCACAATTTTCCTTTCCATCATTCTCACGAAAGATACTAAAAAGATGAAGCGTGTGAGGCAAACTCAATTCCATTTTTTGTAGTTTTCTTTTATAAACTAAACTAGTGCTAAAACAAGAAACTAAAAGATTCGATTGCAAGATCTAAAGATATACTTCAAGCACTCACCTCCCCGGCAACGGCGCCAGAAACTGCTTGATGTCTACTACACAACCTTTTTCTTATAGACGTTATTGGGCCTCCAAGTGCAGAGGTTTGTAGCACATCAGCAAGTTTCCCTCAAGTGGATGACCTAAGCTTTACCAATCCGTGGGAGGCGTAGGATGGAGATGGTCTCTCTCAAACAACCCTGCAACCAAATAACAAAGAGTCTCTTGTGTCCCCAACACACCCAATACATGGTAAATTGTATAGGTGCACTAGTTCGGCGAAGAGATGGTGATACAAATGCAATATGCATGGTAAATATAGGTTTTTGTAATCTGAAAATATAAAAACAGAAAGGTAACTAATGATAAAAGTGAGCGAAAACAGTATTGCACTGCTAGGAAACAAGGCCCAGGGTTCATACTTTCACTAGTGCAAGTTCTCTCAACAATAATAACATAAATGGATCATATAACTATCCCTCAACATGCAACAAAGAGTCACTCCAAAGTCACTAATAGCGGAGAACAAACGAAGAGATTATTGTAGGGTACGAAACCACCTCAAAGTTATTCTTTCGGATCGATCTATTCAAGAGTTCGTACTAGAATAACACCTTAAGACACAAATCAATCAAAACCCTATTGTCACCTAGATACTCCAGTGTCACCTCAAGTATCCGTGGGTATGATTATACGATATGCATCAAACAATCTCAGATCCATCTATTCTCAACCAACACATAGAACTTCAAAGAATGCCCCAAAGTTTCTACCGGAGAATCAAAACGAAAACATGTGCCAACCCCTATGCATAAGTTCACGAAGTCACGGAACCCGCAAGTTGATCACCAAAACATGCATCAAGTGAATCACGTGATATCCCATTGTCACCATAGATAAGCACATGCAAGACATACATCAAGTGTTCACAAATCCTTAAAGACTCAATCCGATAAGATAACTCCAAAGGGAAAACTCAATCCATTACAAGAGAGTAGAGGGGAAGAAACATCATAAGATCCAACTATAATAGCAAAGCTCGCGATACATCAAGATCGTATCACCTCAAGAACACGAGAGAGAGAGATCAAACACATAGCTACTGGTACATACCCTCAGCCTCGAGGGTGAACTACTCTGTCCTCGTCATGAAGAGCGCCGGGATGATGAAGATGGCCACCGGTGAGGGTTCCCCCCCCCCCCTCCGGCAGGGTGCCGGAACAGGGTCCCAATTGGTTTTTGATGGCTACAGAGGCTTGCGGCGGTGAAACTCTCGATCTATTCTGCCCTCTGATGTTTTAGGGTATATGGACATATATAGGCGAAAGAAGTCGGCCAGGGGAGCCACGAGGGGTCCACGAGGGTGGGGGCATGCCCAGGGGGTAGGGCGCGCCTCCCTGCCTTGTGGCTTCCTCGAAGCTTCCCTGACGTCTACTGCAAGTCTCCTGGATTGCTTCCGTTCCAAAAATAACTCTCCCGAAGGTTTCATTCCGTTTGGACTCCGTTTGATATTCCTTTTCTTTGAAACACTGAAATAGGCAAGAAAATAGCAATTTGGACTGGGCCTCCGGTTAATAGGTTAGTCCCAAAAATAATATAAAAGTGTTTAGTAAAGCCCATAAACATCCAAAACAGATAATATAATAGCATGGATACTTCATATATTATAGATACGTTGGAGACGTATCACACTACTCTTCCTCGCTGCCGGCAGCGCCCGCGGTCGTGCCGGCTTCTTCGTGGTCGTGGCGCCGGGGCACGACCCCCTCGTCGTCGGTCTCGCCGAACAACGCCTCGTCGTCGCATTCCTTGTCGGCGGCCTCCACCTCCGTCATCCGCTGCCGGTACCGCCAACGGACGAGGCAGATCTCGTGGGCAGAGCGATAGGACTCGACCAGCGCGTCCTGCTTCGCAAGGTCCGCGTCCGGTGGCGACCTGCTCCTTCGCATGCAAATGCTCCTGGAGGAGGTTGTGGTTGGCATCAGCCTGCGCCTCCCGGAACTTCTCCTCCCGCTCCTTCCGCACCATGTCCATATAATGGACACGGGCCTTGCCGATGGTCATGGTGCAATGCACCGGCGAGGGTGGAGCGGAGGAGGGGGTGCCGCGGAGGAAGAGGAGGGTGGCGCTGGCTCGTCGGAGGAGGCGTCCTTCATTTGCACGTCCTCCGGCTGCCTGTCGGCCTATCAGTCGCCAGCAATGGCGGCCATGGCCTTCTTCTGCTCCGATGTCAGCCCGTTCCGGAGAGCTTTGTTGGCGGAGGGATCCATGGCGGGGAGTGGTGCGAAGAGGGATGACTGTGGCTATGGCCGAGGCACCGGGGCAGCGGTTTATATAGCATAGGTGGGCGGCAGAGGGACGAACAGGTGACACTGGAGGAGATGCCTCGGCAACCGCGTGCCATCAATGCAGGTGGCAGACGGACGGACAAGTGGTCCTCGTGTCGTTTGAACATGCGGCAATCGCCTGCACCGGGAAGGGATGCGGTCGGCGCGCCGCTTCAATGCCGGCGCCAGTGAGCGATCGTGTCCGCTCTGGCCGAGCATGAATGCGGGCGCTAACACTCTGAAGCGGCGCTGACCAAAACTGCACGGGGAGAAGGGGGAGGGGTTTTTGGTGGGCCATAGCGGTCAGAAGCGGGTTTGGGATTATTTCGAACTCCGCAAACCTCACCTACTTTTGTATCCGGTTTATGGGAAAAATCGCGTTCGGACCACTCCATGGATCGATACAGAACCGCGCAGTCTGAATGGTTACAGAAGGTTTGCAGGTCAATATTGGAGATGCCCTAACGACCTTCGGCAGCTCTGTTGTTATGTTTCGATTGGACTTCAGACACTAATTTACGTGATGTGGCAAGATGGTCTACTGATGCACTCCTATTTTCTAATTGCTCTGCATGATGAATCTCCAAGGTGCCGCGAGGCGCACGTAACGTGCCGTTTTCCCCTGCGCGACATACCTACGGGGCTTTTTTTTAAAACTCACTAGGAACTTTATTTAAACTTCCCAACTAGGGATCTCGTCCGTTACAGTCTGCAAAATGCAGTCAGGTGGTTCAGCCAACCACACATTACAAAGATTATTCGCCACACATTCCCTAGCTAACAAATGAGCTGCATTATTCGTCGATCGTCTAACCCATGTCACTCTCCACCTTTCCCTTAATGCCAACAATTGCTTCACCTCCTCGATAATCGGTCCCAGCAGCAACAGATCCTTCTCTTTCCTCTACAGCTTGCAAACGATCTCACGACAGTCCATCTCGACATGCAGGTTTTGTACGTTTACTTCCTCCGCGAGTTGGGCTGCTCGTTTGCAGGCGTAGAGTTCGACTCTTGCCGGTTCAGTGCACTGAGGGAACACCTGACAGGCTCCTCCCAGGAACGCATTGTCCTGATTCTGAAGAACCACTCCTACTCCTCCCAGCTCTCCGACCTTTGCTATGGCCCCATCCACATTGGCTTTCACCCATCCATCATCAGGCGTGCACCATTTCTCCCGAGTGACTGGATTGTCTCGCTTGCTCTTCCTCCCATGGATAGACTGCCACTCTTCCATCAAGGCGAACACCCTTCTCGCGATTGCATCCGCACCTTCAATTCGTTGCCCCTCTCTAGCATTGTTCCCTTCCAGCCAAATTGCATATACCCCTTGGACCATGATCGCCTTCGCATCATCCGTTGCTTCCGCAAACAATCACGGCGTCCCCATTCAGTTCCAAATGGCACGGCGCTACGTGGTTGTCTTGTAGGCCCAACCTGATTTTATTGTACCTGATATACGGGACGCATACCCAACCAATACGCCTCCTGCCCTGATCCCGAATGGAACGAGCGAACATAGATACCGGGAGCATGCGAGGACGAGCACTCTTATGAATTTTCGGGGAATATTTCTTCTGGAATTGTTTGCCCCCTATGGGCGATCCAGAAGAATCATTCTATTCTAGGAATCAATGTATCTATGATGATATTGTTCAAGTTAGATAAAAGAGGCATTTTTATTACATTACATGTGTAGTAGTATAAACGAGATGACTTTTCTCGACGTCTTACCGTAGTTCTCATGCCCACGCAAAAAAGTTTTTTTTCTGGTTGTGGTAGTGTGACATGCTGATAGACACACCTTTGCCTGCAAGGGGAGACTTTAAACCATCTAACAGAAATAATGGAAAATATAGTGACCGATGATCTTTCCTCTTCAATGTAAATACTTAGTCTGACCTCAGAGAAATTGATCTTTATGGGTGCATAATTATACTTGGGAAAATTCCTCGACAATCCCACTTTTGCCAAGATGGACCGGTATTGATGAGTGCCGATTACAAATTAAAATCATGGTATCAATGCTTCAGTGATCATTGTCGGACCCTTCGCTATCCTATGAGCACCTTTGACAGACCCGATCGTCGGTTCTTAAAATTGACAAAGTCACAACAATCGCCTCACTATCAAGTGCAACGTCGCCTCCCATTAAAGGGATATTTCACCGTAACAAAACACATGGATGTTAAACCTGGGATTTGATCCCTAGTGAACTCAGGGTACAAACACTCTCCTAACCATCCAACGACAAATTAATTCTTACTCTTCACAGACACACACAAAAAAAAAGAAATTGGTTCTCAGTGTGTTTTTGCTTCTGTATGTCACGCCAAACCTGTTTGCACGAGTCTAATTCCTCCAACGCCTATTTGCTCCATATCTTTCCTTATTTGTTAAACGTTTTCACGAGCACATGTCTCTTGATAGACCTTCGAGAGTATTTTACCGTGGAAGAGTATAAGATAAAATGAACATCAATACATTCGGCCAATTAAGACAAGGAATCCAGCAAAGATGTACTCCCCGTTTTATAATGTAGTGCATATAGAATTTTTGAAGAGTCAAAACCTCACAGAGTTTATGAAAAAAACATTTACATCTAGAATGTTAAACACATATCATTAGATTCATCATAAAATGTAATTTTATATTTTATATATTTAGTATTGTAGATATAAATAGTTTTCTCTATAAACTTGATCAAAGTTTTCAACGTTTGACTTTTCAAAAATCTATACGCACTATATTATTAAATGGAGGGAGTATCATTCATTTCCCGTGGACACCACCCTGGCGAGGAGACCGATGACCAGGGATGACGCAAGGTCAATGGCGTCAGGACCGGTGGTGCGATTATGTATGTGTGACGCCTTCGACATTGGCGCATACTCGGCCATGACTTTGACAAGGTTTGTTGGACGTCATGATGGCGTCTCTGGATTGTTATGGGTTTTTAGATGGTGGATGCTACGTTCGGCACATGCTACTTAAGGTGTGCGCCCTTCGCCACCTTTATCGGGGCGGCTCAATCTTATTATTCTTCGCAGCTTGGCTTCTCTTCCTTCAATGGTGGTGATGCTCACGTTTTGGTGCTCCTTCATGAGCGTACCATGCTGGTGCTGACCTTGCTTCATAGACAGTGGTAAGAAATTCCTCAGCACGGCGAAGGTTTTCATGGACTTTCATTTGTTTTTTTTAAGGATTTCATTTGGTTTGTTGGAGCGTTTGCTGTTGCGTTTGTTCTCTTCACATGTGGCTCTGTCAATTCAGGGACTTTGTGCCATTTGTATCTGGTTTTCGCCCTATTTTTCCAAACAAAAAGGCATTTAGGACAAATTAGACTCCGAAAATAATATCGCAACAAGGCAAGGGCTCCGTCGCAAAAACGTCTCGTTATCCTCGACCTGGGAGCACAGCAAAACCCCCAAACCCCCGGCACCGTCGCCACCGTTCGTCCCGTCCCAGCTCCGCCAGACGCCGAAATGGCGACCACCACCACCACCCTCTTCTCCCTCGCCCCGCTCCGCCTCACCCACCGCCGACTCCTTGCCCCCGCCCCCGGCACGGCCTCCCGCTTCCGGACGCTCGCCGCGAAGAAGGCGGCCGCCTCCACCGTCTCCGGGTCCGGCGGGGGCGCGGGGAGCGGGCTGCTCTCGGTGCTCGACCGGGCGCTCACCGACGAGGAGGAGTACCGCCGCGCGCGCGCCCAGGTGCAGCGCAAGGGCGTGGAGGCGGAGGGGTACGCCATCGAGGGGATCTCGGTGGGCGGGCACGAGACCTGCGTCACCGTGCCGTCCCTCAACGTCGCCTTCGACATCGGCCGCGGCCCGCTCTTCGCCGTGCGCCAGGACCACCTCTTCATCACCCACGCCCACCTCGACCACATCGTGAGCATTCGAGCCCTTTTCTGACTGGTCTCGTCGCTGTTCCGCTTGGTTAATTGGTTTGCTTGTTATGCGTCTCTAGCTAAGCTATGATGCGCCATTGCGAGATGGAGCTCTCAATTTTGCAATACAAATAGCTTTATATTATAGAAATAGACCGTGTTTTAGTACTTGTACCTTGCCTGCAAAACATGTTCTGTGTGATGCATTAAGTAACAATTTCTAGATGTTTCATGATTTGTTTTGCATTTACAGTTAACCTTTTCTCTGAAATCTTTGCTTAATGTAGTATATAAGACGTTTTAGATACTTATATTTATTTACAGAGGGAGTATATTAGTATTTGAGTCCATGGTAATCGATAATGGTAACTTATTAGTAACTGGTAAGTTAATTTGTTTAGCAAGATAGTCAGATACTGTTGTGAGGGATAATATCATCATCCTCAATAGGAGCCTTGGGGGTAAGTTGGCCTGAATTAGGCTGCTTAAAATGTTTTAAATAATCACCTTGCTCTATCAGTTGCACTTTTGAGGGTTAGCAATAGCTTCTTAATTATGCCATTTTATTTCTCTGCTGGAATGCAAATTAAGGTGAGATGCTCTGTTGTTTGCTATTTCAGTGTTCCCATATGCTCCAGTGCCGACTTACCGTTGCTGCTACAACGTGATAACATCATATATATCTCTTTCTCAAGAAAATTAGTGACGAATTCTTATATTTCAACATTTACATCCACTTCCACTAGAGAAAGAAAACTAATAGATCAGTTCTTATGGGTAAACTGGCAACTTTTCAGGGCGGTCTTCCAATGTATATAGCAACCCGCGGCCTCTACAATTTGAAGCCTCCAACCGTATTTGTACCTCCGTGCATAAGGGATGATGTTGAGGAGATGCTTCAGATCCATCGTAGAATGAGTAGAATTGACCTGGAAGTTGAATTGGTTGCTCTTGACTTGGGTATGGAGATCATTTCACCGTTTGCCCTTTTGTTTTTTCCTTGTTTACTTCTTAATGTGCAGAATTTCTTTTTCAGGAGAAACATATGAAATACGCAATGACCTTGTTGCCAGACCATTTCAGACTCACCATACTGTACCCAGCCAGGTACTGCTCCTTGACTCAGTAGTTTAATAGAGTTACTCACCATGCAGTTACTGAACATAAGTTAATGCTTATCGTCCCATCTTTTTCCTTGTGAATACCATGAAGGGCTACGTCATATACTCTGTGAGAAGAAAGTTGAAAAAACAATATGCCCATTTGAAGGGAAGTCAAATAGTAAAATTAAAGCAATCAGGCTCTGAGGTGAGTTTTTGTTGTACTCTCAATCAGAAATGTTTCTTATTTTGTAACTCACTCTATGTTTTATTAGATTACAGATACCATACTGTACCCAGAAGTTGCCTTTACCGGAGATACAACATCTGATTTTATTCTTGACCCACGGAATGCGGATGCCTTGAGAGCAAAGGTTCTTATAACCGAGGTATTGTTCAGAATTTTCTTTTCCTGAAAACTCCTTTGCAATGTCAAGTTCTTTCCCTTCACTCCACAGACGGCAAAAGTCGGCCAACGTGTTTGTCTCCGCTGTACTTACATTATTAGGTAACATAAAAAAGAAAAGAAAATGTGGAATGCTATGAAACCGAATACATTTAGGGATTTGATATTGTTACGGAGCATGGGATTGAGTTAAGAAGCAACTAGATGGACAGTGATTAATAGTATAATAGGATGGTGTTCTTTGCATCACATATCATCAGATGTTAGAAACTGGGCTTTGTAACATGGCACCGTTGCTTATATATGAGTACAAGTATCACATTTGTTTTGTTATATAGAAGTAATAATTTCTGCTAGTTTATTCATCAGCGAATATCCCAAAGGCTGTCTGAACTTCCTCCAGTTCTGCACATCTATCATTTGGTTGCCGACATCTTTTGAAATTTTGGCAGGCAACCTTCCTAGATGACCAAGTTGATGTTGATCATGCTCGAGAGCATGGCCACATGCATCTGTCTGAGGTAATAGTTCCCATACTGACACCCCCTAGCCATAGAGCTTTGGGACAATTCTGATGATGAGGAGATATTTGTATATATTATACTATCAGTCACTAACATAAACCCTTTTATGGTTCCTAGATAATGGAGCATTCCCAATGGTTTAGAAATGAGGCAATTATACTCACTCATTTCTCAAATCGATATAGTCTTGAGGTATGTAGCCAGTGAACTATCAAACTACTGTGAAAATGCTACATATCTGACCAAAACTATCATTTTATAGGATATTCGGAAAGCTGTTTCCAGGCTACAGCCAAAGTTAATTTCGAAGGTTGTTGCTCTGACAGAAGGCTTCAAATCTGAATATAGCTAAGTGTACAGAAGTAGAACACCTGGTGTTTCTCATCCTGATCCACTGAACGTATGTTCACATTAGGAACTGCCACTTTGTTGACGAATTTATCTTATAGATATGGCTGTTTTATGAGGTCATATGTGCGCGTCTCTTATCTTTTGCCCCTAGTCTTAGAAAATAAACCTTGTACAGCTTAATGAGTATTTTTATGGAAGAAGTGCTTTTGTACTTGCATATGTAGGATATTCTGTACAGTACATAACCTCTTTCTTAGATACACTTCAGTTCAGAATAGCAAGGTGGAAAAAAATACAATAGGTTGAAAAGGTGAAGGGCAAGAAACACAAAAGTACATATACTACTGCATGAAATTTATTAGGCCTTGAAGTGGCAAATATCTTTTCGTGATTATGAAGTGGCAAATATCATATTCCTGGGTAAACCATCTAGTCCATTGCTTCAGTACCATTTAAGTATCTGGTGTGAAGAAATATCCTGAACAATGAGCTTGTTCATTGTGAACCCCTTTTCTTCCAGCCTTCCTGTTTTGATTTTTGATGTTGCACCAGATAGCAGGCCTTTTAGTATCTGGTAATAGCACAATGAGGTCTCTTCGCACCAATGTCTTCTTCGCTTATACTCTCTGTTGATTCGTCATCGCTGGAGTAATAACCAGCAGGATCGTTGCGTGCGGGAATGATGAATATGTCGGAGTGATCAGGAGATCTGAAGCTGACTCTCCTGGCTACGCTGCGTTGGCTCCTCAGAGTAACCCTGTCGATGGAGAAGCTATCCTGGATATTGGGGGAGTTGTCCTCATAAGGGCAATCCAGGTTAAGCGGACGAACCTTCGGGGAATGCCTCCGAGGTGATGGTGCCCCAATCTCATCTCCCTCGAAGCTCTGCTGAGAGTACAGAATATCCTGAAGAGTATCGTGCCTTACTTCTGCCTTGACTATGCTGCTCTCATAGCGCTGCGGCTTCCCTCCAACGCATCTGGCGCTGCTCTCGCAGCGCTGCGGCTTCCCTCCAGCGCATCTGGCGCCGCTCTCACAACGCTGTGGCTTCCCTCCAAGGCATCTGGGCTTGAGTCTGCTGATGATTGCTTTGACATAGCAAGAACCGCATCCCTGTGACCGTGAGCCCATTTCCTCCCTCACTCTCTTAGGTGGTGAAAGGAAGTAGCATATGGCTTAAGCAGTTCATGCTAGTCCCCCCTAGCAAATGTGTTTATAGATACGGCATGTGCTTGTGCTTGGTATTTGTTGGTCTTGGCTTTGTCAGACCTTGGTCGTGCCAAAGTAGGACAAACCAGGGAGGTTGGAGCAAAGAACACCAAGAAGGGGACATAGAGAACTTAGTTCAGATTAGCATCGGCTATGGTAATTATATTTTACAATTAACCTTATAGTTCGCCTTGGTGCGATTATTGTTGTCATCGCATCCAGTGAGGGATGTAAATCACAATAATCCTGGTCACATTTGGAGTTCAATATAGACATCCGCGGAGTATACGAAGACCTATTTTGGAATCCTGGCTAGAGAATTGTGGATGGTGGGGTGTGGCTAGGCAATCTTGTCATTACCTGTGTTCTTGTGACTGAGCTGGAACTCCCAGGTGAACACATAGGATATCCAGTGCTGCCACTTGTACAGGGTGTATACAAAAACAGAGTCCAAAGTATAGGTTTCTTCACTGTCCTAACGCCGTTGTTATCTAGTCTCCCTGGTATTTTTCCTTTAGATGTTTCAAAATTGTTGGATAGTGAAATGCTTGGAAGGTGGAAAGCCTCCCGAATCCGTGGTTAATTAAACCAGTCTTCTTCATAGTACCAACTCTGACATCATCGTTGTTTCATCCCTTTCTGTTCTTGCCTTCTTGGCATTGCATGCATAAATAAAAAGAATCCAGACGATGGTACTGCAACTTGGCAGGTAACTTAATCTGATATGCCCTGATGACAATTAATTTCCTTGGCATGTACTATGATATAATTTCCATGTACATACATATGTACCATTTGTTTTATGTTCAGTATCATAGTATTTGCTAATTTCATAAATATAAGATGTTTTGGATATTTCAATATGGACCACATATGGACTGAAATGAGTGAACAAACACAATAGAATATGTCTCTATACATCCGATTCAGATAAAAGTTAGAACATCTTATACTTGTGAAAGGAGGGGGTACCGTTTTGTACAACATAATGCTAGGGTGCTGGAGATGATTTTGTGATTCCCAAGTATGAGGTCTATGAGCAACTGTCTAAACGCTGTTTGATGACCCAGGTGACCATGAGCTCATTTGTTTTCATTTATACACGAATTTGTATGAAAATTGTCATGAATCATCTATTTGGTAAAAAACAGCAAAGTTCAATATCAGTCTTCATGCTTCACAACGACATTGACTGGGGGACTAGCAGCAAGATCATGGTGAAAGGTTGATGAAACTAAAATTCCGGTTCTATGATGTATTGCTTGCTGTTGCCATTGCTCATTTGAGGGATGTGGTTGGTTTCAAGATACTAAGGGGTTTTCTGTAAATTGGAGCAGAGAAGTGAGGCCTTGTTGTAAAAATGTCACAGCTTACCTCACAGTCGTTAGATATAGATTTGATAGTCAGAAATGACGAATGACAAACATACCATCATCACCAACCGAGTCTTTTATAACTTTAACCCAAAATGGTGTAACGAATATCTTAAAGAAACAGTAGTGTTATTCAGTTGAACACCCCTTGCACTGCATCCGTAGCAAGTTGCACAGTGCAATAAGACTTGAAGATTCTATGACAACGTGAAGATCGTTGATTTCTTGTGACCATCTCTGCAAGTAATTGTTAGTCAAAGTCTTGTCTCAACCAACAAAATACGCCCTGTGTTTTGAAATGATTGAAATAGTTTCTTTTCTACACTTTATCGTGCTTATATATTGTTGTGGGAGAAGGCTGTCTCAGGTGATTAATTGTTCAGGTAGTCGTTGGCGGTCGCCAAACTGTCAAGAATGATGTAATCAATGACCAATCTAGTCTTCTTTTAATGATCTTGGCTAGAAATCCATCTAATCGCCTTTTTTTTCGTTTAATAGAAATGAATATCTCATTTAGTTACCAAACTATATTACACTCATTGTTCCAAAATACCTATCATTTTATTAACCGTGTCAATTCTTTATGTTTGACTATGCATCATAAGAAATATCATAAAAATACAACTTATTGTAACTATGCAAAGTATATAATAATTCAACTAAGTGAAAAGTTCTGAACTACATCTAAATATCAACAACTAATTACTCATAATTAAGCCATGGTTGGCTCCTTGGTCCCCACCTGAGCAATGCTACGTTAAGCTAAAGGTCAATGCTTCTTTTTTCGTAACGAGGAAGCATGTGCGATAGGGGCCATCATTCGTGATTTGAAAGGAAGATTCACATTTGTAAAAAAAAATCACCATGTGTCATAGTGGTGATTGGGTTAGGATGCAATGCAGTCTAAGCTAAATCAGACTCGTAGGAAGTGATAGAAGCATGTACATGCCAAGAGGTGCGGTCAAATGATGTTGCCAAGATCTTTGCGGTATGTTGCGTGGATTTGAAGCCAGAGATTAGGAAAATTGATCCGCAACATTCTCCAAGAGAAGTATCCGAGGAGGGGAATCACCACCCTTTGGAGACCGTAGCGATGCTCGTCTGCCTCCCTCCCTCCACCTACCACCATCGTCGCATCCGCCATATTGTTGAATCCCCTCACCCCATCGCACCAACTCCCGCACCTACGGGAGTCCTTTCCTCTCTCAGTCCTCTACTCCTGGAGTAGGGGAGATCCTCCTCGTCCACACATGTGATTGATCATGACAGGTGTCGAGATCATAATACATCCTAAACGTCTCTACAATTTTTTTTATGTTTCATTACTATATACATGCCATATAGGCATAGTTTCATGATTTTATCGACTAGCATATTAATTAAGTGTCAACCAATGTTTTTAGTGTTCGTGGTTTAACAGAAAAGTTTATTTCACGGAGATCCAAATTTCTTGGAAAATTGAAAACTAAGTGTTCGTCAAAGAATGAAGAGATGGGCCAAAGATCAAGCAGAGTGGCCACCCAGGGCTCACGACGTGTGGGCGGCGTAGGAGGCTCCTCCATTACCTCTTGGACTCCTGAATCATTAATACCTCAAAAACCTTCGTTGTTTTCTTTGACAGCTTTTTGCCGCCACAGGCGGTTCCGTGGTGAACAAATCTAGCCCTTTTTTGGCACTCTACCGGAGAAGGTTAGATCCAATGTCGGAGGGGATTATAGTCCTTCAGAGCCATGCCCACCAAGAATCGGAGGGGGGGGGGGGGACCCTTCTCCCATCTAGGGGAACGTCAAGGAAGAAGATGAAGGGAGGGGGCTCTCCCTCTCTTTCGGTGGCATCAGAATGCTTCGAAAATAAAAGATAGAAATTTGTCATTCTCGTTTTTTTGTGAGAAGAAATTTGTCATTCATTTGTGAAACGTAACGATATCAGTATATGGGGCAACTAATTGTGGGTTACACCTTGGCTGTGACATCCAACGGACATTTTTCAGGGAGGAAAGTCTAAAATAAACCTTTAACTCGTACGTCAAGTCTGAAATCGAACCTTGAACTCATAAACCTGGAAATCAACACCCTGACCTTATCGATCCCGGTTAATTCCAACCGTATATTTGTTTGGGGTACCGGAAAGTAATTTTTTTTTGGAAAAGGAGGTTAAGACCCCAGCCTCTGCATCAATCGATGCATACGGCCATTTTTATTTATTATTCAACAAAGGTCTAACAAGAATATACATGAAGTCATCCGAAGCTACCATTCACACCTACAAAACTCAGTCATGTGGAGTGCTCTCACTTCCCATATCTAAATCGGGTGTCGTCGCCGATCCATCCACATAACGTATCAGAACCAACAGCCGGTGCAGCAGACCTAAAATATACACCACATGCATAAGTTCTAGACGCTGCCATCTTCATCAGACCGCTGACCCATCTCCAGAGAGAGATCCGCATCATCCTTGTCAGTCCGTCCATCCGTCGACGCCACCACGGCGCCCAACGGTGCCACCGCCCCGCGCTCGTCCATCCAGACGCGAAGATTCTGGAAGATTTGTCATGCATAGCACCTGTTGATCAGGCATGACACAGCGTAGCATCTGTCGGCCAGGCATGACTTGACATCTCCACCAAAAGCTCCATGCAAGACGAAGCCGCTCCACCTCCTGCCTATGACTTCCAGCGCTGCTCGCAGCCATGGACCTCATACCAGTCAACCGCCCTGCAACCAAACAATAGACATCCAACAATGGTCGGTGACTCCAAGACGACGCCTCTAAGGAGGTTACGGTGTCAAGAACGCCATCGTCATCCGATCTAGAAGCTAGATCTTAGGCTTTCGCCCGGAGATAGCACCGGTCAGGCGAGGTGGTGGAGCTTCACGATGGTGCCTCCAAAGAGGAACACGGTGCCCAAAGGCGTAGTCATCATCGATGTCGACCAATCCGACACAAGGTTTTCACCTGTAGCATCCCACCTCACTGCCATCCATGCTGCTGCTATGTCTAATGCTACAGAGCACGGGACCTCACCTGCCTCATTGGCATCGCATGTCCCAGGCCGATCAGGGGCAGCCATGAGACATCTCCAAGCAAGGATAGGAGCTGAGGCATCCCGCTGGCCACGGCCGTGAGATGCACCCGACCTGGGCGAGACCCAACACTAGGGTGAAGCAGGCCGCCGTCTCACGCTGCTGGTCCAAAGCCCGACCAGATCTGAGGTTCAGGCCCTCAGCCATACATCCACATGCAGCACACCGGCCAGATCCCGTCGCCTCGCTCCAGTCGGAGAAGCGCCCCGCCGCCGCCGTCCCCGGAGCCTGCCGGGCTTCGCTGGCCAGCGCCTCTGGCGGCGGCGTGACGAGGAAGAGGAGGGAAGGTGAAGACTGAAGACGACGGATGTAGGGTTTCGTTCCCCGAGTCGCCCTCCTGGCGACGCGGGGTCAGATGCGTTCGTCTACCGGAAAGTAAATGATCCTGGCAAGGATCACTTAGGCTGGTCATAGTGAGAGTAACTTAGCTAATAACATAGCGTAATCCAAGACAAGTTTGCTTAGACTAGTCACAATAGGGAGTAACTTAGACTAGTAACATCATATTTTACTAGCCTATGTTACTACCTCCACAGTGGGTAGTAACATATGTGTGTTGTCATGTTATGGTTCATTTATTAGCCTATAGACTCATATTGTCTTAGTATATGTGATGTTACAGTAACTAGCTAAGTTATCACCATCACCTCTCTCATCATTAAATATGTGCCACATAAGCAAAATTATCTTGAAAAGTGTGATGTTACTAGTGATATTAGACTAGTCACAGTGGGTAGTAACTTAGAGTAGTAACATGCGTATGTTACTACTCTATGTTACTACCTTCACAGTGGGTAGTAACATATGTGTTGTGTCATGCATTACTTCATTTATTAGGTTATAGACTCATCTTTTCTTGATATGTGTGATGCTACAGTAACTAGCTATGCTACCACATGTCTCTCTTTCTTCATTAATTGCATGCTACATCATCTATTTTGCCTAGATAAGTGTGATGTTATCATTTATGTTACTCCCACTGTGGGTAGTCTAACAAAATATATTACTGTAACATAGCGCTTTCCAAAACAAAATAAGTCTACGAGCTAATAAATGAAGCCATCTATGATACTATTATTATGAAAATAGTAATTTAGACTAATGTCATATGCATGACACTAGTCTAAGTTACTCACCACTATGACCAGCCTAAGGGAAATCTTGTCTCATGTTAAATTACTCCTAAACTAAAACTACAACAAGAAAACAAGTGCGTGAATTCTATCTGGACCTCTTTGCTAGATTCTAGACGACAAATAGCTCGAGCACGCATTTGTCAAGGATTTTTTGTCCACCAAGTGATCTCTCAGGGTGTATCATTCTGTGAACGGAAATGGGCTATCGACGATGTTTGGTTCAAACATATATATTTCGTTAAATAGTGACTTTACTTGTGGACTAGTTCTGCTTAACTAGACTTGATCTCCTGAAATTTTGTTGTGTCTAAGTAAAGACAACAAACAATCTTCAGTTCATCGGCGCAGTCAGCTCAACATTCCAGCTTGCGGTCCAAAAGATTTCAAAAGAATCGTACACGCACTAGTCCCCGCGTTGTCCCCCCTCGGGTGACGACACCAGATCTCACCACAGGCAACCCCCTTCCTTCCTCGCCAACGTCGTCGGCTGAAGCTGCCAAGGTAACACCCTCACGCTGGTTGGCGGTGGGGCACCTTCTCTCCTCTCCTCGGTGGTGGTTGGCGCGGGGCGATGAGCCGCGAGGGCGGAGACTTTGAGCGTGCGAGGAGCCCGGCGGGGCGACGATGGTGGCTGCCGGTGGCAGCGTGCTCGTTGTAGCAGCATGCCCGTCGTGAGATGATAGCTCGTGGTAGAGTTAAACGCCGATGATTGTAATACTATTACTGAGCAATAAAGCTACCTTGTCTGTGGGAGTTTCATTTTATCTCTTTAGGATTTTGTTTTTCCGGCGACATTGATGAGGTGGTGGCAGCGATGTTGTGTGGGAAAAAGGTGACCCCTACCTCGACGACACTCCACCCAGCGCTGGCGTAGGGTCTGTGCGAGTTTGTGTCACCGTATCGTGGGCTCTCTTCAGATATCGGCAGTTGGAACGAGGTTCCTTTGCAAGATGGTTAATGCTCATCTTCGTTCCCAATAGTTGTGGGCGACGGTTTCTTTCTTCATGAATGAAGATCTCGCTCATCCAAGGACTTTACCATCACGACAAAGGTGCGTTCATCGTTTCCACAACCCGGATAGCTCAGGTGGCTCAAAGCGGCTTAAAAAACCTCAAGGAGGATCCCCTGGGTGGAGTCCTGGTGACGACCCAAATGGTTCCTTACTGCAGCAATGCTTCTATCGGTGTGGGTTGTTCTCGTCAACGGCAACTCGTCAATGTTAGGGCTTGTTATTTTCATGTTGTGTGAAATCTGTTATTTAAAATTACAATTGTATCGTTCTTATCTGAATAAAGCAATTTATTCTAGAAAAATCTCTTACAAAAAGAATCATTGGATTTTGCTAATCCCAGTTGACCGACCGTTTATCCGATGTTGATCTGCATGCACGATTCAACGTTAGTTTGACTTTGAGAGGGAAAAACATTTTCCCCACTAAATGAACAAAATGTTACAACATGGTGAACATTATTGTAGATATGCATGATGTATATCTTATGTTCTTAAGAAAATGGTCTCAATTCTCTGAACATGCAAAATGTTCACCGTAACATCCCACCATGCAATGCATTTAAATCTTCTCTCCCACTAAGAAATGCAAAATCTGCCACATAAACGAGTCATGCATTTAACTTATAAATTATAATTATTTTTGCATTAGTCTATGCATGTAACGCAGCCACATCATATATTCATGTTAATCATCCTTCGCATTTTTGTTCGAAATAACACTTTTAACTGTAATTAAAAAATATATTTTATTTTTAGACTCTTTCTTTTATTGATTTTCAAGCTTATACTTTCTGTCATTAAATTTAGTTAGTTTTGTCAACTACTTATGCATTTTTCAACAAAGTTACCGTAGCAACGCACGAGGGGAGTCATCCTCACTACTCTATTTCAGAGTTAAAAATTAAATCCAAACCATCTTCTGCTGCAAAATATTTCTTATTTTTGTTTTCTTACTCTTTTTCTCCTCAACGTGTGCCCTTCTCTTTCAAAGTTTATTAGACTTCCATCCCGCTACAAAGCACGGGGTATTGTCTAGTTGAGACAATATTACTTCCTTTTACACTTGATAAACATATTCTTCTTCTAATACATCAACGCGGATAGCTTTTGCATGTTTGCAAAGAAAAGAAAAGACTACAGTTGGAATCCTGAGGAAGGTACAGTTCAAAAATAAAGTAGAATGTATGGTTTTTGTAGTAATAGTCTTATGTAGGAACAATATTTATGTTGAGCTTTTTAAATCTGATTGTTTTTTTTGTAAAGTCAATTGAGAATTTGTTATTTTTATATCAACTGAGACATAGACGCTTCCTAAAAATGTGCTTATCACGGAGCTAAATACACTTGTACTACTACCTTTAAAGCCGCGGAAGAAAATTAGGTTTTGATCCCTTGTGATATGGGCGGAGTTTCATGGGATAGTCATTATGTAGGGCTATTTTAAGACTTTACCAGAAAACCACCCTGAAGAATACTACCAAACAAGTTATTCCTCGACGTGATGTCCTTATTTGTACAGATAATTTTAGACCGTGTAAGTCACATCGATGCCCATAGCTTTTTAAGAGAAGAATTTTTCATATGCGTCGCTTGGAACACACGCCAACTGGATGAATAGCATGCATAACATGTAATAGTAACACCATTAATTTGTCAAAATAGACCAGTGTTAATGCAGATAGTTGTTTGTTAGGTAGGGGCTACCAACACTTCATTAAGGGAAATCTGGCCTCATGTTAAATTACTCCTGAACTAAAACTATAACAAGAAAACAATGCGTGTATTCTACCCAGGCCTCTTTACTAGATTCTAGACGACAAATAGCTCGAGCATGCAATTGTCAAGGATTTTTTTGTTAGGGCCTTCAAGCTAGTGATCTCTTAGGGTGTACTGTTCTGTGAATGGAAATGGGCTAACGGAGACATTTGGTTCAAACATATTTTTTTTCCTAAAAATAGTGATTTTACTTCCGGACTCATTCTGCTTAACTAGAGTCGATCTCCTGAAAATTGTTGCGTCTCGATGAAGACAACGGAGAACCTTTAGTTCGTCGCCGCAGTCGGTTCGACATTATAGCTTGCGATCTAAAAGTCTGTTGCGAGCTTGAGGAGAGGATGTGTAGGGAACAGTTCGGATTTGCAAAGAAGCCCGCACGCCCTTGTCCACGCTTTGTCCCCCCGCGGGCAACTCGGGCAACGACGCCAGATCTTGCCACAGGAAACCCTCTCTCTTCCTTGCCAACGTCGTCGGCTGGAGCCGCCAGGGCACGCCCCTCACGGTGGCTGGCGGCGAGGCACCTTGTCTCCTCTCCTCGGTGGTGGTTGGCGCGGGGCGATGACCTGCCAGGGCGTAGACGTTGGGCGTGCGAGGGGCTAGGTGGCACGACGATGGTGGCTGCTGGTGGTAGCGTGCTCGTTGTAGCGCCGTGGCCGCGGTCAGGTGGTAGCTCATGGTGTGACGACTGTGTCTCCATGGCGGCAGGTGCTTGACTCAACTATGTAGGTGTTGGGCCCTCGAGTGCAAGGGTTTGTAGCAAGCAACAATGTCCTTCAAGTGACCTCAAGGTTTATCAAATCAATAGGAATTTAGTAACCCAACCAATGATCCATACCTGCACACACAAATACAGAACCACCTTAGCACCAATAGAACTAGTGAGGTTGTCAGTCTCACCAGCTTGCTAGTAACAAGGATTAATATCACAAGTGTATGGAAAATTTGATTACGACGAAAAAGTAAAATCAAGGAATAGAAAAGAGTGTTTGACCAAGGAAGAGAAAAATGGACCAGGATCCATAGGCTCACTGATGGTTTCTCTCCAAGATAAAGTATGGTGTGGTGAACAAATTACAGTTGTACATGGATTAAACTGCAGTTTTTATAACTACAATGCAATTGCATCTATAGCTAATACTCAACCCAAGATTGCGTGCATCATAAAGTATTAAGTAAAATCAGAGTTTTGCAATGAGTACGATGATATATTGTCTTCACCCTGCATTCAAAGGACACCTACAGAACCATCTTTTTTTATCGCTAGTGCCAACAACATAATACAAGCCTTATCCACTTTCCGTCAATGTGGTACATTACTTGCAACGTTAAACACAAATATCATACACAAATCCCTCTTGGAGATCACCCCTCAAACTTAGCCAAAGAAAGAAAGATAGATCAGAGAGCATATAGTATAAAGGATGTTGGAGTACCCACCTCTCGAGGGGCTTTGAGGGCGAGGAGGGTCTCCGCACAATCTGTTTCCGGTTGTGTGTCACGGGTGCCTCCCTGGGGCTTTTTGCTCCATTTGCTCTTCCCGGACGGCCCGCACCGGGCGGATTGCCTCAGGGTCCATGATGGGTGGACCGTGGGTGTTGCCAGGGCCACCATCATAGGGTGGCTCCAGACGCATCGGCATGCGTCGTCTCGCATGCCCGCCCCCATGCGAAGGGGAGGTCGGGGCGACCTTACCCCGTCTCTTCATGTCCCTTGCGACACCTTGTATTTGGAACCAGTTTAGCTACTTGCTTGTGTCATGCTAAGCACACACTCTGGATGCAGACCTTGAATGAGGGGATGGGGATACGTCCTCTTGACACCACAACGCCCACCAAGCAAGGCTAGGTACTCCTTTGCATGAAGACCCTGCAGAATATGGACAGGGAGCAAATGGGTTAAGGGCACCCACAACCAAGGACCTCCTATCTGGCGACATGCGCGCCAAGTAAGGAGGAAACATGCACCTCCCCCCACCCCCGCAAGCATTTTTAGGCCAGCCCATGCGGGAGGAGGAATGCCCATGTTCTTTCATTTCATTTTCTAGATTTTTGATTTTATTATTTTCTTCTTTAAGATAATTCGGGATTGCAAAAAGTTCTCAATTTCAAAGCATAACAAAATGTCAACAAAGTGTTTGAGAAACCATAAAATGTTCATGATTTTGAAAAATATTCAAGCATAAAATTTTCACAGATTCAAGAAATGTTTGTGATTTTGGAAAAAAATGTTTGAATGTTTAAAAAGAGTTTATGATTTTGAAAAATTGTTCAGGAATGCTTGCATATCCAAAAAATGTTCACAAATTCACAAAACATTCATGAATTTTCGAAAAATGTTCAAAAAAATAAAAAAATGAAATTCAGAATTGTTCCCAAATTTCAAAATTAGTTCATAGATTCAAAAATGTTCATCGATTAAAAAATTGTTCACAAATTCACAAAGTGATCATGCATGTAAAAAATGTTTTCATTAAGAATAAAACAAAATCATTAATTTCAAAATGTGTTCCAAGAATTCAAAACCAATCTTTTTGCGTATGCGCTTTGCTGAAATGATTAGACCCATCTTTTTGCGTATGCGATTAACTGATATGCTCAAAACCAATCCTTACGCTAAGTACATGAAAGATATTATTACAAATAAAAGAAAGATACCGAAGCTGGAATTTCCACCATGCTTGCTAATTATAATTTTAAGGGTGGAATACCAAAGAAACTTAGAGATCCCGGTGTACCAACTATACCACGCTCCATTAAAGGAAACTATGTTAAAATTGCTTTATGTGATCTTGGAGCCGGTGTTAGTGTTATGCCTCTCTCTTTATATCGTAGACTTGATTTGAATAAGTTGACACATACTGAAATATCTTCGCAAATGGCTGATAAATCAAGTGCTATACATGTCGGTATTTGTGAGGATGTGCCTGTTGTAGTTGCAAATGTTACTATTTTAACGGACTTTGTTATTCTTGATATTCCCGAGGACGATAGTATATCTATTATTCTTGGAAGACCCTTTTTGAATACTACAGGGGCTGTTATTGATTGCATTAAAGGCAATGCCACTTTTCATGTTAATTGTAATGAGCACACGGTACACTTTCCGAGGAAACAACCTCAAGTTCATAGTATCAACTCTATTGGAAAAGTTCCATCGATTATATTTGGAGGTTTTGAATTTCCTCTTCCTACTGTCAAGAAGAAATATGATATTCTTATTATTGGGGATGTGCATATCCCCGTTGAGGTAACATAGTGTTATTCGAGATTTCTTCGGTTCCATGTTATTCGGAATGAATTCGTTAACAAGACTTGATCAACCTTGTTAGTGGATTCCTTTTGATGATCATGAGATGGATGAAACTAGAAGGCACAACCTTCTATACCCTAGTTTTACTTTCTATTATTTTAAATAAAATAAAAATACTATTTTCTGTCTTTTATCTCATTATCCGTGCAATATAAAAATACCCCGAAAATAAAAGTTCTCCAAATGCCCTGAAATTCAAATATGATTTTTTCTAGAATATTTGAGAATATTTGACACTGAGAACACAGAGGGGGGTCATCCACCTGGCCACGAGGGTGGAGGGCGCGCCCTACCCCCTGGGCGCGCCCCCTGCCTCGCGGGCCCACGATGGCCCTCCTCCACTTATCCTTTCACCCATACACTCCTTCTTCCTCCCACAAACACGAATATCCAGTTCTTACCCGAGTCCAAGCTCATTTTGCTGCCATTTTCGATCTCCTTG
Source organism: Triticum monococcum (assembly GCA_034509565.1). Lineage (NCBI taxonomy): Eukaryota > Viridiplantae > Streptophyta > Magnoliopsida > Poales > Poaceae > Triticum > Triticum monococcum. The sequence continues at coordinate 496,540,027 of CM067845.1, read as the reverse complement.
CTCAAAGCACCTCTCACAAAACTGCTTGGGGAGATTGTTCCTTGGTATGTGACTCCTCCTTTGGTCCAATTAGTTTTTGTTCTAGTGCTTTATTCATTGCAATTTTTTGCTGCCTAGGCGACCATGTTCTTGAGCTTGCATGTCAAATTTATATGGTCAAAAGTAGTTTTGATGTATGATATAGGCTCTAGGCACTTGTAGGAGTTGTTGCTATCAATATTATTGAGTCTGGTTTACTTTTATTTTGAAGTTACTAAAAATTTCAGAAATTTTTTAGAGGAAGAAACATGCTTAGGAAAATGTTCCAAGGTGGTTCTTCAAGGAAGCAAGGACCCATGCTTGCAATGCGTGATGCTGATGAAGAGCCACCAAGAGACGCTCCAGTGCGTCCTTGTGAATGGCCTTTGGAAATTTTTATGGATCGAGCGGGAATTAAAGAAGAATTTAACGCATATTTGCGTAACACCGATCTTGTGAGCTTCGAGGAAGAAAAGTGCAGCCAGTATCACTATCTCACTAGTTTCTTTGTGAGGAGGTTTGAATTTTCATATTCACATAATTCTCCAACTATCCTGTTTGATCTTTATGAAAATTCTTACAACATGGACTTAGAGGATTTTACACTGCTTGCAAACTTCCACAATGGGGTAGGATTAGGGAACCTCACAAATATGAATTTAGAGATTTTCTTGCTAGTATAACTGTGGGGGAATCTAGAGATATAACACAAGCTACCACAGGGAGCATTCATTTTCCTGCTATACATTATTTTTCTCTCTTCATAGGTAGATGCATTAACGGTAAAGATGAAGCATGTCACATGTGCGTCCCCGGCCTCAGTATTCTTAGGAGTGCTGTCTTGGGGGATAAATCTTATAATTTGGGAGCCATTGTTGCACGTAGGTTGCATCTGAATAGATTTAATGGAGATTTCTTTGGTGGAATTTATGCAACCCGCTTAGCTAATTTTCTTGGTGTAGCCATACGCGAAGATGATATTGAATTACCTCCTGCTTACCTAGATTTTAATGCTATGGTTCACCACTAGTTTGTCGAGAGGAATGAATCACCTCTCCAGTATCGCTTAATCTTTGACAGACGCCGTGCTGTCCGTATTACTCTCCCTGCTCCTGCCTTCTTTGATTATCAGGCAAGAGGAAGATATGTTATTACCAGAGAGGAGGCAGATGAGTACGAGAGGAGGGCGGAGGCCGCTCATCGCCACACTGCAGCTCAGGAGGCGATAGCCGCTGCATCTCAGTATGACCCCAACTATTATTATGGATATCCACCAGGCGAGCTGTGGACATAGACCAACTTAGGCCAAAAGCTTAATCTTGGGGGAGTACGTATTTCTCACCGACATTACATTTATGTTCACACACTCATTGCTAGATGTCGGTGCTCATACTTTTTATTGTATCATCCATGCTAGTTTAGTTTCCTTTTTATGCTTTCTTCTTGTGTGTTAAATAAACCTTAAGAAAAACCAAAAAAATTAGTTGTAGCCTTTAATTAGTTTACTTTCCATGCTTGTAGTAGTAATTAAAAAGAAAAACCCAAAAAGATTTCTTGTTCTTCTTTTGCTTGTTGGGAGCTTTTCCGTGTAAATAGTTTTATTTCTTTTCTTTTCTTTGGGGGTCGATAGGAGAAGACCATAATTAAATTGTTGAAGTGGCTCTTATATGCGTTATTGTTGATCTGACAAAAGAGCCCATATTGCCTTGTCTTCTCCTGTTTATTGAATGCTTGCAGATTCCAGCTTAGTCCAATGCACGTGCACTATTATTATTATTCACATCATTCGGTCGTGCAAGTGAAAGGCAATTATGACGATATATGATGGACTGACTAAGATGAGAAAAGCTGGTATGAACTCGACCTCTCTTGTTTTTGTAAATATGATTAGTTCATCGTTCCTGATTCAGCCTATTATGGATAAACATGTTTGCAATGACAACTAGAGATCATAGTTTCTTGTGCCATGCTTGATTAGCTATGAGTTATAATGGTTTACCTTGCGTGCCAACATGCTATTAAAATGGTTGTGATGTGGTATGATAGGGTGGTATCCTGCTCTGAATGATTTAAGTGACTTGACTTGGCACATGTTCATGCATGTCGTTGAAACAAAATCAACATAGCCTTCACGATATTTATGTTCATGGTGGATTATATCCTACTCATGCTTGCATTCAGTGTCAATTAATTTTAATGTATGTTTATGACTGTTGTCGCTCTCTAGCTGGTCGCTTCCCAGTCTTTTGCTAAGCCTTCACCTGTACTAAGCGGGAATACTGCTTGTGCATCCAACTCCATAAACCCCAAAGTTATTCCATATGAGTCCACCATACCTACCTATATACGGTATCTACCTGCCGTTCCAAGTAAATTTGTATATGCCAAACTCTAAACCTTCAAATAAATATCATGTTTTGTATGCTCGAATAGCTCATGTATCAACTAGGGCTGTCCATATCTTCCATGTTAGACGGGTTATTCTCAAGAGGAGTGGACTCCGCTCCTCACTCACGAGATAAATGGCTGGTCACCGGGATGCCCAGTCCCATGCTTTATGCAAATAAATCAAAATAATTGCAAACAAAACTCCCCCTGGGACTCTTGTTAGTTGGAGGAACTCATTGTTTCGAGCAAGCCATGGATTTATGCTTGTTGGTGGAAGGGGGAGTATAATCTTTACCATTCTATTTGGGAACCGCCTATAATGTGTGTAGCATGGAAGATATTGCCATCTCTTGGTTGTTATGTTGACAATGAAAGTATACCGCTCAAAATATTATTCACCTCTATTTTAAAACCGAGCTCTGGCAGCTCTACAAATCCCTGCTTCCCTCTGCGAAGGGCCTATCTATTTACTTTCATGTTGAGTCATCATCCTCTTATTAAAAAACACCAGTTGGAGAGCACCGCTGTCATTTGCATTCATTACTGTTAGTTTACATTGAGTATGACTTGACTGGATCTCTTTTACCATGAATTACAATGTCTAGTCAGCCCTTGATCTTTAAAGGTGCTCTGAATTTATGTTTTGCGGTCTCAGCAAGGGCTAGCGAGATACCATCTTGTTATATCATACTATGATTATTTTGAGAAAGTGTTGTCATCCGAGATTTATTATTATTGCTCGCTAGTTGATTATGCCATTGATATGAGTAAACTTGAGACCTAAGCGCTATTGTGAATGTGGTTAGTTATAATCTTTGCTGAAAACTTGAATGCTGGCTTTACATATTTACAACAACAAGAGCAAACAAAGTTTGTAAAGTTTATCTTTATCACTTTCAGTTTATCAACTGAATTGCTTGAGGACAAGCAAGGGTTTAAGCTTGGGGGAGTTGATACGTCTCCGTCGTATCTACTTTTCCAAACACTTTTGCCCTTGTTTTGGACTCTAACTTGCATGATTTGAATGGAACTAACCCGGACTGACGCTGTTTTCGGCAGAATTGCTATGGTGTTATTTATGTGCAGAAACAAACGTTCTCGGAATGACTTGAAACTTCACGGAGCAACTTTTCAGAAATAATAAAAAATCCTCGCAAAAGATGAAGGCCAGGGGGCCCACCACCTGTCCACGAGGGTGGGGGCGCGCCTGCCCCCCTATGGCGCGCCCCCTACCTCATGGCCCCCTGGAACTCCTCCGACCTCAACTCCAACTCTATATATTTGGTTTCCGAGAGAGAAAAAATCAGAGAGAAAGATTCATTGCATTTTACGATACGGAGCCGCCGCCAAGCCCTAAAACCTCCTGGGAGGGCTGATCTGGAGTCCGTTCGGGGCTCCGGAGAGGGGAATCCATCGCCATCGTCATCATCAACCATCCTCCATCACCAATTTCATGATGCTCACCGCCGTGCGTGATTAATTCCATCGTAGGCTTGCTGGATGGTGATGGGTTGGATGAGATTTATCATGTAATCGAGTTAGTTTTGTTAGGGTTTGATCCCTAGTATCCACTATGTTTTGAGATTGATGTTGCTATGACTTTGCTATGCTTAATGCTTGTCACTAGGGCCCGAGTGCCATGATTTCAGATCTGAACCTATTATGTTTTCATCAATATATGGGAGTTCTTGATCCTATCTTGCAAGTCTATGGTCACCTATTATGTGTTATGATCCGTTAACCCCGAAGTGACAATAATCGGGATACTTACCGGTGATGACCATAGTTTGAGGAGTCCATGTATTCACTATGTGCTAATGCTTTGTTCCGGTACTCTATTAAAAGGAGGCCTTAATATCCCTTAGTTTCCATTAGGACCCCGCTGCCACGGGAGGGTAGGACAAAAGATGTCATGCAAGTTCTTTTCCATAAGCACATATGACTATATTCGGAAAACATGCCTACATTACATTGATGAACTGGAGCTAGTTCTGTGTCACCCTAGGTTATGATTGTTACATGATGAACCGCATCCGGCATAATTCTCTATCACTGATCCATTGCCTACAAGCTTTCCATATATTGTTCTTCGCTTATTTACTTTTCCGTTGCTATTGCTATCATCACTACAAATACCAAAAACATTACTTTTACTATTGTTACCTTTTGCTACCGTTACCACTACTATCATATTACTTTGCTACTAAACACTTTGCTGTAGATATTAAGTTTCCAGGTGTGGTTGAATTGACAACTCAGCTGTTAATACTTGAGAATATTCTTTGGCTCCCCTTGTGTCGAATCAATAAATTTGGGTTGAATACTCTACCCTTAAAAACTGTTGCGATCCCCTATACTTGTGGGTTATCAGTTTACGCCAAGTCAAGTCAAGATTTGATCTCCCGTCAACTTGCCAATTTCTGGTGTCGTTGCCGGGGAGATCTATGCTCAAGTCAAGACATACCAAATACCCATCATAAACTCTTCTCCCTCGCATTACATTATTTGCCATTCGCCTCTCGTTTTCCTCTCCCCCACTTCACCTTTGCCCTTTTCTTTCGCCCGTCTTCTGTTCAATCTTGTGTTACCCTGTACCTTATTTTTGCTTGCACCTTCGCTTGCTAAAATTTTATGGATCCTCATCGTCTTACTAATCTTTTTAAAAGATCCAATTATGATGAACCAATTGCTAGTGAGTTGAGTGCACTATATTATCTTTATGAGGTTTTGCTTGAAATTCATGAATCTGAAAATTGTGATGAAGTGCTTTATGAAGTGATTCATGATAGATCTTTGAATAAAAAGCATGATTGCAATGATGTTATTATAAATTCTATGAATTTCAATTGTGCTAATAATATGCAAAACTCTAAGCTTGGGGATGCTAGTTGTTGCAATGATCATGATTGGGGTGATTCTTCTTATGATCTTGAAAATTTATTTAAGCCCCATGATGAATATGAGATTGCTAATACTGTTGCAATAATATTCAAGGTGGGTTTGGAAGAGTGTCAACTTTAGATCCCACATATTTGGAGAATGTTCAATCTTATGAATTTTTTGATAAAAGTGGGTTTGGAGAGGTCATGACTTTAGTTAATGTTAATCCCACTATTTTGGAAGAGTGTCAACTTTGCATGCCTGTGGATCATGGTGAGAATATTTTATGTGATAGCTATATTTTTGAATTTGATTATGATCCTACATGTAATTATTATGAGAGAGGAAAATATGGTTGTAGAAATTTTCATGTTGCTAAATTTCCTCTCGTTATGTTGAGATTGCTATTGTTTCTTTCTCCTTCCTTGCATATGCTAGTTTTTGCCTGTCTTGATAATTTTTTTGCTTATATAATGCATATGCATAGGAAGTATGTTAGACTTAGATGCTTCATGATGCTCCCTTCGTGTTTCAATTGCTATCTTTCATGTGAGCATCATTAAAATTATAGATGCCTAGCTAGGGGCGTTAAACGATAGCGCTTGTTGGGAGGCAACCCAATTTTATTTTTTGTTCCTTGCTTTTTGTTCCTGTTTAGTAATAAATGATCCATCTAGCCTCTGTTTAGATGTGTTTTTATGTTTTAATTAGTGTTTGTGCCAAGTAAAGCCTTTAGGATCTTCTTGGGTGATTGTTGTTTGATCTCGCTGAAAAAACATAAAGTATGCGCTCACGAGAATAATTTTCATTTTTTAGCAGAGAGCGATAAAATACGAATTCCAACTGCAATAGATCAATATACAAATTATTTAGGTATTCCTAATTTTGCAGAATTGTTTGATTTACAGAAGTATTTGAAACCTCCAGATTTCTACAAACTGTTCTGTTTTGACAGATTTTGTTTTTCGTGTGTTGTTTGTTTATTTTGACGAATCTATGGCTAGTATCGAGGGGTATGAACCATAGAGAAGTTGGAATATAGTAGGTTTAACACCAATATAAATAAAGAATGAGTTAATTATAGTACATTAAAGTGGTGGTTTGTATTCTTATACTAACGGAGCTCATGAGATTTTCTATTGAGTTTTGTGTTGTGAAGTTTTCAAGTTTTTGGTAAAGATTTGATGGATTTTGGAACAAGGAGTGGCAAGAGCCTAAGCTTGGGGATGCCCAAGGCACCCCAAGGTAAAATTCAAGGACAACCAAAAGCCTAAGCTTGGGATGCCCCGGAAGGCATCCCCTCTTTCGCCTTCGTCTATCGGTAACTTTACTTGAGGCTATATTTTTATTCACCACATGATATGTGTTTTGCTTGGAGCGTCTTGTATGATTTGAGTCTTTGCTTTTTAGTTTACCACAATCATCCTTGCCGTACACACCTTTTGGAGAGACACACATGAATCGGAATTTATTAGAATACTCTATGTGCTTCACTTATATCTTTTGAGCTAGATAATTTTGCTATAGTGCTTCACTTATACCTTTTTAGAGCACGATGGTGGTTTTATTTTATGGAAATTATTGATCTATCATGCTTCACTTGTATTATTTTGAGAGTCTTTTAGAACAGCATGGTAATTTTCTTTGGCTATAAAATTAGTCTTAATATGATAGGCATCCAGGATGGGTATAATAAAAACTTTCATATAGAGTGCACTAAATATTATGAGAAGTTTGATACTTGATAGTTGTTTTGAGATATAAAGATGGTAATATTAGAGTCGTGCTAGTTGAGTAATTGTGGAATTGAGAAATACTTGTGTTGAAGTTGGCAAGTTCCATAGCATGCACGTATGGTAAACGTTGTGTGACAAATTTGAAGCATGAGGTGTTCTTTGATTGCTTTCCTTATGAGTGGCGGTCGGGGATGAGCGATGGTCTTTTCCTACCAATCTATCCCTCTAGTAGCATGCGCATAGTGCTTGGTTTTGATAACTTATAGATTTTTGCAATAAGTATGTGAGTTCTTTATGACTAATGTTGACACTACAAAAAAAACACTTCCGTGATGATACGTGTTTGTCATAGTAGGTCGCATTTTTTGTCATGCATGTACATCCATGACGATTTTATGACAGAATCAAGATAGTCATACCTGTGCTGTCGTAGAAGTGTTCCATGACATTACCAAAATTATCATCACGGAAGTGTGCACTTCCACGATGATAAATCGCGCGCCATAGAAGTGCTTTCATCAAGGGTGACCGACATGTGGCATCCACCGTAACGGAACGCCATTAAGCTATCGGGTCGGGTTTTGGATCCGATAACCCGTTAACAGCCCCGACCAATGGGGATTTTCCACGTGTAAAGTCATCATTGGCTGGAGGAAACACGTGTCGGCTCATCGTTGGGACAGATGTCATCCACTCATTGGACAGAAGGCGCCTATGATACGTCGACATGTGGCACGGCCCAACAGAGGCCCATTCCTGTGAAAAGGCCGGCCCGTTTGACTTGGTCAAAAGGTGGCGGGCCGGCCCATGGAAAGCCTGTTAATGGCCTGTTCGCATATAGCCCATTTACAGCCCGCTAACCCAAGGCCCGTTACGCCCTATCCAAATTAGGCCCAGTAGCGTCATCTGGGCCATCCAATATGATTCCAGCCCGTTTTCACTTCTGGCCCATGTATGGCCCATGATGTCTTTCCGCCCATATGAGGCCCTATGTAACTCTTGGCCTATTAACGGCCCGTGGTGAAACTAGCCCGTAATGAACAGTGTATCACTTTACACCCATTAACGGCCCGTGCTGAAACTGGCCCGTAATGAACAATGTATCACTTTATACCCATTAACGGCCCGTTATTCCGTTGGGCCGTTTCCAGTCCATGTTATCTTTCGGCCTTCTCAGAGCCCATTTATTCTTGGGCTCATTTCTAGCATTCATTTACTTACGGCCCGTTACTGTCATTTTCTGCTTGTGGGCCAAATCTTGTGTCCTTTGTGTTGCGAGTTCGTCGTGTTAGTTCGTAAGATCTTAGCTAAGTTAAGACGTGGATCGTTAGGGGGGAGATCTTCACGCGCACCCCAGTGTTCAAACCTTGAGGGTTTTGCCGAAACCAGTGATCCGACTAGTGGATGTAATATGTGTAATAGCCGTGATAGCCTAGCGTAAGTTGCTTGCTTATTGAAACACCCACAATGTGGCTATATCTCCCACGTGTCGAGGCACGACTTAGAGGCATAACCGCATGGTGGTTTAGTCGCAAGTGGGGTAATCTTCACACAATCCCATGTACTGAATAAGAAAGGGATAAAGAGTTGGCTTACAATCGCCACTTCACACAAATAACAAGTTAAACATACATCATCCAGAGTACAATCAAGATCCAACTACGGAACCAAAAATAAAAGAAGACATCCCCAAATGCTAGATCCCCGATCGCCCCAACTAGGCTCCACTACTGATTAACCGGAAAAGCCACATAACAACGATTAAGATCTTCATCGAGCTCCCACTTGAGCTCAGTTGCACCACCTGCACTGGTATCATCGACACCTGCAACTGTTTGGAAGTATCCTGGAGTCACGAGGACTCAGCAATCTCACACCCACGAGATCAAGACTATTTAAGCTTATGGGTAGGATAAGGTAATGAGGTGGAGCTGCAGCAAGCCCTAAGAAAATATGGTGGCTAACATACGCAAATAAGAGCGAGAAGAGAAGCAACACAAACGGTCGAGAAGCTAGAAGTGATCAAGAAGTGATCCTGAAACTACTTACGTTCAAGCATAACACAAGACCATGTTCACTTCCCAGACTCCACCGAAAAGAGACCATCATGGCTACACACGCGGTTGATGCATTTTAATTAAGTCAAGTGTCAAGTTCCCTACAACCGGATATTTACAAATTCCCATCTGCCACATAACCGCGGGCACGGCTCTCGAAAGTTTATACCCTGCAGGGTTGTCCCAACTTAGCCCATCACAAGCTCTCACGGTCAATGAAGGATATTAATTCCTTCTCCCGAGAAGACCTGATCAGTCTTGGAATCCCAGTTACAAGACATTTCGACAATGGTAAAACAAGACCAGCAAAGCCGCTCGATGTGCCGACAAATCCCGATAGGAGTCGCACGTATCTCGTTCTCAGGGCACACCGGATGGGCAAGACGTTGGGTTGGCATAGACCCTGGTTGCCCAGGGGGCGCCGGAAACGCCCAGTTCGGACCAACACTCAGAGGAGCACTGGCCCAGGGGTTTAAAATAAAGATGACCCTTGAGCCTGCAGAACCCAAGGGAAAAAGGCTTAGGTGGCAAATGTTAAAACCAAGATTGGGCCTTGCTGGAGGAGTTTTATTCAAAGTGAACTGTCAAGGGGTTCCCATAACACCCAACCGCGTAAGGAACGCAAAATCAAGGAACATAATACCGGTATGACAGAAACTAAGGCGGCAAGAGTGGAACAAAACACCAGGCATAAGGCCGAGCCTTCCACCCTTTACTAAGTATATAGATGCATTAATTAAAAATAAGAGATATTGTGATATCCCAACATATCCATGTTCCAACATGGAACAAACTTCAACTTCACCTGCAACTAGCAATGCTATAAGAGGGGCTGAGCAAAAGCGGTAACATAGCCAAACAACGTTTTGCTAGGAAGGTGGGTTAGAGGCTTGACATGGCATTATGGGAGGCATGATATAACAAGTGGTAGGTAGCGCGACATAGCGATAGAACGAACAACTAGCAAAGCAAAGATAGAAGTGATATCGAGGGTATGGTCATCTTGCATGAGATCCCGCAAGGAAGAAGAACGAGTCCATGAAGAAGAAAAACGGACTGTCGGTGTTCTGGGAACGGGGGTCCCCAGACTTGCCTGCCTGCGGCCCACAGCGTGGCTTTGCGATTGGTCCTGTACGGCCCTTCTTCACCAGCAAGGACTCAAGACCCTCGCGAGGGGCCAAGCCTCGCGAGGCAGACAACACAAGACCTCCATGTGAGCGGCCTCACCAGGCTAGCTGGCGATGGGTGGAGAGATCAAGGCAAGACAAACCTCGCGAGGTTCCAGTGACGTGAGCCATGACGACCAAGGCTAGGCGGGCTCCAGGCAAGCACCAACGCGTACAGTGTCCTTGTTTCCACTTTGGTGCTAAGGAGGCAAGCGTAGGCGAGGAGTTCCGAGGCATCGGGCAAAGGTTTCCATATCGGTGCAACAAGACCAAGACCAGCAGGACGGCAGGACGGAGGTCACCATGGAGCCCAAGGCGGCGTCACCACCAGAGCCTTTGGCAGGCGAAGACTAATTTTGTTAGGATAAGCTGTACTAGCTGTCCCCTTTCAAATTGGCCGTTGTTGGCTCCCTTCCCGCTCAATATTTGGGGAGAGGACCAGTGCCTCTATAAATAGGACTAGCCACCACGTTAGAGGGGAGATTGATCCTCACAACCACAAGTTCACCAAGCACAAGAGCACCTCTGCTCAGGAGGCGATTCTTCCCCTTGTACGGTTCATCCTCAGCCCAAGAGGCAATCCACCACCACCACACTAGAGTAGGGTATTACACCACAATGGTGGCCCGAACCAGTATAAATCTTGTGTCTCATGTGTTGTGAGTTCATGTGCCTAGCCTAGAGATCGCGAAGTGTTAGAGGGCGTGATCAGTGAGGGAGAGATCTTCACGCGCACCCCAGTGTTTGAACCTTACGAGTTTTTGCCGGAACCCGAAATCCGACATTTGGCGCGCCGGGTAGGGGTGTGCCGAAGCTTTCCTTCCGTCGCTCCGCATTCCACCGCTTCGTCGCGACCATGTCGGACGCTTGTCGCGCCCGAGCTGACGTCGGGCCGCCCTCGCCGCCCGCGTCGCCCAGACGGCTCCTGTCGGCAGGCCTCCATGTCGTTCTCCGTCACTCGCCACCAATGCCACCATCGACCCGGCGTGGACCGAGCAGGAAGCATCCTTGTTGCACCCCTCGGTGCGGCGGGACGGCCGCACCGCCACTCCATCGCTGACCCCCGTCGGTTTCTTGTCTCACGTTCCCACGGACGCGCGGGCCGCGCTACTCATGGGGCGCGAGCTCCTGCGTTACCGTCCAGTCGACGACCTCTACAAGGACTGGCTGGACCGGATCGCCAAGCTCGTCAGCACCGCAGGGGGCTCCCCTGCATCGTCCCTCTCGCTCCCTCGTCCACCGCCAGCTACGGGCGACGTAGCTCACGCAGCACCTCCACCACCCCTGCACCGAGACGGCGCCTGGCACCAAGGCGCGCGGCTCCGTGGCGCGACCCGCCACGCCAAGCGCACGCGTGTGAAGAAAGAGGCTGTCAAGAAGTTCCTCGACCGCAAGAGAACGCTCCACCGCTCCCGCACCGCCGTGTCAGCATCGCTTGCCGCGACAGGGCCATGCGCCGCTTGCTGTGGTGGCGCGCGAGCGCCAAGACCAGGCTCCACCTCCATGGCGGTCCCCGGTGACCACGGCCGGCTATCGCGCCTTCACCCCCGAGCTGCGTAGCGTCGCCTGGCCGAGCAAGTTCAAGCCGGATCTGCCTCCTCGCTACGAAGACACCCCCAACCCAACAGAGTTCTTGCAGCTCTACAAGCTGAGAATTGAGGAGGCCAACAACGACGAGGAAGTCATGGCAAACTGGTTCCCCATGGCACTCAAGGACGACGCTCGTTCATGGCTCCTGAGCCTGTCTCCAGGCTCGATCTCCTCCTGGGACGAGATGCGCGACCGCTTCGTCGCCAACTTCCAGGGCACTCGCGACCGCCCCCGGCCGTGGGTGACCTGCGTCGCATCAAGCAACAACTGGGAGAGACCCTCCAGAAGTACATCCATCGCTTCAACAACGTCCGCCTCAAGATCCCCAAGGTGGCGGACGAGGCCATCATCTCGGCGTTCTCTGATGGCGTCCGCGATGTCAAGATGAAGGAGGAGCTCGCCATCCACGAGGAGCTGTGCACATTGTCGGTGTCAAAACCGGAGGATCTCGGGTAGGGGGTCCCGAACTGTGCGTCTAGGATCGATGGTAACAGGAGACAGGGGACACAACCCAGGTTCGGGCCCTCTCTATGGAGGTAATACCCTATGTCCTGCTTGATTGATCTTGATGAATATGACTATTACAAGATTTGATCTACCACGAGATCATAATGACTAAACCCTAAAAGTCTAGTCTGGTTATGATAATGAGGATTCGGCCTATCTACGGACCTAGCCCTCCGGTTTATATAGACACGGGAGGGATCTAGGGTTACACAAGGTCGGTTACAAAGAAAGGAATCTTCATAGTTGGTCGCCAAGCTTGCCTTCCATGCCAAGGAGAGTCCTATCCAGACACAGGTGGAGTCTTCGGTCTTCGTATCCTTACGGCGCATCAATCCGGCCCATATCCAAGAGATCGGACACCCGAGGACCCCTTAGTCCAGGACTCCCTCAGTAGCCCCTGAACTAGGCTTCAATGACGATGTGTCCGGCGCGCAGATTGTCTTCGGCATTGCAAGGCGGGTTCTACTTTCCGAATACTCCAGGATAGTCTTCGGATGAAACGAGGTGTCCAGATCTGCAACATAAGTACCACACACAACCGCAAGGAATATCTGCTTAAAACTTTTTGCAAGATGACATCACATCTGTTCGGTCACTATATCGAACCGTTTTTGTCCGCCGTTCCGCGTTCCGAGATGCGGTTTCCATTGGCATGTCTTGTCAAAGCAGAGATCATGTCCCTTTATTGTGGGATTTTCATCAATGCGGGCGTGGGTAACCCAACTGTGCCATTTACACAGCCCTTGGGAATAGGCGAGTTTTAGGGCGAGTGGGGAGGCGTTCGATATTCACTGCCTTTATAAGGGGATAAGGATTCCCCCTTCTTCTCCCACGCCTTCTCTCTTCCTCTGCCCTTCCACTCTTGAACTCCAGCGCCCAAGTTCTCATCTTCTTCCCACTCAAGCTAGCACTCAACCATGTCCGGATCCGGAGGCCAAGGCAAGTGGATGGTCTCCTCCGTCAAGGAGAAGGACATTACTAAGCTTCGGGCGGCCGGGTACTTGGTGAAGGAAATCGCCCACCATCTTCCAACCCAGGGGCAAGTCGTCCCCACGTCGAAGCCCAATGAGAGGGTGGTATTCATCCCTCATTTCCTCCATGGGCTAGGGTTTCCACTCCACCCTTTCGTCCGCGGGCTGATGTACTATTACGGTATAGACTTCCATGATCTATCCCCGAACTCCTTCCTCAACATCTCGGCGTTCATCGTCGTGTGTGAGGCCTTCCTCCTCATCCAACCCCACTTCGGGTTGTGGCTCAAGGTCTTCAATGTGAAGCCGAAGGTGGTGGATGGCCAGCAAGCGGAGTGTGGAGGCGCCATGGTGAGCAAGATGGCTAATGTCTCCTGGCCAAAAGGCACTTTCGTGGAGACTGTCAAGGAATGGCAGAAACAATGGTTCTACATCACGGAACCCCGCGGCGCAAACTGGGCCGCAACTGCTGAATTCAACTCCGGCGCTCCAATGCGGCTCACCTCCTGGGTTGAGAAGAGCCTGAACTGGTGTTCGCCAGATGAGTTGATAGCGCTGCAGACGTGCGTTCAAAGTATGGTGTACAAGCACATCAAGCTTGTCGATATAATCCAGGTGATGCTAGTTCGCCGGATTCTCTCATGCCAAAGCCGAAGCCTCCCTCTATGGGAGTTCGATCCGAAGAAGCACCATACCCTGAAGAGGCTCTTCGAAACTACTCACGAAGACGCTTGGAAGTTGCTCCTCAAGGGCAACGAGACACCGCCGGCCACAGATTGGGACCGCGGGCATGACATCAACCACCTCGCCAACGAGGTATGTTATTTTTAACGCATCCCCTACTTGCTTGTTTCAAGAATGATATCTAAGCTATTATTATCATTGCTTCTTCAAGACATGATGGAGAGGTAAAAGAAGATCCAGTGTCCGGCTTCGCTGCCTGAAGAACCAGTCATTCCGCGTTTAGCGAAGATGCTGGTGCCGGCGCCCTATACGGCTGATGTATACTACACAACCTTCTTCTTGTAGACGTTGTTGGGCCTCCAAGTGCAGAGGCTTGTAGGATAGTAGCAAATTTCCCTCAAGTGGATGACCTAAGGTTTATCAATCCGTGGGAGGCGTAGGATGAAGTTGGTCTCTCTCAAACAACCCTGCAACCAAATAGCAAAGAGTCTCTTGTGTCCCCAACACACCCAATACAATGGTAAATTGTATAGGTGCACTAGTTCGGCGAAGAGATAGTGATAGAAGTGCAATATGGATGGTAGATATAGGTTTTTGTAATCTGAAAATATAAAAACAGCAAGGTAACTAAAGATAAAAGAGAGCGTAAACGGTATTGCAATGCTAGGAAACAAGGCCTAGGGTTCATACTTTCACTAGTGCAAGTTCTCTCAACAATAATAACATAATTGGATCATATAACTATCCCTCAACATGCAAAAAAGAGTCTCTCCAAAGTCACTAATAGCGGATAACAAACGAAGAGATTATTGTAGGGTACGCAACCACCTCAAAGTTATTATTTCTGATCAATCTATTATAAATTTCGTACTAGAATAACACCTTAAGACACAAATCAACCAAAACCCTAATGTCACCTAGATACTCCAATGTCACCTCAAGTATCCGTGGGTATGATTATACGATATGCACCACACAATCTCAGATTCATCTATTCAACCAACACAAAGAACTTCAAAGAGTTCCCCAAAGTTTCTACCGGAGAGTCAAGATGAAAACGTGTGCCAACCCCTATGCATAAGTTCACGAGGTCACGGAACTCGCAAGTTGATCACCAAAACATACATCAAGTGGATCACGTGATATCCCATTGTCACCACAGATAAGCACATGCAAGACATACATGAAGTGTTCTCAAATCCTTAAAGACTCAATCCGATAAGATAACTTCAAAGGGAAAACTCAATTCATCACAAGAGAGTAGAGGGGGAGAAACATCATAAGATCCAACTATAATAGCAAAGCTCGCGATACATCAAGATCGTGCCAACTCAAGAACACAAGAGAGAGAGAGAGAGATCAAACACATAGCTACTGGTACATATCCTCAGCCCCAAGGGTGAACTACTCCCTCCTCGTCATGGAGAGCGTCGGGATGATGGATGGCCACCGGAGAGGGATTCCCCCCCCCCTCCGGCAGGGTGCCAGAACGGGTCTAGATTGGTTTTCGGTGGCTACGGAGGCTTCTGGCGTTGGAACTCCCGATCTAGGTTTCTTTCTGGAAGTTTTGGGTTATATAAGAGGTGTTGGAGTCGGGAACAAGGCGGGGGGGGGTCTCCGGGCTATCCACGAGGCAGGGGGGCGCGCCCAGGGGGTGGGTGCGCCCCCACCCTCGTGGGCAGTCCGATACTCTTTTGTCCCAATTATTCTACTTCATGGCCTTCTTCTGGTCCAAAAATAAGTTCCGTGAAGTTTCAGGTCAATTGGACTCCGTTTGGTTTTCCTTTTCTACGATACTCAAAAACAACGAAAAAACAGAAACTGGCACTGGGCTCTAGGTTAATAGGTTAGTCCCAAAAATCATATAAAATAGCATATAAATGCATATAAAACATCCAAGGTTGATAATATAATAGCATGGAACAATCAAAAATTATAGATACGTTGGAGACGTATCAAGCATCCCTAAGCTTAATTCCTGCTCGTCCTTGAGTAGGTAAATGATAAAAACAAAATTTTTGACGTGGAATGCTACCTAACATATTTATCCATGTAATTCTCTTTATTGTGGCAAGAATATTTAGATCCGAAAGATTCAAGACAAAAGTTTAATATTGACATAAAAATAATAATACTTCAAGCATACTAACAAAGTAATCATGTCTTCTCAAAATAACATGGCCAAAGAAAGCTATCCCTACAAAATCATATAGTCTGGATATGCTCTATCTTCATCACACAAAATATTTAAATCATGCACAACCCCGATGACAAGCCAAGCAATTGTTTCATACTTTTGATGTTCTCAAACTTTTTCAATCTTCACGCAATACATGAGCGTGAGCCATGGACATAGCACTATAGGTGGAATAGAATGGTTGTTGTGGAGAAGACAAAAATGAGAAGATAGTCTCACATCAACTAGGCGTATCAACGGGCTATGGAGATGCCCATCAATAGATATCAATGTGAGTGAGTAGGGATTGCCATGCAACAGATGCACTAGAGCTATAAGTGTATGAAAGCTCAAAAAGAAACTAAGTGGGTGTGCATCCAACTCGCTTGCTCATGAAGACCTAGGGAATTTTGAGGAAGCCCATCACTGGAATATACAAGCCAAGTTCTATAATGAAAGATTCCCACTAGTATTTGAAAGTGACAACATAGGAGACTCTCTATCATGAAGATCGTGGTGCTACTTTGATGCACAAGTGTGGTAAAAGGATAGTAGCATTGCCCCTTCTCTCTTTTTGTCTCATTTTTTATTTGGGCCTTCTCCTTTTTTATGGCCTCTTTTTCTCTTTTTTTTGTCCGGAGTCTCATCCCGACTTGTGGGGGAATCATAGTCTCCATCATTCTTTCCTCACCGGGACAATGCTCTAATAATGATGACCATCATACTTTTATTTACTTACAACTCAAGAATTACAACTCGATACTTGGAACAAAATATGACTCTATATGAATGCTTCTGGCGGTGTACCGGGATGTGCAATGACTCATGAGTGACATGTATGAAAGAATTATGAATGGTGGCTTTGCCACAAATACGATGTCAACTACATGATCGTGCAAAGCAATATGACAATGATGGAGCATGCCATAATAAACGTAACGGTGGAAAGTTGCATGGCAACATATCTCGGAATGGCTATGGAAATGCCATAATAGGTAGGTATGGTGGCTGTTTTGAGGAAGGTAAATGGTGGGTTTATGGTACCGGCGAAAGTTGTGCGGTAATAGAGAGGCTAGCAATGGTGGAAGGGTGAGAGTGCGTATAATCCATGGACTCAAAATTAGTCATAAAGAACTCACATACTTCTTGCAAAAATCTATTAGTCATCGAAACAAAGTACTACGCGCATGCTCCTAGGGGGATAGATTGGTAGAAAATGACCGTTGCTTGTCCCCGACCGCCACTCATAAGGAAGACAATCAATAAATAAATCATGCTCCGACTTCATCACATAACGGTTCACCATACGTGCATGCTACGGGAATCACAAACTTTAACACAAGTATTTATCAAATTCACAACTACTCAACTAGCATAACTCTAATATCACCATCTTCATATCTCAAAACAATTATCAAGTATCAAACTTCTCATAATATTCAATGCACTCTATATGAAAGTGTTTATTATACCCATCTTGGATGCCCATCATATTAGGACTAGTATCATAACCAAAGCAAACTACCATGCTGTTCTAAAGACTCTCAAAATAATATAAGTGAATCATGAGAGTTCATCTATTTCTTCAAAATAAAACCACCGCCGTGCTCCAAAAGGATATAAGTGAAGCACTAGAGCAAATGACAAACTACTCCGAAAGATATAAGTGAAGATCAATGAGTAGTCGAATAATTATGCAACTATGTGAAGATTCTCTAACATTTAATAATTTCAGATCTTGGTATTTTATTCAAAAAGTAAGCAAAATAAAATAAAATAAAATGACGCTCCAAGCAAAACACATATCATGTGGTTAATAGAAATATAGCTCCAAGTAAAGTTACCGATGAACGCAGACAAACGAGGGGATCCCTTCCGGGGCATCCCAAAGCTTAGGCTCTTCGTTCTACTTGAATATTACCTTGGGGTGCCATGGGCATCCCCAAGCTTAGGCTCTTGCCACTCCTTATTCCATAGTCCATCGAATCTTTACCCAAAACTTCACAACACAAAACTTAACAGAAAACTCGTAAGCTCCGTTAGTATAAGAAAATAAATCACCACTTAGGTACTGTTGTGAACTCATTCTAAATTCATATTGGTTTAATATATACTGTATTCCAACTTCTCTATGGTTCATACCCTCCGATACTACTCATAGATTCATCAAAATAAGCAAACAACACATAGAAGAATCTGTCAAAACAGAACAGTCTGAAGTAATCGGTATCAAACGTATACTTCTGGAACACATACAATTCTGAAATAAATTGGTGGATGTGAGGAATTTATCTATAAATCATCTGCAAAAATAATCAACCTAATCACACTCTCCAGTAAAAAATGGCAGCAAAACTCATGAGCGCCAAAGTTTCTGTTTTTTACAGCAAGATCGCAAAGACTTCACCCAAGTCTTCCCAAAGGTTCTACTTGGCACAAACACTAATTAAAACATAAAAAGTAAATCATAACAGAGGCTAGATAATTTATTTATTACTAAACAGGAACAAAAATCAAGGAACAAAAATAAAATCGTGTTGCCTCCCAACAAGCGCTATCGTTTAATGCCCCTAGCTAGGCATGATGATTTCAATGATGCTCACATAAAGGATAAGAACTGAAACATAAAGAGAGCATCATGAAGAACATGACTAGGCCATTTAAGTCTAACCCACTTCCTATGCATATGGATTTCTTGAGCAAAAAACTTGTGGGAACAAGAATCAACTTGCATAGGAAAGCAAAACAAGCATAACTTCAAAATTTTCAATACATAGAGAGGAAACTTGATATTATTACAATTCCTACAAGCATATACTCCTCTCTCATAATAATTTTTAGTAGCATCATGAATGAATTCAACAATATAACCATCACATAAAGCATTCTTTTCATGATCTACAAGCATAGATAATTTACTACTCTCCACATAAGCAAGATTCTTCTCATTCGGAATAGTGGGAGTATCATAAGAAACTCGAATACTACAAATTGTTTCCACATTAAAAGAGTAATATTCAGGAAAAGGGTAATCATAATCATGACAAGTTTTAATATAATCATCACTACTTTTATAGCATACGTGTCATCACAATAATCATCATAAGTAGCAACTTTGTTCTCATCATAATCAATTGAACCTCTTCCAAGATAGTGGAATTATTACTAAATAAAGTCATGACCTCTCCAAATCCACTTTCATAATTGTCAAAATAAGATTCAACATCCTCCAAAATAGTGGGATCATTACTTCCTAAAGTTGACACTCTTCCAAACCCACTTTCATCAATATAACCATCATAAATAGGAGGCATACTATCATCATAATAAATTTGCTCATCAAAACTTGGGAGACTAAAAATATCATCTTCATCAAAGGTAGCATCCCCAAGCTTGGGACAAACATTAATTGCAGCAAATACATTCTCAAACATGTCATTCTCATCAAACATAGCATCCCCAATATTGGGCCTTTTCATATCATAAGCATAATCACTCTCATCATTAATAGTATGGATAGCACCAATAGTATAACAATTATCATCATCACAATGAGTAATAGGAGCAACATCATTTGGGAGGGATACCTTTTCGCCTTTGCTTCTCCGTCTTTTATTTTTCTTCTTCACATTATGTGTGGGTTTAATCCTCTTTTTGGGGCTCCTTATTAATGAGATTGGTTGAATAGGAGGCTCCTCCTCATTACCTGATTCATCATAAGAAATAATAGGAGAATATTGGGAAGTCTCTTCCCTTTCATTATTATTCTCTTCATCTTCTATTTGTTTTATTGTTTTTATGTAATTGGCAATCTAAGGATTTTCAATTCAATTCACCACACAATACATAAAAATTTCTTCTAGATCAAAATCAAGAAATCTATCAAGATTATTTTGGAATACCCATAGTTATATGTTTTATTTCTTCATACCCCAAAAGAAGACTAAGCTCTTTATGATGCTCAAGGGTAATCAAGTTATCACAATTTTTGGACATGATTTGATCATGAAACAAATAGCATTGGAGCTTTAAATGACCATGTTCATTGCAAAGTTCACAATTATGGCGATAAATATTTAATCTTTCAACACAATCATCTAGCCTTTCTTGAAACCATTTAGTTTCCAAATACTTATGCCTCTTGCAAAATCCATCTTCCCTATTTGGTGTGTGCTTGCAAGCTCTATGTATTCCACAAAAGTTGACATGCTTATAAGAGACATTTTCATCATGACTAGTGCAATCATCATTAGTACTATGGATATTCAAAGAATTCATACTAATAAAATTGCAATCATGCTCATCATTCAAAGATTTAGTGCCAAACATTCTAATGCATTCTTCTTCTAACACTTTGGCACAATTACCGGAATCCTTATTTTCATGAAAGATATTAAAAAGATGAAGCATATGAGGTACCCTCAATTACATTTTTTTGTAGTTTTCTTTTATAAACTAAACTAGTGATAAGACAAGAAACAAAAAGATTTGATTACAAGATCTAAAGATATACCTTAAAGCGCTAACCTCTCCGGCAACGGGGCCAGAAAAGAGCTTGATGTCTACTACACAACCTTCTTCTTGTAGACGTTGTTGGGCCTCCAAGTGCAGAGGTTTGTAGGACAGTAGAAAATTTCCCTCAAGTGGATGACCTAAGGTTTATCAATCCGTGGGAGGCGTAGGATGAAGATGGTCTCTCTGAAACAACCCTACAACCAAATAGCAAAGAGTCTCTTGTGTCCCCAACACACCCAATACAATGGTAAATTGTATAGGCGCACTAGTTCGGCGAAGAGATAGTGATACAAGTGCAATATGGATGGTAGATATAGGTTTTTGTAATCTGAAAATATAAAAACAGCAAGGTAACTAATGATAAAAGAGAGCATAAACGGTATTGCAATGCTAGGAAACAAGGCCTAGGGTTCATACTTTCACTAGTGCAAGTTCTCTCAACAATAATAACATAACTGGATCATATAACTATCCCTCAACATGCAACAAAGAGTCTCTCCAAAGTCACTAATAACAGAGAACAAACGAAGAGATTATTGTAGGGTACGAAACCACCTCAAAGTTATTATTTCTGATCAATCTATTATAGAGTTCATACTAGAATAACACCTTAAGACACAAATCAACCAAAACCCTAATGTCACCTAGATACTCCAATGTCACCTCAAGTATCCGTGGGTATGATTATACGATATGCATCACACAATCTCAGATTCATCTATTCAACCAACACAAAGAACTTCAAAGAGTGCCCCAATGTTTCTACCGGAGAGTCAAGACGAAAACGTGTGCCAACCCCTATGCATAAGTTCACGAGGTCACGGAACTCGCAAGTTGATCACCAAAACATACATCAAGTGGATCACATGATATCCCATTGTCACCACAGATAAGCACATGCAAGACATACATCAAGTGTTCTCAAATCCTTAAAGACTCAATTCATTAAGATAACTTCAAAGGGAAAACTCAATTCATCACAAGAGAGTAGAGGGGGAGAAACATCATAAGATCCAACTATAATAGCAAAGCTCGCGATACATCAAGATCGTGCCAACTCAAGAACACGAGAGAGACAGAGAGAAAGAGAGATCAAACACATAGCTACTGGTACATACCCTCAGCCCCGAGGGTGAACTACTCCCTCCTCGTCATGGAGAGCGTCGGGATGATGAAGATGGCCACCGGAGAGGGATTCCCCCCTCCGGCAGGGTGCCGGAACGGGTCTAGATTGGTTTTCGGTGGCTACGGAGGATTCTGGCGGCGGAACTCCCGACCTAGGTTTCTTTCTGGAAGTTTTGGGTTATATAAGAGGTGTTGGAGTCGGGAACAAGGCAAGGGGTCGCCGGGCTGTCCACGAGGCAGGGGGCGCACCCAGGGGGGTGGGCACGCCCCCCACCCTCGTGGGCAGCCCGAGACTTTTCTAGCCCATTTCTTCTACTTCATGGCCTTCTTCTGGTCCAAAAATAAGTTCCATGAAGTTTCAGGTCAATTGGACTCTGTTTGGTTTTCCTTTTCTGCGATACTCAAAAACAACAAAAAAAACATAAACTGGCACTGGGCTCTAGGTTAATAGGTTAGTCCCAAAAATCATATAAAATAGCATATAAATGTGTATAAAACATCCAAGGTTGATAATATAATAGAATGGACCAATCAAAAATTATAGATACGTTGGAGACGTATCAACGGCGCCGACGAAGAAGGCCACGGGGAAGGCCAAGGGGGTACGAAGTGGCCCCCGCTGCAAGGGCGCTTTGGACGCGACGTCCGAAGACAAGACCTGTTCCTCTGTCGCCGAAGACGACGACGATGAGGAGGAGGAGGAGAGCGATTCTCCCCCTGATGGGGGGAGGAAGAAGAGGGCGACCTCCACAATTCTGGAGGCGGAGGCGCCCAAGAAGGGGAAAGGCCCGCTCGCGGGCAGCTCCGCATGGGACGTCGATAGCAGTCCGGAGCGACGCCCCCGCACTAAGCCTCGGGCCGCATCGTAAGTGCTAAGACTCGTACATGCCCATAAATCTAACCTCTCCTCTTTGTCGTATTGACATGATTAGTTATGCTATTGCAGTCCGGCCCACGACAGCTCCTAGCGATCCTCATCAATAGGTTCGTTCGACTCAAAGGAGATGGCCAACAAGACACCGCCGGCTGCTTACACTCCCAAGGCCAAGGGAGACGACGAGGTGCTCTCCCAACGGACCTTCCCAGGCCAGGGGAGGTTCAGGAGGCCGTCAAGGCAGCACCAGAGGGCAATACCTCGGCCACCCGACACATGGGGGAGCAAGCCCCCATGGAGACTGGCGATGGGGGCCGAGCTCAATTCGGCCCCCATATGAGCACGGATCCGGAGACCCATACGTCCCCGAAATCCGACAAGCAGCTTCCTTCAAGAGAAGGAGGCGTGCCCGTCCTGCCGGCGACCTCTGTCGAACCAGAGGTGCCGGACAATCTATTGGAAGCGCTGTGAGGCGCTTCCATTGTGGAAGAACACCGTATCCTTATGGGTACGGTGATTGAGAAGGTTCAGTCCATTAAAAGCGGACTAGCCGAAGCCTGCAGCAGCCTGCTGACAGGTTTTGAGGGAAGTGACGTATAACCGAGAAAAATCCCCACATAGACAGTAGCCCCTGAGACACTGTCTGGTGTTCGGAAAGAAAAGCTGGATAGAGGATCAATTAAATTTCGCCGGAAACTAACCAAACTGTGTCTGATGTGAATAAGCAGGCGTCGCTGCTGGTCACGACTTCTCACATTGCTGAAGTCGCCGGACTAAAGTAGAAACTGGAGCGGAACGAAGAAGAGCTCGGCCAGGCGAGGAAGCAGCTGGAAGACCAGCAAGCTATGCAATGGCTCGCTATATATTCAAAAATAGTAAATGATGTATACTGACCGTAGTGTCATTATATGTGTAGGGGCGACGACCGAGGTCGAGGCCCTGAAAGAGGCCCTGGCCGAAGCCGAGGGGAAAGCTTTCAGGGAGCAGGCCGCTCGCAAGTAGCTGACGACCCAGCTAAACAAGGTCCAGCAAGAGCTCGAGGACACGGTGAAGAAGTACGAGACCCTGGAGGGCGATGTTTCGGCTCAAGAGACCGAACTCTCCAAGGCTCGTTAAAGCGCGAAAGCAGCCCGGGTTGAAGCCCAGGGTGCCCTCCAGGAGATCCAAGAGGCCAGGAAGATCACGGCGGGTAAGGTGTTTAGTATGCGAAGCAAATATATAAAGAAGAAGTATTTCGTACTAACCCGGATTCGGAGTTCTCCAGGAGCCTTCGCAGATCTGCCGCACAGTGTGTCCGACGCTGCGGAGTTCTTTCGAGCCGAAGAAGGGAGCTCCATGGAGAAATTGTTCTGGTCGCAGTATCTTGCGCCAGAGCATCCCGTGCCCTTCACCGATCAGCTGAAATAGCTGGTGGAGCTACATAGGGTGGCTGAACTGGCCATGAAGGATTTGATAATCCGGTTGTGGCCAGCCGAAGCTATGCCCGACAACTACTTTGGACTTGTGAAGCGGCTGGTGAACGCCTGTCCTAGGCTGGACGTCATCAAGCGATCGACCTGCATTGAAGGTGAGCGCATGGCCTTCAGCCGCTGCAAGATGTGGTGGGCGAAGATGGACGTCGTCAAGCTGACCAAGGGGCCGCCGGAGGGCAAGGAGCACCGCACACCCGAGCGCTATTTCGTAGATGTCCTAGAGGGGTCTCGCATTGTAGCAACCCAGTGTTCGTAGGATATTATCTTTGACTGAATGTATTCGAGTTCCTTCTGCTTTGTATGATAGAACAAAGTGGGTTTTTAATATAATGCTTGTTATGTTTTTAAATTTTACCTCCTGTGCGGCCGTGTTGTATGAAATCTGAGGGTTAACCAGTCATCGGCTTCTGCCCCCACGTAGGTAGTACGGAGGTGTTCGGGATGGAAACTAAACAATCTTGATCCAATTATATGGTCCTTGAAGGAGTTGTTTAGCGCAACGAACCAGGCAATCAGACTATGCGGATTTAACGCCCTCACTTAGCCATAGGAGTTTGATAATAAAAACATGGCCGCAGCCCCTAGTATCCGAACCAGAGTGCTAGAAGCGTCTGATCGGGAAGTACCGATCCTTCGCGTAAATGCGGAATAAATCTACAACTATTTGCAACCTCCGAACAGCTGACCGACTCTCGCCGCATCATGACAGTCAGTTTTCGACTTTCTCTACTGAGGTGCTCCTTTGGATAAACCAAGGCACAATTTCAGTAGTTCTCCCTTTACTACCTTAGCCGATATAGCGGAACGTAAGGTAGCAAGCACAGGAGCCGGGCAACCCAACTATTGACCAAAGACATGATTCGGAGCCAATGCATATAGTGCTAAATTCGGGGTGCCGAACTATACTTATGAAAAGTGTTCAGACTTTTGTTGCCATAGTGTAGGGTGCTGTGAAGCCCCTAGAGAACATCAAACATACCAAAGTGTATGGGTGCTACCTAATGGGGTTACCCACAGGGAAGAAGAAGAGAAAAAAAAGAAAAAATGAAGGAAAATAGAAAGGGTGCGAAAGGTGATAAGCTGGGGCTTTAAAGCTCCAGACGTGAACTGTTTTCATTGTAGTTTGTTTAATACATTGAGACACATTGATACAAGTAGTGCAATAAGCAATAGGCTATTTAATATGCCAAAAACCAAGGGAGAGCTGCATGCGGGTCTTGGAAAATGGGTAGAGTGATTGTTAACGAAACCACCTTGAAAATCCCCCGTACGTCTGCGTTTCTCGCCATCTTGGTGTGTTTATCCTTCAAGAGGACTAGTGATTAGGCCATCCGATGGGGCCTGCAGGATTGAAACCTGAAAAGGAAACGAATAAAATTGAAAGTATGTGTGTATCCGGTGTCGGTTGAGACGTACTATGGGTCACGAACTAGCTATGGCTCCGTCGATGCCCATGGAATTTTGAGTGCGTAGTTATGTACGTGTGGTACGAATGCCACTACTTGACTAGGACTGAGACGGAGGACGAATTGCTAGTCTAGCTCCTGACAGCTGAGCTGTCCTGCTGCAGGGTAGTTCAGACCCTCTTGACGGTGTGTGTGGGCTCGGCCGCCGAATTAAGGTTCTACTTGAGAAGGCCGCTCTGTACTTCTACTGCTAAGGCAGCTGTGTGCTCTTTTGTATGGAGGGAGTGTTCCGTGTTTCCATTGGCTGTTATGACGCCACGTGGATCGGGAATCTAGAGCTTGAGATAAGCATAGTGTGGCACTGCATTGAATCGGGCGAATGCGGTCCGTCCGAGCAGCGCGTGATAGCCGCTGCGAAAGGGGACTATGTCGAAGATTAACTCCTCGCTTCAGAAATTGTCCGGAGATCCGAAGACAACCTCGAGCGTGATTGAGCCCGTACAGCGGGCCTCTACACCTGGTATGACTCCTTTGAAGGTAGTCTTTGTGGGTTTGATCCGTGATGGATGAATTCCCATTTTGCGCACTCTATCCTGATAGAGCAAGTTGAGGCTGCTGCCACCGTCCATTAGGACTCGCGTCAGGTGGAACCCATCAATTATTGGGTCCAGGACCAGTGCGGCTGAACCGCCGTGATGGATACTGGTCGGATGATCCTGGCGATCAAAAGTGATCAGGCATGACGACCTTTGATTAAATTTTGGGGCGACTGGCTCTATTGCGTAGACGTCCCTGAGTGCGCGCTTGCGCTTACTCTTGGGGATGTGGGTAGCGTATATCATGTTCACCGTTTTGACCTGAGGGGGAAACTTATTCTGTCCCCCTGTGTTCGGCGGCTAGGGCTCGTCGTCGTGGTCTTCGCTTTGTGATCCCTTATCCTTGCTTTCAGCATTTAACTAGCCAGATTGTTTAAAAACCCAGCAATCTCTGTTGGTATGATTGGGTGGTTTGTCTGGGGTGCCATGAATCTGGCACGGACGATCGAGTATGCGGTCCAGGCTAGATGGACCCGAATTGTTCATTTTGAACGGCTTCTTCCGCTAACCAGGCTTAGAGCCACTAAATTTGGCATTGACCGTCGTATCCTCGGTATTGTCATTGTTATTTCAACGTTTGTACCTGTTGCGTCGAGACTTCTTGTTGCTATTTTTAGCTTCAGGGGTGCCGGCGTTGCTTGTATTATTTTTGCTACGGGCCAGTCAACTATCCTCGCCCGCGCAAAATTGGGTCATGAGTGCCATGAGGGCCGCCATGGACTTTGGCTTCTCTTGGCCGAGGTGGTGGGCGAGCCATTCGTCGCGGATGCTGTGTTTAAAGTCCGCGAGGGCTTCGGCATCCGGACAATCGACTATCTGGTTCTTTTTTGTTAGGAACCTGGTCCAAAATTTCTTGGCGGACTGTCCTGGCTGTTGAACTATATGGCTTAAGTCATCGGCGTCCGGAGGTCGAACGTATGTACCTTGGAAGTTATCAAGGAAGGATTCTTCCAAGTCCTCCCAGCTGCCGATGGAGTTTTCAGGCAGGCTGTTCAACTAGTGTCGTGTTGGTCCTTTGAGTTTCAAGGGGAGGTATTTAATGGCATGAAGGTCATCGCTGCAGGCCATATGAATGTGGAGGATGAAGTCTTCGATCCATACCGCGGGGTCTGTGGTGCCATCATATGATTCTATATTCACGGGTTTAAACCCCTCTGGGAATTCATGTTCCATGACTTCGTCGGTGAAGCAATGAGGGTGTACAGCGCCTCTATATCAGGTCGTATCGCGACGTAGCTCTGATGGGCTCCGTCTGCGGCTTTTGGCCCGCGCATGACTAGGTTTGTCACGTCCAAACAGATGGCCATCGTCGCGTGTCGTGGCACGTCCTCGTGATCCATAGATCGATCTGGTATGTCTTGCTTTATTGTTCAGGTCATGTCAAAGGTCATATGTATGACCGTGAGTTGATTTACCTCTGCCTCTACGATGAGGCGGGGCAGGCTGGTGTTCGGCTTGAGTTGCCGCTTTGTCCCGGCCACGTGGTGGTCGGTCAGCCGCATTGCGCGATGGTGGTATGTGTTCCGGTGCCTCGTCGTCAAACTGAGGTAGTAATTTGCGCTTCGGGTAGCTTTTGGCCGGGCACTTGAGGCCATATTCTTCGGCTGCTAGGATGTCAGTCCATTTATCATTGAGTAGATCTTGGTCATCTTGAATATGTTGTTGTTTCTTTTTCAGGCTCCTTGTAGTGGCTATTAGCTGGCGCTTGAAGCGCTCCTGCTCAAGAGGTTCCTCCGGCACAATGAAATCCTTGGTGCCGAGGCTCACCTCATCCTCGGAGAGCGGAAGATAATTACTGTCCTCCGAGTCCTCGTGTGTGGCCTGTTTACCAGGGCTAACCTTCCCATCTTCCCGTTCATCCTGTTCGGTAGCTGCGTCAACAGGGTCTTCGTTGTCTTTGGCACCTTCTGGAGTGTTATCTTCTCCTGTGTCGGTGTTGCTATCTTTGCTGTGGCGTGACTTAGAGCGGCACCGCTGACACCGGCATTTCGATTGTATCTCAGGGGGTTTATCCTCAACTGGATCCTTTTTGTCATCGGCGCTGTTCTCCTTTGGTGCATCCACCATGTATACACCGTACGAGGAAGTGGCAGTCCAGCGTCCGGTGAACGGCGGGTCCTAGGCCTCTTCTCCGGCATCGTCGTCCATACCATCGACGTCGTCGGAGCCATAATCGAGCATGTCAGTTAATCTTCGACAGTGGCTATGAAGTGGGTGGCGGGTGGGGTAGCAAAATTCCCTATCATCAGCTTCTAGTTCGAACCGGATATAGTTCGGCTGTGAATCCCCCGCTAAGGATAGATTTTTAATGAGTTTAGCACGTCGCCCAAAGGCGAGTGCTGGAAGATGTCTGCGGCGCTGAATTCAAAGAATGATAAACGATCAAGTTCGGCATCCGTGGACTCACACGGTTCGGAATTTATTGCCGGAGACGAGTCCGGAGTTCCGATGACACAGATATCGTGTGAGGTTAAGTCCATGTGCGGCTCGAACGCCTGGGAATCCATGGCCACCATGGTGGGGTTGAGCCTACGGTCCTTGGATGGCATAGTATGCTCTGGATCTAAGGCCAAAGCGGTTACAAGAGCTCTCTCCTTGATGCGGTCCGATGACAGATTTAGGTCATGTCCATCGGGGTGACCAGGAGTGGTTGTCGCGGTCTCGAATCCGGCGAAGATCAAGTCTCCACGGATGTCCACAACATAGTTCAAGCTCCCAAATCTGACCTGGTGGCCAGGGGCGTAGCTATTGATCTGCTCTAGATGGCCAAACGAGTTGGCCCGCAGTGCGAAGCCGCCGAACATGAAGATCTGTCCAGGGAGGAAGGTCTCACCTTGGACCGCATCATTGTTGACGATTGAAGGGGCCATCAAACCTTTTGGGGACGACACAGTGGAACTCTCAATGAAAGCACCAATGTCAGTGTCAAAACCGGTGGATCTCGGGTAGGGGCTCCCGAACTGTGCGTCTAGGATCGATGGTACCAGGAGACAGGGGACACAATGTTTTACCCAGTTTCGGGCCCTCTCTATGGAGGTAATACCCTACGTCCTGCTTGATTGATCTTGATGAATATGAGTACTACAAGAGTTGATCTACCACGAGATCGTAATGACTAAACCCTAAAAGTCTAGTCTGGCTATGATAATGAGGATTCGGCCTATCTATGGACTTAGCCCTCCGGTTTATATAGACACGGGAGGGATCTAGGGTTACACAAGGTCGGTTACAAAGAAAGGAATCTTCATAGTTGGTCACCAAGCTTGCCTTCCACGCCAAGGAGAGTCCTATCCGGACACGGGTGGAGTCTTCGGTCTTCGTATCCTTACGGCCCATCAATCCGGCCCATATCTAATAGATCAGACACCCGAGGACCCCTTAGTCCAGGACTCCCTCACACATCCCTGGAGCTGTTCAACTTAGCGACCAAGTGCGCAAGGGCTAAGGAAGGGCGCCTTTCTCTCCTCGAGCTCCCAGCTGCTGACCCGGAGGAGAAGAAATCCAAGGCAAAGGACATGAAGCGCAAGGGAGTCGCCGTGCTCGCGGCGGAGCCGGACACGAAGCACGGCAGGGACCAGCGTGAGTCATCCAAGGGCAGCCGACTGTTCTGCGCCTTTCACAACGTGCACAGCCACAACACCAACGATTATCAAGAGCTTAGGGCAATTCACGACGGATGCTTTGGTCGACGCCCCGAGCGCAATGACCGAGGCTACGGTCGAGGAGGAGGAAGTGGCGGAGGAAGCTGGGACGACCATGACCCACGCCAGGAGTGGCGCGACCGACCTCGTGAGGACCGCTGGCAAGATCAGCCCCGCGAGGGTGCCTGGAGGGACCAGCCTCGCGAGGATCACCCTCAGGGCAACCCCGGTCTTCCTCCGCTGCCACCACCACCAAGAAGGAACGATAACCACCACCAAGACGAGGGGGCTGGGGGCTTCCAGGAGCCGCGTGATATCGCCTGCATCTTGGGCGGAGCTCAAGCCCCAGCCTCAAAGCGTATCTTCAAGCAGTTTGCTCGCGAGGTGAATGCGGTCCTTCCCAAGCTCGAGGCCACTCGCTCGCTCAGGTGGTCCAAGTGTGCCATCACTTTCAGTTCGACAGATTAGCTCAAGTGCGCAGCTACCACTGGCGCTCTCCCAATGCTTTGTTCACCTGTCATCAGCAACGTGCAAGTCACCAAGACTCTCATCGACGGCGGCACAGGGCTCAACGTCCTATCCTTCGAGACGTTCGACAACCATCAAGTGCCATATGATTAGCTTCAGCCCACTAAGCCCTTCTTGGGCGTGACTGACGGCTCCACCACGCCAATAGGGCAGGTCTGCCTTCCTGTCACCTTTGGAGAATGCAACAACTACTGCGCCGAGCTCATCGACTTCGACGTCGCCCACATCCGTCTGCTGTACAATGCCGTCCTTGGGTATTCAGCCCTGTCCAAGTTCATGGCAGTGACGCACCACGGCTACAACGTCCTCAAGATGCCAGGGAGCGGCGGGATCATCACAGTCCCCTGCGAAGAAAGAGATGCGGTGTGCTCCCTCGAGCGCGCCTTCCAAGCAGCGTCAATCAAAGACCCTGATAATAATGCAGCTCGGTACCCTCTTGAGGTCGTCCCCAAGAAGAAGAAGTAGCTACTCTGTGTCGGACCTCAGGAGGGCAGCGCCGCAAGTGGTACCATGTCAGGATCAGCGCCCACACTTGGGGCACCTCCCTCTATCACATAGGAAGGCACGCCCGGCGCCCACCTTGGGCAGGGCTCGGGGGCTCTCTTCTGGAGGGCCTCAGACCTTGCCAACATCGCGAGGGAGGCGCTTGGGCACCACTTGGAGGCATGCTTCGCGGCACGTCTCCCTCAGGAGGACACTGTGCGAGGAGCGCCCGGCGCTCAGGAGTTCATCACCAAGGTATCTCAGGAGCTTTAGGAAGCAAGAGAAATACGCGGCGACTGCCGCCCACCTGGCATTGCTCCCCACCCAGGCGAGGGTGGTGAGCTCCGTGTCTGCATCGACATACCAGGGCTCAACCGAGCCGCATCTCAGGAGCGCTTCTGGCCTTCGTGTGTTGGGCGCTGCGAAGGTCCACCTCACAGCTACGTCCGCATGCCGTTCGGCCTGCCGAGCATGGCTGCTGCCTTCCAGCGCAACCTGCGGAGCATCGTGGCGGGTCAGGAAGCCAGGCACCACACAGTCCTGGCGGAGATGGAGACGGTCCTCAGGAGGCCTCCTGAGCCTCCAGAGGCTCCTGAGGCTCAGGGCCCCGGTGGCTCATGAGGAGCAACCCCTGCGCCACGCATCTTCAGCTGCCCCAACATGCCTTCAACAACAGAACCAGGTGACACTTTCCAAGTTTATTTAGCTGGGAGCGCCCCCAGGGCTGCATCATTCCCAGGTCGCGTGGGTCCGTCCCTGTGGCATGTACCCCTTTTTTATGTCTTTAGCCTACCTTGCTGGGGGTGCCCCTCGGGTTGCATCATCCCCAAGTCTCTCGGGCCTGACCCAATGGCATGTATCGTTCATGCATTTACCTGAGCTAGTCCGCTTTCCATGCTTAATCTATCTATGGTTATCACCTGCTTGATTGTCACCTACCATGGGAGCCGGGCGCCGGTCGTCTTTCTTCAGGACCCTTTGCGTGAGAGGGTTAGGCACGGCGTCTGTGCTCGGGCCCATCCCTGCAGCGTCGATAAATCCAACGGCTGAGCTCTGTCTGGCGGGCCGGCCCCGTTCACGTCATCTCCTGGGGCCGTTGGTGCTTGGCTTTCTCACGCGATAACCTCAGGAGATTCGTTCGGTACAGGTTGTTTGACCACCTCGCAAGACCAACACGGCGAACAAGAATCAAGACCAGGCACAACCGCCTTAAGGTAGGGCCTCGCGAGTCCCGCGCTGGCTCACGGGTGCCCAGATACACCTCCTCTAGCCCAGTCGTACAAGCCATGTGTTAGGGCGGGGCTGTACACGCCTCGGGGCCTCTCCACAGTAGGGAGTCCCCTCCCACAAGCCGACAACGGGCGGGCGATCACCGCAGTGATTTGTTCCCCTCCTCGCGCTAACCTACAGGAACTTCCTGAGGACTAGAGCAGGCGGTACCGCGGACTCTCTCTCTTCTCCCATGCGATTCACTTGCGCGTTAAAAGGGGGGCTCCTGAGCATCGCGCCCCAGGAGCTCTTATTGGCTCTCCAGCCCTCACCCCCTAGATTTGACCACGACATCATGACCTGGCATACCAGCGGCGGCTGAGCCCGCTCGAGGGCCGGGACCTGAGGACGCAGAGCACTCAGGAGAGCATGGGGAAGAGGGGGAGCCTTGCATGGGCGTAACCTAGCTACCCAGCAGCGGCCGACGCCCAAGTCTGGCGCAACATGAGGAACCAGCTCCGGAAAGCCAAGATAAGTCTTGTACCTGGACCGACCCAGCGCTACGGCATAAGATCCTCGCCTTTTCGCTGCCCTGCTGCGGCAACGTCACCTCCCTTTCCCATCCTCAGGTAGCTGCTTGCACGCTAAAGGGGACCTCTTGAGCATCACGCCTCAGGAGCTCTTACTAGAGCTCGGGCCACTCACCTCCCGGCCTTGACCACGACATCACGACCTGGCGTACCAGCGACGGTTGTAGCCTTCCTGGGGACCGGGACTAGTCGGCGTAGAGCACCAAGCTGCCGCGGGGTTGGAAAGGGGAGACCAAGCCTCAGGAGGACGGACGTTCGGAAATTGTCATAATAAAGACGATATGAACAAAGGACATTACAGATGCTTTACACGCCCCCGCAGGGTCCGTTTAGATTCCTCACAGGGAACAAAAGGAAAGGAATCCCTAGGAGCTCTATCTACACGCGCCGGACATCGTCGGCGCCATCATCAACTGTGGTCCACGGGAGGCCGGCGCCAACCCCATCCAGATCAACGGCGGCGGTGGCCAGACGCGGCGATCTTGCTCCGAGCCCGACGAGAGCTCGGGGCACTTAGCTGTCGTCGCTCGTCTCCGAGACTCCACGGGCTCGGGAGAGTTGCTGGACCACCAGAAGTCGCCGCTATCGCTGGAGGAGCTGCAGGCAAGGCCTGCGGCGGGCCCAGCACCCGCCTCTACGCCATCCTGGCGACCTCCCTTAGGGAAGCACTCCAAGCGGTGGCCTTCCTTGTTGAAGACCTTGAAGAACGGAGTGGAGGTGCCGTTCGCACGGCAGGATCGGGTGATCTCGCCCCAGCCTCGAGTCATGAAGATCCTCCCGGAGGCGACGGCCTCAACTTCCGCTCCGGTCGCCAGGGCGTCGCAGTCGGCGTGCTGCAACCAAATCTCGAGAGGGCCTCTCGGCGGCATCTCGGTGGTGAAGAACTGCAGCAGGCGAATCCAAGTGCTCGGGGGCATCGCTGCCCACAACACAAACTCGCGCGAGGAGTCCGCAGCATGGACCCCGGGGGAGACGGCGTGCACCTCTGCGGCACGGTGGCCACAGCCCAGACGCGGGCGGCGGCACTCATCGCTCCTTCCTCCGGGATCATCAGCGTGAGCATATGATACATCTCCAACGTATCTATAATTTTTGATTGCTCCATGCTATATTATCTACTGTTTTGGGCAATATTGGGCTTTATTATCCACTTTTATATTACTTTTGGGACTAACCTATTAACCGGAGGCCCAGCCCAGATTTGCTGTTTTATGCCTATTTCAGTGTTTTGAAGAAAAGGAATATCAGGCGGAGTCAAAACGGAACGAAATCAATTGGAGAAGTTATTTTTCGAAGGAAACACACCTGATGGACTTGGACCCCATGTTAGAACATACGGGAGCTGCCCACGAGGGTGGGGGGCGCCCACCCCCTAGGGCGCGCCCCCTTGCCTCGTGGGGCCCCCGTGGATCCCCTGGCGTGCTTCTTCTGCCTATATAAGTCCATATACCCTAAAACTTCCAGAACGCACAATAGATCGGGAGTTCCGCCGCCAGAAGCCTTCGTAGCCACCAAAAACCAATCTAGACCCGTTCCGGCACCCTGCTGGAGGGGGCAATCCTTCTCCGGTGGCCATCTTCATCATCCCGGTGCTCTCCATGACGAGGAGGGAGTAGTTCTCCCTCGGGGCTGAGGGTATGTACCAGTAGCTATGTTTTTGATCTCTCTCTCTCTCGTGTTCTTGATTTGGCACGATCTTGATGTATCGCGAGCTTTGCTATTATAGTTGGATCTTATGTTTCTCCTCCCCCTCTTCTCTCTTGTAATGAATTGAGTTTTCCCCTTGAAGTAATCTTATCCGATTAAGTCTTTAAAGATTTGAGAACACTTGATGTATGTCTTGCCGTGGATATCTGTGGTGACAATGGGATACCACGTGCCACTTGATGTATGTTTTGGTGACCAACTTGCGGGTTCATGAACCTATGCATAGGGGTTGGCACACGTTTTCGTCGTGATTCTCCGGTAGAAACTTTGGGGCACTCTTTGAGGTCCAATGTGTTGGTTGAATAGATGAATTGAGATTGTGTGATGCATATCGTATAATCATACCCACGGATACTTGAGGTGACTTTGGAGTATCTAGGTGACATTAGGGTTTTGGTTGATTTGTGTCTTAAAGTGTTATTCTAGTACGAACTCTAGGGCTGTTTGTGACACTTATAGGAATAGCCCACCTGATTGATTGGAAAGAATAACTTTGAGGTGGTTTCGTACCCTACCATAATCTCTTCGTTCGTTCTCTGCTATTAGTGACTTTGGAGTGACTCTTTGTAGCATGTTGAGGGATAGTTATGTGATCCAATTATGTTAGTATTGTTGAGGGAACTTACACTAGCGAAAGTATGAACCATAGGCCTTGTTTCAACGCATTGCAATACTGTTTACGCTCACTTTTATCACTTGCTACCTTTCTGTTTTTATAATTTCAGATTACAAATACTATTATCTACTATCCATATACCACTTGTATCACCATCTCTTCGCCGAACTAGTGCACCTATACAATTTACCATTGTATTGGGTATGCTGGGGACACAAGAGACTCTTTGTTATTTGGTTGCAGGGTTGCTTGAGAGAGACCATCTTCATCCTACGCATCCTACGGATTGATAAACCTTAGGTCATCCACTTGAGGGAAATTTGCTACTGTCCTACAAACCTCTGCACTTGGAGGCCCAACAACATCTACAAGAAGAAGGTTATGTAGTAGACATCAGGATACAAGGGCAACAGGTACCCAAGAGGCGGCCTTTCGTACCACGGCCGCGACACCATCGGCCTCACGACCATCTCGCGATTATGGGGCCTCCTCTTCTTCAGCAGGAGCAGCTCGTGCTCGTTGAGGGGAGCCTTGCCTTTCTCCGCAGCTGAGAACCTCCAAATCGACGCCATGACTGCACCAGCAAGGATTGGAGCAAGGAAGGAGAAGAAGCAGGAGAGGCAGAGGAGAGACGGGTGATGGGGGCTCTGCCCCCACCTCCCATTTATATCCAATGGGAGGTGAACCGCTAGCCTCCATGATCTAAGGTAATGACAGTTTTTTCCTTGCATGCAGGAGGGACTCGTCAAGTCGGGCAGTTGCCGAGGCAACGTGGGGAAGCGGAGACGCCCACGACCAATCAACCGCCACGCGTCGACCAAGGCCGCAGGCTATTGGGGCCCGCGGCGCTCCGCACTTGCCCTTTGGCTTCGCCTCGAAGGCAAGCCCGAGCGTGCCTTGGGCCCGGGGGCTACTGTCGGCGTTCTGGGAACGGGGGTCCCCAGACTTGCCTGCCTGCAGCCCATGGAGTGGCTCTGCGAACGGACCCGTACGGCCCATCTTCACCAGCAAGGACGCGAGGGGCCAAGCCTCGTGAGGCAGACGACACAAGACCTCCTCGGGAGCGGCCTCACCAGGCTAGCTCATGAGGGGCGGAGAGATCAAGGCAAGACAAACCTCACGAGGTTCCAGTGATGTGAGCCATGACAACCAAGGTCAGGTAGGCGCCAGCGCACACAGTGTCCTTGTTTCCACTTTGGTTTATATACGAACATGCCATTAACAGGCTTTCCATGGGCCGGCCCGCTACCTTTTGACCAAGTCAAACGGGCCGGCCTTTTCATTGGAATGGGCCTCTGTTGGGCCGTGCCAGATGTCGATGTATCATAGGCACCTCCTGTCCAATGAATGGATGGCATCTGTCCCAATGGTGAGCCAACACGTGTTTCCTCCGTCCAATGAGAATTTTGCACGTGGAAAATCCTCATTGGTCAGGGCTGTTAGCGGGTTATCGGTCCAAAACCGGACCCGATAGCTTAATGGCGACCCGTTATGGTGGATGCCACCTGTCGGTCACCCTTGACGAAAGCACTTCCATGACGCACCATTTATCGTCATGGAAGTGGACACTTCCATGATGATAATTTTGGTAATGTCATGGAACACTTCTACGACAGGACAAGTATGACTATCTTGATTCTGTCATAAAATCGTCATGGATGTACATGCATGAAAGAAAATGTGACCTACTGTGACAAACACGTATCATCATGGATGTGTATTATTTTGTAGTGCATACATCTTTGAAAGGTAGCAGGTGCATTGCATAAACCAAAAGGCATACATCTATAAGCATAGGTTCCAAAGGGAAAAGTAAAAGTGGTCTTTTCTATATCAGGTTGAGAAACAGGTATTTGTGAAAAACCAGAATATCCATCATGGAAGCAAAAATGTGTATGCTTAGATAATCTTTCAAGCATTTGATCAATAAAAGGCAGAGGCTAATGATCTTTTCTAGTTGCTTTGTTTAATTTTCTAAAATCAATTACCATTCTATAGCCCGTAATAATTCTTTGTGGAATAAGTTCATTCTTATCATTATGAACAACAGTAATACCTCCTTTCTTAGGGACACAATGAACAGGACTTACCCATCTACTATCAGGTATAGGATAGATTATACCTGCTTCCAGAAGTTTTAATATTTCCGTTCTTACCACTTCTTTCATCTTCGGGTTTAACCGACGTTGGTGATCAACAACGGGTTTAGCATCAAGTTCCATATTAATTTTGTGCTGACATAGAGTGGGACTAATGCCCTTTAAATCATCAAGAGTACATCCAACAGCAGCTCAGTGCTTCCTTAGAACTTTTAATAATCTTTCTTCTTCATGTTCTGAAAGGTTAGCACTGATAATAACAGGATATATCTTATTTTCATCAAGATAAGCATATTTCAAAGTGTTTGGCAATTGTTTTAATTCAAACACATGATCGCCTTTAGGTGGAGGAGGACCTCCTAGAGTTTCAATAGGTAAATTGTGTTTAAGCAGAGGACGTTGTTCAAAGAAAATTTTATCTATTTCATTTCTTTCATGCATATGTAAATCATTTTCATGGTCTAGCAAATATTGTTCTAAAGGATCAGTTGGTCGTACAACAGTAGAAGAAAGACCAATTAATTCATCCTTACTAGGCAATTATTTTTCATGAAGCTTTCTACTAAACTTGGAAAAATTAAATTCAGGAGACTCATCACCAAAACTAACACCGACAGTTTGCTTCTCACAATCTATTTTAGCATTAACGGTGTTCAAGAAAGGTCTACCAAAGATAATGGGACAGAAGTCATCTTATGGGGAACCAAGAACAAGAAAATCAGTAGGGTATTTAATTTTCCCACACAAGACTTCAACATCTCTAACAATCCTAATTGGTGATATTGTGTCTCTATTAGAAAGTTTAATAGTAACATCTATGTCTTCTATTTCTGCGGGTGCTATGTCATTCATAATTTCTTGATATAAGGTGTAGGGAATAGTACTCACACTAGCACCTATGTCACATAAACCATGATAACAGTGATCTCCTCTTTTAACTGAGATGACAAGCATGCCAACAATAGGTCTATGTTTATCTTTTTTATCGGGTTTGGCAATTCTAGCAGCTTCTTCACAGAAGTAAATGACATGACCATCCATATCTTCTTCCAAGAGATCTTTAACCATAGCAATACTAGGTTCTACTTTAATTTGTTCATCAGGTTTAGGTGTTCTAATATAGCTTTTGTTAACCCCATTTGAAACTTTAGCATGTTCCTTTATCCTAACAAGGAAAGGTGGTTTCTCTATATAAGCAGAAGAAACAATGATGTCGCTTGAAGCTACATTGGTATTTCACCAAAGAGGGAAGGATGATGCAGCACAACGGTGGTAGGTATTTCCCTCACATATGAAACCAAGGTTATCGAACCAGTAGGAGAACCAAGCAACACAACATAGACAACCCCTGCACACAGATAACAAACCCTCGCAACCCGACGTGTTAAAGGGGTTGTCAATCCCTTTCGGGGTATGACACCTCAAGTGGCAAACAGACGTGAGATAAATTTGTAGTAGATTGATAGATCAAACGTGAACAAAATAAATAAGGATACATTACAGCACGGTATATTTGGGTTTTTGGTTTAGTAGATCTGAAAATAAAAGCAAGAGAAAAGTAGATGGCAACGGCAAATATATGAGAAAGAAGACCCCGGGGCCGTAGGTTTCACTAGTGGCTTCTCTCGAGAAAAAATAGTAAACGGTGGGTAAACAAATTACTGTTGGGAAATTGATAGAACTTCAAATAATTATGACGATATCCAGGCAATGATCATTATATAGGCATCACGTGTCACATCCCTAGTTCTAGTCTGACCTAGGCTAGCTTCCATGTGTTGCATCATGTTTAAATTCTTTTGAATTTGAAATTGGGATTGATCAAACCCTAGCACCTCTCTAAAAATACTAGGTTCAAACTTAAATCATTTTCATGAACCCAAAATGCCCTTTGAAAATGTTCATGATTTCTGATAAAGGTGAAAACCTCTGCCAAAAATGATGAACATATTTCTAGGTCATTCCTGGATTTTTTGAATTAAATCATATTGTATTTGGCTTTGAGCATTTAAACACTATAAATAATTTAAATGCTCAAATAATGTTGGAACTATTTGTGGGCCACTGAAATATTTCAGAAACTGCTCAATAATATTTTCAGGATTAAATCAAAACAGAGGCAAACAAATAGAAAACAGAAATAAGAGAGAGAGAGAATCTTACCTGGCCTCACCTGTGCAACCCACCAACCGGCCCAGCACTGTAGCTAGCCGGCCCAGCCCACCACCGCCTCCTCCCCTGTCGTCTTCCTCCTCTGCCAGGAGGACGAGCACGTGCCCGACGCGCGCACGGCCACCGCACGCCACCTCCTGCTTGCCGCCGAGGGCCTGGACACCTCCACGACGCCACGCAACCCTCCTGGTCCCTCTCGCTCACTCCCTCGAGCTCATTCCCCTCCTCTGCTCCCTCTGCCGCACACGCCCGAGCGAGCTCCTCGCTGCCATTGGCCGTAGCCGCGGCCACCATGCTCCCCTCGTGTCCCCGTGCTAACCACGAGCTCCGCCTCCATCCCCCATGCCTCTCCGTCAACCCGCGCGACACCGAATGCCTTGCATCAACCTCTGCACCACCATCTTCACCGCCTCTGCCTCGAGATCGCCGACGACCTCCCGACGTCGTCAGCCCCTCCCCGAGTTCGCCAAAACCACCATAGACTCCGCCGTGAGCTTCTCAATCGAACCCCCCTCTCCTTCGACTCATTGCACGCCGTAGCCGCCGCCCCTTGCTGAATGTAGCACGCCGCCGCCTGAGCTCGCCGCTGACATGGCTCCGGCCATGCAACAGCCCAGTCGTCCTGTCAACTGACCTCGACGCGTCGCGTAGGGCCCAAAGATGCCTCGCACGCGCCGACTCGTCCGCCAAAGCCTCTACCCCGAGCTCACCCGAGCTCCGGCAACCGCCGAGGTCATCGCCGGCGACAACTCCGGCCACCCCAGGCCCAACCGCCACTACTACTCGATGCGAATGTGCGTCTGCATCACGTAGATGCCCTCCGCTGGCCGTTTGGTCGTCGGAGACGCAAACCCGAGGCTCGCCGCCGCGACTGGCCTCGCTGGCGTCAAGTCGCCGGTGGGGTTGACCCCGCTGACCAGGGGTTTAACCTCCCCAGGGTCCCTCACGCGTGGGCCCAGGTCCCTGCTTAATTAGTGTTAGGTTTAATTAGTGTTAAATTAACTTAGTCAATTA
Source organism: Triticum monococcum (assembly GCA_034509565.1). Lineage (NCBI taxonomy): Eukaryota > Viridiplantae > Streptophyta > Magnoliopsida > Poales > Poaceae > Triticum > Triticum monococcum. Next base: position 496,499,807 of record CM067845.1, on the reverse strand, counting down.
GATGAGCCACTGACATGTGGGCCCAGGCCCTAATTAACCTAGGTTAGTGCTAACCTAACACTAACTAACTCTGTTAGTTAGTTGTTACACCGACATGTGGGTCCCAGCCATCAGGTTTGACCTGGGCTGGTGCCTTTGACCTGCTGACGTCACCCCGACGTCATGCTGACGCAGTTAACCTTTTCTGGATTTATTCTTATTCAGGAAATTCTAGAAAATAGCTAAAACTTCTAAAATTCATAGAAATTAATCTGTAACTCCGAATGAAATAAGTTATATATGAAAAATGATCAGAAAAATCCAATCTATCCATCTATATTGGTTTCATGCATGTTAGAGCAACTTAACCTTGCTGCTTAGGTCAAACATGTTAAGGCACTTATATGAACCCATAACTTGAGTTTGTATTTGAAGCTTTGGTTCAAATAAGCTCAAAACCTTCTGGTTGTAGTTGCATTAGCCCAACACACTCATAATGCCATGTCATGATCATGCATCATGTTGTGCATTGCACTAATTGTGTTTCCTCTCTGTTGCCGGTGGTTGTCCCCTCTCGATAGACGTATTCTGACGATGAGTTCGATGACACCGATGAAGAGCTATACTATCTTCAGAATTGCCAGGCAAGCAAAACCCCCTTCTTCATTCCGATACAATCCCACTCTCTCGCTCCTGCTCTCTTTTCCTGCATTAGGACAACAACGATCCAACTGTTACATGTTGCGGTAGTTGAACCCCTTTTCTCTGCATGACCTGTCATTGCGACAGTAAATAGATGAAACCTACTAGCATGAGTAGGAGTTGTTTGAGCCTTGATGTGCCTACTCATTCATGCTTGTTTGTCATGCCTGCTACTGCTTAGAGTTGAGTCAGGTCTGATTCATCGGGGATGAATTGGAATGGTGATGAACATGTCCTACTGTGTGAGCTAAGTGTGTGAACACGATTTGGTACAGGTAGCGGTGAGAGGCCATGTAGGAGTACATGGTGGGTTGTCTCATTGAAACCGTCCTCAGGAACTGAGTTCTCTATTTGTGATCCATGAACAACTACTACCACATGTTGGGCCCTGAAGTATGACCCCGCTCGACTTATTAACCGCCCCTGCCCTCTGTCCAGGAGTTGCAACTAGTTTTTGGTGTTTGTAGGATATGTGTTGGAGGCCGTGCGTAGCGGTGCCCCAAGGGGTGGGCTATGATGAGGTAGATACACCGTGGCACGGTGTACCGAGCGCCCATTTGGTGTCTCGAAAACCCTGCACACATCGCTTGGGGCTGTGAGCGAAACTCCGGCCGAATCTCCTCGCGGATGGAACCCGAATAGGCGATAAACCTGGACTAGAGACTTGTGTGGTTAGTCAAGTCGTGGTCTACACCCATGTCGGCTTTCTCTTGAAGTCTGCCGAGCACATGTCGTGTGTAGACGCTAAGTGGTGGAAACATATGTGAAGAAGTACACCCCTGCAGGGTTATAAATGATATATTCGAATAGCCGTGTCCGCGGTAAAGGACTTCTGGGTTGCCTATAACAGTTCGTAGACAAGTGAAAGTGGATACTCTAAAACTCGCAAGATAAGCATGAGTGCTATGGATGGCCTTCTTGTAGGGAGACAGGAGCGGATCCATAGTGGTGTATTGATATGGTGAATATGTGGACTCATGTGTGCCACCTCAAAAGAGTTACTTGCAGTCATTGTTTTGGATAGCCACTGAGTCAAGATGGCTTGCTGCAGTCAAACTCCACCACCCCCTTTGTTGATACTGATGCATATGTAGCTAGTTCTGATGTAAGTCTTGCTGGGTACACTCACATTGGCCTATTTTATGTTTTGCAAAGAGACGTCAGTCTCGCTAGTAGTTCTGTGTGGACTTCGACATTTAGCTTGTTACCTCAGCTACGATCTTGTGCCCTCAGCAGGATCTGGTAGATAGTCAGGCTTCTCAGCCTTTTTCATTTGTAAATGTTTGTACTCAGACATGTTAAGCTTCCGCATGTGTTTTGACTTGTATGCTCTGAATGTTGGGTCATGAGACCCATGTTTGTAATATCTCGCTCCTCGGAGCCTATTGAATAAATACTTTGAGTCATAGTGTTTTGTTGTGATGCCATGTTGTATTTACACATATCGAGCATATTGTGTGTATTATTGAAATGCTTGGTATGTGTGGGATCCGACAACCTAGTTGTTTATCCTTGGTAGCCTCTCTTATGGGGAAATGTAGTCTTGTGCTTCCATGAGCCATAGTAGTCCGCTACAGCCCGGTTCACCAGAGTCCTGCTAGCCCAGCACTACTGCTCCGGAACACTTGACTGGCCGGCATGTGATTCACTTCGTTACTGTGTCTGTCCCTTCGGGGAAATGTCACGCGGTGACATCCGGAGTCCTGCCTAGCCTTCTACAGCCCAGTTCACCGGAGTCCTGTTAGCCCAGTGCTACAGCCCGGATTCGCATGCTGCTGCCGACATGCTCGATGTTTATTCATGTATGCCTGTCCCCGTAAGTTAGTGCCACTTTGGGTTCACGACTAGTCATGTCGACCCGGGTTCTCTGTCATATGGATGCTAGCGACACTATCATATACGTGAGCCAAAAGGCGCAAACGGTCCCGGGCCATGGTAAGGCGACACCCGTGGGAATACCGTGCGTGAGGCCGCAAAGTGATATGAGGTGTTACCGGCTAGATCGATGTGACTTGGAATCAGGGTCCTGACAGCGTTGGTATCAGAGCCTGGCTGCTTGTAGGATTACCAAGCCAAACTGGTTGAAGTTGAGTCTAGAAATGCTTTAGTTATATAAGGGAATTGATTGTGGAAGGGAACGTAAGGCTCTTTTTACACCTTTACCTTATGCCTTCTGATCTGAGTCAACCTCTTCTCTTCTACGGGGATTAAGAACTAGGCTTCTCATCTATCTATTATGATGACGATTACTATGATAGAGACTTATAGGATTGTTGGTTCCAGGCCTCAATTTAGTTTCTACTACTTTTCGTATGTTGTCAGTGGAACCAGAACCTTGATATGATGATGTTAAGTGGTTACGCAACTATTTTGTAGGATGTCTCAAATCTTTTTGAGCATTTACAGCTGTTATGCCGTCCGAGTCATCCCAGGTTTATAAATAGTCTGATGCATTTGCAAATCCCTTCCTACCGTTCCGAAGTTCCTTTTGGGCCAGATTAAGCACACTAAACGGTCTGTTGAGGTACTCTGCTGCCTCGACATATAAGATGGAGCTAGTATTATGACCCTAGGCATCCTGGAAAGTCACCCAGTAATCTAGCAATGCTTTTTGTTCCCAGTGTTATGATTCTGGCCGTCATTCTCGAAAGCATCCCGTGATGCCATTTAGTTAGTAGTCATTCTATACCTGGGTTTTGAACCCAAGATTCACCCTACTTATTTCATGTTAATAGTGTTGTCTCGTACCTTTAGGTTATTAGTAAGCTTGTGATAGTCCTCGAGGTCCGTGGTATTTCCTTCTTCCAAATACCATGAACTTCTTATGGCGGAAGTTCTTTGAACCAAAAGATCACAAAAAGAGTGCTCTTGATAAGTTCTCCATTCATAATTGTGATTCTGCCAGTTATACCTTTCTGCATGGGCTATCTGGAAGAAACCTGTTGAACTCGTTCGACATGCTAATCTATGCATCCATAACTCAGAAAGTTATATGTTCCTTGAGTTGTTCCTCTTTAACTGTATTTCGGCCGTCATCTATCATTTGATAGTCAAGAGCATGTGTGCATTCGTGTTCATCGATGCCTATTACTCTTGTGGTCCGTCAAGCAATTCTATTCTGGAATGACTAGGAGAAACAAACTCCAGTACCTCATCCATATCTAGGATTGAGTCAAAGTAGTTGTATTCCGTGGATCAAAATGCCAATCCAGCTTTGCTCTGTTCTACCTTGAAGTGTTACCATCTTTATGTCAAGAATGTCATGAGAATTGCACCACCTCTTATGAATTCTTGACGGAGTGATACTTCTCGCCATCATTATTCATCCCTCGGTTCTGTGTTGTTGTAACTGGAATGCCAACAAGTGAATTGTGATGTGTGAAATCAATACTCCGAGCAACTTGTTGCTTGGTAGTAAATGGATAATACTCTCATTCTTAGCGTACTGGTTATTAAATCATCATCCTAAGATTGATCATGCTACCTAGTCCTTATTCCAGGTGCACCCTTCGATCAATGAGTTAGGATTATTCAATCCCTTGCTTGTTTGATCATACCGTCTCGCTCTGAAAAGCAAGATTGTTCTCGAGCTTAGTAACATATCGGTGGTTCGTGATGTTCCGAATATCTTCTCGGAAGTATTACCAGGTTGTCACCTGACCGCTATGTTGAGTTCGTGATCATGTTGGTTTTCCTCCAAACCACCCATTCTCCAAGAATCTGTGTGGGATACCCCTGAGCTAGTTGGTTAAGCCAAACAACAACTTGGAGAGTTGGAAGATAAAAGCCTGTCTGACTTAGTTCATGTTAAGGGATATCTTGTGTGTGTGTGTTGAAGGAACATGATATCTCCATTGATTGGTCCTCGTGATCAGTTGTTGAATCCTTTGCCTTGACAAAACTTTGACTTGAGTATGGGCTATCGTCAAGTCAAATCAGAACCAACGATGTTCGTAATGTTGTCTTACTCGTGGTTGATCCCTCGAGCATACACCATTACATCTTTTGGTCTGACCAATGCTATCACCGTGTTCACATGATGGTGGAAGTCCCATGATATGGAAATTTCGATGAGTTGTTGTTGAGCCCATCAGCAGCATTTTGTCTCCCCCATGATTCATGTTGAACATCAACCTAGTGTTGAACAAGTTATAAGCAATTCCTTCGTGTTCCGTTCATGAAGCTTATGCTTGGATGGAAGAAGTTACTTCCTCAAATTCATGTGCATTCGGTGCAAGTTGCCGCCGTGAGTTAGAGAAAGATTGGTTTGTTTCCTCTGGGACCATCCCAAGTCAGTTATGCATGTGCGAATGTATTCCATGGTTTGGTAGACTAATTACCTCCACTCCATATGGGTTCCCTAGCACACCAAGCCACTGATTGAATTGTTCAAGGAGGATAAGCTCCTTCTTAAGAGCTAACCCGGGCTTATAAAAGGACTTTGATATCCTCGTTGATGGTTCCCCACCTGAACTCGATAGTGTTTTTATTATAAGACTTCAATGTGGTCATGCTCGAGTGGGACAGCGTGTTCACATGTGTGTAGCATAACTAGGTCATGTTTGGAGCTTGCTATCGTAGTTCATTTCCCGAGAATCTCGCAACGTCATCTCGTTGATTTATGTTGCAAACTTTCTTTTCAGACATGCTGAGTCTGAAGTATCATATCACCAATCGGATCTGAATCTCAGGCAGATATGATGGTTGGAACATTCCCAGTATTTGCATTTTGTTCCCAGCTTGCATCGCCATTGTGCCGATCTCCCATGGGTTGCCCTTTCTGAGTAATTACTATTCAGGATCATCTACAAATGTGGTTCTACCATGGGTCGTATCCATTTCCGATGATAAGCAAAAATCATCCATTGCGTTGTCTTCAACAAGGTAGTCCACATCATCCATTCTAGTCTGAGTATGTCATTCTTTTGAACTCCTTCAAACGATCGTTTGTGAATTTCCTTAGGCTGGTATAGAGAGTTCCAATGATCTCTGTATCAAAAGTAATTCTTTTTGCCACTTAAGGGAATAATTCTATGAGTCACCTCTCCCAAGGTGCCCTGCTATGGGATCATGGAAATTGTTTCCTTGCTACTTTGAAACCCTCGTCAAATTGTTTCTTCCGTTCCTCCTGGTGCATGTTTTGCCTCTCAGCTCTAGGGATGTTTCAACGTCTCATTCCATGAGTTGATCTTGTGATCATTAAGATGATCCTAAGTTGCTCGAACCTCAAGAAGATCGATTCTTCTAAAATTCTCCATTTCCTCTCGTTGTCATGTTGGATGTAGTTCTCAAAGCAAGACATCGAGATCAAGGTGATGCAATGAATCAACATCCTCAAGAAAGACATTGGGATCGTGAAGATTGTGTTAGCTTGTGTCCCACTGTCTTCTTACCTCACGACTTGAATCTCGGGACGAAATTCTTGTTTAGTAGGGGTGAGTTGTCACATCCCTAGTTCTGGTCTGGCCTAGGCTAGCTTCCATGTGTTGCATCATGTTTAAATTCTTTTCAATTTGAAATGGGGAGTGATCAAACCCTAGCACCTCTCTAAAAATACTAGGTTCAAACTTAAATCATTTTCAATGAACCCAAAATGCCCTTTGAAAATGTTCATGATTTCTGATAAAGGTGAAAACCTCTACCAAAAATGATGAACATATTTCTAGGTCATTCCTGGATTTTTGAATTAAATCATATTGTATTTGGCTTTGAGCATCTAAACACTATAAATAATTTAAATGCTCAAATAATGTTGGAACTATTTGTGGGCCACTGAAATATTTCAGAAAGTGCTCAAGAATATTTTCAGGATTTATGAAATTGATTTGGTAATTTAAGCTAAATCAAAACAGAGGCAAACAAATAGAAAACAGAAATAAGAAAGAGAGAGAATCCTACTTGGCCTCACCTGTGCAGCCCACCATCCGGCCTAGCACTGCAGCTGGCCGGCCCAGCCCACCACCACCTCCTCTCGTGTCGTCTTCCTCCTCTGCCAGGAGGACGAGCGCGTTCCTGACGCGTGCACGGCCACCGCACGCCACCTCCTACTTGCCGCCGAGGGCCTGGACACCTCCACGACGCCACGCATCCCCATGGTCCCTCCCGCTCACTCCCTTGAGCTCATTCCCCTCCTCTGCTCTCTCCACCGCACACGCTCGAGCGAGCTCCTCGCCGCCGTTGGCCGTAGCCGCAGCCACCATGCTCCTATCGTCTCCCCATGCTGTCCACGAGCTCCGCCTCCATCCCTCGCGCCTCTCAGTCAACCCGCACGACGCCGAACGCCTTGCATCAACCTCTGCACCGCCATCTTCACCGCCTCTGCCCCGAGATCACCGGCGACCTCCCGACATCGTCAGCCCCTCCCCGAGCTCGCCAAGACCACCGTCGACCCCGCCCTGAGCTCCTCAATCGAACCCCCTCTCCTTCGACTCATTTGCACGCCGTAGCTGCCGTCCCCTTGCTGACCGTAGCATGCCGCCGCCTGAGCTCGCCGCCGACATGGCTCCTGCCATGCAACGGCCCAGCCGTCCTATCCACTGACCTCGACGTGTCGCGTAGGGCCCGAAGATGCCTCGCACGGGCCGACTCGTCCGCCGAAGCCTTGACCCCGAGCTCACCCGAGCTCCGGCAACCGGCGTGGTCATCACCGGCGACAACTCTGGCTACCCAGGCCCAACTGCCACCACTACACGATGCGGATGTGCGTCCGCATCATGTAGATGCCCTTCGCCGGCCATTTGGTCGCCGGAGACGCAAACCCGAGGCTTGCCGCCGCGACTGGCCTCACCGGCGTCAAGTAGCCGGTGGGGTTGACCACGCTGACCAGGGATTTGACCTCCCCAGGGTCCCTCACGCATGGGCCCAGGTCCCTACTTAATTAGTGTTAGGTTTAATTAGTGTTAAATTAACTTAGTCAATTAGATGAGCCACTGACATGTGGGCCTAGGCCCTAATTAACCTAGGTTAGTGCTAACCTAAGACTTTAGTTAGTTGTTACACCGACATGTGGGTCCCAGCCGTCAGGTTTGACCTGGGATGGCGCCTTTGACCTGCTGACGTCACCTCGACGTCATGCTGACGCAGTTAACCTTTACTGGATTTATTCTTATTTAGAAAATTCTAGAAAATAGCTAAAACTTCTAAAATTCATAGAAATTAATCTGTAACTCAGAATGAAATAAGTTATTTATGAAAAATGATCAGAAAAATCCAATCTATCCATCTATACTGGTTTCATGCATGTTAGAGCAACTTAACCTTGCTGCTTAGGTCAAACATGTTATTGCACTGATATGAACCCATAACTTGAGTTTGTATTTGAAGCTTTGGTTTGAATAAGCTCAAAACCTTCTGGTTGTAGTTGCATTAGCCCAACACACACATATTGCCATGTCATGCTCATGCATCATGTTGTGCATTGCATTGATTGTGTTTCCTGTTTGTTGCCGGTGGTTGTCCCCTCATGATAGACGTATTCCGACGATGAGTTCGATGACACCGATGAAGAGCTATACTATCTTCAGAAGTGCCAGGCAAGCAAATCCCCCTTGTTCATTCCGATACAATCCCACTCTCTCGCTCCTACTCTCTTTTGCTGCATTAGGACAACAACAATCCTGTAACATCCCAAATTTTCAATTTGGAATGTTATACATTAGATCATCATGCATATCATATTTTCTTGCATTTTGCCGATCCTAGAAATTTCACGCAACTCAAGGACCCTCAGAGAGAGTTGGAGATTTCGTCACTTTCATATTTGAGCTTTCTCAAATTTCGAAAAGAGAATCATTGGATTTGTCGGAGTTTCATTTGCCTTTTATTTGGATAGGGAAAAATGCGCGTTTTCAAAATTTGCATTTTAGGCCCGGAGAAAAGTTCATTTTGTTTGACTCATTTTTATGAGTCGGGGAAAATTTACTTTAAAAGTTTTGGAGTTCGTTTAGTTCTCTTTTCTTTAGTTTTTCTGCGCGCGAAACCGATTTAAAAAAAAAATTCCCGCAGCGCCTTGGGCCAAGGCCCAGCCAGCAGGCCGGCCGGCCAGGCCTTAGCCGCGCCGCGCGCCTGGCGCCAGGGAGCCGCCACCGAGGCCTAGAGTCCTAGTAGGACTCGGGTTGCCTTTTTTTTAGGATTCCCTCTCCTTCTCTTTTTCCTACTCTTATTTCTTGCCCCCTACCCCAAGTATCCTCTCCCCTCACCTATATAAATACCCAAGCACCCCCTCCTCTAAACATCAAACCAAGCCCCGAGCCCTCCACCGCGCCCTCACCTCGCACCGCCATAGCCGCGCCGCCGCCGCCCTGCGTCACGTGCCGCTGCCGCCCCTAGTGCCCCGCCGCCGCCGCCCTACACCACCGCCGCCGGAGCCCCGTTCGCCGGAGACCTCGCCGGAGGTACCGCGCCGCATCTTTTCTTTTCATCGGATCGGTTTTCTTCTAAATCTTTCCGATTCTTTTCTTCTCTAAACCGTTCCAGTTTTCTAGATCGGTTTTTCGTTCGGTTTTCTTTTCTCGAAACCCTAGTTCGGATTCGTTTTGTTTTCCGGTTTAGTTGCCTAGAGACCGTTCGCCGGACCGTTCGTCCTAACGAACGTGATCACCGGATTATTCTCGGCTAACGAACGTCCATTCGTTCAACCGTTCTTCTTTATCTTCTCGTCGGATTTATTCCGCGATCGTGATCTCAGATCCGATCTTCGTTCTAGTTTATCTTCTCGCTCGTTTATCGGAATCAGGTGATTCAAGCGCCTGGAGTTTCATTTCGAAACCGCCATTCCGACTAATCAACCTAAACTAGTTTTTGCTACTGTAAAATTTGACCTAGTTTCAACTTGCTAGAACCGAGTTGTTTTTTTTTCGCCGTTTGTTTTCGTTGCTTTGTTTGGTCTTTCTCTCTTTGCAACCGGAGTTCTTAAGTTGAAATTTCTGGTTCGATCTCTTGTTCGAGTTTTACCTATGCATTAGATGAGTACTTATGGTATGCTTGTTGTTTGTCTGTGATAGATTACCCAGATTGCGCCGCCTGTTACTTCGAATCTCTAGGACTCACGGATCATCAGCAAGGCAAGTAACACTTTGATCATACCTTTTCTACAACCCAGTTTTATTGCATTAGATCCGTCCTCACACATTGCATGATTAGGAACTAATTAAATTGTGGGATGGGAAGTAGATGAGGTAGTACCTACTACCTGTTTATTATGAAACCTTTGGGAGTTACTTCTACATTTGCTTATTATGCCATGCTATGCTAGTATACGTGGATTGGGTGAGTGATATCCATGACAGATGTGAGATTGATAATTTTAATGGTTTATCTAAGGTGGCAACTTAAACACACATCTGGGTGGATTGAGGCACCTGATGTCTATCAGGACTTGCCTGTTTTATTTTGGATTGCCACCCAGGCTCAAAGGGATCATAAGATCTTTCATGCTAAATACTTACGTGTGCAGCCACAAGCCAATATGGGCTCTGGCATAGTTGACTAAGTCGTGCGAACTCTTATAGGGGTAGACTAGCAGATGTAGGGGATGTAGGTGGTACGGTCTACTCCATCGTAAGGTGCTAGCGCTTCTGAAAGACTATGTCTCGGTCATCCGTTTCTCAAACACCATGTAGTGCGAGAAATCCAATGGAGGCGATCGAGTCTTGTGGGGAAATGTGCGAAACCTCTGCAGAGTGTAACAAACTAATCATGATTAGCCGTGTCCCCGGTTATGGACAATCTTGAGTATCTAGTACTTGAATATCATGTGAATCTCAACATGTTACTTCTAATTAATATTGTTGGGTTTTAATTGTTCACTTAATTGGGATCGGAATGCTGTCAACCATTCTCGATGTTTAAGAACCACCATGATAGTTAAATAAATTTATTCCTTTGCAGTAGGGAAAAATTAGCTTTGCGCAAAACAGTAACCATAGAGCTTTCCACCAGCCAAATATGCATATAGTATAGCTGTTTCATTCCATCATTCTCTATGTGTTACCTTGCCAGCATATTCCATGTGCTGACCCGTTTCGGGCTGCAACGTTAATGTTGCAGACTTTTCAGACGATGATTAAGGTGCTTTTAGGTCGTGGTTCTATACTCAATGATGCCGTTGGAGTTGATGGACCCATTTACCTTCCAAGTCTTCCGCTGTTATCGACATTATATGGCCTTAAGCCATATTTATGTAATAAGTTCTCTTTTGAGACATCGTTGTAATAAGTGTGTGATTGCCACTTTGCTATAAATCCTTCGATGTACTGTGTGGTGTCAGCATTACTGATCCAGGGATGACACCGGAGCACAGTAGACTTGATCCATTCGGGTCGGGTCGCTATAGAGATGGTATCAGAGCACACGCTGACTATAGGACACGACCACTAAGTTAAAGCCATAGATCACTATTCTCTCATCATTTTCTAACTCCTCATCTTTTCTACTCTTTAGGATGAAGGACGTGAAGATTAAGTACGCTCAACCGGATGAAGGCACACCTTTTGGATTTCACTTGAAGGAAGTCCCCAAGTATCTAAACATTGGATTACCAAGCTTCACGGGAACCATCAACGCCACTCTGCCTGAAGAGGAGCGCTGGAAGATTCAAGCTCACGTTCCGGGAAGAACATTCGCGCCAATCACAAAGCCCATAGATAGTGTTTTCAATGCACCAACTTGGAGTCTAGGAAGGAGCATGGCAGCCCATATCACCATAGGACGCATTGGAGAAGTTTATCAAGAAGACCTCAAGGACACTATCTACCAGATTTGCGGACGCCAGATGAACAATGGGAGTTAGTCACCACCAAGAAGGATAGATCCATTGCAGCATTCATCCAGGAGTTAAACCAGCACATTCGACGCCACGAGAACCAGATGTGCAACGATATGATAGAGTTGAAGAATGCAAAAACAAGGATCATCGAGCTAGAAGGAGAACTGAAGGCTACACGCAAGGACTACATGGACGAGATCGTAGCTCTAGCAAGACACAACGTCGATCTTAAGCAGGAGATTGAAGAACTCAAGAGGGAGTTAGCATCCAGGAAGGAAGAGATGTACGTCGCATGTCCGGACAAATACATCATCATCGACGACACCGATTCGGATCCAAGTGAACCCGACTTTGAAGACGAAGCTGGAGCGGACATCATGGAGTCTTCCACCGGTTCAAATTTCTAGATGACCACCAACTATTAGTAGTATTCCCCCCATGTAAACACTATTGTTCGAGCACTTTTGCGATAGTTCTAGATCGATTGTAAGCCCTTGTTTGATTGAATGAAGTGATTTTGTGTGAATTTGCTCATGTGCATTGGGGTAGTGTTTTCTCTTTAGACCTCATTCTATTCTTATTTCTCTTCTTTTCTAAACCCTCAGATGCCTCCGAGATGTGACAATGGATTTCCACCAGAGCTCACTCAGTTGATCCAGCAGCAGAATCAATTGATGCAGATGTTAGTTCAGAATCAGTAGAACAACAACAACAACCCACCACCACCACCACCCCCTGTTGACCACTTAGCCCGTTTCCTTAGGCAAAATCCACCGGTGTTTTCTAGTAGCATCGAGCTGATAGTAGCAGACGATTGGCTCCGCAAGATAGGAAGGGAGTTGACCACTGCAGGATGCACGGATGGTGAGAAAGTGAAGTTTGCCGCACATCAGTTAGAAGGACCCGCGGCAGCATGGTGGGAGAATTTCACAGCCACTTTCCCAGTTGACACTATCACATGGGATCAGTTCCAGCAAGCTTTCCGCACTCCACATGTTTCAGCAGGAGCTATGGCCATGATGAAGCGTGAGTTTCGCAACTTACGCCAAGGAGGAAGGACAGTTGGCCAGTATGTTGATGACTTCAGCAAGTTAGCACGTTATGCCCCAGATGACGCTGCTACGGATGCAACCAAGCAGGAGAAGTTCCTGGAAGGATTGAATGATGAGTTAAGCATGCAGTTGATGGTAGCAAGTTTCAGAAACTACCAGGAGTTGGTAGATCGTGCCATCATGATTAAAGGAAAGCAACAGCAAATTGAGAACCGCAAGAGGAAGTATGGACAGGGGAAGTATAACTCTGGAGCCCAGCAAAAGCCCCGTTTTACCCCTAAATCGGGATTTCAGTTTCAGCATAACCATGGAGGAGGTAGTTCGCACAACCACAATGGCCACAAGAATGGAAATGGGAATGGAGGAAGCAACGGCCAGAACCGGACCACCCCATCAACCCCAACCAAGAGAGATCTGAGTCAAGTCACCTGTTTCAAGTGTTCCAAGACCGGACATTATGCAAATGAATGTCCTGAAGGCCAGAATGGAAATGGCAACGGAAGCTCAGGGAAGAAGCCAAACCCTTTCAATAGGGGACAGGTGAACCACGTTAGCATGGAGGAGGTTGAAGATCAGCCTGATGCAGTGATCGGTAAGTTTTTGGTTAAGTCATTTATCGCACTCGTTCTTTTCGATACTGGTGCATCACATTCATACATATCAAGGGGATTTGTGGATAAATATAACCTGCCAACCCAAGCCCTTAGGTCACCCATGTTAGTAAGCTCCCCAGGAGCGGAGTTTATGGCTAGACGATGGTGTGATCGGTTACCATTAAGGATTGGTAACTATGTTTTTCCCTTAGAACTAATAGTATTGGAATCTCAAGGATTGGGTGTGATATTAGGCATGGATTGGTTATCAAAGTATGAAGGGAATATTGAGTGTGCTAGTAAGTCAATTTTGCTTACCACACCAGAAGGAAGAAGGATCAAGTATGTATCCCGGCATGTGCCAAATAGGACACAAGTAAACTGCCTAACGGGAGTAGTGCAGGAAGAAGTACCAGTGGTAAAGGATTTTCCTGATGTATTTCCTGAAGAGTTGCCAGGCATGCCACCGGATAGAGACATTGAGTTTTTGATTGAGTTATTGCCAGGTACAGGCCCAATATCAAAGAGACCATACCGGATGCCAGCAAAGGATTTGGTAGAAATTAAGAATCAGATTGAGTTGTTGGAGAAAGGTTACATTCGCCCAAGTTCTTCACCTTGGGGATCACCCGTACTTCTAGTGGAGAAGAAGGATGGATCATTAAGGATGGTTGTTGATTACCGTGGATTGAATGAAGTAACCATCAAGAACAAGTACCCACTGCCAATGATAAATGATCTATTTGATCGTTTGCAAGGAGCTAAAGTGTTTTCCAAGATCGATTTGCGATCAGGGTACCACCAGTTGAAGATTCGAGAGCAGGACATACCTAAGACAGCTTTCACCACAACATATGGACTGTATGAGTATACCGTTATGTCATTTGGATTGACTAACGCACCTGCCTATTTTATGAACCTGATGAACAAAGTGTTTATGGAGTTTTTGGATAAGTTCGTCGTAGTGTTCATTGATGATATCCTGGTTTATTCGAAGAATGAAGAAGAACATAAGGAACATTTGCGTTTGGTTTTGGAGAAACTAAGGGAACATCAGTTATATGCCAAATTCAGCAAATGTGAGTTTTGGTTGAAGGAAGTAGGATTCCTCGGACACGTTATATCCGGAGAAGGGATAGCAGTTGACCCCGCCAAGGTTGAGACTGTAACCAAATGGGAAGCACCAACGACAGTTGGAGAAATCCGAAGTTTTCTTGGACTCGCAGGATACTACCGGAGATTCATTGAGAACTTTTCAAAGATTGCGAAGCCTATGACGGAATTGTTGAAGAAGGATACCAAGTTCAATTGGACTGAGGAGTGTGATGCTAGTTTCTAGGAGTTGAAGAAACGATTGGTTACCTCACCGGTATTGATTTTGCCAGATCAGACCAAGGATTATGAGGTGTATTGCGACGCTTCACATCGAGGACTTGGAGCAGTGCTTATACAGGAAGGGAGAGTTGTTTCATATGCTTCACGACAACTAAAGCCTCATGAATTGAATTATGCTACGCATGATTTGGAGTTAGCAGCCGTAGTGCATGCATTGAAGACATGGAGACATTTCCTCATTGGAAATCATTGTGAGGTGTACACGGATCACAAGAGTTTGAAGTACATTTTCACGCAGAAGGAGTTGAATCTCAGACAAAGGAGATGGTTGGAGCTCATCAAGGATTATGATATGAGATTGCATTACCATCCTGGTAAAGCTAATGTAGTAGCTGACGCATTGAGCCGTAAGAGCCATGTCAATACGTTAATGACGGGAGAAATACCCAAGGAGTTATCAGAAAACCTTCATGAACTAAGTTTAGAGATAGTTCCGAAAGGCTATGTAGCAGCATTGGAGATTCAGCCAACATTGATGGATAAAATCAGAGAAGCTCAGAAATTTGACAAGGAGATTGCTTCTATAAAGAAGAAAATGAGTGAAGGAAAAGCAAAGGGATTTCGTGAGGATGAGCATGATACCCTATGGTTTGAGGACCGTGTTTATGTGCCAAATGACCCGGAGATCAGGAAGTTGATTCTACAAGAGGCACACGATTCACCATATTCGATTCACCCAGGAAATACCAAGATGTATTTGGATTTGAAGGAAACATTCTGGTGGACCGGAATGAAGAAGGATATTGCAGCATATGTAGCAGTTTGTGACGTATGTCATAGAGTAAAGGCAGAGCATCAGAAGCCAGCCGGATTGTTGCAGCCATTGCCGATACCCGAATGGAAGTGGGATAAGATAGGCATGGATTTTATCACAGGACTACCCAGGATGAAAGCAGGATATGACTCGATATGGGTAGTAGTTGATCGTTTGACGAAGGTAGCACATTTCATTCCAGTTAAGACCACTTACACCAGTGCTAAGTTGGCAAAGATATACATGACTAGGATCATTTGTTTGCATGGAGTTCCAAGGAGTATTGTATCAGACAGAGGAACCCAATTTACCTCAAAGTTTTGGAATCAGTTGCATGAAACTTTGGGAACCAGGCTAGAGTTCAGTACCACTTTTCATCCACAGACAGATGGACAGACTGAGAGAGTCAATCAGATTTTAGAAGATATGCTGAGAGCTTGTGCACAGATTATGGATTTAGTTGGGATGATAATTTGCCGTATGCGGAGTTTTCTTATAACAACAGTTACCAAACCAGTTTGAAGATGGCACCTTTCGAAGCTTTGTACGGAAGGAGGTGCAGGACACCGTTGTCATGGGACGAAGTTGGAGACCGTCAATTCTTTGGACCAGATTTGATTAAGGAGTCTGAACAGAAGGTGAAGTTGATTCATGATAGGCTCAAGGTAGCCCAGTCCAGGCAGAAGAGCTACGCAGATTCTAAACGCAAGGAGACAGTTTACGAAACCGGAGACAGAGTATATCTCTGAGTATCCCCACTTCGAGGAGTTAAGCGCTTTGGAGTTAAGGGAAAATTAGCACCGTGTTTCGTTGGACCATAAAATATCTTGCAACGTATGGGAGAAGTCGCTTATAAGTTGGAATTACTAGAGGGACTGTCAGGAGTTCATGATGTATTCCATGTTTCTCAGCTGAAGAAATGTCACGCCGAGATGGCGGAGGTACCGCTAAGAGATACAGTACTGCTTGAAGCGATTCAGTTGAAGGACGACTTAACGTATGAAGAGAAACCGGTCAAGATTCTCGAGTATGCCAGCCGAGTAACCCGCAGCAAGGTTATCAAGTTTTGCAAAGTTCAGTGGAAGCACCACTCAGAATATGAAGCCACCTGGGAGAGAGAAGAAGATTTGCTCAAGGACCATCCTCACCTATTCTCTACCCAACCCGAATCTCGAGGGCGAGATTCATCTTAAGGGGGGTAGGTTTGTAACATCCCAAATTTTCAATTTGGAATGTTATACATTAGATCATCATGCATATCATATTTTCTTGCATTTTGCCGATCCTAGAAATTTCACGCAACTCAAGGACCCTCGGAGAGAGTTGGAGATTTCGTCACTTTCATATTTGAGCTTTCTCAAATTTCGAAAAGAGGATCATTGGATTTGTCAGAGTTTCATTTGCCTTTTATTTGGATAGGGAAAAATGCGCGTTTTCAAAATTTGCATTTTAGGCCCAGAGAAAAGTTCATTTTGTTCGACTCATTTTTAGGAGTCGGGGAAAATTTACTTTAGAAGTTTTGGAGTTCGTTTAGTTCTCTTTTCTTTTGTTTTTCTGCGCGCGAAACCGATTTAAGAAAAATTCCCGCAGCGCCTTGGGCCAAGGCCCAGCCAGCAGGCCGGCCGGCAAGGCCTTAGCCGCGCCGCACGCCTGGCGCCAGGGAGCCGCCGCCGCCGCCTAGAGTCCTAGTAGGACTCAGGTTGCCTTTTTTAGGATTCCCTCTCCTTCTCTTTTTCCTACTCTTATTTCTTGCCCCCTACCCCAAGTATCCTCTCCCCTCACCTATATAAATACCCAAGCACCCCCCCCTCTAAACATCAAACCAAGCCCCAAGCCCTCCACCGCGCCCTCACCCCGCACCGCCATAGCCGCGCCGCCGCCATGCGTCACGCGCCGCCGCCGCCCCGTGTCACGCCGCCGCCGCCCCTAGTGCCCCGCCGCCGCCGCCCTACACCACCGCCGCCGGAGCCCCGTTCGCCGAGACCTCGCCGGACGTACCGCGCCGCATCTTTTCTTTTCCTCGGATCGGTTTTCTTCTAAATCTTTCCGATTCTTTTCTTCTCTAAACCGTTCTGGTTTTCTAGATCGGTTTTTCGTTCGGTTTTCTTTTTTCGAAACCCTAGTTCGGATTCATTTTCTTTTCCGGTTTAGTTGCCTAGAGACCGTTCGCCGGACCGTTCGTCCTAACGAACATGATCACTGGATTATTCTCGGCTAACGAACGTCCGTTCGTTCAACCGTTCTTCTTTTTCTTCTTGTTGGATTTATTCCGCGATCGCGATCTCAGATCCGATCTTCGTTCTAGCTTATCTTCTCGCTCGTTTATCGGAATCAGGTGATTCAAGCGCCTGGAGTTTCGTTTCGAAACCGCCGTTCCGACTAATCAACCTAAACCAGTTTTTGCTACTATAAAATTTGACCTAGTTTCAACTTGCTAGAACCGAGTTGTTTTTTTCCGCCATTTGTTTTCGTTGCTTTGTTCGGTCTTTCTCTCTTTGCAACCGGAGTTCTTAAGTTGAACTTTTTGGTTCGATCTCTTGTTCGAGTTTTACCTGTGCATTAGATGAGTACTTATTGTATGCTTGTTGTTTGTCTGCGATAGATTACCCGGATTGCGCCGCCTGTTACTTCGAATCTCTAGGACTCACGGATCATCAGCAAGGCAAGTAACACTTTGATCATACCTTTTCTACAACCCAGTTTTATTGCATTAGATCCATCCTCACACATTGCATGATTAGGAACTAATTAAATTGTGGGATGAGAAGTAGATGAGGTAGTACCTATTACCTGCTTATTATGAAACCTTTGGGAGTTACTTCTACGTTTGCTTATTATGCCATGCTATGCTAGTAGACGTGGATTGGGTGAGTGATATCCATGACAGATGTGAGATTGATAATTTTAATGGTTTATCTAAGGTGGCAACTTAAACACACATCTGGGTGGATTGAGGCACCTGATGTCTATCAGGACTTGCCTGTTTTATTTTGGATCGCCACCCAGGCTCAAAGGGATCATAAGTTCTTTCATGCTAAATACTTACGTGTGCAGCCACAAGCCAATATGGGCTCTGGCATAGTTGACTAAGTCGTGCGAACTCTTATAGGGGTAGACTAGCAGATGTAGGGGATGTAGGTGGTACGGTCTACTCCATCATAAGGTGCTAGCGCTTCTGAGAGACTATGTCTCGGTCATCCGTTTCTCAAACACCATGTAGTGCGAGAAATCCAACGGAGGCGATCGAGTCTTGTGGGGAAAAGTGCGCAAACCTCTGCAGAGTGTAACAGACTAATCATGATTAGCCGTGTCCCCGATTATGGACAATCTTGAGTATCTAGTACTTGAATATCATGTGAATCTCAACATGTTACTTCTAATTAATATTGTTGCGTTTTAATTGTTCACTTAATTGGGATCGGAATGTTGTCAACCATTCTCGATGTTTAACAACCACCATGATAGTTAAATAAATTTATTCCTTTGCAGTAGGGAAAAATTGGCTTTACGCAAAACAGTAACCATACAGCTTTCCACCAGCCAAATATGCATATAGTATAGCTATTTCATTCCATCATTCTCTATGTGTTACCTTGCCAGCATATTCCATGTGCTGACCCGTTTCGGGCTGCAACGTTAATGTTGCAGACTTTTCAGACGACGATTAAGGTGCTTTTAGGTCATGGTTCTATACTCAGTGATGCCGTTGGAGTTGATGGACCCATTTACCTTCCAAGTCTTCCGCTGTTATCGACATTAGATGGCCTTAAGCCATATTTATGTAATAAGTTCTCTTTTGAGACATCGTTGTAATAAGTGTGTGATTGCCACTCTGCTATAAATCATTCGATGTACTGTGTGGTGCCAGCATTACTGATCCAGGGATGACACCGGAGCAAAGTAGACTTGATCCATTCGGGTCGGGTCGCTTCAGATCCAACTGTTACATGATGCGGTAGTTGAACCCCTTTCTCTGCATGACCTGTCATTGCCACAGTAAATAGATGAAACCCACTAGCATGAGTAGGAGTTGTTTGAGCCTTGACATGCCTACTCATTCATGCTTGTTTGTCATGCCTGGTACTTCTTAGAGTTGAGTCAGGTCTGATTCATCGCGGATGAATTGGAATGGTGATGAACATGTCCTACTGTGTGTGAGCTAAGTGTGTGAACACGATTTGGTAAAGGTAGCGGTGAGAGGCCATGTAGGAGTACATGGTGGGTTTTCTCATTGAAACCGTCCTCAGTAACTGAGTTCTGTGTTTGCGATCCATGAACAGCTACTGCCACACGTTGGGCCCTGAAATATGATCCCACTCGACTTATTAACCGCCCCTACCCTCTGTCCAGGAGTTGCAATTAGTTTCTGGTGTTTGTAGGATATGTGTTGGAGGCCGTGCGTAGCGGTGCCCCTAGGGGTGGGCTATGATGCGGTAGATACACCGTGGCACGGTGTACCGGGTGCCCGTTTGGTGTCTCAGAAACCCTGCACACATCGTTTGGAGCTGTGAGCGAAACTCCGGCTGGATCTCCTCGCAGATGGAACCCGAATAGGCGATAAACCTGGACTAGAGACTTGTGTGGTTAGTCAGGTCGTGGTCTACACCCATGTCGGCTTTCGCTTGAAGTCTGCCGACCACATGTCGTGTGCAGACGCTAAGTGGTGGAAACATGCGTGAAGAAGTACACCCCTGCAGGATTATAAATGATCTATTCGAATAGCCATGTCCGCGGTAAAGGACTTCTGGGTTGCCTATAATAGTTCATAGACAAGTGAAAGTGGATACTCTAAAACTCGCAAGATAAGCGTGAGTGCTATGGATGGCCTTCTCGTAGGGAGACGGGCGCGGATCCATAGTGGTGTATTGATATGGTGAATATGTGGACTCGTGTGCGCCACCTCAAAAGAGTTACTTGCAGTCATAATTTAGGATAGCCACTGAGTCAAGCTGGCTTGCTGCAGTCAAACTCCACCACCCCCTTTGTTGATACTGATGCATATGTAGCTAGTTCTGATGTAAGTCTTGCTGGGTACATTTGTACTCACGTTTGCATATTTTATGTTTTGCAGAGAGACGTCAGTCTCGCTAGTAGTTCCATGTGGACTTCGACGTTTAGCTTGTTACCTCAGCTACGATCTTGTGCCCTCGGCAGGATCTGGTAGATAGTCAGGCTTCTCAGCCTTTTTCATTTGTAGATGTCTGTACTCAGACATGTTAAGCTTCCGCATGTGTTTTGACTTGTATGCTCTGAATGTTGGGTCATGAGACCCAAGTTTGTAATATCTCACTCCTTGGAGCCTATTGAATAAATACTTTGAGTCATAGTGTTTTGTTGTGATGCCATGTTGTATTTACACATATTGAGCATATTGTGTGTATGATTGAAATGTTTGGTATGTGTGGGATCCGACAACCTAGTTGTTTATCCTTGGTAGCCTCTCTTATGGGGAAATGTAGTCTTGTGCTTCCATGAGCCATAGTAGTCCGCTACAGCCCGGTTCACTGGAGTCCTGCTAGCCCAGCACTACTGCTCCGGAACACTTGACTGGTCGGCGTATGATTCACTTTGTTCCTATGTCTGTCCCTTCAGGGAAATGTCACGCGGTGACATCCGGAGTCCTGCCTAGCCTGCTATAGCCCGGTTCACCGGAGTCCTGTTAGCCCAGTGCTACAGCCCGGATTCGCACGCTGCTGACCGACATGCTCGATGTTGATTCATGTATGCCTGTCCCCGTAAGTTAGTGCCACTTTGGGTTCACGACTAGTCATGTCGGCCCGGGTTCTCTGTCATATGGATGCTAGCGACACTATCATATACGTGAGCCAAAAGGCGCAAACGGTCCCGGGCCATGGTAAGGCGACACCCGTGGGAATACCGTGCGTGAGGCCGCAAAGTGATATGAGGTGTTACCAGCTAGATCGATGTGACTTGGAATCGGGGTCCAGACATCACGTCTAAGATTAGTAGACCAACTCCTTCCTGCATCTACTACTATTATTCCACACATCAATCGCTATCCAGCATGCATCTAGTGTATTAAGTTCATGGAGAAATGGAGTAATGCAATAAGAACAATGACATGATGTAGACAAGATCTATCTATGTAGAGATAGACCCCCATCATTTTATCCTTAGTAGCAACGATACATACGTGTCGTTTCCCTTTCTGTCACTGGGATCAAGCAACGTAAGATCGAACCCACTACAAAACACATCTTCCCATTGCAAGATAAATAGATCAAGTTGGCCAAACAAAACCCAAATATTGGAGAAGAAATACGAGGCTATAAGCAATCATGCATAAAAGAGATCGAAGAAACTCAAATACTTTCATGGATATAAAAAGATATAACTGATCATAAACTCGAAATTTATCATATCCCAACAAACACACCGCAAAAAGAGTTACATCATATGGATCTCCAAGAGACCATTGTATTGAGAATCAAGAGAGAGCGACGAAGCCATCTAGCTACTAACTACGGACCTGAAGGTCTACAAAGAACTACTCACGCATCATCGGAGAGGCACCAATGGAGGTGGTGAACCCCATCCGAGATGGTGTCTAGATTGGATCTGGTGGTTCTGGACTCTCCGAGATGGTGTCGATGCCTCTAGGGTTTCTAGAATATTGGGGTATTTATAGAGCAAAGAGGCGGTCTGGGGGGCACCCGAGGTGGGCACAACCCACCAGGGCGCACCTGGGCCTCCTGGCGCACCCTGGTGGGTTGTGCCCCCCTCGGGGCACCCCCAGGTGCAGTTAGGGCCCGTTGTGTTCCTTTTGGCGCATAAAAATTCTCCGTAAAGTTTCGGGCCATTTGGACTCCGTCTGATATTGATTTTTTGCGATGTAAAAAAACGGAAAAAACAGGAACTGTCACTTGGCACTATGTCAATAGGTTAGTACCAAAAAATGATATAAAATGACTATAAATGATTGTAAAACATCCAAGATTTATAATATAACGACATGGAACAATCAAAAATTATAGATACGTTGGAGACGTATCAAACAACTGGATCAACATTATAAAGTATAGTTTCTTCTTTAACCGGAGCTGGTTCTTTAGTTTCTTCTTTAATAGGTGGGTGATATTTAAACCACTTCTCTTTAGGGATTTCAACATGAGTAGCGAATGATTCACAAAAGGAGGCTACTATCTCAGAGTCAAGTCCATATTTTGTGCTAAACTTTTGAAAAGCATTGGTATCCATAAAAGATTTAACACAATCATACTTAAGTTTAATACCTGACTCTTTACCTTTGTTGAGTCCCAATCTTCAGAGTTGCATTTAATTCTTTCCAAAAGATCCCACTGGAATTCAATAGTTTTCTTCATAAAAGAACCAGCACAAGAAGTATCAAGCATGGTTTGATCATTACAAGAAAGCCGAGCTTAAAAGTTCTGGA
The DNA here is from genome assembly GCA_034509565.1 of Triticum monococcum. Lineage (NCBI taxonomy): Eukaryota > Viridiplantae > Streptophyta > Magnoliopsida > Poales > Poaceae > Triticum > Triticum monococcum. The sequence goes on along the minus strand of CM067845.1, from coordinate 496,477,153 downwards.
TAATAATTTCTCTTGAGAGCTCATGATTGGAGCATGAATATAACATTGACTTAAGCCTCCCCCAAGCTAGAGCGATACTTTCTCCTTCACGAGGCCAAAAAATTATATATATAATTCCGATCACGATGAACTATATGCATATGATAAATTTTTTGGTGGGACTCCAATTTCAAACGATTCCAATTCCAAGATCAAATATCATCGCATAGCCTATACCATGCCAATGCTTTTACCTTCAAAGATAAAGGGAAAACCTTTTTCATAACTCCATCCCCGGGTAAACCTGCAAGCTTAAACAATCCACAAATTTGTTCTACATATATCAAGTGTATATCAGGATATTCGCTTCCATCTCCTGCATAAGGATTAGCTAGCAGTTGTTCTATCATATCTGAAGGAATTTCATATTCAATATTTTCAGTAGGTGCAGTAGGTTGAGGGGTAACTAGTTGTGGTTCTGGACAAGGTGAAGATACCCCGAACAAACCCCTCAAAGGATTGTTTTCCACGGTAACAAGTGACAATAAATTTCAGCACACTATATAAATGTTTCCTTACCAAATTCCACTTACCAAAGGCGCTTCACTTCCCGACAACGGTGCCAGAAAATAGCCTTGATGACCCACAAGTATAGGGGACCAATTGTATCTCTTTTTGATAAGTAAGAGTGTCGAACCCAACGAGGAGCAGAAGGAAATGACAAGTGGTTTTCAGCAAGGTAATGTCTGCAAGTGCAGAAATTGTAAGTAGCGGAGTAGTTTGATAGCAAGATAATTTGTAACGAGCAAGTAACAATAATAGTAACAAAAGTGCAGCAAGGTAGCCCAATCCTTTTGAGGCAAAGGACAGGCCAAAACGGTCTCTGATGATAAGCAAAGTGTTCTTGAGGGTACATGGGAATTTCATCTAGTCACTTTCATCATGTTGGCTTAATTCATGTTTAGTACTTTGATAATTTGATATGTGGGTGGACCGGTGCTTAGGTGTTGTTCTTACTTGAACAAACCTCCTACTTATGATTAACCCTCCCGCAAGCATCCACAACTACGAGAAAAGTATTAAGAATAAATTCTAACCATAGCATTAAACTTTTGGATCCAATCGGTCCCTTACGGAATAGCGCATAAATAGGGGTTTAAGCTTCTGTCACTCTCGCAACTCATCATCTAATAGCTACTCCACAGTGCATTCCCTTAGGCCCAAATATGGTGAAGTGTCATGTAGTCGACCTTCACATGACACCACTATGGGAATCAACATACATACTATCAAAATATCGAAAACATATCAAGTTCACATGATTACTTGCAACATGATGTCTCCCGTGACCTCAAGAACAAAAGTAACTACTCACGAATGATAAACATCCTCATGATGATAGGAGTATTAAATAGCATATTGGATCTGAACATATAATCTTCCACCAAATAAACCATATAGTGATCAACTGCAAGATGTAATCAAAACTACTAGTCACCCACAAGCACCAATCTATAGTTCCGGTAACACGATTGAATACAAGAGACGAACTAGGGTTTGAGATGAGATTGTGTTGTTGAAGATGTTGATGGATATTGCCCTCCCCAAGATGAGAGAGTTGTTGGTGATGATGATGACGATGATTTCCCCCTCCGGGAGGGAAGTTCCCCCGGCAGAATCGCTCGGCCGGAGGGCAAAAGAGTTCCGCCTCGAGGCGGCGGCGTTCCATCCCGAAAGTCCTCTCCTTATTTTTTTCTAGGTCAAAATGACTTATATACTAGAATATGGGCATCGGAGGTGGCCCTGGGTGAGCACAACCCACCAGGGCGTGCCGGGGCTCGCTGGCGCCCACAGGTGGGTTGTGCCCACCAGGTGGGCCCCCTCTGGTAGTTATTTGCTCCAATATTCCTCAAATATTCCATAAAAATTCTTCGTGAAGTTTCAGCTCATTTGGAGTTGTGCAGAATAGGTGGCCTGACGTAGCTTTTTCAGGTCCAGATTTCCAGCTACTAGAATTCTCCCTCTCTGTGTATACCTTGCATATTATGAGAGAAAAGGCATTAGAATTACTCCAAAAAGCATTATTATTGATAAAAACATTATAAATAATAGTAAGAAAACATGATGCAAAATGGACGTATCAAACTTAAGCATGTAACCAAGGACACACATTCCAATTTTGAACCAATTTATATGCACTGGAGCATGTGCATGTAGTTCAAATTTGAATTATGCACATGAATGCATAGAAAAATCAGTTAATGTATAAAAATGTCCAAACGATCCCCAAAATTCATCCCCATTTCTTGCATGGGACATAAGCACTAACCCATGGACACATATATGATTTTACAATCCATGTTGTTGCACCGGAGCATGTGCATGTAGTTTAATTTTTAATTGTGCACCTAAAATGGCTAGAAAACCAAATTAATGTATAAAATGTCCAAACGAAGCCTGAATAATTCCAATTCTTTTATGACACACATATAGTTGCATGTTCACTCCAGATAAATGTTCTAGCAATTCAAACACCGCCCATTGCCGCTGTGACCCCACTATGTAATTCAAATCAAGATGAAAAGTCATGTAGACCCCACACAGTTTATTATCACCAACCATGTGAGATGCAGTACAAAATATCCTGGAGCACCGTCTGATGACACTTTGCGTGCCATTTTTTTCGCTGAAGCGATTCAAAATTTCCGGCTTCCGCAGAAATATCTACCTCCCCGCCCCCTCCCACTTACCAAAAGCCACATTCCCCCATTTCTGCCTTCCGTTTTTGCCTCCTCACCGGCGACCCTCCTTCACGCTGCTCGGCCTCGCCTATCCAGGCAGGTAATCCACACCCGACCCCCATTCTCCTCCTCCTTCCACATCCCACATGCCCTGACCGTCGGCGCGACACCTTCCACCCAAACCACCGACCCCTCCACCAAATAAGCGCCGCCCTAAGCCATGGTGCACGCAGTATAGCCAGGATCTCAAGGAGCATTTGGCAGCGGAGAAGCAAATCATGGCCGCACGCGCGGATGAGGTCGTGATGGCTGCCATTCGTGCCGACCCCCAGATCTTGGAGGAGCACCTCGCCGTTGAGGCCACCGTCGATGCCTCACGCGCCGACACTGCGACACGTTGGCTGCTTTAAACGAAAATTCGTGGAGTTTTCTCGAGGCCACCCTCGGTGCCTTCGACTAAGACTACGAGGTGTTTTCTTAGTGTGCACGTGCTTACCTCATCTCGAGAGCCAGCAGGTTGGTGCCTAGAGCGGCTCAGACAACTCACCACTATGACGAGGGCACCCACGACGCGGAGCCCTCGCCCTCTTCCATGTCCAAGGAGCCAATCATCATCGATATCTCCGACAATGAGGAGTAGCTTGTCTTATTAGCTCGACCCATGTTCAGTTTGCTAGCTACTGCCTTTCCTTAACAAATTCTAGTGCATTGTGCTATCTACTTTTACCATGCAATTTGTTGCCCTGGTGTATATGTTCTATATGTCATGCAATGTGGTGCTCACTTATTAATTTTTGGTTAATTAGTTGTCTTGTTTAGTTAACTATTTGGTTCAATTCTGCAAATGTGATGTTCAATTCTTTAGGTGCAATTTTGTATTGTCTTCCATGTGAGAAATAAATCAATTTTTTCTTTAAAAAATACATGAGAAACAAATACAATTGTTATATTTCCAAGTTACCAAGCATGCTTAGTTTGGTTAACTATCTGATCTTGTAGTATGTTATACACTGTGTAATGTGGTGCTCAGTTAATGTTTGGTTCATTTATTATGGTGTTTAGTTAACTGTTTGGTTCAATTCTTCAATGCGGTGTCCAAGTGCTGTGGGTGCATTCTGTTATTGTACACCATGTGAGAAATAAATCGAATTTGGTTGTACTAAATAAATGAGAAATAAATACAATTGCTATATTTTCAAGTTGTTAAGCATGCTTGGTTTGGTTAACTGTCTGATTTTCTATTAGGAGTATGTTATATTGTGTATGTGGTGCTCAGTTAATGTTTGGTTCATTTGTTGTGGTGTTTAGTTAACTATTTGGTTCAATTCTGCAATGTGATGTTCAATTGTTGTGGGTGCATTCTGTTATTGTATACCATGTGAGAAATAAATCGAATTTGATTGTACTAAATACATGACAAACAAATACAATTGCTATATTTCCGAGTTGTTAAGCATGCTTGGTTTGGTTAACTGTCTGATCTTCTATTAGGAGTATGTTATATTGTGCTATATGGTGCTCCGTTAATGTTTGGTTCATTTGTTGTGGTGTTTAGTTAACTGCTTGGTTCAATTCTGCAATGCGATGTCCAATTATCGTGGATAGAATTTATATTGTTGTGCATGTGAGAAATAAATTGAATTTGGTTGCACTTAATTCATGAGAAACATATATAAGTGCTATATTTTATAGTTCTTAATCATGCTTATTTGGATAAATGGGTTTTTCATGTGGCTTGAATTAATTTGATGAATCTGCAATGTACTTATTTTTTATCAACATATTTTACTGATAGCATGCGAACCCTTACTTAACTTGATGACTAACTACCTTATATGTGTTGCAGGGAAACAATGAGAATCACTGAGGTTTACAATTGAGGTTAGCACGTGCATGGTCCATTGTCTAATAGCACATTATCGTGCAATTACAGGAACCATTCTAATATTTAGGTTTTTAATAATTTGGTCTTACACATGTAGGTCCTGCTGTCAGAGGTTTTGACCCACTGTTCGACCATTTTTGCATATGGGGAAATGACTTGTCCATGTATATCAATCAAATCAAGAAACTCAGAAAGATTGTTAGGATAAATAAATTAGCGACAAAAAACAATAAGAAGATATTTAAGGTAGTTAAATATCTTCACAATGAAGAAGACATTAGTTAACTACAAGATGATACTAACTATTATACCTTGCCTTTTTTATTTCTTTGCCCCATTTCCAATATAGAGAAGATATTTATGCACAACCTTGTTTTCAGTCCTTTCCAAAGTAGTTCACTGATGATTACCTCTCAAACCATCTCTATGGGCAGGAGGCGAGGAAGCTTTTCATACAACACCTACGGTTCAATATTGAAGTGTTCCTGAAGAGGACGAAGGATGGAAGGTCAGTCATCCACAGGCACTGGCCTAAAGTTGCAAAGACCTTCAACATGAACGAAGGCTCAATATTCTCCTTCTGCTTCAGCAGTTTTCCAGATGAGATGCATCTTTCTATGTACCGTCTATGATACTAATTTCGAAAGGTTCTAGTTGTTGCATGTCAAACTTGGTGCTGCTGCAGTTGTGTAATGGGGTAGCTGGGTACTGAGGCTATATCATGTTGTACTCTGATGTATTTCAATTATGAAATCCTGCTTCCTTAATATGGAAATAAAATATATTATGTGCTTAATATGAATGTAAATTAGATTAATAAATGGATTATTAATAATAGGGCAATTAGCCTATTAATTGGCCAATTAGCAAGTTTTTCTATTGCAAACGGTTCTTGAGAAAACACCATAGGCGATGACCTCAGGCAACACACACAGTTTCTAGGAATAAACCGTGTTTGATCAATGAACAATCACACACGACATTCTCTTGAAAACTATTTGCGTTAGTCCACCTTGCGCAAACGTTTACCACATAAAAATTATGTGTGATGGACAACCTTTGTCACACAGTTTCTTCTACGCACCATGTGTGATGCATTCAATAATGCAAACGATAAAATTGTTAATATCATGTGCAATGGCAACGCTATCACAAACGATTTAACGGGGAAAATTATGTGTGTGCTGTAGATGTGAAGGGAAACGTTTTTCTTGGAGCGACTGTGTGGGATGTTCATACGAACGGAAACGTTTAGTAGGGACTGACTGTGTGGGATATACTTATGATCGGAAACGATTTTGCTTGTATAATAGTTTTTTTAGCATTACTATACGTATAGCCGTATTTGAGCGCTCGCCGGTCACACGACCTCATTTTGCCGAGCCTGTGTGCCAGGAGGGCATATCCCTGACGGTTTATGGGTTGTGTGGGAAGGACCCCCCCTATCGCCCACACTCACTTGGCGACGGTTCCAAATGTCGTCGTGGAAAGGGGTTAAAAACCGTTTGTATAGCACCTCGCTGTACAAGTGGGAACAGTTCGGATTTGCAAAGAAGCCCACGCGCCCTAGTCCCCGCGTTGTCCCCCCCCCCTCCTCGGGCGACTCGGGCGATGGCGCCAGATCTTGCCACATGCAACCTCTCCCTTCCTCGCCAACATCGTTGGCCGAAGCCGCCAGGGCACGCCCCTCATGGTGGCTGGCAGCGGGGCACCTTGTCTCCTTTCCTCGGTGGTGGTTGGCACAGGGCGATGACCCTCCAGGGCATAGACATTGGGCGTGTGAGGGGGTCGGCGGCGCGACAATGCTGGCTGCTGGTGGCGGCGTGCTCGTTGTAGCGGCGCAACCGCGGCCAGGTGGCAGCTCGTGGCACAATGGTTGTGTCTCCATGGCGGCAGGTGCTTCAGTCAACTAGGAAGGTGTTGGGCCCTCGAGTGCAAGGGTTTGTAGCAAGCAAAAATATCCTTCAAGTGACCTCAAGGTTTATCAAACCAATAGGAATTTAGTAACCCGACCAATGATCAGTACCTGCACACACAAATACAGAACCGCCTTAGCCCCAATAGGACTAATGAGGTTGTCAGTCTCACTAGCTTGCTAGTAACAAGGATTAAAATCACAAGTGTATGGAAAATTTGATTGCAACGAAGAACTAAAAGCAAGGAATAGAAAAGAGTGTTTAACGAAGGAAGAGAAAATGGACCAGGGTCTATAGGCTCAGTAATGGTTTCTCTCCAAGATAAAGTATGGTGTGGTGAACAAATTACAATTGTGCATCGATTAAACTCTAGTTTTTATAACTACAATCCAATTGCATCTATAGCTAATACTCATCCTATGACCATGTGTATTATAACGTATTAAGTAAAAAACAGAGTATTGCAATGAGTACGATGATATATTGTCTTCACCTCGTGTTTAAAGGACATCTACAGAACCCTCTTTCTTATTGCTAGTGCTAACAACACAATACAAGCCGTTTCCACTTTCTGTCAATGTGGTACATTAATTGCTTGCAATGTTAAACCCAACTATCATACACAAATCCCTCTTGGAGATCACCCCTCAAACTTGGCCAAAGAAAGAAAGATAGATCATAGAGCATATTAGTAGTATAAATGATGCTGGAGTACCCACCTCCTGGGGGCTTTAAGGGTGAGGAGGGTCTCCGCATGGTTTGTTTCTGGTTGCATGTCGCGGGAGCCTCCTTGGGGCCCTCTGCTCCATTCGCTCTTCCCGGACGGCCCGCACTGGGCGGATTGCCTCGGGGTCCATGATGGATGGACTGCGGGTGCTGCCAGGGCCACCGTCATGGGGTGGCTCCGGGCGCATCGGCTTGCGCCGTCTCGCGTGCCTGCCCGCATGTGAAGGGGAGGTCGGGGCGACCTAGCCCCATCTCTTTATGTCTCTTGTGACACCTTGTATTTGTAACTAGTTTATCTACTTGCTTGTGTCATGCTGAGCACGCACTCCCGATGCAAACCTCGCATGTCGGGATGGGGTTACGTCCTCTTGATGCCACAACGCCCACCAAGCAAGGCTCAGTACTCCTTTGCATGGAGACCCTACAGAATCTGGATAGGGAGCAAATGGGTTAAGGGCACCCACAACCAGGGACCTCCTATGTGGCGACCTGCGCGCCAAGCATTTTTTGGCCAGCCCATGCGGGAGGAGGGATGCCCCTATTTTTCATTTCATTTTTTAGATTTTTGTTTTTATTATTTTCTTCTTCAAGATAATTCGGGATCGCAAAAAGTTCCCAATTTCAGAAAATAATGAAATTTCAACAAAAAGTGTTTGAGAAATCATAAAATGTTCATGATTTCGAAAAATATTCAAGCATTCATAAAATGTTCGTGATTTTGGAAAAAATGTTTGAATGATTAAGAAGAATTTACGATTTTTAAAAACTGTTCAAGAATACTTGCGTATTAAAAAAATGTTTGTGAATTAGGAAAAATGTTTACAAATTTGCAAAACATTCATGATTTTTTGAAAAATGTTCATAAAAATAAAAAATGTAAATGTAATTCAGAATTCTTCCCAGATTTCAATGGTAGTTAATCGATTCAAAAATGTTCGTCGATTCAAAAAAAATTCATAAATTAAAAAAGTGATCATGCAAGTCAAAAAAAATCATTAAGAAGAAAACAAAATAATTAAATTCAAAATGTGTTCCAAAAATTCAAAAAGTGTTCATCGATTCAAAAATGTTCACTGATTTGAAAAAATGTTCACGAGTTTCAAAAATATGTTCCAACTTTAAAAATGTTCGCAAATTTGTAAATGATGTTCTCGATTTAAAGAAAATGCAAATTAAAAAAATGTTCGTGATTCCAATTTTGTTTTAGCAATTTCAGAAAGTATTCATGATTCTAGAAAGCTTCACGACTTGAAAAAATCTTCAAAAATTAGAAAGATGTTCACAAAATGATAAAGAATAGGAAAGTTAGAATAAATAAATACTTAAAAATAAATATAAAATTAAAGGAAAATAAAAACGAACATGAAAAAAGGAAAAGAAAAAAGAGAATGAAAAATATCATTAAAAAGTAAAAACAGAAAAGAAAACGGAAAACTGAACAAGAGAAAAGTGAGAAAAAAAAACAAAACTAGATGCAGAAACAAAAAAATCGGTTTAAGGGGGGGGGGGGGGGGTCTTGAAGCTTCGTAATACCGAAGAAAAAGGCAGACTAGGTCGGCCGATACGCTGGACATGAGTGGGGGGGGGGGGGTAGTGGTATGCGCTAAGTCACTAAATAGGGACCTACACGCCAACTAGGAACTGCCCCCACAAACCAATGGCAAAGTATAGTACTACATGCCAATTTGGTGGGAGAATGGATTTTCTCCCATGCACGAGAGGTCCCGTGCATGGTCCAACTGTTCGGTGTGGCACAAGGATGATTATTATTCTAATCCCTATTCAAGAATTCATCCGATTAACCAGTTAACTTGCCGATTAATCCCTACTCATAGGGTCACCGAGTAGCCGATGAACCAAAAAATCGTCCGATTAATTGATTAAATGGCCGATTAACTTGCCGATTAGCCGATTAATCCCCTACTCGCTAGCCAACCGAGCAGCTACCAGTTAACGATTTCCTCAACAATGATTCTAATACGTTTGATTGGCACTCATCTATACAATACCCCATACACCACCTAAGAATTGTCCTCGAGTATTAATGGTGGAATAGTGATACGTGGGCCCGGTAATGCAAAAGTCATCCCCTGTGTGTAACCAATGTATCCATACAAAAGCCAACATTTTGTTTTCTTGTGAGATATTCTTTCGTTGATTACCTTTTGAATACAAATTTCATTTTAAAATATTCTTATATATTAGAATTCTTGATGATGTGACCTTTAAAACAAGATCAATCTTCAATATATTTTAAGAGAGGTTATATTTCATGAACATATTTCACTCATTTCAAGAAGCTGATTTGACTCACCCGAAAACATATTTCTCTCACTGGAAAAACTCGATTATTTCAAAATGCTGAGTTCACTCATTCCAAACACCTCTTTTACTAATTCAAAAAAGGAAAAACTAATTTCACTTAATTTTGATTTTTTTGACTAATTTCAAGAAAATAATTTGACTCATTTTTTGTATTACACAGATTAAAAAAATCATTTCAGCCTGATCAAAAAACTGATTTATCTCATTTCGGAAACTAATTAGTGAAATAGATTTAGTGAAAAGTGCATCAAAACATTAGAATTTTAACGTGTTCGGAATGTATCCAAGATTGATCTTATTCTAAATGATGTGAAGAGTTCAAATGTATAAAAAATTCGAAAAATGAGTTTGGTTTTAAAGATATAACCATGTAAACTGTGACAGGGAAAAAGTGATGGATTTTGATAGGAACAGAGAAGAGATATTGTCAGACATGCATGTGTTAGTAGCCTGTTGTGAACAGGAAAAGAGACAAGAGGGCGCATGCATGGCATAAAGTGGATTGATGACTGATATGGTGATACGAGGCTATATTTAATGCCAATAGTAAATATCACGCGTATACAAGAAAGGCTAACTTGCATGCATCGGACCTCCAACAGAACCAACGAACGCATGCATGCATAAGAGGGCACATGCATGGCATAAAGTGGATTGATGACTGACATGGTGATATGAGGCTATATTTAATGCCAATGGTAAATACCAGGAAGGCTAGCTTGCATGCACCAGACCTCCAGCAGAACCAACGAACGCATGCATGCACAAGAGGGCGCATGCATGGCATAAAGTGGATTGATGACTGACATGATGATACGAGACTATATTTAATGCCAATGGTAAATACCACGCGTATACAAGGAAGGCGAGCTTGACCTCCAGCAGAACCAACGAACGCATGCATGCACCGGACCTCCCCGTGCATGAGAGATTAGTTTTTCTTAACTTGGTGGTTCGTGGCTCCCCAAGACCATGAAAAATGATGTGAATAGCCCTTAGTAAATGACCCATCTAGCTTTTGTAAACCTACCTCACTGGCCACAAGCATGTGCCAAATAGCGCTGCCATGTACTCCCCCCTAAAGAAATATAAGAGTGGTTACATCACTAAAGTAGGAATTTAGCATTTGCCAGTAGTGCCAACTGCCAAGTGCCAACAGCTGCCAAATCTACAAACATGAAAGCATGTGTACCTGTTTTTAGTGGATAATAGAAAACAGTTGATCTGCCGTTGAAAGCATGGGTACATGAGCAAGCTCCATGCTCCGGTGTCAAATTGTTATTTACATTAATTCATGTCAGAATCATGCCGGGATAGAGACATACAGTTGTTTATATTAAATCATGTCAGAATGAGGCCCATGTTGCAGCAGAAATAAAAATGGCTACACCTAAGGATGCCAATGGGTACCCATTAACCACGTACCGTGTGTGTAAAAACCCTATTAGAGTAAGGTATGAAACACAAAGTTACTCATGGGTATATAAATAGGAAATTCTGAAACTCATCAGATTGAGCAGGTATGGGTATGGGATCGCATAACCCATACCCACATACCCATGTACCTATATAAAATCTGACAAGTATGGTCAAATTATCTCTACATTTTGTCGTGAATTTGTGAACTCAAAATGTATGACTATATGATGTTGTTTTGATGTGTTGTTGTTTACGAGAAAGTGATGTTGTTTACTAAATGTGTTGTTGTTTATAAGTATGTGTTGCCATGTACTGTGTTGCTGTTTATAAATTTTTATTGTATATTGCTTTTTATGGCTATGAGTTCTTCGAACGGATGCTTTGCAAACATGGGTAATTTTACCTGTGGGTACCCGTTTACCCTGTCGGGTAATGGGTATGAGAAAACAATTGTGTCCGTCGACGGGTATGGGTAAATTCAAGGTGGACGGGTAAGGGTATGGGGTGGCTCCACCCATACCCAAACCCTGTGCGTGCCACCCCTAGCTACACCGGAGAGAAATAAGAGATTTTGACATGACATTCTAAAAAAAAGGAAAATCGACATCCATGCCAATCAATCAGTGTTCGGCTAATTTGGTCACGCACACGTTGTAGATCCCCTAAGCGCGCGGTATCACACACCCTACGCTGCCGACTACCTCGACAGTGATCACAGTGATGATGAGACTCGCCTTCTCATAAAACATTTGGAATACAATTTTCTTCAATACTGAAATCAAAAATCGGGGATCTACCCCTTTATTATCGAAGAGGGTAAATGTTCTTAACAACATCTTCATAATCACCCTTGAGACCTCGACACAGCACAACAGAAAATAAGGAGATACAATCCTGAACCGAAAAGTTATCTACGGTAGGCAATGAGCAGCTTCACTCTTTGGTCTCCTATCACCCTTAAGATCGAAAGCACCAACATATCCTTTACTGGCGCCGCCCCTAGTGGGCGTCTTGGGGGCAACTCCCCCCTCGCCGAAGTAGCCCCTCTCCCTTCCCTCTCTCCCTCGCCGCCGCACGAGGCTACCGCCGGGCAAGGCCCATGGCGCAGCCGGGGACTGCGGCGGCGGGGCATGCGCTGCTTTGGTTCACATCGGAGGGTCTTGGATCTGGGCGGCGGCCCCCGGCGAGGCCCCTTGTCACCTGCGGTGAGCAGTGGGGTGGGCGCGGTGCCGGCGATCTGGTCGGGTGGCCGGCGAATCTTCGGTGGACTGGGACCTCGCGTGGCTGCCCTGGTGGCTGGCGGCGTCAGATCTGGCTGTTGGCCATCTTCCCCTGCCCGGTGCGTTTCACCCTCGACGGTCCCTGGCTGTGCAGGCGTCTGGCCTGCCTCTGGGTTGCGGGTGATTCTGGTGGTCGGGATCCAGATTGGGGGAAACCCCTGGTCGGCTCCAGCCGGCCGCGACGACGACGACGTCCGCGGGCGCCGATTTCTTCATGGAGACGTCGGTCGAGATCCGCCCTTCCACACCCCACCACCTTGCTTCTCGGGTGAAAACCTAACTCCGGTGGGCGGCGGCGGCGTCCTTGGCGCCGTGACCTTCTTGAAGGCGTCGCCTTGATGGCAGTGTGGTGGCGGGCTCAGTATGGGGTCAGTGACAGCAACCGAGGATCGAGGGACCAGTGGGCGCCTTTTTTGGTGGAGCGGTGTTTCATCCTACACATTGATGACGGCGGATCTCGGCGGCGTGGTGCAGTGGAGACTCGGCGCCCGATGCGCGGTGATGGACTCGCGTAGGTGGAGGCAGTTGTCTGGCGTCATGGTGGCGTCGATGGCAGAGTGGCCTGACAAGGTAGAAGCCTCAATATCTGCTCTGAAGACGGACCTGTGGAAGATGGCGGCAACGACACATGTGAGTGCGTCAGACCAGTTTATGCCTCAGACCCCGTATGTGGCTCGGCTGGGGCTTCTGGCTTTTGATGATAGGCTTAGGTGAGTGGTCCGGGTATTTGGCCCAGGTAGCACCCCTTCATCATATGGATAGAAGTAGTGGCATATGTTGCCAAGATGGCGGATTCAGGCATATTGTTGTAATACTTTGCAAGGTCCTCGAGAATAACCAATAAAGTAACCGTATGCATCTCCTAGATGCAGAGGCCGGGGGTCATCCTCCTTTTCTAAAAAAACATATCCTTTACTATTTCACATAACATTCAGCAAGTCACAAGCACAATGACTTGTGTAGAATGCACTGAGCACTACCACCCTCCACTCATTAGTCGGCAGCTTGCAAATGACAGAAAATATCAGGAAAGTGGTAGGTCTATCCCTCCACATCCTGCAGAATTCATGTCTCTGGTAGCATTCGATGCTGTCCAGGAGCGTCTCCTCCCAGATTACTCAATTTTCCAGACAAAATTGGCGTGATAGGAGAGTTTTGATGTGCGCCCCCCTTGCTGCAGAAAGCATAGAGATTTGTTCAAACCATATAAACAAGCACAAGCGTTCAGGAAAAATGTGCCATTTGATGCACACAAGGAACACGTGATAAGAGAAGAGACCCACCATTTTACATAGTTATAGTCAGGGTACGTTTTCTTTAGAAGCTCCAGCAAAGCCTTTGTGGTAATGTAATTTGGTGCGCACATATATCTTCGGGATGGTTCCTGGTTTCTCATATATTAGAAGGAATACAAGTTTTAGAGTGGTTGGGCTTTTTTAAAACCGTTCGTTGATGTCGATCTAACGGCAGACAAATACGAAGTACTGGGTAGTACTCCGATGAAAATACGCGAAAGTACTAAAACGAGTGGGGCCGGTACTCGTGACAAGGTGGGGACGTGTTTTAATCTAGGGGCAGTTTAGTCCTAGGAAAATTTGCACGCGCCGCCCCTCTCATCGAATGCATAACCGCCGCCATGGTGCTACACATTCCACAATTACTCATCGGCGGCCATCTCCTCCCTCTCCTCCAAGTCCACCGCAGTCATCTCCTCCTTCTTGCCGCTGCAATTTCGCTCCACTCAGGCAACCCCCCCCCACCCCCCCACCCCCCCACCCCCTCTTCCACGGCAGATCGAGCTGATGGCCGGCGACGAGAACACCGACTTCGTGTAGATCGCCGGCGGCGACCAGGTCAAGTTGGCCAGGTTGAGGGAGATCCGTTCTTGGTTTGACAACACAAGGCAGATGAGCTGGACGGCAATGGCCACTCTCAAGAATTTGACGAAGAAGGAGAGGGCAAAGCTTTGCCCCCACCCACACAACCGATTCACAAGATCGAGATCCTCCTCTGGGCGTTGGAGCAGGACAATTCGTCCAGCGAGTGGACCAGGCGGAGGTGGTGGGCGTTCAGATCCAGGGTAGAGAATCCACTGGATCAGGAACCCACCGTGCACGAGGTGTCGTTGCAGATTGTGCAGCCTCCAACCGAGTCATCGAAGACTCCGAAGCGCAAGATGAGGAGGACAGTGGTCGCGACCTCGCTTCCCCGCCGTTCTCCACGCTTCCCTCGCCGCTCTCCTCGTCTGAACGGCGGCGGTAGCTATGTTTAGAGTAAGCTTCCCCACTCCTCATCTTCCTACTGCTCGTGCTTACATCATGGTGATACTGATCGTAATAGCTCAGAGAGGGAATGCTAGATGGCATTTTAATCTCAATGAATTGCATGAACATTTGAGTACATGGATTTGGAGGATGGATTATGATTTATGTGAACCCTAGGCATCATATGAACCCTAGGAAATATTAGTAATGTTCTAGTGGTAGACACTGAAATATTTCGGAACTGCCCTAGGGAAAATTTGTAATGTTGTAGTGGTAGACACTGAAATATTTCGGTACACACCGGTAGGCACTGAAATATTTCGGTACTGCCCTAGGAAAAATTTGTAATGTTGTAGTGGTAGACACTGAAATATTTCGGTACACACCGGTAGGCACTGAAATATTTCGTTACTACAATTTCAGTACACACTGATGCACACTGAATTATTTCACTACTGCAGTTTCAGTACACACCGGTACACACTGAAATATTTTAGTACTGCAAATTCTATACAAAGTTCGCATTTTGTCATTTATGTGTGAATTAATCCATGCATCATATGGCCTAACTTTGTACATGAGTTTGGGTCAATTTCATGTCTATTTATTGTTAAAATTATTATCATGTCATGAAACACAAGACAAGTCACTGACCCAAGCTTGCAAAGATGCCATATCAATGTTGCTGATATGAATATGCATGTTTTCACCAAGTCTTGTGTCTGAATTAAAACTGAGCATTTTTTCTTGATGGTATCCATGGATCTAGAACTCCTATGAATTTGCACGTGTTGGATGTTTTGTTCTCCATCATTTGTACTAGCATTCCGTGCGATTAGATGCCATGACAAGACCCCTGGCATATTTATTTTCTTGCCTCCAACATCACATGTGTGTTTTGTAGGAAAAAACCTGGAGTTCACCAAGCTGGCTGAAGTTGTGAGGCTGGGAGGCTGATGGTGCTGCTACTGGCTGATCCTTCTTCTTTTAGTTTTTGTTCGTCATTTCTCAAGCCGTTGGACCAGGGCTACTTCCCTATGTGCTGTTAATGTATTAAGTAGTTTCTTCGAATTTGTAGTATTAGTTAGTTTGAATGTGGAAGTACCTTAATTTTTAGGAACGGAATGTTGCTATGTATGACCAAGGGTTTCATACCTTAATCTTTGGATAATTAATTATGTGAACTGTTGGATGTGGCGCACAACGAAACGCCTCTACCATTGATACTAGTTTAATATGTCGGTCCAATTAGAGACCAGCCACTACCATATAGAACAGTTAGCATTTCATACTACAACCTGGCACGTACAAAACATCACACAGTGGAAGCACATCCCTAAGCACCTTGCATTGTGCAAGGTCTTAGAGACAAGCCTCTACCATATATAACAGTTACCATGTCACACTACAACCTATAAAACATCACACAGTGGAATAATCATAGCTAGTAGAGCATTAGTTACCAGTTAATAATAGTTGCAATCCATCACAAGCAATAGTACCTAGATATGAGTAGATATAGGTATGATAATACACGACAAGTACTCGCAAACAAGAGCTAACATAACAAGTTCATTTCACATTGATATATGGCCCACCCCAGTTCTAAATGAGGTGGATGGTGATCATCATCCTCAAGTCATGGTGACGGGTGTTCGCAACAGTGAGTAGGATGGCCTGTCCTACCCGAAGATTCTTGGCACGAAGGAACTTCTTCCACCCTGCCCTGCTCAAGACAGTGCGACCGTCGTGTCCACTGCATAGGCATAGCTGGTGATGGAGCCCGTTCTGGTAAGGCGTAGTCCAGCAGCCATGCCTTCTTCGTCCGGGTCGATGCCACAGCTATCAAGTAACCTCTTAGGTAATTTCTGAAAACAGTTGACATGATATATGATCATGTCACGTGCAATTATCAACAAAGCATACACTTCAAGACACATATATATTGGATTCAACACTGAGCATATATATCATCACATCACTACACTATACGCCAAGCATCAAATTACTACAGTAATTAGGCATATCATTAGATTACTGCGTACACTAAGCATATCATCGCATATTACTACACTACATGCATGTCATAAAATTCTTCAATAAATGAATTCTAAACTAGGCCTCTCATCACAGTACTACAACATGCATATCATATGAACTACTACACTAACTAAGCATGCATATCATGTAATTACCACACTAAGTAACATACCATGATATGCCGTTTAACATTCGTCCTTGTGAGGCGGGTCATGAATGGCTTCCCTAGGTAGTCTTAACGTAGCGGAAGCATGTCCCAGAGGTTGTCGATTTCCTCGTCGCCCAGTATGAGTCCTTGGGCATACAGGTATTCAACAAGTGGGTTCTCATCATCATCTGAATCGTCATCATCTGAATCAACACCATCTTCCTCCTCATGAACTTCGTCCTCACTATCCGGAATCAAATTTAGATAGATAACAAAAATCCTGGGCCTATCTCTTCTGAAGGAGAAGCTGATCAATTCACCCCCACTAAGACGCATGCGGGCGATTTAACGATCCCAATTATCTCCTCCTATCTGGGTTATCTTTCGCCCCTTCTCGACCTGCATAGTGTATGGGCCCCCAAGAGCGTCGAAGGTCACGGTGTCTGCGACGAGCTCGTTGAATGCCAATCTCACATTGCATGGTATGATCTGTGTAAGATAAAAACAAATAACAAACACAATACATTAGTGGAAATAGCAAAAAAACAAAAAGAATGTACTGTCAGAAGGTTCATATAAATTGTTACCGCTGCAAAAACAAAAGAAGGCTGGAAGTACATGCCGAACAGCGTGGTAGTTGAAAGGCTGGTCCGGCACCGTGAGTTGCAGCGTCCACATTGTGCTTCCTCCATTCTACACAGAACATGTTGAACTCTAAGTTGAATTGTACATAGTACAATACAAAGATCATACATATAATAAATCATAGTGATAACCTATACTGGCAATGGCCAATCAATCTATTTTCTATCATCTACATAATAAAGCAATGCCAATGACAATGGCAATGCCCGTCTCATCTAAACCTGGGAATAGTTCGGCATCCAAACTAAAACCAGTCCAATCCACGACACACATCAAAACCAAACCATTCCAGATATTTTCATTTAGAATCTAGACCAAACCGAACTATACATGCTCGTGATCCAACCCAGTCCAAACCGTTTTCAACTTTTGGATTGAATCCAAAGGTTCAAACCGTGGACAAAGCCATATGCGAGGGAACATCATGAATCTAGATCAGACATGGCGTCAAAGCTCGAGAGAGCTGACGAGCTCCGGCCGGCAACAGCGGCTCTTGGATTTGAAGCAGTAGTTGGTGGTAGTGGCGGCTGAAACTAATTGATTGATTTGGTCTCAAACCATAGAAACCAAATCAAGATCCAATCCAAAAACTAAGTTTCATTCCAAACCAATCGGCTCAGATCCGCCTTCGTAGGGAGACGCGGTTGGGGAAGGGAAGAAGAGGGGAGATCTCATGTACTTGCTGGAGTTGGCGGCGGCCCCGCACCGACAGCGAAGAGAGGGGTCGTCGGGAGATGGCGGCGGCGGCGCTGGTCGAGAAGGGGAGAAAGAAAGATGTGGAGCGGTCGAGACGGGGAGAAAGAAAAATGTGGTACATGTGGTGGCTCGGTTGTGTGGATGACAAGGGGACCCACTTGTGAGACCGATAGCAATTGATGGCAAACCGCAGGAGGTGCACGACCACGTGCGCGACCGCCACGTCCCCACGTGGAATGGGGACGGCCGGGTGGGTGTGTCAAGTAAAATCGGCACCCGCGGCTTCTCGGTAACTCCAAGAGGCAGGAGCAATGCATTTCTTCCCCAAATCGGGTAGAAAACCCTCGTCCTCTCCCCACCCTCTCTTCCTTCCTCACCACCTCACCACCCTCTCCTCCTTCCTCACCACCCTCCTCCCTTCCTACGCCTCCCTCCTCCTGTCTTCGACCGACAATGAAGCGCAGACGTGAAGATGCGGCGGACGAGCCGGAGGCAACCATCGGAGCAGAGCAGTCTGCTGCCGTGGCTGCAGCCGTAGGTGGAGCGGCTGAGTCCGCCGTAGCGGCGGAAGCTGGCGGTGCAGCGACCGTTGTGCCTGCTCCCGCTGCCATCGCAACCGTCGAGGCACCCGTCGGCGAGCACAAGGTCGGGGAAGATCTGGAGGAGGAGGAGATGAGAAGGCGTAAGTGCAAGGTGCATGACAAAATCGAAGAGCTCTTCGAGGAGAACGCCATAAAGGAGTTCGACGTAGATTGCAGGAAGGGCAGCGACTTTGATGAGGATGCCATAGACGAGCTATCTGAGGTAGTACTCTATTTTTTGCTCTGTTTTTTTCATGACATTGGGGTTTTTCTTGTTAACTAGATGAGCAACAATTTCACTTGGGCGTGCTAGTTCTACATATGTAGGATTGTAGGGATCTAGCATAGATCTTCATGTTGGATGTGGATTTTTAAATCTGATTCACATTCTGATTCTAGCAGATACTCTGGTTTTTTTCATGGCATTGGGGTTTGTCTTGTTAATTAGATGAGCATAAGTTTCACAAGGGATACATTAATGAAAGAAGTGGGGTAATGAACCCAAATACAAGAAAATGTTCATGGCAGGGATACATTAATGAAAAAAGTGGGTTAAACAATGGATATATGGCAGGATTCTCCATTGGCTTCCCAGGGACAGTGACAAAATGCTGCAGTTCCTGATTCATTTTAGTTTATGTAGATGAATTAATTTGCACACATGTTCATAGATTATTAGTTTGCACACATGTTCATAGATGATCCATTTGCAAATTCTATACAGATTTCCATTTTGCAAAGGAAGTGATCGCTCCCTTAATAATTATGGGCTGACAGTACATATCCACTGGATACCAAAAAATCAAAACATTTCATCTAGCCAATTTTGCACAGTATGTTATGTAGATGATCACAGCCACATCTCTCATCAATATGAGCAGTGAGACACCCCATAGCTCCTTTACCAATTTCCTTCTGAAACTTATCAGGGTCTAACAATGTTGGAGAAGCAGTATTGCCGCTGTCAGAAAGAATAATGGTTTCTTCATTCCAGTAGATAGAACAAACTCCCCTTGTGTGAAACATGGAGAAGTATAATGAAGCCATTTTCTAATTCCAATAAGAATTACACCTGTAACAAGTATCAAATATCATTAAACCAAGCCACTTCATGAAGTCTTTCATGTGTTAATTATGTACTACTTGTGCACTAATCTATAAATGCAACTATTCCACCGTCCATATTTATGCATGTCAATTTCTTTGGCTCAATTATGTATCTGCACATACGCCTTGTTTCTAGCAAATAGATAGTTGCCATGTTACACATGTGTACTTTCAAAACATTGTAATTAAAGTCAATGTACCATAATAGATTAGCTGAGTTCCTCTATGTGTACTAATTCACTAATTCACATGAGGATGACGACGACGTGGACTACAGCATGGACAATAGGCACAGCAAGAGCCAGTACACCCTGAGGCATCTGATTGCTGGGAAGATCAAGTACCGTTTCTTTGGCAAGATTGGGTGCCCTTTCTGTTGCAAGGTGATCGGTGGCGGCATAGATGGCATGATCCAGCATGCCTTCAGCACTGGAAATGGACATGGTAAGAAGCATAAAGCCAGTACTCTGGCTAAACATGCTTCCTACGCACGCTTCCTCGAGATTGTCAAAGTCAATGAGCCCTACAACATGCATTGAAGAAGGGAGAGAAGTGATGTGCTGCTAGAGTGCTGCTGCTGCCCCAGGACCGCCGTGTCCTCTTATGTTCTCTATGTTTCTTTGTTGTTCGAGTCTAAAACTGATGTCCTATGGTGTGTCTGAACCTATGCTGAGCGGTGGTTGATCTGCCGTTTATGTTAAGAGTTTGCTGCTACTCAGGTTTAGTGTTCCTAGTTGTTAATACTATTTTGGTGATGCATGTTTAAGCCTTGTATAATGCTAGATGCTTAGGGTGGTGCTTAGAAAAATAAACAGGGTTTTTCTGAATCACCGGTGCCTATTTCTACAGGAGAGACGCCTAGTTATGCGTCTACCCTGTACAAATAAGCACATGTGCTTAAGAAAAGCCTGGTTTATTTCTATAAGCAACTCCCCTAAGCACCTTGCATTGTACAAGGCCTTAGCAACTCAACTATCGTACGGTGGTCTATGTTATGGTTGTGTTATTCTGCCGTACGGTGATGCATGCTAGGAACTCTAATAATATGACTATGGTAGTTATAGCTTGGCATGACTATGTTTAGTGTATAACTCAGCATGTTCCTGCCATATCTATGAGCAGTTACAACTGAACTATCCATTAATTTTTGATAAAATTAAAGCATGCAAATGATTGCCGATTCCACCTATTGCCAAATCAAGCTTTGTACTGATGATGCATTAGATATTGCAATAAGTAGAGGATGCTCATGATTGCCAAAAGTACCTATTTCCACTTTCTGATAAGAACTAAACGTGTATCAAATGATGCTAAAAGTAGAGCATGAGCATGAGAATGTATCAATGCATTAGATATTGCAATAAGTAGAGGATGCTCATGATTGCCAAAAGTACCTATTTCCACTTTATGATAAGAACTAAACGTGTATCAAATGATTCTAAAAGTAGAGCATGAGCATGAGAATGTATCAATGCATTAGATATTGCAATAAGTAGAGGATGCTCATGATTGCCAAAAGTACCTATTTCCACTTTCTGATAAGAACAAAATGTGTATCAAATGATGCTAAAAGTAGAGCATGAGCATGAGCATGTATCAATTGATGATCAATTGATGCTACCTATTTGTGTTTGAATGGGCTCAATAAAGCTGGTGCTCGTTTATGCTCTCTGCGTGACCGTGATGGTAACGAAGACACTTGGTTGGCTATGGTCTTGCTGTCAAATTTAAGTTTCAGTTCTTTAAGACTCTTTGTTTTTGCTGCTTCCTCGGGATCGACTAGCTTTCTCGGGCGTCCACATGCTCTCTTCCTTTTGGGGGAGTTGGGTGCACCGGTATCCTTCTGGGACTTGGATGTGTCAGGTTCATTGGAACCATCAGGATTGTTGACTAATTGTACGTCATCTTCTGAAGCATCAGGTAGAACTGCTTGCTGGGCATCGTACACCTCCTTCTGTATAAGAGAGAGTGCTGCGTTAGTTCTAATCATGAGACTTATGAAATAAATGATATATTCTTGATGTAGCGCTAACCGTTATGGGGAACTTATATGATTCGAGACGAAGCGCATTGCAATTGGAATGCAGTAAGGCTGTACATATTTTCCACCTGAAAATATCTATCCTTGCCTATATTGGATAACCGACACTGACGTCAGCATAGCTTTCAAGCTAAACAAAGTACAAATTTAAATTAGGCATTCAATTACCTGGTTCAAAATATTGGTCATTTCATCCCCGTTCCATGACAACATGTACTGCAGTGTCCAAACCGCACAGGAAGTCCTGTGATATTTAGTTAAAGATCAGTAATCTTATTCGTGTACGCAAATAAAAATTTATGAGGCCATGCATACCCATCGGTCTGTTGTGGTATGTTCTCATAGCGTTTTTTGGTCCATTCGGCAAAATTGATGTTCTTAGCTGGTGATATCAACCCTTTCTTGACAGCTTCGTCAATGCAGAACTGAATCGACTCCACCTAGGGTACGACGAGTTATACATAGGGTTATGGTACTTTGGGAGCTCATGTTCCATGCGGATCAAAAGAGGCAGCAAGAGAACACTTACAAGAGAATCTTCCTTGGTCTTGTCGCAATGATAATTCATGAAGTTCAGAGTCTGAATTTCTTTTTTGTCAAAATTAAACATCATTAGCATCCAATGGTTTTGGTGTACATTCAGTGGGACATGCACCTGCAGTAAAATTTGGGTTGGGTCAAGAACCGAAATTTGTCGTGTATAGTGTGTACGTAAACTATGAAAGTGTGGAAAACGTGTACCTCTCGGCGCCCTACAAATTTTCCTGCTACACGAGCTAACCATGAGGCTGCACGTCCCACAGGAACCACCCCCTTCATTTGTAATAGCTTTTCGGTTTCTTGAGGGGATATGATTGAGGTAGTATCATTCTCAATTTGGCTAATGCGAGCATATGCCATAATAACCTGCCAAATTTTCAATCATACAATAATAAGACAGTTGTTGCAGTAATGATGTAGAATCGAGTATAATGGGCTTACATCACCATAAATGTATTTGTCGTCCAAATTTCGCTTCAGATTTTCTGATGTGAGGGTAATGTCTCCGATTCTAGCTATTTCAACAGGGTCGTATGTTTCGCGGATGTAAACGGCTGTCTCTATGTCCTCATCCGTGAACTTGTAATCATTACCAAAGACAGGCTTCATCAGAGTTAATTGTGGTTCCTCGTTGTTTTCCGTCACATGTCTTGCACTTGGTGTACTAGAAGTCCCTGTCGTGAATTGGATAGCCCTAGGAGTTCCTGTCAGGGATGAATTGCACACATTGACTTGATCCTACAATGAACAAAGGTAGTTCATCATTAGTTTGTTACTTTTAGATATTAATGTGTTGGGCCATATTGATCACCTGCACGCCTCCTTTCTGTGACACTGATTGTCGGTTTCTTGTAAATTTGTATTTTAATTCCTGTAACAATGCAAACAATAATGAACATGAAGGAACATATTCATAAAAAATACAAAATGCACAGTATGACATACATGGAGTTCCCTCCTTAAGTCATTAATTTCGTCCTCGGCCTTCGACAACCTAGGATTAGTGCCAGTTTTAGTCTTCATGTCGATTAAGTCTTCACCTAGAGTCTGGTATTTGACATCAAATATGTGCTCAATTTCCATTAACTTCCTGCCTACCTTCTTTTCATGATCAGCAATGCGTGCATTCATGACTTCAACTACCATTTCAATCTGTGTAAACAAAATAAAACCCCGTTGATAACAATAGCTAAATGAATGAGGTTCCATGACACCTATTTGTGATATTGCAAAAACAATAGTCTTTGGAGTACATACTTGCTGGCTACTAAACTGTTGTCCTTATGATGGTGCTCGATACGAATCATGTTGATGCACATGTTCATCTTTTTTTCTTGGAAAATTATTAGAATTCTCGGACGGTCGTTGAGGAGCACAAATTTCCATGACAGCCTATTTTTATAAAATATAATGAACCATTAGTACCAAATAAAAAATCGTATATAGAAAGTTCAATTGTAGATAGGTACCAGCCCGTTATGAAGACCTCCTTTCTCATAAGCATCGCTTCTTAAAGTAGCCATCATTTCATCCCATCGTGCGATCAATGGAGGGGGTCTAGAAGCATACATTAATCGGCCACTACGCACGTGCTCCCAGTACCAATACTACACAATAAATTAGTTCATCACCATACAGATATGCAACAGAACAATAATTAAAGGACATTAAGTAGTGATCTAGCACTAACCTGGAGCAGAATTAGATTTCCTTGTAGATTTACGTGATCTCGATTTCTAAACTTGTGAACGGACTTGAAGAAGTGATTAAGTGTGAAACATCCCCAGTTAAATTTCCGAAGGTTTTCAAGATCTGTAACAAGGTTGAGAAATTTCGAGTCCACATAATGCTGTGCTATTGGTGCTAGAACAGTACCAATTGCGTATAGAATGAACCGTCTCACGAAATCGCCGTCTGGGGCTTTGGAAGCTCGGATCGCCATTTCAAGGCCAGAAATCAAAATTTGCCCATTGTTTGCATAGGCCGTAAACAATTCTGTGTCGGTTTGCATTTCCAGATGTGGCTCTATATCCTCCCCTTCTATCGGAATGGCAAATATACCTTGCACGTCCTCTTTTGTTATAGGAATTGGCATTTTACCGATGGTAATGGATTGTGTGTCCATATCTATGCTCTTGGCTAGTCTAACCAACATTATGTGCCGTAGAGTCACTTCATGCATCTGGGTTAGACCGGCAAGACTGGTTTCTGATATGATGTACTTTTTGTGGTCTTGTGACAACAGTTTCATGGTTTTTCCGAACCTTGTCTGTGAGCATACTAACTTCATATGACCATGCTTTTCGGCGAGTTCCTGTTACATGCCATTAAATTATACTGAGTACATATGAATTGTGTGTACGAAACGATTGTACACAAACAATCACTTACTTACTGCATCGGTAATTTTGGAGATGGGCTTTTCTCCATTATGAAGGTTTGTATCTGAAACTGACATTGCTGGCTCGTATGCAATGATAAAATCCGGCTCAATTAATCCGAACAAAATTGGAAAATGTATAACAAAATTAGCAAAGAATTAATTTTCACAAAATTAACTGGGTCATTTAACATATGATCCACTTATGGGTTTAAGCACAGAACCTATTTGGGTGCAAAACCTATGAGGGTTCAACTACTAAAGGAGCGGCGGACAACGATTATAAAGAGTTACGATCAGGTAATACCTTATCTCGGAGACGGTGCCACCGAGTAGATGGCGGCGGTTAGTGCGTCGGAAATTATAAGTGCCGGTATAGCGCAGTCGACGGCGCAAAGGAAAAACGGCGCATTCATGCGAGGAGGAGGCGACGAGAAGAACACTGATGTCCGAGCCATCAGATCACGTTGGCGGCGAGTGGTGGCCGTCGACTCCTGTATACCGTGGGTAACCGGCGTCTCCGATCTGATCTTGCAGCGGTCGTGGGAGGTGCGGACGGCCCGGGTGGTTAGAATGCGGAGCTGTAATCATGGGATTTAGGGAGGGGTGGGCCGCGTGAGTTATGTGAGATTTGGATAAATGATATAAAGAAATAAGAAAATCTTGTCAACTCGTTTAGGGGTTTAGGGGTTTAGGGTTATTAGGGTTTAGGGGTTTAGGGGTTCAGTGTTTAGGGTTTAGTGGGGGGTAGGGTTATCAGGGTTCAGGGTTTAGGGTTTAGTGGGGGGTTAGGGTTATCAGGGTTCAGGGTTTAGGGTTTAGTGGGGGGTGGGTGGCTAGGGTTATCAAGGTTTAGGGTTGAGTGTTGACATGCAAGCCCGGAAATGCGCGTGTCAGAGATCGTACTTGCATGTATATGTACTAATGATCCCAAACTTTCTTAATGGCATCCCATGACCACATAGAGAATGCATGCATAATGGTTTCCATGTGGGGCAAAATTTTGAATGTTTTTACGGTTTAGTGGGGGGGGGGGTGTTTAGGGTTATCAGGGTTTAGGATTTTAGGGTTGACGGAACTATGTTTGTCTTACGGTGGACGTAGCACACACACCGGACATTGGTGGAGCGTTGGTCTACAATGGATTCCCTCCGGTAGCATCGATCCGGTCCGTTGAATGGCTCGGACGACAAACTTCGTGCCACATAGAGCATGCATCCATCCACTGGACCGGATCAATGTTGGGTTGGTTTCATACAGGTGAGGAACCCAGCTAGTGCTTTCGGGGTGTTGACATGCTAGGCCGGAAATGCGCGTGTCAGAGATTGTACTTGCGTGTATGATCCCAAACTTTTTTCATGGCATCCCATGACCCCATAGAGAATGCATGCATAATGGTTTCCATGTGGGGCAAAATTTTGAATGTTTTTACGGTTTAGTGGGGGGGGGGGGTTAGGGTCATCAGGGTTTAGGGTTTAAGGGTTTTAGGGTTGACGGAGCTATGTTTGTCTTACGGTGGATGAAGCACACACACCGGACATTGATGGAGCGTTGGTCTACAATGGATTCCCTCCGGTAGCATCGATCCGGTCCATTGACTGGCTCGGCCGACAAACTTCGTGCCACATAGAGCATGCATCCATCCACTGGACCGGATCGATGTTGGGTTGGTTTCATACAGGTGAGGAACCCAGCTAGTGCTTTCGGGGTGTTGACATGCTAGGCCGGAAATGCGCGTGTCAGAGATCGTACTTGCGTGTATAATCCCAAACTTTCTTCATGGCATCCCATGACCCCATAGAGAATGCATGCATAATGGTTTCCATGTGGGGCAAAATTTTGAATGTTTTTACGGTTTAGTGGGGGGGGGTGTTAGGGTTATCACTGTTTAGGGTTTTAGGGTTGACGGAACTATGTTTGTCTTACAGTGGACCTATCACACACATCGGACATAGGTCGAGCGTTGGTCTACAAGGGAATCCCTCTGGTAGCATCGATCTGGTCCGTCGACTGGCTCGGCCGACATACTTCGCGCCACATAGCGCATGCATCCATCCACTGAACTGGATCAATGTTGGGTTGGTTTACATGTACATGTACAGGGACCGGAAATGCGCGTGTGAGAGATCGTACTTGCTTGTACATGTACTAATGATCCCTAACTTTCTTCATGGCATCCCATGACCCCATAGAGAATTCATGCATAATGCTTTCCACATGGGGCAAAATTTTGAATGTTTTTACGGTTTCGTGTGTGTGTGTGTGGGTGGGGGGGTTTAGGGTTATCAGGGTTTAGGGTTCAGAGATTTTTGGTTTTTTGGGTTTAGGGTTTAGGGTTGGTTTACAATGGATTCCATCCGGTACCATCGATCCGTTCCATCCACTGGCTGGGCCGACAATCTTCGTGCCACATTGTTCACATTGTCCAATTAACACTTTGTATAGATTTTTGGGTAAAAAATGAACGAAATAATGCAACTAATCTGAGCGTAACGTTTGGCATCTATCAAACCAAGTAGCCACTATTCCTCAAAAAAACCCAGTTAGCCACTAATTGCGCCAAACATATCTCGTAATTACCAACGAAAATGGGTTGACAATTATTTCTGGAAATTCTTGGAATGAATTTATTGCTCTTCCTTTTTTAGAGAAGAATAAGTTACAAATTTGCTAACATAACAAATTTGTTGTTCAAACAAAAACTGCCTCATCGTGTTGTGCCCCAAGACATGGCAGAATATGGTGCCATAACCATTGTTTTTCATCCTAACTCTTGATGATGCTGCTGTACCTGGGAAATCAAGGGATTTATCTGTTTGTTTCCCATGTTCCACATGTGCCTCTGGAGTTGTTACATCACAACGTAGTAAAATAATTTGCGTTCTTTATAAATCCTTGATGTAATGTGCTACTTTACAAATCATCATTATCGTACTATTTGTGTTAGATCAACTATATTGATGTTCGTGGTACTATGTTATGTTCGGGCTACTATGTTATGTTCGAGCTATTTCCTCTTTGCTAAATTTTATTTTGGAAACAAGAAATCAGTTTTCAATTTTATTTGTCCTTTCCAATATATTACAAATGAGCTTTTCCTTGGTCTGGTCATACAAGGCATTAAGCACAAATGACATTGCTTATACAGAAGCTGACTGAAATAATTTGTTAACAACTTCTAATGAGTCATGACCAACAAGTAAACAAATCCCACAACAATTATTGAAAAATAAAATCCCGCGGCCATCAGATTTGCGTGCTTATTCAGATTGATCAACTGCCTTAAGTTATTGTTCATCTTCTTCAATTCCACCTTGAGTTCTGCATCCGCCACCATCAGAGGAACATTGGCATAGCCCTTATTATCCACCGCCGATGGCAGATCTGCCTCTAGGGTTGCCCCGTGCCTCAAATCAATGGGCAAATCAATTAAGCCATCCGTTTGAAGCCTCTCAACGTATTCATCCAGCCACTCAAAATGCTTGCATGTTTTCAGCTTCTAAATAGGGAAGGGAAACCCTAAATCCCAATTCCGAGGAAATAAATATAAATATGGGGTCAGAATTCATAGCAAAAAGACACAACAGAACATAGATTTAACCTTCCCCGCTTCTGGTTTGCTCTCGCATTTCACAAATTCCCGCCCATGGTTTCCATTCTTCTCCGATATGGTTGTCAAACACTTCAGTGGCGTGATGCGTGGGCAGTCGGGGCATCTGGTCATCGGCAGTGAACCATACCGCGGCCATGATGACGGAGAGGCCGAACTGGACATGGACATCTCTCGTCTCTCACCGTCCGCCGGTGACGGCAGGCTTCGTCGCCGGAGAAGAATAACAATTTGGTGGGGCAAGGGAAAGGGAGGCAATGGTGGGCGGCGGCTTGGCACGGGCACGGCGATGGCTCGGGCTTCTGTGATATGTGGTTGGACCCGCGGTCAGTGCACATGTTTTGGAAGCCCCGAAAAGATCACGCTCGTTAAAAAAACATGCATCGAAGCACATTACTTCAAAATAACTAATTAACCCTACAATCACAGATATATACCTTCCCATTATACCGCATATCTACCCTATCCTAACCACCCCCATCTGCCTTGTTTCTCCTCACATAGCCATCGTCGGGATCGCGCCATCGCTTCTCAAGCGACCACGCCGACGCCGGATTAAAAAGGTCTCCTCCACGGCTCCTCCCATCTTTGATTGCAGTGCTGATTATTTTTTCCATTGATTCGACCAAGAAGTCATTTCCGAAGAGATTAGAAAATCCAGGTTTTGCCATAGTTGAGTAGTTCTGGTGTAATTCGAGTACAGGACGTCATGCAAGAGCTTTTTGATTGATAGTTTGTAGTAGTTGATCATACGAACTGGTTCTGAATATTTTTTCATGGACGTATTGTTTCGAATTAGTTGGATGAGGTTGTGGATACAGTTTTCATACTATGGGTATATGTGTTGTTGTAGGGACCATGGTCTCAGAGGCGCATAACAACCGTGCGGAGTACGACAAGTCTTTGCATGAAGCGCGCCGGGAGATCGACTTGAAGGTGCAAAAGGATCGCGATGAGGTAGATAAGAAACTGAAAAAAGAACGTTCATACGTGGAAAGGATGATAAAGGAGGAGCGTGAGGAGTTTTCCTGTAAGATGGCGAAGATGCATCTTGAGATTGAAGAAAAGTATAAGCGGGACTATGAGTACATGGAAAAAAAGTTTGTCCTTGGCTACAAGGAAATGCATCAAACATTGCAGAAGGACCGGAAGCTTGTGGACAGTATTGTATAGACAGAGCGAGTCAAGATGGACGCGTATGTGTTGCAGGCACGTGCGGATATGGACAGTAAGCTGCTACAGGAGCGGTCGGACATGGATTATAAGGCCATGCTGGAGAAGGTCCGCTTGGAAGGACATATGTTAGAAGACCGTGCGATCTCACGGCCACCCCGACAACATGTCTTCAATTATTCTCCCCCTATAAGTATCTCGCACCAATTCTATATATTAAGGACCTACATATTCTATGATACAAACATCTTCAATTTGTGGCAACCTTATGTCGGCGATTGTACGTAGGCTAAGCATCATGAGACGGCACAGTCGCCATTCACTCGAGACATTGCGATAGAGTCACCCGTTCAATGCCACATCAGTCCACCCCAACAACATATCGTCAATTCTTCCCTTGTAAGTACCTCGCAACGATGCATACCCAAGATATGGTATGACCTTTCAAAACTTGTGTGTAAACCCACTGTCGACGTTTCATACGCAGGATAGGAAACCTGTGATGGCAGAGTCCCCAGTCACACCACATGAAGGATACATTCCAGATAACAAGGTGAGAAGGTTTGAGATGGCACAATCCCCAATCACTCCACATGAAGGATACATTCCACAAAAGGAGGTAACATCGCCGCAATGTTGCTATGCACATAAAAAATTATGTTTGCCCCTTTACTCATTGGATGTATTAACTCTGATGTGAGATACTAGGTGCTGGTCATGGAATTTTTTGTTAGTAGGGATAATGAGATGTCACATGTCCCGAGAGCATACTTTGATGAACACCCGGCAGAAGTCAGAATTTTTGAACCCGCCAAAGTGACCTACGATCTCATTATGAGTGAAATGAGAGATACTTTTGGTTGCAAACTGGGAGCAGAACTGTACTACTTCTTACCCGGGTCTGCGTGGAAGCTGCCAGAAGGAATGTTCTTGATTGCAGGACCAGATGATGTACAAAAAATGCTTTCTGATCTGAATGGCAGCAAGACATGTCACCTGTACATTGTGTACAATAGAACTACGGGTTGTTTTCCCGACGATGACATTGATTCAGAGGTTCAAATTTTACATGTTACCTGCATCTAGTTTATGGCTACGTCTTTTTTGAGTTCTTCCTAATACAATTCCTATGGTTTTCTACAGGAAGTGAGAATCCAAGAAATGGAGGGTCTTGCTAGAGAGTGTTGGAGAACGTTGTAGAAAACAAAAATTTTCCTACGATTTCACCAAGATCCATCTATGAGTTCATCTAGCAATGAGTGATCGGATGCATCTACATACCTTTGTAGATCGCGAGCGGAAGCGTTCAAAGAACGGGGATGAGGTAGTCGTACATGACGTGATCCAAATCACCAGAGATCCTAGCGCCGAACGGACGGCACCTCCGCGTTCAACACACCTACGGTCAGTGTGACGTCTCCTCCTTCTTGATCCAGCAAGGGGGAAGGAGAGGTTGATGATGATCTAGCAGCACGACGGCGTGGTGGTGGATGCAGGGCGTCACAACAGCAGGGCTTCGCCGTATACTACGAGAGGAAGAGGTGTAGCATGAGAGAGGGAGGCGCCAAGACTCAAGGTGCAGCTGCCCCCTTCCTCCCCCTCATATATATAGGCTCCCCTAGGGGGGCGCCGGCCCTAGGAGATGAGATCTCCTAGGGGGGGGGGCGGCCAGGGCTGGAGTGGCCCCCAAGGCAAGGTGGGCCCCCCCACCCCTAGGGTTTCAACCCTAGGCGCATGGGGTGGGCCTAGGGTGGCGCACCAGCCCACTATGGGCTGGTTCCCCTCCCCACTTTGGCCCATGGGGCCCTTCGGGATGGGTGGCCCCACCCGGTGGCCCCTCGGGACCCTTTCAGTGGTCCCGGTATAATACCGGTGACCCCGAAACTTGTCCCGATGGCCGAAACAGCACTTCCTATATATAATTCATTACCTCCGGACTATTCCGAAACTCCTCGTGACGTCCGGGATCTCATCCGGGACTCCGAACAACATTCGGGTTACTGCATATACATATCTTCACAACCCTAGCGTCACCGAACCTTAAGTGTGTAGACCCTACGGGTTCGGGAGACGTGTAGACATGACCGAGACGACTCTCCGGTCAATAAACAACAGCGGGATCTGGATACCCATGTTGGCTCCCACACGCTCCTCGATGATCTCATCGGATGAACCACGATGTCGAGGATTCAAACAACCCCGTATACAATTCCCTTCGTCAATCGATATGTTACTTGCCCGAGATTCGATCGTCGGTATCCCAAAACCTTGTTCAATCTCGTTACCGGCAAGTCACTTTACTCGTACCGTAATGCATGATCCCGTGACCAGACACTTGGTCACTTTGAGCTCATAATGATGATGCATTACCGAGTGGGCCCAGTGATACCTCTCCGTCATACGGAGTGACAAATCCCAGTCTTGATCCGTGTCAACCCAACAGACACTTTTGGAGATACCCGTAGCATACCTTTATAGTCACCCAATTACGTTGTGACGTTTGGTACACCCAAAGCACTCCTACGGTATCCGGGAGTTACACGATCTCATGGTCAAAGGAAAGGATACTTGACATTGGAAAACTCTAGCAAACGAACTACACGATCTTGTGCTATGTTTAGGATTGGGTCTTGTCCATCACATCATTCTCCTAATGATGTGATCTCGTTATCAACGACATCCAATGTCCATAGTAAGGAAACCATGACTATCTGTTGATCAACGAGCTAGTCAACTAGAGGCTTACTAGGGACATGTTGGTGTCTATTATTCACACATGTATTACGATTTCCGGATAACACAATTATAGCATGAATAAAAGACAATTATCATGAACAAGGAAATATAATAATAATGCTTTTATTATTCACTCTAGGGCATATTTCCAACAGTCTCCCACTTGCACTAGAGTCAATAATCTAGTTACATTGTGATGAATCGAACACCCATGGTATTCTGGTGTTGATCATGTTTTGCTCTAGGGAGAGGTTTAGTCAACGGATCTGCTACATTCAGGTCCGTATGTACTTTACAAATATCTATGTCTCCATCTTGAACATTTTCACGAATGGAGTTGAAGCGACGCTTGATGTGCCTGGTCTTCTTGTGAAACCTGGGCTCCTTGGCAAGTGCAATAGCTCCAGTGTTGTCACAGAAGAGTTTGATTGGCCCCGATGCATTGGGTATGACTCCTAGGTCGGTGATGAACTCCTTCACCCAAATTGCTTCATGTGCTGCCTCCGAGGCTGCCATGTACTCCGCTTCACATGTAGATCCCGCCACGACGCTCTGCTTGCAACTGCATCAGCTTACTGCCCCACCATTCAAAATATACACGTATCCAGTTTGTGACTTAGAGTCATCCAGATCTGTGTCGAAGCTAGCGTCGACGTAACCCTTTACGACGAGCTCTTCGTCACCTCCATAAACGAGAAACATTTCCTTAGTCCTTTTCAGGTACTTCAGGATATTCTCGACCGCTGTCCAGTCTTCTTTGCCGGGATTACTTTGGTACCTTCCTACCAAACTTACGGCAAGGTTTACATCAGGTCTGGTACACAGCATGGCATACATAATAGAACCTATGGCTGAGGCATAGGGGATGACACTCATCTCTTCTATATCTTCTGCCGTGGTCGGACATTGAGCTGAGCTCAATTTCACACCTTATAACACAGGTAAGAACCCCTTCTTAGACTGATCCATATTGAACTTCTTCAATATCTTATCAAGGTATGTGCTTTGTGAAAGACCTATGAGGCGTCTTGATCTATCTCTATAGATCTTGATGCCTAATATATAAGCAGCTTCTCCAAGGTCCTTCATTGAAAAACTCTTATTCAAGTAGGCCTTAATGCTGTCCAAGAGTTCTATATCATTTCCCATCAAAAGTATGTCATCTACATATAATATGAGAAATGCTATAGAGCTCCCACTCACTTTCTTGTAAACGCAGGCTTCTCCATAAGTCTGTGTAAACCCAAACGCTTTGATCATCTCATCAAAGCGAATGTTCCAACTCCGAGATGCTTGCACCAGCCCATAAACCGAGCGTTGGAACTTGCACACCTTGTCAGCATTCTTAGGATCGACAAAACCTTCCGGCTGCATCATATACAATTCTTCCTTAAGGAATGCCATTTTGACGTCCATTTGCCATATCTCATAATCATAGTATGCGGCAACTGCTAACATAATTCGGACAGACTTCAACTTCGCTACTGGTGAGAAAGTCTCATCGTAGTCAACCCCTTGAACTTGTCGATAACCCTTAGCAACAAGCCGAGCTTTATGGATGGTCACATTACCATCCGCGTCTGTCTTCTTCTTAAAGATCCATTTATTTTCTATGGCTCGCCGATCATCGGGCAAGTCAGTCAAAGTCCACATTTCGTTTTCATACATGGATCCTATCTCGGATTTCATGGCTTCCAGCCATTTGTCGGAATCCGGGCCCGCCATCGCTTCTTCATAGTTCGAAGGTTCACCGTTGTCTAACAACATGATTTCCAAGACAGGGTTGCCGTACCACTCTGGTGCGGAACGTGTCCTTGTGGACCTTCGAAGTTCAGTAGCAACTTGATCTGAAGTTTCATGATCATCATCATTAACTTCCTCTCTAGTCGGTGCAGGCACCTCAGGAACATTTTCTTGAGTTGCGCCATTTTCTGGTTCAAGAGGTAACACTTCATCAAGTTCTACTTTCCTCCCACTTACTTCTTTCGAGAGAAACTCCTTCTCTAGAAAGGATCCATTCTTGGCAACAAAGATCTTGCCTTCGGATCTGAGGTAGAAGGTATACCCAATAGTTTCTTTAGGGTATGCTATGAAGACGCATTTTTCCGACTTGGGTTCGAGCTTTTCAGGTTGAAGTTTCTTGACATAAGCATCGCATCCCCAAACTTTTAGAAACGACAGCTTAGGTTTCTTCCCAAACCATAATTCATATGGTGTCGTCTCAACGGATTTCGATGGAGCCCTATTTAAAGTGAATGCGGCAGTCTCTAAAGCATAGCCCCAAAAAGATAGCGGTAAATCGGTAAGAGACATCATAGATCGCACCATATCTAATAGAGTGCGATTATGACGTTCGGACACACCATTACGCTGAGGTGTTCCAGGCGGCGTGAGTTGTGAAACTATTCCACATTTTCTTAAGTGTGTGCCAAATTCGTGACTCAAGTATTCTCCTCCACGATCTGATCGCAAAAACTTGATTTTTCTGTCACGTTGATTTTCAACCTCACTCTGAAATTCCTTGAACTTTTCAAAGGTCTCAGACTTGTGTTTCATTAAGTAAATATACCCATATCTACTCAAGTCATCAGTGAGGGTGAGAACATAACGATAGCCACCGCGAGCCTCAACACTCATTGGACCGCACACATCAGTACGTATGATTTCCAACAAGTTGGTTGCTCGCTCCATTGTTCCTGAGAATGGAGTCTTGGTCATTTTACCCATGAGGCATGGTTCGCACGTGTCAAATGATTCATAACCAAGAGACCCTAAAAGTCCATCTGCATGGAGCTTCTTCATGCGTTTGACACCTATGTGACCAAGGCGGCAGTGCCACAAGTATGTGGGACTATCATTATCAACCTTACATCTTTTGGTATTCACACTATGAACATGTGTAGCATTACGCTCGAGATTCATTAAGAATAAACCATTCACCATCGGAGCATGACCATAAAACATATCTCTCAAATAAATAGAACAACCATTATTCTCGGATTTAAATGAGTAGCCATCTCGAATTAAACGAGATCCCGATACAATGTTCATCCTCAAAGCTGGCACTAAATAACAATTATTGAGGTTTAAAACTAATCCCGTAGGTAAATGTAGAGGTAGCGTGCCGACGGCGATCACATTGACCTTGGAACCATTCCTGACGCGCATCGTCACCTCGTCCTTTGCCAGTCTCCGCTTATTCCGCAGCTCCTGCTTTGAGTTACAAATGTGAGCAACTGCACCGGTATCAAATAACAAGGAGCTACTATGAGTACTGGTAAGGTACACATCAATTACATGTATATCACATATACCTTTTGTTTTGCCGGCCTTCTTGTCCGCTAAGTATTTGGGGCAGTTCCGCTTCCAGTGACCACTTCCCTTGCAATAAAAGCACTCAGTCTCGGGCTTGGGTCCATTCTTTGGCTTCTTCCCGGCAGCTTGCTTGCCAGGCGCGGCAACTCCCTTGCCGTCCTTCTTGAAGTTCTTCTTACCCTTGCCTTTCTTGAACTTAGTGGTTTTATTCACCATCAACACTTGATGTTCCTTTTTGACTTCTACCTCTGCTGATTTCAGCATAGCAAATACTTCAGGAATGGTCTTTTCCATCCCCTGCATATTCAAGTTCATCACAAAGCTCTTGTAGCTTGGTGGAAGCGACTGGAGGATTCTGTCAATGACCGCATCATCCGGGAGATTAACTCCCAGCTGAGTCAAGCGGTTATGCAACCCAGACATAGTGAGTACGTGCTCACTAACAGAACTATTTTCCTCCATCTTACAGCTGAAGAACTTGTTGGAGACCTCATATCTCTCGACCCGGGCATGAGCTTGGAAAACCATTTTCAGCTCTTCGAACATCTCATATGCTCCATGTCTCTCAAAACGCTTTTGGAGCCCCGGCTCTAAGCTGTAAAGCATGCCGCACTGAACGAGGGAGTAGTCATCAGCACATGTTTGCCAAGCGTTCATAACGTCTTGGTTCTGTGGGACGGGTGGGTCACCTAGCGGTGCTTGTAGGACATAATCTTTCTTGGCAGCTATGAGGATGATCCTCAGGTTCCGGACCCAGTCCGTGTAATTGCTGCCATCGTCTTTCAGCTTGGTTTTCTCTAGGAACGCGTTGAAGTAGAGGACTACGTTGGCCATTTGATCTACAAGACATATTGTAAAATTTTAGACTAAGTTCATGATAATTAAGTTCATCTAATCAAATTACTCAATGAACTCCCACTTAGATAAACATCCCTCCAGTCATCTAAGTATAACATGATCCGAGTTAACTAGGCCGTGTCCGATCATCACGTGAGACGGACTAGTCAACATCGGTGAACATCTTCATGTTGATCGTATCTTCTATACGACTCATGCTCGACCTTTCGGTCTTCTGTGTTCCGAGGCCATGTCTGTACATGCTAGGCTCATCAAGTCAACCTAAGTGTTTGCATGTGTAAATCTGTCTTACACCCGTTGTGTGTGAACGTTGGAATCTAACACCCGATCATCACGTGGTGCTTCGAAACAACAAACTGTCGCAACGGTGCACAGTTAGGGGGAACACTTTCTTGAAATTATTATGAGGGATCATCTTATTTACTACCGTCGTTCTAAGTAAACAAGATGTACAAAAACATGATAAACATCACGTGCAATCAAATAATAAGAGTGACATGATATGGCCAATATCACATAGCTCCTTTGATCTCCATCTTGGGGCTCCATGATCATCTTGTCACCGGCATGACACCATGATCTGCATCATCATGATCTCCATCATCGTGTCTCCATGAAGTTTCTCGCCAACTATTACTTCTACTACTATGGCTAACGCGTTTAGCAATAAAGTAAAGTAATTTACATGGTGTTTCTCAATGACACGCAGGTCATACAAAAAATAAAGACAACTCCTATGGCTCCTGCCGGTTGTCATACTCATCGACATGCAAGTCGTGATTCCTATGACAATAGCATGAACATCTCATACATAACATATAGATCATTCATCATTCATCACAACTTTGGCCATATCACATCACAAAACACTTGCTGCAAAAACAAGTTAGACGTCCTCTAATTGTTGTTGCAAGTTTTACGTGGCTGCAATAGGGTTCTAGCAAGAACGTTTTCTTACCTACGTGAAAGCCACAACGTGATTTGTCAATTTCTATTTACCCTTCATAAGGACCCTTTTCATCGAATCCACTCCAACTAAAGTGGGAGAGACAGACACCCGCCAGCCACCTTATGCAACTAGTGCATGTTGGTCGGTGGAACCGGTCTCACATAAGCGTACGTGTAAGGTTGGTTTGGGCCGCTTCATCCCACAATACCGCTGAAGCAAGATAAGACTAGTAGCGGCAAGAAAGCTGACAACATCAACGCCCACAACAAATTGTGTTCTACTCGCGCAAGAAGAACTACGCATAGACCTAGCTCATGGCGCCACTGTTGGAGAATGTTGCAGAAAACAAAAAAATTCCTACGGTTTCACCAAGATCCATCTATGAGTTCATCTAGCAACGAGTGATCGGATGCATCTACATACCTTTGTAGATCGCGAGCGGAAGCGTTCAAAGAACGGGGATGAGGTAGTCGTACACGACGTGATCCAAATCACCGGAGATCCTAGCGGCGAACGGACGGCACCTCCGCGTTCAACACACGTACGGTCAGCGTGACGTCTCCTCCTTCTTGATCCAGCAAGGGGGAAGGAGAGGTTGATGATGATCCAGCAGCACGACGGCGTGGTGGTGGATGCAGGGCGTCACAGCAGCAGGGCTTCGCCGTATGCTACAAGAGGAAGAGGTGTAGCAGGGGAGAGGGAGGCGCCAAGACTCAAGGTGCAGCTGCCCCCTTCCTCCCCCTCATATATATAGGCTCCCCTAGGGGGGCGCCGGCCCTAGGAGATGAGATCTCCTAGGGGGCGGCGGCCAGGGCTGGAGTGGCCCCCAAGGCAAGGTGGGGCGCCCCCCACCCCTAGGGTTTCAACCCTAGGCGCATGGGGTGGGCCTAGGGGGGTGCACCAGCCCACTATGGGCTGGTTCCCCTCCCCACTTTGGCCCATGGGGCCCTCCGGGATGGGTGGCCCCACCCGGTGGACCCCCGGGACCCTTTCGGTGGTCCCGGTACAATACCGGTGACCTCGAAACTTGTCTGATGGCCGAAACAACACTTCCTATATATAATTCTTTACCTCCGGACTATTCCGAAACTCCTCGTGACATAAGGGATCTCATCCGGGACTCCGAACAACATTCGGGTTACTGCATATACATATCTTCACAACCCTAGCGTCACCGAACCTTAAGTGTGTAGACCCTACGGGTTCGGGAGACATGTAGACATGACCGAGACGACTCTCCGGTCAATAACCAACAGCGGGATCCGGATACCCATGTTGGCTCCCACACGCTCCTCGATGATCTCATCGGATGAACCACGATGTCGAGGATTCAAACAACCCCGTATACAATTCTCTTCGTCAATCGATATGTTACTTGCCCGAGATTCGATCGTCGGTATCCCAATACCTTGTTCAATCTCGTTACCGGCAAGTCACTTTACTCATAACGTAATGCATGATCCCGTGACCAGACACTTGGTCACTTTGAGCTCGTAATGATGATGCATTACCGAGTGGGCCCAGCGATACCTCTCCGTCATACGGAGTGACAAATCCCAGTCTTGATCCGTGTCAACCCAACAGACACTTTCGGAGATACCCGTAGCATACCTTTATAGTCACCCAGTTACGTTGTGACGTTTGGTACACCCAAAGCACTCCTACGGTATCCGGGAGTTACACAATCTCATGGTCAAAGGAAAGGATACTTGACATTGGAAAACTCTAGCAAACGAACTACACGATCTTGTGCTATGTTTAGGATTGGGTCTTGTCCATCACATCATTCTCCTAATGATGTGATCTCGTTATCAACGACATCCAATGTCCATAGTCAAGAAACCATGACTATCTGTTGATCAACGAGCTAGTCAACTAGAGGCTTACTAGGGACATGTTGGTGTCTATTATTCACACATGTATTACGATTTCCGGATAACACAATTATAGCATGAATAAAAGACAATTATCATGAACAAGGAAATATAATAATAATGCTTTTATTATTGCCTCTAGGGCATATTTCCAACAGAGAGTTGACAGAGAAAGACCAAGAACAAATTAAGTTGTATGGTTACATTGATGTTAAAGAGAAAAAGATTGAAGCACATGGGTCGTCGCCAAGCCCGGCACAATCTCCAACGACGCAACGCAAGAGGTCACTGGATTTTGGCAGTGCAGAAGACAATATGGAGTAGGCTCGATTGTTTTTCAACCAGTTTAAGCTTCAAACCAGGATTATTTTGTTGCAAACAAACATTTTTTTCTGTTTCACACTATGTTCGCAAGTATGGTACAATTTATTCATGAGACAATTCTTTGAACAACAATGCATGTGTTTTATGATCAATCATACAGTTGTTTCTGAGTTGTTTGTGAGATGGCATTGCATCTAAAGAAGTTTCCATCTATAAAACTTGGCACGCAGTCGCATTGGAATCGCGTATCACGCGAGAGACCGGCGTCGCACGGGAGCGCGTCGCATGGGAGCTTGTTTTCGGGTAGAAATCATAACATAGTTTGGATAAATAAAGTTCACGTCCGCCACCCGCGCATGCAAACCCACATCGCCGCCATTCCCATGCATGCATGCCTCAGGCGCAGACAACGAGATGGCCCAACGGTCCATCCAGCGACCCAGCAGGTGAGGCTGACGTGGGACAGCCCATCCGAATTAGGCCCAAGCGAGCGTCGGGCCGGGCACATCCCAGGGGTGCAGGGAGTTTAGTCCCACCTCGCCGAGCGAGCGGAGCTAGCACCGGTTTATATAGCGGGCTGAGCTTTCCCTCTCAAGTTCCTTTCTAAAGCGGGCAGCACATTGCCTAACCGTCTTCGTCCCTGCCCTGTGGGGCCTACTTGCTACCTGTTATCACAATCTGACAAGCCTCTGCATCCTGGCCCAATAAATGATTGGGTTACTAGTCATATGCAGGCCGTTGAATTGTGAACTTTAAGCGGCAAGTAGGCGGGCTTTTTTGTCATATTTCATTTTTTGCATTTGTCACCATTATTTCCATTGCAGCCAGTCCATCATGCTGCATTTTGCACTACTAGGAAAAAGGCTATAGATGGAATGGACACTAATGGCGCACCTGTCATGTGGTGCGCCACTACTATATAGCAGTAGCATCACATCACAACCATAAGTGTTCTGCACCAGCATCATAACAATCACATAACTACATAAACAAAAGCAAACTTGTTCATCATTACAAAAGCAAACTTGTTCAACATAACAAAAGCAAACTTTTTCATCATTACAAAAGCAAAGTTGTTCAACATAACAAAAGCAAACTTGTTCAACCACATAACTACAAACTAAGACACATAATACAACAAAGAACTCAATATCCCCAGTAGTAGGGGTCATCCCAATGATCCTCCGCCTCTTGCCATTGCTCCAAACCTTCTTCGACGGTTTTGATTTTCTTCCATGCCTCGTAGGTGACGTACGCATCTTTCGCTGCGTACTCGATGAGGTTGTTTGGCACTGGGCTGTCCCCCCATCGTTTGTGGTCCAATTTCTTGTTGATCTTCCCCTTCATTTCCTTGTAGGATGGGTGGATGAGGCCGGCTGCAAACTCAGCCAAAGACTGCCACTTCTTTCCATTGTTTGGAACTCTCCATTTGCACTGCATGTCGACGTACTTGTCGGGGTTGATCTCCAAACCAGACAACTTCAACTTCTCCTTGTCACCTCCAATGGAGAAGCCAACAAAGGTGTACAGCTTCTTCTCCTGCAGGAGCGGGCGGAGTTCCTTGGGCCTGTATCAAATTAATCTGGTGCATCAAATTCATCTACTTCAAAAACTTCATAAACTACTAATTAGACAGAAACTTCAGAACTAGTATTGCATCTACTTCAGAACTTCAGAACTAGTATTGCATCTACTTCAGAACTATTGCATCTACTTCAGAAACTTCAGAAACTACTAATTAGACAGAAACTTCAGAACTAGTATTGCATCTACTTCAGAACTTCAGAACTATTGCATCTACTTCAGAAACTTCAGAAACTACTAATTAGACAGAAACTTCAAAACTTCAGAACTAGTATTGCATCTACTTCAGAACTTCAGAACTATTTCATCTACTTTAGAAACTTCAGAAACTTCAGAAACTTCAGAACTTCAGAACTAGTATTGCATCTACTTCAGAACTTCAGAACTATTGCATCTACTTCAGAAACTTCAGAAACTACTAATTAGACAGAAACTTCAGAACTTCACAAACTTCAGAACTTCAGAACTAGTATTGCATCTACTTCAGAACTTCAGAACTATTGCATCTACTTCAGAAACTACTAATTAGACAGAGACTTTAGAACTTCAGAAACTTCAGAACTGGATGTTTTTACCATTTGGTTGCCGCGGTGATGTGGTATAACAGGACGAGATCCTCCACGCATAACTGCA
The DNA here is from genome assembly GCA_034509565.1 of Triticum monococcum. Classification (NCBI taxonomy): domain Eukaryota; kingdom Viridiplantae; phylum Streptophyta; class Magnoliopsida; order Poales; family Poaceae; genus Triticum; species Triticum monococcum. The sequence continues at coordinate 496,435,384 of CM067845.1, read as the reverse complement.
GAACTGCAGCCATTTGCGGAGGTTCGTCTTCCCTGGTATACTCGACATCAATGCCGATCGACCGAGAAACCATGCCGCCGAGCCTCCTCCTCATGTCGCGGATCCTCTTGTCGGCTTCGTCTGGATTGCTGGTGCATACGACATCCAGCTTCTCCTTCAGGTGGATATCAACCATGAGCGGCACGGTGTAGTCCTACTTCTGCCCGGGGACCGGAACGTCGTCGTCGACCACCAGCGGCTCCTTGCCAGACGCCTCATCACGGTGATGCTTGGCAGACGGAGGGGAGTTGCTCCATGATGCCTCCGCCATTCTCTTGGCAGACGGAGGGGAGTTGCTCCACGATTCCTCTGCCATTGCCCTCCTAGCCAGCGATTGTAGAGGCAGAGGGGAGTTGCTTGATGGTGGAGGCAGGGGGAGGCAGAGGGAGGAAGATGGAGTGGCAATGGAATGAGGAGGGAGGTAGAGGGAGGAAGATGGAGCGGCAATGGAATAGGAGGGGAGTTACCTGCGTCGTGGTCGTGGGGAGTTGCCAGTGGAGGGGAGACGTGGGGAGTTGCCTCGAAAACTCAAACGCCCTGCCCTTTGGCCCTCGAAAACTCTGGAGGGGAGACGTGGGCCCTTTGGTTTCTCCTGTTTCTGGAACAAAACAAAAAATAACAGCCATATTTTGCTCTAAAATTAATGATCACTGCAACCATATTAGGAGATCAAAAATGGCACCAAAACAGTCACTGCAGCCATCCAAAATGGCACCAAAACAGCACCAAAACAACATCAGCCAAAACAACATCCAGTGGCGCACCAGTAGTGTGCCATTAGAAGGCAAAATCGGTGCGCCACTAGCATGCCTTTTCCTAATAGTGTTGGCAAGAACAAGCTAGAGTTGTACACACCCTGATTTAATGCTGCATTTTCCAAGTTTTTTGTATTTTTTGAATTTTTTTGAATTTATAATGCCCTCTAGACTAACTGCTGAAAACATCGGTCTATGCCTCAAGGGGGCATTGTAAAATTAATTTTTTCAAAATTTTCTTTCATAGACATGTTTGGCACATGTGGGTCATCATGTACAAGAAAATTTGGGTGATTTGGAGGTGGTGGAAAAATTCACCTTTTTTCAAAAACTGGCTTAAGTTAGACCAAATGGTCCCTCCGGAATGCGGGCATTTTTTCGACCACCTCCAAATCACCTCAATTTTGGCACAGATGATCTCTTCCACAAACAAAACTAGGTTTCCAAGTTTTTGTATTTTTTTGAATTTATAATGCCCTCTAGACTGACTGCTGAAAACATCGGTCTATGCCTCAAGGGGGTATTGTAAAATAAAATTTTTTCAAATTTTTCTTTCATAGACATGTTTGGCACATGTGGGTAACCATGTACAAGAAAATTTGGATGATTTGGAGGTGGTGGAAAAATTCACCTTTTTTCAAAAACTGGCTTAAGTTAGACAAAATGGTCCCTCCGGAATGCCGGCATTTTTTCGACCACCTCCAAATCACCTCAATTTTGGCACACGTGATCTCTTCCACAAACAAAACTAGGTGTCCAAGTTTTTGTATTATTTTGAATTTTTTTGAATTTATAATGCCCTCTAGACTGACTGCTGAAAACATCGGCCTATGCCTCAAGGGGGCATTGTAAAATAATTTTTTTCAAAATTTTCTTTCATAGACATGTTTGGCACATGTGGGTCACCATGTACAAGATAATTTGGGACCTGCATGCAAGAGTCGGGGACCTGCATGTGAATAGTGATTCATCAAGGCCTTGACAACTACTGGCACAGCGGCTGCCGCCCGATTTGCATGCAGCGAAGATGAACGTGCATGGAGATTTCTCAAAGATTTCCAAGCACACCCCAGTGGGCCCTGCTTATTTAAAAAATACGTCAGTCATTATTGCTCTGTAAATGAAGAATATGCATGACAACCATAATAAGGGTGAAGAATCATATTCATCCTACAATGAGGACCAACGCTTGCTAAAATCACCTCGATGAAGGTATTTAAGCAGGTAAAGGAGCTGCTCAAGGGGCGAGGTGGGACTATTTTTAGTTAGACGAGAACAACGCGCGAGATCGTACGCGACGTGGGCCGTCCGGAGCTGCAACCTCGAATGGGCCGGTGTTTGGGTCAACGTAGGAAAACGGCCTGCCATGCATGCATGGCGTCGGTAGTCTCGCCTAAACGATGGACACGCACCGAGCCAGCCATGCAGACCGTGGGATCGCGCGGGAGATCTGTCTGGCGGCCGTGTGTGCGTGCAGAAATACATCACAATAATTATTCTACTCGACAATAACAAGTGCTCCATGCTAGCCCTTATTCCTGTTCGAAATACATCATCATTCTTAAAGTTGGACATCAAATGATACACACAGAAAATGGAAACGAAAGATGTCGAACTAATACAGTAACATGGCAGTACAACCGCAATTCACTAAATTACTGTCACGATGAAATAGAATGTAAAGACCACGTCACACAAAGCTGAATGGCACACGACGTTCTCTGGCTCATCGTCGGTTCATGTTGTATGTAGATATCACAGTTCAGCCTCGAGATCCTACACAGAAGAATACAATAAATCACATGGACATCAATTATGAGTAAAACACATGCAAAAAATAAATATGAACATATTTCGTACCAACAGCAATTTAGCGCATATACGTCGATTGTGACCTGGTTTCTTGCAATAGCCACAGATATTCTGTGATCTTGACTTCTTTGTCTTTGCCTGCAGCCTTTTCTTCGGTGCACCTCATCCTGGCACATGCACGGGATCCAGAACCTTATCAACTTTCTCCGAGTGCGGCATCAACGGGCCAAACCTAATGCTGTTATGTTGAGCATTAGTTGACTCCTTGCTGTCAGCTTGTTCAAAACTTGATTGCTTGCCATGATGTTGTGCTTGCAAAAGCATCTTTAGACGGTGATAGTCCTCATCAGAGTGGCATGCCTTGAAATTTGCGGCGTGAATACAATTCCGCAACTCGCGGTACCTCTGCAGGCTTACCGAATAGTCATACATCTGGTTTTTTCTGGTAGGTGCGTATGCACATTTTGCATTCATAGTCCACCTAGTGGGAACGCAACAACCGGGCAGAATTGTTTGTTTTAAAATCCCTAATATGTAAAAAATGTGGGAACATGGTGTGCCTGCGCATTCCATCTTACGGCAAGAACAACTCACCCTGTGCAAAAGACCTCCTTGCTCTTCAGTGCGCACTCCAAACTTTTTATCCATTCTTTCCTGCTTGGACACAACATAAGTGGAATCTTCTGATCCATCTAGTATCTCTCTGATCTAACATTTGCTGACAGCATCTATGCTCCATAAGACCATCTTAAAGACACTAGGTGTGAAAACTGTTGCGGCGTGTTTCTCAAGCGGTGAAGCATTTTCCTCTGTAAATGGAATGGACTGCAAGGCTTCGACGTCATGGAGAGCTTCGTTAATCCGCCGCGACGCAAGGCAACGCTCATAGTGCTCTAGCATTTCAAACAACGACATCTTACCCTCAAGATGCGTATGTAGTACAGAGTTCAAGCTCTCACTCCTTTGATTGCTGTTCAATCCTAGGAAACAACGCCCCTCAAGATATGGAGCACACCACAACTTTCTCATCTGATACATCTGATGCAGCCAAGACTCCTCACAGGTTACTTTATTCCATTTTAAGAATTGTATCCATTTTATCTCATGCTCTTCAATGGAAGAAGTATCATAAATGAAAGATCTGAATTCCTCCTTTACGTCATCATCATGCAGATGGCGTACAATGTTCTGTTGAATGTGCCATATACATAGTCTATGGTTTGAGTCTGGCAAGACCACCCTTATTGCTCTCTGCATTGCAAGGTCCCCATCTGTGATCACAGATATCGGATGCTTCTGTGCCATGCAATCAGAAAAGGTCCGCAACATCCACTCATATGCCTGGCTTGTTTCATGAGAAATTATACCACAGCCAAAAATAACAATGCTGCGGTGGTGATTCAACCCGACAAACGGCACGAATGGCAGATTGTATTTGTTGGTTCTGTATGTGCTATCGAAAACAATGACGTCTCTGAAAGCCTCGTAGTCAAGTCGCGACTGACTATCAGCCCAGAACAGTCCCTTTAGATGGCCATGCTCGTCTACCAAGTACTTGAAGAAAAAAAAATCCACATCTCGCTCTCGCCTCGCCATCATGTGCATGGTCACCGTATTAGCATCACCGGCACTGATTGTCTCCTGCTTATTAGCATGGCAGAAATTATAAACGCCCCTCTTTATGCATCCAACCTTATCAAATCCACCGTATTGAAAGCACAAAATATCCATAATACGGTATTTGCGGATCCCACATTTTTTCATGTCCGCAATGTCCGCTTTCTGCTCATCGCTAATTCGTCTGTGCGAACACAGCTGACAAGAAAGATCCCGTGGGGCTAGAGGATGTCTGTGCTCATCGATGAAATCCTTGACAAACCACCGACCGGTTTCCTCCTGTCTCGTAATGACCAATTTAGCATTACACCCAACACGAGTTAAACTTCGTGGCCTCCTCTTTCTATCTTCCATCTTTCTTTTCATGTGCTTCTCTTCGCGAAACCCTTGATGACTACACACAATTTTCCTTAAAATTATGTATTTGTTGGATCCATCCCACTCAACGTAGCTTTTCCTTGCACTAAAACCTTTTTCAAGAGCATATTTGTTGTAGAATTCATAGCCTTTAGCCTCACTATCAAACATCTTGCTGACAACATTTAGATACTCGAACATACTCTCATCACTTGCATACGCCATGTCTTCCTGCATATGCCATGTGAGGGAAACCAATCATCAACATCTTTCTGTTTATCAATGTTGCAGGTGTAAAATAGCTCATAGGCAAAGACAAGTGCATGGAAAAGACTTTGCTCGTTTGACATGTGAGGGAAACCAATCATCAATGTCCAACAAGTAGTATTTCATCTTCCTTTAAACTATATTTCATGCACTATGCAAACCTAAAGTGATGATGACTTTAATAAACGAAATTAAGTGAACTATGGAACCAGTATCTCATCTTCCTTTAGTATATCTCATCTCAAACGTCAAGTAAGTCACTTTTTTTCTGCGGTACCAAAGGAAGTAAGCAATGCCCTCAACATCTTACTTAAACAAACATGATGCGATTAGCTCAAGAGAAACTATGCCATGATGAAGCTTTCCATTCGTTGTTCTAGTCCGTACCCGGATCTTGTGGGGTTGAGGTTGTACTGCATGCACAGTGGAGGGGCGCAACGGCCAAGAGAACGAGCAGAACGCCAAGACGAATTCATACCTTAAGGATGGTACGCGCGAAGAGATGGGATCGCCCGCCGCGGTCGCCGCCGATTTAGCCGGCGCAGATCCGGCCTTCTTCTTCTTCGGTGATGGTGTGGGGGGCTGGGGTTGGTTGGGTGGAGGACGAGGATGATGAATTTATTCCTCTCGCCGGACAGGTCGATGACGGAGAAGGTCAGGACCGGCGACGAATAGATCGGAGGAGGATTCTGAACTGCATCGAGTAGACATGGATCTGGTCCTCAGGTGATCGGTTCAAGAAAAGATATTCCCCCCTGGACCATTATGCCCTTATCGCAGTTAACATATTAAATTTAATCAATTAAAATTCCCCGCAAGATCTAACAGCTAATAAAAATCAGACGTGATCAGACATGTAAGTACTGCTAAGTACTCCGAGTACTAACCCAATCACCGTAAAACAGCTCTAGAAGGAAAGCATGGGCCACATCATGGACATCGACTATTTGCCAGATCGTATCATTCAACCCATTAGGACCTCTTGTAATAAATTTTTCAGCACTCCCAGCAGTCAATAATAAATAATAAATAGATCTCTAACATGCAATTAAGAGGACGGGGTAAAAATATTTGTGCACAAACAGAAGAAGCAATGTAAGACATTATTAAGACTCGCAATATTAGTACAATCATATTTATCAAAAAAAGGGTTTCCCCAGCTTTATTATATTATATGTGGGGGAAGAGGATTCAGGGGGTGGAAGTGTGGTAGGTGGGGCCACGCACACTCGCCCTCCTTTATTCACCGTTTTGGTCTATTGATTTTTTTTGAAAGATCCAGCATAGCTGGCTTTTCATGTTGATCATAGCAGGGAGCAGTGGGAAAATTTGAAATACATGGAGGTGATCAGAGGATCACAAGGATTAATGGAAAAAGAATGGAAAACAACAAAGGGGAGGAAAACAGCAGGTCCTTCAGCCTATCCCCTCTGGTGGCAGCGTGAATGGGTGCATCAGACATGTTGCACCGGCCTGCCTCCATAACTCAATGCCTCGCCTGATGGCCTGCAAAATCTCTCTAGCAGATGCCACTTTGCCCCTGAAAGTGCAGTCGTTCCGGTGCCTCCAAATTTCCCAAGTTGCAAGCATCATGAGCGATTTTATGCCCTTTCTGAACTCCGGTTTTGTGCCCTCGACAATGCTCGTGATCCGGTCGGTGCTGCTTTGGGCTAGACGATCAGATTGGCCATTCAGAGCTTCACAACCCTTCCAAACCGAGATGCTGTTCCAGATTGTGATCGTGAAAGGGCAGGACCAGAAGATGTGGTCGGACGTCTCAAGGTTCCTGATACAGAATTGACACAAATATGCGTTGGGCCACCCTCTTCGCTGCAGTCGATCGTTGCACCAGAGCCTATTCAGCAGCAACAGCCAGAAGAAGATCTTCAGTTTCCCGGGTGCCCAAGCCTTCCAGATGAGCTGTGGATATGGGGAGGTGGTGTTTGCTTGGAATTGCGCTCGATACGCCGAAGCAGCAGTGTAGCAGCCACAGGCCTCCAAGTTCCATCGGATCTCGTCACTCGTGTCTGAACTGAGATTTATAGGCAGCAGTCGCAACAGTCCTGCCAGGGCGATGCAGTCATGGACTATCTGATCTGTCTGCCTGTGCGATAGGTCTAGGATCCATCGATCATCGCGTATGGCATCAGCAACTGACCTGTTCTTCCTCCTGGAGTGTTTATATAGGTCTGGGAAAAGGAGGTGTAGCGCGCCTGCCTGGTGCCAGGAGCAGGTCCAAAACCTGGTCGTCTGTCCATTGCCAAGCATGACCGAAGTCGCCGCGCTAAAGAACAGCCGATTGGAGGCAGTGCACGGCACCTCCATGCCCACCCATGGTTTGTCTGGGTGCTTCCAGGTTTGCCATGGCCATCGTTGCCGCAGGGCCTGGCCAAAACACTTGAGGTTGAGGATGCCAAGTCCTTGTTTATCCAAGGGTGTGCATACCTTACTCCAATTTACTTTACACTTGCCTCCGGATAGCTCATCCTCTTGTGCCCACAGGAAGCGTCGTCTGACTTTGTCAATTTCTTTGAAGAATTTCTTGGGCATACGAAGAACTGTCATAGCAAACGCTGGGATTGCAGTGAGCACGGCTCTGACGAGGACCCGTCGACCAGCAATGGACATGAGCCTGCCCTTCCACCCAGCTAGCCTTGCTTTGATTCGGTCCAGGACAAACTGCAGGTGAACGAGTCTCGTTCTTGTCAGAGTTAGCGGGAGGCCTGAATACTTTAGCGGGAAATCTGTGATGGCACCTCCAAAGCTCTGCAGAACTTGTTGAACATCCACCTCCTCGCATCTGATTGGGGTTGCTGTTGATTTCTGCCTATTGATCCTCAGGCCCGTGGCCTCTCCAAACAACTTTAGTATGGTGGTGAGCACCTCCATATCTTCTTTAACTGGGTTCATAAAGACAACTGCATCATCTGTGTACAGACTGACCCTGAGTTTCAGTTCCCTCCTTGGCAATGGCTGCATCATTTGTTGCTGAACCGCTGCATCGATTAGGTGTTGCAACGGGTCAATGGCCAGGATAAATAGCAGCGGGGACAGTGGGTCGCCCTATCGGAGCCCCTTGCGGTGTCTGATCCTCCTCCCTGGCACTCCATTAAGCAAAACTTCCGAGTGCGATGATGCCAATAACCAGGCAATCCAGTCTCTCCATCTGGCACTGAAACCTAACTCCTGCAACAGCTCCAGCAAATATTCCCAGGACACGCTGTCAAAGGCTTTGGAGATGTCCAATTTGAGCAGCATAGCTGGGGTTTTGGAACGGTGCAGAGCCCGCACACCATTCTGAACATAGAGAAAGCTGTCTTGTATACACCTGGTCTTCAGGAATGTTGACTGAGCGGGAGAGATGAGCGTATTGATAACTTTGGACAGCCGTATTGATAGCACCTAGTAACCAGCTTTGCAAAGGAGTGGATTAGACTGATGGGGCGAAAATCGGCCATCCGCACAGCCCCATCCTTTTTTGGCAGCAGAGCTACAAAGGCCGTGTTCAAAGCAGCTAGATTCCCGCCAGCTAGACGATAGAATTGGTGAAATGCCGCCATGATGTCAGCACTGATGATCGGCCAGCAGGTCATGAAGAAAGTCCCACTGAAACCATCCGGGCCTGGCGCCTTTTCTGCTGGTGACTGCATGATCGCTGCCCAGACCTCTCCCTTCGAGAATGGATTGTCCAGCTGATGAAGCTATGTACCTAGGGTAGGGGCACGGACCTATCCTAAAGAGCCCTACCCGAGGACATCCCTAGAAGATGTCACCTTTCAATCGACTTGAAGGTATCCCACTCGACAGGTTGAAGACACTCGACCAAGAAGCTGTCACTCGACCAAGAAGCCAACCACTCGACTGCCAGAAGACCTAAAGTCACTCCGTAGGCAAACGGTCGGCTATTAAGTAGTCTTTATGGTCATTATAGCACTTTATTAGGGGCGTTACCAGTAACGCCCAACCTTAAATGTACCTAAACCCCTGCATTACTGAGGGCAGGAGGGGGGCGGCGAACTCTATATAAGCCACCCCCCTCCTCAGTAAGAAGGGTTCGCACCCCTGTTATCTACACACACATAATCCAATCGACCGCCTCTGGGCACCGAGACATAGGGTTGTTACTTCCTCCGAGAAGGGCCTGAACTCGTAAACATTGTGTGCCTACAACTTCCCAATAGCTAAGATCTAGCCTCTCCATACACACACCCCTACATTACTGTCAGACTTAGAACCACGACAGTTGGCGCCCACCGTGGGGCAGGAGTCTTAGCGCCTAATTGGAGAAGTTGTGATTTTTCCGATCCATTTGATCATGGTTTCCTGCGGAGTTTTGGTAGAGGGCCGCGAGATCTGTCCCGGCGCGCTCACCTTCATCGCCGACGACTCCGCCTGGCTTCAGGAGGCGCCGCTCAACATCGACGCGCTCCCTGTCCGCGGTGCGACGCACTTCCGCGCATGCATTCGTGGCGTCCTCCTGCGGCAGCCGTCGACCCAATATTGGTCGGCCCCCGTGTCGTCTCCCCGCCCCGTCTCCCACCAGCGCAAGCGCTCAGGTCGGTCGAGACTCCAGCAGTGGGTGAGGCACGCCGTGGCCCGCCAGTCGGCGGCCCCACAAGTCGCGGCAATCGAGCCTGACGAATCCCTCTGTGGCCTGTTCGACTGGCTCCGCGGAGACCGCATCCGAGTGCGACAGCAGCGACCCTTTGGCTGAGGTTCTGGCGGTCGAGGGGACACACAGTCCTCCCGGATTCCCTCGCGCTGATGGAGGCGCAGGCGGGGGCGACCCGTCGCGTCCCCATGACGAGTACCTCCCCGAGCCTCTCACGTCATTGTAGCGAGAGGAGCTCCGCCGCCGGAACATGGACGCGCTGCACACTCCTATCGTTGGGGAAACCCCTGAGGCCCGGGCCTTGGAGGACGCGCGCTTGGCTAACCTGGCCGAGCGCACTCGACTGGAGAATCTACAGCGAATACTCGACGAGCAAGCGCGTCAGCGAGCTCCCGAGTCTAGTCGACGACAGCAAGCTCCCGAGTCCAGTCGACGTTAGCTCTTCCCACAGCCGCAGGTATACCGAACCCCAGTTCAGAATTTGGCCGCCGCGGCCCGTATAGCGGAGTCAATTCAGCCCTCCCAGTCGGAGGCTGGCAGGGGCCTATTGCAGATCAGAGCGTTGCTCCGAGCGGCGGGAAACCAGAATTCCGCCGTTTCTCAGTCGCGGAACAGGATCCACAATCAATCCGTCGCAACAGAAACAGTCCAGTCGGCTCACAGCCCAAGATCACCCCCGAGGCGTGAGGGACGTGGAGACCGGCACAATTAGTATAGAAGAAATGAGCAGTATGATCACCGCCCCGACCATGATGATCGACGTCGAGTGCCAACCCCTCCCCCGAGGAGTGGGTCGTATGCGCCTCGACATCGAGACGACAGGCGCCCCCATAATGTTGGGCATAGGATTCCAGTCGACCCCAGGGACCCAGGCTTTGACGCGAGATCCATCCTCGTTCAAGGTTTGGTTGACAGGAACAGGGCTCATGGAGAGGGCCACAACAGAGATGCGTCCGCCGGCAGCAGGGTACATGCTTTGGGGCCAGAATGTTTCAGTCGAGCCATCAGGGCCGCAGTGATTCCTCCCAACTTCAGGCTAGCGACTGGAGTCAGCAAGTTCACCGGTGAATCCAAGCCTGACACTTGGCTTGAAGATTACCGAGTGGCTGTACAGATTGGCGGTGGCAATGGTGAGGTGGCCATGAAGCATTTGCCTCTCATGTTAGAGGGCTCAGCCAGAGCGTGGTTAAATCAGCTGGCACCCAGCAGCATCTACACTTGGGAGGACCTCTCCCGAGTGTTCGTCACAACCTTTGAGGGAACGTGCAAGCGACCTGCAGGCCTTACAGAGTTGCGGTCTTGCGTGCAGAAACCGAATGAAACCCTGAGGGATTACATCCAGAGGTGGATCACATTGCATCACACAGTTGAGAATGTGCCAGACCACCTAGCAGTTTGTGCCTTCAAGGAAGGCGTTAAGTACAGGGAATTAAATCTGAAGTTCGGTCGAACTGGGGAGATGTCTCTGAATCGGATGATGGAGATCGCCACCAAGTACGCTAATGGTGAAGACGAAGACCGACTCCGAAGTGGCAAACTCAAATCAGTTGCCCAAGAAACCGGAGGAAACTCCAGTCGGAAGCAGAAGCAGAAGGCCGAGCCAGCCGCTCCCGGGGAGGCCCTGGCCGTGGCCCAAGGAAACTTCAAGGGGAAACCCAAGGGCACCTGGAAGCCCAAGAAAGTCAAGGATCAGGATGGGAATGATGTTTTGGACCTGCCATGTCACATCCACACCAAGAAAGACGAAGAGGGTAAATTTATTTACCCAAAGCATACCACTCGACAGTGTCGGCTCCTGATCCAGCAGTTCCAGGGCAAGCAGCCCAAAGATAAGGAAAAAGAGCCAGACAGGATTGAGGACAAGGAAAACAGTGACGATGGATACCCCCAAGTCAATTCCACCTTGATGATTTTTGTTGATGTCAAAAGCAAGAGTCGACTGAAAGTCATTAACCGTGAGGTGAACATGGTTGCCCCGGCAACACCCAGTTACCGGAAGTGGTCTCAGACTGCCATCAAATTCGACCAGTCTGATCACCCGACGCACATTGCCACCCCTGGGAGGCAAGCTTTGGTGGTCGACCCAGTTGTCCAAGGCACTCGATTGACCAAGGTATTGATGGATGGCGGCAGTGGCCTGAACATACTGTACACTGAAACTTTGAAAGGAATGGGCATTCCAATGTCCAGACTCAGTACCAGTAACATGAGCTTCCACGGAGTCATTCCTGGGAAGAAAGCCAAGTCACTCGGCCAGATTGCTCTTGATGTGGTGTTTGGTGATTCAAAGAATTAACGCAAGGAAAAGTTGACATTCGAGGTTGTGGACTTCCAGAGTGCTTATCATGCCATTTTGGGCAGGCCAGCTTACGCACGCTTCATGGCTCGACCATGTTACGTGTATCTCAAACTGAAGATGCCTGGCCCCAAAGGTGTGATCACTGTTACAAGCAACCGAAAGGAAGCAGAAGAGTGTTTTCAGAAGGGATCAAAGATCGCTGATGCTCAGATGGCAGTGGTCGAGCTGCAGGAGTACCAAAAGACTGCCGATCAGAGTGAATTGCTGCGAGCCAAGAAGCCTGCTTCAGAATCAGCTTTTCAGTCATCTGGTGAAACAAAGACAGTCCACATTCACCCGACCGACCCCGACGCTGCTCCGACTTACATCTCGATGACGCTCAACTCCAAATAGGAAGAAGCGCTCATCCAGCTCCTCCGTGAGAACTGGGACATCTTCGCATGGAAACCCTCTGACATGCCTGGAGTTCCCAGAGGGCTGCCTGAGCACCGTCTACGAGTCGACCCAAAATTCAAGCCTGTGAAGGAACATCTTCGATGGTCCGCCGTCCAGAAGAAGCAAGCCATTGGCGAGGAGGTGGCTCGGCTCTTAGCAGCGGAGTTCATCCGAGAGATTTACCACTCCGAGTGGCTCGCCAATGTCGTCATGGTCCCCAAGAAGGACAAGTCACTAAGCATGTGCATTGATTTCAAACATATCAATCGGGCCTGCCCGAAAGATCATTTTCCTCTCCCTCGCATCGACCAAATAGTCGACTCGACTGTGGGGTGCGAGAGGTTGTCTTTTTCTAGATGCCTATTCCGGGTACCATCAGATCCGTCTGTATGGGCCCGACGAGATCAAAACAGCTTTCATCACTCCATTCGGATGCTTCTATTACGTCACCATGCCGTTCGGCCTCAAGAACGCCGGAGCCACATTCATGAGGATGATTCAGAAGTGTTTACTCACTCAAATCAGTCGGAATGTGGAGGCATACATGGATGATATTGTGGTCAAGTCCCGGAAAGGTTCCGACCTGCGGACTGACCTTGCTGAAACCTTTGCCAACCTCAGCAGATATGATATCAAGCTCAATCCATCAAAGTGCACATTCGGAGTTCCAGGTGGAAAGTTACTCGGTTTTCTCGTTTCCGAACGGGGGATCAACGCCAATCCTGAGAAAGTTGGCACCATACTCCGGATGAAGCGTCCTGTAAGCGTGCACGATGTCCAAAAGCTTACAGGCTGCTTGGCCGCCTTAAGTCGATTCATTTCTCGTCTTGGTGAAAAGGCGTTGCCTCTTTACCGACTGATGAAGAAATCTGACAAGTTCGAGTGGACTCGAGAAGCTGACGCAGCATTCGCAGAGCTCAAAGCTCTGCTCTCCACCCAGCCGGTGCTCGCTGCCCCAGTCAGCAAAGAACCTCTCCTGCTTTACATTGCAGCCACAGGACAAGTTGTCAGTACAGTACTTACGGTCGAGCGGGAAGAAGAAGGAAAGGCCTTCAGAGTTCAGCGCCCAGTTTATTATGTGTCTGAAGTTTTGACCCCTTCAAAACAAAGATACCCCCATTACCAGAAGCTTGTATATGGGATTTACATGACCACAAAGAAGGTTGCACATTACTTCTCTGACCACTCCATTACAGTCGTCAGCGACGCCCCACTGTCAGAGATTTTGCACAACAGAGATGCAACTGGTCGAGTGGCCAAGTGGGCGATTGAACTCCTTCGCTTAGATATCAAGTTTGAGGCAAAGAAGGCTATCAAGTCCCAAGCAATCACAGATTTCATCGCCGAGTGGATTGAACAGCAACTTCCGACACAAATTCACTCGGAACACTGGACCATGTTCTTCGATGGATCTAAGATGCTTAATGGTTCCGGTGCTGGGGTAGTCCTAGTCTCCCCCTGAGGAGATAAGCTCAGACATGTTCTCCAGATTCACTTCGATTCCTCCAATAATGAAGCAGAGTATGAAGCACTTTTGTATGGGTTGCGCATGGCCATTTCACTCGGCGTCCGTCGCCTCATGGTCTATGGCAACTCAGATTTGGTGGTTAATCAAGTGATGAAGGAGTGGGATGTCAGGAGTCTGGCAATGACTGGTTATTGCAATGCAGTGCGAAAGCTAGAAAAGAAATTCGAGGGGTTAGAGCTTCATCACATCCCCCGACTAAAAAATCAAACAGCTAGCGATTTGGCAAAGATAGGCTCCAAGAGAGAAGCCATTCCCAGCAACGTATTCCTCGAACACATTCACTCGCCGACAGTCCAAGAGGATCCTTTCATAGAAGAAGCCCCGCAGCCGAAAAGTGCCACAGATCCGACTAAAGTCGAAGTTCCTGCGGTGGTCGACCTAATCATGGAAGTCTTGGCGATCACTACCGACTGGATGGTACCGTACATCGCGTATATCCTAAGGAAAGAACTCCCAGAGGACGGAACAGGCTCGACAGATCGTCCGCCGATCCAAGGCCTTCACAGTCATAAAAGGACAGTTGTATAGAGAAAGCGCGACTGGAATCGGGCAGAAGTGCATAACTCCAGAAGAGGGTCGGATAATCCTTGATGATATCCACTCGGGGACCTGTGGTCACCATGCGTCCTCTAGGACCATTGTGGCTAAAGCATACCGAGCGGGTTTTTACTGGCCAAGAGCAAATGAGATGGCAAAGGAGATAGTCGACAAGTGTGGAGGGTGCCAGTTCTACTCCAACATGTCACACAAGCCTGCATCAGCCCTGAAGACCATTCGACTCGTCTGGTCCTTTGCTGTCTGGGGTCTGGACATGGTTGGTCCACTGAGGACAGGCAGGAGCAGCTTCACGCATGTGCTCGTGGCAGTCGACAAGTTTACCAAATGGATTGAAGCTAAGCCTATCAAGAATCTCGATGCTTGCACTGCTATCAGTTTCGTCAGAGGGTTAACATTCAGATATGGAGTCCCGCATAGCATCATCACTGAGAATGGGTCAAACTTTGATTCAGACAAGTTCAGAGCTTTTTGCGCCTCTCAAGGCACACGTGTCGACTACGGATCGGTCGCCCATCCCCAGTCGAATGGACAAGCTGAGAGAGCAAATGGTCTGATTCTCAAAGGACTAAAGCCTCGACTGATGCGTGATCTCAAGCACGCGGCAGGCGCTTGGGTCGACGAACTCCCATCAGTTCTATGGGGATTAAGGACCACCCATAACCGGTAGACTGGAAGAACTCCATTCTTTCTGGTTTATGGAGCCGAAGCAGTTCTGCCGAGTGACCTTCTTCATAACGCACCCCGAGTCGAACTTTACACCGAAGATGAAGCAGAACAGGCCCGGCAAGACGTAGTCGACCTCTTAGAAGAAGAGAGGAAGATGGCCATGATCAGATCGACCATTTATCAGCAAGACTTGCGCCGGTTTCACACCCGGAATGTGAAGAGTCGAGCCTTCCAAGAAGGAGATCTGGTCCTCCGAGTGGATCAACAGAAACCACACAAGCTTGCTCCTACTTGGGAAGGCCCCTTCATTGTCACCAGAGTCCTCCACAATGGAGCATACCACTGTTGGGGAACGTAGTAATTTCGAAAATTTTCCTACGCACACGCAAGATCATGGTGATGCACAGCAACGAGAGGGGAGAGTGTTGTCTACGTACCAACGCAGACCGACTGCGGAAGCGATCACACAACGTAGAGGAAGTAGTCGTACGTCTTCTTCCTGATCCGACCGATCCAAGCACCGTTACTCCGGCACCTCCGAGTTCTTAGCACACGTTCAGCTCGATGACGGTCCTCGGGCTCCGATCCAGCAAAGCGTCGAGGAAGAGTTCCGTCAGCATGACGGCGTGGTGACGATCTTGATGTACTACCGACGCAGGGCTTCGCCTAAGCACTACAACGGTATGATCGAGGTGGAATATGGTGGCAGGGGGCACCACACACGGCTAAGGAACGATCTCAAGGATCAACTTGTGTGTCTTGGGGTGTCCCCTGCCCCCGTATATAAAGGTTGGAGGAGGGGGGCTGGCCGGCCAGAGAGAGGGAGGCGCAGGGGGAGTCCTACTCCTACCGGGAGTAGGACTCCCCCCTCCAATCCTATTCCAACTAGGACTCTCAAGGGGGAAAGGAGAGAGAGGGGGGCCGTCCCCTTCTCCTAGTCCTACTAGGACTTGGGTAAGGGGGGGGCGCGGCCAGCTGTGGCTTCCCCTTTTCTCTTTTCCACTAAGGCCCAATAGGCCCATTAGTCTCCCGGGGGGTTCCGGTAACCCTCCCGGTATTCCGGTAAAATCCCGATTTCACCCGGAACACTTCCTATGTCCAAACATAGGCTTCCAATATATCAATCTTTACGTCTCGACCATTTCGAGACTCCTCGTCATGTCCGTGATCTCATCCGGGACTCCGAACAACCTTCGGTACATCAAAATGCATAAACTCATAATAACTGTCATCGTAACGTTAAGCGTGCGGACCCTACGGTTCGAGAACAATGTAGACATGACCGAGACACGTCTCCGGTCAATAACCAATAGCGGGACCTGGATGCCCATATTGGCTCCTACATATTCTACGAAGATCTTTATCGGTCAGACCGCATAACAACATACGTTGTTCCCTTTGTCATCGGTATGTTACTTGCCCGAGATTCGATCGTCGGTATCCAATACCTAGTTCAATCTCGTTACCGGCAAGTCTCTTTACTCGTTCCGTAATACATCATCTCACAACTAACATATTAGTTGCAGTGCTTGCAAGGCTTATGTGATGTGCATTACCGAGAGGGCCCAGAGATACCTCTCCGACAATCGGAGTGACAAACCCTAATCTCGAAATACGCCAACCCAACATCTACCATTGGAGACACCTGTAGTACTCCTTTATAATCACCCAGTTACGTTGTGACGTTTGGTAGTACCCAAAGTGTTCCTCCGGTAAACGGGAATTGCATAATCTCATAGTTATAGGAACATGTATAAGTCATGAAGAAAGCAATAGCAACATACTAAACGATCGTGTGCTAAGCTAATGGAATGGGTCATGTCAATCAGATCATTCAACTAATGATGTGACCTCGTTAATCAAATAACAACTCTTTGTTCATGGTTAGGAAACATAACCATCTTTGATTAACGAGCTAGTCAAGTAGAGGCATACTAGCGACACTCTGTTGGTCTATGTATTCACACATGTATTATGTTTCCGGTTAATACAATTCTAGCATGAATAATAAACATTTATCATGATATAAGGAAATAAATAATAACTTTATTATTGCCTCTAGGGCATATTTCCTTCAGTCTCCCACTTGCACTAGAGTCAATAATCTAGTTCACATCGCCATGTGATTTAGCAGCAATAGTTCACATCACCATGTGATTAACACCCATAGTTCACATCGTTATGTGACCAACACTCAAAGGGTTTACTAGAGTCAGTAATCTAGTTCACATCTCTATGTGATTAATACCCAAAGAGTACTAAGGTGTGATCATGTTTTGCTTGTGAGATAATTTTAGTCAACGGGTCTGTCACATTCAGATCCGTAAGTATTTTGCAAGTTCTATGTCTACAATGCTCTACACGGAGCTACTCTAGCTAATTGCTCCCACTTTCAATATGTATCCAGATTGAGACTTAGAATCATCTGGATCAGTGTCAAAAACTTGCATCGACGTAACCCTTTACGACGAACCTTTTTGTCACGTCCATAATCGAGAAACATATCCTTATTTCACTAAGGATAATTCTGACCGCTGTCCAGTGATCTACTCCTAGATCACTATTATACTCCCTTGCCAAATCAGTGCAGGGTATACAATAGATCTGGTATACAGCATGACATACTTTATAGGACCTATGGCCAAGGCATAGGGAATGACTTTCATTCTCTTTCTATCTTCTGCCGTGGTCGGGCTTTGAGTCTTACTCAACTTCACACCTTATAATACAGGCAAGAACTCTTTCTTTGACTGCTCCATTTTGAACTACTTCAAAATCTTGTCAAGGTATGTACTCATTGAAAAAACTTATCAAGCGTCTTGATCTATCTCTATAGATCTTGAAGCTCAATATGTAAGCAGCTTCACCGAGGTCTTTCTTTGAAAAACTCCTTTCAAACACTCCTTTATGCTTTACAGAATAATTCTACATTATTTCCGATCAACAATATATCATTCACATATACTTATCAGAAATGCTGTAGTGCTCCCACTCACTTTCTTGTAAATACAGGCTTCACCGCAAGTCTGTATAAAACTATATGCTTTGATCAACTTATCAAAGTGTATATTCCAACTCCGAGATGCTTGCACCAGTCCACAGATGGATCGCTGGTGCTTGCACATTTTGTTAGTACCTTTCGGATTGACAAAACCTTCTAGTTGCATCGTATACAACTCTTCTTTAGCAAATCCATTAAGGAATGCAGTTTTGTTTATCCATTTGCCAGATTTCATAAAATGCGGCAATTGCTAACATGATTCGGACAGACTTTAAGCATAGATACGAGTGAGAAAATCTCATCGTAGTCAACACCTTGAACTTGTCGAAAAACCTTTTGCGACAATTCTAGCTTTTTAGATAGTAACACTACCATCAGCGTCCGTCTTCTTCTTGAAGATCCATTTATTTTCTATGGCTTGCCGATCATCGGGCAAGTCAACCAAAGTCCATACTTTGTTCTCATACATGGATCATATCTCAGATTTCATGGCTTCAAGCCACTTTGAGGAATCTGGGCTCACCATCGCTTCTTCATAGTTCGTAGGATCATCATGATCTAGTAGCTTGACTTCCAGAACAGGATTACCGTACCACTCTGGCGCGGATCTTTACTCTGGTTGATCTACGAGGTTCAGTAGTGTCTTGTTCTGAAGTTTCATGATCATCATCATTAGCTTCCTCACTAACTGGTGTAGGTGTCACAGAAACATTTTGTGATGTACTACTTTCCAATAAGGGAGCAGGTACAGTTACCTCGTCAAGTTCTACTTTCCTCCCACTCACTTCTTTTGAGAGAAACTCCTTCTCCAGAAAGTTTCCGAATTTAGCAACAAAAGTCTTGCCTTCGGATATGTGATAGAAGGTGTATCCAACAGTTTCCTTTGGATATCCTATGAAGATGCACTTCTCCAATTTGAGTTTTGAGCTTATCAGGATGAAACTTTTTCATATAAGCATCGCAACCCCAAACTTTAAGAAACGACAACTTTGGTTTCTTGCCAAACCATAGTTCATAAGGCGTCGTCTCGACGGATATAGATGGTGCCCCTTTTTTTACGTGAATGCAGCTGTCTCTAATGCATGACCCCAAAAACAATAGTGGTAAATCGGTAAGAGACATCATAGATTGCACTATATCCAATAAAGTACGGTTATGACGTTCGGACACACCATTATGATGTGGTGTTCCAGGTGGCGTGAGTAGTGAAACTATTTCACATTGTTTTAACTGAAGACCAAACTCGTAACTCAAATATTTGTCTCCGCGATTAGATCATAGAAACTTTATTTTCTTGTCACGATGTTTTTCACTCCACTCTGAAATTCTTTGAACTTTTTCAAATTTTTTAGACTTATGTTTCATCAAGTAGATATACTCATATCTGCTTAAATCATCTGTGAAGATCAGAAAATAATGATACCTGTCGCGAGCTTCAATATTCATCGGACCACATACATCAGTATGTATGATTTTCAACAAATCTGTTGCTCGCTCCATTGTTCCGAAGAACGGCATTTTAGTCATCTTGCCCAAAAGGCATGGTTCGCAAACATCAAGTGATTCCGAAAGCCCATCAGCATGGAGTTTCTTCATGTGCTTTATACCAATATGACCTAAACGGCAGTGCCACAAATAAGTTGCACTATCATTATTAACTTTGCATCTTTTGGTTTCAATATGTGTATCACTACGATCGAGATCCAACGAACTTTGTTTCATTGGGCGTATGACCATCGAAGGTTTTATTCATGTAAATAGAACAACAATTATTCTCTGACTTTAATGAATAACCATATTGAAATAAACATGATCAAATCATATTCATGCTCGATGCAAACACCAAATAACACTTATTTAGGTTCAACACTAATCCCGAAATTATAGGGAGTGTGCGATGATGATCATATCAATCTTGGAACCACTTCCAACACACATCGTCACTTCACCCTTAACTAGTCTCTGTTTATTCTGCAACTCCCGTTTCGAGTTACTAATCTTAGCAACTGAACTAGTATCAAATACTGAGGGTTTGCTATAAACACTAGTAAAGTACACATCAATAACATGTATATCAAATATACTTATGTTCACTTTGCCATCCTTCTTATCCGCCAATCACTTGGGGTAGTTCCGCTTCCAGTGACCAGTCTCTTTGCAGTAGAAGCACTTAGTCTCAGGCTTAGGATCAGACTTGGGCTTCTTCACTTGAGAAGAAACTTGCTTGCCGTTCTTCTTGAAGTTCCCCTTCTTCCCTTTGCCCTTTTCTTGAAACTAGTGGTCTTGTCAACCATCAACATTTGATGTTTTTCTTGATTTCTACCTTCGTTGATTTCAGCATCACGAAGAGCTTGGGAGTTGTTTCTGTTATCCCTTGCATATTATAGTTCATCACAAAGTTCTACTAACTTGGTGATGGTGACTAGAGAATTCTGTCAATCACTATCTTTTCTGGAAGATTAACTCCCACTTGATTCAAGCGATTGTAGTACCCAGACAATCTGAGCACATGCTCACTAGTTGAGCGATTCTCCTTCATCTTTTAGCTATAGAACTTGTTGGAGACTTCATATCTCTCAACTCGGGTATTTGCTTGAAATATTAACTTCAACTCCTGGAACATCTCATATGGTCCATGACGTTCAAAACGTCTTTGAAGTCCCGATTCTAAGCCGTTAAGCATGGTGCACTTAAACTATCAAGTAGTCATCATATTGAGCTAGCCAAACGTTCATAACGTCTGCATCTGCTCCTGCAATAGGTCTGTCACCTAGCGGTGCATCTAGGACACAATTTTTCTGTGCAGCAATGAGGATAAACCTCAGATCACGGATCCAATCCGCATCATTGCTACTAACATCTTTCAACACAATTTTCTCTAGGAACATATCAAAATAAACACAGGGAAGCAACAACGCGAGCTATTGATCTACAACATGATTTGCAAAATACTACCAGGACTAAGTTCATGATAAATTTAAGTTCAATTAATCATATTACTTAAGAACTCCCACTTAGATAGACATCCCTCTAATCCTCTAAGTGATCACGTGATCCAAATCAACTAAACCATAACCGATCATCACGTGAGATGGAGTAGTTTTCAATGGTGAACATCGTTATGTTGATCATATCTACTATATGATTCACGCTCGACCTTTCGGTCTCCGTGTTCCGAGGCCATATCTGCATATGCTTGGCTCGTCAAGTTTAACCTGAGTATTCCGCGTGTGCAACTGTTTTGCACCCGTTGAATTTGGACGTAGAGCTTATCACACCCGATCATCACGTGGTGTCTGGGCACGACGAACTTTGGCAATGGTGCATACTCAGGGAGAACACTTCTTGATAATTTAGTGAGAGATCATCTTATAATGCTACCGTCAATCAAAGCAAGATAAGATGCATAAAAAGATAAACATCACATGCAATCAATATAAGTGATATGATATGGCCATCATCATCTTGTGCTTGTGATCTCCATCTCCGAAGTACTGTCATGATCTATATCGTCACCGGCATGACACCATGATCTCCATCATCTTGATCTATATCAATGTGTCGTCACGTGGTCGTCTCGCCAACACTTGCTCTTGCAACTATTGCTATCGCATAGCGATAAAGTAAAGCAATTATTAGGCGCTTGCATCTTATGCAATAGATAGACAACCATAAGGCTTTTGCCAGTTGCCAATAACTTCAACAAAACATGATCATCTTATACAACAACTTATAACTCATCACGTTTTGACCATATCACATCACAACATGCCCTGCAAAAACAAGTTAGACGTCCTCTACTTTGTTGTTGCAAATTTTACGTGGCTGCTACGGGCTTTAGCAAGAACCAATCTTACCTACGCATCAAAACCACAACGATAGTTTGTCAAATAGACTCCGTTTTAACCTTCGCAAGGACCGGGCGTAGCCACACTCGGTTCAACTAAAGTTGGAGAAACAGTCACCCGCAAGTCACCTATGTGCAAAGCACGTCGGGGAAACCGGTCTCGCGTAAGCGTACGCGTAATGTCGGTCCGGGCCGCTTCATCCAACAATACCGCCGAACCAAAGTATGACATGCTGGTAGGCAATATGACTTATATCGCCCACAACTCACTTGTGTTCTACTCGTGCATATAACATCAAACCATAAAACCTATGCTCGGATGCCACTGTTGGGGAACGTAGTAATTTCGAAAATTTTCCTACGCACACGCAAGATCATGGTGATGCACAGCAACAAGAGGGGAGAGTGTTGTCTACGTACCAACGCAGACCGACTGCGGAAGCGATCACACAACATAGAGGAAGTAGTCATACGTCTTCTTCCCGATCCGACCGATCCAAGCACCATTACTCCGGCACCTCCGAGTTCTTAGCACACGTTCAGCTCGATGACGGTCCTCGGGCTCCGATCCAGCAAAGCGTCGAGGAAGAGTTCCGTCAGCACGACGGCGTGGTGACGATCTTGATGTACTACCGACGCAGGGCTTCGCCTAAGCACTACAACGGTATGATCGAGGTGGAATATGGTGGCAGGGGGCACCGCACACGGCTAAGGAACGATCTCAAGGATCAACTTGTGTGTCTTGGGGTGTCCCCTGCCCCCGTATATAAAGGTTGGAGGAGGGGGGCTGGCCGGCCAGAGAGAGGGAGGCGCAGGGGGAGTCCTACTCCTACCAGGAGTAGGACTCCCCCCTCCAATCCTATTCCAACTAGGACTCTCAAGGGGGAAAGGAGAGAGAGGGGGGCCGGCCC
Organism: Triticum monococcum; assembly: GCA_034509565.1. Taxonomy (NCBI): domain Eukaryota; kingdom Viridiplantae; phylum Streptophyta; class Magnoliopsida; order Poales; family Poaceae; genus Triticum; species Triticum monococcum. The sequence goes on along the minus strand of CM067845.1, from coordinate 496,412,680 downwards.
CTTCTCCTAGTCCTACTAGGACTTGGGGAGGGGGGGGCGCGGCCAGCTGTGGGCTTCCCCTTTTCTCTTTTCCACTAAGGCCCAATAGGCCCATTAGTCTCCCGGGGGGTTCCGGTAACCCTCCCGGTATTCCGGTAAAATCCCGATTTCACCCGGAACACTTCCTATGTCCAAACATAGGCTTCCAATATATCAATCTTTACGTCTCGACCATTTCGAGACTCCTCGTCATGTCCGTGATCTCATCCGGGACTCTGAACAACCTTCGGTACATCAAAATGCATAAACTCATAATAACTGTCATCATAACGTTAAGCGTGCGGACCCTACGGTTCGAGAACAATGTAGACATGACCGAGACACGTCTCCGGTCAATAACCAATAGCGGGACCTGGATGCCCATATTGGCTCCTACATATTCTACGAAGATCTTTATCGGTCAGACCGCATAACAACATACGTTGTTCCCTTTGTCATCGGTATGTTACTTGCCCGAGATTCGATCATCGGTATCCAATACCTAGTTCAATCTCGTTACCGGCAAGTCTCTTTACTCGTTCCGTAATACATCATCTCACAACTAACATATTAGTTGCAGTGCTTGCAAGGCTTATGTGATGTGCATTACCGAGAGGGCCCAGAGATACCTCTCCGACAATCGGAGTGACAAACCCTAATCTCGAAATACGCCAACCCAACATCTACCATTGGAGACACCTGTAGTACTCCTTTATAATCACCCAGTTACGTTGTGACGTTTGGTAGTACCCAAAGTGTTCCTCCGGTAAACGGGAGTTGCATAATCTCATAGTTATAGGAACATGTATAAGTCATGAAGAAAGCAATAGCAACATACTAAACGATCGTGTGCTAAGCTAATGGAATGGGTCATGTCAATCAGATCATTCAACTAATGATGTGACCTCGTTAATCAAATAACAACTCTTTGTTCATGGTTAGGAAACATAACCATCTTTGATTAACGAGCTAGTCAAGTAGAGGCATACTAGCGACACTCTGTTGGTCTATGTATTCACACATGTATTATGTTTCCGGTTAATACAATTCTAGCATGAATAATAAACATTTATCATGATATAAGGAAATAAATAATAACTTTATTATTGCCTCTAGGGCATATTTCCTTCAACCACCTCTACAATGTTGATCGCCAGATCGACGAGCCACGAGCTTGGAACGCGGAACTGCTCCGCCCCTTTTACACTTGAGTTCTCCCTTAGACGAGATGTAATAAGGAAAAAAATCTGCAGTTCATTTTTATCAAAGACAAGAGTGTTCCAATAATTGTTGTAGTGGGTGACTTGGCTGCGAATCCGTTTCGCCTAAGTTTGAAAAAAATCCTACCGAGTGGAGAGCAATCCTCCCACTCGGGGGCTTAGCTGCAGTCCAGTACTCGCCTAAGTTCTCCCACTTCGAGACTTAGCTGCAGTCCAGCACCCGCCTAAGTTTGAAAAATCCTACCGAGTGGAGAGCAATCCTCCCACTCGGGGGCTTAGCTGCAGTCCGGTACTCGCCTAAGTTCTCCCACTTCGAGACTTAGCTGCAGTCCAGCACTTGCCTAAGTTTGAAAAATCCTACCGAGTGGGGAGAAAACCTCCCACTCAGAGGCTTAGCAGCAGCCCAGGGCTCGCCTAAGTACAGGACTCGACCCAATTCGCAAGAAGTTGTGCCACAAATACAAAGGTTATTCCGAGTGAAGATCAAGTTCCACTCGACAGATCAAACCGCGAAGATATTCAACAAGAAATCAAGTTCGGATAAAGCCTAAAAGGTCCCAGACCTCAGATCAAAGTACTCGAGCCCTCGGCTCGGCAGAGTTTAACAGTTACAAATCCACTCGGCATTCCGAGGAAAATTTAAGGAGAAGCATAAAAGTTTTTCATTCCTCAGGCGGAGGACTGGCAGGGGCGACGAAATAATCCAAGTCGATCCCGTCTGCAATACGGGTGGCAGCAGCAATAAAGGTCTCCATGAAGTCTTGAAAGTTGTGCCTCTTGGTATTGGCGACTTGGATGGCGGCCAGCGTCTCTTCTCGCGCCTCCTTGCAATGGACGCGGACTAGAGACAGAGCCACATCAGCGCCGCACCGAGCAGAAGACTTCTTCCACTCCTGCACTCGGTCAGGGATTCCGTTAAGTCGAGCCATCAGAGACTCAAGATCGTTCTGAAGCGTAGACTCTGGCCAAAGTGTCGGGTCGATCCGCGACATGGCAACCTTCAGCCAAGCCAAGTAATCCATGACGCCGTCAATGCGAGATTCCAGTCGGAGCAGATTCATGGCAGCTTCATCATTCACCGGAGAGTTGATTGGATACAAACCTGTTTCAATCCGCCCAGTCTCCTCCTCAAAGTTTTGGCAAAGCTCTGCATACACGATCCAAGGATAAGTCAATTTTCATAGACTGAGTCGACACAGAAAAAAACCAGTCGGAACCGAATGTGCACCTTCAAGCTTGATGTACAATTTCTTGGCGAGGCTCCTCAAGTAGCTCTCCAGGTCGTCCCTCCTGTGAGCGACGCCTTCCATCTTCTCGTTCAGGGAGAGGTTCTCCTTCTTCCAACGTGAACACTCCCTGTTGGCTTCATCCAGAGCAGTCTTTAGCCTGGTATTCTCTTCTTCTAATTGGCCGACCGAAGTCAGCTTCTGTGTGGCCAGAGCGGTCTTGTCATCAGCCTCCTTACGGGCAGCAGCCAAGTCCTGATCCTTCTTCGCCAAAGCTTCGCTCAGTTTTTCTGCCAAAAAAATGATGGTTGATTCAGAAATAGCAGAGGGGTACTCAAGCCTAAAAACAAAACCAGTCGACAAAGTCGTCTTACCAGCGGCGCCGTCTCTGACCTTCTGCAGCTCTGTTCTGCCCAGCTCCAGATCAAGGTTCAGTTGAATCCGCTGCTTCTCCAACTCAGTATAGCGAGATGCAAGTTCGCAGGATTTCTGTAAAAAGAAAAGTCAGTCGACAGACGTCCAAGACAATGGCGACGTTTCTAAGACCATAGCCAAATCAAAAACATTCGACAGTAGTCTCGGGGACTACACCCAGTGGGTGCACTCAGCGTGCCCCCACTGGTTCGACCAAAAAAAAGAGAAGAGAGAAAGTCGACTGCCCGCAGTCGACCGGGTACAGTTCCATTCGACGTGGCTTGACCAGACCGAGTGAAGAAATACAGATACAGTAACACAATGTAAAGACTACAGTCGACTGCCAGCAGTCCACCGTAGTCTCGTCCAAGAATTGGCAAACACACCCAGTGGGTGTACAGATACAGATACAAAAGATCTTCAAAAAAAGAGAGACTCTGCAAGCAATCAAGTGTCGAGCCGACTGACCTGGACGTTGCTCTGAAGAGCTGAACTCGCGTCATAGGCTGCTTGGCTGGCCTCCCGAGCCATCTTCACTTGCTCCATCATGACCCCCGCCTGGCGTATAGCCTCCTTTGCAGCAGCCGCTTGGTCCTCAGGGACGGGGTACGCAGCAAAAAGCGAAGATGGATCCGCAGTCGACGCCGAAGGCCGCACACTCGACAGAGGGTTGGCGAAAGTCACAGAAGCCCGAGTGGTGTTGCCACCATCCCGAGCCATGGTCTCAGACGCCGGAGTAGGCTGGGGAGTCTTGTCCGCCGACGACCTCTTGTTCCTCCTCATCCTCAGTGGTTCATTGTCGTCGTCATCCGGGAGGTCGATAACATGAGGAGGGGCTGCAAGGGAAACATTCAATCGACCAGAATTGCAAGAAATGACCAGTCGACTCAAAAACAGAATGTCAGTAATCGTACCAGGGTTGGAGGTAACAGCATCCCCCATCTCTTGGTCATCGTCCTTGGCGGAGACCTCAGAAGTAGCAGCGCTGCAAATCTCGAAAAGTCAGTCAGTTGGCTCAATGAATCGATCAAGGATCCGTCCACGGTCGACGAAGGAAAACAAGCTTTATTACCCGGAAATGGTAGGGACAGCCAAGGTTGTTAGAATCGCAATTCTGTTATACGATTCTACGACTTTATGACCCAAACTTACCCATATGATTCTACGATTTTAGTTCATAAAATCTACGTTTCTACGATCCTGGTAGTGAAGATTCTATGATTTACGATTCTACCATCGGAGTTCCGATCCGATTCAAAATCACGATTCTGACAACCTTGGGGACAGCTATCTTCATCTTGGGCAGAGCCTTGGGCGGCTTGGACAGTGTCGTGCGTGGGTGCTTGGGAACCTTCCCAGTCGGCGTTGGAGAAGAGGTCCGAGGGCGTTTTGACGACGGCCCAACGGAGGCAGTCGCCTTACCGCGTTCCTGCGCCGGGTCGTGTGCGAGCTTGGATCGCCTCTCCGGGCGGGGGGGGGGGGGGGTTCAATCTCCTCCTCTTCCTCCTCGCTGGAGAAGATGTCCTCGCCTCCCTCTCCTTCACCATCAGACTCCCACTCACCTTGGTCATCCCCGCTCTCGCCTCCGCTCGCCTCCCCTTCCTCAGTCGACCCCTGTGCCCCGTTGGGCATCGACTACATCTCGGTGGTCGCCTGGAAAACAGCAGACAAGACGAAAGTCAATCGACCTACTCAAAGAAGACCAACGCAGAAAACAAGATTTCAGTCGGGAGCATAAAGACATACCTGGTCCACTTCGTACGAATTGTCGAGTGGAATGACCCTCCTGGATCCTCGGGGGTTGTCTTTGTTCCCCGTGATGCTCGACAGCCACCCCTCTAGCATCTCGTCAGTGACCTCCTCCGGGTGGATCCGAGTGGTGTCCTTGAGGCCTGAGTACAGCCACATCGGGTGGTCACGAGCCTGGTGCGGTTGGATTCGCCTCTTAAGAAAGACTTCCAGCAGATCCATTCCAGTCACACCCTCACGGACAAGCTCAACCACTCGACCCGCCAGCACCTTGACCTGGGCCTTTTCTTCCGGCGTCACCTTTAGAGAAGCAGGTTTTTTGGCTCGGTCGAGAGAGAAAGACGGGAGACCAGTCGACTGCCCTAGGGTCGCCTGGTCCTGGCAGTAGAACCAAGTTGCCTGCCAACCTCGGACCGACTCCGGGAAAGTGATGGATGGAAAACAGCTCTTTCCCCTCGTTTGGATCGCCAAGCCCCCGCACAACTGGATCACTTGCGTCCTCTCATCACTCGACTTGGCCTTCTTGACCGACTGAGAGCGACAAGTAAAGATGTGCTTGAAAAGCCCCCAATGTGGGCGGCAACCCAAGAACGCCTCACACATGGAAATGAAAGCAGCGAGGTAGACAATGGAATTTGGAGTAAAATGATGGAGCTGCGCTCCGAAGAATTTCAAGAAATTCCAGAAGAAAGGATGGGGCGGCAGAAAAAACCCTCGGTCGATGTGAGTGGCCAGGAGCACGCACTCACCATCACGGGGTTGAGGTTCGATCTCTCCCCCCGGAAGACGCGCGGCTTTGTGGGGAATGGCTCCCCCTTCGACCATGTCGTCGAGATCCTCTTGCCGGAGCACCGACGGCATCCAGTCGCCCTGGATCCAACCTTTGGGCAGGGCGGTCCTGGAGGAAGATATGCCACATGCAGACCTCTTCCCTTTCCCCGCCGCCGCCGCCTTCTTCGCGCGCTCCAGAGCAGTCGTCTTGCCCTTCACCATCGTCGCCGGCGAAATCTCGAACGGGTTCGCGGCGCTAGGGCGAGAGCGGAGGTGGCGGAAGAAGTTGCGAAGGGAGAGAGGAAGAAGAAAGAAGGAGAAGTACGCACACTGATGGGAAACTCCTAGCCGGCAACTTATAAGGGTCCGCTCCCGAGTGGCTGACCGGTAGGCCCAGGCTATCCAGTCAAATCCCGCAGCAGGCGCGCGCGCAGTACGTGGCGAAAAAGGCGACGCGGGGATCGAGGAGCCTCTGCTTTATCACTTCCGATTACTGCGGCCGCCCCCATCCTGCGCGCTTCCCAAAAATCCGAATCCCGCGACATCCGCTGACTGCAGAGCAACTCGTCAAAACAGAAGACCCCGCTCGCACCGGCGCTCGGTATGTCACAGGTAAAGAAATCCACTCGACGAAAGGCCTGGAATGGATCGAGGCGACTGGAACAGGTTGATGACGTCATCCGTGACGGTCGACCCAGAATGAGGCACTCATGTAGCCCAAAGAACCAGTCAGAAAGATCACCAACTCTTCCCCGCTCTAACCTTGATCCATTCGGGGGCTAATGATGAAGCTATGTGCCTAGGGTAGGGGCACGGACCTGTCCTAAAGAGCCCTACCCGAGGACATCCCTAGAAGATGTCACCTTTCAATCGACTTGAAGGTATCCCACTCGACGGGTTGAAGACACTCGACCAAGAAGCTGTCACTCGACCAAGAAGCCAACCACTCGACTGCCAGAAGACCTAAAGTCACTCCGCAGGCAAACGGTCGGCTATTAAGTAGTCTTTATGGTCATTATAGCACTTTATTAGGGGCGTTACCAGTAACGCCCAACCTTAAATGTACCTAAACCCCTGCATTACTGAGGGCAGGAGGGGGCCGGCGAACTCTATATAAGCCACCCCCCTCCTCAGTAAGAAGGGTTCGCACCCCTGTTATCTACACACACATAATCCAGTCGACCGCCTCTGGGCACCGAGACGTAGGGCTGTTACTTTCTCCGAGAAGGGCCTGAACTCGTAAACATTGTGTGCCTACAACTTCCCAATAGCTAAGATCTAGCCTCTCCATACACACCCCCCTACATTACTGTCAGACTTAGAACCACGACACCAGCCCTGCCGCTTCAACCCTTGGCAGCTGCAGTGTGCTCCAGTTAAGAGTCACACGTCGCCCCGAGCCTACGGCCATCATGCTGCTGAAGTGGTCGTGGATGATCTGCTCCTTGTCCCCATGCGCCATGGCACACCTATCGTCGTTCTGAATTGTATGGATGAAGTTTTTTCGCCTTCTGGAGCAACACTTGGCGTGGAAGAACTTCGTGCTCGCGTTGCCTGCTCGCAGCCAGAGCACCCTGGAGGCCTGTCTCTTTCTTGCCCTTTCGACTGCCGCCAGCCCCACTAGCCGGATCTTGAGCAACTTGCGCAGGTTAAATTCTGCAGCTGACAGTGTTCTTGTCTCTTGCGCCATGTCCAGATGGAGAATCACTTCGCTGGCAATGTGGAATTGAGTCTTCGCATCACTGAACAATGATCTGCTCCAGATCTTCAGATCCTTCGCCGTCCTGCTGAGCTTGACCTGCAGTCGCGCAAAAGCGCAACGTTGCTGAACCGGCCGGTTCCAGGCACGCTCCACGGTAGTGTGAAAGCGCAGGAATTGGGGCCGAAAAGACTCGAATCTGAAGCGAGCACGGCGGATCGGAGCTTCACATGGCGCCAAGACCAGCGGGCAGTGATCGGAGCACGCCGTGGCTGCGGCCATCAAGCCATAGGCGGGGAAGAGGAGCTCCCAACTAATAGTGCAGAAGAATTTATCTATACTAACCAGCGTTGGATTTTGCCGCTCATTACTCTAGGTGAAACGCCTGTTCTTACACTTAATCTCCCGCAAACCTGCCGCGTCTATCGCCGCCCTAAACTTCCCCATGATACGCCGATTAAGGTTGAAGTTGTTCTTATCCCTGGCTTCGTAGATGATGTTGAAGTCACCGGTGAGGAGCCACGGCTCTCCAGGAGGGGGGGGGGGCAGATCGCGCTAGCTCCAGGAGGAACGCATCCTTTTGGGCGTCGTCAACAGGTCCATAGACCGCAGTTAGCCAAAAGAAAGTGGCCGACTGGTAGATCGTAACTTTGGCGGTGATGGTGAATTCCCCTATTGCCTGGGACGCGATCGAGACGATCTCACTGTCCCAAAAAATGGCCACCCCGCCTCTAGACCCGATTGCAGGCAACACTACACAGTCGGCTAACCTGCTACCTCCAATGTCCCTAACTAGAGCTGGTGACCAGGCGTCGATTTTCGTCTCCTGAAGACAGAGGATCGCTGGTCGATGTGCCGTGACAGCTTCGCAGACAGCGTCGCGCTTGGCTGGCATATTGAGTCCACGTACGTTCCAACTAACTATCGGACAGTGGATGTCATCCATATGGGCACTTGATCATACTCCAACGGCTACTAGTTTCATTGATAGAAGATAAACACACGATCGAAGACAAGCTAACTCCTCCAACTTTCAGGGGATGCTGCAGCCCACCAATAGGCCCCAAATTGCAGCAACGCCAGCTACTCCTAACCACTAACCCTACAGGAATTACAAAGAGCCCTAACTCAACCCCGCTTAAGGCCGGGCGCCGCTGGAATTTCCTAAAAAGTTGCACTAACATGATCAGACAACGGCCTCCTCGGCCACTCCATCGGCGCCGGTCATGGCAGCCGCTACACGCAGCGCCTCCTTGTTGAGGCGGGTCAGCTTGGCGATGCAGGCGATGTCATGATGCAGGTATGGAGGATGGCTTTCCCCTTGCACTCAAACTCTCCTCTGTTCACCATTTTGCTCCGCACGAGCAAGCATCCTCGAAAGTTTGTCAAGTGTTTCCCTTCCTTACAGCATTTCCGTGTACCAACATGTAAATACAGCAAAAAAAGTGTAAATTTCTTTTGACAACATTGACACAAAATGTTACTATCCGGCCCCAGGTTTTTATTTCAAAACTTGATCCACAACTTAAGAAACTATGAACAGTAGCAAGTGTATTATTCATGCTAGATTTGAACCATGGTACTCTCCATACTCGGATTCGTCTTATCTTTTTCTTTTCGAAATATGTATATGGCAACCGTGTGACAGATTGCGAAAATACCACACGACCTCGGGGTGCTTCGATCGGGATCATGCGACTGTTGGCGATATGCGTGGGGCAGTTGATCGACTACGGGCGTGAGTGGCCTGGGCGTTGACCCGCGGGGCTAATTTCGCTTCGCCGCTGTGGTCCTTTTCGTCCTCCACCTTGTCGACGGGAAGCTCCACTGCGACGTCTGTCGTCCTCCTGCGCAACAGCCTGTCCACGGGAGCTTGGGAGTTGGGACTGACCACGCCATTGTCGTTTTCTCCTCAGCGGAGCCCTTTCCGGCAATCAGTGTCTTCTCACCGGCTTCCTCGTCTGTCTCTGTCCAAGTCGATCTCGCATTCGAGTGTGGTGAGAATCGCCGTTCCTCCTCCCGCTCGCCCTGGTCGTATGCACCCGAGCGCAGGCCGCCATGCATGAGCTTGAGCTCGGGCATGGGAGCTCGCCCGGTGCACACACAGCAAGCATGCAAGGCCACGCCCCGCTGCACCATGCATGTGCTCATCCGCACCCCCGCGCACCCCCAAGACGCCAAGGGGAAGCCTGGTAATTCAGGGTGAAGCTCCGTCGCGAGCAGCAGCCATGGCTGCAGACCAAGTGAAGCCTCGTGCCTGTCTGCCTATAAAAAATCTCGCGCTGATTCAACAACATGAAACAAACTACTACCAAGTGGCTAGTGCTATGAGTCATAGCCCAGGCCACCAGGGATCGATCCCTAGTTTTGCCCAATTTTTTTGTATCTCTGATTTTTTTTCCCATGCTCGTGTTGAGCAGTTTGTGGGTGGTAAAAAGAACAGTTGATAATGAGGATCATTTTGGCCCCCAGAAAAAAATTGTTGACAATTACTGTGGTAACAATTTTGACCCCAGAAAAAAGAGTTGTTGAAAGCATATCCATCATCATTTTTCTTGAATAAATAGTGTGGTAATATACGTACACACACCTAATAACTTACACCCAAATTTCATGGTAACTTTGACTTGAGGAAAGAGTTGCTGAAGAGCATAACTCACTAACTTATTTTTGCGGGAAATAACCTCACTAACTTATGCGTATATCATGGTAATTTTATGCTTCACAAACTTGATAAATTATGTACAAATATTGATAACTTTGGACGATTTTGACCCAACAAAAAGAATTGTTGAAAACATATCCGCCGTCATTTTTTGGATAAATAGTGTGGTAACGTACGTAACGCACTTCTGATAACTTACACACCAATCCGGTGGTAACACTGACTCCGGGAAAGAGTTGCTGAAAAGCATAACCTAGCTAACTTTTTTTGCAGGGAATAACCTCTCTAACTTAAGCTTATATCATGGTAATTTATGTTTCACAGACTTGATAAATTATGTACAAACATCGATAACTTTGACCCAATGAAGTGGTGTTAAAAACGTGCCTCTGATAATTTGCGTAAATATTATGGTAATATAAACACCGCATACCCGATAACTTACATACAAACACCTTGGTAACATTTAATCCGGGGAAAAAAGTTATTGAAATACACGCCCTGGCTAACTTACGTGTAAATAGTATGATAATATATGTCCCGCATACCCAATAACTTGCATACAAATACCCTGATAACTTTAACCAATGATGTAAATAATTGTTGAAAAATATAACCACATGATAACATATGTGAAAATAACACGATAATTTACAAACCGTGTACCCGATAAGTTACATACAAAAATCACGGTAACTTCAACCAAGAAGGTAAAAATTTGTTGAAAAACATATCCCCTAATAACGTCTACGAAATATCTATCTGGCACACTAGATCGTTTTGACAAAACTGCCGAACGACCTGGCTGCCCTTCGATCCCGATCGCTAGATCCACACGATGTCCGCTGCCTCCTCCATCCCCGCTCGATTCGTGGGGGAAACTCAGCTGCACCCTTTCTTCATCCTCTCTTTCGAATTACTCCCCAACCCCAAACCAACCGATATCGCTTACGCCGGCGCCCTCACCGTCTTGCGCCGTCCTCCGCCGCTACCCCTAGCCTCTCCACCTCCCCTTCCCTCACCCTATCATCCTATCTGAGGCCCCAAATCGAGCATCCAGGTCAACCGGCGGCTAGATCCACCACGGCCACTGCGGTATGTCCGGATCCGCGCCCTCGTGACGCGACGGAGGTGCTCGAGGATGATCGTAGCCACATGCGCCGAGAAGGGTTCGAGACGACGGAAGGTTGACGATGGAAGTGCTAGAGGGCTCGCGAGCGGCCGTGCGTGAACCATCTTGCCCAAGTCTGGACGCGGCTGTTCAAGTACAATGATGCCCAGATGGGGAAGTTGAGCATTGTTGCTGGAATGGCACCATCGTACCCATGTCTGGACGGGGCTCAAGCAAATTCAGCGCTCCACATGCAGGTGTTCAAGATGCCACTCGATACCAAACGAACAAAGTTATTTGAAAAACATACCCCTATTAACTCATGTAAAATAGCATGGTAATATACGAACAACATGGACAATAACTTACATACAAACACCTAGGTAAATTTGACCAAAGTGGAAAAGTTGTTGAAAGCCATACCCCTGGTAACTTGTACAAAAATAGCACGGTAAAATATGAACCGTATACCTGATAACTTACGTACAAACGCCACGGTAAATTTGACCAAGGAAGAAAAATTGTTGAAAAACATACCCTCGATAATTCTATGTAAAATGAGTGGTAATAAACCAAATCCATACCTGATAACTTAAGTACAACCATTGTGGTAACATTTTTTACTGTAGGGAGGGGGGAAGGAGTTGTTGAAAAATATACCATGAAAACGTGTATCTAAATAGCATGGTAATATACGAACCGCATACTTAATAACTTAAGTACAAACACCACGGTAATATTTGACCAAAAATATACCCCGGTAACTTCTATGTAATTAGCATGATAAAAGATGAACCCCGTACATGATAACTTACGTGCAGAGACCATGTTTTTTTGCATCTGAAAAGGAGGGAAAGGGACGCTCGGGTTTGTGGACTATGTGAACCGGTGTGAAACATGTAGAAAAATATATGGAACTAGGGTGCATAGTCCTAATACCCGAACTAGTGGGGCGGCCGGTTTGAATTTTAAGTTACTGTCTTTTTTTGTTCAATCTTGTCCCAACAAGATATAATTAGTGTGTAAATTGTCTATAATCTGTAGAGCGGAGTAGCCCAACTGGATGTTGTTGCTAAATTTACTATGTGGGTCGTGGGTTCGATCCCCACCAATCCCTTATTTTTATCTTTCAGGGAAAAACATGGGGTGGACGCGGGATCGAAGTACGGGGTTGTTCCAGAGGACGTGGGATCAAAGGGCAGCCCAGAAAATCGGGACATGGGATCGCAAGGTGGGAGGTGGGTTGATATTTTTGCAATCTGTCACACGGTTGCCAAATATTAGTGTCCTTTTCTTTTATGCTAATAGGGAGGGAACGTGCCCTCCTTGTTCCCCGGGAGCAAACCATCCTTTGCTTTGAGAGGCTCTTGCGAGGAGGCATTCACGCATGCACTTCTCCCCCTCTTCAACATCTTTTTTTCTTGAAAAAAAAAGAGAATTTGCCATGTCAACGGAGAAAATTGTCATGGTATAGCAATGTTTTTTTTAGCCACTTTTGTTACCTAAATACTGTAGTAAATAGAAAAGGCTTGCTCCAGATGGAAATCGAAATCAAGTCACCCAAGAAGCAGGCCATAGAACTATGCTCAGCCCAAAGACCATCTAGGCAAGCGCAAGTTTCTGTCAAATGATGGAACATCTATATTTATTTCTATTTCTGTACATGTTTTTTTTTTGTCTCAACCAACCGTTGAACCAGTGAACCGGCGGTCCGACCTGTTAAAACCAGAAACAATGGGCTCATCGGTTCGATTTTTTAAACTATGCCTACACCGGACATGCCATCAGAAATCTTTGTCAGCGGCGTTGCCCCCCATTTTGTTAGAGCATCTCCAACGGCCGCATAAAAATTTAACGCCCAATAAAAGTTATAGCGCGTCATTTTAGCATTTTTAGTGCGTCAAGACCAACATCGTTTTTGCAGACGCCCAAAAACGCGCACATAAACAGCACACAGTGTAAATTGTGAAGTACGCGCAATCCGGAGTCCAAAATATGCTGCGCGCGATAGCGTTTTTCAGCGTGCGCCCAAAAACTTTTAGCGCTACAGCATCTGCTGCATCTACTGGAGCTGTGCGGCGCTAAAAAAATAAAATTTTAATGCGCGAAGCTTGTTTTAAACGCCTGTTGAAGATGCTCTTAGTGCGCGTAAAGCCATCCACACGAGCCGCTTGTGGCGAGAGACAGAGAGTCAAGAAAGGCGGGGCCCGTTTGTCCCGTGAGAAACGATAACGAAAACTCTCGCGTCCTCTCACCTTCTCTTAACTCTGAACTCTGAACACCATAACAACAGGAGATGGCGACGTCGTCCCCGCCGCCGCCCCGCGTGTGCGTCACCGGCGGCAACGGGTTCATAGGCTCGTGGCTCGTCAAGCTGCTCCTCTCCCGCGGCTACGCCGTCCACGCCACCGTCCGCGACCCACGTACGCAGCCACCACCGACAGCCACCCCTGACGACACTGCTCATTTTCTGCATCTTGTTAATCTTCCGGGTCGATGCATGGTTTCTCTTGCAGGTGATCCGAAGAACGCGTTCCTGACGGAGCTGGACGGAGCCCCGGCGAACCTGCGGCTGTTCAAGGCGGACATGCTCGACTACGAGACGGTGGCGGCCGCGTTCGCCGGCTGCGAGGGCGTGTTCCATGTCGCCACTCCAGTGCCCGACCAAAAGATGGTTGATCCACAGGCAAGTGCAAATTCGCTTAACTGCAACTATTCCAAATTTATTCAAGCTATATCTGAAAAAAAATAGTAACTGTTAGTATTATTCAAGCTAGACCTGAAAAAAATACTGACTGTCAGTTTGGGATGGAATCGAAGAAGTGCAAGAGAAGAGGAATGTGTTTTGGATGAGCTCAGAGTTTGACTGCGAGTGCCACTGGTCACTGATGTCAAGATGCTTTTCTTCTCAGAGCTGATTCTTTTCAATAAAAAAATGAATAAAATCTTCATTCAGAAAACTCTGTGCTTCTATAGATAACCCCTTCCTGCTGTTATTACTGATAATAAACTTGAAAAATTGTGCAGAAAGAGATGATGGAACCTGCTGTCAAGGGCACCATGAATGTGCTCAAGGCTTGCTCAGCTACGAAAGTTCATAAACTCATCGTGGTCTCGTCCATCGCCACTAGTTGCTTCAACCCGGATTGGCCTCGAGATAAAATCAAAGATGAGACCTGCTGGTCAGACAAGGAGTTCTGCAGACAGACTGAGGTCAGCGCTCAGCAATTAATCAATGATGGTGAATTAGTAAATGCACCAAGTGCATGCCCCAGGAGATTAAAATCTGCCACCAAAATCTTAAGAGAGTAACATCTTCAGTTTTACCGAGTTCTTGTCAGGGGTAAGTGTTATTTTTCATGTTTGTGTTGGCAGAACTGGTATTCTCTTGCAAAGACTGAAGCCGAGGAGATGGCCCTGGAATACGGAGAGAAGAACGGGTTGCACGTCGTTACATTTTGCCCTGGTCTGGTTTTCGGCCCTCTGTTGCAGCATGTGGCGGTCAATACCAGCAGCAAGGTCCTCGTCTACATGATAAAAGGTTCCACTCCTCAGCTCATCTATCACAAGGATACATAATCATTTTGTACATAGCACATCACATATGGTTAGAGGTTAGTACTATTGGAAACCAAAGCCGGTTGTTTCCCTTCCATTTTGCTGTTGTTGTTGTCGAAGTGCAGCAGATCGATGAAGTTCAGAACAAAAATTGACGCCGGAGGAGCTCCTCGGCTTTTATACTAAGAATGTATTAAGACAGCCTCGGTTTTAATGAAGTTCAGAGCATGACCTTTTAAAATACACATCCTTGTGCCTAATGTAATTCCATCATATGTCCGATCCCAGGAGGCCCCGACACGATGAACAACAAGTTCTTTCCCATAGTAGACGTTCGTGATATCGCCGACGCATTGCTCCTGTTGTACAACAAGGCAGGGTCATCTGAGAGATACATATGCTCACTGGACCAAATGGACCTAAAGGATTTGCTGGCAATCATGAAGAACATCTACCCTAGCTACACTTATGTAGGCAAGTAAGTGCCATAGCATCAAGACTATCAACACCATGTCATAGCTTGCTTATCATACACAAAGGATTTTCATTACGAAATTTTGGGTTGGCAGGATGGTTGATGTGGATTTTAACGTTGGAGTCACTTCGGAAAAGCTGAAGAATTTAGGGTGGAAACCAAGGATGTTGGAGGAGACACTCGCGGATAGTATCGAATCCTACGAAAAAGCAGGGCTTCTTGGGGTTTCAGATGACGAACCATGCCGGCTTCCATTCATCTACCGAATGCCGCCTATCCAGGAATGAGAATGATCCCATTATTGTGCCATTGATTCTGCATTTGGCCTGAAATATCGTGAAATGTGTTCTGCAAAAATAAGCAAGGGTTAGGTCTCTATTTCTCGACTCCTCCACTAGTCCATTCAGGATGGATGCCGATGCAAATATTGTGCATTTGTGCTCACTTTCGTCAAGAGAAAGTGGATTCCGGAGGAGTACTCTTAAAGCAGTGACTCCAGATTTATGAAACATACCGTCTGGTCAAAATGCTTATATGAAAGTCTAGCAATGAGGAATAATAGAGAGACTTTGTTTCTTAATTTTGATATGGCTCTTATGTCAAGCTCAAGACAAGGTTATTTTTCTCTCTCGCATAAAACAGTTCAGCTTCCTTACAATACTAAGATAAAGAGAGTTATATCTAATTAAACACATTAAGTTTTAGATTATTAAAGAGCATCTCTTCCAGCCGGGTGGTCTCTGCACCCGAGGGTGAACAGTTGGTTATTGGTTCCTGACTAATTTTTCACCACTAACCTTAGACAAACTCTGGCCGCCACAAAAGGTGTGACGAACAAAGGGGTAGTTTAGTTTGTGGCTAAGATTGTCCTAGGTTGTCACACCTAAGTTTAGGCAAGTTTGAAAAACCTAGAAGGGTATTTGGTTCAAGCCTCACCTTAGGCAAGATGTTTTTTTTTTGGGCACATTAGGGTCTCATGTCACATACACTAAAAAAGTGCGGTAAAATTCCCCTAGGCTTGCCAATTTGTGACTTCCATTTTATTGAACTAACCTTAGTCAAGTTTGCCAAGAATGTGTAGTAAAGTGTGGTACTGCAAGGCCTAGAACCTAACAGCCCTAACACCACAAGTGTGGCAAGATTTGGCAAAAACCTGAGCCTATGACATGTGGACTATGTAGTTACAAAAAGTGTGGCGAGACATAAATGTGGCAATGAACCAAACACATGCCTAAGATTTGGTGACATCCCTTAGGTTAGGTGTCACAACCTTAGGGAATCACCCGCCAGGTGATGGTTAGCACTAGTAGAAAACGGATCATTAGTACCGGTTTGTAAGGGCCTTTAGTGCCGGTTATGGAACCGGCACTAAAATTTCGGCACTAAAGGCCCCCCCTTTAGTACCGCTAAAGTGCCACCACGTGGCGTGAGCTCGCGCCCTGGTACGGGGGACCTTTAGTACCGGTTGGTGTTACCAACCGGTACTAAAGGTTTTTTTTTTGAATTTTTTTTTGAAAATTTTGGAAACAAATATTGACTTTTTTTATTTTTAATTTTTCTGAATTATTTGATGATTTAGTCTCTAATCACCTCTCTTAACTGCTCAAGTGTTTGGGCAAGTTTGAAAAACCTAGAAGGGTGTTTGGTTCAAGCCTCACCTTAGGCAAGATGTTTTTTTTGGCACATTAGGGTCTCATGTCACATACACTAAAAAAGTGCGGTAAAATTCCCCTAGGCTTGCCAATTTGTGACTTCCATTTTATTGAACTAACCTTAGTCAAGCTTGCCAAGAATGTGTAGTAAAGTGTGGTACTGCAAGGCCTAGAACCTAACAGCCCTAACACCACAAGTGTGGCAAGATTTGGCAAAAACCTGAGCCTATGACATGTGGACTATGTAGTTACAAAAAGTGTGGCGAGACATAAATGTGGCAATGAATCAAACACATGCCTAAGATTTGGTGACATCCCTTAGGTTAGGTGTCACAACCTTAGGGAATCACCCGCCGGGTGATGGTTAGCACTAGTAGAAAACGGATCGTTAGTACTGGTTTGTAAGGGCCTTTAGTGCCGGTTATGGAACCGGCACTAAAATTTCGGCACTAAAGGCCCCCCCCTTTAGTACCGCTAAAGTGCCACCACGTGGCGTGAGCTCGCGCCCTGGTACGGGGGACCTTTAGTACCGGTTGGTGTTACCAACCGGTACTAAAGGGTTTTTTTTTGAAAATTTTGGAAAAAATATTGATTTTTTTTATTTTTAATTTTTCTGAATTATTTGATGATTTAGTCTCTAATCACCTCTCTTAACTGCTCAAGTGTGGATCACTCATTCCAAATCATCTAACTTCCCGACCGGTCACCCATCCCTCTCACTACTCCAGCCCGAGCATGCTTAACTTTCAGGTTCTATTCTCCTTCGTTTCCGAGTATGCACTTGTTGTTTTCCTGACAATAGTATGATGTCAATCCTATTAACCCTCAGGAGTTTAGCTTGAGCATGAAGTCACACATTTCACCGTTTGAGTTTGAAACTATTATTCTAAAAAAACAATAATTATTTAGTAACGCTAATATTTCTTGAATAAGTTTGACCATAGTTTGACCAAAGTTTGACCAGATTTGACCAAAATTCAAAAAATTGAAATAATTATTTAGTAACACTAATATTCTTGAATAATTATGTAGTAACACTAATATTTCTTGAATAAGTAGTTTGACCACAGTTTGACCAGATTTGATCAAAATTCAAAAAATTGAAATAATTATTTAGTAACACTAATATTCTTGAATAATTATTTAGTAACACTAATATTTCTTAAATAATTAGTTTGACCATTGTTTGACCACAGTTTGACCAGATTTGACCAAAATTGAAATAACTAAAATAATTATTTAGTAACACTAATATTCTAGAATAACTAGTTTGGCCATTGTTTGACCACAGTTTGCCCACAGTTTGAATATTTTTCAATTTTTTCCACTCTAGATCTTAAAAGCCCCGTAACTTTTTTTCTATTAGGTTTTTGAGGATTTTGCAAATGTTTAACGGGGTTCCCCCGATTAAATTTGGATGTAACTTTTCGAGTAGATGATTTTTCATATAAAAAACTTTTCATCCGAGTTAGTATGCAAAAGTTATGCCCATTTTTACAAATTTCAGAGAGATTTTGCAAATAAAGTCAAAATTCACATTTGCAAATTTTCCCAACAACTAGACCACATATCACATGGGAAACTTATTTTCTTTTATTTTTTTGACATTTCCATCATTTTCGTTTATTTTTTTTAAAACTGAAAAGGCAATCCACGGGGGGGGGGGGGGGGGGGTAGAGTTTGAAAATT
Source organism: Triticum monococcum (assembly GCA_034509565.1). Lineage (NCBI taxonomy): Eukaryota > Viridiplantae > Streptophyta > Magnoliopsida > Poales > Poaceae > Triticum > Triticum monococcum. The sequence goes on along the minus strand of CM067845.1, from coordinate 496,394,433 downwards.
GCCCTATAGTGCCGGTCTGTGTCTCCAACCGGTACTATAGGTCAGACCCCGTTAGTACCGGTTCATGGCACGAACCGGTACTAAAGGTGATCGTGGGGCCCCGGCCTGACGCCAGCCTGCCACCACCCCTTTAGTACCGGTTCGTGCCACGAGCCGGTACTAAAGGTTCAACACGAACCGGCATTAATGCAAATCCGTTCGAACCGGCACTAATGGTACCATTAGTACCGGCTCAAATACAAACCGGCACTAATGTGCTTCACGTTTGACCCTTTTTCTACTAGTGTAGGGCGGTACTTGGGACGGTTCAACCGCCCTGATAGCTACCAGGGGTGGCTGTGGAGCCCTGGGCGGTACAACTGCTAGGGACACCGGTGATACCGGAAAGTACTCGAATTACCGGGATAACCAGCAAGCCATTGCTTGGGTACCGCTGCCGGACCCAAGGGAACCACCCTCAGGTGGTGGTTGCCCAGAACTAGGACCGGTAATACCGCCTGGAGACTGAGCAGTACAACCGACTAGGATGGTCACATGGCGCACTGTCCAAAGAGGAGTGGTACAACCGGACCCATGAGTAGTACAACTTCTAGGGACTTTGCTGCGAAGGTTAGGAATGAGGTTCTCTCGAAACGGAAGGATAGATATGTGGGTGCAAGTGCAATATGAGTCTGTGTACGTGATGTGATTCCACCCGTACCTTCTGAAGCGTATCCCTTCTTAATATCACAGATTTCCTACGACCAAAGAAATAAATGAATTGGAAATGTCTTCTTCGCTCTTTTTCTTCGAGGGGTGCCTAACGGTCTTGTGCCATATTGTTAGGGAGCGCAGTAATTTCAAAAAAAATCCTATGCACACGCAAGATTCATCTAGGTGATGCATAGCAACGAGAGGGGAGAGTGTTGTTTACGTACCCTCGTAGACCGTAAGCGGAAGCGTTATGACAAAGCGGTTAATGTAGTCATACGTCTTCACGATCCGACCGATCCTAGCACCGAAGGTACGACACCTCCGCGATCTGCACACGTTCAGCTTGGTGACGTCCCACGAACTCTAGATCCAGCTGAGGTCGAGGGAGAGTTTCCTCAGCACGACGACGTGATCATGGTGATGAAGTTACCGACACAGGGCTTCGCCTAAGCTCTACGACGATATGACCGAGGTGGAAATCTGTGGAGGGGGGCACCGCACACGGCTAAACAATCAACTTGTGTGTCTACGGGGTGCCCCTCCCTGTATATAAAGGAGGGGAGGAGGAGGAGGGCTGGCCTCAAGGGGCGCGCCCAAAGGAAGGATTCCTACTCCTAGTAGGAGTAGGTTTCCCCCTTTCCTAGTCCAAGTAGGAGAAGAAGGAAGGAGAGGGAGAGGGAGAAGGAAAGAGGGGGGCGTCGCCCCCTCCGAGTGTTCGGGAACGTTGCAGAAAACAAAAAATTTCCCTACGTTTCACCAAGATCAATCTATGGAGTCAACTAGCAACGAGAGGAAAGTGCATCTACATACCCTTGTAGATCGCGAGCGGAAGCGTTCAAGAGAACGGGGATGATGGAGTCGTACTCGCCGTGATCCAAATCATCGATGACCAAGTGCCAAACGAACGGCACCTCCGCGTTCAACACACGTACGGAGCGGATGACGTCTCCTCCTTCTTGATCCAGCAAGGGGGAAGGAGAGGTTGATGAAGATCCAGCAGCACGACGGCGTGGTGGTGGATGCAGCAGTCACCGCAGCAGGGCTTCGCCGAGCTTCTGCGAGAGGGAGAGGTGTAGCAGGGGAGAGGGAGGCGCCAAGGCTTCAGGGTGCGGCTGCCCCTCCCTCCCCCCTTTATATTGGCCCCCTGGGGGGCGCCGGCCCTGGAGATTGAATCTCCCAAGGGGGGCGGCGGCCAGGGGGTGGAGTACCCCTCAAGGCAAGTGGGGCGCCCCCCCCCACCCTAGGGTTTCCAACCCTAGGCGCAGGGGGTGGGCCAAGGGGGGCGCACCAGCCCACTATGGGCTAGTTCCCCTTCCCACTTCAGCCCATGGGGCCCAACGGGATGGGTGGCCCCACCCGGTGGACCCCCGGGACCCTTCTGGTGGTCCCGGTACAATACCGGTGACCCCCGAAACTCCCCCGATGGCCGAAACTGCACTTCCTATATATAATTCTTCACCTCCGGACCATTCCGGAACTCTTCGTGACGTCCGGGATCTCATCCAGGACTCCGAACAACTTTCGGGTTACTGCATACTCATATCTCTACAACCCTAGCGTCACCGAACCTTAAGTGTGTAGACCCTACGGGTTCGGGAGACATGTAGACATGACCGAGACGACTCTCCGGTCAATAACCAACAGCGGGATTTAGATACCCATGTTGGCTCCCACAAGCTCCTCGATGATCTCATCGGATGAACCACGATGTCGAGGATTCAAGCAACCCCGTATACAATTCCCTTTGTCAATCGGTACGTTACTTGCCCGAGATTCGATCGTCGGTATCCCAATACCTCGTTCAATCTCATTACCGGCAAGTCACTTTACTCGTATCGTAATGCATTATCCCGTGACCAGACACTTGGTCACTTTGAGCTCATTATGATGATGCATTACCGAGTGGGCCCAGAGATACCTCTCCGTCATACGGAGTGACAAATCCCAGTCTCGATTCGTGCCAACCCAACAGACACTTTCGGAGACACATGTAATGTACCTTTATAGTCACCCAGTTACGTTGTGACGTTTGGTACACCCAAAGCACTCCTACGGTATCCGGGAGTTACACGATCTCATGGTCTAAGGAAAAGATACTTGACATTGGAAAACTCTAGCAAACGAACTATACGATCTTGTGCTATGTTTAGGATTGGGTCTTGTCCATCACATCATTCTCCTAATGATGTGATCTCGTTATCAATGACATCCAATGTCCATAGTGAGGAAACCATGACTATTTGTTGATCAACGAGCTAGTCAACTAGAGGCTTACTAGGGACATGTTGGTGTCTATGTATTCACACATGTATTACGATTTCCGGATAACACAATTATAGCATGAATAAAAGACAATCATCATGAACAAGGAAATATAATAATAATCCTTTTATTATTGCCTCTAGGGCATATTTCCAACAGTCTCCGACTTGCACTAGAGTCAATAATCTAGTTACATTGTGATGAATCGAACACCCATAGAGTTCTGGTGTTGATCATGTTTTGCCCTAGGGAGAGGTTTAGTCAACGGATCTGCGACATTCAGATCCGTATGTACTTTATAGATATCTATGTCTCCATCTTGAACATTTTCACGAATAGAGTTGAAGCGACGCTTGATGTGCCTAGTCTTCTTGTGAAACCCGGGCTCCTTGGCAAGTGCAATAGCTCCAGTGTTGTCATAGAAAAGTTTGATCGGCCCCGACGCATTGGGTATGACTCCTAGGTCGGTGATGAACTCCTTCACCGAAATTGCTTCATGCGCTGCCTCCGAGGCTGCCATGTACTCCGCTTCACATGTAGATCCCGCCACGACGCTCTGCTTGCAGCTGCACCAGCTTACTGCTCCACCATTCAACATATACACGTATCCGGTTTGTGACTTAGAGTCATCCAGATCTGTGTCGAAGCTAGCGTCGACGTAACCCTTTACGACGAGCTCTTCGTCACCTCCATAAACGAGAAACATGTCCTTAGTCCTTTTCAGGTACTTCAGGATATTCTTGACCGATGTCCAGTGTTCCTTGCCGGGATTACTTTGGTACCTTCCTACCAAACTTATAGCAAGGTTTACATCAGGTCTGGTACACAGCATGGCATACATAATAGACCCTATGGCTGAGGCATAGGGGATGACACTCATCTCTTCTATATCTTCTGCCGTGGTCGGACATTGAGCTGAGCTCAATTTCACACCTTGCAACACAGGCAAGAACCCCTTCTTAGACTAATCCATATTGAACTTCTTCAATATCTTATCAAGGTATGTGCTTTGTGAAAGACCTATGAGGCGTCTTGATATATCTCTATAGATCTTGATGCCTAATATATAAGCAGCTTCTCCAAGGTCCTTCATTGAAAAACTCTTATTCAAGTAGGCCTTAATGCTGTCCAAAAGTTCTATATCATTTCCCATCAAAAGTATGTCATCTACATATAATATGAGAAATGCTACAGAGCTCCCACTAACTTTCTTGTAAACGCAGGCTTCTCCATAAGTCTGCATAAACCCAAACGCTTTGATCATCTCATCAAAGCGAATGTTCCAACTCCGAGATGCTTGCACCAGCCCATAAATCGAGCATTGGAGCTTGCACACCTTGTCAGCATTCTTAGGATCGACAAAACCTTCCGGCTGCATCATATACAATTCTTCCTTAAGGAAACCATTAAGGAATGCCGTTTTGATGTCCATTTGCCATATCTCATAATCATAGAATGCAACCATTGCTAACATGATTCGGACGGACTTCAGCTTCGCTACGGGTGAGAAAGTCTCATCGTAGTCAACCCCTTGAACTTGTCGATAACCCTTAGCGACAAGCCTAGCTTTATAGATGGTCACATTACCATCCGCGTCTGTCTTCTTCTAAAAGATCCATTTATTTTCTATGGCTCGCCGATCATCTGGCAAGTCAGTCAAAGTCCATACTTCGTTTTCATACATGGATCCTATCTCAGATTTCATGGCTTCCAGCCATTTGTCGGGCCCGCCATCGCTTCTTCATAGTTCGAAGGTTCACCGTTGTCTAACAACATGATTTCCAAGACAGGGTTGCCGTACCACTCTGGTGCGGAACGTGTCCTTGTGGACCTACGAAGTTCAGTAGCAACTTGATCTGAAGTTTCATGATTATCATCATTAACTTTCTAGTCGGTGCAGGCACCTCAGGAACATTTTCTTGAGTTGCGCTACTTTCCGGTTCAAGAGGTAATACTTCATCAAGTTCTACTTTCCTCCCACTTACGTCTTTCGAGAGAAACTCTTTCTCTAGAAAGGATCCATTCTTGGCAACAAAGATCTTGCCTTCGGATCTGAGGTAGAAGGTATACCCAATAGTTTCTTTAGGGTATCCTATGAAGACGCATTTTTCCGACTTGGGTTCAAGCTTTTCAGGTTGAAGTTTCTTGACATAAGCATCGCATACCCAAACTTTTAGAAATGACAGCTTAGGTTTCTTCCCAAACCATAATTCATACGGTGTCGTCTCAACGGATTTCGACGGAGCCCTATTTAAAGTGAATGCGGCAGTCTCTAAAGCATAGCCCCAAAATGATAGCGGTAAATCGGTAAGAGACATCATAGATCGCACCATATCTAATAGAGTGCGATTACGACGTTCGGACACACCATTACGCTGAGGTGTTCCAGGCGGCGTTAGTTGTGAAATTATTCCACATTTTCTTAAGTGTGTGCCAAATTCGTGACTCAAGTATTCTCCCCCACAATCTGATCGCAAGAATTTGATTTTTCTGTCACGTTGATTCTCAACCTCACTCTGAAATTCCTTGAACTTTTCAAAGGTCTCAGACTTGTGTTTCATTAAATGGACATACCCATATATACTCAAGTCATCAGTGAGGGTGAGAACATAACGATAGCCACCGCGAGCCTCAACACTCATTGGACCGCACACATCAGTATGTATGATTTCCAATAAGTTGGTTGCTCGCTCCATTGAACCTGAGAACGGAGTCTTGGTCATTTTACCCATGAGGCATGGTTCGCACGTGTCAAATGATTCGTAATCAAGAGACTCTAAAAGTCCATCTGCATGGAGCTTCTTCATGCGTTTGACACCTATGTGACCAAGGCGGCAGTGCCACAAGTATGTGGGACTATCATTATCAACCTTACATCTTTTGGTATTCACACTATGAATATGTGTAGCATTACGCTCGAGATTCATTAAGAATAAACCATTCACCATCGGAGCATGACCATAAAACATATCTCTCATATAAATAGACCAACCATTATTCTCGGATTTAAATGAGTAGCCATCTCGAATTAAACGAGATCCTGATACAATGTTCATGCTCAAAGCTGGCACTAAATAACAATTATTGAGGTTTAAAACTAATCCCGTAGGTAAATGTAGAGGTAGCGTGCTGACGGCGATCACTTCGACCTTGGAACCATTCCCGACGCGCATCGTCACCTCGTCCTTCGCCAGTCTCCGCTTATTCCGCAGCTCCTGCTTTGAGTTACAAATGTGAGCAACTGCACCGGTATCAAATACCCAGGAGCTACTACGAGTACTGGTAAGGTACACATCAATTACATGTATATCACATATACCTTTCGTGATGCCGGCCTTCTTGTCCGCTAAGTATTTGGGGCAGTTCCGCTTCCAGTGACCACTTCCCTTCCAATAAAAGCACTCAGTCTTGGGCTTGGGTCCATTCTTTGGCTTCTTCTCGGCAGCTCGCTTACCGGGTGCGGCAACTCCCTTGCCGTCCTTCTTGAAGTTCTTCTTACCCTTGCCTTTCTTGAACTTAGTGGTTTTATTCACCATCAACACTTGATGTTCCTTTTTGACTTCTACCTCTGCTGATTTCAGTATTGCAAATACTTCAGGAATGGTCTTTTCCATCCCCTGCATATTGAAGTTCATCACAAAGCTCTTGTAGCTCGGTGGAAGCGACTGAAGGATTCTGTCAATGACCGCGCCATCCAGGAGATTAACTCCCAGCTGAGTCAAGCGGTTATGTAACCCAGACATAGTGAGTATGTGCTCACTGATAGAACTGTTTTCCTCCATCTTACAGCTGAAGAACTTGTCGGAGACTTCATACCTCTCGACCCGGGAATGAGCTTGAAAAACCATTTTCAGCTCTTCGAACATCTCATATGCTCCGTGTCTCTCAAAACGCTTTTGGAGCCCCGGTTCTAAGCTGTAAAGCATGCCGCACTGAACGAGGGAGTAATCATCAGTACGTGTCTGCCAAGCGTTCATAACGTCTTGTTCTGCAGGGAGAGCAGGTGCTTCACCTAGCGGTGCTTGTAGGACATAATCTTTCTTGGCAGCTCTGAGGATGATCCTCAGGTTCCGGACCCAGTCCGTATAGTTGCTGCCATCGTCTTTCAGCTTGGTTTTCTCTAGGAACGCGTTGAAGTTGAGGACAACGTTGGCCATTTGATCTACAAGACATGTTGTAAAGGTTTTAGACTAAGTTCATGATAATTACGTTCATCTAAATTATTCAATGAACTCCCACTCAGATAGACATCCCTCCAGTCATCTAAATATAACATGATCCGAGTTAACTAGGCCATGTCCGATCATCACGTGAGACGGACTAGTCAACGTCGGTGAACATCTTCATGTTGATCGTATCTTCTATACGACTCATGCTCGACCTTTCGGTCTTCTGTGTTCCGAGGCCATGTCTGTACATGCTAGGCTCGTCAAGTCAACCTAAGTGTTTGCATGTGTAAATCTGTCTTACACCCATTGTATGTGAACGTTGGAATCTATCACACCCGATCATCATGTGGTGCTTCGAAACAACGAACTGTCGCAACGGTGCACAGTTAGGGGAAACACTTTCTTGAAATTATTATGAGGGATCATCTTATTTACTACCGTTGTTCTAAGTAAACAAGATGCAAAAACATGATAAACATCTCATGCAATCAAATAATAGTGACATGATATGGCCAATATCATATAGCTCCTGTGATCTCCATCTTGGGGCTCCATGATCATCTTGTCACCGGCATGACACCATGATCTCCATCATCGTGTCTCCATGAAGTTGCTCGCCAACTATTACTTCTACTACTATGGCTAACACGTTTAGCAATAAAGTAAAGTAATTTACATGGCGTTTCTCAATGACACGCAGGTCATACAAAAAATAAAGACAACTCCTATGGCTCCTGCCGGTTGTCATACTCATCGACATGCAAGTCGTGATTCCTATTACAAGAACATGATCTCATACATCACACACACACACACACAGATATATATATATATATATATATATATATATATATATATCATTCATCATTCATCACAACTTTGGCCATATCACATCACATGACACTTGCTGCAAAAACAAGTTAGACGTCCTCTAATTGTTGTTGCAAGTTTTACGTGGCTGCAATAGGGTTCTAGCAAGAACGTTTTCTTACCTACGCCAAAACCACAACGTGAATTGTCAATTTCTATTTACCCTTCATAAGGACCTTGTTCATCGAATCCGATCCGACTAAAGTGGGAGAGACAGACACCCGCCAGCCACCTTATGCAACTAGTGCATGTCAGTCGGTGGAACCGGTCTCACGTAAGCGTACGTGTAAGGTTGGTCCGGGCTGCTTCATCCCACGATGTCGCCGAATCAATATAAGACTAGTAACAACAAGCAAATTGACAATATCGACGCCCACAACTACTTTGTGTTCTACTCATGCATAGTAACTACGCATATACCTAGCTCATGATGCCACTGTTGGGGAACGTTGCAGAAAACAAAAAATTTCCCTACGTTTCACCAAGATCAATCTATGGAGTCAACTAGCAATGAGAGGAGAGTGCATCTACATACCCTTGTAGATCGCGAGCGGAAGCGTTCAAGAGAACGGGGATGATGGAGTCGTACTCGCCGTGATCCAAATCACCGATGACCAAGTGCCGAACGGACGGCACCTCCGCGTTCAACACACGTACAGAGAGGATGGCGTCTCCTCCTTCTTGATCCAGCAAGGGGGAAGGAAAGGTTGATGAAGATCCAGCAGCACGACGGCGTGGTGGTGGATGCAGCAGTCACCGCAGCAGGGCTTCGCCGAGCTTCTGCGAGAGGGAGAGGTGTAGCAGGGGAGAGGGAGGCGCCAAGGCTTCAGGGTGCGGCTGTCCCTCCCTCCCCCCTTTATATAGGCCCCCTGGGGGGGCGCCGGCCCTGGAGATTGAATCTCCCAAGGGGGGCGGTGGCCAGGGGGTGGAGTACCCCCCAAGGCAAGTGGGGCGCCCCCACCCTAGGGTTTCAAACCCTAGGCGCAGGGGGTGGGCCAAGGGGGGCCCACCAGCCCACTATGGGCTGGTTCCCCTCCCCACTTCAGCCCATGGGGCCCTCCGGGATGGGTGGCCCCACCTGGTGGACCCCCGGGACCCTTCCGGTTGTCCCGGTACAATACCGGTGACCCCCGAAACTCTCCCGATGGCCGAAACTGCACTTCCTATATATAATTCTTCACCTCCGGACCATTCCGGAACTCTTCGTGACATCCAGGATCTCATCCGGGACTCCGAAAAACTTTCGGGTTACTGCATACTCATATCTCTACAACCCTAGCGTCACCGAACCTTAAGTGTGTAGACCCTACGGGTTCGGGAGACATGTAGACAAGACCGAGACGACTCTCCGGTCAATAACCAACAGCGGGATCTGGATACCCATGTTGGCTCCCACATGCTCCTCGATGATCTCATCGGATGAACCACGATGTCGAGGATTCAAGCAACCCCGTATACAATTCCCTTTGTCAATCGGTACGTTACTTTCCCGAGATTCGATCGTCGGTATCCCAATACCTTGTTCAATCTCATTACCGGCAAGTCACTTTACTTGTATCGTAATGCATGATCCCGTGACCAGACACTTGGTCACTTTGAGCTCATTATGATTATGCATTACCGAGTGGGCCCAGAGATACCTCTCCGTCATACGGAGTGACAAATCTCAGTCTCGATTCGTGCCAACCCAACAGACACTTTCGGAGACACATGTAATGTACCTTTATAGTCACCCAGTTACGTTGTGACATTTGGTACAACCAAAGCACTCCTACGGTATCCGGGAGTTACATGATCTCATGGTCTAAGGAAAAGATACTTGACATTGGAAAAACTCTAGCAAACGAACTATACAATCTTTTGCTATGTTTAGGATTGGGTCTTGACCATCACATCATTCTCCTAATGATGTGATCTCGTTATCAATGACATCCAATGTCCATAGTCAGGAAACCATGACTATCTGTTGATCAACGAGCTAGTCAACAAGAGGCTTACTAGGGACATGTTGGTGTCTATGTATTCACACATGTATTATGATTTCCGGATAACACAATTATAGCATGAATAAAAGACAATCATCATGAACAAGGAAATATAATAATAATCCTTTTATTATTGCCTCTAGTGCATATTTCCAACACCGAGTCCAATTCGGACCAGCCCATGGGGGGGCGCGGCCACCCCTTGAGGCCCTTCTCTCCTTTACCGTATGGCCCATTAAGGCCCACTACTTCCCCGGCAAATTCCCGTATGTCTCCCGTACTCCGAAAAATACCCGAATCACTCGAAACCTTTCGGATGTCCGAATATAGCCTTTCAATATATCGATCTTTACGTCTCGACCATTTCGAGACTCCTCGTCATGTCATGATCTCATCCAGGACTCCGAACAACCTTCGGTACATCAAATCACATAACTCATAATACAAATCGTCATCGAATGTTAAGCATGCGGACCCTACAAGTTCGAGAAATATGTAGACATGACCGAGACACATCTCCGGTCAATTACCAATAGCGAAACCTGGATGCTCATATTGGCTCCTACATATTCTACGAAGATCTTTATCGGTCAAACCGCATAACAACATACGTTGTTCCCTTTGTCATCGGTATGTCACTTGCCCGAGATTCGATCGTCGGTATCATCATACCTAGTTCAATCTCATCACCGGAAAGTCTCTTTACTCGTTCCGTAATGCATCATCGCGTGACTAACTTATTAGTCACATTGCTTGCAAGGCTTATAGTGATGTGCATTACCGAGAGGGCCCAGAGATACCTCTCCGACAATCAGAGTGACAAATCCTAATCTCGATCTATGCCAACTCAACAAACACCATCGGAGACACCTGTAGAGCATCTTTATAATCACCAAGTTATGTTGTGACGTTTGATAGCACACTAAGTGTTCCTCCGGTATTCGGGAGTTGCATAATCTCATAGTCATAGGAACATGTATAAGTCATGAAGAAAGCAATAGCAATAAACTAAACGAACATAGTGCTAAGCTAACGGATGGGTCTTGTCCATCACATCATTCTCTAATGATGTGATCCCATTCATCAAATGACAACACATGTCTATGGCTAGGAAACTTAACCATCTTTGGTTAACGAGCTAGTCTAATAGAGGCATACTAGGGACACTCTGTTTGTCTATATATTCACACATGTACTATGTTTCTGGTTAATACAATTCTAGCATGAATAATAAAAATTTATCATGATATAAGGAAATATAAATAACAACTTAATTATTGCCTCTAGGGCATATTTCCTTCAGTGTCCCACTTGCACTAGAGTCAATAATCTAGTTCACATCGCCATGTGATTTAATACCAATAGTTCACATCACCATGTGACCAACACCCAAAGGGTTTACTAGAGTCAATAATCTAGTTCACATCGCCATGTGATTAACACCCAAAGAGTACTAAGGTGTGATTATGTTTTGCTTGTGAGAGAAGTTTAGTCAATGGGTCTGTCACATTCAGAGCCGTATGTATTTTGCAAATTTTGTATGTCTACAATGCTCTGCATGGAGCTACTCTAGCTAATTGCTCCCACTTTCAATATGTATCTAGATGACTTAGAGTCATCTAGATCGGTGTCAAAAGCTTGCATCAACGTAACTCTTTACGATGAACTCTTTTATCACCTCCATAACTGAGAAATATTTCCTTAGTCCTCTAAGGATAATTTTGACCGCTGTCCAGTGATATACTGCTAGATCACTATTGTATTCCCTTGCCAAAATCATGCTAAGGTATACAATAGGACTGGTACACGGCATAGCATACTTTATAGAGCCTATGACTGAGGCATAGGGAATGACTTTTCATTCTCTTTCTACTTTTTTGTTGAGGTCGGGTTTTAAGTCTTTACTCAACTTCATACCTTGCAACACAGGCAAGAACTCCTTCTTTGACTGATCCATTTTGAACTCCTTCAAAATCTTGTGAAGGTATGTACTCATTGAAAAAAATTATCAAGCGTCTTGATCAATATCTTGATGCTCAATATGTAAGCAGCTTGTAACACCCCGGATATGATTTACCCAATATGTAATCCAACTCTTGCCGTTTCCGGCGTTAAGTTATTTTATTTTCTCGGGTTCGGGTTTTTGTCTCCGTGTGTTGTTTTCGTTTTCATGCATCTCATATCATGTCATCATGTGCATTGCATTTGCATACATGTTCATCTCATGCATTCGAGCACTTTCCACGTTGTCCGTTTTGCATTCCGGCGCTCCGTTCTCCTCCAGTGGTCATTTCTACCTTTCTTTCGTGTGTGGGGATTAAACATCTCCGGATTGGACCGAGACTTGCCAAGCGGCCTTGGTTTACCACCGGTAGACCGCCTGTCAAGTTTCGTACCATTTGGACTTTGTTTGATGTTCCAACGGTTAACCGAGGGACCGAAAAGGCCTCGTATGTGTTGCAGTCCAACACCACTCCAATTTGGCCCAAAACCCTCTCCATCATCTAGAGTGTTCGATCACGATCGCGTGGCCGAAAACCGCACCTCATTTGGACACTCCTAGCTCCCTCTATGTCTATAAATAGCCCCCCTCCGAAATCCATGGGTCCTTCTTCCCCAAACCCTAAAAAAATCATCTCCGCCGCCACCGGACACGTCCGGACGGCGCCGGACGCGTCCGCCGCCGCCTCCACGCCAACCTGCTCGCGCCATGTGTCACGCCGCCGCCCCCTTCGCCTGCCGCCGCCGCGGCCCGCGCGGCCCACGGGGAGCCCGCCCCGGGCCGGATCGGGCCCGAGCGCCCCGCGCGCCTAGTGCCGCCCGCGAGCCACTCCCACCGCCTCCTTCCTCCGGGCCGGCCGCCGCCGCCCGCGCGCCGCCTCTCCGCCGGCGAGCCCCACCGGGCCTCCCAGCTCCGCCACCGGCCGCGACTCCGGCGACCGGAGCACCGGCCGGATCCGCCGGCTCCCTTCGCCGCCTCGGCTTCCTCCTCCCTCTCCGGCAAGTTACCCTCCGGTCGGCGAGCTCCTCGGCAAGTCCGGCGACATCTCCGGCCAGCTACAGGGATTCTGGTGAACCTTGTTTCGCGTGAAGCCCCGTATCTGGATCTGAGATTTAAATCTTGGGGTTGACTTTCCGTCCCTAACCCTAATTTTATTGCCATGTTCATCATCCCGTAACTTTGCATCCGTAGATCCGTTTTGGGCATATAGCATATCAAAATGTTCATCTCAGAGAGTACATCATTTTATCTCATTGCATCATTTTCATTTGAGTTCATCTTGATGCCAGAAATGCTGTTGGAAGAATGCTATTTGAGATAATTGCCAGATCTGCTGCTCCAAATAGCTATTTGTCATTTTTGCCATGATTATTGTGTGCATGATATGCCCATGAGCTCTACATGTGTTTTGTCATATGCTTTGCCATCTTTCCAGAGGTGCAATCCATGTTTTTTTGTGATATGTGTGGTGATTAGCACAAGCTTGCAAAGTGGTGCATTTGTTAATGCTGATTTCAGAGACTTAGTAATTTCACTAAGTCCTTGGTTTATTTTTATCAATATGCCATATGTTCATGTTGTTTCCTAGAGATCCGTGCCTCTTTTGAGGATGATCTGTAAGGATGTTTTGTTAAACTTGTAGTGCTCTATCCATCCATGTCTTTGATTGCAATTATGGAGCACCCTAGCTTGAGTCAATCGAGCTCTACTTTTGCTATTTCGTGAATCTGGGCAGATTGTCTACTTGTTAGCGATTTTGCCGAGGATGTTGTAGTTGATCCGTGCATGCTATGCTACTGTTCTTTCCATGTCTAGCTTGTATAATGTGTATTCTTTATGGGTGTATCCTTAGATTGTCATGACTTGCTCTGTAGTGAGTGCATCGAGCTCGTAAACATGCCTACTTGATATCTGATTTGCATGCTCCAGTTTTTTTCACTAAGTCTGTGATCTGATTAAGTTTTTGCCATGTTCACATGCTTGCAATTGTATTTTCTGATCCCTTTTGGCTCGATGTCACTAAGGGACTTTTGTTAAGCTCTTTGAGTAGCTCCATGCCATGCTTTACTTTGCCATGTTAAGTTCCTGTAGCATCTAGTTTTCATGCTCCAAAGTGTGCTACCTGATCTGAAATTCCAGACAAGTGTTAATTTCACTAAGTCTGAGATCTGTTTACCAATTGCAATTTTGCCATGCTTATTTGAGCCTGTTAATGGATGAATTGGCCGTAGCTCAGTGTTCATCTTTTGTTAAGCATCATGAATGGATCCCTACCATGTACTTTGCTTTCATGTCTGGGTGCTGTAGCATGTTCATCTTGTTGCATTTAGATGGCTACTTGCTGTTTATCGCAGACCGGTGCCATATTTGAATTGCTTGCCATTTCCAAACCGTGCATCCGATTCCGGTGTTCTTTATATCAATTTCAACCGAAATCACCTCACCTTTCCAGTGGCACACTTGGTTTTCCAAGTTGAGGCCAGGTTCATTCATTCTTTGTCAAATCTTGCATATGCATCACATATCGCATCCCGCATAGTATACCATGTTTGCATCATGTTGTTTGAGCTTTGCACGTGGTTGATTGCGTTCCTTTTGCTTGTTTGTCTTGTTTGGGTAGAGCCAGGAGACGAGTTCACTAACGAGGAGCCCGTTGAGTTTGCTTTCGAGGATCCAGTCAACTCTGACAACTTTGCAGACAAGATGATCATACCCTCGAAATCACTTCTATCTTTGCTTGGCTAGATGCTCGCTCTTTTGCTATGCCTATGCTACGATGCCTACCTCTTGCTTATCATGCCTCCCAAATTTCCATGTCAAACCTCTAACCCACCATGTCCTAGCAAACCGTTGATTGGCTATGTTACCACTTTGCTCAGCCCCTCTTATAGCGTTGCTAGTTGCAGGTGAAGATTGGAGACCGTTCCTTGTTGGAACATTATTTACTTGTTGGGATATCATTATATTGCCTTGTTATCTTAATGCATCTATATACTTGGTAAAGGGTGGAAGGCTCGGCCTCTCGCCTAGTGTTTTGTTCCACTCTTGCCGCCCTAGTTTCCGTCATATCGGTGTTATGTTCCCGGATTTTGCGTTCCTTACGCGGTTGGGTAATAATGGGAACCCCTTGATAGTTCGCCTTGATTAAAACTCTTCCAGCAATGCCCAACCTTGTTTTTACCATTTTCCACCTAGCCTCTTTTCCCCTTGGGTTTCCGGAGCCCGAGGGTCATCTTATTTTAAACCCCCCCCCCCCCCGGGGCCAGTGCTCCTTTGAGTGTTGGTCCACCTGTCAGCTGCCGATGGCCACCAGGGGCAACTCTGGGCTGGCCTACCCGTACCTAAGACAATCTGAGTGTGCCCTGAGAACGAGATATGTGCAGGTCCTATCAGGATTTTTCGGCACATTCGGGCGGTGTTGCTGGATTAGTTTTAACTTGTCGAAGTGTCTTGTAGAACCGGGATGCCGAGTCTGATCGGCATGTCTCGGGAGAAGGTTTATCCTTCGTTGACCGTGAGAGCTTGTCATGGGCTAAGTTGGGACTCCCCTACAGGGATTTGAACTTTCGAAAGCCGTGCCCACGGTTATGGGTAGATGGGAATTTGTTAATGTCCGGTTGTAGATAACTTGAACCTTAACTTAATTAAATGAATCAACTGTGTGTGTTACCGTGATGGTCTCTTCTCAGCGGAGTCCGGGAAGTGAACACGGTGTTGGAGTAATGCTTGCGCAGGTTGTTCTCTAGTTATTCGTTCATGCTTTGCCTTCTCTTCTCGCTCTCTTTTGCGAACAGGTTAGCCACCATATATGCTAGTCGCTTGCTGCAGCTCCACATATTACCTTGCCTTACCTATAAGCTTAAATAGTCTTGATCGCGAGGATGCGAGATTGCTGAGTCCCTGTGGCTCACAGATTACTTCCAAACCAGATGCAGAGCCTAATGACTCCGTTCCAGATGACGCGCTTGAGCTCAAGTGGGAGTTCGACGAGGACTCACGCCGTTACTATGTGTCTTTTCCCTGATGATCAGTAGTGGTGCCCAGTTGGGGCAATCAGGACCGTGTCGCATGTTGGGTTGATCTTTTATTTTGGCATCGTAGACGGGCCATGAGTGTTTGGATGATGTAATGCTATTTATGTACTTTGTTTGACGTGGCGAGTGTAAGCCAACTATGTTCCTTCCCTTTTATTATCTATATTACATGGGATGTTGTGAAGATTGCCTTACTTGCGACATTGCTTTCAATGCGGTTATGCCTCTAAGTCGTGCTTTGACACGTAGGAGATATAGCCGCATCGAGGGCGTTACACAGCTTTACCGAGGTCTTTCCTTGAGAAACTCCTTACAGACACTCCTTTATGCTTTTCAGAAAATTCTACATCATTTCTAATCAACAATATGTCATTCACATATACTTATCAGAAAGGTTGTAGTGCTCCCACTCACTTTCTTGTAAATACAGGCTTCACCGCAAGTCTATATAAAACTATATGCTTTGATTGACTCATCAAAGCGTATATTCCAACTCCGAGATGCTTGCATCAGTCCATAGATGGATCACTGGAGCTTGCACACTTTGTTAGCATCTTTAGGATTGACAAAACCTTCTGGTTGTATCATATACAACTCTTCTTTAATAAATCCATTAAGGAATGTAGTTTTGATGTCCATTTGCCAGATTTCATAAAATGTGGCAACTGCTAACATGATTCAGACAAACTTTTAAGCATCGATACGAGTGAGAAAATCTTATTGTAGTCAACACGTTGAACTTGTCGAAAACCTTTTGCGACAATTCGAGCTTTGTAGATAGTAACACTACTATCAGCGTCCGTCTTCCTCTTGAAAATCCATTTATTTTGAATGGCTCGCCGATCATCGGGCAAGTCAATCAAAGTCCATACTTTGTTCTCATACATGGATCCCATCTCAGATTTCATGGCCTTAAGCTATTTCGCGGAATCTGGGGTCATCATTGCTTCCTCATAGTTCGTAGGTTCGTCATGGTCTAGTAACATGACTTCCGGAACAGGATTACCGTACCACTCTGGTGCGGAACGTACTTTGGTTGAAGTATTAGGTTCGGTAGTAACTTGATCTGAAGTTTCATGATCATCATCATTAACTTCCTCACTAATTGGTGTAGGCATCACGGGAACTGATTTCTGTGATGAACTACTTTCCAATTCGGGAGAAGGTACAATTACCTCATCAAGTTCTACTTTCCTCCCACTCATTTCTTTCGAGAGAAACTCCTTCTCTAGAAAGGGTCCACTCTTAGCAAAAAAGATCTTGCCTTCGAATCTGTGATAGAAGGTGTACCCAATAGTTTCTTTTGGGTATCCTATGAAGACGCACTTCTCCGATTTGGGTTTGAGCTTATCAGGCTGAAACTTTTTCACATAAACATCGCGACCCCAAACTTTAAGAAATGATAGCTTAGGTTTCTTGCTAAACCACAGTTCATACGGTGTCATCTCAATGGATTTTTTAGACGGTGCCCTATTTAACGTGAATGCAACTGTCTCTAATGCATAACCCCAAAACAATAGTGGTAAGTCGGTAAGAGACATCATAGATCGCACCATATCTAATAAAGTATGGTTATGACATTCGGACACACCATTACGCTATGGTGTTCGAGGTGGCGTGAGTTGCGAAACTATTTGACATTGTTTCAACTGAAGGCCATACTCGTAATTCAAATATTTCGTCTCCGCGATCATATCGTAGACATTTTATTTTCTTGTTACGATGATTCTCCACTTCACTCTGAAATTCTTTGAACTTTTCAAACATTTCAGACTTGTGTTTCATTAAGTAGATATACTCATATCTTCTCAAATCATCTGTGAAGGTCAGAAAATAACGATACCCGCCGCGAGCCTCAACACTCATTGGACTGCATACATCGGTATGTATTATTTTCAATAAGTATATGGCTCGCTCCATTGTTCCGGAGAACGGAATCTTAGTCATCTTGCCCATGAGGCATGGTATGCAAGCATCAAATGATTCATAATCAAGTGATTCCAAAAGTCCATCAGCATGGAGTTTCTTCATGCGCTTTACATCAATATGACCTAAACGGCAGGGCCACATATAAGTTGCACTATCATTATTAACTTTGCATCTTTTGGCTTCAATATTATGAATATGTGTATCACTACGATCGAGATTCAATAAACCATTTATATTGAGTGTATGACCATAGAAGGTTTTATTCATGTAAATAGAACAAAAATTATTCTTTGACTTAAATGAATAACCCTATTGCAATAAACATGATCCAATCATATTTATGCTCAACGCAAACACCAAATAACATTTATTTTAGGTTCAACACTAATCCCGAAGGTAAAGGGAGTGTGCGATGGTGATCTCATCAACCTTGGACTCACTTCCAACACACATCGTCACCTTGCCCTTAAATAGTCTATGTTCATTTTGCAACTTCTGTTTCGAGTTACTAATCTTAGCAACTGAACCGGTATCAAATACCCTGGGCTTACTATGAACACTAGTAAATTACACATCAATAACACGTATATCAAATATACTTTTGTTCACTTTGCCATCCTTCTTATCAGCCAAGTATTTGGGGTAGTTCCGCTTCTAGTGACCATTCCCTTTGCAGTAGAAGCACTCAGTTTCAGGCTTAGGTCTAGCTTTGGGTTTCTTCACGGGAGTGGAAACTTGCTTGCCATTCTTCTTGAAGTTCCCTTTCTTTCCCTTGCCCTTTTACTTGAAACTAGTGGTCTTGTCAACCGTCAACACTTGATACTTTTTCTTGATTTCTACCTTCGCCAATTTCGGCATTGCGAAGAGCTTGGGAATCGTTTCCGTTATCCCTTGCATATTATAGTTCATCACAAAGTTCTAGTAACTTGGTGATAGTGACTAGAGAACTCTGTCAATCACTATCTTATCTGGAAGATTACTCCCACTTGATTCAAGTGATTGTAGTACTCAGACATTCTGAGCACATGCTTACTAGCTGAGCTATTATCCTCCATCTTGTAGGCAAAGTACTTGTCAGAGGTCTTATACCTCTTAACACGGGCATGAGTCTGAAATGCCAATTTCAGCTCTTGGAACATCTCATATGCTCCGTGGCATTCAAAACGGTTTTTGAAGTCCCGGTTCTAAGCCGTAAAGCATGGCGCACTAAACTATCAAGTAGTCATCATACCGAGCTTGCCAAACGTTCATACCGTCTGCATCTGCTCCTCAATAGGTCCGTCACCTAGCGGTGCATCAAGGACATAATTATTCTATGCAACAATGAGGATAATCCTCAGATTACGGACCAGTCAGCATCATTGCTACTATCATCTTTCAACTTAGTTTTCTCTAGGAACATATCAAAAATAAAATAGGGGAGTTATACGCGAGCTATTGATCTACAACATAGATATGCAAATACTATCAGGACTAAGTTCATGACAAATTAAAGTTCAGTTAATCATATTACTTAAGAACTCTCACTTAGATAGACATCCCTCTAGTCATCTAAATGATCACGTGATCCATATCAACTAAACCATGTCCAATCATCACGTGAGATGGAGTAGTTTTCAATGGTGAACATCACTATGTTGATCATATCTACTATATGATTCACACTCGACCTTTCATTCTTAGTGTTCCGAGGCCATATCTGCATATGCTAGGCTCATCAAGTTTAACCCGAGTATTCCACGTGTGCAAAACTGTCTTACACCCGTTGTATGTGAACGTAGAGCTTATCACACCCGATCATCACGTGGTGTCTCGGCACGACGAACTGTCACAATGGTGCATTACTCGGGGAGAACACTTACACCTTGAAATTTTAGTAAGGGATCATCTGATAATGCTACCGTCGTACTAAGCAAACTAAGATGCATAAAAGATAAACATCATATGCAATCAAAATATGTGACATGATATAGCCATTATCATCTTGTGCCTTTGATCTCCATCTACAAAGTACCGTCATGATCTCCATCGTCACCGGCATGACACCATGATCTCCATCATCTTGATCCTTGTCAACGTGTCATCACATGATCGTCTCGCCAACTATTGCTTTTGCAACTATTGCTATCGCATAGCGATAAAGTAAAGCAATTGTATGGCGCTTGCATCTTATGCAAAAAAGAGACAACCATAAGGCTCCTGACAGTTGCCGATAACTTTAACAAAACATGATCATACAACAATTTATATTTCATCACGTCTTGACCATATCACATCACAACATGCCCTGCAAAAACAATTTAAACGTCCTCTACTTTGTTGTTGCAAGTTTTACGTGGCTGCTACGGGCTTAGCAAGAATCGTTCTTACCTACACATCAAAAAACCACAACGCGGTAAAGTGATTGCTTTTTGATCTTCAGAAAGAACCCCGTTCATTGAATCCGATTCAACTAAAGTTGGAGAAACAGACACCCACTAGCCACCTGTGTGCGAAGCACGTCGGTAGAACCAGTCTCGCGTAAGCGTACGTGTAATGTCGGTCTGAGCCGCTTCATCCAACAATACCGCTGAATCAAGAATCAACTAGTGACGGCAAGAAATATGTATATACTCACGCCCACAACTCCTTTGTGTTCTACTCATGCATATCACATCTACGCATAGACCTGGCTCGGATGCCACTGTTAGGGAACACAGTAATTTCAAAAAATTTCCTACGCACACGCAAGATTCATCTAGGTGATGCATAGCAACAAGAGGGGAGAGTGTTGTCTACGTACCCTCGTAGACTGTAAGCGGAAGCGTTATGACAACACGGTTGATGTAGTCGTACGTCTTCATGATCTGATTGATCCTAGCACCGAAGGTACGGCACCTCCGCGATCTACACACGTTCAGCTCGGTGATGTCCCACGAACTGTAGATCCAGCTGAGGTCGAGGGAGAGTTTCATCAGCACAACGACGTGATGATTGTGATGACGAAGTTACCGACGCAGGGCTTCGCCTAAGCTCTACAACGATATGACTGAGGTGGAAATCTGTGGAGGGGGGCACCGCACACGGCTAAACAATCAACTTGTGTGTCTATGGGGTGCCCCTCCCCCGTATATAAAGGAGGGAAGGAGGAGGGCCGGCCTCAAGGGGCATGCGGATTCCTACTCCTAGTAGGAGTAGGTTTCCCCCTTTCCTAGTCCAAGTAGGAGAAGAAGGAAGGAGAGGGAGAGGGAGAAGGAAAGAGAGGGGCGCCGCCCCGTCCTAGTCCAATTCAGACCAGCCCATGGGGGGCCACCCCTTGAGGCCCTTCTCTCCTTTCCCGTATGGCCCATTAAGGCCCACTACTTCCCCCGGCGAATTCCCGTAACTCTCCCATACTCCGAAAATTACCCGAATCACTCGGAACCTTTCTGATGTCCGAATATAGCCTTCCAATATATCAATCTTTACGTCTCGGCCCTTTTGAGACTCCTCGTCATGACCGTGATCTAATCCGGGACTCCGAACAACCTTTGGTACATCAAATCACATAACTCATAATACAAATCATCATCGAACGTTAAGTGTGCGGACCCTACGGGTTCGAGAACTATGTAGACATGACCGAGACACATCTCCGGTCAATAACCAATAGCGGAACCTGGATGCTCATATTGGCTCCTACATATTCTATGAAGATCTTTATCGGTCAAACTGCATAACAACATACGTTGTTCCCTTTGTCATCGGTATGTTACTTGCCTGAGATTCGATCGTCGGTATCATCATACCTAGTTCAATCTCATCACTGGCAAGTCTCTTTACTCGTTCCATAATGCATCATCGCGTGACTAGCCCATTAGTCACATTGCTTGCAAGGCTTATAGTGATGTGCATTACCGAGAGGGCCCAGAGATACCTCTCCGACAATCGGAATGACAAATCCTAATCTCGATCTATGCCAACTCAATAAACACCATCGGAGACACCTGTAGAGCATCTTTATAATCACCCAGTTATGTTGTGACATTTGATAGCACACTAAGTGTTCCTCCGGTATTCGGGAGTTGCATAATCTCATAGTCATAGGAACATGTATAAGTCATGAAGAAAGCAATAGCAATAAACTAAACGATCATAGTGCTAAGCTAACGGATGGGTCTTGTCCATCAAATCATTCTCTAATGATGTGATCCCGTTCATCAAATGACAACACATGTCTATGGCTAGGAAACTTAACCATCTTTGATTAACGAGCTAGTCTAGTAGAGGCATACTAGGGACACTCTGTTTGTCTATGTATTCACACATGTACTAAGTTTCTGGTTAATACAATTCTAGCACGAATAATAATCCTTTATCATGATATAGGAAAATATAAATAACAACTTTATTATTGCCTCTAGGGCATATTTCCTTCACATATATATATGCCCGTGGAGCTCAAGCACACAATTAGTCCACAAATTGCATTGTCATCAACACCAAAATACGGAAGGTGGGAAACGCCCTTTCAACATGGACCCTCAAAATGCTCGCAAATGTCCAAACCAACCTATCCGGGCGCAGCTTGCCATCCAACACGGCACCCCATCGGTCCTGGTACGTGTTCGGTTGTCCGAAATCCCGCAAACTAAACGCAAACTGGGGGAGCTTTGCAGGTGTCTGGTTGTAGGATCAAAAGTATGTCTAGAGGGGGGGTGATTAGACTACTTGACCAAATAAAAACTTAGCCTTTTCCCAATTTTAGTTCTTGGCAGATTTTAGCTATCTTAGAGCAAGTCAAGCAATCATCACACAATTCAAGCAAGCATGCAAAGAGTTTATTGGCACCGGAAAGTAAAGCATGCACCTTGCAAGAATGTAAAGGGAAGGGTTTGGAGGATTCAAACGCAATTGGAGACACGGATGTTTTCCCGTGGTTCGGATAGGTGGTGCTATCCTACATCCACGTTGATGGAGACTTCAACCCACGGAGGGTAACGGTTGCGCGAGTCCACGGAGGGCTCCACCCACAAAGGGTCCACGAAGAAGCAACCTTGTCTATTCCACCATGGCCATCGCCCACGAAGGACTTGCCTCACTAGCGGTAGATCTTCACGAAGTAGGCGATCTCCTTGCCCTTACAAACTCCTTGGTTCAACTACACAATCTTGTCGGAGGCTCCCAAGTGACACCTAGCCAATCTAGGAGACACCACTCTCCAAGAAGTAACAAATGGTGTGTTGATGATGAACTCCTTGCTCTTGTGCTTCAAATGATAGTCTTCCCAACACTCAACTCTCTCTCATAGGATTTGGATCTGGTGGAAAGAAGATTTGAGTGGAAAGCAACTTGGGGAAGGCTAGAGATCAAGATTCATATGGTAGGAATGGAATATCTTGGTCTCAACACATGAGTAGGTGGTTCTTTCTCAGAACATATGAGTAGGAATGGTGTATGTGTTCTGATGGCTCTCTCCACGAATGAAGAGGTGGTGGAGGGGTATATATAGCCTCCACACAAAATCCAACCGTTACACACAATCTACCAATCTCGGTGGGACCGAATCAGAAAACTCGGTCTGACCAAAATAGTAAACCTAGTGACCGTTAGGAATTTCGGTGGGACTGAGATGCAACTCGGTAGGACCGATTCGATTAGGGTTTGGGCATAACGTAATCTCGGTGAGACCGATCGCACAAACTCGGTGAGACCGAGTTCGGCAATTAGCTAACCAGAGAGTTGGTCAGGCAAACTCGGTGGGACCGACTTGCTCTTTCGGTGAGACTGAAAAGTTACAAGAAGGAAACATAGAGTTTACCTTGCATTCTCGATGGGACCGATTCGCTCTTTCGGTGAGACCGAAAAGTTACGAAAGGGAAACAGAGAGTTTGCAAGCCCGTCTCGGTGAGACCGAGATCCTTATCGGTAGGACCGAATTGCTAGGGTTTGGCAGTGGCAAATGACAAGTGAAACTCTGTGGCGCCGGATTGACAGAATCGGTATGACCGAGTTTGGCTTAGGGTTTAGGTCATTTGTGGATATGGAAAGGTGGTTGAGGATTTTGGAGCATATCACTAAGCACATAAAGCAAGAGGCTCATTAAGCAACACCTCATCCCTCCTTGATAGTATTGGCTTTTCCTAAAGACTCAATGTGATCTTGGATCACTAAAATATAAAATGAAGAGTCTTGAACTTTTGAGCTTGAGCCAATTCTTTGTCCTTAGCATTTTGAGGGTTCCACTTTCACATCCATGCCATGCCAATCATTGAGCTTTCCTGAAATAATCATCTTGGAATAGCATTAGCTCAATGAGCTATATGTTGTTATGAATTACCAAAACCACCTAGGGATAGTTGCACTTTCAATGGTCAGCTGCCATGTAGGAGTAGACACCCTCGGATCACTCAACCCCCCTCCTAGGTCACTTTTCTTCCACTCCACGCCTACTCCCCCTTGCTCTTCATCCACACCTTCCTTGTTCGTCGCCGCTTGCTACCTCTTGAGCACTGTGTTGGTTTTCCCTTGAAGAGGAAAGGGTGATGCAGCAAAGTAGCGTAAGTATTTCCCTCAGTTTTTGAGAACCAAGGTATCAATCTAGTAGGATGCTACGCGCGAGTCCCTCGCACCTGCACAAACAAATAAATCCTCGCAACCAACGCGATAAGGGGTTGTCAATCCCTACACGGTCACTTACGAGAGTGAGATCTGATAGATATGATAAGATAATATTTTTGGTATTTTCAAGATAAAGATGCAAAGTAAAGTAAAAGGAAATGAAAATAACTAAGTGTTGGAAGATTAATATGATGAAGATAGACCCGGGGGCCATAGGTTTCACTAGTGGCTTCTCTCAAGAGCATAAGTATTTTACGGTGGGTGAACAAATTACTGTTGAGCAATTGACAGAATTGAGCATAATTATGAGAATATCTAGGTATGATCATGTATATAGGCATCACGTCCGAGACAAGTAGACCGACTCCTGCCTGCATCTACTACTATTACACCACACATCGACCGCTATCCAACATGCATCTAGAGTATTAAGTTCAAGAGAACAGAGTAACACTTTAAGCAAGATGACATGATGTAGAGGGATAAACTCATGTAATATGATGAAAACCCCATATTGTTATCCTCGATGGCAACAATACAATACGTGCCTTGCTGCCCCTACTGTCACTGGGAAAGGACACCGCAAGATTGAACCCAAAGCTAAGCACTTCTCCTATTGCAAGAAAGATCAATCTAGTAGGCAAAACCAAACTGATAATTCGAAGAGACTTGCAAAGATAACAAATCATACATAAAAGAATTCAGAGAAGATTCAAATATTGTTCATAGATAAACTTGATCATAAACCCACAATTCATCGGTCTCAACAAACACACCGCAAAAAGAAGATTACATCGAATAGATCTCCACAAGAGAGGGGGAGAACTTTGTATTGAGATACAAAAAGAGAGAAGAAGCCATCTGGCTAATAACTATGGACCCTAAGGTCTGAGGTAAACTACTCACACATCATCGGAGAGGCTATGGTGTTGATGTAGAAGCCCTCCGTGATCGATGCCCCCTCCGGCAGAGCTCCGAAACAGGCCCCAAGATGGGATCTCGTGGATACAGAAAGTTGCGGCGGTGGAATTAGGGTTTTGGCTCCGTATCTGATCATTTGGGGGTACGTAGGTATATATAGGAGGAAGAAGTACGTCAGTGGAGCAACAGGGGGCCCACGAGGGTGGAGGGCGCGTCGGGGGTAGGCGCGCCCCCTTCCTCGTGGCCTCCCTGTTGGTTGCTTGACGTAGGGTCCAAGTCTCCTGGGTCTTGTTCGTTCCAAAAATCACGTTCCCGAAGGTTTCATTCCGTTTGGTCTCCGTTTGATATTCCTTTTCTTCGAAACCCTAAAATAGGCAAAAAAACAACAAATCTGGGTTGGGCCTCCGGTTAGTAGGTTAGTCCCAAAAATAATATAAACGTGTATAGTAAAGCCCAATAATGTCCAAAACAGAATATAATATAGCATGGAGCAATCAAAAATTATAGATACGTTGAAGACGTATCAAGCATCCCCAACCTTAATTCCCACTCATCCTTAAGTAGGTAAATGATCAAACAGATTTTTTTGATGTGGAATGCTACTGGGCGTATTTTCAATGTAATTCTTCTGAATTGTGGTATGAATATTCAGATCCGAAAGATTCAAGACAAAAGTTCAATATTGACATAGAAATAATAATACTTCAAGCATACTAACTAAGCAATTATGTCTTCTCAAAATAACATGGCCAAAGAAAGTTATCCCTACAAAATCAAATAGTCTGCTATGCTCTATCTTCACCACACAAAGTATTTAAATCATGCACAACCCCGATGACAAGCCAAGCAATTGTTTCATACTTTTGGCATTCTCAAAGTTTTTTAATCTTCATGCAATACATGAGCGTGAGCCATGGACATAGCACTTTAGGTGGAATAGAATGGTGGTTGTGGATAAGACAAAAAGGGAGAAGATAGTCTCACATCAACTAGGCGTATCAACGGGCTATGGAGATGCCCATCAATAGATATCAATCTGAGTGAGTAGGGATTGCCATGCAACGGAGGCACTAGATCTATAAGTATATGAAAGTTCAAAAAGAAACTAAGTGGGTGTGCATCCAACTCGCTTGCTCTCGAAGACCTAAGGCATTTTGAGGAAGCCCATCATTGGAATATGCAAGCCAAGTTCTATAATGAATAATTCCCACTAGTATATGAAAGTGATAACATAGGAGACTCTCTATCATGAAGATCATGGTGCTACTTTGAAGCACAAGTGTGGTAAAAGGATAGTAGCATTGTCCCTTCTCTCTTTCTCTCTCACTTTTTTTATTTGGGCCTTTTCTCCTTTTTTATGGCCTCTTTTTTTTAGCCCGGAGTCTCATCCCGACTTGTGGGGGAATCATAGTCTCCATCATCCTTTCCTCACTTGGACAATGCTCTAATAATGATGATCATCACACTTTTATTTTTTTACAACTCAAGAATTACAACTCGATACTTAGAACAAGATATGACTCTATATGAATGCCTCCGGTGGTGTACCGGGATGTGCAATGACTCATGAGTGACATGTATGAAAGAATTATGAACGGTGGCTTTGCCAAAAATACAATGTCAGCTACATGGTCATGCAAAGCAATATGACAATGATGGAGCGTGTCATAGTAAACGGAACAGTGGAAAGTTGCATGACAATATATCTCGGAATGGCTATGGAAATGCCATGGTAGGTAGGTATGGTGGCTTTTTTGAGGAAGGTATATGGTGGGTGTATGATACCGGCGAAAGGTGCGCGGTATTAGAGAGGCTAGCAATGTTGGAAGGGTGAGAGGGCGTATAATCCATGGACTCAACATTAGTCATAAAGAACTCATATACTTATTGCAAAAATATACAAGTTATCAAAGCAAAGTATTACACGCATGCTCCTAGGGGGATAGATTGGTAGTAAAAGACCATCGCTCGTCCCCGACCACCACTCATAAGGAAGACAATCAATAAATAAATCATACTCCGACTTCATCACATAACGGTTCACCATACGTGCATGCTACGTGTAGCGACCAGACCTCAAACAGTCTGATCTCTGTGCTCCGGTGTCATCCCTGGATTAGTAATGCTAACACCACACAATACTCGGAGGATTTCTAACAGAGTAGCAATCACACACTTATTACATCGAGTGTCTCATAGAGAACTTATTACAATAAATATGGCTTAAGGCCATCTAATAACGATAACAGTGGAAGGCTTGGAAGATAAGTGAGTCCATCAACTCCAACGGCATCAGTGAGTATAGAACCATGACCTAAAACTCCTTAATCATCGTCTGAAAAGTCTGCAACATTAACGTTGCAGCACGAAATGGGTCAGCACATGGCATATGCTGGCAAGGTAACACATAGAGAGTAGTGGAATGAAACAGCTATACTATATGCATATTTGGCTAGTGGAAAGCTCTATGGTTACAGTTTTGCGTAAAGCCAATTTTTCCCTACTTCAAAGGAATAAATTTATTTAACTATCATGGTAGTTGTTAAACATTGAGAATGGTTGACAGCATTCTCAATCCCAATTAAGCATCATCATTAAACAAAACCCAACAAAATTAACTTTTTAGAGTAACATGTTGAGATTCACACGATAATCCAGGTACTAGATACTCAAGATGTCCATAACCAGGGACACGGCTAATCATGATTAGTTTAATACACTCTGCAGAGGTTTGCGCACTTTTCCCCACAAGACTCGATCGCCTCCGTTTGGTTTCTCGCACTACATGGAGTTTGAGAAGACGGATGACCGAGACATAGTCTTTCGGAAGCGCTCGCACCTTACGATAGGGTAGACCGTACCACCTACATCCCCTACATCTGCTAGACTACCACTGTAAGAGTTTGCACGACTTAGTCAACTATGCTAGAGCCCACAATAGCTTGTGGCTGCACACGGAAGTTTCTAGCATGAATAATCTCATGATCCCTTTGAGCCTGGGTGGCGGTCCAAAAGAAAACAGGCAAGTCCTGGATTACCCAGGTGCCTCAATCCACCCAGATGTGTGTTTAAGTTGCCACCTTAGATAAACCATTAATTAACAATACTCACATCTGTCATGGATATCACTCGCTCAATTCACGTCTACTAGCATAGCATCGTAATAAGCAAACGTAGAAGTAACTGCCAAAGGTTTGATAATAAACAGGTAATAGGTACTACCTCAACTACTTCCCATTCCACAATGTAATTAGATCCTAATCATGCAATGCAATGTTGGGGATATCGCTTATCGGGAACTTATCGGTCGACCCATGATAAGGGGTAAATCGGCCATTTTATCGGCATATCGGTCGATTTATCGCCATATCGGCTGATTTATCGGCCGATTTATCTTATCGGTCAGACAACGGTGAGCGATAAATCGACCGATTTATCGGAATATCGGAAGATATCTTGAACAATGATGCAATGTTTGAGGATTGATCTAATGCAATAAAACTGGGTAGTAGGAAAGGTATGATCAAAGTGTTACTTGCCTTGCTGATGATCCGCGAAACCTAGCGATTCAAAGTAATAGGCGGCGCACTCCGGGTATTCTATCGCAGACAAACAAACAAGCATACAATAAGTACTCATCTAATGCACAGGTAAAACTCGAATAAGAGATCTAACCAGAAGGTTCAACTTAAGAACTCCGGTTGGTAAAACGAATCAAATCGAACGAAGCAACGAAAGTCAAACGGCGAAAGAAAACAACTTCGTTCCACTAATATGGATCTAAGGCAATTTTTACAGTGGAAAAACTTGTTTAAGTTGGTTAAACGGATAGAGGGTTTCGAGACGAAACTCCAGGCGCTTGAATCGCCTGATTCCGATAAACGAGCGAAAAGTTATACTAAAACGAAAATCGGATCAGGAATCGCGATTAGAAAAATCGCGGGTTTAATCCGAGAAAAAGAAAAACGACGAACGTTCGCTAGAACGAACAAACGGGCGAACACTCGCTAATTAAATAAATCGGAAAAACCGATCTATTTAAAAAACCGAAACTAAAAAACCGACGGTTTTTTGAGGAAAAAAAACGGCGCGGATTTTCGGGCGACCTCGGGCGGCGTGCGACGGCGAGGCGGCGGCGGCAGCGGGCGGCGGCGGCGGCGCTGGACGGGGGCGGCTCGGGCGGGGCTAGGGTTTGGCTTTGGCTGGGCCTCCCCCCCCTCCCCGGCTTATAAAGCCTAGCGGGCCAGGAGTCCGGGTCGGACACGGCCCGTTAGGTCGGTTCGTTTTTTTTAATAATTACGTGCGGAAGAAATATAAAAAGAAATACTAAACGAACTCCAAAAATCCCGAAATAAATTTTCCCGGGCTTCTAAAATCAAGCCGCACAAGGTGAACATTTATTTGGGGCCTAGATGCAATTTTGAAAAACACACATTTTTCCTAAATTCAAATAAAATAACGAAAAACTCTGAAATAAAATCTTATTTTATTTTATTATTGAATCCTAAATATTTCTTTATTTTGGGAAAGTCATTTTATTCCCTCTCTCATATTTTTGTAATAGAAACAATTGATGATAAAATAAATAAAATCAAATGATCCTATTCTCAAAATTTGAGAAAACTTAAATATGAAAATAATGAAATCCCCAACTCTCTCCGTGGGTCCTTGAGTTGCGTAGAATTTCTAGAATCAAAACCAAAAGCAAATAAAATATGATATGCATTTGATGATCTAATGTATAACATTCCAAATTGAAAATTTGGGATGTCAAACCTACCCCCCTTAAGATGAATCTCGCCCTCGAGATTTGGGTTGGCTAGAAAATAGGTGAGGGTGGTCCTTGAGTAAATCTTTCTCTCGTTCTCAGGTGGCTTCGTCCTCCGTGTGGTGGCTCCATTGAACTTTTCAAAACTTGATAACCTTGCTATGAGTGACTCGACTGGCAAACTCGAGAATCTTAATTGGTTTCTCCTCATGGGTCAAATCGTTTTCCAACTGAATTGCTTCCAATGGCACTGTGTCTCTCAAAGGTATGTCAGCCATCTCCGCGTGACACTTCTTCAACTGAGAAACGTGGAACACATCATGAACTCCTGACAATCCTTCGGGCAATTCCAACTTGTAGGCCATTTCTCCCATACGCTCCAAAACTCGATATGGTCCTACAAATCGTGGTGCTAACTTTCCCTTAACTCCAAAACGCTTTGTTCCTCGAAGTGGTGATACTCGAAGATAAGCTCTATCTCCAACTTCGTAAGCTGTCTCCTTGCATTTGGAATCTGCATAACTCTTCTGTCTGGACTGGGCTATCTTGAGCCTATCGCGAATCAACTTCACCTTCTGTTCAGACTCTTTAATCAAGTCAGGTCCAAAAAACTAGCGGTCTCCAACTTCGTCCCATGACAACGGTGTCCTGCACCTCCTTCCGTACAAGGCTTCGAAAGGGGCCATCTTCAAACTAGATTGATAGCTGTTGTTGTAAGAGAACTCTGCATATGGCAAATTGTCGTCCCAACTAGATTCGTAATCTAGCGCACAAGCTCTCAGCATGTCCTCCAAAATCTGATTGACTCTCTCGGTCTGTCCATCTGTCTGTGGATGAAAAGTTGTACTGAATTCTAGCCTAGTACCCAAAGTTTCATGCAACTGCTTCTAGAACTTTGAGGTAAACTGGGTTCCTCTATCTGATATGATACTCCTCGGAACTCCATGCAGACATACGATCCTGGTCATGTATATCTTTGCTAACTTAGCACTGGTGTAAGTGGTCTTTACCAGGATGAAATGAGCTACCTTCGTCAATCGATCGACTACAACCCAAATCGAGTCATAACCTGAACGAGTCCTGGGTTATCCCGTGATAAAATCCATGCCTAACTTATCCCACTTCCATTCGAGTATCGGCAATGGTTGTAGCAATCCTGCCGGCTTCTGATGCTCTGCCTTTACTCTCTGACATCCATCACAAACTGCTACATACTCCGCAATATCTTTCTTCATTCCGGTCCACCAGAAAATATCCTTCAAATCCAAATACATCTTGGTATTTCCTGGGTGAATCGAATATGGTGAATCGTGTGCCTCTTGCAGTATCAACTTCCTGATCTCCAGGTCATTGGGCACGTAAACACGGTCTTCAAACCATAGGGTATCCTGCTCATCCTCACGAAATCCCTTAGCCTTTCCTTTGCTAAGTTTCTCCTTAGTAGAAGCAATCTCCTTGTCAGTCCTTTGAGCTTCTCTGATTTTATCCATCAAGGTTGACTGAATCTCCAATGATGCTACATAGCCTCTCAGAACTATTTCCAAACATAACTCTCGAAGATTTTCGGCTAACTCCCTTGGTATTTCTCCCGTCATTAACATATCGACATGGCTCTTACGGCTTAATGCGTCAGCTACTACATTAGCCTTTCCGGGATGATAATGCAATTTCATATCATAATCCTTGATGATCTCCAACCATCTCCTTTGTCTGAGGTTTAACTCCTTCTGTGTAAAAATATACTTCAAACTCTTATGATCCGTATACACCTCGCAATGGTTTCCAATCAGAAAATGTCTCCAAGTTTTCAGTGCATGCACTACGGCTGCTAAGTCCAAATCATGCATAGCATAATTCAACTCATGAGGCTTAAGCTTTCGTGAGGCATATGAAACAACTCTCCCTTCCTGCATAAGCACTGCTCCAAGTCCTCGACATGAAGCGTCGCAATACACCTCATAATCCTTGGTCTGTGTCGGATTTTGGGTTCCGGCAGACCCTTGAGGTTCGAACACTGGGGTGCGCGCGGAAATCTCACCTTCAACCTCTCCGTCTCGATGGGATCTAAACTACTAAAAGAACTGCACGAAAGACACAAGATTTATACTGGTTCGGGCCACCGATGTGGTGTAATACCCTACTCCAGTGTGTGGTGGATGGATTGCCTCCTGGGGCTGGAGTGGATGAACAATACAAGGAAGAACAGCCTCGCGAGGGTCTGTTCTTGGCTGTGGTGATGAACTGTTGTGGATGGCTCAGTCACCATCTCTCTCTCTCTCTCTCTCTCTCTCTCTCTCTCTCTTTCTCTCTCTACTTGCGGACCGAACGAACGGGAATCGAACCCTTTGCTATGTGGGTGGCTAGTCCTATTTATAGAGGCCCTGGTCCTCTCCCCAAATATTGAGCGGGAAGGGATCCAACAATGGCGGGCTAATTTGAAGGGGGACAACGAGTACATCTATCCTGACAAAAGCAGTCTTCGCCTGCCAAAGGCTCTGGTGATAACGCCGCGCTGGGCTCCATGGTGACCTCCGTCTCGTAGTCCTCCTGGTCTTGGTCTCGTTGCACCGAAGTGGCAACCTTTGCCTGATGCCTCGGTACCCCGCTGATACGCTTGCCCCCTTTGCACCAAAGAGGAAAGAGGGACGCTGCGCGCGCTGGCACCCGCCTGGTGCCCCGCATCGTCATGGCTTGCGTCATGCGCACCTCGCGAGGTACCCCGCCTTGAATTCTCCGCCTCCTCGCGAGCCAGCCTGACGAGGCTGTGCCTGAGGACGCGCCGTGTCGTCCGCCTCGCGAGGCTTGGCCCCTCACGTGGGTCTTGAGCCTCGTGTTGATGAAGATGGGCCGCGCTGGGCCCCCACTTGAGCCACGCCGCAGGCCGCAGGCAGGCAAGTCTGGGGACCCACGTTCCTAGAACGCCGACAGTAGCCCCCGGGCCCAAGGCGCGCATGGACTTGGCCGTGCCGAGAGGCAAAAGGGCAAGGGCGAAGTGCCGCGGGCCCTAACAGCCTGCGGCCTTGGACGCCGCGTGGCGGTTGATTGGACGTGGCGCCTCCGCTTCCCCATGACGCCTTGGTGATCGTGCAAGTTGGACAAGTCCCTGCATGCAGAACGTGTTATGATTACCTGTGATCGTGGAGACCGGCGGTTGGCCTTCGCCGGTTATAAGTACGGCACCGCTCGTGCCCGTCCAGTCCATCTCCTCTTGCTCTCTCCTTCGCCTCAGTTCTCGCTCCGTCTGGGTATGATGGCTCCATCGAGGAGGTACTCGGCCGCAGAGAAGGGGAAGGACCTCCAGGTCGGTCCTGCCTCTCCCCCATCCAAGCGTGGTCGCGGGCGCCCCCGGAAGCACCCGGTGGCCGCCCCGGCAGCTCCCAGCGGCCATGGGGGGGCTCCCAACGCGGCGGCGGGCAAGCCGCCGCAGCCAGAGGGTGCGCCTAGGTT
Organism: Triticum monococcum; assembly: GCA_034509565.1. NCBI lineage: Eukaryota > Viridiplantae > Streptophyta > Magnoliopsida > Poales > Poaceae > Triticum > Triticum monococcum. The sequence goes on along the minus strand of CM067845.1, from coordinate 496,360,774 downwards.
GCGCGCTCCCCCAGGCCGCGCTTTCGCGCCGGGCAGGCGCCGCCGGAATTCGTCGTTTGGTCGGCGGAGCCGGCCCGTGCCCGGCTCCCGCTCCCTCGCTTCCTCCTTGGCGAACTCCCGGCCGGCGCTCCTGGCGGCCTCTGGCTCCAGGCGGAGGGCTGCTGCAGCAGGTCCTCGTGGGTCATGCTGGAGGTCTCCGCCAGCGGGGGCTTGGCCTTCACTCGCGGCTGGCAGGCGTTCGCCCGCGCTCACGGCCTGGAGCGTCGGTGCACTCTGCACTTTAGGTTCGATGGCGACACCACCCTCTACGTGAGGGTGTTTGGGGAAGATGGTCGCCGCGCGGGGTGCTGCCCTGAGGACGGTGACCGCGTCCGCGGGCCCCGCTCGGATGGTGATGGGGGAGATAGTGCCCGAGCGGGCGGTGGCGTCAGCGACTCCCCTAGCCTCGTCAGCTCTTCCTCAAGCGACTCCTCCAGTGGTGGCAGCAGTCCTCCCCCGCGCCGTCGGGTTTGCCTAGGAGGTGGTGGTTCGTCCGCCCGCCGTCGTGCCCCGGCGCAGCGCGAGAGGGGGTCCGCCTGAGGCCCCGAGGCAGCCTGTGTCGCCGCCGTGGGCCGATGCGGGAGGGGCGGCGCCAGGCTCGTCTTTTTCCTTTCTCTTTTGTTCCTTGTGTAAGACAGAACAGATGCATGGAGCCCCCTTGGGGCGTGTTGGGAAATGTTGCCGCTTCAGCTATTACCTTGATCTCATTTTTGTACTTCCTAATTTCCCGCCTGTGCGTGGATAGCTTTCGACCCCTGCCGGGGAGAGGGGCGACCGACCCAGGCCCTGTGTGCGCGTCGTGGTACCCGAGGGGCACGGACTAGGAGGGGTGCTCCTGTAATGCGCCAGGGCCGTGTAACCCTCCTGTGGCTAGGACAGAAACCCTCGCGAGGGCGCCTAAGCACCATTCCTCGCGAGGTTGTTCACTAGAGAAACCAAAGCGAGGGGCGAAAATCGACGAACCATAAATCAGCAACAGCGATAACTCCAATAAGAATCCAAATGCAAACGAACACGTCAACTGCGGAAAGCAAATGGGAAAGCCGCGTCCGGCACCTAATCTAGTCTTCGACGTCTTCTCACCAGCGCGGAGCTAAGTGCTGCCACTGGGCGTGGGAGGGAGCCCCAGGGCCTGAGGCCGACGCTCCTGAGACTCCGGGGCGTGTACAGCCCCACTCATTATTACGTGAGAGTGTCACGGGGCGGCGAGCTTCACAGGCATTGGCCTTGCTTCACAGGCTCTGGGCCTTTTTCCAAGGCGATGACCTTCACAGGCACTCGCCTTGCTTCACGGGCTCTGGGCCTTTCCAAAACACGATAGCTTCACAGGCACTCGCCTTGCTTCACAGGCTCTGGGCCTTTCCAAAACGCGATAGCTTCACAGGCACTCGCCTTGCTTCACAGGCTCCGGGCCTTTTCAAAAAAGATATGATCTTCACAGGCACTCGCCTTGCTTCACAGGCTCCGGGCCTTTTTAAAAAAGAGATGATCTTCACAGGCACTCGCCTTGCTTCACAGGCTCCGGGCCTTTTTCCAAAGGGATGATCTTCACAGGCACTCGCCTTGCTTCACAGGCTCCGGGCCTTTTTCCAAAGCGATGATCTTCACAGGCACTCGCCTTGCTTCACAGGCTCTGGGCCTTTCCAAAAAAGAGATGATCTTCACAGGCACTCGCCTTGCTTCACAGGCTCCGGGCCTTTTTCCAAAGCGATGATCTTCACAGGCACTTGCCTTGCTTCACAGGCTCTGGGCCTTTTCAGGGGTAGAACCTCCGGAGGTGCTGGATGTTCCACGCATTCTGGATTGGCACTCCCTCCTGAGTCTCCAAGCGCGCGGAGCCGGGCCTGGAAACATGAACAACCTTGAATGGGCCCTCCCGCATGGGAGAGAGCTTGTGCAACCCCTCCCTGGAGAGAACCCGCCTGAGCACGAGGTCTCCTACCTCGAGAGTCCTGGGGCAGATGTTGCGGCAGTGATATCGCCGCAGCGCCTGCTGATACCTCGCCGCTTGCAGCGTGGCCTCCCGACGACGTTCCTCCCCCACCACGAGGTCCATCCCCTGCATGGCGTCCTGCTGCGCCTCGTCGAACGCCAGGACCCGCGCGGAGTGACGTCTGACCTCGTGAGGGAGGACTGCTTCCACTCCGTAGACCAGGAAGAATGGGGTCTCCCCAGTCGGTTTGGTCGCGGTGGTGCGGATGGACCACAGCACGGACTGCAGCTCGTCGTACCATCCTCTGCCGCAGGCCTCCAGCTTCTTCTTGAATGTCCTGGTCTTGAGGCCTCTCAGGACCTCTGCGTTGGCCCGCTCGGCCTGGCCGTTTCTTCGAGGGTGCGCCACTGAAGTGTAGCATATCGTTGTCTATGATGATGCGGTTCGGCACCCCGAACCGGCTCACGATGCCCCTGATGAACTTGACCGCGGAGCCCGCGGGGATGGTGCGCATGGCCTCCACTTCAGCCCACTTGGTGAACTTGTCCACGGCGACGTAGAGGTAGTGGTAGCCCCCTAGCACCCGAGGGAACGGGCCCAGGATGTCCAGCCCCTAGACTGCGAACGACCATGAAAGGGGTATAGTCTGCAGGCCTCCGGCCGGCTGATGGATTTGCTTGGCGTGGAACTGGCGGGCCTCACAAGCTTTCACCAGCCCTACGGCATCATTGAGTGCGGTAGGCCAATAAAACCCGCTGCGGAACGCCTTGCCGATGAGGGTCCGCGATGATGAGTGGTGCCCGCAGTCTCCGCCGTGTATGTCCTCCAGTAGTTCCTTTCCTTGCTCCCTGGAGATGCAGCACAGGGATACATCGTTTGGTCGCTTCGGGTAGAGCTCTCCATCCTTGATGCAGTACGCCGTGGCCTGCCGTGCCACACGCTCCGCTTCCTCCTCCTTCTCCGGCAAGGTCCCTTGTGTTAAGTAGCTCCGGAGCTCCGTGATCCAGCACCCCTCCTGAGGTTCCACCGTCAGGAGCAGGCGTGCTCCCGAGGCCGGGCCACAGACCGGGGCTCCTGAGGCAGGTGGCTGGGGGAGCTCCTCCCGAGGTTGAGCCGTGTTTGACAACGACGACAAGGCTGAGGGCTTGAAGAGCCGCTCCTTGAAGACGCCAGGCTCCTGAGGCAATCGCCTGGACGCCCGTTTGGCGATGTCGTCGGCCTCCTGATTGGTGCCACGGGGCACATGCTGCAACTCCAACCCCCAGAACTGCTTCTCCATCCGGCGGACCTCCGCAAGGTAGGCTTCCATGTGCTCGTCTTTCGGCTCATACACCTTGTTGGAGAAGTTCACGAGGAGCTGTGAATCGCCCTTAATGGTAAGGCGCTTCACCCCCAAGGCTGCCGCGGCCTTCAGGCCCGCTATTAGACCCTCGTATTCTGCTATGTTGTTGGAGACCTTTTCACCTTGTTGGAAGCAGAGCTGTACGGCGTAGTAGAGCTTGTCCTGAGTGGGCGATATAAGCACCGCTCCAGCCCCAGCACCATGTCTGGAGAACGCCCCGTCAAAGTGCATGACCCAGCCTTCGGGCGCCTCGCTCCCCGGGAAGAGGGACCGATCCTCGTCGGCCTCGAGGCCTGGTGCCTCTGTCTATTCTGCCACAAAATCCGCCAATGCTGCTCCTTTGATGACCCTGGTTGTGCTGAATTCGAGCTGAAACACCTGCAGCTCTATGTTCCACTCAGCGACCCTTCCGGCTGAGTTAGGGCTCCTGAGCACCCTCTCCAGGGGGTATGACGAGACGACTTTGATGGGGTGAGCCTGGAAGTAGTGACGCAGCTTGCGCGAGGCTATCAGTAGCGCGAGGAGGAGCTTCTGAGGCATTGGGTACCGTGCCCTCACGTCCCGTAGCACCGTGCTGACAAAGTAAACTGGGTGCTTGACATGACTGGGAGCATCTGGGGTTGCCGCGCCCTCGGGAGGTGGGGGCGCCTCACGAGGCGTCGCGGCCTCGGGAAGTGGACTACACGGTCGGGTGGCCTCTCCTGCCCCCGGTGCATTTCCCGGCTGCTGACCCTCCTCAGCTGTGGTTGTGGCTCCTGCAGGCTTTCCTTGTTCCTGTTTCGTCCTGCCCCGGGCTGCCGCTGCGGCCTTGACTTTGCATTCCTCCCTAACCGCCACCAGGGCTGCGCTAGCGGAGTAGGGTGTGGCGGCGAGGTACAGTAGCAGGGGCTCCTGAGGGCGTGGCGCCACCATGACTGGGGGACTGGTCAGGTACCTCTTGAGGTCTTGAAACGCCTTATCTGCTTCTTCAGTCCACTCAAAGGTCCCTTTCTTCTTCATCAGCTGGAAGAAAGGCAGCGCTCGCTCCCCCAGTTTGGAGATGAAGCGCCCTAGCGCGGTCACGCGCCCCGTGAGCTTCTGCATTTCTCTGAGGGTCTTTGGCGGGCTCATGTCCTCGACCACTTTGACCTTCTCGGGGTTGGCCTCGATGCCATGATGGGACACGAGGAATCCCAAGAGCTTACCGGAGGGGACGCCAAACACACATTTCTCCGGGTTGAGCCGCAGGTTTACTGCGTCGAGGCTCGCGAAGGTCTCCTCCAGGTCTTTTATCAGGGTCTTGGCCTCCCGAGATTTTACTACAATGTCATCAACGTAGGCTTCGACATTCTTTCCGAGCTGCTGGCCCAAGGTCATGTGCATCAGTCGCTGAAAGGTAGCCCCTGCGTTATGCAGCCCGAACGGCATGCATCTATAGCAGTATACCCCGCATGGGGTTAAGAAGGCGGTCTTCTCAACGTCTTCCACTGCCATCTTGATCTGGTGATACCCGGAGAAGGCGTCCAGGAAGTATAGCAGGTCGCACTCCGCAGTGGAATCGACAATCTGGTCGATGCGGGGGAGCGGGAACGGATCTTGCGGGCATGCCTTGTTGAGGTTGGTGAAGTCGACACACATGCGTTCTTTCCCCCCCCCCCTTCTTGGGCACAACGACAGGGTTGGCCAGCCAATCCGGGTATCGGACCTCGCGAATGACCCCGGCGGCCTCTAGCTTGCGAGTCTCTTGGGCGATGAAAGCCTGCTTCTCCGTGGACTGCCGCCTGGCCTTCTGCTTCACGGGGCGCACATTTGGGCACACGTTGAGGTGATGCTCGATGATGCTCCTGGGGATCCCCGCCAGCTGATCGGGCTCCCAAGCAAATACCTTCTTATTCGCGCGCAAGAACTTGACCAAGGCCTCCTCCTGCTCAGGCTCAAGGTTGGCGCCTATGGTGAAAGTGGCACTGGAGGACCCGTCCTCGTCGACGGGTATCTGCTTGGTCTCTGCCTTGTCCTGGGTGAACAACTGCTTCTTCTTGGCGGGCGCAGCCCCCTTGGGCTCAGGGGCCTCCGCGTTGGCGGGCCGTGCCGACGCCGCTGTCTTGACGGCGAGCTCGAGTACTCGCAGGGCGTCCCCGGTGTCCCCGCGCACCGTGAGGGTACCATTGCTCCCGGGCATCTTCATGAGGTTGTACGCTGGATGCGTGGCGGCCATGAACTGGGCCAGTGCTGGGTAGCCGAGGATGGCGTTGTAAGGAAGGCCGATGGGGGCGATGTCGAAGTCGACCGTCTCCGTGCGGAAGTTGTCGTAGGTGTCGAAGGTCACCGGGAGCCGGATCTGCCCCAGGGAGCCGGATCTGCCCCAGGGAGCCGGATGATCCGCCCCCGACGCCCGAGAAGGATCGGCTGGGTCACAGCCGCTCCTGGGGTATGCGGAAGAGGTCAAAAGTCTCGACCGAAAGCAAGCTGAGGCCCGCGCCGCCGTCGACGAGGGTCCGGGTGACGGCCACCTGGCAGATGGTGGGGGTGCACAACAAGGGGAGTGCGCCTGAGATGACCTGGTTGGTGGGGTGGTCCTCCGAGCTGAAGGTCAGATCGACCTTGCTCGCCGCCTGGTCCGGGGGAGCCCCCTGCCGTGCGGCAGCGGTGCTAACCCGGCGAGCAAAAGGCTTGATGTGGCGACTTGTGGGCGGCGCTTGCGAGCCGCCCAGGAGGGCCGCGACGACCGGAGGCGTCGGCGCCGCAGTGCAGTTGCTCTGTCGCGTAGGCGGACGCTGGGGTGGTGCTTGTAGCTCATTTCCCGCTGAGCCGGTGGCGGTGTTGACGGCGGGCAACGGGGAACGACGAGGACGCCCACCGACGGGGGCCGTCTGGGCGACGCAAGAAGCGATGGCGGCCCGACGCTCGGCACGGGCTCGACGAGCGTCTGACATGGATGCGACGGTCGGAGGAGAGCGGAGCGGTGGAAGACGAATTCCGGCGCACCCCTACCTGGCGCGCCAAATGTCGGATTTCGGGTTCCGGCAGACCCTTGAGGTTCGAACACTGGGGTGCGCGCGGAAATCTCACCTTCAACCTCTCCGTCTCGATGGGATCTAAACTACTAAAAGAACTGCATGAAAGACACAAGATTTATACTGGTTCGGGCCACCGATGTGGTGTAATACCCTACTCCAGTGTGTGGTGGATGGATTGCCTCCTGGGGCTGGAGTGGATGAACAATACAAGGAAGAATAGCCTCGCGAGGGTCTGTTCTTGGCTGTGGTGATGAACTGTTGTGGAGGGCTCAGTCACCCTCTCTCTCTCTCTCTTTCTCTCTCTACTTGCGGACCGAACGAACGGGAATCGAACCCTTTGCTATGTGGGTGGCTAGTCCTATTTATAGAGGCCCTGGTCCTCTCCCCAAATATTGAGCGAGAAGGGATCCAACAATGGCGGGCTAATTTGAAGGGGCACAATGAGTACATCTATCCTAACAAAAGCAGTCTTCGCCTGCCAAAGGCTCTGGTGATGACGCCGCGCTGGGCTCCATGGTGACCTCCGTCTCGTAGTCCTCCTAGTCTTGGTCTCGTTGCACCGAAGTGGCAACCTTTGCCTGATGCCTCGGTACCCCGCTGATACGCTTGCCCCCTTTGCACCAAAGAGGAAAGAGGGACGCTGCGCGCGCTGGCACCCGCCTGGTGCCCCGCATCGTCATGGCTTGCGTCATGTGCACCTCGCGAGGTACCCTGCCTTGAACTCTCTGCCTCCTCGCGAGCCAGCCTGACGAGGCTGTGCCTGAGGACGCGCCGTGTCGTCCGCCTCGCGAGGCTTGGCCCCTCGCGAGGGTCTTGAGCCTCGTGTTGATGAAGATGGGCCGCGCTGGGCCCCCACTTGAGCAACGCCGTAGGCTGCAGGCAGGCAAGTCTGGGGACCCCCGTTCCCAGAACGCCGACAGTCTGGTCTGGCAAAATCAATACTGGTGAGGTAACCAAACGTTTCTTCAACTCTTGAAAACTAGCCTCACATTCCTCCGTCCATATGAACTTAGTATCCTTCTTCAACAACTCAGTCATAGGCTTCGCAATCTTTGAGAAATTCTCAATAAATCTCCGGTAGTATCCTGCGAGTCCAAGAAAACTCCGGATCTCTCCCACGATGGTTGGTGCTTCCCACTTGGTCACGGTATCAACTTTAGTGGGATCAACTGCTATACCTTCTCCAGATATAACGTGTCCGAGGAATCCTACTTCCTTCAACCAAAACTCACATTTGCTAAACTTGGCATATAATTGATGTTCTCTGAGCTTTCCAAGAACCAAACGCAAATGTTCCTTATGTTCCTCTTCATTCTTTGAGTAAACCAGGATATCATCAATGAACACTACGACGAACTTATCCAAAAACTCCATAAATACTTTGTTCATCATGTTCATAAAATATGCAGGTGCGTTAGTCAGACCAAATGACATAATGGTATAATCGTACAGCCCATACCTGGTGGTAAAAGCCGTCTTGGGTATATCCTGTTCCCGAATCTTCAACTGGTGGTATCCTGATCGCAGATCGATCTTGGAAAATACCTTAGCTCCTTGCAATCGATCAAACAGATCATTGATCATCGGTAGTGGGTACTTGTTCTTGATGGTTACTTCATTCAATCCTCGATAATCGACAACCATCCTTAACGATCCATCCTTCTTTTCCACTAGAATTACTGGCGATCCCCAAGGCGAAGAACTTGGGTGAATATAACCTTTATCCAGTAACTCTTTAATCTGCTTCTTAATTTCCACCAAATCCTTTGCAGGCATCCTGTATGGTCTCTTTGATATTGGCCCTGTGCCTGGCAAAAGCTCAATCAAAAACTCAATATCTCTATCCGGTGGCATGCCTGGCAACTCTTCTGGAAATACTTCAGGGAAATCCCTTACCACTGGTACTTCCTCCTGCACAACTCCTGTTAAGCAATTTACTTGAGTTCTCTTTGGCACATGTCGGGATACATACTTGATCCTTCTCCCTTCTGGTGTGGTAAGCAAAATTGACTTACTAGCACATTCAATATTCCCTTCATACTTTGATAACCAATCCATGCCTAATATCACATCCAATCCTTGGAATTCCAATAATATTAGGTCTGAGGGAAAAACATAGTTACCAATCCTTAATGGTAACCGATCACACCATCGACTAGCCATATATTCTTCTCCAGGCGAGGTCACTAACATGGGTGACCTAAGGGTTTGGGTTGACAGGTTATACTTATCCACAAATCCCCTTGAGATGTTTGAAAGCGATGCACCAGTATCAAAAATAACGAGTGCAGTAAATGACTTAACTAAAAACTTACCTATTACTGCATCAGGCTGAGCTTCAACCTCCTCCACGCTAACGTGGTTCACCTGTCCCCTGTTGAAAGGGTTCGGCTTCTTCCCAGAGCTTCCATTGCTATTTCCATTTTGTAATTCAGGACATTCATTGGCATAATGTCCGGTCTTCGAACACTTAAAGCAAGTGACTTGGCTCAGGTCTTTCTTGGCTGGGGTTGATGGGTTGGTGCGGTTCTGGCCGTTGCTTCCTCTATTGCCATTACCATTCTTGGTGCCGTTGTGATTGTGCAAGCTACCTCCTCCATGAGTATGCTGAAAATGTCCTCCCGATCTAGGGGTAAAACGTGGCTTCTGCTGAGCTCCTGAATTGTACTTTCCTTGTGCATACTTCCTCTTGCGACTTTCAATTTGCTGCTGCTTCCCTTCAATCATAAGAGAACGATCTACCAACTCCTGGTAGTTGTTGAAGGTTGCTACCATCAACTGCATGCTCAACTCATCATTCAGTCCTTCTAGAAACTTCTCCTGCTTAGCTGCATCCGTAGCAACGTCATCTGGGGCATAACGTGCTAACTTACTAAAGTCCTCCACATACTGGCCAACTGTCCGTCCTCCTTGGCGCAAGTTGCGAAACTCACGCTTCTTCATGGCCATAGCTCCTGCTGAAACGTGGGCAGTGCGAAAAGCCTGCTGAAACTGGTCCCATGTGACAGTGTCTACAGGGAAAGTGGCTGTGAAATTCTCCCATCATGATGCTGCGGGTCCTTCAAGCTGATATGCGGCAAACTTCACCTTCTCCGCATCTATGCATCCTGTTGTGGTCAACTCTCTAGCTGTCTTGCGGAGCCAATCATCTGCTACTATCGGCTCGGTGCTACTGGAAAACATCGGCGGATTCAGCCTAAGAAAACGGGCTAAGTGATCAACAGGTGGTGGTGGTGGTGGGTTGTTGTTGTTGTTGTTGTTCCACTGGTTCTGATTCTGGACTAGCAACTGCATCAATGTGTTCTGCTACTGGATCAACTGGGTGAGCTCCGGTAGAAAGGTAAATCCGGGGTCATGTCTCGGAGGCATCTGAGGGTTTAGAAAAGATGAGATGTAAGAATAGAGGGGGTCTAAAGAGAAAACACTACCCATATGCACATGAGGCAAAATCAAACAATTCACTTCATTCAATCAAACAAAGGCATACAATCGATCTAACTATCGCAGAAGTGCTCGGGCTACTATATTTACATGGTGGACTACTACTACTACTAATGAGGTGGTCTACTAGAAATATTCTTCAGTTGCAGACTCCATGATATCTGCTCCGTCTTCATCAACATAATCATCATCGCTGTCGTCTGGATCCGAGTCGGTGTCGTCGATGATGATGTAGTCTTCCGGGCTAATCTCCTTGGGTTCTTCGTCTTCATCTACTGGTGTAGGGCCTCCCATAAATATCCCGATCTTCATTGTTAGGTCGGCATTCTTGTCCACCAATACTTCAATTTCTTCTTCATAATCTTCACGTGTAGCCTTGAGTTCTTCCTCCAGTTCCTTGATTCTTGTCTTTGCCTTCTTCAGGTCTATCATGTCGGCACACATCTGTTTCTCCTATCGTCGAATGTGCTAGTTTAACTCCTGGATAAAAGCTGCAATGGATCTATCTCTTCTGGTGCTGATCATCTCCCAGTGTTCATCTCGGCGTCCACATATCTGGTAGATAGTATCCTTGAGATCCTTGCGGTAGACTTCTCCAATGCGTCCCATGGCGATGTGTGCTGCCATGCTCTTTCCTAGACTCCAAGTTGGTGCATCAAAAGAAAACTCTATGGGCTCAGTGACTGGCATGAATGTCCTTCCTGGAACTTGAACTTGAATCATCCAGCGCTCTTCTTCAGGTAATGTGGTGTTGTAGGTTCCGGTGAAGCTTGGTACTCCTATGTTCAGGTATCTAGTGACTTCCTTCAAGTGACGTCCAAAGGGTGTATCTTCATCCGGTTGTGTGAACTTGTTCCTTGCATCCGCCATCCTAAAAGAGTAGAAAAGATGAGGAGTCAGAAGAGAAGAGAGTGAATAGTGATCTAGGTCTTCAGCTTAGTAGTCGTGTCCTACAGTCAGCGTGTGCTCTGATACCATCTCTGTAGTGACCAGACCTCAGACAGTCTGATCTCTGTGCTCCGGTGTCATCCCTGGATCAGTAATGCTAACACCACACAGTACTCAGAGGATTTATAACAGATTAGCAATCACACACTTATTACATCGAGTGTCTCATAGAGAACTTATTACAATAAATATGGCTTAAGGCCATCTAATAACGATAACAACAGAAGGCTTGGAAGATAAGTGAGTCCATCAACTCCAACGGCATCACTGAGTATAGAACCACGACCTAAAACTCCTTAATCGTCATCTGAAAAGTCTGCAACATTAACGTTGTAGCCCGAAATGGGTCAGCACATGGAATATGCTGGCAAGGCAACACATAAAGAGTAATGGAGTGAAACAGCTATACTATATGCATATTTGGCTGGTGGAAAGCTCTATGGTTACAGTTTTGCGTAAAGCCAATTTTTCCCTACTGCAAAGGAATAAATTTATGTAACTATCATGGTAGTTGTTAAACATTGAGAATGGTTGACAGCATTCTCAATCCCAATTAAGCATCATCATTAAACAAAGCCCAACAAAATTAATTTTTAGAGTAACATGTTGAGATTCACATGATAATCCAGGTACTAGATACTCAAGATGTCCATAACCGGGGACACGGCTAATCATGATTAGTTTAATACACTCTGCAGAGGTTTGCGCACTTTTCCCCACAAGACTCGATCGCCTCCGTTTCGTTTCTCGCACTACATGGAGTTTGAGAAGACGGATGACCGAGACATAGTCTTTCGGAAGCGCTCGCACCTTACGATCGGGTAGACCGTACCACCTACATCCCCTACATCTGCTAGTCTACCACTGTAAGAGTTCGCACGACTTAGTCAACTATGCTAGAGCCCATAATAGCTTGTGGCTGCACACGGAAGTTTCTAGCATGAATAATCTCATGATCCCTTTGAGCCTGGGTGGCGGTCCAAAAGAAAACAGGCAAGTCCTGGATTACCCAGGTGCCTCAATCCACCCAGATGTGTGTTTAAGTTGCCACCTTAGATAAACCATTAATTAACAATACTCACATCTGTCATGGATATCACTCACTCAATCCACGTCTACTAGCATAGCATCGCAATAAGCAAACGTACAAGTAACTCCCAAAGGTTTGATAATAAACAGGTAATAAGTACTACCTCAACTACTTCCCATTCCACAATGTAATTAGATCCTAATCATGCAATGTTTGAGGATTGATCTAATGCAATAAAACTGGGTAGTAGGAAAGGTATGATCAAAGTGTTACTTGCCTTGCTGATGATCCGCGAAACCTAGCGATTCGAAGTAATAGGCGGCGCACTCCGGATATTCTATCGCAAACAAACAAACAAGCATACAATAAGTACTCATCTAATGCATAGGTAAAACTCGAATAAGAAATCTAACCAGAAGGTTCAACTTATGAATTCCGGTTGGTAAAAAGAATCAAATCGAACGAAGCAACGAAAGTCAAACGGCGAAAGAAAACAACTTCATTCCACTAATCTGGATCTAAGGCAATTTTTACAGTGGCAAACCTTGTTTAAGTTGGTTAAACGGATAGAGGGTTTCGAGACGAAACTCCAGGCGCTTGAATCGCCTGATTCCGATAAACGAGCAAAAAGTTATACTAAAACGAAAATCGGATCAGGAATCGCGATCAGAAAAATCGCGGGTTTAATGCGAGAAAAAGAAAAACGACGAACGTTCGCTTGAACGAAGGAACGGACGAACGCTCGCTAATTAAATAAATCGGAAAAACCGATGTATTTAAAAAAAACTAAAACTAAAAAAACTGACGAAAAACCGACGGTTTTTCGAGAAAATAAAATAAAATAAACCGGCGCGGATTTCGAGGCGACCTCGGGCGGCGTGCGGCGGTGAGGCGGCGGCGCGTGGGGGCGGCGGCGGCAGCGCTGGGCGGGGGCGGCTCGGGCAGGGCTAGGGTTTGGCTTCGGCTGGGCCTCCCTCCCGGCTTATAAGCCTAGCGGGCCAGGAGTCCGGGTCGGACACGGCCCGTTAGGTCGGTTCGTTTTTTTAAATAATTAAGCGAGGAAGAAAAATAAAAAGAAATACTAAACGGACTCCAAAAATCCCGAAATAAATTTTCCCGGGCTTCTAAAATCAAGCCGCACAAGGTGAACATTTATTTTGGGCCTAGATGCAATTGTGAAAAACGCACATTTTTCCTAAATTCAAATAAAATAACGAAAAACTCCGAAATAAAATCTTATTTGATTTTATTATTAAATCCTCAATATTTATTTATTTTGGGAAAGTCATTTTATTCCCACTCTCATATTTTTGAAATAGAAATAATTGATGATAAAATAAATAAAATCAAATGATCCTATTCTCAAAATTTGAGAAAACTCAAATGTGAAAATAACGAAATCTCCAACTCTCTCCGTGGGTCCTTCAGTTGCGTAGAATTTCTAGGATCAAACCAAAAGCAAATAAAATATGATATGCATTTGATGATCTAATGTATAATATTCCAAATTGAAAATTTGGGATGTTACAGGGAATCACAAACTTTAACACAAGTATTTCTCAAATTCACAACTATTCAACTAGCATGACTCTAATATCATCATCTCCATATCTCAAAACAATTATCAAGCATCAAACTTCTCTTAGTATTCAACACACTCATAAGAGAATTTTACTAATCTTGTATACCTAGCAAATTACCATGCTATTTAAGACTCTCAAAATAATCTAAGTGAAGCATGAGAGATCAAAAGTTTCTATAAAACAAATCCACCGACGTTGTAACGCCCTCGAAGCGGCTATATCTCCCACGTGTCGAAGCACGACTTAGAGGCATAACCGCATTGAAAGCAATGTCGCAAGTGAGGTAATTTTCACACAACCCATGTAATACATAAGGGAAAGAGATACATAGTTGGCTTACAATCGCCACTTCACACAATTACATGAATAAAGCATTACATCATCCAAATACAATCAAGGCCCGACTATGGAGCCAAAGTAAAAGAAGACTACCCCAAATGCTACACAGATCCCCGATCGTCCCGACTGGGCTCCACTACTGATCAACTAGCACGAAACAACACAAAGGACAAGATCTTCATCGAGCTCCTCCTTGAGCTTGGTTGCGTCATCTGCACGGACTCATCGGCACCTCCAAGCTGGTTTTGGAAGTATCTGTGAGTCATGGGGACTCAACAATCCCACACCCTCGCGATCAAGACTATTTAAGCTTATGGGTAAGGTAAAGGTATAAGGTGGAGCTGCAGCAAGCGACTAGCATATATGGTGGCTAACCTGTTCGCAAAAGAGAGCGGGAAGAGAAGGCAAAAGCACGGTCGAGAAACTATGATCAAGAAGTGATCCTAGAACAACCTACGTCAAGCATTACTCCAACACCGTGTTCACTTCCCGGACTCCGCTGAGAAGAGACCATCACGGTTACACACGCGGTTGATGTATTTTAATTAAGGTCAACTTCAGGTTTTCTACAACCGGACGTTAACAAATTCACATCTGCCCATAACCGCGGGCACGGCTTTCGAAAGTTCAAATCCCTACAGGGGTGTCCCAACTTAGCCCATCACAAGCTCTCACGGTCAACGAAGGAATAGACCTCCTAGCGGGAAGACCCGATCAGACTCGGAATCCCGGTTACAAGACATTTCGACAATGGTAAAACAAGTCCAGCAACACCGCCCGAATGTGCCGACAAATCCCGATAGGAGCTGCACATATCTCGTTCTTAGGGCACACTCAGATGAGACATCCTACGAGTAAAACCAAACCTCAAGTTGCCCCGAGGTGGCCCCGCAGTCTGCTCGGTCGGACCAACACTCAGAGGAGCACTGGCCCCGGGGGGGTTAGAATAAAGATGACCCTTGAGTCTGCAGAACCCAAGGGAAGGTGGTAGGTTGTTAGTGCAAATGGTAAAACCAAGGTTGGGCATTGCTGGAGGAGTTTTATTCAAGGCGAACTGTCAAGGGGTTCCCATTATTACCCAACCACGTAAGGAACGCAAAATCCGGGAACATAACACCGATATGACGGAAACTAGGGCGGCAAGAGTGGAACAAAACACCAGGCATAAGGCCGAGCCTTCCACCCTTTACCAAGTATATAGATGCATTAATTAACTAAGATATATTGTGATATCCCAACAAGTAAACATGTTCCAATAAGGAACAACATCTCCAGGTTCCAACAAGGAACAAACTTCAATCTTCACCTGCAACTAACAACGCTATAAGAGGGGCTGAGCAAGGCAGTAACATAGCCAAACAACGGTTTGCTAGGATAAGGTGGGTTAGAGGCTTGGTTCAACAATATGGGAGGCATGATAAGAAAGTGGTAGGTATCGCAGCATAGGCATAGCAAAAGAGCGAGCAACTAGCAAGCAAAGATAGAAGTGATTTCGAGGGTATGATCATCTTGCCTGAAATCCCGCAAGGAAGAAGAACGAGTCCATGAAGAAGACAAACAGACATAGTCGAACGGATCCTCACAAACGCAACGTTATCGGAACCAACCCGAAGAAGCAACACCGGAAAGAAAGCAAACAATATAGTAAAACAACCATCACATAATCATGGCACGATGCGCAATCAAGTATGATGCATGTCCGGTTTAAAGAGGCATGGCATGGCAAAGTGCACAAGCAATCCTACAAATTAAGTGGAGCACAATATGCAACGGGTTGCATATTGACGGAACACCACATCAATTATTTAGTTCCCTCTCGGTTATGTACTCACCAATATTAAATGTTGATTAACATGGCAAGAGGTGAAACATAATGAAACTATCTAACTAGGCAAGTTTAAATGAGGCCGGAACCACAAAACAACAAGTCCGGAAACTCCTCATGTGCATTTAGTAATTTAAGCTAACAACACTTTTAATCATTTTAATTGTTGTTATTATGATGCGGATGACATGGGCAAGTTTTATGCAAATTTTAAAGAAAATGTTGATAAGAGCATTATATGGAGCATATGTCATCGTGGTGGAAAGAAAGGATGCCACGGCGATGATAACGGAAACGGTACCACGACAATGTTCCGGTTCTGGAAACTCGATTGTGATGCCGGTGGAAAAGGACAAGTGTGACGGGAGCGTGTCATGCGAAGAACGGTGGGGTGCTCCCGCTTACCGGGTTCCCACGTGTCGACGACATGGCAACGAGGAGGAACAACTAAGGTTCACGAGCGAAAACAACAACCAACCATGCATCTCATACAACACAAGCATTCGGTCCACGGGCGTCGTCTCGGGGTTATACCTTCGGAGCGTGCAAACGGGACGGATCAAGTTCGTAGAGGGAAGTAGGCGTTCTCACGACGACGGTAGTGGAAGTAGTCGTTCACGTTCGTTCGGAGAGGTACTTGATGACTCCAACGTCTGCAGAGCGACGGTAGTTGTACACGGTCCACAAGACGTCGATCATTCGGGGTCCGACTTACGGTTCTTACCGACATGAGTGGTACTTGGCATTTTTGTGTAGATGAACTTGGCGCATCCGAAGGGTCACACTCGTCGTCGTGGGAACTTGGTGAATCCGAGGTCTTCGAGCGTTGTGGTACTTGGCGAATCCGCGTAGCCATGCACGTTCCAACATCACACTTGGAGGGACACCGACGGCGTGGTACTTGGCGAATCCTGGACTGTCTTGGCGGTCTCCGGTGGAGGCGTTCTTGGCAGGCAACGAGCGGCGACGCGGTGCACCGACGCAGCAACGCAGGCAGGTGCTCGAGCAGGACTTGGCGTCGGTCGTCTTCCTCACGTTCTCGCACGACAAAGGCATGGGCGAAAGGAAAGGCACGGGCAGGAGGAAGGAGGCTGGCGCTGGTCGGCGCTAGGGCGGCGTCCTGCTGGTCTTGGATGGTGGCAACGCACAGGAGAAGGTGGAGGGCAGCAGCGGGCAACGGCCGCCATGGGAGGCGCCCTTGGTGCGCCCGTGGTGACGCGGTGGGACGGGCGAGCTTGACCCTCGCGCCCATGGTGGCAAGGAGGAAGAACATGGAGGAGGCGCACGGGTTGCGGGCTCCTGGAGGGCGGAGTAAACGCAGGGGAGGCGCCGGTCCTTGTCATCATGCTCGATCCCGCTGGATCGAGACGACGACTACAACGGGGGGTGGCACTCGGCGAAGTAGGGGAGGCAGAGAAACGGGACTCCGGCGACGAGGTGCAGCGGCGGAGCTTCGAGCTCGGTTGGCAGCGGGCTTGCCGACATCGGGGATGGTGCAGGAGAGGAGAGGGCCCGCAAGCGAGACGGGGGCGTTGCGGAGGGAGGCGGAGATCGCGGCAGGAGGGAGTCGCCGCGGCGACGCGGGAACGGGGTAGCAGAGGAGCGCGGCTGCGCTGGAGAGGTCAGGGCGGCGGGTCCGGTGAGGATTGGGCGCGAGCTCCTCCCTGGCTTGAAGTGGAAGGGAGGAAAGGGAGACGAGGGGAGGAAGAGCGAGGGGAATCGATGGAGGTGGGGGTTTTCCCGTGGGTTCTCCTGGCGGCGGGGTGGAAACGAGAGAAGGCTGGGGGTTTCGGGAGAGGGTTAGGGTTAGGTGGGCAGATGGGCCTAAAGGGCCAGCCTAGCTAGGAGGCCCAAGTGGCCAGCTGGGCTCTGCTCTCCCTGTAAAGAAAGAAACAAAAAAAATAGAGAAAAGAAAGAGAGGTTAAGGGAAGAAGTTGGACACGCGAATAATTTTCCCGGACTCACAACAAAGTGCTTGTTCCGAGAAAATAGGAATGACCATGATTGCAAGATTTAAATTCAAAAGCATTTGACTTTAATTCAACTCGTTTGAAAGGAGTAGGAATCCGAAGTTTCCAAAAATGGTGAACATTTAGGAAGAGCCTCGATAAAACCATAAAAGAATATGAGGACAAGTCAGAGACCAAGAATTGAGATAACAAAGGCATTGGGATTAGTTTGCAAGTGTCAACGGTTAAATCCAAAAGAATAGAATATTTAATAATAGCTCCATAATTATTAGGAGGATATGTTATAAAGAGAAATCACCAGGTGAGTTCCCTCAATTTAAATAGATCAAAGATCTATGCATTTTATTTAGTGAGTTTTAAAACGGGTTGCATGATGACATGATGCAAAGATGAAATGCAACAGACGAAACAAAAAGCACACAACGAAACCCGGAAACCCTGGAAGGCATCTGAAGCTCCGGTCTTGGGGCGTTACAGACGTGCTCTAAAAGATATAAGTGAAGTACTAGAGCAAAACTATATAACTCAAAAGATATAAGTGAAGCACATAGAGTATTCTAATAATTTCCGAATCATGTGTGTCTCTCTCAAAAGGTGTGTATAGCAAAGATGATTGTGGTAAACTAAAAAGCAAAGACTCAAATCATACAAGACGCTCCAAGCAAAACACATATCATGTGGTGAATAAAAATATAGCTCCAAGTAAAGTTACCGATAGAAGTAGACGAAAGAGGGGATGCCTTCCGGGGCATCCCCAAGCTTTGGCTTTTAGGTGTCCTTAAATTATCTTGGGGGTGCCATTGGCATCCCCAAGCTTAGGCTCTTGCCACTCCTTGTTCCATAATCCATTAAATCCTTACCCAAAACTTGAAAACTTCACAACACAAAACTTAAAGTAGAAAATCTCGTGAGCTCCGTTAGCGAAAGAAAACAAAACACCACTTCAAGGTACTGTAATGAACTCATTCTTTATTTATATTGGTGTTAAACCTACTGTATTCCAACTTCTCTATGGTTTGTAAACTATTTTACTAGCCATAGATTCATCGCAAACAACACATGAAAAACATAATCTGTCAAAAACAGAACAATCTCCTAGGTTGCTTGACATGGGGTCCAAGTCTCCTGGGTCTTGTTCGTTCCAAAAATCACATTCCCGAAGGTTTCATTCTGTTTGGACTCCGTTTGATATTCCTTTTCTTTGAAACCCTAAAATAGGCAAAAAAAATAGCAATTCTGCGCTGGGCCTCCGGTTAGTAGGTTAGTCCCAAAAATAATATAAAAGTGTATAATAAAGCCCAATAATGTCCAAAACAGAATATAATATAGCATGGAGCAATAAAAAATTATAGATACGTTGAAGACGTATCACCGCTATAACTCCCTGGCCGCCGCCCAGGCATTACCTGACGTCTGCAGCTCCCACCCACATGCCTACGTGCCTTGGACTACGCTGTTGTTCACCCAGGATCCATCCGTAGCCAGGTACACTCTGCTCCTCTTCCTACGTTGTCCATGGCAGACACCACGCCGGCAGGTGTTCAATCAAATGCCATTCAACTTTTTTTGTTAAACTTATTGTTGTTTTCTAAAGTAAGCATGATGGTGGGGGTGCTCGGTGATGAAGGATGAGTTATCGTGCGATGCGTGGAAGGTCTTATCTGAGGACATTGTAGGCTCGAGACAAGGTGGCTCAACCATTTGGCAAAATATGTATGATTCATTTCATGAGAAAAAGCATGACGCACCCTACAACTTGCACGTGATCCATAGTCGCAATATGAATTCGCTAGTCCATCAATGGTTCACCATCCCCAACTTCATCATGAAGTTTTCCGGTGTGATTGCAGAAGTGGAGAGAAGGTGGCCACGGGCTCGTCAACCATTGAGATCGTAAGTTTTGCTTCTTGTTACTATGTTGGTTAATTCATTGATTCGCTCAATATTGCAACTTGGTAATCATCATGTTGTATAGCTCGAGTGTGCTTCCGTGTTATACCACAAGACCAAGGGCAGACCATTTATGTTCATACTTTCTTGGACAAAGCTTAAGAGGCACAGTGTGTGGGACGACACACTACAAAATGCATGCTATTCCATGACAAAAATGCTGGTGATGAATAACGAACCGTTACCTAAGATCATTATTTGTGACGGTAACCGTCACCGGCAGATTTCCTCCCAGGTCAGCTCCCTCGCCAACATCGATGATGTTCTGGCCTCATTTTAGATGACTTTTTTGTCCGTCACTAAACTGGTCTATTTTTTGGGACATTTATTATTGTCACAGAAATTACTGGAGCAAGAGAATGCCACATGTCAGCATCGGAAGACTTTCGTGTATGCAGACTGTGCATCCAGGAGGAGCGTGTGCAGGTGGCCTGCAGACATGTCTGCAGCCGGCCTGGAGGCGTGATTATAGGCTGTGTCAAAGTTTCTCATCGAATTACATGCCTTTTTTTACCCGCCGTCTCTCTTCGGTTACACACACACACATCTCGCATCTCACATCTCCCTCACGTACGGCACAACTCGCATCTACGCATGTCCTTGCGCCTCCGACTTTGGCGATTGCCGCCGCTGCACTACCCGCCGAGCTAGTCACCCACGACCTTCTCCTAGCATTCCCTGCACAGCCCGCAGGTCTGGCCGCCGCCGCGCTTGCCACCTCACATGCCACAACGCTAGTCCTCGACGACCTCCTCTGGCTTCCACATGCAACTCGTAGCTCTGGCAGTTGCGCTCGCCGCTGGCGAGTTCCACCTCGGCTTCCCCGCATATCCTGTGCAGCGCTCTGCTCAGGCAAATTGGGAAAAACCGAACCCGAGTTTTCGGGCACCCGAATTGTCGGGTATAAATTATTTCAAAGAACCAAATAGAAAATAGAAAAAAGTATCCGACGAATGTCCGTCGGAGGGAAACTGCCAGCGAACGCTGTAGCTACCACACGATCTTGATCCTTCGGTGCAGTTTGATGTTTTTTTAAACTCAAAATTAAACAAATGACATGGCAGTTTTGCAAAAAAGCCATTCAGGTTCTCCAAATGCATTGGAAATTGCATGACGAACGTTCGCAAAATGCATGTCCTGCAGCGAACGTTCGCGAGATGTGCCCATCCATACAGAAAAAACCGACCCGAAATTTCGCAATCCCCTTCCTTCCTCCCACTCCTCAACTGACGCAGCGAGGGAGAGAGGCGAGGGCGAGTCGTCGGAGGAGCAGATCGACGGGGGAGGCTTCCCGGCGATGGGGAACGCGTCGTCGATGCTGACGCAGTACGACATCGAGGAGGTCCAGGAGCACTGCAGCTACCTATGTATGTCATCGATCCCCATCGATACCCCCTTCGATTTGGTGGCGATTTGATCGATTCCTGACTTCTTTTGCCCCCAAATCGAACGAACGAATCCAAGTCTCGCAGCAGGAGATCGTGTCGCTGTACGAGCGATTCTGCCAGCTCGACCGCAGCGCCAGCTTCGTCGCCGAGGACGAGTTCCTCTCCATCCCGGAGTAGTACTCTCCCCCCCCCCCCCCCCCCCCCCCCCCCGGCGAATTTTGTTCTCCGGCATGCTTTATCCCTTTCGTGATCCATCTTGTTCTTGTGTGCTGTCCTTCGCATTAGACACAGTGCTTTTCTAGTTGTATTGTATACAATTCTGTCTACAGAGATGTAGTAGTACTGATTTGAACAACACTTGGAATTCCTCAGCAAGTAAGTGTATAATATAACGGGGGAAAAACTAATTAGATTTCCACACTCCATCAAGGAGCTAGGTGTATCTGAAAATTTTATGCCAATTGCCTCACAGAACCTGTATGCAATCTATCGGCATAGCAAGTTT
Organism: Triticum monococcum; assembly: GCA_034509565.1. Lineage (NCBI taxonomy): Eukaryota > Viridiplantae > Streptophyta > Magnoliopsida > Poales > Poaceae > Triticum > Triticum monococcum. The sequence continues at coordinate 496,339,485 of CM067845.1, read as the reverse complement.
TAATGGTTTAACACATGTGGAACCTGAATATCTCTATGAAAGTTGAAATCATCTTCCACATCTGGTTGGAAAAGGCTCTAGCTATCTTTGATTGGATACCAATGGAATCATATTTTTCAGTAAACAAAGACTTAGCAAAGTTCAAAGACTGGTATAATATGCTTTTGCTAAATAAAACTTAACATAGACTACAAAAATCTCCTTATAGATCATTTCTACTGAAAATTTGTAGTTCGTTTTTCCTCCACTGTAAGACTCAGTGTATTTGATTTGTACATATAATGTAGTTTTTCCAGCAAAACACAACCCCCCCCCCCCCCCCCCCCCCCCTGCAAATAACATAGTCTGTTGACTTTCTTTACTCAGTCTGACTGTTTTTGCTATATTTAGGAGATTCAGCAGTTCAACTATAGACGTGAGACTGATTTTGAGCTTTCATTTCTTCTATTTGCAGAGGTTGCTACGTATGGTTGATGGATTGAACTTCAAGGAATTTGTTTCTTTTCTCTCTACCTTCAGCGCAAGGGCCAGCCTTCAGCAAAAGATTGAGTGTTATGCTCATCGAGTCATCATGTTTCTTTTCCTCTTTTTGCTGTCTATCTTGAAAGGAGTATATGTTGGTTTGGGTCTCTCTGATCCTTATGATGATTAATTTGCTTGTCCGGTGCTGATTTGGTCTGTGTTTCATTGAGCAGTCATATTTAAGGTGTATGACATTGATGGCAAGGGGAAAGTAAGCTTCAAGGACCTGGCAGAGGTTTTACGGGACCTAACGGGCTCATCCATGTCAGAGCAACAAAGAGAGGTTCTCATTTGATTCAATCCTGTATTTCATTGCATAGTACATTCACTTGCAAGTATGCTTACTGAATCAACAAGAACACATGTGACTGTTCCCTTGTTTCCTCTTCAAATAATTATTATCCTGCCATCATAAACACATCAAGTGTGCATAACTTGTTTCCAAAATGAAGGGGCCCCTGACACTAAATTGTAGGTTTCTTCATAGCAGCAAATGCTCAGAGAGTCAGAGTAGCTTCCTTCGCAGTGCAAATTTTTAAGTTGATAGTACACAGTTGAAGAGAGCTCTTTACCATTAGTTAAAAAATATAGTTTGTGTGGAACACATCCTTATATATCTAAAAGCTCAACAATTTCCAGATTTTATGATATTTGTACATCCACAAGACTTAGCCTGAAATCTGTGTTGTCTCTGAATATTCGTAGGGAATAGTTTCACTATTGCTTTTGTTTTAACATGTAAGTATTGCTTTGCATAATGTATAATGTTTTGTTCAAGCTTATGTACAGCAGTACAATCTCAAAGTAACACGATTTGAATTGATGCCCTTCAGCAAGTACTAACAAAGGTGTTGGAAGAAGCTGGGTACACACGGGATTCCACTCTATCATTAGAAGATTTTGTGACGGTACAAAGCTAAACATTGCTTACCTTTCTTATCATAGCTGTAATGCTGTGGCAAATTCATCTAAATTGAAAAAATCATAGTTTTTATGTTTAGATTCATCTGACTTTTATCATTTATGCCACTAGTTGTGTCCCACTACACAGTTTTGCCACTAGAAGTTTAACCTGCTAAAAAATGCCATCACTCATTTAGGCGCTTGCTAAAAAATGCCACTAGACACCATTACTGTCAGCTCAAAGCCCGTATAACAGGTTATATGACCAAAATACCCATGGACCCACATTTCAGCTCTCCCTCTATCTCAGTACGATTAAGTGTTGGTCCCACTCGATCCCGAACATCGTTCTTATTTTCCTCTAATATTATTCGCTTGCTTACTCCTGAAAGGTGAGGCAAACACTTATTATTGTGAGATAGATGGAGCTGACATGTGGGTCTAGGGGTATTTTGGTGAGAGTGCCACAAAAGCTAAAATGCAAGTTCTACAGGGCGGTGGCTCGACCCGCAATGTTGTATGGCGCTGAGTGTTGGCCGACTAAAAGGCGACATGTTCAACAGTTTGGTGTGGCGGAGATGCACATGTTGAGATGGATGTGTGGCCATACGAGGAAGGATCGAGTCCGGGATGATGATATACGAGATAGAGTTGGGGTAGCACCCATTGAAGAGAAACTTGTCCAATATCGTCTGAGATGGTTTGGGCATATTCAGCGCAGGCCTCCAGAAGCTCCAGTGCATAGCGGACAGCTAAAGCGTGCGGATAATGTCAAGAGAGGTCGGGGTAGACCGAATTTGACATGGGAGGAGTCCGTAAAGAGAGATTTGAAGGATTGGAGTATCACCAAAGAACTAGCTATGGACAGGGGTGCGTGGAAGCTTGCTATCCATGTGCCAGAACCATGAGTTGGTTGCGAGATCTTATGGGTTTCACCTCTAGCCTACCCCAACTTGTTTGGGACTAAAGGCTTTGTTGTTGTTGTTGTTGTTGAACATGGTCAACAGGTTTGGCCTGACAGAATGGTATCTAATGACATTTTTAGCAAACATCTAACGGAACAATGGCATTTTTAGGTCTCTAACGGCATTTTGAGCAAGCATCTCACGGAATGATGTCATTTTTGAGCAGTTGTAACTTCTAATGGCAAAACTGAGTAGTAGAATACAACTAGTGGCATAAATGATTAAAGCTTTTGTGGTAAGATTCATAGCACAGCTTTTGCGGTTGTAGTATTATCCAGTGTGTCTACCATTACTCATATATAAACTATATTTACAGTTCTATGGGATTTCTTGATTTTATATTGCTCTTGTGCTGTACTGCTGGTGGTGAAGCGAAACTGAACTACTTTTGTGACGTGGTTTCAGATCATCGACCACCCTGGCCTGAAGATGGAAGTGGAAGTGCCCATCGACTAGTGAAGGGCGAATGCCGATTTCAGCAGATGAGGATGCAGCTCTCTGTCAGCTGAAAACAAGTGTCCATTGCCAATAGAGCACGCGACAGAATAGAATGGGATCTCACTGTTTTGAGTTCTTGTGTGCCTGTCTGCATACATGCCCAAATGCAGTGCCAGTTTAGTCCTTTTTTCTTTCTGTTTTCGAGGGGATTAATTAATGCAGTGTCAATGTAGAGTGGATCTTGTTACAGTTTCCAGACTTTGAAAACGTTCCAAACTTAAAATTGTTTATGGGATTGCAGCTGTCCACTCCACGGGAGGCTAGTATTTATGCGGAAGATTATGATCTAATTCTTGGGTTCATGTGAACTACAGGTATTTGTAAGTTGGCGAAAATTCATATCTAAAATTTTAAAAACTGTGAGAAAATTTGTGCATGACAGTTAACAGCACATGTGGAATTTGGAAAATTCTATTGATCGTCTTGTAGGCCGTGCCTAGTACTAGCACCTTGTTCTTCCTCGGCTTGGAAAGAAGCCCACTTGTGAGCATGCCTAGTATACAAGAAATGAGCATTTATTTTGAGGGGTAAGAAATGAGCAAGTAAATCCTACTGGTCAATAGTATTATTTTTTTGCGGGTCAATAGTATGATGCCATGGATCCTGTAGATGCTTAAGAGAGTTTGTGATGTCCAGCGACACTTGGATGGGATTCTCCCTGGCCATATAAATAGTGACTTATTCTTTTGTCCGAGTCGAGTTGTAAACTTGTTGCACCAGGGTCGTGCCGTGTTTGACTATTGTAGTCATGCTGGCGCAACATTTACCTTTTACAGTTTGTCTAATTCATATCTAAACGTTTTTTAAGGATGTCATATCTAAGTTTCCACAAATATATAATGCAGCAATAAGAAATAAAAAAACTAAAACAAAAAATAGACCACAAACAAAGTGGTCATCAGCTTAGATGTATCCTAGACATACCCTACTTTTTATATATCCTTTGATATAGAAAGCATCAATGGTGGATGATGCATAACATCCTAATCATTTAACCATTTGTAACTAATTTCATCTTTAGCACAACACAACAAATCTAATATCCTAGTCCCTTCAGTTCTGGGTGAATAACACCCAATTAGTTGACAATTTTTTTTTGATATACTCGTTGGTTGAGGCAAATTATATACAACATGAATCTTGTGCCAAATCAAAGTTGCAAACATGCGCCAAATCAAAGTTGTAAACGGGCAAGACAAAGAGAAATGATGAATTACCTCCTGATGATAAAAAAAGCAATATTTTTTACTAGCCTGCCAGTTTTGTTTTGTTTTTGACGGCAGCCTTTGTTTTCCGTATGTGTTGTCTATGAAAAATAGGTTGAATATTAACACTGTTTCCATACATATATACTTTACAGTAAAAACACCATTGGTATTCAACCTTCATCAAAATACACTGTTGTCTATGTAAGATTAATTGACATCAACCTATGAACTAATGGAGCCACGCCACCACTCCTAATTCCTAAACATGCATTTCAGTTACTAGTAAAGAAAAGAAAAACACCGCCTCCTCCTTGTCCACAAAAAGAGCTAGGGTTTCTGCCTCCCGCCGGTGCTGCCGCAGGTCCGCCTCCTCTTCGGTGGCCCTAGGGCCATGGGGGCGCGATGGATCTCGCTAAGGGCCGGCGGAAGGCTCCATTTTTAGTTGTTTCTTTCAGTTTTGTTAGGGTTTGTGTCCTGCTCAGGAAGACGAGATGGTGGCGGCTCCCTGAAGATGGAATAAAGGTCTCCCCGCCTAGCTCCCGTTCCGGCGGTGCGTCTAGCACCGTTGGTGGGCCCGTGGAGGTGTATCTCCGGCGGATCTATCTTTGATGAATTTGCTCGGATCTCGTCGTTGTTCGTCTACATTCGCGTGTCTTCGGGTTGAATCCTTCTAATCTATGTTATTCTTCATCTGCGGCGGTTGTTGGTGCGCTGGTCCTATGGGGCCTTAGCACGACGACTTCCCGACTGTCTACTACAACAAGTTGTGTCCGACTCCGGCGGTGAAGGGCGATGATGACAACGCGCCTTCAGCTCGCTTCAGTGCTTGTAGTCGTTGCTAGGTGGTCTACGGATCTGACTGTAATTTTTATTATTTCTGATATTCGTCGTACTGCCATGATTGAAGATGAATAGATCGAAATTTTTCCTAAAAAAGTAAAGCAAAAGAAAAATGAACCGAGAAAAACATTGAGTTTTGGAGCACCATTTTTTTTTTGAACGCTCGAGTTTAGCCTGTTTTCATTCTCGAAGTTTTTGCAGATCAGCTCGGCACTTCGGCTTTAGATCCAACGTCTACTCCAACAATGCAATCGAACATCGCGCGAAGGTTCGTTCTACTATAAGATTCCATACCGAAAGATTCCTCGTCGTGTTGTTGGATGGCATTGAAAATCGTGTCAGAAATGACAGTTGTAGTACTGCTAGCACCGCCCTTGGGTCAGACCTGCCTGTGATTGAAGGCATTGTCAATTAACCGGTCTTTTGCTAGAGCATGGTCAGTCTCTGCATCTTGCAGTCCAGTTCGTACTTATTTAATTTGTAGCACCAATAATTGCAATTATTACTTAATTCATCACCTTGGTTTAATCTAATCCATGGCGATCTCGATGGGCGTGCTTGCTCTTGCACGTGGAGGAGAGGGCCGTCCTTGTCAGCGGGCTGGGTGGAGCGAGCTGTGTGAAGTGCATAGATGCGTCCACCTACCGCAACTTTTTTTCTTTTTGAGGAATCTACCGCAACCTTAAAGCAACGAGGAATCTCGAACTGCATTTCCCCCGTCTCCCGTCTTCCATCTCCTATTCATCTTGTCTGAACCTTGTGTGCAGTGCCTCTCGCTCTTAAGCTCTTCATCCACATATCAACAGGGCAACCGGGGATGGCGTCGTCGCCGCCACTGCCGCGCGTGTGCGTGACCGGCGGCGGCGGGTACATCGCCTCGTGGCTCGTCAAGCTGCTCCTCTCCCGGGGCTACGCCGTCAACGCCACCGTCCGCGACCCACGTACGTAGCCACTAGCTTAGTAGCCACTGTAACGGCTGCACGCTCACCTCCTGCTTCTTGCTCGTCTTCCAGGCGATCCGAAGAATGCGTGCCTCGAGCAGCTGGATGGGCCTCGGGAGAACCTGCGGGTGTTCAAGGCCGACATGCTCGACTACGGCGCGGTGACGCCCGCGCTCGCCGGCTGCGAGGGCGTCTTCCACATCGCCACTCCGGTGCCCGAGCAGGAGATGGTTGACCCCGAGGCAAGTGTTCACCTGTCTCCTGGGCCAGCTTGTCAGTGTAGGAGTACTCCTAGTCGTACTTTTATCACTCACTGGAGTGGAGTAATGTGGGAGGTAGTTCTGGACTTCTAGCTTCCCCTTCCAAAGAGGACTAATGCGAGTGACTCAAGCAGATCTGAAAACAGAAATTAACTTAGACGGAAAGAAGTGCATTGGACGAGTTAATTGTTCAGTTATGAGATCTACAAGTTCGGCTTATTCTAAGTCAAACTTTTTTTCGAAATGGAGGAGTACCCCGGCTTCTGCATCACATGATGTGCACATCTATTTATTAACGCAAACCGGATATTCAAGTTTCAAATAAAGATTCGGAAAAAGTAGAGGTAAAAATTACAGGACAGAATGCCACAACCGGCAAAAATAGAAAAACATGTCTGCACACATATCCTATTATTGGACCGTCATCCAAACCGGCTGTATATAGCATGCTCTACGGTTGACTAATTTTATAGATACTACATCCGTTCCAAAATACTCCTAATTGAAGTTCTGGATTTGTCCCAAGCCAAATGTGTTTAAGTTTGATCAACTCTAGAGAAAAATGATCTGGATTTGGGCTTATCGGGCCTTCATTCTTGATCACTTCTTTCGGCATTCTTGTCACTTCTACTTAGGCTTTGCTGCCATCCGGACCTAAGTTTCTCGTCCACAACACCATAGAAATGTTTATGGTTGTGATATATGATAGTTGGTAAATAGTAAATTTACATCAAATTACGTTACAGTTTTTTCCTAACATTAATTGTGTGTAGTGGATTTTGATGCCCAGAAAATGAGTTCGAAATGACTATTGCATAAGGCCTGAACATGTCCTATTTTTGTTGTCCAACGTTTTTTATAGTAGCTGAAATTTAAGTTCCAAAGGTTTTAGTGGTAAGATGGAAGTGGAACTAGTATATATTTTGCATGGTATGGTAGAAATTGCATTACAAGTAGTCTTCATATACAATTAAAGGAGATATTTGGATGAAAAATTAACGGAGTGGCGTAAATGGAAATGAACTACTCCCTCTGTTCACTTTTGTAAGACGCTTTAGACAACTAAAATTGAACTATTTTGGGTGTTGTCTTAAATGTCTAAAACGTCTTACAAAAGTGAATGGAGAGAGTATGCTGTTTGGTGGGGTGTAGAGAATTGGTGTTAATTAGTACAACTGAGAGAAATTTCTTAAAAAAATACATGTGCATGTAATACTAGTTTGTTTACCCCCAAAGGTAAAAAATACTAGTTTGTTTGTTCTTCTATTTTCACTAAGAAGCTAGCTGTTCTGCTGTTACTCATAAACTTGCTCAACTGTGCAGAAAGAGATGATGGATCCTACTGTCAAGGGAACCATGAATGTACTCAAGGCCTGCTCAGCTATGAACGTTGAGAAACTCATTCTGGTTTCATCTGCCGCCAGTATTTGCTTCAATCCAGATTGGCCAGAAGATAAAGTCAAAGATGAAAGCTGTTGGTCAGACAAAGAGTTCTGCAAGGAGAATAAGGTGAGGACTCGGAATTGCTGATCAATAGTACATCCACCACCAAGTTTCCAAAGAGATTAAAATCTACCTATTATGCAAAGAAAGGGACATCTTCTTAATCATTGCACTAGCTAGCGAGCTCTAAATTGAAGATGAGATGATAGCTGAGAGGTAGCGCTAACTCGACAATATGTACACTTGTTTGTGTTGGCAGAGCTGGTATTCGCTTGCGAAGACTGAAGCTGAAGAAATAGCCCTGGAATACGGTGAGAAGAACGGATTGCATGTCATCACATTCTGCCCTGGTCTGGTCTTCGGCCCTCTGTTGCAGCATGTGGTGCTCAACACTAGCAGCAAGGTCCTCCTCTACATGATAAAAGGTTTCAATCCTAATTCAAGTGCAATATGCAACATTTCTTTCTTGCTTTCTGTAACTCTGTTGTTCTTGGCATTTATCACTAGGGTAACAATATTTTGGGAAGTGCATGGTAGATTCAGTACTACTGAAACAAAAGCTAGGGATTTGTCTTAATTTCAATTTGTTGCTGTGTAACTTGCGAACACACAGCCCAACAAAGTTCAACATGCTGAGCATATGATTTACTGCTTGGATGCAGGAGGCCCTGATACGATGAACAACAAGTTCTGGCCCATAGTAGACGTCCGCGACGTAGCGGACGCGTTGCTCCTGTTGTACAACAAGGCGGGGCCACATGAGAGGTACATATGCTCGTTAGACCAAATGGACTTGAAGGAATTGCTGGAGATAATGAAGAGCATGTACCCAAGCTACAGTTATGCAGACAAGTACGTGCCATTGTATCAACGTCATGCCATAGCTTGCCTTAGAGTCGATTTACGAGGGATTTTAACCTCCATTTTTTGGTGTTTGCAGGATGGTCGACGTGGATTACAAAGGTGCACTGACTTCGGATAAGCTGAAGAATTTGGGGTGGAAACCAAGGAAATTAGAGGATACACTGGCAGACAGCGTCGAGTCGTATGAAAAGGCAGGGCTTCTTCATGTTTCAGATGGCGAACCCTGCCGGCTTCCCTTCTTCTACCGCATGGCACCTTTGGTGGAATGAGCCAGCACCATTTAGTCATTGTTTTTTAATTTTTCTTGAGACATCACTGAATGTGTTTTGGAAAAATAAGGAGGGGATGAGGTCCCATGGGTCATCCAGGATGGATGCATGCAGATGCAACTTGTGTGTCTGTTTGATTTCTTAGCCGAACAATTGAGGTTATGTTTGAGGTTGTTGAGCTGTGTTGTGCGAAACTTATTTTTTAATCTACAACTTGAGATCGCAAACGATAAATAAAAATAGCTGAACGGTAAACTAAGCAGAACATTTTTGAATATGATCGAAAATTCAATTCAGAGCCCGGCCTCATCTGCATCTGATGAACAGTAAATACAAAAATATAGCAAACAATTTCAAACAATATGAAACTTTTACACATAATAGTTTATAATGTTTTCTAGAAGCGTGCCATATTTCAAGGTGTTTGGACATTTCAGAAGCTTGGGGTAAAATTAACAAAATCGGGTCTATAGTGTGCACCTTTTGAAAGTTTCTTTGAGAAGCCAAATTTGTTAATTTTTTGCCACGGGCTCCTCAAACGTCCAAACGCCATGAAATTTTGCATTTACGGTAACCAATAAATCCAATCCTTTCTATGGCCACCTTCTGTAAGATGAAGTAGTCATCAAAGGACCGAACGTCATGGTAGAGGCGATCAAAAACATTTTTTCGCATCCGAAAGCGCGAGCAAAAATTGTTAGCGAATAGAGCAATGGGGGCAAAGTAGTCATCCATCAACGTCAAATGGCCCCATACCCTGTCCCGATTGAGCACTCGATGACCCTTGATCGATCTATTGAAATTGAGAATATGCTCTTCCACACGCTCCACATCTGCAAGGACTGTCTGTATTATCGCCGTTTCATCTGTATAGTCTTTGTCGAACCAGCCGTCGGGTGACTCAATATAGTGCTCGTATATGTACTCCATGTCCGAATCCATTGCTTCAAAGAAGGGACAAAAAATTTAGCACATGCATTTCAGCAAACACTTGTCGGGCGTGGTGACCGTAGGGGCGTATGGTACCTATGCGGTGGATGGACAATGTAACGCCCCGAATGTAACTTGCCATATTTGTAACTCCGACTCTTACCTTTTCCGGAGATGCGATATGTTTTTTCCTTCGTGGTTGGGTTTTGTTTTTCATTTTGCATTTTGTTCATGTCATGTATTTCTTATCATGTCATCATGTGCATCGCATTTGCATTCGTGTTCATCTCATGCATCCGAACATTTTCCCCGTTGTCCATTTCGCAATCCAACACTCCCTCTTGCACCCGGCGTACCCCTTTTGTTTCTTTTCGTGTGTGGGTATTAAACATTCTCGGAATGGAACGAGTTTTGCCAAGCGGTCTTGGTACACCACCGGTAGACCGCCTGTCAAATTTTCTGTCATTTGGAGTCCATTTGATGCTCCAACGGTTAACTGGGTAACCGCAAAAGGCCTCTTTGTGTTGCAGCCCAACACCCCTCCAAAACGACCCAATAACCCATCCAAACCCCTTCCATGTCCTCCGGCGTCGGATCACGATCGCATGGACGAAAACTACACTCCATTTGGATATTCCAAACTCCTTCTACCTATATAAAGGTCCCGTCCAAAATCGCAGTCCAAACCCTAGTGTCTTCCTCCTCGCGCCGCCGGACATGTCCGCCGGACACGTCCCTCCGGCCAATCCCATCGCGCCACCTCAGCACCGCCGCCCCCACGCCCAATCCCGCATCGCCACGTCGCCTCCCCACCGCGCCTCTCTCTCTCTTCCTCCACCGCGCCTCTCTCTCCCTCCACTGCGTCATGGCCCGTCGGGGCCCGAGGCCGGCCCGCCCCGGGCCGATCTGGGCCGAGCCGCACGCCGCCCGTCCGCACCCACGCTAGCCGCAGTGGCACCGCCCTCGCGCGCCCTCCGCCACCGCCGTCGAAGCTCGCCGCGCCTCCTACTCCACTGCGCCGCGCGCTGCTCTACGGCCCCGCCTCCGAGACGCCGCCGCCTTCGCTCGCCGGTAGGGGTGGACTAACGAGCAGCTCGGCTCATTAAGCTCGTACTTGTTAAGCTCGTGCTCGTTAAGGCTCGGCTCGTTAAGCTCGTTAAGATTAACGAGCAGAAAACCCTGCTCGGCTCGGCTCGTTTGAAGCTCGTTAAGCTTGTGAGCGCTCACGAGTGCTCGTTAACAGATTATAATGTGTTATGATATACAGGATGAATGTGTAGGTGTGGTTTTCAAGACTAAATATGGTGACTATAAAAAGAAATGCAGTACTTTGTTGCCTTATATGTTAATTAGATTGAATAGATGGGCTAAGGTGCTATACAAAAGTTTGTCACGTAAGATGAAAATATGTGTTGTGTTGTTACTAACGAGCTTAACGAGCTACTCGTGAAACTCGTTAGCTCGCTCGTTAAGCTCGTTAAGATTAACGAGCTAAAATCAATGATTGGCTCTGTTCATTAAGAAGCGAGCTACGAGCTTAACGAGCCAAACTATCGAGCGATCATTAAGCTCGCGAGTTACGAGCTTTTGGTCCAGCCCTACTCGCCGGGTTCCCCACCGTCGGCGCATCGTGTGCCCTCCAGATCCGGCCTCTGGGAGCTCCTGCGCCGCCCCGCCGTTCGTGGCCTCCGGCCATCACCGGAGTTCGGACATCGCCGCACTCTTGCCAACCTCGCCGGAGCCTCTCGCGGTGCCTTGCCGGAGTACGGGCATCGCCGCCCTCGACCTCGCCCGTCCCCGAGACCACCTCGGCTTTCGCGCTCTCGCCGGAGTCGCCGGAACCCTCGCCGGCCGGATCCATGGAAGATGGATCAGATCCAGCACGTCCGCGAACCAAACGGCCTCCCCGTGCCCTGGATCTCTCCGTCCCGGATATCCTCGTCCCGTTGACTTTTCGGAGGGGTATATTTCCACTATGTCCCTTTTCTGCAACATTGTATGCCCCTGTTCATTGCATCATAACTCCTTGTCCATAGCTCTGTTTCATGCGCGCATGATATATCAAAATGTTTATTGGGAGATGCTCTTCATTTCATTCCATTGTGGCATGCTTGTTTGAGCTCATCTGGCTGCCCAAATCGTTGATGCAAGAGTGCTATAAATTGTTAGTTGCTGTTACTTAGCAGATTATGTTGATTTGGCATTTTTGTCACATTTGTTGTGTGCTGCATATGGGCATGAGCTCTACATGTGTTTTGATCTATGCCATGCCATCTTTACAGGGGTGCTTGCCATGTATTTATTGTGATCTTTGTGGTGACTAGCACAAGCATGCAAAGTAGCCTTCGTGATATTGCTGATTTCAGGGACTTAGGATTTTGCTAAGTCCTTGCTCTGCTTTTATTTTTATGCCATGTATACATGATGCTACAGTGAGATCTATGCTTGTTTTGAGTTGCTTCAGTAAGTATGATTTGGACATATGGTTATTCTCTATCTATCCATGCCCTTGTTTGCAATTATGGAGTGCCCTAGCATGTATTATTCTTGCTCTACTTTTGCTATAAAATGTTCCTGGCAGATTGTTTACATGTTAATCAATTTTGCCATGGTTGTTGTACTTGATCCATGCATTCTATGAACTTGCTATTGCCATGGTTAGCTTCATGTACATGTCATCTTGCTGATGTTATGCTTGTTTTGTTATGCAAGGCTTTGTGTTGAGTGAATTGGGCTCACAAAGATGCCTTCATAATTCTGTTTATGCCATGCTCTGTTTTCTGCTAAGTCTGAAACTGTTAATAAAACTTGCTATGTTTACATGGGTGCCATCATATCTTCTGTGCCTTTTTGGCTGATGATCAGTAAGGGACTTTTGTTCTATGCATTTAGTAGATTCATTCCATGCCTTTGTTTGCTATTATATGTTCCTGTAGCATGTTGTTTGCTTGCTCTAAACATGGCTTCCTGATGTTAGTCCTGGCATGTTAGTATTTTCACTAAGTCTATGAAGCTGATATCTTTTGCATTTTTCCATGCTTGTTTGAACCTGCTATGGTGTGATTTAGCCGTAGCTTAGTGTTCATGTTTTGTCAAGCATCTTGAGTAGATCACTGCCATATGCTTCATTGCTATGTTGGAGTGCAGTAGCGTAGTTTCTTGTTGCATTCTAGATGGCATCGTGCTGTTAATCGCAGAATTATGACATTCTTGTTTTGCTTTCCATTTGCAAATCGTGCATCCGATTCCGGTGATCTTTATATCGATTTTGACCGAAATCATCTCATCTTTCCAGCGGCATGCTTGGTTTGCCAAGTTAATGCCTTGTTCATCCTTTTCCTTCTGGAGCACGCATATGTATTGCATATCACATCTCGCATATCATGCCATGTCTTGCATCATGTTGCTTGTACATTGCACTGCTACCTCTTGAGCACTGCGTTGGATTTCCCCGAAGAGGAGAGGATGATGCAGCAAAGTAGCGTAATTATTTCCCTTAGTTTTTGAGAACCAAGGTATCAATCCGGTAGGAGGCTACGCGCGAGTCCCTCGTACCTACATAAAAACAATAGCTCAACGCAACCAACGCGCTTAGGGGTTGTCAATCCCTTCACGGCCACTTACGAAAGTGAGATCCGATAGAGATGATAAATAATATTTTTGGTATTTGTGGCATAGAGATGCAAAGTAAAAAGTAAAAGGAAAAGTAAAAGCAAAGCAATAATAAAGTGATGGAGATTAATATGATGAGAAAGAGACCCAGGGGCCATAGGTTTCACTAGTAGCTTCTCTCAAGAGCATAAGTATTCTATGGTGGGTGAACAAATTACTGTTGAGCAATTGACAGAATTGAGCATAGTTATGAGAATATCTAGGTATGATCATGTATATAGGCATCACGTCCGAGACAAGTAGACCGACTCCTGCCTGCATCTACTACTGTTACTCCACTCATCGACCACTATCCAGCATGCATCTAGAGTATTAAGTTAAAAACAGAGTAACACCTTAAGCAAGATGACATGATGTAGAGAGATAGTTTCATGCAATATGATAAAAAACCCCATCTTGTTATCCTCGATGGCAACGATACAATACGTGCCTTGCCGCCCCTTCTGTCACTGGGAAAGGACACCGCAAGATCGAACCCAAAGCTAAGCACTTCTCCCATGGCAAGAACAACCAATCTAGTAGGCCAAACCAAACTGATAATTCAAAGAGACTTGCAAAGATAACCAATCATACATAAAAGAATTCAGAGAAGATTCAAATATTATTCATAGATAGACTTGATCATAAACCCGCAATTCATCGGTCTCAACAAACACACCGCAAAAAGAAGATTACATCGAATAGATCTCCACGAGAGAGGGCGAGAACATTGTATTGAGATCCAAAAGGAGAGAAGAAGCCATCTAGCTACTAACTATGGACCAGTAGGTCTGAAGTAAACTACTCACAGTTCATCGGAGGGGCTTGGATGATGATGTAGAAGCCCTTCGTGGTCGATGCCCCCTCTGGTGGAGCTCCGGAACAGGCCCCAAGATGGGATCTCGTGGATACAGAAAGTTGCGGCGGTGGAATTAGGTTTTTGGCTCCGTTTCTGATTGTTTGGGGGTATGTGGGTATATATAGGAGGAAGAAGTACGTCGGTGGAGCAACAAGGGGACCACGAGGGTGGGGGCGCGCCTGGTAGGGTAGGGCGCCCCCCTACCTCGTGGCCTCCTGTTACGTGCCTTGACGTTGGGTCCAAGTCTCCTGAGTTGTATTCAGTGAGAAAATCACGTTCCCGAAGATTTCATTCCGTTTGGACTCCGTTTGATATTCCTTTTCTTCAAAACCCTAAAACAGGCAAAAAACAACAATTCTAGGTTGGGCCTCCGGTTAATAGGTTAGTCCCAAAAATAATATAAAAGTGGATAATAAAGCCCAATAATGTCCAAGACAGTAGATAATATAGCATGGAGCAATCAAAAATTATAGATACGTTGGAGACGTATCATGCACCGTGATTGATTGTTGGACCTTTGCTTGTGTTCTTGCTTTGGGTAGAGCTGGGAGACGAGTACGTGATCGAGGAACCTGTTGAGTACGCTAACGAGGATCAAGCTTCGTCAACTCTGAGAACTTTGCAGGCAAGATGAGCATACCCTTGAAATCACTTCTATCTTTGCTTGCTAGTTGTTCGCTCTATTGCTATGCCGCGCTACCTACCACTTGCTATATCATGCCTCCCATATTGCCATGTTAATCCTCTAACCCACCTTTCCTAGCAAACCGTTGTTTGGCTATGTTACCGCTTTTGCTCAGCCCCTCTTATAGCGTTGCTAGTTGCAGGTCAAGATGAAGTTTGTTCCATGTTGGAACATGGATATTGTTGGGATATCATTATTATATCTTATTTACTTTAATGCATCTATATACTTGGTAAAGGGTGGAAGGCTCGGCCTTATGCCTGGTGTTTTGTTCCACTCTTGCCGCCCTAGTTTCCGTCATACCGGTGTTATGTTCCTTGATTTTGCGTCCCTTACATGGTTGGGTGTTATGGGAACCCCTTGACAGTTTGCTTTGAATAAAACTCCTCCAGCAAGGCCCAACCTTGGTTTTACATTTGCCTAACAACCTATAACCTTCCCTTGGGTTCTGCAGACTCAAGGGTCATCTTTATCTTTACCCCTCTGGGCCAGTGCTTCTCTAAGTGTTGGTCCGAACTAGAGTACCTTGCAGCGCCACCTCGGGGAAACTTGAGGGCTGGTTTTAGTTGTACGGATTGCTCATCCGGTGTTGCCCTGAGAACGAGATATGTGCAGCTCCTATCGGGATGTTGGCACATTGGGCGGCTTTGCTGGTCTTGTTTTAACGTTGTCGAAACGTCTTGTAACTGGGATTCCGAGACTGATCGGGTCTTCCTGGGAGAAGGAATATCCTTCGTTGACCGTGAGAGCTTGTGATGGGCTAAGTTGGGACACCCCTGCAGGGTTTTGAACTTTCGAAAGCCGTGCCCGTGGTTATGGGCAGATGGGAATTTGTTAATATCCGGTTGTAGAGAACTTGACACTTAACTTAATTAAAATGAATCAACCGCGTGTGTAGCCGTGATGGTCTCTTCTCGGCGGGGTCCGGGAAGTGAACACGGTTCTTGTGTTATGCTTGAACGTAAGTAGTTCAGGATCACTTCTTGATCACTTCTAGTTTCTCGACCGTGCGTTGCTTCTCTTCTCGCTCTCTTTTGCGTAATTTAGCCACCATATATGCTAGTGCTTGCTGCAGCTCCACCTCACTACCCCTTTCCTACCTTTAAGCTTAAATAGTCTTGATCACGACGGTGTGAGATTGATGAGTCCCCGTGAGTCACAGATACTTCCAAATAGATGCAGGTGCCGATGATGTCAGTGCAGGGGACGCTACCGAACTCAAGTGGGAGTTCGACGAGGATTCGGGCCGTTACTATGTGTTTTTTCCGGATGATCAGTAGAGGAGCCCAGTTGGGGCGATCGGGGATCTGGCATTTGGGGTGGTCATTCTTTATTTTGGTTCCGTAGTCGGACCTTGATTGTATTTTGGATGATGTATGATATATTTATGTATTGTGTGAAGTGGCGATTGTAAGCCGACTCTTTATCCCTTTCTTATTCAGTACATGGGATGTGTAGAGATTACCCCTCTTGCGACATGCCTACCATGCGGCTATGCCTCCAAGTCGTGCCCCGACACGTGGGAGATATAGCCGCATTGTGGGTGTTACAAGTTGGTATCAGAGCCTTCCCCGACTTAGGAGCCCCCTGCTTGATCGAATCGCTGACGTTGTTGAGTCTAGAAGAAAATGTTGAGTCTTAGGATTATATATATCAGAGAGTAGGATTCTTTTTACTCCTGGTCCCTTCGTCGCTCTGGTGAGGCCTCCTGGCGTAGAGTTTTGACTCTTCTCTCCTCAAATTTCACAAAAAAATTTAGGATCACGCGGGTGTCTTGGAATCGTTCCGATGGTTTTGTGACGAGAACATTGTTCTTGGTGCCTCCCGACATTTAGGGGTTGTGGCAGTGTCCCGGGAAGTTGAGCTCCGAGGTGTTGTCGTCACAATTTTATCATTGCAGTTCTGGAATACCTGAGTTCGCCGACATTGAAAATCTCTTTTATGCAGTTGTTGGTGAGATAACCTCGACGCCACCCAGTACTGGGGCGGGAGTTCGGGAGTATTGCCATAACTCGTATAATGGATGCTTTTTGAAGGTTGAGGTAAATGATTTCCGAAGGTTTCTTGGTTATGTGTTGAAGGATGGATACAGCTGGATGTAGGATTTGTTAGTTTTGGGTGAGATATTATACTTCCCCTGTATCCCCAACACCTGATTGCATAACCAGAAATTTTCGGGAGTTTATAAGTGGGAATTCAAGTATATCATAGGATATCCTTCCAACAGACACATGATACGACATGGGTTCTATCATATGTTTGTTCCGGCTTATTCTGCAAGCCAATCCTTTGTTTTGTTTTCAGTTGTGGTATTCGAGTTGCTTCAATGTCAAATGTTGATTCCATGCCTCTTTTTAAGTGGTGTTCTCATATTTCTATGTGAATACTAATTCTTCTTGATCATCAAGGTTGTCATCTCAATTCTATCTTCCAACCCATGTGCTTCTCTTCAAGTGGATCCGATAATTTCAACATCAGCAATATCAATTATAAGTTCTTCTCAACGGTGTTCATTTCATTCGTCCCAAGCTGCCTTTGTTTTCCCGCCCTCCCATCCCTTTTTCTTCAAGGACTAAGATTTCTTAATCAAGTATCCATCTTATTGATGTGAAGTCTCTCCATCCTTTTCCGTCAATATTCTTATCCGGTGATTCTCAGGAAGATACTAACGGAGCTTCAAGTTCATCATTCTCCGTTCTCTTTCTTCTCCGGTGGATTTAATTCAAGCTTTGTCGATCATGTCCTTTCCTTGATTCAAATGCTTTCTCATGCCGGTGCACCTCTTAATCATTCACTCCTCGCTATTCTTTTGTTCTGAAGTGCTCAAGATACCTTAGAAGGCTCGTCTTTTCATTCAAGATCCGTTCAACCTATTTTGAGTTTGTTATCTCATTCAAGCCATTTAATTCAATCGATGCAATCTCCCTTTCAAGTAATCGTTCAATGGTGTTTCTTTTGAGTGGGCCCTAACCCGCAGGCCTTTTTCCAGGATCTTACCCGACTCTTCTAATTTTACCGGAGTTATTCTCAAATCTTTCAAAGTTTGACGTAAGAATGAATTATCATCAGTCAGATGGTTTCTCCAAGATCTTATAACTCTTTTCAGTGTTGGCTCAACCTCTTCGCTTTACATTCTCCCGGAGTATCTCAACAATTCATGGTGGTGTTTCTCATCGTCATTCTCAACACTTGAAGACCGAAGAAGAGTTTCTCTTGTTGGGGAACGTAGTAATTTTAAAAAAAATTCCTACGCACACGCAAGATCATGGTGATGCATAGCAACGAGGGGGAGAGTCTGATATACGTACCCTTGTAGATCGCAACGGAAGCGTTGACACAACGTAGAGAAAGTAGTCGTACGTCTTCTTCCCGATCCGACCGATCCAAGCACCGTTACTCCGGCACCTCCGAGTTCTTAGCACACGTACAGCTCGATGACGATCCCCGGGCTCCGATCCAGCAAAGCTTCGGGGAGGAGTTCTGTCAGCACGACGGCGTGGTGACGATCTTGATGTTCTACCGACGCAGGGCTTCGCCTAAGCACTGCAACGATATGATCGAGGTGGAATATGGTGGCAGGGGGCACCGCACACGGCTAAGGAACGATCTCAAGGATCAACTTGTGTGTCTATGGGGTGCCCCCTGCCCCTGTATATAAAGGATGGAGGAGGAGGCCGGCCAAGGCAAAGGTGCGGCCAGGATAGGGAGTCCTACTAGGACTCCAAGTCCTAGTAGGAGTCCACCAAAAGGGGAGGAAGGGAGAAGGAATAGGAGGAGAAGGAGAGGTGGCCGGCCCCCTTTTCCCTAGTCCAATTCGGACCAAAGGGGAGGGGGGCGCAGCAGCCTTTTCCTCTTCCCACTAAAGCCCATCAAGGCCCATTACTTCTCCCGTAACTACCCGGTACTCCGAAAAATACCCGAATCACTCGGAACCTTTCCGATGTCCGAATATAGTCGTCCAATATATCGATCTTTACGTCTCGACCATTTCGAGACTCCTCGTCATGTCCCCGATCTCATCCGAGACTCCGAACTCCTTCGGTACATCAATACTTATAAACTCATAATATAATTGTCATCGAAACCTTAAGCGTGCGGACCCTACGGTTCGAGAACAATGTAGACATGACCGAGACACATCTCCGGTCAATAACCAATAGCGGGACTTGGATGCCCATATTGGCTCCTACGTATTCTACGATGATCTTTATCGGTCAGACCGCATAACAACATACGTTGTTCCCTTTGTCATCGGTATGTTACTTGCCCGAGATTCGATCGTCGGTATCCAATACCTAGTTCAATCTCGTTACCGGCAAGTCTCTTTACTTGTTCCGTAATACATCATCTCACAACTAACATATTAGTTGCAGTGCTTGCAAGGCTTATGTGATGTGCATTACCGAGAGGGCCCAGAGATACCTCTCCGACATTCGGAGTGACAAATCCTAATCTCGAAATACGCCAACCCAACATCTACCTTTGGAGACACCTGTAGTACTCCTTTATAATCACCCAGTTACGTTGTGACGTTTGGTAGCACCCAAAGTGTTCCTCCGGCAAACGGAAGTTGCATAATCTCATAGTCATAGGAACCTGTATAAGTCATGAAGAAAGCAATAGCAGCATACTAAACGATCGGGGTGCTAAGCTAACGGAATGGGTCATGTCAATCAGATCATTCAACTAATGATGTGATCCTGTTAATCAAATAACAACTCTTTGTTCATGGTTAGGAAACATAACCATCTTTGATTAACGAGCTAGTCTAGTAGAGGCATACTAGTGACACTATGTTTGTCTATGTATTCACACATGTATTATGTTTCCGGTTAATACAATTCTAGCATGAATAATAAACGTTTATCATGATATAAGGAAATAAATAATAACTTTATTATTGCCTCTAGGGCATATTTCCTTCAGTCTCCCACTTGCATTAGAGTCAATAATCTAGTTCACATCGCCATGTGATTTAACAGCAATAGTTCACATCACCATGTGATTAACACCCATAGTTCACATTGTCATGTGACCAACACTCAAAGGGTTTACTAGAGTCAGTAATCTAGTTCACATATCTATGTGATTAACACCCAAAGAGTACTAAGGTGTGATCATGTTTTGCTTGTGAGATAATTTTAGTCAACGGGTCTGTCACATTCAGATCCGTAAGTATTTTGCAAGTTCTATGTCTACAATGCTCTACACAGAGCTACTCTAGCTAATTGCTCCCACTTTCAATATGTATCCAGATTGAGACTTTAGATTCATGTGGATCAGTGTTAAAAACTTGCATCGACGTAACCCTTTACGATGAACCTTTTTGTCACGTCCATAATCGAGAAACATATCCTTATTTCACTAAGGATAATTCTGACCGCTGTCCAGTGATCTACTCCTAGATCACTATTGTACTCCCTTGCCAAATCAATGCAGGGTATACAATAGTTCTGGTATACAGCATGACATACTTTATAGAACCTATGGCCAAGGCATAGGGAATGACTTTCATTCTCTTTCTATCTTCTGCCGTGGTCGGGCTTTGAGTCTTACTCAACTTCACACCTTATAATACAGGTAAGAACTCTTTCTTTGACTGCTCCATTTTGAACTACTTCAAAATCTTGTCAAGGTATGTACTCATTGAAAAAACTTATCAAGCGTCTTGATCTATCTCTATAGATCTTGAAGCTCAATATCTAAGCAGCTTCACCGAAGTCTTTCTTTGAAAAACTCCTTTCAAACACTCCTTTATGCTTTACAGAATAATTCTACATTATTTCCGATCAACAATATGTCATTCACATATACTTATCAGAAATGTTGTAGTGCTCCCACTCACTTTCTTGTAAATACAGGCTTCACCGCAAGTCTGTATAAAACTATATGCTTTGATCAACTCATCAAAGCGTATATTCCAACTCCGAGATGCTTGCACCAGTCCACAGATGGATCGCTGGAGCTTGCACATTTTGTTAGCACCTTTCGGATTGACAAAACCTTCTGTTGCATCATATACAACTCTTCTTTAATAAATCCATTAAGGAATGCAGTTTTGTTTATCCATTTGCCAGATTTCATAAAATGCGGCAATTACTAACATGATTCGGACAGACTCAAGCATAGATACGAGTGAGAAGCTCTCATCGTAGTCAACACCTTGAACTTGTCGAAAACCTTTTGCGACAATTCTAGCTTTGTAGATAGTAACACTACTATCAGCGTCCGTCTTCCTCTTGAAGATCCATTTATTCTCAATTGCCTGCCGATCATCGGGCAAGTCAACCAAAGTCCATACTTTGTTCTCATACATGGATCATATCTTAGATTTCATGGCTTCAAGCCACTTTGCGGAATCTGGGCTCACCATCGCTTCTTCATAGTTCGTAGGATCATCATGATCTAGTAGCATGACTTCCAGAACATGATTACCGTACCACTCTGGCGCGGATCTTACTCTGGTTGATCTACGAGGTTCAGTAGTGTCTTGTTCTGAAGTTTCATGATCATCATCATTAGCTTCCTCACTAACTGGTGTAGGTGTCACAGAAACATTTTTCTGTGATGTACTACTTTCCAATAAGGGAGCAGGTACAGTTACCTCATCAAGTTCTACTTTCCTCCCACTCACTTCTTTCGAGAGAAACTCCTTCTCCAGAAAGTTTCCGAATTTAGCAACAAAAGTCTTGCCTTCGGATCTGTGATAGAAGGTGTATCCAATAGTTTCCTTTGGATATCCTATGAAGATGCACTTCTCCGATTTGAGTTTTGAGCTTATCAGGATGAAACTTTTTCATATAAGCATCGCAACCCCAAACTTTAAGAAACGACAACTTTGGTTTCTTGCCAAACCATAGTTCATAAGGCGTCGTCTCGACGGATATAGATGGTGCCCCTTTTTAACGTGAATGCAGCTGTCTCTAATGCATGACCCCAAAAACAATAGTGGTAAATAGGTAAGAGACATCATAGATTGCACTATATCCAATAAAGTACGGTTATGACGTTCGGACACACCATTATGATGTGGTGTTCCAGGTGGCGTGAGTAGTGAAACTATTTCACATTGTTTTAACTGAAGACCAAACTCGTAACTCAAATATTTGTCTCCGCGATCAGATCGTAGAAACTTTATTTTCTTGTCACGATGTTTTTCACTTCACTCTGAAATTCTTTGAACTTTTCAAATGTTTCAGACTTATGTTTCATCAAGTAGATATACTCATATCTGCTCAAATCATTTGTGAAGATCAGAAAATAATGATACCTGTCGCGAGCCTCAATTTTCATCGGACCACATACATCAGTATGTATGATTTCCAACAAATCTTTTCTCGCTCCATTGTTCCCGAGAACGGCGTTTTAGTCCTCTTGCCCAAAAGGCATGGTTCGCAAGCATCAATTGATTCATAATCAAGTGATTCCGAAAGCCCATCAGCATGGAGTTTCTTCATGCGCTTTATACCAATATGACCTAAACAGCAGTGCCACAAATAAGTTGCACTATCATTATTAACCTTGCATCTTTTGGTTTCAATATTATGAATATGTGTATTATTAAGATCGAGATCCAATGAACTATTTTCATTGGGTGTGTAACCTTATAAGGTTTTATTCATGTAAACAGAACAACAATTTATTCTTTTACTTAAATGAATAACCGTATTACAATAAACATGATCAAATCATATTCATGCTCAACACAAACACCAAATAACACTTATTTAGTTTCAACACTAATCCCGAAAGTATAGGGGAGTGTGCGATGATGATCATATCAATCTTGGAACTACTTCCAACACACATCGTCACTTCACCCTTAACTAGTCTCTGTTTATTCTGCAACTCCCGTTTCGAGTTACTAATCTTAGCAACTGAACTAGTATCAAATACTGAGGGTTTGCTATAAACACTAGTAAAGTACACATCAATAACATGTATATCAAATATACTTATGTTCACTTTGCCATCCTTCTTATCCGCCAATCACTTGGGGTAGTTCCGCTTCCAGTGACCAGTCCCTTTGCAGTAGAAGCACTCAGTCTCAGGCTTAGGTCCAGACTTGGGCTTCTTCACTTGAGCAGCAACTTGCTTGCTGTTCTTCTTGAAGTTCCCCTTCTTCCCTTTTGCCCTTTTCTTCAAACTAGTGGTCTTGTCAACCGTCAACACATGATGTTTTTTTTGATTTCTACCTTCGTCGATTTCAGCATCACGAAGAGCTTGGGAATCGTTTCCGTTATCCCTTGCATATCATAGTTCATCACGAAGTTCTACTAACTTGGTGATGGTGACTAGAGAATTCTGTCAATCACTATCTTATCTGGAAGATTAACTCCCACTTGATTCAAGCGATTGTAGTACCCAGACAATCTGAGCACATGCTCACTAGTTGAGCGATTCTCCTCCATCTTTTAGCTATAGAACTTGTTGGAGACTTCATATCTCTCAACTCGGGTATTTGCTTGAAATATTAACTTCAACTCCTGGAACATCTCATATGGTCCATGACGTTCAAAACGTCTTTCAAGTCCCGATTCTAAGCCGTTAAGCATGGTGCACTTAAACTATCAAGTAGTCATCATATTGAGCTAGCCAAACGTTCATAACGTCTGCATCTGCTCCTGCAATAGGTCTGTCACCTAGCGGTGCATCAAGGACATAATTCTTCTGTGCAGCAATGAGGAAAAACCTCAGATCACGGATCCAATCTGCATCATTGCTACTAACATCTTTCAACACAATTTTCTTTAGGAACATATCAAAATAAACATATGGAAGCAACAACGCGAGCTATTGATTTGCAAAATACTACCAGGACTAAGTTCATGATAAATTTAAGTTCAATTAATCATATTACTTAAGAACTCCCACTTAGATAGATATCCCTCTAATCCTCTAAGTGATCACGTGATCCAAATCAACTAAACCATAACCGATCATCACGTGAGATGGAGTAGTTTTCAATGGTGAACATCGTTATGTTGATCATATCTACTATATGATTCACGCTCGACCTTTCGGTCTCTGTGTTCCGAGGCCATATCTGTATATGCTTGGCTCGTCAAGTATAACCTGAGTATTCCGCGTGTGCAACTGTTTTGCACCCGTTGTATTTGGACGTAGAGCTTATCACACCCGATCATCACGTGGTGTCTGGGCACGACGAACTTTGGCAACGGTGCATACTCAGGGAGAACACTTCTTGATAATTTAGTGAGAGATCATCTTATAATGCTACCGTCAATCAAAGCAAGATAAGATGCATAAAAGATAAACATCACATGCAATCAATATAAGTGATATGATATGGCCATCATCATCTTGTGCTTGTGATCTCCATCTCCGAAGCACCGTCATGATCACCATCGTCACCGGCGCGACACCTTGATCTCCATCGTAGCATCGTTGTGGTCTCGCTAATCTTATGCTTCCACAACTATCACTACCGCTTAGTAATAAAGTAAAGCATTACATCGCGATTGCATTGCATACAATAAAGCGACAACCATATGGCTCCTGCCAGTTGCCGATAACTTGGTTACAAAACATGATCATCTCATACAATAAAATCAGCATCATGCCTTGACCATATCACATCATAACATGCCCTGCAAAAACAAGTTAGACGTCCTCTACTTTGTTGTTGCAAGTTTTACGTGGCTGCTACGGGCTTAAGCAAGAACTCATCTCACCTACGCATCAAAACCACAACGATAGTTTGTCAAATAGACTCCGTTTTAACCTTCTCAAGGACCGGGCGTAGCCACACTCGGTTCAACTAAAGTTGGAGAGACAGTCGCCCGCAAGCCATCTATGTGCAAAGCACGTCGAGGGAACCGGTCTCGCGTAAGCGTACGCGTAAGGTTGGTCCGGGTCGTCTCGTCCAACAATACCGCCGAACCAAAGCATGACATGCTGGTAGGCAGTATGACTTGTATCGCCCACAACTCACTTGTGTTCTACTCGTGCAAATAACATCACACCATAAAACCTAGGCTCGGATGCCACTGTTGGGGAATGTAGTAATTTCAAAAAATATTCCTACGCACACGCAAGATCATGGTGATGCATAGCAACGAGGGAGAGAGTCTGATCTACGTACCCTTGTAGATCGCAACGGAAGCGTTGACACAACGTAGAGGAAGTAGTCGTACGTCTTCTTCCCGATCCGACCGATCCAAGCACCATTACTCCGGCACCTCCGAGTTCTTAGCACACGTACAGCTCGATGACGATCCCCGGGCTCCGATCCAGCAAAGCTTCGGGGAGGAGTTCTGTCAGCACGACGGCGTGGTGACGATCTTGATGTTCTACCGACGCAGGGCTTCGCCTAAGCACTGCAACGATATGATCGAGGTGGAATATGGTGGCAGGGGGCACCGCACACGGCTAAGGAACGATCTCAAGGATCAACTTGTGTGTCTATGGGGTGCCCCCTGCCCCTGTATATAAAGGATGGAGGAGGAGGAGGCCGGCCAAGGCAAAGGTGCGGCCAGGATAGGGAGTCCTACTAGGACTCCAAGTCCTAGTAGGAGTCCACCAAAAGGGGAGGAAGGGAGAAGGAGAGGTGGCCGGCCCCCTTTTCCCTAGTCCAATTCGGACCAAATGGGAGGGGGGGGGGGCAGCAGCCTTTTCCTCTTCCCACTAAAGCCCATCAAGGCCCATTACTTCTCCCGTAACTATCCGGTACTCCAAAAAATACCCGAATCACTCGGAACCTTTCCGATGTCCGAATATAGTCGTCCAATATATCGATCTTTACGTCTCGACCATTTAGAGACTCCTCGTCATGTCCCCGATCTCATCCGGGACTCCGAACTCCTTCGGTACATCAATACTTATAAACTCATAATATAATTGTCATCGAAACCTTAAGCGTGCGGACCCTACGGTTCGAGAACAATGTAGACATGACCGAGACACGTCTCCGGTCAATAACCAATAGCGGGACCTGGATGCCCATATTGGCTCCTACATATTCTACGAAGATCTTTATCGGTCAGACCGCATAACAACATACGTTGTTCCCTTTGTCATCGGTATGTTACTTGCCTGAGATTCGATCGTCGGTATCCAATACCTAGTTCAATCTCGTTACCGGCAAGTCTCTTTACTCATTCCGTAATACATCATCTCACAACTAACATATTAGTTGCAGTGCTTGCAAGGCTTATGTGATGTGCATTACCGAGAGGGCCCAGAGATACCTCTCCGACATTCGGAGTGACAAATCCTAATCTCGAAATACGCCAACCCAACATCTACCTTTGGAGACACCTGTAGTACTCCTTTATAATCACCCAGTTACGTTGTGACGTTTGGTAGCACCCAAAGTGTTCCTCCGGCAAACTGGAGTTGCATAATCTCATAGTCATAGGAACATGTATAAGTCATGAAGAAAGCAATAGCAACATACTAAACGATCGGGGTGCTAAGCTAATGGAATGGGTCATGTCAATCAGATCATTCAACTAATGATGTGATCCCGTTAATCAAATAACAACTCTTTGTTCATGGTTAGGAAACATAACCATCTTTGATTAACGAGCTAGTCTAGTAGAGGCATACTAGTGACACTCTGTTTGTCTATGTATTCACACATGTATTATGTTTCCGGTTAATACAATTCTAGCATGAATAATAAACATTTATCATGATATAAGGAAATAAATAATAACTTTATTATTGCCTCTAGGGCATATTTCCTTCATCTCTCAAATCTTGGTCCGTTCTCTCGAAGATGCGTATTTCAAGCTTGATGCCATCCTCTCATAATTGTTTTGATTGTGAGAATTCTTTTCACCTATACGGAGCATTTCATGAGTTGTTTTCATTTCTTTCCTCCGAAGGCCATCTTTTCAAATATTATTCATTCCAGCTTTCAGCTCTCGTTATCTAAATCTTATCGGTGCATCGTTCAAGTGTTCTCTAATCAGTCCATGATAGCTTTGTTCCCTTGTATCTAAATTTCATCAAGTATCTTCATTCATTTTTTTTTCAAATTCTTCCCGGTGAATTGTGCCTTTGCTACGTTCATTTTCAATTCTTACGGTGGTTCGTTCAAGATTTCTCTTCCTTCGTTATCATATCTGTTTATTCGTTGGTTCAATCCTACCGGTGGTTTGTTGAAGTCTTTTCTCAAGTTTGCGCTATATCTTTCTTAATCCTTTCTACAAGAATAAGTAGTATGCCAAATCCGTTGCATGTCATCAATTTAAATTGGTGAAGGATAAGCATAATGTAATTCTTACTCTTGTTTCATCCCGGTGATTAATTCCTTATTCCGGAGGTTCATCAAAATTCTTGATTTCTTTTGCTTCATTGTTTCTTTTCAGGAGTTTCAAGTCTTTCCGCTTTATCTCGTCGCGAAGCTGCAGCTAAATCTTCGCAAGGCTTCACCTGGTGTTTTCAACTTCTCTTTCTTTCTATCATCCTTGTTTACCGGAGTTCTTCATGGAGGCCCTACATGGTGGTTCGTCAAGGATTCTTTTAATTCTTCAATTGTTCTTCAAGATTCCTCTCGGAGTTAAGATCCGTCAAGCTATACCGTAAAATAAACATGGTGTTCAACACATGTCTTGTTTTGAGGAGTTTAAGCATTCTTCATCTTGCATTCCGAAATGCAATTTGTTCTACCTTATCTTTTGGGATGGTGATATGCCATTCTTGGCAATTTTCTTTCATGTTTCATGATTCACAAGTTGTTAAGAATGAGATATTTTAAACCCATCATTTTCTCTTCGTTCAGGAGATGCTTTGCAACCCGTCAACCTCTTCATTGGAGTTGTCTTGGGTTATATTTCACCTAAAGCCTTCCTTAAGGAATGTTGCTTATTATGGTGTCTATCAATGATCCAAGTTTTTCTCCTATCCTCTCAGTGAAAGGAGTTGTCATCTCCTTGTTGACCTCAATCCAGTCTATTGTTTCCGTTAGTGGCAGAATTTCACCTCATAATTTTGGGATGTTTTCCATAAGCCCACAACAAGCTTACTCTTTTTGTTGTTGGTTTTCCAACAACTCCGTTCGACCCTTCTCCTAAGGATGCCTTTTCAATCTCTTTTGTGGCAAAAGTTGGCATTTTCTTCTCCATTCTTTTATTCCAATGATCTATCTTCTATTCTTTCTTCCGGAGTCTTTGTGATGTTGCTCTCTTCACTCATCATCTCGAATTGTGAGGATCGTGTTCTTTTCGTGATTATCAATTTAACCGGAGTGTTGTGTCCTCTTTTCAAGTTCTTTTCAACGTATCAAGTCTTGCATCTCTTTTCAACCGGAGTGATGTCCGAATTTTTTCTTCCTTGTTCCTCTTTTCTAACGGAGTGTTTTCAACTTCGATCATCTCCGTTGTGTTCTTTTCTCGAAATGGTTTAACCTCTCAAGGTTCGTGGTTTCACTCACTTGTCGAAGAACCAACTTAGTTTTACCTTTCCTCTTCCTCTTCCGTTTTTTCCTCCGGTGCCATCCTATATCTCGGGACGAGATCCTCTCATAGTGCTGGAGTGTTGTAACGCCCCGGATGTAACTTGCCATACTTGTAACTCCGACTCTTTCCTTTTTCCGGAGATGCGATATGTTTTTCCCTTCGTGGTTGGGTTTTGTTTTTCGTTTTCCATTTTGTTCATGTCATGCATTTCTTATCATGTCATCATGTGCATCGCATTTGCATTCGTGTTCATCTCATGCATCCGAGCATTTTCCCCGTTGTCCGTTTCGCAATCCGACACTCCCTCTTGCACCCGGCGTGCCCCTTTTGTCTCTTTTCATGTGCGGGTGTTAAACGTTCTCGGAATGGAACGAGTTTTGCCAAGCGATCTTGGTACACCATCGGTAGACCGTCTGTTAAATTTCGTACCATTTGGAGTCTGTTTGATGCTCCAACGGTTAACCAGGTAACCGCAAAAGGCCTCTTTGTGTTGCAGCCCAACACCCCTCCAAAACGGCCCAATAACCCATCCAAACCCCTTCCATGTCCTCCACCGTCGGATCACGATCGCGTGGGCAAAAACTACACTCCATTTGGACAAACTCCCTCTACCTATATAAAGGTCTTCCCCGTCCAAAATCGCAGTCCAAACCCTAGTGTCTTCCTCCTCGTGCCGCCGGACATGTCCAACCGCGCCGGACATGTCCGCCAGACACGTCCCTCCAGCCAATCCCATCACGCCACCTCAGCACCGCCGCCCCCGCGCCCAATCCCGCATCGCCACGTCGCCTCCCCACCGCGCCTCTCTCTCCTTCCACTGCGCCACCCGTCCGCGCCCGCGCTAGACCCAGCGCCGCCACCCTCGCGCGCCCTCTGCCGCCGCCGTCCAAGCTCGCCGCGCCTCCTACTCCACCGCGCCGCGCGCTGCTCTGCCGCCCCGCCTCCGAGACGCCGCCGCCTTTGCTCGCCGGCTTCCCCGCCGTCGGCGCGTCGTGTGCCCTCCAGATCCAGCCTCTGGGAGCTCCTGCGCTGCCCCGCCGTTCATGGCCTCTGGCCATCACCGGAGTTCGGACCTCGCCGCACTCTTGCCAACCTCGTCGGAGCCTCCTACGGTGCCTTGCCGGAGTACGGGCGCCGCCGTCGTCGACCTCGCCCGTCCCTGAGGCCACCTCGGCTTTCGTGCTCTCGCCGGAGTCGCCGGAACCCTCGCCGGCCGGATCCATGGAAGATGGATCAGATCCACCACGTCCGTGAACCAAACAGCCTTCCCGCACCCCGGATCACTCCGCCCAGGATATCCTCGTCCCGTTGACTTTTCGGAGGGGTATATTTCCACTCCATCCCTTTTCTGCAACATTGTATGCCCCTGTTCATTGCATCATAACTCCTTGACCGTAGCTCCGTTTCATGCGCATTATATATCAAAATGTTCATTGGGAAATTCTCTTCATTTCATTCCATTATGGCATGCTTTTTTGACTTCATCTAGGTGCCCAAATCGTTGATGCAAGAGTGCTATAAATGGTTAGTTGTTGTTACTTAGCAGATTATGTTGATTTGGCATTTTTGTCACATTTGTTGTGTGCTACATATGGGCATGAGCTCTACATGTGTTTTGATCTACGCCATGCCATATTTACAGGGGTGCTTGCCATGTATTTTTTGTGATCTTTGTGGTGACTAGCACAAGCATGCAAATTAGCCTTCGTGATATTGCTGATTTCAGGGACTTAGGATTTTGCTAAGTCCTTGCTCTGCTGTTACTTTTATGCCATGTATACATGATGCTACAGTGAGATCTATGCTTGTTTTGAGTTGCTTTAGTAAGGATGATTTGGACATATGGTTATGCTCTATCTATCCATGCCCCTATTTGCAATTATGGAGTGCTTTAGCATGTATTAATCTTGCTCTATTTTTGCTATAAAATGTTCCTGGCAGATTGTTTACATGTTAATCAATTTTGCCATGGTTGTTGTAGTTGATCCATGCATACTATGAACTTGCTCTTGCCATGGTTAGCTTCATGTACATGTCTTCTTGCTGATGCTATGCTTGTTTTGTCATGCAAGGCTTTGTGTTCAGTGAATTGAGCTCACAAAGATGCCTTCATAATTCTGTTTATGCCATGCTCTGTTTTCTGCTAAGTCTGAAACTATTAATAAAACTTGCTATGTTTACATGGGTGCCATCATATCTTCTGTGCCTTTTTGTCTCATGACCATTAAGGGACTTTTGTTCTATGCATTTAGTAGATTCATTCCATGCCTTTGTTTGCTATTATATGTTCATGTAGCATGTTGTTTGCTTGCTCTAAACATGGCTTCCTGATGTTAGTCCTGGCATGTTAGTATTTTCACTAAGTCCCTGAAGCTGACATCTTTTGCATTTTTGCCATGCTTGTTTGAACCTGCTCTCTTGTGATTTAGCCGTAGCTTAGTGTTCATGTTTTGTCAAGCATCTTGAGTAGATCACTGCCATATGCTTTGTTGCTATGTTGGAGTGCAGTAGCGTAGTTTCTTGTTGCATTCTAGATGGCATCGTGCTGTTAATTGCAGAATTATGACATTCTTGTTTTGCTTGCCATTTGCAAATCGTGCATCCGATTCGGGTGATCTTTATATCGATTTCGACCGAAATCATCTCATCTTTCCAGCGGCACGCTTGGTTTGCCAAGTTGATGCCTTGTTCATCCTTTTGCTTCCGGAGCACGCATATGCATTGCATATCACATCTCGCATATCATGCCATGCCTTGCATCATGTTGCTTTTGCATTGCACCGTGATTGATTGTTGGACCTTTGCTTGTGTTCTTGCTGTGGGTAGAGTCGGGAGACGAGTACGTGATCGAGGAACCTGTTGAGTACGCTAACGAGGATCAAGCTTTCGTCAACTCTGAGAACTTTGCAGGCAATATGACCATACCCTCGAAATCACTTCTATCTTTGATTGCTAGTTGTTCGCTCTATTGCTATGCCGCGCTACCTACCACTTGCTATATCATGCCTCCCATATTGCCATGTCAAGCCTCTAACCCACCTTTCCTAGCAAACCGTTGTTTGGCTATGTTACCGCTTTTGCTCAGTCCCTCTTATAGCGTTGCTAGTTGCAGGTGAAGATGAAGTTTGGTCCATGTTGGAACATGGATTTTCTTGGGATATCATTATTATATCTTATTTACTTTAATGCATCTATATACTTGGTAAAGGGTGGAAGGCTCGACCTTATGCCTGGTGTTTTGTTCCACTCTTGCCGCCCTAGTTTCCGTCATACCGGTGTTATGTTTCTTGATTTTGCGTCCCTTACGTGGTTGGGTGTTATGGGAACCCCTTGACAGTTCGCTCTGAATAAAACTCCTCTAGAAAGGCCCAACCTTGGTTTTGCATTTGCCTAACAACCTATCACCTTCCCTTGGGTTCTGCAGACTCAAGGGTCATCTTTATTTTAACCCCCCCCCCCCCCGGGCCAGTGCTTGTCTAAGTGTTGGTCCGAACTAGAGTCCCTTGCAGCGCCACCTTGGGGAAACTTGAGGGCTGGTTTTAGTTGTATGGATTGCTCATCCGTGTTGCCCTGAGAACGAGATATGTGCAGCTCCTATCAAGATGTCGGCACATTGGGCGGCTTTGCTGGTGTTGTTTTACCATTGTCGAAATGTCTTGTAACCGGGATTCCGAGACTGATCGGGTCTTCCTGGGAGAAGGAATATCCTTCGTTGACCATGAGAGCTTGTGATGGGCTAAGTTGGGACACCCCTGCAGGGTTTTGAACTTTCGAAAGCCGTGCCCGCGGTTATGGGCAGATGGGAATTTGTTAATATCCGATTGTAGAGAACTTGACACTTAACATAATTAAAATGAATCAACCGTGTGTGTAGCCGTGATGGTCTCTTCTCGGCGGGGTCCGGGAAGTGAACACGGTTCTTGTGTTATGCTTGAACGTAAGTACTTCTGGATCACTTCTTGATCACTTCTAGTTTCTCGACTGTGCATTGCTTCTCTGCTCGCTCTCTTTTGTGTAAGTTAGCCACCATATATGCTAGTGCTTGCTGCAGCTCCACCTCACTACCCCTTTCCTACCTTTAAGCTTAAATAGTCTTGATCGCGACGGTCTGAGATTGCTGAGTCCCCGTGAGTCGCAGATACTTCCAAACAGATGCAGGTGCCGATGATGCCAGTGCAGGGGACACTACCGAACTCAAGTGGGAGTTCGACGAGGATTCGGGCCATTACTATGTGTCTTTTCCGGATGATCAGTAGAGGAGCCCAGTTGGGCCAATCGGGGATCTAGCATTTGGGTGGTCTTTCTTTATTTTGGTTCTGTAGTCGGACCTTGATTGTGTTTGCTGGGGAACGTAGTAATTTCAAAATTTTCCTACGCACACGCAAGATCATGGTGATGCATAGCAACGAGAGGGGAGAGTCTGATCTACGTACCCTTGTAGATTGACAACGGAAGCATTTGGTTGATGTAGTCGTACGTCTCCACGGCCCGACCGATCAAGCACCGAAACTACGGCACCTCCGAGTTCTAGCACACATTCAGCTCGATGACGATCCCCGGACTCCGATCCAGCAAAGTGTCGGGGAAGAGTTCCGTCAGCACGACGGTGTGGTGACGATCTTGATGTACTACTGTCGCGGGGCTTCGCCTAAGCACCGCTACAATATTATCGAGGACTATGGTGGCAGGGGGCGCCGCACACGGCTAAGAATATGACCACGTGGATCAACTTGTGTTCCTCTGGGGTGCCCCTGCCTCCGTATATAAAGGCTCAAGGGGGGGTGCGGCCGGCCTAGGAGAGGCGCGCCAGGAGGAGTCCTACTCCCTCCGGGAGTAGGATCCCCCCCCCAATCCTAGTTGGAATAGGATTCACGGAGGGGGGAAAAGAGGAAGGAGGGCCGCCCCCCTCTCCTTGTCCTATTCGGACCAAGGGAGGGGAGGGGCGCGCGGCCCATCTCTGGCTGCCTCTTCTCTTTTCCACTAAGGCCCATATATCTCCCGGGGGGTTCCGGTAACCTCCCGGTACTTCGGTAAAATCCCGATTTCACCCGGAACACTTCCGATATCCAAACATAGGCTTCCAATATATCAATCTTTATGTCTCGACCATTTCGAGACTCCTCGTCATGTCCGTGATCACATCCGGGACTCCGAACAACCTTCGGTACATCAAAACGTATAACTGTCATCGAAACCTTAAGCGTGCGGACCCTACGGGTTCGAGAACAATGTAGACATGACCAAGACACGTCTCCGGTCAATAACCAATAGCGGGACCTGGATGCCCATATTGGCTCCTACATATTCTACGAAGATCTTTATCGGTCAGACCGCATAACAATATACGTTGTTCCCTTTGTCATCGGTATGTTACTTGCCCGAGATTCGATCGTCGGTATCCAATACCTAGTTCAATCTCGTTACCGGCAAGTCTCTTTACTCGTTCCGTAATAAATCATCCCGCAACTAACTCATTAATTGCAATGCTTGCAAGGCTTAAGTGATGTGCATTACCGAGAGGGTCCAGAGATACCTCTCCGACGATCGGAGTGACAAATCCTAATCTTGAAATACGTCAACCCAACATGTACCTTTGGAGACACCTGTAGAGCACCTTTATAATCACCCAGTTACGTTGTGACGTTTGGTAGCACACAAAGTGTTCCTCCGGCACACGGGAGTTACATAATCTCATAGTCATAGGAACATGTATAAGTCATGAAGAAAGCAATAGCGACATACTAAACGATCGGGTGCTAAGCTAATGGAATGGGTCATGTCAATCAGATCATTCAACTAATGATGTGATCCCATTAATCAAATAACAACTCTTTGTCTATGGTTAGGAAACATAACCATCTTTGATTAATGAGCTAGTCAAGTAGAGGCATACTAGTGACACTCTGTTTGTCTATGTATTCACACATGTATTATGTTTCTGGTTAATACAATTCTAGCATGAATAATAAACATTTATCATGAAATAAGGAAATAAATAATAACTTTATTATTGCCTCTAGGGCATATTTCCTTCAGTCTCCCACTTGCACTAGAGTCAATAATCTAGTTCACATCGCCATGTGATTTAACAGCAATAGTTCACATCACCCTGTGATTAACACCCATAGTTCACATCGTCATGTGACCAACACTCAAAGGGTTTACTAGAGTCTGTAATCTAGTTCACATATCTATGTGATGAACACCCAAAGAGTACTAAGGTGTGATCATGTTTTGCTTGTGAGATAATTTTAGTTAACGGGTCTGTCACATTCAGATCCGTAAGCATTTTGCAAGTTCTATGTCTACAATGCTCTACCGGAGCTACTCTAGCTAATTGCTCCCACTTTCAATATGTATCTAGATTGAGACTTAGAGTCATCTAGATTAGTGTCAAAACTTGCATCGACGCAACCTTTTACGACGAACCTTTTGTCACCTCCATAATCGAGAAACATATCCTTATTCCACTAAGGATAATTTTGACCGCTGTTCAGTGATCTACTCCTAGATCACTATTGTATTCCCTTGCCAAAATCAGTGTAGGGTATACAATAGATCTGGTACACAGCATTGCATACTTTATAGAACCTATGGCTAAGGCATAGGGAATGACTTTCATTCTCTTTCTATCTTCTGCCGTGGTTGGGTTTTGAGTCTTACTCAACTTCACACCTTGTAACACAAGCAAGAACTCTTTCTTTGACTGTTCCATTTTGAACTACTTCAAAATCTTGTCAAGGTATGTACTTATTGAAAAATCTTATCAAGCATCTTGATCTATCTCTATAGATCTTGATGCTTAATATGTAAGCAGCTTCACCGAGGTATTTCTTTGAAAAACTCCTTTCAAACACTCCTTTATGCTTTGCAAAATAATTCTACATTATTTCCGATCAACAATATGTCATACACATATACTTATCAGAAATATTGTAGTGCTCCCACTCACTTTCTTGTAAATACAGGCTTCACCGCAAGTCTGTATAAAACTACATGCTTCGATCAACCTATCAAAGCGTATATTCCAACTCCGAGATGCTTGCACCAGTCCATTGATGGATCGCTGGAGCTTGCATATTTTGTTAACACCTTTAGGATTGACAAAACCTTCTAGTTGCATCGTATACAACTCTTCTTTAATAAATCCATTAAGGAATGTAGTTTTGTTTATCCATTTGCCGGATTTCATAAAATGCGGCAATTGCTAACGTGATTCGGACAGACTCAAGTATAGATACGAGTGAGAAACTCTCATCGTAGTCAACACCTTGAACTTTGTCAAAAACCTTTTTCGACAAGTCTAGCTTTGTGGATAGTAACACTACTATCAACGTCCGTCTTCCTCTTGAAGATCCATTTACTTGCCGATCATCGGGCAAGTCAATCAAAGTCCATACTTTGTTCTCATACATGGATCTCATCTCAGATTTCATGGCCTCAAGCCATTTCGTGGAATCTGGGCTCACCATCGCTTCTTCATAGTTCGTAGGTTTTCATGGTCTAGTAACATAACCTCCAAAACAAGATTACCGTACCACTCTGGTGCAGATCTTATTATGGTTGACCTATGAGGTTCGGTAGTAACTTGATCCAAAGTTTCATGATCATCATCATTAACTTCCTCACTAATCGGTGTAGGCATCACTGGAACTGATTTCTATGATGAACTACTTTCCAATTCGGGAGAAGGTACAATTACCTTATCAAGTTCTACTTTCCTCCCACTCACTTCTTTCGAGAGAAACTTCTTCTCTAGAAAGTATCCATTCTCAGCAACGAATGTCTTGCCTTCGGATCTGTGATAGAAGGTGTACCCAACTATCTCCTTTGGGTAT
This sequence comes from Triticum monococcum, assembly GCA_034509565.1. NCBI lineage: Eukaryota > Viridiplantae > Streptophyta > Magnoliopsida > Poales > Poaceae > Triticum > Triticum monococcum. Next base: position 496,303,382 of record CM067845.1, on the reverse strand, counting down.
CCTATGAAGACACATTTCTCCGATTTGGGTTTGAGCTTATCATGATGAAACTTTTTCTTATAAGCATCGCAACCCCAAACTTTAAGAAACGACAACTTTGGTTTCTTGCCAAACCATAGTTCATATTGGTCGTCTCAACGGACTTAGATGGTGCCCCTTTTTAATGTGAATGCAGCTGTCTCTAATGCATGATCCCAAAACGATATTGGTAAATCGATAAGAAACATCATAGATTGTACTATATCCAATAAAGTACGGTTATGATGTTCGGACACACCATTATGCTGTGGTGTTCCAGGTGGCGTGAGTTGTGAAACTATTCCACATTGTTTCAAATGTAGACCAAACTCGTAACTCAAATATTTGTCTCCGCGATCAGATCGTAGAAACCTTATTTTCTTGTCACGACGATTTTCCACTTCACTCAGAAATTCTTTGAACTTTTCAAATGTTTCAGACTTATGTTTCATCAAGTAGATATACCCATATCTGCTCGAATCATCTGTGAAGGTTAGAAAATGACGATACCCATCGCGAGCCTTAACACTCATCGGATCGCATACATCAGTATGTATTATTTCCAATAAGTCAGTTGCTCGCTCCACTGTTCCGGAGAACGGAGTCTTAGTCATCTTGCCCATGAGGCATGGTTCGCAAGCATCAAGTGATTCATAATCAAGTGATTCCAAAAGCCCAATCAACATGGAGTTTCTTCATGCGCTTTACACCAATATGACCTAAACGGCAGTGCCACAAATAAGTTGCACTATCATTATTAACTTTGCATCTTTTGGTTTCAATATTATGAATATGTGTATCACTATGATCGAGATCCAACGAACCATTTTCATTGGGTGTGTAACCATATAAGGTTTTATTCATGTAAACAGAACAACAATTGTTCTCTAACTTAAATGAATAACCGTATTGCAATAAATATGATCAAATCATATTCATGCTCAACGCAAACACCAAATAACACTTATTTAGGTTCAACACTAATCTCGAAAGTATAGGGAGTGTGCGATGATGATCATATCAATCTTGGAACCACTTTCAACACACATCGTCACTTCACCCTTAACTAGTCTCTGTTTATTCTGCAACTCCATTTTCGAGTTACTAATCTTAGCAACTGAACCAGTATCAAATACTGAGGGGTTGCTATAAACACTAGTAAAGTACACATCAATAACATGTATATCAAATATACCTTTGTTCACTTTGCCATCCTTCTTATCCGCCAAACATTTGGGGTAGTTCCGCTTACAGTGACCAGTCCCTTTGCAGTAGAAGCACTTAGTCTCAGGCTTAGGTCTAGACTTGGGCTTCTTCACTTGAGCAGCAGCTTGCTTGCCGTTCTACATGAAGTTCCCCTTCTTCCTTTGCCGTTTTGTTGAAACTAGTGGTCTCATCAACCATCAACGCTTGATGTTTTTCTTGATTTCTACCTTCGTCGATTTTAGCATCACGAAGAGCTTGGGAATTGTATCCGTTATCTCTTGCATATTATAGTTCATCACGAAGTTCTACTAACTTGGTGATGGTGCCTAGAGAATTCTGTCAATCACTATTTTATCTGGAAGATTAACTCCCACTTGATTCAAGCGATTGTAGTACCCAGACAATCTGAGCACATGCTCACTAGTTGAGCGATTCTCCTCCAACTTTTAGCTATAGAACTTGTTGGAGACTTCATGTCTCTCAACTCGGGTATTTCTTGAAATATTAACTTCAACTCCTGGAACATCTCATATGGTCCATGACGTTCAAGACGTCTTTGAAGTCCCGATTCTAAGCCATTAAGCATGGTGCACTTAACTATCAAGTAGTCATCGTATTGAGCTAGCCAAACGTTCATAACGTCTGCATCTGCTCCTGCAATAGGTCTGTGACCTAGCGGTGCATCAAGGACATAATTCTTCTGTGCAGCAATGAGGATGAACCTCAGATCACGGATCCAATCCGCATCATTGCTACTAACATCTTTCAACACAATTTTCTCTAGGAACATATCAAAATAAACATATGAAAGCAACAACGCGAGCTATTGATCTACAACATAGATATGCTAATACTACCAGGACTAAGTTCATGATAAATTAAAGTTCAATTAATCATATTACTTAAGAACTCCCACTTAGATAGACATCCCTCTAATCATCTAAGTGACCACGTGATCCATATCAACTAAACCATGTCCGATCATCACGTGAAATGGAGTAGTTTTCAATGGTGAACATCGCTATGTTGATCATATCTACTATATGATTCACGCTCGACCTTTCGGTCTCAGTGTTCCGAGGCCATATCTGCATATGCTAGGCTCGTCAAGTTTAACCTGAGTATTCTGCGTGTGCAAAACAGGCTTGCACCCGTTGTAGATGGACGTAGAGCTTATCACACCCGATCATCACGTGGTGTCTGGGCACGACGAACTTTGGCAACAGTGCATACTCAGGGAGAACACTTTTATCTTGATATTTAGTGAGATATCATCTTATAATGCTACCGTCAATCAAAGCAAGATAAGATGCATAAAATATAAACATCACATGCAATCAGTATAAGTGATATGTTATGGCCATCATCATCTTGTGCTTGTGATCTCCATCTCCGAAGCACCGTCATGATCACCATCGTCACCGGCGCGACACCTTGATCTCCATCGTAGCATCGTTGTCGTCTCGCCAATCTTATGCTTCCACGACTATCGCTACCGCTTAGTGATAAAGTAAAGCATTACAGCGTGATTGCATTGCATACAATAAAGCGACAACCATATGGCTCCTGCCAGTTGCCGATAACTCGGTTACAAAACATGATCATCTCATACAATAAAATTTAGCATCATGTCTTGACCATATCACATCACAACATGCCCTGCAAAAACAAGTTAGACGTCCTCTACTTTGTTGTTGCAAGTTTTATGTGGCTGCTACGGGCTTAAGCAAGAACCAATCTTACCTACGCATCAAAACCACAACGATAGTTTGTCAAGTTGGTGCTGTTTTAACCTTCGCAAGGACCGGGCGTAGACACACTCGGTTCAACTAAAGTTGGAGAAACTGTCACCCGCAAGCCACCTATGTGCAAAGCACGTCGGGAGAACCGGTCTCGCGTAAGCGTACGCGTAATGTCGGCCCGTGCCGCTTCATCCAACAATACCGCCGAACCAAAGTATGACATGCTGGTAAGAAGTATGACTTATATCGCCCACAACTCACTTGTGTTCTACTCGTGCATATAACATCAACACATAAAACCTGGCTCGGATGCCATTATTGGGGAACGTAGTAATTTCAAAATTTTCCTACGCACACGCAAGATCATGGCGATGCATAGCAACGAGAGGGGAGAGTCTGATCTACGTACCCTTGTAGATCGACAACGGAAGCGTTTGGTTGATGTAGTCGTACGTCTCCACGGCCCGACCGATCAAGCACCGAAACTATGGCACCTCCGAGTTCTAGCACACGTTCAGCTCAATGACGATCCCCGGACTCCGATCCAGCAAAGTGTTGGGGAAGAGTTCCGTCAGCACGATGGTGTGGTGACGATCTTGATGTACTACTGTCGCAGGGCTTCGCCTAAGCACCGCTACAATATGATCAAGGACTATGGTGGCAGGGGGCGCCGCACACGGCTAAGAATATGATCACGTGGATCAACTTGTGTTCCTCTGGGGTGCCCCTGCCTCCGTATATAAAGGCTCAAGGGGGGGGGGTGCAGCCGGCCTAGGAGAGGCGCGCCAGGAGGAGTCCTACTACCTCCCTCCGGGAGTAGGATCCCCCCCCCAATCCTAGTTGGAATAGGATTCGTGGAGGGGGGAAAAGAGGAAGGGGGGCCGGCCCCCCCTCCTTGTCCTATTCAGACCAAGGGAGGGGAGGGGCGTGCGGCCCATCTCTGGCTGCCTCTTCTCTTTTCCACTAAGGCCCATATATCTCCCGGGGGGTTCCGGTAACCTCCCGGTACTCCGGTAAAATCCCGATTTCACCCGGAACACTTCCGATATCCAAACATAGGCTTCCAATATATCAATCTTTATGTCTCGACCATTTCGAGACTCCTCGTCATGTCCGTGATCACATCCGGGACTCCGAACAACCTTCGGTACATCAAAACGTATAAACTCATAATATAACTGTCATCGAAACCTTAAGCGTGCGGACCCTACGGGTTCGAGAACAATGTAGACATGACCGAGACACGTCTCCGGTCAACAACCAATAGCGGGACCTGGATGCCCATATTGGCTCCTACATATTCTACGAAGATCTTTATCGGTCAGACTGTTGGGGAACGCAGTAATTTCAAAAAATTTCCTACGCACACGCAAGATCATGGTGATGCACAGCAACGAGAGGGGAGAGTGTTGTCTACGTACCAACGCAGACTGACTGTGGAAGCGATCACACAACATAGAGGAAGTAGTCGTACGTCTTCTTCCCGATCCGACCGATCCAAGCACCGTTACTCCGGCACCTCCGAGTTCTTAGCACACGTTCAGCTCGATGACGTTCCTCGGGCTCCGATCCAGCAAAGCGTCGAGGAAGAGTTCCGTCAGCACGACGGCGTGGTGACGATCTTGATGTACTACCGACGCAGGGCTTCGCCTAAGCACTGTAACGGTATGATCGAGGTGGAATTTGGTGGCAGGGGGCACCGCACACGGCTAAGGAACGATCTCAAGGATCAAGTAGTGTGTCTTGGGGTGCCCCCTGCCCCCGTATATAAAGGCCAGGGGCAGGGGGTTCGGCCGGCTAGGAGGGAGGCGCAGGGAGGAGTCCTACTCCCACCGGGAGTAGGACTCCTCCCCTCCAATCCTATTCCAACTAGGATTCTTGGGGGGGAAGGAGAAAGAGGGGGCCGGCCCACCTCTCCTAGTCCTATTAGGACTTGGGAAAGGGGGGGTGCCGGCTAGGCTTGTGGGCTGCCTCTTCTCTCTTTTCCACTAAGGCCCAATAGGCCCATTTACCTCCCGGGGGGTTCCGGTAACCCTCCCGGTAATCCGGAAAAATCCCGATTTCACCCGGAACGCTTCCGGTGCCCAAACATAGGCTTCCAATATATCAATCTTTATGTCTCGACCATTTCGAGACTCCTCGTCATGTCCGTGATCTCATCCGGGACTCCGAACAACCTTCGGTACATCAAAATGCATAAACTCATAATAACTGTCATCATAACGTTAAGCGTGCGGACCCTGCGGTTCGAGAACAATGTAGACATGACCGAGACACGTCTCCGGTCAATAACCAATAGCGGGACCTGGATGCCCATATTGGCTCCTACATATTCTACGAAGATCTTTATCGGTCAGACCGCATAACAACATACGTTGTTCCCTTTGTCATCGGTATGTTACTTGCCCGAGATTCGATCGTCGGTATCCAATACCTAGTTCAATCTCGTTACCGGCAAGTCTCTTTACTCGTTCTGTAATACATCATCTCACAACTAACATATTAGTTGCAGTGCTTGCAAGGCTTATGTGATGTGTATTACCGAGAGGGCCCAGAGATACCTCTCCGACAATCGGAGTGACAAACCCTAATCTCGAAATACGCCAACCCAACATCTACCATTGGAGACACCTGTAGTACTCCTTTATAATCACCCAGTTACGTTGTGACGTTTGGTAGTACCCAAAGTGTTCCTCCGGTAAACGGGAGTTGCATAATCTCATAGTTATAGGAACATGTATAAGTCATGAAGAAAGCAATAGCAACATACTAAACGATCGGGTGCTAAGCTAATGAAATGGGTCATGTCAATCAGATCATTCAACTAATGATGTGACCTCGTTAATCAAATAACAACTCTTTGTTCATGGTTAGGAAACATAACCATCTTTGATTAACGAGCTAGTCTAGTAGAGGCATACTAGTGACACTCTGTTGGTCTATGTATTCACACATGTATTATGTTTCCGGTTAATACAATTCTAGCATGAATAATAAACATTTATCATGATATAAGGAAATAAATAATAACTTTATTATTGCCTCTAGGGCATATTTCCTTCAGTCTCCCACTTGCACTAGAGTCAATAATCTAGATTACATAGTAATGATTCTAACACCCATGGAGCCTTGGTGCTGATCATGTTTTGCTCGTGGAAGAGGCTTAGTCAACGGGTCTGCAACATTCAGATCCGTATGTATCTTGCAAATCTCTATGTCTCTCACCTGGACTAAATCCCGGATGGAGTTGAAGCGTATCTTGATGTGTTTGGTTCTTTTGTGAAATCTGGATTCCTTTGCCAAGGCAATTGCACCAGTATTGTCACAGAAGATTTTCATTGGACCCGATGCACTAGGTATGACACCTAGATCGGATATGAACTCCTTCATCCAGACTCCTTCGTTCGCTGCTTCCGAAGCAGCTATGTACTCCGCTTCACATGTAGATCCTGCTACGACGCTTTGTTTAGAACTGCACCAACTGACAGCTCCACCGTTTAAAGTAAACACGTATCCGGTTTGCGATTTAGAATCGTCCGGATCAGTGTCAAAGCTTGCATCAACGTAACCTCTTACGTTGAGTTCTTTGTCACCTCCATATACGAGAAACATATCCTTAGTCCTTTTCAGGTATTTCAGGATGTTCTTGACCGCTGTCCAATGATCCACTCCTGGATTACTTTGGTACCTCCCTGCTAAACTTATAGCAAGGCACACATCAGGTCTGGTACACAGCATTGCATACATGATAGAGCCTATGGCTGAAGCATAGGGAACATCTTTCATTTTCTCTCTATCTTCTGCATTGGTCGGGCATTGAGTCTGGCTCAACTTCACACCTTGTAACACAGGCAAGAACCCTTTCTTTGCTTGATTCATTTTGAACTTCTTCAAAATCTTGTCAAGGTATGTGCTTTGTGAAAGTCCAATTAAGCGTTTTGATCTATCTCTATAGATCTTTATGCCTAATATGTAAGCAGCTTCCCCAAGGTCTTTCATCGAAAAACTTTTATTCAAGTATCCCTTTATGCTATCCAGAAATTCTATATCATTTCCAATCAGTAATATGTCATCCACATATAATATCAGAAATGCTACAGAGCTCCCACTCACTTTCTTGTAAATACAGGCTTCTCCAAAAGTCTGTATAAATCCAAATGCCTTGATCACACTATCAAAGCGTTTATTCCAACTCCGAGATGCTTGCACCAGTTCATAAATGGATCGCTGGAGTTTGCACACTTTGTTAGCTTCCTTTGGATCGACAAAACCTTCAGGTTGCATCATATACAACTCTTCTTCCAGAAATCCATTCAGGAATGCGGTTTTTACATCCATTTGCCAAATTTCATAATCATAAAATGCAGCAATTGCTAACATGATTCTGACAGACTTAAGCATCGCTACGGGTGAGAAAGTCTCATTGTAGTCAACTCCTTGAACTTGTCGAAAACCTTTTGCGACAAGTTGAGCTTTGTAGACAGTAACATTACCATCAGCGTCAGTCTTTTTCTTAAAGATCCATTTATTCTCAATTGCTTGCCGATCATCGGGCAAGTCAACCAAAGTCCATACTTTGTTCTCATACATGGATCCCATCTCAGATTTCATGGCTTCAAGCCACTTTGCGGAATCTGGGCTCACCATCGCTTCTTCATAGTTCGTAGGTTCATCATGATCTAGTAGCATGACTTCCAGAACAGGATTACCGTACCACTCTGGTGCGGATCTTACTCTGGTTGATCTACGAGGTACAGTAGTATCTTGATCTAAAGTTTCATGATCATCATCATTAACTTCCTCTCTTATTGGTGTAGTTCTCACAGAAATTTCTGTGATGTACTATTTCCCAATAACGGAGTAGGTACAGTTACCTCGTCAAGTTCTACTTTCCTCCCACTCACTTCTTTCGAGAGAAACTCCTTCTCAAGAAAGTTTCTGAATTTAGCAACAAAAGTCTTGCCTTCGGATCTGTGATAGAAGGTGTATCCAATAGTTTCCTTTGGATATCCTATGAAGACACACTTCTCCGATTTGGGTTCGAGCTTATCAGGTTGAAGCTTTTTCACATAAGCATCGCAGCCCCAAACTTTAAGAAACGACAACTTTGGTTTCTTGCCAAACCATAGTTCATAAGGCGTCGTCTCAACGGATTTAGATGGTGCCCTATTTAACGTGAATGCGGCCGTCTCTAAAGCATAACCCCAAAATGATAGCGGTACATCAGTAAGAGACATCATAGATCGCACCATATCTAGTAAAGTACGATTACGACGTTCGGACACACCATTACGTTGTGGTGTTCCGGGTGGCGTGAGTTGCGAAACTATTCCACAATTTTTCAAATGTACACCAAACTCGTAACTCAAATATTCTCCTCCACGATCAGATCGTAGAAACTTTACTTTCTTGTTACGATGATTTTCAACTTCACTCTGAAATTCCTTGAACTTTTCAAATGTTTCAGACTTATGTTTCATTAAGTAGATATACCCATATCTGCTTAAATCATCTGTGAAGGTGAGAAAATAACGATATCCGCCACGAGCCTCAATATTCATCGGACCACATACATCGGTATGTATGATTTCCAATAAATCTGTTGCTCTCTCCATAGTACCGGAGAACGGTGTTTTAGTCATCTTGCCCATGAGGCACGGTTCGCAAGTACCAAGTGATTCATAATCAAGTGGTTCCAAAAGCCCATCAGCATGGAGTTTCTTCATGCGCTTTACACCGATATGACCTAAACGGCAGTGCCACAAATAAGTTGCACTATCATTATCAACTCTGCATCTTTTGGCTTCAACATTATGAATATGTGTGTTACTACTATCGAGATTCAATAAGAATAGACCACTTTTCAAGGGTGCATGACCATAAAAGATATTACTCATATAAATAGAACAACCATTATTCTCTGATTTAAATGAATAACCGTCTCGCATCAAACAAGATCCAGATATAATGTTCATGCTCAACGCTGGCACCAAATAACAATTATTTAGGTCTAATATTAATCCCGAATGTAGATGTAGAGGTAGCGTGCCGACCGCGATCACATCGACTTTGGAACCGTTTCCCACGCGCATCGTCACCTCGTCCTTTGCTAGTGTCCGCTTATTCTGTAGTCCCTGTTTCGAGTTGCAAATATTAGCAACAGAACCAGTATCAAATACCCAGGTGCTACTGCGAGCATTAGTAAGGTACACATCAATAACATGTATATCACATATACCTTTGTTCACCTTGCCATCCTTCTTATCCGCCAAATACTTGGGGCAGTTCCGCTTCCAGTGACCAGTCTGCTTGCAGTAGAAGCACTCAGTTTCAGGCTTAGGTCCAGACTTGGGTTTCTTCTCTTGAGCAGCAACTTGCTTGCCGTTCTTCTTGAAGTTCCCCTTCTTCTTTCCTTTGCCCTTTTTCTTGAAACTAGTGGTTTTGTTAACCATCAACACTTGATGCTCCTTCTTGATTTCTACCTCCGCAGCTTTCAGCATAGCGAAGAGCTCGGGAATAGTCTTGTTCATCCCTTGCATATTATAGTTCATCACAAAGCTCTTGTAGCTTGGTGGCAGTGATTGGAGAATTCTGTCAATGACGCAATCATCCGGAAGTGTAACTCCCAATTGAATCAAGTGATTATTATACCCAGACATTTTGAGTATATGCTCACTGACAGAACTGTTCTCCTCCATCTTGCAGCTATAGAACTTATTGGAGACTTCATATCTCTCAATCCGGGCATTTGCTTGAAATATTAACTTCAACTCCTGGAACATCTCATATGCTCCATGATGTTCAAAACGTCGTTGAAGTCCCGGTTCTAAGCCGTAAAGCATGGCACACTGAACTATTGAGTAGTCATCAGCTTTGCTCTGCCAGACGTTCATAACTTCTGGTGTTGCTCTTGCAGCAGGCCTGGCACTCAGCGGTGCTTCCAGGACGTAATTCTTCTGTGCAGCAATGAGGATAATCCTCAGGTTACGGACCCAGTCCGTGTAATTGCTACCATCATCTTTCAACTTTGCTTTCTCAAGGAACGCATTAAAATTCAACGGAACAACAGCACGAGCCATCTATCTACAATCAACATAAACAAGCAAGATACTATCAGGTACTAAGTTCATGATAATTTTAAGTTCAGTTAATTTACTTAAGAACTCCCACTTAGATAGACATCCCTCTAATCTTCTAAGTGATCACGTGATCCAAATCAACTAGACCATAACCGATCATCACGTGAAATGGAGTAGTTTTCAATGGTGAACATCAATATGTTGATCATATCTACTATATGATTCACGCTCGACCTTTCGGTCTCCGTGTTCCAAGGCCATATCTGTATATGCTTGGCTCGTCAAGTATAACCTGAGTATTCCGCGTGTGCAACTGTTTTGCACCCGTTGTATTTGAACGTAGAGCCTATCACACCCGATCATCACGTGGTGTCTCAGCACAAAGAACTTTTGCAACGGTGCATACTCAGGGAGAACACTTCTTGATAATTTAGTGAGAGATCATCTTATAATGCTACCGTCAATCAAAGCAAGATAAGATGCATAAAAGGATAAACATCACATGCAATCAATATAAGTGATATGATATGGCCATCATCATCTTGTGCTTTGTGATCTCCATCTCCGAAGCACCGTCATGATCACCATCGTCACCGGCGCGACACCTTGATCTCCATCGTAGCGTCGTTGTCGTCTCGCCAATCTTATGCTTCCACGACTATCACTACCGCTTAGCAATAAAGTAAAGCATTACATCGCGATTGCATTGCATACAATAAAGCGACAACCATATGGCTCCTGCCAGTTGCCGATAATTCGGTTACAAAACATGATCATCTCATACAATAAAATCAGCATCATGCCTTGACCATATCACATCACAACATGCCCTGCAAAAACAAGTTAGACGTCCTCTACTTTGTTGTTGCAAGTTTTACGTGGCTGCTACGGGCTTAAGTAAGAACTCATCTCACCTACGCATCAAAACCACAACGATAGTTCGTCAAATAGACTCCGTTTTAACCTTCTCAAGGACCGGGCGTAGTCACACTTGGTTCAACTAAAGTTGGAGAGACAGTCTTCCGCAAGCCATCTATGTGCAAAGCACGTCGAGGGAACCGGTCTCGCGTAAGAGTACGCGTAAGGTTGGTCCGGATCGTCTCAACCAACAATACCGCCGAACCAAAGTATGACATGCTGGTAGGCAGTATGACTTGTATCGCCCACAACTCACTTGTGTTCTACTCGTGCATATAACATCAAACCATAAAACCTAGGCTCGGATGCCACTGTTGGGGAACGCAGTAATTTCAAAAAATTTCCTACGCACACGCAAGATCATGGTGATGCACAGCAACGAGAGGGGAGAGTGTTGTCTACGTACCAACGCAGACTGACTGCGGAAGCGATCACACAACGTAGAGGAAGTAGTCGTACGTCTTCTTCCCGATCCGACCGATCCAAGCACCGTTACTCCGGCACCTCCGAGTTCTTAGCACACGTTCAGCTCGATGACGTTCCTCGGGCTCCGATCTAGCAAAGCGTCGAGGAAGAGTTCCGTCAGCACGACGGCGTGGTGACGATCTTGATGTACTACCCACGCAGGGCTTCGCCTAAGCACTGTAACGGTATGATCGAGGTGGAATTTGGTGGCAGGGGGCACCGCACACGGCTAAGGAACGATCTCAAGGATCAAGTTGTGTGTCTTGGGGTGCCCCCTGCCCCCGTATATAAAGGCCAGGGGCAGGGGGTTCGGCCGGCTAGGAGGGAGGCGCAGGGAGGAGTCCTACTCCCACCGGGAGTAGGACTCCTCCCCTCCAATCCTATTCCAACTAGGATTCTTGGGGGGGAAGGAGAAAGAGGGGGCCGGCCCACCTCTCCTAGTCCTATTAGGACTTGGGAAAGGGGGGGCGCCGGCTAGGCTTGTGGGCTGCCTCTTCTCTCTTTTCCACTAAGGCCCAATAGGCCCATTTACCTCCCGGGGGGTTCCGGTAACCCTCCCGGTAATCCGGAAAAATCCCGATTTCACCCGGAACGCTTCCGGTGCCCAAACATAGGCTTCCAATATATCAATCTTTACGTCTCGACCATTTCGAGACTCCTCGTCATGTCCGTGATCTCATCCGGGACTCCGAACAACCTTCAGTACATCAAAATGCATAAACTCATAATAACTGTCATCGTAACGTTAAGCGTGCGGACCCTGCGGTTCGAGAACAATGTAGACATGACCGAGACACGTCTCCGGTCAATAACCAATAGCGGGACCTGGATGCCCATATTGGCTCCTACATATTCTACGAAGATCTTTATCGGTCAGACCGCATAACAACATACGTTGTTCCCTTTGTCATCGGTATGTTACTTGCCCGAGATTCGATCGTCGGTATCCAATACCTAGTTCAATCTCGTTACCGGCAAGTCTCTTTACTCGTTCTGTAATACATCATCTCACAACTAACATATTAGTTGCAGTGCTTGCAAGGCTTATGTGATGTGTATTACCGAGAGGGCCCAGAGATACCTCTCCGACAATCGGAGTGACAAACCCTAATCTCGAAATACGCCAACCCAACATCTACCATTGGAGACACCTGTAGTACTCCTTTATAATCACCCAGTTACGTTGTGACGTTTGGTAGTACCCAAAGTGTTCCTCCGGTAAACGGGAGTTGCATAATCTCATAGTTATAGGAACATGTATAAGTCATGAAGAAAGCAATAGCAACATACTAAACGATCGGGTGCTAAGCTAATGAAATGGGTCATGTCAATCAGATCATTCAACTAATGATGTGACCTCGTTAATCAAATAACAACTCTTTGTTCATGGTTAGGAAACATAACCATCTTTGATTAACGAGCTAGTCTAGTAGAGGCATACTAGTGACACTCTGTTGGTCTATGTATTCACACATGTATTATGTTTCCGGTTAATACAATTCTAGCATGAATAATAAACATTTATCATGATATAAGGAAATAAATAATAACTTTATTATTGCCTCTAGGGCATATTTCCTTCACAGACCGCATAACAACATACGTTGTTCCCTTTGTCATCGGTATGTTACTTGCCCGAGATTTGATCGTCGGTATCCAATACCTAGTTCAATCTCGTTACCGGCAAGTCTCTTTACTCGTTCCGTAATACATCATCCCGCAACTAACTCATTAATTGCAATGCTTGCAAGGCTTAAGTGATGTGCATTACTGAGAGGGCCCAGAGATACCTCACCGACGATCGGAGTGACAAATCCTAATCTCGAAATACGTCAACCCAACATGTACCTTTGGAGACACCTGTAGAGCACCTTTATAATCACCCAGTTACGTTGTGACGTTTGGTAGCACACAAAGTGTTCCTCCGACACACGGGAGTTACATAATCTCATAGTCATAGGAACATGTATAAGTCATGAAGAAGGCAATAGTGACATACTAAACGATCGGGTGCTAAGCTAATGGAATGGGTCATGTCAATCAGATTATTCAACTAATGATGTGATCCCATTAATCAAATAACAACTCTTTGTCTATGGTTAGGAAACATAACCATCTTTGATTAATGAGCTAGTCAAGTAGAGGCATACTAGTGACACTCTGTTTGTCTATGTATTCACACATATATTATGTTTCCGGTTAATACAATTCTAGCATGAATAATAAACATTTATCATGAAATAAGGAAATAAATAATAACTTTATTATTGCCTCTAGGGCATGTTTCCTTCAGTATTCTGGATGATGTATGATATATTTATGTATTGTGTGAAGTGGCGATTGTAAGCCGACTCTTTATCCCTTTCTTATTCAGTACGTGGGATGTGTAAAGATTACCCCTCTTGCGACATGCCTACCATGCGGCTATGCCTCTAAGTCGTGCCCTGACATATGGGAGATATAGCCGCATTGTGGGTGTTACAGACGAGAGGTGTGGACCAGAGACGAAGGACAAGCTGCATGGAGGTCGGGTGTAACGGTGGAGGTCGTAGAGGTCGCAGAGTTCTGGGAAGGGGTTGGCAGGCGGCTGGGGTAGTGGAGCTTCGGCAGCGTCGTCGGTGAAAGATCGAGAAGGCGGATGTAGAGAAAGAGAGAAAGATGGAGACTCCAAGTAGGGTTTTGGGTGTCGGAGTCCTACATGACTAGTATCCGGAGTCCCGCAAAACCTCCTGGTTTGCTTTCAGTTTACGGTAAAACGACGTTCAAACTGGTCCGCAAACCGATACAGGTCGCTATTGGATGGCAAACTATCTTTAGACATCTTTGTCCGGACCGCTTGCAGGTGATTTGTGAATTAGCTTTGGAGATGCCTTTGTATTACTACAATAGACACAATTCATAATTATGGGAACATAACACGTTGGCATGAGGGCATCTCCAACGATGACCCGTAAAATTTCTCCCGCATCCGTTAGCGGATGGAGGACCAGTCCACGGACACGGATGCGGGTGGATGCCATCTAACTGTAGCCTGTATATGTCCACCAGCAAATTCAAATTCAAATATACGTTGATCCACACAACACATCGAATCACACCCGTGTTGGATCGCATCCCCGATCACAACCAAAAAGAGGCAAATATGCTTAGTTTTTATGTGGCCGAATCCAAAAAGACCATCAGTCCGGCAATCCGTGCATTTCTACCCTGCCGGACCGTCCATCCCAGCAAGCTCCTCCCCTATCAAGGAGGTGTCGTCGACGCCGCATAGGCAGCCTCCGCGTCTGCCTCCGCCATGTCCTCATCTTCCGCCGCCGCCAACTCATCTTTTTGCCGCTCCAACATATGGTAGCGGACGGATTGCACGATATTTCTAGGGTTGGCATCCAAAAAGTCGATATTTAAGGTCAACATCTCGGCGTCCTCCGCATTGGTGGTGATCTTTACCCTCTTTTTCTCGAGCGCGACCTTCTTCAAGGAGAAGAGCGACGCATGGTTAACGTCCACGATGTAAGGAACCATATCGGCGGGGGTTGCGAGCTGCTTGGCGGCATACTAGTACAGAGGCTTGTAAGGTTCCGGTCACGACGCCATCTGTACTGTGGGCGCGCCCGTGTGGCGGTGTCCGCCACGCCTTCCACGCCCATCGCCACCACCAGCAGCTAGCCGCTTCTTCACCTTTTCCTCCTTTGAGGCCTGCTTTGACGCGACGATTTTGTCGCGTCTCCGAGCTGATCTTCCGGGCGAGCGTGATGCTCGAGTCCCCAAGCACCTCCGCCGGCTCCATCTGCAACATATTCTCTAACGGTTCCATGCATCGACGGTAGAGGGAAGGAGAGGGTGGGAGAAAAGAGCGGGAATTGGGTTGAGAGCAACGGAGAGTGAAATAAAAAAGTGAAAGATTTTGGCACGTAAACAATGTGAAATGCTACAAAAGCACGAGCTCTGCCTTCTTTTTGGATGGGCTAGGGGGCGGAGGACTCCCGCAAACATCTCATATTTGTTTTTGGTTTACAGGAGAAATCATATTCGAATCCGGATCGATATAGAATCGTGTTGGATGACTGCAGTCAGTATGGTACGGACAGGCAGGTCGGCGTTGGGGATGCCAACCGGCTAAAAATTTATGTGACGTTAATAGAGAGGGCCTGATGAACTGGAGACTGAGCGGTAGATGGCCTCAGCGGCTGTGTGCCCGCGTAGCTACCGCGGCATAAAGAGCAAGGGGATGTCGATCTGCGCCGTGGAGTCTCTACCGGCGAGTGGGTTGAGAAATTGTTAAAGCCGAGCAAGCTGCGAGTCAGCCCGTAAGCGAGGAGGAGGAGGATGGCACCACCGCGGGTGTGCGTGACCGGCGGCGGCGGGTACATCGCCTCGTGGCTCGTCAAGCTGCTCCTCTCCCGGGGCTACGCCGTCCACGCCACCGTCCGCGACCCATGTATGCACGGCGCGCCTGATCCGGCCGCTCCTCCTCTCTTCTTGCTGTTGCTGCCTGCTTCGCCGGTTGGTGATTAATGTCGGGATGCCGTTTCAGGTGACCAGAAGAACGCGCATCTGATGCAGCTGGACGGCGCGGCGGAGAGCCTGAGCTTGTTCAAGGCCGACGTGCTCGACCGCGCCGCGCTCGCCGTCGCCGTCGAGGGCTGCCAGGGCGTCTTCCATGTCGCCTCCCCTGTTCGTGCGGATAAGACCGTCGACCCTGAGGCTAGTACACATATGTCGATTCACTTGGTCCACAAAAGTTCTGGCATTGTAGAATCTCGTTGAAATCTCAATATTTGAAAATGCAGATTCTTGATGGTCTGTTACTAATGTTGTGCTAAATATAACCCTGCAGTCAGAAATCATGGTGCCAGCCGTGAAGGGCACCCTAAATATTCTTGAAGTTTGTTCCTCTCTGAAGGTTCAGAAGGTTGTGGTGGTATCATCCACTGCTGCTGTTCATTCTAACCCCAACTGGCCTCAGGGTAAACCCAAGGACGAGAGTTGCTGGTCCGACAGAAAAATATGCATGGAGAAGGAGGTTAGTAAAGTTAGAAATTAGAACTGTGAGGTGATAGAACAATTGAATTCAGTCGCAACGTACTTGCGGAAGCTAAGCATATACTTTAATTTACTTGCATCAAGATTTAACATGTCGATTTTCTTTGTTGATTCCTAACATATTAGTAGTTCACTTCATCATTAATCGGTAATTACTCAGAAACTAAAAATGGTTGCAACATGTGAGGACTGAGTTCAAACCTTTACAATTTCTGTTGGCAGGCCTGGTATAGTCTTGCTAAAACTGTTGCTGAAGAGGCAGCATGGGAATATGCAGAGAAGAATGAGCTCAATGTGGTTACTTTATGTCCTTGTATTGTTTTTGGGCCACAATTGCAATCTGTTGTCAACACCACCAGCGAACTCCTCATCTACGTCATAAAAGGTGCCCTCGTTATTTCATTTTTTTTACCCTGGAATTATCATTTACCTCACAAAAAAAGTTCATGTCTCTGGGTGGAAAAAAATGCAGTAATCACTTGCAAGGCTCTCTTGGTAATGTAGGGTTTAGGAATTTGTTATGGATTCTTTTGGACGTTCTATATAATAACTGAATCCAATTTCTTCCATGAGCTTAGACCTTATGGAAAATTTCCTCTCGACCTTCTCTCTTCTTGAATTCCTGTAAAATTCCTGTAGAAATTCCCTTTATTGCTTCATGATTCGAGAAGCCAGAACATACAATTTTTTTTGGCATTACCATTTTGTAATCTTGTGCTCCAAAATGCCCTTAATTTCCAATTCAGGCCCTTATGTAAGAACTACACAATTCATTTGTGCTGTTGAAGATGGTTCTTAAATATGATTGGACTAATGTGACTCTTAATAGTGTCTTGTATCGCTTCTTCTGTTTGTGCACAATTATTTTTTACCTCATCCTCTTAATTGCATGCTAGAGATCTACTTGTTATGTATTGTTGACGGCTGGGAGTGATGGAAATTTTATTACAGGGGGTCCTAATGTGTTGAATGACACGCCGTTGCAAATAGTTCATGTCCGTGATGTGGCCGATGCTTTGCTTCTGATATATGAGAAACCAGAATCATCCGGGAGATATATCTGCGCACCAAATTACATTAGCACAAAGGCTTTGCTGGAGCTGCTAAAGAAGACGTACCCTGACTATAACTATGTAAAATGGTGGGTCTCTTCTCTTATCATGTGTTCCTTGTATGTATCAAATGGCACATTTGCCCTGAACCCCGTGCTTGTTTATATGGTTTGAATAACTCTCTCACTCTGCTTTCTGCAGCAAGGCCGATGCACATCAAAACTCTCCTGTCACGCCGATTTCGTCAGCAAAATTGAGTAATCTGGGCTGGAATCCGAGGGCATTGGAGGAGACGCTCCTGGACAGCATCGAATACTACCGAAAGATGGGAATTATGCAGGATGTCGAGGGACAGACCTACCGCCTTCCTGATATTTTCCGCCATTATCAAGCTGCCGAAGAGTGATTGGAGGGTGGCAGTGCTCAGTGCTTTCTATTCCCTCCGTTTCTAAATATAAGGCTTTTTAGAGTTTTCAATGCAGACTACGTACGGATGTATATAGACGTGTTCTAGAGTGTAGATTCACTCATTTTGCTCCGTATGTAGTCCATATTGGAATCTCTAGAAAGTCTTATATTTAGGAACGGCGGGAGTACATAAGTCATTGTGGTTGTGAATTGCTGAATGTTATGTGAAATAATAAATGATATGTTGATGCTTTCAATCTCAAGGGCAGATGATAAGAAGCTAGAGAGTGAAGCTGCTCATTGCCTACCGTAGATAATGTTTCGGTTCAGGATTGTATCTTCTTATTTTCTGCTGTGTTGTGTCGAGGTCTCAAGGATGATTATGAAGATGTTGTTAAGAAAATTTACCCTCGTCGATAATAAAGGAGTAGATCCCCGATTTCCGATTTCAGTATTGAAGCAAAATGTATTCCAAATGTTTTATAAGAAGGCGAGTCTCATCTCTCATCATCAGTGTGGTCACTGCCGACTGCTACTTAGGGCACCTAGGGTAATCTCAGCGTGTGTGTGACCAAATTAGCCCAACGCTGATCAATTGGCACCGATGTCGATTTTCCTTTTTTTTTTTGAGCATCAGTACAGACACAAGCGCTCATATACACGCGCATACACTCACCCCTATGAACGCACATACGCATACCCTATCCCTATGAGCACCTCCGAGAGACTGAGCCGGCATATCATCTTGAGAATTACGAAGTCACCGTAGGCGCCTTGTCGTCGACGGGAACGTTTCCTCCCACTGAAAGCGCATCGCCGGAAATCCTGAAATAAATCCAGGAATAATGCGAGCACCAGGATTTGAACCCTGGTGGGTTGGGGATACCACTGTCCACCTAACCAACTCAACCACAGGTTTTATTTCTCTCTGGTGTGGCCATTTTTTACTTCTGCTGTAACATGGGCCTGATTGCGACATGAATTTTATATCTTTCCCTAATAATAAAGTACAGATTGACTTTGTCAGGTTCACTGTCACAGTACGTTTTCTACCATGAATTTACGCTTTCAGTTTGAATTTAAAACATATACGCGAGGTGGTACTAATGTTGTCATCCGTATAGATTCAACAAATTACGTTTTTCTATCCGTCACGGGCTTTGCCGGGCCGAGATTGTGAGCACACTTTGCCCTTCCATATGGGCCGAGATTGTAGAGGAGCAGCAGCAAAAATTAGTTGATTGAAAGAAGTATAGTTTTCACCCTCAAATCCATTCTAATGTCTTCATATCCCCCCAAAGTCAATTCTAGTCTAATTTAGACCCCAAAAATTTCAATACCGGTTTACTCTAGCCCTGAGCGGTTTAGTGACACATTAAGAGTGGTTTTGCATCTGGTTTCCTGATTAGGCACTAATTTGTCATTGACTTGGCATGCTGATGTGGCATCAGGTCGCTGAACCAAGTGGGCCTCATATTCATCTCGCTTCTGTTTCATCCTCGTAGTGCAGAGAGAAAATCGCAAGGGCTGCAGCGCAACAATCCACACCTGCTGCGATTGCGTCGCCGTCGTTGCTGTTGCCGTTGTAGCCGTTGCCGCCGTCGTCGACCACCGTTTGCCTCGCTGGTCGTCGCCTTGGCATAGCATAGAGGGAGCGCAAGGTCTCTTGTCTTCTGCGGCTAGGGCTACACCGCTGTCGACCGGCGAGAATCAGTCTCCATGGGAATCAAGAGATGGCTTCAGGTACGTTTGTTGGACATGGGATCAGATAATGTTTGTTTTATGGGCAAAGGCTTGATCGCATCCTGTGTTCATGATAGCTCTGTTGTTTTGATATTAAAAGAGGTTAATTTGTGGATGATCGCTATGTTGTTTTCGGAAAAGTTAGATTAGTTTGCAGTGTGTTTGTAGTGGTTGTCTTGGTAGAAACAGAGCATAATTATTTTGACTGAATTTGACTGCTGAAGCGTGCTAACTCTGAATTTTGATGCATTTGGACTGAATTTTGACTGCCGTTTTACTAGTGCAGTATAAGTACTCTGTATTATAACTGCATTTGTACTGGACTTTTACTGGAGTTTACTGCAGTATAACTACTCTGAATTGGGACTGAATTTCGAATAGTTGTACTAGTTCTGACTTTAGTTTCAGTAGTGTGTTTGCATTTGACTGCAGTTTTTGTAGTTTCGACTACAATTTTGGCTGCATTTTCATTAGCTTTAGTAGTTCTGACTGCAACTTCAGTGGTGAATTTAGTAGTGCAGTTTTGACTGCAGAGTGGTGTGGTTTTAGCAATTGTACTAGTGTATTTGGATTACTTTGTAAGTATAACTAATGAGATATTTCATTCATTTTGCAGCTCGTTCGGATCCGCCCGATCCACTTGATTACTTCTTGGCCAGATATCATTATTTTGGCTCATTTGAGAGGAGGAGAACTAGAGATAGAGTTGCTTATTCCAAGAGACATGCTTAGTTATGCAGAATTGTGTGCTTATGCCCAGGATTTGTATAAGTTGAAAGAGGGAATTGCAAAGGAAACTACACCTACAAGCTACACTGGTTAGTTCCAGGGAAATGCCTGGTTGATGGACTTCTTTTTCTGCATGGCAATGGTTCAGTTGCAAGCATGGACATTGGCATTACGGATGGTGCTTTTGCTAACATTTACGTGGAAGAATTTGAGAAACATGTAGATGAGGCTGAAGTGCACACGGAGGCATCAATTGAGGAGCAAATTGAGCAGAGAGAGATTGCAGAGAGTACTGATGATGTGGATCTTCGGGGTTTGCTGACAATTAATGTAGGTGAAACATACTCCAGGCACAAAGGGACCCGAATGCCATTGATTCCTGTGCAGTTTGTTGGAAAAGATGTTGCTGATGAGATGGTAATATCATTATTTTGGCTCATTTGAGAGGAAGAATGGACGGGGCTGGAGCCGAGCGTGGGTGAGGAGGCTGAGGGAGAGAGCGACGAGGACGAGGCGTCGCCGGCGGCCGCGACGTCGGCGCGGGGCATGGTGCTTGGATCGGACGCAGAGCTGCGCGAGCCGAACTCTATCTCATGCCAAGGCTACGCCCAGCGAGAAAGACGGTGGCCGACGACGGCGACGACAACTACGACGGTGGCGGTGGTGGCTACGACAGAACGATAGCAACGGTGTGGACGGTGCTGCGGCCCGTGCGATTTCCTCTCCGAAACAGAAGCGAGATGTTGGTTCGTCGATCTGATGCCACATTAGCATGCCAAGTCAATGAAAATTTAGTGCCTAATCAAGAAACCAGATGCACAACCACTTTTAATGTTTCAGTAAACCGCTCAGGGCTAGATTAAACCGGTATTGAAATTTTCGGGGTCTAAATCAGACTAGAATTGACTTTGGGGGGATATGAAGACATTGGAATGGATTTGAGGGTTAAAACTATACTTCTTTCTAGTTGATTTTCATGGGGATTGAACTCACCACCTGTAGTTACATCTGAACGTGCGCAACCAACTGGGCTAAAGCCATGCATGTGTTAGTTTATGAATTTCCTGAGAAATAAGCGGAGCTGCCTCGAGAATCTAAGAAATAATGATTATTTGCAATTAGAAAGACAAGAAAGGAAGGAATAACGCCAAGAAAAAAAAGACAAATGAAGAAGTTGACTCCACGGGAAGGCAATGATTTAATTAGTGCAGGTTGATTGCTTTCCTACTTAAAGGCGGAGATGCAGATCTAAAAAAAAGCAAGATGCACGCGGGGATAATTATTGTTGCTGATTGCCTTCCTACTTAAAAAGCGGGCATATATATGCATATCACGAAATTAATTAGTAGGAAATCCAACATTAAATTATTTTATTTTATATTTGAACTTTCTGTTATTAATCTGATTTTTAGATAAAATCAAGCTTTTAATTGTACAATTTTGAACAAAAGTTTCTAAGTTTCATAATTTTCTTCCTCGATTCCTGATTTTAGCTAATTTTCCTTTTTTTTCCTTTTAGTGAAACTCCGGCAGACACGACAACACTTACATTATGTTTACACTATCACAAGAGCAATCATTAGAGAGGAAAGTAACCTTTTTGACGGGGTGAGTAACCATATTTGTGACTTTTTAAGATATGGAGTGCACTAATTTTTTTTACCTTCCTTTATCGATATAGTTATAGAATTTGTCATAGTTGGGCAAAAGAACGAGCGCTTTGTCAAAGTTGACTAGAAGAAGGTGCGCGTCGAGCAAGTTGGTGAAATGAAGAAGATCGAATAATTCTCGCTAAATTTGAATCCACACCAAAAGTTTCTCCCATTACAACGCACGGGCATCTGTGCTAAATTTGAGTGAGTTGTTTTCTTAGTTTTCGTGAAAACTTCCTTTAAAATTGGTTTTTCGTGGTGGTGTAATAGTGGTGGTGAACTTTGGCGCGGCGGGTGGGTGGCGTGGCGGCGATGGTCAGTGGCGGTGGCACGATTATTGGGGATACTCTTACTAATTTCAAGGCACCGGCTGACATCTTATCTTCACATTCATTCCAGCGGTACACAGTCTTTTTCATGCATATTCGGTTATGGACATACGATTTTTCTTCTTTCGTTGCAACGCATGGGCCTTTTTTGCTAATACTACTTAAGAAGTTCACCCCACTACTTGATTTATCTCAACATGCAACATAGCCACGGCAGCGCCCAATCACAGGCATCCACGTCACACCTAAGCAGTCCCACGCAGCCCACCTCCTAAGGTCATTTTCCCTGTAAAGAAAAAACAATTGACTGTCGCCTTCCTATCTTGCCTTTTCCTATCGCCTTCCTATCTTCCCCTCAACGCATGGTTGTACCAATCCTGGCCAATTGACTCCCCCTCCGTTAATATCATATTCATCTTCTTCCCCGAATAAAGGCAGCCCTTTACTTTTCTATCGCGATGAGCTGTGTGATTTCTCTCCCATATGGATTGGTTCATATGCTGCTCGAATTGCTTGATATCTCTGTTCGTCTTCTGTAACCGAGAAGCCACCCATGATCCATCGATCATAAATATGATATCAAGCCGCTGCGGAACAGACGAATCGTGCTGTCCCATCTCTCTCCAGTACGTGCTCAAGCATCCTTTCAATTTTTGGTCTCTACTTTAGTTCACACACGATCCTCGTAGGTTCCTCCATGGATATCTCGCAAAGCGACCACATACCATATGAGCAGACTTATGACGCCCCGAGACCGATGTGCCAGGTGTCGTCCAGTTATTCGCTGTTGTTGCCTTGTCTTTGCTTGCGTGTCATGCATCTCATATCATGTCATCATGTGCATTTCATTTGCATACATGTTCATCTCATGCATCCGAGCATTTTCCCCGTTGTCCGTTTTGCAATCCGGCGCTGCTATGTCACCCGGTGTTCCCTTTCTACCTCTTTTCGTGTGCGGGTGTTAAACGTTTTCGGATTGGACCGAGACTTGTCATGTGGCCTTGGTTTACTACCGGTAGACAGCCTGCCAAGTTTCGTGCCATTTGGACTTCGTTTGATACTCCAACAGTTAACCGAGGGACCGAAAAGGCCTCGTGTGTGTTGCAGCCCAACATCCCTCCAAAGTGGACCAAAACCCACCTAAACCTCCTCCATCGACTCGGTCGTTCTATCATGATCGTGTGGCCGCAAACCGCACCTCATTTGGACTCTCCTAGCTCCCTCTACCTATAAATATGTGACCCCCTCCGAAATCTCGCGGACGGAACCCTAATCTCCCTCCTCATCGCGCCACCGGACATGTCCGCGCCGCCCCGGACATGTCCACCGCCGCCAGCCACCTCGCTCCGGCGAATAAGAAGCCGCCACGTCGCCCCGCCGCCGCTCTCCTCCAACCCCCGCGCGCCACGTCACCTGCCCCGCGTCCCCGCGCCCACTTTCCTGCCGCGCGGGCCCGCCAAGCCCAGATCCGGCCCGCGCTGGGCCGAACCGGGCCTCGCCTCGCCGATCCTGCCGCACCGCCCGCCTCTTGCCAGCGCCGCCCGGCCGCCTCATCGCCGCGCCACCGTGGAGCAGACGCTCCGGCCACCACCACCGCGGCGCAGCCCGCCAGACCACCGCCTCGCCGCCCTAGCGCCGCCGCAAGCTCCGGTGCCGGCGACCTCCTCTGCGCCCGCCGCCGCAGTCCGGCCTCTCCCCGGCGCCCCTCCACTGCCTCGACCCTCCCGACGACCCCATCCTCCTCACCGTCGAGTACTCCGGCGAGTTCAACTTTTTCCGGTGAAGATCCAGGCAAACCTCGAGAACCGCGCCAAGCAAACCCTAGATCTGTTCCCGAGGGTTGACTTTTTCCCTCTCACCCTGTCGGTGTCAAAACCGGCGGATCTCGGGTATGGGGTCCCGAACTGTGCGTCTAGGCCAGATGGTAACAGGAGGCAGGGAACACGATGTTTTACCCAGGTTCGGGCCCTCTTGATGGAGGTAAAACCCTACGTCCTGCTTGATTAATATTGATGATATGGGTAGTACAAGAGTAGATCTACCACGAGATCAAGGAGGCTAAACCCTAGAAGCTAGCCTATGGTATGATTGTTGTCTACAGAGTTGATGATGTTGTCCTACGGACTAAAACCCTTCGGTTTATATAGACACCGGATAGGGTTAGGGTTACATAGAGTCGGTTACAATGGTAGGAGATCTTGAATATCCGCATCGCCAAGCTTGCCTTCCACGCCAAGGAAAGTCCCATCCGGATACGGGACGTAGTCTTCAATCTTATATCTTCATAGTCCTGGAGTCCGGCTGAAGGTATAGTCCGGCTACCCGAACACCCCCTAATCCAGGACTCCCTCAGTAGCCCCTGAACCAGGCTTCAATGACGACGAGTCCATCGCGAAAATTGTCTTCGGCATTGCAAGGCGGGTTCCTCCTCCTAGTCCTTCATAGAAGATTTGTAAACACCAAGAGTAGTGTCCGGTTCTGCAAAATAAGCTTCCACATATTGCCATAGAGAGAATAATAATAACACAAATCAAATCTGCTGACGTATTCCACAGTGCGTCATCACACTACGACCAAGTCCTTTACGAATCGTTTTTACTTTTTCACCTCAGCGTGTTTTGCGAGGCGGTTTCCTTGGCACGTCTTGTCAAAGCAGAGATCGTGTATCCCCTTTCTACGGGATTCTCATCAATACGGACGTGGGTAATCCAACCGCGCCACTTATCACGGCGCTTGGGAGGCAAGTGAGTTTTACTAGGCAGGTGGGGACGCACAACCGCATCCGCCCATATAAGGGGATAAGGGTCCACCTTTTTACCTACGCCTTCTTCCTCCTCTGCCTATCCATCTCCTGCGCACTCGAGCTCCAGCGCCCAAGCCCGCACTTCCCACCTCAACCTCGTCCAGCAATGTCCGGAGCGAGAGGCAAGTGGATGGTCTCCACCGTTACGGAGGGCCAAGTTAAAAAGCTAAGGAAGGCCGGATACTTGTCCAAGGACATCGCGCACCGGCTTCCCGAAGAGGGGCAGCTTATCCCCACCCCAAGGCCCCATGAGAGGGTAGTATTCCTTCCCCACTTCCTCCGCGGACTGGGTTTTCCACTTCACCCATTTGTCCGGGGGCTCATGTTCTACTACGGCCTGGATTTCCACGACCTGGCCCCGAACTTCATCCTCCACATCTCGGTGTTTATCGTCGTGTGCGAGGCTTTTCTCCGCGTCCGCCCCCATTTTGGCCTCTGACTCAAGACCTTCAACGTCAAGCCCAAGGTGGTGCGCGGAAACCAGGCGGAGTGCGGAGGCGCCATGG
Source organism: Triticum monococcum (assembly GCA_034509565.1). Taxonomy (NCBI): domain Eukaryota; kingdom Viridiplantae; phylum Streptophyta; class Magnoliopsida; order Poales; family Poaceae; genus Triticum; species Triticum monococcum. Next base: position 496,277,689 of record CM067845.1, on the reverse strand, counting down.
CGGGCAAGATGGCCAACGTCCTATGGTTCGAGGGCTCTTTTGTGGAGACCCTAAAGGGATGGCAAGCCGGGTGGTTTTATATCACCGAGCCGCGCTATCCGGAATGGACCGCAGCCCCCGAGTTCCGATCCGGACCCCCCACGCGGCTTATGTCCTGGAAAGAGACGGGCCTATCGTGGGGTAACGAAAAAGAGGTGACCGGATTGCAAACATGCATCCAGTCCCTGGTGAAAAAGCCAGTCCGGCTTGTCAATGTAATCCAGGTTATGCTCGTCCGCCGGATCCTCCCGTGTCAACAACGAGATTTTAATCTGTGGGAGTTCAACTCAGTGCAACATCAAACCCTCAGCAAGCTCTTCGACATGACGTACGAAGACGCCTGGAGGCTGCTATTTAAGGGCGCCGAGGCTCTTGCATCCGCTTCCGAGGACCGCGGATACAGCTCGCAGCGTCATGCTAACGAGGTAAGCCATCTACACCTTTTACAGGATGTTTTAAGCTTTTTCCATAGTTTGACTCTATGCGGGATCTAAACTCCCTTACCTTTGACAGGCTTGGCGGGCGATATCCGGACCGATTAACTGTCCGGCTCCGCTGCCCGAAGACCCAGCCCCAGCTCTCCTAACGAAGCTGCTGGTTCCGGCGCCTTATGTGGTGCCGGAGAAGAAGGCCAAGAAGAAGAAGATCACTGGGACTCGAAAGAGTGCTCGTAATATGGTGGTGTCGGACTCGTCATGTGACGAGTCCGAGACGCACTCCTCCCGTGAAAACGAGGAGGAGGAAGAAGAAACCTCTCCCCCTCCAGCGGGGGAAGGAAAGAAAAGGAAGGCCGCCCCAACGGGGGAGGCCGAAGGGTCCAAGAAGAGGAAGACCCCTCCGCCGGACTACCTCCCCGACGCCGAAGAGGACGAAGAGGAGTGGCCAGACAGGGCCAAGTGTCTGGCGAAATCGTAAGTTTGGATATCAGAGTAACTCATGGTGTTCCTTTGTTGCACAGCTTTCCCTAATGTCGAATATAATTATGCAGCCCGCCCCGGACCGGACTCGACGAGTCGTCGAGCGGCTCCCTGAATTCGTCGGACGTGAACTCAGTTCCGCCCGCTGTCTCCCCCCGCATCGCGGACGACGCCGAAGTGGCGTCGCGACGAGCTCTGGGGCAGGAGGAGGTGGTCCCGGAGCAGCCGTAAGGCAACCTCCCAGACTCCAGGAGTGAAGGGGACAAGGCCCCCCAGGGCTCCAAGTCCGGCTTTGAGCCGGACACCGCACCGGAATCTACAACAGTCCGGTCCGCGGTAGGCGAACTCCTTCCAAGAGGAGTAAGCCTTCTAAGCCGGCAGCCTCCGTCCAACCGGAGGTGCCGGACAATCTGCTGGAGGTGCTTGACGGCGCCTCCATCGACGAGGAGCACCGTACTATTATGAGTACGGTGATCCAGAAGGTTCAGTCCGCCAATAGCGGACTGAGTGAAGCTTGTGCTAGCCTTCTAACAGGCTTCAAGGTAAGTAAAAAATATGTAAAAATATAACCACATAGATAGTAGCCCCTGATGCTCTGTTTGGCGTTCGGAAAGAAAAGCCGAATAAAGGATCTATTAAATTTCGCAGGAGTCTAACAACAAAGAGTCAATATGCATATGCAGGCTTCGCTGCTAGCCACCGCCGCACTGACTGCAGAGGTGGGTGCCCTGAAACAGGGCCTCGAGCGGACCGAGCAAGAGCTCGGCCTTGCCAAACGGCAGCTCGAGGAGAAAGAAGGTAAGAAATACCTTACAGAAAAAGTGCCTATAGAAAGGCTTGATTGCAAAAAATAACAGGATTGTACTGCTTATTGTAGGGGCCACGACTGAGGTGGCGACCCTCAAGCAGGCGCTGTCCGAGGCCGAGAAGAAAACGGCCGCGGAGTGCTCGGAGCGAGAGAAACTTGAGGGCCAGGTTGGCGAGGTGCAGCAGGAGCTTCAGGCTCTCATGAAAAAACATGAGAGTTTGGAGCTTGAGTCCAAGACGCAAGCGTCCGAGCTCGCGGCGGCCCTTGAGACTGCCAAGTCCGCCAGGGCCGAAGCCCAAAAGGCCCTCCAAGAGTTGGAGGATATGAAAAGATAGCGGAGGGTAAGGCATTCTTTATGCAAAGCAGAAGTATAAAAGTAAAGTACTTGTTACTTACCCGAATCCGGAGCTCTCCAGGGGCATTCGCAGATCTTCCCCGTAGCGTATCCGACGCCGCTGCATTCTACCGAGCGGAAGAGGGCAGCTTGACGGAGAAGGTGTTCTGGTCTCAGTATGCTGAGGCCGGACACCCTGTGCCCTTAAGCGACCAGCTGAAACAGCTGGTCGAACTCCACAAGGTGGCCGAACAGGCCATGAAGGGCTTGATAGTTTGGCTGTGGCCCGGAGAGGCCCTGCCTGGGAGCTACTTCGGGCTGGTGCGGCGACTGGTGGAGGCCTGTCCAAGGCTTGAGGTCATCAAGCGCTCCGTCTGCATCGAAGGTGCCCGTAGGGCCCTTGCCCGTGCAAAGGTGCACTGGGGTAAGCTGGACGGTGAGAAGCTTGTGAGGGACGGGCCGCCGCCGGGGAAGGAGCATCGCAAGCCCGAGAACTACTATAAGGATGTTCTCGCGGGTGCCCGCCTTGTGGCGGATGAATGTAGCAAGGATGTAATTTTTGAATGAACTCGCTCGTGTGTATCCTGTGCGCTGAAAACTTGTTCATATGCGCTAAGCAATGCTAGTCATCGGCTTCTGCCCCCATGCCACTAGTGCCGGGGTGTTCGGGATAAACCTGAGGGCTCTCCCATAGTTGGGTCCTTCGAGGGAGGCGCTTAGCACAACGAACCAGGCAATCAGACTATAATGCTTGAACACTCTCACTTAGCCATAGAACTCTATAATTTTAAATTTCGGCGAAGCCCCTAGTTCGGAAGACCGAGTTCGGGGCGCTATCCACGCCTTGGCCGGACAAAGCCGGCTCCTCGCTCGAAGCGGCATAAGCCTTTAGGGACTCGAAAAACCTCTCGAACAGCGACCGGTCTCTCGCCACATTATGACAGTCAGTTTTAGCTTTCTCCACTGAGGTGCTTAGCCCAGCTCAACCGGGGCACAATCGCAGTGGTTCTCCTAGTGCTACCTTAGCCGATATAGTGGAACGTAAGGCACCAAAACATAGGAGCTGGGCAAACCCAACTATTGACCCAAATCATGATTCGGAGCCGATGCATATAGTGCTATAAGTTCGGGGTGCCGCACTTGTGAAAGTGTACGGACTTCTCACGTCATATTAATGGGTACCAAAGCCTCTGGCGTATTTTGCCGTGCCACAGTGTACGGGTGCAACATGTCATAAACATATATATGAAAAGCTGATAATGCAAAAAATAGACAGAAAGCTATGCATTGTTTATAAAGAGGCTATTTATCAAAGCCGAACGATACAAGTGGTGCGATAAGCAAAAAGATATTGGACTATTTAGTATGTCCTGACCAGGGGCAGGCCGCGGAGTTGTATTTAAAACAGGTATACCGCTTGTAACAGAGACCACCTGGGAGTTCCATAATGCGGCATGGCTTGTCTGCCTCCTGAATCTTGCATCGTTTGTGCGGCAGCCCTCACGACACTCATGACCCGCTTTTGTGCGGGAGAAGACAGCTGGCTAGCTCGCAGCAACAACTTATCAAAGAACCCTGGTAATTCGGATACCAAGGACAAAAGTGGCAGGACACGTCGGCATAAGCAAAAACGCCGCGTTAGCAGCGATAGCAATGAAGACACGGCAGTCAATGCCGGATTCAAAGGCTATAAATCCGGTCAGCGGAAAAAGCCATTCAAAAAGAATACTCAGGGCCCGTCTAGTTTGGACCGAATACTCGATCGCTTGTGCCAAATACATGGCACCCCCGAAAGGCCAGCTAATCACACTAACAGGGATTGTTGGGTGTTCAAGCAGGCAGGCAAGTTAAGAGCCGAAAACAAAGACAAGGGGCTACACAGCGACGACGAGGAGGAGCCCAAGCTGCCGAACAACAATGGACAGAAGGGCTTTCCCCCACAAGTGCGGACGGTGAACATGATATACGCAACCCACATTCCCAAGAGGAAGCGGAAGCGTGCGCTACGGGACGTATACGCGATGGAGCCAGTCGCCCCAAAGTTCAACCCATGGTCCTCCAACCCGATCACTTTTGATCGAAGGGACCATCCCACTAGCATCCGTCATGGCGGCTTCGCCGCATTGGTTCTCGACCCAATCATCGACGGATTTCATCTCACAAGAGTCCTCATGGACGGCGACAGTAGCCTGAACCTGCTTTACCAGGATACAGTGCGGAAAATGGGCATAGATCCCTCAAGGATTAAGTCCCACAAAAACGACCTTTAAAGGCGTTATACCAGGTGTAGAGGCCAACTGTACAGGCTCAGTAACACTTGACGTGGTCTTTGGATCCCCGAACAATTTCCGAAGCGAAGAGTTAATCTTCGATATAGTGCCGTTTCGCAGTGGCTATCACGCCCTGCTCGGACGAACCGCATTCGCAAAATTCAATGCGGTGCCGCACTACGCATATTTCAAGCTCAAGATGCCAGGCCCTCGAGGAGTAATCACGGTCAACGGAAACACCGAACGCTCCCTCCGTACGGAGGAGCACACGGCGGCTCTCGCAGCGGAAGTACAAAGTAGCCTTCTTAGGCAATTCTCCAGTCCGGCTATTAAAAAGCCAGACACTGCCAAGCGCGCCCGGAGTAACCCATAGCAGCACCGCCTGGCACACTACGAGCAAGCGTAGCAATGCGGCCCCAACCCCAGCTCTCGTGACATAGCGAAACCAGTACCTCGCGTACATAACTATTCCCTTGAGATACCATGGGCACAGGGGAAGGGGCACAATAACGACATGCCCAAAATACGGCTTAAAACGTACTAGGGGCTGCCGGATTCTTTTTTCAATTTTTTCTTACTTTCAGGACTCCATACTTCGGACGACCTGTTCGGCAATTCGTGTCGGTGTCAAAACCGGCGGATCTCGGGTAGGGGGTCCCGAACTGTGCATCTAGGCCGGATGGTAACAGGAGGCAGGGAACACGATGTTTTACCCAGGTTCGGGCCCTCTTGATGGAGGTAAAACCCTACGTCCTGCTTGATTAATATTGATGATATGGGTAGTACAAGAGTAGATCTACCACGAGATCAAGGAGGCTAAACCCTAGAAGCTAGCCTATGGTATGATTGTTGTCTACAGAGTTGATGATGTTGTCCTACGGACTAAAACCCTCCGGTTTATATAGACACCAGATAGGGTTAGGGTTACATAGAGTCGGTTATAATGGTAGGAGATCTTGAATATCCGCATCGCCAAGCTTGCCTTCACGCCAAGGAAAGTCCCATCCGGATACGGGACGTAGTCTTCAATCTTATATCTTCATAGTCCTGGAGTCCGGCTGAAGGTATAGTCCGGCTACCCGAACACCCCCTATCCAAGACTCCCTCACTCCCCGTTATTTGTTTTGCACATTTCATCATGCTATATCTCTGCACTCGTAGCTCCGATTCGCGCGTGTAGCATATAAAAATGTTCGTCTCAGAGAGTACATTATTTCATCTCATTGCATCATTTTCATTTGAGCTCATCTTGATGCCCGAAATGCTGTTGGAAGAGGGCTATTTGAGATAATTGTCAGATCTGCTGCACCAAATAGCTATTTGTCATTTTTGCCATGTTTAATGTGTGCATGATATGCTCCTGAGCTCTACATGTGTTTTGTTATATTCCATGCCATATTTACAGAGGTGCTTACCATGAATTTTTGTGATATGTGTGGTGACTAGCACAGGCTTGCAAAGTAGTGCATTCGTTAATGCTGTTTTCAGGGACTTAGAATTTCTCTAAGTCCTTGTCCTGTTTTTGTCATTATGCCATATGTTCATGTTGTTTCCTAGTGACCCGTGCCTCTTTTGAGGATGATCAGTAAGGATGATTTGTCAATATTGTGGTGCTCTATCCATCCATGTCCTTGTTTGCAATTATGGGGCACCCTAGCTTGAGTCAATCGAGCTCTACTTCTGCTATTTCGTAATTCCTGGCAGATTGTCTACTTGTTAGCGATTTTGCCGAGGATGTTGTTGTTGATCTGTGCATGCTATGTTGTTGTTCTTGCCATGTCTAGCTTGTATAATATGTATTCTTGATGGGTGTATGCTTAGTTTGTCATGCCATGCTCTGTAGTGAGTGCATCGAGCTCGTAAACATGCCTACTCGTTAACAGTTTTGCATGCTCCAGTTTTTCACTAAGTCTGTAACATGATTATGTTTTTGCCATGTTCACATGCTTGCAATTGTATTTTCTGATCCCTTTTGGCTCAAGGTCACTAAGGGACTTTTGTTAAGTGCTTTGCGTAGCTTCATGCCATGCCTTGCTTTGCCATGTTAAGTTCCTGTAGCATATAGTTTTCATGTTCCAAAGTGTGCTACCTGATCTGAAATTCCAGACTTGTGTTAATTTCACCAAGTCTGAAACCTGTTATCATTTGCACTTTTGCCATGCTTGTTTGAATCTGTTAATGGATGAATTAGCCGTATCTCAGTGTTCATCTTTTGTCAAGCATCATGAGTGGATCCCTGCCATGTATTTTGTTGCCATGTTTGAGTGCGGTAGCATATTTATCTTGTTGCATTTAGTTGGTCACTTGCTATTTATCGCAGACCGGTTCCATATTTGTTTTGCTTGCCATTTCCAAACCGTGCATCCGATTCCGGTGATATTTATATCGATTTCAACCGAAATCACCTCACCTTTCCAGTGGCACTCTTGGATTTCCAAGTTAACGCCAGGTCCAATCATTCCTTTCCAAATCATGCATATGCATCACATACCGCATCCTGCATATCATACCTTGTTCATGTGTTGGTTGTTTACTATGTTGTGTGCTTCTTTCCGGTGTTTGCTTCTTCGGGTTGGTTCCGGTAACATCGCGTTTGTGAGGACCCGTTCGACTACGTCCATTTGTCTTCTTCATGGACTCGTTTTTCTTCCTTGCGGGATTTCAGGCAAGATGATCATACCCTCGAAATCACTTCTATCTTTGCTTGCTAGTTGCTCGCTCTTTTGCTATGCCTATGCTACGATACCTACCACTTGCTTATCCTACCTCCCATATTGTTGAACCAAGCCTCTAACCACCTTGTCCTAGCAAACCGTTGTTTGGCTATGTTACCGCTTTGCTCAGCCCCTCGTATAGCGTTGTTAGTTGCAGGTGAAGATTGAAGTTTGTTCCTTGTTGGAACATGGAGATGTTGTTCCTTGTTGGAACATGTTTACTTGTTGGGATATCACAATATACCTTATTTAATTAATGCATCTATATACTTGGTAAAGGGTGGAAGGCTCGGCCTTATGCCTGGTGTTTTGTTCCACTCTTGCCACCCTAGTTTTCGTCATATCGGTATTATGTTCCCGGATTTTGCGTTCCTTACGCGATTGGGTTATTATGGGAACCCCTTGACAGTTCGCCTTGAATAAAACTCTTTCAGCAAAGCCCAACATTGGTTTTACCATTCACCACCTAGCCTTTTTCTTTCCCTTGGGTAGGCCTGCCCAAGGGCCATCTTTATTAAACCCCCGGGCCTGTGCTCTTCTGAGTGTTGGTCAAAACTGAGCGATGTCCGGAGCTACCAGGGGAAACTCTGGGCTGGCCCACCCGATGTCTGGCTCATCCGGTGTGCCCTGAGAACGAGATATGTGCAGCTCCTATCGGGATTTGTCGGCACATCTGGGTGGCTTTGCTGGTCTTGTTTTACCATTGTCGAAATGTCTTGTAACCGGGATTCCGAGTCTGATCGGGTCTTCCCGCTAGAAGGAATATCCTTCGTTGACCGTGAGAGCTTGTGATGGGCTAATTGGGACACCCCTGTAGGGTTATGAACTTTCAAAAGCCGTGCCCGCGGTTATGGGCAGATGGCAATTTGTTAACGTCCGATTATAGAAAACCTAAAGTTGACCTTAATTAAAATACATCAACCGCGTGTGTAACCGTGATGGTCTCTTTTCGGCGGAGTCCGGGAAGTGAACACGGTGTTGGAGTAATGCTTGACGTAGGTTATTCTAGGATCACTTCTTGATCATAGTTGTTCGACCATGCTTTTGCTTTCTCTTCTCGCTCTCTTTTGCGAATATGTTAGCCACCATATATGCTACTCGCTTGCTGCAACTCCAGCATCATACCTTTACCCTACCTATAAGCTTAAATAGTCTTGATCACGAGGGTGTGAGATTGCTGAGTCCCCGTGACTCACAGATACTTCCAAAACCAACTTGCAGGTGCCGTTGAACCGAGCAGGTGACGCAGCCAAGCTCAAGGAGGAGCTCGATGAAGATCTTGTCCTTTGTGTTGTTTCGTTCTAGTTGATCAGTAGTGGAGCCCAGTCGGGATGATCGGGGATCTGTGTAGCATTTGGGGTAGTCTTCTTTTATTTTGGTTCCGTAGTCGGACCGTGATTGTATCTGGTTGATGTAATGCTTTATTCATGTAATTGTGTGAAGTGGCGATTGTAAGCCAACTATGTATCTCTTTCCCTTATGTATTACATGGGTTGTGTGAAGATTACCTCACTTGCGACATTGCTTTCAATGCGGTTATGCCTCTAAGTCGTGCTTCGACACGTGGGAGATATAGCCGCATCGAGGGCGTTACAAGACTCTCTGATCGCCAGACAGACGACGACGTGCCACCATTGGAGATCTACAACCGCAACCTCGCTATCTTCATGGACGATGTTCGAGCGTCAACTCGCCCCGACCTACGACATGCCAGCGCCAAGCTACACGCACCAATAAGATGAAGAACAAGGCCCCTACTACATCACAGATGGAAATGCCCCATCTTCCCTCCAATCGAAATCTTGAAGACACCAGATAAGATGAGGCATCGAGCCCGCGCTGCCCCAGGTCTGGCAGCTTTGGAATCTGGCTTCTCTGACAACCTAGCTTATGATTTCTGAAGTGGGACATCGGGCAACCGGGCGGACGGGTGCTTCTCATGTGAATTGGGAGGCCGCCGCGATGCCACACAATTCCATCGGCGCATCCACACATCCTGTATACCGATGCAGAGGATGGGCTTTAGTCGACAGTGGAGGATGGGCTTCATGGACGCTGGTACCTGGTAGTAGTTCTCCAACTATCCCTTAATCTATCAAATCAACTGAATCTTCATTTGATCACTCTTCCAGTACCGCGGGCACTCCCAGTTGACGGGGCCATGATGCACACTGCCACCAGGTCGCCCTTGCTGATTGTGTCCATGACAATATCTCGGTGACTTTTGCCCACTGTTGCCCGTAGTTTGTGCGCTACTGGTCTGCTCGCCGTCATCACTTTGGTTAGGCATCCTCTTCCGAATAAGCATATATCTTGCTAAGTTACTCATTTTGGATGTAAACTCCTTTCCTGAAAAAAATGTTAGATGTGAACTCACGCGCGTACTTTTTATTCAGTATGTTTCTGATGTGATAACTTAACTCACAAGGGCAGAAATAGTTTTATCACTGTGCTTCTTATGTGAGATGTTAACTGACAATTTCAAAGAGCTGGAACTGAAGAATTCATTGAGCATGAACAGAATATCCAAGCAGAGTGATCATCTTCTATGATTTTCTTTGATGACTTGCTAATTAAGATACCCCTCATTGCTAAAATCAATTATGTCTTGAGGAAGCAAAATGGTCTCACATGGTTGTTCTTAATTACTAGGGCAATTATTTCTCTGTTTCAGTACTTTATATTACTCTGAAACTTACCTTCGTTGAGACACGCATGCATTGCATTGAGGTTGACTATGGTTTGAATGATTGTTTTATTCATAGTATTCTCTTCTTTTTCTCAGTGCAAGAAGCAATAGGAAGAAGCTACAGACGGTACAAACTTAGTCTCAGGACTTTCCGTCATCATACATTGACCATGATCATAAGCATGTCTCTTCATGTATGACAAGTTCTTTGATCTGAAAAGAGAGAGGGGCTATGAAGTGTACTCAGCATTTTCAAATATTCTGTGAGATGCATAAAGATAAGCCTATCATAGCAAATATGTTTTAATAACTTTACATTTTCTTTCATGACTAGCCATGTTCAATAAACCATGGGAAAAAACCGTCTTACAGTGCCACTATTTGCACTTGCATCCATCTTACATTTTCGACACTTAATATTGATCTCTCATGCCAGGTTCAAAATTATGGGAGCACACCCGCAGAATCAGTCCAACAATGTGTTCTTCTTTGTTGTGTGCAGAATGCGGGAAACTGTCCATCTTTAAATCGTAATTCAAATAGCATGTTGCAATTAGTCGTCTTAAAATCATATATGTACTATATAAAAAGATTTATTCAGTTTATGTATTATATCATATGCATATATGTGACTAAAAGTTTCCGTGGCAACGCGCGGGGTATTATCTAGTTAACATAAACAACTCTATCTCTATCCGGGCATGTTTCTGACATAAACTAATGTAAACAACAATTTGACACGGGAGCATGGAGCTTGCTACCCATGCTTTCAAATGCAGACCAATTATTTTCTATTATCCACTCAAAAAAGAAAAAGGTACCCATGCTTTCATGTTTGTATATTCGGCAGCTGTTGGCACTTGGCACTACTGGCAAATGCCAAATTCGCTATTTAGCACATGCTTGTGGCCAGTGAGGCAGGTCTGCAGAAGCTATATGAGTCATTTACTAAGGGCTATTCAAATCATTTTCATGGGCTTGGGGAGCCACAACCCACCAAGTTGACGTGTAGTACTATACTTTCTTTGCCATTGGTTTGTGGGGATGGTTCCTATTTGGCACCTAGGTCGCTGTTTAGCGACCGCACATACCCCCTCACACTCCTGTCCAATGTATGGGCCGGCCCAGTATAGTTTTTTCCTCAGTTTTTTCTTCTGCTTTTATTTCTTTTCTCTTTTTTCATTCGTCCCTTTACTTTATTTTTCAAAATTATATTTTTCATTCTCTTTCTTACTTTCTTTTTTTCATGTTCGTTTTCTATTTTCATTTTCCATATTTATTTATTTCCTATGTATTTAAATTTTCTCATATTCTTTTCATTTTGTGAATATTTTAAAAAAATGAATATTTTTTGAAGTCGTATTTTTTGCAAATCTTGAATTTTTTTAATTCATTAACTTTTTTTGAAATCATGATTTTTTCAAATTTGCAAACAGTTTTTTTAATTGTGAACATCTTTTGCAAATTTACAAACATTTTTTGATTGCGAATATTTTTTGAAACTCATGAACATTTTTTGAATCGACAAACATTTTTTGAATTTTGAGAACACCTTTTGAAATTAACGATTTTAACATGTTTTTAATGAAAACCATTTTTTGACATGCATGACCACTCTTCGAATTCATGAACAATTTTTTTCGATGAATATTTTTTGAATCGATGAACTAGTTTTGAAATTTGGGAACGATTTTGATTTCACACACTATTTTTAATTTTATGAACATTTTTCAAAAATTCATGAATGTTTTGTGAATTGGTGACCATTTTTTCAAATTCATGGACATTTTCTAAATACACAAACATTCTTGAACATTTTTTCTAAATCATAAACACTTTTTGAACATTCAAACATTTGTTTTCAAAATCACAAACATTTTATGATTTCCTACACATTTTTCATTATCATGAATATTTATGAATTCACGAACATTTTATGATTTCTCAAACACTTGAAGTTTTACTATTTTTGAAATTGGGAACTTGTTGCAGTCCCGAATTATCTTCAAAAGGGAAAAATAAAACAAAAGGCTAAAAAATTAAATGAAAAACCAGCGGCATCCGGCCTCCAGCATGGGCTGGCCCAAAAGCTCTGGCCGGGCACAGGGTTGGGGGGGGGAGGGGGTGCGTGTTTCCTCCCTATTTGGCACACATGTCGCCAGAGAGGAGGTCCCTGGTTATGGGTGCCCTTAACCCCTTTGCTGCCTGTCTAGATTCCACGGGGTCTCCATGCAAAGGACTACCAAGCCTTACTCAGTGGGCGCCGTGGTGTCAAGAGGACATAGCCCCATCCCCTGATTTGATGTTTGCATCGGAAGTGTCTGCTCAGCATGGCATGAGCAAGTAGATAAGCTGGTCTCAAATACAAGGTGGCGTAAGGGACATGAAGAGATGAGGCTAGGTCGCCCCGACCTCCCCTTTGCATCCGGGCGGGCACGCGAGGCGACGCATGCCGATGCGACCAGAGCCATCCCATGACGGTGGCTCCAATAGCACCCGCAATCCATCCGTCATGGACCCCCGAGGCAATCCGCCCGGTGTGGGCCGTCCGGGAAGCTCGAACGGAGCGGAGGTCTTCATGGAGGCGCCCGCGACATGCAACCGGAAACAGACTGCGCTGAGACCCTCCTCGCCCTCAAAGCCCCTCAGGAGGCGGGTACTCCCGCATCCTTTATACTACTAATATGCTCTTCGATCTATATATCTTTGTTTGGCCAAGTTTGAGGGGTGATTTCCAAGAGGGGTTTGTGTATGATAGTTGGGTTTAAGAGTGCAAGTAATGTACCACATTGACAGAAAGTAGAAAAGGCTTGTATTGTGTTGTTGACACTAGCGATAAAAAATATGGTTGTGTAGGTGTCCTTTGAACGCAGGGTGAAGTCAATGTATCATCTATACCATGTCATCGTACTCATGCAATACTTTATTTTTACTTAATACTTTATGATGCATGCTGGATAGCAGTCTTAGATTGAGTATTAACTATAGATGCAGTTGGATAACGGTCTATAGATATTAGAACGTGATGCTCATATGATGATTATGTTATGGATAGTCATAGTTATAAAAGCTGCAATTTAATCGATGCACGAGTGTAATTTGTTCACAACAACATGCTTTATTTTGGAGAGAAACGTAGTGAGCCTATGGATCCCTGTCCATTTTTATTTTCCTTCATCAAATGCTCTTTTCTATTCATTGCTTTTACTTTCTTGTCGGAGTGAAATGCGTCACTAGTCCATCAACTCAAACTGATTGCACATTTTAGGCCAACAACTCGAGAAGTGATCGGATTTAGTCCACAAACTCATTGATCTGATCAAATAAGGCCAAAACCGGCCACATGGATGCCATGTCATCATTCCGTTGACTGCTCGTGCGTTCACTATTTTTTTACAGGGGTCTATATATAAATTTGATGATTTTTTCTCACAAATCATATGATGCATGCTGGATAGCAGTCTTAGATTGAGTATTAACTATAGATGCAGTTGGATAACGGTCTATAGATATTAGAACGTGATGCTCATATGATGATTATGTTATGGATAGTCATAGTTATAAAAGCTGCAATTTAATCGATGCACGAGTGTAATTTGTTCACAACAACATGCTTTATTTTGGAGAGAAACGTAGTGAGCCTATGGATCCCTGTCCATTTTTATTTTCCTTCATCAAATGCTCTTTTCTATTCATTGCTTTTACTTTCTTGTCGGAGTGAAATGCGTCACTAGTCCATCAACTCAAACTGATTGCACATTTTAGGCCAACAACTCGAGAAGTGATCGGATTTAGTCCACAAACTCATTGATCTGATCAAATAAGGCCAAAACCGGCCACATGGATGCCATGTCATCATTCCGTTGACTGCTCGTGCGTTCACTATTTTTTTACAGGGGTCTATATATAAATTTGATGATTTTTTCTCACAAATCATAAAAAATAGTAGAAAAACTTGCGTTACCCAAGACTTGAACCTAGGCTGTTCGGAATTTGGACTGCCTCACTGACCACGGAACCAACATCTGCTTTGCACACTAGCATGCTGCCCACAGGATATATTTTCACATAGAATCATGACAGAGAAAAAACAAATCAGAAGGTCCCTCCGGATCGTTTTTCAATCAGGCGATCTCTTTCCTTCTGTTTGTCAATCTGCGAAGATCAATAAAGTAGGTTGCCTGTTGGTGCATGAATGAGTTCGTGGTGTATCTGTCTGGAAGCTGATTTCTATCCCGACGACCTGGGCTCAAGTCCGACAGAACTCATGTTTATTTATTTTTCTTCTGATTCTAAGTGATATATATAGACCCTGAGTTGTATGTTAGTGTGCAAACGTGGTGCTGGTTCGGTGGTCACTAAGGCATGCCAAACTAAGGTATGACACTAGTCTAAGTTACTATCTTCATAATGCAAACTAATATAATAATAGTATCATGGATGACTTCATTTATTAACTTGTAGACTCATCTTGTCTCGAGAAACGGTATGTTACAGTAACATATTATGTTAGCACCTTTCATTAATTACTTGCTACATAAGCAAAATTTTCTTAAAGTACGTTATGTTAATATCTAAGTTACTCCCATTATGACTAGCCTTAGCATGGTTGTGAGGAAAAGCTGTCCAATTTACAAACAGACCCTTGTAAAACATAGTGAAATCACCAGCGGGCAACGAAGGATGACATGGCATCCATGTGGCCGGTTTTGGCCTTATTTGATCAAATCAACGAGTTTGTAGACTAAATTAGATCACTTCTCGAGTTGTTGGTCTAAAGTGTGTAATTAATTTGAGTTCGTGGACTAGCTGCTCACCGGTGCTCAAACGCATACGTACGCTATGTCTACGATCAACCTTTACACCTTGCGCGGTGGAGACGAGGGAGAAATCGAACAGCACGGTCTTGGTCTGCACGGCGGCGTGAGCCCTGGAGATCGTCTCGGAGATGTCCCCGAGCTTGGCGGCGTCGCGGCCGACGAGGATGAGGTTGAGGCCCCTCTCCGCGAGCTCCAGGGCCATGGAGCGCCCGATGCCGGACGTTGGGCCGGTGACGACAGCCCAGGCGCCGTACCGGCGGCGCAGGTCAATGGGCCAGCGGAGGAAGACCGAGAAGTAGGCGATGAGGCGGAAGCTGATGGCAACGACATGGAGAGCGCCAAGCGAGGCCAGCGAGAAGAACCACACCGGCCCGGCCATCTCGTGGACGCGGTGCGTCTCTCGTACCTGCAAATGCGGTTGAGCAACGAATGCAGTGTGTGTGCTCATGCTCATGCTCATGCATCGCGAGCGGCTTGGTATATAACATCCAAGAAAATATCGGAGAAAAAACTTGCGCTTTAAAACACGTGACCAGAGCGAACTAATATGTAGTTGAATGGTTAGAGGAGTCGTGGTATTTTTAGCTCACCAGGGTTTAAATTCTGATGCTTGCATTTGGATAGCTCAGGTGGCTCAAGCAGCTTAAAAAACCTCAAGGAGAATCCCTTGGTGGGGTCCTGGTGATGGTGTAAATGGTTCCTTAGAGCATCTCCAACAGGCGCGGCAAAAGGCATGTCCGCGCGGTAAATCTTGGTTTTAGCGCGCGCCGGCTGGTTCCGCGCGCTCCAGCGATGACGTGAACTTACCGCGCGGGTGGGAGAAAGCGGCACACGACGCGGTAGATTTGGCGCGCCGCTTCGCGCGCGCCTATAAAATCCCGCGCACAGAACACAGCCACACGCCCTCCCCTCGCAACCTCGTCGCTTCGCAACCTCGGCACTTCGCCACCTCGCCGCTTCGCCGCTTTCCGCGCCACCACCACGCCACCATGCCGCCACGCCGCCGGGGTTCTTCGGGCTACCGCGGCGTCCGCGAGCGCCCTAACGGCCGGTACTCCGCCAAGATCCAGTTCGGCGACGTCCGGCTCGGCCTCGGGTCGTTCCGGAGCGCACACGAGGCGGCTCGCGCGTACGATGCGGCGGCGTGGCGCTTGGACAGGCCCCGGTCGCAGATAAACTTCCGGGACGTCTTCACGCGCGAGCAGGTGCAGCGCGTCGCCCCTCCGCCGCGTCTCATCACTGACATGGACCGTGCCGACCACGCTCGGCGGCAGCGCCGCCTCCTCATCGCCGAGGAGGACGAGCGAGCCATGGCGGAGTGGCGCCGTCGTCACCCGGAGGACGTCGCCGACGAGTGTGCCTACTGGGCGGAGATGACGGCAAGGCGCCGCGCGAAGCGGGCGGACCGGTGTCGGCGGAAGGCATTAGCGAATGCGCAGTCCGATATCATTGCAGCAGGTGGGAGGTCGATTTTCACGTCAGACGATGAACGTTGGTTGGACATACGGCTCGATACCTCGGACGACACCGACGAATGATGATGGTGATGATGGTAACGACTTGGAGTAGTTTCTATCTAGTTGCACCGTAGTTTTATCTATCTATGCTTTCGAATTATCTATCTAGTTGCACCGATGTAAAATACCTTTATAGAACTATTTATCTATTTATCTATCGTTTATCTATTTATCTATACAACCGTTTCTTCACAAAAATGTTGTTGTAGAATGAGCGCGTGCTGTATTTTTTGTACACTGCTGGAGCGGCGTGCGCGCTGCATTTTAGCGCGGCTGGTGGAGCCAGCGCTGCGCGCCGTGCCAAACCAGACGATGGGCACGCAGCAAACCAGTTTTTTGCGAGCGCCGCGTTCGGCGCCTGTTGGAGATGCTTTTACTACAGCGATGCTTCTCTCGACGTGGGTTGTTCTCATCAAGCAGTTTATTCTAAAAACACCAATCTTAGAAAAAAGAATAATTGGATTTTGCTAATCCCAGTTGACAATGAATTACTTAGTTGTCGGCGGACGTCAAGGACCATTTATCCAGTGTTGAGATACATGCACGATTCAATGTTAGTTTGAACTTTGAGAGGAAAAAGATACATTTTCCCCTCACCGGATGAACAAAATGTTATAGTACGGTGAACATTATTCTAGATATGCACGAGGTATATTAAGACAATATTACCGCCTTTTACACTTGATGAACATATTCTTCTTCTAATACATCGACGTGCATAGCTTTTGCGTGTTCGCAAGAAAAGAAAAGACTCCAGTTAGAATCCTGGAGCAATTATAGTTCTAAAATAAACTAGAACATATGGTTTTTGTAGTAATAGTCTTATGTAGGAACAATTTTATGTTGAACTTTTTAAATCTGCTTGATTTTTTATGTCAATTGAGAAATTGTTATTTTTAAATCAACTGAGACATAGATGCTTTCTAAAAATGTGCTTATCACGGAGACACGGAGCTAAATATACTTGCACTAATTTGAAGCCGGGGAAGAAAATTAGGCATTGATCCCTTGTGGAGTTGTGGTATGGGTGGAGTTTCATGGGATAGTCATTCAGTAGGACTATTTTCAGGCTTAACCGGAAAATCATTCTGAAGAATACTGTAACACAAGTAATCGAAATTGCTCCACACACTATGATTTTGTCCGATCTATGCACGACCTGAAAATCCAGCGGCCGGTACCCTGCTCATTCATGCGCATGTCCGGCTGGATATATGTGTCGTCTGTGAATTGTCTGAATTTTGTCGTCCGCACTGCACAAGTGCTGAGACACACCAAAATTTCAGGAGATCAGAGTCTAGTTAAGCAGAATGAGTCCACAAGTACACCCTGAGAATATGTTAGAGCCAAACGTCACCGATAGACCCTTTCTGCTCGTAGAACAGTACACCCTGAGAATCACGTGGAGGCCCTGACAAAAAATCCTTGACAACTGCATGCTCAAGCCATTTGTCGTCTAGAATCTAGCAAAGAGGCCCGCGTAGAATTCATGCACTGTTTTCTTGTTGCAGTTTTAGTTCAGTAGTAATTTAACATGAGACCAGATTTCCTTGGCAGCCCCTACCTAACGAACAACTATCTGCATTAACACCTGTATTCCTCGACGTGATGTCCTTTTCTATGCAAATAATTTTAGATTGTGTAGTCAGATCAATGCCCATAACTTTTTAAGAGAAGCATTTTTCATGTGTGTAGCTTGGCATACCCGCGCAACTGAATGAATAACACACATTATATGTAATAGTAACACCATAAATTTGTCAAAATGGACCGGTGTTAATGCAGATAGTTGTTCGTTAGGTAGGGGCTGCCAAGGAAATCTGGTCTCATGTTAAATTACTACTGAACTAAAACTGCAACAAGAAAACAGTGCATGAATTCTACGCGGGCCTTTTTGCTAGATTCTAGACGACAAATGGCTTGAGCATGCAGTTGTCAAGGATTTTTTGTCAGGGCCTCCACATGATTCTTAGGGTGTACTGTTCTACGAGTAGAAAGGGTCTATCGATGACATTTGGCTCTAACATATTCTCAGGGTGTACTTGTGGACTCATTCTGTTTAACTAGACTCTGATCTCCTAAAATTTTGGTGTGTCTCAGCAAAGACAATGGACAACCTTCTGTCCGTCGGCGCGGTCAGCTCGGCATTCCAGCTTGTGGGCTAAAAGCTTGTTGCGAGCTCGAGGCGACTATGTGTAGGGAATAATTCCAATTTGGAAAAAATCCCGCACGCCCTAGTCCCCGCGTTGTCCCCTCGCGGGTGACTCGGGTGACGACGCCAGATCTCACCACAGGCAACCTCCTCCCTTCCTCACCAATGTCGTCAGCAAGAGCCGCCAGGGCAACGCCCCTCACGGTGGCTTGCAGGGGCACCTTCTCGCCTCTCTTCGGTGGTGGTTGGCGTGGGGAGAAGACCCACTAGGGCGGAGACGTTGGGCGTGGGAGGGGCCCGGCGGCGCGGCGATGGTGGCTGCTGGTGGCGGCGTTCTCATTGTAGCGGCACGGTTGCGGTCAGGTAGCAGCTTGTGGTGCGACGGCTGCGTCTCCATGGCGGCAGGTGCTTCACTCAACTAAGAAGGTGTTGGCCTCTCAAGTGCAAGTGTTTGTAGCAATCTCCTTCAAGTGACCTCAAGGTTTATCAAACCAACAGGAGTTTACTAACAAAACTAATGATCAGTACCAGCACACATAAATATAAAACTGCCTTAGCCCCAAACCGCTAAGGTACATAGGTGAGCAGCTGATGTATATAAACATACTAGTTAGTTTCACATGCTTCGCATGCATGTTGGCACACATGTAAACACACTTGCGCTTGACTGAATTACATATGGTAGACCAAACCGCACAAGTTCTCTTATCTAGTACATTTCACATCCTACTCATCTATGGCAGCCTCTCGCTAGGTAACGGGCTAAGGGCCAGTTCTTTTGCTAGTTTTTTTGGGCTTTCAGAATAAGATGCCCTCTACCCAGCTTATTCTAGAAACCCAACCAAAATTTTCTTTTTAAAAGCCTACTAGTCAAGTCTTAACTACTAGGCTTTTAAAAAAATAAGTTTGGTTCAGCTTCTAGAATAAGCTAGGTAGGGGACAGCTTATTGCAGCTTATTCTGCAAGCCACCAAAAGAACTGGCCCTAACTGTACTGGATGCGATAGAACTGCTCGCCACACATGGATGTTCGTTTCTATCGGCTGATGATAGGAAGAGGAATGTGGGAGGGGCTAGTGCGTTCTTTTAAAAAAAATAGAAAGAGGTCGGTGCTGATTCACGGTTGTTTCTAGAACAACGTAGAGAAATGTGCTTTGTACTGTAGCAGCGAATCCAAGTATCCTGAGCCGTCAGATCGGTCCAGTGAACGGTAGAAATTGCACTCTATTGCTTGGATTCAAACTTTCAAAACTGCTACACCATATAGAAAAAAGTATAGATATAGATATAAATATAGATAGTATAGATATAGATATAGATATAGATTCGTCCTCCTCAAATCTATTCATTTCTTTCTCAAGATAGTGCATCGGACACTAGAAATAATAAAAATTAACCATGCTTGATTGATAGCCTATATAATCCACCAGGTCCCGTTCTTGGTGGAGATGAACATGGTGTCGAGCGCGGCCAGGCTCGTCCGGCAGCTCGTGCTGACCCCGGACGCCTACGCGCACGCGGCGGTAAGCTGGATTGGGCACGGATCGCTGTGTGTGCCCAACGCCGTCCACCGCCTCCAGGGATGATACCTCTGCTACTTCTCATCAGATTTCATCACCGATTGGTGGTTGTTGCGGCGACACCTGAAGGAGAGGGTTATCTTTCGGAGGCTCAGATCATGGAGGAAATCACAGGGTAACTGTGTTGCTACCGGGAACAATAGTGCTGGTGATTAAAGCGAACGAATTTGCTAAATCTCATATAGGCTATGTCACATCTAAGACTGTTTGGTTGAGCTATAGACTGTGTGAAATTTGTTGTGAGCCGTGAGATGTTAGAAAGTTGTCAACTTCCACCTGTGGAAAAACCGGAAGTTCGCCCTCCAAAAAAAACCCGGAAGTTGTTTCACGAAAATAACTAATGTAGATTTGGCCATGGATTGTCTGCAACGCCCCTCGTCCATGAGATATGTTTATATGCTAATTGACTATAAGACAATGATCTTTAAATTGGTAGAACGACCATTTTGAAAAGAAAAACAAATTATAACAATGTAGATGATTCGACGACAATACTTTGATATTGCATACATATAAATAGATACGGATCCATAATACTATTAGAAAGACATGGATCATACAAACACATATAGTTCACATGATGATGACCTCCATCAACATAGTTAACCTATGTTGAGTATCGACTATCCTATTATGAATAGTGCTCATGGTATTTTCATTCTCCTGCTCTTCAACAATGGTACTCCCTCCGGCCCAAATTAATTAACACAAACTTAGTACAAAATTGTACTAACTTTGTAATAAGTTCGCGACAATTAATATGGAGTAGAGCGAGTAGTGATTAAAGTGAATGTCACGGACCAAAAAATTATGTCAGAGGAGGATGCATGACCAAAAAAATATGTCATAGGAGGATGCATCATGCATGCACCAGCGAGATGAGGTTGCCCGTAATGGAAGTATCATAGGTGGCATCATGCATGCCAACTAATCAAGTTTGATGAGGTGGCATAGAATTAAATGAAGAAAGAGAGGCTTGAGTATCATATCATGATACCGTATTATATTAAATGATGTGTTACTTTGTGTCATGCATGGCAATAAATGTAGTCCTCTATGATACCAACTTATGATACTATGCATGATACTAGTATATGATACTCCCCATTACAACCAGCCTGATATATTATTATGGAATCAGATGTTTGTTGATCTGTGGAATTCATGGAACTATGAAGAATGGAGGCTAGCGTCATCCTCAAAGAGATACTCCCTCCATTCCTTTATACAAGACCACTTCGTTTTTTGTGTCAAACTTTGACTTATAATTTTAGTCAACAAAATATGGATTATATGCCATCAAAATTGTATCATCGGAAAGTTCTTTGAAATGTACATCCAATGAAATACTTATTGTGGTATATAACTCATTTTTGTTGGTAAAATTAATGATCAAAGTTAGACATAAAAATATGAAGTGGCCTTGTATAAGGGAATGGAGGGATTACATGGGAATGTTAGCAGTTTTAGATGCCAACGAGCTGGCTCATTTGTGTGCAAAGCAAGGCAATTCATCCAGAAGGAGTTGCTTGTGGGTTAGTTTTATCCTTAGATTTTAGTTGATTGTATTGCTACCTCCCATAGCGAGAGTATCATAAGAGTTTCATGCATTGCCATCTAAATAAAAAATATGATGTGCCACTATAGTTGATTATGTGAGAGAGGATTCTAATAGGGAAATGATGGTAACCGTCCAACCGTCCGAATGGGTGCACCGGTCGTACGCGCGCCGCACGATTGCACATCGATCCATGCTGGCAGATCAAACCTATGCACGTCTCCTCATCGAGTAAATTGCTCAAAGCCATCACATTTGTGGCTAGGATACCAGAAAACTATCGCTTTTGGCAAATAACAAAAGACCACCAACTCTGCATCAAGTGAGTAACAAATCACACTGATTCGATATTGAGCCGTGTCTAACAGCAAAACTGATGGGTGGGACCCATCTGTCTAGGCTGCTGTGGCGAAGACTGGTCTTAGTCAAAGTTTGACCTGATGAGGTGGACAGGGGGTGGGGGTCCCATTTGTCTGTCTCACACCTCCTTCTTCCTCAATTTTTCTCTCCCTAAACTTCTCACCGGATCCATCCGCAAGCCTGCCGGCAAGTTCCGCCGGACCTAAAGAAGGGGCGGCCACTGGCAAGCCCCGCCCCACGCCCGCCAGACCTAAAGGAGGGACGCACGCGGGCAAGCCACGCCCCGCTCCGCCGGACCTAAAGGAGGGACACCCATTGGCAAGCCCCACCCTGCGCCCATACCCGGCTTCCCCGGCATGCCCGACCCGCCGCTCCTTCGGCTTCCCCCGCGGCAGAGTCGACAGTTGTGGCGGTGCCACCGCACATGTTGGGGCCGTTCAAGGTCCACCGCCGCTTGCTGTTGCTCCGGCGGCCTCTGCTTGCTGCTGCTCTCGACACCGCCGCTTGCTTCTGCTTCTGCTTTCGCCGCCATCACTTGCTGCTGCTCCCGCCGCCGCTTGCTGCTACTCCCGCGGCTGCCGCAGATCCACCAGCGACGAGGACGACAATGCAAGCTCACCGAAGCAGATTAGGGGGGAGGAAGAAGAAGAGGGGAAATAAAATGTGTGGCTGACAGGTGGGACCCCATCCACCTCAGCAGGTCAATACATTGACCAGTACTAGTCTTTGCCACATCAGCCTGACATATGGGCCCCACCCGCCAGTTTCGTTGTTAGACGTAGTAGGTTCCGAATTAATGCGATTTGTTACTTACTTGCCGCAGTGTTGGTAATTTTTATAGTTTTCGACAAAAGCGGTGGTTTTCTAGTACCCTAGTCACAAATGTGGTGGCTTTGAGCAATTTACTCCTGCTGATCCCACATGTGCGCCACTTTGCTTCCCAATGTCTTTTTAGGTGCCCTTGGTATTTGTAGCAACGTCGATTAGCACCGTGGAGTCTACAGGCAAGTGTGAAAACATAAAGTAGAACACCTGCATCCAGGCCCTTCCTATCTAGCCATCCATTCCGCGCATCACGATTCGTGTAAATACATTTCTCTTTTTTGTTTCTCTCATATAAAATATGTTTTAAAGTTCAAACCTTTGCAACGTGGCAAAGTTTTCTATCTAGGAGCCTCTCCGTGGAGTATAAGAGCAGAGGAATCGATGTGCAATGTCAGGTACCATAATCACTCGTTTGCGTTGTAGAATCATGAGGGTTGGTGGTGGTTGCATGTTGGGTATGGTTGTCAGCTGATCTTGTGCTTATGAGATTGCATGCTTTGTGAGTAATTCGCATGTGGTTAGTTTGTATCGGTTTTTGCCCAGTTTTCTATTAATTAAGTGGGCAACTCTCTTCTGCTTAATTAATTGATGAGGTAAATCTTTTACCTTTATTTCCAAAAAAAAATCACTCACGTACATATGTGAGCAGCTGATGTATATATACACATTTGTCCTCCTCAAATCTATTCATCTTTAATCAAGATAGTGCATCGAACACTAGAAATAATAAAAATTAACCATGCTTGATTGTTAGCCTATATACTCCACCAGGTCCTGTTCCTGGTGGAGACGAACATGGTGTCTAGCGCGGCCAGGCTCGTCTGGCAGCTCGTACTGACCCCCGACGCCTACGCGCGCGCGGCGGTAAGCTGGATTGGGCACTGATCGCTCTGTGTGCCCAACACCGTCCACCACCTCCAGAGATGGTACCTCTGCTACTTCTCATCAGATTTCATCACCGATTGGTGGTTGTTGCGGCGACACCTGAAGGAGAGGGTTATCTTTCAGAGGCTCAGATCATGGAGGAAATCACAGGGTAACTGTGTTGCTACCGGGAACAATAGTGCTGGTGATTAAAGCGAACGAATTTGCTAAATCTCATATAGGCTATGTCACATCTAAGACTGTTTGGTTGAGCTATAGACTGTGTGAAATTTGTTGTGAGCCGTGAGATGTTAGAAAGTTGTCAACTTCCACCTGTGGAAAAACCGGAAGTTCCCCTCAAAAAAAAACTTGGAAGTTGTTTCACTAAAATAACTAATCTAGATTTGGCCATGGATTGTCTGCAACGCCCCTCGTCCATGAGATATGTTTATATGCTAATTGACTATAAGACAATGATCTTTAAATTGGTAGAAGGACCATTTTGAAAAGAAAAAAAATTATGACAATGTAGATGATTCGACGACAATACTTTGATATTGCATACATATAAATAGATACGGATCCCATAATACTATTAGAAAGACATGGATCATACAAACACATATAGTTCACATGATGATGACTTCCATCAACATAGTTAACGTATGTTGAGTATCGACTATCCTACTATGAATACTGGTCATGGTATTTTCATTCTCCTGCTCTTCAACAACGGTACTCCCTCCCGCCCAAATTAATTAACACAAAGTTAGTACAAAGTTGTACTAACTTTGTACTAAGTTCGTAGCAATTAATATGGATCGGAGGGAGTAGTGATTAAAGTGAATGTCACGGTGGACCAAAAAATTATGTCAGAGGAGGATGCATGACCAAAAAATTATGTCATAGGAGGATGCATGCACCAGCGAGATGATATGTTAATCTGTGGAATTCATGGAACTATGAAGAATGGAGGCTAGCGTCATCCTCAAAGAGATACTCCCTCCATTTTCTTATACAAGGCCACTTTGTTTTTTGTGTAAAACTTTGATGTATAATTTTAGTCAACAAAATATGGATTATATGTCATCAAAATTATATCATCGGAAAGTTCTTTGAAATGTGCATCCAATGAAATACTTATTGTGGTATATAACTCATTTTTGTTGGTAAAATTAACGGTCAAAGTTAGACATAAAAATATGAAGTGACCTTGCATAAGGGAATGGAGGGAGTACATGGGAATGTTAACAGTTCTAGATGCCAACGAGTTGGCTCATTTGTGTGCAAAGCAAGGCAATTCGTCCAGAAGGAGTTGCTTGTGGGTTAGTTTTATCCGTAGATTTTAGTTGATTGTATTGCTACCTCCCATAGTGAGAGTATCATCCATCTAAGTGAAAAATATGATGTGCCACTATAATTGATGATGTGAGAGGGGATTCTAATAGGGAAATGATGGTAACCGTCCAATCGGCCGAATGAGTGCGCCGGTCGCACGCGTGCCGCACGATTGCACATCGATCCATGCTAGCAGATCAAACCTATTCACGTCTCCTGATCGAGTAAATTTCTTAAAGACACCACATTTGTGGCTAGGATACCGGAAAACTATATATTGCTTTTGCCAAAAATAACAGAAGACCACCAACTCATCAAGTGAGTAACAAATCACACTGATTCGATATTGGGCCGTGTCTAACAGCAAAACTGACGGGTGGGACCTGTTTGTCTGGGCTGCTATGGCAAATGGTCCTAGTCAAAGTTTGACCTGATGAGGTGGACGCGGGGGGGGGGGGGGGGGGGGGGGTTCCCACTTGTCTGTCTCACACCTCCTTCCTCAATTTTTCTCTCCCTAAACTTCTCACCGGCTCCATCCGCAATCCTACCGGCAAGCTCCACCGGACTTGAAGAAGGGGCGGCCGCCGGCAAGCCCCGCCCCGCACCCGCCGGACCTAAAGGAGGGACGCACGCCGGCAAGCCATGCCCCGCGTCGCCGGACCTGAAGGAGGGGCGCCCATTGGCAAGCCCCGCCCGCGCCCGCCGAACCTGAAGGAGGGGCGCCCGCCGGTAAGCCCTACCCCGCACCCGCCGGACCTGAAGGAGGGGCGCCCGCCGCCAACCCCTGCCCCGCGCCCATGCCCGGCTTCCCCGGCATGCCCGACCTGCCGCTCCTTCGGCTTCCCCCGTGGCAGAGTCGACAGTTGTGGCGGCGCCACCGCGCATGTTGGGGCCGTTCAAGGTGTTGGGGAACGCAGTATTTCAAAAAAATTCCTACAATCACGCAAGATCTATCTAGGAGATGCATAACAACGAGAGGGGAGAGTGTGTCTATGTACCCTCGTAGACTGAAAGCGGAATCGTTAAGTAACGTAGTTGATGTAGTCGAACGTCTTCGCGATACAACCGATCAAGTATCGAGCGCACAACACCTCCGCGATCTGCACACGTTCAGCTTGGTGACGTCCCTCAAACTCTAGATCCAGTTGAGGCCGAGGGAGAGTTTCGTCAGTACGACGGCGTGTTGACGGTGATGATGAAGTTACCACCGCAGGGCTTCGCCTAAGCACTACGACAATATGACCGAGGTGAAAATCTGTGGAGGGGGGCACCAGACACGGCTAAGAAATCAACTTGTGTGTCTATGGGGTGCCCCCTCCCCCGTATATAAAGGAGTGGAGGAGGGGGTGGCCGGCCTCATAGGGCGCACCCCAAGGGGGGAAACCTACTCCTACTAGGAGTAGGTCCCTCCCTTTCCTAGTCTAACTAGGAGGGGAAGGAAAGGGAAGAGGGGAAGAAGGAAAGGGGGGCCGACCCCCTCCCCAATTCGAATTGGGTTGGGGGGGGGGCGCCCCTCCTCTAGGCCGCCTCCTCCTCTCTTCCACTAAAGCCCATGAAGGCCCATTAACCCCCCCGGGGGGTTCCGGCAACCTCCCGGTACTCCGGAAAATGCCCGAACCTATCCTAAACCTTTCTGGTGTCCAAACATAACCTCCCAATATATCAATCTTCATGACTCGACCATTTTGAGACTCTTCGTAATGTCCTTGATCACATCTGGGACTCCGAACAACCTTCGGTACATCAAATCACATAACTCACAATACATATCGTCATCGAACGTTAAGCGTGAGGACCCTACGGGTTCGAGAACTATGTAGACATGACCGAGACTCATCTCCGGTCAATAACCAATAGTGGAATCTGGATGCTCATATTGGTTCCTACATATTCTACGAAGATCTTTACTGGTCAAACCGCATAACAACATACGTTGTTCCCTTTGTCATCGGTATGTTACTTGCCCGAGATTCAATCGTCGGTATCATCATACCTAGTTCAATCTCATTACCGGCAAGTCTCTTTACTCGTTCCGTAATGCATCATTCTGTAACTAACTCATTAGTCACATTGCTTACAAGGCTCATAGTGATGTGCATTACCGAGAGGGCCCAGAGATACCTCTCCGACAATCGGAGTGACAAATCCTAATCTCGATCTATGCCAACTCAACAAACACCATCGGAGACACCTGTAGAGCATCTTTATAATCACCCAGTTACGTGTGACGTTTGATAGCACACTAAGTGTTCCTCCGGTATTTGGGAGTTGCATAATCTCATAGTCATAGGAACATGTATAATTCATGAAGAAAGCAATAGCAAAAAACTAAACGATCATAGTGCTAAGCTAACGGATGGGTCATGTCAATCACATCATTCTCTAATGATGTGATCTCGTTAATCAAATGACAACTCATGTCTATGGTTAGTAAACTTAACCATCTATGATTAATGAAGCTAGTCAAGTAGAGGCATACTAGTGACACTCTGTTTGTCTATGTATTCACGCATGTACTAAGTTTCCGGTTAGTACAATTCTAGCATGAATAATAAACATTTATCATGATATAAGGAAATATAAATAACAACTTTATTATTGCCTCTAGGGCATATTTTCTTCAGTCTCCCACTTGCACTAGAGTCAATAATCTAGATTACAATGTAATGATTCTAACACCCATGGAGTCTTGGTGCTGATCATGTTTTGCTCGTGAGAGAGGCTTAGTCAACGGGTCTGCAACATTCAGATCTGTATGTATCTTGCAAATCTCTATGTCTCCCTCCTTGACTTGATCGCGGATGGAATTGAAGCATCTCTTGATGTGCTTGGTTCTCTTGTGAAATCTGGATTCTTTTCCAAAGGCAATTACACCAGTATTGTCACAAAAGATTTTCATTTGACCTGATGCACTTGGAATGACACCTAGATCGGATATGAACTCCTTCATCCAGACTCCTTCATTTGCTGCTTCCGAAGCAGCTATGTACTCCGCTTCACACGTAGATCCCGCCACTACACTCTGCTTGGAACTGCACCAACTTACAGCTCCTCCATTTAATAAAAATACATATCCGATCTGTGACTTTGAGTTATCCGGATCAGTGTCAAAACTTGCATCGACGTAACCATTTACGATGAGCTCTTTGTCGCCTCCATAAACGAGAAACATATCCTTAGTCCTTTTTAGGTATTTCAGGATGTTCTTGACCGCTGTCCAGTGATCCACTCCTGGATTACTTTGGTACCTCCCTGCTAAACTAATAGCAAGGCACACATCTAGTCTGGTACACATGATTGCATACATGATAGAACCTATGGCCGAAGCATAGGGAATGACTTTCATTTTCTCTCTATCTTCTGCATTGGTCGGGCATTGAGTCTGACTCAGCTTCACGCCTTGTAACACAGGCAAGAACCCTTTCTTTGCTTGATCCATTTTGAACTTCTTCAAAACTTTATCAAGGTATGTGCTTTGTGAAAGTCTAATTAAGTGTCCTTGATGCCCAATATATAAGCAGCTTCACTGAGGTCTTTCATTGAAAAATTCTTATTCAAGTATCTTTTAATGCTATTCAGAAATTCAGTATTATTTCCAATAAACAATATGTCATCCACATATAATATCAGAAATGCTACAGAGCTCCCACTTCTTTCTTGTAAATACAGGCTTCTCCAAAAGTCTGTATAAGACCATATGCTTTGATCACACTATCAAAGCATATATTCCAACTCGTTGATGCTTGCACCAGTCCATAAATGGATCGCTGGAGCTTACACACTTTGTTAGCACCTTTTGGATCGACAAAACCTTCTGGTTGCATCATATACAACTCTTCTTTAAGATATCCATTAAGAAATGCAGTTTTGACATCCATTTGCCAAATTTCATAATCATAAAATGCGGCAATTGCTAACATGATTCGGACGAACTTAACATCGCTACGGGTGAGAAGGTCTCATCGTAGTCAACTCCTTGAACTTGTCGAAAACATTTTACAACAAGTCAAGCTTTGTCGACAGTAACATTACTGTCAGCATCAGTCTTCTTCTTGAAGATCCATTTATTATCTATGGCTTGCCGATCATCGGGCAAGTCAACCAAAGTCCATACTTTGTTCTCATACATGGATCCCATCTCAGATTTCATGGCATCAAGACATTTCATGAAATCTGGGCTCATCATCGCTTCCTCATAGTTCGTAGGTTCGTCATGGTCAAGTAACATGACCTTGAGAATAGGATTACTGTACCACTCTGGTGCGGATCTTACTCTGGTTGACCTACGAGGTTCGGTAGTAACTTGATCAGAAGTTTCATGATCATCGTCCTTAGCTTCCTCACTAATTGGTATAGGAATCACTGGAACTGATTTCTATGATGAAGTACTTTCCAATAAGGGAGCAGGTACAATTACCTCATCAAGTTCTACTTTCCTCCCACTCACTTCTTTCGAGAGAAACTCCTTCTCTAGAAAGGATCCATTCTCAGGAACAAATATCTTGCCTTCGGATCTGTGATAGAAGGTGTACCAAACAGTCTCCTTTGGATATCCTATGAAGACATATTTCTCCGATTTGGGTTCGAGCTTATCAGGTTGAAGATTTTTCACATAAGCATAGCAGCCCCAAACTTTAAGAAATGACAACTTGGGTTTCTTGCCAAACCACTATTCATATGGTGTCGTCTCAACGGATTTCGATGGTGCCCTACTTAACGTGAATGCAGCCATCTCTAAAGCATAACCCCAAAATGATAGCGGTAAATCAGTAAGAGACATCATAGATCGCACCATATCTAATAAAGTGCGGTTAGGACGTTCGGATACACCATTATGCTATGGTGTTCCAGGTGGCGCAAGTTGCGAAACTATTCCGCATTGTTTCAAATGAAGACCAAACTCATAACTCAAATATTCACCTCCACGATCAGATCGTAGAAACTTAATTGTTTTTTACGATAATTTTCCACTTCACTCTGAAATTCTTTGAACTTTCCAAATGTTTCAGACTTATGTTTCATCAAGTAGACATACCCATATCTGCTCAAATCATCTGTGAAGGTCAGAAAATAATGATACCCACCACGAGCATCAACACTCATCGGACCACATACATCAGTATGTATTATTTCCAATAAGTCTGTTGCTCGTTCCATTGTTCCGGAGAATGGAGTCTTAGTCATCTTGCCCATGAGGCATGGTTCGCAAGCATCAAGTGATTCATAATAAAGTGTTTCCAAAATCCCATCAGCATGGAGTTTCTTCATGCGCTTTACACCAATAGGACCTAAACGGCAGTGCCACAAATAAGTTGCACTATCATTATTAAACTTATATCTTTTGGCTTCAATACTATGAATATGTGTATCACCACTATCAAGATTTAGTAAAAATAGACCACTCATCAAGGGTGCATGACCATAAAAGATATTACTCATATAAATAGGACAACCATTATTCTCTGATTTAAAAGAATAACCGTCTCACATCAAAAAAGATCTAGATATAAATGTTCATGCTTAACTCTAGCACCATATAATAATTATTTAGGTCTAAAGCTAATCCCGAAGGTAGATGTAGAGGTAGCGTGCCGAGGGCGATCACATCGACTTTGGAACCATTTCCCACGCGCATCGTTACCTCGTCCTTAGCCAATCTTCGCTTAATCTGTAGCCCCTGTTTCGACTTGCAAATATTAGCAACAGAACGAGTATCAAATACCCAGGCGCTACTGCGAGTATTAGTAAGGTACACATCAATAACATGCATATCAAATATACCTTTGACTTTGCCATCCTTCTTATCCCCCAAATACTTGGGGCAGTTTCGCTTCTAGTGACCGGTCCCTTTGCAGTAGAAGCACTTAGTCTCAGGCTTAGGTCCAGACTTGGGCTTCTTCACTTGAGCAGCAAGTTGCTTGTCGTTCTTCTTGAAGTTCCCCTTCTTCCCTTTGCCCTTCTTCTTGAAACTGGTGGTCTTGTTGACCATCAACACTTGATGCTCCTTCTTGATTTCTACCTCCGCAACCTTTAGCATCACGAAGAGCTCGGGAATTATCTTATCCATCCCTTGCATATTATAGTTCATCACGAAGCTTTTGTAGCTTGGTGGCAGCGATTGAAGAACTCTATCAATGACACTCTCAACCGGAATATTAACTCCCAGCTGAGTCAAGTGATTGTGGTACCCAGACATTCTGAGTATGTGCTCACTGGCAAAACTATTCTCCTCCATTTTGCAGCTGTAGAACTTATTGGAGACTTCATATCTCTCAATCCGGGCATTTGCTTGAAATATTAAGTTCAACTGCTAGAACATCTCATATGCTCCATGACGTTCAAAACGTCGTTGAAGTCTCGATTCTAAGCCGTAAAGCATGGCACACTAAACTGAAGGAAATATGCCCTAGAGGCAATAATAAAGTTATTATTTATTTCCTTATATCATGATAAATGTTTATTATTCATGCTAGAATTGCATTAACCAGAAACATAATACATGTGTGAATACATAGACAAACAGAGTGTCACTAGTATGCCTCCACTTGACTAGCTCGTTGATCAAAGATGGTTAAGTTTCCTAGCCATTGACATGGGTTGTCATTTGATTAACGGGATCATATCATTAGGAGAATGATGTGATTGACATGACCCATTCCGTTAGCTTAGGACATGATCGTTTAGTATGTTTCTATTGCTTTCTTCATGACTTATACATGTTCCTATGACTATGAGATTATGCAACTCCCGTTTACCGGAGGAACACTTTGTGTGCTACCAAACGTCACAACGTAACTGGGTGATTATAAAGGTGCTCTACAGGTGTCTCCGAAGGTACTTGTTGGGTTGGTGTATTTCGAGATTAGGATTTGTCACTTCGATTGTCGGAGAGGTATCTCTGGGCCCTCTCGGTAAGGCACATCACTTAAGCCTTGCAAGCATTGCAACTAATGAGTTAGTTGCGGGATGATGTATTACAGAACGAGTAAATAGAATTGCCGGTAACGAGATTGAACTAGGTATTGAGATACCGACGATCGAATCTCGGGCAAGTAACATACCGATGACAAAGGGAACAACGTATGTTGTTATGCGGTCTGACCGATAAAGATCTTTGTAGAATATGTAGGAGCCAATATGAGCATCCACGTTCCGCTATTGGTTATTGACCGGAGACGTGTCTCCGTCATGTCTACATAGTTCTCGAACCCGTAGGGTCCGCACACTTAACGTTACGATGACAGTTATATTATGAGTTTATATGTTTTCATGTACCGAAGGTTGTTCGGAGTCCCGGATGTGATCACGGACATGACGAGGAGTCTCGAAATGGTCGGGACATGAAGATTGATATATTGAAAGCCTATGTTTGGATATCGGAAGTGTTCCGGGTAAAATCGGGATTTTACCGGAGTACCGGGAGGTTACCGGAACCCCCCGGGAATCAAATTGGCCTTAGTGGGCCTAGGTGGAAGAGAGGAGAGGAGGCAAGGGCTGGCCGCACGCCCTTCCCCCCTAGTCCGAATAGGACAAGGAGAGGGGGGCGGCGCCCCCCTCCTTCCTTCTCCTCCACTCCTTCCCCCCAAGTTCTAATCCAACTAGGAAAAAGGAGGGGAGTCCTACTCCCGGTAGGAGTAGGACTCCTCCTGCGCGCCTCCTCCTATGGCCGGCCGCACCCCCCTTGATCCTTTATATACGGGGGCAAGGGGGCACCTCATGGACACAACAATTGATCATTGATCTCTTAGCCATGTGCGGTGCCCCCCTCCACCATAGTCCACCTCGATAATACTGTAGCGGTGCTTAGGCGGAGCCCTGCGTCGGTAGAACATCAACATCGTCACCACACCGTCGTGCTGACGAAAATCTCCCTCAACACTCGGCTGGATCAGAGTTCGAGGGACGTCATCGGGCTGAACGTGTGCTGAACTCGGAGGTGTCGTACGTTCGGTACTCACTACTAGGAAAATGCCTACTAATGGCGACCTAATTTGGCCATTAATGGCGCATTAGTGGTGCGCCATTAGTGCCATGCCATTAGTATATTTTACTAATGGCGCACCACTGGTGTGCCATTAGTATCTGGTATACTAATGGCGAAGCTCAGATGCGCCATTAGTATATACAACAGTGCGCCATTAGTATGCCTCCCAGGGGGCCATGTATACCCAGGTGCTTTGGCATACTAATGGCGCACAACAATAAGATGTGCCATTAGTAACTTCGGCATAATAATGGCACACTGTTTAATGAAGCGCCATTAGTATCCTTTGGCATACTAATGGCGCACTGTGATGTGATGCGCCATTAGTATGAATATTAGGTTTTTTTATTTTTTTTATTTTCTGTTTTTTGCACAGGTTACAAAATGTATAATTGGACAAAATATAGACAGCACACATCAACAACAGATTCATCGAATACAATAGAAGATTAGTCTCTGAATACAATTCATCATATTAGTCTCCGAATACAATTCATCATATTAGTCTCCGAATTGTAAAGACCGAACAAAGATAGAACATTATATTACAAGTCTCGAGACCGCGCGAGTTTTTCTTCACATTACAAGTCGATATCGATCATCTAAACTACCATCACATAGAAGAGAGCTGCGGTCATCACGATGAAACTCGTCTTCATCCGGTTCCTCCAACGCTCCCTCCCCTCTCCCGCTAGATAGCGGGTGTATCTAGATTCGGCCTCGGCCCTAGTGGTGTACCCTTTGTAACTGTTACCGCTGAATCGGTGAACCTGTCTTCGACACTCCTCCCAGTCTTCGTAGACTCCGGGAACCTTACCCTTGTACACGACATACGACGACATCGCTATGCACTAGCCAAACGAAACGTTAGTACCAATTCACAGACAATACATAAGCAATATAGAAGTATGCAACAGAACAATCGGAAGAGAAAAGCAAGGCATTAATAGCATCGATTACATCTAAGTTGAACGACTCTCGAAACCAAAGAGACATACTACAAGTTCATTAAAGTTTAATTACAACATGAGACAATCGATGTTTTAGAACTAGACACAGCATCACTGCTTTCGACTCGACTCAAGGGACCGAAGCGTGGATGAAGCCGCCGTCTATCATGGGAGTCATGAAATAACGGTCGTTGTCAGCTTGCATTTGTAGCATTGTGTCGATGTCACTGTTGGACGGTTGATTTCTGAGGTAGAACTGCCCCGAGGTACGAAGGACATCATGATGGATGATTTCCGCAAACTCCGACTCGATGCGAAAGAATTCTTGTCTGATGTCCGCGTCCTGGATTGCCGACACGCTCGCAGCCCAATCTTTGAGTTTACTCGGTAGCAGAAGTTGATGCTGGTCTCGTACGATCGCCCTCATGTGATGGATGGCGTAGTAGGCACCCTTCTGACCGCCAGGCGGCTGCTTGACGCAGTAGAACGTCGTATTGTGGGAGAACACGTGCTTGCCGTACTTACGAATAGGCCTGGTGAAGGTGCCTCCAGATTTGGCGTAGCCGGGGAGAACATCATCAAGAACCTTCTTGACATTTGTGTAGTCTACGTTCGACTGACGGTCCGGGTCGAAATACGTGGCCATGGAATATTTGGGGCTTAGGAGGATGAGCGTGCAATGTGTGTCACTGCAGAAAACACAGAATGTTAAAAGAAAAACGATCAAAATCTAAGAATTCATATGTTACGGGGCGGTTGAGGGGAGGACTTACTCGGGAAAGTAAGGCACGAGGAAGTTATCCTTATCTTGGTTTGCCAGAATGACGCCTTCGAGGTAAGAACTCGCGACTTGCCGGTCCCCAGCGCTGCCCAAGATCTTGGCACGCATGTAGAAGGGGTCGACTATCACGATGTCCGGGGTCTTGTCGCGAATGATCCGCATCTCCATACTCAGCGAAAATAGCTGAACAAAGGTGTAGTGCAGCAGATGAAGGTTCAACATAGCGTGGATGTCATCAAACCGCAGGACGATCGTACCCCCGATGGAGTTATCCATAAAGCCCTTGCCCTCTGGCACCTTGGCCGTGAAAACCGGGTATGCCACATCCTTCTCTCTGAGACGCCGCTTCTCCAAAGAAAGAACACTGTCGTGCAGACTCCGCATAGCACCGGTTGCAGCATCGAGCATATTTCTCGGTAGCATCGGCCTACCCGCCACATGCACCCTCCTCATTAAATCCTCAGGTGAAGGTGGCCTGTCCTGAGCACGGATCTTACTCGGTGCCGGCTGGCTCGCACCCTTGTTAGTCTTTCTTTTGCGTGCCTTCTTCTTCTCCTGTAATGGGACTGAGTTCTGCTCACAGACCGCCTTCTTGAGTGTGTTGGGGCTGATAATATTTTGCACCTCGCCTATCTGAGGCTCGGTGAAGTCGGCATCTAGAGGCGTCTCCTGAGAGCTGAACTGCAGACGACGCCTGTTGCAACTTGGCTTCTCCGCGGTACCAGCTAGATCGCGCACGTCTTTTGTTGGGTTGGGTTCTTGAGAAGGAGGCCCCATGAAGTTGCCACCGTACCCATGATCGGCAAAGTACTGATCGACGTTGCCAAATGTATCATCGTCGTCGTTGTTCTGATCCTGTGCCATATGCATGTTTGGATCCAGTGGCATAGGGATGTCAGGCACCGTCGCGGCGGTCTTGACATGGGGCCGACTTGGCGCCGGCACGACTGGCGGTGTTGTCTTTGGGGTGGTGTTCCTCGCCCCCAAACGAATCTGGCTCTTCGGCCAAAGCAGGGGCGAGCTCAGGCAGGCGCTGAGGGTCATCACGTCATCATCGACGGCCCCGACGGGTCGAATCGGAGGCAACAACTCGTCGCAGCCTGGCAGCACCCGAACCAGTTGAACCCTAAACAAGTTGGGTGGCATCTGGGTACCATGGAACAAGGGGTTTCCCGGTTGAATGATTTTGCCCTTGGCGACATCGACCAACTCGTTGTTCACGAAGTGCAGGAGAGTGCACGGAATGTCGGCGGCGCCCTGCGAAAATAGGTAGGGCGTCAGGGATGCCCAGTCAAAGGCAAGGAGATGAAGTCCTCGGCCGAGAGAGGCTTAATTAGTTACCGTGATGATGGCGTCGAGCTCGGCTAATGTCGAGGCACCATCAGAGTCCACTTTAGTAACTTCCTCCTTGAGGGTGCGGAGCACGGTCGGGCGCCGGTCCTTCCGTTGCCTCTTCGGTTGGCTGCCATCTGTGCGTGCGCCGCCATCATCAGTGGTGGCATCCTCGGCGGCACCATCAGTGGTGGCATCTGTGGGGTCATCCTCGGCGGCACCATCAGTGGTGTCAGGATCGGTGGGGAAGGCGGCGTCCTCATACAAGTGAGGTTGTTCCTCCATCTCCTGGGATAGCTCCCAGAATGCCTTGCCGCCCGAACCCCCGGCCTCATCGTTGTTGGCCATGTTTCTCTCTAAATAGGAACAAAGTTTGGTCAAAAAGTTGGTTATTGTCAAGGAACAAGATCATGGCCTCATCATTTAGGGTTTGTCGACACCGAGGCATCCTAAAAGCTAGGCTTTTATCATTGAGGGGTTTTCGACGCCGAGGCACCCTAAAAGCCTAAGCTTTCATCATTTCGGTTTTTATCGACACCGAGGCACCCTAAAAGCCAAGGTTGTATAATTAATGGTTTGTCGACACCCATGCATTAGTCACAAGTACCCCATATGTCCTATTTTTAGCAAAGTCATGCTAAAATTCACGGAAAATTTCAGCATGACCTTTGCTGAAAATAGGACATATGGAGTACCCGAATTTGCCGGAACGGAAGTTAATCGACATTCCAGCAAACTCAAGGGCCTCTCGGGTGGACAAGGCAAAAAAGGCCTCCATCACAACATGGAAAATACATTGGCATGTGAAGAGGTGAAACAATTTTGCATCTCCAAGCAGTATCATTCAACATTTTGGACAAACCACTACAAGCAATACTGGATCAGATACAAGAAGAATGTGAGAAAATGCAGACAAATACTAACAGATTGAGGTGTTTAACTTGTGGTGCTCTTTGTGCTATTAACATTTCAAGTCAAAACTTTTTCTGGTTAGTAAGTGTTTCTTGAGCATATGTATGTAGTAAGTGTTTCTGCTCTCAGTGTTTCAGAACACATATTTTAGCTACCTAGTACCAGTGCTATTACCCAGCAGTTAATTAGCTTTTGCTTTTAATATTAACCTAAGGAAAATGAATAGTTAGGTTAATTACCCACTGTTAGTTATTCAGTCTGATGCTTGTTCTACACTTTGATGCAAATTAGTATATAGAAGAAGCTATTTACTAGCAGTACCATATATAAAAGACATTCAGTCTGATGCTATTTACTAGCAGTACTAGCAGTTTTTTTTTCTTCTTCAATAACTGTATTGTCCATCAGACTGTATTGGCCATATATAAAAGACATTCAGTCTGATGCTATTTACTAGCAGTAGCAGCAGTTTTTTTCTTCTTCATTAACTGTACTAGCAGTTTTTTTCTTCTTCATTAACTGTATTAGCTATTTACTAGCAGTACTAGCACTTGGATCATATGCTAATGCTACATTGATACATCATCATGCTGGGTAATATTAAACCCAAGCAACTTTATAATCAACCCAAGATACATCAACTACTGCACTGTCCTGCCTAATAAAAACAGTCATGCCAGCATATAGTATATAATCAACCCAAGCAACTTTATAATCAACCCAAGAAATTCAACCAATTTTGGGTCAATGTGGGTAACATGGTTTGCAACCGAACCAATTTTGGGCTTGTTTGACTTTGCTGCCACTGGAGAAGGCGCATTGCATACTGAGAGGTGGTCGAGGAAGGCGAGCATGACCACGTCGTCGCCGGTGACGATCTTCTCGGCCTCGTCGATGGCCGTGAGGTTCTGCACCGCAGGGCCCAGCTTCTTGCCGATCCAAGCGACAATGGCGTCCCTGCAGCAAAGCAAAAACAAAATTCTCAGCAGCTGCGGAGCGGGAACAGGGAGGGAATTGGGGATCTGCAGAAATTGCTCACTTGGTCCTCTCGCCGGGGTAGTCCCTGGGCACGCCGTCGATGAAGAAGAGGAGGGTGGGGTAGCCCTGCACGCTGTGCGCCCGCGCCAGGTCGTGCTCCTCGGTGGCGTCCACCTTGGCCAGCGCCACATCGACACCCTGCTCGGCGAGGTGCGCCGCGGCGGCGGCGTAGTGAAGGAAATATGCCCTAGAGGCAATAATAAAGTTATTATTTATTTCCTTAAATCATGATAAGTGTTTATTATTCATGCTAGAATTGTATTAACCGGAACATAATACATGTGTGAATACATAGACAAAACAGAGTGTCACTAGTATGCCTCTACTAGACTAGCTCGTTAATCAAAGATGGTTATGTTTTCTAACCATGAACAAAGAGTTGTTATTTGATTAACGAGGTCACATCATTAGTTGAATGATCTGATTGACATGACCCATTCCATTAGCTTAGCACCCGATCGTTTAGTATGTTGCTATTGCTTTCTTCATGACTTATACATGTTCCTATGACTATGAGATTATGTAGCTCCCGTTTACTGGAGGAACACTTTGGGTACTACCAAACGTCACAACGCAACTGGGTGATTATAAAGGAGTACTACAGGTGGCTCCAAAGGTAGATGTTGGGTTGGCATATTTCGAGATTAGGATTTGTCACTCCGATTGTCGGAGAGGTATCTCTGGGCCCTCTCGGTAATGCACATCACATAAGCCTTGCAAGCACTGCAACTAATATGTTAGTTGTTAGATGATGTATTACGGAACGAGTAAAGAGACTTGCTAGTAACGAGATTGAACTAGGTATTGGATACCGACGATCGAATCTCGGGCAAGTAACATATCGATGACAAAGGGAACAACGTATGTTGTTATGCGGTCTGACCGATAAAGATCTTCGTAGAATATGTAGGAGCCAATATGGGCATCCAGGTCCCGCTATTGGTTATTGACCGGAGACGTGTCTCGGTCATGTCTACATTGTTCTCGAACCGTAGGGTCCGCACGCTTAACGTTACGATGACAGTAATTATGAGTTTATGCATTTTGATGTACCGAAGTTAGTTCGGAGTCCCGGATGTGATCACGGACATGACGAGGAGTCTCGAAATGGTCGAGACATAAAGATTGATATATTGGAAGCCTATATTTGGACATCGGAATTGTTCCGGGTGAAATCGGCATTTTACCGAAGTACCGGGGGGGTTACCGGAACCCCCCGGGGGGTTATTGGGCCAACATGGGCCTTAAGGGAGAAGAGGAGAGGAGGCAAGAGGTGGCCGCGCGCCCCTCCCCTTCCTAGTCCGAATAGGACAAGGGAAGGGGGCCGGCGCCCCCCCTTTCCTTCCTCTCTTCCTCCTATTCTCCCCCTTCTCTCCTAGTCCAACTAGGAGTCCTACTCCCGGTGGGAGTAGGACTCCCCTTGGCGCGCCACACCTTGGCCGGCCGCCTCCTCCCCTTGCTCCTTTATATACGGGGGCAGGGGGCACCCCATAGACACACAAGTTGATCCTTGAGATTGTTCCTTAGCCGTGTGCGGTGCCCCCTGCCACCATATTCCACCTCGATCATATCGTTGCAGTGCTTAGGCGAAGCCCTACGTTGGTAGAACATCAAGATCGTCACCACGCCGTCGTGCTGACGGAACTCCTCCCTGAAGCTTTGCTGGATCGGAGCCCGGGGATCGTCATCGAGCTGTACGTGTGCTAAGAACTCGGAGGTGCCGGAGTAACGGTGCTTGGATCGGTCGGATCGGGAAGAAGACGTACGACTACTTCCTCTATGTTGTGTCAACACTTCCGTTGCGATCTACAAGGGTACGTAGATCAGACTCTCCCCCTCGTTGCTATGCATCACCATGATCTTGCGTGTGCGTAGGAATTTTTTTGAAATTACTACGTTCCCCAACAGTGGTATCAGAGCCAGGTTTTATGGTTTGATGTTATTTGCACGAGTAGAACACAAGTGAGTTGTGGGCGATACAAGTCATACTGCCTACCAGCATGTCATACTTTGGTTCGGCGGTATTGTTGGACGAGACGACCCGGACCAACATTACGCGTACGCTTACGCGAGACCGGTTCCCTCAATGTGCTTTGCACATAGATGGCTTGCGGGCGACTGTCTCTCCAACTTTAGTTGAACCGAGTGTGACTACGCCCGGTCCTTGAGAAGGTTAAAACGGAGTCTATTTGACAAACTATCGTTGTGGTTTCGATGCGTAGGTAAGATGAGTTCTTGCTTAAAGCCCGTAGCAGCCACGTAAAACTTGCAACAACAAAGTAGAGGACGTCTAACTTGTTTTTGCAGGGCATGTTGTGATGTGATATGGTCAAGGCATGATGCTAAATTTTATTGTATGAGATGATCATGTTTTGTAACCGAGTTATCGGCAACTGGCAGGAGCCATATGGTTGTCGCTTTATTGTATGCAATGCAATCGCGATGTAATGCTTTACTTTATTACTAAGCGGTAGTGATAGTCGTGGAAGCATAAGATTGGCGAGACGACAACGATGCTACGATGGAGATCAAGGTGTCACGCCGGTGACGATGGTGATCATGACGGTGCTTCGGAGATGGAGATCACAAGCACAAGATGATGATGGCCATATCATATCACTTATATTGATTGCATGTGATGTTTATCTTTTTATGCATCTTATCTTGCTTTGATTGACGGTAGCATTATAAGATGATCTCTCACTAAATTATCAAGAAGTGTTCTCCCTGAGTATGCACCGTTGCCAAAGTTCGTCGTGCCCAGAAGCCACGTGATGATCGGGTGTGATAAGCTCTACGTCCAAATACAATGGGTGCAAAACAGTTGCACACGCGGAATACTCAGGTTATACTTGACGAGCCAAGCATATACAGATATGGCCTCGGAACACGGAGACCGAAAGGTCGATCGTGAATCATATAGTAGATATGATCAACATAACAATGTTCACCATTGAAAACTACTCCATCTCACGTGATGATCGGTTATGGTTTAGTTGATTTGGATCACGTGATCACTTAGAGGATTAGAGGGATGTCTATCTAAGTGGGAGTTCTTAAGTAATTTGATTAACTGAACTTAAACTTATCATGAACTTAGTACCTGATAGTATCTTGCTTGTTTATGTTGATTGTAGATAGATGGCTCGTGCTGTTGTTCCGTTGAATTTTAATGCGTTCCTTGAGAAAGCAAAGTTGAAAGATGATGGTAGCAATTACACGGACTGGGTCCGTAACTTGAGGATTATCCTCATTGCTGCACAGAAGAATTACATCCTGGAAGCACCGCTGGGTGCCAGGCCTGCTGCTGGAGCAACACCAGATGTTATGAACGTCTGGCAGAGCAAAGCTGATGACTACTCAATAGTTCAGTGTGCCATGCTTTACGGCTTAGAATCGGGACTTCAACGACGTTTTGAACGTCATGGAGCATATGAGATGTTCCAGGAGTTGAAGTTAATATTTCAAGCAAATGCCCGGATTGAGAGATATGAAGTCTCCAATAAGTTCTATAGCTGCAAGATGGAGGAGAACAGTTCTGTCAGTGAGCATATACTCAAAATGTCTGGGTATAATAATCACTTGATTCAATTGGGAGTTAATCTTCTGGATGATTGCGTCATTGACAGAATTCTCCAATCACTGCCACCAAGCTACAAGAGCTTCGTGATGAACTATAATATGCAAGGGATGAACAAGACTATTCCCGAGCTCTTCGCAATGCTAAAAGCTGCGGAAGTAGAAATCAAGAAGGAGCATCAAGTGTTGATGGTTAACGAAACCACTAGTTTCAAGAAAAGGGGCAAAGGGAAGAAGAAGGGGAACTTCAAGAAGAACGGCAAGCAAGTTGCTGCTCAAGAGAAGAAACCCAAGTCTGGACCGAAGCCTGAAACTGAGTGCTTCTATTGCAAGCAGACTGGTCACTGGAAGCGGAACTGCCCCAAGTATTTGGCAGATAAGAAGGATGGCAAGGTGAACAAAGGTATATGTGATATACATGTTATTGATGTGTACCTTACTAGAGCTCGCAGTAGCACCTGGGTATTTGATACTGGTTCTGTTGCTAATATTTGCAACTCGAAA
This sequence comes from Triticum monococcum, assembly GCA_034509565.1. Lineage (NCBI taxonomy): Eukaryota > Viridiplantae > Streptophyta > Magnoliopsida > Poales > Poaceae > Triticum > Triticum monococcum. The sequence goes on along the minus strand of CM067845.1, from coordinate 496,235,825 downwards.
CAGGGACTACGGAATAAGCGGACACTAGCAAAGGACGAGGTGACGATGCGCGTGGAAAATGGTTCCAAAGTCGATGTGATCGCGGTCGGCACGCTACCTCTACATCTACCTTCGGGATTAATATTAGACCTAAATAATTGTTATTTGGTGCCAGCGTTGAGCATGAACATTATATCTGGATCTTGTTTAATGCAAGACGGTTATTCATTTAAATCAGAGAATAATGGTTGTTCTATTTATATGAGTAATATCTTTTATGGTCATGCACCTTTGAAGAGTGGTCTATTTTTGATGAATCTCGATAGTAGTGATACACATATTCATAATGTTGAAGCCAAAAGATGCAGAGTTGATAATGAAAGTGCAACTTATTTGTGGCACTGTCGTTTAGGTCATATCGGTGTAAAGCACATGAAGAAACTCCATACTAATGGACTTTTGGAACCACTTGATTATGAATCACTTGGTACTTGCGAACCGTGCCTCATGGGCAAGATGACTAAAACACCGTTCTCCGGTACTATGGAGAGAGCAACAGATTTATTGGAAATCATACATACCGATGTATGTGGTCCGATGAATATTGAGGCTCGCGGCGGATATCGTTATTTTCTCACCTTCACAGATGACTTTAGCAGATATGGGTATATCTACTTAATGAAACACAAGTCTGAAACATTTGAAAAGTTCAAAGAATTTCAGAGTGAAGTTGAAAATCATCGTAACAAGATAATAAAGTTTCTACGATCTGATCGTGGAGGAGAATATTTGAGTTACGAGTTTGGTGTACATTTGAAAAATTGTGGAATAGTTTCGCAACTCACGCCACCCGGAACACCACAACGTAATGGTGTGTCCGAACGTCGTAATCATACTTTACTATATATGGTGCGATCTATGATGTCTCTTACTGATTTACCGCTATCGTTTTGGGGATACGCTCTAGAGACGGCCGCATTCACGTTAAACAGGGCACCATCAAAATCCGTTGAGACGACACCTTATGAACTATGGTTTGGCAAGAAACCAAAGTTGTCGTTTCTTAAAGTTTGGGGCTGCGATGCTTATGTGAAAAAGCTTCAACCTGATAAGCTCGAACCCAAAACGGAGAAATGTGTCTTCATAGGATATCCAAAGGAAACGATTGGATACACCTTCTATCACAGATCCGAAGGCAAGACTTTTGTTGCTAAGTTCAGAAACTTTCTAGAGAAGGAGTTTCTCTTGAAAGAAGTGAGTGGGAGGAAAGTAGAAATTGACGAGGTAACTGTACCTGCTCCCTTATTGGAAAGTGGTACATCACAGAAAACCGTTTCTGAGACACCTACACCAATAAGTGAGGAAGCTAATGATGATGATCATGAAACTTAGATCAAGATACTACTGAACCTCGTAGGTCAACCAGAGCGAGATCCGTGCCAGAGTGGTACGGTAATCCTGTTCTGGAGGTCATGCTACTAGATCATGATGAACCTACAAACTATGAAGAAGCGATGGTGAGCCCAGATTCCGCAAAGTGGCTTGAAGCCATGAAATCTGAGATGGGATCCATGTATGAGAACAAAGTATGGACTTTGGTTGACTTGCCCGATGATCGGCAAGCAATTGAGAATAAATGGATCTTTAAGAAGAAGACTGACGCTGATGGTAATGTTACTGTCTACAAAGCTCGACTTGTCGCAAAAGGTTTTCGACAAGTTCAAGGGATTAACTACGATGAGACGTTCTCACCCGTAGTGATGCTTAAGTCTGTCCGAATCATGTTAGCAATTGCCGCATTTTATGATTATGAAATTTGGCAGATGGATGTCAAAACTGCATTCCTGAATGGATTTCTGGAAGAAGAGTTGTATATGATGCAACCGGAAGGTTTTGTCGATCCAAAGGGAGCTAACAAAGTGTGCAAGCTCCAGCGATCCATTTATGGACTGGTGCAAGCCTCTCGGAGTTGGAATAAATGTTTTGATAGTGTGATCAAAGCATTTGGTTTTATACAGACTTTTGGAGAAGCCTGTATTTACAAGAAAGTGAGTGGGAGCTCTGTAGCATTTCTAATATTATATGTGGATGACATATTACTGATTGGAAATGATATAGAATTTCTGGATAGCATAAAGGGATACTTGAATAAAAGTTTTTCAATGAAAGACCTCGGTGAAGCTGCTTACATATTAGGCATAAAGATCTATAGAGATAGATCAAGACGCTTAATTGGACTTTCACAAAGCACATACCTTGACAAGATTTTGAAGAAGTTCAAAATGGATCAAGCAAACAAAGGGTTCTTGCCTGTGTTACAAGGTGTGAGATTGAGTAAGACTCAAAGCCCGACCACTGCAGAAGATAGAGAGAAAATGAAAGATGTTCCCTATGCTTCAGCCATAGGCTCTATCATGTATGCAATGCTGTGTACCAGACCTGATGTGTGCCTTGCTATAAGTTTAGCAGGGAGGTACCAAAGTAATCCAGGAGTGGATCACTGGACAACGGTCAAGAACATCCTGAAATACCTGAAAAGGACTAAGGATATGTTTCTCGTATATGGAGGTGACAAAGAGCTCACCGTAAGAGGTTACGTTGATGCAAGCTTTGACACTGATAACGGTGGAGCTGTCAGTTGGTGCAGTTCTAAACAAAGCGTCATAGCAGGATCTACATGTGAAGCGGAGTACATAGCTGCTTCGGAAGCAGCGAACGAAGGAGTCTGGATGAAGGAGTTCATATCCGATCTAGGTGTCATACCTAGTGCATCGGGTCCAATGAAAATCTTTTGTGACAATACTGGTGCAATTGCCTTGGCAAAGGAATCCAGATTTCACAAAAGGACCAAACACATCAAGAGACGCTTCAACTCCATCCGAGATCTAGTCCAGGTGGGAGACATAGAGATTTGCAAGATACATACGGATCTGAATGTTGCAGACCCGTTGACTAAGCCTCTTCCACGAGCAAAACATGATCAGCACCAAGGCTCCATGGGTGTTAGAATCATTACTGTGTAATCAAGATTATTGACTCTAGTGCAAGTGGGAGACTGAAGGAAATATGCCCTAGAGGCAATAATAAAGTTATTATTTATTTCCTTAAATCATGATAAGTGTTTATTATTCATGCTAGAATTGTATTAACCGGAAACATAATACATGTGTGAATACATAGACAAAACAGAGTGTCACTAGTATGCCTCTACTAGACTAGCTCGTTAATCAAAGATGGTTATGTTTTCTAACCATGAACAAAGAGTTGTTATTTGATTAACAAGGTCACATCATTAGTTGAATGATCTGATTGACATGACCCATTCCATTAGCTTAGCACCCGATCGTTTAGTATGTTGCTATTGCTTTCTTCATGACTTATACATGTTCCTATGACTATGAGATTATGCAGCTCCCGTTTACTGGAGGAACACTTTGGGTACTACCAAACATCACAACGTAACTGGGTGATTATAAAGGAGTACTACAGGTGGCTCCAAAGGTAGATGTTGGGTTGGCGTATTTCGAGATTAGGATTTGTCACTCCGATTGTCGGAGAGGTATCTCTGGGCCCTCTCGGTAATGCACATCACATAAACCTTGCAAGCACTGCAACTAATATGTTAGTTGTTAGATGATGTATTACGGAACGAGTAAAGAGACTTGCCAGTAACGAGATTGAACTAGGTATTGGATACCGACGATCGAATCTCGGGCAAGTAACATACTGATGACAAAGGGAACAACGTATGTTGTTATGCGGTCTGACCGATAAAGATCTTCGTAGAATATGTAGGAGCCAATATGGGCATCCAGGTCCCGCTATTGGTTATTGACCGAAGACGTGTCTCGGTCATGTCTACATTGTTCTCGAACCGTAGGGTCCGCACGCTTAACGTTACGATGACAGTAATTATGAGTTTATGCATTTTGATGTACCGAAGTTAGTTCGGAGTCCCGGATGTGATCACGGACATGACAAGGAGTCTCGAAATGGTCGAGACATAAAGATTGATATATTGGAAGCCTATATTTGGACATCGGAATTGTTCCGGGTGAAATCGGCATTTTACCGAAGTACCGGGGGGGGGGGGGGGGGGGGTTACCGGAACCCCCCGGGGGTTATTGGGCCAACATGGGCCTTAAGGGAGAAGAGGAGAGGAGGCAAGAGGTGGCTGCGCGCCCCTCCCCTTCCTAGTCCGAATAAGACAAGGGAAGGGGGCCGGCGCCCCCCCTTTCCTTCCTCTCTTCCTCCTATTCTCCCCCTTCTCTCCTAGTCCAACTAGGAGTCCTACTACCGATGGGAGTAGGACTCCCCATGGCGCGCCACACCTTGGCCGGCCGCCTCCTCCCCTTGCTCCTTTATATACGGGGGCAGGGGGCACCCCATAGACACACAAGTTGATCCTTGAGATCGTTCCTTAGCCGTGTGCGGTGCCCCCTGCCACCATATTCCACCTCGATCATATCGTTGTAGTGCTTAGGCGAAGCCCTGCGTTGGTAGAACATCAAGATCGTCACCACGCCGTCGTGCTGACGGAACTCCTCCCCGAAGCTTTGCTGGATCGAAGCCCAGGGATCGTCATCGAGCTGTACGTGTGCTAAGAACTCGGAGGTGCCGGAGTAACGGTGCTTGGATCGGTCGGATCGGGAAGAAGACGTACGACTACTTCCTCTATGTTGTGTCAACGCTTCCATTGCGATCTACAAGGGTACGTAGATCAGACTCTCCCCCTCGTTGCTATGCATCACCATGATCTTGCGTGTGCGTGGAATTTTTTTGAAATTACTACGTTCCCCAACACGTAGTGGGGCGCGAGTGCGTGGCGTCGAGGCGGCGGGGCAGCGGCGTCGGGGCGGCGTCGAGGCGGCGGGGCAGCGGCGTCGAGGCGTCGAGGTGGCGTCGAGGCGGCGTCGGGGCGTCGAGGCGGCGTCGCGGCGGCGTCGGGGCGGCGTCGAGGCGGCGGGGCAGCTGCGTCAGGAGAGGAGAGGGGAAGGGGATCGAGGGCGAGGGCGAGGGAGAGAGAGGGGATAGGTTTGGGCCGGGGAGGAAATATGGATGGAGGTGACACAATACTAATGGCACACCACCCCTCGGTGTGCCATAAGTACATCCATACTAATGGCGCACCTCACCCTGGTGCGCCATTAGTATTTTTTTTTGATTTCTGCTCGAGCCAACAGGTTATCTACCACCTGACCTGATCCACATCAAGTTCCCTCTACTAGCTCGACTGGTCAGGAACCAGTTCTCACACCAGGAGGTCCTGTGTTCAATTCCCAGGCTCCACAATTTTTTTATGCATTTAAAATGCTGTTTGATACTTATTTGTGTTTAAATATGTTCAAACTTGTTTAAATCATAACAGTAATATTTTTTTATAAGACAGTAATAATTTTTTTTAAAATATCATCAAACAGTAATGCCGGTGGAGTGGGGGAGGGTGCGGGGGGTCGGCGGCGGCGGTTGAGTAGGGGAATCGAGGGTGCGGGGGGTCGGCGGCGGCGGCCGGTGGACCGGGGGGTGCTCGGCGGCGAGGGGGACCGGATCTGGCGAGGTGGGATAGCGATCGAGATGGAGGGGGATCGAGATCGAGTGTCCATGAAATTTAAAAATATTCATGATAGTTCAAAAAGTGCCCATGAAATACAATCGACCTTAGCTAGCTATCTGTTCATAATCTTCTTGCCCTTCTTTTTCGCAAATGGAGTTCTTCTGTGGAACGGACGTCCTTTAGGTAGGGTGGTCCTGCTTCTTCTTGTGGTGTATGCTGCTACTTCATCGTCGTCGTCATGTTCGATCCTCGGGTCGCCGTACTTGTCGAAGTCTTGCTCATTGGCTACTCCATCCATTTCGATGATCTTCCTTTTGCCTCTCCTCACGACAACACGACTGGGCTTTGACGGGTCGGTAATGAAGAAGCATTGGTCCACTTGGGAAGCCAGTACCCATGGCTCATTTTTCGCGGTGACGTTTGCGCCCGCGGTCTTGGATTTGGCTTCGGGTATAACCATGGTGGTGAAATACCGGTCTTCTTTTTATGCATTTAAAATGCTGTTTGATACTTATTTGTGTTTAAATATGTTCAAACTTGTTTAAATCATAACAGTAATATTTTTTTATAAGACAGTAATAATTTTTTTTTAAAATATCATCAAACAGTAATGTCGGTGGAGCGGGGGAGGGTGCGGGGGGTCGGCGGCGGCGGTTGAGTAGGGGAGGGGTGCGGGGGGTCGGCGGCGGCGGTTGAGTAGGGGAATCGAGGGTGCGGGGGGTCGGCAGCGGCGGCCGGTGGACCGGGGGGTGCTCGGCGGCGAGGGGGACCGGATCTGGTGAGGTGGGATAGCGATCGAGATGGAGGGGGATCGAGATCGAGTGTCCATGAAATTTAAAAATATTCATGATAGTTCAAAAAGTGCCCATGAAATACAATCGATCTTAGCTAGCTATCTGTTCACAATCTTCTTGCCCTTCTTTTTCGCAAATGGAGTTCTTCTGTGGAACGGACGTCCTTTAGGTAGGGTGGTCCTGCTTCTTCTTGTGGTGTATGCTGCTACTTCATCGTCGTCGTCATGTTCGATCCTCGAGTCGCCGTACTTGTCGAAGTCTTGCTCATTGGCTACTCCATCCATTCCGATGATCTTCCTTTTGCCTCTCCTCACGGCAACACGACTGGGCTTTGACGGGTCGGTAATGAAGAAGCATTGGTCCACTTCGGAAGCCAGTACCCATGGCTCATTTTTCGCAGTGACGTTTGCGCCCGCGGTCTTGGATTTGGCTTCGGGTATAACCTTGGTGGTGAAATACCGGTCTTCTTTTAGGACGCTCTTAGCCCATCTGACACGGAACATCGGGACCTTCTCTCCAGTGTAGCTCAGCTCCCAGATCTCCTCGATCCTTCCGTAGTATCTGTCCTTGTCGTTACCGGTGTAGGATTCCATCGTTACCCCGGAGTTCTAATAACCATCGCTCTTCATCTCCTTGGCCTCGGTGTAGAATGTGTAGCCGTTGATATCGTACGCCTCATAGGTCATCAGGTTGTGCTCGGCGCCCTGTGACAAGGCGAATATGAGTTGTTCTTCCGCGGAAGAATCCTCATGTAAAGGGTACGACAGAAGCTTCTGCTTGAACCAACGCGTGAAACATGAGTTGTGCTCTTTGAGTATATCTCCGTCCGTCCTCTGTTGGCCTCGGTCATTGTACGTCTTCTTAATAAAGGTTTTGTGCTCTACCACCCAAGGATCGACCACGTCTATGTGTTGTAGCGCGACTAGGTTTGTTCTTTCAAAGTCGGGGAGTTGACCCTCGAAGTCGACATGCATTTCGCGGCGACCCTCACGGTGAGCCCATCCAACGAGCCTGCCGAGGTGCCTGTTGACGGGAAGACCAATGGGGTTCTCGATGCCTAGATAATTCGTGCAGTAGGAGATGCACTCTTCAGTCAGAAAGCCCCTGGCTATGCTTCCCTCTGGACGTGACATGTTGCGAACGTATCCTTTGATGACACCATTCATCCTTTCGAACGGCATCATGCTGTGCAGGAACGTCGGCCCGAGTTGGATGATATCCTCCACTATATGGACCAGCAGATGCACCATAACGTCGAAGAATGCGGGCGGGAAGTACATCTCAAGCTCGCATAGTATCACCACGATCTCTTCCTGTAGCCTTCTGAGTTGCCTCACGCCAATCGACTTCTGAGAGATGACGTCGAAAAAGTTGCATAGGCCAAATAGCGTTTCACGGACGTGCGCGTCCATGATCCCATGGATTGCAACTGGAAGTATCTGCGTCATCAGCACGTGACAGTCGTGAGACTTCATCCCGCTGAACTTCTGCTTCGCTGGGTCTAGGTATCTGCTTATCTTCCCCGCGTAACCGTAAGGAAGTTTTACTCCTAGGAGGCAGGTGAAAAACTTCTCGATCTCCTCCTGACTTAGAGTGAAGCACGCGGGAGGGTAGTCATTTCCGGTCTTCTTGCCTTTGCGACGACTTTCTGTGTCCTACTTCGCCTCATCATCATCATCATCATCATATATAGCGTGAAGCTTCTGCCTGATGCCCATTGATTTCAAGTCTTCCCTTGCTTTCGGCCCATCTTTGGTCCTCTCTGGCATGTTGAGCAGGGTACCAAGCAGACTCTCGCACACGTTCTTCGTGATATGCATGACATCAAGGCTGTGAGGCACAAGGTGGATCTTCCAGTACGGCAAGTCCCAGAAAACAGACCTCGTTTTCCATACCTTCAGCAGCGGCTCTGGCGCATTTCGCTTCTTTCCTGGCTCTGGCGCCTTTTTCTTCTTTCCCGGCAGTGGGCAGTCTTTCCAATTTTTCAACAGCTTGTCTATTTCCTCGCCGCTCCTCGTACACGGGCGTTTTCGGGGTTTGGTTTCACCATCGAACAGATCCTTGCGTTTCCTCCACGGGTCATCGTCGCGAAGCCACCTTCGATGTCCCATGAAGACGGTTTTCGAAGACCCGGGATCTCTATCTAGCTGGCGATACGTTGTGTCATCCATGCACCTTACGCATCCAGAAAATCCATGGACTACCTGCCCCGCGAGATATCTGTAACCGAGATAGTCGTGCACCGTCGTGAGCAGTGCGGCTCTCATAGGGAAATATTCTTTCTCTGCGGCGTCCCACGTATTGGCTGGCGTTTTCCACAGTGTGTCTAGCTCCTCCTTCAGCAGCCCCAGATACAGATTGATGTCGTTCCCTGGTTGTTTCGGCCCTTCAATTAGCATACTCATGTGAATGTACTTCCTCTTCATGCACAATCAGGGGGGAAGGTTGTACATCCACACAAACACAGGCCAGGTGCTATGTGTGCTTCTCTGGCTGCCAAACGGATTGACTCCATCGGTGCTCGTGCCCAACACGATGTTCCTTGGATCCTTCCCAAATTCTGGGTATTCGAAGTTCAACGCTTGCCACTGGCTCGCATCCTTAGGGTGACTCAGCATCTTGTCTTTTTTATCTATCTCCGGATCATTTGCGTCATCTTCTCGCTTCTTCTCCTTCCTATCCGCGTGCCAACGCAGGAGCTTTGCTACCTTAGGGTCCGCGAAATACCGCTGTAGACGAGGAGTGATCGGAAAGTACCACACCACTTTTCGAGGAGCTTTCTTCCTCTTCTTGTATCGAGTGACGCCGCACACCGGACATATGGTAGACTCCGCGTGCTCGTCCCGATAAATGATGCAATTGATCATGCACACATGGTATTTCACGTGCGGTAAATCCGGAGGACACACGATTTTCTTCGCCTCCTCCAAACTGGTTGGGCACTTGTTCCCCTTGGGAAGACGTTCGTGCCAGAATGACATGTTCTCGTCGAAGTATGCGTCGGTCATTTTGTGTTTTACCTTCATCTCCAGAGCCATGAGCGTTACTTTCAGGCGGGTATCCTCGGGCCTGCATCCTTCATACAATGGAGTAACCACGTCTAACTCAAGTTGATCCATCTTGGCTTTCTCTCGGGCGGCAGCTCTTGCGTTTTCCGTCTGCTTGAGAAGCATCTCTTGAATATGAGGGTCCTGCACCCAGCCCATCGATGGTCTAGCGTCGTCTGCTCTGCCGGCATCATCATCTTCATGATCATGCCCGTCGTCTGCTCCGGCATCTTCCTCATCATCATGTCCTGCATCTTCTACATGATGACTGTGTACAACATCACCGTCATGATCATCTCCTGGGGATTCTTCGTCTTCTCGCCCGCCCGAGCCACGGTGGTTGTCTTGCTGCCCTTCCTCATTTCTTGCCCGGCCCCCATGGATGACTTCGTAGTCATCTTCATCACCCTGCCACCGATAGCCATCCATGAAACCACGCAAGAGCAGGTGGTCCCGCACCTGCCCGGAATCCGGGTCCGCAATAAGGCTCTTCAGCTTGCATCTTCGACACGGACATCGTATCTCCGTCTCATTCTTTTGAAGCATCTCGGCCTTCGCGGACCTCAAACACCTATTCATGATGCCTTCGGTCATCGTGCGGACCATGGTCGCCTGCGGGGTAGAGCAAAACGATATTTTAGAACCAAGAAAAAATTTGGCATGACTTTCCCTAAAAATAGGACCAAAAAGAATGCTTAATGCCAAAATTCTCGCTGAAACGGAAATGAATCAACATTCCGGCAAAATATTGGCAACTATCGCATTTCAAATACCGGTACACCTCCAAACACAAACACATATGTAACACCACGAACATATGCAACACCACGAACATACATAGATCTAGCTAGGCCATAAAAAGTGCATGTGCACATTGTTGTAGGGAGAACAACATAAATATAGCTTCCCCCTTACTTACCTATCAAAACAAGGTAATTTAACCACTTAATTTGAATGAATCTATGGTGGAAATGAGGTGAAAAAGAGGAGGCACCCGAGACAAGGAGGAGGTGGAGAGAATGAAGTGGGGAGAAAGTGAGTGTGGGTAGGAGAGGCTGTCCAAAATATCTTGTTGCTGCCCACTTACTAATGGCGCACCAACTCTAAATGCGCCATTAGTAATCCAGGTTACTAATGGCGCACCTTCTGGTGGTGCGCCATTAGTAGTTTTGCAAAAAAACATACTAATGGCGCACTGTTCCACAGTGCGCCATTACTAGTTTAAACTAGTAATGGCGCACTGTGGAACAGTGCGCCATTAGTAGTTTTGCAAAAAAAGGAATAAAAATATAATAAAAAAACAACATTAATGGCGCACTTTCCGACAGGTGCGCCATTACTAGTTACAACTAGTAATGGAGCACTGTGTCTGGATGCGCCATTAGTATGTTTGGACAGGCGCACTAGTTCAAACTTTTTTTTGATACTAATGGCGCACCCTGGGCCAGGTGCGCCATTAGTAGTTTCAATTCTAATGGCGTATCAGAAGGTGGTGCGCCATTAGTATATACTAATGGCGCACCGCTTGTCTGGTGCGCCATTAGTGTCAATCCCATCTATAGCCCTTTTTCTAGTAGTGACTTGATCGGTCGGATCGTGAAGACGTACGACTACATCAACCGCGTTGTGCTAATGCTTCCGCTTTCGGTCTACGAGGGTACATGGACAACACTCTCCCCTCTCGTTGCTATGCATCACCATGATCTTGCGTGTGCGTAGGATTTTTTTTGAAATTACTATGTTCCCCAACATAAACTATCGAGTAGTCATCAGCTTTGCTCTGCCAGGTGTTCGTAACATTTGGAGTTGCTCCTGCAGCGGGTTTGGCACCTAGCGGTGCTTCCATGACGTAATTTTTCTGTGCAGCAATGAGGATAATCCTCAAGTTACGGACCCAGTCCATGTAGTTGCTACCATCGTCTTTCAATTTAGCTTTCTCTAGGAACACATTAAAATTCAACGAAACAACATCACTCACCATTTATCTACAATAACATAGACATGCAAAATACTACCAAGTACTAAGTTCATGATAAATTAAAGTTCAATTAACCATATTACTTAAGAACTCCCACTTAGATAGACATCCCTCTAACCATCTAAGTGATCACGTGATCCATATCAACTAAACCATGTTCGATCATTAGTGAGATGGAGTAGTTTTCAATGGTAAACATCACTATGTTGATCATATCTACTATATGATTCACGCTCGACCTTTCGGTCTCAGTGTTCCGAGGCCATATCTGCATATGCTAGGCTCGTCAAGTTTAACCTGAGTATTTTGCATGTGCAAAACTGGCTTGCACCTGTTGTATGTGAACGTAGAGCTTATCACACCCGATCATCACGTGGTGTCTCGGCACGACGAACTGTAGCAACGGTGCATACTCAGGGAGAACACTTATACCTTGAAATTACTAAGCAAAATAAGATGCATAGAGGATAAACATCACACGCAATCAATTAAGTGATATGATATGGCCATCATCATCTTGTCCCTTTGATCTCCATTTCCAAAGCACCGTCATGATCACCATCGTCACTGGCTTGACACCTAGATCTGCATCGTAGCATCATTGTCGTCTCGCCAACTATTGCGTCCACAACTATCGCTACCTCTTAGTGATAAAGTAAAGCAAATACATGGCGATTGCATTTCATACAATAAAGCGACAACCATATGGCTCCTCCCAGTTGCCGATAACTGTGTTACAAAACATGATCATCTCATAAAACAATTTATGTAATCACATCTTGACCATATCACATCACAACATGCCCTGCAAAAACAAGTTAGATGTTCTCTACTTTGTTGTTGCAAGTTTCACGTGGCTCCTACGGGCTTCTAGCAAGAACTATTCTTACCTACGCATCAAAACCACAACGTGGTATAGTGATTGCTTTTTGATCTTCAGAAAGAACCCTATCCATTGAATCCGATTCAACTAAAGTTGGAGAAACTGACACCCGCCAGCCACCTGTGTGCAAAGCACGTCGGTAGAACCAGTCTCATGAACACAGTCATGTAATGTCGGTCCGAGGCCGCTTCATCCAACAATACCGCCGAATCAAGAAACAACTAGTGACGGCAAGCAATATGTATATACCCACGCCCACAACTCCTTTGTGTTCTACTCGTGCATATAACATCTACGCATAGACTTGGCTCTGATGCCACTGTTGGGGAATGCAGTATTTCAAAAAAATTCCTACGATCATGCAAGATCTATCTAGGAGATGCATTGCAACGAGAGGGGAGAGTGTGTCTACTTACCCTCGTAGACCGAAAGCAGAATCGTTAAGTAACGCGGTTGATGTAGTCGAACGTCTTCGCGATCCAACCGATCAAGTACCAAACACACGACACCTCCGCGATCTGCACACGTTCAGCTCGGCGACGTCCCTCGAACTCTAAATATAGCTGAGGCCGAGGGAGAGTTTCATCAGTACGACGACGTGTTGACGGTGATGATGAAGTTACCGACGCAGGGCTTCGCCTAAGCACTACGACAATATGACCGAGGTCGAAATATGTGGAGAGGGGCACCGCACACGGCTAAGAAATCAACTTGTGTGTCTATGGGGTGCCCCCTCCGCCGTATATAAAGGAGTGGAGGAGGGGGCCACCCGGCCTCATAGGGCGCGCCCCAAGGGGGGAATCCTACTCCTACTAGGAGTAGGTTCCCCCCTTTCCTAGTCCAACTAGGAGGGGAAGGAAAGGGAAGAGGGGAAGAAGGAAAGGGGGTCAGCCCCCTCCCCAATTCGGATTGGGCTTGGGGGGCGTGCCCCTTGTGACGCCCCCGATTCAATCGTACACTAATCGTACATGCAAACGTGTACGATCAAGATCAGAGACTCATGGGAAGATATCACAACACAACTCTAAAAATAAAATAAGTCATACAAGCATCATATTACAAGCCAGGGGCCTCGAGGGCTCGAATACAAGAGCTCGATCATAGACGAGTCAGCGTAAGCAACAATATCTGAGTACAGACATAAGTTAAACGAGTTTGCCTTAAGAAGGCTAGCACAAACTGGGATACAGATCGAAAGAGGTGCATGCCTCTTGTCTGGGATCCTCCTAACTACTCCTAGTCGTCGTCATCGTCCTGCACGTAGTAGTAGGCACCTCCAGTGTAGTAGGAGTCGTCGTCGACGGTGGCGTCTGGCTCCTGGACTCCATCATCTGGTCACAACAATTGGGTATCGAAAAGGGGGAAAGGGGGAAGCAAAGCAACCGTGAGTACTCATCCAAAGTACTCGCAAGCAAGGAGCTACACTACATATGTATGCATTGGTATCAAATGGAAAATGTTGGGGAACGTTGCAGAAAACAAAAATTTTCCTACGGTTTCACCAAGATCCATCTATGAGTTCATCTAGCAACGAGTGATCGGATGCATCTACATACCTTTGTAGATCGCGAGCGGAAGCGTTCAAAGAACGGGGATGAGGGAGTCGTACTCGACATGATCCAAATCACCGGAGATCCTAGCGCCGAACAGACGGCACCTCCGCGTTCAACACACGTACGGTCAGCGTGATGTCTCCTCCTTCTTGATCCAGCAAGGGGGAAGGAGAGGTTGAGGAAGATGGCTCCAGCAGCAGCACGACGGCGTGGTGGTGATGGAGCTGCAGTACTCCGGCAGGGCTTCGCCAAGCTCTATGGAGGAGGAGGAGGTGTTGGAGAGGGAGAGGGAGGCGCCAGGAGCAAAGCTATGAGGCCCTTCCTCCCCCCACTATATATAGGGGGCCTAGGGGGGCGCCGGCCCTAGGAGATGCAATCTCCTAGGGGGGCGGCCAAGGGGAGGGGGCTTGCCCCCCAAGCAAGGGGGGCGCCCCCTTTAGGGTTTCCCCACCCTAGGCGCATGGGCCCTAGGGGGAAGTGGCGCCCCAGCCCACTTTGGGCAGCATCCCTTCCCACTTCAGCCCATGGGGCCCTCCAGGATAGGTGGCCCCACCCGATGGACCCCCAGGACCCTTCCGATGGTCCCGGTACAATACCAGTGACCCCGAAACTTGTCCCGATGGCCGAAATAGCACTTCCTATATATAATTATTTACCTCCGGACCATTCCGAAACTCCTCGTGACGTCCGGGATCTCATCCGGGACTCCGAACAACATTCGGGTTACTGCATATACATATCCCTACAACCCTAGCGTCATCGAACCTTAAGTGTGTAGACCCTATGGGTTCGGGAGACATGTAGACATGACCGAGATTGCTCTCCAGTCAATAACCAACAGTGGGATCTAGATACCCATGTTGGCTCCCACATGCTCCTTGATGATCTCATCAGATGAACCACGATGTCGAGGATTCAAGCAACCCCGTATACAATTCCCTTTGTCAATCGGTATGTTACTTGCCCGAGATTCGATCGTTGGTATCCCAATACCTCGTTCAATCTCATTACCGGCAAGTCACTTTACTCATACCGTAATGCATGATCCTGTGACCAGACACTTGGTCAATTTGAGCTCATAATGATGATGCATTACCGAGTGGGCCCAGAGATACCTCTCCGTCATACGGAGTGACAAATCCCAGTCTTGATCCGTGTCAACCCAATAGACACTTTCGGAGATACGCGTAGTATACCTTTATAGTCACCCAGTTACGTTGTGACGTTTGGTACACCCAAAGCACTCCTACGGTATCCGGGAGTTACACGATCTCATGGTCTAAGGAAAGGATACTTGACATTGGAAAAACTCTAGCAAACGAACTATACGATCTTGTGCTATGTTTAGGATTGGGTCTTGTCCATCACATCATTCTCCTAATGATGTGATCTCGTTATCAACGACATCCAATGTCCATAGTCAGGAAACCATGACTATCTGTTGATCAACGAGCTAGTCAACTAGAGGCTTACTAGGGACACGTTGGTGTCTATTTATTCACACATGTATTACGATTTCTGGATAACACAATTATAGCATGAATAAAGAAAATTATCATGAACAAGAAAATATAATAATAATGCTTTTATAATTGCCTCTAGGGCATATTTCCAACAAAAAAGGGGTAGCATATGTGGACTGAACTACAGAATGCCAGAATAAGAGGGGGATAGCTAGTCTTGTCGAAGACTATGCTTCTGGCAGCCTCCATCTTGAAGCAGTAGAAGAGAGTAGATGGTAAGTTCACCAAGTATCATCGCATAGCATAATCCTACCCGGCGATCCTCTCCTCGTCGCCCTGTGAGAGAGCGACCACCGGGTTGTATCTGGCACTTGGAAGGGTGTATTTTATTATGTATCCGGTTCTAGTTGTCATAAGGTCAAGGTACAACTCCGGGTCGTCCTTTTACCGAGGGACACGGCTATTCAAATAGATAAACTTCCCTGCAGGGGTGTACCACATTTCCTGACATGCTCGATCCCCTTTGTCCGGACACACTTTCCTGGGTCATGCCTGGCCTCGGAAGATTAACATGTCGTAGCCCCACCTAGGCACAACAGAAAGGTCAGCACGCCGGTCTATATCCTATGGCGCAGGGCTCTGGGCCCATCGCCCATTGCACACCTGCACGTTGCGAGGGTGGCCGGAACCAGACCTAGCCTCCCTAATACAAGAGCAGGCGTTCCAGTCCAATCCAGCGTGCGCCGCTCAGTCGCTGACGTCACGAAGGCTTCGGCTGATACCACGATGTCGAGTGCCCATAACTGTTCCCGCGTAGTTGGCTAGTGCGTATAGGCTAGTGGCCACACTTAGATCAAATACCCAGATCTCGTTAAGCGTGTTAATTAAATTAACCACGGACGCCGACCAGGGCCAGGCCCACCTCTCTCCTAGGTGGTCTCAACCTACCATGTCGCTCTGCCACAAGGGTTCACTCAGAGGGCCGTCAGGACAAACGTCCTTTCGGTCCCAATCCGTGAATCACTCGCGGGTACTCTATGAGCCGACCCGACTTTAGTCACCACAAGTATCATATAATATGTATATAAGTATATACCCGTGATCACCTCCCGAGTGATTACGGCCCGATAGTATAGCATGGCAGACGGACAAGAATGTAGGGCCACTGATGGAATACTAGCATCCTACACTAAGCATTTAGGATTGCAGGTAAGGTAACTACAGTAGTAGCAAGGATAGGCTATGCAATAGAATAGGATTAATGGAAAGTAGTAACATGGTACACTACTCTAATGCAAGCAGTAGAGAGAAGAATAGGCAATATCTGGTGATCAAGGGGGGGCTTGCCTGGTTGCTCTGGCAAGTAGGGGTCGTCAACAACGTAGTCGGTCGGGGCACCAGCAGCGACATCAGTCTCGTAGTCTATCGGAGAGAAGAGGGGGAAGAAACAATGAATACAATGCAAACAGATGCATATTGATGCATGACATGACAAGTAACGGTGCTAGGTGTTCCCTAACGCAGTAGGAGGTGATACCAGCGAAGGGGGAAAACAACCGGGAAAATATCCGCGGTGTTTCGCGTTTTTGGGCAGATGAAACGGAGTTGGATTGTTGCATGTTCGCTGTGCTAGGGATGTGTGGCGGGCAAACGTGCTGTGTATCCGGATTTGTCTCGTCGTTCTGAGCAACTTTCACGTACAAAGTTTACTCATCCGAGCTACGGTTGATTTTATATTAATTTTAAAAGATTTAATCATTTTTAGAATTTATTTAATTATTTTAGTTCAACATTAACCAGAATAGTGATTGCTGACATCATCATGATGTCAGCAGTCAACAGAGGTGTTGACTGGTCAAACTGACATGTGGGTCCCACATGTCATAGGCTGAAGACTAACTATTTGTTAACATTTAACTAGCAGGTTAATTAGAGTTAATTAGTTAACTAAACAGTGTTAATTAAGTTAATTAATTATTTAATTCTTTTAATTAATATTTTTAACAAACGTTCTAGGCCGTGGGCCCCACATGTCATTGGCCCTAGGGGCCTTGGCGGGTTCGGGCGCAACGGGCGCGCGTCGTCGCCCAAATGGCAGAGCCGTGCGGGGCTGACCCCTGGCGCGGCCAGGGTTCAGGCGGCGGAGTGAGGTCAGCCGAGGTGGCACCGGCGGCAGGGAGGCGGCGGCGAGCAACGGTGGAGGCGGGGCTGCGGCTGGGCGAGCATAGGCGGGCGGCGGGGCGAGCAGAGGCGGCGGGAGCGGGAGCAGACGGGCGACGCGTGTGCAGGTGGCCGTGGACGTGAGGTGCGGGCGGCAGTGGCGCGGTGACCGCGGGGCGACGGGCACGGCCGGACGACGCGTGGCCAGGGCGCGGCCCGACCGCGGTGAGCGCGGGGCCGGAGTGCGCAAGGCGTGGTCGCGGCCGGAGCGGAGCAACGGTGGGCGCAGCGCGAGCTCGGCAGGCGAGCGCGGTGGCACGGCGATGGTCGCGTGGCGAGGGAGAGAGGAGGACCGGGGTCCTCACTGGGGTTCGTAGGGATGGGGCAGTGGGACGCGAGGAGGAAGACGGGGACGCCAGTGACGTAGGGGAGGCAGTCCGGCGAGGTGACAGTGACGACGGGTGATGGTAGAGAGGACGGCGGCGGCGGGTGCGTGGAGGTCGTTCGGGGAGAAGGACGGGGATGATGGGGAGGCGAGCGGCTACGGCGAGGGACGACTTCGGCGTGGTGGTCTCCGGCGACGGCGTCTAGCAGCGGGGGCGCGTCGGGCCCGATCCAGATCGGATCAGGGGAGGTGGAAGGGGTGACGTGGGGGGAAAGTGGGTGCGTGGGGGTTAGGGTTTGTCCGATGGAGGGATAAGGGCAGTGGGGGTGGCCGGATGGGCCAATTGGGTTGCAGCTGGCCGGTTGGCCCAGGGGATTAGAGGGTTTTCCTCTCTATCTTTCTTTTGTTAGTTTTGTTTTCTGGTTTTGTATTTTCTTTTCTTTTATTTATTTTCCAATTTTTCTTTTATTTATTTTAGAGCATTTTAGCATTTTCTAAAAATGTGTTTTCTTCACTATAATTACATGTGCCGTATTTGGCACAAATTGAACATTTTTGTTTTAATGTTTGAAAACTTTTGATGTTTGACATTATTTAAATTTTTGAATTTGAAAAGTTTCGAACCGACGCGAGATTAAATAGTGACGGAGGTGACGTGGCATATTTAGCAGAGATTTACTGTAGCCTAATTATCCGGGTGTTACAAAACTCCTCCACTACAAGAAATCTCGTCCCGAGATTTAGGAGGTAGAGGGAACAGTGCGGGGTATTCATCACGCAGGCGGTCCTCGTGTTCCCAAGTGGCTTCTTCTTCAGAGTGATGCGACCACTGGACTTTGAGGAACTTGATCGCCTTCTGACGTGTGCGGCGTTCAGCTTGGTTGAGAATGCGGACCGGATGCTCTTTATAGGAGAGGTCATGTTGCAATTCGAGCACTTCATGATCCACTGCTCGGATTGGGTCCTTGAAGCAGCGGCGGAGCTGTGACACGTGGAACACATCATGAACCTGAGAAAGGTTCGGCGGAAGCTCCAGTTGATATGCCACTTTTCCACGCCTTTCGAGAATAGTGAAGGGACCGATATAGCGAGGAGCTAGCTTGCCCTTGATCTCAAAGCGATGAGCACCCTTCATTGGTGTAACTCGAGATAAGCCTTTTTGCCATGTTGATAGACCATGTCTCTGTGATGACGGTCATACTGACTTTTCTGACGCGACTGAGCAGTCTTGAGATTCTCGCGAATAATGTGGACTTGTTCTTCGGCCTGTTAGATAATATCCGGACCGAAGAGTGGACGTTCCCCAGTTTCTAACCAGTTCAAAGGGGTTCGATACTTTCGTCCATATAACACTTCGAAGGGGGCCATCTTCAGACTAGCCTGATAGCTATTATCATAAGAGAACTCGGCATACGGAAGAGATTCCTCCCATTTCTTGCCGAAGGAAATTACACAAGCTCGAAGCATGTCTTCGAGAACTTGGTTGACACGTTCAACTTGTCCTTGCGACTGAGGATGAAACACAATACTGAACGACAGATGAGTTCCCATAGCTTCTTGGAAACTTGCCCAGAATCTTGAAGTGAACAAGCTGCCACGGTCTGAACCGATAACCAGTGGAATACCGTGAAGTGAAACAATTTTGGACATGTAGAGAGTTGCAAGCTAACTAGCAGTGATTGTTTCTTTGACCGCCAGAAAATGTGCAACTTTAGAAAGCCGGTCTATGACGACAAGAATAGCATCATTACCTTTCTGCGATCTGGGAAACCCAGTGACGAAGTCCATTTCAACATGGTCCCATTTCCATTCAAGAATAGTGATAGGTTGTAGAGTTCCAGCAGGCCTTTGATGCTCTGCTTTGATATGGCGGCAAACGTCACACTCAGCAACATAACGAGCAATGTCTTGCTTCATATTAGACCACCAGAATCTCTGACGGATGTCTTGGTACATCTTTGTACTACCGGGATGAATAGACAAAGGCGTATCATGAGCTTCTTGCATAACCTCCTGTGTCATATCCTGGTTTTCCTCTGAACATGGCACCACTCGGCGGCCCTTGAAGTACAAGCTGTCATCATCAGCAATAGTGAAAAATGAGGGCTTTCCTTCTGCGAGGTGGCGCTTGATCTTGTGGGCTTGAGAGTCATACTTCTGTATCATTTTGATGCTGTTCACGAGATCTGGTTTAGCAACCAGGGTATTGAGAGAACCCTGGGTAACAACGTGGAGGTTCATCTTGCGGCACTCGGGAGGAGGGGGAGCGAGTGCACCCGAAGGAACTATATGGAGGTTCAGCTTTCTGAATTCTTCAACAAGCGAGGGTTGAACTTTGTGAACCTGGAGGTGGTTGCAGTACGACTTGCGGCTCAAGGCATCAGCCATTACATTAGCCTTGCCTGGGGTATAGGATATACCCACGTCAAAGTCTGCAACAGTCTCCATCCATCTCTGATGACGGAGGTTCAGGTCTGGCTGAGTAAATAGATACTTCAGACTTTGGTGGTCGGTGAAGATCTCGCAACGATTACCGAGAAGGTAATGTCGCCACTGTTTCAGAGCATGAATGACAGCAGCAAGCTCGAGGTCATCAACTAGGTAGTTTTCTTCGTGAGGGCGTAGTTGACGAGAGGCATAAGCAATCACTCTGCGCTCTTGCATTAGGACACAGCCTAATCCTTGGCGGGAAGCTGATACGTCTCCAACGTATCTATAATTTTTGATTGCCCCATGCTATATTATCTACTGTTTTGGACAATATTGGGCTTTATTTTCCACTTTTATATTATTTTTGGGACTACCTATTAACTGGAGGTCCTGCCCAGAATTGCTGTTTTGCCTATTTCAGTGTTTTAGAGAAACAGAATATCAAACGGAGTCCAAACGGAATGAAACCTTCGGAAACGTGATTTTCTCATCAGATAAGATCCAGGAGACTTGGACCCTCCGTCAAGAAAGCCATGAGGCGGTCACGAGGATGGAGGGCGCCCCCCTAGGGCGCACCCCCTGCCTCGTGGGCCCCTCGAAGCTCCACCGACGTACTCCTTCCTCCTATATATACCTACGTACCCCCAAACGATCAGGGACGGAGCCAAAAACCTAATTCCACCGCCGCAACTTTATGTATCCATGAGATCCCATCTTGGGGCCTGTTCCGGAGCTCCGGCGGAAGGGGAATCGGTCACGGAGGGCTTCTACATCATCATCCAAGCCCCTCCGATGAAGTGTGAGTAGTTTACTTCAGACCTACGGGTCCATAGTTAGTAGCTAGATGGCTTCTTCTCTCTTTTTGGATCTCAATACAATGTTCTCCCCCTCTCTCGTGGAGATCTATTCGATGTAATCTTCTTTTTGCGGTGTGTTTGTTGAGACCGATGAATTGTGGGTTTATGATCAAGTCTATCTATGAATAATATTTGAATGTTCTCTGAATTCTTTTATGTATGATTGGTTATATTTGCAAGTCTCTTCGAATTATCAGTTTGGTTTGGCCTACTAGATTGGTTTTTCTTGCCATGGGAGAAGTGCTTAGCTTTGGGTTCGATCTTGCGGTGTCCTTTCCCAGTGACAGAAGGGGCAGCAAGGCACATATTGTATTGTTGCCATCGAGGATAACAAGATGGGTTTTTTATCATATTGCATGAAACTGTCCCACTACATCATGTCATCTTGCTTAAGGCATTACTCTGTTTTTAACTTAATACTCTAGATGCATGCTGGATAGCGGTCGATGAGTGGAGTAATAGTATTAGATGCAGGCAGGAGCCAGTCTACTTGTCTCGGATGTGATGCCTATATACATGATCATACCTAGATATTCTCATAACTATGCTCAATTCTATCAATTGCTCAACAGTAATTTGTTCACCCACCGTAGAATACTTATGCTCTTGAGAGAAGCCACTAGTGAAACCTATGGCCCCCAGGTCTCTTTCTCATCATATCAATCTCCATCACTTTATTATTTATTTGCTTTTTTACTTTTCTTTTACTATTTACTTTGCATCTCTATACCAAAAATACCAAAAATATTATTTATCATCTCTATCAGATCTCACTTTTGTAAGTGACCATGAAGGGATTGACAACTCCTAAGCGCGTTGGTTGTGTTGAGCTATTGTTTTTGTGTAGGTACGTGGGACTCGCGCGTAGCCTCCTACTGGATTGATACCTTGGTTCTCAAAAACCGAGGGAAATACTTACGCTACTTTGCTGCATCATCCTCTCCTCTTCAGGGAAATCCAACGGAGTGCACAAGAGGTAGCAGAAGCATCGCAGTAAATGATGAAGTCCTTCTTAGTATCAGGTGGAGCAAGCACTGGGGTAGTAGTCAACTTGTCTTTAAGTGCCTGGAAACTTTCCTGACACTTGTCTATCCATTGGAACTTGACGCCCTTATGCAACAGATTAGTCTGGGGCCTGGCAATCTTGGAGAAGTTCTCGACGAATCGACGACAATAGATGGCGAGACCGAGAAAAATTCGGACTTGCTTGACATTCTTCGGAGGAGTCCAATCGAGAATAGCCTGGACTCATTTAGGGTTGACGGCAATACCATCCTTGGAGATTAGATGCCCAAGATAGGTTACTTCGGGAAGCTAGAATTCACACTTGGAATACTTAGCATATAGTTGATGCTCCCGTAGCTTTTATAGCACAAGACAAAGATGTTCAGCATGTTCTTCCTTGTTCTTGGAAAATACCAGGATATTATCTAGATAAACCACGACGAACTTGTCGAGGTAATCCATGAATATATAGTTCATCAGGCGAGAGAAGGTGGCTGGAGCATTGGTTAAGCCGAAAGACATGACGGTGTACTTGTATGATCCATACCGAGTCACGAAGGCGGTCTTTGGGATATCCTCTTCATGAACATGGATCTGGTGGTAACCCAACCTCAAGTCGAGTTTGGAGAACACTGATGATCCAGCCAGTTGATTACATAGATAATTGATTCAAGGGAGGGGATAATTGTTCTGAATGGTGGCTTGGTTAATAGGTCGATAATCTTGGACCAATCGGTTTGTCCCATCCTTCTTCTTAAGAAAGAGAGAAGGTGCTCCCCAAGGAGAGCAACTAGGGCGAATGAAACCTTTGCGAAGAGATTTGTCGATTTCCTCCTTAAGCTCAAAGAGTTCATGCGGCGGCATCTTGTAGTGTCGTTTGTCTATAGGGGTGGTGCCTGGTTTCAAGTCGATGATGAATTTGACAGCTCTAGCAGGGGGAATCCCTGGAAGTTCTTCCGGAAAGACGTCTTGGAATTCGTGAACAACGGAAATGTTTTCAGTGCCCTCGAGTGGTGCAGCTTTCAATGCATTCAAGGCATAAAGTCGTGCCTCGGCATTATGAACAAGATGAGCCTGGTAAGTAATTATTTCATCAGAAGGGTGTAGCAGATGGACGGTCTTAGTGGGGCAAACTATAGAAGCAATATGCGCTTTCAACCAATCCATTCCCAGAATGAGATCAATGCTACAGGACTTCGGTATGATGGGAGAGACAAGGAATTCTAGTCCTTCGATTTCAACAGGGACGTCGTTGCAAATCATGGAGGTCGGACATTGGCCGACGGGGGGTGTACTAATAGCGAAGCGTTCATGTCTTTGCTTTTAATGCCATGCATGAATGCAAAATCCTCTGACATGAATGAATGTGATGCACCTGTATCAAATAAAACGGATGCTGGTACTGAATTTACGAGGAGTGTACCCATCATGGTAGCAGGCTATTCTAGAACTTCATTGAGACCAACGTGGTTGGCATGAACACGACCATAAGACTTGGCATTGTTGTTGTGGGGCTGGTTGCTTCCACGACCAGCTGCGGGAAGGGCCAGTTGATTCTGGTTCTGGTTGCATTCCCTAGCACGGTGTCCTGGTTGACCACACCTGAAGCACAGACCATTATTGGGAGTGGGAATAAGAGCTCGGCGTGGTGGAGTTGGAAGTCTTGGCTGCCTAGTTGGTGGGGGAGGCAGACGCGGTGCAGCATAGGACTGCCTTGGAGCAGGTGTAGTTGGCTGGTACATGCTGTTGGGAATCCATATCCTACGCTTCTACAAGTACGGGCCAGAAGATGAGCCCATGTCACGGTTGCGCCTGTGAGAGCTCTGGTGTTCCTGCAGACCAGTTTTGACATTGATGGCCTTGTTCACCAAGGTGGCGAAATCAGCAAAGCCATGCACTAGAAGTGCGAGCTTGATGTCAGCTTGAAGGCCATCACGGAACTTCTCCTGTCTGCGTGCATCAGTTGCAATGTATTCTTCAGCATAGCGGGATAAATCCAGAAACTCCCGCTGATAAGCTTCCACAGTTTTGTTGCCCTGGGTGAGGTTGCGGAACTCACGCTTCTTCCGGTCCATGACTCCTTGAGGAATGAAGCGGGCACGGAAAGCGGCTTGAAAGTCTGGCCAAGTGATGATTGTTCCAAACGGCAGAGTACGCCTGTGGCTGTCCCACAATTGAGCAGCGGGTCCCTTCAAGAAGAAGGAAGCAAAGGTGACATAGCTGGCAGGGGCTACATCAGCAGACTCCGTCTCATAGGTGATGTCATGGAGCCAGTCATCAGCATCCAGAGGCTGAGTTGAGCTGCGGTACACAGTTGGGTTGAGACGCATGAAATCCTGCAGAGTCACTTAGGCTGGCTGCTGGTTCATATTGTGGCGAGGAAACTGAGCCATCATATTCTCCATGAACTGGCGATTCATCTCGAGCTGTTGGATCATACCAGCCATGTACTCAGGCGGAGGTGGGGCATAGCCACCACGACCACGACCACCTGGTCTAACCATCCTGCTAAAATTTAACAGGGGTATTTCAGCATTGTGAAATTTGCAAGGACAAGAATAATTCAAGATGAAACATGCAAAATGAAAGGAGCACGATAGGTACTTCATAGTAGTCGGCATGACTTACAAAAGGGGTCATGCATAGAGTTCGGTACATAGAGTTCAGTACATAGACTAAAAACATCATAGGCGGCAATGTCTAATACTAATAAGCAAGCCTACATCAGTCTCAGGAGGAATTGTGGAGGTAGGTGCAGCCTGACAGCTGGTAGTGACGCGAAGGGAAGTCCTCCACGTCAGTAACCTGGGATCCGCGGATACTCTCATGCAGAACCCGACGCGCAGGAGGCAGAATAGGACCAAGTGCGGGAGAGTAGCCTCCGACATTTGGCCAGCCGACACCCTGGGGCATCACGGTCCTGGTAGGGTAGATCACAGAATGCGACAGATCACCAGATCGGACAAAGGGGTGCAACAGCATCAGAGCACGGTAAAGGTGCTGACGGGTGGTGTACAACTCGTGGCGAAGAGCTCGGTTAGCTCTATCCAGCCCATCAGCATGCAGAACCAGTGTAGTAGGCAGCAGTGTAGTATCCCTCCACACCAACATCGGATGTGATAGCAATGTGCCTGAAAGGGGAGGTGTCCAACTCCCGATACTCTCCACGAAGACGTGTCAAAGCAGCATAAGCAGCATCATGTACTACCATATCGATAGTCACTCCAACACCATGAGCACTGTGCAGCACGGTAGTGGAGTTATACCCCCGAGAGTAGAGGTGGACGATGGCATGGTACTGCTCCTTCTTAAAGTCCTGGTACTGCTTGTACACGGTGTACTCAGGGTGCCAGCGATAACCCAAATAGGTCATCATCTCAGCTAACACAGCAGGTGATCCTGAGACACCAATTGCCGTTGTGTGGCGCACGACCTGCCTTGTGGGTTCCATCTGAAAACAAAGATGTTTCAAAGGAGTCAAATGACATAGTGGATATTGTTCAAAATACTACTCTAAGGAATAACTAGGGCTTATCCAACTTTGGGGTGATTATGGTCACGGGATCCTAATGTTAGAGTTACTAAATTCGTTTGACCCGAGTAGAAGAGAGTTCAGAGTCCCAGAGTGAAGATCGAGGAGTAAAAGATCCTAATACCACCCAAATGGCGACGTGGGCCCATAAGACACACAGCCATGTTAGTAAAAAGTTTTGCAATGTCTAGACTCAACTTCGGCCAAGGAGTGTGGAAGGGGGATTCCTACAGGCAGTCGGCTCTAATACCAACTTGTAACGCCCCCAATTCAATCGTACACTAATCATACACGCAAACGTGTACGATCAAGATCAGGGACTCACGGGAAGATATCACAACACAACTCTAAAAATAAAATAAGTCATACAAGCATCATATTACAAGCCAGGGGCCTCGAGGGCTCGAATACAAGAGCTCAATCATAGACGAGTCAGCGGAAGCAACAATATCTGAGTACAGACATAAGTTAAACGAGTTTGCCTTAAGAAGGCTAGTGCAAATTGGGATACAGATCGAAAGAGGCGCAGACCTCCTGCCTGGGATCCTCCTAACTACTTATGGTCGTTGTCAACGGCCTGCACGTAGTAGTAGGCACCTCCAGTGTAGTAGGAGTCGTCGTCGACGGTGGCGTCTGGCTCCTGGACTCCATTGTCTGGTCACAACAATCGGGTATCGAAAAGGGGGGAAAGAGGGAAGCAAAGCAACCGTGAGTACTCATCCAAAGTACTCGCAAGCAAGGATCTACACTACATATGTATCCATTGGTATCAAATGGAAAAGGGGTAGCATATGTGGACTGAACTGCAGAATGCCGGAATAAGAGGGGGATAGCTAGTCCTTTCGAAGACCATGCTTCTGGCAGCCTCCATCTTGAAGCAGTAGAAGAGAGTAGATGGTAAGTTCACTAAGTATCATCGCATAACATAATCCTACCCGGCGATCCTATCCTTGTCGCCCTGTGAGAGCGTGACCACCGGGTTGTATCTGGCACTTGGAAGGGAGTATTTTATTGAGTATCCGGTTCTAGTTGTCATAAGGTCAAGGTACAACTCCGGGTCGTCCTTTTACCGAGGGACACGGCTATTAGAATAGATAAACTTTCTTGTAGGGGTGCACCACATTTCCCAACACGCTCGATCCCCTTTGTTCGGACACACTTTCCTGGGTCATGCCCGGCCTTTGAAGATCGACACGTCGCAGCCCCACCTAGGCATAGCAAAGAGGTTAGCACGCCGGTCTAAATCCTATGGCACAAGGGTCTGGGCCCATAGCCCATTGCACACCTGCACGTTGCGAGGGCGGCAGGAAGAAGACCTAGCCTCCCTAATACAAGAGCAGGCGTTCCAAGTCCAATCCGGCGCGCGCCGCTCAGTCGCTGACGTCACGAAGGCGTCGGCTGATACCACGACGTTGAGTTCCCATAACTGTCCCACGTAGTTGGTTAGTGCATATAGGCCAGTGGCCAAACTCAGATCAAATACCCAGATCTCGTTAAGCATGTTAATTGAATTAATCACAGATGCCGACCAGGGCCAGGCCCACCTCTCTCCTAGGTGGTCTCAACCTATCCTATCGCTCCGCCACAAGTGTTCACTCAGAGGGCCGTCAGGACAAACATCCTTTCGGTCCCAATCCGTGAATCACTCGCGGGTACTGTACGAGCCGACCCGACTTTAGTTACCACAAGTATCATATAATATGTATATAAGTATATACCCGTGATCACCTCCCGAGTGATCACGGCCCGATAGTATAGCATGACAGACGGACAAGAATGTAGGGCCACTGATGGAATACTAGCATCCTACACTAAGCATTTAGGATTGCAGGTAAGGTAACAACAGTTGTAGCAAGGACAGACTATGCGGCAGAATAGGATTAACGGAAAGCAGTAACATGGTACACTACTCCAATGCAAGCAGTAGAGAGAAGAATAGGCGATATCTAGTGATCAAGGGGGGGGGGGGCTTGCCTGGTTGCTCTGGCAAGTAGGGGTCGTCAACAACGTAGTCGGTCGGGGCACCAGCAGCGACGTCAGTCTCGTAGTCTACCGGAGAGAAGAGGGGGAAGAAACAATGAATACAATGCAAACAGATGCATATCGATGCATGACAAGACAAGTAACGGTGCTAGGTGTTTCCTAACGCAGTAGGAGGTGATACTGGCGAAGGGGGAAAACAACCGGGAAAATATCCCCGGTGTTTCGTGTCTTCGGACAGATGAACCAGAGTGTAACACCCTCGATGCGACTATATCTCCCACGTGTCGAGGCACGACTTAGAGGCATAATCGCATTGAAGGCAATGTCGCAAGTGAGGTAATCTTCACACAACCCATGTAATATAATAAGGAATAAGAGGTACATAGTTGGCTTACAATCGCCACTTCACACAATTACATGAATAAAGCATTACATCAATCAAATACACTCAGGGTCCGACTACGGAACCAAAATAAAAGAAGAACCCCAAATGCGACAAAGGTCCCCGATCGACCCCAACTGGGCTCCACTACTGATCAACTAGAACGAAACAACACAAAGGACAAGATCTTCATCGAGCTCCTCCTGAGCTTGGTTGCGTCATCTGCACGGTCTCATCGGCACCTGCAAGCTGGTTTTGGAAGTATCTGTGAGCCACGAGGACTCAGCAATCTCGCACCCTCGCGATCAAGACTATTTAAGCCTATGGGTAAGGTAAAGGTATGAGGTGGAGCTACAGCAAGCGTCTAGCAGATATGGTGGCTAACATACGCAAATGAGAGCGAGAAGAGAAGGCAAAGCGCGGTCGATAAAAGTATGATCAAGAAGTGATCCTGGACTACCTACGTCAAGCATAACTCCAACAACCGTGTTCACTTCCCGGACTCCGCCGAAAAGAGACCATCACGGTTACACACGCGGTTGATTCATTTTAATTAAGGTCAACTTTAGGTTTTCTACAACCGGACGTTAACAAATTCCCATCTGCCCATAACCGCGGGCACGGCTTTCGAAAGATCAAATCCCTGCAGGGGTGTCCCAACTTAGCCCATCACAAGCTCTCACGGTCAACGAAGGAATAGACCTCCACCTGAGACGTTCCGATCAGACTCGGTATCCCAGTACAACAAGACATTTCGACAGGGTAAAACTAAACCAGCAACACCGCCCGAATGTGCCGACAAATCCCGATAGGAGCTGCACATATCTCTTTCTCGGGGCACACTCAGATTGTCCTAGGTACGGGCAAGCCAGCCCAGAGTTGCCCCTGGTGGCCACCGGCAGCTGACAGGTGGACCAACACTCAGAGGAGCACTGGCCCGGGGGGGGGGGTAAAATAATGATGACCCTTGAGTCTGCAGAACCCAAGGGAAAGAAAAGGCTAGGTGGCAAATGGTAAAACCAATGTTGGGCATTGCTGGAGAAGCTTTACTTAAGGCGAACTGTCAAGGGGTTCCCATTATAGCCCAACCGCGTAAGGGATGCAAAATCCGGGAACATAACACCGATATGACGGAAACTAGGGCGGCAAGAGTGGAACAAAACACCAGGCATAAGGCCGAGCCTTCCACCCTTTACCAAGTATATAGATGCATTAATTAAATATGATATATTGTGATATCCCAACAAGTAAATAACTGTTCCAACAAGGAACAACATCTCCATGTTCCAACAAGGAACAAACTTCAATCTTCACCTGCAACTAACAACGCTATAAGAGGGGCTGAGCAAAGCGGTAACATAGCCAATCAACGGTTTGCTAGGACAATGGTGGGTTAGAGGCTGAACATGGCAATTTGGGAGGCTGACAAGCAAGTGGTAGGCATCATAGCAATGGCATAGCAAAAGAGCGATCAAACTAGCATAGCAAAGATAGTAGTGATTTCGAGGGTATGATCATCTTGCCTGAAATCCCGCAAGAAAGAAGAACGAGTCCATGAAGAAGACAAACGGACGTAGACGAACGGATCCTCACAAACACGATGTTACCGGAACCAACCCGAAGAAGCAACACCGGAAAGGAGCAAACAACATAGTAAACAACCACAGCATAAACATAGCATGATGCACAATCAAGTATGATGCATGTCCGGTTTAAATATGCATGGCATGGCAAAGAGCACAAACAAAACTACAAGTTAAGTGGAGCTCAATATGCAACGAGTTGCATATTGACAAAACACCACATCAATTATTTAGTTCTCTCTCGTTTATGTACCCAACAATATTAAATGTTGATTAACATGGCAAGAGGTGAAGCACAACAAAACTACCTATCTAGGCAAGTTTAAATGAGGCCGGAACAACAACACAACAAGTCCGGAAAATCCCCATGTGCAAATATTAGGTTTGGTCCTGATCTGTCCTAAACACAATTTTCGAGTTGTTTAACATGCAAAGTGATGCCACCATGATAAACTAGGCAAAATTCTACCCCATTTACATATAAAGTTTATTTAATTCAGAGTTACGGTTATTTAGTTATGAATTAAATCATTTTAACATGGCAATTTGGGGCAAATTAATGCAAACAACATTTTAAGCATTTTAACATGGATGAAAGTGACATATTATGAAACTAGACACAATTTTAAACAAGTTTCATATATAATTTATTTAGATCCGATGCACGGTTAATTAGTTATTAAATGCATGATGAACAGGGACTTTTCTGTAAAACGGTCATCTCTGGAATAATAGACAAATTCACAGATCCTGAAAAAAAACACCAACAGGCTGAATCTGGTGCACTGCTGGGCTGAACAGAAAGGAGGGGCTGGAACTATGCTCACATTGGGCCACTGGGCCAGAAGCGGAGAAGCGGTGACGGGCCAAGGGGAGGCACCACTGGGCCTTGGCGGTAGAGGGAGATGGGCCGCAGTGTTCGTGTGCTAACTTGGATCTGGCAGGAAGCAGGCCGGCTAGGTGGCCTGGGGAGGCACGAGCACGGTCAACGCAGGTACGACCGTAGGAGCGTGCGTTCGCTGTTCTTTCTCTACTTGACAAAGACAAAGCAGCGGCGATGGCAGGGGCGCAGCGGCTGCCCCATCCGGCGAGATGCCGGTGAGGAAGGCAAGGCGGCGCAGGGCAGACGCGGATCTGGACGACGACGGGGTCGAGGAAGCTTCGGGCGGCAGCAGAGCCTCAGGCGACGGACGAACGACGAGCAGGTCGTCCATGGCGACGAGAACCCGCGGGGGTCTCTGCAGGCGCTCGGACGATGAGGAGGTCAGGGCGCCGGCGGACGGCGATGCGGTGTCTGGATGGCGAGGTAGGAGACGGGGAGGAGGTGGCACACGGCGGCTTCGGTCGCCGGCGGCCACGGCATCAGGGCGCGAGGCCCTTTCAATTCCTGGCAGAGAAGAAGTCAAACGAGAGGGAGAGGTTAGAGGAGGAGAGAGAGGAAAAACAGGGGAGAAAAGGAGGCAGGCGACGACTCATCTGCTCGTCTTGCAGGTTCGGGCGGCGGACGGGGCATCTCCGGTGGTGGCGCTCGCCAACGCGGTCGAGCGGGAGGAGGCTGGCTGCTGGAGAGATCGAGCGTGGGGGCTGCCAGCGGATCCATTAGACAAGGGAGGATACGGGATGGATCCCGATGTGGATTAGAGTGGCGGCGGCAGAGACGGATGGATGGGACATCTTGCCTAAAATTTAGGGTTAGGCAGTATATATAGCAAGGATTTTTTTGGTCAGGGGCTAATCGGACCCTCCAATCTTAAACGAACGTCGCGAAATAAAAGCTTAGGGAGACCAAAAGAGAAAACGGTGACGTCTTGTAGACGTTTGGGGATGATCCGGATCCAACGGTGGCAACAGTCCGGGTCGGGTCCGGGACAACTTTCGGGCGCGCGTGAGGGGGGCTGCGGGCTGGCGAGAGGGGTTAGGTTGGACCTGGCGGTAGGTAGTGAGTTGTGTAGACGGTCCCGGGCTGAGAGAAGAGAAGAGAGGGAAGCCCGGCATCTATTTCCGGAGACCGAAAATGTCCGACGTTAGACCGGCTACTATTGCCGCTATATTTATCCGTTGGGCTATCAAACGAACTCCGATTGCGATGAAACTTGACATGCGGTCTGTCTACACTATAATAAGACCCCACACCAAATTTCGACCCAATCCGAGAACATTTTTCTGGCCACTTATAAAATAATATTTCGGACGTGCCGCGGGCGCGTGCAAGTGTGGTAGGGCTCAGAACGGACAACGGAGAGAACGAAGAGGCCGGGGCGGATGCAAGTTTTTAAAACATGATGATGCAATGCACATGATGACATGATAAGATGCAACACGCAAGAAAATGACAACGCAACAACAACGAATCACTGGAGGACAGCTGGCACATCGGTCTCGGGGCATTACAACACTCCACCACTACGTGAGGATCTCGTCCCGAGATCTAGAATGGCACCGAGGGAAGACGGAAGAGAAAAGGGGAGAGGTAAAACAAATTGCTTCTTTGACAAACGAGTGAAACCACAAATCTTGAGAGGTTGACCGAATTCGACAAAAGAATACAACGAAGGAGAACAAAGTCGAAAGCACTCCGTTAAAAAAAAGAGGGACAAAGAACATTGCGAAAAACCTTGAGGTTGAATGGCAAGATATATATTGAAAACACTCCGGTTAAAGAAGGGGATCAAGGAAAACCAAAATTCGGGCAACACTCCGGTTGGAAAGAAAAAGAATTGAATAAGGTCTTGATAAGATGAGCAGATACTTGATGAAATCACAACACACTGCCACCGGAACTATTGAATGGATGGAACAAAGGGTAAGAAATATCTCGGACAGCACTCCGGTTGAGAAGGGAGTCAAAATTGATAAGATGAGAAAGCTCAAATGAAAACACGACACTCTGGTTGAGAAAGGGATGCCAGACTTGATAAGGCGAAAAGAACTTGAACAGAGGGGCACAATGCTCCGGTTAAGCAAGATAGGGAAGGAATAAGAGTGATATAATTTGGACAGCACTCCGCCTGTAAATGGAAGGAATTGAACTTGACAAGATGAGAGGATACTTGAAAGAGGACACAACGTACCAATTAAAAGGATAGGCACGACAAGAACACGATCCTGATAAAAGAAGAGGATGGGTTGAAGAGAGCAACATCACCATGCCTCCGGAACAAAAGAGTAGAGTAAAGATAATTGAGACAAGCGAATGTAGAAGACAATGCCAACTTCTGCTACAAAAGAGCCCGAACAGGCATCTCTAGGAGAAGGGTTGAGCGGAGTTGTTGGAAAAAAACAACAACGAAAATAACAAGGTTGTAGTGGCCTTATGGAGAACATCTCAAAACTAAGAGGTGAAATTCTGCCACTAACGAAAACAATAGATTGGATTGATATAAACAAAGAGACGAGACTATATTTCACCGGGAGGATAGATGAAGAACTTGGGTCACTTATAAGCACCATAATTAGCAACAATCCTTAGGGAAGGCTTTGGTGAAATATAACCCAATATAATTCCAATGAAGAGATTGATGGATTTAAAATACCTCATTCTTAACAACATGTGAATCATGAAACATGAACTCAAATTATCAAGAATGACATAATACCACCTCCAATGATACGGAAGAAAGAATTGCACTCCGGATTGCAAGATGAAGAATACTTGAGCTTCTTAGAAAAGAGTCTGGATGAACACTTCGAGAAGGAATTAAATCCTTGATGAACCCATCATGACGAAGCTTCATGAAGAACTCTGGTAACAAAATAAATGATCAAACGGAAGGAAAGAGAGGTCGAAAACACAAGGTGAATCCTTGCAATGATTTAGATGAATCTCCGTGGTCAAATAATTGAGAGAGGTAGGAACTCCTGGAAAGAAAAATGAATCAAGTGAAACCGATAATTTGATGAGCCTCCGGAGTAAAGAATTAATCACTCGGATGAAACAAGAATAAGAATTACATTATGCATATCCTTCACCAATTTAAATTCATGACAATCAACGGATTTGGCATATTACTTATTCTTGTAGAAAAGATTAAGAGAGATATCGCATAAACTCGGGAAAAGTCTTCAACGAACCACCGGTAGAAATGAAAATGAATGAAGATAATATAAAGAAACACCGGGAAGAATTAGAGAACAAAAGAAGATACTTGAGGGAATTTATATACATGAGAAACGAAGAGAACACGAGCCGATTAAAGATCACTTGAACGAAGCACCGGTAGGATTAGGAGAACGATAGCTGAAAGCTGAGAATGAATAAACCTGACTTGATGGACTCCGGATAACAAACTGAGAAGACTCTTGAATTACTCCGGATGGGTGAAAAGAATTCTCACAATCGAAAAATAATTATGAGAGGATGACAACAAGCTAGAATCGCGAATCTTGAAGAGAATGGATCAAAATTAAAGAGAAACTCTTCTTCGGTCTTCAAATGATGAGAAAGACGACGAGAAACACCATCGTGAATTATTGAGACACTCCGGAATACTCAAAATGAAGAGATTGAGCCAAGGATGCAAAGAATTGTGAAAGATCTTGGAGAAAGGGATATGACTGATGATAATTCATCCTTACGTCAAACTTTGAAAGGAATTTAGGATAACTCCGGGAAAGATAGAAGAGTCAGGTAAGATCCTGGGAAAGACCTGTGGGTTAGGGCCCACTCAAAAGAAAACACCATTGAAATGATTAAAAAGAGGGGTTGCACCGGTTGAATTAAATGACTAGAATGAAATAACATCCTCGAAAAAGTTTGAAAGGATTACAAAAGCAGAGTGGAAACACGAATCTTCGAGATATCTTGAGCACTCCAGAATAAATGAATAGCGAGAAGTGAACCATTATGAGGAGCACCGGCATAAGAAAAGCATTGAAACGAGGAAAAAGGATATGATCCACAAAGCTTGAATTGGATCCACCGGAGAAGAAAAAGAATGAAGAATGACGAACTAGAAACTCCGTTAGAATCTTTATGAGAATCATCGGATAAGAATATTGATAGAAAAGAATGGAGAGACTTCACATGAATAAAAGGATACTTGAATAAGAAATATGGTTCCTCGAAGAAACAAGGGTGGGAGGGAGGGAAAAACAAAGGCAGCTTGGGACGAATGAAACAAACACCGTTGAGAAGAAGTGATAATTAATCTTGCGAGATTTGAAATGATCGGATCCACTTGAAGAGAAGCACACCGGTTAAGAGGATTGAAAAAAACAATCTTGATGATCAAGGAGGATTGGTATCCACATCGGAGTATGAGAACACCATTTGGGGAAAGGTATGGAATCAACATTTGACTTCGAAGCAACTCGAATACCACAACTCAAAAACAAAAACAAAGGATTGGCTCGCAGAATAAACCGGAACAAATATATGATAGAAACTTCGTCTGAAGTTTTCGTGGTGGGACCTACACGGGCTCGATCGTACAGCACCATCATGTACAAGGCAGTGCACATGACATACGAAGCGTCCCCGAGTCAGCATAGCCAAGGACTCTTTAAGACACAACGAGACCACTGTAAAATCGACCGTGAATAGGCGAACCACTAGACGTCGAACCCCAATTTCATATCATACATCTGTCGGAAAAGATATCCTAAGAGCTACTTGAATTCCCACCTATGAAACTCCCGAAACTTTCCGGTTATGCAATCAGGTGTTGGGGATACAAGGGAAGCATAATATCTCACCCAAACTAGCAAACCCTACATCCAGCTGTATCCATCCTTCAACACATAACCAAGAAACCTTCGGAAACCATCTACCTCAACCTTCGAAAAGCATCCGTTATAAAAGTTATGGCGATACTCCCGAACTCCCGCCCCAGTACTGGGTGGCGTCGAGGTTATCTCACCAACGAACTGCATAAAGGAGATTTTCGATGTCGCGCACATATCTCAAGTATACCAGAATTGCAACGATAAAATTATGATGATAACACCTCAGAGCTCAACTCCCTGGGACACTTCCACTAAACCCCTAACAGGAGGCACCAAGACAGTATTCTCATCATAAGCCATCGGAACAAAACCAAGATACTCGCGTGATCCTAAAATTTTTTTTAGTGAAATTTGAGAAGAGAAGAGTCAAAACTCTACGTCAGGATGCCTTACCAGAGCGATGAGGAGACTGGGAAGTAAAAAGAATTCCTAAGCTCTCCGATATATAATTCCTAAGGACTCAAAACATTTTTCTAGACACAACTCGGCTGCTAAAAACGATCAAGCAAAGGGGGCTCCTAAGGTCGGGGAAGGCTCTGATTACCAACTTGTAACACCCTCGATGCGACTATATCTCCCACGTGTCGAGGCACGACTTAGAGGCATAATCGCATTGAAGGCAATGTCGCAAGTGAGGTAATCTTCACACAACCCATGTAATATAATAAGGAATAAGAGGTACATAGTTGGCTTACAATCGCCACTTCACACAATTACATGAATAAAGCATTACATCAATCAAATACACTCAGGGTCCGACTACGGAACCAAAATAAAAGAAGAACCCCAAATGCGACAAAGGTCCCCGATCGACCCCAACTGGGCTCCACTACTGATCAACTAGAACGAAACAACACAGAGGACAAGATCTTCATCGAGCTCCTCCTGAGCTTGGTTGCGTCATCTGCACGGTCTCATCGGCACCTGCAAGCTGGTTTTGGAAGTATCTGTGAGCCACGGGGACTCAGCAATCTCGCACCCTCGCGATCAAGACTATTTAAGCCTATGGGTAAGGTAAAGGTATGAGGTGGAGCTGCAGCAAGCGTCTAGCAGATATGGTGGCTAACATACGCAAATGAGAGCGAGAAGAGAAGGCAAAGCGCGGTCGATAAAAGTATGATCAAGAAGTGATCCTGGACTACCTACGTCAAGCATAACTCCAACAACCGTGTTCACTTCCCGGACTCCGCCGGAAAGAGACCATCACGGTTACACACGTGGTTGATTCATTTTAATTAAGGTCAACTTTAGATTTTCTACAACCGGACGTTAACAAATTCCCATCTGCCCATAACCGCGGGCACGGCTTTCGAAAGATCAAATCCCTGCAGGGGTGTCCCAACTTAGCCCATCACAAGCTCTCACGGTCAACGAAGGAATAGACCTCCACCCGAGACGTTCCGATCAGACTCGGTACCCCAGTACAACAAGACATTTCGACAGGGTAAAACTAAACCAGCAACACCGCCCGAATGTGCCGACAAATCCCGATAGGAGCTGCACATATCTCTTTCTCGGGGCACACTCAGATTGTCCTAGGTACGGGCAAGCCAGCCCAGAGTTGCCCCTGGTGGCCACCGGCAGCTGACAGGTGGACCAACACTCAGAGGAGCACTGGCCCGGGGGGGGGGGGGGGGGTAAAATAATGATGACCCTTGAGTCTGCAGAACCCAAGGGAAATAAAAGGCTAGGTGGCAAATGGTAAAACCAATGTTGGGCATTGCTGGAGAAGCTTTACTTAAGGCGAACTGTCAAGGGGTTCCCATTATAGCCCAACCGCGTAAGGGACGCAAAATCCGGGAACATAACACCGATATGACGGAAACTAGGGCGGCAAGAGTGGAACAAAACACCAGGCATAAGGCCGAGCCTTCCACCCTTTACCAAGTATATAGATGCATTAATTAAATATGATATATTGTGATATCCCAACAAGTAAATAACTGTTCCAACAAGGAACAACATCTCCATGTTCCAACAAGGAACAAACTTCAATCTTCACCTGCAACTAACAACGCTATAAGAGGAGCTGAGCAAAGCGGTAACATAGCCAATCAACGGTTTGCTAGGACAATGGTGGGTTAGAGGCTGAACATGGCAATTTGGGAGGCTGACAAGCAAGTGGTAGGCATCGTAGCAATGGCATAGCAAAAGAGCGAGCAAACTAGCATAGCAAAGATAGTAGTGATTTCGAGGGTATGATCATCTTGCCTGAAATCCCGCAAGGAAGAAGAACGAGTCCATGAAGAAGACAAACGGACGTAGACGAACGGATCCTCACAAACACGACGTTACCAGAACCAACCCGAAGAAGCAACACCGGAAAGGAGCAAACAACATAGTAAACAACCACGGCATAAACATAGCATGATGCACAATCAAGTATGATGCATGTCCGGTTTAAATATGCATGGCATGGCAAAGAGCACAAACAAAACTACAAGTTAAGTGGAGCTCAATATGCAACGAGTTGCATATTGACAAAACACCACATCAATTATTTAGTTCTCTCTCGTTTATGTACCCAACAATATTAAATGTTGATTAACATGGCAAGAGGTGAAGCACAACAAAACTACCTATCTAGGCAAGTTTAAATGAGGCCGGAACAACAACACAACAAGTCCGGAAAATCCCCATGTGCAAATATTAGGTTTGGTCCTGATCTGTCCTAAACACAATTTTCGAGTTGTTTAACATGCAAAGTGATGCCACCATGATAAACTAGGCAAAATTCTACCCCATTTACATATAAAGTTTATTTAATTCGGAGTTACGGTTATTTAGTTATGAATTAAATCATTTTAACATGGCAATTTGGGGCAAATTAATGCAAACAACATTTTAAGCATTTTAACATGGATGAAAGTGACATATTATGAAACTAGACACAATTTTAAACAAGTTTCATATATAATTTATTTAGATCCGATGCACGGTTAATTAGTTATTAAATGCATGATGAACATGGACTTTTCTGTAAAACGGTCACCTCTGGAATAATAGACAAATTCACAGATCCTGAAAAAAAAACACCAACGGGCTGAATCTGGTGCACTGCTGGGCTGAACAGAAAGGAGGGGCTGGAACTATGCTCACATTGGGCCACTGGGCCAGAAGCGGAGAAGCGGTGACGGGCCAAGGGGAGGCACCACTGGGCCTTGGCGGTAGAGGGAGATGGGCCGCAGTGTTCGTGTGCTAACTCGGATCTGGCAGGAAGCAGGCCGGCTAGGTGGCCTGGGGAGGCACGAGCGCGGTCAACGCAGGTAGGACCGTAGGAGCATGCGTTCGCTGTTCTTTCTCTACTTGACAGAGACAAAGCAGCGGCGATGGCAGGGGCGCAGCGGCTGCCCCATCCGGCGAGATGCCGGTGAGGAAGGCAAGGCGGCGCAGGGCAGACGCGGATCTGGACGACGACGGGGTCGAGGAAGCTTCGGGCGGCAGCAGAGCCTCAGGCGACGGACGGACGACGAGCAGGTCGTCCATGGCGACGGGAACCCGCGGGGGTCTCTGCAGGCGCTCGGACGATGAGGAGGTCAGGGCGCCGGCGGACGGCGATGCGGTGTCTGGATGGCGAGGTAGGAGACGGGGAGGAGGTGGCACACGGCGGCTTCGGTCGCCGGCGGCCACGGCATCAGGGCGCGAGGCCCTTTCAATTCCTGGCAGAGAAGAAGTCAAACGAGAGGGAGAGGTTAGAGGAGGAGAGAGAGGAAAAACAGGGGAGAAAAGGAGGCAGGCGACGACTCATCTGCTCGTCTTGCAGGTTCGGGCGGCGGACGGGGCATCTCCGGTGGTGGCGCTCGCCAACGCGGTCGAGCGGGAGGAGGCTGGCTGCGGGAGAGATCGAGCATGGGGGCTGCCAGCGGATCCATTGGACAGGGGAGGATACGGGATGGATCCCGATGTGGATTAGAGTGGCGGCGGCAGAGAAGGATGGATGGGACATCTTGCCTAAAATTTAGGGTTAGGCAGTATATATAGCAAGGATTTTTTTGGTCAGGGGCTAATCGGACCCTCCGATCTTAAACGGACGTCGCGAAATAAAAGCTTAGGGAGACCAAAAGAGAAAATGGTGACGTTTTGTAGACGTTTGGGGATGATCCGGATCCAACGGTGGCAATAGTCCGGGTCGGGTCCGGGACAACTTTCGGGCGCACGTGAGGGGGGCTGCGGGCTGACGAGAGGGGTTAGGTTGGACCTGGTGGTAGGTAGTGAGTTGTGTAGACGGTCCCGGGCTGAGAGAAGAGAAGAGAGGGAAGCCTGGCATCTGTTTCCGGAGACCGAAAACGTCCGACGTTAGACCGGCTACTATTGCCGCTATATTTATCCGTTGGGCTATCAAGCGAACTCCGATTGCGATGAAACTTGACATGCGGTCTGTCTACACTATAATAAGACCCCACACCAAATTT
Source organism: Triticum monococcum (assembly GCA_034509565.1). Lineage (NCBI taxonomy): Eukaryota > Viridiplantae > Streptophyta > Magnoliopsida > Poales > Poaceae > Triticum > Triticum monococcum. The sequence goes on along the minus strand of CM067845.1, from coordinate 496,196,121 downwards.
CGACCCAATCCGAGAACATTTTTCCGGCCACTTATAAAATAATATTTCGAACGTGCCGCGGGCGCGTGCAAGTGTGGTAGGGCTCAGAACGGACAACGGAGAGAACGAAGAGGCCGGGACGGATGCAAGTTTTGAAAACATGATGATGTAATGCACATGATGACATGATAAGATGCAACACGCAAGCAAATGACAACGCAACAACAACGAATCACTGGAGGACAGGTGGCACATCGGTCTCGGGGCATTACACAGAGGGGGAAAATTGCATGTTCGCTATGCTAGAGATGTGTGGCGGACGAACGGGCCGTGTATCCGGATTCGTCTCGTCGTTCTGAGCAACTTTCATGTACAAAGTTTTTTCATCCGAGCTACGGTTGATTTTATATTAATTTTAAAAGATTTAATCATTTTTAAAATTTATTTAATTATTTTAATTAAACATTAACCAGAATAGTGATTGCTGATGTCAGCATGACGTCAGGAGTCAACATAGGTGTTGACTGGTCAAACTAACGTGTGGGTCCCACATGTCATAGGCTGAAGACTAACTATTTGTTAACATTTAACTAGCTGGTTAATTAGAGTTATTTAGTTAACTAAACAATGTTAATTTATTAATTAATTTAATTATTATTTAATTAATTAATTTTCTTAACAAATGTTCTGGGGCCATGGGCCCCACATGTCATTGGCCCTAGAGGCCTTGGCGGGTTCGGGCGCAACGGGCGCGGGTCGTCGCCCGATCCCTATGTAGAAAGCCGTTTTTTTCTAGTATTTACTAGAAAATTTGATTCCCTCTTTTTTTCATTCTATAGTGGAGATAGTCAGAACGACAGAGCCATGCGGGGCTGGCCCCTGGTGCGGCCAGCGGGCGCGCGGCCAGGGTTCAGGCGGCGGAGCGAGGTCAGCCGGGGCGGCATCGGCGGCAGGGAGGCGGCGGCAAGCAGCGGTGGAGGCGGGGCTGTGGCTGGGCGAGCATAGGCGGGCGGCGGGAGCGGGAGTAGACGGGCGAGGCCTGTGCAGGTGGCCGTGGACGCGAGGTGCGGGCGGCGGTGGCGCGGTGACCGCGGGCCGACGGCCACGGCCGGACGGCACGTGGCCAGGGCGCGGCCCGACCGCGGTGAGGGCGGGGCCGAAGCACGCGAGGCGTGGTCGCGGCCGGAGCGGAGCAACGATGGGCACGGCGGGAGCGCGGCAGGCGAGCGCGGTGGCGCGACGATGGTCGCGGGGCGAGGGAGAGAGGAGGAACGGGGTCCTCACCGGGGTTCATAGGGACGGGGCAGTGGGGCGCGAGGACGAAGACGGGGACGCCGGCAACGTAAGGGAGGCAGTCCGGCGAGGTGGCGGTGACGACGGGCGATGACGGCGAGGATGGCGGCGTCGGGCGCGTGGAGGTCGTTCGGGAGGAGGACAGGGACGACGGGGAGGCGAGCGACTGTGGCGATGGGCGGCTCCGACGTGGTAGTCTCCAACGACGACGTCGAGCGATGGGGGCGCGTCGGACCCTGATCCAGATTGAATCGGGGTAGAGGGGAAGGGGCGACGTGGGGAAGAAAGTGGGTGCGTGGGGGTTAGGGTTTGTCCGGGTGGGAGAATAAGGGGAGTGGGTTGGCGGGATGGGCCAATTGGGCTGTAGCTGGCCGGTTGGCCCAGGGCATTAGAGGGTTTTTCTCTCTTATCTTTTTTGTTATTTTTTTCTTTTTTTGTATTTCCTTTTCTTTTATTTTTTTTCATTTTCTATTTTATTTATTTTTAGAGCATTTTAGCATTTTCTAAAAATGTGTTTTCTTTACTATAATTACATGTGTCATATTTGGCACAAACCGAACATTTTTGTTTTAATGTTTGAAAACTTTTCATGTTTGACATTATTTAAGTTTTTGAAAATTAGAGGGAAGAAAGAAGAAGGAGAGGGGAGATAAAATGTACGGCTGATAGGCGTGACCCCATCCACCTCAGCAGGTCAATACATTGAGTAGCACTAGTCTTTGCCACATCAGGTCCGACAGACAGGTCTCACCCGTCAGTTTCGTTGTTAGACGCGGTAGGTTTTGAATTAATATGATTTGTTACTTACTTGCCGCAGTGTTGATTGATTTTTGTATTTTTTGACAAAAACGGCGGTTTTCTAGTACCCTAGCCACAAATGTGTGGTGGCTTTAAGTAATTTACTTCTCCTGAGGCTAGTCCCAGTGCTCCAGCCTGGATCGGTGCTAAGCCTGCCAGCTGAGCAAAAAGCTGATGTGTCACGTTAATTAATGAAGATAGAGTCTCATTCTGTAACCCACGAAGAAACGGTGCCAGACGCAGATACCTAGGCAAAAGGTGGAGTTAATCGATCCCGTGCGGCTGGGTACCGAGCAGTCGCCTCCTTTTTTCTCGTTCCTCCCCAACTCCCCCACGCGCAACCCCTGCCGCCGCTTCTTCTTCCTCGCCCAGCGCCGTCGCCCCGATGCAGCCGCTCCATCCTCCACCAGCAGCCCCGCCCCGCCGCTGATCGTCGCCTACAGCGCCGCCATACCATCCTCAGTTTCAGCCGGCCACATGGACCGTCGCCGGGAGAAGTTCGCCGGGGCACCACCGGCTCCGCCTCTGTTCGCCGCTGCACCACCGGCTCCTCCTATGTTCGCAGCCGCCGACAGCTCCTCCGGCCAGTCAGCACCTGGTGTTTGGTAAGTAGCCTACATTGCAAAATCTGTAGTATGTATATGTAAATCTGTAGCAAAGGATTACTGAATTCAGTTTTCTCTGGAACCCATTCAATCCCAATGGATTTTAATCTCCTAAGAGTCTACTGATTGAAGCATTGTGTGCGTACGTGGTACAAGCAAGGAGATTGAATCCCCGTCATCCAATTAGTGAGGGTTTTAATTTCATCTTACCAAGATAAAACACTTCCGTTCCTGATCTAGGCAGCAATTGGAGGGCACCTCCCATTGTTTTCTTGCTGGTCTAGTAACCCTGTGGAGATGATCAAAGAATGGGGGTCTGCTGCTGATTCCATTGCTATACAGACTAGGTTCAGTCTACTTCAGAATCAACAAGAAATTTCAAAGTTCTGCTATCTAGTCATACAAATTGTCAGTTAAGTTTTGTCAAATAGTTACCTAGTTATACAAACTACAGTTTAGAATTGTCAAAAGTTGTTAGAACGAAAAGTGTTTTACTTAACCTCCATGACATTGTTCTCCTGTTCAGGAATCTAAACAAGTGATGTTGTCTTCTTTACTTTGTTGTTGCTTGTCTCAGGCCAATGTATACCCATCCACCTGATGGTTTTCTTAGTTTATCAGGCAGTCCACGAACCCCACCATTCCAGCCAATGCACTATCCATCGCATGTCCCGCCTCCTCAACAAGAGCAACAGGAGAATCTCCATTTTGTCGGTGTCCCCTCACATGTTGCATTGTCAACGCCGCCGCCGCAACCACCGCCACCAGTTCATAGTAAAAGGAAAAAAAACATCCGAGTCCACTTCAGGTAGAGGTTCTTTACAAAAAAAAGCCCATGTTGTAGAGCTTGAAGATGATCCAGAGCCTTCAAGGTGTGCGCAGCGTCTGAATTGGACACAACAGGAAGAGAAGAGATTGGTGCGTGCTCTTGTCAGTGTGAAATATCGATTACTTCCATATAAATTTTGGTTGCATGTTAAATTATATGTTCCTTATGTAGGCAAGCGCTTGGTTGGAACTTTCAACTGATCCCATTGAAGGGAATGGCAAGAAGAGAGATAAGTATTGGGATGACATAGCTGTTCAATATAACAGTCTCACCCCCGCAGATCGTCATAGAGATGCCGTGCAATTGAAGAGCCATTTTCAAAAGGTGAAGAGAAAGATCAACATTTTCCATGGTGCATATAATGCTATGTGTAAGCTATACACTAGTGGTTATGGTGAGGAGCAGCTACAGGCCTTCGCCTTGGAGAAATATGAAGCCAACCAACAATCAGCTTTCCAACATTTGACAATGTGGAGAGAACTTAAGGACAACGGAAAGTGACTTGCAGCAATGAAAAAAATGAATGGGGAGCAAGATAAAATAGATATAACATCTGGTGCTATTGATGTGGAAGATGAGGAGCGCCCTCCGGGTCGTGATACATCTAAGGATGAGCGTGATGGTAAACGCAAACCGAAGGAGTCGGTTACTTTGCTTGGAGAAAAACTTGACACTTTTATTGAGACCCAGAAAACGTCTAGGCTGGAGCGGCAGAAGGTTATAGATAGCCAACATCAACTCTCAAGTCAGCAGCTTGAAACCGCTAAACTTGCCAAGGAGACAAAATTGATTGAGCTCTACCAGAAGTTATTGTTTGCTGATACGAGTGCCATGGATGACGACGCGAAAGTTGAACGTGCCAAGGCAATGGCAAGTCTGAGGTCTATACTATTTTCAGAAGAAATGTGAGGTTTATGCTATTTCCTTATTCATGTTAACTCTGTAGTGTGACAGAACTCATTGATCGAATCTATTAGATGAACTATATGCATGTGGTGTAAGCATGTCTCTACCTTGTGCTGGATATATCAAGTGAGATGTAAACCTATGTTATTTATATTTTCTCAAGGAAAGTAAGATCTATGCTATTTCCTCATTCCTGTGAACGGTTACCCTCATGAGAACAAGTTGATGTGTTTTGTGATATTTTCAGTACTTATTTTCCAGATTTCATTCAAAACGTGTCCGTGTTCTGTGTTCAATTTTACCCCGTGCTTGTCTCTCTCCCGTCCATGCTTATATGAGTTTTTTCTCTGCTTCTTGCTAATTGATAGTTTGAACAGTATGTAATTGATAGACTGAACCATAAGATGGAGAGTCTATTCTGCATAGCGTGTGATCTGAACCATAGATAATTTATAGTCTGAAGTCTGAACTAGGGGCAATCGAGACTCTGATATAAATAGTAGTATGTGATCTGAACGCCATCGCCTAGTCCCAGATTCTTGCAAGTTTGTCATACAAACTACAGTCCATGATCTCTTTTGCGCTTCGCCAGCTAGCTAGAACTAAACTGTGCCATAAGAACTAAACAGCTTGCTGAAGATTAATGAATTCCCAGCTAAGAAGGGCATGCTGATCTCTGTATTCCTGAAAAGATGTTAACAAGAACCTCTTACAGTGCAACAACAGTTGAAAAAGACCTATATTCCGTAAGTTTAGTAGATAAAACTACTGCATATTTTGCTGCTCACGGCGAAGCTTCTGTTTACTTGTGTTTTTGTTCTTGCGTCATTTATGCATTGAAGGAATAGGCCACAAAGTAGGAATAGGCCACAAAGTATACATACCACAAAAGATCCTACGGCTAATTAAATGAAGAGAGCTTAGCTACAGGAAACTAAGCACCTATGCATTGGGGAGTTTGGTTGCTAAGCTATTTAATATGCTTAGCACCTCATCTAAGCACCTATGCATTGGAGGCAGCCTGATCCACATGTGCCTCACTTTGCTTCCCAACGTCTTTTTAGGTGCCCTTGGTATTCGTAGCAACGTCGATTAGCGCCGTGGAGTCTACTGGCAAGTGGGTGGAGAAATTGTTAAAGCCGAGCAAGCTGCGAGCCATCGAGGAGGAGGATGGCACCACCGTCGCCGTCGCCGTCGCCGCGAGTGTGCGTGACCGGGGGCGGCGGGTACATCGCTTCATGGCTCGTCAAGCTGCTCCTCTCCCGGGGCTACGCCGTCCACGCCACCGTGCGCGACCCATGTATGCACGGCGCGCCTGATCCGGCCGCTCCTCCTCCTTTCTTGCTGTTGCTGCCTGCTTCGCTGGTTGGTGATTAATGCCGGGGTGCCGTTTCAGGTGACCAGAAGAACGCGCATCTGATGCAGCTGGACGGCGCGGCGGAGAGCCTGAGCTTGTTCAAGGCCGACGTGCTCGACAGCGCCGCGCTGGCCGCCGCCGTCGAGGGGTGCGAGGGCGTCTTCCATGTCGCCTCCCCCGTCCCTGCGGATAAGATCGTTGATCCTGAGGCTAGTACACATCTGTCGATTTTCACTTAGTTCCGTGGCCAATTTACCGTGTGTTTTTGGTTCACAAAAATTACACAGCTCCCATGATTTATTCGTTGTTCCACCATGGAGATGGAGTCTCTCTCATAGCAGCAGTACCGTCAGAAAATATTTGCAATTGGATTTTGACTTGCCATTTTCTTTCATTTCTGGGTGCGACTCTAGCACTGCTGTCGATGTCGATATAAGTGTATCCAACAGTTGTGGAGTAGGAGCTTATTAGATCAGCATTTTAATAAGTGTGCTCACTTAATAGAGTAATAGAGTGGAAAGTGACTCACTGCTGTCAGAGACGATTACAAGTTGTTACTGCCTTACTAGCACTGTAAAATCTCGTTGAGATCCAAAATTTGGAAACTGCAGATTCTTGATGGTCTGTTACTAACGTTGTGCTAAATATAACCATGCAGTCAGAAGTCATGGTGCCTGCCGTGAAGGGCACCTTAAATATTCTTGAGGTTTGTTCATCTCTGAAGGTTCAGAAGGTTGTGGTGGTGTCATCCACTGCTGCCGTTCATTATGATCCCAACTGGCCTCAGGGTAAACCCAAAGACGAGAGTTGCTGGTCGGACAGAAAAGTTTGCAGGGACAATGAGGTTAGTAATGTTAGAATTAGAACTGTTAGCTGATAGAACAATGGAATTCAGTCACAACATACTTGCTGAAGCTAAGCCTGTTGATATAACAATGGAATTTAGTCCCAACGTACTTGCTGAAGGTAAGCATATACAACACTTTAATTTCTTTACATGAAGATTTGACATGTGAGTTTTTGTTAATCCCTAACATATTAGTGTATTCATCATTAGTCGATAATTACTTAGAGACTACAAATGGTTGTAACATGTGAGGGCTGCCCTCAAAGCTTTGCAATTTCTGTTGGCAGATCTGGTATTGTCTTGCTAAAACTGTTGCTGAAGAGACAGTTTGGGAATATGCAGAGAAGAACGAGCTAAATGCTGTTACAGTATGCCCTTGTATTGTTTTGGGGCCACAATTGCAACGTGTTGTCAATACTACAAGCGAACTCCTCCTCTATGTCATAAAAGGTGCCCTCATTAATTCATTTTTCCCTTTCTATTGTTCGCGTGTAGGGTTATCACTTATCTGACAAAAACATAATCCTTTCTTTGGGTGGGCGAAACTCATTAAACCACTTGTTAGGCCCTCTTGGTAACGTAGGAATTTTGGAAGAATTGAAACCCTATAGAAAATTTGCCTATGTTTTTTTTAGAAAATATTCCTATTTAGTCACAAAGCGAATGTGCTTGTAGGAACATTATGAGAATGCTTTTTTGGACGTTCTATAGAATACCTTTTCTTTTTGCGAAACTATAGAATAGCTGAATCTATAGAAAAATATGAATGATTTCTTCCATGTGCTTAGACCTCATGGAAAAATTCCTCTCGCCCTTATGGAAATTTTGTAAATTCCTTTTTTTGCTGCATGATTTGAGAAGCCATGACATTCAATCATACTTTTTTTTTCTGTATATGAGTTTTAGAATCTTGTGCTCTTAATTTCCTTCAGAGAACCGAACTGCCAAAACTCATCTGCGATGTTGAAGAAGGCTAATGTTATGACAGTTAATAATGTCGTGTATTGCTTATTCTGTTTCTATTGTTTTACCTCATCCTCTTGACAGCATGTTGGAGAATTACCTGTCTTTAATTATTGACTTCTGTGAGTTCTGAAAATTTTATCACAGGAGGTCCTAATGTGTTGAATGACATGCTGTGGCATATAGTCGATGTCCGTGATGTGGCGGATGCCCTGCTTCTGGTATATGAGAAACAAGAATCATCCGGGAGGTATATCTGCGCACCAAATTACATTAGCGCAAAAGCTATGCTGGAGTTTCTAAAGAAGACGTACCCTGACTACAACTATGTAAAATGGTGGGTCTCTTCTCTTATCGTGTGTTCCTTGGATGTGTCAAATGGCACATTCTTACATCTTACTATTGTTTGAATGACTCTTATCTGCTCTTTGCAGCAAGGCTGATGTGCATCAGAGCTCTCGTATCACGCCGATCGTGTCGGGAAAATTGAGTGATCTGGGCTGGAAGCCGAGGGCACTGGAGAAGACGCTTCTGGACAGCATCGAATACCACTGGAAGACGGGGAATCTGCAGGATGTGGAGGGACGGACCTACTGCCTTCCTGATATTTTCCGTCATTTTCAAGCTGCCGACGAATGAGTCGAGAGCGCAGAGCGGCAGTGGACAGTGCTTTATGCTTATGTCATTGTCCTTGTGACTGCTGAATAATTTAGGAAATAGTTAAGGATCTGCTGGGAAGATGATAGGAGACCAGAGAGAGTGAAGCTGCTCGTTGCCTCGCCGTAGATTGGTTGTGGCAAACACAACTTTATGGTTCAGGATCGTATCTCCTGATTTTCTGCTGTGCTGTGTCCACTGTCCAGGTTTCATTAATGATGCAAACTGTATTACAAATGTTGTTCAGAACATTTTACACTTTGCCGCTCTGCTCCCTGTCCAGATGTGTGACCTCCCTGCATAGGAGGAGCGAGCCTAGCTCGGTTGGCAAGGTGGTGCTGACACGCCCAACCGGCCCACGATTTGAGGATTGCAAACGTAGGGCGTCTTTGATTCGTAGAATTCTAAAAATGCGGGAGTAGAAAAATGTAGGAATGAAATGTCATGCTCTCAATCCTATAGAATTTTGGTCTTTTTATTGCATCATAGGAAAAAACAAAGGATTCTTTGAAAGAGATTTGATTGGATGCTAGAAACCCTATGGGAGGCTAACTATTTTCTTAGGATTTTTATCATTTATGTCACTAGTTGTGTTTCACTACTCAGTTTTGCCATTTAGATACATTACAACCGCGCATATTTCCTGCCCTCTCAGACCATTACTGGTTTTGGCCGTCGGATCGCAAGTTTTGGGCAAATCTGGCCGTTGCATGTCCCTCCAATCCCGCGTGGGCTTCGTTTGTTCTATAGCTCGCACTATATGGGCTGGATCGCTGCTCCCGTAACAAAATCCATGGTCTGCTGTTCACTGGGCCGACTGGGCGTGCGGCTCGCCGGCTCGTTTCGAGCGGAAGCGCAACTTTCTCCACCGAGAGGACTAGAGCCGGCCGGTCGCTGCGCTCAAAAAAATTAAACGAGCCGCGGGGTTGCGGATCGCACGCCCTTCCCATTCGCGGAGAGAGATCATGCCGAACTGCTTCGAGGACCGCACGCCGATGCAGGCACAGACGAAGCGACGTTCGACTCTTCGGTGAAGCAGAGGATTGAAACTGACTCCATGGGTTAAAAAGGAGGTAATCAGTTATCTGTTCCTAGGAGCATTCATCGCGGGCGGTGACAAATTAAGGTGTGCGTTTCTTTTCCCCAACCTGCTGCTCAACTTCCGCTTTACCCGCCACACCCTCGCCGTCACCGGCCTCTTCGGCCTCGCTGTCCCCATCCTCGTGGTATCGTTCGCGAATTCGTAAGATCCAGAGTTCCAGACCCATCTCTGCCCACATCTCGTTCTCAGTTCTCCAAACCCTAAAACAAATCTATACGTGTGGATGGAAGGGATGCAGCATATACATAAAGGTTTGATCCATCGGATGGCAGGAGACTACATTGGTGATGACCGGTGATGAAAGGGAACATGAATAAAGGATCCGGTATGAGTCTATGAGACCACGCAAGGTAATTACACATCTCGCTCAGATTTATTTCAAGATTTAATTCGTTGGGGCTTTCTTTGTTCTCGTTGCTATCCTCGCTCTTGTTGCCCCAGCAAACTGACTGCATATGACGGGAAAGTGGGGATTGATTGCCGGTGGCCACGCCCTAGATCGTCAAACTCCGACCAGGTTGTAGAAGCGGCGGCAGCAAAACTACGAACAGCTTCGACAACAGTGATGAGTCCACTTCAAGGAGCTCCTCCTCAACCCCTCAGTTGCTCGCTCCGGATGGCCGATGGGGATTCCTCAACGGCACCAATCTGTCAGGCAACCGCCGCCTTCGTCAACCACATCCCCTGACGGTGCACGCCTGACGACAACCGCATCCCCCAACTGCCTCTTTGGTCTATGAACTTCTGACCCGCTGTCCTCCTCCCAAGCCTGCGGCCTCCCCAATCTATGTGAGCCAGCAGTAACAAGGTGAGCAACTGAGCACCGCACCCCACTACCCTTCCCCTATCTGCATTCTTTTTCCTCATATCATTGATGACTGTTTGTAAATGGGACTCCTAATTAGCTAGGTTTGTGTCGACAATTGTGAGTAACCATTTTGCAATTTTGATTGACTGCTATGTACAAGTTGTTGATGATGTGTTTTCTTTGCAGCAGGCAATCCATAAAATGAGCCCCCCACCGATCATCTCGAACTTGGTTTCAGTGCCTCAGCTATGAGCTATATCACTAGGCCTGTTTTTTCATTTCATCTTTAAAATTTGTTATCCAATACAAACGATCCCAGTTGGAATGCTAATATAAATTTTATAGCTATTTTCTTGCCAATTCAATTGCTAATATTATTGCTTGTTCAATATCTCATCTGGATAGGCAAGTTGGAATGCGTAATTTAGCTCCGAAGTGGCATGATCCCAGTGAAGATGAACTGCACGCTTTGCAAACGAATTGTCCGAAATTCATTTTTAGACGCATTTGCAAGATATCATGACTACCAAGGAGATAGCCCTATATGCATTTCTTCATTTGGTTTTACATGTGAAGGCGTCAAAGGTATTAGTTACTACATCTGTTTCTAATAAAAGAATATGTACATGTATGTTCATAAGTTGAGTCGAGTCCTACAATAATCCACGATGGAACCCATGCAGTGGAGTAAGCACCAGGAGAGGCGACGAGCCAGAGCATGGGAGAGCGCCGTCGTTAGTGACTCTAATTGCGTAGCCTGCTGCCACAGCTATGATCCCTCGGCACCTATATACCTAATCATATAGGGGAATGTGAGATTTTCCTACTTTATTTCAGTTCAGTTTGAGGTTGCTTGTTTTGTTGGTTTGTGAGAATATCTGGTATCAAATAAGGCGGCATGATGGCAAAGTGGCGATTAAGAATCTTTGTTTTTGGATCTTGTGCCGTTTGCCTGGTTTGTGATGCTTTTAAATGAAAATATGAATAATTACAGATGATGGTCAAATCCCGATTAATACTATGAACAAGTCAGTATCTCTTGATTAGCATGAACACCACCACATTAGGTATTGCTTGGTGCTTAAGGCCACGTAGATTCTGTTGAGAGGGGAACATGATCATATTTTGCAAGTATCTGGTTTGCGATCTTATTCATTCCTTACTTTAATTAGGTTTTTTCTTATAAAATTGGGTAACACTCTTTTGAATGAATTGAAACCACATGATATGTTAGGGTCATTTATCGATCTTAATATTCCGTTGTGTCTTAAAGCAAGTGGGTAAAGTTTGCTCCACCATTAAAAACATGGGAGGTATTATACTTATTACAGGTACATATACATGCAGGCGCATACACTGAGATAATCAATTTAGGGAATTCTCATTTGATACCCATGATCTAGATTTTATTTTCCCAGCTTCAAAGATACAATCTCTTTTGTTAGTGTTGTTTGCAATACACCATGTAATTGCTTAATATATAGGGAGCAATTATAATTGGTTTGCTTGAGACATTACTCATGTAGTTATTTCCTCGATTGATCGGCCTTACGAATGATAATTTTGTTGTACTTCAAGTATGAAATTGTAAGTTGTTTTGGTATGTAACACAACTTTAGTGATTGTTTCACAACAACCTACTAACATTTGATGTGGATCTTAAGGAAACTTTTCTTATTGACCAGATGGGATTCTTCAACATCAAATCTGAGCAAAGACATGTACTGTAATTTGTTCTGACGCAATGCAATTCAAAAGACACACTAGCAGAAAGCAAGGCATGGTAGATGAAATGATATAGTACTCCCTCCGTTCTCCAAAGGAAACTGATATTGACTTTCTACATCCTTCAAAATTACTACAGTTCGTTTGTATGAATAAGACTGATTATGTGCCGAGGGAGCTTTGGTGAGTCACATGACTACTCAGGGTTCTGGTTTTGGCTATTTATTTGTGTAGATTTATTTTTTACGGTGTGCAAATAATCATGTATTGTATATAGACATGTTTGCTTATGCAGTAAAGTATGGATTGGTTGTACGAGTTAGTATTCTATGTAACGTAGCTCCTACTTAGAATGATGATGTACATACAAATCCACTGATTAAATTATATTTGGAACAATTCATTATATATCTAAAATTTTGAAGAAAGAAAATATGATTAACTACTTGAGGTATTTTTATTCTTCTTAGGTATTTCTTCTTTTTTCCCAGAATGGATGGGCAACTTACCGCTGCAATTCTATGGTTCTGCCGTTTTATTCTCCTAAGAATCCAAAACTTCAATTCAGTGTCACCCTTAAGTTGCAAACAACTTGGTTCATATTTAAATTCTATATTTCATGCAACAATATATGTAGGAACATTCCAACCAATTTATTTAAAAAGCAGACGGGCGCAGTAACGCGCGCCATCATGGTCTAGTTAGAAGTTACAACTGCTCAAAAATGCCATCAATCCGTGAGATGCTTGCTCACAAATGCCATTAGATATCTCAAAAATGCCATCTTTCTGTTAGATGTTTGCTCAAAAATGCCATTAGACATTGTTATTTTTACGTCAAACCCGTTGACCATGTTCTATGTCAAAAATAAGCCTAGACCCACATGTCAGTTCTCTCTATCTCACAATGATATGTGTGGCCCCACTTGTCAGGAGTAACCAAGCAAATAATTTTACAGGAAAATAAGAACGCTGTTGGGATCAAGTGGGCACCATACTTTATTGTAGTGAGATAGAGGGAGAGCTGGCATGTTGGTTCATAGGTATTTATGACATTATAACATGGCAAAAGAGATTTGAGATCACAATAATGATGTTTAGTGGCATTTTTGAGCATGTGTCTAATGAAGCGATGGCATTTTTGAGCAGTTAAAATTTCTAGTGACAAAACTGAGTAGTGGGACACAACCGGTGGCATAACTGATAAAAACCCATTTTCTTAAGAACGCTAGCTTTTGGCTTTATCGTCCTGTGTGGGTGTATCTTCTTCTAGCGTCCTGGCGACTCGAGGGGCGCCTATGGCCACACCACCATCATCGACCGGCGTTCAGAGGACAGTGGGTGGCCAGTTCTGGGCTTTAGCGGAATCCGATGAAGAGGACGCGGACGGAGATGGGGATGCCGCGGCAGCCTCCCCATCCTCGCCGACCCCTTCTGATCTCATTTGCGAATTCTTCAATTCCGGCTACGACGAGGATGAGGTGGCAACGACGGTGGACAAGGTCTTGCCCCTCGACGAACCGGCTTGTATTGGGCTAGATGCGAGTGAGAAGAAGGAGATGATCCGGCGCGTGGTTCATCGGAGAACGGCGGCGACGGCGATCCGACCTTGGAAGGGCCCCCTGCCTAAGGTGAGTCTCCCGAACTTAACGATTTTCGATTTGATCCGTCTGGATTCTTGGACTACTATAACAAGAAGGAAAAAAGTGCGCCGGCCTGTGCTTCGATCGGCGCCGGTGGTGACCGCGGCAGCCATGCCGGCGAACCCGGCGATCCAGATCGCGACGGCGCGTCAGGAACGTTTGAAAAACCTGTTGGGCTTTTCTGGGCCGATTTTGCCTGAAGCATCAACAGTTTCTGTTGGGCCGGAGCCTACTGGGTATGAGGCCCAGGCAGGTCTGGTTTCCACAAAACTTGTTCGCGTACGTGCATGCGAATCCTTCGATCATTCTTCTCCGTATCCGTCCCAGCTGCGAGCTAAGGTTCGCAGGCAAGGGACGGCCGGGTTCCGATCTTGTGGTATTGGCCGAGCAAGGCACACCTCCCCCCTCGTAGTCATGGCCGGCCGAGGGGTTGCCCTGCCACCAGGAAAGAAGGCGGCTGCCCCGACGGGGACGGGCCGCGCTGGAGTGGCGCCGCCGCCGGCGACGGGCGCTGGGCGTGGGGCGGCGGTGATGCCTGGCCCTCGGCCTTCCTTGCACAGTGGGGTGGCACAGACGCCTGCGGGGCGGGGCGCTGGCCTTCCCCGGGCTCAACCGCCAGCGCTTGGGCCGGCTGCGTTGCCAGCGGCGGGTCGGGGCGGGACGGCCCATGCTCCTCGGCCGCCGGCGCAGAAACTGGTAGTGGCTGCTGCTGTGGGGCAGGGCGGTGCGTATGGTCTACGGCCGCCTACACCCAACCAGGTCGTGCCGCCAGGTCAGCATCCTCGGGGGGCGCCGCCGCCTCATTACGTTGCAAGGCCACCTCAAAAACGGCCTAGACCGGTGCAGAACATGGGTGCTGGAGGGGCTTCTGGACCACCCCGAGGTCAGTGGGGGGACGATGGATATGATGCGCATGGGGATGGCCAACATCGTGGTTCTTCATCCATGGGAGGAGGTCGTGGGTATGCCTGGCAGAGTGATGGATCTGCTGAGAGACCTTTCCTCGGCCCTACGGGTGGTTTTGTCAAGGGAGCTTCTGGCCCAGACTAGCGACAGAGAGGTGGATATCGTGGTCCCCGTGGTGGTCGTGGCGGGGGTCATGGTTGGTACCGTAATAGACAGCCTCCACCGGTCGCTGTTGACCATGAGGCCCCTGTCGTGGCAACCGATACCGTTCAGATGACTGACTTGCCTAGCCAGGCTTTGGATGTGGTCACGATATTGGCCAGCGCGGAGTTGTCTGGGACTGAGATTACTTCTGAGACAGGAGACCGGACTGATTCAGAGAGGGTGTCCAAGTGGGCGCCTAAGAATGAGAAGATGTTATGTTATCGTGTGGTGAGAAGGGACACTTCATTGCTGAGTGCGTGGCGGAGCTTTGCGATACGTGTGGGAAGCCAGCACATGCCACGGGGGATTGCTCGTTCTTGCGTGATCACATTCCGGCTCTTACAATGTATGGAGTATATTGTGCTGAGTTGATGTTCTTTGAGTCCCCGGTTGCGAGAGAGATTCTGGTGGCGACACAGAGTTTGACCACTGGGATTGTGAAAGTTACCCAGGGAGAGGTTTCTGAGGCTCAGATTGTGCAGAGGCTTCAAGAATTGGTTCCAGGTGATTTCCAGTGGGAGCTTGTCAGTACTGAGGCCAATGTGTTCAAGGTTGATTTCCCCAAGATGGATGATTTACAGAAACCGCTGAGCTTTGGGTTGTGCAGAGTTCCTGGCACTAAATGCATTCTGGAATTTCACGAGTGGAAGAAGGTGGAGCCACGGGGTAAGCCCCTTACTTAGGTTTGGTTGCGGTTTTCCGGGGCTCCATCTGAGCCTTTGCAGGATGCTCGAGTTGTGTCTAGTATGGGTATTATGGTTGGAAAACCTAAGAGAGTGCATATGGCCTTTACCCGCGCTCATGGGGTGGCCCGACTTCTAGTGAGCGTTCTGGACATTGACTTTGTCCCTGATGTGGTCAACTGGACCTACAGAGGTGTGGTTTTTCCTCTTGAGATCGAGTTTGAGGATGTGGATCTGTTTGCTGAGGCAACAAATGGGACTGATGTGGATATGCATGAGGGTGATGACAACGCGGGTGCCAAGGGGGCACCGGTGGATGAGGCTGAACGAGCAGGGTCCAACGGATCGGGACCTGTTGCTCAGTCGCCCGTGGACGGGCCCGAGGTTGGGATGACACCATCAACCTCGGTGCCTATGAGCTCTCTGCGGTTTGGGTCGTTCGAGCCAGCTTCTGCCCCTCCCAGGCTTTGGAGTGACCGGGAGGATTCTGATGATGTGTTTGAGCGCACGCTACCTGCGTTGGAGCCTGTTGCTGCTGTTGGTCCCTTGATCGGAGGCTCAGTGATGACTTTGGTGGGTGGAGGGAAGGTGGAGTCTGAGGTGACTTCTCTTTCCCCCGCCCTCCCAGCGGCCTCATCCCGGGAGTTGGCGTTGTCTATGGAGGATGCTTCTAGGGAAGGGAGTCCGGGGCAGGTGGCCACGACTTCCTTTCCTCCTATCCTGGCGCCAGAGATGACAACGTCCGCCGGGGGTGGGGGAGGTGGGCCGGGGCAGGTGGCCTCGGTGTTGGGGAACGTTGCAGAAAACAAAAAATTTCCTACTCGTTTCACCAAGATCCATCTAGGAGTTCATCTAGCAACGAGTCATCAGATGCATCTACATACCTTTGTAGATCGCGTGCGGAAGCGTTCAAAGAACGGGGATGATGTAGTCAAACACGACGTGATCCAAATCACCGATGACCAAGTGCCGAACGGACGGCACCTCCGCGTTCAACACACGTACGGGACGGGAGACGTCTCCTCCTTCTTGATCCAGCAAGGGGGAAGGAGAGGTTGATGATGATCCAGCAGCACGACGGCGTGGTGGTGGATGCAGGGCGTCACAGTAGTAGGGCTTCGCCTTTACTACAAGAGAGAGAGACGTAACAGGGAGAGAGGGATGCACCAAAAGCCGTAGCCTCATGTCCCTCCTCTCCCCCACTATATATAGGGGTGCCTAGGGGGGGGGTGCCGGCCCTAGGAGATGGATCTCCTAGGGGGGGGGGGGGCGGCGGCCAAGGGGTGGGGGCTTGCCCCCCAAGCAAGGGGGCGCCCCCCTTTAGGGTTTCCCCTAAACCCTAGGCACATGGGCCCTTAGGGGTGGCGCCCCAGCCCACTATGGGCTGGGTCCCTTCCCACTTCAGCCCATGGGGCCCTCCGGGATAGGTGGCCCCACCCGGTGGACCCCCGGGACCCTTCCGGTGGTCCCGGTACAATACCGGTAACCCCGAAATTTGTCCTGATGGCCGAAACAGCACTTCCTATATATAATTCTTTACCTCCGGACCATTCCGGAACTCCTCGTGACGTCCGGGATCTCATCCGGGACTCCGAACAACATTCAGGTTATTGCATATACATATCTTCACAACCCTAGCGTCACCGAACCTTAAGTGTGTAGACCCTACGGGTTCGGGAGACATGTAGACATGACCGAGACGACTCTCCGGTCAATAACCAACAGCGGGATCTGGATACCCATGTTGGTTCCCACATGCTCCACGATGATCTCATCGGATGAACCACGATGTCGAGGATTCAATCAACCCCGTATGCAATTCCCTTTGTCAATCGATATATTACTTGCCCGAGATTCGATCGTTGGTATCCCAATACCTCGTTCAATCTCGTTACCGGCAAGTCACTTTACTCGTACCGTAATGCATGATCCCGTGACCAGACACTTGGTCACTTTGAGCTCATTATGATGATGCATTACCGAGTGGGCCCAGTGATACCTCTCCGTCATACGGAGTGACAAATCCCAGTCTTGATCCATCTCAACCCAACAGACACTTTCGGAGATACCCGTAGTCTACCTTTATAGTCACCCAGTTACGTTGTGACGTTTGGTATACCCAAAGCACTCCTACGGTATCCGGGAGTTACACGATCTCATGGTCTAAGGAAAAGATACTTGACATTGCAAAACTCTAGCAAACGAACTACATGATCTTTATGCTATGTTTAGGATTGGGTCTTGTCCATCACATCATTCTCCTAATGATGTGATCTCGTTATCAATGACATCCTATGTCCATAGCCAGGAAACCATGACTATCTGTTGATTAACGAGCTAGTCAACTAGAGGCTTACTAGGGACATGTTGGTGTCTGTTATTCACACATGTATTACGATTTCCGGATAACACAATTATAGCATGAATAAAGACAATTATCATGTACAAGGAAATATAATAATAATGCTTTTATTATTGCCTCTGGGGCATATTTCCAACAGTCTCCCACTTGCACTAGAGTCAATAATCTAGTTACATTGTGATGAATCGAACACCCATGGAATTCTGGTGTTGATCATGTTTTGCCCTAGGGAGAGGTTTAGTCAACGGATCTGCTACATTCAGGTCCGTATGTACTTTACAAATATCTATGTCTCCATCTTGAACATTTTCACGAATGGAGTTGAAGCGACGCTTGATGTGCCTCGTCTTCTTGTGAAACCTGGGCTCCTTGGCAAGTGCAATAGCTCCAGTGTTGTCACAGAAGAGCTTGATCGGCCCCGACGCATTGGGTATGACTCCGAGGTCGGTGATGAACTCCTTCACCCAAATTGCTTCATGTGCTGCCTCCGAGGCTGCCATGTACTCCGCTTCACATGTAGATCCCGCCACGAAGCTCTGCTTGCAACTGCACCAGCTTACTGCCCCACCATTCAAAATATACACGTATCCGGTTTGTGACTTTGAGTCATCCAGATCTGTGTCGAAGCTAGCGTCGACGTAACCCTTTACGACGAGCTCTTCGTCACCTCCATAAACGAGAAACATCTCCTTAGTCCTTTTCAGGTACTTCAGGATATTCTTGACCGCTGTCCATTGTTCCTTGCCGGGATTACTTTGGTACCTTCCAACCAAACTTACGGCAAGGTTTACATCAGGTCCAGTACACAGCATGGCATACATAATAGAACCTATGGCTGAGGCATAGGGGATGACACTCATCTCTTCTATTTCTTCTGCCGTGGTCGGACTTTGAGCCGAGCTCAATTTCATACCTTGTAACACAGGCAAGAACCCCTTCTTAGATTGATCCATATTGAACTTCTTGAATATCTTATCAAGGTATGTGCTTTGTGAAAGACCTATGAGGCGTCTCGATCTATCTCTATAGATTTTGATGCCTAATATATAAGCAGCTTCTCCAAGGTCCTTCATTGAAAAACTCTTATTCAAGTAGGCCTTAATGCTATCCAAGAGTTCTATATCATTTCCCATCAAAAGTATGTCATCTACATATAATATGAGAAATGCTACAGAGCTCCCACTCACTTTCTTGTAAACGCAGGCTTCTCCATAAGTCTGCGTAAACCCAAACGCTTTGATCATCTCATCAAAGCAAATGTTCCAACTCCGAGATGGTTGCACCAGCCCATAAATCGAGCGTTGGAGCTTGCACACCTTGTCAGCATTCTTAGGATCGACAAAACCTTCCGGCTGCATCATATACAATTTTTCCTTAAGGAAACCATTAAGGAATGCCGTTTTGACGTCCATTTGCCATATTTCATAATCGTAAAACGCGACAATTGCTAACATGATTCGGACGGACTTTAGCTTCGCTACGGGTGAGAAAGTCTCATTGTAGTCAACCCCTTGAACTTGTCGATAACCCTTAGCGACAAGCCGAGCTTTATAGATGGTCACATTACCATCCGCGTCTGTCTTCTTCTTAAAGATCCATTTATTCTCTATGGCTCGCCGTTCAACGGGCAAGTCAGTCAAAGTCCATACTTCGTTTTCATACATGGATCCTATCTCGGATTTCATGGCTTCTGGCCATTTGTCAGAATCCGGGCCCGCCATCGCTTCTTCATAGTTCGAAGGTTCACCGTTGTCTAACAACATGATTTCCAAGACAGGGTTGCCGTACCACTCTGGTGCGGAACGTGTCCTTGTGGACCTTCGAAGTTCAGTAGCAACTTGATCAGAAGTTTCATGATCATCATCATCATTAACTTCCTCTCTAGTCGGTGCAGGCACCTCAGGAACATTTTCTTGAGTTGCGCCATTTTCCGGTTCAAGAGGTAACACTTCATCAAGTTCTACTTTCCTCCCACTTACTTCTTTCGAGAGAAACTCCTTCTCTAGAAAGGATCCATTCTTGGCAACAAAGATCTTGCCTTCGGATCTGAGGTAGAAGGTATACCCAACAGTTTCTTTAGGGTATCCTATGAAGACGCATTTTTCCGACTTGGGTTCGAGCTTTTCAGGTTGAAGTTTCTTGACATAAGCATCGCATCCCCAAACTTTCAGAAACGACAACTTAGGTTTCTTCCCAAACCATAATTCAAACGGTGTCGTCTCAACGGATTTTGACGGAGTCCTATTTAAAGTGAATGCAGCAGTCTCTAAAGCATAGCCCCAAAAAGATAGCGGTAGATCGGTAAGAGACATCATAGACCGCACCATATCTAATAGAGTGCGATTACGACGTTCGGACACACCATTACACTGAGGTGTTCCAGGCGGCGTGAGTTGTGAAACTATTCCACATTTTCTTAAGTGTGTGCCAAATGCATGACTCAAGTATTCTCCTCCACGATCTGATCGTAGAAACTTGATTTTCTTGTCACGTTGATTCTCAACCTCATTCTGAAATTCCTTGAACTTTTCAAAGGTTTCAGACTTGTGTTTCATTAAGTAGACATACCCATATCTACTCAAGTCATCAGTGAGGGTGAGAACATAACGATAGCCACCACGAGCCTCAACACTCATTGGACCGCACACATCAGTATGTATGATTTCCAATAAGTTGGTTGCTCGCTCCATTGTTCCTGAGAACGGAGTCTTGGTCATTTTACCCATAAGGCATGGTTCGCACGTGTCAAATGATTCATAATCAAGAGACTCTAAAAGTCCATCTGCATGGAGCTTCTTCATGCGTTTGACACCTATGTGACCAAGGCGGCAGTGCCACAAGTATGTGGGACTATCATTATCAACCTTACATCTTTTGGTACTCACACTATGAACATGTGTAGCATTACGTTCGAGATTCATAAAGAATAAACCATTCACCATAGGAGCATGACCATAAAACATATCTCTCATATAAATAGAACAACCATTATTCTCGGATTTAAATGAGTAGCCATCTCGAATTAAACGAGATCCCGATACAATGTTCATGCTCAAAGCTGGTACTAAATAACAATTATTGAGGTTTAAAACTAATCCCGTAGGTAAATGAAGAGGTAGCGTGCCGACGGCGATCACATCGACTTTGGAACCATTCCCGACGCGCATCGTCACCTCGTCCTTTGCCAGTCTCCGCTTATTCCGTAGTTCCTGTTGTGAGTTACAAATGTGAGCAACTGCACCGGTATCAAATACCCAAGAGCTACTACGATTACTGGTAAGGTACACATCAATTACATGTATATCACATATACCTTTTGTTTTGCCGGCCTTCTTGTCTGCTAAGTATTTGGGGCAGTTCCGCTTCCAGTGACCGCTTCCCTTGCAATAAAAGCACTCAGTCTCGGGCTTGGGTCCATTCTTTGGCTTCTTCCCGGCAGCTTGCTTGCCGGGCGCGGCAACTTCCTTGCCGTCCTTCTTGAAGTTCTTTTTACCCTTGCCTTTCTTGAACTTGGTGGTTTTATTGACCATCAACACTTGATGTTCCTTTTTGACTTCTACCTCCGCTGATTTCAGCATTGAAAACAACTCAGGAATGGTCTTTTGCATCCCCTGCATGTTGAAGTTCATCACAAAGCTCTTGTAGCTTGGTGGAAGCGACTGGAGGATTCTGTCAATGACCGCATCATCCGGGAGATTAACTCCCAGCTGAGTCAAGCGGTTATGTAACCCAGACATAGTGAGTATGTGCTCACTGACAGAACTATTTTCCTCCATCTTATAGTTGAAGAACTTGTCGGAGACCTCATATCTCTCGACCCGGGCATGAGCTTGGAAAACCATTTTCAGCTCTTCGAACATCTCATATGCTCCATGTCTCTCAAAACGCTTTTGGAGCCCCGGCTCTAAACTGTAAAGCATGCCGCACTGAACGAGGGAGTAGTCGTCAACACGTGTCTGCCAAGCGTTCATAACGTCTTGGTTCTGTGGGACGGGAGCTTCACCTAGCGGTGCTTGTAGGACGTAATCTTTCTTGGCAGCTATGAGGATGATCCTCAGGTTCCGGACCCAGTCCGTATAGTTGCTGCCATCGTCTTTCAGCTTGGTTTTCTCTAGGAACGCGTTGAAGTTGAGGACTACGTGGGCCATTTGATCTACAAGACATATTGTAAAATATTTTAGACTAATGTTCATGATAATAAAGTTCATCTAATCAAATTATATAATGAACTCCCACTTAGATTAGACATCCCTCTAGTCATCTAAGTATTACATGATCCGAGTTAACTAGGCCGTGTCCGATCATCACGTGAGACAGACTAGTCAACGTCGGTGAACATCTTCATGTTGATCGTATCTTCTATACGACTCATGCTCGACCTTTCGGTCTTCTGTGTTCCGAGGCCATGTCTATACACATGCTAGGCTCGTCAAGTTAACCCTAAGTGTTTTTGCATGTGTAAAACTGTCTTACACCCGTTGTATGTGAACGTAAGGATCTATCACACCCGATCATCACGTGGTGCTTCGAAACGACGAACTTTAGCAACGGTGCACAGTTAGGGGAGAACACTTCTTGAAATTGTTATGAGGGATCATCTTATTTACTACCGTCGTTCTAAGTAAACAAGATGCATAAACATGATAAACATCACATGCAATCAAATAATAAACGTGACATGATATGGCCAATATCAAATAGCTCCTTTGATCTCCATCTTGGGGCTCCATGATCATCTTGTCACCGGCCTGACACCATGATCTCCATCATCATGATCTCCATCATCGTGTCTCCATGAAGTTGCTCGCCAACTATTACTTCTACTACTATGGCTAACGCGTTTAGCAATAAAGTAAGGTAATTTACATGGCGTTTCTCAATGACACGCAGGTCATATAAAAGAATAAAGACAACTCCTATGGCTCCTGCCGGTTGTCATACTCATCGACATGCAAGTCGTGATTCCTATTACAATAGCATGAACATCTCATACATCACATATAGATCATTCATCATTCATCACAACTTTGGCCATATCATATCACATAGCACTTGCTGCAAAAACAAGTTAGACGTCCTCTAATTGTTGTTGCAAGTTTTACGTGGCTGAATTAGGGTTCTAGCAAGAACATCTTCTTACCTACGTGAAAGCCACAACGTGATTTGTCAACTTCTATTTACCATTCATAAGGACCCTGTTCATCGAATCCGCTCCAACTAAAGTGGGAGAGACAGACACCCGCCAGCCACCTTGTGCAACTAGTGCATGTTAGTCGGTGGAACCGGTCTCATGTAAGCGTACGTGTAAGGTTGGTCCAGGCCGCTTCATCCCACAATACCGCTGGAGCAAGAAAAGACTAGTAGCGGCAAGAAAGTTGACAAATCTACGCCCACAACAAATTGTGTTCTACTCGCGCAAGAAGAACTACGCATAGACCTAGCTCTGATACCACTGTTGGGGAACGTTGCAGAAAACAAAAAATTTCCTACTCGTTTCACCAAGATCCATCTAGGAGTTCATCTAGCAACGAGTCATCAGATGCATCTACATACCTTTGTAGATCGCCTGCGGAAGCGTTCAAAGAACGGGGATGATGTAGTCGAACACGACGTGATCCAAATCACCGATGACCAAGTGCCGAACGGACGGCACCTCCGCGTTCAACACACGTACGGGACGGGAGATGTCTCCTCCTTCTTGATCCAGCAAGGGGGAAGGAGAGGTTGATGATGATCTAGCAGCACGACGGCGTGGTGGTGGATGCAAGGCGTCACAGTAGCAGGGCTTCGCCTTTACTACAAGAGAGAGAGAGACGTAACAGGGAGAGAGGGATGCACCAAAAGCCGTAGCCTCAAGTCCCTCCTCTCCCCCACTATATATAGGGGTGCGAGGGGGGGGGGCACCGGCCCTAGGAGATGGATCTCCTAGGGGGGCGGCGGCCAAGGGGTGGGGGGCTTGCCCCCCAAGCAAGGGGGCGCCCCCCTTTAGGGTTTCCCCTAAACCCTAGGCGCATGGGCCCTTAGGGGTGGCGCCCCAGCCCACTATGGGCTGGGTCCCTTCCCACTTCAGCCCATGGGGCCCTCCGGGATAGGTGGCCCCACCCGGTGGACCCCCGGGACCCTTCCGGTGGTCCCGGTACAATACCGGTTACCCCGAAACTTGTCCTGATGGCCGAAACAGCACTTCCTATATATAATTCTTTACCTCCGGACCATTCCGAAACTCCTCATGACGTCCGGGATCTCATTCGGGACTCCGAACAACATTCGGGTTACTGCGTATACATATCTTCACAACCCTAGCGTCACCGAACCTTAAGTGTGTAGACCCTACGGGTTCGGGAGACATGTAGACATGACCGAGATGACTCTCCGGTCAATAACCAACAGCGGGATCTGGATACCCATGTTGGTTCCCACATGCTCCACGATGATCTCATCGGATGAACCACGATGTCGAGGATTCAATCAACCCCGTATGCAATTCCCTTTGTCAATCGATATATTACTTGCCCGAGATTTGATCGTTGGTATCCCAATACCTCGTTCAATCTCGTTACCGGCAAGTCACTTTACTTGTACCGTAATGCATGATCCCGTGACCAGACACTTGGTCACTTTGAGCTCATTATGATGATGCATTACCGAGTGGGCCCAGTGATACCTCTCCGTCATACGGGGTGACAAATCCCAGTCTTGATCCGTGTCAACCCAACAGACACTTTCGGAGATACCCGTAGTCTACCTTTATAGTCACCCAGTTACGTTGTGACGTTTGGTATACCCAAAGCACTCCTACGGTATCCGGGAGTTACACGATCTCATGGTCTAAGGAAAAGATACTTGACATTGCAAAACTCTAGCAAACGAACTACACGATCTTTATGCTATGTTTAGGATTGGGTATTGTCCATCACATCATTCTCCTAATGATGTGATCTCGTTATCAATGACATCCTATGTCCATAGCCAGGAAACCATGACTATCTGTTGATTAACGAGCTAGTCAACTAGAGGCTTACTAGGGACATGTTGGTGTCTGTTATTCACACATGTATTACGATTTCCGGATAACACAATTATAGCATGAATAAAGACAATTATCATGAACAAGGAAATATAATAATAATGCTTTTATTATTGCCTCTAGGGCATATTTCCAACACTCGGTCCCCTCATCTCCGGCGGCGGCATCTGTGGCCACTTCTCCAGTGGCGCAGGGTGGGGGTCTGGAGCAGGTGGCCTCGAGCCCCTTCCTCTTTGGCGGCCAGGAAGGCCGCGTCTCCTGCGGCACCGGTGGCATCATCTGGCCTGAGGTTTGGGGTGGGAGGAGCGCTCGGGCAGGCGTTCCCCTCTGCAGGCTTACCGGCAGCCCAAGACCATGGTATGAGGCACGCGCCTGTGGGCCCTGGGGGCCCACCGCCGCTTCCTACGGTAACTCTGGCTGACCCTTCGTGGGATTCAGTGAGAGGTTTTACTCGGGAGGAGGTGATTGCTTTTGGTGGGATCCCAGACCCGGTCTCTGAGGCACAACGGATGAGCTGTCGTATCCATGAGCACCCGGAGGTTGATGACATGCAGCAGAGGTGCGCTATGTGGGCGGCCAAGCATCGTGACATTGAGGTCACTACGGGTATGTCTATCAACGTTGCTAATTCAATCTTGCATTTTTCTAATGAGGAGATTATTTATAATGCAAACCAACTAGGTGTTTCGCAAGGGAGTAATGATAGTGAAATATCCACTTCGGTTAATGATCTCCTAGATTTGGAGGCAGAGCGCGCCTTAGAAACTATTCGAAACCTAGCAGCGGTAAAAACCATGAACGATGCAGAGATTGATGCGTTG
The DNA here is from genome assembly GCA_034509565.1 of Triticum monococcum. NCBI lineage: Eukaryota > Viridiplantae > Streptophyta > Magnoliopsida > Poales > Poaceae > Triticum > Triticum monococcum. The sequence continues at coordinate 496,170,607 of CM067845.1, read as the reverse complement.
GGGGTCAGGGTGCTCGATAATCGTTGTGTGGATCTTGCGCCATCCACTCTTGAGTCGGAGGAAGAGGATGCAACTCTAGAGGAGGCTATAGGTAGACCCACTGAGCCCGGTTATGAGGACCAGATGGATGATCAAAGTAGACCCAAACGCAAGTGGAAGCGGAAGATTTATCCCACTTCAGCGGTCCATAGGAGTGCTAGGATTCGGACTACCAAAAATTTTCATGATGAAATATGAAAGGAATTTTTTTGGAATAGCAAAGGTCTGAAAGACTTGGCTAAATGGAGGTTTCTTGCTGAGGCGTCTATGGAGCATAGATTAGATTTTATTGCTCTCTCAGAAACTGGCAGAGATAATTTTGCCCCCCAGTTTCTCAACACTTTATCGGGCGGTGTTGATTTTGATTGGCATTGCCTTCCTCCGCGAGGAAGATCGGGTGGGATCTTGCTTGGAGTGAGGTGTGATTCGCTGGAAGTCCGAAGTGTAGTGATGGGTGACTTTGCGGTTAAGTTTAGAGTCAGGTCCAAAGCTGATGGGTTTAACTAGGCTTTGGTGGCAACGTATGGGGCCACGCAACCCGAGCTTAAACCGGAGTTTTTGGCGGACCTTCTTTGAATCTGCGGGTCCGAGCAACTCCTAATTTTAGTTGGGGGTGATTTCAATATCATTAGGAGGAGAGAGGAAAAGAATAATGATAATTTTGACGGCAGATGGTTGTTTATGTTCAATACCATTATTGAAAGCTTGGATCTGAGAGAGATAGAGCTTTCCGGTAGAAAGCATACTTGGGCTAATGCTTTGCCAAACCCGACATATGAGAAGCTTGATCGAGTCCTCGCGAGCGTCGAGTGGGAACAGAAATTCCCTCTCGTAACGGTTCAGGCTCTCTCGCGCGGAATCTCGGATCACACTCCCTTCTTCATGGACTCGGGTGAGCCAAACCATGTGGGAAACAAAAACACCTTTTATTTCGACCTGGCATGGTTTGAATGAGAAGGATTCTTAGATCTGATTGCCAGGGAATGGGCTAAGGATGCAGGAGGTACGACTTATGTTCAGCGTTGGCAGAATAAGATTAGGCATTTGAGAAGTTTCTTAGGGGGATGGGGTAAACACCTTAGTGGGATTTATAAGGTTGAAAAGGAAAGGCTCCTTTCTCTTATTCAGGCCCTACATTTAAAAGCCAAGTCCATGCTTTTCCAAGCCACAGAGCTTCAAGTTAAACTAGATGCGGAGATGAGGTTGAAAGAACTTCTCCGCGAAGAAGAATTGGAGTGGGCATTGCGGGCTAAGGTCCGCAAAGTTGTCCAGGGGGACGCGAATACTCAATTCTTCCACTTGATTGGCAATGGCAAGCATAGAAAGAAGAGAATCTTTCAGCTTGAACAAGATGAAGGAACTATTTTAGGACAGGACAACCTAAAACTTTATATAACCGAGTATTATAAGCAGTTATTTGGACCTCCGGATGATAGTTGTGTGTCCCTCGATGAGTCCAGGATTGAGGATGTGCCTCAACTAACTGCTAATGATAATGATATTTTGGTCGCCCCGTTCTCGGAGAAGGAGGTGTATGATGCTATAGCACAGATGAAAAACAATAAAGCTCCCGGGCCAGATGGTTTCTCGGCGGAGTTTTACAAAAAGTGTTGGCATATTATTAAGGGGGAATTGCTACCAATGTTCAATGATCTATTCTCTGGACAGCTTCAGTTATTTCAATTAAATTTTGAAACAAAAACACTGCTTCCCAAGAAAACGGACGCGGTGAGAATTGAGCAGTTCAGGCCGATCTACCTTCTCAATGTTAGTTTCAAAATCTTCACCAAGGTTGGGACTAATCGGCTCACACAGATTGCGCATTCTGTGGTGCAGCACTCCCAAACTGCTTTCATGCCGGACAGAAACATCCTAGAAGGGGTGGTGGTCCTTCATGAAATGCTCCATGAAATACACTCGAAAAAATTAGATGGAGTTGTTTTCAAGGTGGATTTCGAGAAAGCGTACGATAAGTTCAAATGGCCATTCCTCCAACATGCATTGTGTATGAAAGGTTTTGATGAAGCCTGGCGCCACCAGGTTGAATCGTTTACGCAAAAAGGGAGTGTTGGAACTAAAGTGAATGACGAAATAGGTCATTATTTCCAGACACATAAAGGCCTCAGACAAGGGGATCCGATGTCCCCTATCCTATTCAACATTGTAGTTGACATGTTGGCAATTCTGATAGGAAGGGCTAAGGAAGCTGGTCAAGTGGGTGGCCTGGTTCCTCATCTCGTTGATGGAGGTGTGTCCATCCTTCAGTACGCTGATGATACAATCATCTTTATGGACCATGACTTGGCCAAAGTGAGAAATATGAAGCTGGTGTTTTGCCTATTTGAACAATTGACCGGGCTAAAGTTTAACTTTCACAAAAGCGAGTTGTTCTGCTTTAGTAGAGCCAAGGACGAACAAGAGGCATATAAGCAATTGTTTGGGTGCGATTTGGGGGCTTTACCTTTCACGTACTTAGGTATACCAATCCACCATCGTAGTCTGACAAACAGAGAATGGAAGTGCATCGAGGACCGATTTGAAAAGAAACTGAGTTGCTGGAAGGGCAAGCTCATGTCATACGGAGGCCGATTAATTCTGATAAATTTGGTTCTCACGAGTATGCCTATGTTTCTTTTGTCTTTCTTCGAAGTGCCACTTGGAGTCAGGAAAAGACTGGACTTTTATCGATCACGATTCTTTTGGCAGGGTGATGAACTAAAACGAAAATACCGTCTAGCCAAATGGGATATCATCTGTAGACCGAATGACCAAGGGGGGGTCTTGGTATCGAGAATCTTGAAGTTAAGAACACATGTCTTGGCAGCAAGTGGCTGTGGAAGTTATCAAGTGGGACTGATGCCACTTGGGCGCAAATCCTCCGTAGCAAGTATCTTCAAACCAAAACTTTGTCTGAGGTGACAGTAAGGCCGACTGACTCACCCTTTTTTGGAAAGGGCTTATGAAAGTCAAACTATCCCTGTTTAATAGGACAAAGTTTATTGTTGGTAACGGTGCTAGTACGCGTTTCTGGGAGGATACTTGGCTCGGAGAGACACCTTTAGCCATTCAATACCCGTCTTTGTATCGTATTGTTCGGCGACGTGAGGTGTTTGTTGCAACGGTACTTCAATCTATCCCCCTTAATATTCAGTTCAGAAGGGCGCTAGTGGGCAAGGGAAGAATGGCTCCGTCTAGTAAGTAGACTGATGGAGGTTCAGCTTTCTCAACAACCCGATGAATTACGCTGGAAGCTTACTAGGTCTGGAGTATTTATAGTTAAATCAATGTATGTTGATGTTATCAATTCAAGCTCGATTCCTAGGTCCAAACATGTTTGGGCTGTCAAAGTCCCTCTGAAAATTAAAGTGTTTATGTGGTTTGTCCATAAACAAGTTATTTTAACCAAGGACAATTTGACAAAGCGTAATTGGATAGGACCTACAAGGTGTAGTTTCTGTGATCGGGTTGAGACGATAAAACACCTTTTTTCTTGATTGCCCGCTAGCCAAAGTTTTATGGCGGACAGTCCATATTTCTTTCAATATTACTCCACCGAGTTCTGTCAATACGTTATTTGGAACGTGGCTTAACGGGATAGAGCCCGAGTTAGCGAGACATATTCGCGTAGGAGTCTGCGCCTTGTTGTGGGCGCTGTGGAATTGCAGAAATGATTTGGTTTTTAATAGGACAACACGCATTCATTTTTTGCAGGTTATTTTTAGAGCCACGGCGTTGATCTGTTCGTGGTCGCTACTCACTCTGATGGAGGCTAGGGAGCGTTTGGTTATTGGATCTATCCGTTGGGAGATGGTAGCTCGGGATATCTTCAACCGATTTGGATGGCGGTCATGTAATAGGATAGGCAATTAGTTTACTTATTTCTCTTTTTTCTAGCCGGTTGTGGCGTCCTTTATTTGGCTAGTCTGTCTTCTAGCCTTTTTTGGCTCTGTGTGAGCTCTTTTTTATTTTTAGTTGGAGACTTCAAGACCTTGTTCGAACCTATTCCTTTGGTTAATAAGAGGGCCGCATGCATCTTTCTGATGCAGAGGCCGGGGAATCCCCTTTTCGAAAAAAAAGAAACCCTATGAGATGTAGTACAAAGAAATTCTTAGGAAAAAATCATATAGAATTCAACGCTTTGTGTTTCTAGTACAACTCAAACAATGAACATAGGAAAAATTCTTAAGGATTCTAATCCTCCAAAGTTTAGTGCAAAATCCTTGTGAAATCTAAAAAGAAAATTCAGCGCCATGTGTTTTAGTTGCCTGGTCTCAAATGTTGAGATGGTGGCAATCGGTCAGACTTGTTTTATTTGGTGAACTTGTGTAAAACTCGATTTCGTTACTGAACCAGAGGGATTAACCCCTCTTTTGATTAAAAAGGGGGATTGCTAAATCTCAGTTTGAGACTTAAGGAACTCTCAGTCAATGTTATATTCATGGCATCTTACATGGAGATTCATGTAAAATTTTATATGTTGTGTTACTTGATTGAGATTTCGTTAAGTCTCAGTCGACTGAGATCTTCCCACACCCTAAAAAAATGCGGGACGTAGGATGGGGTGGCATGCACAAGACAAGGGAATGGACAAACATGTTCGAAATCCAGGGTGACGCAAGGGGTGGAACGACATGGGGGTGACGAACGGTAGAGTGAGGGACATTTGTAGATCGGTGATTGCCAGATCGTGAGTTGAGAGAACACATCCTGTGAGAGTGGCGTTGTATTTGCGGCGCAATATTAAGGTGGGTGGGTAAATCGCGAGCAAACGTATTAGAATATGTGATGGAATATTTGTGGTGGAGTTGAGAGAAATCATCTTAATGTGGACAAGTAAATCATGAATTAACGTACTAGATTATTTATATCATGTTGCAATGAACATGTATTGGCCTAGTTTCGAGCAAAGTGGATACCGATTTGTTTTTCCCAAACAAAAAGAGCTCAACCCTCTTCTCTTCAAGCTTGAGCCTCCTCTCCTCTACCGTCATCAAGATGTTAAACCTTTCAACCTTCTTTTCCTCCTTCATGTCGGAGTCTTAATCCATCATCTCTCAGTCTGCGTTGTCATACGCCGGCTCATCTAGGCGATACATACCGGTGAATAGAGAGTGGGCACCGAGCCAATCCACGCCCCTCGTTCCCGGCTGAACAAGTTGCGGCGACACAAACTCTGCAAAATGGAGCGAGACCGCGTTGACGTCGACGCAATACGTCACATGCCTAACGGCAATGCCGAGGACTACCGGCTGAGCTACTTGGTAATGTAGAAGTAGGGAGGCTAGTATTTTTTCGGACATGATGGTGATGGCGCCCCACCTCCTAGGCCCCACCCGCCCCTGCACCCTTCTTTTTGCTGGCTGCCCCGACCTTTGCCTTCGCATTGAGGCAGCGGGCTTGTCATGTCATCGAGTTGATCTTTTGGGTGACCGCCTTCTCCGGATCCTCCACCTCTGGTCTTTGGAAGTTTTTCGTATGGGTCCATACGGCGACCGGAGCGAAAAGGACGGTAATTGGTGTGGAGAGAGGCGGGATGGTAGTGGAGAGGGTGGAGAAGGGGGAGTTTATCCAAGAAAACAGTACGACCGCTTCAAATGCGCGGGCCCCACCTTAATTTTGTGTGGCCCGAAGGTGTTAGAATCCTATGTGACGGGGTGTCCAGACTTCCACAAAGCTCCATTGGTTTGCGGAATAACGAACACCCACACTGGTCCGTGGACAAATGCGGGACAACATTGAATTGCTTACTGTGTCCGGACAAATCGATCCAGACGTTTATAGGCGATTTAAGGGTCTGTGTCAAAGATGCCCTTATGCCCTACCAGATGCCCCTTCTAGTAGCGTGACCTTTCCCGATTAAGACATTCAGGCACCCGCATCACCTAAAAATACTCAAGACATTTCTTTTGTAGTGGAGTGGTTGCTGCAAAGGGGAGATGGGACATGAAAACGTGTCACGGCCCCACCTGTTCGCAACCCTAGTGACCAGCTTTTCTTCTTCCTTTCTTTATTTCTTCATTCCTCTACCCGACCGCCACCACAACTACAGGAATACATCGACAAACGCATTCAACAACCTAAATAATAAATCCCGAATGTTCGGATTTTAAGCATGACAAACCGATTGTTTTTTATGGCATACTAAACTTGCTGAAGGAAATATGCCCTAGAGGCAATAATAAAGTTATTATTTATTTCCTTATATCATGATAAATGTTTATTATTCATGCTAGAATTGTATTAACCGGAAACATAATACATGTGTGAATACATAGACAAAACTTAGTGTCACTAGTATGCCTCTACTTGACTAGCTCGTTAATCAAAGATGGTTATGTTTCCTAACCATGAACAAAGTGTTGTTATTTGATTAACGAGGTCACATCATTAGTTGAATGATCTGATTGACATGACCCATTCCATTAGCTTAGCACCCGATCGTTTAGTATGTTGCTATTGCTTTCTTCACGACTTATACATGTTCCAATGACTATGAGATTATGCAACTCCCGTTTACCGGAGGAACACTTTGTGTGCTACCAAACGTCACAACGTAACTGGGTGATTATAAAGGAGCTCTACAGGTGTCTCCAAAGGTAGATGTTGGGTTGGCGTATTTCGAGATTAGGATTTGTCACTCCGATTGTCGGAGAGGTATCTCTGGGCCCTCTCGGTAATGCACATCACATAAGCCTTGCAAGCATTGCGACTAATGAGTTAGTTGCGAGATGATGTATTACGGAACGAGTAAAGAGACTTGTCGGTAATGAGATTGAACTAGGTATTGGATACCGACGATCGAATCTCGGGCAAGTAACATACCAATGACAAAGGGAAGAACGTATGTTGTTATGCGGTCTGACCGATAAAGATCTTCGTAGAATATGTAGGAGCCAATATGGGCATCCAGGTCCCGCTATTGGTTATTGACCGGAGATGTGTCTCAGTCATGTCTACATTGTTCTCGAACCGTAGGGTCCGCACGCTTAACGTTACGATGACAATTATTATGAGTTTATGCATTTTGATGTACCGAAGTTAGTTCGGAGTCCCGGATGTGATCACGGACATGACGAGGAGTCTCGAAATGGCCGAGACATAAAGATTGATATATTGGAAGCCTATATTTGGATATCGGAAGTGTTCCGGGTGAAATCGGGATTTTACCGGAGTACCGGGAGGTTACCGGAACCCCCCGGGAGCCATATGGGCCTTAATGGGCTTTAGTGGAAAGGAGAAAGGGGCAGCCCAAGGTGGCCGCGCGCCTCCCCCCTTCCCTAGTCCTATTAGGACTAGGAGAGGTGGCCGGCCCCCCTCTCTCTCTTTCCCCCTCGGGGAATCCTAGTCCAACTAGGATTGGGGAGGGGGGGGGGAGTCCTACTCCCGGTAGGAGTAGGACTCCTCCTGCGCCCTCCTCTTGGCTGGCGGCCCCCTCTACCTTGGCTCCTTTATATACGGAGGCAGTGGCACCTCTAGACACACAAGATGATCTTTGAGATCGTTCCTTAGCCGTGTGCGGTGCCCCCTGCCACCATATTCCACCTCGATCATATCGTTGTAGTGCTTAGGCGAAGCCCTGCGTCGGTAGAACATCAAGATCGTCACCATGCCGTCGTGCTGACGGAACTCCTCCCCGAAGCTTTGCTGGATCGGAGCCCGGGGATCGTCATCGAGCTGTACGTGTGCTAAGAACTCGGAGGCGCCGGAGTAACGGTGCTTGGATCGGTCGGATCGGGAAGAAGACGTACGACTACTTCCTCTACGTTGTGTCAACGCTTCCGTTGCGATCTACAAGGGTATGTAGATCATGCTCTCCCCCTCGTTGCTATGCATCACCATGATCTTGCGTGTGCGTAGGAAAATTTTGAAATTACTACGTTCCCCAACAGTGGCATCCGAGCCTAGGTTTTATGGTTTGATGTTATTTGCACGAGTAGAACACAAGTGAGTTGTGGGCGATATAAATCATACTGCCTACCAGCATGTCATACTTTGGTTCGGCGGTATTGTTGGACAAGACGACCCAGACCAACATTACGCGTACGCTTACGCGAGACCGGTTCCCCCGACGTGCTTTGCACACAGGTGGCTTGCGGGCGACTATCTCTCCAACTTTAGTTGAACCGAGTGTGGCTACGCCCGGTCCTTGCGAAGGTTAAAACGGAGTCAAATTGACAAACTATCATTGTGGTTTTGATGCGTAGGTGAGATTGGTTCTTGCTTAAGCCCGTAGCAGCCACGTAAAACTTGCAACAACAAAGTAGAGGACGTCTAACTTGTTTTTGCAGGGCATGTTGTGATGTGATATGGCCAAGACATGATGCTAAATTTTTTTGTATGAGATGATCATGTTTTGTAACCGAGTTATCGGCAACTGGCAGGAGCCATATGGTTGTCGCTTTATTGTATGCAATGCAATCGCGATGTAATGCTTTACTTTATCACTAAGCGGTAGCGATAGTCATGGAAGCATAAGATTGGCGAGACGACAACAATGCTACGATGGAGATCAAGGTGTCGCGCCGGTGACGATGGTGATCATGACGGTGCTTCGGAGATGGAGATCACAGGCACAAGATGATGATGGCCATATCATATCACTTATATTGATTGCATGTGGTTTTTATCTTTTATGCATCTTATCTTGCTTTGATTGACGGTAGCATTATAAGATGATCTCTCACTAATTATCAAGAAGTGTTCTCCCTGAGTATGCATCGTTGCAAAAGTTCTTCGTGCTGAGACACCACGTGATGATCGGGTGTGATAGGCTCTACGTTCAAATACAACGGGTGCAAAACAGTTGCACACGCGGAATACTCAGGTTATACTTGACGAGCCAAGCATATACAGATATGGTCTCGGAACACGGAGACCGAAAGGTCGAGCGTGAATCATATAGTAGATATGATCAACATAGTGATGTTCACCATTGAAACTACTCCATCTCACGTGATGATCGGACATGGTTTAGTTGATTTGGATCACGTGATCACTTAGAGGATTAGAGGGATGTCTATCTAAGTGGGAGTTCTTAAGTAATATGATTAAATTGAACTTAAATTTATCATGAACTTAGTCCTGGTAGTATTTTGAAAATTATGTTGTAGATCAATAGCTCGCGTTGTTGCTTCCCTGTGTTTATTTTGATATGTTCTTAGAGAAAATTGTGTTGAAAGATGTTAGTAGCAATGATGCGGATTGGATCCGTGATCTAAGGTTTATCCTCATTGCTGCACAGAGGAATTATGTCCTTGATGCACCGCTAGGTGACAGACCTATTGCAGGAGCAGATGCTGACGTTATGAATGTTTGGCTAGCTAAATATGATGACTACTTGATAGTTTAGTGCACCATGCTTAAACGGCTTAGAATCGGGACTTCAAAGACGTTTTGAACGTCATGGACCATATGAGATGTTCCAGGAGTTGAAGTTAATATTTCAAGCAAATACCCGAGTTGAGAGATATGAAGTCTCCAACAAGTTCTATAGCTAAAAGATGGAGGAGAATCGCTCAACTAGTGAGCATGTGCTCAAATTGTCTGGGTACTACAATCGCTTGAATCAAGTGGGAGTTAATCTTCTAGATAAGATAGTGATTGACAGAATTCTCTAGTCACCATCACCAAGTTAGTAGAACTTCGTGATGAACTATAGTATGCAAGGGATGACGAAAATGAATCCCGAGCTTTTCATGATGATGAAATCGATGAAGGTAGAAATCAAGAAAGGGCATCAAGTGTTGATGGTTGACAAGATCACTAGTTTCAAGAAAAGGGCAAAGGGAAAAAGGGGAACTTCAAGAAAAACAGCAAGCAAGTTGCTGCTCATGTGAAGAAGCCCAAGTCTGGTCCTAAGCCTGAGACTAAAGTGCTTCTACTGCAAAGGGACTAGTCACTAGAAGGGGAACTACCCCAAGTGATTGGCGGATAAGAAGGATGGCAAAATGAACAAAAGTATATTTGATATACATGTTATTGATGTGTACTTTACTAGTGTTTATAGCAACCCCTCAGTATTTGATACTGGATCAGTTGCTAAGAGTAGTAACTCGAAACGGGAGTTGCAGAATAAATAGAAACTAGTAAAAGTCGAGGTGACGATGTGTGTTCGAAGTAGTTCCAAGATTGATATGATCATCATCGCCCTCTCCCTATACTTTCGGGATTAGTGTTGAAACTAAATAAGTGTTATTTGGTGTTTGCGTTGAGAATGAATATGATTTGATCATGTTTATTGCAATACGGTTATTCATTTAAATTAGAGAACAATTGTTGTTCTGTTTACATGAATAAAACCTTATATGGTTACACACCCAATGAAAATGGTTCATTGGATCTCGATCGTAGTGATACACATATTCATAATATTGAAGCCAAAAGATGTAAAGTTAATAATGATAAGTGCAACTTATTTGTAGCATTGCCGTTTAGGTCATATTGGTGTAAAGCGCATGAAGAAACTCCATGCTGATGGGCTTTTGGAATCAATTGATTATGAATCAGTTGATGCTTGCGAACCATGCCTCATGGGCAAGATGACTAAGACTCTGTTTTTCGGAACAATGGAGCGAGCAACAGATTTGTTGGAAATCATACATACTGATGTATGTGGTCCGATGAATATTGAGGCTCGCGATAGATATCATTATTTTCTGATCTTCACAGATGATTTGAGCAGATATGAGTATATCTACTTGATGAAACATAAGTCTGAAACATTTGAAAAGTTCAAAGAATTTCAGAGTGAAGTGGAGAATCATCGTAACAAGAAAATAAGGTTTCTACGATCTGATCGCGGAGACAAATATTTGAGTTACGAGTTTGGTCTTCAATTAAAACAAGGTGGAATAGTTTCACAAATTCGTGCCACCCGGAACACCACAGCATAATGGTGTGTCCGAACGTCATAGCCGTACTTTATTAGATATAGTGCAAATCTATGATGTTTCTTACCGATTTACCACTATCGTTTTTGAGGTTATGCATTAAAGATAGCTGCATTCACGTTAAAAAAGGGGCACCATCTAAGTCCGTTGAGACGACACAATCTGAACTGTGGTTTAGCAAGAAACCAAAGTTGTCGTTTCTTAAAGTTTGGGGTTGTGATGCTTATGTGAAAAAGTTTCATCCTGATAAGCTCAAAACCAAATCGGAGAAATATGTCTTCATAGGATACCCAAAAGGAGACTGTTGGGTACACCTTCTATCACAGATCCTAAGGCAAGACATTCGTTGCTTATAATGGATCCTTTCTAGAGAAGGAGTTTCTCTCAAAAGAAGTGAGTGGGAGGAAAGTAGAACTTGATAAGGTAATTGTACCTTCTCCCTTATTGGAAAATAGTTCATCACAGAAATCTGTTCCTGTGACTACTACACCAATTAGTGAGGAAGCTAATGATGATGATCATAAAACTTCAGATCAAGTTACTACCGAATCTCGTAGGTAAACCAGAGTGAGATCCGCACCAGAGTGGTACAGTAATCCTGTTCTGGAAGTCATGTTACTAGACCATGACGAACTTGCGAACTATGAGGAAGCGATGATGAGCCCAGATTCCGCGAAATGGTTTGAGGCCATGAAATTTGAGATATGATCCATGTATGAGAACAAAGTTTGGACTTTGGTTGACTTGCCCGATGATCAGCAAGCAATTGAGAATAAATGGATCTTCAAGAGGAAGACGAACGCTGATAGTAGTGTTACTATCTACAAAGCTAGAATTGTCGCTAAAGGTTTTCGACAAGTTCAAGGTGTTGACTATGATGAGAGTTTCTCACTCGTATCTATGCTAGAGTCTGTCCGAATCATGTTAGTAATTGCCGCATTTTATGAAATCTGGCAAATGGATAAACAAAACTGCATTCCTTAATGGATTTATTAAAGAAGAGTTGTATATGATGCAACGAGAAGGTTTTGTCAATCCGAAAGGTGCTAACAAAATGTGCAAGCTCCAACGATCCATCTGTGGACTGGTGCAAGCATCTCGGAGTTGGAATATACACTTTGATGAGTTGATCAAAGCATATAGTTTTATACAGACTTGCAGTGAAGCCTGTATTTACAAGAAAGTGAGTGGGAGCACTACAGCATTTCTGATAAGTATACGTGAATGACATATTATTGATCGGAAATAATGTAGAATTATTCTGTAAAGCATAAAGGAGTGTTTGAAAGGAGTTTTTCAAAGAAAGACTTCGGTGAAGCTGCTTACATATTGAGCTCCAAGATCTATAGAGATAGATCAAGACGCTTGATAAGTTTTTTCAATGAGTACATGCCTTGACAAGATTTTGAAGTAGTTCAAAATGGAGCAGTCAAAGAAAGAGTTCTTGCCTGTATTACAAGGTGTGAAGTTGAGTAAGACTCAAAGCCCGACCACGGCAGAAGATAGAAAGAGAATGAAAGTCATTCCCTATGCCTTGGCCATAGGTTCTATAAAGTATGTCATGCTGTATACCAGATCTATTGTATACCCTGCACTGATTTGGCAAGGGAGTACAATAGTGATCTAGGAGTAGATCACTGGACAGCGGTCAGAATTATCCTTAGTGAAATAAGGATATGTTTCTCGATTATGGACGTGACAAAAGGTTCGTCGTAAAGGGTTACGCCGATGCAAGTTTTGACACTAATCTAGATGACTCTAAGTCTCGGTCTAGATACATATTGAAAGTGGGAGCAATTAGCTAGAGTAGCTCCATGCAGAGCATTGTTGACATAGAAATTTGCAAAATACATGTGGATCTGAATGTGGCAGACCCGTTGACTAAGATTCTCTCACAAGCAAAACATGATCACACCTTAGTACTCTTTGGGTGTTAATCACATAGCGATGTGAACTAGATTACTGAATCTAGTAAACCCTTTGGGTATTGGTCACATGGCGATGTGAACTATGGGTGTTAATCACATGATGATGTGAACTATCGATGTTAATCACATGGTGATGTGATCTAGATTATTGGCTCTAGTGCAAGTGGGAGACTGAAGGAAATATGCCCTAGAGGCAATAATAAAGTTATTATTTATTTCCTTATATCATGATAAATGTTTATTATTCATGCTAGAATTGTATTAACCGGAAACATAATACATGTGTGAATACATAGACAAAACTTAGTGTCACTAGTATGCCTCTACTTGACTAGCTCGTTAATCAAAGATGGTTATGTTTCCTAACCATGAACAAAGTGTTGTTATTTGATTAACGAGGTCACATCATTAGTTGAATGATCTGATTGACATGACCCATTCCATTAGCTTAGCACCCGATCGTTTAGTATGTTGCTATTGCTTTCTTCATGACTTATACATGTTCCAATGACTATGAGATTATGCAACTCCTGTTTACCGGAGGAACACTTTGTGTGCTACCAAACGTCACAACGTAACTGGGTGATTATAAAGGAGCTCTACAGGTGTCTCCAAAGGTAGATGTTGGGTTGGCATATTTCGAGATTAGGATTTGTCACTCTGATTGTCGGAGAGGTATCTCTGGGCCCTCTCGGTAATGCACATCACATAAGCCTTGAAAGCATTGCGACTAATGAGTTAGTTGCGAGATGATGTATTACGGAACGAGTAAAGAGACTTGCCGGTAACGAGATTGAACTAGGTATTGGATACCGACGATCGAATCTCGGGCAAGTAACATACCGATGACAAAGGGAAGAACGTATGTTGTTATGCGGTCTGACCGATAAAGATCTTCGTAGAATATGTAGGAGCCAATATGGGCATCCAGGTCCCGCTATTGGTTATTGACCAGAGATGTGTCTCAATCATGTCTACATTGTTCTCGAACCGTAGGGTCCGCACGCTTAACGTTACGATGACAGTTATTATGAGTTTATGCATTTTGATGTACCGAAGTGAGTTCGGAGTCCCGGATGTGATCACGGACATGACGAGGAGTCTCAAAATGGTCGAGACATAAAGATTGATATATTGGAAGCCTATATTTTGATATCGGAAGTGTTCCGGGTGAAATCGGGATTTTACCGGAGTACCGGGAGGTTACCGGAACCCCCCGGGAGCCATATGGGCCTTAATGGGCTTTAGTGGAAAGGAGAAAGGGGCAGCCCAAGGTGGCCGCGCTTTCCCCCTCGGGGAATCCTAGTCCAACTAGGATTGGGGGGGGGTCCTACTCCCCGTAGGAGTAGGACTCCTCCTGCGCCCTCCTCCTGGCCGGCGGCCCCCTCCCCCTTGGCTCCTTTATATACGGAGGCAGGGGCACCTCTAGACACACAAGTTGATCTTTGAGATTGTTCCTTAGCCGTGTGCGGTGCCCCCTGCCACCATATTCCACCTCGATCATATCGTTGTAGTGCTTAGGCGAAGCCCTGCGTCGGTAGAACATCAAGATCGTCACCACGCTGTCGTGCTGACGGAACTCCTCCCCGAAGCTTTGCTGGATCGGAGCCTGGGGATCGTCATCGAGCTGTACGTGTGCTAAGAACTCGGAGGCGCCGGAGTAACGGTGCTTGGATCGGTCAGATCGGGAAGAAGACGTACGACTACTTCCTCTATGTTGTGTCAACGCTTCCGTTGCGATCTACAAGGGTATGTAGATCATGCTCTCTGAAAGTGCGTTATATCGACTAGAGGGGGTGAATAGGCGATTTTTATGAAAGTCTTCAAAACGTGGAAGTTATGAAGACAAACAGAGTGTACAAGCCTATCACTATGCAGCGGAAGTTAGATTACACAACGCAAGCCATGGTCAAGTATACAATATAGTGAAAGCACAGTGACAAACAGCTTCAGTGTAATGAGGATCAGGTTGGAAGAAGTTATGAAGCCAAACAGATCATACAGTCAGGTTGTGAATACAGAAGATAAAGCAAGCATGCAATAGCTTCACAATGTGTACTGGTAAGTAAAGGGAGGTGAAGATGAAACCAGTGACACGTTGAAGACAATGATATGTTGGACCAGTTCCAGTTGCTGTGACAACTGTACGTCTGGTTGGAGCGGCTAGGTATTTAAACCAAAGGACACACAGTCCCGGACACCCAGTCCTGAACACGCAGCTCAGGACACCTAGTCCTCACCGTTTTCTCCTTGAGCTAAGGTCACACAGACCCCGCCCAATCACTCTGGTAAGTCTTCAAGGTAGACTCCCAAACCTTCACAGACTTTGTTCACCGGCAATCCACAATTCCTCTTGGATGCTCAGAACGCGACGCCTAACCGTCTGGAGGATGCACAGTCCTCAAGTGTAATAAGTCTTCAGATCACTCAGACAAGAAGACTTAAGTGATGCCCAATTACTCTGGCTCTGGGTGGTTAGGGCTTTTCTCCTCACTAAGGATTTTCTCTCAAAGGCTTCGAGGTGGGTTGCTCTCAAACGACAAAAGCCGTGCACTGAAATCTGAGCAGCCAACCGTTTATGGTTGTAGGGGTGGACTATTTATAGCCACTTGGCAACCCTGACCTGATTTGTCCGAAATGACCCTGGGTCACTAAGGAACTGACACGTGTACTAACGGTCGGATTTCGAACTCTCACGGCAACTTTACTTGGGCTGCAAGTAAAGCTGACTTGTCTGACTCTGGACAAGATTTTCTCTCATTGTCTTCACTCGAAGACATAGGATTTGAATTAGGCATCACTTCAGTCATCCTGACTGGTTTTCTTGGACCCCACTTAATAGTACGGTAGTTCCTATGACACAACATGAATAAAGTAAAACTACGAAGGATCTAAGTCTTCGAGTTCCATAGGCTTCATGGGGAGTCTTCATATGTCATTGTCTTCGACATGAATGTCTTCATGAACCACCATTGTCTTCAATGTCTTCGTACATTTTTAGGGGTCATCTCTGGTAACTAAACCGAATCAATGAGGGACTTCTACCTGTGTTATCCTGCAATTCTCACAAACACATTAGTCCCTCAACTAGGTTTGTCGTCAATACTCCAAAACCAACTAGGGGTGGCACTAGATGCACTTACAATCTCCCCCTTTTTGGTGATTGATGACAAACTAGTTGAAGTTTTCAACGGGGAATATAATTTGTGAAATTGTAAAGGAATTGTCTTCATAAGCTGCAAGGGCTCCCCCTGAAGATGTGCATATAAGTGATTTGCTTCTGGAACACGAATGCACATAGCAGGTTGTATTTGTGGGAATCCACTTCAACTTATGATGACAATCCATCATGCATGTAAAGATATAAGAAGATAATGATATGCATAATGAGAAATGGACGTCTGCGAAATGATATAAGTGCGGAAATTATCGTCGTACATGCGGAATTTATCTTCGCAAAAACACAGTGGCAAACATAGTAGCAGACGACCATCAAGTTTAAGTGTTACAACTCAAAGAACCAAACGTACAAAAACGAGAGTTGTAAGCACGAAGCAAAATATAATAAAGCACCCGCCCTTATTATTGACCCGCTTGAAGACTATAAACATCATATGCTTCTCCCCCTTTTGTCAGTGATGACCAAAAAGGTTTGAAGACATAGAGGTTTCTACGCGTTCCCAGGCGCAGCAGGGTCGGTGGAGGCGTTTGGTGGAGCTGGCGAGCTTGGTGCAGTGACGACGCGCGCTGAAGAAGGTGGTGGTGATGTAGCGTTGTCTTCTTCCTCAATGATTTTTCCAGTCACTGTGGCAGCAGAGGAAGAGAACTCTGATTCTTCAAGCGACGGAGTTCCACGCAACACAGTTTTTCTGGGGGGTGTGGAGTCAAACTTGAATCTCTCTT
Organism: Triticum monococcum; assembly: GCA_034509565.1. NCBI lineage: Eukaryota > Viridiplantae > Streptophyta > Magnoliopsida > Poales > Poaceae > Triticum > Triticum monococcum. The sequence goes on along the minus strand of CM067845.1, from coordinate 496,153,848 downwards.
TGAAGCCATCCTCTTGCAGTTCAGCTTCAGTGCACATCATTGTGAGGCCTTTCCAAGTGCGGCGACAGGTTTCATGTGCGACAAAGGCATTCTTGGTGGCCAGATTCCTGATGCGATTGACGTCTTGCATGATACTGCGCATCTGCCTTTTGAGCCAGTCGTGATGCCTATCTTGCTTTTGGTGCAGAGCCACAAGAAGTTCACGGTCAGTGAGCGTACGAGCATGTTTCTTGGGTCTCTATGCAGCTGTGCTGTCAGTGGCTTCGGTTGATGCAGGGGCACGTGTGGTGCCAGCCATTGGATAGACTCTGGATATGGCTTCAACACCCTCATCATGCTGAGTGAAGCTCTCGTGTTCTGCATTCTGAAGACTTAATGGCTGCTTGGCAGGCTCAGGATAGATCGCTTCAGCAGAGGTGTCCACATCAGGTAAGAAGATTCTGTGGTTGCGAGCAGAGGGTTGATAGGATATAGCAGAGTGGAGCTTAATGAGCCTCATAACCCATGGAGCATAAATATTCAGACCAAAGAGATCTGAGCCAGACGCTGCAAGTTGACGTATAAAGAGATCCTGGGCATTGAAGCATTTGCCATGCAGGATGCAGAAGATGAGAGTCTTCATGGCACCGTCAACCTTAGCATATCGAGAGTGCCCCTTAATGGGCCATAGAGTCCGCCTGACGATGTGATAGATAGTTCTGGGCAGGTACTCTAAGTCTTCAACGAAGAACTCGGTTGGGTAAGGTGCGTCAGGAAGCAATGGCTTCATCATTGAGAGCATCTGACTCATATTTGGCTCAGGTCGCTGAAATATGCTCTCAACTGCTTCAGCATGGAGTTGGCAGCCTTCTTCAAAGAGTTCGCCAGGAGTGGGTAGGCCGATGAGCTCAATGATATCAAATGCATTGGCTTCATGATGGACATTGCCGGTCATCCACTCCAGGACCCAAGTCTTCGGATCTCTGTTGTAGCCTTTGATGTGTAGTGTGGCATAGAACTGGAGCAGAAGCTCTTCATTCCAGTGCTCTTCATCTGTGACAAACGGCAGCAGGCCAACTTGCTTGAAGCAGTCCAGTGCTTCTTCCAGACCAGGCAGACCAGCAATAGCTTCAACCTCAAGGCGCTGGTGTGGAAAGATACGGCCTTGGTTGTAGAGGACGCAGGAGTAGTAGCTGCGCTGTGGGTAGCTCCAAAACCTATCTGACACAATCCGTTCCCTTGAGTAAGGGTTCTTGGAGCGGTTGAAGAAGGTGTTATCTGCCCTGAACCTATTGACATTAAAGGAGCCAGGAGCGGTTGCAGGACCTGGAAACCTTGGCAGTCGTGGGATTGGCTTCTGTACCTGGGGCCTGTGCGCAACATGATAGTTGAACTGTGGACCGGCAGCAGACTCAGGCACAGAAGGGTCAGAGGCAGTAGCTTCAGTATCTCTTGAAGCTGTTGGTTGGTCGGGCTCCACAAATGCTTCAGTATTGGGTGTGGCAGCCGCAGTGGTGTCAGCCTCATCACGTGTAGTGAGAGGGATGGATTCAGGTACGTTCTCCTTGAGAACTTCTTCTTGTTGGTGTGGGGGAGATGGAGCTTGAGGTTCTTCGTGCTCTTCTTCATGTTCTTCGGCTGATGCAGCAGGAATGTCGTCAGCAGTCTGAGCCCTTGGCCCTTTGCGAAGCCTACGGAATGCAGGTGACGCTGGTGGAGTTGCAGTGGGCTGAGGCTCATTCTCTTCCTCCTGCGGGCGATCTGCCCACGATGCATCTTGGGTGATTGGCGTCAAGGGACGACCAATGCTGATCATTTCGCTCGTTTCGAGATGAGGAAGGACTGCATCACTTTGCACATTGTCTTGGAGACCAATGTCTTGAGCAGCGTTGGGGCCGGCTGCTGGAATGTCTTCAGCGTGCGGAGCCTCTGTGAAAGCAGGCTCATGCACGATCAGCTGACGATCTTCGTTCGGAAAGCGGACGGAGAGGGGTTCGACTATCAGGGGCTCTGTGGGAGCAGCCCGAGACTTCTTGGTCTTGCGTTTCTTGATGGTGGGGCCTGAAGGAGAGGCTTCAGGGTGCTTCCTCTTCCTTGCTTCAGCTTCGGCTGTCCTTGTCGTCTTTAGCTCTGAAGCGGTTGAGCGGTGCTTTGGCTTCGAGCCAGGCTTGGCAGTGGGGAAGACAATCGGAACAGCTTCTTGTCGTGGGGCCTCTTGTTCAGCCACAGTGGGCTTCTTCTTTTTCTTAGCGGCCATCCTGGGGTCGATGCCGGGACGCCCAAGTGCATTTCGCTTCTCGGCCTCATTATAGGCCTACACACAGAGATCAGCCAAATTCTTCATGCGCTCACGTGAACCCTGAGCCTCTGCACGTTTCTGCATAAAGTTTTCCTTCAACTCGTGCAGCATGACTTTGAAGTCTTTGACTTCTTGGACGCTGAGCGTGGCCATGTTCTGCTTGAACTGAGCCTTTTCAAAATCTATCTTCTGCTTCAGTTCTACTATGCGCTGGGCAATTGCGAGTTCCGAAGCAATAGCTCCTTGGAAGGCTATGCTGAGGCCAATGGGCAGCTGCAGATCATCGAAGCTAATGTTGGGTGTATCAAACCACTCATCAATGAAGTTGTGGATGATTGCTGCATCGAACAGAGGCAGATTGTTGAAGATTTCAGCCTCCTCCTTGCTCTTGATTAGCTGCTCAAGAGCGTCATCGGCTAGATCGTCGTCACTTGACAGATCAATGGCCTCGCAGCGAAGAACGGCAGCGGCAGTGAGCTCTTTGCTAGTGTGTAGCTGAGGCTTCTTGGCTTCCTGGGGCTTGGAGACTTGTGATAAGTCTTCAGACTGCACACTTGCTTCAGGAGGTGCAGTGGCCAATGGCTTCGCTCTGGAGATCTTGGGAGAAGCGGCTGGCTTGGAAGCTTTTGGCTTCTTCTTCATCTGCTTCGGCTCCGGGGCAGCAGGAGCGTCATCAGACTCAGTGTCTGCTGGAGGGTCGTTCACGGCAGTCCCTTGGACTAGAATGCGAGTGATGAGGCCTTCGAGATTGGCATACGGCCCAATGACATTGGGATTTGCGTCGCGTGTGCCATCTGCCCTTGGTTTGGAGGGACCAGGGTTGAAGTCCAACCCACACTCCTTTTTGTTTTGCTTCGCAGAGTTCTGAGCAAATTGGAAGTTCCGCTTGAACAGAGTGTCATCGCGACACCAGAGAAGGGATGACGGATGTGCGTCAGCTGGCTGTTGTCCCCTGACCATGCATGGAAAGAAGCCTTGAGCAATGGCTTCGTCTCTGGTTCAGGGTACGAGATTTTTGTACAAGACATCTCCCCATGGCCTCGTGAGGGCGTACTTCTCTGCATATTCCTTGGTGACGAAGCGGTATTGGAACCACTGCTCTGCCCAATATCTTCGAATCCATTGGATTCGTGTCTTGCGCTGACCATAGCTCTCTTCAGGATCAGTTTGGTACATTTCTGCCAAATCTTCAGGCAGATCTTTAGACGTTTCACCACGTCTCTGTCTGCCTCCCTTCCTTGCTGGTTTTTCTGTTGCCATGAAGCTTAACTTGGAAGGCTTCAAGAGATTCAAAGTTTTCAAAGGCTTCCTTTTGCTTGACCAACAGGAACTTGCTTCGGGTGAATTGATGTGACGCTGTAGGAACTCTGCAAATGAATGCAGACTATGAGAACCAAAAGATTCTCCCACGGACATGTACCTGTGACAGCATTAAGGTGCGAGGGAAGGGGAAGAGGTCATATGCATTCTCAGAAGATTTTGAAGATAAATCAGTTTAGAAGATATTGACCTCATCATGCAAAGACATTCACTTTATAGAAAAGAAGTTGGTTCCAGATTTGTACGAACCCATAGATCAGTACAAGTGAGGAATCTAACTACTTCATGAAGAACAAGTGAATATACTAGGCAAGTTATGAGATGCAGATGAGAGGGATGAAACTTGTGTGAATGCAAGCCTCTTTTGGCAGAAGGTGATGGAGCTATAGGATCAAAAGAGGCTGTAAAAAGACTTGTTATTTACCAGACTTGGAACTGCTAGACGAGATGAGAGTTGAGGCCGAGCAGTTCGATCTTCCGTGCCCTAACTTGGCGACGGAAGACACCTACGGCGACGGCGGAGAGACTGATGTCCGCTGTCGGCGTGAGAACGGCGTCGGAGAGGTTGCGGCAGTGAAGCACTTCGTCGCCGGCGTCGTTGAGAGTTAGCGGTGGCGCTAGGGTTCGTGCGAGGGTGGAAGAAGAGATAATGACCACAGTGAAACGTGTATTTATAGGGATATGGGCGGCACTGCGCTATTACTCAGGTGCCCCTGGCGATTCGCATCTGATCAGTACGTGGCCAGCATGCGGAATTGTGGGGGCAGTTTCACCCCACGCACGCCTTGTTTGTCGGGAGTCGTTCCTACTTCTCCGGATTTCTTGTTGATGGAAAAACATTGAAAGCTGTTTTAAAGTTTGTCTCTGTGTCTTCTTCTGACAAGGATGCAGTGAAGACATTCGACAGTTTCAATAGAATGCATATGACTTGGAGAGATAGAGTTTGAGGTAGGAAGCATGGAGAGGTTAGGGTCCGATCACATTCACTTAGTTCAAAAGATTCAAACAAGAAGACATAGCTATAAGTGAATGCTGTAGAGGACAGAACACCAGTACATATATAATCAACATAGTGAAGATAATCATGAATACATGTTGAGATTGAAGCCAAACCAAATGTGAAGACATAGCAAGTGTAATGCCATGAGTGAAACACTTCAAGTAGAAAACTTTGGTGGTGGCGGGTGGCGCTACCCACCGTATAGGAAGTATTAGACCTAGACACGTCGCACAATTATCGTGGCGCTCCGAAGTCAAATTCCACGTTAATGTATCCACACTTAGAATGTATGTCTTCATTGATTGAAGATATACGTTACTTCGTGTGTTGCACATCTGAGTCATCATCATGCATAAGTGTTAGGATGTGTGCCTGATCACAAGACATTTGAGGATTCCAAGATATTTAGCTCACACCGTAACTTGCAAAATCTCTTCTCATCCAAGGGCTTGGTGAAGATATCTGCCAATTGCTCTTCAGTGTTGACGTGTATGATATCAATGTCTTCCTTTGCAACATGATCTCTGAGAAAATGATGACGAATTTCAATGTGCTTTGTCTTCGAGTGCTGAACTGGGTTGTTGGCGATCTTGATGGCGCTTTCGTTGTCGCAGTAAAGTGGCACTTGCTTCAGATGAATGCCATAATCCTTGAGGGTTTGCTTCATCCATAGAAGCTGAGCGCAGCAGGATCCAGCAGCAATGTATTCAGATTCAGCAGTGGAGAGAGATACACAGTTCTGCTTCTTTGAAGACCAACAGAGAAGTGATCGGCCCAGAAAGTGGCATGTGCCTGATGTGGACTTCCGATCAACCTTGTCACCTGCGTAATCAGCATCCGAAAATCCAACCAGATCAAACTCTGAGCCCTTTGGATACCATAACCCTAGAGTTGGGGTGTGAGCCAAATATCGAAGAATTCGCTTCACAGCTAAGTGATGCGACTCCTTTGGTGCCGCTTGGAACCGAGCACACATGCAAACACTAAGCATAATATCTGGCCTAGATGCACATAAATAAAGCAAAGAACCAATCATGGAGCGGTATACCTTTTGATCGAACTCTTTACCATTGTCGTCAGGACCCAGATGATGTTTGGCTGGCATTGGTGTTGTGAAGCCTTTGCAGTCTTGCATACCGAACTTCTTCAGGCAGTCTTTGAGATATTTCTCTTGAGATATGAAGATGCCATTGCGTTGTTGCCGTATCTGAAGACCGAGGAAGAATTTCAGCTCCCCCATCATAGACATCTGATATTGCTCTTGCATCATATATCCGAACTCCTCACTGTACTTCTGATTGGTGCAGCCGAAGATAATGTCATCCACGTATATTTGGCACACAAACAGTTCACCATCATATGTCTTTGTGAAGAGAGTGGGATCCAGGGAACCAGGTATGAAGCCTTTGCTCTTCAGGAAGTATTTGAGTGTATCATACCAGGCCCGAGGGGCTTGTTTGAGGCCATATAGTGCCTTTTTGAGCTTGTACACCATGTCAGGATGTTTTGGATCTTCAAACCCAGGTGGTTGTGCAACATACACTTCTTCTTCAATTTTGCCATTGAGGAAGGCACTTTTTACATCCATTTGATACAGGATTATGTTGTGATGATTTGCATAGGCCAGCAGTATACGGATGGCTTCAAGTCTGGCAACAGGAGCAAATGTTTCATCGAAGTCAATGCCTTCCACTTGAGTATATCCTTGAGCAACGAGACGAGCCTTGTTTCTGACGACTTGGCCATGCTCATCTTGCTTGTTGCGGTATATCCATTTGGTGCCTATTATGTTATGCTTCCGTGGATCAGGACGCTTAACCAACTCCCATACATTGTTCAGCTCAAATTGTTGAAGCTCTTCTTGCATAGCTTGAATCCATTCAGGTCCCATAAAGGCTTCATTAATTTTCTTGGGTTCTGTGATTGAAACGAATGCAAAGTGTCCGCAGAAGTTTGCCAGTTGAGTTGCCCTTGAACGAGTCAGTGGACCAGGTGCATTGATGCTATCAATTATTCTGTCAATCTGCACTTCATTGGCGACACGAGGATGTAGGGGTCGAAGACTTTGCTCTTGCTGATCTACGTTGTCATGGGGAGGAATGTCTTCAGGCTGAGCATTGTCTTCATGTGGATCAGGTGCTGAGATGATAAGTTCTTCTTCAGGACGAGCTTCAGAAGGTATAATTTCTCCAATTCCCATTAGCTTGATTGATTCACTGGCTGGAACTTCATCTAGCACATCTGGTAGTTGCTCTCTTTGTGACCCATTGGTCTCATCGAACCGCACATACACTGTTTCAACCACTTTGTAGTGAAAGAGATTGAAGACTCTGTAGGAGTGCGAATCCTTTCCATATCCAAGCATGAAGCCCTCATGTGCTTTTGGAGCAAATTTTGAGGTGTGGTGAGGGTCCTTGATCCAGCATCTTGATCCAAATACTCTGAAGTAACTGACATTTGGCTTCTTGCCAGTCAGAAGTTCATAAGATGTCTTGTTCAGCAGCTTGTGAAGATATACACGGTTGATAGTATGGCATGCAGTGTCAATGGCTTCAGTCCAGAATTTTCTTGGTGTCTTGTACTCATCTAACATTGTTCTGGCCATCTCAATGAGTGTTCTGTTCTTGCGTTCGACGATGCCATTCTGTTGTGGCGTGTATGGAGCTGAGAATTCATGAGTGATGCCCAATGTATCAAGATATGTGTCAAGGCCGGTGCTCTTGAATTCTGTGCCATTGTCACTTCTGATGTGCTTTATCTTGGCGCCATAATTGTTCATTGCCCGATTTGTGAAGCGTCTGAAGACATCCTGCACTTCAGTCTTGTAAAGGATTATGTGCACCCAAGTATATCTAGAGTAATCATCAACAATGACGAAGCCATAGAGGCAAGCAGTAGTGGAGAAAGTTGAGTAGTGAGTGGGACCGAAGAGATCCATGTGAAGCAGTTCGAAGGGTTGAGTAGTGGTCATGATTGTCTTCGAAGGATGTTTTGCCCTTGTCATCTTCCCAGCTTCACAGGCACCGCATAAGTGATCTTTCTTGAACTTGACGCCCTCGATGCCTATGACATGCTTCTTCTTCGCAAGGGTGTGGAGGTTCCTCATGCCAGCATGCCCAAGTCTTCGATGCCAAAGCCAGCATTCTGAAGCCTTTGCGAGAAGACAAACTGCAAGCTGTGGCCCTGCTGAGAAATCTACCACGTACAAATCATCTTTTCGGTACCCTTCAAACACTAGAGACTTGTCAGATTCCATTAGTACCAGACAACGATATTTTCCAAAGATTACAATCATGTTCAAATCGCAAACCATTGAGACAGACATTAAGTTGAAGCCAAGGGATTCAACAAACATGACTTTATCCATGTGTTGATCCTTTGAGATTGCAACTCTACCTAGACCCAGTACCTTACTTTTACCAGTGTCAGCGAATGTGATGTGGCTCTTGTCAGATGGACGTAAGGTTGAGTCCATAAAGAGACTTCTTTTGCCAGTCATGTGATTTGTACACCCACTGTCAATAATCCATTCTGAAGACTCTGAAGTCACTGGTGTCGTACCCTATAGTGCAGTTAGGGGGATAGGCTTCACGAATAGTGTTGTGAAGCAAAAACATTTGACGAACCAGTGGATTATGAAAACTTAGATCCAGGTTAGGACAAGTAGGGAGAGTAGCATGTGATTCAGGTATGAAATACATAGTGATGCCATTCGGGCATTTGATCTTGCGCCCCACAAGATTTTTAAGGTCCCCAGCAATAGCATCAGAAGATTTTGGTTTGTGCTGGAGACCTTTCCCTGCAAAAGAGAGTTAAGCTTTCTTAACCACCCACATCTTCAAGGGTGGCTTAGAAGCAATAAGTCTAAGTGCAGCATCTGAAAATTTTGGCTTTGGAGCCCTAGCAAACAGTCTAGCAGGTGGGCAATAGTACTCATAAGAATAGGCAGAATAGTTTTTGGTCATATGAGAATGACGGTTTGAAGAACCGCTCTCATATGCCTGAGCATGGTTTCCCTGCAAAACATTTGTGTTAGTGCGACTCAAATGAGTCCTCTGCCTGTATGAAGCCTTTGGACCATATGAAGCCTTTGGTCTGAGGTTTGTCTTCTTCATGTGAGGTGTCATGAGGACATTCACAGGAAGATTCTCAAGACACGTTTTTGGAACCCAGATCTTCTTCATAGGCGGTCCATTCCTGAAGTTAGTACCAATGTACCTGGCAAATACTTCACCATTCTGATTCCTAAACAGTTTATAGTTTGCATCAAAGGATTCATCAATGATAATTGGATTAGCACAAGTGAAGCCAGATAGATTGGATGGATCTGCTGAGGATTCCTTTGCAGCAACCCATGTGGTTTTGGGGTACTGTTCAGGTTTCCAGTAAGAGCCATCTGCATTAATTTTCCTCACGAACCCAACACCCTCTTTCCTAGGGTTTCAATTCAGAATCTGCTTCTTGAGGACATCACATAATGTCTGATGTCCTTTGAGACTTTTGTACATCCCTGTTTCAAGCAATGTCTTCAACCTAGCATTTTCATCAGCAATAGCAGTGGTATCCTCAGCAGAGGGGTTAGTTACCACTTCAACAGTTGAAGATATTGCAACAGCAGTAGCAGTGGAACATTTAGCAACAGAAGTAGCATTATCACGCTCAATGCATTTAAGGCATGGTGGTTCAAATCCTTCCTGAGCAGAACTGATCTGTTCGGCTCGAAGTGACTCGTTTTCCTTTTGAAGATCTTCATCATCCGCTCTCAACTTCTCAAGATCTTGCTTCTTTTGAAGATAATCATAGGAAAGCTTTTCATGAGTAGTTGAGAGAGTCTCAAGACAATCTTCGAGTTCCTGATACTTAACATGAAGATTTTTTATGTCTTCAATTAAGGATTCAGAACGAGTCATTTCAACACCCAACAGATCATCGCTTCTGTCTAACAGTTTTTGAATATGTTCCATGGCCTTTTGTTGTTCAGTTGCAATTTTAGCCAGTGTTTTGTAACTGGGTTTTGAATCACAATCAGAGTCATCGTCACTAGATGTTTGATAGTGAGTAGTGCGTGTGTTTACCTTGGCACAACGTGCCATGAAGGAGTAGGTAGGAGTAGAGTCGTCCTTGTCATTTGCATCGGTGTTGGTGATGGAGTCATTGTCTTCAGTGTTGAAGATGGACTTGGCAACGTAGGCTGTAGCCAGACTCGCAATGCCTGAATCAGACTCCTCCTCAGACTCCACCTCTGCCTCCTCAGAAGCGGACTCCTCCTCTGAATCCATTTCCTTGCCAACAAACGCACGAGCCTTGCCAGATGAACTCTTCTTGTGTGATGAAGACTTTGAGGAAGACTTGGACGAAGACTCTGAGTATTTCTTCGTCTTCTTATCGTCAGACTCATATTCCTTGCTCTTCTTCTTCTTTCTGTTCTCATTGTCCCACTGTGGACACTCAGAGATGAAGTGTCCAGTTTTCTTGCACTTGTGACATGTTTTCTTCTTGTAGTCATGCGCAGAAGCTTCATCATTCCTTGAGCTTGATCGTGAAGACTTTCTGAAGCCTTTCTTCTTGGTGAATTTCTGGAACTTCTTCACTAGCATTGCTAGTTCCCTTCCAATGTCTTCAGGATCATCAGAACTGCTGTCAGATTCTTCTTCAGATGAGGACACAGCTTTTGCCTTCAAGGCACGAGTTCGCCCATAGTTTGGACCGTAGATATCTCTTTTCTCAGAAAGCTGAAACTCATGTGTGTTGAGCCTCTCAAGTATGTCAGACGGATCGAGTGTCTTGAAGTCTGGACGATCTTGAATCATCAGGGCCAGGATGTCAAATGAACTGTCAAGTGATCTTAGCAGCGTCTTGACGATTTCATGTTTGGTGATCTCAGTGGCGCCGAGGGCTTGAAGCTCATTTGTGATGTCAGTGAGCCGGTCAAATGTGTGCTGGACATTCTCATTGTCATTTCGCTTGAAGCGGTTGAAGAGATTGCGAAGAACACTAATTCTCTGATCTCTCTGGGTTGAGATGCCTTCATTGACCTTGGAGAGCCAGTCCCAAACCAGCTTGGATGTCTTCAAGGCACTCACACGGCCGTACTGTCCCTTGGTCAGATGACCACAGATAATATTCTTGGCAGTGGAGTCTAGTTGAGTGAACTTCTTGACATCAGCCGCAGTGACACCTTCTCCAGCCTTGGGAACGCCGTTTTCGACGACATACCATAGGTCGACGTCAATGGCTTCAAGATGCATGCGCATCTTATTCTTCCAGTAGGGATATTCAGTTCCATCAAAGACGGGGCACGCAACGGAGACTTTAATTATCCCTGCAGTCGACATAGCTAAAACTCCAGGTGGTTAAACCGAATCACACAGAACAAGGGAGCACCTTGCTCTGATACCAATTGAAAGTGCGTTATATCGACTAGAGGGGGGGTGAATAGGCGATTTTTATGAAAGTCTTCAAAACGTGGAAGTTATGAAGACAAACAGAGTGTACAAGCCTATCACTATGCAGCGGAAGTTAGATTACACAACGCAAGCCATGGTCAAGTATACAATATAGTGAAAGCACAGTGACAAACAGCTTCAGTGTAATGAGGATCAGGTTGGAAGAAGTTATGAAGCCAAACAGATCATACAGTCAGGTTGTGAATACAGAAGATAAAGCAAGCATGCAATAGCTTCACAATGTGTACTGGTAAGTAAAGGGAGGTGAAGATGAAACCAGTGACACGTTGAAGACAATGATATGTTGGACCAGTTCCAGTTGCTGTGACAACTGTACGTCTGGTTGGAGCGGCTAGGTATTTAAACCAAAGGACACACAGTCCCGGACACCCAGTCCTGAACACGCAGCTCAGGACACCCAGTCCTCACCGTTTTCTCCTTGAGCTAAGGTCACACAGACCCCGCCCAATCACTCTGGTAAGTCTTCAAGGTAGACTCCCAAACCTTCACAGACTTCGTTCACCGGCAATCCACAATTCCTCTTGGATGCTCAGAACGCGACGCCTAACCGTCTGGAGGATGCACAGTCCTCAAGTGTAATAAGTCTTCAGATCACTCAGACAAGAAGACTTAAGTGATGCCCAATTACTCTGGCTCTGGGTGGTTAGGGCTTTTCTCCTCACTAAGGATTTTCTCTCAAAGGCTTCGAGGTGGGTTGCTCTCAAACGACAAAAGCCGTGCACTGAAATCTGAGCAGCCAACCGTTTATGGTTGTAGGGGTGGACTATTTATAGCCACTTGGCAACCCTGACCTGATTTGTCCGAAATGACCCTGGGTCACTAAGGAACTGACACGTGTACTAACGGTCGGATTTCGAACTCTCACGGCAACTTTACTTGGGCTGCAAGTAAAGCTGACTTGTCTGACTCTGGACAAGATTTTCTCTCATTGTCTTCACTCGAAGACATAGGATTTGAATTAGGCATCACTTCAGTCATCCTGACTGGTTTTCTTGGACCCCACTTAACAGTACGGTGGTTCCTATGACACAACATGAATAAAGTAAAACTACGAAGGATCTAAGTCTTCGAGTTCCATAGGCTTCATGGGGAGTCTTCATATGTCATTGTCTTCGACATGAATGTCTTCATGAACCACCATTGTCTTCAATGTCTTCGTACATTTTTAGGGGTCATCTTTGGTAACTAAACCGAATCAATGAGGGACTTCTACCTGTGTTATCCTGCAATTCTCACAAACACATTAGTCCCTCAACTAGGTTTGTCGTCAATACTCCAAAACCAACTAGGGGTGGCACTAGATGCACTTACACTCTCCCCCTCGTTGCTATGCATCACCATGATCTTGCGTGTGCGTAGGAAAATTTTGAAATTACTATGTTCCCCAACACTTGCCACCCCGCGTCAAATAAAGTCTGTCATAAAAAACGTTCAAGTTGTCATGCTTAAAATCCAAACGTTCAAAATTTATGGTTTCCTTTAGCAAACTAGCAAATCAAATTCATATTTGCATGCAGCTTTTCTTCTAAAGAAAAGTGGGCAATGATGAACATAAACTAATATCTGCTATTTTAAGCCGAACAAATATATGTATAACATCGCCCTCCTTAATGTTGGCCAGTCTCACGCACTGCTTAATCAGGGATGGATCACTGACCATGATGTCAAAGAGAAGGTTTTCCATGACCACTTCACCAGGCCATGGGAAAGGGGCTCCCGCGGGCGGGCGACTTCAATTGGAAGAGCTCGGCTTAGAGGTACACGACTTGGACTCCCTCGCGGACCCCATCACCGTAGAGGAGGTGCACGAAGCCATTAAGCAAACGCCAACCGACAAAGCCCCCGGGCCAGACGGTTTCACCGGTTTATTCTTCAAGAGTTGTTGGGACATTATCAAGGATGACATCATGAGGGTAGTCTCTCTTTTCGGCAACCTGCACACGGCAAACCTCCACTGGCTCAACTCTGCAAACATTGTACTAATTCCTAAGATGGAGGGTGCTGAGGGGATCACCGACTTCCTGCCTATTAGCCTCAGCCACGCGATTGCGAAGATTGTGGCAAAAGTTTTAGCAATTCGGCTAGCCCCTCACATGAACAAGCTTGCCTCCAACACGCAAAGTGCTTTCATCAAGACTAGGAGTATCCATGACAATTTCATGTATGTGAAAAATCTCGCGCGTCGCCTTCACAAGAGCAAAACTTCATCCCTCCTTTTCAAGCTTGATATACGAAAGGATTTCGACTCTGTGAGATGGGAGTATATCATTGACATCCTCCAGCATAGGGGGTTCCCGAGCACCTTTCGGAATTGGATCACCGCCCTCTTATGCACCTCCTGTTGGGGAACGTAGTAATTTCAAAATTTTCCTACGCACACGCAAGATCATGGTGATGCATAGCAATGAGAGGGGAGAGTGTTGTCCACGTACGCTCGTAGACCGAAAGCGGAAGCGTTAGCACAACGTGGTTGATGTAGTCGTACGTTTTCACGATTCGACCGATCAAGTACCGAACGCACGGCACCTCCAAGTTCTGCACACGTTCAACTCGACGACGTCCCTCGAGCTCCGATCCAGCCGAGTGTTGAAGGAAAGTTTCGTCAGCACGACGGCGTGGTGACGATGATGATGTTCTACCGAAGTAGGGCTTCACCTAAGCACTGCTACGATATGATCGAGGTGGATTATGGTGGAGGGGGCACCGCACATGGCTAAGAGATCAAGAGGTCAATTGTTGTGTCTTTGGGGTGCCCCCTGCCCCCGTATATAAAGGAGTGGAGGAGGGGAGGGGCTGACCCTCTCTATGGTGCGCCCTAGGGGAGTCCTACTTCCACCGGGAGTAGGATTCCCCCTTTCCTAGTAGAACTAGGAGCCCTTCCAAATAGTAGGAGTAGGAGAGAAGGAAAGGGAAAAGAGAAGAGACGGAAGGAGGGGGCGCAACCCTTCCCCCTAGTCCAATTCGGACTAGGCCTTGGGGGGCGTGCGGCCTGCCTCTTTCTCTTTCCCCTAAAGCCCAATAAGGCCCATACACTCCCCGGCGAATTCCCGTAACTCCTCGGTACTCCGATAAATACCCAAATCACTCGGAACCTTTCCGATGTCCGAATATAGTCGTCCAATATATCGATCTTTATGTCTCGGCCATTTCGAGACTCCTCGTCATGTCCCCGATCTAATCTGGGACTCCGAACTACCTTTGGTACATCAAAACACATAAACTCATAATATAACCGTCATTGAACTTTAAGCATGCAGACCCTACGGGTTCGAGAACTATGTAGACATGACCGAGACACGTCTCTGGTCAATAACCAATAGCGTAACCTGGATGCTCATATTGGCTCCTAAATATTCCACGAAGATCTTTATCGGTCAAACCGCATAACAACATACGTTGTTCCCTTTGTCATCGGTATGTTACTTGCCCGAGATTCGATCGTCGGTATCTCAATACCTATTTCAATCTCGTTACCGGCAAGTCCCTTTACTCGTTCCATAATACATCATCCCACAACTAACTCATTAGTTGCAATGCTTGCAAGGCTTATAGTGATGTGCATTACCGAGTGGGCCCAGAGATACCTCTCCGACAATCGGAGTGACAAATCCTAATCTCGAAATACGCCAACCCAACAAGTACCTTCGGAGACACGTGTAGAGCACCTTTATAATCACTCAGTTACTTGTGATGTTTGGTAGCACACAAAGTGTTCCTCCGGTAAACGGGAGTTGCATAATCTCATAGTCATAGGAACATGTATAAGTCATGAAGAAAGCAATAGCAACAAACTAAACGATCAAGTGCTATGCTAACGGAATGGGTCAAGTCAATCACATCATTCTCTCATGATGTGACCCTGTTAATCAAATGGCAACTCATGTCTATGGCTAGGAAACTTAACCATCTTTGATTCAACGAGCTAGTTAAGTGGAGGCATACTAGTGACACACTGTTTGTCCATGTATTCACACATGTATTATGTTTCCGGTTAATACAATTCTAGCATGAATAATAAACATTTATCATGATATAAGGAAATAAATAATAACTTTATTATTGCCTCTAGGGCATATTTCCTTCAGTCTCCCACTTGCACTAGAGTCAATAATCTAGTTCACATCGCCATGTGATTTAACATCAATAGTTCACATTAGCATGTGATTAACACACATTGTTCACATCGTCATGTGACCAACACCCAAAGGGTTTACTAGAGTCAATAATCTAGTTCACATCACTATGTGATTAATACCCAAAGAGTACTAAGGTGTTTAGTCAACGGGTCAGCCACAGTCAGATCCGTATGTATTTTGCAAATTTCTATGTCAACAATGCTCTCCACGGAGCTACTCTAGCTAATTGCTCCCACTTTCAATATGTATCCAGATTGAGACTTTGAGTCATCTGGATCAGTGTCAAAACTTGCATCGACATAACCCTTTATGACGAACCTTTTGTCACCTCCATAATCGAGAAACATATCCTTATTCCACTAAGGATAATTTTGACCAATGTCCAGTGATCTACTCCTAGATCATTATTGTACTCCCTTGCCAAACTCAGGGTAGGATATACAATAGGTCTGGTACATAGCATGGCATACATTATAGAACCTATGGCTGAGGCATACGGAATGACTTTCATTCTCTCTCTATCTTTTGCCGTGGTCGGGTTTTGAGTCTTACTCAACTTCACACTTTGTAACACAGGCAAGAACTCCTTCTTTGACTGTTCCATTTTGAACTACTTCAAAATCATGTCAAGGTATGCACTCATTGAAAAACTTATCTAGTGTCTTGATATATCTCTATAGATGTTGATGCTCAATATGTAAGCAGCTTCACCGAGGTCTTTCTTTGAAAAATTCCTTTCAAACATTCCTTTATGCTTTGTAGAATAATTCTACATTATCTCCGATCAACAATATGTCATTCACATATACATACCAGAAATGTTGTAGTGCTCCCACTCACTTTCTTGTAAATACAGGCTTCACCGCAAGTCTGTATAAAACTATATGCTTTGATCAACTTATCAAAGCGTATATTCCAACTCCGAGATGCTTGCACCAGTCCATAGATGGATCGCTGGAGCTTGCATATTTTGTTAGTACCTTTAGGATTGACAAAACCTTTTGGTTGCATCATATACAACTCTTCTTTAATAAATCCATTAAGGAATGCAGTTTTGTTTGTCCATTTGCCAGATTTCATAAAATGCGGCAATTGCTAACATGATTCGGACAGACTTAAGCATAGATACGAGTGAGAAACTCTCATCGTAGTCAACCCCTTGAACTTGTCGAAAACCTTTTTGCGACAATTCTAGCTTTGTAGATAGTAACACTACTATCCGCGTCCGTCTTCCTCATGAGGATCCATTTAATCTCAATGGCTCGCGGATCAATGGGCAAGTCAATCAAAGTCCATACTTTGTTCTCATACATGGATCTCATCTCAGATTTCATGGCCTCAAGCCATTTCGCGGAATTTGGGCTCATCATCGCTTCCTCATAGTTCGTAGGCTCGTCATGGTCAAGTAACATGACCTCCAGAACAGGATTACCATACCACTCTGGTGTGGATCTCACTCTGGTTTACCTACGAGGTTCGGTAGTAACTTGATCTGAAGTTACATGATCATCATCATTAGCTTCCTCACTAATTGGTGTAGTAGTCACAGAAACAGATTTCTGTGATGAACTACTTTCCAATAAGGGAGCAGGTACAGTTGCCTCATCAAGTTCTACTTTCCTCCCACTCACTTCTTTCGAGAGAAACTCCTTCTCTAGAAAGGATCCATTCTCAGCAATGAATATCTTGCCTTAGGATCTGTGATAGAAGGTGTACCCAACATTTTCTTTTGGGTATCCTATGAAGATGCACTTCTCCAATTTGGGTTTGAGCTTATCAGGTTGAAACTTTTTCACATAAGCATTGCAACCTCAAACTTTAAGAAACGACACCTTAGGTTTCTTGCCAAACCATAGTTCATACGGTGTCGTCTCAACAGATTTAGATGATGCCCTATTTAATGTGAATGTAGCTGCCTCTAATGCATCACCCCAAAACGATAATGGTAAATCGATAAGAGACATCATAGATCGCACCATATATAATAAAGTACGGTTACGACGTTCGGACACACCATTACACTATGGTGTTCCAGGTGGCGTGAGTAGTGAAACTATTTCACATTGTTTTAACTGAAGGCCAAACTTGTAACTCAAATATTTTACTTCTGCGATTATATCGTAGAAACTTTTATTTTTGTTACGATGATTCTCCACTTAACTCTGAAATTCTTCGAACTTTTCAAATATTTCAGACTTGTGTTTCATCAAGTAGATATACTCATATCTTCTCAAATCATCTATGAAGATCAGAAAATAATGATACCTGCCGCGAGCCTCAATATTCATCGGACCACATACATCAGTATGTATGATTTCCAACAAATCTGTTGCTCGCTCCATTGTTCCGAAGAACGGAGTCTTAGTCATCTTGCCCATGAGGCATGGTTCACAAGCATCAACTGATTCATAATCAGGTGATTCCAAAAGCCCATCAGCATGGATTTTCTTCATGCGCTTTACACCAATATGACCTAAACGGCAGTGCCACAAATAATTTGCACTATCATTATTAACTTTGCATCTTTTGGCTTCAATATTATAAAAATGTGTATCACCACGATCGAGTTCCAACAAACCATTTTCATTGGGTGTTTGACCATAGAAGGTTTTATTCATGTAAACAGAACAACAATTATTCTCTAACTTACATGAATAACCGTATTGCAATAAACATGATCCAATCATATTCATGCTCAATGCAAACACTAAATAACATTTATTTTAGGTTTAACACTAATCCCAAAAGTATAGGGAGTGTGCAATGATGATCATATCAATCTTGGAACCATTTCCAATACACATCGTCACTTCAACCTTAACTAGTCTCTGTTCATTCTGCAACTCCCGTTTCGAGTTACTATTCTTAGCAACTAAACTAGTATCAAATACTGAGGGGTTGCTATAAACATTAGTAAACTACACATCAATAACACGTATATCAAATATACCTATGTTCACTTTGCCATCCTTCTTATCCGCCAATTACTTGGGGTAGTTCCGCTTCCAATGACTAGTCCCTTTGCAGTAGAAGCACTCAGTTTCAGGCTTAGGTCCATACTTGGGTTTTTCACTTAAGCAGAAACTTGTTCGCCGTTCTTCTTGAAGTTCCCCTTTCTTCCCTTTGTCCTTTTACTTGAAACTAGTGGTTTTGTTTACCATCAACACTTGATGCTTTTCTTGATTTCTACCTTCGTCGATTTTAGCATCACGAAGAGCTTGGGAATCGTTTCCGTTATCCCTTGCATATTATAGTTCATCACGAAGTTCTACTAACTTGGTGATGGTGACTAGAGAATTCTGTCAATCACTATTTTATCTGGAAGATTAACTCCCACTTGATTCAAGCGATTGTAGTACCCAGACAATCTGAGCACATGCTCACTGCTTGAGCCATTCTCCTCCATCTTTTAGCTATAGAACTTTTTGGAGACTTCATATCTCTCAACTCGGGTATTTACTTGAAATATTAACTTCAACTCCTGGAACATCTTATATGGTCCATGACATTCAAAACGTCTTTGAAGTCCCGATTCTAAGCCGTTTAAGCATGGTGCACTAAACTATCAAGTAGTCATCATATTGAGCTAGCCAAACGTTCATAACATCTGCATCTACTCCTGCAATAGGTTTGTCACCTAGCGGTGCATCAAGGACATAATTCTTCTGTGCAGCAATGAGGATAAACCTCAGATCACAGATCCAATCCGCATCATTTCTACTAACATCTTTCAACTTAGTTTTCTCTAGGAACATATCAAAAATAAAACAGGGGAGCTAAACGCGAGCTATTGATCTACAACATAGATATGCTAATACTACCAGTACTAAGTTCATGATAAATTTAAGTTCAGTTAATCATATTACTTAAGAACTCCCACTTAGAAAGACATCCCTCTAATCTTCTAAGTGATCACGTGATCCAAATCAACTAAACCATAACCGATCAACACGTGAAATGGAGTAGTTTTCAATGGTGAACATCACTATGTTGATCATATCTACTATATGATTCATGCTCGACCTTTCGGTTTCAGTGTTCCGAGGTCATATCTGCATATGCTAGGCTCGTCAAGTTTAACCTAAGTATTCTGCGTGTGCAAAACTGGCTTGCACCCATTGTAGATGGACGTAGAGCTTATCACACCCGATCATCACGTGGTGTCTGGGCACGACGAACTTTGGCAACTGTGCATACTCAGGGAGAACAATTTTTATCTTGAAATTTAGTGAGAGATCATCTTATAATGCTACCGTCAATCAAAGCAAGATAAGATGCATAAAAGATAAACATCACATGCAATCAATATAAGTGATATGATATGGCCATCATCATCTTGTGCTTGTGATCTCCATCTCCGAAGCACCGTCATGATCACCATCGTCGCTGGCGCGACACCTTGATCTCCATCGTAGCATCGTTATCGTCTCGCCAATCTTATGCTTCTACGACTACCGCTACCGCTTAGTGATAAAGTAAAGCATTACAGGGCCATTGCATTGCATACAATAAAGTGACAACCATATGGCTCCTGCCAGTTACCGATAGCTCGGTTACAAAACATGATCATCTCATACAATAAAATTTAGCATCATGTCTTGACCATATCATATCACAACATGCCCTGCAAAAACAAGTTAGACGTCCTCTACTTTGTTGTTGCAAGTTTTACGTGGCTGCTATGGGCTTAGCAAGAACCGTTCTTACCTACGCATCAAAACCACAACGATAGTTTGTCAAGTTGGTGCTGTTTTAACCTTCGCAAGGACCGGGCGTAGCCACACTCGGTTCAACTAAAGTTGGAGAAACTGACACCGCCAGCCACCTGTGTGCAAAGCACATCGGTAGAACCAGTCTCGCGTAAGCATACGCGTAATGTCGGTCCGGGTCGCTTCATCCAACAATACCGCCGAACCAAAGTATGACATGCTGGTAAGCAGTATGACTTATATCGCCCACAACTCACTTGTGTTCTACTCGTGCACATGACATTTACGCATAAAACCAGGCTCGGATGCCATTGTTGGGGAACGTAGTAATTTCAAAATTTTCCTACGCACACGCAAGATCATGGTGATGCATAGCAGCGAGAGGGGAGAGTGTTGTCTACATACACTCGTAGACCGAAAGCGGAAGCATTAGCACAACGCGGTTGATGTAGTCGTACGTCTTCACGATCCGAGCGATCAAGTACCGGATGCACGGCACCTCCGAATTCTGCACACGTTCAACTCGATGACGTCCCTCGAACTCCGATCCAGCCGAGTGTTGAGGGAGAGTTTCGTTAGCACGACGGCGTGGTGACGATGATGATGTTCTACCGACGCAGGGCTTTGCCTAAGCATTGCTACGATATGATCGAGGTGGATTATGATGGAGGAGGGCACCGCACACGGCTAAGAGATCAAGAGATCAATTGTTGTGTCTTTGGGATGCCCCCTGCCCCCGTATATAAAGGAGTGGAGGAGGGGAGGTGTAACATCCCGGTTCTCGGAATGTTTAAGAAAAAGTTTTCTCAAAAATCAGGGCAAGAAAATTTCATTTGTTTTATTTGGTAACAAAGCTTAAATTGACTTTTTATAAATTCGGAGGCTTTAATTTGAACTAATGTGAACCTAAATTAAATTTTGTGTTTACTTGTTTTCTTTTAGTCGGGCTTTATTTTCTCTTCTTCGGCATATTAAAATATGCGCCTTTGAATTTTCTTTGGTTCTTTTCGTTCTAAAATTCATTTGATATTTGTTTGAGCTTTTAGTTCCTTTTTAGATTTTTCTTTCCTTAAAGGAAAATCATCTCTTTTTCTTTCTGTTTGTATATGTGCTGAATTTAGCGGTCCAACACTCTCCTTCCCTTTCCTAGGTTCAGCCACTATTTTGTTTTCTTGTCTAAGTCACATGGGCCTAGCCCATCTATTTTTTCCACTGTTATTTTCCTCCTGCCCTCCTTCCTTATGGGCTGGCCAAACTGGCCCATTCCTCCACCTAGCGAACCTCCTCTCCTTCCTATACCTTCCTATACGTTCCCAATCAATTTACAATCTACAGAAGGGAAACAACACCCTAGGAAACTTTCACGCAGGATGGAAACCCCTCCTCTTTCTATCTTTAATTGCTACATTTCCAAATCTGAAGATATGCAGCTATCTCCCAAACGCCAGCACTCGAGCGCTCCATCTTCTTCCTCCACGCACAGGTACACCAAAGAGAAACAGTCAGAATGTTGAATAAACCCAAGTCTGCAGTAGCTAGTGTTTTTGGTTTTCAGTTTCGTCAGTTTCAGTCTTTTTTCTTCAGTTTCGTCAGTAGCTTCAGGTTTCTGTTAGCGAGTTTAGCTCGAGTCAGTTAGCGCGTGGAGCGTTTCTGGCGCCCTCACGGATCGCTCGTGGGATGGCACGAGCATCACGATCTGTGGTGGCGCGTAGTTAGGGGGCCACGACCCCGTTTCTGTTGCTGTACTCTGAATAAGTAGAGAGGAATGAAAATCAGAAAAGTCGCAAGTTCACGCGGCGCAAAACCTCCCTGTTCTTCCTGCCACCTGAGTTTCAGAGAAAGACCGAGGTGAGGTGAGAGAGATAGGCTAGAATTTGTCAACAATTGGCATCAGAGCCCTGTTCTGGTCTTGGAGATGGCAGGTCCAGACGACTCCGGTGGCGGCAAGTCGCCGGCTACTCCGCGGGCACGGGTCTCCGACGGCAACGAGCTTGCCGTGGCCGAGAGATCCACAGCGCGGATGGCGCGCGACATCGGCGGTGCGGCGTGGCCGCAGCTGACCCGATCCAACTACACCGACTGGGCTGTCCTGATGTAGGTCATGATGGAGGGACGGTATCTCTGGGACGCCGTCCAGATGGGCACCGCCGAGCGCAGCGAGGATCGTTTGGCGCTCGAGGCGATCCTGCGCGGCGTGCCGCCGGAGATGGGACCCACGCTCGCTGCCAATGCGACGGCGAAGGAGGCGTGGGACTCTCTGAAGACGATGCGGCTTGGTGTGGCGCGGGTGCGGGAGGCAAAACTCGCGACGCTCACCAGGCAGTACGGCGACATCAAGTTCGCTGACGGCGAGTCGGTGGACGACTTCGCAATGCGTCTCACCGCGATGGTGGGGCAGATGGCACAGCTCGGTGAGAACATCCTTGAAAAACGAGTTGTGAGAAAATTTCTATCAGTAGTCCCCAAACAGTTTTCGCAGATCGCTCTTTCGATCGAAACTCTGGTCGATCTCGATCAGCTCTCTGTCGAGGAGCTGACTGGGAGACTGAAAGCGGCGGAGGAACGCCATGAGCTGCAGCAGACCACTGATAGCGTGGGGCGCCTGCTTCTCACTGAAGAGGAGTGGAACGCCCGTCTCAAGAACGGCGATTCTCACGCTGGTGGCTCGGGCTCCGGCTCATCTCGAGGCCGGCGTGGAAGAGGCCGTGGGCGCCGCGGTGGTGGCGGCGGACGCGGCCAGAACGGGGGTGCTGGCAGAGGAAACGTCGGTGGCACCGGCAACGACGACGATCGCGACAAGTGTCGCTACTGCGGCATCAGCGGCCACTGGGCCCGTGACTGCAGGAAGAAGAAGCGCGACGAGGAGGCGAAGGCCCTTCTCTCCCAAGGGCACGGCGGGGACGACGCTGATCCCACGCACCTCCTCATGGCGCAGGTGTGTGATCTGTCCGCGGTTCCAAGTGATCGCGACGGACACGTCGACCTGGTCGAAGAGCGCGTGGAAGCTCATCTGGGCCTGGCCACGGATGCTCACTCCGGCGTCTGGTACCTGGACACAGGGGCCAGCAACCATATGTCCGGCGAGGAAGCCTCGTTCAGTGAGATCGACCGTCACGTCACCGGCACCGTCAAGTTCGGGGACGGATCGGTCGTCGACATTCGAGGGCGCGGAAGTGTGCTCTTCACCGACCACGCCGGCGGCCACCGCGTCCTGAGCGGTGTCTACTTCATCCCGCGGCTGAAGAGCAACATCATCAGCATCGGGCAACTCGACCAAACCGGGTGCCGGTCGGAGATAGAGCACGGCGTCTTCACCCTCTACGACCAGCAGCGTCGAATAGTGGCAAAGGTGCAGCGCGCCGGCAACCGGCTGTACCCATACGCGCTCCAGCTCGCGCGCCCCGTCTGTCTGGCCGCACGGTGCGCGACGGACGAGGCATGGAAGTGGCATGCAAGATACGGCCACCTCAACTTCCAGGCGCTCCGCAAGCTCGCCCAGCAAGGACTGGTGCGTGGGCTGCCCTCCATTGACCACGTCGACCAGGTGTGTGACGGGTGCCTCGCCGGCAAGCAGAGGCGTGCCTCGTTTCCCGCAGAGGCGAACTACAGAGCGGAGCAGATCCTGGAGCTGGTGCACGGCGATCTTTGCGGGCCCATCACGCCCGCCACGGCTGGTGGGCGGCGCTACTTCCTCCTCCTCGTCGACGACATGTCCAGGTACATGTGGCTGTCAGTGCTTCGATCCAAGGACGAGGCCGCGGGGGCGATCGCGCGGTTCCAGGCGCGCGTGGAGACAGAGACAGGGCGCAGGCTGCGCGCACTGCGGACGGACCGCGGCGGCGAGTTCACCTCCGTCGACTTCAGCGACTACTGTGCAGACCGAGGGGTGCAGCGGCAGCTCACGGCGCCGTACTCTCCTCAGCAAAACGGCGTTGTGGAGCGCCGTAACCAGACGGTGGTGGCCATGGCCAGGAGCATGATGAAGGACGCGTCCATGCCAGGAGAGTTCTGGGGGGAGGCAGTCACCACTGCCGTGTTCATCCTGAACAGGTCGCCGACGCGCTCCGTGGTCGGCATGACCCCGTACGAGGCATGGCACGGTGATCGACCTCCGGTGCACTTCCTGCGCACCTTTGGGTGCGTGGTTCATGTCAAGACGGTGAAACCGCACCAGAGCAAGCTCGAGGACCGCTCCACTCCGATGGTTTTCGTCGGGTATGAAGAGGGTGGCAAAGCGTACCGCGCCTACAACCCGGCGACCAAGCGTGTCCAGATCATGCGGGATGCTGTCTTCGACGAGTCAGCACGATGGAACTGGGAGGACTCCTCTCATGGCACTCCGGCAACCGTGGGTGAGTCGTTCACTGTACCTTATCCGGCTTACAAGGTGCAGATGGCTCAGAGTGGCGGAGAAGAAGAAGCAGAACCTCAGACACCGCCAGCTCCGCGGAAACTTGCAGCGGCGAGATCACGCTCTGAAGTGAACACGCCCGCACCTGTCAGCAGCCCGGAATCGGCGACTGAGGCACCACAAACCCCTGCTGCAGCCGCCACTCCGGGGGGTTTGGAGTTCGTGACACCGCCCTCCGGGAGCCCAGTGCTGGACGCCGATGACGACGCGCGCGTAGCTCATCGCTTTCGCCGTGTGTCTGACGTTCTCGGGCTCCACTATGGCGCCGTCCAGCCATACGAAAAACTGCTGATCGCCTCTGCTGAAGAACCAAGTACATTCAGAGAAGCGGAGCTCGATCCAAGCTGGCGCAGAGCGATGATCGAGGAGGTAAACTCGATCGAGGAAAACAACACGTGGGAGCTCACTGATCTGCCCGCTGGACACCAGGCCATCGGGGTAAAGTGGGTGTTCCGCGTCAAGAAGGACTTGGCCGGAGAAATCGTCAAGTACAAAGCTCGCCTCGTCGCCAAGGGATTTGTGCAGAAGCCTGGGATCGACTTCGACGAGGTTTTTGCCCCAGTAGCTCGACTGGAGTCCGTGCGCCTTCTGCTAGCACTCGCAGCGCACGAGGGATAGCCGATCCATGACATGGATGTCAAATCGGCTTTCCTCAATGGCGAGCTGAAGGAGGAGGTCTACGTCGAGCAGCCGCCGGGTTTCGTCGTCGACGACCACAGGCGCAAGGTACTGAAGCTGCACAAGGCGCTGTATGGTCTCCACCAGGCACCTCGCGCTTGGAACGCCAAGCTTGACGCCACGCTCGTTGACATGGGTTTCCGTCACTGCAACTCCGAGCACGCCGTCTACGCACATGGGTCAGGCCGTGAGCTCCTTCTTCTGGGGGTGTACGTGGATGACCTGGTGATCACCGGGGCCGACGCCACGGAGATCGACAATTTCAAGACGGCGATGAAGGGCAAGTTTAGGATGAGCGATCTCGGGTTGCTCTCCTACTACCTGGGCATTGAAGTGCGCCAGGATGTGGATGGTGTGACCATTGCGCAGAGCGCGTACGCTGACAAGATCATTGAGAAGGCGGGGCTGATGGGGTGTAATGCACGTCAGACACCCATGGAAGCGCGTCTGAAGCTGAGCAAGGCAAGCACAGCGGCTTCGACGGACGCTACAGAGTACAGGAGCATGGTGGGGACGTTGCGCTACCTCACCCACTCCCGGCCAGATATCACCTTCGCGGTGAGCTACGTGAGCCGTTTCATGGAAGCGCCCACGGTCGAGCACTTGACTGCTGTTCAGCACATCGTCAAGTACGTGGCCGGCACTCGTGATCTGGGATGTCATTTTCCTCGCCGGCGAGCCAACGGAGCCAGGCTCGTCGGGTACAGTGACAGCGACATGGCGGGCGACATCGATGATCGCAAGAGCACGTCCGGGGGAGTCTTTTTCCTCGGTGATAGCCCTGTCAGCTGGCTGTCGCAGAAACAGAAAGTGGTGGCCCTTTCATCATGTGAAGCTGAGTTCATTGCAGCCACAACGGCCGCATGTCAGGGCATATGGGTGGCGCGTCTGCTTGCAGAAATCACAGGTGAAGAACTTCAGGTGCCACTGCTCCTGGTGGACAACAAATCTGCCATAGCTCTCTGCAAGAATCCGGTTCTCCACGACAGAAGTAAGCACATAGATGTGCGGTATCATTTCATCAGGGAATGTGTGGAGGATGGAAGGATGACAGTTGATTACATCCGAACTGAAGATCAGTTGGCTGACATTCTGACGAAGCCCCTGGGACGGGTCAGGTTCATCCAGCTGAGAGAGAAGATTGGAATGAAGAAAATAAAGTAAGCAGACTAGGATTTAGGGGGTGATTGTTGAATAAACCCAAGTCTGCAGTAGCTAGTGTTTTTGGTTTTCAGTTTCGTCAGTTTCAGTCTTTTTTTTTCAGTTTCGTCAGTAGCTTCAGGTTTCTGTTAGCGAGTTTAGCTCGAGTCAGTTAGCGCGTGGAGCGTTTCTGGCACCCTCACGGATCGCTCGTGGGATGGCACGAGCATCACGATCTGTGGTGGCGCGTAGTTAGGGGGCCACGACCCCGTTTCTGTTGCTGTACTCTGAATAAGTAGAGAGGAATGAAAATCAGAAAAGTCGCAAGTTCACGCGGCGCAAAACCTCCCTGTTCTTCCTGCCACCTGAGTTTCAGAGAAAGACCGAGGTGAGGTGAGAGAGATAGGCTAGAATTTGCCAACACAGAACAGAAACAGTGAGCCGCCCCTCCTTATTCCCATAACTCTCCACCGTTCCCAAATCGGTGAGTATATGTACCTGTGCCTCGATCTCCTCTTCCAGTCCGATGACTTCTCCTTCATGTTTCCTTCCTCCCTCTTTGTTCTAGTGCTGCTCCATGGACGCTGACGCTCGATTCCGGTGACACGGGCCATCTTCATCAGCACCCTTGCGCCCTAAGGTTCATCTCCACACCACGAATCCATTCAGAGAAGAAAGAACGCGTTCCGTCAACTACATGCGAAGAATTCAGCATGTTCGTCTACACTGTTCATCGAGTTCGTCGGATCGATTCGTCGCGCTCGGTGAGTTTCTGTCCAATTACTTTTGCACATGCACTAAACCATGTTCAATCTATCTCCTTGACATCCTAGTTCGACTTATTTCTCTTGTTGGCCGCGTCAACCACGCCATGTCCATGAATCGGAGTCCATCCAACGGCATCCACATATTTCTTTAGTTTTTATTCATCGTATGACTTTGTTCCTAATAGAGGAAATATTCTCTATGGCCATAGAACCCGTTGGTAGAATAATCTTGCTTGTTGGGTCAATTGATTTTGGTTTAGGTTTTATCTAGTCGTTCTTGTTAAGTGTAACACTAGTTTTTAATATAGTTCTATATGATTTTGTGTAGATAATTCCGTGCATCATGTAGTAGTGAGATACACCTTTATATTAGTTCTTATGTATTACTACCATGTGGAGTATTTGATCGGTCAACTTTTCTTGTTAGTATGTTATTTTATTATGTTCGTGATATGCCTACGAGTGTATGTTATTCGTCTTATAGTTTTAGTGCAACGTAGGACCTGATAGATTTCTTTCTTTCACCGATTATAGTTATTCAAAAAATTGTTCAACGTGTTATTTCATGTCGATATTTTTCTTTCTTGTGGTATATAGTTATGATATGCATATGTACATGTTTTTGCAAATTATTACCATGCGTAGGTTTATGTAGAATTATTGTAACTTCTATGAGATTATGCAATACCTAATGTCTTGATTATTTCATTTTTGTTTAGAACGAATATATGTTAGATATTGATTATATATTCATTTTCGTCCATGCCGCACGTTTGTTTTGTTTGCAAATATGCCATGTCTATGAAAGATATTTATATATTTTTAGTACGTGCTGTTGCATAGTATTCTTTATACTAGATGTCGAATGACATGCCTTATTGTTTGGATATGAGTACATTGTAGTTCATAGCATAGAATATTATTGGCTAGTTGTTCCTTTTATTTTATACATCTGTGTTATACAAGATTGCATGGATAGTTGCTCATGAAATCATTTAGTTTTGTATTGCTATATATAATTTATTCTTGCAAAATAGAATTTAGTTTATTTTCATCTTGGTAACTATCATGTGTGTCCATTTACCTTAGTTTATTACCATGCCATGTTAGCACTTGCTCAAAGTCCTACTCATGTTTTGATTGTATGTGTTATATCATTGCTACTTTATATTGTATGACCAATCATATGGTTAATATTTGCTTGGTAGAAGTACATGTTAGTAGTTTATGATCTCATATATTTTAATTAAGTAGGATTCTTGCTTCAATATCGTGCCATGATATTGTGATTGTATAACTAGATGGCATAGAGAGAGAGAGAGAGTATGTGTGTGTGTATTCATGTATTAGATCATGCCTAGTTGTCCACTATGCAGTTGCAAGTGTAGGTTGTACAACATAGGAATTCTTACCATCTTGTTACTCATTCTAGTATAGTATATTTCTTGATATTGTTGATGGCATGATTTAGTTGTTTAAACTGCCTACATGCTTAGTATGATGTGTCCATGTGTTTGCATGTTATAAACAACACTTGTTGTGTGCTACTTTCATGCTTCCATGTTCATGCGTGTCAACTAGTCTCATAGAGTTGTGTCCTATTTCCATGCTTTCTATTTATGTGATATCGTAGTGTGATGACAATCCATGTTTACACATCATATTAGTTTATCTGGTTATTGCATTGTTGTATGCCTAGCGTTTGATATGTTTTGTTTACCTTTCTATTGCATTATGATATGCCTAGACATCTTCCATGCAAGTAATCTTTCATGTCTTATGGTGTTGCGTGTGTTATGGTTGCTTAGTTTAGTTCTTTCTTATAGATGTTTAACTTCATTACATCTTAGTCTTATGAGTGTTTTAATACTTGTTGCTATGACTCTTATACTTAGGACGAGTCATATGTCATGTCAGTAGAGTTGTGCTTTGATCACACACTCAGTGTGTGTATCGTGCTTTATTATTGAAAGCATGTGGTGATAATATTGTTGCTGGCGGTCATTAGTATTAGTTGTTCTTTATTATTAAGGGCATGTCCTAATTTAGTATCTTCTCTTGATAACTTTTATTTGTGATGCTTGTGTTATTACTTAAGACATCTGTATGATCCTATACTCACATGCCTTGTGTGAGATGTGTGTTATTATATTAAGTTGTTTAATTAGTTTCTACCATAGTATTGGTTTGTCTTTTATTATAGAAATGCTTGCTAATAGTTGTTATGATTGATGTTTGAGTTCTTAACTAGTATGGCTTATAATGTTGGTGTCAGGACCCCGATTCTAAGCCACATCGATCTAGCCGGTAACACCTCATATCACTTTGCGGCCTCACGCACGGTATCCCACGGGTGTCGCCTTACCATGGCCCGGGACCGTTTGCGCCTTTTGGCTCGCGTATATGACAATGTCGCTAGCATCCATATGACCGAGAACCCGGGCCGACATGGCTAGTCGTGAACCCAAAGCGGCACAGACCTATGGAGACAGGCATACATGAATCACAACGAACATGTCGGTCATGAACGAGTGATTCCGGGCTGTAGCACTGGGCTAACAGGACTCCGTGGATCACCGCGTGACATTTCCCCGAAGGGACAGACATAGGGACGAAGTGAAACACATGCCGGCCAGTCAGGTGTCCTGAACAGTAGTGCTGGGCTAGCAGGACTCCGGTGAACCGGGCTGTAGCGGACTACTATGGCTCGAGGAGCACTAGACTACATTTCCCCATAAGAAAGGCTGCGAAGGACAAACAACTAGATTGTCGGATCCCACTCATACCAAGCATTTCAATCATACATACAATATGCTCGATATGAGTACATACAACATGGCATCACAACAAAACTCTACAACTCAAGTACTTTATTTAAAGGCTCCAGGGAGCCATACATAACATATCCATACAGGTAGGGGTCACATGACCCGACACTCAAGTCATACAGTCATACAAGCACATGCGGAAGCAACTAGTCTGAGTACAGACTCTAGAAAGAAAGAAGGCTTCTCGAAGCCTGTCTATCTACATAGGGCCCTCCATGGCCTGGATCACCACCTGGGTGGCTAGTCACTCGTCGACGTCAAGGTCTACATAAAACCCATCGGAGGGGGCAGTGTTGTCGTCTGAAAACAATAATTAAGCAAACATGAGTACAAAGGTACTCAGCAAGTCTTACATCAGAACCTACTGTACATGCTCATTCTCAAGAAGGTGGTGGGGTTTATGCAGCAAGCCAGCTTTGACTCTTGGCTAAGCTATCCTACGGAATCTTTTAGCAAAATAGTTTTCGCACACGAGTCCACTACTCACCATCACAATACTTCACTGTGGATCCTCCCTCGTAACCTGCGAGGGGGCCATCCTCGGTACTCACACTTATCTTGAGTCTTTTAGTAGTATCCATTAACTTGTCTATGAACTGTATATGCAATCAAGTAGTCCTTTACCGCGGACGCGGCTATTCGAATAGTTTCATACCCTGCAGGGGTGTACTTCGTCACACATGTTTCCACCACTTAGCGTCTGCACACGAAATGTGCTCGGCAGACTTCAAGCGAAAACCGACGTGGGTGTAGACCACGACCTGACTAACCTCACAAGTCTCTAGTCCAGGGTCATCGCCTATTCAGGTTCCATCCGCAAGGAAATCCGGCCGGGGTGTCCTCAACGGCCCCGAACGATGTGAACAGGGTTCCCGAGACACCAAACGGGTGACTCGGTACACCGTGCCACGGTGTATCTACCGCAACATAGCCCACCCCTAGGGTCAGCGCTACGCACGGCCGCCAACACATATCCTACAAACACCAGAAACTAGTTGCAACTCCTGGACTGAGGCGAGAGGGGTCAGTAAGTCGAGCGGGGTCATATTTCAGGGCCCAATGTGTGGTAGTAGCTGAATCTTAATTCACGCATACAGAACTCAGTTCTTAGGGACGGCTTCAATGAAACAACCCACCATGTACTCCTACATGGCCTCTCATCGGTACCTTTACCAAAACATGTTCAACACATCCCATATATTACTGCCACAAGCATTTGACTCTAGCCCATCACCCAGATGAACCAGACCTGACACAACTCTAAGCATAGCAGGCATAGCAAGGTAGGAATCACAAAACATGGCTCAATCAACTCCTACATATGCTAGTGGGTTTCATCTAGTTACTGTGGCAATGACAGGTCATGCAGAGGATAAGGGTTCAACTACCGTAGCACACAACAGTTTAAATCGTGTTGTCTTAATGCAGTAAACAAGAGCAGGAGCGAGAACATGGGTTGTATCGGAATGATCAATGGTTGCTTGCCTAATGGAGTGGTAACGGGATACTGCCCTTCAGTTGGATACTCGTGAATATCCTCGGAGGCAGAACCTACCACGAAGAACACAACCGAGCACAATCAACACATGACGATATGCAACAATATGATGCATGCTATGACATGGCAATATGGATGTGTCTTGAGCTAATGCAACTAGCTATGATTTAAATGGAGTTGGTTTGAGTACAAGATTCAAATTCCAACCCCATATATGATTATTTAAATGCCCTTTATTTGGTTTGTCCAAAACAGGGGGCAAACATTGTTCAAACATGCATGAAAATGGTACATATGGATTCCTTGAATTTTTCTGATAATTTTACATATATAATTTGTCTCATTTGGAGTTATGGTTGAATTTCTATGATTTTTCAAAGTTTTGGGTATTTTCTGGAATTTCCTAAATTATTTTTAAACTAGAAAATGGTTTACTGCGTCAGCATGACATCAGCAAGTCAAAGGCGCCAGCCAGGTCAAACCTGACTGGTGGGGCCCCCTGGTCAGTGTCTCTGTGCACTAACCGCGCTTAGTTAGCCTAATTAACAGGCGGGGCCCACTAGTTAGTGACTATACTAATTAACTAATCTATTTAGTTAGCACTAACAGGGTAATTAGCCGGGCGGGGCCCGCATGTTAGTGAGAGAGGGGGGGAGTCAACCCACGTCAGCAGGTCAAACCTCCCCGGTCAGTGGGTCAAAGCCTGCCGGCGTTTAGCCGCCGGCGAGGCCAGACGCGGTGGCGCGCTGCGGAAATCGCCCACGGGGCACCATTTGGGGCGTGGAGAGCATCTACGAGCTCCTGGGAACGAGCCGCAGCTCTTGGTGGTGGTGGTGGAGCTCGGGGTGGCCGGAGACGTCGCCGGCGACGACTTTGGCGGTCGCCGGAGTTCGGGTGATCGCGGGATCGTGTTTCAGTGCGTAGAAGAGCGGGGCAAGGGGGCTAGGAGGGCGCTACGCATCGCGGGGAGTAGGTTCGACACTCCAGGGTGACCATTTGGTCACCGGAGCATCGTCGATAGCGAGCTCAGGCGGCGGCGCACTTCGGTCATCACGGGGGTGACGGCTACGGCAATCAATCGGAGAGGAGAAGAGGGGGAAACGGTTGCGGAGCTCACAACGGTGCCGTAGGGATGGTTAGCGGGCTCGGGGGCGTCCTGCGTGCGGTGAATCGATGATGAAGGTGGCCGGAGCCCGAGGTGGAAGACGACGGCGATGGCGATGTTGCTGGCCTCCCGGGGTCACGTGCCTTGGCGTGCGGCTCTACGGCGTCGAGGCGAAGCTCATGGGGGCGCTGGCCGGCGTGGGGGGTGCTGGTGGCCACGGTAACGACAAGCGACGGCGACGGCGACTCTCGGATGAGCTCGGGGAAGAGAGTCAGGGGAGCGAGAGAGGGTGGAGCGAGTGAGGAAGAGGAGCGAGGGGACACGGGACATCGTCGTGGCGTCGCTAGGAGGGCCGGTGTAAGCAGGAGGTGGCTTCGCCTCCTGTGCGCGCGCCACACCGTCGTCCTCCTGGCAAAGGAAGGAGACGACTGGCGCCCGGCTCTGGTGGGCTGGGCCGTGCTGGGCCGGTTGGTGGCGCCAGGTAAGTGGCCCACTGGCCTACTCTCTCTCTCTCAAATTTTATTCTGTTTTCTATTTTTGCTATTCTGTTTTGATTTAGTTTAAATACTAAATCATTTTATAAAATCCTGAAAATATTTATGGACACTTTCTGAAATATTTCAGTGGCCCAAAAATAATTCCAACATTATTTGAGCATTTGAATTATTTAATAGTATTTAAATGCCCAAATTCAAATATTTATGAGTTAAGTCAATGCCCCTTTTGTTGACCTAAAAATATATGCACCATTTTTCCCAAGGGTTCTAACCCAAGGCAAAGAGGGTGAACATATCTGAAGGGCATTTCAGGTTCATTGAATTTATTTTTAGTAAACCCTAGTTGATTTCAGGGGGGGTGCTGGGGGTTCTGCTTTCCCCATTTCCATTTCTGATGAAAGTAAACATGATGCACACTCTAATGCATAACCTAGCTAGGGTGTGACAACTCACCCCCACTCAATAGAATCTCGTCCCGAGATTTAGGATCATCTGGGAAGAAGGCGGGGTACTCGAGTCGAAGACGATCCTCCCTTTCCCAAGTGGCTTCTTCCTCGGAATGGCGTGACCATTGAACCTTGAGAAACTTGATATTATGACGTCGAGTGGTACGCTCGGCTTGATCAAGGATACGAACGGGGTATTCCCGATAAGAGAGGTTATCTTGTAAATCAAGCGTTTCGTGGTCCACTCCACGGATAGGATCCGCGAAGCAACGCCTGAGTTGCGAAACGTGGAAGACATCGTGAACTCTGGAAAGATGCGGAGGTAGTTCCAATTGGTAGGCAACTTCTCCTCGTTTGGCAAGAATGCGAAAGGGTCCAATGTAACGAGGAGCCAATTTGCCTTTGATACCGAAGCGATGGGTTCCCTTTAACGGGGTAACCCGAAGGTAAGCTTTCTCGTCAATTTCAAATGTCATAGGCTTATGCTTACGATCATATTGACTCTTTTGGCGAGATTGGGCTGTTTTCAATTTCTCACGAATAACGCGAACCTGCTCTTCTGCTTCCTGAATCATATCCGGGCCAAAGAGTTGTCTTTCCCCGGTTTCTGACCAGTTAAGAGGCGTTCGACATTTTCGTCCATAGAGAACTTCGAAGGGAGCCTTGCCCAAACTAGCTTGATAGCTATTGTTATAGGCAAACTCCGCGAATGGAAGGCATTTCTCCCAACTCATTCCGAACGAGATAACAGAAGCTCGGAGCATATCTTCCAGAATTTGATTGACTCGCTCTACTTGACCACTTGATTGAGGATGGAAGGCGGTGCTAAAGGAGAGATGAGTTCCCATAGCATTTTGGAAACTTTCCCAAAATCGAGAGGTGAAGAGACTTCCACGGTCTGAGTTAATTTCCAATGGGACACCATGAAGAGACACTATTCGGGAGATGTATAGGTCAGCTAGCTGGCTAGCGGTGATACTCTCACGAACAGGTAGAAAATGGGCTACTTTGGAAAGACGGTCGATCACGACGAAGATGGCATTATTCCCCCTCTTGGTCCTGGGAAACCCAGTGATGAAATCCATACTGATTTTGTCCCATTTCCATTCAGGAATAGCCAAAGGTTGAAGGGTGCCAGCAGGCCGTTGATGCTCTGCTTTAACACGACGACAAACGTCGCAATTAGCAATGTATTGAGCAATTTCTCTCTTCATCCTAGTCCACCAAAACCTCTGGCGTAGGTCTTGATACATTTTAGTACTACCGGGATGAATGGTGAGAGGGGATTCATGAGCTTCCTTAAGGATCATCTGGCGTAGATGTTGGTTCTTGGGAACCACCAGGCGGTTCTCAAAGAAGACGGCACCTTGCTCATCCATGGAAAAACATTTAGCTACTCCGCTAGCAATGTTTTCCTTAATCCGGGATATGCCCTTATCACGCTTTTGGGCAGCTATGATTTGATCCATAAGGGTAGGTTTCGCCACCAGGGTGGATAGGAATCCTTGAGGAATAATGTGTAGATTAAGCTTACGAAATTCCTCATGGAGAAGTGGTTGACTTTGTTGTAACATCAGGTTGTTACAGTAGGACTTACGACTTAGTGCATCAGCAATGACATTGGCTTTGCCAGGGGTGTAAGTTATTCCTAAGTCGTAATCCAAGATCAACTCGACCCAACGTCTTTGCCTGAGATTCAAATCTGGTTGGGTGAAGATATATTTCAAGCTTTGGTGATCGGTGAAGATCTCGCAACGATTACCGAGGAGGTAATGTCGCCAGGTTTTGAGTGCATGGACTACAGCTGCAAGCTCTAGATCATGTGTGGGATAATTTTCCTCATGTGGGTGTAATTGCCGTGAAGCATAGGCAATTACCTGACGATCTTGCATGAGTATGCAACCTAGTCCTTGTCGCGAGGCGTCGCAATAGATAATAAAGTCCTTGGAGAAATCTGGTGGTACCAGTACGGGAGCAGATGTCAGGCGTCTTTTCAGTTCCTGAAAACTGAACTCGCACTGTGGAGTCCACTCGAACTTTTTATCTTTCTTGAGGAGTTCAGTTAGAGGTTTAGCAACCTTGGAGAAATTCTCGACGAAGCGGCGGCAATAGCTCGCTAGGCCAAAGAAACTCCGAACTTGCTTGACCGAAACAGGTGGAGTCCAATCAAGGACGGCTTGAACTCGCTCGGGATTGACAGCAATACCCTTACCAGAGATTACATGGCCTAGATAGGTCACTTCTGACAACCAAAATTCACACTTGGAGAATTTGGCATAAAGGCGATGCTCTCGAAGTTTCATCAATACCAGCCTTAGATGTTCGGCATGTTCCTCTTCATTCTTGGAGTAGATGAGTATGTCATCGAGGTATACTACGACGAATTTGTCCAAGTACTCCACGAAAACCGAGTTCATTAACCGGGAGAAAGTGGCCGGGGCATTGGTTAAACCGAAGGACATGACGGTGTACTCGTATTGGCCATAACGAGTGACAAAAGCCGTTTTGGGAATGTCCCCGTTTCTGATTTTGATTTGATGGTAGCCCAGCCTCAAATCCATCTTGGAGAAGACTGAGGATCCAGCGAGCTGATCATACAGGTCGTTGATCCTGGGAAGCGGGTATTTGTTCTTGATGGTGACCAGATTGATAGGTCGGTAATCCACAACCATTCGATCCGTTCCATCCTTCTTCTTGACGAAGAGGATGGGGCAAGCCCAAGGAGAGGAGCTAGGACGGATGAACCCTTTGTTCAAGGACTCATCGAGTTGGTTCTTAAGCTCGGCTAGTTCTAAGGGTGCCATCTTGTAGGGTCTTCTAGCAATTGGAACGGTTCCTGGAACAAGGTCTACCACAAACTCGACATCCCGGTCAGGTGGAACACCTGGCAGTTCTTCCGGAAACACATCCGGGAAGTCTCGGACTACCGGAACGTCCTCAAGGTCTGGAAGAGGGTTGGCATTGAGAGAGTAAAGTTGGCGCTTGGCCACTCGAGTTAAGACATTAACTGTCTTGCCCGAGGGATGAGTAAGTTGAACGGTTCTAGTGGCACAATCGATCTTGGCATAATGAGCCGACATCCAGTCCATACCCAAGATGATGTTTATGTCGGAGGACTTGAGAGCTATTAAAGATGCGAGGAAAACAAGCCTATCGACAAGAATTTCGTTCCCATGGCTTACCCTAGAAGTCTGCCATTTGGAACCCAGAGTTTGAATTACCATGGAAGTGGGCATGTCACAGAATGTCGTGTTATGCAACCGAGCATAATTTTCGGATATGAATGAATGAGATGCTCCAGTATCGAAAAGAACAGATGCCGGATGGCAGTTAACAAGGAGCGTACCAAGGACGACGTTGGGATCCTCATGAGCCTCTTCGGCTGAAACATAGTTGACATGGCCACGTGCAGTAGTGGCCGGCTTGGCGTAGAAAGTCTTTCCCGCGGGCTTACCACGGCCAACGGACTTTCCAGCTTGAATGGGGTTGTTCTGGGGACACTCTCGACTATAGTGACCCGGTTCTCCGCACTTGAAGCATGTTACCACAGTGGGGCGTGGAGCAACATTAGCAGCGGGGCCACCATAGGGCTTGGACGGTGCAAATTGCTGGTTGGGACGAGGTGCCTCAAAGGATGGCCTCGGGGTGAATCTGGGTGGCAGTGCGGTGCTTGGAATCCACACCCGGCGCTTCTGAGCTCCAGAGCCGGATGAAGACCCAAAATCACGAGAATGCTTGCGTGAAGCGTCATAATCAGTCTGGCCTGTCTCAGCACTGATAGCTTTATTGACCAGCTTCTGGAACGATGTGCACTCATGCAGACGGAGATCGCGGCGAAGCTCAGGGCTAAGTCCCTTACGGAACCTTGCCTGCTTCTTGGCGTCAGTAGAAACCTCTTCAGGAGCATAGCGTGCCAGGTTCCCAAATTCTCGGCTATATGGATCCACAGTCAGCCTTCCTTGGGTGAAGTTGCAGAACTCCTCCCTC
The DNA here is from genome assembly GCA_034509565.1 of Triticum monococcum. Taxonomy (NCBI): domain Eukaryota; kingdom Viridiplantae; phylum Streptophyta; class Magnoliopsida; order Poales; family Poaceae; genus Triticum; species Triticum monococcum. The sequence goes on along the minus strand of CM067845.1, from coordinate 496,116,581 downwards.
TTGCGATCCATGAGACCTTCCGGAATGTGATGCTCACGGAAAGCCTCGCTGAACTCAGCCCAGGTAGTGATTTGGCCGACCGGGCGCATTGCTTCGTAGTTTTCCCACCAATGGCTAGCGGGGCCCTCGAGATGATAAGCAGCATAGGTAACCTTGTCGGCTTCAGCTACGTTGGCAGAACGTAGCTTGTGAGTGATGCTGCGAAGCCAATCATCCGCGTCGAGGGGCTCGACGGAATGGTTAAACTTTGGTGGGTATAGCTTGATAAAGTCGTTGATTGACACCAAGTCATTTCGTCGGTGGCGTGCAGTGTTCTGCTCAATCCGCTCTAGCAGGCGGTTGGTCTCACGCTTGTTCCTTTCCGCCTCCAGCATCACTTCGGCCAGGGAAGGCGGGTGAGGCAAATTTTCACCTCTAGCTGCATTGGCTTCCCCCTGCTCCGGGGCAGCAGGGTTTCCGCGGGTGTTGACCATCCTAGAAGGAAACAAGACAACGGTTTAGACAAAGATGGCTCATACTTAACAGGGAAGTGCAGAATGTAAAGGATAACGCGGAATGCAGAGATGCTCATTCGTATGCCATGGTAATATAAAACTGCCATATATACACAAACGGTCATACTCGTCATACATAGTTTAGTACAAGCCCATGCTACAGTACAACTATGAAGGTAGACGTTACATCTCATCGGAGGCATTCCGAGTCCCTATACATTATTTGTCTACACCTCCGGAATCGATTACACACCAAGTCGTATTCCACAAGTCACACAGGACAGTGGAGATACAACTACTACAATACTAGTGGTACTACTACTAACTCAGATAGCTCCGTAGTAGTCCTCATAGAAGTCACCTCCATAGCCTGGAAGTTCAACGTGATCATCCGGAAACAGACGGTCCGGAGGAGCCTGTGGACCATAGGGGCTAGGATAAGGTCTTGGACCAACAAACGGTGGCCTGCGGGGACCAAGGGGTGGGGTGATGCCTCCCACATCACGCCAATCCACCATGTCTGGCAGAGCTGCTCTCACAGGATACAGATCCCTGGTATCCATACATCCAGCTTGCACCGCGGGTGCAAACCGAGTCAATGTGGCCCAATGATCAGCACGGGTATTAAAGAGCTCCAGCCTCAAGGCCCGATTCTCTCGGTCCTTATCTTCGAGCATCTCAGCGGTGGTACGAGTTAATGAGTCCTCCTGAGTGGAGTCAGCATAGATAGCCTGAAGATACCCCTGCACTCCCGGAAGTGAAGCTGGCATGTAACGGAAGTCAGTGTTCCGAAGCAGGCCAGTCCGGACTCGCAAGATGGTCATCATGGAATAGGCAGCATCCTGCACAGCCATCTCAATGGTAACTCCGAGTCCATAGGAACAGTGAAGGGGCTCGGTAGATCCAGGATAGGAAGGAAATATCCTGACGGTGCATAAATACTGGCTTTGATTAAAGTCGCGGAACTGCTCTTCAACAGTGTATTCGGGATACCAACGGTATCCTGTCTCGATCATGACCCGGACCAACGTAGCAGTATGACCGGGCACGTCGAGGCACCTGGTCAGGCGAACCACTTGATTTTGAGACTGGTTGGCCATCTGAAAGCACAGCCACAAGACAAAGACATCAGAATTCCTAGGGAAAATTGGGCAGCATAACGGCTGTAAATGCTCAGAAAAAGATTTGAGACATCCACAACCGTTCACAATACCGCTCAACAGCATCATATCAAGGTTCTGATTCAAATAGCCACGTACTAAAATAGTAGAAACTGGACTGAAACTCGTAGCAATAATCCTATGAGCTACTACGGATTAGTAACACGTGAACCTGATAGAAGAAGAGAGCCTAGTCCTTAACCCACGTTGAATGAGAAGAGAATGACTCAGATCAGAAGCATAGGGTAAAGGAGTAAAAAGAACCTTACGTTCCCTCCCACAATCAATTCCCTTACATATAACTAAGCATTTCTAGACTCGACATCGACTAGTTTGGCTGAACGAACCTACAGGCAGTCCGGCTCTGATGCCAACGCTGTCAGGACCCCGATTCTAAGCCACATCGATCTAGCCGGTAACACCTCATATCACTTTGCGGCCTCACGCACGGTATCCCACGAGTGTCGCCTTACCATGGCCCGGGACCGTTTGCGCCTTTTGGCTCGCGTATATGACAATGTCGCTAGCATCCATATGACCGAGAACCCGGGCCGACATGGCTAGTCGTCAACCCAAAGCGGCACAGACCTATGGAGACAGGCATACATGAATCACAACGAACATGTCGGTTATGAACGAGTGATTCCGGGCTGTAGCACTGGGCTAACAGGACTCCGTGGATCACCGCGTGACATTTCCCCGAAGGGACAGACATAGGGACGAAGTGAAACACATGCCGGCCAGTCAGGTGTCCTGAACAGTAGTGCTGGGCTAGCAGGACTCCGGTGAACCGGGCTGTAGCGGACTACTATGGCTCGAGGAGCACTAGACTACATTTCCCCATAAGAAAGGCTGCGAAGGACAAACAACTAGATTGTCGGATCCCACTCATACCAAGCATTTCAATCATACATACAATATGCTCGATATGAGTACATACAACATGGCATCACAACAAAACTCTACAACTCAAGTACTTTATTTAAAGGCTCCAGGGAGCCATACATAACATATCCATACAGGTAGGGGTCACATGACCCGACACTCAAGTCATACAGTCATACAAGCACATGCGGAAGCAACTAGTCTGAGTACAGACTCTAGAAAGAAAGAAGGCTTCTCGAAGCATGTCTATCTACATAGGGCCCTCCATGGCCTGGATCACCACCTGGGTGGCTAGTCACTCGTCGACGTCAAGGTCTACATAAAACCCATCGGAGGGGGCAGTGTTGTCGTCTGAAAACAATAATTAAGCAAACATGAGTACAAAGGTACTCAGCAAGTCTTACATCAGAACCTACTGTACATGCTCATTCTCAAGAAGGTGGTGGGGTTTATGCAGCAAGCCAGCATTGACTCTTGGCTAAGCTATCCTACGGAATCTTTTAGCAAAATAGTTTTCGCACACGAGTCCACTACTCACCATCACAATACTCCACCGTGGATCCTCCCTCGTAACCTGCGAGGGGGCCATCCTCGGTACTCACACTTATCTTGAGTCTTTTAGTAGTATCCATTAACTTGTCTATGAACTGTATATGCAATCAAGTAGTCCTTTACCGCGGACGCGGCTATTCGAATAGTTTCATACCCTGCAGGGGTGTACTTCGTCACACATGTTTCCACCACTTAGCGTCTGCACACGAAATGTGCTCGGCAGACTTCAAGCGAAAACCGACGTGGGTGTAGACCACGACCTGACTAACCTCACAAGTCTCTAGTCCAGGGTCATCGCCTATTCAGGTTCCATCCGCAAGGAAATCCGGCCGGGGTGTCCTCAACGGCCCCGAACGATGTGAACAGGGTTCCCGAGACACCAAACGGGTGACTCGGTACACCGTGCCACGGTGTATCTACCGCAACATAGCCCACCCCTAGGGTCAGCGCTACGCACGGCCGCCAACACATATCCTACAAACACCAGAAACTAGTTGCAACTCCTGGACTGAGGCGAGAGGGGTCAGTAAGTCGAGCGGGGTCATATTTCAGGGCCCAATGTGTGGTAGTAGCTGAATCTTAATTCACGCATACAGAACTCAGTTCTTAGGGACGGCTTCAATGAAACAACCCACCATATACTCCTACATGGCCTCTCATCGGTACCTTTACCAAAACATGTTCAACACATCCCATATATTACTGCCACAAGCATTTCACTCTAGCCCATCACCCAGATGAACCAGACCTGACACAACTCTAAGCATAGCAGGCATAGCAAGGTAGGAATCACAAAACATGGCTCAATCAACTCCTACATATGCTAGTGGGTTTCATCTAGTTACTGTGGCAATGACAGGTCATGCAGAGGATAAGGGTTCAACTACCGTAGCACACAGTAGTTTGAATCGTGTTGTCTTAATGCAGTAAACAAGAGCAGGAGCGAGAACATGGGTTGTATCGGAATGATCAATGGTTGCTTGCCTGATGGAGTGGTAACGGGATACTACCCTTCAGTTGGATACTCGTGAATATCCTCGGAGGCAGAACCTACCACGAAGAACACAACCGAGCACAATCAACACATGACGATATGCAACAATATGATGCATGCTATGACATGGCAATATGGATGTGTCTTGAGCTAATGCAACTAGCTATGATTTAAATGGAGTTGGTTTGAGTACAAGATTGAAATTCCAACCCCATATATGATTATTTAAATGCCCTTTATTTGTTTTGTCCAAAACAGGGGGCAAACATTGTTCAAACATGCATGAAAATGGTACAGATGGATTCCTTGAATTTTTCTGATAATTTTACATATATAATTTGTCTCATTTGGAGTTATGGTTGAATTTCTATGATTTTTCAAAGTTTTGGGTATTTTCTGGAATTTCCTGAATTATTTTTAAACTAGAAAATGGTTTACTGCGTCAGCCTTGCGTCAGCATGACATCAGCAAGTCAAAGGCGCCAGCCAGGTCAAACCTGACTGGTGGGGCCCCCTGGTCAGTGTCTCTGTGCACTAACCGCGCTTAGTTAGCCTAATTAACAGGCGGGGCCCACTAGTCAGTGACTATACTAATTAACTAATCTATTTAGTTAGCACTAACAGGGTAATTAGCCGGGCGGGGCCCGCATGTTAGTGAGAGAGGGGGGGAGTCAACCCACGTCAGCAGGTCAAACCTCCCCGGTCAGTGGGTCAAAGCCTGCCGGCGTTTAGCCGCCGGCGAGGCCAGACGCGGTGGCGCGCTGCGGAAATCGCCCACGGGGCACCATTTGGGGCGTGGAGAGCATCTACGAGCTCCTGGGAACAAGCCGCAGCTCTTGGTGATGGTGGTGGAGCTCGGGGTGGCCGGAGACGTCGCCGGCGACGACTTTGGCGGTCGCCGGAGTTCGGGTGATCGCGGGATCGTGTTTCAGTGCGTAGAAGAGCGGGGCAAGGGGGCTAGGAGGGCGCTACGCATCGCGGGGAGTAGGTTCGACACTCCAGGGTGACCATTTGGTCACCGGAGCATCGTCGACAGCGAGCTCAGGCGGCGGCGCACTTCGGTCATCACGGGGGTGACGGCTACGGCAATCAATCGGAGAGGAGAAGAGGGGGAAACGGTTGCGGAGCTCACAGCGGTGCCGTAGGGATGGTTAGCGGGCTCTGGGGCGTCCTGCGTGCGGCGAATCGATGATGAAGGTGGCCGGAGCCCGAGGTGGAAGACGACGGCGATGGCGATGTTGCTGGCCTCCCGGGGTCACGTGCCTTGGCGTGCGGCTCTACGGCGTCGAGGCGAAGCTCATGGGGGCGCTGGCCGGCGTGGGGGTGCTGGTGGCCACGGTAACGACAAGCGACGGCGACGGCGACTCTCGGATGAGCTCGGGGAAGAGAGTCAGGGGAGCGAGAGAGGGTGGAGCGAGTGAGGAAGAGGAGCGAGGGGACACGGGACATCGTCGTGGCGTCGCTAGGAGGGCCGGGGGAAGCAGGAGGTGGAAGCAGGAGGTGGCTTCGCCTCCTGTGCGCGCGCCACGCCGTCGTCCTCCTGGCAAAGGAAGGAGACGACTGGCGCCCGACTCTGGTGGGCTGGGCCGTGCTGGGCCGGTTGGTGGCGCCAGGTAAGTGGCCCACTGGCCTACTCTCTCTCTCTCTCAAATTTTATTCTGTTTTCTATTTTTGCTATTCTGTTTTGATTTAGTTTAAATACTAAATCATTTTATAAAATCCTGAAAATATTTATGGACACTTTCTGAAATATTTCAGTGGCCCAAAAATAATTCCAACATTATTTGAGCATTTGAATTATTTAATAGTATTTAAATGCCCAAATTCAAATATTTATGAGTTAAGTCAATGCCCCTTTTGTTGACCTAAAAATATATGCACCATTTTTCCCAAGGGTTCTAACCCAAGGCAAAGAGGGTGAACATATCTGAAGGGCATTTCAGGTTCATTGAATTTATTTTTAGTAAACCCTAGTTGATTTCAGGGGGGGGGGGTGCTGGGGGTTCTGCTTTCCCCATTTCCATTTCTGATGAAAGTAAACATGATGCACACTCTAATGCATGACCTAGCTAGGGTGTGACAGTTGGTTTGGTTGTCATATAGAATACTTGCTTTTGAGTTATTATAGTTGTTGTTTATATTTGCTTGCTAATAACCATTGTAAATATTTAGATTCTATCTAAATATTTATTATGGTTAAGTTTTATCTTTATCATGCCATGGTTATGATTGTGTAGTATGCAAAGGACACTTCATTATCATGCGTGTTGATGCCATTGCTTTTGTTTTATAGTTAGGTGAGATGTGTAGTGGGTACTACTAGTGGTTAGTACCATAGTTCGTATTAGGACATTAGTATTGTTGGCAAGCCTTGATTATCCATCATCAACCTAAACCCTGTCAATTCATCGAGTCCTCTACTTACCTTCCAGTCATGTTATCTCCTTTTGGAATCTCCATATGATCAATATCTTGCTATCCATCCACCCTTAATTTGTTTTGGATGTTATTTGGATTACTTTTGTTTTAGTATTTATTGTTTGTATTTTGCTATCGTTACGACGAGTAGGGAGTGACGACGGTATTGGACATGGACAGAAACAGGTTACCAAAGAAGGACTCAACAACGAAGGCATGCCTTCTTCTTTGATCATACTTATCCTATGATTTACAAAATTGCATTGAGTTTTATTGTTACTATTGTGCATGCTATTTTAATTCTCGTAGCTAGCGTGTCGATTGACACATTACCTTGATCCGCTTGTCGCCTATTTACTTGACACCTGAGTAGAAGTATAAGGTTCCCGTAGAGTAGAAATGCTTAGCCATGCTTATCACCCTATAGGTGCTTTGTTGAATGACCTCTGAGTCATTGACAGTTGAAACTTATCACTGAGCTAGGCCAGTTGGTCCTTGTTTTTTTTAGAATTCAGTTGGCCCTTGTTGATCTTCTCTATCCTCTTCTACTTTGGGTGAAACTTACCATCTGAATACTGGCGCGGGCGACAGCTGAATCAAGGATTGAAGGAGCGATTGGCTGCCCTTCACGAGTTGAAGGGGGCAATCAGTCGTCCGTGCCGCATAAGGCCTAATAAGTCTTGGATTTGAAGATTGTGATAACAGTACAACCACATGCTATATGGGCACTGGCTTGGTTAAGTAAGCTAGTCAGCCTTAGGTGTCGCTGTCGCCGTACCGCAGATGGGATAGCTGCCCTGCGGGGAGTATCCTCGGCACAGATGGCGGGACCGGTTTGAGGACGTACTCTCAGTTCCGTGCGCCAGACCCGGTGGGCATGTCACATCTTTGGGGGATCTAGTCCAAAGACCTCGTCACAATCTCCCTGCCGGTATACCAAATGGTGTACTATACCAGCGGCCACTGGTGGCATCAAGACGAGATTGTGTCGTGTGGGTAAAGTGTACAACCTCTACAAAGTGTACAACTATTCGAATAGCCGTGTCCATGGTCATGGACAACACATGAATCTTTCTTGACATACAGGACCTGTCTTGTTTCTTTTCCCCTATTCTTGGAACCTATGAAGAGCGTGAGTTGATCGAGGATCCTCACTTGATGAAAGTTATTCTGGAGATAAAACATGTTTTCATCTAAAACTGCGTTTATCCAACTGCTTTATTTGTCAAACAAAATTAGCTTTTATGCAAATGAGCCATACAGCCTTTCGTTGAAGCCACATGTAGCTATTAGGTCCTTCCCCGAGGGAGGCATGTTGAGTATGTAATATACTCATGGCAATAATTTTGTTGACAACAGAGTTCAATGAAGATGAAGGTGATGACTGCGACTACTATGGCGATCCATAGGAGTGAGGTCACGTGGACTACATCGACTGCCTGTGGCTGACATGGAGTTGCTATGCATTGTACTTTCCGCTGTTTTTCTGAATGTAATAAGTGTCATGAGACATTTATCTAGGTATGCCTTGTGGCAAGATATATTTAAAATTGTAATATCTTTTATGTATTGTGCAATGATATCATTTCACTGCGTTGTCAACAATGATCCTGGGGTTGACAAATATACACAGGAGGGTCTGGAAGTTAATTCCGGGTTCTCACAGGAGGGGCTGGCCCTCTCTATGGTGCGCCCTAGGGGAGTCCTACTTCCACCGGGAGTAGGATTCCCCTTTTCCTAGTAGAACTAGGAGCCCTTCCAAGTAGTAGGAGTAGGAGAGAAGGAAAGGGAAAAAAGAAGAGAAGGAACGAGGGGGCGCAACCCTTTCCCCTAGTCCAATTCGGACTAGGCCTTGGGGGGGGGGGGCTGCCTCTTTCTCTTTCCCCTAAAGCCCAATAAGGCCCATACACTCCCCGGCGAATTCCCGTAACTCCCCGGTACTCCGATAAATACCCGAATCACTCGGAACCTTTCCGATGTCCGAATATAGTCGTCCAGTATATCGATCTTTACATCTCGATCATTTTGAGACTCCTCGTCATGTCCCCGATCTCATTCGGGACTCCGAACTACCTTTGGTACATCAAAACACATAAACTCATAATATAACCGTCATCGAAATTTAAGCGTGCGGACCCTACGGGTTCGAGAACTATGTAGACATGACCGAGACACGTCTCCGGTCAATAACCAATAGCAGAACCTGTATGCTCATATTGGCTTCTACATATTCTACGAAGATCTTTATCGGTCAAACCGCATAACAAGATACGTTGTTCCCTTTGTCATCGGTATGTTACTTGCCCGAGATTCGATCGTCGGTATCTCAATACCTAGTCCAATCTCGTTACCGGCAAGTCTCTTTACTCGTTCCGTAATACATCATCATGCAACTAACTCATTAGTTGCAATGCTTGCAAAGCTTATAGTGATGTGCATTACCGAGTGGGCCCAGAGATACCTCTCCGACAATCGGAGTGACAAATCCTAATCTCGAAATACGCCAACCCAACAAGTACCTTTGGAGACACCTGTAGAGCACCTTTATAATCACCCAGTTACGTTGTGACGTTTGGTAGCACACAAAGTGTTCCTTCGGTAAACGGGAGTTGCATAATCTCATAGTCATAGGAACATGTATAAGTCATGAAGAAAGCAATAGCAACAAACTAAATGATCAAGTGATATGCTAACGGAATGGGTCAAGTCAATCACATCATTCTCTAATGATGTGACCCCGTTAATCAAGTGACAACTCATGTCTATGGCTAGGAAACTTAACCATCTCTGATTCAACGAGCTAGTCAAGTAGAGGCATACTAGTGACATACTATTTGTCTATGTATTCACACATGTATTATGTTTCCGGTTAATACAATTCTAGCATGAATAATGAACTTTTATCATGATTCATGATATAACGAAATAAATAATAACTTTATTATTGCCTCTAGGGCATATTTCCTTCACCTCCTCCTCGTGGGTTCTCCTCAACGGCATCCCCGACAGCCCCATTGTCCATGGAAGTGGCTTCCGGCAAGGGGATCCTCTTTCGCCCCTACTATTTGTCATTGCCATTGACCCCCTTCAAAAGATCCTCGAGCTGGCTACTAGGAAGGGGTTGCTCCACAAAATCCGTGACCGTGGGCCCATCATGAGAACATCCCTCTATGCCGATGACGCGGCCGTTTTTAGTGCACCCATCAAGAAAGATATTGACAACCTCTCCGTGTTGCTCGCTGCATTTGGTGATGTCACGGGACTATGCACTTACTTCCAGAAGAGCTCGGTGGTTCCAATTCGGTGCAGGCACCTACACCTCGACACCATCCTCTAGAACTTTCCTGCTGCCCGGGCTTCATTCCCAATAAAATATCTAGGGCTACCTCTCTCGGTCTGGCAACTAAAAGTTCGGGATTTCCAATTCCTCGTGGACAAGACCACTTCCAAACTTGTTCCTTGGGATGGGAAAAATATCACAGCCATTGGTCAGGCTGCCCTTGTCAAGTCTGTGCTATCCTCACAAGCCATCTACTTCATCACCCCATTGATCGTTCCACCAAGCATCCTCCACAATGTCAACAAGCTTGAGAGAGCTTTCCTTTGGGCGGGAACAGATAAGACTACCGGCGCGAAGTGCAAAGTTAATTGGGAATCTATATGTCGACCGGTCGAATATGGATGTCTTGGGGTGCTAAACACGGAGAAATTTGCAAGGGCACTTCGCTTGCATTGGCTTTGGTTTGAATGGAAGGAACCCACCAAGCTATGGGTTGGGACCAGAAATCCATGCGACGAGATGGACAAAAATCTTTTTTATGCTTCAACGACCATATCCGTTGGCAACGGTGCGCGCACGCCCTTCTAGGACTCCTCTTGGGTGTGGGACCGCAAGCCAAGAGACATCGCACCGCTTATCTACGCCGCTTCCTCTCGGAAGACATGGAAACTTCGGGAAGTCCTCCAAGATGATGCTTGGGTTCGCAAGATCAAGGTCACTCCCAACTTCACCTTCGAACATCTTCGATAATTTATTGAGCTTTGGTCCACCATCCACGACTTCCCTCTTGAGGTGCACGCTGAAGATGACATTGTGTGAAAACACACGGAGAGCGGGATTTACAGTGCCAAGTCCGCCTACTTGGCCTAGTTTTTGGGCATCTTCCTCTCACCCATGGAGCTTGCAGTGTGGAAGGTCTGGGCCCCACCCAAGGTCAAATTTTTCGCGTGGTTGGCCATGCAAAATAGGGTATGGACTGCTGACCGGTTGGCCAACCGGGGGTGGCCCAATTGTGGGCTCTGTCCTCTTTGCAAGCGCGTGCAAGAGTCCATCGATCACCTCCTCTTCAAATGCCGGTACACTACTAGGCTTTGGAAAATAATAAAAGATTGGCTCCAGCTTGAAAGCATCAACACTTTCACTAGGCACTTGGCATGGTCAACCAAAGAGCGGTGGATCGGGCTCTCCGACTCTATCATACCGGATAGGAAGGCCATGGCTACCCTCTCTATGCTCACCTCTTGGACAATCTGGAATGAAAGGAACGCTCGCATCTTCTAACTCAAGAGTGCCCCACCGACGGTTCTACTAGCTAACATCAAGATTGAGGCTCAAACTTGGGTCACCACAGGTGCAAAGAAATTGGGATCTATCATGCCGCGAGAGTAGGCCTTTTGTAGTGGTGTTGTAACACGATGGGTGTTGTAACACAAACTTTAAACTCCTTTTCCCCCTCTTAATTAATGAATGAGGCAAGTCTTTTGCCTCCTTTCAAAAAAAATATAAAATACTCTCTTCATCTGCGGTGTTAAAAACGTTCTTATATTATGAGACGGAGGGAGTAAAAGATGTTCTGTTCAATCCATATTAGTAGAACAACAATAGGACAACATGTCAACACAATTTGCGTGCACGAGGACGTGCGTAGTGCATGACTGGTAACAACCAGAAAGCACCCGAGGCATTTTGGCACCAATCAGCCGGCGACGAAAGCGCGCGGTGCGATGATTCCAATGCGGACGGCACCCGATCTGCTCGTTGTTCGTCTCTACCCTGGTCGCGAGTGGTCTTTGTTAGGTCTCGGCATAATCTTTTGACGTCGATTTGGGCCGTGGAGTCCACCGGCCGGCAAGTGGCTCGACAAAGTGTCAAGTCGGCAAAGCTGCGACGGGGACATAAAGAGCCGACGACGCGGCAGCAAGCCATCCCGTAGGAGAAGGACGAGGAGGATGGCACCACCGCGGCGCGTGTGCGTGACCGGCGGCGGCGGGTACATCGCCTCGTGGCTCGTCAAGCTGCTCCTCTCCCGGGGCTACGCCGTCCACGCCACCGTCCGCGACCCATGTACGCACGCCGCGTCCGATCTGATTCTCCGGCGTCCTCGCCTCTATTCTCCGTCCTGTTCCCACTTCGCCGGTTGACGTCCGAATGTTTGGTTCAGGTGATTCCAAGAACGCGCATCTGATGCAGCTGGACGGGGCGGCGGAGAACCTGCGGCTGTTCAAGGTCGACGTGCTGGACAGCGCCGCGCTGGCTGCCGCCGTCGAGGGGTGCGAGGGCGTCTTCCACGTCGCCTCCCCCGTCCCTGCGGATAAGATCCTCGACCCTGAGGCTAGTACACATCTGTCGATATCATATTGTCATTACCAATTCACGGTGCAGCATTAGGGAATTGTTCAACTGAATTTGGGCTTTGTATTCGTCTTTTTAACTGAAGAGATTAATTTATCATCTGTACCTTCACTTATGTATTTATACGTGATTCTTCTAAGAAGTGTGCTCATTTTCTAGAGTAATAGACTCCTAGGACTTACTGCTGCTGAGACGATTACAACTTGGTGTTATTGGAACTGTACAATCGTTATGACTGTTTCTAATTTTGTGCTAAATTTAACCGTGCAGTCAGGGCACCGTAAATATTCTTGAAGTTTGTTCATCTATGAAGGTTCAGAAAGTTGTGGTGGTGTCATCCACTTCTTCTGTTCATTTTAACCCCAACTGGCCTCAGGGTAAACCCAAAGATGAGAGTTGCTGGTCTGACAGAAAAATATGCGTGGATAATGAGGTTAGTAACAATGTTAAAGTTAAGAACCAATCGCAACTTACATTGTGATGTAAGTAGCCTATTACACATGAGTATATTATATGGTATCTTTAAATAATAAAATTTTGGTATTTCAATCAATTTTCGTCGCTGATCCGTGACACGTTAATTTCTTCAGCGTAAGTTGATAATTACTCATAAACTACAAATCATTGCAGTGTCTGAGGACTAAGTTCGACCCTTTACAATTTCTGTTTGCAGCTCTGGTACTGTCTTGCTAAAACTGTTGCTGAAGAAACAGCCTGGGAATATGCAGAAAAGAATGGGCTAAATGTTGTCACAGTATGCCCTTGTGTTGTTTTAGGCCCACAACTGCAACCCGTTGTCAGTACCAGCAGCGAACTTCTCGTCTATGTTATAAAAGGTCATCTCGTTATTTCCTTTTCCGCTTGCTAAGTTGTAGGAGCATCTTTTATTGGGCGAATATGCCATGTCTTTGGGTGGGAAAAATTCAGTAACTACTTGCCAAGATTCAATTCTTGTAGACAGTTTTGGATGGGCAAAATTCAGTAACATCTTTGGATGGGCTCGAACAATTTTGAAGGATTCAATTCTTGTAGACAGTTTATTCTTGTTTCAAATGTAGTTCTTTGATCACCCGCAAAAAAAATGTAGTCCTTTGAAACGAAATAATTAGCTTGTTAAAATGTGCACTCCTATGGAAATTCCTATTGAGTGACTCATTCCAATAGAATTTTGAATGAATTCCAACATGAAAAATTCTTACAGTATGTCGTCGAAAAGCTACTTTTTTTGCTGCTGAAATTCTGTTAATTCATTGTAGGAGGTCCTAATGCGATGAAGGACATGCTGTTGCACATAGTCGATGTCCGTGATGTGGCCGATGCGTTGCTTCTAGTATATGAGAAACCAGAATCATCCGGGAGATATATCAGCGCACCAAATTACATCACCACAAAAGCCATGCTGGAGTTGCTGAAGAAGACGTACCCTGACTACAATTATGTAAACTGGTGGGTATCTTCTCTTATCAAAATGGTACATTTTCCCCTGAACGGCCGTGCCTGTTTACATGGAATGAACATCTCTCTTTGCTTTTTGCAGCAAGGTTGAGGTGGATCATAACTCTCCTATCACCCCGATCTCGTCTGCAAAGCTGAGGAATCTGGGCTGGAAGCCAAGGGAATTAGAGGAGATGCTCGTGGATAGCATCGAATACTACCGGAAGATGGGAATTCTGCAGGATGGCGAGGGAGAGGGACACGCTTGCCGCCTACCTGATATCTTCCGGTTTTTTCATGCCTCCGAGGAATGATATGCCATTCTGCGTGTGATGTTGCTGAATATCTGATGACGTTATGTTGTAATGACAAAGCTATCAATCTTCAAGGTGATCTCACGATGTGACTAGTGGTGCGAGTGGAGACCCATAGATCTGTTGGGTAGGTAGCCTATTCCCCATGCGCCTTTGTAAACGAATAACTGCGATGATGCTGTGTCGAGATCTCTGAATCTTGTCCCTGCAAGTGTCGAAAACTTCAGTTATGCCGCGTGCCGTTTCGTCAGGTTATGTTTGGCCTCCTCCGTCGATCTCCTATCCAACCGTCTACACTGCACCATACAGCTTGGCACCAGGGTGATGTCGTGTTCGACGTTGATCTCCGATCAGACTGCTCCTATCCTCTCTTGGGTCCTGTTTGAAATCCGGCAACGGGCACTGTTTACTTTATGCTTTTAGCTTAATTATGATTACCTGTAATGCCTATAAAAGTTAACACCTAGGTGTCGTGGAGCAATGCTACATCTACGAGATGTTTAATTAGAGGAAAAGAAAGTTTATGCATGTTACAGAACAACCGTACATAAGTCTAGTATTTTCGGGTGTCAGTGTCCTGGCAGACCTCTTATATGCAAATCTATATGTGTGACAAGACCCTAGAAATCAAGTGCATATAGGGATGAAAACGGAGCGGAAACGGACGAAACTGGGTGCTATCATATTTGTTTTCATATTTTTTTTGCAGAAGCGGAAATGAATACGGAAACCCTGGAAATGAATACGGAAATAAATACTATCGGAAACAAATACTATCGGAAACAAACACGGAGCGAATACAGAGCGGACACGAAAATAGAACGGTGTGTTGACCGGAACTTAAAACCCCCTTGAATCATAGAGAAATACACACAAAAAACAAATAAATTTAAGAAAATTTTAACATGGCTACATGATAATATGGTTGTGTTGGTAACATAGAGTAGTATTGTAATAGTACATGACAATTCCGTATTGTGTCTAGTTGAGAATGTGTGTGGAAGTAAAAGTTGGTCCTCAAATGATCCAGTCTGCTCATTGTGTCATTGTGTGTTGTTTGGTAATTGGGCTACAAAGCAGCCATGGGACTATAGTAGAAACGGAAATTCCATATTCACGGAAACGGAAAGTTCCGTTTCCGCGTCTTTTTCATCGGAAAACACCGTTCCGTTTTTGTTTCCGTTTCCGCATAAAAAATTCCACTTCCATTTCCATTTTACAAATTTCCGTTTTCGTTTTTATATTTCCTCTCCGTTTTCATTTTTCCTCCGGAAAAGCGGAAACTTTCCACTCCATTTTCATCCCTAAATGCATAGATCACCTGTTTCGTGGTCTGGAATTTCATTTATGTCTGATTCTAAGTTCAGATAAATCTGAACCTCGCATGCTGTTTTCGTTTCTACGAAATGGAACCGGGACGGTCCCCCCCACCTTAAATATCTCTAGATTTTATTTTATTTTCGCAAATCTTTTGATTAAACTAATATTATCTCCGTATCAAAATATATGACGTACAAAAACGTCTTACATTTTGATATGGAAGCGATGCAGTGGCATTACAGCTACAAGAGTTAGACCATAAAAACGAAGCCCTGTCACCACAGCTGACTCACTTGATCACCAAGTCAGACGGAAGCGATGCCGGCAAGGACGCGTAGCTGAATCCTGCACCAACTAGCTTTCCTGTAGCAGTCGGCGCTGTCCGTGAGCAGAAGGGTCTCTTGTGATCATGAAGAGACTGAAGGACCAATACATTTGCTTGATCTAAAACGTCTTATATTAATTTACGGATGAAATACATAGTACATGTTTTGAAGCAGACCAAAACACCGAAGGACCGCCGACCGACGTACGAAGGGCTGCCTTAGTGCAGCGGGCGGCGGTCATCCCCCAGACCACGGGTCATTCACGCGCGCATAGTTGTTGATCATGAAAGACTAAGATCGGTCAGGTTGCGTGAAACGGGCGGCGGAGATTCTCTGACTTGCGAAAGCGAAGGCAGACAATAACACTGCCTCTAACTTTGCCCATCATCTTGGCCGGTGGATCGAGAACGAGATGCCCAGATCTGATGCAAGAGTGCCACTGAAACAGCACCTGAACAGTGATATGAACAGGACCCTCGGACAATGATCTGAACAGTACGGCGTGAACAGAGCCTACGCTACAGGTCCGATCTGAATTGCCGAGTATAATGTACTCCCTCCGTTCCTAAATATAAGTCTTTGGAGTGATTTCACTATGGACCACATACGGAACAAAATGAGTGAATCTATACTTAAAATGCATCTATATACATCCGTATGTGGTTCATAGTGAAATCTCTACAAAGACTTATATTTAAGAACGGAGGGAGTATATTAGGAAGTATAGGATAGACTAGGGTTTGTTGCTGCCTTGTCTTGTACTTCAAATTGATCATTGTACTTCTATATATATACCCATGAGACTCAAGCAATACAACAATAAATATTTCATCAAATCCCTCTCTCTCCCTTTTAACATGGTATCTATCGCAAGTCGATCCTAAACCCTAGCCGCCGCCGCTTCCGCACTTGTGCGCCGCCCCCGGGGCGGTCGGCCTCCATGACCACCGCCGGGGGCCGCGCCGCCCGTACCTAGGGTTCGTCTGTCGACCGGCTGCCCTAAAGAGTCTTTCTTCCGATCCTTTGATCCGGGTTTTTCTCTCTCTCGTCGGTCGCTTTGATCGGCGCCTCTTTTTTGATTTTTCGATTTAAAATCGGTTTGCGTGGCTCATCGTCGTTTGTCATCTAGATCACGCCTCTACTCCGACAACGAATCAGATCTGGATTAGTTGGTGCAGGGTACCCGGCTTTGACGCATGCAACAGCGTCACATGGGCTGATGTGGCGGCTCCTGGTGCTGTCCTGCTCGTCCCGCGCGCGGGCATAGTGGACTGCCGCGTGGTGTGGTCGTCCGCTCTTGTGCCAGAGGGCTGCCCATACACACCGCTGCTACATCTCGTGTGCAAGTCTTCTACTTGTGCATCATGTGCATGTGTGCTTGCGTGCGGGTGTGCATGCATCGCACCACGCCGATTCCCTTCCGGCCGTACTCAGCGACTTCATCGACCCGCGAGCAATCGACTTGATCACTCAAAAGCACGCGATCTCTTCCGTCTTCGTCGTGCGTTCGGTCTGATCAACCGCACGTGCACGTATCATCGTCGAGTACCGCGCGCCTTTTCATTGATCGAGCATCGGGCTGCCGCTGCATCGTCCATCGGGCCACAGCGTCGTCGCTCTGTGGTTCTTCTCGCGGCTGTATCGACTCATGCATTGCCGCTGCGTCACCCTTTCGGGTCGTAGTGCCACAATACGCGGTCCCCTCCGTCGCCCCGAGTCCGTCCCCACGGCTGCACCGACTTGCGAACCGCCGTTGCGTCGCCCCTTCGGGCTGCAGCGTTGCGGCCCACGGTCCCGGCCGCCGCCCCGAGGTCTTCCCGCCATTGTCTCGACCCGCCTGCCGCCGCTGCGTCGCCCCTTCGGGCCGTAGCGCCGCGGTCCGCGGTGTACTCCGCCGTCATCACGCGTCGACCTTCCGTGGTATGCGCCGCGCCATCTCCCTTGACGCGGGAACGCCACAGTCCACGCTGGTCTTCGTCACGCTGTCAGGGTTCTTTGCCTACTTCGAGCACCGTCGCCGCAGTACTAACCTAGCCGCCGCCGCCGTCATCAGGACGCCGCCGCTGTTGCTCTTCTTTGGCCGCCGCCGCCGCTACCTTCGTAGCCGCTGCCGCCCGTCCACCCCCTTCGTCTTCTTCCAAGCACCAGCCCGTCTCCAGCGTCGCCATCATCTATCCCGACCACTTCGTCTACTCCGACCACCGTTGGTGACATCGGCCCCGCGCCGATGGACGCCGCAATTGTCGTCGAGTTCTTCTCTGTTGGCCCCTCCGATTTCTCCGACATGGCGTACAGCTCGTGCAGGTCCCTCGTCTACGCATGCCCGGTGCTGGCAACACCGATGCATGCCTTCATCCAACCCGGGCCTGGCAAGCCTGGTCGGCGCTTCGTCAACTTCGTCTTCGTCCGTCTACGCATGCCCGGTGCTGGCAACATCGGTGCGTGCCTTCGTCCACAATATGTCCCCGGGTTTGGCAAACCCGCCGCGACGCGTTGTCAACAACATTTTCTTTCCGGTGCACCCCTACTTCGACACCACTGCGCCCATCTACCTCTTTTGATCCAACTGTACTGTACTCTGTCTCAAGTACAGTTGTCCTGACTAATTAGGCCATGCACTGTAGTACATCTTTGTACGTGCCATCTGAATCTACGCCAGTGTCACCGTTACCGTCGCCGTCAGGCACCCTGATCCGGAGCATGGGATGGGATTTCGCCGTCAGGCACCCTGTATTAATATATATACCAGTAGTGTACTTACTCGGCAGAGTTGTTAATTAGCCAAGCCTGCTGACAAGCAAGCTTGAAGGTGGCTTCGTAGTAGGTTGTGACGAAGACGACGTATCGCCGGCTGAAAGCTGATAGATACGGTCCATCTGCTGGCTGGCGGCTATACTAGCGCGTTCTTGACTTCCGGTACTTGGTATGCTGGGTTCATGGTAGACTCGATGTCAGTAAACAGATGCAACGAGGATTAATGGACTCAGCTAGGTCAACAAATCTCTACTCCTAATGTCTGAGTTGGTTGAATAATATGGTTTATTTTCGTTCCATCACTTTTAACTGTTTTATTTCGTTGGTTTTCTTCGTCTGGTTTATTTTCGTCCCACCTTGCACCGCTATATCCTTATGTTAATTTTTTTACCATCCCAATAAAAACTTTCCTAACCTTTTCGAGCACCTGGAGAGTGTTGAGAATGACTTGTGCGCTTTGAGGAAGGAGCAGTTAGACTGGTAAGCTTACATCTACATTTGCTTTCCTTCGTGAAACAATTGTTGTGTACATTAGTACATACATACATACATGTATGATTGATACCAACTCAACTGAACAAAACCGAACTGAAACTGATGGTGATGTACGTGTGTGTATACTGTAGTGCATGGGAAGGAATCAACATGTGCAGGTGGAAAGAGGGGGGATTCATATTAGGCCATGTTTGCAAGGAGACCATCCAGAAGAGTGAAGTATCAAAACATTCCTCCACCGCATGGCTGCTCACCTCGAAGTTCATCTGTTCAAATTCCTGGTGTATGCCTCTTCGTGCGGTCCTTGATGTGTTCAGAAGATCGAGTGTATAATTTGTCCACTTGGCACCATGAAGGCATACCTGGCGACAGAGCGCTCTACGCCATTGCAGAACCAATGTAGAGAAAGGCATGTCTACCATGCAAGGGATATGTTGTGCATGTAGCAGCCATTGATTTTCTTGGAGATTTGCATGCATTCATGACTACAGCTTACAGTTGGTAAGCCTTTTCTCTCACGACTGCTCTAGCTATGATCCATCATCCCACGCCTTTTCATTCTATTCCCAAGTCGTAATATATTTTATATTTTCAACCGAAAGTCCAATTTTTATGTCACAGTTTATACTCGTAAGTTTATTGGAGTATATGTTTTTTTGTGTCCCAGTTTAGACTCGTGAGGGTATGGACTGTCTGATAATTGTTTTTGGCATCACAGTTTATACTCGTAAGTCGTTGGAGTTTTTTTTGTTCCCCAGTTTATAATCTTGAGGGTATGGACAAAGTATTATGATTTGTGTTTTTTTCATCACAGTTTAGACTCATAAGTTGTTGGAGTAATATTTCTTTTTATGACACAGTTTATAATCATGAGGTTTTGGAGTATATTTGCTTTCTTTTATATCACACACTTTGGACTCGTAAGCTTTTGGAGTAACATTTTATGTGCCCCAGTTTATACTCTTGAGGGTATGGAGTACACTTGATGATATTTTCTTTGGCATCACAGTTTATACTTGTAAGTCGTTGGAGTATTTTTTTTTTGTGTGTGCCCCAGTTTATAGTCATGAGGGTATGGAGTAATATTTTTTTCTATCACAGTTTAGACTCGTAAGTTTATTGTAATGTTTTTTTTGGTGCCCCAGTTTAGACTCGTGAGGGTATGGAGTGATTTTTATTTTTTTGCATCATAGTTTAGACTCATAAGTTGTTGGAGTAACATTTTATGTGCCCGAGTTTATACTCTTGAGGGTATGAAGTAATATTTTTTGGGAGCCCCAGTTTATACTCATGAGGGTATGGAGTAATATTTTTTATCACAGTTTAGACTCATAAGTTTATTGGAGTGTATTTTTTTGGGTGCCCCAGTTTAGACTCATGAGGCTATGGAGTGATTTTTTAGCCCCAGTTTATAGTCATGAGGGTATGGAGTATGTTTGATGATTTTTTTGCATCACAATGTATACTCGTAAGTTTTTGGAGTAATATATGTTTTATACAACAGTTTATACTCGTGAGGTATTGGAGTATCTTTGATGATTTTTTTTGCATCACAGTTTATACTCGTAAGTTGGAGTAATATATGTTTTATACCACAGTTTATACTCGTGAGGTATTGGAGCATGTTTGATGATTTTTTTGCATCACAGTTTATACTCGTAAGTTCTTGGAGTAATATATGTTTTATACCACAGTTTATACTCGTGAGGTATTGGAGTATGTTCCCTTTTTCTGCACCACAGTTTAGACTCATAAGTTGTTGGAGTAATATATGTTTTATACCATAGTTTATACTCGTGAGGTATTGGAGCATGTTCCCTTTTTCTGCATCACAGTTTAGACTCATAAGTTGTTGGAGTAATATATGTTTGTATTTTTTAATCAGGTGCACATAATGAAGCAACATTTGTATTGCAAGCATTAATGCAAAACATATGTCATTTATCTTCAGATTCACTTGTCTTCTATGAGAACAAAATTATGATGATACAAGAACAGTTTCTTCCCTGCATCATCATATTAAACAAATGCACCTAGTGAAATAGTCATAACCATAATATAAAGAAACAATGGTCATGTACATATCCTTTTATTTGATAAATACTGAACAACCTTTTTCTTACATATTTCACCTAGGAACAAACATTTCAACATGCACTAAGATAACCGGTTACATATTTCACTCAGGAACAAACATTTCAGCGGGTCCTAAGATAACCAGTTCTGTTGGAATGTCGCCTATAAACCTCGAAGCTCGTATAGGCATCCAGACATACATACTTGATCTGGTCATGGTCCAGGTTGGACTTTTCCCACTGACTAACAGTGATGCTTTTGTCCTTGTTAAGACTTACGTTTGCAACCTTCTTTGCTAGCTTCTCCAATGAAGCCAAATTGCATGCTTTTTGGTTAGGAACCTTGATACCCAGTCCCTGAACATCAACAGGTTTTCTGATACCCAAGTTATAGAACTTGAGTTTTTCTATGTCATTGCCAATGGCGACACCCGCAAATTCGAATCTGTCATTGTCAAGGAAGTTGCACAGAAGTGGAGGGATAAAACTCCTGGCACGAGCCTGGTATAGCTGGTAAATTAGGCAATGCTTGCCCACACAAAGCTGCAAGACAGCAGCACATTGTGGCTCTTGATTAGAGAGATCAAGTTGTTGCATAAGTGGAAGCTTCTTACGCTCTTTTCTGTGAACATATCTAGTGTATTCACAGTCTAGGCCGACAACACGGCACTTGGCATGATTAAGATACGTTTTCCAGATGAACCTGATGAAGGCAACAACTGTTGAAGGGTTTCTAGTCACCGTAGTATGAATTCTTATACCACCCTTGCTGATATGAAAAAGGTGGTTTGAATTGGATACGGACTTTGCCGACCTTAATATTGTGAAGGTTGACATGGCGAACATTTCTTTGCTGAGGTTGATGGCACACCGACTCCAACAAAATCAGAGAGGAATCATATGCAACGGGTGTTGATGACGACAAGGGACTTGACAATGTTGATGTTGGGTTCACATGACATGTTTCGTAGCCATGAGAATTGGGATGCTTTTTCTTGCATTCAAGGAAAAACTTGAGAACTATCTCAGAGCATTCTTCAATGGATTTATCGGCCAGCGGAAGAATAGGCTCTGAAGCATCAACTTGACCTTTATTCTGAACCTCTGACGTCCTTCCATGAAGAAACAATGAGGAGGGAAATATAATCATGGTATTGCCCCCATTCATAGGTTGCTCATAGTGGAGTTTGTCCATTGTCTTCCCTTTTCCTTCTTTGTCTACCCTTATACTTCCCCCAAACTTGAGTGGAGAGAAGACTTTCAATCCTTGGTCATGTTCAGTCGGTGATGCAGTCATATTATCCAGATGCTGATTTGTTGAAGCCGCACATGGACCAACTGGCACATCAAGCCAAATGTCTCCAATGCGGAGCATGACCGACTACGGTACTTGACCTTCCATACCTTCCGAATAAATAAAACTTTATATCAGTTTTCTTTGAGTATATTTAGTGTGCACAATGTTTATATATTTCATGAACTTTAGAAATTCATATGTTGCAATCCTATGTTGGAATTCAAAGATGAGGTTAGAAATAGGTCCCACCGAGCGTGCCAGAATCTGATGACGGGAAAATGGCGGGAGTGAGACACGCGTCCACTTTATTGATACAGAGTGAAATTTAAATGCATAAAATAAAAATAGAATCAAACATTGCAGGTACTTTATTTCCAGAACTCTTACATTTACATAAAAGCTCTGTTAATTACATCTCCGAAGAGAAAACCCCTGGTTAGGAATTCCAACATTTCTATTACATAGGATTACATCACATGTTTATTACAATATGCTACAAGAGAAATCCTCCTCGCGGTCGACGACGAGTTCCTTCTTGGTGAGCTTGAAGTTTGGTTCCATGCAAGTACTTCTCTATGCTTTTATGTGTGATGTTTGGGAATATATTTTCCTAGCATGCAACAATTTGTTTGTGTTCAACCTCATTTATATGCGGAATGCAGGTTGATTTTGGCTAGGCATAGTTTTATCCTACGTTTGGCATATAGAATATGTATATATATTTTTTGGGAATTTTATATGACATTTTTTGTTTTGGTGGCATGGATATATGTGACATGCCAATTTTTTATAAGTTTTGCATCATCACATTATTACTATCACCGCGCGACACTGATATGGTGCCCGTGTGTAGCGTAATGGACTGAAGCTTTCTGACACAATTTTGATGCTTTTTATGATGCATATGATATGTGCCATAGTTTGTTGACCTTGACTTTACATGGTATCAAAACTAACCACGCGGTGCAATGATATGACACACACGTATAGCTTGACCCGAATGGAGTTTGTTTATGATATTTTTTATTTGTTTAAAGCCTATGTGGGCTACATGAAATATGCCTTATCATGTATTTTGCATTAATTTTGTAGTAGATGTGGACTGAACTTATTTTTTATTAAGTTCTATTTTACCTGTATTACTACTAACACCGTGTGGCACTAAGATGAGGCCCGCGTGCAGCGTAACCAAGAAAAGATTTGTGGAGCAATTACGGTATTGCATGAGTTATCTGACATTTATCATTTTTTATGTTTGTACCTTACATAGTATTAGTACTCACATCATTGACGCTCGTGTGTAGCATAACCCAAGTAGAGTGAGTTTATGATATCCATTTATGATGATGCTAATAGTTTAGGCTCTTATAGCATTGGAGCATGTTTGCAACATCTTTTATATGACTTTGGCCAAAATATGTGGCATGGATGTTTTATTTAGATTTGTCTTACTTGTATTACTACTAACACCGCGTAACACGAATATCGTGTCCGAGTGTAGCGTAACCAAGTAAAATTGGTTTATGACGTGTAATTTTGATGATGCTAATAGTTTAGGCTCTTATAGCGTTGGAGCATTTCATGCCATATTTTATTTGACTTTGGACCAAATATGTGGCATGAATATTCTGTTTAGTTCTCTCTCACCTGTATTACTGCAAACAGCGCATAGCATTAAGATAATGCCCGCGTATAGCGTAACCAAGTAAGATTGGTTTTTATGATGCAACATATTTTATAATTCATCTTGCATGATTTTGGTTTCTAGGTGTGCATCGTGAACACATTTTTTAATTAAGTCTTGCCCTGCTCGTATTACTACTAACACCGCGTGGCATTAAGATAATGCCCGTGTGCAGCGTAACCAAGTGAGGGGATATATTTTATGCTCTTGCTTGTATTACAACTAGCGTGACACATAATGCCCATAGCGCAACCAAACAAGAGTTTATCATGAGTTCAGTTTAGCAGGTTCGTAATTTCATTCCAACTTAGTCATATCCATTTTTTTATGATGACCAAATTAAGGCATTTTTATGAAGTTTTCGTGCCTATGATACTCTCTTGATTTGTATCCGCATATAGGGACCAAACCAACGAACGAGACGTTCATCCTGACTTGTATCGCTAAGGGGACCGAACCAAGGAGATCGTTCGGACGAAGCATGTGCAACATACAGAAGGAACATGCATGCTCCTTGACTCGTGCCGCGATGGCCGAGTCGAAGGCGAAAGTTTGGGGTAGATATAACACACTCCTTGATTTGTACCATGATGGCCAAACCAAAGGCAACAATTTAGGGTGTATATAACATGTCCCTTGGTTTGTACCGCGATGGCCGAACCAAGGACAAAAATTTGAGATGGATTAAACATGCACCTTAGTCTGTATCGTGATGACCGGACTAAGGACGAGAATTTTGAAGAGATGAAACATGCTCCTTAATTTGTACCACGATGGCCGAACCAAGTGCTAGAGTTTTGAGAGAGAAGGAAGAAGAAAGCTCACTGGTCTGTACCACA
Source organism: Triticum monococcum (assembly GCA_034509565.1). Classification (NCBI taxonomy): domain Eukaryota; kingdom Viridiplantae; phylum Streptophyta; class Magnoliopsida; order Poales; family Poaceae; genus Triticum; species Triticum monococcum. The sequence continues at coordinate 496,091,909 of CM067845.1, read as the reverse complement.
ATGGCCAAATCAGGGGCTAGGGAAAAGCCATGAATCCCACCTTCAACCTTCCAGCAAGCACCACGCCTCCTTTTCTTTCTTTATGTGCTTTTATATGATTTATGGTATGTAGTACTCCCTCCGTAAACTAATATAAGAGCGTTTAGGTTACTATTTTAGTAATCTAAATGCTTTTATATTAGTTTACAAAGGAAGTAGAATATTGCTACTAGAGGAGGAAGAAGACTAGAGAACTCAGGAGCAAAATCAGTCCAATCCCCTGTACACTGGACGAGCAGGTATTTATAGGGAGGGAGGCGTGCAGCGCTGCGGCTAGACGCGCGCACCCACCCTCCAGATCGTGGGATCGTGCTGATGGATCGTAGGAGCGGGGCTGCTCCTTCCTTTTTTTATTTTTTATCACTAATTAACTGGCAAAGTCCCATCAGTCAGTCACTTTGCGCTCCAGATCATGGGATCGTGCTGATGGATCGTAGAAGTGGGGCTGCTCTTTCCTTTTTTTATTTTTTTATCACTAATTAACCGGCAAAGTCTCATCAGTCAGTCACTTTGCGCTCCAGATCGTGGGATCGTGCTCATGGATCGTAGGAGTGGCGCTGCTCCTTCCTTTTTTTATTTTTTATCACTAATTAACCGGCAAAGTCCCATTAGTCAGTCACTTTGCAGACTTGGTCTCCCGTAATTGATACGTATAACATGGTTGGGCTTGGGCCCATTGAGCCTAATACACATGCATGCATGTCTATGCATGGATCAGGAGGAAAACGAGAAAATCCATTAGTATCTGGTTATATAGGCCATGTCACGTATGTACAGCTTATACGTGTATTTACGTATGCACGCGTTATCCAATGACTCAATGTTATTATCGTCTTTAGATTATATTTTCTATAAATTTAGTTAATTCACAATGATATTTTGGTAGGGTCATGCTCATACGTGTTATATTTTGCCGATACCGGCTCCCGTCTAAGATGCCGGGATTTTATGTTGACGTTAGAATTCTACCGCCGATGACGGTACACGTGCGCAAGCTATTTGTCCTCTATAATTTCCTTAGGACAACAACTTGATGATTGTTATTTTTTTCCGTCACATTTTATGATTACTAGCTCTTTTCGATGTCCGTAATATCAACATTCAGCAATATTATTTTCATCAGCCATTGCTTTGAACCATCGATGATTTTTAAATTGTTTCCTTTCATTATTAAATGGATTTTTGCCATTTGCATTTATCTAAATTTTGGTACAGTATTTGCACTTTATTTTGTTTTGGTCAAAAACCATGTCAACAGATGCCCCTCGAGGTCTGGGTTTGAAGATTTTTTTTGACTCGGACCCAGAGCTCGAAACTTGACAATCTATTTTGTGCTCATAGTATTTCCCTACGTGGCTCATGATTTGTTTTAGTATTCTTTTTCAGTACCTGATTTTCTATTCAAATGCATCCCAGCTATACGTGGATGTGCAGTTTTTTTTGACACACTGCATTTTTATTATAATTGAGGCTCGGAACTCTTTCTTTTTGGAGCGCAGGACTTAACATTGGGAGTTTAAACTCATGAAGATTGGATCAAATTTAACAGTTTTGAAACATGCTTATAGTTAGCATCATATAACACTAGTGCATTTTATATGTGCGTAAAAATGTTTCACATGACGCTTATAGTTTAGGCTCATATAGCATTGGAGCATTTTTATGTGTGTTCAAAGTTTCACACTACACTTGTAGTTTAGGCTCGTATAGCATTGGAGAATTATATCTCTTTCTCTTCATATATGGCTACTAATTTATACTCGTATATCCTGGAAGCTTATATTTTCCATATGAAGGATACAAATATCATGCTTTTGTAGTCATGCTGCCAGCGAATTATGCTTTGCGTAACATCGAAGTATTTTCCGTCGATGTGTTTGCATGGTGCCAATAATTTATGTTGGAGTATCTTTTTTGTTCATTTTTGTTGTAACTCTGACTGTTTATAGTCATGGGTCATTCAATGGAATGATTTTGATGAGCAACTTTTTCTTCATGGTTTCCTATGTCGCTGGCTTTCAGGGCCAAGTTCTCAAAAGTGATTAGTCACACCCCTTGTAAGTGCCAGCACACTTGGTAGGAGAATATCCACGGACATCTATATTGTGCCAACCTCAATGAATTGTTCTTCACACTGGGGCTTAAATTCTCCACCTAATAATAACTTAGAAAGCAATTTTGTTCATCATTTTCTTTGTATAGCCAATTTGGGGAAACATGCGATATTTTTTTTGATACAAAATATCCAAGAAGGACATCTTGCATTTTTTCGAGTCTTGATCGAACATGGTTGTAACTTTTTTACCAAGGACACAATTAGTCGCGATGAAATTTGAACAATTGTCGAAAGAATATAGCTTTGCTATGTGTTGAATCTTCGTACGCGACAACTATATGAGCTATATGTTAACATTCGATTGGGAAAGGAGTCAAACCTTAGCTTGCTAGGAAATCACCTATTTTATTATCTCAAGAGTGACACAAGAAGATACATAATTTTCTTTGCTTGAAGATGTGTTATTTATTTCCAAGGCTTGTAGATTCTTCCTCCTTTTAATGGAAGAAATCATTTAATTGAGATAACTGCTCCTCAACAGAAGTCACTCCTCAACCCGCGGATTTTGTTCCGCATGAGAATTGGCATAACCATATGTACCTGAAGGACACTGGGTTTGATATTTGGTTGCACTACAATGCACCTTTAGCATTTCTATGCCACATGAAAGACAATGGTATGAGCTCATCAACTACTTTTTTGGTGAGAAATTGGGAAGCGTGCACGTTGACATATATATGATTATTTTGGACAAATTTTGATGGGTTTGTCCCTAGTATTTTAGGATAAGGCAAGATTGGATTTATCACCAACCTGTTGGGAGGATTTTTTTTGCACTAGATATTGAGTGTGCATTTTCCCTATGTGCCATTGGATATATATGCTTCACATGTAGTATCCTTGGATGATGGTGCCCCTGTCCCAATGCTCTTGATTTACCACCATATTTTAATGGTATACCTTTTGTATGTATTTGTCAAGTTGATCATATTTATTTACTATTTTTTTTGTTAATTCAGGTGACCCTTTTTTTAAATGATGATGCTATTAGTTTGGTTTCTCGCTAGACTTATGAAAGAGTAGGCTTTTTTATACATAGAATATCCATGCTTATACTTTTATCTTGTTAAGCATTAGAGAGTTATTTCAATGACCTGGCTTATGTTGATATGGCATTGGGTCATATGTTTGAAATTGATTGTTCCTTGACTTTCTACGATTTCAAAGAAGATATTGTTTGTTGTTAACATATTTCCACTCAAAAGAAACAAAGGAGCGTAATTGATCCCTTTTCCGCTTCAGTGGTACTCCCGGGTGGGCTTTAGCCACTTGATTATGAGTGATTCTGCTATTTTCCAGAAACACTTCTGAAATTTAGATCAATCATTATGTAGGCTGACAGGATAGTGATTTTTTTATGCATACTTGCATTTCCAATTTGAGCCAGTGAGGCAAGTTTTGGCGAAATATGATTTCTCTTGCACCTCTTGCTCGAGAGAATAATATATGCTGGCAGTTTTGTCTCCTGAAGCATTGGAGCACTATTAGACATATGGTTATTTAATTTGATGTTAGGAGTATTTACTCCTAGATGCACACGTTTGAACATCAAAATTTTGATAAATATTTAATCTCCGTTGATTTGTTGCAGCACGGTGTATACTCTTAAGATGTTGGAGTATATATTTTTTTGTACATTCGGCTAACAATCCATACTCTTGTTGCCTTGAACATCTTACTATACTCATATGATTCAGAGTATTTTGTTTTACGTAGCTCATGTTGTAGGGTTTGATGTACCCTTGCCTCATGATGCAGTATGCATGTTTATATACACAGTGAGCCTCGAGATGGACGGTCGCCTCAACTCCATGATGTATTTCGTTTTGTTATATATGTTAGTGGCCAAATGATTTCAAAAGTCAACAATCTCTTCCCACTTTTGTTGGAGGGCGAGATGAACTTTACCCATATATTCCTCGATAGAGGTTTTGGCATTCACCCTAAATATAAAGGTGATATGTATGTGACATTTGTGGATGCCTTCAACCTTCGAAGCTATTGTATTTCGCTAGACTTGGACATCTTTGGATGAATTTGTCCTTAGCATATTGGATAAGTCAAGGTTGATTTTCCTCCAACCTCCTGGGGTAGGATCTTCATGTGCTTGCATAAAGTTATATATGGGAGTGATGTAGATGAACGTCCCTCCCGCGCGCTACGGGGTACCCAGAACAAATTTCCATTTCCACGTCTCACAAGTCCTACATATTAGGAGATGTTTGGGTCGAATATTCTCCCAACATCTGTGGAGAATATTTTTCTGAAGTCATGCTTAGTGCTATAGGAGATTCAGGGTAAAACTTGCCCCTGCACTCTTTTGAATCTTCTCCCATAAACTAGCATATTTATTTACTTTTAGTGGAGTTGCATCCATTTGGGGTTGTTGGAAATTTTTTTAAGCATGGTGGTGCTCTTTTATGACACCACCTTCTTGGCGCTAGTATCCCCTTTGGGCCCATCATGGACGTAACCAACAATATTCAAGCATAGAGATCATCATGGAGCACACATTCCTTCTTCAAAATTGATAGGAATGAGTTATTCTCGTATTTGTGTTTCATTTTGTTTTGCCTTTTATTATATAGCATTTTACTTCACGATGGACAACTATGTCATTCTTTATGTTCGACCCATTGTTATAACCATTAAAATGATTTTTATGTCTTGAGTAGTTGAAGCATGGTCCGTACTTTCTTAGTGCACCACACCTTACACTCATCAACATAAATTTGCTCACGTTGACCATAGTTAGCTCGTAAGGTATTTGAACAATCAGTTTATTTGTATTTTTAGTGCCATAGTTTAGACTCGTAAGATATTGGCTTAGTATATTTTTATGTCGTAATCTATACTTGTAAATTATTGGAGTAAAATTGCTATATTTTTATTGCATGGTTTAAACTCGTGATCTTTTGGAGTAAATTTTATTTATATGACACAATCTATACTCACGCTCTTTCAGAGTTTGTTTGATGATTTTTCTGCATCACAGTTTAGACTCGTAAGTTGTTGGAGTAATATTTTCTTTATACATGCCATAGTTTATACTCATAAGGCATTGGAGTAGATTTTTATGTCACAGTTTATACTCGTAAGTTTATTGGAGTATATTTTTTTTGTGTCCCAGTTTAGACTCGTGAGGGTATGGACTGTCTGGTAATTGTTTTTGGCATCACAGTTTATACTCGTAAGTTGTTGGAGTTTTTTTGTTCCCCAGTTTATAATCTTGAGGGTATGGACAAAGTATTATGATTTGTGTTTTTTTCATCACAGTTTAGACTCATAAGTTGTTGGAGTAATATTTCTTTTTATGACACAGTTTATAATCATGAGGTTTTGGAGTATATTGCTTTATTTTATATCACACACTTTGGACTCGTAAGCTTTTGGAGTAACATTTTATGTGCCCCAGTTTATACTCTTGAGGGTATGGAGTACACTTGATGATATTTTCTTTGGCATCACAGTTTATACTTGTAAGTCGTTGGAGTATTTTTTTTGTGTGTGCCCCAGTTTATACTCATGAGGGTATGGAGTAATATTTTTTTTCTATCACAGTTTAGACTCGTAAGTTTATTGGATTGTTTTTTTTGGTGCCCCAGTTTAGACTCGTGAGGGTATGGAGTGATTTTTATTTTTTTGCATCATAGTTTAGACTCATAAGTTGTTGGAGTAACATTTTATGTGCCCGAGTTTATACTCTTGAGGGTATGAAGTAATATTTTTTGGGAGCCCCAGTTTATACTCATGAGGGTATGGAGTAATATTTTTTATCACAGTTTATACTCATAAGTTTATTGGAGTGTATTTTTTTGGGTGCCCCAGTTTAGACTCATGAGGCTATGGAGTGATTTTTTTAGCCCCAGTTTATAGTCATGAGGGTATGGAGTATGTTTGATGATTTTTTTGCATCACCGTTTATACTCGTAAGTTCTTGGAGTAATATATGTTTTATACCACAGTTTATACTCGTGAGGTATTGGAGTATGTTTGATGATTTTTTTTTGCATCACAGCTTATACTCGTAAGTTCTTGGAGTAATATATGTTTTATACCACAATTTATACTCGTGAGGTATTGGAGCATGATTGATGATTTTTTTGCATCACAGTTTATACTCGTAAGTTCTTGGAGTAATATATGTTTTATACCACAGTTTATACTCATGAGGTATTGGGGTATGTTCCCTTTTTCTGCACCACGGTTTAGACTCATAAGTTGTTGGAGTAATATATGTTTTATACCATAGTTTATACTCATGAGGTATTGGAGCATGTTCCCTTTTTCTGCATCACAGTTTAGACTCATAAGTTGTTGGAATAATATATGTTTGTATTTTTAATCAGGTGCACATAATGAAGCAACATTTGTATTGCAAGCATTAATGCAAAACATATGTCATTTATCTTCAGATTCACTTGTCTTCTATGAGAACAAAATTATGATGATACAAGAACAGTTTCTTCCCTGCATCATCATATTAAACAAATGCACCTAGTGAAATAGTCATAACCATAATATAAAGAAACAATGGTCATGTACATATCCTTTTCTTTGATAAATACTGAACAACCTTTTTCTTACATATTTCACCTAGGAACAAACATTTCAACATGCACTAAGATAACCGGTTACATATTTCACTCAGGAACAAACATTTCAGCGGGTCCTAAGATAACCAGTTCTGTTGGAATGTCGCCTATAAACCTCGAAGCTCGTATAGGCATCCAGACATGCATACTTGATCTGGTCATGGTCCAGGTTGGACTTTTCCCACTGACTAACAGTGATGCTTTTGTCCTTGTTAAGACTTATGTTTGCAACCTTCTTTGCTAGCTTCTCCAATGAAGCCAAATTGCATGCTTTTTGGTTAGGAACCTTGATACCCAGTCCCTGAACATCAACAGGTTTTCTGATACCCAAGTTATAGAACTTGAGTTTTTCGATGTCATTGCCAATGGCGACACCCGCAAATTCGACTCTGTCATTGTCAAGGAAGTTGCGCAGAAGTGGAGGGATAAAACTCCTGGCACAAGCCTGGTATAGCTGGTAAATTAGGCAATGCTTGCCCACACAAAGCTGCAAGACAGCAGCACGTTGTGGCTCTTGATTAGAGAGAGCAAGTTGTTGCATAAGTGGAAGCTTCTTACGCTCTTTGCTGTGAACATATCTAGTGTATTCACAGTCTAGGCCGACAACACGGCACTTGGCATGATTAAGATACGTTTTCCAGATGAACCTGATGAAGGCAACAACTGTTGAAGGGTTTCTAGTCACCGTAGTATGAATTCTTATACCACCCTTGCTGATATGAAAAAGGCGGTTTGAATTGGATACGGACTTTGCCGACCTTAATATTGTGAAGGTTGACATGGCGAACATTTCTTTGCTGAGGTTGATGGCACACCGACTCCAACAAAATCAGAGAGGAATCATATGCAACGGGTGTTGATGACGACAAGGGACTTGACAATGTTGATGTTGGGTTCACATGACATGTTTCATAGCCATGAGAATTGGGATGCTTTTTCTTGCATTCAAGGGAAAACTTGAGAACTATCTCAGAGCATTCTCCAATGGATTTATCGGCCAGCGGAAGAATAGACTCTGAAGCATCAACTTGACCTTTATTCTGAACCTCTGACGTCCTTCCATGAAGAAACAATGAGGAGGGAAATATAATCATGGTATTGCCCCCATTCATAGGTTGCTCATAGTGGAGTTTGTCCATTGTCTTCCCTTTTCCTTCTTTGTCTACCCTTATACTTCCCCCAAACTTGAGTGGAGAGAAGACTTTCAATCCTTGGTCATGTTCAGTCGGTGATGCAGTCATATTATCCAGATGCTGATTTGTTGAAGCCGCACATGGACCAACTGCCACATCAAGCCAAATGTCTCCAATGCGGAGCATGACCGACTACGGTACTTGACCTTCCATACCTTCCGAATAAATAAAACTTTATATCAGTTTTCTTTGAGTATATTTAGTGTGCACAATGTTTATATATTTCATGAACTTTAGAAATTCATATGTTGCAATCCTATGTTGGAATTCAAAGATGAGGTTAGAAATAGGTCCCACCGAGCGTGCCAGAATCTGATGACGGGAAAATGCCGGCGTGAGACACGCGTCCACATCATTGATATAGAGTGAAATTTAAATGCATAAAATAAAAATAGAATCAAACATTGCAGGTACTTTATTTCCAAAACTCTTACATTTACATAAAAGCTCTATTAATTACATCCCTGAAGAGAAAACCCCTGGTTAGGAATTCCAACATTTCTATTACATAGGATTACATCACATGTTTATTACAATATGCTACAAGAGAAATCCTCCTCGCAGTCGACGACGAGTTCCTTCTTGGTGAGCTTGAAGTTTGGTTCCATGCAAGTACTTCTCTATGCTTTTATGTGTGATGTTTGGGAATATATTTTCCTAGCATGCAACAATTTGTTTGTGTTCAACCTCATTTATATGAGGAATGCAGGTTGATTTTGGCTAGGCATAGTTTTATCCTACGTTTGGCATATAGAATATGTATATATTTTTCTTTGGGAATTTTATATGACATTTTTTGTTTTGGTGGCATGGATATATGTGACATGCCAATTTTTTATAAGTTTTGCATCATCACATTATTACTATCACCGCGCGACACTGATATGGTGCCCGTGTGTAGCGTAATGGACTGAAGCTTTCTGACACAATCTTGATGCCTTTTATGATGCATATGATATGTGCCATAGTTTGTTGACCTTGACTTTACACGGTATCAAAACTAACCACGCGGTGCAATGATATGACACACACGTATAGCTTGACCCGAACGGAGTTTGTTTATGATATATTTTTTATTTGTTTAAAGCCTATGTGGGCTACATGAAATATGCCTTATCATGTATTTTGCATGAATTTTGTAGTAGACGTGGACTGAACTTATTTTTTATTAAGTTCTGCTTTACCTGTATTACTACTAACACCGCCTGGCACTAAGATGAGGCCCGCGTGCAGCGTAACCAAGAAAAGATTTGTGGAGCAATTACGGTATTGCATGAGTCATCTAACATTTATCATTTTTATGTTTGTACCTTACATGGTATTAGTACTCACATCATTGACGCTCGTGTGTAGCATAACCCAAATAAAGTGAGTTTATGATATCCATTTATGACGATGCTAATAGTTTAGGCTCTTATAGCATTGGAGCATGTTTGCAACATCTTTTATATGACTTTGGCCAAAATATGTGGCATGGATGTTTTGTTTAGATTTGTCTTACTTGTATTACTACTAACACCGCGTAACACGAATATCGGGTCCGCATGTAGCGTAACCAAGTAAAATTGGTTTATGACGTGTAATTTTGATGATGCTAATAGTTTAGGCTCTTATAGCGTTGGAGCATTTCATGCCATATTTTATTTGACTTTGGACCAAATATGTGGCATGAATATTCTGTTTAGTTCTCTCTCACCTGTATTACTGCAAACAGCGCATAGCATTAAGATAATGCCCGCGTGTAGCGTAACCAAGTAAGATTGGTTTTTATGATGCAACATATTTTATAATTCACCTTGCATGATTTTGGTTTCTAGGTGTGCATCATGAACACATTTTTTAATTAAGTCTTGCCCTGCTCGTATTACTACTAACACCGCGTGGCATTAAGATAATGCCCGTGTGCAGCGTAATCAAGTGAGGGGATATATTTTATGCTCTTGCTTGTATTACAACTAGTGTGACACATAATGCCCGTAGCGCAACCAAACAACAGTTTATCATGAGTTCAGTTTAGCAGGTTCGTAATTTCATTCCAACTTAGTCATATTCATTTTTTTATGATGACCAAATTAAGGCATTTTTTATGAAGTTTTCGTGCCTATGATACACTCTTGATTTGTATCCGCATATAGGGACCAAGCCAACGAACGAGACGTTCATCCTGACTTGTATCGCTAAGGGGACCGAACCAAGGAGATCGTTCGGACGAAGCATATGCAACATACAGAAGGAACATGCATGCTCCTTGACTCGTGCCGTGATGGCCGAGTCGAAGGCGAAAGTTTGGGGTAGATATAACACACTCCTTGATTTGTACCATGATGGCCAAACCAAAGGCAACAATTTAGGGTGTATATTGAAGGAAATATGCCCTAGAGGCAATAATAAAGTTATTATTTATTTCCTTATATCATGATAAATATTATTCATGCTAGAATTGTATTAACCGGAAACATAATACATGTGTGAATACATAGACAAACAGAGTGTCACTAGTATGCCTCTACTTGACTAGCTCGTTAATCAAAGATGGTTATGTTTCCTAACCATGGACAAAGAGTTGTTATTTGATTAATGGGATCACATCATTAGATGAATGATCTGATTGACATGACCCATTCCATTAGCTTAGCACCCGATCGTTTAGTATGTTGCTATTGCTTTCTTCATGACTTATACATGTTCCTATGACTATGAGATTATGCAACTCCCGTTTGCCGGAGGAACACTTTGGGTGCTACCAAACATCGCAACGTAACTGGGTGATTATAAAGAGTACTACAGGTGTTTCCAATGCTAGATGTTGGGTTGGCGTATTTCGAGAATAGGATTTGTCACTCCGATTGTCGAAGAGGTACCTCTGGGCCCTCTCGGTAATGCACATCACTTAAGCCTTGCAAGCATTGCAACTAATGAGTTAGTTGTGGGATGTTGTATTACGGAACGAGTAAAGAGACTTGCCGGTAACGAGATTGAACTAGGTATTGGATACCGACGATCGAATCTCGGGCAAGTAACATACCGATGACAAAGGGAACAATGTATGTTGTTATGCGGTCTGACCGATAAAGATCTTCGTAGAATATGTAGGAGCCAATATGGGCATCCAGGTCCCGCTATTGGTTATTGACCGGAGACGTGTCTCGGTCATGTCTACATTGTTCTCGAACCGTAGGGTCCGCACGCTTAAGGTTTCGATGACAGTTATATTATGAATTTATGAGTTTTGATGTACCGAAGGAGTTCGGAGTCCCGGATGAGATCGGGGACATGACGAGGAGTCTCGAAATGGTCGAGACGTAAAGATCGATATATTGGACGACTATATTCGGACTTCGGAAAGGTTTCGAGTGGTTCGGGTATTTTTCGGAGTACCGGAGAGTTACGGGAATTCGCCGGGGAGTATATGGGCCTTATTGGGCCATACGGGAATAGAGGAAAGAGTCCAAAAGGAAGGTGGCCTGCGCCCCCCCTCTGGTCCGAATTGGACAAGGGGCGCAGCCCCCTTTTCCTTATTCATCTCCCCCTCTTTCCCCTTCTCCTACTCCAACAAGGAAGGAGGGAGTCCTACTCCCGGTGGGAGTAGGACTCCCCTTGGCGCGCCTCCTCCTAGGCCGGCCGCCCCCTCCCCCTTGCTCCTTTATATATGGAGGCAGGGGGGCATTCCAGGACACACAAGTTGATCATTGAGATCGTTCCTTAGCCGTGTGCGGTGCCCCCTGCCACCAAATTCCACCTCGATCATATCGTTGTAGTGCTTAGGCGAAGCCCTGTGTCGGTAGTACATCAAGATCGTCACCACGCCATCGTACTGACGGAACTCTTCCTCGACGCTTTGCTGGATCGGAGCCCGAGGATCGTCATCGAGTTGAACGTGTGCTAAGAACTCGGAGGTGCCGGAGTAACGGTACTTGGATCGGTCGGATCGGGAAGAAGACGTACGACTACTTCCTCTACGTTGTGTCAACGCTTCCGTTGCGATCTACAAGGGTACGTAGATCAGACTCTCCCCCTCGTTGCTATGCATCACCATGATCTTGCGTGTGCGTAGGAAATTTTTTGAAATTACTGCGTTCCCCAACAGTGGCATCCGAGCCTAGGTTTTATGGTTTGATGTTATTTGCACGAGTAGAACACAAGTGAGTTGTGGGCGATATAAGTCATACTGCCTACCAGCATGTCATAGTTTGGTTCGGTGGTATTGTTGGACGAGACGACCCGGACCAACCTTACGCGTACGCTTAAGCGAGACCGGTTCCCTCGACGTGCTTTGCACATAGATGGCTTGCGGGCGATTGTCTCTCCAACTTTAGTTGAACCGAGTGTGGCTACGCCCGGTCCTTGAGAAGGTTAAAACGGAGTCTATTTGACAAACTATCGTTGTGGTTTCTATGCGTAGGTGAGATGAGTTCTTGCTTAAGCCCGTAGCAGCCACGTAAAACTTGCAACAACAAAGTAGAGGACGTCTAACTTGTTTTTGCAGGGCATGTTGTGATGTGATATGGTCAAGGCATGATGCTAAATTTTATTGTATGAGATGATCATATTTTGTAACCAAGTTATCGGCAACTGGCAGGAGCCATATGGTTGTCGCTTTATTGTATGCAATGCAATCGCGATGTAATGCTTTACTTTATTACTAAGCGGTAGTGATAGTCGTGTTAGCATAAGATTGGCGAGACGACAACGATGCTACGATGGAGATCAAGGTGTCGCGCCGGTGACGATGGTGATCATGACGGTGCTTCGGAGATGGAGATCACAAGCACAAGATGATGATGGCCATATCATATCACTTATATTGATTGCATGTGATGTTTATCCTTTTATGCATCTTATCTTGCTTTGATTGACGGTAGCATTATAAGATGATCTCTCACTAAATTATCAAGAAGTGTTCTCCCTGAGTATGCACCGTTGCCAAAGTTCGCCGTGCCCAGACACCACGTGATGATCGGGTGTGATAAGCTCTACGTCCATCTACAACGGGTGCAAGCCAGTTTTGCACACGCAGAATACTCGGGTTATACTTGACGAGCCTAGCATATGCAGATATGGCCTCGGAACACGGAGACCGAAATGTCGAGCGTGAATCATATAGTAGATATGATCAACATAATGATGTTCACCATTGAAAACTACTCCATCTCACGTGATGATCGGTTATGGTTTAGTTGATTTGGATCACGTGATCACTTAGAAGATTAGAGGGATGTCTTTCTAAGTGGGAGTTCTTAAGTAATATGATTAATTGAACTTTAATTTATCATGAACTTAGTCCTGGTAGTATTAGCATATCTATGTTGAAGATCAATAGCTCGCGTTGTTGCTTTCATATGTTTATTTTGATATGTTCCTAGAGAAAATTGTGTTGAAAGATGTTAGTAGCAATGATGCGGATTGGATCCGTGATCTGAGGTTTATCCTCATTGCTGCACAGAAGAATTATGTCCTTGATGCACCGCTAGGTGACAAACCTATTGCAGGAGCAGATGCAGACATTATGAATGTTTGGCTAGCTCAATATGATGACTACTTGATAGTTTAAGTGCACCATGCTTAACGGCTTAGAATCGGGACTTCAAAGACGTTTTGAACGTCATGGACCATATGAGATGTTCCAGGAGTTGAAGTTAATATTTCAAGCAAATACCCGAGTTGAGAGATATGAAGTCTCCAACAAGTTCTATAGCTAAAAGATGGAGGAGAATCGCTCAACTAGTGAGCATGTGCTCAGATTGTCTGGGTACTACAATCGCTTGAATCAAGTGGGAGTTAATCTTCCAGATAAGATAGTGATTGACAGAATTCTCTAGTCACCATCACCAAGTTAGTAGAACTTCGTGATGAACTATGATATGCAAGGGATAACGGAAACGATTCCCAAGCTCTTCGTGATGCTGAAATCGACGAAGGTAGAAATCAAGAAAAACATCAAGTGTTGATGGTTGACAAGACCACTAGTTTGAAGAAAAGGGCAAAAGGGAAGAAGGGGAACTTCAAAAAGAACAGCAAGCAAGTTGCTGCTCAAGTGAAGAAACCCAAGTCTGATCCTAAGCCTGAGACTAAGTGTTTCTACTGCAAAGGGACTGGTCACTGGAAGCGGAACTACCCCAAGTGATTGGCGGATAAGAAGGATGGCAAAGTGAACATAAGTATATTTTGATATACATGTTATTAATGTGTACTTTACTAGTGTTTATAGCAACCCCTCAGTATTTGATACTGGTTCAGTTGCTAAGAGTAGTAACTCGAAACGGGAGTTGCAGAATAAACAGAAACTAGTAAAAGTCGAGGTGACGATGTGTGTTGGAAGTAGTTCCAAGATTGATATGATCATCATCGCACACTCCCCTATACTTTCGGGATTAGTGTTGAACTTAAATAAGTGTTATTTGGTTTTTGCGTTGAGCATGAATATGATTTGATCATGTTTATTGCAATACGGTTATTCATTAAAGTCAGAGAATAATTGTTGTTCTGTTTACATGAATAAAACCTTCGATGGTCATACACCCAATGAAACAAGTTCGTTGGATCTCGATCGTAGTGATACACATATTCATAATATTGAAACCAAAAGATACAAAGTTAATAATGATAGTGCAACTTATTTGTGGCACTGCCGTTTAGGTCATATTGGTATAAAGCGCATGAAGAAACTCCATGCTGATGGGCTTTCGGAATCACTTGATTATGAATCACTTGATGCTTGCGAACCATGCCTTTTGGGCAAGATGACTAAAACGCCGTTCTCCGGAACAATGAAGCAAGCAACAGATTTGTTGGAAATCATACATACTGATGTATGTGGTCCGATGAATATTAAGGCTTGCAGCAGGTATCATTATTTTCTGACCTTCATAGATGATTTGAGCAGATATGGGGATATCTACTTAATGAAACACAAGTCTGAAACATTTGAAAAGTTCAAAGAATTTCAGAGTGAAGTTGAAAATCATCGTAACAAGAAAATAAAGTTTCTACGATCTGATCGTGGAGGAGAATATTTGAGTTACGAGTTTGGTGTACATTTGAAAAATTGTGGAATAGTTTCGCAACTCACGCCACCCAGAACACCACAGCGTAATGGTGTGTCCGAACGTCGTAATCGTACTTTACTAGATATGGTACGATCTATGATGTCTCTTACCGATCTACCACTATCGTTTTGGGGTTATGCATTAGAGACAGCTGCATTCACGTTAAATAGGGCACCATCTAAATCCGTTGAGACGACACCGTGTGAACTATGGTTTGGCAAGAAACCTAAGATGTCGTTTCTTAAAGTTTGGGGCTGCGATGCTTATGTGAAAAAGCTTCAACCCGATAAGCTCGAACCCAAAGCGGAGAAATGTGTCTTCATAGGATACCCAAAGGAGACTATTGGGTACACCTTCTATCACAGATCCGAAGGCAAGACATTCGTTGCTAAGAATGGATCATTTCTAGAAAAGGAGTTTCTCTCGAAAGAAGTGAGTGGGAGGAAAGTAGAACTTGACGAGGTAAGTGTACCTGCTCCTTTATTGGAAAGTAGTACATCACAGAAAACTGTTTCTGCGACACCTATACCAATTAGTGAGGAAGCTAATGATGATGATCATGAAACTTCAGGACAAGATACTACTGAACCTCGTAGATCAACCAGAGTGAGATCCGCACCAGAGTGGTATGGTAATCCAATTCTGGAAGTCATGCTACTAGATCATGATGAACCTACGAACTATGAAGAAGCGATGGTGAGCCCAGATTCCACAAAGTGGCTTGAAGCCATGAAATCTGAGATGGGATCCATGTATGAGAACAAAGTATGGACTTTGGTTGACTTACCCGATGATCGGCAAGCAATTGAGAATAAATGGATCTTCAAGAAAAAGACTGACGCTGACGGTAATATTACTGTCTATAAAGCTCGACTTGTCGCAAAAGGTTTTCGACAAGTTAAAGGGGTTGACTACGATGAGACCTTCTCACCCGTAGCGATGCTTAAGTCTGTCAGAATCATGTTAGCAATTGCCGCATTTTATGATTATGAAATTTGGTAGATGGATGTCAAAACTGCATTCCTGAATGGATTTCTGGAAGAAGAGTTGTATATGATGCAAACAGAAGGTTTTGTCAATCCGAAAGGTGCTAACAAAAAATGTGCAAGCTCCAGCGATCCACCTGTGGACTGGTGCAAGCATCTCGGAGTTGGAATATACGCTTTGATGAGTTGATCAAAGCATATAGTTTTATACAGACTTGTGGTGAAGTCTGTATTTACAAGAAAGTGAGTAGGAGCACTACAACATTTCTGATAAGTATATGTGAATGACATATTGTTGATCGGAAATAATGTAGAATTATTCTGTAAAGCATAAAGGAGTGTTTGAAAGGAGTTTTTCAAAGAAAGACTTCGGTGAAGCTGCTTACATATTGAGCTTCAAGATCTATAGAGATAGATCAAGACACTTGATAAGTTTTTTCAATGAGTACATACCTTGACAAGATTTTGAAGTAGTTCAAAATGGAGCGGTCAAAGAAAGAGTTCTTGCCTGTATTATAAGGTGTGAAGTTGAGTAAGACTCAAAGCCCGACCATGGCAGAAGATAGAAAGAGAATGAAAGTCATTCCCTATGTCTTGGCCATAGGTTCTATAAAGTATGTCATGCTGTATACCAGATCTATTGTATACCCTGCACTGATTTGGCAAGGGAGTACAATAGTGATCTAGGAGTAGATCACTGGATGGCGGTCAGAATTATCCTTAGTGAAATAAGGATATGTTTCTCGATTATGGACGTGATAAAAAGGTTCGTCGTAAAGGGTTACGCCGATGCAAGTTTTGACACTAATCTAGATGACTCTAAGTCTCGGTCTAGATACATATTGAAAGTGGGAGCAATTAGCTAGAGTAGCTCCATGCAGAGCATTGTTGACATAGAAATTTGCAAAATACATGTGGATCTGAATGTGGCAGACCCGTTGACTAAGATTCTCTCACAAGCAAAACATGATCACACCTTAGTACTCTTTGGGTGTTAATCACATAGTGATGTGAACTAGATTACTGAATCTAGTAAACTCTTTGGGTGTTGGTCACATGGCGTTGTGAACTATGGGTGTTAATCACATGATGATGTGAATTATCGATGTTAATCACATGGTGATGTGATCTAGATTATTGACTCTAGTGCAAGTGGGAGACTGAAGGAAATATGCCCTAGAGGCAATAATAAAGTTATTATTTATTTCCTTATATCATGATAAATATTATTCATGCTAGAATTGTATTAACCGGAAACATAATACATGTGTGAATACATAGACAAACAGAGTGTCACTAGTATGCCTCTACTTGACTAGCTCGTTAATCAAAGATGGTTATGTTTCCTAACCATGGACAAAGAGTTGTTATTTGATTAATGGGATCACATCATTAGATGAATGATCTTATTAACATGACCCATTCCATTAGCTTAGCACCCGATCGTTTAGTATGTTGCTATTGCTTTCTTCATGACTTATACATGTTCCTATGACTATGAGATTATGCAACTCCCGTTTGCCGGAGGAACACTTTGGTGCTACCAAACATCACAACGTAACTGGGTGATTATAAAGGAGTACTACAAGTGTTTCCAATGGTAGATATTGGGTTGGCGTATTTCGAGAATAGGATTTGTCACTCTGATTGTCGGAGAGGTACCTCTGGGCCCTCTCGGTAATGCACATCACTTAAGCCTTGCAAGAATTGCAACTAATGAGTTAGTTGTGGGATGTTGTATTACGGAACGAGTAAAGAGACTTGCCGGTAACGAGATTGGACTAGGTATTGGATACCGACGATCGAATCTCGGGCAAGTACCATACCGATGACAAAGGGAACAACATATGTTGTTATGCGGTCTGACCGATAAAGATCTTCGTAGAATATGTAGGAGCCAATATGGGAATCTAGGTCCCGCTATTGGTTATTGACCGGAGACGTGTCTCGGTCATGTCTACATTGTTCTCGAACCGTAGGGTCCGCACGCTTAAGGTTTCGATGACAGTTATATTATGAGTTTATGAGTTTTGATGTATCGAAGGAGTTCGGAGTCCCGGATGAGATCGGGGACATGACGAGGAGTCTCGAAATGGTCGAGACGTAAAGATCGATATATTGGACGACTATATTCGGACTTCGGAAAGGTTCCGAGTGGTTTGGGTATTTTTCGGAGTACCGGAGAGTTACGGGAATTCGCCGGGGAGTATATGGGCCTTATTGGGCCATACGGGAATAGAGGAAAGAGTCCAAAAGGAAGGAGGCCTGCGCCCCCCCTCTGGTCCGAATTGGACAAGGGGCGCAGCCCCCTTTTCCTTATTCATCTCCCCCTCTTTCCCCTTCTCCTACTCCAACAAGGAAGGAGGGAGTCCTAGTAGGACTCCCCTTGGCGCGCCTCCTCCTAGGCCGGCCGCCCCCTCCCCCTTGCTCCTTTATATACGGAGGCAGGGGGGTACCCCAGGACACACAAGTTGATCATTGAGATTGTTCCTTAGCCGTGTGCGGTGCCCCCTGCCACCAAATTCCACCTCGATCATACCGTTGTAGTGCTTAGGCGAAGCCCTGCGTCGGTAGTACATCAAGATCGTCTCCACGCCGTCGTGCTGACGGAACTCTTCCTCGACGCTTTGCTGGATCGGAGCCCGAGGATCGTCATCGAGCTGAACATGTGCTAAGAACTCGGAGGTGCCGGAGTAACGGTACTTGGATCGGTCGGATCGGGAAGAAGACGTACGACTACTTCCTCTACGTTGTGTCAACGCTTCCGTTGCGATCTAGAAGGGTACGTAGATCAGACTCTCCCCCTCGTTGCTATGCATCACCATGATCTTGCGTGTGCGTAGGAAATTTTTTAAAATTACTGCGTTCCCCAACATATATAATATGTCCCTTGGTTTGTACCGCGATGGCCGAACCAAGGACAAAAATTTGAGATGGATTAAACATGCACCTTAGTCTGTACCGTGATGGCCGGACTAAGGACGAGAATTTTGGAGAGATGAAACATGCTCTTTAATTTGTACCACGATGGCCGAACCAAAGGCTAGAGTTTTGAAAGAGAAGGAAGAAGAAAGCTCCCTGATCTGTACGATAATGGCCAAATCAGGGGCTAGGAAAGAGCCATGAATCTCACCTTCAACCTTCCAGCAAGCACCACGCCTCCTTTTCTTTCTCTATGTGCTTTTATATGATTTATGGTATGTAGTAGAATATTGCTACTAGAGGAGGAAGAAGACTAGAGAACTCATGAGCAAAATCAGTCCAATCCCCTGTACACTGGACGAGCAGGTATTTATAGGGAGGGAGGCGTGCAGCGCTGCGGCTAGACGCGCGCACCCACTTTCCAGATCGTGGGATCGTGCTGATGGATCGTAGGAGTGGGGCTGCTCCTTCCTTTTTTTATTTTTTATCACTAATTAACTGGCAAAGTCTCATTAGTGTCACTTTGCGCTCCAGATTATGGGACCGTGCTGATGGATCGTAGGAGTGGGGCTGCTCCTTCCTTTTTTTATTTTTCTATCACTAATTAACTGGGCAAGTTCCATCATTCAGTCACTTTGCAGACTTGGTCTCCCGTAATTGATACGTATAACATGGTTAGGCTTGGGCCCATTGAGCCTAATACACATGCATTCATGTCTATGCATCACTATTCAAGATATCTTCCGATATGTTGATAAATTGGCCGATTTATCGCTTACTAGTGTCTGACCGATAAGATATATCGGATGATAAATCAACTGATATGACGATAAATCGGCCGATATGCCGATAAACTAGCCGATTACCCCTTATCATAGGTCGATCGATAAGTTCCTGATAAGCGATATCCCCAACATTGCTATGCATGGATTAGGAGGAAAACGAGAAAATCCATTAGTATCTGGTTATATAGGCCATGTCACGTATGTACAGCTTATACGTCTATTTACATATGCACGTGTTATCCAATGACTCAATATTATTATCGTCTTTAGATTATATTTTCTATAAATTTAGTTAATTCACAATGATATTTTGGTAGGGTTATGCTCATACGTGTTATATTTTGCCAATACCGGCTCTCGTCTAACATGCCGGGATTTTATGTTGACATTAGAATTCTACCGCCGATGACGGTACATGTGCGCAAGCTATTTGTCCTCTATAATTTCCTTAGGACAACAGCTTGATGATTGTTATTTTTAGGATTAATTCTATGCTAAACTTCTTTTTAGGATTTCCAACTTAATACAGTGTTAACTCATATTTTAGAGTTTACTCACATCTACTTGTTTTTTCATACTAATAGAATTGATATCGATTAGACTTCTCCATGTTTCTTCAAATTTAATGGTTTGTTGTATGACCGCTATTGAACTGAAAGTAATCTAGAGAGAAATAATAAAATGAATAGTAAGGCATCATATCGCAGAATCCTATGAGTGAATAGTACACTAGTAGAAAAATGGTCAAATGTGAAGCACATTAGTGCCGGTTCCAACGGCTAGGCGGGCGGACATCATCAGTACCGGTTCGTGGGCAACCTTTAGTACCGGTTTATGCCACGAACCGGTACTAACGAGGCCAGTGCGGCTGTGGTCAGGCTGGGGCCCCCATGAAGACCTTTAGTACCGGTTCATGGCATGAACCGGTACTAGAGTTTCTTATTAAGCAGATTTTTAGTCCCACCTCGCCAAGGGAGAGGCAGTATGAGCGGTTTATAAGCCGTGAGTGCAGAGACAATGACGAAGAGGCGCAATGCTCACCTGCACGTTGATTAGCTTCAAGCCTTTCGGAATAGCATAGATTGCACTGAGCTATGTGCAGTGCAGTCTACACTATTCCGAAAGGCTTGAAGCAAATTAACCAGCATTGCACCTCTTTTTTATTTTTAATAACATATTTGGACTCCGGACTTCTTGTGTGTTCAGTATGCACCATTCAAAGCAACGTCATCAATTTCCAACATGTTCTGACATCATTTGCTATTTTCAGTCATTTACCTAATTGTTTAGAGAGCTAAATGACCGTGAAATTAAAAATCACTACAAAATGAACTATGAAAATGTTGAAACTTGGCATGGTATCATCATTTCACCCGCATAGCATGTGCGAAAGAGTAGAGAGGGCCACGGCAAAAACTGGATGCACTTCGTGTACAAACTGGACAATCTCTTTCGGAGTATCAGAGTTTCGGACGAGAACTTATCTGTTACATGGGCACTTCAATGTTTTTTAAACTTATTTGGACTTCAGACTTCTTGTGTGTTCAGTATGCATCATTCAAAGCGACATCATCAATTTTCAACATGTTCTGACATCAATTGTTGTTTTTCAGTCATTTACCTAATTGTTTAGAGAGCTAAATGACCGTGAAATTGAAAATCACTAAAAAATTAACTGTGAAAATGTTGAAACTTGGCACGGTATCATCATTTCACCCGCATAGCATGTGCGAAAAAGTAGAGAGGGTCACGGCAAAAACTCGACGCACTTCGTGTACAAACTGGACAATCTATTTCGGAGTATCAGGGTTTCGGACGAGAACTCATCTGTTACATGGGCACTTCAATGTTTTTTAAACTTATTTGAACTCCGGACTTCTTTTGCGTTCAGTATGCAGCATTCAAAGCGACGTCATCAATTTTCAACATGTTTTGACATCATTTGCTGTTTTTCAGTCATTTACCTAATTGTTTAGAGAGCTAAATGACCGTGAAATTGAAAATCACTACAAAATGAACTGTGAAAATGTTGAAACTTGACATGGTATCATCATTCCACCCGCATAGCATGTGCGAAAGAGTAGAGAGGGCACGGCAAAAACTGGACGCACTTCGTGTACAAACTGGACAATATCTTTCGGAGTATGAGGGTTTCGGACGAAAACTCATATGTTACAGCGGCACTTCATTTTTTAAACTTATTATAACTCCAGACTTTTTTTGTGTTTAGTATGCAGCATTGAAAGCCACGCCATCAACTTTCAACCATCAACTTGGCATGGTATATAAAATAAATGAATAGAAGAAAATAAATAAAGCAGAAAAAAAGCAGAAAAGAAAAAATAGCAGAAAAGAAAAAAACTATAGCAGAAAAGAAAAAACTATATAAAAAACTACTCAGAAATAAATACAGCAGAAAAAAAACTACTCAGAAATAAATAGAAGAAAAAATAAAGCAGGAAAAAACTATATATAAAAATTTGGAGCACTGCCCTGTGGGCTTGCTAGACCACGGGCGTGCAATTTCAGGCCCACAAGGCCCAGCAGACTCACAGGGCAGCGCGCCGTA
Organism: Triticum monococcum; assembly: GCA_034509565.1. NCBI lineage: Eukaryota > Viridiplantae > Streptophyta > Magnoliopsida > Poales > Poaceae > Triticum > Triticum monococcum. The sequence continues at coordinate 496,069,658 of CM067845.1, read as the reverse complement.
GTTAGGCCTAGAAGTCTGCTTTATAGAGGAGTTCGAAAGGGCAGCCGCGACTGGGTTTATAAACCAGTGCGGCTGCCCTTCGCCCGGCGAGGTGGGACTAAACTTTGTGCACCGCGGGTGGCAGCGCACAACCTTTAGTACCGGTTGGTGGCTCCAACCGGTACTAAAGGGTGGTCTTTAGTACCGGCGGTATTAAAGGATGGTCTTTAGTACCGGTTGGTGGCTCCAACCAGTACTAAAGGTTGCTCTTCCCGCCTTTTGGCCTGGCCAAAGTTGGCCTTTAGTACCGGTTGGTGGCTCCAACCGGTACTAAAGGCCCATCCTATATAAGAAAACACTTCAAAAAATTCACTTTCTCATCTGCTTCTTCTCCTCTGTCCCGTCGCCCGCCGCCCCCGTCGCTGCCCCCTTCGACGGCCCCGTCGCCACCCCTCGTTGACGCCCCCGTCGCCGCCCCGTCCCCGTCCCTGTCGCCGCGCCCAGCCCCGTCGTCCCCGCCCGGCCCGTCCCCGTCCCCGTTGTCGCCGCCCCGTTCCCATCCCCGTCGCCGCCATCCCCGTCGTCACCATCCCCGTCGGCGCCGCCCGTCGCCGCCCCCATCGCCTCGCCTCGCTGGTGAGATACTGCCCCGCCGCCATGTCCACACACACACACATTGTTTTTTAGTTTTTTAGTTATAAATTTTCGTTATAGAAATTTTTATGTTTTTATTTATAGAAATGTTAGAAATTTTTCTGTGTTTAGTTATAGAAATATTAGAAATGTCAGTTATATATAAATGTTTTTTATATAAATGAATTACCTAGATAAGAATGTTAGAATGTTAATGTTAGATGAATTAGATAGAGAAGTTAAATATTAATGTCAACTATTAGATGAATTAGATAGAGAAGTTAAATATTAATGTCAATTGTTAGATGAATTAGCTAGATATTAATTAATTAGGTATATGAGATTATTTGAAGTAGTTGAATTAATATAACTAGTTTATTTTTAGTAAATGCTTAGTTGAACTAGCTAGTTGAATTAGTACTAGTTTATTTTTAATAAGAAAATTTAGGTATATGAGATTTGATTATCTAATTAAAATATTACTATATATAGCTACTTTATATATTTTAGTAAGAAAATTAATAGAACTAGTTTATTTTTAGTAATTTCTTAGTTGAATTAGTTGAATTAATAGAACTAGTTATTTTTAGTAAGAAAATTTAGGTATATGAGATTCGATGATCTAATCAAAATATTACTATATAGAACTACCTACTTTATTTTAGTAAGAAATTAATAGAACTAGTTTATTTTTAGTAAATGCTTAGTTGAATTAATAGAACTAGTTTATTTAGTTGAATTAATAGAACTAGTAAGTGTTTAATGTTTCACATATATATGAACATATGTTAGATATTAATGTCAAATGTTAGATGAAGTAGATATAAATTATATGTTAGATATATATATATTTAATTTCTTTATATGAGATTTCATTATATAATTAACATTTTATTATATAGAAATAGCTACCTTATTTTTAGTAAGAAAATTAATAGAACTAGTTTAGTTGAATTAGTTGAATTAATTAGTTGAACTAGTTAGTTGAATTAGTTGAACTACTTTATTTAGGTATATTTTTCGTAAGTGCTTAGTTGAATTAGTTCAATTAATTAGTTGAACTAGTTGAATTAACAGAATTAGTTGAATTAATAGAACTAATAAGTGTTTAATGTTTCACCTATGAACATAGGAATGTCGTCTGACGACGAACACGATTTCATTATGTGCGAATACTGCGAAGACCAGCGCGGCCTGTGCGGCAAAAATTTTTTAGTTGATGATAGACGCTTCAGCATCAAGCTGGATGAGAACTTCGAAGTGGATATAGTAAGTCACAACGACAAGTCTTTTTTCGTAATTAAGCATGACTTATGCTTCATTTGCTTCAATTTTTAATTTTAATTTTTCACTATTCTACTAGCGTATCCCTTGCCATGCAAGAATTTTTGTCTTGAATAAGATAGGTTTCAGTCCTAACAAAACTATGGAGGTAAAAAGAGTTTACTTGAAGACCGAGCATGGTTATACCTTCAACGTCAAATTATACAATGTAGACATATACACCTATTTTGAATGCAAAACTTGGCAAGCACTATGCAAGGCTTATGCATTTGAGCTTGATATGGTTATCACCTTTGATATTCACCCGGAAGATTATATTGAAGGTAATAGAGACATCTGGGTCGATGTGCAGACGCCTCCAGTTCTACCATTATGTGAGTTTCTCAACCATATTTATGTCTTCGATATGAGATTATTTGAACCAGTTGAATAATTAATAGATCTCAATTTATATTGACAGCTTATTTCCAATCAAGCAAACATGTCTGGCGCTTGGTAAACATGACCGTCCACTATCCCGGGGTTGAACTAAACTGCGAGGAGACAAGTCATTATGTTTCATGGCTTGAGGATCTTGATGCTGTCAAGACAAAAAAAATTCATGCACTTAGAAATGTTAGTACTCAAAACGGCGACCAATAGTGTTCGTACTGAACTACGATCACATATATTTAGGAAAGACGGTAAGATTTCTACTATTTCTCCTTAGTGCATCTTTTGCATACATTATTTTTTAAGCTAAACTTCATTGCTAAGTATGTTACTATACGATGTCTTCAACAGGGACTCCCGATGAATGGTGTGCCTGATTGGATCGAGAGTAAAGGTACCATGAATATTGTTAGCTTACGGCCAAGATATCCTACAATGCACTTTACTGCATTCAGGATTTCTAAAAGCGAGGAATGCTTAATAGGAAAATACTGGAGCAAATTGTGAACGATCACAGAGAAGTACTAGGGGGCAGCAATCAGAAGCGCAACGCACGATTAGGAGACAGGTTCATCTGCATGCTCCAATATGATGAATCAGGAAAGCTATACATATTCTATGCTATTTTACCTAAGAGAGAGAGAGAGAGCAGCAGGAGTGATTAATTAGCTAGTTCATGCTCTTAGTACTTGTCCTCTCATGTCTGTGTTCTTCGTCCTAAACTTAATCTCAAAGAGTGATTTGCTTTTATGGTGTTATGAATGCTTATAATATCATTGCCATGTTGAACTCGATGATATCTTTGCTTCTGGTACAAGTGAATGTTTCTTATTTAAGCTAGTGTTGGTGGTGATTAGATAGCGGTAATGACTGTATGATGATTAAGTAGTGGTAATGAGACGACTATTATATGATGATTTTTAGCTAGCTATGAAAACTGTTGTTGGTGATGATATATATGATGCAAGAGTTTTTATATTAATATGATGATGATGATGACTTATTATATCATTTATGAAAGAAACTGCATATTAGTTTCAACTGGATGGATTCTAGCTAAGTGATCAAGTATATGCCATATCCATATTACCTCGATCACTTAATTAGGTGATCAAGTATATATAATATGGATATGACATATACTTGATGACTTAGCTAGGATCCACATGCATCCAGTCAAACTAATCTGCGGTACATTCACCTAATGATTTAACAACTCATTATAATGTAAAACAATCACTAAATTAAATTGAAAACACAAAATTAAAGTAAAAATAAAACCAAAACACGCCCAAACATTTAGTACCGGTTGGTGTTACCAACCGGTACTAATGTCCTACGCGCCCACGGAGCTGGCTCGTGCCACGTGGTTGCCCTTTAGCACCGGTTCGTGCTGAACCGGTACTAAAGGGGGGGGGGCTTTAGTGCCCACACTTTAGTGCCGGTTACTGAACCGGCACTAAAGGGCCTTACGAACCAGTGCTATTGCCCGGTTCTACACTAGTGGTAGCCCAATAAAGTGGCGAAATGAAAATGCTTTGTTTGGATACCAAGTAAAAAAAGAAGTTCACATAGAGACTTTCTTAGTTGCAGAGTAACAACACTACCACATATAAGGGTGAGTCGTTTGATCATTTAATGAAGCAAAGTGTAATTAAAGAGACTAACTAATCAACTGGAGTGAGATACTAACTGGTCTCTTTGTAGTGAGATGGCCTCTATTGGGGTGAGGCACAACTACAGTTGCTCTTTGTAGTGATTTCTCTGGTTATGGGTTGCACATTCAAAAAGCAAGACCGTAAGCTATGATTCCTCGAGTTGTTTCTCTACAGTTACTGGAGAGTTTAACAACTTAACACATCTCCTTTTTAGAAACTTGTACTTAGTAGGTCATTTGTCATATGATATATGAGATTTATTTGTTTGGTGAGTAGTGATAGTTAATTGATTTTCATATAAAAGTGTAGTAAGTAGTGACTGTTGCACAGTTTACTTGGTCTTCCATTTTTATATTGCAGAAGACTGTCGTAGGGATGTTAGGGTTATCATTTACTGGAGCACCCAGAGTGGGCACATTGATTGTTTTAATGTTCTTCTTGCTACAGACCACAATACAATTGATTATATATCTCATTGAGAACTGAAATCATCTTCCATGATGTTTACAAGGTACAAATACGGGAGATAATATACACATGGGCAGTGTGCGACTGATTGAATCAGATAGTTATCAAAAACCATTGATTGACACGCTGTAACATCCCAATTTTTATTAAATTTGGATGTTAATGGAATCATTCAATGCATATTATATTTCTTTGCATTTTGGAGTTTTTGAAATATTCAAATAATATTTTTCCACTCGAGAAAAACAAATGAGAGGGGATAAGATGACTTCCTCAAAATATAAAAGAGTGGGAAATTTTATTTTTAATATTATTTGAAGTTTTGGAGTTTATTGGTATTTATTTTATTTGCAAAAAGTGCATTAATTGCATTAGGGAAATATTTTTAAAAATGTTATATGCTTAAGTTAATGTTCATTAGGCTCTAAATATTGTATTGTTATTTTAGAAATTATTGAGGTGTTTTTGTAAATTAGTTTGAATTATTTAGGGCCACATTAGTCTTCGATTTAGAAAAAAAGCACACACTCACCGCAGCCTGGACCGAAACTGGGTGCGACCCAGGAGCGCCCCGACCGGCCCAGCTGGCTATTTGGCCCAAGGCCAGCGCATGACGCCTCTCGCCTGATCGCCCACCGGATCTCACCTCTCGCTCGCCTCCTCTCGCTGTCGCTGCCAGGTCGCCCTGCTCGTTAGTCCGTCCCCAACCTCCCGCACCACACGGGATAAACATCAGCGCCTCGCCGCCCGCAACCGTCGGCCGCCTCGCGCTCGGATAGAGCTTATTCACAGCTCTCGTGCCCTCTGCCCTCGCCTATAAAAGCCCCTGCACCCCCTCTTCCAACCTCGCCTACCCGCTTCATCCCACGCCACTCACAGTCGCTGCGCTGCCCGTTCACATCTCGGTGGCCGAGCGGACCTTGCCAGAGCATTTCACCGCTAGTAAACTACCCCGAGCCCTTGCTCCCTCGTCAATCGTACCGCCATGAACTTGCGCATCTTTTTGACACCTTTTCCTCGCCTAGGTCCCGCCGGAGATGACGCCCGACCTTGTCGGAGCCCGCGGAGCGCTGCCGCCTTCGCCCTGCCGATCCCGACGCCCCTGAGGAGCCCCGACGCCACCATCCGGACGCCCTCGACACGCCCGTCCTCCTCGTCGCCTTCCCCGCCGCTGGAACCCGTCGGAGCCGCCGCTGAGGGAGTCCTGGATTATGGGGTCCTCGGGTGTCTGGGCTACTATGACGCCCCTGATTTGACCGTACACTAATCATACACGCAAACGTGTACGATCAAGATCAAGACTCACGGGAATATATCACAACACAACTCTACAAATAAAATAAGTCATACAAGCATCATATTACAAGCCAGGGGCCTCGAAGGCTCGAATACAAGAGCTCGATCATAGATGAGTCAGCGAAAGCAACAATATCTGAGTACAGACATAAGTTAAACAAGTTTGCCTTAAGAAGGCTAGCATAAACTGGGATATAGATCGAAAGAGGCGCATGCCTCCTGCCTGGGATCCTCCTAAACTACTCCCGGTCGTTGTTAGTGGGCTGCACGTAGTAGTAGGCACCTCCCGAGTAGTAGTAGTCGTCATTGACAGTGGCATCTGGCTCCTGGGCTCCATCATCTGGTCGCAGCAATCGGGTATAGAAAGGGGGAAAAGGGGGGAGCAAAGCAACCGTGAGTACTCATCCAAAGTACACTCAAGCAACGAGCTACACTACATATGTATGCATTGGTATCAAATGGATTAATGGTATCATATGTGGGCTGAACTGCAGAATGCCGGAATAAGAGGGGGATAGCTAGTCCTATCGAAGACTACACTTCGGGCCACCTCCATCTTGCAGCTTGTAGAAGAGAGCAGAAAGTAAGTTCACCAAGTAGCATCGCATAGCATAATCCTAACCGATGATCCTCCCCTCGTCGCCCTGTGAGAGAGCGATCACCGGTTGTATCTGGCACTCGGAAGGGTGTGTTTTATTAAGTATCTGGTTCTAGTTGTCATAAGGTTAAGGTACAACTCCGGGTTGTCCTTTTACCGAGGGACATGGATATTCGAATAGATCAACTTCCCTGCAGGGGTGCACCACATTTCCCAACATGCTCGATTCCCTTTGTCCGGACACACTTTTCTGGGTCATGCCCGGCCTCGGAAGATCAACACGTCACAGCCCTACCTAGGCACAACAGAGAGGTCAGCATGCCGGTCTAAATCCTCTGGCGCAGGGGTCTGGTCCCATCGCCCTTTGCACACCTGCACGTTGCGAACATGGCCAGAGAGGAGACCTAGCAACCTCCATTACAAAGGAAGTTGCGTTACGCGGTCCAACCCGGCGCGCGCCGCTCAGTCGCTGATGTCACGAAGGCTTCGGCTGATACCACGACGTCGAGTACCCATAACTGTCCCCGTGTAGATGGTTAGTGAGTATAGGCCAGTAGCCAGACTCAGATCAAATACCAAGATCTCGTTAAGCGTGTTATTTTGAAATAACCACGAACGCCGACCAGGGCCAGGCCCACCTCTCTCCTAGGTGGTCTCAACCTGCCCTGTCGCTCCGCCACAAAGTAACAGTCGGGGGCCTTCGGCAACTCAGGCCCACCTCTATTGGGATGGAGCCACCTGCCCCTTCAGCCCCCAACATCGGAATCACTCGCGGGTACTCCTATGAGCCGACCCGACTTTAGTCACCACCTGTATAGCATGTATATATGTATAAGTATATACCCGTGATCACCTCCCGAGTGATCACGGCCCGATAGTATAGCATGGCAGACGGACAAGAATGTAGGGCCACTGATGATAAACTAGCATCCTATACTAAGCACTAGGATTGCAGGTAAAGGTAACAACATTAGTAGCAAGGACAGGCTATGCATCAGGATATGATTAACGGAAGCAGTAACATGCTACACTACTCTAATGCAAGCAGTATAGAGAAGAGTAGGCGATATCTGGTGATCAAGGGGGGGGGGCTTGCGTGGTTGCTCTGGCAAGAGAGAGGGGTCGTCAACACAGTAGTCGTAACTGGGTAGCAGCGGCGTCGGCCTCGGTGTCTAGTGAGAGAAGAGGGGAAAGAACCAATAAATATTAAGCAAACAGATGCATGACGATGCAGGACATGACAAAGCGTTATGCTAGTGTTGGGGAACGTAGTAATTTCAAAAAAAATCCTACGCACACGCAAGATCATGGTGATGCATAGCAACAAGAGGGGAGAGTGTTGTCTATGTACCCTCGTAGACCGAAGCGGAAGCATTGACGCAACGTAGAGGAAGTAGTCGTACGTCTTCCCGATCCGACCGATCGAAGCACCGTTACTTCGGCACCTCCGAGTTCTTGGCACACGTTCAGCTCGATGACGATCCCCGGGCTCTGATCCAGCAAAGCGTTGGGGAGGAGTTCCGTCAGCACGACGGCATGGTGACGATCTTGATGTTCTACCGTCGCAGGGCTTCGCCTAAGCACTGCAACAATATGACCGAGGTGGAATATGGTGGAGGGGGGCACCGCACATGGCTAAGGAACGATCATGAAGATCAACTTGTGTGTCTATGGGTGCCCCCTTGCCCCCGTATATAAAGGAGCCAAGGGGGGTGCGGCCGGCCCTATTAGGAGGCGCGCAGGAGGAGTCCTACTCCTACTGGGAGTAGGACTCCCCTCCCTTTCCTTGTCCAAGTAGGAGAGGGGGAAGGAAGGGAGAGAGGAGAGGAAGGAAAGGGGGGCGCCGCCCCTCCCTCCTTGTCCAATTCGGACTAGGGGGAGAGGGGGCGCGCGGCCTGCCCTGGCTGCCTTTCCTCTTCTCCACTTTAGGCCCATGAGGCCCATTAACCCCCCCCCCCCCGGGGGGGGGGTCCCGGTAACCCCCCGGTTCTCCGGTTTTATCCGAAACTTCCCCGGAACACTTCCGGTGTCCGAATATAGCCGTCCAATATATCAATCTTTATGTCTCGACCATTTCGAGACTCCTCGTCATGTCCGTGATCACATCCGGGACTCCGAACAACCTTCGGTACATCAAAATACATAAACTCATAATGAAACTGTCATCGTAACTTTAAGCGTGCGGATCCTATGGTTCGAGAACAATGTAGACATGACCGAGACACGTCTCCAGTCAATAACCAACAGCGGGACCTGGATGCCCATATTGGCTCCTACATATTCTACGAAGATCTTTATCGGTCAGACCGCATAACAACATACGTTGTTCCCTTTGTCATCGGTATGTTACTTGCCCGAGATTCGATCGTCGGTATCCAATACCTAGTTCAATCTCGTTACCGGGAAGTCTCTTTACTCGTTCCGTAATGCATCATCCCGCAACTAACTCATTAGTTGCAATGCTTGCAAGGCTTAAGTGATGTGCATTACCGAGAGGGCCCAGAGATACCTCTCCGACGATCGGAGTGACAAATCCTAATCTCGAAATGCGTCAACCCAACATGTACCTTTGGAGACACCTGTAGAGCACCTTTACAATCACCCAGTTACGTTGTGACGTTTGGTAGCACACAAAGTGTTCCTCCGGCACACGGGAGTTACATAATCTCATAGTCATAGGAACATGTATAAGTCATGAAGAAAGCAATAGCAACATACTAAACGATCGGGTGCTAAGCTAGTGGAATGGGTCATGTCAATCACATCATTCTCCTAATGATGTGATCCCGTTAATCAAATGACAACTCATGTCTATGCCTAGGAAACATAACCATCTTCGATTAACGAGCTAGTCAAGTAGAGGCATACTAGTGACATTCTGTTTGTCTATGTATTCACACATGTATTATGTTTCCGGTTAATACAATTCTAGCATGAATAATAAACATTTATCATGATATAAGGAAATAAATAAAAACTTTATTATTGCCTCTAGGGCATATTTCCTTCAGTCTCCCACTTGCACTAGAGTCAATAATCTAGATCACATCACCATGTGATTAACATCGATAGTTCACATCATCATGTGATTAACACCCATAGTTTACATCGCCATGTGACCAACACCCAAAGGGTTTACTAGATTTAGTAATCTAGTTCACATTGCTATGTGATTAACACCCAAAGAGTACTAAGGTGTGATCATGTTTTGCTTGTGAGAGAATCTTAGTCAACGGGTCTGCCACATTCAGATCCGCATGTATTTTGCAAATTTCTATGTCAACAATGCTCTGCATGGAGCTACTATAGCTAATTGCTCCCACTTTCAATATGTATCTAGACCGAGACTTAGAGTCATCTAGATTAGTGTCAAAACTTGCATCGGCGTAACCCTTTATGACGAACCTTTTTTCACTTCCATAATCGAGAAACATATCCTTATTCCACTAAGGATAATTTTGACCGCTGTCCAGTGATCTACTCCTAGATCACTATTGTACTCCCTTGCCAAAATCGGTGTAGGGTATACAATAGATCTGGTACACAGCATGGCATACTTTATAGAACCTATGGCCAAGGCATAGGGAATAACTTTCATTCTCTTTCTATCTTCTGTCGTGGTCGTGTTTTGAGTCTTACTCAATTTCACACCTTGTAACACAGGCAAGAACTCTTTCTTTGACTGTTCCATTTTGAAATACTTCAAAATCTTGTCAAGGTATGTACTCATTGAAAAAACTTATCAAGCATCTTGATCTATCTCTATAGATCTTGATGCTCAATATGTAAGCAGCTTCACCGAGGTTTTCATTGAAAAAATCCTTTCAAACACTCCTTTATGCTTTGCAGAATAATTTTACATTATTTCCGATCAACAATATGTCATACACATATACTTATCAGAAATGCTGTAGTGCTCCCACTCACTTTCTTGTAAATACAGGCTTCATCGCAAGTCTGTATAAAACTATATGCTTTGATCAACTTATCAAAGCGTATATTCCAACTCCGAGATGCTTGCACTAGTCCATAGATGGATCGCTGGAGCTTGCATATTTTGTTAACACCTTTAGGATCGACAAAACCTTCTAGTCGCATCATATACAACTCTTTTTTAATAAATCCATTAAGGAATGCAGTTTTGTTTATCCATTTGTCGGATTTCATAAAATGCGGCAATTGCTAACATGATTCGGACAGACTTAAGCATAGATACGAGTGAGAAACTGTCGTCGTAGTCAACACCTTGAACTTGTCGAAAACCTTTTGTGACAATTCTAGCTTTGTAGATAGTAACACTACTATCAGCGTCTGTCTTCCTCTTGAAGATCCATTTATTTTCTATGGCTTGCCGATCATCGGGCAAATCCATCAAAGTCCATACTTTGTTCTCATACATGGATCATATCTCAGATTTCATGGCCTCAAACCATTTCGTGGAATCTGGGCTCATCATCGCTTCCTCATAGTTCGTAGGTTCGTCATGGTCAAGTAACATGACCTCCAGAACAGGATTACCGTACCACTTTGGTGCGGATCTCACTCTGGTTTACCTACGAGATTCGGTAGTAACTTGATCTGAAGTTACATGATCATCATCATTAGCTTCCTCACTAATTGGTGTAGTAGTCACAGGAACAGATTTCTGTGATGAACTATTTTCCAATAAGGGAGAAGGTACAATTACCTTATCAAGTTTTCTACTTTCCTCCCACTCACTTCTTTCGAGAGAAACTCCTTCTCTAGAAAGGATCCATTCTTAGCAACGAATGTCTTGCCTTCGGATCTGTGATAGAAGGTGTACCCAACTGTCTCCTTTGGGTATCCTATGAAGACATATTTCTCCGATTTGAGTTTGAGCTTATCGAGATGAAACCTTTTCACATAAGCATCGCAACTCCAAACTTTAAGAAACGACAGCTTAGGTTTCTTGCCAAACCATAGTTCACACGGTGTCGTCTCAACGGATTTAGATGGTGCCCTATTTAACGTGAATGCAGTTGTCTCTAATGCATAACCCCAAAACGACAGTGGTAGATCGGTAAGAGACATCATAGATTGCACTATATCCAATAAAGTACGGTTATGACGTTCGGACACACCATTATGCTATGGTGTTCCATGTGGCATGAGTTTGTGAAACTATTCCACATTGTTTTAATTGAAGAACAAACTCGTAACTCAAATATTTGTCTCCGCGATCAGATCGTAGAAACTTTATTTTCTTGTCATGATGATTTTCCACTTCACTCTGAAATTCTTTGAACTTTTCAAATGTTTCAGACTTATTTTTCATCAAGTAGATATACCCATATCTGCTCAAATCATCTGTGAAGTTCAGAAAATAACGATACTTGCCATGAGCCTTAACACTCATCGGACCACATACATCAGTATGTATTATTTCCAATAAGTCAGTTGCTTGCTCCGGAGAACGGAGTCTTAGTCATCTTGCCCATGAGGCATGGTTCGCAAGCATCAAGTGATTCATAATCAAGTGATTCCAAAATCACATCAGCATGGAGTTTCTTCATGCGCTTTACACCAATATGACCTAAACGGCAGTGCCACAAATAAGTTGCACTATCATTATTAACTTTGCATCTTTTGGTTTTAATATTATGATTATGTGTATCACTACGATCTAGATCCAACAAACTATTTTCATTGGGTGTGTAACCATATAAGGTTTTATTCATGTAAACAGAACAACAATTTATTCTCTTACTTAAATGAATAACAGTATTACAATAAACATGATCAAATCATATTCATGCTCAACGCAAACACCAAATAACACTTATTCAGGTTCAACACTAATCCCGAAAGTACAGGGAGTGTGCGATGATGATCATATCAATCTTGGAACCACTTCCAACACACATCGTCACTTCACCCTTAACTAGTCTTTATTCTGCAACTCCCGTTTCGAGTTACTAATCTTAGCAACTGAACTAGTATCAAATACTGAGGGGTTGCTATAAACACTAGTAAAGTACACATCAATAACATGTATATCAAATATACTTATGTTCACTTTGCCATCCTTCTTATCTGCCAATCACTTGGGGTAGTTCCGCTTCCAGTGACCAGTCCCTTTGCAGTAGAAGCACTTTGTCTCAGGCTTAGGATCAGACTTGGGTTTCTTCACTTGAGCAGCAACCAGCTTGTTGTTCTTTTTGAAGTTCCCCTTCTTCCCTCTGCCCTTTTCTTGAAACTAGTGGTCTTGTCTACCATCAACACTTGATGTTTTCTCGATTTCTACCTTCATCAATTTCCGCATTACGAAGAGCTTGGGAATCGTTTCCGTTATGCCTTGCATATCATAGTTCATCACGAAGTTCTACTAACTTGGTGATGGTGACTAGAGAATTCTGTCAATCACTATCTTATCTGGAAGATTAACTCCCACTTGATTCAAGCGATTGTAGTACTCAGACAATCTGGGCACATGCTCACTAGTTGAGCGATTCTCCTCCATCTTTTAGCTATAGAACTTGTTGGAGACTTCATATCTCTCAACTCGGGTATTTGCTTGAAATATTAACTTCAACTCCTGGAACATCTCATATGTTCCATGACGTTCAAAACGTCTTTGAAGTCCCGATTTTAAGCCATTAAGCATGCTGCACTAAACTATCAAGTAGTCATCATATTGAGCTAGCCAAACGTTCATAACGTCTGCATCTGCTCCTGCAATAGGTCCGTCCCCTAGCGGTACATCAAGGACATAATTCTTCTGTGCAGCAATGAGGATAAACCTCAGATCACGGATCCAATCCGCATCATTGCTACTAACATCTTTCAACACAATTTTCTCTAGGAACATATCAAAATAAACACAGGGAAGCAACAACGCGAGCTATTGATCTACAACATAATTTGCAAAATACTACCATGACTAAGTTCATGATAAATTTAAGTTCAATTAATCATATTACTTAAGAACTCCCACTTAGATAGACATCCCTCTAATCCTCTAAGTGATCATGTGATCCAAATCAACTAAACCATGTCCGATCATCACGTGAGATGGAGCAGTTTCATTGGTGAACATCACTATGTTGATCATATCTACTATATGATTCACGCTCGACCTTTCGGTCTCCGTGTTCCGAGGCTATATCTGTATATGCTTTGCTCGTCAAGTATAACCTGAGTATTCCGCGTGTGCAACTGTTTTGCACTCATTGTATTTGAACATAGAGCCTATCACACCCGATCATCACGTGGTGTCTCAGCACAAAGAACTTTTGCAACGGTGCATACTCAGGGACAACACTTCTTGATAATTAGTGAGAGATCATCTTAATGTGCTACCGTCAAACTAAGCAAAATAAGATGTATAAAAGATAAACATCATATGCAATCAAAATATGTGACATGATATGGCCATCATCATCTTGCGCCTTTGATTTCCATCTCCAAAGTACTGTTATGATCTCTATCGTCACTGGCATGACACCATGATCTCCATCATCTTGATCAATATCAATGTGTCGTCACGTGGTCGTCTCACCAACAATTGCTCTTGCAACCATTGCTATCGCATAGCGATAAAGTAAAGCAGTTATAGGGTTCTTGCATCTTATGCAATAGAGAGACAACCATAAGGATTTTGCCAGTTGCCGATAACTTCAACAAAACATGATCATCTCATACAACAACTTATATCTCATCACGTCTTGACCATATCACATCACAACATGCCCTGCAAAAACAAGTTAGACATCCTCTACTTTGTTGTTGCAAGTTTTACGTGGCTGCTAAGGCCTTAGCAAGAACCGTTCTTACCTACGCATCAAAACCACAATGATAGTTTGTCAAGTTGGTGCTGTTTTAACCTTCGCAAGGACCGGGCGTAGCCACACTCGGTTTAACTAAAGTTGGAGAAAATGACACCCGCCAGCCACTTGTGTGCAAAGCACATCGGTAGAACCAGTCTCGCATAAGCGTACGCGTAATGTCGGTCTGGGCCGCTTCATCCAACAATACCGCCGAACCAAAGTATGACATGCTGGTAAGCAGTATGACTTATATCGCCCACAACTCACTTGTGTTCTACTCGTGTATATAACATCAAACCACAAAACCTAGGCTCAGATGCCACTGTTGGGGAACGTAGTAATTTCAAAAAAAAATCCTACGCACACGCAAGATCATGGTGATGCATAGCAACGAGAGGGGAGAGTGTTGTCTACGTACCCTCGTAGACTGAAGCAGAAGCGTTGACGCAACATAGAGGAAGTAGTCGTATGTCTTCCCGATCCGACCGATCCAAGCACCATTACTCCAGCACCTCCGAGTTCTTGGCACACGTTCAGCTCGATGACGATCCCCGGGCTCCGATCCAGCAAAGCGTCGGGGAGGAGTTCTGTCAGCACGACGGCGTGGTGACGATCTTGATGTTCTACCGTCGCAGGGCTTCGCCTAAGCACTGCAACAATATGACCGAGGTGGAATATGGTGGAGGGGGGCACCGCACACGGCTAAGGAACAATCACGAAGATCAACTTGTGTGTCTATGGGTGCCCCCTTGCCCCCGTATATAAAGGAGACAAGGGGGGTGCGGCCGGCCCTAGTAGGAGGTGCGCAGGAGGAGTCCTACTCCTACTGGGAGTAGGACTCCTCTCCCTTTCCTTGTCCAAGTAGGAGAGGGGGAAGGAAGGGAGATAGGAGAGGAAGGAAAGGGGGGGGGCGCCGCCCCTCCCTCCTTGTCCAATTCGGACTAGGGGGAGAGGGGGCGCGCGGCCTGCCTTGGCTACCTTTCCTCTTCTCCACTTTAGGCCCATGAGGCCCATTAACCCCCCGGGGGGTTCCGGTAGCCCCCCGGTTCTCCGGCTTTATCCGAAACTTCCCCGGAACACTTCTGGTGTCCGAATATAGCCGTCCAATATATCAATCTTTATGTCTCAACCATTTCGAGACTCCTCGTCATGTCCGTGATCACATCCGGGACTCCGAACAACCTTCGGTACATCAAAATACATAAACTCATAATGAAACTATCATCGTAACTTTAAGCGTGCGGACCCTACGGTTCAAGAACAATGTAGACATGACCGAGACACGTCTCCGGTCAATAACCAACAGCGGGACCTGGATGCCCATATTGCCTCCTACATATTCTACGAAGATCTTTATCGGTCAGACCGCATAACAACATACGTTGTTCCCTTTGTCATCGGTATGTTACTTGCCCGAGATTCGGTCGTCGGTATCCAATACCTAGTTCAATCTCGTTACCGGCAAGTCTCTTTACTTGTTCCGTAATGCATCATCCCGCAACTAACTCATTAGTTGCAATGCTTGCAAGGCTTAAGTGATGTGCATTACCGAGAGGGCCCAGAGATACCTCTCCGACGATCGGAGTGACAAATCCTAATCTCGAAATACGTCAACCCAACATGTACCTTTGGAGACACCTGTAGAGCACCTTTATAATCACCCAGTTACGTTGTGACGTTTGGTAGCACACAAAGTGTTCCTCCGGCACATGGGAGTTACATAATCTCATAGTCATAGGAACATGTATAAGTCATGAAGAAAGCAATAGCAACATACTAAATGATCGGGTGCTAAGCCAGTGGAATGGGTCATGTCAATCACATCATTCTCCTAATGATGTGATCCTGTTAATCAAATAACAACTCATGTCTATGGCTAGGAAACATAACCATCTTCGATTAACGAGCTGGTCTAGTAGAGGCATACTAATGACATTATGTTTGTACATGTATTATGTTTCCGGTTAATACAATTCTAGCATGAATAATAAACATTTATCATGATATAAGGAAATAAATAATAACTTTATTATTGCCTCTAGGGCATATTTCCTTCAGCTAGGTGTGCCCTAACGCGGTACGAGGTGGTACCGGTGTAGGGGGAAAACATCCGGGAAAGTATTCCCGGTGTTTCGCGTTTTCAGACAGATGAACCGGAGGGGAAAAGTTGCATGTTCCCTATGCTAGGTATGTGTGGCAGACGAACGGGCTGCGTATCCGGATTCGTCTCGTCGTTCTGAGCAACTTTCATGTACAAAGTTTTTCCATCCGAGCTATGGTTTAATTTCTATGAATTTCACAAGATTTAAACAGTTATTTGGAATCCCTAAAATTGGCTAAGTCTGAGGATTGCTCAGTTTTTGAACATTACTTAGCTGTTTTCCAAAGGCTATAACTATTGTTCTGCCCATCCTATGGATTAGTGTCTTATACCAATCTTGATCAATTTTTTGTGATCTACATGATGGTATCAATTGCATCTTTGCCAGATCCCTGTATCCCATTTATTTTCTGCTCTAAATTAGCTACCACAATAACTTCATTTCAGTCTTTTCTGTTAATTGAACATTGACTTTTGTCATTTTCTCAGGAATTAATCTAGGCGACTTTTGGATTTGGTCCAATGGAAAGAATTGAACTCTGTCAAGTGTGCTACACGCCCATATAAATATTTCTCATAATAAAATTTGTTTTGCTGTTGTTTTGCAGCTAAACAGAAGGCTAATCAGCGTTATTGCAGCAAAGCTAGACAGCGCTACAGTGAAGTTCAGTTCAGCATAGCAGCGGCAGCGCAAAACGGCAGTAGCAGCAACGCTGCACGGCGACGAGGGGCTGCGAGCGCGGGGCGAGGCTTACACCCAAGGCGCGCACTAGGCGGCCAGGGTGCTGTCCAGTGGCGGTGGCAAGGTCATGGCGGGGCGTGCGTGCGCAGCAGCAGCGGTCTAAGGCGCGCGAGAGCACAAGGGGCGAACGGGCGCACATGCACGTGGGCATGGCAGAGGACGGCCACTGCGCTGGTCAGCGAGGAGCGGCAGGGTGGACTCGACCAGTGCTGGCACGACACACAGGCGAGTAGCAGCAAGCGAGCGGAGCAGCAGACAACAGCGACAGTAGGGCAGCGACGGCAGAAGACACGATGCGCGGCAAAGCATGATGCAGCGCGGGTGTTGGCGCGGGCGAGCGCGCGTAGGGCGGCCAAGGTTGCGACCGGATGCGACCAGAGGCGAGGGAGCGCGGGGCTGAGCGGTGGCGCCGGCGCGGTCGGCGGCAGCGCAGCAGGCGGTGAAAGGCGGCAGCAGCAATGCAGGTGGATTCGGGCCGGAGCCGGGCGACGAGAGCCTGCCCGCCTGGGAGGGCGCTACAGGGCAGCAGGCGAAAAAAGGGGGGGCATGGCTGGCACCGGCAGGTAGTCACGGGTGCAGCGGGCAGGGGCCAGGGAACAGAGCTTCAAGCGAGGCGGCGCTGCAGACGGGAGGGGTCAGATGGGGAATCGAGGGGAGCTCATGTCGTGGCTGTAGAGGTGCAAAGCGGGCCCGGGAGAGGCTCGGTGGTGTCCGGGAGCAGCAGACGACGTTGGATTTGACGGGAAGGTCCGGCGGCCGAAGAGGAAGAAGAGGTTGGTCCGCTCGACTTGGCGTATTCCAGCTCGAAGTAGTGGTCGTAGAGGAGGAAGAGGAGGCCGGCGAAGTCCGTGGACAGGGCTTCAGGCGTCGGGGAGGACGATGGTCGCGGAATCGACGACGTGCGCGGTGATGGCGGCGTCGACGCTTCACGGATGAGTTCCCGAGCAAGAGGAAGAATGAGAGGGGGGAGTGAGGTGCTAGGGTTCGTCTGTGGGGCGATGGGAATGGTTAAGTAGGCATCCACGGGGGACGGATGGCCGGCACGTGGCCAGGCGCGGCCGCGGCGCCATGGATGGCCGTCACGCCTCTGTTCAATGAACAGAGGAAGGGGACAAGGAGGATCTGGGTTGGGCCTGCACTGTTGACTTAAGGCCCAGTCCAACAGGTAAACTTGCACTTACTTCTCATCTTATAATTTTCTGTTTTTATTTATTTATAGCCACTGATTTCTAATTTACAGAGTGTCCAAATGATTTTTACTAAATATAAAACTTAGTAGATAAATTCTTTGGAATATTCTGAGGTTGCTCGAAAAGTTTGAGGCCAACTGGAAAAGTTTATAATTATGGTAGCATTTAATTGGACCACTTTAAATGTTGTTGGTGCATTCTATAATTAGATAGGGGCATTTTAGAAATTCTCTCAAGCGGGGTTTCTTCATGAAAATTATCAATGGATTATTTTAACTATAAGAACATTTTAGTTTTAATGTTTCAAAAACTTTTGATGTTTGCCATCAACTCAAATTTAAAGTTGGATCGGTTTCGAACTAACGCGAGATTAGCAACAGTAACCGAGGTGACGTGGCATCATTAGCTGAGGTTTACTGTAGCTTAATTATCCGGGCGTCACAATTCTCCTTCACTACAAGAAATCTCATCCCGAGATTTAAGAGGGGAGTAAGGGGGAAGGTTCTGGTTACGATATTCTAACAAATCTTCTCGAAGAAGTTAATACCTTTCATTGATGTCTTCAATTCTTTATTCCAATGCATCATGATGAAGTTGTCTTACTTTGGGAACTCCAATGTACTTACGAATAGGTAAGGGGCAGCTCGGCTACGACAGAATGCTTTTGAGGGAAACAATCTGTGGTTAACCTATGAAATGAATATAATATTATCTCTCAAGTTGAACATATAAAATACATCGAGAGTAAGGTACACAATAAGAGGTTCCAAGCGGATAGATAATTGCTCGAAGTCTAAACCAGAGTGAGAAGGGGTTCAGAGCAGTGGGAGTAAGTATTGCATCTAACACCATAATAGAGCACTAGGAAAGTGGCCCGTGAATTAAATATGAAGCCAAGCGTGGGGAAAAACCATGAGAAACAGGGTTGTACAGGAGAGTCAGGTTTCGATCATGTGGAACTGTGGGTTATGGGCCCACCATGTGGGATAAAGGTGGAAAGGGCGGTGACTTCTTGCACGATCATGTAAGTAAGGCATGTCAGAGGATAGCCTATCTGTTATGTCGGCGTCAACATCGGTACCAAGGGCGAGGGACGAAGAGAACCATTTTCCTGCTCGTTGAACGAGGCGGACCATTAGGCAAAGTCCTCGTCCATCTGTGGTTACCGGAATGTCATCAACAATAGTAACAGGGTCTTACCGACAAAGTGGTACAACGAGGTGTTTACATAAGCAGGGATATATTACTGCTTATATAATATAGATCACAAGAAGGTTTAAACAAACCAATGGAAAGGAAAACGTGTTTAAACACATATTTCAAGGGTATATCCTTCCCAAGGACAAGCAGAGCATGATATCCATGACAGGATATAATGTAGAAAACTCTTTAGTTAAGGTGAGAGAAATTTCATGAGATCACCCATACAATGGTGTTTGGATAATTAAGCAAGAAACATTTAGCATTGGGCTTCAAATGTTCTTTGTTGAAAATTGGAGTACCATAGACATGCTTCAAGATAGCGTTGACATGGTCACTGGGTCGAGATCAGACTTTGGATACACGAAGGATCCATAAGGAACAACTTGTAGAATAAGTCTTACAATTTCCTCATGGAAGAATGGATAACCTTGCCGAAAAGGAATCTATAACAATAGGTCCTCCGGCCAGGTGTGCTAGGCATGACATCATCTTATCAGGTCATATAAAGAACAATGTTATAACTCTTGGAAATATGTTTCAACCATCATATCTGACCGAGGTTCAGATCTGATTGGTGTTAGGATACCTCTGACTTAGGATGCCAGAGAAGAAAAGGTGCAACCAAATTGACTAGATGATAATGTAAGATTCTCGGGAAATGTAATATGGAAGCGAGTCCCGAAACAAGAGTTCATCATTAAAACCAAGGAGAGGATGAAGAGGTGGCTGATGAACTCAGCGACAATTCATTGAGATTTTCAAAAGATGGATTTCCACATTTATGTGAACAAGGAGATAACATTTGTCGGATCAAATGATATACGTATGTATGCTCGAGGAAAACATACACAATTAAGCATTGGTTGAAAAGTGCACCCAAAATATGGTCTTAGGTAGCATGATCAATGTTAGAAAGGTAATTCGATAACCAATGGTCTAAGAATGAAATAATGACCATTAACTTCAAAGCAATAGAGTTGCTAGAAGTTTAAAGTCGCACATCATAGTTTAATTGTCGGTTTTCCGGTTAGAAACAACATGGGGACCAAGGAATGAACGGATATGGTAAGAAGTATCACTTGTATCAAGATCTCTTAAGAGGTGGTGAAATTCTCACGATATTCTTGACATAAAAGATGGTAATACTCCAAGGTAAGGAAGAACAAATGATGGGTAGCAAGGAACTCAAGGTATAACACAAAACACGAACAAGTTTGTGTTGGAGGGAAGGCAATAAGGTTGTCGATGATAACACAAATCATCAAGGGCAAGGATAGTATTTCCCATCATGAATTCAATTGATATCCTGGAAGGGCTCAGAATGCTGATGATGATCACGACACATTAGTCGAGGGTTTCAAGATGTAATCGCTCGACGATGACATCAAGTCAAAGGAATGGTGAAGCGAAAGGTTATTGGAACCAAGGGTACGTCACAAACTCTAAACCAAGCTCGATGTTCAAGGCAAAATGATATGATGAGGAAGATCGTTGTAAGCTTAGTTCATCGTCAAAAATTATGCTCCGGGAATAAGGACCAGGTAGCATGGTTAAAAATTATCACTATGATGATAGTCGATCAGGCTAGGATTGACATGCTTGAGTACAAACTCGCGAGTAAAGGAGATTACTAAGAGTTGTTTAAACATGGTGTGGACCCGATTTAGTTATCGGTGTCCTCGAGTGACTAACAACTCGGAACCAGGAAACATTGGAATCGGTGAGGAATAATACTTGATGAAGGCTCATAATAAGCAACATGGTTCGGTGATATTATCGAGATACCAGAGGGTAATATGTGGAGGTAGAGAGTTTTCATATTGTATAACTTTAATATTGTAGACGCTGATATTTCGTTGTCATATAAATTTGGTCAAAGTCGATGGACTTGAGATAAATCCCACTATATATGCTGAGTAAAAAGGACACGAGGGAATAGTGTTTTTGGATGCGTGTGTTCATCTGATATCGTGAATGACAAGTGTATTGATATATAAAAGACAAGTACTTTAACTTGTCCGAGAAAAGGAATCAAGGAATATCAATATGGCTGAAACCATAGTTGCAAGGGATCCAATTCAAAGACACCAAAAGAATTATCCAACTGATAAAAAGTTTTGCAAGAAGCTTCCATGATAAGTTCCTTATCGGGTCCATGGGCATGAACACTAAGTTCAAGGTCGACTCCCACTTGTTCAACGCAAACCTTTCATTCACCTCTCGTATTTTGAAAATGACATTAGTTGTTGAAAGTTTTTACCTGGTGCAATACCAGATACGTAAGACCCGTGAAATCTTTCGGGTTCACGCGGATTAGGGAAGGCGTAGGTTCAACCCATCAAGGCATCTTAGGAACATATACCACAAACTTCGGAGTAAATAATACAAGCTCGAAAGTAGAGCATGGTTCACAAAGCAGAGGATACCATTTACCAAAGGCATTATATACCCATGGAAAGGCTCACGAGGTTATTCAATATGAAAGACACTGTCGGATAAAATCCAACAAAGGAACCGATGGTCCTCAAGGGATCTGATGTGAGCATCGATACTCAACCAGAGGAAGAAGAATGCAAGAAGATCTGATTATAGAAACAACTGACTAATTGAAAGCTCAAATGCAAAAGAATTATGATTTCCAAATAAAGGGATCAGAAGCAACGCTCTGATCAAGGATGGATAAGTTGAGTAGGCTTAGGGGTACAATCGATGGCAATTTGATTGATCGAGATCGAGCTCATGTTTAAAATGACGTATGAGTCGGAAGGATGAATTCTAAGATCTGATTGAGGATTGCAAGCATTCGCCACTTATTGAATCAGTGGACTCAAAATGATAGTGACAAAGGATGCCAATAAGATTACTATACTTATGGGGTTAACCATGATGCAAGCAAGCAAGAATTTCAAGAGTAATAAGCTGCTAAGGAATTCGGAAGATCGAATATTATTTCGAAGGCCTTAGTGAAACACATGAACAACTGGAGTTGAACAGATACTCGATAAGAGCGAGAATTATCCGTAGGGGTATTCAGGTGGCAAAGAACTGCAAGGCAGTAGGCACAAAGTATTCTCGGAACAATAGAGAGAATTTCGGTGTATCTTGTATTAACAAGATCAACATGGGATGAATGTATGAACGACAAATGTAGGTAGTTATCCATAAGGATACATCAGTGGTAGGGAATTGTAAAAGCGATGGCACATAGTCTCAAGAGATCATCGTAGGGTGTCTTCGGAATCTTCTGGTGAAACAAGCGATCGTTTGGACCGAGGGGCTCTCCGGGAGAAAGTATTTATGAGAACCTAGAGTTGGAGTTAGTAAAATTGTTTAACCCGAATAGAAGAGATGTTAGAGTCCCAGAATATAGTTCGAGGAATAAAAGATCCTAATACCACCCAAATGGCGACGTGGGCCCGTAAGGCACACAACCATGTTAGTAAAAAGTTTTGTAATGTCTAGACTCGACTTCGGCCAAGGAGTGTGGAAGGGGGATTCCTACAGGCAGTCGGCTCTGATACCAACTTGTGACGCCCTCGATTTGACCGTACACTAATCACACACGCAAACGTGTACGATCAAGATCAGGGACTCACGGGAAGATATCACAACACAACTCTACAAATAAAATAAGTCATGCAAGCATCATATTAGAAGCCAGGGGCCTCGAAGGCTCAAATACGAGAGCTCGTTCATAGACGAGTCAGTGGAAGCAACAATATCTGAGTACAAACATAAGTTAATACAATTCTAGCATGAATAATAAACATTTATCATGATATAAGGAAATAAATAATAACTTTATTATTGCCTCTAGGGCATATTTCCTTCAGCTAGGTGTGCCCTAACGCGGTACGAGGTGGTACCGGTGTAGGGGGAAAACATCCGGGAAAGTATTCCCGGTGTTTCGCGTTTTCAGACAGATGAACTGGAGGGGAAAAGTTGCATGTTCTCTATGCTAGGTATGTGTGGCAGACGAACGGGCTGCGTATCCGGATTCGTCTCGTTGTTCTGAGCAACTTTCATGTACAAAGTTTTTCCATCCGAGCTATGGTTTAATTTCTATGAATTTCACAAGATTTAAACAGTTATTTGGAATCCCTAAAATTGGCTAAGTCTGAGGATTGCTCAGTTTTTGAACATTACTTAGCTGTTTTCCAAAGGCTATAACTATTGTTCTGCCCATCCTATGGATTAGTGTCTTATACCAATCTTGATCAATTTTCTGTGATCTACATGATGGTATCAATTGCATCTTTGCCAGATCCCTGTATCTCATTTATTTTCTGCTCTAAATTAGCTACCACAATAACTTCATTTCAGTCTTTTCTGTTAATTGAACATTGACTTTTGTCATTTTCTTAGGAATTAATCTAGGCGACTTTTGGATTTGGTCCAATGGAAAGAATTGAACTCTGTCAAGTGTGCTACACGCCCATATAAATATTTCTCATAATAAAATTTGTTTTGCTGTTGTTTTGCACCTAAACAGAAGGCTAATCAGTGTTATTGCAGCAAAGCTAGCCAGTGCTACAGTGAAGTTCAGTTCAGCGTAGCAGCGGCAGCGCAAAACGGCAATAGCAGCAACGCTGCGCGGCGACGAGGGGCTGCGAGCGCGGGGCGAGGCTTAAACCCAAGGCGCGCACTAGGCGGCTAGGGCGCTGTCCAGTGGCGGTGGCAAGGTCATGGCGGGGCATGCGTGCGCGGCAGCAGCGGTCTAATGCGCGCGAGAGCACAAGGGGCGAACGGGCGCACATGCGCGTGGGCATGGCAGAGGACGGCCACTTCGCTGGTCAGCGAGGAGCGGCAGGGTGGACTCGACCAGTGCTGGCACGACGCACAGGCGAGTAGCAGCAAGCGAGCGGAGCAGCAGACAACAGCGACAGTAGGGCAGCGGCGGCAGAAGACACGATGCGCGGCAAAGCATGATGCAGCGCGGGTGTTGGCGCGGGCGAGCGCGCGTAGGGCGGCCAAGGTCGCGACCGGACGCGACCAGAGGCGAGGGAGCGCGGGGCTGAGCGGTGGCGCCGGCGCGGTCGGTGGCAGCGCAGCAGGCGGTGAAAGGCGGCAACAGCAATGCAGGTGGATTCGGGCCGGAGGCGGGCGACGAGCGCCTGCCCGCCTGGGAGGGCGCTACAGGGCAGCAGGCGAAAAAAGGGGGGGGCATGGCTGGCACCGGCAGGTAGTCGTGGGTGCAGCGGGCAGGGGCCAGGGAACAGAGCTTCAAGCGAGGCGGCGCTGCAGACGGGAGGGGTCAGATGGGGAATCGAGGGGAGCTCACGTCGTGGCTGTAGAGGTGCAAAGCGGGCCCGGGAGAGGCTCGGTGGTGTCCGGGAGCAGCAGACAACTCCGGATTTGACGGGAAGGTCCGGCGGCCGAAGAGGAAGAAGAGGTTGGTCCGCTCGACTTGGCGCATTCCAGCTCGAAGTAGTGGTCGTAGAGGAGGAAGAGGAGGCCGACCGAGTCCGTGGACAAGGCTTCAGGCGCCGGGGAGGACGATGGTCGCGGAATCGACGACGTGCGCGGTGATGGCAGCGTTGACGCTTCACGGATGAGTTCCCGAGCAAGAGGAAGAATGAGAGGGGGAGTGAGGTGCTAGGGTTCGTCTGTGGGGCGATGGGGATGGTTAAGTAGGCATCCACGTGGGATGGATGGCCGGCACGTGGCCAGGAGCAGCCACGGCGCCATGGATGGCCGCCACGCCTGTATTCAATGAACAGAGGAAGGGGACAAGGAGGATTTGGGCTGGGCCTGTACTGTTGACTTAAGGCCCAGTCCAACAGGTAAACTTCCACTTACTTCTCATCTTATAATTTTTTGTTTTTATTTATTTATAGCCATTGTTTTCTAATTCAAAGAGTGTCCAAACGATTTTTACTAAATATAAAACTTAGTACAAAAATTCTTTGGAATATTCTGAGGTTGCTCGAAAAGTTTGAGGCCAACTGGAAAAGTTTATAATTATGGTAGCATTTAATTGGATCACTTTAAATGTTGTTGGCACATTCTATAATTAGATAGGGGCATTTTAGAAATTCTCTCAAGCGGGGTTTCTTCATGAAAATTATCAATGGATTATTTTAACTAGTAGGAATATTTTAGTTTTAATGTTTCGAAAACTTTTGATGTTTGCCATCAACTCAAATTTAAAGTTGGATCGGTTTCGAACTAATGCGAGATTAGCAACAGTAACCGAGGTGACGTGGCATCATTAGCAGAGGTTTACTGTAGCTAAATTATTCGGGCGTCACAGCTACGTGACGTGGGCCGGACAGATGGTCCGTGAAAATACAAGATAGAAGGCCTTCCCTCGTCTGGATGGGACTTTCCTTGACATGGACGGCAAGCTTAGCGTGCGGATATGAAGATTCCTTTCTCTTCAAACCGACTTTGTACAACCCTAGTCCCCTCCGGTGTCTATAAAAACTGGAGGGTTTAGTCTGTAGAGGCAATGACAATCATAATCACATAGTCTAGACATCTAGGGTTTAGCCATCACGATCTCGTGGTAGATCAACTCTTGTAACCCCTATACTCATCAAAGTCAATCAAGCAGGACGTAGGGTATTACCTCCATCAAGAGGGCCCGCACCTGGATAAACATCGTGTCCCTTGTCTCCTGTTACCATCGATCCTCAGACGCATAGTTCGGGACCCCCCTACCCGAGATCTGCCGATTTTGACACCGACATTGGTGCTTTCGTTGAGAGTTCCACTGTGCCGTCGTCGAAAGGCTCGATGGCTCCATCAATCATCTACAACAACGCTGTCGCGAAGGAGCTTTTCCTCCCCGGCCAGATCTTTGTATTCGGCGGCTTCACACTACAGGCTAACTCGTTTGGCCATCTGGAGTAGATCGACAGCTACACCCCTGTTCACCAGATCAGTTTTGGAAATTTGAACTATGTCGCGGATATCTGAGGAGACTTGATCTTCCAAGGGTTCACGGCCTCAACCACTGCTCCGGCCTTAGATCCGGAGCGGGTCATCAGGTCCGAAGATGGGAGTCTAGAGCCCGCCAGACTCTCTACGGCCTTAGAGCTCAACACCGGAAAACCAGATAGAGTAGCGTCTCCGGCAATCATTGCAAAGCCGGACTCTTCTTCGAACACTAATGCCGAACCCTGGAGACCCGTGTCATATGAGCTCGGCCCAGAAACTTCCGGCCCTGTCCAAACCCCGCTCTTAAATGAGACTTTGGACCTAATGCAATCCCTCGTCATCACAGAGGAACCGCTTTTGAATCATGCCCAGTCCGGACTAGGGGCTGGAAATAGGGAATTTCACTTCCCACCCACCACCCACTTCATAGCCACTTTCGAGGACCTAAATGACATGCTTGATTACGCCTCCGAAGACATCGACGGTATGGACAAAGATGTCGGAGAGGAGCCGGCCCAAAACCCTTCGGTCACCAAACGTTGGACGGCCACCTCCTCGTATGACGTATACATGGTGGATACACCAAAAGACGACGACGACGATGATGAGAAAAACCCAGTCGAGG
Organism: Triticum monococcum; assembly: GCA_034509565.1. Classification (NCBI taxonomy): domain Eukaryota; kingdom Viridiplantae; phylum Streptophyta; class Magnoliopsida; order Poales; family Poaceae; genus Triticum; species Triticum monococcum. Next base: position 496,042,780 of record CM067845.1, on the reverse strand, counting down.
ACGAACCTCCTGAGATACCGCCGAAACGTCGACGTCAGCGACAACAATAGCAATACCGGCACCGAAGACAATGATACTCCGGAGAACGCCGAAGACCAAGAAGACCCCATCGAACCAACATCCGAACAGGATGATCGGGAGGATGGGCAAGTTGACCCTGACGAACAAACAGGGAACAACGACTCATAGGACAACAACTATCTGCCACTCTTCGAAGATGACGTAAGCCTCGGCGACGAAGATTTTATCATGCCAGATGAACCCCTCGAACAAGAGCGCTTCAAGCGTCGGCTAATAGCCACGGCTAGAAGCCTAAAAAAACAACAGAAGCTTCAAGCTGACCAAGACCTGCTCAACGATAAATGGACTAATGTCCTGGCAGCCAAAGTATACGGCCTCAAGAAACCAAAAAAGAGTTACCCAAAGCACAAGCTGCTACCCCAATTCGACGTTGAGGCGTTGGAGCCCATACCACCCGTGCGTAATGCAGCTCACGGACCCGATAGACCACCACGTGGCCGGGACTGAATGACAACTCAAGCCAAACACCAGCCCGCACCACCTCGCCGAAAAAGCTTGAGGACATGAAATCTGAGATAGGATACATGTATAAGAACAAAGTATGAACTTTGGTGGACTTGCCCGATGATCGGCAAGCTATTGAGAGTAAATGGATCTTCAAGAAGAATGCATACACTGATGGTAAATGTCACCATCTATAAAGCTCGACTTGTCACGGAAGGTTTTCGACAAGTTCAAGGGGTTGGCAACGATGAGACCTTCTCACCCGTAGCGATGCTTAAGTCATTCTGAATCATGTTAGCAATTGTCGCATTTTATAATTATGAAATTTGGCAAATGTACGTCAAAATTGCATTCCTTAATGGATTTCTTAAATAAGAGTTGTATATGATGCAACCAGAAGGTTTTGTCAATCCAAAAGGTGCTGACAAAGTGTGCAAGCTCCAGCGATTCATCTATGGACTGGTGCAAGCATCCTAGAGTTGGAATATACGCTTTGATGAGGTGATCAAAGCATATGGTTTTATGCAGACTTATGATGAAGCCTGTATTTACAAGAAAGTGAGTGGGAGCTCTGTAGCATTTCTGATATTATATGTGGGTGACATATTATCGATTGGAAATGATACTTGAATAAGAATTTTTCAATGAAAGACCTCGATGAAGCTACTTATATATTGGGCATCAAGATCGCTTAATAGGACTTTCACAAAGCGCATACCTTGACAAGATTTTAAAGAAGTTCAAAATGGACCAGTCAAAGAAAGGGTTCTTATTCAAAGATGTGAAGTTGAGTAAGACTCAAAAATGGACGTGAAGTTGAGTACTGAGTTCAAAGATGTGAAGTTTAGTAAGACTCAAAACCCGACCACGACAGAAGATAGAGAGAGAATGAAAGTCATTCCCTATGCCTCATGTTGGGGAACATAGTATTTTAAAAAAATCCTACGCACATGCAGGATCATGGTGATGCATTGCAACGAGAGGGGAGAGTGTCGTCCACGTACCCTCGTAGACTGTTAAGCAGAAGCATTATGACAACGCGGTTGATGTAGTCGTACGTCTTCATGATCGACTGATCCTCAGTACCGAATGTACGGCACCTCCGAGTTCTGCACACGTTCAACTCGATGACGTCCCGCGAGCTCCGATCCAGCAAAGCTTCATGGGAGAGTTTTGTCAGCACGACGGCGTGGTCACGGTGATGATGATGCTACCGAGGCAGGGCTTCACCTAAGCACCGCTACGATATAATCGAGGTGGATTATGGTGGAGGGGGGCACCGCACACGGCTAAGAGATCAAAGATCAACTTGTGTGTTCTAGGGTGCCCCCTGCCCCCGTATATAAAGGAGCAAGGGGAGGAGGCCGGCGACCTCATAGGGTGCGCCCCAAGGGGGGAATCCTACTCCTACTAGGAGTAGGTCCCCCCTTTCCTAGTCCAACTAGGAGGGGAAGGAAAGAGGAGGGGAGGAGAAGGAAAGAGGGGGCCGGCCCCCAAAGCCCTAAACCAATTCGTTTTGGGCCTAGGGGGGGCGCACCCCACACTTCCTTGCTGCCCTCTATTTCCACTAAAGCCCACGAAGGCCCATTGACCCTCCCGGTGAATTCCCGTAACTCTCCGGTACTCCGAAAAATACCCGAATCACTCGGAACCTTTCCGGTGTCCGAATATAGTCGTCCAATATATCGATCTTTACGTCTCGACCATTTCGAGACTCCTCGTCATGTCACCGATCTCATCCAGGACTCCGAACTACCTTCGGTACATCAAAACACATAAACTCATAATACAAATCGTCACCGAACGTTAAGCGTGCGGACCCTACTGGTTCAAGAACTATGTAGACATGACCGAGGCACATCTCCGGTCAATAACCAATAGCAGAACCTGGATGCTCATATTGGCTCCTACATATTCTACGAAGATCTTTATCGGTCAAACCGCATAACAACATACGTTGTTCCCTTTGTCATTGGTATGTTACTTGCCCGAGATTCGATCGTCGGTATCTCAATACCTAGTTCAATCTCGTTACCGGCAAGTATCTTTACTCGTTACATAATACATCATCCCGCAACTAACTCATTAGTTACAATGCTTGCAAGGCTTATACTGATGTGTATTACCGAGTGGGCCCAGAGATACCTCTCCGATGATCGGAGTGACAAATCCTAATCTCGAAATACGCCAACTCAACAAGTACCATCAGAGACACCTGTAGAGCACCTTTATAATCACCCAGTTACGTTGTGACGTTTGGTAGCACACAAAGTGTTCCTCCGGTAAACGGGAGTTGCATCATCTCATAGTCATAGGAACATGTATAAGTCATGAAGAAAGCAATAGCAACATACTAAACGATCAAGTGCTAAGCTAACGGAATTGGTCAAGTCAATCACATCATTCTCCTAATGATGTGATCCCGTTAATCAAATGACAACTCATGTCTATGGTTAGGAAACTTAACCATCTTTGATTAACGAGCTAGTCAAGTAGAGGCATACTAGTGACACTATGTTTGTCTATGTATTCACACATGTATTATGTTCCCGGTTAATAGAATTCTAGCATGAATAATAAACATTTATCATGAAATAAGGAAATAAATAATAACTTTATTATTACCTCTAGGGCATATTTGCTTCACCTCAGCCATAGGTTCTATAAAGTATGCCATGTTGTGTACCAAACCTGTTGTGTACCTTGCCATGATTTGGCAAGGGGGTACAATAGTGATCCAGGAGTAGATCACTAGACAGCGGTCAAAATTATCCACAGTTACCTAAGAGGACTAAGGAAATAGTTCTCAGTTATGGAAGCAATGAAGATTTCAACGTAAAGGGTTACGTTGATGCAAGCTTTAACACCGATTCAGTTGACTCCGAGTCTCAATCTGGATACATATTGAAAGTGGGAGCAATTAGCTAGAGTAGCTTGATACGTCCATTTTGCATCATGCTTTTATATCGATATTTATTGCATTATGGGCTGTTATTACACATTATGTCACAATACTTATGCCTATTCTCTCTTATTTTACAAGGTTTACATAAAGAGGGAGAATGACGGCAGCTGAGCTTGTGGGCTAGAAAAGGAGCAAATATTAGAGACCTATTCTGCACATCTCCAAAAGTCCTGAAACTTCATGGAAGCTATTTTCAGAATATATAAAAAATACTGAGCGCAAGAAGTTCCAGAGGGAGGCCACACCCTACCCCCCTAGGCGCGCTCCCCTGCGTTGTGGGCCCCCTGGTGGCCCTCCGATGCCCATCTTCTGCTATATGGAGTCTTTCATCGAGGAAAAAATCATAAGCATGCTTTCGAGACGAGACTCCACCGCCACGAGGCGGAACCTTGGCGGAACCAATCTAGGGCTCTGGCGGAGCTGTTCTGCCGGGGAAACTTCCCTCCAGGAGGGGGAAATCATCACCATCGTCATCACCAACGATCCTCTCATCAGGAGGGGGTCAATCTCCATCAACATCTTCACCATCACCATCTCATCTCAAACCCTAGTTCATCTCTTTAATCCAATCTTTGTATCCAAACCTCAGATTGGTACCTGTGGGTTGCTAGTAGTGTTGATTACTCCTTGTAGTTGATGCTAGTTGGTTTACTTGGTGGAAGATCATATGTTCAGATCCATTATGCATATTAATACCCCTCTGATTATGAACATGAATATGCATTGTGAGTACTTACGTTTGTTCCTGAGGACATGGGAGAAGTCTTGCTATTAGTAGTCATGTGAATTTGGTATTCGTTCGATATTTTGATGAGATGTATGTTGTAATCCCTCTAGTGGTGTCATGTGAACGTCGACTACATGACACTTCACCATTGTTTGGGCCTAGAGGGAGGCATTGGGAAGTAATAAGTAGATGATGGGTTGCTAGAGTGACAGAAGCTTAAACCCTAGTTTATGCGTTGCTTCGTAAGGGGCTGATTTGGATCCATATGTTTCATGCTATGGTTAGGTTTACCTTAATACGTCTGCTGTAGTTGCGGATGCTTGCAATAGGGGTTAATCATAAGTGGGATTCTTGTCCAAGTAAGGGCAGTACCCAAGCACCGGTCCACCCACATATCAGGTTATCAAAGTACCGAACGCGAATCATATGAGCGTGATGAAAACTAGCTTGACGATAATTACCATGTGTCCTCGGGAGCGATTTCCTTCATATAAGAGTTTGTCCAGACTTGTCCTTTGCTACAAAAAGGATTTGGCCATATTGCTGCACCTTATTTATTTTCATTACTTGCTACTCGTTACCAATTACCTTATCACGAAACTATCTGTTACCGATAATTTCAGTGCTTGCAAAGAATACCTTGTTGAAAACCCCTTATCATTTCCTTCCGCTCCTCGTTGTGTTCGACACTCTTACTTATCGAAAGGACTACGATAGATCCCCTATACTTGTAGGTCATCAAGACTCTTTTCTGGCGCCATTTCCGGGGAGTGAAGCGCCTTTGGTAGGTGGAATTTGGTAAGGAAAAAATTATATAGTGTGCTGAAATTTGCTGTCACTTGTTACTATGGAAAGTAATCCTTTGAGGAGCTTGTTCGGGGTATCTTCACCCCGACCGGTAGAGAAAATAGTTGCTCCTCAACCTACTGGACCTACTGAAAATGAAAATGTTTACTTCAAAATTCCTTCGGGTATGATAGAGAAACTGCTAGCTAATCCTTTTGCAGGAGATGGAACATTGTATCCCGACTTACATTTAAACTATGTGGATGAAGTTTGTGGACTATTTAAGCTTGCAGGTATGCCTGATGATGTTATCAAGATGGTCTTCCCTTTATCTTTGAAGGGAGATGCATTGACATGGTATAGTCTATGTGATGATATGGGACCATGGGACTATAAGCGATTGAAATTGGAATTTCATCAGAAGTTTTATCATATGCATCTTGTTCATCGTGATCATGGGACTATAATTTTTGGCCTCGCGAAGGAGAAAGCATCGCTCAAGCTTGGGGGAGGCTTAACTCAATGTTATATTCATGCCCCAATCATGAGCTCTCAAGAGAAATGATTATTCAAAAAATTTATGCTCGGCTTTCTAACAACAATCGCTCCATGCTCGATACTTCTTGTACTGGTTCCTTTATGATGAAGACTATTGAATACAAATGGAATTTATTGGAGAGAATTAAACGCAACTCTGAAGATTGGGATCTCGACGAAGGTAAGGAGTCAGGTATAACACCTAAGTTTGATTGTGTTAAATCTTTTATGGATATCGATGTTTTCCATAAATTTAGCACTAAATATGGACTTGACTCTGAGATAGTAGCTTCTTTCTGTGAATCCTTTGCTACTCATGTTGATCTCCCTAAAGAGAAGTGGTTTAAATATAATCCTCCCATTGAAGTCAAAGTAGTTGCACCTATTAAAGTTGAAGAAAAGACTATCACTTATAATGATCCTATTGTTCCTACTACTTATGCTGAGAAACCACCTTTCCCTGTTAGAATAAAGAATCATGCTAAAGCTTCAACTGTGGTCAAAAAAGTAATATTAGGACACACAAACCCCCAGAGCAAGTTAAAGTTGAACCTAATGTTGCTATTGTTAAAGATCTCCTGGCTGATAATATTGATGGGCATGTTATTTTGTTTTTGTGATGAGACTGCTAGAATTGCTAAACCTGATGCTAAAGATAAACATAGACCTATCGTAGGCATGCCTATTATTTCTGTTAAAACAGGAGATCATTGTTATCATGGCTTGTGTGATATGGGTGCTAGTGCTAGTGCAATACCTATTTCCTTATACAAAGAAATTATGCATGATATTGCACCAGTTGAGATAGAAGGTATTGATGTTACCATTAAGCTTGCTAATAGAGATACTATTTCACCAATTGGGTTGTTAGAGATGTTGAAGTCTTGTGTGGGAAGGTTAAATATCCTACTGATTTTCTTGTTCTTAGTTCCCCACAAGATAGCTTTTGTCCCATTATATTTGGTAGACCCTTATTGAATACTGTCAATGCTAAGATAGACTACAATAAGGATATTGTCTCTGTTGGTTTAGGGGATATGTCTCATGAGTTTAATTTTTCTAAATTTCGTAGAAAACCCCATGATAAAGAATTGCCTGGTAAAGATGAAATTATTGGTCTTGCTTCTATTTTCGTGCCTCCTACTGATCCTTTAGAACAATATTTGCTGGACCATGAAAATGATATGTTTATGAATGAAAGAAGGAAAATAGATGAAGTATTCTTTAAACAAGGACCTATTCTGAAACACAACTTGCCCGTTGAAATCCTAGGGGATCCTCCTCCACCCAAGGGTGATCCCTTGTTTGAGCTTAAACCATTACTTGATACTCTCAGATATGCTTATCTTGATGAATAGAAAATATATCATGTTATTATTAGTGCTAACCTTTCAGAGAAGGAGGAAAAGAAATAATTTAAAACTCCGAAGAAGCACCGTGCTGCTATTGGATATACTCTTGATGATCTTAAGGGCATTAGTCCCACTCTATGTCAACACAAAATAAATTTGGAGAAAGACGCCAAACCAGTTATTGATCAGCAACAACGAGTGAATCCTAAGATGAAAGAAGTGGTAAGAAAGGAAATATTAAAGCTCCTTGAGGCATGTATAATTTATCCTGTTGCTGATAGTCAGTGTGTAAGTCTTGTTCATTGTGTCCCTAAGAAGGGAGGTATTACTGTTGTTCCTAATGATAAAGATGAATTGATTCCGCAAAGAATTATTACAGGTTATAGAATGGTAATTGATTTCCGCAAATTAAATAAGGCTACTAAAAAAGATCATTAACCCTTACCTTTTATTGATCAAATGCTAGATAGATTATTCAAACATACACATTTTTGCTTTCTAGATGGTTACTCTGGCTTCTCTCAAATACCTGTGTCAGCTGATGATCAAGCAAAGACCACTTTTACTTGCCCTTTCAGTACTTTTGCTTATAAACGTATGCCTTTTGGTTTATGTAATGCACCTGCTACCTTTCAAAGATGCATGATGGCTATATTTCTAACTTTTGTGAAAAGATATGTGAGGTTTTCATGGACGATTTCTCCGTTTATGGATCCTCTTTTGATGATTGCTTAAGCAACCTTGATCGAGTTTTGCAGAGATGTGAAGAAACTAATCTTGTCTTGAATTGGGAGAAATGCCACTTTATGGTTAATGAAGGTATTGTCTTGGGGCATAAAATTTCTGAAAGAGGTATTGAAGTTGACAAAGCTAAAGTTGATGCTATTGAAAAGATGCCATGTCCCAAGGACATTAAAGGTATAAGAAGCTTCCTCGGTCATGCCAGTTTTTATAGGAGGTTCATTAAGGACTTCTCAAAAATTTCTCAGCCTCTGACTAATCTATTACAAAAAGATATTCCTTTTGTCTTTGATGATGATTGCGTCGAAGCATTTGAAATACTTAAGAAAGCATTGGTTTCTGCACCTATTGTTCAGCCACCTAATTGGAATTTACCCTTTGAAATTATGTGTGATGCTAGTGATTATGCTGTAGGTGCTGTTCTAGGGCAAAGAGTTGATAAGAAATTAAATGTTATTCAATATGCTAGTAAAACTCTAGACAATGCCCAGAGAAATTATGCTACTACTGAAAAGGAATTTTTAGCAGTTGTATTTGCTTGTGATAAGTTCAGACCTTATATTGTTGATTCTAAAGTAACTATTCACACTGATCATGCTACTATTAAATATCTTATGGAAAAGAAAGATGCTCAACCTAGACTTATTAGATGGGTTCTCTTGCTACAAGAATTTGATTTGCATATTATTGATAGAAAGGGAGCTGAGAACCCCGTTGCAGAGAACTTGTCTAGGTTAGAAAATATTCTTGATGACCCACTACCTATTCATGATAGCTTCCCAGATGAACAATTAAATGTCATAAATGCTTCTCGAACTGCTCCATGGTATGCTGATTATGCTAATTATATTGTTGCTAAATTTATACCACCTAGTTTCATGTACCAGCAAAATAAAAAGTTCTTCTATGATTTGAGACTTTACTTTTGGGATGACCCACATCTTTATAAAGAATGAGTAGATGGTATTATTAGACATTATGTACCTGAGCATGAACAGGAACAGATCCTACGCAAGTTTCACTTTGAGGCTTATGGAGGACACCATGCTGGAGATAGAACTGCACATAAGGTATTGCAATCTGGTTTTTATTGGCCTACTCTCTTCAAGGATGCCCGTAAGTTTGTCTTGTCTTGTGATGAATGTCAAAGAATTGGTAATATTAGTAGACGTCAAGAAATGCCTATGAATTATTCACTTGTTATTGAACCATTTGATGTTTGGGGCTTTGATTATATGGGACCATTTCCTTCCTCTAATGGGTATACACATATTTTAGTTGCTGTTGATTACGTTACTAAGTGGGTAGAAGCTATTCCAACTAGTAGTGCTGATCATAACACCTCTATTAAGATGATTAAAGAAGTTATTTTTCTGAGGTTTGGAGTCCCTAGATATTTAATGACTGATGGTGGTTCACATTTTATTCATGGTGACGTTCGTAAAATGCTTGCTAAGTATGACGTTAATCATAGAATTGCATCTCCTTATCACCCACAGTCTAGTGGTCAAGTAGAATTGAGTAACAGAGAGGTCAAATTAATTTTGCAAAAGAATGTTAATAGATCTAGAATGAATTGGTCCAAGAAACTTGGTGATGCATTATGGGCCAATAGAACTGCATATAAAAATCCTATGGGTATGTCTCCGTATAAAATGGTTTCTGGTAAAGCATGTCACTTACCTCTTGAACTAGAACATAAGGCATATTGGGCCATTAAAGAGCTCAATTATGATTCAAACTTGCCAGTGAGAAGAGGTTATTTGACATTAGCTCACTTGATGAATGGAGAACCCAGGCTTATGAAAATGCCAAGCTGTTTAAAGAAAAAGTTAAAAGATGGCATGATAAAAGGATACGAAAGTATGAGTTCAACGTAGGTGATTATGTATTGCTATACAACTCTCGTTTAAGATTTTTTGTAGGCAAACTTCTCTCTGAATGGGAAGGTCCTTACATTACCGAGGAGGTCTATCGTTCTAGTGCCATAAAAATCAACATCTTCTAAGGCACAAATCCAAAGGTGGTGAACGGTCAAAGAATTAAACATTATATCTCAGATAATCCTATAAATGTTGAAACTAATATTATTGAAACCGTAACCCCAGAGGAATACATAAGAGACACTTTCCGGAACGTTTCAGACTCCAAAAAGGAATAGGTACGTGGTACGGGTAATCTCCCGAAGGTTTTAACCACCGTGTCACGCGAATATCTCCAGTCTTTGTTTTGAGTTGTCCTGCTGCAGATAGAGCAACATGTCGTCCCAGGATTCGGAAGGAGAAAGCTATGTGGCTGATTACCTTGCAGATCATAAGGTCTATGGGGATGTGGATAATTGTGGTTGGACTACGGAAGAAGAAGAGGACTATGAACCCAAGGGAAAGGAGGAGACGAGCTCAGAAAAGATGAAGTCCCACTACCTCAAGCTGGGGACACTACTGGAATTAGATAATTTGCCATCTGCCAGCTCTTTGCCGTCTGCTAGCTGACGGCAAAGAAGCTCTTTGCCATCAGCTACCCAAAAGCGGACGGCAAAGAGCTGGCGGACGGCAAAGGCCTTCCGTTAGCCACTTAACGGACTGACAGCGCACCTATTGCCGTCCGCCGTCTTTGCCGTCTGCCGCTCTCTCTTTGCCGTCCGCCGCGGACGGCAAAGACTTTGCCGTCGGTAGCAGACGGCAAAGAACCTGTTTACCGAAGCCTACTTTGCCGGAGCCTTTTGCCGTCCGCCGCTGACGGCAAAGGCCTTTGCCGTCCGCCGTTCGTGCCTTTGCCGTCCGCCATGGCAGACGGCAAAGTAGCTAATTCCTGTAGTGGGACATGCATGTGGAGTTCAAAAAGTCAAGCCTCCCGGATAGAGTAAAGAAACCTAAGATCGAGTTTGTCCGTTTTCGCCTCTTGCAGGAAAACAAGCATGAATTATGCAAAAAGATACTGAGCCTAGAGCGGGAGATCGATGACCTAAGGGACTAAAAATTCTGTCCTCAAGCGCAAATTAAGGAAGAAGCCTACTGTCGGTGTCAAAACCGGCGGATCTCGGGTAGGGGGTCCCGAACTGTGCGTCTAGGCCGGATGGTAACAGGAGGCAAGGGACACAAAGTTTTACCCAGGTTCGGGCCCTCTTGATGGAGGTAAAACCCTACGTCCTGCTTGATTAATATTGAAGATATGGGTGTTACAAGAGTAGATCTACCACGAGATCAGAGAGGCTAAACCCTAGAAGCTAGCCTACGGTATGATTGTATGTTGTGATTGTTGTCCTACGGACTAAAACCCTCCGGTTTATATAGACACCGGAGAGGGTTAGGGTTACACAAGGTCGGTCACAAAGGAGGAGATTTCCATATACGTATTGCCTAGCTTGCCTTCCACGCCAAGTAGAGTCCCATCCGGACACGAGACGAAGTCCTCAATCTTGTATCTTCATAGTCTAACAGTCCGGCCAATGGAGATAGTCCGGCTGTCCGGAGACCCCCTAATCCAAGACTCTCTCAGTAGCCGCTGAACCAGGCTTCAATGACGATGAGTCCGGCGTGCAGTTGTCTTCGGCATTGCAAGGCGGGTTCCTTCTCCGAATACATCACAGAAGAATTTGAATATGAGGATAGTGTCCGACCCTGCAAAATAAGTTCCACATTTCATCATAGAGAATAATGCTTTAGCGGATCTAATCCGCTAGCTTGCTTTGGCAACATGACATTGCGTCATGGCCCGGTGATTATTCGAACCGTTTCTTTTAACCAGCCCCGCACATAGCGCGAGGCAGTTTTTCGATACGTCTTGTCAAAGCAGAGATCATGTCCCCCTATTACAGGATTCTCATCAATAGGGGCGTGGGTAACCCAACCGCGCCATCAATTGCGGCGCTTGGGGGATAAGCGAGTTTTACTAGGCAAGTGGGGACGTTTAATTTTGTCCGCCCATATAAAGGGATAAGGATTCACCTTTCTATCCACGCCTTCTTCCTCCTCTACTCATCCGCTCACGCACACTCGAGTTCTAGCGCCTAAGTCCTCACTTCCATCTCAACCTTCTCCAACCATGTCCGGAGCGGGAGGCAAGTGGATGGTATCCTCCGTCACGGAGGGAGACATCAAGAAACTGAGGAGAGCCGGATACCTGCACGACGACATCGCGCACTGGCTCCCAGATGAGGGACAGCTCATCCCCACCCCCGAGCCCCATGAGAGGGTTGTATTCCTCACCCATTTCCTCCGCGAACTAGGATTCCCTCTCCATCCCTTCGTCCGAGGGCTCATGTTTTATTACAGCCTGGATTTCCATGATCTAGCCCCAAACTTCATCCTCAACATCTCGGCGTTTATCGTCGTGTGCGAGGCCTTCCTCTGCATCAAGCCCCACTTTGGCTTATGGCTGAAGACCTTCAATGTTAAGCCGAAGGTAGTGAGCGGCCGACAGGCGGAGTGCGGAGGCACCATGGTGGGCAAGATGCCCAACATCACATGGCTCGAGGGCACCTTCGTGGACACCATAAAGGGGTGGCAATCGGGGTGGTTCTATATCACCGAGCCGCGCGACCCTGCATGGGTAGCGGCCCCCGAGTTCCGATCTGGCATCCCCATGTGGCTCACCTCCTGGAAAGAGAAGGGCCTGTCCTAGGGTGATTCAAAAGAGCTGACCGGACTCCAGTCATGTATACAGAACATGGTGGATAAGAAGCTCAAGCTTGTCAACATAGTCCAGGTTATGCTTGTTCGCCGGATACTCCCGTGCCAACAACGGGAGTTTACCTTGTGGGAGTTCAATCCGGCGCAGCACCGAACTCTGAACAGGCTCTTCGACACGACTCATGAAGATGCCTGGAGGGTGTTGTTCAAGGGCGCCGCGGTCCGTCCCCTCATTACTGAGGATCGCGGATTCAGCACGAAGCGCCACGCCAGTGCGGTAAGTTGTTTTACCTCTTACATGATATTTGTTTTATATATAGATTGGCTCTATGCGGGATCTAAACTCCCATAATTTTGACAGGACTGGCAGAAGATGGCCGGACAGATCGACTGTCCGGCTCCCTTGCCCGAAGGCCCGGCAAACGCTCTACTGACGAAGATGCTGACTCCGGCCCCTTATAAGGTGCCGGAGAAGACCAAGAAGGCCAAGGGAGCTCGAAAGAGTTCCCGACGCCAGGCGTCGTCGGACTCACCGTCTGATGACTCTGCGGTGCACTCTTCCCCCGAAGACGAGGAAGAGGAAGAGGAGGCTCCCCCACCGACTGGGGAAGACAAGAAAAGGAAGGCCGCCCCAACTGGGGAGGCCGAAGGGTCCAAGAAGGGAAGGACGCTCCTTCCGGACAGCTCTACCGCCGTCGACGAAAGTGAAGACGAGTGGTTGCCCAAGGGCAAGCCCCAAGGGAGATCGTAAGTGCTCGGATACCAAAGTAACCCATAGGATTCCTTTGTCGCATTGCTTTCCCTAATGCCGAACTCAATTGTGCAGGCCGCCCCGAGCCAATATTGAGGTATCCTCGGACGGCTCCCTGGGCGCGTCGGACATGGATAGAGATCCAGTCCCGATGGCCACCTCCCCTCATGCAGCTGACGACACCGAGGTGCTATCTCAGGAGGCACCGGATCGAGGGGGGACAGTCCCGGAGGCGCCTCAAGGCGACCTTCCGAACTCCGGGAGCCGAGGGGACGGAGTCCCCGAGAGCTCCGAGTTCGGCCCTCAGCCGAACACCGCGCCAGACCCTCCAACGGCTCCGATCTCGGGTAGGCGGTCCCCTTCTAAGGAGGGTGAGACGCCTGTGCCGGTGACCTCTGTCCATCCAGAGGCGTCGGACACTATGTTGGAAGCGCTTCCATCAAGGAGGAGCACCGCATTATCATGAGTGCGGTGATCCATAAGGTTCAGTCCGCCAAGAGCGGATTGACTGAAGCCTGTACTAGTGTCGGAGTAAATAGCCATGGGTAGCCTAGCCGGCTTCCCCTGGCCCATCAGAAAAAATTACGAGCCCGTCCGGCTCTCAAGAAGACTCAAGACCTGGGCCGCCTCCCCCCTTGCCGACTATCTTCCCGGCCGGCTTCGGGGGCGGCCCGCCCTTTACCCTCATGAAGAAAGCTGTGGATGGCCGACTACGAGAAGCCGGCTACAGCAAGGCCGACTCCAAGAAGCCGGCTCCCATAAAGCAGTCAAAGCCGTACCCGCAATGTACGCGTCCACCCTGCGATGATAAAGCGGGGCGTGGCTACAGTGGAGCCTGCCACCCCCAAAACCCGGAGCACGCCTGGTACAGTGCGCCGTGCGGGCACCCACGGCCCGCCCGGCGGGGCACTGTAGCCACGGCGGCTCTGACGCCGTCCACGACGGGCCACCAGCGTGGCCCCCGAGGCGGTGGGCCCCTTCGGGCAGAGAGATACCGAAGGCGGCTGCACCTCCTCCCAAGTCGGCCTGATGGAGAGCCGCCCCCCCATAGCCGGCTCGCCATCTTCCTCGAAGGAGACGCCCATTAAGGAGACAAGATACGGCGGGGCTACAGTAATCGCCCGCCAGGGCGGCGGTACTATAGCCACGCTTACCCCGACAAAGCCTGCGTCAACAGCACGGAGCAACAGTAACCAGCCACCGACCAGGCCCTGGCCTGTGGGGCCTGCCTGTCGACCAAGGAGCCGGCAGCCGGCGGGCCCAAGTAGCCGGCGCAGAAGCCGGCAAGCATAGTCACAGACAGCTGGGCCCCGCGCCCAGCTAGATTACCATTGTACCCCCGGGGGGTAGGCCTATATAAACCCCCCGGTGCACCCATGCAAAGGGTTGGACTCTCAAGTTAGACCTAGCCACCATACAAGGAGAGGAAGCAAGCTAGCTGAGCCCTTCTTCCTCCTTCCACCCAAAACAGCTCGAGGAGCATTGTGTAGCTACTTGTTCACTTAGTAACCATGCGGAGACCCCGCAGAGCAGCAGTAGGGGTGTTATCTCCCCGGAGAGCCCTGAAGCTGGGTAAGATTCGCCGGCGTGCATGTCTTCGCCTTATCCCGTTTCCAGGCACCGGCGATGTTTTATTGGCTCCCACAATGATAAGCCACCCGTTGGCATATGTCGCACCTACCACCCGACATTTGGCGCCCACCGTGGGGCCAGGTGCACCGTCGTCCGGAGACCAGTTCTGGACGGGAACCTTTTTCCTTCCCCGCGAGCGTAGCCAGCCTGGCTCGCCCGATGGCGCTTGCCGCGACGCGCTGCATGGCGTCACCAACATCTGCGCGGCGAGCAGCCTCGCCGACCTCTTCGATAAGGCCCGCATCTCCGACGAGCTTGCCTTCGATGCGGGCACCGACCACCTCGCCAACCTCCTCGGCCAGCTCCGCGTCTCCAGCGAGCCCGCTGTGTATTTGGAGTCGGTTGGCTCCATCGACCCGATGGTTGTCGACTCCGACACGGCATCCTACGACACCTTCCCCACCAACGTCACGATCTAAAACGACCCGCTCCCTCCGGCCGGCGATCGCGATTCTGACAATACCGAGGTGATGGTTATCGGCCACGACGGCCCGACTGACGAGGGCACCCGCAGCCCACGACTTGTCCGCCCCCCTTCCGGCCGACGCCAACGACGAAGTACTGGAGGCGCGTCGCCTCGCCCTCCTCGCGGAGGGCCGGCGGCTGGCCTCCATAAGACGCCTCACCGAGGCCTACCAGCGCGAAGCTGACCGCGCCGCCTTCGGCACGCCGGCTCCGGCTGGCCCAAGCCGGGCTGGCGCTGTCAGGCAACGCGGCGCCATCATCGCCGACACCCTTGGAGTCGATCGCCCGGTCTATGCCACTCCGCTCGAGAACCTGCGCGCCGCCCAGGCGGCCGTAGACGAGCTGGACGGCTTGGAAGCCGAAGACCTCCCCCACATGACGCAACGTATACAACAACTAATTGACGCGGCCGCTCGGCGGCACGAAGCCGACGCCTGCGCGGGGAGCCCTCCCCCGCGCCGCGACCACGACGCGACTTCCCGATCGCCGACTACGAGCAACACCCGTGCACGGCGCGAGAAAGAGCCGGCTTCCAGCCGAAACTGGACCCAAATTTCCATCGAGCGAGATGCGGACGGCCGCCCCCGAGCCATGGAATGGCGGGGCACCCCGCCTCCGCCTCGAGCTCGTGGAGAGAGATACCCCACCCCGCCTCCAGTGGCGCACCCGACTCTCAGCGGCCGGCTTGGTCGCCGCGAAGGAGTCGGCGAAAATGACGCCCGGCACCGGATCGACCGCCTGGCCAGATCCCTGGCGCTAGAAGAAGAAGACGATGTCGGCCCGCCTTGCTTTGGCCCCCGCATCCGCGACGAGCCCTTCCCCAAAGGGTTCTTGCTCCCAAGAGACACGCCCAAGTACAACGGCTCGGTGAAGCCGGAAGACTGGCTGACCGACTACTCCACAGCCGTCAGCATCGCCAATGGCAACCGGCACGTTGCCGTGAAGTACGTGCCCTCATGCTGCAAGGCACGACACGGACTTGGCTTAACAGCCTCAAGCCTCTCAGCATCAACAGCTGGGTAGATTTCACTGAAGCCTTCGTTCGCAACTTCACCAGCACCTACAAGCGGGCTTCCAAGCCCAGACAGCTCTCCCTGTGCATACAGGGCCCAGCCGAGTCCACTCGCGACTACCTCACGCGTTGGGCCGAGCTCCGCAACTCTTGCGAAGGGGTGCACGAGGTGCAAGCCATCGAATACTTCACTGCCGGGTGCCGAGAGGGCACCCTCCTCAAGCACAAGCTCCTTTGCGATGAGCCGACTACCCTCGACGAGCTCCTGAACATCGCCGACAAGTAGGCCACCGCCGACTCCTCGATGAAGACCGAGCTCCAGGTGGACGCGACCGGGAAAGTGCTCAATCCGGCGCCCCAAGCACCGGCTGGAGATGCCGGCCGATGCCAACACCAGAATGATCAGAAGCGCAAAGGCTCTGCGCCGCCTCCCGCTAGCCGGCAGGTGGCCACGGTCGTAGATACGCCGCCTGAGGGGCGGCCCGCGCCCAAGAAGCCCAAGGGCGGCCGGCCGGCTTGGCAGCCGGCCTTCTGCTACGAACAAACCCTTGACGCCCCGTGGAAGTTCCATAGCGGCGCGAAGCCGTCCAACCATACGACCAGAAAGTGTAACTGGCTTGCCCGAATCTCCAAGGGCGAAGGGCTCACGCCGGCTCCGCCTGCCGGCCCGCCGCCTCCGGCTCCGCCGCCCAAGGCCGCTCGGCCCGCGGTCGACGCCGTGCAGGACGAGTTCCCCGACGAGCAAGCATCTTACGTTGTCTTTATGAGCCAGCCCGAAGACCGGCGCAGCAAGTGCCGAGAGCAACAAGAAGTCAATGTAGCCGCCGCCAACCCAGCCGGCCACATGCATTGGTCAGAGAAATCCATCAGCTGGAGTCGGGCCGACCACCCAGAGGTGATGTTGTCCCCCGGCTCCTACGCTTTGGTCCTGGAGGCCACCCTTGCGACGGACACGCGCGCCGCACGCTTCTCCCGCGTGCTGATCGATGGTGGAAGAAGCATCAACATCCTGTACCGCGACACCATGGAGAAGTTGGGTGTTAGGGCAAAACAGCTTGCGCTGACTCGAACGGTGTTTCACGGCATCGTACCCGGTTTGTCCTGCGCCCCCATCGGCAAGATCAAGATCGATGTACTCTTTGGGGGCAAGGATCATTTCCGCCGGGAAGCAATCTGGTTCGAGGTGGTGGACCTGGAGAGCCCTTACCACGCCTTGCTTGGCCGACCCGCCTTGGCCAAGTTCATGGCGGTCCCCCACTACGCATACCTCAAGATGAAGATACCAAGCTCCAAGGGCATCATCACCATCACCGGCGACTACAAGAAGTCCGCCGACTGCGCCGCGGCCAGCAGCCGGCTGGCCGAATCCCTCGTGATTGCCGAAGAAAAGAAGATGCTGAATAGGGTCGTGGCCCTGGCCAGCAAGCAGCTAAACCAACCCGCCGACTCCAAGGAGTATGATGCCCAAGGATCTTTCCAGCCGGCCAAGGAGACCAAGAAGATACAGCTCGACCCCGAGCACCCCGAGAGGTTTGCCGTCATTGGGGTGAGCCTAAACAGCAAATAGGAAGGCGAGCTCGTCGATTTCCTCCGTGAGAATCGGGATATCTTTGCATGGTCCCCCAAGGACATGCCGGGTGTTCCGAAGGATTTCGCCGAGCACAAATTACATGTGCGGGAGGACGCCAAACCAGTCAAGCAGCCTCTCCGCCGACTGTCAAAGGAGAAGAGAAGGATCGTAGGGGAGGAGATAGCCCGGCTTCTTGCAGCCGGCTTCATCATGGAAGTTTTCTTCCCCGAGTGGCTCGCGAACCCGGTTCTCGTGCTGAAAAAGAATAACAAGTGGCGCATGTGTATAGATTACACAAGCCTCAACAAAGCCTGCCCAAAAGATCCCTTCGCCCTGCCCAGAATTGACCAAGTGATAGACTCCACAGTCGGATGCGAGCTGTTGAGCTTTTTGGATGCTTATTCGGGATACACCAGATAAAACTGAACCCGGATGACCGACTAAAGACCACCTTCATCACGCCGTTTGGAGCCTTCTGCTACCTAACCATGACGTTCGGCTTGAGGAATGCCGGCGCCACTTTTCAGCGTTGCATGCAGAAGTGCCTCCTCACGCAGCTCGGCAAAAACGCCCACGTCTACGTGGATGATATCGTGGTGAAGACGGAGAAGCGCGACACTCTGCTAGAAGACCTGAAGGAGACATTCGAGAACCTGCGTCGGTTCCGAATCAAGCTCAACCCCGAGAAATGCGTGTTCGGAGTGCCAGCCGGCCAGCTCCTAGGCTTTCTGGTCTCCGAACGTGGCATCGAGTGCAACCCTGTGAAGATCGAGGCCATCGAGAGGATGGCGGTCCCAACCAAGCTTCGAGAGATTCAGAAGTTCACCGGGTGCCTGGCCTCTCTGAACCGCTTCATCAGCCGGCTTGGAGAGAAAGCCCTCCCTCTCTACCGCCTCATGAAGAAGAGCACTCACTTCGAGTGGAATGACCAGGCCGACCAAGCTTTCCACAAGCTGAAGAAAATGCTGGCCATGCCGCCTGTCTTGGCGGCGCCGACTGAGAAAGAGCCCATGCTCCTTTATATTGCCGCCACTAGCCGAGTGGTCAGCACCGTCATTGTAGTCCAACGCCCCGAAGAAGGCCGAGCCCAGCCGGTCCAGAGGCCGGTTTATTACCTGAGCGAGGTGTTGTCCGCCTCGAAACAGAACTACCCGCACTACTAGAAGATGTGCTACGGCGTGTACTTCACCGCCAAGAAGCTGAAGCCGTACTTTCAAGAACATCCCATCACGGTCGTATGCACTGCCCCGCTGGCCGAGATCATAGGCAGCCGGGATGCATCCGGCCGGGTGGCTAAGTGGGCCATCGAGCTGGCCCCTTACACGATCTTCTACCAACCCTGCACCGCCATCAAGTCGCAAGCATTGGCCGACTTCCTCATCGACTGGGCCGAGACCCAGTACTTACCACCAGCTCCCGACTCCACCCATTGGCGCATGCACTTTGATGGATCCAAGATGCGCACCGGCTTGGGAGCCGGCGTCGTCCTTACCTCTCCTAAGGGCGACAAGCTCAGATACACCCTGCAAATCCACTTCGCCGCCTCCAACAATGTAGCCGAGTACGAAGCGCTCATACACGGGCTCCGGCTTGCCAAGGAACTCGGCATCCGCCGGATCCTGTGCTATGGCGACTCGGATTTGGTGGTTCAGCAATCATCTGGCGACTGGGACGCCAAGGACGCAAACATGGCAAGCTACCGCTTCCTAGTGCAGCAAATCAGTGGATACTTCGATGGATGTGAATTCCTCCATGTGCCGCGAGCCGACAACGAGCCAGCAGATGCCCTAGCCCGAATAGGCTCCACGCGGCAAGCAATACCAACCGGCGTCGCCCTACAGCGCCTCCTCAAGCCATCCATCAAGCCATCTCCGGAATCCGACTCCATCTTCGTGCCACCTAACCCCGATGGGGCCGGGTCCGGCTTGAAGAATCAAGCAGTCAGCCCGGGGACTTCAATACTCGGCTCGGGGACTGCCGCACCCGGCTCGGGGACTGCGGTACCCGGCTCGGGGACTGCGGTAGCCGGCCCGGGGACTTCTTCAGCACAGCAAGCGGCGGCCGATTCCAACACTTCATTACCCAGCCCGCCCACCCTGGTGGCTGTAGCCACATTGGCGGCAGGGGAAGTCGCAGCTCCATCATGGGCCCAAAGCATCCTAAACTTTTTGGTGAACCAAGATCTGCCGGCTGACGAAACCGAAGCGAGACAAGTCCAACGTCGAGCCGGAGCATACACAATCGCCAACAGAGAACTTGTCAAGCGCAGTGTCACCGGAGTCTTACAGCGATGCGTCGAGCAGGAGAAAGGCATTGCAATCCTCAGAGATATACACCAAGGAGAGTGCGGCCACCACGCCGCATCAAGATCACTTGTCGCCAAAGCCTTCCGCCACGGTTTCTTCTGGCCGACTGCTTTGGACGACGCCAAAGAGCTAGTCAAACACTGCAAAGGCTGCCAGCTTTTCAGCTCCAAGCAACACATGCCGGCTTCGGCACTCAAGACCATTCCCATCACCTGGCCCTTTGCCGTCTGGGGACTGGATATGGTGGGCCCATTCAAGACGGCGCGCAGCGGCATGACGCATTTGCTCGTTGCCGTGGACAAATTCACCAAGTGGATTGAGGCGAAGCCGATCAAGAAGCTGAATGGGCCGACTGCGGTGACTTTCATTGCAGATATAACAACCGGGTACGGCGTACCGCACAGCATCATCACCGACAACGGCACGAATTTTGCCAAAGGTGCCTTGGCACGGTTCTGCGCTGCGCAAGGGATCCGACTGGACCTTGCGTCCGTCGCCCACCCGCAGTCAAACGACCAAGTGGAGCGAGCAAATGGCCTCATCCTATCTGGCATCAAGCCCCGACTGGTCGTACCTCTGGAGCGTTCAGCCGGCTGTTGGCTCGATGAGCTGCCGGCTGTCCTATGGAGTCTGCGTACTACCCCAAACAGATCAACCGGCTTCACTCCTTTCTTCCTTGTATATGGTGCCGAGGCAGTCATCCCAACAGACATCGAGTTCGACGCGCCTCGGGTAACCATGTACACGGAAGCGGAAGCCAAAGAAGCAAGAGAAGACGGCGTCGACCTGCTGGAAGAAGGCCGGCTGTTAGCCCTCAGCTGGTCTGCCATCTACCAGCAGGGTTTGCACCGCAACCACAGCCGGAGGTTCCAACCAAGATCCTTCCAGGAGGGCGACCTTGTGCTCCGGCTGATCCAGCGAACAGCCGGCCAGCACAATCTCGCAGCCCCCTGGGAAGGTCCCTTCGTCGTCAGCAGAGCTTTAGGCAACGATGCCTACTACCTCATCGACGCACAGAAGCCGAAGGCACGCAAGCGAGACGACTCCGGCAAGGAGTCGGAACGACCATGGAATTCCAATCTTCTTCGGAAGTTTTACAGTTAAAATGCAGTATGTATCGCGTCCACTTTTGTATTAAGTACGAAACAATAGGCTCCCCGAGGAGGACTCGGGGAGTGCCATCTTTTATTTTATGAATGAAAGTTATCATGCGTATGTTATCGCTTGTTCATTTATTTTGTTCGGCACCGGGTTCGACGAGTCGGCCCGGGGACTAGCCGACTGGAGTTATATTAGGAGCCCTACCCGCGGTCAGACAAGTAATGTGCTGACACCCAGGCTTGGCTGTTGCCAAAATCGCAGTTCGAAGAACCGACTGCCCGGCTGGTAAGAGTCATAAGCCGGAAAGGGTGCGCACACGAAAAACGGCTAGGGACTAACGGGCTTATATAACAAAAGCCGGCTTGCCTCCTCCCGCCGACCGACTACCAGAGTAGCCGGCCGGCCGGCTTGCATTCAGTCTGCTTCAAATCCAAGAAAGCTCGAGTACTTGCCTTCCCAAAGAGGGAAGGCGGCAAACGAAAAAGCCTAAGGATAAAAAAGTGCACTCGAATGGAAGCCAACACATGCATACAATAATATTTACACAAAGGACCTCCAGAGAGGTCAGCATCCAACATTGTTCGATACACCCCCAGTGGGTGGAATTGCGGAGACTTAAAAATTGTTCAAAAAGACAAAAGCAGGAACAACAAGGACGGCAGATCAAGCCGGCGGGGCCGCTGACGAGCTGGGCTGGGCGGTGGAGACGGTCGTGCCGGCTGAAGGAGCGGCCGGCTGGCCAACTTCGGCCTGATCACCACCTCCGGCAGAGGGCGCGCTCCCGCGCAGCTCGTTGCTGGAGGCACGGTCGGCTTGAGGGCGGTCGGTCGTCTCACCAGTCGGCTCGGCGTCTCCGCCGTCTTCTTCCTCGTCATCCTCGCCCTCGTCGCTGGAGGCGATCTCCTCGGCCGAGTCCTCACCTTCCGCCGGGTTCAGCCCGAACCACTCCTCCGGCTGGGCGATGCCATCATCACTGAGTTCCGGCGCGAAGACGCTGGTGTCGGTGCACTCGGCGATCGTCGAGGCGCGCTGCGCGATCGCCGGCCGCACCTCCTCCAGCTCCGCGTCGGCCTCCAGCCGCCAAGTCCGCAGCTGGTCCAGGCTTAGCCCTGGGTACCATGCGCGGACGAACTCCAACGCATGCCCAGCTCCGAGACGGGCTGCTGACGCCTTCCAAGCCTCGAAGCGGCCGACTGCGACTTCTGGCCAGTCGGTGGTCCGACTTGGGGTGCGGGGAATCACCTGGCCGGGCCAGAGCGCGGCCAGCACCTGCGCCCCGGCATGTTGGAGCCGGCGGAGCATCCGATGGGCCGGCTGCAGTCGCGCTTGGATGGCGATGAGCTGCTCTGACAGTGTTTGATTTTCATCCGGCGGAATGACAACTCCAGCCTGACGGCGCGCCTCGCGATGGGCCTCGATGGCTTGGGTGGCGAGGACGGAGTGTCCGGGAAAGTAATCTGCGCAAAGTAACAAGCACAAGTCAGAATAAAAACCCCAGGTGGCCGGTAGACGGAGGAAGGGCAAGAAAGGCGGCTTACCATCGGTCAGATCTTCGATTCGGCCGAAACCTTCCTCCAGCGCCTGGCGCGTCTCTGCCCAGCTCGCCGCCTTGGTCTCGAGCTCCGCCTTCAGGGCAGCCTCGCCGTCCTGCACCTTCTGCAGGGCCGCCTTATGGCTTTCCTCCTGGGCGGCCAGTCTCTTGACCAGGCGGTCGCGCTCCTGAACCAAGTCGGCATACTCGGTGTCCCTGGCACGAAGAGCGGTCTGCGCTTCGCCGAGCTCCTTCCGTAAGTCGGCATTGGCCCCTACAAGAGACAAAGAGAAAAAATCATTAAGGGAAAGGTCACCAAGAAAGATCCGACCCGACTGCGCTGCAGTCGGCCCGGATCTCGGGGACTACACCCAGTGGGTGCGCTGTCGCGCCCCCACGAGAGACAGATAAGAGCAATATACTTACATCGGCTGCTGGCCAGGTCTTCGGTCCTCCAGCTCAAGTCCCGAGCCTGGGAGTTGAAGGCGGCGGCACGAGAATTGTGATAATCCTAAAGATCAGACAGAAAATATAGTTAAGATAGTCGTCGGGAAAGATCCGACCCGACTGCGCTGCATTCGGCCCGGATCTCGGGGACTACACCCAGTGGCTGCGCTAGCGCGCCCCCACGGAAAAAATCAGAGCACCAGAGCGGTCGACAAGTAAAAAACTTACCCGGATTGCGGACCGCGTCGATAGAAACTCCTAAGTAAATTGCTGCAGGAGGGCGGCCTGAGCCTGCAGCCGGCTCCGAACCCCTTGGGCCGCCACGTTCAGCTCGCCACTTCCTCCGCTGGGAGTCCACCCGGACGTGGCGGAACTGGCCGCCTCCAAGGCTTCTGCCGTCTGGTCGGCACTCGCGGCTTGGCGCGTGTCCGGCGGGGCCGTGCTCCCTCCGGCGTGCTGGCTCGCCGCCAGCTGAATTTCAAGACCGGCTCCGGCCTCGGGTGTGGCCCGGGCCGGCTCCTCCGGCACCGCCGACGACTGGCCGCCTTCGTCCGCTCCGTCTGGCGCTGCCGGCGGCGTCCTCTCCGCGAAGACGTCGAAGAGCTCATCCCTCTGCACCGGTGGCTGATCGGGGGTGATCTCCTCCGCCGTGGGCAGCGGGATGTCCGGGTCCAAGGTGTGGAGGGGGATGGCGAGCAGCGGAGGCCGGCTATGCGTGCCCTCCGCCTCTGTCTCCGCGGTCGCCCGCTCCGATGGAGTCTCGGCTGCCACGTCCGCTCACTCCGTCGCCGCCCGGGCGGCCTCCCGCTCCGCCGCCTCCCTCTCTTGTCGCGCCTCGCGGGCGTTCCGCTCCGTCGCTTCTGCAAGATCGGCGCGGGGGTCCACGCGGCGGGGCCCTGAAGATCCAGCACCCGGCCCGACCACAGAGCCGCCTGGGCCTCGCTCGAGGGAAAGCGGCGCCCTGCTCGGAAATCGGAGAAGAGTTAGAACAAAATAAGACAACAAAAAACAAGCCCGCAAGCGGCCAAAGGGCTTACGAGGAAACCGCTGGAGGTTGCTTCACCGCCTTCCGGAAACGGGCCGCCTTCGCCGCCGCTTCGTCTTGCTTCGTGGCAGCGGCGGAGGCCCTCGTCTTTTTCGGCCGGCTGCCGAAGAGAGGAAGCGCGGCCCGGCGCTTCGACGTTCCACCACCGGCAGCCGGCGCGGCGGACGAGCCCGCGCTATGACGATCGGTTGCCGGCTGGTGGCGCGGGATTTCTTCGGCGTCGGCGTCATCCGGCCAGTCGTCAAAACTGGCCGAGAGCCCCGTGCCTCCGGGCTCGGCGACGTCCCCCGTGGCGGTGTCCTCCATGGCGGCCGCAGCCAAATCCGAGTCGTCGATGTCGTCTACCATACGGTCCGGGGCATACTGGCGTTCGACTCCTGCCGCCCCGGCTGGCGGCGGAAGAAGAGGGTTCTGATAAAAAAGGGGGAGAAGAGCCGCCTGGTCAGAAGCCGGCCGGCACAAGCCGGCTGATGACAGAAAGAAGGAGTTACCACGGGCGGAGGATGGGCGTGGGAGTACGGCGCCTTGCCGAATTGCCAGTCGTCGGTGAGCTTGAGGTTGGCGATGTAGTTCACCATAAGCGCTACCTCGGCATGGGGCATCTCCCATGTGCTCAGCCGGCAGGGGTCGAAGCGGCCGCTCATCTGGCATAACATGTGGGGTCGGCTCTGAAGGGGAAGAATCCGGCGCTCGACGAAGGCGGCCACCAAGTCGGCTCCGCGCAGGCCTTCCAACTGGATCATTACCCGAAGCCGGGCGAGGGCGGCATTCCCGGCCGGAGACAAGGACTTGGACCGGAAGCCCCAAGACGGCTGCCTCCCAGCCAGCGGGCCGGCTACGTAAGCCGGTAGGTTAACGTAGTCTCCTTGCGGGGCGACGTTCTTGACGTAGAAATATGATTTCTGCCAGAGTTTGACCGATTGGATTAAAGGGACGTGCGGGAAGGGGTTGTTCTCGCTTGACCTCTTCATCGCGATGAAGGCCCCGCGGGGGGCGGGCACGCCGGCGGTGACGGTGCCGAGCTTGTTTTGGAAGAGCTCCGCCCAAAGCTCCAGCGTGGGCAGCACTCCCAAGAAGCCTTCGCAGAGAGAGACGAAGGACGACAGCAGCATCACCGCGTTGGGCGTGAGGTGATGCGGCTGGAGACGGTAGAAGTCGAGGAAGGAGCGCATGAACCCACTCACCAGGAAGCCGAAGCCATGCAAGAAATGCGTGCGGAAGACGACGCGCTCGCCTTCCTCTGGCGCCGGCGAGATCTCCGCCTCCGGCGCCAGACGAGCCTGCACGAGGTTGGCGGCGGGCAGGCGCTGGGTCCGGCGGAGAAACTCTATGTGGTCTTCGTGGATGTTGGACCCGTCCCACGAGCTCGACAGCGCCATGGACATGGCGGCATGGGCGGGCTGCGACGGGAGGCTGCGTCGGGCGCGAAGGAAGAAGAAAGGAAAGAAGAGCAAGGAGGGACGGGGAGCGGGGGAGCGAGCAAGCCTTTGTCTCTCCCCCTCCTACTTGTAGGCTGGTGCGCCGGAGCCGAGGAGGCGCGGCGTGGGGGATCGTGGGGATCGATCGTGCCCATCTCCCCCACGCCCCGCGTTAATTGCGCGCCTTGAAGACACGAAGAAACGGCCGCGGGGAGGCGAGCAGTCCCCTCGGGCCACAGAAGATCTGCACCCGGGCCGAGGCCAAGGAGTGGCGGGCCCGGGCCTGCGGCGGCGTCCCGTCGCGCGCGTGCGACGGCAGGACTTCTCCACCATGTGGCCCGTCGTGGGGCCCGCGGCCAGCCCACGGGTCAACCACGGTCATATTAATAAACAAGAAAGTTCTCCGAAGTCGGCTTACGACGGCGAGGTCGGCTCCTCAGGGTATGAAGCTGACCAAGCTTCCCGTCCCTCTGTACGCCGTGAAGCTCACCCAGCTTCGGGGACCACTGTCGGAGTAAATAGCCATGGGTAGCCTAGCCGGCTTCCCCTGGCCCATCAGAAAAAATTACGAGCCCGTCCGGCTCTCAAGAAGACTCAAGACCTGGGCCGCCTCCCCACTTGCCGACTATCTTCCCGGCCGGCTTCGGGGGCGGCCCGCCCTTTACCCTCATGAAGAAAGCTGTGGATGGCCGACTACGAGAAGCCGGCTACAGCAAGGCCGACTCCAAGAAGCAGGCTCCCATAAAGCAGTCAAAGCCGTACCCGCAATGTACGCATCCACCCTGCGATGATGAAGCGGGGCGTGGCTACAGTGGAGCCTGCCACCCCCAAAACCCGGAGCACGCCTGGTACAGTGCACCGTGCGGGCAGCCACGGCCCGCCCGGCGCGGCACTGTAGCCACGGCGGCTCTGACGCCGTCCACGACGGGCCACCAGCGTGGCCCCCGAGGCGGTGGGCCCCTTCGGGCAGAGAGATACCGAAGGCGGCCGCACCTCCTCCCAAGTCGGCCTGATGGAGAGCCGGCCCCCCATAGTCGGCTCGCCATCTTCCTCAAAGGAGACACCCATTAAGGAGACAAGATACGGCGGGGCTACAGTAATCGCCCGCCAGGGCGGCGGTACTGTAGCCACGCTTACCCCGACCAAGCCTGCGTCAACAGCACGGAGCAACAGTAACCAGCCACCGACCAGGCCCTGGCCTGTGGGGCCTGCCTGTCGACCAAGGAGCCGGCAGCCGGCGGGACCCACCAGCCGGCGGGCCCTAGTAGCCGGCGCAGAAGCCGGCAAGCATAGTCACAGACAGCTGGGCCCCGCGCCCAGCTAGATTACCATTGTACCCCCGGGGGGTAGGCCTATATAAACCCCCCGGTGCACCCATGCAAAGGGTTGGACTCTCAAGTTAGACCTAGCTACCATACAAGGAGAGGAAGCAAGCTAGCTGAGCCCTTCTTCCTCCTTCCACCCAAAACAGCTCGAGGAGCATTGTGTAGCTACTTGTTCACTTAGTAACCATGCGGAGACCCCGTAGAGCAGCAGTAGGGGTGTTATCTCCCCGGAGAGCCCTGAAGCTGGGTAAGATTCGCCGGCGTGCATGTCTTCGCCTTATCCCGTTTCCAGGCACCGGCGATGTTTTATTGGCTCCCACAATGATAAGCCATCCGTTGGCATATGTCGCACCTACCACCCGACAACTAGCCTTCTAACAGGCTTCGAGGTAAGTGTTTTAAAATGTAGTAGAAGTGTTACCGCATAGATAGTAGCCCCTGATGCTTTGTTCGGTGTTCACAAAGAAAAGTCGAACAGAGGATCAAATAATATCGCAGGAGTCTAATATAAGTATGTCAATATGCATGTGCAGGCTTCACTGCTGGCGTCCGCCGCACTAACTGCGGAGGTCACCATACTGAAGGAGGTCCTTGAGGGTGCCCAGAAGGAGCTCGGCCTTGCTAAGAGGCAGCTCGAGGAGAACAAGGGTAAGTGATACCCCGTCTGTAGATGAGAAAAAGGACGCGACTGCTAAATGGCAGGATCATTGTATGTTTGCCAGGGGCCACAACCGAGGTGGCGACCCTAAAGCAAGCGCTGTCCCATGTCAAAGAAAAGGCAGCCCAGGAGTGCACCGAGCGAGAGAGGCACGAGGCTCGGGTGGGCGAGGTGCAGCAAGAGCTCCAAGCTCTCATGACGAAGCACGATGTGTTGGAGCTTGACTTGAAGACAAGAGAGTCTGAGCTTGCCGCGTCCTATGAGAGCGCGAAGAGTGCCAAGGCCGAGGCCCAGAAGGCCCTTTAGGAGATCGACGCGATGAAGAAGATAACGGCGGGTAAGGCTTTCTATATGCAAAGCAAGCATGCAACGGTGAATTACCGATTACTTACCCGAATCCGGAGCTCTTCAGGAGAATTCGTAGATTTGCCCCGTAGTGTGTCCAATGCCGCACTATTCTACCAGGCCGAGGACGGAAGCTCGACGGAGAAGCTGTTCTGGTCTCAGTATGCTGAGGCCGAACATCCGGTGCCAATGAGTGACCAGCTAAAGCAGATGGCCGAGCTACATAAGGCGGCCGATCAGGCCATGAAGGGCTCCATAGTCCGGTTGTGGCCTGGCAATGCCCTTCCGAACAGCTTCTTCAGCCTGGTGAGGCGGCTTGTGGATGCCTGCCCATGGCTGGAGGTCGTCAAGCGATCCGTCTGCATTGAAGGTGCACGCCGGGCCTTCGCCCGTGTGAAAATGCAGTGGGTCAAGCTAGACGCCGTGAAGCTTATCAAGGAGGGGCCGCCAGAGGGCAAGGAGCACCACCACCCCGAGATGTACTACAAGGGTGTTCTGCCGGGTGCCCGTCTTATCGCGGATGAGTGTTCACAAAATGTAATGTTCGAATGAGACTTGCTCGTTTGTTATCCTGTGTAATGAAAACTTGTTTCATGTGCGCTATGCAATGCTTGTGTGAATTTAAAACATTGCCTTCTGTTTGGCTGTTTATCCAATCTGAGAGATGGCTAGTCCTCGGCTTCTGCCCCCATGCCACGAGTGCCGGGGTGTTCGGGATAAACCTGAGCACTCTTGTTCCCATGTTTGGGTCCTTCGAGGGAGGTGCTCAGCACAACGAACAAGGCAACCGGACTAATAATGCTTTATCACTCTCACTTAGCCATAGAATTCTATAATTTTAAATTTCAGTGATGCCCCTGGTATTCAGAAGGCCGAATTCGGGGCACGATACACGCCTGTTAGCCGGACGGAGCTGGCCCCTCGCCCTAAGTGGCACAAGTCTTTAGGGACTCGAAAAACCTCGCCAAACAGCGACTAGTCTCTCGCCTTATCATGACAGTCAGTTTTAGCTTTCTCTACTGAGGTGCTCGGCCCGGCAGAACTGGGGCACAATCGCAGTAGTTCTCCTAGTGCTACCTTAGCCGATGGAGCGGAACGTAAGGTACCAAAACATAGGAGCCGGGCAAACCCAACATTTGACCAAAGACATGATTCGGAGCTGATGCATATAATGCTATAAGTTTGGGGTGCCGCACTTGTGAAAGTGTTCGGACTTTTCACACCATATTGTGGGTACGTAAGCCCCTGGTGCATTGGTCGTACCAGAGTGTACGGTTGCTAGGCGTCATTAATGAACACGTAGATATGTATACATATAACAAAAATGCGATAATAGTCATAATGTCATGTATTGTGTATTAAAAAATTGCATTAAAGCAGAGTGATAGAGATAGTGTAATGAGCAAAAGAGTAGGACTATGTCCCTTCCAAGGGCGAGTTGAGGAATTATATGAAATCGGTAATCCACCTGGGAATTCCGTAGTCGTCGGCCTCCTTGGTTGCTGTATCATGTGTTCGGCAATAGAGCTGCCAGACAGTGTTTCCAGAGATTGAAGTCCTGAAAGAAAAAGAAAATTAACCAAACGGGAAGCCCCTGGTGCAGTTTAGGCCGCGTTTTGGGGCGTGCCGTAGTTGTGCCTCCCCCTCCCCATCTGTGCCCATGGTATTTTTAATGCGTAATTATGTACGCGCGGCATGAACAATGTTGTTGGGCTGGGATTGGGGTGGCCGTCGTATTGCCACGCGAGCTCAGATCACGCCAGGCGGTCTATTTTCCAATTGCCCCGAGCGCGCTTGAAGGTGTACGGGCTTTGAAACGCCAAACTGGAAGATTGCCTTGAGAGGCTGCTTTGTGCTTCTGTTGCGAGGGCCGCGGTGTGCTCCTCTATTCGGATAGAGCGCTCTGTGTTTCCATTGACTGTAATAACTCCGCGAGGTCCTGGCATCTTGAGCTTGAGGTATGCATAATGTGGTACTGCATTGAATCTACGAATGCGGTTCGTCCGAGCAGCGCGTGATAACCACTGCGGGACAATACTATATCGAAGATTTACTCTTCGCTTCAGTGTAATTGAGCCTGTGCAGTGGGCCTCTACGCCTGGAATGACGCCTTTAAAGGTCGTCTTTGTGGGTTTGATCCTTGAGGGGTCTATACCCATTTTGTGCACTGTGTCCTGATAAAGCAAGTTCAGGCTACTACCACCGTCCATGAGGACTTGAGTGAGGTGAAATCCATCGATGATTGGGTCTAGGACCAGTGCGGCAAATCCGCCGTGACGGATACTAATGGGGTGCTCCCTGCGATCGAAGGTGATCGGACAGGAGGACCAAGGGTTGAACTTTGGGGCGACTGGCTCCAACACATATACGTCCCTGAGCACACGCTTCCGCTCCCTCTTGGGGATGTGGGTTGCGTATATCATGTTCACCATCCGCACTTGCGGGGGAAACCTCTTCTGTCCTCCAGTGTGCGGCTGCCGGGGTTCTTCCTCGTCATCGCTATGCGGCCCCTTGTCCTTATTTTTGGCAATTAACTTGCCGGCCTGCTTGAACACCCAACAATCCCTGTTCGTGTGATTGCCTGGCTTGTCTGGGGTGCCGTGTATTTGACACGAGCGATCGAGTATACGGTCCAAACTGGACGGACCCGGCGTACTTTGTTTGAATGGCTTTTTCCGCTGACTGGGTTTAGAGCCTTTGAATCCGACATTGATTGTCGTATCCTCAGTACTTTTGCCATTAATGCGGTGCTTATGCTTGTTGCGACATGAGCTGTTGTTGCTGTCCTTGGTATCTGAGGTACCATGGTTCTTTGATATGTTGTTACTGCGAGCCAACCAGTTGTCTTCTCCCGCACAAAAGCGGGTCATGAGCGTCGTGAGGGCTGCCATAGATTTCGGCTTTTCCTGACCAAGGTGCCGGGCTAGCCACTCATCTCGGATGTTGTGCTTGAAAGCCGCTAAGGCCTCCGCATCCGGACAGTCGACGATTTGGTTTTTCTTTGTAAGGAACCAAGTCCAGAATTGCCTGGCTGGCTCTTCTGGCTGCTGAATTATGTGGCTCAAGTCATCGGCGTCTCGTGGTCGCACGTAAGTGCCCTGAAAGTTGTCGAGGAATGCGGCTTCCAGATCTTCCCAACAGCTAATGGAGTCTGCTGGCAAGCTATTTAGCCAATGTTGTGCTGGTCCTTTGAGTTTTAGTGGGAGGTACTTGATGGCATGTAAGTCATCGCCGCGGGCCATGTGGATGTGGAGGAGGAAGTCCTCAATCCATACCGCGGGATCTGTTGTGCCGTCATATGATTCAATGTTTATAGGTTTGAAACCTTCTGGGAATTGATGTTCCATTACTTCGTCTGAGAAGCATAAGGGGTGTGCGGTGCCTCTGTATTGGGCTATATCGCGACGCAGCTCATATGGGTCCTGCCCGCTGTGTTCGGCCCTGCCGGATTTGCTTTTACTGTATCCAGCGTGACGTTTACCGTCTCGTAGAGTGGTGCGCACTCGTGATCCGTAGATCCATCTTGAATGCTTTGCTTTGTCCTCCAATATGTCTCGCAGGTCTGGCGTATCTTCCCATGCCTTTTTATTTGGATGGAGTTCGGGTGGAGGCTGAGCTTTCGGCAGGAATGCCTCTCTATCGCGGCCACGAGGTGGCCGATCAGCCGTATCATATGCTTCTTCCTCTAGTCGGGGTAGTAACCTGCGCCTTGGGTAACTCTTGGAGGGACGCTCGAGTTTATATTCCTCGGCTGCGAGGACTTCAGTCCATTTGTCAGCTAGCAGATCTTGATCAGCATGAAGCTGCTGCTGCTTTTTCTTCAGGCTATTTGCCGTGGCCATAAGCCTGCGCTTGAAGCGCTCTTGTTCGACGGGATCCTCTGGTGCGGCGAATTCATCATCACCGAGGCTTGCCTCGTCTTCGGAGGGGGGCATGTAATTTTCCTCCTCCTCCTCTCCGCCAGCCGCTCTCTCAGGAGAGCTGGCTCCTTCATCCTCCTGATCTAACTCTTGTTGGAGGGGGTTTTCGTTGTCTTCGGCGCTATCCGGAGTGTTATTATCTCCTGTGCTGGTATCACCACTTTTGCTTTGGCAGTACTTAGAGTGGCGCCGTTGACATCGGCGCTTGGGTTGCTTCTTGGAGGGGTCATCCTCTGCTATCTCGTCGTCGTTGCCTTCATTGGGTGTATCCACCATGTATATGTCATACGACGAGGTGGCTTTCCAGTGCCCTATAGGTGCTGGTTCATGTTCGTCTCCTACATTGTCGTCCATACCGTCGATGTCTTCAGAGTCGAAGTCGAGCATGTCAGTTAAATCATCGACAGTGGCTACAAAGTGGGTGGTGGGTGGGCGTCGAATTTCTTCGTCATCCGCATCCCAGTCCAGTTGGCCATGATCCGGCCAGGGCTCTCCTGACAAAGAGAGAGACCTTAGTGAATTCAGAATGTCGCCGAAGGGCGAGTGCTGAAAGATATCCGCAGCGGTGAATTCCGTGATCGGTGCCCAGTCGGATTCGATTGGCCGGGGCACGGATGGTTCGGGGTCCGGAGGAGAGTCCGACACCTTGGAGTCACGGGCTGCGCAGAGGATTATGCTGGTGTTCGGCTCGATCGTCGTTGAGACTGCAGCCCCTGAGGCGGTGTCTAGCCACCCGTTCTCGATTGGCACAGCTGGCTCCGAGCTAAGGGTCGGAGCTGATGCGGGCGCGGCCTCTGGGGTACCATCCGATGGCAGAGCTAGGTCATACCCATCGCGACAGTGCGGCGCGTCCGACTGTGGCTCGAATCCGTCGAAGATCAAGTCCCCACGGATGTTGGCCATGTAATTCATACTTTCAAATCTGACCTGATGGCCAGGGCCGTAGCTTTCAATCTGCTCCAGATGGCCAAGCGAATTAGCCCGCAGTGCAAAGCTGCCGAATACGAAGATCTGTCCGGGGAGAAAAGTCTCACCCTGGACCGCATCGCTACCGATGATAGTAGGAGCCATCAAGCCTAATGGAGACAACACAGAGGAACTCTCAATGAAAGCACCAATGTCGGTGTCAAAACCGGCGGATCTCGGGTAGGGGGTCCCGAACTGTGCGTCTAGGCCGGATGGTAACAGGAGGCAAGGGACACGAAGTTTTACCCAGGTTTGGGCCCTCTTGATGGAGGTAAAACCCTACATCATGCTTGATTAATATTGAAGATATGGGTGTTACAAGAGTAGATCTACCACGAGATCAGAGAGGCTAAACCCTAGAAGCTAGCCTACGGTATGATTGTATGTTGTGATTGTTGTCCTACGGACTAAAACCCTCCGGTTTATATAGACACCGGAGAGGGTTAGGGTTACACAAGGTCAGTTACAAAGGAGGAGATATCCATATACGTATTGCCTAGCTTGCCTTCCATGCCAAGTAGAGTCCCATCCGGACACGAGACGAAGTCTTCAATCTTGTATCTTCATAGTCTAACAGTCCGGCCAATGGAGATAGTCCGGCTGTCCGGAGACCCCCTAATCCAGGACTCCCTCACCTACGCCATCAACAAAACCATCACCTTCTTCACCAACAAAGAAGAACTGAGTATCTGGTATGGGCACTCCCCTTGGCAACTGCCAAGCTTCGGGGAGTGCCCCGGTATCGTATCACCATCACTTTTATCTTTACTATTTTTCTTAATTCGATCCTTTTAGTAATATCTTGATCTAGTAGAATAAAGTTTTAGTATGATCTAGCTGTGAGTTTTGCTTTACAATACCTCTATGTAATCGAGTCCGTGAGCTATATAATAAAGATTAGTGTCGAGTCAAGGGCTTGATTATTTTCCTATGATCTTGAGGGAATAAAACAAAAAGAGAAAGAATAAAAAGAAATAAAGAGATGATACAGATCTTATGCAGAGAGCTCACATATAAAGAGTATGATGAATAAAAGTTGTTGAGAGTTGACAAACATAGTTTTGGTCATCATTGCAATTAATAGGAAGTAATAAAGAAAGACAGGTTCACATATAAATATACTATCTTAGACATCTTTTATGATTGTGAGCACTCATTAAAGTATGACATGCTAAGAGTTGACGTTGGACAAGGAAGACAATGTAATGGGTTATGTTTTCTTTCATCTGAGATAAATTATATTGTCATGGAACATCCAACATGTTGAGCTTGCCTTTCCCTCTCATGGTAGCCAATTTCTTCGCACCAAGTAGAGATACTACTTGTGCTTCCAAATATCCCTAAACCCAGTTTTGCCATGAGAGTCCACCATATCTACCTATGGATTGAGTAAGATCCTTCAAGTAAGTTGTCATCGGTGCAAGCAATAAAAATTGCTCTCTAAATATGTATGAATTATTAGTGTGGGAGAAAATAAGCTTTATACGATCTTGTGATATGGAAGAAATAAAAGTGACGGACTGCATAATAAAGGTCCATATCACAAGTGGCAATATAAAGTGACGTTCTTTCGCATTAAGATTTTGTGCATCCAACTATTAAAGCGCATGACAACTTCTGCTTCCCTCTGCGAATGGCCTATCTTTTACTTTTATATTCTACCTTACATAAGAGTCATGGTGATCTTCACCTTCCGTTTTTACATTTTATCCTTTGGCAAGCACAATATGTTGGAAAGATCCTGATATATATATATATATATATATATATATATATATATATATATATATATATATATATGCATATATATATATAGCTAATTGGATGTGAGCCTTCATGAACTATTATTGTTGACATTACCCTTGAGGTAAAACGTTGGGAGGCAAAACTATAAGCCCCTATCTTTCTCTGTGTCCGATTAAGACTTCATACCCATAAATATTGCGTGAGTGTTAGCAATTGTGAAAGACTAAAAGATGGTTCAGTATGTGGACTTGCTGAAAAGCTCTTATATTGACTCTTTCCTATGTTAGGATAAATTGCAATTGCCTCAATGACTGAGATTAGAGTTTGTTAGTTCTCAATGAAGTTTATGATTCATACTTGAAATTGTGATTGAACTGTTACTTTAGCATAAGAGATCATGTGTGTGTGTAGGACAACACTATTCTAATCCCAGGATTAGAATAGTTATTTGGATCACATCAGGCCCTATATATAGAAGGCGCGCAGTGTTCCTGAGATCCCCGATCAATGGAAAAAAGGGAAAAACTACCCCACCCACTCGCCACCACCCCGCCCCTAACCTAAGCTCCCGCGATCCCATCTGGCCCCTCCCCCGAACTGCATCGTGCCACCGCCGCCTCCCTCCCCGCCCCGCGGCGCCTCCGGGACCCGGCCACCTCCGACGCCGTCGCCTAGCCTCGGCCACCTACGACGCCTCGGCCACCCCCACCAGGAACCCCCGCGCCACTGCCGCCGCCCCACCGCCGCCGCCTCCACCAGGAAGCCACCAGCCCCGGCCACATGCACCACCGCGCCCCAGCTCCACCGGGCCCGCCGACTGCTGGATCCACTAGCACTGGCGTCGTCGCCCCAACCTCCGTCTTCCACTGTCGCTCGCGCGTCATGGCCTCCTTCCCGGACCACCCCGCCGCCGCGCCCCACCGACTCAGATCGTCGCCAGCATTCCTCCCCTGCTTCCACCGAGGAGGTGGCCTCCGTCTGCCGTCAACCGCCCCCGCAACCTGCCCCATGGCGCCCCCGTGACCTGCCTATTGCGCCACCGCGACCTAATCTGGTCGCTCCTCCTCTCCTCTTGCTGCCTACTTCGCCGGTTGATAAATGATAATGATTGCTGGGGGTGCTATTTCAGGTGATTCGAAGAACGTGCATCTGATGCAGTTGGATGGGGTGGTGGAGAGCCTGCTGCTGTTTAAGGCAGACGTGCTGGACAGCACCGCCGCGCTGGCCGCCGCCGTCGAGGGGTGCGAACTAAGTGACTCACTGCCGTCAGAGACGATTACAAGTTTCTACTGCCTTACTGGCACTGTAAAAATCTCATTGAAGTCCAATATTTGGAAACTGCAGATTCTTGATGATCTGTTACTAATGGTGTGCTAAATACAATCGTGCAGTGAGAAGTCATGGTGCCTGCCGTGAAGGGCACCTTAAATATTCTTGAGGTGTGTTCATCTCTGAAGGTTCTGCTTTGGAGTTGCCTTGTTGCTTCGCCCGTTGCCATGTTGAACTTCTCGTGTAGGCCACTTTGACCTTCCTAAGTTAGGTTCATATTTGGTTTTTTTGTGCTCGACGGCGAGACACTGTTGATCTCCTTCAGCTCTCTTGTTCTTCCTGCAAACAAGGCCGGTTTCAGTTTTGGTGGCTTGACGCTGCATGCTCTGGTTGCTACTTGAACTAGTTGTTGCATCTCTAACACCTTCTCCTCCTAGAACTCAAACAATGGACACAACATGGCTGTAATGTTCTTGCTATTCAAATCACTCTGAATTTGTATGGTCGACACTTCAAATTTTTGCACTTCCAGGTGGCATTCAAAAGCTCAACTCAGCACCATGAGGGATGTTGCAGAGCTGCCATGGTGATCCTGCTGAGGTGACGTCGAGGCGCTGGAGTCCAGCAGCGCTGCGGCATGCCGTGTGCTCTTTTTTGCTGAGATCGAGCTGCTGGAGTGCGGTGGTGCTCGTCACCCTCCTGGAGTCCGGTGCTCTTGTTGGCTTTATCTTGTTGCTGTTTGTCTAACTGTGAGAAAGACATCTATTTTCTCTTCCTGCACACTTACTACTATGAATAATAGGATCCCGTTGGTAGGTTGGTGTTGTACTAATAATGCAACGTAATTAACAGTCTACTAGATGAGAAATTGTGTTTGGGTTGCACTGTCGCTTGTGAATTCAGCTTTGCTAAAAGAAAGTTAAAAAATTGATAACGCTAGAGGTGCTTTGGCATAGTGTTGAGGATATGCATGCGACGCATACCCTGATGCATTGACCATTTAGCGTAAAAGGAATTAGTTGCAAGAAATTCAAGAAGTTCTACACAGAAAGTCTAGAGACGTACAGTGAAGTTCTACAAAAAAAATACGGCAGGTACTACGGCTATGCGTCGTTCGCGGTGAAGTTCTACTACAGTTGTACGCCATGTTCGTGGTGAAGTTCAACTAAAAATAACACAGAAGTTCAAAGTATATTAAACCCTAGGACTTACAAGTTAAAAAAACATCATTTTGGCGTTTTTCAAAAACTCAAATTTTCCTTCTTACTAAATAATAAAATTAAGAAGTTCAAATTAAAATAATGGAGCACCTCGATGTAGAAGTTCACATTTTTTATACACAATTCATATTTTACTCATAATTAAAGAATGAAAAAAACAAGAAGTTCAAACATAAAAAAACAAGAAGTTCAATTTTTTTAAATAGAGAAGTTTCAATAATAACAAAATAGGACTTTCACCGTTTCAATATAAAAAACTCCATGAATGCAAATTTAAATAACAAACTGGTTCAATATTTATTACAAATATAGGATTTTTCCATTACTATAAGAAATAAACCAAGAAGTCCAAATTACGAAATTAGAGAAGTTTAATATTTATAAAAATCTCAAATTTTCCTTGTTACTAAAGAATAAAAATAAAAAAATCAAATTAAAATAAAGGAGTAGTTTGAGGTATACGAAAAACTCAAATTACTTCTGTTTCTAGGAAAAATAAAAATAAGAAGTTCAATTTTAAGAAAATTGTATGATTCTAAAACCATACTTTTTTTCTCCGAAGAATAGAACTAAGAAGTTCAAATTGAAATAATAGAAAATTTTAAAGTTTACAGAAAATTCAGATTTTACCTCATTACTAAAGAATAAAATGAAGAATTTCAAATTAAAAAAAGGAACCACTTTCAAAGTTTAACTAGATTTCCCCATTTTTTAAAGCTAGAAGTTCAAACTAAAATAACGAAGTGGTTCGATGTTTAATTACAAACTAAGATTTTACCATTATTAAAATACTCAAATATCCCATGGTATTGAAGAATCAACTCTGAAGTTCAGATTTCATAAAAAAGATTAAGAAATAAAACCAGGAAGTCCATATTAAAATGATAGAGAATTTCGATGATTATAGAAAACTCATATTTTCCTCGTTATTAAATAATAGAAACAAGAAGTTCAAAAATAAAATAACAAGAAGTTCAACTTTTAAAAATAGAGCGCTTCAAAATTTCATAAAAATATTAAGAAATAAAACTAGGAAGTCCATATTAAAAAGATGGCGAAGTACGATGATTATACAAAACCCAGATTTTCCTCATTATTAAACAATGAAAACAAGAAGTTCAAAAATAAATAACAAGAAGTTTAACTATTAAAAATAGAGCGCTTCAAAATTTCATAAAAAAGGATTAAGAAAATCAGATTAAAAATTCATAAAAAAACTCATATATTTTCATGTATCCGAGAGAAGATCAGATTGATAACTATCAGAAGTTCACGTAGTACACGGTGTGCATTTTGTATTAAAAAGAATAAAAAAAGCAAAGGCTAAAAGTTTGTTGATATAAGTGCAAGTCCTCCGTCGGAGAAATTTTTAAAAATATTGTGAGAGAGGTTTATACAAAAGAAATACCATTTGTGTAAGACTTGACGAATGAATGAGAAAATTACAAATGAAAAATACGTCACTGAAGTTCAACATAAAAAAATAGGAAGTTCACCTACTACACTGAATGAATATCAGATGAAAAACTTTTAAAATCGTCGCGAGTATGAAAAAATGATCAACACGGGAAAGTTGTGTGTTTACAGCAGCTTTCCACTGGTATATCACTTGCTCAATTCCGGTGAGTGGATGGAGAGCTACGAGCAGTGGATGGAGAGCTACGAGCAAAAAAACACGCGAAAAACAGAGTGAAGTTCAAGTAGACATGCCGAGAAGTTCAGATTCTTCACGCGGTGCATTTTCGAAGAATCTGTTTCGCCATAAAGGCAGAACGAATGATCTCGTCATTTTCGAAATTACTTGAAAACGGTCAGGATTCAGAAAAACCCGTCAACATGAAAAAGTTTCGCATTTTCCATAGCTTTTCAGCGGTATATTATTTGCCCCATTCCGATAAATTTGTAGAAATTACAGCAAAATATGTTTTAACCATTTTCAAAACTGAGATAAAATCGTAATGAATTACAAGAAACAATATATACAAAAAAGTTTCGCATTTCTTCAAGCTTTCCAACGCCATATCATTTGCTGCATTTGGACGTACGGTTAAAAAATTAGCTCGAAAATACGAATTCGGTGAAACTTGTACCGTTTTCTAAATTACTTTTAAACCATTCAAAATTATAAAAAAAACTTTTAACATAAAAAGTAGCGCATTTTCATAAGCTTTCCAACGCCATATTATTTGCCTCAATTGGATTAGCCGTTTAGAAATGGCATCGAAAATACGAACTCGGGTGTTCGGTTTGCGAAATGTTACGATTTTTCGAATTACTCTTTAACCGTAGGGAATTAGAGAAAACTTTCAACATGTGGAAGGAGAGGTTTTGCAGCAGCTTTCCAACGCCATATTATTTGCCTCATTCCGATAAAAAGTTTAAAAATGCGATCGAAAATACGATTCACGTTTTTTATATAAAGAAAAAATGGTTTTCAAAACTGCTCTTAAACCGCTTACATTTTGCCAAAAATTTAATTTGGGTCATGATACTGATGTCCATAGCTATCCAACGGTATATCGCAAGCCCCATTTGGACACATTTTAGCTGAAGTTCAACCTAGTACTCGAGGAAGGTCAGGCGCGTTACTCGGGAAGTTCATGTTGTGATCAGAATATTATTCTGATTCCGTGATCAGAATAGTGTTTATGTGTGTGTGTGTGTGTGTGTGTGTATATATATATATATATGTTGTTGTTCTAAGAATGATCATGATGCCCTCATATACGTATTTTAGTTTTATCTTCACCTCTATCTCGAAACATGTGGACATATTTTTTGATTTCGGCTTTCGCTTGAGGACAAGCGAGGTCCAAGCTTGGGGGAGTTGATACGTCCATTTTGCATCATGCTTTTATATCGATATTTATTGCATTATGGGCGGTTATTACACATTACATCACAATAATTATGCCTATTCTCTCTTATTTTATAAGGTTTACATAAAGAGGGAGAATGCCGGCAGCTGGGATTCTGGGCTATAAAAGGAGCAAATATTACACACCTATTCTGCACAGCTCCAAAAGTCCTGAACTTCACGGAAGCTATTTTCAGAATATATAAAAAATACTGAGCGCAAGAAGTTCTAGAGGGGGGCCACACCCTGGCCACGAGGGTGGGGGCACGCCCTACCCCCAGGGCGCGCCCCCTGCCTCATGGGCCCCCCTGGTGGCCCTCTGTCGTTGTCAAAACCGGCAGCTCTCGGGTCAATGAAAGCACCAATGTCGGTGTCAAAACCGGCGGATCTCGGGTAGGGGGTCCCGAACTGTGCGTCTAAGGCGGATGGTAACAAGAGGCAGGGGACACGATGTTTTACCTAGGTTCGGGCCCTCTTGATGGAGGTAAAACCCTACGTCCTACTTGATTTATTCTTGATGATATGAGTATTACAAGAGTTGATCTACCACGAGATCGAAGAGGCTAAACCCTAGAAGCTAGCCTATGGTATGATTGTATGTTGTCCTACGGACTAAAACCCTCCGGTTTATATAGACACCGGAGAGGGTTAGGGTTACACAAAGTCGGTTACAAAGGAGGAGATATCCATATCTGTATTGCCTAGCTTGCCTTCCATGCCAAGGAAAGTCCCATCCGGACACGGGACGAAGTCTTCAATCTTGTATCTTCATAGTACAACAGTCCGGCCAAAGGATAGAGTCCAGCTGTCAATGACCCTCAAGGATATCCATAATCAAGCCTAATGGCGACGACACAGAGGAACTCTCAATGAAAGCACCAATGTCGGTGTCAAAACCGACGGATCTCGGGTAGGGGGTCCCGAACTGTGCGTCTAAGGCGGATGGTAACAAGAGGCAGGGGACACGATGTTTTACCTAGGTTCGGGCCCTCTTGATGGAGGTAAAACCCTACGTCCTGCTTGATTTATTCTTGATGATATGAGTATTACAAGAGTTGATCTACCACGAGATCGAAGAGGCTAAACCCTAGAAGCTAGCCTATGGTATGATTGTATGTTGTCCTATGGACTAAAACCCTCCGGTTTATATAGACACCGGAGAGGGTTAGGGTTACACAAAGTCGGTTACAAAGGAGGAGATATCCATATCCGTATTGCCTAGCTTGCCTTCCATGCCAAGGAAAGTCCCATCCGGACACGGGACGAAGTCTTCAATCTTGTATCTTCATAGTACAACAGTCCGGCCAAAGGATAGAGTCCGGCTGTCCGGAGACCCCCTAATCCTGGACTCCCTCAGTAGCCCCTGAACCAGGCTTCAATGACAATGAGTCCGGTGCGCAGTGTTGTCTTCGGCATTGCAAGGCGGGTTTGTCCTCCGGATATACCACAGAAGAGTTTGAATGAAAAGATAGTGTCCGACCCTGCAAAATAAGTTCCACATACCACCGTAGAGAGAATAATATTTCCAAAAATCTAATCTGCTGACAAGTTTTGGCAACATGACATCATGCCATGGCTCGGCGATTATTTGAACCATTTTTCTTTAACCAGCCCCACACATAACGCGAGGCGGTTTCTTGACACGTCTTGTCAAAGCAGAGGTCGTGTCCCCCTTATTGCGGGATTCTCATCAATACTTGCGTGGGTAACCCAACCGCGCCTAGGACTCCTAGATTTTAGGCAAGTCCAAAACGGCTATGGGGAGGACGCTTGATATTTGCCCTCTTTATAAAGGGATAAGGCTTTTACTTTTTCCCTCCCGTGCTCAATCGAATCCTTCCCCCGCCTTGAGTTCTAACACCCAAAGCTCAGGTCAGGAGCTTCGGACCTTCAATCATGTCCGGATCCAGCCTCCAGGGCCGGTGGATGCCCTCCTCCATCACGGAAGAGGATATCAAGAAGTTGAGGGAGGCAAGATACTTGACCGCCGAAGTTTCGCATCGGCTGCCTGCCTGAGGGTAGGTCATCCCTACTCCTGAACCCAATGAAGACGTCGTGTTCATCTCCCACTTCCTCCGACGGCTAGGCCTCACTCTAGACCCCTTCGTTAGGGGTTTAATGTTCTATTACGAGCTCAATTTCCACGGTCTAGCCCCGGATTCCTTTCTTCACATCTCGGTATTTATTGTCGTATGTGAGTGTTGGAAATATGCCCTAGAGGCAATAATAAAAGCA
Organism: Triticum monococcum; assembly: GCA_034509565.1. Classification (NCBI taxonomy): domain Eukaryota; kingdom Viridiplantae; phylum Streptophyta; class Magnoliopsida; order Poales; family Poaceae; genus Triticum; species Triticum monococcum. Next base: position 496,000,697 of record CM067845.1, on the reverse strand, counting down.
TTATTATTATATTTCCTTGTTCATGATAATTGTCTTTATTCATGCTATAATTGTGTTATCCGGAAATCATAATAGATGTGTGAATAATAGACACCAACATGTCCCTAGTAAGCCTCTAGTTGACTAGCTCGTTGATCAACAGATAGTCATGGTTTCCTGACTATGGACATTGGATGTCATTGATAACGAGATCACATCATTAGGAGAATGATGTGATGGACAAGACCCAATCCTAAACATAGCATAAGATCGTATAGTTCGTTTGCTAGAGTTTTTCCAATGTCAAGTATCCTTTCCTTAGACCATGAGATCGTGTAACTCCCGAATACCATAGGAGTGCGTTGGGTGTACCAAACGTCACAACGTAACTGGGTGACTATAAAGGTATACTACGGGTATCTCCGAAAGTGTCTGTTGGGTTGACACGGATCAAGACTGGGATTTGTCACTGCGTATGACGGAGAGGTATCACTGGGCCCACTCGGTAATGCATCATCATTATGAGCTCAAAGTGAATAAGTGTCTGGTCACGGGATCATGCATTACGGTACGAGTAAAGTGACTTGCCGGCAACGAGATTGAACGAGGTATTGGGATACCGACGATCGAATCTCGGGCAAGTAACATACCGATTGACAAAGGGAATTGTATACGGGGTTGCTTGAATCCTCGACATCGTGGTTCATCCGATGAGATCATCGAGGAGCATGTGGGAGCCAACATGGGTATCCAGATCCCGCTGTTCGTTATTGACCGGAGAGCAATCTCGGTCATGTCTACATGTCTCCCGAACCCGTAGGGTCTACACACTTAAGGTGCGGTGACGCTAGGGTTGTAAAGATATGTATATGCAGTAATCCGAAAGTTGTTCGGAGTCCCGGATGAGATCCCGGACGTCACGAGGAGTTCCAGAATGGTCCGGAGGTAAAGAATTATATATAGGAAGTGCAGTTTCGGCCATCGGGAAAGTTTCGGGGGTCACCGGTATTGTACCGGGACCACCGGATGGGTCCCGGGGGTCCACCGGGTGGGGCCACCCATCCCGGAGGGCCCCATGGGCTGAAGTGGGAGGGGAACGAGCCCTTAGTGGGCTGGTGCACCCCCCTAGGCCCACCCCCTGCGCCTAGGGTTGGAACCCTAGGGTGGGGGGGCGCCCCACTTGCCTTGGGGGGCACTCCACCCCCCTTGGCCGCCGCCCCCCTTGGAGATTGGATCTCCTAAGGGCCGGCGCCCCCCCAGGGGGCCTATATAAAGGGGGGAGGGAGGGGGCAGCCGCACCCTTGCATCTTGGCGCCCCCTCTCCCCTGCTACACCTCTCCCTCTCGCGCAGACGCTCGGCGAAGCCCTGCTGCATGTGACAGCTGCATCCACCACCACGCCGTCGTGCTGCTGGATCTTCATCAACCTCTCCTTCCCCCTTGCTGGATCAAGAAGGAGGAGACATTGTCCGCTCCGTACGTGTGTTGAACGCGGAGGTGCCGTCCGTTCGGCGCTTGGTCATCGGTGATTTGGATCACGGCGAGTATGACTCCATCATCCATGTTCTAGTGAACACTTCCGCTCGCGATCTACAAAGGTATGTAGATGCATCCGACCAATCGCTGCTAGATGAACTCATAGATGGATCTTGGTGAAACCATGGGAAAAGTTTTTGTTTTCTGTAACGTTCCCCAACAGTGGCATCATGAGCTAGGTCTATGCGTAGTTCTCTATGCACGAGTAGAACACAATTTGGTGTGGGCGTAGATGTTGTCCACTTTCTTGCCGCTACTAGTCTTATCTTGCTTCAGCGGTATTGTGGGATGAAGCGGCTCGGACCAACCTTACACGTACGCTTACGTGAGACCGGTTCCACCGACTAACATGCACTAGTTGCATAAGGTGGCTGGCGGGTGTCTGTCTCTCCCACTTTAGTTGGAGCGGATTCAATGAAAAGGGTCCTTATGAAGGGTAAATAGAAGTTGACAAATCATGTTGTGGCTTTCACGTAGGTAAGAAAACGTTCTTGCTAGAACCCTATTGCAGCCACGTAAAACTTGCAACAACAATTAGAGGACGTCTAACTTGTTTTTGCAGCAAGTGTTTGTGATGTGATATGGCCAAAGTTGTGATGAATGATGAATGATATATATGTGATGTATGAGATGTTCATGTAATTGTAATAGGAATCACGACTTGCATGTCGATGAGTATGACAACCAGCAGGAGCCATAGGAGTTGTCTTTATTTTTTGTATGACCTGCGTGTCATTGAGAAACGCCATGTAAATTACTTTACTTTATTGCTAAACGCGTTAGCCATAGTAGTAGAAGTAATAGTTGGCGAGCAACTTCATGGAGACACGATGATGGAGATCATGGTGTCATGCCGGTGACAAGATGATCATGGAGCCCCAAGATGGAGATCAAAGGAGCTATGTGATATTGTCCATATCATGTCACTATTATTATTTGATAGCATGTGATGTTTATCATGTTTTGTACATCTTGTTTACTTAGAATGACGGTAGTAAATAAGATGATCCCTCATAATAATTTCAAGAAAGTGTTCCCCCTAACTGTGCACCGTTGTGACAGTTCGTTGTTTCGAAGCACCACGTGATGATCGGGTGTTAGATTCCAACGTTCACATACAACCGGTGTAAGACAGATTTACACATGCAAACACTTAGGTTGACTTGACGAGCCTAGCATGTACAGACATGGCCTCGGAACACAGAAGACCGAAAGGTCGAGCATGAGTCGTATAGAAGATACGATCAACATGAAGATGTTCACCGATGTTGACTAGTCCGTCTCACGTGATGATCGGACACGGCCTAGTTAACTCGGATCATGTTATACTTAGATGACTGGAGAGATGTCCATCTGAGTGGGAGTCCATTGAATAATTTGATTAGATGAACTTAATTATCATGAACTTAGTCTAAAATCTTTACAATATGTCTTGTAGATCAAATGGCCAATGTTGTCCTCAACTTCAACGCGTTCCTAGAGAAAACCAAGCTGAAAGACGACGACAGCAACTATACGGACTGGGTCCGGAACCTGAGGATCATCCTCATAGCTGCCAAGAAAGATTATGTCCTACAAGCACTGCTAGGTGACGCACCCGTCCCATAGAACCAAGATGTTATGAACGCTTGGCAGACACGTGCTGATGACTACTCCCTCGTTCAGTGCGGCATGCTTTACAGCTTAGAGCCGGGGCTCCAAAAGCGTTTTGAGAGACATGGAGCATATGAGATGTTCGAAGAGCTGAAAATGGTTTTTCAAGCTCATGCCCGGGTCGAGAGATATGAAGTCTCCGACAAATTCTTCAGCTGTAAGATGGAGGAAAATAGTTCTGTCAGTGAGCGCATACTCACTATGTCTGGGTTACATAACCGGTTGACTCAGCTGGGAGTTAATCTCCCGGATGATGCGGTCATTGACAGAATCCTCCAGTCGCTTCCACCAAGCTACAAGAGCTTTGTCATGAACTTCAATATGCAGGGGATGGAAAAGACCATTCCTGAGTTATTTTCAATGCTGAAATCAGCAGAGGTAGAAGTCAAGAAAGAACATCAAGTGTTGATGGTCAATAAAACCACTAAGTTCAAGAAAGGCAAGGGTAAGAAGAACTTCAACAAGGACGGCAAGGGAGTTGCCGCGCCCGGTAAGCAAGCTACCAGGAAGAAGCCAAAGAATGGACCCAAGCATGAGACTGAGTGCTTTTATTGCAAGGGAAGTGGTCACTGGAAGCGGAACTGCCCCAAATACTTAGCGGACAAGAAAGTCGGCAAAACAAAAGGTATATGTGATATACATGTAATTGATGTGTACCTTACCAGTACTCGTAGTAGCTCCTGGGTATTTGATACCGGTGCAGTTGCTCACATTTGTAACTCAAAGCAGGAGCTGCGGAATAAGCGGAGACTGGCAAAGGACGAGGACACGATGCGCGTCGGGAATGGTTCCAAGGTCAATGTGATCGCCATCGGCACGCTACCTCTACATTTACCTACGGGATTAGTTTTAAACCTCAATAATTGTTATTTAGTGCCAGCTTTGAGCATGAACATTGTATCGGGATCTCGTTTAATTCGAGATGGCTACTCATTTAAATCCGAGAATAATGGTTGTTCTATTTATATGAGAGATATGTTTTATGGTCATGCTCTGATGGTGAATGGTTTATTCTTAATGAATCTCGAGCGTAATGCTACACATGTTCATAGTGTGAATACCAAAAGATGTAAGGTTGATAATGATAGTCCCACATACTTGTGGCACTGCCGCCTTGGTCACATAGGTGTCAAACACATAAAGAAGCTCCATGCAGATGGACTTTTAGAGTCTCTTGATTATGAATCATTTGACACGTGTGAACCATGCCTCATGGGTAAAATGACCAAGACTCCGTTCTCAGGAACAATGGAGTGAGCAACCAACTTATTGGAAATCATACATACTGATGTGTGCGGTCCAATGAGCGTTGAGGCTCGCGGTGGCTATCGTTATGTTCTCGCCCTCACTGATGACTTGAGTAGATATGGGTATGTCTACTTAATGAAACACAAGTCTGAAACCTTTGAAAAGTTCAAGGAATTTCAGAGTGAGGTTGAGAATCAACGTGACAGAAAAATCAAGTTTTTGCGATCAGATCGTGGAGGAGAATACTTGAGTCACGAATTTGGCACACACTTAAGAAAATATGGAATAGTTTCACAACTCATGCCGCCTGAAACACCTCAGCGTAATGGTGTGTCCGAACATCGTAATCGCACTCTATTAGATATGGTGCGATCTATGATGTCTCTTACCGATTTACCGCTATCTTTTTGGGGCTATGCTTTAGAGACTGCCGCATTCACTTTAAATAGGGCTCCGTCAAAATCCGTTGAGACGACACCATATGAATTATGGTTTGGGAAGAAACCTAAGCTGTCGTTTCTAAAAGTTTGGGGATGCGATGCTTATGTCAAGAAACTTCAACCCGAAAAGCTCGAACCCAAGGCGGAAAAATGCGTCTTCATAGGATACCCTAAAGAATCTATTGGGTATACCTTCTACCTCAGATCCGAAGGCAAGATCTTTGTAGCCAAGAATGGATCCTTTCTAGAGAAAGAGTTTCTCTCGAAAGAAGTAAGTGGGAGGAAAGTAGAACTTGATGAAGTATTACCTCTTGAACCGGAAAATGGCGCAACTCAAGAAAATGTTCCTGAGGTGCCTGCACCGACTAGAGAGGAAGTTAATGATGATGATCATGAAACTTCAGATCAAGTTAATACTGAACTTCGTAGGTCCACAAGGACACGTTCCGCACCAGAGTGGTACGGCAACCCTGTCCTGGAAATCATATTGTTAGACAACGGTGAACCTTCGAACTATGAAGAAGCAATGGTGGGCCCAGATTCCAACAAATGGCTAGAGGCCATGCAATCCGAGATAGGATCCATGTACGAAAACAAAGTATGGACTTTGACAGACTTGCCCGATGATCGGCGACCGATAGAAAATAAATGGATCTTTAAGAAGAAGACAGACGCGGATGGTGATGTGACCATCTATAAAGCTCGGCTTGTCGCTAAGGGTTACCGACAAGTTCAAGGGGTTGACTACGATGAGACTTTCTCTCCCGTAGCGAAGCTGAAGTCCGTCCGAATCATGTTAGCAATTGCCGCATACTATGATTATGAGATATGACAAATGGACGTCAAAACGGTATTCCTTAACGGCTATCTTAAGGAAGAACTGTATATGATGCAGCCGGAAGGTTTTGTCGACCCTAAGAATGCTGACAAGGTGTGCAAGCTCCAACGCTCGATTTATGGGTTGGTGCAAGCATCTCGGAGTTTAAACATTCGCTTTGATGAGATGATCAAAGCGTTTGGGTTTACGCAGACTTATGGAGAAGCCTGCGTTTACAAGAAAGTGAGTGGGAACTCTGTAGCATTTCTCATATTATATGTAGATGACATACTTTTGATGGGAAATGATATAGAACTCTTGGACAGCATTAAGGCCTACTTGAACAAGAGTTTTTCAATGAAGGACCTTGGAGAAGCTGCATATATATTAGTCATCAAGATCTATAGAGATAGATCAAGACGCATCATAGGTCTTTAACAAAGCACATACCTTGATAAGATATTGAAGAAATTCAATATGGATCAGTCTAAGAAGGGGTTCTTGCCTGTGTTACAAGGTGTGAAATTGAGCTCAGCTCAATGTCCGACCACGGCAGAAGATATAGAAGAGATGAGTGTCATCCCCTATGCCTCAGCCCTAGGTTCTATTATGTATGCCATGCTGCGTACCAGACCTGGTGTAAACCTTGCCGTAAGTTTGGTAAGAAGGTACCAAAGTAATCCCGGCAAGGAACACTGGACAGCGGTAAAGAATATCCTGAAGTACCTGAAAAGGACGAAGGAAATGTTTCTCATTTATGGAGGTGACGAAGAGCTCATCGTAAAGGGTTACGTCGACGCTAGCTTCGACACAGATCTGGATGACTCTAAGTCACAAACCGGATATGTGTATATTTTGAATGGTGGGGCAGTAAGCTGGTGCAGTTGCAAGCAGAGCATCGTGGCGGGATCTACATGTGAAGCGGAGTACATGGCAGCCTCGGAGGCAGCGCATGAAGCAATATGGGTGAAGGAGTTCATCACCGCCTAGGAGTCATACCCAATGCGTCGGGGCCAATCAAACTCTTCTGTGACAACACTGGAGCTATTGCACTTGCTAAGGAGCCCAGGTTTCACAAGAAGACCAGGCACATCAAGCGTCGCTTCAACTCCATTCGTGAAAATGTTCAAGATGGAGACATAGATATTTGTAAAGTACATACGGACCTGAATGTAGGAGATCCGTTGACTAAACCTCTCCCTAGAGCAAAACATGATCAACACCAGAATTCCATGAGTGTTTGATTCATAACAATGTAACTAGATTATTGACTCTAGTGCAAGTGGGAGACTGTTGGAAATATGCCCTAGAGGCAATAATAAAAGCATTATTATTATATTTCCTTGTTCATGATATTTGTCTTTATTCATGCTATAATTGTGTTATCCGGAAATCTTAATACATGTGTGAATAATAGACACCAACATGTCCCTAGTAAGCCTCTAGTTGACTAGCTCGTTGATCAACAGATAGTCATGGTTTCCTGACTATGGACATTGGATGTCATTGATAACGAGATCACATCATTAGGAGAATGATGTGATGGACAAGACCCAATCCTAAACATAGCATAAGATCGTATAGTTCGTTTGCTAGAGTTTTTCCAATGTCAAGTATCCTTTTCTTAGACCATGAGATCGTGTAACTCCCGGATACCGTAGGAGTGCTTTGGGTGTACCAAACGTCACAACGTAACTGGGTGACTATAAAGGTATACTACGGGTATCTCCGAAAGTGTCTGTTGGGTTGACACGGATCAAGACTGGGATTTGTCACTGCGTATGATGGAGAGGTATCACTGGGCCCACTCGGCAATGCATCATCATTATGAGCTCAAAGTGACCAAGTGTCTGGTCACGGGATCATGCATTACGGTACGAGCAAAGTGACTTGCCGGCAACGAGATTGAACGAGGTATTGGGATACCGACGATCGAACCTCGGGCAAGTAGCATACCGATTGACAAAGGGAATTGTATACGGGGTTGCTTGAATCCTCGACATCGTGGTTCATCCGATGAGATCATCGAGGAGCATGTGGGAGCCAACATGGGTATCCAAATCCCGCTGTTGGTTATTGACCGGAGAGCAATCTCGGTCATGTCTACATGTCTCCCGAACCCGTAGGGTCTACACACTTAAGGTCCGGTGACGCTAGGGTTGTAAAGATGTGTATATGCAGTAATCCGAAAGTTGTTCGGAGTCCCGGATGAGATCCTGGAGGTCACGAGGAGTTCCGGAATGGTCCGGAGGTAAAGAATTATATATAGGAAGTGCAGTTTCGGCCAACGAGAAAGTTTCGGGGGTCACCGGTATTGTACCAGGACCACCGGATGGGTCCCGGGGGTCCACCGGGTGGGGCCACCCATCCCGGAGGGCCCCATGGGCTGAAGTGGGAGGGGAACCAGCCCTTAGTGGGCTGGTGCGCCCCCCTAGGCCCACCCCCTGCGCCTAGGGTTGGAACCCTAGGGTGGGGGGGCGCCCCACTTGCCTTGGGGGGCACTCCACCCCCCTTGGCCGCCGCCCCCCTTGGAGATTGGATCTCCCAAGGGCCGGTGCCCCCCAGGGGGCCTATATAAAGGGGGGAGGGAGGGGGCAGCCGCACCCTTGCATCTTGGCGCCCCCTCTCCCCTGCTACACCTCTCCCTCTGGCGCAGACGCTCGGCGAAGCCCTGCTGCACGTGACAGCTGCATCCACCACCACGCCGTCGTGCTGCTGGATCTTCATCAACCTCTCCTTCCCCCTTGCTGGATCAAGAAGGAGGAGACGTCATCTGCTCCGTACGTGTGTTGAACGCGGAGGTGCCGTCCGTTCGGCGCTTGGTCATCGGTGATTTGGATCACGGCGAGTACGACTCCATCATCCACGTTCTAGTGAACGCTTCCGCTCGCGATCTACAAAGGTATGTAGATGCATCCGACCACTCGTTGCTAGATGAACTCATAGATGGATCTTGGTGAAACCGTAGGAATTTTTTTTGTTTTCTGCAACGTTCCCCAACAGTGAGGCCTTCCTCCGCATTACCCCTCACTTCGGCCTGTGGCTCAAGACCTTTGATGTGAAGCCGAAGACGGTCGTGGGGCAGTATGCAGCGTGCGGGGGTGCATCAATAAGCAAGATTGCCGGTGCTCCGTGGCCAAAAGGTTCCTTTCCAGAGTTGTCGGATTATGGAAACGGGAGTGGTTTTACCTCACAGCTCCCAGAAGTGCCAAGTGGGTGGCTGCCCCTACTTTCCGCTCGGGCCCTCCACCACAACTGATGTCATGGACCAGCAGAGGGCTGAGCTGGGGTCCAGCCAAGGACGTGCCTATACTGCAGAGCCGCATTCAAGGTCTCTTCGAAGGAGATTTCGATCTGGTTATGGTGGTGCAAGTCATGCTGGTTCGTCGAGTCCAGCCATGCAAACATCGGCCCTCCACATGTGGGAGTTCAACCCAGAAGGACCGCGCACTATTTAGAATTTCCTCGGCTTGACGCACGAGGAGATGTATAAATCATTCTTCGGACCCCAAATAGAGTGTCCGGATACTACCGAGGACGTGGGCCTGAGCAGCAACCGCACCGCCGATCAAGTAAGTAATCCTCTAGCCGAACACACCATCTTTTATTTATCATGACGTCATTCTGAGAAATCGCTCTCTGGCCAGGATTGGCTAACAAAGGCGAAGATGATCCGGTGTTCGGCCCCCCTTCCTGAGGGTTTGTACAATCCGGTACTGGAAAAGATGCTCGATCTAGCACCTTGCCCGGAGCCCTCAAAGGAAGATAAAGGGGGGAATAATGAGGGTGAAAGTGGGGCCCCATCGCTACCAATTCCAACCAAGGGAACGAGCGCCTCCGTGAGGGAGGATAACCAAGGGGAAGAATCTGACCTTCTCTCGCTCCGGGGAAGGAAGAGGACCGCCTCTGAAGATCCGGAAACTAAGGCTTCCAAACGGGAGAAGAGGTCTCCAGCAGAGGGTCCTGCCCTGGAAGATGCTCTTGCCGCACAAAGTCCGCACGGGGATCAGCCCTCTAACAAGCCATAAGTGATCCAAATATACTTAATAGTAAAGATATTCTACCTTACTTCCGAGGAAAATAACCAAAGCGTTTATCTTGCAGTTCGGATCTTAGCCCTTCTCAACAGAGCTCGTCTTCAGGGGACCTTCTTCCGGAGATGATGGAGAGCGAAACGCCTCCTCCGGACTCCCCCGCTCAAGAAGCGGGCGACCATGAAGTGTCATCACGGAGGGCCTCCCCGGGTCTGGTGATGCCAGAAGATAATCCTATGGTCACCCGAAGTCCCTAGTATCCGGCTCTTGAAGAGGGCAAACAAAAGAGTCCGGCGCCGTCTGGTATGTGGTCGGACGCATTGAGGGATCTACTGAAGTGAGCGACCATCTCGGAAGAACACCGTACGTTAATGGATTTCTTCCGCCGAAATCAGGTTGCACGACGCCTTTATGAGTCTACTAACGAGCTTTGAGGTACGTAAAATGATATACCTTTGTTATAGTACCGCACATTTTTAGGTGTGCCCTGTGTAGATAGTAGGCCCTGAGACTCTGGTTGTCGCCGAGAACGGCGGCAAATAGAGGATCGTACTCCCAGGTAATAACCATACCGCTTTTATATGCAGGTGGTGGAAGCTTCGGTGGCTAGCCAGACTAATGAGTTTGCCGAACTAAAGCGGCAACTGGATGCGGCAGATGCCGACATCGAGCTTGTTAACAAGCGGCTTGACGAGGCACAGGGTAAGTGATGTTTTCTGGTGATTGTCACATAGTAAGAGCAGCTGTGATGCCAGTATCTTTAATATGTTGTGACTGCAGATGGGGATGCCACCGTTGAGACCCTTCGGCCGGAACTTGCCCGAGCCAAAGAACAAGCAAGGAGTAGTAATGCGGCTGCTTTGAAGGCGGCCGAAGAGTTAAGAGCCGAGAAGGCCGCGCATTGCGAAAGCAAAGAGAAGATGGCCAAGATGGCTGTAAAGTTAAAAGACACTGCCGACCGTTGCCAGTTGCTTGAAGAAGAAAACCGAGTGAAGGCGACGGACCTCGAGAAGGCCACAATGGCGACCAAGGACACCCGCTCTACCATGAGAGCGAAGAAGGAGGAACTACGTGAAGCCGGGATATTGTGGCTGGGAAGCCCTTTGTGCTATGGAGGAAGTTCGGAGATCCGCGGTATGCCCCTCTGGATCGGCTGTGGAGTTCGGCAGATGCATATATGGACTTGGCGGCGAGCGTTGTCGATGCGGCCGAATACTTCCGAGATCAAACAGATCGTGAAGTGGATAGGCTGTTCTGGTCGCAGTTTAATGTTCCAGAGCGTCCGCTTCCACTGACTGGTCGGCTAGCCGAATGGGCCGAACTCAATAGGTTGTCCGGACTCGCCATGAGGTCTATCGTGGATCAGCTGTGGCCGGAAAGGCCGAAGCCGAACAACTATTCAGCTTAGTGCAGCAGTTCCTTGGTGCGGTGCCGTGCATCAATGCGATGAAGAGGTCGGCGTGCATAGAAGGCTCGTGGATGGCCCTTGCCCGTGTCAAAGCATACTGGGCGGAGATGGATGCTACCACTGTTGCGGCGCAGGGTTCGGCCATAGGCCGAGTGGCTGCCGAGCACTATTTTGAAGAAGTTCTTGAGGGTGCTCGTTTGATAGAGGCCCAGTGCTCGAAGAATATTATGTTTGAGTGACATGTATTCCCATTGTTAAAACAATGTTTTATTAATTTTATCAAGGTTGTATTTATACATTTGCCCGAAAGTAATATGATGCCTCCTGTGCGGTCGTTTACGTATATATATGCATATCCTAAAAGATTGCAGTCGTCGGCTTCAGCCCCCACGCATATAATGCGGGGGTGTTCGCAGAAGACGCGTGTTCACAATTAATCCAATGTCTTGGTCCTATTAAGGAGGTGATAGCGCAGCGAACTAGGCAACCGGACTATAATGCTTTAACACTTTCACTTAGCCAGAGGAGTTTGACAGTGGGGCTACTATATAGCCCCTGGTGGCTCCGCACTCACCCGAATTTGGGGTGCGTGCATGCCTGACCGGGAAACGGTCCTTCGTTAAGGCGGAGGAATTCTAAGATTCCGATAGGTCATCGAGTGGTTAACCAGTCTCACGCTATATCATGACAGTCAGTTTTCGGCTTTCTCTACTGAGGTGCTCGTCCGGATGAACCAGGGCACAATCACAGTAGTTCTCCTGGTGCCGCCTTAGCCGATAGAGCGGAACGTAAGGCAGCAAAACACAGGAGCCGGGCAAACCCAACATTTGACCAAAGACATGATTCGGAACTGATGCATATAAGGCCAAACTCGCGACGCCGAACACTCCCTAAGGTATTCGGTCTTTATGGTGGAAGCCGGGCCTAAATAGTGCCCTTTGTAAGAAGCCCCTGGTGTCTAGGTACGTGCATTATTTTGACGTGGCCACATGCCAAGACGTCAGCATCCTTCTCAATTGTACTGAGAAAACGGGGGATGTGTATCAACAAGAGACAGTAAAAAAGGTTGACGCGGGGTCTTAATCTAAAAAGAATCCTTGGAACGGGTCCCTGCTGCACGTCTGCACCTGTGTCTCCATTGTGCCGTATCCTGGATGGGTGTAGCACGATGGTCATCTGTAAAAGAGAGGAACTTAGGTGAAAAGTTGTCGTGCAAAAAGGTAGGTTTAAAGAAACCATGTACAGTTCAAGATGAGTAAAAATTGCCACTTGTGTGCGCGCGTTGAGCCCCTTGTGTTTGTAGTAGGGGTGCGGCCATCAAACCTGTGTGAATTACATATAGTTTCACCGGACTCGCCTAACCGTGTCCGTGGTCTTGACGACCTATCGAATGTTTTAAATTGGTGAGGTCGTTTTAGTGTGCGGCTGCCAAGGCAGCCGCACTCTCCTCAGCACGCAGGGATCGCTCAATATTTCCATTTACTGTAATGATGCCACGTGGACCGGGCATCTTAATCTTGAGAGAAGCGTAATGCGGTATTGCCTTAAAGCGAGCGAAAGCTTCCCGTCCAAGTAGTGCTTGATAGCCACTTTGGAACGGAGCAATGTGGAAGGTTAAATTTTCGCTACGGAAGTTATCGGGGAAGCCGAATATAATCTCTAGTAGTAGGGAGCCCATGCAATGAGCCCCTGGGCCTGGCGTTACTCCTTTAAAGGTAGTATTGCTGTGGCAAAATTTTGTTGGGTCTATCCCCATTTTGCGGATTGTGTCCTAATATATCAGGTTTAGGCTATTGCCGCCGTCCATCAAGACTCGTGTGAAGTGGTATCCGTCAATTATTGGATCTAATACCAAGGCAGCCCATCCTGCGCTCTGAATACTTGCTGAGTAATCCTGATGGTCGAAGGTGATCGGTTGAGACGGCCAGTGGCAGAACTCCGCGGTGGTAGGCCCTTGGACATATTTATCTAGGAGTGCCGCTTTGTTTCTCCCCTTTATCACGTGTAACACGTTTACTGTTTTGACTTCTGGTGGAAATTTCTTCTGTTCCCCAGTGTTTTGCTTGCGAGGCTCATCCTCGTCTTCGCTTGGTATATCCTACCCCTTATGTTCGGCGTTGAGCTTGCCAGACTGCTTGAAGACCCAACATTCTCTGTGGGTATGATTTGCAGGTTTATCTGAGGTGCTATTGATCTGACATCTATGGTCTAGAATTTTGTTTAAGCTGGACAGTTCATCTCTGGCGCCTTTAGGGCGTGGCTTTTGCTGACCTGGCCGGGAGCTCCTGAATCTGGCGTTTATCGCCGTGCTCTTCGGGCTGTCTTCTTTATTCCGGCGCTTATTATTTTTGCTGTGTCGTGATTTCCCGTTTCTGTCTCTAGCTCCGGACGTACTTGGGTCGCTGGTGCTGCATCGGGCTAGCCAGCTGTCCTCGCCCGCGCAAAAGCGGGTCATGAGGCTTGTTAATGCTGCCATTGTTCTCAGCTTTTCTTGGCCGAGGTGTGTGGCAAGCCATTCGTCTCGGACGCTGTGCTTAAAGGCCGCCAAGGCTTCGGCGTCCGGACAGTCGACTATTTGGTTCTTTTTAGTAAGAAACCTGTTCCAAAGCTTTCGAGTTGACTCTCCGGGCTGTTGAATTATATGACTCAAATCGTCCGCATCCGGAGGTCGGACATACGTCCCTTGAAAATTCGCCCGAAAAGCGTCTTCGAGCTCTTCCCAGCTTCCAATGGAGCTTTCGGGGAGGCTTTTAAGCCAGTGCTGAGCTGGCCCTTTGAGCTTGAGGGGTAAGTACTTGATGGCATGGAGATCATCTCCTCGAGCCATATGGATATGGAGGATATAGTCCACAATCCAGACCCCAGGGTCTGTTGTTCCGTCGTATGCCTCTATGTTTACGGGTTTGAATCCCTCTGGAAATTCATGGTCCAGCACCTCGTCGGTGAAACATAGGGGGTGTGCGGCATCCCTGTATCTGGGTGTACCGTGGTGTTCGGATGTTTGTTGTGTTGCATTGTATGCTGGAGCGCGTTTGAGTGGTCCATAAATGGATCTGGTTGCGCCGTCCTTTTGATGCGAGCCCTCGCATGGATCGCGTATTGACTTATGTGCGGCGTTGTTTGCCGCTCTATGTTGGCCGTGAGGTCGTCTATCCGGCCAGATGGCCGTTTTAATTTTTGTTTGTGGGGGATCTAAGGCCTCCTCATCGAATTCAGGGAGCAACTTCCGCTTCGGGTAGCTCTTGGTGTGGCGATTACCGCCGTACTTCGCTGCTGTGTTGAGTACTTTACTCCATCTAATTCTGAGTGTGTCTTGCGCAGCCTTGAGCCTTTGCTTCTGCTTTTTCAGACTCCTCGCGGTGGCAACAAGCCTTTGATGGGCATTCTGTTGCTCCGGGTGTCTGTCTGGTGTGATGTCATCCGGATTATTATTTTTGACAGAGTCGGGCTGTTTTGTTTGATTCTCCGTGTTGCCGTAGTCCGGCGATGGTTCACCCTGCTCTAACGCTGGGTCTATATGATCGTTGTTTCTGCCGAGGCGGGATTTGGGGCGGCGCTTACGCCGCCGCTTTGACTGCTTCTCGAGGGGACAACCCTTCGTTGCGCCCTTTCGTTCCTCGTCGTCGTTTTCTTTTGGTGTGTCCACCATGTATACGTCATCTGATGAAGTGGGCGTCTGGTGCCCTGTGGGCAGTGGTTCCTGTTTGTCTCCTGCATCGTTGTCCATACCGTCAATGTCTTAGGAGTCGAAGTCCAGCATGTCGGTTAAGTCATCGACAGTGGCTACTAAATGGGTGGTGGGTGTGCGGCGAATTTCTTCGTCATCCGCATCCCAATCCTGCCGGGCATAGTTCGTTCAGGATCCTCCTAACAAGGAGAGAGACCTTAATGAGTTCAGTATGTCGCCAAAGGGCGAGTGCTGAAAAATATCTGCGGAGGTAAACTCCATGATCGGCGCCCAATCGGATTCGATAGGAACGGGCGCAGGCGGTTCGGAGTCCGTGGCCGGAGAAGGATCCGGCAATTTGACAACACGGCTCTCGTGCAGGGTAAGGTCGATGTTCGGCTCGATCACCGCTAAGGATAAGGCCTCCACGGCGGGGTCTATCCACCCGTCCATGGATGGCGCAACTGGCTCCGAATTGAGGATCGAAGCGGCTGCCGGTGCGATTTCTTGAACATTGTCCGACGGCTGAGCTAAATCGTACTCGTCGTGACCGCGCGGCGCACGAGGGAGGAGCTCGAATCCGTCGTAGATCAAATCTCCGTGGATATCGGCCGTGTAATTTAAGCTTCCAAACCTGACCTGGTGGCCAGGGGCGTAACTTTCGATCTGCTCCAGATGGCCAAGCGAGTTGGCCCGCAGTGCGAAGCCGCCGAACACAAAGATCTGTCCGGGGAGAAAAGTCTCACCATGGACTGCATCGCTATCGATGATAGTAGGAGCCATCAAGCCTAATGGCGACGACACAGAGGAACTCTCAATGAAAGCACCAATGTCGGTGTCAAAACCAGCGGATCTCGGGTAGGGGGTCCCGAACTGTGCGTCTAAGGCGGATGGTAACAAGAGGCAAGGGACACGATGTTTTACCCAGGTTCGGGCCCTCTTGATGGAGGTAAAACCCTACGTCCTGCTTGATTTATTCGTGATGATATGAATATTACAAGAGTTGATCTACCACGAGATCGAAGAGGCTAAACCCTAGAAGCTAGCCTATGGTATGATTGTATGTTGTCCTACGAACTAAAACCCTCCGGTTTATATAGACACCGGAGAGGGTTAGGGTTACACAAAGTCGGTTACAAATGAGGAGATATCCATATCTGTATTGCCTAGCTTGCCTTCCACGCCAAGGAAAGTCCCATCCGGACACGGGACGAAGTCTTCAATCTTGTATATTCATAGTCCAACAGTCTGGCCAAACGATAGAGTCCGGCTGTCCGGAGACCCCCTAATCCCGGACTCCCTCACCCTTCGATGCCCATCTTCTGCTATATGGAGTCTTTTGTTGAGGAAAAAATCATAAGCAAGCTTTCGGGACGAGACTCCGCCACCACGAGGCGGAACCTTGGCGAAACTAATCTAGGGCTCTGGCGGAGCTATTCTACCGGGGAAACTTCCCTCCGGGAGGGGGAAATTATCACCATCGTCATCACCAACGATCCTCTCATTGGGAGGAGGTCAATCTCCATCAACATCTTCACCAGCACCATCTCATCTCAAACCCAAGTTCATCTCTTGTATCCAATCTTTGTATCCAAACCTCAGATTGGTACCTGTGGGTTGCTAGTAGTGTTGATTACTCCTTGTAGTTGATGCTAGTTGGTTTACTTGGTGGAAGATCATATGTTTAGATCCATTATGCATATTAATACCCCTCTAATTGTGAAAATGAATATGCTTTGTGAGTAGTTACATTTGTTCCTGAGGACATGGGAGAAGTCTTGCTATTAGTAGTCATGTGAATTTGGTATTCGTTCGATATTTCGATGAGATGTATGTTGTCATCCCTCTAGTGGTGTCATGTGAACGTCGACTACATGACACTTCACCATTGTTTGGGCCTAGAGGGAGGCATTGGGAAGTAATAAGTAGATGATGGGTTGCTAGAGTGACAGAAGCTTAAACCCTAGTTTATGCGTTGCTTCGTAAGGGGCTCATTTGGATCCATATGTTTCATGCTATGGTTAGGTTTACCTTAATACTTCTGGTGTAGTTGCAGATGTTGGGGAATGTAGTAATTTCAAAAAATTTCCTACGCACACGCAAGATCATGGTGATGCATAGCAACGAGAGGGGAGAGTGTGATCTACGTACGCTTGTAGCCCGATAGCGGAAGCGTTATGATAACGCGGTTGATGTAGTCGTACGTCTTCACGGCCCGACCGATCAAGCACCGAAACTACGGCACCTTCGAGTTCTAGCACACGTTCAGCTCGATGACGATCCCCAGAATCTGATCCAGCAAAGTGTCGGGGAAGAGTTCCGTCAGCACGACGGCGTGGTGACAATCTTGATGTACTACCATCGCAAGGCTTCGCCTAAGCACCGCTACAATATTATCGAGGACTATGGTGGAAGGGGGCACCGCACATGGCTAAGAATATGATCACGTGGATCAACTTCTGTGTCTATGGGGTGCCCCCTGCCCCCGTATATAAAGGAGTGGAGGAGGGGAGGGCCGGCCCTCTCTATGGCGCGCCTAGGGTAGTCCTACTCCCACCGGGAGTAGGATTCTCCCTATCCTGGTCCAATTAGGAGTCCTTCCATGTAGTAGGAGTAGGAAACAAGGAAGGGGCGCAGCCCCTCCCCCTAGTCCAATTCGGACTAGGCCTTGGGGGGGGGGGGGCGGCCTGCCCTAGGCAGCCCCTCTCTCTTTCCCGTACGGCCCAATAAGGCCCAATACTTCTCCCGGCGACCGTAACTCTCCGGTACTCCGAAAAATACTCGAATCACTCGGAACCTTTCCGATGTCCGAATATAGTCGTCCAATATATTGATTTTTACATCTCGACCATTTCGAGACTCCTCGTCATGTCCCCGATCTCATCCGGGACTCCGAACTCCTTCGGTACATCAAAACTCATAAACTCATAATATAACTGTCATCGAAACCTTAAGCGTGCGGACCCTACGGGTTCGAGAACAATGTAGACATGACCGAGACACGTCTCCGGTCAATAACCAATAGCGGGACCTGGATGCCCATATTGGTTCCTACATATTCTACGAAGATCTTTTATCAGTCAGACCACATAACAACATACGTTGTTCCCTTTGTCATCGGTATGTTACTTGCCCGAGATTCGATCGTCGGTATCCAATACCTAGTTCAATCTCGTTACAGGCAAGTCTCTTTACTCGTTCTGTAATACATCATCCCGCAACTAACTCATTAGTTGTAATGCTTGCAAGGCTTAAGTGATGTGCATTACCGAGAGGGCCCAGAGATACCTCTCCGACATTCGGAGTGACAAATCCTAATCTCGAAATACGCCAACCCAACATGTACCTTTGGAGACACCTGTAGAGCTCCTTTATAATCACCCAGTTACGTTGTGACGTTTGGTAGCACACAAAGTGTTCCTCCAGCAAACGGGAGTTGCATAATCTCATAGTCATAGGAACATGTATAAGTCATGAAGAAAGCAATAGCAACATACTAAATGATCGGGTGCTAAGCTAATGGAATGGGTCATGTCAATCAGATCATTCAACTAATGATGTGATCCCGTTAATCAAATACCAACTCTTTGTCAATGGTTAGGAAACATAACCATCTTTGATTAACGAGCTAGTCAAGTAGAGGCATACTAGTGACACTCTGTTTGTCTATGTATTCACACATGTATTATGTTTCCGGTTAATACAATTCTAGCATGAATAATAAACATTTATCATGATATAAGGAAATAAATAATAACTTTATTATTGCCTCTAGGGCACATTTCCTTCAGTCTCCCACTTGCACTAGAGTCAGTAATCTAGATCACATTGCCATGTGATTTAACATCAATAGTTCACATCTTTATGTGATTGGTTCACATCTCCATGTGACTAACACCCAAAGGATTTACTAGATTCAACAATCTAGTTCACATCGCTATGTGATTAAGACCCAAAAAAGTGATCATGTTTTGCTTGTGAGAGAAGTTTAGTCAACGGGTCTGGCACATTCAGATCCGCATGTATTTTGCAAATTTCTATGTCAACAATGCTCTGCATGGAGCTACTCTAGCTAATTGCTCCCACTTTGAATATGTATCTAGATTGAGATTTAGAGTCATCTGGATCAGTGTCAAAACTTTCATCGACGTAACCCTTTACGACAAACCTTTTGTCACCTCCGTAATCGAGAAACATATCCTTATTCCAGTAAGGATAATTTTGACCGCTGTCCATTGATCTACTCCTAGATCACTATTGTACTCCCTCTCTTAACACAGTGTATGGTATACAATAGATCTGGTACACAGCATGGCATACTTTATAGAACCTATGACTGAGGCATAGGGAATGACTTTCATTCTCTTTCTATCTTCTGCCGTGGTCGGGCTTTGAGTCTTACTCAACTTCACACCTTGTAACAAAGTCAAGAAACTTTTTCTTTGACTGTTCCATTTTGAACTACTTCAAAATCTTGTCAAGGTATGTACTCATTGAAAAAACTTATCAAGCGTCTTGATCTATCTCTATAGATCTTGATACTCAATATGTAAGCAGCTTCACCGAGGTCTTTCTTTGAAAAACTCCTTTCAAACACTCCTTTATGCTTTGCAGAATAATTCTACATTATTTCCAATCAACAATATGTCATTCACATATACTTATCAGAAATGTTGTAGTGCTCTCACTCACTTTCTTGTAAATACAGGCTTCACCGCAAGTCTGTATAAAACTATATGCTTTGATCAACTTATCAAAGCGTATATTCCAACTCCGAGATGCTTGCACCAGTCCATAAATGGATTGTTGGAGCTTGCATATTTTTGTTAGCACCTTTAGGATTGACAAAACCATCTTGTTGTATCACATACAACTCTTCTTTAATGAATCCATTAAGGAATGCAGTTTTGTTTATCCATTTGCCAGATTTCATAAAATGCGGCAATTGCTAACATGATTCGGACAGACTTAAGCATAGATACGAGTGAGAAACTCTCATCGTAGTCAACACCTTGAACTTGTCGAAAACCTTTTGCGACAATTCTAGCTTTGTAGATAGTAACACTACTATCCGTGTCCGTCTTCCTCTTGAAGATCCATTTATTATCAATGGCTTGCCGATCCTCGGGCAAGTCCACCAAAGTCCACACTTTGTTCTCATACATGGATCCTATCTCAGATTTTATGGCCTCAAGCCATTCATCGGAATCTCGGCTCATCATCGCTTCCTCATAGTTCGTAGGTTCGTCATGGTCAAGTAACATGACCTCCAGAATAGGATTACCATACCACTCTGGTGCGGATCTCACTCTGGTTTTCCTACGAGATTCGGTAGTAACTTGATCTAAAGTTACATGATCATCATCATTAGCTTCCTCACTAATTGGTGTAGTAGTCACAGGAACAGATTTCTGTAATGAACTATTTTCCAATAAGGGAGTAGGTACAATTACCTTATCAAGTTTTCTACTTTCCTCCCACTCAATTCTTTCGAGAGAAACTCCTTCTCTAGAAAGGATCCATTCTTAGCAACGAATGTCTTGCCTTTGGATCTGTGATAGAAGGTGTACCCAACTGTCTCCTTTAGGTATCCTATGAAGACATATTTCTCCAATTTGAGTTTGAGCTTATCGAGATGAAACTTTTTCACATAAGCATCGCAACTCCAAACTTTAAGAAACGACAGCTTAGGTTTCTTGCCAAACCATAGTTCACACGGTGTCATCTCAACGGATTTAGATGGTGCCCTATTTAACGTGAATGCAACTGTCTCTAATGCATAACCCCAAAACGATAGTGGTAGATCGTTAAGAGACATCATAGATCATACTATATCTAATAAAGTACGGTTATGACATTCGGACACACCATTACACTATGGTGTTCCAGGTGGCGTGAGTAGTGAAACTATTTCACATTGTTTTAATTGAAGGCCAAACTCGTAACTCAAATATTTTACCTCTGCGATCATATCGTAGAAACTTTTATTTTCTTGTCACGAATATTTTCCACTTCACTCTGAAATTCTTTGAACTGTTCAAATGTTTCAGACTTATGTTTCATCAAGTAGATATCCCCATATCTGCTCAAATCATCTGTGAAGGTCAGAAAATAATGATACCTGCTGCAAGCCTTAATATTCATCGGACCACATACATCAGTATGTATGATTTCCAACAAATCTGTTGCTCGCTCCATTGTTCCGGAGAACAGAGTCTTAGTCATCTTGCCCATGAGGCATGGTTCGCAAGCATCAACTGATTCATAATCAAGTGATTCCAAAATCCCATCAGCATGGAGTTTCTTCATGCGCTTTACACCAATATGACCTAAACGGCAGTGCCACAAATAAGTTGCACTATCATTATTAACTTTGCATCTTTTGGCTTCAATATCATGAATATGTGTATCACTACGATCGAGATCCAACGAACCATTTTCATTGGGTGTGTAACCATATAAGGTTTTATTCATGTAAACAGAACAACAATTTATTCTCTTACTTAAATGAATAACCATATTGCAATAAACATGATCAAATCATATTTATGCTCAACACAAACACCAAATAACACTTATTTAGGGTCAACACTAATCCCGAAAGTATAGGGAGTGTGCGATGATGATCATATCAATCTTGGAACCACTTCCAACACACATCGTCACTTCACCCTTAACTAGTCTCTGTTCATTCTACAACTCCCGTTTCGAGTTACTAATCTTAGCAACTGAACTAGTATCAAATACTGGGGGGTTGCTATAAACACTAGTAAAGTACACATCAATAACATGTATATCAAATATATTTATGTTTACTTTGCCATCCTTCTTATCCGCCAATCACTTGGGGTAGTTCCGCTTCCAGTGACCAGTCCCTTTGTAGTAGAAGCACTTAGTCTCAGGCTTAGGACCAGACTTGGGCTTCTTCACTTGAGCAGCAACTTGCTTGTTGTTCTTCTTGAAGTTCCCCTTTTTCCCTTTGCCCTTTTCTTGAAACTAGTGATCTTGTCAACCATCAACACTTGATGCTCTTTCTTGATTTCTACCTTCATTGATTTCATCATCATGAAAAGCTCGGGATTCGTTTTCGTCATCCCTTGCATACTATAGTTCATCACGAAGTTCTACTAACATGGTGATGGTGACTAGAGAATTCTGTCAATCACTATCTTATCTGGAAGGCTAACTCCCACTTGATTCAAGCGATTGTAGTACCCAGACAATTTGAGCACATGCTCACTAGTTGAGCGATTCTCCTCCATCTTTTAGCTATAGAACTTGTTGGAGACTTCATATCTCTCAACTCGGGTATTTGCTTGAAATATTAACTTCAACTCCTGGAACATCTCATATGGTCCATGACGTTCAAAACGTCTTTCAAGTCCCGATTCTAAGCCGTTAAGCATGGTGCACTAAACTATCAAGTAGTCATCATATTGAGCTAGCCAAACGTTCATAACGTCTGCATCTGCTCCTGCAATAGGTCTGTCACCTAGCGGTGCATCAAGGACATAATTCTTCTGTGCAGCAATGAGGATAAACCTTAGATCATGGATCCAATCCGCATCTTTGCTACTAACATCTTTCAACACAATTTTCTCTAGGAACATATCAAAATAAACACAGGGAAGCAACAACGCGAGCTATTGATCTACAACATGATTTGCAAAATACTACCAGGACTAAGTTGATGATAAATTTAAGTTCAATTAATCATATTACTTAAGAACTCCCACTTAGACAGACATCCCTCTAATCCTCTAAGTGATCGTGTGATCCAAATCAACTAAACCATGTCCGATCATCACGTGAGATGGAGTAGTTTCAATGGTGAACATCACTATGTTGATCATATCTACTATATGATTCACGCTCGACCTTTCGGTCTCCGTGTTCCGAGGCCATATCTGTATATGCTTGGCTCGTCAAGTATAACCTGAGTATTCCGCGTGTGCAACTGTTTTGCACCCGTTGTATTTGAACGTAGAGCCTATCACACCCGATCATCACGTGGTGTCTCAGCACGAAGAACTTTCGCAACGGTGCATACTCAGGGAGAACACTTCTTGATAATTAGTGAGAGATCATCTTATAATGCTACCGTCAATCAAAGCAAGATAAGATGCATAAAAGATAAACATCACATGCAATCAAAATATGTGACATGATATGGCCATCATCATCTTGTGCCTTTGATCTCCATCTCCAAAGCATCGTCATGATTTCCATCGTCACCGGCAAGACACCATGATCTCCATCATCTTGATCTATATCAATATGTCGTCACATGGTCGTCTCGCCAACTATTGCTCTTGCAACTATTGCTATCGCATAGCGATAAAGTAAAGCAATTATTTGGCGCTTGCATATTATGCAATAAAGAGACAACCATAAGGCTTTTGCCAGTTGCCGATAACCTCGACAAAACATGATCATCTCATACAACAACTTATATCTCATCACGTTTTGACCATATCACATCACAACATGCCCTGCAAAAACAAGTTAGACGTCGTCTACTTTGTTGTCGCAAGTTTTACGTGGCTGCTACGGGCTTAAGCAAGAACCAATCTTACCTACGCATCAAAACCACAACGATAGTTTGTCAAGTTGGTGTTGTTTTAACCTTCGCAAGGACCGGGCGTAGCCACACTCGGTTCAACTAAAGTTGGAGAAACTGACACCCGCCAACCACCTGTGTGCAAAGCACGGCGGTAGAACCAGTCTCGCGTAAGCGTACGCGTAATGTCGGTCCGGGCCGCTTCATCCAACAATACCGCCGAACCAAAGTATGACATGCTGGTAAGCAGTATGACTTATATCGCCCACAACTCACTTGTGTTCTACTTGTGCATATAACATCAAACCATAAAAACCTAGGCTCGGATGCCACTGTTGGGGAACGTAGTAATTTCAAAAAAAATCTACGCACACGCAAGATCATGGTGATGCATAGCAACGAGAGGGGAGAGCGTGATCTACGTACCCTTGCAGACCGACAGCGGAAGCGTTATGACAACGCGGTTGATGTAGTCGTACGTCTTCACGGCCCGACCGATCAAGCACCGAAACTACGGCACCTCCGAGTTCTAGCACACGTTCAGCTCGATGACGATCCCCGGACTCCGATCCAGCAAAGTGTCGGGGAAGAGTTCCGTCAGCACGACGGCGTGGTGACGATCTTGATATACTACCGTCGCAAGGCTTCGCCTAAGCACCGCTACAATATTATCGAGGACTATGGTGGAAGGGGGCACCGCACACGGCTAAGAATATGATCACGTGGATCAACTTGTGTGTCTATGGGGTGCCCCCTGCCCCCGTATATAAAGGAGTGGAGGAGGGGAGGGCCGGCCCTCTCTATGGCACGCCTAGGGGAGTCCTACTCCCACCGGGAGTAGGATTCCCCCTTTCCTAGTCCAACTAGGAGTCCTTCCATGTAGTAGGAGTAGGAAACAAGGAAGGGGCACAGCCCCTCCCCCTAGTCCAATTCGGACTAGGCCTTGGGGGGCGCGCGGCCTGCCCTAGGCAGCCCCTCTCTCTTTCCCGTATGGCCCAATAAGGCCCAATACTTCTCCCGGCGAATTCCCGTAACTCTCCGGTACTCCGAA
This sequence comes from Triticum monococcum, assembly GCA_034509565.1. Taxonomy (NCBI): domain Eukaryota; kingdom Viridiplantae; phylum Streptophyta; class Magnoliopsida; order Poales; family Poaceae; genus Triticum; species Triticum monococcum. The sequence continues at coordinate 495,976,305 of CM067845.1, read as the reverse complement.
AAATACTCGAATCACTCGGAACCTTTCCGATGTCCGAATGTAGTCGTCCAACATATCGGTTTTTACGTCTTGGCCATTTCGAGACTCCTCGTCATGTCCCCGATCTCATCCGGGACTCCGAACTCCTTCGGTACATAAAAACTCATAAACTCATAATATAACTGTCATCGAAACCTTAAGCGTGCGGACCCTACGGGTTCGAGAACAATGTAGACATGACCGTGACACGTCTCCAGTCAATAACCAATAGCGGGACATGGATGCCCATATTGGTTCCTACATATTCTACGAAGATCTTTTATCGGTCAGACCGCATAACAACATACGTTGTTCCCTTTGTCATCGGTATGTTACTTGCCCGAGATTCGATCGTCGGTATCCAATACCTAGTTCAATCTCGTTACCGGCAAGTCTCTTTACTCGTTCCGTAATACATCATCCCGCAACTAACTCATTAGTTGCAATGCTTGCAAGGCTTAAGTGATGTGCATTACCGAGAGGGCCCAGAGATACCTCTCCGACATTCGGAGTGACAAATCCTAATCTCGAAATACGCCAACCCAACATGTACCTTTGGAGACACCTGTAGAGCTCCTTTATAATCACCCAGTTATGTTGTGACGTTTGGTAGCACACAAAGTGTTCCTCCGGCAAACGGGAGTTGCATAATCTCATAGTCATAGGAACATGTATAAGTCATGAAGAAAGCAATAGCAACATACTAAACAATCGGGTGCTAAGCTAATGGAATGGGTCATGTCAATCAGATCATTCAACTGATGATGTGATCCCGTTAATCAAATACCAACTCTTTGTCCATGGTTTGGAAACATAACCATCTTTGATTAACGAGCTAGTCAAGTAGAGGCATACTAGTGACACTCTGTTTGTCTATGTATTCACACATGTATTATGTTTCCGGTTAATACAATTCTAGCATGAATAATAAACATTTATCATGATATAAGGAAATAAATAATAACTTTATTATTGCCTCTAGGGCACATTTCCTTCAGCAGATGCTTGCAATAGGGGTTAATCATAAGTGGGATGCTTGTCCAAGTAAGGGCAGTACCCAAGCACCGGTCCACCCACATATCAGATTATCAAAGTACCGAACGTGAATCATATGAGCGTGATGAAAGCTAGCTTGACAATAATTCCCATGTGTCCTCGGGAGCGCTTTCCTTCATATAAGAGTTTGTCCAGGCTTGTCCTTTGCTTCAAAAAGGATTGGGCCATCTTGCTGCACCTTATTTACTTTTATTACTTGTTACTTGTTACCAATTACCTTATCACAAAACTATCTATTACCGGTAATTTCAGTGCTTGCAGAGGATACCTTGTTGAAGACCACTTATCATTTACTTCTGCTCCTCGTAGGGTTCGACACTCTTACTTATCGAAAGGACTACGATAGATTTCCTATACTTGTGGTTCATCATAGCTCCATGCAGAGCATTGCAGACATAGAAACTTGCAAAATACATACGGATCTGAATGTGGCAGACTCGTTGACTAAGCCTCTCTCACAATCAAAACATGATCGTACCTTAGTACTCTTTGGGTATTAATTCACATGGCGATGTGAACTAGATTATTGACTCTAGTAAACTCTTTGGGTGTTAGTCACATGGCGGTGTGAACTATAGGTGTTAATCACATGGCGATGTGAACTAGATTATTGACTCTAGTGCAAGTGGGAGACTGAAGGAAATATGCCCTAGAGGAAATAATAAAGTTGTTATTTTATATTACCTTATTCATGATAAAGGTTTATTATTCATGCTAGAATTGTATTGATCGGAAATCTAGATACATGTGTGAATACACAAACAAACATCGTGTCCCTAGTGAGCCTCTACTTGATTAGCTCGTTGATCAAAGATGGTTAAGGTTTCCTAACCATAGACATGAGTTGTCATTTGACAATGGGATCACATCATTAGGAGAATGATGTGATGGACAAGACACATCCGTTAGCTTAGCATAATGATCGTTCAGTTTTATTGCTATTGCTTTCTTCATGTCAAATACATATTCCTTCGACTATGAGATTATGCAACTCCCGGATACCATAGGAATGCCTTGTGGGCTATCAAATGTCACAATGTAACTGGGTGATTATAAATATGCTCTACAGGTATCTCCGAAGGTGTTTGTTGAGTTGGCATAGATCGAGATTAGGATTTGTCACACCGAGTATCGGAGAGGTATCTCTGGGCCCTCTCGGTAATACACATCATAAGCTTGCCAGCAAACGACTATGGATTTAGTCATGGGATGATGTATTATGGAACAATTAAAGAGACTTGCCGGGAATGAGATGGAACTAGGTATGAAGATACCGACGATCGAATCTCGGGCAAGTAACATACCGATGGACAAAGGGAATTACGTATGTTGTCATGACAATTCGAACGATAAAGATCTTTGTATAATATGTAGGAGCCAATATGGGCATCTAGGTTCCTCTGTTGGTTATTTACCGGAGAGGTGTCTCGATCATGTATGCATAGTTCTCGAACCCGTACGGTCCGCACACTTAACGTTCGATGACGATATAATATTATATGAGTTATGTGATTTGGTGACCGAATGTTGTTTGGAGTCCCGGATGAGGTCACGGACATGACGAGGAGTCTCGAAATGGTCGAGAGGTAAAGATTGATATATAGGACAATGGTATTCGGACAACGGAAGTGTTTCTCGGGTTACCGGGTACTTATCGGGTCACTGGAAGGGATTCCGGGCACCCCGGCAAATGATATGGGCCTTATGGGCCAAGAGGGGAAACGCACAAGCCACAAGGGGCTGGTGCGCCCCCATACGGGCCGGCCTAGGAGGAGAAGGGAAAGGAAAGGAAAGAGTGGAATAGGATTCCCCCTTCCTTCCCTCTTCCCCCCTTTCCTTCCCCCTCCGACATATATGGCAGGGGGTGCAGCTTGGGAGGAGCCCAAGTAGGATTCGGTCCTACTTGGGGCGCCTCCTGGCCTCCCCCTCCCCCTCCCACCTATATATATGTGGGTGGGGGCTAGCACACAACAGACAATTGCCTAGCCGTGTGCGCCACCCCCCTCCACCGTTTACACCCTCGGTCATATTTACGTAGTGCTTAGGCGAAGCCCTGCGGAGATCACTTAACCATCACCGTCACCACGCCATCATGCTGACGGAACTCATCTACTACCTCGACGTCTTGCTGGGTCAAGAAGGTGAGGGACGTCACCGAGCTGAACATGTGCAGAACACGGAGGTGTTGTGCGTTCGGTACTTGATCGGTTGAAGCACGAAGAAGTTTGACTACATCAACCGTGTTGTGAAACGCTTCCGCTTACGGTCTACGACGGTATGTAGACACACTCTTCCCCTCATTGCTATGCATCTCCATGGATAGATCATTGCGTGTGCGTAGAATTTTTTTTGTTTTCCATACAACGATTCCCAGCAGACATAGCATGCGTGTTATATGAAGTTATTAGGTTTTATCTTGATCAAAAATAATTTATTAATAATACTTGATCAACCTTATGAATGGGTTCTTTCTGGAAAGAAACATATGATCAGTGAATTCCACGAACACCTACTTCAGTTCCATTATTTTTTTTAGTTAAGTTTCATTACACAATATAAAGGTGCAAAAGTAAAATTTCCAGAAACCCCGATTGCCGCGTGGGGTGGCCTATGGGGCCCACAAGGCCCCCGTGCCCATGCCCCCCCATCTTCTCCTACCTCCAGAAAAATTCCATGAAATTTTCTAGCTCGTGTTGTTGATGGTTTGCGAACATTCTTTGATCTCTTTGCTTGTAGCATCGTTTCTGATTTTTCTGAGGGATTGCTCCTTGGTATGTGACTCCTCCATTGGTTCAATTAATTTTGTGTTTAGTGCACTATACTTATGATATACCACGAGATCGCATCGTCACCCGTCATATTATGTGTTAACGTATACTCACGTACTTAAACCATGAGAATATCGTGAACTTTCATACCATACGATTACTTTGGGGTTGCCAAATCTTATGTGAAAACGGTGCATCATAACGGTAACTTTTAGGTACGTAAAAAAACAGACTCAATACTTCAAGACTGCGATTTGCTCCTACGGCGATGAGTGATACTTCCCGGGCCCACTCGGTATTATGGTATCCATAGTTGTCCAAACTAACACAACATGATAATGATCGCAGGCATACTGGAATAGGCAAACGAGAAAAGAGAACAAAATCGGTAACGAGAATAACTTGGTATTCTGATCAAGTAGTTGCTTCACAAGGATACTGATAAAAGTCTTGCCTCTTGTTTTGTTACGTATGGCGAAGCAAACCGAATTGTGTATGGAAATGAAAGGTTCACCCGATAAAGATCTTTGTGTGTATGTGGCAATCAATATGGGTGTCCAGACCCCGTTGTTAATTATTGACCGAAAGGTGTTCCGGGTCATGTCCATATATTCCCGAACTTGCACGGTCACACACTTAACATTTAGTGGTTGATAGAGTACTATGAGATCATTGGAGAATGAGAGGAAGGTACCAGAAATGTTCCGGATGTTTTCAGAAGTGTTCCGAGAGTGTGTCGGTAATACCGGGAGGGAGTGTCCCAGAGGGGCCCGGAAAGATCCCGGAAAGCCCTTGGAAGTATTGAAAATCTTCCGGATGGTTGTAAAAACCATAGTAGGTTGCTCCCTTGGCTGGGCATAGTGGTGGCACCCACATGGGCCATATGTCCCAAGGAGGTGCGCACCCACTTAGCTTGGAGGCGAATCCAAGAGGTGCAACTAGGGCTGGGAGGGGATCCTCTAGGAGGATCTCCTTCACTGGTGCATCGGCCCTAGGGGCTGCCTGTCCTCCAAGCAGCATCCCCCTTGGCCACCCCTAAATAAGTGGGAGGAGCAACCCCCCCCCCCCCCACCAAACACACAAGTTTGCAAGGCCGCACCCTTCCCCCGCCCCCATGCCATCTCTCTCTCACTCTGCAAGACTTCTCCACCTCTAGTTCTCCGATTTCCCTTTGTCCTGGACGACAAAGTGAGTGCTACCAAACCACTCATACGGTACGCATGTATACCGTAGGATTTCTCGATCAGGGGAAGTTCTCGCGACCTTATAACCTAACTGCAGGAATCTGCACATCTTCATCTCTGTTGCATTGTGATGGTGACATTGATCTTCGTAGTGTTCCTGAGTGTGCTCATTAGTACAATACTTTTTGGTTTTGTACTACACTCCCCAACACAACGCTCGTGTGTTTATTTCTAAATTGTTGCTCCTTGTTGAGCTTGATCTGTAGTATGCCTATATTTGAACTTCCGTATGTTGCTTTGAACCATGTTGACGTTTGTGGATTTATTCATTGGAAAAAGCTTGTACTCAAGTGTCTGAAAATGTATCGCTTGTCCGTTGCCTCAAGCATGCACCATGTGCCACCATGGACCCACGCACCGCTCCATCTTTCCATCCTTATCTCTTCGACAACCACCCAATCTATCCCAAAACGAGGCGACTCATCCCCTTTCGTCCTCCCCCCCCCCCCCCCCCCCCCCCCCTCCCCTAATCGCCACCTCATGCATCTCACAACCAAACTTCTTCTTCCTTCTTGTTAGTCGTAGCAGCAGGGCACCATGAACGCCTATCTTCGAAGCACAACCAACTATCGCAACAGGTAGAATGTCGTGATGCAGCCAAACACTACAAACTCCACCAACGAGGATAACGAGTTGCGATGGGTGACGTCGTCATCTGGAAGTGACCACAACATGGTTCAAGTTGCAACGGATAACCACCACATGGTTCGTATTGCAATAGGTGATCAAAGGGGGTGTTTGCAATGTTATCCAAGCTGGAGGCGACCGCAACTTGGTTCATGTTGCAAACGCCCGAGAGCAACAAATGTCATGTTGCAAACAACTAGGGCACACCTGAACGGGGTGACGTGATCGGATGGCTATCATGCACGCCATCCAATTGCTGTGAGGCCGGCGACGAACAGGTCGCGGCGCGATGGGTTCCGACTTCCGATACTGCGCACCAACTGCCCCTTTGTCGTCTCGACACCGTGTCGCGAGGAGTCCTTGTTTAGCTGGCGTAATCTATTGCTGCCGATTGGCGCCGTGGAGTCTACCGGCAAGTGGGTGGAGAAAGTCTCAACCGCCAGGCTCCGACGCATTCCTGCAAACCATCCCTGTCCCGCGTGTGTCGACCGAGGTAGAGGAGGAGTATGGCACCGCCGCGACACGTGTGCGTGACCGGCGGGCGGCGGCGGCGGGTTCATCGCCTCGTGGCTCGTCAAGCTGCTCCTCTCCCGGGGCTACGCCGTCCACGCCACGCTCCGCGACCCATGTATGTCTTGCCCCGGTATTATATTATACCCGGTCTGATGACCCTCCGGCCAAGTTGGTAATGGCGGGGTGCTGTTTCAGGTGATCCCAAGAACGCCCATCTGATGCTGCTGGACGGGGCGCCGGAGAACCTGCGGCTGTTCAAGGCCGACGTGCTCGACCGCGCCGCGCTGGCCGCCGCCGTCGGGGGGTGCGAGGGCGTCTTCCATGTCGCGACCCCTGTGCCCGTGGATAAGCTCGTCGATCCTGAGGCAAGTTTCCCAGTTCCCACGATTTGATATTAGTGTGCGTCGTTCTGTTATCAGTTCGCAATTTTGCATATTTCCCACGATTTCTTCGTGCATCCGTGGAGTCTCCCATAACCGTAGTACGGTAGTAGCATCAGCCATCAGGGAATTGTTCAACGGAATATTGGTTTTCCTATTATTCTTGTTGTCGTCGACGCAAATATAAATTTACCATCGATCGGTATCTACTTATGACTCGTCCGCTTATGTCTGGTTTAATTTTCTCCCCTGACTTGAACCCTGTAATTGAAGTTTGTTCGTAGTGAAACTTCATTATGTTTGACCAAGTCTATATAAAAATATATCCACTTCCTTTTTTTCAGGAACTAATAATATTTTTTTGAGGAACAAATATATCCACTTCTGCATACAAATTTGCTACATTAGATTCACTGTAAAATATATTATAAAGCTAATACATATTTGATATCGTAGATCTTACCAGATTTTTCTATAGACTTGGTAAACATAAATTTTTTGAGTTAGCACAATCTTATTAGAACTTCAATTATTTCATGGTGGAGTGAGTAAAAACATTTTATGATGTTAATCATGGTTGTATATTTGTAAATTTTGGTGTGAAAACATAAACATGTCCTCTCTCGGTCTATGTATAAAGTGAAAGCATATGGTCATATTTTGTATACAAAATATCATATTATTCAAAACTCGTTTGTACCAAAAAAAAATCAAAGGAAGTCTATAGTAATATTTTCGTGCAATTTGGCTATTTTCATACTTCCGCAAAAGAAAACCATGTGTATACTTAAATATATTCACAAGTGTTTGCATAGATGTTGTCCCGTCATCTTCCATTCTAGCCAAAACATTTGCAAAAAAGAATAATCATTTCAGGACAATAACATGCCTGAAGTTTAAACCACACTAAGAAAAATACCATCTTGCTGTATAAATAGGTGAAATAAAAGGTGCCATACATCTTATTTTGAGAAACAAGTCAAACACCGTCTCTTCGTCATTGCTTTATTTAATCCTACACCACCATGTTCCTACATACATATGCCATAGTTTCATAATTTCTTCTTGCAAAAAAAGAAAAGTCCATACATATGCATGTTGCTTTTCATGAGCACTGTGGCTCTTTTTTCTTTCTGTTTAAACAATGAGCACTCTAGATCTGCTTGCTCTCCACTTAAAGGACCCCTCGATAACTAAATAAATGAAAGGTCCACCACCGGCCAGACGCTCATACATATGCCATAGTTTCATAATTTTAGAAGCTCCTCTACATTGAGGGCCGGGATTCTCTGATTAACATGGGATTTTCTAACAAATCTCTCTATTTCATTTGTATTATGTTTTTAGTATATAATTGATAATTGACAGAGATAGATACTCTTAGAAGAATGTGACTTACTGATGTTGAGACTATTACAAGCGTTGTTGGAATTGTGAAATCTTTAATGGTATGATTCTAATCTTGTGCCAATTTTAACCGTGCAGTCGGAAGTAATTATGCCTGCTGTCAAGGGCACCTCGAATATTCTAGAAGTTTGTTCAACTATGAAGGTTCAGAAAGTTGTGGTGGTGTTTTTTTTTCGAGAGTACGCCAAAAACGTACCATATTTTTATAAAAGAAGAAGAAGGCATAGTTACAAAAAGTGTGGCCTAAGTGCGAACATATGGCCCACACGGGAACACCAACACCAACACCACCCAGCTACGTCTATGCTAACTCCTCATAAACCGTTGTAATCCACCAACACCACCTACCGCCTGCGACCACTCAGCAATCTCATTTAGCGTGCTATTGACAAGCTCGAGCGGGGTTTTTTGCTGATCTATCCTACTGAAAACTCTCGCGTTCCTCTGTTTCCACAAAGCCCAAAGAACCGCCGTGACTGTGGTATCGAAACCACGCTTGTCCGCCCCTTGAAAGCCTCTTCGAACTCGTAGCCACCACTCCAGGGTATTGTCATTAGGTAGAGCTTGAAGAGTGTTGATCTGCAAGATGTCCCATGTCCAGTACCAGACCTCCCTAGCATATGGGCACTGTAGGAGAATATGATCAGCATTATCCTCATCTTGTAGGCACGTGTAGCAGGCTGAACTCTCCTCCTGAAGCCCATGCCTGGCTCTCCTATCCGATGTCCATATCCTGTACTGCATTGCAAGCCAAACAAATATTTTGCACTTGAGGGGGGCCCAGCTTCTCCAAACACACTTGGCCAAAGGTGATTTAGGCCATCCACTGCAAAGGCTGGAATAGATTGACTTGGCAGTGTATTGGCCAGTAGATGAGCAAGTCCATGTGAATACATCATGCTCAGTCTCACGTCTGTCGACTGTCGCCACCGCATGACAAAGGTGCATGCATTGCATTTGCGCCATGAAAGAGATCTCGATTTGGCAGTCCTCCGTCCATTTGTTGTTGAGAAGAGTCTTCTGCACCGTTCTAGTATTGATCACCCTCGCATGGACCGTTGTAAGCAGGATTGGAGCAATGTCAGCTACTGAAAACCCATGTATCCACCGATCCCTCCAAAACAGGACCCTCTCGCCTGTTCCCACTTGAATATGAACCAAGCTGTCAAACACCTCCCTCGCCAATCTGTCTTCCATCATTGGTAGTCCCTGCCAGGGCCTCGCAAGCTCTGTATGCTTTAGCCATTCCCACCTGACCCTTAGCGCTAAAGATTGCATTTGCAGGTTCTTCACTCCAAGCCCACCATGGCACTTAGGGCGACAGATTTTATCCCATGCGACCATGCATTGTCCACCATTGACCTTGTCCTTGCCAGCCCAAAAGAAAGATCTCATCCACTTATTGATCTCCTCAAATACCCAGACCGGGGCGTCCACAATCATTAAATGGTGTATCGGCCGAGCTGATATGATGGATTGCACCAGGATCAACCTACCCGGTCTTTGGATCAGCCCCCTTTGCCAGGCAGGCACGAAATGTCTTACTTTATCCAGCATGGGCTGCCAGTCCGCGTGAGTCAAGCTCTTGATAGCAAGCTGCAAACCAAGGTACCTACATGGGAACTCCACAAGGTCACATTGTAGCAGTGCAGCCACCCTTTGTCTGTCCTCCACCTCCCCTCTAATCACAATGGCCGATGACTTTCTATAATTCAATTTAAGTCCAGATGCTTCACCAAAAGCCTTCAAGGTCTCCTTCACACAGCTCAAATCCGTGACAATAGGCTTTATGAACAGAGCCACATCATCCGCGTAGATTGAGACCCTTTGCATGGCCTTGATTCCAGTGAAAGAGCTAAGCACACCAGCCTCCATAGCGCGATGGAAAAGCTTGGTCAGAACATCCATGGCGATGACGAAGAGCAGAGGCGAAATAGGGTCCCCTTGGCGTAGTCCGCACGCGTGTCCAAAGCTTTTCCCAGCGACACCATTGACGATCACTTTGGTGGTAGCAGAATGCAGGAGAATCGCCATCCATGTCCTCCATTTGGGACCAAACCCTTTGGCAGTCATGACTTCGAAAAGAAACGGCCATGACAAGGAATCAAATGCCCTCGATATGTCGAGTTTCAGGAACACTCCCGGCGTTCTGCGTGCATGAATCCTCCTTGCCACTTGCCTAACAAGGAGGAAGTTATCATGAAGGTGCCGGCCTTTGATGAAGGCAGATTGGTTGGCTTCAACGATCGTATGCATCTACTTCCTGAGCTGGTTTGCAAGGACTTTGGCAAAGAGCTTCGGCATGCTGTGTGTTAAACTTATTGGCCTGAAGTCGCCAATTTCTTCTGCATCCCGCTTCTTGGGAATGAGAATGATGTGTGCTTTATTCAGCTTCCCGAATCCCCTACCATCTCCCACAAAGAGCTTCAACATGACAGCCATGACATCCTTCTTAATAATAGGCCATGCCCTTTGATAGAAAGCCGCAATGTATCCGTCCGAGCCAGGGGCACGATCGGGTGGTGTCATCCACTGTTTCTGTTCATTTCAACCCGAACTGGCCTCAGGATAAACCCAAAGATGAGAGTTGCTGGTCGGACAAAAACGTGTGCATGGAAAATGAGGTTAGTATGTTTGAAGTTCAGAAAAAACGTCGGTTGCAACGTGCATTGTGATGTAAGAAGCCTATTATACAAGAGTAGGAAACACACACAAACATTCCATGTCGCACGCACAGTCTAGACTTTCCATCTGAACTCTAAAGACACTTAGTGATAGTAATTAGGAGCGTATTCGATCACCCATATTAGAACTCTAAACTTTTTCTTTCCTCATCCCCGCTGGCGAGGCCGTGAGTTTGCCTACTCTCTGCCTACCGCTCTAGCGGCCAGTGGTGGGTATATGAGCGGTGACAACAGTGTGTCGACGGCTCGTTCTGGCATCAACAATGGTCATTCGGTGGTTGTGTCAAAGTTCTATATATTTGTTGTGTAATATCCCTGCCGTATTTCAGTTTTCTTCTCTAGTCCCAGGGCTAAGTTCAACTCTTTACAATTTTGGCTGGCAGCTTTGGTACTTTCTTGCAAAAACTGTTGCTGAAGAGACATCCTGGGAATATGCAGAAAAGAATGGGCTAGACATCGTAACAGTATGCCCTTGTATTGTTTTTGGTCCGCAATTACAACCTGTTGTCAATACCACCAGCGAACTTCTTCTTATCTTATAAAAGGTCCCCTCATCATATCCTGTTCTTTTCCATTTTTTTATTTGTAGTAATATCACTTATGTCTGACAAACAGGTCATGTTATGGAGTGGCTCATCCACTAGAATTTTGAAGGGGAAAACATGAAAAATCTTATGGTGTGTCTTCGAAGAACTACTTATCTCGTTTTTTGTCTACTAACTTTTTGTCAATTTCATTGCAGGAGGTCCTAACGCGATGAACGACGTGATGTGGGAGATAGTCGATGTCCGTGATGTGGCTGATGCTTTGCTTCTGGTATACGAGAAACCAGAATCATCTGGAAGATATATCAGTGCACCAAATTACATTACCACAAAAGCCATGGTGGAATTGCTAAGGAAGGCGCACCCTAACTACAATTACGTGAAGTGGTGGGTCTCTTACCATGCGTTCCTTGTATGCAGCAAATGGCACATTCTGTTTCCATGGTTTGAACAGCTCTCTTCGTTTCTTGCAGCAAGACTGATGTGGAACATAACTCTCCCATCTCACTGACCTCGTCGGAAAAATTGAGAAATCTGGGTTGGAAGCCAAGGAAATTGGAGGAGACGCTCCTGGATAGCATCGAATACTACCAAAAGACGGGGCTTCTGCAGGATGCCGAGGGAGAGGGATACTCGTACCACCTTCCTGAAATGTTCAGCTTTTTTCATGCTGCCGAGTAATAAAATCGAGTGTGGTAGCGGTGGCGCGAGTGCTTCCACATATGCCATTGTGCTTGTGGAAATGTTGAATGGTATCGTTGGTGACCGTCCGATGAGACAGGACTGGAAGTGTTTAGACGATGATGCCTCCAATGTAAAATATTTGATTTTGTAAATCCTCCAATGTAAAATATTTATCTGCACTATTTTCTTTCACATTTATCATTTTCGTACATATGTGCAGATCTATTTATACATATTCTTTTTTCATCCTTTTCGAAAAAAACATATTCTTTTTTCGTTTCTACCAGTCCACATATGTATCAATTTGAATGAACTCAAGTTTGATCCTTTGTTAAGTATTACTCATGTGTCCACCCTCGTCTCCAACGCTCAAAGTGTTTTCATCAAAACTCGGAGCATCCACAGCAACTTCATGTATGTTCGAAACCTTGCGCGGCGCCTTCACAAGAGCAAGACCCCCTCCCTGCTATTCAAGTTCGACATTCACAAGGCCTTTGACTCTGTCAAATGGGAGTATTTGCCTGACCTCCTTCGGAGACGAGGTTTTCCAAGCAAATTTCGAGAGTGGATTGCGGCACTCCTATGTTCCTCATCTTCGAGGATCCTCTTGAATGGGGTACCTGGTGCTCCCATCAAGCACGGCCAGGGGCTACGGCAAGGGGACCCCGTCTCTCCACTCTTGTTTGTCATAGCTATTGACCCCCTACAACGTATCCTCGACATAGCGACAAAAAAGGGGTTGCTTCATAAGCTCCGAGGGAGAGGTGTCATGGTGTGTACCTCCCTCTATGCGGACGACGCAGCCGTGTTTGTAGCTCCGTTTAAAAGTGATGTGGACAACCTTGCGACTATTCTGAGGGGCTTTGGGGATGTCACCGGTCTGTGCACCAATTTCCATAAGAGTTCGATGGTTCCGATTCGTGTCACGACCGGTTTTCCAATAAAACATTTATTGAGAAACCAATCTTTTGAGTCCAGTATGAGAGAAATACTCCACACTGGTAGACAATTTCTTGATACAATAAGCCAGTAGCATAGAATATATTACAGGGTTGAGCTAGGGCTGCTCAACAAATTATTACAAGCGCGCCAATAATTATACATAATGGCGGATATAACACAATGGTGAGGTGGCATACTACTGACTCGAGGATAAAGTGATGATGGAAAAACACAATGGGAAGTGTGGTGATACGACTCTCAAACTGGTATCTCATCGAGCGTCGAGGTGAGGCTCGATAAATTTATTCGGGTTGCGGAAGCGGGTATAAAATAGTGACCAAGACCAGGGTCGCACGAGACTGACTGGGATTCCTCTAGGCGTCGGACTCGTTATCGAACTCTTCATCCATGAGATCACCTTCGTCAGCATCTGGCCAAATCAACAAACCAGTGAGTACTTTGAAAGTACTCGCAAGACAGTTCGGACGTAAGATATAACAAATGCATGCATGAATGCGTCATGAATAATCTTTCCAATGCACAATTAAAAATTTGCATAGCGAAATAAGTACGGGGGAAACGGCGGTAGTCCGCCTGAAATCCCAACAAAATATAAATGAGAACCGATCGGGTGTCTAGAGCGACGCCTCGAAAGGTGAACAAATAATAACAAAATCATGCCACAGTCGGGCGTCTTAGCGACGCCACCTAAAGGGCTTTAAAAGAAATGCCACAGTCGGACGTCTGGGCGACATCACAGAAAGGGCTTTAAAAGAAATGCCACAGTCGGACGTCTAGGCGACATCACAGAAAGGGCTTTAAAAGAAATGCCACAGTTGGACGTCTAGGCGACATCACACAAAGGGCTTTAAAAGAAATGCCACAGTCGGACATCTGAGCGACATCACAGAAAGGGCTTTAAAAGAAATGCCACAGTCGGACATCTGAGTGACATCACAGAAAGGGCTTTAAAAGAAATGCCACAGTCGGACGTCTGAGCGACATCACAGAAAGGGCTTTAAAAGAATTGCCACAGTCGGACGTCTGAGCGACATCACAGAAAGGGCTTTAAAAGAAATGCCACAGTCGGACGTCTGAGCGACATCACAGAAAGGGCTTTAAAAGAAATGCCACAGTCGGACGTCTAGGCGACATCTCAGAAAGGGCTTTAATCACAAGTAAATAATACTCATAATAAATATTCAGTTCATGATAATAAACGGGTTAGTCCATCCACAGGAATAAATATTTAACCGGGCTTAGTGCTCATGAGATTCACCAGAGTATCTGTCACCAAAACTGGCACTTGTCAGGATAAGTCAGCGCAAAATTTGGATATGGATAAGATGATTTGGAGATTTATGACTCTGCAGAGTTTGTACAAAAATTTCCCACAGCTAACGGATTTCCGTAGTCTCGAAGGACTAGTTCCGTTTATGGTATTTCGGAAGTAAACACAGCTAACCAGTACACACCCATCCTATCTCTCGATGCCAGGACTCACCCTAGACATCGTCCAAGAAAAACTTTGAGACGGGGAGATCACAATCTCGAATAGCATGGGATCAAATTTATATACGCGCGCTCTAAGGGGTGCCCCCCTCTCGGTCCCAACCGGAAACACCCATGCCCCCTGACCGGATGACTGGCTTTAATCCAGGGCCATGGAACCATCATCCCGGCCTCTCCTTTTGGTGTGTACTAGGAAAGCGGTTTGCAACTTACTAAACCATATTCCTTGCGGAAAACATGTGGTAGTACAGGGAAGAAAAAGGGAGGAACTGGACCGATACGATTTGACACTGTAGTCAAATAGTCTGGCATAAGACTGGCATGCTACAACACTGCCATCTTACCCATCCTCATGCCAACCCATGGCCATTCATACTCACATCCATCCACTTATGGATCATCGAGCTCACTTACCTTAACCATGCATGAAAATAACGTTTATCGGTATGTCATCAACATGCCATGAAACTAACTAAATGCGAAACATGCCAAGACACTCATCATATCAAAAGTTCAAAACATGCTTGCCTAGTTCAGAGTAGTCGGAGCCTAGCTCGGTGAAGTTCGCGGCTCCGTCACCTCCTTCGGTATCTACGGTATACAGAAAATATAGGCGCTATCGTAAATACCAAGAAGTGCACAAAAAATATTCCAAATTTTTTTCAAATAAATCTGATAAAAAACTAGACAAAATTTCAAAGAGAACAGAAAAAGAATCAATCAAAAATACTTTTCTGTTTAAAAGTTATAAAGGTTTTAGTCCAGGGACTCATCTGTAATGAAACAGAATATTTCCAGGGGCTAGCTCATAAAAAACTGAAAACGCTTCGGTAGAGAATACGCCAGCCCAGGAGGAAAACGCATTTGGCAGAATACGCTTTCAGAAACGGTTCGTTTAGAAAGGGACAGAGAGGCTGACGGGCAAGTCCCACCCGTCAGGTTTGAAAATTCAAAACGGGCGGCTGAGCTCGACGGAGCCCGAGAGCCGCGGTGGTCGCCGGCGGCGATCCACGGCGAGGAAAGGGGATCGGGGGGTACCTCCTTGCTCAGGATGTCCTTCCGCGTCGGTTGGTGGTGGTGGTGGTTGCCGGCGAGTACCACGTCGACGGCGAGCCTTGCTCCAGCAGACGGCGGCTCGGGTGAAGATGGACCTCGCCGGGGAGAGCTGCGAAGGTCAAATTGATGCTTGGGTTAGCTCACTGGTTGCTCGAGGAAACTACTGACGAAGTGTGGGCGCCGGGGACGGCCTCACCGGAGCGAATCGAGGTGGAGGCCGAGGCGGAACGAGGCGGCCGGAGTCGAGGAAGAAGGGCCCTTCGAGGCTCTTCTAGTTGTTGGTCGGGGTCCAGAGAGGTAGTGGAGGTGTGCGGGGGCGAGAGGGAACCTGGGGGTGCTATATATAGCCGGCCCGAGGCGGTTGCCGCGTACGGGATAAGTCCGGCGAGTGATTACGGCGGCGCCGGGGTTGGGTAGTGGGATTAGGGGCTTGGGCATCGTCTAGGTGGAGTAGAGGTTCCATTCCAGGGTCCGGCTCAGCACGGGGGGAAGGTTTACGGCTGGCCCCAATGGACGGCCGTGCGGCACGTCGGCGGCAGGGAGCGCGCCATGCGCGTGCCAGGCTACGGTGACTGTGCAGCGGGGCTGCGCTGGCATGCATGTGCCATGCGGAGAGCCAGGGAGCGTTGGGCGGCGCCGAACGGTGTTGCGCCGCCGTTCTGCTTCCGGTCGGCCGTTACGCTGGATCGGCCGCCGCAAGACACACCGGCGCAGGCGGGCCCGGGCGCCACCGACGCCAGGAAGGCGCCAAGCGCGCGTGCGGCACTCCAGACAAGAGGGAGAGGCGGCGAGGATCGTGCCAAGGGCACTGTCCACGCGTGACTGAATCTGGCGAAGGGAAAACGACACTAAACTCTGAACTTTACTGAATTACTGAAAGTGCAAAATACAGTGTATGCAAGGTGTTCGACAAAATGATACAGGTCTGTAGGGATTTTTCCTAGAGCTGATTTTTGGTGGAGTGGCTACTCATTGCTCCAGTAGGCTTCCTGAATTTTTGTAGAATTTTTTGGGAAGTGTAGATATGAATTTCACCAAATTTGGCAAATCTGGTCCAAACTTGCAGAGGCTGAAATTTGAAAAATTTGAAAAGAAGGAGAGTGGATCAAGATGGTTCTGAGTTGTGGATGCTAAGGACAATCCAGGGGAGTTGGTTTGAGATCAAAACTCAAAGGAAATAAGGCACTTGCTTTGTAAATGACTCAGGCTCCAAATAATTGACAAAAATGATTTGAGAGGAAAAATGATTGAAATAAAATACAAAACTTGTTTGGATTAGTTGGGACAGAGAACTTAGGTTGTTCCAAGGAGAAGAGAAGGTTTTTGGAGGGGTTTTACCACCTGTGATATGGTGAAATCAAGGGTGGTTTCAAAAAGAATGAGGTCCCAAACTCCTAGGGTTTCTTTTTAAATGAAAAATAAATAAGTTTGAGAGGGAAACAACCAGAAGAAAAGCTTCCAAAATTTTAACACCAAAATTGAAATGGAATGGAAATCCTTGCCAAAGGTGAAAGGAAGTTTTTAAAGAGGAAGGATTTCTGGGAAAGAAAAATTTTTAATTGCCCTCTTTTAGAATCCAATAAAGTTTTTGATGAAAACCAAATCAAAAAGTTTTGGAGTGTCACAACACCTACCCCCTTAGGAAAAATCTCGTCCCCGGGATTTCAGCTGATCCTTAAATAAGTGTGGATGCTCTGCTCGAAGATAATCCTCTCTTTCCCAAGTTGCTTCAATGTCGGTGTGATTGCTCCACTGGACTCTGAAGAATTTGATGGTCTTCTGTCGGGTTCTCCTTTCAGACTCCTCTAATATTCTTACTGGACGTTCCTGATAAGTGAGGTCTGGCTGCACGTCAATGCTCTCATGGGATACTTGTTTCTCTGGGTTGCTCACGCACCTCCTCAATTGCGCGACGTGGAACACGTTGTGGACATCGGATAATTCTTTGGGTAAGTCTAGCTGGTAGGCTACCGTGCCTCTTCGTGCCATTATACAGAATGGTCCAATGAATCTTGGTGCTAGCTTCCCTTTAATCTTGAATCGTTGCAATCCTCTCATAGGAGATACTTTCAGGTATACGAACTCACCGGGCCTGAAGCTGACCCTACGATGTTTCTGATCATAATAACTCTTCTGTCGACTTTGAGCGGTCTTAAGTCGATCTCTGATTAGCTTGACTTTTTCCTCGGCTTCTTTGAGCATGTCTGGTCCGAAGATGCGGCTGTCTCCGGTCTCTGATCAATTCAACGGGGTACGACATCTCCATCCGTATAAAGCCTCAAATGGTGCCATTTGCAGGCTGGCCTGGTAGCTATTGTTGTACGCGAACTCGGCGTATGGCAGGCTTTCTTCCCAGCTGGTTCCATATGTGAGGACACATGCTCTTAGCATGTCTTCTAAAACCTGGTTTACGCGTTCCGTTTGTCCATCGGTCTGTGGGTGGTATGCGGTACTGAAGGCTAGTTGAGTTCCCAGAGCCTGTTGTAAATGCTCCCAAAATCTTGAGACGAACTGAGTGCCTCTGTCGGATATTATAGTCTTCGGGACTCCATGCAGACAAACTATGCGGGTGAGATAAATCCTGGCAAGCCGCTGAGTGTTGTAGGTTGTCTTTACTGGAATGAAATGTGCCACCTTGGTTAACCTGTCAGTGATGACCCAGATGGCATCATTCCCATGTTGTGACCGAGGTAGTCCGACAATGAAATCCATCCCTATTTCATCCCATTTCCACTCAGGTATTTTGTTTGGTTGCAGTAGTCCGGCCGGTCTCTGATGCTCAGCTTTTATGCGTTGACACGAGTCGCAATGTGCAATGAAGGTGGCTATGTCCCTCTTCATACCGTGCCACCAAAATCTTTCCTGAATATCCTTATACATCTTGGTCCCGCCAGGGTGGATCGAGTACGGGGCGGTGTGGGCTTCAGCTAGGATTTGCTGTTTAAGGTCTTCTATGTTTGGCACGCAGAGTCTTTCTCCGTACCACAATATTCCTCCATCGTCTATGACGAACTCCGAGGCCTTGCCCATACTCACCTTTCTCTTGATGCCTTCAATGCTGGGGTGACCAGGCTGAGCTCCTTTAATTTCCTCCACAAGGTCGGGTTGTATTTCCAAGTTTGATATGGTGCCTTCTGCGACCATTAACAAATTGAGCTTGGCAAATTCTTGTTGGAATTCGGGCCTCAAGCTTTGCAGATTGTTTTCGTCGGAGTTGGGGTTCCGACTAAGAGCATCGGCCAGTACATTCGCTTTTCCTGGATGGTAATGGATACCAACATCATAATCCTTTACCAATTCCAACCAGCGTCTCTGTCGTAAATTTAGTTCTGGCTGCGTGAAAATATATTTGAGACTTTTGTGATCCGTATATATTTCACATCGGTTCCCAAGTAAGAAATGCCTCCATTCCTTGAGTGCATGAATGACCGCTGCCATTTCTAAGTCATGAGTGGGATAATTTTCCTCATGCTTGCGAAGTTGCCTTGAAGCATAGGCGACAACCTTGCCTTCCTGCATCAACACGCATCCGAGGCCCTTTCTGGACGCGTCACAAAACACTTCAAAATTCTTGTGTATGTCTGGCACAATTAATACTGGTGCTGTTGTTAATTTCCGCTTTAGCTCTTGGAAACTCTTTTCACAGGCTTCTGTCCATTCAAACTTCTTGTCTTTCTTGAGTAACTGCGTCATAGGCTTGGCTATGGTGGAAAATCCTTCAATAAATCTGCGGTAATATCCTGCCATTCCCAAGAAACTACGTATATCTGTTACGCTCGCTGGCGACTTCCAGCCAAGTATGGCCTTGACTTTCTCTGGGTCCACTGCGATACCGTCTTGGGTTAGCACGTGGCCTAGAAAACCTACTTGTTTTAGCCAAAATTCGCACTTGCTGAACTTGGCATATAATTGGTGTTTCCTGAGTTCTCCTAGCACAATTCTGAGGTGTTCTGCGTGCTCTTCTGGTGTCTTGGAGTACACCAGAATATCGCCGATGAATACCACAACAAACTTGTCCATAAACTTCATAAATACTTTTTTCATGAGGTGAACAAAATATGCAGGGGCATTTGTTAATCCAAATGGCATTACTGTGAACTCATACAGTCCATATCTGGAGGTGAAGGCTGTTTTGGGGATATCTTCCGTTCGCACCTTTAATTGATGGAATCCAGACCTTAAGTCAATTTTTGAAAATACCTTGGCCTGAGCAAGTTGATCAAACAAATCGTTTATCCTTGGCAACGGGTATTTGTTCTTAATTGTGACCATATTAAGTGCTCGATAGTCAATACACAATCTCAGTGTTCCATCCTTCTTTTTGGCAAACAAAATTGGTGATCCCCAAGGTGAGGAGCTGGCTCGAATATATCCTTTGTCTAGCAATTCTTTTATTTGTTTCTTCAATTCAACCAACTCGGATGGTGCCATTCGGTATGGTTTCTTGTATATGGGGGTGGTTCCTGGTGCGAGCTCAATGCAGAACTCTATCTCTCGATCTGGTGGCATTCCTGGTAGTTCTTCAGGGAATACATCTGGAAATTCACATACCACTGGAACCTTGTTTAGCTCAGAAACGTCTACCTTATTCAATCTTGGTTGCCGGGGTATTTTTCCTTCCCTGGCTGACACTCTTATTGTTTTCCCGTGGTGGTGTGTGAGGATTACGGTCCGGTTGAAACAGTCAATAAAACCCTTATTGGTGGTTAGCCAGTCCATCCCTAGGATGACATCCAGACCTTTGTTTTCCAACACAATAAGATTTGCGTGAAACTCCAACCCTTCGAACTCAATGACCACATTCTGACAGTAATTCTGAGTAACTTGCTGAATCCCAGGGGACTTGATGATCATGGATTTCTCCAAAGGAAGCATCGAAAAATTATTTTGCAAAGCTAAACTTTTCGAAATGAAAGAGTGAGAAGCTCCAGAATCAAACAAAACCGTTGCGGGTATTGTGTTGACAGGAAACGTACCGAGTACGATATCCGGAGCGTTTTGTGCCTCCTCTTTGGTTACGTGGTTCAGATGACCCTTCCTGTGGTTGTTGCTGGGATTGAAATTGTTTCGCTTGGGTGATGAATTATTACCGCCGTTGTTTGGCTTTGAGGTTGAGTTTCTAGGCTTGGGACACTACTTGGCATAGTGCGCTTCCTCTCCATAGGCGTAACAAGTAACGCCGGGGCGATATATGAACTCCTTGTCCCTTGCATGAAAATTCTCGATTTGGCGTGAGACATTGGATGGGAATTTGTGTGTCCCGCCCTTTTGAAAATCTGTCTTGCTTCGGGGATTGCGAGCATGGTTAGTCTGGTCCCTTTTTCGCTTGCGGATATCTTCCAGACTGCGTCTCTCATTTTCCAGAGTAATGGCTTTGTCCACTAGTGTCTTAAAATCAGGAAAAGTGTGCACGACCAGTTGGCATTTAAGCGCGGGCGCTAGACCGTCAAGGAATTTCTCCATCTTCTTGCTTTCAGTCATACGCTCTTCATTGGCGTAGCGAGACAATAGTGTAAATTGACTGTTATAATCTGCCACTGTCAAGTTCCTTTGTTTGAGGTCATCGAACTCTCTCTTTTTGATTTTCATAATACTCTTAGGAATGTGTGCACCGCGGAAACCTTCCTTGAAATCATCCCAGGTTATGTCACCTTCGTTTGGATGCATGTGCAGAAAATTCTCCCACCAAGATGCGGCTGCTCCTGTGAGATAGTGCGGAGCATATAACACCTTCTCGGGATCTGAACATTTTGCAATAATTAATTTCCTCTCCATATCCCGAAGCCAGTCCTTGGCTTCAAGAGGCTTGTCAGTATGAGAAAATGTTTGGGGACGCGTCTTCTGTAGCTCGGATAACTTGGAATGCTGCGGATACTGTCCATGGTAATTTCCCATGTTGATGACTTGGTTCATCATTTCACGATGTTGTTGCTGACTCTGTTCATAAAGGCGGCACATTTGGGAAAGTGCCGTTTCACTGCCCTGTTGACTCGACTGCCCTTGCGTGAAATTGTTGCCTGGTTGAGTGTCCAAATTTTCCTCTGGCGGAGTAGGCATGGAGCGAGTCCAAGGACAAGACATTTTTCACTCTGGGGATATATTTTATAAAACTCATAAGAAAGATGAAGATGGTCGTCAAAACAACTCCAAAAAAATGCACAAGGATGGCAAATAATTTTAAAAGTCCAAGATCACTTAAGAAAACAAATTGATTTGCGCACGGAGAAGGACTGCTCATTACATATCTTACACGCGGGCGATAATTATACAGTACATCACTCAGGATATGCGTACATAATCCTAACATGTTATTTAGGCTAGTTCACTCCTCTAGTTCTACATGATGCGCAAACAAGCTACTTCTCACAACATATCTTACAAAGCGGTACATCGCATGACGGGCAAACGCACTCAGCCGGAAAATGTCGATGATCTCCTTGGCCCTGCCAAGGGTGAGGCGCAGTGAGGCTGGGGACTCGACCTCCGCCTCACTAATAGGCTCCAGACGTGAAGAGCCGCGTCGGGTAGATGGAACGGGTGCCAGGGGCAGAGCAACACGAATAGGAGTGGGCACAGTGGGTGGTGCAGTGCGCGCTGGAGTGGGCGCAAAGGCCTGGTTGAACCCTCCGGTGGTAGGCAGGTGACGAGTAGGTGCATGAGATGCTGAGGACGAGACAAAAGTCAGTGGCGGTGCGGTGAGTAGGAGCTCCCTCCTGTTGGCGGCACAGCCATGAACTGAGTCCATGCGGGCAGCCACGAAGTCGTCCACCAGGTTGTCGAAGGCTGCCTCCAGAGCTCGGAGATACTCAATAAGCATCTCAAAAGCCTCGTCTCGTTCTCCTCTAGGGCAGGAGAATGCGTAGTGGCAGGTGTAGGGCACATGGCATGGAAGATAACGGTAGCGACGAGTCTTCATCGCGGGAAGGACATCCCTGAGGCGGGCTATCGCCTCACGGGCTGCCATCTGCATAGCATGCCTCTCCGTAGGCATGGCTCTTCCCACGAACAGGTAGCGGTGTAGCTCACCACGCCCTCCCTTGAACTGCACCGTGGCCTGGTGCATGGTCAGGCTGTCGTTGACTCTGTGCTAGCGGAGCGTGAAGACTGGGCGCACGGATGGCCCCATCGTGACCTAAACGATGAAGGAGAGAAGCTTGACGAACCCATCGGGTACGTTGGCGAAGGTCTGAGACTCGCAGTTGTTGTCGGCCATCTACAAAAGTAGGCAAAAATCCTGAATGGTCAGATCATAAATTTATGCTGACTGTCAGAAAATGACTACAATTGAAAAAAATTAAATCGGCTCTACCATGCCAATAACCGAATAGCAATCGCACCTAGTGGCTTCCTACGGTCAGCCTGGCTCTGATACCAAGCTTGTCACGACCGGTTTTCCAATAAAACATTTATTGAGAAACCAATCTTTTGAGTCCAGTATGAGAGAAATACTCCACACTGGTAGACAATTTCTTGATACAATAAGCCAGCAGCATAGAATATATTACAGGGTTGAGCTAGGGCTGCTCAACAAATTATTACAAGCGCGCCAATAATTATACATAATGGCGGATATAACACAATGGTGAGGTGGCATACTACTGACTCGAGGATAAAGTGATGGTGGAAAAACACAATGGGAAGTGTGGTGATATGACTCTCAAACTGGTATCTCATCGAGCATCGAGGTGAGGCTCGATAAATTTATTCGGGTTGCGGAAGCGGGTATAAAACAGTGACCCAGACCAGGGTCGCACGAGACTGACTGGGATTCCTCTAGGCGTCGGACTCGCTATCGAACTCTTCATCCATGAGATCACCTTCGTCAGCATCTGGCCAAATCAACAAGCCAGTGAGTACTTTGAAAGTACTCGCAAGACAGTTCGGACGTAAGATATAACAAATGCATGCATGAATGCGTCATGAATAATCTTTCCAATGCACAATTAAAAATTTGCATAGCGAAATAAGTACGGGGGAAACGGCGGTAGTCCGCCTGAAATCCCAACAAAATATAAATGAGAACCGATCGGGTGTCTGGAGCGACGCCTCGAAAGGTGAACAAATAATAACAAAATCATGCCACAGTCGGGCGTCTTAGCGACGTCACCTAAAGGGCTTTAAAAGAAATGCCACAGTCGGACGTCTGGGCGACATCACAGAAAGGGCTTTAAAAGAAATGCCACAGTCGGACATCTAGGTGACATCACAGAAAGGGCTTTAAAAGAAATGCCACAGTCGGACGTCTAGGCGGCATCACAGAAAGGGCTTTAAAAGAAATGCCACAGTCGGACGTCTGAGCGACATCACAGAAAGGGCTTTAAAAGAAATGCCAGAGTCGGACGTCTGAGCGACATCACAGAAAGGGCTTTAAAAGAAATGCCACAGTCGGACGTCTGAGCGACATCACAGAAAGGGCTTTAAAAGAAATGCCACAGTCGGGCGTCTGAGCGACATCACAGAAAGGGCTTTAAAAGAAATGCCACAGTCAGACGTCTGAGCGACATCACAGAAACGGCTTTAAAAGAAATGCCACAGTCGGACATCTAGGCGACATCTCAGAAAGGGCTTTAATCACAAGTAAATAATACTCATAATAAATATTCAGTTCATGATAATAAACGGGTTAGTCCATCCACAGGAATAAATATTTAACCGGGCTTAGTGCTCATGAGATTCACCAGAGTATCTGTCATCAAAACTGGCACTTGTCAGGATAAGTCAGCACAAAATTTGGATATGGATAAGATGATTTGGAGATTTATGACTCTGCAGAGTTTGTACAAAAATTTCCCACAGCTAACGGATTTCCGTAGTCTCGAAGGAATAGTTCCGTTTATGGTATTTCGGAAGTGAACACAGCTAACCAGTACACACCCATCCTATCTCTCGATGCCAGGACTCACGCTAGACATCGTCCAAGAAAAACTATGAGACGGGGAGATCACAATCTCGAATAGCATGGGATCAAATTTATATACGCGCGCTCTAAGGGGTGCCCCCCTCTCGGTCCCAACCAGAAACACCCATGCCCCCTGACCGGATGACTGGCTTTAATCCAGGGCCATGGAACCATCATCCCGGCCTCTCCTTTTGGTGTGTACCAGGAAAGCGGTTTGCAACTTACTAAACCATATTCCTTGCGGAAAACATGTGGTAGTACAGGGAAGAAAAAGGGAGGAACTGGACCGATACGATTTGACACTGTAGTCAAATAGTATGGCATAAGACTGGCATGCTACAACACTGCCATCTTACCCATCCTCATGCCAACCCATGGCCATTCATACTCACATCCATCCACTTATGGATCATCGAGCTCACTTACCTTAACCATGCATGAAAATAACGTTCATCGGTATGCTCATCAACATGCCATGAAACTAACTAAATGCGAAACATGCCAAGACACTCATCATATCAAAAGTTCAAAACATGCTTGCCTGGTTCAGAGTAGTCGGAGCCTAGCTCGGTGAAGTTCGCGGCTCCGTCACCTCCTTCGGTATCTACGGTATACAGAAAATATAGGCGCCATCGTAAATACCAAGAAGTGCACAAAAAGTATTCCAAAAAAATTTCAAATAAATCTGATAAAAAAACTAGACAAAATTTCAAAGAGAACAGAAAAAGAATCAATCAAAAATACTTTTCTGTTTAAAAGTTATAAAGGTTTTAGTCCAGGGACTCATCTGTAATGAAACAGAATATTTCCAGGGGCTAGCTCATAAAAAACTGAAAACGCTTCGGTAGAGAATACGCCAGCCCAGGAGGAAAACGCATTTGGTAGAATACGCTTTCAGAAACGGTTCGTTTAGAAAGGGACAGAGAGGCTGACGGGCAGGTCCCACCCGTCAGGTTTGAAAATTCAAAACGGGCGGCTGAGCTCGACGGAGCCCGAGAGCCGCGGTGGTCGCCGGCGGCGATCCACGGCGAGGAAAGGGGATCGGAGGGTACCTCCTTGCTCAGGACGTCCTTCCGCGTCGGTTGGTGGTGGTGGTGGTTGCCGGCGAGTACCACGTCGACGGCGAGCCTTGCTTCGGCGGACGGCGGCTCGGGTGAAGATGGACCTCGTCGGGGAGAGCTGCGAAGGTCAAATTGATGCTTGGGTTAGCTCACTGGTTGCTCGAGGAAACTACTGACGAAGTGTGGGCACCGGGGACGACCTCACCGGAGCGAATCGAGGTGGAGGCCGAGGCGGCCGGAGTCGAGGAAGAAGGGCCCTTCGAGGCTCTTCTAGTTGTTGGTCGGGGTCCAGAGAGGTAGTGGAGGTGTGCGGGGGCGAGAGGGAACCTGGGGGTGCTATATATAGCCGGCCCGAGGCGGTTGCCGCGTACGGGATAAGTCCGGCGAGTGATTACGGCGGCGCCGGGGTTGGGCAGTGGGATTAGGGGCTTGGGCATCGTCTAGGTGGAGTAGAGGTTCCATTCTAGGGTCCAGCTCAGCACGGGGGGGAAGGTTTACGGCTGGCCCCAACGGAACGGCCGTGCGGCACGTCGGCGGCAGGGAGCGCGCGCTGCGCGTGCCAGGCTACGGTGACTGTGCAGCGGGGCTGCGCTGGCATGCATGTGCCACGCGGAGAGCCAGGGAGCGTTGGGCGGCGCCGAACGGCGTTGCGCCGCCGTTCTGCTTTCGTTTGGCCGTTATGGTGGATCGGCCACCGCAAGACACGCCGGCGCAGGCGGGCCCGGGCGCCACCGACGCCAGGAAGGCGCCAAGCGCGCGTGCGGCACTCCAGACAAGAAGGAGAGGCGGCGAGGATCGTGCCAAGGGCACTGTCCACGCGTGACTGAATCTGGCGAAGGGAAAACGACACTGAACTCTGAACTTTACTGAATTACTGAAAGTGCAAAATACAGTGTATGCAAGGTGTTTGACAGAATGATACAGGTCTCTAGGAATTTTTCCTAGAGCTGATTTTTGGTGGAGTGGCTACTCATTGCTCCAGTAGGCTGCCTGAATTTTTGTAGAATTTTTGGGGAAGTGTAGATATGAATTTCACCAAATTTGGCAAATCTGGTCCAAACTTGCAGAGGCTGAAATTTGAAAAATTTGAAAAGAAGGAGAGTGGATCAAGATGGTTCTGAGTTGTGGATGCTAAGGAAAATCCAGGGGAGTTGGTTTGAGATCAAAACTCAAAGGAAATAAGGCACTTGCTTTGTAAATGACTCAGGCTCCAAATAATTGACAAAAATGATTTGAGAGGAAAAATGATTGAAATAAAATACAAAACTTGTTTGGATTAGTTGGGACAGAGAACTTAGGTTGTTCCAAGGAGAAGAGAAGGTTTTTGTAGGGGTTTTACCACCTGTGATATGGTGAAATCAAGGGTGGTTTCAAAAAGAATGAAGTCCCAAACTCCTAGGGTTTCTTTTTAAATGAAAAATAAATAAGTTTGAGAGGGAAACAACGAGAAGAAAAGCTTCCAAAATTTTAACACCAAAATTGAAATGGAAAGGAAATCCTTGCCAAAGGTGAAAGGAAGTTTTTAAAGAGGAAGGATTTCTGGGAAAGAAAAATTTTTAATTGCCCTCTTTTAGAATCCAATAAAGTTTTTGATGAAAACCAAATCAAAAATTTTGGAGTGTCACAATTCAGTGCGGTAACCTTGACTTGGGGCAAACCACCCAACAGTTGCCAGCTGTTAGAGCCTCCTTCCCGCTGCGATATTCGGGCCTACCGCTCTCTGTGTGGAAGCTAAAGCTCGTTGACTTGCAATTCCTTGTGGACAAGGTGGCAAGCAGATTGACAACATATGAGGGCCAGAACATTACCACCATTGGGCGTGCGGCTCTTGTCAAGTCGGTGCTTGCTTCCCAAGTGATCTACTTCATCACGCCGCTTGTCATACAGCCCACCATCCTTCAAAACATCGACAAGCTTGAGAGGGCCTTCCTGTGGTCTCTGGGTCAGATAAGACAACCGGAGCAAAATGCAAGGTCAATTGGGACATTGTCAGTCGACCGCTTGCTTATGGTGGGCTTGGGGTCCTCAACACCAATAAGTTCGCGCGGGCTTTGAGACTGCGGTTGCCTTGGTATGAATGGAAGGAGCCAACAAAATTGTGGGTTGGGAGAGGTAACCCGTGTGATGAGGAAGATCTCAACTTCTTCTATGCTAGCACCACAATCAAGGTCGGGAATGGGGCGAAGACACCCTTCTGGGAATCCCCTTGGATTCTTGGGCGCAAGCCCAAGGACATTGCTCCTCTTATCTATGAGTCTTCATCGCGGAAACATTGGAAGATACGGGAGGCCCTCAAGGAAAACGCGTGGATCCTCAAAATCAGGCCACCTGCGGTTGTTTCCCCCCAACATGTAACACAATTCTTCATCCTTTGGATGCTTCTGCATGAGGTGCATCTTGATGAGCTTGCTGAGGATGACATGGTATGGAAACACTCGGACTCCGGGCATTACTCTGCGACCTCTGCCTACAGGGCACAATTTTTGGGTTTGGTCCTCTCCCCCATGGACCAAATGGTTTGAAAGCATTGGGCCCACCGAAGGTCAAGTTCTTTGCTTGGCTCACACTGCAAGATAGAATTTGGACCGCCGACAGAATGGCTAAGCGGGGCTGGCCAAATTGTGGCCCTTGCCCCTTGTGTAGGGGAGTGCAAGAATGTGAAACACATCTATTCTTCAGATGTCGCTTCACGTTGAGGCTTTGGAATTTGGTTATTCAGAAATTTCTCATACACGACATAGACATGTCGGCATGGAGCTCCTTCGACTCAGTCAAAACATGGTGGGCGAGCACGAGCGCCGACTCAGTATGTTGTTGCAGCCGTTTTCGTTGGGCAGGCCGAACGTTCGGAGTGCGACCGAGCGCCGTGTGACCGGCGCCGCCGGGTACATCGCCTCGTGGCTCGTCAAGCTCCTACTCTCCCGCGGCTACACCGTCCACGGCGCCGTCCACGATCTTGGTACGTGCACATCCTCCCTGCATAATGCCATGTAATGGAAATGTATGAATTGTTTTTATGTACTCCCTCCCTCCATTTCATATTAGTTTTGTCGCTAAATCATATTAATTGCTAAATTATACTTCCTCCGTTCTAAAATAGATGACTCAACTTTGTACTAACCTTAGTATAAAGTCGGGTCATCTATTTTGGAACGGAGAGAGTATTAGCTTCGTTCCAAAAAGCTTGCATTAGATTACGAAAAAGGGTTTCCCCCGCTTTATATTAGTTTCGTTCCAAAAAGCTTGCGTTAGATTTATCTAGATTCAGATGTATCTAACACAAAAATGGGTCTACATACATCCATATCTAAACAAATCTATGACAAGCTTTTTGACACGGATGCAGAAGACAGTCATCCAACTGTAGCCGCATATATTTTAACAACAATTCAAATCAACCGGACAAAATTCGTGCAAACTTTGTGAATTTTAATATAAACACGACGAATTTCATTTAAATTAGGATAATTTATACATAAAACCGGACGATATTTTGTCCAGTGAACTAAAAACCATAAAATAAAATCCTAAAGTACCCTATACTTGACGGCGATCTCGTAGGCCATGCCGGGCTGGCCGGCGGCTCCTCCTCCGTCATCTTCGCCCGATCTGGCGTCTGAGTCGTCGCAGTCAAGCTTCGGGCGGCGGAAGGTGGCGGCGTCGCGGCAGGGCTTCCTGGCAACAACCCGACGCTCGTGAATGATCCTCCCCGCTTCCTCCTGCGCCATGCGCAGTGCGGCCGTGGCCACCGAGGACGTGGGCTGGGGGAGAAGGCGGCGGTCCTTGGAGGAGGCAGCGTTGGAGGCGGCGATCTCGCTGAGAGACCATTCCTCGCTGTAATTGGCCATTTCTTGATCGAGGTGGCGGAGACGGCTCTTGGCCGTCTCCGACGTCATCACAGAGCGGTCCAGGGCCCAGGCGTATGCCAGGTTCAGGTGAGTCGCCATGTGTGGCGGCGGGACATCAGAGTCCGCGATCTTGGACCGACGCGCAACATTGTGCATGTCCCGCCGGTGTTGCTCCCTGTCGGCGTACTCCTACACCGTCATGGCGCTCCGGGATGACAAACAGTTGCCCGACGCCCGCCACTGCCGAGGTAGTAGAGAATGCGACCATGCACCTTCGACGCGATCGCATTGGGCAGGGGCGGAGGCGCGCGGTGCTCTTCCTTGACGACGCGCCAGGGCGGCGGCGAGCGGCGCTCATCCTTGACAAAGTGTCGGGGCGGCAGCAAGAACGGCTCCTACTTCACGTGCGGCGGAGAGCGAGGAGGGGATGCCGGCTCCAGCTTCACGAGAGAGCGTCCCGGTGGCCCGAGCGGGGCTGTTGAGGTGGAGCATGGAGCGACGGAGCATCAGCTCCATCTCCTCCTCGTACTCGGTGTCGACGGAAGCGTACACCTGGCTCGCCACCGTCGGCGTGAACAGCTACTGCGGCGGCGGTGGCTGGTCCTCCTCGTCACCGGAGGAGATGACGATCTTCGCCTTCGTGAACAAGCCGCCCGCCAATGAGGACGACGGCCCCGGAATTCGAGGTCGGCGTCGCCACAATCCTTTCGAGCTGCCCTAGAACCGCTGTCTGTCGGCGCCGACGCCCAAAACTTGCCCATCGTCGGAGTTGTGGAGGGAGATGGGTGGGAAGAGGAGAGGAGGAGAAGGAGGATAGATTGCGATGTGGATGATGCCAGAGCGCGGCTCATATAGCCACGGCCAGGCCATGCAAAGGGTCGGTCGGCCGCTTCAATGTGGCGCAACAGCCGTAGTCTGTTCCTCCGGAAGCTACGTCTGCATAGAAGCGGCGGCTCCCGAAAAGTCGCGGCGATCAGCGCCGCCCTCCCTCCCTCCGGTCACATCGCGACAATAGTGTTGGCGGCTCCGTGCTCTAGGTCGGCATGAATGCAGCGCGTGCATCGATAGAAAACGCGTGGGAGGGGCAGATGCGGTGTTTGGGTGGGCCAGGACGGTCAGAAGCAGACGTCGCAGCGATCTGGACGCCCGCAAAGCCCTTCACTTGTCTCCAGTTTGCAGGAGAAAACATGTCTAGACCATCCTGCGGACCGATACAGACCCGCGTTGGATGGCTTCCGAGATTTGGACAACACGACCTAAACATATGCGGAAGGTTTGCATGTTGCCGTAGGAGATGCCCTTAGGAAGTATATGCACCCGGAGCCAAAACGGCACTTCCGGCATACTATAGATGTAAATATAACAATGTAGCGACCCGATCCGAATGGAATGGATCAAGTCTCTGTGTATAAGTGTCATCCTTGGATTGATAATGCTGACACACACAGTACTTGAAGGATTTATAACAGAGTAGCAATCACACACTTATTACTTCGAATGTCTCAAAAGAGAACTTATTACAATAAATATGGATTAAGGCCATCTAAGTAAGATAACAGCGGAAGGCTTGGAAGATAAAGCGAGTCCATCAACTCCAACGGCATAGCTGTGTTGGGGAACGTAGTAATTTCAAAAAAATTCCTACGCACATGCAAGATCATGGTGATGCATAGCAACGAGAGGGGAGAGTGTGATCTACGTACCCTTGTAGATCAACAACGGAAGCATTTGGTTGATGTAGTCGTACGTCTCCACGGCCCGACCGATCAAGCACCGAAACTACGGCACCTTCGAGTTCTAGCACACGTTCAGCTCGATGACGATCCCCAGACTCCGATCCAGCAAAGTGTCGGGGAAGAGTTCCGTCAGCACGACGGCGTGGTGACGATCTTGATGTACTACTGTCGCAGGGCTTCGCCTAAGCACCGCTACAATATTATCGAGGACTATGGTGGCAGGGGGCGCCGCACACGGCTAAGAATATGATCACGTGGATCAACTTGTGTTCCTCTGGGGTGCCCCTTCCTCCGTATATAAAGGCTCAAGGGGGGGGTGCAGCCGGCCTAGGAGAGGCGCACCAGGAGGAGTCCTACTCCCTCCGGGAGTAGGATTCCCCCCCCCCCCAATCCTAGTTGGAATAGGATTCGCGGAGGGGGGAAAAGAGAAAGGGGGGCCGGCCCCCTCTCCTTGTCCTATTCGGACCAAGGGAGGGGAGGGGCGCGCGGCCCATCTTAGGCTGCCTCTTCTCTTTTCCACTAAGGCCCACTAAGGACCATATAGCTCCCGGGGGGTTCCGGTAACCTCCCGGTACTCCGGTAAAATCCCGATTTCACCCGGAACACTTCCGATATCCAAACATAGGCTTCCAATATATCAATCTTTATGTATCGACCATTTCGAGACTCCTCGTCATGTCCGTGATCACATCCGGGACTCCGAACAACCTTTGGTACATCAAAACGTATAAACTCATAATATAACTGTCATCGAAACCTTAAGCGTGCGGACCCTACGGGTTCAAGAACAATGTAGACATGACCGAGACATGTCTCCGGTCAATAACCAATAGCGGGACCTGGATGCCCATATTGGCTCCTACATATTCTACGAAGATCTTTATCGGTCAGACCGCATAACAACATAGGTTGTTCCCTTTGTCATCGGTATGTTACTTGCCCGAGATTCGATCGTCGGTATCCAATACCTAGTTCAATCTCGTTGCTGGCAAGTCTCTTTACTCGTTCCGTAATACATCATCTCGCAACTAACTCATTAGTTGCATTGCTTGCAAGGCTTAAGTGATGTGCATTACCGAGAGGGCCCAGAGATACCTCTCCGACGATCGGAGTGACAAATCCTAATCTCGAAATACGTCAACCCAACATGTACCTTTGGAGACACCTGTAGAGCACCTTTATAATCACCCAGTTACGTTGTGATGTTTGGTAGCACACAAAGTGTTCCTCCGGCACACGGGAGTTACATAATCTCATAGTCATAGGAACATGTATAAGTCATGAAGAAAGCAATAGCAACATATTAAACGATCGGGTGCTAAGCTAATGGAATGGGTCATGTCAATCAGATCACTCAACTAATGATGTGATGCCGTTTAATCAAATGAAAACTCTTTGTCCATGGTTAGGAAACATAACCATCTTTGATTAACGAGCTAGTCAAGTAGAGGCATAGTAGTGACACTTTGTTTGTCTATGTATTCACACATGTATTATGTTTCCGGTTAATACAATTCTAGCATGAATAATAAACTTTCATCATGATATAAGAAAATAAATAATAACTTTATTATTGCCTCTAAGGCATATTTCCTTCAGTCTCCCACTTGCACTAGAGTCAATAATCTAGATTACACAGTAATGATTCTAACACCCATGGAGCTTTGGTGCTGATCATGTTTTGCTCGTGGAAGAGGCTTAGTCAACGAGTCTGCTACATTCAGCTCCGTATGTATCTTGCGAATCTCTATGTCTCCCACCTGGACTAGGTCCCGGATGGAATTGAAGCGTCTCTTGATGTGCTTGGTTCTCTTGTGAAATCTGGATTCCTTTGCCAAGGCAATTGCACCAGTATTGTCACAAAAGATTTTCATTGGACCCGATGCACTAGTATGACACCTAGATCGGATATGAACTCCTTCATCCAGACTCCTTCGTTTGCTGCTTCCGAAGCAGCTATGTACTCCGCTTCACATGTAAATCATTGAGAATGGTAAATCCCCATCTCAATCCCAATTAAAAGTAATTAACATCCCAACAAATTAACTTAGAATGATGAGATCCACAAGATAATCCAGGAATCAGATACTCAAGATGTCCATAACCGGGGGCACGGCTAATCATGATTAGTTTGTACACTCTGCATAGGTTTGTGCACTTTTCCCCAGAAGACTCTATCTCCTCCGTTGTATTTCTCGCACTGCATGGTGTTTGAGAAACGGATGACCAAGACACAGTCTTTCCGAAGAGGTTCCCTTAACCGATAGATAGGCCGGTACACCTACAAACCCCTACATCTGCTAGCCCATCATGAAAAGGTTTCCCACAACTTACTCAACTATGCTAGAGCCCATAATAGCTTGTGGCTGCACACAGAAGTTTCCAGCATGAATAATCTTATGATCCCTTTGAGCCTGGATGGCGAACCAAAAAGGACAGCACTGGTATATCCCCAGGTACCCGCAACCAATCCACCCAAATATGTGTTTAAGTAGCCACCTTAAGTAAACATTTAATTAATAATCTCACATATGTCATGGATACTCTCAAACTCAACCCACGTCTACGAGCGTAGCATGGCAATAAGTAGCATAACGCAAAAGTTACTCCCAGGGTTTGATAATAAAAAGGGTAATACGTTCTACCTCATCATCTGCTTCCCAAACCCACAAGTTAAGAGATCCTACTCATGTAATGTTTGAGGGGTTGAAACTAATGCATAAAAACTGGGTAAAAGGAATATGATCAAAGTGTTACTTGCCTTGGTGATGATCCGCAAAACCTAGTGACTCGTAGTAGCACGCTGCGCACTCCAGGAATTCCATCGCAAACAAACAATAGCATACATAAGCACTCAAGCAAAGATGCACGGGTAAATATCGAATAAGAAGATCAAATCTGAAATCTCAACTGAAGATATTCGATTTGGAAAAAGAATCAATCGAATCGGAGCTACGGAACTGAAACTACGGTCAAAAGATATTCGAAAACAAATCTGCTTGAATCCAAATTTTAAAATTGTCAAAACCTTGTTCAAGTTGGTTAAATAGAAAGAGGGCTTCGAGACGAAGGTCTAGACGCTTGTTTCACCTCATTTGGATAAACGAGCGAAAAGATAAACTAAAACGAAGATCAGGGCAGAAATCGCGATCGAAAATAATTGCGGAAAAACCCTAGAAAATAAAACGAGACGAACAGGCTAACGAATGAACGTTCGTTGTCTGCGATTAACTGACGATCAGCGTTTGTTAAAACGAATGAACGGACGAACATCCGCTAAATAACTGAACCGAGAAAACCGAACCGAACAAAATAAAAAAATGCATCTAGGGTTTCAAAAAAACCGATCGGTTTTATCTAAACCGGAAAAAACCGGGTGTCGGATTCCGGCGAGATCCCGCGAACGGCGGCAGCTCCGGCGGGCTTGCGTGGGCGGCGCGGTGAGGCGAGGTGCGGGGTTCGCCGAGGCGCAGCTCGGCAGCAGCAGCGGCGGGCGACGGCGGCGTGCGGCCGTGCGACTTGGGGCGGCGGCGAGGGGCGGTGGCGGCGGCGACTTGGGGGTCCAGGGGGATGCGGGCGGCGCTATTTAAGGAGGGGGGGCTCGGCCTCGGGAGGAGTCCCGGGCGGCGACGGCGGCTCGCCCGTGTCCCGGCCGGACTCGGGCACTACGGCGGAGGCGGTGGCGCAAGGCAGGCCGGCCTGGCTTGGCTAGGCCTTCGGCCCAGTCGTGTGTTGACTTTTTTAAAACAGATTTTGCCAAAAAAATCCTAGAAAATAAAATTAAAAAAATCTAAAAATACCAAAACAAATTTTCACCGTCTAAATAGAATATTTAGAACAAAGTGAACATTTCTTGGCCTAAAAATGCAATTTAGAAAAAAACGTATTTTTATAATTCAAATAAAATAGCAATAAAATCCAAATAAAATTATTTATTTGATTTTAATATTTTTCCTACAATATTTCATTTATTTTGGAGAAGTCATATTATCTCCTCTCATATATTTTAATATGAAATATTTTCGGAGAGAAAAATAATTAAAACAAAAAATGATCCTTGTTTCAATATTTCAAAATTCAAATATGAAAATCGTGAAATCCCCAACTATCTCCATGGGTCCGTGAGTTGATTAGGATTTTTAGGATCGCAAAATAAAATGTAATAAAATATGATATGCATGAATGATCTATGTATAACATTTCGAATTGAAAATTTGTGATGTTACAAACCTACCCACCTTAAGATGAATCTCGCCCTCGAGATTCGGGTTGGCTAAAAAATAGGTGCGGGTGGTCTTTCCGTAGATAATCCTCTCGTTCCCAGGTAGCTTCATCCTCGGTATGGTGACTCCACTGAACTTTACAAACTTGATAACCTTACTGCGTATAACTCGGCTGGCAAAGTCGAGAATCTTGACAGGTTTCTCCTCATAGGTCAGATCACTTTTCAACTGAATTGCTTCCAGGGCACTGTATCCTTTAGAGGAATATCGGCCATTTCTGCATGGCACTTCTTCAATTGGGAGACATGAAACACATCATGAACTCCTGACAGTCCTTTGGGTAACTCCAACTTGTAGGCAGCCTTTCCCATACGTTTCAAAACTTGGTATGGTCCTATGAATCTTGGGGATAGCTTTCCCTTAACTCCAAAACGTTTAACTCCTCGCAGGGGTGACACATGAAGATATACTCTGTCTCCAATTTCATAGACTACCTCCTTGCGTTTTGAGTCTACATAGCTCTTCTGCCTAGACTGGGCTACCTTGAGTCTGTCTCGGATCAACTTAACCTTCTCTTCTGAATCCCTGATCAAATCTGGTCCAAATAACTGACGGTCTTCAACTTCATCCCACATCAACAGCGTCCTGCACCTTCTTCCATACAAAGCTTCAAAGGGTGCCATCTTTAGGCTAGCTTGATAACTGTTGTTGTAAGAGAACTCTGCGCAGGGAAAATTATCATCCCAACTAGAACCATAATCAAGCGCACAAGCTCTCAACTTAGCTTCCAGAATCTGATTGACTCGCTCGGTCTGTCCATCTGTCTGCGGATGAAAAGTTGTACTGAAATCTAGCCTAGTGCCCAGAGTCTGGTGTAGTTGGTGCCAAAACTTTGAAGTAAACTGGGTTCCTCTATCTGATACAATAGTCCTCGGAACTCCATGCAGACATACGATCCTGGTCATTTATATCTTGGCCAATTTCGCACTGGTATAGGTGGTTTTCACTGGGATAAAGTGAGCCACTTTGGTTAAGCGATCCACTACTACCCAAATAGAATCGTATCCTGATTGGATCCTGGGTAATCCGGTGATGAAATCCATGCCAAGCTTATCCCACTTCCATTTGGGTATCGGCATAGGCTGTAGTAATCCTGCTGGCTTCTGATGTTCTGCCTTCACTCTCTAACATACATCATACATGGCTACATACTCGGCAATGTCCTTCTTCATACCCGTCCACCAGAAACGCTCCTTCAAATTCAAATACATCTTGGTGTTTTCGGGGTGTATCGAGTATGGCGAGTCGTGAGCTTCCTGAAGTATCAACTTCCTCATTTCTGCATTATTGGGCACGTAAACACGGTCCTCAAACCACAAGGTGCCGTGCTCATCCTCACGAAAACATTTGGCCTTTCCTTTTCTCATCTTCTCCTTTATCTCAGCAATTTCCTTATCATCCTTCTGAGCTTCTCGAATTTTTCCCAATAATGTCGACTGAACTTCCATTGTTGCAATAAAACCTCTAGGGACTATCTCCAAACGAAGCTCCCCGAGATCTTCAGCTAACTCCTTTGGCAATCCTCTGCTCACAAGGGTATTGGCGTAACTTTTCCGGCTCAGAGCGTCTGCTACGACATTGGCCTTGCCTGGATGATAGTGCAACTTCATATCATAATCCTTTATGAGCTCCAACCATCTCCTTTGCCTGAGATTTAACTCCTTTTGTGTGAAAATGTACTTCTAACTCTTATGGTCCATGTACACATCACAATGGTTTCCAATAAGAAAATGTCTCCAGGTTTTGAGTGCATGCACTACGGATGCTAACTCCAAATCATGTGTGGCATAATTCAATTCATGCGGTCGAAGCTGTCATGAGGCATACGAAACAACTCTTCCATCTTGCATGAGTACACTTCCAAGTCCTAAGCGAGACGCGTCACAATACACTTGGAAATCCTTGCGTATATCTAGCAGAATCAACACGGGGGGCTGTCGTCAAACGTTTCTTCAACTCCTGAAAACTTGCCTCACATTCATCTGTCCATTTAAACTTGGTGTCCTTCTTCAACAGCTCTGTCATGGGCATTGCAATCTTAGAGAAATTCTCAATGAATCTCCGATAGTATCCCGCGAGTCCTAGAAAACTGCGGATCTCTCCAACTGAGGTGGGTGCCAACCACTCAGTGACCGACTGAACCTTCGTAGGGTCTACTGCTATACCATCTCCTGATATAACATGTCCAAGGAATCCAACTTCCTTCAACCAAAACTCACATTTGCTAAACTTGGCGTATAACTGATGTTCTCTGAGCTTCTCGGAAACTAAACGCAAATGCTCCTTATGCTCCTCTTCATTCTTCGAGTACATCAAAATGTCATCAATGAACACCACGACAAATTTATCCAAGAACTCCATGAACACCTTGTTCATCATACTAAAGAAATAGGCAGGGGCGTTAGTCAATCCGAATGACATAACCGTATACTCATACAGCCCATACCTGGTGGTGAAAGCTGTCTTAGGTATATCATGTTCTCGAATCTTCAGCTGGTGGTATCCTGATTGAAGATCGATCTTGGAAAAGACTTTAGCTCCTTGCAGCTGGTCAAACAAATCATTGATCATCGGCAGTGGGTACTTTTTCTTGATCGTTACTTCATTCAATGTCCGATAATCAACAACCATTCTCAGAGACTTATCCTTCTTCTCAACCAAAAGCACTGGGGCTCCCCATGGTGACGAACTTCGTCGAATGTAACCTTTCTCCAATAACTCCTTAATCTGTTTCTTAATCTCCTCCAGATCATTTGTGGGCATCCGGTATGGTCTCTTTGATATTGGTCCGGTGCCTGGCAATAACTCTATCAAAAACTCAATGTCTCGATCTGGGGCATGCCTGGTAGTTCCTCTGGAAATACATCTGCGTAATCTTTTACTACAGGCACTTCTTCCTGAACAACTCCCGTGAGGGAATTTACGTGAGTACTCTTAGGAGTATGCCTGGATACATACTTAATCCTTTTTCCCTCTGATGTGGTTAGTAGAATTGACCTACTGGCGCAATCAATGGTTCCTCCATACTTCGATAGCCAATCCATACCGCGTATCACATCCAATCCTTATGATTCCAAAATTATCAAGTCCGAGGGAAAAACATGCCTACCTATGGTCAATGGCATCTGAAAACATCTACTGCTTGCCATATACTCTGCTCCCGGTGAGCTTACTAACATAGGTGTATTAAGAACTTTGGTGGGCAACTTATACTTATCCACGAATCCCCTTGACATGTATGAATGCGATGCACCAGTATCAAAAAGAACTATTGCAGTAAATGACTTAACCAAAAACTTACCGATAACTGCATCTGGCTGCTCCTCAACCTCCTCCACGTTCACGTGGTTCACTTGTCCCTTGTTGAAAGGGTTGGGCTTCTTTCCAGAGCTTCCATTGCCATTTTCATTCTTGAGTTCAAGGCACTTATTGGCATAGTGTCTAGTCTTCCCGCACTTGAAACAAGTAACGTGGCTTTGGTCCTTCTTGGCGGGTGTGCTTGGGTTAGAGCGGTTCTGACTGCTTGCTCCACTCCCATTTCCATTCCTAGAGCCATTATGGTTATGCGGAATTCCTCCATTGTGGTTATGGCCTCCATGGTTATGGGTAAATTCTCCCGGGTTCGGGGTGAAACGGTGTTTCTGGTGAGCTCCTGAATTGTACTACCCTTGTCCATACTTCCTCTTGCGGCTCTCAATCTGTTGTTGCTTCCCTTCAATCATAAGAGCTTTATCTACCAACTCCTGGTAGTTGTTGAATGTTGCCACCATCAACTGCATACCCATCTCATCATTCATCCCTTCCATAAACTTCTCCTGTTTCGCGGCATCGGTGGCCACGTCATCCGGGGCATAACAAGCTAGCTTGCTAAACTCCTCCACGTACTGCCCTACAGTACGGTTGCCCTGGCATAAGTTGCGAAACTCACGCTTCTTCATACTCATAGCTACAGTTGAGACATGAGCAGTGTGGAATGCTTGCTGAAACTGCTCCCAAGTAACATTGGCTATGGGAAACGTGGCTATGTAATTTTCCCACCATGTGGCTGTGGGTCCATCCAATTGGTGTGCGGCAAAATGCACCTTCTTAGCATTTGTGCAACCGGCAGTGGTTAACTCCCTTCCAATCCTGCGTAGCCAGTCATTCGCAACTATGGGCTCAGTGCTACTGGAAAACACCGGCGGCTGTAACCTCAGAAAACGGGCTAAGTTGTCAACTGGAGGTGGTGGCGGAGGGTTGTTGTTATTGTTGTTGTTGTTGCCCTGATTCTGAACTAGCAACTGCATCAGTGTATTCTGCTGATGGATCAACTGAGTGAGCTCCGGTGGAAGGCAAATCCGGGGTCATGTCTCGGAGGCATCTTATGGGTTTAGAGGGGAGATATTAGAATAGAATGAGGTCTAATGAGAAAGCACTACCCATATGCACATGAGACAAACACAATCAATATTACTCCAAAACAATATCAAGCAAGGGCATACAATCGATCTAACTATCGTTACAGTGCTCAGACTACTAATATATATATGGGGGAATACTACTAATAATATGGTGGTCTACTGGAAATTTTGATCGGTAGAAGACTCCATGATATCTGCTCCAGCTTCGTCTTCATAATCATCATCACTGGGGTCGGAGTTGGTGTCGTCGATGATGATGTAGTCCTTGGGGTGGCCATCATCTCCTCCTGACGCAGGGTCTCCCATGAATACTTCTAGCTTCCTTGTCAGATCGTCATTCATCTCCACTAGTACGGTGATTTCCTCCTCGTATCCTTCGCCTGTAGACTTGAGTTCCTCTTCCAGCTCCATGTTCCTAGTCATCAACTTCTTCAGATCTATCATGCTTGCGCACATCTGGTTCTCCTGGCGACGAATGTGATGATTTAACTCCTGGATGAAGGCTGCAATGGACCTGTCCTTCCTGGTGCTGATCATCTCCCATTGCTCATCTCGGTACCCACATATCTGGTAGATAGTATCCTTAAGCTCCTTGTGATAAACTTCGCCGATGCGTCCCATGGTGATGTGGGCTGCCATGCTCTTTTCTAGACTCCAGGTTGGTGCATCAAAGGAAAACTCTATGGGCTCAGTTACTAGCGTAAATGTCCTACCTGGAACTTGAGCTCGAATCATCCAGGGCTCCTCTTCTGGTAGTGTGGCGGTGTAGGTCCCGGTGAAGCTTGGTATTCCAATGTTCATGTACCTAGTGACTTCCTTCAAGTGTCGTCCAAAAGGTGTGTCTTCATCCGGTTGTGTCAACTTATTCCTCGTGTCTGCCATCCTATAGAGTGGAAAATGGAGAGAAGTCGGAAATGAGTAGTGAAGAGTGACCTATGGCTCATCTTAGTGGTTGTGTCCTACATTCAACGTGTGTTCTGATACCATCTTGTAGCGAGCCGACCCGAATGGATCAAGTCTCTGTGCATAAGTGTCATCCTTGGATCGGTAATGCTGACACACATAGTACTTGAAGGATTTATAATAGAGTAGCAATCACACACTTATTACATCGAATGTCTCAAAAGAGAACTTATTACAATAGATATGGCTTAAGGCCATCTAAGTAAGATAACAACGGAAGGCTTGGAAGATAAAGTGAGTCCATCAACTGCAACGACATAGCTGAGTGCACGACAAACGACCTGGCGCACCTTACTCTTCGTCTGAAAAGTCTGCAACATGATATATTGCAGCCCGAAACGGGTCAGCACATGGAATATGCTGGCAAGATAACACAGTAGAGCAATGAACAAGTAAATGCTATCACTACATGCATATATGACTGGTGGAGGCTCTATGGTTATAAAGTTTTTGCGAAAAGCCAATTTTTTCCTACAACAAAGGAATATATTTTATTTAACTACAAAGTTTGTTGAAAATCATTGAGAATGGTAAATC
This sequence comes from Triticum monococcum, assembly GCA_034509565.1. Lineage (NCBI taxonomy): Eukaryota > Viridiplantae > Streptophyta > Magnoliopsida > Poales > Poaceae > Triticum > Triticum monococcum. The sequence continues at coordinate 495,935,142 of CM067845.1, read as the reverse complement.
CCCATCTCAGTCCCAATTAAAAGTAATTAACACCCCAACAAATTAAATTACAGTGATGAGATCCACGGGATAATCCAAGAACCAGATACTCAAGATGTCCATAACCGGGGACACGGCTAATCATGATTAGTTTGTACACTCTGCAAAGGTTTGTGCACTTTTCCCCACAAGACTCGATCTCCTCCGTTGTATTTATCGCACTGCACGGTGTTTGAGAAACGGATGACCGAGACACAGTCTTTCCGAAGAGCTCCCTTTAACCGATAGATAGGCCGGTACACCTACAATCCCCTACATCTGCTAGCCCATCATGGAAAGGTTTCCCAAAGCTTACTCAACTATGCTAGATCCCATAATAGCTTGTGGCTGCACACGGAAGTTTTCAGCATGAATAATCTTATGATCCCTTTGAGCCTGGGTGGCGAACCAAAAAGGACAGCACTGGTATATCCCCACGTGCCCGCAACCAATCCATCCAGATGTGTGTTTAAGTAGCCACCTTAAGTAAATCATTAATTAATAATCTCACATCTATCATGGATACTCTCAAATCCAATCCACGTCTACGAGCATAGCATGGCAATAAGTAGCGTAACACAGAAGTAACTCCCAGGGTTTGATAATAAAAAGGATAATAGGTTCTACCTCATCATCTACTTCCCAAACCCACAAGTTAAGAGATCCTACTCATGCAATGTTTAAGGGGTTGAAACTAATGCATAAAAACTGGGTAAAAGGATATGATCAAAGTGTTACTTGCCTTGTTGATGATCCACAAAACCTAGTGACTCGTAGTAGCACGCTGCGCACTCCAGGAATTCTATCGCAAACAAACAATAGCATACATAAGCACTCAAGCAAAGATGCACGGGTAAATATCGAATAAGAAGATCGAATCTGAAAACTCAACTGAAGAGATTCAATCTGGAAAAAGAATCAATCGTATCGGAGCTACGGAGCTGAAACTACGGTCAAAAGAATTTCAAAAAAAAATCTGCTTGAAACCAAATTTTAAAATTGTCAAAACCTTGTTCAAGCTGGTTAAACAGAAAGAAGGCTTCGAGACGAAGGCCTAGACGCTTGTTTCACCTGATTTGGATAAACGAGCGAAAAGATATACTAAAACGAAGATCAAGGCAGAAATCGTGATCGAAAATAATCGCGGAAAAACCCTGGAAAATAAAACGAGACGAACTGGCTAACGAATGAACGTTCGCTGTCTGTGGTTAACTGACGATCAACGTTCGTTAAAACGAACGAACGGACGTATGTCCGCTATATAACTGAACAGAGAAAACCGAACCGAACAAAAAAAAACGCATCTAGGGTTTAAAAAAGCCGATCGGTTTTACCTAAACCGAAAAAAACGGGCGTCGGATTCCGGCGAGATCCGGCGAACGGCTGCGGCTCCGGCGGGCGGCGCGGGGTTCGCGGCGGCGCGGCTCGGCAGCAGCGGCGGCGGGCGGCGGCGGCGCGAGGCGGCGGGGTTTGCGGCGGCGGCGCTGCAACGAGGGGCGGTGGCGGCGGCGACTTCGGGGTCCAGGGGGTGCGGGCGGCGCTATTTAAGGAGGGGGGGCTCGGCCTCGGGAGGAGTCCCGGGCGGCGATGGCGGCTCGCCTGTGTCCCGGCTGGACTCGGGCACGGCGGCGAAGGCGGTGGCGCGGTGCGGGCCGGCCTGGCTCGGCTGGGCCTTCGGCCCAGTCGTGCGTTGACTTAAAAAAACAGATTTTGCCGTGAAAATCCTAGAAAATAAAATAAAAAATCTAAAAATACCAAAACAAATTTTCACCGTCTAAATAGAATATTTAGAACAAAGTGAACATTTCTTGGCCTAAAAATGCAATTTTGAAAAATGCATATTTTTTCTAATTCAAATAAAATAGCAATAAAATCCAAATAAAATTATTTATTTGATTTTAATATTTTTCCTCCAATATTTCATTTATTTTCGAGAACTCATATTATCTCCTCTCATATATTTTAATATGAAATATTTTCAGAGAGAAAAATAATTAGAGCCAAAAATGATCCCTGTTTCAATATTTGATAAAAAAATCAAATATGAAAATCGTGAAATCTCCAACTTTCTCCGTGGGTCCTTGAGTTGCTTAGGATTTTTAGGATCGCAAAATAAAATACAATAAAATATGATATGCATGAATGATGTATGTATAACATTCCAATTTGGGATGTTACAAACGAAAATGTCTGTTGCAGGATGAGCTACATGGCACTCGTTACCTGAATCTGTGCCAGTAGTGTATTCACCTCACAGCACTTTCCCCACGCGTAGTCCCATTGTATCAACAGTGTTGTATCATCTCAACTACCTCGCCGTTCCCCACACGTAGTCCCTTTGTATCAACAGTGAAATCCCATCTCAATTACCATGCCGCATCCCACCCCCAATAGCTGTCCTATTTCAGTCCATAAAAAATGTTTGGCATACAATTTAGGACACAAAAATGCTTTTTAGGGCACGAAAAAGTAAGGGTCTCCAACAATTGCTCTGAAATAGGGCACCAAAACAGCAAAAACTCCTTTTTTAAACAAACATCCTAACTACTTTGACCATATTTCATACTTTCGTCCAAACTTCCAAACATTCAAAGTTCTAGGCAGACTTAAAATACAACTTAAACTACATACACTAAAGGTTGTCCCAGTCAATGTCGTTGGACTCGTCACCCTCGTCGCGGGGCTCAACCTCATCGTCGGACTCAAGCTTCATCACACCAGAGGGCCAGCCTCGTCCTCCATCTTGCGCCCGTCATTCTTGCATATATTGTCCCTCTTCCAGAAGCACTCCGCCTCCACCTGCACGAGGTGCGTATTTTTTGCGGCAAGCCTCGACATTGCCGCCTCATCACTCTCCCGGTATCCCTCTGTTCAAGGATGATGCAAGTATCCATCTTGGCCAGACGGGAAACAATGGTCACTGGCGGCCCGATGAACTCCGCATCCGCCCACGTGTCGATCTTCGAGAAATTAAGGTCATCCCACGTCCGGGCGTGCCTCAACACGGCGATGTCATAGGCACACATGACAGTCTCCGCCATCTGGAAGGTGCCAAGCCAATAGCCCGTCATCGCACTAAAACTTGACGCCTAAGCGGCGGGATTTCTGCGGCCAAACGCCGAGGTAGCCGGACTTCCTCACACGTTTCGACATCCTCAGTACGGTGCGGTGAGACGACAGATACAACCAGATTCAGTCGGCTAGGCGCTGCGGCGTGACAACAGTTGGAAATGGGTGGTGCGGCGGTGGCAGTAGTGGCCGGATTTGGTGGGGCAGCGGCGACATGGGAGGGGAATCGACGACGGGAGGCTATTGGAATACTCTGGGTGAGGACAATTGGACCTGGGCTGCGCGTGGCACGGTTTTGTGTTTGTGGCAGCCGCACGCGTGCTGCAAATGCACGCAGCTGTGCTGCCCTTTTTTGGCTTCAAAAAATAATTGATATTTTTTTTACAACAAAGGCAGTAGTTTTTTTTTTTTGCAGGGGAACAAAGGCAGTAGTTAGAGCTGTGTTTTTGCCACGAAACCCTAAAAGGCAGTTATGTCATAAAATAAGGCAGTTGTTGGATATGCTCTTGAGACGCTGGAACATGCGCTAAAACATGCGCAATACCCATCTCCTGACGTGCCATTTCAACCTGCTAGCCGTATTCCGAAAGTTTGGGACATATACCTACAATTATTTGAATCGAGCAATTAAATTATACATTAAGTGCAAATGACCCCCCCTAAAAAAATTATACGTTAATTGTTAGCTTTCTAGCCACGCAGAAAACAATATTTGTCATATATTTAAAAAGTATTCATTTTCCTTAAAAATGTTCGTCATGTATTAAAATAATCATCGTGTTTTTTAAATTATTCAAAGTGTATTTCAAAAAATGTTCATCGTGTCTTAAAAATGTACATCATGTATTTAAATTGTTCATGGTGTGTTTAAAAAATAAATCATGTTTTGGAAATACACGTTGTTAGTAGTGTATTTAAAAATGTTCCTTGTGTATTTTAAAAATGTTTCTCGTGTATTTAAGAAACAATCATCGTGTTTCTAAAAAATGTTCAGCGTGTATTTGAAAATTGTTCATTGTGTCTTCAAGAAAGTTTTCCATTTATTACAAATGTTCATCCTGTACATTAAAATGTTTATCATGCTTTAGAAAATGTTAATCATGTATGTAAAACAAATTATCATCGTTTCTTTAAAATATTTGGCATGTATTAAAAAATCACCATGTTTAAAAAAATCCATTGCGTGTAGAAAAATAACACATGTCAAAATTGTTCTTACTGTATTTTCAAAATATTCAGCGTGTATCCTAAATATGGCCCAGTATTTTAAAAAATCATTATGTCTTTAAAAAGGTTTATTGTACTTCAAAAGTGTTCATGATCGTTTTAAAAGTTGTTCATCTTGTATTAAAATGCTCATCGTGTTTTTCAAAAACTTCATCATGTAATAAAAAATAGCATGTATTAAAATTATTCATACTGTATTTAATTGTTCATATCGCGTTGGATTCCGAATAGCATGTACTCATAGGGCTGGCTGGGATTCTGAATTCTGATCTCCATATCGCTCGTCCTCCAAAACACCCCTCTCTAAATAGAAGCATTATAGATTATACGGAGTATATGCCAGGCCTTTCACTAATTTGGAAATTTAAGTCGTTTCTTGAAAAAATATCGAGCTCGCTTCTGTGGCAAAGAGGACTATTGTACAGTGGTGCATAGATATGCTATATGTTCATAGCTTCACACTCCTACTTCATATGAAACCTTTTTGTGCCGTAAAAAAGAAGACCTTCCGTGTGTTCAGGTTTATCTAAATTTAGAGACATTACAACCGAGCACTCTTCCATCCCTCTAAGGCCATCAGTGTTTTTGGTCGTCGGATCTATAGTGGTATCAGTTTTTGGCCGTTGGATCAATCTCTGAGCGCAACAGTTTACGCGAATGGGAATGGGCCGCCGCTCCCTTAACAAAATTGGCGTTCTCTGGGCCAACCTCGGCCTTTTAGGGAAGGCGAAGCAAGCGACGCTGCACAGATTCCTCCTCTCACGGGTCGCTACCTATCCGGCGGCGTCTACCCTAGGTCCGGTCGCCGCCGCGATGATATCCCTGTAAGTGTAACTGAGGTGTACGACATCTCCCGTCCGCCAGTTTCTCTTGAACTGGCACCTTGTACCAGGCAAGCCCTATCCACCTGAGATTGTCCTTCGCCTCATTTTCTTCCTCCCTTGTTAGTCTCTCAGCCCTCCGAAACCTGACGATGCTGGCGGCTACATACCTGGGGCTCTGCCATGATGTCAGAGGCGATGGCAACGTCGACAACGACGGAGGAATCTGGCACCACACCCTCCTCATCTATCAGACTGGCGTTCCTCCTTCGCAGTGACGGGTCCCCAGGAAGCAGCGACGTAGTGCGACACCTCTGCCGCCCGCACCTTCAGCTTGGCATGATTCGGCATTGTACCCTGTTCCTGTGTACTAGTACAAAACACGCAAGTTCAGGTAACTTTCTCTCGACGATCTTGGCCTCCCTCTCCCATGCTCTGTTCTCTCACGTGTTATTTGCAATCACTGATGTTACTGTTGATTTTTTTTGTATCGTTTATTTATTTGTGCCGATGGATATTACAGTAAGCAGGGGTGGGCATCTAGGAAGAATGAATTGAAAAGAAACGATGCTCTGCAATTATAATCAGTAGAATGGCAGCCCCAAATTTCTACAGAAAGAAAGTGAAAATGAATGATGTACTGTACCAGTAATATTCAGGGAAGTGTCTCAAAACAGTATAGTTCAATCTGAAACTGTATATTTGATGGGCCATTCAAATTTGGATTTGGTATTACAAGTGCATAACTTGCTTTTCATCTGCTTATTCAAATTTACCAAATTAAAATTCCATATGAATTCTAGACTGCATATGCTGTACAATGTTGTTCAAGAAAGGATGCTTTACATCTGAGGAGATCCCTTGATGCGAGTTAGGTGGTAAATACTAAATAGCATGGTGTTTCTTTTTACATCTGAGGAGATTACTTGACGCTAGACGGCATGTTTGTTTTGGTCCAATAATTTTTCATGTGTACCTACTGATGCTATATCTTATGCTCCTTCATATATGCATGTATCCTTAATTTTAGTTCTTTTTCCTTGAGATGACAGTGCAATTTTTTGTGGCCACTACAACGATGTATTTTTCTGATCCCATTTACTGGCAATGCAACAGAAACAGGGATCAAGAACTGCTTATTGCTATGCTAATAGCCTAACACACTCCTTGATGGTTTGTGCTTAATTTTATCAAAAAATGCATGCTTTGCAAATTTATATCATTATTTATTGTAATTCTGCTACCCCTCTTAGATCATTATTTATTGTAATTGTGTAAATTTCTATATATAGTCTGTTCTGGTTGTGGTAAAACTTTCTCTGCGTGCTAATATGTTTTTTTTTCATGTTCCATCTTTGCAATTTTATCTGTTCATTTTTTTGTAGGTGAAGTACAAACGAGATGCAGAGATAAAGGCTCAACTTTCAGGAAAAAGGCCTTGGCAAGGTACATGCTTAGTTTTGAAAGCTTATAAAACTTGGATGTTTGGTCTGATATTCTCAAACACATGCGTCGGTTTCTTCATTACCACTTAGAGACAATTTTACTTGTCCGAGTTAAAGCTATCTAGCCTTCCGTTAGTGAAGATTCTAGAATTTGCTTTATATGATAGATTTTTTCAGTGCTTCAGAGTTTCAACAGGTTGTAGCGCACTCATTGTTGCGCTCAGCTATATAAGATACATATATACCAGCTTTAGGAACTCCCCCTTAATATTATTGTGTATATTTTTGTCGTTCAATTGGACAATCAAGATTACTGTTTTCTTCGGCTTTTGAAGAAGTTTTAGCATATTGTCTCCTTGAAAATAGCGATTCTATTTATCGGTTCAAAACATAAGTGTTATGTTCTCAGTTGTACCATTCTTGGATAGTATATCAGTTTTAGCCTTTTAGAGAAATCTAAGTATGAAATTTCGTAGTTGTCAAATATTATGTATTATATCAAGATTACAGTTTATGGACACTTACTTGCTTCACTACCTTTTATCCTGCTAAAACTTATATTGCCAATGAGATCATTTGATGCAGGACCAATATTCTTACTGAATAGGATATAGTAACCCAAGGTGACCAGCAGTTATTTTTTTGCTCTTTTCCATGATTTCCTCTCATGTTCTTTTTATTCTCGCCCAATGGCAGCCATAAGGGAGAGCGAGCTATGTGACGTTGTGGTAGGCAGTGTCTAATGACGGAAGCCTATCCCATCATGTTGTGGTTGTCAGCCGCTTCAAGTTTGCCTCTTTCCAGTAGGCCTGTAGGTCTGTAGTGTGCAAGTCCCTTTCAAGGCCCATCCATCCATTTACGCATCTTATCCAAGCTGATCTATATGTTCATATACTTCATACTTTTGTCCGCCAAAATAACTATCTGATTATGCATTTGTCAGATTCACCTGTGAACACTCATGAGGCACAGGTTTCGCCAGTATGTATTCTATTTGATAAGATTGTTTCACCTGATGTATGTTAAACTAATAAGTCACCCTACATCCCTGAAGAGATTATACTTCTTTTAATCATGGCGTACATTGGTTGTTGCTACTATATAGCACGTAGACTATAGATCAAACTTCTAATAGATTTAGTTGTCTTCTTTCTTAAAATTGAGACATCGATATATTGAGAAACTTCTACCCACTTGGTAATTTGAAGTTCTCCTTGAAGTTAATTTGAGCACATCTTTTTTTTAGAAAAGGAGGATGACCCCCGGCCTCTGCATCTGGGAGATGCATACGGCCACTTTATTGATTATTCTCGAGGACCTTACAAAGTGTTACAACAATAAGCCTGAATCCACCATCTAGGCAACATATGCCGCTACTCCTATCCATATGATGAAGGGGTGCTAGCTGGGCCACTACCCAGACCACTCACCTAATCCTAACATCGAAAGCCGGAATCCCCAGCCTAGCCACATACTGGGTCTGGGGCATAAACCGGTCTGACACACTCACAGGTGTCGTCTCCACCATCTTCCACTGGTCCATCTCCAAGCAGATTGATGTGCCAACCTTGGCAGGCTCCTCCGCCATCAACGCCACCATGACGCCAAATGACGACACCACCTACGCTAGAACATCTCCAAGCAAACAAGAAAACAAGGAAAGCCCAAAAGATACAAGGGGGCACTCTGAACTTACAACACATCGGAGAGCTAGTTACAAGAGTACTAGCATAAACCGATGACCGCAACCCTCAGGCGCCAAAGACACAGGAGGAATGCCGCTGGGACAAACACCAAGCCGGCCACACCATCACGCGCCAAGAACGTCTAAAGGCTGCAGGAAAGCCGCCGAGCAACAACAGAGAGGCGGACAGCGGGACAGCGAGAGGCCCTGCATCTGCTGCCGGCCAAAAACCCCACCTTCAGCAACCCTACGCCCGAAATCACACTCCCCAGACAACGCCTCCATGGAGGGAACGACACACACGGCGCCGCCGCTGCCCAATCCTGCCGGATTTTGGGTTTTCACCCGGGAGAGGGAATGGAGGTGGGGAGAAGGAGACCACGACATCGCCTCCAAGAAAGAAACGTCGCCCAAGGCCGATGTCGATGCCGGGCCAAACCAGTCGGCCAGGGGTTTCCCCCGGTCCCGATCTGCAACACCAGCCCCAAACTCCACCGGATCCAGCGACCAGCCGCGGGAAACCAAGCGCAAAGGGGGAGGGAGCGAATTGGGGATGGCAAACCTCCAGATCCGGCGAGGAAGAGGAGGCCTCCACGCTGTAGTCACCGGTCGCCGACGCCCCACCGCCCCCGCAGTCGAGGACGCCGCCGTTCAGGGCAAGAACGGCGACGCCATGCCGGCAGGGGCTGCCTCCCCTGGGATCCAGATCCTCCGCTGCAGGAGCGACGAGGGCCTCGCCGCCACCGTCACTGGCGGCCGCGCAGGCTTGCCCGGCGACCATCTCAGGTGGCGACGAGGAGGGAGAGGAGGGGTGGGGGAGGCGGCGCTCGGGAACCCTAGCCGCCGCCCGAGTCGCCCGGTCAGGCGATGCGGGGGCCGAGAGACCTCGTCCTAGTACATCTTAGTGTTGAGTTTTTCCAATATTATTGCTTCAGAATTATTCACGAGTATTGAGTACTGCTTATGCTCCACTCATCATTTTATTGTCAAAATAGACAGTTGTGGCAACCTGTGGCATCCTTATATACTGCACAACAGTTGTATTTACCCATAAAATATTTTACTGCCCATATATTATGCCTTGCCTCTCCCTTTCTGTCCCTCCCATGGTTTAGAAACCTTGCTATTCTTATAAAACAAAATCAAAACCTACCAACCTTCTTACCATCTAACATACTTGTACAGAAAATATTAATCAACATATATCTTTTCCATCAATAGCAAACATGCTTGCGTCAAAAATAAAAAGACACAAAAGTACAAAACCATCGGATGAATTATATCTGATGATTGAAATACTACCATTAAATTTAATGTGATATGTATATCTCATTGTCAAAATACTATATTGTATATGAATTCATTATCACTAATATTATACTGCCAAAATGGACAGACGCAGCAACGCGCGCCTACGATGATCTAGTGGAATACATAACTGGTACAGATCAGAGGACATATCAATATGGTACAATATACATGAAGGCGCTTAGATAATGCTGCTAGCAACCTCAAGCTTTTCAAGGCTGATCTCCTTGACTATGATGCAATGGCAGCTGCCATTTCCGGATGCCGTGGAGTTTTCCATGTGGCGACTCCTGTTCCTTCAAGAGAATTAACCGATCCAGAGGTACGCAAAGTTGCATACCTTGTTTGGGACGTATACCAACGGGTACAACCGTACAAAGGCCAGTAGAGATGTTCTCTTCCATCCATTAACTAAGAAAAGAGAAATTTCCAAAATTACTGGAGCCGTTAGTTCTGTTATTAGATCTATCGGATGATGTTTTCTTTTTTGAGCATCAGTACAGACACAAGCGCTCATATACACGTGCATACACTCACCCCTATGAACGCACACACGCACACCCTACCCCTATGAGCACCTCCGAAAGACTGAGCCGGCATATCATATTGAGATTTACGAAGTCACCGTAGGCGCCTCGTCATCGACGGGAACGTCTCCTCTCACTGAAAGCGCATCGCCGGAAATCCTGAAATAAATCTAGGAATAATGCGAGCATCAGGATTTGAACCCTGGTGGGTTGGGGATACCACTGTCCACCTAACCAACTCAACCATAGGTTGATTCGCCTAACGGACGATGTTAGTATTACCTCCTGGAAGGTAATACTCTATTGGTGAAACCAAAACCTCGAGGCTCTTGAGCCGCTCTAGATCAATTCATTTCTCAGCTTGAACAAAATAAAAATGAGCTTAATATGAGCACTTTAGAGCATCTAAAACAGGATCCCGGTACACCTGCCCCAAACGTCCCGACAGGATGCCCAATCAGTGTTCGGACACAAAAACGCCACCCAACCGGCTTCCTCAGAGCCGATCCAAACGCCAGGACTAACCGGCACTCCCCATATCAGGCCCAAAATCTAGGGCGGATATGGAGGCGTCTGGACATGCCCGCCTGCTATGGCCCGCACCGCCCCACAAAATCCGCACCCAATAGGACGAAACCCTAGTCAAACCTACTTTCTTAGTCCATACTCGTCTCATCCGCTTCCCTCGGCTCCTTCGATTCCTCCCTGACCCTTCCCCTCCCATCCGCCATGGCCAACTGCGGCCAGGACTCTGGCAGCAAGGACGATCCCATGGTTTAAGAAGGTCTCATGAAGGAGGAACCCGACGGATCTAGCAGCGACACGACAGATGAGGAGGGGCTCGCACTCCGCGTCGCCATCCAGTGCTTGTGCGTGGACACTGGCGGGAGCTCGAGCTCAGTTGCGTTTGCAATGAGCTCCTCTATGTCCCACCGGCGGAAGGCAGGCCGCGCCCGCCCTTCCAGCTCCGCACTGCTCCAGATCCAAACCAGGGTCCCCTTTTCCTTCCAGCGCTAGCACTGTCCGGGCAGCGGTGGGTGCTCATGCCCGTGGCTCCCGTGCGGATGCACTTGCCGGGGTCGGAGAAGGCAACCTGGGCGAGCGGCAACTGGCGGCGGCCGCGAGGGAGACTGGATCTTCTCGCCAGGGAGAGCGCTCCATCCCGTCGACCCGGAGGAGGCACTCCTCTGCGAGGTCATCCGAAGGTCGCTGACCACGGCAGAGTCCGATGTGTGGCGCCTTCGGTGCAAGAACGTGAAGGTGCCCCGCTTCGGTCTCGAGGAGTCAGAGCGCCTCACACGAGAGAAGGAGGCCACCGCCGACAAGGCCGCCCGACACACGAAGGAGGAGTGCCTCCTCAGCCGCCTCTCGGGTTACATTTCGCACGCATCGGAGAGCGGCACCACCATGAATGACGGTGACGACGACCGTGCAGCCACTGGCGGGTGGGCCTGCAAGGGGTGTCCCATGTGTCAGTACATGCGCAATGGAGCCACCTACAGCTGCGCAACCACTGAGCCCACAAGGGGTGTACCACCACACGTCGATACATGCGCAATGAAGGAATCTACGACCGCGCAACCACTGATAGATGGGCCCGCAATGGGTGTCCCACGCATCAGTAACTGTGCCAAATAACAGTCAAAGACTTTGACCCGACGACATACCTCCTTTGGCCTTTTGTAAGGGTAGGCCAATAAGGAGGGGCTAGAAATGCTCTTAGATCACTACTTTATAGTAATCTAAACCATCTTATATTTCTTTGCTTCCCGCAAAAAAAATTCTTATATTTCTTTGCAGGCATGGTAATTATTAAGAAAAACAAAAAAATGATAATAATGTGGAATCATATCTAACGTGTACACATAATGGTGCAGCTACAAATGTTGGGCCCTGCTGTTACCGGCACTACGAACGTGCTCAAGGCCGCCTCTGCGCAAATGTCCGACGAGTGGTCGTCGTGTCATCCATGGTTGCTGTGAAGATCAACCCCAAAGACTGGCCCCAAGGCAAGACCAGAGACGAAAGCTGTTAGTCAGACACAGAATTCTGTAGGAGCAATGAGATAATAATAACAACTTAAGAGACAACGTGTGATACTGCATATTTTTCTATCCAAACACGACGACGCCATTTTGCACCATGTATTTGCAGAGCTGGTTGTCGGTGTACTAGAGTAGGGGTACCCTAGTATTCCGAACTTGTGCACGGGCAGTCGCAGCATCTCGCGGCGTGGTTCCTTTGGAGCCATTCAAGAACAAAGTATCCAAGCCAAGGAGACAAAACCCCGGCAAGAGGAGCTTGCCGGGAAGGCCAACCAAGGCATCTCAAGGAACTTGCCGCGACGCACCACGCGTCTCGGCAAGGCCCGGTGAGCGACAAGCTCCCGGACGCGACAAGACAACGAACGCGGCAAGGCGCTTGCCGCGGCAAGCCTCCACTCTGTACCTGCGCTCCAGCACATCCACCAACGTGTCGCTCTGGGACCCTTCCAGGCGTACGTGGCGGGAGGCTGTGCAGCCAGCGGTACACGATGGCAAGCGGCGCTGACAAGATTGCCATCGTGGCAAGCGGTGGCGTTCCTGGCGGTCCCTTTTGCACTATTTGGGCGACGCAGACGGGCATTTAAGGCCCTTGTCCCCTGCCGTCAGGGTTAGGTATGATACACTGTAGCAGGCGGCTGTACCAACCGCAACATCTTTCCATTTTTACCCTTATCTACGTTGCCACCTGTCGGTGACCCCTTGAGCATATAAAAGGAGGCCCATGCGCAACGTAGCGGGGGGGGGGGGGGGGTCGGCCAGAGAGAGAACACTCACGCTCGGTCTCGTTAGCTGCTGGTGTGTACTGTAGCACTCGGCGCTCCCGAGCAAGAACTCAATACAAACCACAAAGCAGGAGTAGGGTTTTACGCATCCGTGCGGCCCGAACCTGGGTAAACTGCTCGTGTGCTTCGCCTCGATCTGCTCTTCGTGCGATCTCCGCCCCCTGCCGAACCGAAAGGGGCTCGGTCCGCCGGTCCCATAGGTGTTCGTGGAATAGCACCCCTGACATCTTTGGCGCGCCAGGTAGGGGGAGCGTCGAGGTTGTGTGAACCTGATCCGGCGTTCGCACGAGTTAAATCTTCATCGTCTTCATCGACATGCCGCCGAAGAAGAAGGCTTCGGAGGCGGCTGCTCTATCCGCGCCGAACCCACCATCGCTGGAGCAAACGGCTGGTGGGGTAGACGCTGGCGGAAGAACAGGCGTCGACGAGGGAGCTCACGGTGCTGCCAGGTCCAAGGACAAGGCTGCGCTGCCCATCGGCAGCGCAGTCGGCTCCCGCAACGACCGGGCGCACTCCAAGACCTCGGCGTCCGTACATGCACCGCGCCCATCCCAGGAGGCACGGGACCGGCAGCGTCATGATACTCATGGTACCATACGTTTGCTGGACCAAGATCGAGCTGGTGGATCTCGGAGTGCTCAAGACCAGCATGCACGCCAACATGCTGGCGTGAGCGGGGCACGGTCGCCTGGACGAGATACTGCTCCTTCTAACATGGTTAGAAGTCCGGGCATATCCCGCTCCTCACACCGTTCGCCGCCGCCACCCGCCACTTCAGCAGAGGCTTTGGCGCGAGCTCAACTGCTCCTAGACTACCCTCTAGCGGCAGACAAGATCGATGACTGGAGGGCCACCATTCAGAGTCTCATCGGCTTTGCCAACGGCGACATTCCACGGCAGCCGAGTACTTCGCAGCCGCGGCAAGTCAGCCAGGCACGAGCCGGTGGCGACAAGACCGGTGGGGGTGCAACCACCGTGCACTCTCCGCCCCGAAGGCCAAGATCGCCGACTCGACGGATCCACCACGATAGCGACTCCATCGCGTCATCAGATCCACGAGCTCGTCGCGATCAGCGCCAAGTTCTTCACGAACGACAGCAAGAAGACGCTCGTACTCGCATCGAGCGCCGAAGAGAAGCGCGGCGTCAATCAGACCAGCGCGCTGGGCCCTCTGTCGACATGCATGCGCCAGGGGAACCAGGCGACTTGCCGTACGCGGTAGGTTGCCCTGCGTTTACTCCTGAGCTGCGGCAAGTCCAGTGGCCCAGCAAGAAGAATTTCAAGCCAGACGTACCAGAGAAGTACGACGGCAAGTCACATCCGTCGGAGTTCCTCAGCATCTACACCATCGCGGTGCAAGCTGCCGGGAGGCGGGATGACAAGATCCTTGCCAACTACTTCCCGTTGGTGCTCAAGCCCAACATCAGGTCCTGGCTCATGCATTTGCCGGAAAACTCTATATCCTCCTGGGCAAACCTATGCCATCAGTTTGTCGGCGTCTTTACAGGCGGCCACAAACCTCATGGCCAAGAGAGTGACCTTCACTTGCTCGCCCAGAAGGAAGGAGAGCCCCTGCGCAAGTACATTCAGAGATTCAGCCGTGTACAGCACAATATCCTAGATGTCCACCCTGCCGCGGTCATCAGCGCGTTCCATCAGAACGTGCGTAACCGCAGGATGCGGGAGGAGATGGCGATGTGCAAGATCAGAGACGTCAGTGAGCTGTATGCCCTGGCCGACAAGTGTGCACGTGCTGAGGAAGGGAGGAAACTCCCCGGAGAGAATACAGGAGCAGGAGGATCTGACAGCGAGGATGCTGCCCCGGCAAAGAAAAACCGGCGGCGAAACAACAAGAAGAAGAAAGGCAAAGATGTGCTAGTCATTGAGCAGTCCGGCAACGAAGGTGGCGCCAAGAAAGCCAAAGCTGGTAGCTCCGGCAAGGATATAGCCGCATGCACCAACTGCCAGGCTGTGGCAGTCACCGACAAGCAGGACGGCACTGACAAGCAGTACTGCAAGATCTACCGCACCAAGGGCCATGACCTCCAGAGCTGCAAGAAAGTCGAACAGCTTGTCCAGCAGCAAAAGGCTGAATATGAGCGACGCGACAAGGAGAGGGCCCAAGGAGGCACTGGGGAATCCGGCAAGAAGCGCGCTGGCCGGGGAGGACGCCGCGGCAAGGAGACAGACCTCCCCGCGGCCGCGACAAGGATGAAGAAGACGACGACGACGAAGACATGGATGATGTCGAGACCAGTGAGCAAGAGTTCCAGAAAGCCACAGAGGTCTTGTGCGTTGACGGCGGTGCTTCTCTGCATACTTCACACCGCCAACTCAAACAGTGGGTGCGGGAAGTCAATGCGGCGGAACCACCTGTCGAGTCACGCAAGCTTCTGAAATGGTCCAGCACGCCTATCATCTTTGATATTGAGGACCACCCTGATCGCACAACTGCGGTCGGGTGCCTGCCGATGTTGGTTTCACCAACTATCCGCAACCTCAAGGTCACTAAGATGTTAGTTGACGGCGGGGCCGGCTTGAACCTGATCTCCTCTGCTGTACTCCAGAAACTCCAAATCCCTGACAGCGAGCTCGAAGAGAGCGGCACATTCCAAGGAATCAACCCGGGAAAGGAGCAAGCCGAAGGGGAAGGTCACGTTGCCGGTAACATTTGGCAGCGAGTTGAACTTCAGGACTAAGAGGGTCACTTTTGACGTTGCCGATTTTCCATTGCCTTACAATGGGGTACTCGGCCATCCAGCACTCGCCAAGTTCATGGCAGCCTCTCACTACGCATACAACATGCTGAAGATGCCAGGCCCGATAAGCGTCATCTCTGTCCCTGGCAACAATAAGGATGCTCTTATCTGCGCCGACAAGATCTATCGGGAAGCGGCAGCCACAAAAGATCGCAAGTCACTTGCCGTTGAAGTTCCCGGGGGGAAGAAGAAGACCAAGTCCGGCAAGAGTTCTGATGCCCACTCCGGCAAGCGCACCTCTTCGGAGTGCTGCGCTACCGTCGAGGACGCACCATCGAGCTCCACCGGCAAGTGTAAGAAGATAATGGCAGCTCCGCCTGAGACCAAGAAGGTGTCCGCCAAGGAGGACGGCACTGGTGGTACCTTCACCATCAGTGCCACCCTTGACCCTAAATAGGAAAGCGCGCTCATTGCTTTCCTGCGGGCGAACGTCGACGTGTTTGCGTGGCAACCGTCTGACATCCCCGGTGTTCCCAGGAAAGTAATTGAGCACCATCTTGCCGTTTGTCCTCATGCGCGGCCCGTCAAGCAGAAGGTCAGGAAGCAAGCAGTGGAGCGCCAAGAATTCATCGCAGAAGAGATCAAGAAATTGGAAGCAGCAGGCCTTGTCAGAGGAGTGCTCCATCCTACGTGGTTGGCCAATCCTGTAGTCGTGCGCAAGGCAAACGGGAAATGGAGGCTTTGTATCGACTTTACCGATATTAATAAAGCTTGTCCCAAAGACCCATTTCCCTTGCCGCGCATTGACCAGATTGTTGACTCCACGGCCGGATGTGACTTGCTTTCATTTCTTGACGCATACTCAGGATACCATCAAATCTTCATGGCAGAAGAGGATGAGGAGAAGACCGCATTCATCACTCCATGTGGCATGTACTGTTTCATACGGATGCCTTTCGGTTTAAAGAATGCTGGTTCAACATTTGCAAGGGCAGTCCATGTCGCTCTTGAGCCACAAATACATAGAAATGTGGAAGCCTACATGGATGACAGAGTGGTCAAGAGCAAGGACAAGGCAACCCTGATTCAAGATTTAGACGAGACCTTTGCAAACCTGCGCAAGATCAACCTCAAGCTCAACCCCGAGAAGTGTGTGTTTGGAGTCCCCTCCGGCAAGCTTCTCGGGTTCTTCGTGTCTCAGCGGGGAATTGAAGCCAATCCCGACAAGATCAAGGCCATTGAGCAGATCGAAGCACCAAAGCGCGTCAAGGATGTACGAAGACTTGCCGGTTGCGTGGCTGCTCTCAGCAGGTTTATCTCTAGGTCTGCTGAGCGCGCCCTGCCGTTTTTCAAAATTTTGAAAAAGTCAGGTCCAATGAAATGGACTCCGGAAGCGGAGGCTGCGCTACAGGACTTGAAGAGATACCTGTCCTCCACTCCAACACTTGTCGCACCTAAGCCACAAGAGAAGTTGCTGCTGTATATAGCGGCAACCAATCAAGTGGTTAGTGCTGCGTTAGTGGCAGAGAGGGAGGCAGATGACGAGCCAGCAACCACGGCAGGCACATCCAGCGACAAGCAGGGGGCTTCCCCGACAAGCTCTGGCCCCGACAAAGATGGATCTACGCAAGTGCGCGAGGAGATACAGAAGAGAATGGTGCAGCGCCCAGTTTACTTTGTCAGTTCCCTTCTGCAGGGGGCTAGGTCAAGGTACTCTGGTGTGCAGAAATTGCTTTTCGGCCTTCTCATGGTCTCGAGAAAGCTGCGCCATTACTTCCAAGCACATGAGATCACAGTTGTCACTCGCTTTCCGCTGAAGAGGATTCTACAGAATCCAGAAGCGACAGGCATGATTGTTGAGTGGGCACTAGAACTGTCGAGCTTTGGCCTCAAGTTTGAGAGTACTTCAACTATCCAAAGCAGAGCATTGGCAGAATTCATAGCAGAGTGGACGCCAACACCAGATGAAGAAATTCCAGAAACGAGCATCCCCGTCAAGGAAGCAAGCAAAGAGTGGCTCATGTACTTTGACGGTGCCTTCTTGCTGCAAGGCACCGGCGCTGGCGTGCTGCTTGTCGCACCCACCGGAGAGCACCTCAAGTACGTAGTCCAAATGCACTTTCCCAAGGAGCAAGCAACAAACAATACTGCAGAGTATGAAGGCTTGCTTGCCGGTCTCAGGATCGCGGCAGACCTTGGGATCAAGAAGCTCATTGTCAGGGGTGACTCGCAGCTTGTCGTCCGCCAAGTGAACAAGAGTTATCAGAGCCCGTTGATGGAAGCCTACGTTGACGAAGTGAGAAAGCTAGAAGAGCACTTTGACGGCCTACAGATGGAGCATGTCCCAAGAGCTCAGAACGACATTGCCGATGGCCTGTCAAAGTGCGCCGCACTTAAGTTACCTGTGGAACCAGGGATCTTTGTGCTCAAGCTGACTCGACCGTCCGTAACGCCATCGACTGGACAGAGCAAGAAGAGGAAGTTGATTTCTGGTGACTATTTTCGAGCTTCCCGAAGCTGCCGCCAAGAAGGTCCCCAAGATCAACACCAAGAGTGCTGAGGAGCAGTCTGCTCCGGCAAGCCCTAGGGTTTGTTCCGTTGAAGCAGAGGCTCCTGACAAGTTTTGCTCCGGCAAGCTTGCCGGGGAACGTCAAGCTCTGGCTGAGCCACAAATTCTCGCCGTAGAAGCGGATGTTCCCGCAGCAGCAGATGTGCCTTTAGTCCTTGTTGTCGAGCCACAAGCTCCGGCATGGGCACAGCAGATTGTCTGTTTCCTTCAAACAAGAGAACTTCCCGAAGAGCAAGAAGAAGTGGAAAGAGTAGCCCGGCAGTCAAGTATGTACCAGTTTGTCGACAACACACTATACAGAAGAAGACTCAACGGTGTGAAATTGAAGTGTATTCACCGGGAAGACGGACAAAAGCTGTTGGCAGAGATACATGGAGGCATATGTGGTCACCACATTGGCGCAAGAGCACTTGCCGGCAAAGCATTCCGGCAAGGTTTCTTTTGGCCGACAGCCCTCCAGGATGCAACTGCACAAGTAACCAAGTGTGAAGCGTGCCAGTTCCATTCCAAGCAGATACACCAGCCAGCTCAAGCTCTCCAATTATCCTGGCCATTTTCGGTCTGGGGGCTCGACATCCTCGGCCCCTTTCCCCAAGCAGTCGGAGGCTTTGAGTACTTGTACGTTGCAATCGACAAGTTCACAAAGTGGCCGGAAGTGGAAGCAGTGAGGAAGGTGACAGCACAGTCAGCAGTCAAGTTCTTTAGGTCGATTGTTTGCCGCTTCGGGATCCCTAACAGGATAATCACCGACAACGATACGCAATTCACGAGCCGCACCTTCATGCAGTACGCCCAAGATCTTGGCGCCAAGGTCTGCTTCGCTTCTGTTGCTCACCCGAGAAGCAACGGTCAAGCGGAGAGGGAAAATGCTGAAGTGCTGCGTGGGCTCAAGACCAGGACTTTCGACAGGCTGCACAAGTGCGGAAGAAACTGGATTGAGGAGCTGCTGGTGGTTCTTTGGTCGACCAGGACGAAGCCAAATCGAGCCACTGGCCAGACACCTTTCGCTCTAGTCTATGGAGCAGAGGCAGTTCTCCCCACGGAACTCGTATACGGGTCACCTCGAGTTCTCGCTTATGATGAGCTTGAGCAAGAGCAGCTGCGACAAGATGACGCGCTGCTCCTTGAGGAGGACCATCTTCAGGCTGCTATACGAGCTGCTCGCTACCAGCAAGCTTTGCGCCGCTACCATAGCCGCAAAGTTAACACCAGAAGTCTCGAGGAAGGCGACCTTGTTCTTCGGCGTGTTCAGTCCGCCAAGAATTCCAACAAGTTGACGCCGAAGTGGGAAGGCCCTTACCGGGTGAAACGAGTCACTAGGCCTGGCGCTGTCCGCCTTGAGACCGAAGATGGCATTCCAGTGAGCAACTCCTGGAACATTGAGCATCTTCGTAAGTTTTACCCGTAAGGCGCGGTTGCCGGAACCCGTTCCGGCAACCACCTTTTGTACAAGTCTTGCCGCTGTTTCATGTAATCCTTTGTACAAAGCCGGGCGCAGACCCCGTGCATAAAGATCATGTGCTCCGCACATCTTGTCAATTTCATGCTTTTTATTTTTTGCATGTGTTATCTGACACTTTGTGCAGCACCTACCCCCGGTAAGCAACAACGAGCCATAAGGCTCCCTATCTTTACTTTCTCCTCTTTCTTTTTTCTCAAGGAAAGGAAGGTTCCCTCGCCCACAAGTTTGCCGGGGGGAAGGGAGAAGATAATGATATGGACCAGGCGTCGTTCAAGAAAGTTTCGCCTTGCCGGGAAGCAAACGACAGAAAAGCTAAGTTGCCAAAGTTTGAG
Source organism: Triticum monococcum (assembly GCA_034509565.1). NCBI lineage: Eukaryota > Viridiplantae > Streptophyta > Magnoliopsida > Poales > Poaceae > Triticum > Triticum monococcum. Next base: position 495,915,154 of record CM067845.1, on the reverse strand, counting down.
CAATTAGATTTTTTTAATTTTTAAGTTATCTTCCTTGAACGACCGTGCTTTGTATGGAAAACCTGTGCACGGAGGAACCAACTCGTAGCTAGTTGCGCCCTTACTTTGTTTCGAGTCCGCTCAACAACTTAAGTGAGATGCGACTAGTTGCGACAAGGTTTCTTGTCAGTAGCGGCACCGCCAGCAGGCTGCTGACGTCCCGCACTCAGCGCTCGCGACCAAGGTGCCTGCGCCGGCAAGTTCCCTAAAAGCGTAGGGCAGAAACATACAAAGAAAGGAATCAAGTAAAGGAAATAACATTGCAATCATTACCCGAAATAGAGTTATATTACAAAGTAGCTTGTCGCGGCTCTAACAGATTGTTCTCATAACATGACCAGCGGTGACAAGAAAAGAAGAAAGCGGGCGGCCTAGTCTATGTGATCGCCCTCAACCCTCTTGATCCCGCTCACCTTGTCCACAATGGGTGCGACAAGGGTCTTGAGCGCCTCCAGATCGGCATCCGGCGGCAAGGTCCTGAGGACGTTTGTGAGGTTGAGGCCCGGGTTGCGGAAGGCCACCTTCACCAACACCTTTTGAAGAGCTCCCGCGCAGAGTCGCTGGAGGGCCGTCGCCACGCCTTTGAAGAACAAGGTGAGCTTGCCGCTGGGTTGGAGGTTCTCGTCGGAGGGATACCCGAGATCCTCCATTCCCAGCTGCGCCAGCTCCTTGTCAATGTCAGGGGCAACATTCACAAGACCCTCCGTCCAGTGCTCCGCATTCTCCCTAAAAGCATTCTGGGCGGCAGCAGCACTCGCCAGCAGCGCCTTGCCGGCCTTGACCTCCTCCTTCAAGGCCGTCTCCTACTCCTTGGCGCCGTCCAGCATCTTGGTCAAAGTGATCAGCTTCAACTTAAGATCTGCGTTGAAGTCCTTGGCGGCGCTAAGCTCCTGGCCCTTCTCGGCGAGGCAGGCCTGCAGCTCCGAGTGGCTGTGGGCGTCCTTCTCCCGCTCACGCTTGAGCGCGGCAAGCTCTTCACCGCTCGCCTTGAGATTGGCCTCCAGCTGCGCCACCTTCGTCTCCAGCTCCTTCTTGGCGGCCTCGGCAGCTGCGGCAGCATCCTCTGCTTGCTTGAGGACTCCGCCAAATGTTCGCTCGCGCGCGGCAAGCTCCTCCTCGTGGCTGTCAAGATTGACCTTCCGCTGCACCAGCTCGCCTTCCTGCGCAGATAGCTTTTCAGCGGCAAGCCTCTGTTGCTCTTCGACTTCAGCCCGCTCAAGGAGGAAGGCCTTCTGCTCCTCGGCAAGTCGCGCCCGCTCCTCTGCCAGGGAACGGAGAGCTTCCTGATTGTGACCCCAAAGCTCCTCCGCGCGCTTCTCGATGTCCACTCCCGCCTTCGCGACAAGCGCCTCGCGGGATTCCAGCTTGGCTTGCCGGGCGCGGTAGAGCGACACCAGCTTCCGCAGCAGCCGCTCCTCCTCAGGCTCGCTGCTGCTGCTCGGCGCGTCAACCAGCGCCAGCCCGGCGGAGGCGAGCACCTCTCCGTCAAAGCTCTCTCCTTCGACCGGTGCCCTGGAGCTTGACGCCCAGGGGAGGTTGATGAAGGTGCCATCGCCGGCCTTCAAGTAGACGCCTGGCTGGGGCTCTTCGGAGCCCGACGCTGTGGCAGCGGCGGAGGGATCGGCGGTCGACGTAGCGCCTGGCGCTCCTGCGGCCTCAGGGCCATCAGTGCGATCGCCAGATCCCCCGCCTGCTTCTACGGCGGCAGCCTTGGCGGCCTCTACGCCGGTGGGATCGTCAGCGCCGGCTCCTTCCTCGGCGGCAACCCCGGTCTCCATCGGCTCCGCAGCAGATGGATCTGACAACCGAAAAAGGGAGAAGAGTCAAGCGAATATCCAAAAAAGAAGATCAAAAGAAGAAGAACCCAAGGGAAGTTCTGAAGCGAGAAGATTACCTGTGCCAGGTTCTGCAGTCGTGGTCTCCGCCGCCGGGGGGCCGCTGGTGCTGTCCCTTGCCGGAGAGCCCTCCCTTGCCGGAGACTTCTCCCTTGCCGGGGACCTCTCCCTTGCGAGAGGACTCTCCCTTGGCGTTTCGGGGGCGGCCTCCGGGCGCTCCTGGTGGGGCTGCTCCGCTCCTGCACAAACCAATAGTCAGACGTCAGCAAAGAAAGAGTATCCATGCGCGCCTAACAGTGGAAAGCAAGCCATATACTTACGCTGGGGGCTGCTCTGGAGAACAGTTGCTGGGTCCGGCAAGGTTGTCTCGGACGTCCCCCCTGCTGTCGCGGTGGGTTCGTCCTCGATGATAATCACCGGGACCTTGGCTCTCTTCACTGCTCTCTAGGCCAGAGTCCTAAAAAGGGATAAGTTCAGAGTAAAGCAAATGAGATACAAGACAAAACAGCAAGAATTGAAGCACTACAAGTACAACAAGAGAATCTTACTCTTCTTCTTCCTCGTCGGAGCTGAACGCGGAGAAATCGAAGTCCGGCTCACGTCCGGCGCGAGAAGGCGGAGGAGTAGGTTCCCTTGGCCGCTTGGCGGGAACGGTGGCGGTGGTCTGAGACGACCCCGCTCCGGCTACCGCCGCGGCATGAGAAGCGGTAGGAGCAGAAGCGATGGTCCGGGTGGACCCCGCTCCAGTTGCCGCAGCAGCGTGAGGTGCTCCCGCGGCAACAATGCTTGCCGCGGTGGAGCGTGTCGCGCGGCGTGGCGACTGTCGACTCACCCGCCGCCTCGCTACATCCCCGGCCTTGCGGAGACGCCTTCTTGGTGGAGATGGGGGCTCTGCTTGCGGCGAGCTGTCTGAGGATGAAGAGGAAGAGGAGTTGATCTCCAACGAGCTGCTCATATCCTCGGCGGGCTCGCTCGACTCGACATCACGCCCGGCAAGCTCTTTCTTGCCGGCAAGCTCCTCTCGCCCGGCAAGCTCTTTCTTGCCGGCAAGCTCCTCTCGCTCGGCACGGCTTGCCGCCTCTGCTGCCTTTGCCTCCTCCACGGTGAATCCAAACTCGCCTGCAGCTGCGGCTGCCGCCGCCTCTTCCAGCCTGGTGGCGATGCGTTTCAACTCCGCATCGGTGGTGTCGCGAGTGAGGTCATTCTTTTCATCAGAGCGGACCGGCACTTCTACCAAGCCGTCGAATAACTCCTGCACGACGTCGTCTGCAGGCTCTTGCCAAGTTGGGACAATTCCATGCGAATCGCACAGCGGCATCATTGCACGGATGCGGTCGAGCGCGGAGTTGTTGCACAGCGGAACGACGCCCTGCGGCAACCTGAACACTTCGGGATGCTCAGGGTCATACTTGAACAGCTCCTGGAGCATCGCGTTGAGCTCTAGAACAGTGAAGTTGTAGTTGAGGCCCGGACGCAGCCTCATGATATCCGCTGCATTCTTGAACTCCCAGGCGGGTCTCCTCCGTTCCTGTAGGGGGGCGATGCGGCGGCGAAGAAAATCTGCGCCAACGGCGCCTACAGTGAGCCCGGCAAGCCTGAGGCGTTGGATCCAGGTGACGGCAATCTTCAGCCTATCATCTTCCGGGGCCACATTGCTCCAATCGCTGCCGCATGCTGCTGGGGTTTGGCGCCGGGCGATAAACGGCTGCGGGTTCTCCTCGACAATCCAGCACCAGTCTGCTCTCCATTCCTCCCACTTGCCGCGGAACTCTCCCTCCAGATAAGAGTCCTTCTTGCCGGCCCTCGAGATCCAGGCGATTCCGCCAGATAAAGGCTCTCCTCTCTCTACTCGGGGCATAAAGACGTGGCGGAAAAGGGCTACATTTGGATGGACTCCGACAAAGTTTTCGCAGAGATGTATGAAAACTGCCATGGTCAGAACGGCATTGGGGTGAAATCAAGGAGGCAGAACCCGTAGGTGTTCATGATATCGCAGAAAAACTCAGAGAAGGGTGGGCAGAGCCCGCAGTGGAAGAACACGGCAAAGAAGGGATATCCATTTGGAGCCATTTTCCAAGCAGAAGCTGGAAGTACCTTCATGCACGGATGCGCTCGCGTCTCCGTCGACCAGAAGAGGTAGTAGTACTCCCTCAGCTCCTTCGCAGCGAGCTTGGGGGGGAGATTGCCCGCTCCTTTCGCAGCGCCGCAAGCCGCTGTGCCTCGGTCGACTTCACAGCCTTCCCCTTGTCGGCTTTCGGAGCCATGGCGGAAGTGGTGGAGGAGGTTGACGGCGTTGGTGGTGCTGGTGGCGATGGGGGGCAGGGCGCTGCTCTCTTTCAGCTTTGAGAAGACGGAGGAGCGGCGGAGGTTTCCGAGATTGGAATGGAAAGGGGCGAATGGGCGCACTACCCCTGTTTCCCCTGCTTATAAAGAGGGAGGGGGCGGACGTTCCGCCTTTCCGAATAAAGAAACCACCCACGATCTCTCCCACGATGCCGCATTCGACGCGTGCCGTTCGGGAAGGGCGCAGTGGATACGGGGAGAGATACGGCGTAACCCAGGCCGCGCGTGCCCGTGCCCTGTTTTGGGCCTGGCCCAACAGCGCTCGGCACCGTGTATGGCCCAGGCCCGGGGGCTCCTATCGGTGTACTAGAGTAGGGGTACCCTAGTATCCCGAACTTGTGCACGGGCAGTCGCAGCATCCCGCGGCAAGGCTTGCCGGGTGACCGCCAAGGTCCTCCGTGGTTCCTTTGGAGCCATTCAAGAACAAAGTATCCAAGCCAAGGAGACAAGACCCCGGCAAGAGGAGCTTGCCGGGAAGGCCAACCAAGGCATCTCAAGGAACTTGCCACGACGCACCACGCGTCCCGGCAAGGCCCGATGAGCGACAAGCTCCCGGACGCGACAAGACAATGAACGCGGCAAGGCGCTTGCCGCGGCAAGCCTCCACTCTGTACCTGCGCTCCAGCATATCCACCAACGTGTCGCTTTGGGACCCTTCCAGGCGTACGTGGCGGGAGGCTGTGCAGCCAGCGGTACACGGTGGCAAGCGGCGCTGACAAGATTGCCATCGTGGCAAGCGGTGGCGTTCCTGGCGGTCCCTTTTGCACTATTTGGGCGATGCAGACAGACATTTAAGGCCCTTGTCCCCTGCCGTCAGGGTTAGGTATGATACACTGTAGCAGGCGGTTGTACCAACCGCAACATCTTTCCATTTTTACCCTTGTCTACGTTTCCACCTGTTGGTGACCCCTTGAGCATATAAAAGGAGGCCCATGCGCAACATAGCGGGGGGGGGGGGGGGGGTCGGCCAGAGAGAGAACACTCACGCTCGGTCTCGTTAGCTGCTAGTGTGTACTGTAGCACTCGGCGCTCCCGAGCAAGAACTCAATACAAACCACAAAGCAGGAGTAGGGTTTTACGCATCCGTGCGGCCCGAACCTGGGTAAACTGCTCGTGTGCTTCGCCTCGATCTGCTCTTCGTGCGATCTCCGCCCCCTGCCGAACCGAAAGGGGCTCGGTCCGCCGGTCCCATAGGTGTTCGTGGATTAGCACCCCCGACACTGGTATCCTGTTGCCAAGATCGCGGCAGAAGCGGCGGCGCTGGAGTACGGGCGTGAAACCGGGCTCGACATGGTGACACTGAACCCTGCACTGGTGTTTGCCCCCTGCTCCATCCGACCGTCAACGCGAGTAGCCAGTTCCTCATCTACTTGCTCAAAGGTTTTAGCTATAGCCGTCTTCACTTCACACATTTGAGTTCACCTAACAAGCAGCGATAGGACGTGCATTCCCTGCTCTTGATCTATTCACGATGTTTTCGACGTGTGCATGCAGGAGGCCGTGATCAAGTGAGGGACAAGCTGTGGCACATCGTCGACGTCTGCGACGTCGCCGATGCACTGCTCCTGCTCTACAAGACGCCTGGAGCCGCTGGCCGACACATCTGCGCGCCACACTTCATCACCGTCCGGGAACTGCTACGTTTGCTCAAGATCATGTACCCTGGGTGCCCCTACATATCGGAGTAGGAGTTCTATCCTAATTAATCCCGTGATGATTCATCATATGTTGTTGTAGTTGTTGTCTAGGATTAACTGACAATCTGATCGGCCGGCATTTGGCAGGGAGAGCATATATGACATGGATCACCCGGCTCCGATGACCTCTGAAAAGCTGGAGAAGCTGGGGTGGAGCCACCGGCCGCTGAGGGACACGATTGCAGACACCATCGAGTTCTGCAGGGAGGCTGGGTTTCTTGAGGGCGTCGATGCTGATGATGCGCCCTGCTGCTTCCCCCCTCTTTTCAACAATATCTAGCGTCAAGAAAGAATTTGAAGAAGTTTGGGCGAGCATGTACGGTGTTGCTCCTCTATTGTTGCTATCTACTTTTTTGATAGAACGTCAGCTTTATTAGACACTTAGACAAAGTTACAAAGGGTCTCCCGAATACACTCCGGAGTAGAATGGAAAACAACAACACTAGACAATTTTTTACAAGACTTGGCTAACAGATGAGCAACTGTATTCACTTGCCGACGAACATGCTTGAACACCACAGACACAAAGCTCCTTGAAGTAAACTTTATATCATTGACCACAGTACCAATGGAGGAACTGTAAGAGATACTTGAATTAATCCTAGTAACCAGCGACTGGCAATCTGAGGCAAATATCATTTTGGAGAATTGTTCTTCACGGGCCAGATACACAGCTTTTCATAAAGCCAGAGCCTACGCAAGTTCAGGCTCCAAGGCCCCATAGATAGGTTCAGTACATGATACCATACATGAAGTGTCTGAACAGACCAACATGTAAGACACACAACAATAAGATGAACCTATTTCTTAGTAATCCATAATTATTTCTTGAATAACTAGCAGGTGGCTCATGCATTTCGCTAGTTTAGAATTTTATCAGAATTTGTATTTTTTGGAACTTGTATGGCACAATTGAAACAATATCATGTCATCTTGCCTAATGCGTTACTCTGTTCTTATGAACTTAATACTCTAGATGCATACTGGATAGCAGTCAATGTGTGGAGTAATAGTAGTAGATGCAGAATCGTTTCGGTCTACTTGACACGGACGTGATGCCTATGTTCACGATCATGCCTAGATATCATCATAACTATGCACTTTTCTATCAATTGCTCGGTAGTAATTTGTTCGTCCACCGTAATATATGCTATCTTGTGAGAAATCACTAGTGAAACCTATGGCCCATGGGTCTACTTTACATCATATAAGTTTCCGATCTACAATTCTAGTTTACTATTTATTTTGCAATCTTTATTTTCAATCTATACAACAAAAATACCAAAAATATTTATCTTATTATCTTTATTAGATCTCACTTTTGCAAGTGGCCGTGAAGGGATTGACAACCCCTTTATCGCATTGGTTGCGATGTTCTTATTTGTTTGTGCAGGTACTAGGCGACTTGCGTGTAGTCTCCTACCGGATTGATACCTTAGTTCCCAAAAACTGAGGGAAATACTTATGCTACTTTGCTGTATCACCCTTTCCTCTTCAAGGGAAAACCAACACATGCTCAAAAGGTAGCAAGAAGGATTTCTGGCGCCGTTGCCGGGGAGATCTATGCTCAAATCAAGACATACCAGGTACCCTTCACAAACTCTTATCCCTCGCATTACATTATTTGCCATTTGTCTCTCGTTTTCCTCTCCCCCACTTCACCATTGCCATTTTATTCGTCTCTTTCCCGTTTTCCTTTCTTTCACCATGGCCGAATCGAAAAGGGGTAAGGGTTCTCTCCCAAGTTCTAGTACTTTGGATAGACCCTATGTCCTTTCTAAGCTCATAAGTAATGATGCTATGGAAAGAACTATCGGGGTTATCAATGAGAGTTTGGATAATTTTGATGAAGATGATCCTGACATTTTTTGTTATTTGCTTGATGAGTCTTTGAAATATACTTGGGATAGGTTATTAAGGATCTAAGCTAGCTATGTGCCCCAATATCAAATTGAGATATACCTAAAAAGCTTTTATGTTGGCTTACCCTCTTCGTTTAAGAAAGTTTTAGATTCTATTTTTGAAGAAGTTTTTCTTGAGGGGGATGCCATGGATACCTGTGAAAATATAAAAACTATATTTGGGCACCCCATGAGTGAGAGGGTTGAATTCACCTCTCTTTTGTGCTTTTATCAAAATGAAATTATCAAAGAGATGAAGGCTAGCTTAGATGCAAATTTTCGTAGTGTCCGTAATCTTTCTTCCACCATTAATGGCCATGTGATTTCTCAAAACAGAAGGATAAATGCTATAGATAAGAAATTTTCTCTTCTCTTTCCCAACACCAAAGATGGCAATACCTATCTATTCTTGCTTTTATGCCTAGCTAGGGGCGTTAAACGATAGCGCTTGTTGGGAGGGAACCCAATTTTATTTTTGTTCCTGTTTAGTAATAAATAAATCATCTATCCTCTGTTATGATTGTGTTTTTATGTTCTAATTAGTGTTTGTGCCAAGTAAAGCCTTTAGGATCTTCTTGGGTGATTGTTATTTGATCTTACTGTAAAAAGCAGAAAGTATGTGCTCACGAGAATAATTTCCATTTTTTACCAGAGAGCGATAAAATACCAATTCCAACTGCAGTAGATCAATATACAAATTATTTAGGATGTCCTAATTTCTCAGCATTTTTGGAGTTACAGAAGTATTCGGAACCTACAGATTCCTACAGACTGTTCCGTTTTTGGCAGATTCTGTTTTTCCTGTGTTGTTTGCTTATTTTGATGAATCTATGGCTAGTATCGGGGGGTATTTATAACCCACAAGTATAGGGGATCGCAACAGTTTTTGAGGGTAGAGTATTCAACCCAAATTTATTGATTCGACACAAGGGGTGCCAAAGAATATTCTCAAGTATTAGTAGCTGAGTTGTCAATTCAACCACACCTGAAAACTTAATATCTGCAGCGAGGTATTTAGTAGCAAAGTAATATGATAGTAGTGGTAATGGTAGCAAAAGTAATATTTTTGGTTTTATAGTGAGTGTAACAGTAGCAATGGAAAAGTAAATAAGCGAAGAACAATATATGCAAAGCTCGTAGGCAATGGATCAGTGATGGATAATTATGTCGGATGCGATCAATCATGCAACAGTTATAACCTAGGGTGACACAGAACTAGCTCCAGTTCATCAATGTAATGTAGGCATGTATTTCGAATATAGTCATACTTGCATGACATCTTTTGTCCTACCCTCCCGTGGCAGCGGGGTCCTATTGGAAACTAAGGGATATTAAGGCCTCCTTTTAATAGAGTACCGGACCAAAGCATTAACACATAGTGAATACACGAACTTCTCAAACTACGGTCATCACCGGTAAGTATCCCGATTATTGTCACTTCTGGGTTAACTGATCATAACACATAATAGGTGACTAGACTTGCAAGATAGGATCAAGAACTCACATATATTCATGAAAACATAATAGGTTCAGATCTGAAATCATGGCACTCGGGCCCTAGTGACAAGCATTAAGTATAGCAAAGTCACAGTGATACGTCTCCAACGTATCTATAATTTTTGATTGCTCCATGCTATATTATCTATTGTTTTGGACTATAATGGGCTTTATTTTCCACTTTTATATTATTTTTGGGACTAACCTATTAACCGGAGGCCCAACCCAGAATTGCTATTTTTTGCCTATTTCAGTGTTTCAGAGAAACGGAATATCAAACAGAATAAAACCTTCGGGAACGTGATTTTCTCAGACCTTCGGGTCCATAGTTAGTAGCTAGATGGCTTCTTCTCTCTCTTTGGATCTCAATACAAAGTTCTCCCCCTCTCTTGTGGACATCTATTCGATGTAATCTTCTTTTTGCGGTGTGTTTGTTGAGACCGATGAATTGTGTACGATCAAGTCTATCTATGAATAATATTTGAATCTTCTCTGAATTCTTTTATGTATGATTGGTTATCTTTGCAAGTCTCTTCGAATTATCCATTTGGTTTGGCAAACTAGATTGGTAGTTCTTGCCATGGGAGAAGTGCTTAGCTTTGGGTTCGATCTTGCGGTGTCCTTTCCTAGTGACAGAAGGGGCAGCAAGGCACGCATTGCATCGTTGCCATCGAGGATAACAAGATGGGGTTTATTTCATATTGCATGAATTTATCTCTCTACATCATGTCATCTTGCTTAAGGCGTTACTCTGTTTTTAACTTAATACTCTAGATGCATGCTGGATAGCGGTCGATGAGTGGAGTAATAGTAGTAGATGCAAAATCGTTTCGGTCTACTTGTCACAGACGTGATGCCTATATACATGATTATACCTAGATATTCTCATAACTATGCTCAATTCTATCAATTGCTCAACAGTAATTTGTTCACCCACCGTAGAATACTTATGCTCTTGAGAGAAGCCACTAGTGAAACCTATGGCCCCGGGTCTATTCTCATCATATCAATCTCCATCGCTTTAATATTGTTTTGCTTTTACTTTGCCTTTTACTTTTTACTTTGCATATTTATACCAAAAATACCAAAAATATTATATTTATCAGATCTCACTCTCGTAAGTGACCGTGAAGGGATTGACAACCCCTAATCGCGTTGGTTGCGAGTAGCTATCGTTTTGTGCAGGTACGAGGGACTTGAGCATAGCCTCCTACTGGATTGATACCTTGGTTCTCAAAAACTGAGGGAAATACTTACGCTACTCTGCTGCATCATCCTTTCCTCTTCGGGGAAATCCAACGCAAGCTCAAGAGGTAGCAAGAAGAATTTCTGGCGCCGTTGCCGGGGAGTCTACGTAAAAGGTCAACATACCAAGTACCCATCACAATCCCTATCTCTCGCATTACATTATTTGCCATTTGCCTCTCGTTTTCCTCTCACCCACTTCACCCTTGCCGTTTTATTCGCTCTCTCTCTCTATCCTCCCTCTCTATTTTGCCTTTTTCTTCCATCGCCATGTCAGAACCAAAAAGAGTTGGGGGTTCTCTCCCAAGTTCTAGCTACCTTATCTAAACTCATGAATCAGAATGCTAAAGAACAACTTGCCAGAGTTATCAATGAGAACCTTAGTAATTTCGATGAAGATGATTTTGGAATTTTTCGTTATTTACTTGATGAATATTTGAAAGATGCTTGGGATAGGCTGTTAAGGATCCGAGCTAGCTATGTACCTCAATATCAAATTGAGGTCTACTTGAAAAGGTTTTATGTTGGGCTACCCGCTTCGTTCAAACAAGTTTTAGATTCTATTTTAGAGGGGGGTTTTCTTGAAGGGGACCCCATAGATACCTATGAAAGAATGAAAACTATATTTGGGCACCCCATTAATGAAAAATCTGAAATCACATCTCTCTTGCTTTCTTACCAAAATGAATCTATTAAAGAGATAAAAGCTAGCCTAGATGCCAATTTACGCAACATTCTTAATCTTTCTTCTACCAATAATGGACATGTACTCTGTCAAAATAGAAAGATTAATTTCATGGATAACAAGTTTTCTCTCTTTTTCTCTAAAAACAAAGATGGCAATACCTAAATCTATCCTCGCTTTTATGCCTAGCTAGGGGCGTTAAACGATAGCGCTTGTTGGGAGGCAACCCAATTTTATTTTTATTCCTTGCTTTTTGCTCCTGTTTAGTAATAAATAAATTACCTAGCCTCTGTTTTGGTTGTGTTTTTTGTGTTTAATTAGTGTTTGTGCCAAGTAGAACCGTTGGGAAGACTTGGGGAAAGTCTTGTTGAACTTGCTGTAAAAAACAGAAACTTTAGCGCTCACGAGAACTGCTGTCATTTTTATTTGAAGAGTGCTATTTAGTTAATTCTTTTTGAAGATTATTAATAGATAAATTACTCACGTACAGAAATTTATTTTAGAATTTTTGGGGTTCCAGATCTTGTGCTAGCTACAGATTACTACAGACTGTTCTGTTTTTGACAGATTCTGTTTTTCGTGTGTTGTTTGCTTATTTTGATGAATCTATGGCTAGTAAAATAGTTATAATCCATAGAGAAGTTGGAATACAGTATGTTTAAAACCAATATAAATAAAGAATGAGTTCATTACAGTACCTTGAAGTGGTCTTTTGTTTTCTTTCGCTAACGGAGCTCACGAGTTTTCGACTTTAAGTTTTGTGTTGTGAAGTTTTCAAGTTTTGGGTGAATTCTTGTGATGGATTATGGAATAAGGAGTGGCAAGAGCCTAAGCTTGGGGATGCCCATGGCACCCCCAAGATAATCCAAGGACACCAAAAAGTCGAAGCTTGGGGATGCCCCGGAAGGCATCCCCTCTTTCGTTCACTTCCATCGGTAATTTACTTGGAGCTATATTTTTATTCTCCAATATGATATGTGTTTTGCTTGGAGCGTCATGTATTATTTGAGTCTTTGTGTTTTAGTATGCCACAATCATCCTTGCTGTACACACCTTTTGAGAGATCCATATATAAATTAAAATTTGATAGAATACTCTATGTGCTTCACTTATATCTTTTGAGCTAAGTAGTTTTGCTCTATGTGCTTCACTTATATCTTTTGAGCTAAGTAGTTTTGCTCTATGTGCTTCACTTATATCTTTTGAGCGTTATAATTTTGCTCTATGTGCTTCACTTAGATATTTTAGAGCACGGTGGTGGATTTGTTTTAAAGAAACTATTAATCTCTCATGCTTCACTTAAATTATTTTGAGAGTCTCTTAGTAGCATGGTAATTTGCTTAATAATAATATGCTTGGTATTCAAGATTTGTGAAACTATCTTTTGAGTGTGTTGAATACTAAGAAAAGATTGAAGCATGATAATTGTTTTGAGATATGGAGGTGATAATATTAAAGCCATGCTAGTTGAGTAGTTGTGAATTTAAAGAATACTTGTGTTAAAGTTTGTGATTCCCGTAGCATGCACGTATGGTGAACCGTTATGTGATGAAGTCGGAGCATGATTTATTTATTGATTGTCTGCCTTATGAGTGGCGGTCGGGGAGGAGCGATGGTCTTTTCCTACCAATATATCCCCCTAGGAGCATGCACGTAATACTTTGCTTTGCTAACTTCTAGATTTTTGCAATAAGTATATGAGTTCTTTATGACTAATGTTGAGTCCATGGATTATACGCACTCTCACCCTTCCACCTTTGCTAGCCTCTCTAATACCGCGCACTTTTCGCCGGTATCATACACCTACCATATACCTTCCTCAAAACAGCCACCATACCTACCTATTATGGCATTTCCATAGCCATTCCGAGATATATTGCCATGCAACTTTCCACCGTTCCGTTTATTATGACACACTCCATCATTGTCATATTGCATATCCCGGTACACTGCCAGAGGCATTCATATAGAGTCATATTTTGTTCTAGGTATCAAGTTGTAATTGTTGAGTTGTAAGAAAAATAAAAGTGTGATGATCATCATTATTAGAGCATTGTCCCAAGTGAGGAAAGGATGATGGAGACTATGATTCCCCCATAAGTGGGGATGAGACTCCGGACGAAAAAAAATAAAAGAGGCCAAATAAGCCCAAACAAATAAAAAAAGAGGCCATAAAAAAAGAAGAAAAGGCCCAAATAAAAAAATAAAAAATGAGAGAAAAAGAGAGAAGGGACAATGTTACTATCCTTTTACCACACTTGTGCTTCAAAGTAGCACCATGATCTTCATAGTAGAGAGTCCCTCATGTTATCACTTTCATATACTAGTGGGAATTTTGCATTATAGAACTTGGCTTGTATATTCATATGATGGGCTTCCTCAAATTGCCCTAGGTCTTCATGAGCAAGCAAGTTGGATGCACACCCACTTAGTTTCCTTTTTGAGCTTTCATATACTTATAGCTCTAGTGCATCCGTTGCAGGGCAATCCCTACTCACTCACATTGATATCTCTTGATGGGCATCTCCATAGCCTGTTGATACGCCTAGTTGATGTGAGACTATCTTCTCCTTTTTGTCTTCTCCACGACCACCATTCTATTCCACCTATAGTGCTATATCCATGGCTCACGCTCATGTATTGCGTGAAGATTGAAAAAGTTTTGAAAAAGTTAGAGTATGAAACAATTGATTGGCTTGTCATTGGGGTTGTGCATGATTTAAATACTTTGTGTGGTGAAGATAGAGCATAGCCAGACTATATGATTTTGTAGGGATAACTTTCTTTGGCCATGTTATTTTGAGAAGACATAATTGCTTTGTTAGTATGCTTGAAGTATTATTATTTTTTATGTCAATATAAAACTTTGTCTTGAATCTTTCGAATCTGAATATTCATATCACAATTAAGAAGATTTGCATTGAAATTATGCCAAGTAGCACTCCGCATCAAAAATTCTCTTTTTATCATTTACCTACTCGAGGACGAGCAGGAATTAAGCTTGGGGATGCCTGATACGTCTCCAACGTATCTATAATTTTTTATTGCTCCATGCTATATTATCTATTTTTTGGAATATATTGGGCTTTATTTTCCATTTTTATATTATTTTTGGGACTAACCTATTAACCGGAGGCCCAGCCCAGAATTGCTGTTTTTTTGCCTATTTCAGTGTTTCGGAGAAACAGAATATCAAACAGAGTTCAAACGGAATAAAACCTACGGGAACATGATTTTCTCACCGAACGTGATCCAGGATACTTGGACCCTACGCCAAGAAACAAAAGAGGCGGTCATGAGGGTGGGGGCGCCCTCCTAGGGCGCGCCCCCTGCCTCGTGGGCCCCTCGATGCTCCACCGACGTACTTCTTCCTCCTATATATACCTACGTACCCCCAAACGAACAGATACGGAGCCAAAAACCTAATTCCACCACCGCAACTTTCTGTATCCACGAGATCCCATCTTGGGGCCTGCTCCGGAGCTCCGTCGGAGGAGGGCCATCATCACGGAGGGCTTCTACATCATCATAGCCTCTCCGATGAAGTGTGAGTAGTTTACCTCAGACCTTCGGGTCCATAGTTAGTAGCTAGATGGCTTCTTCTCTCTCTTTGGATCTCAATACAAAGTTCTCCCCCTCTCTTGTGGAGATCTATTTGATGTAATCTTCTTTTTGCCGTGTGTTTGTTGAGACTGATGAATTGTGGGTTTATGATCAAGTCTATCTATGAATAATATTTGAATCTTCTCTGAATTCTTTTATGTATGATTGGTTATCTTTGCAAGTCTCTTCGAATTATCTGTTTGGTTTGGCCAACTAGATTTGTAGTTCTTGCCATGGGAGAAGTGCTTAGCTTTGGGTTCGATCTTGCGGTGTCCTTTCCTAGTGACAGAAGGGGCAACAAGGCACGTATTGCATCATTGCCATCGAGGATAACAAGATGGGGTTTATTTCATATTGCATGAATTTATCTCTCTACATCATGTCATCTTGCTTAAGGCGTTACTCTGTTTTTAACTTAATACTCTAGATGCATGCTGGATAGCGGTCGATGAGTGGAGTAATAGTAGTAGATGCAGAATCGTTTCGGTCTACTTGTCACGGACGTGATGCCTATATACATGATCATACCTAGATATTCTCATAGCTATGCTCAATTCTGTCAATTGCTCAACAGTAATTTCTTCACCCATCGTAGAATACTTATGCTCTTGAGAGAAGCCACTAGTGAAACCTATGGCCCCCAGGTCTATTCTCATCATATCAATCTCCATCACTTTAATATTGTTTTGCTTTTACTTTTTACTTTGCATCTTTATACCAAAAATACCAAAAATATTATATCTATCAGACCTCACTCTCGTAAGTGACCGTGAAGGGATTGACAACCCCTAATCGCGTTGGTTGCAAGTAGCTATCGTTTTGTGCAGGTACGAGGGACTTGAGCGTAGTCTCCTACTGGATTGATACCTTGGTTCTCAAAAACTGAGGGAAATACTTACGCTACTCTGCTGCATCATCCTTTCCTCTTCGGGGAAATCCAACGCAAGCTCAAGAGGTAGCACACAGCAACATCAATCTCAGAACATAGTGGATAATAGGGATCAAATCCTAACAAAACTAACTCGATTACATGATAAACCTCATCCAACCCATCACCGTCCAGCAAGCCTACGATGGAATTACTCACGCGCGGCGGTGAGCATCATGAAATTGGTGATGGAGGAAGGTTGATGATGATGATGGCGACGGATTCCCCTCTCCGGAGCCCCGAACGGACTCCAGATCAGCCCTCTCGAGAGAGTTTAGGGCTTGGCGGCGGCTCCGTATCATAAAACGTGATGAATCCTTCTTCCTGATTTTTTTCTCCCCAAACATGAATATATGGAGTCAGGATGGACATCGGTGGATCATCAGGGGGCCCACGAGGCAGGGGGGCGCGCCCAAGGGGGGTAGGCGCGCCCCCCACCTTCGTGGACAGGGTGTGGGCCCCCTGACATGGATCTTTTTGCCAATATTTTTTATATATTCCAAAAATAATCTCCATTGATTTTCAGGTCATTCCGAGAACTTTTATTTCTGCACAAAAATAACACCATGGCAATTCTGCTGAAAACAACGTCAGTCCGGGTCAGTTCCATTCAAATCATACAAGTTAGAGTCCAAAACAAGGGCAAAAGTGTTTGGAAAAGTAGATACGACGGAGACGTATTAGGTATGAACCATAGAGAAGTTGGAATACAGTAGGTTTAACGCCAATATAAATAAAGAATGAGTTGATTACAGTACCTTAAAGTGGTGGTTTGTTTTCTTATACTAATGGAGCTCATGAGATTTTCTGTTGAGTTTTGTGTTGTGAAGTTTTCAAGTTTTTGGGTAAAGATTTGATGGATTTTGGAATAAGGAGTGGCAAGAACCTAAGCTTGGGGATGCCCAAGGCACCCAAGGTAAAATTCAAGGAGAACCAAAAGCCTAAGCTTGGGGATGCCCCAGAAGGCATTCCCTCTTTTGTCTTCGTCTATCGGTAACTTCACTTGAGGCTATATTTTTATTCACCACATGCTATGTGTTTTGCTTGGAGCGTCTTGTATGATTTGAGTCTTTGCTTTTTAGTTTACCACAATCATCCTTGCTGTACACACCCTTTTGGAGAGACACACATGAATCGGAATTTATTAGAATACTCTATGTGCTTCACTTATATCTTTTGAGCTAGATAATTTTGCTCTAGTTCTTCACTTATATCTTTTTAGAGCACGGTGGTGATTTTATTTTATAGAAATTATTGATCTCTCATGCTTCACTTATATTATTTTGAGAGTCTTTTAGAACAGCATGGTAACTAATAAATTTTTGCAATAAGTATGTGATTTCTTTATGACTAATGTTGAGTCCATGGATTATACGCACTCTCACCCTTCCACCATTGCTAGCCTCTCTAGTACCGTGCAACTTTCACCGGTACCATAAACCCACCTTATACCTACCCCAAAACAGCCACCATACCTACCTATTATGGCATTTCCATAGCCATTCCAAGATATATTGCCATGCAACTTTCCACCGTTTCGTTTATTATGACATGCTTCGTCATTGTCATATTGCTTTGCATGATCATGTAGTTGACATCGTATTTGTGGCAAAGCCACCATTCATAATTCTTTCGTACATGTCACTCTTGATTCATTGCATATGCCGTAACACCGCCGGAGGCATTCACATAGAGTCATATTTTGTTCTAAGTATCGTTGTAATTCTTGAGTTGTAAGTAAATAAAAGTGTGATGATCATCATTATTAGAGCATTGTCCCATGTGAGGAAAGGATGATGGAGACTATGATTCCCCCACAAGTCGGGATGAGATTCCCGACGAAAAAAGAGGCCACAAAAAAGAGAGAAAAGGCCCAAATAAAAAATGAGAGAAGAAAAGAGAAGGGGCAATGCTACTATCCTTTTTCCACACTTGTGCTTCAAAGTAGCACCATGATTTTCGTGATAGAGAGTCTCTTATTTTGTCACTTTCATATACTAGTGGGAATTTTTCATTATAGAACTTGGCTTGTATATTCCAATGATGGGCTTCCTCAAAATGCCCTAGGTCTTCGTGAGCAAGCGAGTTGGATGCACACCCACTTAGTTTCTTTTGTTCAGCTTTCATACACTTATAGCTCTAGTGCATCTGTTGCATAGCAATCCCTACTCACTCACATTGATATCTATTGATGGGCATCTCGATAGCCCGTTGATACACCTAGTTGATGTGAGACTATCTTCTCCTTTTTGTCTTCTCCACAACCACCATTCTATTCCACCTATAGTGCTATGTCCATGGCTTACGATCATGTATTGCGTGAAGATTGAAAAGTTTGAGAACATCAAAAGTATGAAACAATTGATTGGCTTGTCATCGGGGTTGTGCATGATTGAAATATTTTGTGTGATGAAGATAGAGCATAGCCAGACTATATGATTTTGTAGGGATAACTTTCTTTGGCCATGTTATTTTGAGAAGACATGATTGTTTTATTAGTATGCTTGGAGTATTATTATTTTTACGTCAATATTAAAAATTTGTCTTGAATATTTTGGATCTGAATATTTCATGCCACAAAAAAGAAAATTACATTGAAAATTATGTTAGGTAGCATTCCACATGAAAAATTCTATTTTTATCATTTACCTACTCGAGGACGAGCATGAATTAAGCTTGGGGATGCTGATACGTCTCCAACGTATCTATAATTTTTAATTGTTACATGCTATTATATTATCTGTTTTGGATGTTTAATGGGCTTTAATATGCATTTTTATATTATTTTTGGGACTAACCTATTAACCGGAGGCCCAGTGCCAGTTGCTGTTTTTTTTGCCTATTTCAGTGTTTCGCAAAAAAGGAATATCAAACGGAATCCAAACGGAATGAAACCTTCGCGAGGATCTTTTTGGAACAAATGCAATCCAGGAGACTTGGAGTGGTGGTCAAGGAAGCAACGAGGCGGCCACGAGGTAGGGCGGTGCGCCCCCGCCCTCGTGGGCCCCTCGTAGCTCCACCGACCTACTTCCTTCGTCTATATATATATATATATATACTTATACACTGAAAACATCCAGGAGAGCCACGAAACCACTTTTCCACCGCCGCAACCTTCTGTACCCGTGAGATCCCATCTAGGGACCTTTTCCAGTGATCTGTCGGAGGGGGATTCGATCACGGAGGGCTTCTACATCAACACCATAGCCTCTCCGATGATGTGTGAGTAGTTTACGACAGACCTTCGGGTCCATAGTTATTAGCTAGATGGCTTCTTCTCTCTCTCTCTCTCTCTCTCTCTCTCTCTCTTTGGTTCTCAATACAAAGTTCTCCTTGATGTTCTTGGAGATCTATTCGATGTAATTCTTTTTGCGATGTGTTTGTCGAGATCCGATGAATTGTGGGTTTATGATTAAGATTATCTATGAACAATATTTGATTCTTCTCTGAATTCTTATATGCATGATTTGATATCTTTGCAAGTCTCTTCGAATTATCAGTTTGGTTTGGCCTACTAGATTGATCTTTCTTGCAATGGGAGAAGTGCTTAGCTTTGGGTTCAATCTTGCGGTGTCCTTTCCCAGTGACAGCAGGGGCAACAAGGCACGTATTGTATTGTTGCCATCGAGGATAAAAAGATGGGGTTCATATATTGTTTTAGTTTATCCCTCTACATCATGTCATCTTTCCTAATGCGTTACTCTGTTCTTATGAACTTAATACTCTAGATGCATGCTGGATAGCAGTCGATGTGTGGAGTAATATTAGTAGATGCAGAATCGTTTAGGTCAACTTGACATGGACGTGATGCCTATGTGCATGATCATGCCTTGATATCATCATAACTATGCAATTTTCTATCAATTGCTCAGTGATACGTCTCCAACGTATCTATAATTTTTGATTGCTCCATGCTATATTATCTACTGTTTTGGACATTATTGGGCTTTATTATCCAGTTTTATATTATTTTTGGGACTAACCTATTAACCGGAGGCCCAGCCCAGAATTGCTGTTCTTTTTGCCTATTTTAAGGTTTCAAAGAAAAGGAATATCAAACGGAGTCCAAACGGAATGAAACCTTCGGGAACGTGATTTTCTCACCGAAGATGATATAGGAGACTTGGACCCTACGTCAATAAAGAAAGGAGGAGGCCACGAGGTAGGGGGCGCACCTTGAAGGAAATATGCCCTAGAGGCAATAATAAAGTTATTATTCATTTCCTTACATCATGATAAATGTTTATTATTCATGCTAGAATTGTATTAACCGGAAACATAATACATGTGTGAATACATAGACAAACAGAGTGTCACTAGTATGCCTCTACTTGACTAGCTCGTTAATCAAAGATGGTTATGTTTCCTAACCATGAACAAAGAGTTGTTATTTGATTAACGAGATCACATCATTAGTTGAATGATCTGATTGACATGACCCATTCCATTAGCTTAGCACCCAATCGTTTAGTATGTTGCTATTGTTTTCTTCATGACTTATACATGTTCCTATGACTATGAGATTATGCAACTCCCGTTTGTCGGAGGAACACTTTGTGTGCTACCAAACGTCACAACGTAAATGGGTGATTATAAAGGTGCTCTACAGGTGTCTCCAAAGGTAGATGTTGGGTTGGCGTATTTCGAGATTAGGATTTGTCACTCCGATTGTCGGAGAGGTATCTCTGGGCCCTCTCGGTAATGCACATCACATAAGCCTTGCAAGCATTACAACTAATGAGTTAGTTGTGAGATGATATATTACGGAACGAGTAAAGAGACTTGCCAGTAATGAGATTGAACTAGGTATTGGATACCGACGATCGAATCTCGGGCAAGTAACATACCGATGACAAAGGGAACAACGTATGTTGTTATGCGGTCTGACCGATAAAGATCTTCGTAGAATATGTAGGAGCCAATATGGGCATCCAGGTCCCGCTATTGGTTATTGACCAGAGATGTGTCTCGGCCATGTCTACATTGTTCTCGAACCATAGGGTCCGCACGCTTAACGTTACGATGACAGTTATTATGAGTTTATACATTCTGATGTACTGAAGTTAGTTCAGAGTCCCGGATGTGATCACGGACATGACGAGGAGTCTCGAAATGGTCGAGACATAAAGATTGATATATTGGATGACTATATTCGGACACCGGAAGCGTTCCGGTGAAGTTTCGGATAAAACCGGAGCATCGGGGGGTTACTGGAACCCCCCGGGGGGTTAATGGGCCTCATGGGCCTAAAGTGGAGAAGAGGAAGGGGCTGCCAGGGCAGGCCGCGCGCCCCCTCTCCCCCTAGTCCGAATTGGACAAGGAGGGAGGGGCGGCGCCCCCCTCTTTCCTTCTCTTCTCCCACCTCTCCTAATTGGACAAGGAATAGGGAGGGGAGTCCTACTCCCGGTAGGAGTAGGACTCCTCCTGCGCGCCTCCATAGGGCCGGCCGCACCCCCCCTAGATCCTTTATATACGGAGGCAAGGGGGCACCCTAGGACACACAAGTTGATCCTCGTGATCGTTCCTTAGCCGTGTGCGGTGCCCCCTTCCACCATATTCCACCTCGGTCATATCGTTGTAGTGCTTAGGCGAAGCCCTGCATCGGTAGAACATCATCATCATCACCACGCCGTTGTGCTGACGGAACTCATCCCCGAAGCTTTGCTGGATCGGAGCCCGGGGAGCGTCATCGAGCTGTACGTGTGCTAAGAACTCGGAGGTGCCGGAGTAACGGTGCTTGGATCGGTCAGATCGGGAAGACGTACGACTACTTCCTCTATGTTGCGTCAACGCTTCCGCTTCGGTCTACGAGGGTACGTAGACAACACTCTCCCCTCTCGTTGCTATGCATCACCATGATCTTGCGTGTGCGTAGGAATTTTTTTGAAATTACTACGTTCCCCAACAGTGGTATCAAAGCCTAGGTTTTATGGTTTGATGTTATATGCACGAGTAGAACACAAGTGAGTTGTGGGTGATATAAGTCATACTGCCTACTAGCATGTCATACTTTGGTTCGGCGGTATTGTTGGATGAAGCGGCCCGGACCGACATTACGCATACGCTTACGCGAGACAGGTTCTCCCGACGTGCTTTGCACAAAGGTGGCTTGCGGGTGACTGTTTCTCCAACTTTAGTTGAACCGAGTGTGGCTACGCCCGGTCCTTGCGAAGATTAAAACGGCATCAACTTGACAAACTATCGTTGTGGTTTTGATGCGTAGGTGAGATTGGTTCTTGCTTAAGCCCGTAGCAGCCACGTAAAACATGCAACAACAAAGTAGAGGACGTCTAACTTGTTTTTGCAGGGCATGTTGTGATGTGATATGGTCAAGACATGATGCTAAATTTTACTGTATGAGATGATAATAATTTGTAACCAAGTTATCGGCAACTGGCAGGAGCCATATGGTTGTCGCTTTATTGTATGCAATGCAATCGCGCTGTAATGCTTTACTTTATCACTAAGCGGTAGCGATAGTCGTGGAAGCATAAGATTGGCGAGACGACAATGATGCTACGATGGAGATCAAGGTGTCGCGCCGGTGACGATGGTGATCATGACGGTGCTTCGGAGATGGAGATCACAAGCACAAGATGATGATGGCCATATCATATCATATCTTTTATGCATCTTATCTTGCTTTGATTGACGGTAGCATTATATGATGATCTCACACTAAATTATCGAGATAAAAGTGTTCTCCTTGAGTATGCACCGTTGCCAAAGTTCGTCGTGCCCAGACACCACGTGATGATCGGGTGTGATAAGCTCTACGTCCATCTACAACGGGTGCAAGCCAGTTTTGCACACGCAGAATACTCAGGTTAAACTTGACGAGCCTAGCATATGCAGATATGGCCTCGGAACACTGAGATCGAAAGATCGAGCGTCAATCATATAGTAGGTATGATCAACATAGCGATGTTCACCATTGAAAACTACTCCATTTCACGTGATGATCGGTTATGGTTTAGTTGATTTGGATCACGTGATCACTTAGAGGATTAGAGGGATGTCTATCTAAGTGGGAGTTCTTAAGTAATTTGATTAATTGAACTTAAATTTATCATGAACTTAGTACCTGATAGTATCTTGCTTATGTATGTTTGATTGTAGATAGATGGCCAATGTTGTTGTTCCGTTGAATTTTAATGCGTTCCTTGAGAAAGCAAAGTTGAAAGATGATGGTAGCAATTACACGGACTGGATCCGTAACTTGAGGATTATCCTCATTGCTGCACAGAAGAATTACGTCCTGGAAGCACCGCTGGGTGCTAGGCCTGCTGCTGGAGCAACACCAGATGTTATGAATGTCTGGCAGAGCAAAGCTGATGACTACTCGATAGTTCAGTGTGCCATGCTTTACGGCTTAGAATCAGGACTTCAACGACGTTTTGATCGTCATAGAGCATATGAGATGTTCAAGGAGTTGAAGTTAATATTTCAAGCAAATGCCCGGACTGAGAGATATGAAGTCTCCAACAAGTTCTATAGCTGCAAGATGGAGGAGAACAGTTCTGTCAGTGAGCATATACTCAAAATGTCTGGGTATAATAATCACTTGATTCAGATGGGAGTTAATCTTAAAGATGATTGCGTCATTGAAAGAATTCTCCAATCACTGCCACCAAGCTACAAGAGCTTCGTGATGAACTATAATATGCACTGGATGAATAAGACTATTCCCGAGCTCTTCGCAATGCTGAAAGCTGCGGAGGTAGAAATCAAAAAGGAGCATCAAGTGTTGATGGTCAACAAGACCACTAGTTTCAAGAAAAAGGGCAAAGGGAAGAAGAAGGGGAACTTCAAGAAGAACAGCAAGCAAGTTGCTGCTCAAGAGAAGAAACCCAAGTCTGGACCTAAGCCTGAAACTGAGTGCTTCTACTGCAAGCAGACTGGTCACTGGAAGCGGAACTGCCCCAAGTATTTGGCGGATAAAAAGGATGCCAAGGTGAGCAAAGGTATATGTGATATACAAGTTATTGATGTGTACCTTACTAGAGCTCGCAGTAGCACCTGGGTATTTGATACTGGTTTTGTTGCTAATATTTGCAACTCAAAACAGGGACTATGGATTAAGCGAACACTGGCAAAGGACGAGGTGACGATGCGCGTGGGAAATGGTTCCAAAGTCGATGTGATCGCGGTCGGCACGCTACCTCTACATCTACCTTTGGGATTAGTATTAGACCTAAATAATTGTTATTTGGTGCCAGCGTTGAGCATGAACATTATATCTGGATCTTGTTTGATGCGAGACGGTTATTCATTTAAATCAGAGAATAATGGTTGTTCTATTTATATGAGTAATATCTTTTATGGTCATGCACCTTTGAAGAGTGGTCTATTTCTGATGAATCTCGATAGTAGTAACACACATATTCATAATGTTGAAGCCAAAAGATGCAGAGTTGATAATGATACTGCAACTTATTTGTGGCACTGCCGTTTAGGTCATATCGGTATAAAACGCATGAAGAAACTCCATACTAATGGACTTTTGGAACCACTTGATTATGAATCACTTGGTACTTGCGAACCGTGCCTCATGGGCAAGATGACTAAAACACCGTTCTCCGGTACTATGGAGAGAGCAACAGATTTGTTGGAAATCATACATACCGATGTATGTGGTCCGATGAATATTGAGGCTCGTGGCGGATATCGTTATTTTCTCACCTTCACAGATGACTTAAGCAGATATGGGTATATCTACTTAATGAAACACAAGTCTGAAACATTTGAAAAGTTCAAAGAATTTCAGAGTGAAGTTGAAAATCATCGTAACAAGAAAATAAAGTTTCTACGATCTGATCGTGGTGGAGAATATTTGAGTTACGAGTTTGGTGTACATTTGAAACAATGCGGAATAGTTTCGCAACTCATGCCACCCGGAACACCACAGCGTAATGGTGTGTCCGAACGTCGTAATCGTACTTTACTAGATATGGTGCGATCTATGATGTCTCTTACTGATTTACCGCTATCGTTTTGGGGTTATGCTTTAGAGACGGCCACATTCACGTAAAATAGGGCACCATCAAAATTCGTTGAGACGACGCCTTATGAACTATGGTTTGGCAAGAAACCAAAGTTGTCGTTTCTTAAAGTTTGGGGCTGCGATGCTTATGTGAAAAAGCTTCAACCTGTGTGGTGACCCGACCCGAATGGATCAAGTCTACTGTGCTCCGGTGTCATCCCTGGATCAGTAATGCTGACACCACACAGTACATCGAAGGATTTATAGCAGAGTGGCAATCACACACTTATTACATCGATGTCTCCGAAGAGAACTTATTACATAAATATGGCTTAAGGCCATCTAATAACGATAACAGCGGAAGACTTGGAAGGTAAATGGGTCCATCAACTCCAACGGCATCACTGAGTATAGAACCATGACCTAAAAGCACCTTAATCGTCGTCTGAAAAGTCTGCAACATTAACGCTGCAGCCCGAAACGGGTCAGCACATGGAATATGCTGGCAAGGTAACACATAGAGAGTAATGGAATGAAACAGCTATACTATATGCATATTTGGCTGGTGGAAAGCTCTATGGTTACTGTTTTGCGTAAAGCCAATTTTTCCCTACTGCAAAGGAATAAATTTATTTAACTATCATGGTGGTTGTTAAACATTGAGAATGGTTGACAGCATTCTCAATCCCAATTAAAAGTAATCATTAATAACCTAACAATATTAATTTAGAAGTAACATGATGAGATTCACATGATATTCAAGTACTAGATACTCAAGATTGTCCATAACCGGGGACACGGCTAATCATGATTAGTTTATTACACTTTGCAGATTTTTGCGCACTTTTCCCCACAAGACTCGATCGCCTCCGTTGGATTTCTCGCACTACATGGTGTTCGAGAAACGGATGACCGAGACACAGTCTTTCAGAAGCACTAGCACCTTACGATGCAGTAGACCGTACCACCTACATCCCCTACATCTGCTAGTCTACCCCTATAAGAGTTCGCACGACTTAGTCAACTATGCCAGAGCCCATATTGGCTTGTGGCTGCACACGTAAGTATTTAGCATGAAAGATCTTATGATCCCTTTGAGCCTGGGTGGCGGTCCAAAATAAAACAGGCAAGTCCTGATAGACATCAGGTGCCTCAATCCACCCAGATGTGTGTTTAAGTTGCCACCTTAGATAAACCATTAAAATTATCAATCTCACATCTGTCATGGATATCACTCACCCAATCCACGTCTACTAGCATAGCATGGCATAATAAGCAAACGTAGAAGTAACTCCCAAAGGTTTCATAATAAACAGGTAATAGGTACTACCTCATCTACTTCCCATCCCACAATTTAATTAGATCCTAATCATGCAATGTGTGAGGATGGATCTAATGCAATAAAACTGGGTTATAGAAAAGGTATGATCAAAGTGTCACTTGCCTTGCTGATGATCCGCGAGTCCTAGGGATTCGAAGTAGCAGGCGGCGCAATCCGGGTAATCTATCGCAGACAAACAACAAGCATACAATAAGTACTCATCTAATGCACAGGTAAAACTCGAACAAGAGATCGAACCAGAAAGTTCAACTTAAGAACTCCGGTTGCAAAGAAAGAAAGAAAGAACCGAACAAAGAAACCGAAACAAACGGCGGAAAACAACTCGGTTCTAGCAAGTTGAAACTAGGTCAAATTTTTACCGTAGCAAAAACTTAGTTAAGGTTGATTAGTCAGAACAGCGGTTTCGAAACGAAACACCAGGAACTTGAATCACCTGATTCCGATAAACGAGCGAAAAGATAGACTAGAAAGAAGATCGGATCTGAGATCGCGATCGCGGAATAAATCTGACGAAAAGAAAAAGAAGAACGGTTAAACGAACGGACGTTCGTTAACCTAGAAGAATCCGGTGATCACGTTCGTTAGGACGAATGGTCCGGTGAACGGTCTCTAGGCAACTAAATCAGAAAAGAAAACGAATCCGATCTAGGGTTTCGGAAAAGAAAACCGAACGAAAAACCGATCTAGAAAACCGGAACGGTTTAGAGAAGAAAAGAATCGAAAAGGTTTAGAAGAAAAACGATCCGAGGAAAAGAAAGAGACGCGGCGCGGTACCTCCGGCGAGGGGCTCCAGCGTCGGCGAGCAAGGGCGGCGGCGGCGCTAGGGCAAGGCGGCGGCGGCGGGGCACTAGGGCGGCGGCGGCGCGGGGCAAGGGCGGCGCGATACTAGGGCGGCGGCAGCTTGGGCGCGGCGCGGGTGAGGGGCGCGGTGGTGGCTTGGGATTTGGTGTGGGTTTAGGGGGTGCTTGGGTATTTATATAGGTGAGGGGAGAGGATACTTGGGGTAGGGGGCAAGAAATAGAGTAGGAAAAGGAAAAAGAAAGAGGGAAACGGAGTAGGACTAGAGTCCTACTAGGAATCCAAAAGGGGCGGCGGCGGCGGCTCCCTGCGCCTGGGCGCGCGCGGCGCAGCGCTAGGCCTGGCGCGGCCGGCTGCTGGCTGGGCCTTTGGCCCAGGGCGCTGCGGAGATTTTTTTTTAAACAGTTACGCATGCAGAAAAAAACTGAAAAGAGAACTAAGCGAACTCCAAAACTACTAAAGTAAATTTTCCCCCACTCCTAAAAATGAGTCGAACAAAATGAACTTTTCTCCGGGCCTAAAATGCAATTTTTGAAAACACGCATTTTTCCCTATCCAAATAAAAGGCAAATGAAACTCCGACAAAAAAACCAATGATCCTTTCTTCATAATTTGAGAAGAACTCAAATGTGAAAATAACGAAATCTCCAACTCTCTCCGGGGGTCCTTGAGTTGCGTGAAATTTCTAGGATCGAAAAAATGCAAGAAAATATGATATGCATGATGATCTAATGTATAACATTCCAAATTGAAAATTTGGGATGTTACAAACCTACCCCCCTTAAGATGAATCTCGCCCTCGAGATTCGGGTTGGCTAGAAAATAGGTGAGGGTGGTCCTTGAGCAAATCTTCTTCTCTCTCCCAGGTGGCTTCATCCTCTGAGTGGTGGTTCCACTGAACTTTGCAAAACTTGATAACCTTGTTGCGAGTAACTTTGCTGGCATAATCGAGAATTTTGACTGGTTTCTCTTCATATGTTAAGTCGTCCTTCAACTGAATTGCTTCAAGCGGCACTGTATCTCTTAGCGGTACCTCTGCCATCTCGGCGTGACATTTCTTCAGCTGAGACACATGGAATACATCATGAACTCTTGACAGTCCCTCTGGTAATTCCAACTTATACGCGACTTCTCCCATACGTTGCAAGATCTTATACGGTCCAACGAAACGCGGTGCTAACTTTCCCTTAACTCCAAATCGCTTAACTCCTCGAAGTGGGGATACTCGGAGATAAACTCTGTCTCCGGTTTCATAAATTGTCTCCTTGCGTTTAGAATCTGCGTAGCTCTTCTGCCTGGACTGGGCTACCTTGAGCCTATCGCGAATCAACTTAACTTTCCGTTCTGACTCCTTAATCAAATCTGGTCCAAAGAATTGACGGTCTCCAACTTCGTCCCATGACAACGGTGTCCTGCACCTCCTTCCGTACAAAGCTTCGAAAGGTGCCATCTTCAAACTGGTTTGGTAACTGTTGTTTATGAAAACTCCGCATACGGCAAGTTATCGTCCCAACTAGATCCATAATCTAGTGCACAAGCTCTCAGCATATCTTCCAAAATCTGATTGACTCTCTCGGTCTGTCCATCTGTCTGTGGATGAAAAGCGGTGCTGAACTCTAGCCTGGTTCCCAAAGTTTCATGCAACTGAGTCCAAAACTTTGAGGTAAATTGGGTTCCTCTGTCTGATACAATACTCCTCGGAACTCCATGCAAACAAATGATCCTAGTCATGTATATCTTTGCCAACTTAGCACTGGTGTAAGTGGTCTTAACTGGAATGAAATGTGCTACCTTCGTCAAACGATCAACTACTACCCATATCGAGTCATATCCTGCTTTCGTCCTGGTTAGTCCTGTGATAAAATCCATGCTTATCTTATCCCACTTCCATTCGTGTATCGGCAATGGTTGTAACAATCCGGCTGGCTTCTGATGTTCTGCCTTTACTCTATGACATACGTCACAAACTGCTACATATGCTGCAATATCCTTCTTCATTCCGGTCCACCAGAATGTTTCCTTCAAATCCAAATACATCTTGGTATTTCCTGGGTGAATCGAATATGGTGAATCATGTGCCTCTTGTAGAATCAACTTCCTGATCTCCGGGTCATTTGGCACATAAACATGGTCCTCAAACCATAGGGTATCGTGCTCATCCTCACGAAGTCCCTTTGCTTTTCCTTTGCTTAGTTTCTCCTTTATAGAAGCAATCTCCTTGTCAGATTTCTGAGCCTCTCTGATTTTATCCATCAATGTTGATTGAATCTCCAATGCTGCTACATAGCCTTTCGGAACTATCTCTAAACTTAGTTCACAAAGGTTTTCTGCTAACTCCTTGGGTATTTCTCCCGTCATCAACGTATTTACATGGCTCTTACGGCTCAATGCGTCTGCTACTACATTAGCTTTTCCGGGATGGTAATGCAATCTCATATCATAATCCTTAATGAGCTCCAACCATCTCCTTTGTCTGAGATTCAACTCCTTCTGCGTGAAAATGTACTTCAAACTCTTGTGATCCGTGTACACCTCACAATGATTTCCAATGAGGAAATGTCTCCACATCTTCAATGCATGCACTACGGCTGCTAACTCCAAATCATGTGTGGCATAATTCAATTCGTGAGGCTTCAATTGTCGTGAAGCATACGAAACAACTCTACCTTCCTGCATAAGCACTACTCCAAGTCCTCGACGTGAAGCGTTGCAATACACCTCATAATCCTTGGTCTGATCCGGCAAAATCAACACTGGTGAGGTAACCAATCGTTTCTTCAACTCCTGGAAACTAGCCTCACACTCCTCAGTCCAATTGAACTTGGTATCCTTCTTCAACAACTCCGTCATAGGCTTCGCAATCTTTGAAAAGTTCTCAATGAATCTCCGGTAGTATCCTACGAGTCCAAGAAAACTCCGGATCTCTCGAACTGTCGTTGGTGCTTCCCATTCGGTTACGGTCTCAACCTTTGCGGGGTCAACTGCTATCCCTTATCCGGATATAACGTGTCCGAGGAATCCTACTTCCTTCAACCAAAACTCACATTTGCTAAATTTGGCATATAACTGATGTTCCCTTAGTTTCTCCAAAACCAAACGCAAATGTTCCTTATGCTCTTCTTCATTCTTCGAATAAACCAGGATATCATCAATGAACACTACGACGAACTTATCCAAAAACTCCATAAACACTTTGTTCATCAGGTTCATAAAATAGGCAGGCGCGTTAGTCAATCCAAATGACATAACGGTATACTCGTACAATCCATATCTTGTGGTGAATGCTGTCTTAGGTATGTCCTGCTCTCGAATCTTCAACTGGTGGTACCCTGATCGCAAATCGATCTTGGAAAACACTTTAGCTCCTTGCAAACGATCAAACAGATCATTAATCATTGGCAGTGGGTACTTGTTCTTGATGGTTACTTCATTCAATCCACGGTAATCAACAACCATCCGTAGTGATCCATCCTTCTTCTCCACTAGAAGTACGGGTGATCTCCAAGGCGAAGAACTTGGGCGAATGTAACCTTTCTCCAATAACTCCTTAATCTCATTCTTAATTTCTACCAAATCCTTTGCTGGCATCCGGTATGGTCTCTTTGATATTGGGCCTGTACCTGGCAACAACTCAATCAAAAACTCAATGTCTCTATCCGGTGGCATGCCTGGCAACTCTTCAGGAAATACATCAGGAAAATCCTTTACCACTGGTACTTCCTCCTGCACAACTCCTGTTAGGCAGTTTACTTGTGTCCTATTTGGCACATGCCGAGATACATACTTGATCCTTCTTCCTTCTGGCGTTGTAAGCAAAATTGACTTACTAGCACAATCGATGTTTCCTCCATACATCGACAACCAATCCATACCGAGGATTACATCTAGACCTTGAGATTCCAATACTATTAGGTCTGAGGGAAAAAAAACATAGTTACCAATCCTTAATGGTAAATCCGGGGTCACGTCTCGGAGGCATTTGAGGGTTTAGAAAATAAGAGAAATAAGAATAGAATGAGGTCTAAAGAGAAAACACTACCCCAATGCACATGAGCAAATTCACACAAAATCACTTCATTCAATCAAACAAGGGCTTACAATCGATCTAGCTATCGCAAAAAGTGCTTGAACTATAGTGTTTACATGGGGGAAAATACTACTAATATTTTGGTGGTCATCTAGAAATTTGAACCGGTGGAAGACTCCATGATATCCGCTCCAGCTTCGTCTTCAAAGTCGGGTTCACTTGGATCCGAATCGGTGTCGTCGATGATGATGTAGTTGTCCGGACATGCGACGTACATGTCTTCCTTCCTGGATGCTAACTCCCTCTTGAGGTCTTCAATCTCCTGCTTAAGATCGACATTGTGTCTTGCTAGAGCTACGATCTCGTCCATGTAGTCCTTGCGTGTTGCCTTCAGTTCTCCTTCTAGCTCGATGATCCTTGCCTTCGCATTCTTCAACTCTATCATATCATTGCACATCTGGTGGCGTCGAATGTGCTGGTTTAACTCCTGGATGAATGCTGCAATGGATCTATCCTTCTTGGTGGTGACTAACTCCCATTGTTCATCTCGGCGTCCGCAAATCTGGTAGATAGTGTCCTTGAGGTCTTCTTGATAAACTTCTCCAATGCGTCCTATGGTGATATGGGCTGCCATGCTCTTTCCTAGACTCCAAGTTGGTGCATTGAAAACACTATCTATGGGCTTTGTGATTGGCACGAATGTCCTTCCCGGAATGTGAGCTTGAATCTTCCAGCACTCCTCTTCAGGCAGAGTGGTGTTGAAGGTTCCCATGAAACTTGGTAACCCAATGTTTAGGTACTTGGTGACTTCCTTCAAGTGAAATCCAAAAGGTGTGCCTTCATCCGGTTGAGCGTGCTTAATCTTCGCGTCCTTCATCCTAAAGAGTAGAAAAGATGAGGAGTTTAGAAAATGAGGAGAGAATAGTGATCTATGGCTTTAACTTAGTGGTCGTGTCCTACAGTCAGCGTGTGCTCTGATACCATCTCTGTGGCGACCCGACCCGAATGGATCAAGTCTACTGTGCTCCGGTGTCATCCCTGGATCAGTAATGCTGACACCACACAGTACAGCAAAGGATTTATAGCAGAGTGGCAATCACACACTTATTACATCGATGTCTCCGAAGAGAACTTATTACATAAATATGGCTTAAGGCCATCTAATAACGATAACAGCGGAAGACTTGGAAGGTAAATGGGTCCATCAACTCCAACGGCATCACTGAGTATAGAACCACGACCTAAAAGCACCTTAATCGTCGTCTGAAAAGTCTGCAACATTAACGTTGCAGCCCGAAACGGGTCAGCACATGGAATATGCTGGCAAGGTAACACATAGAGAGTAATGAAATGAAACAGCTATACTATATATTTGGCTGGTGGAAAGCTCTATGGTTACTGTTTTGCGTAAAGCCATTTTTTCCCTACTGCAAAGGAATAAATTTATTTAACTATCATGGTGGTTGTTAAACATTGAGAATGGTTGACAGCATTCTCAATCCCAATTAAAAGTAATCATTAATAACCCAACAATATTAATTTAGAAGTAACATGATGAGATTCACATGATATTCAAGTACTAGATACTCAAGATTGTCCATAACCGGGGACACGGCTAATCATGATTAGTTTATTACACTCTGCAGAGGTTTGCGCACTTTTCCCCACAAGACTCGATCGCCTCCATTGGATTTCTCACACTACATGGTGTTTGAGAAATGGATGATCGAGACACAGTCTTTCAGAAGCGCTAGCACCTTACAATGGAGTAGACCGTACCACCTACATCCCCTACATCTGCTAGTCTACCCCTATAAGAGTTCGCACGATTTAGTCAACTATGCCAGAGCCCATATTGGCTTGTGGCTGCACACGTAAGTATTTAGCATGAAAGATCTTATGATCCCTTTGAGCCTGGGTGGCGGTCCAAAATAAAACAGGCAAGTCCTGATAGACATCAGGTGCCTCAATCTACCCAGATGTGTGTTTAAGTTGCCACCTTAGATAAACCATTAAAATTATCAATCTCACATCTGTCATGGATATCACTCACCCAATCCACGTCTACTAGCATAGCATGGCATAATAAGCAAACGTAGAAGTAACTCCCAAAGGTTTCATAATAAACAGGTAATAGGTACTACCTCATCTACTTCCCATCCCACAATTTAATTAGATCCTAATCATGCAATGTGTGAGGATGGATCTAATGCAATAAAACTGGGTTGTAGAAAAGGTATGATCAAAGTGTCACTTGCCTTGCTGATGATCCGCGAGTTAGGGATTCGAAGTAACAGGCGGCGCAATCCGGGTAATCTATCACAGACAAACAACAAGCATACAATAAGTACTCATCTAATGCACAGATAAAACTCGAACAAGAGATCGAACCAGAAAGTTCAACTTAAGAACTCCGGTTGCAAAGAAAGAAAGAAAGAAAGAACCGAACAAAGAAACCGAAACAAACGGCGGAAAACAACTCGGTTCTAGCAAGTTGAAACTAGGTCAAATTTTTACCATAGCAAAAACTTAGTTAAGGTTGATTAGTCGGAACGGCGGTTTTGAAACGAAACACCAGGCACTTGAATCACCTGATTCCGATAAACGAGCGAAAAGATAGACTTGAAAGAAGATCGGATCTGAGATCGCGATCGCGGAATAAATCCGACGAAAAGAAAAAGAAGAACGGTTAAACGAACGGACGTTCGTTAACCTAGAAGAATCCGGTGATCACGTTCATTAGGACGAATGGTCCGGCGAACGGTCTCTAGGCAACTAAATCGGAAAAGAAAACGAATCCGATCTAGGGTTTCGGAAAAGAAAACCGAACGAAAAACCGATCTAGAAAACCGGAACGGTTTAGAGAAGAAAAGAATCGGAAAGATTTAGAAGAAAAACGATCCGAGGAAAAGAAAGAGACGCGGCGCGGTACCTCCGGCGAGGGGCTCCGGCGTCGGCGAGCAAGGGCGGCGGCGGCGCTAGGGCAAGGCGGCGGCGGCGGGGCACTAGGGCGGCGGCGGCGCTAGGGCAAGGTGGCGGCAGCGGGGCACTAGGGCGGCGGCGGCGCGGGGCAAGGGCGGCGCGGCACTAGGGCGGCGGCGGCTTGGGCGTGGCGCGGGTGAGGGGCGCGATGGTGGCTTGGGGTTTGGTGTGGGTTTAGAGGGGGGTGCTTGGGTATTTATATAGGTGAGGGGAGAGGATACTTGGGGTAGGGGGCAAGAAATAGAGTAGGAAAAGGAAAAAGAAAGAGGGAAACGGAGTAGGACTAGAGTCCTACTAGGAATCCAAAAGGGGCGGCGGCGGCTCCCTGCGCCTAGGCGCGCGCGGCGCGGCGCTAGGCCTGGCGCGGCCGGCTGCTGGCTGGGCCTTTGGCCCAGGGCGCTGCAGAGATTTTTTTTAAACGGTTACGTGCGCAGAAAAAAAAACAGAAAAGCGAACTAAACGAACTCCAAAACTACTAAAGTAAATTTTCCCCGACTCCTAAAAATGAGTCGAACAAAATGAACTTTTCTCCGGGCCTAAAATGCAATTTTTGAAAACGCGCATTTTTCCCTATCCAAATAAAAGGCAAATGAAACTCCGACAAAAAAACCAATGATCCTTTCTTCATAATTTGGGAAGAACTCAAATGTGAAAATAACGAAATCTCCAACTCTCTCCGGGGGTCCTTGAGTTGCGTGAAATTTCTAGGATCGACAAAATGCAAGAAAATATGATATGCATGATGATCTAATGTATAACATTCCAAATTGAAAATTTGGGATGTTACAACCTGACAAGCTCGAACCCAAATCGGAGAAATGTGTCATCATAGGATACCCAAAGGAGACTATTGGGTACACCTTCTATCACAGAACTGAAGGCAAGACATTCGTTGCTAAGAATGGATCCTTTCTAGAGAAGGAGTTTCTCTCGAAAGAAGTGAGTGGGAGGAAAGTAGAACTTGACGAGGTAACTGTACCTACTCCCTTATTGGGAAGTAGTACATCACAGAAACCTGTTTCTGCGACACCTACACCAATTAGTGAGGAAGCTAATGATAATGATCATGAAACTTCAGGACAAGATACTACTAAACCTCGTAGATCAACCAGAGTGAGAACCGCGCCAGAGTGGTACGGTAATCCTGTTCTGGAAATCATGCTACTAGATCATGATGAACCTACGAACTATGAAGAAGCGATGGTGAGCCCAGATTCCGCAAAATGGCTTGAAGCCATGAAATCTGAGATGGGATCCATGTATGAGAACAAAGTCTGGACTTTGGTTGACTTGCCCAATGATCGGCAAGCAATTGAAAATAAATGGATCTTCAAGAAGAAGACTGATGCTGACGGTAATGTTACTGTCTACAAAGCTCGACTTGTCGCAAAAGGTTTTTGACAAGTTCAAGGAATTGACTACGATGAGACCTTCTCACCTGTAGCGATGCTTAAGTCTGTCCGAATTATGTTAGCAATTGCCGCATTTTATGATTATGAAATTTGGCAGATGGATGTCAAAACTGCATTCCTGAATGGATTTCTGGAAGAAGAGTTGTATATGATGCAGCCGGAAGGTTTTGTCGATCCAAAAGGAGCTAACAAAGTGTGCAAGCTCCAGTGATCCATTTATGGACTGGTGCAAGCCTCTCGGAGTTGGAATAAACGTTTTGATAGTGTGATCAAAGCATTTGGTTTTGTACAGACTTTCGAAGAAGCCTGTATTTACAAGAAAGTGAGTGGGAGCTCTGTAGCATTTTTGATATTATATGTGGATGACATATTACTGATTGGAAATGATATAGAATTTCTGGATAGCATAAAGAGATACTTGAATAAGAGTTTTTCAATGAAAGACCTCGGTGAAGCTGCTTACATATTAGGCATAAAGATCTATAGAGATAGATCAAGACGCTTAATTGGACTTTCACAAAGCACATACCTTGACAAGATTTTGAAGAAGTTCAAAATGGATCAAGCAAAGAAAGGGTTCTTGCCTGTGTTACAAGGTGTGAAGTTGAGTCAGACTCAATTCCCGACCACTGCAGAAGATAGAGAGAAAATGAAAGATGTTCCCTATGCTTCAGCCATAGGCTCTATCATGTATGCAATGCTTGTTGGGTAACGTAGCAGAAATTCAAAATTTTCCTACGTGTCACCAAGATCTATCTATGGAGAAACTAGCAACGAGGGGAAAGGAGAGTGCATCTACATACCCTTGTAGATCGCTAAGCGGAAGCGTTCAAGTGAACGGGGTTGATGGAGTCGTACTCGTCGTGATTCAAATCACCGATGACCAAGTGCCGAACGGACGGCACCTCCGCGTTCAACACACGTACAGCCCGGTGACGTCTCCCACGCCTTGATCCAGCAAGGAGAGAGGGAGAGGTTGAGGAAGACTTCATCCAACAGCAGCACAACGGCGTGGTGGTGGTGGAGGAGCGTGGCTATCCTGCAGGGCTTCGCCAAGCACCACAGAAGAGGAGGGAGAGAGAGACGCAGGGCTGCACCAAGAGATTGAATCGCGTGTTGTGGGCAGCCCCTAGGCCTCATATATATAGGGGAAGGGGAGGGCTGCGCCCCCTCTAGGGTTTCCCACCCCTAGGGGGGGCGGCAGCCCTAGATGGGATCCAAAGGGGCGGCCAAGAGGGGAAAGAGGGGAAGGAACCCACTAGGTGGGCCTTAAGGCCCAACTGGACTAGGGTTTGCCCCCTCCCACTCATCCTTGCGCCTTGGGCCCCTTGTGGGGGGCGCACCAGCCCTCCTAGGGGCTGGTCCCCTCCCACACTTGGCCCACGCAGCCTTCTGGGGTTGGTGGCCCCACTTGGTGGACCCCCGGGACCCTCCCGGTAGTCCCGGTACGTTACCGATAAACCCCGAAACTCTTCCGGTGTCCAAAACAGGACTTCCCATATATAAATCTTTACCTCCGGACCATTCCGGAACTCCTCGTGACGTCCGGGATCTCATCCGGGACTCCGAACAACATTCGGTAACCACATACTAACTTCCTTTATAACCCTAGCGTCATCGAACCTTAAGTGTGTAGACCCTACGGGTTCGGGAGACATGCAGACATGACCGAGACGTTCTCCGGTCAATAACCAACAGCGGGATCTGGATACCCATGTTGGCTCCCACATGTTCCACGATGATCTCATCGGATGAACCACGATGTCAAGGACTTAATCAATCCCGTATACAATTCCCTTTGTCTATCGGTACGATACTTGCCCGAGATTTGATCGTCGGTATTACGATACCTTGTTCAATCTCGTTACTGGCAAGTCTCTTTACTCGTTCCGTAACACATCATCCCGTGATCAACTCCTTGATCACATTGTGCACATTATGATGATGTCCTACCGAGTGGGCCCAGAGATACCTCTCCGTCACACAGAGTGACAAATCCCAGTCTCGATTCGTGCCAACCCAACAGACACTTTCAGAGATACCCGTAGTGTACCTTTATAGCCACCCAGTTACGTTGTGACGTTTGGTACACCCAAAGCATTCCTACGGTATCCGGGAGTTGCACAATCTCATGGTCTAAGGAAATGATACTTGACATTAGCAAAGCTTTAGCATACGAACTACACGATCTAGTGCTATGCTTAGGATTGGGTCTTGTCCATCACATCATTCTCCTAATGATGTGATCCCGCTATCAACGACATCTAATGTCCATGGTTAGGAAACCGTAACCATCTATTGATCAACGAGCTAGTCAACTAGAGGCTTACTAGGGACATGGTGTTGTCTATGTATCCACACATGTATCTGAGTTTCCTATCAATACAATTCTAGCATGGATAATAAACGATTATCATGAACAAGGAAATATAATAATAATCAATTTATTATTGCCTCTAGGGCATATTTCCAACAGTCTCCCACTTGCACTAGAGTCAATAATCTGGTTCACATCGCCATGTGATTACCACTCACAGGTCACATCGCCATGTGACTAACACCCAAGAGTTTACTAGAGTCAGTAGTCTAGCTCACATCACTATGTGATTAACACTCAATGAGTTCTAGGTTTGATCATGTTGCTTGTGAGAGAGGTTTTAGTCAACGGGTCTAAACTTTTCAGATCCGCATGCGCTTTACAAATCTCTATGTCATCTCCTAGATGCAGCTACCACGCTCTATTTGGAGCTCTTCCAAATACCTGTTCTACTATACGAATCCAGTTTACTACTCACTATAATCTGGATTAGTGTCAAAGTTTGCATCGGCGTAACCCTTTACGACGAACTCTTTTACCACCTCCATAATCGAGAAAAATTCCTTAGTCCACTAGTTACTAAGGATAACTTTGACCGCTGTCCTGTGATCCATTCTTGGATCACTCTTGTACCCCTTGACTGACTCATGGCAAGGCACACTTCAGGTGCGGTACACAACATAGCATACTGTAGAGCCTACGTCTTAAGCATAGCGGACGACCTTCGTCCTTTCTCTCTATTCTGCCGTGGTCGAGCTTTAAGTCTTAACTTCATACCTTACAACTCAGGCAAGAACTTCTTCTTTGACTGATCCATCTTGAACACCTTCAAGATCATGTCAAGGTATGTGCTCATTTGAAAGTACCATTAAGCGTTTTTGATCTATCCTTATAGATCTTGATGCTCAATGTTCAAGTAGCTTAATCCAGGCTTTCAATTGAAAAACACTTTTCAAATAACCCTATATGCTTTCTTAGAAATTCTACATCATTTCTGATCAACAATATGTCAACACCATATATTCATCAGAAATTCTATAGTGCTCCCACTCACTTCTTTGGAAATACAAGTTTCTCATAAACTTTGTATAAACCAAAATCTTTGAT
The DNA here is from genome assembly GCA_034509565.1 of Triticum monococcum. NCBI lineage: Eukaryota > Viridiplantae > Streptophyta > Magnoliopsida > Poales > Poaceae > Triticum > Triticum monococcum. The sequence goes on along the minus strand of CM067845.1, from coordinate 495,876,413 downwards.
CATCTCATCAAAGCATACATTCCAACTCCGAGATGCTTACTCCAGTCCTTAGAAGGATTGCTGGAGCTTTGCATACTTATTAGCATATTTCAGGATAGACAAAAAAAACTTTCCGGTTGTATCACATACAACCTTTCCTCAAAAAATCGTCGAGGAAACAATGTTTTTGACATCCTATCTGCAAGATTTCATAAATGATGTAGTGATTGCTAATATAATTCCAACAGACTCTTAGCATCGCTACGAGTGAGAAAGTCTCACCGTAGTCAACTCCTTGAACTTGTCGGGAAACATCTTAACGACAAGTCGAGCTTTCTTAATGGTGACATTTACCATCATTGTCCGTCTTCCTTTTCAAATCCATCTACACCTAACAGCCTTACGACCATCAAGTAGTTCTTCCAAAGTCTACACTTTGTTTTCATATATGGATCCTCTCTCGGATTATATGGCCTCGAGCCATTTATCGGAATCCGGGCCCACCATCGCTTCTCCATAGCTCGTAGGTTCATTGTTGTCTTGCAACATGACTTCCAAGACAGGATTACGTACCACTCTGAAGCAGTACACATCCTTGTCATCCCACGAGGTTTGGGAGTGACTTGATCTGAAGTCTCGTGATCAATATCATAAGCTTCCACTTCAATTGGTGTAGGTGCCACAGGAACAATTTCCTGTGCCCTACCACACACTAGTTGAAGAGACGGTTCAATAACCTCATCAAGTTTCCATCATCCTCCCACTCAATTCTTTCGAGAGAAACTTTTCCTCGAGAAAGGACCCGATTCTAGAAACAATCCCTTATTGCTTTCGGATCTGAGACAGGAGGTATACCCAACTGTTTTGGGTGTCCTATGAAGATGCATTTATCCGCTTTGGGTTCGAGCTTATCGGCCTGAAACTTTTCCACATAAGCGTCGCAGCCCCAAACTTTTAAGAAATGACAGCTTAGGTTTCTCTAAACCATAGTTCATACGGTGTCACCTCATCGGAATTACGTGGTGCCCCTTTTAAAGTGAATGTGGTTGTCTCTAATGCCTAACCCAAAAACTATTGTGGTAATTTGATAAGAGACATCATGGTATGCATCATATCCAATAGGGTGCAGTTATGATGTTTGGACACACCATCACACTATGGTGTTCCAGGCTGTATTAGTTGTGAAACGATTTCCACAATGTCTTAATTCTGTGCCAAACTCGTAATTCAGATATTCATCTCTATGATCATATCATAGATCTTTAATCCTCTTGTCACGACGATCTTTCAACTTCACACTGAAATTACTTGAACCTTTCAATAATTCAGACTCGTGATTCATCAAGTAAATATACTCAACATCTACTCAAATCATCTGTGAAGTAAAAAACATAACGATATCCACTACATGCCTCAACACTCATTGGACTGCACACATCAAAATGTATTACTTCCAGCAAGTTGCTTTCTGATTCCATTTTACTGAAACCGAGGCTTTCAGTCATCTTGCCCATGTGGTATGATTTGCATGTCTCAAGTGATTCGAAAATCAAGTGAGTTCAAACGGTCCATTTGCATGGAGTTTCTTCATGCATATACACCAATAGACATGGTTCGCATGTCTCAAACTTTTCAAAAATGAGTGAGCCCAAAGATCCATCAACATGGAGCTTCCTCATGCGTTTTATACCGATATGACTTACGTGGCAGTGCCACAAGTAGGTGGTACTATCATTATTATCTTTTGGCATGAACATGTGTATCACTACGATCGAGATTCAATAAACCATTCATTTTAGGTGTAAGACCATTTAAGGCATTATTCAAATAAACAGAGTAACCATTATTCTCCTTAAATGAATAACCATATTGCGATAGACATAATCCAATCATGTCTATGCTCAACGCAAACACCAATCTCGATGGTAGAGGGAGCGTGCGATGCTTGATCATATCAACATTGGAAACACTTCCAACACATATCGTCAGCTCACCTTTAGCTAGTCTCCGTTTATTCCGTAGCTTTTATTTCGAGTTACTAACACTTAGCAACCGAACCGGTATCTAATACCCTGGTGCTACTAGGAGTACTAGTAAAGTACACATCAACACAATGTATATCCTATATACTTCTATCGACCTTGCCAGCCTTCTTATCTACCAAGTATCTAGGGTAATTCTGCTCCAGTGGCTGTTCCTCTTATTACAGAAGCACTTAGTCTCGGGTTTGGGTTCAACCTTGGGTTTCTTCACCAGAGCAGCATCTGATTTGCCGTTTCATGAAGTGTCCCTTCTTGCCCTTGCCCTTCTTGAAACTAGTGGTTTCACCAACCATCAACAATTGATGCTCCTTCTTGATTTCTACTTTTGTGGTGTCAAACATCACGAATATCTCAAGGATCATCATATATGTCCCTGATATATTATAGTTCATCACGAAGCTCTAGCAGCTTGGTGGTAATGACTTCAGAGAAACATCACTATCTCATCTTGGAAGATCAACTCCCACTTGATTCAAATGATTGTTGTACTCAGACAATCTGAGCACAAGCTCAACAATTGAGCTTTTCTCCCTTAGTATGTAGGCTAGAAGAACCGTCGGAGGTCTTATACCTCTTGACATGGGCACGAGCCTGAAATCCCAATTTCAGCCCTCGAAACATCTCATATGTTTCGCGACGTTTCAAAAACCCGTCTTTGGTGCCTCAACTCTAAACCATTTAACATTACCGAACTATCATGTAGTCATCAAAACGTGTATGTCAGATGTTCGCAACATCCACAGACCACGTTCGAGGTTCAGCACACTGAGCGGTGCATTAAGGACATAAGCCTTTTACTGTCTGCATAATTGCTACTATCAACTTTTAACTAATTTTTCTCTAGGAACATATCTAAACAGTAGAACTAAAGCGCGAGCTACGACATAATTTGCAAAATCCTTTTTGACTATGTTCAGGATAATTAAGTTCATCTTATGAACTCCCACTCAGATAGACATCCCTCTAGTCATCTAAGTGATTACATGATCCGAGTCAACTAGCCCGTGTCCGATCATCACGTGAGACGGACTAGTCAACATCGGTGAACATCTTCATGTTGATCGTATCTTCTATACGACTCATGCTCAACCTTTCGGTCTTCTGTGTTCCGAGGCCATGTCTGTACATGCTAGGCTCGTCAAGTTAACCCTAAGTGTTTTGCGTGTGTAAATCTGTCTTACACCCGTTGTATGTGAACGTTAGAATCTAACACCCGATCATCACGTGGTGCTTCGAAACACGAACTGTCGCAACGGTGCACAGTTAGGGGAGAACACTTCTTGAAATTTTAATAAGGGATCATCTTATTTACTACCGTCGTTCTAAGCAAATAAGATGTATAAACATGATAAACATCACATGCAATCAAATAGTGACATGATATGGCCATCATCACTTTGCTCCTTTTGATCTCCATCTTCGGGGCTCCATGATCATCATCGTCACCGGCATGACACCATGATCTCCATCATCATGATCTCCATCATCGTGTCTTCATGAAGTTGCCTCGCCATCTATTACTTCTACTACTATGGCTAACGGTTAGCAATAAAGTAAAGTAATTACATGACGTTTAAGTTGACACGCAGGTCATAAATAAGTAAAGACAACTCCTATGGCTCCTGCCGGTTGTCATACTCATCGACATGCAAGTCGTGATTCCTATTACAAGAACATGATCAATCTCATACATCACATATATCATTCATCACATCCTTTGGCCATATCACATCACATAGCATACCCTGCAAAAACAAGTTAGACGTCCTCTAATTGTTGTTTGCATGTTTTACGTGGCTGCTATGGGTTTCTAGCAAGAACGGTTCTTACCTACGCAAAGACCACAACGTGATATGCCAATTGCTATTTACCCTTCATAAGGACCCTTTTCATCAAATCCGATCCGACTAAAGTGGGAGAGACAGACACCCGCTAGCTGAAGGAAATATGCCCTAGAGGCAATAATAAAGTTATTATTTATTTCCTTATATCATGATAAATGTTTATTATTCATGCTAGAATTGTATTAACCGGAAACATAATACATGTGTGAATACATAGACCAACAGAGTGTCACTAGTATGCCTCTACTTGACTAGCTCGTTAATCAAAGATGGTTATGTTTCCTAACCATGAACAAGGAGTTGTTATTTGATTAACGAGGTCACATCATTAGTAGAATGATCTGATTGACATGACCCATTCATTAGCTTAGCACCCGATCGTTTAGTATGTTGCTATTGCTTTCTTCATGACTTATACATGTTCCTATAACTATGAGATTATGCAACTCCCGTTTACCGGAGGAACACTTTGGGTACTACCAAACGTCACAACGTAACTGGGTGATTATAAAGGAGTACTACAGGTGTCTCCAATGGTAAATGTTGGGTTGGCATATTTCGAGATTAGGGTTTGTCACTCCGATTGTCGGAGAGGTATCTCTGGGCCCTCTCGGTAATGCACATCACATAAGCCTTGCAAGCACTGCAACTAATATGTTAGTTGTGAGATGATGTATTACGGAACGAGTAAAGAGACTTGCCGGTAACGAGATTGAACTAGGTATTGGATACCGACGATCGAATCTCGGGCAAGTAACATACCGATGACAAAGGGAACAACGTATGTTGTTATGCGGTCTGACCGATAAAGATCTTCGTAGAATATGTAGGAGCCAATATGGGCATCCAGGTCCCACTATTGGTTATTGACCGGAACGTGTCTCGGTCATGTCTACATTGTTCTCGAACCGTAGGGTCCGCACGCTTAACGTTACGATGACAGTTATTATGAGTTTATGCATTTTGATGTACCGAAGGTTGTTCGGAGTCCCGGATGAGATCAGGGACATGACGAGGAGTCTCGAAATGGTCGAGACGTAAAGATTGATATATTGGAAGCCTATGTTTGGGCACCGGAAGCGTTCCGGGTGAAATCGGGATTTTTTCCGGATTACCGGGAGGGTTACCGGAACCCCCCGGGAGGTAAATGGGCCTATTGGGCCTTAGTGGAAAAGAGAGAAGAGGCAGCCCACACCTGGCCGGCGCCCCCCACCTTTCCCAAGTCCTAATAGGACTAGGAGAGGTGGGCCGGCCCCCTCTTTCTCCTTCTTCCCCTAGAATCCTAGTTGGAATAGGATTGGGGGGGAGGAGTCCTACTCCCGGTGGGAGTAGGACTCCTCCCTGCGCCTCCCACCTGGCCGGCCGAACCCCCTGCCCCTGGCCTTTATATACGGGGGCAGGGGGCACCACAAGACACACAACTTGATCCTTGAGATCGTTCCTTAGCCGTGTGCGGTGCCCCCTGCCACCAAATTCCACCTTGATTGTACCATTGTAGTGCTTAGGCGAAGCCCTGCGTCGGTAGTACATCAAGATCGTCATCACGCCGTCGTGCTGACGGAACTCTTCCTCGACGCTTTGCTGGATCGGAGCCCGAGGAACGTCATCGAGCTGAACGTGTGCTAAGAACTCGGAGGTGCCGGAGTAACGGTGCTTGGATCGGTCGGATCGGGAAGAAGACGTACGACTACTTCCTCTACGTTGTGAGATCGCTTCCGCAGTCGGTCTGCGTTGGTACGTAGACAACACTCTCCCCTCTCATTGCTGTGCATCACCATGATCTTGCGTGTGCGTAGGAAATTTTTTGAAATTACTGCGTTCCCCAACAGTGGCATCCGAGCCTAGGTTTTATGGTTTGATGTTATATGCACGAGTAGAACACAAGTGAGTTGTGGGCGATACAAGTCATACTGCCTACCAGCATGTCATACTTTGGTTCGGCGGTATTGTTGGATGAAGCGGCCCGGACCAACCTTACGCGTACGCTTACGCGAGACCGGTTTCCCCGACGTGCTTTGCACACAGGTGACTTGCGGGTGACTGTTTCTCCAACTTTAGTTGAACCAAGTGTGACTACGCCCGGTCCTTGAGAAGGTTAAAACGGAGTCTATTTGACGAACTATCGTTGTGGTTTTGATGCGTAGGTGAGATGAGTTCTTACTTAAGCCCGTAGCAGCCACGTAAAACTTGCAACAACAAAGTAGAGGACGTCTAACTTGTTTTTGCAGGGCATGTTGTGATGTGATATGGTCAAGGCATGATGCTGATTTTATTGTATGAGATGATCATGTTTTGTAACTAAGTTATCGGCAACTGGCAGGAGCCATATGGTTGTCGCTTTATTGTACGCAATGCAATCGCGATGTAATGCTTTACTAGATTACTAAACGGTAGTAATAGTCGTGAAAGCATAAGATTGGCGAGACGACAACAATGCTACGATGGAGATCAAGGTGTCGCGCCGGTGACGATGGTGATCATGACGGTGCTTCGAAGATGGAGATCACAAGCACAAGATGATGATGGCCATATCATATCACTTATATTGATTGCATGTGATGTTTATCCTTTTATGCATCTTATCTCGCTTTGATTGACGGTAGCATTATAAGATGATCTCTCACTAAATTATCAAGAAGTGTTCTCCCTGAGTATGCACCGTTGCCAAAGTTCGTCGTGCCCAGACACCACGTGATGATCGGGTGTGATAAGCTCTACGTCCATCTACAACGGGTGCAAGCCAGTTTTGCACACGCAGAATACTCAGGTTATGCTTGACGAGCCTAGCATATGCAGATATGGCCTCGGAACACAGAGACCGAAAGGTCGAGCGTGAATCATATAGTAGATATGATCAACATGACGATGTTCACCATTGAAAACTACTCCATCTCACGTGATGATCGGTTATGGTTTAGTTGATTTGGATCACGTGATCACTTAGAAGATTAGAGGGATGTCTATCTAAGTGGGAGTTCCTAAGTAATTTGATTAACTGAACTTAAACTTATCATGAACTTAGTACCTGATAGTATCTTGCTTGTTTATGTTGCTTGTAGATAGATGGCTCGTGCTATTGTTCCGTTGAATTTTAATGCGTTCCTTGAGAAAGCAAAGTTGAAAGATGATGGTAGCAATTACACGGACTGGGTCCGTAACCTGAGGATTATCCTCATTGCTGCACAGAAGAATTACGTCCTGGAAGCACCGCTGGGTGACAGGCCTGCTGCTGGAGCAACGCCAGATATTATGAATGTCTGGCAGAGCAAAGCTGATGACTACTCGATAGTTCAGTGTGCCATGCTTTACGGCTTAGAATCGGGACTTCAACGACGTTTTGAACGTCATGGAGCATATGAGATGTTCCAGGAGTTGAAGTTAATATTTCAAGCAAATGCCCGAATTGAGAGATATGAAGTCTCCAATAAGTTCTATAGCTGTAAGATGGAGGAGAACAGTTCTGTCAGTGAGCATATACTCAAAATGTCTGGGTATAATAATCACTTAATTCAGATGGGAGTTAATCTTCCAGATGATTGCGTCATTGACAGAATTCTCCAATCACTACCACCAAGCTACAAGAGCTTCGTGATGAACTATAATATGCAAGGGATGAACAAGACTATTCCCGAGCTCTTCGCAATGCTGAAAGCTGCGGAGGTAGAAATCAAAAAGGAGCATCAAGTGTTGATGGTTAGCAAGACCACTAGTTTCAAGAAAAAGGGTAAAGGGAAGAAGAAGGGAAACTTCAAGAAGAACAGCAAGCAAGTTGCTGCTCAGGAGAAGAAACCCAAGTCTGGACCTAAGCCTGAAACTGAGTGCTTCTACTGCAAGCAGACCGGTCACTGGAAGCGGAACTGCCCCAAGTATTTGGCGGATAAGAAGGATGGCAAAGTGAGCAAGGGTATATGTGATATACATGTTATTGATGTGTACCTTACTAGAGCTCGCAGTAGCACCTGGGTATTTGATACTGGTTCTGTTGCTAATATTTGCAACTCGAAACAGGGACTACGGAATAAGCGGACACTAGCAAAGGACGAGGTGACGATGCGCGTGGGAAACGGTTCCAAAGTCGATGTGATCGCGGTCGGCACGCTACCTCTACATCTACCTTCGGGATTAATATTAGACCTAAATAATTGTTATTTGGTGCCAGCGTTGAGCATGAACATAATATCTGGATCTTGTTTAATGCGAGACGGTTATTCATTTAAATCAGAGAATAATGGTTGTTCTATTTATATGGATAATATCTTTTATGGTCATGCACCTTTGAAGAGTGGTCTATTCTTGTTGAATCTTGAAGATAGTAATACACATATTCATAATGTAGAAGCCAAAAGATGCAAAGTTAATAATGATAGTGCAACTTATTTGTGGCACTGCCGTTTAGGTCATATCGGTGTAAAGCGCATGAAGAAACTCCATACTGATGGGCTTTTGGAATCACTTGATTATGAATCACTTGGTACTTGCGAACCGTGCCTCATAGGCAAGATGACTAAAACACCGTTCTCCGGTACTATGGAGAGAGCAACAGATTTGTTGGAAATCATACATACCGATGTATGTGGTCCGATGAATATTGAGGCTCGCGGCGGATATCGTTATTTTCTCACCTTCACAGATGATTTAAGCAGATATGGGTATATCTACTTAATGAAACATAAGTCTGAAACATTTGAAAAGTTCAAGGAATTTCAGAGTGAAGTTGAAAATCATCGTAACAAGAAAATAAAATTTCTACGATCTGATCGTGGAGGAGAATATTTGAGTTATGAGTTTGGTGTACATTTGAAAAATTGTGGAATAGTTTCGCAACTCACGCCACCCGGAACACCACAGCGTAATGGTGTGTCCGAACGTCGTAATCGTACTTTACTAGATATGGTGCGATCTATGATGTCTCTTACTAATTTACCGCTATCGTTTTGGGGTTATGCTTTAGAGACGGCCGCATTCACGTTAAATAGGGCACCATCAAAATCCGTTGAGACGACGCCTTATGAACTATGGTTTGGCAAGAAACCAAAGTTGTCGTTTCTTAAAGTTTGGGGCTGCGATGCTTATGTGAAAAAGCTTCAACCTGATAAGCTCGAACCCAAAGCGGAGAAATGTGTCTTCATAGGATACCCAAAGGAAACTGTTGGGTATACCTTCTATCACAGATCCGAAGGCAAGACATTCGTTGCTAAGAATGGATCATTTCTAGAGAAGGAGTTTCTCTCGAAAGAAGTGAGTGGGAGGAAAGTAGAACTTGACGAGGTAACTGTACCTGCTCCCTTATTGGAAAATAGTACATCACAGAAAACTGTTTCTGCGACACCTATGCCAATCAGTGAGGAAGCTAATGATGATGATCATGAAGCTTCAGATCAAGATTCTACTGAACCACGTAGATCAACCAGAGTGAGATCCGCACCAGAGTGGTACGGTAATCCAGTTCTGGAAGTCATGATGCTAGATCATGATGAACCTACGAACTATGAAGAAGCGATGGTGAGCCCAGATTCCGCAAAGTGGCTTGAGGCCATGAAATCTGAGATGGGATCCATGTATGAGAACAAAGTATGGACTTTGGTTGACTTGCCCGATGATCGGCAAGCAATTGAGAATAAATGGATCTTCAAGAAAAAGACTGACGCTGACGGTAATGTTACTGTTTATAAAGCTCGACTTGTCGCAAAAGGTTTTCGACAAGTTCAAGGAGTTGACTACGATGAGACCTTCTCACCCGTAGCGATGCTTAAGTCCGTCAGAATTATGTTAGCAATTGCCGCATTTTATGATTATGAAATATGGCAGATGGATGTCAAAACTGCATTCCTGAATGGATTTCTGGAAGAAGAGTTGTATATGGTACAACCAGAAGGTTTTGTCGATCCAAAAGGAGCTAACAAAGTATGCAAACTCCAGCGATCCATTTATGGACTGGTGCAAGCATCTCGGAGTTGGAATAAACGCTTTGATAGTGTGATCAAAGCATTTGGCTTTATACAGACTTTTGGAGAAGCCTGTATTTACAAGAAAGTGAGTGGGAGCTCTGTAGCATTTCTGATATTATATGTGGATGACATATTGCTAATTGGAAATGATATAGAATTTCTGGATAGCATAAAGGGATATTTGAATAAAAGTTTTTCGATGAAAGACCTCGGGGAAGCTGCATACATATTAGGCATAAAGATCTATAGAGATAGATCAAAACGCTTAATTGGACTTTCACAATGCACATACCTTGACAAAATTTTGAAGAAGTTCAAGATGAATCAAGCAAAGAAAGGGTTCTTGCCTGTGCTACAAGGTGTGAAGTTGAGTAAGACTCAATGCCCGACCACTGCAGAAGATAGAGAGAAAATGAAAGATGTTCCCTATGCTTCAGCCATAGGCTCTATCATGTATGCAATGCTGTGTACCAGACCTGATGTGTGCCTTGCTATAAGTTTAGCAGGGAGGTACCAAAGTAATCCTGGAATGGATCACTGGACAGCGGTCAAGAACATCCTGAAATACCTGAAAAGGACTAAGGATATGTTTCTCGTATATGGAGGTGACAAAGAGCTCACCGTAAGAGGTTACGTTGATGCAAGCTTTGACACTGATCTGGACGATTCTAAATCGCAAACCGGATACGTGTTTACTTTAAACGGTGGAGCTGTCAGTTGGTGCAGTTCTAAACAAAGCGTCGTAGCGGGATCTACATGTGAAGCGGAGTACATAGCTGCTTCGGAAGCAGCAAACGAAGGAGTCTGGATGAAGGAGTTCATATCCGATCTAGGTGTCATACCTAGTGCATCGGGTCCAATGAAAATCTTCTGTGACAATACTGGTGCAATTGCCTTGGCAAAGGAATCCAGATTTCACAAGAGGACCAAACACATCAAGAGACGCTTCAACTCCATCCGGGATTTAGTCCAGGTGGGAGACATAGAGATTTGCAAGATACATACGGATCTGAATGTTGCAGACCCGTTGACTAAGCCTCTTCCACGAGCAAAACATGATCAGCACCAAGGCTCCATGGGTGTTAGAATCATTACTGTGTAATCTAGATTATTGACTCTAGTGCAAGTGGGAGACTGAAGGAAATATGCCCTAGAGGCAATAATAAAGTTATTATTTATTTCCTTATATCATGATAAATGTTTATTATTCATGCTAGAATTGTATTAACCGGAAACATAATACATGTGTGAATACATAGACCAACAGAGTGTCACTAGTATGCCTCTACTTGACTAGCTCGTTAATCAAAGATGGTTATGTTTCCTAACCATGAACAAGGAGTTGTTATTTGATTAACGAGGTCACATCATTAGTAGAATGATCTGATTGACATGACCCATTCATTAGCTTAGCACCCGATCGTTTAGTATGTTGCTATTGCTTTCTTCATGACTTATACATGTTCCTATAACTATGAGATTATGCAACTCCCGTTTACCGGAGGAACACTTTGGGTACTACCAAACGTCACAACATAACTGGATGATTATAAAGGAGTACTACAGGTGTCTCCAATGGTAAATGTTGGGTTGGCGTATTTCGAGATTAGGGTTTGTCACTCCGATTGTCGGAGAGGTATCTCTGGGCCCTCTCGGTAATGCACATTACATAAGCCTTGCAAGCACTGCAACTAATATGTTAGTTGTGAGATGATGTATTACGGAACGAGTAAAGAGACTTGCCGGTAACGAGATTGAACTAGGTATTGGATACCGACGATCGAATCTCGGGCAAGTAACATACCGATGACAAAGGGAACAACGTATGTTGTTATGCGGTCTGACCGATAAAGATCTTCGTAGAATATGTAGGAGCCAATATGGGCATCCAGGTCCCGCTATTGGTTATTGACCGGAGACGTGTCTCGGTCATGTCTACATTGTTCTCGAACCGTAGGGTCCGCACGCTTAACGTTACGATGACAGTTATTATGAGTTTATGCATTTTGATGTACCGAAGGTTGTTCGGAGTCCCGGATGAGATCAGGGACATGACGAGGAGTCTCGAAATGGTCGAGACGTAAAGATTGATATATTGGAAGCCTATGTTTGGGCACCGGAAGCGTTCCGGGTGAAATCGGGATTTTTCCGGATTACCGGGAGGGTTACCGGAACCCCCCGGGAGGTAAATGGGCCTATTGGGCCTTAGTGGAAAAGAGAGAAGAGGCAGCCCACACCTGGCCGGCGCCCCCCACCTTTCCCAAGTCCTAATAGGACTAGGAGAGGTGGGCCGGCCCCCTCTTTCTCCTTCTTCCCCTAGAATCCTAGTTGGAATAGGATTGGGGGGAAGGAGTCCTACTCCCGGTGGGAGTAGGACTCCTCCCTGCGCCTCCCACCTGGCCGGCCGAACCCCCTGCCCCTGGCCTTTATATACGGGGGCAGGGGGCACCACAAGACACACAACTTGATCCTTGAGATCGTTCCTTAGCCGTGTGCGGTGCCCCCTGCCACCAAATTCCACCTCGATTGTACCATTGTAGTGCTTAGGCGAAGCCCTGCGTCGGTAGTACATCAAGATCGTCATCACGCCGTCGTGCTGACGGAACTCTTCCTCGACGCTTTGCTGGATCGGAGCCCGAGGAACGTCATCGAGCTGAACGTGTGCTAAGAACTCGGAGGTGCCGGAGTAACGGTGCTTGGATCGGTCGGATCGGGAAGAAGACGTACGACTACTTCCTCTACGTTGTGAGATCGCTTCCGCAGTCGGTCTGCGTTGGTACATAGACAACACTCTCCCCTCTCGTTGCTGTGCATCACCATGATCTTGCGTGTGCGTAGGAAATTTTTTGAAATTACTGCGTTCCCCAACACTAGCCACCTTATGCAACTAGTGCATGTCAGTCGGTGGAACCAGTCTCACGTAAGAGTATGTGTAAGGTCGGTCCGGGCCGCTTCATCCCACGATGCCGCCGAATCAAGATAAGACTAGTAACGGCAAGCATATTGAACAAAATCAATGCCCACAACTACTTTGTGTTCTACTCGTGCATAGAATCTACGCAATAGACCTAGCTCTGATACCACTGTTGGGTAACGTAGCAGAAATTCAAAATTTTCCTACGTGTCACCAAGATCTATCTATGGAGAAACTAGCAACGAGGGGAAAGGAGAGTGCATCTACATACCCTTGTAGATCGCTAAGCGGAAGCGTTCAAGTGAACGGGGTTGATGGAGTCGTACTCGTCGTGATTCAAATCACCGATGACCAAGTGCCGAACGGACGGCACCTCCGCGTTCAACACACGTACAGCCCGGTGACGTCTCCCACGCCTTGATCCAGCAAGGAGAGAGGGAGAGGTTGAGGAAGACTTCATCCAACAGCAGCACAACAGCGTGGTGGTGGTGGAGGAGCGTGGCTATCCTGCAGGGCTTCGCCAAGCACCACAGAAGAGGAGGGAGAGAGAGACGCAGGGCTGCACCAAGAGATTGAATCGCGTGTTGTGGGCAGCCCCTAGGCCTCATATATATAGGGGAAGGGGAGGGCTGCGCCCCCTCTAGGGTTTCCCACCCCTAGGGGGGGCGGCAGCCCTAGATGGGATCCAAAGGGGCGGCCAAGAGGGGAAAGAGGGGAAGGAACCCACTAGGTGGGCCTTAAGGCCCAACTGGACTAGGGTTTGCCCCCTCCCACTCATCCTTGCGCCTTGGGCCCCTTGTGGGGGGCGCACCAGCCCTCCTAGGGGCTGGTCCCCTCCCACACTTGGCTCACGCAGCCTTCTGGGGTTGGTGGCCCCACTTGGTGGACCCCCGGGACCCTCCCGGTGGTCCCGGTACGTTACCGATAAACCCCGAAACTCTTCCGGTGTCCAAAACAGGACTTCCCATATATAAATCTTTACCTCCGGACCATTCCGGAACTCCTCGTGACGTCCGGGATCTCATCCGGGACTCCGAACAACATTCGGTAACCACATACTAACTTCCTTTATAACCCTAGCGTCATCGAACCTTAAGTGTGTAGACCCTACGGGTTCGGGAGACATGCAGACATGACCGAGACGTTCTCCGGTCAATAACCAACAGCGGGATCTGGATACCCATGTTGGCTCCCACATGTTCCACGATGATCTCATCGGATGAACCACGATGTCAAGGACTTAATCAATCCCGTATACAATTCCCTTTGTCTATCGGTACGATACTTGCCCGAGATTCGATCGTCGGTATTACGATACCTTGTTCAATCTCGTTACTGGCAAGTCTCTTTACTCGTTTCGTAACACATCATCCCATGATCAACTCCTTGATCACATTGTGCACATTATGATGATGTCCTACCGAGTGGGCCCAGAGATACCTCTCCGTCACACAGAGTGACAAATCCCAGTCTCGATTCGTGCCAACCCAACAGACACTTTCAGAGATACCCGTAGTGTACCTTTATAGCCACCCAGTTACGTTGTGACGTTTGGTACACCCAAAGCATTCCTACGGTATCCGGGAGTTGCACAATCTCATGGTCTAAGGAAATGATACTTGACATTAGCAAAGCTTTAGCATACGAACTACACGATCTAGTGCTATGCTTAGGATTGGGTCTTGTCCATCACATCATTCTCCTAATGATGTGATCCCGCTATCAACGACATCTAATGTCCATGGTTAGGAAACCGTAACCATCTATTGATCAACGAGCTAGTCAACTAGAGGCTTACTAGGGACATGGTGTTGTCTATGTATCCACACATGTATCTGAGTTTCCTATCAATACAATTCTAGCATGGATAATAAACGATTATCATGAACAAGGAAATATAATAATAATCAATTTATTATTGCCTCTAGGGCATATTTCCAACAATGCTGTGTACCAGACCTGATGTGTGCCTTGCTATAAGTCTAGCAAGGAGGTACCAAAGTAATCCAGGAGTGGATCACTGGACAGCGGTCAAGAACATCCTGAAGTACCTGAAAAGGACTAAGGATATGTTTCTCGTATATGGAGGTGACAAAGAGCTCATCGTAAACGGTTACATTGATGCAAGCTTTGACACTGATCCGGACGATTCTAAATCGCAAACCGGATACGTGTTTACATTAAACGGTGGAGCTGTCAGTTGGTGCAGTTCTAAACAAAGCGTTGTGGCGGGATCTACATGTGAAGCGGAATACATAGCTGCTTCGGAAGCAGCAAACAAAGGAGTCTGGATGAAGGAGTTCATATCCGATCTAGGTGTCATACCTAGTGCATCGGGTCCAATGAAATTTTTTTGTGACAATACTGGTGCAATTGCCTTGGCAAAGGAATCCAGATTTCACAAGAGAACCAAGCACATCAAGAGACGCTTCAATTCCATCCGGGATCTAGTCCAGGTGGGAGACATAGAGATTTGCAAGATACATACGGATCTGAATGTTGCAGACCCATTGACTAAGCCTCTTCCATGAGAAAAACATGATCAGCACCAAGGCTCCATGGGTGTTAGAATCATTACAGTGTAATCTAGATTATTGACTCTAGTGCAAGTGGGAGACTGAAGGAAATATGCCCTAGAGGCAATAATAAAGTTATTATTTATTTCCTTACATCATGATAAATGTTTATTATTCATGCTAGAATTGTATTAACCGGAAACATAATACATGTGTGAATACATAGACAAACAGAGTGTCACTAGTATGCCTCTACTTGACTAGCTCGTTAATCAAAGATGGTTACGTTTCCTAACCATGAACAAAGAGTTGTTATTTGATTAACGATATCACATCATTAGTTGTATGATCTGATTGACATGACCCATTCCATTAGCTTAGCACCCGATCGTTTAGTATGTTGCTATTGTTTTCTTCATGACTTATACATGTTCCTATGACTATGAGATTATGCAACTCCCGTTTGCCGGAGGAACACTTTGTGTGCTACCAAAAGTCACAACGTAAATGGGTGATTATAAAGGTGCTCTACAGGTGTCTCCAAAGGTAGATGTTGGGTTGGCGTATTTCGAGATTACGATTTGTCACTCCGATTGTCGGAGAGGTATCTCTGGGCCCTCTCGGTAATGCACATCACATAAGCCTTGCAAGCATAACAACTAATGAGTTAGTTGCGAGATGATGTATTACGGAACGAGTAAAGAGACTTGCCGGTAACGAGATTGAACTAGGTATTGGATACCGACGATCGAATCTCGGGCAAGTAACATACCGATGACAAAGGGAACAACGTATGTTGTTATGCGGTCTGACCGATAAAGATCTTCGTAGAATATGTAGGAGCCAATATGGGCATCCAGGTCCCGCTATTGGTTATTGACCGGAGACGTGTCTCGGTCATGTCTACACTGTTCTCGAACCGTAGGGTCCGCACGCTTAACGTTACAATGACAGTTATTATGAGTTTATACATTTTGATGTACCGAAGTTAGTTCGGAGTCCCGGATGTGATCACGGACATGACGAGGAGTCTCGAAATGGTCGAGACATAAAGATTGATATATTGGATGACTATATTCGGACACCGGAAGCGTTCCGGTGAAGTTTCGGATAAAACCGGAGCACCGGGGGGTTACTGGAACCCCCCGGGGGGTTAATGAGCCTCATGGGCCTAAAGTGGAGAAGAGGAAGGGGCTGCCAGGGCAGGCCGCGCGCCCCCTCTCCCCCTAGTCCGAATTGGACAAGGAGGGAGGGGCGGCGCCCCCCTCTTTCCTTCTCTTCTCCCACCTCTCCTAATTGGACAAGGAATAGGGAGGGGAGTCCTACTCCCGGTAGGAGTAGGACTCCTCCTGCGCGCCTCCATAGGGCCGGCCGCACCCCCCCTGGATCCTTTATATACGGAGGCAACGGGGCACCCTAGGACACACAAGTTGATCCTCGTGATCGTTCCTTAGTCGTGTGCGGTGCCCCCTTCCACCATATTCCACCTCGGTCATATCATTGTAGTGCTTAGGCGAAGCCCTGTGTCGGTAGAACATCATCATCGTCACCACGCCGTTGTGCGGACGGAACTCATCCCCGAAGCTTTGCTGGATCGGAGCCCGGTGAGCGTCATCGAGCTGTACGTGTGATAAGAACTCGGAGGTGCCGGAGTAACGGTGCTTGGATCGGTCGGATCGGGAAGACGTACGACTACTTCCTCTACGTTGCGTCAACGCTTCCGCTTCGGTCTACGAGGGTACATAGACAACACTGTCCCCTCTCGTTGCTATGCATCACCATGATCTTGCGTGTCCGTAGGAATTTTTTTTGAAATTACTACGTTCCCCAACACGCCTACCCCCCCCCCCAAGCGCGCCCTCCACCCTCGTGGGCCCCCTGATGCTCCACCGACGTACTCCTTCCTCCTATATATACCTACGTACCCCCAAACGATCAGATACGAAGCCAAAACCCTAATTCCACCGCCGTAACTTCCTGTATCCACGAGATCCCATCTTGGGGCCTGTTTCGGAGCTCCGCTGGAGGGGGCATCCATCACGGAGGGCTTCTACATCAACACCATAGCCTCTCCGATGAAGTGTGAGTAGTTTACCCCAGACCTTTGGGTCCATAGTTATTAGCTAGATGGCTTCTTCTCTCTTTTTGGATCTCAATACAATGTTCTCCCCCTCTCTTGTGGAGATCTATTCAATGTAATCTTCTTTTTGCGGTGTGTTTGTTGAGATCGATGAATTGTGGGTTTATGATCAAGATTATCTATGAACAATATTTGAATCTTCTCTGAATTCTTTTATGTATGAATGGTTATCTTTGCAAGTCTCTTCGAATTATCAGTTTGGTTTGGCCTACTAGATTGATCTTTCTTGCAATGGGAGAAGTGCTTAGCTTTGGGTTCAATCTTGCGGTGTCCTTTCCCAATGACAGTAGGGGCAGCAAGGCACGTATTGTATTGTTGCCATCGAGGATAACAAGATGGGGTTTTTATCATATTGCATGAATTTATCCCTCTACGTCATGTCATCTTGCTTAAGGCGTTACTCTGTTTTCATACTCTAGATGCATGCTGGATAGCGGTCGATGAGTGGAGTAATAGTAGTAGATGCAGGCAGGAGTCGGACTACTTGTCTTGGACGTGATGCCTATATACATGATCATACCTAGATATTCTCATAACTATGCTCAATTCTGTCAATTGCTCAACAGTAATTCGTTCACCCACCATAAAATACTTATGCTCTTGAGAGAAGCCACTAGTGAAACCTATGGCCCCCAGGTCTATCTTCATCATATTAATCTTCCAATACTTAGTTATTTTCTTTGCTTTTTTACTTTTCTTTTATTTTACTTTGCATCTTTATCATAAAAAATACCAAAAATATTATCTTATCATATCTATCAGATCTCACTCTCGTAAGTGACCGTGAAGGGATTGACAACCCCTTATCGTGTTGGTTGCGAGGAGTTATTTGTTTTGTGCAGGTACGAGGGACTCGCGCGTAGCCTCCTACTGGATTGATACCTTGGTTCTCAAAAACTGAGGGAAATACTTACGCTACTTTGCTGCATCATCCTTTCCTCTTCAAGGAAATCCAACGCAATGCTCAAGAGGTAGCAAGAAGATTTCTGGCGGCGTTGCTGGGGAGGTTCACGCAAGTCAAGATTTGACTCCCGACAACGAGCCATTTCTGGCGCTGTTGCCGGGGAGTCTACGCAAAAGTCAAACATACCAAGTACCCATCACAACCCTTATCTCCCGCATTACATTATTTGCCATTGCCTCTCGTTTTCCTCTCCCCCACTTCACCCTTGCCGTTGTATTCGCCCTCTCTTTTTCTCACTCGCTTTTCCTCCACCATGTATGAATCAAAAAGGGTTGGGGGCTCTCTCCCGAGATTTAGTACTTTGGACAACCCTTCTATTCTCGCTAAGCTCATAAATAAGGATACTATGGAAAAACCTACCAGATTTATCAATGAGAATCTTAATAATTTTGATGAAGATGATTCCGGAATTTTTCGTTATTTACTTGATGAATCTTTGAAAGATGCTTAGTATAGACTATTAAGAATCAGGGCTAGCTATGTGCCGCAATACCAAATTGAAGTTTACTTAAAAAGCTTTTATATTGCCCTTCCTTCTTCTTTTAAACATGACTTAGATTCTATATTTGAAGAAGGCATTCTTGAAGGGGATGCCGTAGGCACTTATGAGAAGATGAAAACCATATTTGGGCACCCCATGAATGAGAAAGTTGAATCTACATCTCTTTTGCTCTCTTACCAAAACGAATCTATCAAAGAGATGAAGGCTAGCTTAGATACAAATTTCCGTAACATACTTAATGTTTCTTCTACCATTAATAGCCATGTGCTTTATCAAAATAGAAAGATTAATTCCATAGATAGCAAGTTTGCTCTGTTCTTCCCTAAAACCAAAGATGCCAATACCTAGATCTATCCTTGCTTTTTATGCCTAGCTAGGGGCGTTAAACGATAGCGCTTGTTGGGAGGAAACCCAATTTTATTTTTATTCCTTGCCTTTTGCACCTGTTTAGTAATAAATAATTTACCTAGCCTCTGTTTTGTTTGTGTTTTTTTGTGTTTAATTAGTGTTTGTGCCAAGTAGAACCGTTGGGAAGACTTGGGGAAAGTCTTGTTAATCTTGCTGTAAAAAAAAGAAACTTTAGCGCTCATGAGAACTGCTGCCATTTTTATTTGGAAAGTTCTATTTAGTTAATTATTTTTGAATATGATTAATAGATAAATTCCTCACGTCCAGCAATTTATTTTAGAATTTTTGGGGTTCCAGATCTTGCGCTAGCTACAGATTACTACAGACTGTTCTGTTTTTGACAGATTCTGTTTTTTGTGTGTTGTTTGCTTATTTTGATGAATCTATGGCTAGTAAAATAGTTTATAAACCATAGAGAAGTTGGAATACAGTAGGTCTAACACCAATATAAATAAAGAATGAGTTCATTACAGTACCTTGAACTGGTCTTTTGTTTTCTTTAGCTAACGGAGCTCACGAGATTTTTTACTTTAAGCTTTTTGTTGTGAAGTTTTCAAGTTTTGGGTAAAGATTTGATGGATTATGGGACAAGGAGTGGCAAGAGCCTAAGCTTGGGTATGCCCATGGCACCCCCAAGATAATCTAAGGACACCTAAAAGCCAAAGCTTGGGGATGCCCCGGAAGGCATCCCCTCTTTCGTCTACTTCTATAGGTAACTTTACTTGGAGCTATATTTTTATTCACCACATGATATGTGTTTTGCTTGGAGGGTCTTGTATTATTTGAGTCTTTTTTTAGTTTACCACAATCATCCTTGCTGTACACACCTTTTGAGAGAGCCATACATGATTTGGAATTTGTTAGAATACTCTATGTGCTTCGCTTATATCATTTGAGTTATATAGTTTTGCTCTAGTACCTCACTTATATTTTTTAGAGCACGATGGTGGAATTGTTTTATAGAAACTATTGATCTCTCATGCTTCACTTAGATTATTTTGAGAGTCTTAAATAGCATGGTAATTTTCTTAAATAATCCTAATATGCTTGGTATTCAAGAATTGTAAAAACTTTCTTATGAGTGTGTTGAATGCTATGAGAAGTTCGATGCTTGATAGTTGTTTTGAGATATAAAGATGGTGATATTAAAGTTGTCCTAGTTGAGTAGTTGTGAATTTGAGAAATACTTGTGTTAAAGTTTGTGATTCCCGTAGCATGCATGTATGGTGAACCGTTATGTGATGAAGTCGGAGCATGATTTATTTTTTGATTGTCTTCCTTATGAGTGGCGGTCGGGGACGAGCGATGGTCTTTTCCTACCAATCTATCCCCCTAGGAGCATGTGCGTAATACTTTGCTTTGATAACTTGTAGATTTTTGCAATAAGTATATGAGTTCTTTATGACTAATGTTGAGTCCATGGATTATACGCACTTTTCTTCCTTCCACCATTGCTAGCCTCTCTAATATCGCGCACCTTTCACCGGTATCATACACCCACCATATAACTTCCTCAAAACAGCCACCATACCTACCTATTATGGCATTTCCATAGCCATTCTGAGATATATTGCCATGCAACTTTCCACCATTCCGTTTATTATGACACACTCCATCATTGTCATATTGCTTAGCATGATCATGTAGTTGACATCGTATTTGTGGCAAAGCCACCATTCATAATTCTTTCATACATGTCATTCTTGATTCATTGCATATTCCGGTACACCGCCGGAGGCATTCATATAGAGTCATATTTTGTTCTAAGTATCGAGTTGTAATTGTTGAGTTGTAAGAAAATAAAAGTGTGATGATCATCATTATTAGAGCATTGTCCCAGTGAGGAAAGGATGATGGAGACTATGATTCCCTCACAAGTCGGGATGAGACTCCGGACGAAAAATAAAAAAAAACGGGGAAGAAAAGAGGCCATAAAAAAGGAAAAGGCCCAAATAAAAAAAGTGAGAGAAAAAGAGAGAAGGGACAATGTTACTATCCTTTACCACACTTGTGCTTCAAACTAGCACCATGATATTCATGATAGAGAGTCTCTCATTTCGTCACTTTCATATACTAGTGGAAAATTTCATTATAGAACTTGGCTTGTATATTCCAATGATGGGCTTCCTCAAAATGCCCTAGGTCTTCATGAGCAAGCAAGTTGGATGCACACCCACTTAGTTTCTTTTGTTGAGCTTTCATATACTTATAGCTCTAGTGCATCCGTTGCATGGCAATCCCTACTCACTCACATTGATATCTATTGATGGGCATCTCCATAGCCTATTGATACACCTAGTTGATGTGAGACTATCTTCTCCCTTTTTGTCTTCTCCACAACCACCATTCTATTCCACATATAGTGCTATATCCATGGCTCACGCTCATGTATTGCGTGAAGATTGAAAAAGTTTGAGAATGTCAAAAGTATGAAACAATTGCTTGGCTTGTCATCGGGGTTGTGCATGATTTAAATACTTTATGTGGTGAAGATAGAGCATAGCTAGACTATATGATCTTGTAGGGATAACTTTCTTTGGCCATGTTATTTTGAGAAGACATGATTGCTTTGTTAGTATGCTTGAAGTATTATTACTTTTAGTCAATATTAAACTTTTATCTTGAATCTTTTGGATCTGAATATTCATACCACAATTAAGAAGAATTACGTTAAAATTATTCCAAGTAGCACTTCACATCAAAAATTATCTTTTTTATCATTTACCTACTCGAGGACGAGCAGGAATTAAGCTTGGAGATGCTTCATACGTCTCCAACGTATCTATAATTTTTGATTGCTCCATGCTATATTATCTACTGTTTTGGACATTATTGGGCTTTATTATCCACTTTCATATTATTTTTGGGACTAACCTATTAACCGGAGGCCCAACCCAGAATTCATGTTTTTTTGCCTATTTTAGGATTTCGAAGAAAAGGAATATCAAACGGAGTCCAAACGGAATGAAACCTTCGGGAACGTGATTTTCTCACCGAGCATGATACACGAGACTTGGACCCTACGTCAAGAAATAAAGGAGGAGGCCACGAGGTAGGGGGCGCGCCTACCCCCCAGGCGCGCCCTCCACCCTCGTGGGCCCCCTGATGCTCCACCGACGTACTCCTTCGTCCTATATATACCTACGTACCCCCAAACAATCAGATACGGAGCCAAAACCCTAATTCCACCGCCGTAACTTCTTGTATCCATGAGATCCCATCTTGGGGCCTGTTCCGGAGCTCCGCCGGAGGGGCCATCCATCACGGAGGGCTTCTACATCAACACCATAGCCTCTCCGATGAAGTGTGAGTAGTTTACCTTAGACCTTCGGGTCCATAGTTATTAGCTAGATGGCTTCTTCTCTCTTTTTGGATCTCAATACAATGTTCTCCCCCTCTCTTGTGGAGATCTATTCAATGTAATCTTCTTTTTGCGGTGTGTTTGTTGAGATCGATGAATTGTGGGTTTATGATCAAGATTATCTATGAACAATATTTGAATCTTCTCTGAATTCTTTTATGTATGATTGGTTATCTTTGCAAGTCTCTTCGAATTATCAGTTTGGTTTGGCCTACTAGATTGATCTTTCTTGCAATGGGAGAAGTGCTTAGCTTTGGGTTCAATCTTGCGGTGTCCTTTCCCAATGACAGTAGGGGCAGCAAGGCACGTATTGTATTGTTGCCATCGAGGATAACAAGATGTTTTTTTATCATATTGCATGAATTTATCCCTCTACATCATGTCATCTTGCTTAAGGCGTTACTCTGTTTTCATGAACTTAATACTCTAGATGCATGCTAGATAGCGGTCGATGAGTGGAGTAATAGTAGTAGATGCAGGCAGGAGTCGGACTACTTGTCTTGGACGTGATGCCTATATACATGATCATACCTAGATATTCTCATAACTATGCTCAATTCTGTCAATTGCTCAACAGTAATTCGTTCACCCACCGTAAAATACTTATGCTCTTAAGAGAAGCCACTAGTGAAACCTATGGCCCCCGGGTCTATCTTCATCATATTAATCTTCCAATACTTAGTTATTTTCTTTGCTTTTTTACTTTTCTTTTATTTTACTTTGCATCTTTATCATAAAAAATACCAAAAATATTATCTTATCATATCTATTAGATCTCACTCTTATAAGTGACCATGAAGGGATTGACAACCCCTTATCGTGTTGGTTGCGAGGAGTTATTTGTTTTGTGCAGGTACGAGGGACTCGCGCATAGCCTCCTACTGGATTGATACCTTGGTTCTCAAAAACTGAGGGAAATACTTACGCTACTTTGCTGCATCATCCTTTCCTCTTCAAGGAAATCCAACACAGTGCTCAAGAGGTAGCACTCGGCAGTAATTTGTTCACCCACCGTAATATATGGTATCTTGAGAGAAGCCACTAGTGAAACCTATGGCCCCCGGGTCTACTTTACATCATATAAGTTTCCGATCTACAATTCTAGTTACTATTTATTTTGCAATCTTTATTTTCAATCTATACAACAAAAATACCAAAAATATTTATCTTATTATCTTTATTAGATCTCACTTTTGCAAGTGGCTGTGAAGGGATTAACAACCCCTTTATCGCGTTGGTTGCGAGGTTCATATTTGTTTGTGCAGGTACTAGGCGACTTGCGTGTAGTCTCCTACTGGATTGATACCTTTGTTCTCAAAAACTAAGGTAAATACTTACGCTACTTTGCTGCATCACCCTTTCCTCTTCAAGGGAAAACCAACGCATGCTCAAGAGGTAGCATGCACCCCTACAGGGAAGATGATCTATTGGAATAGCCGTGTCCACGGTAACAGACGCTCGGAGTTGTATCCCGATCTACTACAACTAGAATTGTATACTTGAGACACTAAAAGGATATTATGGCTCCGGGATCGCTTTCTCGCAGGGAGTTGAGGAAGGATCTCTCGGGGTTACAAAAATATACTTGTTATTTTATAATATACTAATCCGCACTCTTGTAATGCTGCAAGATACTAGTCTTCGATAGGCTAGGTCTTCCCTTTTTTCTGGCATTTCTGCAGTTTTAGTCCAAAGATATAGCCCCATTCCTTTGATACTGATGCATACTTAGTATAGATCTGATGTAAATCTTGTGAGTACTTTGGATGAGTACTCACGGCTGCTTTGCTACCTTTTTCCCTCTACCCGATTGCTGCGATCAGATGAAGGAGCCAAGGAGTCAGCTGAACCCGCCGATGACTACTACGCCGAGGGAGCCTACTACTACGTGGAGACCACCGATGACTAGGAGTAGTTAGGAGCCCCAGGTAGGAGGCCTGCGCCTTTTCGATCTAGATATCATTGTTTTTCTTAGCCTTCTTAAGGCATACTTGTTTACTTATGTCTGTACTCAGATGTTGTTGCTCCTGCTGACTTATGTATTCGAGCCTTTGTGACCCTGGCTTTTAATACAAAGCTTTATGTTTGATTTGTGTCTAGAGTTGCTATCATCCCATGAGTCTCTGATCTTGATCGTGTACATTTGCGTGTATAATTAGTGCACAATCGAGACGGGGGCATCACACATAGGACAAGCATTCTCAACAATAGAAACCATTGCATCAGAAGACCAAAGGCAAGGAGAGATGGAAAAACCAGAAGGGGTTCAACAGGGAGGGGGAAAGAAAAGAAGGAATAAACATGATCCGTAATGGGAGCAGGGTTAGAGATCATTTCCCCAATGATGTTAAGGAAAACAATAGAACGACGGCACCATTACCCATTAGCAATGCAAAAAGGTAATAGCATCCCCTTTAAGAGATAAACAACTTCGCTGTTGCGAGTACGCCTTCTCCAGTTGATGAATCTCCATAATAGCAACTTCTAGGGTGTATCTCTAGGCCCAACCAGAGTGTGATAAACCAATTGAGCGGAAATAACATCAGAGTTTTTTATTTGATCAAAGAGTGTTAATTTAATTATACACGCATGAGCCACATGTTTGGCACCCCAACCTTTCAAAAATTCTCGCATGTTTTGAGAACAAAGAGTGCCATTGATCTATAGGCCCAAAAGATCTAGGTTGGAAGATATGAGGGTAGAAATTTTATCAGAAAAATGGCACGATGCCTTCTATGAGCAACGAAGAAGATTCAAAATGAAATCTAGGCTTAATACAAACAGTCAAGTCACAAGAGTCAAGAAGGAGAGGGGTATAATCCGAGCCAATGTGTGCATCAGCCACCAAAGAAGAACGAGGAAACAGGTGATCCCAATCTGGATAAATAAACACCGATATAGCATAGACCTAACGGGGTCAACCTCACAGAATCAAATTGAAATCTAGGCTTAATATAAGTTATCAAGTCACGAGCGTCAAGGAGGAGAGGAGTATGATCCGCGCCAATGTGTGCATCAGCCACCAAAGAAGAATGAGGAAACACGGAAATTCAATTTGGCTCCCGGGGACAATTTTTTCTTCTCAAGGGTTTAGGATTTATGGGCCAAAATGCCCCTTCCGAGGAAACAAGTGATCTCAATCTAGACAAATAAAAAATAAACTTCCTATTTGATTCTACAATAACACTCGAAAGTAAAGAAAGGTTATACTTGTATACTTGAGCCATCGTGCATAGCAAAGGGTCACTGCCACTAGCTTGGCTAAGAGAAATTTCCCTAGCAAAGAAATCAATTATACTGGTCTCCCCCCCCCCCCAAAACCATCGCCGTCGCCTCCTTCCCCGCTCGATCCTGGCGGTCCGGCGGATCTAGCCGCACACCGGCCGGATCCGGGCTCTCCTCCCTCTGCTCTTTCCTTCCCTCCCCCGGATCCACCCTCGTGCCGCCTCCTCGGGAGGCGGTTGGGGCGGCATGCGGCCCTCCACTTCGGCCCCTCCTACCCTCTCCCTCCCACCGCCGCCTGCGGGTGCCCCCAGCTCTGGCCTGGGTGGTGTCGGTGGCGGCGGGATGTCCTCTTCCTGCACACTTGTCCTTCCTTCCTGGGGTGGGGGGCGGCGGCGATGCTGATCGGCTAGGCGGCGGCTAGGCTACCCGGTGGCGGACGAGGTGGCAGCGGGGCGGCTTGGTGGCGCGGCGTGACTGGCTGTGCGCCCCCGGCTTAGATCTGAGCCATGCGGGCCCTATCTGGGTCCTAGCATGTCGTCCCTCGGTGTGACTTCGTTGTCCTCTGCGTGGTGAGGAGGAGGAGCAGTTCAGACTGGGAGCAGCGACGCCGACGGCGTGCCTGCTACAACGCGAAGGCGAGAGCTTTACGGGCCTTTGATGGCCCGGACGGGCCCGTGGGCCCACGGGCTTGGTATGCTCCTGCTATTGCGTCTGGTCAGCAATCGTCATTGGCGGTGGAGGTTGAGCCCATCCGCTTGTCGACGATGCTGCTGCCTCTAGTCCCGGCTCCTTTTCTTTGGTGTGCAAACCTCAGTTCGTGGTGTCGTGGTGAGACGGCATGGGAAGCTTCAAGACCGTGGTGGAGCAGGGTGGTGGTCGGCTTGGTGGCGGGCTCCGGAGCGCTTGAGGTGAAGGTTGGGATCAGGAGAAATCCGTGTCGGCCTAGCCGGCACCAACGCGGTGGCGCCTGAGGGTGCCGTCGGACCTTCCTGGAGGGCGTCGGGGGCTACCCTTCCTCTCTCCTCGCCGCGTATCATGGGAAAGCCTTGGTAGCAGCGTCATAATCGTCGTGTCCCTTCTTGGAGGTGTTGATTGGTACCGGCGCTTCGGAGTCTAAGAGTTTGGTGGGAGATCTCCAGTGGGCGCAGTGGTCGTGAGGCTTCGTCGTTTTGGTCGATCCGCCATTGTCGGCATTTGTTTTTTTTTTGTATTTTCTCTTCCGGTTGTTTTGGG
The DNA here is from genome assembly GCA_034509565.1 of Triticum monococcum. Taxonomy (NCBI): domain Eukaryota; kingdom Viridiplantae; phylum Streptophyta; class Magnoliopsida; order Poales; family Poaceae; genus Triticum; species Triticum monococcum. The sequence continues at coordinate 495,849,337 of CM067845.1, read as the reverse complement.
TGTGTCTGTGCTGTTTCCGCCCCAGCACCTATCATTAGTTGTATCGGTAATACAAAGCTAGGGGAAACACTTTTTCGGTAGCAAAGGGTCACTGGATCGGGGTGAGTCCACCGATGCATTGTTTTGTGTGTGTGTGCGCGCACGTTCCCCTTTGTGAATCTACTCTCTTTTTTCCGTGAAGAGAGCTGCTTCTACTACTCAAGGCCGTGCCAGGCCTTGGCTAAGGATGGAGCGTGATCATGGGATCAAATATGGGAGCTGGAAATGCCGGGAGCAGGAAGACTGTGCGTGACCGGCACCTCAGGGTGTTGTGCCTAGTGGCTCATGAAGTTCCCCCTCTCCCGTGGTCTCGCGGTCCACCAGTATCGTCCGTGACGTAGCGGGCTCTGTAGTCGCTTCCCTGAGCCAAGTGGAGCCGCGCGCAAGGCCACATGCGAATGATATTTCTTGCATTAAGCGAGACTTTAGGAACTTCTGCCATGAGTTTCAATAGTAATGACCTGGCCAACTCGCGCACACTTTAAAAGAAAAATAGAGAAAAAGGAGCACCATGAGGGGATTCGGACCATTGTTTCCTAGATAGATTTCAACGGTGCGGGTTGTAGGGATTCTGATTGAGTTGTAGGGCGGGTTGTAGTTAAGGCAAAATGAGCCCGCGTTTCACTGGTTTTTTCATTCCTTAACTTTTTTCAAATGCTAGATTAACATTTTTTAAATACAAGATTAACATTTTTCTAATACATGGCCAACATTTTCTCTATGTACATTTAACATTTTTCAAATGCTTTATCAACATTTTTCAAATGCAAGATTAACATTTTCCTAACGCATGGTCAACATCTTTTCTATAAACATTTAACATTTTTCAAATGCTTTATTAACATTTTTGAAATACTTGTTCAACATTTTTTGAAATGTCTGATTAATATTTTCATATACATGATCAAAAGATTTCCATAATTCTTTAATACATGGTCAAAAAAAATTATACACATCCAAAATTTTCAAACATTTTAAAATACTTGTTAAATATATTTTAAATAGATGATCAACTTTTTTCACACCAATTTATATTTTTGTATACATGGTCAACATATTTTCTATACATATTTAACATTTTTCAAAAACTTATAAAAATATATTTTTAATATATATTTTTAAATTTCTTGAGAGTGTAAACAAAAGTTAAAAATAAATAAATAAAAGGTCAGATACGAAAAAGAGGCAGTGGCCCTGCGTGAGCTGGGCCGGCCCATTTTGCAGCGAGACACCAGAAACGACTGGCCTCAGATTGTAACGGTGTCCACCTTGAGGTGGACATTTCTTTTTGAGGATCAACGTCGGCCTTGATCCTTTTTTCTTTTTGAGGATCAACGTCGGCCTTGAGCCGTGCAGATTCCACCGAGCCTTTGTCCATCTGCTTTAGGTGGACATTTTTGGGATTGCCTGAAAGAGCATACAGACATGTACACTGTACAGACAACAGTCCCACAATGGCTTATCCATGGATCCGCTTTCATCCGGACCAGACCAGTAGAGCCCACCCAATCTGGCGGTGTACTTACTTATATACACTAACTAAGAAGAGTTTCTTTGCTTTAAAAAAAATTAAGAAGAGTTCCTAAAGAGAGTAAACGTCTGTACCGTGTTCATTTTCAACAGCACAAAACGTGTACCTTTGAGTAGCAGTTAGCTAGGCAGCGGAATCTATATATTCATTCAATTACTAAGCTCCTTTGATTTGGAGCCTCCCGGCGCATCGTGGTGCTTGTAAGGGTATGTGTGTCTCCAGTTGAATGAACGTGTACCTCTCGTATGCTCATGAATTTCCCTTGGTATTTTTCTATTTTTATTTTTATTCATTAAGATTTATTATAAATTTTTAATGTTATTTTAAAATTCATGAACATTTTTAGAATTCTCAAATATTTCTAAATTTCGTGTAGTCCATGAACATTTTAAAATTGTGAACCTTTTGTCAAATTCGTGGACACTATTTGAAAGCCACTAATATTTTTGAAATTTGCGAATATTTTAGAAAATCATGGGTTTTCTAGTTCAGAACAATTTTTAACATCCAAAATGTTTTTTACATTTGTGAACATCTTTTGATTTAGTAAAGTTTTTTAAATAAAAAAATGATAGTCAGCTTTTTCTGAGATAATGGAATAGGAGCTCCCAAGGGCTCACACAACCGCCATCGACTAAGACCAAGGCCAAACCTGTAAGAACACCACAACCACGCATCAAGCAAATCCACTCTTCTTCAGAATAAATATCGTCTTGAACGACAGCCCAACACGATATATGAATGAAACAAAAACTGTCAGAACATAACTAAACCCCAAGCCAACGTAAATAAAAGAAATGAAACAATTGACTGCAATAACCTGCTAGAGAATAGAAACTTAATCTCAGAAGTGAAGAACGATGCGGTAAAGTAGCCTCTAGTAGTTATTGATCATACCAGAGTTGACCAACGTATAGTGAACACACAAGTTTTAAATGCTCGAATTATATGTGATGCACTTTGAAAAAGACAACTACAAATCTGACGTCAGACTTTGGACCATGTTAAATTGAATGTTTTTTTTGGCAACCAAAAATATTTGATTTGAGAAAATATTACCTCCATTGAAATAAAACCACATCACTTATTTCCTAACGGGAGGGAGTACTATGGTAGATGCTTCAGTCTCTCCGCGCCAAACCTATCTATATATACCTACTGTTGCAGAAAATCACAGGCGTGAACTTCATCGACCGCTCGACATCACCTGCACTGCACGCGAGGTACGGAGACAGCGGGACACGAAACCATTTACATACATGCCAAGGACTCGCACACTGTTTTTGTCCTCGCCAGCATATGCGTAGTAAATTGACATCGAGCGGCATGGCCGCACGTCTACGTCCACTCATTTCTTCTTTTTCATGATGAACTGATGAGGTAGCTCCTCCTCTGCTACTTAAGGCCGCGCCAGCAAAGAAGGGACGAGCAGATCGACCGGCCTTGGCTAAGGATCAGCGCGACCATGGCCACAGGTGTGACGGTGTGCGTCACCGGCGCCGCCGGGTATTGCGCCTTGTGGCTCGTGAAGCTTCTCCTCTGCCGTGGCTATGCCGTCCACGGCACCGTCCGCGACCTCCGTAGGTACACCCTTCATGCATAAGGCTGGTTGTAATGGAGAGTATCATATACTAATATTATGCGTATGATATTAGTATATAATACTACGTTCGTAATGTATGCTATCATATGTTGGTACTCCTTCCGGTCTTCTTTAGTTCGCATATTAGATTTGTCTGAAGTCAAGCATAGTAAAGTTTGACCCAACTTTATAGAAAAATACCAACATTCACAATGTGAAATCAATACTAATAGACGCGTCATGACTTAAAGTTTCATGTTGTATAACTTTATCATGGTAGACGTTGATATTTTCTCATATAAACATGGTCAAACTTTGTAAAGTTTAACTTCAGATAATTCTTATATGCAGAATAAAAAGGACCGGAGGGAGTATCATATAAGACTACATTTATTTCCATGCATGACACAAAGTAGCACATCATTTAATATGATACAGTATTATGGTACTTCCTTTCTTTCAGTTTACAGGGCGTGCGCGTAACCCTAGATCGTCAATTTGACTAACCTAATACAAGTCATATATTACAAAAAATATACCAATATAAACTTCAGATGTTCTATTTTCAAAAGGTATAATTTTTTTGTTATATAGTTTACATTAGGGTGATAAAATTGGTAACCTAGGTATACGCGTAGGACTTGTAAACTGTGACGGAGGGAGTATGATACTCAATCTTCTCTTTCTTCATTTAATTCTATGCCACCTCATCAAAATTGCTTAGTAGGCGTGCATGATACTACCTATGATACTCCCATTACGACTAGCCTAACCAGTCTTATGTGGCATGTATTTAATGAGGAGAGATGTGTTTAGAGTAACATAATATGTTACTGTAACATAGCGCTTCCCAAAAAAAGATGAGTCTACAAACTAATAAATGAAGCCAACTATAACGCTGCTACTATGTTACTTTGCACTATGAAAACACTATGACCAGCCTTACTACGCTTGCTAATTACATTGGCCCACTCGTCATATACATCACCCTGCGACCGCATCATCTTCCCGGCGCGGAAGCGCACCTCCAGACTGGGAGGTAAATGAGATGCTTTGGATCAAAGGAATCGGAAGAGATGTAGCGATACACGGAGAATGGCACGGAGAAATCTCGCGGAATCGATGAAGATGGCCGGAAGAATTCACATGAAATGGGCTTCAGGGCGAGACATTAATGTGGACATCAACTTCTCCTTTATTGCCGTGGTGTTGCAGGTCGGCGGAATCGGGCGGAGGCTGGGGATAGAGCGGCGGTTCTCTTCCTCTCGCCAGTCAGCATGCTCCGGTAGCCGTTGGCGGACTCGCTCGTCGTGCTCGAGCCCAAGTCAGACATGATCGATTTCCTCATGGGTTTCCAAGGATGTCGTGTAAGAGCTCAGAGTGCCGCGACTCGTGACCATCAGCATCAGCGGCTTCCTCGTAGTTTTCCACGGCAATTTTCTGTTCTCGTGACCCTCAGCACTAGCATGTAGCCTCGTACTTCTCATCCAGGAGTACATGCTTGCGTACAAGCTCGCCTTATATAGGTTCGGAACAAACCAGACGAGCTGCACATCGTAGAGTTTGACATGGGTACGCCGCGGGAGTCGTCGGCCTGGACATCGCGTGGGGCATTATGAGCGCGCATGCCAGTGCTGTCAGGTACGCCATTGTCGAGTCACCATTGATGTGGGACGTGGGCCAGGGCAGACGGTGAGAAAATGTCTGATCCAGGCCAAGATTGTCTTTTCCTGCTTCGATAAACATGTCTAAGATGGTTCTTTTTCCGTTTCAAAATAGATGACTCAACTTTGTACTTGAGTCATCTATTCTCGAATGGAGAGAGTATAAGGTTGGGGATTAACCAGGATCAATAAGGCCAGGGTGCTGATTTCAAGGATAAACAATTCAAAGTTTGATTCGGACTTGATGTACGAGTTTAAGGTTTATTTTAGACTTTTCCCTTTTTCAGGGGTGGGAGCACTCCACGTGGTGCGCTTGAGCGCTGCCACATGTCGCACGTTGGACGCTTTTTCCGGATCCGGCTTGCCTGCTCCCTCGCCATGCTCCAATCCGTGCTCCCACTCCATCCTACGGCTGTCCTTTTTTCCTTTTTCTTTCTAATCTAATCATCTCCCCCCTGATTTTAAGGGGGTGGGGCCGGACCTTATTTTGTTCCAATTAAATCATGCCACGTATACGGGAGCACGGATGGGAGCACGCTGGGGGAGCAGGCAATTCTCGTCCGCTTCCTCCATCATGACTTTTTTTTGTTGGATTATTTTGTTGTTTCAACTCCGCCTATGTTGTCTCAACATAGCCGGTGAGGAGAGGTGTTGATATTCTTTGCGTCCAAGAAACCAAATGGAGAAGACAGAAGGCGAAGGAGGTGGAGGATACCGGCTTCAAGCTATGATACACGGGGACGGCTGCAAACAGAAATGGCGTAGGCATCTTGATCAACAAGAGCTTCAAATATGGAGTGGTAGACGTCAAGAGACGTGGGGACCGGATTATCTTGGTCAAGCTGGTAGTTGAGGACTTGGTCCTCAATGTTATCAGCGCGTATGCCCCGCAAGTAGGCCACAATGAGAACACCAAGAGGGAGTTCTGGGAAGGCCTGGAAGACATGGTTAGGAGTGTACCGATTGGTGAGAAGCTCTTCATAGGAGGAGACCCCAATGGCCACGTGGGTACATCTAACACAGGTTTTGAAGGGGCGCATGGGGGCTTTAGCCATGGCATCAGGAATCAAGAAGGAGAAGATGTCTTAAGCTTTGCTCTAGCCTACAACATGATTGTAGCTAACACCCTCTTTAGAAAGAGAGAATCACATCTGGTGACTTTTAGTAGTGGCCAACACTCTAGCCAGATTGATTTCATCCTCTCGAGAAGAGAAGATAGGCGTGCGTGTCTAGACTGTAAGGTGATACCTGGAGAGAGTGTTGTACCCCAGCATAAGCTGGTGGTTGCTGACTTCTGCTTTCAGATTCGTGTCCAGCGGGATAAGCGTGCCAAAGTCGCTAGAACGAAGTGGTGGAAGCTTAAGGGGGAGGTAGCTCAGGTGTTCAAGGAAAGGGTCATTAAGGAGGGCCCTTGGAAGGAAGGAGGGGATGCGGACAATGTATGGATGAAGATGGCGACTTGCATTCGTAAGGTGGCCTCGGAGGAGTTTGGAGTGTCCAGGGGAAGGAGAAGCGAAGATACGGATACCTGGTGGTGGAATGATGACGTCCAGAAGGCGATTAAAGAGAAGAAAGATTGCTTCAGACGCCTATACCTGGATAGGAGTGCATACAATATAGAGAAGTACAAGATGGCGAAGAAGGCTGCAAAGCGAGCTGTTGGTGAAGCAAGGGGTCGGGCATATGAGGACCTCTACCAACGGTTAGGCATGAAGGAAGGTGAAAGGGACATCTATAAGATGGCCAAGATCCGAGAAAGGATGACGAGGGACATTGGCCAAGTCAAATGCATCAAGGACGGAGCAGGCCAACTCTTGGTGAAGGACGAGGAGATTAAGCATAGATGGCGGGAGTACTTCGACAAGCTGTTCAATGGGGAGAATGAGAGTTCTACCATTGAACTAGACGACTCCTTTGATGAGACCAGCATGCGTTTTGTGTGGCGAATCCAGAAGTCTGAGGTGAAGGAGGCTTTAAAAAGGATGAAAAGAGGCAAGGCGATGGGCCCTGATTGTATCCCCATTGAGGTGTGGAAAGGTCTCGGGGACATAGCAATAGTATGGCTAACCAAGCTTTTCAACCTCATTTTTCAGGCAAACAAGATGCCAGAAGAATGGAGACGGAGTATATTAGTATCAATCTTCAAGAACAAGGGGGATGTTCAACTAATTACCGTGGAATTAAGCTGATGAGCCATACAATGAAGCTATGGGAGAGAGTCATTGAGCACCGCTTAAGAAGAATGACAAGCGTGACCAAAAATCAGTTTGGTTTCATGCCTGGAAGGTCGACCATCGAAGCCATTTTCTTGGTACGACAACTTATGAAGAGATATAGGGAGCAAAAGAAGGACTTGCATATGGTGTTCATTGACTTGGAGAAGGCCTATGATAAGATACCGTGGAATGTCATGTGATGGGCCTTGGAGAAACACAAAGTCCCAGCAAAGTACATTACCCTCATCAAGGACATGTACGATAATGTTGTGACAAGTGTTCGAACAAGTGATGTCGACACCGATGACTTTCTGATTAAGATAGGACTGCATCAGGGGTCAGCTTTGAGCCCTTATCTTTTTTGCATTGGTGATGGATGAGGTCATAAGGGATATACAAGGAGATATCCCATGGTGTATGCTCTTTGCGGATGATGTGGTGCTAGTTGACGATAGTCGGACGGGGGTAAATAGGAAGTTAGAGTTATGGAGACAAACCTTGGAATAGAAAGGGTTTAGACTTAGTAGAACTAAAACCGAGTACATGATGTGCGGTTTCAGTACTACTAGGTGTGAGGAGGAGGAGGTTAGCCTTGATGGCCAGATGGTACCTCGGAAGGACACCTTTCGGTATTTGGGGTCAATGTTGCAGGAGGATGGGGGTATTGATAAAGATGTGAACCATCGAATCAAAGCCGGATGAATGAAGTGGCGCCAAGCTTTTGGCATTCTCTGTGACAAGAGAGTGCTACAAAAGCTAAAAGGCAAATTCTACAGGACGGCGGTTCGACCCGCAATGTTGTATGGCGCGGAGTGTTGGCCGACTAAAAGACGACATGTTCAACAGTTAGGTATGGCGGAGATGCGTATGTTAAGATGGATGTGTGGCCACACGAGGAAGGATCGAGTCCGGAATGATGATATACGAGATAGAGTTGGGGTAGCACCAATTGAGGAGAAGCTTGTCCAACATCGTCTGAGATGGTTTGGGCATATTCAGCGCAGGCCTCCAGAAGCTCCAGTGCATAGCGGACGGCTAAAGCGTGCGGAGAATGTCAAAAGAGGGCGGGGTAGACCGAATTTGACATGGGAAGAGTCCGTTAAGAGAGACCTGAAGGATTGGAGTATCACCAAAGAGCTAGCTATGGACAGGGGTACGTGGAAGCTTGCTATCCATATGCCAGAGTCATGGGTTGGTTGCGAGATCTTATGAATTTCACCTCTAGCCTACCTCAACTTGTTTGGGACTAAAGGCTTTGTTGTTGTTGTTGTTGGATTATTTTGTTGTTTCGGTTTTCCTTTTTTATCTTTTTTATTTTTCCTATCTTTTTGGTTTTCTTGGTTTTTTATTGACAAAAAATGACATAAATGCATTGTGCCACTTGACCCCATCAGAGGAGTTTGATGATAACTTTTGCAAAGATTACTTCCTTAACTCATGATTTCACTGTATATTTTGAGGAAAAAGATACCGGTCCAGCCACATTGCCACTGGGCCTCTTAGATGGGCTGGTAAAAGGCAGGCCTCCAGGACGAGGTAGAGGCCCAGCAAGGCCTACTCGCGAAGCTCCTAGGGTTTGGTTCACGCCGCTGAGTGCGCGGCGGCGCCGATCCGGTTTCCTCTCCCGCGAATTGCCTCTGTCCGATTCAAAATCGAAATTGTAACCTGGGACGGCGGGAAGGCGGTCACCTTTGCCGGGTTCAAATAGACAGAGAGAGGGCGCCAGAACCTGCCCCGATTTCATTCTCGTGTCGGCTTCAGCAGGGTATCATGGGGCTGATGGCGCTCAACCGGCTGATGTCCATGCGGCAGGATCGGCGCCACCGGAAAATCAAATCCCGTGGTAAGTCGGATCTTGCCCCTCCCTCCCGTCGCGTCGCCATAGTTGTTTTTTTGTGTAGATATACTAGTATTATGCAGAAAAGACTAGATTTTTATTCTTTCTGCTGTTTGGGATATAATCCTGTTGCATGTCTGTTCGAGTGCGTAGTCTTACTTTGATGGATATCAAGACATTTGTCTCTTTGAGTAACCGAGATCTCTTTTCTAACCCCAATTCGCACTGGCAAGTAACTGACTCACTGACCAAATAGTGACACGACATTACTGTTCGAGACGAGACACCCAGCGTACATTACATACTGATGAAACACTACTAGTTTGTTGTTTTCTTTATGTTAATGTCTGCACTTTTCATGACCATGGATGATGTGTCCTGTCCTAGGTATGTCGATTGCTTCAGCGGCTAAACGAAAGGGCTCGCCCGGTCGACAAGTTGATAACCCCCGAGGTCGCAAACGGAGAAGGTATTCAGTGCCGGATCTTCCAAAGGTACGCCAATACAATGCTGAGGATTCCTAGCCGAACAATGATATTCAGTGCCAGCCACTCTATTTCACAAATCATTGGAACTGTAGCTAGGCTAAATGTAAGCTGTGACAACATATTTTAATCAAGGACTTCATTCACTAATTTGTTGTTAAAAGTGTGAAAAACAAATAACCAGCTTCCTCCGAATGCTGGGCACAAGTATTTAAAACGTTACAACACACATGCCAGGCACGTTTGCTGTACAACCCACAGTTGTAAAAAGAACACTCAATGATTGAGATCATGTGACACATGGGCTTTGACGACAAGTGGTTTCGGGTGGATCAAATGCATCTTCCAATCACTGACCTCCCAGTTCTCGGTATTACTCAATGGTGTGCCCGGCTGTCAATTTGCCTGCTGTAGATCTGTACGACAGGGTGCCCCCCTGTTACCACTCGTATTTGTGCTAGCCGTAGAGGAGTACAATCTTAGCCATGCTAGCATGTGTTAGACAGGCTACACTCATGAAGGAGTTGCTATGCTGAGTCTATCAGTCTCAAGGTCAACTTTCAGAAATCAATTTTGGTACCCATAAACATTTTGGATCAGACTACCATGGAATTGGCTGCCATTTTCCAGTGGTCTGTTGGTACTACACCGTTCACATACCTGAGCCTTCCGATGGGGACGACGCGCCCCTCTTGCTGATTTGATGCTGTTGGTTGATCGCTGTCCTTGCTCTCCTATGGTAGCAAACTGGCGTTGCTCAATTCAGTCCTCACCTCCATTGCATTATACCCCATATGCACCATCAAGGTATCTCCCAAGTTGGTTGAACAATTTGATAAAATCAGGCGCCGATGTCATTGGAGCAAGAAATCTGAACAAGGGGGGAAGTCCAATTTGCTTGCTGCCTGTGATCTCGTGTGTTGCCCCAAAAATCATGGAGGCCTAGGAAATCTTGATATCAAGGTACAGAACATGGGGCTACTGCTCAAACAACTCCATTGCTTCTATAACAAGCATGGCATGCCATGGATCAACCTTATCTGGTCAACATACTGTGGTAATGATGCCTCTCACAGTTCTGACCCATGCGGGTTCTCCTGGTGGCGAGATGTGTTCCAGCTTAATGACATTTACCAGGGCTGAAAAATTACAGATTCTTCAAAAACCTGCTGGCTGACGGGGCCTTTGGATGGATCTGGAAATCCCAATGCACTATGAAGCTTAAGATTTTTGCCTGGCTCTTGCTTGCTGATCGCCTTAATACTAAAAAGATGCTTTAGAGAAGGCATTATAATGTTCGGAATGATGTTAATTGTGCACTTTGCACCCTTGCAGTCGAAGAAACAGTGGAGCACCTATATTTTCGTCTATTTAGCGTCGCTTGCTGAGCATTTGTCAGTATTTCCTGGTCTGCTGGTGGTGATAGACTTCGCCTTGTCCACTCCGGGCCGGGAGACAGGGGTGGTCCTGCCCTTTGTTCATGGAGATATTCGTCATGGCAGCTTGGAGTATTTGGAAAGAACAAATCACCATATCTCCCAAGGGATCGTTCCCTCCCATCGCTCCTGGATTGCAAGATTCAAGATTGAAGCGACTTCCTGCTGTTATCTCATAGGGCAAACCCTAGGCTAGGCCCTTTTATTTCTGCCTTTGCTAACTCTTTCACCTAGTTCAGTCCCCGCCCCCCCCCCCCCCCCCCCCCGCCCCTAAATGTAAATTTGTTTTGTCCACTAATCCATCCACCCCCTGGAGGAAAGCATAGACCAAGTTTTACCTCCTTGTGGTATAAATTATTTATTTACATAATTCTGACATCTCTTATGACTGTTAATCTAATAAAACAAGTTGTAGCAGCATAATGAATGTGGCTACCTTTCTGTCAATTACCAAAGTCATAAAAGATATCAGAATTATCTAAATAAACAATGTATATACCACAAGACGGTAAAACTTGCTCCATGCTTTTCTCGAGAGTCATCATATGTTTCATATCACTTTAATTGCCTGTTCCACGTTCTGAATAGATTGGTTCCGCATCCTGAATAGATTGGTTTGTCACCTCACTGAAACCTTGTATCTGATCCTTGCCTCAGAAAACAGTCCAGCCATGATCTCAATGGCAAGCAGGCACTTTCTAGCCTAACTAGCACAGTCTACAGATTATTTCTGAGTACTTGATTATTTATCTGAAGACAAATGGTCCTAATTGAAGGAACAAGCGATATTTCTTCCATGATCATGTAAGCCAAAGCTTTTGCCAATCTTAAGTCCAACTCTCCCTTCTTAAATTCACACGTCTCTATCTTTCAAATGTTCTTTCCTCCAACATTCTCTGAAGCCCTCTTGCTACCTTCTGTATGCTTCTTTGCACGATTCGCCTCCTGGCCAAACATTTACTGTCAGTTTCATTCTTGCTGCTTAAGTGACACAGTCTCTAGTTTGTCCTTTTCTGAATCACAAAATTAAAGCCAACAAGTTCAGCAATTTCGGTCAAAACTTAGTCACTGAAGAAAAGAAAATCAAGACAAGTTAAGAAGCCTACCTAGAGCTACTTTACATAGAATTCCTCTCATACTGTCTTAATGAGCCTAGAAGCATACAACTACGCACTTTCAGAGTTCCAGAACTGCAAGAACTGGCAAAGTTATCTGTTTTGATAAACTTGAGTGTAAGTGTGATATTTCACTGCATTGTTGAAGTTATTTTCTGGAACATGTTTCTTCACGGCAAAAAAAAAAAAATAGATGGTGTGCTTCTGCACATTTTATCCTACTTCCATATTTCCCACTAGAGCATTGGCTTCAGTGTTATGCCTTTTAGGAACAAGTAATACCGCTGTTTAGTGAATAAAACAGGCCACATTTTAGGAGGGCCACTAATGACACTGTCAAGAAAACCATTTCTTGATGTAATGCTTGATTTACCCACCACAATCGCATTCTGTTTTGCTATTTAACACTAATACAGCAGACGTTTCACAGAGCACCTGGTGCGTGATACTACTGCATATGGTCCTATTTCCCCCTGGTTAAAGGATCCACTTGCCTATACAATTCCAGTGTTAACTTTTCTCCTATTCTTGTGTTTGCAGGACATCTGGCATGATATACTGTCCCTGCTGCCACTGACTGATGCTGCTCGAGCTGGCTGTGTGTCTCAAACATTTCGGAGCTCCTGGAGATCCCATCCTAACCTCACCTTAAGTATGGAAACACTGCGCCTGGATGGACATACATGCAGAGAAGATAAACTGGGGCGGATTTTCACCAACAGAGTTGACCACATTATGAAAAAACACTCGGGCGGTGTGAAGACATTCAAGCTTCGCTACTGTGGTTCTTTTTTTGACAGCAGTTATCTCAACAGGTGGCTTGAGATTGCTGTTACTCCTGGGATTGAAGAAGTCATACTTTCAATGCCTGCAGGATGCAACACAGTTAATTACGACTTCCCATGCTCAGTTTTACTCAATGGGAGTGGAAACTCGATTCGACATCTTAACCTCGACCGTTGTGCTTTCCATCCCACAGCGGGACTTGGTTGCTTGACAAGGCTGCAACTGTATCAGGTGCACATTACGGGAGATGAGTTAGGACACCTTCTTTCCAACTCTCTTGCTATGGAAGAGCTGAATCTGAATCGTTGTGACAAGATCATCTGCCTCAAGATACCTTCCCTGCTACATCGGCTCAACTGCCTGACAGTGTTTCGTTGCACAGCTCTGGAAGTGATAGAGAATAAAGCTCCAAATGTTTGCGCTGTTCACATTGATGGCGCCCTAGAGAAACTTGCAGTTGGAGATTTATTGCGAGTGAAAGAACTACGAATGCTGCATGTCGATGAATCTAACCTTGTTCATTATGCTCGTTCCAAGCTTCCATTCATTATGCCAAATCTTGAGTTCCTCAGCGTACGTTCGGCTGAAGAGGTATATTCTCAAACTTCAGTTTTTCCTTTATTGTTTTGAAAGGATGGCTAGCAGTACATTTGATTGTCAGATGCAGGCACTATTCATATAGCAGTAGTCGTGTCATGGAATATGTTTAACCTTTTTTAGGGAAGAAGTATTTAACCTAGACCTATTCATCTATATGCAGATGTTCAGTACGCCACTCTTAGCTGTCAAACTCCTGTACCTTAAGAACCTGCAGATCTTTCTTGATGATGGACAGCTGGGGGGATTTTCGCCAGCCTATGATTATTTTTCTCTAGCTTATTTTCTGGATGCTTGTCCTGTCCTGGAGAACTTTATCTTGGGTGTAAGTCACTTCTCCTCTACTACTTATGTTCCTAAATGTAAGACGTTTTGGCAGTTTAATTTAAACTGCCAAAACGTCTTATATTTAGGAACCGAGGGTGTGCTTTCAACTATGATATCTAGTCTCTGCATGCTGTCGAACCATTTAACTCTAGCGTGTGTTGTGTTCCTATGGATGCAGGTATTACAGACTCGAGTAAAGCATGAATTGATTTCTGCTGGAGACTCAAGCATGAGACGGATACCAGGACATCAGTATCGCAACATGAAGAATGTCAGTATAATGGGCTTCTGCTCTGCAAAGAGCATGGTCGAACTAACCTGCCATATTCTTGAGAATGCAACTTCACTCGAGTGCCTTATGTTGGACACTGTATACGATAATCGGGAAGACACTGATGGATGTTGTGTCAAGGGATCTTCTGGTGAATGCCGCCCGATAGGCAGGAGTATGATCATGCACGCCCACAAAGGGCTATGGGCTATTGAAAAATATGTTGCGGAGAAAGTTCCATCCACAGCCAAGTTAAATGTTAAGAAGCTATGCAGCCGCTGCCATAAAATTAAATGAGTTGTGCAGCTGTGCAACCGTACCATCCTTTGTAGTAGTATTTGACTAATTTTTTCCTCATGTACCTTTGAGTCAACGAAACAATCTAGTGGTGCTGTACTGCTGTACAAGTACATGAGCTGTGTTCTGTCCAGGCTGTTCTGTGTAATGCACATCATTTGTCGGATTGTATAAAATCCAAGGAACTTTCGTGCCCTTGCCAGAGAGGTCAGGCCTACCTTGTTCTTTCATGATTTTGTTCTTACAACGGTGACCTACTTAGCTTGCATTCCTTGTAGAAACTAATGTCACTCGACCATCAATTCTTCTGCTGCCAACATAAATCTTGCGAAACTTATCACCGGGATTGTATAAAATCTGTAGGACAATTTGTTGCTAGCACCACAAGTGACATGTTGATTTACAACCTCTACATGAACGAGCATGCACAAAATACTTTTCTTCTCATTGAGACGGAAACTTGATAGGAAATGCATCAGTTTGTGTTCACTATAATGGCAAATTTAGCATCCATGAACTAGGAGCATCGACCGCCATGCAGCGACAGTCCTACTCAGGCACAACATTTTATGTTCCTTTTCAGTGAACCTACACACTCTGAACGCAGACAAGAATTTAACACAGACGGGTTGATGCAAGCACTTCAATCAGCTATAGTACTATAGAACAAATCATATTTGAACACATAATCAACAAAGCAAATATAGCATTTCAGCTTCAGAACGATTACACAGGAGCATTCCGACCACAGAAAATTAGAATCTACGGTAGACAAAGCAACTCAAGTTCCCCATCCTTTGGAGAATTGAGCCACGGAGAAAGGATCGGCTCATCAAGGGGCAAGTCACATGATTTGAGTCACACCAAAACAAAGAACAAAACGAAGCCACAGACTTCGTTTCGCTTCTGGTTGACACAGAGTTGGTGCACCAGGTTTAAGTGGAATACAAGTGATTCCTATAAAGAAAACAAAGAACAAACAAAATAAGTGCTCTTCAGACTGTTGATACAAAACTAGGTAGACAGAGCAAGAGCATGAATTGTGGAATTGACCAATTCGTATGAAAGAACCCAGGATTGTGCAAGTGCCGACAAAACAAAACATTTGAGAATGGGAGACACACGAACTAACACTTGGTAAACAACAGTATCAAGAACAAAAAGGACGAGATATCCAAGGATTGTGTATCCAGAAGATGCAAAAACTGCGACGATCGGAAGCTGTTCAATTTGGCTTCAGAAATTGCAGAATGGTAGCATGGACGCATAGCGACCAATAAGTCCCAAAAGATGGTATTGTTAACATGTTCTTCATCACCGGACAAATATGAACAAACACACAAACATCATTAGTCTCAAGCCTGGCTGGGCGAAAGCTCTTAGGCGGCAACTGTGAATGTTCAGAGAAACAAGCCTTTGTGATGCAGGAGCATATTGAACATACTATGTTTAGAGTGATGAAGCTCATTGAGAAACACAATGTTGACCAGGAAAAATAACAATGCCCAGACATCCAAGGAATTAGCAGCATCAGCTCTCAAGCCTGGCAATGCGAAAGCTGGTAGGCGGCAACTGTGAATGTTTTGAGAAACAAGTCTTAAATTTAGAATCATAGCCATACTTTTCCCAGTACCAAATCAACTGAAAATAATAGGCTCCATGGACTTTAAACTGGAATAGTCTTAGGTTCCTATCAATGCGTGAAAACTGATTCCTGGCCCAATAATTGATCCCCTGGTTGTTGCAGATCCTTGGTGAGGCTCGGGTGAGAGGAAGGTCACGAGAGAGAGAGGAGGAGAAGATTTCTCTGGAGAACTCTATCTGATTCATTCCCAGATGCAAGATGTATATACAGGTGCTTTTACAGTTTTCACCCTCTACAGTCCCACAATTACAAGTAAGTCCTACCAACACTCCCCCTCAAGATGGGGCAAAGATATCAATAAGCCCCATCTTGCTACAATTCTTAACAAAAGATACAACATTCAACCCCTTTGTCAATACATCTGCTAACTGATTTACAGACTTAACATAAGTAACTTGCAGAATCCCCACATCTAGTTTTTCTTTGATGAAATGTCTATCTATTTCTACATGCTTAGTTCTATCATGGTGAACTGGATTGTGGACAATGTTAACTGCAGCTTGATTGTCACAATATAGTTGGAGGGGTACACCACCAAGCAGATGAAGTTCTGTTAGTAGCATTTTTAACCACATTAACTCGCATAACCCAGATGCCATTGCTCTAAACTCAGCCTCAGCCGTAGACCTTGCAACTACACTCTGCTTCTTGCTCCTCCAACTAACTAGATTGCCACCAACAAACATACAATAACCTGATGTAGACCTTCTGTCATCTAAACACCCAGCCCAATCAGCATCGGTATATCCCTCAATATTCAGATGTCCATGAGCAGAAAACAGTACTCCTTTCCCAGGACAACCCTTAAGATATCTAAGGATTCTGTTTACTGCATCCATATGAATAGACCGTGGGTCATGCATATATCTACTCACCACACTTACGGCATATGCAATATCTGGTCTAGTGTGTGATAAGTATATAAGTCGCCCAACCAATCGTTGGTACTGTTGTTTATCCACAGAATCCCCAGAGTCAGCAATTATGCGATGATTAAGTTCAATTGGTGTGACTGCTGGTTTACAATTTAACATTCCAGTTTCATTGAGTAAATCTATCACATATTTCCTTTGTGAGAGATAAATACCTTGTACACCATATGCTACTTCGATCCCAAGGAAATAGTGAAGATAGCCCAGGTCTTTAACTTCAAATGACCTTGCCAGTGCCTTCTTCAACCAAGAGATCTCACCATCATCATTCCCTGTAATGACTATGTCATCAACATATACAATAAGCACAGTAACTCTATCATGATTATGCTTGTAAAATAAGGTATGATCAGCATTGCTTTGTTTAAATCCCATAGAACAAATCTCATTTCTAAATCGTCCAAACCATGCTCTAGGTGACTGTTTCAAACCATATAGAGATTTTTTCAGCCTACACACTTTTCCCTCTGTCTCTTGTGTACCAAACCCTGGGGGAATCTCCATATAAACCTCTTCATGCAGATCCCCATGAAGAAAAGCATTTTTAACATCCATTTGAAATAATTTCCACTTATTATTTGCAGCTATAGATATGAGAGCTCTAATGGTGTTCATTTTCGCCACTGGTGCAAAGGTCTCATCATAATCGACTCCATAAGTTTGACTATACCCCTTTGCCACTAATCTGGCTTTATACCTTTCTACCTGTCCCTCTGAATTTTGTTTCAAGGTAAATACCCACTTACAACCAACAACCCTTTTATTAGGAGGAAGAGTAGTGAGTACCCAAGTATTGTTCTTGTCAAGTGCTGTCATCTCCTCTATCATAGCTGCCCTCCATTTTGGGTTCGACTTTGCCTCCTGCCAGTCCCGTGGTAAGGGTCCTGCAGAATCCAGTGCTGCGATAAAGGATTTATAAGAAGGACCAACAGTGTCATAAGAGACATAGCTAGAGACATTGTATGGATCCAATTTAGAGGGCAACTTCCCAGCCTTAGACCGTGGCTGCTTTCTATGAGCTATTGGAACATCAAGGTCATCATATTGAGAAGAGATGTTACCACTGTCTGAGGAAGGTCTGGAGTCATCAGGTTGACTTTGAGTATCATCTTGTTGGTCAGCTTCCTGCTCTTGCTCATGTTGTTGTCCATAAGCCTCAGCTTCAGGTTCCAACACTTGCATTTGTTCCTGGGTATGTCGTTTTCGTGTATACACCTGCATCTCCCTTTCCTCGTTTGGTTTTGGCCATCGGGGTGCTGCATTTGATGAATCATACTGCTCCCCCTTTCTTTGTTCTTCTTCAGTTTCTGCACGGATTACCCCAATTATCATCCCTTTTGATGTTGTGTCATCATCTCCCTCTTCCTTGTCTCCCCCTGTCCCACAATCTGCATCTAACATGTTATCAGTAAACAAATCAGGAAACACATCAGTTAAGTCTGTTGGTTCCCCATAAAATGGTTCATGTTCTCTAAATACCACATCCATACTCACGAACATTCTTCTTTCCGAAGGACACCAACACTTGTAACCTTTTTGCTTACTAGAATACCCCACAAATATACACTTTAATGCCCTTGGATCTAGCTTACCAACTGAAGGCCTATAATCCTTCACAAAGCATGTACACCCAAATACTTTTGGTGGAACCACATATGTAGTGTCCCCGGTTAGACATTCAATTGGTGTCTTGTACCCAAGCACCCTGGATGGCATCCTGTTCATCAAGTAGGCCGCAGTCATGACTGCTTCACTCCACAAAAACTTTGGGACATTCATGGCAAACATCATACACCGAGCAATCTCTAGGAGATGCCTATTTTTCCTTTCTGCTAGTCCATTTTGTTCAGATGTACCCGGACAGGTAGTCTGATGGATAATTCCGTAACTTGATAGATATTCGTCAAGTTCTTTGTTCACATACTCGGTACCATTATCCGAACGTAGTACCTTCACACATGCACAATATTGGGTCCTAATCATATTATGAAAATCTCTAAAGCATTCAAATACATCACTCTTATGACGCAAAACATAGACCCAAGTAGTTCTAGTGCAACAGTCGATGAATGTAACAAAATAGTGATAACCATTTATCGATGTCACCCCACTGGGACCCCATACATCTGAGTGTATAGTTTGTAGAGGTACATCACTTCTATTATCAGATGACAAATAAGAGCTCCTAGTTTGCTTTCCGAACTGACAAGCATCACACATTAGTTGTTCCTTGCTAATTTTACAATAAAGATTAGGGTAGAGCTGACCCAGAGTAGCAAAAGATAGATGTCCCAAGCGACGATGTTGAAGTAGAAATTCTTCTAGGGGTGAGGAGGACACCGCAGCAGCCACAGTAGGGAATATCTTATTATCCAGGTAATATAACCCATCACGCATGCTCCCCGTCCCAAGCTTTCTTCCAGTCCCAAGTTCCTGAAATATGCACCAGGTAGGAAAGAATATAGCAGCACAATTCATCTCTTCAGTAATACAGCTGATCGACAAAAGGTTAATTGGAAATGCGGAGACATGCAAGACAGAAGAAAGTGACATATTTGGACTGCACTTGACCATTCCAGACCCCACAATCGCTTGAGTAGAACCATCAGCTAATTTTACACTTTCCCTTCTTAGATTAGAAATATAATTGTAAAAATCCTTATTAGATCCAGCCATATGTCTAGATGCACCAGAGTCAATTAACCATTGTGCCCCTGTTGTAAAATTATCACTACACCCCATAATAGAAGAGTTGTTACCAGCGAAGTTGGCTGATGAAGATGATGCATGTGTCTCCGAGGGCCGCAGATCACCAAGGCTCAAATTCTTTAGTTGACGCCATTTCTCTAACTCATCGGCGGTCATCTCGATGCTCACAGTCCTAGATGGTTCTTCAGCAACAGCAGAAGTGTGTGCCCTTCCTATTGACCGCATACCTCTTCCACGACCACCACCACGTCCATCAAGCCCGCGACCACGTTCTCTGCCATGCCAGTCCATGCCTCTACCACGACCTCCTCCTATTAGTTGTGGGCAGGCTGCCTTGAAGTGTCCTGGCTGGCCACATTCAAAGCACTTCTTCTCATGAGTATTTGCTCCTGGTCTTGGATAATTACCACTCTCGACAGCAAGGAGAGCTGAACGCCTTTGTGAGACACCTTGGGCCATGGGTCCTGTTGTCTCCAATTTCAACCGAGTTTCCTCGCTTATAATTGCAGCAATTGCTTGCTCTAGACTGGGCAACTTCCCACTACCATAAAGTGCTGCTCTCCTATTCTCGAACTTAGGATGAAGACCATTTAAGAAGTCCCTAACACGCCTTCTTTCAGTCCATTTACTATGTTTCTCAACACATTTCCCACATTCCATCTCAACTGGATCATAGTAATCAAGATCACTCCACAACCTTTTCAGTTCTGACACATATTCCACAACAGTCTTCTCACCCTGGCCTAGCTCCTGTAGTTCCTTTTGAATCCTACATGCCAACATCTCATTCCCTACACCTGAATATGTCCCCTTCAGGAGCCTCCAAATTTCTGAGGCCTCCTTGATCCTTTCAACTTGCTTTGCAATCTGAGATGATATTGAGCTTAAAAGCCAAGCTCTCACCAATGCATTTGTTGCTTTCCACTTCTGGGCCTCTTTCGAATTTTCCTCGATAGGCTTCTCCACTGTTCCCAGTATATACCCCTCAAGGTTCCTCGAGATCAGGATGGTCTCGGCATGCTCTGCCCAACTGGAACAATTTTCCGCACCCTCTAGCTTCACATGTGGCATTTGCAACGGGTGAATCTCTTCCTTGGCTTCAGTCTCTGGTCTTGAGTTTCCAGCCTGCTTGCTGATTGCATCAAAGAGTGCTCTGTATTTCTCATCCATAGACTGAAGCACAGCTGCAAGTTCCCCGGCTGTAACTGCCACAGGAGCATTTACATTTTCTCCCATCTTGCAAGTTCTTCAGGGTCACACTGCAGTACTGTACAGCCCTCAATCACCACCTCAAAGCGAGTAATCTCCCCTGTGAATCCCTGCAGCCTACCTTCTAGCTGCACCTCAACCTTGCACCCAAGAACCAACTCACCACTCTCACCTTCACCTGACTAAATCCTACTCAACCCCTCAACAACGGCTGTACTACACCTCCTGGGTACCACTCACCTCTGTCTCCAGTCCCTTGGCTATTTGCCTTGCTCGCAGCTGGCTCCCCTGGTCCACTACAGCCGCCGCCGGCCCCCTGCTACACTGCAGCAGCAGCCGGTCCCCTTCTCCACCGCAGCCAAGCACACAATCAGGCAGCCCCGATTTGACTCTCTGTCGCACCAAATCGGGCCCCAGAACCTCTGCCTTTACCTCCCAACACTCAGTGCCGTCAATCTGAGCGATTCTGGAGCGAATCCCCGACCTGCTCTGATGCCATGTTGCAGATCCTTGGTGAGGCTCGGGTGAGAGGAAGGTCACGAGAGAGAGAGGAGGAGAAGATTTCTCTGGAGAACTCTATCTGATTCATTCCCAGATGCAAGATGTATATACAGGTGCTTTTACAGTTTTCACCCTCTACAGTCCCACAATTACAAGTAAGTCCTACCAACACTGGTCAATGCTTGTAGCTACCAGAGAAGGACCATTAGGCCCAAGTTAGCAGGCTAAGTCATAAAGAATCCATCAAGGACCGACTTAGAATCACGTACACTCTATGAAAGTACTAAAATGCTGTTTGTGTGTTATAGAACAATGCTTTTCAGCTTTTACAACCTCAGAAAGCCACATAAAATTTCATCACTTCAAAATCTGGCACAACATGTAGCTAATAATCACCCGGTACTCCATAGATAGCGCAAACATATGCAGTGAACACAATGTGCATCATCAGGAAATAGATAACTTCCCATTCACAGGAATAACATGTCCCAAGACTGTTTCAAGGTTCCATCAACTGATACTGGGTTAAAACATAACATGAAATAAACAATAAAAAGAGAAGAGATGTTCCTTGAACATGGCAGAAAAGGCAAAAGCACAATGCGGCAAAGAATGGAGAAGGGATCCATTGCTACCTAGTGGCAATTATAGTTATTTTGTTCAATTCTGCCAGCACTCTACTCAAGGCTTTCAGAAGAGGGAGCTTATTTCTCGTTGTGTTGAATGGAAGCTTCGGTCCAGATAGGCAATCAAAGTAATTTGCAATGGTAAGATCATCGACAGATATAAAAACTAGAGCAAAGCAATTCAACTGGAAGATATGAAATGTACAGTAAAATGAGCGCAAGCACATTAGTTCAAAATTTATTTACTTCATTTACATCAGAGAGCCAACGATTACCTATTACCATACCCAATCAAGAACAAATATAAAATCATTTACATCAGAGAGAGCCAACAACAATTTATCGCTAGCACAAATGCTAAGTAATGACTAATATAGACAAAATCTCAATCGATTGAGGGACTACAGACAAACCACATTGCATTTGTGTTGCATTATTCGTCAAGACCAACTCAGATGATCAAATCATCAAAACAAATCACAGACAAAAAGAGAATACAGTACTAAACAGCATCACATTGCCAACAGGTTGCAGCAGAGCAACATTCCTCATATATTAATATATAGCTTCGGTACACAGGTAGCAATACTGATAGCAAATACGGACATCCAGAATATAGAATACTGCTAATAACGGGTACGGGGACTGATTACAGAAATTCTGGATTGAACTGGGAACAAGAAACAAAGGTAGCAGTGCTCCTGGCGAAATTTCTAGCTACATAGTATGCTATAGTAGTTACGATTCCTTCACACTGATATCTACTATCATCTTGATTTCCTCCACCCACACTTACTTTCCGGTCTTCACGCGGCCGAACAGAGCCCGGCGGTTGCGGAAGAGGGTCATGTCGAAGAGGAGGGAGCGCATGATCTTGGCGAGGGCGGTGTTGAACTCCTGGGCGTAGAACAGCTTGAGCGCGAGGGAGCGCATGCGCTGTGCGAGCCCGCGGACGATGGAGACGAACGCCTTCTTCTTGTTCTCCTTCTTGCCCTTGCGCCCCTTGCCGCGGCGCCCCTTGCCCTTGCGCCCCTTGCCGCGGCGCCCCTTGCCCTTGCGGTTGTTGCGCTTGAGCGGCGTCCCGAAGAAGCGAAGAAGGGGAAGAAGGCCGAACTGACGGCGTGCACGGTGACGACGACGAGCGCGGTACTGGAGCTTGCATTCCCCATCCACAGGTACTTGCAGGGCCACCAGCCCGTCGTAGGCCCCCAGGAGCTCGTGGACGCGCGCCTTTGAGATGACACGGGTGTTGGGCGCGGCCTTGACGATCTTGCCCGCGGCGACGATGTACTTGCTGAAGATGGTGTTGATGTCGGAGAGGTGGTAGAGGATCTCGTCGTATTCGATGACGCAGCAACCATCCCGCAGCGCCTGAAGTGCCCGGATCATCTCCGGCACCTGCTTGATCGAGTCGACGGACTTGACGACCACCCGGACCTCCTGCCCGGCGACGTACTTGGCGGCGAGCCGGCGCGCTCCAGCGACCGACCAGATCGGTACCTCCACGGTAGCCATTTTTTTGAATTGGGGATAGCCGTTGGAATGCTGTGGGAGCTGAACGCCACACGGGTTTTATAGCCGGCGGCGACCGGGCCGAAGGAGGAGGGAACTGGATGATGGGAGCGATCCGCGTGATCGCCCCTCATTGGCTGTCCGCGGGCCACCAAACGATCGTCGGATCAGCGCTCAACGCACCCGATCAAACCGCGAAAACACACTCCGCTGCTAAACAGGACACGCGGCAACGCGGGAGGCGGGAGGCGGGTTGGCGGGAAGTACGTTTCCCATTTGCGCGGGTGATCCGCACACACAGCCAAAGTTTTCACGCTTTTCTTTTTTCGTTTAATTTCTTTTTACTTGCAGCCCTCTACCTACTTCTTTCCTATATGACCCTGTTCTATTATTGTTTCTATTTTCTTCTCTTTTTTGTTTTATTGTTTTTCTGGGGGGTAAATACATGGCTGTATATTACGATTTCTTCACATATATTACTCGCTCCGGTTCGAATTACTTGTCACGACGACCATTTTTCAGAAAAAGAAAAAACTTGATCTATGATTGACACAACCCGCGACCCCCTCCGCTTGCCTGCTCCCATCCCCTCGAGCAAGCCACCGCGCAGCTCGCCCGCGCCTCCTTGACTAACCCATATGCAACTCGCCCGATCACTCCTCGGGAAAAAAGACTTTCCCCTATATGGGGACGAGGGCAGCGACGAGCGTGGCTGTCCAACGAGGCGATCACTGGCTGTAGAAGTAAGCTGCCCCTTCCTAACTTATTCTAGAAGGCCAACCTAAATTTTCATTTAAGAAGCCTACCTAATTAAGGGTCAGCTAGTAGACTTCTAGCCATGTCGGCTTCCGAGAATATGGACCGGCCGAGGACCCCCAAAACAACCAACCAATGGGCCACAATTGTCTGGCCTAGGAGAATCAAGATGGAATCTTCCGAAGGCCGGGCGCGTACTCTAAGACTTTGAGACAATCTTTGGCACATTTATCCTTAGATGTAACCGACCTATCTGTAACCCTAGGCACCCCCAATATCTATATACACCGAGAGGTGAGGGCCATAGGCGCCAACCCACACACACACACAATCTCGTGATAGATCAACCTGCATCATGTACCCCTCAATCAATACAATCGGGGAAGGACATAGGGTGTTACTTATTCGAGAGAGCCCGAACTTGGGTAAAACCCGTGTCTCTATTGAAGAAAATATGCCCTAGAGGCAATAATAAAGTTGTTACTTTATATTTCCTTATATCATGATAAATATTTATTATTCATTATAGAATTGTATTAACCGGAAACTTGATACATGTGTGGATACATAGACAAAACACAATGTCCCTAGTAAGCCTCTACTAGACTAGCTCGTTAATCAAAGATGGTTAAGTTTCCTATCCATAGACATGTGTTGTCATTTGATGAACGAGATCACATCATTAGGAGAATGATGTGATGGACATGACCCATCCGTTAGCTTAGCATATTGATCATTCAGTTTTGTTGCTATTGCTTTCTTCATGACTTATACATGTTCCTATGACTATGAGATTATGCAACTCCCGGATACCGGAGGAATACCTTGTGTGCTATCAAACGTCACAACGTAACTGGATGATTATAAAGATGCTCTACAGGTATCTCCGAAGGTGTTTGTTGGGTTGGCATAGATTGAGATTAGAATTTGTCACTTCGAGTATCGAAGAGGTATCTCTAGGCCCTCTTGGTAATACACATCATAATAAGCCTTGCAAGCAATGTTACTAATGAGTTAGTTGCGGGATGATGTATTACGGAATGAGTAAAGAGACTTGCCGGTAACGAGATTGAACTAGGTATGAAGATACCCACGATCGAATCTCGGGCAAATAACATACCGATGACAAAGGGAATAACGTATGTTGTCATTACGGTTCGACCGATAAAAGATCTTCGTAGAATATGTAGGAACCAATATGAGCATCCAAGCTCCGCTATTGTTTATTTACCGGAGAGGTGTCTTGGTAATGTCTACATAGTTCTCGAACCCATAGGGTCCGCGCGCTTAACGTTCGATGACGATTTTGTATTATATGATTTATGTGATTTGGTGACCGAATGTTGTTCGGAGTCTTGGATCAGATCACGGACGTGACGAGGAGTCTCGAAATGGTCGAGAGGTAAAGATTGATATATAGGACGATAGTATTCGGACACCGGAAATGTTCCGGGGGTACCGAGTATGTATCGGGTCACCGGAAGGGGTTCCGGGCACCCCATCGGCAACTATATGGGCCTAATGGGCCAAGAGAGGGACAAACCAGCCCCTAAGGGGCTAGTGCGCCCCCATGTAAGCCGAAATAGGAGGAGAAATAAAAAGGGGAAGGGAGAAGAAAAGGGGAGGATTCAACCTCCCCCTTCCTTCCTTCCCCCTCTCTTTCCTTTCCCCTCCGATGAATAAGGAAGGGGGGGGGGCGAATTGGGGAGGAACCCCAAGTAGGATTCGGCCTACTTGGGGCGCCCCCTTGGCTGCTCCCTCTCCCTCCCACCTATATATATAGGGGGAGGCGCCTAGAAGACACACCAACATCTGTTAGCCGTGTGCAGGGCCTCCCTCCATAGATTACACCCTCGGTCATATCTTCATAGTGCTTAGGAGAAGCCCTGCACTGATCACTTCATCATCACCATCACCATGCCGTCGTGCTGATGGAACTCTCCCTCGACACTTTGTTGGATCAAGAGTTCGAAGGACGTCATCGAGCTGAAAGTGTGCAGAACTCGGAGGTGCCATACGTTCGGTGCTTGATCGGTCGGAATGAGAAGAAGTTCGACTACATCAACCCCGTTGTCAAACGCTTCCACTTTCGGTCTACGAGGGTACATAGACACACTCTCCCCCTCTCGTTGCTATGCATCTCCTAGATAGATCTTGTGTGAGCGTAGGAATATTTTTGAAATTGCATGCGACGTTTCCCAACATCTATTACCATCGTACCAAGGCTACTAGCTTGGGACTCCTACTCGAGATCTGCTGGATCTAATTCCATCATTGGTGATCCATGCAGGTTCCTGCTGCTTCTTGAGCTTGCGTTGATTTTTCCCTTGAAGAGGAAAGGGTGATGCAGCAAAGTAGAGGTAAGTATTTCACTCAGTTAAGAACCTAGGTATCAATCCAGTAGCAGGCACAAGCAAGTCTCCAATCTATGCACTTGCACAAACTAACAAACATTTGTACACAACGCGAAAAAGGGGTTGTCAATCCCTTCACGGTCACGAACAAGAGTGAGATCTAATAGAGATAGGTATAAAAGGTAAATAAAAGGGCAAACTAAAGTAAATATAAATAAATTGCAGCAAGGTATTTTTGGGTTTTTGGGTTTATAGATCTGAAAATATATGACGGAAAATAGACCCGGGGGCCATAAGTTTCACTAGAGGCTTCTCTCTTCAAAGAAAACATACGGTGGGTGAACAAATTACTGTCGAGCAATTGATAGAAAAGTGCAAAGTTATGATGATATCTAAGGTAATGATCACGAATATAGGCATCACGTCTATGTCAAGTAGACTGAAACGATTCTACATCTACTACTATCACTCCACACATCACCGCTATCCAGCATGCATCTAGAGTATTAAGTTCATAAGAACGGAGTAACGCCTTAAGTAAGATGACATGATGCAGAGGGATAAACTCAAGCAATATGATGAAAACCCCATCTTTTTACCCTTGATGGAAACAATGCAATACGTGCCTCGCTACCCCTACTATGTCACCGGGTGAGGACACCGCAAGATTGAACCCAAAACTAAGCACCTCTCCCATTGCAAGAAAAACCAATCTAGTTGGCCAAACCAAACCAATAATTCGAAGAGAAATACAAAGATATTTAATTATTCATAAAAGAGTTCAGAGAATACTCAAATAATATTCATAGATAATCTGATCATAAATCCATAATTCATCAGATCTCGACAAACACACCACAAAAGAATATTACATCGGATAGAACTCCAAGAACATCGAGGAGAACATTGTATTGAAGATCAAAGAGAGAGAAGAAGCTATCTATCTACTAGCTATGGACCCATAGGTATGTGGTAAACTACCCACGCTTCATCGGAAGGGAAACAAGGTTAATGTAGAGGCCCTCCGTGATCGAATCCCCCTCAGGCAGGGTGGCGGAAAAGGCCCCAAGATGGGATCTCACGGGAACAGAGGCTTGCAGCGGTAGAGAAGTACTTTGGTGGATGATGTTACAGGAATATTTCTGAATTTATAGTGCAAAGATTAGGGTTGGAGGACTCCAAAGGGGCCCACAAGCCTTTAGGGTGCCCCCTAGGGTGCGCTAGTAGGCTTGTGGCCTCCTCGGGAACCTTCTGGCCCCTCTCCAAGTCCTATTGGTGTCTTATGGTCCAAGAAAAATCATCGCCGAAGTTTATTCCGTTTGGACTCC
Source organism: Triticum monococcum (assembly GCA_034509565.1). Lineage (NCBI taxonomy): Eukaryota > Viridiplantae > Streptophyta > Magnoliopsida > Poales > Poaceae > Triticum > Triticum monococcum. The sequence continues at coordinate 495,821,582 of CM067845.1, read as the reverse complement.
AGTTGGTATTCCTTCCCTGTAAAACTCAAAAACAAGGAAAAAACAGAAACTGGCACTAGGCTCTAGTTTAATAGGTAAGTCCCAAAAATAATATAAAATAGCATATTATTGCACATAAAACATCCAAAACAGATAATATAATAGCATGGAACAATAAAAAATTATAGATACATTGGAGACGTACCAAGCATCCCCAAGCTTAATTCCTACTTGTCTTCGAGTAGGTAAATGACAAAAACAAATTTTTGATGTGGAATGCTACCTAACATATTTATCCATGTAATCTTCTGTATTGTGGCATGAATATTCAGATCTATAAGATTCAAAACAAAAGTTTAATTTTGACATAAAAGCAATAATACTTCAAGCATACTAATAAAGCAATCACGTCCTCTCGAAATAACATGGCAAAAGAAAGTTATCCCTACAAAATCATATAGTCTTGCTATGCTCCATCTTCATCAGACAAAGTATTTTATCATGCACAACCCCGATGACAAGCCAAGCAATTGTTTCATACTTTTGGTGTTCTCAAACTTCTTCAATTTTCACGCAATACATGAGCGTGAGCCATGGATATAGCTGTTGGGAAACGTTGCATGGAAAACAAAAAAAATTCTACGCACACGCAAGATCTATCAAGGAGATGTATAGCAACGAGAGGGGGAGAGTGTGTCTATGTACCCTCGTAGACCGTAAGTGGAAGCATTTCACAACGCGGTTGATGTAGTCGAACTTTCTTCGCGCTCCAACCGATCTAGTACCCAATGTACGACACCTCCGTGTTCTGCACACGTTCAGCTCGGTGACGTCCTCCGCCTTCTTGATCCAGCAAGACGGCGAGGTAGTAGATGAGTTTTGGTAGCACGACGGTGTGGTGACGATGATGGTGAAGTGATCTCTGCAGGGCTTCGCCTAAGCACTACGAAAATATGACGGGGGTGTAAACGGTGGAGGGGGGCGCCGCACATGGCTAGGCAATTGTCTGTTGCCTGCTAGGCGACCCCCTCCCACATATATATAGGTGGGAGGGAGGGAGGAGCAGCCAAAGGAGGTGCCCAAGTAGGAGGAATCCTACTTGGGATCCCTCCCAAGCCGCGCCCCCTTTCCTTATTTGGAGTGCGGGGAAAGGCAGGGGAGAGTGGCGCCCCCCCCATTCCTTTCTCCCATGGGAGGAAAGGCAGGAGGGGCTGGCTGATACATCTCTGTCGTATCTATAATTTTTGATTCTTTCATGCCAATATTATAGAACCTTCACATAGTTTTGGCAACTTTTTATATGATTGATTGGACTAACCTATTGATCCAGTGCCCAGTGCCAGTTCCGGTTTGTTGCATGTTTTTTGTTTTGCAGAAAATCCATATCAAACGAAGTCCAAACGCAATAAAATTTTATGGAGAATTATGTTGGAATATATATGATTTTTTGGACTCGGAATCAACACAAACGGGGGCCCACAGTGCCCACAAGACACCAGGGTGCGCCCTAGAAGCCAGGCGCGTGGTGGTGGGTTGTGCTCACCTTGTACATCGATTGGGGCTCTACTTCGGGCGTGATGACCCACAAGTATAAGGGATCTATCGTAGTCCTTTCGATAAGTAAGAGTGTTGAACCCAACGAGGAGCAGAAGGAAATGACAAGCAGTTTTCAGTAAGGTATTCTCTGCAAGCACTGAAATTATCGGTAACAGATAGTTTTATGATAAGGTAATTCGTAACAGGTAACAAGTAAAAAAAGTAAACAAGGTGCAGCAAGGTGGCCCAATACTTTTTGTAGCAAAGGACAAGCCTGGACAAACTCTTATATAAAGGAAAGCACTCCCGAGGACACATGGGAATTATCGGCAAGCTAGTTTTCATCATGCTCAGATGATTCACGTTCGTTACTTTGATAATTTGATATGTGGGTGGACCGGTGCTTGGGTACTGCCCTTCCTTGGACAAGCATCCCACTTATGATTAACCCCTCTTGCAAGTATCTGCAACTACGAAAGAAGAATTAAGGTAAACCTAACCATAGCATGAAACATGTGGATCCAAATCAGCCCCTTACGAAGCAACACAAAAACTAGGGTTTACGCTTCTTTCGCTCTAGCAACCCATCATCTACTTATTACTTCCCAATACCTTCCCCTAGGCCCAAACAATGGTGAAGTGTCATGTAGTCGACGTTCACATAACACCACTAGAGGAAAGACAACATACATCTCATCAAAATATCGAACGAATACCAAATTCACATGACTACTTATAACAAGACTTCTCCCATGTCCTCAGGAACAAATGTAACTACTCACAAATCATATTCATGTTCATAATCAGAGGGGTATTAATGTGCATAAAGGATCTGAACATATAATCTTCCACCGAATAAACCAACTAGCATCAACTACAAGGAGTAATCAACACTACTAGCAACCCACATGTACCAATCTGAGGTTTGGAGACAAAGATCGGATATAAGAGATGAACTAGGGTTTGGGAGGAGATGGTGCTGGTGAAGATGTTGATGGAGATTGATCCCCTCCCGATGAGAGAATTGATGGTGATGACGATGGTGATGATTTCCCCCTCCCAGAGGGATGTTTCCCCGGCAGAACAGCTCCGCCAGAGCCCTAGATTGGTTCCGCCTCGAGATGGCGGCGCTTCGTCCTGAAAGCTTCCTTCATATTTTTTCCAGGGCAAAAGACACCTTATATCAGAAGATGGGCATCGGGGGGCTTCCAGGTGGCCCACGAGGCAGGGGCGCGCCCTCCACACTCGTGGACAGTGGGTGGCCCCCCTCTGGTGCTTTCTTCGCCCAATATTTTTAATATATTCCAAAACTGACAGTCATGGAGTTTTAGGACTTTTGGAGTTGTGCAGAATAGGTCTCTAATATTTGCTCCTTTTCCAGCCCAGAATTCCACCTGTCGGCATTCTCCCTCTTCATGTAAACCTTGTAAAATAAGAGAGAAAAGGCACAAGTATTGTAACATAATGTGTAATAACAGCCCATAATGCAATAAATATCAATATAAAAGCATGATGCAAAATGGACGTATCAGGGCGCGAGGAAGCTTATATCCGGAAAAAAATCATGTTAAAATCTCAGTGCAATCGGAGTTAATTACGGATCTCCGGGAATATAAGAAACGGTTTTCGGCCAGATCTGGGGAACACGAAACAGAAGAGAACAGAGAGGGAGATCCAATCTCGGAGGGGCTCTCGCCCCTCCGCCGCCATGGAGGCCATGGACCAGAGGGGGAACCCTCCTCCCATCTAGGGGGGAGGCCAAGGAAGAAGAAGGAGGAGGGGGGCTCTCTCCCCTCTCTCCCGGTGGCGCCAGAGTGCCGTCGGGGCAAGGATCGTGACGGTGATATACATCAACAATCTTGCTACCGTCAACACCAACTCTCTCCCCCTCTATGCAGAAGTGTAACACCCCTTCTCTCCGCTGTAATCTCTACTTAAACATGGTGCTCAACTCCATATATTATTTCCCAATGATCTATGGTTATCCTATGATGTTTGAGTAGATCTGTTTTGTCCTATGGGTTAATCATGATCTTGGTTGGTATTATTGTATATTTTATTTATGGTGTTGTCCTATGGTGCCCTCTATCTCGCGCGAACGTGAGGGGCCCCTGTTGTAGGTGTTGCAATATGTTCATGATTTGCTTATGGTGGGTTGCGAGAGTGATAGAAGCTTAAACCCGAGTAAGTGGGTTGTTGCGTATGGGATAAAGATGACTTGATACTTAATGCTATGGTTGGGTTTCACGACCTTAATGATCTCTATTAGTTGCGGATGCTTGCTAGGGGTCCAATCATAAGTGCATATGATCCAAGTAGAGAAAGTATGTTAGCTCATGCCTCTCCCTCATATAAAATTACAAGAATGATTACCGGTACTTGTTATCTATTACCTAGGAACAAATGACTTTCTTGTTGAAAAAAGCTATCTACTTTTATTACCTTGCAATTTATTCGTAGTTTTATTCTCGCAAAGTACTCGTAGTTTTGTTCTTGCAAAATAGTTTCATACTTGTTTTAGGTAAAGTAATCGTTAAGTGTGCGTAGAGTTGTATCGGTGGTCGATAGAACTTGAGGGAATAATATTTGTTCTTCCTTTAGCTCCTCGTTGGGTTCGACACTCTTATTTATCGAAAAAGGTTACAAACGACCCCCCTATACTTGTGGGTTATCAAGACCTTTTTCTGGCGTCCTTGCCGGGGAGCAATAGCGTGGGGTGAATATTCTCGTGTGTGATTGTTTGCTTTATCACTAAGTAATTTTTATTTTTTGTTCTAAGTTGTTCTCTATCTTTAGTTATGGATATGGAACACGAAACACCAAAAAAATTAGTGGGACTTGCTACTCATGGAGATGGGGAACCTCCTAAAACCCTCGATGCTCGTTATGTGAAAAATATTATGCACTACTTTGATAATCCTGAGAAAACCCCGTTCAACTTGGATCAACGTGAATACTTTGGGGATTATCGCTTGACACAAAAAGAGAAACTATTATGGGATCAAATTGATATTTTGCATTGGTATGCTTGGAATTTATGCTAGAGATATGATTATACTTGTTTCTCTAGGATGAACGCTCCACATCTCCCCCTTTCATGCAAATTTAATGATAACGAAACCTTGTCTTCTTATGCTAATGGTGTTGGGGAACGTTGCAGAAAACAAAAATTTTCCTACGGTTTCACCAAGATCCATCTATGAGTTCATCTAGCAACGAGTGATCGGATGCATCTACATACCTTTGTAGATCGCGAGCGGAAGCGTTCAAAGAATGGGGATGAAGGAGTCGTACTCGACGTGATCCAAATCACCGGAGATCCTAGCGCCGAACGGACGGCACCTCCGCGTTCAACACACGTACGGTCAGCGTGACGTCTCCTTCTTCTTGATCCAGCAAGGGGGAAGGAGAGGTTGAGGAAGATGGCTCCAGCAGCAGCACGACGGCGTGGTGGTGATGGAGCTGCAGTACTCCGGCAGGGCTTCGCCAAGCTCAATGGAGGAGGAGGAGGTGTTGGAGAGGGAGAGGGAAGCACCAAAGGCAAAGGTAAGAGGTCCTACATCCCCCCCACTATATATAGGGGGCCTAGGGGGGGGGGGGGCGGCCCTAGGAGATGCAATCTCCTAGGGGGCGGCGGCCAAGGGGTGGGGGGCTTGCCCCCCAAGCAAGGCCCCCCCCTTTAGGGTTTCCCCACCCTAGGCGCATGGGCCCTAGGGGAAGTGGCGCCCCAGCCCACTTTGGGCTGGATCCCTTCCCACTTCAGCCCATGGGGCCCTCCGGGATAGGTGGCCCCATCCGGTGGACCCCCGGGACCCTTCCGATGGTCCCGGTACAATACCGGTGACCCCGAAACTTGTCCCGATGGCCGAAACAGCACTTCCTATATATAATTCTTTACCTCCGAACCATTCCGGAACTCCTCGTGATGTCCGGGATCTCATCCGGGACTCCGAACAACATTCGGGTTACTACATATACATATCCCTACAACCCTAGCGTTACCGAACCTTAAGTGTGTAGACCCTACGGGTTCGGGAGACATGTAGACATGACTGAGATTGCTCTCCGGTCAATAACCAACAACGGGATCTGGATACCCATGTTGGCTCCCACATGATCCTCGATGATCTCATCGGATGAACCACGATGTCGAGGATTCAAGCAACCCCGTATACAATTCCCTTTGTCAATCGGTATGTTACTTGCCCGAGATTCGATCGTCGGTATCCCAATACCTTGTTCAATCTCGTTACCGGCAAGTCACTTTACTCGTACTGTAATGCATGATCCCGTGACCAGACACTTGGTCACTTTGAGCTCATAATGATGATGCATTACCGAGTGGGCCCAGTGATACCTCTCCGTCATACGGAGTGACAAATCCCAGTCTTGATCCGAGTCAACCCAACAGACACTTTCGGAGATACCCGTAGTATACCTTTATAGTCACCCAGTTACGTTGTGACGTTTGGTACACCCAAAGCACTCCTACGGTATCCGGGAGTTACACGATCTCATGGTCTAAGGAAAGGATACTTGACATTGGAAAAACTCTAGCAAACGAACTATACGATCTTATGCTATGTTTAGGATTGGGTCTTTTCCATCACATCATTCTCCTAATGATGTGATCTCGTTATCAATGACATCCAATGTCCATAGTCAGGAAACCATGACTATCTGTTGATCAACGAGCTAGTCAACTAGAGGCTTACTAGGGACATGTTGGTGTCTATTATTCACACATGTATTACGATTTCCGGATAACACAATTATAGCATGAATAAAGACAATTATCATGAACAAGGAAATATAATAATAATGCTTTTATTATTGCCTCTAGGGCATATTTCCAACAGTCTCCCACTTGCACTAGAGTCAATAATCTAGTTACATTGTGATGAATCGAACACCCATGGAATTCTGGTGTTGATCATGTTTTGCTCTAGGGAGAGGTTTAGTCAACGGATCTGCTACATTCAGGTCCGTATGTACTTTACAAATATATATGTCTCCATCTTGAACATTTTCACGAATGGAGTTGAAGCGACGCTTGATGTGCCTGGTCTTCTTGTGAAACCTGGGCTCCTTGGCAAGTGCAATAGCTCCAGTGTTGTCACAGAAGAGTTTGATTGGCCCCGACGCATTGGGTATGACTCCTAGGTCGGTGATGAACTCCTTCACCCAAATTGCTTCATGCGCTGCCTGCGAGGCTGCCATGTACTCCGCTTCACATGTAGATCTCGCCACGACGCTCTGCTTGCAACTGCACCAGCTTACTGCCCCACCATTCAAAATATACACATATCCGGTTTGTGACTTTGAGTCATCCAGATCTGTGTCGAAGCTAGCGTCGACGTAACCCTTTACGACGAGCTCTTCGTCACCTCCATAAATGAGAAACATTTCCTTGGTCCTTTTCAGGTACTTCAGGATATTCTTGACCGCTGTCCAGTGTTCCTTGCCGGGATTACTTTGGTACCTTCCTACCAAACTTACGGAAAGGTTTACATCAGGTCTGGTACACAGCATGGCATACATAATAGAACCTATGGCTGAGGCATAGGGGATGACACTCATCTCTTCTATATCTTCTGCCGTGGTCGGACATTGAGCTGAGCTCAATTTCACACCTTGTAACACAGGCAAGAACCCCTTCTTAGACTGATCCATATTGAATTTCTTCAATATCTTATCAAGGTATGTGCTTTGCGAAAGACCTATGAGGCGTCTTGATCTATCTCTATAGATCTTGATGCCTAATATATATGCAGCTTCTCCAAGGTCCTTCATTGAAAAACTCTTATTCAAGTAGGCCTTAATGCTGTCCAAGAGTTCTATATCATTTCCCATCAAAAGTATGTCATCTACATATAATATGAGAAATGCTACAGAGCTCCCACTCACTTTCTTGTAAACACATGCTTCTCCATAAGTCTGCGTAAACCCAAATGCTTTGATCATCTCATCAAAGCGAATGTTCCAACTCCGAGATGCTTGCACCAGCCCATAAATCGAGCGTTGGAGCTTGCACACCTTGTCAGCATTCTTAGGATCGACAAAACCTTCTGGCTGCATCATATACAATTCTTCCTTAAGGAAACCATTAAGGAATGCCGTTTTGACATCCATTTGCCATATCTCATAATCATAGAATGCGGCAATTGCTAACATGATTCGGATGGACTTTAGCTTCGCTACTGGTGAGAAAGTCTCATCATAGTCAACCCCTTGAACTTGTCGATAACCCTTAGCGACAAGCCGATCTTTATAGATGGTCACATTACCATCCGCGTCTGTCTTCTTCTTGATCCATTTATTTTCTATGGCTCGCCGCTCAACAGGCAAGTCAGTCAAAGTCCATACTTCGTTTTCATAGATGGATCCTATCTCGGATTTCATGGCTTCTAGCCATTTGTCGGAATCCGGGCCCGCCATCGCTTCTTCATAGTTCGAAGGTTCATCATTGTCTAACAACATGATTTCCAAGACAGGGTTGCCGTACCACTCTGGTGCAGAACGTGTCCTTGTGGACCTACGAAGTTCAGTAGCAACTTGATCTGAAGTTTCATGATCATCATCATTAACTTCCTCTCTAGTCAGTGCAGGCACCTCAGGAACATTTTCTTGAGTTGCACCATTTTCCGGTTCAAGAGGTAATACTTCATCAAGTTCTACTTTCCTCCCACTTACTTCTTTCGAGAGAAACTCTTTCTCTAGAAAGGATCCATTCTTGGCAACAAAGATCTTTCCTTCGGATCTGAGGTAGAAGGTATACCCAATAGTTTCTTTAGGGTATCCTATGAAGACGCATTTTTCCGACTTGGGTTCGAGCTTTTCAGGTTGAAGTTTCTTGACATAAGCATCGCATCCCCAAACTTTTAGAAACGACAGCTTAGGTTTCTTCCCAAACCATAATTCATACGGTGTCGTCTCAACGGATTTCGACGGAGCCCTATTTAAAGTGAATGCGGCAGTCTCTAAAGCATAGCCCCAAAAAGATAGCGGTAAATCGGTAAGAGACATCATAGATCGCACCATATCTAACAGAGTGCGATTACGACGTTCGGACACACCATTACGCTGAGGTGTTCCAGGCGGCGTGAGTTGTGAAACTATTCCACATTTTCTTAAGTGTGTGCCAAATTCGTGACTCAAGTATTCTCCTCCACGATCTGATCGTAGGAACTTGATTTTTCTGTCACGTTGATTCTCAACCTCACTCTGAAATTCCTTGAACTTTTCAAAGGTCTCAGACTTGTGTTTCATTAAATAGATATACACATATCTACTCAAGTCATCAGTGAGGGTGAGAACATAACGATAGCCACCGCGAGCCTCAACGCTCATTGGACCACACACATCAGTATGTATGATTTCCAATAAGTTGGTTGCTCGCTCCATTGTTCCTGAGAACGGAGTCTTGGTCATTTTACCCATGAGGCATGGTTCGCACGTGTCAAATGATTCATAATCAAGAGACTCTAAAAGTCCATCTGCATGGAGCTTCTTCATGCGTTTGACACTTATGTGACCAAGGCGGCAGTGCCACAAGTATGTGGGACTATCATTATCAACCTTACATCTTTTGGTATTCACACTATGAACATGTGTAGCATTACACTCAAGATTCATTAAGAATAAACCATTCACCATCGGAGCATGACCATAAAACATATCTCTCATATAAATAGAACAACCATTATTCTCGGATTTAAATGAGTAGCCATCTCGAATTAAACAAGATCCCGATACAATGTTCATGCTCAAAGCTGGCACTAAATAACAATTATTGAGGTTTAAAACTAATCCCGTAGGTAAATGTAGAGGTAGCGTGCCGACGGCGATCACATCGACCCTGGAACCATTCCCGACGCGCATCGTCACCTCGTCCTTCGCCAGTCTCCGCTTATTCCGCAACTCCTGCTTTGAGTTACAAATGTGAGCAACTGCACCGGTATTAAATACCCAGGAGCTACTACGAGTACTGGTAAGGTACACATCAATTACATGTATATCACATATACCTTTTGTTTTGCCGGCCTTCTTGTCCGCTAAGTATTTGGGGCAGTTCCGCTTCCAGTGACCACTTCCCTTGCAATAAAAGCACTCAGTCTCGGGCTTGGGTCCATTCTTTGGCTTCTTCCCGGTAGCTTACTTACTGGGCGCGGCAACTCCCTTGCCGTCCTTCTTGAAGTTCTTCTTACCCTTGCCTTTCTTGAACTTAGTGGTTTTATTCACCATCAACACTTGATGTTCCTTTTTGACTTCTACCTCTGCTGATTTCAGCATTGCAAATAATTCAGGAATGGTCTTTTCCATCCCCTGCATATTGAAGTTCATCACAAAGCTCTTGTAGCTTGGTGGAAGCGACTGAAGGATTCTGTCAATGACTGCGTCATCCGGGAGATTAACTCCCAGCTGAGTCAAGCGGTTATGTAACCCAGACATTGTGAGTATGTGCTCACTGACAGAACTATTTCCCTCCATCTTACAACTGAAAAACTTGTCGGAGACTTCATATCTCTCGACCCGGGCATGAGCTTGGAAAACCATTTTCAGCTCTTCGAACATCTCATATGCTCCGTGTCTCTCAAAATGTTTTTGGAGCCCCGGTTCTAAGCTGTAAAGCATGCCGCACTAAACGAGGGAGTAATCATCAGCACGTGTCTGCCAAGCGTTCATAACGTCTTGGTTCTGTGGGACGGGTGCGTCACCTAGCGGTGCTTGTAGGACATAATCTTTCTTGGCAGCTATGAGGATGATCCTCAGGTTCCGGACCCAGTCCGTATAGTTGCTGCCATCGTCTTTCAGCTTGGTTTTCTCTAGGAACGCGTTGAAGTTGAGGACAACGTTGGCCATTTGATCTACAAGACATATTGTAAAGATTTTAGACTAAGTTCATGATAATTAAGTTCATCTAATCAAATTATTCAATGAACTCCCACTCAGATAGACATCCCTCTAGTCATCTAAGTATAACATGATCCGAGTTAACTAGGCCGTGTCCGATCATCAAGTGAGACGAACTAGTCAACGTCGGTGAACATCTTCATGTTGATCGTATCTTCTATACGACTCATGCTCGACCTTTCGGTCTTCTGTGTTCCGAGGCCATGTCTGTACATGCTAGGCTCGTCAAGTCAACCTAAGTGTTTGCATGTGTAAATCTGTCTTACACCCGTTGTATGTGAATGTTGGAATCTATCACACCCGATCACCACGTGGTGCTTCGAAACAACGAACTGTCACAACGGTGCACAGTTAGGGGGAACACTTTCTTGAAATTATTATGAGGGATCATGTTATTTACTACCGTCGTTCTAAGTAAACAAGATGTAAAAAACATGATAAACATCACATGCAATCAAATAATAATAGTGACATGATATGGCCAATATCACATAGCTCCTTTGATCTCCATCTTGGGGCTCCATGATCATCTTGTCACCGGCATGACACCATGATCTCCATCATCATGATCTCCATCATCGTGTCTCCATGAAGTTGCTCGCCAACTATTACTTCTACTACTATGGCTAACACGTTTAGCAATAAAGTAAAGTAATTTACATGGCGTTTCTCAATGACACGCAGGTCATACAAAAAATAAAGACAACTCCTATGGCTCCTGCCGGTTGTCATACTCATCGACATGCAAGTCATGATTCCTATTACAAGAACATGATCTCATACATCACACATATATATATATATCATTCATCATTCACCACAACTTTGGCCATATCACATCACAGAACACTTGCTGCAAAAATAAGTTAGACGTCCTCTAATTGTTGTTGCAAGTTTTACGTGGCTGCAATAGGGTTATAGCAAGAACATTTTCTTACCTACGTGAAAGCCACAACGTGATTTGTCAACTTCTATTTACCCTTCATAAGGACCCTTTTCATTGAATCCGCTCCAACTAAAGTGGGAGAGACAGACACCCGCCAGCCACCTTATGCAACTAGTGCATGTTAGTCGGTGGAACCGGTCTCATGTAAGCGTACGTGTAAGGTTGGTCCGGGCCGCTTCATGCCACAATACCGCTGAAGCAAAATAAGACTAGTAGCGACAAGAAAGTTGACAACATCTACGCCCACAACAAATTGTGTTCTACTCGTGCAAAGAAACTACGCATAGACCTAGATCATGATGCCACTGTTGGGGAACGTTGCAGAAAACAAAAATTTTCCTATGGTTTCACCAAGATCCATCTATGATTTCATCTAGCAACGAGTGATCGGATGCATCTACATACCTTTGTAGATCGCGAGCGGAAGCGTTCAAAGAACGGGGATGAGGGAGTCGTACTCGACGTGATCCAAATCACCGGAGATCCTAGTGCCGAACGGACGGCACCTCCGCGTTCAACACACGTACGGTCAGCGTGACGTCTCCTTCTTCTTGATCCAGCAAGGGGGAAGGAGAGGTTGAGGAAGATGGCTCCAGCAGCAGCATGACGACGTGGTGGTGATGGAGCTGCAGTACTCCGGCAGGGCTTCGCCAAGCTCTATGGAGGAGGAGGAGGTGTTGGAGAGGGAGAGGGAGGCACCAAAGGCAAAGGTAAGAGGTCCTCCATCCCCCCCACTATATATAGGGGGCCTAGGGGGGGCGCCGGCCCTAGGAGATGCAATCTCCTAGGGGGGTGGCGGCCAAGGGGTGGGGGGCTTGCCCCCCAAGCAAGGGGGCGCCCCCCTTTAGGGTTTCCCCACCCTAGGCGCATGGGCCCTAGGGGAAGTGGTGCCCCAGCCCACTTTGGGCTTGATCCCTTCCCACTTCAGCCCATGGGGCCCTCCGAGATAGGTGGCCCCACCCGGTGGACCCCCGGGACCCTTCCGGTGGTCCCGGTACAATACCGGTGACCCCGAAACTTGTCCCGATGGCCGAAACAGCACTTCCTATATATAATTCTTTACCTCCGGACCATTCCGGAACTCCTCCTAACGTCCGGGATCTCATCGGGACTCCGAACAACATTTGGGTTACTGCATATACATATCCCTACAACCCTAGCGTCACCGAACCTTAAGTGTGTAGACCCTACGGGTTCGGGAGACATGTAGACATGACCGAGATTGCTCTCCGGTCAATAACCAACAGCGGGATCTGGATACCCATGTTGGCTCCCACATGCTCCTCGATGATCTCATCGAATGAAACACGATGTCGAGGATTCAAGCAACCCCGTATACAATTCCCTTTGTCAATCGGTATGTTACTTGCCCGAGATTCGATTGTCGGTATCCCAATACCTTGTTCAATCTCGTTACCGGCAAGTCACTTTACTCGTACCGTAATGCATGATCCTGTGACCAGACACTTGGTCACTTTGAGCTCATAATGATGATGCATTACCGAGTGGGCCCAGTGATACCTCTCCGTCATACGGAGTGACAAATCCCAGTCTTGATCCGAGTCAACCCAACAGACACTTTCGAAGATACACGTAGTATACCTTTATAGTCACCCAGTTACGTTGTGACCTTTGGTACACCCAAAGCACTCCTACGGTATCCGGGAGTTACACGATCTCATGGTCTAAGGAAAGGATACTTGACATTGGAAAAACTCTAGCAAACGAACTATACGATCTTATGCTATGTTTAGGATTGGGTCTTGTCCATCACATCATTCTCCTAATGATGTGATATCGTTATCAATGACATCCAATGTCCATAGTCAGGAAACCATGACTATCTGTTGATCAACGAGCTAGTGAACTAGAGGCTTACTAGGGACATGTTGGTGTCTATTATTCACACATGTATTACGATTTCCGGATAACACAATTATAGCATGAATAAAGACAATTATCATGAACAAGGAAATATAATAATAATGCTTTTATTATTGCCTCTAGGGCATATTTCCAACAAATGGTATATATGATTACTATGATGTGGAACGAATAGAAGAATTTGTTGCTTTTAAGGGTGCTTATGAAATTGAATCTTTGTTTTTAAAGTATGAAGCTTTTGATGATGATGTTTATAGACCTAAAATTTTTGCCATCCTTAAATATTGCTATGATAATTATAAATATAATTATGATATTGATGAATTTATTGAGAAAATCTCCGCTGTCCGAGAAGAGGCTAATATTTTGCAGGAGTCTATGGAAGAAGGAATTGATGAAACCGTGAGCTCATTGGATGAAAAAGATGATGAGGAGAGCGAAGAACAAAAGGAGGAAGAGCGGATTAGCTACCCGTGCCCATCTTCTAATGAGAGTAATTCTTCAACTCATACATTGTTTAATTTCCCTTCATGCTTACTGAAGGATGAATGCTATGATAATTGCTATGATCCCGTTGATTCTTTTGAAATGTCCCTTTTTTGATGAACTTGATGATTGCTATGTTTGTGGCCATGATTCCAATTTGAATTGTGCTTATGGTGATGAACTTGCTATAGTTCCTTATGTTGAGAATGAAATTGTTGCTATTGCATCCACACATGGTAATCCTATTATCTTTTTGAATTCTCCCAACTACACTATATCAGAGAAGTTTGCACTTATTAAGGATTAAATTGATGGGTTGCCTTTTACTATTGCACATAATAATTTTGATGAATGTAATATGCATGTGCTTGCTGCTCCTACTTTCAATTATTATGAGAGAGGAACTACATCTCCGCCTCTCAATGTTTCCAACATGATAGAATTGCAATAAACTGCTTATGCTATGTATTGGCCTTCACTTGATGTGCATGAATTGTTCTTGTATGACACGCCGATGCATAGAAAGGGAGTTAGACTTCATCATTGCATGATTTATGTTGCTTTGTGCTAATTACTAAATGCCCAATCATTGTTAATTAAAATTGGCTTTGATATACCTTGGGATCTGGGTGGATTCATTACTTGAGCACTTTATGCCTAGCTTAATGGCTTTAAAGAAAGCGCTGCCAGGGAGACAACCCGGAAGTTTTAGAGAGTCATTTCTTTTTGTTGAGTGCTTTTATAAAGTTTAAAAACAAAAAAATATAGATGGGAACTTAAAAACTTTTTTACAAAAGAGAAGTGATTGGAAGTTATGCATTGGGGAAGTGAGGGTCGACCTTGAACACTTGTGTTCATGCTCATGGAAACAATGTAGAATTTTTCATGAGGATTCTCACAAAAATAATTACCCCCTTGTACAATTCCATTGTATTATAAAAATAATGTGCCAAGATTTTCCTTTAGGATGAGTAGATTGCTTGTTGGTATGTGCGGTGCAAAAACAGAAACTTTGGCTGTAGTGCGCGATTTTACATTTTTTACTAGAACGTCAAAAGTTTCTGAAACTTTTTGCACAGTCTTTGTATACAAGTTGTTTATTTTTTCCTAATTGTTCAGAATTTTGGGAGTACCATAAGTATGGTGAATGTTCAGATTACTATAGACTATCCTGTTTAAGACAGATTCTATTTTTGATGCATTGTTTTGCATGTTTTGGTGAAACTATCGATTCTATCAGTGGAATAAGCCATGAAAAAGTTATATTACAGTAGCTACAATGCAAAAACAAAATATGAATTGGTTTGCAACAATACTTAGAGTAGTGATTTGCTTTATTATACTAACGGATCTTACCGAGCTTTCTGTTGAGTTTTGTGTGGATGAAATGATCACAGATCGAGGAGGTCTCGATATGTGGAGAAGGAGGAGTGGCAAGATCTCAAGCTTGGGGATTCCCAAGGCACCCCAAGTAAATATTCAAGGAGACTCAAGCGTCTAAGCTTGGGGATGCCCCAGAAGGCATCCCATCTTTCTTCAACAAGTATCAGTATGTTTTCATCTTCATTTCGTTCATGTGATATGTGTGAATCTTGGAGCGTCTTTTGCGCTTAGTTTTTACTTTTCTTTTATGCACCATGCTGGTATGAGATAGTCCATGGTTGATTTATAGAATGCTCATTGCACTTCACTTATATCTTTTGAGTGTGGCTTTATAGAATGTTTCATGTGCTTCACTTATATCATTTGAAGTTTGGATTGACTGTTTCTCTTCACATAGAAGACCGTTGTTTGTAGAATGCTCTTTTGCTTCACTTATATTTGTTAGAGCATGATCTTTTTTAAGAAAGAATTAAACTCTCATGCTTTACTTATATCTATTTAGAGAGTCAACAGGAATTTGTCAATTGCATGGTTAGTTATAAAATCCTACATAAAACTTGTGGATCACTGAATATGATATGTTTGATTCCTTGTAATTGTTTTGCGATATAGAGATGGAATATGTCGGAGGTACTAGTAAACGGTTGTGGTTAGTAAGAATATTGCTGTTAAGGTTTGTGATCCCCGAAGCATGCACATGTAGTTTCTCATTATGCTATGAAGTTGGAGCATGATTTATTATTGATTGGCTTCCTTATGAGTGGCGGTCGGGGACGAGAGATGGTCTTTTCCTACCAATCTATCCCCTAGGGGCATGCGTGGTAGTACTTGCTTTGAGGGCTAATAAACTTTTGCAATAAGTATATGAGTTCTTTATGACTAATGTGAGTCCATGGATTATACACACTCTTACCTTTCCGCAATTTGCTAGCCTCTACAGTACCGTGCATTGCCATTTCTCACCTCGAGATGTGGTGCAAACTTCGTAGGTGCATCCAAACCCCGTGATATGATACGCTCTATCACACATAAGCCTTATTATATCTTCCTCAAAACAGCCTCCACACCTACCTATTATGGCCCTTCCATAGCCAATCCGAGATATATTGCCATGCAACTTCCACCGCTTCCGTTTTGATGACTTGAGCACTCATTGTCATATTGCTTTGCATGATCGTAAGATAGATAGCATGATATTTACATGGCTTGTCCATTTTTTATATTGTTGTTATGCTAGATCATTGCACATCCTGGTACACTACCGGAGGCATTCATATAGAGTCATACTTTGTTCTAGGTATCGAGTTGTAATTTTTTATTTCTTTTGAGTTATAAGTAAATAGAAGTGATGATCATCATTATTCATTTTTAGAGCATTGCCCCAGTGAGGAAAGGATGATGGAGACTATGATTCCCCCATAATTTGGGATGAGACTCCGAACAATGAGAGAGAAAAAAAGAAGAAAAAGAAAAAAAAGAAAAAAAAGAAAAAAAAGGAAGAAAAAATAAAAAACAAAAAAACAAAGAGAGAAGGGGCATGCTAGTTCCACACTTGTGGTTCAAAGTAGCACCATGTTTTTCATATGGAGAGTCTCCTATGTTGTCACTTTCATATACTAGTGGGATTTTTTCATTATAGGATTGGACGAACACCCACTTAGTTTTCATATTAAGCTTTCATACACTTATAGCTCTTAGTGCATTCGTTGCATGGCAATCCCTACTCCTCGCATTGATATCGATTGATGGGCATCTCCATAGCCTGTTAGTTAGCCGCGTCGATGTGAGACTTTCTTACTTTTTTGTCTTCTCTATATTTACCCCTATCATCATACTCTATTCCACCCGTACTGCTATATCCATGGCTTGCGCTCATGTATTGCGTGAGAGTTGAAAAAGCTGAAGCGCGTTAAAAAGTATGAACCAATTGCTCGGCTTGTCACCGAGGTTGTGCATGATAAATACTTTGTGTTAAGAAGGCAAAGCATGACAAGACTATATGATTTTGTAGGTATAGCTTTCTTTAGCATCGATATTTTTAAAAACATGATTGTTTGTTGGGATGCCTAAGTATTGATGTCTTTATGTCAAATTATAGACTATTGCTTTGAATCACTTATGTCTTAATATTCATGCCATGATTAGATATATGATCAAGTTTATGCTAGGTAGCATTCCACATCAAAAATTATCTTTTTTATCATTTACCTACGCGAGGACGAGCAGGAATTAAGCTTGGGGATGCTGATGTGTCTCCATCGTATCTATAAATTTTGATTGTTTGATGCCAATATTATACAACTTTCACATATTTTTGGCAACTTTTTTTTTATGATTTATTGGACTAACCTATTGATCCAGTGCCCAGTGCTAGTTCCTGTTTGTTGCATGTTTTTTTGTTTCGCAGAAAATCCATATCAAACGAAGTCCAAATGTGATAAAATTTTATGGAGAATTATTTTGGAATATATGTGATTTTTGGGACTTGGAATCATCACAAACGAGGGCCCATAGTGCCCACAAGACACCAGGGCGCGCCCTAGGAGCCAGGCGTGTGGTGGTGGCTTGTGCTCACCTCGTACGTTGGTTGGGGCTCTACTTAGGGTGCAAGGAAGCTTATATCCGTAAAAAAATCGTGTTAAAATCTCAGTGCAATCGGAGTTACGGATCTGCGGGAATATAAGAAACGGGTTTCGGTTAGATCTGGGGAACGCGAAACAGAAGAGAACAGAGAGGGAGATCCAATCATGGAGGGGCTCTCGCCCCTCCGCCACCATGGAGGCCATGGACCAGAGGGGGAACCCTCCTCCCATCTAGAGAGGGAGGCCAAGGAAGAAGAAGATGAAGGAGGGGGGCTCTCTCCCCCTCTCTCCCGGTGGCGCCGGAGTGCCGCCTGGGCAAGGATCGTGACGACGATCTACATCAACAATCTTGCTACCGTCAACACCAACTCTCTCCCCCTCTATGCAGCGGTGTAACACCCCTTCTCTCCGCTGTAATCTCTACTTAACATGGTGCCCAACTCCATATATTATTTCCCAATGATCTATGGTTATCCTATGATGTTTGAGTAGATCCGTTTTTTCCTATGGGTTAATTGTGATCTTGGTTGGTATGATTGTATATTTTATTTATGGTGATGTCCTACGATGCCCTCCATCTCGCACAAACATGAGGGGCCCCCACTGTAGAGTGTTGCAATATGTTCATGATTCGCTTATGGTGGGTTGCGAGAGTGACAGAAGCTTAAACCCGAGTAAGTGGGTTGTTGCTTATGGGATAAAGAGGACTTGATACTTAATGCTATGGTCGGGTTTCACGACCTTAATGTTCTTTAGTAGTTGCGGATGCTTGCTAGGGGTCCAATCATAACTGCATATGATCCAAGTAGAGAAAGTATGTTAGCTCATGCCTCTCCCTCATATAAAATTACAAGAATGATTACCGATACTTGTTATCGATTACCTAGGGACAAATGACTTTCTTGTTGACGAAAGCTATCTACTTTTATTACCTTGCAATTTATTCGTAGTTTTATTCTCACAAAGTACTCGTAGTTTTGTTCTTATAAAATAGTTTCATACTTGTTTTAGGTAAAGAAAACGTTAAGTGTGAGTAGAGTTGTATCGGTGGTCGAATGAACTTGAGGGAATATTTGTTATGCCTTTAGCTCCTCGTTGGGTTCGACACTCTTATTTATCGAAAAAGGCTACAAACTATCCCCTATACTTGTGGGTTATCACTATCCCTCCCCCTTTTCCTTCCCTAGGGCTTGCCAAACAAGGGAGGGGGCGCACCAGCCCCCTTGTGGGCTGGTCTGTCCCCTCCTTTGGCCCATAAGGCCCATAACTTGCCGGGGGGGGGGGGGGGTGCCTGGAACCCCTTTCGGTCACCCGATTCCTTCCTGGTACGTCCCGAAACAGTTTCGGTGTCCAAGTACCATCATCCTATATATCAATCATTACTTCTCGACCATTTCGAGACTCCTCGTCATGTCCGTGATCTCATCCGGGACTCCGAACAACATTCGGTGACCAAAACATAACTCATATAGCACTATATCGTCAACGAACGTTAAGCATGCGGACCCTACGGGTTCGAGAACTATGTAGACATGACCGAGACACCTCTCCGGTCAATAATCAATAGCCTGGATGCCCATATTGGCTCCTACATATTCTACGAAAATCTTTATCGGTGGAACTATTATGACAACATACGTAATTCCCTTTGTCCATCGGTATGTTACTTGCCCGAGATTCGATCGTCGGTATCTTCGTACCTAGTTCAATCTCGTTACTGGCAAGTCTCTTTACTCATTCTGTAATACATCATCTTGTGACTAACTCCTTAGTCATTTGCTTGCAAGCTTATGATGTGTATTACCAAGAGGGCCCAGAGATACCTCTCTGATACGTCTCCAACGTATCTATAATTTTTGATTGTTCCATGCTATTATATTATCTATCTTGGATGTTTATGGGCTTTATTTTACACTTTTATATTATTTTTGGGACTAACCTATTGACCCAGAGCCCAGTGCCAGTTCCTGTTTTTTCCCTTGTTTCAGTGTTTCAAAGAAAAGGAATATCAAACGGAGTCGAAACAGAATGAAACCTTCTGGAGAATTTATTTTTGGAAGGAAAGCTACCCGATAGACTTGGAGTGCATGTCAGGAAAGAAACGAGGGAGCCACGAGGTAGGGGGGCGCGCCCACCCCCTAGGGCACGCCCTCAACCCTCGTGGGCCCCTCGTGGCTCCCCTGACGTACTTCTTCCGCCTATATATCTCCATATACCCTAAAAACTTCGGGGAACAGAATAGATCGGGAGTTCCGCCGCCGCAAGCCTCTATAGCCACCAAAAACCAATCGGGACCCTATTCCGGCACCCTGCCGGAGGGGGGAACCCTCACCGGTGGCCATCTTCATCATCCCGCCGCTCTCCATGATGAGGAGGGAGTAGTTCACCCTCGGGGCTGAGGGTATGTACCAGTAGCTATGTGTTTGATCTCTCTCTCTCCCTCTCTCTCTCTCTCGTGTTCTTGATTTGGCACGATCTTGATGTATCGCGAGCTTTGCTATTATAGTTGGATCTTATGTTGCTTCTCCCCCTCTACTCTCTTGTAATGGATTGAGTTTTCCCTTTGAAGTAATCTTATCGGATTGAGTCTTTAATGATTTGAGAACACTTGATGTATGTCTTGTCGTGCGTATCTGTGGTGACAATGGGATATCACGTGACTCACTTGATGTATTTTTTGGTGATCAACTTGTGGGTTCCGCCCATGAACTTATGCATAGGGGTTGGCACACGTTTTCGTCTTGGTTCTATGGTAGAAACTTTGGGGCACTCTTTGAGGTTCTATGTGTTGGTTGAATAGATGAATCTGAGATTGTGTGATGCATATCGTATAATCATACCCACGGATACTTGAGGTGACATTGGAGTATCTAGGTGACATTAGGGTTTTGGTTGATTTGTGTCTTAAGGTGTTATTCTAGTACGAACTCTAGGGCTGTTTGTGACACTTATAGGAATAGCCCAACGGATTGATTGGAAAGAATAACTTTGAGGTGGTTTCGTACCCTACCATAATCTCTTCGTTTGTTCTCCACTATTAGTGACTTTGGAGTGACTCTTTGTTGCATGTTGAGGGATAGTTATATGATCCAATTATGTTATTATTGTTGAGAGAACTTGCACTAGTGGAAGTATGAACCCTAGGCCTTGTTTCCTAGCATTGCAATACCGTTTACGCTCACTTTTATCGCTTGTTCCCTTGCTGTTTTTATATTTTCAGATTACAAAAACCTATATCTAACGTCCATATTGCACTTGTATCACCAGCTCTTCGCCGAAATAGTGCACCTATACAATTTACCATTGTATTGGGTGTGTTGGGGACACAAGAGACTCTTTGTTATTATGTTGCAGGGTTTCTTGAGAGAGACCATCTTCAACCTATGCCTCCCACGGATTGATAAACCTTAGGTCATCCACTTGAGGGAAATTTGCTACTGTCCTACAAACCTCTGCACTTGGAGGCCCAACAACGTCTACAAGAAGAAGGTTGTGTAGTAGACATCAAGCTCTTTTCTGGCGCAGTTGCCGGGGAGGTGAGTGCTTGAAGGTATATCTTTAGATCTTGCAATCGAATCTTTTTGTTTCGTGTTTTATCACTAGTTTAGTTTATAAAAGAAAACTACAAAAAAATGGAATTGAGTTTGTCTCATACGCTTCGTCTTTTAATATCTTTCGTGAGTATGATGGAAAGGAAATTGTGCCAAAGTGTTAGAAGAGGAATGTATTAAAATGTTTGGCACTAAATCTTTGAATGATGAGCATGATTCCAATGTTGTTAGTATGAACTCCTTGAATATCCATAGTACTAATGATGATTGCACTAGTTATGATGAAAATGTCTCCTATAAACATGTCAATTTTTGTGGAGTGCATTGGGTTTGCACGTACACACCAAATAGGGAAGATAGATATTGCAAGAGGCATACGTATTTAGAAACTAAATGGTTGCAAGAAAGGCTAGATGCATGTGCTGAAAATTTAAACTTTCTTAGCCATACTTGTGAACTTTGCAATGAACATGATCATTTCAGTACCCAATGCAAATTGTTTCATGATCGTATCGTGTCCAAAAATTGTGATGACTTGATTTCCCTTGCACATCATAATGAACTTAGTTTGCTCTTGGGTTATGAAGAAATGAAACGTATAACTAAGGATATTCCAAAATTTGCCCTTGATAGAGTTCTTCATTTTGATCTAGAGGAAATTTATATGTATTGTGCGGTGAATTGCATTGAAAATCCTTATATTGCCAATTACATAAAGAAAAGAAAGCAAATAGAAGGTGAAGAGAACACTAATGAAAGGGAAGAGACTTCCCAATATTCTCCTATTATTTCTTACGATGAATCAGGTAACAAGGAGGAGCCTTCTATTCAACCAATCTCATTAATAAGGAGCTCCAAAAAGAGGATTGAACCCACACATGATGTGGTGAAGAAGAAGAAAAGAAAAAGGAAGAGAGGTAAAAAGGTATCTCTCTCAAATAATGTTGCTCCTATTATTGTTGTGCCTCATGAAAATGAATCAAAAATAATTGTGGAAGATGATGCATTTGATGATGATCTCGTTATGCCTATTGCTTGTTGTGATGATTATGATTGGGAAGATAATGATACTTCTTATGATCTTGAAAATCTATATGAATGCCTCCGGCGGTGTACCAGGATGTGCAATGATCAAGAGTGACATGTATAAAAAATATGAACGATGGCCTTGCCACCAATACTATGCCAACTACATGATCATGCAAAGCAATATGACAATGATGATATGTGTCATAATAAAACATAACGGTGGAAGTTGCATGGCAATATATCTCATAATGGCTATGGAAATGCCATAATAGGTAGGTATGGTGACTATTTTGAGGAAAGGAAGGTATATGGTTGGTTTAATGCACCGACGAAAGTTGCACGGTACTGGAGAGGCTAGCAATGGTGGAAGGGTGAGCATGCGTATAATCTAGGGACTCAACATTAGTCATAAAGAACTCACATACTTATTGCAAAAATGTATTAGCTATCGAAACAAAGTACTACACGCATGCTCCTAGTGGGATAGATTAGTAGGAAAAGACCATCGCTCGTCCCTGACCGTCACTCATAAGGAAGACAATCAAAGAATAAATCATGCTCCGACTTCATCACATAACGGTTCACCATACATATACATGCTATAGGAATCATAAACTTTAACACAAGTATTTCTACCAATCTACAATTACTCACTAGCATGACTCTAATATCACCATCTTTATATCTCAAAACAATATGCAAGGAATCAAACTTCTCATAGTATTCAATGCTCTTTATATGAAAGTTTTTATTATATCCCTCTTGGATGCCCATCATATTAGGACTAAATTCATAACCTAAACAAGCTACCATGTTGTTTAAAGACTCTCAAAATAATATAAGTGAAGCATGAGATTTCATCAATTTCTATAAAATAAAGCCACCACCGTGCTCTAAAAAGATATAAGTGAAGCACTAGAGCAAACTGCCTAGCTCAAAAGATATAAGTGAAGCACATAGAGTATTCTAATAAATTCATGATTCAAGCGTGTCCCTCTCAAAAGGTGTGTACATCAAGGATGATGGTGTCAAACTAAAAAGCAAATACTCATATCATACAAGACGCTCCAAGCAAAACACATATGATGTGGTGAATAAGAATATAGCCTCAAGTAAATTTACCGACGGATAGAAGACGAAAGAGGGGATGCCATCCGGGGCATCCCCAAGCTTAGATGTTTGGTTGTCCTTAAATATTACCTTGGGGTGCCTTGGGCATCCCCAAGCTTAGGCTCTTGCCACTCCTTATTCCATAGCCCATCAAATCTTACCCAAAACTTGAAAACTTCACAACACAAAACTCAACGGAAAACTCGTGAGATCTGTTAGTATAATAAAATAAATCACCACTTTAGGCACTGTTGTGAACTCATTCTAAATTTATATTGGTGTTATATCTACTGTATTCCAACTTCTCTATGGTTCATAGCCCCCGATACTACCCATAGGTTCATCAAAATAAGCAAACAACACGTAGAAAATAAAATCTGTTAAAAACAGAACAGTCTGTGGTAATCTGTAGACTTTGTATACTTCTCTAACTCCAAAAATTCTGAAAATTAGGACAACAGAGGCAATTCATATATCAATCTTGTGTAAAAGGATCCACGTGCCTATACAATTCTAGTGTTAACTTTTCTCCCGCTCTTGTGTTCGCAGGATATATTGTCCCTGCTGCCACTGACTGATGCTGCTCGAGCTGGCTGTGTGTCTCAAACATTTTGGAGCTCCTGGAGATGCCATCCCCACCTCACCCTAAATAGGGAAACACTGGGCCTGATTGGAAATGCAAGTGGAAGAGATGAACTGGGGAGGATTTTCACCAACAGAGTTGAGCACATTATGAAAAAACACTTGGGTGGTGTGAAGGCATTCAAGCTTCGTTACTATGGTTCTTTTTTCAACAACAGTTATCTCAACAGGTGGCTTGAGATTTCTATTACTCCAAGGATTAAAGAAGTCATACTTTCAATGCCTGCATGATGCAACACAGTTAATTACGACTTCCCATGCTCAGTTTTACTCAATGGGAGTGGAAAATTGATTCGACATCTTTACCTCAACCGTTGTGCCTTCCATCCCACAGCGGGACTTGGTTGCTTGACGAGGCTGCAACTGTATCAGGTGCACATTACGGGAGATGAGTTAGGGCACCTTCTTTCCAACTCTCTTGCTATGGAGGACCTAAATCTGAATCGTTGTGACAATATCATCTGCCTCAAGATACCTTCCCTGCTACATCGGTTCAACTGCCTGACAGTGTTTTGTTGCACAGCTCTGGAAGTGATAGAGAATAAAGGTCCAAATGTTTGCATTGTTTACATTGATAGCGCCCTAGAGACCAGTTGGAGATTTATTGCAAGTGAAAGAACTACACATGCTGGATGTCGATGAATCTAACCTTGTTCATTATGCTTGTTCTAAGCTTCCATTCATGATGCCAAATCTTGAATTCCTCAGCTATGTTCGGCTAAAGAGGTATATTCTCAAACTTCAGTTTTTTCCTTTATTCTTTTGATGAAAGGATGGCTAACATTACATTTGATTGTCAGACGCACACACTATTCAGGTAGCAGTAGTTGTGTTATATGCATGTAATATGTTCAACCTTTTTAGTGAAGAAAGTAGTTTACCTAGACCTATTCATCTATATGCAGATGTTCAGTACGCCACTCTTAGCTGTCAAACTCCTCTATCTCAAGAACCTGCAGATTTTTCTTGATGATGGAGAGATGGGGGGCTTTTCCCCAGCCTATGATTGTTTTTCTCTAGCTTATTTTCTGGATGCCTGTCCTGTCCTGGAGGACTTTGTCTTGGGTGTAAGTCACTTCTCCTCTTGCTTTCAACTATGATATCTAGTCTCTGCATGCCGTTGATCCATTTAACTCTAGCGTGTTGATACGTCTCCGTCGTATCTACTTTTCTAAACACTTTTGCCCTTGTTTTGGACTTTAACTTGCATGATTTGAATTGAACTAACTCGGACTGACGCTGTTTTCAGCAGACTTTCCATGGTGTTATTTATGTGCAGAAACAAAAGTTCTCGGAATGACCTGAAACTCCACGGAACATCTTTTTGGAAAATATTAAAAATACTGGAAGAAAAATCCACGTCAGGGGCCCACACCCTGTCCACGAGGGTGGGGGCGCGCCCCCTGCCTCGTGGGTCCCCTGATGCTCCACCGACCTGAACTCCAACTCCATATATTCACTTTCGGGGAGAAAAAATCAGAGAGAAGGATTCATCGCGTTTTACGATACAGAGCTGCCGCCAAGCCCTAAAACCTCTCGGGAGGGATGATCTGGAGTCCGTTCGGGGCTCCGGAGAGGGGGATTCGTCGCCGTCGTCATCATCAACAATCCTCCATCACCAACTTCATGATGCTCACACCTGTGCTTGAGTAATTCCATCATAGGCTTGCTGGACGGTGATGGGTTGGATGAGATCTATCATTTAATCGAGTTAGTTTTGTTAGGGTTTGATCCCTAGTATCCACTATGTTCTGAGATTGATGTTGCTATGACTTTGCTATGCCTAATGCTTGTCACTAGGGCCCGAGTGCCATGATTTCAGATCTGAACCTATTATGTTTTCATGAATATATGTGAGTTCTTGATCCTATCCTGCAAGTCTATAGTCACCTACTATGTGTTATGATCCGGCAACCCTGAAGTGACAATAATCGGGACCACTCCTGGTGATGACCATAGTTTGAGGAGTTCATGTATTCATTATGTGCTAATGCTTTGTTCTGGTACTCTATTAAAAGGAGGCCTTAATATCCCTTAGTTTCCATCAGGACCCCGCTGCCACGGGAGGGTAGGACAAAAGATGTCATGCAAGTTCTTTTCCATAAGCATGTATGACTATATTCGGAATACATGCCTACATTATATTGATGAATTGGAGCTAGTTCTGTGTCACCCTATGTTATGACTGTTACATGATGAACCGCATCCAGCATAATTCTCCATCACCGATCCAATGCCTACGAGCTTTCCATATATTGTTCTTCGCTTATTTACTTTTCCGTTGCTATTGTTACAATCATTACAAAACCCAAAAAAATATTACTTTTTCTACCGTTACCGTTACTTCCATATTACTTTGCTACTAAATACTTTGCTACAGATACTAAGTTATCCAGGTGTGGTTGAATTGACAACTCAACTGCTAATACTTGAGAACATTCTTTGGCTCCCCTTGTGTCGAATCAATAAATTTGGGTTGAATACTCTACCCTCGAAAACTATTGCGATCCCCTATACTTGTGGGTTATCACGACTATTTTCTGGCGCCGTTGCCGTGGAGCATAGCTCTATTCTTTGAGTCACTTGGGATTTATATCTACTGGTCACTATGGAGAACTTGAAAGACGAGAAAACAAAAATCTATCCCTCAACTACGAGGGGAGGTAAGAAACTGCCATCTAGCTCTCCACTTGATTCACCTTCTGTTTTGAGTAAGCTTGCGACACTTAAACCTGCTTCTGCTATTCGTTCTGATATGTCGCATGTTATTGATGATGCCACTTCTGCTATGCATGATACTTATGATGAAACTACTTCTATGCTTGATACTACTGTGCCACTTGGTGAATTTCTTGATGAACAACTTGCTAGGGTTAGAGAGAATGAAATTATTGAAACTGATAACATTGATGAAAGTGATGACGAAGATTCTCCTGTTGTTCCTGAGGGTTATGTTTTTGAAAAAGAAGCTGCTCTAGCTATTTTAGCTTGCAAAGATAGATACGAGCTCAAGAGGTTATTAGCTAAATGGAAGCAGCAATCTCTTAATGCTAGAATGAAACCTGGCCCTGCTTTTGCTACTTCACCTATCTGTGTTACTGATAAGGATTATGAATTCTCTGTTGATCCTGATATAATCACTTTGGTTGAATCTAATCCTTTTCATGGCTATGAATCTAAAACTATTGTGGCACATCTTACTAAATTAAATGATATAGCCACCCTGTTCACTAATGATGAGAAATCTCGCTATCTTTATATCCTTAAAATATTTCCGTTCTCATTAAAGGGTGATGCTAAGATATGGTTTAATTCTCTTGATCCTGGTTGTGTGCGTAGTCCCCAGGATATGATTTATTACTTCTCTGCTAAATATTTCCCTACTCATAAGAAACAAGCTGCTTTAAGGGAAATATACAACTTTGTGCAAATTGAAGAAGAGAGTCTCCCACAAGCTTGGGGGAGGCTTCTCCAATTACTTAATGCTTTGCCTGATCATCCTCTTAAGAAAAATGAAATACTTGATATCTTTTATAATGGACTAACCGATGCTTCGAGAGATTACCTGGATAGTTGTGCTGGTTCTGTTTTCAGGGAAAGAACACCGGATGAAGCTGAAATTCTATTGAATAATATGTTGACAAAGGAAAATAATTGGACACTTCCGGAGCCAGCTCCAGAGCCAATTCCTGAGCCTATTCCTAAACCAACTCCGAAGAAGAGAGGTGTTCTATTTCTTAGTCCTGAAGATATGCAAGAGGAAAAGAAATCTATGAAAGAAAAAGATATAAAAGCTGAAGATGTTAAGAATTTACCTCCTATTGAAGAAATACATGGTCTTAATTTACCGCCTGTTGAAGAAACATATGATCTTAATCGATTACCTATTGAAGAAACTCATGGTCTTGATAATCTGACACAGGGCTATAGATTTGATGAAGGTGATATTCCTCACTATGAGTCTGCTAGACAATGCTTAGAAGAGTTTGATAATTTTATTGTCAAACAAGAAAACTTCAATGCTTATTTTGGTAGACAATTGAAATACAATTCCGATACACTTGAACACTTGGGTGATTATATGTCTAGAGTTAAAGGTGAACTTAAACTCATTACTAAACATGCTTCTATGGTTACCACTCAAGTAGAACAAGTACTTAAAGCTCAAAATGATTTGCTCAATGAATTAAATAGTAAGAGTAATGATTATGCTGTTAGAGTGGCTACTAGAACTGGTAAAATGACTCAGGAACCTTTGTATCCTGAAGGCCACCCTAAGAGAATTGAGAAGGATTCTCAGAGAAATAATATTGATGCACCTAGTCCTTCTAAAAAGAAGAAAAAGAAAAATGATAGGACTTTGCATGCTTCTAGTGAACCTATTGCTGAACCACCTGAGAATCCAACTGATATATCTATTTCTGATGCTGAAACACAATCTGGTAATGAACATGAACCTAGTGAAAATGTTAATGATAATGTTCATGATGATGCTCAACCTAGCAATGATAATGATGTAGAAATTGAACCTGCTGTTGATCTTGATAACCCACAATCAAAGAATCAACGTTATGATAAAAGAGACTTTGTTGCTAGGAAGCACGGTAAAGAAAGAGAACCATGGGTTCAGAAACCCATGCCTTTTCCTCCCAAACCATCCAAGAAAAAGGATGATGAGGATTTTGAGCACTTTGCTGAAATGATTAGACCTATCTTTCTGTGTATGCGACTAACTGATATGCTCAAAATGAGTCCTTATGCTAAGTATATGAAAGAAATTGTTACTAATAAAAGAAAGATACCGGAAGCTGAAATTTCCACCATGCTTGCTAATTATACTTTTAAGGGTGGAATACCAAAGAAACTTGGATATCCAGGAGTATCCACTATACCGTGCTCCATTAAAAGAAACTATGTTAAAACTGCTTTATGTGATCTTGGAGCCGGTGTTAGTGTTATGACTCTCTCTTTATATCGTAGACTTGATTTGAATAAGTTGACACCCACTGAAATATCCTTGCAAATGGCTGATAAATCAACTGCTATACCTGTCGGTATTTGTGAGGATGTGCCTGTTGTGGTTGCAAACGTTACTATTTTAACGGACTTTGAGGTAACATAGTGTTATTCGAAATTTCTCCGGTTCCATGTTATTCGGAATGAGTTTGTTAACAAGACTTGACCAACCTTGTTAGTGGATTCCTTTTGATGAGCATGAGATGGATGAATCTAGAAGGCACAACCTTCTGTACCCTCTTTCTATTTTCTGTTATTTAGTTGAAATAAAGTAAAAATAGTATTTTTCTGTCTGTTTTCTGAATTATCTGTGCAATATAAAAATACCCCGAAAAGAAAAGTTCTCCAAATGCCCTGAAAATGGAATATGATTTTTTTTTGGAATATTTGAGAATACCTGGCACTGAGAACACGACAGGGGGAGCAAGCACCTGGCCACGAGGGTCCAGGGCGCGCCCCCTGCCTCGTGGGCCCATGGTGGCTCCCCTCCACTTATTCCTGCACCCACACACTTCTTCTTCCTCCCAAGAAAAAATCACCATCCAGCTCAAGCACGAGTTCTAGCTCATTTTGCTACGATTTTCGATCTCCTTGCTCAAAGCACCTCTCACAAAACTGCTTGGGGGGATTGTTCCTTGGTCTGTGACTCCTCCATTGGTCCAATTAGTTTTTGTTCTAGTGCTTTATTCATTGCAAATTTGTGCTGCCTAGGTGACCATGTTCTTGAGCTTGCATGTCAAATTTATATGGTTCCAAGTAGTTCTAATGCATGATATAGTCTCTAGGCACTTGTAGGAGTAGTTGCTATCAATTTTGTTGAGCTTGGTTCACTTTTATTTTGAAGTTGCTAAAAATTTCAGAATTTTTCAGAAAATAATGAAGATACTTTTAAGGGGCTCATCGAGCCGAAGCTTGAAGGAAAAGCAAAGTGAAGAAGCACAGAGGCCCAAATATAATTTGCCTTGCACAGCGGAGGTTCGGCCGTGTGAATGGCCTTCCAATGATTTCTTGAGAGCAGCCGGGATTTATGATGATTTTTATGAATTGGCTGAGAATGCAGGCCTCACCGACTTCCTCCGCGACCAACGCAATCAGTATCTCTTACTCACCAATACTTTTGTGCAAAACTTCTACTATTATCCTAAGGAAACACCTCCTTCAGTAGAGTTTCATTTATATGATGTTGTTAAGAAGATGCCACTAGATGAATTTTGCAAGGTTTGCAAAATACCTTTTGAGGGTAGTTTAGATGAACCACATCATGAAGATGTGGATGGGTTTATTGACACTATTACTGTAGGGGAAACTAGGAAGGTTTCCGATGCAAGAATCACTAGCATACATTTTCCTGTTTTACGCTATTTTGCCATATTTGCTAGTCGTTGCTTAATTGGTCGCGGAAACTGTGGAAACCTCAGTGTTCCTGATATTATCATTTTGTTCCATGGTTTATTTTGCGATAACACTGTTAGTATGGGCGGTATTATTGCTAAATGGTTAAGTTTGAACCGTACAAAGGGCCCCATCTTTGGAGGTATTTATGCTTCACGCCTTGCTGCACATTATAACATACCTATTAGGCACTACGAAAAAGAAGAAAAATTGCTGCCCACTGCTTATTTAGATTATAAGAGTATGGTAGCGCATGACTTTATTGTTAAGAATAGGGAAGGAGCGCTTAAATACAAATTGTTCTTTGATAAACATCACCCTGAGACTATCACCTTGCCTGCTCCTTCCTTGTTTGATTTATCTGCAGGTCTGTATCTCGTTCCGCTGGCGGGCATTCACGCCTACCGGAACCCTACTTCAGCCACAGAGCAGGAGCCGGAACCACAATTTGAGCCTCCACAACAATCTAACTACCAGTGGGATCCGGAGATGATTGCCAACCAAGTGGCAGTCAGAGTCCTCTGCATCTTAGTATGACCCCAACTACAACTATGGATATCCACCAGGCCATCCGTGGCAATAAACCAACTTAGGCCAAAAGCCTAAGCTTGGGGGAGTACATATTTCCCGCTGACATTACATTTATGTTTACACACTCATTGCTAGATGTCAGTGCTCATACTCTTTCACTGTACTATCCATGCTAGTTTATTTTTCCTTTTTTTATGCTTTCTTCTTGTGTGTTTGATAAACTTTAAGAAAAACAAAAAAATAGTGTAGTTTTTAGTTAGTTTACTTTTCTTGTTGTAGTAGTAATAATTAAAAAGAAAACCCAAAAGGATTTCCTGTTCTTCTTTTGCTTGTTGGGAGCTTTCCCGTGTAAATAGTTTTATTTCTTTTCTTTTCTTTGGGGGTCAATAGGAGAAGACCATGATTAAATTGTTGAAGTGGCTCTTATATGCATTATTGTTGATTTAACCAAGAGCCCATATTGCCTTGTCTTCTCCTGTTTATTGAATGCTCGTAGATTCCAGCTTAGTCCAATGCACGTGCACTCTTGTTATTATTCACATCGTTCAGTCGTGCAAGTGAAAGGCAATTATGATGATATATGATGAACTGACTGAGATGAGAGAAGCTGGTATGAACTCGACCTCTCTTGTTTTTGTAAATATGATTAGTTCATCGTTCCTGATTCAGCCTGTTATGAATAAACATGTTTGCAATGACAATTAGAGATCATAGTTGCTCGTGCCATGCTTGTTTAGCTATGAGTTATAATGGTTTACCTTGCGTGCCAACATGCTATTAAAATGGTTGCGATGTGGTATAGTGGGGTGGTTTCCTCCTTTGAATGATTTAAGTGACTCGACTTGGCACATGTTCACACATGTAGTTGAAACAAATCAACATAGCCTTCACGATATTTATGTTCATGGTGGATTATATCCTACTCATGCTTGTACTCAATGTTTATTAATTTTAATGCATGTTCATGACTGTTGTCGCTCTCTAGCCGGTCTCTTCCCAATCTTTTGCTAGCCTACACTTGTACTAAGCGGGAATACTGCTTGTGCATCCAATCCCTTAAACCCCAAAGTTATTCCATATGAGTCCACTATACCTTCCTATATGCGGTATCTACCTGCCGTTCCAAATAAATTTGTATGTGCCAAACACTAAACCTTCAAATGAAATTCTGTTTTGTATGCTCAAATAGCTCATGTATCAACCAGGGCTGTCCGTATCTTCCATGCTAGGCAGGTTATTCTCAAGAGGAGTGGACTCCGCTCCTCACTCACGAGAAAATGGCTGGTCACCGGGATGTCCAGTCCCATGCTTTATGCAAACTAAATCAAAATAATTCCAAACAAAACTCCCCCTGGGACTGTTGCTAGTTGGAGGCACTCGTTGTTTCGAGCAAGCCATGGATTGATGCTTGTTGGTGGAGGGGGAGTATAAACTTTACCATTCTGTTTGGGAACCTCCTATAATGTGTGTAGCATGGAAGATATCACCATCTCTTGGTTGTTATGTTGACAATGAAAGTATGCCGCTCAAAATATTATTTATCTCTATTTCAAAATCGAGCTCTGGCACCTCTACAAATCCCTGCTTCCCTCTGCAAAGGGCCCATCTATTTACTTTCATGTTGAGTCATCACCTTCTTATTAAAAAGCACTAGCTAGAGAGCACTGCCGTCATTTGCATTTATTACTATTAATTTATATTGGGTATGACTATGATTGGATCTATTTTGCCATGAATTACAATGTCTAGTCAGTCCTTGATCTTTAAAGGTGCTCTGCATTTATGTTTTGCGGTCTCAGAAAGGGCTAGCGAGATACCATCTTATTATATCATATCATGATTGTTTTGAGAAAGTGCTGTCATCCGAGATTTATTATTATTGCTCGCTAGTTGATTATGCCATTGATATGAGTAAACATGAGACCTAAGAGTTATTGTGCATGTGGTTAGTAATAATCTTTGCTGAAAACTTGAATGCTAGCTTTACATATTTACAACAACAAGAGCAAACAAAGTTTGTAAAGTTTTTCTTTATCACTTTCAGTTTATCAACTGAATTGCTTGAGGAAGAGCAAAGGTTTAAGCTTGGGGGAGTTGATACGTCTCCGTCGTATCTACTTTTCCAAACACTTTTGCCCTTGTTTTGGACTCTAACTTGCATGATTTGAATGGAACTAACCCGGACTGACGCTGTTTTCAGCAGACTTTCCATGGTGTTATTTATGTACAGAAACAAAAGTTCTCAGAATGACCTAAAACTCCACGGAACATCTTTTTGGAAAATATAAAAAATACTGGAAGAAAAATCCACATCAGGGGGCCCACACCCTGTCCACGAGGGTGGGGGGCGCGCCCCTGCCTCATGGGCCCCCTGATGCTCCACCGACCTCAACTCCAACTCCATATATTCACTTTCAGGGAGAAAAAAATCAGAGAGAAGGATTCATTGTGTTTTACGATATGGAGCTGCCGCCAAGCCCTAAAACCTCTCAGGAGGGCTGATCTGGAGTCCGTTCGGGGCTCCGGAGAGGGGGATTCATCGCCGTCGTCATCATCAACCATCCTCCATCACCAATTTCATGATGCTCATCGCCGTGCTTGAGTAATTCCATCGTAGGCTTGCTGGACGGTGATGGGTTGGATGAGATCTATCATGTAATCGAGTTAGTTTTGTTAGGGTTTGGTCCCTAGTATCCACTATGTTCTGAGATTGATGTTGATATGACTTTGCTATGCTTAATGCTTGTCACTAGGGCCCGAGTGCCATGATTTCAGATCTGAACCTATTGTGTTTTCATGAATATATGTGAGTTCTTGATCCTATCTTACAAGTCTATAGTCACCTACTATGTGTTATGATCCAGCAACCCCGAAGTGATAATAATCAGGACCACTCCCGGTGATGACCATAGTTTGAGGAGTTCATGTATTCACTATGTGCTAATGCTTTGTTCCGGCACTCTATTAAAAGGAGGCCTTAATATCCCTTAGTTTCCATTAGGACCCCGCTACCACGGGAGGGTAGGACAAAAGATGTTATGCAAGTTCTTTTCCATAAGCACGTATGACTATATTCGGAATACATGCCTACATTACATTGATGAATTGGAGCTAGTTCTGTGTCACCCTATGTTATGACTGTTACATGATGAACCGCATCCGGCATAATTCTCCATCACCGATCCAATGCCTACGAGATTTCCATATATTGTTCTTCGCTTATTTACTTTTCCGTTGCTATTATTACAATCATTACAAAACCCAAAAATATTACTTTTGCTACCGTTACCGTTACTTCCATATTAATTTGCTACTAAATACTTTGCTGCAGATACTAAGTTATCCAGGTGTGGTTGAATTGACAACTCAACTGCTAATACTTGAGAATATTCTTTGGCTCCCCTTGTGTCGAATCAATAAATTTGGGTTGAATACTCTACCCTCGAAAACTGTTGCGATCCCCTATACTTGTAGGTTATCACATGCGCGTTGTTTCTATGGATGCAGGTATCACAGACTTGAGTAAAGCATGAATTGATTTCTGACGGGGACTCGAACATGAGATGGATATCAGGACATCACCATTGCAACATCAAGTCTATCAGGATAATGGGCTTCTGCTCCGCAAAGAGCATGGCCTAACTAACCTGCCATATTCTCGAGAATGCAACCTCGCTCGAGCGCCTTACGTTGGGCGCCGTATATGACAATAGTAGTTATGAAGATGCTGAAAGGAATTGTGTCGGGAGAAAAGGTGAGTGCAACCCGCAAAGCAGGAGTATGATCATGCACGCCCACAAAGGGCTGGGGTTTATTGCTAAATATGTCATGGAGAAAGTTCCCTCCACGGTTCAGTTGAGTGTGAAGATGCTCTGCAGCCGTTGCCATGAAATTTAGTCCAAGGTGTTTAGGTAGCAGTATCAGGCTGCAACTCCCTAGCGTCGCACACAAGATCTATCAGCGTCTTACTGTAATGTAAAATGATGGTGACAGTTGCATGGCGATATATATCGGAATGACTATGAAAATACCATGATAAGTAGGTAAGGTGGTTGTTTTGAGGAATGTATTTGGACTTATGTGTAGGAGAACATGAGAAAGTACTCCCACGGGATTTGGATGTATAATTGAAGTATGCTTCAAGTCTAAAGATGAGAGTGAGCGATGGTCGATACCAAAGAGGCTAGCAATTTAAAAATGATATGAAAGTGCTTAAAGCTTTTGAACTTGTATCAATCATCAAGAACTAGGGTACTACACAAGTGCTTTGTGGCATCTAATACGTCTCCAATGTATCTATAATTTTTTATTGTTCCATGCTATTATATTATCGATATAGGATGTTTTATATGCTATTTTATATGATTTTTGGGACTAAACTATTGACCCAGAGCCTAGTGCCAGTTTCTGTTTTTCCTTGTTTTTGAGTATCGCAGAAAAGGAAAACCAAACGGAGTCCAATTGACCTGAAAATTCACGGAGCTTATTTTTGGACCAGAAGAAGCCCACGGAGTATTGGAGATGGGCCAGAAGAGTCCCGAGGCACCCACGAGGGTGGGGGTGCGCCCTACCCCCAGGGTGCGCCCCCTACCTCGTGGCCGCCTCAGAGACCCCCCCGACTTGTTCCCGGCGCCAACACCTCTTATGTATACCCAAACTTCCATAACATAACCTAGATCAGGAGTTCCACCGCCGTAAGCCTTTGTAGCCACCAAAAACCAATAGGGACCCTGTTCTGGCACCCTGCCGGAGGGGGGATCCATCACCGGTGGCCATCTTCATCATCCCGGCGCTCTCCATGAAGAGGAGGGAGTAGTTCACCCTCGGGGCTGAGGGTACATACCAGTAGCTATGTGTTTGATCTCTCTCTCTCTCTCTCTCTCTCTCGTGTTCTTGATTTGGCACGATCTTGATGTATCACGAGCTTTGCTATTATAGTTGGATCTTATGATGTTTCTCCCCAGCTACTCTCTTGTAATGGATTGAGTTTTCCCTTCGAAGTTATCTTATCGGATTGAGTCTTTAAGGATTTGAGAACACTTGATGTATGTCTTGCGTGGGATACCCGTGGTGACAATGGGGTTCTATTGATTCACTTGATGTATGTTTTGGTGATCAACTTGCGGGTTCCATGACCTTGGGAATCTATGCATAGGGGTTGGCACATGTTTTCGTCTTGACTCTCCGGTAGAAACTTTGGGGGCACACTTTGAAGTACTTTGTGTTGGTTTGAATAGATGAATCTGAGATTGTGTGATGCATATCATATAATCATACCCACGGATACTTGAGGTGACATTGGAGTATCTAGGTGACATTAGGGTTTTGGTTTATTTGCATCTTAAGGTGTTACTCTAGTACGAACTCTAGGATAGATCGAACGGAAAGAATAGCTTCGTGTTATTTTACTACGGACTCTTGAATAGATCAATCAGAAAGAATAACTTTGAGGTGGTTTCGACAATAATCTCTTCGTTTGTTCTATGCTATTAGTGACTTTGGAGTGACTCTTTGTTGCATGTTGAGGGATAGTTATATGATCCAATTATGTTATTATTGTTGAGAGAACTTGCACTAGTGAAAGTATGAACCCTAGGCCTTGTTTCAACGCATTGCAATACCGTTTGTGCTCACTTTTATCAATAGTTACCTTGCTGTTTTTATATTTTCAGATTACAAAAACCTATATCTACCATCCATATTGTACTTGTATCACCATCTCTTCGCCGAACTAGTGCACCTATACAATTTACCATTGTATTGGGTGTGTCGGGGACACAAGAGACTCTTTGTTATTTGGGTGCAGGGTTGCTTGAGAGAGACCATCTTCATCCTACGCCTCCCACGGATTGATAAACCTTAGGTCATCCACTTGAGGGAAATTTGCTACTGTCCTACAAACCTCTGCACTTGGAGGCCCAACAACATCTACAAGAAGGTTGCGTTGTAGACATGAAGCAGTTTCTGGCGCCGTTGCCGGGGAGGTGAGTGCTTGAAGGTATATCTTTAGATCTTGCAATCGAATCTTTTAGTTTCTTGTTTTATCACTAGTTTAGTTTATAAAAGAAAACTACAAAAAAGTGGAATGGAGGGTGCCTCATATGCTTCATCTTTTTAATATCTTTCGTGAGAATGATGGAAAGGAAAATTGTGCTCAATTGCTAGAGGAAGAATGCATTAAAATGTTTGGCACTAAATCTTTGAATGATGAGCATGATTGCAATGTTGTTAGTATGAATTATTTTGAATACCCATGATGCTAATGATATGCAAATCCACAAGCTTGGGGATGCTATGTTCGATGAAGATGATATGTTTAGTCCCCCAAGTTTTGATGAGCAAATTTATTATGATGAAAGCATGCCTCCTATTTATGATGATTATTGTGGTGACACGTATGCTATAAAGAATAAAGATAACCATGAAACTTGTCATCATGATTTTAATTTTCAATTGGATTATTCTTCACATGATAGTTATTTTGTTGAGTTTGCTCCCCCTATTATTCATGAGAAGAAATTTGCTTACGTGGAGAGTAATAAAAATTCTATGCTTGTAGATCATGAAAAGAATGCCTTATGTGATGGTTATATTGTTGAATTTATTCATGATGCTACTGAAAATTATTATGAGGGAGGAATATATGCTTGTAGGAATTGCATATCAAGTTTCCTCTCTATGTGCTTACAATCTTGAAGTTATGCTTGTTTTGCTTTCCTATGCTAGTTGACTCTGGTTCCCATAAATTGTTTGATCAAAAAATCCCTATGCATAGGAAGTGGATTAGACTTAAATGTTCTAGTCATATTCTTCTTGATGCTCCCTTTATGTTTCAATTCTTATCTTTTATGTGAGCATCATTGAAATCATCATGCCTAGCTAGGGGCGTCAAACGTTAGCGCTTGTTGGGAGGCAACTCAATTTTATTTTTGTTCTTTGCATTTTGCTCCTGTTTAGTAATAAATAATTCATCTAGCCTCTGTTTAGATGTGGTTTTATGTTTTAATTAGTGTTTGTGCCAAGTATAACCTTAGGGAATACTTGGGTGAAGTCTTTGCGATCTTGCTGTAAAAAATAGAAACTTTTGTGCTCACGAGATTAGCTGCCATTTTTTACTGGAGAGTGCTTTTAGGTTGATTATTTTTGCAGAAGATTAATAGACAAATTCCTCATGTCCACCAATTTATTTCAGTCACATAAGTATTCGAATGATACAGATTGCTACAAACTGTTCTGTTTTTGACAGATTCTGTTTTCTATGTGTTGTTTGCTTATTTTGATGAATCTATGAGTAGTATCGGAGGGTATGAACCATATAGAAGTTGGAATATAGTAGATATTACACTAATATGAATTTAGAATGAGTTCAAATCAGTACCTAAGTGGTAATTTATTTTCTTATACTAATGGAGCTTACGAGTTTTCTGTTAAGTTCTGTGTTGTGAAGTTTTCAAGTTTTGGGTAAAGATTCGATGAACTATGGAATAAGGAGTGGCAAGAGCCTAAGCTTGGGGATGACCAAGGCACTCCAAGGTAATATTCAAGGACAACCAAGAGCCTAAGCTTGGGGATGCCCCGGATGGCATCCCCTCTTTCGTCTTCGTTCATCGGTAACTTTACTTGGAGCTATATTATTATTCACCACATGATATGTGTTTTGCTTGGAGCATCATTTTATTTTATTTTGTTTTGCTTTCTGTTTGAATGAAATACCAAGATCTGAAATTCTTAAATGTTAGAGAGTCTTCACATAGTTACATTATTATTCGACTACTCATTGATCTTCACTTATATCTTTTGGAGTAGTTTGTCGTTTGCTCTAGTGCTTCACTTATATCTTTTAGAGCACGACGGTAGTTTTATTTTGAAGAAATAGATGAACTCTCATGCTTTACTTATATTATTTTGAGAGTCTTTAGAACAGCATGGTAATTTGCTTGGGTTATGAATTTAGTCCTAATATGATAGGCATCCAAGAGGGATATAATAAAAACTTTCATATAAGTGCATTGAATACTATGAGAAGTTTGATTCCTTATGATTGTTTTGAGATATGAAGATGGTGATATTATATTCATGCTAGTTGAGTAGTTGTGAATTTGAGAAATACTTGTCTTGAGGTTTGCAAGTCCCGTGGCATGCACGTATGGTAACCATTGTGTAACAAATTTGAAGCATGATGTGTTTCTTTGATTGTTTTCCTTATGAGTGGCGGTCGGGGATGAGCGATGGTCTTTTCCTACCAATCTATCCCCCTAGGAGCATGCGCATAGTGCTTGGTTTTGATGACTTGTAGATTTTTTCAATAAGTATGTGAGTTCTGTATGACTAATGTTGAGTCCACGGATTATACGCACTCTCACCCTTCCATCATTGCTAGCCTCTTCGGTACCGTGCATTGCCCTTTCTCACCTCGAGGGTTGGTGCAAACTTCACCGGTGCATTCAAACCCTGTGATATGATACACTCTATCACACATAAACCTCCTTATATCTTCCTCAAAACAGCCACCATACCTACCTATTATGGCATTTCCATAGCCATTCTGAGATATATTGCCATGCAACTTTCCACCGTTCCGTTTATTATGACACGCTTCATCATTGTCATATTGCCTTGCATGATCATGTAGTTGACATCGTATTTGTGGCAAAGCCACCATGCATAACTTTTCATACATGTCACTCTTGATTCATTGCCCATCCCGGTACACCACCGGAGGCACTCATATAGAGTCATATTTTGTTCTAGTATCGAGTTGTAATCATTAAGTTGTAAATAAATAGAAGTGTGATGATCATCATTATTAGAGCATTGTCCCGTGAAAAAAAGAGAAAGTCTAAAAAAAGAAAGGCCAAAAAAAGAGAAAGGCCAAATAAAAAGGGGAAGGCCCAAAAAAAAGAAAAAAAAGAAAAAGAGGGAAGGGACAATGCTACTATCCTTTTTCAACACTTGTGCTTCAAAATAGCACCATGATCTTTGTGATAGAGAATCTCTTATTTTGTCACTTTCATATACTAGTGGGAATTTTTCATTATAGAACTTGGCTTGTATATTCCAACAATGGGCTTCCTCAAATGCCCTACGTCTTCGTGAGCAAGCAAGTTGGATGCACATCCACTTAGTTTCTTTTTGTTGAGCTTTCATACATTTATAGCTCTAGTGCATCCGTTGCATGGCAATCCCTACTCCTCGCATTGACATCAATTGATGGGCATCTCCATAGCCCGTTGATTAGCCTCGTCGATGTGAGACTTTCTCCTTTTTTTGTCTTCTCCACACAACCCCCATCATCATATTCTATTCCACCCATAGTGCTATATCCATGGCTCACGCTCATGTATTGCGTGAACGTTGAAAATAGTTTGAGAATACTAAAGTATGAAACAATTGCTTGGCTTTTCATCGGGGTTGTCCATGATGAGAGCATTTTGTGTGATGAAAATGAAGCATGGCCAAACTATATGATTTTGTAGGGATGAGCTTTCTTTGGCTATGTTATTTTGAGAAGACATAATTGCTTGGTTAGTATGCTTGAAGTATTATTATTTTTATGCCAATATTAAACTTTTGTCTTGAATCTTTTGGATCTGAACATTCATGCCACAATAAAGAAGATTACATTGAAAGTTATGTTAGGTAGCATTCCACATCAAAAATTCTGTTTTTATCATTTACCTACTCGAGGACAAGCAGGAATTAAGCTTGGGGATGCTTGATACGTCTCCAACATATCTATATATTTTTATTGTTCCATGCTATTATATTATCCATATAGGATGTTTATATGCTATTTTATATGATTTTTGGGACTAACCTATTAACCCAGAGCCTAGTTGCCAGTTTATGTTTTTTCATTGTTTTTGAGTATCGCAGAAAAGGAAAACCAAACGGAGTCCAATTGACCTGAAAATTCATAGAGCTTATTTTTGGACCAGAAGAAGCCCATGGAGTATCAGAGATGGACTAGAAGAGTCCCGAGGTACCCACGAGGGTGGGGGCACGCCCGCTACCTTGTGGCCGCCTCGGAGACCCCCCCTGACTTGTTCCCGACGACAACACCTCTTATATATACACAAACTTCCAGAACATAACCTAGATCGGGAGTTCCGCTGCCGCAAGCCTCTGTAGCCACCAAAAACCAATTGGGATCCTGTTCCGGCACCCTGCCGGAGGGGGGATCCATCACCGGTGGCCCTCTTCATCATCCCGGTGCTCTCCATGACGAGGAGGGAGTAGTTCACCCTCGGGGCTGAGGGTATGTACCAGTAGCTATGTGTTTGATCTCTCTCTCTCTCATGTTCTTGATTCGGAACGATCTTGATGTATCGCGAGCTTTTCTATTATAGTTGGATCTTATGATGTTTCTCCCCCTCTACTCTCTTGTAATGGATTGAGTTTTCCCTTTGAAGTTAGCTTATCGGATTGAGTCTTTAAGGATTTGAGAACACTTGATGTATGTCTTGCGTGGGATACCTGTAACGCCCTCGATGCGGCTATAGCTCCCACGTGTCGAGGCACGACTTAGAGACATAACCACATTGAAAGCAATGTCGCAAGCTAGGCAATCATCACAACATCCCATGTAATATATATAATAAAAGGGGAGATACAATAGTTGGCTTACACTCGCCACGTCACATCAAAGTACATAAATAACATACATCATCCAAACACTCATGGCCCGACTACGGCGCCAAAATAAAAGACAACCCAACAAGCGGCATAGGTCCCGATCACCCCAACTGGGCACCACTACTGATCATCAGGAAAAGACACATAGTAACACTGAGAATCCTCGTCGTACTCCCACTTGAGCTCAAGCGCGCCATCTGGAGTCGTATCATCGGTCCCTGCATTTGGTGTAATAGTAATCTGTGAGCCACAGGGACTCAGCAATCTCGCACCCTCGCGATCAAGACTATTTAAGCTTAATAGGTAGGAAGGGGGTAAATGTAAGTGGAGCTGCAGCAAGCGACTAGCATGTATGGTGGCTAACTTATTCGCAAAAGAGAGCGAGAAGAGGAGGCAAAGCACGAGCGAGAAACTAGAGAGAAACCTGCGCAAACATAACTCCAGCACCGTGTCTGCTTCCCGGACTCCGCCGAGAAGAGGCCATCACGGTAACACACTCAGTTGATTCATTTTAGTTAATTAAGGTTCAAGTTATCTACAACCGGACATTAACAAATTCCCATCTGCCCATAACCGCGGGCACGGCTTTCGAAAGATCAATCCCTGCAGGGGGGGGGGTCCCAACTTAGCCCATAACAAGCTCTCACGGTCAACGAAGGAATAGACCTCCACCCAAGACACACCGATCAGACTCGGTATCTTGGTACAACAAGACGATTCGACAGGTTAAAACAAGTCCAGCAACACCACCCAGATGTGCCGACAAATCCCGATAGGAGCTGCACATATCTCGTTCTCAGGACACACCGGATGAGCAAGACGTCGGGTAGGCCAGCCCAGAGTTGCCCCTGGTAGCCCCGGACATCGCTCGGTTGGACCAACACTCAGAGGAGCACTGGCCCGGGGGGGTTAAAATAAGATGACCCTCGTGCTCCGGAAACCCAAGGGAAAAATAGGCTAGGTGGGAAATGGTAAAACCAATGTTGGGCATTGCTGGAAAAGCTTTAATCAAGGCGAGCTATCAAGGGGTTCCCATTATAGCCCAACCACGTAAGGGACGCAAAATCCGGGAACATAACACCGATATGACGGAAACTAGGGTGGCAAGAGTGGAACAAAACACTAGGCGAGAGGCCGAGCCTTCCGCCCTTTACCAAGTATATAGATGCATCAAGATAACATAGCAATATAATGATATCCCAACAAGTAAGTAAATGTCCCAACAAGGAACGACTCCAATCTTCACCTGCAACTAACAACGCTATAAAAGGGGCTGAGCAAAGCGGTAACATAGCCAATCAACGGTTTGCTAGGACAATGGTGGGTTAGAGGTTGAACATGGCAATTGGGAGGCTGACAAGCAAGTGGTAGGCATCGTAGCATTGGCATAGCAAAAGAGCGAGCAAACTAGCATAGCAAAGATAGTAGTGATTTCGAGGGTATGATCATCTTGCCTACACAGTTGTCAAAGTTGACTGGATCCTCAAAAGCAAACTCAACAGCCTCCTCGTTAGCGAACTCGTCTCTCGGCTCTACCCAAACAACACAAACAAGCAACAAGAATACAATAAACCACGTGCAAACTCCAACAATAAGATGCAAAGATGATATGCTATGCGGGATGCGATGCGGGATGCAAAATGCAAGACGTGACAGGAAATGCATGAACCTGGCCTCAACTTGGAAAACCAAGTGTGCCACTGGATAGAGGGGATGAAATCGCTTGAAAACGATATAAAGATCATTGGAATCGGAGTTACGGTTTGGAAATGGCAAGCGTTTTAAGATATGACACCGGTCTGCGATTTACAGCAAGTAGGCATCTAAATGCAACGAAATGAACATGCTACAGCCACCAAACATGACAACAAAATACATGGTAGGGATGCTCACAAGATGCTTAACAAAACACTAGCACTGAGCCACGGCCAAATTCATCCATTATGAGGTTCAAACAAGCATGGCAAAAACGCAAATGCAAAACAGATTTCAGACTTGGTGAAATTAAACTAGTCTGAAATTTCAGATCACGAAGCTCTCTTCGGAGCAGCAAAACAACATGATACATGACCTGATTATGAAAAGTAAGAACATGGCATGGATCTACTCAACAAGCTTATCAAAAGTCCCAAAGTGGCCTGGGGCCAAAAGGGATCACAAAATATACTAACAAGCACACGAACATAGCTCACGCACAATCAGTTTTCAGACTTAGTGAAAACTGAGACATGCTGGAATTTAACTCACGAAGGCATGTAAATGAGCTCGATGCACTCACTACGGTGCAAGTCATGGCAAGGCAAGCATATATCCACTAAGAAGGCACAAAATGCTAGCTAGACATGGCAAGAACAATGGCATAGCATGCACGGATCAATAAGAATAGCATCGGCAAAATCGCAAACAAGTTGACGATCTGCCCAGATTTACCACGAAGCAAAAGTAGAGCTCGATTGACTCAAGCTAGGGTACTCCACATGTGCAAACAAAGACATGGATGGATAGAGCATAACATGATTAACAAAACTCCCTTACTGATCATCCCCAAAAGATGCACAGATCACTAGGAAACAAGCTGAACATATGGCATCATGAACTAAATAATCCCAGACTTAGTGAAATCCACTAAGTCCCTGAAAACAGATCTACCAAGTGCCTCACTTTGCAAGCTTGCACAAGTCACCACACACATCCTAAAAATGCATGGGTTGCACCTCTGAAAAGAAGACAAAATGCTTAACAACTCATATGAAGGACTCACAGGCATAGCATGCACACAATAATCATGACAAAAATGACAAAAGTCTAAGATGAACTAGCAGATCTGACAATTATCTCACGAAGCCTCCTTCTAGCAGCATTTCGGGCATCAAG
Organism: Triticum monococcum; assembly: GCA_034509565.1. Lineage (NCBI taxonomy): Eukaryota > Viridiplantae > Streptophyta > Magnoliopsida > Poales > Poaceae > Triticum > Triticum monococcum. The sequence goes on along the minus strand of CM067845.1, from coordinate 495,777,093 downwards.
ATGAACTCAAATGAAAATGATGCAATGGAATTAAATGATTTACATGTCGAGACGAACATTTTGATATACTATATGTCCAAAACGGAGCTACGGATGCAAAGATATAGCAGGTCAAAGTAGGCATAAAAAGATGACTGAGAGAGGCAAAAGTCAACCCCCAACTAGGGTTTACTGTAGCGCGGATCCAGATCTGGCGATTCGGCACGGATCCCGAGGTTCGACGCCGATAATGGCCGCGGTGGTGGCCGGAGATGGAGTGGATCGCCGGGGAAGGAGAGGCCGGCCGGTGGGGGAGCTCGCCGGGGCGGCGGCGCCGACGATGGTGGCGCGGCGAGCTCCGGCTCCCTCGGGGCGGAGCAGTGGCGGCGGGGCGCGGCGTGGAGCTCCGGTCGTCGGACGCCGGCTGCCGGAGTCGGGGAAGAGGCGGGCGGCGGCGGCGCGGCTTGAGGCAGGCGGCGGCGAGCGGCGTTGGGCGGCAGAGCGCGCGGGCTCTCGGGGGCCAGGCACGGGCTCCCGCGGGCCGGCGGCGGCGGTGGTTGGCGCGCCATGTGGCGGGCTCTGGTTGGGCGGCGGTGGCGGCGGACGATGTCCGGCTTCGTCCGGACACGTCCGTCGGCGGCGGTCTGGAGTTTTTTTGAACTAGGGTTTCGGGGGAGAGGGAGAGATCCGAAATGAAGGGGATGTATTTATAGGCATAAGTGGAGCTAGGAGAGTCCAAATGAGGTGCAGTTTTCGGCCACGCGATCGTGATCGAACGCTCTAAGACATGGAGCAGAGTTTGGTGGGTTTTGGGCCAAATTGGAGGGGTGTTGGGCTGCAACACACACGAGACCTTTTCGGTCCCTCGGTTAACCGTTGGAGTATCAAACGAAGTCCAAATGGTACGAAACTTGACAGGCGGTCTACCGGTAGTAAACCAAGGCGGCATGACAAGTTTCAGTCCAATCCGGAAATGTTTAATCTCCACACACGAAAGAAAGCTAGAAATGGCCACCGGAGGAGAACGAAGCGCCGGAATGCAAAACGGACAACGGGGAAAATGCTCGAATGCATGAGATGAACATGTATGCAAATGCAATGCACGTGATGACATGATATGAGATGCATGAAAGCAAAAACAACACACGGAGACAAAGACCCGAACCCAAGAAATAAATATAACTTAACGCCAGAAACGGCAAGAGTTGGAGTACAAATTGGGAAAGTTATATCTGGGGCATTACAACACTCCACCACTACGAAAAGATCTCGTCCCGAGATCTAGGACTGAAAGAACTCCGGGTACTCAGAACGGAGGTGATCCTCGCGTTCCCAGGTAGCTTCACGGTTGAAATGGTGTGACCACTTTACTTTGAGAAATTTTATTGACTTGTTGCGAGTCCTGCGTTCAGTCTCTTCAAGGATTGCAACTGGGTGCTCACGATAGGAGAGATCTTCTTGGAGCTCAATGTCCTCGAAGTTGACGGTGCGTTCAGGTGTCTTGAAGCACTTTCGGAGTTGGGAGACATGGAACACATCATGAACATTTGCAAAGTTTGAAGGAAGCTCGAGTTGATAGGCGAGGTCGCCTCTCTTGCTGACAATCTTGAAAGGTCCCACGTATCTAGGGGCAAGCTTCCCTTTGATACCGAAGCGACGAGTCCCTTTCATAGGAGAGACGCGGAGGTACACATGATCTCCGATCTCGAAAGTCAAATCACGATGCTTACTATCATAGTAGCTCTTCTGGTGGGATTGGGCTGCTTTGAGGTTATCACGAATGACATTGCACATTTCTTCTGCCTCTGTGATTAGGTCATTACCCAGCAGCTGACGTTCACCGGTTTCAGACCAGTTGAGAGGGGTACGACATTTCCTACCATACAGAATTTCAAATGGGACCTTGCCCGAACTTGCTTGAAAACTGTTGTTGTATGAGAATTCAACATAAGGAAGACAATCCTCCCACTTCATGCCGAAGGAGATAACACAAGCCCTGAGCATATCTTCAAGAATCTGGTTGACATGCTCGACTTGACCGCTTGTTTGAGGATGGAAAGCAGTGCTGAAGCGGATGTTGGTGCCCATGGCCTTCTGAAAAGAATCCCAAAACTTGGAGGTAAAGATGCTGCCACGGTCTGAAGATATCACTTGAGGAATGCCGTGCAGAGAGACAATTCGAGAGGTATAGAGTTCCGCCAATTGAGCTGCAGTGATTGACTCTTTGATAGGCAGAAAGTGAGCCACTTTGGTGAGCTTGTCGATGACAATGAATATAGCATCATTGCCACGCTTGGACTTTGGAAACCCAGTCACGAAGTCCATTTCAATGTGGTCAAACTTCCATTCTGGAATATCAAGAGGTTGGAGGAGACCTGCTGGCCTTTGGTGTTCTGCCTTCACTCTTCTGCAGACATCACATTCATTCACGAATTTAGCGATCTCGCGCTTCATTCGAGTCCACCAATAAGTTTGTTTGAGGTCCTGATACATCTTCGTGCTACCAGGGTGGATGGAGAGGAGAGAATTGTGAGCCTCGTTCATGATCACTTTACGAAGGTCACCTTTGGGTACCACAATTCGATCCTCGAAGAAGAGAGTGTCCTTGTCATCAAGGCGGTAGCACTTGTACTTGGACTGACTCTTGGCAATCCCAATCTTCACCTTTTTTCACCATAGCATCAAGAAGCTGGGCTTGGCGAATCTGGTCTTCCAAGGTAGGAGAGACTTGAAGGTTGGCGAGGAAATCTTGAGGAACAACTTGCAGATTAAGTTTGCGGAAAGCTTCACAAAGCTCGGGTTGATAAGGCTTCAGAATCAGACTGTTGCAATATGCTTTCCTGCTTAAAGCATCTGCAATCACATTGGCCCTGCCTGGAGTATACTTGATACTCGGATTGTACTCTTGAATCATTTCGACCCATCGAGTTTGCCTGAGGTTGAGATTAGGCTGGGTGAAGATGTACTTGAGACTCTTGTGATCAGTGAAAATGTCCACTTTTCTTCCCAATAGAAGATGTCTCCAAGTCAACAAGGCATGCACAACTGCCGCCAAATCGAGATCATGAGTGGGGTAGTTCTTCTCATTAGGCTTCAACTGGCGAGAGGTATAAGCAACAACTTTCTTCTCTTGCATCAGTACAGCACCGAGACCTTGGAGAGAGGCATCACAAAAGACCTCGTACGGCTTGGATTCATCAGGCGGAGTCAGAACTGGAGCAGTGATCAATTTCTATTTCAAAGTGTTGAAAGCAATATCACACTCTGGAGACCAAACGTACTTGACGTGCTTCTGAAGAAGATTTGAGAGAGGCTTCGCGATCTTAGAAAAGTTTTCAACGAATCTTTGGCAGTAGCTTGCGAGACCGAGGAAGCTACGGAGTTGCTTCACGTTCTGAGGAGGTTCCCAATTAACAATTGCAGACACCTTCTCAGGATTCACGGCAATGCCCTTGGCAGAGATTATATGACCAAGATAAAGAACCTCATCGAGCCAAAATTCACACTTGGAGAACTTGGCGTAGAACTGATGTTCCCTGAGCTTGTCAAGAACCAAACGCAAGTGCTTGGCATGATCTTCCTTGTTCTTGGAGAAAACCAGAATGTCGTCGAGATAGACCAAAACAAAGTCATTGGTGTAGGGGTTGAAGATGAAGTTCATCATGCGAGAGAACGTCGGAGGAGCATTGGCGAGGCCAAAAGACATGACAGTGTATTCATATGACCCATAGCTTGTCCTGAAAGCCGTCTTGGGAATATCTTGCTCACGGATTCGAATCTGATGATAACCCATACGGAGATCAAGCTTGGAGAATACTTGGGCACCCTTGAGTTGTTTGAATAGCTCATTGATGTTGGGGAGTGGGTATTTGTTCTTGATGGTCTTCTTGTTCAATGGACGATAATCAACACAAAGTCGGTCCGTTCCATCCTTCTTCTTCACAAAAAGAACACCACAACCCCACGGAGAAGAACTAGGCCGGATGAGACCCATTCTTTCTTGAATATCGAGTTGTTTCTTCAACCCCTTCAACTCTTCAGGTCCGAGCTTGTAAGGACGCTTGCACACAGGTTCCGTACCGGGCTCAAGTTCAATAACAAATTCAACGGGCCGGTGCGGAGGCATTCCTGGGAGCTCTTCTGGGAAGACGTCTTGATACTCACAAACAACCGGAATCTGCGAAATAGCATCCAATTCACCCTTCTCATTGAGAGAAAACAACCGGATTGTATCATCCCGAGCGGCAAAGACAATGACATCCTCAGACGAATGCGTCAATTGAATCTGCCTGGCTGCACAATCGAGCTGAGCCTTGTGCTTAGAGAGCCAGTCCATCCCGAGAATAAGATCGATATCCGAATTACCAAGAACCATTGGGGAAGAAAGGAACTTGTAGTCCCCCAACGTGATAGAAATATCTGGAGCCATCATTTTGGTGTTCATGAACAAACCCGGAGACGAGACCGCTATCGGCTTAGGCAAATCAATAGTATGCACATCATGCATGGATGCAAAAGGCTTTGATAAAAATGATAAAGATGCACCAGTGTCAAAAAGAACTCTTGCGGGAATGTCATTAACAGGAAGGTTACCCATGATCACATCTGGTGAGTCCTCTGCCTGAGCTGCATTCAGCAAGTTGACCTTGGCGGACTTGGGGTTATGCTTGACCACATCTGTACTTGCCGATCTCATGGGAGGAGGAGGAGGAAGACGCCTCTGGTTGAAACAGTTGTTGGCGTAGTGACCCTTCTGTTGGCACTTGTTGCACGTGACCTCTGAAAGCGGACGGTGGTACGGAGCACTCGATCTTGGAGCTTGAGACGAAGTCTTGTTCTGAAAGCCTGGGTTGGGTGGGTGGGAAGAACCACTACCACCTTTGCTCTTCTGCTGATATGGCTGACGGAACGGAGGAGGAGGAAGCCAATACTTCTACTGCTTGGCCACTTGAGTAGAGGAAGAAGGCGTAGTGTCTCTGACTCGCTTCCTGGAAGCATCACACCTCAACTGAGCAGCCTCTTGCTTCAGTGCCATGTTGTAGAACTCATCGTACCTCAACGGCTCAAAAAGGACAAGAGCGAGCTGAATTTCTTCTCTGAGACCACCCCTGAACTGGTATATCATGCTCTTCTCATCAGGTACGTCCTGCTTGGCAAAGCGGGCGAGCTTCTGGAACAACTTGTTGTAGTCATAGACAGACAAAGAGCCTTGCTTCAGATTGCGGAATTCCTCGCGTTTGCTTTCAGTCACACTCTGAGGGATGTGATGAGCTCGGAAATCTTGACGGAAATCATCCCAAGTGATCAAACGTCCACCTCTGGAATCCTTGTACTGCTGGAACCACTCTGCAGCCTGATCTTTGAGTTGGAAGGAAGCAAACTTGACGAAATCTTCAGGCCTAACGTTGCTGCATTCAAAATGCTTGCCCAGATCCACTAGCCAATCGTCAGCATCGGTTGCCTCAACACAATTGCTGAACGTCTTTGGACCATTTGCAAGGAACTGGTTCAGCGTAGCAAAATGGTTCTGATTGTTGCCTTGATTCCCTTGACTGCCTTGATTGCGCTCTTGGAGGATTTGCATGATCAACTGTGTGTTTGCATTGCTTGCGGCCATCACAGCTTGCCAAGCCTCCGGAGGAGGTGGAGGTGGTGGCGGATCAGGATTCGGAGTCATGCGCGTTGGAGGAGCCATCCTGAAGAGGTTGACCACCATTAGCACATAGATAGACAAATATTGAAGCTGAAACCAACGGAGTGAAAATAGCAACATAAAGTCTTCACATACGAACAAAATGAACGAATGCACTTCTCTTGAAGTGGTCACATATCCCTAAATTGCGAAGCCACGTAGGATTAGGTAGAAGAGGTAAATCAACAAGGGATGGAATCAACATATGACTTTGAAGCAACTCGAATACCACAACTCAAAATAAAACCAAGGATTGGCTTGCGGAATAAGCCGGAACAAACATATGATAGAGATTTCGTCCGAAGTTTTCATGGTGGGACCTACACGGGCTCGATCGTACAACACCATCATGTACAAGGCAGTGCACATGACATACGAAGCGTTCCCGAGTCAGCATAGGCAAGGACTCTTTAAGACACAACGAGACCACTGTAAAATCGACCGTGAATAGGTGAACCACTAGACGTCGAACCCCAATTTCATATCATAGATCTGTCGGAAAGATATCCTAAGAGGTACTTGAATTCCCATCTATGAAACTCCCGAAACTTTCTGGTTATGCAATCAGGTGTTGGGGATATAGGGGAAGCATAATATCTCACCAAAACTAGCAATACCTACATCCAGTTGTATCCATCCTTCAACACATAACCAAGAAACCTTCGGAAACCATCTACCTCAACCTTCGAAAAGCATCCGTTATAAAAGTTATGGCGATACTCCCGAACTCCCGCCCCAGTACTGGGTGGCGTCGAGGTTATCTCACCAACGAACTGCATAAAAGAGATTTTCGATGTCGGCGAACATATCTCAAGTATTCCAGAATTGCAACGATAAAATTATGATGACAACACCTCAGAGCTCAACTCCCCGGGACACTTCCAGTAAGCCCCTGACAGGAGGCACCAAGACAGTGTTCTCATCATAATCCATTGGAACAAATCCAAGATACTCGCGTGATCCTAAATTTTTTTAGTGAAATTTGAGAAGAGAAGAGTGAAAACTCTACGTCAGGATGCCTTACCAGAGCGATGAGGAGACTAGGAAGTAAAAAGAATTCCTAAGCTCACCGATATATAATTCCTAAATGACTCAAAAAAAATTTCTAGACACAACTCGGCTGCTAAGAACGATCAATCAGTGGGGGCTCCTAAGGTCGGGGAAGGCTCTGATTACCAACTTGTAACGCCCTCGATGCGGCTATAGCTCCCACGTGTCGAGGCACGACTTAGAGACATAACCGCATTGAAAGCAATGTCGAAGCTAGGCAATCATCACAACATCCCATGTAATATATATAATAAAAGGGGAGATACAATAGTTGGCTTACACTCGCCACATCACATCAAAGTACATAAATAACATACATCATCCAAACACTCATGGCCCGACTACGGCGCCAAAATAAAAGACAACCCAACAAGCGACATAGGTCCCGATCACCCCAACTGGGCACCACTACTGATCATCAGGAAAAGACACATAGTAACGCTGAGAATCCTCGTCGTACTCCCACTTGAGCTCAAGCGTGCCATCTGGAGTCGTATCATCGGTCCCTGCATCTGGTGTAATAGTAATCTGTGAGCCACAGGGACTCAGCAATCTCGCACCCTCGTGATCAAGACTATTTAAGCTTAATAGGTAGGAAGGGGGTAAATGTAAGTGGAGCTGCAGCAAGCGACTAGCATGTATGGAGGCTAACTTATTCGCAAAAGAGAGCGAGAAGAGGAGGCAAAGCACGAATGAGAAACTAGAGAGCAACCTGCGCAAACATAACTCCAACACCGTGTCCGCTTCCCGGACTCCGCCGAGAAGAGGCCATCACGGTAACACACCCAGTTGATTCATTTTAGTTAATTAAGGTTCAAGTTATCTACAACCGGACATTAACAAATTCCCATCTGCCCATAACCGCGGGCACGGCTTTCGAAAGATCAATCCCTGCAGGGGGTCCCAACTTAGCCCATAACAAGCTCTCACGGTCAACGAAGGAATAGACCTCCACCCAAGACACACCGATCAGACTCGGTATCTCGGTACAACAAGACGATTCGACAGGTTAAAACAAGTCCAGCAACACCACCCAGATGTGCTGACAAATCCCGATAGGAGCTGCACATATCTCGTTCTCAGGGCACACCGGATGAGCAAGACATCGGGTAGGCCAGCCCAGAGTTGCCCCTGGTAGCCCCGAACATCGCTCGGTTGGACCAACACTCAGAGGAGCACTTGCCCCGGGGGGGGGGGGGGGGGGTTAAAATAAGATGACCCTCGGGCTCCAGAAACCCAAGGGAAAAAGAGGCTAGGTGGCAAATGGTAAAACCAATGTTGGGCATTGCTGGAAAAGCTTTAATCAAGGCGAACTATCAAGGGGTTCCCATTATAGCCCAACCGCGTAAGGGACGCAAAATCCGGGAACATTACACCGATATGACGGAAACTAGGGCGGCAAGAGTGGAACAAAACACTAGGTGAGAGGCCGAGCCTTCCACCCTTTACCAAGTATATAGATGCATCAATATAACATAGCAATATAATGATATCCCAACAAGTAAGTAAATGTCCCAACAAGGAACGGCTTCAATCTTCACCTACAACTAACAACACTATAAGAGGGGCTGAGCAAAGCGGTAACATAGCCAATCAACGGTTTGCTAGGACAATGGTGGGTTAGAGGTTGAACATGGCAATTGGGAGGCTGACAAGCAACTGGTAGGCATCGTAGCATTGGCATAGCAAAAGAGCGAGCAAACTAGCATAGCAAAGATAGTAGTGATTTCGAGGGTATGATCATCTTGCCTGCACAGTTGTCAGAGTTGACTGGATCCTCAAAAGCAAACTCAACGGGCTCCTCGTTAGCGAACTCGTCTCCCGGCTCTACCCAAACAACACAAACAAGCAACAAGAATACAATCAACCACGTGCAAACTCCAACAATAAGATGCAAAGATGATATGCTATGCGGGATGCGATGCGGGATGCAAAATGTAAGACGTGACAGGAAATGCATGAACCTGGCCTCAACTTGGAAAACCAAGTGTGCCACTGGATAGAGGGGATGAAATCGCTTGAAAACGATATAAAGATCATTGGAATCGGAGTTACGGTTTGGAAATGGCAAGCGTTTTAAGATATGACATCGGTCTGCGATTTACAGCAAGTAGGCATCTAAATGCAACGAAATGAACATGCTACAACCACCAAACATGACAACAAAATACATGGCAAGGATGCTCACAAGATGCTTAACAAAACACTAGCACTGAGCCACAGCCAAATTCATCCATTATGAGGTTCAAACAAGCATGGCAAAAACGCAAATGCAAAACAGATTTCAGACTTAGTGAAATTAACACTAGTCTGAAATTTCAGATCACGAAGCTCTCTTCGGAGCAGCAAAACAACATGATACATGACCTGATTATGAAAAGTAAGAACATGTCATGGAGCTACTCAACAAGCTTATCAAAATTCCCAAAGTGACCTTGGGCCAAAAGGGATCACAAAATATACTAACAAGCACACGAAATAGCTCACGCACAATCAGTTTTCAGACTTAGTGAAAACTGAGACATGCTGGAATTTAACTCACGAAGGCATGTAAACGAGCTCGATGCACTCACTACGGTGCAAGTCATGGCAAGGCAAGCATATATCCACTAAGAAGGCACAAAATTCTAGCTAGACATGGCAAGAACAATGGCATAGCATGCACGGATCAATAACAATAGCATCGGCAAAATCGCAAACAAGTTGACGATCTGCCCAGATTTACCACGAAGCAAAAGTAGAGCTCGATTGACTCAAGCTAGGGTACTCCACATGTGCAAACAAAGACATGGATGGATAGAGCATAACATGATTAACAAAACTCCCTTACTGATCATCCCCAAAAGATACACGGATCACTAGGAAACAAGCTGAACATATGGCATCATGAACTAAATAATCCCAGACTTAGTGAAATCCACTAAGTCCCTGAAAACAGATTTACCAAGTGCCTCACTTTGCAAGCTTGCACAAGTCATCACACACATCCTAAAAATGCATGGGTTGCACCTCTGAAAAGAAGACAAAATGCTTAACAACTCATATGAAGGACTCACAGGCATAGCATGCACACAATAATCATGACAAAAATGACAAAAGTCTAAGATGAACTAGCAGATCTGACAATTATCCCACGAAGCCTCCTTCTAGCAGCATTTCGGGCATCAAGATGAACTCAAATGAAAATGATGCAATGGAATGAAATGATGTACATGTCGAGGCGAACATTTTGATATACTATGTGTCCAAAACAGAGCTACGGATGCAAAGATATAGCAGGTCAAAGTAGGCATAAAAAGATGACTGAGAGAGGCAAAAGTCAACCCCCAACTTGGGTTTACTGTAGCGCGGATCCAGATCTGGCGATTCAGCACGGATCCCGAGGTTCGACGCCGGCAATGGCCGCGGTGGTGGCCGGAGATGGAGTGGATCGCCGGGGAAGGAGAGGCCGGCCGGTGGGGGAGCTCGCCGGGGCGGCGGCGCCGACGATGGTGGCGCGGCGAGCTCCGGCTCCCTCGGGGCGGAGCGGTGGCGGCGGGGCGTGGCGTGGAGCTCCGGTTGTCGGACGCCGGTTGCCGAAGTCAGGGAAGAGGCGCGCGGTGGCGGCGCGGCTTGAGGCAGGCGGCGGCGAGCGGCGTTGGGCGGCGGAGCGCGCGGGCTCTCGGGGGCCAGGCGCGGGCTCCCGCGGGCCGGCGGCCGCGGTAGTTGGCGCGCCACGTGGCGGGCTCTGGTTGGGCGGCGGTGGCGGCGGACGATGTCCGGCTTCGTCCGGACACGTCCGTCGGCGGCGATCTGGAGTTTTTTTGAACTAGGGTTTCGGGGGAGAGGGAGAGATCCGAAATGAAGGGGATGTATTTATAGGCATAAGTGGAGCTAGGAGAGTCCAAATGAGGTGCGGTTTTCGGCCACGCGATCGTGATCGAACGCTCTAGGACATGGAGCAGAGTTTGGTGGGTTTTGGGCCAAATTGGAGGAGTGTTGGGCTGCAACACACACGAGGCCTTTTCGGTCCCTCAGTTAACCGTTGGAGTATCAAACGAAGTCCAAATGGTACGAAACTTGACAGGCGGTCTACCGGTAGTAAACCAAGGCCGCATGACAAGTTTCGGTCCAATCCGGAAATGTTTAATCCCCACACACGAAAGAAAGCTACAAATGGCCACCGGAGGAGAACGAAGTGCCGGAATGCAAAACGGACAACGGGGAAAATGCTCGAATGCATGAGATGAACATGTATGCAAATGCAATGCACGTGATGACATGATATGAGATGCATGAAAACGAAAACAACACACGGAGACAAAGACCCGAACCCGAGAAATAAATATAACTTAACGCCAGAAACGACAAGAGTTGGAGTACAAATTGGGAAAGTTATATCTAGGGCGTTACAATACCCGTGGTGACAATGGGGTATTCTATTGATTCACTTGATGTATGTTTTGGTGATTAACTTGCGGGTTTCGTGACCTTGGGAATCTATGCATAGGGGTTGGCACACATTTTCGTCTTGACTCTCCGATAGAAACTTTGGGGCACTCATTGAAGTACTTTGTGTTGGTTTGAATAGATGCATCAGAGATTGTGTGATGCATATCGTATAATCATACCCACGGATACTTGAGGTGACATTGGAGTATCTAGGTGACATTAGGGTTTTGGTTTATTTGCATCTTAAGGTGTTATTCTAGTACGAACTCTAGGATAGATCGAACGGAAAGAATAGCTTCGTGTTATTTTACTACGGACTCTTGAATAGATCAATCAGAAAGAATAACTTTGAGGTGGTTTCGACAATAATCTCTTCGTTTGTTCTCCGCTATTAGTGACTTTGGAGTGACTCTTTGTTGCATGTTGAGGGATAGTTATATGATCCAATTATGTTATTATTGTTGAGAGAACTTGCACTAGTAAAAGTATGAACCCTAGGCCTTGTTTCAACGCATTGCAATACCGTTTGTGCTCACTTTATCAATAGTCACCTTGCTGTTTTTATATTTTCAGATTACAAAAACCTATATCTACCATCCATATTGCACTTGTATCACCATCTCTTTGCCGAACTAGTGTACCTATACAATTTACCATTGTATTGGGTGTGTTGGGGACACAAGAGACTCTTTGTTATTTGGTTGCAGGGTTGCTTGAGAGATACCATCTTCATCCTACGCCTCCCACGGATTGATAAACCTTAGGTCATCCACTTGAGGGAAATTTGCTACTATCCTACAAACCTCTGCACTTGGAGGCCCAACAACGTCTACAAGAAGAAGGTTGCATAGTAGACATCAGCATCTACATATAATCACACACCTATGTATTCCTACAGGGGTAGGTTGTTGGAGTTAACCATCATGCATCCCTTCTTAAACCAAATTAACAAGTTAATCAGTGACATCATGTTCCCATATTGATTTTCTCCAATCTATACTTAAGTCCCCAACTTTAGGTTTCTTAAGTGAAAGAATGTTGTCGGTTCAGTCAAGTTTAACACATTAACTGCTTCTAGATGCAAGCTCATCCATGTGAATGCACATATATTATCATAAAATTGTCTCATAGAAATGCCAAAGAATGCAGTTCTCAAGTTTTAAACTTTGAAGGATTGTCCATGCAAGTTCAGGGCCCTATACATTTGCGGACACGCTCGCGGATAGTGACTGTGACCCTCAGATGACCCAATTTGCAATCACAACCCTTACTTGTGAAACATCAAATATGAAATATATACAGACACATAGACGTTGATCATCGCGACCAAACAATGAATAGTGCACACAAATGCAAATTATTCGTACTTAAGAATACATAATCAAAACATAGTGCAAACATAAAAAATGTTCATAGTGCATAATTAAGAAATTAAAAACAAAGTTTATTGATTTCCAGTGTGGATCCACATATGCTTCGCAAGATCATTCGGAAGTTGCATATGCACCTATTGATCTAGAAGTTGTCAACGCATCTCTAAAAAGTTGGCACTGTGGTTTGCCTCTTGTCCCAGGAGCTGAACCTAAGTTCCGGACTTGTAAAAATCATGTGTGTTGGCTGCCCCTTCACCCTCATCATCGACAATCATATTGTGCAAGATTATGCAACATGTCATGAGCTGCAAAAGTGTCTCCGCTTCCCATATCATTGCAGCTCGACGAACAATGCCCTAATGAGCTTGGAGGACTCCGAATGCCCTCTCCACATCCTTCTTAGCTGCCTCTTGAATTGTTGCAAAATGGCTTTGTTTGTTTTCATGGTGATTGAATGGTCTTCAGACCCATCGAGGATAGGTACCATTGGCAGGGTAGTACCCATATTATAGTTGTGCCCGTTGACGGTGTAGTTGCACGGTGGAGCTTCCCCATCACAAAGAGTCTCTTGAACAAAGGAGACCGTTGGAGCATATTGATGTCATCACACAAATCAGGCATGCCAAATCCACAAATCCTCCGATGTCATTGCTTCAAGTATGATGGTGGATTCTTTGACGTACGTGACCTTGGTATTACCCACGCAAACCGTTTGGGCAGTTCTTTCAATGCCAGTGCATGGAATCAACTGAACCCAACATACCTGGGAATCCTCTTGATGCTTCAGTTGCCAACAATTGTTATGTGTCCTCCACAGTTGTCTCTCTCAGGTACTCTGCTCCAAACACCTTCACCACAGTGCATGTCAATTGCATCGTGTTGTTCAGGACCATGCTCTCCCCAATCCAGATTTCAGTATCAATGGCATATGCGGCCTTACCGTAAGCAAGCATCCTGATAACAGTCGTGCATTTCCGCAAAGGACGGAAAGAAAGTTGTCTGCAACAATCCTTCCTCAGCTTAAAGTTGTCACTAGCCTGATCCACGACAGTCACTACAGGAAAGAATAAATCTCTGCTCATTCGAAAGCGACGTTGAGAGGAACCTTCATGTATGTGGGGTCCCATGTGAAGTAGTCAGTGTACAGAAGTCGTGCACCAGAAATCCTATCCTGGGAATAACTCTCCGACCCATTATGGAACCCTTGAAGTCCAGTACGTGCCCCTCTGCCTTTTCCATCCCTCTTGGATGCTCATCATCATCATCATCATCATCATCATCATCATCATCATCATTTCAGCATCTTTGTCATTTGAATCATACGGAACGATGAACTTGTTGAATATGAATTTCTCAAGGTCAGTGTTTCCATAGCCATCATTCCACGACGAATCCATCAATGACCTCGAAATGACCAATAGAATAAAAAACTATTGGGAAACGTTGCATGGAAAACAAAAAAATCTACACACATGCAATGATCTATCCATGGAGATGCATAGCAACGAGGGGGAGAGTGTGTCTACGTACCCTCGTAGACTGTAAGCGGAAGCGTTTCTCAACGCGGTTGATGTAGTTGAACTTCTTCGCACTTCAACCGATCAAGTACTGAACGCACGGCACCTCCGCATTCTGCACACGTTCAGCTCGATGACGTCCCTCGCCTTCTTGATCCAGCAAGACGTCGAGGTAGTAGATGAGTTCCATCAGCACGACGGCATGGTGACGATGATGGTGATGTGATCCTCACAGGGTTTCACCTAAGAACTACGAAAATATGACCGAGGGTGTAAACGGTGGAGGGGGCGCCGCACACTGCTAGGCAATTGTGTGGTGTGTGCTAGGCGCCCCAAGTAGGACCGAATCCTACTTGGGCTCCTCCCAAGCCGCCCCTGCCATATATATCGGAGGGGGAAGGGGGAAGGAAGGGGGAATCCTATTACCTTTCTTTCCTTTCCTCCTTTCCCTTTCCTTCTCCACTTTGGCCAACCCATATGGGGGGCGCAATAGCCCCTTATGGCTGGTGCGGTTTCCCCTCTTGGCCCATAAGGCCCATATCTTTTGCCGGGTGTGCCCGGAACCCCTTCTGGTGATCCGATATGTACCCGGTACCCTCCGGAACACTTCCAGTGTCCGAATACCATCGTCTTAGATATCACTCTTTACCTCTTGACCATTTCGAGACTCCTCGTCATGTCTGTGATCTCACCCGAGACTCCGAACAACATTCGGTCACGAAATCACATAACTCATATAATACTATCATCATCGAACGTTAAGCGTGCGGACCCTACGAGCTCGACAACTATGTAGACATGACCGAGACACCTCTCTGGTCAATAACCAATAGCGGAACCTTGATGCCCTACATATTGTACAAATATCTTTATCGGTCGAACCATTATGACAACATACGTAATTCCCTTTGTCCATCGTTATGTTACTTGCCCGAGATTCGATAGCTGGTATGTTCATACCTAGTTCAATCTCGTTACTGGCAAGTCTCTTTACTAGTTCTGTAATACATCACCTCGTGACTAACTCCTTAGGCGTTTGCTTGCAAGCTTATGATGTGTATTACCGAGAGGGCCCAGAGATACCTCTCCGATACTCGGAGTGACAGATCCTAATCTCGATCTATGCCAACTCAACAAACACCTTCGGAGATACCTGTAGAGCATCTTTATAATCACCCAGTTACGTTGTGATGTTTGATAGCACACAAGGCATTCCTCTGGTATCCGGGAGTTGCATAATCTCATAGTCGAAGGAATATGTATTTGACATGAAGAAAGCAATAGCAATAAAACTGAACGATCATTATGTTAAGGTAACAGATGGGTCTTGTCCATCACATCATTCTCTTAATGATGTGATCCCGTTATCAAATGACAACACATGTCCATGGTTAGGAAACATAACCATCTTTGATCAACGAGCTAGTCTAGTAGAGGCATACTAGGGACACAGTATTTGTTTATGTATTCACACATGTATTTAAGTTTCCAATCAATACAATTCTAGCATGAATAATAAACCTTTATCATGATTTAGGAAATATAATAATAACCATTTTATTATTGCCTCTAGGGCATATTTCCTTTAGTCTCCTACTTGCACTAGAGTCAGTAATCTAGTTCACATCACCATGTGTTTTAACACCCATAGTTCACATCGCCATGTGACCAACACCCAAAGAGTTTACTAGAGTCAATAATCTAGTTCACATCGCCATGTGATTAACACCCAAAGAGTACTAAGGTGTGATCATGTTTGGCTTGTGAGAGAGGTTTAGTCAATGGGTCTGTCACATTCAGATCCGTATTTATTTTTGCAAATTTCTATGTCTACAATGCTCTTCATGGAGCTACTCTAGCTAATTGCTCCCACTATCAATATGTATCCAGATAGAGACTTAGAGTCATCCGGATCAGTGTCAAAGCTTGCATCAACGTAACTGTTTATGACGAACTCTTTATCACCTCCATAACCGAGAAACATTTCCTTAGTCCTCTTTAGGTACCTATGGATAATTTTGACCGCTGTCCAGTGATCTACTCCTGGATCACTATTGTACCCCCTTGCCAAACTCATGGCAAGGCACACAACAGGTCTGGTACACAGTATGGCATACTTTATAGAACCTATGACTGAGCCATAGGGAATGACTTTCATTCTCTCTATATATTCTGCCGTGGTCGGGTTTTGAGTCTTACTCAACTTCACACCTAACATAGGCAAGAACCCTTTCTTTGACTGATCCATTTTGAACTTCTTAAAAACTTTATCAAGGTATGTGCTTTGTGAAAGACCTATCAAGCGTATTGATCTATCTCTATAGATCTTGATGCCCAACATATAAGCAGCTTCACCGAGGTCTTTCATTGAAAAATTCTTATTCAACTATCCTTTTATGCTATCCAGAAATTTGCTACTTCTTGAGCTTGCGTTGGTTTTTCCCTTGAAGAGGAAAGGGTGATGCAGCAAAGTAAAGATAAGTATTTCCCTCGGTTAGGTAACTGAGGTATCAATCCAGTAGGAGACAACACACAAATCACTAATACTTGCACAAACAATCAAACAACTTGCACCCAGCACGATAAAGGGGTTGTCAATCCCTTCACGGTTACTTCCAAAAGTGAGATCTGATAGATATAGGGAAACTAAACAAACGGTAAAGTAAATACTTTTGGTATTTTTGGTTTATAGATCGAAAAGTAAAAGATGGCAAAATAGTAGATCGGAAACTAATATGATGGAAAATAGACCCGGGGGCCATAGGTTTCACCAGAGGCTTTTCTCATGATAGCAAATAATACGGTGGGTGAACAAATTACTGCCGAGCAATTGATAGAAAAGCGCAAAGTTATGATGATATCTAAGGCAATGATTATGAAATATAGGTATCACGTCCATGTCAAGTAGACCAAAACGATTCTGCATCTACTACTATTACTCCACACATCGACCGACTCCTGCCTGCATTTAGAGTATTAAGTTCATCAAGAACAGAGTAACGCATTAAGTAACATGACATGATGTAGATGAATTAACTCAAGCAATATGATGAAAACCCCATCTTTTTATCCCAGATGGAAACAATACAATACATGCCTTGTTGCCCCTACTGTCACTGGGAAAGGGCACCGCAAAATTGAACCCAAAGCTAAGCACTTCTCTCATTGCAAGAAAAACAATCTACTTGTCCAAACCAAACCGATAGTTCGAAGAGAATTACAAAGATACCAAATCTTTCATAAAAGAATTCAGAGAAGATTTAGATAATATTCATAGATAAGCTGATCATCCACAATTCATCGGATCTCGGCAAACACACCGCAAAAGAAGATTACATCGGATAGATCTCCAAGAACATCTATGAGAACATGGTATTGAGAATCAAAGAGAGAGAAGACGCCATCTAGCTACTAGCTATGGATCCGTAGGTCTATGGTAAACTACTCATGCTTCATCAGAAGGGCAATAGATTTGATGCAGAAGCCCTCCATGATCAAATCCCCCTCCGGAAGGGTGCCGAAAAAGGTCCCTAGATGGGATCTCATGGATACAGAAGGTTGCGGCAGTGGAAAAGTGTTTTTGTGGATGCCTCTGGTGGTTTGGGAATATATGTGAATATATAGGCGAAGGAATTAGGTCAGGGGAGTCACGGGGGGCCCACAAGACAGAGGGGCGTGCCCTACCCCCTGGGCACGCTCTCCACCCTTGTGGCTGCCTCGTGGCTCCTCCGACTTGATCTCCAAGTCTCCTGGGTGTCTCTGGTCCAAGAAAAATCATCGCGAAGGTTTTATTCCGTTTGGACTCCGTTTGGTATTCCTTTTCTGCGAAACTCTAAAACATGGAAAAACATGAAGTGGCACTGGGCTCTAGGTTAATAGGTTAGTCCCAAAAATCATATAAAATAGCATATTAATGCATATAAAACATCCAAAACAGATACTATAATAGCATGGAACAATCGAAAATTATAGATACGTTGGAGACGTATCAAAATTCGATCCGATGAAGCATGAAAAACCAATCTAGTTGGCCAAACCAAATCGATAGTTCGAAGAGACTTGCAAAGATATCAAATCATGCATATAAGAATTCAAAGAAGATTCAAATAATATTCATAGATAAGCTGATCATAAATCCACAATTCATCGGATCTCGGCAAACACACCTCAAAAGAGTATTACATCGAATAGATCTCCAAGAACATCGAGGACAACTTTGTATTGAGAATCAAAGAGAGAGAAGAAGCCACCTAGCTACTAGCTATGGACCCGTAGGTCTGTGGTAAACTACTCATGCTTCATCGGAGAGGCAATGGTGTTGATGTAGAAGCCCTCCGTGATCGAACCCCCCTCCGGCAGGACGACGGAAAAGGCCCCAAGATGGGATCTCATGGATACAGAAGGTTGCGGCGGTGGAAAAGTGGTTTCGTGGCTTCCCTAGAAGTTTTTGGGGGTATAAGAGTATATATAGGAGGAAGATCTAGGTCAGGGGGGCACCAAGGGGCCCACAAGGTCGAGGGGCTCGCCCTACCCCCCTGGGCGCGCCCTCCACCCTTGTGGCCGCCTCTTGGCTCTTCTTGTTGGGGAACATAGTAATTTCAAAAAATTTCCTACGCACACGCAAGATCATGGTGATGCATAGCGACGAGAGGGGAGAGTGTTGTCTACGTACCCTCATAGACCGACAGCGGAAGCGTTATAACAACGCGGTTGATGTAGTCGTACATCTTCACGGCCCGACCGATCAAGCACCGAAACTACGGCACCTCCGAGTTCTAGCACACGTTCAGCTCGATGACAATCCCCGGACTCCGATCTAGCAAAGTGTCGGGGAAGAGTTCCGTCAGCACGACGGTGTGGTGACGATCTTGATGTTCTACCGTCGCAGGGCTTCGCCTAAGCACCGCTACAATATTATCGAGGATTATGGTGGAGGGGGGCATCACACACGGCTAAGAAAACGATCACGAGGATCAACTTGTGTGTCTAGAGGTGCCCCCTGCCCTTGTATATAAAGGAGCAAGGGAGGAGGAGGCCGGCCCTAGGAGGGGGCGCGCCAAGTGTGGAGTCCTACTAGGACTCCCTAGTCCTAGTAGGATTCCACCTCCCATATGGAATAGGAAAAGAGGAAGGGAAAAGGAGAAGGAAGGAAGGGGGCGCCCCCCTTCCCTAGTCCAATTCGGACCAGACCAAGGGGAGGGGTGCGGCCACCCTTGAGGCCCTTTTTCTTCTTTCCCGTATGGCCCAATAAGGCCCAATACGTATTCCCGTAACTCTCCGGTACTCCGAAAAATACCCGAATCACTTGGAACCTTTCCGATGTCCGAATATAGTCGTCCAATATATTGATCTTTATGTCTCAACCATTTTGACACTCCTCGTCATGTCCCCGATCTCATCCGGGACTCCGAACTCCTTCGGTACATCAAAACTCATAAACTCATAATATAACTGTCATCGAAACCTTAAGCGTTCGGACCCTACGGGTTCGAGAACAATGTAGACATGACCGAGACACGTCTCTAGTCAATAACCAATAGAGGAACCTGGATGCTCATATTGGCTCCCACATATTCTACGAAGATCTTTATCGGTCAGACCGCATAACAACATACGTTGTTCCCTTTGTCATCGGTATGTTACTTGCCCGAGATTCGATCGTCGGTATCTTAATACCTAATTCAATCTCGTTACCGGCAAGTCTCTTTACTCATTCCGTAATACATCATCTCACAACGAACTCATTAGTTGCAATGCTTGCAAGGCTTATGTGATGTGCATTACCAAGAGGGCCCAGAGATACCTCTCCGACAATCGGAGTGACAAATCCTAATCTCAAAATATGCCAACCCAACATGTACCTTTGGAGACACCTGTAGAGCTCCTTTATAATCACCCAGTTACATTGTGACGTTTGGTAGCACACAAAGTGTTCCTCCGGCAAACGGGAGTTGGATAATCTCATAGTCATAGGAACATGTATAAGTCATGAAGAAAGCAATAGCAACATACTAAAAGATCGGGTGCTAAGCTAATGGAATGGGTCATGTCAATCACATCATTCTTCTAATGATGTGATCCCGTTAATCAAATAACAACTCTTTTGTTCATGGTTAGGAAACATAACCATCTTCGGTTAACGAGCTAGTCAAGTAGAGGCATACTAGTGACACTTTGTTTGTCTATGTATTCACACATGTATTATGTTTCCGGTTAATACAATTCTAGCATGAATAATAAACATTTATCATGATATAAGGAAATAAATAATAACTTTATTATTGCCTCTAGGGCATATTTCCTTCAGTCTCCCACTTGCACTCCAAGTCTCCTGGGTGTCTTCTGGTCCAAGAAAAATCATAGCGAAAGTTTATTCTATTTGGACTCCGTTTGGTATTCCTTTTATGCGAAACTCAAAAACAAGGAAAAAACAGAAACTTGCATTGGGCTCTAGGTTAATAGGTTAGTCCCAAAAATAATATAAAATAGCATATTAATGCATATAAAACATCCAAAATAGATAATATAATAGCATGGAACAATAAAAAATTATAGATACGTTGGAGACTTACCAAAATTCTGTATCATTTCCCATCAACAATATGTCATCCACATATAATATCGGAAATGCTACAGAGCTCCCACTCACTTTCTTGTAAATACAGGCTTCACCAAAAGTTTGTATAAAACCATATGCTTTGATCACCTCATCAAAGAGTATATTCCAACTCCAAGATGCTTGCACCAGTCCATAAATGGATCGCTGGAGCTTGCACACTTTGTTAGCACCTTTAGGATCGACAAAAACTTCTGGTTGCATCATATACAACTCTTCTTTAATATCTGCCGGATTCACGGGTTCCGGCAGACCCATAAGGTCCGAACACTGGGGTGCGCGCGGAGATCACGCCTTCTACCTCCCCGTCTCACAAAGATCTAAACTACTAAAAGAACTGCATGAGAGACACAAGGTTTATACTGGTTCGGGCCACCGTTGTGGTGTAATACCCTACTCCAGTGTGTGGTGGGTGGATTGCCTCTTGGGGCTGATGATGATGAACAATACAAGGAAGAACAGCCTCGTGAGGGTCTGTTCTTGGCTGGGGCGATGAACTGCTAGGAGGAGTTCAGTCACCCTTCTCTCTCTTTCTCACTCACTCTCTCTGCTTGCTAGCCGGGCTAACCGAACCGACCGAACGAACCCTCCTCTATGTGAGTGGCTGGTCCTATTTATAGGCAAAGGCCCTGGGCCTCTCCCCAAATATTGAGCGGGAAGGGCGCCAACAATGGCGGGCTAATTTGAAGGGGAACAGCACGTACACTTATCCTGACTAAAGTTGGTCTTCGCCTGTGAAAGGCTCTGCAGTGACGCCGTGCTGGGCTCCATGGTGACCTCCGTCTCGTAGTCCGCCTGGCCTTGGTCTCGTTGCACCGAAATGGCAACCTTTGCCTGACGCCTCGGTACTCCGCGGCTGCGCTTGCCCCCTTTGCACCAAAGAGGAAAGAAGGACGCTGCGCGCGCTGGCGCCCGCCTGGCGCCCTGAGTCGTCATGGCTTGCGTCATGGGCACCTCGCGAGGTACCCCTCCTTGATTTCTCCGCCTCCTCGCAAGCCAGCCTGAGGAGGTTGCGCCTGAGGATGCGCTGTGTTGTCCGCCCCGCGAGGCTTGGCCCCTCGCAAGGGTCTTGAGTCTTGTGTTGATGAAGATGGGCCATGCTGGGCCTCCTTTGAGCCACGCCGCAGGCCGCAGGCAGGCAAGTCTGGGGACCCCCGTTCCCAGAACACCGACAGTAGCCCCCGGGCCCAAGGCGCGCATGGACTTGGCCGTGCCGAGAGGCGAAAGGGCCAAGGGCGAAGCACCGCGGGCCCTAACAGCCTGCGGCCTTGGGCGCCGCGTGGCGGTTGATTGGACGCGAGTGCTTCAGCAACCGCGCAGGTTGGTAAAGGAGCAACATCTGCCCAGACTTCGCCTTTTGCTTTCTCCGGTCGCTGCTCAGATCCCCTTTCTTGCGCCTTCCCTTTCTTCCTCCAAACTTCCAGATCTACTCCAGCTGCGCGACCTAGGAAGCCATGGCGCCTCACCAGCCTCCGGCTGAAGCTTGGTATTCTCCTGCTCTGGACTTGCCGAATGTGCCCAAGGCGGGCCTTGCCCGGCTGCGCCGGATGGCGGCAGCGCAGGGCATCAACGGGACGAAGGTGTTCAAGGCCGGCTCCGCCACCCCTGAGTGCCGAGGGAGCACCTTTTATCCTTTCTTTGTAAGCTCCATTGTTGCGGGCCTGGTGCCTCCCTTCTCCGAGTTCTTCTTCTCTGTGCTCCGCCATTACAACTTGCAGGCTCTGCATCTCCACCCCAACTCTGTCCTTCTTCTGGCGATCTTCGCTTACTACTGCGAGGCCCACGTAGGGGTGCAGCCTTCGGTGGCCTTGCTGCGCCACTACTTCTCCCTCCGGGTCTCCGGCGGTTCTCTTTCTGCGTGCGCGGGCTTCGTCGCGTATGGCGGCACCATTGCCATCTCAAATCCTGGGAAGAGGATTGAGGGCTTTAGGAGCAAGTGGGTCTTGGTAGATGCCGGGCGCATCCACCCTCGGCTGATCTTGCCCGCGGAGCAGCCTGTGAGCTCCAGCGACTGGTGCCGAGCGGAGCTCACGGACCCCCGCATGAAACTGGTCTTGGAGAAGATGGACGCCGACCTGAGGTCGGCCAACATGGCAGTGGCGAAGTTGACCGGTGCATCGCTGCTGAAGGAGTTCCTGGAGCACCAGCTGGCTCCACTCGGGTGGTACTCTCCTCCAATGTGGAGGCCTCATCCGAGCCCCGAGGCTGTGGACGAAGAGGATGTGACCGTGGTTCTCCAATCTCTGGTTGGGGGCGAGGTGGCAAGGTTGAAGGGCGCTCCCAAGCCCTTGTTCCTTCGCGATGACTGGGAGCAGGTGGTGAAGTCCATGCCTGTTTTTAATGGGGACGGGCTCGTGCCCGTGGCGGCTTCCGAAGGACCGGTGGATGTGCCCTCCGGCGACTCCAGCAATGAGGAGGAGGAAGAGGAGCGGGGAGAGGGGCCCGACTCTGGGGCGACTGATGGAGTGTCGAGGGCTCCCCTCTCCCGGCGCGGGTCCCGCACTCTCCGCCTTCCGCTGAGCGATGATGATGATGATGACGATGACGTACTGGGTAGCGGGAGCTCGCCCATGATCCCGGAGAGGGGCAGGACCGGGTCGATCCCCCGCGGGTCCGTCCCTGCCCCGAGGCAGTCCGCAGACGCGCCTTCTGCTTCCGAGGTTGACCGTTCCAGCCGGCTGTCAGGCTTCAAGTTGGGCCGGAGGCTGCTCGAGCTCACCGGCGATGACCCGTAAGTGCTTGATCCTTGATCTTTTGTTTCTCGTTCCGCCGACGAGGCTTGATGATTTCTTCTCTTGAATAGGCTGGCGCCGGCGGCTAAGAAGCCGAAGGGAGCCCCCGAGGCCCCATCTGCGGCAACGCCTTCACCTGCAGGGAAGGGAGATCGTGACACGCGGACCTCTCCTTCCCGCTCATCCTTGCGAAGCTTGGTTGAGCTGGCTGGGGCGAGCCTAGCCCCCATGGCTTGAACGACTCCCGAGGCGCCCTCGTCTAGCGCCGCTGCTACGGCTGTGGAGGCGCAGCGGACTCCGCCTCGGGACACTGCGGCCTCGCCGCCGCTACTTTCTCCTCCAGTTCCACCGACCGTTGCTTCCCCAACTCCTCCTGTTGTCTTGGGGCGCACCGATGTTTCTCTGCCTCCTTCTTCCATCTTGGAGCGTGCCGTTGCTGAACTGGACCGGCTGCGGCAGGATCTTCTCGGCGCCGACCCTCGCCTGGTGGCCGGGCGCTTGGAACTGGCTTCGGGGTGGATTCGTTCTGATGCTTTGATTCGGGCGGCGTTGGTTCAGGCCTCAACGGCCTGTGACGGAGAGAGGGAGGCCACCCTCGAGGCGAAGGCTTCCCGAGACGCGGCCCTGGGACAGGTGGTTGAAGTCTGCGGTCGTTGCAAGGCGCTGGAGGACGAGCTGCAAGGCCTGCGGGACCAGCTCGCGAAGGAGGTTCGTCTTTGCCAGGAACAAGAAGAAGGCATGAAGGCTCGCGAGGCGGCCATCGAGGGCCGGGAGGCCAAGCTCAAGAAATGTCGCGACCACCTAAGTGCGCTTGGGGAGGAGCTGGAGGCGACGAGGGTCGAGCTGGACAGCAAGGCCAAGGTTCTTGCCAAGGATCGCGTGGCCTTCGCGGAAATGGAGAAAGATGCCCGCGCTTCGCTGAAGACGCTTTACGAGAGCGGCCTGGACAGCCCGCTAGCCGGTGATGGTGACGGCCTCGCCAAGTTGCTTCCTTTCCTAGTTAAGGCCCTTGGGGACGTCGCCCTTGGCATCGGCCCCACGGCCGAGGCTGAGGCGCGCGTCCTGTCTTCTGCTGCGCTGACGCGGGTCTTCGCCCACATCTACCTTTGTGATCCCAACGCCGACCTCGACGGCCTGCTGGAACCAGTGAGCGGCGAGGGTGCTGCCGCCGCTGTCGAAGCCGTGAAGGGGCGCGCGGAGGCGCTGCTGGGGAAGTTCCGGGCCTTCAGCACCAAGCCAAAGCAAGGCACTACCGGCCCTGCTGCTCCACGAGGCGAAGCCACTCCGCACAGCTTCACCGCCAACAAGTGACTCCGTTACATCCCTGTTCTTCTTTCAATTCCTACACATGCATCACGCCTCGGGGAGGCATTTAAACTTGCGTTTGGTATTGAGACGATAGTATGGACTGTAATATTTGCTTTTAAGTTCCTTGAATTTTATGCTTTTCTTCCCTACTTGCTTGTGTTCTACGCCGGCAGAGCCCGGCCCCGCGCGTGCCTCACCCATCATTAGCCCCGGCCGGAAACCAGGACGGGACCAAAGGAGTGAGGGGCTACGTGACAAGTTAGGCTCCTGAGTCGCGATGCTCAGGAGTCCCCCTTGGCGCGCGAACGACAAGTAGGGAGGCGTGATGTAGGTGTATCTTCCGTTCTACGTCTGCAGAGCCTGACTCCGCGCGTACCTCACCCAGCATAGCCTTTCGGAACTAAGGAGTGAGGGGCTACGGGACCAGTTAGGCCCCTGAGTCGCGATGCTCAGGGGTCCCCCTTGACGCGCAAACGGCCTTCATACCTTGGCTCCGCTCAGGGAGAGACACGCGACGAACCAGGCCCGAGGGCCTGGCTGGGCGGCATATGTCTGGGCGTGACCCAGTCGTAGCCCCCGTGCCTAGCCCCCTCGCGCGGCACTCCCGAGGGGAGGCATTGCGATGAGGCCAGCCACTGAGCTCTGGGCTCCCTGAGGTTAATGCGGCCCGGAGGCCACCCCCAGTTGTTTATCACCAGCGCGGAGCATAGCGCTTCCGTATGTGTACGAGCATAGCCGCTCCTCGGCAGTGTCGTCAGCCAGCGCGGAGCATGGTGCTTCCACTGGTACGTGGGAGGGGGCTCCCCTCCGGGAGGAGCCCCCGGGGCGTGTACAGCCCCGCCCTGACACGTGGCCGGCACAGTAGGGCTAGGTGAGGTGTATCTGGGCACCCGTGAGCCAGTGCGGGACTCACGAGGCCCTACCTCTAGGCGGGTTGCACCTGGCACTGGGCCGTATCTTGAGATGTGTCCCTGCAAAATTTGGTTAGATGCCGGTACTCTACGTCCTCGGGTCCCGGCCCTCGAGCTTGTCTCAGCCGTCGCTGGTATGCCAGGTCGCGATGCCGTGGACAAGGCCAGAGGGTGAGGGCTAGAGAGCCAGTAAGAGCCCTGAGTCGCGATGCTCAGGCACCCCCTTTAACGTGCAAGTGGCCGACATGGAGAAGAAGGGATGCCGCAGACAGGCATCAAGCAATCAAGCGTGATAGGCAATGCATAGTTGAAAATAAACGCGAGGGAGATACACGCCGCTGGGCCTAGCCCGAGCGGCTTGGGGATGATGTAGCCCGAGGGCCGCCCCCAACAAGGCAAACTAACGACCGAAAAATAAAAGGGGATACATGCCGCAGGGACGGACCCACGCCGCCTGGGAGTGATGCAATCCTGGGAGGGTGCTCCTAGCTGGGAATGAAGCTTGAAAGATGTCACCTGAGGATGTCGTCGGCAAAGTGGCGTTGGTGCGGCAGACTTGGTGGGCTGCGGAAGCTGATCCTCACGAGCCCCCAGGCCCCGGGGCCTCAGGAGGCTCCGGAGGCACTGGTGACTCCTAGCGAGCTGTCTTCATCTCTGCCAAGGCCGCGGAACGCCTGTCTTCCTAAGCCTCCATGATGCCCCTCATGAGGCGCTGGTATGCCACAGCCATGTTCGGCAGGCCGTAAGGCATGCGAACATAGCTGTGGGGTGGACCCCCGCAGCGCCCCACTTGCGAGGGCCAGAGACACTCCGTCATGGCGATCTGATTGAGCCCTAGTACGTCGACGCAGACGCGCAGCCCACCATCCTCGCCTGGATGTGGGGCCACAGCTGGTAGGCGGCGGCAACCTCTCATGATCCTTGACTCCTGTAGTTCTTGAATGACCTCGTTAACGAACTCCTGCTGGTCTGACCTTCCTTGCCCGGCTCCTTCTTGAGGGAAACTTGCTTCGAAGCACGCCTCCACATGGTGCCCAAGCGCCTCCCTCGTGACCCTGGCTAGGTCGATGGCCCTCCAGGTGAGAGCCCCCGAGCCCTGCCTGAGGAGGGCGCTGGGCGCGCTTTCCTATGCGATGGATGGGGGGTCCCCCTGGGCAGACACGGGCCCTAAGGGGCCTGCCTCCTGGGGGGCTGAGCCTGACGATGTCTTCTTCTTCCTGGGGTGGTCTCAGGAAGCCTCCTGCTTCCGCGATCTGGGTCTTCTAGCGATGCGGCCTGATAGGCTCGCTCCAGGGAACACACTGCATCCTTCTCTTCACAAGGCACCATGACGACGCCGCCACTTCCTGGCATCTTGAGGACGTTGTAGCCGTGGTGAGTCACGGCCATGAACTTGGCCAGTACTGGGTACCCGAGGATGGCGTTGTATGGCAGGCGGATGTGGGCGACGTCGAAGTCGATGAGCTCGGTGCGGTAGTTGCTGCGGGCCCCGAAGGTGACAGGGAGGCGGACCTGCCCGATCGGGACTGTGGAACCGTCGGTGATTCCGGAGAAAGGCTTGGTTGGCTAAAGCTGGTCATAGGGCACTTGGAGATTGTTGAATGTTTCCACGGACAGGACGTTGAGCCCCGCCCCACCATCGATGAGGGTCTTGGTGACCAGCATGTTGCTGATGACTGGGGAGCAAAGCATCGGGAGGACTCCTGCCGTGGCCGCGCACTTGAGCTGGTCTGCTGAGCTGAACGTGATGGCGCACGCCAACCACACGAGGGGGCGCGTTGCTTCGAGCTTGGGGAGAACTGCATTCACTTCGCGGGCAAACTGCTTGAAGATACGTTGAGAGGCTGGGGCTTGAGCTCTGCCCAGGATGCAGGCGATTGCGCGCGGCTCTTGGAAGCCCCCAGCCCCCTCGTCTTGATGGCGGTCTTCGTTCCTCCTTGGCTGAGGCGGCAGCGAAGGTAGGCCTGCGTTGCCATGAGGGCGATCCTCACGAGGCTGATCCCTCCAGTCCCCCTTGCGAGGCAGGTCCCGCCAGCGGTCCTCGCGAGGTTGGTCGCGCCACCCCTGGCGCGGGCCGCGATCCTCCCAGCGTCCTGGGTTTCTTTCTCCTCCTCGGCTGTAGCCCCGGTCAGCACGGTCAGGGCGACGGCTGATCCTTCCTTCTCGCACGGCGCGGAGTTCTTGACATTCGTTGGTGTTGTGGGTGTGGAGGTCATGGTACACACAGTACCGGCTACCCCTGGGGGGTTCGGGCAGATCCTTGCCCCGCTTGGTGTCTGGTTCTGCGGCGAGTACGGCAGCCCCCTTGCGCTTCACGTCCTTGGCCTTGGGCTCTTTATCTTCTAGGTCCGCGGCAGGCAGCTCGAGGAGGGAGAGACGTCCCTCCTCAGCCCTGGCACACTTGTTTGCCAAGTTAAACAGCTACCGGGAGGTGCAGAGGTCCTCATGCATCGCCAGCTCCTCCTTCATCTTGACGTCGCGCACGCCATCGGAGAAGGCCGAGATGATGGCTTCCTCGGACACCTTGGGGATCTTAAGGCGCGCACTGTTGAAGCGCTGGATGTACTTTTGCAAGGTTTCTCCGGGTTGTTGTTTGATGCGGCGCATGTCGCTCACGGCGGGTGGCCGGTCGCGAGTACCTTGGAAGTTGGCGATGAAGCGGGTGCGCATCTGGTCCCAGGAGGAGATCGTGCCCGGAGCCAGATTCAGGAGCCAGGTCCGAGCTCCTTCCTTGAGCGCCATGAGGAACCAGTTCGCCATGACCTTTTCATCCCCGCTGGCAGCCTCGATGCATAGCTCATAGAGCTGGAGGAACTCTGCAGGATCAGTTGTGTCGTCGTAGCGAGGAGGCAGATCTGGCTTGAACTTGCCGGGCCATGCGACGCTGCGCAGCTCGGTGGTGTAGGCATGGCAGCCTGCGGTGGCCACGAAAGGCTTCGGCTGGTGGAGATCTCGGTCTTGAGGGTCCCCACGCGCTGCAGCTAGGAGCAGAGCGGGGTCTTGGCGTGCCGGAGCTGGAGCAGGGAGCGCCCGGGCAGCTCCTTACGGGCGAGGGACTTCTTGGCAGCTCCGTTCTTGCTGCGCTGGCACCTGACGGAGCGGGTTCCGCCCAGGGGCCACGCGCCTTGGAGCCATGGCATCTTCTTGGAGAGGAGGCGGCTGGTGCGCCTCTGGAGCTTCGTTGCCCGCGTGAGGCGGGGTGTGGCGCAGAGGAACGGACGGCACGGAAGAGCCCCCTGCGGCGCGGACAAGCTCGGCGACGCGGTCGAGCCACTCTTCATAGACGTCGTCGACGGGGCGGTAGCGCAGGAGCTCGTTTGTCGCGAGGAGTGCAGCTTGAGCCTCCAAGGGTGCGCAGAGCGCGCGGGACAAAGAGCCAGCTGGTGCGAGCGATGGAGTAGCGGTGCGGCCGTCTTAGCGCACGGATGGATGCTGAGACGACGCTTGCTGCTCGCCCCCCGCCGGGCCGGTGGCGGCGTTGACGGCAGGCGACGGGGAACGACAAGGACGCCCACCGACGGGGGCCGTTTGGGTGACGCGAGAGGCGATGGCGGCCCGGCGCTCGGCGCGGGCCCGACGAGCGTCGGACATGGACGCGACGGTCGGAGGAGAACGGAGTGGTGGAGGAAAGATTCCGGCGCACCCCTACCTGGCGCGCCAAAATGTCGGATTCACGGGTTCCAGCAGACCCTTAAGGTTCGAACACTGGGGTGCGCACGGAGATCACGCCTTCTACCTCCCCGTCTCACAAAGATCTAAACTACTAAAAGAACTGCACGAGAGACACAAGGTTTATACTGGTTCGGGCCACCGTTGTGGTGTAATACCCTACTCCAGTGTGTGGTGGGTGGATTGCCTCTTGGGGCTGATGATGATGAACAATACAAGGAAGAACAGTCTCGCGAGGGTCTGTTCTTGGCTGGGGCGATGAACTGCTAGGAGGAGTTCAGTCACCCTTCTCTCTCTTTCTCACTCACTCTCTCTGCTTGCTAGCCGGGCTAACCGAACCGACCGAACGAACCCTCCTCTATGTGAGTGGCTGGTCCTATTTATAGGCAAAGGCCCTGGGCCTCTCCCTAAATATTGAGCGGGAAGGGCGCCAACAATGGCGGGCTAATTTGAAGGGGAACAACAAGTACACTTATCCTGACTAAAGTTGGTCTTCGCCTGTGAAAGGCTCTGCGGTGACGCCGTGCTGGGCTCCATGGTGACCTCCGTCTCGTAGTCCGCCTGGCCTTGGTCTCGTTGCACCGAAATGGAAACCTTTTCTTGACGCCTCGGTACTCCGCGGCTGCGCTTGCCCCCTTTGCACCAAAGAGGAAAGAAGGACGTTGCGCGTGCTGGCGCCCGCCTGGCGCCCTGAGTCGTCATGGCTTGCGTCATGGGCACCTCGCGAGGTACCCCGCCTTGATTTCTCTGCCTCCTCGCGAGCCAGCCTGAGGAGGCTGCGCCTGAGGATGCGCCGTGTCGTCCGCCCCGCGAGGCTTGGCCCCTCGCGAGGGTCTTGAGTCTTGTGTTGATGAAGATGGGCCATGCTGGGCCTCCTTTGAGCCACGCCGCAGGCCGCAGGCAGGCAAGTCTGGGGACCCCCATTCCCAGAACACCGACAATATCCATTAAGGAATGCAGTTTTTGACATCCGTTTGCCAGATTTCACAAAATGCGGCAATTGCTAACATGATTCGGACAGACTTAAGCATCGCTACGGTGAGAAAGTCTCATCGCAGCCAACCCCTTGAACTTGTCGAAAAACCTTTTTGCAATAAGTCGAGCTTTGTAGATAGTAACATTAGCATCAGTGTCAGTCTTCTTCTTGAAGATCCATTTGTTCTCAATGGCTTGCCGATCATCGGGCAAGTCCACCAAAGTCCACACTTTGTTCTCATACATGGATCCTATCTCAGATTTCATGGCCTCAAGCCATTTATCGAAATCTGGGCTCATCACAGCTTCTTCATAATTCGTAGGTTCGCCATGGTCTATTAATATGACTTCCAGGATAGGATTACCGTACCACTCTGGTGTGGAACGTGCTCTGTTCGACCTATGAGGTCCAGTAGTAACTTGATCTGAAGTTTCTTGATCATCACCATTAGCTTCCTCTCTAGTTGGTGTAGGCATCACGGGAACGGATTTCTCTGATGTGCTACTTTCCAATTTGAGAGAAGGTACAATTACCTCATCAAGTTCTACTTTCCTCCCACTCACTTCTTTCGAGAGAAACTCCTTCTCTGTAAATGATCCATTCTTAGCAACAAATATCTTGCCTTCGGATCAATGGTAGAAGGTGTACCCAATTGTATCCTTAGGGTATCCTATGAAGACGCACTTCTTCGATTTGGGTTCAAGCTTATCAGGCTGAAGCCTTTTGACATAAGTGCAACCCCAAAATTTAAGAAACAACCTCTTAGGTTTCTTGCCAAACCACAGTTCATACGGTGTCATCTCAACTGATTTAGATGGTTCCCTATTTAACGTGAATGTTGTTGTCTCTAGTGCATAACCCCAAAATGATAGTGGTAAATTGGTAAGAGACATCATAGATCACACCATATCCAATAAAGTACGGTTACAACCTTCGGACACACCATTACGCTGTGGTGTTCCAGGTGGTGTGAGTTGTGAAACAATTCCATATTGTTTTAAATGAAGGCCAAACTCGTAACTCAAATATTCGCCTCCGCGATCAAATCATAGAAACTTTATTTTCTTGTTACGATGATTCTGTACTTCACTCTGAAATTCTTTTAACTTTTCAAATGTCTCAGACTTATGTTTCATCAAGTAGATATACCCATATCTACTCAAATCATCTGCGAAGGTCACAAAATAACGATACCCGCCGCGTGCCTCAACACTCATTGGACCGCATACATCGGTATGTATTATTCCCAGTAAGTCACTGGCTTGCTCCATTGTTCCAGAAAACGGAGTTTCAGTCATCTCGCCCATGAGGCATGGTTTGCAAGTATCAATTGATTCGTAATCAAGTGATTCCAAAAGCCCATCTACATGGAGTTTCTTCATGCACTTTACACCAAATATGACATGAACGGCAGTGCCACAAATATGTTGCACTATCATTATCAACTTTGCATCTTTTGGCATCAATATTATGAATATGTGTATCACTACCATCGAGATTCAATAAATCATTCACCTCGGGTGTATGACCACGGAAGGTTTTATTCATGTAAACAGAACAACAATTATTTTCTAACTTAAATGAATAACCATTTTGCAATAAACATGATCTAATCATATTCATGCTTAACGCAAACACCAAATAACATTTATTTTAGGTTCAACACTAATCCCGAAGGTAGAGGGAGTGTTCAATGGTGATCGTATCAACCTTAGAATCACTTCCAACACACATCATTACTTCACTCTTAACTAGTCTCTGTTTGTTCTGCAACTCCTGTTTTGAGTTACTAATCTTAGCAACTGAACCGGTATCAAATACCCAGGGGTTACTACAAACACTATTAAAATACACATCAATAACATGTATATCATATATACCTTTGTTCACTTTGTCATCCTTCTTATCCGCCAAGTATTTGGGGGCAGTTCCACTTCCAGTGACCCTTTCCTTTATAGTAGAAGCACTCAGTTTCAGGCCTGGGTCCAGCTTTGGGCTTCTTCAAGGGAGTAGCAACTTGCTTTCCATTCTTCTTGAAGTTCCCTTTCTTTCCCTCGCCCTTTTCCTTGAAACTAGTGTTCTTGTTAACCATCAAAATTTGATGCTCTTTCTTGATTTCTACCTTCACCGATTTCAGCATCGCAAAGAGCTTGGGAATCGTTTTTTGTCATCACTTGCATATTATCGCGTTCCCTTAATTCAGGAATGGGTGGCGAAGGCTACTTGTTCCTTGTATATATATGTATATATATATGAAATATATAAAGGAAAGGGGTTATTTTTCCTTTACGACAATAAGAGTTGATTCCCTTGCTTGTAGTTTTGGATCGATTCCATGTATTTCACAGTTCATCACGAGGTTCTAGTAGCTTGGTGATAGTGACTAGAGAACTCTGTCAATCACTATCTTATCTGGAAGATTAACTCCCACTTGATTCAAGTGATTGTAGTACCCACACATTCTGAGTACATGCTCACTGGCTGAGCTATTCTCCTCCATCTTGTAGGCAAAGTACTTGTCAAAGGTCTCATACCTCTTGAAATGGGCATGAATCTGAAATATCAATTTTTAGCTTCTTGGAACATCTCATATGCTCCGTGGCGTTCAAAACGTTTTTGAAGTCCTGGTTCTAAGCCATAAAGTATGGCCCACTAAACTATCCAATAATCATCATATTGAGCTTGCAAAACGTTCATAACGTCTGCATCTGCTCCTTCAATAGGTCTGTCACCTAGCGGTGCATCAAGGACATAATTCTTTTGTGCAGCAATGAGGATAATCCTCAGATCATGGACCAAGTCCGCATCATCGCTACTATCATCTTTCAACTTAGTTTTCTCTAGGAACATATAAAAAATAAAACAGGTGAGCTATACGCGAGCTATTGATCTACAACATAGATATGCAAATACTATCAGGACTAAGTTCATGATAAATTAAGTTCAATTAATTAAATTACTTAAGAACTCCCACTTAAATAGACATCCCTCAAGTCAACTAACCCATGTCCGATCATCACATGAGATGGGGTAGTCATCAATGGTGAACATCTCTATGTTGATCATATCTACTATATGATTCACGTTCGACCTTTTGGTCTCTAGTGTTCCGAGGCCATGTATGTACATGCTAGGCTCGTCAAGTTTAACCCAAGTATTCCTCATGTGCAAAACTGTCTTGCACCCGTTGTATGTGAACGTAGAGTCTATCACACCCGATCATCACGTGGTGTCTCAACACGACGAACTGTAGCAACGCTGCATACTCAGGGATAACACTTTTACCTTGAAATTTAGTTAAGCGATCACCTTATAATGCTACCGCCATACTAAGCAAAATAAGATGCATAAAAGATAAACATCACATGCAATCAAAATATGTGACATGATATGGCCATCATCTTGTGCTTTTGATCTCCATCAAAGCATCATCATGATCTCCATCGTCACCAGCTTGACACCTTGATCTCCATCGTAGCGTTGTTGCGTCGAGGTCGTCACGCCAACTATTGCTTCTACAACTATCGCTCACGCATAGTGATAAAAGTAAAGCAATTACATGGCGCTTGCACTTCATACAATAAAGAGACAATCCTAAGGCTCCTGCCGGTTGTTGATATTACAAAACATGATCATCTCATACATCAACATATATAACATCATATCTTGACCATATCACATCACAACATGCCCTGCAAAAACAAGTTAGATGTCCTCTACTTTGTTGTTGCAAGTTTTACGTGGTTGCTACGGGCTTCTAGCAAGAACGGTTCTTACCTACGCAAAAACCATAACGGTGCTTCATCAAGTTTACTGTTTTAACCTTGACCGGCCGTTGTCAAATTCGATTCAACTAAGGTAGGAGAAACAGACACCCAGCCACCTTTATGCAAAACTAGTTGCATGTCTGTCGGTGGAACCGGTCTCATGTGTGTGGACATGTAAGGTTGGTCCGGGCCGCTTCATCCCACAATACCGCCGAATCAAAATAAGACGTTGGTGGTAAGCAGTATGGCTATTACTGCCCATAACTCTTTGTGTTCTACTCATGCCATATCATCTATGCATAGACCTGGCTCTGATACCACTCTTGGGAAACGTTGCATGGAAAACAAAAAAATTCTACACACACGCAATGATCTATCGACAGAGATGCAGAGCAATGAGGGGGGTAGTATGTCTATGTAACCTGGTAGACCGTAAGAGGAAGCGTTTCTCAACGCGGTTGATGTAGTCGAACTTCTTCGTGCTTCAACCGATCAAGTACCAAACACACGGCACCTTTGCGTTGTGCACACGTACGTTCAGCTCGGTGACATCCCTCGCCTTCTTGATCCAGCAAGATGTCGAGGCAGTAGATGAGTTTTGTCAGCACGATGGCGTGGTGACGATGATGGTGAAGTGATCCTCGGAGAGCTTCGCCTAAGCACTACGAAAATATGACCGAGGGTGTAAACGATGGAGGGGGCGCCGCACATGGTTAGGCAATTGTCTGGTGTGTGCTAGGCGCCCCCCACACATATATATAGGTGGGAGGGGAGGGGAGAGGCCAGGAAGCGCCCCAAGTAGGACCGAATCCTACTTGGGCTCCTCCCAAGCCGTGCCCCCTGCCATATATATCGGAAGGAGAAGGAAAGAGGGTGAAGGGGGAATCATATTCCCTTTCTTTCCTTTCCTCCTTCCTCTTTCCTTCTCCACTTTGGCCGGCCCATATGGGGGGCGCACCAGCCCCTTGTGGCTGGTGCGTTTCCCCTCTTGGCCCATAAGGCCCATATCTTTTGTCGGAGGTGCCGGAACCCCTTCCGGTGATCCGATATGTACCCGGTACCCTCCTGAACACTTTCGGTGTCCAAATACCATCGTCCTATATATCAATCTTTACCTCTCGACCATTTAGAGACTCCTCGTCATGTCTGTGATCTCACCCGGGACTCCAAACAACATTCGGTCACCAAATCACATAACTCATATAATACTATCGTCATCAAACATTAAGCGTGCGGACCCTACGAGCTCGAGAACTATGTAGACATGATCGAGACACCTCTTCGGTCAATAACCAATAGTGGAACCTGGATGCCCATATTGGCTCCTACATATTCTACGAAGATCTTTATCGGTTGAACCGTTATGACAACATACGTAATTCCCTTTGTCCATGGGTATGTTACTTGCCCGAGATTCGATTGTCGGTATCTTCATACCTATTTCAATCTCGTTACCGGCAAGTCTCTTTACTCGTTCCATAATACATCACCTCGTGAGTAACTCCTTAGTCGTTTGCTTGCAAGCTTATGATGCGTATTACCGAGAGGGCCCAGAGATACCTCTTCGATACTCGGAGTGACATATCCTAATCTCGATCTATGCCAACTCAACAAACACCTTCGGAGATACCTGTACAACATCTTTATAATCACCCAGTTATGTTGTGTCATTTAATAGCACACAAGACATTCCTCCGGTATCCGGGAGTTGCATAATCTCATAGTCGAAGGAATATGTATTTGACATGAAGAAAGCAATAGCAATAAAACTAAATGATCATTATGTTAAGGTAACGGATGGGTCTTGTCCATCACATCATTCTCCTAATGATGTGATCTCGTTATCAAATGACAACACATGTCCATGGTTAGCAAACATAACCATCTTTGATCAACGAGCTAGTCTAGTAGAGGCATACACTACAAAAAAAAGACAGATCCGTGACATTTTGGGCCGAACGATTTTTTTCCTATCATACATATGACACTTCTATGATGATAATTGTGACAAAACCCGGTATCATCATAGATGTGGAGGGCTCCTACTTCTATGAGAAAAAATCATGACAGAAAATGGGCTTTTCGTC
This sequence comes from Triticum monococcum, assembly GCA_034509565.1. Lineage (NCBI taxonomy): Eukaryota > Viridiplantae > Streptophyta > Magnoliopsida > Poales > Poaceae > Triticum > Triticum monococcum. Next base: position 495,740,985 of record CM067845.1, on the reverse strand, counting down.
CTGGGCGGGCCGGAGACGCAGCTACATGACATTCTTTGGGCCGTCCATGACGGAAAAAACCATGGTAGAAGCGAGGGCGAGGAAAATTTCAGGGAGTTCCCAGTTATGGTGGGAGGTCGGGGGCCGAGAGATGCGCGCTTCTCTCGTACACGTACGCGCGTGTGTGCGAGGCGTTGGCTCTAACTGAACCCGAGCGAGGCGTTGGGCTCTAACTGAACCCGAGCAATTGCACTGCAGGCTACATGTTACTGAACCCGAGCGATCGATCGATGGCTGTTAACTGAACCTGATCGAGCGATTCCTTCGCTACTGCTACTAACTGAAGCCGATCAATGCTGCATCTGGATGAACAGTGAGCATTGCTGGGGGGTTTGGATGAACAGTTCCCGGTGGGGGTGGATGAACAGGACCCCGTGGTGTTGCCTCTGGATGAACAGGACCCCGATCGATCAAGCCGGTTGGAGCTGGATGAACAGGACCACCCCGTGGAGGGCAGGATGAACTGTAGACGCTGGAGGGCTGGATGAACAGTAGCCCGTGGAGGGGTGGTTGAACAGGAGCCCGTGGAGATGGTTGGTTGAACAGTAGCCGATGGAGTAGCGCGTGGTGGAGGCTAGATGAACAGGAGCCCGTGGATGAACAGTCGCAGGTGGAGGCTGGAGGAGGTCGACGGTGGATGAACAGTAGCTCGTGGAGGCTGGAGGGGGTCGACGGTGGAGATGAACAGTATCCCATGGAGTCCCGTTTTGCCGCACGCCACACCCCTCCCGATGAACAGGACCCCCGTTTCGACCGTAGGAGGTCTGTTTCGTCCGTTTTGCGGTACGCCACACCCCTACCAATCAACAGGACCCCCGTTTCGACCGTAGGAGGTCTATTTCGTCCGTTTTGCGGTACGCCACACCCCTCCCGATCAACAGGACCCCCGTTTCGACCGTAGGAGGCCCGTTTCCTCCGTTCTGTGGTACGCCAGGCCTCGTTTCCATCGCCTGTTCCATCCAAGCCCTCCCGATGAACACGACCACGCATTCCGTTTCGACCCAGCCGGTTGCCTCCCACGCGTTCCGTTGCCTCCCGATGAACACGACGCATTCCGTTGCCTCCCCATGAACACGACGCATTTTGTTGCCTCCCCATGAACACGACGACGACGCTGTTTGTCTATTCTGACCCAGCCATGTCAACGATCCCTCGCCATACGTATGCGCGAGTAGGCGTTCGAGACCCCGCCCGTATGTACACATACGTGGCCATATTTTCTTTCTTGCACCCTGGCCGCCTCTACTACGACACGTGCGCGCCTCTACATCCACCAGTATATATGTACGTACATGTTTGCGACCAGAATGACAACGCTATGTACGCTTCGACCAGGTGGGTCCTGACTGTCAGACACTTCCTTGCGTGCGAAGATGTAGCTGGTGGGTCCCAGCAGTCAGGGGGGTGAATCGTTTTGTTTTTTTGCCTGGACGCACTTCCTTGCATGCGAAGGTGTAGCTGGTGGGTCCCAGCAGTCAGGGGGAAATGTTTTTTTCGCAAAATACGGTGGCCCGTCCGGTGGGTCCCCGCTCTCAGGTGGAGGAATAATTATTTTGCACGTAATAAGGAGGCACTTCCTTGCTGCGGCCGTGGACCCAGCTGTCAGCCTCTCCACGTACAGTCCACGTCCGATGGAAGTCATTCCTTGACCACGTTGACCATGCCGTGCCGAGAGCACCAGGGCGGTGGACGACGGCGAGGCCTAGGAAGGGGACGACAGGGAGCCGGGGAAGACGTGGCAGTCGAAGCCCATGCGGAGAGGAGTACGAGGGTTCACTATTTCGGCTGCGGTGTGAGGCTGCCGTTGCCGTAGGGCCTGGCCAGCGGTGGGAATAGTAGGGGGCGGTGAGGCCTCCGCAGTAGCACAGCCGGCCACGGGAGGCAGGAGCATGCGGCACGACCGGAACTGCTTTGGGCGGCTGGAGCAAGAAGACCAGAGGTTGAAGAAGCACTACGGCCGTTGGATGGACATCGTACGATCACTGGAGCTAGAATCGTTCATATTGACTAAAGTTGACAAAGGCCCCCATCCCAGTCAACTTAGTAGGCCCACAAGTCAGCCTCCCACCATGGTGGGTCCCAGCTAGCAGGGGGAGTATTCATTTTTTGTGCGTAATAAGGAGGCACTTCCAGTGGGTCCGAGCTGACAGCGGGGGGAACGTTTTTTCGCGAAATACGATGGCCCGTCCGGTGGGTCCCAGCAGTCAGGGGGGAAACGTTTTTTCACGAAATAAGGTGGCCTGTCCGGTGGGTCCCTGCTGTTAGGTGGAGGAATAATTATTTTGCGTGTAATAAGGAGGCACTTCCTTGCGGCCACCTGGACCCAGCTGTCAGCCTCTCCAGTACAGTACTCTTCCGGTGGAAGTCAGTCGTTGACCACGTTGACCACGCCGCGCTGAGAGCACCAGGGCGGTGGTCTGGACGATGGCAAGGCCTAGGAAGGGGACGACGCGGAGCCAGGGAAGACACAGTAGTGGAAGCCCGCGCTGACGCAGTAGTGGAAGCCCGCGCGGAGAGGAGTATGAGGGTTCACTGGTTCGGCTGCGGTGTGAGGCTGCCGTCGCCGCAGAATAACAAGGGGTGTGGGTGAGTGGAGGGATGGCCTGGCCAGCGGTGGGAGTAGTATGGGGGCGGTGAGGCCTCCGCGGCAGCACAGCCGGCCACGGGAGGCAGGAGCAGGCGGCACGACCGGCGCTGCTTTGGGCGGCTGGACCAAGAAGACCAGAGGTTGAAGAAGCACTACGGCCGTTGGATGGACATCATATGGTCATTAAAGCTAGAATCGTTTATATTGACTAAGTTGACAAAGCCCTTGGTATGCTCCAACTTAGTAGCCCACAGGTCAGCCTCCGAAACGGTGCGCCCCAGATGTCAGGGGGAGGAATCATTTTTTGGACGGCCGAAGCTAAGAATATCCAAGATTGAAGAAGAAGCACGACATCCGTTGGATAGACATCCAACGGCCACTGCTGCTAGAACCGTGTGTTGACTATAATAAGTTGGCAAAGCCTTGCATACGCGTCAACTTATTTTTTTATGGGACGCGTCACTTAGTAGGCCCACAACTGTGTGGCAGAGAACTTATAGCCCATTTGCGTTTTGTAAGAATGTACAACCCATTTTTGAATTCTAATGGAATTTACAACAACTCATTTACAGTTTGTTAAAAGTACAACCCATTTTCTAGCTAGGACAATGATTAATAATTTCAACCAACCGTTGAAGACAGAATTCAATAAAATTTCCCACATTTTGATGGACTCCGAAATATTTTTATCCCGAAATTTCTAGTTAGATTAAATATAAATTTCTATTACGTAAAAATCCAACGAAACATTGCGCGCGCAACAATGAAAATTTAAGATTTTCAAAATCCATAAATAATATTTTATAAACTAATTTCGTGTTTGGTGCATTTTTTATAGTTACTGCCTAGTTTTTATAATTACATCCCATTTATTATTTTTTAAAACCCATTTTCCTGTTAAGCCTAATGCATCCCTCCTAGGAAAGATTTGCATCCCAGCGGGGCGGAGAATAACAAGTTGACCTTGCCTGGGTATTCCTCAAAAGACGTATAACTAGGCTAGCCATTTTCATCTTGAAAAAAATTAGTATCTGGGCTAGATATCTGGCCTGGGCTAGACGGGCCACAGCCCGCCCAGTTAATACCCTGCTCTCCTCTGAACAACAACAAAATCATCGCCAAGAAAAACTCTGCAGTGCTCACGCCTCAAAAACACAAATACTGCTCGAGCTGCTTGGTCCCAGCTGTCGGCCGCACCTTGTGCAATTCTCTCGTTTATATTGACTACATAGGTTGACAATGGTGTGGGACCGTGATGTCAGGAAACCAGGAGAAAACAAAAAAATATAGTTGTACATAATAAGGAGGCACTTGCGTACGTACGACTATGGCCCTAGTGGGTCCCTAGTGTCATCCAGTCAAAATAAAGTCATCTCTTGAATCCTCATGTTTGTTGACAATGTTAACAATGCTCAGCGCCACGGCGAGTGCAACAACTCGAAGGACAATGGAGAGGGCCTCGCGGGCCCTACGGATGGTCTGATACAGCGCCCGCTACTCATTCAGGAAGCCAGGATCATCGGACACCTATGAGCACCTTCAAGAAACTGAGACGACATGAAATGGTAAGGCCGCGCTTGGGAGCTCTGGTTTATTTCAAACCTGTATTAACATACAAGTGTAATTTACTCGTCATCGGAAACAACGCGTAAAATACAGGCTTAATGAAAACGAAGGGCCTGAGGTCTATAAGTAAAACCGGCGGGTTACGCGTGTAATTTGAGAGACCAGTGTATATTTTACGAGCACTGCTATATGGACGACATTACCAGATGATACATGCACGACGTGCGTATCATGCCATCCATGGGCAAGGCTGAAATAGGAGCTAACGGCCGGATTAGCAATCGTCCGAGTGTCATTCAGCGTTTTTATCGTGTGTCAAGTACTTCCGATATTTTACTAGTCGAAATCGACCAAGCAAGCGCCTTCGCCCGAGACCATCTGCTTTAATTTACAAGCGTTAGTTTTACAAGCGGTTTTGATTGGAAAATGACGATCCAATCAGACGATCATATGGTTTCACGTCTAACCTACCCGACTTGTCGTATAGGCTATGAATGAAACATCAGACGATGAACTTCTTAAGCACGGAAACAACAGAAGAGGATGATCTTCTTAACAAGCAAATCACTGGCATTAGATCGACATGCAAAACAATAAGAAGCATTATTCTCAGGAGGCACGGTGAACAGCTCGTGATGCCGCATGCCACAACATTCCAAGCTCAAATTTGCAATCAAACACAAGGCCTGGCATTACATAGACAATATTCAGAACAAACTCTTAACACAGGAATATCTCAGCAGAGTAACTATTTACTTCTTAACTGAACACAGGAATAGGAAAAAACACTCGACGCTGCTCACAGCAAGGGCGTCCCATTCAAAAATATCAAATGCATGTCTTCTGGCTAACATCAATGAGCAAAATTTGACAAGTTTTTCCAATTCCAATATATTAAACTAATGTCTTCTTGCTAACATCAATGATTAAACTTTGACAAGCTTTTCCCATTCAAAATATGTAATGCCTATGATCGTGGAGTCCTGTCGCTTCTTGCTAACATCAATGATTAAACTTTGACAAGCTTTTCCCATTCAAAATATGTAATGCCTATGATCGTGGAGTCCTGTCGCTTCTTGTACTTGTTTGGGCACTATTTGCCCAGGGCACTCCACGTGTTGTTAAATTGCCAATGGTCTCTGCAGACTAGTCATGTCACCGGTGTCTAATATTTATGGCACCGGCTGAAGCAATGGAGGGATTCAGTGCCAAACTAAGAAAAGGTGAAATTGGCACCTCTTTTGGCCTACATAGTGGAAGGCCTAATACTCTGTAAAGCTTCTCGGTCATTCCTTCTGTAATGTAGCGCAAACAATGACTGCTTCTTTCTGCAAAGTGGAACGACCAACTGGACCCAGTAATGCAACAGTTTTCCTTGGACACATTGGCTCCTTTTGTGCAGTTGAACTAAAATCGAAGTCGGAATAAAACCGAGCTTTAATTTTGATATCCCTGTAAGCAACAAAAGGTATAAGGGAAACAATTACTGAGAAATAACGGTTGATGACTTGTACTCCCAGAAGAAAAACATCTACTGATCTAACTTATCTTAATGGGAAACAAAGCAGGAGAGTAGCAATTCTCAATCAGTGTGATTCATTCATATTAACTAAGACATTATCTTAACAATGCCTTGTTTCAACATGTATAAAGAACGAAAAAGAAGAAAAGTATCATTCCTAAAACAATGCGATTGATTCATTTTAACAGAGGCATTATCTTAACAATACCTTGGTTAAACATGTAGAAAGAACTACAAAGAAGGATAGTACCATTTGTAAAACACTGTAAGTTTGTAACTGATATATAATAACAGAGACATTATCTGAACAATACATTTCTTAAACATGTACACCGGCCGATCCCTAACAGAAATGGTACTCCTGCCGATCCCTAACAAGTGTTTGCAGTTTTGAACTAAGATTCAGTAGTTAATTCTGAGGAAGGTCGGTACTGACCATTCAAGACCAAGATTTGAAACAACTCGTGAGGAAGATCTCAAAGAGATCTCAACACATATATGGAAATCCGGTCTCATTTTGTGCAGTTCCACCAAAATTAAGCGAAGCAAAATGTCGCAATAGCAACAAGTTGAATAGATATCCCTGTTTTAACAAAGGCAAAAAAGGAATCAATTACTGGCCAATAAAGGAGGATGAAACATGTGGCCACAAAAATGGTAATCCCGCCAATCCCTAACAAGTGCTGCAGTTTTGAACTAAGATTCAGTAGTTAATTAATTCTGAGAGTGGCATTGCTTAATTTTACTAGCGGCATTAGATTAACGAAAAGCATAAACAGTTCCAGGGGAGAGTGGGCGCAACAACAGTATGTACTTCCATCTACTTATAAAGGGGGTGATGCAGAGTTTGTTGTAACAAAGCAACAAGCATAATGTCTGGGTTGGTCCCATTTTTGTTCACTACTTAATGGGAAAAGACAACAATACAATAGCTTTGATTCATCATTTATTTAAAATAGTACCAATACAAGTAGCACAACATCTCGAAGCACACTGCACAATCATGTGGATAAAGGCCTGTACCGACCTTTCATGAGACGACCAACATAAAATACGAATCTACCAACATGAATAGGAAATCCAATCAAGTTTTGTGTAGTTGCACTGAAATCAAGCAAAGTTGTCTGTAAGACATTTAAGTTTTCTATAGCAACAAGTTGAATAGATATCCCTGTTTTAAGAGGCAAAAAAGAAAACAATTACTGGCCAATAAAGGAGGATGAAACATGTGGCCACAAAAAGAAGCATCTACCTTATCTTGATGGAAAACAAAGTATAGGACAGTAGCATTTCTAAAACGGTTGCATTGATTCATATTAACAGAGAAATTCTCTTTAAATAGATCAGTAGTTAATTCTGAGAGTGGCATCAATTACTAGCTTATAAAGGGGGTGATGCTGAATTTGTTGTAACAAAGCAACAAGCATCACGTCTGGGTTGGTCCCATTTTTGTTCACTACTTAATGGGAAAAGATAGCAATACAATAGCTTCAATTCAACATTTATTTAAAATAGTACCAAAACAAGTAGCACAACATCTCAAAGCACACTGCACATCATGTGGTTGAGACCAAGATTTGAACCAACTCGCCATGAAGACTGGAAACAAATCTCGATCTCCTGTTGTGCAGTTCCAAAAAAATTAAGCAAAGTCACCGGTGTGACATTCAAGTTGAACTGCACAAAACACTCTTAAAACATAAGTGTTTTGAGTAGGAAGCAAAATGTCGCAATAGAAACAAGTTGAATCGATACCCCTGTTTTAACAGAGGCAAAAAAGGAAACAATTACTTGCCGATAAAGGAGGATGAAACAAACGGTGACAGAAAGAAGCATCGAACTTATCTTGGATGGAAAACAAAGTAGGATAGTAGCATTTCTAAAACGGTTGCATTGATTCATATTAACAGAGACATTCTCTTGAAACAACATTCGTTAAAAAATGTAATTTACTTTTAACAGTGGCATTGCTTCAATTTTCTGGCGGTATTCTTAGATTAACAACAGCAAAATAGATGTATGGGACATGCCAGCACCATGTGCGTCCACACGTATAAATGGGTGATGCAGAGTATGTAGCCAAGCAGGATATATGCGCTGGTCCCATATTTGTTCTCTTTGAACCTTCTTCCTATGTGAGGGCAGCAAATCTAGTCGTGCACAAACTACCCGACCCCCCAGTTTCTTTCCCTTTTCAACAAAGAGATCGGTTCCTTATAGATGTGTCTACTGGGTTACCCCCTTTTTCCCTTTTCGACCTACAAAGCGGCTGGATAGCCACTCTATACTACTTTCCGCCCCGCCTTTCCTCATTGAACCACGTCCTAGATTCTTGCTCCAGCCCACCGCACCCTTCTTTCCTCTTTGAACCAAGACCTAGATTCGACTACAAATCGAAAAAGATCCACATGCAGCTAGAGCAACGACGGTTTCAAAGAAACTTATACCTTAGGGTCGTCCGGATGTGGCAAGGCGTGTGGCGGGAGGCCGGATCTGCACACACTATGTATGACAGCGAGGAAGAAGGGGCCGGTGGCCCTCCCGCACAGGCGCTGGGTGAAAGAGAACATCGCAGTCGGCAGTGGATTGCCTCCCTCGCCGAAGGCGATAGAGTGAACGCTGCACCTCCTCCCCTTCCCGGTATGACGGGATATGGACGCCTCCTTCACTAGCTGTCAGGGGGGAGAGAGAGAGACAAGAGGCCAACGCAGTCTTGTTTAGATCTGGTGAAGAGAGGGTGAGAGACTATGAATATAGCAAACCCTAGCAAATGAACGCTGAGCCTCCAGCGTGTAACATATATGTAGTGCGGCGAGCGTGTGGAGAGTGCAAACCCTAGCGAACAAGCGTTGAGGCTCCCGCTTATATATATATATATATATATATATATATATATATATATATATATATATATATATATATATATACTACTGTAGTACAGACTGAGCTCCGATGCCTTCACTGCACCTGCTTTTGGCTGTATGACAGGTGAGCCAGCCACATTTTGGGCCCACCTGTCATAAATCCAAAGGCAGGTGCACTAAGTCAATGAAGCTGCGTCCATATAGTACTCTCGTGTATACGACTAGTATATAGTGGAGTGGTTTTCTTATTCTCTCCATAACAACCATTTTAAATTGTGTAAGTACGAAATGAAACTCTTTATTTATTGTACAGTGAAGAAAACTAGTACTACTTCCGATGAACTAATGATCCACGCCCACGCGTCCTGGTCGCACGTCCTGTCCTTCATGTGTGGTACACTACCATCCCTTAAGTGAACAACCACACATGCGCCAATTATCGGAAACGTGTGAGAGTGTGTACAAATAAAGAAATTTAATTTCAATTATCAGAAAGTTTTGAGAGTATTACAAAGTTTGACTTCAGTCAAATCTAATATGCAGAGTAAATAAAAATGGAGGGCTACTACGTCCATCCGGGTTTTTAGTCCACACAATTTTTTAAATCAAAGTTAATAGCTTGACAAATAAAATTACAGGGGAGCTGGAGACAAAGTTGTGAGAAGGCTTAGAAATCAATACAAAACTTATGCTCTTAGTACCAACGTCGATCCTTCTTCGAGGAAACATTTGGTTCATAGCCAATTGTGTGATAAAATTGCACCAACATGAAAGACGACTGCGTCTCCAACGCAACCAAGGTGAACTGAGGAAGGATATCATCTTTGTGCGTAACAATCAAAGAGCACTGATGGAGGACATCTTGTTTTTCATCGAAAATCGATCAGCATCACCAGCCGATGCAACCATGAGGCGCAACCATCAGCATTGATAGGTCATCGTGGTGATGCATCATCCATTTGGCATCATGTTTGGGTGAGGCACCTATGAAGTTCGACAAATCCTCACCGTGGTCTATTTCTTCTCAGTAATCAAGCTCGAGGAAGGAAGAACCACGTGGCAAAGGACAGTGAGGCGGAACAAGAATGGCCATCCAATTTTTTGCAGTTCCACTAAAATTGAGGAAGACATGCCCGAGTATGGAGACACGCATCGCTGTTTTCAAAAATATAAAAAAGGCTTAGCAACGACATCTCAATTGTCAATAAGAATTAATGAAAAGTACACCAACAAACAGAAGCATCATAATTATCTTGATAGAAACTAAACCAGGATACCCGAGAAAAAAGCATTTCTTCATTTAACCAGTGATAGTACTACCACCATATGGACAATGACCGCACAACCACCATGTACTTTTTGTTGAAACAACATGTATACCTCCACCGAGGCATAAATCAGGACAACTTTTCGAGTGGCATTTCCTCTATAATAGTAGTACTAGTAGGTGATGTTGGACCAGCCGACGAACCCTAGCTACTATGCATGGGGAGCTGGGGAGTAGTCGCATAGAAGAAAACCCGCACGCAGCGACCTGGGGAGCTGGACCAGTACAAGAATTTATACCTCAGGTGGGTGAGATGTCGTTTAGGCGGGCGGGATCTTCCCACACAACGGCAGCGAACAAGGGCGCGGAGGATCTTCGCCCGTGCCAGCGCCGGCTCCGAGAGGACGGTGCACATCGGCTTCCTCCGTCGCCGACGGCAACAACATCAACGCTGCACCTCCTCACCTCCCGCAGCGGACGGGATTCGACCGGATCTGTGACCACCGGTGAGGAGAGAGATAGAGTGGACATTGTCATCTTGTTTTGATATGGAGAGGGTGAGAGAGCGAGACGCGAGAAACTCTATCAAACAAGAGGCTATAATGGAGTAAAAAAATCTCTCCATAGCAGTGGTTTTAAGTAGAATACACGTGTTCCCAGAAAAAAGAAACGAAAACTGGTGGACAATTTTTTAAGGGTCTGTCTAGGACACATCTAGACGTGACATAGTTATGTCACATCGAAGTTGATGTCCACTCTGTTTGTGGTCTATTTTTCCCCTAGTTTTTTTGTTTCTTGTTGCTACATTATATACTTGTGGGAGCTTAGATGTGATATCCTTAAATAACATCTAGATGTGAATTAGAAAAACTGATTTTCTAACGTACCAAAAAGAAAACTCGATCAAAAACACGCCCCCCGCTTCCAGGTCGCGAGAGTCGTCGCACACACACACACATAGACATAGACATGCATATCCGTGTTTACGTAAAATTCCATTTCCATCTCCATCTCCAATCATATTTGTCCAACTGGCACATTATTTACATTGTTAATTATATACGCAGCAATATTAACGTACAACATCTCTTGTTTGTGCACGTTCGGACCGCCGCCACGGCCGGTCCTGACCAACCCGAACCCTCTTCATCACCCGCGTGTGCTTCCCGCCCGAAACGGTCAGTGCCGCATTCATGCCCGGCCAGAGCGGACGCGACCTCTCACTGGCGCCGGCATTGAAGCGACGCGTCGGCCGAGAGAGCGTTGCCCGCGCCGCTTCTGGGTACACGCGGCTGCTCCGTGTTCAAAGGTCGCAATAGCCGGCTACAACATGCATGTAAAAAGTTCTTGGGAGTCCGTGCTACAGCTAGCTGTCCTCCCCCAACTCGTCAATCTCTTCCAGTAGTGCTAGTACTCCATGGCGCGATCCATCGACAAGCAGGAGGGAAAGTTGTCGTATACTTGGTTTGCGGTGAGTGGCATGCCGAGCGACCGTGTGGGGTCGAGCCGTGGAGGAGGGTGAGACACGAACACGATAGACGTGATTTAAACGTTGGTTTTGCTCGATGGCGCGATCAAACGAAATGAAACATTGGTTTCTCTCAGTTTCCATTTTTTCTCCGGAAAAACGGAAACTTTTCCACTCCATTTTCATTCCTATTCCAAGGTTGCCCCGTTACAACATTCCATCAAATACAAAGGAAAACTAACACGCATGCTGATACATCTCAATGATTCATAGATCATAGCCAATATTTACTTCACAACTAAATAAAAAAGTTGTGAGAGCGTGTACGAAAGAAAAACTACTGATGGGGTCACTACGACTTAAACCCTAAACCCTAAACATGATTTAATTTCCTGGCCAGGTAGAACCTGTCGAAGGAAAGATGGCTGGCACCCTCGGATCATATGATGCTTTTGTGCAGTTCCACTAAAATTGACCTGAGCATCCCTGATGGCAAAGATATTGAAGAAGTGTGATTAGAATAATAGTACCAGCACTAGTTCATGAGACATAAACTCATCACAAGTAGAAGCCGGTAGAAGTAGAGAAAGATCGACATGGAGATGGAGCTAAGGCAGTGGAGCAAGCCGGCTTCAAAAGGAAGATGGACTACCTGGGACGTCGGGCTGTAGCTAGAAGGGCGGTTGGGACGCGGCATCGGCCCATACCGCAGTGACCCCCGATTGGGACGCACCGACTGTGGGTTTTCTCCCTCGCCGGTGTCGACCGCGTCTACGCAGAACATTGTTCCCTTCCCCCAGGTGCGGGATCAGGTCCGTCGTTCTATGCTTGTGAAGAGAGCAACCTAAGCAAGCAGGCTTGTAGCTTAGGCTCCTGCTAGTGTATATATAGTGGTTTTCTTTTTCTCTCCATATCAACCATTTTATATTGCGTACGTGTCATTCAAGAGTGAAATGGTGGCTGCTTCTTCCGACTAACTTACTGTGTGATTTGACTGCTCCTTAGTGGCCCCTACACGTACTCCCCCTACGTGTATGCAACAGTCACACGTACACATGGACGCAAAAACGCGCGTGATGCCATAATGCATGCATGTCCGAGCACACGACAGAACACACACGGTCACGCTCAAGTGCTCAACCTACACGTGCATGCACACACATACTCAGTCAGGGTAAGCTAGTGACCGTATGAACACCGGAATATATATATATATATATATATATATATATATATTGAGCGCAATGAGCGTATTATGAAGTCCACTAACCGTATTTTTACAAATATACAGTGACAGACGGTGTATTTATCTCATTTGAAATTAAGCCATATTAACCGGAGAGGAGGTAGTATGGACTAGCATTACTTTGTTGTGTCCCGTCAACTTGCCGAACAAGGAGAAGGTTGCAGGACAGGAGAAGCTTGCGCGCGGTGGCTCGCAGGACAAGGAGAAACTTTTGACTAATGCAAGCTCTCCCTCACTCAGGCGGTGGACGTGCAACAGTTAATTTGGTGTCAGATTGCCAGAAGCATACACTATACTACTAGTGCTATTATTGTTCGACTTCCCGAACAGCCAAGCGCAAAGTTTACTAGTACTACTACTATAGTCCATAAAGGTATGTACTATACTAGTACTAGGAACCGGATGGAGGAGCAGCTGCACTCTTATTATAATTTTAAAATGTGATAAAGCAATCTTCAACACATTTGGTTCTCTTCGAGGGTTCTCGCATGTGATAATGGAAGTTGATTGCATGGAACACTCGCCACAATTCTCGCTTAATTCTGGCTCATATCCTCTTACAAATAGTAGCGCTCAGTAATATTTCCTCTTTTTTTTGTTATTCAGCATGTAAACAGGTCAGCAAACCTTGCGGCGCATCTTCGTGCGAACTGTGCTTGCTGCACTTTGAATGTGGCCGAGAGCTGGCTTGATGAAACACCTCGCTTCCTACTTCTTTTTTTGCGGGGTACCTCGCTTCCTAGTGACCAGTGTCTTGGCTGTTTGTCCTAAGGATGCTTATATATGAATAAAGCTCTCTCATTTACCCGCAAAAAAGATTAAGCCATATTAACCGGAAAGGAGGGAGTATGGACTAGCACTACTTTTTGGTGTGTCCCGTCAACTCGTAGAACGAGGAGAAGCTTGCAGGACAAGGTGAAGCTCGCTTACGCCTTTTGACTAATGCAACCTACCCTTGGTGGATATGCATCAGTCCATTCGGTGTCAGATTGTCAGAGGCATACACTGTAGTACCCAACATGCGGAGTACCATCATTGTTCGACTTCACGAAGAGGCGAAGAGCCAAGTGCCGTAGTATGCGTACTTGGTTTTGCACCTTCATACTACTCCTCCCTCCGTCACAGTTTACAGCGGCACTTCATTATGATGCATTTCTCTCAATGCATTTCCACCACCAGAGAGACTTTAGACGTGTTTGGTTTAATGCTCAATTAATTAGGGCGTGGTAACCGCAATCAAGTCCACAATTTTCTCTCCATGTACTGTACTACTACGGAGTGGAGTAAGTGCATGCATGTGTGTACCCGGGGTGGAAGCACTGCATGCATGTGTGTACGCATTATTCCCTCTAGTAATAGACGTCGTGCTATAACTACCAATGCTATTTTTCAGGCCGATCGCTAGTCGCCTTGGTCCCATAGATTTTTTTTCTTTTTTCTGAACCGCGTTGTATAAACAGTGACGGATGGAGTAGTATGAGCGGATTCAAAGAAGAGCATATTGATGGTTGCTTCTTCAGAGCAACTTACAGTGGGAAAGGTGGGGCTTATGATTTGACTGCTCATTACTCACTATTAATGTGGCACAACGACCGGGCTGAGTCTCCCATGTGGTTGTGCACTACCCCCACGGTTCTTAAATATACTCCAGAGTATTTGTCTTTCTAGAGATTTCAACGAGTGACTACTCAAATATTTGTCTTTTTAGAGATTTCAAATGGACTGGCACATACGGATGTATATAGACATATTTTAGAGTGTAGATTCACTCATTTTTCTCCGTATGTAGTCACTTGTTGAAATCTCTGGAAAGACGAATAGAATATTTAGGAACGGAGGGAGTACACATACGAAGCAAAATGAGTGAATCTACACTCTAAAATATGCCCGTTTGAAATTTGTAAAAAGACAAATATTTAGGAACGAAGGAGTATAATTTTGTGCATGACACATGGACCCGGATGATGAAGAGGCTTCTGGCAATGCTATCAGGCTTCCATCATTTGTTTACATAATTGACGTACTATACAAATAATTTTCCAGCGACATGAAATTGTACAATGGTGTGAGCTTTCAGCTTTTGTTTCGCGTGTCTTGCCATCGATGCTCTTTCGGAAACAATAAAAAACTAACTTCCTTGCTAATGCATGTCAATTATTAGCAGATCAGAACTAATAATTACATCACAACTGAAGACAAAGTTGTGAGAGGGTGTTAAATTAAAATTGATCCATGCTTTCATTGGTAGCAACGTCCCCCCAGCTCTGTCTAAATCAACAAGGCATGTTGGGAAAAAAAGTAGCTGTCTGAAGCATGCAACATTCCGGTCATTTTGTGCAGTTCCGCTAAAATAGAGCTGAGCGTCCCTGTTCCAAAGATATCAAGTGTGATTACGATAATAGAGGACTGCTGATGAAACAATGAACACACAAATAGAAGCTGGTCACCTTTGCAGTCTCTCTTAAGACTAACTAGTTGGAGAAGATTAGGCTCGGAGTTGGATGAGGAGGATAGAGCAAAACCAATCTCCCTTCATGCAGACGCAATGAAATCTAGAGACTTTGCCCGTGTGACATTTTGGCGGAACTGTACAAAACACTCTTAAGAAAAAAGTGATTTGTGCAGTTCACCAAAAGGTCGCAATAGCAATGAGGTGAAATGGATAGCCCTGTTTGCAAAAAAGAGGTAGAAAGGAAACAATTACTGGCCAATAACAGTTGATGACACATGCGACGACAAAAAACAAGCATATTCCTTGTCCTAAGGGAAGATAACAACACGGTTCTGTTTGTCTAAAACGGTGTGAGGACGAGAATGCGATATGGAAAGTTCGCCGGACGAGCTACGTTTTGGGCAAAGAACTATGGAAGATCCACATGCAGCGACGTGGGAAGATGGGCAGTGGAGCAAGGCCGGAGGGGATACCTGGAGGTCGTCGGGTTGTAACTAGGTGAGCAGCGGCGGGCGGAATCTGCGAGCAGGTGGCGTAGGTCCTGCCGCGCCGGAGCTTGGTCAGAGAAAACGGCGTGTACCGCAGATCGGGACGTGCTGCCTCGGTGCCGTCGAACGAAGAAACGATGCACTTCCTCCCTTTCCCCCGGCAGACGGGATGCGGCCGGATCAGTGACCAACGGTGAGAGAGAGAGAGGCCACCGCACTCCCTTTCCCCCGGCAGACGGGATGCGGCCGGATCAGTGACCAACAGTGAGAGAGAGAGGCCACCGCACTCCCTTTCCCCCGGCGGACGGGATGCGGCCAGATCAGTGACCAACAGTGAGAGAGAGAGAGAGAGAGGCCACCAGAGCCTTGTGTGAGATACTCTGAAGAGCGACAAACCAGGCAGGCAGGCTCCATTGTATATAGTGAGCGGACTACCTTTTTCTCCATAAAAATCGTTTTACATTCTGTGTACGTGCCATTGAGCGCTATAGCTTTATTTAAAAATAACGCGACAACGCGTCAATTCGAACTTTGTTTCGTGCACGCGTAGTACACGACCTCCCTAGGTAAACAATCGCTACGGGCGTTCAAAATAGCATGTGGGCTGCCATTTTGTAAAGAAATGAGCTCCACCGTGTACCCGCGCGGGTGTGGCTGGGCATGAAGCGTGAGTACGTGCACGGTGCACCTATTCTCTTCTTGTATACATACACCACCTATGTGGGGTTGTGTGAGAGAGATACAAACCTAGAGAGATATAGTGTGTGGGTTCTTGAGAGTTTTTTTTGTGGGGGGGGGGGGTCAATCAAAAAATGTAACATATGCAATGTGTGTGAAATAGAGTCCTGGATATAACATATATATAGATGGGGCGATCCACGAGAAGAGAGTGGAGGTATCATCGGCTTGAGGTGTCCATAGAATCGAATAGAGGGATGATGTGTGTGTGTGTGCGCGTGATTGATAAAGAGTGCCATCGAATTTGTGTGTGCCCACGTCAAAGATATAGACTGGCTGGCCTACTGGAACGTGAGATGGGACATGTGCAGTTTGTCTCTGTGGCATGGATACCTACGTGCAGCGCTCGACTATCGGTGTGCGGTGGGGGAAGAGGGAGGCCCAATTAACTATAGAGGTACAATGGCTGGTATATGTCTGGAGGAGGAGAGAGGCCTACCTCATGTGTTAAGGAGATCGATCTGCCTCATGTATTAAGGGAGATCGATCGGCATCCATGCATACGTGCAGGAGAGGAATAAGGTTGGGAGAGAGACAGAGCTAGAGTGTTGGAGGGGTGGTAGTGGAGTTGCTTCTAACAAATGGTGGGATAGGCTTGCTAGACAAACGGAGGGCAGGCCCGCAATATCAATAAGAGAGGAGATGGCTGCTTGTTGTCTGTGCACGTGTGTGTGAGAGACGGGTCAGGAGGCATGCATGAATGATGAGGGGGGACGATGTGGCTGTGGTAAGCAGACGTAACTACATAGGAGGATCAATCACCCTTTGTAAGAGAAAGGAGAGACATAACTTGTGAGGTACATCGATCGATGGGGGGGTAGTTAAAGTTGATCTAGGTATATGTTGGGAGATCGATCGGTATACATGCATGTGTGTGTTAGAAGCAAATGAGGCACGAGGAGAAGGATATATATATATAGAGAGAGAGGGATGCATGTAGGAGGTAGTACGAGAGGCATACTATATCGAGGGGGGAGGAGTGCGCGAGTACGAGAACAATGAAAAGAGTGGTGGGAGTGAGGCATGGACGGTGACAAGAGAAGAGGGGAAGCTTGTGTTTGTGCTAGGCACACCTGGCTAGAGAGGCATATCGATCGATGTGTGACATAAGGAAGGAGCTGGGGGGGGGGCCTACACACACCGTGGGTGAACGACCTAAAGTGAAAAGACAAATTTGCGCGATGGAGCTAGAGAATGCTGAGGGAGGGTGAGAGGGATGCGGGCGTGTGCATGCACAAGAGAAAGTTAGTGCTAGCTACAAAGATAAGAGGGTTGTGTGGGTGTAAAAGATGAATAGAGATCATTTATACTTCATTATAAAAAGTGAATTCGGATATTTGAAGAATTTATCAAAGTGTTTCAAACCGACGCATGTGTGAATATATATAATGGTGATACACATGGTGTGGTTATGAACATGGTATACTACATTTAATATATTTTATCTCTACTCTTATAAAAAACAAAGTTGTTGATGATGGTGTGCCTGCCATCCTACATTATAGGCCGTCTGATTTATATCTGGCGGATAGCAAGGAAACTATGATGGTTGAAGTTGGCAACAATCATGATTGTAGATTCTTATTGAAATAGAGAAACAAATTCAAATTTAGTTTGAATTGCAGCAGTAGTATAGACATTTGGAATGCACTAAAATGTTGGTATGAGTAGGTTACATGCATTATACAGCAAGCGAAAAATTTTAATCGGACATAACATGGATTCATACTCCCACCTTCCATCTATATAGGGTGTAATGAGATTTTTAAGACCGCCTTTGACTATTGACAAGATTAATAGTACATGACATGCACAATGTGAAAATTATATCATTGAAAGAACCTTTCACAGATGAATTTAACGGTGTGCTTTGTGTAAGTTGCATGTCATATATCATTGCTCTAATATTTGGTCAAAGTTAGCATCAAAAAACGCATTAGGCCCTATATAGATGGAAGGAGGGAGTAGCTTTGAATAGCATTTGTATAGTAAAACGGGGCAAGACTCTCTCTTTGTGTGGTGTGAATAGTTTTATTTTTTCGTTTTCTTTTTGGTTGAGGGAAGTGCAAATTGATTTGGTACGTACAAGTACAATATTGCTACATGTTAGGCTTGTCCCTAAAATTCAACCCACGTCTTGTTATATTCCGAAAATTCAGATATCGTGCTCCCAAAACTGGTGCCTTCACAACCCGCGCCTTGCTATCCCGAAATTACAACGCGCGCGAAAACTCCCTCCAGCTGCCAAATCCCCACACGCGAAATCCCCCTTCTAACCCTGAGCCGAAAGGGCCGCTAGTTCAAATCGGTGGGGGGTACTTTTGTAACACACCCTACATTTTGGACAAGCGCGTTCCTAAGTCATGCTTCACCCCCTCCCATCGCCCCCTTTTCGCCATTCGAAATCCCAGGCCACCATAACCTCTCCGCTCCAGCCACGAAACCCCACCCTCCTCCATCCGCCACGTCACCGCTGCCCAGCCGGAGCCGCTTCCCCGACAACATCGTCTACCGCAGCAGCTCAACGTCCCTCGTACACCTCCCCGGATGAGGATCCGTCATCCATCTCGCCGTCCCGTCGGTTCAGCCGCCCCGTCCTCCACCTCCAAGGAGCGGGTCCGACGATCGCCTCATCTATCGCGGCTGCTCCATCCCCACAACGCCGCCTTAACCTGCTCCACCGGAACCGCAACATCCTCACCGACTCCTCGGACGAAGCCGAGGCCTACTCGGCGCCACCAAAGAGGTTGTGCACTCATCGCATCGCACCGTCTCCTTAACTCTACCTCCCGGCGCCGACGGTGCTCCATCTCGCACCCCCATGGAGCGGCTACCTTGAAGCCGGTGCCGCGGGCGACATCTCCATTGCGGCTCTCCACCAGTGCGAGGCCCCTTCGGCGGCGGCGTCCATACCAGCCGGATCTGCTGCTGCTGCTCCGGCTCTCGCTCGCTCGCTTGCGCTGCTGCTGTTGCTCCGGCTCTCGCTCGATCGCTCGCTCGCCCAGCTGCTGCTGCTTCTCTCCCCCTTGCTCATGCTGCTGCTCTGCTTTGATTAAGCCACACTTCAGTCGACTGAATCGACTTTTGGGTCAGTCGGTTTTCAGGGGTTGGGGGGCTCACCGGAGTTAAGGAAGAACCACCCGCAGCAGGGACGGGGGCTCATCGGAGAGGTACCCCACTATCTATCTTAGGGTTCAGGGTGGGGGGCTAGAGGGCTGGCCAGGGCGGCGGTGGCGAGTTGTTTCGGGGCGGCGAGGCGGCGCTGGGGCCGGCGGTTCGGCCGGTGGTGGCTGGCGGCTCAGGGGGGGGGGGTGTAGGTTGAAGATGAACTGCAGGCCCTCCCTAAACTACATGTTCAGTGCCTCTCTACTACCATTGCATTCAGTTTCAACAGTAGCATTCAGATTCCACAGTAAATTTCAGTTTCGACAATTAAGTTCAGAGTCAACAGTTTTTACCTCATCTGTTGCAGTCAGGTGGTTTTTGGTGATGTTAATTTTACATCATCTATTGCAGATGCTATTAGAATCCCACTTGAGATTGACGATGTCTGTCTTGTGCTGCTTCAGCCTTGACGTCTTACGGCTCACCGGAGCTGCTCCAACGACAGAACGATCCATCACAACAGAGCAGTGCCCTGGACGCCGTCTACAGATTCCTCAGATCTTCCTCCACACCTTCGACAGCCACCTCTGCCTCAACTGCTTCAGCAACCAACCCAATGATGCTGAGGTCGACACGGCTACGCCAAAGAGGTTGTACACTTGTTGCATCACTTATTACTATACATTCACGTCGATCCATTAGGGCTATTTTCACTACAAAAAAATACACTTTCGTGATGACACGTGTTTGTCACAGTAGGTCGCTTTTTTTGTCATGCATGTACATCCATGACAAATTTATGACAGAATCAAGATAGTCATACCTGTGCTGTCGTAGAAGTGTTCCATGACATTACCAACATTATCATCACGGAAGTGTCCACTTCCATGACGATAAATCGCGCGTCACAGAAGTGCTTTCGTCAAGGGTGACCGACACGTGGCATCCACTGTAACGGAACACTGTTAAGCTATCGGGTCGGGTTTTGGATCCGATAACCCGTTAACAGCCCCGACCAATGGGGATTTTCCACGTGTAAAATCATCATTGGCTGGAGGAGACACGTGTCAACTCATCCAATGGGTGAGACGCACCTATGATATGTTGACACGTGGACCGGCCCATCAAGTTTAAATGGGCCGGCCCAACTGAAGGCCCACAAGATTTTGCGGACCATAATGGGCCGGCCCAGCTAAAGGCCCACGAGATTTTGCGGAACATAATGGGCTGGCCCAGCTAAAGGCCCACAAGATTTTGCGGGCCATAATGGGCCGACCCAGGTAAAGGCCCACAAGATTTTTTTGTGCCATAATGGGCCGGTCCAGGTAAAGCCCACAAGATTCTTGCGGGTCATAATGGGCCAGCCCAACTAAAGGCCCACGAGATTTCGCCGACATTAATGGGTCGGCCCAGCTGTAGGCCCACAAGATTTTGGGGACCCTAGTAGGCCGGCCCATTAACTGACTGCCATGTTTTGGGCCAAATGCCGGCCCATATTTGATTTGGTCCATTAATGGCCTACCACGCTCTGGGCCTAATAGTGGCCCATATGAGATCCGGCCGGTTAAAAGCCTACCACGTTCTGGGCCAAATAACGGCCCAGATCAGGTCTAGCCCTTTAAGAGGCTTTGGGCTCAATTATGGCCCATAGCAGATTCAGCCCGTCAACTAGACACTATGCTTTTGGGCCCACTTGCTAAAGGCCCACTTAGTAATTCGGCCTGATATTAGTTTTGGCATGTTAAGGGCCCATTTAACATTTTGGCCCTGTATTAATTTCGGCCTGTTAAAAGCCCGTCATATAGTTGGGCCTAACTACGGCCCTGTTTGCATCCGGCCCGCTCGCAGCCGATATCTGATTGGGCCAAACAAGGACCGAGACAATTTTGGCCTGTCAAAAGCCCGTGATTTGATTCGCACAATCATGGGCCGGGGTTCATTTCGGGCTGCTGTGTAACTAGTATGAATTAAGAACAAACCTACTCTATACAATAAAGAAATTATGGCATAGTAACTTAGAATAAACCTACACTATACAATAAAGGGTTTAAGGTATATTACATCCATTGGGCATCGAAGTTCGCCACCAGTGATCATAAAGCGCAACAAAGAAGCAGATTACAAAAACTGGGCACCATTGCAGCGTAAGAAAATAATACTGAACCGAGACCACTTCCAAGACAGTTCAAGAAAGGTTAGCCTTGCGGGGGAACTGCTGTGCAAGCTGCTGAGCAAGGCTGTGAGACCAGCCTAGCATGTCGGTCATAGCTTCCAGGTGCAGCTGTTTAGCGATGAGGTTCTCATTGGTGTTCTCCGCAATCTTTCTTAGAGATAGGACTTCAAGTCGAAGTTGAGTGGCAGAATGCCTTTCTGCTAGAACTTGGGACTGAAGAAGTCGAACTGATTCAGACAACGAATTATGTGAGCTTGTCTGACTGTTAGTCTCAAGTAAGTTGAACACTGCATCGAGACAAGACTTTGGGGTTGTCTCGCTATCTTCAAGATGTTTTGCCTTCTTTGCTGCAATATATGTTGGGTTTGTCTCACAGCCTTCAGCAGACTTCTGCATGCCATCAGGCATATCACCCTGAAACAAAGCAGAGAGA
Organism: Triticum monococcum; assembly: GCA_034509565.1. Lineage (NCBI taxonomy): Eukaryota > Viridiplantae > Streptophyta > Magnoliopsida > Poales > Poaceae > Triticum > Triticum monococcum. The sequence continues at coordinate 495,719,037 of CM067845.1, read as the reverse complement.
TGACAGGTTTTCCACGTGCATAAACAAAGATGATACCTGTTCTGTCAATTCTATCTAATTTCAAATTAGAAAATAAAGAGTATGTTCAAAATATCAATAGCATAATTTGGCATTGTTCATAATGCGGGGAGCTTCACCACACTACTGGATTACCATGTCAACATAACAAGCATAGATGAAGGGCAAAGAAAATCATTGTATCTATTTTGGATAATGTGCATGACATGTTGTTCATATCATTAGCCACATCGGTAAGATAAAACAGGAGATGACAAGGTGCAAACATGGGCTTCTTCACCACACACTGGATTATAGATCCACAAAAACAAGCATACATATAGGGAGTATTAAGTAATGTGCATTATATGAATAAGGAATTTGGTTTTACAAGTAAAACTTAGAACTTACGGTTCTTACGAACATGCATTTTGGTAGAAACAGCAAACTAAATAGCAGTAAACGATAGGGAGTATGAGCAAATTAAATAGCAGTTGAGGATAAAGGCTTTAGAAGGACTGACTTACATTAATAGTTAACACCGGCTTTATAATGCCCTTCTCCATGTCAAGGGAAGGATAACTCAATAATTTTAGCACAGAATCTTCTTCATAAGCATTGCCTGTACTCTACATTTTGTAGAGAGTAATTATAGATATGATAATACTGGAAGGGATAGAGGATAATGAAGATAAGATGCAGATTGATGCTACATAATCAACTACCAATCCCTCGAAGTACAAGCGTTACAGGACAAAATGTACTGACAAGAGCAATGGGCTACACTTCTGCACTGTCATTGTCTGTGTATTCTACTTGTTGGTAAGATTAAATATAGATCTGATCTTTTTTAGTAAATGGTGGGCGAGGGAGATAAGATGCAGAATGCTAAATGAACCAATCCCTCTTCCCATAATACAAGAGTGTTTTGAACACTGGTGTACAGTACAAAACGTTCTTATATTATGGGACGGAGGGAGTAGCTGTTAATGTAAGTACAATGATAGACCACGTTCAGTCCTTACAAGAGGACTGCAGAGCTAAACCTCTTCAAAAGCATTGGGTTGATTCTAAATTTATGTAAGAGTCCATACGGATCTTATAATGTCCACCAAATGGACGATTACGAGGCTAACATGTGCAGTGATGCTACATAATCAAACAACTATGAAAGTAAGTATGGTCATACAGGGTAAGAGGTACTCACAAGAGCAATGCAATGTGCAGTATAGTTGTGAGATTCTATGGTCCCTTGATAACGAATGTTCTTCTGCTAACAGTTTTCTTACAAGTGAGACATTAAGGCAAATGCAGAAATGTAGTTCAAATTGTGATGTGATATCATAGACAGTACCTTACGCTGCGGCCGAGACCAATGTGTAACAAGATTATTCCAGTCACCGTCGGATAAATGTAGCACCGGAGACTTTACATAAATTTTGTTCAGAGGCTTGCCATCGAAGTGCGCTTGCCTCAGGTAGGAACGATACTTCATCAACGAGTGCTTGAAAGGCGCAACCAACCCTTGCTCGTCATCACAATCTAGTTTGCGCCTCGCCTATTTAAAAGAATGAAATCTTGTGTCTTCTGTCAGCAGAAACATATGCAGTAATGACCATGAATAACATTAGTACATTACTTACGCATAAGTTGCAGAGGGAGACTGGAAATTGTTCTGTGTCTGCGGTATAATCTTTCCATGAAGGAAAGATGCGCACAAAGTTCCTGACAACAACATAAGCTTCGTCTTCTAAACTGGGAAGAAATGGAAAAGGGGTCCTATTTGCTGCAATTGGGGCTCTCTCTGGTTCGAAAAGGGATTTGGAAACTGGATTTGGTGTACTCTTTGCTGGAATGGGGGTTTTGTGTCGTACAATAGCTGGTGCTATGTCAACTGGCATAATCATACTGTTTGCTGCAGTTGGGATCTGCTGAGTTGGGGCATCAAAAATGACCAGTGTAGTAGGGCTAGAGTCTGCTAGAGTTGGGGTATTTTGTGGGTCAGGTGATATTGCAACTACACCTAATGGGCTATTTGATTTATCTGGTGCCACTACCTTTTCCAAATACTTTGCTTGTGCTCCTCCACGATTAGCAATTGCCCTCTTACTTTTGAACGTCTGATACACAAGAACAGCATTTGAATGGATAAATATGGTATGATGACAGATGGAATATGTACTGAAAATGGATAGGCAGGGCGTATTCACATACACGATGTGTAAACTAAGCTAATGGCAGTTCAACAAAGTAGAAGCAATGCAAAGCATCAGTTGCAAGATATGTGCGAGCAATGCAACCTAGGAAAGTTAGAGCAAGTACCTTGATGGGTGAATAAGATAGGGCATCTTCCTCTAACTCCTCCACTAGGGAGCTACATTGACTTAGGTCTCCCTCTAGCTCAGAATCACTGTTAGGATCATATTCTGAGCATGAATCTATAGGTGGAGAGTGTTTGCATTGCATTGCATCCAGACTTGATTTTAGTCCTTTAATGCCAAGTTTGATAGCCATGGCATTGTTCTGCTTTATTTTTTCATGCGCGCAAGCTCATAATCACTATCATGCTGTTCAGAATATGAGATTCATGAAAACATAAAAAGTAGTCAGATTATCTATGGAATGCATTGCGGGTTAACTCGGAGAGTGTCTCCCTATAAACCCCTGCATATGCAAAGTTCACCTCCCCAACCGTGCTGACCAGACCACACACAGAGATACACACCCGAGCAGCGAACATGCATTTTCGAAACTAATTTAGGAACATTTAGCTGACCAATTAAACAACTCTGTTTTAATAATATCAGATTCGTATTTGAACAACTAAGCTTGTTTAGCTTGATGGGTGGAGCAATGTTATTATGACACGAAGCGCGTATTTTGATCGTATAGTGATCATAAAAGGGGGGAACTCTAAGCATATATTTTTTTAGCAAAAGAGGGTTTCCCCTCTGATTTCTATTAAAGAAACCACCACGGAACCAAGATGATCAATTAAACCCTAAGCATGATCAATTAAACCGTATTATGGCTATGCCATGGCAGATTTGAAGCTGCAAACCGGAGAAATGATATTTAGCATCCATTGTTTGCTTCGAACTAAGAACTAAATTCTAAGAGCTGAAAAGAAAGTAGAGTAACCAAGTTAAGATCTATTTTCTGGTTGAGATCAAAAAGTTGAGGAGATATGAAGTACCGCCTCTCTTGCGGCGCCGTGTAGGCATCGGGGGTGCGATGGCTGTCAGTGGCGTTGAAGCAGATCTGCGATGGTAGACGGGTGGATCGGGGAATAAGTCCCGTTGCAGTGGAAGAGAAGGTTGTGTGAGCGGCCCCGGTAAAGAGGACGACGACGCCGATGAAGCGAGAGGACGTGATGCAAGGCTATTGGTCCATCGCCGTGGATGAGAAACATCCATCTCTAGAAGTGGACGACGCGGTCTTGGTAGGCGCTCCGGCATGGTGGAGGATGCTGGCGATGGATGTGGTGGAGGACGGCGGCGATGGTTGGGGTGGCGGACGGAGGCTGGTGTGGGAATGGGGTGTTCTAGCACGGACGGTGTATGAATGGGAAAATGGAGGGAGAGGTACGGGGAACCATGTTTTTGGGACGCGCCTGTCTGAAATATGGGAAAGTTACGAACTTATCCCCCATTTCAAATTTGGACGTCTCGTCGGTTGGGGATAGGACGGTAATATCGCATCGCCCAAATATTTGCCGGTAACTATTTTGGGCGAGGAGAGGGTGTTTTGCCGCCCACGGTTGGCGCCCATGGTGTATGAACAGGGCTGACAGGTAGGGCGGTTGTGTCATGTCTGATGGAAGTTACACATCTGCCCCTATTTAAAATATTAGCCTACATCTATTTCGGACGAGGAGAGTTTGTTTTGCCGCCCACCGTGTATGAATGGGGAATGGAGGGAGAAACAGAGGTCTTTCGGACAAGCTTGAATCAAATGAGTTTTGCCGCCCATGTTTGATGCCCACCGTGTCGGAATGGGCTCAGAGGCGGTCATGTCATGTCTAATTGAAGTTACTAACCTACCCCTAGTGGAAATCGGGCCGATGGATTGTCCGTGTAATGGGTAGACAGTAATTTCCATCTCCCAAACACTTGGCTTCGGGCAGCCGATGTGGGAGTGGACATTTTGCTGTTTCTTTCGAATTTTGGGACAATAAGCATCCACGTTTACCCTGGCAACTAAATTCGAATCCATTTTGTATTCCTATATGAATCTTTATAAATCATTCTATGTGTTTTTATATATCTTCAAAAGGACGACAAAGATGTATTCCACTGTCATATATGAATATGGTTTACAAATGCCGATACTCAAATTCAGAAACTAGAATCGAGTTTAAGGTGAATTCGAATATTTGGAACACTTCATGTCCAACTCAAATGTCACACGCAGCAGAATGTGTACTCCCATTTAGATATGTACACAAGCGATGTATCAAGATTCAAGGAGACGTCTAGCGGGCGGCCGTATGCCCGCTAGCAATCCCGAGCGGCCGTCAGAAAAGGAAATATACGGTCCCCCCTCCTATCCTAGAAAAGGATAGGTCTCCCCTAGTAGCAACAGACGCGCGTAACCCAGCAAACCACACGCTGGGCGCGGTCCCCAGACCCCAGGACATCACGTGCACTTCCCTTCCCTCCCAAATCTCTCACACCCACTAGCCACCAACTTCTCCACACCCTTACCTGCCTTGCATTCCAAAAAATTCAAAAAGCTATAACTTTCGAATTACATGTCAAAATTAAAATCCGTTTTCAGCATTGGAACTCTCGCGACGAGATCTTTAAAAGTAGACCCCATTTATATATGTTTCGATGAACTTTTTTCATTGCCAACTGGTTGTACTAGATGGTGCAACTTTTATACTATGAGATGCAACTATTTTTTAGACCACCGTTTGTGCTACCACAACCAATTATAATACAACGTGATGCAATTTTAGTGCTACATGAACCAACTTCACATAATGAGCAGTTGGCCGAGCGGAAGTAGAGGGAGGAGAGAGGCGTACTAGGCAGCATCAATCAAGGTAAGTTCCCTTCTGGCTCCAGATCCTCCCTTCTTTACTTCCCCTTCCCCTTTGCCTCTGGATCTACCACCAATCTTCTCCTAATTGAAGGGAGTAGCAACAGTAATCTAATGTCTCTGTAATTAAACATCACTTTGTGCAAGTAGACCCAGTAGCAAAACCAACTTCTGCCTGGATGTGTGCAAATAGACACAAGGGAGTAGTTTTGCAAAAACAAATGTGCAACAAACAGCCCAGGCTAGAAACATGGAGTGGATGTAGTGTCTGTGCAAATAGAAGTCCATATTTGTGCAACTAAATCGTGGATCCAAGCCCACTTTTTCTACAAGGTGTGCAACCAACAACCAAAACTATAAAGGAGTAAATATATGTGCACACTAAGCATTAATCCAATGACATCTTTCCTGCAAAATATGTGCAACAAACAACCCAGACTAGAAAGATGGATTGGGTGTACTGTTTGTGCGAAAAGAAGCACATATTTGTGCAACTGAGCCATTAGTCCATAACCAACTTTCCTGCAATATGTGTGCAAAAAAACATCCCAGACTAGAAAGATGGATTGGGTGTACTGTTTCTGAACATATTTGTGCAACTAAGCACGGATCCAAGACAACCTTTTTATGCAAATGTACAATAAAACAGCCCAGACTGGAGACCATCTATTCTAATCTTTTGGCTGTTGGTTGCACACATTGCAGGAAAAGATGGTTTTGGATCCATGTTTAGTTGGCACGAATATGGGCTTCTATTTGCACAGACACTACATTCAGTCCATCTTTTCCTGCAAAAAATGTGTACAACCAACACACATACTAGATGAAACTAAAAAAGACTGGGTTTGCTGTCTGCAAATATAAACATATAATTGTGCAACTAAACTTGTATCCAAATCCCAACTTTTTCTATAAATGTGTGCAGCAAAGAAACCAGACTAGAAAAAGCACAAGAACAATATTAAAAATGAGCGTACAAATAGGCTTGTCTCACACAAATTGCAAATAGGGGGAATATGTTCTATAGGATGTTACTAAAAGTAAATAGGAAAGAAGATGAAAATATTTTTCTTTTCATGAGAAAAAGGTGCCAAAGGTGATCACATTCCGACTTGAGCACATGCGGTTTTGCAAAACAAAAGGAGCCAAAGGTGATTAGTTAACATTGCACACAAAATATATGTTCTTCTGAAAAACTAGATAAAAAAGGTTGACGATGCCAACTTGATATTATGTTAGTTGTGCAACTACAAAATGCAGAGGATGCCAACTAAAATAGTTACTCTTGTGCAACTAGAAAGGTTGAGGATGTTAACTAGTTAGATGCTATTGTGTAACTAGAAAATGCTCAGGATGCCAACTAATTAATACTCATGTGCAACTAGAAAGGCTGAGGGTGCCAAGTCATTAGATACTCTTGGGCAACCCTAAAAAATTTGAAGATGGGACTAAAAAATTAGTTACTCTTGTGCAACTAGAAAGGTTGAGGATGTCAATTACTTGGATAATGTTTGTGCAAGTAGAAATGCTGAGGATGCCAACTAATTGAATACTATTGTGCAACTATAAATATTGAGGATGCCAATTAATTAGATACTCGAAAAGAAATATTCAGCGCTTGCATGACCAATCAAAAATTGCACATTCAGGTTTTAGGCTTCTAGAAGAAATGCTGAGGGTGTCAACACAGCTACAAAAAGACTAAGGATGTCAACTAGTTGGATGGTATTGTGCAACTAGAAATGCTGAGGATGCCAACTAATTAGGTACTCTTGTGCAACTAGAAAAGTATGAGGATGCCAACTCACTTAGATACTCTCTGGGACACATCATCATCCTCTCCATCCCCGTCATTATCAGTGCCACATGGTTCCTGCTTAGCACCCCGTTTTGAGTCCCACCGAGAGGTCCTATTTGGAGAACCCTACAATGAACAAAAATGATTGAACTACTGAGAGGGTAAAATAGAAGAGCATAATTAATGGTCATGGGATAAAAGAAAAAGAAAATATGAACCTTTGTTTCACTGCCAGGCACCTCTCCTTCACCAACCAATTTGTCTCTGCAAAACAGAAAAAGAACAAACATATTTGTCAAATTAACAAAATTGCCACCCAGAAACAGTTATACTACTTGGTTGGCAAGTCAATCAAAACAACTTGGATAAGGGGACCTGCCTAGTTGCAAAAAAAGGCTACAAAAATGCCTTTGTATCACCGTGTGATCCACATCGTTTGCATGCTCACTGTGCAACTAAAAAAATAGCAGCCTTAGAAAGACTACCCTGGTTGAATTAAAATAAAAGTTGCACATGATTTGCTGCCTAGTTGTACAAAAAAACTGCGAGCCAAAAACAAAAAATTCCATCAAAAACAAAAAGTTAGGTTGGCTATTTTTAAACATGAAGTTGGCGAGTTCAATATAACAGGTTGCACAAGGGAAGCTGCCCCGGTTGCACAAATGGCTAAAAACATTCACACAGAATCTGCGAAAACTTCTAAATAACTAACCCTAAGACCCCTAACGTTGCAACATCGGACAAGGATGTCCCGTGTTGATATTGCCCAGTTTTTGGTGGACATGCATGGAGTGGTGGTTCATAGTACAACTCCAAATAAGACACTACAATCACAACTGAAAAGAACGTATGAATAAAAATATGTTGCTTTGGTGCAAGTCTGGTAACAAAAATGTTTCAGTGCTCCGATGTCCTGTGGTGGAGACGTTATCTAGCCGACATAGTATCACTACATTATGCAACTCCTCAAAGGTCGTATCCAACTGAGAACTACTATGTGTGCAACTACAACTACTGTGGATACCAAAAAAATGTGACTAGCAAAAAAAATGATAAACTTAAGCATCATCATCTAGCCAACTTAGTATGGCTATGTTGTGCAATTTCGCAATGATCGTGTCCAACTTAGACTACAACCATGACCAACTTAGTACAACTGTGTTCTATCAAAACTATTTCCATTGTCTATAATAATCCTACAATAGTTCAAACTATTTCCATGTCCTAACTGAAAATGATTTAGCGAAAGTTTCAGTAAACTATTCGTCAGACTAGTACAGTAGTTTCGAACACTGTTTTCCAAGCACAAGGAGATTAGCACTGACTCAACTGCAAACAGCACTGCTATAGACACGATTTTATACACATGATTTGTGGATGACGCTAAAATTACAGCGTACGACGCATGGCAGCAGCACTGGTGCATCGTTGGATATGATTGTCGGCTGTATGTCATGCGTGCAGTTTCGGCTACACATCAGTTTGGAACTGCAGATATGAGGAGAAGAGTAGGGAGTTTAAGGCCTCGATCTGACCACATGGCATCGAGACGGAGCGAGATTCGATCCCCGTGGCTGTAGCGCATGCACCTAGGGCTCCCTCGAAGCCAAGGCATGCTGGCCGGCCGCGGGGGCACGGGGGAGAAGGAGGGATCGTCGGCGTCCTCGCCGAAGAGGAACTGGATGGAGTCGATCGAGTCGGGGCGAGATCCGAGCCCCGCGGTTGTGGCCCGTGCTTCTAGGGCTCCCTCGGCATGCGGGCGGTTGTCGGGGAAGCGGGGGAGAAGGAGGGCTCGCCGGGGTCGCTGCGGCGGCGGCCGCCGCCTCGCCTCGGCTTGGTGGAGAGAGTGAGCGAGCGGAGGGAAAGAAGGAACCAGAGCCGCTGTGAGCGAGCGGAACAAAGGGTTGTCGGCTAGCGCGGCCGCTCGTTTCCACCAGATGGTGGCCGGCCGCTTTTTAGATTTTAGGAAGATTCAAATACCAAGTCAATCAACCAAGAATGTACGGAACTAACAGACATATAAACACTTATAGAGTATATGGATCAATAATATCAACTAACATACATAAGCCAGGCCACTGTACTTTTTTTTGGCTACAACAACATCCTTTTTTAGCCAGCATCTTGGCCCTTTCCGATGCATGCCACTTATGGTCCATCTATACTACTATTGCTGAATGCACATTCAACCCGATTGGCATATTTGTAGGTCTGGCACAGCAATCCAAATGAAATGTTTCCGAGTCTTATCAATTAATACAGACTTGTGCTCAAATAAAATTACAAACAAAAAAACAATTATTACATGATCTCTAAAACAAATGGTTTGATTGATTACATGAACAGACAACACAAAGGTTATTCAACTATGGAAAGAACATTTCACCTATGATTTACCAAGTAGGAATTTAATTTCCTTTTTTCCTTCAGGACCTTAACAATCTGTTCAGTCTCAGCTAGCTTTGTTTTGAAATCCACCAAATATTTAATGGTTGTCTTGAGTACTGCTTGTGATTGTGCTATTTGCTTCCTCAACATGTCAACTTCATCTCTAAGTGCAGAAGCAGAATCCCTTTCTACCACTAGTTTAGCCTCTAGAGCATCAGCAGTTGGCAATTCATAATGCATGATTGGGCCGGTGCCACTGCTGTGGGATGATGCAACGTCCATGGGGACCTTGCTCTTTGATCTTGGGCTAACCTGTTTTGCCATTAAAGTTCCGATTGGATTTAGAAAAGTTGAAGTTAGCAAAACATCTCAACTGGGAGTTATAACAGCAAACCAATTAAACAAACAAGGAATTAAAGAGTTTCAATTGGATCCTGAAAGGTAGTTATTAACATCATTGTAACCCGCTGATGCAGCAACAAAGCAGTTAAACAAACAAGTAGATATTTAAGTTAAGGCAAACAGGTAATTCTTAACAGTAAGTATCAAACACATAGATAGGGGCAGTCTACAATATGATTAACAGGCTGTGCCATTATGTAATCAGTAGCAAACTAAATTAAGTCAAGCAACGTAATTGAACAATTTTGCAATAAGTGGCTAACTAAAATTCCGAGAAGCAGGTAACTAAACTTACGCTAGTTCTTTGTACAGGCACACTGCAACTTCTTTTTCGCTTACAAGGTTGTACGAAGGAGTCCATGTCATCAATTGCTTGGATACGCAGTCCCAATACTTCTTTCTTCCCACACTGCATGGGTAAGTCGAATGGTTAATCTGGTAAGATGGTGCGTCCTTGATATGTTACATGAGGACGTGTAGTCAGACTAGTTGTAGCCAAACACATCACACTGGCTTTTACTGTATATTTCATGCGATTACTTTTGGCATATCGAGATCTAAGCAATCTACAATAGGATGAAAAGACTGGCATCCTTCACATTATTGGTGAACTCAGTTCATAGAAACAAGCAATTCAACCATTCTGTGGGTAAATCAAAAGCGCCACTGGAATATTTTTCACTATCCAATCATACACGCAAAAAGGGGCGACGCCACCATAGGGGCTTGGTATGGGCGGCCGCCTCAGGTGGCTGGAAAGTGTGCACCTAGTTTGAGTCGTCCAGGTTGGCCCACGCTAGTTTTGTTCGTCCCAACGCACGAGCAGGCAATGTAAAAAATGAAGAATTTTTTTCAATTTGGATGGACCAATAACATAAGTGCAAGGCAGGCCCTATAGCAGGCTCGCAGCCCAAACGAGCGCCTCCCATATCGATCGATAGCAGGAAAAATCCCAATTCATTCGCTCCAGCCTCCAGTCTGGTTCGCTCCTAACCTAGCCACCGTTGGACAGATCGACACAACACTTCCTCGCGCCCTCATTGGAGGGCGGTCGCCGGGCTTCAAGCGAACGGAAGGACAAGAAGATGAAGATCCAACCCTGGGTGTAGCCTGCGTGGGAGGCAGCGGCGGCAGTACGAGCATGGCATCGAGCTTGCGCAAATGGACGGTCGCTAATTGCAAGAGTAGCATGTGCAACGAGCTGGTACATCACATCACTGATTGTATCTAATTCAACTCTTGAATTTCTGGCCAATAGTTAAAGCAGACGGTGTTGTAAAACTGCTTGTATGTAGGGAATCTATGAGAAAATGAAACCAATTTCTACTTATTTTATAACTCCCAATACTGAACTGACTGAATCTGATGTATCTAATCAAGTTTCCGGTGCAAACATACAAGCTCATGTTGTTCTTGAGCCTGAAGTGTCTAATGAACCGACTACTAATGAAGGATTTGATGCAAACATTTTACATGCTCCTGGTGATGAACATATAGTGTCTAATGAGGGATCTAATGCAAGCATTTTGCAAGCTCATTGAAGGATTTAGTGTCTAATGATGATCTACTATGTTGAGAGAGACAGAGATTTGCAGGCATTGATAACAAGCAAATTATAGTGCATTTTCATAGCTTGAGGAAACATCGAGGCCATCTACCAGAAAGTCCCCGTATCATGACAACATAGCATAAATACTTTTCTAATCTGTTGTTTGAAACTATTGGCATACTTGTGCAGGATAGATATATTGATATGCAGTTTGTGTACTGGTAATACGAAGAATTACACTTCGATATTTTCAGCCAGAGAACGAATAATTCAAGCAGGTACAGACCATGTTTGTAGTCCTTGTACACCATGTTGCATTTTGTGTTTTTTGGTGCTTGCATCATTTAGTGTTTATAATCTGAACTACTTTGGATCGTTAGCTGGTTTTCAAAGTGCATGTAGCTTCACATTTCTCAAGTTATGTTGATTTCCGTAGTGCAAGTGCCTTCGTATTTTTTAAGTTAAATGTTTGCCCCTGGTAACTTGAATTCGTGGATCAACCACTGCACACAAATCATACACGAATGCTAGTATGAATTAAATGAAATGCAGGGACTTACGCTAGCTCGTTGTATAGGCTCACTGCAGCTCTGCTTGCACTTGGGATGTTCCATGTACAAGTCCATGTTACCACTAGCTTGGATGTGCATGCCTTGTGCTCCTTGCATCCCCCTCTGCATTTTTGACACGGCGAATGGTTGATCAAACAAGAGGAATCGACCTTGATGTTGTACCGGAGGACAGATACTTACAAGGTTATACGGGTGTGCAGGATGTGTACCAGATCCCGTAGCACCGTCATGCTTCTCTAAAATATGGATTTGCTTGTTTCAGATGATATCTCTAGAAGAAATAAGAGTTAAGGTCAGAGTTGCATAGGCGTGTAAGCTAAGAGAGCAGTGAAAGGATATCCAAACATCGTCGGAACAGTGCACAAGGGAGTGATGTGTGGATACCTAGTTCGGGCCGGCGTTTGGGCATGCTCGCCTAGCTAGAGTGCGGGTCACTTCAGAGCCGTTGAGGGTGATGCGCTGGCGTTGGCTGACCACGCACGGATGCAGATCTTGAGTGGCAGCGGAGCGCTATGATGCGGTGGACGAGACCGTTGGTGAAGCCCCAACGGCCTCAGGGGGCGGAGGTGCGACGATGTGCTCGGTGAAGTAGCCCCGGTGAGCTGGGAGACGGCATCGGTGAAGCGCACCTGATGCGGTGGAACTCGGTGTCTGTGAGGCACGTCGGTTGCGTCGGCCGACGTTATCGGTGGACCACCCGGTGCAGTGGACGAGGGCGTAGATGAGGTAGCTACGGTGCAGTGGTGAAGCGCGACCGTCGTCTTCGTCGTCGTCGTCCGGCATAGAGGTGGGGAACGGTGGGGAAAGAGACGAGACGAGGGGCGATTCGAGGGTTGGCGGCGAATTAGGGATTTGAGCAATCTGGGCGTGGAAGGGGACGGTGGAGAAGAGAGATTTTGTAGGGCTGGAATTGGGGCCGCCAGATATTTCAATCCGAAACGTGGAAGTGTGAACTTATATTGTCGTCGTCCTTTTTTGGGGGGGAGGGGGTGGGTGGCTGGGTGCTACGTGTCCGTCTGACACACGCGACCACCTCGACATGACCCTGGTTTGCCTGGTGCGCCTACATTTGAGAATGCAAATGAATCTTCTTTCATTTGCAAATGAATCTGTATGTATTACCATGCCCGTGTTTTCCTTGCAATAATTAGTCATTCGAAACGAGATACTCCATCCGTTCACTTTTGTAAGTCGTTTCAGACAACTTAAAATGAACTGTTTTGCACATTGTCTGAAATGTCTTCAGGGTCTTATAAAAGTGAACAGAGGGAGTACTATAAATTAATTAATGAGGATTTATTTGAAAAAAATCAAAACGGTACCCACGCTAACATGGATTAGAGTGTGTCTCACATAATTAGTTATTTGAATTAGAGTGTGTGTCACGTAGTTAGTTATTTGAATTAGAGTGTGTGTCACGTAGCGATCTGCAATTCTAACGTGTATTTTGCATTTCACTGTATCCATGCTACTTTTTTAATACAAATTCATATTTATATGATGAACACCATGGTAGTGAGAAAACTTTTGGATGGATTCAAACATATGACCTACAAAATAGCACAACAAACTGAGTCAATGTCAACTTTTCGAAACTTAGTATGGCACGAATTCGAAATAATTACCCGTATGCCTGGTCCTCGGTTGTGACACTCCACAAATTTTGATTTGGTTTTTATCAAAATCTTTATTTGATTTGGAAGGGAGTGTCCCAAAAACTTTTCTTAAAAACTCTTCCTCTCAAAACCTTTGTGACAACCAACTTTGGTGCTCCTCTCAACTTGGATTTTTGATCTTGAGAGCTCTTCTCTTTATCTGGTTTCTACAAAAATTTTGTTTTTAAAAACCTTTTCTACTAAAAAGAAAAAAACCTAAGGATTTTGGGTTTATCCTCCTCTCATTTCAAAATTTTCCCCTCTTTTACCATGTCTCATTTTGACATCTGCCCTCCATAACTTCTCCCTCCACTTTGGGTCAAGTCTAGTATTCATTCCCAACAAGTCCAACCCATTTTTTGAATTTTTATTCCATTTATTTTGCTCCAAAACTAATTCTGCCTTTTATCTTGGACCTAGGTGCTTTTCAAAGGAAGTACCAATTTTAATTTGAGTTTTGACCCCAAACCAACTCCCCTGGCTTGTCCTTAACACCCCTAACCAAGATCCATCTTGATCCACTCTGCCTCAGTTCAAATATTTCAAATTTTGCTCCCTCCAAGTTTGGACCAGATTCATCATTTTTGGTGAAATTCATATTTTTCTTTCCCCAAAAATTCTACCAAAAATCAGGCAGCCCCCAGGTGCACTGAGAGGCCATCCCACCAAAGATAAGCTCAAGGAAAATTTTGCACATGCCAAAATCAATCCGTCAAACACCTGGCAGGCACTGTTGCTGTTCAGTTTCAGTAAAATTCAGATTTCTGCAGTATTCAGTCGGTCGTCAGTGTCGTTTTCTTCAGAGACTTGGCATCGATCTCACCAGTGCACGCTTGGCGCCTTGTGCACTGCTCCTCCTCCTTATCCAGAGCGTCGCACGCTCTCTTGGACGGGCGCAGGTGTCGGTGGCAGCGTGCCTCGCCGACGCCGGCAACCTCTGCGGTGGCAGGGCCACCCGTGGCAGCCGACAGGACATAGCTGCATTTTTCGGTGCCGTACGGCACTGCCCAAACCACCCAAGGCCTCCGTGTGGCCGTCTGCTCCCCTGCACGCACCACAGCACCCTCGCCGTGGCCTGGCGAGCATAGGGCGCGCTCCCTGCCGTCGACCGGTCCACGGAGCGCCGTTCCGTCGAGACCACGGAGCAGGCCTAATCCCATCAAGGTTAGCAAGAGAGTGGAACCAGTAGACCTCCACGTAGCTGCCCGAACACCTAACCCCGCCGACCGACCGCCGCCTCGCCGTATTCAACGCCGGCGTTATCCCGTTCTCGGGTACCGCCTCGGGCCAGCTATAAATAGCCACCCCAAGCTCGCCTTCCACCAGCACCGCTCCCTCCACCTCCCTAGAGCCACACCCAGCCGCCAGGAGGACCCCGAGGAGGTCTCCTTCTCCGTCTCCGGTCGCCCCGGTCCGCTTCGGGCTCCGGCACGATCCACGCCGGTGAGGGCTCCCCCACCTCCCTAACCCTGCCCGTAACCTCCTAGGCCACCCAGTCACCTAACCCGCGCCTCAATTTGGCCCTTGCAGCCTTCCCCGACGAGATCCAACATCACCCGAGCCGCCGTCCGCCGGAGTAGAGGCCACCGTCAGCGTGGTGCTCGCCGACGATCACCTCCACCACCCACAGACGCGGGAGGGCACGCTGAACCCGTAGATACCTTCACCTCCCCCTAACTCGCCGTGGATCATCGCCGGCGACCACCGCAGCCCTCGGGCGCCGGCGCGCCCTCTTCTTCTTTTTCAAATATTCAAACCTGACGGGTGGGACCCCCCGTCAGCCTCTCACTTCTTTTTAAATGAAACGTTTTCTGAAAACGCCATCTGCCAAAGTACGTCTCCCCTCTGGGCTGGCGTATTCTTAAACGAAACATTTTCTGTTTTTATAAAGAGAACCCTGGAAAGTTTCTGTTTCATTATAGATGAGTCCCTGGACTATAACTCTTATAACTATTAAACAAAAGATGATTTTTGATTGATTCTTTTTCTGTCATCTTTATTTTTCCGTCTAGTTTTTTTATCATATTTATTTGAAAATTATTTGGAACACTTTTTGTTCACGCACGGTATTTATGTAGTATCCAATTTTTCTTTAATACGTAGATACCGGGAGGAGTAAAGGAGATGCGTACTTCGCCGAGCTAGACTCCGACTTCTCCGAACCAGGCAAGCATGTTTGAACCTTTGATATGATGAGTGTTTTGCATGTTTGCTCGAGTAGTTTTCTCACGGCATGTTTATATGAGCATTTGTGAATGTTATGTGCATGCAAGGCAAGCTACCGGTGAGCTTCGAAGTTGATGTGTTCTTATGATGATAAGATAACACGATCATGTGGTGACATGATGGGTTGCAGGCTGGTATTGTTGAAGCATGCCAGTTCTATGTCAACCATGAACTCCAGTTTCAACGTGGGTCAAGTCTCGATCCCGTTCGTTTTCCCTTCGTGCTGCCACATGTTTTCTGCAAAGAGTGCGGTTTAGTAAGTTGCAAACCTCTTTCCTGGTACACACCAAACAGAGGGACCGCGATGAGGGTTCCATGGCCCTGCATTAAAGCCAGTCATCCGGTCAGGGGGCATGGGTGTTTCTGGTTGGGACCGAGAGGGGGGCACCCCTTAGAGCGCGCGATATACATTTGATCACATGCTATTCGAGGTTGTGGCCTCCCCGTCTTAAGGTTTTTCTTGAACGTTGCCAAGGGTGATTCCTGGCAATGGAAGGTGGAATGTGTGTGTACTGGTTAGACGTGTTTCTTCCAAAACACCGTAAACGGAACTAGTCCTTGTGACTATTGAAATCCGTTGGCTGTGGTTAAAGAGTACAAACTCTGCAGAGTCAAAATCATTCGAGTATCGATGTCCATGATCAAGGACTTGGACATCATCCCAATGTCAGTGTCAGTCTCAGAGTCAAATCTCAGTGTCAACCCCGGTGACCGTCTCCGGAGTATGAACATAAAACCGAGAGTGGTAAACTTGGTTGAAAATTATTCATGTGAATGGACTAACCAGTTTATTATTATATGCTGAGTATTTCCTTGTGATGATTTGAATTCATGAGTTACTTAAAATTCGAATGATAAAATATAAGCCCTTTATGTGATATTGCTCAAACGTCCGACTATGGCATCATGGTTATTTACTTTTGATATAAGCCCTTTATGTGATGTCGCTCAGACGTCCGACTATGGCATCACTGTTATTTACTTTTGATATAAGCCCTTTATGTGATGTCGCTCAGACGTCCGACTGTGGCATCATTGTTATTTATTTTCATTATAAGCCCTTTCCGAGGTGTCGCCTAGACGCCCGACTGTGGCACGTCCTGTTATTTACTTTTCAATATAAGCCCTTTATGTGGTGTCGCCTCGACGCCCGACTGCGGCATGTTAAATTTATTTATTTTTACCTTTCGAGGCGTCGCTTCAGACACCTGATTGGTCTTCAGTTATTTTTACTGGGATTTCGGGAGGACTACCGCCTGATTTCCCCTTATTTATCATGTAGTGCAATTGTATTATTTGATTGTGCATACTAACCTGCTCATGTGCATCATGTTTACATTAGTTATATCTTATGTCCGAACTATCTTGCGAGTACATTCAAAGTACTCACCTGGCTTGTTGATTTGGCCATATGCTGACGAAGGCGATCTTATGGATGAAGAGTTCGATAGCGAGTCCGACGCCTAGAGGAGTCCCAGTCAGTCACGTGCGACCCTGGAGTTGTTCACTTGTATCATACACGCTTCCGCCACCCATATAAATCATCAAGCCACACTCCGTCGCTTGATAAGCTGTAAGATTTCAAAGTCATGTCACCCACTTCACTGTGACACATCCACCACCACCTTTATTACGAGTCAGTAGTTATGCCACCCTACCCTTGTGTCATGTCCGCCTTTATGCATAATATTGGTGTGCTTCTAATAAAATTTGTTGAGCATCCTCAGCTCAATCATGTATAATATTAGTACTACTGGATTTCTGTATCAAGGTTTTGTCCGCCAGTAAGAAGAATTCTTCTGTACTGGTCAATGCAAAGATCGGCTTTTCAATAAATGTTTTATTGGAAAGGCGGTCGTGACAAACTTGGTATCAGAGCCAGGCTGATTGTAGGAAGCCACTAGGTGCAACAGCTAATCGGTTATTAGCTTACTTTATCATTCTGCATATTGTAGCAATTTTCTGTTGGTCATCATAAATTTATGATTTGACTATTCGGGATTTTGTCTACTTTTGTAGATGGCAAGCAACGATTGTGAGTCACAGGTGTTCGCCAATGTTCCTGAGGGGTTTATCAAGCTCCTCATCTCCATCACCAAGATCACGATCGGGCCGTCAGTCCGCCCGGAGTTCACGCTCTACCGACACAAGCTCAGCGACAGCTTGTTTATGTACCAGGCCTCAGTCCATTTCAAGGGAGGACGCCCGAGTTCCGCCGCTTCCGATTCGTCGGGAGGGCCATGCCTATGGAGAGGCATGCCATGCAGATGGCTGCACGTGAGGCAATAGCTCACCTCCGGGATGTTCTTCCTTCAATGAAGACTCGTCGTTACCGCTACCTTCCATGCCACGTGCCATACACCTGCCACTATGCATTCGCTTGCGCCCAGGGAGAAAGAGATGAGACTATTGAGATGCTTGTTGAGTACCTCAAGGCTCTCGAGGTAGCTTTCGACAACCTCGTGGATGACCTTGTAACTACTCGTATGGATTCCATCCATGGCTGCTCCGCCAACAGGAGGGAGCTCCTTCACATGGCACCACCACTGACGTTCATCTCGTCCTCAGCATCGTACACACCGGCCATCTTAGCCACAACTCGTCGCCTGCCTACCACTGAGGAGTTTGACCAGGTCATTGCTCCTACTCCCGTCAGAGCTACACCACCTACCGCGCCTGACCAGCTCCTCAGCCCAGTACTTCGCGCCTTGAGCCTATTAGCGAGGAGGAGATTGAGTCCCCAACACCACTGGGTCTTACCCTCGGCAGGCCAAAGGAAGTCTTCACCATCTCCGACTGAGTGCGCCTAGCAGCAGTGTGATGTGCCAACTTGTATGATATGTTTATATGTACATAGGTTTGGTGAGAAGTAGTTTGTGTGCGCATCATGTAGGATCTTGGAGAAGTGCACTAGCCTAAATAACATGTCAGGAATGTGTACGCACATCCTGGGTGATGTATTGTATAATTATGGCTTGCATGTAAGATATGTACTGAGCGGTCCTTCTCCACGCGCGAATAAGTGTTTTCTTGAAAAATGTTGAAGTTCTTGAAATTTCCACCTTTACAAAATTATTTATTTTTATGACTCAATTTTCTCATGAGTTTGCAAAAATTACCACAGAGTGAAAAATGCCTCGTCCCTGGACTCGTTCCATGCCATACCTGCCGGAAGAAAACTATGGTGCCCAGACAAGCAACAACTTCACACAGGGACAGTCGAGTCAGCAAGGCAGTGAGACAGCATTTACTCAAGTATGCCTCCTTTATTAGCAAAGCCAGCAGCAGCACCAGGAAATGATGAACCATGTTATCAATATGGGGAATCATCGTGAGCCTTATCAGCAGCACTCTAAATTATCTGAATTACAGAAGACGCGTCCCCCAACGTTCTCTCATACTGATAAACCTCCTGAGGCCGATGATTGGCTTCGAGACATTGAGAGGAAGCTGATTATTGCACAGTGCTCAGACTGTGAGAAGGTACTTTATGCACCTCACTATCTCACGGGGGCAGCCGCGTCATGGTGGGAGAATTTCCTGCACATGCACCCCGATGAAAACAGTATCACATGGGAAGATTTTAAAGAAGGATTTCGTGGGGCGCACATTCCCAGAAGCGTTATGAAGATCAAGAAAAGGGAATTTGACGACCTCAAGCAGAGAAGCATGACAGTGACTGACTACAATAGTCAGTTTACCCTATTATCTGGTTATGCCAACGAAGAACATATGACGGAGAACAAAAAGATGGAGAAGTTTCTAGATGGTCTGGCACCAGCACTTAAATGCCAGCTGGTCGTACACATCTTCCCGGACTTCAAAACGCTTGTGGACAAGGCCATTACATTGGAGAATGAGCGCCACAGCTTGGAGGAATTTCGCAAGTGGAAAAGGGACCAGGTTACTCATGCTCGCAACAACCAGCACAAGACTGACCCTCAGAAGATTGGAGCAAACCGACCCACAACCAATGTTCCACGGCCAATCAAAAAATTTCACGCAAGGGACAAGGATTTTACGTATCACCCAGGCGTCACTTGCTACGCTTGTGGAGAGGAAGGGCACTATGCTAAATAGTGCCCAAAGCCAAGAAACTCGGCCCCAAAGCCGAACAACAATGGGAACAATTCAGCACCCAAGCGCAACAACTTCAACCCCAAAAATAATAACAAGAAGGGTCACCTAAACCATGTGACCAAGGAGGAAGCACAGAATGCCCCAGATATCGTACTCGGTACGTTCCCTGTCAACACAATACCTACCATGGTTTTGTTTGATTCTGGAGCTTCTCACTCGTTCATTTCGAAGAGTTTTGCTTTGCAAGATGATTTTTCGATACTCCCTTTGGAAAAATCCATGATCGTCAAGTCCCCTGGGAATAAGAAAGTCACTCAGAGTTACTATCAAGGTGTGGTTATTGATCTCAGAGGACTAAAATTTCAAGCAAACCTCATCGTATTGGAAAATAAAGGACTAGAGGTTATCCTAGGAATGGATTGGTTAACCACCAACAAAGGATTTATCAATTGCTTCAATCAGACTGTTATCCTCACTCACCATCACGGGAAGACAATAAAAGTCGCAGCCCAAGAAAGACCAGGGTCACGACAACCAAGATTGAACAAGGTGGACACCTCAGAGTTAAGCAAAGTTCTAGTGGTGTGCGAGTTCCCTGACGTTTTTCCCGAAGAACTACCAGGCATGCCGCCAGACCGGGAAATAGAATTCAGCATTGAATTAGCACCGGGAACCACCCCCATTTACAAGCAACCCTACAGAATGGCACCCTCCGACTTGGTAGAATTAAAGAAGCAAATAAAAGAATTGCTGGACAAAGGATTTATACGAGCCAGCTCCTCACCTTGGGGCTCGCCAGTATTGTTTGCCAAGAAAAAGGATGGGACACTGAGATTGTGCATAGACTATCGAGCACTCAATATGGTCACCATCAAAAATAAATATCCAATGCCCTGGATAAATGATTTATTTGACCAGCTCGCGCAAGCCAAAGTTTTCTCAAAAATTGATTTAAGGTCAGGATATCACCAATTAAAAGTACGGACAGAAGATATCCCCAAAACAGCATTCACCTCCAGATACGAACTATATGAATTTACTGTAATGCCGTTTGGATTAACAAATGCCCCCGCATATTTTGTCCATCTCATGAACAAAGTGTTTATGAAGTTTGTGGACAAATTTGTTGTGGTGTTCATTGATGATATTATGGTATACTCTAAGACACTAGAAGAGCATGCAGAACATCTCAGAATTGTACTGGGAGGACTAAGGAAACATCAGTTATACGCCAAATTCAGCAAATGTGAATTTTGGTTAAGACAGGTCGGTTTTCTAGGCCATGTTCTAACCCAAGAAGGTGTTGCCATAGACCCGGAAAATGTCAAGGCCGTACTTGGCTGGAAACCACCAGCCAGTGTAACGGATGTACGAAGCTTCTTGGGAATGGCAGGGTACTACCGACGGTTTATTGAAGGATTCTCCACCATAGCAAAACCAATGACACGGTTACTCAAAAAGTAGAAGAAATTTGTGTGGGCTGAAGCTTGCGAGAAGAGTTTCCAAGAACTCAAGAAGAAATTAACAATAGCACCAGTGTTGGTTATACCAGACATACACAAGAGTTTTGAAGTATATTGTGACGCATCCCGGAAAGGCCTCAGATGTGTGCTGATGCAAGAAGGCAAGGTTGTCGCATACGCTTCAAGGCAACTTTGAAAGCATGAAGAAAATTATCCCACTCATGACTTAGAATTGGCACCAGTCATTCATGCACTCAAGGAGTGGAGACACTTTTTTCTTGGAAATCGATGTGAAATATATACGAACCACAAAAGTCTCAAATATATTTTCACATAGCTAGGGCTAAATTTACGACAACGGCGCTGGTTGGAATTAGTGAAAGACTATGATGTTGGCATCCACTACCACCCAGGAAAAGCAAACATAGTGGCAGATGCTCTTAGTCGAAACCCCAGCTCAGACAACAACAGTCTGCAAGACTTGAGACCTGAATTTCAACAGGAGTTCGCCAAACTCAACTTGATGATGGTCACGGAAGGCACTGTGTCGAATTTGGAAGTACAATCCACTCTTCTGGAGCAGGTTAAGAAAGCTCAACATGGACACCCCAGCATCGAAGGCATAAAAAGAAAAGTGAGTATGGGCAAGGCCTCGGAATTTGTCATAGACAATGAGGAAATATTATGGTACGGAGACAGACTTTGCGTGCCAAATATAGGGGGCCTCAAACAGCAAATCCTAACCGAAGCCCATACTGCTCCATATTCGATCCACCCTGGAGGAACCAAAATGTATAAGGACATTCAGGAAAGATTTTGGTGGCACGGTATGAAGAGGGATATAGCCACCTTCATTGCATGTTGCGATTCTTGTCAATGCATAAAAGCCGAGCACCAAAAACCAACCGGACTACTACAACCAAACAGGATACCTGAGTGGAAATGGGACGAAATAGGGATGGATTTCATTGTCAGACTACCTCGGTCACAACACAGAAATGATGCCATATGGGTCATCACCGATAGATTAACCAAGGTGGCACATTTCATTCCAGTGAAGATAACCCACACCACTCAGAAGCTTGCCAAGATTTATCTCTCCCGTATAGTTTGTCTGCATGGAGTTCCAAAGACTATAATATCCAACAGAGGCACTCAGTTCGTCTCGAAATTTTGGGATCATTTACAACAGGCTCTGGGAACTCGGCTAGCGTTCAGTACAGCCTACCACCCCAGACTGATGGACAAACTGAACGTGTGAACCAAATTCTAGAGGACATGCTGAGAGCATGTGTCCTCACCTACGGTACCAGTTGGGAAGAAAGCCTACCATATGTCGAGTTCGCATACAACAACAGTTACCAATCCAGCCTACAAATGGCACCTTTTGAAGCCCTGTATGGACGGAGGTGCCATACACCATTAAATTGGTCAGAGACAGGAGACATCCGTATCTTCGGCCCAGACATGCTCAAGGAAGCTGAAGAGAAAGTCAGACTCATCAGGGACCGACTCAAGACAGCGCAAATTCGACAAAAGAGCTATTACGATCAGAAGCACCGTGAAGTCAGCTTTGAACCCGGTGAATATGTGTACCTACGAGTATCCCCTATGAGGGGCCTGCAACGGTTCAAGGTTAAAGGAAAGCTAGCACTAAGATTTATTGGACCCTTCTATGTGGTTGCACGGAGAGGCACCGTAGCCTACCAGCTAGATCTACCCAAGGAGCTGTCAGACGTCCACGACGTGTTCCACGTCTCACAATTGAGGAAATGTGTAAGCAACCTAGAAAAACAGGTATCTCATGAAGACATTGACGTGCAACCAGACCTCACCTACAGGGAATGACCAATAAAAATCTTAGAGGGGTCTGAAAGGAGGACCCGTCAGAAAACAATTAAGTTTTTCAGAGTTCAGTGGAGCAATCACACTGAAGATGAGGCAACATGGGAAAGAGAGAATTTTCTTTGGGCAGAACACCCACACCTGTTTGAGGATCAACTAAAATCTCAAGGACGAGATTTTTCCTAAGGGGGTAGGTGTTGTGACACTCCAAAAATTTTGATTTGGTTTTTATCAAAATATTTATTTGATTTGGAAGGGAGTGTCCCCAAAACTTTTCTTAAAAACTCTTCCTCTCAAAACCTTTGTGACAACCAACTTTGGTGTTCCTCTCAACTTTGATTTTTGATCTTGAGAGCTCTTCTCTTTATCTGGTTCCTACAAAATTTTTATTTTTAAAAACCTTTTCTACTAAAAAGAAAAAAACCTAAGGATTTTGGGTTTATCCTCCTCTCATTTCAAAATTTTCCCCTCTTTTACCATGTCTCATTTTGACATCTGCCCTCCATAACTTCTTCCTCCACTTTGGGTCAAGTCTAGTATTCATTCCCAACAAGTCCAACCCATTTTTTTGAATTTTTATTCCATTTATTTTGCTCCAAAACTAATTCTGCCTTTTATCTTGGACCTAGGTGCTTTTCAAAGGAAGTACCATTTTTAATTTGAGTTTTGACCCCAAACCAACTCCCCTGGCTAGTCCTTAGCACCCCCAACTAAGATCCATCTTGATCCACTCTGCCTCAGTTCAAATATTTCAAATTTTGCTCCCTGCAAGTTTGGACCAGATTCATCATTTTTGGTGAAATTCATATTTTTCTTTCCCCAAAAATTCTACCAAAAATCAGGCAGCCCCCAGGTGTACTGAGAGGCCATCCCACCAAAGATAAGCTCAAGGAAAATTTTGCACATACCAAAATCAATCCGTCAAACACCTGGCAGGCACTGTTGCTGTTCAGTTACAGTAAAATTCAGATTTCTTCAGTATTCAGTTGGCCGTCAGTGTCGTTTTCTTCAGAGACTTGGCATCGATCTCACCAGTGCATGCTTGGCGCCTTGTGCACTGCTCCTCCTCCTTATCCAGAGCGTCACACGCTCTCTTGGACGGGCGCAGGTGTCGGTGGCAGCGTGCCTCGCTGACGCCGGCAACCTCTGTGGTGGCAGGGCCACCCGTGGCGGCCGACAGGACGCAGCTGCAGCTTTCGGCGCCGTCCGGCACCGCCCAAACCACCCAAGGCCTCCGCGTGGCCGTCTACTCCCTTGCACGCACCGCAGCACCGTCGCCGTGGCCTGGCGAGCACAGGGCGCGCTCCCTGCCGCCGACCGGTCCGCGGAGCGCCGTTCCGTCGAGACCACGGAGCAGGCCTAATCCCATCAAGGTTAGCAAGAGAGTGGAACCAGTAGACCTCCACGTAGCTGCCCGAACACCTAACCCCGTCGACCGACCGCCGCCTCGCCGTAATCAACGCCGGCGTTATCCCGTTCTTGGGCACCGCCTCGGGCCGGCTATAAATAGCCACCCCGAGCTCGCCTTCGACCAGCACCGCTCCCTCCACCTCCCCAGAGCCACACCCAGCCGCCAGGAGGACCCCGAGGAGGTTTCCTTCTCCGTCTCCGGCCGCCCCGGTCCGCTTCGGGCTCCGGCACGATCCACGCCGGTGAGGGCTCCCCCACCTCCCTAACCCTGCCCGTAACCTCCTAGGCCACCCAGTCACCTAACCCGCGCCTCAATTTGGCCCTTGCAGCCTTCCCCGACGAGATCCAACATCACCCGAGCCGCCGTCCGCCGGAGTAGAGGCCACCGTGGACGTGGTGCTCGCCGACGACCACCTCCACCACCCACAGACGCGGGAGGGCACGCTGAACCCATAGGTACATTCACCTCCCCCTAACTCGTTTTGGATCGCCGCCGGCGACCACCGCAGCCCTCGGGCGCCGGCGCACCCTATTCTTCTTTTTCAAATATTCAAACCTGACGGGTGGGACCCCCCGTCAGCCTCTCACTTCTTTTTAAATGAAACGTTTTCTGAAAACGCCATCTGCCAAAGTACGTCTCCCCTTTGGGCCGGCGTATTCTTAAACGAAACGTTTTCTGTTTTTATAAAGAGAACCCTGGAAAGTTTCTGTTTCATTACAGATGAGTCCCTGGACTATAACTCTTATAACTATTAAACAAAAGATGATTTTTTATTGATTCTTTTTCTATCATCTTTATTTTTCTGTCTAGTTTTTTATCATATTTATTTGAAAAATATTTGGAACACTTTTTGTACACGCACGGTATTTATGTAGTATCCGATTTTTCTTTAATACGTAGATACCAGGAGGAGTAAAGGAGACGCGTACTTCACCAAGCTAGACTCCGACTTCTTCGAACCAGGCAAGCATGTTTGAACCTTTGATATGATGAGTGTTTTGCATGTTTGCTCGAGTAGTTTTCTCATGGCATGTTTATATGAGCATTTGTGAATGTTATGTGCATGCAAGGCAAGCTACCGGTGAGCTTCGAAGTTGATGTGTTCTTATGATGATAAGATAACACGATCATGTGGTGACACGATGGGTTTCAGGATGGTATTGTTGAAGCATGCCAGTTCTATGTCAACGATGAACTCCAGTTTCAACGTGGGTCAAGTCTCGATCCCGTTTGTTTTCCCTTCGTGCTGCCACATGTTTTCTGCAAAGAGTGCGGTTTAGTAAGTTGCAAACCTCTTTCCTGGTACACATCAAACAGAGGGACCGCGGTGAGGGTTCCATGGCCCTGGATTAAAGCCACTCATCCGGTCAGGGGGCATGGGTGTTTCCGGTTGGGACCGAGAGGGGGGCACCCCTTAGAGCGCGCGATATAAATTTGATCCCATGCTATTCGAGGTTGTGGCCTCCCCGTCTTAAGGTTTTTCTTGAACGTTGCCGAGGGTGATTCCTGGCAACGGAAGGTGGAATGGGTGCGTACCGGTTAGACGTGTTTCTTCCAAACCACCGTAAACGGAACTAGTCCTTGTGACTACTGAAATTCGTTGGTTGTGGTTAAAGAGTACAAACTCTGCAGAGTCAAAATCATTCGAGTATCGATGTCCACGATCAAGGACTTGGACATCATCCCAGTGTCAGTGTCAGTCTCAGAGTCAAATCTCAGTGTCAACCCCGGTGACCGTCTTCGGAGTATGAACATAAAACCGAGAGTGGAAAACTCGGTTGAAAGTTATTCATGTGAATGGACTAACCAGTTTATTATTATACGCTGAGTATTTCCTTGTGATGATTAGAATTCATGAGTTACTTAAAATTCGAATGATAAAATATATGCCCTTTATGTGATGTCGCTCATACGCGTCCGAATGTGGCATCATGGTTATTTACTTTTGATATAAGCCCTTTATGTGATGTCGCTCAGACGTCCGACTATGGCATCACTGTTATTTACTTTTGATATAAGCCCTTTATGTGATGTCGCTCAGACGTCCGACTGTGGCATCATTGTTATTTATTTTCATTATAAGCCCTTGCCGAGGTGTCGCCTAGACGCCCGACTGTGGCAAGTCCTGTTATTTACTTTTCAAGCCCTTTATGTGGCGTCGCCTCGACGCCCGACTGTGGCATGTTAATTTTTTTTACCTTTCGAGGCGTCACTTCAGACACCCGATCGGTCTTCAGTTATTTTTTCTGGGATTTCGAGAGGACTACTACCTGATTTCCCCTTATTTATCATGCAGTGCAATTCTATTATTTGATTGTGTAGACTAACCTGCTCATGTGCATCATGTTTACATTTGTTATATCTTATGTCCGAACTGTCTTGCGAGTACATTCAAAGTACTCACCTGGCTTGTTGATTTGGCCAGATGTTGACGAAGATGATCTGATGGATGAAGAGTTCGATAGCGAGTCCGACGCCTACAGGAGTCCCAGTCAGTCACGTGCGACCCTGGAGTTGTTCACTTGTATCATACACACTTCCGCCACCCAAATAAATCATCAAGCCACAGTCCGTCGCTTGATGAGCTGTAAGATTTTAGGGTCATGTCACCCACTTCACTGTGACACATCCACCACCACCTTTATTACGAGTCAGTAGTTATGCCATCCTACCCTTGTGTCATATCCGCCTTTATGCATAATATTGGCGTGCTTGTAATAAAATTTGTTGAGCATCCTCAGCTCAATCATGTATAATATTAGTACTACTGGATTTCTGTATCAAGGTTTTGTCCGCTAGTAAGAAGAATTCTTCTGTACTGGTCAATGCAAAGATCGGCTTTTCAATAAATGTTTTATTGGAAAGGCGGTCGTGACATCGGTTCAAATCTTACAATGTACACCGAATTGAAACATCGATATTAAGTCTCGTACTATGTACATTCAGATGTTGTTTTTAGCCCCCCCCCCCCCCCGCGCACAAACGCTGCATACTTCCTGTATCGGTCAATCTTCCTCTCCTAACCACCTTAGGAAGCTATCGGTTTCCAACACACGTTCATTCTTTCTCTCCATGTTTCGATCTCTAAGTCTCTCAACTACACAACCCCTTTTTCCACTCTGTTACCAAATGTATTTACCTCACACACCCGCCATTGCACCCCATGCCGAGCTCTCTCTCTCTCTCCCCCCTCTCCCTCTCACCCTCTCGCGCTAAATACATGCATTGCCTATCTAGCCCCCCAACCTCTCGTGCATGCGCTCGCACGCACGTTGTATATCTAGGTCACTTCCTCGAGACTGTCTCACTCTTTCTTCTGCACAGCGGGCCACACTCGCTCAATCTCGCTCTCTTTATCGGAGTCTCGTTTAACCTCGTTTTCTTTCACACACAAATGATATATCTCCCTGTTCGGGCCTCGATCGACACACTCTATACTCTCTCACGTAGATTGTCTATCTAGGTTAGTCCATCCAAGCTGCCACCACTCTTTCAACCTCATGGTTGGCCACGCTCACTCAATCTCTCTCTCTCTCTCCATATGTCTCAATTGACCTCGCTCTTTCTCGGACAAAAACGATATATCACCATGTTTGAGCCCAATTCGACCTATTCACATTGTATACTCTCTCACGCACATCGTCTATCTAGGTCACTCTCTCCAACCCGTCTCACTCTTTTGATCGCACGGCGACCCTATGTGATCGATTGACCTTGCTTCCTCCCACGCACAAAATATATCTACACGTCTGTGACTGGATCATCTCTCAAGCTCTATCTTACAGCCCTCACCCTTGCCAAAAAGCTCAATCGGAGAATATCTCTCCAGAGCATATATATTTGTTCAATGAATGTCGGACCACACTCACTTTGTCTCTCTATCTATATGTCTCTTGATTGACCTCGCTTTCTCACACCGTATATTCCACGCGTTGAAGCTACTACCTCTCCATCCCTCGCAAAGCCAGAGCTATTTACATTGCGAGGGGAACTCCAACCTTGGATTAATTTGTGTAGGCATTTATTCCGGTCGGTTTAGATTATATTTTCGTAGCATTCGGCCCACAACTACTCCAAACACCGTTGCAACCCATGCAACTGCCCTAGTTGATTTCCCTCTGGCTCGGTCATCGCTCTCTCGCACGTCCTTTCTTGCCTTCAACGTCGCACGATGGTATTATTGAAAAAACTATGTTGTTCTCTTTAATAATTATAAATAAGCTACAAAACTACACAGCGTTAGTCCACTTGGAATGGAACAAATTTCGACCCACAAATTAAAGTGGTACAAACTACACACCGAGGGGCCCATATGTCATGAAACAAATTTGGACCCATATACAAATTAAAAAATAAAGGACGAGGATCGAACATGCGACCGGGCCTTCAAGCCGCACGTCAAGAGTAAGCAACATACGTAGAATAGCAATGTTTGTTGTACCCCCTTTGTTCACATAATGTTTTTATATTACCACAGCCTAATTAATGGATAACATGTAATATTATTTTTAGTACTATTCGCCTTCACTTACTGGTGGGTTCCATGTGTGCTCTCTCTCTCTCCTCCCCTTTTGCGTTTAGACGCACGGGCAAACAGGAAGAACTCACGGGCGATGTTGCCGTTGACCATATCTGGACGCGTTCACAAGTCACGGCACCAGTTTCACGTACTAGCAACACTAGTCAGTGTGTACGTGCAATGCACGTTAATTTGGAAGTATATTAAGTGCATGCGGATATTAACTATTAGGATATTATTTGCATGTTGTCATGTGATTAGCACTATTTTTGGCATGAAATTAACTGCATGCTAAACGTGTTGAGCGCTCGACATTGAAGCAGTCTAGGTCGTTGGATGACAAGGAATACATGTGACTTGATGACATTTTATATTTAATTTGATATGGCTCTAGCAGAACATTCAATCGATCAAACCATACATTTTGTTCAGTCTGACTCCGACTTTAAATTATACGACGATCGATATAAAATAAACAGAAATGATAAACATTTGGATTTTAAGCATGGCAATCCGAACGTTTTTCATGGCAAATTTAGATTACGCGGCGGCGGCGGGGGCGTCTCGCGGTGGGAAGCGGCTCCTCTGCCGTGCTCTGTGTGTCGTCGGGCCACTGACCGACGGCGACGGCGGCGTCTTGCACCGTTGTTGGCGTACTCCCGGACGTTGACGCCACCCGCGGAGGGTCTAGCTCTGTCTTTGGATTTGGCGGCGTGCGGCCCGTTACCAGGCACACGAACATCACCGCCTCCCAAACTCCGGCTGCTGGGACGGTGTTGGTGTTCACGAACGGCGCCCCGGGTCCTTTCTGCGACCGGTCCGCTGCTCGCCCGCGTCGGGACGGGATGTCCGGCTTCCGACGGGCCAACCGCCACCGTTGTCTTCTTCTTGGGCGCCATGACGATGAAGAAGCGTGGAACTAACTGCTAAAGCCGATTCTCACAACTGCTCCCCTACCTGGCGCGCCAAAGATGTCAGTGGGAACGACACCTATGGGATCACAAGAATCCCTACTATGGTTGCGGGGCGCGGGGTCGTGAGAAGAGCGGATCAAACAGATAGCACACGGTTCGTTTATCCAGGTTTGGGCCGCGAGGATGCGTAAAACCCTACTCCTGCTTTGGTGGATTGTTTATCCGTGTTCTTGAACTAGCAATGGGGAGTGAGGAGCTCCAAAAAGCCGAATCCCCCGCCTGGTCGCCTCGGGCCTCCTTTTATAGGAAAGGGGTTGCCACAGTGGCACACAGGAGGTGGAAAGGGTACAGTGATGCGAGGTTATCCCTCGCATTACATGACAAGGCGCATTTAATGCACCTTGCTTAGGTGTCCTTGCTTTATCGGGGACGGGGGAGAGCCCTGTCTCGTCCGTCGCCGCTCCCTCTCGTGTTGACACGCGCCCTGGCCAGCGGTGCCCGCGGTGCCATGTAGGCAGGCAGGCAGCTGAGGTGGCGCAATGGTGGGTCTCCACGAAGATCCGCATGCCACCACGCAGGTGCCTGCCCAGCTGGTTGGGTCGGCAGCTGCATGCGAACGGCGGTGGAGGTGCGACTGGTGCGGGCCTGATGGTGGCCCCACGGGTGCTCTTGGCAAGGGCCTTGCCGGGGCCCCGGCGCCTACTGTCATCCCCGGCAAGGCTCTTGCCGGGGGCCTTGTGGTCCTCCTTGGCTGGGATCCCGCCAAGGATCATCACCTTCTAAACCGTGTATCTGATCTTGAATGTCTTCACAAAGATCTGCATGCGACCACGGGGATGTCCCCCGAATCCTTGCCCCATGGGGGCAGTGGACTCAAGGGTGACTCGCTCCGTAGGTGTGGGGCGAGCTGCCACGGCAAGAGTCTTGCCGGGTTTGCTAAAACTACCTCCCGGCAAGGATCTTGCCGGGGGAGTCCGCTTCATCCCCTTTGCTCTTTGTGTCCTTGGTCTTGGCGTCGTTCTGCTTCTCCTAAGCTTCATCCTTACCTTGGCTCACCTCCCTTGCCTTGCTCAGTGTGGTGGCGCCCGTGGCTCAGACTGCCCGTGCACAGTTATAGGGGTACAAAAAGTATACCCCTTCTTTTTGTACACCGACAGGAGCCCCCAGGCCTGGGCCACACATAAGTGAAACGCATTGTTGGGCTAGGCCCAAAAACAGTGCGCGGGCAGGCGGGATGGTTTTTACCGCGGTAAATCTCTTCGCACGCTGCGCCTCCCACGCTTCCCGCGCGTGGCGCGGTGTGGGGAGGCGTGTGTGACGTGGGCGGCATGCGTGGGGCTGAGCTCTGCATGCATGCGTCACGTCATAGTAAAGGGGGCGGTTCGTGCCTTCCCCATGAACGGAGGGAGGCGTGGAGGCGCGGTCCATTTACTGAACGGGGCCGAGGCGTGGCCTTCAAGGCGTCCACTCCCCACGATCACGGGGTGAGGAGAGGTCGCCTCACCCGTCGCCTCGGTTCTGCACGCCTGCCACGTGGCTCTCATGCGCTTGGGGTGGCGAATGGTGGAGGCGGGAAACCGGGCCGCCGCGGGCTGGGGCGGTGGGTCGGTCCCAGTTCCCTGCACCTTCCGCGTCTTGATTGGCTGAGTGGGGCGGCCGAGCCCCCACTCCGTTCCTTTATAAAGAGCGGGAGGGGGGATGGCGTCCCGTATTCTTTCATCTCCTCCTTCCTTCAGCTTCTGCTTCCCCCCTTCCATCCGCCATGGAGAGAGGGAATCTTGGTCCTTCAATGGTGGCGGCGAGGGTCGCCGCTCGACAACGCGTTCCTCCTTCTCCTGCACCTGTGGTGGCAGAGCCAGCCACGAGGGGAAGGGGGAGGGGGCGAGGCCGTGGGCAAGGCCGAGGCGCTTGGGGAAGAGGAGGACGGGGCGGCGCGCCGGCCTCGCCTCCGCCAGCGGTTCCTCCCCCCATGGAGAGCCACGTTGGGGATGACCCTTGCGAGTTCTTCGTCAGGCTGCGCCGGTCGCCTCGCCGTCGCCTTTGTCTCCCGACTCCATTCGCGCGGAAGATGGAGCTGGATCCGCCGGAGTCATTGCGGTTGCACATGAGGGGTTGTGGGATCAGCGGCACACGGGTTCGCGTCGACTTCCCAGCCCCTCACGTGATGTATCTTCGTCGGGGGTGGAAGACGTTCGCTCATCTCCACCGCTTGACGGAGGGGCTCACTCTCCATTTCAAGCTGATGGAGGGCGGCCTCCTCTCCGTCAAGGTCTTCGGGCTCTTCGGGACCCGCGCAAGGTGCTGCGTGGAGAGCTCTTCTGATAGCGAAGACTCCTCCTCGGCGAGAGTGACGAGGAGGACAGCGGCAGCGACGACAGGGGTAGTAGGCGGCAGGATGACGGGTCCGACTAGGTGTCGGGCGCCTCCCCGTGCGGCACCGGTGACCCCATCATCCGTGTCGCCGGCTCCCTGAACTTCTCGGGGCCATCTCCTTGGGCGGCTAGCGTTGGGAGGCTGCGGAAGAGGAAGAGGGCGGGCGGCAAGACCGTCAAATCGGAGTACGCGGGCACCGACACCTTCGACGCGTGCTGACGTCCTGCCACCTCGTCTTCGAGCCCTGCTTCCGGCGCCGCCATCACCATCCAGCCTTCGGACGGCCACCGAGATGTTCTCTTGGTGTCTTCTGCCACCCGTAGCTCGCCTAGACGCCCCTTTTGCCCTTTTCGCCTCCTTGACCTGCCTCCTGAGGAGAGGGACAAGAAAGGGGTTACGGGCACCTTATCTCTTTTTAGTTTGTAAGCCTTCGGGCTTTAGCTGAATTTAAAACTTGTAATCCCATCATTCATGTTTTTCATTCCCTATGGACTGTACCTGAGTGGAATGTTTTTAATGAAAAAGGGATGCTTGTCGGGTCATCTGTTTGCGGGTAGAACCCACGACAAGGAGTAAATCCTTGATATCTTTAAGATAAAAATTTCCTTGCCCGGCAACAGGCCTTGCCGTCTCCCCACTTCGCTCGACCTTTCTCACACCTTTGGCGGAGGCAGGGATGGGGCGGGTTCAGGCTCCTCGTTTCATCCTTTCGCTGCCGCGACTACGACCAAACCTGGCCCCAGGAACAAGCCCTAGGGCCTAGAGTTAGGGGAGCACGGTAGCTTTAGGGAAAACGAGGTTTCACATACCTCAGTCCATAAGGGAATGCATGATAAGGGATGAAGAACTTATCTGAAGCTGTAGCCCTCGGCAACTCTGGTTTGCCGTGGGTGACTCTTTGCTCTTGCAGCCCCCGGCAATACTGGCTTGCCGGGGTCTAGATGCTGGTCTGTCCTTCTTCTCTTTTTCGTCCTCAAGTGATCTAGCAAGGATATCTGTGAGTCCTGTGAACCAAAGAAGACGAAAGAACGGCAAAGAGATGCACACTCGACCTCTAAGCTAGGGGTTAGTCGCTGCTAAGCACTATCAACCCTAACCAAGGATGAGACTCGACCTAGCATGCATGCTATAACTTAGGGCGCCTGCGCTTCATTTATTTATGCGCAGGGTCTGCGCCTGGCTTTGTACAAAGGGTTACATGCATCATCGACAATGCTTGTACAAAAGGTGGCTTGCCAGGAGGCCCGGCAAGCCGTGCCTCACGGGTAAAACTTGCGAAGATGCTCAATGTTCCAGGAGTTACTCACCGGAACGGCATCTTCGGTCTCCAGGCGGACTGCGCCGGGCCTGGTGACTCGTATTACCTGATAAGAGCCTTCCCACTTTGGAGTCAACTTGTTGGAATTCTTGGCCGATTGAACGCGCCGAAGGACAAGGTCGCCTTCCTCAAGGCTTCGAGCATGAACCATGCGGCTATGGTAGCGGCGCAAGGCTTGCTGGTAGCGTGCTGCTCTCACAGCCGCCCGAAGACGATCTTCCTCAAGGAGCATTGCGTCATCTTGCCGCAGTTGCTCTTGCTCAAGCTCATCATAAGCGAGCACTCGAGGTGACCCATATATGAGTTCAGTGGGGAGAACTGCTTCTGCCCCGTATACTAGGGCAAAGGGTGTCTGGCCGGTGGCTCGATTTGGCGTCGTCCTGATCGACCAAAGAACCGTCGGCAACTCATCAATCCAGCGCCTTCCACTCTTGTGCAGCCTGTCAAAGGTCTTGGTCCTTAAGCCTCGCAGTACTTCAGCGTTTGCCCTCTCAGCTTGACCATTGCTTCGTGGGTGAGCAACGAAAGCGAAACAGACTTTGCTGCCGAGGTCTTGGATATATTGCATGAAGGTGCGGCTTGTGAACTGTGTGCCGTTGTCGGTGATGACCCTATTAGGTACACCCAAACGGCACACTAGTCCCTTGAAGAAGTTGACGGTTGACTGAGCTGTGACCTTCCTCACTGCCTCCACCTCCAGCCACTTTGTGAACTTGTCGATTGCAACGTACAAGTACTCAAAGCCCCCGACAGCGCGGAGGAAAGGGCCCAGTATGTCGAGCCCCCAGACCAAGAAGGGCCAAGAGAGAGGAATGGTTTGAAGGGCTTGAGCTGGCTGATGAAGCTTCTTTGAATGGAACTGACACGCTTCACACCTGGTGACTAGTGTCGTCGCATCCTGGAGGGCGGTGGGCCAGAAGAAACCTTGCCGAAATGCCTTGCCGGCAAGAGCCCATGACCCGATGTGGGATCCACATATGCCTCCGTGTATCTCCGCCAACAGCTCTAGTCCTTCCTCTCGAGGGATACACTTCAATTTCACACCGTTCGGCCTCTTTATATACAGGATGTCATTGACGAACTGGTACATGATAGAGTGACGGGCTACTTTTTCCGCTTCTTCCTGCTCCTCAGGAAGTTCCCCTGTTTGGAGGAATCAGACGGTATGTTATGCCCACGCTGGAACCTGGGGCTTGACGGCGAGGACTAAAGGCATTTCCTCCGCTATAGGAGCGGCTGTCTCGATGGCAAGAGCTTGACGCTCCGCCAGAGCTAGCCGTCCCGTGGCGGGCTCAATGTCTCCGGCAACATCCTTGCCGGCGGCTCCGGGGAGCTCGGCGGGAAGGTACTTGTCGGGCCCTGATTTCCTCCTCTTGTTCTGCTCTGTTGATGGATCAACAGATGGCTGAGTTAGCTGACGCACAAAGGTACCTGGTTCCACATGTAGCTTGAGGGCATCGCGTTTTGAAAGGTAATCGGCGATATCGTTCTCCGCTCGGGGAACATATTCAACCTGTATACCGTCGAAACACTCTTCCAGCTTTCTCACTTCATTGATGTAGGCCTTCATCAACGGGCTCTGGTAATCCTTGTTGACTTGCTTGACGACAAGCTGCGAGTCGCCCCTGACGATGAGTTTCTTGATTCCGAGGTCCGCCGCGATCCTAAGACCGGCAAGTAGCCCTTCGTACTCTGCTGTATTGTTTGTTGACACCTCCCTGGGGAAGTGCATCTGGATCACGTACTTGAGGTGCTCTCCGGTGGGCGCGACAAGC
Source organism: Triticum monococcum (assembly GCA_034509565.1). Classification (NCBI taxonomy): domain Eukaryota; kingdom Viridiplantae; phylum Streptophyta; class Magnoliopsida; order Poales; family Poaceae; genus Triticum; species Triticum monococcum. Next base: position 495,683,706 of record CM067845.1, on the reverse strand, counting down.
AGTATGCCAGCCCCGGCGCCTTGTAAGGAGAAAGCTCCATCAAAGTACATGATCCAATTGCAACTTTCCTCCTTGCCGGGGAGAGCAGTCTCTTGGGCTTCTTCGTCAGGCGTTGCGGTCCATTCTGCGATGAACTCCGCCAAGACTCGGCTCTGAATCGTCAAAGTACTTTCAAACTTGAGGCCAAAGCTGGACAGCTCCTGTGCCCATTCCACAATTCTCCCTGTTGCATCTGGATTGTGCAATATCCGTCGCAGAGGGAGGCGAGTGACGACAGTGATCTCGTGTGCCTGGAAGTAGTGACGCAGCTTCCTTGAGGCCATAAGAAGGCCGAAGAGCAGTTTCTGCATACCGGAGTACCTTGATCTAGCTCCCTGCAGGAGGGAACTAACAAAGTAGACCGGGTGCTGCATCATTTTATTCTTTGGTGGCACTTCGACTAGTTGTGTCGTCTCTGCATTGGTGGTGTCGGGCTCTGTCGCTGCCATTACCTCGTCATCAACCTCCCTCTGTGCCACTAGTGCGGCGCTGACCTCCTGGTTCGTTGTCGCCAGGTATAGCAGCAACGGCTCCTGTGGCCTAGGCGCAACTAGTATTGGCACGGAGGAGAGGTACTTCTTCAAATCTTGCAATGCTGCTTCGGCTTCTGGCGTCCACTCCATCGGGCCCGCCTTTTTCAGGATCTTGAAAAAGGGAAGGGTGCGCTCGGCAGACATGGAAATGAACCTGCCCATGGCAGTGACGCAACCAGCGAGCCGACACACATCCTTGATTCGCTTGGGTGCTTCGATCTGTTCTATAGCTTTGATCTTGTCCGGATTGGCCTCTATCCCACGCTGTGACACAAAGAACCCGGGAAGCTTGCCGGACGGGACGCCAAAGACGCACTTCTCAGGGTTCAGCTTGAGATTGATCTTGCACAGGTTGGCAAATGTTTCTTGCAAATCTGGTATGAGGGTTGCCCTGTCCTTGGTTTTGACTACTATGTCATCCATATAAGCTTCCATATTTCTATGGAGCTGGGGTTCAAAACCAATCTGGAGCGCCCTTGCAAACGTCGAACCAGCACTCTTAAACCCGAAAGAAATCCGCATGAAACAATATGTACCACATGGGGTGATGAATGTTGTTTTCTCTTCGTCTTCTCGTGTCATGAAGATTTGGTGGTAGCCGGAGTAGGCATCAAGGAATGACAACAGATCACACCCAGTTGTGGAATCGACAATCTGGTCGATGCGCGACAATGGGAAGGAGTCTTTAGGACAGGCCTTATTGATATCTGTGTAATCAATACACAGCCTCCACTTCCAATTTGCCTTGCGCACTACGACCGGATTGGCCAACCACGTTGGATGGAGCACTCCTCTTACCAAACCCGCTGCTTCCAGTTTCCGGATCTCTTCTGTGATGAACTCTTGTCGTTCCAAAGCTTGCTTTCTGACCTTCTGCTTGACGGGCCGCGCATGAGGACAGACAGCAAGGTGGTGCTCAATCACCTCCCTGGGAACGTCGGGGATGTCAGAAGCTTGCCATGCAAACACATCGACATTCACCCGCAGGAAGGTGACGTGCACGTCTTCCTATTTGTCATCAAGGGTGGAGCTTATGGTGAAAGCCCCTCCCATGCCGTCCTCATTGACAGAAACCTTCTTGGTTCCTGGCGGTATGGCCCTGGGCTTCTTGGTTCCACCGGTGGAGCTCTCTGGCACGTCCTCGATGGGAGCGCTACACTCCGAAGAGGTGCGCTTGCCGGAGTGGGTGTCTGAGGTCTCACTGGTCTTCTTTTTCTTCTTTCCTCCCGGGGTCCCAGTGGCAGGAGCAAGTGCCCTGGTGGCGGCAGCTGCTGCAACTGCTTGCTGGTATAGTTGGTCAGCGCATATCAGCGCATCTTTGTTATCAGAGGGGACGGTGATGATCGTCACAGGTCCTGGCATCTTCAGGGTGTTGTATGCGTAGTGCGACGCCGCCATGAACTTGGCCAGCACTGGGCGGCCAAGGATCCCGTTGTAGGGCAAGGGGATCTTGGAAACATCAAACACGATCCTCTCCGTCCTGTAGTTTAGATCACTTCCAAAAGTCACAGGCAGCGTGACCTTTCCCTTGGGTTGGCTTCTTCCCGGGTTGACCCCCTGAAACATGCCCGTCTCTTCGAGGTCTCGATTAGGAATCTGCAGTTTCTCGATCATGGCAGGCAAGATCAAGTTCAGACCGGCCCCGCCATCGACTAGCATCTTTGTCACCTTGAGGTTGCGTATTGTTGGTGAAACCAACAACGGCAAGCACCCGACCGCAGTAGTGCGATCGGGGTGATCCTCAGTGTCAAAAATGATAGGTGTCCTGGACCACTTCAGCGGCCTTTGGGCATCAAATGACGGCTCTGCCGCTGTAATCTCTCGCGCCCACTGTTTAAGCCGGCGGTGAGAGGTATGCAGCGAGGCGCCGCCGTCAACGCACATGGCCTCTGTAACTTTCTGAAACTCTTGGTCGCCGGACTCGTCGTCCTCTTCGTGATCATCGTCTTCTAGCTTTCTGTCTCGGCCCCGGGCGGGCCTCTCCTGTTGTTTATCCTTGCCGCGACGGCCCGCCTGGCCATCGCGCTTCTTGCCAGACCCCTCAGCACCTTCTTGGCCCTTCTCCTTGTCCCGCCTCTCATATTTAGCCCTCTGCTTTTCAGCGAGGAGCTCAACCTATCGGCAGTCTTAGAGAGCATGACCCTTGGTGCGATTGATCTTGCAGTATCGCTTGTCGGAGTTTCCCGACTTCTCGGCAGCTGCCAAGGCCCGGCAGGCGACACATCCGGCAATTTCCTTGCCGAGGTCATCTGCTTTGGTTTTCTTGGTGGAGCCGGTGTCATCAGATCCCTCGACGGCAAGCACGGCTTTACCTTTGCGCTTCCTGTTGCGGCGCTGGCCCTTCTTCGCCGGGCAGCAGTATCCTCTCTGAGGAGTCGGTTTCCACGCCGGCATCTTCACCGAGGTACTTCCTTACCTCTTCAGCTCGGGCACATCTGTCAGCAACAACATAGAGTTCTGCTACATCTTTCACCTTATTCATTGCCAGCTCTTCGCGCATCTTGCGGTTACGCACGTTCTGATGGAACGCACTGATGATGGCGGCAGGGTGAACATTAGGGATGTTGTACTGTATCCGGCTGAACCTCTGTATATACTTGCGGAGACTCTCGCCTCCCTTCTTGGGAATGACATGCAGGTCGCTCGCTTGGCCATGGGCTTGCTGGCCTCCAGTAAAGGCGCCCACGAACTCATGGCACAAATCCGACCAGGAGGAAATAGAGTCTACCGGCAAATGCATCAACCATGACATGGCATTGGGTTTAAGAAACAACGGAAAGTAATTCGCAAGCACCTTATCGTCGTGGGCTCCGGCAGCTTGCATCGCTATGGTGTAGATGCTGAGGAACTCGGATGGGTGAGTCTTGCCGCTGTACTTTTCTCCCACGTCGGGTTTGAAGGTGCGGTGAGTGGGCCACTGGAACTGCCGCAGCTCACGGTTAAAAGCCGGACAACCTACCTCGTAAGGTAGGCCTCCAGGGCTCTCCGGAGCCGGGTGGTTCACAGCAGGCCCTGCTCGCGTGTCTGACTGGTGGCGCACTCCGCGCCGGCGCTCGATAGTGGTTCGAGCGTCTTCATGTTCTCGTTCCCGAAGGACTTGGTGCTGGTCACAGTGGGTCCGCGGGTCGGACGACGCTATGGAGATTTCGTCGCCCGTAACGTCACGACGGGCTGGCGTCCGTGGTACCGGGCGAGGAGGAGGCGAGTGCACCGTAGGCGCGGCGCTGCCGGCTCTCCTGCCACTGGTGTGTGGGACTCCGTCGGAGCGTCGACCCGGGGGCTCCACCGGACTCGGTTCGTCTTTGTTGGCCACCGCAACAAGGCTTCGGATAGTGGCTCTCCATTTGTCGAGTTTCCCCGTAGTGGGAGGAAAATTGAGGAGCAACTGTGCACGCCCCAGGGCTTCTGCTAGCGTTGGTGGCAACGAAACCTGCGCGGATCGCGACGCGCTTCGACTTCTGACCATGTCAGAAGGAGCTCTATCATGACCCCGTGGTCGCATACCATCTTCACCAGCGCCTCGGCGAGCGGGCAGGTCTTCTACATCCCGGGAGTGGCGCTCGAGGCTCTTCCCGCGGCGACGCCCGGGGTCTTCGGTGTGATTACGCTGTTCGTCGCGCGCCGCTTGAGAGGAGCGTGCCGTCGGCACCGGCGTGGGAGTCTGGGAAGCCCTCGCGTCGCCTTCGGGCGGGGTGGCAGCGATCTTGGAAGGCCCCGCGCCACCCGTGGAGGGTCTAGCTCCGTCTTTGGATTTGGCGGCGTGCGGCCCGTTACCAGGCGCACGAACATCGCCGCCTCCCAAGCTCCGGCTGCTGGGACGGTGTTGGTGTTCACGAACGGCGCCCCGGGTCCTTTCTGCGACCGGTCCGCTGCTCGCCCGCGTCGGGACGGGATGTCCGGCTTCCGACGGGCCAACCGCCACCGTCATCTTCTTCTTGGGCGCCATGACGATGAAGAAGCGTCGAACTAACTGCTAAAGCCGATTCTCACAACTGCTCCCCCTACCTGGCGCGCCAAAGATGTCAGTGGGAACGACACCTATGGGATCACAAGAATCCCTACTACGGTTGCGGGGCGCGGGGTCGTGAGAAGAGCGGATCAAACAGATAGCACATGGTTCGTTTATCCAGGTTTGGGCCGCGAGGATGCGTAAAACCCTACTCCTGCTTTGGTGGATTGTTTATCTGTGTTCTTGAACTAGCAATGGGGCGTGAGGAGCTCCAAAAAGCCGAATCCCCCTCCTGGTCGCCTCGGGCCTCCTTTTATAGGAAAGGGGTTGCCACAGTGGCACACAGGAGGTGGAAAGGGTACAGTGATGCGAGGTCCCCCGCATTACATGATAAGGCGCATTTAATGCACCTTGCTTAGGTGTCCTTGCTTTATCGGGGACGGGGGAGAGCACTGTCTTGTCCGTCGCCGCTCCCTCTCGTGTTGACACGCGCCCTGGCCAGCGGTGCCCGCGGTGCCATGTAGGCAAGCAGGTAGCTGAGGTGGCGCAATGGTGGGTCTCCACAAAGATCCGCATGCCGCCACGAAAGTGCCTGCCCAGCTGGTTGGGTCGGCAGCTGCATGCGAACGGCGGTGGAGGTGCGACTAGTGCGGGCCTGATGGTGGCCCCACGGGTGTTCTTGGCAAGGGCCTTGCCGGGGCCCCGGCAAGGGTCTTGCCGCGGCGCCTGCTGTCATCCCCGGCAAGGCTCTTGCCGGGGGCCTTGTGGTCCTCCTTGGCTGGGATCCCGCCAAGGATCATCACCTTCTAAAGCGTGTATCTGATCTTGAATGTCTACACAAAGATTTGCATGCCTCCACGGGGATGTCTCCCGAATCCTTGCCCCATGGGGGCAGTGGACTCAAGGGTGACTCGCTCCGTAGGTGTGGGGCGAGCTGCCATGGCAAGGGTCTTGCTGGGTTTGCTAAAACTGCATCCCGGCAAGGATCTTGCCGGGGGAGTCCACTTCGTCCCCTTTGCTCTTTGTGGCCTTGGTCTTGGCGCTGTTCTGCTTCTCCTAAGCTTCAGCCTTACCTTGGCTCACCTCCCTTGCCTTGCTCAATGTGGTGGCGCCATGGCTCAGACTGCCCATGCACAGTTATAGGGGTACAAAAGGTATACCCCTTCTTTTTGTACACCGACAGTTGGCCTGGCTTCAAGGAAGGCCAAAACGTTATGGACTTCGGAGCGAGTCGACTGGCGGGAGGAGGCGACTGGCGTTGGTGCAAGGAAGCGGTCGACGGCGGCCATCCATGCAGCTGAGGGGGGCACTGGCACCCGCGCGGGGACAGGCGCTGTCAACGGCGCGGCGGAGACATTCGTGTGCACAGCCACCGGCACGGGCGCGCACGTTAGTGCACGCGTAGGTGCATGCGCTGGCAGGTGCACGGGCACTGGCACGGGCGTGCGCGTCAGTGCACGCGCAGGCGCATGCGCTGGCAGGTGCACGGGCACCGGCACGGGCGTGCGCGTCAGTGCACGCGCAGGCGCATGCGCTGGCAGGTGCACGGGCGCGTGAAAGTCGGCGGACACCTCGTGGAACCCCGTGGCATCAAGCTCGATGACAATGTGCGGCTCCCAGCCCATCAATGCCATGGGGATGGGCGCTAGCACAGTTGGGGCGATGGGAGCCGGAACGGGAGCGAGGATAGGCGCGACGTCTTCCCGCAAGGCCAGTTCAAGCTCGTCCCAAAGCGCCTTATGTTCTTGAGACTCCGACTGGGTGTCTTCCTCAGGAAACTGGAACACTAAGGGCAGACCATCGTGATGCGGCATGGCGTACGTTTAGGTCAGGCTAGTTGGAGGTAGACGACAGGAGAATCGGAGAGGAAGAGAGAGGATTGTAGCGATACTCCCTCCTTTCCGGTTTATAAGGCTCAATTCAAAAATCTCACCAACCAAGGTAGATGGTGAGTGGTGGAATACTTTTTGTAGTTTGCAAAAGCACCCAATTAACGCTCTTGTTTTTCTCAAAAAAATATGTTTACCAATGCATTAATTGCAATGCATGCATGCATAAATTACATGCATTGGTCAATTTTCTCTTAATACTTGCATGCAATGATTTAATTTACCTTGGAATCTGAACATGTGATGGGAAACAACAAAATTGAGCCTTATAAAATGGAAAAACTAATATTTTGAGATAAGCCCTATAAACCGGAAAGGAGGGAGTACCGGGTAGTGCGGGGTTGATTTTAAACTGCGGTGCTAGCGACATTAAAAGTGGGAGCAGTTGGGATGACGGTGGGCGGCGGAGCCTGCTCAAAGGGCTCGCCTCCCGGTGAGCCTGCACAGCGGTCTGCTCACATGCCTCCCTAACAGCCGGCGCAGCGGTCTGCTCGCACGCCTCCTGTTGACTCACACGCTTGCTCGGATGGCACCTGCCGATTGCCGATGAGAAGCAGGGATTCGTGGCGGCACGTAAATGCCCACGGTTTCAATAGTGAAAGGGTTCGCCTTAACGTGACAGGTCTTTCTTCCAAAATACCTTGGCTCTTCATTTGTGCCACTTGTCATAAGCAGCTTGTCTCAAATTGAATAAAAAACTTACGAAGTAATATTTGTGCCATATCACGTGACCATGCTTAGTTTCAAGAATTTATGCTCACTTTTGGATTTTTTGAAATTTAAGATCCCGGATTCGAAACAATATCATAACCTGCATCATGCAATAAATTTTCAAGTCGTACCTCTGTCCTGTAGTATTTCTTAAGAAAGGATTTGTTCAAACATTTTGCTTAGTTAGACTTCAGACAAGTTATATATGCAGAGTAAAAGGATAATCCCTCTGTACCAGTGCATTGCCTGATATATTAACTCAAATACTAGGCACGAACAAACAGGCTCAATTCTGTGCTCATCCTGGTGTAGTAGTAGTAGTACTAGGCAATGCAGTTGACGGGTGACCTTGACAAGCGGCGACCGAGGGAATTGAACCGTGCCCGGCACGGTAGGTAATGTTGTCTAGTTACTAAAGCATCCCTCCATTGTTCATTGGTAGTCATTATGGACCGGGGACATGAGGGGAATTTCCTAGGGCTGGAATTCTGGCCGCCAGATATTTTGACTTGAAACGCTGAGGCTTGACTGGTTGGGGTAATGGGGTTGCCTAATGTGTGTACCATGCACGCCACCGAAGGACACGAGCCCGGTTTTTTTAGGATCAACACGAGCCAAGGTCTGGCTGGTACGCCGTTGGGTCCTACCATTCGAGAATACGAAAGGAACCTTTTAAATTGCCGAACGAATCTATGTGTATTACAATACCCGTATTTTCCTTGCAAATACTAATCTCATCGTGGTAATTGATTTATGACGAGTTGTTGAATTAGAGTGAGTTTGTGATATAGTGATCTCAACGTGGACTTCACATTTCATGGTATCCCTAGTAAGTTTTCCAATGCAAATTCAAATTTAAAAGATGAACAATATGGAGGTGAGAAAACTTTGTATGTATCAAGCATATGACCACACACACACACAGACACACACGCATGAACACAACAACAATCCAATAAGTATAGTGCATCTATTTTTCCAAACCATGCATGTATGACACGAATTCAAAAATACTCCTTCTATTCCTAAATATTAGTCTTTTAGAGAGTTCAACAAGTGACTACATACGGAGCAAAATGAGTGAATATAGACTCTAAAATATGTCTATATACATCCGTATGTGCCAGTCCATTTGAAGCCTCTAAAAAGACTAATATTTAGGAACGAAGGGAGTAAAATGTAAGACATCCATGGTCCTCAGTTCAATATTTAAAATGAACATGAAACTGAAACATGAATATTAAGTCTATTACTACAGTACATGCAAATGTTTTGTTTAGGCGGAGCTATGATTGTCGGGGGTCAACCCCTCGACCTTAGATAAAATTGTGGAGCTCTGTTTAGGGTTGTTTAGATTATATTTGTTCCCACCCTCCCAGCCACCGATTGGTTGTGCACCCCCACCCCTCCTCCCCGGGAGAATATCATGTTCCCCCATACCTTAGATGCTATATGCTGATACGAGTTGCTTGGAGCTTGTAGATCTGAGATATAGCAGCTCACATGACGTGTCTTAATATTTCTGCAGAAAACCTTGATGAATTTGAGAATTGCACAATTTGTACAAAAACTACTTAGATGCCTTTTGATCCCATATCCAACGACCTCGAAGCTCGTATCACCGTAGCATCTAAGATGAAGGACGACATCATATTCTCCTGTATGTAAGAATATCATGTGCTACCACACCTTAGATGCTTTGGTGATACAAGCTCTTCGAAGGCGTTGGATTTGTGACCCAACACCTCCTCGGTGGTTCGAATGATTTTTTGCAGAAAAGCCCCAAAAGAGTTCGGCCACTGCTTTCACCCCCAAGCTCGTATCACCGTAGCATCCAAGCTACGATAGCACCTTATGTTTTCTCGCACGGGAGAGTATGAGGTGCTCCCGCATCATAGATTCTATGGTGATACGAGTTCACTGAGATCTAACGGCCCACAATAGGAGGTCTGAATGTTTTTGCAATATACAACTGATAGAGTTTGGGAAATGCGCAGAAAGTACAAGTACTACGCATGTGCCATCTGATCACTGATCATACGACCTAGATGCTCATATCATCGTAGCGGGTAATTAAGCTACGGGGAGCACCTAATATGAGCACCGGGGAGCCGTTGGATCGAAGATGCAGCGGCACACACAAGGCTTGAATGTTTTATTTGCAAAAAACCATTTGAGAGTTTGGAAATTGCGCATAATTACAAAGACTACTCCCAAGCCATTGGATCTCACTTCCAACAGTGTAAAAACTTGTATCACAATAGTATCTAAGCTGCGGGGTGGATGTGATATTCTATGCCGCTGTGATTTTTGTTCGTAAACTTGCAAAATATGTGTAACTCGTGTCGTTACTTGTCTAACCGCGCAAAGTGTCTGTTCAAAAAAACCATCCTACACTGAAATATCGGAACAACACACGGGGGTCCCACTTGTCATTAATCAAATTTGGACCTAAAACTAACAAATCTAAAAGACGAGTTTCGAACTGGCAACCTGGACTACAAAGCCTAAGTCGATAGCCTGAAAAAACGAACGGTTGTTGGCTTTGTCCCATAACTTGATTTTATTTATACAGTACTTTCGTTGAGTAGAGTAGAGGGAGTGCCTCGTCAACATGTGCATGACCGTTGTCTCACTTACTAGTGGGTCCCAGATCTGCGATCTCAATCTCTCTTCTCTCCATCGTCTAACCTTTGCATGGGCACACACGAAGAGCGGCGCTAGCTTGCCGTGGTGTTATTACAACTAAAAAAATCTTGGAAAATAGAAGAATCGCCTAGAACAAGAGAAGTTGTGGCTGGTCGAGACGGAGCTAACCACATCTATCCTCCGTGCCATGTTTGCATGATGAAGCTATATGGCTAGTGGGGTGTTTTCGACCGACTGGCTGGGTCCCAAGGTCAAACCATAGGTACTACATCTAATACAGTATATTTTTACACGCACATTTTTCTTCCGTGCCGAGACGTGGCACACCCTACCGCGCGGTTTCGGGGTCCTCCCGGGTGGTGCACGCATATATTCTTCCTGACATGGGACGCCCTACCGCGTGTTTTCTGGGTCCTCCTCGGTCGTAGCGCCGAAGCAAGTAAATGAGTCGTCAAATCATGAAAGACCACCTTTCCCGCTGAGTACATCAGTGAAGCACAGTGGCTAGCTAGTTGGGCTAGTTCGACCGACTAGCTAGGCCGTAGCCACATTTGTTTTTTCACCCCTTTTTTTATCTACTTGCCGGCAGGTAAATTTAAATATCCACCACGGCATTGCTCTGGTGTTTGGGTGCGGCAGGATTTTTATTTTTGTGATTGACGGGAGAAGTCGTCGACTGGTGTTTTACCATGGTGAAAACCAAAAGATTCCCCGCTCCCTCCGCCTTCCCGTAGATTGCATTGCCTTTCAGCCGTTTCGCCCCCTTTGCTTCCTCTCCCCATTGCTTCTACCTGGTGCCATGGCGGCGCAGCAGATCACGGAGTCTGAGGTGAGGCTCCTGACACAGGAGCTCCATGCCAAGGATGCGGAGCTCAGGCCAGGGACGTAGAGCTCCGTGAGCTCAAGGAGGAGAGGAGTGCCATGCTCCTCCGTTATGTGCGGGAGTTCACGGAGCTTCAAAAGCAGCAGGTGTCAACCACAAAGATGCTTGAGGCGTCGGCGGCGTTGCTGCAGAAAGCGGGAGATACGATAGGCCGTCAAGGGAGCCAGTTGGAGCATGAGCGGGCCGATCGTGACGAGGTCTAGGATCGCCTCAGCCACTTGGTGAACCAAGTTGTCACACACGTGTTGCGGCTGCGTGATGTCTACCGTCATGCCAGCGCGACGATCCCGGTCGTCGGGCTAAACCCATTTGACCACCCGGTCAACTTCAACAAGGTGCGGCTTCCTGACATGGTCTCCTTCTTCACCTATATCTCCGAGGATCTGAGCCGTCTCCGCGCAATGGTGGGGGCTGAGCTGGACAAGGTGGGGTTGCGGGCTGCCGTCGCCGTTGCCGGGTGAATCCTTTCAGGGCTCCGTCATCGGAATCCATTCGTGCTATTGGACGCCATCTTTGACGAGCTGGCTCCCGTCGACCGGGAGCGGGCTCTGCGGGCGGTTGCACCCTGCATCACCAACGTCGTGCGCCTCGAGAAGCAGAGGGACTTCGGTGGTGTCTCGGAGCAACATGACCGTTGGATCAAACTCAGACGGTGCAGATCAGTCACTGTAGCACAAAGCGTGTGGGTGTGTTTGGTTGCATTCTCATCTCAATATAGTTGTTTCCTCTTCGTGTATTTTTGTCAACCTACTAGTGTGGACTCATGCACCCTTCATGCACTCTGCCAAACACCCAAAAGTGGGTCGAGAAGGGAACTTTTGCTCCCATCGCGTGCACCCTTCATACACCCTGCCTAACACTATTCGTGCTTCATATGGTTCATGTTTCGTGGAGTAGTGTAGCACCGTACTCTCCGTGCGCTGTGGACCTAGTTCTGTTAACATTGATCTCACCGTTCATTCTTGACCGGACAGTCAAAAAAGCGGTACTATGTTACATATAGGAGTAGTTGACATGCGCACAACATTATTTGTTATCGTCATATCTTACTACACTAGCAACAAGATTGTGTAGTACTGACGTATGAACCACTGCACATGCCTAGTAGCAGGAGCACTGTGTATGTTCAAGTGGCTGCCATGTTTCGCACTCCTCCGTCGTAAGAGTGGAAACGCTTGCTGTAGTCATTTTTTTTCTGAAAAACAGTGGACATGCCCTACCGTGCGGATCCTCCTCCAGCCATGCACTAAATTACTCACTTTCCCCGACGTGTGGGACAGCCAGCATCGGGGTCCACCAACCATGCACTAAATTACTCCGTAGTAGAGTGACGGTAGACTACCCTGATCGAAGCGCCGCAGTAATGCCCAATGAGCTGTCAAATCACAAAACCCCCTCCTTTCCAGCAGTAAGTTAGACAGATGAAGCAACCATTATTTCACTCTTCTCTCTCAGCTTCCTCTCTACCCAACCCTCGCTTCTGCCTCATCTTGTTCCTCATTTCTTCAAGAAAACCCCAACTTGCTTCTGCCATTGTTCTTCTCTCCCAAAGAAGGAAAGGTGAGCGCATCAACGGTGTTGATTCTGGCCAAGGCCCGGTCTTGCAACCCCGAGACTGATCCTATAACTCCCTCTCTTTTCTTATTTTGGGTTTGTGATTATGGTTTCTTTTCTTTTATTTCTATTTGACAGTTTCTTGATGGACGCTGGAGCACCGGCCGAAGTGATGTCTATGGCTCCGGCCAAAACCGTCGAGGCTCATGGTACGAAGAAGTGCAAGCACCCCGCCGAGACTACCGCAGACAAGCTCAAAGCCATCGCCCTGTCCAAGCCCCCCTCTCCGGGATCCCTCATTAAGCAAGTCCAGGTAATATCTCTTCTTGACGATCTTTTTGTCGATCTTGATCGTGTTTTTTCATCTAACACATAGTACTAGTACTAGTAGTACAATTTTCTGGGTGATCTTGCGTGTGATTTTTGTGTGCCAAATGACGATTCTAAATTCCTCTTTTGACCAAAACATGCGAGAGGTTGACACTGATTTCTTATAGATTACTTTCAACTACTCCCTCTGTCCCAAATTTCTTGTCTTAGATTTGTCTAGATACGGATGTATCTAATACTAAAATCTGACTTGATACATCCATATCTGGACAAATCTAAGACAAGAATTTTGGGACGGAGGGAGTACTTTATGAACATCAATGCTACCTTTTAAGAGGGTATATTTGCCTCAGTAACTTGTGTTATGGATTTTGCATGTAATCCCTCTGCTCTCATGCCTTTGAAGACATGTTCTAGTGTCTTTGTTCACTCATTTCTGTGCGTATATGTAGTCATATATGGAGTATAATATCGAAAATCATCTTATATTTCTGAACGGAGGTAGTAGTAAAATATGGTTTCTGTTTGAATTAGAACCAGGTCCATGGTGGAGATGAAGTTCTCAAAGTCATGCCGTGTGAACTAGAAGACATGATGATGAGTTCTACTGCTGAACTATCCAGCTGCTGTGTCCTTGTCGCCACGTGTCCTGAACTAGTGTTTTCCTATAGCATTGTTGTCAGGCGTGTTCTCGAGGCTGTACTTGACCACAACAATTTCCTGGTTGTGCCTTCGATTACGAAGGGTGTGGTTCTTGTAAAGCTTCCCAACAAATCTGATGCGGCCTGTCATCATCATCATGTTTATGAGTGGAAAGACCACTCTGTTAGGTTCTCCAAGGTTGACAAGATGGTGATGGTGCGTGTAGACATCTCACACGAAGTCCATGGCCTAGTCAGTTATGTGGGGTTCATCCCGTAGGTCGGTGGCAAGAAATAGTCTGCAGAGTTTAGTTAGTGCAACTTTGATTGTCTGTAGTAAGTACTATTGTTCAGTACTTGATTTGTGTTTGTGAACCCTATATTGTTTATTAGTACTGCCGCTTTTGGTGTGTGGTCAGTACTGAGAACGGTCTATGTTAATGTCTGTCCACTCAATTCAGTCTGTATATTTTGAAGTATCCAGATCATATTTTTTGTGAGGATGGTTTATCAATTATGGTTACACTCCAATATCTGTATGCATTGCAGGGTTTATCGCACCCACCAGGATTTCCAGTCCCATGGGTGTTCAGTCCATACGATTTGTCATGACCTTTGGACTGTCCTGCTTGTGGGAGTAGGCAGGGCCCCTGCATGCCACACGTAGTTGGACGATCAATCTTCTGTTTAGTACTTCAACATAGTGATTTCCTGGTAAGGATTCACTCATGTCACATCAAGTAAATCTTATTGATTTACTGTCTAAATCTTATTGATTTAATGTCATGTTTTCTTTCTTTTCCTGCAATTTTACGATGCAGGTTTTGCCATGTGACATTCATCACAGAATAAACCGTTTGGTTTGCTCTACGATGGCTATTTTTGCAGGTTTCACTTCTTATGTCGTGTCAGTAACGAAGGCACTGTCCATCACTTATATTACTGGAAAAAATTGGATCAGTCTGTTGTCTGAGTACAAGCTGAATCCCTATGATGAACTGCAGTTTGGTTTAACAAAAACGCAACAATTAGTCCTTCTCGCGTTTAAAAGAAATGAAGAAAAAAACTGGATCACGGTCACGGATCCTAGTCAAGTTAGAAAGCTGATCATAGCAGACCAGACACGATCGCCGATGTCTCGCACAGATCGAGCACCGGCAGTTGCTCTAGCACTGACAGCGGCAGTAGCTCAGTCTGATCCAGCTGAGGATTGGGCACCGACCGCGTCAGCGGATCAGTCTGATCTACCGGAGGACTGGGCATCGACACCGGCACCAGCTCTACAAGGAGCACCATCTCCGGCAGCAGCAGGGGCTTCAGCACCTGCACCAACACTTGCACTTGCATCTGCTCTGGCGCGTGCAGTTGCACCGGCAACAGACTGAGCTGCAGTTCACACTTCATATACCAAAGTCCTTACAAAAACCGACATGTCCACCTTCTTGGTAAGCATTGGCCACCCAAGTGCTTCATTCTTTTTTCTTTCCATGTTGTTTCACATGATTCACTGTGTTGATCTAACTGTTTGGGCATGTCTTCTTGTTTGCAAACAAAGAATTCCTAGAGCAACGAGGGAGTCGTTCAACAATCCGGGCGATCGCAGCCAACTTTCTCTTACCATGCGCAGCCTTGGTGTGAATGAACCTGCTCAATATACCGTAATTACAAAGGATGGTCGCATGATGATTGATGCTAAAGGACGGTCAAGGTTCAAATCTAAATCATATCTTGCGGTAGGGGATATGTGAAAATCGAACTTTCTCAGCAAGGAGAGCTGGTCCAAATCAACTTTGAAATTAGCAGCACGCAACTGCCGAACGGATCTATCCTCCGAGAGATTTTGATGTAATAATCTGGCATGGTGAAACAAGTGTCATGTGTGTATAAGTAGTAGGACAGTATTATTTATCACATGGTATATCGTTGATAGAATTGCAACTCCGATTGCTGGTTAGGAACTGTCGTTCGATTTCATTCCAATAGCTGTCGTGCTTTATTCAATTTTGTGTATTCGCCTTGCGATAGCATCTAAAACCAGCGCCGTACCGATCGCTTGCAATATGAAAAGCACTGAGGTAGAACACATGGGCCCCCAAAACATGCAGGGTCGGCCTGCGGCCCAAAGTATAGAACCGTGAGCCTATCTGAGTATTATATTCTCAGCTGAACCCCCATAAAAAAAGTTGAACCCCCATAATGCCCGTGCGTTGTAGAGGGAGTAGATTTCTCGGCAAGGTGAGCCTGTGATATGAAAGATTTGTATATTTCTTTATAGAGGGAGTATCTCTCTGTCAAAAAATATATTTATGTGTAACAAGTTACTCCTGTCTTTCTACTTCCTTTCGCTGATATGTGGGGCAACCGGCAACCGGGTCCATGTGCCATATGCACAAATTAGAGTGCACAACTTCACGGTAGACACACCCCGGTCGTAGCGCCGCAGTAATGCCCAATGAGCCGTCAAATCACAACCCCCCCTTTCCAGCTTTAGCAGTGAGCTGGACGGACGACGCGGCAATATTTCACTGGGCCTGAATCCCCTTCTCCCTCGTCTGCTTGTTCAGAGAAAACCCCCTCCCGGCGATTGCATAGGGTTTTCTCATGGAGAACCAGGTACGAATTCTTCATCCAACCCCGATAAACCCAAGTCTCTTGGTCGCAGGTAATCCTAGGATGGCAGCCGTCGCCGTTGATGCATTTTTCTTCCTACTGAATCTAGTGTGTTTCATTTGCAGTGCCCAAAGTGCGAATACCCTACAGGTTTCTGCGCCCTCGGCGAGACGCCACACTTGTTCCTTCTCACCCTAACACAGCATTTTGAAACGCGCACAATATGTTCCTAGAATCCTCTTTTCTATCCGGGAGGGTGGGGGTTTTTTGAACATGCTGTGTTCTCATATTATTTTTCCTGCAGTGTATTATTTGCTCTGCCAGAACACATGTACTCATGATGCTCGGCCTTGCCATAACTGAATACACTAGTTTAATGGTCACAGTGAAGACAAGCCATGGATATAAGTTCCGAGTTGGGTTCATGAACCAAGAAGATCGCTGCTTTTTTATGGCCGAACTTGGATAAACTTTCTCAAGTGTTACGGACTGAAAGTTGGAGCACGAATGTTGATGGAAATAGCAGAACCTGGTCTCATCTTCACTGCGATCTTCCACCCCGACATCGTTCCAATTGTTCATCCATGTTAGTTTTGTATCTGGTTCTTGCTTGTTGCCTCGATTACTTCTTAATCCACCTATTCTGTCTAACTAATCACAATTTAACTTTAGAAGTAGCAACGAATCTCTCACGAAGATGCTACTTCTAACTAATATTTTCTTATAACTGGTGGCACATGTAGGTTTTTTCAGAGTTAAGCAGTCTGCTCATTTGTTACTATGTAATAACTCGGTTGTTACTAATGGCACTGAAGTTGACTGGATCGACATCCACAAGTACCTACACTTTATTGATCGTCTTGAGGTCCTTGTGGGGCATTTCAATGGTGGAAGGCCACGTGGGATATCTGTGCCACTGCTGCACTCGTTGAACAGGTCCAACTGTCTCGAGAAACTTATGGTATGAGTTGTTTTCTGTTATATATGTTGTTCATAAACTATTGCTTATACACAGCTTTACAGCTGTGATCTTCTTGAAACAGGAACTGCCGAGTTCTATTGTTCGTATACAGATGCCTGACCATGGTCGGGTCAGACTTGCGCTTGGTCACAACATGATGTTTATGTCGACCTACTCAATTCCCCTTGGAGGTGAAAAGATACTTATTCATGGGTGGTCTCAAATAATGAAGGCCCGTCCATCTTGGAGAATAGGACAGAAGATTATGTTCATGCTTTTCCATGGCTCTAAAGCGAATATCCTGTTTATTGACCATGTTGCGAGATGAAGCCGCTTTCAGAAGGTTGTGGATGCGCGGGGTGGCGCCTGGGCCTTGCCCTGGGGCTTGGCGGCCTCACCCTTGGTTAACTATAGGCAAAGAAGCATTGGTCGAGGCGTGCTTTGTACGGTTGAACCTGTATAAGTACTCATACTGCTTTCAGCTTTGGTTGTTAAGTGCCCATGCTGGTTTCAGTTAAGGTTGTTAAGTACTCCTGCTGCTTTTACAGTCTGTCGTGTTTCTTCAGTCTTGTCTTCCTCCAGCCGCCAAAACCAAACCAGCGCCGGCAGGGCCGCCTGCTTCCGCCTCCCACGGCTGGCTGCACCTCAGCGCACGCATCACCGCCCCACCGTCTCCTAAATCGTCAACGCCGACGTCCTCCGCGCGCTTTGGTGCGCTCACCGCAGCGCCTCCCTCTCGCGTTGTCAACATGGTCAACAAACAACAGGAATCGGCAGAAGTACGTGGAGAGGATGACAGTAGGGGCCCACCACATCAGCGTATGGAAAAATAAAATGCTTCCTTCTAGTGTTGTCCTGACATCTGGGACCCACGACATTGTGAGCGTATATAGTCAATAGACAAGAGAACAGCACAAGATCGGCTGACACTTGGGACATAGCTACTCGAGCAGTTTTTTTTGTTTGGTATTGTTGAGACGAAGCAGGGTTTGAACTGGGCTATGGCCCGCCTAGCCCAGCCTTATATTTTATGTTCACCATGTGACCAGCCCAGCTATTTAATCTTTGTGAAAACGAGCCTAGTTTATTTTTTCTGAAGAATACCCAATCCAGGCCTACTTATTTTTCTACGCCCTGATGGGCTGCAACTCTTTCAAGACGCCTGTAAAACTTGAAAGTAATATGAAATGGGTTGTAAATATAAAAACAGATGACAAATTGGTAATTACTTTATAATTTCTGAATTTTATCACATTTTCAGATTCCTATTTCACTGGGCATTAACCTAATTTAAGTATATCTTCAAAGTACTTTAAATCTCGTTGGACATTTCGGTATTAAAAATAGTTTGGAACCCACAGAAATATGCGAAATTGGCCCTGGCCAACCAAAAAAATGACTGCAATAAATTGCATAAGAAGTTGCCATGAGCTATATATAAATTATTAAAAAAAAGAGGGGGTGGTCTGACTTGTGGGCCTGTTTAGTTGACGCGTATGCAAGATTTTTTTAGTTATTATATACGTCAACAAACGATTCTAGCAGACGTAACCGTTGGATGTCAATCCAACGGCCGTCGTGTTTCTTAAATCTCTGATCTTCTTGCTCCAGCCGCCAAAGCAGCGTCGGCGGGACCGCCTACTCCCGCCTCCCGTGGCCGGCTGTGCTGCCGCGCAGGCCTTAGCGCCCCCTACTACTCCCACCGCTGGCCAGGGCATTCCTCTATGCACCCACACCCCCTGTTATTCTGCGGCGACGGCAGCCTCACACCGCAGCCGAACTGGTGAACGCTCGTACTCCTCTTCGCGTGGGCATCCACTGCCGCGTCTTCCTCGGCTTCGCGTCGTCCCCTTCCTATGCCTCGCCGTCGTCCACCGCCGTGGTGCTCTCGGCGCGGCGTGGTCAATGTGGTCAACGACCGACTTCCATCGGAAGAGTACTATACGTGGAGAGGCTGACAGCTGGGTCCATGGCAGCCGCAAGGAAGTGCCTCCTTATTACGCGGAAAATAATTATTCCTCCACCTGACAGCGGGGACCCACTGGACGGGCCACCAGTATTTTGCAAAAAAAATTGTTTCCCCCTGACTGCTGGGACCCACCGGACGGGCCACCGTATTTCATGAAAAAAATGTTCCCCCCGCTCTCAGCTCGGACCCACCGAAAGTGCCTCCTTATTATGCACAAAAAAATGAATACTCCCCCGGCTAGCTGGGACCCACCTTGGTGGGAGGCTGACTTGTGGGCCTACTAAGTTGACGGGGACGAAGGGCTTTGTCAGCTTAGTCAATATGAACAATTCTAGCTCCAGTGACCATATGATGTCCATCCAACGGCCGTAGTGCTTCTTCAACCTCTGGTCTTCTTGCTCCAGCCGCCCAAAGCAGCGCCGGTCGTGCCGCATGCTCCTGCCTCCTGTGGCCGGCTGTGCTACCGTGAGGCCTCACCGCCCCCTACTATTCCCACCGCTGGCCAGGCCCTGCGGCGATGGCAGCCTCACATCGCAGCTGAACCAGTGAACCCTCGTACTCCTCTCCGTGCGGGCTTCCACTGCCGCGTCTTCCCCGGCTCCCCGTCGTCCCCTTCCTAGGCCTCGTCGTCGTCCACTGCCCTGGTGCTCTCGGCGCGGCGTGGTCAACATGGTCAAGGAACAACTTCCATCGGACATGGACTATACGAGGAGAGGCTGACAGCTGGGTCCACGGCCGCAGCAAGGAAGTGCCTCCTTATTACGTGCAAAATAATTATTCCTCCACCTAACAGCGGGGACCCACCGGACGGGCCACCGTATTTCGCGAAAAAAACGTTTCCCCCCTGACTGCTGGGACCCACCAGCTACACCTTTGCACGCAAGGAAGTGCGTCCGGGCAAAAAAGCAAAACGATTCACCCCCCCTGACTGCTGGGACCCACCAGCTACATCTTTGCACGCAAGGAAGTGCCTGACAGTCGGAGCCCACCTGATCGAAGCGTACGTAGCATTGTCATTCTAGTCGCGAACGTGTACGTACATATATACTAGTGGATGTAGAGGCGCGCACGTGTCGTAGTAGAGGCGGCCAGGGTGCAAGAAAGAAAATACGGCCACGTATGTGTACATACGGGCGGGGTCTCGAACGCCTACTCGCGCATACGTACGGCGAGAGCTTGTTGACATGGTTGGGTAGGAATGGAGAAACATCGTCGTCGTCGTGTTCATGGGGAGGCAACGGAATGCGTCGTGTTCATGGGGAGGCAACGGAATGCGTCCTGTTCATAGGGAGGCAACAGAATGCGTCGTGTTCATCGGGAGGGCTTGGATGGAACAGGCGATCGAAACGAGGCATGGCGTACCGTAGAACGGAGGAAACGGCCTTGTGTTCGACCAGCCATGTTCGAAACGGGATCCTGTTCATCGGGAGGGGTTTGGCGTACCGCAAAACGGAGGAAACGGGCCTCCTATGGTCGAAACGGGGGTCCTGTTGATCGGGAAGCGTGTGGCGTACCGTAAAACGGACGAAACGGACCTCCTATGGTCGAAACGGGGGTCCTGTTGATCGGGAGGGGTGTGGCGTACCGCAAAACGGAGGAAACGGACTTGTGTTGGAGTGCTACGGTCGAAACGGGGGTCCTGTTCATCGGGAGGGGTGTGGCGTACCACAAAACGGGACTCCACGGGATACTGTTCATCTCCACCGTCGACCCCCTCCAGCCTACACGAGCTACTGTTCATCCACCATTGACCTCCTCCAGCCTCCACCTACGACTGTTCATCCACGGGCTCCTGTTCATCCAGCCTCCACCGCGCGCTACTCCACCGGCTACTGTTCAATTACCCCTCTCCACGGGCTCCTGTTCAACCATCCCTCCACGGGCTACTATTCATCCTGCCCTCCACCGTCTACTATTCATCCAGCCCTCCATGGGGTGGTCTTGTTCATCCAGCCCTCCACGGGGTCCTGTTCATCCAGCCCCAACCGGCTCGATCGATCGGGGTCCTGTTCATCCAGAGGCAACACCACGGGGTCCTGTTCGTCCACCCCCACCAAGAACTGTTCATCCAACCCCCCCCCCCCCCCCCCGCAACGCTCATTGTTCATCCAGAGGCAGCATCGATCGGCTTCAGTTAGCAGCAGTAGCGAAGGAATCGCTCGATCGGGTTCAGTTAACAGCCATCGATTGATCGCTCGGGTTCAGTAACGCGTAGCCTGCAGTGCAATCGCCCGGGTTCAGTTAGAGCCCAACACCTCGCTCGGGTTCAGTTAGAGCCAATGCCTCGCACACACACGCGTACGTGTACGAGAGAAATGCGCATCGCTCGGCCCCCGACGTCCCATCGTAACCGGGAACTCCCCGAAATTTTCCTCCCCCTCGCTTCTACCGCGGTTTTTTCCGTCATGGACGGCCCAAAGAATGTCATGCAGCTGCGTCTGCGGCCCGCCCAGGATGAAAAGCCCATTTTCTGTCATGATTTTTTGTCATAGAAGTAGGAGCCCACCACATCTATGATGATATCGGGTTTTGTCACAATTATCGTCATAGAAGTGTCATATGTATGACAGAAAAAAAATTCGTTCGGCCCAAAATGTCACAGATGTGTCTTTTTTTGTAGTGTTTGGTTCAACGGAAAAACATCAATCCACTGGTTGTTACCATCACTCTAAATTTTTGCATGCTCTCCTAACATAATCTCACCATATTTTTTTCGTATGCATGTCAGATATTGTACACAGTCATGCTGAACATGTAGAGAAAAAGAGAAGAGTTTTGCGCGGCAATACAATGTCATGCAGACATCGCTCTGTGGTGGGTTCAATGGCAAACCCTCCCCACCCCTCTCCAGATTGTAATCCAGAGGAAGATATCTGTTCTAAGGCGGATTCAGACGCCGCTGACCACTCCTATTTACCCCCCAAGGTGTTTGCTCTACCTTGGCATGATGATGTTAGTCATATCATGCATATGTTGCCTTGCAGTACCTACTTTTGACATCATATATGTCATCTGCTTAGTTTAGACATGTTCTGTAATGCCACCTATTTAGTTTCTATATCATACATGGGAATTATGCGGTCTCATGTCTTTTAGCCAGCCATAATATATGTGAAATGTGCAATGCCATCCTATTTAACCAGGCATCATATATTTGCATGATATCTTGCCCATCCTTTTCTTCATTACATTTCCATTTGTCGACAATGTTTGTACATTAAACTACTCTTCCTGTGAATCAGCCATTTGGGTGGGAGATGGAGAAATCTGGAGTGAAAACAAGGCCTTCAAAGCAGACAGTGCTACCTGTCGAAGCAGACCTCTTGTTGGGTCCCGATAACTCCTCGGAGATGGATTTAGAGACAGATGACCAGTCCTATTCCCCCACTGAGGTGTATGCTCTAACTTGGCACGGTTATACTGCTCATATCATGCATACGGTGTCTTGCATTGCATAGTTTAGACATCATATACACAATATTCAACACCATGTTCTTAGTTCAGACATCATATCGAATGCCCTCTGCTTAGCATATAAATCACCTATGTGAATTAAATGATGCGATCCTGATTACTTAGATAACATGTAGGTGAATTATGTCATGTGATCCTGTTTAGTTATTCATCATATCTTTGAATTATGTTATGCTATGCTATCCAGTTTAGATAGACATCATATATGTGAAATTATGTCATGCTATCCGTTTTAGTTAAACAATATACATGTCAACTATTTCATGCCCTCTTTTTTCCACACTATCTATTGCATCTGTCTCTCATACAATGTCTGTACATTCAACTATGTTTCCTGTTTATCAGCCATTTGAATTGGAGCGGGTGATGCCAGTATCTAGCGGACTAAAAACACGGTCTTCAAATAAAATAGTGCTACCTCTTGGTGGAGATAGCACCCCGGTTGTACATGCACAAGAACCAGCCCTACCACACATAACCCAAACTCTCGTAGATTGTACCCCTACTGCGATGGACAGAGAACCAGCTTCACCCAATCTAACCCCAACCCCAGCCGATAGTAACCCAGCTCCTGTTGACACAGCAGCATCTCCACCACAGAGCTCCCAAACAAGAGCAGTTAGTAAGGCAGCTCCAGTGCCCAAAGGGCCAGTACTATCACGGAGAACCCAACTCCACCAGTTAGTACGCCTATTCCTGTGGAGGAAGCACAACCAGCTAGTCGTAGTTTAGCATCTATCGCATTTGATGTTGTTAAATCGTATGTGCGTATCTTCCCATCTTGGAAATATTATACTAAAGATGAAGGAAAATGCCAGTTGCAGGTGTTTGTCCAGGAGTTATGTGTAAGTAATGTTATTCATGGCAATTACTTTGCTTCGTCCCATACATCCTACCTCCATGATGGTTATAATACAACAAATTTTCCCATTTTTCTCTATAGAGAAGGACCGATTTGGAAACTCAGGATGAGGTAACCTGTGCTAATACCTCTGCTATCTTCAAGAATGCTTGGTGGCAGTATCGGAATTACCCGAAGAAAACGTACTTCATCGGCAAAGAAACTCATCAAATTCCCTTACGTTCTCCTGAGACACATTTACTGGACGATGACTGGGAACGCCTTGTTCTGTACTGGTCCCGAACCAAGAATGTGGTAAAGTCTATGAGCTCATTTTCTATTTTTAAGTATTATATTCTTATGTCTTACTGTACTCTGTTCATGTAGAACAAGTGCCTAAACCTGAAGAACAACTGTTCTAATTTAAGATTCCATTGCTACCATAGGACATAGATATATGTTTGTTTGATGCTTTTAGTATGTACTACTACTTGGCAATATAAGACTTGGTAGTTTAATCTTGTCCACCTTACTAATGAACTGGTTCACCGAAATGAGTTTCATATACTAGTACATGCTAAACTTATTATGTGTCTGCTTGTTTCTTCTTTTAGAATGCTGACAGGATATTGGGGAAGAGTGCCTTATTAAGCAACGGTATAGGAAGTAATGCAGATAAGGTTCAGGATAGTGACACATCCTGTCTTGGTTTAGTGTTGGAGTTACTGGCCACTACCGCTTGCACAAGCTATTCAAACTCACTATCTGAATCAGTTCGGTTTCTTGAGTCTCAACTACAAGCTGAAAGACATCGATCAGCTGTGCTACGACAAGAAGCGGAAGGACTGCGGAAGTCCCTGGAGCATTCAGATGCATACTTTCTAGTGCGAAAGCAAGCGTTGGAGGATTTTAGCGCCAAACAGGACAAAGCTAATCAGCTTGCTAAGCTTATTGCCAGCATGGTGGATACCCAGGATAACGTTTCTTGAGCTCTTCTGAAGTTGTTTCAGTTATGATCTTGTTTTGCTGCCGCGTTTATTTGCACTGGTGGCCAATTTTGACGGCCAGTGTATATGATATGCTACTTTGTTCCCTATATTTGCATTGGTGGCGAACTTTGATGCCTAGTGGATGTAATATGTGTAATAGCCATGATAGCCTAGCGTTAGTTGCTTGCTTATTTATTTCCTTGTTGTCTTGTTTATTTGTTTGCTTCTAGTCATTGCAGTTCTTTTTCCGCGGTTAGCTAGTAGCTGCAATAACCTATTTTTTAAAACTAGGCCACAATAACCATGGGCTAATATTTACTGTAGTGACACCGGGCCTCCTACGGGCCGTAGAAACAGTGGGCCTTCTACGGGCCGTAGAAATAGTAGACCTTCTACGGGCCATAGAAACAATGGGCCTTCTATGGGCCATATCATCAATGGGCCTTATACGGGACGTATGATCGATTTGCCAAACATGGGCCAATAACAGGCCGCATTATGGCCGTAAACGGGCTAGAGTTGGAATCGTCCGTTCATGGGCCGACCATAACGGGGCATCGTTAATAGGCCGTATTTGATGACGCTATGAAAACGGCCCAACATATTAACGGACCACAAACGGGCCGACTGTAACCACGGGCTGAATTTGGCCCACAAGCAGAAAATGACAGTAACGGGCCGTAACTACACGAATGCTAGAAATAAGCCCAAGAATAAATGGGCTCTGAGAAGGCTGAAAGATAACATGGGCTGGAAACGGCCCAACGGAATAACGGGCCGTTAATGGGTATAAAGTGATACATTGTTCATTACGGGCCAGTTTTACTACGGGCCGTTAATGGGTGTAAAGTGATACACTGTTCATTACGGGCCAGTTTCACCACGGGCCGTTAATAGGCCAAGAGTTACATAGGGCCTCATATGGGCCAAAAGACGTCATGGGCCATACATGGGCCAGAAGTGAAAACGAGCTGGAATCATATTGGATGGCCCAGATGACGCTACTGGGACTAATTCGTATAGGGCGTAACAAGCCTTGGGTTAGCAGGCTGTAAATGGGCTATATGCGAACACGCCGTTAACAGGCTTTCCATGGGCCGGCCTGCCACCTTTTGACCAAGTCAAACGGGCTGGCCTTTTCACAGGAATGGGCCCCTGTTGGGCCGTGCCACGTGTCGACGTATCATAGGCGCCTATCTGACCCACTGACGAGCTGACACGTGTTTCGTCCGGCCAATAAGAATTTTACACGTGGAAATTTCCCATTGGTCGGGGCTGTTAACAGGTTATCGGATCCAAAACCCGACCCGATAGCTTAACGGCGTTCCGTTACGGTGGATGCCACGTGTCGGTCACCCTTGACGAAAGCACTTCTGTGACACGTGATTTCTCGTCATGGAAGTGGTCACTTCCGTGATGATAATTTTGGTAATGTCATGGAACACTTCTACGACAGCACAAGTATGACTATCTTGATTCTGTCATAAATTTTTCATGGATGTACATGCATGACAAAAAACGCGACCTACTGTGACAAACACGTATCATCACGAAAGTGTATTCTTTTGTAGTGATACTAGGGACACGGTATTTTTTATGTATTCACACATGTATTTAAGTTTTCAATCAATACAATTCTAGTATGAATAATAAACCTTTATCATGATTTAGAAAAAATAATAATAACCATTTTATTATTGCCTCTAGGGCATATTTCCATCAAAAACCTGCTCGGATATTTATCGAACACATAGAGCACGAGGTGTATATCCGGGGGAGTAGGATGTCGGGGTGGCATCCGGTGGCGACGACCTTGACGTTTGTGGCACGGTTAGGGGTGGTGTGGGTTGGGGCCTACAATGGTGAATCTGTGGGTTGAGGACAACAATGGAGCAATGATGGCGACGGGACTACGGTGATGGCTGTGCGGATTGGGAGAAAAGAGAAGAGGAACAAGGCTGCCGGGAAAGGAGGGGGCATCTTCAAGCGAACTGGTCGCGGGCCCTTGTGGTTAGTCCTACGTGACGGGCACATTCAGGGGTCCCCATATTCGCCCTAGATATGGGTCAAGTATGTGGAGTGTCGGTCAGCCCGGGCGTTTGGGCCAAATTTGCGAAGTTGTGGTTCTTTTCTTTTCGGGCAGGCCATCCGGGGGTTTGAGGCAGATAGAAGGGCTTCAGTTGTAGATGCTCTTACTAAGGCAATAGAGACAGGGCGGTCCTGACTCATGAGTCCCTTTAATATAACTATCATAATAACAATAATAATCAACATATGTGTATACATGAAAATAATACTACTAGCAAACATTTAACGAAATTTGTATTTTCCAAACATTCTGGATTTGACAACAAATCCGAACAATCTCGTAGCTGTCCAATATGGATCTATCATCCGAAGTCGATGTCATCATTGGATCATAGTGTCACTCGCACAAGGGAGTTAGCCCGCACCTCTTTCTCCCTCTGGCAAGTGGCCCTGCCCGCCGCGTCTTCCTCCAATCACCAGTTCCCTCGCCCATGGTCCCCTCTCTTCTTCTCCCGAACTGCAACGGCTCTCGCTCCACTCCGCCCCACTCCTCACACTCCGCCATTACTTCTCCCCTTCCTCTTCCTCCGAGCGATTCCACTCCAAATCGCTCGAGTTTCTATTCCTTCAGGGTAGTTATCGCGCTTACGGGCGCTGGTTGCTTCTGGGGCGGTCGGCCGGTGACTTGCTCCGATGAGATTTCCTCCCCCCGTTGTGTTTTCGTTGTTGGGTGAAGCCGGGGGTTCCGTGGGTGAGATTGTCATAGTTGATTTTGATGTTGCAGCGACCTGATTCGTTGAGTTGTTTTGATCGAGTTTCGAGTGCATACATGAGTTCATCCGTTTCCATTCTAGGTCGTACGGGGGGACAAGATGTGGGTTAGGTGTAGATGGTGATAAAACACGTGGTTGGAGACCGATTTGATGGCGGGTGGTGGTATGGGTCTGATCCGCCAGTGTTTCCTTCCAGTTTTGTCGAATTTTTGGAATGTGGAAGTGAACTCTGTACCCAATCCCCTCCCTGGTGTGTTTCGGATGCAGATCTGCGATGATGTAGTGCGCGAGGTGTGACTTGTTTAGATTCATATTTCAACTATAAATTGTGGTTAGTGCACATCTATCAGGACTCGTTTACTAAAGTTACCACCTGAATTGTTATGATCTGTTACCACGAAAATCATGCTAGATCACATGCTTCAGATCCAACTTAATGCTTAATGTTTTTTCCAAGTCCTCTTTTGCTTGTCATTACCACTGATTTTCTTAGCGATTACCCTATAATCCCTATGTGGTTCACTTTTTTATATCTAGCATACTGTTTGATTCTTGCCATGTCTTATTGCTTCAAACTACCACTTCAGTTGTTTAGTTGGTACCATTTTAATTACTCTAGCTGTCTTTTCAAATCATCCAGTTGTCTTAGTAACTATTTTTAATGACATTTAATAAATTTATCATGGCTGGTAAGTTCTGGCTATCAGTCTCATGCATACAAGTTACCAAAATTTTTGTTTTGTTAGCTCATTGGTTGCTGTGTCTTCCAGTTCACCTTTTGCAACTTCTTAATTGCTAGCCCTTACTGTTGTTTTGTTTCTTTTGTACTTTTTTAGGGGCACGATGCCAAGGAAGCGCAAAGGATTTGGTGATGGCCATGAGGGTGTTCCTTCAAAAAAGCCGAAGCGCCCTCCACCTCGAAACAGGGCTCCGCCTAACTAACTTCTAGCCGCGTGTAAAGATCTGTCTGATGGTAGGAAAATGCTATCGACAAAATGGACTTGAAAAGCCTTCGAGAGATCAAGTGCGACCACCTCTTCAGTTTTCTTAGTGAATGGCTTGTTGGGTTATATGAGCCAGACTCTCATGAAGTGGTTGTTCCGGGGCATGGGAGGATCCCTGTTAACGAAGAGTCGGTTCATTGTGTGATGGGTGTGTCCCGTGGTGGGGATGATGTCCCTTACAATCTGCCCACATAAGCTGATATTGAGTTAGGGATTGAGATGTTTGGTGAGCTTGGCCATACACAAAAAATGACTGATGTCCTTGATCTCATAACAAGTTGTGTCAATTATGATGAGAAGTTCAAGCGGATGTGGCTTATGATTGTCGGGAATACTATCATTGCGCCTACTACATCCAACAAGATCAGCCCTAGATGGTATGGTGTGCTGGTAAGTACTTCCATATTTGACCATTTGTATATGCTGGTAACTTATGTCTCATGGCTGATAACTTGCATCGTGTTTATATGGTAACTGTATTGCTTTATATCATGTAGATTTTTTGTTCATTTACTTCCTTGTTTTTTCAGCAAAACATTAATAGAGTCAAGGACTTGAACCAGTCCAAGTTCATTGCTGATGAGCTCCATAAGGCACTGTTAAAGGGGAGTTCTACAATGTAAGTGTTGCTGCTTTTTTTCTTCCATTGTTTCGTTGTGTATTTCTGACAGCAATGACCTTTTTACCAGCTTCTGTACATTGATGCTATCAATCTTACTGGTCTTGGTATCTCACAGCCTAATGGTGCGTTTGCTATCAATGTTTGGAAAAAGAGAAGATATCTGAATTGCTTAATGGATGTCCAAGCGGACGAAATTTCTTATGGGAAACTACCGGTAACTATGTTTTTCTTTTCCTTCTAATCAGTTCATGTACTTACTGCAAATGCATTTGTCTTTTTATACTTTTCCTTACTCATTTTCATTCTCAACAATTCACCAGTTGAAACCCCAGTTTGGCATCGATTTTTGCTTGTTTGGCGGTTTGCAAGGTCTTGGGAAGTTCATGCATGTGCATGTCCCACCAAACTCCAGTGATGAGGTATGCTTTTTTTGTTTAGACGTATTCTGGTAATTGTAGCCCTTTTATTTATTTTTGATGCATTTTTTGATGGTAACTAGTGACCATGCAACCTGATAAGTATTTTTGTATTACACATCTAAAATATTTTTCATTCCTATTTTTATGTTGTGTTTTATGATGGCAACTTTTGTTGCATACACATGGTAATTTGTGTCTGTTCTACCTGATAACTCATGTTTTACCAATCTGATTTTTATTTTTTACTGCTGATAACTTGTGTTGTACTTGGTTGATACTTTCTGTTGCACTCACATGATAACTTGAGTATGCACATCCTGCCTATTCTTTATTTTTTATGATCTCTTGTTTTGTTTGTTTTTGTGTATTCTTGTTTGCACGTAAAAATAATATATGGTAACTAAAAGTGTTCCTTTTGTGTTATTTGTTTGTTACTAATGAGCAGAAACTTGCAAAGGCTTCTGAGCTCGTGGGTCGGTTTTCATCTGGCTTGGTTGGCTTGCTTGGCGATCTTGTGCAAGGGTTCATCTCCCTTGATGATGAAGGCAGTTCACATGTGTCTCGTCAACTAGACACAGATCTTAGGGCGATTTCTTCTGCTACCCGCAATATGACAAAGCCCTTTCCTGCATGTCGTACCCGTCAATCAGAGAGCCCTGGCAAGAATATTATGGATGAGTCAGATACTGACCGTGATACGCAGGAAAACGACAGGGACAAATCTGATGATGACTTTCAGGTTTTGTATCATGGTTCTTCTTCCCGTAGTGGGGAAGAAAACATGCCCTCTGACAGCGGGGCAACGGATGTGGATACAACTCACTCAGGTGATGCAAACGCTGAAGCGCGTGACAGTGTAGCAGGAAATGTTGAAGGCATACCTGACAGGGTAGAAGGAAATGTGGACCCAACTAAATCAGTAATGCAAACGCTGAAGCGCGTGACAGTGTAGCAGGAAATGTCGAAGGCATACCTGACCGTGCGGGCGATGAACCTGTTATTGAGTCCCAGATCATGCTCACCGGTACTTCTAACACGGTGTCAAGAAGCTCAGGGGATGGAGTGCTTAGCTAGCGTGATATGACAGACACACTGTTTGATTTGGCCAATGAATCTTCTGTTAAAAGATGTGGTGCTCAGGTTGCCAATAATTTCTCTTACCAGCGGAGGTGCAAGAAGTTGAAGCTACCATCTCCACCCTGTCCTGCTCCGCCACCTGAGCCTGCCCAACTGTCAAAAAGGTACATTCATATTTCTATCATGAAAGTGGTTTTACAAGAGTTTGGGATCAGTGTGGCTGACAAGGGCACCTGTGAGGTCATTCCACCCTCAACTGGTACTAAACAGGTTCCACGCAGGTGAAATATCCTTTGTATTTTTCTACTTCTTGTATTTCTTCAGTTTCTCTTATTTTTTGGTCAATTTTCTCCATTTTGTTACTATATTTCTGACACTGCATGGTAGCTTCAACTGGTTGTATGTGATAACTTCAGTAGGACTCCTCTAATAACTTGCACCTATTTGTCTTATACACATCTTCGCTTGTTTGGTTCTAAACTACTGATCCAACCTCTTTGTTCATTACTTTAGTTTATTTTTTCAGGGCACCCAACAAACAAGTTGGTACACTTGAGGCGTCATCTAATATCCCAGAATCTAGGTAATCTGTTGGACCAGTTGGTCTTTCTTTTCTTGTCTTTTTTATTCATTTCGTGTTGCATAATATATCAAAAATTTCAGGTTCTTTTCTTTAGATTTCATACTTGCTACCCTTTTGTACAGTATATACATCCGTGTAATATATTTTTAGCTGGTTCATTATTCGTCATGATTATCTTTTGTTAAAAATATGTTGCTAACTTTTATTATTTATGCATGATAGTTTTGAACTGTTTGTCTGGTAATTTTAGTAGTATTACACTGATAACCTGCAACTGTCTCCTTGTTTCTATGCATCTACACTTTTTTTATGGTAACTTTTTTTAGGGTTCACACCTGCTACTTCTTATAAATAGTTGCCTTTTATATAGTATATGCATCTGTATATGTGATGGTAACTGTTTGTTATTATCATGCTTTAACTTACTTTTTATCCCATACATTTAACTTAGTATAGATAGCATATGTCTGTGTGACACAATCAAACACATGTTAAGTGTGTCTGTTCATTTTAACACTACATCTCACAACTTAGCTTTTTTTGCAGCAAGTCAAGTGGAATTAATGCTATTAAAAAGGTGCGGTTTACCAAGACTAGGTCTTCTCCTCGACTAAGAGCAGCATCTTCACAGCCGGTAGAGGTTGTGGATCTTGAAGAATAGGCCCACGGCGACGTCTCTTGTTGTCGTTTCACAACCTGTTGTAATGGGCTCTTCGCCAGCCTCTGTCGAAGCAGTAGCTGCCCCCGAAGTTGCATCTGATGCTGCTGAATCTATAGAACAACTGGCTGCAGTGGCCACCGTCACTGCTGTTGTTGAAGACCTCACCACTGCAGCTGTTAATGATGAAATTCATGCTGATGAAACTCCTATCGTGACACTGGTATGCATGAATGATCACTACTCTTATGTTAAACATGCATAGCTAGTTTGTGGATTTTTTGATGTGATTCTTTTTGTTCACTTTGATAACTTTTTTTGTCCTCACATTCGATGCAGCTCAACATGTTACTGAACCCATCACCGAAGCTGCCAAAGTGTCTGTGCCCCCTAAAGCCAGAGCGACTGTTGTAGTAACTGGTGTTGATGCAGGAAAAATAGCTCTAGGTATGCACTGTTCTGATGGTAACTATAGCATTTCTCTGATGGTAACTCTTACTTATTTATGATGGTAACTATGGTATATTCTGATGGTATGTGTACTTGGATACTGCAGTCCCAGTTGTCAAATCTGATGCTCAAGATGAAATTGTCGAACTTCAAGTTACGGTTGATTCCCAGAATGTCCAATTGCATCATCAAGATCAAGATCAAGCTGAAGACGTTGTTATCACTCCAGAAGCTGCAAGAGATGATGCTGTAGTAAGAGTTGATGTTGATTTCACCCTACCAAGCTGCTCTCTCGGACTTGGCTCCATTTTTGGTGTGACGCCTGAAGATCCACCAACACCAGTGGCTCCACCGGTGGCATCTGCGGTTCAGAGTATTCCTGTAGCACCTCATGCACCACAAACAGCAGCAAGAGCACCACAAGCAACATCAGCACCAGAATCAGTAGCCGCACCACAAGCAGCAGAAGTACCACATGCAGCAGCAGCAACATTAGCTGATTCAAACGCGATCCTAGTGCCTACCTCTACTGCCGCGGAGAATGTTGAGGGCATCGATGTTGAACCGGTTGCTTGGGCGCTGCCTACCAACTCTGGTAAGTGAAGACCTTTTTGCGTCTTCGCTTCACAGCAAAGAGTGAATGATGGAGTCACTTAATCGAAGACCTTTTAACTCTTTTTGTGTGCTTTCTTCTGTATTGAAGTTAGTTTTTTCCTTTTCCCTATGTGTGTGTGTGTGTGGATGCATGTAATATGACTTTTATGCTTTTCTGCTATGTGAAATGAACCATTTGTGATTCTCGTTCACCATAATTTATGTGTTGTGCTTTTGTATTTATTTTATGTATGTGTGGCCTCCTGTATGTGATTACTGATTACAATATATATTATTTTTACCTCCCCTGACAACATGACTGTGTGTTGTTTTCATAATATAACATCCCTTTCTCCCACCTGGTAACATACTTTCTAACAACCTGGTAACTTGATTTTCTATATGATGATAACATCTCTCATTACTCAGACAACATGCTCCACTACCCTGTCGTGACACCATATGTTCTATGGTGATGTAAGCTAACCAGTTTTTTGCATGACATCTTCTGCATTTTTATTCTGGTCACAGTCAATAACAATTCTTTGAAGTTTTTTTCTTTTTTTGCCTGAACAAGTGATGTCCTGATAAATGTAATTGTTTTGGCATGATAACTTTGACTCTAACCGCATATTATCTTACCCAATAAGGTTTTCACAACAGTCCTTTTGTTGTGTTGATAATTCATCTTATTTTTGCATGAAATAGTGATGTCCTGATAAATGTCATTGTTTTGGCATGATAAATTTGACTCTAACCACATATTATCTTACCCAATACGGTTTTTTCACAATACTCCTTTTTGTGTTGATAATTCACTCATTATTTTTGCTAGTAACATCCCTTTGTTTGTACTGGTAACTATCACTATCCCAACGTTATCTTGCCCAATACAGATTTGGCAACACCCCCTTGTTTTCTGGTGTGCTGATATGTCATTATTATTATGCTAGTAAATTTAATTGTTATGTCCTGATAACTTGTACTATATCGTAATTTTTAGTTCACCCACTATGGCATTCACAACACCCCTTCCCTTGTTGTTTTGATGGTACTTACCCATGAAGTTCACGAGTGTTATTATTGTATATGCATTTTTTGTTTGTTTATCATTAATACCCCTTTTCTCTTGCCCCCAATCTTACTTGTTTTGATTTTCTTTTTTTATGTTCATGAAAAGACCGTCGTGTTCGAGTGTATGATGTCGAACTTGACGATGATGAAGTACTTATGTGGTGGGAAGAATTTGAACATGATAACCCATCAGCCAAAGGAAAAGTTGTTGTCCAAGGAGGTAATCAATTCTTGTTAGTTTGAGAATGCCAAAGTTGTGACGTACTATATCAATGTCTGTTGATAACTTCTACCCAAACAGCTGATAAATTATTCACAAACTGACTGATAACTTTTGATCTACCACTTTTGGTTGAAACCCTTTAGATTGTTTAACCTCTTTTATCATCACCAATCCTTTTTTGCTAAGCCTTCCATATTGTGTTGCAGAGCATTGTCAAAGCCCCACTTTTGCTACACCACACTTACCCCAACCCAAAGAGTGTATGTAGCCCAGTTCCACACCTAGATCATTAACTCGGAAAGTTATGGTTACCCGCCCATCACAATACCTGTTGCCGCCATATTCGGACCTCATCCCTAGCTAAGATGATGTGGCTGTTTACGCCGAAGTTATCAAGCACACAACTGATTCAAACTCCAATATTAAGGAGTAATAAACGACCTTTTCTTAGTTTTCATGCATTTTTTTGCCATTCCATTTGTTTTTTAGACACTTTCCCCCTGGTATTATAGTGTTAGGGTATTCAAGATCAATGGGAGGTGGCACTAGTAGGGAAAGGGCTATAGCTGATATGGACATTAATGGCGCACCATGTATGTGGTGCGCCATTATTGACATATTACTAATGGCGCACTTGGTGTGTGGTGCGCCATTAGTAGTTTTGAAAAACAAATTGTTAGCAGTGGCGCACCAGGGGATAGTGCGTCATTACTAGTTGTCATAGTAATGGCGCACCACACCCACCGTGCGCCATTAGTAGTTTTGTAAAAAAATAAAAAAAATTGTTAGTAGTGGCGCACCAGTGGATAGTGCGCCATTACTAGTTGCTAAATGCACCCCACCCTCCCCCCCCCCCCCCCCCCCCCCGTGTGGACCGCCTTTTCAGTTTAAAAAAATAAAAGAAAATGATGGAAATGTCAAAAAAAATAAAAGAAATAAGTTTCCCATGTGATATGTTGTCTAGTTGTTGGGAAAATTTACAAATATGAATTTCGACTTTATTTGCAAAATCTCTCTGGAATTTAGTAAAATGGGCATAACTTTTGCATACGAACTCGGATTAAAAAGTTTTTTTATACGAAAAATCATCTACTCAAAAAGTTACATACAAATTGAACCGGGAGAATCATGTTCAACATCTTCAAAATCCCAAAAAACCTAACAGAACGAAAGATACGGGGCTTTTAAGATCTAGAGGGGGGAAATGAAAAAAAATCAAACTTACTAGTGGCGCACCATTTGCTAGGTGCGCCACTAGTAACAGAAAAAAATTGTTTTCAAAAAAATGGAAATATTTTTATAAATATGATACATAATATGACCGGAAAGTTTGAATTATTTTTTCAAAATTTCATCACACTCATTAACATGAACAAAGTCCTGGACATCAACAAGGTTTAATAGAATTGATATGATAGATATATCAACAAGTGCGTGTGAAGTGAGCTGGTGCTGGGATTGGATAGAACTGTGAAGTTAAGCATGCTCGGGCTGGAGTAGTGTGAGGATGGGTGACCTTCCGGGAAGTTTGACCACGGAGTGCGATTTGACTTGAGATTAAGCATATTGACCTGAGATTATGCCATAGTGACCTGAGATTAAGAAAAAAATGAAAAAAAATTACTAAGTCAGATAGTAATGGCGCACCAGATAGGCATAGTAATGGCGCACTATAGGTGCGCCATTACTATCTGGGATACTAATGGCACACCAGAGGTGCGCCATTACTATTTTGTTACTAATGGCGTGACAATAGTGGCGCGCCTGTAGTGCGCCATTAATGGCAAAAACAAGTGCGCCACTAATTAGCCTTTTCCTAGTAGTGTGGGTCACACTCGGCGAGCTTGCTAATTGTGTGAGAGAATGGGGCAGGTTTCAACCAATATTGCTGAGTTTCATGTCCGTGTTCTTCAATATTTGGAAATGCCAAACAAGATTATCTTCCCTTGGTTGTGTCCGTTTATCTGCTTAATGGAGACTTGAAATGTAAATATGTACTTCATCATTTCTGACGGGACCAGCACTACATTATGAGCCATCAAAATGAGGTACTTTCTGGTTTTGTTGACACTCTACACTTTTAATATCCGTGGTCTACACTTTTTTTATTTTACAGTGCCTTTTTTCATGATAACTTCAGTATACATAGTCTGGTATGATAATTTATTTATTTTTGCTGGTAAATTGAGCATACAATGCCTGATTTTTTTTGTGTTTTAATGTTAGCTTCAACATCCATATTCTTGTATTTTTTTTAATTTAGTTTATGTGGTATGATAACTTAAATTCTTTTGCATGGTAACTTTAGCATCTAGTTTTTGGTAATTTGTGTCTTCTGCCATGATAACTTTTTCTTGTGTTCCCTGTATTTAAATATGGCTTCCTCTTTTGTTACTGCTATGATTATTGTAGCTTCTATTCCCTGATCTACAAAAGTTGGGACCGGGACCACATGACGGTCATTGGTATGTACTATCGCTGAATCTTAAGGTGAAACAACTTGAGGTGCTAGATTCGTTGCGTGAAGAAGATAGTCCATCTTTAATTGAGCATGCAAGAAGGTATATGAACGTTGTAAAGAAGGCTTGGATGATTTCATACAAGGACTCACACAAGCAAATTCAAGATTATGAACTCGTGTATATTGATGTTTTTAAACAACAGAATGGGTTAGTTGTTTATTTGTGTTCCTTATTTTAGATGAAGCCCCATTTGTTTGATATCATGTTTTATGTACTCACACTAACACTCTGTTTGCAGCATTGATTGTGTCTACTTCGCTTTCATGTCTTTGGAGCTGTGAAATTATTCCAGCTTTCACCCATGAGCAAGTATTGGCACTCAGAATTTTTTTGACATCGAGATGGCTAAATCACACTGAAAACAGATGCAAACAGTGGCGCTATCATTTTTTGGCAATAGTTCGTCAAGTATCAACTGTCATCATCTTCTTTTTTTCGCCAGTGAGAGAAATTTTCAGTGCTGGTCTTAAATTGATGTTAAATACTTGAAAGAAGTAGTTTAGCATTTTCTTTGTTACCACAATGCTTGTTTTTTTGTGTCTTTTCATCACACATAGAAGAAATTCAGGACCAGATGGTAACTTATACCTTCTGTGGCTGCTATTTTCTTATATAAATAGTCTGATAACTAGTTGTTTTCTCATTTTATTTAGTCATGAAATAATCTAATCACAATTTATCTGGTAACTTGCATTGTTTGTTATTCATAACTAGTATGAATACAAGCTAATAGGTTGCAAAAAATTAGGTACAATAACTTTTTTGATTGCAGATAGTGTTGAAAAGTCATTGTAGTGAAATGACACATGTAAAACATATAGATAACTGAGGATAACCCACAAAGAACTTACACAATATGTTTACGATAACTTTCACCACAAAATACTTAAAACTCCAGCCCACGCAATGTGCTGATAACTTACATATATATAGGTGCTATAATTCGGATTACATTTTTGCACTGATAACAATCAGCAAAACAAATGAAGATAAGTTTGTTGTCCATTCATTTGTAGCGACGATCTAGTTTTCTCTTTCATTCATCCTGGTAGAGGTGACGTGCACCTGTGCTTGTCATGGTGCACGCTGCCGCAGACACTACACTTTCTTTGTTTTGCTGGTTTTGCAATGTCAAAAGGATGCTGAAGCTTCTTTGTTTTTGGCCATCCTTTCGTGACAGTCTTCGGAGGGTCTAGTATCATTCTCGTGTTCGAGGAATGGGATGCAGCGGCTGGCATGTTGGTGCTAGGTTGTATTGTCATGGGGATGCTTGTTTGTCCCGTGTTTGGTTGTCCATGTTAGGTATGCTTGTTTGCTGTTCGGCATGGACAGCTTCACTCGTTGCGACCATTGGAATAGAACATGGATCTTATTGTGATTGGAATGATCCTCTAGCTTCTTCCTTGTCCATTCTGGCCTTCTTACGTTGGCTTTTTGTTAGCGTGTCCATTTCTTCCTTGAAAGCATATAGGTGCTTCTTGGCCACCTTGGCCCCATCATCTATGAGGCAAGCGTCCTTGGTTGTTGCCTTGAACTCCCTTAGCATTGATGTATATCGCATGACGCTTTTCCCCCCTCTGGCATGCTCTTACTAACTGATGGTTGTTCAAAATCAGGTTTGATTAGATCTTCCTCCTGATCCCAAGTCCACCTCTTTAGAATATACTTCTCATGTATCTCGTACACCCCGATCCGGTCCATCACTCGTAACACATGTGCGCAGAGTATACCATCTCGCTCAAACTTGCAGCAAGTGCACGAATATGTCCCTTCATCCTTGTTTTCTTGCACATGGTAGTCCCTATCCTCATATTTTGGTATGATTCCTCTGACTGAGCCAACCTTGAAAGACCCATCTTGTAACATGTCACATCTGTAGCCAGTTTTCACCTTCATCTCCATCTGGAATTTGGAGAAAAGATTATGCGTGTAGAGGCCCTGCACCTGTAACTCGAGTGGTTGAAGGAGTATGTTTCCACCTCTTTGTACATTGTTTCCAGGTGCTCTTTTGACACGATCACCATCACCTTCTCCTATATTGCAGTGTACTATTTTGTAAATTCTACTAGCGAGTTATTTGGGTTGACGTACTTCTTCAACACAACGTTGAATCCCTCGCTCCTTGCCATTGTCTGTAAGAATGGGAAGAAGTCATGCATGTAGTACACCGGGACCCAGCATTCCCTGTTTTCCCACAGCCAGTGGAAATGTTCGTTGTCCGTTTGCCCATGATCATCCAGCATCATACACCATTTTTCCTCAAACTCCTCAACTGCATTCAAAAACCAAGGAGATGGTAACTTCAGTGCACACCTCATGGTAATTCTAATACACTTAACATGATAACTTGCTTCAGGGGACAGTATGTGGTTCTGGCTCATCCAGAATGGGGAACTCCCCCAATGCACATAGTTATGATATATTTAATAAACAGATATTTGTGACTCTATGACTCTATCTCATATAACTCTTCCACTCCATGCAAAAATGAAAGAGATGGTAACTCAATTACACATATCATGATAACTTTTGATCCACTTAACACGATAACTTCCTTCATGCCACACTAGGTGGTTGTAGTCGATGCAGAATTGGGAACTATAACTACATGGCAAACATACTCAACTGGTCATGGTCACTTAAGAACATGAGTATTATAACTCTTTCACCATAACAGTCCAGTTTTTCACATGAAACCTTATTTTATAAATGTGGGAAAAGTGTGTATTGTTGGTGGTAATTTATTAAATTCAGCATGGTAACTTCGGATATTGTGGCACAAATATGTAGTTTGCGGTTATATGAGTGGAGTGTGTTGTGTGAAAATACAATACCATTCAAGTTGTTGTCAACACAATCTTTGAATGCTTTGTTCAGTGGTTGATCATCGGCCATTAACCTCCCAAGCTTCTCCTGTGTTTTTTTCATAATGCGCCATCTGCAATTTCTGTGTACTATCTCGATGAACACCTCATCAATAGCATTCCTCATGGAAAAGTCCTGATCTGTGATTATGTTCTTTGGTGCAACCCCACCCATCGCATGCAAGAATGTGTTAAACAACCACACAAAGTTGTCAGTCAGTTTGTTTCGAACAGAACACAACCGAATTGGATTGATTGCCCATGGGTGTTAATGCCAATGAAGGGGGCACACGACATCTTGTACATATTAGTCATGTATGTTGTGTCGAACGACACAATGTCGTTGTATTTTGTGTGTGCCCTATGTGATGCGCCATCTATCCAGAACACGTTTTCCACCCTGTCTTCATCATCAAGTTTCATTCTCCAATAGGAATCCGGATCCTTTGCCCTTAGCTCCACAAAGTATGCAATTGTGCTCCCCACGTCTGCATTACGATACTCCTTGCAAAATTTGGCTCCCTAATTTGCAAGGTCCTGTGTTGTGTATGGTACATTCTCAGCATCACCATAGAACCATGAAATTAGTTGCATTTTCCTCGCGGTCTCTATGTTGCATTCATGTAGAATCCATAAGAAATCTTACTCATCTTTGGGAATGTCCCGATGTGAGGCTAGAAATTTTGTCAGAGATGGCTTTCTTATCAGTGGATGGTTGTGGTTGTCGTCAAAGCGTTCAACTCTCCACCACGCATCCTTGTGCGTAAGATAAAGGTGGGCTGGACACTCGGTCCTCACAATCTTACGCCTTTTTCTCTTCTTGACGATGCCTTCTGGGTTCGGTACATCCTGCACCTCCTTCTTCTTCTTCTTTGGCTTGCCGCCTTTCCCACACAACAGGAGTGCTCTGCTCACTATGTTGTCCTTTAGTGTTCTTGTGTACTCTATCCTTGTCCCAAATCCATTTATGAGTGCATATAGCTCATAGTGAGCAACAGCCTCCTCAAAAATTTCAAACTTCATTGTTGTATCAGGAGCCTTAATTAGGTGTGGAGTATGCCTCAGCATTAACTCCTCCTTGATCAGCGTTCAACGCTCCTGTTTCTGGACTTGCTGGCTCGCTGACCGACACATCAAAGAACCTTTCTCCCTCCCCCCCTAATTCTAGAACTTGCTTCCTTGTTTGGCTCATGCATCCTCTGGTTAGATGTAGGTGGAGCACCTGCATGTTTTTCACATGAAATGGGCTGTCATAACATGATTTATCATTGTTTGGTGGTAACTTGTATTGAACATGTGTGGTAACTTGTAGTATGTTGTGATGATAACATTCTGCTTCCAACATAGACATAGAGTGGACACTTTTTTCAGTGAGTTGCCACTTACGTGAACCAAAGCTAGTCGTACGCGCATCATCATCATGTTGTTTCTCTTGTCCAGCACTATTTGTGGCATTTGTGTTATATCCGTGGTTTTCCGACATGTTATTGAAGCACCTGCTTACACATGTTAATAGCATATGTCACACAACTGAAAATAACACTATTGTTTACATACATCAATCACATTTGCACATGGTGCATGCTATCTTTTTGTACTTTTTTGTGATTCTTTTTGAGCTGACATGGATATTATCATTTTTTCTGCAGGTAACAATTTGTTACTCATTCGAGACTCTATTCTACTCGGCAACACCATTCCCTGCTTCAAAAATTAGTTGAAGTTTTTTTTATGGTAACTTTGCATAGATGCACCATGATGGCATGGTAACATATGACAATACTGATGATAACTTTGTATGAAAAAATGTGGTAGCTTTCTCTACACAATAATTGTAACAAGTATGGATTCAGTTATGGTGTTGTGACTTTTTTTACATACAACAAGTGTTTTTGTAGCCTAATTTCACAGTTTTTGTGAAATAAGTTGAAAAGGAGTTGCCTTTTTTCAAGAAAAAATCCTGCATATGTCCTGATAACTCATGTATTCTACACATTGTTACTTCCTCTGGTAAAACATTTTTATCATGCCGGTAGCTTCTATGCACACAGTACGATAAATTAGAAAAAATGACACTTTTTTCTTCCTTTTTTGATTGAGGCCTTTTGGCACTAGTAGAAAACGACACATTTGTCCCGATTTGTAAGGGCCTTTTGTCCCGGTTCCGGAACCGGGACTAAAGGGTCGTTACTAATGCCCTGTCCCTTTAGTCTCAGTTCAGTCCAGAACCGGGACAGATGGGCCTCCACGTGGCCTGTGCGCCGAGCCCAGGCAGGAGGGCCTTTGGTCCCGGTTGGTGGCACCAACCGGGACCAATAGGCATCCACGCGTCAGCATTTTTGTGGCTGGGGTTTTTGTTTTTTTTTTTTTGAAAGGGGGGTGGGGGTTTTGGGGGGTTAATTTAGGTGTTTCATATATTGTGTTAGCTAGCTAATTAATATAGAGAAGTGTCATCTCTTATGTCCGTGTTTGGTCGACGCTACGTACTATACATACGTATAGAGAGGACTAGACACGCTAGCTAGCTAGTAAGAAAACGAAGGAAACAGAAGATCGTCATGAACATGTATGCATACAGAGAGAAGTGATATCGACCACCTCTCCTTCTCCGAGAGATTGGTCAAACAACAAGTTCTCGTATATCTATCCGACACTACCGGCTACATATATACAATAATTATCTCTTACAAATATAATCTCCTATCATACGGACGCATGGTCCACATAGTATTCTCCGTCTTCAGCGATCACGTGGTCAAGAAAGAATGCCGCCAATTCCTCTTGAATTGCTTGCATGCGATCTGGTGCTAGGAGATCATCCCGCATCCGAAACATCTAATTTGAAGAAGGGGGTCAATACATATATATATATGAATGAATGAAACTCAACACAAATTATGGTAATAAAATAAAATTGTGAATATTGTTATTTACGCACTTCATATTGTTCGTCAGAGTAGCCCCGCTCATAGGTCGTGTGGCGGATGGACTCGCAAACGTAGTATCCACAAAAATCATTCCCTTGTTCCTGCCACAACCACTTTACAAGAAATAGAGGTTAATCAAACTGATAAGCAAGAATGCCAAATGGTATTGATGAAACTAGCGCTTGAATCACTAGGAGATGCACGAAACATGCTACTATAGTACTTACTTTCGGGTGTCTAAATTCCAGCTTCTTCGGCAGTCCCGGAGCTTTTTTGGTGAATTTTTTCCAAACCCTGCCAGACAAAGAAAACAATTACTTGATATCAGAAATGAACAAAGTTGCTGATATGGTCGATAATGATCGATTTAACTTACTTCTCGAGCATTTGAGTCATGTCCGCATACTCCTGGGGATCTTTTCGTTTAGAGTCCAAGACAGTTACTACTCCCTGCTCAAGCTTAATCTCTAGGAGAATATAGTGGAACCTGCGCACGCATGCATAACTCATCAATTACATTACTATAACCTTGACTAATATATAAGGGAAACCGAATATGCACAAGACAGTAACACTCACTTGAAGTTGTAAGGAAAGAGTATTATATCTTTGTTTTCATTTATTACCAACGATCGTAGCAAGTTGGCCTCGGTATCTGCGGCATGAAATTTAACCTCAGTTGCATCTATGAGATTTGTGTTAATGAACCCAATATCACCGACTTGTCTTTTCTTCAATTCGACGATCTTCAATCTGCATAATATAGTGAGGATAATTATAAATACATGCAATGAAAGAGCTGAGCTATGTAGAGAGACTTAATGACAGAAGTAGTACTACTTACAGACAGTAGCAGGTGACCGTTGCTTTATCGAGGGCCAATTGATTGAAAAACTAAAAGAACTCCTCAAATGGAACAGGCAACAGTTCAATTCCAACGAGGTCATGCTCCTTTTTAACTCTCACATACAAAGTATTCCTCCCCCCAGACTCTCTACAGATTTTCATGTACCAATCATGCAATCTTCGCATCATCGTTGTTAGAGATCTTTCATCTTTGGCGAGAGGCTTCCCGTACTCATATCTGTCTATCTGCACCTCCAAGAAATCATAATGTACATCGTCGAGTAGGTAATCTCCAAGATTCCTATAACCGGGCACCATCCTCGGATCATTAGCGACGATGTTGCTAGGCACCTTGAGCGGGGGGCACGATTGCTTCGCTTGTTCGCCGAGCTGGGCAATTTGTTTCCCAGCTCATCGTTCTTTCATCCTTTGATCACTGACAGTACTTCCCGACCGCTCCGCTTTGGCAAATGTCTTTCCAATAATGCGCTCATAGTTGCCTTTCGGTAGAGACTTGGGTGGTTTTGTTAGGGCAGCCAGAGTGCGCTTCACTTTCACCGGATCTACCTTCTCCTTCGGAGGTGGATGTCTATGTGCTTTCAACCCTTGAAACCAGTCCTTCGCTTCGGTTCGCGCGATCTTCGCGTTCTCCTCCGGGGTCATCTCGTATGGTAACTTCTCTGGAGTCTTCAGAGAAGGACCGAATCTGTATGTCCTCCCGCCTCTGGCTGTACTACTAGACGCCGGCAAAGCAGACGGAGCGGCTGTCTTCTTACGAGGCGGAGGAGAAGGACTACGACGCGCCGGAGCAGCCGGAGCGGCGGCGGGTCTCTTCCGCCCTTGCTGATGAGGCGGAGGAGGAGGAGGCTGGCTGCTCGGGCGCGCCGGCGCAGGCGGAGAAGGAGGCAGAGTGCCGCCACGCGCCGGAGAAGGAGCCCGAGTGCCCTGATCGTCACTCGCCGGAGGAGGAGGCGGTGGAGGAGGCGGAGTGCCCTTACTCGCCGGAGGAGGAGGAGGAGGAGGCGGAGGCGTCCAGTTCGGAAGGTTGAAGAGCTCCTTCCGCCATAGGCATGGAGTCTTCAGAGCAGAACCCAGCCGAGTCTCCCCTTCACCGGTAGGGTGGTCAAGCTGGAGGTCCTCAAATCCCTCCATTATTTCATCCACCATCACCCTAGTATATCCTTCTGGAATCGGCCGGTAGTGAAAAGTTGCGCCGGGTTCAGTAGGAAAAACAGAGCCAACAGCCGCCTTGACCTTCATATTAATCCATTGCGTCATAAGGTGGCAATTTTGAGAC
This sequence comes from Triticum monococcum, assembly GCA_034509565.1. Classification (NCBI taxonomy): domain Eukaryota; kingdom Viridiplantae; phylum Streptophyta; class Magnoliopsida; order Poales; family Poaceae; genus Triticum; species Triticum monococcum. Next base: position 495,639,723 of record CM067845.1, on the reverse strand, counting down.
TCCATGATAGCATCCACGGGATAGCTAGAAGGAGCCGTCAAGACATGCTCCGGCTGAAGCAGCTCGGTGGAAGCCACGCAGCTTCTCCGCTGAGATGGCGGGGTAGCTTCGGGGGAAGCTTCGGCAGTTCATTTGCTGCGATTTGCTTCTCGTTCCTCTATCACTTGTACCCTAGCGTGCAGCGCCTGTAGTTGGGTCTGCTCCACTTTCTTCCTCCTCTCGTGGCATTTGTAACCCCCTGGGTCTGGAAACCCAGCCTTCCACAGAATGGAGCCTGGCGTGCCTCGTGTCCGTCCAGGGTGCTCAGGATTCCCGAGGGCCATTGTGAGCTTGTCGTTCTCTCTGTCTGGAACGAACGTCCCTTGCTGCGCTGCATCGATATAGTGCTGCAGCCTCTTGACTGGTATTTCCATTTGCTCGTCCATCCAAATGCACTTCCCTGATACAGGGTCCAAGGTTCTGCCAGCCCCGAAGAACCAAGTCCGGCAACGGTCTGGCCAGTTCATTGTCTCTGGTTCGATCCCTTTATCAACCAGATCATTCTCAGCCTTGGCCCACTTAGGCCGGGCTATGAGGTAGCCACCTGACCCCGTGCGATGGTGATGCTTCTTCTTTGCAGCATTTTGCTTGTTTGTCACCGACATCTTGTTACTCTTTTCCGATGTCTTGTGGGCCACAAATGCGGCCCAGTCATCTCTGATCTTCTCATATTTGCCCTTGAATTCTGGTGTCCCCCCTCATGTTGAAGTTATTGGGAGGGGGTATATCGACCCCCCCCCCCCACGTGTTGAAGTTATCGGGAGGGGTATATCGACGATGATAGACCCGATAAAACATAAGAAAATAAAGAAGAAATAAAAAGAGGAGAAGAAGAAAGGAATAGCTAGAGGAGAAGATCAAAGAAAAAAAAGGAAAAAAAAGAGGAGAAGAAGAAAGGAATAGAGGAGAAGAAGAGAAAATAGAATATATTCTATTATTCTATTTTCTCTTCTTCTCCTCTATTCCTTTCTTCTTCTCCTCTTCTTTTTCTTCTTTTTTATTCTTCTTATTTATTTATCCTCTTCTTCCTCTCCTCTTTTTCTTTCTTTCCTCTTCTTATTTTCTTCTTTCCTATCCTTCTTTTCCTTCCTTCTTAATATCACTTAGCAAATTTTGCAACGATAGGGAGGGGGTGCTCCCGTGGTCTAAAATCCGTCTATGCACGATAGAAAATTCTGAAAAAAATACAACTATGATGCCTCAACGTCCCCGCCTCTCTCATGAACAAAAAAATCTGTGAATAAAAAAACATCATGTTCTATGAACAAAAAAACATCATATTTCATCCACATCCGTGCATACATCATATATGTAATCATCTATGAAAAAAACATCATATTCTATAAAACAATCATTATATATATATATGAACAAAATCAATTATGATAACAAGCATATATATCATCACATATATAAAAAAACAAGCATATATATATGAAAAAAAACAAGCATATATATGAAAAAAATGCTAGGGAGGGCGCCGGCGGCCGGACCAAGGTGAGGAGGACCGCGGGGTCGGCGGCGAGGATGGCGAGGGGGCAGTGGGCGCGCGCTCGGGGTAGGGGCGACGGCGACGAAGGGCGAGGCAGGGCGACGGTGCGGCGACGACGGGGGCGGGCCGGGGCACGGTGCGCGTCGGGGCAGGGGTGCGGGCGACAGCGAGGGCGGGCCGGGGCGGCGCGCGTCGGGGCAGGGGCGCGGGCGACGGCGACGGGGGCGGGCCGGGGCGGCACGCGTCGGGGCAAGGGCGCGGGCGACGGCGAGGGCGTGGGCGACGGCGACGACGGGCACGGGCGAGGCGACGGCGATGGCGGGGGCGGCGAGCGACGTCGGCGTCGGGGCGGCAACTGCGAGATGAGAGCGAAAATTTCCTAAGTGTGAACTTATATAGCAAAGCCTTTAGTCCCGGTTCGTGGCATCAGCCGGGACAAAAGGTGGGCATTAGTCCCGGTTGGTGCCACCAACCGGGACCAAAGGCCTTTTTCAGCAGCCCAAAGGGCGAGAAGCGGCGGCCTTTGGTCCCGGTTGGTGGCACCAACCAGGACTAAAGGGGAGCATTGGTCCCGGTTCGTGGCACCAACCGGGACCAATGCCCCCCCTTAGTCCCGGTTTGTGCCACCAACCGGGACCAAAGGCCTTGTGCTGCCCCGCGCCAAAACTTTAGTCCCACCTCGCTAGGTGAGAGAGCTCGAGAGTGGTTTATAAGCGTTGTTGCGCCTTCCCTCTCGAGCTCCTCTCAAATGCAGGCTTTCGGGCCTAACCCTGCGCGGTGTGCCTGTGGGCCTACTGGGCCTCCTGTGGGCCTGAATCCTGGCCCATGGTAGGGTTTCTAGTCATATTCAGGCCGTGGGGGCCCAGTAGGTGGCACTTTTTTTGTTTTTTTTTCTTTGTTGCTTTATTTATTTTATTTTGTTTCTACTTACAACAAAATACTTATTGTTGCTATTTTTTCCAGTTTTTTTGTTTTGTTTTCTGCATTATTTATTTTCTTTTGTTTTTTGCTTTATTTTTTAATTCTTTTTGCTTTTAGTTTTAGAAAAATTATAAACTTTCTGTTAGTGCCATTAGTTTTCAAATTTGAAAACACTTTTTTAGTTTTTTTTGTTTTCTTTGTTGCTTTATTTATTTTATTTTGTTTCTACTTACAACAAAATACTTATTGTTGCTATTTTTATTTTTTTTCTAGTTTTTTTTGTTTTGTTTTCTGCATTATTTATTTTCTTTTGTTTTTTGCTTTATTTTTTAATTATTTTTGCTTTTAGGTCAGCAAAATTATAAACTTTCTGTTAGTGCCATTAGTTTTAGAAAAATTATAAACTTTCTCTTAGTGCCATTAGTTTTCAAATTTGAATAGTTAAAATTTGAATTCTTTGAAATTTGTGTGAATCACAAGTTTGTGATTAACTTTACTAAAAAAATGAACATAGATGCACCTATAGAGAAAATTCGACCTAAATTCATAATCAATTTCTATGAATTTCAGAGAAATTCACTATGAATTTAGGTCAAATTCCCTGTATAGGGATATCTATTTTCACTTTGAGAGGAGCTCAACAAGGCAGAGAGGGACGGGCTTATAAATCGGTGTGAGCGCCCTTCGGTTGGCGAGGTGGGACTAAACTCTGAGCGCAACGAGGACCAACCCTTTAGTCCCGGTTTGTAGCACAAACCGGGACTAATGGTCATGGGCCAGGGGCGAGCCGCATTGCTATTTTTTCCAGTTTTTTTGTTTTGTTTTCTGCATTATTTATTTTCTTTCGTTTTTTCCTTTATTTTTTAATTCTTTTTTCTTTTAGTTTTAGAAAAATTATAAACTTTCTGTTAGTGCCATTAGTTTTCCAATTTGAAAACACTTTTTTTGTTTTTTTTCTTTGTTGCTTTATTTATTTTATTTTGTTTCTACTTACAACAAAATACTTATTGTTGCTATTTTTATTTTCTAGTTTTTTGTTTTGTTTTCTGCATTATTTATTTTCTTTTGTTTTTTGCTTTATTTTTTAATTCTTTTTGCTTTTAGGTCAGCAAAATTATAAACTTTCTGTTAGTGCCATTAGTTTTAGAAAAATTATAAACTTTTTGTTAGTGCCATTAGTTTTCAAATTTGAATAGTTAAAATTTGAATTCTTTGAAATTTGTGTGAATCACAAGTTTGTGATTAATTTTACTAAAAAAATGAACATAGATGCACCTATAGAGAAAATTCGACCTAAATTCATAGTTTTCAAATGAACTCTGAAAAAGTTGGCATAGCATGTGCATGCACAAAACGGACAATGGTATCATACTCGTCTGTTACAAAGTTGGCATGGTATCATCATAATAGTTGCGGGAGAAAGTCTTCTCTTTTTCTTCGCTTGTGTCATTTGCTTATTGCGCTGTAACCATGGATAATCTTCATCGTTTATCAGGATGCTTGGGTCAGCCTTGACTTTGAAGGGAGGAATTTCATGAAACTTTTCATAATCTTCAGACATGTCTGTCTTGCCCTCCACTCCCAGGATGTTCCTTTTTCCTGAAAGAACTATGTGGCGCTTTGGCTCATCATATGATGTATTCGCTTCCTTATCTTTTCTTTTTCTCGGTCTGGTAGACATGTCCTTCACATAGATAACCTGTGCCACATCATTGGCTAGGACGAACGGTTCGTCAGTGTACCCAAGATTTTTCAGATCCACTATTGTCATTCCGTACTGTGGGTCTACCTGTACCCCGCTTCCTGACAGATTGACCCATTTGCACTTAAATAAAGGGACCTTAAAATCATGTTCGTAGTCAAGTTCCCATATGTCCACTATGTAACCATAATATGTGTCCTTTCCCCTCTCGGTTGTTGCATCAAAGCGGACACCGCTGTTTTGGTTGGTGCTCTTTTGATCTTGGTCAATCGTGTAAAATGTATTCCCATTTATCTCGTATCCTTTGTAAATCAATACAGTCAAAGATGGTCCCCTGGACAACAAGTACAACTCATCAAAAACAGTGTTGTCACCTCTGAGACGTGTTTCCAACCAACTGCTGAAAGTCCTGATGTGTTCACATGTAATCCAGTCGTCGCACTGCTCTGGGTGTTTGGAGCGCAGACTGTTCTTGTGTTCATCGACATACGGGGTCACCAAGGTAGAGTTATGTAGAACTGTGTAGTGTGCTTGAGACCAAGAATATCCGTCCCTGCATATTATTGAGTCCCTTCCAAGTGTGCCTTTTCCAGTCAGTCTCCCCTCATACCGCGATTTAGGGAGACCTATCTTCTTAAGGCCAGGACTGAAGTCAACACAAAACCCGATGACATCCTCTGTTTGATGGCCCATGGAGATGCTTCCTTCTGGCCTAGCGCGGTTATGGACATTTTTCTTTAGGGCTCCCATGAACCTCTCAAAGGGGAACATATTGTGTAGAAATACGGGCCCCAGAATGACAATCTCGTCGACTAGATGAACTAGGACGCGTGTCATGATATTGAAGAAGGATGGTGGGAACACCAGCTCGAAACTGACAAGACATTGCGCCACATCACTCCTTAGCCTTGGTACGATTTCTGGCTCGATCACCTTCTGAGAGATTTCATTGAGGAATGCACATAGCTTCACAATGGCTAATCGGACGTTTTCCGGTAGAAGCCCCCTCAATGCAACCGGAAGCAGTTGCGTCATAATCACGTGGCAGTCATGAGACTTTAGGTTCTGGAACTTTTTCTCTGGCATATTTATTATTCCCTTTATATTCGACGAGAAGCCAGTCGGGACCTTCATACTGAGCAGGCATTCAAAGAAGATTTCTTTCTCTTCTTTCGTAAGAGCGTAGCTGGCAGGACCTTCATACTGCTTCGGAGGCATGCCGTCTTTTTCGTGCAAACGTTGCAGGTCCTCCCGTGCCTCAGGTGTATCTTTTGTCTTTCCATACACGCCCAAGAAGCCTAGCAGGTTCACGCAAAGGTTCTTCGTCACGTGCATCACGTCAATTGAAGAGCGGACCTCTAGGTCTTTCCAGTAGGGTAGGTCCCAAAATATAGATTTCTTCTTCCACATGGGTGCGTGTCCCTCAGCGTCATTCGGAACAGCTAGTGCGCCAGGACCCTTTCCAAAGATTACGTGTAAATCATTGACCATAGCAAGTACGTGATCACCGGTACGCACGGCAGGCTTCTTCCGGTGATCTGCCTCGCCTTTGAAATGCTTGCCTTTCTTTCGACATTGATGGTTGGTCAAAAGAAATTGACGATGGCCCAGGTACACATTCTTCCTGCATTTGTCCAGGTATATACTTTCAGTGTCATCTAAACAGTGCGTGCATGCATGGTATCCTTTGTTTGTCTGTCCTGAAAGGTTACTGAGAGCGGGCCAATCATTGATGGTCACGAACAGCAAAGCCTTTAGGTTAAATTCCTCCTGTCTGTGCTCATCCCACGTACGTACACTGTTTCCATTCCACAGCTGTAAAAGTTCTTCAACTAATGGCCTTAGGTACACATCAATGTCGTTGTCGGGTTGCTTAGGGCCTTGGATGAGAACTGGCATCATAATGAACTTCCGCTTTATGCACATCCAAGCAGGAAGGTTATACATACATAGAGTCACGGGCCAGGTGCTGTGATTGCTGCTCTGCTCCCCGAAAGGATTAATGCTATCCGCGCTTAAAGCAAACCATACGTTCTTTGGGTCCTTTGCAAACTCATCCCAGTACTTTCTCTCGATTTTTCTCCACTGCGACCCGTCAGCGGGTGCTCTCAACTTCCCGTCTTTCTTACGGTCCTCACTGTGCCATCGCATCAACTTGGAATGCTCTCCGTTTCTGAACAGACGTTTCAACCATGGTATTATAGGAGCATACCACATCACCTTCGCAGGAACCCTCTTCCTGGGGGGCTCGCCGTCAACATCACCAGGGTCATCTCGTCTGATCTTATACCGCAATGCACTGCATACCGGGCATGCGTTCAGATCCTTGTATGCACCATGGTAGAGGATGCAGTCATTAGGGCATGCATGTATCTTCTCCACCTCCAATCCTAGAGGGCATACGACCTTCTTTGCTGCGTATGTATTGTCAGGCAATTCGTTATCCTTTGGAAGCTTCTTCTTCAATATTTTCAGTAGCTTCTCAAATCCTTTGTCGGGCACAGCATTCTCTGCCTTCCACTGCAACAATTCCAGTACGGTACCGAGCTTTGTGTTGCCATCTTCGCAATTGGGGTACAACCCTTTTTTGTGATCCTCTAACATGTGATCGAACTTCAGCTTCTCCTTTTGACTTTCGCATTGTGTCCTTGCATCGACAATGACCCGGCAGAGATCATCATCATCGGGCACATCGTATGGTTCCTCACTACAAGAAATATGTCAACTTGTGACCTTGACTATTGGTCACTGAAAGGTCATTGTTTTTCATTTGCGACCTTTTTTGACCAAAAACAGAAGGTCAAAAGCTGGCGGTCGTAAACTGACATTAACGACCTTCTCTGTGAAAAGGTCCTGGACGTTTATGACCAAAATATGCCTACTGTTTCGTTTTGGTCACTAGCAACCTCCCCAGGCCACGTAGGCATCCAGTGTGGCAAGCTGATGTGGCACAAGATTCAGCCCGGTCCAATTCGGTTTTCTACATGGGCCTAGCCCCACAATTTGGCATTTTTATATATTTTTTCTTGATTAATTTTGGTCAACTACATGGGCCAGGCCCAACATTTAAGCCATTTTATTTTTGGGCCATAGCCTTTTTAGTCCATTGATTTTTCTAGTTTCAGCCATTATACATTGGGATACCACTAGTAAGCCAGCCCCACATGTCATGCTTATCTCAAAATATGTCCCACATGTCAGAAATTTCAAAATTTGTCAAACAACCATTATAACTTGGACCCTCTTGTCAGGTTTCCATTTCACGGGTATTCAAATCACATACACAATCATTGTTTTGAACAGACTAGAGAGCAAATGAAATTCGTCCAAAACAAGACTACATTAGTCTATTACAATTCAGTTTACTATAACCCAGATATGTGTACAATTACAACACATAATATGCTCCTCTTTGTTGATATGATTCACAGCTTTGGCCTTGGATTCACACTTCACCTGTGCAAAGAATAAGAATGAAAATATAAGAATAAGAATGTGTTCATGGAGTGATCCAATAACTTATAAGCAAGAATTGACATCAAATGCCATGTAGATAAATAGTATGACTAACACTAACCAGTATGTGTTCATGGAGTGACAAATGTTCTCACTAGCTAGGATTTTTTTTTTTGGTATATAGTATACTGACATGTGCAACTCTAACTAAATAGATCATAGAAATGAAAAGAACTGTAAGCATGTTTTTTGGGTATATAGTATACTGACATGTTCATTCAGAATTCAGGCAACAGCAGATACACACCAGCAGATACACATTCAGAATCCAGTCAAATTTTAAGCAACAGCAGAACAGATCTAACAGACTAGACCATAATCAGCATGCATCAGGATTTATGGTTCTAGCAAAAAAGTGGCTGACTAACAAACTAGATATGCTTCTGCAGACTAACAAAATGGCAGCAAACATACTAATCAGATTGATTCGTTCAATTAGGGCTTGTTATAGATTATGCCCATCTAATTTATTCCCATCTAATTTATACAAAATGGCAGCAAACATACTAATCATATTTATACTAACAAACTAGATATATTCCCATCTAATTTATTCCAATGGATTATGCCATGTTAGTACTAAACCTACATCATTCTAATTACCTGCAACAAATCAGTAGCATACATGACATCAAAGGGATGCAAACTAGATAATTTAGTAGTCCTCTACAGCACAGAACAGTAGGCATTCTAACTTGCAGCAGAAAATCAGTAGCTAGATGACCACCAACAACACAAATCAGCTCAAACACTCGGTCCTCGACGTGGCATACAGCAAGTAATCAGCCATGGAACCGAGGCCAAACTCTAGCATCACAGAAAGCAGAGGGGAACAAAGGGGTGGAGGGGCTCACCATGGGGGTGCTGCTGCTGCTCATCCATGGTCGATCGTCCTACATCCATCCGGCGACAACTGCTCATTCATGGCAGGAAACCACATCACATCTCAGTCAAAGGGATGGAGGGTAAGGGAAGAAGAAGAAACTGAAGGTAAGAAGACCTAGATGGCGTCGGAGCAGTGGTGGAGGGGCGTCCTCCATGGGCGCCGCCTCTGCGTCCACCACCGGGAACATCTCGTTCAGGTCCTTGGCCCGCAGCGCCTGCACGCACCAGATTAGATCACAACGCGGCGTCAAAGCTAGAGATCGATGCAACTTCAATTCAAAACTGGATATCAAAGAACAATGTACAGAAGAACTTGCCATTTAGTTTTGCATGATCATCACGGTCTACAATAACAATACAGCATGGCCTTCTGGTTCTGTAGCTAATCAGCGCCAAGAGTAGATCTCCGAGGTAATTGCAGTGCCTTGCAATGCCCCTAAATGCAACAAAGAAGGGCTTGTTATAGTATTTTTACATTCATTCAGGACGACAGCTTTTCTTTTTCTTGCAAAAGGACATCAGTTAACAAGTATAATTACTCCCAAGAGAAGGTTTGAAAAACCCAACATGTCTAGGAAACAACTATTCAGTAAAGTGCAGCGGCTGGATAAATCTGTCATGCACATCATTTAAGCGAAAAGTGTTCCAACTAGTATGGAACCACATATTTGTTATCTGTGTATCTACACACCTTTTGGTGTCCTTGCATTTTTTCTTTGTTCGACTAAACAGGACGGGCTGAATGTTCAGAAAAGATGCAAGTGTATGTGGGCTCTTATTTTGTTTACACTCCATAAACAGAAAGAGGTTACTGGCAACTACTCCATGGCTAATTAACCCTTCCCTACAGCACTTATACATGCATGCCCATAACTATGTACTCTCAGATCAGATGTTGCCTAGCTAGCTTGTTTTAAGGATCCTTTCAACCTTGCTATGGAAGATACCATACTTGTAGCAGCAGCATCATGTATATGCATGGCTGGCTTGACTGCCGCGGGGAGTTGATCAAGGACGGTGGTCCGATTGACAGACAGCTAGTCTTTGGCGGTGACCCTGATGGGCATGCCTCCCTTGAGGCGCACGGTGGGGAAGTTGACGATGTGGTCCTCCTCGGCCACCCACCTGCATCCATTCCAATCCAGCGTCATTGTCATTGTCATGTCAGGAAACAAATGATAATACATCATACATATGTGCGGTGGATCTCGCCATCAGCCACATGATCTCGACGCGCATGCATCTCAACATTTTATTGATAACTAGCATGCGGTGCAGTTCCCACTTGCATATAAAACTACCCCTCATGCAATAGGTTATGGGAGTGTAAAAAACAAGTGCAAATCTTGACGGGCGCAAGTTGCTTTATATATATATATATATGCAACCAACAGGCTCATATTCTACTACCTACTGGGTACTGGCCAACGTAATAAAAGGGCCATTGTTGTGGTCGTGGTACTACAAATGCAAAGAAACAAAAACAACCATGTTGCCATGCCATGCAGCGGTGCCATGCCCTGGCGCGCCGGTCAAAGTGAGAGGCGCATGCGCGCGCATATAGTACTGTGAAGAATTTTGAGCATCAACTAAGACTACTCCTAGAACAGTAACAGGGCAGTTAAGCTTGAGGAACTAATAAAGGAAAAAAGAAAAGAGCATCATGTGCTATATATGGTCCAACAGAAATTGGCACATTTCCTGCATCCGGTCAGGCCACTATGATCCCGCGATGGGGCCGCTTGCTACGATGGGAGTTTGGCTGCGGATCTACACTAGCAGAGCAGAGCGGGGCAGCGATGGAAACAAGGTAACAGAGATGGGGGTGAGTAGGGGAAGGACCTTCTATGGCGCGTCGTTGTGGTCGGGGTGGACGACGCCGTCGTTGTCGAGCTCGAGGTCGGACTCGACGATCTCCTCGTCCAGCTCGTCGGGCTCGGGGGTGCGGTCGCGCATGTCCTGGTCGTCCTCCTCCTCCTCGTCGTCGTCGATGTCGTCCATGGACCTCGCCTGCCGGTGCAAATCCAACCCAAAAAAAGTGGATTAGACAAGCAAGTAATTTGAAGATCGGTGCCGGGGGAGGAGAAGGGACGTCGGATCAGCACTTTGGGCACGGGCTTGGGCTTGGCGGATGCGGCGGCGGTGGCGGGGAGGGTGGCGCCGAGGGAGGCGGATAGAGTCGAGGGGGAGGTGGATCGACACGGATATGGGGAGCATCTGCCTCGATCTGGATTGAGGAGAGGGAGGCCGCGCGCTGGATCTTGCCAGAGGGGAGGGAGGGAGGAGCAGAGCATGGGGATCTTGGAGCGCGCTGGATCTTGCCGGAGGGGAGGGAGGGAGGGAGGAGAGCGAGGGGAGGGGTGGGTGGCGGCGAGGGGAGGGGAGGTGGGAGGGATCAGGGAGTGCTAGGGTTCGCGGGGGACGAGGGAGGAGTGCGGGTTGTGGCTTGTGGGTTGTTGGGCTAGGTGGGGTGAGAAGGTGAGGAGGGAGCGCTGCCGTTGGATCCGGGTGGATCGGACGGTGCTCGATCCATGATCCGCGTGACATGCCTCTGAACCAATCAAAATAGAGTACATGTGTGCGACGTCCATGACCGTCTAAGTAGGTCGTAACCGGCTGAAAATAAAGTGCAGATCTCTTTGGCTAAGAGAACCGACTCTTTTGGCGCCGTCTTTCGGCGGTTCCCCTCTGCCGGTGACCTCTTGGTCGTCGGCGGTGAGGAGGGTCGTCGGATCCCGCGTGTGTGGATCATTTTAGCTTTAGGTGGCGATCGGGGGCGGGGGCGGCAATACTGAATAAAGAAGCTCTGGATTTTTATTCGGCAAGGCTGCCAGCAAGGACCTCGGCACGTAGAAGAGCAGGGCATCGAGGAGGTGGTCGCGAGCGAGGAGTTTGTCGTCGTCACCTTCCCAGTGACCGAAGACTCGTAGTCATACCCGCCGTTTTGACAACATTTTGAAAGAAATTCAAAAAAACAAAAAAAAACTTCCGCAATGTGGGATTATATCTGACCTAGTTTACATGAAAAATAATAAACATTGACTACAGTAAATGTCTTAAAAACTGTTCTCGGAACCGAGTTATCATGTATGATGATCAATGGCTTTTAAGCCAAGTGTTCTCGAAACCGAGTTATCATATATGAAGATGCATAGTTTGTTCAAATGATCTCATATTATGCACAAGGGTGCATATTGGAATGGCAAACAATGTTGCCTAAGGAAATTTTCATTTTCTTTGGACGAAAAAATCATTTTCCATTTTCCAAGTGCCCAAAATGAGTTTTTTTGTGAAGGACCTACCAAATAATTGTTGCAAAATTGGACCAAATCCATTTTCTAAAATACTAGGCCATATTTAATGCAAAATTGACCAAATGGTTGGGTGTAAAAAGTTTTGATCCACCTCTCCGGAAAAAGACAAATTTCCACCGATTCAGTTGGAAGCGGATCAAATTTGAACTGCGGTTGCCTCATAGTTTGCTATTTATTTTTTCCAAAAATCATTTCTAGGTATAAAAGTAGCTAGTTAATCAGAGAAACACCAAAAACTTCCAAGATTAAACCACTAGCTAGGAACGGCCATTTCCGTTGTTTTGACCGCATTTTGAAACGGGCATAAAAAATTCAAAAAAATCAAAAAATTGGGAAACCTTCGCATTGTGTCATTATATGTGGCCAAGTTCACAGGAAAAATAACAAACCTGTAATACGGCAATTGTTTTAAAAAAATGTTCTCAGAAATGAGCTATCATGTGTGAAGATGCATGGCTTTCAAGTCAAATGATCAATCTTATGGCCACATTCATGGCATATTTTGTTCAAATGGTTTCATATTGTGCACAAGGGTGCATATTGGAATGACAAACAATGTTGCCTAAGGAAGTTTTCATTTTCTTTGCACGGAAAATTCATTTCCCATTTTTTGAGTGCCCGAAATGAGGTTTTTTTGTGAAGGAACTACCAAATAAATGTTGTAAAAATGGACCAAATCATTTTTCTAAAATACTAGGTCATGTTTAATGCACAATTGACCAAATGATTGGGTGTCAAAAGATTCGATCCACCTCTGGTGAAAAAGATAAATTTTCGTCGATTCAGCTGAAAGCGGGTCAAATTTGAATTGTAGCTGCCTTGTAGTTTGCTTAAGCGGGTCAAATTTGAATTGTAGCTGCCTTGTAGTTTGCTCTTTATTTTTTTTCCAAAAATCTTTTCTAGGTACATAAGTATCTATTTTATCAGAGAAACACCAAAAAAATTCCAAGATTCGACCACTAGCTAGGAACGGTCATTCCCGCCGTTTTGACCGCATTTTGAAACGGGCATAAAAAATTCAAAAAATAATCAAAAAATTGGAAAACCTTCGCATTGTGTCATTATATGTGGCCAAGTTCACAGGAAAAATAATAAACTTGTAATACGGCAATTATTTTAAAAAAGTGTTCTCAGAAACGAGCTATCACGTGTGGAGAACAATGGCTTTCAAGCCAAATGATCAATCTTATGGCCACATTGATGGCATATTTTTCTTAAATGATCTCATGTTGTGCACAAGGGTGCATATTGGAATGGCAAAGAATGTCGCCTAAGGAAGTTTTCATTTTCTTTGGACGAAAAAACCATTTTCCATTTTTCGAGTGCCTAAAAGGAGGTTTTTTTGTGAAGGACCTCCCAAATAATTATTGCAAAATTGGACCAAATCATTTTTATAAAATACTAGGCCATATTTAATGCACAATTGACCAAATGGTTGGGTGTAAAAAGTTTCGATCCACCTCTGGTGAAAAAGACAAATTTCCGCCGATTCAGTTGGAAGCGGGTCAAATTTGAACTGTAGCTGCCTTGTAGTTTGCTCTTTATTTTTTCCAAAAATCATTTCTAGGTACATAAGTATCTATTTTCTCAAAGAAACACCAAAAAAATTCTAAGATTCAACCACTAGCTAGGAACGGTCATTCCCGCCGTTTTGACCGCATTTTGAAACGGGCATAAAAAATTCAAAAAAAATCAAAAAATTGGGAAACCTTCGCATTGTGTCATTATATGTGGCCAAGTTCACAGGAAAAATAACAAACTTGTAATACGGCAATTGTTTTAAAAAATGTTCTCAGAAATGAGCTATCATGTGTGAAGATTCATGGCTTTCAAGTCAAATGATCAATCTTATGGCCACATTCATGGCATATTTTGTTCAAATGGTTTCATATTGTGCACAAGGGTGCATATTGGAATGACAAACAATGTTGCCTAAGGAAGTTTTCATTTTCTTTGCACGGAAAATTCATTTCCCATTTTTCGAGTGCCCGAAATGAGGTTTTTTTGTGAAGGAACTACCAAATAAATGTTGTAAAAATGGACCAAATCATTTTTCTAAAATACTAGGTCATGTTTAATGCACAATTGACCAAATGGTTGGGTGTCAAAAGATTCGATCCACCTCTGGTGAAAAAGACAAATTTCCGTCGATTCAGCTGGAAGCGGGTCAAATTTGAATTGTAGCTGCCTTGTAGTTTGCTCAAGCGGGTCAAATTTGAATTGTAGCTGCCTTGTAGTTTGCTCTTTATTTTTTCCAAAAATCTTTTCTAGGTACATAAGTATCTATTTTATCAGAGAAACACCAAAAAAATTCCAAGATTCGACCACTAGCTAGGAACGGTCATTCCCGCCGTTTTGACCGCATTTTGAAACGGGCATAAAAAATTCAAAAAATAATCAAAAAATTGGAAAACCTTCGCATTGTGTCATTATATGTGGCCAAGTTCACAGGAAAAATAATAAACTTGTAATACGGCAATTATTTTAAAAAAGTGTTCTCAGAAACGAGCTATCACGTGTGGAGAACAATGGCTTTCAAGCCAAATGATCAATCTTATGGCCACATTGATGGCATATTTTTCTTAAATGATCTCATATTGTGCACAAGGGTGCATATTGGAATGGCAAAGAATGTCGCCTAAGTTTTCATTTTCTTTGGACGAAAAAACCATTTTCCATTTTTCGAGTGCCCAAAAGGAGGTTTTTTTGTGAAGGACCTCCCAAATAATTATTGCAAAATTAGACCAAATCATTTTTCTAAAATACTAGGCCATATTTAATGCACAATTGACCAAATGGTTGGGTGTAAAAAGTTTCGATCCACCTCTGGTGAAAAAGACAAATTTCCGCCGATTCAGTTGGAAGCGGGTCAAATTTGAACTGTAGCTGCCTTGTAGTTTGCTCTTTATTTTTTCCAAAAATCATTTCTAGGTACATAAGTATCTATTTTCTCAAAGAAACACCAAAAAAATTCTAAGATTCAACCACTAGCTAGGAACGGTCATTCCCGCCGTTTTGACCGCATTTTGAAACGGGCATAAAAAATTCAAAAAAAATCAAAAAATTGGGAAACCTTCTCATTGTGTCATTATATGTGGCCAAGTTTCCAGGAAAAATAACAAACTTGTAATACGGCAATTATTTTAAAAAAGTATTCTCAGAAACGAGCTATCACGTGTGGAGATCAATGGCTTTCAAGCCAAATGATCAATCTTATGGCCACATTCATGACATAGTTTGCTTAAATGATCTCATATTGTGCGCAAGGGTGCATATTGGAATGGCAAACAATGTTGCCTAAGGAAGTTTTCATTTTCTTTGGACGAAAAAACCATTTTCCATTTTTCGAGTGTCCAAAAGGAGGTTTTTTTATGAAGGACCTCCAAAATAATTGTTGCAAAATTGGACCAAATCATTTTTCTAAAATACTAGGACATATTTAATGCACAATTGACAAAATGGTTGGGTGTAAAAAGTTATGATCCACCTCTCGTAAAAAAGACAAATTTCCGCCGATTCAGTTGGAAGCGAGTCAAATTTTTGCTATTTATTTTTTCCAAAAATCATTTCTAGTTACATAAGTACCTATTTAATCAGAAATACATGGTTTTGTGGCGATACGTCGAGGTTTGGGCAGTGGCCTAGGGCCCCAACTCTAGAGCGCGTAAACTCGCATGCCCGCCACGTGGTCACCGCGTGACCGTGGTGTTGCCATGTCTTCTGGGTGGCCTAGGCATGTCTAGTGGGTTGGGAACTCCCCAGGTAGGTGCTAGGAAGAAAATTACAACATAAGATTCTCACGACGAGACTGATCGATGTTCAAACATGAATTAGCAGCCAAGTGTTTGATTAGCGGTACAGGAAATGTACATGGCTAATGGGCGTGTGTTTTGGCTGAGGATGATCAGTTACTAAGAAGACCGTCTTCACAAATTTTCAGCTCAAAAGAAGGAGCCTAGGTGGTACTTGCTTTGCAAAGTACCACACTAGACATAAATACGAATGTTGAAGCTAGGCTCAAAATAATGAATGGATTGAGCTGGCATTTGGTGGAGGATGTTTATTTGGGCATAGGAAAGCACTGTAGAAAATGGATACTATTTGGACATGCCAAAGTGGTACTTCCTGCACAAACTGTTGTTCTGAACAGAATAGGAAAATGAATATTTTTGAATTATTTTTGAACTAGGCAAGGAAGGTTTTTTTTACATATTTGACGAATATATGACCCAAAGAATTTATGAGATTTTTTTGGGAATGACAGAAATATAGGTTGCTTCACAACCTAGGACAAAAACTGCCACATGGACATGACACATAGGCAAAACTGATGAGGTGGCGCCTAGTCATAGCAACCCATCACAATTTACAAGGCTATAACCATCTATATTGGTCATTAACAACTAGAAATAAGGCAGAGGACTAGCGTTGTTTGCTTTATAACCATTTCGTGTAAGAAAATTACGACCTTTCTGACCAAAATGGTCGCAATGGTTTAGGGTTTGGAGCCCCCCGAACAGCTTTTGACCAATTGGTCTCAAATGGCCATAGATCTATGACCAATTCTTCCAGGGTCACTGACAGAAGGTCACTAGTTGACATATTTCTTGTAGTGCCTCTTGATCTTCAACAGCTTCACCCGTTGCAGCATCATTGGGCACATCGTCTGGTTCCTCTTGATCTTCACCAGCTCCCCCCGTTGCAGCATCACCGTATTCAGGGGGCACATAGTTGTCATCGTACTCTTCTTCTTCGTCGTCTTCCATCATAACCCCTATTTCTCCGTGCCTCGTCCAAACATTATAGTGTGGCATGAAACCCTTGTAAAGCAGGTGGGAGTGAAGGATTTTCCGGTTAGAGTAAGACATCGTATTCCCACATTTAGTGCATGGACAACACATAAAACCATTCTGCTTGTTTGCCTCAGCCGCATCGAGAAACTCATGCACGCCCTTAATGTACTCGGAGGTGTGTCTGTCACCGTACATCCATTGTCGGTTCATCTGCGTGCATTATATATAATTAAGTGTCCAAATTAATAGAAGTTCATCATCACATTAAAACCAAAGTACATACATAGTTCTCATCTAACAACATATAGCTCTCCAAAGCATCTAATTAATTAAACCATACATTGAAACTATGTAAAACATTTCAATGCGAAAACAAATGCGATCATAATCGCAAACAAGGTAACAATTGATCCAACGGCATAATGATACCAAGCCTCGGCATAAATGACATATTTTCTAATCTTTCTAACCTTCAAGCGCATTGCATCCATCTTGATCTTATGATCATCGACGACATCCGCAACATGCAACTCTAATATCATCTTCTCCTCCTCAATTTTTTTTATTTTTTTCTTCAAGAAATTGTTTTCTTCTTCAACTGAATTTAACCTCTCGACAATAGGGTTGGTTGGAATTTCCGGTTCACATACATCCTAGATAAATAAAATCTATGTCACATTGGTCGGCATAATTTTCATAAACAATAAATGAACCAATAGTTATAAAGATAATATATACCACATCCGAACCATAGACAGGACGAGGGCCGACGGAGGCGGATACCAAAACCATCGCACTATATAAGATGCAATAATAAAAGTAAGAAAATAATAAAAGTATCTATGTAAACATACAAATAAGAATATTTTTCCTTTCAGAAAGAAGATAAGAATAAGAGGCTCACCACGGTGGTGCCAGCGATGAGTTCGGCGCGGGTGATCGACGGCGGTGAAGACGGGGACAGGGCGTGACGGACCGCTAAACCTAGACAAATATTGAGGAAAATGGAGCTTGGAGGTCGAGCTTGGAGAGGAGAAAGCTTAAGTAGTGTGGCTCGGGCATTCTATCGAACACGTTGTGTGCATAGGAGGTGAGCTAGAGCACCACCAAGCCCTCTCCCCCTCGGCCAGAAAAAACAGAGCAGTGTGCTCTGCTCTTACGCGAGGGGGTATATATAGGCACCATCATTGATCCCGGTTGGTGGCATGAACCGGGACTAAAGGGGAGCCTTTGATCCCGGTTCATGCCACCAACCGGGACCAATGGTGGTGGGCCAGGAGCGAGGCCCATTGGTCCCGGTTTGTCCCACCAACCGGGACCAAAGGTCCAGACGAACCGGGACCAATGGCGCACGTGGCCGGGCCGGCCCCCTGGGCTCACGAACCGGGTCCAATGCCCCCATTGGTCCCGGTTCTGGACTGAACCGGGACTAATGGGCTGACCCGGCCTGGACCTTTGCCCCCTTTTCTAATAGTGTGGGTTGAACTGGATTGGAATTCAGACATAGTAGGGAGTGCTTAGATGTACCTGATCCACCTAGATTTTTGCTGGATTTTGGACGTCTGGTAAGTTCTGGTGTCCTTGGTGGTAGATCAAGTCGAGATCTGGTGGTAACTTGAGTCCCCCAAGCATTTCTGCATGATTTTGTGAAGCAATTGCTGGATTCTGGACGCTTGGTAAGTTCTGGTGTCCTCGGTGGTAGATCAAGTCGAGATCCGATGGTAACTTCAGTTTCCTCAAGTGTGTTGCATGTTTTGTGAAGCAATTGCTGGATCAAATCGGGGTTGGGGGGGTAGGGGATGAAGATGAATGGTTGAGTTCGTCGACAGGGAGAGAGAAAGAGG
This sequence comes from Triticum monococcum, assembly GCA_034509565.1. Lineage (NCBI taxonomy): Eukaryota > Viridiplantae > Streptophyta > Magnoliopsida > Poales > Poaceae > Triticum > Triticum monococcum. The sequence goes on along the minus strand of CM067845.1, from coordinate 495,621,217 downwards.
AAGAGGAGGGTCGATGGAGAGTGTTTGTTGCCTTTTCTTGCCGTGGAGGTAAGAAAGTTGAGGATTAGGGGAGGCGGTGACGCGTGATGGTTGTGGGCCAGGGTTACGCGAGGGGCGCTGAGATGGGCCTCACGATTGCCTCCGCTCGACGGCTCGGCCTCGCGCGCTACGTGCACTCGGCCTCATGAAGGTGGGGATCGTTCGGACCTTTTGTATAGGTACGAACGTTTGGTATGTATCACAGTCCAACATTTAAATACATCTGAAAGCAATAGTCATATCAAATAATTTATTTTATTGTTTGAGTGCGCATATCAAATATTTTTTACACACTAGTCCGCACACTCCACACAGCGCGGCCTCTCAGACCCGTCAGATCAACGGGCAAACCGACCCTCAGCCGTCCATTTCCGCAACACCGCAGCAGGACAAGCAGAGAGCATCGGTCCAGTCCGCAACTGGAGGAAAGGAGAGGCGTCGCCACTCGACTCGCCCGAATAACCGGCGAGCGAAGCGCGCGCGAGAGGACGGGCGAACGCATCGAACGAGGCGCCGGAGACGACGGCGGGGGAGGGCGCGCGCCGCGAGGAGGAGGAGGATGAGGATGGAGGCGGGGGCGGGGGCTTACTACGCGGCGGCGCCGCACCAGGGCGCGATGCCGGGGTTCGGCGGGGCGGTGGACGAGCAGCAGGCGGCGGGGGTGGGGATCCTGCTGCAGATATCCATGCTGGTGCTCTCCTTCGTGCTCGGCCACCTCCTCCGCCGCCGCAAGTTCTACTACCTGCCCGAGGCCAGCGCATCCCTCCTCATCGGTACATACCCGTCCATGTCCATCCACCAGCCCTCCATCCCCAGAGGTTCCAGGTCGGAAATGCCGATCGTATCACTGGCAACTAGCTAGGGATTCAGGGATTCTAGTCATGCAACCTCAAGTCTTCGCGGTCGCAGTGGATACGGATTCCCCGTGCGATTTTGATCCCGTGCCTTTAGTTCGGTGGGTGGGTGGGTGAGACGGAGCTGATTGGTTCAGGAATTGGGGTTGTTTAGTGACGAGTGGTGCGCGGTGGTATGACGATTGCGAGGATGTAGGATGAACATTGCGAACCAATCTGTGCGCGCTGTTTTATTTGGACCTTATAGAGTCCATTGAATATGTTGAACAAATTATAAAATGCATGCGCTGTACACGCTGCTGTGTACTGACAGTGTTCAGTTTTACTGCTGCGACTGAGTGTTGGTTCAATTGCTTGTAATTGTTGTGCTCTTTGGGAAAATACCTAGTCATCATGTGTCGGTTTTCTGATTTCTGAGATATAAGATGAATGCTGTGCCATTTGCGTTTATTTTAGTCATGCTTAAAGGATCGGCTACCTTTAGTTGTTGATACTTTCTACTTACCTTATAAACTAGCTAAGTTGGAGTGCTGAACCGCTGCCAAAATGCCATTGTTGCATAATGTGTTTAATTCTACACTCAGTATGATTCATGTTTCAAGCTTTTAGTTTGTTAATATATGTCAAAAAAAAATGTGGCAGTCTAATGTCTTTGCATTCTTATTGGGTGCAACCGTGCAAGGTGATCGGTTCTTTGTTGTAATCCCTTCTGCTTGCTTGTATGGAACGCAATGCGGTTTCGGTTTTCTTCAAGAATGTGTATACGTATATGGTTATATTTTACTCCCTACGATCCCTTTTGGACTTAACGCGGGAACAAAGGGTGTAGGTAAAATACTAATGCTACCTTTAATTATTTCTACAACTTCCTTTCCTCCCAAAAGAATAAATACTAAAGGTATAGGCTCCGATACAATACGTAGGTCCTTTTGGACTTAGCGCGGGAACAGAGGGTGTAGGCAAAATACTAATACTACCCTTAAATTAGTTCCACAATTTTTTTTCTCCCAATAGGGTAAATAGTTAAATACTAGAGGTATAGGCTCAATTAGTCAATTCTTGATGAAATTAACGAAGGGCTAAATAAGAACAACATGAGCAAAAGTGCACTGAGATGTGAGAGTGTAGAAGGACTTACATTTTGATTGAAGCTGAACATGCTAGAGGAATTACATTGTGGGTTAGAAGGAGAATTACAGTTGGTAGTACTAAAACACATGCATTCAGGTAGTTTATTACAAATCTTCACTACCTTACCCTCTCTTTGAGTGCCAGTGTCTTACTCTCTGGACTACGTGCTAGAACTTTTGCTTCAGTTCCTAATTATGCACACATTCATCTATACGCCTATTGCATTCCACTCTTCAACAAGGGCTGAGAAGCAAATGTAACCGTTGATTGGGTCAAATCTAGCTAACGGGCCACATTTAAGGGATTCACGGTCTACCGTGGTGTTTGAGCACAGCCATCCACGTGTTTGTAGGACCTTCGCTCTCAGTGGGGGGAAAAAACTTGGGAGCCAATTGAGAGGCCTTTCGGTTAGGAGCGTCCAAGACCACACTGTCTCCATGCGGGCGCAGAAAAAAAAAGTTTGACACACGACGGCTGTGACCCAAGTAATTTGCCATCCCAACCTTGCCAAGTTGAAAACTTCCTGGATGCAGAGGCTGGCTAGAGAATCACTTCTCTCTTCAATGACTAGTTTTAATTCTGGAGCAAGGTCCATTAACTGTATACGAAACTATGTTACACTAATATAACGTACTCTCAAAGTAAGTATTTATAGAGTAAACCTATGTAACAGCTTTCTGTAGACATTAAGCTTTTTTTTGAATTTTTCATTAAGCTACATTTAAAAATTGAAATTGTAATGCTGAGAAAGTGCAAACTACGTACATGTTACTAGCTAATATACCTAGAGTATCTTGAACCAAAGCAGTGCATTGTTATAATAGTTTCTAGAGGTACATTGAAATATGTGTATTAATTGTATATTATACCTTTGTTGTGTAGTTACTTATACTTTCTTATATCAGGAATGATTGTTGGAGGGTTTGCTAACATATCAAACACTCAGAAAAGTACTAGGTATATTCTTGCATCTCTTTTTCCTTTGTCCCAGTTGAAAGAAATCGCCATGTAAATTATCATAATATTTTTAATTTTGTGCGATCTTTGATGTTTGTTTGATCTTTGATTTTGAAATAATTCAGGAGATGGTTCAATTTTCGGGAGGACTTCTTCCTTCTCTTTTTGCTTCCTCCAATTATATTATATCCTTTAATGTATATACCGATTTTGTTTCTTAATTATTTCTTGGGAAGTTTGGCATGTTTTACTTGACTGCACCTTACTCAGTCAGGGTTCAACTTAGCACCAGTAAGTGTTGAATTGTTGAGGTCCACAGTACCTTAATGTTCCATCAGTTCCAGGCTCACACCTAAACATTTCAAATTTTGTTTCTCGTAGAAACCATTCTTTTCAAACTTCGGTGCCATCATAACTTTCGCAATCCTGGGAACCTTCATTGCTTCCATTGTTACGGGTCTTCTAGTGTAAGAAACCATTTTATGTTGCCACTTTGCATATTCCTTCCAGTTCCCTCTATTAATAAGCATATAATGTTGCAGTTTACCTTTCTTGCAGCTACCTTGCTGGGTTAATATTCATCATCTATAGGTTGCCTCTGGTCGAATGTATGATGTTTGGTGCTCTTGTGTCGGCAACAGATCCTGTAACTGTTTTGTCTATATTTCAGGTTTCTGCTGTCCCTTCATATACTAACATGTGCAAGTTTAATTACTGCTATCTTAAAATAAATGTTTACATATTCTTCATTGAATTATAGGAACTTGGCACCGATGTGAACCTCTATGCTCTTGTTTTTGGAGAATCGGTTCTAAATGATGCTGTATGCGTCATTTTTTCATACTTAAAACATGTTATTTTTTAATGTTTTCTACTGATACTCACATATTGCTTGGTATTCACCTACGTTCTGACAATTAAGGTGGCTATATCCTTGTACAGGTGAGGGTGCTATTCCTAAGATTTTCTTTGTGTGCTTTCTTTCTCAATCTTGTTTTAAAATCCCTATTCGTTCAGGACCATGGCATCAATGAGGACAAGTTCTTCCGGCCAGAATATTTTCCTAGTTATCTTGAGGTTTCTTGAGAACTTTGTTGGTTCTATGTCATCAGGTAATGTAATTCTAGTTCATTAAAACTGCTTATGTGTGGAACATTTCTAGTAGATTATAGTATTCGCTTGCTCGATGGGATTATTTTCTCTTAGTTTTCCTTATGGTTGTATACAAACCTGTATCTATCATTCCACATTTGATATTTCAACTACCTTTTTGTTGTGCAGGCGTTGGAGTTGGGCTTATTTCTGCTCTCATATCCTCTACTTTGCCTTTTGTTCAATTAATAGGAGCCTAATTTTCACTTTGTTAATGCTATTTATGCAAGTATGGTGGTTTCCGTTGGTAACCTGTCTATAACAGCATATAGCTGAAACTGTAGTTTATTATTATAGATATAGCAGTCTAGCATGCCACTCTGCAGGCATCTGCACGGTTTTTCTCTGGTTTCTGAGTGTAACTCGGGGTGATCCAAGATTACCCTCAAATGGCGTGGTTATAGTGAACAAAAAGGGGGGAAATGGTTCGAAATGATACGAAAACCAGAACTTGGATTATGGCGGTTAAGTACAAGTGTATAACTTCCTTAACTGTCGAGAGTAAAGTGTATTTCTGTAGGATCGTCAATTAGAACACTTTGTATTGATATAGCCATGATGATAATTTGTGTGCTTCCAGAAGGGATATGAATTGCACACTGGTAAAACTGTGTTGTTCTCATTTCTGTTGTGTAGACATGCATGTTTGTGCTCCTTAATTCTGTCGAACCTCTTCAAGTATGCAGAACTTGGCGTAGAGAAGTAAGATCTAACACATCTAATTTTTCCAAAACTAGAGTATATCATATGAGCAACTAAATTTCTTGATTTTCATCTACAGCTTACATAATCTGGAGAGCTGCTTGTTTGTGCTTTTCCCTTACTTCTCGTAAGTCGTAAGCCTATCTACTTTGCACTATGTTTCATTTATAGGTTGATATCAGTAACTGTCTTTTGTGTTAGGTACATGTTAGCTGAAGGCCTTGGCCTGTCTGGCATTGTTTCTATTCTCTTTACCGGGATTGTAAGTTTCAGTTTTGAGAACTCTGCCTTGTATTTCTTCTGTACACTGGAAGTTATACTTAGTTACTGAATTTCTAATGGGATTGTAACACCCAAAATTGACCAGTAACCAAGTTTAACTTACTGGGATCATAAACTCTCAGGCAAAGATACTTACATGATGTTAAATTTTTATTTCAGGTGATGAAGAGATACACATTTTATAACTTGTCAGAAGATTCTCAGCGTTTTACTGCTCGTTTTTTCCATTTGCTTTCATCACTAGCAGAAGCATTCATGTAAGTCAGATTCTACTTGCAGCATGTATAACTAGACAAATTTAGTTAATAAGTTGGTTATTCTTCTAAACAGATTCATATACATGGGGTTCGATATTGCAATGGAACGTCAAAGCTGGTCTCATATTGGATTCATATTTTTCTCAATTGTATCCTTTGATTCTGCACCAACTTGTGATTCTTCCACTTAATAAATATGTTGCAATTTTTGTTGTTTCCTTAGTTTATTTCTTTTGTCAACTAATGCAGGTTTTCATATTAGTTGCAAGGTATCATTCGTTGAACTGATCTTTATTGTTTCCTTATTTGATGGGCATGTGATGTGTCAGACTTGGTTGCTGAACGTTTGGAGAATATGTTCCATTTGTCAAACTTGTTTAGTCTGTTAGGCGCCTTACTAGGTTTCTCATGTTTCATCTTGAAGGGCTGCAAATGTCTTCTCTTGTGCATACATATTGAATTTGGCACGACCACCAAATTCCCAAATACCTAGGGAATATCAGCTGGCCCTCTGGTATAGCGGTATGTATTGTCATCAAACATGCTCATCGGATCATCAAATAAATACATTCAAGTTTAAGCTACTAGAACTTGGTGTTTCCTGTTCAGGACTTAGAGGAGCTATGGCTTTTGCCCTTGCTCTTCAGTCAGTTCATGATCTTCCTGACGGGCATGGGGAGACAATTTTCACCGCTACGACATCTATTGTTGTTCTAACTGTAAGTTGCTGCATGTAGTTCTTTTAGTAATTCTCTAAAACAACTTAAATAACTTTCTCACTGCAACATCCCAGGTACTTCTGATCGGAGGTTCAACTGGAACAATGCTCGAAGCCCTACAAGTAGTCGGGGATAGTAACCGTTATCGGCACCCGTACGAGGCAAGTGCTTTTGCAGTGTTGAATAGCAATGCATATATACGTTTATATCTAAAATACAATGGTAGGAACTGGCGTAGAGGGTCTTGTAGGTGGACAGGCCACCTGCCCGGTTTCGAAGCCTGTCTGCCCCATTTTAGGGGTGAAAAGGGGCAGTTGGATGTTGGATGCTGAGTGCCTCATATGTTATTCAAATGTGCTGGATTTAATGTCCCTATTTTAAAAAACAATCATTATGTTTCTCCATATATATGGCAATTTAGTTCCTTGAAGAATGTTCACAACCTTAGAGTCAAATGGTGCTAAAAGGAAAAATATAAAATGTATGCTCCCTATTAGGTCAGTGCATACCCTGCTTTTTGTTCACTGTTTGACTTCATTCGTCCTTGTACATTTCACTGCTCAAGTAAAAAGCCATAGTATTACCGGCGGTTTATAATCATTATTTTTTGAGAAAATACTGGTTAATTATGTTTATGAACAGCTCACTTGCTGAATGCAGGAGAATTTTGAGGGAAGCAGTGAGGAAGGGACACCTAGTAAGAGCAAATTCCAATTGAAACTCAGAGATCTCCGGAGAAGGTGCACTACTTAACACCTGCCCTAGAAACTATGCTGCTTGTTCGACTTGAATTCTTCTTCAAGGAGTTCCGTTTTATAAGAATTGTGTATTTGTGTCGATAGCATTCTCTATTGTTTCTTGCTGCAGCAAGGGAGCAGGAGCTTTCTGATCAGGTTATTTTTGTCTTGCAGCACTTCCTCTTTTGCTTTATTGGACAGGAATTATCTCACTCCCATTTTTACCTCTCAACACGAGGACGATGATGATGATGACGACAACGACGATGATTCTTGTAAGAACATATCCTAAGTTTCCATTCCTTACTGTATATAGGGAAAACATCAAGTGAATAGTGAGCCAAAATTTGAATTGCGTAATATTGGGTCATAGAAGTTTCTAAAAAAATGTGCGAATAATTTGTAGTATTATGGAAGGTTTTCTTCTACATCCATGCAGTTTAAGGAGCAAATTCATTATCATCCGCAAGACATGAAAATGTAAAATGCACGGTATTGATATTGGATTGTATTATTCATTGTTCAGTACGTTTCTTTGTCTTTTTCATATTGTAAATGATATTCCCTCCGTCCCATAATATAAGAGTGTTTTTGACACTCGCTCTTATATTATGAGATGGAGGGGGTAGGTATTAACTTTGATCTTGGCATCGTTATATAACATTCCCGCCCTTCCCTAGTATCTACAGATTATTTGAGTTTTTCTTTAACCATTTACATGAGATTTTCACATGATCCGCGACATATATTTAATACTCCTAGTAATACTGCACCGAATGAGTTATAGTCAGCTCAAAGCAAAGATGCTTTCCCTCCCGCAGAGGCAAAGCATGACAACTGGCTCACATTATCTTAATTCCTTGCGCATATTAAGGTTATGCTCTTTATAACTCGAGTATTCCTTGCTGATTGACTATTGTTCTGGATGAACAGCAGGTGAAGTGTTGGGGATACCCAGGCCCAGCGCCTAGATGTTGGGAAGGCTATAGCTAACGACTGCAAGCACGAAGTGACTAGTTTTCAGCGGATTTATCAAAGTTGGTGTCAGGCTGCCAGATAGTTCAGTGTATAGGGACATTAGGATAGTTCAGCATGTGTGGTAGGAAAGAGTATCGTCACACGCGGAAATTTAATTACTAGGTATCCTGCTTCCTTTTGTGAGGACTGAGGAGGCTTGAAATTTTTATTTTTCCTGCACGTAGCATTTTTGCCTTCTTCATTTAACAGCGCCAGTTGTTGGGTTCACCGGAGTCTCATCTCGCTGTTTGAATTGAGAGAAACTCTTGTGTTGAGAGAGAAACGGTTGTACGAAGCAGAAGGAACGTTGCCATCTTTCAGTTAATACTTGTCAGTACTGCTGATGCTGGTTCGTACTGAAGATGATTCGTACTGTAGCGGAAGAGGTGGCATCAATGCCCTTGATCTACACTCTCCGAACTGTATATAAACCCGTTAGATTGCGGTGCTTACGGCTGAGCCTAGCTCAGTTCTACTAGTCATGTGTGTCCTTGTTGGGTCAGGCCGCTGGCGGTTGACATGAACTTTTTGCCGGCAATGGGGGCTCTAGGTGATGCTTCGTTCACAAGTAATAAGCGAGTCTGAAAAAAAATAGAAGACTCACGTGTTGCAGAATTTGCTTTATGTCCAACGACGGAGAGGGGAGATACGGTTACACAAGATGCCAAAAAATTTACTCGTGCAAGGTTCTTTCCCTTGCATAGTAGGATCCACAAAGCGAGTTAGTTACCGTTGCATTAGTATACTCTAATGTGCTCTTTCTCAGCTGAGTTTAGAATATGCTTAGGGCATCTCCAACACTCAAACCGTCTGCATCCATCCGGATCACAGTTTTCCCGCAAGCCTTCCACTTCGCCTCTGATTCTCCCTTGCTTTGCGTCCGCACCCTCCTCATCCGACATTGCTGTTGTACCTCCCCGACCGCCGCCCATGCATCGTGGGACGTCCGCAACCCCCCACCAACGTGCCTGCCATCCTTGGATTATGCCGCCGTCCACCCAGGATCCCTCCGCAGCCAGGTAGCATCCGCCCCCTGCCGACGATTTCCATGGCTGACACCACGCTAGACAGGTGTTCGATCAAATGTCATTATGCTTTTTTGTTGCCCTCCCTTCGAATGGCTCGTCGACATCATTATCGTCATCGTCTTCCTCCTCTTCGTCGTTGTCGTCATCGTTGCTCTCCTCCTCCTCATGGGGCGCAACAATCTTTGCCTTCTTGGGGGGAGTGTGGCGATTCACCGAGGCCTTCTTTGGCTTTGGTCCCAGCAACTTGGCCATCACCGGGTCCAAGACATGCTTGGGGTGTGGCGGCTCCAACATGAAAGCCGCGAAGCCTGTGAATTCTTGCGAAATCCCAAAGAAGCAGAAACTTGCTAGGCTTTCTTTTTCTAGGGACCGAGGAGGCACGGAATTTTGTTCTTCCAGTTGAGAATATGCAAGTACGTACGAGTAGCATTTTGCCTTCCTATGTAACAGCACCAGTTGTGGGTTCATCGGAGTTTTGACAAAAACTTGTCTGTCTGCGTTAAGAGAAGCTCTTCTCTTCTTCTGATGCGTGAAGGTTTGAGGCGTCGGCCGCTGCATTTTCTGTGGCTGTTTTCTGTCTGCGTTGAGAGAAACTCTTCTGTCTTCGTACCGTATGGTTGTAGGAAGCAGAACGAACGTTGCCATCTTTTAGTTAATACTCGTCAGTACTGCTGATGTTGGCTCGTACTGAAGATGTTGATTCGTACTGTGGCAGAAGAGGTGGCATCATTGCTCTTGATCTATACTCTCTCAACTGTAAACGGTTCGGCTGCGATGTTGACGTCTGAGTTTATTTCAGCTCTGCTATCTAGTACTTCGTCCGTTTCAAAATAGATGACTCAATTTTTTTTTACTAAAAATTAATATAAAGTTGAGTCATCTTATTTTGGAATGGAGGAAGTACTAGTCTTGTGTGTCCCTGTTGGTCACGCCGCTTGCTGCTTGCTCCCGCTGGCGGTTGACACGAACCTTTTGCCGGCAATGAGGATCTGGGTGATGCTTCGTTCACAAGTAAGCGAGTCTGAAAAAAAATAGAAGACTTACGTGTTGCAGAATTTGCTTTTATGTCAAAAAGTAGCCAATGACGGAGGAGGGAAGATACGGTCACACAAGATGCCAAATCTTTTACTACTGGAAGGTTCTTTCTTGCATGATCCACAAAGCGAGTTAGTTACCGTTGCATTAATATGCTACTTCCTTCGTTTTAAAATAGATGATCCAACTTTATACTATCTATTTTGGAACAGAGGGAGTATTTTTGAGCTGAAGTCTAGAATATGCTTAGGGTATCTCCAACCTTTAAATCGCATGCATCCGTCTCGATTGAGCTATCCGGACATATTTTGTCATCCAACGTATTACCCATCAGTCCGCGGATGGTCCGGACGTCGATTTTCCCGCAAACCTTCCACTTCTTCCTTGCTTTGCTTTTGCATCCTCCTCGTCCAACGCTGTTGTTGTACCCTCCAACCATTGCCCAGGCATCGTAGGACGTCCGCAACCCCCACCAACGTGCCTGCCATCCTTGGACTATGCCGCCGTCCATCCAGGATCCCTTCACAACCACGTACCATCCTGTAAGTGCATCTAGTGCCACCCCTAGTTGGTTTTGAAGTATTGACGACAAACCTAGTTGAGGGACTAATGTGTTTGTGAGAATTGCAGGATAACACAGGTAGAAGTCCCTCATTGATTCGGTTTAGCTACCAGAGATGACCCCTAAAAAAATGTACGAAGACATTAAAGACAATGGTGGTTTATGAAGACATTCATGTCGAAGACAATGACATGTGAAGACTCCCCATGAAGCTTATGGAACTCGAAGACTTAGATCCTTCGTAGTTTTACTTCATTCATGTTGTGTCATAGGAACCACCGCACTGTTAAGTGGGGTCCAAGAGAACCAGTCAGGATGACTGAAGTGATGCCTAATTCAAATCCTATGTCTTCGAGTGAAGACAATGAGAGAAAATCTTGTCCAGAGTCAGACAAGTCAGCTTTACTTGTAGCCCAAGTAAAGTTGCCGTGTGAGTTCGAAATCCGACCGTTGGTACACGTGTCAGTTCCTTAGTGACCCAGGGTCATTTCGGACAAATCAGGTCGGGTTGCCAAGTGGTTATAAATAGTCCACCCCTACAACCATAAACGGTTGGCTGCTCAGATTTCAGTGCACGGCTTTTGTCGTTTGAGAGGAACCCACCTCGAAGCTTTTGAGAGAAAATCCCTAGCGAGGAGAAAAGCCCTAACCACCCAAAGCCAGAGTAATTGGGCATCACTTAAGTCTTCTTGTCTGAGTGATCTGAAGACTTATTACACTTGAGGACTGTGCATCCTCCAGCCGGTTAGGCGTCGCGTTCTGAGCATCCAAGAGAAATTGTGGATTGCCGGTGAACGAAGTCTGTGAAGGTTTGGGAGTCTACCTTGAAGACTTACCAGAGTGATTGGGCGAGGTCTGGGTGACCTTAGCTCAAGGAGAAAACGGTGAGGACTGGGTGTCCTGAGCTGCGTGTTCAGGACTGGGTGTCCGAGACTGTGTGTCCTTTGGTTTAAATACCTAGCCGCTCCAACCAGACGTACAGTTGTCACAGCAACTGGAACTGGTCCAACAAATCATTGTCTTCAGCGTGTCACTGGTTTCATCTTCACCTCCCTTTACTTACCAGTACACATTGTGAAGCCATTGCATGCTTGCTTTATCTTCTGTCTTCACAACTTGACTGTATGATTTGTTTGGCTTCATAACTTCTTCCTACCTGATCCTCATTACACTGAAGCTGTTTGTCACTGTGCTTTCACTATATTGTATACTTGACTATGGCTTGCCTTGTTTAATCTAACTTCCGCTGCATAGTGATAGGCTTGTCCACTCTGTTTGTCTTCATAACTTACACGTTTTGAAGACTTTCATAAAAATCGCCTATTCACCCCCCCTCTAGTCGATATAACGCACTTTCAATTGGTATCAGAGCAAGGTGCTCCCTTGTTCTGTGTGATTCGGTTTAACCACCTGGAGTTTTAGCTATGTCGACTGCAAGGATAATTAAAGTCTCCGCTGCGTGCCCCGTCTTCGATGGAACTGAATATCCCTACTGGAAGAATAAGATGCGCATGCATCTTGAAGCCATTGACGTCGACCTATGGTATGTCGTCGAAAACGGCGTTCCCAAGGCTGGAGAAGGTGTCACTGCTGCTGATGTCAAGAAGTTCACTCAACTGGACTCTACTGTCAAGAATATTATCTGTGGTCATCTGACCAAGGGACAGTACGGCCGTGTGAGTGCCTTGAAGACATCCAAGCTGGTCTGGGACTGGCTCTCCAAAGTCAATGAAGGCATCTAAAAGTGCGTTATATCGACTAGAGGGGGGGTGAATAGGCGATTTTTATGAAAGTCTTCAAAACGTGGAAGTTATGAAGACAAACAGAGTGAACAAGCCTATCACTATGCAGCGGAAGGTGGATTACACAACGCAAGCCATAGTCAAATATACAATACAGTGAAAGCACAGAGACAAATAGCTTCAGTGTAATGAGGATCAGGTTGGAAGAAGTTATGAAGCCAAACAGATCATATAGTCAGGTTGTGAAGACAGAAGATAAAGCAAGCATGCAATAGCTTCACAATGTGTACTGGTAAGTAAAGGGAGGTGAAGATGAAACCAGTGACACGTTGAAGACAATGATATGTTGGACCAGTTCCAGTTGCTGTGACAACTGTACGTCTGGTTGGAGCGGCTAGGTATTTAAACCAAAGGACACACAGTCCCGGACACCCAGTCCTGAACACGCAGCTCAGGACACCCAGTCCTCACCATTTTCTCCTTGAGCTAAGGTCACACAGACCCCGCCCAATCACTCTGGTAAGTCTTCAAGGTAGACTCCCAAACCTTCACAGACTTCGTTCACCGGCAATCCACAATTCCTCTTGGATGCTCAGAACGCGACGCCTAACCGTCTGGAGGATGCACAGTCCTCAAGTGTAATAAGTCTTCAGATCACTCAGACAAGAAGACTCAAGTGATGCCCAATTACTCTGGCTCTGGGTGGTTAGGGCTTTTCTCCTCACTAAGGATTTTCTCTCAAAGGCTTCGAGGTGGGTTGCTCTCAAACGACAAAAGTCGTGCACTGAAATCTGAGCAGCCAACCGTTTATGGTTGTAGAGGTGGACTATTTATAGCCGCTTGGCAACCCTGACCTGATTTGTCCGAAATGACCCTGGGTCACTAAGGAACTGACACGTGTACTAACTGTCGGATTTTGAACTCTCGCGGCAACTTTACTTGGGCTGCAAGTAAAGCTGACTTGTCTGACTCTGAACAAGATTTTCTCTCATTGTCTTCACTCGAAGACATAGGATTTGAATTAGGCATCACTTCAGTCATCCTGACTGGTTCTCTTGGACCCCACTTAACAGTACGGTGGTTCCTATGACACAACATGAATAAAGTAAAACTACGAAGGATCTAAGTCTTCGAGTTCCAAAGGCTTCATGGGGAGTCTTCGTATGTCATTGTCTTCATGAACCACCATTGTCTTCAATGTCTTCGTACATTTTTGGGGGTCATCTCTGGTAGCTAAACCGAATCAATGAGGGACTTCTACCTGTGTTATCCTGCAATTCTCACAAACACATTAGTCCCTCAACTAGGTTTGTCGTCAATACTCCAAAACCAACTAGGGGTGGCACTAGATGCACTTACAATCTCCCCCTTTTTGGTGATTGATGACAAACTAGTTGAAGTTTTCAACGGGGAATATAATTTGTGAAATTGTAAAGGAATTGTCTTCATAAGCTGCAAGGGCTCCCCCTGAAGATGTGCATATAAGTGATTTGCTTCTGGAATGCAAATGCACATAGCAGGTTGTATTTGTGGGAATCCACTTCAACTTATGATGACAATCCATCATGCACGTAAAGATATATGAAGATAATGATATGCATAATGAAAAGTGGACGTCTGCAAAATGATAAGAGTGCGGAAATTATCGTCGTACATGCGGAATTTATCTTCGCAAAAACACAGTGGCAAACATAGTAGCAGACGACCATCAAGTTTAAGTGTTACAACTCAAAGAACCAAATGTAGCAAAACGAGAGTTGTAAGCACGAAGCAAAATGCAAAATATAAAGCACCCGCCCATATTATTGACCCGCTTGAAGACTATAAACATCATATGCTTCTCCCCCTTTTGTCAGTGATGACCAAAAAGGTTTGAAGACATAGAGTTTTCTATGCGTTCCCAGGCGCAGCAGGGTCGGTGGAGGCATTTGGTGGAGCTGGCGAGCTTGGTGCAGTGACGACGCGCGCCGAAGAAGGTGGTGGTGATGTAGCGTCGTCTTCTTCCTCAATGATTTTTCCCGTCACTGTGGCAGCAGAGGAAGAGAACTCGGATTCTTCAAGAGACGGAGTCCCACGCAACACAGCTCTTCTGGGGGTGTGGAGTCAAACTTGAATCTCTCTTTGAAGCCATCCTCTTGCAGTTCGGCTTCAGTGCACATCATTGTGAGGCCTTTCCAAGTGCGGCGACAGGTTTCATGTGTGACGAAGGCGTTCTTGGTGGCCAGATTCCTGATGCGATTGACGTCTTGCATGATACTGCGCAGCTGCCTTTTGAGCCAGTCGTGATGCCTATCTTGCTTTTGATGCAGAGCCACAAGAAGTTCGCGATCAGTGAGTGTACGAGCGCGTTTCTTGGGTCTCTGTGCAGCTTCGCTGTCAGTGGCTTCAGTGGATGCAGGGGCACGTGTGGTGCCAGCCATTGGATAGACTCTGGAAATGGCTTCAACACCTTCATCATGTTGAGTGAAGCTTTGGTGTTCTGCATTCTGAAGACTTAGTGGCTGTTTGGCAGGCTCAGGATAAATAGCTTCAGCAGAGGTGTCCACATCAGGTAAGAAGATTCTGTGGTTGCGGGCTGAGGGTTGATAGGATATGGCAGAGTGGAGCTTGATGAGCCTCATAACCCATGGAGCATAAATCTTCAGACCAAAGATATCTGAGCCAGACGCAGCAAGTTGACGTATGAAGAGATCCTGGGCATTGAAGCATTTGCCGTGCAGGATGCAGAAGATGAGAGTCTTCATGGCACCTTCAACCTTGGCATATCGAGAGTGCCCCTTAATGGGCCATAGAGTCCGCCTGATGATGTGATAGATAGTTCTAGGCAGGTACTCTAAGTCTTCAACGAAGAACTCCATCGGATAAGGTGCGTCAGAAGGCAATGGCTTCATCATTGAGAGCATCTGACTCATGTTTGGCTCAGGTCGCTGAAATATGCTCTCAACAGCTTCAGCATGGAGTTGACAGCCTTCTTCGAAGAGTTCGCCTGGAGAGGGTAGGCCGGTGAGCTCAATGATATCAAATGCATTGGCTTCATGATGGACGTTGCCAGTCATCCACTCCAGGACCCAAGTCTTCGGATCTCTGTTGTAGCCCTTGATGTGCAATGTGGCATAGAACTGGAGCAGAAGCTCTTCGTTCCAGTGCTCTTCATCCGTGACAAACGGTAGCAGGCCAACTTGCTTGAAGCAGTCCAGGGCTTCTTCTAGACCAGGCAGACCAGCAAAAGCTTCAACTTCAAGGCGCTGATGTGGAAAGATACGGCTCTGGTTGTAGAGGACGCAGGAGTAGTAGCTGCGCTGTGGGTAGCTCCAGAACCTATCTGACACAATCTTTTCCCTTGAGTAAGGGTTCTTGGAGCGGTTGAAGAAGGTGTTATCTGCCCTGAAGCTATTGACATTGAAGGAGCCAGGAGCAGTGGCTGGACCTGGGAACCTTGGCAGTCGTGGGATTGGCTTCTGTACCTGGGGCCTGTGCGCAACATGATAGTTGAACTGTGGTCCAGCAGCAGACACAGGCACAGAAGGGTCAGAGGCAGTAGCTTCAGTATCTCTTGAAGCTGTTGGTTGGTCGGGCTCCACAAATGCTTCAGTATTATGTGTGGCAGCCGCAGTGGTGTCAGCCTCCTTGAGAACTTCTTCTTGCTGGTGTGGGGAGATGGAGCTTGAGGTTCTTCATGCTCTTCTGCATGTTCTTCGGCTGATGCAGCCGGAATGTCGTCAGCAGTCTAAGCCCTTGGCCCTTTGCGAAGCCTACGGAATGCAGGCGACGCCGGTGGAGTTGCAGTGGGCTGGGGCTCATCCTCTTCCTCCTGCGGGCGATCTGCCCACGATGCATCTTGGGTGATTGGCGTCAAGGGACGACCAATGCTGATCATTTCGCTCGTTTCGAGCTGAGGAAGGACTGCATCACCTTGCACATTGTCTTGGAGACCAATGTCTTCAGCAGCGTTGGGGTCGGCTGCTGGAATGTCTTCAGCATGCGGAGCCTTTGTGAGAGCAGGCTCATGCACGGTTATCTGACGATCTTCATGAGGAAAGCAAACGGAAAGGGGTTCGACTATCAAGGGCTTTGTGGGAGCAGCCCGAGACTTCTTGGTCTTGCGCTTCTTGATGGTGGGGTCTGAAGGAGAGGCTTTAGGGTGTTTCCTCTTCCTTGCTTTAGCTTCGGCTATCCTTGTCTTCTTAAGCTCTGAAGCGGTTGAGCGCTGCTTTGGCTTCGAGCTAGGCTTGGCGGTGGGGAAGACAATCGGAACAGCTTCTTGTTGTGGGGCCTCTTCTTCAGCCACAGTGGGCTTCTTCTTTTTCTTGGCGGCCATCCTGGGGTCGATGCTGGGACGCCCAAGTGCCTTTCGGTTCTCGGCCTCATTGTAGGCCTGCACACAGAGATCAGCCAAATTCTTCATGCGCTCGCGTGAACCCTGAGCCTCTGCACGTTTCTGCATAAAGTTTTCCTTCAACTCGTGCAGCATGACTTTGAAGTCTTTGAATTCTTGGACGCTAAGCGTGGCCATGTTCTGCTTGAACTGAGCCTTTTCAAAATCTATTTTCTGCTTCAGTTCCACTATGCGCTGGGCAATTGCGAGTTCTGAAGCAATAGCTCCTTGGAAGGCTACGCTAAGGCCAATGGGCAGCTGCAGATCATCAAAGCTGATGTTGGGTGTGTCAAACCACTCATCTATGAAGTTGTGGATGATTGTTGCATCGAACAGAGGCAGATTGTTGAAGATTTCAGCCTCCTCCTTGCTCTTGATTAGCTGCTCAAGAGTGTCATCGGCAAGATCGTCGTCACTAGACAGATCAATGGCCTCGCAGCGAAGAACGGCAGTGGCAGTGAGCTCTTTGCTAGTGTGTGGCTGTTGTGTCTTGGCTTCTTGAGGCTTGGAGACTCGTGATAAGTCTTCAGACTGCACACTTGCTTCAGGAGGTGCAGTGGCCAATGGCTTCGCTCTGGAGATCTTGGGAGAAGCAGCTGGCTTGGAAGCTTTTGGCTTCTTCTTCATCTGCTTCGGCTCCGGGGCAGCAGGAGCATCATCAGACTCAGTGTCTGCTGGAGGGTCGTTCACGGCAGTCCCTTGGACTATAATGCGAGTGATGAGGCCTTCAAGATTGGCAAACGGCCCGATGACATTGGGATTTGCGTCGCGTGTGCCATCTGCCCTTGGTTTGGAGGGACCAGGGTTGAAGTCCAACCCAAACTCCTTCTTGTTTTGCTTCGCAGAGTTCTAGGCAAATTGGAAGTTGCGCTTGAACAGAGTGTAATCGCGACACCAGAGAAGGGATGATGGATGTGCGTCAGCTGGCTGTTGTCCCCTGACCATGCATGGAAAGAAGCCTTGCGCAATGGCTTCGTCTCTGGTTCGGGGTACGAGATTTTTGTACAAGACATCTCCCCATGGCCTCGTGAGGGCGTATTTCTCTGCATATTCCTTGGTGACGAAGCGGTAATGGAACCACTGCTCTGCCCAATATCTTCGAATCCATTGGATTCGTGTCTTGCGCTGACCATAGCTTTCTTCAGGATCTGTTTGGTACATTTCTGCCAAATCTTCAGGCAGATCTTTAGATGTGTCACCACGTCTCTGTCTGCCTCCCTTCCTTGATTGTTTTTCGGTTGCCATGAAGCTTAACTTGGAAGGCTTCAAGAGATTCAAAGGCTTCAAAGGATTCAAAGGCTTCAAAGGCTTCCTTTTGCTTGACCAACAGGAACTTGCTTCGGGTGAATTGATGTGACGCTGTAGGAACTCTGCAAATGAATGCAGACTATGAGAACCAAAAGATTCTCCCACGGACATGTACCTGTGACAGCATTAAGGTGCGAGGGAAGGAGAAGAGGTCATATGCATTCTCAGAAGATTTTGAAGATAAATCAGTTTAGAAGATATTGACCTCATCATGCGAAGACATTCACTTTATAGAAAAGAAGTTGGTTCCAGATTTGTACGAACTCATAGATTAGTACAAGTGAGGAATCTAACTACTTTATGAAGAATAAGTGAATATACAAGGCAAGTTATGCGATACAGATGAGAGGGATGAAACTTGTGTGAATGGAAACCTCTTTTGGCAGAAAGTGATGGAGCCATAGGATCAAAAGAGGCTGTAAAAGGACTTGTTATTTACCGGACTTGGAACTGCTAGACGAGGTGAGAGTTGAGGCCGAGCAGTTCGATCCTCCGTGCCCTAACTTGGCGACGGAAGACACCTAGGGCGACGGCGGAGAGACTGATGTCCGCTGTCGGCGTGAAAACGGCGTCGGAGAGGTCGCGGCAGTGAAGCACTTCGTCGCCGGCGTCGTTGAGAGTTGGCGGTGGCGCTAGGGTTTGTGCGAGGGAGGAAGAAGAGATGATGACCACAGTGAAACGTGTATTTATAGGGATATGGGCGGCACTGCGCTATTACTCAGGTGCCCCCGGCGATTCGCATCTGATCAGTACGTGGCCAGCATGCGGAATTGTGGGGGCAGTTTCACCCCACGCACGCCTGGTTTGTCGGGAGTTGTTCCTACTTCTCCGGAATTCTAGTTGATGGAAAAACATTGAAAGCTGTTTTAAAGTTTGTCTCTGTGTCTTCTTCTGACAAGGATGCAGTGAAGACATTCGACAGTTTCGATAGAGTGCATATGACTTGGAGAGATAGAGTTTGAGTTAGGAAGCATGGAGAGGTTAGGGTCCGATCACATTCACTTAGTTCAAAAGATTCAAACAAGAAGACATAGCTATAAGTGAATGCTGTAGAGGACAGAACACCAGTACATATATACTCAACATAGTGAAGACAATCATGAAGACATGTTGAGATTGAAGCCAAACCAAATGTGAAGACATAACAAATGTAATGCCATGAGTGAAACACTTCAAGCAGAAATTTTTTGGTGGTGGCGCTACCCACCGTATAGGAAGTATTGGACCCAGACACGGTGCACAATTATCGTGGCGCTCCGAGGTCAAATTCCACGTTAATGTATTCACACTTAGAATGTATGTCTTCATTGATTGAAGATATACGTTACTTTGTGTGTTGCACATCTAAGTCATCATCATGCATAAGTGTTAGGATGTGTGCCTGATCACAGGACATTTGAGGATTCCAAGATATTTAGCTCACACCGTAACTTGCAAAATCTCTTCTCATCCAAGGGCTTGGTGAAGATATCTGCCAATTACTCTTCAGTGTTGACGTGTATGATATCAATGTCTTCCTTTGCAACATGATCTCTAAGAAAATGATGACGAATTTCAATGTGCTTTGTCTTCGAGTGCTGAACTGGGTTGTTGGCGATCTTGATGGTGCTTTCGTTGTCGCAGTAAAGTGGCACTTGCTTCAGATGAATGCCATAATCCTTGAGGGTTTGCTTCATCCATAGAAGCTGAGCGCAGCAGGATCCAGCAGCAATGTATTCAGATTCAGCAGTGGAGAGAGATACACGGTTCTGCTTCTTTGAAGACCAACAGACAAGTGATCGGCCCAGAAAGTGACATGTGCCTGATGTGGATTTCCGATCAACCTTGTCACTAGCGTAATCAGCGTCCAAAAATCCAACCAGATCAAACTCTGAGCCCTTTGGATACCATAACCCTAGAGTTGGTGTGTGAGCCAAATATCGAAGAATTCGCTTCACAGCTAAGTGATGCGACTCCTTTGGTGCCGCTTGAAACCGAGCACACATGCAAACACTAAGCATAATATTTGGCCTAGATGCACATAAATAAAGCAAAGAACCAATCATGGAGCGGTATACCTTTTGATCGAACTCTTTACCATTGTCGTCAGGACCCAGATGATGTTTGGCTGGCATTGGTGTTGTGAAGCCTTTGCAGTCTTGCATACCAAACTTCTTCAGGCAGTCTTTGAGATATTTCTCTTGAGATATGAAGATGACATTGCGTTGTTGCCGTATCTGAAGACCGAGGAAGAATTTCAGCTCCCCCATCATAGACATCTGATATTGCTCTTGCATCATATATCCGAACTCCTCACTGTACTTCTGATTGGTGCAGCCGAAGATAATGTCATCCACGTATATTTGGCACACAAACAGTTCACCATCATATGTCTTTGTGAAGAGAGTGGGATCCAGGGAACCAGGTATGAAGCCTTTGCTCTTCAAGAAGTATTTGAGCGTATCATACCAGGCCCGAGGGGCTTGTTTGAGGCCATATAGTGCCTTTTTGAGCTTGTACACCATGTCAGGATGTTTTGGATCTTCAAACCCAGGTGGTTGTGCAACATACACTTCTTCTTCAATTTTGCCATTGAGGAAGGCACTTTTTACATCCATTTGATACAGGATTATGTTGTGATGATTTGCATAGGCCAGCAGTATACGGATGGCTTCAAGTCTGGCAACAGGAGAAAATGTTTCATCAAAGTCAATGCCTTCCACTTGAGTATATCCTTGAGCAACGAGACGAGCCTTGTTTCTGACGACTTGGCCATGCTCATCTTGCTTGTTGCGGTATATCCATTTGGTGCCTATTATGTTATGCTTCCGTGGATCAAGACGCTTAACCAACTCCCATACATTGTTCAGCTCAAATTGTTGAAGCTCTTCTTGCATAGCTTGAATCCATTCAGGTTCCATAAAGGCTTCATCAATTTTCTTGGGTTCAGTGATTGAAACGAATGCGAAGTGTCCGCAGAAGTTTGCCAGTTGAGTTGCCCTTGAACGAGTCAGTGGACCAGGTGCATTGATGCTATCAATTATCCTGTCAATCTGCACTTCATTGGCAACACGAGGATGTAGGGGTCGAAGACTTTGCTCTTGCTGATCTACGTTGTCATGGGGAGGAATGTCTTCAGGCTGAGCATTGTCTTCATGTGGATCAGGTGCTGAGATGATAAGTTCTTCTTCAGGACGGGCTTCAGTAGGTATAATCTCTCCAGTTCCCATTAGCTTGATTGATTCACTAGCTGGAACTTCATCTAGCACATCTGGTAGTTGCTCTCTTTGTGACCCATTGGTCTCATCAAACCGCACATCCACTATTTCAACCACTTTGTAGTGAAAGAGATTGAAGACTCTGTAGGAGTGTGAATCCTTTCCATATCCAAGCATGAAGCCCTCATGTGCTTTTGGAGCAAATTTTGAGGTGTGGTGAGGGTCCTTGATCCAGCATCTTGATCCAAATACTCTGAAGTAACTTACATTTGGCTTCTTGCCAGTCAGAAGTTCATAAGATGTCTTGTTCAGCAGCTTGTGAAGATATACACGGTTGATAGTATGGCATGCAGTGTCAATGGCTTCAGTCCAGAATTTTCTTGGTGTCTTGTACTCATCTAACATTGTTCTGGCCATCTCAATGAGTGTTCTGTTCTTGCGTTCGACGATGCCATTCTGTTGTGGCGTGTATGGAGCTGAGAATTCATGAGTGATGCCCAATGTATCAAGATATGTGTCAAGGCCGGTGTTCTTGAATTCTGTGCCATTGTCACTTCTGATGTGCTTTATCTTGGCGCCATAATTGTTCATTGCCCGATTTGCGAAGCGTCTGAAGACATCCTGCACTTCAGTCTTGTAAAGGATTATGTGCACCCAAGTATATCTAGAGTAATCATCAATAATGACGAAGCCATAGAGGCAAGCAGTAGTGGAGAAAGTTGAGTAGTGGGTAGGACCGAAGAGATCCATGTGAAGCAGTTCGAAGGGTTGAGTAGTGGTCATGATTGTCTTCGAAGGATGTTTTGCCCTTGTCATCTTCCCAGCTTCACAGGCACCGCATAAGTGATCTTTCTTGAACTTGACGCCCTCGATGCCTATGACATGCTTCTTCTTCGCAAGGGTGTGGAGGTTCCTCATGCCAGCATGCCCAAGTCTTCGATGCCAAAGCCAGCATTCTGAAGCCTTTGCGAGAAGACAAACTGCAAGCTGTGGCCCTGCTGAGAAATCTACCACGTACAAATCATCTTTTAGATACCCTTCAAACACTAGAGACTTGTCAGATTCCATTAGTACCAGACAATGATATTTTCCAAAGATTACAATCATGTTTAAATCGCAAAGCATTGAGACAGACATTAAGTTGAAGCCAAGGGATTCAACAAACATGAATTTATCCATGTGTTGATCCTTTGAGATTGCAACTCTACCTAGACCCAGTACCTTACTTTTACCAGTGTCAGCGAATGTGATGTGGCTCTTGTCAGATGGACGTAAGGTTGAGTCCATAAAGAGACTTCTTTTGCCAGTCATGTGATTTGTACACCCGCTGTCAATAACCCATTCTGAAGACTCTGAAGTCACTGGTGTCGTACCCTACAGTGCAGTTAGGGGGATAGGCTTCACGAAGAGTGTTGTGAAGCAAAAACATTTGACGAACCAGTGGATTATGAAAACTGAGATCCAGGTTAGGACAAGCAGGGAGAGTAGCATGCGATTCAGGTATGAAATACATAGTGATGCCATTCGGGCATTTGATCTTGCGCCCCACAAGTTTTTTAAGGTCCCCAGCAATAGCATCAGAAGATTTTGGTTTTGTGCTGGAGACCTTTCCCTGCAAAAGAGAGTTAAGCTTTCTTAACCACCCACATCTTCAAGGGTGGCTTAGAAGCAATAAGTCTAAGTGCAGCATCTGAGAATTTTGGCTTTGGAGCCCTAGCAAACAGTCTAGCAGGTGGGCAATAGTACTCATAAGAATAGGCAGAATAGTTTTTGGTCATATGAGAATGACGGTTTGAAGAACCGCTCTCATAAGCCTGAGCATGGTTTCCCTGCAAAACATTTGTGTTAGTGCGACT
Source organism: Triticum monococcum (assembly GCA_034509565.1). Taxonomy (NCBI): domain Eukaryota; kingdom Viridiplantae; phylum Streptophyta; class Magnoliopsida; order Poales; family Poaceae; genus Triticum; species Triticum monococcum. Next base: position 495,598,267 of record CM067845.1, on the reverse strand, counting down.
CAGATGAGTCCTCTGCCTGTATGAAGCCTTTGGACCATATGAAGCCTTTGGTCTGAGGTTTGTCTTCTTCATGTGAGGTGTCATGAGGAAATTCACAGGAAGATTCTCAAGACACATTTTTGGAACCCAGATCTTCTTCATAGGCGGTCCATTCCTGCAGTTAGTACCAATGTACCTGGCAAATACTTCACCATTCTGATTCCTAAACAGTTTATAGTTTGCATCAAAGGATTCATCAATGATAATTGGATTAGCACAAGTGAAGCCAGATAGATTGGATGGATCTGATGAGGATTCCTTTGCAGCAACCCATGTGGTTTTGGGGTACTGTTCAGGTTTCCAGTAAGAGCCATCTGCATTAATTTTCCTCACGAACCGAACACCCTCTTTCCTAGGGTTTCGGTTCAGAATCTGCTTCTTGAGGACATCACATAGTGTCTGATGTCCTTTGAGACTTTTGTACATCCCTGTTTCAAGCAATGTCTTCAACCTAGCATTTTCATCAGCAATAGCAGTGGTATCCTCAGCAGAGGGGTTAGTTACCACTTCAACAGTTGAAGATATTGCAACAGCAGTAGCAGTGGAACATTCAGCAACAGAAATAGCATTATCACGCTCAATGCATTTAAGGCATGGTGGTTCAAATCCTTCCTGAGCAGAACTGATATGTTCGGCTCGAAGTGACTCGTTTTCCTTTTGAAGATCTTCATGATCCGCTCTCAACTTCTCAAGATCTTGCTTCTTTTGAAGATAATCATATGAAAGCTTTTCATGAGTAGTTGAGAGAGTCTCAAGACGATCTTCGAGTTCCTAATACTTAACATGAAGATTTTTTATGTCTTCAATTAAGGATTCAGAACGAGTCATTTCAGCACCCAACAGATCATCGCTTCTGTCTAACAGTTTTTGAATATGTTCCATGGCCTTTTGTTGTTCAGTTGCAATTTTAGCAAGTGTTTTGTAACTGGGTTTTGAATCACAATCAGAGTCATCGTCACTCGATGTTCAATAGTGAGTAGTGCGTGTGTTTACCTTGGCACCACGTGCCATGAAGCAGTAGGTGGGAGTAGAGTCGTCCTTGTCATTTGCATCGGTGATGGTGATGGAGTCATTGTCTTCAGTGTTGAAGATGGACTTGGCGACATAGGCTGTAGCCAAACTCGCAATGCCTGAATCAGACTCCTCCTCGGACTCCACCTCTGCCTCCTCAGAAGCGGACTCCTCCTCTGAATCCATTTCCTTGCCAACAAACGCACGAGCCTTGCCAGATGAACTCTTCTTGTGTGATGAAGACTATGAGGAAGACTTGGATGAAGACTTTGAGTATTTCTTCGTCTTCTTATCGTCAGAGTCATATTCCTTGCTCTTCTTCTTCTTTCTGTTCTCATTGTCCCACTGTGGGCATTCAGAGATGAAGTGTCCAGTTTTCTTGCACTTGTGACAAGTTTTCCTCTTGTAGTCATGCGCAGAAGCTTCATCATTCCTTGAGCTTGATCGTGAAGACTTTCTGAAGCCTTTCTTCTTGGTGAATTTCTGGAACTTCTTCACTAGTATTGCAAGTTCCCTTCCAATGTCTTCAGGATCATCAGAACTGCTGTCAGATTCTTTTTCAGATGATGACACAGCTTTTGCCTTCAAGGCACGAGTTCGCCCATAGTTTGGACCGTAGATATCTCTTTTCTCAGAAAGCTGAAACTCACGTGTGTTGAGCCTCTCAAGTATGTCAGACGGATCGAGTGTCTTGAAGTCTGGACGTTCTTGAATCATCAGGGCTAGGATGTCAAATGAACTGTCAAGTGATCTCAGCAGCGTCTTGACAATTTCATGTTTAGTGATCTCAGTGGCGCCGAGGGCTTGAAGCTCATTTGTGATGTCAGTGAGCCGGTCAAATGTGTGCTGAACATTCTCATTGTCATTTCACTTGAAGCGGTTGAAGAGATTGCGAAGAACACTGATTCTCTGATCTCTTTGGGTTGAGATACCTTCATTGACCTTGGAGAGCCAGTCCCAGACCAGCTTGGATGTCTTCAAGGCACTCACACGGCCGTACTGTCCCTTGGTCAGATGACCATAGATAATATTCTTGGTAGTGGAGTCCAGTTGAGTGAACTTCTTGACATCAGCCGCAGTGACACCTTCTCCAGCCTTGGGAACGCCGTTTTCGACGACATACCATAGGTCGACGTCAATGGCTTCAAGATGCATGCGCATCTTATTCTTCCAGTAGGGATATTCAGTTCCATCGAAGACGGGGCACGCAGCGGAGACTTTAATTATCCCTGCAGTCGACATAGCTAAAACTCCAGGTGGTTAAACCGAATCACATAGAACAAGGGAGCACCTTGCTCTGATACCAATTGAAAGTGCGTTATATCGACTAGAGGGGGGGTGAATAGGCGATTTTTATGGAAGTCTTCAAAACGTGGAAGTTATGAAGACAAACAGAGTGAACAAGCCTATCACTATGCAGCGGAAGGTAGATTACACAACGCAAGCCATAGTCAAATATATAATACAGTGAAAGCACAGAGACAAATAGCTTCAGTGTAATGAGGATCAGGTTGGAAGAAGTTATGAAGCCAAACAGATCATACAGTCAGGTTGTGAAGACAGAAGATAAAGCAAGCATGCAATAGCTTCACAATGTGTACTGATAAGTAAAGGGAGGTGAAGATGAAACCAGTGACACGTTGAAGACAATGATATGTTGGACCAGTTCCAGTTGCTGTGACAACTGTACGTCTGGTTGGAGCGGCTAGGTATTTAAACCAAAGGACACACAGTCCCGGATACCCAGTCCTGAACACGCAGCTCAGGACACCCAGTCCTCACCGTTTTCTCCTTGAGCTAAGGTCACACAGACCCCACCCAATCACTCTGGTAAGTCTTCAAGGTAGACTCCCAAACCTTCACAGACTTCGTTCACCGGCAATCCACAATTCCTCTTGGATGCTCAGAACGCGACGCCTAACCGTCTGGAGGATGCACAGTCCTCAAGTGTAATAAGTCTTCAGATCACTCAGACAAGAAGACTCAAGTGATGCCCAATTACTCTGGCTCTGGGTGGTTAGGGCTTTTCTCCTCACTAAGGATTTTCTCTCAAAGGCTTCGAGGTGGGTTGCTCTCAAACGACAAAAGCCGTGCACTGAAATCTGAGCAGCCAACCGTTTATGGTTGTAGAGGTGGACTATTTATAGCCGCTTGGCAACCCTGACCTGATTTGTCCGAAATGACCCTGGGTCACTAAGGAACTGACACGTGTACTAACGGTCGGATTTTGAACTCTCACGGCAACTTTACTTGGGCTGCAAGTAAAGCTGACTTGTCTGACTCTGGACAAGATTTTCTCTCATTGTCTTCACTCGAAGACATAGGATTTGAATTAGGCATCACTTCAGTCATCCTGACTGGTTCTCTTGGACCCCACTTAACAGTACGGTGGTTCCTATGACACAACATGAATAAAGTAAAACTACGAAGGATCTAAGTCTTCGAGTTCCAAAGGCTTCATGGGGAGTCTTCATATGTCATTGTCTTCATGAACCACCATTGTCTTCAATGTCTTCGTACATTTTTGGGGGTCATCTCTGGTAGCTAAACCGAATCAATGCGGGACTTCTACCTGTGTTATCCTGCAATTCTCACAAACACATTAGTCCCTCAACTAGGTTTGTCGTCAATACTCCAAAACCAACTAGGGGTGGCACTAGATGCACTTACAGCATCTCAACCCAGAGAGATCAGAGAATCAGCGTTCTTCGCAACCTCTTCAACCGCTTCAAGCAAAATGACAATGAGAATGTCCAGCACACATTTGACCGGCTCACTGACATCACAAATGAGCTTCAAGCCCTCGGCGCCACTGAGATCACCAAACATGAAATCGTCAAGACGCTGCTGAGATCACTTGACAGTTTGTTTGACATCCTAGCCCTGATGATTCAAGAATGTCCAGACTTCAAGACACTCGATCCGTCTGACATACTTGAGAGGCTCAACACACATGAGTTTCAGCTTTCTGAGAAAAGAGATATCTACGGTCCAAACTATGGACGAACTCGTGTCTTGAAGGCAAAAGCTGTGTCCTCATCTGAAGAAGAATCTGACAGCAGTTCTGATGATCCTGAAGACATTGGAAGGGAACTTGCAATGCTAGTGAAGAAGTTCCAGAAATTCACCAAGAAGAAAGGCTTCAGAATGTCTTCACGATCAAGCTCAAGGAATGATGAAGCTTCTGCTCATGACTACAAGAAGAAAACATGTCACAAGTGCAAGAAAACTGGACACTTCATCTCTGAGTGTCCACAATGGGACAGTGAGAGCAGAAAGAAGAAGAAGAGCAAGGAATATGACTCCGACGATAAGAAGAAGAAGAAATACTCAAAGTATTCTTCCAAGTCTTCCTCAAAGTCTTCATCACACAAGAAGAGTTCATCTGGCAAGGCTCGTGCGTTTGTTGGCAAGGAAATGGATTCAGAGGAGGAGTCCGCTTCTGAGGAGGCAGAGGTGGAGTCTGAGGAGGAGTCTGATTCAGGCATTGCGAGTCTGGCTACAGCCTACGTCGCCAAGTCCATCTTCAACACTGAAGACAATGACTTCATCACCAACACCGACGCAAATGACAAGGACGACTCTACTCCTACCTACTTCTTCATGGCACGTGGTGCCAAGGTAAACACACGCACTACTCACTATCAAACATCCAGTGACGATGACTCTGATTGTGATTCAAAACCCAGCTACAAAACACTTGCTAAAATTGCAACTGAACAACAAAAGGCCATGGAACATATTCAAAAACTGTTAGACAAAAGCGATGATCTGTTGGGCGCTGAAATGACTCGTTCTGAATCCTTAATTGAAGACATAAAAAATCTTCATGTTAAGTATCAGGAACTCGAAGATCGTCTTGAGACTCTCTCAACTACTCATGAAAAGCTTTCCTATGATTATCTTCAAAAGAAGCAAGATCTTGAGAAGTTGAGAGCGGATCATGAAGATCTTCAAAAGGAAAACGAGTCACTTCGAGCCGAACAGATCAGTTCTGCTCAGGAAGGATTTGAACCACCATGCCTTAAATGCATTGAGCGTGATAATGCTACTTCTGTTGCTGAATGTTCCACTGCTACTGCTGTTGCAATATCTTCAACTGTTGAAGTGGTAACTAACCCCTCTGCTGAGGATACCACTGCTATTGCTGATGAGAATGCTAGGTTGAATACATTGCTTGAAACAGGGATGTACAAAAGTCTCAAAGGACATCAGACATTATGTGATGTCCTCAAGAAGCAGATTCTGAACCGAAACCCTAGGAAAGAGGGTGTTGGGTTTGTGAGGAAAATTAATGCAGATGGATCTTACTGGAAACCTGAGCGGTACGCCAAAACCACATGGGTTGCTGCAAAGGAATCCTCAGCAGATCCATCGAATCTATCTGGCTTCTCTTGTGCTAATCCGATTATCATTGATGAATCCTTTGATGCAAACTATAAACTGTTTAAGAATCAGAATGGTGAAGTATTTGCCAGGTACATTGGTACTAACTGCAGGAATGGACCGCCTATGAAGAAGATCTGGGTTCCAAAAACGTGTCTGGAGAATCTTCCTGTGAATGTCCTCATGACACCTCACATGAAGAAGACAAACCTCAGACCAAAAGCTTCAGATGGTCCAAAGGCTTCATACAGGCAGAGGACTCACTTGAGTCGCACTAACGCAAATGTTTTGCAGGGAAATCATGCTCAGGCATATGAGAGCGGTCCTTCAAACCATCATGCTCATATGACTAAGAACTATTCTGCTTATTCTTATGAGTACTATTGCCCGCCTGCTAGACTATTTGCCAGGGCTCCAAATCCAAAATTCTCAGATGTTGCACTTAGACTTATTGCTTCTAAGCCACCCTTGGAGATGTGGGTGGTTAAGAAAGCTTAACTCTCTTTTGCAGGGAAAGGTCTCCAGCAGAAAACCAAAATCTTCTGACGCTATTGCTGGGGACCTTAAAAATCTTGTGGGGCGCAAGATCAAATGCCCGAATGGCATCACTATGTATTTCGTACCTGAATCGCATGCTACTCTTCCTACTTGTCCTAACTTGGATCTAAGTTTTTCATAACCCACTGGTTCGTCAAATGTTTTTGCTTCACAATACTCTTCGTGAAGCCTATCCCCCTAACTGCACTGTAGGGTACGACACCAGCGACTTTAGAGTCTTCAGAATGGATTATTGACAGTGGGTGTACAAATCACATGACTGGCAAAAGAAGTCTCTTTATGGACTCAACCTTATGTCCATCTGACAAGAGCCACATCACATTTGCTGACATTGGTAAAAGTAAGGTATTGGGTCTAGGTAGAGTTGCAATCTCAAAGGATCAACACATGGATAAAGTCATGTTTGTTGAATCCCTTGGCTTCAACTTAATGTCTGTCTCAATGCTTTGCGATTTGAACATGATTGTAATCTTTGGAAAATATCGTTGCCTGGTACTAATGGAATCTGACAAGTCTCTAGTGTTTGAAGGGTATCGGAAAGATGATTTGTACGTGGTAGATTTCTCAGCAGGGCCACAGCTTGCAGTATGTCTTCTCGCAAAGGCTTCAGAATGTTGGCTTTGGCATCGGAGGCTTGGGCATGCTGGCATGAGGAATCTCCACACCCTTGCGAAGAAGAAGCATGTCATAGGCATCGAGGGTGCCAAGTTCAAGAAAGATCACTTATGCGGTGCCTGTGAAGAAGGGAAGATGACTAGGGCAAAACATCCTTCGAAGACAATCATGACCACTACTCAACCCTTCGAACTGCTTCACATGGATCTCTTTGGTCCCACTCACTACTCAACTTTTTCCACTACTGCTTGCCTCTACGGCTTCGTCATTGTTGATGATTACTCTAGATATACTTGGGTGCACATAATCCTTTACAAGACTGAAGTGCAGGATGTCTTCAGACGCTTCGCAAATCGGGCTATGAACAATTATGGCGCCAAGATAAAGCACATCAGAAGTGACAATGGCACTGAATTCAAGAACACTCGCCTTGACACATATCTTGATACCTTGGGCATCACTCATGAATTCTCAGCTCCGTACACGCCATAGCAGAATGGCATCGTCGAACGCAAGAACAGAACACTCATTGAGATGGCCAGAACAATGCTAGATGAGTACAAGACTCCAAGAAAATTCTGGACTGAAGCCATTGACACTGCATGCCATACAATCAATCGTGTCTATCTTCACAAGCTTCTGAACAAGACATCTTATGAACTTCTAACAGGCAAGAAGCCAAATGTCAGTTACTTCAGAGTATTTGGCTCAAGATGCTGGATCAAGGACCCTCACCACACCTCAAAATTTGCTCCAAAAGCACATGAGGGCTTTATGCTTGGATATGGAAAGGATTCGCACTCCTACAGAGTCTTCAATCTCTTTCACTACAAAGTGGTTGAAACAGTGGATGTGCGGTTCGATGAGACCAATGGGTCACAAAGAGAGCAACTGCCAGATGTGCTAGATGAAGTTCCAGCCAGTGAATCAATCAAGCTAATGGGAACTGGAGAAATTATACCTTCTGAAGCTCATCCTGAAGAAGAACTTATCATCTCAGCACCTGATTCACACGAAGACAATGCTCAGCCTGAAGACATTCCTCCCCATGACAACATAGATCAGCAAGAGCAAAGTCTTCGACCCATACATCCTCGTGTTGCCAATGAAGTGCAGATTGACAAAATAATTGATAGCATCAATGCACCTGGTCCACTGACTCGTTCAAGGGCAACTCAAGTGGCAAATTTCTGCGGACACTTCGCATTCGTTTCAATCACAGAACCCAAGAAAGTTGAAGAAGCTTTTATGGAACCTGAATGGATTCAAGCTATGCATGAAGAGCTTCAACAGTTTGAGCTGAACAGTGTATGGGAGTTGGTTAAGCGTCCTGATCCACGAAAGCATAACATAATAGGCACCAAATGGATATACCGCAACAAGCAAGATGAGCATGGTCAAGTCGTCAGAAACAAGGCTCGTCTCGTTGCTCAAGGATATACTCAAGTGGAAGGCATTGACTTCAATGAAACATTTGCTCCTGTGGCCAGACTTGAAGCCATCCGTATACTGCTGGCCTATGCAAATCATCACAACATAATTCTGTATCAAATGGATGTGAAGAGTGCCTTTCTCAATGGCAAAATTGAAGAAGAAGTGTATGTTGCACAACCACCTGGGTTTGAAGACCCAAAACATCCTGACATGGTTTACAAGCTCAATAAGGCACTATATGGCCTCAAACAAGCCTCTCGGGCCTGGTATGATACACTCAAATACTTCCTGAAGAGCAAAGGCTTCATACCTGGTTCCCTAGATCCCACTCTCTTCACGAAGACATATGATGGTGAACTGTTTGTGTGCCAAATATATGTGGATGACATTATCTTCGGGTGCACCAATCAGAAGTACAGTGAGGAGTTCGGATATATGATGCAAGAGCAATATTAGATGTCTATGATGGGGGAGCTGAAATTCTTCCTCGGTCTTCAGATACGGCAACAACGCAATGGCATCTTCATATCTCAAGAGAAGTATCTCAAAGATTGCCTGAAGAAGTTCGGTATGCAAGACTGCAAAGGCTTCACAACACCAATGCCAGCCAAACATCAACTGGGTCCTGACGACAATGGTAAAGAGTTCGATCAAAAGGTATACCGCTCCATGATTGGTTCCTTGCTTTATTTATGTGCATCTAGGCCAGATATTGTGCTTAGTGTTTGCATGTGTGCTCGATTCCAAGCGGCACCAAAGGAGTCGCATCACTTAGCTGTGAAGCGAATTCTTCGATATTTGGCTCACACCCCAACTCTAGGGTTATGGTATCCAAAGGGCTCAGAGTTTGATCTGGTTGGATTTTCGGATGCTGATTACGCTGGTGACAAGGTTGATCGGAAGTCCACATCAGGCACATGTCACTTTCTGGGCCGATCACTTGTATGTTGGTCTTCAAAGAAGCAGAACTGTGTATCTCTCTCCACTGCTGAATCTGAATACATTGCTGCTGGATCCTGGTGTGCTCAGCTTCTATGGATGAAGCAAACCCTCAAGGATTATGGCATTCATCTGAAGCAAGTTCCACTTTACTGCGACAACGAAAGCGCCATCAAGATCGCCAACAACCCAGATCAGCACTCGAAGACAAAGCACATTGAAATTCGTCATCATTTTCTCAGAGATCATGTTGCGAAGGAAGATATTGATATCATACACGTCAACACTGAAGAGCAATTGGCAGATATCTTCACCAAGCCCTTGGATGAGAAGAGATTTTGCAAGTTACGGTGTGAGCTAAATATCTTGGAATCCTCAAATGTCTTGTGATCAGGCACACATCCTAACACTTATGCATGTTGATGACTTAGATGTGCAACACACGAAGTAACGTATATCCTCAATCAATGAAGACATATATTCTAAGTGTGAATACATTAACATGGAATTTGACTTCGGAGCGCCATGATAATTGTGCGCCGTGTCTCGGTCTAATACTTCCTATACGGTGGGTAACGCCACCACCAAATTTTCTACTTGAAGTGTTTCACTCATGGCGTTACATTTGCTATGTCTTCACATTTGGTTTGGCTTCAATCTCAATTTGTCTTCATGATTATCTTCACTGGGTTATATATATATATATATATATATATATGTGTGTGTGTGTGTGTGTGTGTGTGTGTGTGTGTGTGTGTGTGTGTGTGTGTGTGTGTACCGGTGTTCTGTCCTCTACAGCATTCACTTATAGCTATGTCTTCTTGTTTGAATCTTTTGAACTAAGTGAATGTGATCAGACCCTAACCTCTCCATGCTTCCTACCTCAAACTCTATCTCTCCAAGTCATATGCATTCTATTGAAACTGTCGAATGTCTTCACTGCATCCTTGTCAGCCGAAGACACAGAGACAAACTTTAAAACCGTTTTCAATGTTATTTCATCAACAAGAAATCCGGAGAAGTAGGAACGGCACCCGACAAACAAGGCATGCGTGGGGTGTGGAACTGCCCCCACAATACCGCATGATGGCCACGTGCTGATCAGATGCGAATCACTAGGGGCACCTGAGTAATAGCGCAGTGCCGCCCCTATCCCTATAAATACACGATTCACTGCGGTCATTATCTCTTCTTCCACCCTCGCACAAACCCTAGCGCCACCGCTAGCTCTCAACGACGCCGGAGACGAAGTGCTTCACTGCCGCAACCTCTCCGACGCCGTTTCACGCCGACTGCGAACATCGGTCTCTCCGCCGTCGCCGTAGGTGTCTTCCGTCGCCAAGTTAGGGCACGGAAGATCGAACTGCTCGGCCTCAACTCCCACTTCGTCTAGCAGTTCCAAGTGTGGTAAATAAAACCTCTTTTACAGCCTTTTTTGATCCTATAGCTCGGTCACTTTCTGCCATAAGAAGTTTCTATTCACACAAGTTACATCTCTCTCAATCTGCATCTCATAACCTGCCTAGTATATTCACTTGTGCTTCATGAAGTAGTTAGATTCCTCACTTGTACTGATCTATGGGTTCGTACAAATCTGGAACCAACTTCTTTTCTCTAAAGTGAATGTCTTCGCATGATGGGGTCAATGTCTTCTAAACTGATTTGTCTTCAAAATCTTCTGAGAATGCATATGACCTCTTCCCCTTCCCTCACACCTTAATGCTGTCACAGGTACATGTCCGTGGGAGAATCTTTTGGTTCTCATAGTCTGCATTCATTTGCAGAGTTCTTACAGCGTCACATCAATTCTCCTGAAGCGAGTTCTTGTTGGTCAAGCAAAAGGAAGCCTTTGAAGACTTTGAACATCTTGAAGCCTTCCAAGTTGAGCTTCATGGCAGCAGAGAAACCAGCACGGAAGGGAGGCAGACAGAGACGTGGTGAAACGTCTAAAGATCTGCCCGATGACTTGGCAGAAATGTACCAAACTGATCCTGAAGAGAGCTATGGTCAGCGCAAGACATGAATCCAATGGATTCGAAGATATTGGGCAGAGCAGTGGTTCCAATACCACTTCGTCACTCAGGAATATGCAGAAAAGTGCGCCATCAAGAGAACGTGGGGAGACGTCTTATACAAAAATCTCGTACCCCGGTCCAGAGACGAAGCCATTGCTCAAGGCTTCTATCCATGCATGGTCAGAGGACCACAGCCAGCTGAAGCACATCCGTCATCACTTCTCTGGTGTCGCGATGACAATCTGTTCAAGCGCAACTTCCAATTTGCTCAGAACTCTGCGAAGCAAAACAAGAAGCTGGGGTTGAACTTCAACCCTGGTCCCTCTGAACCAAGGGCGGATGGCACACGCGACGCCGATCCCAATATCATCGGGCCATATGCCAATCTCGCAGGCCTCATCACTCGCATTCTAGTCCAAGGGATGGTCGTGAACGACCCTCCAGCAGACACTGAGTCTGATGACGCTCTTGCTGCACCGAAGCCGAAGCAGACGAAGAAGCCAAAAGCTTCAAAGCCAGCCGCTTCTCCCAAAATCTCCGGAGCGAAGCCATTGGCAACTGCACCTCCTGAAGCAAGTGTGCAGTCTGAAGACTTATCACGAGTCTCCAAGCCTCAAGAAGCCAAGAAGCCTCAGCCACACACTGGCAAAGAGCTCACAACCGTTGCCATTCTGCGCTGCGAAGCCATTGATCTGTCCAGTGACGAAGATCTTGGCGATGACGCTCTTGAGCAGCTCATCAAGAGCAAGGAGGAGGCTGAAATCTTCAACAATCTACCTCTGTTTGATGCAGCAACCATACACAACTTCATTGATGAATGGTTTGATACACCCAATATCAGCTTCGATGATCTGCAGCTGCCCATTGGCCTCAGCGTCGCCTTCCAAGGCGCTATTGCTTCAGAACTTGCAATTTCCCAGCGCATTGTTGAACTGAAGCAGAAGATTGATTTTGAGAAGGCTCAGTTCAAGCAGAATATGGCCAAGCTCAGCGTCCAAGAAGTCAAGGACTTCAAGGTCATGTTGCACGAGTTGAAGGAAAACTTTTTGAAGAAACGTGCAGAAGCTCAGGGTTCGCGGGAGTGAATGAAGACTTTGGCTGATCTCTGTGTGCAGGCCTACAATGAGGCCGAGAAGCGCAAGGCACTTGGGCGTCCCGGCATCGACCCCAGGATGGCCGCGAAGAAAAAGAAGAAGCCCGCTGTGGCTGAACAAGAGGCACCAAGGCAAGAAGCTGTTCCGATTGTCTTCCCCACTGCTACGACTGGCTCGAAGCCAAAGCACCGCTCAACCGCTTCAGAGCTCAAGAAGACACGGACAGTCGAAGCTGAAGCAAGGAAGAGGAAACACCCTGAAGCCTCTCCTTCTGACCCCACCATCAAGAAGCGCAAGACCAAGAAATCTCGGGCTGCTCCCACAGAGCCCTTGATAGTCGAACCCCTCTCCGTCCGCTATCCTGACGAAGATCGTCAGTTGACCGTGCATGAGCCTGCTTTCACAGAGGCTCCGCACGCTGAAGACATTCCAGCAGCCGACCCCAACGCTGCTGAAGACATTGGTCTCGAAGACAATGTACAAGGTGATGCAGCCCTTCCTCAGCTTGAAACAAGCGAAATGATCAGCATTGGTCGTCCATTGACACCAATCACCCAAGATGCATCGTGGGCAGATCGCCCGCGGGAGGAAGAGACTGAGCCGCAGCCCACTGCAACTCCACCGGCGTCGCCTACATTGCGTAGGCTTCGCAAAGGGACAAGGGCTCAGGCTGCTGACGACATTCCGACTGCATCAGCCGAAGAGCATGAAGAAGAACCTCAAGCTCCGTCTCCCCCGAACCAACAAGAAGAAGTTCTCAAGGAGAACGTACCTGAATCCGTCCCTCTCACTACACGTGTTGAGGCTGAAAACATTGCGGCTGCCACAACCAACACTGAAGCAATTGTGGAGCCCGACCAACCAACAGCTTCAAGAGACACTGAAGCTACTGCATCTAAACCTTCTGTGCCTGTGTCTGCTGCCGGTCCACAGTTCAACTATCATGTTGCGCACAGGCCCCAGGTCCAGAAGCCAATCCCACGACTGCCAAGGTTCCCAGGTCCTGCATCAGCTCCTGGCTCCTTTAATGTCAATAGCTTCAGGGAAGATAACACCTTCTTCAACAGCTCCAAGAACCCTTATTCAAGGGAACGGATTGTATCAGATAGGTTCTGGAGCTACCCACAGCGCAGCTACTACTCATGCATCCTATACAACCAAGGCCGTATCTTTCCTCACCAGCGCCTTGAGGATGAAGCTGTTGCTGGTCTGCCTGGTCTGGAAGAAGCACTGGATTGCTTCAAGCAAGTTGGTCTGCTGTCGTTTATCACAGATGAAGAGCACTGGAATGAAGAGCTTCTGCTCCAGTTCTATGCCACACTGCACATCAAAGGCTACAACAGAGATCCGAAGACTTGGGTCCTGGAGTGGATGACCGGCACTGTCCATCATGAAGCCAATGCATTCGATATCACTGAGCTTACCGGCCTACCCACTCCTGGCGAACTCTTCGAAGAAGGCTGCCAACTCCATGCTGAAGCAATTGAGAGCTTATTCCAGCGACCTGAGCCAAATATGAGTCAGATGCTCTCAATGATGAAGCCATTGCCTCTTGATGCACCTTACCCAACGGAGTTCTTCGTTGAAGACTTAGAGTACCTGCCCAAAACTATATATCACATCGTCAGGCGGACTCTATGGCCCATTAAGGGGCACTCTCCATATGCCAAGATTGAAGGTGCCATGAAGACTCTCATCTTCTGTATCCTGCATGGCAAATGCTTCAACACCCAGGATCTCTTTATACGCCAACTTGCAGCGTCTGGCTCAGATCTCTTTGGTTTGAAGATTTATGCTCCTTGGGTTATGAGGCTAATCAAGCTACACTCTGCTATCTCCTATCAGCCCTCTGCCCGCAACCATAGAATCTTCTTACCCGATGTGGACACCTCTGCTGAAGCAATATATCCTGAGCCTGCCAAACAACCATTAAGTCTTCAGAATGCAGAACACCAGAGCTTCACTCAGAATGATGAAGGTGTTGAAGCCATCTCCAGAGTATATCCAATGGCTGGCACCACACGTGCCCCTGTATCAACTGAAGCCACTGACAGCACAGCTGCCCAGAGACCCAAGAAACGCGCTCGTACACTCAATGACCGTGAACTTCTTGTGGCTCTACACCAAAAGCACGATAGGCATCACGACTGGCTCAAAAGGCAGATGAGAAGTATCATGCAAGACGTCAATCGCATCAGAAATCTGGCCACCAAGAATGCATTCGTCGCCCATGAAACCTGTCGCCGCACTTGGAAAGGCCTCACCATGATGTGCACTAAAGCTGAACTTCAAGAGGATGGCTTCAGAGAGAGATTCAAGTTTGACTCCACACCCCCCAGAAGAGCTGTGCTGCGTGGAACTCCATCCCTTGAAGATTCAGAGTTCTCTTCCTCTGCTGCCACCGTGACTGGGAGAATCATTGAGGAAGAAGACGACGCTACATCACCACCACCTTCTTCAGCGTGCATCGATCCTGCACCAAGCTCTTCAGCATCACCAAACGCCTCCACCGACCCTGCTGCGCCTGGGAACGCGTAGAAAACTCTATGTCTTCAAACCTTTTTGGTCATCACTGACAAAAGGGGGAGAAGCATATGATGTTTATAGTCTTCAAGCGGGTCAATAATATGGGCGGGTGCTTTATATTTTGCATTTTGCTTCGTGTTTACAACTCTTGTTTTGCTACATTTGGTTCTTTGAGTTGTAACACTTAAACTTGATGGTCGTCTGCTACTTGTTTGCCACTATGTTTTTGCGAAGATAAATTCCGCATGTACGATGATAAATTCCGCACTTATAATCATTTCGCAGACATCCATTTTTCATTGTGCATGTCATTCTCTTGATACACCTTTACATGCATGGTGGATTGTCATCAAAAGTTGAAGTGCATTCCCACAAGTACAACCTGTCATGTGCATTTGCGTTCAAGAAGCAAATTACTTATATGCACATCTTCAGGGGGAGCCCTTGCAGCTTATGAAGACAATTCCTTTACAATTTCACAAATTATATTCCCCGTTGAAAACTTCAACTAGTTTGTAATCAATCACCAAAAAGGGGGAGATTGTAAGTGCATCTAGTGCCACCCCTAGTTGGTTTTGGAGTATTGACGACAAACCTAGTTGAGGGACTAATGTGTTTGTGAGAATTGCAGGATAACACAGGTAGAAGTCCCTCATTGATTCGGTTTAGCTACCAGAGATGACCCCTAAAAAATGTACGAAGACATTGAAGACAATGGTGGTTTATGAAGACATTCATGTCGAAGACAATGACATGTGAAGACTCCCCATGAAGCTTATGGAACTCGAAGACTTAGATCCTTCGTAGTTTTACTTCATTCATGTTGTGTCATAGGAACCACCGCACTGTTAAGTGGGGTCCAAGAGAACCAGTCAGGATGACTGAAGTGATGCCTAATTCAAATCCTATGTCTTCGAGTGAAGACAATGAGAGAAAATCTTGTCCAGAGTCAGACAAGTCAGCTTTACTTGTAGCCCAAGTAAAGTTGCCGTGTGAGTTCGAAATCCGACCGTTGGTACATGTGTCAGTTCCTTAGTGACCCAGGGTCATTTCGGACAAATCAGGTCGGGTTGCCAAGTGGCTATAAATAGTCCACCCCTACAACCATAAACGGTTGGCTGCTCAGATTTCAGTGCACGGCTTTTGTCGTTTGAGAGCAACCCACCTCGAAGCTTTTGAGAGAAAATCCCTAGCGAGGAGAAAAGCCCTAACCACCCAAAGCCAGAGTAATTGGGCATCACTTAAGTCTTCTTGTCTGAGTGATCTGAAGACTTATTACACTTGAGGACTGTGCATCCTCCAGCCGGTTAGGCGTCGCGTTCTGAGCATCCAAGAGAAATTGTGGATTGCCGGTGAACGAAGTCTGTGAAGGTTTGGGAGTCTACCTTGAAGACTTACCAGAGTGATTGGGCGAGGTCTGGGTGACCTTAGCTCAAGGAGAAAACGATGAGGACTGGGTGTCCTGAGCTGCGTGTTCAGGACTGGGTGTCCGAGACTGTGTGTCCTTTGGTTTAAATACCTAGCCGCTCCAACCAGACGTACAGTTGTCACAGCAACTAGAACTGGTCCAACAAATCATTGTCTTCAGCGTGTCACTGGTTTCATCTTCACCTCCCTTTACTTACCAGTACACATTGTGAAGCCATTGCATGCTTGCTTTATCTTCTGTCTTCACAACTTGACTGTATGATTTGTTTGGCTTCATAACTTCTTCCTACCTGATCCTCATTACACTGAAGCTGTTTGTCACTGTGCTTTCACTATATTGTATACTTGACTATGGCTTGCCTTGTGTAATCTAACTTCCGCTGCATAGTGATATGCTTGTCCACTCTGTTTGTCTTCATAACTTACACATTTTGAAGACTTTCATAAAAATCGCCTATTCACCCCCCCTCTAGTCGATATAACGCACTTTCACTTCCGCCCCCCACCGACGACTTTCATGGCGAGCATCATGCTCGACAGGTGTTTGGTCAAATGCCATTGAGCTTTTTTGTTGCCCTCACCTTCAAATGCTCGTTGCCATCGTTGTCGTCTTCCTCCTCTTTGTCGTTGTCGTCTTTGTTGCTCTACTCCTCCTCAGGGAGCGTGACGATATTTTCCTTCTTTGGGGAGGATGGCAACCCGCCGGAGCCTTCTTCAGCTCCAGCCCCAGCAACTGGGCCATCGTCGGGTCCAGGACCTGCCTGGGCTGCAGCGACTCTGACATGAAAGACACGGAGCCTACGAATTCCTAATAAATCTCGAAGAAGTCGGAACAAGGCAAGAAGCAAAAATGCTCACGAGTTAAAAGGAAGGCGGCCTCATGCAGAATGGCTCCAAGACGACGACAGGGATTTTGTCCAACATCAGATCAGTCAAAGTGTGGATGTAGGCCCGCACCTCGTCTTCGTTGACCTCCTCCATGACGTCCCGCATCGAGTCCTCGGTATAACACCCTCGATGCGACTATATCTCCCACGTGTCGAGGCACGACTTAGAGGCATAATCGCATTGAAGGCATATGTCGCAAGTGAGGTAACCTTCACACAACCCATGTAATATATAAGGGAAAGAGATACATAGTTGGCTTACAATCGCCACTTCACACAATTACATGAATAAAGCATTACATCAATCAAATACACTCATGGTCCGACTACGGAACCAAAATAAAAGAAGAACCCCAAATGCGACAAAGGTCCCCGATCGACCCCAACTGGGCTCCACTACTGATCAACTAGAAAGAAACAACACAAAGGACAAGATCTTCAACGAGCTCCTCCTGAGCTGGGTTGCGTCATCTGCACGGACTCATCGGCACCTGCAAACTGGTTTTGGAAGTATCTATGAGCCACAGGGACTCAGCAATCTCGCACCCTCGCGATCAAGACTATTTAAGCTTATGGGTAAGGTAAAGGTGTGAGGTGGAGCTGCGGCAAGCGACTAGCATATATGGTGGCTAACATACGCAAATGAGAGCGAGAAGAGAAGGCAAAGCACGATCGATAAAAGTATGATCAAGAAGTGATCCTGGACTACCTACGTCAAGCATAACTCCAACAACCGTGTTCACTTCCCGGACACTGCCGGAAAGGGACCATCACGGTTACACACGCGGTTGATTCATTTTAATTAAGGTCAAGTTCAGGTTTTCTACAACCGGACGTTAACAAATTCCCATCTGCCCATAACCGCGGGCACGGCTTTCGAAAGTTCAAATCCCTGCAGGGGTGTCCCAACTTAGCCCATGACAAGCTCTCACGGTCAACGAAGGAATAGACCTCCACCCGAGACATTCCGATCAGACTCGGTATCCCAGTACAACAAGACATCTCGACAGGGTAAAACTAGACCAGCAACACCGCCCGAATGTGCCGACAAATCCTGATAGGAGCTGCACATATCTCTTTCTTAGGGCACACTCAGATTGTCTTAGGTGTGGGTAGGCCAGCCCAGAGTTGCCCCTGGTGGCCACCGGCAGCTGACAGGTGGACCAACACTCAGAGGAGCACTGGCCCGGGGGGTAAAATAATGATGACCCTTGGGCGCGCGACCCCCAAGGGAAAAGAAAAGGCTAGGTGGCGAATGGTAAAACCAATGTTGGGCATTGCTGGCAAAGCTTTACTTAAGGCGAACTGTCAAGGGGTTCCCATTATAGCCCAACCGCGTAAGGGACGCAAAATCCGGGAACATAACACCGATATGACGGAAACTAGAGCGGCAAGAGTGGAACAAAACACCAGGCATAAGGCCGAGCCTTCCACCCTTTACCAAGTATATAGATGCGTTAATTAAATAAGATATATCGTGATATCCCAACAAGTAAATAAATATTCCAACAAGGAACGGTCTCCATGTTCCAACAAGGAACAAAACTTCAATCTTCACCTGCAACTAACAACGCTATAAGAGGGGCTGAGCAAAGCGATAACATAGCCAATCAACGGTTTGCTAGGACATTGGTGGGTTAGAGGCTGAATATGGCAATTGAGAGGCTGACAAGCAAGTGGTAGGCATCATAGCAATGGCATAGCAAAAGAGGAAGCAAACTAGCATAGCAAAGATAGTAGTGATTTCGAGGGTATGATCATCTTGCCTGAGATCCCGCAAGGAAGAAGAACGAGTCCATGAAGAAGACAAACGGACGTAGATGAACGGGTCCTCACAAACTCGACGTTATCGGAACCAACCCGAAGAAGCAACACCGGAAAAGAGCACACAACATAGTAAACAACCACGACATAAACATGGCATGATGCACAATCAAGAATGATGCATGTCCGGTTTAAAGAGGCATGGCATGGCAAAATGCACAAACAATCCTACAAATTAAGTGGAGCTCAATATGCAACGAGTTGCATATTAACGGAGCACCACATCAATTATTTAGTTCCATCTCGTTTATGTACCCAACAATGTTAAATGTTGTTAAACATGGTGAGAGGGGGAAACATGATGAAACTATCTAATCTAGGCAAGTTTAAATGAGGCCGGAAACAACAAACAATAAATCCGGAAAAATCCTCTTATGCAAAAATTAGGTTTGGTACTGATCTGACCTAAACACAATTTTAGAGTTGTTAGGCATGCAAGATGATGCCACCATGTTAAACTAGGCAAAATTCTACCCCATTTACATATGAAGTTTATTAAAATCGGAGTTACGGTTATTTAGTTATGAAATTAATCATTTTAACATGGCATAGGAGCAAAATATGCAAACAGCATTTTAACCATTTCAAACATAGGTGAAAGTTGGATATTATTAATCTACACAAAATTCTGAGCAAGTTTCATATATAATTCATTTTAATCCGATGCATGGTTCATGAGTTATTAAATGCATGAACATGAGGGACTAAACTGTAAAACTGCTGTCTCAGGAAAATAGCTAAAATCGCAACAGAGGGAAAAACATGTATCGGGCCGAACCTGGACAGCCCAACAACAGAAAAAAATAACACCAGAGATGGGGCGCTGGGGGCGGCTCACCCCTGGGCTGCGGCCCGGCTGGAGGAGGAGGCAGGCCAAGGCGGGAACGGGGCCGGCTGGAGCTGGGCCGCGAGGAGGACGACTGGGCCGGCGCGGTGCGGATCTGGCACGGCTAGCCTGGCGCTGCGCTGCGCTGGGCTGGTCGGGGAAGCAGGCCGAGGCGGGGCGGCGCGCTCTGGCCTGGGAGGCCAAGGCCCACGCGGGGAGGAGGCACGCAGGCCGACAGGCGTGGCCTGGCCCAGCGCGGGTGAGGTCATCGCCTCGAACAGAGACCAGCTGGATCGGGCTCCTCCCGATCCATGGCGGCGGCGGCTCTGGGGAACTCCGGCAAGGGCGCGGGGAGGACGGAGGAGGCCATGGGGTTGGCGGAAATGAGCAGAACCGGGCGGTGGTCGAGGTTGGAGAGGAGCAGGGACGGCGGCGTTGGAGACGAAGGTGGGGCACGGCGATGCGGCAGCCGGACGGCGAGGTCGGCGGCGGCACGGTCACCGGACCGCGGGAAGAAGACGGCGAGGCGAAGGAGCTCGGGCGGGCGGCGAGTGGCCCGCGGAGGCGGCGTCGGGGGCTGGTACTTGGGCCCTCGGGCCCGTGGCGGCGGCGATGTGGACCTGAGGGCGCGAGCGAATGAGGGGGCGCCACATGGCGCTGGCGGCGGAAGTCGGACACGTCCGCTGCCCGGATTTTTGTCCGGCGGCGGCGGATGGAATGGATCTAGGGTTTAGACTGCGAAATGATCCGAAATTTCGGGGAGGGGTGCTCTTTTATAGGTAGAGGGAGCTAGGAAGCTCCAAATGAGGTGCGGTTTTCGGCCACGCGATCGTGATCGAACGACCGAGATGGTGGAACAGAGTTAGGTGGGTTTTTGGGCCAAAATGGAGGGGTGTTGGGCTGCAACACACACGAGGCCTTCTCGGTCCCTCGGTTAACCGTTGGAGTATCAAACGAAGTCCAAATGACACGAAACTTGACAGGCGGTCTACCGGTAGTAAACCAAGGCCGCATGACAAGACTCGGTCCAATCTGGAAATGTTTAATCCCCACACACAAAAGAAAGGTAGAAATGACCACCGGAGGAGAACGGAACGCCGGAATGCAAAACAGACAACGGGGAAAATGCTCGGATGCATGAGACGAACACGTATGCAAATGAAATGCGCATGATGACATGATATGCAATGCATGACACACAAGCAAAGACATGGCAACGACAACGAATAACTGGAGGACACCTGGCATATCGGTCTCGGGGCGTCACAACACTCCACCACTACGAGAGGATCTCGTCCCGAGATCTAGAATGGCACCGGAGGGAAAACGGAAGAAAAAGAGAAGAGGTAAAACTAAGTTGATTCTTTAACAAACGAGTGAAACCAAAGAATCTTGCGAGGTTGAACAAATTCTAGAAAGGAATACAACGAAGGTGAACTAGGTCGAAAACACCCCGTTAGAAAAGAGGGACAAAGAGCATTGGGAAGAAACCTTGAGGTTGGAGGGCAAGATATATATTGAAAACACTCCGGTTAAGGAAGGGGATCAAGGAAGACCAAATTGGGGAGCACTCTGGTTGGAAAGAAAAAGAATTGAATAAGGTCTTGATAAGATGAGAAGATACTTGATGAAATCACAACACACTGCCACCAGAACTATTGAATGAATGGAACAAGGGTAAGAAATATCTCAGACAGCACCCCGGTTGAGAAGGGAGTCAAAATTTGATAAGATGAGAGAGCTCAAATGAAAACACGACACTCTGGTTGAGAAAGGGATGCAAGACTTGATAAGGCGAAAAGAACTTGAGCCGAATTGCACCACACTCCGGTTAAACAAAATAGAGAAGGAAAAAGACTGATATAATTTGGACAGCACTTCGACTGTAAATGGAAGAAATTGAACATGACAAGATGAGAGGATACTTGAAAAGAGGACACAACATTCAGATAAAAGTGTAGGCATGAAAAGATCATGATCTTTGACAAAACGAGATGATGGGTTGAAAAGATGAACATCACAATGCCTCCGGAACAAAAGTAAGAATGGAATGGAGTGAACGAAGGAAAACAATATCTTGAGAGAGCACGGTTACAACAGAAGCTAGAACAGAGTTGTTGGAAAACCCACAATGAAAATAATAAGCTTGGTATGGTCTTATGGAATACATCTCAAATTAAGAGATGAAAACCTGCCACTCACGGGCAAAAGAATTTGATTGGTAAGAACAAGGAGACGAGAAACTTATTTCATCTAGAGGATAAATGAAGAACTTGGATCATTTATAAGCACTATAAATAGCAACAATCCTTAGGGAAGGCTTTGGTGAAGTATGACCCAAGATAATTCCAATGACGAGATTGATGGATTTAAAATATCCCAATCTTGACAACATGTGAATCATGACGATATGAACTCAAATTATAAAGAATGACATAATACCACCTCCAATGATACGGAAGAAAGAATAATTGCACTCCAGATTGCAATATGAAGAAACTTGAGCTCCTTAGAAAAGAATCTTGGTGAAAACTTCGAGAAAAGAATTAAATCCTTGATGAACCATCATGTAGAACCTTCATAAAGAACTCCGGTAAACAAAAGGATGAACAAATGGAAGGAAAAAGAAGTCGAAAACACAAGTTGCATCCTTGTAACGATTTAGATGAATCTTCATGGTGAAATAATTGAGAGAGCTAGGAACTCCGGGAAAGAAAAAATGAATCAAGTGAAACCGATAATTTGATGAGCCTCCGGAGTAAAGAATTAATCACTCGGATGAAACACGAATAAGAATTACATTATGCTTACCCTTCACCATTTTAAATTGATGACAATCAACGGATTTGGCATATTACTTATTCTCGTAGAAAAGATTAAGAGAGATATAACATCAGACTTGGGAAGGTATTGAACGAACCACCGGAAGGGTTGAAACAACGAATAAAATTGATATGATAAGAAAGAAGAAGAAATCTTGAATGAACCACCGTACGAATTGGTTATGAACAAAGTAAAGATAAAGAAACACCGGGAAGAATTACCAAATGGACGAGGATGCTTGAGAGAATTCAGATACAAGTGAATATAATAGATCATGGACCGATTAGAGATCACTTGATCGTTGCACCGGTAAGATCGGAGAATGATAACTGAAAGCTGAGAATGAATAACCCTAACTTGATGGGCTCCGGACAACAAACTGAGAAGACTCTTAAATTTGCTCCGGATAGTTGAAAAGAATTCTCACAATCGAAAATAATTATGAGAGGCTGGCAATAAGCTAGAACCACGAATCTCTGAGAGAACGGATAAGATATGGAGGAAAAACTCTTCTTCGGTCTTCAAAATCTGAGAATTACGACGAGAAACACCACCAAGAATTATTGAGGCACACCGGAAGAATCAAAAGCGAAGAGGTTGAGTCAACTATGAAAAGGATTTAACCGATCTTGTAGAAAGGCATTTGACTGATGATAAATCATTCTTACGTCAAGCTTGGAAAAGAATTTGAGAATACCTCCGGGAAAATAAGAAGAGTCAGGTAAGATCCTGGAAAAAGACCTGTGGGTTAGGGCCCACTCAAAAGAAACACCGTTGAACGATTACTTGAAAAGGAGACTGCACCGGTTGAATAAAAAGGCTTGAATGATATAACATCCTCGAAATAGCTTGAATGAAAGAAGAGTGGATACACGAATCTTTGAAATATCTTGAGCACTCCGGAACAATTGAATAGCAAACGAGGAATGATTAAGAGGTACGCCGGCAAGAGAAGACATTTAAAACAAGGAAAGGATGTGACCAACACAGAAAACTTGAATTGAATCCACCAGAGAAGGAAAATGAGTAAAGAGTGGCGAACTTGAAGCTCCGTTAGAATCTTCATGAGAATCACCGGGTAGAACATTGAAAGAAAAGAATGAAGAGACTTCCCATCAATAAGATTTATACTCGATTAAGAAATCCGAGTCCTTGAAAAAAAACAAGGAAGGGAGGGCGGGAAAAACAAAGGCAACTTGAGGCGGATGAAATGAACACCGTTGAGAAGAAACTGATAATTGATCTTGCGGAAGTTGAAATGATCGGATCCACTTGAAGAGAAAACACGCTGGTAGAAAAGGATTAACAAGACAATCTCGATGATCAAGAAGGATTGATATTCACATAGGAATATGAGAACACCATTTGGGGAAGGTATGGAATCAACATTTGACTTCGAAGCAACTCGAATACCACAACTCAAAACAAAAACAAAGGATTGGCTTGCAGAATAAGCCGGAACAAACATATGATAGAGATTTCGTCCGAAGTTTTCGTGGTGGGACCTACACGGGCTCGATCGTACAGCACCATCATGTACAAGGCAGTGCACATGACATACGAAGCGTCCCCGAGTCAGCATAGCCAAGGACTCTTTAAGACACAACGAGACCACTGTAAAATCGACCGTGAATAGGCGAACCACTAAACGTCGAACCCCAATTTCATATCATACATCTGTCGGAAAGATATCCTAAGAGCTACTTGAATTCCCACCTATGAAACTCCCGAAACTTTCCGGTTATGCAATCAGGTGTTTAGGATACAGGGGAAGCATAATATCTCACCCAAACTAGCAAATCCTACATCCAGTTGTATCCATCCTTCACACATAACCAAGAAACCTTCGGAAATCATCTACCTCAACCTTCGAAAAGCATCCGTTATACAAGTTATGGCGATACTCCCGA
Organism: Triticum monococcum; assembly: GCA_034509565.1. Taxonomy (NCBI): domain Eukaryota; kingdom Viridiplantae; phylum Streptophyta; class Magnoliopsida; order Poales; family Poaceae; genus Triticum; species Triticum monococcum. Next base: position 495,573,952 of record CM067845.1, on the reverse strand, counting down.
ACTCCCGCCCCAGTACTGGGTGGCGTCGAGGTTATCTCACCAACGAACTACATAAAGGAGATTTTCGATGTTGGCGTACTAAACTCAGGTATTCTAGAATTGCAACGATAAAATTATGATGACAACACCTCAGAGCTCAACTCCCCGGGACACTTCCACTAAACCCCTGATAGGAGGCACCAAGACAATGTTCTCATCATAAAACCATCGGAACGATTCCAAGATTCCCGCGTGATCCTAAAAAAAATTTAGTGAAATTTGAGAAGAGAAGAGTCAAAACTCTACGTCAGGATGCCTTACCAGAGCGATGAAGGGACTGGGGAGTAAAAAGAATTCCTAAACTCTCCGATATATATAATTCCTAGAAGACTCAAAACATTTTTCTAGACACAACTCGGCCGCTAAAACGATCAATCAGTGGGGGCTCCTAAGGTCGGGGAAGGCTCTGATACCAACTTGTAACACCCTTGATGCGACTATATCTCCCACGTGTCGAGGCACGACTTAGAGGCATAATCGCATTGAAGGCATATGTCACAAGTGAGGTAACCTTCACACAACCCATGTCATATATAAGGGAAAGAGATACATAGTTGGCTTACAATCGCCACTTCACACAATTACATGAATAAAGCATTACATCAATCAAATACACTCATGGTCCGACTACGGAACCAAAATAAAAGAAGAACCCCAAATGCGACAAAGGTCCCCGATCGACCCCAACTGGGCTCCACTACTGATCAACTAGAAAGAAACAACACAAAGGACAAGATCTTCAACGAGCTCCTCCTGAGCTGGGTTGCGTCATCTGCACGGACTCGTCGGCACCTGCAAACTGGTTTTGGAAGTATCTGTGAGCCACAGGGACTCAGCAATCTCGCACCCTTGCGATCAAGACTATTTAAGCTTATGGGTAAGGTAAAGCTGTGAGGTGGAGCTGCGGCAAGCGACTAGCATATATGGTGGCTAACATACGCAAATGAGAGCGAGAAGAGAAGGCAAAGCACGATCGATAAAAGTATGATCAAGAAGTGATCCTGGACTACCTACGTCAAGCATAACTCCAACAACCGTGTTCACTTCCCGGACACCGCCGGAAAGAGACCATCACGGTTACACACGCGGTTGATTCATTTTAATTAAGGTCAAGTTCAGGTTTTCTACAACCGGACGTTAACAAATTCCCATCTGCCCATAACCGCGGGCACAGCTTTCGAAAGTTCAAATCCCTCCAGGGGTGTCCCAACTTAGCCCATGACAAGCTCTCACGGTCAACGAAGAAATAGACCTCCACCCGAGACATTCCGATCAGACTCGGTATCCCAGTACAACAAGACATCTCGACAGGGTAAAACTAGACTAGCAACACCGCCCGAATGTGCTGACAAATCCTGATAGGAGCTGCACATATCTCTTTCTCAGGGCACACTCAGATTGTCTTAGGTGCGGGTAGGCCAGCCCAGAGTTGCCCCTGGTGGCCACCGGCAGCTGACAGGTGGACCAACACTCAGAGGAGCACTGGCCCGGGGGGTAAAATAATGATGACCCTTGGGCGCGCGACCCCCAAGGGAAAAGAAAAGGCTAGGTGGCGAATGGTAAAACCAATGTTGGGCATTGCTGGCAAAGCTTTACTTAAGGCGAACTGTCAAGGGGTTCCCATTATAGCCCAACCGCGTAAGGGACGCAAAATCCGGGAACATAACACCGATATGACGGAAACTAGGGCGGCAAGAGTGGAACAAAACACCAGGCATAAGGCCGAGCCTTCCACCCTTTACCAAGTATATAGATGCGTTAATTAAATAAGATATATCGTGATATCCCAACAAGTAAATAAATATTCCAACAAGGAACGGTCTCCATGTTCCAACAAGGAACAAAACTTCAATCTTCACCTACAACTAACAACGCTATAAGAGGGGCTGAGCAAAGCGGTAACATAGCCAATCAACGGTTTGCTAGGACATTGGTGGGTTAGAGGCTGAACATGGCAATTGGGAGGCTGACAAGCAAGTGGTAGGCATCGTAGCAATGGCATAGCAAAAGAGCGAGCAAACTAGCATACCAAAGATAGTAGTGATTTCGAGGGTATGATCATCTTGCCTGAGATCCCGCAAGGAAGAAGAACGAGTCCATGAAGAAGACAAACGGACGTAGATGAACGGGTCCTCACAAACTCGACGTTATCGGAACCAACCCAAAGAAGCAACACCGGAAAAGAGCACACAACATAGTAAACAACCACGACATAAACATGGCATGATGCACAATCAAGAATGATGCATGTCCGGTTTAAAGAGGCATGGCATGGCAAAATGCACAAACAATCCTACAAATTAAGTGGAGCTCAATATGCAACGAGTTGCATATTAACGGAGCACCACATCAATTATTTAGTTCGATCTCGTTTATGTACCCAACAATGTTAAATGTTGTTAAACATGGCGGGAGGGGAAACATGATGAAACTATCTAATCTAGGCAAGTTTAAATGAGGCCGGAAACAACAAACAATAAATCCGGAAAAATCCTCATATGCAAAAATTAGGTTTGGTACTGATCTGACCTAAACACAATTTTAGAGTTGTTAGGCATGCAAGATGATGCCACCATGTTAAACTAGGCAAAATTCTACCCCATTTACATATGAAGTTTATTAAAATCGGAGTTACGGTTATTTAGTTATGAAATTAATCATTTTAACATGGCATAGGAGCAAAATATGCAAACAGCATTTTAACCATTTCAAACATAGGTGAAAGTTGGATATTATTAATCTACACAAAATTCTGAGCAAGTTTCATATATATTTCATTTTAATCCGATGCACGGTTCATGAGTTATTAAATGCATGAACATGAGGGACTAAACTGTAAAACTGCTGTCTCAGGAAAATAGCTAAAATCGCAACAGAGGGAAAAACATGCATCGGGCCGAATCTGGACAGCCCAACAACAGAAAAAAATAACACCAGAGACAGGGCGCTGGGGGCGGCTCACCCCTGGGCTGCGGCCCGGCTGGAGGAGGAGGCAGGCCAAGGCGGGAACGGGGTCGGCTGGAGCTGGGCCGCGAGGAGGACGACTGGGCCGGCGCGGTGCGGATCTGGCCTGGCTGGCCTGGCACTGCGCTGGGCTGGTCGGGGAAGCAGGCCGAGGTGGGGCGGCGCGCTCTGGCCTGGGAGGCCAAGGCCCACGCGGGGAGGAGGCAGGCAGGCCGACAAGCGCGGCCTGGCCCAGCGCGGGTGAGGTCATCGCCTCGAACGGAGACCAGCTGGATCGGGCTCCTCCCGATCCATGGCAGCGGCGGCGCTGGGGAACTCCGGCAAGGGCGCGGCGAGGACGGAGGAGGCCATGGGGTTGGCGGAAATGAGCAGAACCGGGCGGTGGTCGAGGTTGGAGAGGAGCAGGGACGGCGGCGCTGGAGACGAAGGTGGGGCGCGGCGATGCGGCAGCCGGACGGCGAGGTCGGCGGCGGCACGGTCACCGGACCGCGGGAAGAAGACGGCAAGGCGAAGGAGCTCGGGCGGGCGGCGAGTGGCCCGCGGAGGCGGCGTCGGGGGCTGGTACTTGGGCCCTCGGGCCCGTGGCGGCGGCGATGTGGACCTGAGGGCGCGGGCGAATGAGGGGGCGCCACATGGCGCTGGCGGCGGAGGTCGGACACGTCCGCTGCCTGGATTTTTGTCCGGCGGCGGCGGATGGAGTGGATCTAGGGTTTAGACTGCGAAATGATCCGAAATTTCGGGGAGGGGTGCTCTTTTATAGGTAGAGGGAGCTAGGAAGCTCCAAATGAGGTGCGGTTTTCGGCCACGCGATCGTGATCGAACGACCGAGATGGTGGAACAGAGTTAGGTGGGTTTTTGGGCCAAAATGGAGGGGTGTTGGGCTGCAACACACACGAGGCCTTCTCGGTCCCTCGGTTAACCGTTGGAGTATCAAACGAAGTCCAAATGACACGAAACTTGACAGGCGGTCTACCGGTAGTAAACCAAGGCCGCATGACAAGACTCGGTCCAATCCGGAAATGTTTAATCCCCACACACAAAAGAAAGGTAGAAATGACCACCGGAGGAGAACGGAACGCCGGAATGCAAAACAGACAACGGGGAAAATGCTCAGATGCATGAGACGAACACGTATGCAAATGAAATGCTCATGATGACATGATATGCAATGCATGACACGCAAGCAAAGACATGGCAACGACAACGAATAACTGGAGGACACCTGGCATATCGGTCTCGGGGCGTCACACTCGGGCCCCGTGTAAGAGTGGCTCGGTGGAAGAACTCACCGCTCCAGCTAGGTCGGCATGATGTGCACCCGCTCCAGCCCGTGGTCCTTTAGATTGCTGACCATGTCGATAAGCATCTTGCTAATCTCCGACGGCTTGTCCATCGGCTTCCAGGACCCCATGTGCTTGAGCGGCTCGTTGACGACGGTCGAAGATTCGTCCCCAAGGCCGGAAGAGTACAACCAACCCTTGTGCCACTCTAGGACCGACCTCGGCATAGGGGGTTTGAAGAGTTTTATGGAGGGCCAGAGCTACAGGTCCGCACCTTCGAGGTCGCAGATGTCGTTCCCATTCTTCTCGACCTTGGCCCAAAAGTAGCACTGGAACAACTCGAAGCGCGGAGCTGTTCCGAGGTAGCACCCACACAAAAGTGATGAAGTTGGTAATGTGCATAGTGGCGTTGGGCGTCAGATGATGCAACTGACACCGTAGAAGAAGGGAGGTTGTGCCCGAAGTTGTGCAATGAAAATCCCAACCCGCGATCAAAGAACTGTTGGTGTAGGAAGCACTCGGCCCGTCCGGTGTCCGGACGACCTCGGCCCCCGGTGATTTCTACTACACAACCTTCTTCTTGTAGACGTTGTTGGGCCTCCAAGTGCAGAGGTTTGTAGGACAGTAGCAAATTTCTCTCAAGTGGATGACCTAAGGTTTATCAATCCGTAGGAGGCATAGGATGAAGATGGTCTCTCTCAAGCAACCACCAAATAATAAAGAGTCTCTTGTGTCCCCAACACACCCAATACAATAGTAAATTGTATAGGTGCACTAGTTCAGCGAAGAGATGGTGATACAAGTGCAATATGGATGGTAGATAAAGGTATTTGTAATCTGAAATTAAAAAAACAGCAAGGTAACTAATGATAAAAGTGAGCGTAAACGGTATTGCAATGTGTTGAAACAAGGCCTAGGGTTCATACTTTCGCTAGTGTAAGTTCCCTCAACAATACTAACATAATTGGATCATAAAACTTTCCCTCAACATCAACAAAGAGTCACTCCAAAGTCACTAATAGCGGAGAACGAACGAAGAGATTATGGTAGGGTAGGAAACCACCTCAAAGTTATTCTTTCCAATCAATCCATTGGGCTATTCCAATAAGTGTCACAAACAGCCCTAGAGTTCGTACTAGAATAACACCTTAAGACACAAATCAACAAAAACCCTAATGTCACCTAGATACTCCATTGTCACCTCAACTATCCATGGGTATGATTATACGATATGCATCACACAATCTCAGATTCATCTATTCAACCAACACAAAGGACCTCAAAGACTGCCCCAAATTTCTACCGGAGAATCACGACGAAAACGTGTGCCAACCCCTATGCATAGGTTCATGGGCGGAACCCGCAAGTTGGTCACCAAAACATACATCAAGTGGCACGCGGTATCCCATTGTCACCACAGATATCCACGGCAAGACATACATCAAGTGTTCTCAAATCTTTAAAGACTCAATCCGAAAAGATTACTTCAAAGGGGAAACTCGATCCATTACACAAGAGAAAAGGGGGGAAGAAACATCATAGGATCCAAATATAATAGCAAAGCTCGCGATACATCAAGATCATATCATCTCAAGAACACGAGAGAGAGAGAGAGAGAGAGATCAAACACATAGCTACTGGTACATACCCTCAGCCCCGAGGGAGAACTACTCCCTCCTCGTCATGGAGAGCATCGGAATGATGAAGATGGCCACCGGCGAGGGTTCCCCCCTCCCGCAGGGTGCTGGAACGGGTCTAGATTGGCTTTCGATGGCTACGGAGGCTTCTGGCGGCGGAACTCCCGATCTATTGTGCGTTCTAGAAGTTTTAGACGTAGGTATATATGGGTGCAGGAGGTATGTCAGGGGAGCCATGAGGGGCCCATGAGATAGGGGGGCGCGCCCCCACCCTCGTCAGCACCTCGTTCCTTCCTTGACGTGGGGTCCAAGTCCATCGGGTGTGTTTCCTTCCAAAAAATAACTTCTCCAGTTGATTTCGTTCCATTTCGACTCCATCTGATATTCCTTTTCTTCAAAACACTGAAATAGGCATAAAACAACAAATCTGGGCTGGGCCTCCGGTTAATAGGTTAGTCCCGAAAGTAATATAAAAGTGGATAATAAAGCTCAATACTGCCCAAAACAATAGATAATATAGCATGGAGCAATCAAAAATTATAGATACGCTGGAGACGTATCAAGCATCCCCAAGCTTCATTCCTGTTCGTCCTCGAGTAGGTAAATGATAAAAAAGATTATTTTTGATGTGGAATGCTAGTTGGCATAATTTCAATGTAATTCTTCTTACTTGTGATATGAATATTCAGATCCATAAGATTCAAGACAAAAGTTCATATTGACATAAAAATAATAATACTTCAAGCATACTAACTAAGCAATTATGTCTTCTCAAATAACATGGCCAAAGAAAGCTATCCCTACAAAATCATATAGTCTGGCTATGCCCCATCTTCACCACACAAAGTATTTAAATCATGCACAACCCTGATGACAAGCCAAGCAATTGTTTCATACTTTTGATGTTCTCAAACTTTTTCAATCTTCACGCAATACATGAGCGTGAGCCATGGACATAGCACTATAGGTGGAATAGAGTGGTGGTTTGTGGAGAAGACAAAAAGGGAGAAGATAGTCTCACATCGACTAGGTGTATCAACGGGCTATGGAGATGCCCGTCAATAGATATCAATGTGAGTGAGTAGAGATTGCCATGCAATGGATGCACTAGAGCTATAAATGTATGAAAGCTCAACAAAAGAAACTAGTGGGTGTGCATCCAACTTGCTTGCTCATGAAGACCTAGGGCATTTTGAGGAAGCCATCATTGGAATATACAAGCCAAGTTCTATAATGAAAGATCCCCACTAGTATATGAAAGTGACAACATAGGAGACTCTCTATATGAAGAACATGGTGCTACTTTGAAGCACAAGTGTGGAAAAAGGATAGTAGCATTGTCCCTTCTCTCTTTTTCTCTCTTTTTTATATTTTTTTATTTGGGCCTTTTCTTTTTTTATGGCCTCTTTTCTCTTCTTTTTTTATTTGGGCTTCTTTGGCTGCTTTTATTTATTTATTTTCATCCGGAGTCTCATCTCGACTTATGGGGGAATCATAGTCTCCATCATCCTTTCCTCACTAGGACAATGCTCTACTAATGATGATCATCACACTTTTATTTACTTACAACTCAAGTATTACAACTCAATACTTAGAACAAATATGACTCTATATGAATGCCTCCGGCGGTGTACCGGGATATGTAATGACTCATGAGTGACATGTATGAAAGAATTATGAACGGTGGCTTTGCCACAAATACAATGTCAGCTACATGATCATGCAAAGCAATATGACAATGATGAAGCCTGTCATAATAACGGAACAGTGGAAAGTTGCATGGCAATATATCTCGGAATGGCTATGGAAATGCCATAATAGGTAGGTATGGTGGCTGTTTTGAGAAAGGTATATGGTGGGTTTATGGTACCGGCGAAAGTTGCGCGGTACTAGAGAGGCTAGCAAGGGTGGAAGGGTGAGAGTGCGTATAATCCATGGACTCAACATTAGTCATAAAGAACTCACATACTTATTGCAAAAATCTATTAGTTATCGAAACAAAGTACTACGCGCATGCTCCTAGGGGGATAGATTGGTAGGAAAAGACCATCGCTCGTCCCCGACCGCCACTCATAAGGAGGACAACCAATAAACACCTCATGCTCCGACTTCGTTACATAACGGTTCACCATACGTGCATGCTACGGGAATCACAAACTTCAACACAAGTATCTCTCAAATTCATAACCACTCAACTAACATGACTCTAATATCACCATCTTCATATCTCAAAACAATCATCAAGCATCAAACTTCTCTTAGTATTCAACACACTCATAAGAGAATTTTTATTATTCTTGAATACCTAGCATATTAGGATTTTAAGCAAATTACCATGCTATTTAAGACTCTCAAAATAATCTAAGTGAAGCATGAGAGTTCATTTATTTCTTCAAAATAAAACTACAACCATGCTCTAAAAGATATAAGTGAAGCACTAGAGCAAATGACAAACTACCGAAAGATATAAGTGAAGATCAATGAGTAGTCGAATAATTATGCAACTATGTGAAGACTCTCTAACATTTAATAATTTCAGATCTTGGAACTCTATTCAAACAGCAAGAAAAGCAAAATAAAATGACATTCTAAGAATATCAAACATCATGTGAAGAAGCAAAAACTTAGGATCAACCGATACTAACCGATAGTTGTTGAAGAAGAAAGGTGGGATGCCAACCGGGGCATCCCCAAGCTTAGACGCATGAGACTTCTTGAAATATTATCTTGGGGTGCCTTGGGCATCCCCAAGCTTGAGCTTTTGTGTCTCCTTAATTCCTGTCATATCACGGTCTCCCTAAATCTCAAAAGCTTCATCCACACAAAACTCAACAAGGACTCGTGAGATAAGTTAGTATATACCATTGCCAAAACCTTATTATACTCTATTGTATCAAATCACTAAAATTATTATTCAACATTGCATACTAAATGCCTCTGCATATTTAATAGTCCTATCCTCAAATAGAATCATTAAAGAAGCAAACATATGCAAACAATGCAAACATAACAGCAATCTGCCTAAACAGGATAGTCTGTAAATAATGCAGCAACATACATACTTACTTAGCTCCAAAAATTATGAAAGAAAATTCCCACTGTAGTAAATTTATCAGAGCTTAATATGCAAAAGGTTTCAACATTTTATCACATTCTGACTTTTCTAGGGAATTATTGCAACAGCGGTAAACTTTCTGTTTTCAAACAGCAACATGTATACTTGTAACATAGGCATAGTAAAGGCTATCAATGCCACTTTTATTGAAATAAAAGATGAAAAACATTTTTCTAAATAACATCAAGCAAATCCTAACAAAATAAATTGACGCTCCAAGCAAAACACATATCATGTGGCGAATAAAAATATAGGTCCAAGTAAAGTTACCGATGAACAAAGACGAAAGAGGGGATGACTTCCGGGGCATCCCCAAGCTTAGGCTCTTGGCTATTCTTGAATATTACCTTGGGGTGCCTTGGGCATCCCCAAGCTTAGGCTCTTTCCACTCCTTATTCCATAGTCCATCGAATCCTTACCCAAAACTTGAAAACTTCATAACACAAAACTTAACAGAAAACTCGTAAGCTCCCTTAGTATAAGAAAATAAATCACCACTTCAAGGTACTGTAATGAACTCATTCTTTATTTATATTGGTGTTAAACCTACTGTATTCCAACTTCTCTATGGTTTATAAACTATTTTACTAGCCATAGATTCATCAAAATAAGTAAACAACACATGAAAAACAGAACAGTCTGTAGTAATCTGGATCAAACGTATACTTCTGGAACTCATAAAATTCTCAACTAAATTGCTGGACTTGAGGAATTTATCTATTAATCACCTGCAAAAAGAATTAACTAAATATCACTCTGAAAATAAAAATGGCAGCAATTCTTGTGAGCGCTAAAGTTTCTGTTTTTGACAGCATGATCAACAAGACTTTCCCCGAGTCTTCCCAAAGGTTCAACTTGGCACAAACACTAATTAAAAGCATAAAACCACATCTAAGCAGAGGCTAGATGAATTATTTATTACTAAGCAGGAGCAAAAAGCGAGGAACTAAAATAAAATTGGGTTGCCTCCCAACAAGCACTACCGTTTAACGCCCCTAGCTAGGCATGATGATTTCAACGATGCTCATATAAAAGATAAGAATTGAAACATAAATAGAGCATCATGAAGAGTATGACTAGCACATTTAAGTCTAACATTCTTCCTATGCATAGGCATTTTGTGAGCAAACAACTTGTGGGAACAAGGATCAACTTGCATAGGAAGGTAAAACAAGCATAACTTCAAAATTTTAAGCACATAGAGAGGAAACTTGATATTATTGCAATTCCTACAAGCATATGTTCCTCCCTAATAATAATTTTCAGTAGCATCATGAATGAATTCAACAATATAATTATCACATAAAGCATTCTTTTCATGCTCTACAAGCATAGAAATTTTATTACTCTCCACATAAGCAAATTTCTTCTCATGAATAGTAGTGGGAGAAAGCTCAACAAAATAATTATCATGTGAGGCATAATTCAATTGGAAACTAAAATCATAATGACAAGTTTCATGGATATCATTATTCTTTATAGCATACAAGTCATCACAATAATCATCATAGATAGCAACTTTGTTCTCATAATCAATTGGAACCTCTTCCGGAATAGTGGGTTCATCACAAAATAAAGTCATGACCTCTCCAAGTCCACTTTCATCAATATAATCATCATAAATAGGAGGCATGCTTTCATCATAATAAATTTGCTCATCAAAACTTGGGGGACAAAAAATATCATCTTCATCATACATAGCTTCCCCAAGCTTGTGGCTTTGCATATCATTAGCATCATAGATATTCAAGGAGTTCATACTAACAACATTGTAATCATGCTCATCATTCAAAGATTTAGTGCCAAACATTTTATGGATTTCTTCTTCTAGCACTTGAGCACAATTATCCCTTCCATCATACTCGCGAAAGATATTAAAAAGGTGAAGCGTATGAGACAAACTTAATTCCATTTTTTGTAGTTTTCTTTTATAAACTAAACTAGTGATAAAACAAGAAACTAAAAGACTCGATTGCAAGATCTAAATATATACCTTCAAGCACTCACCTCCCCGGCAACGGCGCCAGAAAAGAGCTTGATGTCTACTACACAACCTTCTTCTTGTAGACGTTGTTGGGCCTCCAAGTGCAGAGGTTTGTAGGAGAGTAGCAAATTTCCCTCAAGTGGATGACCTAAGGTTTATCAATCCGTAGGAGGTGTAGGATGAAGATGGTCTCTCTCAAGCAACCCTGCAACCAAATAACAAAGAGTCTCTTGTGTCCCCAACACACCCAATACAATGGTAAATTGTATAGGTGCACTAGTTCGACGAAGAGATGGTGATACAAGTGCAATATGGATAGTAGATAAAGGTATTTGTAATCTGAAATTATAAAAACAGCAAGGTAACTAATGATAAAAGTGAGCGTAAACGGTATTGCAATGCTAGGAAACAAGGCATAGGGTTCATACTTTCGCTAGTGTAAGTTCCCTCAACAATACTAACATAATTGGATCACATAACTATCCCTCAGCATGCAACAAAGAGTCACTCCAAAGTCACTAATAGCGGAGAACGAACGAAGATATTATGGTAGGGTACGAAACCACCTCAAAGTTATTCTTTCCAATCAATCCGTTGGGCTATTCCTATAAGTGTCACAAACAGCCCTAGAGTTCGTACTAGAATAACACCTTAAGACACAAATCAACCAAAACCCTAATGTCACCTAGATACTCCATTGTCACCTCAAGTATCCGTGGGTATGATTATAGGATATGCATCACACAATATCAGATTCATCCATTCAACCAACACAAAGGACCTCAAAGAGTGTTGGGGATCGTAGCAAAAATTTAAAATTTTCTACGCATCACCAAGATCAATCTATGGAGTAATCTAGCAACGAGGGGAAGGGGAGTCCATCTACATACCCTTGTAGATCGCTAAGCGGAAGTGTTGCGAGAACATGGATGAAGGAGTCGTACTCGTAGCGATTTAGATCGTGATTGATTCCGATCTAAGCGCCGAACAACGACGCCTCCGTGCTCAACACACGTGCAGCCCGGTGACGTCAACTACGCCTTGATCCAGCAGGGGGAGAAGGAGAGGTTGGGAAGACTCCGTCCAGCAGCGGCACGACGGCGTGGTGGTGGAGGAGGAGTGCGGGACTCCAGCAGGGCTTCGCCAAGCACTACGAGAGACGAGGAGGGAGAGGGGTAGGGCTGCGCCAACAGGGGAAGAACCTCGTCTGTTGGGCTGCCCCTTTGCCTCCACTATATATAGGGGGAGAGGGAGGGTTGCGCCCCCACCTAGGGTTCTCACCCCAAGGGGTGCGGCAGCCCTAGATCCCATCTAGGGTGGCGGCCACAAGGGGGAGAGGGGGAGGCGCGCCTGGGATGGGTCTTAGGGCCCATCTGCCCTAGGGTTTGCCCCCTTCCCTTCTTGGAGGCGCCTTGGGCCTTGGTGGGAGGCGCCCCAGCCCACCTAGGGGCTGGTCCCTTCCCACTATTGGCCCATGTAGGTCTCCGGGGCTGATGGCCCCTCCCAGTGGACCCCCGGACCCCTCCGGTGGTCCCGGTACACTACCGGTGATGCCCGGAACACTTCCGGTGGCCAAAACCATACTTCCTATATATCAATATTTACCTCCGGACCATTCCGGAACTCCTCGTGACGTCCGGGGTCTCATCCGGGACTCTGAACAACATTCGGTAACCGCGTACATACTTTCCTTGTAACCCTAGCGTCATCGAACCTTAAGTGTGTAGACCCTACGGGTTCGGGAGTCATGCAGACATGACCGAGACAACTCTCTGGTCAATAACCAACAGCAGGATCTGGATACCCATGTTGGCTCCCACATGCTCCATGATGATCTCATCGGATGAACCACGATGTCAAGGATTCAATCAATCCCGTATACAATTCCCTTTGTCTATCGGTATGATACTTGCCCGAGATTCGATCGTCGGTATCCCGATACCTTGTTCAATCTCGTTACTGGCAAGTCTCTTTACTTGTTCTGTAACACATCATCCTGTGATCAACTCCTTGATCACATTGTGCACATTATGATGATGTCCTACCGAGTGGGCCCAGAGATACCTCTCCGTTTACACGGAGTGACAAATCCCAGTCTCGATTCGTGCCAACCCAACAGACACTTTCGGAGATACCCGTAGTGCACCTTTATAGCCACCCAGTTACATTGTGACGTTTGGCACACCCAAAGCACTCCTACGGTATCCGGGAGTTGCACAATCTCATGTTCTAAGGAAATGATACTTGACATTAGAAAAGCTTTAGCATACGAACTACACGATCTTGTGCTAGGCTTAGGATTGGGTCTTGTCCATCACATCATTCTCCTAATGATGTGATCCCGTTATCAACGACATCCAATGTCCATGGCCAGGAAACCGTAACCATCTATTGATCAACGAGCTAGTCAACTAGAGGCTTACTAGGGACATGGTGTTGTCTATGTATCCACACATGTATCTGAGTTTCCTATCAATACAATTCTAGCATGGATAATAAACGATTATCATGAACAAGGAAATATAATAATAACCAATTTATTATTGCCTCTAGGGCATATTTCCAACAGTCTCCCACTTGCACTAGAGTCAATAATCTAGTTCACATCGCCATGTGATTAACACTCACAGGTCACATCGCCATGTGACCAACATCCAAGAGTCTACTAGACTCAATGATCTAGTTCACATCACTATGTGATTAACACTCAAAGAGTTCCGGGTTTTGATCATGTTATGCTTGTGAGAGAGGTTGTAGTCAACGGGTCTTGCCATATTCAGATCCCTATGTATTTCGCAAAACTTTATGTCATATCGTAGATGATGCTACCATGTTCCACTTGGAGCTATTCCAAATTGTTGCTCCATTATACGTATCCGGTATCTCTACTCAGAGCTATCCGGATAGGTGTCAATCTTGCATCGACGTAACTCTTTACGTCGAACTCTTTATCATCTCCATAACCGAGAAACATTTCCTTATTCCTCTAAGGATAATTTCGACCGCTATCTGGTGATCCACTCCTAGATCACCTTTGTACCCTCTTGCCAGACATGCGGCAAGGCACACATTAGGTGCGGTACTTCAGCATGGCATACCGTATAGAGCCTATGACAAAAGCATAGGCGACGACCTTTGTCCTTCCTCTTTCTTCTGCCGTGGTCAAGCTTTGAGCTTACTCAACTTCACACCTTACAACTCAGGTAAGAACCCCTTCTTTGACTGATCTATTTTGAACTCCTTCAAAAACATGTCAAGGTGTGCGTTCTTTGAAAGTATCATCAGGCGTTTTGATATATCTCTATAGATCTTGATGCCCAATATGTAAGCAGCTTTATCCAGGTCTTCCTTTGAAAATCACTCTTCAAACAACCGTTTATGCTTTCCAGAAATTCTACATTATTTTGGATCAACAATATGTCATCCACATATACTTATCAGAAATGTTGTAGTGCTCCCACTCACTTTCTTGTAAATACAAGTTTCTAGCAAACATTGTATAAACCTAAAAGCTTTGATCACTCCATCAAAGCATATATTCCGACTCCGAGATGCTTGCTCTAGTCCATAGAAGGATTGTTGGAGCCAGCATACCTTTTAGCATCCTTAGGATCGACAAAACCTTTTATTGTATCACATACAACTTTTTCTTATGAAAACTTGTTTTGACATCCATCTGTCAGATTTCATTATCGAAAAATACAGCTAATGCTAACATGATTCCAACGGACTTAAGCATCGCTATGGCTGAGAAATTCTCATCGTAGTTAACTCCTTGAACTTGTGAAAAGACTCTTTCCCACAAGTCAAGCTTCATGGACGGTAACATTACCGCCCACGTCCGTCTTCTTCTTAAAGATCCATTTATCTCAATGGCTTGCCGATCATCGGGCAAGTCCACCAAAGTCCATACTTTGTTCTGATACATGGATCCTATCTTGGATTTCATGGCTTCTAACCATTTGTCGGAATACAGGCCCACCATCGCTTCTCCATAGCTCGTAGGTTCATTGTTGTATAACAACATGATATTTAAGACAGGATTACCATACCACTCAGGAGTAGTACATATCCTTGTCAACCTATGAGGATCGATAGCAACTTGATCTGAACCTTCATGATCACTATCATTAACTTCCTATTCAACAGATGTACGCGCCACAGAAAACATCTTTTTGTGTTGCATCACTTTCTGGTTGAAGTAAAGGTTCGACAACCTCATCAAGTTCTATCTTCCTCCCACTCAATTCTTTCGAGAGAAACTCCTTCTCGAGAAAGACCCGTTCTTAGCGACAAACAATTTGCCCTCGGATCTGAGGTAGAGGGTATACCCAACTATCACCTTTGGGTATCCTATGAAGATGTGTTTGTCCGCTTTTGGGTTCGAGCTTCTCCGGCTGAAGCCTTAAGCATCGCAGCCCCAAACATTAAGAAACGACAACTTTGGTTTCTTGCCAAACCAATGTTCATACGACGTCGTCTCAATGGACTTATATGGTGTCCTATCTAAAGTGAATGCAGGTGTCTCTAATGCATAACCTCAAAATAATAGCGGTAGATCAGTAAGAGACATCATAGATCGCACCATATCTCATAAGGTTCAATTATGACGTCCGGACACACCTGTGATGTTCCAGGTGGCTTCAACTGTGAAACAATTCCACAATATCTTAAGTGATTGCCAAACTCATAACTCAGAAAATCCCCTTTGATCAGATCGTAGGAACATGATCTTCTTGTTATGATGATTCTTAACTTCACTCTGAAATTGCTTGAACTTTTCAAACGTTTCGGACTTGTGCTTCATTAAGTAAATATACCTATATCTACCCAAATTGACAGTGAAGATGAGAAAATAGCGATATCAACCGCACGCTTCAATTCTCATTGGATCACACGCATCAGCATGCATGATTTCCAACCAGTCACTTGCCTGTTTCATTGTACCTGAAAACGGGGTCTTAGTCATCCTGCCCATGAGGCATGGCTCGCATGTGTCAAGTGATTCAAAATCAAGTGACTCCAAACATCCGCCGATACGGAGTTTCTTCATGCATCTTACGCCAATATGACCTAAGTGGCAGTGCCACAAGAAAGTGGTACTATCATTATCAACTCTACATCTTTTGGCGTGAACATGTGTATTACCACGACCGAGATTCAATGAACCATTCACATAGGGTGCATGACCATGAAAGGTATTATTCATGTAAATAGAATAACCATTATTCTCTAACTTAAATGAATAACCGTATTGCAATGAACATGATCTAATCATATTCATGCTCAACGTAGACACCTGATAAAATTTATCTAGTTTCAATACTAATCCTGAAGGTAGATGGAGCATGCGATGGTGAACTCATCAACTTTGGAAACACTTCCAACACACATCGTCACCTCGCCCTTAGCCAGTCTTCGTTTAGTCCGTAGCTTTTGCTTCAAGTCACCAATAATAGCAACTGAACCGGTATCCAATACCCAGGTGCTACCAGGAGTACTACTAAGGTACACATTAATAACACGTATATACTTTGTTGAAGTTGCCAGCCTTCTTATCTACCATGCATTTGGGGTAATTCCGCTACCAGTGACCGTTCCCCTTACAATAGAAGCACTTAGTCTCGGGTTTGGGTTCAACCTTGGGTTCCTTCACTGGAGCGGCAACTGGTTTGCCATCCATGAAGTTCCCTTCTAGCCCTTGCCCTTCTTGAAACCAGTGGTCTTGTTAAACCATCAACACTTGATGCTCCTTCTTGATTTCTACCTTTTGCGGTCTTAAGCACCGTGAACAGCTCCGGGATCAACTCCATCCCTTGCATGTCATAGTTCATCACGAAGATCTGGTAGCTTAGTGATAGTGACTAGAGAACTCTATCAATCACTATCTTATCTGGAAGTTTAACTCCCACTTGATTTAAGTGATTGTAGCACCCAGACATTCTGAGCACATGCTCACTAGTTGAGCTATTCTCCTCCATCTTGTTGGCAAAAGAACTTGTCAGAGGTCTCATACCTCTCAACACGGGCATGAGCCTGAAATCCCAATTTCAGCTCTTGGAACATCTCATATGTCTTATGGCGTTCAAAACGTCATTGGAATCCCGATTCTAAGCCGTAAAGTATGGTGCACTAAACTATCAAGTAGTCATCAGGATGTATCTGTCAGGTGTTCACAACATCCACAGACGACGTTGTAGGGGTTTGCACATCGAGCGGTGCATCAGAGACGTAAGCCTTCTGTGTAGCAGTGAGGACACTCCTCGGACTACGGACCCAGTCCACATCATTGCTTACAATATCTTTCAACTTAATCTTTCTCTAGGAACGTATTGAAACAGGGAGCTACAACGTGAGCTATTTATCTACAACATATTTGCAAAAACAATTTGGACTATGTTCATGATAATTGAGTTCATCTAATCAAATTATTTAGTGAACTCCCACTCAGATAGACATCCCTCTAGTCATCTAAGTGAAACATGATCTGAATCGACTAGGCCATGTCCAATCATCATGTGAGACGGACTAGTCATCAACGGTGAACATCTCATGTTGATCGTATCTTCTATACGACTCATGTTCGACCTTTCGGTCTTCCGTGTTCCGAGGCCATGTCTGTACATGCTAGGCTCGTCAAGTCAACCTAAGTGTTTCGCATGTGTCCCGAGGCCATGTCTGTACATGCTAGGCTCGTCAACACCCGTTGTATTCGAACGTTAGAATCTATCACACCCGATCATCACGTGGTGCTTCGAAACAACGAACCTTCGCAACGGTGCACAGTTAGGGGGAACACTTTTCTTGAAATTTTAGTGAGGGATCATCTTATTTAAGCTATCGTCGTTCTAAGCAAATAAGATGTAAAACATGATAAACATCACATGCAATCAAATAGTGACATGATATGGCCAATATCATTTTGCTCCTTTTGATCTCCATCTTCGGGGCTCCATGATCATCGTTGTCACCGGCATGACACCATGATCTCCATCATCATTATCTCCATCATCATGTCTTCTTGAAGTTGTCTCGTCATCTATTACTTCTACTACTATGGCTAACGCTTTAGCAATAAAGTAAAGTAATTACATGACGTTTATGTTGACACGCAGGTCATAAATAAATTAAGACAACTCCTATGGCTCCTGCCGGTTGTCATACTCATCAACATGCAAGTCGTGATTCCTATTACAAGAACATGATCAATCTCATACATCACATATATCATTCATCACATCCTTTTGGCCATATCACATCACAAGGCATATGCTGCAAAAACAAGTTAGACGTCCTCTAATTGTTGTTGCAAGTTTTTACGTGGCTGCTATAGGTTTCTAGCAAGACCATTTCTTACCTACGCGAAAACCACAACGTGATATGCCAATTTCTATTTACCCTTTATAAGGACCCTTTTCATTGAATCCGATCCGACTAAAGTGGGAGAGACAGACACCCGCTAGCCACCTTATGCAACTAGTGCATGTCAGTCGGTGGAACCAGTCTCACGTAAGCGTACGTGCAAGGTCGGTCTGGGCCGCTTCATCCCACGATGTCGCCGAATCAACATAAGACTAGTAACGGCAAGTAAATTGACAATATCGACACCCACAACTGCTTTGTGTTCTACTCGTGCATAGAAACTATGCATAGACCTAGCTCATGATGCCACTCTTGGGGATCGCAGCAGAAATTTAAAATTTTCTACGCATCACCAAGATCAATCTATGGAGTAATCTAGCAACGAGGGGAAGGGGAATGCATCTACATACCCTTGTAGATCGCTAAGCGGAAGCGTTGCGAGAACGCGGATGAAGGAGTCGTACTCGTAGCGATTCAGATCGCGGTTGATTCTGATCTAAGCGTTGAACAACGGCGCCTCCGCGTTCAACACACGTGCAGCCCGGTGACGTCTCCTACGCCTTGATCCAGCAAGGGGAGAAGGAGAGGTTGGGAAGACTCCGTCCAGCAGCAGCACGACGGCGTGGTGGTGGTGGAGGAGCGCGGGACTCCAGCAGGGCTTCGCCAAGCACTACGAGAGACGAGGAGGGAGAGGGGTAGGGCTGCGCCAACAGGGGAAGAACCTCGTGTGTTGGGTTGCCCCTTTGCCTCCACTATATATAGGGAGAGAGGGAGGGCTGCACCCCCACCTAGGGTTCCCACCCCAAGGGGTGCGGCAGCCCTATATCCCGTCTAGGGTGGCGGCCACAAGGGGGAGAGGGGGAGGCGCACCTGGGATGGGTCTTAGGGCCCATCTGCCGTAGGGTTTGCCCCCTTCCCTTCTTGGAGGCACCTTGGGCCTTGGGGGGAGGCGCCCCAGCCCACCTAGGGGCTGGTCCCTTCCCACAATTGGCCCATGTAGGTCTCCGGGGCTGGTGACCCCTCCCGGTGGACCACCGGACACCTCCGGTGGTCCCGGTACACTACCGGTGATGCCCGAAACACTTCCGGTGGCCAAAACCATACTTCCTATATATCAATCTTTACCTCCGGACCATTCCGGAACTCCTCGTGACGTCCGGGATCTCATCCGGGACTCCTAACAACATTCGGTAACTGCGTACATACTTTCCCTATAACCCTAGTGTCATCGAACCTTAAGTGTGTAGACCCTACGGGTTCGGGAGTCATGCAGACATGGCCAAGACAACTCTCTGGTCAATAACCAACAGCGGGATCTGGATATCCATGTTGGCTCCCACATGCTCCACGATGATCTCATTGGATGAACCACGATGTCAAGGATTCAACCAATCCCGTATACAATTCCCTTTGTCTATCGGTACGATACTTGCCCGAGATTCGATCGTCGGTATCCCGATACCTTGTTCAATCTCGTTATCGGCAAGTCTCTTTACTCGTTCCGTAATACATCATCCCGTGATCAACTCCTTGATCACATTGTGCACATTATGATGATGTCCTACCGAGTGGGCCCAGAGATACCTCTCCGTTTACACGGAGTGACAAATCCCAGTCTCGATTCGTGCCAACCCAACAGACACTTTCGGAGATACCCGTAGTGCACCTTTATAGCCACCCAGTTACATTGTGACGTTTGGCACAGCCAAAGCACTCCTACGGTATCCGAGAGTTGCACAATCTCATGGTCTAAGGAAATGATACTTGACATTAGAAAAGCTTTAGCATACGAACTACACGATCTTGTGCTAGGCTTAGGATTGGGTCTTGTCCATCACATCATTCTCCTAATGATGTGATCCCGTTATCAACGACATCCAATGTCCATGGTCAGGAAACCGTAACCATCTATTGATCAACGAGCTAGTCAACTAGAGGCTTACTAGGGACATGGTGTTGTCTATGTATCCACACATGTATCTGAGTTTCCTATCAATACAATTCTAGCATGGATAATAAACGATTATCATGAACAAGGAAATATAACAATAACCAATTTATTATTGCCTCTAGGGCATGTTTCCAACAAAGAGTGCCCCAAAGTTCTACCGGAGAATCAAAATGAAAACGTGTGCCAACCCCTATGCATAGGTTCATGGGCGAAACCCGCAAGTTGGTCACCAAAACATACATCAAGTGGCACGCGGTATCCCATTGTCACCACAGATATCCACGGCAAGACATACATCAAGTGTTCTCAAATCTTTAAAGACTCAACCGAAAAGATTACTTCAAAGGGGAAACTCAATTCATTACAAGAGAGAAAAGAGGGGAAGAAACATCATAGGATCCAAATATAATAGCAAAGCTCGCGATACATCAAGATCGTATCATCTCAAGAACACGAGTGAGAGAGAGATCAAACACATAGCTACTGGTACATACCCTCAGCCCCGAGGGAGAACTACTCCCTCCTCGTCATGGAGAGCACCGGGATGATGAAGATGGCCACCGGTGAGGGTTCCCCCTCCGGCAGGGTGCCGGAACGGGTCTAGATTGGCTTTCGGTGGCTACGGAGGATTCTGGCGGCGGAACTCCTGATCTATTGTGCGTTCTGAAAGTTTTAGGTCACGTAGGTATTTATGGGTGCAGGAGGTACGTCAGGGGAGCCGCGAGGGCCCCATGAGATAGGGGGGCGCGCCCTAGGGGGGCGCGCCCTAGGGGGGGCGCCCCCACCCTCGTGAGCACCTCGTTCCTTCCTTGACGTGGGGTCCAAGTCCATCGGGTGTGTTTCCTTCCAAAAATAACTTCTCCAGTTGATTTCGTTCCGTTTCGACTCCGTCTGATATTCCTTTTCTTCAAAACACTGAAATAGGCATAAAACAACAAATCTGGGTTGGGCCTCCGGTTAATAGGTTAGTCCCGAAAGTAATATAAAAGTGGATAATAAAGCCCATTATTGCCCAAAACAGTAGATAATATAGCATGGAGCAATCAAAAATTATAGATACGTTGGAGACGTATCAAGCATCCCCAAGCTTAATTCCTGCTCGTCCTCGAGTAGGTAAATGATAAAAAAGATATTTTTTATGTGGAATGCTAGTTGGCATAATTTCAATGTAATTCTTCTTACTTGTGATATGAATATTCAGATCCATAAGATTCAAGACAAAAGTTCATATTGACATAAAAATAATAATACTTCAAGCATACTAACTAAGCAATTATGTCTTCTCAAAATAACATGGCCAAAAAAAGCTATCCCTACAAAATCATATAGTTTGGCTATGCTCCATCTTCACCACACAAAGTATTTAAATCATGCACAACCCCGATGACAAGCCAAGCAATTGTTTCATACTTTTGATGTTCTCAAACTTTTTCAATCTTCACGCAATACATGAGCGTGAGCCATGGACATAGCACTATAGGTGGAATAGAGTGGTGATTTGTGGAGAAGACAAAAAGGGAGAAGATAGTCTCACATCGACTAGGCGTATCAACGGGCTATGGAGATGCCCGTCAATAGATATCAATGTGAGTGAGTAGAGATTGCCATGCAATGGATGCACTAGAGCTATAAATGTATGAAAGCTCAACAAAAGAAACTAGTGGGTGTGCATCCAAATTGCTTGCTCATGAAGACCTAGGGCATTTTGAGGAAGCCCATCATTGGAATATACAAGCCAAGTTCTATAATGAAAGATCCCCACTAGTATATGAAAGTGACAACATAGGAGACTCTCTATATGAAGAACATGGTGCTACTTTGAAGCACAAGCGTGGAAAAAGGATAGTAGCATTGTCCCTTCTCTCTTTTTCTCTCATTTTTTTATATTTTTTTATTTGGGCCTTTTCTTTTTTTATGGCCTCTTTTCTCTTCTTTTTTTATTTGGGCTTCTTTGGCCTCTTTTATTTATTTATTTTCGTCCGGAGTCTCATCCCGACTTATGGGGGAATCATAGTCTCCATCATCCTTTCCACATTGGGACAATGCTCTAATAATGATGATCATCACACTTTTATTTACTTACAACTCAAGAATTACAACTCAATACTTAGAACAAATATGACTCTATATGAATGCCTCCGGCGGTGTACCGGGATATGCAATGACTCATGAGTGACATGTATGAAAGAATTATGAACGGTGGCTTTGCCACAAATACAATGTCAACTGCATGATCATGCAAAGCAATATGACAATGATGAAGCCTGTCATAATAACGGAACGGTGGAAAGTTGCATGGCAATGTATCTCGGAATGGCTACGGAAATGCCATAATAGGTAGGTATGGTGGCTGTTTTGAGGAAGGTATATGGTGGGTTTATGGTACCGGCGAAAGTTGCGCGGTACTAGAGAGGCTAGCAAGGGTGGAAGGGTGAGAGTGCGTATAATCCATGGACTCAACATTAGTCATAAAGAACTCACATACTTATTGAAAAAATCTATTAGTTATCGAAACAAAGTACTACGCGCATGCTCCTAGGGGGATAGATTGGTAGGAAAAGATCATCGCTCGTCCCCGACCGCCACCCATAAGGAGGACAATCAATAAACACCTCATGCTCCGACTTCATTACATAACGGTTCACCATACGTGCATGCTAAGGGAATCACAAACTTCAACACAAGTATCTCTCAAATTCATAACCACTCAACTAGCATGACTCTAATATCACCATCTTCATATCTCAAAACAATCATCAAGCATCAAACTTCTCTTAGTATTCAACACACTCATAAGAGAATTTTTATTATTCTTGAATACCTAGCATATTTGGATTTTAAGCAAATTACCATGCTAGTTGGCATAATTTCAATGTAATTCTTCTTACTTGTGATATGAATATTCAGATCCATAAGATTCAAGACAAAAGTTCATATTGACATAAAAATAATAATACTTCAAGCATACTAACTAAGCAATTATGTCTTCTCAAATAACATGGCCAAAGAAAGCTATCCCTACAAAATCATATAGTCTGGCTATGCCCCATCTTCACCACACAAAGTATTTAAATCATGCACAACCCTGATGACAAGCCAAGCAATTGTTTCATACTTTTGATGTTCTCAAACTTTTTCAATCTTCACGCAATACATGAGCGTGAGCCATGGACATAGCACTATAGGTGGAATAGAGTGGTGGTTTGTGGAGAAGACAAAAAGGGAGAAGATAGTCTCACATCGACTAGGTGTATCAACGGGCTATGGAGATGCCCGCCAATAGATATCAATGTGAGTGAGTAGAGATTGCCATGCAATGGATGCACTAGAGCTATAAATGTATGAAAGCTCAACAAAAGAAACTAGTGGGTGTGCATCCAACTTGCTTGCTCATGAAGACCTAGGGCATTTTGAGGAAGCCATCATTGGAATATACAAGCCAAGTTCTATAATGAAAGATCCCCACTAGTATATGAAAGTGACAACATAGGAGACTCTCTATATGAAGAACATGGTGCTACTTTGAAGCACAAGTGTGGAAAAAGGATAGTAGCATTGTCCCTTCTCTCTTTTTCTCTCTTTTTTATATTTTTTTATTTGGGCCTTTTCTTTTTTTATGGCCTCTTTTCTCTTCTTTTTTTATTTGGGCTTCTTTGGCTGCTTTTATTTATTTATTTTCATCCGGAGTCTCATCTCGACTTATGGGGGAATCATAGTCTCCATCATCCTTTCCTCACTAGGACAATGCTCTACTAATGATGATCATCACACTTTTATTTACTTACAACTCAAGTATTACAACTCAATACTTAGAACAAATATGACTCTATATGAATGCCTCCGGCGGTGTACCGGGATATGTAATGACTCATGAGTGACATGTATGAAAGAATTATGAACGGTGGCTTTGCCACAAATACAATGTCAGCTACATGATCATGCAAAGCAATATGACAATGATGAAGCCTGTCATAATAACGGAACAGTGGAAAGTTGCATGGCAATATATCTCGGAATGGCTATGGAAATGCCATAATAGGTAGGTATGGTGGCTGTTTTGAGAAAGGTATATGGTGGGTTTATGGTACCGGCGAAAGTTGCGCGGTACTAGAGAGGCTAGCAAGGGTGGAAGGGTGAGAGTGCGTATAATCCATGGACTCAACATTAGTCATAAAGAACTCACATACTTATTGAAAAAATCTATTAGTTATCGAAACAAAGTACTACGCGCATGCTCCTAGGGGGATAGATTGGTAGGAAAAGATCATCGCTCGTCCCCGACCGCCACCCATAAGGAGGACAATCAATAAACACCTCATGCTCCGACTTCATTACATAACGGTTCACCATACGTGCATGCTAAGGGAATCACAAACTTCAACACAAGTATCTCTCAAATTCATAACCACTCAACTAGCATGACTCTAATATCACCATCTTCATATCTCAAAACAATCATCAAGCATCAAACTTCTCTTAGTATTCAACACACTCATAAGAGAATTTTTATTATTCTTGAATACCTAGCATATTTGGATTTTAAGCAAATTACCATGCTATTTAAGACTCTCAAAATAATCTAAGTGAAGCATGAGAGTTCATATATTTCTTCAAAATAAAACTACAGCCATGCTCTGAAAGATATAAGTGAAGCACTAGAGCAAATGACAAACTACTCCAAAAGATATAAGTGAAGATCAATGAGTAGTCGAATAATTATGCAACTATGTGAAGACTCTCTAATATTTAATAATTTCAGATCTTGGCACTCTATTCAAATAGCAAGCAAAGCAAAATAAAATAACATTCTAAGAATAGCAAACATCATGTGAAGAAGCAAAAAATAGTTGTTGAAGAAGAAAGGTGGGATGCCAACCGGGGCATCCCCAAGCTTAGACGCTTGAGACTTCTTGAAATATTATCTTGGGGTGCCTTGGGCATCCCCAAGCTTGAGCTTTTGTGTCTCCTTAATTCCTCTCATATCACGGTCTCCCTAAATCTCAAAAGCTTCATCCACACAAAACACAATAAGGACTCGTGAGATAAGTTAGTATAAACCATTGCCAAAACCTTATTATACTCTATTGTATCAAATCACTAAAATTATTATTCAACATTGCATACTAAATGCCTCTGCATATTTAATAGTCCTATCCTCAAATAGAATCATTAAAGAAGCAAACATATGCAAACAATGCAAACATAACAGCAATTTGCCTAAACAGGATAGTCTGTAAAGAATGCAGCAACATCCATACTTCCTTAGCTCCAAAAATTATGAAAGAAAATTCACACTGTAGTAAATTTATAAGATCTTAATATCCAAAAGGTTTCAATATTTTATCACATTCTGACTTTTCTAGGGAATTATTGCAACAGCGGTAAACTTTCTGTTTTCAAACAGCAACATGTATACTTGTAACATAGGCATAGTAAAGGCTATCAATGCCACTTTTATTGAAATAAAAGATGCAAAACATTGTTCTAAATAACAGCAAGCAAATCCTAACGAAATAAATTGACGCTCCAAGCAAAACACATATCATGTGGCGAATAAAAATATAGCTCGAAGTAAAGTTACCAATGAACGAAGACGAAAGAGGGGATGCCTTCCGGGGCATCCCCAAGCTTAGGCTCTTGGATACCCTTGAATATTACCTTGGGGTGCCTTGGGCATCCCCAAGCTTAGGCTCTTTCCACTCCTTATTCCATAGTCCATCGAATCCTTACCCAAAACTTGAAAACTTCACAACACAAAACTTAATAGAAAACTCGTAAGCTCCGCTAGTATAAGAAAATAAATCACCACTTCAAGGTACTGTAATGAACTCATTATTTATTTATATTGGTGTTAAACCTAATGTATTCCAACTTCTATATGGTTTATAAACTATTTTACTAGCCATAGATTCATCAAAATAAGTAAACAACACATGAAAAACAGAATCTGTCAAAAATAGAATAGTCTGTAGTAATCTGGATCAAACATATACTTCTGGAACTCATAAATTTCTAAAATAAATTGTTGGACCTGAGGAATTTATCTATTAATCACCTGTAAAAAGGATTAACTAAATATCACTATCCGAATAAAAATGGCAGCAATTCTCGTGAGCGCTAAAGTTTCTGTTTTTGACAGCATGATCAACAAGACTTTCCCCAAGTCTTCCCAAAGGTTCAACTTGGCACAAACACTAATTAAAAGCATAAAACCACATCTAAGCATAGGCTAGATGAATTATTTATTACTAAATAGTAGCAAAAAGGAAGGAACTAAAATAAAATTGGGTTGCCTCCCAACAAGCGCTATCGTTTAACGCCCCTAGCTAGGCATGATGATTTCAACGATGCTCATACAAAAGATACGAATTGAAACATAAATAGAGCATCATGAAGAGTATGACTAGCACATTTAAGTCTAAAATGCTTCCTATGCATAGGCATTTTGTGAGCAAACAACTTGTGGGAACAAGGATCAACTTGCATAGGAAGGTAAAACAAGCATAACTTCAAAATTTTAAGCACATAGAGAGGAAACTTGATATTATTGCAATTCCTACAAGCATATGTTCCTCCTCATAATAATTTTCAGTAGCATCATGAATTAATTCAACAATATAATTATCACATAAAGCATTCTTTTCATGGTCTACAAGCATAGAAATTTTATTACTCTCCACATAAGCAAATTTCTTCTCATGAATAGTAGTGGGAGCAAGCTCAACAAAATAATTATCACGTGAGGCATAATCCAATTGAAAAATAAAATCATAATGACAAGTTTCATGGATATCATTATTCTTTATAGCATACAATGAAGGAAATATGCCCTAGAGGCAATAATAAAGTTATTATTTATTTCCTTATTTCATGATAAATGTTTATTATTCATGCTAGAATTGTATTAACCGGAAACATAATACATGTGTGAATACATAGACAAACAGAGTGTCACTAGTATGCCTCTACTTGACTAGCTCGTTAATCAAAGATGGTTATGTTTCCTAACCATGGACAAAGAGTTGTTATTGTTGGAAATATGCCCTAGAGGCAATAATAAATTGATTATTATTATATTTCCTTGTTCATGATAATCATTTATTATCCATGCTAGAATTGTATTGATAGGAAACTCAGATACATGTGTGGATACATAGACAACACCATGTCCCTAGTAAGCCTCTAGTTGACTAGCTCGTTGATCAATAGATGGTTACGGTTTCCTGACCATGGACATTGGATGTCGTTGATAACGGGATCACATCATTAGGAGAATGATGTGATGGACAAGACCCAATCCTAAGCATAGCACTAGATTGTGTAGTTCGTATGCTAAAGCTTTTCTAATGTCAAGTATCATTTCCTTAGACCATGAGATTGTGCAACTCCCGGATACCGTAGGAGTGCTTTGGGTGTGCCAAACATCACAACGTAACTGGGTGGCTATAAAGGTACACTACGGGTATCTCTGAAAGTGTCTGTTGGGTTGGCACGAATCGAGACTGGGATTTGTCACTCCGTGTGACGGAGAGGTATCTCTGGGCCCACTCGGTAGGACGTCATCATAATGTGCACAATGTGATCAAGGAGTTGATCACGGGATTATGTGTTACAGAACGAGTAAAGAGACTTGCCGGTAACGAGATTGAACAAGGTATCGGGATACCGACGATCGAATCTCGGGCAAGTATCGTACCGATAGACAAAGGGAATTGTATACGGGATTGATTAAGTCCTTGACATCGTGGTTCATCCGATGAGATCATCGTGGAACATGTGGGAGCCAACATGGGTATCCAGATCCCGCTGTTGGTTATTGACCGGAGAACGTCTCGGTCATGTCTGCATGTCTCCCGAACCCGTAGGGTCTACACACTTAAGGTTCGATGATGCTAGGGTTATAAAGGAAGTTTGTATGTGGTTACTGAATGTTGTTCGGAGTCCCGGATGAGATCCCGGACGTCACGAGGAGTTCCGGAATAGTCCGGAGGTAAAGATTTAATATAGGAAGTCCTATTTCGGCCATCGGGACAAGTTTCGGGGTCATCGGTATTGTGTCGGGACCACCGGAAGGGTCCCGGGGGCCCACCGGGTGGGGCCACCTATCCCGGAGGGTCCCATGGGCTGAAGTGGGAAGGGATCCAGCCCAAAGTGGGCTGGGGCGCCACTTTCCCCTAGGGCCCATGCGCCTAGTGTGGGGAAACCCTAAAAGGAAGAGTCCTAGAAGGGGAAGGCACCTCCTAGGTGCCTTGGGAGGAGGGATTCCTCCCTTGGCCGCCACCCCCCTAGGAGATTGGATCTCCTAGGGCCGGCGCCCCCCTTGGCCCCCCTATATATAGTGGGGGAGATGGAGGACTTCTTACCTTTGCCTTTGGTGCAGCCCTCTCCCCTCTCCCAAGTCCTTCTCCTCTCCCGTGGTGCTTGGTGAAGCCCTGCAGGATTGCCACGCTCCTCCACCACCACCACGCCGTTGTGCTGCTGCTGGATGGAGTCTTCCTCAACCTCTCCCTCTCTCCTTGCTGGATCAAGGCATGGGAGACGTCACCGGGCTGTACGTGTGTTGAACGCGGAGGTGCCGTCCGTTCGGCACTAGGATCTCCGGTGATTTGGATCACGACGAGTACGACTCCATCAACCCCGTTCTCTTGAACGCTTCCGCTTAGCGATCTACAAGGGTATGTAGATGCACTCTCCTTCCCCTCGTTGCTGGTCTCTCCATAGATAGATCTTGGTGACACATAGAAAAATTTTGAATTTCTGCTATGTTACCCAATAGTGGCATCATGAGCTAGGTCTATTGCGTAGATTCTATGCACGAGTAGAACACAAAGTAGTTGTGGGCATTGATTTTGTTCAATATGCTTACCGTTACTAGTCTTATCTTGATTCGGCGGCATCGTGGGATGAAGCGGCCCGGACCGACCTTACACGTACTCTTACGTGAGACTGGTTCCACCGACTGACATGCACTAGTTGCATAAGGTGGCTAGCGGGTGCCTGTCTCTCCCACTTTAGTCGGATCGGATTCGATGAAAAGGGTCCTTATGAAGGGTAAATAGCAATTGTCATATCACGTTGTGGTTTTGCGTAGGTAAGAAACGTTCTTGCTAGAAACCCATAGCATCCACGTAAAACATGCAAGCAACAATTAGAGGACGTCTAACTTGTTTTTGCAGGGTATGCTATGTGATGTGATATGGCCAAAGGATGTGATGGATGATATATGTGATGTATGAGATGATCATGTTCTTGTAATAGGAATCACGACTTGCATGTCGATGAGTATGACAACCGGCAGGAGCCATAGGAGTTGTCTTTATTTATTTATGACATGCGTGTCAACTTAAACGTCATGTAATTACTTTACTTTATTGCTAACCGTTAGCTGTAGAAGTAGAAGTAATAGTTGGCGAGACAACTTCATGAAGACACGATGATGGAGATCATGGTGTCATGCCGGTGACGATGATGATCATGGAGCCCCGAAGATGGAGATCAAAAGGAGCAAAGTGATATTGGCCATATCATGTCACTTTTTGATTGCATGTGATGTTTATCATGTTTATACATCTTATTTGCTTAGAACGACGGTAGTAAATAAGATGATCCCTCATTAAAATTTCAAGAAAGTGTTCCCCCTAACTGTGCACCGTTGCGATAGTTCATTGTTTCGAAGCACCACGTGATGATCGGGTGTGATAGATTCTAACGTTCACATACAACGGGTGTAAGACAGATTTACACACGCGAAACACTTAGGTTGACTTGACGAGCCTAGCATGTGTACAGACATGGCCTCGGAACACAAGAGACCAAAAGGTCGAGCATGAGTCGTATGGTAGATACGATCAACATGAAGATGTTCACCGATGTTGACTAGTCCGTCTCACGTGATGATCGGACACGGCCTAGTTGACTCGGATCATGTAATCACTTAGATGACTAGAGGGATGTCTATCTGAGTGGGAGTTCATAAGATGAACTTAATTATCCTGAACATAGTCAAAAGGTCTTCGCAAATTATGCCGTAGCTCGCGCTTCAGTTCTACTGTTTAGATATGTTCCTAGAGAAAATTTAGTTGAAAGTTGATAGTAGCAATTATGCGGACTAGGTCCGTAAACTGAGGATTGTCCTCATTGCTTCATAGAAGGCTTATGTCCTTAATGCACCGCTCAGTGTGCTGAACCTCGAACGTCGTCTATGGATGTTGCGAACATCTGACATACATGTTTTGATAACTACGTGATAGTTCAGTTAAACGGTTTAGAGTTGAGGCACCGAAGACGTTTTGAAACGTCGCGAAACATATGAGATGTTTTGAGGGCTGAAATTAGGATTTCAGGCTCGTGCCCACGTCAAGAGGTATAAGACCTCCGATGATTTTCTTAGCCTGCAAACTAAGGAGAAAAGCTCAATTGTTAAGCTTGTGCTCAGATTGTCTGAGTACAACAATCGCTTGAATCAAGTGGGAGTTGATATTCTAGATGAAATAGTGATAGTTCTCCGAAGTCATTACCACCAAGCTGCTAGAGCTTCGTGATGAACTATAACATATCGAGGACATATATGATGATCTTTGAGATATTCGTGATGTTTGACACCACAAAAGTAGAAACCAAGAAGGAGCATCAATTGTTGATGGTTGGTGAAACCACTAGTTTCAAGAAGGGCAGGGGCAAGAAGGGATACTTCATGAAACGGCAATTCAGTTGCTGCTATAGTGAAGAAACCCAAGGTTGAACCCAAACCCGAGACTAAGTGCTTCTGTAATAAGGGGAATAGCCACTGGAGTAGAATTACCCTAGATACTTGGTAGATGAGAAGGCTAGCAAGGTCGATAGAAGTATATTGGATATACATTGTGTTAATGTGTACTTTACTAGCACTCCTAGTAGCACCATGGTATTAGATACCGGTTTGGTTGCTAAGTGTTAGTAACTCGAAATAAAAGCTACGGAATAAACGGAGACTAGCTAAAGGTGAGCTGACGATATGTGTTGGAAGTGTTTCCAATGTTGATATGATCAAGCATCGCACGCTCCCTCTACCATCGAGATTGGTGTTAAACCTAAATAATGGTTATTTGGTGTTTGCGTTGAGCATAGACATGATTGGATTATGACTATCGCAATACAGTTATTCATTTAAGGAGAATAATTGTTACTCTGTTTATTTGAATAATACCTTCAATGGTCTTACACCTAAAATGAATGGTTTATTGAATCTCGACCGTAGTGATACACATGTTCATGCCAAAAGATATAGGATAGTAATGATAGTACCACCTACTTATGGCACTGCCACTTAAGTCATATCGGTATAAAACGCATGAAGATCTTTGGACTCACTCATTTTTGAAAAGTTTGAGACATGCGAACCATGTCTATTGGTGTTTATGCATGAAGAAACTCCATGCAAATGGACCGTTTGGACTCACTTGATTTTTGAATCACTTGAGACATGCAAATCATACCACATGGGCAAGATGACTGAAAGCCTCGGTTTCAGTAAAATGGAACTGGAAAGCAACTTGTTGGAAGTAATACATTTTGATGTGTGCAGTCCAATGAGTGCTGAGGCATGTAGTGGATATCATTATGTTCTTACTTCACAGATGATTTGAGTAGATGTTGAGTATATTTACTTGATGAATCACGAGTCTGAATTATTGAAAGGTTCAAGTAATTTCAGGGTGAAGTTGAAAGATCGTCGTGACAAGAGGATAAAAGATCTATGATATGATCATAGAGATGAATATCTGAATTACGAGTTTGGCACAGAATTAAGACATTGTGGAAATTGTTTCATAACTGATACAGGCTGGAACACCATAGTGTGATGGTGTGTCCGAACATCATAACTGCACCCTATTGGATATAATGCATACCATGATGTCTCTTATCGAATTACCACGATAATTTATGGGTTATGCATTAGAGACAACCGCATTCACTTTAAATAGGGCACCACGTAATTCCGATGAGATGACACCGTATGAACTATGGTTTAGAGAAACATAAGTTGTCATTTCTTAAAAGTTTGGGGCTGCGACGCTTATGTGAAAATGTTTCAGGCTGATAAGCTCGAACCCAAAGCGGATAAATGCATCTTCATAGGACACCCAAAACAGTTGGGTATACCTCCTGTCTCAGATCCGAAAGCAATAAGGGATTGTTTCTAGAATCGGGTCCTTTCTCGAGGAAAAGTTTCTCTCGAAAGAATTGAGTGGGAGGATGGTGGAAACTTGATGAGGTTATTGAACCGTCTCTTCAACTAGTGTGTGGCAGGGCACAGGGAGTTGTTCCTGTGGCACCTACACCAATTGAAGTGGAAGCTTATGATAGTGATCATGAAACTTCAGATCAAGTCACTGCCAAACCTCGTAGGATGACAAGGATGCGTACTACTTCAGAATGGTACGTAATCCTGTCTTGGAAGTTATGTTGCTAGACAACAATGAACCTACGAGCTATGGAGAAGCGATGGTGGGCCCGGATTCTGATAAATGGCTCGAGGCCATAAAATCCGAGAGAGGATCCATGTATGAAAACAAAGTGTAGACTTTGGCAGAACGGCTCGATGGTCGTAAGGCTGTTGAGTACAGATGGATTTTAAGAGGAAGACGGACAATGATGGTAAGTATCACCATTAAGAAAGCTCGACTTGTCGTTAAGATGTTTTCCGACAAGTTCAAGGAGTTGACTACGATGAGACTTTCTCACTCATAGCGATGCTAAGAGTCTGTTGGAATTATATTAGCGATTACTGCATTATTTATGAAATCTTGCAGATAGGATGTCAAAACATTGTTTCCTCGACGATTTTTTTGAGGAAAGGTTGTATGTGATACAACCGGAAGGTTTTGTCAATCCTGAAATATGCTAATAAGTATGCAAAGCTCCAGCAATCCTTCTAAGGACTGGAGTAAGCATCTCGGAGTTGGAATGTATGCTTTGATGAGATGATCAAAGATTTTGGTATATACAAAGTTTATGAGAAACTTGTATTTCCAAAGAAGTGAGTGGGAGCACTATAGACTTTCTGATGAGTATATGTTGTCGACATATTGTTGATCAGAAATGACGTAGAATTTCTGGAAAGCATATAGGGTTATTTGGAAAGTGTTTTTCAATGAAAGCCTGGATTAAGCTACTTGAACATTGAGCATCAAGATCTATAAGGATAGATCAAAATGCTTAATGGTACTTTCAAATGAGCACATACCTTGACATGATCTTGAAGGTGTTCAAGATGGATCAGTCAAAGAAGGAGTTCTTGCCTGAGTTGTAAGGTATGAAGTTAAGACTTAAAGCTCGACCGCGGCAGAATAGAGAGAAATGACGAAGGTCGTCCCCTATGCTTAAGACGTAGGCTCTACAGTATGCTATGCTGTGTACCGCACCTGAAGTGTGCCTTGCCATGAGTCAGTCAAGGGGTACAAGAGTGATCCAAGAATGGATCACAGGACAGCGGTCAAAGTTATCCTTAGTAACTAGTGGACTAAGGAATTTTCTCGATTATGGAGGTGGTAAAAGAGTTCGTCGTAAAGGGTTACGTCGATGCAAGCTTAACACCTATCCGGATAGCTCTGAGTAGAGATACCAGATACGTATAATGGAGCAACAATTTAGAATAGCTCCAAGTAGAACAGTTATTTGGAATAGCTCCAAATAGAGCGTGGTAGCTGCATCTAGGAGATGACATAGAGATTTGTAAAGCACACACGGATCTGAAAGGTTCAGACCCGTTGACTAAAACCTCTCTCACAAGCAACATGATCAAACCTGGAACTCATTGAGTGTTAATCACATAGTGATGTGAACTAGACTACTGACTCTAGTAAACTCTTGAGTGTTAGTCACATGGCGATGTGACTTGTGAGTGTTAATCACATGGCGATGTGAACTAGATTATTGACTCTAGTGCAAGTGGGAGACTGTTGGAAATATGCCCTAGAGGCAATAATAAATTGATTATTATTATATTTCCTTGTTCATGATAATCGTTTATTATCCATGCTAGAATTGTATTGACAGGAAACTCAGATACATGTGTGGATACATAGACAACACCATGTCCCTAGTAAGCCTCTAGTTGACTAGCTCGTTGATCAATAGATGGTTACGGTTTCCTGACCATGGACATTGGATGTCATTGATAACGGGATCACATCATTAGGAGAATGATGTGATGGACAAGACCCAATCCTAAGCATAGCACTAGATCATGTAGTTCGTATGCTAAAGCTTTTCTAATGTCAAGTATCATTTCCTTAGACCATGAGATTGTGCAACTCCCGGATACCGTAGGAGTGCTTTGGGTGTGCCAAACGTCACAACGTAACTGGGTGGCTATAAAGGTAAACTACGGGTATCTCCGAAAGTGTCTGTTGGGTTGGCACGAATCGAGACTGGGATTTGTCACTCCGTGTGACGGAGAGGTATCTCTGGGCCCACTCGGTAGGACATCATCATAATGTGCACAATGTGATCAAGGAGTTGATCACGGGATGATGTGTTACGGAACGAGTAAAGAGACTTGCCAGTAACGAGATTGAACAAGGTATCGGGATACCGACGATCGAATCTCGGGCAAGTATCGTACCGATAGACAAAGGGAATTGTATACGGGATTGATTAAGTCCTTGACATCGTGGTTCATCCGATGAGATCATCATGGAACATGTGGGAGCCAACATGGGTATCCAGATCCCGCTGTTGGTTATTGACCGGAGAACGTCTCGGTCATGTCTGCATGTCTCCCGAACCCGTAGGGTCTACACACTTAAGGTTCGATGACACTAGGGTTATAAAGGAAGTTTGTATGTGGTTACCGAATGTTGTTCGGAGTCCCGTATGAGATCCCGGACGTCACGAGGAGTTCCGGAATAGTCCGGAGGTAAAGATTTATATATAGGAAGTCCTATTTCGGCCATCGGGACAAGTTTCGGGGTCATCGGTATTGTGCCGGGACCACCGGAAGGGTCCCGGGGGCCCACCGGGTGGGGCCACCTATCCCGGAGGGTCCCATGGGCTGAAGTGGGAAGGGATCCAGCCCAAAGTGGGCTGGGGCGCCACTTTCCCCTAGGGCCCATGCGCCTAGTGTGGGGAAACCCTAAAAGGAAGAGTCCCAGAAGGGGAAGGCTTTTCCTAGGTGCCTTGGGGAGGAGGGATTCCTCCCTTGGCCGCCCCCCCCCTAGGAGATTGGATCTCCTAGGGCCGGCGCCCCCCCCCCCCTTGGCCCCCCTATATATAGTGGGGGAGGTGGAGGACTTCTTACCTTTGCCTTTGGTGCAGCCCTCTCCCCTCTCCCAAGTCCTTCTCCTCTCCCGTGGTGCTTGGCGAAGCCCTGCAGGATTGCCACGCTCCTCCACCACCACCATGCCGTTGTGCTGCTGCTGGATGGAGTCTTCCTCAACCTCTCCCTCTCTCCTTGCTGGATCAAGGCATGGGAGAGGTCACCGGGCTGTACGTGTGTTGAACGCGGAGGTGCCGTCCGTTCGGCACTAGGATCTCCGGTGATTTGGATCACGACGAGTACGACTCCATCAACCCCGTTCTCTTGAATGCTTCCGCTTAGCGATCTACAAGGGTATGTAGATGCACTCTCCTTCCCCTCGTTGCTGGTCTCTCCATAGATAGATCTTGGTGACACGTAGGAAATTTTGAATTTCTGCTACATTACCCAACAGTTATTTGATTAACGAGATCACGACATTAGATGAATGATCTGACTGACATGACCCATTCCATTAGCTTAGCACCCGATCGTTTAGTATGTTGCTATTGCTTTCTTCATGACTTATACA
This sequence comes from Triticum monococcum, assembly GCA_034509565.1. NCBI lineage: Eukaryota > Viridiplantae > Streptophyta > Magnoliopsida > Poales > Poaceae > Triticum > Triticum monococcum. Next base: position 495,537,811 of record CM067845.1, on the reverse strand, counting down.
TGTTCCTATGACTATGAGATTATGCAACTCCCGTTTGCCGGAGGAACACTTTGTGTGCTACCAAACGTCACAACGTAACTGGGTGATTATAAAGGAGCTCTACAGGTGTCTCCAAAGGTACATGTTGGGTTGGCGTATTTCGAGATTAGGATTTGTCACTCCGAATGTCGGAGAGGTATCTCTGGGCCCTCTCGGTAATGCACATCACTTAAGCCTTGCAAGCATTGCAACTAATGAGTTAGTTGCGGGATGATGTATTACAGAACGAGTAAAGAGACTTGACGGTAACGAGATTGAACTAGGTATTGAGATACCGACGATCAAATCTCGGGCAAGTAACATACCGATGACAAAGGGAACAACGTATGTTGTTATACGGTCTGAGCGATAAAGATCTTCGTAGAATATGTAGGAGCCAATATGAGCATCCAGGTTCCGCTATTGGTTATTGACCAGAGACGTGTCTCGGTCATGTCTACATTGTTCTCGAACCGTAGGGTCTGCATGCTTAAGGTTTCGATGACGGTTATATTATGAGTTTATGAGTTTTGATGTACCGAAGGAGTTCGGAGTCCTGGATGGGATCGGGGACATGACAAGGAGTCTCGAAATGGTCAAGACATAAAGATCGATATATTGGACGACTATATTCGGACATCGGAAAGGTTCCGAGTGATTCGGTTATTTTTCGGAGTACCGGAGAGTTACGGGAATTCGCCGGGGAGTATATGGGCCTTATTGGGTCATACGGGAATAGAGGAGAGAGGCCAAAAGGAAAGAGGCCTGCGTCCCCCCTCTGGTCCGAATTGGACAAGGGGCGCAGCCCCCTTTTCCTTCTTCCTCTCCCCCTCTTTCCCCTTCTCCTACTCCAACAAGGAAGGAGGGAGTCCTACTCCCGGTGGGAGTAGGACTCCCCTTGGCGCGCCCCCTCCTAGGCCGGCCGCCCCCTCCCCCTTGCTCCTTTATATACAGGGGCAGGGGGGCACCCCATGACACACAAGTTAATCTTCGTGATCGTTCCTTAGCCGTGTGCGGTGCCCCCCTCCACGATATTACACCTCGGTCATATTGTAGCGGTGCTTAGGCGAAGCCCTGCGACAGTTGAACATCAAGATCGTCACCACGCCATCGTGCTGACGGAACTCCTCCCCGAAGCTTTGCTGGATCGGAGCCCGGGGAGCATCATCGAGCTGAACGTGTGCTAAGAACTCGGAGGTGCCGGAGTAACGGTGCTTGGATCGGTCGGATCGGGAAGACGTACAACTACTTCCTCTACATTGCGTCAACGCTTCCGCTTCGGTCTATGAGGGTACGTAGACAACACTCTCCCCTCTCGTTGCTATGCATCACCATGATATTGCGTGTGCGTAGGAATTTTTTTGAAATTACTATGTTCCCCAACAGTGGCATCCGAGCCTAGGTTTTATGGTTTGATGTTATATGCACGAGTAGAACACAAGTGAGTTGTGGGTGATATAAGTCATACTGCTTACCAGCATGTCATACTTTGGTTCGGCGGTATTGTGGGATGAAGCGGCCCGTACCGACATTACGCGTACGCTTACGCGAGACTGGTTCTACCACCGTGCTTTGCACGCAGGTGGCTGGCGGGTGTCAGTTTCTCCAACTTTAGTTGAACCGAGTGTGGCTACGCCCGGTTCTTGCGAAGGTTAAAACAACACCAACTTGACAAACTATCGTTGTGGTTTTGATGCGTAGGTAAGATTGGTTCTTGCTTAAGCCCGTAGCAGCCACGTAAAACTTGCAACAACAAAGTAGAGGACGTCTAACTTGTTTTTGCAGGGCATGTTGTGATGTGATATGGTCAAGACATGATGCTAAATTTTATCGTATGAGATGATCATGTTTTGTAAACGAGTTATCGGCAACTGGCAGGAGCCATATGGTTGTCGCTTTATTATATGCAATGCAATCGCGCTGCAATGCTTTACTTTATCACTAAGCGGTAGCGATAGTCGTGGAAGCATAAGATTGGCGAGACGACAACGATGCTACGATGGAGATCAAGGTGTCGCGCCGGTGACGATGGTGATCATGACGGTGCTTCGGAGATGGAGATCACAAGCACAAGATGATGATGACCATATCATATCACTTATATTGATTGCATGTGATGTTTATCTTTTATGCATCTTATCTTGCTTTGATTGACGGTAGCATTATAAGATGATCTCTCACTAAATTATCAAGAAGTGTTCTCCCTGAGTATGCACCGTTGCCAAAGTTCGTCGTGCCCAGACACCACGTGATGATCGGGTGTGATAAGCTCTACGTCCATCTACAACGGGTGCAAGCCAGTTTTTGCACACGCAGAATACTCAGGTTAAACTTGACGAGCCTAGCATATGCAGATATGGCCTCGGAACACGGAGACCGAAAGGTCGAGCGTGAATCATATAGTAGATATGATCAACATAGTGATGTTCACCATTGAAAACTACTCCATTTCACGTGATGATCGGTTGTGGTTTAGTTGATTTGGATCACATGATCACTTAGATGATTAGAGGGATGTCTATCTAAGTGGGAGTTCTTAAGTAATATGATTAATTGAACTATAATTTATCATGAACTTAGTCCTGGTAGTATTTTGCAAATTATGTTGTAGATCAATAGCTCGCGTTGTTGTTTTGATATGTTCCTAGAGAAAATTGTGTTGAAAGATGTTAGTAGCAATGATGCAGATTGGATCCGTGATCTGAGGTTTATCCTCATTGCTGCACAGAAGAATTATGTCCTTGATGCACCGCTAGGTGACAGACCTATTGCAGGAGCAGATGCAGACGTTATGAACGTTTGGCTAGCTCAATATGATGACTACTTGATAGTTTAAGTGCACCATGCTTAATGGCTTAGAATCGGGACTTCAAAGACGTTTTGAACGTCATGGACCATATGAGATGTTCCAGGAGTTGAAGTTAATATTTCAAGCAGATACCCGAGTTGAGAAATATGAAGTCTCCAACAAGATCTATAGCTAAAAACATGGAGGAGAATAGCTCAAGCAGTGAGCATGTGCTCAGATTGTCTGGGTACTACAATCACTTGAATCAAGTGGGAGTTAATCTTCCAGATAAAATAGTGATTGACAGAATTCTCTAGTCACCATCACCAAGTTAGTAGAACTTCGTGATGAACTATAATATGCAAGGGATAACGGAAACAATTCCCAAGCTCTTCGTGATGCTGAAATCGACGAAGGTAGAAATCAAGAAAAACATCAAGTGTTGATGGTTAACAAGACCACTAGTTTCAAAAAAAAGGCAAAGGGAAGAAGGGGAACTTCAAGAAGAACAGCAAGCAAGTTGCTGCTCAAGTGAAGAAGACCAAGTCTGGTCCTAAGCTTGAGACTAAGTGCTTCTACTGCAAAGGGACTGGTCACTAGAAGCAGAACTGCCCCAAGTATTTGGCGGATAAGAAGGATGGCAAAGTGAACAAAAGTATATTTGATATACATGTTATTGATGTGTACTTTACTAGTGTTTATAGCAACCCCTCAGTATTTGATACTCGATCAGTTGCTAAGAGTAGTAACTTGAAACAGGAGTTGCAGAAGAAACAGAGACTAGTTAAGGGTGAAGTGACGATGTGTGTTGGAAGTAGTTCCAAGATTGATATGATCATCATAGCACACTCCCCTATACTTTCGGGATTAGTGTTGAACCTAAATAAGTTTTATTTGGTTTTTGCGTTGAGCATGAATATGATTTGATCATGTTTATTGCAATACGGTTATTCATTAAAGTCAGAGAATAATTGTTGTTCTGTTTACATGAATAAAACCTTCGATGGTCATACACCCAATGAAACAAGTTCGTTGGATCTCGATCGTAGTGATACACATATTCATAATATTGAAACCAAAAGATGCAAAGTTAATAATGATAGTGCAACTTATTTGTGGCACTGCCGGTTAAGTCATATTGGTGTAAAGCGCATGAAGAAACTCCATGCTGATGGGCTTTTGGAATCACTTGATTATGAATCACTTGATGCTTGCGAACCATGCCTTATGGGCAAGATGACTAAAACGTCGTTCTCCGGAACAATGAAGCAAGCAACAGATTTGTTGGAAATCATACATACTGATGTATGTGGTCCGATGAATATTAAGGCTTACAGCAGGTATCATTATTTTCTGACCTTCACAGATGATTTGAGCAGATATGGGGATATCTACTTGATGAAACATAAGTCTGAAACATTTGAAAAGATCAAAGAATTTCAGAGTGAAGTGGAGAATCATCGTAACAAAAATAAAAGTTTCTACGATATGATCGCAGAGGTAAAATATTTGAGTTCCGAGTTTGGCCTTCAATTAAAACAATGTGAAATAGTTTCACTACTCACGCCACCTGGAACACCATAGTGTAATGGTGTGTCCGAACGTCATAACCATACTTTATTAGATATAGTGCGATCTATGATGTCTCTTACCGATCTACCACTATCGTTTTGGGGTTATGCATTAGAGACAGCTGCATTCACGTTAAATAGGGCACCATCTAAATCCGTTGAGACGACACCGTGTGAACTATGGTTTGGCAAGAAACCTAAGCTGTCGTTTCTTAAAGTTTGGAGTTGCGATGCTTATGTGAAAAAGTTTCATCTCGATAAGCTCAAACTCAAATCGGAGAAATATGTCTTCCTAGGATACCCAAAGGAGACAGTTGGGTACACCTTCTATCACAGATCTGAAGGCAAGACATTCGTTGCTAAGAATGGATCCTTTCTAGAGAAGGAGTTTCTCTCGAAAGAAGTGAGTGGGAGGAAAGTAGAAAACTTGATAAGGTAATTGTACCTTCTCCCTTATTGGAAAATAGTTCATCACAGAAATCTGTTCCTGTGACTACTACACCAATTAGTGAGGAAGCTAATGATGATCATGTAACTTCAGATCAAGTTACTACCGAATCTCGTAGGTAAACCAGAGTGAGATCCGCACTAGAGTGGTATGGTAATCCTGTTCTGGAAGTCATGTTACTAGACCATGACGAACTTGCGAACTATGAGGAAGCGATGATGAGCCCAGATTCCGATAAATGGCTTGAGGCCATGAAATCTGAGATAGGATCCATGTATGAGAACAAAGTGTGGACTTTGGTTGACTTGCCCGATGATCGGCAACCAATTGAGAATAAATGGATCTTCAAGAGGAAGACGGACGCTGATAGTAGTGTTACTATCTACAAAGCTAGAATTGTCGCAAAAGGTTTTCGACAAGTTTAAGGTATTGACTACGATGAGAGTTTCTCACTCGTATCTATGCTTGAGTCTGTCCGAATCATGTAAGTAATTGCCGCATTTTATGAAATCTGGCAAATGGATAAACAAAATTGCATTCCTTAATGGATTGATTAAAGAAGAGTTGTATATGATGCAACCAGAAGGTTTTGTCAATCCGAAAGGTGCTAACAAAATATGCAAGCTCCAGCGATCCATCTGTGGACTGGTGCAAGCATCTCGGAGTTGGAATATACGCTTTGATGAGTTGATCAAAGCATATAGTTTTATACAGACTTGCGGTGAAGCCTGTATTTACAAGAAAGTGAGTGGGAGCACTACAGCATTTCTGATAAGTATATGTGAATGACATATAGTTGATCGGAAATAATGTATAATTATTCTGTAAAGCATAAAGGAGTGTTTGAAAGGAGTTTTTTAAAGAAAGACTTCGGTGAAGCTGCTTACATATTGAGTATCACGATCTATAGAGATAGATCAAGACGCTTGATAAGTTTTTTTCAATGAGTACATACCTTGACAAGATTTTGAAGTAGTTCAAAATGGAACAATCAAAGAAAAAGTTTCTTGCCTGTGTTACAAGGTGTGAAGTTGAGTAAGACTCAAAGCCCAACCACGGCAGAAGATAGAAAGAGAATGAAAGTCATTCCCTATGCCTCAGTCATAGGTTCTATAAAGTATGCCATGCTGTGTACCAGATCTATTGTATACCATACACTGTGTTAAGAGAGGGAGTACAATAGTGATCTAGGAGTAGATCACTGGACAGCGGTCAGAATTATCCTTAGTGAAATAAGGATATGTTTCTCGATTATGGACGTGACAAAAAGGTTCGTCGTAAAGGGTTACGTCGATGCAAGTTTTTGACATTGATCCAGATGATTCTAAGTCTCAACCTGGATACATATTGAAAGTGGGAGCAATTAGCTAGAGTAGCTCTGTGCAGAGCATTGTAGACATAGAATTTTGCAAAATACATACGGATCTGAATTTGGCAGGCCCGTTGACTAAATTTCTCTCACAAGCAAAACATGATCACTCTTTGGGTGTTAATCACATAGCGATGTGAACTAGATTATTAAATCTAGTAAACCCTTTGGGTGTTAGTCACATGGAGATGTGAACCAATCACATAAAGATGTGAACTATTGGTGTTAATCACATAGCGATGTGAACTAGATTATTGACTCTAGTGCAAGTGGGAGACTGAAGGAAATATGCCCTAGAGGCAATAATAAAGTTATTATTTATTTCCTTATTTCATGATAAATGTTTATTATTCATGCTAGAATTGTATTAACCGGAAACATAATACATGTGTGAATACATAGACAAACAAAGTGCACTAGTATGCCTCTACTTGACTAGCTCGTTAATCAAAGATGGTTATGTTTCCTAACCATGGACAAAGAGTTGTTATTTGATTAACAGGATCACATCATTAGATGAATGATCTGACTGACATGACCCATTCCATTAGCTTAGCACCCGATCGTTTAGTATGTTGCTATTTGCTTTCTTCATGACTTATACATGTTCCTATGACTATGAGATTATGCAACTCCCGTTTGCCGGGAGGAACACTTTGTGTGCTACCAAACGTCACAACGTAACTGGGTGATTATAAAGGAGCTCTACAGGTGTCTCCAAAGGTACATGTTGGGTTGGTGTATTTCGAGATTAGGATTTGTCACTCCGAATGTCGGAGAGGTATCTCTGGGCCCTCTCGGTAATGCACATCACTTAAGCCTTGCAAGCATTGCAACTAATGAGTTAGTTGCGGGATGATGTATTATAGAACGAGTAAATAGACTTGCCGGTAACGAGATTGAACTAGGTATTGAGATACCGACGATCGAATCTCGGGCAAGTAACATACTGATGACAAAGGGAACAATGTATGTTGTTATGCGGTCTGACCGATAAAGATCTTCGTAGAATATGTAGGAGCCAATATGAGCATCCAGGTTCCGCTATTGGTTATTGACCAGAGACGTGTCTCGGTCATGTCTACATTGTTCTCGAACCGTAGGGTCCGCACGCTTAAGGTTTCGATGACGGTTATATTATGAGTTTTGATGTACCAAAGGAGTTCGGAGTCCCGGATGGGATCGGGGACATGACGAGGAGTCTCGAAATGGTCGAGACGTAAAGATCGATATATTGGACGACTATATTCGGACATCGGAAAGGTTCCGAGTGATTCGGGTATTTTTCGGAGTACCGGAGAGTTACGGGAATTCGCCGGGGAGTATATGGGCCTTATTGGGCCATACGGGAATAGAGGAGAGAGGCCAAAAGGAAAGAGGCCTGCGCCCCCCCTCTGGTCCGAATTGGACAAGGGGCGCAGCCCCCTTTTCCTTCTTCCTCTCCCCCTCTTTCCCCTTCTCCTACTCCAACAAGGAAGGAGGGAGTCCTACTCCCGGTGGGAGTAGGACTCCCCTTGGCGCGCCCCTCCTAGGCCGGCTGCCCCCTCCCCCTTGCTCCTTTATATACGGGGGCAGGGGGGCACCCCATGACACACAAGTTAATCTTCGTGATCGTTCCTTAGCCGTGTGCGGTGCCCCCCTCCACGATATTACACCTCGGTCATATTGTAGCGGTGCTTAGGCGAAGCCCTGCGACAGTTGAACATCAAGATCGTCACCACGCCGTCGTGCTGACGGAACTCCTCCCCGAAGCTTTGCTGGATCGGAGCCCGGGGAGCGTCATCGAGCTGAACGTGTGCTAAGAACTCGGAGGTGCCGGAGTAACGGTGCTTGGATCGGTCGGATCGGGAAGACGTACGACTACTTCCTCTACATTGCGTCAACGCTTCCGCTTCGGTCTACGAGGGTACGTAGACAACACTCTCCCCTCTCGTTGCTATGCATCACCATGATCTTGCGTGTGCGTAGGAAATTTTTTGAAATTACTACGTTCCCCAACATACAAGTCATCACAATAATCATCATAGATAGCAACTTTGTTCTCATAATCAATTGGAACCTCTTCCGGAATAGTGGGTTCATCACAAAATAAAGTCATGACCTCTCCAAATCCACTTTCATCAATATAATCATCATAAATAGGAGGCATGCTTTCATCATAATAAATTTGCTCATCAAAACTTTGGGGACAAAAAATATCATCTTCATCATACATAGCTTCCCCAAGCTTGTGGCTTTGCATATCATTAGCATCATAGATATTCAAGGAGTTCATACTAACAACATTGTAATCATGCTCATCATTCAAAGATTTAGTGCCAAACATTTTATGGATTTTTTCTTCTAGCACTTGAGCACAATTATCCCTTCAATCATACTCACGAAAGATTTTAAAAAGGTGAAGCGTATGAGACAAACTTAATTCCATTTTTTTGTAGTTTTCTTTTATAAACTAAACTAGTGATAAAACAAGAAACTAAAAGACTCGATTGCAAGATCTAAAGATATACTTTCAAGCACTCACCTCCCCGGCAACGGCGCCAGAAAAAAGCTTGATGTCTACCACACAATCTTCTTCTTGTAGACGTTGTTGGGCCTCCAAGTGCAGAGGTTTGTAGGATAGTAGCAAATTTCTCTCAAAGTGGATGACCTAAGGTTTATCAATCCGTAGGAGGCGTAGGATGAAGATGGTCTCTCTCAAGCAACCCTGAAACCAAATAACAAAGAGTCTCTTGTGTCCCCAACACACCCAATACAATGGTAAATTATATAGGTGCACTAGTTCGGCGAAGAGATGGTGATATAAGTGCAATATGAATAGTAGATAAAGGTATTTGTAATCTGAAATTATAAAAACAGCAAGGTAACTAATGATAAAAGTGAGCGTAAACGGTATTGCAATGCTAGGAAACAAGTCCTAGGGCTCATACTTTCGCTAGTGTAAGTTCCCTCAACAATACTAACATAATTGGATCACATAACTATCCCTCAACATGCAACAAAGAGTCACTCCAAGGTCACTAATAGCGGAGAACGAACGAAGAGATTATGGTAGGGTACGAAACCACCTCAAAGTTATTCTTTCCAATCAATCCGTTGGGCTATTTCTATAAGTGTCACAAACAGCCCTAGAGTTCGTACTAGAATAACACCTTAAGACATAAATCAACCAAAACCCTAATGTCACCTAGATACTCCATTGTCACCTCAAGTATCCGTGGGTATGATTATACGATATGCATCACACAATCTCAGATTCATCTATGCAACCAACACAAAGGACCTCAAAGAGTGCCCCAAAGTTCTACCGGAGAATCACGACGAAAACGTGTGCCAACCCCTATGCATAGATTCATAGGCGGGACCCGTAAGTTGGTCACCAAAACATACATCAAGTGGCACGCGGTATCCCATTGCCACCACAGATATCCACGGCAAGACATACATCAAGTGTTCTCAAATCTTTAAAGACTCAATCCGAAAAGATTACTTCAAAGGGGAAACTCGATTCATTAGAAGAGAGAAAAGGGGGTAAGAAACATCATAGGATCCAAATATGATAGCAAAGCTCGCGATACATCAAGATCGTATCATCTCAAGAACACGAGAGAGATAGAGATCAAACACATAGCTACTGGTACATACCCTTAGCCCCGAGGGAGAACTACTCCCTCCTCATCATGGAGAGCACTGGGATGATGAAGATGGCCACCGGTGAGGATTCCCCCCTCCGGCAAGGTGCTGGAACGGGTCTAGATTGGCTTTCGGTGGCTACGGAGGCTTCTGACGGCGGAACTCCCGATCTATTGTGCATTCTGGAAGTTTTAGGTCACGTAGGTATATATGGGTGCAGGAGGTACGTCAGGGGAGCCACGAGGGCCCCAAGAGACAGGGGGCGCGCCCTAGGGGGGGGGGGCACCCCCCACCCTCGTGAGAACCTCGTTCCTTCCTTGACGTGGGGTCCAAGTCCATCGGGTGTGTTTTCTTCCAAAAATAATTTCTCCAGTTGATTTCATTCCGTTTCGACTCCGTCTGATATTCCTTTTCTTCAAAACACTTAAATTGGCATAAAACAACAAATCTGGGTTGGGCCTCCGGTTAATAGGTTAGTCCCGAAAGTAATATAAAAGTGGATAATAAAGCCCAATATTGCCCAAAACAGTAGATAATATAGCATGGAGCAATCAAAAATTATAGATACGTCGGAGACGTATCACCCGGCAACCTATGCACTATTGCACTCATATCATTCACACAAGTACAATGCCAGATAAGCTTATCTGGATAAAAAAAATTCTTTTGGCTTATTCCACTGAAATCTGCAAATGGCTACACATTTGGGTTGCTTGCTGAATGTCGGCCTATGGGCGGGCGGTCTTGGTTGCTACCCGGACGTCCGAGTCGAGCGTGTAAAACAACAAAAGGTTGGACCTCCTAGCCAGACAGTTTGGGTACCATCCTGGACGTCTGTGCTAAGGTCGGACGACCTGAGTTGCTTCCCCTACGTCCATCCTAGTGCTTTGTGTTTCCCGTGTTCTTTAGGCTTCTTGGTGCAAAGCTACAATGGCTAGACGTCCGAACCCTGTAGAAAGTTGTCCCAACGGCTATTTTTCTTCTAGACTATTTATACCCCTTCACCACTTCGCGGATGAGTTGAGCAAATACAAAAATCTAACCTAGAACTATGAAAAAGGCTCCCTCTCCTCTCTCATACACCAACTCTTAGTTCTCGAAGAGATTTGTTAGAGTTATTGAGAGAGATTTTACCCATTGATAGATCCATTCCTTGTCACTCTTTTGACCAAAGCATTTTGTGATTTAGCAAGTATTGAGCATTCCCCATTGATCTTCTTACTCTTGAAGGTTGGAGACTCCTAGGCGGTAGGAGTGCTCCGGTGAGAAATCAACTTGTGATTTGTCCCCCGTAGAAGGTTTGTGAAGGTTTTGAGACCACCTCAAGGTCCACCACTAGTGGTTGAGAATTGCCTCCGTGGTGATATATCAAGGAAAATACGGTGAACCTTCATGGTGTTGGTATGCTTTCTGTTAACATCCATCCTTTCAAGAAAGTGAACACTGGGATACATCTTCATCTCCGTGTCTTCGGTTATCCCTAACTCTAGCTCCTTACTTATGGTTTACTTTGGTCACTTGACCTTGCATTCAATATATCTTGTTGTCCTCATTATATTGTGTTGGCTATCCCTTTGTAGAGATTGTTTAGACCTAAACTTTATATTTTGCATTTCATACTTGTTATTACTGATATATCTTGTGATTAGTGTGGATAGCTATATTATGTCATATAATTCCATATCTTGTGATCTTGCTCATGTAAGTTTGTGCAACTTAGGGCCTGTTCGGAGACTTGGTAGCTTCTCAAAAAGTTCTCATATCCAGCTTCTAGCCTCACTTCTCACTTCACGTGGAGTGCAGCAAACTGTTCTGGAGCGAGGCAGCTTCTCCCCAGCGCCTGGGTGAGCTGGCAGCCCAACTGGGGCGGTGAAGCCCAGCTTCTTGCCACCTTGGGCCGGCTGGAAGCAGTCCATTTCGGGCCAAACTGCAAACAAGCCAAAAAAGAGAGAAACGGGCTGGGCGTGGTCGTCCTGGTGCAGCTCCTAGCTTGGGAGCGTCGCTCGTGCGTCAATGGCGTCGGGGTGTAGCTCCTCTGAGACATGGGGGCGCAGCTCCTTGCAGCAGGCGCATCGGATGGCGGCGAAGATGGAATCCGGCGGGAAATAGACTGGGGCGGCCGGATCTGTAGTCACAGGGGGCGATTTGGCCGGCGACGGGTGCTGCCGGGCGTGGCTGCAGGAATGGCGGCGCTAGGGCTGCAGAGGAGAACGAGGGGAAGGGGAGTTGTGAGCGAGGGGGGTTCTACGGGATGGAGCGAGTTGGAGGTGAGGAGCGAACCGTTTTTCTTGGCGGTGGCAATCCGGTCGTAAATAACTGCAGCTTCCGATTCACAAATACGTGAAGCTGGGAATCGGTCGCTTCAAAAAAAATGAACTGCAGCCCATCGTGGCTTCCTGGATTGCAGCTTCGAGAAGCTATTCCGTTCGGCCCTGCTTCGGTCCAAATTTTTCAGAAGTTTAGAGTGGGAGAAGATCAGAACAGGCCCTTACTCGTGCTTGCTAGTATCCTCATTGTGCGCATCTTGATTAGAGTGTGTTGTTGGTGCCATTAGTTGACCCTAGTATTTTTTTTATTTGTGCTTGAAAAAGTATCCACATTAGGATAAAACCAAATCCGTATAAGTTTTTAAAATGCCTAGTCACCCCCTCTAGGTGACATCGTGGTCTTTTTAGATGCTACAATACACCTGGTCAGAAGATGCAAAACGGACGATGCTTAAGCCAGGAAATTATACTTCGAATGGGGATTGTAGGATGCAATGTTCTATGGGGCTTGAAAAGAGCAATAAGTACATTTTAAAACCGAATGAAAACCCATAAAGAAACCGAACCGAACCAATTTTACGACTTTTATGGGTTTTGGTTTCGGTATGTTATGAACTTTTCATACCGTATTCAAATCCGCTTTTTATGGTATATACCGAAAACCTGAATGATTAGCTGAATAAACCGAAGTAAAAAATATATTTATATTTCTTTAGGCGAACAACCATACAAGCAGTCATTTTTTCTGTACAGGAGCTAGATTCCCTATTAAGAACATCCATTTTTCTTGTAACATAGTCATAGTTCTCTTCAAAAGAATGCTAAGCACGTCCATAGCCATTGAATCCATGCATGCATATATGCTTGTATATAGTTATGTACTATTTGTATTAAAAAGTATGTGTTTTGAGTCATACATTTGTAAATTATCGCACGTGATTTTTAAATTCGCGTCAACTTTGGTTTTTTATGGTATATATACCAAAACCATACTAAATAATTCGGTATATCCACCGAACCGTATCCTAATTTCATATTGTATTTACCGAAGTGTTAATATCGTACAACCCAAAATACACATACATCGAACCATGTGAACCAAATAAACCGAATGCATAAAGTAAAGACATCAACTCGCGGGCTAAATGGAGTGAGCATAGCTCACTTAGTCGGAGTTATATGTCTAACGCACCATCTTGGTTCAAGTTCTCACCATCAGTGGTCGAGTCACCATGTACGAGTTGTTGGGTTTTTATTTGTATAGTAGCGGGTTCCCATGCAAATCTTAAAGAAAAAGAAGAGTGCAACATGACATGGAGTTTCTTAGCTCGAGCTCGTATGAGCAGTTAAATAAAAAATAATTGAAAAGAAATTAAAAAATATGATTTTTTTGTGACAAACATTGAAAAATGTTGTCTATGCTTGCTAAGTTTCATAGTGAAATGCCATTTGTAGAAGTCGTGGAAAAAAAAGATTGTCCAAAAATGTTATTTTCATAAGCATTTTGGAGTGATGATTTTGTGTTTTCTGCCACGACTTGCACAAATGTCAATTCACGATGAAACTTTGCAAGCATTGACAACATTCATGACAAAAATTTTCAGTTTTTTTGAATTTATTTTCATTTTTTTGACTTTACTGTTCATACGGAGCTCATTTGAGCTCGGGACGATAAGAGTACTTTCGAGTGCAACATAGCTTTCTTGACAGCAAAGGGTTTAGCACAAGCCCATGAGTAGTGATGTATGTTGTATTGTATATGCAAGAGGGTTTCAGCATGTTTCACTTAAACATAATTTTAAATTATTTCTTCCATTTTAATAATAATAATTCATAAAAAGCAACACTTTTACCGGTTGTTTATAAATAAAAAAGAGTAACGTAAGCTATTTGCTTGTACCTGAGGAGAATCACATGGATTTTGTAATAAGGAATTGTAATTCCTTTCCTCTGCCGAAGACACCCAATCAACCGGTTTGGAATCCACCTAAACCCTCGTCTTTCCTTCCACTCTTTTGCCTTCCAAAAACCAAGTCCAAAGATACCAAACGGGTCTCTGTCATCGACAGGCTAAAATGGAAAACCCCGGTCCCGGTGGGCCACGAAGGACCAAAAGGCCGACGACCATTCCAAAACTCACCGCAACCCTAGCCGCGAAGCCCACGAGCAAGCACCGGCAGCGACTCGTCAACGTGCGCGCGCCGGCCTCGCCCGGCTTGCAGGCCCATGTAGAACCTTCGAGAACCACGAGACCACACATAAATAGGCTCCCACCCCCGCGGCCTCTCGTCCTCTCAAAACCCCTCCTAACCCTAGCCGCCTCCCGCACGCTTCTCCTCCGCCTCGAGCAGCTCAGGGACGCGCGCAGCCATGGCGACGGAGACCGAGACCTTCGCCTTCCAGGCCGAGATCAACCAGCTCCTCTCGCTCATCATCAACACCTTCTACTCCAACAAGGAGATCTTCCTCCGCGAGCTCATCTCCAACTCCTCCGATGTAAGCGCCCCCCTCCGGATCCCCTTCCCTCGTCCTCTGTTTTTTCCCCGTGATCCGCTAGCACGAATCCGTCCGAGCGCATGGTGGATTTGCGGCTGTCGCTAGGGTTTAGGTTACGTCGAGCCAGATCCGTTGACCCGCGGTCTGATTCGTGGCGTGCGAGATGCGTTTCAGATCTGTGTTCCCGGGCTGACGTGGTGTGTGATTTTCGCAGGCCTTGGACAAGATCAGGTTCGAGAGCCTCACGGACAAGAGCAAGCTCGATGCGCAGCCCGAGCTCTTCATCCACATCATCCCCGACAAGGCGACCAGCACGCTCACGATCGTCGACAGCGGCATTGGCATGACCAAGTCGGACCTCGTCAACAACCTCGGGACCATCGCCAGGTCGGGGACCAAGGAGTTCATGGAGGCACTCGCTGCCGGCGCTGACGTGTCCATGATTGGGCAGTTCGGTGTTGGGTTCTACTCCGCCTACCTCGTCGCCGAGAGGGTCGTCGTCACCACCAAGCACAACGACGACGAGCAGTACGTGTGGGAGTCTCAGGCCGGTGGCTCCTTCACCGTCACTCGTGATACGTCTGGGGAGCAGCTCGGCAGGGGTACCAAGATGGTGCTCTACCTCAAGGACGACCAGGTATGCAGTCCAAGCCAACTATACTGTGATTGGTTTGCTCTTCATGTCTTCCATGTAGGTTCTGTGCTTAGGGTAGCTTTATTGGTAGGTTATTACTTGTTTGACTTGTTCCTTATCTGAACTGTATGATTGTGGCATCTATGTCTGCACTGCATAAGCTTAAACCTGTCAGTTCTGTGATCTACTTGTCTATACAGAGCCTTTTAAACTGTGATGATTGGCTTACTGTGCATGTGTTGATGTTTTGTGCTTCAAACGGTGTGGTAGATAGGCTTATCTTGATCTAAACTGTATGTTTTTGTGTCCATAGTTCTGCACTGCATGAGATAAACTCTGTTGCCAATCAGCATGTTTGATTTGTCTATTATTGATGGTAATGTGATTAGTTGTATGTTTATGTGGGAGGCTTCACTGCTTAACCAGCTTGCTGTTAGGATTGGGATAGTTCTGTGTTGATTTGATACCAATAATTTTATCATTCCTGTCTCAGCTTGTTTAAGATCTGTGCTGTTGTAGTATATGTAGCCTGCCTAGTATAAATATGAGTGACGTCCCAACCATTTTGACCATGATTGGTAGTATAATTACTTTATAAATTTGACTGTGAAATCATTATATTGATGGTGAGCTTTGTTAACTGCATTCTAATGCTCTCATATGTAAGCAATGCATGGATTAACTTGTCCTTATTGATTGACCTTCTTTTAATTACTGCTTTGGATGTTCTGTGTTCCATCTTTAGTATTCCTGCAATAAAACATTATGTCAGTTTGAATTGTAATACTCTATTATGGAATTACATATCTGCATGGAATTTCTACCTGTATTCTAGTAGTTTATTTTTGATTCTGTATTGCTGTATGTTTGGCTGTTCTTCAAATCTTTTTTGTGTACAGTCTTTGTTTGCACATGCTTACTGTTCATTATCTGATTCGTTACAATTTGCTTGCAGATGGAATACCTAGAGGAGCGCCGTATCAAGGATCTAGTTAAGAAGCACTCTGAGTTTATCAGCTACCCCATCTCCCTGTGGACCGAGAAGACCACTGAGAAGGAAATTTCTGACGATGAAGATGAGGAGGAGAAGAAGGATACTGAGGAGGGCAAGGTTGAGGATGTTGATGAGGAGAAGGAAGAGAAGGAAAAGAAGAAAAAGAAGATCAAGGAAGTCTCTCATGAGTGGAACTTGGTCAACAAGCAGAAGCCTATCTGGATGAGGAAGCCAGAGGAGATCAACAAGGAAGAGTATGCTGCTTTCTACAAGAGCTTGACCAATGACTGGGAGGAGCATTTGGCTGTCAAGCACTTCTCTGTTGAGGGCCAGCTTGAGTTTAAGGCTGTCCTGTTTGTGCCCAAGAGGGCCCCCTTTGACCTCTTCGACAACAAGAAGAAGGCCAACAACATCAAGCTGTATGTGCGCCGTGTCTTCATCATGGACAACTGTGAGGAGTTGATCCCTGAGTACCTGAGCTTTGTCAAGGGCATTGTTGATTCAGAGGACCTTCCCCTGAACATCTCCCGTGAGACCCTCCAGCAGAACAAGATCCTCAAGGTCATCAGGAAGAACCTTGTCAAGAAGTGCATTGAGCTCTTCTTTGAGATTGCTGAGAACAAGGAGGACTACAACAAGTTCTACGAGGCCTTCTCCAAGAACCTCAAGCTTGGCATCCACGAGGACTCCCAGAACAGGACCAAGATTGCTGAGCTTCTGAGGTACCACTCCACCAAGAGTGGTGATGAGCTGACGAGCCTCAAGGACTATGTGACCAGGATGAAGGAGGGACAGAACGAGATCTACTACATCACCGGTGAGAGCAAGAAGGCTGTGGAGAACTCTCCCTTCCTTGAGAAGCTGAAGAAGAAGGGCTATGAGGTCATCTACATGGTTGACGCCATTGATGAGTATGCCATTGGTCAGCTCAAGGAGTTTGAGGGCAAGAAGCTTGTCTCTGCCACCAAGGAGGGTCTGAAGCTCGATGAGAGCGAGGACGAGAAGAAGAAGCAGGAGGAGCTCAAGGAGAAGTTCGAGGGGCTGTGCAAGGTCATCAAGGAGGTGCTGGGCGACAAGGTGGAGAAGGTCATCGTCTCTGACCGTGTTGTGGACTCCCCTTGCTGTCTGGTGACTGGCGAGTATGGGTGGACCGCCAACATGGAGAGGATCATGAAGGCCCAGGCCTTGAGGGACTCGAGCATGGCTGGCTACATGTCAAGCAAGAAGACCATGGAGATCAACCCTGAGAACGCCATCATGGACGAGCTCCGCAAGCGCGCCGACGCCGACAAGAACGACAAGTCAGTCAAGGACCTGGTGATGCTGCTCTTCGAGACCTCCCTGCTCACCTCCGGCTTCAGCCTGGAGGACCCCAACACCTTTGGCACCAGGATCCACCGCATGCTCAAGCTTGGCCTGAGCATTGACGAGGACGATGAGGCGCCTGAGAACGACACCGACATGCCGCCCCTGGAGGACGACGCTGGTGAGAGCAAGATGGAGGAGGTCGACTAAGCGCCAAGTCTGCCTGTCGTCGGATGTTCATGCCCTGCACCGCCTAGTTGTTTTTATCTTTAGTGTCGACGTTGGATGGTTTTGGCACGTTTAGCTGTATCGGTTTTGTCTTTTGGCTGGCCAAACATTAAGCGCGGCTAGCTGTTTGTGGTACTCGTGGAACAGTTCGTTATTGTTGGTTCTATTATATGTTAGCTATATTTCTATAATTCTGTGCTATTGCTTGCATCTGCTTTACTTATGTTTTCCGTTGCTTTTGCTCTTTGTGTGGCCACTTCTGGATTCGTCTGTAATATAGCCTTTTTCTTCGTATACATAGAGGCCGTGAATGGCAAAGGAAACGAACCAAGATGATCTCGACGTCGTCATTGCATCCACGGCGGCGGCTGGCGACGGCCAGTGCCAGAGTGGTGAGGCTGGCTGGCGATGCGTCTTATCTCTGAGTTAGCTTGTCTCAACTCAAGGAAATAAAGATGTGTCATTCAGGAACAGAGTATTTTTTTACATAGCTTTGCGACTGGAATCTTAATATTGAACCTAATCTCCTTATAACTGCAACCCGGTCTTCTTATCAGGAGTGAGCTCTGCAGGCTTGCGCCACAGGTGGTCTCTTGCTCCCATGTGTGTAGATAAGGATCTCACGGTGCTTGAACTCCACGATGGATGCGATGTCGAGCTTCCTCACATCGGTTTGTCCTTTTTTTAAAGCTTAACTCACATTTTCGGGAGCGGATGCTGCTCGAGCTAAAGATATGCCCCCTAACTCTTGAACAGCTCCCACTTTGGCCGATATCAAACTTGACGCTGCCGTAGCCATGCCTGCCGACCCTGAAGTCCTTCACATGTGAGCAATCTGGCTTGTTGCTTTCTCCTGCAGCAAGCTCTGCAAGTTGTACACTCACTCACAGGGGCACCACCAAATGGAGTTATCACAGGATCAAAATGGATTCCTCCTAGCCAGGACTGCACCATTGATATACCCTTTTTGTTCCCCAGCAGAACAAGATGTCAGTAACTCAACACATAGCATAAAGTGGCTTCGGTTCTAAGATACTCCCTCCGTCCCAAAATATAAGAGCGTTTTGTATACCAGTGTAGTGTTAAAAACGTTCTTATATTATGGGACAGAGGGAGTATCAAATATTTTGACATTTGGGCTCCACAAGTGCTAATGGAGAACTTGGGCCAGTGGTGAATTGCTTGAATAAAGTACTTGCTAGAATGAAACAGTAAAAGCTTATTTGAATACAATACTCCTAGGAATCTTCACTGTAACGATGCTAGTAAATTCTTTTGCTTACTCAAATTATTAGCATGAAGCAACAAAAGCTTATTTCAATAAGTTTTCCCATGGGATAACAGAAGCCAAGTAGAACATGACAGTGGATCCATTTTAAAGAAATGTACTCCCTTCGTCCGGAATTACTTGTCGCTAAAATGGATAAAAATGGATGTATCTAGAACTAAGAGTATAACTAGTTTGATGCCAACATTTGGCATTGCCAATATTTAGCAGGCCAACATTTGACAAAATCAAAAGTTGCCAAATTTTGGCAACTTTTTGTGGGATTGACAAAAAAATTGGTAGCCAACAAATCACTAGCCAACATTTGACATTTGCCAAATATTGGCATGCCAACTTTTGGCATCAAACCAATTATGATCTAAAATACATCTAGGTACATCCATTTCTTCGACAAGTATTTCCGGACGGAGGGAGTATCTAGTTAATGTGGAAAACAAAATATTGTTCACTCTGCTTGAACCTGCATCTACTTAAGTTTGTGATGCAATGTGAAACAGAAAAGGCAAAAACACATCAAGCTTATCAAAAGTCTCAAGAAAATCCGAGCCATACAATGAAAATTACTGCTACGAAAACATTGCTGTATCAAAAGTCTCAAAAATAATAATGTAGCATCAACCTATCAGAAGTCTACAGAACAAACTAGTACCAGAAGCTAAGAAACTGATACAATACCACTGATAGTTTCTGGAGTATCTACCTGTTGAACTAGATGGTTTCCCCTCATGCTGTTCCACTGATCGGATAGTTAGCTCTTGGTTCTCTCCAGGATAGATACAGAAAGACACTGGTGTTGCTGAAGCTTCAACATTATGATGACTCTATGCAAAATGACATGCGGATTTCATTTATGGGGTAATCAAAATGGACAGATTCAACTTTTTTGGATGCAACAAAAAGCAACTGGGAGCATTTTTATCTGAATATTCATGAACCCAAACGTGTGAGCATATATGGCTTGAAAAATGAAGAGGTCCACAAGATTTCATTTTACCTGCAACACAATTCTGGGCTATGGAGATTTATTGCCATACCTCTGTAGCAGGACTGCCTGTATCACCAACTCCACAGTTTTCTCAGCTTAACCAATACTTATCTTGAAAGGACGACAATAATAAATCAGAAAAAGAAACAAAAATCCAGGAAATATAGTCATTCAGTGACACCTACAGTAGTGGAATGACCGTTTGGCGATGGAGCTGGTGCTGAATGGGCGACCGAAGAGCTGAGTAAACTTCCTCCAGACTGAGTAGATTTTGAAGGGAACAAATTTCAGCTAAACATATGGCCTTGCTGCTTCCATCAGAACAGTTAATCAATGAGAACACATACCAACTCCTATGAATGAAATGCATCATGAAAGAATAATCTTCTATAGGAATACTTACAGCAGAAGATGTATCTGCAGGAGCTGTATATGCCGCTGTGTTATTGGATACATTTCCCCAACATGTAGTAGATGGTGCAAAAGAGGAGCTTGAAAACCTATAAATAACATTAGACACTGCCACATAAATAAGATGTGAAAAAAGAAACAGTGAAATAACATATAAAATCTCATAATAAGTCAACTCAAAGAAAGGAAATTTTACATCAAATTGAAAAAAAATAAGTACCAGTAAGTCAACTAAACCTTGAACCAGCCGTATTCAAAGAAAAAGGTCAGACTCATTTGACAGTGGTTTTCCCCAGTTTTAGAACTCTTATTTCAAAATAAGCTAACTACTTCAATTACTAATCACCACTGAAGGTGTATTGTTATTGTATAGAAGGCACTACTGCCCATAACAAATAGACAAAGTAGATCATGTAGAGACTTGCATGAATATTAGGATCAGATTAGTGCATCATGTTTTGAGTCAAAAGAACCAGAAATAGTAAGACAAAAATGGTATTTAAAAGTGCGTTGACAAATTACAATGCACGACCAAGTTTACATATTCAACTACTCCCTCCGATCCAAAACAAGTGACATGGTTTTAGTCCAAATTTGAACTAACACCACAAAACTTATTTTGGATTGGAGGGAGTATGTTTAATGATAGCAGCTGAAAATGTAAGAGACCGGGTCAACCTTAATTTGTGAATACATGATGAACTAAATGAAAAGCACAAAGATACCACAAAACTTACGGATTTGGCGCTTCCTCGCGTCAGTCACATTTTTTCTTCTTCCTTCCTTTTTCCTCTTCCTCCCCTCTTGGCCGGACCTCGCCGGAGAAGAACTAGCCCCACCATCTATCCTAGGGGTGGGGGGTGCAGGGGATCGCCGGAGTTGCTAAGGGAGATTTCGGCATCATTGCATCGATAAGCTTTATCAAGGTGATTACATACATCACTGAACTGACTGGAGAAAAAGAATAAAGGGCCATCTGGCCTTTTACCCCCCAAATCTATCTCTACTTCCTAGACTACACTTGGCACATTATTAAAGAAGGGGATTAGGGGAACAGGGAGAAGGAGTAGTTCCCGTTCCCGTTTGCACTTGTGAGAATCCGTGTTTACTTGTTTTCTTCCATGATGATGATCCGGACTCAGTACGTAGTTTCTCGTGTGGCCAACTTGTGTTCTAACTCCAAGCCCATGACGGACCCGGCTTCCTCCTCAAGACGCCCCGACACCCCCTGCATAAGTAGCCACGCCCCCGCAGCCCCATGGCCACCAAAGCAACACAACCACAACCACAACCGGCGACATCGTCTTATTCTCTCGATCGACGTAGACAAGTTTTCAATCTCAGTTTTCGGGCTTGATGGAGAACCAGGGAGCAGCAGTGGGAGCGGCGGCGCCGGCGTCGACGTGCTTCAAGCGGACGGTGGGGGAGGGGGCGTCGCTGATGGAGCGGGCCAAGGACCAGTACAGGCAGTTCACGGAGGCGCAGGCGAGCGAGCACTGGGAGTGCATCAAGAACAAGGTCAGCTCCATGTTCGCCGAGCCAATCTTCGGCGGAGGCGCCAAGGACCACGGCTCAGCCGCCAACACGACGCCGTCCGTCGAGTCGCAGTAGATCATCACCGTCTTCTTCTATATGGCCTATATATCGTTTCTGCTGTATGTTTTTAGTTGTGGTTGTATTCTGTCATTGTCGTCAAGTTCAGGTCTTGGATTAAACTCGAGGAACTGTATATTGAGGGTTTTGAGTTGACTAAATTAGTCCAGTAGTTATCTATTTTTTCTTTTCTTTTCATGTTCCCTTATTCCGACGCTCGACCCATAGCAATTTCGTATGATTTTTGAAGTTTTTTTCACATGAATATGATTCTTGTTCACTTCTTCATAGGGCTCAGTTCCAAGAAATTTACAGGTTTTTTTAGAGGATCTGGCTCCATGAATTCCTAGGATTTGCACTTTATTTCAAAAGAAAATTGCCACCCACCCAAATCTCTTTACAAATCAATTGTTTTCCTGTGATGTCAAATCCAAATTTCGGTGGTTTTGTAATCCTAGTAATATCCCACAGGGTTAAAGAGGCCATATGTAATTCCAATGCTAATTGTTTTTCTAATTCGAATAATAAAGGTCTCCCCGCCTAGCCCCCGTTCTGACGATGCATCTAGTATCGTTGGTGGGCGTGTGGAGGCGTGTCTCCGGCAGATCTATCTTTGGTGGATTTGCTCGGATCTCGTCGTTGTTCGTCTACGTTCTTGTGTCTTCGGTTTGGATCTTTTCAATCTATGTTATTTTTCATCGGCGGCGGTTGCTGTTCTGGGATGCTGGTCCTATGGACCTTAGCATGACGACTTCCCGACTGTCTACTACAACAAGTTGTGTCTGGCTCTAGCAATGGAGGGGCGATGACGGCGGCGCGATGGAGGGGCGATGACGGCGGCGCGCATTCAGCTTGCTTCGGTGCTTGTAATCGTTGCTAGATGGTTTATGAATCTGAATGTAATTTTTATTTCTGGTGTTTGTTGTACTGCCATGATTGAAGATGAATAGATTGGAAGTTTTCCCATAAAATAAATAAATTCAAGTCCTGAAAAAACCATGCAGTATAAATCGATGTTTCATCATTGCAATACTAATAAACTTTAGCATCGATTAGATTAGATACATCACTCAACTAAGGGAGATTTTGGCATCATCGCATTGATAATAAACTTTATAAGAGAATTACATACATTGACGGAGAAAAATAATAAAGGGCCATCTGCATCTTGATTGACGCACAAGGTTTAGCCCCCAAATTATCTCTACTTCCTGACTAAACTCGACCCATTGTTAAGTGTTTGTAATGATTTTGAATTAATAAAATTTATATATATATATATATATATATATATATATATATATATATATATATATATATATATATATAAAGAATCAACCACCAGCTTGGTCCTCCAAGGTACCCATTTGGAGGATTCTGCCCATATTTTCCGTATGTGCCCTGCTGCAACGTAAATGTGGTTGGACCAGGTTCCCTCCTTGTCTGAACCTCATCTGGGATGCAGCCGAGGTCTCGACCCTAATATTTGGAACTTTATTGTGCTTCTTTTGAAATATCTTTTTGAAAAAAATCAGAGACTTAATAAATCCACATGCAGCGTAGACTGGTTTTTTTTTTGTAGCTTGCAACTCATTAAGGGCGTGGGCGTGTTCGGGAGCCCTCCAGCTCCTCGCTGCCCCAGCTCCACTTACGGAGTTGGGCCGAACGCTCCAACTCCAGAAGTTTAAGGCGAGAAGCTGGCGCGCAACATAGTACAAAAAAGGAGGATTTGTGGAGCTGGGTTTTCCGTGCTTCTGTTTCTCTGAGAAGCTGGAGCTAACAGAATTTACATTGTTGTGCCACCGTCAAGTGAAATAACTCGTACCGGTTCGAGCATCTATTTTTTTGAGACAATTCCATAAAGTTTTATTAATTCATCACAATGTTTACAGGGACAGACATAGGATTCCCTGGATGCCCCAGCCAAACATGGCGGCCAGTTCCCAGGGTAAGTGCATGCTTCACTAAATTGTGAGCTTCAAAGTTTGAGCTCCTACGTTCATGAACTATATTATATAAAGTAAAGGAAAGAGAATGGCTTATAATCTCTTGAACTATAGTCCCATAACTCGACAAGTTTTTCTTCTGAATGTCGTCAACCACCACCTTGCAGTCCGATGCCACATGAATTTTTTGGGCATAGAGATCATCGGCTAGATCCATAGCTTCTCTAACTGCCAATGCTTCAAGCATTGTTGGGTCCGAAATATATCTGAAAACAATGGCAGAAGCGCCCATATAGCCACCTTGTTGGTCCCTGTAGATAACTCCAATCGTCCCGAAACCACGGCGTGACACCGTCGCATCCATGTTCAGCTTTGCACATCTGACCTCTAGCGGAATCCAGCGAGGTATGTGCTGCGGTATGGCACTAGTCCGTGCGTAGATAATGAGGTACCGCCAGTTCAACAGAGTTCACAACTCTTTTATGAAACTTCTGATTGCGCTTACACAAGCTAGTGGTGAAAACATGATACTGCCCACTATTCAACTGCTTTGGATTGCTCTGATAACCTGACTGCTGCTGCTGTTGATTCCCCTGATGGTTGTAACCTCCCTGATTGCCCTAGCTATTCTGATTGCCATGTCCGATTTGGTTGCCCTGGAATCCTGAGCCGGAATTGCCTCCACCATAACCCGACCCATGGAAACCGCCTCCTGAACCGCCAGGCGGTCCATTGTCATATTGAAAGAGATTTGAATTTTTGAATTCCCGCATGATGAAGCAATCCTTCCAAAGATGCGTAGCTGGCATCTCCTTTGATCCGTGCTTAGGGCAGGGCTGGTTTAACAGGCACTCCAGATTGGGGCCTGAACCCCCCCCCCCCCCGATGGGGCGGTTTACCCTTACGCCGCTGACCGTTGTCCTGAGCGTTGGTGTTAGTCATAAAGTCCAAGCTGTTATCTGCCTTGCGTTTACCATTGTTCCCATGACCTGCCGGATTATGCTGCTGCCCTTTGGCGTTGCCGCTCTTCTTTCCCTTCCCTGTCTTGTCATCATCAGACTCGGGGTCCTTGGTACTATCAGAGTCGACATATTTTACCAGAGCCGCCATAAGCATTCCCATGTCATTACAATGGCGTTTGAGCCATCCCAATTTCAGCTTCAAAGGTTCAAACCGGCAATTGCCTTCCAATGTTAAAACGGCTGTGTCAGCGTTGATGCAGTCTGACGAATGCAAAATCTCCGAAACTCAGCGCACCCAGTGGGTTGTTGATTCTCCTTCCTCCTGGACACAAGCAGCTAAATCCACGATTGACATGAGCTGTTTGCACGTATCCTTAAAGTTCTAGATAAACCGGGCCCTTAACTCGGCCCATGATCCAATAGAGTTGGCTGGCAGATTTTTCAACCACGTGCGAGCTGTCCCCTCCAACATCATGGTGAAGTATTTGGCACACGTCGCTTCATCCACATCCAGCATCTCCATTGCCATCTCATAACTCTCCACCCATGACTCAGGGGATAAATCGGCACCTTGCGCAGGCCCTTGAAATCCTTGGGTAACCATACATTGCGCAGTGCTGGGACAAGACATGGCACTCCCAAAGAACTGGAGGTAACCCCTGGTTCCACCGATGTTGTTGGACGAACCGAAGTGAACCAACGAACCGGCGTGAGCTGACGAACCGGAGCTTCGTGCTGCGCCGCTAATTCGGCTTCCCGACGTGCCCTAGCGCGATCCACTACATCCTGCGCATTGCCTCCGCCACCCGTCGGGTTATTACCACGGTACTTTTAAGTTTGATGCCTCTTTTGACCAAGTTGGTGCGCAAAGCCATAGACTCATGTTTAACCCGCCAAGCAAACATCTGAATTTTGCGTGGGCATGGCAATTTCCAGATATGCTGCCATGGTTGGTCCTCCCACTTATCAAGGTTGCCCGCTGCCATTGTGCTACTTTCAGGAGGCCCATTATTTGTTTGCTTCTCGAGCCGTACATACAACTTATAAACACTCTTTCACCGCATGGTTCCCTTTCCTATCAAAATGCCACACCACGAAGTCATCATCTCCTTCTCACAAGGGAATCTGCAGAATGTGTCGAGCATCATCCGGCTAGAAGCTATGCCTACAAGCTACTCGTCCCATGATCTGGTGACCGGACAAATGATTCCTCGCACTGCTTGATACGTCCGGTTCATCGATATGCCTGCTGTAGCTCCGGCTTGGGCGGGGAGTAGAATGAATCCTTTCGTGGCTATATGAATAGGCCTGCTGCTGAGCCAAGGCCGTCTAAAGAAGCTCCCTAGCCCTCCGTGTCTCAACCGCTACTGGGGACTCGCCCTCAATCGGGAGAGCTGCCAATCGTGAAGCGGCAGCAATGATGTTATCCAACGGGTTAGGGTAATGACCCGAAGGTGTTGGGACATGTTGTGATGGAATATCATTCTGACGAGGTGGAGGCGGCGGATCTGTTGCACGAGGCTGAACCAGTGCCCCGGTCCCAGGTACCTCCGCCCGGTTTACCATATGTTGGTTGCTGGTGCCCGCCCCTGGCGTGTTAAAGAGATTCCTTGCCTCCAAGACCGACATAAGGTGCGACTGGTATCTTCTCCTCATGACGTCATCTAACGCACTCTGATCCAGCATAAGCCGGTACGCCTGAGCCTCCAATCCAGCCCGCTTTGTAGCCATCCTGGCGTTTTCTGCTGCTAGGTCCGCTTTAGCCTGAGTTATCTGATCCTTCACCTTTGCAATCTCCGCGTTGTGCTGATCCCGGTTTGCCGCGTCCACTTTCGCTGCTAGCAACGTCGCTAAAGCGTCGAACAAGTCGAACAAAACCTAAGTCGGAGGCGGCGCAGAGCCCCCTGCTCCCGCTGGTGTTGCTGTTGCTGAACCAGAGATCATTGCCGCGACGGTAGAAGAGTGCTGCGCTGATTGTGTACTGGCCATGAAGATTGCGACCCGGTTTGGCAGATCGAGGGGGTCCGGAATACTGTTGCCATCGGAACCTCCACTAATCCGGCCGTCCTGTAGCTGGCACAGCGATTCGGTCTCTCTGGTTGAACACTCGTCATCAGAGTAGACAATGGTTTCACCACCAGATGCCGATCTATCCTCATATTCCGCTCCATGGATGACACCTACGAAGACATGCTTTACGGTGGGCTGAACCTAGGCAGAGCTTGCACGCTGAGCCGTCTCGATGATGTCGGTGCAGATGTCTGGCTCAGGGCCCGGTTCGCCGATCTTGCCGATGAAGACGTGAATTCTACCAAAGGGGACCCGGTACCCGTATTCAACTGAACCGGCCTGGGGACCCCATCATGCATCGTTGATGTAGAGCTTGCCGCGACGACTTTTAGTCATCCGGCCCACAACGTATCCCTTGAGTCCTTCGAAGCTGCCCTTCAAAAGCTCAAAACCATCGTGCGATAGCCCCACGGTGGGCGCCAACTGTCATGGTTTTGTCACGACAGATGTCCTCGTGAAAGGACTTAGTCGTGGAGCCATCGCTACGGGTTAGCTTAAAGGGGTTAAAGCGGACGAAGGACGCAAGAGTTTATACTGGTTCGGCCCCTTACGATGAAGGTAAAAGCCTACTCCAGTTGTGATGGTATTGGTAGGGTTTCGATGACCAGGGAGCGAATCCGCTTTGCCTGGCTTTCGAGTTGTTGCCTGTTGTCCCTAAACCGTCGTCGGGTCGTCCCTTTATATACACAGGTCGATGCCCGTCGGTTTACAGAGTCCCGATGCCGGATCATCAACATGCCGAACTCGGTCCCCATTCCTCCTATCTTACAATACAAGTTACATGATAATGTCGGTTTATGTCTACAGGCCTTAACCCGCCTTAGGGCCTTAGGCCTTCATGAAGCGCCATCATCCTTTGTCTTCCTGGGCTTCAAATAGTAATCATCATAGAGTTAACCCGGCCACTCCTGGCTGGTTTATGTCCAGTAGTAATATCCCCAACACGCATGGTCCGCACGCTTAACGTTCGATGACGGTTTGTATTATGAGTTATGTGTTTTTGGTGACCGAAGATTGTTTGGAGTCCCGGATGAGATGACGGACATGACAAGGAGTCTCAAAATGGTCGAGAGGTAAAGATTGATATATTGGACGATGGTATTCGAACACCGAAATAGTTCCGTATCGTTTCAGGTATTTTTCGGAGTACCGGGAGGTTACCGGAACCCCCCGAGAAAGGTAATGGGCCTCATGGGCCATGGAAGAGAGAGGGGACAGCCCACAAGGGGTGGCCACCCCCCCATGGGATTCCGAATTTGACTAGGGGAGGGGGCGGCGCCCCCCTTTCCTCTCCTGCCCCCCTCTCCTTTCCCCTTCCCCCCTCCATGAGAAGGAAAGGGGTGGGGGGGAATCCTACTAGGACTGGGAGTCCTAGTAGGACTCCCCTCTCTTGGCGTGCACTTGGTGGCCACCTCCTCCCCTTCTCCTTTATATACGGGGGCAGGGGGGCACCTCAGAGCACATCAATTGTTCTTAGCCGTGTGTGTTGCCCCTCTCCACAGTTTACTCCTCCGGTCATAGCATTGTAGTGCTTAGGCGAAGCCCTGCGCGGAACACATCACCATCACCGTCACCATGCCGTCGTGCCGACGAAACTCTCCCTCGACCCTCTGCTGGATCAAGAGTTCGAGGGATGTCATTGAGCTGAATGTGTGCGGAACTTGGAGATGCCGTACATTCGGTGCTTGATCGATTGGGTCGTGAAGACGTTCGACTACATCAACCGCGTTAAGCTAACGCCTCCGCTTTCGGTCTACTAGGGTATGTGGACACACTTTCCCCTCTCGCTGCTATGCATCTCCTAGATGGATCTTGCGTGATCGTAGGAATTTTTTTTCAAATTGCATGCTACGTTCCCCAACATTGTCCATCACATCTGTGGCAGAGAACATATGGCCCATTTGTGATTTATTATGTACAACCCATTTTTCAATTCTAATTGAATTTACCCAGCCCATTTAGTGTTTGTTAAAATTACAGCCCATTTTCTAGCCAGGACTCTGTTAATAATTTCAGCCAACTGCTAAAAAAAATTCAACAAAATTTCCAACATTTTGATGGGATCCGTAATATTTTTTAACCCGAAATATAGAGTCAGATTAAATATAATTTCAAAATAAATTTGTATTATGTAAAAATCCAACGAAATTATGCAAGCGCAACAAGTAATGAAATAAAAAAATGTAACTTTTTTATAAGAATTAAAAAATGTACCTGTAAGGTGCGTTTTTTATATTTACAGCCAATTTTTTAATTACAACCCATTTATTATTTTTAAAGTCCATTTTATTGGCATGTCTAATGCGGCCCGGAGAATAACAAGTTGATCTGGGTTGGGTATTCCGTAAAAAAAATAGCTAGGCTAGCCATTTTCACATTTAAATAGTAATATCTGGGCCGGATATTTGGTCGATATAAAATAGTAGCCTGGGCCACAGCCCGCCCAGTTCATAACCTTCTCCTTTGAACAACAACAAAAACATCACTCAAGAAAAACTCTGCTCACACCTAAAAAACACAAATACTGCTCGAGCTGCTGGGCCCCAGCTGTCGGCCGCTCCTTGTGCGATTCTCTCATCTATTGACTATATAGGTTGACAATGGTGTGGGACCATGATGCCAGGAAACCAGGAGGAAGAAAAAGATTTATAGTTGTATATAATAAGGAGGCACTTGCGTACGTGCGGCTATGGCCCTGGTGAGATCCACTGTCATCCTCTCCAATTAAAGTCATCTTCTGATTCCTCTTGTTCATTGACAATGTTAACAACACGAGACAGCGGTGCCACGGCGAGCACAACAACTCGAAGGACGACGGAGAGGGCCTCACGGGCCCTACGGATGGTCTGGTACAGGGCCTGCTGCTCATTCAGGAAGCCAGGATCATAGGGCCACATGTCCGCGACGGCATTGTCGTTCGCTTGTTCACCGGCGATTCGTCCTTCCGCGAGTCGGTGCTCGCTGAGGAGACGGAGGTTGCAGCACAGGTCCTCCTGCGCTGGTAGCTCTTCCGTCATTAGGGCGTCGAAGTGCGGCCACACCTGCTCTATAGTGAACACGGCATGAACCGGCTTGGGCAGTGCCGCCGCCTCCTGGTCGGAAGTCACGTCCATCATCTGATTGTCGTCGCTCATCTCGGCGAGCTTGCTCGCGAGCTAGCATGTCCGGCTGCTAGACGCCTGGACCACTGCCAAGCACGAGCCTGACCGCCCTGGCCCACACAGACCTCCTCCCTCACCGGCGCGCGCTTCCTGCCCGAAACGGTCAGCGCCGCCAGCGCTGCTTGCCGGTGCAGGCGATTGCTCCGCGTTCAAATAACACAAGTGTCGTCCGTCCGTCCGTCTGCCGCCCACATTAATGATACACGGTTGCCGAGGAGGCTACTACGGCACCACCCGTCCGTCCCTCTACCGCCCACCATTGCTATATAAACTGATGTGCCGACCATAGCCGCAGTGAAAGGACATGCGGTGCCCCCATGTGTGGTTTTGGTAATTGATGACAATCTCTATGGACTAACGGTTGCCTTGAGTTATATTTGAAGGATTTGTCCATAGGATTGTCTTGAAGTCCATGTGTTGGTTTCAAGGAGTTTATGAGATTGCCAAAGTGCTTTTCAAGGAATTATCCAAAGATTGGTCATGTGTGAGTTGAGATGGCCAAAGTGCTTTCCAAGGAATTATCCAAAGATTGGTCATGTGTGAGTTGAGCTTATTGCAAGCATGTCTTGAAGAAGAATATTGTGTGATCATTCATGTTTACCTTCAAGACATCATCCAAATGAAGAGAGTTGGAAAGATTCAATGTTGATCAAGACTAAGTCAAGAGTGAATCAAGTTGATCAACTCACAAAGCGTAGAAGAAGTACCGAGAGGGATCAAGTGATCCCATGGTATGGTAAGCATTGTCCATTACGCTTTGTGTACTACCCATGGTCTACGTGAGAGTTCTTTATGAGGTTAGGTATGTTTCCATGGTCTTGCGTCAAGAGGAAGATCTCATACAACCCATGGAGGATGACATCAAGTGGTGATCGTCATCAAGTTTGCAGTGTGCAAGTTCAAGTGGAGCAACTCGAAGAGTGACTCACCCATAATGAAGTATGGGGGAGCAATCAAGCTTGAAGCTTTCCGTCCATTGTGGTGTCAATGGAATTGTGAAGATGTGCCAAAGAGTAGCTCACCCATACTGGAGTATGGGGGAGCAATCAACTAGTCTTCATCGAGCCAACACAATCAAGAAAGGTGGTCCAACTTGAGAAAGTCAAGATCGTCATCATCTAGCTCAAGTGGACTATGTGCAAGACAAAGATTTGCCCTTCATAGGTTTTCTATTTTACCGGTCTCATAGTGGTAGTTGGGAGACCGGGTTGTAGGATCGATTACCGTACTATCAAGGGGGCTCTCTAGGGAGTAGCTTGATCATATCATTCATCGAGAGCTCAAACCATTGCATCCTTGCATAATCTTTCTTAGTTCTTGTTTGGTTCCATTTGTGAGTCTTAGAGCTTATGGTCATCTTGATGACAAGCTTGAGTTCATCAAAAATGGAGTTCGCATGCATCTTCTATGATGTTTTCGGTGTTGGAGGTTTTACCGATCTTATCTGAGGAAGGGTTCTCACCATTTTATTATGGTCCTTTTCTCATTTTCTTCTTATTGATATTTCTCTCAATATTGTGTTAGCCCTTGTCGTTAGCTTTCCAACAAACTTGGTTTTGTTGAATTCGGAGCTCGTATGCGAAAGTTGTGGCTATTTTGATATTGCCTGTTTTACATAGAGAGGTTGCACCGCCCCATGGAGAGGTTGTACCACTTGACCGATACAACTGGTGTTTGGAGCGGTTGTACCGCTCCAGAATTGGTTCGGAGGTTGTACCGGTCATGTACCGCTCTACCACCGGACTGGTCTCTGTTGTGGTGCGGTTGTTGGGCGGTTGTGGGTCGGTTGTACCGCTTATTGCCTGTTACCAGTTGTACCGGTGCTCATAGAGGTTGTACCGCTCCTATGTTGTTCTGTACATAACGGGCAGATTCGTGGGGACCTATTTGAGGGGGTCTTCTTCCCCAATGGTTCCCTAACTCTTGAGCTCGTTTTTGCCCCCATTGTCGACCTTCTTTGAGCTTGCTAACTCTCAATCCCTCCATGGATTCTTGATAGTTTTTGAGGGAAAAGAGAGAGGAGATCTAAATCCACATTTCCACCAATCACTTTCTCCTCCATGTGAGGGGAACCCCTTGGATCTAGATCTTGGAGTTCTTGGAGTTCTCCTTCTTGTTCTTCCTCTCATTTTCCTCCCTAGCATTAGTTGCTTTGGTGGGATTTGGGAGAGAAGGACTTGGGCACTCCGTGTGCCCTTGCCATTGCATTTGTGCATCGATTTGAGTTCTTCACGGTGATACGTGGAAGTTACAAGTTGGGAAGCTTATTACTCTTGGGTGCTTGGTACCCTTGAGCTTGTTCCTCTTGGGTGCCCTAGACGGTTGGTGGTGTTCGAAGCTCAATCATTGTGGTGTAAAGCTCCGGGCAAGCGTCGGGGTCTCCAATTAGGTTGTGGAGATCGCCCCGAGCAATTTGACGGGTACCGGTGACCGCCCCCAAGGGTTGCCAAAGTGTACGGGTTCGGTGACCGCCCCCAAGGGTTGCCATTTGTACGGGTTCGGTGACTACCCTCAAGGGTCCCTTAGTGGAATCACGACATCTTGCATTGTGCGAGGGCGCGAGGAGATTATGGTGGCCCTAGTGGCTTCTTGGGGAGCATTGTGCCTCCACACCGCTCCAAACGGAGATTAGCATCCGCAAGGGTGTGAACTTCGGGATACATCGTCGTCTCTGCATGCCTCGGTTATCTCTTACCCGAGCCCCTTTACTCATGCACTTTACTTTGTGATAGCCATATTGTTTCTTGTCATATGTCTTGCTATCACTTAGTTGCTTATCTTTCTTAGCATAAGTTGTTGGTACACATAGGTGAGCCTAGTTGTTTTAGGTTTTGTGCTTGACAAATTAACCTCTAGGTTTATTCCGCATTTGTTCAAGCCTAAATCGAAATTATTTTAAAACGCCTATTCACCCCCCCTCTAGGCGACATCCTCGATCTTTCAATTGGTATCAGAGCCTCGTCTCTCTTTATTAGGCTTTACCGCCTAGAGAGTAAATATGTCAACTAGGGGATTAGGATTCTCAGACACTCTTAGTTTCGAGGGCACAAATTTTGATGTTTGGGTAATTCGCATGCTTAATCTCTTTAGGGCCATGGACCCAAATTTAGAGCGAATTGTAGATATGGGTTTTTCTCCTCCAAAGGATCCCGAAAGATTATCTTTAGAGGATGAGCAAAACTCTTATCTCAATGCTCAAGCTTCTAATGTGCTTTTCGATGCTTTGAGCAATGTAGTTATATTTCAACTCATGCCGTTCCGGGATGCTCATGAGTTGTGGACAAAGCTTCAAGATAAATATGGCGTGTCCAAGTTTTGTGGGGATTATTGTTGTCCCTCCACATCCAGCCGTATAGTCTTCTCAACTTCTTCTACTTCACCTACATGTGGTTTGCCACAAGGTAATGATATGGTGAGTAGTGTTGGTCATTGCAATGATGATAGTATGTTTATTGTGGATGATCCTTCATCACTATCTTATTGCAATGCTCCTTCTTTGGGCTTTAACACTTCGAGCACTCCAAATGTTTCACATGCTTGTGTTGATAGTCCTTGCATATCATGTAGAAATTGCTTGACTAAATCTCATGATGATATGTTTACTATGTCTTGTTGCCATGATAAAAATGCATATATGTCCTCGAATTGTTGTGCTAACAATGTAGAGGAAACCCAACATCCCATGGAACAAGATGTGGTCTTGAATGGTGCTTCAATGGATCCTACATCATCATCTATTGCATTTTTTCCTTATGGCCAAGGCTTCAAAGGTATCTCCCACTTTGAATCCCAATATATCTTGTGATGATGGCAAGAGTGATGATGATGTTGATTATGATGAAGAGAATGATAATGTTGCCTCCTTAAAAACTAAGGTGGAAATGATTTTTAAAGCTCTTCACAAAAATAAACTTGCTCGTTCCAACTTCATGGAAATCATGTCTATTGCCATTGAAGGCAAGAAATACATTAAGGAGTTGGAATCTCATCTAGAGGAGCATGAGGTCACCATTGAGAAAATGGAAGCTCATGAGCGTGATTACACAAATGAGATCACGGAGCTATCTCAAGCTCTTGAACATGAACAATCCTCATCCGAATCTCTTGAGGAGACCTTTGCTATAGAATTATCTAGAATAAAGGAATCTCACAATAGAGCACTCGAGGTGGCCAATGATTTCAAAACTAAAAATGCTAAGCTTGAAGTTGCTCATGCTAGACTCCTTGAGGATTTTGAGCACCTCGAAAATGGCTCAAGGGTCATCAAGGGTGAGCTCATCAAACTCACTGAGTCTCATGCTCAACTTGAAGCTTCTTACTTAAAAGAGCTTGCCAAGGTGTCCTCTCCTATTGTTGTTAATGATGATGCTTGGGATACTAACTCTATTACTTGTGAAGCATCCATTTTGAAGCAGAATGTTGAGCTTCGGGCTCAACTTGAGTTGCTATCTAGCAATTATGGGAAATTGGAAGAAAACCATGAAAAGCTCTCAAGCTCTCATGATGATCTTCTAGTATCCCATAATGAGCTAAAGATATCACATGAGGCCATGATTTCTAAGGTAACATCTAGTGAGCCTCATGTGGATACTAGCACTAATTCTAGTCAAAATGCTACATTGCCATGTGCTAGTCCTTGTAATTCATCTACTCACAATGTTGGACATCTTGTGATGAATTGCTTTCCTTGCCTTGTTGCTCTAACAATGAAGCTTATACTTCCTATAGTACTTGTGTTGAGACTAACCATGTAGAGGAAATCAAAGAGCTCAAGGCCCAAGTCACTTCTTTGGAGAAAGACTTGGAAAAGAGTCATGAAGGGAAATCCACACTCAACAATATCTTGAGTGTGCAAAAATCCCCCAATGACAAAGGTGGACTTGGATTCAACTCCAATAAGAAGAATAGGTCCAAGATGACCAAGAAGAAGGGCCAAGAACAAGTCAAGAATTCGACCAAGATTATTTGCTTCAAGTGCAAAATTGAAGGGCATCATGTTAGATCTTGCCCATTGAAGAAGAAACCCATTAGTGACAAGCAACAAGGGAAGCGGCCACAAGTACATTCTCATGCTCAACCTCAAGTTGAAGAAAAGCCTCTTCCCAAGAAGACTCAAGCTTATGCTTCTCAAGTTGAGAAATCAAGTGAGAAGAAAGTGAAGAGTAGACGTTGCTACCTATGTCGCGAGAAAGGTCACCTCGCCTCTTCATGCACTAGTGGTAACTTATCCAACCCAATTATTATTGATGATATCTATTCTCTTGGGAAGGATAATGTTGGCAATGTGTTTGCCAAATTTGTTGGTGCTCAAAGTGGTGTCAAGAAAAGAACCATTTGGGTAGCCAAGCCTATTGTGACTAACCTCTTAGGACCCAACTTGGTTGGGGACCAACAAGCTCAAACTTGATCAATAGGTGATAATGGAGGTCATTGGAGACTTGGCTACATTATGAAGAATTAAGGGGACTTCATCATTCTCATTGTCTCAAGCCAAGTCATTCAGATTATCAAGTTTCTATCTTATATCCAATGTTCCTCCTTGCGGTAACTCGTGCTTAAAGTGTCTACATTGATAGTTACTTGCCCCTTTGCATGTTTTGTTTCGTACCTTGCATGTGTTTGTATATGTTGTGCTTCCAACTTGATTATCTTGAGCAATCAAGTATGTGTGTGTTGGTTTGCACATCATGTACGTGTGTGTCTTGCGTTGAGCCTTTTGCATCTTGTTTATTTCTTAGTTGGCTCTTGTGAGAGATTAATGGAATATCCCATTATGGGGGAGTGATGTGCTTTATGCACCTCACAATCCTATAAATGTTTTTACATGAGTAATACCATCTAGTATTGATATTACAAGATTATCTAGTCGCTATGTGGTATATCTTCTCATGAGAAATTCAAATTCTAAATAGTCCATTAATTATCTCTTGTTGGATACTCTTATTGCCTCTTGTTAAGTTTTTATTGGTATCACATTATGGGGGAATAATATGCTACGTGCATATTACAAGCCTAGAAAATGTGTACATTTGAGATATTGTCACCTAGAATTGATATTGTAAATTATCTTGTTCCTAGGTGGCATGTTGGCTCTACAAGTTCCAATTTGGTTGTGTTTGGTGTAAAGATGATGTTGGATATCCTTGCTATCTACCACTGGGAATTATTTCCATTTACTTCTTGTCTTTTGACAATTGGTACTCACTTGTGTAGTAGAATTTATTGATCATCTTTACATTGGCTTGTGCCTTTATTTGCCTTTTATCTTGCCAAGATTGTATCATCTCCCTTTGTCTTCCATACCACTTGTGGATCTTGTTTATTTCTTGATCTTGTTTAGTGTTTTCTAGATATAGTGAAAGTGGTGATCCCACCTTGTGCATTTTGTATTCAAATGCAAATTCTCTATAATGCACTAGTCTTGGGGGAGCCATCCTATTTTCTATAAAACACTCATCTTGTGATCCTTATCAAGTGTGTGTCGGTGGAAGACAAGTCGTTTCTTTTGGGTACTTTTTGCCATCATGAAACTTTGTAGAGAGCTTGGTTTGTTTGGAACCATCCTCTCTTTTGGGGGTTTGATATCCTTTATTTAGTGGGTATCAATGGATATCTCATTCCTTGATGTATCTTTTATTGATATCCTCCAAGTGATGATTTATTCTTTTGGCATCCTTTCTTCACTTGGTATTTCTTTGTCATTTGGTATCGGTTCTTGAAAGTCTTGAGCATGCATATTAACTTCATGTAGTTTCTTGGGAATGCTTTCCTTCTTTGACCCAATATATAAGGGAAACTCCACAAAGTCTCTAATTGGATGAGATGTGCATGAAATTCATTTTCTTATCTATATAGAATGTGCTCTTCTGAGCGCGAGCATAGGTGATCACGGTATCCCTCCCGCCTGTGGTCATCGGGATGCACAATCTGAAGCGTATAGGCCCAGGTATTACTCCAGTGTATGATTTAATGAACAGTTCCGCTGGCCCACTTCTGTCAAATGGCGTGTGGTACGTCGTCAGCTACCTGGGCTCCGGCTCGGGGCGGCGACAACAGAGTGGGCCGTTCTGGCGTGGGTTCTGAGCCAACGCCGGCATCTGCCTCAATTATTGCTGCCCACGGTCGCCGGTGCCCACCACGATTCACTCTTCCTCCTCGCTAATTTTTTTTCTTCACCGACCTCGGCCTCTCGTCGCCAGCGAGTCTAGTGAACCTTGAGGGATGTCGACTTCCCGTCCAATGGCGTCGACGATGACATGCTGCCGCTCATCCCTTGCCCTGACTTCGGCTGGGAGATTATCACCTGGATTGCTCGCGGCGGCGAGAACGTCGGGGACCGCTTCTACAAGTGCGTCAAGAAACATGCAAGAGCAATTATACAGGTTCATGGTCCAATCGGACTCACTAGCCCCAGATCTGCATATTCTGCTGCAGGACTCATCTCAGGGCCCAGCGGTATCTAGTTCCAGCTGCTCGTCGCCATCCAGCACAGATTTGCAACAGGGCTTGGACACAGAAAGCAGCCGACGAGGTCACTGTTGGAGGCGGCGAGGCTAGCGCTCCATCCCAGATGCAGAAGAATCAACTCATGCCGGCGTCGCCTGCTAATCACTCTCCTAGTCTCCTTGCTGCTCGAAGATGCAGCGGATAGCTATTTTCCTAGCGGGGGCCAATCTACTCGCAGCTGATCGGGCTGGGGATGCTGCTGCTAAATTGCTAATCCTCGTGTGCATCTTCGGCTAGAATCTCAGCCCGTCACGTTGATGAGTTGGTCTCTGAGTTTGTATGACTGTTTTAGCGTTAGCAGTGATTTGGCTGGTCAAATCACATGTCCGTGTGTATAGTTAAGTCATGTGGTGTCCCGTCATAGTAAAGATCAAGAGTGTTGTCGGTTGTGCCTTGCTTGTAATGTGATGTCCGTGTGTTAAATCAAGCACTATTTGGATAATTAAGCAATGCGGTGACATGTGGTAGTAACGATCAAATGTGATGTCGTGTCTATTATGACAGAGATAGAACTATATGAGCCATGGAGAGAACTGCCCTGAAGATTCGGACTTCTTTTTACCAAATGGACGAATGGCTCAACTGGTGAATGCATAGGTGGAGGGATCTGCTTATGTAATTGCTCCCCTGTTTTTACCGCTCATGTAGTTTGAAATTCGAATGGGAACAACAGAGCACTGGGCAGGCGGCCTGACAAAGGCATTCACTTGTTAACACTGTACACTGCTACTTGTCCAGCATTCCATTGTATGGCCCACCCAAGAGGCAAACATAGTCAGGTTACCTCAAATTTACATCAGTCAACAGAAACCATGTTTGCAATGGGCAAAATGCAGTTCTCAGATTCTCTAACGCAATCCAGCCAACAATATGTACACCAGTCTATAGGCATGTTGATTCTGTAAAAAAAATTCAGAATGCTTTACCATACAACCGGAAAATTCAGACTGGACGAGCATACTGTCGAAAAATTCAGAATGCATGACCGTATTGTTAAAAAATTCAGAAAACAATACAGCATTCTGCGGGTAGACATACATCATACATACTAACTTGAAATCAGTTCAAATATACATGCAGAGGGGTTTCTTTTTTATTTTGAAACAAGCCATATTGCTATTGCCACACCTAACATCAGGCGGTACATTCAAGTATGCATGAAACAAGAAAAGTTCTACCAACTGAATAACTGCCACATATTTTGTTCCACAGAATTATAGTCTTTAGAAAAACAATAAACAAACAGATAGATTTGCATTCACTGCTCAGAGGGCGTTCATCCGTAGATCACCCACTCCATGGCAATTGTTTCGCATGTGCCCTTCAATGCCACAGTTTTTGCACCTTGCTGGTTTGCAAACAGGCTTCAGAATATCACCCCGGTCCGGGCAGGTTGTTCTCTTGTGTCCCTGCTGACGACATATCATGCAGAACCTCTTTTTGTTGAGCCCCTCGTACGGTGCCTTCACCTGGTAGTTGTTGGGCGCCCCATCTCTTTCTGCTTCTTTGGTGCCACCCACCTCTGAAATATGGCTTCACCCACCTGTGCCTTATTTCATACAGTTGCGTCATGTATGCATGAGTCTTCAAGTTATATTTCTCCACCAGTATCTTCCAAGCATCCTCAAATACATCGATTGTAAGCATGTTTTCACTACCTTGTGGAACTCCGCCCTAAACTCGCTCTTGGTGTACAATGAACCGTGCGATTGGTTTTACGTGCCACTTGCACCATCGATGTGCTCTCTGAGGCATAACATTTTGTATGGCAACCTCCATCGCGCGGTTCTGATCTGCACAACAACACAAATCATATTAGATATCAATGCTTTGTGAACAATAATACCAGTGTTGTCTCTGTTAACTGCAGCTGCTGGTTAATCTTTAGTCCAGCGTTGTACTACTTCTCAATCCACCTGCACCATTGCTCCATTTTCTGCGAGACGATCTTCCAGTCCTAGCACATCTCCCCTCTCAGCATATGGTTGCAATTTCTGCCATATTATTTGAATAAGGCGATGGGCCAATTGTAAGCAATAATACCAGTGTTGCTGAGTCGAACCAACTCCATTGCATGCATATACATGTTGAAGTGTCTATAAGAGAAAGAGTTTATGATCCATGTTATTCCTCTGATAATGGGAATGGTTTGCTGGCAGGATGTAGCATATTTCGTCCACCGCTTCACTAGATGCTTCGCTAGAATTTCATTCACACGGATGAGTCAAGCACCTGTAATTAACAACAAAGTGCAGGTCTCGTTAGGCCAATACACAACTGAAAATTCAAACGCTTGGCAGTTTTCGAACAACAAAAGCAAAAAATGCCACTGGCACCTTCTTCAAACTCATCGATAGTTAACATATGGTTGACTACCTTGTGGGAACTCTGCATGGAATTTATTCTTCTTCGTGTATAGTGGTCCAAACGTCTCCTACAACTTCTTCAACACATGCCATTTACACAACCAGTGCTTGGCATCACACTCTGGATCACGACATCCATTTCTTAGTTTTGGCCTGAAAATGAAGAAGCACATCCATTGCTTAGTATTGTTTTAGGCACAACCCCTCCCATGAAATAAAGGAACTCAGAGAATACGCAGTTGAAACTTTGAACTGTTTCATCGCGGACAAGGACCCCGGCTAAAACCACACTCTGGAAATGACCTCGTGTTCTCGATTCCTGCTTTTCCCTGTATCAACAGCAAAACACAATCTTAATACATAAGCTCCTGGCATAAGAATGTAACAATCAAGTCAACAAGAAATAAAAGAATTTAGTTAAATGGGTACTCACTTCGCGACCAAATACTATCTGTTGCATACATCTCGTCATTTCTATATTCAACCTGATCTGGCCATACCTAATACGAAAACCTTTCTCCCAAGAATAAAGGTTGTAAAAATCGTAGGCCTCCCCTCAATGAGCCAGCACTTTTTCCTGATTTAGGCATGATCACACTCTCAGATGAGTTCTCAGCGAATCCCCTAATTTCCTTTTCAAGAGCTAGTACCCCTAGATGGTCCTGCTGATCCAATGCACATCCTGATCCTGCTCATAAATTACACCCCAGTTTAATAAGATCACACCATATAGCTTCCACATTGATGTTTCAAGTCCAGCTTCAAGCGCACGAACGAGTTAGTGTACTTCAAAAAATAAATGTACTCAATGCACCTAACGTTTCCTAAATACCTTAATCAATGTACAATACCACTACATTTGGTTTTTGGTAATCACCAAATCACATAGCACTTTTTCTGAAGGTTATTGCTACTTCAGTTCTGACATGGAAGGAGCATACATCATACAAGCAATGCCGCAACTTGAGCCCTGGCATTTCTATTTCAACAGTTTGTAGCTTTCCTACAAATTACAAAATGCAACCTGATGTCTTTCAGAAACTTATAAGCATTTTTCTGAACATATTTCACTAATGTCATTTTCTAAAAACTAATGCGTGAGTGCACGGTTTTCATACTAATTCAATACATCCCAGATTCCTTACATATGGCTGCATTGATACAAAACCAGTATTCTCAAACTCAGCTAGTTAAGATCAGTCGCATGGCACTACTCATGTGTTTCTATTTCAAATTGCAGCTCTAAAGCAGAAACTCCAAGACTGAATTCTCTGTTCCTTCATTTTGATTATTTCAGAACAACCACCCTTTATAACTAATGAACACCTGAAACCTGAAGGAAATATGCCCTAGAGGCAATAATAAATTT
This sequence comes from Triticum monococcum, assembly GCA_034509565.1. Taxonomy (NCBI): domain Eukaryota; kingdom Viridiplantae; phylum Streptophyta; class Magnoliopsida; order Poales; family Poaceae; genus Triticum; species Triticum monococcum. The sequence goes on along the minus strand of CM067845.1, from coordinate 495,496,403 downwards.
ATTATTTATTTCCTTATATCATGATAAATGTTTATTATTCATGCTAGAATTGTATTAACCGGAAACATAATACATGTGTGAATACATAGACAAACAGAGTGTCACTAGTATGCCTCTACTTGACTAGCTCGTTAATCAAAGATGGTTATGTTTCCTAACCATGAACAAAGAGTTGTTATTTGATTAATGGGATCACATCATTAGGTGAATGATCTGATTGACATGACCCATTCCATTAGCTTAGCACCCGATTGTTTAGTATGTTGCTATTGCTTTCTTCATGACTTATACATGTTCCTATGACTATGAGATTATGCAACTCCCGTTTGCCGGAGGAACACTTTGTGTGCTATCAAACGTCACAACGTAAATGGGTGATTATAAAGGTGCTCTACAGGTGTCTCCAAAGGTAGATGTTGGGTTGGCGTATTTCGAGATTAGGATTTGTCAATCCGATTGTCGGAGAGGTATCTCTGGGCCCTCTCGGTAATGCACATCACATAAGCCTTGCAAGCATTACAACTAATGAGTTAGTTGCGAGATGATGTATTACGGAACGAGTAAAGAGACTTGCCGGTAACGAGATTGAACTAGGTATTGGATACCGACGATCGAATCTCGGACAAGTAACATACCGATGACAAAGGGAACAACGTATGTTGTTATGCGGTCTGACCGATAAAGATCTTCATAGAATATGTAGGAGCCAATATGGGCATCCAGGTCCCGCTATTGGTTATTGACCGGAGACGTGTCTCGGTCATGTCTACATTGTTCTCGAACCGTAGGGTCCACACGCTTAACGTTACGATGACAGTTATTATGAGTTTATACATTTTGATGTACCGAAGTTAGTTCGGAGTCCCGGATATGATCACGGACATGACGAGGAGTCTCGAAATGGTCGAGACATAAAGATTGATATATTGGATGACTATATTCGGACACCGGAAGCGTTCCGGAGAAGTTTCGGATAAAACCGGATCACCGGGGGGTTGCCGGAACCCCCCGGGGGGTTAATGGGCCTCATGGGCCTAAAGTGGAGAAGAGGAAGGGGCTGCCAGGGCAGGCCGCGCGCCCCCTCTCCCCCTAGTCCAAATTGGACAAGGAGGGAGGGGCGGCGCCCCCCTCTTTCCCTCTCTTCTCCCACCAATCCTACTTGGACAAGGAAAAGGGGGGAGTCCTACTCCCGGTAGGAATAGGACTCCTCCTGCGCGCCTCCATAGGGCCGACCGAACCCCCCTTGGATCCTTTATATACGGAGGCAAGGGGGCACCCTAGTACACACAATTGATCAACGTGATCGTTCCTTAGCCGTGTGCGGTGCCCCCTTCCACCATATTCCACCTCGGTCATATCGTTGTAGTGCTTAGGCGAAGCCCTGCGTCGGTAGTACATCATCATCGTCACCATGCCGTTGTGCTGACGGAACTCATCCCCAAAGCTTTGCTGGATCGGAGCCCGGGGAGCGTCATCGAGCTGTACGTGTGCTAAGAACTCGGAGGTGCCGGAGTAACGGCGCTTGGATCGGTCGGATCCGGAAGACGTATGACTACTTCCTCTATGTTGCGTCAATGCTTCCGCTTCGGTCTATGAGGGTACGTAGACAACACTCTCCCCTCTCGTTGCTATGCATCACCATGATCTTGCGTGTGTGTAGGAATTTTTTTGAAATTACTACGTTCCCCAACAGTGGTATCAGAGCCTAGGTTTTATGGTTTGATGTTATTTGCACGAGTAGAACACAAGTGAGTTGTGGGCAATATAAGTCATACTGCCTACGAGCATGTCATACTTTGGTTCGGCGGTATTGTTGGATGAAGCGGCCTGGACCGACATTACGCGTACGCTTACGCGAGACCGGTTCTCCCGACGTGCTTTGCACAAAGGTGGCTTGCGGGTGACTGTTTCTCCAACTTTAGTTAAACCGAGTGTGGCTACGCCCGGTCCTTGCGAAGGTTAAAACGGCATCAACTTGACAAACTATCGTTGTGGTTTTGATGCGTAGGTAAGATTGGTTCTTGCTTAAGCCCGTAGCAGCCACGTAAAACATGCAACAACAAAGTAGAGGACGTCTAACTTGTTTTTGCAGGGCATGTTGTGATGTGATATGGTCAAGACATGATGCTAAATTTTATTGTATGAGATGATCATGTTTTGTAACCAAGTTATCGGCAACTGGCAGGAGCCATATGGTTGTCGCTTTATTGTATGCAATACAATCGCGCTGTAATGCTTTACTTTATCACTAAGCGGTAGCGATAGTCGTGGAAGCATAAGATTGGCGAGACGACAACGATGCTACGATGGAGATCAAGGTGTCGCGCCGGTGACGATGGTGATCATGACGGTGCTTCAGAGATGGAGATCACAAGCACAAGATGATGATGGCCATGTCATATCACTTATATTGATTGCATGTGATGTTTATCTTTTATGCATCTTATCTTACTTTGATTGACGGTAGCATTATAAGATGATCTCTCACTAAATTATCAAGAAGTGTTCTCCCTGAGTATGCACCGTTGCCAAAGTTCATCGTGCCCAGACACCACGTGATGATCGGGTGTGATAAGCTCTACGTTCATCTACAACGGGTGCAAGCCAGTTTTGCACACGCAGAATACTCAGGTTAAACTTGACGAGCCTAGCATATGCAGATATGGCCTCGGAACACGGAGACCGAAAGGTCGAGCGTGAATCATATAGTAGATATGATCAACATAATGATGTTCACCATTGAAAACTAATCCATTTCACGTGATGATCGGTTATGGTTTAGTTGATGTGGATCACGTGATCACTTAGAAGATTAGAGGGATGTCTATCTAAGTGGGAGTTCTTTAAGTAATTTGATTAATTGAACTTAAATTTATCATGAACTTAGTACCTGATAGTATCTTGCTTATGTATGTTTGATTGTAGATAGATGGCCCGTGCTGTTGTTCCGTTGAATTTTAATGCATTCCTTGAGAAAGCAAAGTTGAAAGATGATGGTAGCAATTACACGGACTGGGTCCGTAACTTGAGGATTATCCTCATTGCTGCACAGAAGAATTACGTCCTGGAAGCACCGCTGGGTGCCAGGCCTGCTGCTGGAGCAACACCAAATTTTATGAACGTCTGGCAGAGCAAAGCTGATGACTACTCGATAGTTCAGTGTGCCATGCTTTACGGCTTAGAATCGGGACTTCAACAACGTTTTGAACGTCATGGAGCATATGAGATGTTCCAGGAGTTGAAGTTAATATTTCAAGCAAATGCCCGGATTGAGAGATATGAAGTCTCCAATAAGTTCTATAGCTGCAAGATGGAGGAGAACAATTCTGTCAGTGAGCATATACTCAAAATGTCTGGGTATAATAATCACTTGATTCAGATGGGAGTTAATCTTCCAGATGATTGCGTCATTGACAGAATTCTCCAATCACTGCCACCAAGCTACAAGAGCTTCGTGATGAACTATAATATGCAAGGGATGAATAAGACTATTCCTGAGCTCTTCGCAATGCTGAAAGCTGCGGAGGTAGAAATCAAGAAGGAGCATCAAGTGTTGATGGTCAACAAGACTACTAGTTTCAAGAAAAAGGGCAAAGGGAAGAAGAAGGGAAACTTCAAGAAGAACGGCAAGCAAGTTGCTGCTCAGGAGAAGAAACCCAAGTCTGGACCTAAGCCTGAAACTGAGTGCTTCTACTGCAAGCAGACTGGTCACTGGGAGCGGAACTGCCCCAAGTATTTGGCGGATAAAAAGGATGGCAAGGTGAACAAAGGTATATGTGATATACATGTTATTGATGTGTACCTTACTAGAGCTCGCAGTAGCACCGTGGTATTTGATACTGGTTCTGTTGCTAATATTTGCAACTCGAAACAGGGACTACGGATTAAGCGAACACTGGCGAAGGACGAGGTGACGATGCGCGTGGGAAATGGTTCCAAAGTCGATGTGATCGCGGTCGGCACGCTACCTCTACATCTACCTTCGGGATTAGTATTAGACCTAAATAATTGTTATTTGGTGCCAGCGTTGAGCATGAACATTATATCTGGATCTTGTTTGATGCGAGACGGTTATTCATTTAAATCAGAGAATAATGGTTGTTCTATTTATATGAGTAATATCTTTTATGGTCATGCACCCTTGAAGAGTGGTCTATTTATGATGAATCTCAATAGTAGTGATACACATATTCATAATCTTGAAGCCAAAAGATGCAGAGTTGATAATGATAGTGCAACTTATTTGTGGCACTGCCATTTAGGTCATATCGGTATAAAGCGCATGAAGAAACTCCATACTGATGGACTTTTGGAACCACTTGATTATGAATCACTTGGTACTTGCGAACCGTGCCTCATGGGCAAGATGACTAAAACACCGTTCTCCGGTACTATGGAGAGAGCAACAGATTTGTTGGAAATCATACATGCCGATGTATGTGGTCCGATGAATATTGAGGCTCGTGGCGGATATCGTTATTTTCTCACCTTCACAGATGATTTAATCATATATGGGTATATCTACTTAATGAAACACAAGTCTAAAACATTTGAAAAGTTCAAAGAATTTCAGAGTGAAGTTGAAAATCATCATAACAAGAAAATAAAGTTTCTACGATCTGATCGTGGAGGAGAATATTTGAGTTACGAGTTTGGTGTACATTTGAAACAATGCGGAATAGTTTCGCAACTCACGCCACCCGGAATACCACAGCGTAATGGTGTGTCCGAACGTCGTAATCGTACTTTACTAGATATGGTGCGATCTATGATGTCTCTTACTGATTTACCGCTATCGTTTTGGGGTTATGCTTTAGAGACGGCCGCATTCATGTTAAATAGGGCACCATCAAAATCCGTTGAGACGACGCCTTATGAACTATGGTTTGGCAAGAAACCAAAGTTGTCATTTCTTAAAGTTTGGGGCTGCGATGCTTATGTGAAAAAGCTTCAACCTGATAAGCTCGAACCCAAATCGGAGAAATGTGTCTTCATAGGATACCCAAAGGAAACTGTTGGGTACACCTTCTATCACAGATCCGAAGGCAAGACATTCATTGCTAAGAATGGATCCTTTCCAGAGAAGGAGTTTCTCTCGAAAGAAGTGAGTGGGAGGAAACTAGAACTTGACGAGGTAACTGTACCTGCTCCCTTATTGGAAAGTAGTACATCACAGAAAACGGTTTCTATGACACCTACACCAATAAGTGAGGAAGCTAATGATAATGATCATGAAACTTCAGGACAAGATACTACTGAACCTCGTAGATCAACCAGAGTGAGATCCGCGCCAGAGTGGTACGGTAATCCTATTCTGGAAATCATGCTGCTTGATCATGATGAACCTACGAACTATGAAGAAGCAATGGTGAGCCCAGATTCCGCAAAATGGCTTGAAGCCATGAAATCTGAGATGGGATCCATGTATGAGAACAAAGTATGGACTTTGGTTGACTTGCCCGATGATCGGCAAGCAATTGAGAATAAATGGATCTTCAAGAAGAAGACTGACGCTGATGGTAATGTTACTGTCTACAAAGATCGACTTGTCGCAAAAGGTTTTCGACAAAGTTCAAGGGGTTGACTATGATGAGACCTTCTCACCCGTAGCGATGCTTAAGTCTGTCTGAATAATGTTAGCAATTGCCGCATTTTATGATTACGAAATTTGGCAGATGGATGTCAAAACTGCATTTCTGAATGGATTTCTGGAAGAAGAGTTGTATATGATGCAACCAGAAGGTTTTGTCGATCCAAAGGGAGCTAACAAAGTGTGCAAGCTCCAGCGATCCATTTATGGACTGGTGCAAGCCTCTCAGAGTTGGAATAAACGCTTTGATAGTGTGATCAACGCATTTGGTTTTATACAGACTTTCGGAGAATCCTGTATTTACAAGAAAGTGAGTGGGAGCTCTGTAGCATTTCTGATATTATATGAGGATGACATATTACTGATTGGAAATGATATAGAATTTCTGGATAGCATAAAGGGATACTTGAATAAGAGTTTTTCAATGAAAGACCTCGGTGAAGCTGCTTACATATTAGGCATAAAGATCTATAGAGATAGATCAAGACGCTTAATTGGACTTTCACAAAGCACATACCTTGACAAGATTTTGAAGAAGTTCAAAATGGATCAAGCAAAGAAAGGGTTCTTGCCTGTGTTACAAGGTGTGAAGTTGAGTCAGACTCAATGCCCGACCACTGCAGAAGATAGAGAGAAAATGAAAGATGTTCCCTATGCTGCAGCCATAGGCTCTATCATGTATGCAATGCTGTGTACCAGACCTGATGTGTGCCTTGCTATAAGTCCAGCAGGGAGGTACCAAAGTAATACAGGAGTGGAACACTGGACAGCGGTCAAGAACATCCTGAAGTACCTGAAAAGGACTAAGGATATGTTTCTCGTATATGGAGGTGACAAAGAGCTCATCGTAAACGGTTATGTTGATGCAAGCTTTGACACTGATCCAGATGATTCTAAATCGCAAACCGGATACGTGTTTACATTAAACGGTGGAGCTGTCAGTTGGTGCAGTTCTAAACAAAGCGTTGTGGCGGGATCTACATGTGAAGCGGAGTACATAGCTGCTTCGGAAGCAGCAAACGAAGGAGTCTGGATGAATGAGTTCATATCCGATCTAGGTGTCATACCTAGTGCATCGGGTCCAATGAAAATCTTTTGTGACAATACTGGTGCAATTGCCTTGGCAAAGGAATCCAGATTTCACAAGAGTACCAAGCACATCAAGAGATGCTTCAATTCCATCCGGGATCTAGTCCAGGTGGGAGACATAGAGATTTGCAAGATACATACGGATATGAATATTGCAGACCCGTTGACTAAGCCTCTTCCACGAGCAAAACATGATCAGCACCAAGGCTCCATGGGTGTTAGAATCATTACTGTGTAATCTAGATTATTGACTCTAGTGCAAGTGGGAGACTGAAGGAAATATGCCCTAGAGGCAATAATAAAGTTATTATTTACTTCCTTATATCATGATAAATGTTTATTATTCATGCTAGAATTGTATTAACTGGAAACATAATACATGTGTGAATACATAGACAAATAGAGTGTCACTAGTATGCCTCTACTTGACTAGCTCGTTAATCAAAGATGGTTATGTTTCCTAACCATGAACAAAGAGTTGTTATTTGATTAATGGGATCACATCATTAGGTGAATGATCTGATTGACATGACCCATTCCATTAGCTTAGCACCCGATCGTTTAGTATGTTGCTATTGCTTTCTTCATGACTTATACATGTTCCTATGACTATGAGATTATGCAACTCCAGTTTGCCGGAGGAACACTTTGTGTGCTACCAAACGTCACAACGTAAATGGGTGATTATAAAGGTGCTCTACAGGTGTCTCCAAAGGTAGATGTTGGGTTGGCGTATTTCGAGATTAGGATTTGTCACTCCGATTGTCGGAGAGGTATCTCTGGGCCCTCTCGGTAATGCACATCACATAAGCCTTGCAAGCATTAAACTAATGAGTTAGTTGCGAGATGATGTATTACGGAACGAGCAAAGAGACTTGCCGGATACCGACGATTGAATCTCGGACAAGTAACATACCGATGACAAAGGGAACAACGTATGTTGTTATGCGGTCTGACCGATAAAGATCTTCGTAGAATATGTAGGAGCCAATATGGGCATCCAGGTCCCGCTATTGGTTATTGACCGGAGACGTGTCTCGGTCATGTCTACATTGTTCTCGAACCGTAGGGTCCGCATGCTTAACGTTACGATGACAGTTATTATGAGTTTATACATTTTGATGTACCGAAGTTAGTTCAGAGTCCCGGATGTGATCACGGACATGACGAGGAGTCTCGAAATGGTCGAGACATAAAGATTGATATATTGGATGACTATATTCGGACACCGGAAGCGTTCCGGAGAAGTTTCGGATAAAACCGGATCACCGGGGGGTTGCCGGAACCCCCCGGGGGGTTAATGGGCCTCATGGGCCTAAAGTGGAGAAGAGGAAGGGGCTGCCAGGGAAGGCCGCGCGCCCCCTCTCCCCCTAGTCCAAATTGGACAAGGAGGGAGGGGCGGCGCCCCCCTCTTTCCCTCTCTTCTCCCACCAATCCTACTTGGACAAGGAAAAGGGGGGAGTCCTACTCCCGGTAGGAGTAGGACTCCTCCTACGCGCCTCCATAGGGCCGGCCGACCCCCCCTTGGATCCTTTATATACGGAGGCAAGGGGGCACCCTAGTACACACAATTGATCAACGTGATCGTTCCTTAGCCGTGTGCGGTGCCCCCTTCCACCATATTCCACCTCGGTCATATCGTTGTAGTGCTTAGGCGAAGCCCTGCGTTGGTAGTACATCATCATTGTCACCACGCCGTTGTGCTGACGGAACTCATCCCCGAAGCTTTGCTGGATCGGAGCCCGGGGAGCATCATCAAGTTGTACGTGTGCTAAGAACTCGGAGGTGCCGGAGTAACGGCGCTTGGATCGGTCGGATCGGGAAGACGTACGACTACTTCCTCTACGTTGCGTCAACGCTTCCGCTTCGGTCTACGAGGGTACATAGACAACACTCTCCCCTCTCGTTGCTATGCATCACCATGATCTTGCGTGTGCGTAGGAATTTTTTTGAAATTACTACGTTCCCCAACAAAACCTTTGTCTTCTCTTTCTCTAATTCCCATCGGAACGGTTATACATGTTTACAGCATGGACTATCACCCTAAACGGCTAAACATCAGCAGAGATTATCTCAGAACAACCCCCATTTATAACTAAACCTTTGTCTTCTTTTTCTCTAATTCCCATCGGAACGGTTACATGTTTTCAGCATGGACTATCACCCTAAACATCAGCAAAGATAATGCAATGCACAGACATCTACAGCCAGTGCAGCAGCACCCCAACCATTTACAGAAGTCAAGTATGCAAGTTCATCTGTCCTAGGAATTAATTCATTACATTTTACATCTTCTGTGTGCCTATTTGTATCTTATATCCATACATCCGTAATCGATGAATTATTTCCACTACATTATTTTTTTCTAGGTGAATTCTCATATCTATTTATCCATACCTTCATATTCCAGTCTGCACAAAAGACATCTCCCACAAGCAAATGGTTCTTTTCATTTGTTCTTACCAAAAAGCGCTGCTACCAATTGATGCAACAACAATTCTAGCACTACATTTCATTTTTCAAGGACAACCTCTCCCCACAAATATCTGAAAATTAAGCACAACTTATATACCATCTACAACACACACAAAAATCAATCCACGAGCCTGCACTGCAATCAACAATGGCATGTAAGTTACGTGAGTCCAGCCTGGTGTCTTCGGATCAATCTGTCCAATAGATTGTTCGGAAGCTTGCGGTTCAGTATCCGCTTCGCCTACAGCCCTCCCCCCGTCAACGCTACCACTCGCCATGGGTGGTTGATGAAGTTACGTACCTAGGGTAGGGGCACGGACCTGTCCAAGAAGCCCTACCCGAGGACGTCCCTAGAAGAGGTCACCTTTCAATCGACTTGAAGGTATCCCACTCGACGGATTCAAGACACTCGACCAAGAAGCTATCACTCGACCAAGAAGCTATCAAGAAGCTATCACTCGACTGCCAGAAGACCTAAAGTCACTACGCAGGCAAACGGTCGGCTATTTAGCAGTCTTTATGGTCATTATAGCACTTTATTAGGGGCGTTACCAGTAACGCCCACCTTAAATGTACCTTAAACCCTGTATTACTGAGGGCAGGAGGGGGCCGGCGAACTCTATATAAGCCACCCCCCTCCTCAGTATGAAGGGTTCGCACCCCTGTTATCTGCACACTCATAATCCAATCGACCGCCTCCGGGCACCGAGACGTAGGGCTGTTACTTCCTCCGAGAAGGGCCTGAACTCGTAAACCTTGTGTGCTTACAACTTCCCAATAGCTAAGATCTAGCCTCTTCATACACCCCCCTACATTACTGTCAGACTTAGAACCACGACAGTTGGCGCCCACCTTGGGGCAGGAGTCTTAGCGCCTAAATTGGTGAAGTTGCATTTTTTCCGATCCATTTGATCATGTTTTCCTGCGGAGTTTTGGTAGAGGGCCGCGAGATCCGTCTCGGCGCGCTCACCTTCATCGCCGACGACTCCGCCTGGCTTCAGGAGGCGCCGCTCGACGTCGACGCGCTCCCCGTCCGTGGCACGACGCACTTTCGCGCATGTGTTCGTGGCGTCCTCCTGCGGCAGCCGTCGACTCAGTACCAATCGGCTCCTGTTTCGTCTTCCTGCCTCGCCTCCCACCAGCGCAAGCGCTCAGGTCGGTCGAGGCTCCAGCGGTGGGTGAGGCATGCCATGACCCGCCAGTCGGCAGCCCCTCAAGTCGCGGCAATCGAGCCCGACGAATCTCTCTACGGCCTGTTCGACTGGCTCCGCGGAGACAGCATCCGAGTGCGACAGCAGTGACCCAGCGGCTGAGGTCCTGGCGGTCGAGGGGACACACAGTCCTCCTGGATTCCCTCGCGCTGACGGAGGTGCGGGTGGAGGCGACCCGTCGCATCCCCACGATGAGTACCGTCCCAAACCCCTCACGTCATTGCAGCAAGAGGAGCTTCGCCGCTGGAACATGGACGCGCTCCACACTCCTATTGTTGGGGAAACCCCTGAGGCCCGGGCCTTGGAGGACGCGCGCTTGGCTAACCTGGCCGAGCGCACTCGACTGGAGATTCTCTAGCGAATACTCGGCGAGCAAGCGCGTCAGCGGGCTCCCGAGTCCAGTCGGCGTCAGCAAGCTCCCGAGTCCAGTCGACGTCAGCTCTTCCCGCCACCGCAGGTATACCGAACCCCAGTTCAGAATTTGGCTGCTGCGGCTCGTATAGCGGAATCAATTCAGCCCTCCCAGTCAGAAGCTGGCAGAGGCTTGTTGCAGATCAGAGCGTTGCTCCGGGCGGCGGGAAATCAGAATTCCGCCATCTCACAGTCGCGGAATAGGATCCACAGTCGATCTGTTGCATCAGAAACGGTCCAGTCGGCTCACAGCCCGAGATCGCCCCCGAGGCGTGAGGGACGTGACGATCGGCGTGATCAGTACAGGAGAAATGAACAGTATGACCACCGGTTCGATCGTGATGATCGACGTCGAGTGCCAACCCCTCCCCCGAGGAGTGGGTCGTACGCGCCTCGACGACAAGATGACAGACGCCCTCATAGTGTTGGGCAGAGGTTTCCAGTCGACCCCAGAGACCCAGGCTTTGATGCGAGATCTATCCTCGTTCAAGGTTTGGTTGATAGGAACAGGGCTCATAGAGGAGGCCACAACAGAGATGCGCCCGCCAGCAGCAGAGTACATGCTTCAGGACCAGAATGTTTTAGTCGAGCCATCAGGGCCGCAGTGATTCCACCCAATTTCAGGCTGGCGACTGGAGTCAGCAAGTTCACCGGTGAGTCCAAGCCCGACACTTGGCTCGAAGATTACCGAGTGGCTGTACAGATTGGCGGTGGCAATGATGAGGTGGCCATGAAGCATTTGCCTCTCATGTTGGAGGGCTCAGCCAGGGCGTGGCTGAATCAGTTGGCACCCAGCAACATTTAAACCTGGGAAGACCTCTCCCGAGTGTTTGTCACGACCTTTGAAGGAACATGAAAACGACCTGCAGGCCTCATAGAGTTGCGGTCGTGCGTGCAGAAGCCGAATGTAACACTGAGGGATTACATCCAGAGGTGGATCACGCTGCACCACACAGTTGAGAATGTGCCAGACCATCAAGCAGTTTGCGCTTTCAAAGAAGGCGTTAAATACAGAGAGTTGAATCTGAAGTTCGGTCGAACTGGAGAGATGTCTCTGAATCGGATGATGGAGATCGCCACCAAGTACGCTAATGGTGAAGACGAAGACCGACTCCGAAGCGGCAAGCTCAAGGCAGTCGCCCAAGAAGCCGGAGGAAACTCCACTCGGAAGTAGAAGCGGAAGGCCGAGCCCGCCGCTCCTGGGGAGGCCCTGGTCGTTGCCCAGGGAAACTTCAAGGGGAAACCCAAGGGCACCTGGAAGCCCAAGAAAGTCAAAGATCAAGATGGGAATGATGTTTTGGACTTACCATGTCACATCCACACCAAGAAAGATGAAGAGGGTAATTTTATTTACCCAAAGCATACCACTCGACAGTGTCGGCTCCTGATCCAGCAGTTCCAGGGCAAGCAGCCCAAAGATAAGGAAAAAGAGCCTGACAGGATTGAGGACAAGGAAGACAGTGACGGTGGGTACCCTCAAGTCAATTCCACCCTGATGATTTTTGCCGATGTTGAAAGCAAGAGTCGACTGAAAGTCATTAACCGTGAGGTGAACATGGTTGCCCCGGCAACACCCAATTACCTGAAGTGGTCGCAGACTGCCATCACATTCGACCAGTCTGATCACCCGACGCACATTGCCACCCCTGGGAGGCAAGCTTTGGTGGTCGACCCAGTTGTCGAAGGCACTCGACTGACCAAGGTATTGATGGACGGCGCCAGTGGCCTGAACATACTGTACGCTCAGACTTTGAAAGGAATGGGCATTCCGATGTCCAGACTCAGTACCAGCAACATGAGCTTCCATGGAGTCATTCCTGGGAAGAAAGCCGAGTCACTCGGCCAGATTGCTCTTGATGTGGTTTTCGGTGATTCAAAGAATTACCGCAAGGAAAGGTTGACATTCGAGGTTGTGGATTTCCAGAGTGCTTATCATGCCATTTTGGGCAGGCCAGCTTACGCACGCTTCATGGCTCGACCATGTTACGTGTATCTCAAACTGAAGATGCCTGGCCCCAAAGGTGTGATCACTGTTACTGGCAACCGAAAGAAAGCGGAAGATTGCTTTCAGAAAGGCTCAAAGATCGCTGACGCTCAGATGGCAGTGGTCGAGCTGAAAGAGTATCAAAAGACTGCCGATCCGAGTGAATTGCTGCGAGCCAAGAAGCCTGCTTCAGAATCGGCTTTCCAGTTGGCCGGTGAAACAAAGACAGTCCACATTCACCCGACCGACCCCGACGCTGCTCCAACTCACATCTCAACGACGCTCGACTCCAAATAGGAAGAAGCGCTCATCTAGCTCCTCCGTGAGAACTGGGATATCTTCGCATGGAAACCCTCTGACATGCCTGGAGTTCCCAGAGAGCTGGCTGAGCACCGTCTACGAGTCGACCCAAAATTCAAGCCTGTGAAGGAACATCTTCGACGGTCCGCCGTCCAGAAGAAGCAAGCCATTGGCGAGGAAGTGGCTCGGCTCTTAGCAGCAGAGTTCATCCGAGAGATTTACCACTCCGAGTGGCTCGCCAATGTCGTCATGGTCCCCAAAAGGACAAGTCGCTCCGCATGTGCATTGACTTCAAGCATGTCAATCGGGCCTGCCCAAAAGATCATTTTCCTCTCCCTCGCATCGACCAAATAGTCGATTCGACTGCGGGGTGCGAGAGACTGTCTTTCCTAGACGCCTATTCTGGGTACCATCAGATCCGTCTGTATGGGCCCGACGAGATCAAAACAGCTTTCATCACTCCATTCGGATGCTTTTGTTATGTCACCATGCCGTTTGGCCTCAAGAACGCCGGAGCCACGTTCATGAGAATGATTCAGAAGTGTTTACTCACTCAAATCAGTCGGAATGTGGAGGCATGGATGATATTGTGGTCAAGTCCCAGAAAGGTTCCGACCTACGGGCTGACCTTGTTGAAACCTTTGCCAATCTGAGGAGGTATAATATCAAGCTCAATCCATCAAAATGCACATTCGGAGTTCCAGGTGGAAAGTTACTTGGTTTTCTCGTTTCCGAACGAGGGATCGACGCCAATCCTGAGAAAATTGGCACCATACTCCGGATGAAGCGTCCTGTACGCGTGCATGATGTCCAAAAGCTTACAGGCTGCTTGGCCGCTTTAAGTAGATTCATTTCTTGCCTCGGTGAAAAGGTGTTGCCTCTTTACCGACTGATGAAGAAGTCTGACAAGTTCGAGTGGACTCCAGAAGCTGACGCAGCGTTTGCAGAGCTCAAAGCTCTGCTCTCCACCCAGCCGATGCTTGCTGCCCCAATCAGCAAAGAGCCTTTGCTGCTTTACATTGCAGCCACGGGACAAGTTGTCAGCACAGTACTTACGGTCGAGCGGGAAGAGGAAGGAAAGGCCTTCAGAGTTCAACGCCCAGTCTATTACGTGTCTGAAGTTTTAACCCCTTCAAAACAAAGATACCCCCATTACCACAAGCTTGTATATGGGATTTACATGAACACAAGAAGGTTGCACATTACTTCTCTGACCACTCCATTACAGCCGTCAGCGACGCCCCACTGTCAGAGACTCTGCACAACAGAGATGCAACTGGTCGAGTGGCCAAGTGGGCGATTGAACTCCTTCTCTTAGATATCAAGTTTGAGGCAAAGAAGGCTATCAAGTCCCAAGCAATCGCAGATTTCATCGCCGAGTGGATTGAACAGGAACTTCCGACTCAACTTCACTTGGAGCACTGGACCATGTTCTTCGATGGGTCTAAAATGCTTAATGGTTCCGGCGCTGGGGTAGTCCTAGTCTCCCCCCCCCCCGAGGAGATAAGCTCAGATATGTTCTCCAGATTCACTTCGATTCCTCCAATAATGAAGCAGAATATGAAGCACTTTTGTATGGGTTGCGCATGGCCATTTCACTCAGCATCCGTCGCCTCATGGTCTATGGCGACTCAGATTTGGTGGTTAATCAAGTGATGAAGGAGTGGGACATCAGAAGTCCGGCAATGACTGGTTATTGCAATGCAATGCGAAAGTTAGAAAAGAAATTCGAGGGGTTGGAGCTGAAGGAAATATGCCCTAGAGGCAATAATAAAGTTATTATTTATTTCCTTATATCATGATAAATGTTTATTATTCATGCTAGAATTGTATTAACCGGAAACATAATACATGTGTGAATACATAGACAAACAGAGTGTCACTAGTATGCCTCTACTTGACTAGCTCGTTGATCAAAGATGGTTATGTTTCCTAACCATGAACAAAGATTTGTTATTTGATTAACGAGGTCACATCATTAGTTGAATGATCTGATTGACATGACCCATTCCATTAGCTTAGCACCCGATCGTTTAGTATGTTGCTATTGCTTTCTTCATGACTTATACATGTTCCTATAACTATGAGATTATGCAACTCCTATTTACCGGAGGAACACTTTGGGTACTACCAAACGTCACAACGTAACTGGGTGATTATAAAGGAGTACTACAGGTGTCTCCAATGGTAGATGTTGGGTTGGCGTATTTCGAGATTAGGGTTTGTCACTCCGATTGTCGGAGAGGTATCTCTGGGCCCTCTCGGTAATACACATCACATAAGCCTTGCAAGCATAATAACTAAGGTGTTAGTTATGAGATGATGTATTACGGAACGAGTAAAGATACTTGCCAGTAACGAGATTGAACTAGGTATTGGATACCGACGATCGAATCTCGGGCAAGTAACATACCGATGACAAAGGGAACAACGTATGTTGTTATGCGGTCTGACCGATAAAGATATTCGTAGAATATGTAGGAGCCAATATGGGCATCCAGGTCCCGCTATTGGTTATTGACCGGAGACGTGTCTCGGTCATGTCTACATTGTTCTCGAACCGTAGGGTCCGCACGCTTAACGTTACGATGACAGTTATTATGAGTTTATGCATTTTGATGTACCGAAGGTTGTTCGGAGTCCCGGATGTGATCACAGACATGACGAGGAGTCTCGAAATGGTCGAGCCGTAAAGATTGATATATTGGAAGGCTATGTTTGGACATCGGAAGTGTTCCGGGTGAAATCGGGATTTTACCGGAATACCGGGAGGGTTACCGGAACCCCCCGGGAGGCAAATGGGCCTATTGGGCCTTAGTGGAAAAGTGAAAGGGGCTGCCATAGAGGGCTGCGCACCTCCCCCCTTTCCCTAGTCCTAATAGGACTAGGGAAGGTGGCCGGCCACCCCTTCTCTCTTTCCCCCTTGAGGATTCCTATTAGGAATAGGATTGGGGGGGGGAGTCCTACTCCCGGTAGGAGTAGGACTCCTCCTGCGCCCCTCTCCCTTGGCCGGCCGAACCCCTCCCCTTGCTCCTTTATATACGGGGGCAGGGGGCACCCCATAGACACACAAGTTGATCATTGTTGATCGTTCCTTAGCCGTGTGCGGTGCCCCCTGCCACCAAATTCCACCACGGTCATATCGTTGTAGAGCTTAGGCGAAGCCCTGCGTCGGTAGTGCATCAAGATCGTCACCACACTGTCGTGCTGACGGAACTCTTCCTCGACGCTTTGCTGGATCGGAGCCCGAGGATCGTCATCGAGCTGAACGTGTGCTAAGAACTCGGAGGTGCCGGAGTAACGGTGCTTGGATCGGTCGAATCAGGAAGAAGACGTACGACTACTTCCTCTACGTTGTGTGATCACTTTCGCAGTCGGTCTGCGTTGGTACGTAGATAACACTCTCCCCCCTTGTTGCTATGCATCACCATGATCTTGCGTGTGCGTAGGAAAATTTTGAAATTACTACGTTCCCCAACAGTGGTATCAGAGCCTAGGTTTTATGGTTTGATGTTATTTGCACGAGTAGAACACAAGTGAGTTGTGGGCGATACAAGTCATACTACCTACCAGCATGTCATACTTTGGTTCGGCGGTATTGTTGGACGAGACGATCCGGACCAACCTTACGCGTACTCTTACGCGAGACCGGTTCCCTCGACGTGCTTTGCACATAGATGGCTTGCGGAAGACTGTCTCTCCAACTTTAGTTGAACCAAGTGTGGCTACGCCCGGTCCTTGAGAAGGTTAAAACGGAGTCTATTTGACAAACTATCGTTGTGGTTTTGATGCGTAGGTGAGATGAGTTCTTACTTAAGCCCGTAGCAGCCACGTAAAACTTGCAACAACAAAATAGAGGACGTCTAACTTGTTTTTGCAGGGCATGTTGTGATGTGATATGGTCAAGGCATGATGCTGATTTTATTGTATGAGATGATCATGTTTTGTAACCAAGTTATCGGCAACTGGCAGGAGCCATATGGTTGTCGCTTTATTGTATGCAATGCAATCGCGATGTAATGCTTTACTTTATTACTAAGCGGTAGTGATAGTCGTAGAAGCATAAGATTGGCGAGACGACAACGATGCTACAATGGAGATCAAGGTGTCGCGCCGGTGACGATGGTGATCATGACGGGGCTTCGGAGATGGAGATCACAAGCACAAGATGATGATGGCCATATCATATCACTTATATTGATTGCATGTGATGTTTATCCTTTTATGCATCTTATCTTGCTTTGATTGACGGTAGCATTATAAGATGATCTCTCACTAAATTATCAAGAAGTGTTCTCCCTGAGTATGCACCGTTGCCAAAGTTCGTCGTGCCCAGACACCACGTGATGATCGGGTGTGATAAGCTCTACGTCCATCTACAACGGGTGCAAGCCAGTTTTGCACACGCAGAATACTCAGGTTAAACTTGACGAGCCTAGCATATGCAGATATGGCCTCGGAACACAGAGACCGAAAGGTCGAGCGTGAATCATATAGTAGATATGATCAAAATGACGATGTTCACCATTGAAAACTACTCCATCTCACGTGATGATCGGTTATGGTTTAGTTGATTTGGATCACGTGATCACTTAGAAGATTAGAGGGATGTCTATGTAAGTGGGAGTTCCTAAGTAATTTGATTAACTGAACTTAAACTTATCATGAACTTAGTACCTGATAGTATCTTGCTTGTTTATGTTGATTGTAGATAGATGGCTCGTGCTGTTGTTCCGTTGAATTTTAATGCGTTCCTTGAGAAAGCAAAGTTGAAAGATGATGGTAGCAATTACACGGACTGGGTCCGTAACCTGAGGATTATCCTCATTGCTGCACAGAAGAATTACGTCCTGGAAGCACCGCTGGGTGCCAGGCCTGCTGCTGGAGCAACACCAGATGTTATGAACGTCTGGCAGAGCAAAGCTGATGACTACTCGATAGTTCGGTGTGCCATGCTTTACGGCTTAGAATCGGGACTTCAACGACGTTTTGAACGTCATGGAGCATATGAGATGTTCCAGGAGTTGAAGTTGATATTTCAAGCAAATGCCCGAATTGAGAGATATGAAGTCTGCAATAAGTTCTATAGCTGCAAGATGGAGGAGAATAGTTCTGTCAGTGAGCATATACTCAAAATGTCTGGGTATAATAATCACTTGATTCAGATGGGAGTTAATCTTCCAGATGATTGCGTCATTGACAGAATTCTCCAATCACTGCCACCAAGCTACAAGAGCTTCGTGATGAACTATAATATGCAAGGGATGAACAAGACTATTCCCGAGCTCTTCGCAATGCTGAAAGCTGCGGAGGTAGAAATCAAGAAGGAGCATCAAGTGTTGATGGTTAACAAAACCACTAGTTTCAAGAAAAAGGGCAAAGGGAAGAAGAAGGGGAACTTCAAGAAGAACAGCAAGCAAGTTGTTGCTCAGGAGAAGAAACCCAAGTCTGGACCTAAGCCTGAAACTGAGTGCTTCGACTGCAAGCAGACTGGTCACTGGAAGCGGAACTGCCCCAAGTATTTGGCGGATAAGAAGGATGGCAAGGTGAACAAAGGTATATGTGATATACATGTTATTGATGTGTACCTTACTAGAGCTCGCAGTAGCACCTGGGTATTTGATACTGGTTCTGTTGCTAATATTTGCAACTCGAAACAGGGACTACGGAATAAGCGGACGCTAGCAAAGGACGAGGTGACGATGCGCGTGGGAAACGGTTCCAAAGTCGATGTGATCGCGGTCGGCACGCTACCTCTACATCTACCTTCGGGATTAATATTAGGCCTAAATAATTGTTATTTGGTGCTAGCGTTGAGCATGAACATTATATCTGGATCTTGTTTAATGCGAGACGGTTATTCATTTAAATCAGAGAATAATGGTTGTTCTATTTATATGAGTAATATCTTTTATGGTCATGCACCTTTGAAGAGTGGTCTATTCTTGTTGAATCTCGATAGTAGTGATACACGCATTCATAATGTAGAAGCCAAAAGATGCAGAGTTGATAATGATAGTGCAACTTATTTGTGGCACTGCCGTTTAGGTCATATCGGTGTAAAGCGCATGAAGAAACTCCATACTGATGGGCTTTTGGAACCACTTGATTATGAATCACTTGGTACTTGCGAACTGTGCCTCATAGGCAAAGATGACCAAAACACCGTTCTCCGGTACTATGGAGAGAGCAACAGATTTATTGGAAATCATACATACCGATGTATGTGGTCCGATGAATATTGAGGCTCGTGGCGGATATCGTTATTTTCTCACCTTCACGGATGATTTAAGCAGATATGGGTATATCTACTTAATGAAACATAAGTCTGAAACATTTGAAAAGTTCAAGGAATTTCAGAGTGAAGTTGAAAATCATCGTAACAAGAAAATAAAGTTTCTATGATCTGATCGTGGAGGAGAATATTTGAGTTACGAGTTTGGTGTACATTTAAAAAATTGTGGAATAGTTTCGCAACTCACGCCACCCGGAACACCACAGCGTAATGGTGTGTCCGAACGTCGTAATCGTACTTTACTAGATATGGTGCGATCTATGATGTCTCTTACTGATTTACCGCTATCGTTTTGGGGTTATGCTTTAGAGACGGCCGCATTCACGTTAAATAGGGCACCATCAAAATCCGTTGAGACGACGCCTTATGAACTATGGTTTGGCAAGAAACCAAAGTTGTCGTTTCTTAAAGTTTGGGGCTGTGATGCTTATGTGAAAAAGCTTGAACCTGATAAGCTCGAACCCAAAGCGGAGAAATGTGTCTTCATAGGATACCCAAAGGAAACTGTTGGGTATACCTTCTATCACAGATCCGAAGGCAAGACATTCGTTGCTAAGAATGGATCATTTCTAGAGAAGGAGTTTCTCTCGAAAGAAGTGAGTGGGAGGAAAGTAGAACTTGACGAGGTAACTGTACCTGCTCCCTTATTGGAAAATAGTACATCACAGAAAACTGTTTCTGCGACACCTATACCAATTAGTGAGGAAGCTAATGATGATGATCATGAAACTTCAGGACAAGATACTACTGAACCACGTAGATCAACCAGAGTGAGATCCACACCAGAGTGGTACGGTAATCCAGTTCTGGAAGTCATGCTACTAGATCATGATGAACCTACGAACTATGAAGAAGCGATGGTGAGCCCAGATTCCGCAAAGTGGCTTGAGGCCATGAAATCTGAGATGGGATCCATGTATGAGAACAAAGTATGGACTTTGGTTGACTTGCCCGATGATCGGCAAGCAATTGAGAATAAATGGATCTTCAAGAAAAAGACTGACGCTGACGGTAATATTACTGTCTATAAAGCTCGACTTGTCGCAAAAGGTTTTCGACAAGTTCAAGGGGTTGAC
Source organism: Triticum monococcum (assembly GCA_034509565.1). Classification (NCBI taxonomy): domain Eukaryota; kingdom Viridiplantae; phylum Streptophyta; class Magnoliopsida; order Poales; family Poaceae; genus Triticum; species Triticum monococcum. The sequence goes on along the minus strand of CM067845.1, from coordinate 495,475,972 downwards.
TACGATGAGACCTTCTCACCCGTAGCGATGCTTAAATCCGTCAGAATCATGTTAGCAATTGCCGCATTTTATGATTATGAAATATGGCAGATGGATGTCAAAACTACATTCCTGAATGGATTTCTGGAAGAAGAGTTGTATATGATGCAACCAGAAGGTTTTGTCGATCCAAAGGGAGCTAACAAAGTATGCAAACTCCAGCGATCCATTTATGGACTGGTGCAAGCATCTCGGAGTTGGAATAAACGCTTTGATAGTGTGATCAAAGCATTTGGCTTTATACAGACTTTTGGAGAAGCCTGTATTTACAAGAAAGTGAGTGGGAGCTCTGTAGCATTTCTGATATTATATGTGGATGACATATTGCTGATTGGAAATTATATAGAATTTCTGGATAGCATAAAGGGATAATTGAATAAAAGTTTTTCGATGAAAGACCTCGGGGAAGCTGCTTACATATTAGGCATAAAGATCTATAGAGATAGATCAAGACGCTTAATTGGACTTTCACAAAGCACATACCTTGACAAGATTTTGAAGAAGTTCAAAATGGATCAAGCAAAGAAAGGGTTCTTGCCTGTGTTACAAGGTGTGAAGTTGAGTCAGACTCAATGCCCGACCACTGCAGAAGATAGAGAGAAAATGAAAGATGTTCCCTATGCTTCAGCCATAGGCTCTATCATGTATGCAATGCTGTGTACCAGACCTGATGTGTGCCTTGCTATAAGTTTAGCAGGGAGGTACCAAAGTAATCCAGGAGTGGATCACTGGACAGCGGTCAAGAACATCCTGAAATACCTGAAAAGGACTAAGGATATGTTTCTCGTATATGGAGGTGACAAAGAGCTCACCGTAAGAGGTTACGTTGATGCAAGCTTTGACACTGATCCGGACGATTCTAAATCGCAAACCGGATACGTGTTTACTTTAAACGGTGGAGTTGTCAGTTGGTGCAGTTCTAAACAAAGCGTCGTAGCGGGATCTACATGTGAAGCGGAGTACATAGCTGCTTCGGAAGCAGCGAACGAAGGAGTCTGGATGAAGGAGTTCATATCCAATCTAGGTGTCATACCTAGTGCATCGGGTCCAATGAAAATCTTTTGTGACAATACTGGTGCAATTGCTTTGGCAAAGGAATCCAGATTTCACAAAAGGACCAAACACATCAAGAGAAGCTTCAACTCCATCCGGGATTTAGTCCAGGTGGGAGACATAGAGATTTGCAAGATACATACGGATCTGAATGTTGCAGACCCGTTGACTAAACCTCTTCCACGAGCAAAACATGATCAGCACCAAGGCTCCATGGGTGTTAGAATCATTACTGTGTAATCTAGATTATTGACTCTTGTGCAAGTGGGAGACTGAAGGAAATATGCCCTAGAGGCAATAATAAAGTTATTATTTATTTCCTTATATCATGATAAATGTTTATTATTCATGCTAGAATTGTATTAACCGGAAACACAATACATGTGTGAATACATAGACAAACAGAGTGTCACTAGTATGCCTCTACTTGACTAGCTCGTTGATCAAAGATGGTTATGTTTCCTAACCATGAACAAAGAGTTGTTATTTGATTAACGAGGTCACATCATTAGTTGAATGATCTGATTGACATGACCCATTCCATTAGCTTAGCACCCGATCGTTTAGTATGTTGCTATTGCTTTCTTCATGACTTATACATGTTCCTATAACTATGAGATTATGCAACTCCCGTTTACCGGAGGAACACTTTGGGTACTACCAAACGTCACAACGTAACTGGGTGATTATAAAGGAGTACTACAGGTGTCTCCAATGGTAGATGTTGGGTTGGCGTATTTCGAGATTAGGGTTTGTCACTCCGATTGTCGGAGAGGTATCTCTGGGCCCTCTCGGTAATACACATCACATAAGCCTTGCAAGCATAATAACTAAGATGTTAGTTATGAGATGATGTATTACGGAACAAGTAAAGAGACTTGCCAGTAACGAGATTGAACTAGGTATTGGATACCGACGATCGAATCTCGGGCAAGTAACATACCGATGACAAAGGGAACAACGTATGTTGTTATGCGGTCTGACCGATAAAGATCTTCGTAGAATATGTATGAGCCAATATGGGCATCCAGGTCCCGCTATTGGTTATTGACCGGAGACGTGTCTCGGTCATGTCTACATTGTTCTCGAACCGTAGGGTCCGCACGCTTAACGTTACGATGACAGTTATTATGAGTTTATGCATTTTGATGTACCGAAGGTTGTTCGGAGTCCCGGATGTGATCACGGACATGACAAGGAGTCTCGAAATGGTCGAGACGTAAAGATTGATATATTGGAAGGCTATGTTTGGACATCGGAAGTGTTCCGGGTGAAATCGGGATTTTACCGGAATACCGGGAGGGTTACCGGAACCCCCCGGGAGGCAAATGGGCCTATTGGGCCTTAGTGGAAAAGTGAAAGGGGCTGCCATAGAGGGCTGCGCGCCTCCCCCCTTTCCCTAGTCCTAATAGGACTAGGGAAGGTGGCCGGCCACCCCTTCTCTCTTTCCCCCTTGAGGATTCCTATTAGGAATAGGATTGGGGGGGGGGGGGGAGTCCTAATCCCGGTAGGAGTAGGACTCCTCCTGCGCCCCTCTCCCTTGGCCGGCCGAACCCCTCCCCTTGCTCCTTTATATACGGGGGCAGGGGGCACCCCATAGACACACAAGTTGATCATTGTTGATCGTTCCTTAGCCGTGTGCGGTGCCCCCTGCCACCAAATTCCACCTCGGTCATATCGTTGTAGAGCTTAGGCGAAGCCCTGCGTCGGTAGTGCATCAAGATCGTCACCACGCCGTCGTGCTGACGGAACTCTTCCTCGACGCTTTGCTGGATCGGAGCCCGAGGATCGTCATCGAGCTGAACGTGTGCTAAGAACTCGGAGGTGCCGGAGTAATGGTGCTTGGATCGGTCGGATCGGGAAGAAGACGTACGACTACTTCCTCTACGTTGTGTGATCACTTCCGCAGTCGGTCTGCGTTGGTACGTAGATAACACTCTCCCCTCTCGTTGCTATGCATCACCATGATCTTGCGTGTGCGTAGGAAAATTTTGAAATTACTACGTTCCCCAACAGGAGCTTCATCACATCTCCCGACTGAAAAATCAGGCAGCTGACGATTTGGCAAAGATAGGCTCCAAGAGAGAAGCCATTCCCAGCAACGTGTTTCTGGAACACATTCACTCGCCGTCAGTCCAAGAAGATCCTTTCACAGAAGAAGCCCCGCAGCCGAAAAGCGCCACAGATCCGACTGAAGTTGAAGTTCCTACGGTGGTCGACCTAATCACGGAAGTCTTGGCGATCACTCCCGACTGGACGGTACCGTACATCGCGTATATCCTAAGGAAAGAACTCCCAGAGGACGAGGAAGAAGCTCGACAGATCGTCCGCCGATCCAAGGCCTTCACAGTCATAAAGGGACAGTTGTATAGAGAAAGCGCGACTGGAATCGGGCAGAAGTGCATAACTCCAGAAGAGGGTCAAATAATCCTTTATGATATCCACTCAGGGACCTGTGGTCACCATGCGTCCTCTCGTACCATTGTGGCTAAAGCATACCGAGCGGGTTTTTACTGGCCAAGAGCAAATGAGATGGCAAAAGAGATAGTCGACAAGTGTGGAGGGTGCCAGTTCTACTCCAACATGTCACACAAGCCTGCATCAGCCCTGAAGACCATTCCACTCGTCTGGCCCTTTGCTGTCTGGGGCCTGGACATGGTTGGTCCACTGAGAACGGGCAGGAGTGGTTTCACTCATGTGCTTGTGGCAGTCGACAAGTTTACCAAATGGATTGAAGCTAAGCCCATCAAAGATCTCGATGCTCGCACCGCCATCAGTTTCGTCAGAGGGCTAACATTCAGATATGGAGTCCCGCATAGCATCATCACTAACAATGGGTCAAACTTCGATTCAGACAAGTTCAGAGCTTTTTGCGCCTCTCAAGGCACTCGAGTCGACTATGCATCAGTCGCCCATCCCCAGTCGAATGGACAAGCCGAAAGAGCAAATGGTCTAATCCTCAAAGGACTAAAGCCTCGACTGATGCGTGATCTCAAGCACGCGGCAGGTGCTTGGGTCGATGAGCTTCCGTCAGTTCTGTGGGGATTAAGGACCACCCCTAACCGGTCGACTGGAAGAACCCCATTCTTTCTGGTTTATGGAGCCGAAGCAGTTCTGCCAAGTGATCTCCTTCACAGCGCGCCCCGAGTCGAGCTTTACACCGAAGATGAAGCAGAACAGGCTCGTCAAGATGCAGTCGACCTCCTGGAAGAAGAAAGAGAGATGGCAATGATCAGATCGACCATATATCAGCAAGACTTGCGTCGATTCCATGCCCGGAACGTGAAGAGTGGATCCTTCCAAGAAGGAGATTTGGTCCTCCGAGTGGATCAACAGAAACCTCACAAGTTTGCTCCTACTTGGGAAGGCCCCTTCATCGTCACCAGAGTCCTCCACAATGGAGCATATCACCTTTACAATGTTGATCGCCGGATCGACGAGCCACGAGCTTGGAATGCGGAACTGCTCCGCCCCTTTTACACTTGAGTGCTCCTTTAGACCAGATGTAATAAGAAAAACTCCTGAAGTTCATTTTTATCAGAAATAAGAGTGTTCCAATAATTACTGCCACTTTTGTTTACATCCGAAATCCCCCAGTGGGTGACTTAGCTGCGAATCCGTCTCGCCTAAGTTTGAAAAATCCTACCGAGTGGAGAGCCAGACTCCCACTCGGGGGCTTAGCTGCAGCCCAGTGCTTGCCTAAGAGTTCAAAAATCCTGCCGAGTGGAGAGCAAACCTCCCACTCGGGGGCTTAGCTGCAGTTCAGCACTCGCCTAAGTTCTCCCACGAAGAGACTTAGCTGCAGTCAGACACTCGCCTAAGTTTAAAAAATCCTACCGAGTGGAGAGCAAACCTCCCACTCGGGGGCTTAGCTGCAGTCCAGCACTCGCCTAAGTTCTCCCATGAAGAGACTTAGCTGCAGTCAGACACTCGCCTAAGTTTAAAAAATCCTACCGAGTGGAGAGCAAACCTCCCACTCGGGGGCTTAGCTGCAGTTCAGCACTCGCCTAAGTTCTCTCACGAAGAGACTTAGCTGCAGCCAGACACTCGCCTAAGTTTGAAAAATCCTACCGAGTGGAGAGCAAACCTCCCACTCGGGGCCTTAGCTGCAGTCCAGCACTCGCCTAAGTTCTCCCATGAAGAGACTTAGCTGCAGTCAGACACTCGCCTAAGTTTAAAAAATCCTACCGAGTGGAGAGCAAACCTCCCACTCGGGGGCTTAGCCGCAGTTCAGCACTCGCCTAAGTTCTCTCACGAAGAGACTTAGCTGCAGTCCGATACTCGCCTAAGTTTGTAAAATCCTACCGAGTGGAGAGCAAACCTCCCACTCGGGGGCTTAGCTGCAGTTCAGCACTCGCCTAAGTTCTCCCACGAAGAGACTTAGCTGCAGTCGGACACTCGCCTAAGTTTAAAAATCCTACCGAGTGGAGAGCAAACCTCCCACTCGGGGGCTTAGCTGCAGTTCAGCACTCGCCTGAGTTCTCCCACGAAGAGACTTAGCTACAGTCAGACACTCGCCTAAGTTTAAAAAATCCTACCGAGTGGAGAGCAAACCTCCCACTCGGGGGGCTTAGCTGCAGCCCAGTGCTCGCCTAAGTGTTAACAAAATCCCACCGAGTGAGAGCAAACCTCCCACTCGGGGGCTTAGCTGTAGCCCAGTGCTCGCCTAAGTATGAAACACATCTCATTCCTTAAGAACGACGAGGGGCAGATCGACTGCCATCTTCTCCTGGAGAGCTTTGCCACAAATACAATGTGCGTTCCGTCCCACTCTGCAGTGACAGGGTGTGGGTCGACCGCCACCTTCTCCTGGAGAGCTTCACCACAAATACAATGTGTGCTCTGTCCCACTCTATAGTAACAGGGTGTGGGTCGGCCGTCACCTTTTCCTTCGAGCGGAGACCAAGTTCCACTCGACGAATCATCCACGAAGATGTTCAACAAAAATCAAGTTCGGATAAAGCCTAAAAGGTCCCAGACCTCAGATCAAAGTATTCGAGCCCTCGGCTCGGCAGAGTTTAACTGTTACACTTCCACTCGGCATTCCGAGGCAAATTTAAGGCAGAGTTTAACGGATTACAAAATACGCTCGGCATTCCCAGGCAAATTCAAAGTGAAGCATAGAAGTTTTTTCATTCCTCAGGAGGAGGAGGACTGGAAGGGGCGACGAATTCGTCCAGATCAATCCCGTCTGCGATACGGGTGGCAGCAGCGATGAAGGTCTCCATGAAGTCCTGGAAATTGTGCTTCCTCGTGTTAGCAACTTGGATGGCGGCCAGCTTCTCCTCCCGTGCCTCCTTGCAATGGACGCGGACCAGGGACAGAGCCACATCAGCGCTGCACCGAGCAGAAGACTTCTTCCACTCCTGCACTCGGTCAGGGATTCCGCTGAGTCGAGTCATCAGAGACTCGAGATCGTTCTGGAGCGTAGACTCTGGCCAAAGAGCCGGGTCAATCCGCGACATGGCAGCCTTCAGTCGAGCCAAGTAATCCACGGCGCCGTCAATGCGGGATTCCAGTCGGAGCAGATTCATGGCAGCTTCATCTTTCACGGGAGAGTTGATCGGATCCAAACCTGTTTCAATCCGCCCAGTCTCCTCTTCAAAGTTCTGGCAAAGCTCTGCATACACGATCCAAGGATAAGTCAATTTTCATAAGACTGAGTCGACACAAAAAAAAGTCGGAACTGAATGGGCACCTTCGAGCTTGATGTACAACTTCTTGGCAAGGCTCCTCAAGTAGCTCTCCAGGTCGTCCCTCCTACGAGCGATGCCTTCCATCTTCTCGCCCAAGAGGAGGTTCTCCTTCTTCCAATTTGCTGTCAGCCTGTTGGCTTCAGTCAGAGCGGTCTGCAACTTGGTATTCTCTTTTTCTAATTGGTCGACCGAAGCCAGCTTCTGGTCAGCCAGAGCGATCTTGTCGTCGGCCTCCTTGCGGGCAGCTGCCAAGTCCCGATCCTTCTTCGCCAGAGCTTCGCTTAGTGTCTCTGCGAAAGAAACGATGATTGATTCGGAAACAGCAGAAGAGCTCTCAAGCCCAAAAACAAACCAGTTGACAAAGCCGTCCTACCTGCGGCACCGTCCCTGACCTTCTGCAGCTCTGTTCTGGCCAACTCCAGATCAAGGTTCAGTTGAATTTTCTGCTTCTCCAACTCAGTATAACGAGCCACAAGTTCGCAAGATTTCTGTAAAAAGAAAATCAGTCGATAGACGTTCAAGACAAGTTGCTTCCGAGTAACTAAGAGACAATGGTGACGTTTCTAAGACCACAGCCGAATCAAAAACATTCGACAGTAGTCTCGGGGACTACACCCAGTGGGTGCACTCAGCGTGCCCCCACTGGTTCGACCAAAAAAAAGAGTCGACTGCCCGCAGTCGACAGGATACAGTCCCACTCGACCTGGCCCGACCAAACCGAGTGAAGAAATACAGACACAACAACACAATGTAAAGACTACAGTCGACTGGCAGCAGTCCACCGTAGTCTCGGGGACTACACCCAGTGGGTGCACTGTTGGGGAACGCAGTAATTTCAAAAATTTTCCTACGCACACGCAAGATCATGGTGATGCATAGCAACGAGAGGGGAGAGTGTTGTCTACGTACCAATGCAGACCGACTGCGGAAGCGATCACACAACGTAGAGGAAGTAGTCGTACGTCTTCTTCCCGATCCGACCGATCCAAGCACCGTTACTCCGGCACCTCCGAGTTCTTAGCACACGTTCAGCTCGATGACGTTCCTCGGGCTCCGATCCAGCAAAGCGTCGAGGAAGAGTTCCGTCAGCACGACGGCGTGGTGACGATCTTGATGTACTACCGACGCAGGGCTTCGCCTAAGCACTGTAACGGTATGATCGAGGTGGAATTTGGTGGCAGGGGGCACCGCACACGGCTAAGGAACGATCTCAAGGATCAACTTGTGTGTCTTGGGGTGTCCCCTGCCCCCGTATATAAAGGTTGGAGGGAGGGGGGCTGGCTGGCCAAAGAGAGGGAGGCGCAGGAGGAGTCCTACTCCTACCGGGAGTAGGACTCCCCCCTCCAATCCTATTCCAACTAGGACTCCTTGGGAAAAAGGGAGAGGAAAAGAGAGAGAGGTGGCCGGCCACCTCTCCTAGTCCTAATAGGACTAGGGGAGGGGGGGAGGTGCGCAGCCCTCCTTGGCAGCCCCTTTCACCTTTCCACAATGGCCCATGTAGGCCCATTTGGCTCCCGGGGGGTTCCGGTAACCCTCCCGGTAATCCGGTAAAATCCCGATTTCACCCGGAACACTTCCGATGTCCAAACATAGCCTTCCAATATATCAATCTTTACGTCTCAACCATTTCGAGACTCCTCGTCATGCCCGTGATCACATCCGGGACTCCGAACAACCTTCGGTACATCAAAATGCATAAACTCATAATATAACTGTCATCGAAACCTTAAGCGTGCGGACCCTACGGTTCGAGAACAATGTAGACATGACCGAGACACGTCTCCGGTCAATAACCAATAGCGGGACCTGGATGCCCATATTGGCTCCTACATATTCTACGAAGATCTTTATCGGTCAGACCGCATAACAACATACGTTGTTCCCTTTGTCATCGGTATGTTACTTGTCCGAGATTCGATCGTTGGTATCCAATACCTAGTTCAATCTCGTTACCGGCAAGTCTCTTTACTCGTTCCGTAATACATCATCTCACAACTAACATATTAGTTGCAGTGCTTGCAAGGCTTATGTGATGTGCATTACCGAGAGGGCCCAGAGATACCTCTCCGACAATCGAAGTGACAAATCCTAATCTCGAAATACGCCAACCCAACATCTACCTTTGGAGCCACCTGTAGTACTCCTTTATAATCACCCAGTTACGTTGTGACGTTTGGTAGTACCCAAAGTGTTCCTCCGGCAAACGGGAGTTGCATAATCTCATAGTCATAGGAACATGTATAAGTCATGAAGAAAAGCAATATCAACATACTAAACGATCGGGTGCTAAGCTAATATAATGGGTCATGTCAATCAGATCATTCAACTAATGATGTGACCTCTTTAATCAAATAACAACTCTTTGTTCATGGTTAGGAAACATAACCATCTTTGATTAATGAGCTAGTCTAGTAGAGGCATACTAGTGACACTCTGTTTGTCTATCTATTCACACATGTATTATGTTTCCGGTTAATACAATTCTAGCATGAATAATAAACCTTTATCATGATATAAGGAAATAAATAATAACTTTATTATTGCCTCTAGGGCATATTTCCTTCATGCACTTAGCGTGCCCCCACTCGTCCAAGGATTAGAAGACACACCCAGTGGGTGTACAGATACATATACAAAAGATCTTCAGGAAAACAAAAGTCGACTGACCTGGACGTTGCTCTGAAGAGCCGAGCTTGCGTCATAGGCTGCTTGGCTGGCCTCCCGAGCCATCTTCACTTGCTCCATCATGACTCCCGCCTGACGTATAGCCTCCTTTGCAGCAGCCGCTTGGTCCTCAGGGACGGGGTAAGCAGTAAAAAGCGAAGGTGGATCCGCAGTCGATGCCGAAGGCTGCACACTCGACAGAGGGTTGGCGAAAGTCACAGAAGCCCGAGTGGCGTCGCCACCATCCCGAGCCATGGCCTCAGACGCCGGAGTAGGCTGGGGGGTCTTGTCAGCCGACGACCTCTTGTTCCTCCTCATCCTCAGCGGTTCGTTGTCGTCGTCATCCGGGAGATCGATAACATGAGGAGGGGCTGCAAGAGAAACATTCAATCGACCAGAACTGCAATAGCCAGTCGACTCAAAGCAAAACTTCAATAATCGTACCAGGGTTGGAGGTAACAGCATCCTCCATCTCTTGTTCGTCGTTCCTGGCGGAAACCTCAGAAGTAGCACTACTGCAAATCTCAAAAGTCAGTCAGTCGGCTCAGTGAATCGACCAAGGACCCGTCCACGGTCGACAAAGAAAAGCAAGTTTTTATCATTACCCGGAAATGGTAGGAACGGCTATCTTCATCTTGGGCAGAACTTTGGGCGGCTTGGATGGCATCGCTCGTGGGTGCTTGGGAGCCTTCTCAGTCGGCGGAGGAGGAGAACTCCGAGGGCGCTTCGACGTCTGCCCAACAGGTGCAGTCGCCTTGCCACGTCCCCGCGCTGGATCATGCGTGAGCTTGGATCACCCCTCCGGGCGGGGGGGGGGGGGGTTCAACTTCCTCCTCCTCCTCCTCACTGGAGAAGACGTCGTCGCCTCCCTCCCCTTCACCATCAGACTCCCACTCGCCTTGGTCATCCCCGCTCTCGCCTCCACTCGCCTCACCTTCCTCAGTCGACCCCTGCACCCCGTTGGGCGTCGAGTACATCTCGGTGGTCGCCTAGGAAACAACACACAAGACAAAAGTCAGTCGACCAACTCAAAGAAGACCAACGCAGAAAGCAAGATTTCAGTCAGAAACATAAAGATATACCTGATCCACTTCGTACGAGTTGTCGAGTGGAATTACCCTTCTGGCTCCTCGGGGGTTGTCTTTACTCCCCGTGATGCTCGACAGCCACCCCTCCAGCATCTCGTCGGTGACCTCCTCCGGGTGGATCCGAGTGCTGTCGTCGAGGCCCGAATACAGCCACATCGGGTGGTCTCGGGCCTGGAGCGGTTGAATGCGTCTCTGGAGAAAGACCTCTAGCAGGTCCATCCCAGTCACGCCCTCACGAACAAGTTCAACCACTCGGCCGGCCAACACTTTGACTTGGGCCCTTTCCTCTGGCGCGATTTTCAGAGATACAGGCTTCTCGGCTCGGTCGAGGGAAAAAGGAGGGAGACCGATCGACTGACCTGGGGTCACCTGGTCCTGGCAGTAGAACCAAGTTGCCTACCAACCACGGACTGACTCCGGGAAAATGATGGATGGAAAACAGCTCTTTCCCCTTGTTTGGATCGCCAAGCCCCCGCACAACTGGATCACTTGCGTCCTCTCATCACTCGACTTGGCCTTCTTGACCGACTGAGAGCGACAAGTAAAGATGTGCTTGAAAAGCCCCCAATGTGGGCGGCAACCCAAGAACGCCTCACACATGGAAATGAAAGCAGCAAGGTAGACAATGGAATTTGGAGTAAAGTGATGGAGCTGCGCTTCGAAGAAGTTCAAGAAACTCCGGAAGAAAGGATGGGGCGGCAGAGAAAAACCTCGGTCGATGTGGGTGGCTAAGAGCACGCACTCACCATTACGGGGTTGATGTTCGATCTCTCCCCCCGGAAGACGCGCAGCTTTGTGGGGAATGGCTCCCCCCTCGACCATGTCGTCGAGATCCTCTTGCCGGAGCACCGACGGCATCCAGCCGCCCTGGCTCCAACCTTTGGGCAGGGCGGTCCTGGAGGAAGATCCGCCCCGTGCAGACTTCTTCCCTTTCCCCGCCGCTGCCGCCTTCTTCGCACGCTCCAGAGCCGTCGTCTTGCCCTTCACCATCGTCGCCGGCGAGATCTCACACGGGCTTGCGGCGCTTGGGTGAGAGCGGAGGTAGCGGAGAGACTGACGAAGGGTAAGAGGAAGAAGGAAGAAGAACAGAGCGCACGGCTTGGAAACCCCGAGCCAGCAACTTATAAGGGGCCGCTCCCGAGTGGCTGACTGGTAGGCCCAGGCTATCCAGTCAAATCCCGCAGCAGATGCGCGTGCAGTACGCGGCGAAAAAGGTGACACGGAGATCGAGGAGCTTCCGCTTTATCGCTTCCGATTACTGCGGCTGCTCCCGTCCCGCGCGCTTCCCAAAATCCGAATCCCGCGACATCCGCGGGCCGCAAAACAACTTATCAAAACAGGAGACCCCGCTCGCGCCAACACTTGGTATATCACAAGCAAATAAATTCACTCGACGAAAGACCTGGAATGGATCAAGGCGACTGAAAAAGTTGGCAACGTCATCCGTGACGATTGACCCAACAAAGCTCCCACGTGGCCCGAAAGGCCAGTCGGAAAAGTTCTCCAACTCTTTCCCCACTCAAACCTCGATCCATTCGGGGGCTAATGATGAAGCTACGTACCTAGGGTAGGGGCACGGACCTGTCCAAGAAGCCCTACCCGAGGACATCCCTAGAAGAGGTCACCTTTCAATCGACTTGAAGGTATCCCACTCGACGGATTCAAGACACTCGGCCAAGAAGCTATCACTCGACCAAGAAGCTATCAAGAAGCTATCACTCGACTGCCAGAAGACCTAAAGTCACTCCGCAGGCAAACGGTCGGCTATTTAGCAGTCTTTATGGTCATTATAGCACTTTATTAGGGGCGTTACCAGTAACGCCCACCCTAAATGTACCTTAAACCCTGTATTACTGAGGGCAGGAGGGGGCCGGCGAACTCTATATAAGCCACCCCCTCCTCAGTATGAAGGGTTTGCACCCCTGTTATCTGCACACTCATAATCCAATCGACCGCCTCCGGGCACCGAGACGTAGGGCTGTTACTTCCTCCGAGAAGGGCCTAAACTCGTAAACCTTGTGTGCTTACAACTTCCCAATAGCTAAGATCTAGCCTCTTCATACAACCCCCCTACATTACTGTCAGACTTAGAACCACGACAGTGGTAGCTGCTCAGCCTCGGTCGCCATAGCCGGGAAGTGCAGCAGCTCCATTAGAAGCTGGCTGTCGTTAACTTCTTCCATCACCGATGTGCTGCAGACGGGATATTATGTGTGTCAGGGACGTAGATCGACCACAAAGATTAAGAAGCAGAGCCTACAGAGTAAGTATTGGGACGACGGCCGCGAGCAGATGGGATTATCTATCTTACCTCCTAATCGGTTGCAGCAGGAACTCCATCGCAAAGAGCGCCGCCTATTTTTGCTCCACCGCGGATCTGCAAGCGCGTCAATGGTGACCCAAGAACCCTAAGACAGAGGTTGGGGACAGCTGCGCCCTTGTCATTTACTAGCGCCCAAACCGCTCCCTGCCGTGGAAGCGCTTATCCTGAGCCACGGATCAGACGGGGAACAGAATCCCGAGCCACGACTCTCCTTTCTCGCCGTCACGGCGCGCGTCTCCGACAGGAGGAACTACCCATAAGTATACGGTATTCCCTTGCGCTGTGAATTAAAAAAGAATGACCGACTGCCTGTGTAAGTCCGGCCCACACATCCCGATGGCTACTCACACGGACCAGATAACGAGACCACTTGTGCTCATGACTAGAATAACCACGTCCTATCTATATGCACATTTTTATGTGGAGTTTGTCCTATGTATTGTTGGTTCTCTAAATCTTTGGTCCCAATGAGTTTGGGTACCATTTTGTTTGTGTTGTTGTTCTAGGAACAATTGCAGATACATTGGATGCTCGGCTCACTCACAAGGAAGGTGTTGTCATCATGTGATTATTGGAGTCGAGCTAGGATGATCAATGAACTACTATCTACCTTCAATTGGTATATACTACATCCTTCCAATGTTAACTCGGTAACAAGTATCTTCATATTCTTCATGCACACATTTCTTGCATCAACCTTGTGTAGGCTATATCATGGCATGTTATTCATTCATTCTTGTGATACTTGTTCCCTTTCTCAAAGCATCCCAACAATTATCTCTTGTTGCTAGTTGTGATGTCTTTGATGGGTGTGTGGTAGGAATTCATTTATATACAATAAGACCATATCTAGCCATGTGCTATGCTTCCAAGCAAATATCTTATTGGTATATGTATGACCTCCCTTTGGATATCTTGTTCCTCGTGTTGTAACTATTTCGGGTGTACATCCTTCTTTGTAGATATATATCATCATGATTTCGTCTACCTAGAATATTATACACTTGAGATAAGTTGCATATCTAGTTGATATCCTTTCTTTCACGTCCACCTTGTCTTTCTTATGTTATTTCTTTGGTGGCTCCATGAAAGCTTTTGCCTTGAGTGCGTGTCTTCTATCGTTGCATCTTGATGCACTCTTGTGTGGTGAAGATTATTTTCCTCATGCTTATCTTTACGAGGCTTTTGCCATCTTAATTGGTATCCCTCGTCTTGATGAGGCTTTCATCCTCTATCTTCACCACGGGTTGTCACAAGCATAGGTTCTTTATATGCTTAGTAGTAAGCTTGTGAACCCATTTGGTAGTTGTGTGTGGGAATGATAGGCCTTGCACCGTGTGCCTCATTCTTTCAAGACTTTATTGATGCGTAATGCTCATCCGTACATTAGTATTCTCAAGTGCATTGCCTTGACTCACACACATCATTTTGGTTGAGCCCATTCTTAAGTTGCCTCTTTCACTTGTTGCTCAACCATGTGTTTGTTACATGTACTAGGCTTAGTTTCCTATATGCTCACTTGCACTTGTTGTAAGTTTCTATTGATTTTGGGGGAGCTATGATCCTATTTTGTGCACTTTGTATCCAAATACAAAAATTCTTATGTGTGCACAAATCATGGGGAGCTTCTCTAGTTTCTTTAGAACGATCCTCTGCTCATATCATAATATCTTTATTCTTGTGGCATGTAGGATGTTTGGTCTAGTTGGTTCAATTGATATCTGTTGATTACTTGCTTCAATTGGTATCTTCTGATTGCTTGTGTCTCTCTTTGTTATGTCTTTGTGGCATATCTTCCTTTAGCAATCTTTTGGTGCCTCAATATAGTTGGTCTTCCTCCAAGTATTACCTTTGGATATGTGTATGGCATTCCACTCTCTTGTTGAGAAATACACAACTTATGGAGGAACACAATTTATATTGGCCTTCTAAGCTTTCCGCCCATTTTGGCAATCGATGCCAATGGGGGAGAAGTTTCAGAGAGTTTTGTGGATAAGTTTAGAGAGTTTGTTCTTCTTGCTTCGGTTTTGTACCTAAGCATTTGCATCTCATACACATGCATTATTGGTTGTTGCATTGCATGGTGATAAATAATTCCTTATATAAACTCTCTTGAAAGTGATTGTCATCAATTACCAAAATGGGGGAGATTGAAAGGACATGCGGTGCCCCCATGTGTGGTTTTGGTAATTGATGACAATCTCTATGGACTAACGGTTGCCTTGAGTTATATTTGAAGGATTTGTCCATAGGATTGTCTTGAAGTCCATGTGTTGGTTTCAAGGAGTTTATGAGATTGCCAAAGTGCTTTTCAAGGAATTATCCAAAGATTGGTCATGTGTGAGTTGAGATGGCCAAAGTGCTTTTCAAGGAATTATCCAAAGATTGGTCATGTGTGAGTTGAGCTTATTGCAAGCATGTCTTGAAGAAGAAGATTGTGTGATCATTCATGTTTACCTTCAAGACATCATCCAAATGAAGAGAGTTGGAAAGATTCAATGTTGATCAAGACTAAGTCAAGAGTGAATCAAGTTGATCAACTCACAAAGCGTAGAAGAAGTACCGAGAGGGATCAAGTGATCCCATGGTATGGTAAGCATTGCCCATTACACTTTGTGTCGTGGAGTTGTCACGGCAGATGTCCGTAGTGTCAGGACTTAGTCGCGAGGCCAACGCATCTATGTGGTAGCTTGAGAGGGGTTGAGCGGGACGAGACACGTGATGTTTTACCCAGGTTCGGCCCCTCACGGTGGAGGTAAAAGCCTACATCCTGCTTCATTGATATTGATGATGATGATCACGGTTACAAGAGTGCTCTATCTTGAGAGCTATTGTCTAAACCTAACTTGTCCAACTTGTGGAACTTGTCAATCTTCTCCCTTTTGGGGAGCCCTGCCCCTCCTTATATATGTTGAAGGGGCGGTTTACATGTGGAGTCCTATTAGGATTAGGACTAGTCTATCTCTAATACAAACCGGATACAAGTCCAGGTCTTAGCTCCTTGTAAGATAATGTTCTTCGTGCCTTTCCTCTTAAACCGGCCCACCGTTAAACATGAACCGGCCTTCTGGGCTTTGGGCCTTGTCATCCGTCAATCCCGCACGCCGGATCACCAGTGAGTCATAATGACCAGGTGGGTTGCTTGTAAACCTCCAGGTCAGGGCGGGTCACGAGTAACTCGCCAAGTGTCAGCGGGGTCTTCAGATAAACCGCCAAGTCCGGTCGGGTTAACTTCCGGCCGGTTTACACCGCGGGGTATATCCCCAGCACTTTATGTACTAACCCATGGTCTACGTGAGAGTTCTTTATGGGGTTAGGTATGTTTCCATGGTCTTGCGTCAAGAGGAAGATCTCATACAACCCATGGAGGATGACATCAAGTGGTGATCGTCATCAAGTTTGCAGTGTGCAAGTTCAAGTGGAGCAACTCGAAGAGTGACTCACCCATAATGGAGTATGGGGGAGCAATCAAGCTTGAAGCTTGCCGTCCATTGTGGTGTCAATGGAATTGTGAAGATGTGCCAAAGAGTGGCTCACCCATAGTGGAGTATGGGGGAGCAATCAACTAGTCTTCATCGAGCCAACACAATCAAGAAAGGTGGTCCAACTTGAGAAAGTCAAGATCGTCATCATCTAGCTCAGGTGGACTATGTGCAAGGCAAAGATTTGCCCTTCATAGGTTTTCTATTTTACCGGTCTCATAGTGGTAGTTGGGAGACCGGGTTGTAGGATCGATTGCCGTACTATCAAGGGGGCTCTCTAGGGAGTAGCTTGATCATATCATTTGTCGAGAGCTCAAACCATTGCATCCTTGCATAATCTTTCTTAGTTCTTGTTTGGTTCCATTTGTGAGTCTTAGAGCTTATGGTCATCTTGATGACAAGCTTGAGTTCATCGAAAACGGAGTTCGCATGCATCTTCTATGATGTTTTCGGTGTTGGAGGTTTTACCGATCTTATCCGAGGAAGGGTTCTCACCATTTTATTATGGTCCTTTTCTCATTTGCTTCTTATTGATATTTCTCTCAAGATTGTGTTAGCCCTTGTCGTTAGCTTTCCAACAAGCTTGGTTTCGTTGAATTCGGAGCTCGTATGCGAAAGTTGTGCATGTTTTGATATTGCCTGTTTTACATAGAGAGGTTGCACCGCCCCATGGAGAGGTTGTACCACTTGACCGATACAACCGGTGTTTGGAGCGGTTGTACCGCTCTATAATTGGTCCGGAGGTTGTACCGGTCATGTACCGCTCTACCACCGGACTGGTCTCTGTTGTGGTGCGGTTGTTGGGCGGTTGTGGGTCGGTTGTACCGCTTATTGCCTGTTACCAATTGTACCGGTGCTCGTAGAGGTTGTACCGCTCCTATGTTGTTCTGTACATAACGGGCAGATTCGTGGGACCTATTTAAGGGGGTCTTCTTCCCCAATGGTTCCCTAACTCTTGAGCTCGTTTTTGCCCCCATTGTTGACCTTCTTTGAGCTTGCTAACTCTCAATCCCTCCATGGATTCTTGCTAGTTTTTGAGGGAAAAGAGAGAGGAGATCTAGATCCACATTTCCACCAATCACTTTCTCCTCTATGTGAGGGGAACCCCTTGGATCTAGATCTTGGAGTTCTCCTTCTTGTTCTTCCTCTCATTTTCCTTCCTAGCATTAGTTGCTTTGGTGGGATTTGGGAGAGAAGGACTTGGGCACTCCGTGTGCCCTTGCCATTGCATTTGTGCATCGGTTTGAGTTCTTCACGGTGATACGTGAAAGTTACAAGTTGGGAAGCTTATTACTCTTGGGTGCTTGGTACCCTTGAGCTTGTTCCTCTTGGGTGCTTGGGCGCCCTGGACGGTTGGTGGTGTTCGGAGCTCAATCATTGTGGTGTAAAACTCCGGGCAAGCGTTGGGGTCTCCAATTAGGTTGTGGAGATCGCCCCGAGCAATTTGACGGGTACCGGTGACCGCCCCCAAGGGTTGCCAAAGTGTACGGGTTCGGTGACCGCCCCCAAGGGTTTCCATTTGTACGGGTCCGGTGACCGCCCTCAAGGGTCCCTTAGTGGAATCACAGCATCTTGCATTGTGCGAGGGCGTGAGGAGATTACGGTGGCCCTAGTGGCTTCTTGGGGAGCATTGTGCCTCCACACCGCTCCAAACGGAGATTAGCATCCGCAAGGGTGTGAACTTCGGGATACATCGTCGTCTCTGCGTGCCTCGGTTATCTCTTACCAAGCCCCTTTACTCATGCACTTTACTTTGTGATAGCCATATTGTTTCTTGTCATATGTCTTGCTATCACTTAGTTGCTTATCTTGCTTAGCATAAGTTGTTGGTGCACATAGGTGAGCCTAGTTGTTTTAGGTTTTGTGCTTGACAAATTAACCGCTAGGTTTATTCCACATTTGTTCAAGCCTAAATCGTAATTATTTTAAAACGCCTATTCACCCCCCTCTAGGCGACATCCTCGATCTTTCACGCAGTCATCCGCCTCCGTTCCCTTTCTCCTGTCCACACCACTACTACTCACCATGGCTTCCTCGCTCTCCAGGGCTCTTAGGGACGGGCGAACGACGTAACAGAAGGAGATGGCTGCCATTGCTGCCGACTGGCTGGCCGGCAGGCAGCCGGACAACGACGTCCAAATGGAGAACATGGTAGTCGACGATCCGACGCCAACCTCCTCCACCGCACCATCCTCGCCAGTGCATTGCACCATGACCATCGGCGAGGCACATGCCCAATACATGGACACAGTGAGGCAGAAGCGTGAGGAGTAGTTCCGGGAGGCGCATGCCGATGCCGCCTACAACCACCATCTCCTCCAGGAGCACCCACAGGCGGAGGAGCATATCACCGTGGAGCGGGCGGAGCAGGAGGCGCTGCTCTAGTCGTACCGCTCCGCTCGCGAGAGCCGCCTCGCACGCTGGCGATACCGCATGCGGGTGGCGGAGGTTGCAGCCACCTACAAAGAGGACGATGAAGCGGGCGAGGCGCTATTTGGCGAGACCGACAACGAGGCGGAGGACAATGCCGGCTCGGCCGAGGCCCCGCCCCACCAACAATGAGGTAGAGGACATTGCCGACTCTGCCGAGGCCCCGCCCTGCCGGTAACGAGGGACAGGATTCCCCCCGCTCTGCCGAGGCCCCGCCCTGCCGACAACGAGGAAGAGGATTTCCCCCACTCCGCTGAGGCGGCGCCCCATCGGCAACAGGATAGAGGACGTCGTCGACTCCGTCGAGGCCCCGCCCCACTGCCAACGAGGTCGCGCCACACAGGAAACGAGTTAGAGTAGAACACGGTATGTCGCCGCCGCTCGGGTTCAAGTAAGGCCACCACTGCTACCCTCCGATTGAAGCCAAGCTTGGCGGGTTGACCATTGACTGATTAGCTTCTTTACGGCGATGTGGAGTCAAGAGCTGTGCTGGAGAAGAAGCTTCTGTTCGACTCAGCCGGACACGGGTGGGTAGCTTCGATTAATTATTTTACCTCTAACGCACCCCTTTTTAGTTGAAGAATGTATTAAATGTAATGAAATCCGGCATGTTTATATGAAATCCGGACGTGTATGAAAGAATTTAGTTCGAATTCTTGTATCAGTGGCATTGGATGAACATGCAAAACAATACGTACTAGCATTATTCTCAGGGTGATCACCTCGTTCGCAGCAGTTTCACACAACAATACATACTAGCATTATGCCCAGGGTGGTCACCTCGTTTGCAGCAGTTTCACATATAAGTCCTTTTTAGTTTGCATATAAGTTTTGTCTAAAGTCAAACTATCTCTACTTTGACCAATCTTATAGAAAAAAGTATCAACATTCACAATATAAAATCAACTGACTTGAAAGAAATCTAATATGCGAAGTAAAAAGGAACAGAGGGAGTACAAAACGTTCGAGTAGCTTTTTAGCATTCTTGTACATTGCAATCAAACACACAGGCCTGACAATTCATAGAGAACATTCAAAAACAATAGATGATTATGCATCTCCGTGATTCATATGTCAGAGCCAATATTTACTTCACAACTAAAGAATAAAGAAAAACCGATCAATGCTGCTGACAACAAAGGGCGTCCCATTCGAAAATATCAAACACATGTCATCTTGCTAACATCAATGAGAAAAAATTGACAAGGTTTTCCCATTCCAAAATGTCAAATGCGTGTTGTTTTGCGTACATCAATGAGCAAACTTTGACAAGGTTTTCCCATTCCAAAATATCAAATGCCTACGATTGTGGAATGGGCAGGGTTTGCCATCTGTTCGGACATTGACATGACACCTCATGCTAAATAAACAACTGTTCTTTCTGTGCAATTCCACCAAAATCAACCAAATTCGCGCGTAGATTATATGATTTCGCATTTATATGTTGCAACGCTTTGAACATATCGGCACCTCCTTTTTTGTGGTGGAAATGAATGATTCGAGAATATTCGATGTATTCGTCAACATTTTGTGCAGATCCCATTGAAATCAAGCTGAGCACCCCTGTTTGCATAAATACAAAAAAGTGATTAGTATAAAGCAAAATGTACTCTATGAATTGACAGTTTAAACAGGCAGCCTACATGATCCATGCAGAGCACGCATTTAAAAAAATGGAACTCACCGAAAGGAATCCTAAAACAACATTGTATTGGCCATCACAGAAATAAAGATGGAGATCCATGAGTCCTTCTGAGCTAAAGTTCGTTTATTCTTGTGGGCGATAAACCATCCTTCAACTGCTCCCTTCTGATAATAAGAGAGGCTTGACTTCTTCATCCTGGCATAATCGAAACTAGGCACTTCATGTACTCCATATTCTTCTTCAGAGGTGGATGATTCTGTTGTGCAATGCTCAAAAAAGGAAAGAAAATATTTAAAATAGTACAAATGAAGCACTTCATGACAATAGCTAAATAGTAGCACATCACCAATAGAGATGACAAAGCTCAATCATATGGATGAAATACGTGGGCCGGTACCAACCTTTGTCAGGAGGCTTATTGTGCAGAGCATACATATGAAGCACTTCTCGGGAACCATCTGTTGTTATCTACTGTGGTTGTCATGCTTACTATATACTCCTCGATTAGTTTAATGTTTCCAACATCTTCTTGTGCAGTTCCACTAAAATATATGTTATCTTCTAAGAAGATCCTTATTTGCACAAGTAGAGATAATTACATATTACATTAAGAGTGACATAAAATCAGCGGCAAAACAATTGCTCGTTCCAGCCATAGCAATAAATTAAGATGCAAAACTAGATCATTACTTGTGTCATCATAGTTCTAGTGCTTCATTACAGCACCGGGAGTTGATTTTTGTTTGTCTTCAGATTGTTCTTCCCCTTCATCACTTGGTTCAGACGATCTACCCATCTATCTATCTTTTTTAGCTAAATCTATCTATATTTGTGTTATGTTATTAAGTTGTAAGCGTACTATCGGTACCCCGTTGTGGGCTTGGTTGGCCCGAACTATCTATATTATGTGTCTTTCTATTATCAAGTTCTTGCTACTTATTTAAGTTGCATGGTGTTTTCGCTTGTAGGTCTAGATACACCCATTATTAAAAAAATGCATTTCAAACGTCAAAAAAGACGTTTTTTGTGGACTGTAAAAGGAAAAAATGACTCGTGAAAAGTCATTTTGTAGCAATGAAATTTCTTTTTTTTCCAAGCCACAAATAATTTCTTTTTAATGGATTTTTGATTTACATTACTCCATGAACAAAAACAAGTAACATAATTTTTGAAATGTTAAAATAAGTAGCTAACACAAGTAAAACGGGCCCAAGTAAAACATGTGTCATGTGCTACCTCTTTGCATTTTGCCGCATTTTTATTTACATTGTTCCATGAACAAAAATTTGGCCAAAGTAAAAACAAGTCAAGAAGTATATGTTTGTTAGAGGTTTATTTGCCCAAGCAACATTTTATTTAGTCGAACCATCTTTCATTAAACATGGGTGCCTCTATGCTATAAAAAAGGTTATTGCCCCTACGCGAGTGGGTTGGTTTCTCTTTGGGCCTGGTTATTTTCTCACGGCCCAAAATCTATTCGGCAGCCCAGATTTTTTTAATCAGAAACTGAATTTGGGTGTACACTTTGTTAACTAAAGAACAAAAACAGAGGCATGAACACTGAATAATTTTCCAAATTGTTGTTTTGACTCAGTTGCATCAACTTGGCATAGCGACAGATCGCGTCCTCCGTCCTGACAGGCCTAAATGCTCATTCTAATGACGGATGAACAACAAGTAAAAGAAAACCAGAGTAATGATACAACAATAGAACCCCCCGCCCTAATATTTGCTTGCTTCTGCAAATTGATCATCTGCATTAGATGTTTGTTGATCTTATTCAGTTCCTCGTTCAGTTCGGACTACGCATGCAGTTCAACATCGCGCGCATACCTCGACATCGACATGACTCTATCCGCCCCTCGCCCGTCCGAGCTCCCCAAATTCTTCACAACAATCGGCGGCACCCTGCCCAAATTGAGCTCACAGGTTGCGGCCCCGCTTGAATCAATGTAGCCCTCAAACTGAATCCTCTCAATATAATCATCCATCCACTTGAAATGTGTACATTTCTTCAGGATCTAAAAACAACAACATGAACCTTAAATCCCAAATTTGACGAGAAAAAAGTAAATCTGAAGAAATCAGAGCAAACGACAGCGAAAGAACGGGCTAAGAACTGAGATCTAACCTTGTCATCCATTCCTGCCATTGTTTTGCTCAAGTATTTCATAAATTCACGCCCAAGATTGCCATTCTCATCCGTCTTACTGACCTACCGTTTAAGAAGCTCTGGGCGTGGGCACTCAGGGCACCTTGTCAATGACACTGGACCATACTGTCGCCATTTTAAGTGTGTGGCGGAGGAGCTAGACATCTGCGCTAGGTCGTCGGAGAAGAGAAAGACTGGGGAAAAAGGAAGCAATGGGCGGCGGCGGGCGGACGGTCGCGGGCGCTCGTCTCTTCTAGTTGCGGAGAGGTGGGTCCCTCTCTTACGTGGACAGGTGATGGGTCCCGTGCATACGTGGATAAGTGATGGGTCCAACCCCTAACAACTAACGAGGGCATCACTTGAGTTTAAGGACCATGTTATGCCTGGGCTATTTACGGGCTCAAATGTGTCGCACCATAACCATTCGCTAGAACAACGTTACACCCCTTTCAATTCATATGAAATGTGTCGCAGAGGAGCTATTGACCACGGAGACGGAGAAGGGGTGGAGATCAGCGCATGGCCGGCGTCTAGCAGCTGTCGCCAAAGGAACAGAGCGGCTGCTGGTTTTATAGGCTAATATAATAGGGCGCAGTAGGTCGGTTCGCTTCATTAGCCGACGCAACCAACGGAAACCGGACGCAACTGAAATTCTAACGGTTCCCGCTCAAGGCCCCCGGCGCAGACTCGGAGAACGAACAAGCGCCGCCGTCGCTCAACCGCTCCCGCGCACAGGGCCCCCGGCGAAAACTCGAGGAGGAACAGCGCCCCCGCCGCTCAACGGCTCCCGCGCACAGGGCTCGACAGCGCCGCCGCCGTTCAACGGCGCCCGCGGCACAGGGCCCCAGCGCTGACTCCAGCTGGACGAACAGCGCTGCTGCCGCCGCCACCGCCGCCGCGGCCGCTTCCTCCCCCTACATCGGCGCGGAGGTACACCCTCCTGCCTCTAACTTGCTGCCGTCCGACGAGGCTTGCATGCTCTGATCCGTGGTCTGTGCCCCTTCTTTGCTGGCTTGGGATCGATCGTCGCTGGTTCTTGCTAGAGTAGCTTTGTTCTGGAGAAATCAAGAACGCTTGGTTAGCTGCGAGGGCGTCTCGGTTGTCAATCGCTCGATCGACCTTCAAGAACAACGGCGTTTATCTCTTAGATAATTGCGCAGCGCCTTCCTGTCTTCTTCTCCGGCGATGCCAATGCGGCAGGGCATGCTTCACGTTCTCGACCAGCCTTCGCATGGCGAACAGCAAGTAGATGGTGAACTCCCCCTCCGTCTCTACATAGTACGGGGAATTGGTTCAGCATGCTTCAAGGGAGAATAATGGTCCAGACCTGTGTGCCAAACATGCTCTGTCTTTCTTTACACATTTCTGATTGTTGGTTGGACGTAACGTTAGTAGCGTGCGGAAAGACTGTAATCCAATCTCGGTTTACGTAATATAAAGTTCCTGAGTTCGAGTAAAACAAAAAACCTCATAGGTATCTCATATCTGTTGTACATGGTGTAGCGATTAGCGGATGAGTACGTAGTGCATTGGATGAAATCAGGGGGAGGGGACCCACACAGTTGAAATCAAGGTCGTGGAAAGGTTAGATAGGAATGTTGTGTAAGAATTTAGTAAGTTATAGTACGTTAGTGTAGCATTTTCCCTCGGGCAGGCATCTTTATTA
This sequence comes from Triticum monococcum, assembly GCA_034509565.1. Lineage (NCBI taxonomy): Eukaryota > Viridiplantae > Streptophyta > Magnoliopsida > Poales > Poaceae > Triticum > Triticum monococcum. The sequence goes on along the minus strand of CM067845.1, from coordinate 495,451,734 downwards.
TCCCATCTTGTTTACACAATAGTTAACGAGAAAAAAAGTCGGTACTTTTCTCGGTTTTTACTAGTTGGAATGGGGAATGTATATTTTAGTTGTTTAATAACAAATGTTTTAATTACACATCTTTAGGAAATGCGTTTGGTCCTAACCTGTTACAATTACCGCGCTTTATTGTTCTTGTTATATCTTCATGAAGAAAAAAATTCAAGCCACACAATAGAATTCTGTAGGAAACAATGGAAGTGGAACATTGCACACACATAGCATACGCGTCATACTGTTACCAGGAGAGTTGGTATACATGGAGCATAGCTACAGTCAATAGCATATGCAAATACATCAACTCAGACAACACAAAAACTTAACACAGGAAGTAACAAACTAGAGTTTTGACCAATGTCAACAGTGATGTTCACTTTAATGACCTCAAAATTTTGTAGTTTTCATCATCACATCTCCATGTATGTACCGAGTGTTGCTCCATATTTTTTTCGTTAGCAGACCTCCTGTAGGTATGCTCTGTCCTGTGTTTTTTTTTTCTTCATGTACCTTCTTTTTTTTGCGGGGCATAAATATTGCCCATGTACCTTCAACGGGGCCATAAATGTTGCCCATGCTTTATAACGATGGCATAGATATTGCCCAACAGGGGCATAAATATCACAGGCAATTAACTAAAGCCTTCATTTGCCTTAGAGCTGCTGCCTCATGGACCTGCAATTGATCATGCAAAAGAAGCATAACAGGTAAAATGAAGCTCATGTGTCAGCAGTTGTCGCTGAACTTTTAGATGACTGGCAAGAGAATTATGCTACTTAATTTTGGATGACTGGCAAGAGAATATGCTACTTAATTTTGGACTGCTAGGTTAAGCTTGGGAATAGTTTCACATCCAAACCAAAGCTAGTCCAGCCCATAGCACTATACGCCCAGGATTCAAACCAAACCGGTCCCAAAAAAATCAGCCAGAATCCAGACCAAACCAAATTGTATGTTTTTTCAACCCAACCCCAACCCCATCCAAACCGTTTCTGACTTTTGGATTGAAACCACAAACTTAAACCATGGACAAAACCCTTAACGCGAAAAGGGCATTAGCAGTTGACGACCAAGCCCAGTCAGGGATAATAATTTCTAAAGTAATCTGGGCAAGACCAAGCTAAGCCTGCACAGTTTTGTGGTCATCAGCATCTCTACCTACAGAGGCGAGAGAGCGGGGTTGAGAGAGAGAGGGGCCCCCCACCTGCCGCAAAAGCTTGGCGTCAGCCAGGCGCCCCCACCATCGACGCAGCCAGGAGGGCCAAAGAGTAGGGACAGTGGAGGAGGAACGACGGGGTACAGCCGGCGGCAACGGCACCTTACCCTAGCATAGGGCAGATGGAATCGCTGGTGTCGTACAGATGTGCGGTCGAATTGGTCGCTCATTCCAGTTTGTCTATGGATTGAAACAGGCTATGACCGTTTGGTCTCTGCCCAGACTCCAGACCAAAGCAAGGCAATCTAGTATAATTGCTACAACCCACACTAGACCAAATTACCACAGGTGCTCAGCCCATTTAATCCAACCCAAAGCAAAGCGATGGAAAAACCAAACTGAAACTTCAGTTTGAGTCCAAACAATTCCCAGGTTTACGCTAGGTCTTAAGCTTTCCATGTGCTTATGTGTAGCAGGTAACCAGGTAACAGCTCTGAACCAAATTGAAGAAAAAAAGACCATATAGAGAAAGGTCTACTAAGTAAAGTAGGCACCCACTAAATGTAGGCATACATGTATAGAAGAGTCAATAAGTCTAATTGGTACTTCAAGGCTTTAACATCAACTTCTCGAGTTAGCAAGGTCCAGTAAGCACTCTAGGCATACATGCACATAGTTTAACATCGAGTGGTTGAGTTAGTAAGGTCTAGCAGGCAATCTAGGCACATGACTTTCATCGGGAAGAAGATCTAGCAAATGTGTAAGGGAAAAAGGAAGTGAAACCTTTACCTGGACGACCAATCATATTGCCAGGCCGTCGTTGGCCAGACCAACCTATCCTCTGCCGGGTGTTTTCAAAGTCATCTTGGTAAACATCGTGTCTACAGGCCTGCTAAGAGCCAAACAGACCTCCATAAAACATGTTAGTCATTGATGGTTCTATTTAGATAGCTAAAAATGCAAAGTTGACACAAAATAATCTTTACTGAAGAAGAAGATCATCCTTCCCAGCATTTGATCCTCTTAGACAAATCATCCACATATGCCACTACGAATCAGGGGAGTGAGGAACTAACCTTGCTATTATCGCTCTGTAGTTTGAACCTCCCCAAGTTGTTAGTGCAATTTGTGTATTCTTCAGACATAACATTAGCTATCCCTATTTTATTGTACTATAAGAAAAGGAAAACGAGTAACAAAACCAAACTTGCTCCAATTCACTCATATATAGTCAAAACCATGAAAAATAAATAAGGATTCACTCATATGAATCAGAAGTGGTGATATCTTGTACAGAAGGACCTGGCAAATGTTGAACTTGGTGGTCAAGCTGGAGATACAAAAGTGATGGGAAGACATCAATATGATATGAACAGACTAGTTGTGAAAAAGGTCTGCAACACAGCAACAGGCACCTGTCCGGAGTAGGCAACATCAATCAAGATCAAAAAAATGCAGACAGCAAATGTTAAAGCACGATATGAATTTGAACTGAAGCAAACAAGTACCAAGTCTTAACTGGAAACTGAAGTCATTATCCACAAGTTCATAGGAAAAAATACCAATGGGAGGGTGGGGTTTGGGTTCTACGATGGAGAAGCTTAGTGATTTCTCCGTGTACTACTACTCCGTTGTGGAGGAGATTGAATCAAGGAAAAGAACTGGGACTGGGAGAGAGGGCAGGCTTTGAGGAGAAGAGATGGGGAGGGGGGGCCGTGGTGGCTGCAGAGTGCAGAATGAGATGGGAAGGGGGGGCCCCGCGGTGGCTGGAGTGAGTAGGGGAGGGAGGTTGCGGTTCTCGTCGGCAGTGGAACAAGCTCGGCCTCGTCGGCGTCGGGGGCCTTGAGGAGCTCGGTGTCGGTGGCGGCCGGCAGGGACTCCGGCATGTAGGTGGCTGGATGATCTCTGCGGGGGTGCTGGGGGAGGGCTGACGATGAGGAGAGAGGTGGTGGTGGGCTGGGGGACGCGGAGGGGGGGATTCCGGTCCATGCACCGGAGAAGGCGGCGGCCGGAGATTGGGCTGGTGGCGGCGGCCAGGGAAGGGCCATATTTTTTCTTTTCTTTTTTGGTTCTGCGTGTGGACTGTGGGACTGGGTCCAATCGGTAGGGACGAAGGAAATGGAAGCTGCACCGTGCACGTTACGTTTTTCTTTTCTTTTCTTCTTCTTCTGTATATATATTTTATTATTATTATTATATATTTTAATTTGATTCAACATTTCTTCATCATCTTCTTCTAAGTATTATTTTAATAAAAAGAGTATATAAGTATGGATAGAGATGTCACATGCTGTTTTCTCACCTCTTTTTTTTTTACTTTTGCAATCACCATGCAGATCAGATGGCTCGGAATGGTGTTATCAAGCTGCTGGGGGGGGCTGTCGTTCGTTGGGGCTCCAGGACAAATGTCAGAGATGGGTCTCTTGCTCGCCTCCTGAAAGCTGGCGCTGACATTTCAAACCTAGATCAAGACTGCATTATCGCTCCTCGTCAACAGATCATGTAAGTAGTACTATACCTCAGTATTCTAGCTTAGCCTAACTAATTAAAGAGATGCCCATCACGAGCTAGCTAGTGTCCCGTGATTTTAACCAAGTCTGTGTTGTTTGCACCAATCGCGTTGCAGGTACGGCACGCTACCGGAGTCCATACATTCTCAGCTGATTCCGCTTGAAGATTTTGCTGCCAAGTACCCCATGTTTCAGCAACTAGTGAACCATCCCCTGATACCCAACAGCGAAGCGGCTTGTTTACTCAGCGAACGGTGGCAGCAGCTCATACACTCCCTGGCCAGGATAGGAGAAGTGAACCTGCGGAAGGGATGCACTGTCGCTGAGTCTTACCACAAGAGCAATGTGCTGGTCCACCAGAGGTACAACGAGGCATACCTAGCACAGCCTACTGGAAGGACGTACAGAGGATTGACCGACGCGACCAGAGGACTGACTTACAGTGGCCTCGGCAATCTCCTTGAAAACATGGCCGCCAGTCACCAGCCGACGGCTCGGCCGCCAAAAGACTACCAGCTGATGGTGAATCTCATGAGGTCGTCCAGGTTAACTACACAACTGGAGCAAGTTGTTGTCTACAATCCTTGCCTCCTCCCGGCAACAGCCTATGTTTCCTACATTTATCACATCGATCATCTGGCCAGGAGGTACCTGTTCCGAAACAAGGATTCACACAAGGCTGCAGCAGGGAAGACTGCTTTGCGGCACATGGCCAAGATGAGAGGTCAGGACGATCGGCCCTGGCTCCAAGATGTGGTGGGCGACCGATTCTTATGCACCATATTGGTGCACATCCTTGGAGAGGGCAGTGAGAAGTTGGCCCGGAGACTTGTAGCCGGCCATGCCACCAATCTGCTTCCGGCTTACGATGTTGCCAGGGGGGCTACCGCCTTGAACGTCGGCCGAAGCCAACTCGTGCATGGGTGGGCGCCGTCGATTCTCAACAATAAGATAATCAACCCATCTGGAACAAGCTACACGATGGAGGAACTCGTGGAGCACCAGAGGTGGAGGCTGCCTGGCCTTGGCCCAGATGCAGCCGTGGGCTTTGCGCATACCACGGAGCACGAGGCTACCAAATTGTCCAGCTTTTTCCCTCCTCGTCGTATCTATCATCTCGATGATGACGAGTGACACATACTGTACGTCTGCTTGACTTGCTAGTCTGCTTTACTCCAATTGTATGTAGTACAGTACATTGCCAATGACCACACAGCACGATGCAGCGATGTATGTTGCCTAACTATACTGTTTTGCTCCACGTAATTTGCATCACCTGGAGCATGACGAGTGACAAGAAAACCTGATTGAACCAACATGTTATGACTTGGTAGTCTGCTTATTCTCTACGCAGAGAAAGGTTATGAACGCATGACCTTCGTATCGTAGCCTGCTTGATGTGTACGTAGCCAGGGTTATTAACCAAAGACTATCTACTATACATAGTGTTTATTTGTTCAATAGTATCGTATGGTCTTTTTTTAATGTTTTCTTTGTTGGAATTTAATCTCGGGTCATAACTGACTGAAAGAAAAGGGGGAGCTCTTCTCCCACGTTTGTGCTACGATTAGAGGCACACAAAAACGCAACTTTTGGCTTTGGTCCCTGTCCCCTTAGCACCAAGTATAAAAAGAGGAGGTTGAGCCCCTTGGGCGACACACGCATACATGGGTTAAACCCCAACAAACTCCTAACAGCCGATCCTAAAAGGGTGCCCTAGGGGATCAGAAGGCCATCTCCACCGCCGGCCACCGCAAGGTCAGTGCCGGCGGCTTCCTGCTGCCATCAACGTCTCCCTGCCCCTGCTCTTCTTCCACGGCCACCACCCTGTTGCTGCTGGAGATTACAAGGTCCAGCCATGGGCTACACAGGGGGCTGCAGAGTGGCCATGGGAATTCGCCAAGCACTGTAAGTTTGCACGCTTCTGCATAACGCTGGTGTTTTAGTCCGAGATTAGGTTCTAACGGATTAGCCTAAAGTTAATTAAACCTTTAACATTGGTATCATGAGCCTCCCTAATCTGGCTAGAACGCTAATTAGGCCTTCTAGATGTGATTAGAATCAAGTTAATGTTGAATTAGCACTATTCCGGATTGGTCAGAGAAGATAGAATGAGGGGAATTGCATGTTTAAGAAATCCCTAATGTTTTCCCTGATTCCGAACCCAAACCGTAGATGAGAAATACCGAAACTTTCTGCAAATCTCAAACCCTGTTGATGCAATACTTCCCTAGAGTTTTGAGGATTTTGGACATCACCTGATGTGAATGCGTTGACGACTTGCCGTCGCCACGCCGCCGTCATCTCCATGGAGAAGTCGCGCGGAAGATCAAGTCGCCGGGCCCAGGGGCGGACCCAGGATAAAAACTGACCGGGGGCACCCAGCTATACAAAACTCTCGATAATTTTTACACATAGGCTTATATAAACGTCTATATGTCCTATATATAGACATTTTCTTGCAAGTCATAAGATATTTCATTCAAGTTCTAAAAAGAGATACTTCATCCAATCATAACACAACAAGTTATCAATAAAGTGAACATACCTTACAAAAAGACTTTAAATCCAAATAGTTCATATTTTGGAAAAGAATATTCATCTCTAACATAAATACTGTGTTCTGAAAAGAAAAAACACATATTAGTATTAGCAATTTAAAATTCTAATGGAAATGGTAAACACACAAGAGGTGTAAGGTATAAGATCATTACAATACATTTCTCCCACGACGATCTTTAATCTTATGGAAACGATCAAGAATCATTTTATAAGCAATTTCGTCCAGCAGTCCATTTTCCACGAAGCAAATTAGGCTATGGCTCAAATAATCATCACCAATTTTGTTACGCAAAGCACCCTTCACAATCTTCATAACTGAAAAACATCTGTCAACATTGGCAGTGGTTACAGGGAGAGTCAACGCTAGCTTCAAAAGCCAATATACCAATGATAGGAGAGATGCTTCCTTGTATCCACCGTCGGTTTAGCCAAATCACCTATTTTGTCCAAAGCTAGAAAACATTGTATCATGGAGTATATTATCTATGTAGAGACCAAGTTCGTGTTCAAGAGTCACCATATTTTTGTGATTAAAAATCATCAGGATAAATCTTGGCTAATTTCAGCAACATTTCCTTATCAAAATGGCAAAGTAAATCAGTTGGGTTCAAAGCAGACCTGTTGGTGATGATGGTGTCGTCCCTTTCTTTCTAACTGTAAAAATTCCGAGAGAAAGCATCCTAGTAGTAGCAGACTATCAAGCCAGCAGACAAATGAGAGTAATAGAATGGTTTGCCGGATTGAATTGCATAGAAAATTCTAGAATGGTACTACAAGTTAAGCTACCGGTAGTGTGCCACACTAATCCTACAATTTATGGTTAGAACCAACAGTACATGCCTGATAGAGTACTAGTACGGATTGCATATTTTCACTTGGTTTGACAGAAAACACAAAGAAATCAAATAAAAAATAAGGATCGGAGAGATCCAGGCAAACCAAATCGAGAAGTATCTGTGTTTCTGTTTGCCTATGGCAGTTTCGGAGTTGGGATTTTTTTTTAAAAGGGAATTTTTTCGGCTTTTACATCAGAACGATGCATACAACCATCTTATTAACCAAGATTAATAAAGCTTAGGGATGGGTACTTGAGCAGAAGTTGCTGCTGCTGCAGACCGGACCTACGTAGACCAGCGCTCGCGCCGCGGCGGCCGACGGCAGGGCGGGCATCAGCCGGCAGGCGAGTGGGCAGCCGCAGAGCCACGATCGACCAATCCTCAAAGTGGCAGTGCGTGGTGGCTGATGGTTCACTTCTTGGTTTAATCGATTTTCTAGCTATTAGCCTATTCATTAATTGATTGATCTCCGAGAGTCGAAGAGGCAAGCAGTAGCCAATTTCTCCTCGTGTTCATCGCTTTGTTGAAGGACACGCATCTCTTTATTTTTCTCGATTTGGTTTGCTTTTTTATGGGCTTTATGGAGAAGGGCCGATGGGGAGTGGGGGCACCAGTTCTTGCGTGACCGGGGGCCTGCTGGCTGGATCGGGTGTTTATACCGGGGCGGCAGGAAATTGAGTGGGGTCCTGGGCCCCCGCTCGTCACAACGTGCGTCCGCCCCTGGCCGGGCCGCCCACACCCATGGACGACGACGTGCAAGGCCACCGTGCCAAACGCGCCGCCGTCACCTCCTTATGCCGCGGCGGCACCGGCGAACGCATCCCCTTGCCCCGCCGCCTAACTGCATGCGTGCGACACGGCAGGCGCCGTTCGACGGAGGAGCGCGCGGCCGATGCCTAGGCACGCTCGTCCGACGAACGGGGCCACCATGCCGCCATGGGATCCGGCGAGAGAGGCAGCCAGCCGCCATGGACGCCGTCGGTGACAGGCGGCGCCGCTCGGTCTGTCTCGAGCGGAAAGATCGGGGATGCGGTGGTAAATGTCTAGGGTTAGGCTGGACTGTGTTTTTGGTCAACGCAGAGTCGGTCGGAGCCGTTGGGTCTGATCCAACGACTGCGGCCACTCAGGACTGTTGGCAGGCTTTCGGGCGTGTAACGGGCCAATTTTGGCTATGGGCTGAGGCCCAGGTTGTCTTCCCCGTGCTATTTAAGTTCTTTTAAAGTTTTATTTTTCTGCTACTCCAATTGTAAAAGGGTTGGCGTGGACTTTGGGCCCAAACAAAATGAGTTTTCGGTCCTGTATTAGATTTTCAGTGCATTTTGTGTAAAAAAAAATCTGTGGTTGTTTTGTTAATGTCCTATGCACTATTTAAATTAGAAAATTGTGCTTATGTCGAAAGAAAAAAGAAATGCTAATTGTGATAAAGTTTTCTAAAGGGCTGTTGTGGGTTATTATGGGCTGAAATTGTTTACGCTAGTTTCATTTGATTTATATTATTGATGATGTTTTTGCACTGTTATAATTTAAATATCACCAGAAATTATGTAACAAATAGTTTTCGGAGTAGAATGGAACCAACAAGAAGTTTTACTTAGAAAACTAATATGCAATGTAATAATGTTGAAATGTAATAATGTGAAATGACATTAATGCTGAGCACAATTGTTACTTACTCATTTAACTTTTGTAATATTTTACTTGATTGTAAAGTTTATGGTGATGCAATTCTTATTGCACTTTTCTTAATGATGTGACCGTTCCTAATGGGCTAAGGCCACCTCAAGTAGAATTTTGATGGCCACATTGCTCAGTTTTTCGCACAGCACCATGCAACACATTTTTTTGGCTGATATGCCTATTGGGCAGAAGTAAAGTTTTTTTATTGGTGCATTTTGTGTCATTCTATTATGATATGCACTGTTGAAATATGCACAGAGACTCAAAGTAATGGAACTATTACAAGTTCCCTTAACAATGAGATTTTGTTTAGGGGATTTATTTTCTAAATATTATGTTATCATATTTTTTGGGACAATTATGAATCTTGATGTCCAACTTTTATAATTTGGAAAATTTTATGATGATTAATATTAAAGACATTTTGTACTTTGAATATTAAGTTTAATGTTTACTCGGTGGTAATTTTGTATCGTTACTATTGATGTTAATTCTAATGGCATTTTCACTATATGCCATTGAGAACTTTAAAGGCAAATTTGACATATATGTTTAATGTTATTTTTAGTGTTAATGAAGTGTCAAATTTAAGTTAAAATGTCAACATAGGTTATGAATCCTTGTGTCTCGTGACACATGGGATTGCACTATATTGTTGCTTTATGTTAATCATGGTATTAATTTAGCTAATGTTCTTGTTGATCATTATGCGTTTTTTATGTTTCTCTAGTCAAAATGGAACCAACGAGAAGTTTTGATTAGATATTTAATTAGAAAATATTAATAGTGGCACATGGTGATATTCTGACCAACGTTGATTATTTTACATGTGTCATCTATGAATAAATAAGATTCTATTCTATTTTCTGCCCAACGGTGATGTAGATTAGAATAACCGTTAAGCATGTTTTTAATTCGTCTTATTGTATGATTAATTCATGCTTGATGTTTTCATTATGGTGTTCTATAAATTTTTCGTTGTTTATCAGCAATGAACATTAATGTTTTGGGCACAGTCCATAACTTCAAGTAAACGTCTTTCCCACGTGGAGAGTAGAGATCCAAGTCCCATATATGAAGCTCCCACAATCCCTGGCCACTCTGCAGCCCCCTGTGTAGCCCATGGCTGGACCTTGTAATCTCCAGCAGCAACAGGGAGGTGGCCGCGGAAGAAGAGCAGGGGCAGGGAGACGTTGATGGCAGCAGGAAGCCGCCTGCATTGACCTTGCGGTGGCCGGCGGTGGAGATGGCCTTTTGATCCCCTAGGGCACCCTTTTAGGATCAGCTGTTAGGAGTTTGTTGGGGTTTAACCCATGTATGCGTGTGTCGCCCAAAGGGCTCAACCTCCTCTTTTTATACTTGGTGCTAAGGGGACAGGGACCAAAACCAAAAGTTGCCTTTTTGTGTGCCTCTGATCGTAGCACAAACGTGGGAGAAGAGCTCCCCCTTTTCTCTCAGTCAGTTATGACCCGAGATCAAATTCCAACAAGGTAAACATTAAAAAAAAGACCATATGATACTATTGAACAAATAAACACTACCTATAGTAGATAGTCTTTGGTTAATAACCCTGGCTACGTAGCAAGAAGGATTTCTGGCGCCGTTGCCGGGGAGTCTACGCAAAAAGTCAACATACCAAGTACCCATCACAATCCTTATCTCTCGCATTACATTATTTGCCATTTGCCTCTCGTTTTCCTCTCCCCCACTTCACCCTTGCCGTTTTATTCGCCCTCTCTCTCTATCCTTCCTCTCTATTTGCCTCTTTTGCCCGTTTGCTCTTGTTTGCTCGTGTGTTGGATTGCTTGTTTGCCGCGATGGCTCAAGATACTACCAAATTGTGTGACTTCACCAATACCAATAATAATGATTTCCTTAGCACTCCGATTGCTCCTCTTGCCAATACTGAATCTTGTGAAATCAATACTGCTTTGTTGAATCTTGTTATGAAAGATCAATTCGCCGGCCTTCCTAGTGAAGATGCCGCTACTCATCTGAATAGCTTCGTTGATTTATGTGATATGCAAAAGAAAAAAGATGTCGATAATGATGTCGTTAAATTGAAGCTATTTCCTTTTTCGCTTAGAGATCGTGCTAAAGCTTGGTTTTCGTCTTTGCCTAAAAATAGTATTGATTCTTGGAACAAGTGCAAAGATGCTTTTATATCTAAGTATTTTCCTCCCGCTAAGAGCATCTCTCTTAGAAACGATATTATGAACTTTAAGCAACTTGATCATGAACATGTTGCACAAGCTTGGGAGAGAATGAAATTAATGATACGTAATTGCCCTACTCATGGTTTGAATTTATGGATGATTATACAAAAATTTTATGCCGGATTGAATTTTGCTTCTAGAAATCTTTTAGATTCAGCCGCAGGAGGCACTTTTATGGAAATCACTTTAGGAGATGCTACTAAACTCCTAGATAATATTATGGTTAATTATTCTCAATGGCATACTGAAAGATCTTCTAATAAAAAAGTGCATGCGATAGAAGAAATCAATGTTTTGAGTGGAAAGATGGATGAACTTATGAAATTATTTGCTACTAAGAGTGTTTCTTCTGATCCTAATGATATGCCTTTGTCTACTTTGATTGAGAATAACAATGAATCTATGGATGTGAATTTTGTTGGTAGGAATAATTTTGGTAACAACGCTTATAAAGGGAATTTTAATCCCATGCCATATCCTAGTAATCCTTCTAATAATTATGGGAATTCCTACAACAACTCTTATGGAAATTATAATAAGATGCCCTCTGAATTTGAGAATAGTGTTAAAGAGTTTATGAATTCACAAAAGAATTTTAATGCTTTGCTTGAAGAGAAATTGCTTAAAGTTGATGATTTGGCTAGAAATGTTGATAGAATTTCTCTTGAGATTGATTCTTTAAATATTAGATCTATTCCTCCTAAGCATGATATCAATGAGTCTCTCAAAGCCATGAGAATTTCCATTGATGAGTGCAAGGAAAGAACCGCTAGGATGTGTGCTTCCAAAGATGCCTTTATTAAAGCGTGTTCTTCCAATTCCTATGAAAATTAAGATGAAGATCTAAAAGTTATTGATGTGTCACCTATTAAATCTTTGTTTTGCAATATGAATCTTGATGAAACTGAATATGATCTTCCTTTACCTAGAAGGCGTTCGAAAAATTCAGAGTATTTAGATCTTTATGATGAAATTCATGAAAGTGGGATTGAAAGAAATAAAAATCTAGATGTTGCTAAACCCAATATATTGGATTTCAAGGAATTTAATTATGAAAGTTGCTCTTTAATTGATTGTATTTCATTGTTGCAATCCGTGCTAAATTCTCCACATGCTTATAGTCAAAATAAAGCCTTCACCGAACATATTGTTGATGCCTTGATGCAATCTTATGAAGAAAAACTTGAATTGAAAGTTTCTATCCCTAGAAAACTCTATGATGAGTGGGAACCAACTATTAAAATTAAAATTAAAGATCATGAGTTTTATGCTTTGTGTGATTTGGGTGCTAGTGTCTCCACTATTCCCAAGACTTTGTGTGATTTGCTAGATTTCCGTAACTTTGATGATTGCTCTCTAAACTTGCATCTTGTGGATTCTACTATTAAGAAACCTATGGGAAGGATTAATGATGTTCTTATTGTTGCAAATAGAAATTATGTGCCCGTAGATTTCATTGTTCTTGATATAGATTGCAATCCTTCTTGCCCTATTATTCTTGGTAGACCTTTCCTTAGAACGGTTGGTGCGATTATTGATATGAAGGAAGGGAATATTAGATTTCAATTTCCATTAAAAAAGGGCATGGAACACTTTCCAAGAAAGAAAATAAAATTGCCATATGAAACTATCATGAGAGCCACTTATGGATTGCCTACCAAAGATGGCAATACCTAGATCTATCCTCGCTTTTATGCCTAGCTAGGGGCGTTAAACGATAGCGCTTGTTGGGAGGCAACTGATACGTCCATTCTACATCATGCTTTTATATCGATATTTATTGCATTATGGGTTGTTATTTCACTTTATGTCACAATACTTATGGCTATTCTCTCTTATTTTACAAGGTTTACATAAGGAGGGAGAATGTCGGCAGCTGGAATTCTGGGCTGGAAAAGGAGCAAACATTAGAGACCTATTCTGCGCAACTCCAAAAGTCCTGAGACTCCACGGAATGTCTTAAAATAAATAAAGAAAAATCCTCACCAAAGATGAAGGCCAGGGGGCCCACACCCTGCTCACGAGGGTGGGGGCGCCCCCCCTAGGGCGCACCCCCCTACCTCGTGGGCCCCCTGGTAGCTCTCCGACACCCATCTTCTCCTATATGAGGTCTTTCGATGAGAAAAACATAAGAAGGAACTTTTCAGGACGAGACTCTGCCGCCACGAGGCGGAACCTTGGCGGAACCAATCTAGAGCTTCGGCAGAGCTGTTCTGCCGGGGAAACTTCCCTCCCGGAGGGGGAAATCATCACCATCGTCATCACCAACGCTCCTCTCATCGGGAGAGGGCCATCTCCATCAACATCTTCACCAGCACCATCTCATCTCCAAACCCTAGTTCATCTCTTGTATCCAACTCTTGTCTCAAAGTCCGAGATTGGTGCTAATAGGTTGCTAGTAGTGTTGATTACTCCTTGTAGTTGATGCTAGTTGGTTTATTTGGTGGAAGATCATATGTTCAGATCCTATATGCATATTATTACCCCTCTGATTATGAACATGAATATGCTTTGTGAGTAATTACGTTTGTTCCTGAGGACAAGGGAGAAGTCTTGCTATTAGTAGTCATGTGAATTTGGTATTCGTTTGATATTTTGATAAGATGTATGTTGTCTAGCCTCTAGTGGTGTTATGTGAACGTCGACTACATAACACTTCACCATTATTTGGGCCTAGAGGAAAGCACTGGGAAGTAATAAGTAGATGATGGGTTGCTAGAGTGACAGAAGCTTAAACCCTAGTTTATGCGTTGCTTCGTAAGGGGCTGATTTGGATCCATATGTTTCATGCTATGGTTAGGTTTACCTTAATACTTTTGTTGTAGTTGCGGATGCTTGCAATAGAGGTTAATCATAAGTGGGATGCTTGTTCAAGTAAGAATAGCACCCAAGCACCGGTCCACCCACATATCAAATTATCAAAGTATCGAACGCGAATCATATGAACATGATGAAAACTAACTTGACGATATTCCCATGTGTCGTGGAATCGTCACGACAGATGTCCTAGTGTAAGGACTTAGTCGCGAGGCCAACGCATCTATGTGGTAGCTTGAAGGGGTTGAGCGGAATCGAGAGGCGCAACACACAAGACGAGGATTTAGACAGCTTCGGACCCCGGGAAACATCATCCGGTAATAACCCTACGTGCTGTTTGTGGCTAGGTCTCATTATGATCATGAGGGGGTCGCCATAAGCCGGCTCTCCTCCTTGTGTCTAGCCCTAGATATTGTTTCTTGTTGCTTGTCCCTGTTTGGGGGAGCCCTGCCCCTCCTTATATAAGTTGAAGGGGTGGCTTACATGTAGAGTCCTGTTAGGATTAGAACTAACTTATTCTCTATTACAAGTCGGATACAAGTACGGGTCTTGCTTCCTCGTAAATGAAATATTCCTCATGCCTTCTGTCTTAAGCCGGCCCACCATATTATGGTGAGCCGGCCTACTGGGCCTTGGGCCTAGTATTCTATGTGACCCGCCGTCGGGGTCATCTGTGAGTCGTCTGACCAGTGAGCCGCCAGACCCGTGAGTCGCCAGTCCTCCGGCGGGTCATCGATGAAGCGCCAAGTCCGGCCGGGTCATACTTCCGGCCGGGTCATACCGCGGGGTACATCCCCGACATTAGCCCCCAGTCTAATTTGGATTTATCCATTTTAAACTGATTCTGTAAAACAAACACAAGAACAAATTTGATAGATTGTGTTCTGGGTTAAAAATTCTTGTACGCCGGCACCTGATCATCCTTAATTCCTTCTGCTCCGGATTAAATATTCTCCTGAGACGGGACCTGATTATCCTTAAGTCCAATTGTCATTTCCTTCATCTAGAAAATCCGGGTCAAATAAGCTAGCTTCATACTCAATCTGCTGATGTTGGTTTCTCACAGAAAAATATTGTGAAGAATAATCCACTTGAGTCGGCTTCCAAGGCGCCGGGTCAAATAATTTTGGTCTTCAAATACTTATCTGATATTCAGCCGGCTTGAAGATGTAAAACTTGCTAGTTTATCATTACCAAAAAAACTTCCGGATTATAAAACAAACGATGCCGGGTCATAATTGTTGTTGACACCAGTTTATGTAATTGATCCTCCTGATTTGCTCAAAACTGTTAATTTGAAGATTTTTCTCCCTTATATCCATATTACCTGTAGCCCCCAAGTCTTGAGCAGAACAAAGTGATGGTTTAAGACTTGCTCCAATAAATGTTGCAACCTTGAATATTCCACACATGTAGCCCCCAAGTGCCGGGTTGTCATGCTTGCAGCAACCTGGGACTTGTAATTGCTTTATGCTCATGAAAACTTCAACCAGTGTAGCCCCCAAGGGCCGGGTCATTATACAATAATGAGCAGGGACTTTGTAGATATAACCATGTAAATTTGAACAGCAATGTGTAGCCCCCAAGGGCCGGCTTAATAAGATAATACTGAGCTGGGACTTTGTATATAATTGATGATAACATCATATAATATAGTCTCCACCATGGGGGCTTGAACCCACGTCCACAAGGTTAAGAGCTTTGTACTCCACCAACTGAATAGTGGACCATTCAATATAATGGATTAATGCTTGTGTACCTTGAAATTTTGACAGGAGCAATTGGTAGCCCCCAAGGGCCAACTCATTTAGAATGTGATGAGTCGGGTCTTCAATAAATTGAGCAAAGATGACTTTGCATTAGCCCCCAAGTGTCATGGTGCATGCTTGCAGCAACATGAGACTTGCATATTTGATGTAACCTCAACTTGAATAATGTAGCCCCCAAGTACCGGGTCGTAAACCTGCAGCGACTCGGGACTATTCCTTTCATTGTAGAATAAATCATATCCATTGATAAAATACTAAACAATGCGCTGAAGCGACTTTGAAAACCTCAATCATAATATTAGTTACTGATAACCATAATAAAAATTCAGCCATGTTGGCTATTAAAGATTTGAATAACCTTATCTGTTGACAAGTAAATCCAGAGTTTTAGATACCCGGCGACTCTTGGCCGATGGCGATTTAATACGCCTCCATTGTAAGCCGGAATGTTTATAACCCGGTGGCCTATAGCCCTTGAGAAAATCAATAATTGATAACCCTTTTGAGACACCAATTTCAGTGATGAGCTTGGACTGAAGCATTTATATAAGTCACAATTCTGCAAATCCTGCACAGAGTTTTAAACAACATATGCCCTAGCGACTTAACGTTAAGAGCCAGGGCGGGTAACGACCCAAATGTAGTCTTACCCTGCACACAAGTAGATCACGAGAACCCTTGGCGGTTTGTCGCAGGGCGGGTCATAATACCTCACATATAACCACTGTGATATTGAATTTGTACTGCCGGTTTACATGACCTGTGTAGTAAGGGTGATAACCCAATCCTTAGAAGCCAATACTTCCAAATATATGATGATTGTCATAAACTGGCGACTTATAGTCAAAAGTCAAGCCGGGTTAAGCATAAAACACTTATATATATTTGAGATATAATCCCGAAAAGGTCTCAAGTTAAGTAATTGTGGCTGCAATAAACTTTACCAGAGATAGAATAAAACTTTTTGAGGCTTCTGATTCGGATACGATCAGTAAACCGTTCCAAAGGGTTTAAGCTAAGATTCGAATACGATCATATAGCCCCCAGTGGCTTTGGCGTTGCCGATCAAGAGGGTACCGACAGCTATGTTCTCTTTGGTTCGAATACGACCTATATTTGAACAGGAAGCCCCCAAATGACCTCAAGAGTTGTTTAGCGACACTGATTCGAATACGATCCACGTCGATTCCCAAAGGGGTTGAGCTATGATTTGGATACGATCAAGAAGCCCCCAAGTGGGTTCGGCAGTTTGCCAATCAAAAGGGTATCGACAGCTATGTTCTCTTTGGTTCGAATACGACCTATGTTTGAACAGGAAGCCCCCAAGTGACCATATAAGTTTTGGCATTGCGCCGATCAAGAGGATACTGATAGCTATGCCCGATAAGCAGGAAGCCCCCAAGTGACCATAATAAAATAAGCCGCAAGGCAGGATACTTATGTTTGAACCACGCAACATGGCAGCAAATTCTTTTTGGCAACCTTTAATTTTTGTAAGAACTCGAACTTGCGAGATATTAATTCTTTTTGAACCGGAACTTTAAACCGGATTTGAAAGCTTCAAAAATTTGTGAGGGACAAATTTACCTTGAGCCGGATTTTGAACCGGATTTGAGAGCTTCAAAATTTTGTGTGAGAGAGATGTCTCTTGAGCTATATTTGAAACTGGCATCTTCATCATAAGCTGGAAATTTTCTGACGGCCTTTAAATATTCGCCAATAAAGCAGTAACCTCCAGGGCCGGGTTATCTTTCCTTCAATGACCCGGAGTTCTTGAATTCATTGAAACCGGCTAATTTTGCTGAGTCATACCATTGTAGCCCCCGAGTCTCAAGACAACTCGAGGAGTTGGCTTGAGATTCTCCATATTTGACCAGAGTAGAAAGGTGTATATCATCGGCGCATTGATAGCGCGATGTGAACCCACAGAAGGTTGAGGTGACTGCGGTGGGTTATAAATGATCCCGTATGAGCCGTGTCAGCAACTCGGCCAGTGGCTCCTTCCAACGAGCTGTTTGAAGTTTAACCAAACTGTAGTGGCGGCGACTTATGCGACTGCCCATTGAACCATCCAGTGCAGACGACGTCTGATAATATATGATAATTTGCCTCCAAATTGTTGGAAGAAAACCGGGCTTCCCAAGTAGTGACTTGCTCATATTGAATAAACAGCTCATCCAGACAAGTGTGGCCCGGTGTGTTGATGTAAACCAGGCCGCGAGAAACGGACGGTAAAGACGACCGTAACATCAGAGGCGGCACAGATAGATGAGTCGGTCGTGACACTGTAAGCCGGTGCGGTCGAGTTAACCACGTCGTTTTGATGTAGTGAAAAATTGTCCTGCACTAGTAGAAAAAGGGTCAAACGTGAAGCACATTAGTGCCGGTTTGTATTTGAGCCGGCACTAATGTATACATTAGTGCCGGTTCCAACGGCTAGCCGGGCCGCTTTCATTAGTACCGGTTCGTGGCGAACCTTTAGCACTGGTTCGTGCCACGAACCGGTACTAATGAGAGCGGTGGCAGGATGTTGTCAGAATGGGGCCCCTCCAGCCCCTGTAGTACCGGTTCTTGGCACGAACCGGTACTGAAGGTCGTCCTACATAAACCCTTCGTCCACCCGAGCTCGCTCTGTTCTTCCCCTTTCCCCTCTCCTCTCTGTTCTTCCCCTCTTCCTCTCGAGCTCATCACACATTTTGCCCAAAATTTGTCAAGATTTGAAGGCCCCCATCCATTCAAATGATCACAAAGGTTAGCAACTTTGTCCTTTCATCTCTCATTGCTAGATTAGCTCTTACAATGCTTTATATAGTGATTAATTTGTGAGTATAGTAATTTGGGAGGATATATATATATATGTGCTAGTATTTGATTTATATGCAATTTGAGGTCAAAAATAACACTTAGTTTGCATATGTAGGTGTGGTTTACTTAGTGCCTTCTAAATCTCCATTGTAGCCATTGTCGATCGCCGGCACCGTCCCATCGCCGGCACCACCTTGTGGTGAGCCTCTTGTTCATGAAATTTTATATAAAAATTGATGTTTGTGTGATTTGGATATATAGTTACTCGTATAATTATCTTACCCGTACGTTGTTTGTTATACATATAGTGCCATGGTTTTGATATCCGTCCCCGTCGGCCCTAGTCCTTGTTATGATTCGGATGTGGTATGTATATTCTCTTTTAAAACTAGTTGCATTTCGTGTTTATGACAAATTATGCCCATCAAGTTGACATAGAATTTTTTTCTAGGAGGTATGTGAACTGGAAATTCCAACCGACCCTATTGCCGAGAGGTTAAATTTAGTTGAAAGAGAAAACGAGTACTTGAAAGAAAAGTTGAAAAGAATTGAGGGGGAGAAGATGGAATTGGAGTTGCATGTTGCCGATGTCGTCGATGATCACAAGATCAAGATGGAGAAAATGCGCTTGAAGATTAGAAAGATTAGAAAATATGCCATTGATAGTGAGGCTTGGTATCATTATTCTGTTGGATCCATTGTTACCTTAGTTGCGATCTTGATCGTATTTGTTGTTGCATTTAAATGCTTTAGCTAGAGAGTTATTTGTTTGTTGCATTTAAGTGTTGTATGAACTTTATGTATGAACTTGTATTAATTTGGTCTATTCGGTGTTGTGTAATGAAGATGAGCCGGCAATGGATGTACGATGACCGATGCTCTCCTCAGTTCGTTGAGGGCGTGCATACTTTTCTGCTTGCGGCTGAGGCAAACAAGCGGGCGGATGGTTTTATGCCTTGTCCATGTGCTCGCTGTAAGAATGGTCACAATTACTCTACGTCAAGAACCATTCACGTCCACCTATTTAAGTACGGTTTCATGCCCCATTATAATGTTTGGACCAAGCACGGAGAAAGAGGGGTTATGATGGAAGACAATGAAGAAGAAGAGGACGACGACAGCTATCCTGGCCATGGGTTCCCTGAATACGATGATACAACAATGGGGGAAGAAGCTGAGCCGGTAATGCGGGAAGAAGCTGAGCCGGCAATGTGGGAAGAAGCTGAAGAAGAGGCATCAGATGAGCCCGTTGATGATCTAGGTTGGGCCATTGCTAATGCAAAGAGAAACTGCGCAAGTGATTTGGAGAAGAAGAAGTTGCAGCGCATGTTAGAGGATCACAAAAAATTGTTGTACCCGAATTGCGTAGGTGACAAGAAAAAGCTGGGCACCACACTGGAATTGCTGCAATGGAAGGCAGAGAATGGTGTATCTGACAAGGGATTTGGAAAGTTGCTGGTAATGATAAAGGATATGCTTCCAAAGGACAACGAATTGCCCGAGAGTACGTACGAAGCAAAGAAGGCTGTGTGCCCTCTAGGGTTAGAGGTGCAGAAGATACATGCATGCCCTAATGATTGCATCCTCTACCGCAGTGAGTACGAGGATTCGAACGCTTGCCCGGTATTTGGTGCATTGCGCTATAAGATCAGCCGCGATGACCCTAGTGATGTCGAGGGCCGACGCTCCAGGAAGAAGATTCCTGCCAAGGTGATGTGGTATGCTCCTATAATACCACGGTTGAAACGTTTGTTCCAAAACAAAGAGCATGCCAAGGCGATGCGATGGCACAGAGAAGACCGTAAGAAAGACGGAAAGTTGAGAGTACCCGCTGACGGGTCGCAGTGGAGAAAAATCGAAAGAAAGTACGGGAAGGAGTTTGCAGATGACGCAAGGAGCGTATGGTTTGGTCTAAGCGCAGATGTCATTAATCCTTTTGGGGAGCAGAGCAGCAACCATAGCACCTGGCCTATGACTCTATGTTTGTATAACCTTCCTCCTTGGTTGTGCATGAAGCGGAAGTTCATTATGATGCCAGTGCTCATCCAAGGCCCTAAGCAACCCGGCAACAACATTGATGTGTACCTAAGGCCATTAGTTGAAGAACTCTTACAACTATGGAATGGAACAGGTGTACGTGCGTGGGATGAGCACATGGGGGAAGAATTTGACCTAAAGGCGTTGCCGTTCGTGACCATCAATGATTGGCCTGCTCTCAGTAACCTTTCAGGACAGACAAACAAGGGATACCGTGCATGCACACACTGTTTGGACGATACCGACAGTTTATATTTGGCTAATTGTAAGAAGAATGTGTACCTGGGACATCATCGATTTCTTCCGAGCAGGCATCCCGTAAGAAAGAAAGGCAAGCATTTCAAAGGTGAGGCGGATCACCGGACGAAGCCTGGCCACCGTACTGGTGCTGATGTACATGATATGGTCAAGGATTTGAAGGTGGTCTTTGGAAAGGGTCCTGGTGGACAACCTGTTTCGAATGACGCTGACGGACGCGCACCCATGTGGAAGAAGAAATCTATATTTTGGGACCTGCCCTATTGGAAACACCTAGAGGTCCGCTCCGCAATCGATGTGATGCACATGACGAAGAATCTTTGTGTGACCCTGCTTGGCTTCTTGGGCGTATATGGGAAGACAAAATATACACCTGAGGCACGGGAGGACCAGCAACGTATGCACGGAAAAGACGGCATACATCAGGATCATGCAAGCTACGCTCTTACCAAAGAAGAGAAGGAAATCTTCTTTGAATGCCTGCTCAGTATTAAGGTACCGTCTGGCTTCTCGTCGGATATAAAGGGAATAATAAACATGGCAGAGAAAAAGTTCCAGAACCTAAAATCTCATGACTGCCACGTGATTATGACGCAACTGCTTCCGGTTGCATTGAGGGGGCTTCTACCAGAAAATGTTCGATTAGCCATTGTGAAGCTATGTGCATTTCTCAATGCAATCTCTCAGAAGGTAATCGATCCAGAAATCATACCAAGGTTACAGAATGATTTGGTGCAATGTCTTGTCAGTTTCGAGTTGGTGTTCCCACCATCCTTCTTCAACATCATGACGCACGTCCTAGTTCACCTATGCAAAGAGATTAACGTTTTGGGTCCTGTATTTCTACACAATATGTTCCCCTTTGAGAGGTTCATGGGAGTCTTAAAGAAATATGTTCATAACCGTGCTAGGCCAGAAGGAAGCATCTCCAAGGGCCGTCAAAATGAGGAGGTCATTGAGTTTTGTATTGACTTTATTCCTGACCTTAAGCCGATTGGTGTTCCTGAATCGCGGCATAAGGGCAGACTGGATGGAAAAGGCACGCTAGGAGGGGAACAAATAATATGTATTGACGGACATTCTCTCACTGAAGCACACTACACAGTTCTACAGAATTCCGCCTTGGTGGCTCCGTATATGGATGAACACAAGAATTTGCTACGCTCCAAACACCCGGAGCGGTCTGATGACTGGATTACACGTGAACAAGCCAGGAGTTTCGCCAGCTGGTTGCAAGCACGTACCATGCATGACACCTCTATTGAAGATGACTTGTACTTGCTGTCCCAGTTACCATCTTCGAATATAATGACTTTCAAAGGGTACGAGATAAATGGTAATACATTTTACACGATCGCCCAAGATAAGAAGAGCACCAGCCAAAACAGTGGTGTTCGCTTTGATGCAGAAACCAAGACGGGAAAGGAAACATATTATGGTTATATACAGGACATGTGGGAACTTGACTATCGACGTGGTTTGAAGGTCCCTTTGTTTCGGTGCAAATGGGTCAATATGACACGAGGCGGGGTAACGAAAGACCCGCAGTACGGAATGACAACAGTGGATCTCAACAATCTTGCGTATGCAGACGAACCATTCGTCCTAGCCAATGATGTGGCACAGGTTTTCTATGTGAAGGACATGTCTACCAAGCCAAGAAAACGAAAAGATAAGGAAGCGAATGCATCGTACGATGAGCCAAAGCGGCACATAGTTCTTTCTGGGAAGAGAAACATCATGGGAGTGGATGACAAGACAGACAAGTCAGAAGATTATGAAAAGTTTGATGAAATTGCTCCATTCACAGTGAATATTGACCCGAGCATCCCGTTAAATGATGAAGATTTTCCATGGTTACGGTGCAAAGGGACACACGCGAAGAAAAAGTTTCACACCCAAAGATCTGGGATGTGATCGGCTTCACTAGCTATCATCACTTTCTTCTGTGTTTCACACCCAAAAGGGAATCTCTGTAATAGTTAGGGTAGTTAATTATGTGTTTTGGCATTTGAAACGCGAAGAAATTTTATGTGCAAACAAATTCTTTCATGCCTTTACTGATTTTTAAAGTTAAGTTATTCACAAACTAGTGATTCACACTAATTTCAAATAATTCAAAATTTAAACTATTCAAATTTGAAAACTACGGGCACTAACAGAAAATTTGTAATTTTTTGTACCTAAAGCAAAAATATTCACAAAGAAACTCTAAATACACAAAAAACAACTCAAAAATAAATAAAGCAAAAAAAATAAAAAAGCCCGCCTACTAGGCTAGAGCGGCCTGCATACGACTAGAAACCCAACCCGTTGTTGGGCCAGGATGCAGGCTCGCAAAGGCCTGGTAGGCCCACGGGGCAGCACAACACAGGTAGGTCCAGAAGGCCTGCATTTGAGAGGAGCTCGAAGGAGCAGCCGCGGCTGGGTTTATAAACTAGTGCGGCTGCCCTTCGCTAGGCGAGGTGGGACTAAACTTTGCGCCCCTCGCCTGGCAGCGCACCCCCCTTTAGTACCGGTTCGTGGCACCAACCGGTACTAAAGGGGGGCCTGTAGTACCGGTTGGAGCCAGGAACCGGTACTAAAGGGGGGTGCTTCCCGCCGCTTGGCCTGGCCAAAACAGGCCTTTAGTACCGGTTGGTGGCTCCAACCGGTACTAAAGGTGTTTTCTATATAAGAAAACACTTCGAAAAATTTCGTCAGTTTCCTCTGCTTCATCGCCGCCACCTAGTCCCGCACCCTCGCCACCCCCGTCGCGCCGTCCCCGTCGCACCGTCTCCACCCCCGTCGCGCCGTCCCCGTCACGCCGCCCCTGTCCTCGTCGCGCCGCCCCCGTCACGCCGTCCGCGTTGCCGGCCCGTCCACGTCCCCGCACCGGCCCGCGTCCACGTCCCCGCGCCTGCCCGCGTCGCCGTCGCCACCGCCGTCGCCTCGACCTCTCGCCCACGCTGTGAGCCCCTGTCCCCCCTCTCCTCCCTCCAATCAAAGCCGCCGCGCCGTCGACGCCGTTGCCTTGGCTCGCCGTCGCCGTCGCCTCTGCACACATGCATGCATACACAAACACACAAACACAAACACACACACACACACTGTTTTTAGTTTTTAGTTTTTCTGTTTTTAGTTTTTAGTTTTTAGTTTTTTTCTTCTGTTTTTTCTGTATTAATGTTACAGAAATCTTAGTTATATATAGAAATGTTAGAAATGTTAGTTATATAGAAATGTTAGTTTTTTCTGTATTAATGTTATAGAAATGTTAGTTATATAGAAATGCTAGTTTTTTCTGTTTTTTAGTTATAGAAATATTAGAAATGTTAGTTATATAGCATTGTTAGATATGTTATAGGAATGTTAGTTATATAGAAATGTTAGAAATTTTAGTTATCAAAACCCAATCATTAAAAAATGTTACTTTTTGTGGGCATATAGCTAGTATTTGTTCTCGACGATGCCCGGCCCGCATCCTCGCCGTTGACCCGTCCGTGGCGACGTCCGGCTGACCCATGTCCGGGACTGGGCTCCGCCGGGCTGGCACTGGGAGGTGTTGCCTGGAGGGGCGCGCCGCTTGATGAGGAACCCGGCCCTGGGTCCCGTCGTCGACCCTGATCTCGTTTGGTGGCGTTCGCTAGGGCCAGTTTCGGTGCGGAGGGATCCGGCCCCGTCGGAGGAGGTACGTCGCCGTGTCAGGGAGGAGGACGAGCACGTCCATCGCTACATGGTTGCGTTAGAGGGCGGCAGGTTCTCCAATACCTGGCAGTTTCTTCAGGGATCTCACTTCAGCTATGATCCTGTGAGGGTTCCTTCTCTTTGGGTGTCCACCGCCTGCGCCACAGGAACCGCGAGTGTCCTAGATTCTTCTGTAGTATTCGATCTTTATTAGCTACCTAGCCAGTGATGTACTCTATATATAATATTCAAGACGATGTATTCGAGATTATATATTATTCGAGACGATGTATTCGAGATTATATCTATTATTCGAGACGATGTATTCGAGATTATATCTATTATTCGAGACGATGTATTCGAGATTATATCTATTATTCGAGACGATGTAATTTGAATACTAAATTGTTTTATATTTCTTTTGGCATAGTTAAATAAAAGCTATGGCGGACAATACCGACAAAGAGAGAGAACAGACCATGTTCGATATCATACGCGGGCCAGATGATGATCAGAATGAAGAAGATTTTGACGGCTCCGAATTTCTAAACAACACCGGAGAGGGTGATATGATATTCGATCGCGACGACCGAGAAGATGAAGTCATGAACTACGACGAAGAACATGTTGATCCTGAAACAACAAACACCGGCGAGGTATATATATTTATATAAGCAGGAATCTAGTGATCATCGCATGTTTTAAATGAGTTGAAGATATATTAACGAATCGATCTTTCTTCTTTTAGCCATTCGGATCGAGCAAATCTTCAGGCAAAAGGACGAAACGAGGCCCAAACAAAAAGTTGAAGGAGGGCGTAAAGTACAATATCGAGGCAATCAGACCTAATGGCGAACCATTAGCGCCTAAGAAGATTGCGGACAAGTTCGTTCGTCAGTGCGGAGTTCTTGTGAAGGACCAACTCCCGATCTCCCTTCAAGAATGGAGAAAGCCAGCAAAGCCACGTCCAAATGTTACTTTTGTCGACGAGAATAAAAAAACTGCTTTGGGATACTCTCATGGAACATTTCACCCTACCAGATCATTTCACAGAAGCAGATGTGCGGAAAGTCAAGGACGCTGCTTTTAGGAAGATGGCGGTTGTATTCAAGAACCACAAGAGAACGACGTGGGAGAAGTACGTCAAGGGAGGAAGGAAGACTCCAGTATTCGAGGGGATACTAGAGAATCAAAGTGCTCATTGGGACGATTTTGTGAAATTCAAGGATTCAGAATTAGCTAAGGAACGGTCGAGAATAAACAAGAAGAATGCCGAAAAAAGGATAAGTTCCATAAGCTGGGGCCAGGTGGCTACGCGGTGGCAATGCCTAAGTGGGATAAGTCTGAGAAAGAGATGGAGGATGCAAGTGTCACTCCGGTTACTAAGAGCTGCCCCCCCCCAGGTGCAGGACTTGGTTCTATGCGCATGGAGGGGAGTTGGACCCGAAGACAGGCAATGTTTCAACGAAGGCATGTCTGAACGGAGCCGACGATGCGCTACTTGTTGCAATAGAAGAGGCTCGATCGGGGGTGTTCCAGCCCAACAGAGAGAACGACGAGCTTACGCGTGCCCTGAGAAATCCTAAACACCCGAAAAGAACACGAGGCAAGGGCGCTATTTCGTGGTATGAGGGGTTTTCGGACTGGAATGCCGACTACAGAACCCGTGCGAGAAAGAAGATTGCGGAGGAGAAGAAGAGGAAGATGGAGGAGGAGTAGAGGAAGCGGGACTATGAACGCCTTCAAGGCCTAGAAGCAAGCGGAATTGGCAGCTAAATTCCAGCGGCAGCAGGAGCAGATCGACTCACTTAGCCAGCAAAGGGGGTCTCAGCAGCTGCAGCAGCTAGCGGATGATCCAGCATTGGATACCACCGCCCCATCCATGCCGAGAAGCAGCGTGGGTTCCGCTCCGGGCGACGCACTGCTGGATAGATACCCCGTGGATGATATTGCGGAGAACACTAACTGCGAGCTACACTTCAAAATTAAGAACATATCCTTGAAGGTGGCGGACGGTGTTGCTTATACAAATTCCCCCGATGCAACCTTCCATTGCAACCCGATTCCAGCAGGCTATGCTCGTGTCGTGGTTGATGAGGTGGTGGACCAATATTCGGGGCTAGAGCTTGACATTCCTGGAGGTGACGAGGAGCACACACTCGGAGATGCCAAACATCGTATCATCCTATGGAGAAAGGATTGCATCATCTTTCGAAGGCCACCGACACCGCGTCACCCGACTCCTCGTCGAAGTCCGCCACCGAGTCAGCAGACTTCCGCTCCTCCAAGTCCACCAACGCGTGAGGCCACTCCTCCTCCTCCAAGTCCGGCAAAGTGTCAGGCCACTCCTCCTCCAAGTCCGACACAGCGTAAGACGTCCACTCCTCCTCCAAGTCTGGCACAACCTCAGGCCACTACTCCTCCAAGTCCGGCACAGCTTCAGGCCACTCCTCCTCGTCCAACTTAGCTCCGTCAGCCGTCTCCGCCGTCTCAGCAATCGCAGAAGAGACACCCCGCAGCTATGGTGCGTAGCGGTACGAGTCAAGGTGATAGTACATGAAGTACAGGCGGAGGCAAGCGATATAAATATGGTCCAAACCTCAGTACTCCTCTTCCTGTGAGGGCTTACGACAGGACCGAGGAGCAAACCAATGCCATAGTGCGGGCAGAAGTCGACGCCCATTTTGGACCGAAACCGCCACCGCCGCTAAGGGAGAAAGTGCCTGTGGAAGTAGTTGACCACTTCATTCGTATGGCTCAACCACCAGCTCCTAAGCCTGTTGACTCAGACTATGAGCGCCACATCAGGAAGTTACATCGACAACGTCTACAGAAGGAGGCGAGCTCGAGCTCAAGCAAACAACAAGAAGCTGTCAAAAATGCGGGAAAACCGTTGCCCAGCTAGGAAAACAGGCGGCGCAATCGATCCCCCCGCTTGTTGTGCCGCCAACAACACGTGACAGTACGCGCGCCCAATATTATTGTGGCCAAACAGTTTACGTTCCTGAGGTGGGCGATGTGGTAATAACCCAGGAGCATATAATGCAGGCTGAAGAACTCAAGATCACTGTTGGACAACTCCTCGAGATCGAGGACATGCCTCTGATTACAGAGGGGGAAATAAAACGGAAATTTGTCCGGGGCCAACCTTTGGTCGAGCCAGAAGATGTCAAGAAGCTCCCAACGAGAATGTATGAATTGCATCAATGGTACATGGACATTACCAAGAGATCCGATCGAGAGGCCCTCATGGTGTATGTCAAGAAGGATGATTACTACCATGAGAAAGCTGTGGCCGTTAAGTATTCTGAACTGTTTCAGTTATACAATCAAGACGCACTCGACAAATCTATCGTCAGTTGCTATTGTCTGTAAGTGATTTCTTTCTGTAATTTAAGTCTCAAGCTAGCTGTAGTGATCCTTTTGATCAATCATTACGTGTAATTATCCTCACTATATTCTTTTCTGTGGTATTATGCAGGATGAAGATGTATGAAATGAGAAAAGGTGGACGCTATGGCATTGGGTTCATTGACCCAAACACCGTTAATGAATACACATGGAAATTAGATGCATATTATGAAAAAGAGGTAGAGGACAACATGCTAGAGTTCTTGAAGCACCTCAAATACAATGAAGATATACTACTTCCTTACAACTTCGAGTGAGTCACACTTTCTTGTACTACAAATTCTCTGTTTTTGCCTACTAGCTAGCTACATATTTTTGCTTACATATGCCCGCTTAATTAAGACATGCAAACGTGTGTGCATGCAGATTTCACTGGATCTTGTGTATCATTAAAGTTGACGCCGGAACAGTTGAAATACTGGACTCGCTACTCAAAGCAAATAGTGACTATAACATCTTGTTTGGGATAGTCAACAGGTAATTTCAATCATTATTAACTATATATCTCGGCCTATTTAGTTCGTCATTTCATGATATGAACTATTTAATAACCCCTTTATTCATTTTCTTTGTCGGCGGGCAGGGCTTGGGCAAGGTTCATCAGCGTCACGGAAGGCGAATGGAAACCAAAGCTGAAATGGTTTCGAGCCAAGGTAAGTAATTAAGTAGTACTAGCTAGCTAGCTAGCTGCCATCTCTTTAATTATCATGCTTGATTAATTATTATCTGATCAAATTAAATTCCATTCTCGTAATAAAGGCCCTGAAGCAGGCGCCGGGGACTGATCTGTGTGCATACTGCGTTTGCGAGAACATTCGCATGATGGCGTCCGAAAGGAGCAGATCTCAAAGACAGGAATGAGTACGTTTGTCAAAACAATATTCACAATTTTTACACCATTATCGATATCTAGTCACACAACTAATACACATGCATATTGATCTCCTTCTTAACAGTTCAAAGAGGTGCGGGACAAGCTCCTACCAACGGAGCGCGTAGAAGCACTTCAAGAGGAAAATAGCGGGATTTTTGTTCGACCAGGTCATAAATCCGAAGGGAGAATACTATTACCCGCTACCGCCCCCATCGAAAAAGACATGAACCACTTCCAATTGTCATCGTGCTTCGAAGGCACCAATCAGGCTAATGCCACTGGCTCCGAAGGCAACATGCATATGTAGGAGAAATTGTATATAGCTATACATGTGTGTATGTGTGAATTAATATGGTGGTTTGTGAGGCATGATTGATGATATATATATGATTGGTTCTACTAGAAACTCTATTATATATATATATATATATATATATATATATATATATATATATAACATGTACAATGTGTAGTACCGTAAAATACCAGCAAACGAAAAAGAATTAAAATGGAAAACACAAAATTAAATGAAAAAGAAATCATAAAACCAAAACCCTCCCCCAACATTTTAGTACCGGTTGGTGTTACCAACCGGTACTAAAGGGCTCCCGGCCCTCGGAGCTGGCTCGTACCACGTGGTTGCCCTTTAGCACCGGTTCGTGTTGAACCGGTACTAAAGAGGGGGGGCCTTTAGTGCCGAAATTTTAGTGCCGGTTACCTAACCGGCACTAAAGGGCCTTACGAACCGGTGCTATTGCCCGGTTCTGCACTAGTGCTGCATCAAAAATATTGCAGACCAAGGCAAAGATAAACTGCTCTTCGACAAAAATAATATGTGTCAATAACATATATTTTAGATGGATACCACCTGACTCGTCCGGACATTAAATGAGTCGGCTGCGGCGTTGTAAGGACTTAGTCGTGAGGCCAACGCATTTATGTGGTAGCTTAAAGGGGTTGAGCGGAATCGAGAAGCGCAACACACAAGACGAGGATTTAGACAGATTCGGGCCCCGGGAAACATCATCCGGTAATAACCCTACGTGCTGTAAGCCGGCGCGGACGGAAGAGTTGACCGCGGTGCTGTAAGCCGGCGCGGACGAGCGAGTCGGCCACCGTGTTGGAAGCGGCACAGACGCGTGTGAATCGGCCGCGGGCGCGGACGACGAGTCAACCACATGCGTTGATGTAGCAGGGGTGACGACTCTCTCGTCCGCGCTAGTGCAAAAAATAATATTGGCGCACGTCCCTTTGCGACACCTTTGTAACGAATAATAGTCCTGCGAAAAAATAGCACAGACCAGAGTAATTGTTCTCAAACAATTTAATATGCACTGATAACATATATAAAAAAGATAGCACCTGGTATTTTTTTTGTCGGATGATCGTGGATACTGATGTTAAATAATGCTGGATACTGTTGGATAACACTTTGGCACTAGAGTGGTACTACTCCCGTTGCTATCTCCTTGGATATTGAGCTTTGAGGAGAAGTGATAAACAGAACTCATGCTGACTCCTTCTGTATCTTTCTTTTCTCCATCAAGCAATGGAACGCCTGGATGGCAGCTGGTGTGAGCGCGGCGGGAGGTGGAGTAGCCGGCTCGGGGCGAGGTCGTCGGTGGCAGCAAGGCGCACTGGCGGCTCAGAGGAGGTGAAGCGCACTAGCAGCTCGGCACAGGCAGAAGTGGCCTGACGCGGCCGCGGGGGCAGTGGAATCAGCCAGGCGCGGCTGTGGTCGAGACCCGCGGCAATCTGGCCGCAGTAATGGTGGTGCATCAGCGGAGGCCGTGTCTCCCTTCGTTTCCGGGTGACGGTCAACTCGGTTGACTCTCGTTGGAACCCAAAGTGACTCCCAGGTTGAGCATCCCGTAGTCTAGTTTAGTCAATCCAAAGTCAGTATTTATTGACAGATACGTGAGTCCCATTGCAGCTTGCACCAAGCTCAACTAGCGATCTGAAAAAATCGTCTGAACAAGTTACAGGCGAGTGCAACGGAAGCCCGTAAGCGGCTCACAGCCGCGGGTTAAAGCAATGGAGATCGCGGCGGGTCGAACGGGGCCAAGGCACAGCCGCAGAGGCGTGTGGCCGGCTCGAAGCCATGGCTTGTAGCCTCAGAGACAGCAACGGCAGGCTCAGAACGACCGCGGCGGCCCGAACGGCGGAAGCGTGCTCGACGGCGACTCAGAGGCCGGGTCGTAATCGATTTGACTCCCCTTGTAGTTTTTCCTTTTCTTGATTGTTTCTTCAGATCCGACTTGTGCTAGTAGCATTTGATATCTTCTTTTCACGTACATAACAAGCGGGGATCAAACTCTGTAGATTACCATGATGAGTACTAGTACTGCTTGATAATTTGGTATGGGCTAGCTGACTAGCTCAGTCTCCACGCGGCCGGTTCAGACGGCGCAACAGACACGGGCGGCTCAGCTTGGAGCAGCCGACCGCGACCCAACGTGCAACAAGAGTCATCCGAGTCCGTGCTCACACCTGGTCCCTTCTCCAAGTCGCGGCCGGTTTGACCAATCCATCCCAGTCATGGTTGATCTTCGATTTTGTGCTTGACTGTACGCGCGTGGATTCGATCGGCAGCGTGTCTTCTTGATGAATAGTAGTACTTAAGTAGTACTTTTTGATTAATCTTGACGGAAGTAGTTGGAATAAACAATAGATTTGATTGACGGCCCCTTGGATTGCAGTGTTGTAGTAAAAAATTCCTTATCCATTAACCTGTATCATGATGAATCGCCCAAGGCTAACTTAGACTCGGCGGAATCTCCACGGCGCATGAGGCGGCCGCACGATCTGTAACCCCTAAACAATCTCAATCTCATATCCGCCGCCACAAGAACACTCCCTCAATCTTGACTGATGAACTCATTGTTGATGTGAATTTTTCCACACCGGTTTTTGTTGAGCCAGAAAATTGCAAACTTCTCAAACCCTAAAAAAGATCCCTTCAAAAACTTAACACCACCGTGCGCAGGCCCCACAGTGGGCGCCAACTGTCGTGAAATCGTCACGGCAGATGTCCTAGTGTAAGGACTTAGTCGCGAGGCCAACGCATCTATGTGGTAGCTTGAAGGGGTTGAGCGGAATCGAGAGGCGCAACACACAAGACGAGGATTTAGACAGCTTCGGGCCCCGGAAAACATCATCCGGTAATAACCCTACGTGCTGTTTGTGGCTAGGTCTCATTATGATCATGAGAGAGTCGCCGTAAGCCGGCTCTCCTCCTTATGTCTAGCCCTAGATATTGTTTCTTGTTGCTTGTCCCTGTTTGGGGAGCCCTGTCCCTCCTTATATAAGTTGAAGGGGCGGCTTACATGTAGAGTCCTGTTAGGATTAGAACTAACTTATTCTCTATTACAAGTCGGATACAAGTACGGGTCTTGCTTCCTCGTAAAGGAAATATTCCTCATGCCTTCTGTCTTAAGCCGGCCCACCATATTATGGTGAGCCGGCCTACTGGGCCTTGGGCCTAGTCTTCTATGTGACCCGCCGTCGCGGTCATCTGTGAGTCGTCTGACCAGTGAGCCGCCAGACCCGTGAGTTGCCAGTCCTCCGACGGGTCATCGGTGAAGCGCCAAGTCCGGCCGGGTCATACTTCCGGCCGGGTCATACCACGGGGTACATCCCCGACACCATGTGTCCTTGGGAGCGCTTTTCCTATTATAAGAGTTTGTTCCGGCTTGTCCTTTGCTACAAAAAGGATTGGGCCACGTTGCTGCACTTTATTTACTTTTGTTACTTGTTGCTCGTTACAATTTATCTTATCACAAAACTATCTGTTATTCAGTACTTGCAGAGAATACCTTGCTGAAAATCGCTTATCATTTCCTTCTGCTCCTCGTTGGGTTCAACACTCTTACTTATTGAAAGGACTACGATATATCCCCTATACTTGTGGGTCATCAAGACTCTTTTCTTGCACCATTGCCGGGGAGTGTAGCGCCTTTGGTAGGTGGAATTTGGTAAGGAAAAATTTATATAGTGTGCTAAAATTTACTGTCACTTGTTACTATGGAAAGTAATTCTCCGAGGGGCTTGTTCAGGGTATCTTCACCCCGTCCAGTAGAGCAAAGAGTTGCTCCTCAACCTACTGAACCTATTGAAGATGAAACTCCTTTTGAATTTCCTTCGGGTATGATGGAAAAACTGCTAGCTGACCCTTTTACAGGAGATGGAACAAAGCATCCTGATGAGCACTTAATATATGTGGACGAAGTTTGTGGATTATTTAAGCTTGCAGGTATACCCGATGATGTTGCTAAGAAGAAGGTCTTCCCTTTATCTTTGAAGGGAGACGCATTGATATGGTATAGGCTATGTGATGATATGAGATCATGGGACTATAAAAGATTGAAGCTGGAATTTCATCGAGACTGGGATTTGTCACTCTGTATGACGGAGAGGTATCTCTAGGCCCACTCGGTAATGCATCATCATGATGAGCTCAGTGTGACTAAGTAGTTGGTCATGGGATGATGTGTTACGGAATGAGTAAAGTGACTTGCCAGTAATGAGATTGAACAAGGTATTGGGATACCGACGATCGAATCTCGGACAAGTAACGTACCGATTGACAAAGGAAATTAAATACGGGATTGATTGAATCCTCGATATCGCGGTTCATCCGATGAGATCATCGTGGAATATGTGGGAGCCAACATGGGTATCTAGATCCCGCTGTTGGTTATTGGCCGACATGTTGTCTCGGTCATGTCTGCATAGTTCCCGAACCCGTAGGGTCTACACACTTAAGGTTCGGTGACACTAGGGTAGTAGAGATGTTAGTATGCGGTAACCCAAAAGTTGTTCGGAGTCCCGGATGAGATCCTGGATGTCACGAGGAGTTCCGGAATGGTCCAGAGGTAAAGATTTATATATAGGAAGTTCAGTTTTGGCCACCGGGAAAGTTTTGGGGTCACCGGTATTGTACCGGGACCACCGGAAGGGTCTCGGGGGTCCATCGGCTGGGGCCACCTATCCTGGAGGGCCCCATGGGATGAAGTGGGAAGGGAACCAGCCCCTGGTGGGTTGGTGCGCCCCCCTTGAGCCTCCCCCTGCGCCTAGGGTTAGAAACCCTAGGGGTGGGGGGCGCCTCCACTTTTGGGGGGGCAAGCCATCCCCTTGGCCGCCGCCCCCCCCATCTAGATGGGATCTAGAGGGGTCGGCGCCCCCTGGCCCCTATATATAGTGGAGGGGAGGGAGGGAAGCCGCACCCAAGTCCCTGGCGCCTCCCTCTCCCTCCGTGACACCTCTCCCTCTCGTTGGTTCTTGGCGAAGCCCTGCCGAGATCCCGCTGCTTCCACGACCACACCGTCGTGCTGCTAGATCTCCATCAACCTGTACTCTCCCCTTGCTGGATCAAGAAGGAGGAGACGTCTCTCCCAATCGTACATGTGTTGAACGTGGAGGTGTCATACGTTCGGCGCTCGGTCATCGGTGATTTGGATCACGACGAGTATGACTCCATCAACCCCGTTCTCTTGAACGCTTCCGCTCGCGATCTACAAGGGTATGTAGATGCACTCCTCTTCCCCTTGTTGCTAGATGACTCCATAGATTTATCTTGGTGATGCGTAGAAATTTTTTAAATTTCTGCTACGTTCCCCAACAGTGGCATCGTGAGCTAGGTCTATGCGTAGTTTTTATGCACAAGTAGAACACAAGTTGTTGTGGGCGTCGATTTTGTCAATTTACTTGCTGTTACTAGTCTTATCTTGATTCGGCGACAACATGGGATGAAGCGGCCCGGACCGACCTTACACGTACACTTACGCGAGACTGGTTCCACCTACTGACATGCACTAGTTGCATAAGGTGGCTAGCGGGTGTCTGTCTCTCCCACTTTAGTCAGATCGGATTCGATGAAAAGGGTCCTTATTAAGGGTAAATAGAAATTGGCATATCACGTTGTGGTTTTGGCATAGGTAAGAAACATTCTTGCTAGAAACCTATAGCAGCCACGTAAAAACTTGTAACAACAATTAGAGGATGTCTAACTTGTTTTTGCAGCATGTGCCATGTGATGTGATATGGCCAAAAGGATGTGATGAATGATATATGTGATGTATGAGATTGATCATGTTCTTGTAATAGGAATCACGACTTGCATGTCGATGAGTATGACAACCGGCAGGAGCCATAGGAGTTGTTTTAATTTATTTATGACCTGCGTGTCAACATAAACGTCATGTAATTAATTTACTTTATCGCTAACCATTAGCCATAGTAGTAGAAGTAATAGTTGACGAGACAACTTCATGAAGACACGATGATGGAGATCATGATGATGGAGATCATGGTGTCATGCCGGTGACGACGATGATCATGGCGCCCCGAAGATGGAGATCAAAAGGAGCAAAATGATATTGACCATATCATGTCACTATTTGATTGCATGTGATGTTTATCATGTTTTACATCTTATTTGCTTAGAACGACGGTAGCATAAATAAGATGATCCCTAGCAATAATTTCAAGAAGGTGTTCCCCCTAACTGTGCACCGTTGCTAAGGTCCGTTGTTCCGAAGCACCACATGATGATCGGGTGTGATAGGTTCTAACGTTCGCATACAACGGGTGTAAGCCAGATTTACACACGCAATACACTTAGGTTGACTTGACGAGCCTAGCATGTACAGACATGGCCTCGGAACACGGAAGACCGAAAGGTCGAACATGAGTCGTATAGAAGATACGATCAACATGAAGATGTTCACCGATGATGACCAGCCCGTCTCACGTGATGATCGGACACGGCCTAGTTGAATCGGATCATGTATCACTTAGATGACTAGAGGGATGTCTATCTGAGTGGGAGTTCATTAATAATTTGATTAGATGAACTTAATTATCATGAACATAGTCTAAAATCTTTGCAATATGTCTTGTAGATCAAATGGCTCATGCTAATGTTGTCCTCAACTTCAACGCATTCCTAGAGAAAACCAAGCTGAAAGACGATGGTAGCAACTATACGGACTGGGTCCGGAACTTGAGGATCATCCTCATAGATGCCAAGAAAGCATATGTCCTTGAAGCACCGCTAGGTGAAGCACCACCCCCAGCAAACCAAGACGTTATGAACGCTTGGCAGTCCCGTGTTGATGATGACTCCCTGGTTCAGTGCGGCATGCTTTACAGCTTAGAACCAGGGCTCCAAAAGCATTTTGAGCAACACAGAGCATATGAGATGTTCCAAGAGCTAAAAATGGTTTTCCAAGATCATGCCCGGGTCGAGAGATATGAAGTCTCCGACAAGTTCTACAGTTGTAAGATGGAGGAGAATAGTTCCGTCAGCGAGCACATACTCAAAATGTCTGGGTTGCACAACCGCTTGTCTCAGCTGGGAGTTAATCTCCTGGATGATGCGGTCGTTGATAGAATCCTTCAGTCGCTCCCACCTAGCTACAAGAGCTTTGTGATGAACTTCAATATGCAGGGGATGGAAAAGACCATTCCTGAGGTATATTCGATGCTGAAATCAGCGGAGGTGGAAATCAAAAAGGAACATCAAGTGTTGATGGTGAATAAAACCACTAAGTTCAAGAAAGGCAAGGGTAAAAAGAACTTCAAGAAGGACGGCAAGGGAGTTGCCGCGCCCGATAAGCAAGCTGCCGGGAAGAAGCCAAAGAATGGACCCAAGCCCGAGACTGAGTGTTTTTATTGCATGAGAAGTGGTCACTAGAAGCGGAACTGCCCCAAGTACTTAGCGGACAAGAAGGCTGGCAACACCAAAGGTATATGTGATATACATGTTATTGATGTGTACCTTACCAGTACTCGTAGTAGCTCCTGGGTATTTGATACTGGTGCGGTTGCTCATATTTGTAACTCAAAACAGGAGCTGCGGAATAAGTGGAGACTGGCGAAGGACGAGGTGACGATGCGCGTCGGGAATGGTTCCAAGGTCGATGTGATCGCCGTCGGCACGCTACCTCTACATTTACCTACGGGATTAGTTTTAAACCTCAATAATTGTTATTTAGTGCCAGCTTTGAGCATGAACATTGTATCAGGATCTCGTTTAATACGAGATGGCTACTCATTTAAATCCGAGAATAATGGTTGTTCTATTTATATGAGAGATATGTTTTATGGTCATGCCCCGCTAGTCAATGGTTTATTCTTATTTAATCTCAAACGTGATGTTACACATGTTCATAGTGTGTATACCAAAAGATGTAAGGTTGATAACGATAGTCCCACATACTTGTGCCACTGCCGCCTTGGTCACATTGGTGTAAAACGCATGAAGAAACTCCATGCAGGTGGACTGTTGGAGTCTCTTTATTATGAATCATTTGACACGTGCGAACCATGCCTCATGGGCAAAATGACCAAGACTCCATTCTCCGGAACAATGGAGCGAGCAACCAACTTATTGGAAATCATACATACTGATGTGTGCGGTCCAATGAGTGTTGAGGCTCGCGGTGGCTATCGTTATGTTCTCACCCTCACTTATGACTTGAGTAGATATGGGTATGTCTACTTAATGAAACACAAGTCTGAGACCTTTGAAAAGTTCAAAGAATTTCAGAGTGAGGTTGAGAATCAACGTGACAGGAAAAATCAAGTTCTTACGATCAGATCGTGGGGGAGAATATTTGAGTCACGAATTTGGCACGCACTTAAGGAAATGTGGAATAGTTTCACAACTCACGCCGCCTAGAACACCTCAACGTAATGGTGTGTCCGAACGTCGTAATCGCACTCTATTGGATATGGTGCGATCTATGATGTCTCTTACCGATCTACCGCTGTCATTTTGGGGCTATGCTTTAGAGACTGTCGCATTCACTTTAAATATACCTTCTGCCTCAGATCCGAAGGCAAGATCTTTGTTGCCAAGAATGGATCCTTTCTAGAGAAAGAGTTTCTCTCGAAAGAAGTAAGTGGGAGGAAAGTAGAACTTGATGAAGTACTGCCTCTTGAACCGGAGAGTGGCGCAGCTCAAGAAAATGTTCCTGAGGTGCCTGCACCGACTAGAGAGGAAGTTAATGATGATGATCATGAAACTTTAGATCAAGTTGCTACTGAACTTCGTAGGTCCACAAGGACACATTCCGCACCAGAGTGATACGGCAACCCTGTCCTGAAAATCATGTTGTTAGACAATGGTGAACCTTCGAACTATGAAGAAGCGATGGCGGGCCCAGATTCTGACAAATGACTGGAAGCCATGAAATCCGAGATAGGATCCATGTATGAAAACGAAGTATGGACTTTGACTGACTTGCCCGATGATCGGCGAGCCATAGAAAATAAATGGATCTTTAAGAAGAAGACAGACGCGGATGGTAATGTGACCATCTATAAGGCTCGGCTTGTCGCTAAGGGTTATCGACAAGTTCAAGGGGTTGACTATGATGAGACTTTCTCACCCGTAGCGAAGCTGATGTCCGTCCGAATCATGTTAGCAATCGGCGCATTATATGATTATGAGACATGGCAAATGGACGTCAAAACGGCATTCCTTAATGGTTTCCTTAAGGAAGAATTGTATATGATGCTGCTAGAAGGTTTTGTCGATCCTAAGAATGCTGACAAGGTGTGCAAGCTCCAACGCTCGATCTATGGGCTGGTGCAAGCATCTCGGAGTTGGAACATTCGTTTTGATGAGATGATCAAAGCGTTTGGGTTTACGCAGACTTATGGAGAAGCCTGCGTTTACAAGAAAGTGAGTGGGAGCTCTGTAGCATTTCTCATATTGTCTGTGGATGACATACTATTGATGGGAAATGATATAGAATTCTTAGAAAGCATAAAGGCCTACTTGAACAAGTGTTTTTCAATGAAGGATCTTGGAGAAGCTGCTTACATATTAGGCATCAAGATCTATAGAGATAGATCGAAACGCCTCATTGGTCTTTCACAGAGTACATACCTTGACAAGATATTGAAGAAGTTCAATATGGATCAGTCAAAGAAGGGGTTCTTGCCTGTGTTGCAAGGTACGAGATTGAGCACGGCTCAATGCCCGACCACAGCAGAAGATAGAGAAAAGATGAGTGTCGTCCCCTATGCCTCGGCCATAGGGTCTATCATGTATGCCATGCTGTGTACCGGACCTGATGTAAACCTTGCCGTAAGTTTGGTAGCAAGGTACCAAAGTAATCCCGGCATGGAACACTGGACAACGGTCAAGAATATCCTGAAGTACCTGAAAAGGACTAAGGATATGTTTCTCGTTTATGGAGGTGACGAAGAGCTCGTCGTAAAGGGTTACGTCGATGCTAGCTTCGACACAGATCTGGATGACTCCAAGTCACAAACCAGACACGTGTATATTTTGAATGGAGGGGCAGTCAGCTGGTGCAGTTGCAAGAAAAGTGTCGTGGCGGGATCTACATGTGAAGCGGAGTACATGGCAGCCTCGGAGGCAGCACAAGAAGCAATCTGGGTGAAGGAGTTCATTACCGACCTAGGAGTTATTCCCAATGCGTCAGGCCCGATGACTCTCTTCTGTGACAACACTGGAGCTATTGCCCTTGCCAAGGAGCCCAGGTTTCACAGGAAGACCAGGCATATCAAGCGTCGCTTCAACTCAATTCATGAAAATGTTCAAAATGGAGACATAGATATTTGTAAAGTGCATACGAACCTGAATGTCGCAGATCCGTTGACTAAACCTCTCCCTCGAGCGAAACATGATCAACACCAGAACTCTATGGGTGTTCGATTAATCACAATGTAACTAGATTATTGACTCTAATGCAAGTGGGAGACTGTTGGAAATATGCCCTAGAGGCAATAATAAAATGGTTATTATTATATTTCCTTGTTCATGATAATTGTCTATTGTTCATTCTATAATTGTGTTATCCGGAAATCGTAATACATGTGTGAATATATAGACCACAACATGTCCCTAGTAAGCCTCTAGTTGACTAGCTCGTTGATCAATTGATGGTTACGGTTTCCTGACCATGTACATTGGATGTCATTGATAACGGGATCACATCATTAGGAGAATGATGTGATGGACAAGACCCAATCTTAAGCATAGCACAAGATCGTGTAGTTCGTCTGCTAGAGCTTTTCTAAGTGTCAAGTATCATTTCCTTAGACCATGAGATTGTGCAACTCCCAGATATTGTAGGAGTGCTTTGGGTGTACCAAACGTCACAACGTAACTGGGTGGCTATAAAGGCACACTATAGGTATCTCCGAAAGTGTGTGTTGGGTTGGCATGAATCGAGACTGGGATTTGTCACTCCGTATGACGGAGAGGTATCTCTGGGCCCACTCGGTAATGCATCATCATAATGAGCTCAGTGTGACTAAGTAGTTGGTCACGGGATGATGTGTTACGAAATGAGTAAAGTGACTTGCCGGTAACGAGATTGAACAAGGTATTGGGATACCAACGATCGAATCTTGGGCAAGTAACGTACCGATTGACAAAGGGAATTAAATACGGCATTGATTGAATCCTCGACATCGTGGTTCATCCGATGAGATCATCGTGGAATATGTGGGAGCCAACATGGGTATCCAGATCCCGCTGTTGGTTATTGGCTGGAGAGTTGTCTCGGTCATGTCTGCATAGTTCCCGAACCCATAGGGTCTACACACTTAAGGTTCAGTGACGCTAGGGTTGTAGAGATGTTAGTATGCGGTAACCCGAAAGTTGTTCGGAGTCCCGGATGAGATCCCGGACGTCACGAGGAGTTCCGGAATGGTTCGGAGGTAAAGATTTATATATAGGAAGTCCAGTTTTGGCCACCGGGAAAGTTTCGGGGTCACTTGTATTGTACCGGGACCACCGAAAGGGTCCCGGGGGTCCACCGGGTGGGACCACCTATCCCGAAGGGCCCCATGGGCTAAAGTGGGAAGGGAACTAGCCCCTGGTGGGCTGGTGCGCCCCCCTTGGGCCTTCCCCTGCGCCTAGGGTTAGAAACCCTAGGGGTGGGGGCGCCTCCACTTGGCTTGGGGGGCAAGCCATCCCCTTGGCTGCCGCCCCCCATCTAGATGGGATCTAGAGGGGTTGGCGCCCCCCTGGCCCCTATATATAGTGGAGGGGAGGGAGGGCAGCCGCACCCAAGTCCCTGGCGCCTCCCTCTCCCTCCGTGACACCTCTCCCTCTCATTGGTGCTTGGCGAAGCCCTGCCGAGATCCCGCTGCTTCCACCACCACGCCGTCGTGCTGCTGGATCTCCATCAACCTATCCTCCCCCCTTGCTGGATCAAGAAGGAGGAGACGTCTCTCCCAACCGTACATGTGTTGAACGCGGAGGTGCCATCCGTTCGACGCTCGGTCATCGGTGATTTGGATCACGACGAGTACGACTCCATCAACCCCGTTCTCTTGAACGCTTCCGCTCGCGATCTACAAGGGTATGTAGATGCACTCCTCTTCCCCTCATTGCTAGATGACTCCATAGATTGATCTTGGTGATGCGTAGAATTTTTTTAAATTTCTGCTACGTTCCCCAACAGTTGCGGATGCTTGCAATAGAGGTTAATCATAAGTGGGACGCTTGTTCAAGTAAGAACAGCACCCAAGCACTGGTCCACCCACATATCAAATTATCAAAGTATCGAACGCGAATCATATGAACGTGATGAAAACTAGCTTGACGATATTCCCATGTGTCCTCGGGAGCGCTTTTCCTATTATAAGAGTTTGTTCCGGCTTGTCCTTTGCTAACAAAAAGGATTGGGCCACCTTGCTGCACTTTATTTAGTTTTGTTACTTGTTGCTCGTTACAATTTATCTTATCACAAAACTATCTGTTACCACTTATTTCAGTACTTGTAGAGAATACCTTGCTGAAAACCGCTTATCATTTCCTTCTGCTCCTCGTTGGGTTCGACACTCTTACTTATCGAAAGGACTACGATAGATCCCCTATACTTGTGGGTCATCAAGACTCTTTTCTGGCGCCGTTGCCGGGGAGTGTAGCGCCTTTGGTAGGTGGAATTTGGTAAGGAAAAATTTATATAGTGTGCTGAAATTTACTGTCACTTGTTACTATGGAAAGTAATTCTCTAAGGGGCTTGTTCGGGGTATCTTCACCCCGTCCAGTAGAGCAAAGAGTTGCTCCTCTACCTACTGAACCTATTGAAGATGAAACTCCTTTTGAATTTCCTTCGGGTATGATGGAAAAACTGGTAGCTGACCCTTTTACAGGAGATGGAACAAAGCATCCTGATGAGCACTTAATATATGTGGATGAAGTTTGTGGATTATTTAAGCTTGCAAGTATACCTGATGATGTTGGTAAGAAGAAGGTCTTCCCTTTATCTTTGAAGGGAGACGCATTGATATGGTATAGGCTATGTGATGATATGAGATCATGGGACTATAAAAGATTGAAGCTAGAATTTCATCGAAAGTATTACCCTATGCATCTTGTTCATCGTGATCGCAATTATATATATAATTTCTGGCCTCGCGAAGGAGAAAGCATCGCTCAAGCTTGGGGAGGCTTAAATCAATGTTATATTCATGCCCCAATCATGTGCTCTCAAGGGAAATGATTATTCAAAATCTATATGCTGGGCTTTCTGATAACAGTCGCACCATGCTCGATACTTCTTGTGCTGGCTCTTTTTTGATGAAGACTATTGAATTCAGATGTAATTTATTGGATAGAATTAAACGCAACTCTGAAGATTGGGACCTCAATGAAGGTAAGGAGTCAGGTATGACACCTAAGTTTGATTGTGTTAAATCTTTTATGGACACCGATATTTTCCATAAGTTTAGCACTAAATATGGACTTGACTCTGAGATAGTAGCTTCTTTCTGTGAATCTTTTGCTACTTATGTTGATCTCCCTAAGGAGAAGTGGTTTA
This sequence comes from Triticum monococcum, assembly GCA_034509565.1. Taxonomy (NCBI): domain Eukaryota; kingdom Viridiplantae; phylum Streptophyta; class Magnoliopsida; order Poales; family Poaceae; genus Triticum; species Triticum monococcum. Next base: position 495,409,293 of record CM067845.1, on the reverse strand, counting down.
AATATCATCCTCCCATAGAAATAAAAGTAGCTGCACCTATTAAAGTTGAAGAAAAGACTGTCACTTATAATGATCCTATTGTTCCTACTTCTTATGTTGAGAAACCACCTTTCCCTGTTAGAATAAAGGATCATGCTAAAGCTTCAACTGTTGTTCGTAAAAGCAATATTAGAACTTATACACCTCCTGAGCAAGTTAAAGTAGAACCTAATATTACTATTGTTAAAGATCTCTTGTCTGATAATATTGATGAGCATGTTATTCAGTTCGAAGGTGAAACTGCTAGAATTGCTAAACCTTGTGATAAAGATAAACATAGACCTGTGGTAGGTGTGCATGTTATTTCTGTTAAAATAGGAGATCATTGTTATCATGGCTTATGTGATATGGGTGCTAGTGCTAGTGTAATACCTATTGATTTATATGAAGAAATTAAGAATGAAATTGCACCTGTTGAGTTAGAAGATATTGATGTTACTATTAAACTTGCTAATAGAGATACTATTGCACCAATTGGAATTGTTAGAGATGTTGAAGTCTTATGTGGGAAGACTAAATATCCTACTGATTTTCTTGTTCTTGGTCCCCCACAAGATAGCTTTTGTCCCATTATATTTGGTAGACCCTTCTTAAATACTGTTAATGCTACCATAGATTGCACTAAGAATGTTGTTGCTGTTGGCTTGGATGATATGGTTCATGAGTTTAATTTCTCTAAATTTAGTAAACAACATCGTGAGGAAGAATTACCTAGTAAGGATGAAATTATTGGTCTTGCTTCTATTGTCGTACCTCCTAGTGATCCTTTAGAACATTATTTGCTATACCATGAAAATGATATGTTCATGAATGAAAGAAGGGAAATAGATGAAGTATTCTTTAAACAGGAACCTATTCTGCAACACAATTTGCCTGTTGAAATCTTAGGGGATCCTCCTGCACCCAAGGGTGATCCCGTGTTTGAGCTTAAACCTTTGCCTGATAATCTTAAATATGCTTATCTTGATGAAAAGAAGATATATCCTGTTATTATTAGTGCTAACCTTTCAGAGCATGAATAAGAAAGATTATTGAAAACTCTGAAGAAGCATCGTGCTGCTATTGGATATACTCTTGATGATCTTAAGGGCATTAGTCCCACTCTATGTCAACATAAAATAAATTTGGAAGCAGATGCCAAACCAATTCGTGATCCTCAACGACGTCTGAATCCTAAAATGAAAGAAGTGGTAAGAAAAGAAATACTAAAGCTTCTGGAGGCAGGTATAATCTATCCCGTTGCTGATAGTGAATGGGTAAGTCCTGTCCATTGTGTCCCTAAGAAGGGAGGTATTACTGTTGTTCCTAATGATAAAGATGAATTGATTCCACAAAGAATTATCATAGGTTATAGGATGGTAATTGATTTCCGCAAATTAAATAAAGCTACTAAGAAAGATCATTACCCCTTACCTTTTATTGATCAAATGCTAGAAAGATTATGCAAACATACATACTATTGCTTTCTAGATGGTTATTCTGGTTTCTCTCAAATACCTGTGTCGGCTAGAGATCAATCAAAGACTACTTTTACATGCCTTTTGGTACTTTTGCTTATAGACGTATGCCTTTTGGTTTATGTAATGCACCTGCTACCTTTCAAAGATGCATGATGGCTATATTCTCTGACTTTTGTGAAAAGATTTGTGAGGTTTTCATGGACAACTTTTCCGTCTATGGTTCCTCTTTTGATGATTGCTTGAGCAATCTTGATCGAGTTTTGCAGAGATGTGAAGAAACTAATCTTGTCTTGAATTGGGAAAAGTGCCACTTTATGGTTAATGAAGGCATTGTCTTGGGGCACAAAGTTTCTGAAAGAGGTATTGAAGTTGATAAAGCCAAGGTTGATGCTATTGAAAAGATGCCATGTCCCAAGGACATCAAAGGTATAGAAGTTTCCTTGGTCACGCTAGATTTACAGGAGGTTCATTAAGGACTTCTCAAAAATTTCTCGGCCTCTGACTAATTTATTGCAAAAAGATATACCATTTGTCTTTGATGATGATTGTGTAGAAGCATTTGAAATACTTAAGAAAGCACTAGTCACTGCACCTGTTGTTCAGCCACCTGATTGGAACCTACCCTTTGAAATTATGTGTGATGCTAGTGATTATGCTGTAGGTGATGTTCTAGGGCAAAGAGTTGATAAGAAATTAAATGTTATTCATTATGCTAGTAAGACTCTAGACAATGCTCAAAGGAATTATGCTACTACTGAAAAAAGAGCTTTTAGCAGTTGTATTTGCTTGTGATAAGTTCAGATCTTATGTTGTTGATTCTAAAGTAACTATTCAAACTGATCATGCTGCTATTAAATATCTTATGGAAAAGAAAGATGTTAAACCTAGACTTATTAGATGGGTTCTCTTGCTACAAGAATTTGATTTGCATATTGTTGATAGAAAGGGAGCTGAGAACCCCGTTGCAGACAACTTGTCTAGGTTAGAAAATATTCTTGATGACCCACTATCTATTAATGATAGCTTTCCTGATGAACAATTAAATGTTATAAGTACTTCTCGTAGTACTCCATGGTATGCTGATTATGCTAATTATATTGTTGCTAAATTTATACCACCTAGCTTCACATACCAACAAAAGAAAAAGTTCTTCTATGATTTGAGACATTACTTTTGGGATGACCCACATCTTTATAAAGAAAGAGTAGATGGTGTTATTAGACGTTGTGTACCTGAGCATGACAGGAACAAATCCTACGCAAGTGTCATTCCGAGTCTTATGGAGGACACCACGCTGGAGATAGAACTGCACATAAGGTATTGCAATCTGGTTTTTATTGGCCTACTCTCTTCAAGGATGCCCGTAAGTTTGTCTTGTCTTGTGATGAATGTCAAAGAATTGGTAATATTAGTAGACGTCAAGAAATGCCTATGAATTATTCCCTTGTTATTGAACCATTTGATGTTTGGGGCTTCGATTATATGGGACCTTTTCCTGCCTCTAATGGATACACACATATTCTAGTTGCCGTTGATTACGTTACTAAGTGGGTAGAAGCTATGATACATCTCCAACGTATCTATAATTTTTGATTGCTCCATGCTATATTATCTACTGTTTTGGACTATACTGGGCTTTATTTTCCACTTTTATATTATTTTTGGGACTAACCTATTAACCGGAGGCCCAGCCCAGAATTGCTATTTTTTGCCTCTTTCAGTGTTTCAGATAAGCGGAATATCAAACGGAGTCCAAACGGAATAAAATCTTCGGGAACGTGATTTTCTCACCGAACGTGATCTAGGTGATTTGGACCCTGCTCCAAGGAACAAAAGAGGCGGTCACGAGGGTGGGGGGCGCCCCCCCTAGGGCGCGCGCCCCTGCCTCGTGGGCCCCTCGTTGCTCCTCCGGCGTACTTCTTCCTCCTATATATACCCACGTACCCCCAAACTATCAGAATAGGAGCCAAAAACCTAATTCCACCGCCGCAACTTTCTGTATCCACGAGATCCCATCTCGGGGCCTGTTCCGGAGCTCCGCCGGAAGAGGGATGTCATCACGGAGGGCTTCTACATCATCATAGCCTCTCCGATGAAGTGTGAGTAGTTTACCTCAGACCTTTGGGTCCATAGTTAGTAGCTAGATGGCTTCTTCTCTCTCTTTGAATCTCAATACAAAGTTCTCCCCCTCTCTTGTGGAGATCTATTCGATGTAATCTCCTTTTTGCTGCGTGTTTGTTGAGACCGATGAATTGTGGGTTTATGATCAAGTCTATCTATGAATAATATTTGAATCTTCTCTGAATTCTTTTATGTATGATTGGTTCTCTTTGCAAGTCTCTTCGAATTATCCGTTTGGTTTGGCCAACTAGATTGGTAGTTCTTGCCATGTGAGAAGTGCTTAGCTTTGGGTTCGATCTTGCGGTGTCCTTACCCAGTGACAGAAGGGGCAGAAAGGCACGTATTGTATCGTTGCCAATGAGGATAACAAGATGGGGTTTATTTCATATTGCATGAATTTATCGCTCTACATCATGTCATCTTGCTTAAGGCGTTACTCTGTTTTTAACTTAATACTCTAGATGCATGCTGGATAGCGGTTGATGAGTGGAGTAATAGTAGTAGATGCAGAATCGTTTTGATCTACTTGTCACGGACGTGATGCCTATATACATGATCATGCCTAGATATTCTCGTAACTATGCTCAATTCTGTTAATTTCTCAATAGTAATTTGTCCACCCACCGTAGAATACTTATGCTCTTGAGAGAAGCCACTAGTGAAACCTATGGCCCCCGGGTCTATTCTCATCATATCAATCTCCATTACTTTAATCTTGCTTTGCTTTTTTACTTTGCCTTTACTTTTTACTTTGCATCTTTATACCAAAAATACCAAAAATATTATATCTATCAGATCTCACTCTCGTAAGTGACCGTGAAGGGCTTGACAACCCCTAATCGCGTTGGTTGCGAGTAGCTATCGCTTTGTGCATGTACGAGGGACTTGAGCATGGGCTCCTACTGGATTGATACCTTGGTTCTCAAAAACTGAGGGAAATACTTACGCTACTCTGCTGCATCATCCCTTCCTCTTCGAGGAAAACCAACGCAAGGTCAAGACGTAGGAAGAAGGATTTCTGGCGCCGTTGCCGGGGAGTCTACGCAAAAAGTCAACATACCAAGTACCCATCACAATCCCTATCTCCCGCATTACATTATTTGCCATTTGCCTCTCGTTTTCCTCTCCCTCCAATTCACCCTTGCCGTTTTATTTTCCCTCTCTCTCTATCCCCCCCTCTCTATTTGCCTCTTTTTACCCGTTTGCTTTTTGTTTGCCCGTGTGTTAGATTGCTTGTTTGTCGCGATGGCTCAAGATACTACTAAATTGTGTGACTTCACCAATACCAATAATAATGATTTCCTTAGCACTCCGATTGCTCCTCTTACCGATGCTGAATCTTGTGAACTTAATACTGCTTTGTTGAATCTTGTTATGAAAGATCAATTCGCCGGCCTTCCTAGTGAAGACACCGCTACTCATCTGAATAGCTTCGTTGATTTATGTGATATGCAAAAGAAAAAAGATGTCAATAATGATGTCGTTAAATTGAAGCTATTTCCTTTTTCGCTTAGAGATCGTGCTAAAGCTTGGTTTTCGTCTTTGCCTAAGAATAATATTGATTCGTGGAACAAGTGCAAAGATGCTTTTATCTCTAAGTATTTTCCTCCCGCTAAGATCATCTCTCTTAGAAATGATATTATGAACTTTAAACAACTTGATCATGAACATGTTGCACAAGCTTGGGAGAGAATGAAATTAATGATACGTAATTGCCCTACTCATGGTTTGAATTTATGGATGATCATACAAAATTTTTATGCCGGATTGAATTTTGCTTCCAGAAATCTTTTAGATTCGGCCGCGGGAGGCACTTTTATGGAAATCACTTTAGGAGATTCTACTAAACTCCTAGATAATATTATGGTTAATTATTCTCAATGGCATACTGAAAGATCTTCTAATAAAAAAGTGCATGCGATAGAAGAAATTAATGTGTTGAGTGGAAAGATGGATGAACTTATGAAATTATTTGCTACTAAGAGTGTTTCTTCTGATCCTAATGATATGCCTTTGTATACTTTGATTGAGAATAACAATGAATATATGGATGTGAATGTTGTTGGTAGGAATAATTTTGGTAACAACGCTTATAGAGGGAATTTTAATCCTAGGCCATATCCTAGTAATCCTTCTAATAATTATGGGAATTCCTACAACAACTCTTATGGAAATTATAATAAGATGCCCTCTGAATTTGAGACTAGTGTTAAAGAGTTTATGAATTCACAAAAGAATTTTAATGCTTTGCTTGAGGAGAAATTGCTTAAAGTTGATGATTTGGCTAGAAACGTTGATAGAATTTATCTTGAGGTTGATTCTTTAAAGCTTAGATCTATTCCTCCTAAGCATGATATCAATGAGTCTCTCAAAGCCATGAGAATTTCCATTGATGAGTGCAAGGAAAGAACCGCTAGGCGGCGTGCTTCCAAAGATGCCTTTATTAAAGCGTGTTCTTCCAATACCTATGAAAATCAAGATGAAGATCTAAAAGTTATTGATGTGTCTCCTACTAAATCTTTGTTTTGCAATATGAATCTTGATGAAACTGAATATGATCTTCCTTTACCTGGAAGGCGTTCTAAAAATTCGGAGTATTTAGATCTTAATGATGAAATTGATGAAAGTGGGATTGAAAGAAATAAAAACCTAGATGTTGCTAAACCCACTATATTGGATTTCAAGGAATTTAATTATGAAAGTTTCTCTTTAATTGATTGTATTTCCTTGTTCCAATCCGTGCTAAATTCTCCACATGCTTATAGTCAAAATAAAGCCTTCACCGAACATATTGTTGATGCCTTGATGCAATCTTATGAAGAAAAACTTGAGTTGAAAGTTTCTATCCCTAGAAAACTCTATGATGAGTGTGAACCAACTATTAAAATTAAAATTAAATATCATGAGTTTTATGCTTTGTGTGATTTGGGTGCTAGTGTCTCTACTATTCCCAAGACTTTGTGTGATTTACTAGATTTCCGTAATTTTGATGATTGCTCTCTAAACTTGCATCATGCGGATTCCACTATTAAGAAACCTATGGGAAGGATTAATGATATTCTTATTGTTGCAAATAGGAATTATGTTCCCATATATTTCATTGTTCTTGATATAGATTGCAATCCTTCTTGCCCTATTATTCTTGGTAGACCTTTCCTTAATTAGAACGGTTGGTGCGATTATTGATATGAAGGAAGGGAATATTAGATTTCAATTTCCATTAAAAAAGGGCATGGAACACTTTCCTAGAAATAAAATAAAATTACCATATGAAACTATCATGAGAGCCACTTATGGATTTCCTACCAAAGATGGCAATACCTAGATCTATCCTCGCTTTTATGCCTAGCTAGGGGCGATAAACGATAGCGCTTGTTGGGAGGCAACCCAATTTTATTTTTATTCCTTGCTTTTTGATCCTGCTTAGTAATAAATAAATTATTTAGCCTCTGTTTTGTTTGTGTTTTTTTGTGTTTAATTAGTGTTTGTGCCAAGTAGAACCGTTGGGAAGACTTGGGGAAAGTCTTGTTGAACTTGCTGTAAAAAACAGAAACTTTAGCGCTCACGAGAACTGCTTTCATTTTTATTTGAAGAGTGATATTTAGTTAATTATTTTTGCAGATGATTAATAGATAAATTCCTCACGTCCAGAAATTTATTTTATAATTTTTGGGGTTCAAGATCTCGCGCTAGCTACAGATTACTATAGACTGTTCTGTTTTTGACAGATTCTGTTTTTTCGTGTGTTGTTTGCTTATTTTGATGAATCTGTGGCTAGTAAATTAGTTTATAATCCATAGAGAAGTTGGAATAAAGTAGGTTTAACACCAATATAAATAAAAAATGAGTTCATTACAGTACCTTGAAGTGGTCTTTTGTCTTCTTTCGCTAACGGAGCTCACGAGTTTTCTATTTTGAGTTTTGTGTTGTGAAGTTTTCAAGTTTTGGGTAAATTCTTTTGATGGATCATGGAACAAGTATTGGCAAGAGCCTAAGCTTGGGGATGCCCATGGCACCCCCAAGATAATCCAAGGACCCCAAGAAGTCAAAGCTTGGGGATGCCCCGGAAGGCATCCCCTCTTTCGTCCACTTCCATCGGTAATTTACTTGGAGCTATATTTTTATTCACCAACATGATATGTGTTTTGCTTGGAGCGTCTTGTATTATTTGTGTCTTTGTGTCTTAGTATGCCACAATAATCCTTGCTGTACACACCTTTTTGAGAGAGCCATACATGAATTAAAATTTGATAGAATACTCTATGTTCTTCACTTATATCTTTTGAGCTAGATAATTTTGCTCTATGTGCTTCACTTATATCTTTTGAGCGTTATAATTTTGCTCTATGTGCTTCACTTAGATCTTTTAGATCACGGTGGTGGATTTGTTTTAAAGAAACTATTGATCTCTCATGCTTCACTTAAACTATTTTGAGAGTCTCTTAATAGCATGGTAATTTGCTTAATAATAATATGCTTGGTATTCAAGATTTGTGAAACTTTCTTTTGAGTGTGTTGAATACTAAGAAAAGATTGAAGCATGATAATTGTTTTGAGATATGGAGGTGATAATATTAAAGTCATGCTAGTTGAGTAGTTGTGAATTTAAAGAATACTTGTGTTAAAGTTTGTGATTCCCGTAGCATGCACGTATGGTGAACCGTTATGTGATGAAGTCGGAGCATGATTTATTTATTGATTGTCTTCCTTATGAGTGGCGGTCGGGGACGAGCGATGGTCTTTTCCTACCAATCTATCCCCCTAGGAGCATGCGCGTAATACTTTGCTTTGATAACTTCTAGATTTTTGCAATAAGTATATGAGTTCTTTATGACAAATGTTGAGTCCATGGATTATACGCACTCTCACCCTTCCACCTTTGCTAGCCTCCCTAATACCGCACACCTTTCGCCGGTATCATACACCTACCATATATCTTCCTCAAAACAGCCACCATACCTACCTATTGTGGCATTTCCATAGCCATTCCAAGATATATTGCCATGCAACTTTCCACCGTTCCGTTCATGACACATTCATCATTGTCATATTGCATATCCCGGTACACCGCCGGATGCATTCACATAGAGTCATATTTTGTTCTAAGTATCGAGTTGTAATTGTTGAGTTATAAGAAGAATAAAAGTGTGATGATCATCATTATTAGAGCATTGTCCCAGTGAGGAAAGAATGATGGAGACTATGATTCCCCCATAAGTCGGGATGAGACTCCGGACGAAAAATAAAATAATAATAATAAAAAGAGGCCAAAGAAGCCCAAAGAAAAAGAGGCCATAAAAAATAAAAGGCCCAAATAAAAAAATATGAGAGAAAAAGAGAGAATGGACAATGTTACTATCCTTTTACCACACTTGTGCTTCAAAGTAGCACCATGATCTTCATAGTAGAGAGTCTCTTATGTTATCACTTTCATATACTAGTGGGAATTTTACATTATAGAACTTGGCTTGTATATTCCAATGATGGGCTTCCTCAAAATTGCCCTAGGTCTTCATGAGCAAGCAAGTTGGATGCACACCCACTTAGTTTCTTTTTGAGCTTTCATATACTTATAGCTCTAGTGCATCCTTTGCATGGCAATCCCTACTCACTCACATTGATATCTATTGATGGGCATCTCCATAGCCCGTTGATACGCCTAGTTGATGTGTGACCATCTTCTCCTTTTTGTCTTCTCCACAACCACCATTCAATTCCACCTATAGTGCTATATCCATGGCTCACGCTCATGTATTGCGTGAAGATTGAAAAAGTTTTGAAAAAGTTAGAATATGAAACAATTGCTTGGCTTGTCATCGGGGTTGTGCATGATTTAAATACTTTGTGTGGTGAAGATGGAGCATAGCCAGACTATATGATTTTGTAGAGATAACTTTCTTTGGCCTTGTTATTTTGAGAAGACATAATTCCTTTGTTAGTATGCTTGAAGTATTATTATTTTTATGTCAATATAAACTTTTGTCTTGAATCTTTCTAATCTGAATATTCATACCACAATTAAGAATATTTACATTGAAATTATGCCAAGTAGCACTCCGCATCAAAAATTCTCTTTTTATCATTTACCTACTCGAGGACGAGCAGGAATTAAGCTTGGGGATGCCTGATACGTCTCCAACGTATCTATAATTTTTGATTGCTCCATGCTATATAATCTACTGTTTTGGACTATATTGGGCTTTATTTTCCACTTTTATATTATTTTTGGGACTAACCTATTAACTGGAGGCCCAACCCAGAATTATTGTTTTTTTTGCCTATTTCAGTGTTTCAGATAAATGGAATATTAAACGGAGTCCAAACGGAATAAAATCTTCGGGAACGTGATTTTCTCACCGAACATGATCCCTATGGCCCCCGGGTCTATTCTCATCATATCAATCTCCATTACTTTAATCTTGCTTTGCTTTTTTATTTTGCCTTTACTTTTTTACTTTGCATCTTTATACCAAAAATACCAAAAATATTATATCTATCAGATCTCACTCTCGTAAGTGACCGTGAAGGGCTTGACATCCCCTAATCGCGTTGGTTGCGAGTAGCTATCGCTTTGTGCAGGTACGAGGGACTTGAGCGTGGGCTCCTACTGGATTGATACCTTGGTTCTCAAAAACCGAGGGAAATACTTACGCTACTCTGCTGCATCATCCCTTCCTCTTCGGGGAAAACCAACGCAAGCTCAAGACGTAGCAAGCTATTCTAACTAGTAGTGCTGATCATAACACTTCTATAAAATGCTTAAAGAAGTTATTTTTCCAAGGTTTGGAGTCCTAGATATTTAATGACTGATGGTGGTTCACACTTTATTCATGGTGCTTTCCGTAAAATGCTTGCTAAATATGATGTTAATCATAGAATTGCATCTCCTTATCACCCATAGTCTAGTGGTCAAGTAGAGTTGAGCAATAGAGAGCTCAAATTAATTTTGCAAAAGACTGTTAATAGGTCTAGAAAGAATTGGTCCAAGAAATTTGATGATGCATTATGGGCTTATAGAACTGCGTACAAAAATCCTATGGGTATGTCTCCGTATAAAATGGTTTATGGAAAAGCATGTCACTTACCGCTCGAACTAGAACATAAGGCATATTGGGCTATTAAGGAGCTAAACTATGGTTTTAAACTTGCCAGTGAGAAGAGTTATTTGATATTAGCTCACTTGATGAATGGAGAACCCAAGCTTATGAAAATGCCAAGTTGTTTAAAGAAAAAGTTAAAAGATGGCATGACAAAAGGATACAAAAGCGTGAGTTTAATGTAGGTGATTATGTATTGCTATACAACTCTCGTTTAAGATTTTTTGCAGGAAAACTTCTCTCTAAATGGGAAGGCCCCTATGTTATCGAGGAGGTCTATCGTTCCGGTGCCATAAAGATCAACAACTTCGAAGGCAGAAATCCGAAGGTGGTAAACGGTCAAAGAATCAAACATTATATCTCAGGTAATCCCATAAATGTTGAAACCAATATTATTGAAACCGTAACCCCGGAGAAATACATAAGAGACACTTTCCGGAACGTTTCAGACTCCGAAAAGGAATAGGTATGTGGTACGGTAAGTAAACTGACTCCAAAACAATTTTAAGGCAATATTTCTCCGTTTTGGAATATTTAGAAAAATAGAAAATTAAGTAGCAGTTCGGGAAGGACACGAGGGCTCCACGAGGGTGGTGGGCGCGCCCCCCTACCTCGTGAGCACCTCATGTGCCCTCCGGACTCCGTTTTCTTGCACGATACGTATTTTGGTCAGTAAAAAAACATTATATAACCTCCCGAAGGTTTTAACTCCCGTATCACGCAAATTTCCCCTGTTTTTGTTTTCAAGCTGTTGCTGCTGCAGATTAGAGCAAGATGTCTTCTCAAGAGTCAATCGGGGAGAGCAGGGTATCTAATTCGGCACTGGAACCAAGGGCAAACAGCGACACTGACCACTTTGGGCCAACAACGAAGGAGGAGATGGAGGCTGACTTGATGAGAGTAGATGCTATGGAGGATCAAGAAGTCACCTCTCGCCTCCGAGCTGGGTTCACGATGGGGGAACTACATAGCTCAGCTATTCCAAACTCGGTTATCCCTTCTAATGTTAGATTTCTTACCTATGAAAATATGAAGAGGAGTGTCACTTGTTCTCCCGCAGCTATGCAACACCCTTGGGTGCAAGGAGCTTTAGCTGTCACAGGAAAGCTTCGTAAGGAAATAATGGACCTCAAACATCAAGTCAATAAGCTCGAGGAGGAGAACCGCATTCTGAGGGGAATCATCATCAAGAATATTACACCGACAACAAAGAAGGAGACATAATCACATGGGTATGGGCACTCCCCTTGGCAACTGCCAAGCTTGGGGGAGGTGCCCCGGTATAGTATCACAATCACAACTCCTATCTTTACCATTTTTCTTAGTTCGATCCTATTAGTAGTATCTTGATCTAGTAGAATAAAGTTTATGGCATGATCTAGTTTTGAGTTTTGCTTTATGATCTCTCTATGTAATCGAGTCCGTGAGCTATATATAATAAAGATTAGTGTTGAGTCAAGGGCTTGATTATTTTGCCATGATCTTGGGTGAATAAAAGAAAAGAAGAAAAGAATAAAAAGAAACAAAAAGTTCATATTGATCTTATTGAGAGTAATGACTTCACATAGAAAGAGTGTGATGATTAAAAGTTGTTGGGAGTTGGCAGACATAGTTTTGGTCATTGTTGCAATTAATAGGAAGTAATAAGGAAAGATAGGTTTTCACATATAGATATATTATCATTGCCATCTTTTATGATTGGGAGCACTCATTAAAATATGACATGCTAAAGAGTTGATGTTGGACAAGGAAGAGTTATGTATTTCTTATATCTGAGATAAAGTATGTTGCCATGGATACTCTAACTTGTTGAGCTTGCCTTTCCCCCTCATGCTAGCCAAATTCTCAGCACCAAGTAGAAATACTACTTGTGCTTCCAAATACCCTTAAACCAGTTTTGCCATGAGAGTCCACCATATCTACCTATGGATTGAGTAAGATCCTTCAAGTAAGTTGTCATCGGTGCAAAGCAATAAAAATTGCTCTAAATATGTATGATTGATTGGTGTGGGAGAAATAAGCTTTATACGATCGTGTGATGTGGAAGTAATAAAAGCGACGGACTGCATAATAAAGGTTCATATAACAAGGGGCAATATAAAGTGAAGTTCTTTCGCATTGAGATTTTATATATCCAACCATAAAAGCGCATGGCAACCTCTGCTTCCCTCTGCGAAGGGCCTATCCTTTATTATTATCTTCTACCTTATGCAAGAGTCATGGTGATCTTCACCTTTTCTTTTTCATTTTTTGGCAAGCTCAGCATGTTGGAAAGAACATGATATATATATATATATATATATATATATATATATATATATATATATATATATATATATATATATATATATATATCTAATTGGATGTAGGGGAGCATGAACCATTATTGTTGACATTACCCTTGAGGTAAAAGGTTGTGGGGAAAAACTATAAGCCCCTATCTTTCTCTGTGTCTGATTAAAACTCCGTAACCACAAGTATCGCATGAGTGTTAGCAATTATGGAGGACTAAATGATAGTTGAGTATGTGGACTTGCTTTTTAGCTCTGACATAGACTCTTTCCGATATTATGATAAATTGCAATTGCATCAATGACTGAGATTATAGTTTGTCAGAGCCCAATAAGGTTTATGATTTATACTTTTGCATTGTGAATAGATCATCCCTTGAACATAAGTAATCATATGACAAAATCAATATATGTTGCTGTTATGAGAATAATCATGATGCCTTCATGTCCGTATTTTTTTATCAACATCTCTACCTCTAAACATCAGGACATATTTATTGTTATCGGCTTTTCGCTTGGGGACAAGCAAGGTCTAAGCTTGGGGGAGTTGATATGTCCATTCTGCATCATGCTTTTATATCGATATTTATTGCATTATGGGCTGTTATTACACTTTATGTCACAATACTTATGGCTATTCTCTCTTATTTTACAAGGTTTACATAAGGAGGGAGAATGCCGGCAGCTGGAATTCTAGGCTGGAAAAGGAGCAAATATTAGAGACCTATTCTACGCAACTCCAAAAGTCCTGAAACTCCACGGAACGTCTTAAAATAAATAAAGAAAAATCCTCGCCAAAGATGAAGGCCAGGGGCCCACACCCTGCTCACGAGGGTGGGGGGCGCCCCCCTAGGGTGCGCCCCCTACCGCATGGCCCCCCTGGTGGCTCTCCGATGCCCATCTTCTCCTACATGAGGTCTTTCGATGAGAAAAAATAAGAAGGATCTTTTCGGGATGAGACTCCGCCGCCACGAGGCAGAACCTTGGCGGAACCAATCTAGAGCTCCGGCAGAGCTGTTCTGCCGGGGAAACTTCCCTCCCGGAGGGGGAAATCATCACCATCGTCATCACCAACGCTCCTCTCATCGGGAGAGGGCAATCTCCATCAACATCTTCACCAGCACCATCTCATCTCCAAACCCTAGTTCATCTCTTGTATCCAATTCTTGTCTCAAAGTCCGGGATTGGTGCTAGTAGGTTGCTAGTAGTGTTGATTACTCCTTGTAGTTGATGCTAGTTGGTTTATTTGGTGGAAGATCATATGTTCAGATCCTATATGCATATTATTACCCCTCTGATTATGAACATGAATATGCTTTGTGAGTAATTACGTTTGTTCCTGAGGACAAGGGAGAAGTCTCGCTATTAGTAGTCATGTGAATTGGTATTCGTTTGATATTTTGATAAGCTGTATGTTGTCTAGCCTCTAGTGGTGTTATGTAAACGTCGACTACATAACACTTCACCCTTATTTGGGCCTAGAGGAAGGCATTGGGAAGTAATAAGTAGATGATGGGTTGCTAGAGTGACAGAAGCTTAAACCCTAGTTTATGCGTTGCTTCCTAAGGGGCTGATTTGGATCCATATGTTTCATGCTATGGTTAGGTTTACCTTAATACTTTTGTTGTAGTTGCGGATGCTTGCAATAGAGGTTAATCATGATGCTTGTTCAAGTAAGAACATCACCCAAGCACCAGTCCACCCACATATCAAATTATCAAAGTATCGAACGCGAATCATATGAACGTGATGAAAACTAGCTTGACGATATTCCCATGTGTCCTCGGGAGGGCTTTTCCTATTATAAGAGTTTTTTCCAGCTTGTCCTTTGCTACAAAAAGGATTGGGCCACCTTGCTGCACTTTATTTACTTTTGTTACTTGTTGCTCGTTACAATTTATCTTATCACAAAACTATCTGTAACCACTTATTTCAGTACTTGCAGAGAATACCTTGCTGAAAACCGCTTATCATTTCCTTCCGCTCCTCGTTGGGTTTGACACTCTTACTTATCGAAAGGACTATGATAGATCCCCTATAGTTATGGGTCATCAGCAACCCAATTTTATTTTTATTCCTTGCTTTTAGCTCCTTCTTAGTAATAAATAAATTATTTAGCCTCTGTTTTGGTTGTGTTTTTGTGTTTAATTAGTGTTTGTGCCAAGTAGAACCGTTGGGAAGACTTGGGAAAATCTTGTTGAACTTGCTGTAAAAAACAGAAACTTTAGCGCTCACGAGAACCGCTGTCATTTTTATTTGGAGAGTTCTATTTAGTTAATTCTTTTTGAAGATGATTAAAACATAAATTCCTCACGTCCAGCAATTTATTTTAGAATTTTTGGGGCTCCAGATCTTGCCCTAGCTACAGATTACTACAGACTGTTCTGTTTTTGACAAATTCTGTTTTTCGTGTGTTGTTTGCTTATTTTGATGAATCTATGGTTAGTAAAATAGTTTATAATCCATAGAGAATTTGGAATACAGTAGGTTAAACACCAATATAAATAAATAATGAGTTCATTACAGTACCTTGAAGTGGTCTTTTGTTTTCTTTCGCTAACCGAGCTCACGAGTTTTCTACTTTAAGTTTTGTGTTGTGAAGTTTTCAAGTTTTGGGTGAATTCATTTGATGGATGATGGAACAATGAGTGGCAAGAGCCCAAGCTTGGGGATGCCCATGGCACCCCCAAGATAATCCAAGGACACCAAGAAGTCAAATCTTGGGAATGCCCCGGAAGGCATTCCCTCTTTCGTCCACTTCCATCGGTAATTTACGTGGAGCTATATTTTTATTCACCAACATGATATGTGTTTTGCTTGGAGCGTCTTGTATTACTTGTGTCTTTGTGTCTTAGTATGCCACAATCATCCTTGCTGTACACTCCTTTTTAGAGAGCCATACATGAATTAAAATTTGATAGAATACTCTATGTGCTTCACTTATATCTTTTTGAGCTAAGTAGTTTTGCTCTATGTGCTTCACTTATATCTTTTGAGCTATGTAGTTTTGCTCTATGTGCTTCACTTATATCTTTTGAGCATTATAATTTTTCTCTATGTGCTTCACTTAGATCTTTTAGAGCATGGTGGTGGATTTGTTTTAAAGAAACTATTGATCTCTCATGCTTCACTTAAACTATTTTGAGAGTCTCTTAATAGCATGGTAATTTGCTTAATAATAATATGCTTGGTATTCAAGATTTGTGAAACTTTCTTTTGAGTGTGTTGAATACTAAGAAAAGATTGAAGCATGATAATTGTTTTGAGATATGGAGGTGATAATATTAAAGTCATGCTAGTTGAGTAGTTGTGAATTTAAAGAATACTTGTGTTAAAGTTTGTGATTCCCGTAGCATGCACGTATGGTGAACCGTTATGTGATGAAGTCGGAGCATGATTTATTTATTGATTGTCTTCCTTATGAGTGGCGGTCGGGGATGAGCGATGGTCTTTTCCTACCAATCTATCCCCCTAGGAGCATGCGCGTAATACTTTGCTTTGATAACTTCTAGATTTTTGCAATGAGTATATGAGTTCTTTATGACAAATGTTGAGTCCATGGATTATACGCACTCTCACCCTTCCACCTTTGCTAGCCTCCCTAATACCGCGCACCTTTCGCGGGTATCATACACCTACCATATACCTTCCTCAAAACAGCCACCATACCTACCTATTATGGCATTTCCATAGCCATTCCGAGATATATTGCCATGCAACTTTCCACCGTTCCGTTCATGACACATTCATCATTGTCATATTGCATATCCCGGTACACCGCCGGATGCATTCACATAGAGTCATATTTTGTTCTAAGTATCGAGTTGTAATTGTTGAGTTATAAGAAAAATAAAAGTGTGATGATCATCATTATTAGAGCATTGTCCCAGTGAGGAAAGAATGATGGAGACTATGATTCCCCCATAAGTCGGGATGAGACTCCGGACGAAAAATAAAATAATAATAATAAAAAGAGACCAAAGAAGCCCAAATAAAAAGAGGCCATAAAAAAGGCCCAAATAAAAAAATATGAGAGAAAAAGAGAGAATGGACAATGTTACTATCCTTTTACCACACTTTTGCTTCAAAGTAGCACCATGATCTTCATAGTAGAGAGTCTCTTATGTTATCACTTTCATATACTAGTGGGAATTTTACATTATAGAACTTGGCTTGTATATTCCAATGATGGGCTTCCTCAAAATTGCCCTAGGTCTTCATGAGCAAGCAAGTTGGATGCACACCCACTTAGTTTCTTTTTGAGCTTTCATATACTTATAGCTCTAGCGCATCCGTTGCATGGCAATCCCTACTCACTCACATTGATATCTATTGATGGGCATCTCCATAGCCCGTTGATACGCCTAGTTGATGTGAGACTATCTTCTCCTTTTTGTCTTCTCCACAACCACCATTCTATTCCACCTATAGTGCTATATCCATGGCTCACGCTCATGTATTGCGTGAAGATTGAAAAAGTTTTGAAAAAGTTAGAGTATGAAACAATTGCTTGGCTTGTCATCGGGGTTGTGCATGATTTAAATACTTTGTGTGGTGAAGATAGAGCATATACAGACTATATGATTTTGTAGGGATAACTTTCTTTAGCCATGTTATTTTGAGAAGACATAATTGCTTTGTTAGTATGCTTGAAGTATTATTATTTTTATGTCAATATAAACTTTTGTCTTGAATCTTTTGAATCTGAATATTCATATCACAATTAAGAAGATTTGCATTGAAATTATGCCAAGTAGCACTCCGCATCAAAAATTCTCTTTTTATCATTTACCTACTCGAGGACGAGAAGGAATTAAGCTTGGGGACGCGCCCATCCACATGCACCTGTCACCGAAACTCCACTGCGCCATACCGTCGAGACCCGTCGTCGATGATGCATTAGAAACCACGCCGCTCCACCAACTGTGCACTCGAGTCAGGACCATCTCCACAATGATGCCTCCAGCAAGGAGCGCGGCGCGAGACGTCGCCATCGTCCGGTCCGGTAACAGATCGAGGGTTTTCCTTGGAGCGGGCTGAAAGGAGCGACGTGACATGCTATGACGATGTCTTCAATAAGATAACGACACTCACACGTCATAGATATGCATATAGATTTCAGCCATTTAGAAGCGCCTGGCATTCCATGAAAACCTGGATGTGGGTCAGAGTGCTCGTGTTGGCGTGCAATGCACACCTCGTCTCCTTTCACTCTGGCACACAATTATTCTTAAAATTTTGCTTCAGTAAGTTTGGCCGAACTGCATTTTTTGGGGTCAATGGATCTCTTTATTCTAGCAAACCATTTTTGCGGGGATCTAACAAACCAATTTGATGATATGTACACACAAGTTTACAAACTCACTTCTACTACTATAGTTCTACATGGTTCGTGCTGAATGTGCAATAGTTTCACTTCGAACTGAATTAGGAGAAAAATAAAGAATATTACAATGTGGTGCATATGTGATTTCAATAGAGTAAAAAAATTAGACTCGATGAATCTCATGCACCTAGTCTTTTTATTGTTGTTATTATTCTAAAATTATGAGCAGAGATTCTGCCAAGCCCATAGCTCACATCGTCCTCCCAGGGGTGGCTCGGGACAGATACAGTCGCCGCCAGCGCTGCCCCACCACCTTCTCTCCTCTCCTTCTTCGGTCTAGTAGGAGGACATTGGCGGACATAGCCTATCCGTCCAACGATGGCGATGATGCCTCCTTGCGTGACGATCTCTCGCGCGGGAGCCCTCCAGAACCGCAATGCGGCAGATGGTGTTCGATCACTAGGGTTGCCCCCCTCCCCCCAGATTTCATAGGAGGTAGTCGTGTTGCTGTGCTGCATGGGTACATAGTCATGCAAGATGATGGGACTTCACCATGTTTTTCCCCCGAAGCTGAAGGCCCGGACCAGCAGGAGAGCAATGGCCGCCACTCGATGCCAAAGAGGAGGGACGGCTGAACCACCGCAGCCGCACCCATGAGGGGCCACCAGGGAGGCCCTCCCGCGCCGAGCGCCGTTGTCCAACCTCAAAGGCCCAACTGGACGGGGCCGACCACCTGCACCGCTGCCGCCACCACCAGAGATCCATAACTACAGAGGCCGACTGCGACCTAGTCGCACGCGACCCACAACGCTAGAAGTGGCTCCGAGGCGCTGCCGCGAAGCAGCCGTCGTCACCAGCCGGCCTGCACCACCACCATGCCGCCCATCGCCCGACGCCATGCCACCACTGTCGCCCCCACCAAAGATCCACGGCGAGGGAGGCTGACTGCGACCATAGTCGCACGCGACCTAGTCGCACGCGACCCACAACGCCAGAAGCAGCTCCGAGGCGCTGCTGCGAAGCAGCTGTTGTCACCAGCCGGCCTACACCACCGCCATGCCGCCCATCGCTCGATGCCACGCCATCGGCGCCGGCCCACTCCGAAGCGCCGCCGTGCCCGGCATTGAGCGCCGCATCCAAGCACATGAGATCTGGCCCGCGCAGCACCCCTCGCGTGAGGAGACAAGAGGGCCCGCCGCCGCCAGCGATGTTCGGGCTTGGCGCAGCACTAGCGTTCCGTCTCCAGCCGGACGTAGTCCTCGCGCGCCCACTTGATGGCAGCCTTGTCGGCGATGGCCATGTCATCGTGCTCGCTCTTCACGGCAAAGAGCCCCG
This sequence comes from Triticum monococcum, assembly GCA_034509565.1. Taxonomy (NCBI): domain Eukaryota; kingdom Viridiplantae; phylum Streptophyta; class Magnoliopsida; order Poales; family Poaceae; genus Triticum; species Triticum monococcum. Next base: position 495,389,624 of record CM067845.1, on the reverse strand, counting down.
GCTCTGTCTAGGGGGGGGGGTGGTGAGGGAGTCCTGGATTAGGGGGTGTCCGGATAGCCGGACTATACCTTCGGCCGGACTCCTGGACTATGAAGATACGATATTGAAGACTTCGCCCGTGTCCGGAAGGGACTTTCCTTGGCGTGGAAGGCAAGCTTGGCGATACGGATATGTAGATCTCCTACCATTGTAACCGACTCTGTGTAACCCTAGCCCTCTCCGGTGTCTATATAAACCGGAGGGTTTTAGTCCGTAGCAACAACAATCATACCATAGGCTAGCTTCTAGGGTTTAGCCTCCTTGATCTCGTGGTAGATCTACTCTTGTACTACCCATATCATCAATATTAATCAAGCAGGACGTAGGGTTTTACCTCCATCGAGAGGGCCCGAACCTGGGTAAAAACATCGTGTCCCTTGTCTCCTGTTACCATCCGCCTAGACGCACAGTTCGGGACCCCCTACCCAAGATCCGCCGGTTTTGACACCAACACTGGTGCTTTCATTGGGAGTTCCTCTATGCCGTCGCCATCAGGAAGGATGCCTTATCCCATCTTTAAAGACGGCACCGTTGCTAAAGGAGCTTTGGCTGTCGGCCAAACTCTCCGGCTAGGTGGTTTCCTTATGACCGCCTGTTCGGCTGCTGCGCCGACGATGACCTCTCTGGTCATCGAAAGCAATCTTCACGTCAGCTCAGAATTCATTGAGCAGCTAGATCCAATGGAGCTCTCTTCCCTAAACGAGCTCTTGGATCGCATCGTCGCCCTGGGAGTCGCTACGGATTACGACCAGATTGGGCCTGAACCCGATCTGAGAGAGATTAACTCTCCCCAGGTCACCCATCACGTTGCCGTGGTAGAGGGACGGTGCGGCGACCCTTCATCTATCTTAAGGACTAGCTATGTCCGGATTCCCGATCCCTCCAAGCCGGATACCCGTGGAGGGGAGGACATCACTCAAGACCTGAACTTAAAGTCAGGCGACGGGCTAGATTCATTGGACAACATCCAAGAATCCAAACTTCCGAGTTCGGAAACTCCTCGGCCCGTGGGTCTCAGATTGGGTGAGGTTTCAGATTTGATTCCACCCACCTACCCGTACATAAGCGATCTATCCCAAATTGGGCAAGAGCCCAAAGAAACAGTACATCATTACTGGGCCAGATTCCTCCTGGTTATGAACAGGATAAAGGACTGCTGCGAGGAAGATGCAATTTTATTCTTCTGCAATAATTGCACGGACAAGGGAATCCTCAACGCCATAAGTCGCCGTGATATTACACGCTTCGCTGACTTGGCGTCCATAGTACGAAAGTACTGTGCAATGGAAAGCGCCTGGAAAACTGAAATAAAATTTTGGGACAATCTGGCCCTGAATACAAACCCAGTCCGAAATAAAAGGGTGCATCATCGCCAGACACCCGGGTTCAATACCAAAAAGCAAAAGCCCTCTACAGGGCACGGAACCGTACTGGAAGGATGGCTTAATGGACCCTGTAAAATTCACAGTGCAGAGGGAGCCACACCAACTCACAGCCTTAGAGCATGTTGGATACTCCGGCAGGTGGCAAAAATTGGCGACGATCTTCTAATTCCAGAAGTCACAGAAAGCCAACCCAGAGACACCAGTACAGTATTAACAGTCTTCGAGACTTTCGCATCAAATAATATGCGAAAAAGAACACTCCACAGCCTTGCCGAAGTCTACCAAGTAGCAACAATAAACCCATGGAGTGACATGGCTATTACTTTTAACGCCAGTGATAAACCTAAATTCCGAACATCCCGAGCACCAGCCGCATTGGTCCTCAGTCCAATAGTGGATGGCTTTCATCTTACCAAGGTACTCATGGATGGCGGCAGCGGATTGAACCTCATTTATGAGGAAACCCTTCAAAAAATGGAAATAGACTGGAACCGCATTGAGCGAAGCAGCACAACCTTTAGAGGAATAATCCCCGGTCGGGAAGCGTGCTGTACAAGAAAAATCACACTAGATGTGGTGTTCGGGACGCCGGATAATTACAGGTCCGAAGAGGTCACGTTCCAAGTGGCCCCGTTCAGTAGCGGATACCACGCTCTGCTAGGGCAGGAAGCGTTTACAATCTTCCAAGCAATACCCCATTACGGGTACATGAAGCTCAAGATGTCCGGGCCTAAAAGAATCATCACTCTCGCTAGTGATCCGGACATAGCACTCCGCACCGAGAACAAGACAGCCGCACTGGCCCTCGAGGCGCTATCCGAAGCCCTAGCGGCTGAGGAACTGACTGCGCTGCGCTCCACGGTGAATAGGGATGATGTGATACTCGACAAAAGATCCAAGTCCACCTCTTTTGAACCGGCGGACGAAATAGTCAAATTCCAGGTCCATCCAACGGACCCCAATAAAACAGCTTCCATCGGGGCACAGTTAAACCCTGATGTAGACGCCGCACTGCGAGAGTTCCTACGAGAGAACTGGGACATTTTCTCCTGGCACCCTTCAGACATTCCAGGAATCCCACACAGGCTGGCCGAACACAGCTTAAATATCCTAAAAGGATTCAAGCCAGTCAAACAGGCTCTTCAGCGTTTTTCCGAACCTAAGAGACAGGCCATGGGAGAGGAACTAGCCAAGCTATTGGAGGCCGGATTCATCAAAGATATAAAACACCTGGACTGGCTAGCAAACTTGGTGATGGTACCAAAGAAGGACAAATCCTGGCGCCTGTGCGTTGATTTTAAAGACCTTAACAAGGCTTGCCCAAAGGATCCCTTCCCTCTCCTCCGCATCGATCAAATTATCGACGCTACCGCAGGACATGATTCGTTGTGTTTCCTCGACGCATACTCTGGCTACCATCAAATAAAGATGGCAGAGTCAGACCAAGCCGCAACGGCATTCATCACACGATACGGCCCATTCTGCTTCAACACAATGCCCTTCGGGCTCAAAAACGCCGGCGCAACATATCAGCGCATGATTCAGACATGTCTGGCAAACCAGATCGGCAAAATAGTGGAGGCATACGTAGATGATGTGGTCGTTAAAACAAGACATGTCGAATCTCTAGTAGACGACTTGAGGCTAACATTCGATAACCTCCGAACATACGACATCAAGCTCAACCCGGAAAAATGCATTTTCGGCGTTCCAGCGGGAAAGCTCTTGGGCTTCATTGTATCCGGTAGAGGAATTGAAGCAAATCCAGCCAAGATCTGAGCTCTGTCACAATTGGATATCCCGAAGGACCTCAAACAAATACAAAAATTAACCGGATGCGTGGCAGCTCTAAGCCGCTTTATCTCCCGCTTGGGAGAAAAGGCCCTACCCCTTTACCGCCTCCTTCGGCGCACCGAACACTTCGAGTGGATGGATGCAACCACGTCCGGACTCGACAAAATAAAAGCCATCTTGGCAACAAACCCAGTCCTGGCCGCGCCAAACATTGGCGAACCAATGCTATTATACATTGCAGCAACCCATCAGGTCGTAAGCGCAGTGCTCGTCGTCGAACGAGAAACAGACGGACACAAATTCCCCCTTCAAAAGCTGGTCTACTATGTGTCCACTGTCCTTACTCCGTGCAAGTCACGGTACCCGCATTATCAAAAGATTGCGTACGCGGTATTTATGGCATCCCGGAAGCTGCGACACTACTTTCAAGAGTGTTCAATAACAGTAGCCTCGGAAGTGCCACTTAACGATATTATAAACAACCGCGACGCGACGGGTCGGATTGCAAAATGGGCCATTGAGCTCCTCCCGTTCGACATAACTTACAAGCCATGGCGAGCTATCAAGTCGCAAGTTTTGGCTGACTTCGTCGCAGAATGGACGGAGGCCGAACTCCCTAAAGAGTACGACACATATTCAAACTGGGTCATGCACTTCGACGGCTCCAAAATGTTGGCCGGTCTAGGGGCTGGCGTTGTTTTGACGTCCCCCACAGGAGGCATAGTTCAATACGTACTTCAGATAATGTACACAGACTCCAACAATGCAGCCGAATATGAGGCCCTTTTACATGGTCTCCGGATGGCAGTATCCATGGGCATTCAACGCCTAGAGGTGCGCGGGGACTCGAACCTCGCAATATCCCAAATAAATGGAGACTTTGATGCGAAGGATCCAGAAATGGCAGCTTATCGCAACACCGTCCTAAAAATGTCAGCTCGGTTCGAAGGGCTCGAATTTCACCATATAGCCCGGGAAAATAATCAGGCGGCAGATGTCCTGGCATGCATCGGCGCAAAACGCGATGTAGTCCCCCCCAACATCTTCTTGGAAAGGCTGTTCAAGCCATCCGTAGTATGGGAAGGGGAACCCGGCAATAACAGCCCGGACCCAACCGCACTGCCCGACACCGAACACTCTGACACAATCGGAGGCTCTGCCAATGAAATAACACCTTTAGCCCACGTAATAATGGCCGTCATCGCCCCATGGATAGAACCATTCCTCGCCTACCTTACTAGGCAGGAACTCCCCGAGGACCAAAATGAGGCACGCTGCATAGTGCGGCGATCTAAAGCCTATAAAGTCCATGAGGGAGAGCTTTATAAGAAAAGCACTACCGGAGTCCTTCAAAGATGCATCTCCAAAGAGGAAGGGCGAAACCTCCTAGCTGAAATTCATGCCGGACTCGGCGGTCATCACGCTGCAGCTTGGTCCCTTGTAAGCAAGGCCTTCCGTACAAGCTTTTATTGGCCGACGGCCTGGGCAGACGCCCAAGACTTAGTCCAACGATGCGTCGGTTGCCAGCTTTTTGCAAACCAAAGCCATATGCCACCCACGCCCTCCAAACTATCCCCATCACTTGGCCCTTCGCGGTCTGGGGGCTTGACATGGTTGGACCCCTTAAAGGCGGAACCCACAAGAAAAAATACTTACTGGTCATGGTGGATAAGTTCACCAAATGGATAGAAGCCAAGCCTGTTAAGACGGCCGAATCCGGACTGGTGATAGACTTTATATCCGGGGTTGTACACCGTTATGGCGTCCCCCATAGCATCATCACTGATAATGGCACGAACTTTACGGCCGACGAGGTAAAACTCTGGTGCAAAAACATGGGAATCAATCTCGATTATGCTTCCGTCTATCACCCACAAACTAACGCCAGGTCGAACGTGCAAATGGTCTTATCATGAGCGGCATCAAACCCAGATTAGTGCGGTCCCTTAAGGAATCTAGTACGCACTGGGTAGAGGAGCTCGACTCTGTACTCTGGGGGCTGCGGACCATGCCGAATCGCACCACCAGATACACACCATTCTTCATGGTGTACGGCGCAGAGGCAGTTTTGCCCTGCGACATAATTCATGACTCACCTCGAGTGCACATGTACGAAGAAAGAGAAGCCGAGCTCGATCAGCAGGACAATTTGGACGCCTTGGAGGAAGAGCGTGACGTGGCAAAAGCCCGTTCCACATTCTATCAACAGCAGGCTCGAAGATACCAAAGCAGAGAAGTACGGGCCAAAAATTACAACATTGGCGAATTAGTTCTACGCCTGCCGGACAAGAAAAAGAACAAACTCAAGACCAAGTGGGAAGGTCCCTTCATAATTGACCAAGTCCTGACTGGTGGAGCGTACCGCCTGCGAGATGCATCGGATAACCGACTCGAGCTGAACCCATGGAATGCAGCCCGTCTCCGAAGATTCTATGCCTAGTGCCGGACTCTGTGTTCGTCTCCTTCCTCTGTCCATTTTCTATATACTTTCTGTCTTACATTTCTCTCCTTCTCCTCTCTCTCTCTTATAGCCTTTAAAGGCTCATAAAGTGACGCGCTATCCGTGCTCATTAAACCTGGGGGCTTCTTTAAACAGAAGCTTATTTATACGGGCTTCATGCCCAACACATGTGTCACACTTCCGCATGTACCTTTTATTCACCATTATATGCATCGATATGACTTAAGTTTTGGCCAAGCTGGGTTGCCTGGCTCCTGTGCTTACCCCTACGTTCCCGATTGTTCGGCTAGGTGGTAAAGGGAGCACATCTGCGATTGTTACTGCCGGGTCAGCCGGATGTGTACCTCAGACTGGGTGAAGCCGAAAGCTAGCGTTCTTAAGGGGATATTCGGTCGATGAACTAAAGATGATCTTCTTTTTCACTTATTTATCTATACGCCCCCAGATGTTTTTCCTGCGTCTCTTTTTGCAGAATGGACATGCACTTTAGGGCATGCCTCCCAGGGAAAGGAACCCCTAACGGAACTATTCTCTCTGGAAAATGTTTCTTACTAACCATGTAATATAACATAACTAGTTGGGCACTTGTCTGTTCAAGCACTAATGGCCCCTACGCCTGGTCTCCATGCATACCCCGGTTCTTATATAACCGCGAGGGTATTCGGACACACTCCGGACCGTCAGGTCCCGAGGTTGAAGCGAAAAGGTCGGCCATGACAAACGATCTACAATCCGGCTAGAAGGCATTACACATGTCAATTAAAATTACATAGTCAATCTGACTGATTGTATTCCTCTTCAATACCATCTAACAGCCTGTCTAGCTTATAGTCCCGTTGGGAATACTTTGCGGCCAATTCTACTTGGCCGTATACTAAGCTCACAGGGATCTCCTTCCCATCGGGCCCCACGGGTTCGACCTCGGCCATGTGGTTTGGGTCAGCCTTCGTGTACCGCGTCTTCACCATGGCCCAGGCCTCCCTGGCGCCTTGACGGCAGGCCGACATCTTCCATAATCGGAAGCGCCGCCGCGCTCCCTTCAGCTTCTCTACAAGCTCTCCAAGGCCTTCGGGCATGGAGACGCATGGCCACAAGGCCTGGGCGACGCCTTGCATCACCTGCCGAGCTCGCTCGTGCAGTTGTGAGAGCTCGGGAAGAAGGTCACCCGTAGAACCGGGCATTTCCTCTGCAGAACGACCTGTCAGCATACCTACAGACATTACTCTGTTAGTCGACTTCCTCGCCGAACTCTTTTTTCAAAGTTCGTTTAAGCACTTACTAAATATGCCGTCCGCTGATTCTACTTAACGGAGTCCAACAGCTGGGCACGAACATCCTTCAGTTCAACACCCAGCTTGGTGTTGGCATCTTGGAGATCGTTCTTCTCCCGCCTCACCTTTGTCAGCATACTCTCACCAGCCTTCAGCTGGCGTAGGAGTTGTTGCTTTTCCGGATTTAATCCGGCGCCATCTGCAATTTCATTTGTCAGATTTGCACCCACGCCGCACTTTGCAAAATACTTATCTTTCGAAACGTATATTACCAGAGGGGGTCTCCTTGGGCTCCCCTGCCGCGGCTAGTGTGGCCTCAAGTTGGGCTTTGCACTCTTGCAGCTCCTGGGACAGTAGGGTATTCTTTTCTGTAAGAACCTGCATAACAAATGATCCTTAAATCAGCTATTCTAACTATTTCAAGTCTCGGGGGCTACTGGTATATGTATAATTACCAAAATTTTCTTACCCGTATGTCTTTTACATATTGCTCCGTGGCTCTGGCTAGACCATTATGAGTGGCACGAAGGTACGCATCTCCCGAATTGAAGGCATCCAATGCCTCTTGGGAGAAACAAGCGTCGCGAAGAACTGTCCGGCGACGCCTGTGGTTCATGGCACTCTCCACCTCGTAATTGGTGGCAGACAGCTTGTCCGCATCCTTTGTCGGAGGAGCGTCTGGTGCGCGCCTTGTGTTCGCCTCCGCTTCCGGACCAGGCTTTGGAGCCTGGCTAGTGGAGGCGCGATTGGCAACCTCTTCGGATATAGTCCGGCGAGGTCTCTTTGTCCCGAAGAGAGCACGAGCTTAATATGCCTTGAAGGAATAACACCTGGGAATAAGATGGCGCGCTATACCTTTGCGCCGGCGTCTCAGTCCGGACCGCACTTCTTTTTAGCCCGCGGGGCCTTGCCGCCCCTCGTTGTCTAGTTGCCGCAGGCTCGGCCTCCCATCTCAAGGATCTCCCCTGCAAAACACGGTTGTCATACGGCAATCGAAAACACGCGAGGATAGATCCCTTTTCAAAGTGTTGGGACTTCGGTCTCAGTTACCTGTGAGGTGGGAATAGCCCTGGGTAATTGGCCGTAATGGCCACCAAGGCATTTTCCTTGCTCATTTGATGAAACACCCCATCAATCAGCTCGACAGATAAGTCCGGATCCTCTTGAGAGGCCGGGTCGAGGGACCATCCCGGATCCTCGGGTTGTGGAGGAGGGCTGTTTATTTCTTTAACAGCCTGGCGCAGTTCCTGCGTTGAAGTCGTTAGACTGAATATTTAACGATGGGAATATAAAACGGATGGGCAAGTAAAAGTGTCCACTTACCCAACTGGGGGGATTATACATAGAAAATCCACCTTGTGGGTTGACGCGGAGAAATTCCTCCTCTTCTCCCTTGTACAAAGCAGACAAGATCTTTATTAGAGCGGCAGCCGAATCCGGCCCCTTACGGCCGTGGCGGGTGGCGTCGTCCTCCCCGTTGAAGTCCCACATGGGGTGGCCTCTATACTGGAGCGGCTGCACCCCTCGCATGATGCATGCGGCCATGACCCCGATCATGGTCAGTCCGGAATGAGCTAACAATCTTATCCGGCCCGTCAGGTAAAGAACGTCCTTGTCTCTTTTCCTCTGAGGGTTCCGTGGACGCCAGCTTAGGCGCTTCTTTAGGGTAGCACTGTCGAACTCAGGGAGGCCGATCCGGACAGGATCCGGCAGCGGGACGTCCTCTATATAAAACCATTCCGAAGGCCATTCCTCGGACGCCTTCTTTGGGGTTCCGGATAGATATCTGGTCCCGGCAATGGGCCACACTTCGGCTCCACCCACTTGATATATTGACCCCTTCTGAGAATGGGGCACAAGGCAGAATAGCCTTTTCCACAGCGCGAAATGAGCCTCGCAGCCCATAAACAGCTCGCAAAGGGCTACGAAGCCCGCGATATGCAATATGGAGGCAGGCGTGAGGTTGTGCAGCTGGAGGCCATAGAACTCCAGGAGCCCCCGGAGAAACGGATGAATTGGAAATCCGAGCCCTCTTACTAAGTAAGGGACAAGGCATACCCGCTCTCCTTTGGGGGGATTGGGGGCGCTCTTCGCTTGCTCTCCGCCATTATAGGTGGCAAGTCCGGCTCGAACCGGGACCATATAGGCCGGGGGGAGAAATCCCTTGGTCTGGAGTGTCACTAGCTCGCTGTGCAGGATGGAGCATCTCTCCCAATCTCCAGGCTGAGGGCTGGAAGGGCGAGAGGAGGAGCTGCGGCTGCCGGCCATGATAGAATGGACCTCTGTCGGATACGCTCGATGAATACTTGCGGAGGGGAGAAGGTGTGGTTTGGATTTAAATCCTCGTCCCCTTAAATAGGCGGCTCATTCACGCGGTTAGGGGTGTAAATGTAAAAACACCCTAACTTTTCATGTTCGTTTGACACATGGAAGACGGCCATTATTGGGCGTAGAAGCCAAGTAGCGCTACATTTACAAGAAACCGGACATTATTCAACAGGTACACGGAATTTGGAGGATAACCCGCCTTGCAATGCCGAAGACAATCTGCGCGCCGGACTCGTCGTCATTGAAGCCTGGTTCGGGGGCTACTGAGGGAGTCCTGGATTAGGGGGTGTCCGGATAGCTGGACTATACCTTTGGCCGGACTCCTGGACTATGAAGATACGAGATTGAATACTTCGTCCCGTGTCCGGAAGAGACTTTCCTTGGCATGGAAGGCAAGCTTGGTGATACGGATATGTAGATCTCCTACCATTGTAACCGACTCTGTGTAACCCTAGCCCTCTCCGGTGTCTATATAAACCAGAGGGTTTTAGTCCGTAGCAACAACAATCATACCATAGGCTAGCTTCTAGGGTTTAGCCTCCTTGATCTCGTGGTAGATCTACTCTTGTACTACCCATATCTTCAATATTAATCAAGCAGGACGTAGGGTTTTACCTCCATCGAGAGGGCCCGAACCTGGGTAAAAACATCGTGTCCCTTGTCTCCTATTACCATCCGCCTAGACGCACAATTCGGGACCCCCTACCCGTGATCCGCCGGTTTTGACACCGACAGGTGGTGCATGGAGATGCTCTAACTCCAAAGACCGCCATATTGCACTAGCCCTGCTCGCCAATACCTAGCTCCAAAGACGAAGGCCCCGGGAGGGAATACGCCACCAAGGAGTTGCCATCATTCAATCAAACAAGATCAATGGTTTCTCTCGGAACTATAACGATCTGTGTGAGGAGGGTATGGAATCAATACAACGATGCCTTCAAGAAGGTAAGCGACGGCCACACCCGCCGCCATCGCGGGCCGTGGCCACAACCAAGACAACGGTTTTCACCTAAGCATCCGACACCACCTCAACCACACATTATCTCACAACGACACCCACCTGCCATCACCACTTAGCCAGCTCGCAGTCGAAGAAGCCCATCGTCAAAGCAACCAACTGCACCTTGCGGAGGGTGCTTACTAGTCGATGGAATCCGTGTGTTGATGTGCTGACACAAGAACCTTTAGTTTACATTGGCCGAACCTTTTACAACCGTATGTGCGCACCCTCTAAACTAGACCGTGCACTTTTTATATCATGTCTTTTGCACCCTCGGTCTACTAGCCTGGTCGAGCAGCTCCCTCAGATGATCCAATGCCACCCTCGACCATCCATATAGTTGTGACCCCGCTCTATTTCCACATATCTATCACATATCCCCTCTCTCTCTCTCGTGTGTGTGTGTGTGTGTGTGTGTGTTTCTAGTGGATTGGGATTTCATCTAGGTGCCAAAAAGAGATGTGGCGAAGCTCACTCGAAATATATGTCTATCGAGTTGGCATAAGAGGAACAACAATTATAGACTCACAATTGTCAGTGCATGCAAGGTATACCCCTCACAGTGGTCTATACTTGTATCAATGTGCTGAAACAAGAACCTTTATTTTACATTGCCTGAACCTTGCACAACTGTATGTGTGCACTCTTTAAATTGGACTATGCACATGCCTGGTCGAGCAACTCCCTCAGATGATCCACTGCCGCCCTCGGCCATCCATATAGTCGTGACCTTGCTCTCTTTCCACATGTCTATCACCTATCTATCTCCCTATATTTTATCTTTGTGTGTGTGTGTGTGTGTGTGTTTGTGTGTGTGTGTGTGTGTGTGTGTGTTCCTCAAGTGGATTTGGGATTTAATAGGAGTGGCAACAAGAGATGTGGTTAGGCTGATTTGAAAAATATGTCTATAGATGTGGCATAAGAGAAAACAACAATTATGGAATGACAATTTGTGGGAGCATGCAAGTTATACCCCCACGGTGGTCTACTATCCTGGTATTGACATACTGACACAAGAACCTTTATTTTACATTGCCCGAACCTTGCACACCTGTATGTGTGCACTGTTTAAATTGGACGATGCACTTTTTATATCATGCCCATTCCACCCTTTGCCCACCAGCCTCGTCAGACAACTGCCTCACACGGTCCATTACCGCCCTCGGCCATCCATAAAGTCGTGACCTCGCTCTCTTTCCACATCTCTATCACACCTTTCTCTCTCCTTTCTCTCTCTCTATCTCTTACGTCTCTGTGCGTGGTTCCTCAAGTGGGGATTTAATCTAGGTGGCAACAAGAGATGTGGTCAAGCTCACTCAAAATATATGTCTATAGAGGTGGCATAAGAGAAACAACAATTATGGAATGAAAATTGTCAGTGCATGAAAGTTATACCCCCACGGTGGTCTAGTATCCTAGTATTGACATACTATACGGGAACCTTTATTTTACATTTCCCGAAGCTTGCACAACTGTATGTGGCACTCTTTAAATTGGACGGTGCACTTCTTATATCATGCTTGTTCCATCCTTTGCCCACTAGCCTCCTTAGACAACTACTCGGATGATCCACTACCGCCCTCAGCCATCCATATAGTCAGGACCTCGCATCTTTCTTTCTCCTTACCCCCTCTCTTCTCCCTCTCTCTTTCTCACTCCCTCTCTCTCTCTTATGTGTGTGTGTTGGTCTAGTGGATTGAGATTAATCTAGGTGTCAACAAGAGACATGGTGGAGCTCACTCGAAATATATGTCTACCGAGTTGGCATAAGAGGAAACAACAATTTCTCTCTCCCAAAAAAGAGAAAACAACAATTATGGACTGACGATTGTCAATGCATGCAAGGTATACCATCCATGTGGTCGACTATCCTTCTATCAATGTGCTGACACAGGAACCTTTATTTCACATTGCCCGAACCTTGCACAACCGTATGTGTGCACACGCTAAATTGAATGGTTCACTTTTTATATTAGTTTCCTAATTGGTTGCATAACCCATTAACAACCTGTCATTGCATCATCAAATTACACATAATCTCTGTATTACATGGTAAGAACCAAATATTCATCTCACATTACCAGAACCATGCATACCCTAACTAACAACATCTTTGTTTTGGCGCGCAACAGGTTTGCCCATAGGGTAGACGTTGCACCCAATTGTAACCCTACAAAGGGGCAACTTGCGAGGGGACCACCATTGTTACATGGTCGAGATCACCCATGACTGCACTGGAACCACTCGGTCTCATAGAGACATAAGCGTGGATTATCGTCCTACGTGGGTGGGTGAGCGTGCCACCCATCTCGATGGGCGCAACGCTGGAGCAGGGGTGGCATAGCTTGAGCACAGGAAGCATCGCGTTCTGGTAGAGGAGCGGCAAATGCAGGTCGATCACGAGGAGGAGGAGCGGCGTGCCCGCCGATCACGGGTGGAAGAGGATGAGCGCCGGAAGCGGCAGCAGGAGGAGCGTGCGAGCCGCCCACCAGAATCATCAACGGAGGAAGCGGTGCGGGCACTGTGGCAGCAGGCCTTCTTGTGGGTTGCACTACCGCCAGACTTCGTCGACCATACCAACTCTGATACGAGGTCCGACCTACCCCCCACCCCCGGGTCACCGTGCTGGGCGACGTCTCGGGGGAAACCCTAGCCATCGCATCCCCGCGTTGCCGTCGCCAGTCCCTGGATGGCGGCGGCGAGGCCTTTCCTCAACACCAACCCTCTCCTCCGCCCCTCCCCCAAGATCTGGTGCTTGCGGTAGTGGTGGCCTCCACTGGCGGTGCATGCGTTCTCCCGGGCGACTCTGGCTCACTGGCGGCGTGGTGCCCCCACGTCTGGGACTTCCTGCGACAGCCCCATCTGGCCCCGGATGCAATCTGGGGGTTCACTCCGGCTGGATGTGGTGTTCTTCGGCCGTGCCCGTGATGTTCGGACACGCCCTTCGAGCTCGGGGCAGTTCTCCTTGGGAGGCGGTCTTGGAGGCATCTGGCTACGCCGGCGGTGGCGGCTTTTTGTTGCGCTTTGTCCGGATTTTGGTTGTGCACAAGTCCTCCTCATCTTCCAGCCGGCAGTAGCGGCTTCAGCCCTGTGGCCATGGACCTGCGCCTCCTCAAGTGCTCCTGGCCGCCGGCGCGGCTTCAGACCCAGCGTGCCCTGGGAGCTGCGGTTTCCGGCTCCCTTGGCTCGCTGGCTCCTCGGCATCTCCGCTTCACCACTACATGCCAGTACCTTGGTTGGCGTCCATCCTGGCGCATCTTCGCCTCCGGCACGCTTCGGGAGCTGCGTCCCCTTTCGACTCCTTGGGCACGCCGGTGTCCCTGCTGCTCCGGTCTCCTTGCTCACGCCCCTTGCGTTCGTGTCATGTGTTGTACCACCTCATGTATTCATTCTGTCTTTTTCTATCAATGAAATCATACACAATCTTTGCATCTTTCAAGAAAAAAATATGTTTAATTATGCTTAAGTGGAGGCCGGTGTTTGACCGCCTGTTTTATTGTTTAATTATGTTTAACTTATTTACATGCTTCAAATTTTATGGGTATTTTAGTTTTCTTAATAAGCACGCGGATAATGCATCGACCGTGTTTCACTGGCAGAGCCAAACGAAATGGCGGACGAAATCTGTGTCGGTTTGCGTCGGCGCGTTGGAGTTGTCCCAAGACACAGGATTTAGTTTTTTTCTAAAGAAAACATGCTTCACTTTATTGATCTATGTGACGAAATACAAGAATACGAGAAATATCAAAGGGTTGTAACAGCCACAAACGGCGGCCCTCTCCTAAGTGCAAGGGATGTTTAGCTAAACTATGGGCTCCATATTCGAGGGGCGTCCTTCATGACCGAAAGTACAAGAAAGAAATTCTCGCATAGTCACGAGGAGGACTTACTATTTTACTGGAACAAAAGTCAATGCTCACCCTCGAAACAAAACGCCCGGCCGGTGGCTCATGGAATCCCGGGTTCAGAGTTTGTCTGTCATCTTTTTTGTCCGCTCCTTTTGAAAGTTATTGCACAGACAGTCAAGTGCGGCCCGTGATCGCACTCACGCGGCGGTTATAGCCGGGTGCTTCTACAGTTCTGCTCCTGCGAAAGCCTAGAAGAGTATTCGGTGTCCGCTCCCCAAACACCAGAGGTTGAAGCGCGCAGCTGAAGATTGAGGAACTGCGTTTGTTCATAGGGCGGCGGCACACGGCAATCTAAGGTATCCCCGTCCCCCATCTAATGCGATTTGAAGACACGATGAGTTTTGTACACCGCACTACGGGAGCGATCGATCTCTGCAGTGTCGTCTTTATCGATATCATTGTCCCTCAGTTCTCCATCGCTACTATGTGCATCCGCTTTCTCGTGCTCACCAATCGTTTTGTGCGTTTTTCATACGTTGAAATCCAAATCTTAAAAATATTGTTTTCGCCCAATACACCTCCAAAAGAAGTGTTCGAAACGCATCATGATCCCTTCAATGCTGAGTGTCAGACGTCGAAAAAACTGACCATCTTTCCCTTGCCATCGTCGCAGAATGGATGCGTACAGAATCCCGCCTTCGAGCCCGAGCGCCCTAGCGCCCTGACGGATTGACGACCTATCATACGAATTCGGAAGATCAAGAGGGAATTGGTTTCCCTGCAGGAGGGGTCGTTGCCTTCCTTTTTGTATCTCTACTATTAAAAAAGAATCGAACGTCGTGATGGTTCGACCTCCCACATCCCTCGTACAATTCTCACTTACTCGGCACGATAAAACGATTCCCACTTCCCCCATGATAAAAAGAAAAAAAAACCACGTACAAAAAACAACCACGCTCAGGCACCCACGTCCCTCACCCCATCTCCCGATCCCATCTGTCTACCGAGAAAAATCCCTCGGCCGTCCAGCCCGAACTGCCGCGCCGGTGAAGGAGCCCACACCGAGGAGTCCCTCGATCCAATCCTCGCCCTCGCCATCGCCGTCGACCCCGCCCCTCTTCCCTCCGCCGTTTAGCCCAAACCGTAGCGCCGGTGCAGGAGCCCAGGCCGCCCACGTGAAGGCAATGGCATAAGCCATGTTATCGTCTTATCGAGGTCGAGGGGTCCCTTGCGCCAATCCTCGCGCTCGCCCTCACCGCCATCACCGGCGGCCCCGCCGCTCTTCCCTCCGCCTTCTAGCCCGAACCATCCCGCGCTGGTGCAAGAGCCGAGGCCACCCACGTGAAGACAATGCGTAAGTCACCTCATTTTGGTCGAGCGGTCTGCCGAGCCAAACCTGGCCCTCGCCCTCGCCGGCGTCAGCTGCCCCGCCCGTCTCTAGGTGGTCAGTTACTCGATCTCGGTCATCCGACTCATCTCGGGCGAGTATGTCATTGGTGCGGACGCCGTGTCGGACAACAACAGTGCAAGCTCATCGCTAGCTCATATGAGTCTTTGGTCGGCACCCTCCTACTGCCGCTCTCTGTGTTGGTGCCGACACCACACTCCTCACTTTTCTTAGACAAAGGGAAAGACGAACGCCGGCGTCAGCAAGGTTGTCACCCCCCCTCTTTCTTTAACTCTCTTATTTTATTTTTACATCCTTGTCACAATATTGATCTGTGTTGCTATTGTTGTCTGAATGAAGTGACCTGCTGTTGTTGTAATAACAGAAGTGAGCTGCCGATTTTTGAATGAACTTGACTTGTTTGCATATTCTTGTATGGGCAGAAGAAATATAGAATTGACCTTGTGTACTAATTGTTGTATGGATGTCGGTGGCCATCACCTGTCAAAGGAGGGTCACGCCAGATGTTGTGGAGGTGACGCACTCGGCCGGCGAGGAGCTCCGGGTCAATGACTGTGGTGGCTGATGAGCAGAGTCTACTCGTTGAACAGGTCATCCACCGTCATGCACATTCTTTGCTTCGGAAGAACTTGGACTTATTTGATTTGGTAGTTGTGTTGGTGTCAAATTAGCGACCGCACCATTTGTTTGCCAGGTCTTTACTCCAATGGAGTCACTGAGGTTGAAGTAGAATAGGAAGAAAAAAGACATCATTGCATATTTGGGTTTAGTGACAATGCTTCCATATGTTCTTGATCCCCAGATATGACTTACTTCTATATGTACTTTTCTTGCTGGTGGAACATAACTAGAACTAATATTTTGTGTGGTTTTACCATGTTTTAATTGTTGAAAAAAATTTAGAATTTGATGCATCATTGAATATTTGGGTTCAGTGTAATGCTTCCATATGTTCTTGATCCACAGATATGACTTACTTCTATATGTACTTTTCTTGCTGGTGGAACATAACTAGAACTAATATTTTGTGTGGTTTTACCATGTTTTACCTTTTGAAAAAAATTAGAATTTGATTGTCCTTCGTGGGATGCTCATGTTGCATTGTTCAGTGACTGCTTCAGGATTACGGGAGGAAGTTGGAGTAAATCCTTGTGTTTGGCTTCAATTTTTGGGTTTGGATATCTACCCAACATATAAACTGACTGCTGTACAAGGGAAGTTCTGTATTTGTGAGATAAGTTTCTATAATGCAGAACTGCAAGAATAACCCTAGAACCATCTTTACAGTCTGATGTTACTTAATAATAAATATTTAGTTACATATACCAGAGGATTTAAATGCTTAGCATTTCATGTCTTAGTTAGAAATTGATGTGTGATTTCAAGGCTCATATTGGCTTTTCATTATCCTTCTTTTTCTCTGAAAGGCTAGAGAGAAAGTGTTAAAGGAAGCTTCACAGTTTTGTCAATGATCAAAATTTTCTAGCTAATTATTATTTACCCATGTTTGCATGATGTTATGTAAGTGATTCTCTCTCTTTTTCTTTCTTTTCCACATTTTAAAACTGCAGATATTGACTATGAGATGAAATTGTCATTGTTCATAATTTAAATGTTTGACAAAAGGCCGGAGCGAAGAATGCTAGCTTCTTAATGCTACTTCACGGATTTCCATGTCGATGTTGCCCCCTTTTGGACGGAGATGGTTGTGTCAAAGGTGTTAATGGCACAGGTTCTTCGCCATATCAGGCCTCTCATGTGCCTACCTCATGAAGGTACGCCGCCAATACATTGAGTTTCCAATGGTTATATTTCTTTACCAATGTAAAGTAATTAACTGATGGTTTTGTTGTATACTCTTTGGGAAGCCATTGATCTGGTACTACATAGATTGAGGACGGGCTGAAGAAAATGTGAGCCATGGGAGGAGAGATTTACTGGAGCAAGGTGAACGGCGGTGCAGCGACCAGATGTGAGACGCCGGGAATGCATGTTTTTCGTTCTTGATCCCTTGGCTGTCGTACACAAAAGTGGATGGGAGATCTGCAAGTTAAAGAAAATATCATGGTATTCCTCTCATGCACCTTGGCGTCACATAAACCCTCATAACCTCTGCATCTCTGCTTTTACCGTTCGTCGCTTCTCTGTTCCTGACAAGTATGGACTTCTCTTTCACTTCCTTGCTTGTGCATAGATGCTATGATGTATTGTAATATGGATTGGATTTCATATACATGTACTATATTTATTTGAAGTGTTACACACATGGCTCTTGGTCGTGTAACGACTCTTCTTCTAATTGATACGACAACATTTCTTGTTCATGGTGTAACTATGATCATGCTTTAAGTAATTTTTATTACTGATGTGAATGCACTCATGATCTGTGTGGCTTTGTGTTAAAGTGTTCCAATACTATTTTTGTATTGTTATCAAGTAGGTAGTTCTGTGAATTTTTGTATTTGCCGATGGCGGTTTCTTTGACCCGGTGGATGATTCAAATCCATATAGCTTGTGAGGTGATGGCAGTCTTCGGCGGCATTTTCATCTGTATATGTTTAAATGTCTTTCCTATAGAGAAATAAAATTCAGTCGACTTAATTTTCAGAATAACTACTATTTGCGAATTGTATATAATCCTTTGCGATTTTTGAATAGTTAACACAAGGCATTTGTTCGTATCCTTAATTGTTCCATTTTGATGGTACTTGCATTACTGTCTGTCTGCAGATATATTCTTTTATGATTTGTTCATAATAATTTCTGGAGGACAACAATTTAGGTGGAAGAATATGCTAGGTGGTAACAATGCCCATCATTCACGATTGCAAAACTCTTAATAGATGACTTGTTAATCTCAAATAATAAACAATGATTAATTTCCCCAACATTCAGAAATGCAAAGTAAGCTATATGTCTTTACCCCAAGCAATCTCAGCCATGAGGCTTGGCTACTAAAAGCAAGGGCCCCAACTCAAAAAGAAAAGAGCAAGGGCTCCGATCAAAATTATGGATCTCTAACCGGTAAAAGAACATTAAGGACTTGCACATATGTTCTCGCATTGATTGTGAGATTATGAAGGGAATTGAACTGTAAAAGGACATTTTAATTGTTCCATTTTTAACTTACAAGAATCATGCCATCTATAATGGCATGTGTGAAACTATGCCTTCTTGTAAAGATATAGGAGAATAAGTATCTTCTTGTAAATAGGGATGGGTTAACATTTTTTTTTGTTAAAGCATTTTTTCTACAAACATTTTTTTATCCCGTGGCAACGCACGGGCATTCGACTAGTTGTAGTATAAAAGAGTAGCTGGGTTAACAAATACAAATACGGCGCATGGTTACTTACAAGAACGCGTCAAAGGGGGTCGAACCTTCCCTTTTTCTGAAGGTCCAAGTAAACATATATGCAATGGAGGAAGTGGTGAGTGATGTCACTGTAGTATATCACAACACTGAAAATCAAGACATGGTGTATTCAGAGTTAGACACACAACAATCACCCAAAATCTGAGCAAATGCACAAA
This sequence comes from Triticum monococcum, assembly GCA_034509565.1. Lineage (NCBI taxonomy): Eukaryota > Viridiplantae > Streptophyta > Magnoliopsida > Poales > Poaceae > Triticum > Triticum monococcum. The sequence continues at coordinate 495,370,556 of CM067845.1, read as the reverse complement.
CATCTTTGTCTGTCACGCAGCTTAAGGAGTAGACCCGTACGTGCATGAGGGAATACCGCCTCCTTGTAGAGCCATTACTATTATATGTAGTCACCATTGCTTCATTTGTTTTATAAATGCATGACTACCTGGCCAAATGCACACAGTATTTGGAAGGCATTATACTTACATTTTCTACAAAGATTTGTTTGCGGCTGCCACTACAGTCATGGTTGGCAATGGGCGTACGGCCAGATTCTGGAACTCCTCTTGGCTGAATGGGTTGCACCCGCGTGATATTGCACCTCACATCTTTGAGCTATCCAAAAAGAAAAATTGCTCGGTCCAACAAGCTTTAACAAACAACACTTGGATCTTTCACATCGACATCTCCAATGGCCTAACCATCGACCATGTTCAACAGTTTGCCAACCTTTGGGAAAAGGTTGCTCAGGTCACACTTGCTGAGGATATGGAGGATTCCATTATTTGGAAGTTCAGCAAGGACGGTTTGTACTCTGCCTCATCGGCTTATAAGGCACAATTTGAGGGCCTTACTACGTCAGACATGGTTCACTCGGTGTGGAAGGTGTGGGCTCCTCCGCGGTGCAAATTTTTTGCTTGGCTTGCCCTTCAAAACAGGATTCGGACATCAGATCACCTTATTCGCCGTGGATGGCCCAACTGCAGTCTTTGCCCCCTTTTGCAAGCAAAGTCAGGAATCGGCGGCCCACCTACTGTTCCAATGTCGTTTCACCGTTCGTGTGTGGAATGATATTCTCCAGTGGCTCGGCTTGCAACACATCAATACCGCTGCTTGGACGACGAGGGTCTCTGTGAGGGAATGGTGGACAGGAAACATTCATATCCGCACTGAATCCCCCAAGGCGCTTGCTTCACTGATGATGCTCATCTCCTGGGAGATTTGGTCGGAGTGCAATGCTAGAATTTTCCACAACATGGCCGCTCCTTCGGTGGTCCTTGTTAGCAAGATTAAAGAGGAGTTGTCTCTTTGGGCTTCGGCAGGCGCCAAGCACTTGAGTATTGTAATGGCGCGAGAGTAGGCCTTTATTTTCTTGCCACTTTGTGGCATTGTCTAAACCTTCTTCCTTAATCAATGAAATGGCAAATCTTTTGCCTTGTTAAAGAAAAACATTTTCTGCGATGGGCGGTGTTAAAAAAACCATATTCTGGCCTCAATTGCGCCAATGCCGTTCTGGTGAATCAAGTTAATCTCGTCTGTCAGATGCTCACTGAGGGAGTCCTGGATTCGGGGGTGTCCGGTTGGCCGGACTATACCTTCGGCCGGACTCCCGGACTATGAAGATACAAGATTGAAGACTTCGTCCCGTGTCCGGATAGGACTTTCCTTGGCGTGGAAGGCAAGCTTGGCGATACGGATATACAGATCTCCTACCATTGTAACCGACTTTGTGTAACCCTAACCCTCTCCGGTGTCTATATAAACCGCAGGGTTTTTAGTCCGTAGGACAACAGACCCATCAACAATCATACCATAGGCTAGCTTCTAGGGTTTAGCCTCTCTGATCTCGTGGTAGATCTACTCTTGTACTATCCACATCATCAATATTAATCAAGCAGGACGTAGGGTTTTACCTCCATCGTGAGGGCCCGAACCTGGGTAAAACTTCGTGGCCCTTGACTCCTGTTACGATCCGGCCTAGACGCACAGTTCGGGACCCCCTACCCGAGATCCGCCGGTTTTGACACCGACATTGGTGCTTTCATTGAGAGTTCCTCTGTGTCGTCGCCGTCAGGCTCGATGGCTCCTACGATCATCAATAGCGATGCAGTCCAGGGTGAGACCTTCCTCCCCGGACAGATCTTCGTCTTCGGCGGCTTCGCACTGCGGGCCAATTCACTTGGCCATCTGGAGAAGATCGAAAGCTACGCCCCTGGCCGTCAGGTCAGATTTGGAAGTTTAAACTATACGGCTGACGTTCGCGGGGACTTGATCTTTGACGGACTGGAGCCACTGCCGAGCGCGCCGCACTGTCACGACGAGCATGATCTAGCTCTGCCGCCGAACAGTTCCCTGGAGGCCACACCCGCATCGGCTTCGATCCTTAATTCGGAGCCAACTGCGCCGATCGAGGATGAGCGGTTGGACGCCGCCTCGGGGCTGCAATCCTAACGGTGGTTGAGCCGAATACCAGCACCGCACTCTGCGAGACTCGTGACTCCGAGGAGCCGGACCCCTCTCCAGACTCCGAACCCTCCGCGCCCCTGCCGATCGAATCCGATTGGGCGCCGATCATGGATTTTACTGCCGCGGACATCTTTCAGCACTCGCCTTTCGGCGATATTCTGAAGACACTGAAGTCTCTCTCTTTATCAGGAGAGCCCTGGCCGGACTACGGTCAGCAAGGTTGGCATTCGGGCGATGAAGAAATTCAAAGCCCACCCACCACCCACTTGGTAGCCACTGTCGACGATTTAACCGACATGCTCGACTTTGACTCCGATGACATTGACGGTATGGACACCGATGAAGGAGACAATGAAGAACCAGTGCCTATTGAGCCCTGGAACGCCACCTCGTCATACGACGTATACATGGTGGACGCACCAAAAGATGACGACGAGGAGCGGAAGGACGCACCGAAGGATTGTTCCCTCGAAAAGTAGTCAAAGCGGCGACGTAAGCGCCGCCCAAAATCCTGCCTCGACAGAAATAGCGATCACACAGACCCAGCGCTGGAGCAGGGCAAACCGCTGCCGGACAACGGTAATCCGGATAATCAAACCGAACAAACAAATCCTATCAAGGATAACGGTTCCGGACGACATAACGCCGGACAGGCACCTGGAGCAGCAGAATGCCCGTAAAAGGCTCGCTGCCACCGCTAGGAGCCTTAAAAAGCAGAAGCGAAGGCTCAAGGCCGCGCAAAATACACTCCAATTTAGATGGAGCAAAATACTCAACACTACAGCAAGGTACGACGACAGTCGCCCCTCCAAGAGCTACCCAAAGAGGAAACTGCTACCCGAATTCGATGAGGAGGCCTCAGACCCCCCACAACCAAATATCAAAGCAGCCACCTGGTCGGATAGACGACCCCTCTACCAACACAGAACGGCATTCAACGCCGCTCACAATACAACACGCGATCCATGCGAGGGCTCGCACCCAAAGGACGGTGCAACAAGATCCATCTATGGATCACGCAAGCGCGCCCCAGCATACAATGCAACACAACAAACATCCGAACAACGCGGCACACCCAGCTACAGGGGTGCCGCACACCCCCTATGTTTCACCGATGAGGTGCTGGACCATGAATTTCTAGAGGGATTCAAGCCCGAAAACATAGAGGCATACGACGGAACAACAGACCCTGGGGTCTGGATCGAGGACTACATCCTTCATATCCATATGGCTCAAGGAGATGATCTCCACGCCATCAAGTACTTACCCCTCAAGCTCAAAGGGCCAGCTCGTCCCTGGCTCAAGGGCCTCCCCGAAAGCTCCATTGGAAGTTGGGAAGAGCTCGAAGACGCCTTTCGGGCAAATTTTCAAGGGACTTATGTCCGACCTCCGGATGCGGATGATCTGAGTCATATAACTCAACAGCCCGGAGAGTCAGCCCGAAAGCTTTGGAATAGGTTTCTTACTAAAAAGAACCAGATTGGCGACTGTCCGGACACCGAAGCCTTAGCGGCTTTCAAGCATAGCGTCTGTGACGAATGGCTCGCCAGACACCTCGGCCAAAATAAGCCGAGAACGATGGCCGCATTAACAAATCTCATGACCCGCTTTTGCGCGGGTGAGGACAGCTGGCTAGCCAGATGCAGCACCAGCGACCCCAGTACATCCGAAGTTAGAGATGGAAACGGAAAATCACGGTGCAACAGTAATAACAAACACCGAAATAAAGAAGACCGCACGAAGGGCACGACAGTAAATGCCGGATTCAAAACCTCTCGGCCAGGTCAAAACCCGCCCCCCTAAAGGCACCAGGGATGAACTTTCCAGCCTCAACAAAATTCTAGACCACATATGTCAGATCCATAGTACCCCTGGTAAACCCGCTAATCATACTCACAGAGAATGTTGGGTCTTCAAGCAGTCCGGCAAGCTCAACGCCGTACACAAGGAGGAGGATACGTCAAGTGAAGGCGAGGACGAACATCCCAAGCAAGACACGGGGGAACAAAAGAAATTTCCACCAGAAGTCAAAACAGTAAATGTGTTACACGTGATCAAGGGAAAAAACAATGTGACACCCCTGGAAAAATATACCAAAATGCCTGTAACCGCGAAGTCCTGCCACTGGTCGTCTCAACCGATCACTTTCGACCATCGCGATTACTCATCAAGTGTCCGGCACACAGGATGGGCTGCCCTGGTATTAGACCCAGTAATTGGCGGACATCACTTCACACGAGTCTTGATGGATGGCGGCAGTAGCCTAAACCTAATATATCAGGATACAATCCACGGGATGGGGTTAGACCCAACACAAATTCGCCATAGCAATACAACCTTTAAAGGAGTAACGCCAGGCCCAGGGGCTCGTTGTACGGGCTCCCTCCTACTACAAGTTATATTCGGCTCCCCCGATAACTTCCGTCGTGAGCATCTAACTTTCCACATCGCTCCGTTTCAAAGTGGCTATCAAGCACTGCTCGGACGCGAAGCGTTCGCTCGCTTTAATGCAATACCACACTACGCCTCCCTCACACTCAAGATGCCTGGTCCACGTGGCATCATTGCAGTGCACGGAAATATCAAGCGATATCTGCGCGCCGAAGAGAGTGAGGCTGCCTTGGCAGCCGCACACTAAAGGCGCCCGGACCAGTGAAAGCACCCAATAGGTCGTCAAGACCTCAGACACAACTAGTCGAGTCCGGCGCAGCTATTTATACCGAATAAACAGTCACACCTCCATTTGTCAATACAAGGGGCTCAACGCGCGTAGACAAGTGGCAATTTCTTTTCATCTTGAATTCTGCATGGTTTCTTTAAAAAACTATCTTTCTGCACGACAACTTTTTCACCTAAATTCCTCTCTTTTACAGACGATCATCGTGCTACACCCGTCCAGGAAATGGCACAACGGAGACACAGGCGCAGACGTGCAGCAGGGACCCGTTCCAAGGATTCTTTTTAGATTAAGACCCTGCGTAAACCTTTTTTTACTGTCTCTTGTTGATACATATCCATCAAAGGATGCTGACATCTTGGCATGTGGCCACGCCAGAACAATGCCTGTACCTGGATAGAAGGGGCTTCTTACAAAGGCCACTATTTAGGCCCGGTTTATACCACTAAGACCGAATACCTTAGGGAGTGTCCGGCGTCGCGAGTTTAGCCTTATATGCATCAGCTCCGAATCATTGTCTTCGGTCAAATGTTGGGTTTGCCCGGCTCCTGTGTTTTGGTGCCTTACGTTCCGCTTTACCGGCTAAGGTAGCACCAGGAGAACTACTGCGATTGTGCCCTTGTTCATCCGGACGAGCACCTCAGTAGAGAAAGCCGAAAACTGACTGTCATGATATAGCGTGAGACTGGTCAACCACTCGATGACCTTTCGGAATGTTAGAATTCCCCCGCCTTAACGAAGGGTCGTTTTCCGGCTAGGCATGTACACACCCCGGGATCGGGAGAGTGCGGAGCCACCAGGGGCTATCTAGTAGCCCCACCGTCAAACTCATATGGCTAAGTGAAAGTGCTAAAGCATTATAGTCCGGTTGCCTCGCTCGCTCCGCTATCACATCCTTAATAGGACCAATACGTTGGGTTAAGTGTGAACACGTGTTTGTGCGAGCACCTCCGCATTATATGCGTAAGGGTTGAAGCCGACAACTGCAATCTTTCAGGTTATACGCATGTATACATAAACGGTCGCCCAGGAGGCATTACATTACTTTCAGGCAAAAGTATAAAAATAGCCTTACAAAAATTTATAAAAGCATTTTTCTTACAATGAGATTACATATCACTCAAACATAATATTTTTTGAGCACTGGGTCTCTATCAAACGAGCACCCTCAAGAACTTCTTCAAAGTAGTGCTCAGCAGCCCTTCGACCTATGGCCGAATCCCACGCTGCAACGGTGGTAGCATCCATCTCCGCCCAGTATGCTTTAACACGGGCAAAGGCCATCCGCGCGCCCTCTATGCACGTCGACCTCTTCATCGCATCAATGTGTGGCACCATGTCAAGGAACTACTACACCAAGACGAAATAAGAGTCCGGTTTTGATCTTTTCCGGCCATAGCTGATCCACAACATACCTCATGGAGAGTCCGGACAACCTACTTAGTTCGGCCCATTCGGCCAATTGGTCACTCAATGAAAGTGGATGCTCGGGAGTATGGAATTGTCTCCAAAACAGCCGGTCTACCTCACGGTCTGTCTGGCCCTGGAAATACTTGGCCGCATCGGCAGCGCTCGCCGCCAAATCCATGTATACATTCTCCGAACTCCACAGCCGATCCAGAGGGGCATATCGTGGATCTCCGAACTTCCTCCGCAACATAAAGGATTTCCCGGCTACAATATCTCCGGCTTCCCGCAGCTCCTCCTTCTTTGCCCTCATCGTAGAGCGGAGGTCCTTTCTCGTTGCAGCAGCCTTCGCTTGGTTTTCCTTTTCAAGAACCCGGCAACGGTCGGTGGCGGCCTTTAATTCTATGGCCATTTTGGCCATCTTATCTCGGCTCTCGCCATGCGCGACCTTCTCGGCTCGCAACTCTTCGGCCGCCTTCAAAGCAGCCGCATTACCCAACCTCGCTTGTTCCTTGGCTCGGGCAAGTTTCGCCCGCAAGGCTTCAACGGTGGCAGCTCCATCTGCAATCACAGCATATTAAAGATACTGGCATCATGCTGCTCTTTCTATGTGGCCTTTACCAAATAATGACACTTACCCTGTGCCTCGTCAAGCCTTTTGTTAACAAGCTCGATGTCGGCGTCTGCCGCATCCAACTGCCGTTCTAAATGAGAAAATTCGCTAGTCCGGCTAGCCACCGGCGCTTCCATCACCTACACATAGAGGCAGTATGGTTATTACCTGGGAATATGATCCTCTGTTCGCCGTCGTTTCCGACGACAACCAGAGTCTCAGGGGCTACTATCTACACAGGGTACACCTAGCATGTGCAGGACTATCATGCATTCTTTTACATACCTCAAAGCCTGTCAGTAGACTCATAAAAGCTTCATGCAATCCGCTTTAGGCGGACACTATCCTCTCCATCACCGTATTCATCAGCACACGGTGTTCGTCTGAGATGGCCGCTCGCCCCACCAACTCCCTCAGAACATCCGATCGCACACTAGATGGCGCCGGACTTTTTTGTCTGCTCTCTTTAGGAACCAGACACTGGGAGCTTCGGGGGTCAACGGGATTATTTTCTGGCCTCACCGGACTCGGAGAAGCCCTCCGCGACGACACTTCAGGGTCACCTGCTTCTGGGGCAGAGGAGTCTGGAGGAGGCGTTTCACTCTCCATCATCTCTGGAAGGAGATCCCCCGAAGACGAGCTCATTTGAGAGGGGCTAAGGCCCGAACTGCAAAGATATATACGGTGGTTACTTTCTTAGAAGAAAAAGGTGGCGTATCTGTACTATTAAAGTATTTCGGGTCACTTACGACTCGTGGGAGAATTGATCCCCCCGCGGACTTTGTGCGGCAACAGCGCCCCCCCAGGGTAAGACCCTCTGTGGGAGACTTCTTCTCCCGTTTGGAGGCTTCAGCTTCTGAACTCCCGGGCGCGGTCCTTTTCCTCCCCCGGTCGTCTTCCTTCATGAAGACGCTCGCTCCCTTGGTTAGAATGGGCGGCGTTGGGGGCCCGCGTCCGCCCGTATTATCCTCCCCAGTATCTTCCTTCAAGGGCTCCGGGCAGGGTGCGACCTGGGGCATCTTTTCCAGTATCGGATTTTCCAAACTCTCAGGAAGGGGGGCCGACCACCGGATCAGCTTCACCCTTGTTAGCCAGTCCTGGTCAAAGAGCGAACTTTCAGAGATAACTTTGTAACAAGTGAGAGATAGTATATCCGGCCGGAAGATTCCCTACCTATTCGGCAGCACGGATACTGCTCAGGCCCACGTCCTCGGTGATTTACGCACACTCCACTTGAGGTCCAAAGAACAACTTGTACATCTCCTCGTGCGTCAGGCTGAGGAAATTGTGAATGACACGCGGTCCCTCGGGATTGAACTCCCACAAGCAAAGGGGCCGGCGTTTGCAAGGCTGGACTTGACGGACCAGCATGACTTGTATCACCGCAATCAAACTGAGATCTCCATTAAAGAGATCTCGAATGCGGCTTTGCAGCATAGGCACGCCCTTGGCTGGACCCCAGCCCAGTCCTCTGCTAATCCATGACATCAGTTGTGGTGGAGGGCCCGAGCGGAAAACGGGGGCGGCCGCCCACTTGGCGCTTCTAGGAGCCGTGATGTAGAACCACTCCTGTTGCCACAATTCAGATACCTCTGGGATGGAACCTTTGGGCCATGGAGCTCCCTTCATCTTGCGTATTGAGGCACCCTCCACACGCCACATGTTGCCCCTCGATCATCTTCGACTTTACTTCAAAGGTCTTGAGCCATAGGCCAAAGTGGGGGGTAACTAGGAGGAAGGCCTCGCACACGACGATAAATGTCGCGATATGAAGAAAGGAGTCCGAAGCTAGATCATGGAAATCTAGCCCGTAGTAAAACATCAAGCCCCTGACGAAAGGATCCAAAGCAAGGCCTAGACCTCGGAGGAAGTGGGAGACGAACACGACAGTCTCGTTGGGTTCGGGAGAAGGGACAGCCTGCCCCTGGGGAGGCAGCCGATGCAAAATCTCGGCGGTCAGATATCTGGCCTCCCTCAACTTTTTGATGTCTTCTTCCGTGACGGAGGAAGGCACCCATCGACCTTGAAGGCTAGATCCGGACATGACTGAAGGTTCGGAGCACCTGACCTGGACCTTGGGCGTTTGAGCTTGAGGCGGGGAAAGGATTCGATTGAACACGGGAGGGGAAAGTAGAAAGCCTTGTCTCTTTATAAAAAGGGTGAATATTAAGCGTCCTCTCTGTATCCGCTTGGACTTGCCTATAATCTAGGAGTCCCAGAAGCGGTTGGGTTACCCACGCCCGTATTGATGAGAATCCCGAAATAAGGAGACACGATCTCTGCTTTAAACGAGACGTGCCAATGAAAACCACCCCGCGTAACACGATGAGGTGAGGTAATAAAATGACTCGGATAAAGGCTTGGCCGTGATGTGTCACGCTACGGAATACATCAGCAAATTAGATTTGTGTAAACATTGTTCTCTCTATGGCACTATGTGGAAACTTATTTTGCGGAGCCGGACACTATCTTTGTGTTCAAAATCTTCTATGAAGTGATTGGAGGAGGAACCCGCCTTGCAATGCCGAAGACAAACTGCGCGCCGGACTCGTCGTCATTGAAGCCTGGTTTAGGGGTCCTGGATTCGGGGGTGTCCGGATGGCCGGACTATACCTTCGGCCGGACTCCCGGACTATGAAGATACAAGATTGAAGACTTCGTCCCGTGTCCGGATAGGACTTTCCTTGGCGTGGAAGGCAAGCTTGGCGATACGGATATACAGATCTCCTACCATTGTAACCGACTTTGTGTAACCCTAACCCTCTCCGGTGTCTATATAAACCGGAGGGTTTTTAGTCCGTAGGAAAACAGACCCATCAACAATCATACCATAGGCTAGCTTCTAGGGTTTAGCCTCTCCGATCTCGTGGTAGATCTACTCTTGTACTATCCATATCAACAATATTAATCAAGCAAGACGTAGGGTTTTTTACCTCCATCGTGAGGGCCCGAACCTGGGTAAAACTTCGTGTCCCTTGCCTCCTGTTACCATCCGGCCTAGACGCATAGTTCGGGACCCCCTACCCGAGATCCGCCGGTTTTGACACCGACACTCACGGTTCCAAATTCTACCAAGCAGCGGCACCTATAAACAACATGGCCGCATGATTGTTTTATATTCTGCTAGTATGAAAACCACCTATAAACAGAAACGCACATATACTCGTTCTTCCATACCGTGTTGTCAGGCATTCCATGTATCGACAGCGCCCAGCCATACGAAGCACATGGAGCTACCATTGAAACTTGCTTCACAATCAGAGGGACTAATAAGTTGTTCGGCGGATCAATGTACTGGAAACAAAAGTAACATTCAGCAAAAAAAACTCCCATTCATAATGAAAGCTGCTGAAACCACTTAATACGTACCTGCCGGCCATTGTTGTGGATTGTTGAAACACTGCCGGGGTGGACCTCCTCGCCGGCAGGGAGAATGGCTCCCGCAAACGCGTCTTCAATCCCAGCATTGCTGACAATGGAACTCCGGCTTCCGTTGCTCGCGCTACCATCTCCCAAACCCTCCATTTTTCGATCAGGCGATACTAGGGGATAGTATAGTGCAGGCCAAAGGTGAGGACGATACTTGATATATGCAAAATAAAGCTGGCCGGTGGCGGTAGTAATTGCACGTTCGTACTGTTGTTTGAGCGGCCGATACAACGGAACGTCATTTACTACATACACTCTTTTGGATACATGCCACGGGGCTTTTCGTCTGTAATTCATTTACTAGTCCAAACGGTGCAGCACCGTCTTCATTATCTAGACGAAAACGGAAGGATTTACATGTCCGGACTAGTACGTCGCAGTCCAGAACTTTGTTCAGTTGGCTATACAAAAAAGGCAGCTCTTACATGCCCGTCCAGCACACGTCAGCTCAGAACTTTTAATAAATTACCACTATCAGCCAATTCAATACGTTGCCCGAAGTAGCTCCTGTGCATCCCTGCCGGTTGAGAAAGGTACAGCAAATTTTTATTCTGGCGACGACTGAAATCTCAGACAGTAGGTTGCCATTCCGAGGATACAAATCCAAAAAGGTCCGGCCTAGCATTCCTCATCTATAAGACTGGCCATAGTGAGAGTAACATCACTAGTAACATCACACTTTTCAAGATAATTTTGCTTATGTGGCACATATTTAATAATGAGAGAGGTGATGGTGGTAACTTAGGCTGGTTGTAATGAGAGTATCATAGGTAGTATCATGCATGCCAACTAGGCAAATTTGATGAGTTGGCATAAAATTAAATGAAAAAAAGAGGGTTGAGTATCATATAATGATACCGTATCATATTAAATGCTGTGCTACTATGTGTCATGCACGCTAATAAATGAAGTCATCTATGATACTAACATATGATACTATGCATTACGGATGTAGTATCATACACTAGTATCATATGCATGATACTAGTATATGATACTTGCCATTACGACCAGCCTTAGCTAGTTACTGTAACATCACACATACCAAGACAATATGAGTCTATAGGCTAATAAATGAACCATAACATGACAACACACATATGTTACTACCCATTGTGGAGGTAGTAACATAGCCTAGTAAAATGTGATGTTACTAGTCTAAGTTACTCCCCATTGTGACTAGTCTAATGGCGAAATTCCTAAATTGGTAAAATTGAAACCTTATCCAGTCAAAGGTGCGGATCTCAAAGCAAATGAACGATTCTGATAACAACCATCCGAGCTAGGGTGGATAGCAAATCCATCCTCTCTCTCTATATATATATATGATCGGTTCTACTAGAAATTCTATTTATATATATGCATAGCATGTACAATATGTAGTATCGTAAAATACCAGCAAACGAAAAAGAATTAAATGGAAAACATAAAATTAAATGAAAAATAAATCATAAACTCAAAACCCCCCAACCTTTTAATACCGGTTGGTGTCACCAACCGGTACTAAAGGGCTCCCTGCCGCCGGAGCTGGCTCATGCCACGTGGTTGCCCTTTAGCACCGGTTCATGCTGAACCGGTACTAAAGGGGGGAGGCCTTTAGTGCCCACACTTTAGTGCCGGTGAAAGTGCGTTATATCGACTAGAGGGGGGGTGAATAGGCGATTTTTATGAAAGTCTTCAAAACATGAAAGTTTCGAAGACAAGCGATAGAAATAGACCTATTACCATGCAGCGGAAGTTAGACTACACTAGATAAACCATAGTCATGTATTCAATGAAGTGAAAGGACAATGACTAATAGCAGCTAGGTAGTAAGGATCAGGCAGGAAGATATTAAAAAGCCAAACAGATCACACAGTCACTCAGTGAAGACAAAAGATAGTGCAAACATACAATGACTTCACACAGAGTAACAGTAAGTAAAGAGAAGGGAAGGATGAAACCAGTGACTCGTTGAAGACAAAGATTTGTTGGACCAGTTCCAGTTGCTGTGACAACTGTACGTCTGGTTAGGGCGGCTAGGTATTTAAACCAAAAGACACACAGTCCCGGACACCCAGTCCTGAACACGCAGCTCAGGACACCCAGTCCTCACCGTATTCCCCTTGAGCTAAGGTCACACAGACCTCGCCCAATCACTCTGGTAAGTCTTCAAGGTAGACTCCCAAACCTTCACAGACTTCGTTCACCGGCAATCCACAATGTCTCTTGGATGCTCAGAACGCGACGCCTAACCGGCTGGAGGATGCACAGTCCTCAAGTGTAATAAGTCTTCAGATCACTCAGACAAGAAGACTTAAGTGATGCCTAATTCTTTTTGGCTCTGGGTGGTTAGGGCTTTATCCTCGCAAGGATTCTCTCTCAAAGGCTTCGAGGTGGGTTGCTCTCAAACGACAAAAGCCGTACTCTGAATCTAAGCAGCCAACCGTTTATGGTTGTAGGGGGTGGGCTATTTATAGCCACTAGGCAACCCGACCTGATTTGTCCGAAATGACCCTGGGTCACTAAGGAACTGACACGTGTTCCAATGGTCAGATTTCAAACTCACACGACAACTTTACTTGGGCTACAAGCAAAGCTGACTTGTCCGACTCTGGACAAGATTTGCTCTCATAGTCTTCACTCGAAGACATAGGTTTTTGTTTAAGCATCACTTCAGTCATTCTGACTGGTTCTCTTGGACCCCACTTAACAGTACGGTGGTTCCTATGACTCAACACAGAAGAAAAAGCACTACGAAAGATCTAAGTCTTCGAGCTCCATAGGCTTCATGCGGTGTCTTCTCTTGTCATAGTCTTCAATGTGAATATCTTCATGTACCACCTTTGACATCAATGTCTTCATACATTTTAGGGGTCATCTCTGGTGGAAAAACCGAATCAATGAGGGACTTCTACCTGTGTTATCCTGCAATTCTCACAAACACATTAGTCCCTCAACTAGGTTTGTCGTCAATACTCCAAAACCAACTAGGGGTGGCACTAGATGCACTTACAATCTCCCCCTTTTTGGTGATTCATGAAAAACTAGTTGAAGTTTTCAATGGGGAATATAATGTGTGAAATTGTAAAGGATAAGGAATTGTCTTCATAAGTCGCAAGGGCTCCCCCTGAAGATGTGCATATAAGTAATTTTCTTTTGGAATGCAAATGCACATGGCAGGTTGTGCTTGTGGAGATCCACTTCAACTTATGATGACAATCCACTATGCATGTGAAAGTATGTGAGATAATGACATGCATAATGTAAAATGGACGTCTACAAAATGATCTAAGTGCGGAATTTATCGTCGCACATGCGGAATTTATCATCGCAACACAAGGTAGCAAATAGGTAGCAGACGACCATCAAGTTTAAGTGTTACAACTCAAAGACCCAAATGTTTCAAAACGAGAGTTGTAAGCACGAAGGAAAATATAAAACACCTGCCCATATGGACCCGCTTGAAGACTATCAAACTCATATGCTTCTCCCCCTTTTGTCAGTAAGGACCAAAAAGGTTTGAAGACATAGAGCCTCTACTCGTTCCTATGAGGAGTAGGTGAAGCAGCAGGGTCGTTGATGGTGTTTGGCGGTGCAGACGAATTTGGAGCAGTGTCGACGTGTGCTGAAGGAGGCGGCGAAGAAGTAGCATCGTCTTCATCCTCGATCACTCTGGCATTCACGGTTGCAGCAGAGGAAGAGAACTTAGAGTCTTCAAGTGATGGAGTTTGTCGCAGCACAGCCCTTCAAGGAGGTGTGGAGTCAAACTTGAAGCGCTCAGTGAAGCTGTCCTCTTGAAGATCATCTTCAGAACACAGCAGCAGCAGCCCTTTCCATGTGCGTCGAGATGTTTCATGAGCAACAAAGGCGTTCTTGGTGGCAAGATTGCGAATGCGATTAACATCCACCAAGAGGCTTTGCATTTGACGCTTTAGCCAGTCATGATGCCTATCCTGTTTCTGATGAAGGGCCACCAGAAGCTCTCGGTCATTGAGGACACGTGTGCGCTTCTTGGGTCGTTGAGCAATGGTGCTATCAGTGGCTTCAGTGAGAGCAGGATGCGGTGCACGTGTAATGCCAGCCAAAGGATACACACGAGTTACTGCTTCAACGCCTTCAACGTTCTGAGAAAAACTTTGATGCTCTGCATTCTGAAGACTCAGAGGTTCCTTGGCAGGCTCAGGATATATGGCTTCAATAGACATATCCACATCAGGCAAAAAGATCCGATGATTGCGGGCAGATGGCTGATATGAGATAGCAGAGTGAAGTTTGATCAGCCGCATCACCCAAGGGGCGTAGAACTTCAAACCAAACAGATCAGAGCCAGATGCAGCAAGTTGGCGGATGAAGAAATCCTGTGTATTGAAGCATTTTCCATGAAGAATATAGAAGACCAAAGTCTTCTTTGCACCTTCCAGCTTGGCATGGGGAGAATGTCCTTTGATTGGCCAGAGAGTTCGCCTTATGATGTGATAAATGGTCCTTGGCAGATACTCAAGGTCTTCAACAAAGAACTCCGTGGGATAAGCAGCATCTTGGGGCAATGGCTTCATCATACTGAGCATCTGACTCATATTAGGTTCAGTCTTCTGAAAGATGCTCTCAACAGCTTCACTGTGAAGCTGACAGCCATACTCATAGAGATCGCCAGGAGTGGGCAGGCCAGTGAGCTCAATGATGTCAAAGGCTTTGGCTTCATGATGAACGTTTCCAGTCATCCACTCCAGGACCCAAGTCTTCGGATCTCTGTTATACCCGCGGATGTGAAGTGTGGCATAGAATTGGAGCAGCAACTCTTCATTCCAATGCTCTTGGTCAGTGATGAACGGCAGTAGCCCAACTTCTTTGAAGCAATCCAGAGCTTCTTCCAGACAGGGCAGACCAGCTATGGCTTCAATGTCAAGGCGCTTGTGTGGGAAGATGCGACCTTGGTTGTAAAGAATGCATGAGTAATAGCTTCGCTGCTGATAGCTCCAGAACCGATCAGATGATATTCGTTCCCTAGAGTAGGGGTTCCTGGAGCTATTTAAGAATGTGTTGTCTGCTTTGAAGCCATTGATATTGAAGGAGCCAGGTGCTGATGTAGGACCTGGGAACCTGGGCAATCTTGGGATTGGCTTCTGGACCTGAGGCCTGTGCTCAACATGATAGTCGAATTGGGGACCGACAGCAGACGCAGGAACAGAAGCAGCGGGATCAGTGGCTTCGTTGACTTCTGGTGCTGTTGGGGGTGAGGGCTCCACATTAGCTTCAGCCATGACAGCGTCAGTGGCTTCAGTGGGGTTGGTGGTGGCAGCCTCAAGATTTTCAACCTCTACTTGACAAGCTGGAGGGTCGGTCACGATCACGTTCTCCTCGAGAACCGCTTCTTGGTGGGGCAGGGGAGTAGCAGCTTGTGGGACTTCTTCTTCTTCAGCGGCTGATGCAGCTGGATTGTCTTCAACAGTTTTATCTTCAGATGCAGAGACTGGAGGCCTTGGACCTTTGCGAAGCCTGCGCAACGCGGGCGACCCCTGTGGTGTTGGCTGGGCCTCAAAGTCTTCTTCCTCTTGTGGGCGATCCGCCCATGAAGCATCCTGTGCAATTGGCGTCAGTGGACGACCAATGCTGATGAGTTCGTTGTGCGTTAGCACAGGCGATGATACATGTTGGTGCTCTAGCTGAGGAAGGGCTGCATCATCTTCAACACGGTCATGGTGACCAATGTCTTCAGTTTCATGAGCCTTTGTGAAAGCAGGCTCATGGACAGTCAGTTGACGTTCTTCTGGATTAACATTAGGGTGAACCATGAAAATGGGTTCAACAATCAAGGGCTCTGTGGGAGCAGCCCGTTCCTTCTTGATCTTTCTTTTCTTCTTGGCGGGGGCAGTAGCAGAGGCTTCAGGATGTTTTCTCTTCCTTGCTTCAGCCTCAGCAGTCCTGGTCTTCTTTAGTTCTGAAGCGGTTGACCTGGCCTTTGGCTTCGGGCCAGTCATGCTAGTTGGGAAGACTATGGGATCTGCTTCCTGCCTTGGTGCTTCAGGTTCAGCCATAGCGGGCTTCTTCTTCTTCTTGGCAGCCATCCTGGGGTCGATGCCAGGACGCCCAAGGGCCTTGCGCTTCTCAGCCTCATTGTAGGCTTGCACACACCTATCAGCCAGGACTTTCATGCGCTCACGTGAACCCTAAGCTTCTGCACGTTTCTTTAGAAAGGCTTCTTTGAGCTCGTGCAGCATAATCTTGAAGTTCTTCACATCTTGCACGCTGAGCTTGGCCATATGCTTCTTGAACTGAGCTTTCTCATAGTCAATCTTCTGCTTCAGTTCAACAACGCACTGGGCGATGGCTAACTCTGAAGCAATGGCGCCATGGAAGGCGACACTGAGGCCAATGGGTAGTTGGAGATCTTCGAAGCTGATGTTTGGCGTGTCAAACCACTCATCAATGAAGTTGGGGATGATTGATACATCAACGAGCGGCAGATTATTGAAGATTTCTGCTTCTTCTTTGCTCTTGATGAGTTGCTCAAGAGCGTCATCTACAAGATCTTCATCACTTGATAGATCAATGGCTTCATTGCGCAGAATGGCAGCAGCAGTTAGCTCTTGGCCGGTGTGTGTCAGAGGCATCTTGACCTTCTGGGGCTTGGAGACGCATGACAAGTCTTCAGACTGCACACTGTCTTCAGGAGGTGCAGTTGCCGGTGGCTTCGCCCTTGAGATTTTTGGTGAAGGGGCAGGCTTTGAAGCTTTGGGCTTCTTCAACTTCTTTGGCGTCGGTGCTGCAGGCGCTTCATCTGATTCAGCGTCAGCTGCAGGCTCATTCACGGCTGTCCCTTGAACCAAGATATGGGTGATGAGACCTGCAAGGTTGTAGAAAGGACCGACGACATCGGGTTCTGCATCCCGTGTGCTGTCAGCCCTTGGAGCAGAAGGACCAGGGTTGAAGTCTAATCCCAAAGACTTCTTGTTCTGCTTCGCTGAGTTCTTGGCAAACTGGAAGTTGCGCTTAAACAGATTGTCGTCACGACACCATAGTAGTGACGATGGGTGTGCATCGGCAGGCTGTGGCCCACGGACCATGCAGGGATAGAAGCCTTGTTTAATGGCTTCTTCTCTGGACCTGGGTTGAAGATTCTTGTATAGGATGTCTCCCCACGATCTCTTGATGGCATTTTTCTCAGCATATTCCTGGGTCACAAACCGGTATTTAAACCATTGTCCTGCCCAATATCTTCGAATCCATTGGATTCGGGTCTTGCGTTGATTGTAATCCTCTTCAGGATCTGTCTTGTAAAGCTCTGAGAGGTCATCAGGAAAATCTCTTGATGTTCCCCCACGACGCTGTCTGCCACCCTTCCTTACTGATTTCTCTACAGCCATGAACTTCAAACTGAAAGGCTTCACAACGTTCAAAGGCTTCAAAGGTTTTCGCTTGCTGGACAAACAGGAACTGGCTTCGGAAGAATTTATATGATGCTGTAAGAATTCTGCAAATGAATGCAGACTATGAGAACCAAGGGATTCTCCCACGGACATGTACCTGTGACAGCATTAAGGTGCGAGGGAAGGGGAAGAGGTCATATGCATTCTCAGAAGATTTTGAAGATAAATCAGTTTAGAAGACATTGACCTCATCGTGCAAAGACATTCATTCATAGATAAGGATTTGGTTCCAGATTTGTACGAATCCAGAGATCAGTACAAGTGAGGAATCTAACTACTTGTGAAGCATAAGTGAATATACTAGGCATGTTATGAGATGTAGTATGAAAGAGATCCAACTTGTGCGAATAGAAACTTCTTGTGGTAGAAAGTGACAAAGCCATAGGATCAAAGGGGGCCGTAAAAAGAAGTTTTATTTACCACACTAGGAACTGCTAGACGAAGTGGAAGAGGAGGCCGAGCAGTTCGATCTTCCGTGCCCTAACTTGGCGACGGAGGACACCTACGGCGACGGCGGAGAGGATGATGTCCGCGGTCGGCGCGAAGACGGCGTTGGAGAGGTTGCGGCAGTGAAGCGCTTCGTCGCCGGCATCGTCGAGGGCTAGCGGTGGTGCTAGGGTTCGTGCGAGAGTGGAAGAAGCGATAATGACCGCTGTGAAGGGTGTATTTATAGGTACAGGGGCGGCACTGCGTTATTACACAGGTGCCCCTGGCGATTCACATCTGAGGAACACATGGCCATCATGCAGTATATTGGGGTTTGTTCCACGTCCCACGCACGCCTGGATTGTCGGGTGGTCGTTCCTACTTCTCCGGGTTTCATGTGGAGGAATGAGCATTGAAAACGGACTTAATGTTTGTCTCTGTATCTTCTGCTGACAAGGACACAGAGAAGACATTCGACAGTTTCAATAGAATGCATATGATTTGGAGAGATAGAGTTTGAGATAGAAAGCACAGAGAGGTTAGGGTCCGATCACATTCACTTAGATCAAAAGATTCAACAAGAAGACATAGCTATAAGTGAATGCTGTAGATGACAGAACACTAGTATATATATATATATAATCAACATAGTGAAGATAATCATGAAAACATGTTGAGATTGAAACCAAACAAAATGTGAAGACATAGCAAGGTAACGCCATGAGTGAAACACTTCAAATAGAACATTTGGTGGTGGCGTTACCCACCGTATAGGAAGTATTAGACCCAGACACGACGCACAATTATCGTGGCGCTCCGAAGTCAAATTCCACATTAATGTATTCACACTTAGAATGTATGTCTTCATTGATTGAAGATATACTTTACTTCGTGTGTTGCACATCCAAGTCATCAATATGCATAAGGGTTAGGATGTGTGCCTGATCACAGGACATTTGAGGATTCTAGGATATTTAGCTCACACCGTAACTTGCAAAATCTCTTCTCATCCAAGGGCTTGGTGAAGATATCTGCCAATTGCTCTTCAGTGTTGACATGTATGATATCAATATCTTCACAACATGATCTCTGAGAAAGTGATGACGAATTTCAATGTGCTTTGTCTTCGAGTGCTGAACAGGGTTGTTGGCAATCTTGATGGCGCTTTCGTTGTCGCAGTAGAGTGGCACTTTCTTCAAATGAATGCCATAGTCCTTGAGGGTTTGCTTCATCCACAGAAGCTGAGCGCAGCAAGATCCAGCAGCAATGTATTCAGATTCAGCAGTGGAGAGAGATACACAGTTCTGCTTCTTTGAAGACCAACATACAAGTGATCGTCCCAGAAAATGACATGTGCCTGATGTAGACTTGCGATCCACCTTGTCACCAGCATAATCAGCATCCGAGAATCCAACCAGATCAAACTCTGAGCCCTTTGGATACCATAATCCTAGAGTTGGGGTGTGAGCCAAATATCGAAGAATTTGCTTCACAGCTAAGTGATGCGACTCCTTTGGTGCCGCTTGAAATCGAGCACACATGCAAACACTAAGCATAATATCTGGCCTAGATGCACATAGTTAAAGCAAAGAACCAATCATGGAGCGGTATACCTTTTGATCGAACTCTTTACCATTGTCGTCAGGACCCAGATGATGCTTGGCTGGCATTGGCGTCGTGAACCCTTTGCAGTCTTGCATACCGAACTTCTTAAGGCAATCTTTGCGATACTTCTCTTGAGATATGAAGATGCCGTTGCGTTGCTGTCGTATTTGAAGACCGAGGAAGAACTTCAGCTCTCCCATCATGGACATCTGATATTGCTCTTGCATCATATATCCAAATTCTTCACTGTACTTTTGATTGGTGCAGCCGAAGATAATGTCATCCACATATATTTGACACACAAACAGTTCACCATCATATATCTCCGTGAAGAGAGTGGGGTCGAGGGAACCAGGTATGAAGCCTTTGCTCTTCAGAAAGTATTTGAGTGTGTCATACCAGGCCCGAGGGGCTTGTTTGAGGCCATACAGTGCCTTGTTGAGCGTGTATACCATATCAGGATGTTTTGGGTCCTCAAAGCCAGGTGGTTGTGCAACATACACTTCTTCAATCTTGCCATTGAGAAAGGCGCTCTTCACATCCATTTGATAAAGAAGTATGTTGTGATGATTTGCATAGGCCAGCAGTATGCGTATGGCTTCAAGTCTAGCCACAGGAGCAAATGTTTCATCGAAGTCAATGCCTTCCACTTGAGTATATCCTTGAGCAACGAGACGAGCTTTGTTTCTGACAACTTGACCATGCTCATCTTGCTTGTTGCGGTATATCCATTTTGTGCCTATTATGTTGTGCTTCCGAGGATCAGGACGCTTAACCAGTTCCCATACATTATTCAGCTCAAACTGTTGAAGCTCTTCTTGCACAGCTTGAATCCATTCAGGTTCCATGAAGGCTTCTTCCACTTTCTTGGGTTCTGTTATTGAGACGAATGCGAAGTGCCCACAGAAATTTGCCAGCTGGGTTGCCCTTGATCGAGTGAGCGGACCAGGTGCATTGATGCTGTCAATTATTCTCTCAATCTGCACTTCATTGGCAACACGAGGATGTACAGGGCGAAGATTTTGCTCTTGCTGATCATTGTCATTGTTGGAGGGATTGTCTTCAGGTTGAGCATTGTCTTCAGGTTGATCTGGTGTGGAGATGACGAATTCCTCTTCAGGATGAGCTTCAGAAGGTATGCTTTCTCCAGTTCCCATTAGTTTGATTGATTCATTGGATGGAACTTCATCTAGCACATTTGGCAGGTGCTCTCTTTGTGAACCGTTAGTCTCATCGAACCGCACATCCACGGTTTCAACCACTTTATAATGAAAGAGGTTGAAGACTCTGTAGGAGTGCGAATCCTTTCCATATCCAAGCATAAAACTCTCATGTGCTTTTGGGGCAAACTTTGAAGTGCGATGTGGGTCCTTGATCCAGCACCTTGCGCCAAATACTCTGAAGTAACTGACATTTGGCTTCTTGCCAGTGAGGAGCTCGTATGATGTCTTGTTCAGAATCTTGTGAAGATAAACACGATTGATTGTATGGCATGCAGTATCAATGGCTTCAGGCCAAAAATTTCTTGGAGTCTTGTATTCATCTAGCATTGTTTTGGCCATCTCAATGAGTATTCTGTTCTTGCGTTCGACGACGCCATTCTGCTGTGGCGTGTATGGGGATGAGAATTCATGTGTGATGCCCAAGGTATCAATATATGTATCAAGGCTAGTGTTCTTGAATTCAGTGCCATTGTCAATTCTGATGTGCTTTATCTTGGTGCCATAGTTGTTCATTGCTCGATTGGCGAAGCGTCTGAAGACATCCTGCACTTCAGTCTTATAAAGGATTATATGCACCCAAGTGTATTTAGAATAATCATCAACAATGACAAAGCCATAGAGACAAGCACTAGTAGTAAGAGTTGAGTAATGAGTGGGACTGAAAAGATCCATGTGAAGCAGTTCGAACGGTCCAGTAGTAGTCATGATTGTCTTTGAGGGATGTTTGGCCCTCGTCATCTTTCCTGCTTCACAGGCACCGCATAAGTGATCTTTCTTGAACTTGACGCCCTCGATGCCTATGACATGCTTCTTCTTTGCAAGGGTGTGGAGGTTCCTCATGCCAGCATGCCCAAGCCTCCGATGCCAGAGCCAGCATTCTGAAGTTTTTGCTAGAAGACATATGGCAAGCTGTGGTCTTGCTGAGAAATCTACCACGTACAGATCATCTTTCCGATACCCTTCAAACACTAGAGACTTATCAGATTCCATTAGAACAAGGCAACGATATTTTCCAAATATTACGATCATGTTCAAATCGCATAGCATTGAGACAGACATTAAGTTGAAGCCAAGGGATTCAACAAGCATGACTTTATCCATGTGTTGATCCTTTGAGATTGCAACTCTACCTAGACCCAATACCTTACTTTTACCAGTGTCAGAAAATGTGATGTGGCTCTTGTCGGATGGACGTAAGGTTGAGTCCATCAGAAGGCTTCTTTTGCCAGTCATGTGATTTGTACACCCACTATCAATAATCCATTCTGTAAACGCTGGTGTCGTACCCTACAGTGCAGTTAGGGGGATAGGCTTCACGAAGAGAGTTGTGAAGCAAAAACATTTGACGAACCAGTGGTTTATGAAAGCTTAGATCCAGATTAGGACTGATAGGGAGAGTAGCAAGCGATTCAGGAACGAAGTACATAGTAAGACCATTCGGGCATTTGATCTTGTGCCCTACAAGATGTTTAAGGTCCCCAGCGATAGCGTCAGAAGATTTTGGTTTCCTGCTGGAGACCTTTCCCTGCAAAAGAGAGTTAAGCCTTCTTAACCACCCACATCTTCAAGGGTGGCTTAGAAGCGATAAGTCTAAGTGCAGCGTCTAAAAACTTTGGCTTTGGGGCTCTAGCAAAAAGTCTTGCAGGTGGACAATAATACTCATAAGAATAAGCAGAGTAGTTTTTGGTCTTATGAACATGGCGGTTCGATGAACCGCGCTCATATTCATAGGCCTAAGTATGGTTTCCCTGCAAAACATTTGCATTAGTGCGACTCAGGTGAGTCCTCTGTCTGTATGAAGCCTTTGGGCCATATGAAGCCTGTGGTCTGGGGTTTGTCTTCTTCATCTGTGGTGTCATGATGACACTCATAGGAAGATTTTCCAAACACCTTTTGGGCACCCAGATCTTCCTCATAGGCGGTCCATTCCTGTAGTTAGTACCAATGTACCTGGCAAACACTTCACCATTCTGATTCTTAAATACTTTATAGTTTGTATCAAAGGATTCATCAATGACAATGGGGTTAGCACAAGTGAAGCCAGATAGACTGGATGGATCTGCTGAAGGTTCCTTTGCAGCAACCCATGTGGTTTTGGGATACTGCTCGGGTTTCCAGTAAGAGCCATCAGCATTCATTTTCCTTATGAACCCAACACCCTCTTTCCTCGGGTTTTGGTTCAGAATCTGCCTTTTGAGGACATCACATAGTGTCTGATGCCCTTTAAGACTTTTGTACATCCCTGTTTCAAGCAATGTCTTCAACCTAGCATTCTCATCAGCAATCGCAGTAGTATCCTCAGTAGAGGGGTTAGTTACCACATCAACAATTGAAGATATTGCAACAGTAGCAGCAGTAGAACATTCAGCAACAGAAGTAGCATTATCACGCTCAATGCATTTAAGACATGGTGGTTCAAATCCTTCCTGAGCAGAACTGATCTGTTCGGCGCGAAGTGACTCATTTTCCTTTTTAAGATCTTCATGAGCCGCTCTCAATTTCTCAAGATCTTGCTTCCTTTCAAGATAATCATAGGAAAGCTTTTCATGAGTTGTTGAGAGCGTTTCATGACGACTTTCAAGTTCCTCATACTTAACGTGAAGATTTTTATGTCTTCAATTAAGGACTCAGATCGAGTCATTTCAACGCCCAACAGATCATCGCTTTTGTCTAACAGTTTTTGAATATGTTCCATGGCTTTCTGTTGTTCAGTTGCAATTTTAGCAAGTGTTTTGTAGCTGGGTCTTGAATCACAATCAGAGTCATCGTCACTAGATGTTTGATAGTGAGTAGTGCGTGTGTTTACCTTGGCACCGCGTGCCATGAAGCAGTAGGTAGGAGCAGAGTCGTCCTTGTCATTTGCATCAGCGTCGGTGGTGAAGTCATTGTCTTCAGTGTTGAAGATGGACTTGGCAACATATGCTGTAGCCAGACTTGCAACGCCAGAATCGGACTCCTCCTCAGACTCCACCTCCGCCTCCTTAGAAGTGGACTCCTCCTCTGAATCCATTTCCTTGCCAACAAACGCACGTGCCTTGCCAGATGAGCTCTTCTTGTGTGATGAAGACTTTGAGGAAGACTTGGAAGAGGACTTTGAGTATTTCTTCTTCTTCTTGTCGTCAGAGTCATATTCCTTGCTCTTCTTCTTCTTTCTGTTCTCATTGTCCCACTGCGGACACTCAGAGATAAAGTGGCCAGTTTTCTTGCACTTGTGACATGTTTTCTTCTTGTAGTCATGAGCAGAAGCTTCATCATTCCTTGATCTTGATTGTGAAGACTTTCTGAAGCCTTTCTTCTTGGTGAATCTTTGGAACTTCTTTACAAGCATAGCAAGTTCCTTTCCAATGTCTTCAGGATCGTCAGAACTGCTGTCAGATTCTTCTTGAGATGAGGAGACAGCTTTTGCCTTCAGGGCACGAGTTCGCCCATAGTTTGAACCATAGATATCTCTTTCCTCAGAAAGCTGAAACTCATGTGTGTTGAGCCTCTCAAGTATGTCGGACGGATCGAGTGTCTTGAAATCAGGCCGTTCTTGAATCATCAAGGCTAGGGTGTCAAACGAACTGTCAAGTGATCTCAGTAGTGTCTTGACGACTTCGTGCTTGGTGATCTCAGTGGCGCCGAGGGCTTGAAGCTCATTTGTGATGTCAGTGAGTTGGTCAAATGTGAGCTGGACATTCTCATTGTCATTTCGCTTGAAGCGGTTGAAGAGGTTGCGAAGAACACTGATTCTCTGATCTCTTTGGGTTGAGACGCCTTCGTTGACCTTGGAGAGACAGTCCCAGACCAGCTTAGATGTTTCCAAAGCACTGACACGACCATACTGTCCTTTGGCCAGATGACCATAGATAATATTCTTGGCAGTAGAGTCCAGTTGAACGAACTTCTTGACATCAGCAGCAGTGACACCTTCTCCAGCCTTGGGAACGCCATTCTTGACGACATACCATAGGTCGACGTCAATGGCTTCAAGATGCATGCGCATCTTATTCTTCCAGTAGGGATATTCAGTTCCATCAAAGACGGGGCACGTAGTGGAGACTTTAATTATCCCTGCAGTCGACATAGCTAAAACTCCAGGTGGTTAAACCAAATCACACAGAACAAGGGAGTGTTGGGTAACGTAGCAGAAATTCAAAATTTTCCTACGTGTCACCAAGATCTATCTATGGAGAAACTAGCAACGAGGGGAAGGAGAGTGAATCTACATACCCTTGTAGATCGCTAAGCGGAAGCGTTCAAGTGAACGGGGTTGATGGAGTCGTACTCGTCGTGATTCAAATCACCGATGATCCTAGTGCCGAACGGACGGCACCTCCGCGTTCAACACACATACAGCCCGGTGACGTCTCCCACACCTTGATCCAGCAAGGAGAGAGGGAGAGGTTGAGGAAGACTCCATCCAGCAGCAGCACAACGGCGTGGTGGTGATGGAGGAGCGTGGCAATCCTGCAGGGCTTCGCCAAGCACCGCAGAAGAGGAGAAGAACTTGGGAGAGAGGGAGGGGCTGCACCAAAGGCAAAAGGTGTGTTTGAGAGGCCCTTCCTACCCCCACTATATAAAGGGATCCCAAAGGGGGGGTGCGCCAGCCCTAGGAGATCCAATCTCCTAGGGGGCGGCGGCCAGGGGAGGAGTCCTCCCCCCCAAGGCACCTAGGAGGTGCCTTCCCCTTCTGGGACTCTTCCTTTAGGGTTCCCTAGGCGCATGGGCCTCTTGGGGCTGGTGCCCTTGGCCCATGTAGGCCAAGGCGCACCCCCTACAGCCCATGTGGCCCCCCGGGACCCTTCCGGTGGTCCCAGTACAATACCGATGACCCCGAAACTTGTCCCGATGGCCGAAACAGGACTTCCTATATATAAATCTTTACCTCCGGACCATTCCGAAACTCCTCGTGACGTCCGGGATCTCATCTGGGACTCCGAACAACATTCGGTAACCACATACAAACTTCCTTTATAACCCTAGCATCATCGAACCTTAAGTGTGTAGACCCTACGGGTTCGGGAGACATGCAGACGTGACCGAGATGTTCTCCGGTCAATAACCAACAGCGGGATCTGGATACCCATGTTGGCTCCCACATGTTCCACGATGATCTCATCGGATGAACCACGATGTCAAGGACTCAATCAATCCCGTATACAATTCCCTCTGTCTATCGGTACGATACTTGCCCGAGATTCGATCGTCGGCATCCCGATACCTTGTTCAATCTCGTTACCGGCAAGTCTCTTTACTCGTTCCGTAACACATCATCCCGTGATCAACTCCTTGATCACATTGTGCACATTATGATGATGTCCTACCGAGTGGGCCCAGAGATACCTCTCCGCTTACACGGAGTGACAAATCCCAGTCTCGATTCGTGCCAACCCAACAGACACTTTCGGAGATACCTGTAATGTACCTTTATAGCCACCCAGTTACGTTGTGACGTTTGGCACACCCAAAGCACTCCTACGGTATCCGGGAGTTGCACAATCTCATGGTCTAAGGAAATGATACTTGACATTAGAAAAGCTTTAGCATACGAACTACACGATCTTTGTGCTAGGCTTAGGATTGGGTCTTGTCCATCACATCATTCTCCTAATGATGTGATCCCGTTATCAATGACATTCAATGTCCATGGTCAGGAAACCGTAACCATCTATTGATCAATGAGCTAGTCAACTAGAGGCTTACTAGGGACATGGTGTTGTCTATGTATCCACACATGTATCTGAGTTTCCTATCAATACAATTATAGCATGGATAATAAACGATTATCATGAACAAGGAAATATAATAATAACTAATTTATTATTGCCTCTAGGGCATATTTCCAACAGTCTCCCACTTGCACTAGAGTCAATAATCTAGTTCACATCGCCATGTGATTAACACTCACAGGTCACATCGCCATGTGACTAACACCCAAGAGTTTACTAGAGTCTGTAGTCTAGTTCACATCACTATGTGATTAAAACTCAATGAGTTCTAGGTTTGATTATGTTGCTTGTGAGAGAGGTTTTAGTCAACGGGTCTGAACCTTTCAGATCCATGTGTGCTTTACAAATCTCTATGTCATCTCCTAGATGTAGCTACCACGTTTTATTTGGAGCTATTCCAAATAACTGTTCTACTTGGAGC
Organism: Triticum monococcum; assembly: GCA_034509565.1. NCBI lineage: Eukaryota > Viridiplantae > Streptophyta > Magnoliopsida > Poales > Poaceae > Triticum > Triticum monococcum. Next base: position 495,343,486 of record CM067845.1, on the reverse strand, counting down.
TATTCTAAATAGTTGCTCCATTATACGTATCCGGTATCTCTACTCAGAGCTATTCGGATAGGTGTTAAGCTTGCATTGACGTAACCCTTTACGACGAACTCTTTTACCACCTCCATAATCGAGAAAATTCCTTAGTCCACTAGTTACTAAGGATAACTTTGACCGCTGTCCTGTGATTCATTCTTGGATCACTCTTGTACCCCTTGACTGACTCATGGCAAGGCACACTTCAGGTGCGGTACACAGCATAGCATACTGTAGAGCCTATGTCTTAAGCATAGGGGACGACCTTCGTCCTTTCTCTCTATTCTGCCATGGTCGAGCTTTAAGTCTTAACTTCATACCTTACAACTCAGGCAAGAACTCCTTCTTTGACTGATCCATCTTAAACACCTTCAAGATCATGTCAAGGTATGTGCTCATTTGAAAGTTCCATTAAGCGTTTTGATCTATCCTTATAGATCTTGATGCTCAATGCTCAAGTAGCTTAATCCAGGCTTTCCATTGAAAAACACTTTCCAAATAACCCTATATGCTTTCCAGAAATTCTACGTCATTTCCGATCAACAATATGTCAACAACATATACTCATCAGAAATTCTATAGTGCTCCCACTCACTTCTTTGGAAATACAAGTTTCTCATAAACTTTGTATACACCCAAAATCTTTGATCATCTCATCAAAGCATACATTCCAACTCCGAGATGCTTACTCCAGTCCTTAGAAGGATTGCTGGAGCTTTGTATACTTATTAGCATCTTTCAGGACTGACAAAACCTTCCGGTTTGTATCATATACAACCTTTCCTCAAGAAAACTCGTCGAGGAAACAATGTTTTTGACATCCTATCTGCAAGATTTCATAAATAATGCAGTAATCGCTAATATAATTCCAACAGACTCTTAGCATCGCTACGAGTGAGAAAGTCTCATCGTAGTCAACTCCTTGAACTTGTCGGAAAACATCTTAACGACAAGTCAAGCTTTCTTAATGGTGACACTTACCATCATTGTCCGTCTTCCTTTTAAAATCCATCTGTACTCAACAGCCTTATGACCATCGAGCCGTTCTTTGCCAAAGTCTACACTTTGTTTTCATACATGGATCCTCTCTTGGATTTTATGGCCTCGAGCCATTTATCGGAATCCGGGCCCACCATCGTTTCTCCATAGCTCGTAGGTTCATTGTTGTCTAGCAACATGACTTCTAAGATAGGATTATGTACCACTCTGAAGTAGTACGCATCCTCGTCGTCCTACGAGGTTTGGTAGTGACTTGATCTGAAGTTTCATGATCACCATCATAAGCTTCCACTTCAATTGGTGTAGGTGCCATAGGAACAACTTCCTGTGCCCTGTCACACACTAGTTGAAGAGACAGTTTAAAAACCTCATCAAGTCTCCACCATCCTCCCACTCAATTCTTTCGAGAGAAACTTTTCCTCGAGTAAGGACCCGATTCTAGAAACAATCCCTTATTGCTTTCGAAACTGAGACAGGAGGTATACCCAACTGTTTTGGGTGTCCTATGAAGATGCATTTATCCGCTTTGGGTTCGAGCTTATCAGCCTGAAACTTTTTCACATAAGCGTCGCAGCCCCAAACTTTTAAGAAATGACAGCTTAGGTTTCTCTAAACCATAGTTCATACGGTGTCATCTCATCGGAATTACGTGGTGCCCCTTTTAAAGTGAATGTGGTTGTCTCTAATGCCTAACCCATAAACTATCGTGGTAATTCGATAAGAGACATCATGGTATGCATCATATCCAATAGGGTGCAGTTATGATGTTCAGACACACCATCACACTATGGTGTTCCAGGCTGTATTAGTTGTGAAACAATTTCCACAATGTCTTAATTCTGTGCCAAACTCGTAATTCAGATATACATCTCTATGATCATATCATAGATACTTTATCCTCTTGTCACGACGATCTTTCAACTTCACCCTGAAATTACTTGAACCTTTCAATAATTCAGACTCGTGATTCATCAAGTAAATATACTCAACATCTACTCAAATCATCTATGAAGTAAGAACATAATGATATCCACTACATGCCTCAGCACTCATTGGACTGCACACATCAAAATGTATTACTTCCAACAAGTTGCTTTCCAGTTCCATTTTATTGAAACCGAGGCTTTCAGTCATCTTGCCCATGTGGTATGATTTGCATGTCTCAAGTGATTCAAAAAATCAAGTGAGTCCAAACGGTCCATTTGCATGGAGTTTCTTCATGCATAAACACCAATAGACATGGTTCGCATGTCTCAAACTTTTCAAAAACGAGTGAGCCCAAAGATCCATCAACATGGAGCTTCTTCATGCGTTTTATACCGATATGACTTAAGTGGCAGTGCCACAAGTAGGTGGTACTATCATTACTATCTTATGTCTTTTGGCATGAACATGTGTATCACTACGATCGAGATTAAACAAACCATTCATTTTAGGTGCAAGACCATTGAAGGTATTATTCAAATAAACAGAGTAATCATTATTCTCCTTAAATGAATAACCGTATTGCGATAGACATAATCCAATCATGTCTATGCTCAACGCAAACACCAATCTTGATGATAGAGGGAGCGTGCGATGCTTGATCATATCAACATTGGAAACACTTCCAACACATATCGTCAGCTCACCTTTAGCTAGTCTCCGTTTATTCCGTAGCTTTTATTTCGAGTTACTAACACTTAGCAACCGAACCGGTATCTAATACCCTGGTGCTACTAGGAGTACTAGTAAAGTACACATTAACATAATGTATATCCAATATACTTTTATCGACCTTGCCAGCCTTCTCATCTACCAAGTATCTAGGGTAATTCTGCTCCAGTGGCTGTTCCCCTTATTACAGAAGCACTTAGTCTCGGGTTTGGGTTCAACCTTGGGTTTCTTCACTAGAGCAGCAGCTGAATTGCCGTTTCATGAAGTATCCCTTCTTGCCCTTGCCCTTCTTGAAACTAGTGGTTTCACCAACCATCAACAATTGATGCTCCTTCTTGATTTCTACTTTTGTGATGTCAAACATCGCGAATATCTCAAGGATCATCATATATGTCCCTGATATGTTATAGTTCATCATGAAGCTCTAGCAGCTTGGTGGTAATTACTTCGGAGAAACATCACTATCTTATCTTGAAGATCAACTCCCACTTGATTCAAATGATTGTTGCACTCAGACAATCTGACCACAAGCTCAACAATTGAGCTTTTCTCCCTTAGTTTGCAGGCTAAGAAAATCGTCGGAGGTCTTATACCTCTTGACGTGGGCACGAGCCTGAAATCCCAATTTCAGCCCTCAAAACATCTCATATGTTTCGCGATGTTTCAAAACGTCTTCGGTGCCTCAACTCTAAACCGTTTAACTGAACTATCACGTAGTTATCAAAACGTGTATGTTAGATGTTCGCAACACCCACAAACGACGTTCGAGGTTCAGCACACTGAGCGGTGCATTAAGGACATAAGCCTTCTACGAAGCAATGAGGACAATCCTCAGTTTACGGACCTAGTCCGCATAATTGCTACTATCAACTTTCAACTAATTTTCTCTAGGAACATATCTAAACAGTAGAACTGAAGCGTGAGCTACGACATAATTTGTGAAGACATTTTGACTATGTTCAGGATAATTTAGTTCATCTTATGAACTCCCACTCAGATAGATATCCCTCTAGTCATCTAAGTGATTACATGATCCGAGTCAACTAGGCCGTGTCCGATCATCACGTGAGACGGACTAGTCAACATCGGTGAACATCTTCATGTTGATCGCATCTACCATACGACTCATGCTCGACCTTTCGGTTTTCTGTGTTCCGAGGCCATGTCTGTACATGCTAGGCTCGTCAAGTTAACCCTAAGTGTTTTGCATGTGTAAAACTGTCTTACACCCGTTGTATGTGAACGTAAGAATCTAACACCCGATCATCACGTGGTGCTTCGAAACAACGAACTGTCGCAACGGTGCACAGTTAGGGGAGAACACTTCTTGAAATTGTTGTAAGGGATCATCTTATTTACTACCGTCGTTCTAAGTAAACAAGATGTATAAACATGATAAACATCACATGCAATCAAATAGTGACATGATATGGCCAGTATCATATTGCTCCTTTTGATCTCCATCTTCGGGGCTCCATGATCATCATCGTCACCGGCATGACACCATGATCTCCATCATCGTGTCTTCTTGAAGTTGTCACATCATCTATTACTTCTACTACTATAGCTAACGGTTAGCAATAAAGTAAAGTAATTACATGATGTTTATGTTGACACGTAGGTCATAAATAAATTAAGACAACTCCTATGGCTCCTGCCGGTTGTCATACTCATCGACATGCAAGTCGTGATTCCTACTACAAGAACATGATCAATCTCATACATCACATATATCATTCATCACATCCTTTGGCCATATCACATCACATAGGATACCCTGCAAAAACAAGTTAGACGTCCTCTAATTGTTGTTTGCATGTTTTACGTGGCTGCTATGGGTTTCTAGCAAGAACGTTTCTTACCTACACAAAAACCACAACGTGATATGCCAATTGCTATTTGCCCTTCATAAGGACCCTTTTTATCGAATCCGTTCCGACTAAAGTGGGAGAGACAGACACCCGCTAGCCACCTTATGCAACTAGTGCATGTCAATCGGTGGAACCAGTCTCACGTAAGAGTACGTGTAAGGTCGGTCCGGGCCGCTTCATCCCACGATGCCGTCGAAACAAGATTGTACTAGTAACGGTAAGCATATTGAACAAAATCAACGCCCACAACTACTATGTGTTCTACTCGTGCATAGAATCTACGCAATAGACCTAGCTCATGATGCCACTGTTGGGTAACGTACCAGAAATTCAAAATTTTCCTACGTGTCACCAAGATCTATCTATGGAGAAACTAGCAACGAGGGGAAGGAGAGTGCATCTACATACCCTTGTAGATCGCTAAGCGGAAGCGTTCAAGTGAACAGGGTTGATGGAGTCGTACTCGTCGTGATTCAAATCACCGATGATCCTAGTGCCGAACGGACGGCACCTCCGCGTTCAACACACGTACAGCCCGGTGACGTCTCCCACGCCTTGATCCAGCAAGGAGAGAGGGAGAGGTTGAGTAAGACTCCATCCAGCAGCAGCACAACGGCGTGGTGGTGATGGAGGAGCGTGGCAATCCTGCAGGGCTTCGCCAAGCACCGCAGAAGAGGAGAAGAACTTGGGAGAGAGGGAGGGGCTGCACCAAAGGCAAAAGGTGTGTTTGAGAGGCCCTTCCTACCCCCACTATATATAGGGATCCCAAAGGGGGGGTGCGTCAGCCCTAGGAGATCCAATCTCCTAGGGGCCGGCGGCCAGGGGAGGAGTCCTCCCCCCCCCCCCAAGGCACCTAGGAGGTGCCTTCCCCTTCTGGGACTCTTCCTTTAGGGTTCCCTAGGCGCATGGGCCTCTTGGGGCTGGTTCCCTTGGCCCATGTAGGCCAAGGTGCACCCCCTACAGCCCATGTGGCCCCCCGGGGCAGGTGGCCCCACCCGGTGGGCCCCCGGGACCCTTCCGGTGGTCTGGGTACAATACCGATGACCCTGAAACTTGTCCCGATGGCCGAAACAGGACTTCCTATATATAAATCTTTACCTCCGGACCATTCCGAAACTCCTCGTGATGTCCGGGATCTCATCCGGGACTCCGAACAACATTCGGTAACCACATACAAACTTCCTTTATAACCCTAGCGTCATCGAACCTTAAGTGTGTAGACCCTACGGGTTCGGGAGACATGCAGACATGACCGAGACGTTCTCCGGTCAATAACCAACAGCGGGATCTGGATACCCATGTTGGCTCCCACATGTTCCACGATGATCTCATCGGATGAACCACGATGTCAAGGACTCAATCAATCCCGTATACAATTCCCTTTGTCTATCGGTACAATACTTGCCCGAGATTCGATCGTCGGTATCCCGATACCTTGTTCAATCTCGTTACCGGCAAGTCTCTTTACTCGTTCTGTAACACATCATCCCGTGATCAACTCCTTGATCACATTGTGCACATTATGATGATGTCCTACCGAGTGGGCCCAGAGATACCTCTCCGCTTACATGGAGTGACAAATCCCAGTCTCGATTCGTGCCAACCCAACAGACACTTTCGGAGATACCTGTAATGTACCTTTATAGCCACCCAGTTACGTTGTGACGTTTGGCACACCCAAAGCACTCCTACGGTATCCGGGAGTTGCACAATCTCATGGTCTAAGGAAATGATACTTGACATTAGAAAAGCTTTAGCATACGAACTACATGATCTTTGTGCTAGGCTTAGGATTGGGTCTTGTCCATCACATCATTCTCCTAATGATGTGATCCCATTATCAATGACATTCAATGTCCATGGTCAGGAAACCGTAACCATCTATTGATCAACGAGCTAGTCAACTAGAGGCTTACTAGGGACATGGTGTTGTCTATGTATCCACACATGTATCTGAGTTTCCTATCAATACAATTATAGCATGGATAATAAACGATTATCATGAACAAGGAAATATAATAATAACTAATTTATTATTGCCTCTAGGGAATATTTCCAACAGGGAGCACCTTGCTCTGATACCAATTGAAAGTGCGTTATATCAACTAGAGGGGGGGGGTGAATAGGCGATTTTTATGGAAGTCTTCAAAACATGAAAGTTTCGAAGACAAACGATAGAAATAGACCAATTACCATGCAGTGGAAGTTAGACTACACTAGATAAACTATAGTCATGTATTCAATGAAGTGAAAGGACAATAAATAATAGCATCTAGGTAGTAAGGATCAGGCAGGAAGATATTAAGAAGCCAAACAGATCACACAGTCACTCAGTGAAGACAAAAGATAGTGCAAACATACAATGACTTCACACAGAGTAACAGTAAGTAAATAGAAGGGAAGGATGAAACCAGTGACTCGTTGAAGACAAAGATTTGTTGGACCAGTTCCAGTTGCTGTGACAATTGTACGTCTGGTTAGGGCGGCTAGGTATTTAAACCAAAGGACACACAGTCCCGGACACCCAGTCCTGAACACGCAGCTCGGGACACCCAGTCCTCACCGTATTCCCCTTGAGCTACGGTCACACAGACCTCGCCCAATCACTCTGGTAAGTCTTCAAGGTAGACTCCCAAACCTTCACAGACTTCGTTCACCGGCAATCCACAATGTCTCTTGGATGCTCAGAACGCGACGCCTAACCGGCTGGAGGATGCACAGTCCTCAAGTGTAATAAGTCTTCAGATCACTCAGACAAGAAGACTTAAGTGATGCCTAATTCTTTTTGGCTCTGGGTGGTTAGGACTTTATCCTCGCAAGGAATTCTCTCTCAAAGGCTTCAAGGTGGGTTGCTCTCAAACGACAAAAGCCGTACTCTGAATCTGAGCAGTCAACCGTTTATGGTTGTAGGGGGTGGGCTATTTATAGCCACTAGGCAACCCGACCTGATTTGTCCGAAATGACCCTGGGTCACTAAGGAACTGACACGTGTTCCAACGGTCAGATTTCAAACTCACACGACAACTTTACTTGGGCTACAAGCAAAGCTGACTTGTCCGACTCTGGACAAGATTTGCTCTCATAGTCTTCAGTCGAAGACATAGGTTTTTGTTTAAGCATCACTTCAGTCATTCTGACTGGTTCTCTTAGACCCCACTTAACAGTATGGTGGTTCCTATGACTCAACACAGAAGAAAAAGCACTACGAAAGATCTAAGTCTTCGAGCTCCATAGGCTTCATGAGGTGTCTTCTCTTGTCATAGTCTTCAATGTGAATATCTTCATATACCACCTTTGATATCAATGTCTTCATACATTTTTAGGGGTCATCTCTGGTGGGAAAACCGAATCAATGAGGGACTTCTACCTGTGTTATCCTGCAATTCTCACAAACACATTAGTCCCTCAACTAGGTTTGTCGTCAATACTCCAAAACCAACTAGGGGTGGCACTAGATGCACTTACAGCCGGTTACCGAACCGGCACTAAAGGGCCTTACGAACCGGTGCTATTGCCCGGTTCTGCACTAGTGAACCCCCAACAAAGAGATGACATTTTTGCTACAACCGTGCAGTTTTTTTCTACTACCTTTGATGCATGGTCTTTGCTACATCCATTCTTCATGACGATGAGATGCCCGGTGGGGGTTGATGTGAATCCCGACAACGATATCCAGCATGGGCCGGGGGTGAATGTTGCAACCGGTCACCGGCGATCTGCAACTAGCTCATGACGAGTTGCAACCTCGGCCAGAAGGCGCGACACCGACCACGCGATGCTACTACCGCAGAGCCGAGGGAGTTGCAGCAGTGACTCGTTTACTTTATTGGAACCAGTGACTACGGGGTTTCTTAACCCACGCGGGAGGAAGGAGAAGATACCAACCGTGCCGCCCTCCTCGCTCAAATTGAATGACCGCTAGCCGATCGGTCGAAATTTGTGCCGGTCAGCCGATGCCTAACATCAGTTTTTTTTCTTTCGACAACAAAAACAAGCATCCCAACACTGCACTGCAAACACATCATCTGCATGTACCTGGGCATATCTCGGGCCGGGACAAAAAAAGCCCGATGATGTAAACACAGGCCCAAGCCCGGCCTCGCCCGACTGTCGGGCCTACTAAATCAAGCCCGAGCCCGGCCTAAGCCCGAAAAGCTAGATACGGCCCGATCGGCCCAGCCCAACCACGGCTAAATTCTTGTTTTCTTCAAGCCCGAGCCTAGCTTGATCTGCCCATCGGGATCAATTTCCACGCCCAAACCTGACCCGGTCTGCCCATCAGGCTCAATTTCTAGGCCCGAGCCCGGCCTGATGGCATGCACAGGCCTGGCCTGGCCCAGGATTTTTGGGCCGGGTCGGGACGCGGACGTCGGGGCCGGGCTGCCCATGACCTCTCCCGCAAACCTCGTTCCGCCCGGTTTTCTCCAGCCCGCACCCCCTACCTGCCCCTCCCCCTCCCTCGACCAAGCCGTATTCCCAGCTGCCAGCCTCCCGTCATCTCGCACCGCTGCTCCCGCCCGCCATGCGACGCCGACGGCCACCCCTAGCCCCAGGACGCGGCGCTGCCGTCCACCCGACGAGCGCGCTCGGATCTCGCCGCCTCCTGTCGCAGCGCCTCCATCGCGCCCCTTAGTCTCCGTAAGCCAGGATGTCGCTGCCGGCTTTGACATGCGCAAGCTCTCCCACCCTTTTTCCCCACGGGCAGCCGCTGCTGTCGCTAGAGCGGCAGGACGGAGGAAGGCAAGTAGCTGCAGCAACAACGCTCCTATGCTTTCTTCGGCAGCAGTGTTGAAGCCGTGGCCTCGCCCCAGCTCACTTCCGCTCTCTGCTTGCTCTCTCTGTGGCACAAACCGAAGGAGGAAGAAAGAGAAGGGGACATAGGAGGTTTCCGGTGCACGAACGCCGCAGCCGCACGAACGGCTTCCTCTATTCCTCGAGCACGAACTGGATGCCAGGCCACACCATTACAACGCACACACACAGGGGGTCTTATACCCAGGGTCGACCAGGGCACGCACCCCATGACTCTGTCCATGTCGAGCACCCGGTTCGCTCCGCTCTTCCCGCGTCCTCCCGACATGCACGCACACGTCCGGGCGTGGCGAGTGCCATGGCGGACCAACTCAACGCACCCCCTAAGCTCGCCAACGGCCTAGCCTACACACTCACGCGCACGGTGTCTACCTACACGGGCACCCCGTGCACCACACACACGCCTACGCCGCGGTCCCAACGTGCCCGACATGTCCCGCTCACGTCCATACACGCGCTGAACGCGCCCGACGCGTCGCCGCGGCTTATTCCGGCCAACAAGCAGTAGCGGAGCCGGCTAGCAGCGGCGGCGGAGGGGCTCGGTTCGTCGTGCGGCTGTGAGCGGCGGCGCAGGAGGAGCAACGGCAGAGGGTCTCGGTTAGTCGTGCGGCTCCTGAGTACTCTTCATGCCTATGGTCACCGCTGCCCGGAGCTCGTCCTCACAGGCATTCCCGTCGACAGGTCGCCGGCAGCCATCTGGAGCTTGTTCCGCCTGTCGCCCGAAGGTGCAAATGCCCTGCTGCCCGTGCTTGTCCTCACGTGTATGGAGCCGTTACATATGCAGATCATCCCAAAGAATGCTACTACTCACGTCATATATGTAATGTTGTGTTAGTTTGTCTAATCTTGATGTAAAACGATATTTGTGCATGTTATGATTATTGAATTATAAATCAGCTAGCTGAGAATTAGCAGGGGTGTCAATTTTGTTATGCTTGCGAGTACTTGTTAACTGTTTGTGCTATCATTCTATTTCACCATTTCTAATTAAGAGGTGACGGCGATCCAGGCAACTCGTGCATTGGTGGAGGCCAATGGTTGATCTCATTTTTCAAAAGGTTAGATGCGAGTTCACATCTAGTTGCGGGCATGTTCTTGAGGTTGTAGTGGTTGTCTTGGTCGGGTATGTTGTGTTGACGACAAGATTTTGGGTACCGGATGGAAAATTCGGTTACCGCCCGGTTCTCGCATTTCTCGCTACCCCACAAGAAAGCTGCGTCCTGAGCAAAAAAATAGAATTTTTTTGAAATTTTTGAATTTCAACGGCGATAGGCTGGTCAAGTACCAGTAGAAACTCTTCTAAAACATGTAAGCTACTGTGGTCTGATGGTAAACTTCGGTAACACATCCTCGTCTTCACCGGATCCACTCTTGGTTATTTCTTACCTTTACTTGTGCTAGCTCTTTAGTATTTGTTCCCTTGCTTGCTTGTGTGCTTGTTGTTGTTGCATCATATAGGTTGTTCACCTAGTTGCACATCTAGACAACTTACTTTGATGCGAAGTTTAATTTGGTAAAGAAAAGCTAAAAATTGGTAGTTGCCTATTCACCCCCCCCTCTAGTCAACCATATCGATCCTTTCAATTGGTATCAGAGCCTCGTCTCTTTATTAAGGACTTTACCGTCAAAGGAGTATGGTTGATACCGTAGACGGTGTGGAGGAACACTCCGGTGTGAATCTGATCTCGTCTACGGGCGATGGGGGAACTTCGGTCTCTCGTTAGGAGTTCAATGTAGCCTTGGAGACATTGAAAACCTCCATGACGACCGAAGTTGAAAGCATGTTTACTAAATTTCTTGAGGGGCTTAAACTATCCACCGCACCGTTGAAAGTGGGGGATCCCGCCAACAAGGTGTCGGATGCTATCCCCGACAAGGGGGAAGCTAGTAGTGAAAAGGCCCCTGCTTCTAGTGGCAAGAATGGCACCGGCATCTTTGCCCATGTGGAACCACCACTTGTTTATGGTGGACCGGTTCCTTCTACTCATTTGAATCATGCCGGTCCTCCTCCTAAGATTGTGAAAAATGAGGATTTTGATTCTTGGGTTTACCGCTTTAAACGTCATTTGAATCATGTGAACACTAACCTTTGGAGAATCATTGAAGAAGGTTTCTACCCACATGATCCAAGCAACTTCACTCCTCGAGAAGCCGCGGACAATCAATTCAATGAGAATGCTCTCTTCATCATTCAAGATGCAATTCCACCCGAAGACCTACCTCATCTTCGTCCCTTCGCCTTGGCCAAGGATGCATGGCATTGTGCCGTGTCTCTCTACCGAGGGAGCGCAAGCATTCAAAGCTCCAACTATAAAGTGGTACAAGATGAGGCCGATGAGTTTGCAATGAAGGAAGATGAAGAACCTCGTGAGCTCTATCGGAGAGTCACCAAACTTGCGGTCTCACTACGAGATCACGGGAGCAAGGACACGGATGACAACTGGATCAAGCGCAAATTCCTCAAGGCAATGATGCCCTACCACAAGGCCATGTCCTCCGTCATTCGCCAAAGACCGGACTTCCACACCTTGACCTCAAGTGAAGTGTTGGATGAGTTTGTGGCCATGAACATTTTGGACAAAATCGCCGACAATGCGGTGGTCCGTTCTCAACGGGCAAAGAAGCCTAACCTCGCATTGAAGGCCAAGCTCACCGTGGAAGAAGAAGAAGAGGAAGAAGAGGAGAGCAACCACGAAGATACAAAGTATGCATATCATGAACATATGGCACTTGCTTCAAGGCAATTTTGGAGCAAGAAAAACTTGAGGCCCAACTTTAGCAAAAACAACTCAAGTGGTGCAAGGGGCAAGCAACGTGTAAGGACTTGCTATAACTGCGGCAACATGAGTCATTTCGTTGCGGAATGCCCGTATGAGAAGAGGGAAGACAATGGTGGCAAACTCATCCGAAAGGACAAGGCCAAGTCGTTCCCCAACAAGAACAACTTCACCAAGAAGACTCCTCCCAAGGCCTTGGTTGTGCAAGAAGAGTACAATGAGGATGACGACGATGATGAAGATGATGAGTCGGTTGCCATGGCCTCCGTCGCCATTGCCACAACATCACGAGTGTCTCTCTTCGACTCACCCAACGAGAGCATCAACGCCAAGTGCCTCATGGCTAAAGCCACAAATAAGGTAACCTCCAACATCAAAACTACCATCATTAATCATCCTCCCCCATCGGATGGCATTAATGAAGTTGAGGGAGCTAGTGTGGAGGCTAACGAGTTTGAGGCCTTTATGGGCAAACTCAAGGGAAAATCCAAGAAGCACTTTGTTGCTCTTTTGGAACAACTTGGTGAGGCCAATGACATGATCGAGGCTCACGAAGACACCATCTCAAGGATGGAAGGGCATAGTCGTAACTATGCCGATGAGATTTCGGATCTTTCCAATGCTCTTGAGGAAGAGCGTGGTCTTCGTTTGGCTCTTGAGGAGTCATACAACGTTGATCATGCTAAGTTAGAGAAATATTATGATCATGCCCTTGTTGTTTCTCGTGTGCTAAATTCCGAGAAAGCCAAACTCGGAGTTGATCTTGCTAGACTCAAAAAGGAGTTTGATATACTTGACAAGACCCACAAGGCCTTGAAGGGTATTCACGCTAGTCTCAAGGAGTCTCATGATCAAATCCAAGTGAAGCTAACTAAGGAGAAAGCAACTTTTCCTCATATGGTTTTAATTGATAATGCAAATGCTACTAACCCGTGTTGTGAGCATATACATCTTGTTGAGGAAAATGCTAAGTTGAAGGAGTAACTTAAGAGAGGCCTTGCTACTTGCATACAAGGCAAGAAGAACCTCAATGATCTCTTGATCAACCAAAAGGGAGGTGTGGTGAAGGAAGGGGTTGGGTACGTCCCCGACTCCAAAAACAAGAAGAAGAATGACAAGACCAAACGACCTCCTCCCCTCATGCAAACCTTTGTGAGGGCGGGAGAGAGTGTCCCCGAGGAGAAGAAGAAGAACAAAGTCAAGAAGGGCAATGTCACCTCACCCAACAAAGCCGGCGATTTTAATCCTTCTTATGTGTTGTGCCATGCTAGTGATGGGCATGTTTATGCCAAATTTGTTGGTTCTCTTCATGAGTACATTGAATGGTCTATTTGGGTTCCTAAGACCCTAGTTACTAACATCAAAGGACCCATTACAAAATGGGTACCTAAAACCAAGCATTGATCTATTGTAGGTGTTTGCTTCCGGTGGTGGATCATGGTTGCTCGATAGCGGAGCTACAAATCATATGACCGGAAGCAAGGACTTGGTGGTGGACGTGCACAAGGTTCCATCTATGCCCACCAATGTCGAGTGGGGTGACGCCTCATCTTCTAAGGTATTGGGACTTGGCAAGGTGGTCATCTCTCATGATCTCACGATCGAGAAGGTCATGCTTGTTGAGTCCCTTGCCTAAAATTTACTTTCCGTTCGTCAACTTGCAATCATGGGCTTTGCCACTTTCTTTGATATCGATACCGTGGCCCTCTTGTGGAGCAAGACTCTTAAAGTAGCCTTTGTTGGGCATGTTGAGAACGGTCTATATGTGATTAACTTTTAGGAGCGACCCACTAAGACCGCGACATGCCTAATGGCTAAAGTTGATGTGGGATGGCTTTGGCATCGCCGGTTAGCCCATGTCAATATGAGATCTTTGCAAAGTCTCCTAAAGGGGGACCATGTCCGTGGACTAACGAATGTTAGTTTTGCTAAAGATCGTGCTTGAAGTGCCTGTATCGAAGGAAAGCTACATGAGAAGGCTCACCCTCCCACGACTATCATTTTTTCAAAGAGGCCTTTGGAGCTCCTTCACATGGATCTCTTTGGGCCTCCGTCCTTCGATAGTCTTGGAGGTAGAAAGTATTTCTTGGTAATTGTGGATGACTACTCAAGGTACACATGGGTGTATTTCTTCAAGAGGAAGAGCGAGACACAACAAACCGTCATTGACTTTGCCAATGAAGCACAACGTCAACACAATGCAAAGATCTTGACAATAAGAAGTGAAAACGGCACCGAGTTCAAGAACTACACCTTGGATGAATTTCTTAGTGATGAGGGAATCAAGCATCAATATTCCGCACCATACACCCCTCAACAAAACGGTGTTGCGGAGAGGAAGAACCGGACGTTGATGGATGCGGCAAAGACCATGATGGCGGAGTTCAAGTCTCCGTACAACTTTTGGGCCGAAGCCATCAACACCGCGTGTCATGCATCAAATCGGCTCTACCTCCGCAAGGGTTTGAACAAGACTCCTTATGAGATACTCACCGGTAACAAGCCCAACCTCAAGTACTTCCGGGTATTCGGGTGTAAGTGCTTCATTCTCAAGAAAGGTGTTCGGTTGTCTAAATTTGAGGCTAGAGCTTATGAGGGCATATTTGTTGGTTATGCTACAAACTCTCATGCTTACCGTGTCCTCAATAAATCCACGGGACTTATTGAGGAGACGTGTAACGTGGAGTTTGATGAGAATAACGGCTCCCAAGTGGAGCAAAGTGGCACTTGTGATGTAGGTGATGAAATTCCTCCTCAAGCCATAAGAAGAATGGGTGTTGGTTTCATCCTACCCATTGAGGAACCCCTTGTGGCCGAAGGAGAAGGACAATGCTCCACTCAAGTGGAGCCATCACCAACCCAAGGCCCACACGCTTCCGAAGAACAAAGTGAAGGCCCTCAACCTCATGAACAAGACCTAGGGCAAGATCATACTCAAGACGGTGTTGACACACCAAGTGATGCCCAAGGTCAAGTTCTCTCCTACGAGCAAGTTCAAGACCAAGAACAAGTTCATGACGACGCTCAAGATGATCAAGTAACCTCTCCTCAACTCTCCACCGAGGAGGAATTAGAGCGTCGTGCCGCCAAAGTTGCTTCCAAGCTCTCTACCAAGGATCATCTCATGACGAATGTGTTTGGAAGCTTAAGAAAGGGGGTAAGCACTCGTAGACAATTAGCAAATTATTGTGAGCATCACGCGTTTGTCTCTTGTGTGGAACCTCACAAGGTCTATGAGGCGCTAGAAGATCCGGATTGGCTTAATGACATGCATGAAGAACTCAACAACTTCGAGCGCAACAAAGTGTGGAGATTGGTGCCAAGGCCAACAGGGACCCACAATGTCATTGGAACCAAGTGGATATTCAAGAACAAGCAAGATGCCCATGGGATTATCATTCGCAACAAGGCTCGTTTGGTAGCACAAGGCTACTCCCAAGTTGAGGGTATCGACTATGGTGAAACCTTTGCTCCCGTTGCTCGTCTTGAATCCATTCGCATGTTGATTGCATATGCTTCTCATCATAACTTTAAGTTACATCAAATGGATGTGAGGAGTGCTTTTCTTAATGGTCCCATTAATGAATTGGTGTACGTCAAGCAACCCCCCGGGTTCGAGGATCCCTACTTTCCCGATCATGTGTATCAACTCGATAAGGCACTCTATGGCCTTAAACAAGCCCCACGTGTGTGGTATGACCACCTTACCGAGTTGTTACAAGACCGTGGGTTTGAAGTTGGGATAATCGACCCCACTCTTTTTACTAAGAAGGTCAAAGGGGAGTTGTTTGTGTGCCAATTATATGTTGATGATATTATCTTTGGTTCTCCTAACAAAGCTTTCAATGAGGAATTTGCCGCTCTCATGACCTCAAAGTTCGAGATGTCCTCCATGGGGGAGTTGAAGTTCTTTCTAGGGTTCGAAGTGAAGCAAAGAAGAGAAGGAACCTTCATCAATCAATCCAAATACACTCAAGACATGCTCAAGAGATTCAAGCTAAGTGACGTCAAGCTGGCTTCCACCCCAATGCCCACCAAGTGCCAACTTGACCTAGATCCCAATGGTAAAGTGGTGGATCAAAAGGTATATCGTTCCATGATTGGATCCTTGCTTTACCTTTGTGCATCTAGACCGGACATCATGTTGAGTGTGGGAATTTGTGCACGGTTTCAAGCCACACCTAAGGAAAGTCACTATGTGGCGGTCAAACGAATCTTTTGATATTTGGCTCATACCCCAAACTTTGGCTTATGGTACCCAAGAGGTTCAAACTTCAAGCTTGTAGGGTACTCAGATTCCGATTGGGCGGGAGACAAAGTGGATAGGAAGTCCACTTTCGGAGGATGCCAATTCCTTGGTTGCTCTTTGGTAAGTTGGTCTTCCAAAAAGCAAAGTTGTGTGTCTCTCTCGTCCACCGAAGCGGAGTATGTTGCGGCTGGTAGTTGTTGTGCACAACTCTTATGGATGAGGCAAACTTTAAAGGATTACGGTGTCACTTGTGACAAAGTGCCTCTTTGGTGTGACAATGAAAGTGCCATCAAGATTTCTCTCAACCCGGTGCAACACTTCAAGACGAAGCATATTGAGATTCGGTATCACTTCATCCGGGATCACATTAGACGAGGAGAGATTCAGCTCAACTATGTCAACACTCATGAAAACCTTGCAGATATTTTCATGAAGCCCTTGGATGAAGCAAGATTTCGCGAGTTAAGGCATGAGCTAAATATCATTGATTCGAGCAATGTTGCTTGAACCCGTGCACACCCTACCACGCACAATTTGTTGTCTAGTTTAGGTGTAGGCATGGACATAGGGGGAGTGTTGTTCTCTCAATGAACTCTCCCTCCCCCCATTATGCATAAATTGATCAAGTCTTTCACTTTAGCCATTGTTGATGGCACGTGTGCTTAAAAGACGAGTTTTGGTCATGGGCCCAAGGTTAAAATCTTCGCGGTGCCATACCTATTGACTCAAACATAGGTGGCTTTGGCCACCGCCCTCTCTTGAAGAGGGGTCTTGGCCTCTTGCTGGTGTGTTCTTTTGCTTTTCGTTGCAGTTTTTTCTGTCTTTTTGAGCTAAGCCATGTTGTCTAGTTGCCGCGGTGTGCTGGTCGGTACTGCCGCTGATAAGCGGTACTACCGCTGGTGATGGACGGTACTACCGGTGTACGCGGTACTACCGCCACCCAGCGGTACTACCGCTTATGAGCGGTACTACCGCTCCCCAGCGCGGTACTACCGCTGCGGGGCGGGGCCAAGGGGTTTTTATCGGGGCAGGGGGAGGTTTCTTCTCCCCCATACCCATTCGCTCGCCCCCTCGTGCCTCTCCCTCTCTCCTGCACAGTTCCGCCGCGGAAGGGCTCCGGTGGATCTCCTCCTCCGGGGCGTTCCTCTCCATTTCCTTCGGTGGAGTCAATCCCCACCTCGTCCTCTTGCCATGGATGCCGGTATTGCCCCCGTTCCTTTTCTCTTTTGGTCTTGCTTTTTGTCTTGTGCTTTTGGGGCAATGGTGGCGGCATCTCTAGATTTTTGGCTAAATCTAGGCTTGAGTTGGTTGGAGAAGGCAACTAGATCATCTAGATTGATGTTTGGTAGGATTATTTTTGAATTTGGTAGGACGGTAGTGCCGGATCTGTCCACGGTAGTAGGAAACCACTGTTTCACCGCCTTGCGCTTTGAAACTGCTGTGTATTCGCCTCAAGCCGTACTACCGCTCCCCCTGGAGCGGTACTACCACTTGACCTAGAGCGGTACTACCGCTTCCTTTGGGGCGGTACTACCGCGGACAGGTCACGGTACTGCCGCTGCATGCCACTTTCCATCATTCTCCTGCCTTATCTTGATCTTTTGCTGTGTTTGTTGGCTTATGCTCGTTTCTTCTGGTTGTTTTGCGTCCTTTTGTGTTTGGCTCCAGGTGATGACATTTCCGAGCAGCAAGGTCGCCGTATCAACCCCGGGCGTGCCACCTCCAAGCGTTACCGGACCTCAGAGCCTGCCGGTGGTTCCTCGAGCACCCAACCGCCTTCAGCGAGTGCTTCAGCAAGTGTTCGTCCACCTCCTCATCAATCAAAGCGAGCCGCCAACAAGCCAAAAGGGAAGACTGTGACTGAGATGACCAACAAGGAGTTTTGGGAGAAGCGTCGTCGCAACCCCTATACGGTGGACCAAGAACCCACTTTGGTCAACCGCCCGTTCTGGAACCGTTTTCAGTTTGCCATCTACTTTGATGTGATCAAGGCCAAGAAGAATCTGTTTGTTGATGTTCGCTCCATTGACATTGATGCTATGGAGAAGGACCCAGAGTACTTTGGAGAAGCCCTTCAGATGTGCACTCAGCTGAACATTCTCCGGATCATGCAGTTCAATAAGGATTTCGATGCGGATTTGTTGGCTCAGTTCTATGCCACCGTTCATCTTGGAACTGATGGCGACCGGACTCTGACATGGATGACCAATGGCAAGCGGCTGTCTGTCAAGTGGCGGGCGTTCATGGAGTTACTTGATGTGGTGGATAACGGGCTTGAGACTCCTGTCGGTTTCCGTCCTCACCGCCATGTTACTTCCACCCACAAGCAAGCCCTTTGGCCCTACTGCACTGTGAAGGTTCACCCTGTCACTGAGAAGAAGACCTATGAGCTGTGTCCGTATCTAGACATTCTTCATCGCATTTTCCGTGAGACTCTCTTCCCTCGCATTGGGAATCTGGATCAGGTTCACTCCTACCTCGTGGACATGCTCCTTTTCTGTCAGCATGAGAAGGAGGCAAACACTGGAGAGAGCCTGGATATCTCTCATGTCATGTGGTCTGAACTTGTATCTGCCGTGTCTGAGCGCAAGTGTCCTATCTATGGTCCCTTCATCATGAGGCTCATTGAGAGGGCCTGGGCATAGACTTACCCCAGAGTGCTGCTAGAGACTGGAGATTTGGTTTCCCATGAGATCAAGCGTCTGAGGAAGAAGGACAACTGGATAGCACCTCACACAGGGGGTCCTTCTGCTACTGCTGCCACAGGGGGCCCGTCTGCTGCTGCTGCTGCCATGGAAACTGAGGGTGAGGATGCTCCTGCTGGCCACGATGAGGACCTTGGCCACTCCAGTGCAGAACCATCATGGGCCCAGAAACTCAAGCACAAGATGAAGAAGCTCTTCTGCATGGAGTCCCATGGTCAGTATATGACTCATGTGGCGGAGAAGAATGCCAGGACGCGCCACAAGGAGATCATACGCCAGCTGGGCGCCACAGTTGTCAGTGGGTCTGAGGGACAGATCATTGAAAAGGAGGACTGGATTCATCAGAACTGCCACTGGACCGACTCCGATGCCGAGCAGTTCTCTACCCACGATGACGATGCAGAGATGTGATGATCACCTGGAGTCGTAGTGTCTCTCTCGGCCCCTTTTTGGTGTCTCGCTGCCAAAGGGGGAGAGAGTGTAGGGATTTGCTTGTTTTGCTTCTTGTGTCGTGCTTCGTTTGAGTCTTGTGGTTTCTTGTGCGTTTCTCTTGGTTTAGTTTGTTGTGAGACCTTAGTTCCCGTCATATGGTGTAAGACATATGCTACCTTAGTTATCTTATCTATGTTTAGGCACCTCGGTATCTTATAGCTTGCATGCTCATCCTTTCATATATGTTGTTCTCATATATCTTGCTTAGGTTGTTGGTCTCTAAAATATAGAGGGAGCCGTGATCCTAGTATGTGTGCCTTGCAGTCCAAAGCACTCATCTAGTTTGCACACATCTAGGGGGAGCCTGTCTATATTTTAGAGGCGTGAGTTCACTTGCATTCTATATCATTACTCTTTTCTGTGCAAATCCCGTATTGTCATCAATCCACCAAAAAGGGGGAGATTGTAAGGACATATTTATCCCTACGGTGTTTTGGTGATTGATGACAATGCATTTGCGGACTAATCAGGTGCTTTGAGTTTTCAGATATTCATTCTTCGGCACGGAACGATTATTTCCCCTCGGCGCTCTACTCAAGACGATGTAGTTTCTTTCGTAACTTTGTTGGTGGACTAAGTTGCGTAGTAGTCACCGTACTATCAAGAGGGGATCTGCTTCAGTATGGTATGGGTGGAATCAACACGTACACGTCCTCATCACATCCTCCGTTTCTTTCCGCCCCTATGGAGCTTTCTTTTCTCCACTCTTCAACTGTTCTTGGACCCACCGGTAGTACCGCGGGCCACAGCGGTAGTACCGCTAAGGCTCACTAAGCGGCAGTACCGCTCCTCGGAGCGGTAGCACCGCTTGATGGCCTCAGCAGCAGTACCTCTGCGGATCCGTGCTCCTACCGCCTCGACACTGTGGTTGGAGCGGTAGTACGGCTGAAGTCCACTAAGCGGTAGTACCGCTCCTCGGAGCGGTAGTACCGCTTGTTGGGGTCAGCCGCAGTACCGCTGTGGCTTCGTGCTCCTTCCGCTTTGATTCGAGTGCGCATTTTCTCGTGTCGGGTTTTGCGATACTAGCTGCGGTAGTAGTGGCGGTAGTGCTGCTTGTGAGCGGTAGTACCGCCCTGTCTCCGCGGTAGTACCGCTCTGGGTCCCAGCCCCAGCCCTTCTCTTCTGGCGCGGCAGTACCGCTGAGGGGAGCGGTAGTACCGCTTAAGGGTGGTAGTACCGCTCTGCCTCCTCGGCAGTACCGCTCTCTGCGGGGCTGAGTGGGGGGTAACGGTTGACTAGTTTCCCCCACTATAAAAGGGGGTCTTCTCCCCCCCCCTTTGACCTACCTCTTCCCCCAACCTCCATTATTGCCCAAGCACCATTTATTGCTCAAGCTCCATTGAATACTCCAAGCTTCCTCTTGCCCGATCTATCTCCCTAGCCAATCGAACTTGTTGATTTGCTCGGGAGTGGTTGAGAAGGGACCGATCTACACTTCCACCAAGGGATTTTTGATTCCCCCACTCATCCTTAGCGGATCTTGTTACTCTTGGGTGCTTGAGCACCCTAGACGGTTGAGGTCACCTCGGAGCCATATTCCATTGTGGTGAAGCTTCGTGGTCTTGTTGGGAGCCTCCGATTAAGTTGTGGAGTTTGCCCCAACCTTGGTTGTAAAGGTTCGGTCGCCGCCTTCAAGGGCACCAATAGTGGAATCATGGCATCTCGCATTGTGTGAGGGCGTGAGTAAATACGGTGGCCCTAGTGGCTTCTTGGGGAGCATTGTGCCTTCACACCGCTCCAACGGAGACGTACTTCCCCTCATAAGGAAGAAACTTCGGTAACACATCCTCATCTTCACCGGATCCACTCTTGGTTATTTCTTACCTTTACTTGTGCTAGCTCTTTAGTATTTGTTCCCTTGCTTGCTTGTGTGCTTGTTGTTGTTGCATCATATAGGTTGTTCACCTAGTTGCACATCTAGACAACTTACTTTGATGCGAAGTTTAATTTGGTAAAGAAAAACTAAAAATTGGTAGTTGCCTATTCACCCCCTCCCCCCCTCTAGTCAACCATATCGATCCTTTCAAAGTCTAGGTTTAGTGGATGGCTACTTATTTAGGTGCAAATATCGTGGCTACTTCTTTTTTCTGTATAAGTGATGACAACTTTAGTTTGTCATGCAGGACAAATATAGGGTTTCATGGACAACAACTTATTAGGTACAAACATCATGGGAACTTTTTTTTTTGTATATATAGGTGATGTCCACTTTAGTTTGCCATGCATGGCAAATATAGGTTTTCATGGACATCAACTTAAGTAAATATCTACCTTTTATTTTTTTAAAGTTGTGGCAAACTTAATTTCTCATGCATGGCAAATCTAGATTTTGATGAATGGCAACTTAGTTTCAAACATCATGGCTACTTTATTTTGGTGTCGGATATGGCAAACTTAGGTACAAAATACCCCTCCCAGCTTGTTCGTGTTCATACAGCAAGGCAAATTCATTTTTTTAAAGTATGGCAGTATTAAAAAAAATCATAATTTGACGTGTGACCTTTGCAAACATTTTTCTAAAATTGCCACATGTTAGAATACACTTTCTTTTATTGTTCATAAGGCATGGAAAAATTACATTTTTAAGTATGTAATATTAAAACAATCATAATTTGCTTCACAAACATTTTTTTTTCTAAAATTGCCATGCGTTAGACAATTCTTTTTCTAAAGTTGCCATGATGTGTAGAAACAATTATTTCAAAAGTTGCCATGTCCATGATTTTTCCAGAATTAGATACAAACAATATAGTTTGCCATGATGTACGATTTTAAATTTGCCATGTGACAATTACATATTTTAGCAAAAAGCTTGCCATGTTTTGTATAACAGAAGTCCTAGACTTGCCTTGTCACAATATTTTTTTTCTTAAATTTCCATGATTAAGGCAATTTAGTTGTCCAAATTTTCCATGTGACATTTTTATCTAAACTTGCCTTGATTTATGAGTTTTTTTCTACGATCTGCCTTGTCACACCATAAATATTTTTCCAAATTTTGCCTAGCTTTTGAAGGACAAAATGCTACATTTCCATGTGACCAAATAGAAAGCATTTCTCTAAATTTTCCATGATTTAGGACACAAGAAATGTGTAGATTTTGCCATGATTTTATGACATCAGAATTTCTAAACTAGGCCATGGACGGTAACTATTTAACGCAACCATGGCAAGTTCATCCCTTTGTCGATGGTAACCTTTTTATATGTTTTTAGCTTTTTCTTTAGAAAAGAATGTTTTTATATATTTTTAGGTGTTTTGAAGTTAGGTTTTTTTAGGGGTAAAACCAGGCTTTATTTATCAAACACCACAAATATATGGGATTGAGTTTGGATCATGGGATTGGCCAAACCAAACGTGACATCCCAAACCTAACGACAATGAGAACTTGATTAGACTATGTGCTTCGACATTGACAACACGACTTTCAAAAGAAAAAGTACAATCAAGTAAAGATGCTTGTAACTTAATCTTGCTAATTATTGCTCCGATGTTTCTTCGGCTCCCACTCTGAATGTCACGAATCACCTGTTTGAGCTATTTTTTTTTAAATAATACATTTTTTATTAATTTATAAAAATAATACACGGTTTAGATATATTTCACAAATAATACGGCGTCATCTTCGGGCAAGACAACTGAAACTAATCGTCTTACTGGTAGATGATTAGTGTCCAGTCGTCCTCCCTGAAGATGACTGGGTAGTCGGCTGAACAAGGGGTTCCAGTCCTTGTTCTTTTGTTTGTAAAAGAACAAAAGATTTAGCCCTGGCGATCCTGGCTTCCAGTCCTTGTTCTTTAGAGAAGATGACGCCGTATTTTTTGTGAAATATATCTAAACCATATATTATTTCTGTAAATTGATAAAAATGTATTATTTTAAAATTTTAGCCCTGTTTGACGTATAAGACGATGACAATACGATGGAGATGCGTGTCACAGGAAAACTGGGTGTGGCCCAACTGGGCACGATCACTGATGTGGGCTGGGTTTACATACAGTTCGCGCTGGGTGGGGCTTTCTGAGCGAACTAAAAATCGTTCGACCCATGGGGAACAGTCGTGTGCTGATGTTCGGCAGTTATCCCTTCGAAATCTCTCCTCGCCTCCCCTCCCCTCCCGTCCGCCGCCGCCTTTCTACCCCACTTTCCCGGCGCCAGCTTCAGGTATTCATCCGAACCTCCCCTGGCCTAACCTTTCGTCTGCATACGATATGCGCCCGTGGCTCACAGCTCCTACGGCGCGCAGGGAAACGCCTGTAGAATTAATTCGCGTACCGACGACGGCCGGCCGCCCGGCCCTAGATGTGAGAGTTGAACGGGTGGCACACAGAATTAGATTGGGGTGCGTTTGGTTGTATTGCCCAGCTTGCCTATAGCTGAGCTAGCTTAGCTCGGCTGGGCTATCTTTGCCTTAGCTGCGCGTTTGGTTCAACGCCGTTGCTGGCAAGAGCCAGCAGCTAACCGTTTGGCTGTGTTGAGGGCAAGCTAGCTCGTCTTGATAGGATCCAAATACTACTCCCTCTGTCCCATAATATAAGAACGTTTTTTTACATTAGTGAGGGACTAGTAGCTTACTAGTTGAAGGTACGTGCGCATTATTATTTGCAATTTTCACACGAACAAGAAGAATTAATACAAACTTAGTACTTTCTACATGAATTGCCTTAGCTTTGTAACCTCATGCCGAGTTATTAAGAGAAAACTCATGCTAAGTTACAATGTCCTGATATTTTTCACTTTCTTAAATTGACAAAACATGTCAAGAAATTCTGGTTAGCACTTACTTTACTAACTTGCAGTCAGTATACACAAAATGGCAATTAACGTCATGGGATTATATTTTGGTTAGAAAATGATCATCTTCATGTAGTATTCTACGTCACTTGGCTGGAATTATTAAAGTATTATTAGATATCTTCTAAGTATCTAACAACAGTTGCCATAAAATTGCATGTACGTCCATATTGTATATGCATGGCTCATCTTTTTATGTTTTTTTAGAGAAAAACATCTTTTTTATGTTTTTTAATTTTAAGAAATAAAAACATCGGTTTTATGTGCTATAAAACAGTCGTCCTGCTCGCCCGTCCCACCTGGGCTGAATGCGATGTTCGGTTGACAGCCTGATACTCGGCCATACGGGCCATGAAGGTTGTCACTGGGCCAGCTGTGCCACTCCATACAGTTTTAGAAAAACAACAACGCCAAGCCCAGGCCACACGCCACTGTTTGCTGCGTCTGCCTCTGACCGACTGTCGAGCAGACAACACAGCACCTGCAAACCAGCGCGCCGCAGCTCCCCTTTGTCAGATCCCGTTCCTGCCCTAGACCCATCGAACGCCAACCCAAAGACCGTCGCGGCGCCGGTGAAGCGCACGACCTCGCCATCCGATACTCGCGCTCGCCTCGTCCAGTCTTCCTCGGCAGGCACGGCCATGCTCGCATCCGGCAGCCATGGCCACACACAGCAGCATGTGCGGATGTGCCACGCTCCACGGCTCCACCACGGTGGGGCTCAACAATCGGTTTCTTTCTCCACGCATCCAGCCATCCAGGCCAGGGAGGTTGGCATGCAATCTATTTGCCGAAGGCGGCCGTGGTTTGTGGAGTTTTCCAGAAGAAGCGACTGACTTTAAGGTTGGCGGGAGGACTGTGAGTGGCGAATCCATGTGACCTCAGCCGTTCGATCCAACATATTCGACGGCTACAAATGAATTATTCTGCAAGGGGCAGGTACAACTGGTGAGACGAAGGTAGATTCAAAAAATTGTGTACTATAGTAGTAGAGATAACAAGTGCATCATCACTACAATACCTTGAAAAAACAGTGAAACAGCTATAAGCAGATCAAGTTGTAAATAGTCATGCAAAAATGCAGCGCAACTTATGATGATTAATTTAACACACTGACTGATAAAGAATCTGAGTAAAAAGCTTATTGTTCAGGAATGAATAACTCTGTGACATCATTACATGCCTGCATGAGGAGGCATGGTCATTATCTCCCTAGGAGACGATGCCGGAAGACATACAAAATAATCCTGAAAGTTTGCAGTGAAATGAATCACACAGCAGGAGGAACGGGAACGTATTCAGGAAAGTTATCACCGATCCAGCACCCAAACTCTTGAATAGCAGCCATCGGTCTCCCCTTCAACATGGAAGCCACTCGTTCATTGGTGGCCACAGATGTCTGTAGCGCAAGTCGGATGAAGAGAGAGTATTCTTCAATGTCATCAATTATTTTGATTAAATTCTCATTCGGGTTGGTACGTGTGTGGAACGCATAGTATCTGACATACTATGTTTTAAGGCGTCCGTAAGGCGACGCCTAGGCGTCGAGGCGGGCGTCGAGGCACACCCCAGCGCTTTGCAAATATGCCCGCTTTAGGCGCCTAGGCGTCGAGGCGCCCCCCCAACGCCTTAAAGCGAAGCGTCGCCTTAAAAACATAGCCGACATATCACGCAGCGCGTCATGTCTTGAGCTGCACTCTCATCACACTTCACCCACTTACCTTTATCACGTTTGCCACCTCTAGGACGCTTCGAAGACGAGCATTCATTAGTGGTGTCGTCAGGAACACAATCTGAATCATAATGTGTTGCAGGATCAACCTTAACATCACTCATATTTTCTTCTCGGTATCACCAATAAAATCCTTGTCACATGCATGAACACGGTCATAGGGTGTTTGAAGGACCGTGAACTCTCCGGTAGCATGCTTATCCTGAAATATGAACTCCATCTAATCAATGTTAGCAATAGGCACATTGATATATTTCCCCCTTTTATCTTTGTTCTGGAAGAGAGAAGTAGCACGAAAATGTTAGTTAGCTACAAAAGATAAAATATGATACTAGATGGAAATATAATTTGACAAAGTTTATATGTAGCGCTCACATTCTTCAACCAAACACACCCTTGATCTTCGGTTTTGCTAGAGCACGTCTAGATGTGCCCTAAGTATTGCACATCAAAATGTAAGTCCTATGTCATTGATTTTACTCGGAGATTCATGCAGGTATTTTCCTTTTTCTTTTGCTTTTCCTTTTTATGTTGATTGAGTCACTTAGATTTGCAGTAACTAGACAGACCCTTTGATCTTTCTATTTAGAGTAATCATGATATTTTAGTTTTCGACAAGTGTTAATGCTACTGTACTAACTTTTTCCTTTTGATAGCCACGATATTCAACTATTGGGTGTGTTAAATTCTCGAGGATGATGAATCGTCAGTTTGCGAATATGATAGTACACAATTACCCCAAGGGAGTTTATTCCCTGCGCCGGATCAACCTCATGGAGTATCTCTTCTACCCTTCAACAGAAGCTGCCGAAAAGGCAGAAGTGAATAAGAAGGGATGGTTATCCACCATGTTGAAAGGGAGCCCCAAGCAGAGTCTGCCCAAGACGAACATCAACTTCTCATCACTGCCTAACATGGCCGACTTAACTACCAGGCATTTCTTCTCCCTGCTGAGAGGGCAGGGGGAGGGCTCTGTCATGTTTGTCAGCCCTAACGTCCACACGATGATGTACGACACTAGCACGGACTTCGTCTTTGGCATGCCACAAGCCAACTTCTGTAAGCAGAGTGACTCAATCGCCCTGTCCATCACTAGGCGGAGCTATGGCCAGGACAACCACAAGCTCTATGTCATAGGAAAAGGAGAGGACAATGCCTTGTTCGAGGTCTTGAACTATACCAGGACAACTGATCTGAACAACTCGTCTTGGTACTGGTGACCTCTACCCTGCCCGCCACTGTTTCGGCCGTGCCTGCCTGGCAGCAACAGCAAAGTTTGTCCTCCCTCTGCAGCCGCTGTGTTGGATGCCGCCACAATATGTGTCTCATCTGTGGATGCTGGAGCCTGCGCCTTCTTTGACACGGCAACGCGCGAGTGGAGGCAGGCTGGCAGCTGGGTGCTGCCCATCCACGGTGCGGCGGAGTATGTCCCTGAGTTTGACCGCTGGTTTGGCCTCGACGATGTCATTGGCAACCCCAACCATTGCCTGCGTGCTTTTGACTTCGATTCCTCCAGGCGACCGGTGGTGCGGCACTCCTGGAACTATCTCAGCGTCCTGCCCGATGAGTGGTTGCCGCGGCAGAGGCACCTGCTAAACATGGGCTCAGGCAAGTTCTGCATCGCCACCAGCTTTCGAAATCTCTTGAGGCACACCTCGTGCACACCACTTCATGGTGCAGTCAATGAGCTTACTGTCTTGACCGGCGTGGAGGTGGTGCGCAATGTCAATGGTTTCCAGATCATCAAGCACAAGTCTGAATGTTACAGCTTGGAGGACAATAGAATCCACTGTGTGCTCTGAGGAAAACTTATCTATGTTTCACTGTTATTGGATGGATCCTTCCATGTTTTTTCTTGAGTGAATTCCGGTTTTTACCACCTATTTTGACATTTTTGACACTAATTACCCCATTTAGCAAGATTTCATCCATTTTACCCCATTTAGCAAAAATGTTGCCACAGTTTATCCCGTTTAATTTTTTTGAGCATTCTGACTGGTGGGTCACAATTGTTAGGTCCAGCTGGCATGCCACGTCAGTTGTTTTTTCTGGCTATTTTTCTCACTGCTGAACTGGGCAGTGCCGCTTCTTCTGACCGGCTCAGCCGATGAAGGTCGCTCGCGGCACGTCCAACGTTCAAGTCGGCCGCACGCCACGCTCGCCTTCCATGGCTTCTCGTTTGCGTTGCTAGCTCTCCCCCAATTAACATTCAAACTGATTTTCTTATAAGCATCAAGTTCCTCTAGCATGTTCACCATGCCTGAATCATCTGTTAACTCAATCATGGAGTTCCCGTTGGCCCCCTTCTTCTGATAATTAGCGCTGTCCCAAGGGTTGGAACCCAATTCCTTCATCTTCTCCTTTATATCAAAATAAATAATGAAATCCCTCTCAATCATCTCTGGCTCTGGATTCTTGTATCTACGGACATGTAAAATATGCCTAACACTCTACATCTCCGTTGCCATCCGCTTTGTGCAAGAAAAAGAAAAATGAATTAGTGGCTGCAATCATAATATGCTCTAATACGGTGAACGAACACGTTTCAGCATGCATAATAAAATACAAAGATCCAAAATTCCTTTACAGCTAGCAAGTAACAACACATACTCTTCAGTCAACATATTTGCTACCTAGATATTTAGATATGTAGGTGCATCAGAGTTAGTAAAGTAGTATATTTACACCACTTTAATCTAATCTACAGAACCATCCATACTTAAGGCCGTATATGATAACTGAAGAAAAACATACATGATTTTAGATTATATTGGTAACAATTTTCCTATAATTTATTCAATGGTAATATGACATGCTGATCAAGTACAATCGTCCCATCAGAATACTTCAAACCAGAAATGAGTTTAGTAGGGAGAAAAATAGACAGAAAAAACCCGTTGACGTGGCATGCCAGCTAGACCTGACAAATTGTGACCCGTAGGTCAGAACGCACGCAAAATTTAAAAGAGGGTAAATTGTGGCAACACTTGTGCTAAATGGGGTAAAACGGATGAAATCCCACTAAATGGGGTAATTAGTGTCAAAAAAGTCAAAATAGGGGGTAAAAACCGGAATTCACTCTTTTTTCTTCTCAGATGTGAATGAAAATATTTGCTTACCTTTTATCCCCATGGTTGAAATAGGCAATTGATGGCTGGAAGAATAAATGAAAACATCATGCATGCTGTGCATCTTTCTTTATGAAATATTGTTTCTTTGGTAAAATTTAGAAATTAAAATTGTTGATCATGCTATCTGCTTAAATTCTAGCATATGTTTTTAGTTATTTTTTTACCTCTGCACTTGAGCCAACTAGTAAAACTTCATCTTGAGGATTTCTCCGTTGTTTCTCCTTCTACCTTTATCTCGAGTGGAGAATGCGCGCCCGCCTTGGCCCTAGCAGACCACACCCGCCATTCTTTGTGGCAGTGAACTGTTTTGGTATGCTTGCTTCTTCGAAGAGTATTCCCACCATATGATTTTGTGACTTAAACTAGTTTATATTTTATTACTTAACTATTTATGCTCAAAGTTTGACACTATAGTACAGGGGGCTCAATAAACCCGGACCGAGTGAGTGTTAATTATCCTGCTTTGATGCGCTTGTTATTTGGTGAGTTTATTTCGCTGGTTCTTCCACTTTCATGTTTTCATCGTGTTATGAGGCCGCCGCTATGAATCCGTCTGGTGGTAACTTTGGTCCTTGACTCTGATCGTTCTTGTTTAGTATTTTGTAGTATCTATACACTGTTCAGCGTGCGCGTATCGGCATTTTATAGAACTGTTTTTTTGTTCATTGCCTGTTTTAGCTAATTATAATCTCTACTATTAAAGGAGAATCGAACGTCGTGATGGTTCGACCTCCCACATCCCTCGTACAATTCTCACTTACCCCGCACGATAAAACGATTCCCACTTCCCCCACGATAAAAAGAAAAAGAAACCCACGTACAAAAAACAACCACGATCAGGCACCCACGTCCCTCACCCCATCTCCCGATCCCATCTGTCTACCGAGAAAAATCCCTCGGCCGTCCAGCCCGAACTGCCGTGCCGGTGAAGGAGCCCACACCGAGGAGTCCCTCGATCCAATCCTCGCCCTCGCCATCGCCGTCGACCCCGCCCCTCTTCCCTCCGCCGTTTAGCCCAAACCGTAGCGCCGGTGCAGGAGCCCAGGCCACCCACGTGAAGGCAATGGCATAAGCCGTGTTATCGTCTTATCGAGGTCGAGGGGTCCCTTGCGCCAATCCTCGCGCTCGCCCTCACCGCCATCACCGGCGGCCCCGACGCTCTTCCCTCCGCCTTCTAGCCTGAACCATCCCGCGCTGGTGCAAGAGCCGAGGCCACCCACGTGAAGACGATCCGTAAGTCACCTCATTTTGGTCGAGCGGTCTGCCGAGCCAAACCTGGCCCTCACCCTCGCCGGCGTCAGCGGCCCCGCCCGTCTCTAGGTGGTCAGTTACTCGATCTCGGTCATCCGACTCATCTCGGGCGAGTATGTCATTGGTGCGGACGCCGTGTCGGACAACAACAGTGCAAGCTCATCGCTAGCTCATATGAGTCTTTGGTCGGCACCCTCCTACCGCCGCTCTCTGTGTTGGTGCCGACACCACACTCCTCACTTTTCTTAGACAAAGGGAAAGACGAACGCCGGCGTCAGCAATGTTGTCACCCCCCTCTCTCTTTAACTCTCTTATTTTATTTTTACATCCTTGTCACAATATTGATCTGTGTTGCTATTGTTGTCTGAATGAAGTGACCTGATGTTGTTGTAATAACAGAAGTGAGTTGCCGATTTTTGAATGAACATGACTTGTTTGCATATTCTTGTATGGGCAGAAGAAATATAGAATTGACCTTGTGTACTAACTGTTGTATGGATGTCGGTGGCCATCACCTGTCACAGGAGGGCCACGCCAGATGTTGTGGAGGTGACGCACTCGGCCGGCGAGGAGCTCCGGGTCAATGACGGTGGTGGCTGATGAGCAGAGTCTACTCATTGAACAGGTCATCCACCGTCATGCACATTCTTTGCTTCGGAAGAACTTGGACTTATTTGATTTGGTAGTTGTGTTGGTGTCAAATTAGCGACCGCACCATTTGTTTGCCAGGTCTTTACTCCAATGGAGTCACTGAGGTTGAAGTAGAATAGGAAGAAAAAGGACATCATTGCATATTTGGGTTCAGTGACATCTTCCATATGTTCTTGATCCCCAGATATGACTTACTTCTATATGTACTTTTCTTGCTGGTGGAACATAACTAGAACTAATATTTTGTGTGGTTTTACCATGTTTTAATTGTTGAAAAAAATTTAGAATTTGATGCATCATTGAATATTTGGGTTCAGTGTAATGCTTCCATATGTTCTTGATCCACAAATATGACTTACTTCTATATGTACTTTTCTTGCTGGTGGAACATAACTAGAACTAATATTTTGTGTGGTTTTACCATGTTTTAATTTTTGAAAAAAATTAGAATTTGATTGTCCTTCGTGGGATGCTCATGTTGCATTGTTCAGTGACTGTTTCAGGATTACGGGAGGAAGTTGGAGTAAATCCTTGTGTTTGGCTTCAATTTTTGGGTTTGGATATCTACCCAACATATAAACTGACTGCTGTACAAGGGAAGTTCTGTATTTGTAAGATAAGTTTCTATAATGTAGAACTGCAAGAATAACCCTAGAACCATCTTTACAGTCTGATGTTACTTAATAATAAATAATTAGTTACATATACCAGAGGATTTAAATGCTTAGCATTTCATGTCTTAGTTAGAAATTGATGTGTGATTTCAAGGCTCATATTGGCTTTTCATTATCCTTCTTTTTCTCTGAAAGGCTAGAGAGAAAGTGTTAAAGGAAGCTTCACAGTTTTGTCAATGATCAAAATTTTCTAGCTAATTATTATTTACCCATGTTTGCATGATGTTATGTAAGTGATTCTCTCTCTTTTTCTTTCTTTTCCACATTTTAAAACTGCAGATATTGACTATGAGATGAAATTGTCATTGTTCATAATTTAAATGTTTGACAAAAGGCCGGAGCGAAGAATGCTAGCTTCTTAATGCTACTTCACGGATTTCCATGTCGATGTTGCCCCCTTTTGGACGGAGATGGTTGTGTCAAAGGTGTCAATGGCACAGGTTCTTCGCCATATCAGGCCTTTCATGTGCCTACCTCATGAAGGTACGCCGCCAATACATTGAGTTTCCAATGGTTATATTTCTTTACCAATGTAAAGTAGTTAACTGATGGTTTTGTTGTATACTCTTTGGAAAGCCATTGATCTGGTACTACATAGATTGAGGACGGGCTGAAGAAAATGTGAGCCATGGGAGGAGAGATTTACTGGAGCAAGGTGAACGACGGTGCAGCGACCAGATGTGAGACGCTGGGAATGCATGTTTTTCGTTCTTGATGCCTTGGCTGTCGTACACAAAAGTGGATGGGAGATCTGCAAGTTAAAGAAAATATCATGGTATTCCTCTCATGCACCTTGGTGTCACATAAACCCTCATAACCTCTGCATCTCTGCCTTTACCGTTCGTCGCTTCTCTGTTCCTGACAAGTATGGACTTCTCTTTCACTTCCTTGCTTGTGTATAGATGCTATGATGTATTGTAATATGGATTGGATTTCATATACATGTACTATATTTATTTGAAGTGTTACACACATGGCTCTTGGTCATGTAACGACTCTTCTTCTAATTGATACGACAACATTTCTTGTTCATGGTGTAACTATGATCATGCTTTAAGTAATTTTTATTACTGATGTGAATGCACTCATGATCTGTGTGGCTTTGTGTTAAAGTGTTCCAATATTATTTTTGTATTGTTATCAAGTAGGTAGTTCTGTGAATTTTTGTATTTGCCGATGGCGGTTTCTTTGACCCGGTGGATGATTCAAATCCATATAGCTTGTGAGGTGATGGCAGTCTTCGGCGGCATTTTTATCTGTATATGTTTAAATGTCTTTCCTATAGAGAAATAAAATTCAGTCGACTTAATTTTCAGAATAACTACTATTTGCGAATTGTATATAATCCTTTGTGATTTTTGAATAGTTAACACAAGGCATTTGTTCATATCCTTAATTGTTCCATTTTGATGGTACTTGCATTACTGTCTGTCTGCAGATATATTCTTTTATGATTTGTTCATAATAATTTCTGGAGGACAACAATTTAGGTGGAAGAATATGCTAGGTGGTAACAATGCCCATCATTCACGATTGCAAAACTCTTAATAGATGACTTGTTAATCTCAAATAGTAAACAATGATTAATTTCCCCAACATTCAGAAATGCAAAGTAAGCTATATGTCTTTACCCCAAGCAATCTCAGCCATGAGGCTTGGCTACTAAAAGCAAGGGCCCCAACTCAAAAAGAAAAGAGCAAGGGCTCCGATCAAAATTATGGATCTCTAACCGGTAAAAGAACATTAAGGACTTGCACATATGTTCTCGCATTGATTGTGAGATTATGAAGGGAATTGAATTGTAAAAGGACATTTTAACTTGTTTCTTTTCTCGCGGGATTTTTTCTGGGAGTTTTTAAGACCAGCTCGGAAAGCCAGGCGCGCGAGGTTCAAGAACTCAGGGCACAGGTGGCGCGGATTCCGAAGATTGTCCAAGAGCAAGTGCAACAACAACTCGGAGCGACGATCACCGCCATTGTGCCTACCTTGATCCAGGGGATTAGTGCATGGATTGCGGGCGGCCAACAGGGGCCGCCCCCGATTCCTAGCTTCACGGCCAGCAACTCGCAGAACGCGATGGCGGGGCCATTGGTGTCTCCGGCGGAGGCGGCATTGGTGTCTCCGACGCCGGCACGGGAGCTTAATGCACCCTGGTGTACGCCGGCCGGCACCTCTGCAGCAAGCGGCCCCTCCGTCAACTGCACGCCCGCCGTTGGCGGTGCCTTGACATTAGCCGAGCTCGATGCCATCATCACGGTAACTAATTAAGCCTCTCTCGGCCTAGGACATCATCTCCTTGCCTTTGACTGGGCATCCCAGACGCCCTACATGTTTTCGCAGGGCGCCGCCGATGTTCCGTGCACTCTCCTACACTTCGTGAACAACGAGTTGGTCGATGTCCCCAAGGGCAAAATCGTTCAACCGGGCAACCCCTTGTTCCACGGTACCCAGATGCCACCCAACTTGTTTAGGGTTCAACTGGTTCGGGTGCTGCCAGGCTGCGACGAGTTGTTACCTCCGATTCGACCCGTCGGGGCCGACGATGATGACGTGATGACCCTCAGCGCCTGCCTAAGCTGGCCCCTGCTCTGGCCGAAGAGCCAGATTCGTTTGGGGGGGCGGGGGGACAACACCGCCAGTCGTGCCGGCGCCAAGTCGGCCCCATGGCAAGACCGCCGCACGGTGCCGGACATCCCTATGCCACTAGATCCAAACATGCATATGGCACAGGATCAGAACGACGACGACGACGATACATTTGCCAACGTCGATCAGTACTTTGCCGATCATGGGTACGGTGGCGACTTCATGGGGCCTCCTTCTCAAGAACCCAACCCAACAAAAGACGTGCGCGATCTAGCTGGTACCGCGGAGAAGCCAAGTTGCAACAGGCGTCGTCTGCCGTTCAGCTCTCAAGAGACGCCTCCAGCTGCCGACTTCACCGAGCCTCAGATAGGCGAGGTGCGAAATATTATCAGCCCCAACACACTCAAGAAGGCGGTCTGTGAGCAGAACTCGGTCCCATTACAGGAGAAGAAGAAGGCACGCAAAAGAAAGACTAACAAGGGTGCGGGCCAGCCGGCACCGAGTACGATCCGTGCTCAGGACGGGCCACCTTCACCTGAGGATATCTCGAGGAGGGTGCATGTGGCGGGTAGGCCGATGCTACCGAGAAATATGCTCGATGCTGCAACCGGTGCTATGCGGAGTCTGCATGACAGTGTTCTTTCTTTGGAGAAGCGGCGTCTCGGAGAGAAAGATGTGGCATACCCGGTTTTCGCGGCCAAGGTGCCAGAGGGCAAGGGCTTTGTGGATAACTCCATCGGGGGTACGATCGTCCTGCGGTTTGATGACATCCATGCTATGTTGAACCTTCATCCGTTGCACTACACCTTCGTTCGGCTATTTTCCCTGAGTATGGATATGCGGATCATTCGCGACAAGACCCTGGACATCGTGATAGTCGACCCCTTCTACATGCGTGCCAAGATCTTGGGCAGCACTGGGGACCGGCAAGTCGCGACTTCTTACCTCGAAGGCGTCATTTTGGCAAACCAAGATAAGGATAACTTCCTCGTGCCTTACTTTCCCGAGTAAGTCCTCCCCTCAACCGCCCCGTAACATATGAATTCTTAGATTTCGATCGTTTTTCTTTTAACATTCCGTGTTTTCTGCAGTGACACACATTGCACGCTCATCCTCCTAAGCCCCAAATATTCCATGGCCACGTATTTCGACTCGGACCGTCAGTCGAACGTAGACTACACAAATGTCAAGA
Source organism: Triticum monococcum (assembly GCA_034509565.1). Classification (NCBI taxonomy): domain Eukaryota; kingdom Viridiplantae; phylum Streptophyta; class Magnoliopsida; order Poales; family Poaceae; genus Triticum; species Triticum monococcum. Next base: position 495,307,890 of record CM067845.1, on the reverse strand, counting down.
AGGTTCTTGATGATGTTCTCCCCGGCTACGTCAAATCTGGAGGCACCTTCACCAGGCCTATTCGTAAGTACGGAAAGCACGTGTTCTCCCACAATACGACGTTCTGCCACGTCAAGCAGCCGCCTGGCGATCAGAAGGGTGCCTACTGCACCATCCATCACATGCGGGCGATCGTACGGGACCATCATCATCTTCTGCTACCGAGTAAACTCAAAGATTGGGCCGCGAGCGTGTCGGCAATCCAGGACGCGGACATCAGACAAGAATTCTTTCGCATCCAGTCGGAGTTTGCGGAAATCATCCATCAAGATGTCCTTCGTACCTCGGGGCAATTCTACCTCAGAAATCAACCGTCCAACAGTGACATCGACACAATGCTACAAATGCAGGCTGACAACGACCGTTATTTCATGACTCCCACGATAGACGGCGGCTTCATCCACGCTCCGGTCCCTTGAGTCGAGTCGAAAGCAGTGATGCTGTGTCTAGTTCTGAAACGTTGATTGGCTCATGTTGTAATTAAACTTTAATGAACTTGTAGTATGTCTCTTTGGTTTCGAGAGTCGTTCAACTTAGATGTAATCGATGCTATTAATGTCTTGCTTTTCTCTTCCGATCGTTCTGTTGCATACTTATATATTGCTTATGTATTGTCTGTGAATTGGTACTAACGTTTCGTTTGGCTACTGCATAGCGATGCCTCTTATGTCGTGTACAAGGGTAAGGTTCCCGGAGTCTACGACGACTGGGAGGAGTGTCGGAGACAGGTTCACTGATTCAGCGGTAACAGTTACAAAGGGTACACCACTAGGGCCGAGGCCGAATCTAGATACGCCCGCTATCTAGCGGGAGAGGGGAGGGAGCGCTGGAGGAACCGGATGAAGACGAGTTTCATCGTGATGATGCTCATCGTGATGACCGCAGCTCTCTTCTATGTGATGGTAGTTTAGATGATCGATATCGACTTGTAATGTGAAGACAAACTCGCTACTCGCGGTCTCAAGACTTGTAATATAATGTTCTATCTTTCTTCGGTCTTTTCAATTCGGAGACTAATATGATGAATTGTATTCCGAGACTAATATGATGAATTGTATTCAGAGACTAATCTTTTATTGTATTCGATGAATCTGTTGTTGATGTGTGCTGTCTATATTTTGTCCAATTATACATTTTGTAACCTGTGCAAAAAACAGAAAATAAAAAAATAAAAAAAACCTAATATTCATACTAATGACGCATCACATCACAGTGCGCCATTAGTATGCCAAAGGATACTAATGGCGCATCATTAAACAGTGCGCCATTAGTATGCCGAAGTTACTAATGGCGCATCTTGTTATTGTGCGCCATTAGTATGCCAAAGCACCTGGGTATACATGGCCCCCTGGGAGGCATACTAATGGCGCACTGTTGTATATACTAATGACGCATCTGAGATGCGCCATTAGTATACCAGATACTAATGGCGTGGCACTAATGGCGCACCACTAATGCGCCATTAATGGCCAAATTAGGTGCGCCATTAGTAGGCCTTTTCCTAGTAGTGCAAGAATCATGCCATCTACAATGGCATGTGTGAAAAAAAGTCTTCTTGTAAAGATATAGGAGAATAAGTATCTTCTTGTAAATAGGGATGGGTTAACATTATTTTTTTTCTTGTTAAAGCATTTTTTCTACAAATATTTTTTATCCCGTGGCAACGCACGGGCATTCGACTAGTACCCTCTACTATACGTGTATGGGCTGTTGGTTCTGGAGCGATAATACAGTGTTCACACAATTTATATGCCCATAGTAATAATTTACAGGAATCCCAGGACACTATAGTCTTCATTCTGCAGACAATTTACATGCGCAGGGCCTCTTGCTGAGTGCAATATCCTGCAAGACAATAGGATTTGGAATGAGCCTAGTCTTCCTCAATAAAAAGATATAAGTAGAACGACGGCATACATGAAACAGAGACAAGTGTGATAGATCAATGAAATAGTCAAGGACCTCCAGAAACAAAATATCACTCTACTTGTCAAGTGGTGGTGGAAACTTGAGACTCAAGATGGTCTTTGGCAAGATATAGTTAAAGCAAAATGTCTTACAAGAGATTCTGTGGCCACGGTCAAAAGCAGATTCTCTGATTCCCCTACCCTGCCTTCTCAATGGGGGGAGATGTGCTCTTTTATTGTTGGGCTGGATATTACCTCTGATCCTGGTACGATTGTTTAGGCTTTCGGCCCCAAGCAGACTTTTACTACTAAGTTGGTGTATTAACACATAGAGAGAAATATCACGGGTTGTGGTTTTAAGTGGATTTGGAAAGCTAAAATTCCTTCTAAAATCCAGATCTTCCTTTGGCAACATTTTCAATATGCCGTGTTGACCAGGGATGTTATGAGTGGGAGAAATTGGACGGGGAATCCGCGCTGCTCTTTTTGCAGCGAGAAAGACATGTCCCAGCATCTCTTCTTATGCCCATTGGCTAGGATGATTTGGAGAACTGTGAGATCAGTCTTTGACACCGAGTTGTGCCCTAACAACATTTGGCAGTTTTATTCGTGGTGCTACACTTTTTTACCTGATGGGGGCAGATTCTACAGTTTTGGTCTTGCAGCTATATGCTGGTCCATTTGGAACTGTCGCAATCAAGCAACCTTTGGGTTTAAATTTCTTAAAATCCCTTTTGAGGTGGTGTTCTCTTCATGTGTATTTCTGGATTATGGGGCAGGTTTGCTGAAGAGTGATGACCAGGAGGCAATGTGGCGTGGGGCAATGATGCTCAGGGATAATGTGAAGAACATGATGCGTATCTATGCTGCTGCTCAAGATGATGGTGCGATGGACTGAAGCTTGCACTGATGTATTTCCGTTATTTATTAATGAAAAGGGGTGATGTGCAGTTCAAAAAAAGTATTAACATTGCTGATGTAAGGATGATCGACACAGCTGCGGGTGAAACGTGACTAATATATATCCTGTGTGTTTGAGCTGAGAACTCACCTTGCTCCGTTATTGGTATTTGGTAGAGGTGACTGTTGTATTTGTGGGGCTTGGCAGATAGGATTAAAATTACACGTGTGTAACTTTTTTTTGAATTTTCACGCGGGAGGGGGGGGGGGGTTCCCCCACCTGAATATATCTGTTCCGCAACTCCGCCGGCGAGCAGTGGCGGAGGCAGGGGGTGCTAGCAGGGGCCCCGGCCCAGGTCAACATGCAGATTTTGCCACTACATGAGGGATTATCTGCTGCTAATATTGTGTATTATGATGATTTTGCTGGCTTTGGCCCTCCCCAACATGATTTAACATCAGTTGGCCCCCCTGATTAAGTTTTCCTGGCTCCGCCACTGCCGGCGAGTCCGGTACGAGGTTGCGGAGTGAGGGCGAGCGCCATAGACGAAGTAGTCGAACACGCGAAAGTAAATGACACAGAGAGATATGGAGGAGACCAGCTTTATTAATCAATGATCAGAGATTACAATGATAGCTCCTCGTTGCTTTATATAGGGACTCCAGGGTCAAGGGATAAGTACCCACTTAACGTAAAGTGGGGGAAACGGGAGGGGCTACCCCGTGCGATACGCACGAGGCTGCCGCCACCCCTCGGCGGCCCCGGTTTCCCAACACTCCCCTTGGGTAATTATCCGTATATCCATGCCTCAAAACTCCGAAAAACCCAGTGGGAAAAAATATGGAGAAAGAGCACATAGTATACGTTGTTGTATTGCACGAATTGCCTCGTCAAAAACCTCGTGTGAGAAACATCAGGAAAACTCACTCAAGGGAAAAAGAGTACAATCCACTCAACCATCGAGTTGAGTACTCGATCATCAGGATTGAGATTTTAGCGACGAGTTTGTGAAGTTTCTCCCCCTGAACTTTGCATCTCTCTAAGTCTCATCATACCGATTCCACGCACACACCTATCTAAGGTTGATGCCGGTAATGATTTAGTGAACATATCAGCAAGATTGTCACAGGACTTAGTATGCAAAACTCTCACCTCGTTCAACTGTTGCAGCTCATGTGCATAGAAGAACTTGGGACTAATATGCTTTGTAAGATTACTCTTCACATAACCCATCTAGACTTGTGCAACACAAGCAGCATTATCTTCATAGATAATGGTAGGGGTTTGTATGGTGTTCAACCCACATGTCTGCTGAATGTGGCCGATCATCCGCCGAAGCGATACACACTCTTTTGACGCTTCGAATAGTGCCATGATTTCCGAGTGGTTCGTGGAAGTCGACACAAGTGTTTGCTTCGACGATTTCCAGGAAAACACAGTTCCACCAAAAGGAAAACATATCCAGTCTGTGATTTGCAATCATGCGGGTCCGATAGGTACCCAACATCGGCATAGCCTATAATAGATAGGTCTTGATTTCTTTTATAAAAAATGCCAAGATCTTTGGTCCCTTGCAGGTAACGGAAGACGTCCTTGACACCTTTCCAATGCCTCTTGGTAGGTTCAGAACTGTACCTCGCAAGCAAACTGACGGCGAACGCAATGTCTGGCCGTGTACAGTTTACGAGATACATGAGTGCTCCAACTGCACTCAGGTAAGGAACCTCTGGTCCCAGAGTTTCCTCCCCCTCTTCCTTTGGCCTGAACCGGTCCTTGTCTGGCTGTAAAGATCTTCCGACCATCGGGGTCTTAGAAGGATATGCCTTATCAAATCCAAATCTCTCCAACACCTTCTGGGTGTAGGCTGACTGGTGCACTAGAATCCCATCAGGGGAATGTTCAAGTTGCAGACCTAGACAGAACTTGGTTTTACCCAAATCCTTCATCTCGAATTCCGACATCAGGTAGGAACTCGCTTCCTCAATATCCTCAGGCGTACCGATTATGTTTAAATCGTCCACGTACACCGATATTATACAGAATCCATCTTGGGATCACCGTATAAAAACACATGGGCATTCTTTATTGCTCGTGTAGCCCTTCTCATGAAGTAAATCACTTAAGCGATTGTACCACATTCTACCAGATTGTCTGAGTCTGTACAGTGCCTTTTGAAGTTGAACACTGTATAGACCCCTGTTTGCTCTATCATGGTTCAGAACAGGGATACCCTCTAGAACCTTCATGTATATGTTCGAATCCAAGTTACCATACAGGTAAGCAGTGACAACATCCATTAGTTTCATTTTCAAGCCCATGTTTACTGCCATCGAGATCAAGTATCTAAAGGTAACTCCATCCATGACCGGGGAATAAGTCTCCTCAAAATCGACACCTGGTCGTTGAGTGAACCCTTGAGCGACGAGCCTTGCTTTGTACCGTACTACCTTATTGTTTTCATCTCTATTTCGAACAAAAACCCACCTATGGCCAACAGAGCGAATGTGGGGAGGAGTTCGACAAACTGGTCCGAACACCTTCCTTTTGTTGAGAGATAATAATTCGGCAGTAATTGCCTGCTGCCAATCTTTCCAATCCGACCTTTTCTTGCAATCAGCGAGCGTGTTAGGCTCAGGGTCAAGATCTATGGTTGATGCAATTTTCATAGCAAAGTTAATGTCGACAACCACCGTTGCTCGGTTCAGGGACTCCCCCATATAAATATAATTTATGGCCATTTCGTCATGGAGCACATCCGGCGCTAACACTTGCTCTACCAAATTTCCCATTATGGGAGCAAGGTCCTTTAGATTTCCCGCGCCGATGTGTGCGCTCACATCTCCGCTGGGTGTTTCCCCTATGGGAAAGTTTAAGTCCGGAATTTCGTGCACTGAATTTTCCGTACTTGTGCCAGGTCTTGACTGGCTCCCCGTTTCACTTTGGGATACTGGCGACAGACTGTAATAAATCTCTCTTATCCTTTTTCGTCGGGCGTCCCCGAGTACTTGGGATTTGAGAAGCCGGATCTCTCGTCCTTTTAGGCCTTTGGACGGGAGCGGGTATACCATCATTTTTCTTCGGTATTTCAACCCTTTCCGGTGCATTGCACGCGTGCACATGCGATTTTGTCACAGTCTTTAAGTCACTAAAGTGGTCAGGCAGTTGATTTGCTAATGACTGCAAATCTATTATCTTTTGGACTTCTTGTTGGGGAACGTAATAATTTCGAAAATTTTCCTACGCACACGCAAGATCATGGTGATGCACAGCAACGAGAGGGGAGAGTGTTGTCTACGTACCAACGCAGACCGACTGCGGAAGCGATCACACAACGTAGAGGAAGTAGTCGTACGTCTTCTTCCCGATCCGACCGATCCAAGCACCGTTACTCCGGCACCTCCGAGTTCTTGGCACACGTTCAGCTCGATGACGTTCCTCGGGCTCCGATCCAGCAAAGCGTCGAGGAAGAGTTCCGTCAGCACGACGGCGTGGTGACGATCTTGATGTACTACCGACGCAGGGCTTCGCCTAAGCACTGTAACGGTATGATCGAGGTGGAATTTGGTGGCAGGGGGCACCGCACACGGCTAAGGAACGATCTCAAGGATCAAGTTGTGTGTCTTGGGGTGCCCCCTGCCTCCGTATATAAAGGTTGGAGGGAGAGGGGCTGGCCGGCCAAAGAGGTGTAGGCGCAGGAGGAGTCCTACTCCTACCGGGAGTAGGACTCCCCCCTCCAATCCTAGTCCAACTAGGAATCCTTTAAAGGGGAGAGAGAGAGATGTGGCCGGCCCCTCTCCTAGTCCTAATAGGACTAGGGAGAGGGGGGGGGAGGCGCAGCCCTATGTGGGCTGCCCTCTGACCTTTCCACTAAGGCCCATGTTGGCCCATTTGGCTCCCGGGGGGTTCCGGTAACCCTCCCGGTAATCCGGTAAAATCCCGATTTCACCCGGAACACTTCCGATGTCCAAACATAGGCTTCCAATATATCAATCTTTACGTCTCGACCATTTCGAGACTCCTCGTCATGTCCGTGATCTCATCCGGGACTCCGAACAACCTTCGGTACATCAAAATGCATAAACTCATAATAACTGTCATCGTAACGTTAAGCGTGCGGACCCTACGGTTCGAGAACAATGTAGACATGACCGAGACATGTCTCCGGTCAATAACCAATAGCGGGACCTGGATGCCCATATTGGCTCCTACATATTCTACGAAGATCTTTATCGGTCAGACCGCATAACAACATACGTTGTTCCCTTTGTCATCGGTATGTTACTTGCCCGAGATTCGATCGTCGGTATCCAATACCTAGTTCAATCTCGTTACCGGCAAGTCTCTTTACTCGTTCCGTAATACATCATCTCACAACTAACATATTAGTTGCAGTGCTTGCAAGGCTTATGTGATGTGCATTACCGAGAGGGCCCGGAGATACCTCTCCGACAATCGGAGTGACAAACCCTAATCTCGAAATACGCCAACCCAACATCTACCATTGGAGACACCTGTAGTACTCCTTTATAATCACCCAGTTACGTTGTGACGTTTGGTAGTACCCAAAGTGTTCCTCCGGTAAACGGGAGTTGCATAATCTCATAGTTATAGGAACATGTATAAGTCATGAAGAAAGCAATAGCAACATACTAAACGATCGGGTGCTAAGCTAATGGAATGGGTCATGTCAATCAGATCATTCAACTAATGATGTGACCTCGTTAATCAAATAACAACTCTTTGTTCATGGTTAGGAAACATAACCATCTTTGATTAACGAGCTAGTCAAGTAGAGGCATACTAGTGACACTCTGTTTGTCTATGTATTCACACATGTATTATGTTTCCGGTTAATACAATTCTAGCATGAATAATAAACATTTATCATGATATAAGGAAATAAATAATAACTTTATTATTGCCTCTAGGGCATATTTCCTTCACTTCTCTCTTAGTCTCAGCGGTGCGCGGGTCATGAGCATGGATCCCCATGGCTTGCCACGTGATTTCTCGACTTTTAGCATCAAGGGGTTGATTCTCTCCCCCTAAAGTCGGGAAAAGATCCTCGTCAAAATGCAATCAGCAAAACCGGCCGTGTGACAGTCACCTGTCATGGGGTCCAGATACCTGATTATGGACACAGTCTCATAACCAACGTATATCCCCGACTTACAGAGTGGGCCCATCGCTGATCGCTGAGGGGGTGGTATTGGTACATATACCTGGCAACCGAACCTGCGAAGGTGGGAAATTTTTGGTGCCGACCCTTGCGCAAGCTGAACAGGAGAGTGGATGTTGTAGGCCGACGGTCTAAAGTTGATGAGATTGGCCGCGTGTAACACTACATGACCCCAACATGTAGTTGGTAAATTACAACCCTGAAGGAGCGGTCGGGCAATGAATTTAATTCTTTTAATTAATGCCTCGGCAAGTCCATTTTGTGTATGAACATGCGGTACCAAGTGCTCAACTTTGATTCCCATTGCCATGCAATAATCATCGAACGCCTTTGAAGTAAATTCTCCGGCGTTGTCCATTCGAATAGACTTTATACGATAATCCGGGAAATTATTCCTCATTTGTATGATCTATGAGATCAATTTTGCAAAGGCATGGTTCCGTGTTGACAGCAGGCAAACATTGGACCATTTAGAGGAAGCATCAATGAGCACCATGAAGCACCGAAACGGCCCCGTGAGGGGCTGAATTGGACCGCATATGTCCCCTTGGATACGTTCCAAAAATGCGGGGATTTCATCCCTCACCTTGAGGGGCGATGGCCTAATGACTAAATTCCCCTTAGCACATGCGGAGCACACGAAATCATCGGGATTCGAGAAGTTCTTCACGTTAACATTATGGCCATGCGAGTTATTAATTATATTTCTCATCATCCTAAGTCCGGGGTGGCCTAACCTATCGTGCCAGAGGCAGAAGAGTTCAGAGCTTCTAAAAACGGTCTTGAGGGTAGTGTACAAAGGCGGTGCTACTATTTTAGTGTAGTATAGCCCTGTGTCGAACAAAGGAAGCCTTTCGATAACATGTTTACCATTTGCATCCCGCTTTGTGATAAGTAGGAACTCCTTGCCGTTCTCATCATCGTTCTCAGCATGAAAACCATTGGCGCGGATGTCTCTAAAGCTCAAAAGAGTATGAGTCGACTCCGGGTACACAGCATGGCATACTTTATAGAACCTATGAATGAGGCATATGGAATGACTTTCATTCTCTTTCTATCTTCTGCCGTGGTCGGGCTTTGAGTCTTTACTCAACTTCACACCTTGTAACACAGGCAAGAAACTTTTTCTTTGATTGTTCCATTTTGAACTACTTCAAAATCTTGTCAAGGTATGTACTTATTGAAAAACTTATCAAGCGTCTTGATCTATCTCTATAGATCTTGAAGCTCAATATGTAAGCAGCTTTACCGAAGTCTTTCTTTGAAAAACTCCTTTCAAACACTCCTTTTATGCTTTACAGAATAATTCTACATTATTTCCGATCAACAATATGTCATTCACATATACTTATCAGAAATGCTGTAGTGCTCCCACTCACTTTCTCGTAAATACAGGCTTCACCGCAAGTCTGTATAAAACTATATGCTTTGATCAACTTATCAAAGCGTATATTCCAACTCCGAGATGCTTGCACCAGTCCACAGATGGATCGCTGGAGCTTGCACATTTTGTTAGCACCTTTCGGATTGACAAAACCTTCTGTTGCATCATATACAACTCTTCTTTAATAAATCCATTAAGGAATGCAGTTTTGTTTATCCATTTGCCAGTTTTCATAAAATGCGGCAATTGCTAACATGATTCGGACAGACTTAAGCATAGATACGAGTGAGAAAAACTCATCGTAGTCAACACTTTGAAATTGTCGAAAACCTTTTGCGACAATTCTAGCTTTGTAGATAGTAACACTACTATCAGCGTCCGTCTTCCTCTTGAAGATCCATTTTTTCTTAATTGCTTGCCGATCATCGGGTAAGTCAACCAAAGTCCAAACTTTGTTCTCATACATGGATCATATCTCAGATTTCATGGCTTCAAGCCACTTTGCGGAATCTGGGCTCACCATCGCTTCTTCATAGTTCGTAGGATCATCATGATCTACTAGCATGACTTCCAGAACAGGATTACCGTACCACTCTGGTGCGGATCTTACTCTGGTTGATCTACGAGGTACAGTAGTATCTTGATCTAAAGTTTCATGATCATCATCATTAACTTCCTCTCTTATTGGTGTAGTTCTCACAGAAACAGTTTTCTGTGATGTACTATTTCGCAATAACGGAGTAGGTATAGTTACCTCGTCAAGTTCTACTTTCCTCCCACTCACTTCTTTCGAGAGAAACTCTTTCTCCAGAAAGTTTCCGAATTTTAGCAACAAAAGTCTTGCCTTCGGATTTGTGATAGAAGGTGTATCCAATAGTTTCCTTTGGATATCCTATGAAGACGCACTTCTCCGATTTGAGTTTGAGCTTATCAGGATGAAACTTTTTCATATAAGCATCACAACCCCAAACTTTAAGAAACGACTACTTTGGTTTCTTGCTAAACCACAGTTCAGATTGTGTCGTCTCAACGGACTTAGATGGTGCTCCTTTTTAACGTGAATGCAGCTGTCTCTAATGCATAATCCCAAAACGATAGTGGTAGATCGGTAAGATACATCATAGATTGCACTATATTCAATAAAGTACGGTTATGACGTTCGGACACACCATTATGATGTGGTGTTCCAGGTGGCGTGAGTAGTGAAACTATTTCACATTGTTTTAACTGAAGACCAAACTCGTAACTCAAATACTCTTTTCCACGATCAGATCGTAGAAACTTTATTTTCTTGTTACGATGATTTTCCACTTCACTCTGAAATTATATGAACTTTTCAAATGTTTCAGACTTATGTTTCATCAAGTAGATATACTCATATCTGCTCAAATCATCTGTGAAGATCAGAAAATAATGATACCTGTCGCGATCCTCAATATTCATCGGACCACATACATCAGTATGTATGATTTCCAATAAATCTTTTCTCGCTCCATTGTTCCGGAGAACGGCGTTTTAGTCATCTTGCCCAAAAGGCATGGTTCGCAAGCATCAACTGATTCATAATCAAGTGATTCCAAAAGCCCATCAGCATGGAGTTTTCTTCATGCGCTTTACACCAATATGACCTAAACGGTAGTGCCACAAATAAGTTGCACTATCATTATTAACTTTGCATCTTTTGGTTTCAATAATATGAATATGTGTATTATTAATATCGAGATCCAATGAACTATTTTTATTGGGTGTTTAACCATATTAGGTTTTATTCATGTAAACAGAACAACAATTTATTCTCTTACTTAAATGAATAACCGTATTACAATAAACATGATCAAATCATATTCATGTTCAACGCAAACACCAAATAACACTTATTTAGGTTCAACACTAATCCCGAAATTATAGGGAGTGTGCGATGATGATCATATCAATCTTGGAACCACTTCCAGCACACATCGTCACTTCACCCTTAACTAGTCTCTGTTTATTCTGCAACTCCCGTTTCGAGTTACTAATCTTAGCAACTGAACTAGTATCAAATACTGAGGGTTTGCTATAAGCACTAGTAAAGTACACATCAATAACATGTATATCAAATATACTTACGTTCACTTTGCCATCCTTCTTATCCGCCAATCACTTGGGGTAGTTCCGCTTCTAGTGACCAGTCCCTTTGCAGTAGAAGCACTTAGTCTCAGGCTTAGGATCAGACTTGGGCTTCTTCACTTGAGCAGCAACTTGCTTGCCGTTCTTCTTGAAGTTCCCCTTCTTCCCTTTGCCCTTTTCTTGAAACTAGTGGTCTTGTCAACCATCAACACTTGATGTTTTTCTTGATTTCTACCTTCGTTGATTTCAGCATCACGAAGAGCTTAGGAATTACTTTTGTCATCCCTTGCATATTATAGTTCATCACAAAGTTCTACTAACTTGGTGATGGTGACTAGAGAATTCTGTCAATCACTATCTTATCTGGAAGATTAACTCCCACTTGATTCAAGCGATTGTAGTACTCAGACAATCTGGGCACATGCTCACTAGTTGAGCGATTCTCCTCCATCTTTCAGCTATAGAACTTGTTGGAGACTTCATATCTCTCAACTCGGGTATTTGCTTGAAATATTAACTTCAACTCCTGGAACATCTCATATGTTCCATGACGTCCAAAACGTCTTTGAAGTCCCGATTCTAAGCTATCAAGCATGGTGCACTAAACTATCAAGTAGTCATCATATTGAGCTAGCCAAACGTTCGTAACGTCTGCATCTGCTCCTGCAATAGGTCTGTCACCTAGCGGTGCATCAAGGACATATTTCTTCTGTGCAGCAATGAGGATAAACCTCAGATCACGGATCCAATCCGCATCATTGCTACTAACATCTTTCAACACAATTTTCTCTAGGAACATATCAAAATAAACACAGGGAAGCAACAACGCGAGCTATTGATCTACAACATAATTTGCAAAATACTACCAGGACTAAGTTCATGATAAATTTAAGTTCAATTAATCATATTACTTAAGAACTCCCACTTAGATAGACATCCCTCTAATCCTCTAAGTGATCACGTGATCCAAATCAACTAAACCATAACCGATCATCACGTGAGATGGAGTAGTTTTCAATGGTGAACATCAATATGTTGATCATATCTACTATATGATTCACGCTCGACCTTTCGGTCTCCGTGTTCCGAGGCCATATCTGTATATGCTTGGCTCGTCAAGTATAACCTGAGTATTCCGCGTGTGCAACTGTTTTGCACCCGTTGTATTTGAACGTAGAGCCTATCACACCCGATCATCACGTGGTGTCTCAGCACGAAGAACTTTTGCAACGGTGCATACTCAGGGAGAACACTTCTTGATAATTTAGTGAGAGATCATCTTATAATGCTACCGTCAATCAAAGCAAGATAAGATGCATAAAAGGATAAACATCACATGCAATCAATATAAGTGATATGATATGGCCATCATCATCTTGTGCTTTGTGATCTCCATCTCCGAAGCATCGTCATGATCACCATCGTCACCGGCGCGACACCTTGATCTCCATCGTAGCATCGTTGTCGTCTCGCCAATCTTATGCTTCCACGACTATCACTACCGCTTAGTAATAAAGTAAAGCATTACATCGCGATTGCATTGCATACAATAAAGCGACAACCATATGGCTCCTGCCAGTTGCCGATAACTCGATTACAAAACATGATCATCTCATACAATAAAATCAGCATCATGCCTTGACCATATCACATCACAACATGCCCTGCAAAAACAAGTTAGACGTCCTCTACTTTGTTGTTGCAAGTTTTACGTGGCTGCTACGGGCTTAAGTAAGAACTCATCTCACCTACGCATCAAAACCACAACGATAGTTCGTCAAATAGACTCCGTTTTAACCTTCTCAAGGACCGGGCGTAGTCACACTTGGTTCAACTAAAGTTGGAGAGACAGTCTTCCGCAAGCCATCTGTGTGCATAGCACGTCGAGGGAACCGGTCTCGCGTAAGAGTACGTGTAAGGTTGGTCCGGATCGTCTCGTCCAACAATACCGCCGAACCAAAGTATGACATGCTGGTAGGCAGTATGACTTGTATCGCCCACAACTCACTTGTGTTCTACTCGTGCAAATAACATCAAACCATAAAACCTAGGCTCGGATGCCACTGTTGGGGAACGTAATAATTTCGAAAATTTTCCTACGCACACGCAAGATCATGGTGATGCACAGCAACGAGAGGGGAGAGTGTTGTCTACGTACCAACGCAGACCGACTGCAGAAGCGATCACACAACGTAGAGGAAGTAGTCGTACGTCTTCTTCCCGATCCGACCGATCCAAGCACCGTTACTCCGGCACCTCCGAGTTCTTGGCACACGTTCAGCTCGATGACGTTCCTCGGGCTCCGATCCAGCAAAGCGTCGAGGAAGAGTTCCGTCAGCACGACGGCGTGGTGACGATCTTGATGTACTACCAACGCAGGGCTTCGCCTAAGCACTGTAACGGTATGATCGAGGTGGAATTTGGTGGCACGGGGCACCGCACACGGCTAAGGAACGATCTCAAGGATCAAGTTGTGTGTCTTGGGGTGCCCCCTGCCTCCGTATATAAAGGTTGGAGGGAGGGGGGCTGGCCGGCCAAAGAGGTGTAGGCGCAGGAGGAGTCCTACTCCTACCGGGAGTAGGACTCCCCCCTCCAATCCTAGTCCAACTAGGAATCCTTTAAAGGGGAGAGAGAGAGATGTGGCCGGCCCCTCTCCTAGTCCTAATAGGACTAGGGAGAGGGGGGGAGGCGCAGCCCTATGTGGGCTGCCCTCTCACCTTTCCACTAAGGCCCATGTTGGCCCATTTGGCTCCCGGGGGGTTCCGGTAACCCTCCCGGTAATCCGGTAAAATCCCGATTTCACCCGGAACACTTCCGATGTCCAAACATAGGCTTCCAATATATCAATCTTTACGTCTCGACCATTTCGAGACTCCTCGTCATGTCCGTGATCTCATCCGGGACTCCGAACAACCTTCGGTACATCAAAATGCATAAACTCATAATAACTGTCATCGTAACGTTAAGCGTGCGGACCCTACGGTTCGAGAACAATGTAGACATGACCGAGACATGTCTCCGGTCAATAACCAATAGCGGGACCTGGATGCCCATATTGGCTCCTACATATTCTACGAAGATCTTTATCGGTCAGACCGCATAACAACATACGTTGTTCCCTTTGTCATCGGTATGTTACTTGCCCGAGATTCGATCGTCGGTATCCAATACCTAGTTCAATCTCGTTACCGGCAAGTCTCTTTACTCGTTCCGTAATACATCATCTCACAACTAACATATTAGTTGCAGTGCTTGCAAGGCTTATGTGATGTGCATTACCGAGAGGGCCCAGAGATACCTCTCCGACAATCGGAGTGACAAACCCTAATCTCGAAATACGCCAACCCAACATCTACCATTGGAGACACCTGTAGTACTCCTTTATAATCACCCAGTTACGTTGTGACGTTTGGTAGTACCCAAAGTGTTCCTCCGGTAAACGGGAGTTGCATAATCTCATAGTTATAGGAACATGTATAAGTCATGAAGAAAGCAATAGCAACATACTAAACGATCGGGTGCTAAGCTAATGGAATGGGTCATGTCAATCAGATCATTCAACTAATGATGTGACCTCGTTAATCAAATAACAACTCTTTGTTCATGGTTAGGAAACATAACCATCTTTGATTAACGAGCTAGTCAAGTAGAGGCATACTAGTGACACTCTGTTTGTCTATGTATTCACACATGTATTATGTTTCCGGTTAATACAATTCTAGCATGAATAATAAACATTTATCATGATATAAGGAAATAAATAATAACTTTATTATTGCCTCTAGGGCATATTTCCTTCACTTCTCTCTTAGTCTCAGCGGTGCGCGGGTCATGAGCATGGATCCCCATGGCTTGCCACGTGATTTCTCGACTTTTAGCATCAAGGGGTTGATTCTCTCCCCCTAAAGTCGGGAAAAGATCCTCGTCAAAATGCAATCAGCAAAACCGGCCGTGTGACAGTCACCTGTCATGGGGTCCAGATACCTGATTATGGACACAGTCTCATAACCAACGTATATCCCCGACTTACAGAGTGGGCCCATCGCTGATCGCTGAGGGGGTGGTATTGGTACATATACCTGGCAACCGAACCTGCGAAGGTGGGAAATTTTTGGTGCCGACCCTTGCGCAAGCTGAACAGGAGAGTGGATGTTGTAGGCCGACGGTCTAAAGTTGATGAGATTGGCCGCGTGTAACACTACATGACCCCAACATGTAGTTGGTAAATTACAACCCTGAAGGAGCGGTCGGGCAATGAATTTAATTCTTTTAATTAATGCCTCGGCAAGTCCATTTTGTGTATGAACATGCGGTACCAAGTGCTCAACTTTGATTCCCATTGCCATGCAATAATCATCGAACGCCTTTGAAGTAAATTCTCCGGCGTTGTCCATTCGAATAGACTTTATACGATAATCCGGGAAATTATTCCTCATTTGTATGATCTATGAGATCAATTTTGCAAAGGCATGGTTCCGTGTTGACAGCAGGCAAACATTGGACCATTTAGAGGAAGCATCAATGAGCACCATGAAGCACCGAAACGGCCCCGTGAGGGGCTGAATTGGACCGCATATGTCCCCTTGGATACGTTCCAAAAATGCGGGGATTTCATCCCTCACCTTGAGGGGCGATGGCCTAATGACTAAATTCCCCTTAGCACATGCGGAGCACACGAAATCATCGGGATTCGAGAAGTTCTTCACGTTAACATTATGGCCATGCGAGTTATTAATTATATTTCTCATCATCCTAAGTCCGGGGTGGCCTAACCTATCGTGCCAGAGGCAGAAGAGTTCAGAGCTTCTAAAAACGGTCTTGAGGGTAGTGTACAAAGGCGGTGCTACTATTTTAGTGTAGTATAGCCCTGTGTCGAACAAAGGAAGCCTTTCGATAACATGTTTACCATTTGCATCCCGCTTTGTGATAAGTAGGAACTCCTTGCCGTTCTCATCATCGTTCTCAGCATGAAAACCATTGGCGCGGATGTCTCTAAAGCTCAAAAGAGTATGAGTCGACTCCGGGTACAACAACGCATCATTAATGATCAAAGTTGTTCCCATAGGAAGTATAATAGTGGCCCGTCCGGAGCCAACTATGTGCGAACTGCAGCCGGCGATTGTCATAATACTTCCCAAAGATTTTTTTAATAGACTCAAAGTACTTAGTTTCTCGTAAAATGGTATGTGTAGTTGCGCTATCGGCAAGGCACGTTTCTTCCATTCGGGCGCCACACGCGTTCTAAAATATGACATATAATTAATGTAATGAGGAAGACGCTACATTAATAATAAAATGCACCCATTCTAGAACATAACATACTATCATGTATAAATAATGGAATAAATGAATAAATGTCATCCAATCGCCAAAGTAAAGAATAAGTTTATGCTCTCATAGAGCTTACAACCAAATCGAATTTATTCGAATTTATTGTATCAAATCACGGAATCATGATAACCAAAGGGGTATGCTAAGTAGACTCGGTGAAGAAGCCATTGACCTCAGCCGCAATCTCCATACTAGTGAGCTGATCCTCCTTAGAAATCATCTTGAAGGCAGTATCAACATCTAGTTGCGGCACCGCCGAGGCCACCATGTGGTCAACCTCCATGGCAACGTTGGCGTCACTAGAGACAGCCAAAGCCGCCGCGATGGGCACCACGGGGGTTGCCGCGATGGGCGCAGTAGGGGGCGTAAAGATCATCATGGGTGCCTGAAAGTGCGTTATATCGACTAGAGGGGGGTGAATAGGCGATTTTTATGAAATTCTTCACTGAGGAATTTGCCGGTGAGGAAATTCCTTAGCGAAGAACTACTAGCAGCAGAATAAGTACTCAAAGGTAAACATAACAGAATACACGCATAGTCATCATGATGAAATGAAGACAGGCACAGAGTACAGGAAGCGTAATCATAGGATAACACAGGATGAAGACAAACAGACTGAAGAAATTGAACTGAGGAAATTGAGAAAGTCTTCAGTCAAAGTCTTCAAACACAGATATGAACAAACATACAACACAGTTATGAGGAAATGAAAGAGTTGAGGAAATAGAACCAGTGAGCTTGGTGAAGACAATGATTTGGTAGACCAGTTCCAACTGCTGTTTCAGTTGTACGTCTGGTTGGAGCGGCCGAGTATTTAAACTCGAGGACACACAGTCCCGGACACCCAGTCAAGGACACTTAGTCTAAGACACCCAGTCCTCACTGTATTCTCCTTGAACTAAGGTCACACAGACCTCGTCCAATCACTCATGGTAAGTCTTCAGGCGTCTTCCAAACCTTCACAAACTTGGTCACCCGGCGATCCACAATTCCTCTTGGATGCTCTAGACCATGACGCCTAACCGTCTGGAAGAAGCACAGTCTTCAAAGGTAACAAGCATCAGATCCACTCAGGATCAATCTCTTCAGTGATGCTCAATCACTTGGGGTTTGTAGGTGTTTGGGTTTTTGGTTTTTCCTCACTTGATGATTTTCACTCAAAGTCCTCGGAGAATGGGTTTTGGGTTTTTCGTTTTTCGTTTTTCCTCACTTGATAATTTTCACTCAAAGTCCTCGGAGAATGGGTTGCTCTCAAATGACAGGTGTCAGTTTCTCTCGGAGCAGCCAACCAGCTAGTGGTTGTAGGGGGCGGCTATTTATAGAATAGGGAGCAGCCTGAGATGATAAGACATAAATGCCCTTCAATGATATGACCGTTAGGTGGATAGATATTTTGGGACAGCTGGCGCATAGCACATCAACGGTCGGAATTTTGAGTAGCAAAATCCTCAGGGCTATCATGTTCCTCACTGTGTAGGCAATCCGCACTGGCGAATTCCTAACTCCTCAGTCAGGACAAATTCCTCAGAGACCAGAAGAAGGCGCGCGAGGTTCAGCATGATGAAAAAGTATCCACCTGTACACGCATTTAACATATAATATGAAGAATTTGAAATGCTTGATGAAATATGGTGCCTGATGAAATTCAGCATGCGTGCAATAATATTAACGAGGAATAAGCATGCAGAATAGTGCATCAAGAGTATCAGACCATAGTGCATCAAAAGTATCAGAGCACCATCGGGTTTAAGATTACAACTCGATCCAATAAGGTTTCAGAAGAACGAGAGTTGTAACTTAGCAAAAAAATGTTGTATATGGGCGTTAAAATAGACCCGCTTGAAGACTAACTCAAATTTCTCCCCCTTTGTCATCGAATGACCAAAAGGATCGAAACTGAGGACTAACGCCCCTGAAGATAATCAAGTTGATGAAGGAGCGCCAGCGTTGTTGGGGTCGTTGGTTGATGTAGGGCCTGCCACAGTGTCATCCAAATCTTCATGTTCATCAGTGTTGCGCGATGAAGAATATGAGCTGGCCACCAGAGAAGGAACCTTGACCTTCTTGAATTTCTTCGGTGGAGGTGCAGACCAGTCAAAATCTTCATTAAGACCCATGTTCTTTAGATCTTCTTCACCATACAGATGTGACAGGATTGCCCAGGTGCGACCGAATACTTGATGGAGGTAGTAGTGGTTTTTCTTCACTGCATTGCATGTGGCAGTCATGTTGTGAAGAAGTGAACCAAACTGACGCTTAACCCATTTGTGATTTTGATCCATCTTCTGGTGAAGACTAAGCAGAAGTTCCCGGTCTGTCATCACGCGTGGAGCAGTGGCTTGAGGAGTGGACTTGGGAGCATTGGCAGAGTCATGGGTGGCAGAGTCATCATTGGTGGAATAAGATGCAGCTTTGCGAAACTGACCATCCAATGGACGAATGCCTTCATCAATTACAGCTGGTGCCTTTCCCTTTCCATCAACTGAGGAATATGTCTGCTTGAGGACTTCAATTGGGGGCAAGTAGCTGAGATGATTCTGGAAATCAGCTTTGTAGTTGAGTGAAGACCTTGTCCTGAGGAATCTCATAATCCAAGGTGCATAAGGCTTCAGCTCAAACAGAGACATTGCAACATTGGCCATAGTTCTCATGAAGAAATCGTGATAATTGACAGGAATGCCATGAACGATGTTGAATACCAGATTCTTCATGATGCCGACAATTTCCTCATCAGATGAGTCGTGGCCTTTGATAGGACTGATTGTCCTAGTAAGAATACGATAGACAATTCTGGGCACGTACAGGAATTCCTTCACGAGGAATTTGGTTCATGGTGCCTGACCTGGTTTCAAAGGCTTCATCAGCACCTGCATGTAATGATGAGTGAGCTCAGGTTCACTGTAGATGCAGCGAGCTTCTTCAAGGGGAGGACTGAGTGGTAGAGCACGAAGCAATTCAGAGGCTGGTACAGTGTAGTGAGTGTTTTCAGACATCCAGTCTAGCATCCATTAATTCACATCTTCAGCATTTCCAGTGATATGCAGCGTTGCATAGAATTGAAGAATTAGTTCTTCATTCCAATCGCAGATGTCAGAGCAAAAGTTGAGCAGTCTAGCATTGTGAAGAACACTGAGGACTGGTGCGAAACACGGCAGAGATTCCATATCCACGTGAGGAATATGCTCATGGTAGAAAATCTTCTCCTTGTTGAACAACACCGAGGAATAGAAATTGGCTTGACTAGCAGTCCAGAAATGCCTCTTCCTAATGCGAGCAGAGTCATATGGGTTGTAATCTTCGAAGAATACGTGCTCGCTGAAGAAATCATCAGCCTTGAACTTTTGCTTGTGTGAGAATGGATCCTTTGGCTTCGGCAGAGGAGTGTCAGTGAGTTGCATCACGACCTCAGGAATCTCAATCGCAGGTTCTTCAGGCTGAGGAATTTCTGGTTCTTCCTCAGTGGCAGTCTGCGTTGTTGGTTGTTTAGCAGCATCAGTTTCTTCAGCGCTAGTGGCTGGAATTTCCTCATGGACAGATGCAGTGGGATGAGTTTCTTCAGAGCCCATGTGAACAGTTTGTGTGGGGGACTGAGGAATTGCTGTAGAGGGGTGAACATTGGAGAGTTTGGATGCTGACTTTCCTAGAATTCATCACTGATTACGGGTGTGGAGCAGCCAATGTCCACATCTTCATCTTCCATTTCTTCAATGCCAGCCTCTTTAGCTATGACCTGAGGCATAGGCGAGGAGATGATAGGTGTTGAAGGGATCGCATCCACTTCAATTTCTTCATCCAACGGTTCAGACGAAGCAGCAGAAGGAGTTTCTTCATCAGATCCGCCGGGGATCACATATTCTTCATCAAAAGGAATAAGGTCCTTTGATGGCCTGGTTGAGATGGGAACAGCATCAATCGTATGTGCAAATGAACTTGTCATAGGCTTCATTTTCTTCGGAGCTGAAGAATCTGAAGCAGCTGATGCTTTCTTTTTCTTCACCGCAGCACGCTCTGCAGCCTTGGTCTTCTTCACATCTGATGCAGATGGAAGGATTGGAGTTGAAGTTGGTGCATGAGCAGCTGAGGAATCTGGTTGTTTTTTGTCAGGCACAACTGATGTAGTTGCCCTGAGTTCTTCAGTTTCTTCAGGCACACCACTAGTGGGTGCCCTGTCAATTTCTTCAGTGGCTGGAATGCAGTCATCAGCCCTGGAATTCACATTTTTTTCAGCAGCCTGATTGTCATCAGCGGTGCTGGCATGTTCTTCAGTTGGCTGAGCAGATGCTTCAGCCTGAGGAATTTCCTGTTGCGTTGGGGCAGCAACATTTGAAGTGAACTGTTCAGTTATCTTTACAAATCTAACTTTGACTCCTTGCCAATCAGCATAGTAGGCTTGGAAGTCATCGCTGAGGATTTTGATTTCAGATTGGATTTTTACAAGTTCATCAGTTGTCATAGTGACAACGTTGTTCTTCAGAAATTTCTCTTTCTTGTACTGGGCCTTCTTGATCTGCCTGGCCTGATCATATTTCCATTTCTCCTCTTGGATGAAATGAGTCAGCATATGATTTTGACCAAGCGTCAGCTTGAAGTCAGGCATAGGAGTATTTGGGTCCCTGTGCCAGAGATCAATGTAGTCGAGGATCAGCTTGGGATCCAAAAGCAGTGGCACAGGTGTGCCTTTGGCTCTAGCAGCCCTAACTTGTCTGTCTCTGATGATTTTTGCAAGTTCATCATCATCAGCTTCATCTTCTTCAGGTGGCTCTTGGAAGGCGACCTGTTTCTTCTTAGGACTTGGCCGAGGACCTCGTCCAGCAGTTGCCTTGGTCTTCAGTAGAGTGGGGCCAGATGAAGAATTTGATGCAGCTGAGGAGCTTGCTAAGACACCAGAGGCAATGGAGATGCCTGCAGTCCTTTGGTACGAGGCCAGATGCGCAGGTGCTGAGGACTTTGTCGGAAAGGCTGAGGACTTTGGAGGAGGTGCTGAGGATTTTGAAGGAGCACCTTGAGGGATTGGTCGTGAGGACTTTGAAGAGTCTGGCCGTGAGGGCGCAGCTGAGGAACTTGGTCGTGAGGGCACTGTTGGTGAAGCACTTGGCTTACGAGCAGGCTTCTTAGGCATGGATTTCCTCGGCTTGACCGAGGCCTCAGCAGAGGCAGCAGCAGCAGCAGAGTCTTTATTAAATTTCCTCACTGCTTCTCTGGCTTGCTTAGCCAACTTGCCTTGGCGCTTGGCCCATTCATCAGGATAGTCCTCGCCGCGCTTGAGGCTGGTGGGATCTGCTATTTGGTCAGGTGCCAGTGGTGCTCTTGGGCATGGAGGATTGAGTGCGAATTTCTTCATATACTTAGGAGTGACATATCTGTACTCCCTCCATTCTTTTGTCCATCTCCTCTCTATCTTCTGAATGCGCACTTTGCGCTCATTCTTGGTTTCCTCAGTAGGTGTGCAGTACCCAACATATATGTCATCAGGGATTTCAAACGCTGTATTTACCTCAGGCCTCTTTCCTCCCTTCTGTGGCCTTTTACCATCAGCCATTTTCTTTAGTTGAGGAATTTGAACAATTGAATTCTCTGAAGAAGTATGCAACTTTTCTTCGAGGAACGCTGCAAATGAGTTAAGTTGATGAGAACCTAGTGATTCAGCAGCTGACATGTGTACCTGTGAACAGAGTATAGTTGCGAGGAATTTGGAGAGGTCATATGCGTTCTCAGAAGGTTTTTTTCAAAAAGAACAAGTTTGAGGAATTTGACCAGATGAGTCTTGAAGATTTTCACTAAGCGTTCTCTGTCTTAGGTTCCAGAGCTGTATAGATCGAAGATCCACACAATTGAGGAATCTTGAAGAAAAATGATGCTTAGAGAAACGAATCAAGAACAGATGACTTTGTGAGGTATTCAGTGTGTGAAGATATGAAGAAAAACACTTTTGAAGATTTTGTAGATAATCATTCGAATCAACGAGGGCAGTAAAAGTAGCTTTTATTTACCCTAGACGAAGAACACGACGAACTGGAGTGAGGAGATGTGAAGTTCGTCTGTGCAGATCTTCCACGCCCTAACTTGGTGGAGGAAGACGGCTACGGCGGCGGCGGAGTGAAGATGTCCGCGGTCGGCGCAAGTACGTCTGCGACGAGGTCGAGGCAGTGAAGCTCTTCCTCACCGGCGGCGATGAAGTAGCGGCGGCGCTAGGGTTTGAGAAGCTCGAGCTGAGTAAAAGAAGTGAGGAAGGGAAGGAGGGGTATTTATAGCCACGGTGAAAAACTGCTCGCCCGAAGAAATTGGACGAACGTGCCCCTGACCCTTCTCATTCGCATGACATGTGTCACCCATGTAGTGAGAGGTGGAGATCGTGTTAGATCATGGGTGAGTGGATAAGTGTATCGTGGGATGCGGAATGGTTTGAGCGGCAAAGCCGAAAATTTAGATAAGATAGATTTTAAAGTTCTCTTCGCAATTTCTTCAGCTGACAAGGACACAGTGAAGATTGTGAACGAGTTTCAAATAGAACGCACATGAAGAATTTGTGAATAGATTGGGTTGAGTATAGCATAGAGGGGAAGGGTCCGATCACATTCACTTAGCAGAAAACCAACTTGAAGAAATAGCAATAAGTGAATGTTGTAGAGGACATAAACTCATATATATATATATATATATATATATATATATATATATATATATATATATATCCAATGAAGAAAAATGACGGAACCAGTGAAGACTATGCAAAGTTCAAGAATATGAATAATTTGAGAAATTTCAACTTTTGGTGGTGGCGTGACCCACCATATAAGAATGATGATTTCAGACACCGCGTACAATTATCGTAGGGTTCTGAGAATCAAATTCTTCATTAATTTCTTCACACTAAGAGTGTTATTCTTCATTGATTGAAGTAAAACGTTTCTTCATGTGTTGCACATCTAAGTCATCAATTTCGCATAAGTGTTAGGATGAGTGTCCTTTTCACAGAACATTCGAAGATTCTAGGATATTTAGCTCACACCGCAACTTGCTAAATCTCTTCTCATCCAAGGGCTTTGTGAAGATATCGGCTAGTTATTCTTCAGTCTTCACATGCTCAATAGAAATGCCGTCCTTCAACACATGATCTCGAAGAAAATGATGACGAATCTGAATGTGCTTTGTCTTCGAGTGCTGAACTGGGTTGTGAGCAATCTTGATGGCACTCTCATTGTCACAGAAGAGAGGCACATTCTTCATGTTGACGCCGTAGTCCTTGAGAGTTTGCTTCATCCATAGCAATTGAGCACAGCAAGAACCAGCGGCAATGTACTCAGCTTCAGCAGTAGATAGTGATATGCAGTTCTGTTTCTTCGAGGACCAACAGACCAAAGATTGTCCGAGGAAATAACATGTACCAGATGTTGACTTGCGATCCACACGATCACCAGCATAGTCAGAATCAGAATATCCAACAAGATCAAAAGCCGAGCCTTTGGGGTACCATAATCCAAGTGTTGGTGTGTGAGCTAGATATCGAAGAATATGCTTCACAGCCTTATGGTGTGATTCCTTCGGTGCAGCTTGAAATCGGGCACACATGCAAACACTAAGCATTATATCTGGCCTAGATGCACATAATATAATAAGGAACCTATCATGGAGCGGTATACCTTATGATCGAAGTCAATACCATTTTCATCAGTGCACAGATGGCCATTTGTGGGCATAGGAATTTTGACGCCTTTGCAATCTTGCATGCCGAATTTTCTCAGTACATCCTTGAGGTATTTCTCCTGAGATATGAATATGCCATTGTGTTGTTGACGAATTTGAAGACCTCGGAAGAATTTCAACTCTCCCATACTAGACATTTGATATTCTACACTCATCATATAGGCAAATTCATCACTATAACGTTGGTCAGTACAACCAAAGATAATATCATCAACATATACTTGGCACACAAACAATTCACCATCATAAGATTAGTGAAAAGAGTAGGGTCGAGTGAACCGGGTTTGAAGCCTTTCTTCATGAAGAGTTCCTTCAAAGTATCATACCAAGCCCGTGGGGCCTGCTTGAGGCCATAGAGGGCCTTGTTGAGTCTGAAGACTTTGTCAGGATTCTTTGGATCTTCAAAACCTGGGGGTTGAGCAACATATACTTCTTCCTCAAGCTTACCATTGAGGAATGCACTTTTCACATCCATTTGATATAGAGTGATATCATGATGGTTAGCATAAGAAAGTAATATGCGAATAGCCTCAAGTCTAGCAACAGGTGCAAAAGTTTCATCAAAATCAATTCCTTCAACCTGTGTGTAGCCTTGAGCTACAAACTGTGCCTTATTCCTCACCACAAGGCCATTTTCATCTTGCTTGTTGCGGTAGATCCACTTTGTGCCGATGATATTGTGCTTGCGAGGATCTGGACGTTTGACCAGTTCCCAGACATTGTTGAGCTCGAACTGATGTAATTCCTCTTGCATGGCCTGAATCCACTCAGGCTCCAGAAATGCTTCATCTACCTTAGTGGCTCTGTAATAGAGACAAAATCATACTGCCCACAAAAGTTAGACAAATGTGAAGCTTTTGAGCATGTGAGAGGACCTGGCGCTTTGATGTCATTGATGATCTTTTCAACTTGCACTTCTTTTGCAATGCGAGGATGAGCTGGTTGTCGTTGAAGAATTTGATCAGTGTTTTCTTCAGCATTTTCTTCAGGTGCATTAGCTCGACGTTCTTCATATTCTGGAATGAATTCTTCAGCAGATTCTTCAGTAGGAATGACATCCTCAGTAGCCTTGAACTTGATAGTTTCCTCAGGTGCTGGTTCATCTATCACAGTAGGTAGGTGCTCTCTTTGCGAGCCATTAGTTTCATCGAACCGCACATCTACAGTTCAACAACTTTGTGAAGAACGTTGTTGAAGACTCTGTAGTTGTGCGAGTCCTTTCCGTAACCAAGCATAAAACCTTCATGTGCTTTCGGTGCAAATTTTGAGTTGTGATGAGGATCTCTAATCCAACATTTAGCACCGAAGACTTTGAAATAATTTACATTGGGTTTCTTATCAGTGAGGAGTTCATAGGCAGTCTTTTTGAAGAATTTGTGAAGATATACTCTGTTGATGATGTGGCACGCAGTATCAATTGCCTCAGTCCAGAAACGACGAGGCGTTTTGTATTCATCAAGCATAGTGCGAGCCATCTCAGCAAGAGTCCCGTTCTTGCGCTCCACGATGCCGTTATGCTGAGGAGTGTAAGGAGCAGTTAACTCATGAGTAATACCAAGTTCATCAAGATAGTCATCGAGACCAAAATTCTTGAACTCAGTGCCATTGTCACTTCTGATGTGCTTGATCTTCACATCAAAGTTGGTTGAAGCCCTCGAGGAAAATCGTTTGAAGACTTTCTGCACTTCATGTTTGTAAGTAACAAGATGTACCCATGTGTAACGAGAATAATCATCAACAATAACGAAGCCA
Organism: Triticum monococcum; assembly: GCA_034509565.1. Classification (NCBI taxonomy): domain Eukaryota; kingdom Viridiplantae; phylum Streptophyta; class Magnoliopsida; order Poales; family Poaceae; genus Triticum; species Triticum monococcum. Next base: position 495,281,584 of record CM067845.1, on the reverse strand, counting down.
TATTGAGATGCTTCATTTGAGATAGCAGAATAATGATTAGGACCAAAGAGATCCATGTGAAGCAATTCAAATGGGCGAGTGGTGGTCATGATAGTCTTTGTTGGGTGCTTGGCCTTGGTCATCTTCCCAGCTTCATAGGCTCCGCATAGGTGATCCTTGAGGAATTTGACATTCTCGATGCCAATGACATGCTTCTTCTTCTTCGCAAGCGTGTGCAAATTCCTCATGCCTGCATGACCAAGTCGTCGATGCCAGAGCCAGCCTTCTGAAGCTTTTGCAAGTAAGCACACGGTTGGTTGTGGTCCTGTAGAGAAATCAACAATATACAGGTATCCTCTCCTAAAGCCTTCGAAGACTTTGGAATTGTCAGCTTCCATAACCACAACACAACGATACTTGCCAAAGACAACAACCATATCAAGATCACAAAGCATTGAGACAGACATAAGGTTGTATCCTAAGGACTCAACAAGCATGACTTTGTCCATGTGTCGATCCTTTGTAATCGCAACCTTACCTAGACCCAATACCTGACTTTTGCCTTTGTCAGCAAATATGATATGCTTCAGATGCGACGGTGATAATGGAGCATCCATCAATAGATTCTTGTCACCAGTCATGTGGTTTGTACATCCACTATCGAGGACCCACTCAGTGGCTTTGGGTTGATCATCCTGCAGATGAATTAGTGCAGCTTACAAACTCATATACTTCATCAGTGAAGAATATGACATCAATTCACCAGATCAATTTCATCAAGTAAAAGAACTGATAAAGCAATATGAGGACGTGAGAAATGAAAGTTCATTTCTTCATGATTAGCCTGCGTCCTTTTAGGCATACTCAGGTCTCCAGCAAATTCTTCAGACGATTATGTGCGTCTGGAGACCTGACCCTGCAGAAGAGATTAGTTCTTTTTCTTCACCACCCATATCTAAAGGGGTGGCAAAGAGTTTATCATTCTGCGAGCTCCATACGAGAAGGATGGCATAGAAGCCAGTCCATTTCGTTTCACATAAGAGGGGTTAGAGTAAGCATAAGAGTAAGCAGAGAAATTCTTCGAGGACTTATGGACATAATGATTTGAAGAATAATGCACATATCCATAATCCTTAGATCTTCCCTGCGAAATAGACGGATTAGCACGATGATGTTCATATGAGGAATTTGGTTCATATGAAGAATTTGATCTGGGGTTCCTATTCTTCACAGGTGGTGTCATGATGACATTCACCTGAAGATTTTCAAGGCATCTTTTGGGAACCCAGATTTTCTTCATAGGAGAGCCGTTCCTGCAGTTAGTGCCAACATATCTAGCAAATACTTTACCATTCTGATTTTTGAATAGCTTATAGTTGGAGTCAATTGACTCATCATCGGAATGGGGAGATTCACATGCAAATCCATATAAGTTAGATGGATTAACTGGAGGTCCCTTTGCAGCAACCCATGTAGTTTTGGGGTACTTCTCGGGCTTCCAATAGGTACCATCAGCATTGATTTTCCTCTCAAAGGCGATACCCTCTTTCCTAGGGTTCCTGTTGAGGATCTGATTTTTAAGCACATCACAAAGAGCCTGATGCCCTTTGAGGCTTTTGTACATGCCTGTCGTGTACAATTCCTTCAGCCTTGCATCGTCAGTGATACTAGCAATGTCCTCAGATGAGGAATTAGTGATAGCAGAGGCATGTGAGGAATTTGAAACATTAGCAGCATTTGAACATTCAGGTGAAGAATTAGCAGATTTACGTTCAATGCACTTCAAGCATGGAGGAACAAATTCTTCCTGAGATGTGCTGATTTGTTGAGCAAGTAATGAATCGCGCTCCTTCTGAAGATCTTCATAACTCACTCTTAGCTTCTCAAGATCTTGCTTTCTTTGAAAAAATTCATAAGAAAGCTTCTCATGATCTGATAAGATAGTGTTATGATGACTTTGAAGTTTGTCAAGCTTGGACTGAAGTCTCTGAAGATTTTCAGTCAAAGTTTCAGTGCGATCCATTTCTTCACCCAACATATCATCACTTTTATTTAGCATGTTTTGAACCTTTTCTAAAGCCCTTTGTTGTTTTATAGCAATCTTAGCAAGTTTAGAATAGCTGGGCTTAAGGTTTTCATCAGATTCATTCACACTTGATTCAGAGGAGGTGTATTTAAGTACCTTGGCACCCTTTGCCATGAAGCAATAGGTGGGGGCGTAGTCATCATCCCCTTCATCAGCCTTGTTGGTGAGGTCATTTTCCTCAGTGTTGAAGATAGACTTGCTGACGAATGCAGTAGCGAGAGCAAGGCTCGCCACTCCGGATTCAGACTCCTCAGATGACTCCTCTTCCTCATTTTCTTCTGATTCAGCCTCAGAGTCCATTTCCTTGCCAATGAATGCCCTGGCCTTCTTGGAGATGCTCTTCTTGTGATATGAAGGCTTTGAGGATTTTGATGATGAGGATTTTGTGGATTTCTTCTTTTTCTTCGCATCATCAGAACTGTAATCCTTGTATTTCTTCTTCTTTGATTCCTTTTCCCACTGAGGACAATCTTGAATGAAATGTCCAGGTTTCTTGCATTTGTGACAGAGCCTCTTCTTGTAGTCACTGGATGAGGAATCGTTGCTCCTTGAGGATCTTCCAAGGCGACCACGTCTTGAGAACTTTTGGAACTTCTTCACGAGCAGAGCCAGATCATGGCTCAGTTCGTCAGGATCACCAAGGCTGCTACCAGAGTCTTCATCTTCGGACTCAGATACTGCCTTGGCCTTCAGTGCACGTGTTCTGCCATAGCTTGAACCATAGAGATCTGTCTTTTCAGCAAGTTGGAACTCATGAGTATTTAGCCTCTCGAGAATATCAGCGGGATCAAGTGACTTGTAATCAGCACGTTCTTGTATCATCAATGCCAGAGTGTCAAACGAGGAATCAAGCGATCTCAGCAATTTCTTCACCACCTCATGGTCGGTGATGTCAGTGGCACCAAGTGCTTGAAGCTCGTTTGAGATGTCAGTGAGGCGATCGAAGGTTTGTTGAACATTTTCATTGTCGAGTCTTTTGAAGCGGTTGAAGAGATTGCGAAGAACATCAACTCGAGAGTCACGCTGAGTTGAGACTCCTTCATTCACTTTGGACAACCTGTCCCAGATAAACTTCGCTATTTCCAAAGCACTCACTCTGCCATACTGTCCTTTGCTCAGATGGCCACATATGATATTCTTCGCTTGAGAGTCGAGTTGCTTGAATCTCTTCACATCGGCAGCATTCAGAGAAGGTGTGACTGAGGGAACACCATTTTCCACAACATACCATAGATCGTTATCAATTGCTTCAAGGTGCATTCGCATCTTATTCTTCCAGTAGGGGTAGTCCGTCCCATCGAAGGTAGGACACCCAGCAGAGACCTTGATCATACCTGCGGTCGACATAACTAAAACTCCAGGCGGTTAAACCAAAATCACACAGAATAAGGGAATACCTTGCTCTGATACCAATTGAAAGTGCGTTATATCGACTAGAGGGGGGTGAATAGGCGATTTTTATGAAATTCTTCACTGAGGAATTTGCCGATGAGGAAATTCCTTAGCGAAAAACTACTAGCAGCGGAATAAGTACTCAAAGGTAAACATAACAGAATACAAGCATAGTCATCATGATGAAATGAAGACAGACACAGAGTACAGGAAGTGTAATCACAGGATAACACAGGATGAAAACAAACAGACTGAAGAAATTGAACTGAGGAAATTGAGAAAGTCTTCAGTTAAAGTCTTCAAATACAGATATGAACAAACATACAACACAGTTATGAGGAAATGAAAGAGTTGAGGAAATAGAACCAGTGGTGAAGACAATGATTTGGTAGACCAGTTCCAACTGTTGTCTCAGTTGTACGTCTGGTTGGAGCGGCTGAGTATTTACACTCAAGGACACACAGTCCCGGACACCCAGTCAAGGACACTTAGTCCAAGACACCCAGTCCTCACCGTATTCTCCTTGAACTAAGGTCACATAGACCTCGTCCAATCACTCGTGGTAAGTGTTCAGGCGACTTCCAAACCTTCACAAACTTGGTCACCTGGCGATCCACAATTCCTCTTGGATGCTCTAGACCATGACGCCTAACCGTCTGGAAGAAGCACAGTCTTCAAAGGTAACAAGCGTCGGATCCACTCAGAATCAATCTCTTCAGTGATGCTCAATCACTTGGGGTTTATAGGTGTTTGGGTTTTGGGTTTTTGGTTTTTCCTCACTTGATGATTTTCACTCAAAGTCCTCGGAGGATGGGTTGCTCTCAAATGACAGGTGTCAGTTTCTCTCGGAGCAGCCAACCAGCTAGTGGTTGTAGGGGGCGGCTATTTATAGCCTAGGGAGCAGCCCGACATGATAATACATAAATGCCCTTCAATGATATGACCGTTAGGTGGATAGATATTTTGGGACAGCTGGCGCATAGCACAACAACGATCGGAATTTTGAGTAGCAAAATCCTCAGGTCTATCATGTTCCTCACTGTGTAGGCAATCCGCACTGGCGAATTCCTAACTCCTCAGTCAGGACAAATTCCTCAGAGACCAGAAGAACTTCGTCTCTATCACTGAAGAAATTGACTGAACTGTATGAGATTTCCAATGGCTTCACTCGAAGGGATTGGTAGGTGTAGGCTTTTGAGTTGAGCATCACATGGAAATTTTTCCTTAGTATTTCCTCGACCCCTTTAACAGTACGGTGTTTCCTATGACTCAAGAAAGAGAAAAACAAAACTATGAAAACGAAAGTCTTCAAGCTTCATATTCCTCGCATGAATATCAAGTCTTCACGGACACACCAATTTCTTCACTTTCAAAGTCTTCATGAAAGTCTTCAGAAATACCAAAATCTTCAGTCAAAGATATTCATTTTTAGGGGTCGACTTTTCCTGTAAATATAAAACTCCTCATAGACTTATAGACCTGTGTACACTCACACACGCATTAGTCCCTTAACCTATAAGTCTTCAATACACCAAAATCACTAAGGGGCACTAGATGCACTTATAGTGCCGCCATGGGCGCCAGTGGTGCTCCCTCCTGAACCAAGGCGAGGTGCATCTCACGCGCCTTCCGGGCCTTATATGCATCAACGACCTCCTGTGGTGCGCGACACTGGCGGGAGAAATGCTCCACCGAGCCACACCGAAAGCAGTCCTGAGGCCTCTGCCCCCCTTGCCTGGCTTTTGCTGCTTAGCCGGGGCGGAGGGCTGAGGGCCCTTCTTCTTGCCCTTGCGGCCCCTCTTCTTCTGTTGAGGCTTGCGAACTTTGAGAGCATTCACCTCCTGACGAGAACTCCCCCCAAGTGGTTGCGCGGCAAAGTTCTTTTTCAGAACCTCGTCATGCGCCTCTGCCACCTGGAGGACGTCAATCAACTCTGAATACCTCGTGTAGTTGCCCTGGCAGTAGTTCCGTGCGGACAGGACCGCGTCAGGGTGGAAAGTGGATAGGGTTTCTCAATCTTCTGAGTGTCGGTAATCTGAGTACCACACTCTAAAGAGTCGTACAAATTCGGTGTAGAGCCGAATTGTACTCCCCAACCGTCTTGAAGTCCGCAAACCTCAGACGGATCCACTCTGCCTCTGCATGTGGCTTAACAGCATACTTCAGCCGCTCAAACCGCTGCTTAAGAGCGGTCCAAAGGCCAGAAGCACTCCGTTCAGCCATATACTAATCTTTCAGAGTAGGTGACAGGTGATGACGGAGAAAATGCAGAGCCTGCGCATTCTCAGTTTCAAAGTTGGGATCGGTGGGGGCCAGCTGGGTCCCCTTACCGATCGCCCTCAGGAGGGTTCTGCCCTGGAGAAAAATCTCACAGTCCGAAGCCCATGACAGGTAGTTCATCCCCGTTTGGGCCAACTCAGCAAACTCTTTGTGGACAATTCCGGCCATCTGCAATTTATGCAAAAATCATGAGATTACAACATGTAATCTTTTGCACAAATGCGATGTTGATAAACTTATTCAATTAAAATGATGTTCCAATATTTAAAACATGCTGTTATATGACTTACTAAATGAATAAGAGTGCTAAACAATTAATCTACAACAGTAAAATCATATAATAATATCATGTTACAAAGGATAGCATGTTAAGCGCATCTCGTATGTCAAAACTAGCCCAAAAATTGAATTCCCAAGGCATTTTAAAGCCCAAATACGTGTTTTCAGTGAAAACAGACAGTTCCAGGGGCTTCTACGCAAAATATTACAACAGGAATAAAACATGCGTAAAATCTGGAAACTACGGGGGCTAAATTGCAAAAATCTCGCGCTACAGCCGGCGCCCCTTTTTTTGTATGGAGGTACACCCATAGCCGCGGCCCATCCGGCCCAGGAGCCAGCAGGGCCGGCCCAGAAGCCGACAGCCTTTCCTGTAGGGACGCTAGGGTTTCCCCTAGCGCCCGCATCGGGGTGCGGCGGCGGCACGCACGCGGGTGCGGCCGGGGCTGGCCAGGCGCCACGGCTCGCCGGAGCGGCGACCAGGGCCGGCCAGGGCAGCCTGCGGCCACGGCACGGCCGGCTGGCGCGGCCGGCGCGCCCAACGGCCACGGCGCGGTAGCGCGGGCACGGTGGCCCTCGAAGCAGGGCATGGCGGCTGCGCGTGCAACGGGCACGTGAACGCGGCGATAGCAGGACGTGGCGGCAGCAGCCAGCGGCGCGACGCCGGCGACCAGCGGGGTCGCTGCCAGTATGTCTCGGGATGCGATCTTCGTCGCGTTCATCCGGAACTCCGACGGTGCATGGCACATCTGGTGCTTTTGCGGCGGTACCGCGACCATCTGGATCGCGATGCGCACCGACTCCCTATAGTGCAGTCGACAAGTTCCTCTTAGTCCAAGAACATCGACATTGGTCGGCGACATATTCGTCAGCTCGGTTCTTGGGAGGAAAATCCACACCATAGGTAGATGAAATCCGAAAAATAAACTAATCGCAAAAACGGAATTGCGGTAACGAGAGGAATCCGTTTTTGCAAAAAGGGGGGATCGGATCTTATACCTCCGCGGGATCGACGAAAGCCTGCGTGATGCAGGCTTGACGCAGGCTTGACGGAGAGTTGATGGAGCGAAGCATGCTGATAACGTGTTCCGCAACTCCGTCGGCGAGTCCGGTCCGAGGTTGCGGAGCGAGGGCGAGCGTCGTAGACGAAGTAGTCGAACACGCGAAAGTAAATGACACAGAGAGATATGGAGGAGGCCAGCTTTATTAATCAATGATCAAAGATTACAATGATAACTCCTCGTTGCTTTATATAGGGACTCCAGGGTCAAGGGATAAGTACCCACTTAACGTAAAGTGGGGGAAACGGGAGGGGCTACCCCGTGCGATACGCACGAGGCTGCCGCCACCCCTCAGTGGCCCCGGTTTCCCAACAATATTGATCAAAAGTGGGCTAGGATCCCAAATGTTTACATAGACAGAAATTTCAGAAACAGGGGGATAAACAAGGCTAGGGAGCGAGAGCTCTCAGCTAGGAGTCTACATCGGCTCGATCATCGCGACGTAGGTGGGCGCGCCACAGCTCGGCGTCCTCCCTACAGCACCGCAGGACCCAGGTCATGGACGGAGCCTGTCGTTGGAAAACCACGGTGTTGCGGTGCTTCCACAGCTGCCAGCAGCAAAGCATCACAAACTCCAGGGCAGAGTCGACGGTGTTTCTCCCTGCCTCAGCCATGGAGTGTAGGTGGCAAACCGAGGCCCCATCAGGGCACATCCCGATTTTTTGCCAGAACTATCCCGCGAATGGACAGGAGAACAACAAGTGGTCGGCTGTCTCGAGGGGGGCGGGGCAGAGGGGGCAGCCGGCCTCATCCGCAGCGAGGATGCACTTCCGCAGCAGGACGTCGTGCGTGTGAATGCGCTGCTGAACCAGAAGCCAGCATAAGAACTTGATTCGGGATGGCACCCGCGCACCCCAGATCATGGCAGCATAGGGCGCGGTCACCCCGCCAAACTGCAGGAGGCCGTAGACCGTGCTGGAGGACAGGCCTCCCCCGCGCGCCTTCGCACAAACCAGCTGACGCTCGTCGGGGCCCGATTTGTTGGGGGCCTCAGCCAGCAGCATCTGCATAGTCAGCAGCTCGCGCGCGCCCATCGCCGTGAGCCGGGAGACCAGGAAAGCGGCGATGCCACGCCGTCGCACCTGCCAGACCGTGGCCTCCCTGTCGACGGAGTGAGAGAGGAGAGTAGGGAAGGCCGAGGCGATTGCTCCACAGGGAAGCCAGCAGTCCCACCAGAAGAAGCAGGACCTCCCGTCCCCCACGTCCACCTTTGAGAGGGCCCGGTAGAGGGGCAGCAGCTTGACGAGGGTGACCCGGTGCTCGCCAAGCACCAGCTCGCCACGCGACAGGAGAGAGCAGCCGCCCGCACCCGCCCAGATCCAAGATGCCTATCTGGACGGAGGAGCGGCGTGAAGCCGGTGTATCATCTTCAGCAGCAGGCACTCATTCTGGGTAGCCAGGTCTCGTACCCCCAGTCCTCCTTCAGATTTGGCACGACAGACCTGTTTCCAGGCGACTAGACATTGAGCGCCCGTGGCCCGCTCAGCGATGTTCCAAAGGAAGGAACGGCGGACACGTGTGTAACTGTAGGCACAGGAATTGTGATTGCTTGGAAAATAGTGGTCGATTTTGATTAGCAGGCTTGCAAGACATGAAATGGCGTAGTTGGTAACCTGGGGAAAATTAGGAACCCTAGATATGAAACGTTGATGCTTTGAAGTGATTCAAGGGACGCTGATTCAGAGTTAAGATTGTCTGTCGAGGTGAATGCCCCGATGTCACCATTGGCACTGATGAGGGTGTGACTGTAGTTCCACAACTGGAGGCTCTCCTGCCAGTGGCGTGCGGATCATGCTGCGGTCATTAGAAAGAAGCCCAACCCTGTTGTCGTGACGCAGGTTCCACGGCTCGTATATAATAGTAGAACTAATGTTATCACCAATCAATGCATCTATGTAAAATAAAAATCTCTTTCGGCCAAAACAATATAGAAGCAGATGTTTAATGTATAATTTTGTTGAATTGAGGTCCGCTTAAAGGGGGTGTACTGAAGATAATTTTTATTCGAATATCCGAATCATAGAACTGAACTGAGCCATGCTCAAAGCCCTTACCTGAATCGTAGAACTGAACCGAGCCCTGCTCAAACCCCCGGCTTCAGTTTATATATCTATATCAGTGCGCATAAGGGCCCAAAATTCACAGTAAATGAGTAAAATGCCAGCTGCACACAGGCAAAAAAAAAGTTCGATAATTTTGATTCAGTCGTTTAAGATCCGAATAGAGAATCTTATATACGAGGACAGATGCACATCCTGCAAAGTTTTGTTCATGGCCATAGCATATAATTTTGTTACGATCCGAGAAGAAATGAACCCCACACACATCTAGTCCCGAAGAAACAGACGAGTTTTGGCTCATAGCACGCAGTGGATTTCAATGCCTTCAAAGCGTTTAGACTTGTGGTTGATCATCTTGAGCCCGTCGCCACAACGCACAACCTCGACGCCCGTCAAGATGGTAAGGTCATTGACCACCATCTCATCATCTAGCCCGTGTAAAGGGTAGCCTGCTGCATTACATGGTGTGTGCCACTGGATATTTTGAAAGCTGGTGGCGATGCAGAACTTGCCTGAGCCAAGGTTGAGTAGGTGCCTCTGCCATGTCGACCACTTGTCGGACAACGGATCGAGATAGTTCCAGGTGCGGTGCTCCACGGGTGGCCAGGAAGACAGGTCGAAGGCACCCAGACAGTGGTGGGTGTTGCCGACGGCAGCATTGACGCCAAACCAGAGGCCAAGCTCAGGGACGTACTCCGCGGCGCCATGGAAGGGCAGCGCCCAGCTTCCAGCCTGCCTCCACTCACCTTTCACCGTGTCAAAGGCATAGGCTCCGGCGTCCACAGACGACACACACAGAGTGGTCTCATCGACCACCGCCGCCGCGGAGGGGTGGAAGACCGCTCTCCTGTGGAGGTCAGGCAGGTATGGTCCACGCATCGGCGGCGAGGGCAGATGTTGCCAGTGCCACCTCCGTTCAATCCCAGCGGATGGACCCCTGGCGGAGCCGTTCCTCCCGTACTCCAAGACCTCAAACAAGACATTCCCCGGTTCTTTGCTCAAGACATAGTGCTGTTCGTCGTCGTCTTGGCTCCCAGGCCTGGTCATGGACAAGGAGATTGAGTCCCTCTGTTTGCAAAAGTTAGGGTCGGGCATGGCAACGACGGCGTCCATGTCAATGTCGTACATCACGGGATTGCCGCAAGTGGGGGCGAACATGACACGGCCCTCTGCCTGCCCTTTGAGCAGGGAGAAGAAGTGAAAGTCCGTCGCGACCTCCATCATTGGCGGCGTCGAGAAGTTGATCTTGTGCTCGGGCAGAGGCTCCAAGCTCGGGATCGCCGACGGTAATCCCTTCTTGTTGTTACTCGCCTTTTCCGCGGCTGCTGCTGAGCGGTGGAAGAGATGCTGCTTGAGGTTGACCCGGAGCAGCGAATAAAATTTACAGCCGTAATCGCGCACTATCACGTTGGCAAACTCACGATTCATCGTCCTCGCCGAACTAACAACCCAGCGAGCTAGGCAGTAGTCGAGTATCCTGACTATCAAGAGATACGAGTTATACACCTCTAAAAGTTGTTGAAACCAAATATATCTGGATTAATCTCAGTAGAAAGTTGTTGTAACTTCTTACCTGCAGCAGCGGAATCAAATCCCGTATGCCTCCAATCCCAAAATTTACCTCTAGCTAAGACCCACCGAACGCGAATCAATTCTGAAAGCCCTGGTGTTCCTAGCAGGATGAATGGGGCAGACAGAAGGCGGCGGCGGCGGTGGCGGAGGAGGAGGAGGGGAGGGGCGGCGAGATTTATATGGGGGGCGCGGCGAGTCTGACGGAGACCTCTTTTTTTTTTTTGAGGGGGTGACGGAGACCTCATATACAGCGCTTGACGCGGCCGCTGGTAAACTGGCGCTCACACGCCCTCTGGCATGGGCCGGCCCACCAAGCAACGTGCTTCGCTCCAGGTCGCGGTTCCTTCCTTTGTTCGCTCGCTCGCGATTTCAGGCTTGGTACGTTCGATCAACGGTTGACCGTTGATTGGTTGACCATTGGCTTTTGTAAGAAACAGTATCTAAAAAAGTTCGTGCATTTAAGAAAATGTTTGTGGCTTTGAAAAAGTTCGCAGATTTGAAGAAAAAATATGGATTTAATAGAAAAAGTTCAACACTTGAAAAACGTTTCTGAATTTAAAATAAATGTTCATCAATTCAAAAATTGTTCATGAATTTGGAACATATTTAAGAATTTAAAACATTGAACAAATTTTAATAGTGTTCATGAATCTCTAAAAATTATTCACGAATTTGAATTTTTAATTAATTTGAAAATTGTCCAAGAATTAAGGAAAAGTTCATAACAGTAAAATTATTCATATACTTTAAAAAATGTTGAGGAACTTGAAAATTGATCAAGAATTAGGAAAAAGTTCATAAGATTAAAATTATTCATATATTTTAAAAAATTTGACCAAATTGAAGAAATGTTTACAAATTTTTGAAAATTATTCACAAATTTCAGAAAAGTTCATGAATTTTTTTGACAGAGTTGTAAAAAGCTCAAGGATTTCAAAACTACTCATGAATTCTGAAAAAAAATCACGAATTTGAAAAAAAATACAAAAAACTTCAAATGAAAAAAGAGGTAGAAAACCAAACAAAAAACTGGTCAAAAGCTTCCTAAAACCGGACATCTGATAAAATAGTTGTTGTTAACCGGTCCGCTGTCAAATCGGTGAACTGATCTCTAATCACCAAGTGTTCATCTCTCGCATTATATGGGCCGGCCTATTCGTCGCGACAGTTCAAAGCAGGGATGTACGCTGCCTATGATTAGCGAAGTAACCGACTTTATAAGCGCGGAATAGAAAAAAGCACGCCTATTTGTTTCTTCACAGTTTGGCCTTGTTTTTTCTGTGTTGTTTTTTATCCGGTTTTCGCTATTTGTGGGTCGAGTTTTCTTTGCTTTCTTTATTTCCCCCCTATTTTCTTATGGTTTTTCTTTTACCTTGGATATGCCCTTATCAGTGTTAGATAAAGACTGATTAAGAGCCAAAGACCCATGGTCTGTGTGAAATGCACCGGAGGAGTTTTATCTAGGAACAATTACATTTGAGCCCCTAGTTGTGTCACACCCGTTTGATTTGCCCCCAAATTAAAAAAAACATTGTTTCTGTCCAAGCTCGTTTGCTCTTCTTATGCTTTTGCTCCCGGGGCCCCTCCTCGTGGCCCTACCTCGGAGATCGTCCCCTTGAATGAGGCAGGCTCATGAAGGCGATCCTGCCAGGCAGGTCCATCGTCCTGAGCCACCTATTCGTGGGGATGAAATCCTCGGCGCCCTCAGCTCCGGCCACCACTTGAGCTCCTGCACCCGTCACATCCCAGCCAGTCTTCAATATCTTGTCAGGTAAGATGGCAAGTATTAGTGCACAAACTCTTTGCAAAATGGCACTAATCAGAGACATTTTCTCAAGAGCAAATGCCACTGATCAGTGCACAAACTCTTTGAGCAAATGCCACTTATCAATGGCACTTGATGTTAGGAAAATGCCATTGATCAGTGGACTTGCCCAACAGCAAGTGCCAATGATCAGGGCATCTGCTTTTCTGCAATTGCCTCTCATCAGTGCACTATCCTAAGCATGGAAACATCTAAAAATAGCAAAAACAAGTGCCAATAGCATCCATGTGCAGCCATGCAAATTTGGCAGCATCCTAAAATGGTCCTACTACAAGCACGTATAACAATCAACACAAACCCTAGCTTGAATATGTATGTTAGCAATATGAACAACAACATTAACATGATCCTAGCTTGAACATGAACATGCCATTTGCATGAACACACATCCTAGCAAGACCCTACCATGCACACAGATCATAGCAAAGTACACTACCATTGGGATTCTAGCATGAACACAGCTAGTAGCATGAACACAGATCCTAGGACACACTAGCAGTAGCAGAAAAAAATTATCCTAGGACACACACTGTATGAAACAAGAATAGATTGGTATGATTGGATTCGATTGGGATCGCATCCAATCGGATCTACTCCAATCCTATCTAATCCTATCAAATCCACTAACTACTAGCACATGCCAAAGAATTAAACCCCTAATCTACATCTACGAGAAAGCATTGAGGGGTTTGACTCACCGGAGCACGCGTAGTCGCAGCGAACCGAGGCCGGGGTGAAAACCCCGGCAGGAAGGACCGAAGGAGAGAGGTGGCGGAGAAGAGGAGGAGCCGGCCCTGGCGACGGCCTACGGCATCGGCCCCGTGCTCATCGCCACGCCGGAGGTCGAGGAGGACGGCCCGTCGACAGGAGAAAACCCTTGGACGGGGGTCAAGAAACCCCCCCCTGTCCAATGGGGTCCCAGCAAGCGGCGGCTCCCTCGACGGCGTCGGCGCCGAGCTCAGGACCACGAGGTCCGGAATCCACGTCGGAGCAGGAACGGCTGGCACCACATTGGCCGGCGCTGGTGGTGGCCGGCAGCAGATGGGGGACGACGCTCGCAGCGCCGACGCCAGGTTCATCCCCGAGTTCTGGAGCCCGGCCAGCCAACACTCCTGTATGCTGGCGATGCGCTGGTTGACGGGGGTCGAAGGGCGGCACGGCGGTGGGCGAGGCGGAGCCATCGGAGGAGAGGAGAGGGAGGGGTGGTGAGGGAGAGAGGGAGCGGTGGGAACAGTGCGACTGGGTGGTGACAGGAGAGTGGGGGCGAGTTATGGGACGTCCCCTCCGTCTCCCAGGCTGTCCGAGGCGTGCAACTGCCTCGCACGCGTGGCCATGCCCAGGCTCGCGAGAAACTACCGACTCGGCAATTTCCGCCAGGCCAGGCTGCGGGCTGCTTTAAGGTCCGTGCGGGCCACAAACCGCATGCAGCCCAGGCAAACAAACAGGCCCCACACATCCCGTGCAGGTCTGGTTGGACTGCATGCGGGCAACCAAACACGCCCTTGGTGTAACTTCAGTCCTGGTACGAGCTCGCCATGTACATGCAGTTCCTCCGTACCCCGTTGACCCCGTTGGCCTCCACGCAGAAGCCGTCCACGAACACGGCGCGGTCGCCGATGTCGTCGACCTCCGCCCACCCCGTGGGGTTCCGGCGGCGGCAGTCCTAGCGGAAGGCCTTGAGGAGCTCCCTCGAGCCGACCGATTCACCGGGGTGTTGTTGCAGCTCTCTCTCACTCGGGACTAGAGGTAGAAGAAGAATCACAATACACTAGAGTTTCACCCGGCTGCACACACCGCCCCATTACTATTCCAAAAGCTCAAAATTCAATTTACAAACACACTAGTGGCCATGCTTTGTAGTCCTACAGCAGCGTAGCCCCCATGGTTCCGTTGCGCACGTACGCACGAACGCATAGCTATCTCCGCTGCATGCATGCAATCCGCCCGGCACGCGCACGACCCGGCGAGCTCCACCGGTTGATGCTAAGGGCATCTCCAGCCGCGCCCCCAACAGGCCCCCCAGGCCACTTTTTCGGCGTCGGCGCTGAAAAAACGGCCCAGTCGCGCCCCCAGGACGCCGAAAATCGCTGGTTCGGACCTTTTTCCGCCCGGCGGTCACAGGCCGAACCCGGCGCGCTGGAGAGCCATTGGGGGCTCCGGCGCTAGGGAAAAGCACGCCTGGCCCACACCGACAGGGAAAAAGTCAAGGTTTTCTTCCCCCGACTCGCCTCGCACCCCCCGCGCCCTCGGCCACCACTAGCTATATCCCGGCGACGGCCGCCGCCCTACTCCGCTAGATAGCCATTCCCCGCCGGAAAATAGCAGCACTTCACCGCGGCAGCCCCTCCCGCAGCAGCTGGGCGTTTCCAGCCGCCGTTTCCGGCCGCGGAGGCGTGGTTTAATGGCGGGTACACGCCCACCGAGCGCAAGGTGTTCGGCATTTTGCCTGCCTCGGCGATGGACTCGGACAAGGAGGAAGAGCTCACCGCGCTGCTGGAGGAGGAAGCCGCGACCGACGTCCAGGAAGAAGAGCATCTCATGGTGCTCGCCGCCCTCGCCCAGCTGCTGGCGAGCAGTGAAAAGCCGCGGCGAGGTGGCTCGGCGCCGGGGCGGGTGAAAGCAAACAACCGGCATCGTCTGCAAGGCTACTGCATGCTCTACTCCGACTACTTCGCTGATGCTCCACTTCATGGTGAGAGAACATTTCGGCACCGTTATCGGATGAGCCGAAAGCTCTTCCTCGGGATTGTGAATTCCATCCGGGAGTTCGAGATCAATGGGCACCAATACAACAAGGGGTACTATCTAGCTGACGGCATCTATCCGAGATGGTCGACATTTGTGAAGACGATCTCAAACCCTGTGCCAGGAGGCAAGAACGCCTGGTTTGCGAAAGTTCAGGAGGCTTGCCGGAAGGATGTCGAGCGGGCATTTGGTGTGCTCCAATCTCGATTCGCTATTGTTCGGTACCCCGCTCAGACCTGGTCGAAAGATCAAATGTGGGAGATCATGACTTGCTGTGTCATCTTGCACAACATGATCATCGAGAGCAAGCAAGAAGACCCAGTGATTGACACTGAACCATACTACAGGCAGGGTCTTCTAGCCGAAGTTGATCACCAGCTACCGGCAACTTGGACTCCCTATCTCAGTATGCGTCAGGAGATCCGAGACCCACAGGTGCATCATCAACTGCAGAAAGATCTGATTGAGCACCTATGGAGGCTCAAGGGGGACGCCTCGTGATGAAATACGAGTTTTTATTTGTTGAACAATATAATTTGTATTGAATTATTTGTTGTTGTAGTATTTTGTTGAAGCATTTGATTTTTCTGTGATGAAATATGTGATAAGAAATAATTGTGTTGATAATTGAACGCCGAGACACGACGAACCACGCCGAATATGGGCCTACTCTCCCATATGGGCCGTTTATCCGCCGAAATTGGGCTGCAAAGTGGGCCAATTTCGGCGCCTGGGGGCGACGACTGGGCGCAAACCCGCCCCCAGCGCCGAGTGCATCGCCGGCTCGCCCCCAGGGGGCGATTTTTATGCGTCCTGGGGGGCCAACGGCTGGAGATGCCCTAACAGCCTGCTAACCAACTAGCTAGCTAACTCACACCACCATGCCACACACGCACCCCACGAGCAAACACACACACACACACACAAACCCCTACGAACCTGATGCGGCCACACACCGCCCATACACACACATACACCACGCCAACGCTGCGTCCCGCATGTCCCCCATGCACCGATCGCCCGACGAGCCTGACCGCATCAGTGCGTCCCGCACGTCCCGCGCGCACCCGACGCGCCCCGACGAGCCTGACCATACACATTGTGGCTTATTCCAACACACACCCTAAGCCACGGTCTAGAGGAGTCCGTCGTCATCGACGTTGGCGCCGGCCAAAAGAGCCTGCTTCGCCGCCGGTCCTTTCCACAGCTGCGGGCACTCGCGCCGGAAGTGCCCGTTCTCCCCACACTTGTAGCAGCGTCTGCGCCTGTTGCCGCTGCTCCCCGACGCCATGCTGCGCCCGTCGTCGTCGTCCCGTGCTCTGCCTTGCTGCCGCTCCCGCGCTCGCCACTGCGCTACCGTGAAAAGGAGCTGTTCGTCCGCCCGCTCGCCGCTGTCATGCCGTCGACGCCGAACTCGTTCGTCGAACGCGCGCAGCCGCCCGAGCGCTTCATCGAACGCCATCGTCGTCACATCATGGAACTGCTTGATGCCGGCGACGACAGGGAAGAGCTGATCCGGCACTGTATCCAGCAGCTTCTTGACGAGCGCCACGTCGCCCAGCGTCTCCCTGAGGTTGGTGTACCTCGCCGCCATCGCCGCGAGCCTCCCACCGTACACGTCGAGCTCCTTGCCGTTCGCCATCTTCAGGCAGTCAAATTCGCCGCGCAGCGTCACCAGCCTCGCCGCACGGACCCGATCGGCGCCGACGAACCTCACCTTCAGGGAGTCCCATACCTCCTTGGCGGTGAGTTTTGTCGACACCTGCAGCAGCACATTCTCCGGCAACGCCCCGAGAAGCAACGCGCGCGCCGTCTTGTCCTTCCGCGCGTTCACCGTCGCGTCGCCCGGCGCCACCGCCTCCCATACGGTGTGGACCTCGAGGATCGCCTGCGCCTTGATGGCCCAGACCTTGTAGTTGTCCGCGATCACCATCGGCATCGCCATCGTCGCTAATCCGCCCGCGCCGCCGCCGTGTGGGACGAGCACCATGGTCGCCGGTGATCGCCCGAACCAAAGCTCTGATACCAATTGTTGTTGCATGATACATCTCCGTCGTATCTACTTTTCCAAACACTTTTGCCCTTGTTTTAGACTCTAACTTGCATGATTTGAATGGAACTAACCCGGACTGACGCTGTTTTCGACAGAATTGCCATGGTGTTATTTATGTGCAGAAACAAAAGTTCTCGAAATGACCTGAAACTTCACGGAACATCTTTTCAGAAATAATAAAAAATCCTTGCAAAAGATGAAGACCAGGGGGGCACACCCTAGCCACGAGGGTGGGGGCACGCCCCCTACCTCGTGGCCCCCTGGAGCTCCTCCGACCTCGACTCCAACTCTATATATTTGCTTTCGCGGATAAAAAAAATAAGAGAGAAGGATTCATCGCGTTTTACGATATGGAGCCACCGCCAAGCCCTAAAACCTCTCGGGAGGGCTGATCTGGAGTCCGTTCGGGGCTTCGGAGAGGGGAATCCATCGCCATCGTCATCATCAACCATCCTCCATCACCAATTTCATGATGCTCACCACCGTGCGTGTGTAATTCCATCATAGGCTTGGTGGACGGTGATGGGTTCGATGAGATTTATCATGTAATCGAGTTAGTTTTGTTAGGGTTTGATCCCTAGTATCCACTATGTTCTGAGATTGATGTTGCTATGACTTTGCCATGCTTAATGCTTGCCACTAGGGCCCGAGTGCCATGATTTCAGATCTGAACCTATTATGTTTTCATCAATATATGAGAGTTCTTGATCCTATCTTGCAAGTCTATAGTCACCTATTATGTGTTATGATCCGTTAACCCCGAAGTGACAATAATCGGGATACTTACCGGTGATGGCCGTAGTTTGAGGAGTTCATGTATTCACTATGTGTTAATGCTTTGGTCAGGTACTCTATTAAAAGGAGGCCTTAATATCCCTTAGTTTCCGCTAGGACCCCACTGCCATGGGAGGGTAGGACAAAAGATGTCATGCAAGTTCTTTTCCAAAAGAACGTATGACTATATTCGGAATACATGCCTACATTACATTGATGAATTGGAGCTAGTTCTATGTCACCCTAGGTTATGACTGTTACATGATGAACCGCATCCGGCATAATTTTCTATCATCAATCCATTGCCTACGAGCTTTCCATATATTGTTCTTCACTTATTTACTTTTGCATTGCTATTGCTATCGTCTCTACAAAATACCGAAAACATTACTTTTTCTACCATTACCTTTTGCTATCGCTACCACTACTATCATATTACTTTGCTACTAAACACTTTGATGCAGATATTAAGTTTCCAGGTGTGGTTGAATTGACAACTGAGCTGCTAATACTTGAGAATATTCTTTGGCTCCCCTTGTGTCGAATCAATAAATTTGGGTTGAATACTCGACCCTCGAAAACTGTTGCGATCTCCTATACTTGTGGGTTATCAAGACTATTTTCTGGCGCCGTTGCCGGGGAGCATAGCTCTATTCTTTGAGTCACTTGGGATTTATATCTGCTTATCATTATGAAGAACTTGAGAGATCCAAAAACCAAGATTTATCCCTCAACTACGAGGGGAGGTAAGGAACTGTCATCTAGCTCTGCACTTGATTCACCTTCTGTTTTGAGTAAGCTTGTGACACCTAAACCTGCTTCTGCTATTCGTTCTGATATGTCGCATATTATTGATGATGCCACTTCTGCTATGCATGATACTTATGATGAAACTACTTCTATGCTTGATACTACTGTGCCACTTGGTGAGTTTCTTGATGAACAACTTGCTAGGGTTAGAGAGAATGAAAATATTGAATCTGATAATAATGATGAAAGTGATGATGAAGACTCTTCCCCTAATAAATATGAATCGCCTGTTATTCCTGAGGGTTATGTTTTTGAAAAAGAACCCGATTTAGCTATTTTAGCTTGCAAAGATAGATACGAACTCAAGAGGTTATTAGCTAATTGGAAGCAGCAATCTCTTAATGCTAGAATGAAACCTGACCCTGCTTTTGCCAGTTCACCTATCTGTGTTACTGATAAGGATTATGAATTATCTATTGATCCTGATATAATTACTTTGGTTGAATCTGATCCTTTTCATGGCTATGAATATGAAACTGTTGTGGCACATCTTACTAAATTAAATGATATAGCCACCCTGTTCACTAATGATGAGAGAACTCGTTACTTTTATATCCTTAAAATATTTCCGTTCTCATTAAAGGGTGATGCTAAGATATGGTTTAATTCTCTGGATCTTGGTTGTGTGCGGAGTCCCCAGAATATGATTTATTACTTCTCTGCTAAATATTTCCCTGCTCATAAGAAACAAGCTGCCTTAAGGGATATATGTAATTTTGTGCAAATTGAAGAAGAGAGTCTCCCACAAGCTTGGGGGACGCTTCTCAAGTTACTTAATGCTTTGCCTGATCATCCTCTTAAGAAAAATGAAATACTTGATATCTTTTATAATGGACTAACCGATGCTTCCAGAGATTACCTGGATAGTTGTGTTGGTTCTGTTTTCAGGGAAAGAACACTGGATGAAGCTGAAATTCTATTAAATAATATGTTAACAAATGAAAATAACTGGACACTTCCTGAGCCTATTCCTGAACCAACTCCGAAGAGAGGTGTTCTATTTCTCAGTCCCGAAGATATGCAAGAGGCAAAGAAATCTATGAAAGAAAAAGGTATTAAAGCTGAAGATGTTAAGAATTTACCTCCTATTGAAGAAATACATGGTCTTAATTTACCGCCTGTTGCGGAAACATATGATCTTAATCCTTCACCTATTGAAGAAACTCATGGTCTTGATAACCCGACACAGGTAGTTAAGGTAAATTCTCTCTATAGATATGATAAAGCTGAAATCCCATTTACTAAGTTTGCTAGCCCATGCTTAGATGAGTTTGATAAATTTATGGTTAAGCAAGAAGACTTCAATGCTTATTTTGGTAGACAATTGAAATACAATTCAAATATGCCTGAACACTTGGGTGATTATATGGCTAATGTCAAAGGTGAACTTAAACTTATTAGTAAACATGCTTCTATGGTTACCACTCAAGTAGAACAAGTACTTAAGGCTCAAAATGATTTACTCAATGAATTGAATAGTAAGAATAATGATAATGTTGTTAGAGTTATGACTAGAGGTGGTAAAATGACTCAGGAACCTCTGTATCCTGAAGGCCATCGTAAGAGAATTGAGCAAGATTCTCAGAGAAATAATATAGATGCACCCAGACCTTCTAAAAGGAAGAAAAAGAAAAATGATAGGACTTTGCATGCTTCTAGCGAACCTATTGCTGAAAGACCTGAGAATCCAAATGATATTTCTATTTCTGATGCTGAAACACAATCTGGTAATGAACCTGAAACTAGTGATAATGTCAATGATAATGTTCATGATGATGCTCAACCTAGTAATGATAATGATATAGAAATTGAACCTGCTGTTGATCTTGATAACCCACAATCAAAGAATCAACGTTATGATAAGAAGGACTTTGTTGCTAGGAAACACGGAAAGGAAAGAGAGCCTTGGGTTCAGAAACCCATGCCTTTTCCTCCCAAACCATCCAAGAAAAAGGATGATGAGGATTTTGAGCGCTTTGCTGAAATGATTAGACCTATCTTTTTGCGTATGCGATTAACTGATATGCTTAAAATGAATCCTTATGCTAAGTATATGAAAGAAATTGTTACAAATAAGAGAAAGATACTGCAAGCTGAAATTTCCACCATGCTTGCTAATTATACTTTTAAGGGTGGAATACCGAAGAAACTAGGAGATCCATGAGTACCCACTATACCATGCTCCATTAAAAGAAACTATGTTGAAACTGCTTTATGTGATCTTGCAGCCGGTGTTAGTGTTATGCCTCTATCTTTATATCGTAGACTTGATTTGAATAAGTTGACACCTACTGAAATATCTTTGCAAATGGCTGATAAATCAACTACTATACCTGTCGGTATTTGTGAGGATGTGCCTGTTGTAGTTGCAAACGTTACTACTTTAATGGACTTTGTTATTCTTGATATTCCCGAGGACAATAGTATGTCTATTATTCTTGGAAGACCCTTTTTGAATACTGCAGGGGCTGTTATTGATTGCACTAAAGGCAATGTCACTTTTCATGTTAATGGTAATGAGCATACGGTACACTTTCCGAGGAAACAACCTCAAGTTCATAGTATCAACTCTATTGGAAAAATTCCATCGATTATTATTGGAGGTTTTGAATTTCCTCTACCTACTATCTGAAAGAAATATGATATTCTTATTATTGGGGACGTGCATATCCCCGTTGAGGTAACATAGTGTTATTCGAAATTTCTCCGGTTACATGTTATTCGGAATGAGTTCGTTAACAAGACTTGATTAACCTTGTTAGTGGATTCCTTTTGATGAGCATGAGATGGATGAAACTAGAAGGCACAACCTTCTTGAAGGAAATATGCCCTACAGGCAATGATAAAGTTATTATTTATTTCCTTATATCATGATAAATGTTTATTATTCATGCTAGAATTGTATTAACCGGAAACATAATACATGTGTGAATACATTGACAAACACAGTGTCACTAGTATGCCTCTACTTGACTAGCTCGTTGATCAAAGATGGTTATGTTTCCTAACCATAGACATGAGTTGTCATTTGATTAACGGGATCACGTCATTAGGAGAATGATGTGATTGACTTGACCCATTCCGTTAGCATACCACTTGATTGTTTAGTTTGTTGCTATTGCTTTCTTCATAACTTATACATGTTCCTATGACTATGAGATTATGCAACTCCCGTTTACCGGAGGAACACTTTGTGTGCCACCAAACGTCACAACGTAACTGGGTGATTATAAAGGTGCTCTACAAGTGTCTCCGAAGGTACTTGTTGGGTTGGCGTATTTCGAGATTAGGATTTGTCACTCCGACTGTCGGAGAGGTATCTCTGGGCCCTCTCGGTAATGCACATCACTTAAGCCTTGCAAGCATTGCAACTAATGAGTTAGTTGCGGGATGATGTGTTATGGAACGAGTAAAGAGACTTGTCGATAACGAGATTGAACTAGGTATTGAGATACCGACGATCGAATCTCGGGCAAGTAACATACCGATGACAAAGGGAACAACGTATGTTGTTATGCGGTCTGACCGATAAAGATCTTCGTAGAATATGTGGGAGCCAATATGAGCATCCAGGTTCCGCTATTGGTTATTGACTGGAGACGTGTCTCGGTCATGTCTACATTGTTCTCGAACCCGTAGGGTCCGCACGCTTAAGGTTTCGATGACAGTTATATTATGAGTTTATGAGTTTTTTGAAGGAAATATGCCCTAGAGGCAATAATAAAGTTATTATTTATTTCCTTATATCATGATAAATGTTTATTATTCATGCTAGAATTGTATTAACCGGAAACATAATACATGTGTGAATACATAGACCAACAGAGTGTCACTAGTATGCCTCTACTTGACTAGCTCGTTAATCAAAGATGGTTATGTTTCCTAACCATGAACAAAGAGTTGTTATTTGATTAACGAGGTCACATCATTAGTAGAATGATCTGATTGACATGACCCATTCCATTAGCTTAGCACCCGATCGTTTAGTATGTTGCTATTGCTTTCTTCATGACTTATACATGTTCCTATAACTATGAGATTATGCAACTCCCGTTTACCGGAGGAACACTTTGGGTACTACCAAACGTCACAACGTAACTGGGTGATTATAAAGGAGTACTACAGGTGTCTCCAATGGTAGATGTTGGGTTGGCGTATTTCGAGATTAGGGTTTGTCACTCCGATTGTCGGAGAGGTATCTCTGGGCCCTCTCGGTAATGCACATCACATAAGCCTTGCAAGCACTGCAACTAATATGTTAGTTGTGAGATGATGTATTACGGAACGAGTAAAGAGACTTGCCGGTAACGAGATTGAACTGGGTATTGGATACCGACGATCGAATCTCGGGCAAGTAACATACCGATGACAAAGGGAACAACGCATGTTGTTATGCGGTCTGACCGATAAAGATCTTCGTAGAATATGTAGGAGCCAATATGGGCATCCAGGTCCCGCTATTGGTTATTGACCGGAGACGTGTCTCGGTCATGTCTACATTGTTCTCGAACCGTAGGGTCCGCACGCTTAACGTTACGATGACAGTTATTATGAGTTTATGCATTTTGATGTACCGAAGGTTGTTCGGAGTCCCGGATGAGATCACGGACATGACGAGGAGTCTCGAAATGGTCGAGACGTAAAGATTGATATATTGGAAGCCTATGTTTGGACATCGGAAGTGTTCCGGGTGAAATCAGGATTTTACCGGATTACCGGGAGGGTTACCGGAACCCCCCGGGAGCCAAATGGGCCAACATGGGCCTTAGTGGAAAGGTGAGAGGGCAGCCCACATAGGGCTGCGCCTCCCCCCTCTCCCTAGTCCTATTAGGACTAGGAGAGGGGCCGGCCACCTCTCTCTCTCTCCTTAAAGGATTCCTAGTTGGACTAGGATTGGAAGGGGGAGTCCTACTCCCGGTAGGAGTAGGACTCCTCCTGCGCCTACACCTCTTTGGCCGGCCAGCCCCCCTCCCTCCGACCTTTATATACGGAGGCAGGGGGCACCCCAAGACACACAACTTGATCCTTGAGATCGTTCCTTAGCCGTGTGCGGTGCCCCCTGCCACCAAATTCCACCTCGATCGTACCGTTGTAGTGCTTAGGCGAAGCCCTGCGTCGGTAGTACATCAAGATCGTCATCACGCCGTCGTGCTGACGGAACTCTTCCTCGACGCTTTGCTGGATCGGAGCCCGAGGAACGTCATTGAGCTGAACGTGTGCTAAGAACTCGGAGGTGCCGGAGTAACGGTGCTTGGATCGGTCAGATCGGGAAGAAGACGTACGACTACTTCCTCTACATTGTGTGATCGCTTCCGCAGTCGGTCTGCGTTGGTACGTAGACAACACTCTCCCCTCTCGTTGCTGTGCATCACCATGATCTTGCGTGTGCGTAGGAAAATTTTCGAAATTACTGCGTTCCCCAACAGTGGCATCCGAGCCTAGGTTTTATGGTTTGATGTTATATGCACGAGTAGAACACAAGTGAGTTGTGGGCGATACAAGTCATACTGCCTACCAGCATGTCATACTTTGGTTCGGCGGTATTGTTGGTTGAGACGATCCGGACCAACCTTACGCGTACTCTTACGCGAGACCGGTTCCCTCGACGTGCTTTGCACATAGATGGCTTGCGGAAGACTGTCTCTCCAACTTTAGTTGAACCAAGTGTGACTACGCCCGGTCCTTGAGAAGGTTAAAACGGAGTCTATTTGACGAACTATCGTTGTGGTTTTGATGCGTAGGTGAGATGAGTTCTTACTTAAGCCCGTAGCAGCCACGTAAAACTTGCAACAACAAAGTAGAGGACGTCTAACTTGTTTTTGCAGGGTATGTTGTGATGTGATATGGTCAAGGCATGATGCTGATTTTATTGTATGAGATGATCATGTTTTGTAACTAAGTTATCGGCAACTGGCAGGAGCCATATGGTTGTCGCTTTATTGTATGCAATGCAATCGCGATGTAATGCTTTACTAGATTACTAAACGGTAGTAATAGTCGTGGAAGCATAAGATTGGCGAGACGACAACGATGCTACGATGGAGATCAAGGTGTCGCGCCGGTGACGATGGTGATCATGACGGTGCTTCGGAGATGGAGATCACAAGCACAAGATGATGATGGCCATATCATATCACTTATATTGATTGCATGTGATGTTTATCCTTTTATGCATCTTATCTTGCTTTGATTGACGGTAGCATTATAAGATGACCTCTCACTAAATTATCAAGAAGTGTTCTCCCTGAGTATGCACCGTTGCCAAAGTTCGTCGTGCCCAGACACCACGTGATGATCGGGTGTGATAAGCTCTACGTCCATCTACAACGGGTGCAAGCCAGTTTTGCACATGCAGAATGCTCAGG
Organism: Triticum monococcum; assembly: GCA_034509565.1. NCBI lineage: Eukaryota > Viridiplantae > Streptophyta > Magnoliopsida > Poales > Poaceae > Triticum > Triticum monococcum. Next base: position 495,256,303 of record CM067845.1, on the reverse strand, counting down.
TTATGCTTGACGAGCCTAGCCTATGCAAATATGGCCTCGGAACACAGAGACCGAAAGGTCGAGCGTGAATCATATAGTAGATATGATCAACATGACGATGTTCACCATTGAAAACTACTCCATCTCACGTGATGATCGGTTATGGTTTAGTTGATTTGGATCACGTGATCACTTAGAGGATTAGAGGGATGTCTATCTAAGTGGGAGTTCCTAAGTAATTTGATTAACTGAACTTAAAAATTATCATGAACTTAGTCCTGGTAGTATTTTGCAAATTATGTTGTAGATCAAATAGCTCGCGTTGTTGCTTCCCTGTGTTTATTTTTTGATATGTTCCTAGAGAAAATTGTGTTGAAAGATGTTAGTGGCAATGATGCGGATTGGATCCGTGATCTGAGGTTTATCCTCATTGCTGCACAGAAGAATTATGTCCTTGATGCACCGCTAGGTGACAGACCTATTGCAGGAGCAGATGCAGACGTTATGAACGTTTGGCTAGCTAAATATGATGACTACTTGATAGTTTAGTGCACCATGCTTAATGGCTTAGAATCGGGACTTCAAAGACGTTTTGAACGTCATGGACCATATGAGATGTTCCAGGAGTTGAAGTTAATATTTCAAGCAAATACCCGAGTTGAGAGATATGAAGTCTCCAACAAGTTCTATAGCTAAAAGATGGAGGAGAATCGCTCAACTAGTGAGCATGTGCTCAGATTGTCTGGGTACTACAATCGCTTGAATCAAGTGGGAGTTAATCTTCCAGATAAGATAGTGATTGACAGAATTCTCTAGCCACCATCACCAAGTTAGTAGAACTTCGTGATGAACTATAATATGCAAGGGATAACAGAAACAACTCCCAAACTCTTCGTGATGCTGAAATCAACGAAGGTAGAAATCAAGAAAAACATCAAGTGTTGATGGTTGACAAGACCACTAGTTTCAAGAAAAGGGCAAAGGGAAGAAGGGGAACTTCAAGAAGAACGGCAAGCAAGTTGCTGCTCAAGTGAAGAAGCCCAAGTCTGATCCTAAGCCTGAGACTAAGTGCTTCTACTGCAAAGGGACTGGTCACTGGAAGCGGAACTACCCCAAGTGATTGGCGGATAAGAAGGATGGCAAAGTGAACATAAGTATATTTGATATACATGTTATTGATGTGTACTTTACTAGTGTTTATAGCAAACCCTCAGTATTTGATACTAGTTCAGTTGCTAAGATTAGTAACTCGAAACGGGAGTTGCAGAATAAACAGAGACTAGTTAAGGGTGAAGTGACGATGTGTGCAGGAAGTGGTTCCAAGATTGATATGATCATCATCGCACACTCCCTATAATTTCGGGATTAGTGTTGAACCTAAATAAGTGTTATTTGGTGTTTGCGTTGAACATGAATATGATTTGATCATGTTTATTGTAATACGGTTATTCATTTAAGTAAGAGAATAAATTGTTATTCCGTTTACATGAATAAAACCTAATATGGTTAAACACCCAATGAAAACAGTTCATTGGATCTCGATCTTAATAATACACATATTCATATTATTGAAACCAAAAGATGCAAAGTTAATAATGATAGTGCAACTTATTTGTGGCACTACCGTTTAGGTCATATTGGTGTAAAGCGCATGAAGAAACTCCATGCTGATGGGCTTTCGGAATCACTTGATTATGAATCACTTGATGCTTGTAAACCATGCCTTTTGGGCAAGATGACTAAAACGCCGTTCTCCGGAACAATGGAGCAAGCAAAAGATTTGTTGGAAATCATACATACTGATGTATGTGGTCCGATGAATATTGAGACTCGCGACAGGTATCATTATTTTCTGATCTTCACAGATGATTTGAGCAGATATGAGTATATCTACTTGATGAAACATAAGTCTGAAACATTTGAAAAGTTCGAAGAAATTTAGAGTGAAGTGAAAAATCATCGTAACAAGAAAATAAAGTTTCTATGATCTGATCATAGAGAAGAGTATTTGAGTTACGAGTTTGGTCTTCAGTTAAAAACAATGTGAAATAGTTTCACTACTCACGCCACCTGGAACACCACAGCATAATGGTGTGTCCGAACGTCATAACCGTACTTTATTGGATATAGTGCAATATATGATGTTTCTTACCGATTTACCACTATCGTTTTTGGGGTCATGCATTAGAGACAGCTGCATTCACGATAAATAGGGCACCATATAAATCCGTTGAGACGACACCGTGTGAACTATGGTTTGGCAAGAAACCTAAGCTGTCGTTTCTTAAAGTTTGGGGTTGTGATGCTTATATGAAAAGGTTTCATCCTGATAAGCTCAAACTCAAATCGGAGAAGTGCGTCTTCATAGGATATCCAAAGGAAACTATTGGATACACCTTCTATCACAGATCCGAAGGCAAGACTTTTGTTGCTAAAATTCGGAAATTTTCTGGAGAAGGAGTTTCTCTCGAAAGAAGTGAGTGGGAGGAAAGTAGAACTTGACGAGGTAACTGTACCTGCTCCCTTGTTGGAAAGTAGCACATCACAGAAAACTGTTTCTGTGACACCTACACCAGTTAGTGAGGAAGCTAATGATGATGATCATGAAACTTCAGAACAAGATACTACTGAACCTCGTAGATCAACCAGAGTAAGATCCGCGCCAGAGTGGTACGGTAATCCTTTTCTGAAAGTCATGCTACTAGATCATGATGAACCTACGAACTATGAAGAAGCGATGGTGAGCCCAGATTCCGCAAAGTGGCTTGAAGCCATGAAATCTGAGATATGATCCATGTATGAGAACAAAGTATGGACTTTGGTTGACTTGCCTGATGATCAGCAAGCAATAGAAAATAAATGGATCTTCAAGAGGAAGACGGATGCTGATAGTAGTGTTACTATCTACAAAGCTAGAATTGTCGCAAAAGGTTTTCGACAAGTTCAAGGTGTTGACTACGATGAGATTTTCTCACTCGTATCTATGCTTAAAGTCTGTCCGAATCATGTTAGCAATTGCCGCATTTTATGAAATCTGGCAAATGGATAAACAAAACTGCATTCCTTAATGGATTTATTAAAGAAGAGTTGTATATGATGCAACAGAAGGTTTTGTCAATCCGAAAGATGCTAACAAAATGTGCAAGCACCAGCGATCCATCTGTGGACTGGTGCAAGCATCTCGGAGTTGGAATATACACTTTGATAAGTTGATCAAAGCATATAGTTTTATACAGACTTGCGGTGAAGCCTGTATTTACAAGAAAGTGAGTGGGAGCACTACAGCATTTCTGATAAGTATATGTGAATGACATATTGTTGATCGGAAATAATGTAGAATTATTCTGTAAAGCATAAAGGAGTGTTTGAAAGGAGTTTTTCAAAGAAAGACTTCGATGAAGCTGCTTACATATTGAGCTTCAAGATCTATAGAGATAGATCAAAGACGCTTGATAAGTTCTTTCAATGAGTACATGCCTTGACAAAGATTTTGAAGTAGTTCAAAATGGAGCAGTCAAAGAAAGAGTTCTTGCCTGTACTATAAGGTGTGAAGTTGAGTAAGACTCAAATCCCGACCACGGCAGAAGATAGAAAGAGAATGAAAGTCATTCCCTATGCCTTGGCCATAGGTTCTATAAAGTATGTCATGCTGTGTACCAGATCTATTGTATACCCTGCACTGATTTAGCAAGGGAGTACAATAGTGATCTAGGAGTAGATCACTGGACAGCGGTCAGAATTATCCTTAGTGAAATAAGGATATGTTTCTCGATTATGGACGTGACAAAAAGGTTCGTCGTAAAGGGTTACGTCGATGCAAGTTTTTGACACTGATCCAGATAATTCTAAGTCTCAATCTGGATACATATTGAAAGTGGGAGCAATTAGCTAGAGTAGCTCCGTGTAAGAGCATAGAACTTGCAAAATACTTACGGATCTGAATGTGACAGACCCGACGACTAAAATTATCCCACAAGCAAAACATGATCACACCTTAGTACTCTTTGGGTGTTAATCACATAGAGATGTGAACTAGATTATTGACTCTAGTAAACCCTTTGAGTGTTGGTCACATGACGATGTGAACCATGGGTGTTAATCACATGGTGATGTGAACTATTGCTGTTAAATCACATGGCGATGTGAACTAGATTATTGACTCTAGTGCAAGTGGGAGACTGAAGGACATATGCCCTAGAGGCAATAATAAAGTTATTATTTATTTCCTTATATCATGATAAATGTTTATTATTCATGCTAGAATTGTATTAACCGGAAACATAATACATGTGTGAATACATAGACCAACAGAGTGTCACTAGTATGCCTCTACTTGACTAGCTCGTTAATCAAAGATGGTTATGTTTCCTAACCATGAACAAAGAGTTGTTATTTGATTAACGAGGTCACATCATTAGTAGAATGATCTGATTGACATGACCCATTCCATTAGCTTAGCACCCGATCGTTTAGTATGTTGCTATTGCTTTCTTCATGACTTATACATGTTCCTATAACTATGAGATTATGCAACTCCCGTTTACCGGAGGAACACTTTGGGTACTACCAAACATCACAACGTAACTGGGTGATTATAAAGGAGTACTACAGGTGTCTCCAATGGTAGATGTTGGGTTGGCGTATTTCGAGATTAGGGTTTGTCACTCCGATTGTCGGAGAGGTATCTCTGGGCCCTCTCGGTAATGCACATCACATAAGCCTTGCAAGCACTGCAAATAATATGTTAGTTGTGAGATGATGTATTACGGAACGAGTAAAGAGACTTGCCGGTAACGAGATTGAACTGGGTATTGGATACCGACGATCGAATCTCGGGCAAGTAACATACCGATGACAAAGGGAACAACGTATGTTGTTATGCGGTCTGACCGATAAAGATCTTCGTAGAATATGTAGGAGCCAATATGGGCATCCAGGTCCCGCTATTGGTTATTGACCGGAGACGTGTCTCGGTCATGTCTACATTGTTCTCGAACCGTAGGGTCCGCACGCTTAACGTTACGATGACAGTTATTATGAGTTTATGCATTTTGATGTACCGAAGGTTGTTCGGAGTCCCGGATGAGATCACGGACATGACGAGGAGTCTCGAAATGGTCGAGACGTAAAGATTGATATATTGGAAGCCTATGTTTGGACATCGGAAGTGTTCCGGGTGAAATCGGGATTTTACCGGATTACCGGGAGGGTTACCGGAACCCCCCGGGAGCCAAATGGGCCAACATGGGCCTTAGTGGAAAGGTGAGAGGGCAGCCCACATAGGCCTGCGCCTCTCCCCCTCTCCCTAGTCCTATTAGGACTAGGAGAGGAGCCGGCCACCTCTCTCTCTCTCTCCTTAAAGGATTCTTAGTTGGACTAGGATTGGAAGGGGGAGTCCTACTCCCGGTAGGAGTAGGACTCCTCCTGCGCCTACACCTCTTTGGCCGGCCAGCCCCCCTCCCTCCGACCTTTATATACGGAGGCAGGGGGCACCCCAAGACACACAACTTGATCCTTGAGATCGTTCCTTAGCCGTGTGCGGTGCCCCCTGCCACCAAATTCCACCTCGATCGTACCGTTGTAGTGCTTAGGCGAAGCCCTGCGTCGGTAGTACATCAAGATCGTCATCACGCCGTCGTGCTGACGGAACTCTTCCTCGACGCTTTGCTAGATCGGAGCCCGAGGAACGTCATTGAGCTGAACGTGTGCTAAGAACTCGGAGGTGCCGGAGTAACGGTGCTTGGATCGGTCGGATCGGGAAGAAGACGTACGACTACTTCCTCTACGTTGTGTGATCGCTTCCGCAGTCGGTCTGCGTTGGTACGTAGACAACACTCTCCCCTCTCGTTGCTGTGCATCACCATGATCTTGCGTGTGCGTAGGAAAATTCTCGAAATTACTGCGTTCCCCAACATTTTTATGTACCGAAGGAGTTTGGAGCCCCGCATGAGATCGAGGACATGACGAGGAGTCTCGAAATGGTCGAGACGTGAAGATCGATATATTGGACGACTATATTCGAACATCGGAAAGGTTCCGAGTGATTCGGGTATTTTCGGGAGTATCGTGTAGTTATGGGAATTCGTATTGGGCCTTAATGGGCCATACGGGAAAGGAGAGAAAGGCCTCAAAGGGTGGCCGCACCCCTCCCCATGGGCTGGTCCGAATTGGACTAGGGAGGGGGGAGCCCCCTTCCTTCCTTCTCCTATTCCCTTCCCTTTCCTTCCCTCCTACTCCTACTACTTGGAAGGGCTCCTAGTTCTACTAGGAAAGGGGGAATCCTACTCCCGGTGGGAGTAGGACTCCCCTAGGGCGCGCCATAGAGAGGGCCGGCCCTCCCCCTCCTCCACTCCTTTATATACGAGGGCAGGGGGCACCCCAAAGACACAACAATTGATCCTTGAGATCTATTAGCCGTGTGCGGTGCCCTCCTACACCATAATCCTCGATAATATTGTAGCGGTGCTTAGGCGAAGCCCTGCGATGGTAGAACATCAAGATTGTCACCACGTCGTCGTGCTGACGGAACTCTTCCCCGACATTCTGCTGGATCGGAATCCGGGGATCGTCATCGAGCTGAACGTGTGCTAGAACTCAGAGGTGCCGTAGTTTCGGTGCTTGATCGGTCGGGCCGTGAAGACGTACGACTACATCAACCGCGTTGTGCTAACGCTTCCGCTTCCGGTCTACGAGGGTACGTAGACAACACTTTCCCCTCTCGTTGCTATGCATCACCATGATCTTGCGTGTGCGTAGGAATTTTTTTGAAATTACTACGTTCCCCAATAGTGGTATCCGAGCCTAGGTTTTATGCGTTGATGTAATATGCACGAGTAGAACACAAGTGAGTTCTGGGCGATATAAGTCATACTGCTTACCAGCATGTCACACTTTGGTTCGGCGGTATTGTTGGATGAAGCGGCCCGGACCGACATTATGCGTACGCTTCTGCGAGACTGGTTTTATCGCCGTGCTATGCACACAGGTGACTAGCGGGTGTCAGTTTCTCCAACTTGACAAACTATCGTTGTGGTTTTGATGCGTAGGTAAGAACGGTTTTTGCTCAGCCCGTAGCAACCACGTAAAACTTGCAACAACAAAGTAGAGGACGTCTAACTTGTTTTTGCAGGGCATGTTGTGATGTGATATGGTTAAGACGTGATGAGATATAAGTTGTTGTATGAGATGATCATGTTTTGTTGAAGATATCGGCAACTGGCAAAAGCCTTATGGTTATCTCTCTATTGCATAAGATGCAAGCGCCAAATAATTGCTTTACTTTATCGCTATGCGATAGCAATAGTTGCAAGAGCAATTGTTGGCGAGACAACCATGTGACGACACATTGATATAGATCAAGATGATGGAGATCATGCTGTCATGCCGGTGACGATGGAGATCATGACGTTGCTTTGGAGATGGAGATCAAAGGCACAAGATGATGATGGCCATATCATGTCACATATTTTGATTGCATGTGATGTTTATCTTTTATACATCTTATTTTGCTTAGTTCGATGGTAGCTTTATAAGATGATCTCTCACTAATTATCAAGGTACAAGTGTTCTCCCTGAGTATGCACCATTGTGAAAGTTCTTCGTGCTGAGACACCACGTGATGATCGGGTGTGATAGGCTCTACGTTCAAATACAACGGGTGCAAAACAGTTGCACACGCAAAATACTCAGGTTAAACTTGACGAGCCTAGCATATAACAGATATGGCCTCGGAACATGGAGACCAAAAGGTCGAGAGTGAATCATATAGTAGATATGATCAACATAGTGATGTTCACCATTGAAACTAATCCATCTCACGTGATGATCGGACATGGTTTAGTTGATATGGATCACGTGATCACTTAGAAGATTAGAGGGATGTCTGTCTAAGTGGGAGTTCTTAAGTAATATGATTAATTGAACTTAAATTTATCATGAACTTAGTCCTGGTAGTATTAGCATATCTATGTTGTAGATCAATAGCTCGCGTTTAGCTCCCCTGTTTTATTTTTGATATGTTCCTAGAGAAAACTAAGTTGAAAGATGTTAATAGCAATGATGCAGATTGGATCCGTGATCTGAGGTTTATCCTCATTGCTGCACAGAAGAATTATGTTCTTGATGCACCGCTAGGTGACAGACCTATTGCAGGAGTAGATGCAGACGTCATGAACGTTTGGCTAGCTCAATATGATGACTACTTGATAGTTTAGTGCACCATGCTTAACAACTTAGAATCGGGACTTCAAAGATGTTTTGAACGTCATGGATCATATGGATGTTCCAGGAGTTGAAGTTAATATTTCAAGTAAATACCCGAGTTGAGAGATATGAAGTCTCCAACAAGTTCTATAGCTAAAAGATGGAGGAGAATAGCTCAAGCAGTGAGCATGTGCTCAGATTGTCTGGGTACTACAATCGCTTGAATCAAGTGGGAGTCAATCTTCCAGATAAAATAGTGATTGACAGAATTCTCTAGTCACCATCACCAAGTTAGTAGAACTTCTTGATGAACTATAGTATGCAAGGGATGACGAAAACGATTCCTGAGCTTTTCATGATGATGAAATCGATGAAGGTAGAAATCAAGAAAGAGCATCAAGTGTTGATGATTAACAAGACCACTAGTTTCAAAAAAATGGCAAAGGGAAAGAAAGGGAACTTCAAGAAGAACGGCAAGCAAGTTGCTACTCAAGTGAAGAAGCCCAAGTCTGGACCTAAGCCTGAGACTAAGTGCTTCTACTGCAAAGGGACTGGTCACTAAAAGCGGAACGGCCCCAAGTATTTAGCGGATAAGAAGGATGGCAAAGTGAACAATGCTATATTTGATATACATGTAATTGATGTGTACTTTACTAGTGTTTATAGCAACCCCTCGGTATTTGATACTGGTTCAGTTGCTAAGAGTAGTAACTCGAAACGGGAGTTGCAGAATGAACAGAGACTAGTTAAGGGTGAAGTGACGATGTGTGATGGAAGTGGTTCCAAGATTTATATGATCATCATCGCACACTCCCTATACTTTCGGGATTAGTGTTAAACCTAAATAAATGTTATTTGGTGTTTGCGTTGAGTGTGAATATGATTTGATCATGTTTATTGCAAAACGGTTATTCATTTAAGTTAGAGAATAATTGTTGTTCTGTTTAAATGAATAAAACCTTCTATGGTCATACACCCAATGAAAATGGTTCGTTGGATCTCGATCGTAGTGATACACATATTCATAATATTGAAGCCAAAAGATGCAAAGTTAATAATGATAGTGCAACTTATTTGTGGCACTGCCGTTTAGGTCATATTGGTGTAAAGCGCATGAAGAAACTCCATGCTGATGGGCTTTTGGAATCACTTGATTATGAATCATTCTGATGCTTGCGAACCATGCCTCATGGGCAAGATGACTAAGACTCCGTTCTCCGGAACAATGGAGCGAGCAACTGACATATTGGAAATAATACATACTGATGTATGCAGTCTGATGAGTGTTGGGGCTCGCGGCGAGTATCGTTATTTTCTGACCTTCACAGATGATTTGAGCAGATATGAGTATATCTACTTGAAGAAACATAAGTCTGAAACATTTGAAAAGTTCAAAGAACTTCAGAGTGAAGTGGAAAATCATCGTGACAAGAAAATAAAGTTTCTACGATCTGATCGCAGAGACAAATATTTGAGTTATGAGTTTGGTCTTCAATTAAAACAATGTGGAATAGTTTCACAAAATCATGCCACCTGGAACACCACAGCATAATGGTGTGTCCGAACGTCATAACCATACTATTATTGGATATAGTGCAATCTATGATGTTTCTTACCGATTAATCACTATAGTTTTGGGGTTATGCATTAGAGACAGCTGCATTCATGTTAAAAAGGGCACCATCTAAATCCGTTGAGGCGACACCGTATGAACTGTGGTTTGGTAAGAAACCAAAGTTGTCGTTTCTTAAAGTTTGTTGCAATGCTTATGTGGAAAAGTTTCAACCTGATAAGCTCAAACCCAAATCGGAGAAGTGTGTCTTCATAGGATACCCAAAAGAAAATGTTGGGTACACCTTCTATCACAGATCCAAAGGCAAGTTATTCATTGCTGAGAATGGATCCTTTCTAGAGAAGGAGTTTCTCTCGAAAGAAGTGAGTGGGAGGAAAGTAGAACTTGATGAGGTAACTGTACCTGCTCCCTTATTGGAAAGTAGTTCATCACAGAAATCTGTTTCTGTGACTCCTACACTAATTAGTGAGGAAGCTAATGATGATGATCATGTAACTTTAGATCAAGTTACTACCGAACCTCGTAGGTAAACCAGAGTGAGATCCGCACCAGAGTGGTACAGTAATCATGTTCTGGAGGTCATGTTACTCGACCATGACGAACCTACGAACTATGAGGAAGCGATGATGAGCCTAGATTCCACGAAATGGCTTGAGGCCATGAAATCTGAGATGAGATCCATGTATAAGAACAAAGTATGGACTTTGATTGACTTGCCCAAAGATCGGTGAGCCATTGAGATTAAATGGATCTTCAAGAGGAAGACGGACGTTAATAGTAGTGTTACTATCTACAAAGCTAGAATTGTCGCAAAAGGTTTTCGACAAGTCCAAGGTGTTGACTACGATGAGAGTTTCTCACTCGTATCTATGCTTAAGTCTGTCCGAATCATGTTAGCAATTGCCATATTTTATGAAATCTGGCAAATGGATAAACAAAACTGCATTCCTTAATGGATTGATTAAAGAAGAGTTGTATATGATGCAACCAGAAGGTTTTGTCAATCCTAAAGGTACTAACAAAATATGCAAGCTCCAGCGATCCATCTATGGACTGGTGCAAGCATCTCGGAGTTGGAATATACGCTTTGATAAGTTGATCAAAACATATAGTTTTATATAGACTTGCGGTGAAGCCTGTATTTACAACAAAGTGAGTGGGAGCACTACAGCATTTCTGATAAGTATATGTGAATGACATATTGTTGATCAGAGATAATGTAGAATTATTCTGCAAAGCATAAAGGAATGTTTGAAAGGAGTTTTTCAAAGAAAGACCTCGGTGAAGTTGCTTACATATTGAGCATCAAGATCTAGAGATAGATCAAGACGCTTGATAAGTTTTTTAATGAATACGTACCTTGACAAGATTTTGAAGTAGGTCAAAATGGAATAGTCAAAGAAGGAGTTCTTGCCTTTGTTACAAGGTATGAAGTTGAGTAAGACTCAAAACACGACCACGGCAGAAGATAGAGAGAGAATGAAAGTCATTCCCTATGCCTCAGCCATAAGTTCTATAAAGTATGCCATGCTGTGTACCAGACCTATTGTATACCCTGCCCTGTGTTTGGCAAGGGAGTACAATAGTGATCTAGGAGTAGATCACTGGACATTGGTCAAAATTATCCTTAGTGGAATAAGGATATGTTTCTCGATTATGGAGGTGACAAAAGGTTCGTCGTAAAGGGTTACATCGATGCAAGTTTTGACACTAATCCAGATGACTCTAAGTCTCAATCTGAATACATATTGAAAGTGGGAGCAATTAGCTAGAGTAGCTCCGTGCAGAGCATTGTTGACATAGAAATTTGCAAAATACGTACGGATCTGAATATGGCAGACCCGTTGAATAAACTTCTCTCACAAGCAAAACATGATCACACCTTAGTACTCTTTGGGTGTTAATCACATAGCGATGTGAACTAGATTATTGACTCTAGTAAACCCTTTGGGTGTTGGTCACATGTCGATGTGAACTATGGGTGTTAATCACATGGTGATGTGAACTATTGGTATTAAATCACATGGTGATGTGAACTAGATTATTGACTCTAGTGCAAGTGGGAGACTGAAGGAAATATGCCCTAGAGGCAATGGTAAAGTTATTATTTATTTCCTTATATCATGATAAATGTTTATTATTCATGCTAGAATTGTATTAACCGGAAACATAATACATGTGTGAATACATAGACAAACAGAGTGTCACTAGTATGCCTCTACTTGACTAGCTCATTGATCAAAGATGGTTATGTTTCCTAACCATAGACATGAGTTGTCATTTGATTAACGGGATCACATCATTAGGAGAATGATGTGATTGACTTGACCCATTCCGTTAGCATAGCACTTGATTGTTTAGTTTGTTGCTATTGCTTTCTTCATAACTTTTACATGTTCCTATGACTATGAGATTATGCAACTCCCGTTTACCGGAGGAACACTTTGTGTGCCACCTAATGTCACAACGTAACTGGGTGATTATAAAGGTGCTCTACAGGTGTCTCCGAAGGTACTTGTTGAGTTGGCGTATTTCGAGATTAGGATTTGTCACTTCGACTGTCGGAGAGGTATCTCTGGGCCCTCTCGGTAATGCACATCACTTAAGCCTTGCAAGCATTGCAACTAATGAGTTAGTTGCGGGATGATGTTTTACGGAACAAGTAAAGAGACTTGCCGGTAACGAGATTGAACTAGGTATTGAGATACTGACGATCGAATCTCGGGCAAGTAACATACCGATGACAAAGGGATGTGATAGCCTGGCTTATTAGGGATGATAGACTACTCATATCAATAAGGAATTCCTTTTTTTCCGGGGGCCCATTCAGACAGAACTCCAAAGTTAAGCGTGCTCAGCTTGGAGTAGTGTCAGGATGGGTGACCGACCGGGAAGTTGCTCCCGGGTGCGCACGAGTGAGGACAAAGTGCGCAGAAAAGACTAGTATTGATCTGTGGGGCCAGTCTAGATCCCGCCAGGAGTAACGACCACCGGCGGGTGTGTCCGGGGCGTTACAAGTTGGTATCAGAGCCGACCCTCGCGGTTACACGGATGGTTGCGGACAGATGCGTGGTCATGTTGTTCATGACGTTTGTGACCCGTCGTGGCACCCGGCATGGCACATGTACCGGACTGGAAGCACAGACGTTTGTGCCAAGAGGGAACGTTCCTGTGGCCCGACGAGGACGTCGGTTCCTCTGAGTGGGGGTGTATGTGATAGCCTGGCTTATTAGGGATGATAGACTACTCATATCAATAAGGAATTCCTTCTTTTCCGGGGGCCCATTCGGACAGAACTCCAAAGTTAAGCGTGCTCAGCTTGGAGTAGTGTCAGGATGGGTGACCGGCCGGGAAGTTGCTCCCGGGTGCGCACGAGTGAGGACAAAGTGCGCAGAAAAGACTAGTATTGATCTGTGGGGCCAGTCTAGATCCCGCCAGGAGTAACGACCACCGGCGGGTGTGTCCGGGGCGTTACAAGGGAACAACGTATGTTGTTATGCGGTCTGACCGATAAAGATCTTCGTAGAATATGTGGGAGCCAATATGAGCATCCAGGTTCCACTATTGGTTATTGACCGGAGACGTGTCTCGGTCATGTCTACATTGTTCTCGAACCCGTAGGGTCCGCAGGCTTAAGGTTTTGATGACAGTTATATTATGAGTTTATGAGTTTTGATGTACCGAAGGAGTTCGGAGTCCCGGATGAGATCGGGGACATGACGAGGAGTCTCTAAATGGTTGAGACGTGAAGATCGATATATTGGACGACTATATTCGACATCGTAAAGGTTCCGAGTGATTCGGGTATTTTCGGGAGTACCGGGGAGTTACGGGAATTCGTATTGGGACTTAATGGGCCATACGAGAAAGGAGAAAAAGGCCTCAAAGGGTGGCCGCACCCCTCCCCATGGGCTGGTCCGAATTGGACTAGGGAGGGGGGGCGCCCCCTTCCTTCCTTCTCCTTTTCCCTTCCCTTTCCTTCCCTCCTATTCCTACTACTTGGAAGGGCTCCTAGTTCTACTAGGAAAAGGGGAATCTGTTGGAAATATGCCCTAGAGGCAATAATAAAAGCATTATTATTATATTTCCTTGTTCATGATAATTGTCTTTATTCATGCTATAATTGTATTATCCGGAAATCGTAGTACATGTGTGAATAAAAGATACCAACATGTCCCTAGTGAGCCTCTAGTTGACTAGCCCGTTGATCAACAGATAGTCATGGTTTCCTGACTATGGACATTGGATGTCATTGATAACGAGATCACATCATTAGGAGAATGATGTGATGGACAAGACCCAATCCTAAACATAGCATAAAGATCGTGTAGTTCGTTTGCCAGAGTTTTGCAATGTCAAGTATCTTTTCCTTAGACCATGAGATCGTGTAACTCTCGGATACCGTAGGAGTGCTTTGGGTATACCAAACGTCACAATGTAACTGGGTGACTATAAAGGTAGACTACGGGTATCTCCGAAAGTGTCTGTTGGGTTGACACGGATCAAGACTGGGATTTGTCACTCCGTATGACGGAGAGGTATCACTGGGCCCACTCGGTAATGCATCATCATAATGAGCTCAAAGTGACCAAGTGTCTGGTCACGGGATCATGCATTACGGTACGAGTAAAGTGACTTGCCGGTGACGAGATTGAACGAGGTATTGGGATACCGATGATCGAATCTCGGGCAAGTAACATATCGATTGACAAAGGGAATTGCATACGGGGTTAATTGAATCCTCGACATCGTGGTTCATCCAATGAGATCATCATGGAGCATGTGGGAGCCAACATGGGTATCCAGATCCCGCTGTTGGTTATTGACCGGAGAGTCTTCTCGGTCATGTCTGCTTGTCTCCCGAACCCGTAGGGTCTACACACTTAAGGTTCGGTGACGCTAGGGTTGTGAAGATATGTATATGCAGTAACCCGAATGTTGTTCGGAGTCCCGGATGAGATCCCGGACGTCACGAGGAGTTCCGGAATAGTCCGGAGGTAAAGAATTATATATAGGAAGTGCAGTTTCGGCCATCGGGACAAGTTTCAGGGTCACTGGTATTGTACCGGGACCACCGGAAGGGTCCCGGGGGTCCACCGGGTGGGGCCACCTATCCCGGAGGGCCCCATGGGCTGAAGTGGGAGGGAACCCAGCCCATAGTGGGCTGGGGCGCCAGCCCCCTAGGGGCCCATGCGGCTAGGGTCGGGGGAAACCCTAAAGGGGGCGCCCCTTGCCTTGGGGGGCAAGCCCCCCACCCTTGGCCGCCCCCCCCCCCTAGGAGATCCATCTCCTAGGGCCGTCGCCCCCCCTAGCACCCCTATATATAGTGGGGGAGAGGAGGGACTTCAGACACAGCCCCTGGCCCTCCCTCTCTCCCCGTTACGTCTCTCTCTCTCTCGTTGTATAGGCGAAGCCCTGCAACTGTGACGCCCTGCATCCACCACCACGCCGTCGTGCTGCTGGATCTTCATCAACTTCTCCTTTCCCCTTGCTGGATCAAGAAGGAGGAGACGTCTCCCGTCCCGTACGTGTGTTGAACACGGAGGTGCCGTCCGTTCGGCGCTTGTCATCGGTGATTTGGATCACGTCGTGTACGACTACTTCATCCTCGTTCTAACGAACGCTTCCGCTCGTGATCTACAAAGGTATGTAGATGCAATCTAAATACTCGTTGCTTGATGAACTCCTAGATGGATCTTGGTGAAACGAGTAGGAAATTTTTGTTTTCTGCAATGTTCCCCAACAGTGGTATCAGAGCTAGGTCTATGCGTAGTTCTTCTTGCGCGAGTAGAACACAATTTCTTGTGGGCATAGATTTGTCAACTTTCTTGCCGCTACAAGTCTTTTCTTGCTTCAGCGGTATTGTGGGATGAAGCGGCCCGGACCAACCTTACACGTACTCTTACGTGAGACCGGTTCCACCGACTAACATGCACTAGTTGCATAAGGTGACTGGCGGGTGTCTGTCTCTCCCACTTTAGTTGGAGCGGATTCGATGAAAAGGGTCCTTATGAAGGGTAAATAGAAGTTGACAAATCACGTTGTGGCATTCACGTAGGTAAGAAAACGTTCTTGCTAGAACCCTACTTCAGCCACGTAAAACTTGCAAACAACAATTAGAGGACGTCTAACTTGTTTTTGCAGCAAGTGCTTTGTGATATGATATGGCCAAAGTTGTGATGAATGATGAATGATCTATATGTGATGTATGATATGTTCATGCTATTGTAATAGGAATCACGACTTGCATGCCGATGAGTATGACAACCGGCAGGAGCCATAGGAGTTGTCATTATTTTTTATATGACCTGCATGTCATTGAGAAACGCCATGTAAATTACTTTACTTTATTGCTAAACGCGTTAGCCATAGTAGTAGAAGTAATAGTTGGCGAGCAACTTCATGGAGACACGATGATGGAGATCATGGTGTCAAGCCGGTGACAAGATGATCATGGAGCCCAAGATGGAGATCAAAGGAGCTATGTGATATTGGCCATATCATGTCACGTTTATTATTTGATTGCATGTGATGTTTATCATGTTTTGCATCTTGTTTACTTAGAACGACGGTAGTAAATAAGATGATCCCTCATATTAATTTCAAGAAGTGTTCCCCCTAACTGTGCACCGTTGCGACAGTTCGCTGTTTCAAAACACCACGTGATGATCGGGTGTTTTATTCAGACGTTCACATACAACGGGTGTAAGACAGATTTACACATGCAAACACTTGGGTTGACTTGACGAGCCTAGCATGTACAGACATGGCCTCGGAACACAGAAGATCGAAAGGTCGAGCATGAGTCGTATAGAAGATACGATCAACATGAAAATGTTCACCGACGTTGACTAGTCCGTCTCACGTGATGATCGGACACGGCCTAGTTGACCCGGATCATGTAATACTTAGATGACTAGAGGCATGTCTAATCTAAGTGGGAGTTCATTAATAATTTGATTAGATGAACTTAATTATCATGAACTTAGTCTAAAATATTTTACAATATGTCTTGTAGATCAAATGGCCCACATAGTCCTCAACTTCAACGCGTTCCTAGAGAAACCCAAGCTGAAAGATGATGGCAGCAACTATACAGACTGGGTCCGGAACCTGAGGATCATCCTCATAGCTGCCAAGAAAGATTATGTCCTACAAGCACTGCTCGGTGATCCACCCGTCCCACAGAACCAAGACGTTATGAACGCTTGGCAGACACATGCTGATGACTACTCCCTCGTTCAGTGCGGCATGCTTTACAGTTTAGAGCCGGGGCTCCAAAAGCGTTTTGAGAGACATGGAGCATATGAGATGTTCGAAGAGCTGAAAATGGTTTTTCAAGCTCATGCCCGGATCGAGAGATATGAAGTCTCCGATAAGTTCTTCAGCTGTAAGATGGAGGAAAATAGTTCTGTCAGTGAGCACATACTCACTATGTCTGGGTTGCATAACCGCTTGACTCAGCTGGGAGTTAATCTCCCGGATGATGCGGTCATTGACAGAATCCTCCAGTCGCTTCCACCAAGCTACAAGAGGTTTGTGATGAACTTCAACATGCAGGGGATGCAAAAGACCATTCCTGAGTTGTTTGCAATGCTGAAATCAGCAGAGGTAGAAGTCAAGAAGGAACATCAAGTGTTGATGGTCGATAAAACCACTAAGTTCAAGAAAGGCAAGGGTAAAAAGAACTTCAAGAAGGACGGCAAGGAAGTTGCCGCGCCCGGCAAGCAAGCTGCCGGGAAGAAGCCAAAGAATGGACCCAAGCCCGAGACTGAGTGCTTTTATTGCAAGGGAAGTGGTCACTGGAAGCGGAACTGCCCCAAATACTTAGCAGACAAGAAGGCCGGCAAAACAAAAGGTATATGTGATATACATGTAATTGATGTGTACCTTACTAGTTTCCGTAGTAGCTCCTGGGTATTTGATACCGGTGCAGTTGCTCACATTTGTAACTCAAAGCAGGGGCTACGGAATAAGCGGAAACTGGCAAAGGACGAGGTGACGATGCGCGTCGGGAATGGTTCCAAGGTCAATGTGATCGCCGTCGGCACGCTGCCTCTACATTTACCTTCGGGATTAGTTTTAAACCTTAATAACTGTTATTTAGTACCAGCTTTGAGCATGAACATTGTATCGGGATCTCGTTTAATTTGAGATGGCTACTCATTTAAATCCGAGAATAATGGTTGTTCTATTTATATGAGAGATATGTTTTATGGTCATGCTCCTATGGTGAATGGTTTATTCTTTATGAATCTCGAACGTAATGCTACACATGTTCATAATGTGAGTGCCAAAAGATGCAAGGTTGATAATGATAGTCCCACATACTTGTGGCACTGCCGCCTTGGTCACATGGGTGTCAAACGCATGAAGAAGCTCCATGCTGATGGACTTTTAGAGTCTCTTGATTATGAATCATTTGACACATGCGAACCATGCCTTATGGGTAAAATGACCAAGACTCCGTTCTCAGGAACAATGGAGCGAGCAACCAACTTATTGGAAATCATACATACTGATGTGTGCGGTCCAATGAGTGTTGAGGCTCGCGGTGGCTATCGTTATGTTCTCACCCTCACTGATGACTTAAGTAGATATGGGTATATCTACTTAATGAAACACAAGTCTGAAACCTTTGAAAAGTTCAAGGAATTTTAGAGTGAGGTTGAGAATCAACGTGACAGGAAAATCAAGTTTCTACGATCAGATCGTGGAGGAGAATACTTGAGTCACGAATTTGGCACACACTTAAGAAAATGTGGAATAGTTTCACAACTCACGCCGCCTGGAACACCTCAGCGTAACAGTGTGTCCGAACGTCGTAATCGCACTCTATTAGATATGGTGCGATCTATGATGTCTCTTACCGAGTTACCGCTATCTTTTTGGGGCTATGCTTTAGAGACTGCCGCATTCACTTTAAATAGGGCTCCGTCGAAATCCGTGACGACACCGTATGAATTATGGTTTGGGAAGAAACCTAAGTTGTCGTTTCTAAAAGTTTGGGGATGCGATGCTTATGTCAAGAAACTTCAACCTGAAAAGCTCGAACCCAAGTCGAAAAAATGCGTCTTCATAGGATACCCAAAAGAAACTATTGGGTACACCTTCTACCTCAGATCCGAAGGCAAGATCTTTGTTGCCAAGAATGGGTCCTTTCTAGAGAAAGAGTTTCTCTCGAAAGAAGTAAGTGGGAGAAAAGTAGAACTTGATGAAGTATTACCTCTTGAACCGGAAAATGGCGCAACTCAAGAAAATATTCCTGAGGTGCCTGCACCGACTAGAGAGGAAGTTATTGATAATGATCAAGATACTTCTGATCAAGCTCCTACTGAAATTCGAAGGTCCACAAGGACACGTTCCGCACCAGAGTGGTACGGCAACCCTGTCTTGGAAATCATGTTGTTAGACAACGGTGAACCTTCGAACTATGAAGAAGCGATGGCGGGCCCGGATTCCGACAAATGGCTAGAAGCCATGAAATCCGAGATAGGATCCATGTATGAAAACGAAGTATGGACTTTGACTGACTTGCCCGTAGAACGGCGAGCCATAGAAAATAAATGGATCTTTAAGAAGAAGACAGACGCGGATGGTAATGTGACCATCTATAAAGCTCGGCTTGTCGCTAAGGGTTATCGACAAGTTCAAGGGGTTGACTACGATGAGACTTTCTCACCAGTAGCGAAGCTGAAGTCCGTCCGAATCATGTTAGCAATTGCCGCGTTTTACGATTATGAAATATGGAAAATGGACGTCAAAACGGCATTCCTTAATGGTTTCCTTAAGGAAGAATTGTATATGATGCAGCCGGAAGGTTTTGTCGATCCTAAGAATGCTGACAAAGTGTGCAAGCTCCAACGCTCGATTTATGGGCTGGTGCAAGCATCTCGGAGTTGGAACATTCGCTTTGATGAGATGATCAAAGCATTTGGGTTTACGCAGACTTATGGAGAAGCCTGCGTTTACAAGAAAGTGAGTGGGAGCTCTGTAGCATTTCTCATACTATATGTAGATGACATACTTTTGATGGGAAATGATATAGAACTCTTGGACAGCATCAAGGCCTACTTGAATAAGAGTTTTTCAATGAAGGGCCTTGGAGAAGCTGCTTATATATTAGGCATCAAAATCTATAGAGATAGATCGAGGCGCCTCATAGGTCTTTCACAAAGCACATACCTTGATAAGATATTGAAGAAGTTCAATATGGATCAATCTAAGAAGGGGTTCTTGCCTGTGTTACAAGGTATGAAATTGAGCTCAGCTCAATGTCCGACCACGGCAGAAGATATAGAAGAGATGAGCGTCATCCCCTATGCATCAGCCATAGGTTCTATTATGTATGCCATGCTGTGTACCAGACCTGATGTAAACCTTGCTGTAAGTTTGGTGGGAAGGTACCAAAGTAATCCTG
Organism: Triticum monococcum; assembly: GCA_034509565.1. NCBI lineage: Eukaryota > Viridiplantae > Streptophyta > Magnoliopsida > Poales > Poaceae > Triticum > Triticum monococcum. Next base: position 495,236,129 of record CM067845.1, on the reverse strand, counting down.
GCAAGGAACACTGGACAGCGGTCAAGAATATCCTGAAGTACCTGAAAAGGACTAAGGAAATGTTTCTCGTTTATGGAGGTGACGAAGAGCTTGTCGTAAATGGTTACGTCGACGCTAGCTTCGACACAGATCTGGATGACTCTAAGTCACAAACCGAATACGTGTATATTTTGAATGGTGGGGTAGTAAGCTGGTGCAGTTGCAAGCAGAGCGTCGTGGTGGGATCTACATGTGAAGCGGAGTACATGGCAGCCTCGTAGGCAGCACATGAAGCAATATGGGTGAAGGAGTTCATCACCGACCTAGGAGTCATACCTAATGCGTCAGGGCCAATCAAACTCTTTTGTGACAACACTGGAGCTATTGCACTTGCCAAGGAGCCCAGGTTTCACAAGAAGACAAGGCACATCAAGCGTCACTTCAACTCCATTCGTGAAAATGTTCAAGATGGAGACATAGAGATTTGTAAAGTACATACGGACCTCAATGTAGCAGATCCGTTGACTAAACCTCTCCCTAGGGCAAAACATGATCAACACCAGAATTCCATGGGTGTTCGATTCATCACAATGTAACTAGATTATTGACTCTAGTGCAAGTGGGAGACTGTTGGAAATATGCCCTAGAGGCAATAATAAAAGCATTATTATTATATTTCCTTGTTCATGATAATTGTCTTTATTCATGCTATAATTGTATTATCCGGAAATCGTAGTACATGTGTGAATAACAGATACCAACATGTCCCTAGTGAGCCTCTAGTTGACTAGCCCGTTGATCAACAGATAGTCATGGTTTCCTGACTATGGACATTGGATGTCATTGATAACGAGATCACATCATTAGGAGAATGATGTGATGGACAAGACCCAATCCTAAACATAGCATAAAGATCGAGTAGTTCGTTTGCTAGAGTTTTGCAATGTCAAGTATCTTTTCCTTAGACCATGAGATCATGTAACTCCTGGATACCGTAGGAGTGCTTTGGGTATACCAAACGTCACAACGTAACTGGGTGACTATAAAGGTAGACTACGGGTATCTCTGAAAGTGTCTGTTGGGTTGACACGGATCAAGACTGGGATTTGTCACTCCGTATGACGGAGAGGTATCACTGGGCCCACTCGGTAATGCATCATCATAATGAGCTCAAAGTGACCAAGTGTCTGGTCACGGGATCATGCATTACGATACGAGTAAAGTGACTTGCCGGTGACGAGATTGAACGAGGTATTGGGATACCGACGATCGAATCTCGGGCAAGTAACATATCGATTGACAAAGGGAATTGCATACGGGGTTAATTGAATCCTCGACATCGTGGTTCATCCGATGAGATCATCGTGGAGCATGTGGGAGCCAACATGGGTATCCAGATCCCGCTGTTGGTTATTGACCGGAGAGGCTTCTCGGTCATGTCTACTTGTCTCCCGAACCCGTAGGGTCTACACACTTAAGGTTCGGTGACGCTAGGGTTGTGAAGATATGTATATGCAGTAACCCGAATGTTGTTCGGAGTCCCGGATGAGATCCCGGACGTCACGAGGAGTTCCGGAATAGTCCGGAGGTAAAGAATTATATATAGGAAGTGCAGTTTCGGCCATCGGGACAAGTTTCAGGGTCACCGGTATTGTACCGGGACCACCGGGTGGGGCCACCTATCCCGGAGGGCCCCATGGGCTGAAGTGGGAGGGAACCCAGCCCATAGTGGGCTGGGGCGCCAGCTCCCTAGGGGCCCATGCGGCTAGGGTTGGGGGAAACCCTAAAGGGGGCGCCCCTTGCCTTGGGGGGCAAGCCCCCCACCCTTGGCCGCCGCCCCCCCTAGGAGATCCATCTCCTAGGGCCGACGCCCCCCCCCTAGCACCCCTATATATAGTGGGGGAGAGGAGGGACTTCAGGCACAGCCCCTGGCCCTCCCTCTCTCCCCATTACGTCTTTCTCTCTCGTTGTATAAGCGAAGCCCTGCAACTGTGACGCCCTGCATCCACCACCACGCCGTCGTGCTGCTGGATCTTCATCAACTTCTCCTTTCCCCTTGCTGGATCAAGAAGGAGGAGACGTCTCCCGTCCCGTACGTGTGTTGAACACGGAGGTGCCGTCCGTTCGGCGCTTATCATCGGTGATTTGGATCACATCGTGTACGACTACTTCATCCTCGTTCTAACGGACGCTTCCGCTCGTGATCTACAAAGGTATGTAGATGCAATCTGAATACTCGTTGCTTGATGAACTCCTAGGTGGATCTTGGTGAAACGAGTAGGAAATTTTTGTTTTCTGCAACGTTCCCCAACAGAATCCTACTCCCGGTGGGAGTAGGACTCCCCTAGGGCGCGCCATAGAGAGGGTCGGCCCTCCCCCTCCACCACTCCTTTATATACGGGGGCAGGGGGCACCCCAAAGACACGACAATTGATCCTTGAGATCTATTAGCCGTGTGCGGTGCCCTCCTCCACCATAATCCTCGATAATATTGTAGCGGTGCTTAGGCGAAGCCCTGCGACGGTAGAACATCAAGATCGTCACCACGCCGTCGTGCTGACGGAACTCTTCCCCGACATTCTGCTGGATCGGAATCCCGGGATCGTCATCGAGCTGAACGTGTGCTAGAACTCGGAGGTGCCGTAGTTTCGGTGCTTGATCGGTCGGGCCGTGAAGACGTACGACTACATCAACCGCGTTGTGCTAGCGCTTCCGCTTCCGGTCTACGAGGGTACGTAGACAACACTCTCCCCTCTCGTTGCTATGCATCACCATGATCTTGCGTGTGCGTAGGAATTTTTTTGAAATTACTACGTTCCCCAGCACTTCTATACCCTCTTCTTACTTTCTGTTATTTATATTAAATAAAATAAAATTAGTATTTTTCTGTCTGTTATCTGAATTATCCATGCAATATAAAAATATCCCGAAAATAAAATTTCTCCAAATGCCCTGAAATTTAAATATGATTTTTTTTGAAATATTTGAGAATATTTGGCATTGAGAACACATCAGGGGGGCATCCACCTAGCCACGAGGGTGGAGGGCGTGTCCTACCCCCTGGGGGTGCCCCCTGCCTCATGGGCCCACGGCGGCCCTCCTCCATTTATTCCTGCACCCACACACTTCTTCTTCCTCCCACAAATATGAATATCCAGCTCAAGCATGGGTTCTAGCTCATTTTGCTGCGATTTTTGATCTCCTTGCTCAAAGCACCTCTCACAAAACTGCTTGGGGAGATTGTTCCTTGGTATGTGACTCCTCCATTGGTCCAATTAGTTTTTGTTCTAGTGCTTTATTCATTGCAAATTTGTGTTGCCTAGGTGACCATGTTCTTGAGCTTGCATGTCAAATTTATATGGTCAAAAGTAGTTCTAATGCATGATATAGGATCTAGGCACTTGTAGGAGTTGTTGCTATCAATTTTGTTGATCTTGGTTCACTTTTCTTTGAAGTTACTAAAAAATTCAGAATTTTTAAGAAAATAATGAAGAGATTTTTGAGGGGCTCATCGAGCCGAAGCTCGAAGGAAAAGCAAAATGAAAAAGCAGAGATGCCTAAATATAATTTGCCTTGCAACGCGGAGGTTCGGCCGTGTGAAGGGCCTTCCGATGATTTCTTGAGAGCAGCCGGGATTTATGATGATTTTTATGAATTGGCTGAGAATGCAGGCCTCACCGCCTTCCTCCACGACCAACGCACACAGTATCTCTTACTCACCAATATCTTTGTGCAAAACTTTCATCTTCATGCTAGGAGCTCACCACCTACGGTGGAGTTTTATTTATATGATGAGCATAAGGAGATGTCACTTTATGATTTTTGTCGGGTTTGTTTGATCCCTTTCAAGGGCACAATAGAGGAACCACACCGCGGTGATGTGGATGGGTTTATTGATACCATCACTGTAGGGGAAACGAGGAAGGTTTCCGATGCACGAATCACTAGTATACATTTTCCTGTCTGACGCTACTTTGCAATATTCGCTAGTCGTTTCTTAATTGGTCACGGAAACTATGGAAATCTTAGTGTTCCTGATATTATTATTTTGTTCCATGGTTTATTCTCTGATAACTCTGTTAGTATGGGCGGTACTATTGCTAAACGGTTAAGTCTGAACCGTACAAAGGGCCCCATCTTTGGAGGTATCTATGCTTCACGTCTAGCTGCACATTTTAACATACCTATTAGGCATTATAAGAAGGAAGAAAAATTGCTGCCCACTGTTTATTTAGATTATAAGAGTATGGTGGCACATGATTTTATTGTTAAGAATAGGGAAGGGGAGCTTAAATACAAATTATTCTTTCATAAACATCATCCTGAGACTATCATCCTGCCTGCTCCTTCCTTGTTTGATTGATCTGCAGGCTAGTACCTTGTTCCGTTAGAGGCTATTCACGTCTACCGGAACCCTACATCAGCCACAGAGCCAGAGCCGGAACCACAAGTTGATCCTCCACGACAGTTTAATTACCATTAGGATCCGGAAATGATTGCCAACCAGTGGCAGTCAGAGTCTTCTTCTTCGCAGTACGACCCCAACTATTATTATGGATATTCGCTAGGCCAGCCGTGCCCATAGACCAACTTAGGCTAAAATCCTAAGCTTGGGGGAGTATGTATTTCCCACCGACATTACATTCATGTTCACACACTCATTGCTAGATGTCGGTGCTCATACTTTTTCATTGTATCATCCATGCTAGTTTATTTTCCTTTTTATGCTTTCTTCTTGTGTGTTTAATAAACCTTAAAAAAACAAAAAAATAGTTGTAGCTTTTAATTAGTTTACTTTCCACGATTGTAGTAGTAATTAAAAAAACCCAAAAAGATTTCATGTTCTTCTTTTGCTTGTTGGGAGCTTTCCCGTGTAAATAGTTTTATTTCTTTTTTTTCTTTGGGGGTCGGTAGGAGAAGACCATAATTAAATTGTTGAAGTGGCTCTTATATGCATTATTGTTGATCTGACAAAAGAGCCCATATTGCCTTGTCTTCTCCTGTTTATTGAATGCTTGCAGGTTCCAGCTTAGTCCAATGCACGTGCACTGTTATTATTATTCACATCATTCGGTCATGCAAGTGAAAGGCAATTATGACGATATATGATGGACTGACTGAGATGAGAAAAGCTGGTATGAACTCGACCTCTCTTGTTTTTGTAAATATGATTAGTTCATCGTTCCTGATTCAGCCTATTATGAATAAACATGTTTGCAATGACAACTAGAGATCATAGTTTCTTGTGCCATGCTTGATTAGCTAGGAGTTTATAATGGTTTACCTTGCGTGCCAACATGCTATTAAAATGGTTGTGATGTGGTATGGTAGGGTGGTATCCTCCTCTGAATGATTTACGTGACTTGACTTGGCACATCTTCACGCATGTAGTTGAAACAAAATCAACATAGCCTTCACGATATTTATGTTTATGATGGATTATATCCTACTCATGCTTGCATTCGGTGTTGATTAATTTTAATGCATGTTCATGACTGTTGTTGCTCTCTAACTGGTCGCTTCCCAGTCTTTTGCTAGCCTTCACCTGTACTAAGCGGGAATACTGCTTGTGCATCCAACTCCATAAACCCCAAAGTTGTTCCATATGAGTCCACCATACCTACCTATATACGGTATCTACCTGCTGTTCCAAGTAAATTTGTATGTGCCAAACTCTAAACCTTCAAATAAATATCCTGTTATGTATGCTCGAATAACTCATGTATCAACTAGGGTTGTCCGTATCTTCCATGTTAGGTGGGTTATTCTCATGAGGAGTGGACTCCGCTTCTCACTCACGAGAAAATGGCTAGTCATCGGGATGCCCAGTCCCATGCTTTATGCAAATCAAATCAAAATAATTGCAAACAAAACTCCCCTGGGACTCTTGTTAGTTGGAGGCACTCGTTGTTTCGAGCAAGCCATGGATTGATGCTTGTTGGTGGAGGGGGAGTATAAACTTTACCATTCTGTTTGGGAACCGCCTATAATGTGTGTAGCATGGAAGATATCGCCATCTCTTGGTTGTTATGTTGACAATGAAAGTATATCGCTCAAAATATTATTCACCTCTATTTCAAAACCGAGCTCTGGCACCTCTATAAATCCCTGCTTCCCTCTACGAAGGGCCTATCTATTTACTTTCATGTTGAGTCATCACCCTCTTATTAAAAAGCACCAGTTGGAGAGCAACGCTGTCATTTGCATCCATCACTGTTAGTTTACATTGAGTATGACTTGACTGGATCTCTTTTACCATGAATTACAATGTCTAGTCAGTCCTTGATCTTTAAAGGTGCTCTGCATTTTTGTTTTACGGTCTTAGAAAGGGCTAGCGAGATACCATCTTGTTATATTATACTATGATTGTTTTGAGAAAGTGTTGTCATCCGAGATTTATTATTATTGCTCGCTAGTTGATTATGCCATTGATATGAGTAAACATGAGACCTATGCGTTATTGTGAATATGGTTAGTTCATAATCTTTGCTGAAAACTTGAATGCTAGCTTTACATATTTACAACAACAAGAGCAAACAGAGTTTGTAAAAGTTTTTCTTTATCACTTTCAGTTTGTCAACTGAATTGCTTGAGGACAAGCAAAGGTTCAAGTTTGGGGGAGTTGATACGTCTCTGTCGTATCTACTTTTCCAAACACTTTTGCCCTTGCTTTGGACTCTAACTTGCATGATTTGAATGGAACTAACCCGGACTGACGCTATTTTCAGCAGAATTGCCATGGTGTTATTTATGCGCAGAAACAAAAGTTCTCGGAATGACCTGAAACTTCACGGAATATCTTTTCGGAAATAATAAAAAGTCCTTGCAAAAGATGAAGACCAGGGGGCCACACCCTAGCCACGAGGGTGGGGGTGCGCCTGCTCCCCTACCTCATGGCCCCCCTGGAGCTCCTCCGACATCGACTCCAACTCTATATATTTGCTTTCACGGAGAAAAAAATAAGAGAGAAGGATTCATCGCGTTTTACGATACGGAGCCGCCGCCAAGCCCTAAAACCTCTCGGGAGGGCTGATCTGGAGTCCGTTCGGGGCTCCGGAGAGGGGAATCCGTCGCCATCGTCATCATCAACCATTCTCCATCACCAATTTCATGATGCTCACTGCCGTGCGTGAGTAATTCCATCGTAGGCTTGCTGGACGGTGATGGGTTGGATGAGATTTATCATGTAATCGAGTTAGTTTTGTTAGGGTTTGATCCCTAGTATCCACTATGTTCTGAGATTGATGTTGCTATGACTTTGCCATGCTTAATGCTTGTCACTAGGGCCCGAGTGCCATGATTTCAGATCTGAACCTATTATGTTTTCATCAATATATGAGAATTCTTGATCCTATCTTGCAAGTCTATAGTCACCTATTATGTGTTATGATCTGTTAACCCCGAAGTGACAATAATCGGGATATTTACCGGTGATGACCGTAGTTTGAGGAGTTCATGTATTCATTATGTGTTAATGCTTTGGTCCGGTACTCTATTAAAATGAGGCCTTAATATCCCTTAGTTTCCGCTAGGATCCCGCTGCCATGGGAGGGTAGGACAAAAGATGTCATGCAAGTTCTTTTCCATAAGCACGTATGACTATATTCGGAATACACGCCTACATTACATTGATGAATTGGAGCTAGTTCTATGTCACCCTAGGTTATGACTGTTACATGATGAACCGCATCCGGCATAATTCTCTATCACCGATCCATTGCCTACGAGCTTTACATATATTGTTCTTCGCCTATTTACTTTTCCGTTGCTATTGCTATCGTCTCTACAAAATACCAAAAACATTACTTTTGCTACCATTACCTTTTGCTATCGCAACCACTAATATCATATTACTTTGCTACTAAACACTTGATGCAGATATTAAGTTTGTAGGTGTGGTTGAATTGACAACTCAGCTGCTAATACTTGAGAATATTTTTTGGCTCCCCTTGTGTCGAATCAATAAATTTGGGTTGAATACTCTACTCTCAAAAACTGTTGCGATGGGTTATCATTGCATCTCTCTCTCACTCAGGACTAGAGATAGAAGAAGGAGCACAATACACTAGAGTTTCACACGGCTGCACACACAGCCCCGTTACTATTCGAAGAGCACAATACTCAATTTACAAACACACTAATGGCCGTGCTTTGTAGTCCTACAGCAACGTAGCCCCCACGGTTCCGTTGCGCGCGTACGCACGAACGCATAGCTATCTTCGCTGCATGCATGCAATCCGCCCGGCACGCGCACACGACCCGGCGAGCTCCACCGGTTGATGCTAACAGCCTGCTAACCAACTAGCTAGCTAACTCACACCACCACGCCACACACGCACCCCACAGACACACACACACACACACACGCACACCTACGAACCTGACGCAGCCACACACACATACACCATGCCGACGTTGCGTCCTGCATGTCCCGCGCGCACGAACGCGCCCGACGAGCCCGACCGCACCAGTGCGTCCCGCACGTCCCGCGAGCTCCCAACGCGCCCCGACGAGTCCGTCCACACAAGTAGTGGCTTACTCCAACAGGGGGTGCAGGAGGTGCGTCCTGACAATCACGAGGAAATCGGCGGAGGACACGACAAGCGTGGACTCCACTTTGCGCCGGTCCCACGGGGCTCCCCTGCGCAGGTGCTCCGGCACGAGCATCTTCGGCAGCTGGATCACGGCGGCCACGGCGAAGGTCTCGCTGTCCAGGCCGACCGTCTTGCGGGTCTCCCCGTCGATGAGGTAGAACACGCCACCATAGTAGGTGATGTTGCTGACCTGGTCCAGCTCCGAGCACTCCACCGGGCTCCACACCCCGTCGCCCGGCCGGCAGAAGAAGGCGGACAGGTACTCCCTAGTCGTCGGCGCCGACCGCTCGATCCCAATCATGACGCCGTGCGGCAACCGTTCCCACGCCATGTCGCGGACGATGAATTCAAAGCAGAGCGAGGGTGGCAGCGTCGGTTGGCTGGCCGATGCACCGGTGAAGGGGTGCAGCAGCGTGGCCGAGAAATCGCTGGTCACGGCGAGCGTCCAGCCTCACGATGAAGCAAAGAGGAAGTTGTTCCCGCGAGCGGCCGGCACGGGGATGTTGGTGATGGTGTCGTTGGCGAGTGACCAGATGCGGCGGTCGACACGGGTCATTTCAGAAGGCGGCAGGAGCAGGGGCACGCGGTGGCGGGCGGCGTGCACCGCCGAAGCCAAACGCTAGGACGGGCACACGGAGCGGAAGCGCGCCAGGTCGGCGTGCCCGCTGACCCTGCCAGCGATTGCCGCTGCGAGTTCGGCCGGCAGGTCGGACCAGCTCATCGTCATGTCCGTGCCGGCAGCGCCAAGGCGTCTTCTATGTATGGATTTATCGGTTTCTCAAAAAAAGTACGGATTTATCGAACGTCCAAGGAGGAGAGTGGTTTTGAGTACACTGTGTCTATGGCTCTATTCTCGTTTGACTTGAGATTTTGAGAGGAATGCAAAATGGGGCCCAAGTGTCGTGGCCACCGATCCTTTTCACGACCTCATGTTTTTTCATGGAAGAAATATGAACGTCAGCAATACCAAATCAATGGTGCTGATGGGCAATCGATCATGCATCACTGGGGACTACGCTAGGGCGACCCCTCTCACTGTTCCCGTTCATCATGGCGATTAATCTGCAGCATCATATTATTCAAGCGGCAACGGCCAAGGCCTGCTGCCAACACCGTCAATGGCGACGTCATATTATGGGTGAGTCTCTATGTAGACGACACCATCATTTTCGCCAACCCGGTGTGCGAGGAGATTGCCATGATCCTCAACATCCGCGCGGCCTTTAGGGATGCTTCATGCCTACATGCCAACTTGCAGAAGTCAACTACCTCGCCAATTAGATGCAACGTCATCAAACTCGATGATGTACTTCGAAGTTTCAGTGATGCCAGGGTCGGTTTCTCCATGAAATATCTGATGATGCCTATCACCATTAATACGATCCGACATGCCCACCTTTAGTTTATCCTCAACCGAATCCGTGCTCTGGTGGCCGGATGGAAGGGTAGAGCCCTCATGTCATCACAAAATGGTCTCCATTGGCAAGGTGGTCGATGGCTTCAACCTTGCTACTTCTAACGCAACAGGGCGAGCTGATCAAATGTCTCCTTATTGTTCCTTCAATCACCCAAGGTTTGAATCACCTTGTCAGTTAGTGGAAGGTCGCTTATAGCGCCTGTGTTACTTGATATTGAGGGACTAGCTGCTTCATTTTCCTTTTTTACTATTAGTCATGTTAAGAGACATGCCAATATCCCCGCTCATCTGTGTGCAAAACTTGCTTGCGCATCGGAAGAGATGGAGTGTTGGATGAGTGTTCCTCTGAGCTTGCTGATCACCAGTCTGTTGGCTGACAGCGCCAGAGCTGTTCCTTCTGAATAAAGTCCTCAATTCCCCGCAAAAAAGAATCCAAATTAAGAGCTCATACGTTTCTGCGACCTCGACGCGCGTAGCTGGACTTGGATCAGTGGAGATTTGGCATGCACCACAAAGACCGTTGCCAGAATCTACCGGACCGGAAGCTGCTCAGGCTTCCCCAGCGAGAGAGGCTCGGTGGCGAGGCCAGCGAGGTCCAGCATGGAGACGGTGCACCTCCCGTCGCGTTTCGTGGATGGGTGCGAGGTCGCGACGTACACGCAGTTCCACCGCACCCCGTTGAATCCTTTGGCCTCGACGCAGAACCCCCGGAAGCTGTCCACAAACACCCCACGGTCGCTGATGTCCTCGACCGCCGCCCAACTCGTGGGGTTCCGGCGGTCCTAGCAGAAGGCCCTCGCCCTGCGGAGCTTCACCGGGCCGTCGAATCCTCCCGGGGTCAAGAAATGCGTCCTGCCGATCATGAGGAGCTCGGCGGACGACACGACGAGTGTGGGATCGGGCTTCAGCTACGCCGGCGGCAGCTCGATCACGGCGGACACGACGAAGGTCTCGCTGTCCAGGCCGACCGTCTTGCTGTTGGTTTTTGAACTTGCTAGATCAAAATCACCCAAGAATACGTATGTGCGAGCTAGCAAGCACACAAGCAACTAGGTTGATTGATGTACAGTAACACTAGCACATGCACGTATCGCCGTAAGCTTTTGTACGTGCACCTAGCCTGGGAAGCTAGCTCTGTAGCGACATGATCGATTCGATCTACAATGGAACTTCTCGACAAGAACGAACGAACGCGAAGGCACTGAATAGGAAGTATATCAACAGGCTCGTTGACATGGCGAGAAGTTTACTCAAGAGCAAGAACCTGCCAGGGACTTTTTGGGAAGAAGCTGTCTTGACGGCGGTCTATCTTCTCAATCGAACTCCAACGAAGGCAGTGATCGGCAAGACTTCGTATGAAGCAATTTACGGACGAAAGCCGAATGTGTCTCATTTACAGACGTTTGAGTGTGTGGCGCATGTGAAGACGGCGGAGCCGCATCTCTCAAAGCTTGCCGATTGTAGCACCAAGATGGTGTTCATCGGATACGAGAGGAGTTTCGGCACCAAGGGATACCGCTTCTACGATCCACGAACCAAGCGTTTACGGATTTCAGGCGACATCGTGTTTGAAGAAAACCAAGCGTGGAATTGGAGCGCAGCAGCCGACGATGCTCCAAACAGTAACATATTCACAGTTGAATTTCCAACTGATGATAATGCATGGGAGGACGTCCAGGTGGTTGGCAAGACGCCCAACCAAGGTGACCATAATGGTAGTGATCATCATGGTGCCGACACCGAAGTCGACGCGCATGGGTTGCAAGGTGATAGCGACAACGACGCGCAAGACACGGGTAGAGATCTCGGAAACGACATCAACAACGAGGCGCATAGTGATGATGACAATCAAGATGATGGTCACGATCACGACGACTACACCGACGATGCGGATGCCAACGACCCGACATCTACCACGCCTGAGACTCAACCGTCTTCCTCAAGTGCATCAACGCCGACACAATTTGTGTCGCCTCCTTCGCAAGCCACAACGAATTCTTCCGGGCCTCGTCGCTACAAGACCCTCAAGAAAGTCTACAAGTACGCAAAGCCAGTTACGCTCGAGTACTCCGATTTGTGTTTACTCGGAGTTGAGGAGCCGGCGAACTTCGAAGAGGCGAGCAAAAGTTCAAGTTGGATGCACGCCATGGATGAGAAGATGAAGGCGATCGAGAGCAATGGCACATGGACTAGTAAACTGACCTCCGAACCAAAAGGCCATAGGTTTGAAGTGGGTTTATGAGTTGAAGAAGGACACGAGAGGTGCCATTGTGAAGTACAAGGCAAGACTCGTTGCAAAGGGCTACGTACAACGTCAAGGAGTTGACTATGAGGAGGTATTTGCACTGGTTGCTCGACTCGAGACAGCGAGGATGCTCCTAGCTTTGGCAGCACAAGAGGATTGGAAGGTTCATCATATGGATGTGAAATCCGATTTCCTCAACGGCGATCTCACAGAAGAAGTGTACGTGGAACAACCCCTCGACTACGATAAGAAAGGAGAAGAAGGGAAAGTTAACAAGCTCAAAAAGGCATTTTATGAGCTGAAGCAAGCGCCAAGAGTTTGGAACTCAAAGTTAGACAGAAGGTTGGTCTCACACGAGTTCATAAGATGTTCCCTCGACGATCTGAAAGACACTTTACCAAGCACTAAAAAACAGAAAAAGACTGAATGCGTGATCAAGAAGGAGCGTTGGCGTCAAGCATTCGATGAGCCGACGACAAGAAAGACAATCGCTGAAATGCTACAAAAAATAGCAAAAGCAATGTCAAAGATAATGTCTATGAGTAGCAGCACTCGCATTTGGGATGATATGAATGACCACGTTATGTTTAGGGAGGTGAATGTTACAGCTAAACACAAACGTGGATGTCCGAGTAGTACTCTAGCTAGTAACCGAGTAGGCTTAGTAGTAGTACACGGAGTCAGATAGCTACTAGGCGATCTCACGCATATATATATGCGTCTACCCCTATCCCTTGTAATCAGCCAGAAAAGAGAGAAGTAATACAAGGCTCAATACGAGCCTTTGGCCATCGATTAAGTTTCTCCGTTCGCTAAGTCAGGAGAGGTTTCGCCAGGTTTATTGATTCCTTCCGAGCTAGCCACCAAAAGCAATTAGTCACCGGCGAGTTGCCGTACGTGAGGCTACCGTACAGGAATCAATTAAGCTGCTTGCTTACTAGCTAGCTTTGCACATCGTACGTGTATTTAAGCCTGGGAATAGTTTGGAATCCAAACCAAACCCAGTCCAACCTATACATATACAAGTCCATCAATCAAACCAAACCAAACCAAACTAAAAGTGCTAAAATCCAAACCAAACCAAATTGTTTGTGTTTTCAAGCCAAACCAATCCAATCCATTCCGTGAAATTGGTTTGAGCCTAAAGTTTCAAACTATGGACGTGGGACACACCGTGGGCGAACTAGCGGCCGTCCCCGGCCCGGCCACCGTGGCAGCAGCAGAACAAGCGAAAGTAGCCGAGGCGAGCTAGTTGTCCATGAGGCGGCGCCTCCGCAGCAGAGAAGTGGCAGAGGCAAGACAAGATCGTGCTCCAGCCCCACGCGTCTCTCCATACTCTGGTCGCAGTACGACGCTGGCAACGGCGTGTAGAAGCGGCTGCAGGGCGAGGTCATGGGTCTCCAGCGGGTGGCCGAATTGGCCAGATGCTCACACTAGGCTGCAACTCCTTTGTGGATGCGTTCATTGATAACTTCGTGGACGTGCTCTTTTGTGACGATAAGCTGTACGAGTGGTCTGATGATTTGGTTGTTGGAATTATGTGTCTTGCAACTATATTCAAATTACTTGGAATTGTCAATATTCGGAATACCTCATTATGGAATTATACATGTATTTCTACATGGAATTGCTTTACATGTTTACCATGGAATTGTTACTTGTTGGAATGTACTTAAGTAATATATGCTTAAGGAAGCTGGTCAATTATCAATGGAATACAATATACGATTTATATTGAAAAGACTGTCCGGGTACACTGATGATTGGAAGGAGCTAGATCGTATAGTTAGATTACAGCCCTAACGTAGATCTACGTAATTAGAGGAATTTACACTCTATTATGGCGCGTTGCTCACAAGCGTGTGCTCCGGGGACATAACGGGTAGAATCCGTTAACACAAATATGATCGTGGTTGGTAATTTGATCTGGACTCTATCCCGGAAACTAGTTGTAATGACTAGGAATCTTATCTGTATAAGGGGTGGACTCTTTGGAAAGACAGTATAAGAAGGTCCCTACCCCCTAGCCTCAAAGATGCGATTTGTGAGCGGCACCACGGATAAGCGCAGAGGAATAGAGGATAGACCACAAACCCTAAATTTCCAACATTGGCATCATGAGCAAGGTTCGATACGTGGTCTAACCCTAGTCTGCCAGGACGGCAGCCGCCGGCGCCGACTACCGATCCCGCTGCAACTCTGTGATCGGATCTGCCCACTTCACGTTGTGACTCATGCACGTGGAACGGAAGGAAGGAACCACAGGTCGCCGTATAATGCAATCCGCTGCAAAACTCTGTTGTCATGGCCTTCCGCATCACTGTCCGATTCAAGGAATTTCCTTCGGATGTGTTTTTGCGCAGCTGCTACGTGGATCTATGGCCCGAGTCGCTGATACGTGCAAGTTCACGTGGACGAAGACGGAGGAAGTCAAGTCATACTAGTATACAGGAATCATAATAAGCAACACGTGACATACTCGCTGATACAATGGCAACATAATAAGCAACACGTGATGTAGAACGTAAGTCTTAGGAGCGGCATCATGCGTGGCCGCGTGAGCGACCTGCAGTTTCCGAGCAACAAGCTCGTTCAGCTTGGCGAGTCATCAGGGCGAAGGACTGAGACCACGGACAAATGGGCGCCATAGAAAGCGTCGGGTTCAGCAATGTCCAAAAAATTGGAAGGTCACGCGGGGGGGGGGGGGGGGGGGGGGGGGGCTGATGGAGTTCGAGCGGACGGGTGGATCGAGTAGGCCAGCGGGTGCGCATGTCGCGATGTCAATGGGATAGATGGAACCGATCTGTTCGACAACATGTTCAGCGTGGCCACGCGGTTCCATCTATCCCATTGACAGCACGACATGCGCACCCGCTGGCCTACTCGATCCACCCGTCCGCTCGAACTCCATCAGCCCCCCGTGACTTGCCGGTCTTTCACTATAGCCGTCGAGCCAGCCACCGTTGTGTTCCTGCTACGCCTTATTGCCTGAGCTCCTCCACGCGATCCTATCGAGGAAGAACATACATCCTCCACTCCGCTTCATCACGCCACACGCGCCAAGCCAGACATGTTGGCAGGCCATCGTGACCTTGGAATTTTTTGGACATTGCTGAACCCGACGCTTTCTATGGCGCCCATTTGTCCGTGGTCTTAGTCCTTCGCCCTGATGACTCGCCAAGCTGAACGAGCTTGTTGCTCGGAAACTACAGGTTGCTCACGCGGCCACGCATGATGCCGCTCCTAAGACTTACGTTCTACATCACGTGTTGCTTATACAGGAATCAATCAGGTTGTTTTGCGTACGTATGCATGTTTGCCATTGTGGCCGCTGGCCGGCCGCTCGTTGTACTTCCGCGAGTATCATGCTCTGGTCGATTGGATCGTTGACTAACGATGAAGCATTCTCTAAGGATCTGAGGAATATCGTTGGCAGATTATGGATGAATCTTCATGGAACTTGCTACGACGTGAACACGCTGTCGAACAGATCGGTTCCATCTATCCCATTGACATCGCGACATGCGTACCCGCTGGCCTACTCGAACCACCAGTCCGCTCGAACTCCATCAGCCCCCCCCCCCCCCCCCCCCTCCCCGCCCGCGTGACTTGCTGGTCTTTACTATAGCCGTCTGAGCCAGCCACCGTTGTGTTCCTGCTACTCCTTATTGCCTGAGCTCCTCCACGCGATCATGTCGAGGAAGAACATACATCCTCCACTCCGCTTCATCACGCCGCACGCGCCAAGCCGGACATGTTGGCAGGCCATCGTGACCTTGGAATTTTTTGGACATTGCTGAACCCGACGCTTTCTATGGCGCCCATTTGTCCGTGGTCTCAGTCCTTCGCCCTGATGACTCGCCAAGCTGAACGAGCTTGTTGCTCGGAAACTCCAGGCCGCTCACGCGGCCACACATGATGCCGCTCCTAAGACTTACGTTCTACATTACATGTTGCTTATTATGTTGCCAAGTGCACCTGTACTAGCCGGATGGAAGAACCACATGAACATGTGCGGAAGCGCATGTTATGAGGGGAGGGATGCATATTACAATCCTAACTATTATCTATTAATTATTTTTTATTAGATCGTTGATTAACGGACTAACTTGTTTTGGTTGCTAATTTTGTTGCATGTAAATCATAGCAAGGAAAACAAATCTACTCCTTGGAAGAAATTTAGGAGGACTCCAGATCATAAATGCGTGAACGGACTGCACCGAGCAAATGATTATATACTGAATATTGCTATGATGGAAATATTATGCGGAAAATTATGCATACCGGAAAGGGATTTCGGAGAAGTGTTATTGTTGAGCATCACTTGTTTATGGAGGAAGATGGGATTCACTCCAAGGACAAGGAAATTTTCTCTTCATTTGTCGGTATGTCTAATGATAATATTTGCACTATATATTTGTGGGTACTCTTTCAAATAGTTGGATTATAGTGTTGGTTTATATACATCATTCATTGTTGGAATACTATAGCAACTTTATTGGCATGCAACAATTTCAAAGGAAAATTGATGTACTTTGGATTGGAAATTAAGCCATGATACTCCCTTGTGGGGGGAAACTATTATTGTTATAGGACATGTTATTTAGCTTCAATGAGAAGCGGTTTAATTTATTGCACCATCTTGGAATCTATTGATTATGACATACTATTTGAAAAAGGAAGAGTGGAAATATTGCTCAATGGTTAAATTAGTGCATTATGGATTTTAACACAATGGTCTATCTTTCTTGCTGTCCATTGGAAGTTGGCAACCAAATTGTTTATAATTTGACAAAGATAACTCCATATGGAGGAAATACCGACAATGGGAACACATGCTTGGAATCTTATTATCTACATCATCAACGACTTGGTTACATATCTTGGAACTAGATGAAATGGTTTATTGATTCTGGAATCCTAAACTTTAGTGGAAGGACTATGGTATTTTGTGAAGCATATATAATGGTCATTTGGACTCATAAACATTTTTTTGAAGGTGGAAATAGATTCAAAAGGGCTTCGTATCATTATTTATTCTAGTATATTTGTGGTACTGTTTTTTAGACACTCCCACTAGAGGTCAAACTATTTATTTTATTACATTCATCGATGATTGCACTTGATATCGTTATATTTTTTCTTTCAAAATACAAGTTGGAAGATTTTATTGCTGGTCACATGTTCTATTGAAGTGGAAAATCGGTTGATTAAATAATATCATAGTTTTAACAACTGATTGGTGGGGGAAGTACACTTCAGGAATATATCGTTTGTAGGTAAAGAGCATGGAACTATTCACCATTGTAATATACCGTTCCACAATTGAATGGAGGATTGGAGGAATTGAATGCCTTTTATACACCCTTGTTTCTTTTGAAGGAAGCATTACATACTGTCGGTTGTTGAAATCATTATCCATCTAGCACAGTCACTTGACTGGAAGGAAATCTTCTATTTTGGCATGAAATTCTCAATTATTACAAAGCACACACCAAGAATTTTTCATGGTCATTCTAGTGGATCAAATGATGTTTCCCTAGTTATCTGGAAAAGGAATACTGGTGGAAAGTAGGAACACAATTATTTTTATGGATAATGGTGGAATTATTGGCAATCATACTAGAATATAAATTTGACCCCAAACGAGAATACAAGTGAAACTCCCGACACTAACATGGTTAGGAAAAGTGGGAGGAATTAGCTTGGACTGTCATATTTGGATAATTGTTATGAGATTTTGGTGGAAGTCACTCTAAGTTTTAGAGGAATAACAGAAGTCTCTAAAGAGGGCTTGTTTTTTCATCATTCTCAACTATGGGTGGAAGAATTGTGGGAAGGTAACTCAAATGAGGAAGAGCATATTTTGGGAACTTAATATCATACCAAACAACCGCAAGCCTCTTTGTCTGCAAGTGATTTGTTTAAGGAGATTTGGCTCACTGGAATATTATAATGTCACTCTTGTCATTCAGTTCTTTGCACAAAGGTAAATATACTTTGTGGAAACTCTCTCTCTCTCTCCTGGAATTTTGGGAAAGAGGAACTAAAGACATGATTTGCTAATTGAATATTAATGTATTGTCTTATAACAAGCTTCACATCAATGGAATATCAGGTCATATGGTTTTCTAAATCAAGCTTGGTGGTCATCTACAAATGTAAGTGTAAAATAGTTTACATTATTATTGTATACATTAACATTCTTTAGTTGTTTGTGCATTGATAAGTCACATTGATGGAAGTGTAAGCTTGGTCGTTTTTCTAACTTTCATATGAAAGGAATTTGTGGAGCTTCCAATGTTTCGGGAGTGGAAATACATAGAAATTATTTTGAAGTGTTTCTCTATGGAAAATTGCAAATCTGGTAAAATACCTTTAAATAAATGGAATCATACTCAGTGAGGAACTATATTTGAACTCCTGAGAAAGATGGAATAATAAATGGTACTAGAATTTGTATGTATCTTCATTATATTCTCATACCTTAGCTACCGGCAATTATGCTGCATTCAAGCAGTGGAAGGAAAGACGAGCAGCTAAGGAATCTCACACATCATATAAGATTGTGGACAGTGCATCGGAACTTGTTGCTTGCCTGATTTTTTATATATGTTAAAGGTAAACACATTGAGGAAGTTATTACTGTATCTATGAGATAAGAAATAAGTCCAGGTACGCATATCCAATTTTGTTGTTGTGAAGTACTAATATGGTGCAGGTTCACTGACCGAAGTCAGGAATTTATTTCAAAACATAAGTTGCTTATGGAGCTTCATTTACTTAAAGGATTTGATATTTATGTGGTTTTGAAAACTTTATTCAACATGGTTATCATCTAATTGACTCGATGTGGAATTAATCATATTATTGATATATGTGATGGAAAATAATTGATGTGGAATTTTACTTGAGGAAGCAAAATACTCAAGGTACCTATAAAGGTGGAATTACACTCAAGGAAATAATACTCGAGGCGCCGAGGACAACTATGCTGGAATAATTAGGCGAAAACTAAAGGTCTCTAGTGATCTTAAGTGTCACAACAAGGAAACATATTGAAGGGAAGTATTGTTGGAAATATGTCCTAGAGGCAATAATAAATTGGTTATTATTATATTTCCTTGTTCATGATAATCGTTTATTATCCATGCTAGAATTGTATTGATAGGAAACTCAGATACATGTGTGGATACATAGACAACACCATGTCCCTAGTAAGCCTCTAGTTGACTAGCTCATTGATCAATAGATGGTTACGGTTTCCTGACCATGGACATTGGATGTCGTTGATAACGGGATCACATCATTGGGAGAATGATGTGATGGACAAGACCCAATCCTAAGTCTAGCACAAGATCATGTAGTTCGTATGCTAAAGCTTTTCTAATGTCAAGTATCATTTCCTTAGACCATGAGATTGTGCAACTCCCGGATACTGTAGGAGTGCTTTGGGTGTGCCAAACGTCACAACGTACCTGGGTGGCTATAAAGGTACACTACAGGTATCTCCGAAAGTGTCTGTTGGGTTGGCACGAATCGAGACTGGGATTTGTCACTCCGTACAAACGGAGAGGTATCTCTGGGCCCACTCGGTAGGACATCATCATAATGTGCACAATGTGATCAAGGAGTTGATCACAGGATGATGTGTTACGGAACGAGTAAAAGAGACTTGCCGGTAACGAGATTGAACCAGGTATCGGGATACCAACGATCGAATCTCGGGCAAGTATCGTACCGCTAGACAAAGGGAATTGTATACGGGATTGATTAAGTCCTTGACATCGTGGTTCATCCGATGAGATCATCATGGAGCATGTGGGAGCCAACATGGGTATCCAGATCCCGCTGTTGGTTATTGACCGGAGAGTTGTCTCGGCCATGTCTGCATGACTCCCGAACCCGTAGGGTCTACACACTTAAGGTTCGATGACGCTAGGGTTATAGGGAAAGTATGTATGCGGTTACCGAATGTTGTTTGGAGTCCCGGATGAGATCCCGGACGTCACGAGGAGTTCCGGAATGGTCCGGAGGTAAAGATTGATATATAGGAAGTATGGTTTTGGCCACCGGAAGTGTTCCGGGCATCACCGGTAGTGTACCAGGACCACCGGAGGGGTCCGGGGGTCCACCAGGTGGGGCCACCAGCCCCGGAGGCCTACATGGGCCAATAGTGGGAAGGGACCAGCCCCTAAGTGGGCTGGGGCGCCTCCCTACCAAGGCCCATGCGCCTAAGGGGAAGAGGGGGCAAACCCTAAGGGCAGATGGGCCTTAAGGCCCATGCCTGGTGCGCCTCCCTCTCCCCCTCCACTTGGCCGCCACCCTAGATGGGATTGGGGCTGGCCGCCACCCCTAGGGTGGAACCCTAGGTGGGGTGCACCCCTCCCTCTCCCCTATATATACTTGAGGACTTGGGGCTGCCAACAGATGAGTTCCTCTCCTTCTTGGCGCAGCCCTACCCCTCTCCCTCCTTGTCTCTTGCGGTGCTTGGTGAAGCCCTGCTGGAGTACCACGCTCCTCCACCACCACCACGCCGTCGTGCTGCTGCTGGATGGAGTCTTCCCCAACCTCTCCTTCTCCCCTTGCTGGATCAAGGCGTAGGAGACGTCACCGGGCTGTACGTGTGTTGAACACGGAGGTGCCGTCCGTTCGGCACTAGGATCATCGGTGATTTGGATCACGACGAGTACGACTCCATCAACCCCATTCACTTGAACGCTTCCGCTTAGCGATCTACAAGGGTATGTAGATGCACTCTCCTTCCCCTCGTTGCTAGATTACTCCATAGATTGATCTTGGTGATGCGTAGAAAATTTTGAATTTCTGCTACGTTCCCCAACAGTGGCATCATGAGCTAGGTCTATGCATAGTTACTATGCACGAGTAGAACACAAAGTAGTTGTGGGCGTCGATATTGTCAATTATCTTGCCGTTACTAGTCTTATCTTGATTCGGCGGCATCGTGGGATGAAGCGGCCCGGACCAACCTTACACGTACGCTTACGTGAGACCGGTTCCACCGACTGACATGCACTAGTTGCATAAGGTGGCTGGCGGGTGTCTGTCTCTCCCACTTTAGTCGGATCGGATTCGATGAACATGGTCCTTATGAAGGGTAAATAGAAATTGGCAATTCACGTTGTGGTTTTGGCATAGGTAAGAAACGTTCTTGCTAGCAACCTATAGCAGCCACGTAAAAACTTGCAACAACTATTAGAGGACATCTAACTTGTTTTTGCAGCAAGTGTTTTGTGATGTGATATGGCCAAAGGATGTGATGAATGATATATGTGATGTACGAGATGATCATGTTCTTGTAATAGGAATCACGACTTGCATGTCGATGAGTATGACAACCGGCAGGAGCCATAGGAGTTGTCTTAATTTATTTATGACCTGCGTGTCAACATAAACGTCATGTAATTACTTTACTTTATTGCTAACCGTTAGCTGTAGTAGTAGAAGTAATAGTTGGCGAGACAACTTCATAAACACACGATGATGGAGATCATGGTGTCATGCCAGTGACAACGATGATCATGGAGCCCCGAAGATGGAGATCAAAAGGAGCAAAATGATATTGGCCATATCATGTCACTTTTTGATTGCATGTGATGTTTATCATGTTTTTTTGCATCTTATTTTCTTAGAACGACGGTAGTAAATAAGATGATCCCTCATTAAAATTTCAATAAAGTGTTCCCCCTAACTGTGCACCGTTGCGAAAGTTCGTCGTTTCGAAGCACCACGTGATGATCGGGTCTGATAGATTCTAACGTTCACATACAACGAGTGTAAGACAGATTTACACACGCGAAACACTTAGGTTGACTTGACGAGCCTAGCATGTACAGACATGGCCTCGGAACACAAGAGACCGAAAGGTCGAGCATGAGTCGTATGGTAGATACGATCAACATGAAGATGTTCACCGATGATGACTAGTTCGTCTCACGTGATGATCGGACACGACCTAGTTGACTTGGATCATGTAATCACTTAGATGACTAGAGGGATGTCTATCTGAGTGGGAGTTCATAAGATGAACTTAATTATCTTGAACATAGTCAAAAGGTCTTCGCAAATTATGTCGTAGCTCGCGCTTCAATTCTACTGTTTAGATATGTTCCTAGAGAAAATTTAGTTGAAAGTTGATAGTAGCAATTATGCGGACTAGGTCTGTGAACTGAGGATTGTCCTCATTGCTTCATAGAAGGCTTATGTCCTTAATGCACCGCTCAGTGTGCTGAACCTCGAACGTTGTCTGTGGATGTTGCGAACATCTGACATACACATTTTGATAACTACGTGATAGTTCAGTTAAACGGTTTAGAGTTGAGGCATGGTTCGCAAGCATCAACTGATTCATAATCAAGTGATTCCAAAAGCCCATCATCATGGAGTTTCTTCATGCGCTTTACACCAATATGACCTAAACGGCAGTGCCACAAATAAGTTGCACTATCATTATTAACTTTGCATCTTTTGGTTTCAATATTATGAATATGTGTATCACTACGATCGAGATCCAACGAACTATTTTCATTGGGTGTGTAACCATATAAGGTTTTATTCATGTAAACGGAACAACAATTTATTCTCTTACTTAAATGAATAACCGTATTACAATAAACATGATCAAATCATATTCATGCTCAATGCAAACACCAAATAACACTTATTTAGGTTCAACACTAATCCCGAAAGTATAGGGAGTGTGCGGTGATGATCATATCAATCTTGGAACCACTTCCAACACACATCGTCACTTCACCCTTAACTAGTCTCTGTTTATTCTGCAACTCCCGTTTCGAGTTACTAATCTTAGCAACTGAACTAGTATAAAATGTTCACTTTGCTATCCTTATCCGCCAATACTGAGGGGTTGCTATAAACACTAGTAAAGTACACATCAATAACATGTATATCAAATATACTTATGTTCACTTTGCCATCCTTCTTATCCGCCAATCACTTGAGGTAGTTTCGCTTCCAGTGACCAGTCCCTTTGCAGTAGAAGCACTTAGTCTCAGGCTTAGGACCAGACTTGGGCTTCTTCACTTGAGCAGCAACTTGCTTGCTGTTCTTCTTGAAGTTCCCCTTTTTTCCTTTGCCCTTTTCTTGAAACTAGTGATCTTGTCAACCATCAACACTTGATGCTCTTTCTTGATTTCTACCTTCATCGATTTCATCATCATGAAAAGCTCGGGAGTCGTTTTCTTCATCCCTTGCATACTATAGTTCATCACAAAGTTCTACTAACTTGGTGATGGTGACTAGAGAATTTTGTCAATCACTATCTTATCTGGAAGATTAACTCCCACTTGATTCAAGCGATTGTAGTACCAATACAATCTGAGCACATGCTCACTAGTTGAGCGATTCTCCTCCATCTTTTAGCTATAGAACTTGTTGGAGACTTCATATCTCTCAACTCAGGTATTTGCTTGAAATATTAACTTCAACTCCTGGAACATCTCATATGGTCCATGACGTTCAAAACGTCTTTGAAGTCCCGATTCTAAGCCGTTAAGCATGGTGCACTAAACTATCAAGTAGTCATCATATTGAGCTAGCCAAACGTTCATAACGTCTGCATCTGCTCCTGCAATAGGTCTGTCACCTAGCGGTGCATCGAGGGTATAATTCTTCTGTGCAGCAATGAGGATAAACCTCAGATTACGGATCCAATCCGCATCATTACTACTAACATCTTTCAACACAATTTTCTCTAGGAACATATCAAAATAAACATATGAAAGCAACAACGCGAGCTATTGATCTACAACATAGATATGCTAATACTACCAGGACTAAGGTCATGATAAATTAAAGTTCAATTAATCATATTACTTAAGAACTCCCACTTAGATAGACATCCCTCTAATCCTCTAAGTGATCACGTGATCCAAATCAACTAAACCATGTCCGATCATCACGTGAGATGGAGTAGTTTCAATGGTGAACATCACTATGTTGATCATATCTACTATATGATTCACGCTCGACCTTTCGGTCTCCGTGTTCCGAGGCCATATCTGTATATGCTTGGTTCGTCAAGTATAACCTGAGTATTCCACGTGTGCAACTGTTTTGCACCCGTTGTATTTGAACATAGAGCCTATCACACCCGATCACCACGTGGTGTCTCAGCACGAAGAACTTTCGCAACGGTGCATACTCAGGGAGAACACTTCTTGATAATTAGTGAGAGATCATCTTAAAATGCTATCGTCAAACAAAGCAAAAATAAGATGTATAAAAGATAAACATCATATGCAATCAAAATATGTGACATGATATGGCCATCATCATCTTGCGCCTTTGATCTCTATCTCCAAAGTACTATCATGATATATATCGTCACCGGCATGACACCATGATCTCCATCATCTTGATCTATATCAATGTGTCGTCACATGGTCGTCTCGCCAACAATTGCTCTTGCAACTATTGCTATCGCATAGCGATAAAGTAAAGCAATTATTGGGCACTTGCATCTTATGTAATAGAGAGACAACCCTAAGGATTTTGCCAGTTGTCGATAACTTCAACAAAACATGATCATCTCATACAACAACTTATACCTCATCACGTCTTGACCATATCATATCACAACATGCCCAGCAAAAACAAGTTAGACGTCCTCTACTTTGTTGTTGCAAGTTTTATATGGCTGCTTCGGGCTTAAGCAAGAACCAATCTTACCTACGCATCAAAACCACAACGATAGTTATTCAAGTTGGTGTTGTTTTAACCTTCGCAAGGACTGGGCGTAGCCATACTCGGTTCAACTAAAGTTGGATAAACTGACACCCGCCAGCCACCTGTGTGCAAAGCACGTCGGTAGAACCAGTCTCGCGTAAGCGTACGCGTAATGTCAGTCCGGGCCGCTTCATCCAACAATACCGCTGAACCAAAGTATGACATGCTGGTAAGAAGTATGACTTATATCGCCCACAACTCACTTGTGTTCTACTCGTGCATATAACATCAACACATAAAACCTAGGCTCGGATGCCACTGTTGGGGAACGTAGTAATTTCAAAAAAAATCCTACACACACGCAAGATCATGGTGATGCATAGCAATGAGAGGGGAGAGTGTTGTCTACGTACCCTCGTAGACCGATAGCAGAAGTGTTATGACAACGCGGTTGATGTAGTCGTACGTCTTCACGGCCCGACCGATCAAGCACCGAAACTATGGCACCTCCGAGTTCTAGCACACGTTCAGCTCGATGACGATCCCCGGACTCCGATCCAGCAAAGTATCGGGGAAGAGTTCCGTCAGTACGACGGCGTGGTGACGATCTTGATGTTCTACTGTCGCAGGGCTTCGCCTAAGCACTACTACAATATTATCGAGGATTATGGTGGAGGGGGGCACCACACACAGCTAAGAGAACGATCATGAAGATCAACTTGTGTGTCTAGAGGTGCCCCCCTGCCCCCTTATATAAAGGAGCAAGCGTGAGGAGGCTGGCCCTAGGAGGGGCGCGCCAGGGAGTAGGATTCCTACTCCTAGTTTGAGTAGGTTTCCACCTTTCCTAGTCCAACTAGGAGAAGGGGGAAAGGGGGGAAGAGGGGAAGGAAGGGAGAGAGGGGCCGCGCCCCAAACCCCTTGTCCAATTCGGACTGGGCTTGGGAGGGGCGCGCACCATCTCCTAGTCCTTTCCACTAAGGCCCATTAAGGCCCATTGCTTCTTCCTCGTATTCCCGTAACTCCCTGGTACCTCCGAAAATACCCGAATCACTCGGAACCTTTCCGATGTCCGAATATAGTCGTCCAATATATCGATCTTTACGTCTCGACCATTTCAAGACTCCTCGTCATGTCCCCGATCTCATCCGGGACTCTGAAATCCTTCGGTACATCAAAACTTATAAACTCATAATATAACTATCATCGAAACCTTAAGCGTGCGGACCCTACGGGTTCGAGAACAATGTAGACATGACCGAGACATGTCTCCGGTCAATAACCAATAGCGGAACCTGGATGCTCATATTGGCTCCCACATATTCTACGAAGATATTTATCGGTCAGACCGCATAACAACATACGGTGTTCCCTTTGTCATCGATATGTTACTTGCCCGAGATTCGATCGTCGGTATCTCAATACCTAGTTCAATCTCGTTACCGGCAAGTCTCTTTACGCGTTTCGTAATACATCATCTCACAACTAACTCATTAGTTGCAATGCTTGCAAGGCTTATGTGATGTGCATTACCGAGAGGGCCCAGAGATACCTCTCCGACAATCGGAGTGACAAATCCTAATCTCGAAATACGCCAACCCAACATGTACCTTTGGAGACACCTGTAGAGCTCCTTTATAATCACCCAGTTACGTTGTGACATTTGGTAGCACACAAAGTGTTCCTCCGGCAAACGGGAGTTGCATAATCTCATAGTCATAGGAACATGTATAAGTCATAAAGAAAGCAATAGCAACATACTAAACGATCAGGTGCTAAGCTAATGGAATGGGTCATGTCAATCACATCATTCTCCTAATGATGTGATCCCGTTAATCAAATGACAACACATGTCTATGGTTAGGAAACATAACCTTCTTCGATCAACGAGCTAGTCAAGTAGAGGCATACTAGTGACGTTTAGTTTGTCTATGTATTCACACAAGTATTATGTTTCCGGTTAATACAATTCTAGCATGAATAATAAACATTTATCATGAAATAACGAAATAAATAATAACTTTATTATTGCCTCTAGGGCATATTTCCTTCATCAACCACACCTAGAAACTTAATATCTGCAGCAAAGTATTTAGTAGCAAAGTAATATGATAGTAGTGGTAATGGTAGCAAAAGGTAATGATAGCAAAAGTAATGTTTTTGGTATTTTGTAGTGATGATAGCAATAGCAACGGAAAAGTAAATAAGCGAAGAACAATATATGGAAAGCTCGTAGGCAATGGATCAGTGATGGAGAATTATGCCGGATGCGGTTCATCATGTAACAATCATAAACTAGGGTGACACAGAACTAGCTCCAGTTCATCAATGTAATGTAGGCATGTATTCCGAATATAGTCATACGTGCTTATGGGAAAGAACTTGCATGACATCTTTTGTCCTACCCTCCCTTGGCAGCGGGATCCTTACGGAAACTAAGGGATATTAAGGCCTCATTTTAATAGAGTACCGGAACAAAGCATTAACACATAGTGAATACATGAACTCCTCAAACTACGGTCATCACCGATAAGTATCCCGATTATTGTCACTTCGGGGTTAACGGATCATAACACATAATAGGTGACTATAGACTTGCAAGATAAGATCAAGAACTCTCATATATTGATGAAAACATAATAGGTTCAGATCTGAAATCATGGCACTCGGGCCCTAGTGACAAGTATTAAGCATAGCAAAGTCATAGCAACATCAATCTCAGAACATAGTGGATACTAGGGATCAAACCCTAACAAAATTAACTCGATTACATGATAGATCCCATCCAACCCATCACCGTCCAGCAAGCCTACGATGGAATTACTCACGCATGGCAGTGAGCATCATGAAATTGGTGATGGAGGATGGTTGATGATGACAATGGTGACGGATTCCCCTCTCCGGAGCCCCGAACGGACTCCAGAGTAGCCCTCCCGAGAGGTTTTAGGGCTTGGCGGCGGCTCCGTATCGTAAAATACGATGATTTCTTCTCCATGATTTTTTTCTCTCCGAAACCAAATATATAGAGTTGGGGTTGAGGTCGGAGGAGCTCTAGGGGGCCCACGAGGTAGGTGGCACGCCCTAGAGGGGTAGGCGCGCCCCCCACCCTCGTGGACAGGTGGTGGGCCCCCTGGTCTTCATCTTTTGCAAGGATTTTTTATATTTTCCGAATAGATGTTCCGTGAAGTTTCAGGTCATTCCGAGAACTTTTGTTTCTGCACATAAATAACACCATGGTAATTCTCCTGAAAACAGCGTCAGTCCGGGTTAGTTCCATTCATATCATGCAAGTTAGAGTCCAAAACAAGGGCAAAAGTGTTTGGAAAAGTAGATACGACGGAGACGTATCAACTCCCCCAAGCTTAAACCTTTGCTTGTCCTCAAGCAATTCAGTTGATAAATTGAAAGTGATAAAGAAAAACTTTTACAAACTCTGTTTGCTCTTCTTGCTGTAAATATGTAAAGCCAACATTCAAGTTTTCAGCAAAGATTATGACTAACCACATTCACAATAATGCTTAGGTCTCAAGTTCACTCATATCAATGGCATAATCAACTAGCGAGCAATAATAATAAATCTCAGATGACAATACTTTCTCAAAACAATCATAATATGATATAACAAGATGGTATCTCGCTAGCCCTTTCTGAGACCGCAAAACATAAATGCAGAGCACCTTTAGAGATCAAGGACTGACTAGACATTGTAATTCATGGTAAAAGAGATCCAGTCAAGTCATACTCGATGTAAACTAACAGTAATGAATTCAAATGACAACGGTGCTCTCCAACTGGTGCTTTTTAATAAGAAGATGATGACTCAACATGAAAGTAAATAGATAGGCCCTTCGTAGAGGGAAGCAGGGATTTGTAGAGGTGCCAGAGCTCGGTTTTAAAATAGGGATGAATAATATTTTGACTGGTATACTTTCATTGTCAACATAACAACCAAGAGATGGCAATATCTTCCATGCTACACACATTATAGGCGGTTCCCAAACAGAATGGTAAAGTTTATACTCCCCCTCCACCAACAAGCATCAATCCATGGCTTGCTCGAAACAACGAGTGCCTCCAACTAACAAGAGTCCCAGGGGGAGTTTTGTTTGCAATTATTTTGATTTAGGTTGCATAAAGCATGGGACTGGGCATCCCGGTGACCAGCCATTTTTCTCGTGAGTGAGGAGCGGAGTCCACTCCTCTTGAGAATAACCCGCCTAACATGGAAGATACGGACATCCCTAGTTGATACATGAGCTATTCGAGCATACAAAACAGGATATTTATTTGAAGGTTTAGAGTTTGGCACATACAAATTTACTTGAAACGACAGGTAGATACCGTATATAGGTAGGTATGGTGGACTCATATGGAATAACTTTGGGGTTTATGGAGTTGGATGCACAAGCAGTATTCCCACTTAGTACAGGTGAAGGCTAGCAAAAGACCGGGAAGCGACCAGCTAGAGAGCGACAACAGTCATGAACATGCATTAAAATTAATCAACACCGAATGCAAGCATGAGTAGGATATAATCCACCATGAACATAAATATCATGAAGGCTATGTTGATTTTGTTTCAACTACATGCGTGAACATGTGCCAAGTCAAGTCACTTAAATCATTCATAGGAGGATACCACCCTATCATACTACATCATAACCATTTTAATAGCATGTTGGCATGCAAGGTAAACCATTATAACTCATAGCTAATCAAGCATGGCACAAGAAACTATGATCTCTAGTTGTCATTGCAAACATGTTTATTCATAATAGGCTGAATCAGGAACGATGAACTAATCATATTTACAAAAACAAAAGAGGTCGAGTTCATACCAGCCTTTCTCATCTCAGTCAGTCCATCATATATCGTCACAATTTCCTTTCACTTGCACGACCGAACAATGTGAATAATAATAATAATAATAATAATAATAATAATAATAATAGTGCGTGTGCATTGGACTAAGATGGAATCTGCAAGCATTCAATAAACAGGAGAAGACAAGGCAATATGGGCTCTTTTGTCAGATAAACAATAATGCATATAAGAGCCACTTCAACAATTTAATCATGGTCTTCTCCTATCAACCCCCAAAGAAAAAAAAGAAAAAAAAACTATTTACACGGGAAAGCTCCTAACAAGCAAAAGAAGAAGATGAAATCTTTTAGGGTTTTCTTTTTAATTACTACTACAAGCATGGAAAGTAAACTAATTAAAAGCTACAACTAATTTTTTTGTTTTTTCTTAAGGTTTATTAAACACACAAGAAGAAAGCACAAAAAGGAAATAAACTAGCATGGATGATACGCTGAAAAAGTATGAGCACCGACATCTAGCAATGAGTGTGTGAACATAAATGTAATGTCGGTGGGAAATATGCACTCCCCCAAGCTTAGGCTTTTGGCCTAAGTTGGTCTATGGCCACGGCTGCCTGGCGGATATCCATAATAATAGTTGGGGTCATACTGCGATGAAGAAGACTCTGACTGCCACTGGTTGGCAATCATCTCCAGATCCCAATGGTAATTAGACTTCCATGGAGGATCAACTTGTGGTTCCGGCTCTGGCTCTGTGGTTGATGTAGGGTTCCAATAGGCATGAATAGCCTCTAACGGAACAAGGTACTGGCCTGCAGATAAATCAAACAAGGAAGGAGCAGGCAGGGTAATCGTCTCAGGATGATGTTTATCAAAGAACAATTTGTATTTAATCCCCCCTTCCCCGATTCTTAATAATAAAATCATGTGCCACCATACTCTTATAATCTAAATAAACACGAGGCAGCAATTTTTCTTCCTTCTCATAATGCCTAATAGGTATGTTAAAATGTGCAGCTAGGCGTGAAGTATAGATGCCTCCAAAGATGGGGCCCTTTGTACGGTCCAGACTTAACCGTTTAGCAATAATACCGCCCATACTAACAGAGTTATCACAGAATAAACCGTGGAACAAAATAATAATATCAGGAACACTAAGGTTTCCACAGTTCCCACGACCTATTAAGCAACGACTAGCAAATATTGCAAAGTAGCATAAAACAGGAAAATGTATGCTAGTGATTCGTGCATCAGAAACCTTCCTCGTTTCCCCTACAGTGATGGTGTCAATAAACCCATCCATATCGCTGCGATGTGGTTCCTCTGTCGTGCCCTCGAAAGGGACCAAACAAACCCAACAGAAATCATAAAGTGACATGTCCTTATGCTCATCATAAAAATAAAACTCCACCGTAGGTGGTGAGCTCCTAGAATGGAAATGAAAGTTTTGCACAAAGATATTTGTGAGTAAGAGATACTGATCGCGTTGGTCGTGGAGGAAAGCGGTGAGGCCTGCATTCTCAGCCAATTCATAAAAATCATCATAAATCCCCGCTGCTCTCAAAAATTCATCGGAAGGCCATTCACACGACCGAACCTCCGCGGTGCGAGGCAAATTATACTTGGGCGTCTGTGCCTTTTCCTTTGAGCTTCGGCTCAATGAGCCCCTCAAAAGTCTCTTCATTATTTTCTGAAAAATTCTGAAAGTTTTAGTAACTTCAAAATAAAAGTAAGCCAAACTCAATAATATTGATAGCAACTACTCCTACAAGTGCCTAGAGCCTATATCATGCATCAAAACTACTTGGAACCATATAAATTTGACCTGCAAGCTCAAGAACATGGTCAACTAGGCAGCACAAATTTGCAATGAATAAAGCAGTAGAACAAAAACTAATTGGACCTATGGAGGAGTCACATACCAAGGAACAATCTCCCCAAGCAGTTTTGTGAGAGGTGCTTTGAGCAAGGAGATCGAAAATGGCAGCAAAATGAGCTTGGACTCAGGTTTGAGCTGGTTATTCGTGTTTGTGGGAGGAAGAAGGAGTGTGTGGGTGAAAGGATAAGTGGAGGAGGGCCACCGTGAGCCCACGAGGCAGGGGGCGCGCCCAGGGGGTAGGGCACGCCCCTGACCCTCGTGGCCAGGTGCCAGCTCCTCCTACTGTGTTCTCAATGCCAAATATTCTCAAATATTCTAGAAAAAATTATATTTAAATTTCAAGGCATGTGGAGAACTTTTATTTTCGGGGTATTTTTATATTGCACGGATAATACAGATAACAAACAGAAAAATACTATTTTTATTTTATTTAATATAAATAACAGAAAGTAAAAGGAAGGTACAAAAGGTTGTGCCTTCTAGTTTCATCCATCTCATGCTCATCAAAAGGAATCCACTAACAAGGTTGATCAAGTCTTGTTAATGAACTCATTCCGAATAATATGGAACAGGAGAAATTTCGAATAACACTATGTTACCTCAACGGGGATATGCACATCCCCAATAACAAGAATATCATATTTCTTCTTGACAGTAAGAAGAGGAAATTCAAAACCTCCAAATATAATCGATGGAATTTTTCCAATAGAGTTGATACTATGAACTTGAGGTTGTTTCCTCGAAAAGTGTACCGTATGCTCATTACCATTAACATGAAAAGTGACATTGCCTTTAGTGCAATCAATAACAGCCCCTGCAGTATTCAAAAAGGGTCTTCCAATAATAATAGACATACTATCGTCCTCGGGAATATCAAGAATAACAAAGTCCGTTAAAATAGTAACATTTGTAACTACAACAGGCACATCCTCACAAATACCGACCGGTATAGCAGTTGATTTATCAGCCATTTGCAAAGATATTTCAGTAGGTGTCAACTTATTCAAATCAAGTCTACAATATAAAGAGAGAGGCATAACACTAACACCGGCTCCAAGATCACATAAAGCAGTTTTAACATAGTTTCTTTTAATGGAGCATGGTATAGTGGGTACTCCTGGATCTCCAAGTTTCTTTGGTATTCCACCCTTAAAAGCATAATTAGCAAGCATGGTGGAAATTTCAGCTTCTGGTATCTTTCTTTTATTAGTAACAATTTCTTTCATGTACTTAGCATAAGGATTCATTTTAAGCATATTAGTTAATCGCATACGCAAAAAGATAGGTCTAATCATTTCAGCAAAGCGCTCAAAATCCTCATCATTCTTTTTCTTGGATGGTTTGGGAGGAAAAGGCATGGGTTTCTGAGCCCATGGTTCTCTTTCCTTTCCGTGTTTCCTAGCAACAAAGTCTTTCTTATCATAACGTTGATTCTTTGATTGTGCGTTATCAAGATCAACAGCAGGTTCAATTTCTATATCATTATCATTATTAGGTTGAGCATCATCATGAATATTTTAATTAACATTATCACTAGTTTTAGGTTCATTGCCAGATTGTGTTTCAGCATCAGAAATAGAAATATCATTTGGATTCTCAGGTGTTTCAGTAATAGGTTCACTAGAAGCATACAAAGTCCTATCATTTTTCTTTTTCTTCCTACTAGAAGGACTAGGTGGATCTACATTATTTCTCTGAGAATCTTGCTGAATTCTCTTAGGGTGGCCTTCAGGATACAAAGGTTCCTGAGTCATTCTACCACCTCTGGTCATAACTCTAACAGCGTTATCATTATTCTTACTATTCAATTCATTGAGCAAATCATTTTGAGCTTTAAGTACTTATTCTACTTGAGTGGTAACCATAGAAGCATGTTTACTAATAAGTTTAAGTTCACCTTTAACATTAGCCATATAATCACCCAAGTGTTCAAGCATATTTGAATTGTATTTCAACTGTCTACCAAAATAAGCATTGACGTCTTCTTGCTTAGCCATAAATTTATCAAACTCATCTAAGCATGGGCTAGCAAATTTAGTAAATGAGATTTCAGCTTTATCATATCTATAGAGAGAATTTACCTTTACTACCTGTGTCAGGTTATCAAGACCATGAGTTTCTTCAATAGGTAATGGATTAAGATCATATGTTTCTTCAATAGGCGGTAAATTAAGACCGTGTATTTCTTCAATAGGAGGTAAATTCTTAACATCTTCGGCTTTAATACCTTTTTCTTTCATAGATTTCTTTGCCTCTTGCATATCTTCAGGACTGAGAAATAGAATACCCCTCTTCTTCGGAGTTGGTTTAGGAATAGGCTCAGGAGCTGGCTCAGGAGGTGTCCGATTATTTTCATTTGCCAACATATTATTCAATAGAATTCCAGCTTCATTCGGTGTTCTTTCCCTGAAAACAGAACCAGCAAAACTATCCAGGTAATCTCTGGAAGCATCGGTTAGTCCATTATAAAAGATATCAAGTATTTGATTTCTCTTAAGAGGATGATCAGGCAAAGCATTAAGTAATTTGAGAAGCCTCCCCCAAGCTTGTGGGAGACTCTCTTCTTCAATTTGCACAAAATTATATATATATATATATATATATCCCTTAAAGCAGCTTGTTTCTTATGAGCAGGGAAATATTTAGCAGGGAAGTAATAGATCATATCCTGGGGACTACGCACACAACCAGGATCAAGAGAATTAAACCATATCTTAGCATCACCCTTTAATGAGAACAGAAATATTTTAAGGATATAAAAGTAGCGAGTTTTCTCATCATTAGTGAACAGGCTAGCTATATCATTTAATTTAGTAAGATGTGCCACAACAGTTTCAGATTCATAGCCATGAAAAGCATCAGATTCAACCAAAGTAATTATAACAAGATCAACAGAGAATTCATAATCCTTATCGGTAACACAGATAGGTGAAGTAGCAAAAGCAGGGTCAGGTTTCATTCTAGCATTTAGAGATTTCTTATTCCATTTAGCTAATAACCTCTTGAGTTCGTATCTGTCTTTGCAAGCTAAAATAGCTAAAGAAGCTTCTTCATCAAAAACATAACCCTTAGGAATAACAGGTGAGTCTTCATCATCACTTTCATTAGTATTATCAGATTCAATATTTTCATTCTCTCTAGCCCTAGCAAGCTGTTCATCAAGAAATTCACCAAGTGGCACAGTAGTATCAAGCATAGAAATAGTTTCATCATAAGTATCATGCATAGCAGAAGCAGGTTTAGGTGTCGCAAGCTTACTCAAAACAGAAGGTGAATCAAGTGCAGAGCTAGATGGCAGTTCCTTACCTCCCCTCATAGTTGAGGAATAAATCTTGGTTTTTGGATCTCTCAAGTTCTTCATAATGATAAGCAGATACAAATCCCAAGTGACTCAAAGAATAGAGTTGTGCTCCCCGGCAACGGCGCCAGAAAATAGTCTTGATAACCCACAAGTATAGGGGATCACAACAGTTTTCGAGGGTAGAGTATTCAACCCAAATTTATTGATTCGACACAAGCGGAGCCAAAGAATATTCTCAAGTATTAGCAACTGAATTGTCAATTCAACCACACCTGGAAACTTAATATCTGCATCAAAGTATTTAGTAGCAAAATAATATGATAATAGTGGTAATGGTAGCAAAATGTAATGATAGCAAAAGTAATGTTTTTGGTATTTTGTATTGATGATAGCAATTGCAACGGAAAAGTAAATAAGCGAAGAACAATATAGGGAAAGCTCGTAGGCAATGGATCAGTGATGGAGAATTATGCCGGATGCGGTTCATCATGTAATAGTCATAAACTAGGGTGACATAGAACTAGCTCCAGTTCATCAATGTAATGTAGGCATGTATTCCGAATATAGTCATACGTGCTTATGGAAAAGAACTTGCATGACATCTTTTGTCCTACCCTCCCGTGGCAGCGGGGTCCTTACGGAAACTAAGGGAGATTAAGGCCTCCTTTTAATAGAGTACCGGAACAAAGCATTAACACATAGTGAATACATGAACTCCTCAAACTACGGTCATCACCGGTAAGTATCCCGATTATTGCCACTTCGGGGTTAACGGATCATAACACATAATAGGTGACTATAGACTTGCAAGATAGGATCAAGAACTCTCATATATTGATGAAAACATAATAGGTTCAGATCTGAAATCATGGCACTCGGGCCCTAGTGACAAGCATTAAGCATAGCAAAGTCATAGCAACATCAATCTCAGAACATAGTGGATACTAGGGATCAAACCCTAACAAAATTAACTCGATTACATGATAGATCCCATCCAACCCATCACCGTCCAGCAAGCCTACGATGGAATTACTCACGCATGGCGGTGAGCATCATGAAATTGGTGATGGAGGATGGTTGATGATGACAATGGCGACGGATTCCCCTCTCCGGAGCCCCGAACGGACTCCAGATCAGCCCTCCCGAGAGGTTTTAGGGCTTGGCGGCGGCTCTGTATCGTAAAATACGATGATTTCTTCTCCTTGATTTTTTTTCTCTCCGAAACCAAATATATAGAGTTGGGGTTGAGGTCGGAGGAGCTCTAGGGGGCCCACGAGGTAGGGGGCACGCTGATAGCTCCAGAAGGGATCAGATGATATTCGTTCCCTAGAGTAGGTGTTCCTGGAGCTATTGAAGAATTTGTTGTCTACTCTGAAGCCATTGATATTGAAGGAGCCAGGTGCTGATGCAGGACCTGGGAACCTGGGCAATCTTGGGATTGGCTTCTGGACCTGAGGCATGTGCTCAACATGATAGTCGAATTGGGGACCGGCAGCAGATGCAGGAACAGAAGCGGCGGGATCAGTGGCTTCGTTGACTTCTGGTGCTGTTGGGGGTGAGGGCTCCACATTAGCTTCAGCCATGACAGCGTCAGTGGCTTCAGTGGGGTTGGTGGTGGCAGCCTCAAGATTTTCAACCTCTACTTGACGAGCTGGAGGGTCGGTCACGATCACGTTCTCCTCGAGAACCGCTTCTTGGTGGGTCAAGGGAGTAGCAGCTTGTGGGACTTCTTCTTCTTCAGCGGCTGATGCAGCCGGATTGTCTTCAGCAGTTTTATCTTCAGATGCAGAGACTGGAGGCCTTGGACCTTTGTGAAGCCTGCGCAACACGGGCGACCCCTGTGGTGTTGGCTGGGCCTCAAAGTCTTCTTCCTCTTGTGGGCGATCCACCCATGAAGCATCTTGTGCAATTGGCGTCAGTGGACGACCAATGCTGATGAGTTCGCTGTGCGTTAGCACAGGCGATGATACCTGTTGGTGCTCTAGCTGAGGAAGGGCTGCATCATCTTCAACACGGTCATGGTGACCAATGTCTTCAGTTTCATGAGCCTCTGTGAAAGCAGGCTCATGGACAGTCAGTTGACGTTCTTCTGGATTAGCATCGGGGTGAACCATGAAAATGGGTTCAACAATCAAGGGCTCTGTGGGAGCAGCCCATTCCTTCTTGATCTTTCTTTTCTTCTTGGCGGGGGCAATAGCAGAGGCTTCAGGATGTTTTCTCTTCCTTGCTTCAGCCTCAGCAGTCCTGGTCTTCTTCAGTTCTGAAGCGGTTGACCTGGCCTTTGGCTTCGGGCCAGTCATGCTAGTTGGGAAGACTATGGGATCTGCTTCCTGCCTTGGTGCTTCAGGTTCAGCCATAGCGGGCTTCTTCTTCTTCTTGGCAGCCATCCTGGGGTCGATGCCAGGACGCCCAAGGGCCTTGCGCTTCTCAGCCTCATTGTAGGCTTGCACACACCTATCAGCCAGGACTTTCATGCGCTCACGTGAACCCTGAGCTTCTGCACGTTTCTTTAGAAAGGCTTCTTTGAGCTCGTGCAGCATAATCTTGAAGTTCTTCACATCTTGCATGCTGAGCTTGCCCATATGCTTCTTGAACTGAGCTTTCTCATAGTCAATCTTCTGCTTCAGTTCAACAACGCGCTTGGCGATGGCTAACTC
Source organism: Triticum monococcum (assembly GCA_034509565.1). Taxonomy (NCBI): domain Eukaryota; kingdom Viridiplantae; phylum Streptophyta; class Magnoliopsida; order Poales; family Poaceae; genus Triticum; species Triticum monococcum. The sequence continues at coordinate 495,198,529 of CM067845.1, read as the reverse complement.
TGAAGCAATGGCGCCATGGAAGGCGACACTGAGGCCAATGGGTAGTTGGAGATCTTCGAAGCTGATGTTTGGCGTGTCAAACCACTCATCAATGAAGTTGTGGATGATTGATACATCAAAGAGCGGCAGATTATTGAAGATTTCTGCTTCTTCTTTGCTCTTGATGAGTTGCTCAAGAGCGTCATCTGCAAGATCTTCATCACTTGATAGATCAATGGCTTCATTGCGCAGAATGGCGGCAGAATTTAGCTCTTGGCCGGTGTGTGTCAGAGGCATCTTGACCTTCTGGGGCTTGGAGACGCGTGACAAGTCTTTAGACTGCACACTGTCTTCAGGAGGTGCAGTTGCCGGTGGCTTCGCCCTTGAGATTTTTGGTGAAGGGGCAGGCTTTGAAGCTTTCGGCTTCTTCAACTTCTTTGGTGTCGGTGCTGCAGGCGCTTCATCTGATTCAGCATCAGCTACAGGCTCATTCACGGCTGTCCCTTGAACCAAGATATGGGTGATGAGACCTGCAAGGTTGTAGAAAGGACCGACGACATTGGGTTCTGCATCGCGTGTGCCGTCAGCCCTTGGAGCAGAAGGACCAGGGTTGAAGTATAATCCCAAAGACTTCTCGTTCTGCTTTGCTGAGTTCTTGGCAAACTGGAAGTTGCGCTTGAACAGATTGTTGTCACGACACCATAGTAGTGACAATGGGTGTGCATCTGCAGGCTGTGGCCCACGGACCATGCAGGGATTGAAGCCTTGTTCAATGGCTTCTTCTCTGGACCTGGGTTGAAGATTCTTGTATAGGACGTCTCCCCACGGTCTCTTGATGGCATTTTTCTCAGCATATTCTTGGGTCACAAACCGGTATTTGAACCATTGTCCTGCCCAATATCTTCGAATCCATCGGATTCGGGTCTTGCATTGATTGTAATCCTCTTCAGGATCTGTCTTGTAAAGCTCTGAGAGGTCATCAGGCAAATCTCTTGATGTTCCCCCATGACACTGTCTACCACCCTTCCTTACTGATTTCTCTGCAGCCATGAACTTCAAACTGAAAGGCTTCAAAACGTTCAAAGGCTTCAAAGGTTTTCGCTTGCTGGACAAACAGGAACTGGCTTCGGAAGAATTTATATGATGCTGTAAGAATTCTGCAAATGAATGCAGACTATGAGAACCAAGGGATTCTCCCACGGACATGTACCTGTGATAGCATTAAGGTGCGAGGGAAGGGGAAGAGGTCATATGCATTCTCAGAAGATTTTGAAGATAAATCAGTTTAGAAGACATTGACCTCATCGTGCAAAGACATTCACTCATAGATAAGGAGTTGGTTCTAGATTTGTACGAATCCAGAGATCAGTACAAGTGAGGAATCTAACTACTTGTGAAGCATAAGTGAATATACTAGGCATGTTATGAGATGCAGTATGAAAGAGATCCAACTTGTGTGAATAGAAACTTCTTGTGGTAGAAAGTGACAAAGCCATAGGATCAAAGGGGGCCGTAAAAAGAAGTTTTATTTACCACACTAGGAACTGCTAGACGGAGTGGAAGAGGAGACCGAGCAGTTCGATCTTCCGTGCCCTAACCTGGCGATGGAGGACACCTACGGCGACGGCGGAGAGGACGATGTCCGCGGTCGGTGTGAAGACGGCGTTGGAGAGGTTGCGGCAGTGAAGCGCTTCGTCGCCGGCGTCGTCGAGGGCTAGCGGTGGTGCTAGGGTTCGTGCAAGAGTGGAAGAAGAGATAATGACCGCTGTGAAGGGTGTATTTATAGGTACAAGGGCGGCACTGCGTTATTACACAGGTGCCCCTAGCGATTCACATCTGAGGAACACGTGGCCATCATGCAGTATATTGGGGTTTGTTCCATGTCCCACGCACGCCTGGATTGTCGGGTGGTCGTTCCTACTTCTCCGGGTTTCATGTGGAGGAATGAGCATTGAAAACGGACTTAATGTTTGTCTCTGTATCTTCTGTTGACAAGGACACAGAGAAGACATTCGACAGTTTCAATAGAATGCATATGATTTGGAGAGATAGAGTTTGAGATAGAAAGCACAGAGAGGTTAGGGTCCGATCACATTCACTTAGATCAAAAGATTCAACAAGAAGACATAGCTATAAGTGAATGCTGTAGAGGACAGAACACTAGTATATATATATAATCAACATAGTGAAGATAATCATGAAAACATGTTGAGATTGAAACCAAACCAAATGTGAAGACATAGCAAGGTAACGCCATGAGTGAAACACTTCAAATAGAACATTTGGTGGTGGCGTTACCCACCGTATAGGAAGTATTAGACCCAGACACGGTGCACAATTATCATGGCGCTCCGAAGTCAAATTCCACATTAATGTATTCACACTTAGAATGTATGTCTTCATTGATTGAAGATATACTTTACTTCGTGTGTTGCACATCTAAGTCATCAATATGCATAAGGGTTAGAATGTGTGCCTGATCACAGGACATTTGAGGATTCCAGGATATTTAGCTCACACCGTAACTTGCAAAAGCTCTTCTCATCCAAGGGCTTGGTGAAGATATCTGCCAATTGCTCTTCAGTGTTGACATGTATGATATCAATATCTTCCTTCACAACATGATCTCTGAGAAAGTGATGACGAATTTCAATGTGCTTTGTCTTCGAGTGCTGAACAGGGTTGTTGGCAATCTTGATGGAACTTTCATTGTCGCAGTAGAGTGGCACTTTCTTCAAATGAATGCCATAGTCCTTGAGGGTTTGCTTCATCCACAGAAGCTGAGCGCAGCAAGATCCAGCAGCAATGTATTCAGATTCAGCAGTGGAGAGAGATACACAGTTCTGCTTCTTTGAAGACCAACATACAAGTGATCGTCCCAGAAAATGACATGTGCCTGATGTAGACTTGCGATCCACCTTGTCACTAGCATAATCAGCATCCGAGAATCCAACCAGATCAAACTCTGAGCCCTTTGGATACCATAATCCTGGAGTTGGGGTGTGAGCCAAATATCGAAGAATTCGCTTCACAGCTAAGTGATGCGACTCCTTTGGTGCTGCTTGAAATCGAGCACACATGCAAACACTAAGCATAATATCTGGCCTAGATGCACATAGATAAAGCAAAGAACCAATCATGGAGCGGTATACCTTTTGATCGAACTCTTTACCATTGTCGTCAAGACCCAGATGATGCTTGGCTGGCATTGGCGTCGTGAACCCTTTGCAGTCTTGCATACCGAACTTCTTAAGGCAATCTTTGAGATACTTCTCTTGAGATATGAAGATGCCGTTGCGTTGCTGTCGTATTTGAAGACCAAGGAAGAACTTCAGCTCTCCCATCATGGACATCTGATATTGCTCTTGCATAATATATCCAAACTCTTCACTGTACTTTTGATTGGTGCAGCCGAAGATAATGTCATCCACATATATTTGACACACAAACAGTTCACCATCATATGTCTTCGTGAAGAGAGTGGGGTCGAGGGAACCAGGTATGAAGCCTTTGCTCTTCAAAAAGTATTTGAGTGTGTCATACCAGGCCCGAGGGGCTTGTTTGAGGCCATACAGTGCCTTGTTGAGCTTGTATACCATATCAGGATGTTTTGGGTCTTCAAAGCCAGGTGGTTGTGCAACATACACTTCTTCTTCAATCTTGCGATTGAGAAAGGCGCTCTTCACATCCATTTGATAAAGAAGTATGTTGTGATGATTTGCATAGGCCAGCAGTATGCGTATGGCTTCAAGTCTAGCCACAGGAGCAAATGTTTCATCAAAGTCAATGCCTTCCACTTGAGTATATCCTTGAGCAACGAGACGAGCTTTGTTTCTAACAACTTGACCATGCTCATCTTGCTTGTTGCGGTATATCCATTTTGTGCCTATTATGTTGTGCTTCCAAGGATCAGGACGCTTAACCAGTTCCCATACATTATTCAGCTCAAACTGTTGAAGCTCTTCTTGCATAGCTTGAATCCATTCAGGTTTCATGAAGGCTTCTTCCACTTTCTTGGGTTCTGTTATTGAGACGAATGCGAAGTGCCCACAGAAATTTGCCAGCTGGGTTGCCCTTGATCGAGTGAGCGGACCAGGTGCATTGATGCTGTCAATTATTCTCTCAATCTGCACTTCATTGGCAACACGAGGATGTACAGGGCGAAGATTTTGCTCTTGCTGATCATTGTCATTGTTGGAGGGATTGTCTTCAGGTTGAGCATTGTCTTCAGGTTGATCTGGTGCGGAGATGATGAGTTCCTCTTCAGGATGAGCTTCAGAAGGTATGCTTTCTCCAGTTCCCATTAGTTCGATTGATTCACTGGATGGAACTTCATTTAGCACATTTGGCAGGTGCTCTCTTTGTGAACCGTTAGTCTCATCGAACCGCACATCCACGGTTTCAACCACTTTATAATGAAAGAGGTTGAAGACTCTGTAGGAGTGCGAATCCTTTCCATATCCAAGCATAAAACCCTCATGTGCTTTTGGGGCAAACTTTGAAGTGTGATGTGGGTCCTTGATCCAGCACCTTGCGCCAAATACTCTGAAGTAACTGACATTTGGCTTCTTGCCAGTGAGGAGCTCATACGATGTCTTGTTCAGAAGCTTGTGAAGATAAACATGATTGATTGTATGGCATGCAGTATCAATGGCTTCAGGCCAGAATTTTCTTGGAGTCTTGTATTCATCTAGCATTGTTCTGGCCATCTCAATGAGTGTTCTGTTCTTGCGTTCGACGACGCCATTCTGCTGTGGCGTGTATGGGGCTGAGAATTCATGTGTGATGCCCAAGGTATCAAGATATGTATCAAGGCCAGTGTTCTTGAATTCAGTGCCATTGTCACTTCTGATGTGCTTTATCTTGGCGCCATAGTTGTTCATTGCTCGATTGGGGAAGCGTCTGAAGACATCCTGCACTTCAGTCTTGTAAAGGATTATATGCACCCAAGTGTATTTAGAATAATCATCAACAATGACAAAGCCATAGAGACAAGTAGTAGTAGTAAGAGTTGAGTAATGAGTGGGACCGAAATGATCCATGTGAAGCAGTTCGAAGGGTCGAGTAGTAGTCATGATTGTCTTCGAGGGATGTTTGGCCCTCGTCATCTTTCCTGCTTCACAGGCACCGCATAAGTGATCTTTCTTGAACTTGACGCCCTCGATGCCTATGAAATGCTTCTTCTTTGCAAGGGTGTGGAGGTTCCTCATGCCAGCATGCCCAAGCCCCTGATGCCAGAGCCAGCATTCTGAAGCTTTTGCTAGAAGACATACGGCAAGCTGTGGTCCTGCTGAGAAATCTACCACGTACAGATCATCTTTCCGATACCCTTCAAACACTAGAGACTTGTCAGATTCCATTAGAACAAGGCAACGATATTTTCCAAATATTACGATCATGTTCAAATCGCATAGCATTGAGACAGACATTAAGTTGAAGCCAAGGGATTCAACAAGCATGACTTTATCCATGTGTTGATCCTTTGAGATTGCAACTCTACCTAGACCCAATACCTTACTTTTACCAGTGTCAGCAAATGTGATGTGGCTCTTGTCGGATGGACATAAGGTTGAGTCCATCAGAAGGCTTCTTTTTCCAGTCATGTGATTTGTACACCCACTATCAATAATCCATTCTGTAGACGCTGGTGTCGTACCCTACAGTGCAGTTAGGGGGATAGGCTTCACGAAGAGAGTTGTGAAGCAAAAACATTTGACGAACCAGTGGGTTATGAAAGCTTAGATCCAGATTAGGACTGATAGGGAGAGTAGCAAGCGATTCAGGAACGAAGTACATAGTAAGACCATTCGGGCATTTGATCTTGCGCCCTACAAGATGTTTAAGGTCCCCAGCGATAGCGTCAGAAGATTTTGGTTTTCTGCTGGAGACCTTTCCCTGCAAAAGAGAGTTAAGCCTTCTTAACCACCCACATCTTCAAGGGTGGCTTAGAAGCGATAAGTCTAAGTGCAGCGTCTAAAAACTTTGGCTTTGGGGCTCTAGCAAAAAGTCTTGCAGGTGGACAATAATACTCATAAGAATAAGCAGAATAGTTTTTGGTCTTATGAACATGGCGGTTCGATGAACCGCGCTCATATTCATAGGCCTGAGTATGGTTTCCCTACAAAACATTTGCATTAGTGCGACTCAGGTGAGTCCTCTGTCTGTATGAAGCCTTTGGGCCATATGAAGCCTGTGGTCTGGGGTTTGTCTTCTTCATCTATGGTGTCATGATGACATTCACAGGAAGATTTTCCAAACACCTTTTGGGCACCCAGATCTTCCTCATAGGCGGTCCATTCCTGCAGTTAGTACCAATGTACCTGGCAAACACTTCACCATTCTGATTCTTAAATACTTTATAGTTTGCATCAAAGGATTCATCAATGACAATGGGGTTAGCACAAGTGAAGCCAGATAGACTGGATGGATCTGCTGAAGGTTCCTTTGCAGCAACCCATGTGGTTTTGGGATACTGCTCGGGTTTCCAGTAAGAGCCATTAGCATTCATTTTCCTTATGAACCCAACACCCTCTTTCCTCGGGTTTCGGTTCAGAATCTGCCTTTTGAGGACATCACATAATGTCTGATGCCCTTTAAGACTTTTGTACATCCTTGTTTCAAGCAATGTCTTCAACCTAGCATTCTCATCAGCAATCATAGTAGTATCCTCAGTAGAGGGGTTAGTTACCACATCAACAGTTGAAGATATTGCAACAGTAGCAGCAGTAGAACATTCAACAACAGAAGTAGCATTATCATGCTCAATGCATTTAAGACATGGTGGTTCAAATCCTTCCTGAGCGGAACTGATCTATTCGGCGCGAAGTGACTCGTTTTCCTTTTGAAGATCTTCATGAGCCGCTCTCAATTTCTCAAGATCTTGCTTCCTTTGAAGATAATCATAGGAAAGCTTTTCATGAGTTGTTGAGAGCGTTTCATGACGACTTTCAAGTTCCTCATACTTAACGTGAAGATTTTTATGTCTTCAATTAAGGACTCAGATCGAGTCATTTCAACGCCCAACAGATCATCGCTTTTGTCTAACAGTTTTTGAATATGTTCCATGGCTTTCTGTTGTTCACTTACAATTTTAGCAAGTGTTTTGTAGCTGGGTCTTGAATCACAATCAGAGTCATCGTCACTAGATGTTTGATAGTGAGTAGTGCGTGTGTTTACCTTGGCACCGCATGCCATGAAGCAGTAGGTAGGAGCAGAGTCGTCCTTGTCATTTGCATCAGCGTCGGTGGTGAAGTCATTGTCTTCAGTGTTGAAGATGGACTTGGCAACGTATGCTGTAGCCAGACTTGCAACGCCAGAATCGGACTCCTCCTCAGACTCCACCTCCGCCTCCTCGGAAGCGGACTCCTCCTCTGAATCCATTTCCTTGCCAACAAACGCACGTGCCTTGCCAGATGAGCTCTTCTTGTGTGATGAAGACTTTGAGGAAGACTTGGAAGAGGACTTTGAGTATTTCTTCTTCTTCTTGTTGTCAGAGTCATATTCCTTGCTCTTCTTCTTCTTTCTGTTCTCATTGTCCCACTGCGGACACTCAGAGATGAAGTGGCCAGTTTTCTTGCACTTGTGACATGTTTTCTTCTTGTAGTCATGAGCAGAAGCTTCATCATTCCTTGAGCTTGATTGTGAAGACTTTCTGAAGCCTTTCTTCTTGGTGAATCTTTGGAACTTCTTTACAAGCATAGCAAGTTCCTTTCCAATGTCTTCAGGATCGTCAGAACTGCTGTCAGATTCTTCTTCAGATGAGGAGACAGATTTTGCCTTCAGGGCACGAGTTCGCCCATAGTTTGGACCGTAGATATCTCTTTTCTCAGAAAGCTGAAACTCATGTGTGTTGAGCCTCTCAAGTATGTCGGAGGGATCGAGTGTCTTGAAATCAGGCCGTTCTTGAATCATCAAGGCTAGGGTGTCAAACGAACTGTCAAGTGATCTCAGTAGTGTCTTGACGACTTCATGCTTGGTGATCTCAGTGGCGCCGAGGGCTTGAAGCTCATTTGTGATGTCAGTGAGTTGGTCAAATGTGAGCTGGACATTCTCATTGTCATTTCGCTTGAAGCGGTTGAAGAGGTTGCGAAGAACACTGATTCTCTGATCTCTCTGGGTTGAGACGCCTTCGTTGACCTTGGAGAGCCAGTCCCAGACCAGCTTAGATGTTTCCAAAGCACTCACACGGCCATACTGTCCTTTGGTCAGATGACCATAGATAATATTCTTGGCAGTAGAGTCCAGTTGAACGAACTTCTTGACATCAGCAGCAGTGACACCTTCTCCAGCCTTGGGAACGCCGTTCTTGACGACATAACATAGGTCGACATCAATGGCTTCAAGATGCATGCGCATCTTATTCTTCCAGTAGGGATATTCAGTTCCATGGAAGACGGGGCACGTAGCGGAGACTTTAATTATCCCTGCAGTCGACATAGCTAAAACTCCAGGTGGTTAAACCGAATCACACAGAACAAGGGAGCACCTTGCTCTGATACCAATTGAAAGTGCGTTATATCGACTAGAGGGGGGTGAATAGGCGATTTTTATGAAAGTCTTCAAAACATGAAAGTTTCGAAGACAAACGATAGAAATAGACCTATTACCATGCAGTGGAAGTTAGACTACACTAGATAAACCATAGTCATGTATTCAATGAAGTGAAAGGACAATAACTAATAGCATCTAGGTAGTAAGGATCAGGCAGGAAGATATTAAGAAGCCAAACAGATCACACAGTCACTCAGTGAAGACAAAAGATAGTGCAAACATACAATGACTTCACACAGAGTAACAGTAAGTAAAGAGAAGGGAAGGATGAAACCAGTGACTCGTTGAAGACAAAGATTTGTTGGACCAGTTCCAGTTGCTGTGACAACTGTACGTCTGGTTAGGGTGGCTAGGTATTTAAACCAAAGGACACACAGTCCCGGACACCCAGTCCTGAACACGCAGCTCAGGACACCCAGTCCTCACCATATTCCCCTTGAGCTAAGGTCACACAGACCTCGCCCAATCACTCTGGTAAGTCTTCAAGGTAGACTCCCAAACCTTCACAGACTTCGTTCACCGGCAATCCACAATGTCTCTTGGATGCTCAGAATGCGACGCCTAACCGGCTGGAGGATGCACAGTCCTCAAGTGTAATAAGTCTTCAGATCACTCAGACAAGAAGACTTAAGTGATGCCTGATTCTTTTTGGCTCTGGGTGGTTAGGGCTTTATCCTTGCAAGGAATTCTCTCTCAAAGGCTTCGAGGTGGGTTGCTCTCAAACGACAAAAGTCGTACTCTAAATCTGAGCAGTTAACCGTTTATGGTTGTAGGGGGTGGGCTATTTATAGCCACTAGGCAACCCGACCTGATTTGTCCGAAATGACCCTGGGTCACTAAGGAACTGACACGTGTTCCAACAGTCAGATTTCAAACTCACACGGCAACTTTACTTGGGCTACAAGCAAAGCTGACTTGTCCGACTCTGGACAAGATTTGCTCTCATAGTCTTCACTCGAAGACATAGGTTTTGTTTAAGCATCACTTCAATCATTCTGACTGGTTCTCTTAGACCCCACTTAACAGTACGGTGGTTCCTATGACTAAACACAGAAGAAAAAGCACTACGAAAGATCTAAGTCTTCGAGCTCCATAGGCTTCATGCGGTGTCTTCTCTTGTCATAGTCTTCAATGTGAATATCTTCATATACCACCTTTGACATCAATGTCTTCATACATTTTTAGGGGTCATCTCTGGTGGGAAAACCGAATCAATGAGGGACTTCTACCTGTGTTATCCTACAATTCTCACAAACACATTAGTCCCTCAACTAGGTTTGTCGTCAATACTCCAAAACCAACTAGGGGTGGCACTAGATGCACTTACAGCCAGTTACCAAACCGGCACTAAAGGGCCTTACGAACCGGTGCTATTGCCCGGTTCTGCACTAGTGAACCCCCAACAAAGAGATGACATTTTTGCTACAACCGTGCAGTTTTTTTCTACTACCTTTGATGCATGGTCTTTGCTACATCCATTCTTCATGACGATGAGATGCCCGGTGGGGGTTGATGTGAATCCCGACAACGATATCCAGCATGGGCCAGGGGTGAATGTTGCAACCGGTCACCGGCGAGCTGCAACTAGCTCATGACGAGTTGCAACCCCGGCCGGAAGGCGCGACACCGACCACGCGATGCTACTACCGCAGAGCCGAGGGAGTTGCAGCAGTGACTCGTTTACTTTATTGGAACCAGTGACTATGGGGTTTCTTAACCCACGCGGGAGGAAGGAGAAGATACCAACCGTGCCGCCCTCCTCGCTCAAATTGAATGACCGCTAGCCGATCGGTCGAAATTTGTGCCGGGCAGCCGATGCCTAACATCAGTTTTTTTTCTTTCGACAACAAAAACAAGCATCCCAACACTGCACTGCAAACACATCATCTGCATGTACCTGGGCATATCTCGGGCCGGGACAAAAAAAGCCCGATGCTGAAAACACAGGCCCAAGCCCGGCCTCGCCCGACTGTCGGGCCTACTAAATCTAGCCCGAGCCCGGCCTAAGCCCGAAAAGCCAGATACGGCCCGATCGGCCCAGCCCAACCACGGCTAAATTCTTGTTTTCTGCAAGCCCGAGCCTAGCTTGATCTGCCCATAGGGATCAATTTCCACGCCCAACCCTGACCCGGTCTGCCCATCAGGCTCAATTTCCAGGCCCAAGCCCGGCCTGATGGCATGCACAGGCCTGGCCTGGCCCGGGATTTTTGGGCCGGGTCGGGACGCGGACGTCGGGGCCGGGCTGCCCATGACCTCTCCCCCAAACCTCGTTCCGCCCGATTTTCTCCAGCCCGCACCCCCGACCTGCCCCTCCCCCTCCCTCGACCAAGCCGTATTCCCAGCTGCCAGCCTCCCGTCATCTCGCACCGCTGCTCCCGCCCGCCATGCGACGCCGACGGCCACCCCTAGCCCCAGGACGCGGCGCCGCCGTCCACCCGACGAGCGCGCTCGGATCTCGCCGCCTCCTGTCGCAGCGCCTCCATCGCGCCCCTTAGTCTCCGTAAGCCAGGATGCCGTTGCCGGCTTCGACATGCGCAAGCTCTCCCGCCCTTTTTCCCCATGGGCAGCCGCTGCTGTCGCTGGAGCGGCAGGACGGAGGAAGGCAAGTAGCTGCAGCAACAGCGCTCCTATGCTTTCTTCGGCAGCAGTGTTGAAGCCGTGGCCTCGCCCCAGCTCACCTCTGCTCTCTGCTCGCTCTCTGTGTGGCACCAACCGAAGGAGGAAGAAAGAGAAGGGGACATAGGAGGTTTCCGGTGCACGAATGGCTTCCTCTATTCCTCGAGCACGAACTGGATGCCAGGCCACACCATTACAACGCACACACACAGGGGGTCTTATACCCAGGGTCGACCAGGGCACGCACCCCATGACTCTGTCCACGTTGAGCACCCGGTCTGCTCCGCTCTTCCCGCGTCCTCCCGACATGCACGCACACGTCCGGGCGTGGCGAGTGCCACGGCGGACCAACTCAACGCACCCCCTAAGCTCGCCAACGGCCTGGCCTACACACTCACGCGCACGGTGTCTGCCTACACGGGCACCCCGTGCACCACACGCATGCCTACGCCGCGGTCCCAACGCGCCCGACACGTCCAGCTCGCGTCCATACACGCGCTGAACGCGCCCGACGCGTCGCCACGGCTTATTCCGGCCAATAAGCAGTAGCGGAGCCGGCTAGCAGCGGCGGCGGAGGGGCTCGGTTCGTCGTGCGGCTGTGGGCGGCGGCGCAGGAGGAGCAACGGCAGAGGGTCTCGGTTAGTCGTGCGGCTCCTGAGTACTCTTCATGCCTATGGTCACCGCTGCCCGGAGCTCGTCCTCACAGGCATTCCCGTCGACAGGTCGCCGGCAGCCATCTGGAGCTCGTTCCGCCTGTCGCCCGAAGGTGCAAATGCCCTGCTGCCCGTGCTTGTCCTCATGTGTATGGAGCCGTTACATATGCAGATCATCCCAAAGAATGCTACTACTCATGTCATCTATGTAATGTTGTGTTAGTTTGTCTAATCTTGATGTAAAACGATATTTGTGCATGTTATGATTATTGAATTATAAATCAGCTAGCTGAGAATTAGCAGGGGTGTCAATTTTGTTATGCTTGCGAGTACTTGTTAACTGTTTGTGCTATCATTCTATTTCACCATTTCTAATTAAGAGGTGACGGCGATCCAGGCAACTCGTGCATTGGTGGAGGCCAATGGTTGATCTCATTTTTCAAAAGGTTAGATGCGAGTTCACATCTAGTTGCGGGCATGTTCTTGAGATTGCAGTGGTTGTCTTGGTCGGGTATGTTGTGTTGACAACAAGATTTTGGGTACCGGATGGAAAATTCGGTTACCGCCCGGTTCTCGCGTTTCTCGCTACCCCACGAGAAAGCTGCGTCCCGAGCAAAAAAATTAGAATTTTTTTGAAATTTTTGAATTTCAACGGCGATAGGCTGGTCAAGTACCGGTAGAAACTCTTCTAAAACATGTAAGCTACTGTGGTCTGATGGTAAACATGGCCCTATTGTTGGTGCCTAGGTAACCGCGGTATCAGTGTTTCTCGCCCATCCTCGGTATTTTCTTGGAATTCGGTAGCCAAAACGTTGGTTGACGATGGTCTTGGGCCTCAGCACCCTTGTATCTGGCGCGGTCGACGTCCCTTGAGTGCTAGTCCGGTGTGTGGTCTTTGCCGGTTTCCCTTAATTAACCGATGCCATGTATGGTTTTTGGGTCCGGTTTTCCTTATTAACCAGAACAACTCTTTTTTTATATGTGCAATGCGGGAGCTCCCTGTCCTCTGACGAGGTTCCGTCAAATTTTTTTAAGAGGTGAGCTGGGTTAAATTTGCCCCATTCTATCTCTCCAACCAGACATTACTGAAAGTTTTGTTGCAATCGTACGAAATGCAGGCAGATTGATAATGATGGCGCTTATGATCAAGCCGAGCACTTGGATGCTTCTGAAATTGCAGAAATGGAGGTGACTTAATTCAGCCTGTCGTGCTTAGTTAAAGGTTGGAAATGCATGTGATTTGTTTTGATAATACCTCGCCTCTATTGCGAGGTGTGAAGTAAATATATTCATAAAACAAGTATCACTCTCACGAAGAAAAAAGATGATCCGCTGATTAAAAACGCATGTGAAGCCTCAACCATCAAAACAGTTTCTTGACAAACAATTGCCAGATTTAAGACAGTAAAACAATTTCCAGTGAGAATCTTTCTTATTCAGCTATGAGTTACTAACTCTATGGCTTTATCTTTCTACAGTTGGGCTTCTATAGCTGAATTCCTATATGTTAAGCATACAAGCTGCAACAAGGAAAGTTATCTTCTATAGAGCGGCATTAAATCAAATTTTGAGACCGTGTTTGTACACCATTGTTAAGAGAGGGCATGCATTGGCCCTTCTCTACTTGGACTTGGATAAAATTCTGGTAGTCATTTTTCTCCAAGAGCTGTGGAAGATACGTGGCCTAAGGGCATGTCCAACGTGGGTGCTTAGGATGAGCGCCAGGGTCAGATTCCCGGAGACTTAGCGGTTAATCTGTTGAATCCCGTTGTTACGTTGGGCGTCGATGCAAGAGTATGCGCCGAGCGCTTGGCTATTTTTCTGCTCGTTCGAAGCGCCCCAGTAGTAATAATTTTCCCACGCTGCCACGAAATTAGCGCTTGCCATTGCAAGCCAAGGCGCTTAGGTGTTTCTGGTTCCTTTTATAATTTTTATTTTTTGCGCTAAGCGTTTATATTAGCATCTAGCATTGTAGACGCCCTAATTCAGCTCGTCGTGCAGTATTGTTAATTGGCAATTATCTTAAACCAATTATCAAAGTTCAGATCTCTATTGTATTAAAATTGCCCCACAAACTGGCGATGGTTGAGTCACACGTGGACGTGGAGGCCGCCTCCTCACGTCTGCACAATGGCAACGCTCGTGTCTTGCCTGCACGATGCTGATTGGCTCGCGACTGGACACGGCCGCTGCTTGTGGACCGGCAAGCTAGCGACTGGACACGACCAGTTCAACTGTTGCCCTTTCAGGTTTGATCTCTATATTGCACAACCAACATAAAGGTGGCTCAGTCCTTGCATTCAATTTTTTTAAACAGGTTGCATCATGTTATTTAAGGTTGTGCTTTCGTTTTTGTAGGCATGTGGTAACACTAGGGTCATCTTCTTTTTTTTTGAAGGGATCCTATGGACGCCACGTTGAAAAATTTGCGTTGACCGAACGCAGGCCGCCTGTTTGGTCGGTAACCAATTTCTTGGTAGTTTTTCGCCAACTTAAGGGTGAGACGAGGGTGGCTGGATAGTGTGCCAACATTTTGGCGTGCTGGGACGTGGCTAAATGGAGTGCCTCCTTATGTTGCGTCAAGTATTCGGATTGGAATATGCGCACTTATTTGGGCTATATGGAACTGCAGGAATGATTTGACTTTTAATAGAGTAGCTATTGTTAATTTCTTGCAAGTTATCTTCAGGGCTACGACATGGATCCGTACGTGCTCGTTACTTACTTCTATGGGCTCCAGGGAGCAGCTGGCTACTGGGTGCAACCGGTGGAAGATGGTAGCGCGTGTTATATTCAACCGGTTTGGATGGCGGTCGTATAATAGGATATGTCCTTAGTATCTTTTCGTTCAGCCGGTTGTGGCTTTGAGTTTATCTTGTTTTTTTCATTTTGGCTCCTTCTGTGAGCTGTACTTTGCAGACCAGACTATTTGTTTCTGTTGAACTTATTTTAATAAAGTGACCGTATGTATCTCTCCGGTGCAGAGGCCGGGGGATGACCTCCTTTTCAAAATTAAAAAAAAAATGATTTGGTACGGCCAACCAGAGCGCATCCAAACGCACCCTTGGTAGTGATGGTGCCAGAGACATTTCGCGCAGAATAAGATTGATGCCGGACTTATATTGAAGATAGGATATCATTATAAGTTTTATTCCAAAAGGTATCTCTTGTTCCTTATTATTACTCTTTCTTTGTAATTCTGTGTATCCTTGTTTGTTAGGTGTTTGGTTGACATTCTTAGTTGTTTCAGAGCATGTAGAGAGCATGCAGATTCTGAGGTATGAAACAAACCAGGGTGACCTTAATAAGGTTGAAATTTAATTAAGTAGTGGTGGCAATAGGCTTTTGACCGTTTTGATGTACTGGACTTGGACTTTTGTAAATGTTTGCTCTGTAAGAAAAGTAAAATATCATGGTTCTACATTGCATCAGTTTTCTTTTGTTCTCTACTTGCGGAAAAGTGTGTTTCCATTACTGAAACTTCTATTTTTTTTCTTTCGATAAAGAACATTTCATGTCATTGATATATCGAGGTGATACAACCGCGTTGAAAGAATGCCCGGCCTGTGTGCCAGAGTGCTCAAGTCCAAGTATACCCCTAACCGTGATATCCTTGACACCGTGTTTGCATCGGATGCTTCCCCGGCTTGGAGGGGTATTGAATTCAGACTTGAGCTATTGAAGGAGGGTCTCATTTGGAGAGTAGGTGATGGGAGGAAAATCCGCATTGAGAGGGATAATTAGATACCGAGGCAAACAAGGCTTAAGGCAGCAAAGGTCACCAGGCGCTCTAGATTACGCTGGGTGAACCGGCTCATTCACATTGATAGGAATGAATGGAACGTTGAGTTGATTAACCAAATGTTTCCAGCCTTTGACGCGAATGAAATTTGCATAATAAAACTCCCTACTAGAAAAGCAGAGGACTGCATTGCATGTCATGCGGAGGGATTAGGAATTTTCTCGGTGAAAAGTGCTTACCGGCAGCTGGCAACACAAATCAAACAAAGAGATAACCCCCCGGCGTCCAGCTCCTCGTGCGCAGCTGATGAAAGGAGTATTTGGAACCTAATCTGAAAGTCAAATGTCCCTCAAAAGGTTAAGGTCGCAGGGTGGAGGATCGCCACGGAGTCACTTGCGACAAAACAAAACAAAATGCATAGAACCCTGGAGAAGATGGCCAGATGCCCCATTCGTGGGGTAGAGGATGAGAATGAGTATCATTCGGTAATTGCTTGTACCAAAGCAAGAACACTTAGGTCTGAAATTCGCAAAGTCTGGCACCTCCCGTTAGAGAACAGTTTCCGCTACACAGGAAATGATTGGCTCCTTGTTTTGTTAGACGCATGCGATGAGATTACGAGGGCCCGGATCCTCTTGCTGATCTGGCAAGCTTTGCACCTTCGGAATAATTGTGTACATCAGGGAGGAAAAGCATCAATTTCGGTCTCGGTGGATCTCCTAGTTAAGTATGAATAAGAATTGAGGCACATGCACTGCACAGGAGTGAAGGAGTGCAGGCATGGCAAAGATACCCTATACCGGGGGATGAGCAAATCACAAGACCAAATCACTGGGAGCCCCCTGGAAGTGGCCGGTGGAAATTGAATACTGATGCTTCATTCAAAAAAGAGGAGGGTACATGCACAACTGGCTGGGGGTGAGAGATTTGACAGGGACCGTGGCCTTATCGGGGTGCATGCAAGTTGGCCCCTGCATCCTGTTGAAGCTGAAGCCCTGGAAGTTGTGGCCGGCTTGTCGGCGTTGAAAACAAAGTTCAGAGGCAGAGTGCTTATTGAAACCGACTGCGCCACACTAGCGAAGCGACCGGAGGCCGGTGCCTTGAACATTTTGTCGCTTCAGCAAATTGCCACAGATATATAGGAGAACAGAGCTGTTTTCCTTGACTCTAAGGTGATAATAATGGCTAGAACCTGCAATGGGGTTGCTCATGCTTTGGCTGCCCATGCATGGGACAATGGAGACATGCTACTGACAGACAAAGTCCCCTCTCAGCAAGTGGAACTAGTGAGGTGTGATCAAGCCAGGTGTAATAGTATGTAGAAAGTCTTGGGCTTTCCCTTAAAAAACTTGGCAAGTCTGTAAGGGCATATTTATCCCTACGGTGTTTTGGTGATTGATGACAATGCATTTGCGGACTAATCGGGTGCTTTGAGTTTTCAGATATTCATTCTTCGGCACGGAACGATTATTTCCCCTCGGCGCTCTACTCAAGACGGTGTAGTTTCTTTCTTAACTTTGTTGGTGGACTAAGTTGCGTAGTAGTCACCGTACTATCAAGAGGGGATCTGCATCGGTATGGTATGGGTGGAATCAACACGTACACGTCCTCATCACATCCTCCGTTTCTTTCCGCCCCTATGGAGCTTTCTTTTCTCCACTCTTCAACTGTTCTTGGACCCAGCGGTAGTACCGCGGGCCACAGCGGTAGTACCGCTGAGGCTCACTAAGCGGCAGTACCGCTCCTCGGAGCGGTAGTACCGCTTGATGGCCTCAGCAGCAGTACCTCTGTGGATCCGTGCTCCTACCGCCTCGACACTGTGGTTGGAGCGGTAGTACGGCTGAAGTCCACTAAGCGGTAGTACCGCTCCTCGGAGCGGTAGTACCGCTTGCTGGGGTCAACGCAGTACCGCTGTGGCTTCGTGCTCCTTCCGCTTCGATTCGAGTGCGCATTTTCTCGTGTCGGGTTTTGCGGTACTAGCTGCGGTAGTAGTGGCGGTAGTGCTGCTTGTGAGCGGTAGTACCGCCCTGTCTCCGCGGTAGTACCGCTCTGGGTCCCAGCCCCAGCCCTTCTCTTCTGGCGCGGCAGTACCACTAAGGGGGAGCGGTAGTACCGCTTAAGGGCGGTAGTACCGCTCTGCCTCCTCGGTAGTACCGCTCTCTGCAGGGCTGAGTGGGGGGTAATGGTTGACTAGTTTCCCCCACTATAAAAGGGGGTCTTCTTCCCCCCCTTTGACCTACCTCTTCCCCCAACCTCCATTATTGCCCAAGCACCATTTATTGCTCAAGCTCCATTGAATACCCCAAGCTTCCTCTTGCCCGATCTATCTCCCTAGCCAATCAAACTTGTTGATTTGCTCAGGAGTGGTTGAGAAGGGACCGATCTACACTTCCATCAAGGGATTTTTGATTCCCCCACTCATCCTTAGCGGATCTTGTTACTCTTGGGTGCTTGAGCACCCTAGACGGTTGAGGTCACCTCGGAGCCATATTCCATTGTGGTGAAGCTTCGTGGTCTTGTTGGGAGCCTCCGATTAAGTTGCGGAGTTTGCCCCAACCTTGTTTGTAAAGGTTCAGTCGCCGCCTTCAAGGGCACCAATAGTGGAATCACGGCATCTCGCATTGTGTGAGGGCGTGAGGAGAATATGGTGGCCCTAGTGGCTTCTTGGGGAGCATTGTGCCTCCACACCGCTCCAACGGAGACATACTTCCCCTCATAAGGAAGGAACTTCGGTAACACATCCTCGTCTTCACCGGATCCACTCTTGGTTATTTCTTACCTTTACTTGTGCTAGCTCTTTAGTATTTGTTCCCTTGCTTGCTTGTGTGCTTGCTGTTGTTGCATCATATAGGTTGTTCACCTAGTTGCACATCTAGATAACTTACTTTGATGCGAAGTTTAATTTGGTAAAGAAAAGCTGAAAATTGGTAGTTGCCTATTCACCCCCCCCTCTAGTCAACCATATCAATCCTTTCAATTGGTATCAGAGCCTCGTCTCTTTATTAAGGACTTTACCGTCCAAAGAGTATGGTTGATACCGTAGACGGTGTGGAGGAACACTCCGGTGTGAATCCGATCTCGTCTACGGGCGATGGGGGAACTTCGGTCTCTCGTGAGGAGTTCAATGTAGCCTTGGAGACATTGAAAACCTCCATGACGACCGAAGTTGAAAGCATGTTTACTAAATTTCTTGAGGGGCTTAAACTATCCACCGCACCGTTGAAAGTGGGGGATCCCGCCAACAAGGTGTCGGATGCTATCCCCGACAAGGGGGAAGCTAGTAGTGAAAAGGCCCCTTCTTCTAGTGGCAAGAATGGCACCGGCATCTTTGCCCATGTGGAACCACCACTTGTTTATGGTGGACCGGTTCCTTCTACTCATTTGAATCATGCCGGTCCTCCTCCTAAGATTGTGAAAAATGAGGATTTTGATTCTTGGGTTTTCCGCTTTAAACGTCATTTGAATCATGTGAACACTAACCTTTGGGGAATCATTGAAGAAGGTTTCTACCCACATGTTCCAAGCAACTTCACTCCTCGAGAAGCCGCGGACAATCAATTCAATGAGAATGCTCTCTTCATCATTCAAGATGCAATTCCACCCGAAGACCTACCTCATCTTCGTCCCTTCGCCTTGGCCAAGGATGCATGGCATTGTGTCGTGTCTCTCTACCGAGGGAGCGCAAGCATTCAACGCTCCAACTATGAAGTGGTACAAGATGAGGCCGATGAGTTTGCAATGAAGGAAGATGAAGAACCTCGTGAGCTCTATCGGAGAGTCACCAAACTCGCGGTCTCACTACAAGATCACGGGAGCAAGGACACGGATGACAACTGGATCAAGCGCAAATTCCTCAAGGCAATGATGCCCTACCACAAGGCCATGTCCTCCGTCATTCACCAAAGACCGGACTTCCACACCTTGACCTCAAGTGAAGTGTTGGATGAGTTTGTGGCCATGAACATTTTGGACAAAACCGCCGACAATGCGGTGCTCCGTTCTAAACGGGCAAAGAAGCCTAACCTCGCATTGAAGGCCAAGCTCACCGTGGAAGAAGAAGAAGAAGAGGAAGAAGAGGAGAGCAACCCCGAAGAGACAAAGTATGCATATCATGAACATATGGCACTTGCTTCAAGGCAATTTTGGAGCAAGAAAAACTTGAGGCCCAACTTTAGCAAAAACAACTCAAGTGGTGCAAGGGGCAAGCAACGTGTAAGGACTTGCTACAACTGCGGCAACGTGAGTCATTTCATTGCGGAATGCCCGTATGAGAAGAGGGAAGACAATGGTGGCAAACTCATCCGAAAGGACAAGGCCAAGTCGTTCCCCAACAAGAACAACTTCACCAAGAAGACTCCTCCCAAGGCCTTGGTTGTGCAAGAAGAGTACAATGAGGATGACGACGATGATGAAGATGATGAGTCGGTTGCCATGGCCTCCGTCGCCATTGCCACAACGTCACGAGTGTCTCTCTTCGACTCACCCAACGAGAGCATCAACGCCAAGTGCCTCATGGCTAAAGCCACAAATAAGGTAACCTCCAACATCAAAACTACCATCATTAATCATCCTCCCCCATCGGATGGCATTAATGAAGTTGAGGGAGCTAGTGTGGAGGCTAACGAGTTTGAGGCCTTTATGGGCAAACTCAAGGGAAAAATCCAAGAAGCACTTTGTTGCTCTTTTGGAACAACTTGGTGAGGCCAATGACATGATCGAGGCTCACGAAGACACCATCTCAAGGATGGAAGGGCATAGTCGTGACTATGCCGATGAGATTTCGGATCTTTCCAATGCTCTTGAGGAAGAGCGTGGTCTTCGTTTGGCTCTTGAGGAGTCATACAACGTTGAACATGCTAAGTTAGAGAAAGATTATGATCATGCCCTCGTTGTTTCTCGTGTGCTAAATTCCGAGAAAGCCAAACTCGGAGTTGATCTTGCTAGACTCAAAGAGGAGTTTGATATACTTGACAAGGCCCACAAGGCCTTGAAGGGTATTCACGCTAGTCTCAAGGAGTCTCATGATCAACTCCAAGTGAAGCTAACTAAGGAGAAAGCAACTTTTCCTCATATGGTTTTAATTGATAATGCAAATGCTACTAACCCGTGTTGTGAGCATATACATCTTGTTGAGGAAAATGCTAAGTTGAAGGAGCAACTTAAGAGAGGCCTTGAGACTTGCATACAAGGCAAGAAGAACCTCAATGATCTCTTGATCAACCAAAAGGGAGGTGTGACGAAGGAAGGGGTTGGGTACGTCCCCGACTCCAAAAACAAGAAGAAGAATGACAAGACCAAGCGACCTCCTCCCCTCATGCAAACCTTTGTGAGGGCGGGAGAGAGTGTCCCCGAGGAGAAGAAGAAGAACAAAGTCAAGAAGGGCAATGTCACCTCACCCAACAAAGCCGGCGATTTTAATCCTTCTTATGTGTTGTGCCGTGCTAGTGATGGGCATGTTTATGGCAAATTTGTTGGTTCTCTTCATGAGTACATTGAATGGTCTATTTGAGTTCCTAAGACCCTAGTTACTAACATCAAAGGACCCATTACAAAATGGGTACCTAAAACCAAGCATTGATCTATTGTAGGTGTTTGCTTCCGGTGGTGGATCATGGTTGCTCGATAGCGGAGCTACAAATCATATGACCGGAAGCAAGGACTTGGTGGTGGACGTGCACAAGGTTCCATCTATGGCCACCAATGTCGAGTGGGGTGACGCCTCATCTTCTAAGGTATTGGGACTTGGCAAGGTGGTCATCTCTCATGATCTCACGATCGAGAAGGTCATGCTTGTTGAGTCCCTTGCCTAAAATTTACTTTCCGTTCGTCAACTTGCAACCATGGGCTTTGCCACTTTCTTTGATATCGATACCGTGGCCCTCTTGTGGAGCAAGACTCTTAAAGTAGCCTTTGTTGGGCATGTCGAGAATGGTCTATATGTGATTAACTTTTCGGAGCGACCCACTAAGACCGCGACATGCCTAATGGCTAAAGTTGATGTGGGATGGCTTTGGCATCGCCGGTTAGCCCATGTCAATATGAGATCTTTGCAAAGTCTCCTAAAGGGGGACCATGTCCGTGGACTAACGAATGTTAGTTTTGCTAAAGATCGTGCTTGCAGTGCCTGTATCGAAGGAAAGCTACATGAGAAGGCTCACCCTCCCACGACTATCATTTATTCAAAGAGGCCTTTGGAGCTCCTTCACATGGATCTCTTTGGGCCTCCGTCCTTTGATAGTCTTGGAGGTAGAAAGTATTGCTTGGTAATTGTGGATGACTACTCAAGGTACATGTGGGTGTATTTCTTCAAGAGGAAGAGCGAGACACAACAAACCGTCATTGACTTTGCCAATGAAGCACAACGTCAACACAATGCAAAGATCTTGACAATAAGAAGTGACAACGGCACCGAGTTCAAGAACTACACCTTGGATGAATTTCTTAGTGATGAGGGAATCAAGCATCAATATTCCGCACCATACACCCCTCAACAAAACGGTGTTGCGGAGAGGAAGAACCGGACGTTGATGGATACGGCAAGGACCATGATGGCGGAGTTCAAGTCTCCGTACAACTTTTGGGCCGAAGCCATCAACACCGCGTGTCATGCATCAAATCGGCTCTACCTCCGCAAGGGTTTGAACAAGACTCCTTATGAGATACTCACCGGTAACAAGCCCAACCTCAAGTACTTCCGGGTATTCGGGTGTAAGTGCTTCATTCTCAAGAAAGGTGTTCGGTTGTCTAAATTTGAGGCTAGAGCTTATGAGGGCATATTTGTTGGTTATGCTACAAACTCTCATGCTTACCGTGTCCTCAATAAATCCACGTGACTTATTGAGGAGACGTGTAACATGGAGTTTGATGAGAATAACGGCTCCCAAGTGGAGCAAAGTGGCACTTGTGATGTAGGTGATGAAATTCCTTCTCAAGCCATAAGAAGAATGGGTGTTGGTTTCATCCTACCCATTGAGGAACCCCTTGTGGCCGAAGGAGAAGGACAATGCTCCACTCAAGTGGAGCCATCACCAACCCAAGGCCCACACGCTTCCGAAGAACAAAGTGAAGGCCCTCAACCTCATGAACAAGACCTAGGGCAAGATCATACTCAAGACAGTGTTGACACACCAAGTGATGCCCAAGGTCAAGTTCTCTCCTCCGAGCAAGTTCAAGACCAAGAACAAGTTCATGACGACGCTCAAGATGATCAAGTAATCTCTCCTCAACTCTCCACCGAGGAGGAATTAGAGCGTCGTGCCGCCAAAGTTGCTTCCAAGCTCTCTACCAAGGATCATCTCATGACGAATGTGCTTGGAAGCTTAAGAAAGGGGGTAAGCACTCGTAGACAATTAGCAAATTATTGTGAGCATCACGCGTTTGTCTCTTGTGTGGAAGCTCACAAGGTCTATGAGGCGCTAGAAGATCCGGATTGGCTTAATGCCATGCATGAAGAACTCAACAACTTCGAGCGCAACAAAGTGTGGAGATTGGTGCCAAGGCCAACAGGGACCCACAATGTCATTGGAACCAAGTGGATATTCAAGAACAAGCAAGATGCCCATGGGATTATCATTCGCAACAAGGCTCGTTTGGTAGCACAAGGCTACTCCCAAGTCGAGGGTATCGACTACGGTGAAACCTTTGCTCCTGTTGCTCATCTTGAATCCATTCGCATGTTGATTGCATATGCTTCTCATCATAACTTTAAGTTACATCAAATGGATGTGAAGAGTGCTTTTCTTAATGGTCCCATTAATGAATTGGTGTACGTCAAGCAACCCCCCGGGTTCGAGGATCCCTACTTTCCCGATCATGTGTATCAACTCGATAAGGCACTCTATGGCCTTAAACAAGCCCCACGTGCATGGTATGACCACCTTACCGAGTTGTTACAAGACCGTGGGTTTGAAGTTGGGATAATCGACCCCACTCTTTTTACTAAGAAGGTCAAAGGGGAGTTGTTTGTGTGCCAATTATATGTTGATGATATTATCTTTGGTTCTCCTAACAAAGCTTTCAATGAGGAATTTGCCGCTCTCATGACCTCAAAGTTCGAGATGTCCTCCATGGGGGAGTTGAAGTTCTTTCTAGGGTTCGAAGTGAAGCAAAGAAGAGAAGGAACCTTCATCAATCAATCCAAATACACTCAAGACATGCTCAAGAGATTCAAGCTAAGTGACGCCAAGCTGGCTTCCACCCCAATGCCCACCAAGTGCCAACTTGACCTAGATCCCAATGGTAAAGTGGTGGATCAAAAGGTATATCGTTCCATGATTGGATCCTTGCTTTACCTTTGTGCATCTAGACCGGACATCATGTTGAGTGTGGGAATTTGTGCACGGTTTCAAGCCACACCTAAGGAAAGTCACTATGTGGCGGTCAAACGAATCTTTCGATATTTGGCTCATACCCCAAACTTTGGCTTATGGTACCCAAGAGGTTCAAACTTCAAGCTTGTAGGGTACTCGGATTCCGATTGGGCGGGAGACAAAGTGGATAGGAAGTCCACTTCCGGAGGATGCCAATTCCTTGGTTGCTCTTTGGTAAGTTGGTCTTCCAAAAAGCAAAGTTGTGTGTCTCTCTCGTCCACCGAAGCGGAGTATGTTGCGGCTGGTAGTTGTTATGCACAACTCTTATGGATGAGGCAAACTTTAAAGGATTACGGTGTCACTTGTGACAAAGTGCCTCTTTGGTGTGACAATGAAAGTGCCATCAAGATTTCTCTCAACCCGGTGCAACACTTCAAGACGAAGCATATTGAGATTCGGTATCACTTCATCCGGGATCACATTAGGCGAGGAGAGATCGAGCTCAACTATGTCAACACTCATGACAACCTTGCAGATATTTTCACGAAGCCCTTGGATGAAGCAAGATTTCGTGAGTTAAGGCATGAGCTAAATATCATTGATTCGAGCAATGTTGCTTGAACCCGTGCACACCCTACCACGCACAATTTGTTGTCTAGTTTAGGTGTAGGCATGGACATAGGGGGAGTGTTGTTCTCTCAATGAACTCTCCCTCCCCCCATTATGCATAAATTGATCAAGTCTTTCACTTTAGCCATTGTTGATGGCACGTGTGCTTAAAAGACGAGTTTTGGTCATGGGCCCAAGGTTAAAATCTTCGCGGTGCCATACCTATTGACTCAAACATAGGTGGCTTTGGCCACCGCCCTCTCTTGAAGAGGGGTCTTGGCCTCTTGCTGGTGTGTTCTTTTGCTTTTCGTTGCAGTTTTTTCTGTCTTTTTGAGCTAAGCCATGTTGTCTAGTTGCCGCGGTGTGCTGGGCGGTACTGCCACTGCTGGCGAGCGGTACTGCCGCTGGTGATGGACGGTACTACCGGTGTACGCGGTACTACCGCCACCCAGCGGTACTACCGCTTATGAGCGGTACTACCGCTCCCCGGCGTGATACTACCGCTGCGGGGCGGGGCCAAGGGGTTTTTATCGGGGCAGGGGGAGGTTTCTTCTCCCCCATACCCATTCGCTCGCCCCCTCGTGCCTCTCCCTCTCTCCTGCACAGTTCCGCCGCGGAAGGGCTCCGGTGGATCTCCTCCTCCGGGGCGTTCCTCTCCATTTCCTTCGGTGGAGTCGATCCCCACCTCGTCCTCTTGCCATGGATGCCGGTATTGCCCCCGTTCCTTTTCTCTTTTGGTCTTGCTTTTTGTCTTGTGCTTTTGGGGCAATGGTGGCGGCATCTCTAGATTTTTGGCTAAATCTAGGCTTGAGTTGGTTGGAGAAGGCAACTAGATCATCTAGATTGATGTTTGGTAGGATTATTTTTGAATTTGGTAGGCCGGTAGTGCCGGATATGTCCATGGTAGTAGGAAACCACTATTTCACCGCCTTGAGCTTTGAAACTGCTGTGTATTCGCCTCAAGCCGTACTACCGCTCCCCCTGGAGCGGTACTACCACTTGACCTAGAGCGGTACTACCGCTTCCTTTGGGGCGGTACTACCGCTTGGGGCGGTACTACCGCGGACAGGTCACGGTACTGCCGCTGCATGCCACTTTCCATCATTCTCCTGCCTTATCTTGATCTTTTGCTGTGTTTGTTGGCTTATGCTCGTTTCTTCTGGTTGTTTTGCGTCCTTTTGTGTTTGGCTCCAGGTGATGACATTTCCGAGCAGCAAGGTCGCCGTATCAACCCCGGGCGTGCCACCTCCAAGCGTTACCGGACCTCAGAGCCTGCC
Organism: Triticum monococcum; assembly: GCA_034509565.1. Classification (NCBI taxonomy): domain Eukaryota; kingdom Viridiplantae; phylum Streptophyta; class Magnoliopsida; order Poales; family Poaceae; genus Triticum; species Triticum monococcum. The sequence continues at coordinate 495,172,794 of CM067845.1, read as the reverse complement.
GGTGGTTCCTCGAGCACCCAACCGCCTCCAGCGAGTGCTTCAGCAAGTGTTCCTCCACCTCCTCAGCAATCAAAGCGAGCCGCCAACAAGCCAAAAGGGAAGACTGTGACTGAGATGACCAACAAGGAGTTTTGGGAGAAGTGTCGTCGCAACCCCTATACGATGGACCAAGAACCCACTTTGGTCAACCGCCCGTTCTGGAACCGTTTTCAGTTTGCCATCTACTTTGATGTGATCAAGGCCAAGAAGAATCTGTTTGTTGATGTTCGCTCCATTGACATTGATGCTATGGAGAAGGACCCAGAATACTTTGGAGAAGCCCTTCAGATGTGCACTCAGCTGAACATTCTCCGGATCATGCAGTTCAATAAGGATTTCGATGCGGATTTGTTGGCTCAGTTCTATGCCACCATTCATCTTGGAACTGATGGCGACCGGACTCTGACATGGATGACCAATGGCAAGCGGCTGTCTGTCAAGTGGCGGGCGTTCATGGAGTTACTTGATGTGGTGGATAACGGGCTTGAGACTCCTGTCGGTTTCCGTCCTCACCGCCATGTTACTTCCACCCACAAGCAAGCCCTTTGGCCCTACTACACTGTGAAGGTTCACCCTATCACTGAGAAGAAGACCTACGAGCTGTGTCCGTATCTGGACATTCTTCATCGCATTTTCCGTGAGACTCTCTTCCCTCGCATTGGGAATCTGGATCAGGTTCACTCCTACCTCGTGGACATGCTCCTTTTCTGTCAGCATGAGAAGGAGGCAAACACTGGAGAGAGCCTGGATATCTCTCATGTCATGTGGTCTGAACTTGTATCTGCCGTGTCTGAGCGCAAGTGTCCTATCTATGGTCCCTTCATCATGAGGCTCATTGAGAGGGCCTGGGCACAGACTTACCCCAGAGTGCTGCTAGAGACTGGAGATTTGGTTTCCCATGAGATCAAGCGTCTGAGGAAGAAGGACAACTGGACAGCACCTCACACAGGGGGTCCATCTGCTACTGCTGCCACAGGGGGCCCGTCTGCTGCTGCTGCTGCCATGGAAACTGAGGGTGAGGATGCTCCTGCTGGCCACGATGAGGACCTTGGCCACTCCAGTGCAGAACCATCATGGGCCCAGAAACTCAAGCGCAAGATGAAGAAGCTCTTCTGCATGGAGTCCCATGGTCAGTATATGACTCATGTGGCGGAGAAGAATGCCAGGACGCGCCACAAGGAGATCATGCGCCAGCTGGGCGCCACAGTTGTCAGTGGGTCTGAGGGACAGATCACTGAAGAGGAGGACTGGATTCATCAGAACTGCCACTGGACCGACTCCGATGCCGAGCAGTTCTCTACCCACGATGACGATGCAGAGATGTGATGATCACCTGGAGTCGTAGTGTCTCTCTCGGCCCCTTTTTGGTGTCTCGCTGCCAAAGGGGGAGAGAGTGTAGGGATTTGCTTGTTTTGCTTCTTGTGTCGTGCTTCGTTTGAGTCTTGTGGTTTCTTGTGCGTTTCTCTTGGTTTCGTTTGTTGTGAGACCTTAGTTCCCGTCATATGGTGTAAGACATATGCTACCTTAGTTATCTTATCTATGTTTAGGCACCTCGGTATCTTATAGCTTGCATGCTCATCCTTTCATATATGTTGTTCTCATATATCTTGCTTAGGTTGTTGGTCTCTAAAATATAGGGGGAGCCGTGATCCTAGTATGTGTGCTGTGCAGTCCAAAGCACTCATCTAGTTTGCACACATCTAGGGGGAGCCTGTCTATATTTTAGAGGCGTGAGTTCACTTGCATTCTATGTCATTACTCTTTTCTGTGCAAATCCCGTATTGTCATCAATCCACCAAAAAGGGGGAGATTATAAGGGCATATTTATCCCTACGGTGTTTTGGTGATTGATGACAATGCATTTGCGGACTAATCGGGTGCTTTGAGTTTTCAGATATTCATTCTTCGGCACGGAACGATTATTTCCCCTCGGCGCTCTACTCAAGACGGTGTAGTTTCTTTCGTAACTTTGTTGGTGGACTAAGTTGCATAGTAGTCACCGTACTATCAAGAGGGGATCTGCTTCGGTATGGTATGGGTGGAATCAACACGTACACGTCCTCATCACATCCTTCGTTTCTTTCCGCCCCTATGGAGCTTTCTTTTCTCCACTCTTCAACTGTTCTTGGACCCAGCGGTAGTACCGCGGGCCACAGCGGTAGTACCGCTGAGGCTCACTAAGCGGCAGTACCGCTCCTCGGAGCGGTAGTACCGCTTGATGGCCTCAGCAGCAGTACCTCTGCGGATCTGTGCTCCTACCGCCTCGACACTGTGGTTGGAGCGGTAGTACGGCTGAAGTCCACTAAGCGGTAGTACCGCTCCTCGGAGCGGTAGTACCGCTTGCTGGGGTCAGCCGCAGTACCGCTGTGGCTTCGTGCTCCTTCCGCTTCGATTCGAGTGCGCATTTTCTCATGTCGGGTTTTGCGGTACTAGCTGCGGTAGTAGTGGCGGTAGTGCTGCTTGTGAGCGGTAGTACCGCCCTGTCTCCGCGGTAGTACCGCTCTGGGTCCCAGCCCCAGCCCTTCTCTTCTAGCACGGCAGTACCGCTGAGGGGGAGCGGTAGTACCGCTTAAGGGCGGTAGTACCGCTCTGCCTCCTCGGCAGTACCGCTCTCTGCGAGGCTGAGTGGGGGGTAACGGTTGACTAGTTTCCCCCACTATAAAAGGGGGTCTTCTTCCCCCCCTTTGACCTACCTCTTCCCCCAACCTCCATTATTGCCCAAGCACCATTTATTGCTCAAGCTCCATTGAATACCCCAAGCTTCCTCTTGCCCGATCTATCTCCCTAGCCAATCGAACTTGTTGATTTGCTCGGGAGTGGTTGAGAAGGGACCGATCTACACTTCCACCAAGGGATTTTTTATTCCCCCACTCATCCTTATCGGATCTTGTTACTATTGGGTGCTTGAGCACCCTAGACGGTTGTAACGCCCCAAGACTGGAGCTTCAGATGCCTTCCAGGGTTTCTGTGTTTCGTTGTGTGATTTGTTTGGTTCTTTGCATTCATCTTTGCATCATGTGCATTGCATCATGTCATTTCTTTTCTTAACTCAACTAAATAAATGACATGGATCTTTGATCCATTTAAACCGAGGGAATTCACATGGTGATTCTCTTTATAACATATCCTCCCAATATTTAGGGAGCTATATAAAACCACTCCATTGTTTTGGAATTCACCTTAACACACTTGCATATTAAATTCCTTGGCCTTTTTATTATTCAAGTGTTGACCCTCTAACCTTGCCTTATATTTCTTTCATCATTTTCCGGAGCTCCACCAAAAATCCGAACATTTTTGGACCTCCCTATCACCTACTTCCTATGCAAAACCATTTGAATTATATCCAAATGTTTTCGTTTCAAACTTCACCCACGTGATCATTTCCATTTTTCGTGGATCCGGCTCATTTTTGTGACTCTGAGAAAATTTACGTCATGTTCAAACTCCACTGCTATCCCTCTAGGCTTTTCTTCCAAGTTTGGGTTTCTTTGAAATAGTTAAAGAGAGAGAGGGAGAGCCAAACCAGCGCATCTGGGGTCTCCAACCAGCAGCAGCATTAGGCCGGCCTCTAAGGCCCATTTGCCCCAAGCCCACCTAACGCTTCTAGCCCTAGCGCTGACTGAAACCATCTCCCCCTCGATCCCTCTCTCCCTCCTAGCACTGCCAGAGAGAGGATCGAACCCATCTCCCGACCTCCTCCTTCCCTCGATCCCCTTCTCTCGAACCCGCTCGCAGGCCCTCTCCCGATCCCATCTCACTCCCGCGCCGCCAACCTCCACCAGGAGCCCGCGAGCCCGAGCGCCTCCTGCCGCGAGCTCCACCAGGATCACGCCGCTGCCCCGCCTCCAAGTCTACCCCGCGCCGACGACCCTACAAGCTGCTGCCGCACGCCTTCGTCCCCGCGCCGCGAGCAGCTCCCCTCCTTCGTCCATGGCGGCCGCCGCACTTGTCAAGTCCCTCTCCATCCGTGCCTGCCCCGCCACCATATCGACCTCGCCATGGCCTCCGCGCCGCCGTCCTCCATGGCCGCTGCCGGCTGAGCTCGAAGCTCCGCTGCTGCACCTCGTCGCCGGAGTGTCTCCCCTCTGCCTCCCCTGCAGCTGCTCTCCGGCAGCTCGGCCGACCTCCTCTGCTCCGCCCTGCGCGTCCTCGCCGTCCAACCACGTCGCCGGACTGCTACCTTGCCTCCCCGACCTGAACTAGCTCAGCCCCGGCCATCTTCGGCGCCTCACCGGCCGGATCTGACTCCGGTGGCCCGTCCCCGTCGGGATGACTTCCACCACAGGCCAACCACCAAGCCGGCTATGCCACTGTTGTCTCCTGGCATGGCCATGACCAAGACCCGAGACCTGAGACCCGTGGCCTCCGCTGTTAATTTCCGTGGACGCCAAGTACCTCCTCCGGTGATCCGAACATCTACGAGCCGTGTACCACCACAGCCGGTGTGTTTTTCGTCAAGTCCGACTACAACACAAATGGCTACACAATGACTCCGAAGAACATGGAAACGCCAAGTTCCTCTCCGAACGTGAACGACTACCATCGCCGAGACCGCAAGTACCACGACAACTCCGAAGGGATTCGGACCCGTCAAGTACCTCCCCGAAAAACGAGCATGTACCACTACGTTCGGAGACATCGGATCCGCCAAGTCCAACAACGAATGGGTACAACTATCGGCAACCCCGAACGTCTACGTAACGTGAACCTCTACCGTCGACCCTAGAGCGTGCGAGAACGACTGCTTCCACTACCGCCGTCGTGAGAACCGTCTCCTTTGCACGCTACAAAGGTATAACCACCGAGATCGACGTCCGAGAACGAATGCTTGTGTTGTATGAGACGCACTCTTTGTCTGCACCGTGCCCGTTTTGACACTCGTTTCCATGCCCCTAACCCGTGGGAACCTGGTTACCGGGAGCACCCCCCCGTTCTTCACATGACACGCTCCCGTCACTTTCTTTTGCACCGACGTCTCATTGAGTTGTCGGATCACCCGAAATGTTGTCGTGGCACCATTTCTGTGGTAGTTGGCGTGGCACCCTTTTTGTTCCGCCATGACGACCAAATGCTTCATAATGCTCATGTCAACTTTTAATAATAATTGCATAAAACTTGTTCATGTCACCCGCATCATGATAACAACAATTAAAATGTTTAAATTGGTGTTGCACCAACTTGCTAAATGCATATGGGGATTTACCGGATTTATTGTTTGTTATATCCGGCCTCATTTAAACTTGCCTAGATAGGTAGTTCCACTTTGCTTCACCTCTTGCCATGCTTAATAACATTTAATCTTGTTGGGTACATAAACGAGAGAGAACTAAATAAGTCATGTGGTTTTCGTCAATATGCAACTCGTTGCATATTGAGCTCCACTTAATTTGTAGTGTTGTTTGTTGCATTTTGCCATGCCATGCCTCATTAAACCGGACATGCATCATACTTGTTTGTGCATCATGCCGTGTTTATGTGGTGGTTGTTTACCATGATTGTTTGCTTCTTTCCGGTGTTGCTTCTTCAGGTTGGTTCCGATAACGTCGCGTTTGTGAGGACCCGTTCGACTACGTCCGTGTGTCTTCTTCGTGGTCTCATTCTTCTTCCTTGCGGGATTTCAGGCAAAATGATCATACCCTCGAAATCACTACTATCTTTGCTATGCTAGTTTGCTCGCTCTTGCTATGCCATTGCTATGATGCCTACCTTTTGCTTGTCAGCCTCCCAATTGCCATGTTGAACCTCTAACCCACCTTGTCCTAGCAAACCGTTGTTTGGCTATGTTACCACTTTGCTCAGCCCCTCTTATAGCGTTGCTAGTTGCAGGTGAAGATTGGAGGCCGTTCCTTGTTGGAACATTTGTTTACTGGTTGGGATATCACTATATATCTTATTTAATTAATGCATCTATATACTTGGTAAAGGGTGGAAGGCTCGGCCTTATGCCTGGTGTTTTGTTCCACTCTTGCCGCCCTAGTTTCCGTCATATCGGTGTTATGTTCCCGAATTTTGCGTCCCTTACGCAGTTGGGCTATTATGGGAACCCCTTGACAGTTCGCCTTAAGTAAAGCTCTTCCAGCAATGCCCAACATTGGTTTTACCATTCGCCACCTAGCCTTTTCTTTCCCTTGGGTTCTGCAGACTCAAGGGTCATCATTATTTTACCCCCCCGGGCCAGTGCTCCTCTGAGTGTTGGTCCACCTGTCAGCTACCGGTGGCCACCAGGGGCAACTCTGGCCTGGCCTACCCGTACCTAAGACAATCTGAGTGTGCCCTGAGAAAGAGATATGTGCAGCTCCTATCGGGATTTGTCGGCACATTCGGGCGGTGTTGCTGATTTAGTTTTACCCTGTCGAAATGTCTTGTTGTACCGGGATACCGAGTCTGATCGGAATGTCTCGGGTGGAGGTCTATTCCTTCGTTGACCGTGAGAGCTTGTGATGGGCTAAGTTGGGACACCCCTGCAGGGATTTGAACTTTCGAAAGCCGTGCCCGCGGTTATGGGCAGATGGGAATTTGTTAACGTCCGGTTGTAGAAAACCTAAATTTGACCTTAACTAAAATGAATCAACCGCGTGTGTAACCGTGATGGTTTCTTTTCGGCGGAGTCCGGGAAGTGAACACGGTTGTTGGAGTTATGCTTGACATAGGTAGTCCAGGATCACTTCTTGATCATATTTTTATCGACCATGCTTTGCCTTCTCTTCTCGCTCTCATTTGTGTATGTTAGCCACCATATATGCTAGTCGCTTGCTGCAGCTCTACCTCATACCTTTTACCTTACCCATAAGCTTAAATAGTCTTGATCGCGAGGGTGCGAGATTGCTGAGTCCCTGTGGCTCACAAATACTTCCAAAACCAGCTTGCAGGTGCCGATGAGACCGTGCAGGTGACGCAACCAAGCTCAGGAGGAGCTCGATGAAGATTGTGTTCTTTATGTGGTTTCGTTCTAGTTGATCAGTAGTGGAGCCCAGTTGGGGTCGATCGGGGACCTTTGTCGCATTTGGGGTTCTTCTTTTATTTTGGTTCCGTAGTCGGACCATGAGTGTATTTGATTGATGTAATGTTTATTCATGTAATTGTGTGAAGTGGCGATTGTAAGCCAACTATGTATCTCTTTCCTTATTATATTACATGGGTTGTGTGAAGATTACCTCACTTGCGACAGATGCCTTCAATGCGATTATGCCTCTAAGTCGTGCCTCGACACGTGGGAGATATAGTCGCATCGAGGATGTTATAAGTTGATAATCAGAGCCTTCCCCAACCTTAGGAGCCCCCACTGATTGATCGTTTTTAGCAGCCGTTGTTGAGTCTAGAAAAATGTTTTGAGTCATCTAGGAATTATATATCGGAGAGTTTAGGAATTCTTTTTACTCCCCAGTCTCCTCATCGCTCTGGTAAAGCATCCTGACGTAGAGTTTTGACTCTTCTCTTCTCAGATTTCACTTAAAAATTTTAGGATCACGCGGGTATCTTGGAATCGTTTCGATGGTTTTATGACGAGAACATTGTCTTGGTGCCTCCTGTCAGGGGTTTTGTGGAAGTGTCCCGGGGAGTTGAGCTCTGAGGTGTTGTCGTCATAATTTTATCGTTGCAGTTCTGGAATACCTGAGTTTAGTACGCCGACATCGAAAATCTCTTTTATGCAGTTCGTTGGTGAGATAACCTCGACGCCACCCAGTACTGGGGCGGGAGTTCGGGAGTATCGCCATAACTTGTATAACGGTTGCTTTTCGAAGGTTGAGGTAGATGATTTCCGAAGGTTTCTTGGTTATGTGTTGAAGGATGGATACAGCTGGATGTAGGATTTGTTAGTTTGGGTGAGATATTATGCTTCCCCTGTATCCCCAACACCTGATTGCATAACCGGAAAATTTCGGGAGTTTCATAGGTGGGAATTCAAGTAGCTCGTAGGAATTCTTTTCAACGGACACATGATACGATATGGGTTCTATCATATGTTTGTTCCGGCTTATTCTGCAAGCCAACCCTTTGTTTTGTTATTGAGTTGTGGTATTCGAGTTGCTTTGAAGTCAAATGTTGATTCCATACCTTTCCTAAGTGGTGTTCTCATATTCCTATGTGAATACTAATCCTTCTCGATCATCGAGATTGCCATGTCAATCCTTTTTAACCGGTGTTCTTCTCTTCAAGTGGATCTGATCATTTCAACATCCGCAAGATCAATTCTAAGTTCCTCAACGGTGTTCATTTCATTCGCCCCAAGTTGCTTTTGTTTTTCCCGCCCACCCACCCTTTTTCTTCGACGACTCAAATTTCTTAATCTAGTATCATCTTATTGATGAGAAGCCTCTTCATTATTTTTCCTTCATGTTTTTACCCGGTGTTTCTCATGAAGATGCTCTACTCGTTCTTCTTTCTCCATTCTTTTCTTCTCCGATGGATTCAAATCAATCTTTTGGTGTTTGATCATATCCTTTCCTCCTTTCAATGCTTTCTCATGCAGGTGCAATTCTTAATCTTTCACTTCTCGCTATTCATTTGTTCCGGCGTGCTCAAGCTATCTCAAAAGGCTCGTCTTGTCATTCAAGATCCGTTCAACCTATTTCGAGGTTGTTTATCTCATTCAAGCCATTTAATTCAACCGGTGCTTTCTCTCTTGTTAATCGTTCAACGGTGTTTTCTTTCGAGTGGGCCCTAACCCACAGGTCTTTTCCCAGGATCTTACCTGACTCTTCTTATTTTCCGGAGCTATCCAAATTTCTTTTCGAAGTTTGACGTAAGAATGATTTATCATCAGTCAAATGTCTTTCTCCCAGATCTTTCAAATTCTTTTTATCGTTGGCTCAACCTCTTCGTTTTGATTCTTCCGGTGTGTCTAAATAATTCATGGTGGTGTTTCTTGTCGTCATTCTCGGAGATTTGAAGTCCGAAGAAGAGTTTCTCTTTAATCTTGCTCCATTCTCTTCAAGATTCGTGATTCTAGCTTGTCGCCTTCCTCTCATAATTGTTTTTGTTTGTCAGAATTCATTTCACCTATCCGGAGCATTTCAAGATTCTTTTCAATTTGCTTCTCCGGAGCCCATCATCTCAGAGTTTATTAATTCTTAGATTTCAGCTATCATTCTCAAATCTTACCGGTGCATCATTCAAGTTCTCTCTAATCATCTCGTGATCTCTTCGTTCTCTTGGGTCTAAATTCTCTCAAGCATCTTCATTCATTTGCTAATTCTTCCCGGTGTTCCTCTATCTTTTCTTTGTTCATTTTTAATTCTTACGGTGGTTCGTTCAAGAGTTTTCTTCCTTCGTGTATCATATATATGCATTCGTGCTTTTCAAATTCTACCGGTGGATCGTTGAAGACTTTCTCAAGTTGACGTTATATCTATCTTAATCCTTTCCACGGGAATAAGTAGTATGCCAAATCCGCTTCTTGTCATCAATTTAATTGGTGAAGGTTAAGCATAATGTAATTCTTATTCTTGTTTCATCCAGATGTTAATCTTTTCTTCCGGAGTTTGGTCACGATGATTAAATTCTTGGTTTCAAGTGCTTTATCTTTCTTTCCCGGAGTTCCTAGCTCTCGCAATTTTATCACCACAGAGTTCCATCTAAATCATTGTGAGGCTTCAATCTTATTCTTTCCACCAGTCAATTATTTTGGATCATTCTTTTATTACCGGAGTTTCCTCAGGAAGGGTCTACATGATGGTTCATCAAGGATTTAATTCCTTCTCAAAGTTTTCATCGAGATCCTTTTAAGAAGCTCAAGTTTTCTTCATATTGTAATCCGGAGTGCAATTCTTTCTATCGTATCTTTGGAGGTGGTATTATGTCATTCTTGATATTTTTCCTTCATGCTTCATGTTTCTCAAGCTATCAAGAATGAGGTATTTTAAATTCATCGACCTCTTCGTTGGAATTATCTTGGGTTATATTCCACCTAAAGCCTTCCCTAAGGATTGTTGTTATATGGTGCTTATAAATGACCCAAGTTCTTCTTTTATCCTCCCGGTGAGATAGTTTTATCGCTTCCTTGTTCTTATCAATCCAATTCTTTTCCCGTGAGTGGCAGGTGGTCACCTCATAATTTGAGATGTATGCCATAAGACCATATCAAGATTATTCTTTTCGTTGTTGTGTTTCCAACAACTCCGTTCGACCTTTCTTCTAAAGATGCTTTGTCGAGCTCTTTTGTGGCAGATGTTGGATTTTTCTTCTCCATTCTCCTATTGTAATGATCTGACTTCTATTCTTTTCTTCCGGAGGCATTGTGATGGTGCTCTATTCCACCCTTCTTCTTATGCTTGTCAGAACCTTGTTCTTTCCATGATTATCCATTTAACCGGAGTGGTTTCAATATATATCTTGCCCTCCAACCTCAAGGTTTTTCGCAATGTTCTTTGTCCCTCTTTTTTTAACGGAGTGTTTTTTTCGACCTTGTTCACCTTCGTTGTATTCTTTTCTCGGAATTGTTCAACCTCGCAAGGTTCTTTGGTTTCTCATAATTTGAGATGTATGCCATAAGACCATATCAAGATTATTCTTTTCGTTGTTGTGTTTCCAACAACTCCGTTCGACCTTTCTTCTAAAGATGCTTTGTCGAGCTCTTTTGTGGCAGATGTTGGATTTTTCTTCTCCATTCTCCTATTGTAATGATCTGACTTCTATTCTTTTCTTCCGGAGGCATTGTGATGGTGCTCTATTCCACCCTTCTTCTTATGCTTGTCAGAACCTTGTTCTTTCCATGATTATCCATTTAACCGGAGTGGTTTCAATATATATCTTGCCCTCCAACCTCAAGGTTTTTCGCAATGTTCTTTGTCCCTCTTTTTTTAACGGAGTGTTTTTTTCGACCTTGTTCACCTTCGTTGTATTCTTTTCTCGGAATTGTTCAACCTCGCAAGGTTCTTTGGTTTCACTCTTTGGTAAAAGAAGCAACTTAGTTTTACCTCTTATCCTTCTCTTCCGTTTGTTCCTCCGGTGCCATTCTAGATCTCGGGACGAGATCCTCTCGTAGTGGTGGAGTGTTGTAACGCCCCAAGACTGGAGCTTCAGATGCCTTCCAGGGTTTCTGGGTTTTGTTGTGTGATTTGTTTGGTTCTTTGCATTCATCTTTGCATCATGTGCATTGCATCATGTCATTTCTTTTCTTAACTCAACTAAATAAATGACATGGATCTTTGATCCATTTAAACCGAGGGAATTCACATGGTGATTCTCTTTATAACATATCCTCCCAATATTTAGGGAGCTATATAAAACCACTCCATTGTTTTGGAATTCACCTTAACGCACTTGCATATTAAATTCCTTGGCCTTTTTATTATTCAAGTGTTGACTCTCTAACCTTGCCTTATATTTTTTTCATCATTTTCCGGAGCTCCACCAAAAATCCGAACATTTTTGGACCTCCCTATCACCTACTTCCTATGCAAAACCATTTGAATTATATCCAAATGTTTTCGTTTCAAACTTCACCCACGTGATCATTTCCATTTTTCGTGGATCCGGCTCATTTTTGTGACTCTGAGAAAATTTACGTCATGTTCAAACTCCACTGCTATCCCTCTAGGCTTTTCTTCCAAGTTTGGGTTTCTTTGAAATAGTTAAAGAGAGAGAGGGAGAGCCAAACCAGCCCATCTGGGGTCTCCAACCAGCAGCAGCATTGGGCCGGCCTCTAAGGCCCATTTGCCCCAAGCCCACCTAACGCTTCTAGCCCTAGCGCTGACTGAAACCATCTCCCCCTCGATCCCTCTCTCCCTCCTAGCGCCGCCAGAGAGAGGATCGAACCCATCTCCCGACCTCCTCCTTCCCTCGATCCCCTCCTCTCGAACCCGCTCGCAGGCCCTCTCCCGATCCCATCTCACTCACAGTCCTCCCGCCGCCGCCTTTCTACCCCACTTTCCCGGCGCCAGCTTGTTAGATCCCGGCGCCAGCTTCAGGTATTCATCCGAACCTTTCCTGGCCTAACCTTTCGTCTGCATACGATATGCGCCCGTGGCTCACAGCTCCTACGGCGCGCAGGGAAACGCCTGTAGAATTAATTCGCGTACCGACGACGGCCGGCCCTAGATGTGAGAGTTGAACGGGTGGCACACAGAATTATATTTGATTTTAGTGGTGCAGCAGGTATGAGCTTTCGATTCTTGTCCTTCTGGCCAAACCATTGGGGTGCGTTTGGTTGTATTGCCCAGCTTGCCTATAGCTGAGCTAGCTTAGCTCGGCTGGGCTATCTTTGCCTTAGCTGCGCGTTTGGTTCAACGCCGTTGCTGGCAAGAGCCAGCAGCTAACCGTTTGGTTGTGTTGAGGGCAAGCTAGCTCGTCTTGATAGGATCCAAATACTACTCCCTCTGTCCCATAATATAAGAACGTTTTTTTACATTAGTGAGGGACTAGTAGCTTACTAGTTGAAGGCACGTGCGCATTATTATTTGCAATTTTCACACGAACAAGAAGAAAATTAATACAAACTTAGTACTTTCTACATGAATTGCCTTAGCTTTGTAACCTCATGCCGAGTTATTAAGAGAAAACTCATGCTAAGTTACAATGTCCTGATATTTTTCACTTTCTTAAATTGACAAAACATGTCAAGAAATTCTGGTTAGCACTTACTTTACTAACTTGCAGTCAGTATACACAAAATGGCAATTAACGTCATGGGATTATATTTTGGTTAGAAAATGATCATCTTCATGTAGTATTCTACGTCACTTGGCTGGAATTATTAAAGTATTATTAGATATCTTCTAAGTATCTAACAACAGTTGCCATAAAATTGCATGTACGTCCATATTGTATATGCATGGCTCATCTTTTTATGTTTTTTTAGAGAAAAACATCTTTTTTATGTTTTTTTAGGAAAAAACATCTTTTTATGGGTTTTTTTAGAAAAAAACATCTTTTTTATGTTTTTTAAGAAATAAAAACATCGGTTTTATGTGCTACAAAACAGTCGTCCTGCTCGCCCGTCCCACCTGGGCTGAATGCGATGTTCAGTTGACAGCCTGATACTCGGCCATACGGGCCATGAAGGTTGTCACTGGGCCAGCTGTGCCACTCCATACAGTTTTAGAAAAACAACAACGCCAAGCCCAGGCCACACGCCACTGTTTGCTGCGTCTGCCTCTGACCGACTGTCGAGCAGACAACACAGCACCTGCAAACCAGCGCGCGGCAGCTCCCCTTTGTCAGATCCCGTTCCTGCCCTAGACCCATCGAACGCCAACCCAAAGACCGTCGTGGCGCCGGTGAAGCGCACGACCTCGCCATCCGATACTCGCGCTCGCCTCGTCCAGTCTTCCTCGGCAGGCACGGCCATGCTCGCATCCGGCAGCCATGGCCACACACAGCAGCATGTGCGGATGTGCCACGCTCCACGGCTCCACCACGGTGGGGCTCAACAATCGGTTTCTTTCTCCACGCATCCAGCCATCCAGGCCAGGGAGGTTGGCATGCAATCTATTTGCCGAAGGCGGCCGTGGTTTGTGGAGTTTTCCAGAAGAAGCGACTGACTTTTAGGTTGGCGGGAGGACTGTGAGTGGCGAATCCATGTGACCTCAGCCGTTCGATCCAACATATTCGACGGCTACAAATGAATTATTCTGCAAGGGGCAGGTACAACTGGTGAGACGAAGGTAGATTCAAAAAATTGTGTACTATAGTAGTAGAGATAGAGATAACAAGTGCATCATCACTACAATACCTTGAAAAAACAGTGAAACAGCTATAAGCAGATCAAGTTGTAAATAGTCATGCAAAAATGCAGCGCAACTTATGATGATTAATTTAACACACTGACTGATAAAGAATCTGAGTAAAAAGCTTATTGTTCAGGAATGAATAACTCTGTGACATCATTACATGCCTGCATGAGGAGGCATGGTCATTATCTCCCTAGGAGACGATGCCGGAAGACATACAAAATAATCCTGAAAGTTTGCAGTGAAATGAATCACACAGCAGGAGGAACGGGAACGTATTCAGGAAAGTTATCACCGATCCAGCACCCAAACTCTTGAATAGCAGCCATCGGTCTCCCCTTCAACATGGAAGCCACTCGTTCATTGGTGGCCACAGATGTCTGTAGCGCAAGTCGGATGAAGAGAGAGTATTCTTCAATGTCATCAATTATTTTGATTAAATTCTCATTCGGGTTGGTACGTGTGTGGAACGCATAGTATCTGACATACTATGTTTTTAAGGCGTCCGTAAGGCGACGCCTAGGCGTCGAGGCGGGCGTCGAGGCACCCCCCAGCGCTTTGCAAATATGCCCGCTTTAGGCGCCTAGGCGTCGAGGCGCCCCCCCAACGCCTTAAAGCGAAGCGTCGCCTTAAAAACATAGCCGACATATCACGCAGCGCGTCATGTCTTGAGCTGCACTCTCATCACACTTCACCCACTTACCTTTATCACGTTTGCCACCTCTAGGACGCTTCGAAGACGAGCATTCATTAGTGGTGTCGTCAGGAACACAATCTGAATCATAATGTGTTGCAGGATCAACCTTAACATCACTCATATTTTCTTCTCGGTATCACCGATAAAATCCTTGTCACATGCATGAACACGGTCATAGGGTGTTTGAAGGACCGTGAACTCTCCGGTAGCATGCTTATCCTGAAATATGAACTCCATCTAATCAATGTTAGCAATAGGCACATTGATATATTTCCCCCTTTTATCTTTGTTCTGGAAGAGAGAAGTAGCACGAAAATGTTAGTTAGCTACAAAAGATAAAATATGATACTAGATGGAAATATAATTTGACAAAGTTTATATGTAGCGCTCACATTCTTCAACCAAACACACCCTTGATCTTCGGTTTTGCTAGAGCACGTCTAGATGTGCCCTAAGTATTGCACATCAAAGTGTAAGTCCTATGTCATTGATTTTACTCGGAGATTCATGCAGGTATTTTCCTTTTTCTTTTGCTTTTCCTTTTTATGTTGATTGAGTCTCTTAGATTTGCAGTAACTAGACAGACCCTTTGATCTTTCTATTTAGAGTAATCATGATATTTTAGTTTTCGACAAGTGTTAATGCTACTGTACTAACTTTTTCCTTTTGATAGCCACGATATTCAACTATTGGGTGTGTTAAATTCTCGAGGATGATGAATCGTCAGTTTGCGAATATGATAGTACACAATTACCCCAAGGGAGTTTATTCCCTGCGCCGGATCAACCTCATGGAGTATCTCTTCTACCCTTCAACAGAAGCTGCCGAAAAGGCAGAAGTGAATAAGAAGGGATGGTTATCCACCATGTTGAAAGGGAGCCCCAAGCAGAGTCTGCCCAAGACGAACATCAACTTCTCATCACTGCCTAACATGGCCGACTTAACTACCAGGCATTTCTTCTCCCTGCTGAGAGGGCAGGGGGAGGGCTCTGTCATGTTTGTCAGCCCTAACGTCCACACGATGATGTACGACACTAGCACGGACTTCGTCTTTGGCATGCCACAAGCCAACTTCTGTAAGCAGAGTGACTCAATCGCCCTGTCCATCACTCGGCGGAGCTATGGCCAGGACAACCACAAGCTCTATGTCATAGGAAAAGGAGAGGACAATGCCTTGTTCGAGGTCTTGAACTATACCAGGACAACTGATCGTTCGTCTTGGTACTGGCGACCTCTACCCTGCCCGCCACTGTTTCGGCCGTGCCTGCCTGGCAGCAACAGCAAAGTTTGTCCTCCCTCTGCAGCCGCTGTGTTGGATGCCGCCACAATATGTGTCTCATCTGTGGATGCTGGAGCCTGCGCCTTCTTTGACACGGCAACGCGCGAGTGGAGGCAGGCTGGCAGCTGGGTGCTGCCCATCCACGGTGCGGCGGAGTATGTCCCTGAGTTTGACCTCTGGTTTGGCCTCGACGATGTCATTGGCAACCCCAACCATTGCCTGCGTGCTTTTGACTTCGATTCCTCCAGGCGACCGGTGGTGCGGCACTCCTGGAACTATCTCAGCGTCCTGCCCGATGAGTGGTTGCCGCGGCAGAGGCACCTGCTAAACATGGGCTCAGGCAAGTTCTGCATCGCCACCAGCTTTCGAAATCTCTTGAGGCACACCTCGTGCAGACCACTTCATGGTGCAGTCAATGAGCTTACTGTCTTGACCGGCGTGGAGGTGGTGCGCAATGTCAATGGTTTCCAGATCATCAAGCACAAGTCTGAATGTTACAGCTTGGAGGACAATAGAATCCACTGTGTGCTCTGAGGAAAACTTATCTATGTTTCACTGTTATTGGATGGATCCTTCCATGTTTTTTCTTCTCAGATGTGAATGAAAATATTTGCTTACCTTTTATCCCCATGGTTGAAATAGGCAATTGATGGCTGGAAGAATAAATGAAAACATCATGCATGCTGTGCATCTTTCTTTATGAAATATTGTTTCTTTGGTAAAATTTAGAAATTAAAATTGTTGGTCATGCTATCTGCTTAAATTCTAGCATATGTTTTTAGTTATTTTTTACCTCTGCACTTGAGCCAACTAGTAAAACTTCATCTTGAGGATTTCTCCGTTGTTTCTCCTTCTACCTTTATCTCGAGTGGAGAATGCGCGCCCGCCTTGGCCCTAGCAGACCACACCCGCCATTCTTTGTGGCAGTGAACTGTTTTGGTATGCTTGCTTCTTCGAAGAGTATTCCCACCATATGATTTTGTGACTTAAACTAGTTTATATTTTATTACTTAACTATTTATGCTCAAAGTTTGACACTATAGTACAGGGGGCTCAATAAACCCGGACCGAGTGAGTGTTAATTATCCTGCTTTGATGCGCTTGTTATTTGGTGAGTTTATTTCCCTGGTTCTTCCACTTTCATGTTTTCATCGTGTTATGAGGCCGCCGCTATGAATCCGTCTGGTGGTAACTTTGGTCCTTGACTCTGATCGTTCTTGTTTAGTATTTTGTAGTATCTATACACTGTTCAGCGTGCGCGTATCGGCATTTTATAGAGCTGTTTTTTTGTTCATTGCCTGTTTTAGCTAATTATAATCTCTACTATTAAAGGAGAATCGAACGTCGTGATGGTTCGACCTCCCACATCCCTCGTACAATTCTCACTTACCCCGCACGATAAAACGATTCCCACTTCCCCCATGATAAAAAGAAAAAGAAACCCACGTACAAAAAACAACCACGATCAGGCACCCACGTCCCTCACCCCATCTCCCAATCCCATCTGTCTACCGAGAAAAATCCCTCGGCCGTCCAGCCCGAACTGCCGTGCCGATGAAGGAGCCCACACCGAGGAGTCCCTCGATCCAATCCTCGCCCTCGCCATCGCCGTCGACCCCGCCCCTCTTCCCTCCGCCGTTTAGCCCAAACCGTAGCGCCGGTGCAGGAGCCCAGGCCACCCACGTGAAGGCAATGGCATAAGCCGTGTTATCGTCTTATCGAGGTCGAGGGGTCCCTTGCGCCAATCCTCGCGCTCGCCCTCACCGCCATCACCGGCGGCCCCGCCGCTCTTCCCTCCGCCTTCTAGCCCGAACCATCCCGCGCTGGTGCAAGAGCCGAGGCCACCCACGTGAAGACAATGCGTAAGTCACCTCATTTTGGTCGAGCGGTCTGCCGAGCCAAACCTGGCCCTCACCCTCGTCGGCGTCAGCGGCCCCGCCCGTCTCTAGGTGGTCAGTTACTCGATCTCGGTCATCCGACTCATCTCGGGCGAGTATGTCATTGGTGCGGACGCCGTGTCGGACAACAACAGTGCAAGCTCATCGCTAGCTCATATGAGTCTTTGGTCGGCACCCTCCTACTGCCGCTCTCTGTGTTGGTGCCGACACCACACTCCTCACTTTTCTTAGACAAAGGGAAAGACGAACGCCGGCGTCAGCAAGGTTGTCACCCCCCCTCTCTCTTTAACTCTCTTATTTTATTTTTACATCCTTGTCACAATATTGATCTGTGTTGCTATTGTTGTCTGAATGAAGTGACCTGCTGTTGTTGTAATAACAGAAGTGAGCTGCCGATTTTTGAATGAACTTGACTTGTTTGCATATTCTTGTATGGGCAGAAGAAATATAGAATTGACCTTGTGTACTAACTGTTGTATGGATGTCGGTGGCCATCACCTGTCAAAGGAGGGTCACGCCAGATGTTGTGGAGGTGACGCACTCGGCCGGCGAGGAGCTCCGGGTCAATGACGGTGGTGGCTGATGAGCAGAGTCTACTCATTGAACAGGTCATCCACCGTCATGCACATTCTTTGCTTCGGAAGAACTTGGACTTATTTGATTTGGTAGTTGTGTTGGTGTCAAATTAGCGACCGCACCATTTGTTTGCCAGGTCTTTACTCCAATGGAGTCACTGAGGTTGAAGTAGAATAGGAAGAAAAAAGACATCATTGCATATTTGGGTTCAGTGACATCTTCCATATGTTCTTGATCCCCAGATATGACTTACTTCTATATGTACTTTTCTTGCTGGTGGAACATAACTAGAACTAATATTTTGTGTGGTTTTACCATGTTTTAATTGTTGAAATTTTTTTAGAATTTGATGCATCATTGAATATTTGGGTTCAGTGTAATGCTTCCATATGTTCTTGATCCACAGATATGACTTACTTCTATATGTACTTTTCTTGCTGGTGGAACATAACTAGAACTAATATTTTGTGTGGTTTTACCATGTTTTAATTTTTGAAAAAAATTAGAATTTGATTGTCCTTCGTGGGATGCTCATGTTGCATTGTTTAGTGACTGCTTCAGGATTACGGGAGGAAGTTGGAGTAAATCCTTGTGTTTGGCTTCAATTTTTGGGTTTGGATATCTACCCAACATATAAACTGACTGCTGTACAAGGGAAGTTCTGTATTTGTGAGATAAGTTTCTATAATGCAGAACTGCAAGAATAACCCTAGAACCATCTTTACAGTCTGATGTTACTTAATAATAAATAATTAGTTACATATACCAGAGGATTTAAATGCTTAGCATTTCATGTCTTAGTTAGAAATTGATGTGTGATTTCAAGGCTCATATTGGCTTTTCATTATCCTTCTTTTTCTCTGAAAGGCTAGAGAGAAAGTGTTAAAAGAAGCTTCACAGTTTTGTCAATGATCAAAATTTTCTAGCTAATTATTATTTACCCATGTTTGCATGATGTTATGTAAGTGATTCTCTCTCTTTTTCTTTCTTTTCCACATTTTAAAACTGCAGATATTGACTATGAGATGAAATTGTCATTGTTCATAATTTAAATGTTTGACAAAAGGCCGGAGCGAAGAATGCTAGCTTCTTAATGCTACTTCACGGATTTCCATGTCGATGTTGCCCCCTTTTGGACGGAGATGGTTGTGTCAAAGGTGTCAATGGCACAGGTTCTTCGCCATATCAGGCCTTTCATGTGCCTACCTCATGAAGGTACGCCGCCAATACATTGAGTTTCCAATGGTTATATTTCTTTACCAATGTAAAGTAGTTAACTGATGGTTTTGTTGTATACTCTTTGGAAAGCCATTGATCTGGTACTACATAGATTGAGGACGGGCTGAAGAAAATGTGAGCCATGGGAGGAGAGATTTACTGGAGCAAGGTGAACGACGGTGCAGCGACCAGATGTGAGACGCTGGGAATGCATGTTTTTCGTTCTTGATGCCTTGGCTGTCGTACACAAAAGTGGATGGGAGATCTGCAAGTTAAAGAAAATATCATGGTATTCCTCTCATGCACCTTGGTGTCACATAAACCCTCATAACCTCTGCATCTCTGCCTTTACCGTTCGTCGCTTCTCTGTTCCTGACAAGTATGGACTTCTCTTTCACTTCCTTGCTTGTGTATAGATGCTATGATGTATTGTAATATGGATTGGATTTCATATACATGTACTATATTTATTTGAAGTGTTACACACATGGCTCTTGGTCGTGTAACGACTCTTCTTCTAATTGATACGACAACATTTCTTGTTCATGGTGTAACTATGATCATGCTTTAAGTAATTTTTATTACTGATGTGAATGCACTCATGATCTGTGTGGCTTTGTGTTAAAGTGTTCCAATATTATTTTTGTATTGTTATCAAGTAGGTAGTTCTGTGAATTTTTGTATTTGCCGATGGTGGTTTCTTTGACCCGGTGGATGATTCAAATCCATATAGCTTGTGAGGTGATGGCAGTCTTCGGCGGCATTTTCATCTGTATATGTTTAAATGTCTTTCCTATAGAGAAATAAAATCCAGTCGACTTAATTTTCAGAATAACTACTATTTGCGAATTGTATATAATCCTTTGCGATTTTTGAATAGTTAACACAAGGCATTTGTTCATATCCTTAATTGTTCCATTTTGATGGTACTTGCATTACTGTCTGTCTGCAGATATATTCTTTTATGATTTGTTCATAATAATTTCTGGAGGACAACAATTTAGGTGGAAGAATATGCTAGGTGGTAACAATGCCCATCATTCACGATTGCAAAACTCTTAATAGATGACTTGTTAATCTCAAATAATAAACAATGATTAATTTCCCCAACATTCAGAAATGCAAAGTAAGCTATATGTCTTTACCCCAAGCAATCTCAGCCATGAGGCTTGGCTACTAAAAGCGAGGGCCCCAACTCAAAAAGAAAAGAGCAAGGGCTCCGATCAAAATTATGGATCTCTAACCGGTAAAAGAACATTAAGGACTTGCACATATGTTCTCGCATTGATTGTGAGATTATGAAGGGAATTGAACTGTAAAAGGACATTTTAACTTGTTTCTTTTCTCGCGGGATTTTTTCTGGGAGTTTTTAAGACCAGCTCGGAAAGCCAGGCGCGCGAGGTTCAAGAACTCAGGGCACAGGTGGCGCGGATTCCGGAGATTGTCCAAGAGCAAGTGTAACAACAACTCGGAGCGACGATCACCGCCATTGTGCCTACCTTGATCCAAGGGATTTAGTGCGTGGATTGCGGGCGGCCAACAGGGGCCGCCCCCGATTCCTAGCTTCACGGCCAGCAACTCGCAGAACGCGATGGCGGGGCCATTGGTGTCTCCGGCGGAGGCGGCATTGGTGTCTCCGACGCCGGCACGGGAGCTTAATGCACCCTGGTGTACGCCGGCCGGCACCTCTGCAGCAAGCGGCCTGTAACGCCCCAGATATACTTTCCATATTTGTATCCAACTCTTGCCGTTTCCGGCGTTAACTTATATTTATTTCTCGGGTTCGGGTCTTTGTCTCCGTGTGTTGTTTTTCTTTTTCGTGCATCGCATATCATGTCATCTCGTGCATTGCATTTGCATACATGTTCATCTCATACATTCGAGCATTTTCCCCGTTGTCCGTTTTGCATTCCGGCGCTTCGTTCTCCTCTGCTGGCCATTTCTAGCTTTCTCTCGTGTGTGGGGATTAAACATTTCCGGATTGAACCGAGACTTGCCATGCGGCCTTGGTTTACTACCGGTAGACCGCCTGTCAAGTTTCGGGTCATTTGGATTTCGTTTGATACTCCTACGGTTAACCGAGGGACCGAAAAGGCCTCGTGTGTGTTGCAGCCCAACACCCCTCAAATTTGGCCCAAAACCCACCAAACTCAGCTCCATGTCCTAGAGCGTTCGATCACGATCGCGTGGGCGAAAACCGCACCTCATTTGGACTCTCCTAGCTCCCTCTATGCCTATATATACACCCCCTCCGAAATCCGCGGTTCTTCTCCCCCCTAACCCTAGATCCAACTCCTCCCGCCGCTGCCGGACAAAAATTGCGCGCCGGACGTGTCCGCCCGGCTCCGCGGGACGAATCCGCCGCCGCCATGTGTCCCGGGGCCGGTCCCCAGTTCGCCGCCACCCGCGGGCCCACGAGGCCCGTGCGGGGCCCTCCCGGCCCGCTCCGCCGCCTTCCTCCTCCTCCAGTCGCCGCCCCCGAGCCCGGTGACGCTCGCCCGCTCCGGCCGCCGCGGCGCCATTGCCGGCCGCCGCCCGGAGCACCTCGCCCCGCCGCCCCAAGCCCTCGCCGGCGCCCGCGCCAGGGAGAGGAGCTCCCGGCTCCGGCGACCGCTCCGCCGCGCCGCTTCCTCCTCGCCGTCCGGCCCCCCCTCCCCGCTCCGGCTACTTCCTCTCCGGCCGCCGCCGTCGTCTACAGGAATCCCGGCGAGATCCGCCGCCGTCTCGGGAAACGCGCCAGATCCGATCTGGATTGAGGGGTTGACCTAATTTTTCCCTCCCCCCTAGTATTTTTTATGCATTCTTTGACTGATGATATCTCCGCATCCGTAGCTCCGTTTTGGGCGTCTGATATATCAAAATCTTTGTCTCGACATGTACATCATTTCATTCCATTGCATCATTTGCATTTCAGGTCATCTTGATGCCCAAAATGCTGTTAGAAGGAGGCTTCGTGAGTTAAATTGCAGATCCGTTAGCTCATCTTAGACTTTTGTCATTTTTGCCATGTTTAATCCGTGCATGATATGCCTGTGCCCCTTTGGGATGAATTGTTAAGCATTTTGTCTTCTTTCCAGAGGTGCCACCCATGAATTTTTAGTATGTGTGTGTTGTCTTGTGCAAGCTTGCAAAGAGAGGTACCTGAGATTGCAGATTTCAGGGACTTAGTGATTTTCACTAAGTCTGGGATATTTTAGTTCATGATGCCATATGTCCGGCTTGTTTCCTAGTGATCCGTGCCTCTTTTGAGGATGATCAGTAAGGGAGTTTTGATATTTATATTATGATCTATCCATCCATATCTTTGTTTGCATATGTGGAGTTTTCTAGGTTGACTCAATCGAGCTCAACTTTTGCTTCGTTGTTAATCTGGGCAGATCGTCAACTTGTTTGCGATTTTGCCGATGCTACCGTTAGTGTTCCATGCATGCTATGCCTTTGTTCTTGCCATGTGTAGCTAGAATATTGTGCCTTCTTGCTGGATATATGCTTGCCTTGCCATGACTTGCACCATAGTGAGTGCATCGAGCTCGTTTACATGCCTTTGTGAGTTAAATTTCTGCATGTCTCAGTTTTCACCAAGTCTGAAAACTGATTGTGTTCGAGCTATGTTCGTGAGCTCGGTAGAGTATTTTGTGAACCCTTTTGGCCCCAGGTCACTTTGGGTGTTTTGTTAAGCTTGTTGAGTAGCTCCATGCCATGTTCTTACTTGTCATGTTCAGGTTGTCTATCATGTTGTTTTGCTGCTCCGAAGAGGGCTTCGTGATCCGAAATTTCAGGCTAGTGTTAATTTCACTAAGTCTGGAATCTGTTTTGCATATTCATTCTTGCCATGCTTGTTTGGACCTCTTAATGGATGAATTTGGCAGTAGCTCAGTGCTAGTGATTTGTTAAGCATCATGTGTACATCACTGCCATGTATTTTGTTTTCATGTTTGGTGGCTGTAGCATGTTCTTTTCGTTGCATTTAGGAGTCTACTTGCTGTATATCGCAGATCGGTTCGTTTCGTAAAACGCTCGCCATTTCCAAACCGTAGCTCCGATTCCTATGATCTTTATATCGTTTTCAGGTGATTTCTTCCCCTCTATCCAGTGGCACACTTGGTTTTCCGAGTTGAGGCCAAGTTCATGCATTTCCTGTAACGGCTTGCATTTTGCATCCCGCATCGCATCCCGCATAACATACCATCTTTGCATATTATTGTTTGCCCTTGCACGTGGTTGATTGTGTTCTTGTTGCTTGTTTGTGTTGTTGGGTAGAGCCGGGAGACGAGTTTGCTAACGAGGAGCCTGTTGAGTGTGCTTTTGAGGATCCAGTCAACTCTGACAGCTTTGCAGGCAAGATGATCATACCCTCGAAATCACTACTATCTTTGCTATGCTAGTTTGCTCGCTCTTTCGCTTTGCCACTGCTACGATGCCTACCTTTTGCTTGTCAGCCTCCCAATTGCCATGTTGAACCTCTAACCCACCGTTGTCCTAGCAAACCTTTGATTGGCTATGTTACCGCTTTGCTCAGCCCTTCTTATAGCGTTGTTAGTTGCAGGTGAAGATTGGAGCCGTTCCTTGTTGGAACATTTATTTACTTGTTGGGATATCATTATATCGCTATGTTATCTTAATGCATCTATATACTTGGTAAAGGGTGGAAGGCTCGGCCTCTCGCCTAGTGTTTTGTTCCACTCTTGCCGCCCTAGTTTCCGTCATATCGGTGTTATGTTCCCGGATTGTACGTCCCTTACGCGGTTGGGCTATATGGGAACCCCTTGATAGTTCGCCTTGATTAAAGATTTTCCAGCAATGCCCAACATTGGTTTTCCTTTTGCCACCTAGCCGCTTTTCCCTTGGGTTTCCGGAGCCCGAGGGTCATCTTATTTTAACCCCCCCGGGCCAGTGCTCCTCTGAGTGTTGGTCCGAAATGTCAGCCGCCGGTGGCCACCAGGGGCAACTCTGGGCTGGCCTACCGGAAGTTTGGACAATCTGAGTGTGCCCTGAGAAAGAGATATGTGCAGCTCCTATCGGGATTTGTCGGCACATTCGGGCGGTGTTGCTGGACTTGTTTTAACCCGTCGAATCATCTTGTTGTACCAGGATACCGAGTCTGATCGGTGTGTCTTGGGTGGAGGTCTATTCCTTCGTTGACCGTGAGAGCTTGTTATGGGCTAAGTTGGGACCCCCCCTGCAGGGATTGAACTTTCGAAAGCCGTGCCCGCGGTTATGGGGAGATGGGAATTTGTTAATGTCCGGTTAACTCGAACCTTAATTAATTAAAATTAATCAATCATGTGTGTTACCGTGATGGCCCCTTCTCGGCGGAGTCCGGGAAGTGGACACGGTGTTGGAGTTATGCTTGCGCAGGTTGCTCTTCTAGATTTCTCGCTCGTGCTTCGCCTCCTCTTCTCGCTCTCTTTTGCGTATAAGTTAGCCACCTCATATGCTAGTCGCTTGCTGCAGCTCCACTTATAGTGCCTTGCCCTTCCTATAAGCTTAAATAGTCTTGACCGCGAGGGTGCGAGATTGCTGAGTCCCTGTGGCTCACAGTTACTATAATTCCAGATGCAGGGACAGATGATACAGCTCCAGATGACGCGCTTGAGCTCAAGTGGGAGTTCGACGAGGATTCTCAGCGATACTATGTGTCTTTTCCGGATGATCAGTAGAGGTGCCTAGTTGGGGTTATCGATTCAGGGGCTTGTCGCATGTTGGGGGCCTTTTCTATTTTGGCACCGTAGTCGGGCCATGAGTGATTTGTATGATGGATGTTATTTATGTACTTTGATGTGACGTGGCGAGTGTAAGCCAACTATGTATCTCCCCTTTTATATTATTTATGTACATGGGATGTGTAATGATTTCCCGACTTGCGACATTGCTTTCAATGCGGTTATGCCTCTAAGTCGTGCCTCGACACGTGGGAGATATAGCCGCATCGAGGGCGTTACAAGTTGGTAATCAGAGCCTTCCCCGACCTTAGGAGCCCCCATTGCTTGATCGTTTTTAGGAGCCGAGTTGTGTCTAGAAAAATGTTTTGAGTCATTTAGGAATTATATATCGGAGAGCTTAGGAATTCTTTTTACTTCCCAGTCTCCTCATCGCTCTGGTAAGGCATCCTGACGTAGAGTTTTGACTCTTCTCTTCTCAAATTTCACTAAATTTTTTTTAGGATCACGCGAGTATCTTGGTTTTGTTCCGATGGTTTTGTGACGAGAACATTGTTCTTGGTGCCTCCTGTCTTTAGGGGTTGTGGCAGTGTCCCGGGGAGTTGAGCTCTGAGGTGTTGTCGTCACAATTTTATCGTTGCAATTCTAGAATACTTGAGATATGTGCGCGACATCGAAAATCTCTTTTATGCAGTTCATTGGTGAGATAACCTCGACGCCACCCAGTACTGGGGCGAGAGTTCGAGAGTATCGCCATAACTTGTATAACGGATGCTTTTCGAAGGTTGAGATAGATGGTTTCCGAAGGTTTCTTGGTTATGTGTTGAAGGATGGATACAGCTGGATGTAGGATTTGCTAGCTTGAGTGAGATATTATGCTCCCCTGTATCCCCAACACCTGATTGCATAACCGGAAAATTTCGGAAGTTTCATAGGTGGGAATTCAAGTAGCTCTTAGAATATCTTTCCGACAGATGTATGATATGAAATTGGGGTTCGACATCTAGTGGTTCGCCTATTCACGGTCGATTTTACAGTGGTCTCGTTGTGTCTTAAAGAGTCCTTGGCTATGCTGACTCGGGGACGCTTCGTATGTCATGTGCACTACCTTGTACATGATGGTGCTGTACGATCGAGCCCGTGTAGGTCCCACCACGAAAACTTCGGACGAAATTTCTATCATGTATTTGTTCCGGCTTATTCCGCGAGCCAACCCTTGGTTTTATTTTCGAGTTGTGGCATTCGTTCTGCTTCGACGTCATATGTTGATTCCATCCCTCGTTGATGTACCCATTCTACCTGATTCTACGTGGCTTCGCAATTTAGGAAGGTGTGACCACTTCAAGAGAAGTGCATTCGTTAATTTTGTTCGGATGTGAAGACTATGTTGCAATTTTCATTCCGTTGGTTTCAGCTTCATTTATCTGTCTTTATGCTAACGGTGGTCAACCTCTTCAGGATGGCTCCCGCTAAGAGCACCAGTCAGAACCAGAATCAAGATCCGCCTCCACCTCCGCCTCCTCCGGAAGCATGGCAAGCTGTGATGGCCGCTACTAATGCAAACACACAGTTGATCATGCAGATCCTCCAAGAGCGCAATCAAGGCAGTCAAGGGAATCAGGGCAGCAATCAGAACCATTTTGCTACTCTGAACCAGTTCCTTGCAAATGGTCCAAAGACGTTCAACAATTGTGTTGAGGCTACCGATGCTGACGATTGGCTAGTGGATCTGGGCAAGCATTTTGAATGCAGCAACGTCAGGCCTGAAGATTTCGTCAAGTTCGCTTCTTTCCAGCTCAAAGATCAGGCTGCAGAGTGGTTCCAGCAGTACAAGGATTCCAGAGGTGGACGTTTGATCACTTGGGATGATTTCCGTCAAGATTTCCGCGCTCATCACATTCCTCAAAGTGTGGTTGAGAGTAAGCGTCAGGAATTCTGCAATCTGAAGCAAGGCTCTTTGTCTGTCTATGACTACAACAAGTTGTTCCAGAAGCTCGCCCGTTTTGCCAAGCAGGATGTTCCTGATGAGAAGAGTATGATCTATCAGTTCAGGGGTGGTCTTCGTGAAGAAATTCAGCTCGCTCTTGTCCTCTTTGAGCCGTTGAGATACGATGAGTTCTACAACATGGCACTGAAGCAAGAGGCTGCTCAGTTGAGGTGTGATGCTTCCAGGAAGCGAGTCAGAGACACTACGCCTTCTTCCTCTACTCAAGTGGCCAAGCAGCAGAAGTATTGGCTTCCTCCTCCTCCGTTCCGTCAGCCGTATCAGTAGAAGAGCAAAGGTGGCAGTGGTTTCTCCCACCCACCCAACCCAGGCTTTCAGAACAAGACTTCGTCTCAAGCTCCAAGACCGAGTGCTCCGTATCACCGTCCGCTTTCAGAGGTCACGTGCAACAAGTGCCAACAGAAGGGTCACTATGCCAACAAGTGTACCAACCAGAGGCGTCTTCCTCCTCCTCCTCCTATCAGATCGGCAAGTATAGCTGTGGTCAAGCATAATCCCAAGCATGCCAAGGTCAATATGGTGAATGCAGCTCAGGCAGAGGATTCTTCAGATGTCATCCTGGGTAACCTTCCTGTTAATGATATTCCTGCAAAAGTTCTTTTTGACACGGGTGCATCGCATTGTTTCATCTCCAAGCCTTTTGCAACTAAGCATGATTTCACTTCCCGAGTTATGCATAATCCATTGGCAGTTGTCTCTCCGGGTAAATGTTTGCTCGCTAATCATGAGATTCCGGATATTTCTATCTTGATGGGTGATTTCAAGTTTCTTGCTTCTCCAATGGTTCTTGGTAATTCCGATATCGATCTTATTCTTGGGATGGACTGACTCTCTAAACATAAAGCTCAGCTTGATTGTGCAGCCAGGCAGATTCAACTGACTCATTCGTCTGAGGATGTCATTGTCTTTGCTGCTCGGGATAATACCATCCGGTTGTTTTCTCTCAATGAGAAGGGTGAATTGGATGCTATTTCGCAGATTCCGGTTGTTTGTGAGTATCAAGACGTCTTCCCAGAAGAACTCCCAGGAATGCCTCCAAACCGGCCGGTTGAATTTGTTAATCAACTTGAGCCCGGTACGGAACCAGTGTGCAAACGTCCCTACAAGCTCGGCCCTGAAGAGTTGAAGGAGTTGAAGAAACAACTCGATGAGCAAGAAAGATTGGGTCTCATTCGGCCTAGTACTTCTCCGTGGGGTTGTGGTGTTCTTTTTGTGAAGAAGAAGGATGGATCAAGTCGACTTTGTGTTGATTACCGTCCAGTGAACAAGAAGACCATCAAGAACAAATACCCACTTCCCAACATCAATGAGCTGTTCGAACAACTCAAGGGTGCTCAAGTATTCTCCAAGCTTGATCTCCGTATGGGTTATCATCAGATTCGTATTCGTGAACAAGATATTCCCAAGACGGCGTTCAGAACAAGCTTTGGTTCATATGAATACACCATCATGTCTTTTGGCCTCGCCAACGCTCCTCCGACGTTCTCTCGCATGATGAACTTCATCTTCAGCCCCTACACCAATGACTTCGTTTTGGTCTATCTCGACGACATTCTGGTTTTCTCGAAGAACAAGGAAGATCATGCCAAGCACTTGCGTTTGGTTCTTGACAAGCTCAGGGAACATCAGTTCTACGCCAAGTTCTCCAAGTGTGAATTTTGGCTCGATGAGGTTCTTTATCTTGGTCATATCATCTCTGCCAAGGGCATTTCCGTGAATCCTGAGAAGGTGTCTGCAATTGTGAATTGGGAACCTCCTTAGAACATGAAGCAACTCCGCAGTTTCCTCGGTCTCGCAAGCTATTGCAGAAGATTCGTTGAAAACTTTTCTAAGATCGCGAAGCCTCTCTCAAATCTTCTTCAGAAGCACGTCAAGTACGTTTGGTCTCCGGAGTGTGATATTGCTTTCAACACTTTGAAAGAGAAATTGATCACTGCTCCAGTTCTGACTCCGCCTGATGAAACCAAGCCGTACGAGGTCTTTTGTGATGCCTCTCTCCAAGGTCTAGGTGCTGTACTGATGCAAGAGAAGAAGGTTGTTGCTTATACTTCTCGCCAATTGAAGCCTAATGAGAAGAACTACCCCACTCATGATCTCGAGTTGGCGGCAGTTGTGCACGCTTTGTTGACTTGGAGACATCTTCTATTGGGAAGAAAAGTGGACATTTTCACTGATCACAAGAGTCTCAAGTACATCTTCACCCAGCCTAATCTCAATCTCAGGCAGACTCGATGGGTCGAGATGATTCAGGAGTATAATCCGAGTATCGAGTATACTCCAGGCAAGGCCAATGTGATTGCTGACGCTTTGAGCAGAAAAGCATATTGCAACAGTCTGATTCTCAAGCCTTATCAACCCGAGCTTTGTGAAGCTTTCCGCAAACTGAATCTGCAAATTGTTCCTCAAGGTTTCCTCGCCAACCTTCAAGTTTCTCCTACTTTGGAAGACCAGATTCGCCAAGCCCAGCTTCTTGATGCTATGGTGAAAAAGGTGAAGATTGGTATTGCAAAGAGTCAGTCCAAGTACAAGTGCTACCGACTTGATGACAAGGACACTCTCTTCTTCGAGGATCGAATTGTTGTGCCCAAAGGTGAACTTCGTAAGGTGATCATGAACGAGGCTCACAACTCTCTCCTCTCCATCCACCCTGGTAGTACGAAGATGTATCAGGATCTCAAGCAAGCTTATTGGTGGACTCGAATGAAGCGCGAGATCGCTCAATTCGTGAACGAGTGTGATGTCTGCAGAAGAGTGAAGGCAGAACACCAAAGGCCAGCAGGTCTCCTCCAACCTCTTGCCATTCCAGAGTGGAAGTTTGACCACATTGAAATGGACTTCGTGACTGGGTTTCCAAAGTCCAAGCGTGGCAATGATGCTATATTCGTCGTCATCGACAAGCTCACCAAAGTGGCTCATTTTCTGCCTATCAAAGAGTCAATCACTGCAGCTCAATTGGCGGAACTCTATACCTCTCGCATTGTCTCTCTGCACGGTATTCCTCAAGTGATATCTTCAGACCGTGGCAGCATCTTTACCTCCAAGTTTTGGGATTCTTTCCAGAAGGCCATGGGCACCAGCATTCGCTTCAGCACTGCTTTCCATCCTCAAACGAGCGGTCAAGTCGAGCGTGTCAACCAGATTCTCGAAGACATGCTCAGGGCTTGTGTGATTTCTTTCGGCATGAAGTGGGAGGACTGTCTTCCTTATGCTGAATTCTCATACAACAACAGCTTTCAAGCTAGTTCGGGCAAGGCCCCTTTTGAAATTCTGTATGGCAGGAAGTGCCGTACACCTCTCAACTGGTCTGAAACCGGTGAACGTCAGCTGCTGGGTAATGACCTGATCACAGAGGCAGAAGAAATGTGTAAGGTCATTCGTGATAACCTCAAAGCAGCCCAATCCCGCCAGAAGAGCTACTATGAAGTAAGCACCGTGATCTGGCTTTCGAGATCGGAGATCATGTTTACCTCCGTGTCTCTCCTATGAAAGGTACTCGTCGCTTCGGCATCAAAGGGAAGCTTGCCCCTAGATATGTCGGACCTTTCAAGATTGTCAGCAAGAGAGGCGACCTTGCCTATCAGCTCGAGCTTCCTTCAAACTTTGCCAATGTTCATGATGTGTTCCATGTCTCTCAACTCCGAAAGTGCTTCAAGACGCCTGAACGCACCATCAACTTCGAGGACATTGAGCTCCAAGAAGATCTCTCTTACAATGAGCACCCAGTTGCCATTCTTGAAGAGACTGAACGCAGAACTC
Source organism: Triticum monococcum (assembly GCA_034509565.1). NCBI lineage: Eukaryota > Viridiplantae > Streptophyta > Magnoliopsida > Poales > Poaceae > Triticum > Triticum monococcum. The sequence goes on along the minus strand of CM067845.1, from coordinate 495,141,993 downwards.
GCAACAAGTCAATTAAATTTCTCAAAGTCAAGTGGTCTCACCATTCCGATCGTGAAGCTACCTGGGAACGCGAGGATCACCTCCGTTCTGAGTACCCGGAGTTCTTTCAGTCCTAGATATCGGGACGAGATCTTTTCGTAGTGGTGGAGTGTTGTAACGCCCCAGATATACTTTCCATATTTGTATCCAACTCTTGCCGTTTCCGGCGTTAACTTATATTTATTTCTCGGGTTCGGGTCTTTGTCTCCGTGTGTTTTTTTTCTTTTTCGTGCATCGCATATCATGTCATCTCGTGTATTGCATTTGCATACATGTTCATCTCATACATTCGAGCATTTTCCCCGTTGTCCGTTTTGCATTCCGGCGCTTCGTTCTCCTCCGGTGGCCATTTCTAGCTTTCTCTCGTGTGTGGGGATTAAACATTTCCGGATTGGACCGAGACTTGCCATGCGGCCTTGGTTTACTACCGGTAGACCGCCTGTCAAGTTTCGGGTCATTTGGATTTCGTTTGATACTCCTACGGTTAACCGAGGGACCGAAAAGGCCTCGTGTGTGTTGCAGCCCAACACCCCTCAAATTTGGCCCAAAACCCACCAAACTCAGCTCCATGTCCTAGAGCGTTCGATCACGATCACGTGGGCGAAAACCGCACCTCATTTGGACTCTCCTAGCTCCCTCTATGCCTATATATACACCCCCTCCGAAATCCGCGGTTCTTCTCCCCCCTAACCCTAGATCCAACTCCTCCCGCCGCTGCCGGACAAAAATCGCACGCTGGACGTGTCCGCCCGGCTCCGCGGGACGAATCCGCCGCCGCCACGTGTCCCGGGGCCGGTCCCCAGTTCGCCGCCACCCGCGGGCCCACGAGGCCCGTGCGGGGCCCTCCCGGCCCGCTCCGCCGCCTTCCTCCTCCTCCAGTCGCCGCCCCCGAGCCCGGTGACGCTCGCCCGCTCCGGCCGCCGTGGCGCCATTGCCGGCCGCCGCCCGGAGCACCTCGCCCCGCCGCCCCAAACCCTCGCCGGCGCCCGCGCCAGGGAGAGGAGCTCCAGGCTCCGGCGACCGCTCCGCCGCGCCGCTTCCTCCTCGCCGTCCGCCCCCCCCCCCTCCCCGCTCCGGCTACTTCCTCTCCGGCCGCCGCCGTCGTCTACAGGAATCCCGGCGAGATCCGCCGCCGTCTCGGGAAACGCGCCAGATCCGATCTGGATTGAGGGGTTGACCTAATTTTTCCCTCTCCCCCTAGTATTTTTTATGCATTCTTTGACTGATGATATCTCCGCATCCGTAGCTCCGTTTTGGGCGTATGATATATCAAAATCTTCGTCTCGACATGTACATCATTTCATTCCATTGCATCATTTGCATTTGAGGTCATCTTGATGCCCAAAATTCTGTTAGAAGGAGGCTCCGTGAGTTAAATTGCAGATCCGTTAGCTCATCTTAGACTTTTGTCATTTTTGCCATGTTTAATCCGTGCATGATATGCCTGTGCCCCTTTGGGATGAATTGTTAAGCATTTTGTCTTCTTTCCAGAGGTGCCACCCATGAACTTTTAGTATGTGTGTGTTGTCTTGTGCAAGCTTGCAAAGAGAGGTACCTGAGATTGCAGATTTCAGGGACTTAGTGATTTTCACTAAGTCTGGGATATTTTAGTTCATGATGCCATATGTCCGGCTTGTTTCCTAGTGATCCGTGCCTCTTTTGAGGATGATCAGTAAGGGAGTTTTGATATTTATGTTATGATCTATCCATCCATATCTTTGTTTGCATATGTGGAGTTTTCTAGGTTGACTCAATCAAGCTCAACTTTTGCTTCGTTGTTAATCTGGGCAGATCGTCAACTTGTTTGCGATTTTGCCGATGCTACCGTTAGTGTTCCATGCATGCTATGCCTTTGTTCTTGCCATGTGTAGCTAGAATATTGTGCCTTCTTGCTGGATATATGCTTGCCTTGCCATGACTTGCACCATAGTGAGTGCATCGAGCTCGTTTACATGCCTTTGTGAGTTAAATTTCTGCATGTCTCAGTTTTCACTAAGTCTGAAAACTGATTGTGTTCGAGCTATGTTCGTGAGCTCGGTAGAGTATTTTGTGAACCCTTTTGGCCCCAGGTCACTTTGGGTGTTTTGTTAAGCTTGTTGAGTAGCTCCATGCCATGTTCTTACTTGTCATGTTCAGGTTGTCTATCATGTTGTTTTGCTGCTCCGAAGAGGGCTTCGTGATCCGAAATTTCAGGCTAGTGTTAATTTCACTAATTCTGGAATCTGTTTTGCTTATTCATTCTTGCCATGCTTGTTTGGACCTCTTAATGGATGAATTTGGCAGTAGCTCAGTGCTAGTGATTTGTTAAGCATCATGTGTACATCACTGCCATGTATTTTGTTTTCATGTTTGGTGGCTGTAGCATGTTCTTTTCGTTGCATTTAGGAGCCTACTTGCTGTATATCGCAGATCGGTTCGTTTCGTAAAACGCTCGCCATTTCCAAACCGTAGCTCCGATTCCTATGATCTTTATATCGTTTTCAGGTGATTTCTTCCCCTCCATCCAGTGGCACACTTGGTTTTCCGAGTTGAGGCCAAGTTCATGCATTTCCTGTAATGGCTTGCATTTTGCATCCCGCATCGCATCCCGCATAACATACCATCTTTGCATATTATTGTTTGCCCTTGCACGTGGTTGATTGTGTTCTTGTTGCTTGTTTGTGTTGTTGGGTAGAGCCGGGAGACGAGTTTGCTAACGAGGAGCCCGTTGAGTGTGCTTTTGAGGATCCAGTCAACTCTGACAGCTTTGCAGGCAAGATGATCATACCCTCGAAATCACTACTATCTTTGCTATGCTAGTTTGCTCGCTCTTTCGCTTTGCCACTGCTACGATGCCTACCTTTTGCTTGTCAGCCTCCCAATTGCCATGTTGAACCTCTAACCCACCGTTGTCCTAGCAAACCTTTGATTGGCTATGTTACCGCTTTGCTCAGCCCTCCTTATAGCGTTGTTAGTTGCAGTTGAAGATTGGAGCCGTTCCTTGTTGGAACATTTATTTACTTCTTGGGATATCATTATATCGCTATGTTATCTTAATGCATCTATATACTTGGTAAAGGGTGGAAGGCTCGGCCTCTCGCCTAGTGTTTTGTTCCACTCTTGCCGCCCTAGTTTCCGTCATATCGGTGTTATGTTCCCGGATTGTGCGTCCCTTACGCGGTTGGGCTATATGGGAACCCCTTGATAGTTCGCCTTGATTAAAGCTTTTCCAGCAATGCCCAACATTGGTTTTACTTTTGCCACCTAGCCTCTTTTCCCTTGGGTTTCCGGAGCCCGAGGGTCATCTTATTTTAACCCCCCCGGGCCAGTGCTCCTCTGAGTGTTGGTCCGAAATGTCAGCCGCCGGTGGCCACCAGGGGCAACTCTGGGCTGGCCTACCGGAAGTTTGGACAATCTGAGTGTGCCCCGAGAAAGAGATATGTGCAGCTCCTATCGGGATTTGTCGGCACATTCGGGCGGTGTTGCTGGACTTGTTTTAACCCATCGAATCATCTTGTTGTACCGGGATACCGAGTCTGATCGGTGTGTCTTGGGTGGAGGTCTATTCCTTCGTTGACCGTGAGAGCTTGTTATGGGCTAAGTTGGGACCCCCCCTGCAGGGATTGAACTTTCGAAAGCCGTGCCCGCGGTTATGGGCAGATGGGAATTTGTTAATGTCCGGTTGTAGATAACTCAAACCTTAATTAATTAAAATTAATCAATCGTGTGTGTTACCGTGATGGCCCCTTCTCGGCGGAGTCCGGGAAGTGGACACAGTGTTGGAGTTATGCTTGCGCAGGTTGCTCTTCTAGATTTCTCGCTCGTGCTTCGCCTCCTCTTCTCGCTCTCTTTTGCGTATAAGTTAGCCACCTCATATGCTAGTCGCTTGCTACAGCTCCACTTATAGTGCCTTGCCCTTCCTATAAGCTTAAATAGTCTTGACCGCGAGGGTGCGAGATTGCTGAGTCCCTGTGGCTCACAGTTACTATAATTCCAGATGCAGGGACAGATGATACAGCTCCAGACGACGCGCTTGAGCTCAAGTGGGAGTTCGACGAGGATTCTCAGCGATACTATGTGTCTTTTCCGGATGATCAGTAGAGGTGCCTAGTTGGGGTTATCGATTCAGGGGCTTGTCGCATGTTGGGGGCCTTTTCTATTTTGGCACCATAGTCGGGCCATGAGTGATTTGTATGATGGATGTTATTTATGTACTTTGATGTGACGTGGCGAGTGTAAGCCAACTATGTATCTCCCCTTTTATATTATTTATGTACATGGGATGTGTAATGATTTCCCGACTTGCGACATTGCTTTCAATGCGGTTATGCCTCTAAGTCGTGCCTCGACACGTGGGAGATATAGCCGCATCGAGGGCGTTACAAGTTGGTAATCAGAGCCTTCCCCGACCTTAGGAGCCCCCATTGCTTGATCGTTTTTAGGAGCCGAGTTGTGTCTAGAAAAATGTTTTGAGTCATTTAGGAATTATATATCGGAGAGCTTAGGAATTCTTTTTACTTCCCAGTCTCCTCATCGCTCTGGTAAGGCATCCTGACGTAGAGTTTTGACTCTTCTCTTCTCAAATTTCACTAAATTTTTTTTAGGATCACGCGAGTATCTTGGTTTTGTTCCGATGGTTTTGTGACGAGAACATTGTTCTTGGTGCCTCCTGTCTTTAGGGGTTGTGGCAGTGTCCCGGGGAGTTGAGCTCCGAGGTGTTGTCGTCACAATTTTATCGTTGCAATTCTAGAATACTTGAGATATGTGCGCGACATCGAAAATCTCTTTTATGCAGTTCATTGGTGAGATAACCTCGACGCCACCCAGTACTGGGGCGAGAGTTCGAGAGTATCGCCATAACTTGTATAACGGATGCTTTTCGAAGGTTGAGATAGATGGTTTCCGAAGGTTTCTTGGTTATGTGTTGAAGGATGGATACAGCTGGATGTAGGATTTGCTAGCTTGAGTGAGATATTATGCTCCCCTGTATCCCCAACACCTGATTGCATAACCGGAAAATTTTGGAAGTTTCATAGGTGGGAATTCAAGTAGCTCTTAGAATATCTTTCCGACAGATGTATGATATGAAATTGGGGTTCGACATCTAGTGGTTCGCCTATTCACGGTCGATTTTACAGTGGTCTCGTTGTGTCTTAAAGAGTCCTTGGCTATGCTGACTCGGGGACGCTTCGTATGTCATGTGCACTACCTTGTACATGATGGTGCTGTACGATCGAGCCCGTGTAGGTCCCACCACGAAAACTTCGGACGAAATTTCTATCATGTATTTGTTCCGGCTTATTCCGCGAGCCAACCCTTGGTTTTATTTTCGAGTTGTGGCATTCGTTCTGCTTCGACGTCATATGTTGATTCCATCCCTCGTTGATGTACCCATTCTACCTGATTCTACGTGGCTTCGCAATTTAGGAAGGTGTGACCACTTCAAGAGAAGTGCATTCGTTCATTTTGTTCGGATGTGAAGACTATGTTGCAATTTTCATTCCATTGGTTTCAGCTTCATTTATCTGTCTTTATGCTAACGGTGGTCAACCTCTTCAGGATGGCTCCCGCTAAGAGCACCAGTCAGAACCAGAATCAAGATCCGCCTCCACCTCCGCCTCCTCCGGAATCATGGCAAGCTGTGATGGCCGCTACTAATGCAAACACACAGTTGATCATGCAGATCCTCCAAGAGCGCAATCAAGGCAGTCAAGGGAATCAAGGCAGCAATCAGAACCATTTTGCTACTCTGAACCAGTTCCTTGCAAATGGTCCAAAGACGTTCAACAATTGTGTTGAGGCTACCGATGCTGACGATTGGTAGTGGATCTGGGCAAGCATTTTGAATGCAGCAACGTCAGGCCTGAAGATTTCGTCAAGTTTGCTTCTTTCCAGCTCAAAGATCAGGCTGCAGAGTGGTTCCAGCAGTACAAGGATTCCAGAGGTGGACGTTTGATCACTTGGGATGATTTCCGTCAAGATTTCCGCGCTCATCACATTCCTCAAAGTGTGGTTGAGAGTAAGCGTCAGGAATTCCGCAATCTGAAGCAAGGCTCTTTGTCTGTCTATGACTACAACAAGTTGTTCCAGAAGCTCGCCCGTTTTGCCAAGCAGGATGTTCCTGATGAGAAGAGTATGATCTATCAGTTCAGGGGTGGTCTTCGTGAAGAAATTTAGCTCGCTCTTGTCCTCTTTGAGCCGTTGAGATACGATGAGTTCTACAACATGGCACTGAAGCAAGAGGCTGCTCAGTTGAGGTGTGATGCTTCCAGGAAGCGAGTCAGAGACACTACGCCTTCTTCCTCTACTCAAGTGGCCAAGCAGCAGAAGTATTGGCTTCCTCCTCCTCCGTTCCGTCAGCCGTATCAGCAGAAGAGCAAAGGTGGTAGTGGTTTATCCCACCCACCCAACCCAGGCTTTCAGAACAAGACTTCGTCTCAAGCTCCAAGACCGAGTGCTCCGTATCACCGTCCGCTTTCAGAGGTCACGTGCAACAAGTGCCAACAGAAGGGTCACTATGCCAACAAGTGTACCAACCAGAGGCGTCTTCCTCCTCCTCCTCCCGTCAGATCGGCAAGTACAGCTATGGTCAAGCATAATCCCAAGCATGCCAAGGTCATTATGGTGAATGCAGCTCAGGCAGAGGATTCTTTAGATGTCATCCTGGGTAACCTTCCTGTTAATGATATTCCTGCAAAAGTTCTTTTTGACAGGGTGCATCGCATTGTTTCATCTCCAAGCCTTTTGCAACTAAGCATGATTTCACTTCCCGAGTTATGCATAATCCATTGGCAGTTGTCTCTCCGGGTAAATGTTTGCTCGCTAATCATGAGATTCCGGATATTTCTATCTTGATGGGTGATTTCAAGTTTCTTGCTTCTCCAATGGTTCTTGGTAATTCCGATATCGATCTTATTCTTGGGATGGACTGACTCTCTAAACATAAAGCTCAGCTTGATTGTGCAGCCAGGCAGATTCAACTGACTCATTCGTCTGAGGATGTCATTGTCTTTGCCGCTCGGGATAATACCATCCGGTTGTTTTCTCTCAATGAGAAGGGTGAATTGGATGCTATTTCGCAGATTCCGGTTGTTTGTGAGTATCAAGACGTCTTCCCAGAAGAACTCCCAGGAATGCCTCCAAACCGGCCGGTTGAATTTGTTATTGAACTTGAGCCCGGTACGGAACCAGTGTGCAAACGTCCCTACAAGCTCGGCCCTGAAGAGTTGAAGGAGTTGAAGAAACAACTCGATGAGCAAGAAAGATTGGGTCTCATTCGGCCTAGTACTTCTCCGTGGGGTTGTGGTGTTCTTTTTGTGAAGAAGAAGGATGGATCGAGTCGACTTTGTGTTGATTACCGTCCAGTGAACAAGAAGACCATCAAGAACAAATACCCACTTCCCAACATCAATGAGCTGTTCGAACAACTCAAGGGTGCTCAAGTATTCTCCAAGCTTGATCTCCGTATGGGTTATCATCAGATTCGTATTCGTGAACAAGATATTCCCAAGACGGCGTTCAGAACAAGCTTTGGTTCATATGAATACACCGTCATGTCTTTTGGCCTCGCCAACGCTCCTCCGACGTTCTCTCGCATGATGAACTTCATCTTCAGCCCCTACACCAATGACTTCGTTTTGGTCTATCTCGACGACATTCTGGTTTTTTCGAAGAACAAGGAAGATCATGCCAAGCACTTGCGTTTGGTTCTTGACAAGATCAGGGAACATCAGTTCTACGCCAAGTTCTCCAAGTGTGAATTTTGGCTCGATGAGGTTCTTTATCTTGGTCATATCATCTCTGCCAAGGGCATTTCCGTGAATCCTGAGAAGGTGTCTGCAATTGTGAATTGGGAACCTCCTCAGAACGTGAAGCAACTCCGCAGTTTCCTCGGTCTCGCAAGCTATTGCAGAAGATTCGTTGAAAACTTTTCTAAGATCGCGAAGCCTCTCTCAAATCTTCTTCAGAAGCACGTCAAGTACGTTTGGTCTCCGGAGTGTGATATTGCTTTCAACACTTTGAAAGAGAAATTGATCACTGCTCCAGTTCTGACTCCGCCTGATGAAACCAAGCCGTATGAGGTCTTTTGTGATGCCTCTCTCCAAGGTCTAGGTGCTGTACTGATGCAAGAGAAGAAAGTTGTTGCTTATACTTCTCGCCAATTGAAGCCTAATGAGAAGAACTACCCCACTCATGATCTCGAGTTGGCGGCAGTTGTGCACGCTTTGTTGACTTGGAGACATCTTCTATTGGGAAGAAAAGTGGACATTTTCACTGATCACAAGAGTCTCAAGTACATCTTCACCCAGCCTAATCTCAATCTCAGGCAGACTCGATGGGTCGAGATGATTCAGGAGTATAATCCGAGTATTGAGTATACTCCAGGCAAGGCCAATGTGATTGCTGACGCTTTGAGCAGAAAAGCATATTGCAACAGTCTGATTCTCAAGCCTTATCAACCCGAGCTTTGTGAAGCTTTCCGCAAACTGAATCTGCAAATTGTTCCTCAAGGTTTCCTCGCCAACCTTCAAGTTTTTCCTACTTTGGAAGACCAGATTCGCCAAGCCCAGCTTCTTGATGCTATGGTGAAAAAGGTGAAGATTGGTATTGCAAAGAGTCAGTCCAAGTACAAGTGCTACCGACTTGATGACAAGGACACTCTCTTCTTCGAGGATCGAATTGTTGTGCCCAAAGGTGAACTTCGTAAGGTGATCATGAAAGAGGCTCACAACTCTCTCCTCTCCATCCACCCTGGTAGTACGAAGATGTATCAGGATCTCAAGCAAGCTTATTGGTGGACTCGAATGAAGCGCGAGATCGCTCAATTCGTGAACGAGTGTGATGTCTGCAGAAGAGTGAAGGCAGAACACCAAGGGCCAGCAGGTCTCCTCCAACCTCTTGCCATTCCAGAGTGGAAGTTTGACCACATTGAAATGGACTTCGTGACTGGGTTTCCAAAGTCCAAGCATGGCAATGATGCTATATTCATCGTCATCGACAAGCTCACCAAAGTGGCTCATTTTCTGCCTATCAAAGAGTCAATCACTGCAGCTCAATTGGCGGAACTCTATACCTCTCGCATTGTCTCTCTGCACGGTATTCCTCAAGTGATATCTTCAGACCATGGCAGCATCTTTACCTCCAAGTTTTGGGATTCTTTCCAGAAGGCCATGGGCACTAGCATTCGCTTCAGCACTGCTTTCCATCCTCAAACGAGCGGTCAAGTCGAGCGTGTCAACCAGATTCTCGAAGACATGCTCAGGGCTTGTGTGATTTCTTTCGGCATGAAGTGGGAGGACTGTCTTCCTTATGCTGAATTCTCATACAACAACAGCTTTCAAGCTAGTTCGGGCAAGGCCCCTTTTGAAATTCTGTATGGCAGGAAGTGCCGTACACCTCTCAACTGGTCTGAAACCGGTGAACGTCAGCTGCTGTGTAATGACCTGATCACAGAGGCAGAAGAAATGTGCAAGGTCATTCGTGATAACCTCAAAGCAGCCCAATCCCGCCAGAAGAGCTACTATGAAGTAAGCACCGTGATCTGGCTTTCGAGATCGGAGATCACGTTTACCTCCGCGTCTCTCCTATGAAAGGTACTCGTCGCTTCGGCATCAAAGGGAAGCTTGCCCCCAGATATGTCGGACCTTTCAAGATTGTCAGCAAGAGAGGCGACCTCGCCTATCAGCTCGAGCTTCCTTCAAACTTTGCCAATGTTCATGATGTGTTCCATGTCTCTCAACTCCGAAAGTGCTTCAAGACGCCTGAACGCACCGTCAACTTCGAGGACATTGAGCTCCAAGAAGATCTCTCTTACAATGAGCACCCAGTTGCCATTCTTGAAGAGACTGAACGCAGAACTCGCAACAAGTCAATTAAATTTCTCAAAGTCAAGTGGTCTCACCATTCCGATCGTGAAGCTACCTGGGAACGTGAGGATCACCTCCGTTCTGAGTACCCGGAGTTCTTTCCGTCCTAGATATCGGGACGAGATCTTTTCGTAGTGGTGGAGTGTTGTAGTGCCCCAGATATACTTTCCATATTTGTATCCAACTCTTGTCGTTTCCGGCGTTAACTTATATTTATTTCTCGGGTTCGGGTCTTTGTCTCCATGTGTTGTTTTTCTTTTTCGTGCATCGCATATCATGTCATCTCGTGCATTGCATTTGCATACATGTTCATCTCATACATTCGAGCATTTTCCCCGTTGTCCGTTTTGCATTCCGGCGCTTCGTTCTCCTCCGGTGGCCATTTCTAGCTTTCTCTCGTGTGTGGGGATTAAACATTTCTGGATTGGACCGAGACTTGCCATGCGGCCTTGGTTTACTACCGGTAGACCGCCTGTCAAGTTTCGGGTCATTTGGATTTCGTTTGATACTCCTACGGTTAACCGAGGGACCGAAAAGGCCTTGTGTGTGTTGCAGCCCAACACCCCTCAAATTTGGCCCAAAACCCACCAAACTCAGCTCCATGTCCTAGAGCGTTCGATCACGATCGCGTGGGCGAAAACCGCCCCTCATTTGGACTCTCCTAGCTCCCTTTATGCCTATATATACACCCCCCTCCGAAATCCGCGGTTCTTCTCCCCCCTAACCCTAGATCCAACTCCTCCCGCCGCTGCCGGATAAAAATCGCGCGCCGGACGTGTCCGCCCGGCTCCGCGGGACGAATCCGCCGCCGCCACGTGTCCCGGGGCCGGTCCCCAGTTCGCCGCCACCCGCGGGCCCGCGAGGCCCGTGCGAGGCCCTCCCGGCCGGCTCCGCCGCCTTCCTCCTCCTCCAGTCGCCGCCCCCGAGCCCGGCGACGCTCGCCCGCTCCGGCCGCCGCGGCGCCATTGCCGGCCGCCGCCCGGAGCACCTCGCCCCGCCGCCCCAAGCCCTCGCCGGCGCCCGCGCCAGGGAAAGGAGCTCCCGGCTCCGGCGACCGCTCCGTCGCGCCGCTTCCTCCTCGCCGTCCGCCCCCCCTCCCCGCTCCGGCTACTTCCTCTCCGGCTGCCGCCGTCTACAGGAATCCCGGCGAGATCCGCCGCCGTCTCGGGAAACGCGCCAGATCCGATCTGGATTGAGGGGTTGACCTAATTTTCCCTCTCCCCCTAGTATTTTTTATGCATTCTTTGACTGATGATATCTCCGCATCCGTAGCTCCGTTTTGGGCGTCTGATATATCAAAATCTTCGTCTCGACATGTAAATCATTTCATTCCATTGCATCATTTGCATTTGAGGTCATCTTGATGCCCAAAATGCTGTTAGAAGGAGGCTTCGTGAGTTAAATTGCAGATCCGTTAGCTCATCTTAGACTTTTGTCATTTTTGCCATGTTTAATCCGTGCATGATATGCCTGTGCCCCTTTGGGATGAATTGTTAAGCATTTTGTCTTCTTTCCAGAGGTGCCACCCATGCATTTTTAGTATGTGTGTGTTGTCTTGTGCAAGCTTGCAAAGAGAGGTACCTGAGATTGCAGATTTCAGGGACTTAGTGATTTTCACTAAGTCTGGGATATTTTAGTTCATGATGCCATATGTCCGGCTTGTTTCCTAGTGATCCGTGCCTCTTTTGAGGATGATCAGTAAGGGAGTTTTGATATTTATGTTATGCTCTATCCATCCATATCTTTTTTTGCATATGTGGAGTTTTCTAGGTTGACTCAATCGAGCTCAACTTTTGCTTCGTTGTTAATCTGGGCAGATCGTCAACTTGTTTGCGATTTTGCCGATGCTACCGTTAGTGTTCCATGCATGCTATGCCTTTGTTCTTGCCATGTGTAGCTAGAATATTGTGCCTTCTTGCTGGATATATGCTTGCCTTGCCATGACTTGTACCGTAGTGAGTGCATCGAGCTCGTTTACATGCCTTCGTGAGTTAAATTTCTGCATGTCTCAGTTTTCACTAAGTCTGAAAACTGATTGTGTTCGAGCTATGTTCGTGAGCTCGGTAGAGTATTTTGTGAACCCTTTTGGCCCAGGTCACTTTGGGTGTTTTGTTAAGCTTGTTGAGTAGCTCCATGCCATGTTCTTACTTGTCATGTTCAGGTTGTCTATCATGTTGTTTTGCTGCTCCGAAGAGGGCTTCGTGATCCGAAATTTCAGGCTAGTGTTAATTTAACTAAGTCTGGAATCTGTTTTGCATATTCATTCTTGCCATGCTTGTTTGGACCTCTTAATGGATGAATTTGGTAGTAGCTCAGTGCTAGTGATTTGTTAAGCATCATCTGTACATCACTGCCATGTATTTTGTTTTCATGTTTGGTGGCTGTAGCATGTTCTTTTCGTTGCATTTAGGAGCCTACTTGCTGTATATCGCAGATCGGTTCGTTTCGTAAAACGCTCGCCATTTCCAAACCGTAGCTCCGATTCCTATGATCTTTATATCTTTTTCAGGTGATTTCTTCCCCTCTATCCAGTGGCATACTTGGTTTTCCGAGTTGAGGCCAAGTTCATGCATTTCCTGTAACGGCTTGCATTTTGCATCCCGCATCGCATCCCGCATAGCATACCATCTTTGCATATTATTGTTTGCCCTTGCACGTGGTTGATTGTGTTCTTGTTGCTTGTTTGTGTTGTTGGGTAGAGCCGGGAGACGAGTTTGCTAACGAGGAGCCCGTTGAGTGTGCTTTTGAGGATCCAGTCAACTCTGACAGCTTTGCAGGCAAGATGATCATACCCTCGAAATCACTACTATCTTTGCTATGCTAGTTTGCTCGCTCTTTCGCTTTGCCACTGCTACGATGCCTACCTTTTGCTTGTCAGCCTCCTAATTGCCATGTTGAACCTCTAACCCACCGTTGTCCTAGCAAACCTTTGATTGGCTATGTTACCGCTTTGCTCAGCCCTTCTTATAGCGTTGTTAGTTGCAGGTGAAGATTGGAGCCGTTCCTTGTTGGAACATTTATTTACTTGTTGGGATATCATTATATCGCTATGTTATCTTAATGCATCTATATACTTGGTAAAGGGTGGAAGGCTCGGCCTCTCGCCTAGTGTTTTGTTCCACTCTTGCCGCCCTAGTTTCCGTCATATCGGTGTTATGTTCCCGGATTGTACGTCCCTTACGCGGTTGGGCTATATGGGAACCCCTTGATAGTTCGCCTTGATTAAAGATTTTCCAGCAATGCCCAACATTGGTTTTCCTTTTGCCACCTAGCCGCTTTTCCCTTGGGTTTCCTGAGCCCGAGGGTCATCTTATTTTAACCCCCCCCGGGCCAGTGCTCCTCTGAGTGTTGGTCCGAAATGTCAGCCGCCGGTGGCCACCAGGGGCAACTCTGGGCTGGCCTACCGGAAGTTTGGACAATCTGAGTGTGCCCTGAGAAAGAGATATGTGCAGCTCCTATCGGGATTTGTCGGCACATTCGGGCGGTGTTGCTGGACTTGTTTTAACCTGTCGAATCATCTTGTTGTACCGGGATACCGAGTCTGATCGGTGTGTCTTGGGTGGAGGTCTATTCCTTCGTTGACCGTGAGAGCTTGTTATGGGCTAAGTTGGGACCCCCCTGCAGGGATTGAACTTTCGAAAGCCGTGCCCGTGGTTATGGGCAGATGGGAATTTGTTAATGTCCGGTTGTAGATTACTCAAACCTTAATTAATTAAAATTAATCAATCGTGTGTGTTACCGTGATGGCCCCTTCTCGGCGGAGTCCGGGAAGTGGACACAGTGTTGGAGTTATGCTTGCGCAGGTTGCTCTTCTAGATTTCTCGCTCGTGCTTCGCCTCCTCTTCTCGCTCTCTTTTGCGTATAAGTTAGCCACCTCATATGCTAGTCGCTTGCTGCAGCTCCACTTATAGTGCCTTGCCCTTCCTATAAGCTTAAATAGTCTTGACCGCGAGGGTGCGAGATTGCTGAGTCCCTGTGGCTCACAGTTACTATAATTCCAGATGCAGGGACAGATGATACAGCTCCAGATGACGCGCTTGAGCTCAAGTGGGAGTTCGACGAGGATTCTCAGCGACACTATGTGTCTTTTCCGGATGATCAGTAGAGGTGCCTAGTTGGGGTTATCGATTCAGGGGCTTGTCGCATGTTGGGGGCCTTTTCTATTTTGGCACCGTAGTCGGGCCATGAGTGATTTGTATGATGGATGTTATTTATGTACTTTGATGTGATGTGGCGAGTGTAAGCCAACTATGTATCTCCCCTTTTATATTATTTATGTACATGGGATGTGTAATGATTTCCCGACTTGCGACATTGCTTTCAATGCGGTTATGCCTCTAAGTCGTGCCTCGACACGTGGGAGATATAGCCGCATCGAGGGCGTTACACGGCCCCTCCGTCAACTGCACGCCCGCCGTTGGCGGTGCCTCGACATTAGCCGAGCTCGACGCCATCATCACGGTAACTAATTAAGCCTCTCTCGGCCGAGGACTTCATCTCCTTGCCTTTGACTGGGCATCCCTGACGCCCTACATGTTTTCGCAGTGCGCCGCCGATGTTCCGTGCACTCTCCTGCACTTCGTGAACAACGAGTTGGTCGATGTCGCCAAGGGAAAAATCGTTCAACCGGGCAACCCCTTGTTCCACGGTACCCAGATGCCACCCAACTTGTTTAGGGTTCAACTGGTTCGGGTGCTGCCAGGCTGCGACGAGTTGTTACCTCCGATTCGACCCGTCAGGGCCGACGATGATGACGTGATGACCCTCAGCGCCTGCCTGAGCTGGCCCCTGCTTTGGCCGAAGAGCCAGATTCGTTTGGGGGGGGGGGACACCACCCCAAAGACAACACCACCAGTCGTGCCAGCGCCAAGTCGGCCCCATGGCAAGACCGCCGCAACGGTGCCGGACATCCCTATGCCACTAGATCCAAACATGCATATGGTACAGGATCAGAACGACGACGACGATACATTTGCCAACGTCGATCAGTACTTTGCCGATCATGGGTACGGTGGCGACTTCATGGGGCCTCCTTCTCAAGAACCCAACCCAACAAAAGACGTGCGCGATCTAGCTGGTACCGCGGAGAAGCCAAGTTGCAACAGGCGTCGTCTGCCGTTCAGCTCTTAGGAGACGCCTCCAGCTGCCGACTTCACCGAGCCTCAGATAGGCGAGGTGCGAAATATTATCAGCCCCAACACACTCAAGAAGGCGGTCTGTGAGCAGAACTCGGTCCCATTACAGGAGAAGAAGAAGGCACGCAAAAGAAAGACTAACAAGGGTGCGGGCCAGCCGGCACCGAGTACGATCCGTGCTCAGGACGGGCCACCTTCACCTGAGGATATCTCGAGGAGGGTGCATGTGGCGGGTAGGCCGATGCTACTGAGAAATATGCTCGATGCTCCAACCGGTGCTATGCGGAGTCTGCATGACAGTGTTCTTTCTTTGGAGAAGCGGCGTCTCGGAGAGAAGGATGTGGCATACCCGGTTTTCGCGGCCAAGGTGCCAGAGGGCAAGGGCTTTGTGGATAACTCCATCGGGGGTACGATCGTCCTGCGGTTTGATGACATCCATGCTATGTTGAACCTTCATCCGCTGCACTACACCTTCGTTCGGCTACTTTCGCTGAGTATGGATATGCGGATCATTCGTGACAAGACCCCGGACGTCGTGATAGTCGACCCCTTCTACATGCGTGCCAAGATCTTGGGCAGCGCTGGGGACCGGCAAGTCGCGACTTCTTACCTCGAAGGCGTCATTCTGGCAAACCAAGATAAGGATAACTTCCTCGTGCCTTACTTTCCCGAGTAAGTCCTCCCCTCAACCGCCCCGTAACATATGAATTCTTAGATTTCGATCGTTTTTCTTTTAACATTCCGTGTTTTCTGCAGTGACACACATTGCACGCTCATCCTCCTAAGCCCCAAATATTCCATGGCCACGTATTTCGACTCGGACCGTCAGTCGAACGTAGACTACACAAATGTCAAGAAGGTTCTTGATGATGTTCTCCCCGGCTATGTCAAATCTGGAGGCACCTTCACCAGGCCTATTCGTAAGTACGGCAAGCACGTGTTCTCCCACAATACGACGTTCTGCTGCGTCAAGCAGCCGCCTGGCGGTCAGAAGGGTGCCTACTACGCCATCCATCACATGCGGGCGATCGTATGGGACCATCATCAACTTCTGCTACCGAGTAAACTCAAAGATTGGGCCGCGAGCGTGTCGGCAATCCAGGACACGGACATCAGACAAGAATTCTTTCGCATCCAGTCGGAGTTTGCGGAAATCATCCATCAAGATGTCCTTCGTACCTCGGGGCAGTTCTACCTCAGAAATCAACCGTCCAACAGTGACATCGACACAATGCTACAAATGCAGGCTGACAATGACCATTATTTCATGACTCCCACGATAGACGGCGGCTTCATCCACGCTCCGGTCCCTTGAGTCGAGTCGAAAGCAGTGATGCTGTGTCTAGTTCTGAAACATCGATTGGCTCATGTTGTAATTAAACTTTAATGAACTTGTAGTATGTCTCTTTGGTTTCGAGAGTCGTTCAACTTAGATGTAATCGATGCTATTAATGTATTGCTTTTCTCTTCCGATCGTTCTGTTGCATACTTATATATTGCTTATGTATTGTCTGTGAATTGGTACTAACGTTTCGTTTGGCTACTACATAGCGATGCCTCGTATGTCGTGTACAAGGGTAAGGTTCCCGGAGTCTACGACGACTGGGAGGAGTGTCGGAGACAGGTTCACCGATTCAGCGGTAACAGTTACAAAGGGTACACCACTAGGGCCAAGGCCGAATCTAGATACGCTCGCTATCTAGCGGGAGAGGGGAGGGAGCGCTGGAGGAACCGGATGAAGACGAGTTTCATCGTGATGATGCTCATCATGATGGCCGCAGCTCTCTTCTATGTGATGGTAGTTTAGATGATCGATATCGACTTGTGATGTGAAGACAAACTCGCTACTCGCGGTCTCAAGACTTGTAATATAATGTTCTATCTTTCTTCGGTCTTTTCAATTCGGAGACTAATATGATGAATTGTATTCGGAGACTAATATGATGAATTGTATTCAGAGACTAATCTTTTATTGTATTCGATGAATCTGTTGTTGATGTGTGCTGTCTATATTTTGTCCAATTATACATTTTGTAACCTGTGCAAAAAACAGAAAATAAAAAAATAAAAAAACCCTAATATTCATACTAATGGCGCATCACATCACAGTGCGCCATTAGTATGCCAAAGGATACTAATGGCGCATCATTAAACAGTGTGCCATTAGTATGCCGAAGTTACTAATGGCGCATCTTGTTATTGTGCGCCATTAGTATGCCAAAGCACCTGGGTATACATGGCCCCCTGGGAGGCATACTAATGGCGCACTGTTGTATATACTAATGACGCATGCGCCATTAGTATACTAGATACTAATGGCGTGGCACTAATGGCGCACCACTAATGCGCCATTAATGGCCAAATTAGGTGCGCCATTAGTAGGCCTTTTCCTAGTAGTGCAAGAATCATGCCATCTACAATGGCATGTGTGAAACTATGTCTTCTTGTAAAGATATAGGAGAATAAGTATCTTCTTGTAAATAGGGATGGGTTAACATTATTTTTTTTCTTGTTAAAGCATTTTTTCTACAAACATTTTTTTATCCCGTGGCAACGCACGGGCATTCGACTAGTACCCTCTACTATACATGTATGGGCTGTTGGTTCTGGAGCGATAATACAGTGTTCACATAATTTATATGCCCATAGTAATAATTTACAGGAATCCCAGGACACTATAGTCTTCATTCTGCAGAGAATTTACATGCGCAGGGCCTCTTGCTGAGTGCAATATCCTGCAAGACAATAGGATTTGGAATGAGCCTAGTCTTCCTCAATAAAAAGATATAAGTAGAACGACAGCATACATGAAACAGAGACAAGTGTGATAGATCAATGAAATAGTCAAGGACCTCCAGAAACAAAATATCAGTCTACTTGTCAAGTGGTGGTGGAAACTTGAGACTCAAGATGGTCTTTGGCAAGATATAGTTAAAGCAAAATGTCTTACAAGAGATTCTGTGGCCACGGTCAAAAGCAGATTCTCTGATTCCCCTACCCTGCCTTCTCAATGGGGGGAGATGTGCTCTTTTATTGTTGGGCTGGATATTACCTCTGATCCTGGTATGATTGTTTAGGCTTTCGGCCCCAAGCAGACTTTTACTACTAAGTTGATGTATTAACACATAGAGAGAAATATCACGGGTTGTGGTTTTAAGTGGATTTGGAAAGCTAAAATTCCTTCTAAAATCCAGATCTTCCTTTGGCAACATTTTCAATATGCCGTGTTGACCAGGGATGTTATGAGCAGGAGAAATTGGACGGGGAATCCGCGCTGCTCTTTTTGCAGCGAGAAAGACATGTCCCAGCATCTCTTCTTTTGCCCATTGGCTAGGATGATTTGGAGAACTGTGAGATCAGTCTTTGGCACCGAGTTGTGCCCTAACAACATTTGGCAGTTTTATTCGTGGTGCTACACTTTTTTACCTGATGGGGGCAGATTCTACAGTTTTGGTCTTGCAGCTATATGCTGGTCCATTTGGAACTGTCGCAATCAAGCAACCTTTGGGTTTAAATTTCTTAAAATCCCTTTTGAGGTGGTGTTCTCTTCATGTGTATTTCTGGATTATGGGGCAGGTTTGCTGAAGAGTGATGACCAGGAGGCAATGTGGCGTGGGGCAATGATGCTCAGGGATAATGTGAAGAACATGATGCGTATCTGTGCTGCTGCTCAAGATGATGGTGCGATGGGCTGAAGCTTGCACTGATGTATTTCCGTTATTTATTAATGAAAAGGGGTGATGTGCAGTTCAAAAAAAGTATTAACATTGCTGATGTAAGGATGGTCGACACAGCTACGGGTAAACCTGACTAATATATATCCTGTGTGTTTGAGCTGAGAACTCACCTTGCTCCGTTATTGGTATTTGGTAGAGGTGACTGTTGTATTTGTGGGGCTTGGCAGATAGGATTAAAATTACACGTGTGTAACTTTTTTTTGAATTTTCATGCGGGGGGGGGGGGGGGGGGGAGTTTCCCCCACCTGAATATATCTGTTCCGCAACTCCGCCGGCGAGCAGTGGCGGAGGCAGGGGGTGCTAGCAGGGGCCCCGGCCCAGGTCAACATGCAGATTTTGCCACTACATGAGGGATTATCTGCTGCTAATATTGTGTATTATGATGATTTTGCTGGCTTTGGCCCTCCCCAACATGATTTAACATCAGTTGGCCCCCCTGATTAAGTTTTCCTGGCTCCGCCACTGCCGACGAGTCCGGTCCGAGGTTGCGGAGCGAGGGCGAGCGCCATAGACGAAGTAGTCGAACACGCGAAAGTAAATGACACAGAGAGATATGGAGGAGACCAGCTTTATTAATCAATGATCAGAGATTACAATGATAGCTCCTCGTTGCTTTATATAGGGACTCCAGGGTCAAGGGATAAGTACTCACTTAACGTAAAGTGGGGGAAACGGGAGGGGCTACCCCGTGCGATACGCACGAGGCTGCCGCCACCCCTCGGCGGCCCCGGTTTCCCAACACTCCCCTTGGGTAATTATCCGTATATCCATGCCTCAAAACTCCGAAAAACCCAGTGGGAAAAAATATGGAGAAAGAGCACATAGTATACGTTGTTGTATTGCACGAATTGCCTCGTCAAAAACCTCGTGTGAGAAACATCAGGAAAACTCACTCAAGGGAAAAAGAGTACAGTCCACTCAACCATCGAGTTGAGTACTCGATCATCAGGATTGAGATTTTAGCGACGAGTTTGTGAAGTTTCTCCCCCTGAACTTTGCATCTCTCTAAGTCTCATCATACCGATTCCACGCACACACCTCTCTAAGGTTGATGCCGGTAATGATTTAGTGAACATATCAGCAAGATTGTCACAAGACTTAGTATGCAAAACTCTCACCTCGTTCAACTGTTGCAGCTCATGTGCATAGAAGAACTTGGGACTAATATGCTTTGTAAGATTACTCTTCACATAACCCATCTGGACTTGTGCAACACAAGCAGCATTATCTTCATAGATAATGGTAGGGGTTTGTATGGTGTTCAGCCCACATGTCTGCTGAATGTGGCCGATCATCCGCCGAAGCGATACACACTCTTTTGACGCTTAGAATAGTGCCATGATTTCCGAGTGGTTCGTGGAAGTCGACACAAGTGTTTGCTTGGACGATTTCCAGGAAAACACAGTTCCACCACAAAGGAAAACATATCCAGTCTGCGATTTGCAATCATGCGGGTCCGATAGGTACCCAACATCGGCATAGCCTATAATAGATAGGTCTTGATTTCTTTTATAAAAAATGCCAAGATCTTTGGTCCCTTGCAGGTAATGGAAGACGTCCTTGACACCTTTCCAATGCCTCTTGGTAGGTTCAGAACTGTACCTCGCAAGCAAACTGACGGCGAACGCAATGTCTGGCCGTGTACAGTTTGCGAGATACATGAGTGCTCCAACTGCACTCAGGTAAGGAACCTCTGGTCCCAGAGTTTCCTCCCCCTCTTCCTTTGGCCTGAACGGGTCCTTGTCTGGCTGTAAAGATCTTCCGACCATCGGGGTCTTAGAAGGATATGCCTTATCAAATCCAAATCTCTCCAACACCTTCTGGGTGTAGGCTGACTGGTGCACTAGAATCCCATCAGGGGAATGTTCAAGTTGCAGACCTAGACAGAACTTGGTTTTACCCAAATCCTTCATCTCGAATTCCGACATCAGGTAGGAACTCGCTTCCTCAATATCCTCAGGCGTACCGATTATGTTTAAATCGTCCACGTACACCGATATTATACAGAATCCATCTTGGGATCGCCGTATAAAAACACATGGGCATTCTTTATTGCTCGTGTAGCCCTTCTCATGAAGGAAATCACTTAAGCGATTGTACCACATTCTACCAGATTGTCTGAGTCCGTACAGTGCCTTTTGAAGTTGAACACTGTATAGACCCCTGTTTGCTCTATCATGGTTCAGACCAGGGATACCCTCTGGAACCTTCATGTATATGTTCGAATCCAAGTTACCATACAGGTAAGCAGTGACAACATCCATTAGTTTCATTTTCAAGCCCATGTTTACTACCATCGAGATCAAGTATCTAAAGGTAACTCCATCCATGACCGGGGAATAAGTCTCCTCAAAATCGACACCTGGTCGTTGAGTGAACCCTTGAGCGACGAGCCTTGCTTTGTACCGTACTACCTTATTGTTTTCATCTCTCTTTCGAACAAAAACCCACCTATGGCCAACAGGGCGAATGTGGGGAGGAGTTCGACAAACTGGTCCGAACACCTTCCTTTTGTTGAGAGATAATAATTCGGCAGTAATTGCCTGCTGCCAATCTTTCCAATCCGACCTTTTCTTGCAATCAGCGAGCGTGTTAGGCTCGGGGTCAAGATCTATGGTTGATGCAATTTTCGTAGCAAAGTTAATGTCGACAACCACCGTTGCTCGGTTCAGGGACTCCCCCATATAAATATAATTTATGGCCATTTCGTCATGGAGCACATCCGGCGCTAACACTTGCTCTACCAAATTTCCCATTATGGGAGCAAGGTCCTTTAGATTTCCCGCGCCGATGTGTGCGCTCACATCTCCGCTGGGAGTTTCCCCTATGGGAAAGTTTAAGTCCGGAATTTCGTGCACTGAATTTTCTGTACTTGTGCCAGGTCTCGACTGGCTCCCCGTTTCACTTTGGGATACTTTGGCGACAGACTGTAATAAATCTCTCTTATCCTTTTTCGTCGGGCGTCCCCGAGTACTTGGGATTTGAGAAGCCGAATCTCTCGTCCTTTTAGGCCTTTGGACGGGAGCGGGTATACCATCATTTTTCTTCGGTATTTCAACCCTTTCTGGTGCATTGCACGCGTGCACATGCGATTTTGTCACAGTCTTTAAGTTACTAAAGTGGTCAGGCAGTTGATTTGCTAATGACTGCAAATCTATTATCTTTTGGACTTCTCTCTTAGTCTCAGCGGTGCACGGGTCATGAGCATGGATCCCCATGGCTTGCCACGTGATTTCTCGACTTTTAGCATCAAGGGGTTGATTCTCTCCCCCTAAAGTCGGGAAAAGATCCTCGTCAAAATGCAATCAGCAAAACCGGCCGTGTGACAGTCACCTATCATGGGGTCCAAATACCTGATTATGGACACAATCTCATAACCAACGTATATCCCCAACTTACGGAGCGGGCCCATCGCCGATCGCTGAGGGGGTGGTATTGGTACATATACCTGGCAACCGAACCTGCGAAGGTGGGAAATTTTTGGTGCCGACCCTTGCGCAAGCTGAACAGGAGAGTGGATGTTGTAGGCCGACGGTCTAAAGTTGATGAGATTGGCCGCGTGTAACACTGCATGGCCCCAACATGTAGTTGGTAAATTACAACCCTGAAGGAGCGGTCGGGCAATGAATTTAATTCTTTTAATTAATGCCTCGGCAAGTCCATTTTGTGTATGAACATGCGGTACCAAGTGCTCAACTTTGATTCCCATTGCCATGCAATAATCATCGAACGCCTTTGAAGTAAATTCTCCGGTGTTGTCCATTCGAATAGACTTTATACGATAATCCGGGAAATCATTCCTCATTTGTATGATCTATGAGATCAATTTTGCAAAGGCATGGTTCCGTTGACAGCAGGCAAACATTGGACCATTTAGAGGAAGCATCAATGAGCACCATGAAGTACCGAAACGGCCCCATGAAGGGCTGAATTGGACCGCATATGTCCCCTTGGATACGTTCCAAAAATGCAGGGATTTCATCCCTCACCTTGAGGGGCGATGGCCTAATGACTAAATTCCCCTTAGCACATGCGGAGCACACGAAATCATCGGGATTCGATAAGTTCTTCACGTTGACATTATGGCCATGCGAGTTATTAATTATATTTCTCATCATCCTAAGTCCGGGGTGGCCTAACCTATCGTGCCAGAGGCAGAAGAGTTCAGAGCTTCTAAAAACGGTCTTGAGGGTAGTGTACACAGGCGGTGCTACTATTTTAGTGTAGTATAGCCCTGTGTCGAACGAAGGAAGCCTTTCGATAACATGTTTACCATTTGCATCCCGCTTTGTGATAAGTAGGCACTCCTTGCCGTTCTCATCATCGGTCTCAGCATGAAAACCATTGGCGCGGATGTCTCTAAAGCTCAAAAGAGTACGAGTCGACTCCGGGTACAACAACGCATCATTAATGATCAAAGTTGTTCCCATAGGAAGTATAATAGTGGCTCGTCCGGAGCCAACTATGTGCGAACTGCAGCCGGCGATTGTCATAATACTTCCCAGAGATTTTTTAATAGACTCAAAGTACTTAGTTTCTCGTAAAATGGTATGTGTAGTTGCGCTATCGGCAAGGCACGTTTCTTCCATTCGGGCGCCACACGCGTTCTAAAATATGACATATAATTAATGTAATGAGGAAGACGCTACATTAATAATAAATGCACCCATTCTAGAACATAACATACTATCATGTATAAATAATGGAATAAATGAATAAATGTCATCCAATCGCCAAAGTAAAGAATAAGTTTATGCTCTCATAGAGCTTACAACCAAATCGAATTTATTTGAATTTATTGTATCAAATCACGGAATCATGATAACCAAAGGGGTATGCTAAGTAGACTCGGTGAAGAAGCCATTGACCTCAGCCGCAATCTCCATACTAGTGAACTGATCCTCCTTAGAAATCATCTTGGAGGCAGCATCAACATCTAGTTGCGGCACCGCCGAGGCCACCATGTGGTCAACCTCCATGGCAACGTTGGCGTCACTAGAGACAGCCAAAGCCGCCGCGATGGGCACCACGGGGGTTGCCGCGATGGGCGCAGTAGGGGGCGTAAAGATCATCATGGGTGCCTGAAGGTGCATTATATCGACTAGAGGGGGGGGGGGTGAATAGGCGATTTTTATGAAATTCTTCACTAAGGAATTTGCCGGTGAGGAAATTCCTTAGCGAAGAACTACTAGCAGCGGAATAAGTACTCAATAGTAAACATAACAGAATACACGCATAGTCATCACGATGAAATGAAGACAGGCACAGAGTACAGGAAGCATAATCACATGATAACACAGGATCAAGACAAATAGACTGAAGAAATTGAACTGAGGAAATTGAGAAAGTCTTCAGTCAAAGTCTTCAAACACAGATATGAACAAACATACAACACAGTTATGAGGAAATGAAAGAGTTGAGGAAATAGAACCAGTGAGCTTGGTGAAGACAATGATTTGGTAGACCAGTTCCAACTGCTGTTTCAGTTGTACGTCTGGTTGGAGCGGCTGAGTATTTAAACTCGAGGACACACAGTCCCGGACACCCAGTCAAGAACACTTAGTCTAAGACACCCAGTCCTCACTGTATTCTCTTTGAACTAAGGTCACACAGACCTCGTCCAATCACTCGTGGTAAGTCTTCAGGCGTCTTCCAAACCTTCACAAACTTGGTCACCCGGCGATCCACAATTCCTCTTGGATGCTCTAGACCATGACGCCTAACCGTCTGGAAGAAGCACAGTCTTCAAAGGTAACAAGCATCAGATCCACTCAGGATCAATCTCTTCAGTGATGCTCAATCACTTGGGGTTTGTAGGTGTTTGGGTTTTTGGTTTTTCCTCACTTGATGATTTTCACTCAAAGTCCCCGGAGAATGGGTTGCTCTCAAATGACAGGTGTCAGTTTCTCTCGGAGCAGCCAACCAGCTAGTGGTTGTAGGGGGCGGCTATTTATAGAATAGGGAGCAGCCTGACATGATAAGACATAAATGCCCTTCAATGATATGACCGTTAGGTGGATAGATATTTTGGGACAGCTGGCGCATAGCACATCAATGGTCGGAATTTTGAGTAGCAAAATCCTCAGGGCTATCATGTTCCTCACTGTGTAGGCAATCCGCACTGGCGAATTCCTAACTCCTCAGTTAGGACAAATTCCTCAGAGACCAGAAGAAGGCGCGCGAGGTTCAGCATGATGAAAAAGTATGCACCTGTACACACATTTAACATATAATATGAAGAATTTGAAATGCTTGATGAAATATGGTGCCTAATGAAATTCAGCATGCGCGCAATAATATTAACGAGGAATAAGCATCCAGAATAGTGCATCAAGAGTATCAGAGCATAGTGCATCAAAAGTATCAGAGCACCATCGGGTTTAAGATTACAACTCGATCCAATAAGGTTTCAGAAGAACAAGAGTTGTAACTTAGCAAAAAAATGTTGTATATGGGCGTTAAAATAGACCCGCTTGAAGACTAACTCAAATTTCTCCCCCTTTGTCATCGAATGACCAAAAGGATCGAAACTGAGGACTAACGCCCCTGAAGATAATCAAGTTGATGAAGGAGCGCCAGCATTGTTGGGGTCGTTGGTTGATGTAGGGCCTGCCGCAGTGTCATCCAAATCTTCATGTTCATCAGTGTTGCGCGATGAAGAATATGAGCTGGCCACCAGAGAAGGAATCTTGACCTTCTTGAATTTCTTTGGTGGAGGTGCAGACCAGTCAAAATCTTCATTAAGACCCATGTTCTTCAGATCTTCTTCACCATACAGATGTGACAGGATTGCCCAGGTGCGACCGAATACTTGATGGAGGTAGTAGTGGTTTTTCTTCACTTCATTGCGTGTGGCAGTCATGTTGTGAAGAAGTGAACCAAACTGACGCTTAACCCATTTGTGATTTTGATCCATCTTCTGGTGAAGACTAAGCAGAAGTTCCCGGTCTATCATCACGCGCGGAGCAGTGGCTTGAGGAGTGGACTTGGGAGCATTGGCAGAGTCATGGGTGGCAGAGTCATCATTGGTGGAATAAGATGCAGCTTTGCGAAACTGACCATCCAATGGACGAATGCCTTCATCAATTACAGCTGGTGCCTTGCCCTTTCCATCAACTGAGGAATATGTCTGCTTGAGGACTTCAATGGGGGCAAGTAGCTGAGATGATTCTGGAAATCAGCTTTGTAGTTGAGTGAAGACCTTGTCCTGAGGAATCTCATAATCCAAGGTGCATAAGGCTTCAGCTCAAACAGAGACAGTGCAACATTGGCCATAGTCCTCATGAAGAAATCGTGATAATTGACAGGAATGCCATGAACGATGTTGAATACCAGATTCTTCATGATGCCGACAATTTCCTCATCAGATGAGTCGTGGCCTTTGATAGGACTGATTGTCCTCGTAAGAATACGATAGACAATTCTGGGCACGTACAGGAATTCCTTCACGAGGAATTTGGTTCATGGTGCCTGACCTGGTTTCAAAGGCTTCATCAGCACCTGCATGTAATGATGAGTGAGCTCAGGTTCACTGTAGATGCAGCGAGCTTCTTCAAGGGGAGGACTGAGTGGTAGAGCACAAAGCAATTCAGAGGCTGGTACAGTGTAGTGAGTGTTTTCAGACATCCAGTCCAGCATCCATGAATTCACATCTTCAGCATTTCCAGTGATATGCAGCGTTGCATAGAATTGAAGAATTAGTTCTTCATTCCAATCGCAGATGTCAGAGCAAAAGTTGAGCAGTCCAGCGTTGTGAAGAACACTGAGGACTGGTGCGAAACACGACAGAGATTCCATATCCACGTGAGGAATATGCTCATGGTAGAAAATCTTCTCCTTGTTGAACAGCACCGAGGAATAGAAATTGGCTTGACTAGCAGTCCAGAAACGCCTCTTCCTAATGCGAGCAGAGTCATATGGGTTGTAATCTTCGAAGAATATGTGCTCGCCGAAGAAATCATCAGCCTTGAACTTTTGCTTGCGTGAGAATGGATCCTTTGGCTTCGGCAGAGGAGTGTCAGTGAGTTGCATCACGACCTCAGGAATCTCAATCGCAGGTTCTTCAGGCTGAGGAATTTCTGGTTCTTCCTCAGTGGCAGTCTGCGTTGTTGGTTGTTCAGCAGCATCAATTTCTTCAGCGCTAGTGGCTGGAATTTCCTCATGGACAGATGCAGTGGGATGAGTTTCTTCAGAGCCCATGTGAACAGTTTGTGTGGGGGACTGAGGAATTGCTGTAGAGGGGTGAACATTGGAGAGCTTGGATGCTGACTTTCCCAGAATTCATCACTGATTACGGGTGTGGAGCAGCCAATGTCCACATCTTCATCTTCCATTTCTTTAATGCCAGCCTCTTCAGCTATGACCTGAGGCATAGGCGAGGAGATGATAGGTGTTGAAGGGATCGCATCCACTTCAATTTCTTCATCCAACGGTTCAGACGAAGCAGCAGAAGGAGTTTCTTCATCAGATCCGCCGGGGATCACATATTCTTCATCAAAAGGAACAAGGTCCTTTGATGGCCTGGTTGAGATGGGAACATCATCAATCGGATGTGCAAATGAACTTGTCATAGGCTTCATTTTCTTCGGAACTGAAGAATCTGAAGCAGCTGATGCTTTCTTTTTCTTCACTGCAGCACACTCTACAGCCTTGGTCTTCTTCACATCTGATGCAGATGGAAGGATTGGAGTTGAAGTTGGTGCATGAGCAGCTGAGGAATCTGGTTGTTTTTCGTCAGGCACAACTGATGTAGTTGCCCTGAGTTCTTCAGTTTCTTCAGGCACACCACTAGTGGGTGCCCTGTCAATTTCTTCAATGGCTGGAATGCAGTCATCAGCCCTGGAACTCACATTTTCTTCAGCAGCCTGATTGTCATCAGCGGTGCTGGCATGTTCTTCAGTTGGCTGAGCAGATGCTTCAGCCTGAGGAATTTCCTATTGCGTCGGGGCAGCAACATTTGAAGTGAACTGTTCAATTATCTTTACAAATCTAACTTTGACTCCTTGCCAATTAGCATAGTAGGCTTGGAAGTCATCGCTGAGGGTTTTGATTTCAGATTGGATTTTTACAAGTTCATCAGTTGTCATAGTGACAACGTTGTTCTTCAGAAATTTCTCTTTCTTGTACTGGGCCTTCTTGATCTGCCTAGCCTGATCATATTTCCATTTCTCCTCTTGGATGAAATGAGTCAGCATATGATTTTGACCAAGCATCAGCTTGAAGTCAGGCATAGGAGTATTTGGGTCCTTGTGCCAGAGATCAATGTAGTCGAGGATCAGCTTGGGATCCAAAAGCAGTGGCACAGGTGTGCCTTTGGCTCTAGCAGCCCTAACTTGTCTGTCTCTGATGATTTTTGCAAGTTCATCATCATCAGCTTCATCTTCTTCAGGTGGCTCTTGGAAGGCGACCTGTTTCTTCTTAGGACTTGGCCGAGGACCTCGTCCAGCAGTTGCCTTGGTCTTCAGTAGAGTGGGGCAAGATGAAGAATTTGATGCAGCTGAGGAGCTTGCTAAGACACCAGAGGCAATGGAGATGCCTGCAGTCCTTTGGTACGAGGCCAGATGCGCAGGTGCTAAGGACTTTGTCGGAAAGGCTGGGGACTTTGGAGGAGGTGCTGAGGATTTTGAAGGAGCACCTTGAGGGATTGGTCGTGAGGACTTTGAAGAGTCTGGCCGTGAGGGCGCAGCTGAGGAACTTGGTTGTGAGGGCACTGTTGGTGAAGCACTTGGCTTACGAGCAGGCTTCTTAGGCATGGATTTCCTCGGCTTGACCGAGGCCTCAGCAAAGGCAGCAGCAGCAGCAGTAGAGTCTTCATTAAATTTTCTCACTGCTTCTCTGGCTTGCTTAGCCAACTTGCCTTGGCGCTTGGCCCATTCATCAGGATAGTCCTCGCCGCGCTTGGGGCTGATGGGATCTGCTATTTGGTCAGGTGCCAGTGGTGCTCTTGGGCATGGAGGATTGAGTGCGAATTTCTTCATATACTTAGGAGTGACATATCTGTACTCCCTCCATTCTCTTGTCCATCTCCTCTCTATCTTCTGAATGTGCACTTTGCGCTCATTCTTGGTTTCCTCAGTAGGTGTGCAATACCCAACATATATGTCATCAGGGATTTCAAACGCTGTATTTACCTCAGGCCTCTTTCCTCCCTTCTGTGGCCTTTTACCATCAGCCATTTTCTTCAGTTGAGGAATTTGAACAATTGAATTCTCTGAAGAAGTATGCAACTTTTCTTCGAGGAACGCTGCAAATGAGTTAAGTTGATGAGAACCTAGTGATTCAGCAGCTGACATGTGTACCTGTGAACAGAGTATAGTTGCGAGGAATTTGGAGAGGTCATATGTGTTCTCAAAAGGTTTTTTTCAAAAAGAACAAGTTTGAGGAATTTGACCAGATGAGTCTTGAAGATTTTCACTAAGCGTTCTTTGTCTTAGGTTCTAGAGCTGTATAGATCGAAGATCCACACAATTGAGGAATCTTGAAGAAAAATGATGCTTAGAGAAATGAATCAAGAACATATGACTTTGTGAGGTATTCAGTGTGTGAAGATATGAAGAAAAACACTTTTGAAGATTTTGTAGATAATCATTCGAATCAACGAGGGCAGTAAAAGTAACTTTTATTTACCCTGGACGAAGAACACGACGAACTAGAGTGAGGAGACGTGAAGTTCGTCTGTGCAGATCTTCCACGCCCTAACTTGGCGGAGGAAGACGGCTACGGCGGCGGCGGAGTGAAGATGTCCGCGGTCGGCGCAAGTACGTCTGCGACGAGGTCGAGGCAGTGAAGCTCTTCCTCACCGGCGGCGATGAAGTAGCGACGGCGCTAGGGTTTGAGAAGCTCGAGCTGAGTAAAAGAAGTGAGGAAGGGAAGGAGGGGTATTTATAGCCATGGTGAAAAACTGCTCGCCCGAAGAAATTGGACGAACGTGCCCCTGTCCCTTCTCATTCGCATGACATGTGTCACCCATGTAGTGAGAGGTGGAGATCGTGTTAGATCATGGGTGAGTGGATAAGTCTATCATGGGATGCGGAACGGTTTGAGCGGCAAAGCCAAAAATTTAGATAAGATAGATTTTAAAGTTCCGTTCGCAATTTCTTCAGCTGACAAGGACACAGTGAAGATTTTGAACGAGTTTCAAATAGAACGCACATGAAGAATTTGTGAATAGATTGGGTTGAGTATAGCATAGAGGGGAAGGGTCCGATCACATTCACTTAGCAGAAAACCAACTTGAAGAAATAGCAATAAGTGAATGTTGTAGAGGACATAAACCCATATATATATATATCCAATGAAGAAAAATGACGGAACCAGTGAAGACTATGCAAAGTTGAAGAATATGAATAATTTGAAAATTTTCAAATTTTGGTGGTGGCGTGACCCACCGTATAAGAATGATGATTTCAGACACCGCGTACAATTATCGTAGGGTTCTGAGAATCAAATTCTTCATTAATTTCTTCACACTAAGAGTGTTATTCTTCATTGATTGAAGTAAAACGTTTCTTCATGTGTTGCACATCTAAGTCATCAATTTCGCATAAGTGTTAGGATGAGTGTCCTTTTCACAGAACATTCGAAGATTCTAGGATATTTAGCTCACACCGCAACTTGCTAAATCTCTTCTCATCCAAGGGCTTTGTGAAGATATCGGCTAGCTGTTCTTCAGTCTTCACATGCTCAATAGAAATGCCGTCCTTCAACACATGATCTCGAAGAAAATGATGACGAATCTGAATGTGCTTTGTCTTCGAGTGCTGAACTGGGTTGTGAGCAATCTTGATGGCACTCTCATTGTCACAGAAGAGAGGCACATTCTTCATGTTGACGCCGTAGTCCTTGAGTTTGCTTCATCCATAGCAATTGAGCACAGCAAGAACCAGTGGCAATGTACTCAGCTTCAGCAGTAGATAGTGATATGCAGTTCTGTTTCTTCGAGGACCAACAGACCAAAGATCGTCCGAGGAAATGACATGTACCAGATGTTGACTTGCGATCCACACGATCACCAGCATAGTCAGAATCAGAATATCCAACAAGATCAAAAGCCGAGCCTTTGGGGTACCATAATCCAAGTGTTGGTGTGTGAGCTAGATATCGAAGAATATGCTTCACAGCCTTATGGTGTGATTCCTTCAGTGCAGCCTGAAATCGGGCACACATGCAAACACTAAGCATTATATCTGGCCTAGATGCACATAATATAATAAGGAACCTATCATGGAGCGGTATACCTTATGATCGAAGTCAATACCATTTTCATCAGTGCACAGATGGCCATTTGTGGGCATAGGAATTTTGATGCCTTTGCAATCTTGCATGCCGAATTTTCTCAGTACATCCTTGAGGTATTTCTCCTGAGATATGAATATGCCATTGTGTTGTTGACGAATTTGAAGACCTCAGAAGAATTTCAACTCTCCCATACTAGACATTTGATATTCTTCACTCATCATATAGGCAAATTCATCACTATAACGTTGGTCAGTACAACCAAAGATAATATCATCAACATATACTTGGCACACAAACAATTCACCATCATAAGATTTAGTGAAAAGAGTAGGGTCGAGTGAACCGGGTTTGAAGCCTTTCTTCATGAAGAGTTCCTTCAAAGTATCATACCAAGCCCGTGGGGCCTGCTTGAGGCCATAGAGGGCCTTGTTGAGTCTGAAGACTTTGTCAGGATTCTTTGGATCTTCAAAACCTGGGGGTTGAGCAACATATACTTCTTCCTCAAGCTTACCATTGAGGAATGCACTTTTCACATCCATTTGATATAGAGTGATATCATGATGGTTAGCATAAGAAAGTAATATGCGAATAGCCTCAAGTCTAGCAACAGGTGCAAAAGTTTCATCGAAATCAATTCCTTCAACCTGTGTGTAGCCTTGAGCTACAAACCGTGCCTTATTCCTCACCACAAGGCCATTTTCATCTTGCTTGTTGCGGTAGATCCACTTTGTGCCGATGATATTGTGCTTGCGAGGATCTGGACGTTTGACCAGTTCCCAGACATTGTTGAGCTCGAACTGATGTAATTCCTCTTGCATGGCCTGAATCCACTCAGGCTCCAGAAATGCTTCATCTACCTTAGTGGCTCTGTAATAGAGACAAAATCATACTGCCCACAAAAGTTAGACAAATGTGAAGCTTTTGAGCATGTGAGAGGACCTGGCGCTTTGATGTCATTGATGATCTTTTCAACTTGCACTTCTTTTGCAATGCGAGGATGAGCTGGTTGTCGTTGAAGAATTTGATCAGTGTTTTCTTCAGCATTTTCTTCAGGTGCATTAGCTCGACGTTCTTCATGTTCTGGAATGAATTCTTCAGCAGATTCTTCAGTAGGAATGACATCCTCAGTAGCCTTGAACTTGATAGTTTCCTCAGGTGCTGGTTCATCTATCACAGTAGGTAGGTGCTCTCTTTGCGAGCCATTAGTTTCATCGAACCGCACATCTACAGTTTCAACAACTTTGTGAAGAACGTTGTTGAAGACTCTGTAGTTGTGCGAGTCCTTTCCGTAACCAAGCATAAAACCTTCATGTGCTTTCGGTGCAAATTTTGAGTTGTGATGAGGATCTCTAATCCAACATTTAGCACCGAAGACTTTGAAATAATTTACATTGGGTTTCTTATCAGTGAGGAGTTCATAGGCAGTCTTTTTGAAGAATTTGTGAAGATATACTCTGTTGATGATGTGGCACGCAGTATCAATTGCCTCAGTCCAGAAACGACGAGGCGTTTTGTATTCATCAAGCATAGTGCGAGCCATCTCAGCAAGAGTCCTGTTCTTGCGCTCCACGACGCCGTTCTGCTGAGGAGTGTAAGGAGCAGTTAACTCATGAGTAATACCAAGTTCATCAAGATAGTCATCGAGACCAAAATTCTTGAACTCAGTGCCATTGTCACTTCTGATGTGCTTGATCTTCACATCAAAGTTGGTTGAAGCC
Source organism: Triticum monococcum (assembly GCA_034509565.1). NCBI lineage: Eukaryota > Viridiplantae > Streptophyta > Magnoliopsida > Poales > Poaceae > Triticum > Triticum monococcum. The sequence continues at coordinate 495,109,282 of CM067845.1, read as the reverse complement.
CTCGAGGAAAATCGTTTGAAGACTTTCTGCACTTCATGTTTGTAAGTAACAAGATGTACCCATGTGTAACGAGAATAATCATCAACAATAACGAAGCCATATTGAGATGCTTCATTTGAGATAGCAGAATAATGATTAGGACCAAAGAGATCCATGTGAAGCAATTCAAATGGGCGAGTGGTGGTCATGATAGTCTTCGCTGGATGCTTGGCCTTGGTCATCTTCCCAGCTTCACAGGCTCCACATAGGTGATCCTTGAGGAAATTGACATTCTCGATGCCAATGACATGCTTCTTCTTCTTCGCAAGCGTGTGCAAATTCCTCATGCCTGCATGACCAAGTCGTCGATGCCAGAGCCAGCCTTCTGAAGCTTTTGCAAGTAAGCACACGGTTGGTTGTGGTCCTGTAGAGAAATCAACAATATACAGGTCTCCTCTCCTAAAGCCTTCGAAGACTTTGGAATTGTCAGCTTCCATAACCACAACACAACGGTACTTGCCAAAGACAACAACCATATCAAGATCACAAAGCATTGAGACAGACATAAGGTTGTATCCTAAGGACTCAACAAGCATGACTTTGTCCATGTGTCGATCCTTTGTAATCGCAACCGTACCTAGACCCAATACCTGACTTTTGCCTTTGTCAGCAAATATGATATGCTTCAGATGCGACGGTGATAATGGAGCATCCATCAATAGATTCTTGTCACCAGTCATGTGGTTTGTACATCCACTATCGAGGACCCACTCAGTGGCTTTGGGTTGATCATCCTGCAGATGAATTAGTGCAGCTTACAAACTCATATACTTCATCAGTGAAGAATATGACATCAATTCACCAGATCAATTTCATCAAGTAAAAGAACTGATAAAGCAATATGAGGACGTGAGAAATGAAAGTTCATTTCTTCATGATTAGCCTGCGTCCTTTCAGGCATACTCAGGTCTCCAGCAAATTCTTCAGACGATTATGTGCGTCTGGAGACCTGAACCTGCAGAAGAAATTAGTTCTTTTTCTTCACCACCCACATCTGAAGGGGTGGCAAAGAGTTTATCATTCTGCGAGCTCCATACGAGAAGGATGGCATAGAAGCCAGTCCATTTCGTTTCACATAAGAGGGGTTAGAGTAAGCATAAGAGTAAGAAGAGAAATTCTTTGAGGACTTATGGACATAATGATTTGAAGAATAATGCACATATCCATAATCCTTAGATCTTCCCTGCGAAACAGACGGATTAGCACGATGATGTTCATATGAGGAATTTGGTTCATATGAAGAATTTGATCTGGGGTTCCTATTCTTCACAGGTGGTGTCATGATGACATTCACCTGAAGATTTTCAAGGCATCTTTTGGGAACCCAGATTTTCTTCATAGGAGAGCCGTTCCTGCAGTTAGTTCCAACATATCTAGCAAATACTTTACCATTCTGATTTTTGAATAGCTTATAGTTGGAGTCAATTGACTCATCATCAGAATGGGGAGATTCACAGGCAAATCCATATAAGTTAGATGGATTAACTGGAGGTCCCTTTGCAGCAACCCATGTAGTTTTGGGGTACTGCTCAGGCTTCCAATATGTACCATCAGCATTGATTTTCCTCTCAAAGGCGATACCCTCTTTCCTAGGGTTCCTGTTGAGAATCTGCTTTTTAAGCACATCACAAAGAGCCTGATGCCCTTTGAGGCTTTTGTACATGCCTGTCGTGTACAATTCCTTCAGCCCTGCATCATCAGTGATACTAGCAATGTCCTCAGATGAGGAATTAGTGATAGCAGAGGCATGTGAGGAATTTGAAACATTAGCAGCATTTGAACATTCAGGTGAAGAATTAGCAGATTTACGTTCAATGCACTTCAAGCATGGAGGAACAAATTCTTCCTGAGATGTGCTGATTTGTTGAGCAAGTAATGAATCGCGCTCCTTCTGAAGATCTTCATAAATCACTCTTAGCTTCTCAAGATCTTGCTTTCTTTGAAAAAATTCATAAGAAAGCTTCTCATGATCCGCTAAGAGAGTGTTATGATGACTTTGAAGTTTGTCAAGCTTGGACTGAAGTCTCTGAAGATTTTCAGTCAAAGTTTCAGTGCGATCCATTTCTTCACCCAACATATCATCACTTTTATTTAGCATGTTTTGAACCTTTTCTAAAGCCCTTTGTTGTTTTATAGCAATCTTAGCAAGTTTAGAATAGCTGGGCTTAAGGTTTTCATCAGATTCATTCACACTTGATTCAGAGGAGGTGTATTTGAGTACCTTGGCACCCTTTGCCATGAAGCAATAGGTGGGGGAGTAGTCATCATCCCCTTCATCAGCCTTGTTGGTGAGGTCATTTTCCTCAGTGTTGAGGATAGACTTGCTGACGAATGCATTAGCGAGAGCAAGGCTCGCCACTCCGGATTCAGACTCCTCTTCCTCATTTTCTTCAGATTCAGCCTCAGAGTCCATTTCCTTGCCAATGAATGCCCTGGCCTTCTTGGAGATGCTCTTCTTGTGATATGAAGGCTTTGAGGATTTTGATGATGAGGATTTTGTGGATTTCTTCTTTTTCTTCGCATCATCAGAACTGTAATCCTTGTATTTCTTCTTCTTTGATTCCTTTTCCCACTGAGGACAATCTTGAATGAAATGTCCAGGTTTCTTGCATTTGTAACAGAGCCTCTTCTTGTAGTCACTGGATGAGGAATCATTGCTCCTTGAGGATCTTCCAAGGCTACCACGTCTTGAGAACTTTTGGAACTTCTTCACGAGCAGAGCCAGATCATGGCTCAGTTCGTCAGGATCACCAAGGCTGCTACCAGAGTCTTCATCTTCGGACTCAGATACTGCCTTGGCCTTCAGTGCACGTGTTCTGCCATAGCTTGAACCATAGAGATCTCTCTTTTCAGCAAGTTGGAACTCATGAGTATTTAGCCTCTCGAGAATATCAGCGGGATCAAGTGACTTGTAATCAGCACGTTCTTGTATCATCAATGCCAGAGTGTCAAACGAGGAATCAAGCGATCTCAGCAATTTCTTCACCACCTCATGGTCGGTGATGTCAGTGGCACCAAGTGCTTGAAGCTCGTTTGAGATGTCAGTGAGGCGATCGAAGGTTTGTTGAACATTTTCATTGTCGAGTCTTTTGAAGCGGTTGAAGAGATTGCGAAGAACATCAACTCGAGAGTCACGCTGAGTTGAGACTCCTTCATTCACTTTGGACAACCTGTCCCACATAAACTTCGCTGTTTCCAAAGCACTCACTCTGCCATACTGTCCTTTGCTCAGATGGCCACATATGATATTCTTCGCTTGAGAGTCGAGTTGCTTGAATCTCTTCACATCGGCAGCATTCAGAGAAGGTGTGACTGAGGGAACACCATTTTCCACAACATACCATAGATCGTTATCAATTGCTTCAAGGTGCATTCGCATCTTATTCTTCCAGTAGGGGTAGTCCGTCCCATCGAAGGTAGGACACCCAGCAGAGACCTTGATCATACCTGCGGTCGACATAACTAAAACTCCAGGCGGTTAAACCAAAATCACACAGAATAAGGGAATACCTTGGTCTGATACCAATTGAAAGTGCGTTATATCGACTAGAGGGGGGGTGAATAGGCAATTTTTATGAAATTCTTCACTGAGGAATTTGCCGATGAGGAAATTACTTAGCGAAGAACTACTAGCAGCGGAATAAGTACTCAAAGGTAAACATAATAGAATACAAGCATAGTCATCATGATGAAATGAAGACAGACACAGAGTACAGGAAGTGTAATCACAGGATAACATAGGATGAAAACAAACAGACTGAAGAAATTGAACTGAGGAAATTGAGAAAGTCTTCAGTCAAAGTCTTCAAACACAGATATGAACAAACATACAACACAGTTATGAGGAAATGAAAGAGTTGAGGAAATAGAACCAGTGGTGAAGACAATGATTTGGTAGACCAGTTCCAACTGCTGTCTCAGTTGTACGTCTGGTTGGAGCGGCTGAGTATTTACACTCGAGGACACACAGTCCCGGACACCCAGTCAAGGACACTTAGTCCAAGACACCCAGTCCTCACCGTATTCTCCTTGAACTAAGGTCACACAGACCTCGTCCAATCACTCGTGGCAAGTCTTCAGGCGACTTCCAAACCTTCACAAACTTGGTCACCTGGCGATCCACAATTCCTCTGGGATGCTCTAGACCATGATGCCTAACTGTCTGGAAGAAGCACAGTCTTCAAAGGTAACAAGCGTCGGATCCACTCAGAATCAATCTCTTCAGTGATGCTCAATCACTTGGGGTTTGTAGGTGTTTGGGTTTTGGGTTTTTGGTTTTTCCTCACTTGATGATTTTCACTCAAAGTCTTTGGAGGATGGGTTGCTCTCAAATGATAGGTGTCAGTTTCTCTCGGAGCAGCCAACCAGCTAGTGGTTGTAGGGGGCGGCTATTTATAGCCTAGGGAGCAGCCCGACATGATAATACATAAATGCCCTTCAATGATATGACCGTTAGGTGGATAGATATTTTGGGACAGCTGGCGCATAGCACAACAACGGTCGGAATTTTGAGTAGCAAAATCCTCAGGTCTATCATGTTCCTCACTGTGTAGGCAATCCGCACTGGCGAATTCCTAACTCCTAAGTCAGGACAAATTCCTCAGAGACCAGAAGAACTTCGTCTCTGTCACTGAAGAAATTGACTGAACTGTATGAGATTTCCAATGGCTTCACTCGAAGGGATTGGTAGGTGTAGGCTTTTGAGTTGAGCATCACATGGAAATTTTTCCTTAGTATTTCCTCGACCCCTTTAACAGTACGGTGTTTCCTATGACTCAAGAAAGAGAAAAACAAAACTATGAAAACGAAAGTCTTCAAGCTTCATATTCCTCGCATGAATATCAAGTCTTCACGGACACACCAATTTCTTCACTTTCAAAGTCTTCATGAAAGTCTTCAGAAATACCAAAATCTTCAGTCAAAGATATTCATTTTTAGGGGTCGACTTTTCCTGTAAATATAAAACTCCTCATAGACTTATAGACCTGTGTACACTCACACACGCATTAGTCCCTTAACCTATAAGTCTTCAATACACCAAAATCACTAAGGGGCACTAGATGCACTTACAGTGCCGCCATGGGCGCTAGTGGTGCTCCCTCCTGAACCAAGGCGAGGTGCATCTCACACGCCTTCCGGGCCTTATATGCATCAACGACCTCCTGTGGTGCGCGACACTGGCGGGAGAAATGCTCCACCGAGCCACACCGAAAGCAGTCCTGAGGCCTCTGCCCCCCCTTGCCCGGCTTTTGCTGCTTAGCCGGGGCGGAGGGCTGAGGGCCCTTCTTCTTGCCTTGCGGCCCCTCTTCTTCTATTGAGGCTTGCGAACTTTGAGAGCATTCACCTCCTGACGAGAACTCCCCCCAAGTGGTTGCGCGGCAACGTTCTTTTTCAGAACCTCGTCCTGCGCCTCTGCCACCTGGAGGACGTCAATCAACTCTGAATACCTCATGTAGTTGCCCTGGCGGTAGTTCCGTGCGGACAGGACCACGTCAGGGTGGAAAGTGGATAGGGTTTCTCAATCTTCTGAGTGTCGGTAATCTGAGTACCACACATCTGAAGAGTCGTACAAATTCGGTGTAGAGCCGAATTGTACTCCCCAACCGTCTTGAAGTCCGCAAACCTCAGACGGATCCACTCTGCCTCTGCACGTGGCTTAACAGCGTACTTCAGCCGTTCAAACCGCTGCTTAAGAGCGGTCCAAAGGCCAGAAGCACTCCGTTCAGCCATATACTCATCTTTCAGAGTAGGTGACAGGTGATGACGGAGAAAATGCAGAGCCTGCGCATTCTCAGTTTCAAACTTGGGATTGGTGGGGGCCAGCTGGGTCCCCTTACCGATCGCCCTCAGGAGGGTTCTGCCCTGGAGAAAAATCTCACAGTCCGAAGCCCATGACAGGTAGTTCATCCCCGTTTGGGCCAACTCAGCAAACTCTTTGTGGACAATTCCGGCCATCTGCAATTTATGCAAAAATCATGAGATTACAGCAGGTAATCTTTTGCACAAATGCGATGTTGATAAACTTATTCAATTAAAATGACGTTCCAATATTTAAAACATGCTGTTATATGACTTACTAAATGATTAAGAGTGCTAAACAATTAATCTACAACAGTAAAATCATATAATAATATCATGTTACAAAGGATAGCATGTTAAGCGCATCTCGTATGTCAAAACTAGCCCAAAAATTGAATTCCCGAGGCATTTTTAAGCCCAAATACGTGTTTTCAATGAAAACAGACAGTTCCAGGGGCTTCTACGCGAAATATTACAACAGGAATAAAACATGCGTAAAATCTAGAAACTACGGGGGCTAAATTGCAAAAATCTCGCGCTACAGCCGGCGCCCCTTTTTTTGTATGGAGGGACACCCACAGCCGTGGCCCATCCGGCCCAGGAGCCAGCAGGGCCGGCCCAGCAGCCGACAGCCTTTCCTGTAGGGACGCTAAGGTTTCCCCTAGCGCCCGCATCGGGGTGCGGCGGCGGCACGCACGCGGGTGCGGCCGGGGCTGGCCAGGCGCCACGGCTCGCCGGAGCGGCGACCAGGGCCGGCCAGGGCAGCCTGCGGCCACGGCGCGGCCGGCTGGCGCGGCCGGCGCGGCCAACGGCCACGGCGCGGCAGCGCAGGCACGGCGGCCCTCGAAGCAGGGCATGGCGGCTGCGCGTGCAACGGGCACGTGAACGCGGCGATAGCAGGACGTGGCGGCGGCAGCCAGCGGCGCGACGCCGGCGACCAGCGGGGTCGCTGCCAGTATGTCTCGGGATGCGATCTTCGTCGCGTTCATCCGGAACTCCGACGGCGCATGGCACATCTGGTGCTTTTGCGGCGGTACCGCGACCATCTGGATCGCGATGCGCACCGACTCCCTATAGTGCAGTCGACAAGTTCCTCTTAGTCCAAGAACATCGACATTGGTCGGCGACGTATTCGTCAGCTCGGTTCTTGGGAGGAAAATCCACACCATAGGTAGATGAAATCCGAAAAATAAACTAATCGCAAAAATGGAATCGCGGTAACGAGAGGAATCCATTTTTGCAAAAAGGGGGATCGGATCTTATACCTCCGCGGGATCGACGAAAGCCTGCGTGATGCAGGCTTGATGGAGAGTTGATGGAGCGAAGCATGCTGATAACGTGTTCCGCAACTCCGTCGGCGAGTCCGGTCCGAGGTTGCGGAGCGAGGGCGAGTGTCGTAGACGAAGTAGTCGAACACGCGAAAGTAAATGACACAGAGAGATATGGAGGAGGCCAGCTTTATTAATCAATGATCAAAGATTACAATGATAGCTCCTCGTTGCTTTATATAGGGACTCCAGGGTCAAGGGATAAGTATCCACTTAACGTAAAGTGGGGGAAACGGGAGGGGCTACCCCGTGCGATACGCACGAGGCTGCCGCCACCCCTCGGTGGCCCCGGTTTCCCAACAATATTGATCAAAAGTGGGCTAGGATCCCAGATGTTTACATAGACAGAAATTTCAGAAACAGGGGGATAAACAAGGCTAGGGAGCGAGAGCTCTCAGCTAGGAGTCTACATCGGCTCGATCATCGCGACGTAGGTGGGCGCGCCACAGCTCGACGTCCTCCCTACAGCACCGCAGGACCCAGGTCATGGACGGAGCCTGTCGTTGGAAAACCACGGTGTTGCGGTGCTTCCACAGCTGCCAGCAGCAAAGCATCACAAACTCCAGGGCAGAGTCGACGGCGTTTCTCCCTGCCTCAGCCATGGAGTGTAGGTGGCAAACCGAGGCCCTATCAGGGCACATCCCGATTTTTTGCCAGAACTGTCCCGCGAATGGACAGGAGAACAACAAGTGGTCGGCTGTCTCGAGGGGGGCGGGGCAGAGGGGGCAGCCGGCCTCATCCGCAGCGAGGATGCACTTCCGCAGGAGGACGTCGCGCGTGTGAATGCGCTGCTGAACCAGAAGCCAGCAGAAGAACTTGATTCGGGATGGCACCCGCGCACCCCAGATCATGGCAGCATAGGGCGCGGTCACCCCGCCAAACTGCAGGAGGCCGTAGGCCGTGCTGGAGGACAGGCCTCCCCCGCGCGCGTTTGCACGGACCAGCTGACGCTTGTCGGGGCCCGATTTGTTGGGGGCCTCAGCCAGCAACATCTGCATAGTCAGCAGCTCGCGCGTGCCCATCGCCGTGAGCCGGGGGACCAGGAAAGCAGCGAAGCCACGCCGTTGCACCTGCCAGACCGTGGCCTCCCTGTCGACGGAGTGAGAGAGGAGAGCAGGGAAGGCCGAGGCGATTGCTCCACAGGGAAGCCAGCAGTCCCACCAGAAGAAGCAGGACCTCCCGTCCCCCACGTCCACCTTTGAGAGGGCCCGGTAGAGGGGCAGCAGCTTGACGAGGGTGACCCGGTGCTCGCCAAGCACCAGCTCGCCACGCGACAGGAGAGAGCAGCCGCCCGCACCCGCCCAGATCCAAGATGCCCATCTGGACGGAGGAGCGGCGTGAAGCCGGTGTATCATCTTCAGCAGCAGGCACTCATTCTGGGTAGCCAGGTCTCGTACCCCCCGTCCTCCTTCAGATTTGGCACGACAGACCTGTTTCCAGGTGACTAGACATTGAGCGCCCGTGGCCCGCTCAGCGATGTTCCAAAGGAAGGAACGGCGGACACGTGTGTAACTGTAGGCACAGGAATTGCGATTGCTTGGAAAATAGTGGTCGATTTTGATTAGCAGGCTTGCAAGACATGAAATGGCGTAGTTGGTAACCTGGGGGAAATTAGGAACCCTAGATATGAAGCGTTGATGCTTTGAAGTGATTCAAGGGACGCTGATTCAGAATTAAGATTGTCTGTCGAGGTGAATGCCCCGATGTCACCATTGGCACTGATGAGGGTGTGACTGTAGTTTCACAACTGGAGGCTCTCCTGCCAGTGGCGTGCGGATCATGCTGCGGTCATTAGAAAGAAGCCCAACCCTGTTGTCCTGACGCAGGTTCCACGGCTCATATATAATAGTAGAACTAATGTTATCACCAATCAATGCATCTATGTAAAATAAAAATCTCTTTCGGCCAAAACAATATAGAAGCAGATGTTTAATGTATAATTTTGTTGAATTGAGGTCCGCTTAAAGGGGGTGTACTGAAGATAATTTTTATTCGAATATCTGAATCATAGAACTGAACTGAGCCATGCTCAAAGCCCTTACCTGAATCGTAGAACTGAACCGAGCCCTGCTCAAACCCCCGGCTTCAGTTTATATATCTATATCAGTGCGCATAAGGACCCAAAATTCACAGTAAATGAGTAAAATGCCAGCTGCACACAGGCAAAAAAAAAGTTCGATAATTTTGATTCAGTCGTTTAAGATCCGAATAGAGAATCTTATATACGAGGACAGATGCACATCCTGCAAAGTTTTGTTATGGCCATAGCATATAATTTTGTTACGATCCGAGAAGAAATGAACCCCACACACATCTAGTCCCGAAGAAACAGACGAGTTTTGGCTCATAGCACGCAGTGGATTTCAATGCCTTCAAAGCGTTTAGACTTGTGGTTGATCATCTTGAGCCCGTCGCCACAACGCACAACCTCGACGCCCGTCAAGATGGTAAGGTCATTGACCACCATCTCATCATCTAGCCCGTGTAAAGGGTAGCCTGCTGCATTACATGGTGTGTGCCACTGGATATTTTGAAAGCTGGTGGCGATGCAGAACTTGCCTGAGCCAAGGTTGAGTAGGTGCCTCTGCCATGTCGACCACTTGTCGGACAACGGATCGAGATAGTTCCAGGTGCGGTGCTCCACGGGTGGCCAGGAAGACAGGTCGAAGGCACCCAGACAGTGGTGGGTGTTGCCGACGGCAGCATTGACGCCAAACCAGAGGCCAAGCTCAGGGACGTACTCCGCGGCGCCATGGAAGGGCAGCGCCCAGCTTCCAGCCTGCCTCCACTCACCTTTCACCGTGTCAAAGGCATAGGCTCCGGCGTCCACAGACGACACACACAGAGTGGTCTCATCGACCACCGCCGCCGCGGAGGGGTGGAAGACCGCTCTCCTGTGGAGGTCAGGCAGGTATGGTCCACGCATCGGCGGCGAGGGCAGATGTTGCCAGTGCCACCTCCGTTCAATCCCAGCGGATGGACCCCTGGCGGAGCCGTTCCTCCCGTACTCCAAGACCTCAAACAAGACATTCCCCGGTTCTTTGCTCAAGACATAGTGCTGTTCGTCGTCGTCTTGGCTCCCAGGCCTGGTCATGGACAAGGAGATTGAGTCCCTCTGTTTGCAAAAGTTAGGGTCGGGCATGGCAACGACGGCGTCCATGTCAATGTCGTACATCACGGGATTGCCGCAAGTGGGGGCGAACATGACACGGCCCTCTGCCTGCCCTTTGAGCAGGGAGAAGAAGTGAAAGTCCGTCGCGACCTCCATCATTGGCGGCGTCGAGAAGTTGATCTTGTGCTCGGGCAGAGGCTCCAAGCTCGGGATCGCCGACGGTAATCCCTTCTTGTTGTTACTCGCCTTTTCCGCGGCTGCTGCTGAGCGGTGGAAGAGATGCTGCTTGAGGTTGACCCGGAGCAGCGAATAAAATTTACAGCCGTAATCGCGCACTATCACGTTGGCAAACTCACGATTCATCGTCCTCGCCGAACTAACAACCCAGCGAGCTAGGCAGTAGTCGAGTATCCTGACTATCAAGAGATACGAGTTATACACCTCTAAAAGTTGTTGAAACCAAATATATCTGGATTAATCTCAGTAGAAAGTTGTTGTAACTTCTTACCTGCAGCAGCGGAATCAAATCCCGTATGCCTCCAATCCCAAAATTTACCTCTAGCTAAGACCCACCGAACGCGAATCAATTCTGAAAGCCCTGGTGTTCCTAGCAGGATGAATGGGGCAGACAGAAGGCGGCGGCGGCGGTGGCGGAGGAGGAGGAGGGGAGGGGCGGCGAGATTTATATGGGGGGCGCGGCGAGTCTGACGGAGACCTCTTTTTTTTTTTTGAGGGGGTGACGGAGACCTCATATACAGCGCTTGACGCGGCCGCTGGTAAACTGGCGCTCACACGCCCTCTGGCATGGGCCGGCCCACCAAGCAACGTGCTTCGCTCCAGGTCGCGGTTCCTTCCTTTGTTCGCTCGCTCGCGATTTCAGGCTTGGTACGTTCGATCAACGGTTGACCGTTGATTGGTTGACCATTGGCTTTTGTAAGAAACAGTATCTAAAAAAGTTCGTGCATTTAAGAAAATGTTTGTGGCTTTGAAAAAGTTCGCAGATTTGAAGAAAAAATATGGATTTAATAGAAAAAGTTCAACACTTGAAAAACGTTTCTGAATTTAAAATAAATGTTCATCAATTCAAAAATTGTTCATGAATTTGGAACATATTTAAGAATTTAAAACATTGAACAAATTTTAATAGTGTTCATGAATCTCTAAAAATTATTCACGAATTTGAATTTTTAATTAATTTGAAAATTGTCCAAGAATTAAGGAAAAGTTCATAACAGTAAAATTATTCATATACTTTAAAAAATGTTGAGGAACTTGAAAATTGATCAAGAATTAGGAAAAAGTTCATAAGATTAAAATTATTCATATATTTTAAAAAATTTGACCAAATTGAAGAAATGTTTACAAATTTTTGAAAATTATTCACAAATTTCAGAAAAGTTCATGAATTTTTTTGACAGAGTTGTAAAAAGCTCAAGGATTTCAAAACTACTCATGAATTCTGAAAAAAATCACGAATTTGAAAAAAAAAATACAAAAAACTTCAAATGAAAAAAGAGGTAGAAAACCAAACAAAAAACTGGTCAAAAGCTTCCTAAAATCGGTGAACTGATAAAATAGTTGTTGTTAACCGGTCCGCTGTCAAATCGGTGAACTGATCTCTAATCACCAAGTGTTCATCTCTCGCATTATATGGGCTGGCCTATTCGTCGCAATAGTTCAAAGCAGGGATGTACGCTGCCTATGATTAGCGAAGTAACCGACTTTATAAGCGCGGAATAGAAAAAAGTACGCCTATTTGTTTCTTCACAGTTTGGCCTTGTTTTTTCCGTGTTGTTTTTTATCCGGTTTTCGCTATTTGTGGGTCGAGTTTTCCTTGCTTTCTTTATTTTCCCCCTATTTTCTTATGGTTTTTCTTTTACCTTGGATATGCCCTTATCAGTGTTAGCTAAAGACTGATTAAGAGCCAAAGACCCATGGTCTGTGTGAAATGCACCGGAGGAGTTTTATCTAGGAACAATTACATTTGAGCCCCTAGTTGTGTCACACCTGTTTGATTTGCCCCCAAATTTAAAAAAACATTGTTTCTGTCCAAGCTCGTTTGCTCTTCTTATGCTTTTGCTCCCGGGGCCCCTCCTCGTGACCCTACCTCGGAGATCGTCCCCTTGAATGAGGCAGGCTCATGAAGGCGATCCTGCCAGGCAGGTCCATCGTCCTGAGCCACATATTCGTGGGGATGAAATCCTCGGCGCCCTCAGCTCCGGCCACCACTTGAGCTCCTGCACCCGTCACATCCCAGCCAGTCTTCAATATCTTGTTAGGTAAGATGGCAAGTATTAGTGCACAAACTCTTTGCAAAATGGCACTAATCAGAGACATTTTCTCAAGAGCAAATGCCACTGATCAATGCACAAACTCTTTGAGCAAATGCCACTTATCAATGGCACTTGATGTTAGGAAAATGCCACTGATCAATGGACTTGCCCAACAGCAAGTGCCAATGATCAGGGCATCTGCTTTTCTGCAACTGCCTCTCATCAGTGCACTATCCTAAGCATGGAAACATCTAAAAATAGCAAAAACAAGTGCCAATAGCATCCATGTGCAGCCATGCAAATTTGGCAGCATCCTAAAATGGTCCTACTACAAGCACGTATAACAATCAACACAAACCCTAGCTTGAATATGTATGTTAGCAATATGAACAACAACATTAAGATGATCCTAGCTTGAACATGAACATGCCATTTGCATGAACACACATCCTAGCAAGACCCTACCATGCACACAGATCATAGCAAAGTACACTACCATTGGGATTCTAGCATGAACACAGCTAGTAGCATGAACACAGATCCTAGGACACACTAGCAGTAGCAGAAGAAAATTATCCTAGGACACACACTGTATGAAACAAGAATAGATTGGTACGATTGGATTCGATTGGGATCGCATCCAATCGGATCTACTCCAATCCTATCTAATCCTATCAAATCCACTAACTACTAGCACATGCCAAAGAATTAAACCCCTAATCTACATCTACGAGAAAGCATTGAGGGGTTTGACTCACCGGAGCACGCGCAGTCGCAGCGAACCGAGGCCGGGGTGAAAACCCGGCAGGAAGGACCAAAGGAGAGAGGTGGCGGAGAAGAGGAGGAGCCGACCCTGGCGACGGCCTACGGCATCGGCCCCGTGCTCATCGCCACGCCGGAGGTCGAGGAGGACGGCCTGTCGACAGGAGAAAACCCTTGGACGGGGGTCAAGAAAACCCCCCTGTCCAATGGGGTCCCAACAAGCGGCGGCTCCCTCGACGGCATCGGCGCCGAGCTCAGGACCACGAGGTCCGGAATCCACGTCGGAGCAGGAACGGCCGGCACCACATTGGGCGACGCTGGTGGTGGCCGGCAGCAGATGGGGGACGACGCTCGCAGTGCCGACGCCAGGTTCAGCCCCGAGTTCTGGAGCCCGGCCAGCCAACACTCCTGTATGCTGGCGATGCGCTGGTCGACGGGGGTCGAAGGGCGGCACGGCGGTGGGCGAGGTGGAGCCATCGGAGGAGAGGAGAGGGAGGGGTGGTGAGGGAGAGAGGGAGCGGTGGGAACAGTGCGACTGGGTGGTGACAGGAGAGTGGGGGCGAGTTATGGGACGTCCCCTTTGTCTCCCACGCTGTCCGAGGCTTGCAACTGCCTCGCATGCGTGGCCGTGCCCAGGCTCGCGAGAAATTGCCGACTCGGCAATTTCCGCCAGGCCAGGCTGCGGGCTGCTTTAAGGTCCGTGCGGGCCACAAACCGCATGCAGCCCAGGCAAACAAACAGGCCCCACACATCCCGTGCAGGTCTGGTTGGACTGCATGCGGGCAACCAAACACGCCCTTGGTGTAACTTCAGTCCTGGTACGAGCTCGCCATGTACATGCAGTTCCTCCGTACCCCGTTGACCCCGTTGGCCTCCATGCAGAAGCCGCAGAAGCCGTCCACGAACACGGCGCGGTCGCCGATGTCATCGACCTCCGCCCACCCCGTGGGATTCCGGCGGCGGCAGTCCTAGCGGAAGGCCTTGAGGAGCTCCCTCGAGCCGACCGATTCACCGAGGTGTTGTTGCAGCTCTCTCTCACTCAGGACTAGAGGTAGAAGAAGAATCACAATACACTAGAGTTTCACCCGGCTGCACACACCGCCCCGTTACTATTTCAAAAGCTCAAAATTCAATTTACAAACACACTAGTGGCCATGCTTTGTAGTCCTACAGCAGCGTAGCCCCCATGGTTCCGTTGCGCACGTACGCACGAACGCATAGCTATCTCCGCTGCATGCATGCAATCCGCCCGGCACGCGCACGACCCGGCGAGCTCCACCGGTTGATGCTAACAGCCTGCTAACCAACTAGCTAGCTAACTCACACCACCATGCCACACACGCACCCCACGAGCAAACACACACACACACACACACACAACACACACACACCTACAAACCTGACGCGGCCACACACCGCCCATACACACACATACACCACGCCAACGCTGCGTCCCGCATGTCCCCCACGCACCGATCGCCCGACGAGCCCGACCGCATCAGTGCGTCCCGCACGTCCCGCGCGCACCCGACGCGCCCCGACGAGCCTGACCATACACGTCGTGGCTTATTCCAACACACACCCTAAGCCACGGTCTAGAGGAGTCCGTTGTCGTCGACGTTGGCGCCGGCCAAAAGAGCCTGCTTCGCCGCCGGTCCTTTCCACAGCTGCGGGCACTCGCGCCGGAAGTGCCCGTTCTCCCCACACTTGTAGCAGCGCCTGCGCCTGTTGCCGGTGCTCCCCGACGCCATGTTGCGCCCGTCGTCGTCGTCCCGTGCTCTGCCTTACTGCCGCTCCCGCGCTCGCCACTGCGCCGCCGTGAAAAGGAGCTGTTCATCCGCCCGCTCACCGCTGTCATGCTGTCGACACCGAACTCGTTCGTCGAACACGCACAGCCGCCCGAGCGCTTCATCGAACGCCATCGTCGTCACATCATGGAACTGCTCGATGCCGGCGACGACAGGGAAGAGCCGATCCGGCACCGTATCCAGCAGCTTCTTGACGAGCGCCACGTCGCCCAGCGTCTCCCTGAGGTTGGTGTACCTCGCCGCCATCGCCGCGAGCCTCCCACCGTACACGTCGAGCTCCTCGCCGTCCGCCATCTTCAGGCAGTCAAATTCACCGCGCAGCGTCACCAGCCTTGCCGCACGGACCTGATCGGCGCCGACGAACCTCACCTTCAGGGAGTCCCATACCTCCTTGGCGGTGAGTTTTGTCGACACCTGCAGCAGCACATTCTCCGGCAACGCCCCGAGAAGCAACGCGCGTGCCGTCTTGTCCTTCCGCGCGTTCACCGCCGCATCGCCCGGCGCCACCGCCTCCCATACGGTGTGGACCTCGAGGATTGCCTGCGCCTTGATGGCCCAGGCCTTGTAGTTGTCTGCGATCACCATCGGCATCGCCATCGTCGCCGATCCGCCCGCACCGCCGCCGTGTGGGATGAGCGCCATGGTCGCTGGTGATCGCCCGAACCAAAGCTCTGATACCAATTGTTGTTGCATGATACGTCTCCGTCGTATCTACTTTTCCAAACACTTTTGCCCTTGTTTTGGACTCTAACTTGCATGATTTGAATGGAACTAACCCGGACTGACGCTGTTTTCAACAGAATTGCCATGGTGTTATTTATGTGCAGAAACAAAAGTTCTCGGAATGACCTGAAACTTCACGGAACATCTTTTCAGAAATAATAAAAAATCCTTGCAAAAGATGAATACCAGGGGGCCACACCCTAGCCACGAGGGTGGGGGCGCGCCCCCTACCTCGTGGCCCCCCTGGAGCTCCTCCGACCTCGACTCCAACTCTATATATTTGCTTTTGCGGATAATAAAAAATAAGAGAGAAGGATTCATCGCGTTTTACGATACGGAGCCACCGCCAAGCCCTAAAACCTCTCGGGAGGGATGATCTGGAGTCCGTTCGGGGCTCCGGAGAGGGGAATCCATCGCCATCGTCATCATCAACCATCCTCCATCACCAATTTCATGATGCTCACCACCGTGCGTGAGTAATTCCATCGTAGGCTTGCTGGACGGTGATGGGTTCGATGAGATTTATCATGTAATCGAGTTAGTTTTGTTAGGGTTTGATCCCTAGTATCCACTATGTTCTGAGATTGATGTTGCTATGACTTTGCCATGCTTAATGCTTGCCACTAGGGCCCGAATGCCATGATTTCAGATCTGAACCTTTATGTTTTCATCAATATATGAGAGTTCTTGATCCTATCTTGCAAGTCTATAGTCACCTATTATGTGTTATGATCCGTTAACCCCGAAGTGACAATAATCGGGATACTTACCGGTGATGACCGTAGTTTGAGGAGTTCATGTATTCACTATGTGTTAATGCTTTGGTCAGGTACTCTATTAAAAGGAGGCCTTAATATCCCTTAGTTTCCGCTAGGACCCCGCTGCCACGGGAGGGTAGGACAAAAGATGTCATGCAAGTTCTTTTCCAAAAGCACGTATGACTATATTCGGAATACATGCCTACATTACATTGATGAATTAGAGCTAGTTCTATGTCACCCTAGGTTATGACTGTTACATGATGAACCGCATCCGGCATAATTTTCTATCATCAATCCATTGCCTACGAGCTTTCCATATATTGTTCTTCACTTATTTACTTTTCCGTTGCTATTTCTATCATCTCTACAAAATACCGAAAACATTACTTTTTCTACCATTACCTTTTGCTATCGCTACCACTACTATCATATTACTTCGCTACTAAACACTTTGCTGCAGATATTAAGTTTCCAGGTGTGGTTGAATTGACAACTCAGCTGCTAATACTTGAGAATATTCTTTGGCTCCCCTTGTGTCGAATCAATAAATTTGGGTTGAATACTCGACCCTCGAAAACTGTTGCGATCCCCTATACTTGTGGGTTATCAAGACTATTTTCTGGTGCCGTTGCCGGGGAGCATAGCTCTATTCTTTGAGTCACTTGGGATTTATATCTGCTTATCATTATGAAGAACTTGAGAGATCCGAAAACCAAGATTTATCCCTCAACTACGAGGGGAGGTAAGGAACTGTCATCTAGCTCTGCACTTGATTCACCTTCTGTTTTGAGTAAGCTTGTGACACCTAAACCTACTTCTGCTATTCGTTCTGATATGTCACATATTATTGATGATGCCACTTCTGCTATGCATGATACTTATGATGAAACTACTTCTATGCTTGATACTACTATGCCACTTGGTGAGTTTCTTGATGAACAACTTGCTAGGGTTAGAGAGAATGAAAATATTGAATCTGATAATAATGATGAAAGTGATGATGAAGACTCTTCCCCTAATAAATATGAATCGCCTGTTATTCCTGAGGGTTATGTTTTTGGAAAAGAACCTGATTTAGCTATTTTAGCTTGCAAAGATAGATACGAACTCAAGAGTTTATTAGCTAATTGGAAGCAGCAATCTCTTAATGCTAGAATGAAACCTTACCCTGCTTTTGCCACTTCACCTATCTGTGTTATTGATAAGGATTATGAATTCTCTATTGATCCTGATATAATTACTTTGGTTGAATCTGATCCTTTTCATGGCTATGAATATGAAACTGTTGTGGCACATCTTACTAAATTAAATGATATAGCCACCCTGTTCACCAATGATGAGAGAACTCGTTACTTTTATATCCTTAAAATATTTCCGTTCTCATTAAAGGGTGATGCTAAGATATGGTTTAATTCTCTGGATCCTGGTTGTGTGCGGAGTCCCCAGAATATGATTTATTACTTCTCTGCTAAATATTTCCCTGCTCATAAGAAACAAGCTGCCTTAAGGGATATATGTAATTTTGTGCAAATTGAAGAAGAGAGTCTCCCACAAGCTTGGGGGACGCTTCTCAAGTTACTTAATGCTTTGCCTGATCATCCTCTTAAGAAAAATGAAATACTTGATATCTTTTATAATGGACTAACCGATGCTTTCAGAGATTACGTGGATAGTTGTGTTGGTTCTGTTTTCAGGGAAAGAACACCGGATGAAGCTGAAATTCTATTAAATAATATGTTGACAAATGAAAATAACTGGACACTTCCTGAGCCTATTCCTGAACCAACTCCGAAGAGAGGTGTTCTATTTCTCAGTCCCGAAGATATGCAAGAGGCAAAGAAATCTATGAAAGAAAAAGGTATTAAAGCTGAAGATGTTAAGAATTTACCTCCTATTGAAGAAACTCATGGTCTTAATTTACCGCCTGTTGCGGAAACATATGATCTTAATCCTTCACCTATTGAAGAAACTCATGGTCTTGATAACCCGACACAGGTAGTTAAGGTAAATTCTCTCTATAGATATGATAAAGCTGAAATCCCATTTACTAAGTTTGCTAGCCCATGCTTAGATGAGTTTGATAAATTTATGGTTAAGCAAGAAGACTTCAATGCTTATTTTGGTAGACAATTGAAATACAATTCAAATATGCCTGAACACTTGGGTGATTATATGGCTAATGTCAAAGGTGAACTTAAACTTATTAGTAAACATGCTTCTATGGTTACCACTCAAGTAGAACAAGTACTTAAGGCTCAAAATGATTTACTCAATGAATTGAATAGGAAGAATAATGATAATGTTGTTAGAGTTATGACTAGAGGTGGTAAAATGACTTAGGAACCTCTGTATCCTGAAGGCCATCGTAAGAGAATTGAGCAAGATTCTCAGAGAAATAATATAGATGCACCCAGACCTTCTAAAAGTAAGAAAAAGAAAAATGATAGGACTTTGCATGCTTCTAGCGAACCTATTGCTGAAAGACCTGAGAATCCAAATGATATTTCTATTTCTGATGCTGAAACACAATCTGGTAATGAACCTGAAACTAGTGATAATGTCAATGATAATGTTCATGATGATGCTCAACCTAGTAATGATAATGATATAGAAATTGAACCTGCTGTTGATCTTGATAACCCACAATCAAAGAATCAACGTTATGATAAGAAGGACTTTGTTGCTAGGAAACACGGAAAGGAAAGAGAGCCTTGGGTTCAGAAACCCATGCCTTTTCCTCCCAAACCATCCAAGAAAAAGGATGATCAGGATTTTGAGCGCTTTGCTGAAATGATTAGACCTATCTTTTTGCGTATGCGATTAACTGATATGCTTAAAATGAATCCTTATGCTAAGTATATGAAAGAAATTGTTACAAATTAGAGAAAGATACCGGAAGCTGAAATTTCCACCATGCTTGCTAATTATACTTTTAAGGGTGGAATACCGAAGAAACTAGGAGATCCATGAGTACCCACTATACCATGCTCCATTAAAAGAAACTATGTTGAAACTGCTTTATGTGATCTTGGAGCCGGTGTTAGTGTTATGCCTCTCTCTTTATATCGTAGACTTGATTTGAATAAGTTGACACCTACTGAAATATCTTTGCAAATGGCTGATAAATCAACTGCTATACCTGTCGGTATTTGTGAGGATGTGCCTGTTGTAGTTGCAAATGTTACTACTTTAACGGACTTTGTTATTCTTGATATTCCCAAGGACAATAGTATGTCTATTATTCTTGGAAGACCCTTTTTGAATACTGCAGGGGCTGTTATTGATTGCACTAAAGGCAATGTCACTTTTCATGTTAATGGTAATGAGCATACGGTACACTTTCCGAGGAAACAACCTCAAGTTCATAGTATCAACTCTATTGGAAAAATTCCATCGATTATTATTGGAGGTTTTGAATTTCCTCTACCTACCATCAGAAAGAAATATGATATTCTTATTATTGGGGACGTGCATATCCCCGTTGAGGTAACATAGTGTTATTCGAAATTTCTCTGGTTCCATGTTATTCGGAATGAGTTCGTTAACAAGACTTGATTAACCTTGTTAGTGGATTCCTTTTGATGAGCATGAGATGGATGAAACTAGAAGGCACAACCTTCTTGAAGGAAATATGCCCTAGAGGCAATGATAAAGTTATTATTTATTTCCTTATATCATGATAAATGTTTATTATTCATGCTAGAATTGTATTAACCGGAAACATAATACATGTGTGAATACATAGACAAACAGAGTGTCACTAGTATGCCTCTACTTGACTAGCTCATTGATCAAAGATGGTTATGTTTCCTAACCATAGACATGAGTTGTCATTTGATTAATGGGATCACGTCATTAGGAGAATGATGTGATTGACTTGACCCATTCCGTTAGCATAGCACTTGATTATTTAGTTTGTTGCTATTGCTTTCTTCATAACTTATACATGTTCCTATGACTATGAGATTATGCAACTCCCGTTTACCGGAGGAACACTTTGTGTGCCACCAAACGTCACAACGTAACTGGGTGATTATAAAGGTGCTCTACAGGTGTCTCCGAAGGTACTTGTTGGGTTGGCGTATTTTGAGATTAGGATTTGTCACTCTGACTGTCGGAGAGGTATCTCTGGGCCCTCTCGGTAATGCACATCACTTAAGCCTTGCAAGCATTGCAACTAATGAGTTAGTTGCGGGATGATGTGTTATAGAACGAGTAAAGAGAATTGTCGATAACGAGATTGAACTAGGTATTGAGATACCGATGATCGAATCTCGGGCAAGTAACATACCGATGACAAAGGGAACAACGTATGTTGTTATGCGGTCTGACCGATAAAGATCTTCGTAGAATATGTGGGAGCCAATATGAGCATCCAGGTTCCGCTATTGGTTATTGACCGGAGACGTGTCTTGGTCATGTCTACATTGTTCTCGAACCCGTAGGGTCCGCACGCTTAAGGTTTCGATGACAGTTATATTATGAGTTTATGACTTTTGATGTACCGAAGGAGTTTGGAGTCCCGCATGAGATCGGGGACATGACGAGGAGTCTCGAAATGGTCGAGACGTGAAGATCGATATATTGGACGACTATATTCGGACATCGGAAAGGTTCCGAGTGATTCGGGTATTTTCGGGAGTATCGGGGAGTTACGGGAATTCGTATTGGGCCTTAATGAGCCATACGGGAAAGGAGAGAAAGGCCTCAAAGGGTGGCCGCACCCCTCCCCATGGGCTGGTCCGAATTGGAGTAGGGAGGGGGGGCGCCCCCTTCCTTCCTTCTCCTTTTCCCTTCCCTTTCCTTCCCTCCTACTCCTACTACTTGGAAGGGCTCCTAGTTCTACTAGGAAAGGGGGAATCCTACTCCCGGTGGGAGTAGGACTCCCCTAGGGTGCGCCATAGAGAGGGCCGGCCCTCCCCCTCCTCCACTCCTTTATATACGGGGGCAGGGGGCACCCCAAAGACACAACAATTGATCCTTGAGATTTATTAGCCGTGTGTGGTGCCCTCCTCCACCATAATCCTCGATAATATTGTAGCGGTGCTTAGGCGAAGCCCTGCGATGGTAGAACATCAAGATTGTCACCACGTCGTCATGCTGACGGAACTCTTCCCCGACATTCTGCTGGATCGGAATTCGGGGATCGTCATCGAGCTGAACGTGTGCTAGAAGTCGGAGGTGCCGTAGTTTCGGTGCTTGATCGGTCGGGCCGTGAAGACGTACGACTACATCAACCGCGTTGTGCTAACGCTTCCGCTTCCGGTCTACGAGGGTATGTAGACAACACTCTCCCCTCTCGTTGCTATGCATCACCATGATCTTGCGTGTGCGTAGGAATTTTTTTGAAATTACTACGTTCCCCAATAGTGGCATCCGAGCCTAGGTTTTATGCGTTGATGTAATATGCACGAGTAGAACACAAGTGAGTTGTGGGCGATATAAGTCATACTGCTTACCAGCATATCACACTTTGGTTCAGCGGTATTGTTGGATGAAGCGGCCCGGACCGACATTACGTGTACGCTTACGCGAGACTGGTTTTATCACCGTGCTAGGCACACAGGTGACTAGCGGGTGTCAGTTTCTCCAACTTTAGTTGAACCGAGTGTGGCTACACCCGGTCCTTGCGAAGGTTAAAACAGCACCAACTTGACAAACTATCGTTGTGGTTTTGATACGTAGGTAAGAACGGTTCTTGCTCAACCCGTAGCAGCCACGTAAAACTTGCAACAACAAAGTAGAGGACGTCTAACTTGTTTTTGCAGGGCATGTTGTGATGTGATATGGTCAAGACGTGATGAGATATAAGTTGTTGTATGAGATGATCATGTTTTGTTGAAGATATCGACTGGCAAAAGCCTTATGGTTATCTCTCTATTGCATAAGATGCAAGTGCCAAATAATTGCTTTACTTTATCGCTATGCGATAGCAATAGTTGCAAGAGCAATTGTTGGCGAGACAACCATGTGACGACACATTGATATAGATCAAGATGATGGAGATCATGGTGTCATGCCGGTGACGATGGAGATCATGACGTTGCTTTGGAGATGGAGATCAAAGGCACAAGATGATGATGGCCATATCATGTCACATATTTTGATTGCATGTGATGTTTATCTTTTATACATCTTATTTTGCTTAGTTCGATGGTAGCTTTATAAGATGATCTCTCACTAATTATCAAGGTACAAGTGTTCTCCCTGAGTATGCACCATTGCGAAAGTTCTTCGTGCTGAGACACCACGTGATGATCGGGTGTGATAGGCTCTACGTTCAAATACAACGGGTGCAAAACAGTTGCACACGGTTAAACTTGATGAGCCTAGCATATAACAGATATGGCCTCGGAACATGGAGACCGAAAGTTCGAGCGTGAATCATATAGTAGATATGATCAACATAGTGATGTTCACCATTGAAACTAATCCATCTCACGTGATGATCGGACATGGTTTAGTTGATATGGATCACGTGATCACTTAGAAGATTAGAGGGATGTCTGTCTAAGTGGGAGTTCTTAAGTAACATGATTAATTGAACTTAATTTTATCATGAACTTAGTCCTGGTAGTATTAGCATATCTATGTTGTAGATTAATAGCTCGCGTTTAGCTCCCCTGTTTTATTTTTGATATGTTCCTAGAGAAAACTAAGTTGAAAGATGTTAGTAGCAATGATGCGGATTGGATCCGTGATCTGAGGTTTATCCTCATTGCTGCACAGAAGAATTATGTTCTTGATGCACCGCTAGGTGACAGACCTATTGTAGGAGTAGATGCAGACGTCATGAACGTTTGGCTAGCTCAATATGATGACTACTTGATAGTTTAGTGCACCATGCTTAACAGCTTAGAATCGAGACTTCAAAGATGTTTTGAACATCATGGATCATATGGATGTTCCAGGAGTTGAAGTTAATATTTCAAGTAAATACCCGAGTTGAGAGATATGAAGTCTCCAATAAGTTCTATAGCTAAAAGATGGAGGAGAATAGCTCAAGCAGTGAGCATGTGTTCAGATTGTCTGGATACTACAATCGCTTGAATCAAGTGGGAGTTAATCTTCCAGATAAAATAGTGATTGACAGAATTCTCTAGTCACCATCACCAAGTTAGTAGAACTTCTTGATGAACTATAGTATGCAAGGGATGACGAAAACGATTCCCGAGCTTTTCATGATGATGAAATCAATGAGGGTAGAAATCAAGAAAGAGCATCAAGTGTTGATGATTAATAAGACCACTAGTTTCAAAAAAAGGGCAAAGGGAAAGAAAGGGAACTTCAAGAAGAACGGCAAGCAAGTTGCTGCTCAAGTGAAGAAGCCCAAGTCTGGACCTAAGCCTGAGACTAAGTGCTTCTACTGCAAAGGGACTGGTCACTAAAAGCGGAACGGCCCCAATTATTTAGCGGATAAGAAGGATGGCAAAGTGAACAATGCTATATTTGATATACATGTAATTGATGTGTACTTTACTAGTGTTTATAGCAACCCCTCGGTATTTGATACCGGTTCAGTTGCTAAGAGTAGTAACTCGAAACGGGAGTTGCAGAATGAACAGAGACTAGTTAAGGGTGAAGTGACGATGTGTGATGGAAGTGGTTCCAAGATTTATATGATCATCATCGCACACTCCCTATACTTTCAGGATTAGTGTTAAACCTAAATAAATGTTATTTGGTGTTTGCGTTGAGCGTGAATATGATTTGATCATGTTTATTGCAAAACGGTTATTCATTTAAGTTAGAGAATAATTGTTTTTCTGTTTAAATGAATTAAACCTTCTATGGTCATACACCCAATGAAAATGGTTCGTTGCATCTCGATCGTAGTGATACACATATTCATAATATTGAAGCCAAAAGATGCAAAGTTAATAATGATAGTGCAACTTATTTGTGGCACTGCCTTTTAGGTCATATTAGTGTAAAGCGCATGAAGAAACTCCATGCTGATGGGCTTTTGGAATCACTTGATTATGAATCATTTTGATGCTTGCAAACCATGCCTCATGGGCAAGATGACTAAGACTCCGTTCTCCGGAACAATAGAGCGAGCAACTGACATATTGGAAATAATACATACTGATGTATGCAGTCTGATGAGTGTTGAGGCTCACGGCGAGTATCGTTATTTTCTGACCTTCACAGATGATTTGAGCAGATATGAGTATATCTACTTGATGAAACATAAGTCTGAA
The DNA here is from genome assembly GCA_034509565.1 of Triticum monococcum. Lineage (NCBI taxonomy): Eukaryota > Viridiplantae > Streptophyta > Magnoliopsida > Poales > Poaceae > Triticum > Triticum monococcum. The sequence goes on along the minus strand of CM067845.1, from coordinate 495,084,473 downwards.
ACATTTGAAAAGTTCAAAGAACTTCAGAGTGAAGTGGAAAATCATCGTGACAAGAAAATAAAGTTTCTACGATCTGATCGCAGAGACAAATATTTGAGTTATGAGTTTGGTCTTCAATTAAAACAATGTGGAATAGTTTCACAAAATCATGCCACCTGGAACACCACAGCATAATGGTGTGTCCGAACGTCATAACCGTACTATTATTGGATACAGTGCAATCTATGATGTTTCTTACCGATTAATCACTATAGTTTTGGGGTTATGCATTAGAGACAGCTGCATTCACGTTAAAAAGGGCACCATCTAAATCCGTTGAGGCGACACCGTATGAACTGTGGTTTGGTAAGAAACCAAAGTTGTCGTTTCTTAAAGTTTGTTGCAATGCTTATGTGGAAAAGTTTCAACCTGATAAGCTCAAACCCAAATCGGAGAAGTGCGTCTTCATAGGATACCCAAAAGAAAATGTTGGGTACACCTTCTATCACAGATCCAAAGGCAAGTTATTCATTGCTGAGAATGGATCCTTTCTAGAGAAGGAGTTTCTCTCGAAAGAAGTGAGTGGGAGGAAAGTAGAACTTGATGAGGTAACTGTACCTGCTCCCTTATTGGAAAGTAGTTCATCATAGAAATCTGTTTCTGTGACTCCTACACTAATTAGTGAGGAAGCTAATGATGATGATCATGTAACTTCAGATCAAGTTACTATCGAACCTCGTAGGTAAACCAGAGTGAGATCCACACCAGAGTGGTACGGTAATCATGTTCTGGAGGTCATGTTACTTGACCATGACGAACCTACGAACTATGAGGAAGCGATGATGAGCCTAGATTCCACGAAATGGCTTGAGGCCATGAAATCTGAGATGAGATCCATGTATAAGAACAAAGTATGGACTTTGATTGACTTGCCCAAAGATCGGTGAGCCATTGATATTAAATGGATCTTCAAGAGGAAGACGGACGTTGATAGTAGTGTTACTATCTACAAAGCTAGAATTGTCGCAAAAGGTTTTCGACAAGTCCAAGGTGTTGACTACGATGAGAGTTTCTCACTCGTATCTATGCTTAAGTCTGTCCGAATCATGTTAGCAATTGCCATATTTTATGAAATCTGGCAAATGGATAAACAAAACTGCATTCCTTAATGGATTTATTAAAGAAGAGTTGTATATGATGCAACCAAAAGGTTTTGTCAATCCTAAAGGTACTAACAAAATATGCAAGCTCCAGCGATCCATCTATGGATTGGTGCAAGCATCTCGGAGTTGGAATATACACTTTGATAAGTTGATCAAAACATATAGTTTTATATAGACTTGCGGTGAAGCCTATATTTACAACAAAGTGAGTGGGAGCACTACAGCATTTCTGATAAGTATATGTGAATGACATATTGTTGATCAGAGATAATGTAGAATTATTCTGCAAAGCATAAAGGAATGTTTGAAAGGAGTTTTTCAAAGAAAGACCTCGGTGAAGCTGCTTACATATTGAGCATCAAGATCTAGAGATAGATCAGGACGCTTGATAAGTTTTTTAATGAATACATACCTTGACAATATTTTGAACTAGTTCAAAATGGAACAGTCAAAGAAGGAGTTCTTGCCTTTGTTACAAGGTGTGAAGTTGAGTAAGACTCAAAACACGACCACGGCAGAAGATAGAGAGAGAATGAAAGTCATTCCCTATGCCTCAGCCATAAGTTCTATAAAGTATGCCATGCTGTGTACCAGACCTATTGTATACCCTGCCCTGTGTTTGGCAAGGGAGTACAATAGTGATCTAGGAGTAGATCACTGGACATTGGTCAAAATTATCCTTAGTGGAATAAGGATATGTTTCTCGATTATGAAGGTGACAAAAGGTTTGTCGTAAAGCGTTACATCGATGCAAGTTTTGACACTAATCCAGATGACTCTAAGTCTCAATCTGGATACATATTGAAAGTGGGAGCAATTAGCTAGAGTAGCTCCGTGCAGAGCATTGTTGACATAGAAATTTGCAAAATACGTACGGATCTGAATATGGCAGACCCGTTGACTAAACTTCTCTCACAAGCAAAACATGATCACGCCTTAGTACTCTTTGGGTGTTAATCACATAGCGATGTGAACTAGATTATTGACTCTAGTAAACCCTTTGGGTGTTGTTCACATGTCGATGTGAACTATGGGTGTTAATCACATAGTGATGTGAACTATTGGTATTAAATCACATGGTGATGTGAACTAGATTATTGACTCTAGTGCAAGTGGGAGACTGAAGGAAATATGCCCTAGAGGCAATGATAAAGTTATTATTTATTTCCTTATATCATGATAAATGTTTATTATTCATGCTAGAATTGTATTAACCGGAAACATAATACATGTGTGAATACATTGACAAACAGAGTGTCACTAGTATGCCTCTACTTGACTAGCTCATTGATCAAAGATGGTTATGTTTCCTAACCATAGACATGAGTTGTCATTTGATTAACGGGATCACATCATTAGGAGAATGATGTGATTGACTTGACCCATTCCGTTAGCATAGCACTTGATTGTTTATTTTGTTGCTATTGCTTTCTTCATAACTTATACATGTTCCTATGACTATGAGATTATGCAACTCCCGTTTACTGGAGGAACACTTTGTGTGCCACCAAATGTCACAACGTAACTGGGTGATTATAAAGGTGCTCTACAGGTGTCTCCGAAGGTACTTTTTGGGTTGGCGTATTTTGAGATTAGGATTTGTCACTCCGACTGTCGGAGAGGTATCTCTGGGCCCTCTCGGTAATGCACATCACTTAAGCCTTGCAAGCATTGCAACTAATGAGTTAGTTGCGGGATGATGTGTTACGGAACAAGTAAAGAGACTTGCCGGTAACGAGATTGAACTAGGTATTGAGATACCGACGATCGAATCTTGGGCAAGTAACATACCGATGACAAAGGGAACAACGTATGTTGTTATGCGGTCTGACCGATAAAGATCTTCGTAGAATATGTGGGAGCCAATATGAGCATCTAGGTTCCGCTATTGGTTATTGACTGGAGACGTGTCTCGGTCATGTCTACATTGTTCTCGAACCCGTAGGGTCCGCACGCTTAAGGTTTCGATGATAGTTATATTATGAGTTTATGAGTTTTGATGTACCGAAGGAGTTCGGAGTCCCGGATGAGATCGGGGACATGACGAGGAGTCTCTAAATGGTCGAGACGTGAAGATCGATATATTGGACGACTATATTCGACATCGGAAAGGTTCCGAGTGATTCGGGTATTTTCGGGAGTACCGGGGAGTTACGGGAATTCGTATTGGGACTTAATGGGCCGTACGAGAAAGGAGAGAAAGGCCTCAAAGGGTGGCCGCACCCTTCCCCATGGGCTGGTCCGAATTGGACTAGGGGGGGCCCTTCCTTCCTTCTCCTTTTCCCTTCCCTTTCCTTCCCTCCTACTCCTACTACTTGGAAGGGCTCCTAGTTCTACTAGGAAAGGGGGAATCCTACTCCCGGTGGGAGTAGGACTCCCCTAGGACGCGCCATAGAGAGGGCCGGCCCTCCCCCTCCACCACTCCTTTATATACGGGGGCAGGGGCCACCCCAAAGACACAACAATTGATCCTTGAGATCTATTAGCCGTGTTCGGTGCCCTCCTCCACCATAATCCTCGATAATATTGTAGCGGTGCTTAGGCAAAGCCCTGCGACGGTAGAACATCAAGATCGTCACCACGCCGTCATGCTGACGGAACTCTTCCCCGACTTTCTGCTGGATCGGAATCCGGGGATCGTCATCGAGCTGAACGTGTGCTAGAACTCGGAGGTGCCGTAGTTTCGGTGCTTGATCGGTCGGGCCGTGAAGACGTACGACTACATCAACCGCGTTGTGCTAACGCTTCCGCTTCCGGTCTATGAGGGTACGTAGACAACACTCTCCCCTCTCGTTGCTATGCATCACCATGATCTTGCGTGTGCATAGGAATTTTTTGAAATTACTACATTCCCAAGCACTTCTATACCCTCTTCTTACTTTCTGTTATTTATATTAAATAAAATAAAATTAGTATTTTTCTGTCTGTTATCTGAATTATCCGTGCAATATAAAAATACCCCGAAAATAAAAGTTCTCCAAATGCCCTGAAATTTAAATATGATTTTTTCTGGAATATTTGAGAATATTTGGCACTGAGAACACATCAAGGGGGCATCCACCTAGCCACGAGGGTGGAGGGCGCGTCCTACCCCCTGGGGGTGCCCCCTGCGTCATGGGCCCACGGTGGCCCTCCTCCACTTATTCCTGCACCCACACACTTCTTCTTCCTCCCACAAACATGAATATCCAGCTCAAGCATGGGTTCTAGCTCATTTTGCTGCGAATTTTTATCTCCTTGCTCAAAGCACCTCTCACAAAACTGCTTGGGGAGATTGTTCCTTGGTATGTGACTCCTCCATTGGCCCAATTAGTTTTTGTTCTAGTGCTTTATTCATTGCAAATTTGTGCTGCCTAGGTGACCATGTTCTTGAGCTTGCATGTCAAATTTATATGGTCAAAAGTAGTTCTAATGCATGATATAGGATCTAGGCACTTGTAGGAGTTGTTGCTATCAATTTTGTTGATCTTGGTTCACTTTTCTTTGAAGTTACTAAAAAATTCAGAATTTTTAAGAAAATAATGAATAGATTTTTGAGGGGCTCATCGAGCCGAAGATCGAAGGAAAAGCAAAATGAAAAAGCGGAGATGCCCAAATATAATTTGCCTTGCAACGCGGAGGTTCGGCCGTGTGAAGGGCCTTTCGATGATTTCTTGAGAGCAGCCGGGATTTATGATGATTTTTATGAATTGGCTGAGAATGCAGGCCTCACCGCCTTCCTCCACGACCAACGCGCACAGTATCTCTTACTCACCAATATCTTTGTGCAAAACTTTCATTTCCATGCTAGGAGCTCACCACCTACGGTGGAGTTTTATTTATATGATGAGCATAAGGAGATGTCACTTTATGATTTTTGTCGGGTTTGTTTGATCCCTTTCAAGGGCACAATAGAGGAACCACACCGTGGTGATGTGGATGGGTTTATTGATACCATCACTGTAGGGGAAACGAGGAAGGTTTCCGATGCACGAATCACTAGTATACATTTTCCTGTCTGACGCTACTTTGCAATATTCGCTAGTCGTTGCTTAATTGGTCGCGGAAACTGTGGAAATCTTAGTGTTTCTGATATTATTATTTTGTTCCATGGTTTATTCTCTGATAACTCTGTTAGTATGGGCGGTACTATTGCTAAACGGTTAAGTCTGAACCGTACAAAGGGCCCCATCTTTGGAGGTATCTATGCTTCACATCTAGCTGCACATTTTAACATACCTATTAGGCATTATAAGAAGGAAGAAAAATTGCTGCCCGCTGTTTATTTAGATTATAAGAGTATGATGGCACACGATTTTATTGTTAAGAATAGGGAAGGGGAGCTTAAATACAAATTATTCTTTCATAAACATCATCCTGAGACTATCATCCTGCCTGCTCCTTCCTTGTTTGATTGATCTGCAGGCTAGTACCTTGTTCCGTTAGAGGCTATTCACGTCTACTGGAACCCTACATCAGCCACAGAGCCAGAGCCGGAACCACAAGTTGATCCTCCACGACAGTTTAATTACCATTAGGATCCGGAAATGATTGCCAACCAGTGGCAGTCAGAGTCTTCTTCTTCGCAGTACGACCCCAACTATTATTATGGATATTCGCCAGGCCAGCCGTGCCCATAGACCAACTTAGGCTAAAAGCCTAAGCTTGGGGGAGTATGTATTTCCCACCGACATTACATTCATGTTCACACACTCATTGCTAGATGTCGGTGCTCATACTTTTTCATTGTATCATCCATGCTAGTTTATTTTCCTTTTTATGCTTTCTTCTTGTGTGTTTAATAAACCTTAAAAAAACAAAAAATTAGTTGTAGCTTTTAATTAGTTTACTTTCCACGATTGTAGTAGTAATTAAAAAACCCAAAAAGATTTCATGTTCTTCTTTTGCTTGTTGGGAGCTTTCCCGTGTAAATAGTTTTTTTTTTCTTTTTTTTCTTTGGGGTTCGATAGGAGAAGACCATAATTAAATTGTTGAAGTGGCTCTTATATGCATTATTGTTGATCTGACAAAAGAGCCCATATTGCCTTGTCTTCTCCTGTTTATTGAATGCTTGCAGGTTCCAGCTTAGTCCAATGCACGTGCACTATTATTATTATTCACATCATTCGGTCATGCAAGTGAAAGGCAATTATGACGATATATGATGGACTGACTGAGATGAGAAAAGCTGGTATGAACTCGACCTCTCTTGTTTTTGTAAATATGATTAGTTCATCATTCCTGATTCAGCCTATTATGAATAAACATGTTTGCAATGACAACTAGAGATCATAGTTTCTTGTGCCATGCTTGATTAGCTAGGAGTTTATAATGGTTTACCTTGCGTGCCAACATGCTATTAAAATGGTTGTGATGTGGTATGGTAGGGTGGTATCCTCCTCTGAATGATTTAAGTGACTTGACTTGGCACATCTTCATGCATGTAGTTGAAACAAAATCAACATAGCCTTCACGATATTTATGTTTATGATGGATTATATCCTACTCATGCTTGCATTCGGTGTTGATTAATTTTAATGCATGTTCATGACTGTTGTCGCTCTCTAGCTGGTCGCTTCCCAGTCTTTTGCTAGCCTTCACCTGTACTAAGCGGGAATACTGCTTGTGCATCCAACTCCATAAACCCCAAAGTTGTTCCATATGACTCCACCATACCTACCTATATACAGTATCTACCTGCTGTTCCAAGTAAATTTGTATGTGCCAAACTCTAAACCTTCAAATAAATATCCTATTATGTATGCTCGAATAACTCATGTATCAACTAGGGTTGTCCGTATCTTGCATGTTAGGTGGGTTATTCTCAAGAGGAGTGGACTCCGCTTCTCACTCACGAGAAAGTGGCTAGTCATCGGGATGCCCAGTCCCATGCTTTATGCAAATGAAATCAAAATAATTGCAAACAAAACTCCCCTGAGACTCTTGTTAGTTGGAGGCACTCGTTGTTTCGAGCAAGCCATGGATTGATGCTTGTTGGTGGAGGGGGAGTATAAACTTTACCATTCTGTTTGGGAACCGCCTATAATGTGTGTAGCATGGAAGATATCGCCATCTCTTGGTTGTTATGTTGACAATGAAAGTATATCGCTCAAAATATTATTCACCTCTATTTCAAAACCGAGCTCTGGCACCTCTATAAATCCCTGCTTCCCTTTACGAAGGGCCTATCTATTTACTTTCATGTTGAGTCATCACCCTCTTATTAAAAAGCACCAGTTGGAGAGTAACGCTGTCATTTGCATCCATCACTGGTAGTTTACATTGAGTATGACTTGACTGGATCTCTTTTACCATGAATTACAATGTCTAGTCAGTCCTTGATCTTTAAAGGTGCTCTGCATTTTTGTTTTGCGGTCTCAGAAAGGCTAGCAAGATACCATCTTGTTATATTATACTATGATTGCTTTGAGAAAGTGCTATCATCCGAGATTTATTATTATTGCTCACTAGTTAGTTATGCCATTGATATGAGTAAACATGAGACCTATGCGTTATTGTGAATATGGTTAGTTCATAATCTTTGCTGAAAACTTGAATGCTAGCTTTACATATTTACAACAACAAGAGCAAACAGAGTTTGTAAAAGTTTTTCTTTATCACTTTCAGTTTGTCAACTGAATTGCTTGAGGACAAGCAAAGGTTTAAGCTTGGGGGAGTTGATACGTCTCTGTCGTATCTACTTTTCCAAACACTTTTGCCCTTATTTTGGACTCTAACTTGCATGATTTGAATGGAACTAACCCGGACTGAAGCTATTTTCAGCAGAATTGCCATGGTGTTATTTATGCGCAGAAACAAAAGTTCTCGGAATGACCTGAAACTTCACGGAATATCTTTTCGGAAATAATAAAAAGTCCTTGCAAAAGATGAAGACCAGGGGGCCCACACCCTAGCCACGAGGGTGGGGGTGCGCCTGCTCCCCTACCTCGTGGGCCCCCTGGAGCTCCTCCGACATCGACTCCAACTCTATATATTTTCTTTTGCGGAGAAAAAAAATAAGAGAGAAGGATTCATCGCGTTTTACGATACGGAGCCGCCGCCAAGCCCTAAAACCTCCCGGGAGGGCTGATCTGGAGTCCGTTCGGGGCTCCGGAGAGGGGAATCCGTCGCCATCGTCATCATCAACCATTCTCCATCACCAATTTCATGATGCTCACTGTCGTGCGTGAGTAATTTGAAAGTGCAACTATCCCTAGGTGGTTTTGGTAATTCATAACAACATATAGCTCATTGAGCTAATGCTATTCCAAGATAATTATTTCAGGAAAGCTCAATGATTGGCATGGCATGGATGTGAAAGTGGAACCCTCAAAATGCTAAGGACAAAGAATTGGCTCAAGCTCAAAAGTTCAAGACTCTTCATTTTATATTTTAGTGATCCAAGATCACATTGAGTCTTTAGGAAAAGCCAATACTATCGAGGAGGGATGAGGTGTTGCTTAATGAGCCTCTTGCTTTATGTGCTTAGTGATATGATCCAAAATCCTCAACCACTTTTCCATAGCCACAAATGACCTAAACCCTAAGCCAAACTCGGTCATACCGATTCTGCCAATCCGGCGCCACCGAGTTTCACTTGTCATTTGCCACTGCCAAACCCTAGCAATTCGGTCCTACCGATAAGGATCTCGGTCTCACCGAGATGGGGTTGCAAACTCTCTGTTTCCCTTTCGTAACTTTTCGGTCTCACCGACAAAGCAAATCGGTCCCACCGAGTTTGCAATGTAAACTCTCTGTTTCCTTCTTGTAACTTTTCGATCTCACCGAAAGAGCGAGTTGGTCCCACAGAGTTTACCTGACCAACTCTCTGGTTAGCTAATTGCCAAAGTCGGTCTCACCGAGTTTGTGCAATCGGTCTCACCGAGATTACGTTATGCCCAAACCCTAACCGAATCGGTCCTACCGAGTTGCATGTCAGTCCCACCGAAATTCCTAACGGTCACTAGGTTTACTATTTCGGTCAGACCGAGTTTTCTGATTCGCTCCCACCGAGATTGGTAGATTGTGTGTAACGGTTGGATTTTGTGTGGAGGCTATAAATACCCCTCCACCTCCTCTTCATTCGTGGAGAGAGCCATCAGAACACATACACCATTCCTACTCATATGTTCTGAGAAAGAACCACCTACTCATGTGTTGAGACCAAGACATTCCATTCCTACCATATGAATCTTGATCTCTAGCCTTCCCCAAGTTGCTTTCCACTCAAATCTTCTTTCCACCAGATCCAAATCCTATGAGAGAGAGTTGAGTGTTGGGGAGACTATCATTTGAAGCACAAGAGCAAGGAGTTCATCATCAACACACCATTTGTTACTTCTTGGAGAGTGGTGTCTCCTAGATTGGCTAGGTGTCACTTAGGAGCCTCCGACAAGATTGTGGAGTTGAACCAAGGAGTTTGTAAGGGCAAGGAGATCGCCTACTTCGTGAAGATCTACCGCTAGTGAGGCAAGTCCTTCGTGGGCGATGGCCATGGTGGAATAGACAAGGTTGCTTCTTCGTGGACCCTTCGTGGGTGGAGCCCTCCGTGGACTCGCGCAACCGTTACCCTCCGTGGGTTGAAGTCTCCATCAACATGGATGTAGGATAGCACCACCTATCCGAACCACGGGAAAACATCCGTGTCTCCAATTGCGTTTGAATCCTCCAAACCCTTCCCTTTACATTCTTGCAAGTTGCATGCTTTACTTTCCGCTGCCAATAAACTCTTTGCATGCTTGCTTGAATTGTGTGATGATTGCTTGACTTGTCCTAAGATAGCTAAAATCTGCCAAGAACTAAAATTGGGAAAAGGCTAAGTTTTTATTTGGTCAAGTAGTCTAATCACCCCCCTCTAGACATACTTTCGATCCTACAAGTGGTATCAGAGCATTGGTCTCCATTTGCCTTGATCTCCATAGCTTTTGGTGGTCATAGCCTTGGTTTCACAACCTAGGAGAGTATGGCGTCTAGCGAGGGAAATTATTACCGTAGAGGTCCTTACTTTGATGGCACTAATTTTGCTAGTTGGAAGCATAAAATGAAAATGCATATTCTTGGACATAACCCAGCCGTATGGGCTATTGTTTGTGTTGGTTTGCAAGGTGAGTTCTTTGATGGGAGAGAACCAAACCGTGAAGCTACCGCGGATGAGTTGAAGATGTTGCAATACAATGCTCAAGCTTGTGATATTCTCTTCAACGGATTGTGCCCCGAAGAATTCAACAAAATCAGCCGCCTTGAGAATGCAAAGGAAATTTGGGACACTTTGGTTGATATGCACGAAGGTACCGACTCCGTTAAGGAATCCAAGTTGGATGTGCTCCAAAGTCAACTTGACAAGTTCAAGATGAAGGATGGTGAAGGTGTCGCTGAAATGTACTCTAGGCTTGCTCTCATCACAAATGAGATTGCCGGCTTAGGAAGTGGAGAGATGACCGATAGATTCATCATCAAGAAGATCCTAAGAGCCTTGGATGGGAAGTATGATACCGTGTGCACATTAATCCAAATGATGCCCAATTACAAAGATCTCAAGCCAACGGAAGTAATTGGAAGGATTGTTGCTCATGAGATGTCACTCAAGGATAAAGAGGAACTTCACAACAAATCAAGTGGTGCCTACAAAGCCTCATGTGAAGTCCCTACATCATCAAGTGAGAAACAATACTTCAATGAAGAATTGAGCTTAATGGTGAAGAACTTCAACAAGTTCTACAAGAGTAGAAACAAAGATAGAAGCCTCAAGTCAAGGTCCTACAATGACAAAAGATCTTCTAGTCGAGAGCGAAACTGCTATAATTGTGGAAGACCCGGACACTATTCCAATGAGTGTACGGCTCCCTACAAGAGAAGAGAAGATTCTCCAAAAAGAAGAAGCAAAGAATCACCATCAAGAGAGAGAAGGAGTAGAGATGATCGTTATGAACGAAGATACTCACGGAGAAGCAAGGATTCAGAAAGGAAGGAAAAATCATCAAGGAGCTACACAAAACGAAGACATCAAGCTCATGTTGGTGAATGGGTATCCGGCTCCGACTCCGACAGCCACTCTGAGAGAAGTTATCACTCCGACTCCGAAGATACTCAAGATGAAGGTGTTGCCGGTCTAGCACTTGTGTCAACCAACTCCTACGGCATATTTGACTCACCAAATGAAGGAATTGGAAGATGCCTCATGGCCAAAGGTCCTAAGGTAACACACCCCGAGTATGTTGACTTTAATAGTGATGAAGATGACTTGTTAGGTGATGATGATTTGCTTGTTGACAACTCTAGTGATGAATATTATGGTGAAATATCAATTAATCATGCTAAAACGAATGACAATGATAAGGAGAAGATTGAGGCTCTAACTAAAGAACTAAACACTCTTAAGTTAGCCCATGAAACTATCTTCGAAGATCATCGAGAACTTTTAAGAGCTCATGAGAAATTACGCTTTGAAAAGCTTAATCTTGAGCAAGAGCATGAGTTCTTAAAAGCAATCAATGATGATCTCCGCAAGAAAAGTTCTTCTCACATTGCCAAGCGTTTACTTTTATCCACTTACATGCCTCAAGTCAAGACTAATAACAAGAATAAGAAAGATTCTTCCTCTAGTAGTAACAATGATCATGCTAAATCCAATATTGTTGCTTCTAGTAGTTCTCTCGATTCCACTAATGATTCTCTTAGCCAAGTTACACTTGAGCAAGAAAATAGCTTATTGAAGGAAATTATAGAGAAAGGTGTTTACAAGAGCCTTACCGGAAGTAAGCAATTCGAGGAAATTGTGCGCAAGCAAGGAATGCACCGGAAGAATCAAGGTGTTGGTTTTGAATGAAAGTTCAATGCCAATGGAGTTGAATGGGAAGAAGATCAATACCCCAAGACAAAGTTTGTTCCTCAACAAGAGAAGTATGACACTTCCTTCAAAGGAACACAAGCTCAAGATGATCTTCCACCACAAGACTACAAGCACAAAGGCAAGGACAAGCTTCAAGAGGAAATTGATGCATTTGAAGAAGCTCCTAAGACCTTAGTCAAGTGGATTCCCAAGACTACTTCAAGTTCCACTACATCAAGTACGACTACAACTCCAAGGATTCCCATCAAGATGGTGTGGATCCAAAAGAAGAAGAACTAGAGAGTTCTCGAGGGTGACTCCGCCAACATACTTCACTCTTATCATTTTGGCAAGAACAAGTGCAATCAACTTCCACATCTTGCACTAGTTCAAGGAGTCACAAACCCTCTTGTTGGTAAGACAAGGGACAAGGTAACCTAAAGTCTTCATTGACATCATCTCATGTGTGCATCACTCTATGTCTATGGATATCCTTGTTTGTTCCTTGTGGGACTAACCCATGTAGGTATTGAAAGTGCAATTCACTCAAATGGATAGCTCCAAGTGATCTACATCAACATTGAGCATCCACATCTTCAACATCTACATGAAGTCATCATCGACAAAACCCAAGGTTAGTTCATCCCTCTAAGGGGGGATATCACATCTAGGGGGAGCTTTACTCTAAGACTTGAGCTAAAGCAACTCTAAAGATGTGAATACAACAATGCTTTATGTAAAAGTGGTAACCCCACTTGAGCTTAAACGATGAGTATGACCTACGATCAAGTGTTCTCACTTGACTCCTAAGTCAATATACTCATATATAGATGACCTAGTCATCGCAAATTGCTTGATAGATGCTAGAATTGGTTGTGCATGCTTTGCCACATATTTAATTTGCCATCTTATTGTGTGAGCATGTTGGTTGCATATTTTACTCATTCGAGGACAACCACTTGTTGTTTTGATTGTTTGGATTTATCTTCTTTTGCCAAGTGGATGGACAAGAATGCCTAAGAACCTCCTCTAGCTATCTATGCTTTTCTCATCTCAAACTCTATTCATGCTGCATCACAAAACTTGATCAAGTCAGATTCGAACCACTCTGTGTGAGGAGCGCTCGGAGTCCCCGATTCGTCATAGACTTAAACTTCCAAAACCTCTTTATGAATCTCAGTCTGACCGATACTCCACTTTCGGTCCTACCGAGTTCATTAAGTTGATCTAGGTTTTCGATCTCGGTGCAACCGATTTGAACTTTTTGGTCACACCGAGTTGCAATAACTGCACACAGTTTTGCATCTCGGTGCCACCGAGTTGTTCCACTCGGTCACACCGACAGGGTCGGGCTATATATAGTGACGGGCAAAATTTTGGAAATTTCTCCGAAACCTCTTCGCCCGCGCATAGCTCGCTCTGCCTCCTGGGTCTCCGGATCGTCTTCTCGCCGCCAGCCGCCTCCACTCGCTGGTCTCCGCCGCCGTCAACGGAATTCTGCCCCGCCGTTGCCGCCGTAGCGAGTCTCCGCCGAACTAGGGTATGGACTCGATCTTTGTGCTATTCTCCAATCCGATTCCTAGCACATTGTGATCATCATGATTCTTGCCACGTTTGATAAACTCCTATCCAGTCAATGCACTCGTAGATTAGGTTTAATTCGAGAATTTTAGGGTTAGGTTTCCGCCGAAACCATCTCGGACCCACCGAGTTGAAAAACTCGGTCCCACCGATCTGGCTTATGCCATTGCACAAGTGAAACTCGGTCTGACCGAGAGTCACTTATCGGTGCGACCGATTTTGAAATTCTGTGAAACCCTAGCAGTCTCGGTGCCACCGAACTGTAACTCGGTCCGACCGAGTTCACTAGTTCTGGTGCCAAAACTGCTTCGGTGTCACCGAGTTTGAAAATCGGTAGATCCGAGATGATTTCAGTGGGAAACTAAAACTAAGTTTTTGAATTAATCTTTTGCAAAAATCTCTGCTTTTTGTGATGCTCATCCACTCTATCTCATCTATAATCTATTCACAGGGTCAGCAGTCAGTTGCAACATGTCTGATCAAAGTGATAGACAAAATTTGTCTGAGCAACAAGTTGTGATGAGTGAGGGCACTAGCCCCTCAAGTTCTTCTGATGATGGCAGTAGGAGTACCCCCAGCAATCTGCCCAAGGCTGCCACACGTCAAAGAAAGAAGAGAACCTCAGATTCTGAAGATGAGGACTATGTGGCAGAGGAAGAGGCCACATCGAAGAGAGCTGAGCCAGCTCAAGGCACAAAGCCAGGGCTGAAAATCAAAAGGCCAGCAGGCAGGCAGCCAATGTCAAAGGCCAGAATGTCAACTGATAAGCCTGCACCTGCTCCCATTGAGCCCATTGCTGCTGAGGGCAAAAAGAGGAAAGAGAGGGTGAAGAAAACTGTGGCTAGAGTCCTTGGCAAGGCCTCCATCATGGATGAGGAGGAAGAAGAAGAGGTTGCTGCACTAGCACCCAAGGCAGCCAAACTCATGGGAGATGCTATAAGGTCAGGAACAGCTGCATCTAAGCCCAAGGAAGCACCCAAGGCTGCATCTAAGCCAAAGAGTGCACCTAAGAGAAACACTAGAAGCATCCCAGCTGCAGAAAAGAACAAGGCCCCAGTGCCTGAAGCTACTGAAGAAGAAGAGGAAGAGAGTGTCCTTAGAAAGCTCAAGCCCAAGATCCCAGACCACAACGATGCTCATCCTGTGGCTGAGGACATGAAGCTCAGGAGAGACTCTGGGCTGAGGAAGTGGAGAGAAGCAGATCCGTATACTTCTAGGAGAAGGACTGCCGTGGATTACAGATTTCATACCAAGGAGCAGCAAGATTTCTATGAGACTGTTTTGCTTGATAAGAAGCCAATCGTTTGCGACATGAGATGGGTCGACTGGACCTACATAAAGGAGCATGAAGAGTACTACCCCGGAGTATTTGACAACTTTAGTGCGTGTGGAGTTGCAGACTTTGTTGGGCAGAAGCTCACAAAGTGGAACGAGGAGCTGATCATGCAATTCTACTCCACAGCACACTTTTATCCAGATGACAGGATCACTTGGATGTCAGAAGGTTCAAGGTACCAATCCACTGTTGAGGAATGGGCGAAGTTGATCAATGCCCCAGAGGAGCAAGCTGATGACTTGGACATTTACGCCAAGAAAAAGATGGATCACAACTCCATGTCCAACATGTACAAAGAGATCCCGAATGAAGCACTTGACACATTCAAATTTGGCTCAGTGCATTACCTTCTATCAGGACTGCCAACGATCAATTGGATACTAAGGCACACTCTGTTGCCTAAGTCTGGAGATCACAAGATGATCAGAGGTCACGCGATCAACTTGCTTCATGTCTTTGACGTGCCTCAGAAATTCAAGGTCATGAGTCTCATTGTGGAAACCATTAAGAGGACAACTGCTGATCAGAAGAGGAGTTGTGGGTATGCCCCACAGATTCAGGAGCTCATCAACTCCAAGATGGGCACGTGCGTATATTTATTGCATAAGGAACACCTGCCCATCCGTCCAGATTTTGAGGATAACCAAGTGGTTATGACTGAGAATGAGCCCTCATCTGTCCAAGCACAAGCTAAGAAAGAGAAGGCGAAGAAGGAGAAAGCTGCCAGGATGCCTACTCAAGCGGAGGCATCTGATTACTTCCTGAAAACCAAACAAGAGCAGCTTGGTTACCTGATAGCGTCCACCCTGCGGATTGAGCAGAGTATAGCCACCCTGACTCAGAACCAGGAGAGCCTAGAGAGAATCATGGAGCAGAGATTCTATGACTTGGACATCAAGGTGACTGAGATACAGACTGCCGTGGAGCAGCTCCAGGATGACATGAACGAGAGGAGAGGCAGGACCACGACTGATGCTTTTGCCAGGGTGCCATGAGGTCCGAGGTCGTCTGCACTACCAGTTGCTGACACTAGAGCTACAACGTCTGCACTAGCTACAGCCTCAGTTCCACCAGCTCCAGCATCAAATTCAGCCTCAACTCCTACCACATCTACTGAAGGCTTCGTCCTTGGCGTGCTCCGGACTCCACCACCACCTGAAGATCAAGCCTGAGCGTCGACTTAGCACTATGCATTTTCTAGGAACTTTTGGTAACTTGTTGCCAAAGGGGGAGAAAATGTATAGATCATAGGCTTCTAGAGAGAGTGTTGCTTTTTCTTCTCTCTTGTTTTATTTGGTGGTTTTTCGAACTTTTGTTTGCTTGTGTGTGAGATACTACGTCCTTATGCCTGTGAGACATCGATGATCAAGTGTTTGATCATAAGCTACACTTAATGTTTGCTTAATGCTTGCTTAAATATTATCATTCTATCTATTGTCTGTGATCATTCACTATTCTTGGTGATGAGTGCATGTATTTCAATCTTATCATTTTTTAGCGCTCCACCAAGATGTATGTGACATGGAAGAGTAACCCATGATTCTAACTCCTTGTGCATTTGCAGTCCAAAGCAAATTTGAAATATGCACAAATTTAGGGGGAGCTCTTATTTGTCACATACTTCTCAAAGCGACGATGTATTTCATGATTATTATAATTTGTCGAAGCTTTGATCTATATGTTGTCATCAATTACCAAAAAGGGGGAGATTGAAAGTGCAACTATCCCTAGGTGGTTTTGGTAATTCATAACAACATATAGCTCATTGAGCTAATGCTATTCCAAGATAATTATTTCAGGAAAGCTCAATGATTGGCATGGCATGGATGTGAAAGTGGAACCCTCAAAATGCTAAGGACAAAGAATTGGCTCAAGCTCAAAAGTTCAAGACTCTTCATTTTATATTTTAGTGATCCAAGATCACATTGAGTCTTTAGGAAAAGCCAATACTATCGAGGAGGGATGAGGTGTTGCTTAATGAGCCTCTTGCTTTATGTGCTTAGTGATATGATCCAAAATCCTCAACCACTTTTCCATAGCCACAAATGACCTAAACCCTAAGCCAAACTCGGTCATACCGATTCTGCCAATCCGGCGCCACCGAGTTTCACTTGTCATTTGCCACTGCCAAACCCTAGCAATTCGGTCCTACCGATAAGGATCTCGGTCTCACCGAGATGGGGTTGCAAACTCTCTGTTTCCCTTTCGTAACTTTTCGGTCTCACCGAAAGAGCGAATCGGTCCCACCGAGTTTGCAATGTAAACTCTCTGTTTCCTTCTTGTAACTTTTCAGTCTCACCGAAAGAGCGAGTTGGTCCCACCGAGTTTACCTGACCAACTCTCTGGTTAGCTAATTGCCAAAGTCGGTCTCACCGAGTTTGTGCAATCGGTCTCACCGAGATTACGTTATGCCCAAACCCTAACCGAATCAGTCCTACCGAGTTGCATGTCAGTCCCACCGAAATTCCTAACGGTCACTAGGTTTACTATTTCGATCAGACCGAGTTTTCTGATTCGGTCCCACCGAGATTGGTAGATTGTGTGTAACGGTTGGATTTTGTGTGGAGGCTATAAATACCCCTCCACCTCCTCTTCATTCATGGAGAGAGCCATCAGAACACATACACCATTCCTACTCATATGTTCTGAGAAAGAACCACCTACTCATGTGTTGAGACCAAGATATTCCATTCCTACCATATGAATCTTGATGTCTAGCCTTCCTCAAGTTGCTTTCCACTCAAATCTTCTTTCCACCAGATCCAAATCCTATGAGAGAGAGTTGAGTCTTGGGGAGACTATCATTTGAAGCACAAGAGCAAGGAGTTCATCATCAACACACCATTTGTTACTTCTTGGAGAGTGGTGTCTCCTAGATTGGCTAGGTGTCACTTGGGAGCCTCCGACAAGATTGTGGAGTTGAACGGAGTTTGTAAGGGCAAGCAGATCGCCTACTTCGTGAAGATCTACTGCTAGTGAGGCAAGTCCTTCGTGGGCGATGGCCATGGTGGAATAGACAAGGTTGCTTCTTCATGGACCCTTCATGGGTGGAGCCCTCCGTGGACTCGCACAACCGTTACCCTCCGTGGGTTGAAGTCTCCATCAACGTGGATGTAGGATAGCACCACCTATCCGAACCACGGGAAAATATCCGTGTCTCCAATTGCGTTTGAATCCTCCAAACCCTTCCCTTTACATTCTTGCAAGTTGCATGCTTTACTTTCCGCTGCCAATAAACTCTTGGCATGCTTGCTTGAATTGTGTGATGATTGCTTGACTTGTCCTAAGATAGCTAAAATCTGCCAAGAACTAAAATTGGGAAAAGGCTAAGTTTTTATTTGGTCAAGTAGTCTAATCACCCCCCTCTAGACATACTTTCGATCCTACATAATTTCATCGTAGGCTTGCTGGACGGTGATGGGTTGGCTGAGATTTATCATGTAATCGAGTTAGTTTTGTTAGGGTTTGATCCCTAGTATCCACTATGTTCTGAGATTGATGTTGCTATGACTTTGCCATGCTTAATGCTTGTCACTAGGGCCCGAGTGCCATGATTTCAGATCTGAACCTATTATGTTTTCATCAATATATGAGAATTCTTGATCCTATCTTGCAAGTCTACAGTCACCTATTATGTGTTATGATCTGTTAACCCCGAAGTGACAATAATCGGGATATTTACCGGTGATGACCGTAGTTTGAGGAGTTCATGTATTCACTATGTGTTAATGCTTTGGTCCGGTACTCTATTAAAATGAGGCCTTAATATCCCTTAGTTTCCGCTAGGATCCCGCTGCCACGGGAGGGTAGGACAAAAGATGTCATGCAAGTTCTTTTCCATAAGCACGTATGACTATATTCGGAATACATGCCTACATTACATTGATGAATTGGAGCTAGTTCTATGTCACCCTCGGTTATGACTATTACATGATGAACCGCATCCGGCATAATTCTTTATCACCGATCCATTGCCTACGAGCTTTACATATATTGTTCTTCGCCTATTTACTTTTCCGTTGCTATTGCTATCGTCTCTACAAAATACCAAAAACATTAATTTTGCTACCATTACCTTTTGCTATCGCAACCACTACTATCATAATACTTTGCTACTAAACACTTTGATGCAGATATTAAGTTTGCAGGTGTGGTTGAATTGACAACTCAGCTGCTAATACTTGAGAATATTTTTTGGCTCCCCTTGTGTCGAATCAATAAATTTGGGTTGAATACTCTACCCTCAAAAACTGTTGCGATCCCCTATACTTGTGGGTTATCATTGCATCTCTCTCTCTCACTCAGGACTAGAGATAGAAGAAGGAGCACAATACACTAGAGTTTCACACGGCTGCACACACAGCCCCGTTACTATTCGAAGAGCACAATACTCAATTACAAACACACTAATGGCCGTGCTTTGTAGTCCTACAGCAGCGTAGCCCCCACGGTTCCGTTGCGAACGTACACACGAACGCATAGCTATCTTCGCTGCATGCATGCAGTCCGCCCGGCACGCGCACACGACCTGGCGAGCTCCACCGGTTGATGCTAACAGCCTGCTAACCAACTAGCTAGCTAACTCACACCACCACACCACACACGCACCCCACGGACACACACACACACCTACGAACCTGACGCAGCCACACACACATACACCATGCCGACGTTGCGCCCCGCATGTCCTGCGCGCACCAACGTGCCCGACCGCACCAGTGCGTCCCGCATGTCCCGCGAGCTTCCAACGCGCCCCGACGAGTCCGTCCACACAAGTAGTGGCTTACTCCAACAGGGGGTGCAGGAGGTGCGTCCTGACAATCACGAGGAAATCGGTGGAGGACACGACAAGCGTGGACTCCACTTTGCGCCGGTCCCACGGGGCTCCCTTGCGGAGGTACTCCGGCACGAGCATCTTCGGCAGCTGGATCACGGCGGCCACGGCGAAGGTCTCGCTGTCCAGGCCGACCGTCTTGCGGGTCTCCCCGTCGATGAGGTAGAACACGCCACCACAGTAGGTGATGTTGCTGACCTGGTCCAGCTCCGAGCACTCCACCGGGCTCCACGCCCCGTCGCCCGGCCGGCAGAAGAAGGCGGACAGGTACTCCCTAGTCGTCGGCGCCGACCGCTCGATCCCAAATCATGACGCCGTGCGGCAACCGTTCCCACGCCATGTCGCGGACGATGAATTCAAAGCAGAGCAAGGGTGGCAGCGTCGGTTGGCTGGCCGATGCGCCGGTGAAGGGGTGCAGCAGCGTGGCCGAGAAGTCGCTGGTCACGGCGAGCGTCCAGCCTCGCGATGAAGCAAAGAGGAAGTTGTTCCCGCGAGCGGCCGGCACGGGGATGTTGGTGATGGTGTCGTTGGCGAGTGACCAGATGCGGCGGTCGACACGGGTCATTTCAGAAGGCAGCAGGAGCAGGGGCACGCGGTGGCGGGCGGCGTGCACCGCCGAAGCCAAACGCTAGGACGGGCACACGGAGCGGAAGCGCGCCAGGTCGGCGTGCCCGCTGATCCCGCCGGCGATCGCCGCTGCGAGTTCGGCCGGCAGGTCGGACCAGCTCATCGTCATGTCCGTGCCGGCAGCGCCAAGGTGTCTTCTATGTATGGATTTATCGGTTTCCCAAAAAAAGTACGGATTTATCGAACGTCCAAGGAGGAGAGTGGTTTCGAGTACACTGTGTCTATGGCTCTATTCTCGTTTGACTTGAGATTTTGAGAGGAATGCAAAATGGGGCCCAAGTGTCGTGGCCACCGATCCTTTTCACGACCTCATGTTTTTTCATGGAAGAAATATGAATGTCAGCAATACCAAATCAATGGTGCTGATGGGCAGTCGATCATGCATCACTGGGGACTACGCTAGGGCGACCCCTCTCACTGTTCCTGTTCATCATGGCGATTAATCTGCAGCATCATATTATTTAGGCGGCAACGGCCAAGGCCTACTGCCAACACCGTCAATCGCGACGTCATAGTACGGGTGAGTCTCTATGTAGACGACACCATCATTTTCGCCAACCCGGTGTGCGAGGAGATTGCCATGATCCTCAACATCCGCACGGCCTTTAGGGATGCTTCAGGCCTACATGCCAACTTGCAGAAGTCAACTACCTCGCCAATTAGGTGCAACATCATCAAACTCGATGATGTACTTTGAAGTTTCAGTGATGCCAGGGTCGGTTTCTCCATGAAATATCTGATGATGCCTATCACCATTAATAGGATCCGACATGCCCACCTTTAGTTTATCCTCAACCGAATCCATGCTCTGGTGGCCGGATGGAAGGGTAGAGCCCTCATGTCATCACAAAATGGTCTCCATTGGCAAGGTGGTCGATGGCTTCAACCTTGCTACTTCTAGCTCTAATGATGTGTGGATGCTGGAAAAGGTTGCAATTTGGCAACAGGGCGAGCTGATCAAATGTCTCCTTATTGTTCCTTCAATCACCCAAGGTTTGAATCACCTTGTCAGTTAGTGGAAGGTCGCTTATAGCGCCTGTGTTACTTGATATTGAGGGACTAGCCGCTTCATTTTCCTTTTTTACTATTAGTCATGTTAAGAGACATGCCAATATCCCCGCTCATCTGTGTGCAAAACTTGCTTGCGCATCGAAAGAGATGGAGTGTTGGATGAGTGTTCCTCTGAGCTTGCTGATCACCAGTCTATTGGCTGACAGCGCCGGAGCTGTTCCTTCTGAATAAAGCCCTCAATTCCCCGCAAAAAAAGAATCCAAATTAAGAGCTCATACGTTTCTGCGACCTCGACGTGCGTAGCTGGACTTGGATCAGTGGAGATTTGGCATGCACCATGAAGACCGTTGCCAGAATCTACCGGACCGGAAGCTGCTCAGGTTTCCCCAGTGAGAGAGGCTCGGTGGCGAGGCCAGCGAGGTCCAGCATGGAGACGGTGCACCTCCCGTCGCGTTTCGTGGATGGGTGCGAGGTCGCGACGTACACGCAGTTCCGCCGCACCCCGTTGAATCCTTTGGCCTCGACACAGAACCCCCGGAAGCTGTCCACAAACACCCCACGGTCGCTGATGTCCTCGAACTCCCATCTATCCCATTGACATCGCGACATGCGCACCCGCTGGCCTACTCGATCCACCCGTCCGCTCGAACTCCATCAGCCCCCCGTGACTTGCCGGTCTTTCACTATAGCCGTCGAGCCAGCCACCGTTGTGTTCCTGCTACGCCTTATTGCCTGAGCTCCTCCACGCGATCCTATCGAGGAAGAACATACATCCTCCACTCCGCTTCATCATGCCACACGCGCCAAGCCAGACATGTTGGCAGGCCATCGTGACCTTGGAATTTTTTGGACATTGCTGAACCCGATGCTTGCTATGGCGCCCATTTGTCCGTGGTCTCAGTCCTTTGCCCTGATGACTCGCCAAGCTGAACGAGCTTGTTGCTCGGAAACTGCAGGTTGCTCACGCGGCCACGCATGATGCCGCTCCTAAGATTTACGTTCTACATCATGTGTTGCTTATACAGGAATCAATCAGGTTGTTTTGCGTACGTATGCATGTTTGCCATTGTGGCCGCTGGCCGGCCGCTCGTTGTACTTCCGCGAGTATCATGCTCTGGCCGATTGGATCATTGACTAACAATGAAGCGTTCTCTAAGGATCTGAGGAATATCGTTGGCAGATTATGGATGAATCTTCATGGAACTTGCTACGACGTAAACACGCTGTCGAACAAATCGGTTCCATCTATCCCATTGACAACGCGACATGCATACCCGCTGGCCTACTCGATCCACCCGTCTGCTCGAACTCCATCAGCCCCCCCGTGACTTGCTGGTCTTTACTATAGCCGTCGAGCCAGCCACCGTTGTGTTCCTGCTACGCCTTATTGCCTGACCTCCTCCACGCGATCCCGTCGAGGAAGAACATACATCCTCCACTCCGCTTCATCACGCCGCACGCGCCAAGCCGGACATGTTGGCAGGCCATCGTGACCTTGGAATTTTTTGGACATTGCTGAACCCGATGCTTTCTATGGCGCCCATTTGTCCATGGTCTCAGACCTTCACCCTGATGACTCGCCAAGCTGAACGAGCTTGTTGCTCGGAAACTCCAGGTCGCTCACACGGCCACGCATGATGCCGCTCCTAAGACTTATGTTCTACATCACGTGTTGCTTATTATGTTGCCAAGTGCACCTGTACTAGCCGGATGGAAGAACCACATGAACATGTGCGGAAGCGCGTGTTATGAGGGGAGGGATGCATATTACAATCCTAACTATTATCTATTAATTATTTTTTATTAGATCGTTGATTAACGGACTAACTTGTTTTGGTTGCTAATTTTGTTGCATGTAAATCATAGCAAGGAAAACAAATCTACTCCTTGGAAGAAATTTAGGAGGACTCCAGATCATAAATGCGTGAACGGAGTGCACCGAGCAAATGATTATATACTGAATATTGCTATGATGGAAATATTATGCGGAAAATTATGCATACCGGAAAGGGATTTCGGAGAAGTGTTATTGTTGAGCATCACTTGTTTATGGAGGAAGATGGGATTCACTCCAAGGACAAGGAAATTTTCTCTTCATTTGTCGGTATGTCTAATGATAATATTTGCACTATATATTTGTGGGTACTCTTTCAAATAGTTGGATTATAGTGTTGGTTTATATACATCATTCATTGTTGGAATACTATAGCAACTTTATTGGCATGCAACAATTCCAAAGGAAAATTGATGTACTTTGGATTGGAAATTAAGCCATGATACTCCCTTGTGGGGGGAAACTATTATTGTTATAGGACATGTTATTTAGCTTCAATGAGAAGCGGTTTAATTTATTGCACCATCTTGGAATCTATTGATTATGACATACTATTTGAAAAAGGAAGAGTGGAAATATTGCTCAATGGTTAAATTAGTGCATTATGGATTTTAACACAATGGTCTATCTTTCTTGCTGTCCATTGGAAGTTGGCAACCAAATTGTTTATAATTTGACAAAGATAACTCCATATGGAGGAAATACCGACAATGGGAACACATGCTTGGAATCTTATTATCTACATCATCAACGACTTGGTTACATATCTTGGAACTAGATGAAATGGTTTATTGATTCTGGAATCCTAAACTTTAGTGGAAGGACTATGGTATTTTGTGAAGCATATATAATGGTCATTTGGACTCATAAACATTTTTTTGAAGGTGGAAATAGATTTAAAAGGGCTTCATATCATTATTTATTCTAGTACATTTGTGGTACTGTTTTTCAGACATTCCCACTAGAGGTCAAACTATTTATTTTATTACATTCATCGATGATTGCACTTGATATCGTTATATTTTTTCTTTCAAAATACAAGTCGGAAGATTTTATTGCTGGTCACATGTTCTATTGAAGTGGAAAATCAGTTGATTAAATAATATCATAGTTTTAACAACTGATTGGTGGGGGAAGTACACTTCAGGAATATATCGTTTGTAGGTAAAGAGCATGGAACTATTCACCATTGTAATATACCGTTCCACAATTGAATGGAGGATTGGAGGAATTAAATGCCTTTTATTAACCCTTGTTTCTTTGGAAGGAAGCATTACATACCGTCGGTTGTTGAAATCATTATCCATCTAGCACAGTCACTTGACTGGAAGGAAATCTTCTATTTTGGCATGAAATTCTCAATTATTACAAAGCACACACCAAGAATTTTTCATGGTTATTCTAGTGGATCAAATGATGTTTCCCTAGTTATCTGGAAAAGGAATACTGGTGGAAAGTAGGAACAAAATTATTTTTATGGATAATGGTGGAATTATTGGCAATCATACTAGAATATAAATTTGACCCTAAACGAGAATACAAGTGAAACTCCCGACACTAACATGGTTAGGAAAAGTGGGAGGAATTAGCTTGGACTGTCATATTTGGATAATTGTTATGAGATTTTGGTGGAAGTCACTCTAAGTTTTAGAGGAATAACAGAAGTCTCTAAAGAGGGCTTGTTTTTTCATCATTCTCAACTATGGGTGGAAGAATTGTGGGAAGGTAACTCAAATGAGGAAGAGCATATTTTGGGAACTTAATATCATACCAAACAACCGCAAGCCTCTTTGTCTGCAAGTGATTTATTTAAGGAGATTTGGCTCATTGGAATATTATAATGTCACTCTTGTCATTCAGTTCTTTGCACAAAGGTAAATATACTTTGTGGAAACTCTCTCTCTCTCTCTCCTGGAATTTTGGGAAAGAGGAACTAAAGACATGATTTGCTAATTGAATATTAATGTATTGTCTTATAACAAGCTTCACATCAATGGAATATCAGGTCATATGGTTTTCTAAATCAAGCTTGGTGGTCATCTACAAATGTAAGTGTAAAATAGTTTTACATTATTATTGTATACATTAACATTCTTTGGTTGTTTGTGTATTGGTAAGTCACATTGATGGAAGTGTAAGCTTGGTCGTTTTTCTAACTTTCATATGAAAGGAATTTGTGGAGCTTCCAATGTTTCGGGAGTGGAAATACATAGAAATTATTTTGAAGTGTTTCTCTATGGAAAATTGCAAATATGGTAAAATACCTTTAAATAAATGGAATCATACTCAGTGAGGAACTATATTTGAACTCCTGAGAAAAATGGAATAATAAATGGTACTAGAATTTGTATGTATCTTCATTATATTCCCATACCTTAGCTACCGGCAATTATGCTGCATTCAAGCAGTGGAAGGAAAGACGAGCAGCTAAGGGAATCTCACACATCATATAAGATTGTGGACAGTGCATCGGAACTTGTTGCTTGCCTGATTTTTTTATATACATTAAAGGTAAACACATTGAGGAAGTTATTACTGTATCTATGAGATAAGAAATAAGTCTAGGTACGCATATCCAATTTTGTTGTTGTGAAGTACTAATATGGTGCAGGTTCACTGACCGAAGTCAGGAATTTATTTCAAAACATAAGTTACTTATGGAGCTTCATTTACTTAAAGGATTTGATATTTATGTGGTTTTGAAAACTTTATTCAACACGGTTATCATCTAATTGACTCGATGTGGAATCAATCATATTATTGATATATGTGATGGAAAATAATTGATGTGGAATTTTACTTGAGGAAGTAAAATACTCAAGGTACCTATAAAGGTGGAATTACACTCGAGGAAATAATACTCGAGGCACCGAGGACAACTATGCTGGAATAATTAGGCGAAAACTAAAGGTCTCTAGTGATCTTAAGTGTCACAACAAGGAAACATATTGAAGGGAAGTATTGTTGGAAATATGTCCTAGAGGCAATAATAAATTGGTTATTATTATATTTCCTTGTTCATGATAATCGTTTATTATCCATGCTAGAATTGTATTGATAGGAAACTCAGATACATGTGTGGATACATAGACAACACCATGTCCCTAGTAAGCCTCTAGCTGACTAGCTCATTGATCAATAGATGGTTACGGTTTCCTGACCATGGACATTGGATGTCGTTGATAACGGGATCACATCATTGGGAGAATGATGTGATGGACAAGACCCAATCCTAAGCCTAGCACAAGATCATGTAGTTCGTATGCTAAAGCTTTTCTAATGTCAAGTATAATTTCCTTAGACCATGAGATTGTGCAACTCCCGGATACCGTAGGAGTGCTTTGGGTGTGCCAAACGTCACAACGTAACTGGGTGGCTATAAAGGTACACTACAGGTATCTCCGAAAGTGTCTGTTGGGTTGGCACGAATCGAGACTGGGATTTGTCACTCCATACAAACGGAGAGGTATCTCTGGGCCCACTCGGTAGGACAGCATCATAATGTGCACAATGTGATCAAGAAGTTGATCACAAGATGATGTGTTACGGAACGAGTAAAAGAGACTTGCCGGTAACGAGATTGAACCAGGTATCGGGATATCAACGATCGAATCTCGGGCAAGTATCATACCGCTAGACAAAGGGAATTGTATACGGGATTGATTAAGTCCTTGACATCGTGGTTCATCCGATGAGATCATCGTGGAGCATGTGGGAGCCAACATGGGTATCCAGATCCCTCTGTTGGTTATTGACCGGAGAGTTGTCTCGGCCATGTCTGCATGACTCCCGAACCCGTAGGGTCTACACACTTAAGGTTCGATGATGCTAGGGTTATAGGGAAAGTATGTATGCGGTTACCGAATGTTGTTCGGAGTCCCGGATGAGATCCCGGACGTCATGAGGAGTTCTGGAATGGTCCGGAGGTAAAGATTGATATGTAGGAAGTATGGTTTTGGCCACCGGAAGTGTTCCGGGCATCACCGGTAGTGTACCGGGACCACCGGAGGGGTCCGGGGGTCCACCAGGTGGGGCCACCAGCCCCAGAGGCCTACATGGGCCAATAGTGGGAAGGGACCAGCTTCTAAGTGGGCTGGGGCGCCTCCCCACCAAGGCCCATGCGCCTAAGGGGAAGAGGGGGCAAACCCTAAGGGCAGATGGGCCTTAAGGCCCATGCCTGGTGCGCCTCCCTCTCCCCCTCCACTTGGCCGCCACCCTAGATGGGATTGGGGCTGGCCGCCGCCCCTAGGGTGGAACCCTAGGTGGGGCGCACCCCTCCCTCTCCCCTATATATACTTGAGGACTTGGGGTTGCCAACAGATGAGTTCCTCTCCTTCTTGGCGCAGCCCTACCCCTCTCCCTCCTCGTCTCTTGCGGTGCTTGGCGAAGCCCTGCTGGAGTACCACGCTCCTCCACCACCACCATGCCATCGTGCTGCTGCTGGATGGAGTCTTCCCCAACCTCTCCTTCTCCCCTTGCTGGATCAAGGCGTAGGAGACGTCACCGGGCTGTACGTGTGTTGAACACGGAGGTGCCGTCCGTTCGGCACTAGGATCATCGGTGATTTGGATCACGACGAGTACGACTCCATCAACCCCGTTCACTTGAACGCTTCCGCTTAGCGATCTACAAGGGTATGTAGATGCACTCTCCTTCCCCTCGTTGCTAGATTACTCCATAGATTGATCTTGGTGATGCGTAGAAAATTTTGAATTTCTGCTACGTTCCCCAGTAGTGGCATCATGAGCTAGGTCTATGCGTAGTTACTATGCAGGAGTAGAACACAAAGTAGTTGTGGGCGTCGATATTGTCAATTATCTTGCCGTTACTAGTATTATCTTGATTCGGCGGCATCATGGGATGAAGCGGCCCGGACCAACCTTACACGCACGCTTACGTGAGACCGGTTCCACCGACTGACATGCACTAGTTGCATAAGGTGGCTGGCGGGTGTCTGTCTCTCCCACTTTAGTCGGATCGGATTCGATGAACAGGGTCCTTATGAAGGGTAAATAGAAATTGGCAATTCATGTTGTGGTTTTGGTGTAGGTAAGAAACGTTCTTGCTAGCAACCTATAGTAGCCACGTAAAAACTTGCGACAACTATTAGAGGACATCTAACTTGTTTTTGCAGCAAGTGTTTTGTGATGTGATATGGCCAAAGGATGTGATGTATGAGATGATCATGTTCTTGTAATAGGAATCACGACTTGCATGTCGATGAGTATGACAACCGGCAGGAGTCATAGGAGTTGTCTTAATTTATTTATGACCTGCGTGTCAACATAAACGTCATGTAATTACTTTACTTTATTGCTAACCGTTAGCTGTAGTAGTAGAAGTAATAGTTGGTGAGGCAACTTCATGAAGACACGATGATGGAGATCATGGTGTCATGCCGGTGATAACGATGATCATGGAGCCCCGAAGATGGAGATCAAAAGGAGCAAAATGATATTGGCCATATCATGTCACTTTTTGATTGCATGTGATGTTTATCATGTTTTTTTGCATCTTATTTGCTTAGAACGACGGTAGTAAATAAGATGATCCCTCATTAAAATTTCAATAAAGTGTTCCCCCTAACTGTGCACCGTTGCGAAAGTTCATTGTTTCGAAGCACCACGTGATGATCGGGTGTGATAGATTCTAACATTCACATACAACGGGTGTAAGACAGATTTACACACGCGAAACACTTAGGTTGACTTGACGAGCCTAGCATGTACAGACATGGCCTCGGAACACAAGAGACCGAAAGGTCGAGCATGAGTCGTATGGTAGATATGATCAACATGAAGATGTTCACCGATGATGACTAGTCCGTCTCACGTGATGATCGGACACGACCTAGTTGACTTGGATCATGTAATCACTTAGATGACTAGAGGGATGTCTATCTGAGTGGGAGTTCATAAGATGAACTTAATTATCCTGAACATAGTCAAAAGGTCTTCGCAAATTATGTCGTAGCTCACGCTTCAGTTCTACTGTTTAGATATGTTCCTAGAGAAAATTTAGTTGAAAGTTGATAGTAGCAATTATGCGGACTAGGTCTGTGAACTGAGGATTGTCCTCATTGCTTCATAGAAGGCTTATGTCCTTAATGCACCGCTCAGTGTGCTGAACCTCGAACGTTGTCTGTGGATGTTGCGAACATCTGACATACACATTTTGATAACTACGTGATAGTTCAGTTAAACGGTTTAGAGTTGAGGCATGGTTCGCAAGCATCAACTGATTCATAATCAAGTGATTCCAAAAGCCCATCATCATGGAGTTTCTTCATGCGCTTTACACCAATATGACCTAAACGTCAGTGCCACAAATAAGTTGCACTATCATTATTAACTTTGCATCTTTTGGTTTCAATATTATGAATACGTGTATCACTACGATCGAGATCCAACGAACTATTTTCATTGGGTGTGTAACCATATAAGGTTTTATTCATGTAAACAGAACAACAATTTATTCTCTTACTTAAATGAATAACCGTATTACAATAAACATGATCAAATCATATTCATGCTCAACGCAAACACCAAATAACACTTATTTAGGTTCAACACTAATCCCGAAAGTATAGGGAGTGTGCGATGATGATCATATCAATCTTGGAACCACTTCCAACACACATCGTCACTTCACCCTTAACTAGTATCTGTTTATTCTGCAACTCCTGTTTCGAGTTACTAATCTTAGCAACTGAACTAGTATCAAATACTGAGGGGTTGCTATAAACACTAGTAAATTACACATCAATAACATGTATATCAAATATACTTATGTTCACTTTGCCATCCTTCTTATCCGCCAATCACTTGGGGTAGTTCCGCTTCTAGTGACCAGTCCCTTTGCAGTAGAAGCACTTAGTCTCAGGCTTAGGACCAGACTTGGGCTTCTTCACTTGAGCAGCAACTTGCTTGCTGTTCTTCTTGAAGTTCCCCTTTTTTCCTTTGCCCTTTTCTTGAAACTAGTGATGTTGTCAACCATCAACACTTGATGCTCTTTCTTGATTTCTACCTTCATCGATTTCATCATCATGAAAAGCTCGGGAGTCGTTTTCTTCATCCCTTGCATACTATAGTTCATCACGAAGTTCTACTAACTTGGTGATGGTGACTAGAGAATTTTGTCAATCACTATCTTATCTGGAAGATTAACTCCCACTTTATTCAAGCGATTGTAGTACCTAGACAATCTGAGCACATGCTCACTAGTTGAGCGATTCTCCTCCATCTTTTAGCTATAGAACTTGTTGGAGACTTCATATCTCTCAACTCAGGTATTTGCTTGAAATATTAACTTCAACTCCTGGAACATCTCATATGGTCCATGACGTTCAAAATGTCTTTGAAGTCCCGATTCTAAGCCGCTAAGCATGGTGCACTAAACTATCAAGTAGTCATCATATTGAGCTAGCCAAACATTCATAACGTCTGCATCTGCTCCTACAATAGGTCTGTCACCTAGAGGTGCATCAAGGGTATAATTCTTCTATGCAGCAATGAGGATAAACCTCAGATTACGGATCCAATCCGCATCATTACTACTAACATCTTTCAACACAATTTTCTCTAGGAACCTATCAAAATAAACATATGAAAGCAACAACGCGAGCTATTGATCTACAAAATAGATATGCTAATACTACCAGGACTAAGTTCATGATAAATTAAAGTTCAATTAATCATATTACTTAAGAACTCCCACTTAGATAGACATCCCTCTAATCCTCTAAGTGATCACGTGATCCAAATCAACTAAACCATGTCCGATCATCACGTGAGATGGAGTAGTTTCAATGGTGAACATCACTATGTTGATCATATCTACTATATGATTCACGCTCGACCTTTCGGTCTCCGTGTTCCGAGGCCATATCTGTATATGCTTGGCTCGTCAAGTATAACCTGAGTATTCCGCGTGTGCAACTATTTTGCACCCGTTGTATTTGAACGTAGAGCCTATCACACCCGATCATCACGTGGTGTCTTAGCACGAAGAACTTTCGCAATGGTGCATACTCAGGGAGAACACTTCTTGATAATTAGTGAGAGATCATCTTAAAATGCTATTGTCAAACAAAGCAAAAATAAGATGTATAAAAGATAAACATCATATGCAATCAAAATATGTGACATGATATGGCCATCATCATCTTGCGCCTTTGATCTCTATCTCCAAAGTACTATCATGATCTATATCGTCACCGGCATGACACCATGACCTCCATCATCTTGATCTATATCAATGTGTCGTCACATGGTCGTCTCGCCAACAATTGCTCTTGCAACTATTGCTATCGCATAGCGATAAAGTAAAGCAATTATTGGGCACTTGCATCTTATGCAATAGAGAGACAACCCTAAGGATTTTGCCAGTTGTCGATAACTTCAACAAAACATGATCATCTCATACAACAACTTATATCTCATCACGCCTTGACCATATCATATCACAACATGCCCAGCAAAAACAAGTTAGATGTCCTCTACTTTATTGTTGCAAGTTTTACGTGGCTGCTACGGGCTTAAGCAAGAACCAATCTTACCTACGCATCAAAACCACAACGATAGTTATTCAAGTTGGTGCTGTTTTAACCTTCGCAAGGACCGGGCGTAGCCATACTCGGTTCAACTAAAGTTGGATAAACTGACACCCGCCAGCCACCTGTGTGCAAAGCACGTCGGTAGAACCAGTCTCGCGTAAGCGTACGCGTAATGTCGTTCCGGGCCGCTTCATCCAACAATACCGCTGAACCAAAGTATGACATGCTGGTAAGCAGTATGACTTATATCGCCCATAACTCACTTGTGTTCTACTCGTGCATATAACATCAACACATAAAACCTAGGCTCGGATGCCACTATTGGGGAACGTAGTAATTTCAAAAAATTTCCTACACACACGCAAGATCATGGTGATGCATAGCAACGAGAGGGGAGAGTGTTGTCTACGTACCCTCGTAGACCGATAGCGGAAGCGTTATGACAACGCGGTTGATGTAGTCGTACGTCTTCATGGCCCGACCGATCAAGCACCGAAACTACGACACCTCCGAGTTCTAGCACACGTTCCGCTCGATGATGATCCCCGGACTCCGATCCAACAATGTATCGGGGAAGAGTTCCGTCAGTACGACGGCGTGGGGACGATCTTGATGTTCTACTGTCGCAGGGCTTCGCCTAAGCACCGCTACAATATTATCGAGGATTATGGTGGAGGGGGGCACCGCACACGGCTAAGAGAATGATCATGAAGATCAACTTGTGTGTCTAGAGGTGCCCCCCTGCCCCCGTATATAAAGGAGCAAGGGGGAGGAGGCCGGCCCTAGGAGGGGCGCGCCAGGGAGTAGGATTCCTACTCCTAGTTTGAGTAGGTTTCCTCCTTTCCTAGTCCAACTAGGAGAAGGGGGGAAAGGGGGGAAGAGGGGAAGGAAGGGAGAGAGGGGCCGCGCCCCAAACCCCTTGTCCAATTCGGACTGGGCTTGGGAGGGGCGCACATCACCTCCTAGTCCTTTCCACTAAGGCCCATTACGGCCCATTGCTTTTTCCTCGTATTCCCGTAACTCCCCCGTACCTCCGAAAATACCCGAATCACTCGGAACCTTTCCGATGTCCGAATATAGTCGTCCAATATATCGATCTTTACGTCTCGACCATTTCGAGACTCCTCGTCATGTCCCCGATCTCATCCGGGACTCCAAACTCCTTCGGTACATCAAAACTTATAAACTCATAATATAACTATCATCGAAACCTTAAGCGTGCGGACCCTACGGGTTCGAGAACAATGTAGACATGACCGAGACATGTCTCCGGTCAATAACCAATAGCGGAACCTGGATGCTCATATTGGCTCCCACATATTCTACGAAGATCTTTATCGGTCAGACCACATAACAACATACGGTGTTCCCTTTGTCATCGGTATGTTACTTGCCCGAGATTCGATTGTCGGTATCTCAATACCTAGTTCAATCTCGTTACCAGCAAGTCTCTTTACGCATTTCGTAATACATCATCTCGCAACTAACTCATTAGTTGCAATGCTTGCAAGGCTTATGTGATGTACATTACCGAGAGGGCCCAGAGAAACCTCTCCGACAATCGGAGTGACAAATCCTAATCTCGAAATATGCCAACCCAACATGTACCTTTGGAGACACCTGTAGAGCTCCTTTATAATCACCCAGTTACGTTGTGACGTTTGGTAGCACACAAAGTGTTCCTCCGGCAAACGGGAGTTGCATAATCTCATAGTCATAGGAACATGTATAAGTCATGAAGAAAGCAATAGCAACATACTAAACGATCGGGTGCTAAGCTAATGGAATGGGTCATGTCAATCACATCATTCTCCTAATGATGTGATCCCGTTAATCAAATGACAACACATGTCTATGGTTAGGAAACATAACCATCTTCGATCAACGAGCTAGTCAAGTAGAGGCATACTAGTGATGTTTAGTTTGTCTATGTATTCACACAAGTATTATGTTTCCGGTTAATACAATTCTAGCATGAATAATAAACATTTATAATGAAATAAGGAAATAAATAATAACTTTATTATTGCCTCTAGGGCATATTTCCTTCATCAACCACACCTAGAAACTTAATATTTGCAGCAAAGTATTTAGTAGCAAAGTAATATGATAGTAGTGGTAATGGTGGCAAAAGGTAATGATAGCAAAAGTAATGTTTTTGGTATTTTGTAGTGATGATAGCAATAGCAACGGAAAAGTAAATAAGCGAAGAACAATATATGGAAAGCTCGTAGGAAATGGATCAGTGATGGAGAATTATGCCGGATGCGGTTCATCATGTAACAATCATAAACTAGGGTGACACAGAACTAGCTCCAGTTCATCAATGTAATGTAGGCATGTATTCTGAATATAGTCATACGTGCTTATGGAAAAGAACTTGCATGACATCTTTTGTCCTACCCTCCCTTGGCAGCGGGGTCCTTACGGAAACTAAGGGATATTAAGGCCTCCTTTTAATAGAGTACCGGAACAAAGCATTAACACATAGTGAATACATGAACTCCTCAAACTACGGTCATCACCGATAAGTATCCCGATTATTGTCACTTCGGGGTTAACGGATCATAACACATAATAGGTGACTATAGACTTGCAAGATAAGATCAAGAACTCTCATATATTGATGAAAACATAATAGGTTCAGATCTGAAATCATGGCACTCGGGCCCTAGTGACAAGCATTAAGCATAGCAAAGTCATAGCAACATCAATCTCAGAACATAGTGGATACTAGGGATCAAACCCTAACAAAATTAACTCGATTACATGATAGATCCCATCCAACCCATCACCGTCCAGCAAGCCTACGATGGAATTACTCACGCATGGCGGTGAGCATCATGAAATTGGTGATGGAGGATGGTTGATGATGACAATGGCGACGGATTCCCCTCTCCGGAGCCCCGAACGGACTCCAGATCAGCCCTCCCGAGAGGTTTTAGGGCTTGGCGGCGGCTCCGTATCGTAAAATACGATGATTTCTTCTCCTTGATTTTTTTCTCTCCGAAACCAAATATATAGAGTTGGGGTTGAGGTCGGAGGAGCTCTAGGGGGCCCACGAGGTAGGGGGCACGCCCTAGAGGGGCAGGCGCGCCCCCACCCTCGTGGACAGGTGGTGGGCCCCCTGGTCTTCATCTTTTGCAAGGATTTTTTATATTTTGCGAATAGATGTTCCGTGAAGTTTCAGGTCATTCCGAGAACTTTTGTTTCTGCACATAAATAACACCATGGTAATTCTGCTGAAAACAACGTCAGTCCGGGTTAGTTCCATTCATATCATGCAAGTTAGAGTCCAAAACAAGGGCAAAAGTGTTTGGAAAAGTAGAAACGACGGAGACGTATCAACTCCCCCAAGCTTAAACCTTTGTTTGTCCTCAAGCAATTCAGTTGATAAATTGAAAGTGATAAAGAAAAACTTTTACAAACTCTGTTTGCTCTTCTTGCTGTAAATATGTAAAGCCAACATTCAAGTTTTCAGCAAAGATTATGACTAACCACATTCACAATAACGCTTAGGTCTCAAGTTCACTCATATCAATGGCATAATCAACTAGCAATCAGTAATAATAAATCTCGAATGACAATACTTTCTCAAAACAATCATAATATGATATAACAAGATGGTATCTCGCTAGCCCTTTCTGAGACCGCAAAACATAAATGCAGAGCACCTTTAAAGATCAAGGACTGACTAGACATTATAATTCATGGTAAAAGAGATCCAGTCAAGTCATACTCGATGTAAACTAACAGTAATGAATTCAAATGACAGCGGTGCTCTCCAACTGGTGCTTTTTAATAAGAAGATGATGACTCAACATGAAAGTAAATAGATAGGCCCTTCGCAGAGGGAAGCAGCGATTTGTAGAGGTGCCAGTGCTCGGTTTTGAAATAGGGATGAATAATATTTTGACTGGTATACTTTCATTGTCAACATAACAACCAAGAGATGGCAATATCTTCCATGCTACACACATTATAGGCGGTTCCCAAACAGAATGGTAAAGTTTATACTCCCCCTCCACCAACAAGCATCAATCCCTGGCTTGCTCGAAACAACGAGTGCCTCCAACTAACAAGAGTCCCAGGGGGAGTTTTGTTTGCAATTATTTTTATTTAGGTTGCATAAAGCATGGGACTGGGCATCCCGGTGACCAGCCATTTTTCTCGTGAGTGAGGAGCGGAGTCCACTCCTCTTGAGAATAACCCGCCTAACATGGAAGATACGGACATCCCTAGTTGATACATGAGCTATTCGAGCATACAAAACAGGATATTTATTTGAAGGTTTAGAGTTTGGCACATACAAATTTACTTGGAACGACAGGTAGATACCGTATATAGGTAGGTATGGTGGACTCATATGGAATAACTTTGGGGTTTATGGAGTTGGATGCACAAGCAGTATTCCCACTTAGTACAGGTGAAGGCTAGCAAAAGACCGGGAAGCGACCAGCTAGAGAGCGACAATAGTCATGAACATGCATTAAAATTAATCGACACCGAATGCAAGCATGAGTAGGATATAATCCACCATGAACATAAATATCATGAAGGCTATGTTGATTTTGTTTCAACTACATGCGTGAACATGCGCCAAGTCAAGTCACTTAAATCATTCAGAGGAGGATACCACCCTATCATACTACATCATAACCATTTTAATAGCATGTTGGCATGCAAGGTAAACCATTATAACTCATAGCTAATCAAGCATGGCACAAGAAACTACGATCTCTAGTTGTCATTGCAAACATGTTTATTCATAATAGGCTGAATCAGGAACGATGAACTAATCATATTTACAAAAACAAAAGAGGTCGAGTTCATACCAGCCTTTCTCATCTCAGTCAGTCCATCATATATCGTCACAATTTCCTTTCACTTGCACGACCGAACAATGTGAATAATAATAATAATAGTGCGTGCGCATTGGACTAAGCTGGAATCTGCAAGCATTCAATAAACAGGAGAAGACAAGGCAATATGGGCTCTTTTGTCAGATAAACAATAATGCATATAAGAGCCACTTCAACAATTTAATCATGGTCTTCTCCTATCAACCCCCAAAGAAAAAAAAGAAAAAAAACTATTTACACGGGAAAGCTCCTAACAAGCAAAAGAAGAAGATGAAATCTTTTTGGGTTTTCTTTTTAATTACTACTACAAGCATGGAAAGTAAACTAATTAAAAGCTACAACTAATTTTTTTATTTTTTCTTAAGGTTTATTAAACACACAAGAAGAAAGCATAAAAAGGAAATAAACTAGCATGGATGATACACTGAAAAAGTATGAGCACCGACATCTAGCAATGAGTGTGTGAACATAAATGTAATGTCGGTGGGAAATATGCACTCCCCCAAGCTTAGGCTTTTGGCCTAAGTTGGTCTATGGCCACGGCTGGCCTTGCGGATATCCATAATAATAGTTGGGGTCGTACTGCGATGAAGAAGACTCTGACTGCCACTGGTTGGCAATCATCTCCGGATCCCAATGGTAATTAGACTTTCATGGAGGATCAACTTGTGGTTCCGGCTCTGGCTCTGTGGTTGATGTAGGGTTCCAATAGGCATGAATAGCCTCTAACGGAACAAGGTACTGGCCTGCAGATAAATCAAACAAGGAAGGAGCAGGCAGGGTAATCGTCTCAGGATGATGTTTATCAAAGAACAATTTGTATTTAAGCTCCCCTTCCCTGATTCTTAATAATAAAATCATGTGCCACCATACTCTTATAATCTAAATAAACACGAGGTATCAATTTTTCTTCCTTCTCATAATGCCTAATAGGTATGTTAAAATGTGCAGCTGGGCGTGAAGCATAGATGCCTCCAAAGATGGGGCCCTTTGTACGGTCCAGACTTAACCGTTTAGCAATAATACCGCCCATACTAACAGAGTTATCACAGAATAAACCATGGAACAAAATAATAATATCAAGAACACTAAGGTTTCCACAGTTCCCACGACCTATTAAGCAACGACTAGCAAATATTGCAAAGTAGCATAAAACAGGAAAATGTATGCTAGTGATTCGTGCATCAGAAACCTTCCTCGTTTCCCCTACAGTGATGGTGTCAATAAACCCATCCATATCGCTGCGATGTGGTTCCTCTGTCATGCCCTCGAAAGGGACCAAACAAACCCAATAGAAATCATAAAGTGACATGTCCTTATGCTCATCATAAAAATAAAACTCCACCATAGGTGGTGAGCTCCTAGAGTGGAAATGAAAGTTTTGCACAAAGATATTTGTGAGTAAGAGATACTGATTGCGTTGGTCGTGGAGGAAAGCGGTGAGGCCTGCATTCTCAGCCAATTCATAAAAATCATCATAAATCCCCGCTACTCTCAAAAATTCATCGGAAGGCCATTCACACGACCGAACCTCCGCGGTGCGAGGCAAATTATACTTGGGCTTCTGTGCCTTTTCCTTTGAGCTTTGGCTCGATGAGCGCCTCAAAAGTCTCTTCATTATTTTCTGAAAAATTCTGAAAGTTTTAGTAACTTCAAAATAAAAGTAAGCCAAACTCAATAATATTGATAGCAACTACTCCTACAAGTGCCTAGAGCCTATATCATGCATCAAAACTACTTGGAACCATATAAATTTGACCTGGAAGCTCAAGAACATGGTCACCTAGGAAGCACAAATTTGCAATGAATAAAGCACTAGAACAAAAACTAATTGGACCTATGGAGGAGTCACATACCAAGGAACAATCTCCCCAAGTAGTTTTGTGAGAGGTGCTTTGAGCAAGGAGATCGAAAATGGCGGCAAAATGAGCTTGGACTCGGCTTTGAGCTGGTTATTCGTGTTTGTGGGAGGAAGAAGGAGTGTGTGGGTGAAAGGATAAGTGGAGGAGGGCCACCGTGGGCCCACGAGGCAGGGGGCGCGCCCAGGGGGTAGGGCGCGCCCCTGACCCTCGTGGCCAGGTGCCAGCTCCTCCTGCTGTGTTCTCAATGCCAAATATTCTCAAATATTCTAGAAAAAATCATATTTAAATTTCAAGGCATGTGGAGAACTTTTATTTTCGGGGTATTTTTATATTGCACGGATAATTCAGATAACAAACAGAAAAATACTATTTTTTATTTAATATAAATAACAGAAAGTAAAAGGAAGGTACAGAAGGTTGTGCCTTCTAGTTTCATCCATCTCGTGCTCATCAAAAGGAATCCACTAACAAGGTTGATCAAGTCTTGTTAACGAACTCATTCCGAATAATATGGAACCGGAGAAATTTCGAATAACACTATGTTACCTCAACGGGGATATGCACATCCCCAATAACAAGAATATCATATTTCTTCTTGACAGTAGGAAGAGGAAATTCAAAACCTCCAAATATAATCGATGGAATTTTTCCAGAGTTGATACTATGAACTTGAGGTTGTTTCCTCGAGAAGTGTACCGTATGCTCATTACCATTAACATGAAAAGTGACATTGCCTTTAGTGCAATCAATAACAGCCCCTATAGTATTCAAAAAGGGTCTTCCAAGAATAATAGACATACTATCGTCCTCGGGAATATCAAGAATAACAAAGTCCGTTAAAATAGTAACGTTTGTAACTACAATAGGCACATCCTCACAAATACCGACCGGTATAGCAGTTGATTTATCAGCCATTTGCAAAGATATTTCAGTAGGTGTCAACTTATTCAAATCAAGTCTACAATATAAAGAGAGAGGCATAACACTAACACCGGCTCTAAGATCACATAAAGCAGTTTTAACATAGTTTCTTTTAATGGAGCATGGTATAGTGGGTACTCCTGAATCTCCAAGTTTCTTTGGTATTCCACCCTTAAAAGCATAATTAGCAAGCATGGTGGAAATTTCAGCTTCCGGTATCTTTCTTTTATTAGTAACAATTTCTTTCATGTACTTAGCATAAGGATTCATTTTAAGCATATTAGTTAATCGCATACGCAAAAAGATAGGTCTAATCATTTCAGCAAAGCGCTCAAAATCCTCATCATTCTTTTTCTTGGATGGTTTAGGAGGAAAATGCATGGGTTTCTGAACCCATGGTTCTCTTTCCTTTCCGTGTTTCCTAGCAACAAAGTCTTTCTTATCATAACGTTGATTCTTTGATTGTGCGTTATCAAGATCAACAGCAGGTTCAATTTCTATATCATTATCATTATTAGGTTGAGCATCATCATGAATATTTTAATTAACATTATCACTAGTTTTAGGTTCATTACCAGATTGTGTTTCAGCATCAGAAATAGAAATATCATTTGGATTCTCAGGTGTTTCAGTAATAGGTTCACTAGAAGCATACAAAGTCCTATCATTTTTCTTTTTCTTCCTATTAGAAGGACTAGGTGGATCTACATTATTTCTCTGAGAATCTTGCTGAATTCTCTTAGGGTGGCCTTCAGGATACAAAGGTTCCTGAGTCATTCTACCACCTCTAGTCATAACTCTAACAGCATTATCATTATTCTTACTATTCAATTCATTAAGCAAATCATTTTGAGCTTTAAGTACTTGTTCTACTTGAGTGGTAACCATAGAAGCATGTTTACTAATAAGTTTAAGTTCACCTTTAACATTAGCCATATAATCACCCAAGTGTTCAAGCATATTTGAATTGTATTTCAACTGTCTACCAAAATAAGCATTGACGTCTTCTTGCTTAGCCATAAATTTATCAAACTCATCTAAGCATGGGCTAGCAAATTTAGTAAATGGGATTTCAGCTTTATCATATCTATAGAGAGAATTTACCTTTACTACCTGTGTCGGGTTATCAAGACCATGAGTTTCTTCAATAGGTAATGGATTAAGATCATATGTTTCTTCAACAAGCGGTAAATTAAGACCGTGTATTTCTTCAATAGGAGGTAAATTCTTAACATCTTCAGCTTTAATACCTTTTTCTTTCATAGATTTCTTTGCCTCTTGCATATCTTCAGGACTAAGAAATAGAATACCCCTCTTCTTCGGAGTTGGTTTAGGAATAGGCTCAGGAGCTGGCTCAGGAGGTGTCCGATTATTTTCATTTGCCAACATATTATTCAACAGAATTCCAGCTTCATTCGGTGTTCTTTCCGTGAAAACAGAACCAGCAAAACTATCCAGGTAATCTCTGGAAGCATCGGTTAGTCCATTATAAAAGATATCAAGTATTTGATTTCTCTTAAGAGGATGATCAGGCAAAGCATTAAGTAATTTGAGAAGCCTCCCCCAAGCTTGTGGGAGACTCTCTTCTTCAATTTGCACAAAATTATATATATATCCCTTAAAGCAGCTTGTTTCTTATGAGCAGGGAAATATGTAGCAGAGAAGTAATAGATCATATCCTGGGGACTACGCACACAACCAGGATCAAGAGAATTAAACCATATCTTAGCATCACCGTTTAATGAGAACAGAAATATTTTAAGGATATAAAAGTAGCGAGTTTTCTCATCATTAGTGAACAGGTTACCTATATCATTTAATTTAGTAAGATGTGCCACAACAGTTTCAGATTCATAGCCATGAAAAGGATCAGATTCAACCAAAGTAATTATATCAAGATCAACAGAGAATTCATAATCCTTATCGGTAACACAGATAGGTGAAGTAGCAAAAGCAGGGTCAGGTTTCATTCTAGCATTTAGAGATTTCTTATTCCATTTAGCTAATAACCTCTTGAGTTCGTATCTGTCTTTGCAAGCTAAAATAGCTAAAGAAGCTTCTTCATCAAAAACATAACCCTTAGGAATAACAGGTGAGTCTTCATCATCACTTTCATCAGTATTATCAGATTCAATATTTTCATTCTCTCTAGCCCTAGCAAGCTGTTCATCAAGAAATTCACCAAGTGGCACAGTAGTATCAAGCATAGAAGTAGTTTCATCATAAGTATCATGCATAGCAGAAGCAGGTTTAGGTGTTGCAAGATTACTCAAAACAGAAGGTGAATCAAGTGCAGAGCTAGATGGCAGTTCCTTACCTCCCCTCGTAGTTGAGGGATAAATCTTGGTTTTTGGATCTCTCAAGTTCTTCATAATGATAAGCAGATACAAATCCCAAGTGACTCAAAGAATAGAGTTGTGCTCCCCGGCAACCGCGCCAGAAAATAGTCTTGATAACCCACAAGTATAGGAGATCGCAACCGTTTTCGAGGGAAGAGTATTCAACCCAAATTTATTGATTCGACACAAGGGGAGCCAAAGAATATTCTGAAGTATTAGCAGCTGAGTTGTCAATTCAACCACACCTGGAAACTTAATATCTGCATCAAAGTATTTAGTAGCAAAGTAATATGATAATAGTGGTAACGGTAGAAAAATGTAATGATAGCAAAAGTAATGTTTTTGGTATTTTGTATTGATGATAGCAATTGCAATGGAAAAGTAAATAAGCGAAGAACAATATAGGGAAAGCTCGTAGGCAATGGATCAGTGATGGAGAATTATGCCGGATGCGGTTCATCATGTAATAGTCATAAACTAGGGTGACATAGAACTAGCTCCAGTTCATCAATGTAATGTAGGCATGTATTCCGAATATAGTCATACGTGCTTATGGAAAAGAACTTGCATAACATCTTTTGTCCTACCCTCCCGTGGCAGCGGGGTCCTTACGGAAACTAAGGGATATTAAGGCCTCCTTTTAATAGAGTACCGGAACAAAGCATTAACACATAGTGAATACATGAACTCCTCAAACTACGGTCATCACCGGTA
Organism: Triticum monococcum; assembly: GCA_034509565.1. Taxonomy (NCBI): domain Eukaryota; kingdom Viridiplantae; phylum Streptophyta; class Magnoliopsida; order Poales; family Poaceae; genus Triticum; species Triticum monococcum. Next base: position 495,042,049 of record CM067845.1, on the reverse strand, counting down.
AGTATCCCGATTATTGTCACTTCGGGGTTAACGGATCATAACACATAATAGGTGACTATAGACTTGCAAGATAGGATCAAGAACTCTCATATATTGATGAAAACATAATAGGTTCAGATCTGAAATCATGGCACTCGGGCCCTAGTGACAAGCATTAAGCATAGCAAAGTCATAGCAACATCAATCTCAGAACATAGTGGATACTAGGGATCAAACCCTAACAAAACTAACTCGATTACATGATAGATCCCATCCAACCCATCACCGTCCAGCAAGCCTACGATGGAATTACTCACGCACGGCGGTTAGCATCATGAAATTGGTGATGGAGGATGGTAGATGATGACGATGGCGACGGATTCCCCTCTCCGGAGCCCCGAACGGACTCCAGATCAGCCCTCCCGAGAGGTTTTAGGGCTTGGCGGCGGCTCCGTATCATAAAACGCGATGATTTCTTTTCCCTAATTTTTTCTCTCCGAAACCAAATATATAGAGTTGGGGTTGAGGTCGGAGGAGCTCCAGGGGGCCCACGAGGTAGGGGCGCGCCCCCACCCTCGTGGACAGGTGGTGGGCCCCTGCCCCCTGGTATTCATCTTTTGCAAGGATTTTTTATATTTCCCGAGTAGATGTTCCGTGAAGTTTCAGGTCATTCCGAGAACTTTTGTTTCTGCACATAAATAACACCATGGTAATTCTGCTGAAAACATCATCAGTCCGGGTTAGTTCCATTCAAATCATGCAAGTTAGAGTCCAAAACAAGGGCAAAAGTGTTTGGAAAAGTAGATACAACGGAGACGTATCACTAGTAAATTTAGGATTTTTTCTGTAAATCTTTATTCAGTGCAAAGTCAGACTAGATTTGAATTCCGAGCGCATTCAGTGTAAATTCTCACAGATTCAGTGTAAATTCCGAGCCGCACATTCAGTGTAAATTCTCACAGATTCAGTGTAAATGCATTAGGTGTAAATTCTCATAGATTCAGTGTAAATTCCGAGACGCACATTTGGTGTAAATTCTCATAGATTCATTGTAAATTCTCACAGATTCAGTGCAAAATGCATTCAGTTTAAATTCCGAGCAGCACATTCCACACTAGCTTCATCTTAGAAATTTAATTAGTGCATTTGTACACTTTAAACTGGAGTACATTTTGATTTTGATAACTGATAGCATATTCATGCACTGATTTTGATTTTGGTTTTGTTTTCTATACATGCCAATTGGCTTCTTCAAGAAGGTAGAAGACGCCGTCCACCCCGTGTCGCCGTCGCCAAAAGGTAGAAGGCGCCGTCCACTCCTGTTCAGCCACTGCACCATCGTCCAACACGTCAAGGCCGACATCGCCTGGAGCTCCTGTTCAAAATTTCAGATTCATAGATGAGTACCGAAACTACTTGATGCTAAGATTCAGACTAAAGTTACTGTCAAAACTGTCAATTTTCTCCTTGATGTGAGCATTTATAGTTTGATCCAGAGATTCAGAGATCCATCAAACTGTAACCAAATTGTCCATTTAACAGAAGTTAGGTTCATAACTGATCCCTAGCTGTCAAAATTTAGTTAATCAAACTTTAACAAACTGTCCATTTAACAAAAGTTAGGTTCATACCTGATCACTAACTGACAAAACTGAGAAGTGTACTCCTGGAGTACAACTGCTTGGAATATTTTCCATTTTGGAACTAAGATCTGCTTGGAGCATTTTCAGTTTGCAAAACTGGAGTACAGCAAAAGTGTATTTTCCATTTTCAGTTTGACAATTTCCACTGAATTCAGTCAATAGCAATCATTATAAATGGTGTACACAGGAATCCGTAGTGTTTATTTCCACACATGCATTATCAAATTGGCTGTGAGCCGTAAGGTCGAATGGTTAGTATTTTTGCTCATACAAGAAACTTGCTCAATTCGATTATTTCAGCCCCAATGGCGGTATCTGTAAGACATAGAAGTGTGCAATTTTTCTGTATGTGCTCTCATATTTTTACCCATGCATGTTTTTTCAGTTAGTTCTTCCCACATTTTGGAAAGAGCCATGCACAAAGGAAACAAACACTTCATCTGATGGAGTACCTTCTTCAGCTAGCAGTCCAAGATCAGCTAGCAGTACTCTGATGGAGTAACTTCTTCAGAGGGCAAATAGCACCAGTAGCAGCAGTCACGGTGGCAGTCAACAGCAACAACAGAGGAGCAGTAGCATCAACACGGATCAGGAGCAGTAACATCAACACGGATCAGCAACAGCAGCACAGGCAGAGGAGCAGTAGCATCAACACGGGAAGAGGAGCCGCAGCGGCACGGGCTAGCTCCACTGGCGGCTGGGGAGAAAGAGAGGAGAAACAAGATGCGGCAGCACGGGCTAGCACCACCGGCGGGCACGCAGGCAGAGAAGGAGCACAACGGCGGCGCGTGGGAGCTCGATGAGGACTCACGGGAGACCATGGAGGATGCGCGCGAGCTGCTGTCCACCAGATCGTGGAGGCCAGCTCCGGCGATGCCCGTAGTTGGATTGCGGTGGTGCACGGGAGGCAGCTCAAGGTGGACTCGCAGGAGCATGAGGAGGACTCATGGGACCTCGAGGACGATGAGAGGGAGCTCCTGCTCCACCGGATCATGGTGAAAAATTCCGGCGACGCCTGCAGGTAATCAGCGCGGGAGGGGATCGCGGCGGCACAGGTCTGGGCGGCGGTGGCGGAGCAAGTACTTGGCGACGGCGATGGCGTTGAAGGTACGTGGCGACGAAGGCGGAACACTTCCTGGTGGGCGGCAATAACGCAGCTTGCCGACGCCGGCCCATGGAGACGCACGGGCGACGGCGGAGGAAGAAGACGGTGGTGGAGGGAGTTGTTTGTGATTATTTTGAAACTATGAGGGCTTTTTTATAAAAATTGGCAATGAACTACGCCTGCAAATAAGATGCCTACACGTTCATCGAATTACAAATTGTGCATTGGTTTAAACATTTAAATCTAGTTATCATATTTTCATTATGATACTAAGGCATGCATCGTAAAGAGAGACTAATGTATTTGGAATCAACTTCATCAATCGGATTGGTTTGCCTATGCGTGGTATAACTTATCAGTATGTGGTGTGAACTTACGCTTCTGCAAATTGAGGCTCTATTTTATCCATTTAATAATCTTTGAGATGTAATGTATACTTGTATAGTTCTTACTAGTATAAGTTTTAGTTGGGCCCTTCCCCTCTTGGTGCCCAGGGCGGTGGCCCCTTTTGCCTAGCCTATTGGCCGGCCCTGTTTACAATACATGTCTCCTGCCGGCAACATCCTATGCTTCCTGCATTTATCATATCGATCATCTGGCGAGGAGGTACCTCTTCCTGTTCCGTAACAAGGATAAGGATCGATTCAAGTTTTCAGCAAGGAAGACTGCTTTGGGATACTTGGCCAGTATGATAGGTCAAGATGATCAACATTGGCTCGAAGCTGTGAAGCGAAATTGTTTCTTATGGAGCATCTATCTACACATCATTGGAGTGACACCCAATTAGTGGGCCCGGAGAGTTATAGCTGTCCAGCACACTAATCTTCTTGTGCTTTACGATGATGCCAAAGGCACTATGTTCTTGAACGTCAGTCAAAGTCAGCTCGTTCACGGATGGATGTCGTAGATCGTCGATGACATTGACAAGTTCATCAATCCATCTGGAAGAACCTACACCCTGGAGGAGCTTGTGCAGCACCAGAGGTGGAGACTGCCAGGCCTTGGCCATTCTGCAGCCAAGGGCTTTGCGCAGACCCGAAGCACAAGGCAACTGAACTGCCCAACTTTTTCCCTCCCCGTCGTATCTATCACCTGGAGCACGAAGAGTGACACAAACATCTGCTTGACCCAAGATGTTATCAACATCTACTCTTCTTATACTATGTCATTTACTCCTCGTGTATGTATGTATGTAGGGATTGGCGATGACTACGCATCACGAGGCCTAACTTTTTTCCTCGTGGAGCATGATGAGTAACAATGAAAACATGGTTGACCCAACATGTTATCACTTGTTACTCTGCTTATATTCCGTCCTGTACTTCTCTTGTAGGCCGTCCTCGATTCGCTCAACGCCTTCTTCGACACCGTTGCCTTCAAACCCTGTGCCGGCTCCGAGTGCTCCACGTGCGGATCCATCCTGGTGTCCTCCGCATGATCCATGGACCGGGCTTGTCTAGGCATGGCCTATGCCCTGGTCTGCCCCGCTCCCCCCCTTGGTGCTCCACTTGTCTACACCGGCGCTTGGCAACCCAGCCTTCATCCGCATACTGGTGCCCTTGGGTTGCTTACCCCTTCATCATGCCACTCCATCATATGCTCCTTATGGTGCTCCTCGTCCTCTCCTGCTAACGGAAGTCTCTTCTACATGCCCTCGTCGGCTCTCTTGCCTTCACCGGCATATCAGCCGACGCTACTGCCCACACCAACCTCACCCGTATTGCCAAGCTGGGATCAAGCCGCCTTTCTCCGGGCCATGAACAACTTTGCTGCCCAAGGAAACTCAGGTACGGATTGGATTTTTGATTCTGGTGCCTCTAGTCATATGTCTGCATCAAGTAAATTCCTTTCTTCTTGCACTCCTCCATTTCCTTCCATTACTCTTAGTGATGGTTCATCTATTCCCATATTCTGTGTAGGTCAGGCTCAACTTCCCTCTCCCACTAAATGACTTCTTCTTCGATATGTTCTTGTTGCACACGCTCTTATTAAAAACCTAATTTCTGTTCACCAATTTAGTCACGACAATCTAGTTTCTGTTGAGTTCGACCATTTTGGTTTGTCTGTGAAGTATTACCAGACCAAGGCCGAGATCGCCCGCTATAATAGCTCCGGTGAACTCTACTCTCTTCATGGTGTCCCTACCGCCGCTCCTCCTACATCCATGGTGTCCTCCGTCTGTTGGGTAACGTAGTAATTTCAAAAAAATTCCTACGCACACGCAAGATCATGGTGATGCATAGCAACGAGAGGGGAGAGTGTTGTCTACGTACCCTCGTAGACCGAAGCGGAAGCCTTGACGCAACGTAGAGGAAGTAGTCGTACGTCTTCACAGTCCAACCGATCCAAGCACCGTTACTCCGGCACCTCCGAGTTCTTCACGCACGTACAACTCGATGACACACTCCGGGCTCCGATCCAGCAAAGCTTCGGGGAGGAGTTTTCGTCAGCACGACGGCGTGGTGACGATCTTGATGTTTAACCGTCGCAGGGCTTCGCCTAAGCACCGCTACAATATGCTAAGGAACGATCATGAAGATCAACTTGTGTGTCTATGGGGTGCCCCCTGCCCCCGTATATAAAGGAGTGGAGGAGGGGAGGGCCGGCCCTCTCTATGGCGCGCCCTAGGGGAGTCCTACTCCCACCGGGAGTAGGATTCCCCCTTTCCTAGTCCAACTAGGAGTCCTTCCATGTATTAGGAGTAGGAGACAAGGAAGGGGAAGGGAGAAGGGAAGGAAGGAGGGGGCGCAGCCCCTCCCCCTAGTCCAATTCGGACTAGGCCTTGGGGCGGCGCGCGGCCTGCCCTAGGCAGCCCCTCTCTCTTTCCCGTATGGCCCAATAAGGCCCAATACTTCTCCCCCCGTATTCCCGTAACTCCCCGGTACTCCGAAAAATACCCGAATCACTCGGAACCTTTCCGATGTCCGAATATAGTCGTCCAATATATCGATCTTTACGTCTCGACCATTTCGAGACTCCTCATCATGTCCCCGATATCATCCGGGACTCCAAACTCCTTCGGTACATCAAAACTCATAAACTCATAATATAACTGTCATCGAAACCTTAAGCATGCGGACCCTATGGTTCGAGAACAATGTAGACATGACTGAGACACATCTCCGGTCAATAACCAATAGCGGAACCTAGATGCTCATATTGGCTCCTACATATTCTACGAAGATCTTTATCGGTCAGACCGCATAACAACATACATTGTTCCCTTTGTCATCGGTATGTTACTTGCCCGAGATTCGATCGTCGGTATCCAATACCTAGTTCAATCTCGTTACTGGCAAGTCTCTTTACTCGTTCCGTAATACATCATCCTGCAACTAACTCATTAGTTGCAATGCTTGCAAGGCTTAAGTGATGTGCATTACCGAGAGGGCCCAAAGATACCTCTCCGACGATCGGAGTGACAAATCCTAATCTCGAAATACGTCAACCCAACATGTACCTTTGGAGACACCTGTAGAGCACCTTTATAATCACCCAGCTACGTTGTGACGTTTGGTAGCACACAAGTGTTCCCCCGGTACACGGGAGTTACATAATCTCATAGTCATAGGAACATGTATAAGTCATGAAGAAAGCAATAGCAACATACTAAACGATCGGGTGCTAAGCTAGTGGAATGGGTCATGTCAATCAGATCATTCAACTAATGATGTGATCCCATTAATCAAATGAAAACTCTTTGTCCATGGTTAGGAAACATAACCATCTTTGATTAACGAGCTAGTCAAGTAGAGGCATACTAGTGACACTTTGTTTGTCTATGTATTCACACATGTATTATGTTTCCGCTTAATACAATTCTAGCATGAATAATAAACATTTATCATGAAATAAGGAAATAAATAATAACTTTATTATTGCCTCTAGGGCATATTTCCTTCAGTCTCCCACTTGCACTAGAGTCAATAATCTAGTTCACATCGCCATGTGATTTAACAGCAATAGTTCACATCACCATGTGATTAACACCCATAGTTCACATCGTCATGTGACCAACACTCAAAGGGTTTACTAGAGTCAGTAATCTAGTTCACATATCTATGTGATTAACACCCAAAGATTACTAAGGTGTGATCACGTTTTGCTTGTGAGAGAAGTTTAGTCAACGGGTCTGTCACATTCAGATCCGTAAGTATTTTGCAAGTTCTATGTCTACAATGCTCTACACGGAGCTACTCTAGCTAATTGCTCCCACTTTCAATATGTATCTAGATTGAGACTTAGAGTCATCTAGATTAGTGTCAAAACTTGCATCGACGTAACCTTTTACGACGAACCTTTTGTCACCTCCATAATCGAGAAACATATCCTTATTCCACTAAGGATAATTTTGACCGCTGTCCAGTGATCTACTCCTAGATCACTATTGTATTCCCTTGCCAAAATCAGTGTAGGGTATACAATAGATCTGGTACACAGCATGGCATACTTTATAGAACCTATGGCCAAGGCATAGGGAATGACTTTCATTCTCTTTCTATCTTCTGTCGTGGTCGGGTTTTGAGTCTTACTCAACTTCACACCTTGTAACACAAGCAAGAACTCTTTCTTTGACTGTTCCATTTTGAACTACTTCAAAATCTTGTCAAGGTATGTACTTATTGAAAATTTTTATCAAGCGTCTTGATCTATCTCTATAGATCTTGATGCTTAATATGTAAGCAGCTTCACTGAGGTCTTTCTTTGAAAAACTCCTTTCAAACACTCCTTTATGCTTTGCAGAATAATTCTACATTATTTCCGGTCAACAATATGTCATTCACATATACTTATCAGAAATGTTGTAGTGCTCCCACTCACTTTCTTGTAAATACAGGCTTCACCGCAAGTCTGTATAAAACTATATGCTTCAATCAACCTATCAAAGCGTATATTCCAACTCCGAGATGCTTGCACCAGTCCATAGATGAATCGCTGGAGCTTGTATATTTTGTTAGCACCTTTAGGATTGACAAAACCTTCTGGTTGCATCATATACAACTCTTCTTTAATAAATCCATTAAGGAATGCAGTTTTGTTTATCCATTTGCCGGATTTCATAAAATGCGGCAATTGCAAACATGATTCGGACAGACTCAAGCATAGATACGAGTGAGAAACTCTCATCGTAGTCAACACCTTGAACTTTGTCAAAAACCTTTTTCGACAAGTCTAGCTTTGTGGATAGTAACACTACTATCAACGCCCGTCTTCCTCTTGAAGATCCATTTACTTGCCGATCATCGGGCAAGTCAATCAAAGTCCATACATTGTTCTCATATATGGATCTCATCTTAGATTTCATGGCCTCAAGCCATTTCGCGGAATCTGGGCTCACCATCGCTTCTTCATAGTTCATAGGTTCGTCATGGTCTAGTAACATAACCTCCAAAACAGGATTACCGTACCACTCTGGTGCAGATCTTATTATGGTTGACCTACGAGGTTTGGTAGTAACTTGATCCAAAGTTTTATGATCATCATCATTAACTTCCTCACTAATCGGTGTAGGCATCACTGGAACTGATTTCTGTGATGAACTACTTTCCAGTTCGGGAGAAGGTAGAATTACCTTATCAAGTTCTACTTTCCTCCCACTCACTTGTTTCGAGAGAAACTCCTTCTCTAGAAAGGATCCATTTTTAGCAATGAATGTCTTGCCTTCGGATCTGTGATAGAAGGTGTACCCAACTGTCTCCTTTGGGTATCCTATGAAGACATATTTCTCCAATTTGGGTTTGAGCTTATCATGATGAAACTTTTTCTTATAAGCATCGCAACCCCAAACTTTAAGAAACGACAACTTTGGTTTCTTGCCAAACCATAGTTCATATTGTGTCGTCTCAACGGACTTAGATGGTGCCCCTTTTTAATGTGAATGCAGCTGTCTCTAATGCATGATCCCAAAACGATATTGGTAAATCAGTAAGAAACATCATAGATTGTACTATATCCAATAAAGTATGGTTATGATGTTCGGACACACCATTATGCTGTGGTGTTCCAGGTGGCGTGAGTTGCGAAACTATTCCGCATTGTTTCAAATGTAGACCAAACTCGTAACTCAAATATTTGTCTCCGCGATCAGATCATAGAAACCTTATTTTCTTGTCACGATGATTTTCCACTTCACTCAGAAATTCTTTGAACTTTTCAAATATTTCAGACTTATGTTTCATCAAGTAGATATACCAATATCTGCTCAAATCATCTGTGAAGGTCAGAAAATAATGATACCCGCCGCGAGCCTTCACACTCATCGGATCGCATACATCAGTATGTATTATTTCCAATAAGTCAGTTGCTCGCTCCACTGTTCCGGAGAACGGAGTCTTAGTCATCTTGCCCATGAGGCATGGTTCGCAAGCATCAAGTGATTCATAATCAAGTGATTCCAAAAGCCCATCAGCATGGAGTTTCTTCATGCGCTTTACACCAATATGACCTAAACGGCAGTGCCACAAATAAGTTGCACTATCATTATTAAGTTTGCATCTTTTGGTTTCAATATTATGAACATGTGTTTTACTATGATCGAGATCCAACGAACCATTTTCATTGGGTGTGTAACCATATAAGGTTTTATTCATGTAAACAGAACAACAATTGTTCTCTAACTTAAATGAATAACCGTATTGCAATAAACATGATCAAATCATATTCATGCTCAACACAAACACCAAATAACACTTATTTAGGTTCAACACTAATCCTGAAAGTATAGGGAGTGTGCGATGATGATCATATCAATCTTGGAACCACTTCCAACACACATCGTCACTTCACCCTTAACTAGTCTCTGTTTATTCTGCAACTCCCGTTTCGAGTTACTAATCTTAGCAACTGAACCAGTATCAAATGCCGAGGGGTTGCTATAAACACTAGGAAAGTACACATCAATAACACGTATATCAAATATACCTTTGTTCACTTTGCCATCCTTCTTATCCGCCAAACATTTGGGGTAGTTCCGCTTCCAGTGACCAGTCGCTTTGCAGTAGAAGCACTTAGTCTCAGGCTTAGGTCCAGACTTGGGCTTCTTCACTTGAGCAGCAGCTTGCTTGCCGTTCTACATGAAGTTCTCCTTCTTCCTTTGCCGTTTTGTTGAAACTAGTGGTCTCGTCAACCATCAACGCTTGTTGTTTTTCTTGATTTCTACCTTCGTCGATTTTAGCATCACGAAGAGCTTGGGAATTGTATTCGTTATCCCTTGCATATTATAGTTCATCACGAAGTTCTACTAACTTGGTGACGGTGACTAGAGAATTCTGTCAATCACTATCTTATCTGGAAGATTAACTCCCACTTGATTCAAGCGGTTGTAGTACCCAGACAATCTGAGTACATGCTCACTGCTTGAGCGATTCTCCTCCATCTTGTAGCTATAGAACTTGTTGGAGACTTCATATCTCTCAACTCGGGTATTTGCTTGAAATATTAACTTCAACTCCTGGAACATCTCATATGGTCCATGACGTTCAAAATGTCTTTGAAGTCCCGATTCTAAGCCGTTAAGCATGGTGCACTAAACTATCAAGTAGTCATCATATTGAGCTAACCAAACGTTCATAACGTCTGCATCTGCTCCTGCAATAGGACTGTCACCTAGCGGTGCATCAAGGACATAATTTTTTTGTGCAGCAATGAGGATAAACCTCATATCACGGATCCAATCCGCATCATTGCTACTAACATATTTCAACATAGTTTTTCTCTAGGAACATATCAAAACAAACATAGGGAAGCAACAACGCGAGCTATTGATCTACAACATAGATATACTAATACTACCAGGACTAAGTTCGTGATAAATTTAAGTTCAATTAATCATATTACTTAAGAACTCTCACTTAGATAGACATCCCTCTAATCATCTAAGTGATCACGTGATCCAAATCAACTAAACCATAACCGATCATCACGTGAAAGGGAGTAGCTTTCAATGGTGAACATCTTTATGTTGATCATATCTACTATATGATTCATGCTCGACCTTTCGGTCTCAGTGTTCCGAGGCCATATCTGCATATGCTAGGCTCGTCAAGTTTAACCTGAGTATTCTGCGTGTGCAAAACTGGCTTGCACCCGTTGTAGATGGACGTAGAGCTTATCACACCCGATCATCACGTGGTGTCTGGGCACGACGAACTTTGGCAACGGTGCATACTCTGGGAGAACACTTTTATCTGAAATTTAGTGAGAGATCATCTTATAATGCTACCGTCAATCAAAGCAAGATAAGATGCATAAAAGATAAACATCACATGCAATCAATATAAGTGATATGATATGGCCATCATCATCTTGTGCTTGTGATCTCCATCTCTGAAGCACCGTCATGATCACCATCGTCACCGGCGCGACACCTTGATCTCCATCGTAGCATCGTTGTCGTCTCGCCAATCTTATGCTTCCACGACTATCGCTACCGCTTAGTGATAAAGTAAAGCATTACAGCGCGATTGCATTGCATACAATAAAGCGACAACCATATGGCTCCTGCCAGTTGCCGATAACTCGGTTACAAAACATGATCATCTCATACAATAAAATTTAGCATCATGTCTTGACCATATCACATCACAACATGCCCTGCAAAAACAAGTTAGACGTCCTCTACTTTGTTGTTGCAAGTTTTACGTGGCTGCTACGGGCTTAAGCAAGAACCAATCTTACCTACGCATCAAAACCACAACGATAGTTTGTCAAGTTGATGCCATTTTAACCTTCACAAGGACTGGGTGTAGCCACACTCGGTTCAACTAAAGTTGGAGAAACTGACACCCGCCAGCCACCTGTGTGCAAAGCACGGTGGTAGAACCAGTCTCGCGTAAGCGTACGCGTAATGTCGGTCCGGGCCGCTTCATCCAACAATACCGCCGAACCAAAGTATGACATGCTGGTAGGCAGTATGACTTATATCGCCCACAACTCACTTGTGTTCTACTCGTGCATATAACATCAAACCATAAAACCTAGGCTCGGATGCCACTGTTGGGTAACGTAGTAATTTCAAAAAAAATTCCTACGCACACGCAAGATCATGGTGATGCATAGCAACGAGAGGGGAGAGTGTTGTCTACGTACCCTCGTAGACCGAAGCGGAAGCGTTGATGCAACGTAGAGGAAGTAGTCGTACGTCTTCACGGTCCAACCGATCCAAGCACCGTTACTCCGGCACCGCCGAGTTCTTCACACACGTACAGCTCGATGATGCACTCTGGGCTCCGATCCAGCAAAGCTTCGGGGAGGAGTTTTCGTCAGCACGACGGCGTGGTGACGATCTTGATGTTTAACCGTCGCAGGGCTTCGCCTAAGCACCGCTACAATATGATCGAGGTGTAATATCGTGGAGGGGGGCATGGCACACGGCTAAGGAACGATCACGAAGATCAACTTGTGTGTCTATGGGGTGCCCCCAGCCCCCGTATATAAAGGAGTGGAGGAGGGGAGGGCCGGCCCCTCTCTATGGCGCGCCCTAGGGGAGTCCTACTCCCACCGGGAGTAGGATTCCCCTTTCCTAGTCCAACTAGGAGTCCTTCCATGTATTAGGAGTAGGAGACAAGGAAGGGGAAGGGAGAAGGGAAGGAAGGAGGGGGTGCAGCCCCTCCCCCTAGTCCAATTCGGACTAGGCCTTGGGGGGCACGCGGCCTGCCCTAGGCAGCCCCTCTCTCTTTCCCGTATGGCCCAATACTTCTCCCCCCGTATTCCCGTAACTCCCCGGTACTCCGAAAAATACCCGAATCACTCGAAACCTTTCCGATGTCCGAATATAGTCGTCCAATATATCGATCTTTATGTCTCGACCATTTCGAGACTCCTCGTCATGTCCCCGATCTCATCCGGGACTCCGAACTCCGTCAGTACATCAAAACTCATAAACTCATAATATAACTGTTATCGGAACCTTAAGCGTGCAGACCCTACGGTTCGAGAACAATGTAGACATGACCGAGACACGTCTCCGGTCAATAATCAATAGCGGAACCTGGATGCTCATATTGGCTCCTACATATTCTACGAAGATCTTTATCGGTCAGACCGCATAACAACATACGTTGTTCCCTTTGTCATCGGTATGTTACTTGCCCTATATTCGATCGTCGGTATCCAATACCTAGTTCAATCTCGTTACCGTCAAGTCTCTTTACTCATTCCGTAATACATCATTCCTCAACTAACTCATTAGTTGCAATGCTTGCAAGGCTTAAGTGATGTGCATTACCGAGAGGGCCCAGAGATACCTCTCCGACGATCGGAGTGACAAATCCTAATCTCGAAATACGTCAACCCAACATGTACCTTTGGAGACACCTGTAGAGCACCTTTATAATCACCCAGTTACGTTGTGACGTTTGGTAGCACACAAAGTATTCCTCCGGCACACGGGAGTTACATAATCTCATAGTCATAGGAACATGTATAAGTCATGAAGAAAGCAATAGCAACATACTAAATGATCGGGTGCTAAGCTAGTGGAATGGGTCATGTCAATCAGATCATTCAACTAATGATGGGATCCCGTTAATCAAATGACAACTCTTTGTCCATGGTTAGGAAACATAACCATCTTTGATTAACGAGCTAGTCAAGTAGAGGCATACTAGTGACACTTTGTTTGTCTATGTATTCACACATGTATTATGTTTCCGGTTAATACAATTCTAGCATGAATAATAAACATTTATCATGAAATAAGGAAATAAATAATAACTTTATTATTGCCTCTAGGGCATATTTCCTTCACCGTCGACCTTTGGCATCATCGTCTGGGGCATTCCAACCCCGCTGTTTTAGCATCTATGCTTAGTGAATTTTCCATACCATGTAATCATGATTCCCACAATTCTTCATTTTGCGAGTCTTGTCGGTTAGGCAAGCATGTGCATCTTACCTTTAGATCCTCTAGCTCTTCTAGTACTTATCCTTTTGAATTAATACATTGCGATTTATGGACATCACACGTTGCAAGTGTTTTTGGTTTTAAATACTATCTTGTCATGCTAGACGATTTTACTCACTTTGTGTCGGAGTAACCGACCACGGGTACCCCGAGGACGTCAAGACGATATTTCAAGACATCGGGGCTAGCAAAGCCCCTCAGTCCGACTGTCCGACCGCTCCTGCCGACTCCCCGTCCAACTGCTCTGCCCGGCCGGCTGCCGACTGCCGACTGCCGGCTGCCGACTATGCCAACCAGCTGGCTGCCGACTGCACCAACCAGCCGGCTGCCGACTGCAGCCTGACCCGACACCGACAAGACACCGACGAGACGACCATACCCGACATTATTGATGAATAGTAGCAACGACATCATCTACAGTGTATCCTTCCTTGGGCACTGTTTTATAAAGTGCACCAGGGACAAAGAGGCATGCATGCCACATACATGGGCATGGTTCCCCATGCCCACTTGCCCCCCATGCCACTACCTAGCTTAGGTAGTAAGCTACCCCCATGCCTATATAAGGCACCCATCCATCCATTCACCAGGGAGGCCACGCCACATGCACGAGGCCGGCCACAATGGCTCCCTGGACACTCTCACGCACACACCCACGGCCAAGTGCCATTCGTCCACTAGAGCTTGCATGCTCATCCGGCCACCCGCATATATACGAGGCCAGATGCCTATGGCACTGACCTCAGATACAGCTCTAGGAGCAACTCTGTACCAGATATATCAGATACACTCAGACATGCAGCAGTAGGAGTATTATCTCTCCGGAGAGCTCCGAAGCTGGGTAAACCACCGCGTGCTACTCGCATACCCGCTCCCGGTCCTATCAGCAGCAGTCTTACCCACACACTAAGCCCTTGTGGCATCTGTCGACTCGCAAGCCCCCCGTGAGAAATACCACGACAGTTGGCGCCCACCGTGGGGCGGTACTACTACTACGCTACCACGCTGCTGCTGGTTTTGCTGTCCGGGCGGGACCCTTTTTTCTTCATCGCCTCCGTCGCGGCGTCGCGCCGTCTCTCCGGTAGCGCTCGGGGGCTCGACATCGACCCGCCCCCAGAGCGGCCGCGAGGGGTCGCGCGTCCTCGCCGTCGGCCTCTTCGTCTTCACCACCGCGGCGTCGCGCCGCCTCTCCGATAGCGGTCGGGGGCTCGCCATCGACATGCTTCCGGAATGGCCGTGAGGGGCGGCATGACCTCGCCATCGGCCTTGCCTCCTTCACCACCACCGCAACGCCGGCTGCCCGTCCGCGCGCGCCGCGCGCGCGGCCGTGTTTCGGTTTGCGGTGTCCACCCACGCGCCGCTCGCGTCTGCTCCCCTCCGCGTTGTGCCTTGCTCCGGCTGAAACACGCGTTCGCTCCTCATACCATCTATGCAAGCTGGCTAGATGCAAGTCAAACCATTGGCCATACACTAGCAAAATACTACCCAGACTACCCCATACACCCATGCATAGTCCAGATGCAATCTAGAAGTTCCCCGTGCACTACTCATACGTTGCCCATACACTTTCTGTACAACAGTCAGATTTTGGCCGGGCAATGGTCAGATAACGGCCCGGACAGTGGCTCGACCTCGACCCCGCGCTGCTCTGCTGCAGCCGCAGTTTCGCCGCCGCACTCGCAGAGTCACCGCTGATGCACCGCCCTGGATGCGCCCCTGCACTGCCCGCGAAGCTCCTCTGGAGGCCGCTGCCTCGGCACACGCAGGCCCTGCGTGCGAGCTCTCCCTCCCGAGCCCCGCAGCGCGCCGTGCCTCGGCTCCCCTCGCGTGCCTCACCGCCCGTGTCGGCTGCCGCCGCGGAGGCCGGCTTCCCCTCCCGCCGCGGCCGCATCCCGTACGGCCGGCTCGCCGCCACTGCCGGGTCCGCGCCTGCTGCTCCCACGCCGGATGGCCGGCTCGCCGCCTCCGGCCGCCTGCATGCCCGGACGCCTCTACCGTGCGGCCGCGCCCCGAGCGCCATCTCCGCCTGCAGCTCCGGCCCCCGCCGTCTGCGCTGCTCCGCGCACCTGGCCTACTCCCGCGCCCCTCTGGATGCCTTGCCCATGGCCAGGTGCTCCGCCGGCCGGCTGCTCGTCGGCCTCCCGACCGCCGTATCCGCCCCGCCTGTGGCCGCCTGCTCCGAGCCACCTCAACCACCCGGCCTGCGACGGGCCGGCTTCCCGCGCCACTGGTCCGCCTCCCGAGCGCGCCCGGCCGGACGCCCCTCCACCAACACCGGTGCCGCCTCCTCACCCGCCTCGCCGCCTGGTTCCACCCGCCTGCCAGCTCCGCTGTCCGCGCCGGCTGTGGCCACGGCTCCTCGGCCGGCTGCTGCCGCGCCTCGCCGACGCCTTCGCCACTCCGGCGACGCCGGCTGCTCGCGCCTCGCGGTTAGGTGCTTCGTGCCTGCCGGCTCCGCCCCGGCCACCTCTGCCTCTACCAGCGGTCGGGTGCTCCACCCCGAGCTCGGACTCCACCTCGCCTGCGCTGGTACGGCGGCCGCCCGTCTGCTCCCACGCGCCTCCGCCACTCGGCCCGCCTGTGGCCGACTCCTGCTCGCCGCACAGTCGGCCCCCCATGCCTGGGCCGCCTGCTTCGCGCCGGCTTTGGGTGCCCGCGCCGTGACCGGCCGTGTCCCGCTCTTCGCCGCCTCCGGCTTGTGACGGCCAGGTCCGCCCCGCTTTCCCTGCAACACAGGCGCCGGCTGCTACCGCCTCCCGGACGCCGGCTGCTCCGCCTCCCGCTGTGCCCGGCTGCATCTCGCGAGTTCGCTAGCCGACTGGGGACGAGAAGAAGCAAAAGAAAGAAAAAAGAGGGTCGGCTGCCCGAGATCCGACTGACCAAGTTAAAGGGCCGGCTGTTCAAGTCGTCGGGTGCCCAGCCGGCCGCTAGTAAAAAAAAGACAAAGTAGTTGCCGGGAGAACCGGCCCGACTGCTCAGCAGTCGGCCCGAATCTCGGGGGCTACACCCAGCGGGTGCGCTGACGCGCCCCTGCGAAGAAAGAGAAGACAAAGTAGTTGCCGAGAGATCCGGCCTGACTGCTCAGCAGTCGGCCCGAATCTCGGGGGCTACACCCAGTGGGTGCGCTGACGCGCCCCCGCGAAGAAGAAGACAAAGTAGTTGCCGGAAGATCCGGCCCGACTGCTCAGCAGTCGGCCCGAATCTCGGGGGCTACATCCAGTGGGTGCGCTGGCGCGCCCCCACGGAAGATTGCAAATAAGAGAAGAATTTTGTCCGGCTCCGAACAGCCGGCAGAAGAGAAAAAGAAGAAGATAGGTGCTGCAAGACGCCTTGCCGCCTGGCCGGTCGAGCCTGACCGGCCGGGACCCCCCTTCGAGCACCCGGAGGCTCGAAGGCTTCACCCAGCGGGTGCGCCGACGCGCTCCACGAGCACCGAGTCGCGCCGGCTGTCTTCAACGACCGCGACTACACAAAAATCAATGTGAGCTCCTCACCCGCATATTTTTTGCACCACGCAAGCATGGATAACCACGAGCGATGCTCGGGGGCTGTCTCCACATTTTATTACAGTAGCATCACTGTTCGCCCCGGCGCCAACCAGAGTTGGCCTGGGGGCTGGCCGCTTTGCCTGAGACGTTAGTTCCCACAGACGGCTTAGTATCGTGCGCGGTACCAAAGGCCCACTCTTAGTCACAGACCGCAGAGCGGCTGTCCGACTAGCAAGAGTGAACGCTGGAGGCCACCCACGCGAAAAACGCCCGGGAAGAAAAACGTTCGGGCGACCCGACCGTTTCCTTTACAAGTATCTACTCGGTTGAATCTGCTCCTAGACTCTGAGTACTGTACACTCCACTTCGCGGCCCACTCTTAGCCACAGACCGCAGAGCGGCTGTCCGGCAAGCAAGAGCACAAGCCAAAAAGCGGAGGGACCACGAAAAAGATTAAGGGGGCTCGGACAAAGCGAGTCGGCACCCTCCGCATAAAACTTGCGATAATAAAAGCAAACATTTGATATATCTGCATGGACTAACTTTGTCTTTTTTCTTGACAATTTCCATGAACACTCGCCAAAAAACCTCCGCCCAACTCTGCCAAGTTGCCCGGAGGCTTGGGGGCTACTGTCGGAGTAACCGACCACGGGTACCCCGAGGACGGCAAGACGATATTTCAAGACATCGGGGCTAGCAAAGCCCCTCAGTCCGACTGTCCGGCCGCTCCTGCCGGCTCCCCGTCCGACTGCTCTGCCCGGCCGGCTGCCGACTACCGGCTGCCGACTGCCGGCTGCCGACTACGCCAACCAGCCGGCTGCCAACTGCACCAACCAGCCGGCTGCCGACTGCAGCCCGACCCGACACCGACAAGACACCGACGAGACGACCGTACCTGACACTATTGATGAATAGTACCGACGACATCATCTACAGTGTATCCGTCCCTGGGCACTGTTTTATAAAGTGCACCAGGGACAAAGAGGCATGCATGCCACGTACATGGGCATGGTGCCCCATGCCCACTTGCCCCCCATGCCACTACCTAGCTTAGGTAGTAAGCTACCCCCATGCCTATATAAGGCACCCATCCATCCATTCACCAGGGAGGCCACACCACATGCACGAGGCCGGCCACAATGGCTCCCTGGACACTCTCATGCACACACCCACGACCAAGTGCCATTCGGCCACTAGAGCTTGCATGCTCATCCGGCCACCCGCATATATACGAGGCCAGATGCCTATGGCACTGACCTCAGATACAGCTCTAGGAGCAACCCTGTACCAGATATACCAGATACACTCAGACATGCAGCAGTAGGAGTATTATCTCTCCAGAGAGCTCCGAAGCTGGGTAAACCACCGCGTGCTACTCGCATACCCGCTCCCGGTCCTATCAGCAGTAGTCTTACCCACACACTAAGCCCTTGTGGCATCTGTCGACTCACAAGCCCCTCGTGAGAAATACCACGACACTTTGTATGGACCTTTCCTCTCCGCAACAAACCCGATGTTTACCCTCTTTTTCTACATTTTCAGCGTTATGTTTCTGTCCACTTCTTCATCCCTATTTGTTTCATTCAGTGTGACAACGGTCATGAGTTTGACAACATTCAAAATCGTACCATCTTTTAAAAACATGGCATCCTTCTTCGATTCTCTTGTCCCTACACTTCACCTCAAAATGGTAAAGCCGACCGTTCTCTTTGCACCATCAATGAGATTGTTCGTACACTTCTCATTCAGTCCTCCATGCCATCAAAATTACGGGCAGAAGCACTCCACATGGCCACCTTTCTTCTCAATATTCGCTCCTCCAAAACTAATCCAAATATCATTCCCTATTACTCTCTTTTCCTTTGCCATCCCAATTACTCTGAGGTTCGTGTTTTTGCCTGTCTTTGCTTTCCAAATGCCTATGCCATCTCTGAAAACAAACTTTCTCTAGGATCTATCCCATGTGTCCTTGGTTTTTTCGACGAACTCAAAGGTTACCGCTGTCTTGACTTACACACTCGACGGGTACACGTGTTTTGCCATGTTACATTCGCCGAACATATTTTTCCTTTTGCTCAACGCACCGACACACCATCAATCATCCCTACCTCTGCCGCCACCTCTTCTCCCTATCCATTCCACCTCTACACTCCTGACACAGCAGCCCAACCTGCCACACCTACTGTCACGGCAGCACCACCCAACCCGCCATCAAACACCCGGACACCACCCAACCCGCAACCAAACAACTCGCCACCACCCAACCTGCCACCACTCGACCAGCCACCACCCAACCCACAACCACACATCCCAATACCGAACCCACAACCAGGGATGGGGAGTGGTGCTGGGCCTGCGCTAGCAACATGGCACGTGGGCACCTATGTGTCGTTTGATCAGGTGAGATCATGGAGTCGCACGCGACTGGCCGAGCATTCCGCCGGCCTACCGGTAGTAAACGTTTCCCATTTGGCATGGACCAGGAAGGCCGTTGCTAGAATCTACCGGACCAGCAGCTGCTGAGGTTATCGAGCGAGAGAGGCTCGGTGACATGGCCAGCAAGGTCCAGCACGGAGATGGTGCACCTCTCGTCGCATTTCGCGGTCGGGTGGGAGATCGCGACGTACACGCAGTTTCATCGCACCCCGTTGAATCTGTTGGCCTTGATGCAGAACCCCCTGGAAGTTGTCCACGAACACCACTAGATCACCGATGTCTTCGACCGCCGCCCAACTTGTGGGGTTTTGGTGGTCCCAGCGGAAGGCCCCCGCCATGCGGAGCTTCACCGGGCCGTCGAATCCTCCCAAGGGCAAGACATGTGTCCGGCCGATCATGATGAACTCGGCGGACGACACGGCGAGCATGGGCTCGCGCATTGTCTTCGCCGGCGGTGGCTTGATCACAGTGGACACGGCAAAGGTTTCGCTGTCCAAGCTGACCGTCTTGCCGGTTCTCGCGTTTAAGAGATAGAATGCACCGTCATAGTAGGTGATGCTGCTGACCTGGCCGAGCTCCTCCAGGCACTCCACCGGGCTCCACCACCGGTCTCCCGGCCGGCAGAAGCAAAGTACCTTGGTGCACCGCAACACGATCAAGACGGCGTGTGGCGACCGATCCCACACCATGTCATGAAGAATGACAGGGTCGTTGCGGAACGAGGGCGGTAGCCTGGGTAGGCCGGCCGAGGCGCCGGTGAAGGGGTCCAGCAGGGCGCCCGAGAAGTAACGGTTCACGGCGAGCGTCCAGCCGTCCGGCGAGGCGAAGAGGAAGAAGCCGCTGGCGGTGGGCATGGGGATCTTCACGATCCGGTCATCGGGGAGCGACCAGAGGCGGCGGTCGACGCGGATGTGGTTTTTGGTAGGCAGGAGGAGCAGGGGAGCGCGGCGGCGGGCGCCGTGCGCCACCGACGCCGAGCGCCAGGACGGGCACACGAAGCGGAAGCAGGCGAAGTCGGCGTGGTCGCTGATCCTGTCGGCGACCGCCGCTACAAGGTCGGCCGGCAGGTAGGACCAGCTCATCGTCATGTTTGTGCCAGCAGCGCCAAGGCGCCTTGCCTGGTTTTCCTGGATGTGCTTGTTTGACTTCGCCTATTTCGGCGAGTGTGATGGCCCGTGAGACCGTGACTACATTTGTGCATCTATAGAAGACTATATGATCACCGAGTATGTGGATGATAACCCACAAGTATAGGGGATCGCACCTGTTTTTGATAAGTAAGAGTGTCGAACCCAATGAGGAGCTAAAGGTAGAACAAATATTCCCTCAAGTTCTATCGACCACCGATACAACTCTACGCACGCTTGTTGTTCGCTTTACCTAGAACAAGTATGAAACTAGAAGTACTTTGTAGGTGCTGTCGGATAGGTTTGCAAGAATATAAAGAGCACGCAAATAAAAGGTAGGGGCTGTTTAGATAAAGAAACAATAAAGTAATATAGAGAGTGTGGAAAAGTGGTGGTAGGAGTTCCAAAATTGCCCCTAAGCAATTGACTACTTTACTAGACCGATAGCAAGTATTATGTGGGAGAGGCCACTGCTAGCATGTCATCCCTAACTTGGAATTCTATGCACTTACGATTGGAACTATTAGCAAGCATCCGCAACTACTAACATTCATTAAGGTAAAACCCAACCATAGCATTAAGATATATTGGTCCCCCTTCAATCCCGTACGCATCAATTTCTATGCTAGGTTGAAGCTTCTGTCACTCTTGCCCTCCAATACGTAGTCCTATCAACATACAACTAACCCTATGGTGTGATCCACGCGTGCAATCATATGATGGGCACCAAAGGACAGCAACATAACCACAAGCAAATTAAATCAATCATAGCAATTCATCAACCACCGATAGGACAACGAAAATCTACTCCGACATCATAGGATGGCAACACATCATTGGATAATAATATGAAGCATAAAGCACCATGTTCAAGTAGAGGGTACAATGGGTTGCGGAAGAGTGGACCGATGTATATAGAGGGGGGAAGGTGATGGAGATGTTGGTGAAGATGGCGGAGGTGTTGGTGTAGATCGCGGTGATGATGATGGCCCCCTGTGGCACTCCGGTGCCACCGGAAGCGAGGGGGAGAGAGCCCCCTCCTTCTTCTTCTTCCTTGACCTCCTCCCTAGATGGGAGAAGGGTTTCCCCTTTGTTCCATGGCCTCCATGGCACGGGAGGGGCGAGAGCCCCTCCGAGATTGGATCTATCTCTTTGTCTCTCTTTGTTTCTGCGTTCTCAGATTCTTCCCTTTCACCGTTTCTTATATTCCCGAAGATCCGTAACTCCGATTGGGCTGAAATTTTAACATGATCTCTATCTGGATATTAGATTTCTTGCGGCGAAAGAAGGGCATCAACCGCCTTACGGGTGGCCCACGAGGGTCAGGGGCACGCCCAGGGGGGCAGGCGCGCCCCCTGCCTCGTGGCCACCACGGGCACCGTCTCGCGTGGATTTTTCTTCGCAAAAATCATATATATTCCAAAAAAAATCTCCGTCAGGTTTTATCCCGTTTGGACTCCATTTGATATGGATATTCTGCAAAACAAAAAACATGCAACAAATAGGAACTGGCACTGGGCACTGGATCAATATGTTAGTCCCAAAAATAGTATAAAAAGTTGCCAAAAGTATATGAAAGTTGTAGAATATTGGCATGTAACAATCAAAAATTATAGATACGATGGAGACGTATCAGCATCCCCAAGCTTAATTCCTGCTCGTCCTCGAGTAGGTAAATGATAAAAAAGATAATTCTTGATGTGGAATGCTACCTAGCATAATCTTGATCATGTAGTCTAATCATGGCATGAATATTAAGATACGAGTGATTCAAAGCAATAGTCTATCATTTGACATAAAAACAATAATACTTCAAGCCTACTAATAAAGCAATCATGTCTTTTCAAAATAAGATGGCCAAAGAAAGTTATCCCTACAAAATCATATAGTCTGGCTATGCTCCATCTTCACCACACAAAATATTCACATCATGCACAACCCCGATGACAAGCCAAGCAATTGTTTCATACTTTTGACGTTCTCAAACCTTTTCAACTTTCATGCAATACATGAGTGTGAGCCATGGACATAGCACTATAGGTGGAATAGAATATGATGGTGGAGAAGACAAAAAGGAGAAGATAGTCTCACATCAACTAGGCGTATCAACGGGCTATGGAGATGCCCATCAATAGATATCAATGTGAGTGAGTAGGGATTGCCATGCAACGGATGCACTAGAGCTATAAGTGTATGAAAGCTCCAACTGAAACTAAGTGGGTGTGCATCCAACTTGCTTGCTCATGAAGACCTCGGGCATTTGAGGAAGCCCATCATCGGAATATACAAGCCAAGTTCTATAATGAAAATTCCCACTAGTAGATGAAAGTGATAACTCAAGAGACTCTCTATATGAAGAACATGGTGCTATTCTGAAGCACAAGTGTGGTAAAAGGATAGTAACATTACCCCTTTTCTCTTTTTCTCTCATTTTTTATTTTTTTTATTTTTTGGTGGGCTTCTTTGGCCTCTTCTTTTATTTGGGCTTCTTTGGCCTCTTTTATTTTTTTAAAATTCCGGAGTCTCATCCTGACTTATGGGGGAATCATAGTCTCCATCATCCTTTCCTCACTGGGGCAATGCTCTAATAATGATGATCATCACACTTTTATTTACTTACAACTCAATATTACAACTCAATACTAGAACAAAGATATGACTCTATATGAATGCCTCCGGCGGTGTACCGGGATGTGAATTGATCTAGCATAGCAATGCCATCAAAAAACGGACAAGCCATGAAAACATCATGCTAGCTATCTTACGATCATGCAAAGCAATATGACAATGAATGCTCAAGTCATGTATATGATGATGATGGAAGTTGCATGGCAATATATCTCGGAATGGCTATGGAAATGCCATGATAGGTAGGTATGGTGGCTGTTTTGAGGAAGATATATGGTGGGTTTAAGGTACCGGCGAAAGTTGCATGATACTAGAGAGGCTAGCAATGGTGGAAGGGTGAGAGTGTGTATAATCCATGGACTCAACATTAGTCATAAAGAACTCACATACTTATTGCAAAAATCTATTAGTCATCCAAACAAAGTACTACGCGCATGCTCCTAGGGGGATAGATTGGTAGGAAAAGACCATCGCTCGTCCCCGACCACCACTCATGCATAAGGAAGACAATCAATAAATAAATCATGCTCCGACTTCGTTACATAACGGTTCACCATACATGCATGCTACGGGAATCACAAACCTCAACACAAGTATTTCTACTAATCCACAACTACCCACTAGCATGACTCTAATATCACCATCTTTATATCGCAAAACTATTGCAAGGAATCAAACATATCATATTCAGTGATCTACAAGTTTTATGTAGGATTTTATGACTAACCATGTGAATGACCAGTTCCTGTCATCTCTCTAAATAAATATAAGTGAAGAAAGAGAGTTTAATTCTTTCTACAAAATATATGCCCATTCTCTAACAAATCTAAGTGAAGCAAAAGAGCATTCTACAAATGGCGGTTTTCTATGTAAAGAGAAACAGGCAATCCAAACTTCAAATGATATAAGCGAAGCACATGAAGCATTCTATAAAGCCATACTCAAAAGATATAAGTGAAGTGCATAGAGCATTCTATAAATCAACCAAGTACTATCTCATACCAGCATGGTGCATAAAAGAAAAATGAAAACTAAATGCAAAAGACGCTCCAAGATTGCACATATCGCATGAACGGAACGAATCCGAAAACATACCGATACTTGTTGAAGAAAGAGGGGATGCCTTCCGGGGCATCCCCAAGCTTAGACGCTTGAGTCTCCTTGAATATTTACTTGGGGTGCCTCGGTCATCCCCAAGCTTGAGCTCTTGCCTCTCTTCCTTCTTCTCACATCGAGACCTTCTCGATCATCGAACACTTCATCCACACAAAACTTCAACAGAAAACGCGGTAAGATCCGTTAGTATAATAAAGCAAATCACTACTCTAAGTACTGTTGCAAACCAATTCATATTATGTTTTTGCATTGTGTCTACTGTAATATAACTTTTCCATGGCTTAATCCACTGATATGAATCGATAGTTTCATCAAAACAAGCAAACTATGCATCAAAAACAGAATCTGTCTAAAACATAACAGTCTGTAATAATCTGAACATTCACCATACTTATGATACTTGAAAAATTCCACCACAATTATGAAAAATAAAAAATTTGTATTGTAAGACAGTGCAAAAAGAATCAGAACCATTTGACATTCCAGCAAAAAATGTAAAATCGCGCACTACAGCCAAAGTTTCTGTCCTGCGCCGTACAAACCATCAAGCAAATGTAAACATCCTAAAGGCAAACCTTGGCACATTATTTTTATAATACAATGGAATTGTACAAGGGGATAATTATTTTTATTGAAAAGTTTCTGTAATCAAGATTCACAAAGTTTCCATGAGCATGAACAAAGTTCAAGGCTAGCTCCCACTTCAACAATGCTTGTCTTTCTCACTTTCGCTTTCCTTTTTGAAAAAGTTTTGGGTTCCCCTCTTTATTTTTGTTGTTTTTAAACTATATGAAAGCACTCAACAGAAATAAATGACTCTCTAAAACTTCCGGGTTGTCTCCCTGGCAGCGCTTTCTTTAAAGCCATTAAGCTAGGCATACAGTGCTCAAGTAATGGATCCACCCGGATCCCAAGGTATATCAAAGCCAATTTTAATTAACAATGATTTGTAATTTAGTGGTGAGAACAAGGTAACATATATCATGTAATGACAAAGTCTAACTCTCTTCCTATGCATCGGCATGTCATAAAAGAACAATTCATGCACACAAAGTAAAGGCCAATGCATAGTATAAACAGTTTCTTGCAATTTTATCATATTGGAAACATAGAGAGGTGGAGATATAGTTCCTCTCTCATAATAATTGCAAGTAGGAGCATCAAGCACATGCGTATTATATTCATCAAAATCATCATGTGCAACGGTAAAAGGCAACCCATCAAAATAATACTTAATAAGTGCAAACTTCTCCGATATAGTGTAGTTGGGAGAATTCAAAAAGATAATAGGACTATCATGCGTGGGTGCAATAGCAACAATTTCATGTTTAACATAAGGAACTATAGCAAGTTCATCTCCATAAGCATAATTCATATTGGCATCTTGGCCACAAGCATAGCAAGCATCATCAAAAAGGGATATTTCAAAAGAATCAACGGGATCATAATAGTCATCGTAGCAATCATCCTTCAGTAAGAACAAAGGGAAATTAAACAATGTATGAGTTGAAGAGTTACTCTCATTAGAAGGTGGGCATGGGTAGCTAATCCTCTCTTCCTCCTTTTGTTCTTCGCTCTTCTCATCATCTTTTTCATCCAATGAGCTCATAGTTTCATCAATTTCTTCTTCCACAGACTCCTGCAAAATATTAGTCTCTTCTTGGATAACGGAGTAGTCCTCAATATATGGTTCAACATAGGCATTAGAAGCATAATTATCATAGCAATATTTAAATATGGCAAAATTTTCAGATTTGTAAAGAGTAGCATCATACTTTTCAATCAAAGAAGCAATTTCGTAATCACCCTTAAAAGCAACAAATTCTTCAATTTGTTGAACATCATAGTAACTATAAACACCCTTAGCATAAGAGGATACGATTCCATTATCACTAAACAAACATTGGTAGGGAAGGTGTTTCTTAGGGTCTTCAGAACAACAAGTATAATCATATACTTCACATAAATTCCAAGCATAGCATTGCAAACGATGAATTTGATCCAGTAAAGTTTGCCCTTTTTCAGATATTTGGTGTCGCACATAACAAGCATGCTCATCTAAAGATTTGCCCTCAACTAAGCTAGTTGAGGGTTCAGCACGAGCACATAGGGATCGAAGATGATCCAAGTAATAAGCTTCAGTAGTGTGATAGATTTTGAGTGGTTCTTCAACCATTGGTTTAGTAGGTACAACTAATTTTTTTGGTATTTTGCGTTTCCTACACATAACTAAAGATAGAAAACAACTAAGAACAACAAATAAAAATTACTTAGTGATAAAGCAAACAAGCACACACGAGAATATTCACCCCACGCTACTGCTCCTCGGCAACGGCGCCAGAAAAAGGTCTTGATAACCCACAAGTATAGGGGGTCGCAATAGTTTTTGATAAGTAAGAGTGTCGAACCCAACGAGGAGCTAAAGGTAGAACAAATATTCCCTCAAGTTCTATCGACCACCGATACAACTCTACGCACGCTTGACGTTTGCTTTACCTAGAACAAGTATGAAACTAGAAGTACTTTGTAGGTGTTGTTGGATAGGTTTGCAAGAATATAAAGAGCACGTAAATAAAAGGTAGGGTTTGTTTAGATAAGGAAATAATAAAGTAAATATAGCAAGTGTGGAAAAGTGGTGGTAGGAGTTGCAAAATTGCCCCTAAGCAATTGACTACTTTACTAGACCGATAGCAAGTATTATGTGGGAGAGGCCACTGCTACCGTGTCACCCCTGACTTGGAATTCTATGCACTTATGATTGGAACTATTAGCAAGCATGCGCAACTACTAACGTTCATTAAGGTAAAACCCAACCATAGCATTAAGATATATTGGCCCCCCTTCAATCCCGTATGCATCAATTTCTATGCTAGGTTGAAGCTTCTGTCACTCTTGCCCTCCAATACATATTCCTATCAACATACAACTAACCATATGGTGTGATCCACGCGCGCAATCATATGATGGGCACCAAAGGACAGCAACATAACCACAAGCAAATTAAATCATTCATAACAATTCATCAACCACCGATAGGATAACGAAAATCTACTCCGACATCATAGGATGGCAACACATCATTGGATAATAATATGAAGCATAAAGCACCATGTTCAAGTAGAGGGTACAGTGGGTTGCGGAAGAGTGGACCGCTGTAGATAGAGGGGGGAAGGTGATGGAGATGTTGGTGAAGATGGCGGAGGTGTTGGTGTAGATCGCGGTGATAATGATGGCCCCCGGTGGCACTCCGGTGCAACCGGAAGCGAGGGGTGGAGAGCCCCCCTCCTTCTTCTTCTTCCTTGACCTCCTCCCTAGATGGGAGAAGGGTTTCCCCTCTGGTCCATGGCCTCCATGGCATGGGAGGGGCGAGAGCCCCTCCGAGATTGGATCTGTCTCTCTGTCTCTCTCTGTTTCTGCGTTCTCAGATTCTTCCCTTTCACCGTTTCTTATATTCACGGAGATCGGTAACTCCGATTGGGCTGAAATTTTAAGACGGTCTCTATCTGGATATTAGCTTTCTTGCGGTGAAAGAAGGGCATCAACCGCCTTACGGGTGGCCCATGAGGGTCAGGGGAGCGCCCAGGGGGGCAGGCGCGCCCCCTACCTCGTGGCCACCTCTTGCACCATCTCGCGTGGATTTTTCTTCCCAAAAATCATATATATTCCAAAAAAATCTCCGTCAGTTTTTACCCCGTTTGGACTCCGTTTGATATGGATATTCTGCAAAACAAAAAACATGCAACAAACAGGAACTGGCACTGGGCACTGGATCAATATGTTAGTCCCAAAAATAGTATAAAAAGTTGCCAAAAGTATATGAAAGTTGTAGAATATTGGCATGGAACAATAAAAAATTACAGATACGACAGAGACGTTTCAGTGGACTTGCCTAAAGGCTCTGATACGTGACCCTTCCTGAAAAGATGATGAATTATAGTTGCAAAGTTGACTGAGAACATAGTTTGTTGGTTTCTAATAGAGTTTATGCTTTATACTACAATAGTGAGGAGAATTGTTACTTATTCATGAGAAGTCTATGATAAAAGTTCTACGATAAAATTCTTATGTTTAAATTTGTTACTGTTATAATAATCTATATGATGCTTCTATGTCTGTATTTTGTTTTTATCGACACCTCTCTCTCTAAGCATGTGGACATGTTTTTCGATTTTGGTTTTCGCTTGAGGACAAGTGAGGTCTAAGCTCGGGGGAGTGATAACCCACAAGTATAGGGGATCACAACAGATTTTGAGGGTAGAGTATTCAACCCAAATTTATTGATTCAACACAAGGAGAGCCAAAGAATATTCTCAAGTATTAGCAGCTGAGTTGTCAATTCAACCACACCTGAAAGACTTAATATCTGCACCAAAGTATTTAGTAGCAAAGTAGTATGGAAGTAACGGTAAAGGTGGCAAAAGTGACAGTAGTAATTTCGTAGGAATTATAACAGTGGCAACGGAAAAGTAACTTAGCAAAGATTAATATGTGAAAAGCTCATAGGCAATGGATCAATGATGGATACTTATGTCGGATGGCATTCATCATGCAATGGTTGTAACATAGGTGACACAGAACTAGCTCCAGTTCATAAATATAATGTAGGCATGTATTCTGAATATAGTCATGCGCGCTTATGGAAAAGAACTTGCATGACATCATTTTTCCTACCCTCCCGTGGCAGCGGGGTCCTATTGGAAACTAAGGGATATTAAGGCCTCCTTTTAATAGAGTACCAAACCAAAGCATTAGCACTTAGTGAATACATGAACTCCTCTACGGTCATCACCGTGAGTGGTCCCAACTATTGTCACTCCAGGGTTGCCGGATCATAACACGTAGTAGGTAACTATAACTTGCAATATTGGATCAAGAACACAAATATATTCATGACAACATAAAGTGTTCAGATCTGAGTTCATGGCACTCGGGCCCTAGTGACAAGCATTAAACATAGCAAAGTCATAGCAACATCAACCTTAGAACATAGTGGATAATAGGGATCAAACCCTAACAAAACTAACTTGATTACATGGTAAATCTCATCAAACCCATCAACGTCCAGCAAGCCTATGATGGAATTACTCACGCACGGCGGTGAGCGTCATGAAATTGTTGATGGAGGATGGTTGATGATGACGATGGTGATGGATTCCCCTCTCCGAAGCCCCGAACGGACTCCAGATCTGCCCTCGCGAGGAAGAACAGGGCTTGGCGGCTGCTCCGTATCGTAAAACGCAATGAAACTTTCTCTCTTATTTTTTCTCCCTGAAAGTGAATATATGGAGTTGGAGTTGAGGTCGGTGGAGGTCCAGGGGGCCCACAAGTTTGCAGGGCGCGCCCCCACCCTTGTGGCTACGATGTGGGGCCCCTAGTGCTGATTCTTTCACCAATATTTTTATTAATTTCAAAAATAATCTCCGTTGATTTTCAGGTCATTCCGAGAACCTTTTATTCTGCACACAAGTAACACCATGGCAATTCTGCTGAAAACCGCGTCATCCTGGGTTAGTTCCATTCAAATCATGCAAGTTAGAGTCCAAAACAAGGGCAAAAGAGTTTGGAAAAGTAGATACGATTGAGACGTATCAACTCGCCCAAGTTTAAACCTTTGCTTGTCCTCTAGCAATTCAATTGATAAATTGAAAGTGATAAAGGAAAACTTTTACAAACTCTGTTTGATCTTCTTGTTGCAAATATGTAAAGCCAGCATTCAAGTTTTTAGCAAAGATTATGAACTAACCATATTCACAATAACTTTTAGGTCTCACATTTAATCATATCAATGACATAATCAACTAGCAAGCAATAGTAATAAATCTCGGATGACAACACTTTCTTCAAAACAATCATGATATGATTAACAAGATGGTATCTCGCTAGCCCTTTCTGAGATCGCAAAACATAAATGCAGAGCACCTCTGAAGATCGAGGACTGACTAGACATTGTAATTCATGGTAGAAGAGATTCAGTCACAGTCATACTCAATATAAATTAATAACACATACAAATGACAGTGGTGCTCTCTAACTAGTGCTTTTTATAAGAGGATGATGACTCAGCAATGAAAGTAAATAGATAGGCCCTTCGCAGAGGGAAGCAAGGATTTGCATAGGTGCCAGAGCTCAAGTTTTGAAATAGAGATAAATAATATTTTCAGCGGTATACTTTCATTGTCAACGTAACAACCAAGAGATCTCGATATCTTCCATGCTACATACATTATAGGCGGTTCCGAAATAGAATGGTAAAGTTTATACTCCCCCACCACCAACAAGCACACTCCACGGCTGGTCCAAAACAATGGGTACCGTCCAACTAACAACAATCCTAGGGGAGTTTTTTTGCAATTATTTTGATTTGATTTGCTTTGAGCATGGGACTGGGCATCCCGGTTACCAGTCATTTTCCTCGTGAATGATGAACGGAGTCCACTCATCGTGAGAATAACCCACCTAGCATGGAAGATATTGACAGCCCTAGTTGGTACATGAGCTATTCGAGCATACAAAACATATTATCATTTGAAGGTTTAGAGGTTGGCACTTGCAAATTTACTTGGAACGGCAGGTAAATACCGTATATAGGAAGGTATGGTGGACTCATATGGAACAACTTTGGGGTTTATGGAAGTGGATGCACAAGCAATATTCCCGCTTAGTACAAGTTGTCACAACCTGATTTTTGGCCCTTTCTTTTTCATTTGATTTTCTGAGATTTTTGCTTGTGTTTTCTTTCTCCGTGGCTTTGTGGTCTGGAAACTGAAGAAGATGACATCTTCTTTGCTTCCAGAGTGTCTTGTCAACCCCAAATCCTTCCCTAGACCTTTCCATTTTCATCCTAGCCCAAATCCCAATTTTCTTTTTATTGGGAATATTCCTTTTCTATTAAAGGAATGACCCTAATTACCCTAGGTTGTGAAGCAAACTATATTTCCGTCACTCCTAAAATTCCCAAATAATTCTCATAAATTGTTTGGGACATATCTTCCTCAAATGTGTCAAAATATTTCATTGGCCATGTTTCCCATCACCCTCAAATAATTCATTTCCTATTCTGTCCTAAATGGCACATTGTGAAGCAAGTGCTATTTTCCTTTACCCAATTGACCTTAAAATTCTTGGACACCTTTTCATGTCCAAATAATTGCCTCATGAAAAATTTCAACTTAATTTGCCAAGTAAATATTCCTGAGCGATGTTTCGAAGTTCCTGTCCGAGGGAATTAGTTGTGAAGGAAGTACTAGCTAGGTTAATCCAATTGGGTTGAATTTTTGCATGATATTTCATATCATCAAATAAAAGCGCTCCACAAGATTTGAGCTCATTCAATGCATCAATGTGACCTAAGCATCAATTCTTTTGTTCTGTCCAAATTTCCAGTTAATGAAGCAAGTATATTTTATCTTGATCCATTATGTTTGAAAATTTTCCTAGGCCTTCTCTTATCCATTTAACCTATCTACACCAAATGTGGGCATATTTTGTTTAGCCATTTTCCCTTAGGGATTTTCCTAAAATTCTGTCCAGAGAGGTGCTGTATGATGGAAGTACCATTTTGGTTTGGCCAAATGGCATGAAATTTTTACAGCACTCTCATATGCCCAAATCACTCTGCCTTGCCAAATTTCAGCTCAAGTGGCTTCTCCATTTGAGTGCACCATCATGATCTTGATTTTGGACTAAATATGCAGTCGTGAAGTAACTATGATTTATCTTGGTCCAATTATCCTCAAAATTTCCAGGACCGTAGTCCTTCCTATCCTAATCATCCTAGACAACTCCATTTGACCCAATCAGCTCCCTGTTGATCAGCAGTACTCAGCCAAAACTGATACAGCAAACTTCAGGCGATCACTCACATCTCTCCTTAGCACTTCTGCGTGATCCATCACCTTCCTCGGCCTCTAGTATGTAAGGACTAAACACTAGACAACGTTGCCCTGCCTCTTGCGTCCCCTCCTTGCCGGTCACAGTGGTGACCGCGTCGTTTGCACGCGCTTTGGCAGCAATGGACGCGAGTTGAGCATCGTTTGCTTCGGGTCCCTCCTCTCGTCGTCTTCGCACGCATGAGCGTGTCTAACAGCTAGCACGCGTCGTCGCCATCCCCCTGGAACTCTCTTCCCCTCCCGAAGCCTCCTCGCTAGCGCTCGTCGCCGTTCGCCCACGGATGCACAGTACCAATAAGGCATTAATGGCATCATGGCTTCTTCCTCCCTTGTCCCCGAGCTCTACCTCGTCTCTGTGATGCTCCGCTGCTCGTCGCCTTCTCCCTCGTCGCCTTCCCGAGCCCTCCCCGTGCCTCTGCTCGCGCCAATGCGACGGCACACGCATCACCGCAGTCGTGCTCATCGAACCGCCTCGCCCCGTCTATTTAAGGCCTTCCCCGAGCACTCCGAGCTCACCAGCAGCCTCCCCGCACTCCTCTAGGCTCTCCCCACCTCTAGCCCGAGCTCGAGGAGCTCTCTGGTTCCGTCCATGGCCGCCGTGCCAGCATTGGCCTCGGCCTAAATTGACTCAAGCCGAGCCCTCCCCTTCCCTCCTTCCACCTCTGGTTGCCTACCCAGACCCCGGCGAACCTCCCCAACACCTTGGTTCAGCGCCGGAGCACTCATGGCCGCGTGTCCCAAGATTGGCCACCGCCGTTGCTTTCCGCCTCCGTGGTGCGCCACCATTCCGCCCCTCCTCGGGGTTCGTTCTGCACCAGGATGGATGCGCGGTGCTTTCGTAGTCGCGTAGGTAGTCCGGGCGCCATGAACGGTGGCCGGAGCCGCACGAACGGCTGCCGGCGCCGGCCCTGGCCTCTCTCCCGCGCGGGCGAGCGCGCGAGGGAGACGAAGACGTCGGCGTTGACTCTTCTCCCCTGGCCAGGCGGGCCCTGCGTCGCCCTGGACCCCACTCGTCAGCCACTCAATGCCTGGCCCCACTTTGCCATGTCATTTAAGTGGAAGCAGAAACTCCGGAGTGCGTTTTCGTTTTACTGAAAGCGTATTCTGGGCCTCTTCGGCTCTGAGTACGTTTCCTCTAGCCCGAAAGCGTCTTTTCTCTCTGTTTTAGCGCAGAATACGTTTTCTTAGTCCAAAAGCATATTTCTAATTTTGCTCCTCTGTCTTATCCACTCAGGGACCTGGCTGTGAATAGTATTTTTACAGAAAAGTCCCTGATCTTCTACACCTCATAACTCCGCAACCGTAACTTCGAATGAGGTGAATCCAAAGCCCACTTCTTCATTTCATCGAGCCCGTTCTGATGGAACCATTTTCACTATGTTTCAAAATTCTGAAAATTACCATTTTTCCCTTGCCCCAATCAGCCCCCTCTAAGAGAGTACCCTTTCCGACGATTCCTTCTGCGGTCATTCCACACTTCTTCCCCAAAGCCTTCTTCATCCCCAGGCAAGCCACAACCAACCTTTGCATGATAGCCATGCAAAAGCATTGGTTTCCAACTTGAATCTTTAATAACAGTTTGTTTGTTTTGCTACTGCTGTCGGTATTTCGGTTATGCTTATGGACCAGTGTTGACCGTCTTGCTATGTTTTCTTGCACTCTGTTGTTATGTTCTTCATGCTAGTATTACATTAATTTTGGCAATGTTTGGTAGTAGTACATGTTGGTGGTGGTCCTCAGTGCATGACTATCGTCTGTTCCGAGTACCGCCGTTATGCATGTTTCTTTGCATCCAGTTGATTAAATACTTGCATGGTAGTTTTATCATTATGTTATTGCATGTTAGTTTATTGTTATGTTATTGCATGGTATTTATTGTTGATGCTAGTGGTCATGTTATGCTATGAGTAGTGTTCTAGTTGTGTTATTCATGCTCGTCAGTATGTCATGCTCATCTGGATAAATGATTAAATGTTGTTGTTATGCTCGTTGATTATGTTGCACCTCCATGCTTATGTTTAATATCATGTTCATGCATTGTAGTTGCATCATGTTATTTTTATCATGGCTCAGCATATTGCATTCAAGTTTAAGCGGATTAAATTGAACTTGAACAACTGTTGGCTGAGTCATGGTGCCACCATATCGATCTGACCAGTGCAACCATGCTTACCCTATGGGGGGTCCTAACTGGGTCTATTGTCATGCCTCTCACTGGTGCCTCCCGTGAGGGAAGGTTATGCGCGGGCGCTACCCTCATCAGGTAGGACGGCATAAGCCTTGTGTGCCCGTTGTTGTGTATGGATCCTTGTCCCCATTTGGGACCGTTTTGCCACGACGGTGGCCGTTGGTGCCTTTGGTAGGCACGGGGCCACCCAGGACTTAGCCCAAAGGGAAGTTGGTCGGAGTGGCCGGGAGGGTGTCATGGCAGTAGGATGGTTTTGTCGGAACGCTTTGGTCCACCCGAATGGGAGTGCGAGGCCAGGGTTCCGTGGTGTGGGTACAGTGTGCTAACCTCTGCAGAGTGTGTGTGTTTAATCTATCGATAGTTGCGCCCGTGGATATGGGCCCAATTCGTAGTTGGTCACACTATGGGTCAACAGTAATAATAATTTGCTTAATAACAACCCTGATTCAATGATGAAATAATTTGGTTGATATTTATGTGATTGTGAGAGGATCACTGTAGTATCGTGAATGCTAACTTGTTGGATATTTGTGGTGTTATGCGAGAATCAAGGGCAAAGGTCAAGCTCCTTGTGGTCATGAATGATTACTACGGTATTGTTAATACCAAGCTTGATTGGATCCTGAGATGATCGTGTGATGTCCGTGATGGTAAGTTTGTGCATGTGATGGTTACGAGGTAACCCGAGCAGAGTAAGTTCGTGCATGATAGTTTCATCATGTTGCATGGTAGTGTTACCATGTTCATATGTTTATGTCATGCTCGTATTGTTCTAGCTGTATCATCTTGTTCATACTATGATTGATCTGATGGTATCATGTTAAACCTGGTTAACCTGTAATTGCCATGCTGTTGTCTATCTTGATTGCTTTGGTTGCTGTGAGCTTGCAAGTACATTCAATGTACTGACCTGGCGTGTCATGCCAGTTTACAGGTCATGCCGGATATGATTGCTTGTTTGTCGTGGATCACTTTTTTGCGCGCTAGGATAAGCGTTCCAGCCAGAGTCCCTGCGGAGTGGA
The DNA here is from genome assembly GCA_034509565.1 of Triticum monococcum. Classification (NCBI taxonomy): domain Eukaryota; kingdom Viridiplantae; phylum Streptophyta; class Magnoliopsida; order Poales; family Poaceae; genus Triticum; species Triticum monococcum. Next base: position 495,006,525 of record CM067845.1, on the reverse strand, counting down.
GTTCATCAGCGTCGTCGTTGTTCCGGTGCCAGTAGTCATTCCGCTGCTTCGAGTTGTTCTGCTGCTTGCATGGAGCAACCGTGGCAGTGTAACATCCCAAATTTTCAATTTGGAATGTTATACACTAGATCATCATTGCATATCATATTTATTGCATTTTGGTTGATCCTAGAAATTTCACGCAACTCAAGGACCCTCGGAGAGAGTTGGGGATTTCATTATTTTCATATTTGAGTTGTCTCAAATTTTGAAAATAGGATCATTTGATTTTATTCATTTTATCTTCAATTATTTCTATTATAAAAATTATGAGAGAGGGAATAAAATGACTTTCCCAAAATAAAGAAATATTGGGGATTTAATAAAAAATCAAATAAGATTTTATTTGGTTTTATTTGCTATTTTATTTGAATTTAGGAAAAATGCGCGTTTTTCAAAATTGCATTTAGGCCCCAAATAAATGTTCATCCTCTGCGGCTTGATTTTAGAAGCTGAGGAAAATTTATTTCGGGATTTTTGGAGTCCGTTTAGTATTCCTTTTCTTTTTTTCCGAGTGTAATTTTTTTTAAAAAGTCCGAACCGACCTTGGGCCGTAACCGGCCAGGACTCCGCCTGGTCGGTCCTTCTTATAAGCGCCCCGAGGCCCCGGCCAAGCCCAGCCACGCCCCCGCCCGAAACCCTAACCCTAGCCGCCCGCCGCCGCCGCCGGACCGCCACCGCCGTTCGCTGGAGTCGTCGGAGGTAGACCTCGCACCGCCGGTTTTTTTAGAAAACCGATCGGTTTTCCGTCAGTTTTGTTGTTTTTTTAGTTTCGGTTTTTTAAATAGATTAGTTTATCCGGTTTATTTAATTAGCGAGCGTTCGTCCGTTCGGTCATTTTAACGAACGTTCGTTGTTTTTCTTTTTCTCGGATTAAATCCGCGTTTTTTTAGATCGCGATTTCTGATCCTATTTTTGTTTTAGTCTAACTTTTCGCTCGTTTATCAGAATCAGGCGATTCAACCGCCTGGAGTTTCATCTCGAAACCCTCTTTCCGTTTAACCAACTCAAACAAGTTTTTGCCACTGTAAACATTGCCTTAGATTCAGAATAGTAAATGAAGCATGTTTCTTTTGCCGTTTGTCTTTCGTTGCTTCGTTCGATTTGATTCTTTTTGCCAACCGGAGTTCTTAAGTTGAAATTTCTGGTTAGATATCTTATTTGAGTTTTACTTGTGCATTGGTTGAGTACTTATTGAATGCTTGTTTGTTTGCGATAGAGTACCCGGAGTGCGCCGCTTGCTACTTCGAATCGCTAGGTTTCCCGGATCAGCAGCAAGGCAAGTAACACTTTGATCATGCTTTCCCTCTACCCGGTTTTATTGCATTAGATCAATCCTCACACATTGCATGATTAGGATCTAATTAAATTGTGGGTTTGGGAAGTAGCTGAGGTAGTACCTATTACCTGTCATTATCAAACCTCTGGGAGTTACTTCTACGTTTGCTTATTATGCCATGCTATGCTAGTAGACGTGGATTGGGTGAGTGTATCCATGACAGATGTGAGATTGTTAATTAATGATTTATTTAAGGTGGAAACTTAAACACACATCTGGGTGGATTGAGGCACCTGGGTATTCCAGCGATTGCATGTTTTTCTTTTGGACCGCCACCCAGGCTCAAAGGGATCATGAGATTATTCATGCTAGAAACTTCCGTGTGCAACCACAAGCTATTATGGGCTCTAGCATAGTTGATTAAGTTGTGCGAACTCTTACAATGGTAGACTAGCAGATGTAGGGGAATGTAGGTGTAACGGTCTACCCGATCGTAAGGTGCTAGCGCTTCCGAAAAACTATGTCTCGGTCATCCGTCTTCTCAAACACCATGTAGTGCGAGAAACCAAACAGAGGCGATCGAGTCTTGTGGGGAAAAGTGCGCAAACCTTTGCAGAGTGTATAAACTAATCATGATTAGCCTTGTCCCTGGTTATGGTCATCTTGAGTATCTAGTAGCTGGATTATCATGTGAATCTCAACATGTTACTCTAAAATTTAATTTTGGTGGGTTTTGTTTAATGATGATGCTTATGTTGGGGAACATAGCAGAAATTCAAAATTTTCTACGCATCACCAAGATCAATCTATGGAGTAATCTAGCAACGAGGGGAAGGAGAGTGCATCTACATACCCTTGTAGATCGCTAAGCGGAAGCGTTCAAGTGAACGGGGTTGATGGAGTCGTACTCGTCGTGATCCAAATCACCGATGATCCTAGTGCCGAATGGACGGCACCTCCGTGTTCAACACACGTACAGCCCGGTGACGTCTCCTACGCCTTGATCCAGCAAGGGAAGAAGGAGAGGTTGGGGAAGACTCCATCCAGCAGCAGCACGACAGTGTGGTGGTGGTGGAGGAGCGTGGTACTCCAGCAGGGCTTCGCCAAGCACCGCAAGAGACGAGGAGGGAGAGGGGTAGAGTTGCACCAAGAAGGAGATTGAATCGTGTCTATGGCAGCCCAAAACCTCAAGTATATATAGGAGGAGGGGAGGGGCTGCGCCCCCACCTAGGTTTCCACCCCTAGGGGTGGCGACCAGCCCTAGATCCGCCAAGGGGGGAGAGAGGGGGGAGCACCACTAGGTGGGCCTTAGGCCCATCTGAGCCTAGGGTTTGCCCCCTTCCACTCTCCCTTGCGCCTTGGGCCTTGGTGAGGGGGCGCACCAGCCCACCTAGGGCTGGTCCCCTCCCACACTTGGCCCATGCAGCCCTCCGGGGCTGGTGGCCCCACTTGGTGGACCCCCGGGACCCTCCCAGTGGTCCCGGTACGTTACCGATAGCACCCGAAACTTTTCCGGTGACCAAAACAGGACTTCCCATATATAAATCTTTACCTTCAGACCATTCCGGAACTCCTCGTGACGTCCGGGATGTCATCCGGGACTCCGAACAACATTCAGTAACCACGTATATCTATTCCCTATAACCCTAGCATCATCGAACCTTAAGTGTGTAGACCCTACGGGTTCGGGAACCATGCAGACATGACCGAGACGTTCTCCGGTCAATAACCAACAACAGGATCTGGATACCCATGTTGGCTCCCACATGCTCCACGATGATCTCATCAGATGAACCATGATGTCAAGGACTTAATCAATCCCGTATACAATTCCCTTTGTCTAGCGGTACGATAGTTGCCCGAGATTTGATCGTCGGTATCCCGATACCTTGTTCAATCTCGTTACCGGCAAGTCTCTTTACTCGTTCCGTAACACATCATCCCATGATCAACTCTTTGACTGATCCATCTTGAACACCTTCAAGATCATGTCAAGGTATGTGCTCATTTGAAAGTGCCATTAAGCGTTTTGATCTATCCTTATAGATCTTGGTGCTCAATGTTCAAGTAGCTTAATCCAGGTTTTCCATTGAAAAACACTTTCCAAATAACCCTATATGCTTTCCAGAAATTCTACGTCATTTCTGATCAACAATATGTCAACAACATATATTCATCAGAAATTCTATAGTGCTCCCACTCACTTCTTTGGAAATACAAGTTTCTCATAAACTTTGTATACACCCAAAATCTTTGATCATCTCCTCAAAGCATACATTCCAACTCCGAGATGCTTACTCCAGTCCTTAGAAGGATTGCTGGAGCTTTGCGTACTTGTTAGCATCTTTCAGGATTGACAAAACCTTTCGGTTGTATCACATACAACCTTTCCTCAAGAAAATCGTCGAGGAAACAATGTTTTGACATCCTATCTGCAAGATTTCATAAATAATGCAGTAATCACTAATATAATTCCAACAGACTCTTAGCATCGCTACGAGTGAGAAAGTCTCATCATAGTCAACTCCTTGAACTTGTCAGAAAACATCTTAACGACAAGTCGAGCTTTCTTAATGGTGATACTTACCATAATTGTCCGTCTTCCTTTTAAAATCCATATGTACCTAACAGCCTTACGACCATCAAGTAGTTCTTCCAAAGTCTACACTTTGTTTTCATATATGGATCCTCTCTCGGATTATATGGCCTCGAGCCATTTTGGAATCCAGGCCCACATCGCTTCTCCATAGCTCGTAGGTTCATTGTTGTCTATGTGATGCCCGGGTAATTAAGCTACAGTAATCCCCTCCTAATTTCGCCATGTCATCGCAGTTAATTTTCCAAACCACACTTTGATCCAAACCCGATTCAAATTCAAAGTTAAATTAAAGTCAAATTATTATTTCTTCAACCGGTAAAACAAAAATGTTCGGTCGGTTGCAAATATTCACTAGGTAATTAACATGAAGGATCTAACATTAAATGGATTTTAAATATCCCCTCGAAATAATTAAAGTGTTCATGCAACACCTTTTATGCCTTTTAAAATGTGAAATTATTTTCAAACAATTCCAAATAACCCCCAAACCTTTTGGACAATACCCAAAATATCAGTAGGTAATTGCGTGAGGAGTTTCAACTTTAACTAAAATCGTTTAGTACCTACACTAAGTACATAACAGTAGCTAAATAAATAAAAGAAAAGAAAATACAAAACAGTAAACAAAACTAACAAAAAAAGGGAAAAGCAGACCCCCCCACTGGGCCAGCCGACCCAGCTATTAGCCAGGCCAGGCCCAACCGGCCGCCCCCTTACTCCCTTATCCCCCCAGACCCGAAACCCTAACCCACGACTGCTCCCACTCCCCTCCCCACGTCGCTCTCTCCTACTTCCCCCGATCCAGATCTGGATCGGGATGGGGAATGAACTGCGCCGCCGCCGATTCCTGATGCCGGAAGCCACCCCGCCGGACCGCAACCTCGCCGGCCTGCCTCCTCCTCCTCGACGGTCTGCCCCCTCCACGACACGCCGTCTCCGTCCTCCTCCCCTTGCACCGCTGCCCCGTCCCTACGAACCTCGGTGAGGACCCCGGTCCTCCTCTCTCCCTCGCCCCGCGACCATCGCCGCGCCACCGCGCTCGCCTGCCGCGCTCCCGCCCTGCCCACCGTTGCTCCGCTCCGGCCGCGACCAGGCCTCGCGCGCTCCGGCCCCGCAGTCACCGCGGTCGGGCCGCGCCCTGCTCACGAGCGGCGCCGTCCGGCCGTACCCGTCGCCTCGCGGTCACCGCGCCACCGCCTCCCACACCTCGCGTCCACGACCACCTGCACGCGCTCGCTCATGCGCCGCCCCGCGCCACCCCCGCTCCGTCGCGGCCTCCCTCCGTCGTGCGCTGCCCGACTCCCTGTGCTGCGCTCCCGGCCTCCTTCCCCGCGTCGCGCCTGGACCACGCGCCTCGCCCATCTGCTCCTGCACCGTCCCGCCCCTGGCCGCGTGCAGCCCGTGCGCTGGCCGCGCCCAGCGCCTCGCCCGCCCCTGCTCACTGCCCCGCACGGCCTCGCCGCCACCGCTCCGCCGTGCTACCCCGCCTCCAGCCCCACGGGCCACTGCCGAGTCGGCGGCCACTTCCAGCGCCCGCGCCCACTCGGGCTCCATCCGGATCGGGCGCCCGCGCGCCCATGCACCCGTTAGTCCTAGGGGCCTATGACAATGGGCCCCACCCTGGAACGTTTTATTTAAAAAGAAAAGGAAATAAAATAAAATAACAATTAACTTAATTAATTATGTTTAATTAACCTAATTAATCTGTAATTAAACTAATTAACCTAGTTAATTAGTTGTGAGTCTATGACATGTGGGTCCCCTCTACAGTTTGACCAGTCAAACTGTTGACTGGGTTGACCCAGTCCATGGCAGGTGGGTCCCGTTTGACCCTGTTGACCAGTCAACAGTTAACTGGTCAAATGCTGACTGGACCCCCTTGACCCCACCTGCCAGCCACACATACACTCTCTTGGGTACAACTCTGGGTACATGTAGCATTTTATTCTTTTAATTTCGAATTAAATTAAATCCAGAAATTAGAAAATCATTTAAACCTTTGAAAATTAATATAAAATAATCTTTAACTCGGATGAAAATACTTTGCACATGAAAGTTGCTCAGAACGACGAGACGAACCCGGATACGCGGCCCGTTCGTCCTCCATACACTCCTAACATATCAAACTCGCAACTTTCCCCCTCCGGCTCCCCTGCCCGAAAACGCGGAACCCAGGGGATACTTTCCCGAATGCTTCCCCCCTTCGCCGGTATCCCCTCATACCGCGTTAGGGCACCCCTAGCACCGATACTTCTCATGGCATGCATCGCTATGCATCTGTTTGCTTAAATATTTATTGTTTCTTCCCCTCTTCTCTCGCTAGACACCGAGACCGACGCCGCTGCTACCCAGTACGACTACAGAGTTGACGACCCCTCTCTCTTGCCAGAGCAACCAGGCAAGCCCCCCCTTTGATCACCAGATATCGCCTATTCCTTCTCTATACTGCTTGCATTAGAGTAGTGTAGCATGTTACTGCTTTCCATTAATCCTATTCTGATGCATAGCCTGTCCTTGCTACTACTGTTGTTACCTTTACCTGCTATCCTACTGCTTAGTATAGGATGCTAGTGTTCCATCAGTGGCCCTACACTCTTGTCCGTCTGCTATGCTATACTACTGGGCTATGATCACTTCGGGAGGTGATCATGGGCATATGGTATATACTTATACTGTTACATTACTTATGATACTGTTAGGAGATGGGGGCTGAAGGGGCAGGTGGCTCCATCCAGGTAGTGGTGGGCCTGGGTTCCCGACGGCCCCCGACTGTTACTTTGTGGCGGAGCGATAGGGCAGGTTGAGACCACCTAGGAGAGAGGTGGGCCTGGCCCTGGTCGGCGTTCGCAGATACTTAACACGATTAACGAGATCTTGGTAGTTGATCTGAGTCTGGCTACTGGCCTATACGCACTAACCATCTACCCGGGGACAGTTATGGGCACTCAATGTCGTGGTATCAGCCGAAGCCTTCGTGACGTCAGCGACTGAGCGGCGCGCGCCGGGTTGGACCGCGTAACACAACTTCCTTTGTAATGGAGGTTGCTAGGTCTGCACTCCGGCCGCGTATGCAACGTGCCGATGTGCAATGGGCGATGGGCCCAGACCCCTGCACCATAGGATTTAGACCAGCGTGCTGACCTCTCTGTTGTGCCTAGGTAGGGCTGCGACGTGTTGATCTTCTGAGGCCGGGCATGACCCAGGAAAGTGTGTCCGGCCAAATGGGATCGAGTGTGTTGGGTTATGTGGTGCACCCCTGCAGGGAAGTTAATCTATTCGAATAGCCGTGATCTTCGGTAACAGGATGACTTGGAGTTGTACCTTGACCTTATGACAACTAGAACCGGATACTTAATAAAACACACCCTTCCAAGTGCCAGATACAACCGGTGATCGCTCTCTCACAGGGCGACGAGGGGAGGATCATCGGTTAGGATTATGCTATGCGATGCTACTTGGTGAACTTACCATCTACTCTCTTCTCCTGCTGCAAGATGGAGGTTACCAAAAGCGTAGTCTACGAAAGGACTAGCTATCCCCCTCTTATTCCGGCATTCTGCAGTTCAGTCTACCGATATGACCTTTACACATATACCCATGCATATGTAGTGTAGCTCATTGCTTGCGAGTACTTTGGATGAGTACTCACGGTTGCTTTCTCCCTCTTTCCCTCCCTTTCCCTTCTACCTGGTTGTCGCAACCAGATGTTGGAGCCCAAGAGCCAGACGCCACCGTCGACGATGACTCCTACTGCACCGGAGGTGCCTACTACTACGTGCTGCCCGCTGACGACGACCAGGAGTAGTTAGGAGGATCCCAGGCAGGAGGCCTGCGCCTCTTTCGATCTGTATCCCAGTTTGTGCTAGCCTTCTTAAGGCAGACTTGTTTACCTTATGTTTGTACTCAGATGTTGTTGCTTCCGCTGACTCGTCTATGATCAAGCTCTTGTATTCGAGCCCTCGAGGCCCCTGGCTTGTAATATGATGCTTGTATGACTTATTTTATTTGTAGAGTTGTGTTGTGATATCTTCCCGTGAGTCCCTGATCTTGATCGTACACGTTTACGTGTATGATTAGTGTACGATTGAGTCGGGGGCGTCACAAGTTGGTATCAGAGCCGACTGCCTGTAGGAATCCCCCTTCCACACTCCTTGGCCAAAGTCGAGTCTAGACATTACAAAACTTTTTACTAACATGGTTGTGTGCCTTACGGGCACACGTCGCCATCTGAGTGGTATTAGGATCTTTTACTCCTCGATCCTTACTCTGGGACTCCGATCTCTCTTCTATCCGGGATAAATGATTTTGATAACTCTAACTCTAGGTTCTCGTAATTACTTCCTCTCAGAGAGCCCAGATGATCGACTACTTCACCAGAAGATTTTGAAGATACTCTTCGATGCTTTCACGAGACCCTTGTGCCCTCTGTCTTTTCAATTCCCTGCTACCGAGATATCCATATGGATAACGACCTACACTTGTCGTTCATACAATCACTCCCTGTTGCTCTTGTTACTACAAATTTCATCAAATTGTTCTCCGACTTTTAAGAATCCCTTGTGCCACTGCCTTGTAGTTCCTTGCCACAGAAATATCCCTACGGATAATTCCTCACACTTATCGAGTATCCACTCATTCCCAGTTGTTCTTGTGTTCCGCAAAAGACTTCGAAATAATATTTGATCTGTCGAAAATCCTCAACAGCCTGATGTTCTTGGAATTCTTGCATACTTGCATTCCGGTTAATTCCATTGGCCTAGCAATTTACTTCAAAAACCTTTGTGATTGTCATTCTAATCCTTTGATTCAACATGGGTGTGAATGCACACAATCATCAGTTGTTCCCTGGAATTAATCCTTCCAATCCAGACGTCATTCCGTACCTGAGCTGGATCTCGACCACTCAAATTGCCATTGATTGTACCCCTAAGGCTATTCAACTTACCCATCCCTAATCAGAGCATTGCTTCGGTTCCCTTGTCTTGGAATTCGTAATTCCTTTGCATTTGAGCTTTGAGTTAGTCAGTTGTTTCTATAATTTGATCTCCTTGCATTCTTTCTTCTTCTGGTTGAGTACCGATACTCACATCAGATCCCTTTTGGACCACCAGATCCTTTGTTGGGTTTTGTCCGACACCATCCTTCATATTCAGTAAACATTATGAGCCTTTCATCTACATAATGCCTTTGGTAAATTGTATCCTCTACTTTGTGAACCATGCTCTACTTTCGAGCTTGTATTATTTACTCCAAAATTTGTGGTATATGTTCCTAAGATTCCCCGATGGGTTGAACTTACGCCTTTCCTAATCTGTGTGAACCCGAAAGATTTCACGGGTCATACTTATCTGGTATTGCACTAGGTAAAAAAATACCAACAACTAATGTCATTTTCAAAATTTGAGAGCAGTGAATGAAAGGTTATGCATTGAAGAAGTGGGAGTCGACCTTGAACCTTTGTGTTCATGCCCATGGATACGATGTAGATCCTATCATTAAAGCCTCTCTTTATTTAATTATTCCCTTGGTATAAGTTCATCTTATATCTGGGATCTGGCCTTTTACAATCATGGTTCTGACCATGTTCATATTTAAATACCATTTCTCGTGCAAGTTTAAGCACTTGTCTTCTGCAGAGCAATACCCTAGCCTGACCTCTACTTTGATCTGTCGTCGAGTATTACCCCCCTGGTATCTCGATATTATCATGAACTAGATAACTATGAGTTCTTCACCAAGTATTGCATTATCACTGATTCCACTTTTCACGGGCTCTAAGTTATTAAACGGACACCGATAACTGAACCGAGTACGCAGTATGGTTCAACAACTTTTGATAATCTTCTTTACTTATGGGATTGTACCCGATCACATCATTCCTAGCCTGTTTGGTTGTATCCTTGTCGTGCCGATTTTAACTGTGCTACTTGGTCCTTAATCCCGAAGCACAACTTCTGATGATGAGCTAATCTTATGTTGATCTTCCTAGTCATATCATTTGTCCTTGAACAACAAGCTTGATTTCGAGTTGTGTCGTACCCATAATTCCAATAACTTTTCGCTTCATCATTCCGTTGACTTGATGTCATCGCCGATCGGTTACATCTTCTTGAAACCTCTCGACAAATGTGCCGTGATCCTCATTAACATTCTGAGGTCTTCCAAGATATTAATTGAATTCATGATGAGAAATAACATCCTTGCCCTCGATGATTGGTGCTATCATCGACCACTTTATTGCCTTCCCTCCAACACAAACTTGTTCATGGTCTGTGTTATACCTTGAGTTCCGTACTACCCAGCATTTGTTCTTAATTACCTTGGAGTATTACCATCTTTTATGTCAAGAATGTCGTGAGGATTACTCCACCTCTTAAGAATTCTTGGTATAGTGATACTCCTCATCATCACCATTCCTTCTTGGTCCTCGCGTTGATTCCAACCGGGGTACTAACAAGTGAACGGTGTTGTTTGGATTCTGCCTTTCTAGCAACCCTATTACTTTGAAGTTAGTGGTCGGCCATTCATTCTTAGACTATTGATTATTGAATCACCATTCTGACATTGGTCGTGCAGCCCAACCCATATTTCGGGCGCACCTTTCTACCAATGTTTAATTGTGTATGTTTTCCTCAAACATGCTTCATTATATCATTTGATTTGACAAATGCTATCCCCTTGTTCACATAATTGTGGAGATCCATCTTTTGTTAATCTCAATGAGTCGTCGCGGAGTTCATCAGCTACCTCCTCATCCTGTCCTTGGTTTAATGATGAACTCTTGTTTCGGAACTCGCTTCCATAGTTCATTTCCCCGAGAATCTTACAATGTCATCTCAACAATTTGTGTCGCACCTTTCTGTTCTCAGGCATCCTGACACCAATCAGATCTGAATCTCGGTCGGATACGATGGTTGGAACGTATTTCCAAGAGTTATAACATTGGTCTTTATATGACCCGGTAAGGTGATGTCATGCCTAGCACACCTGGCCGAAGGCCTATTGTTATAGTTCTTCCTTTTAGCAAGATCATCCATTCTTCCATGAGGAAATTGTAAGGCTTATTCTACAAGTTGTTCCTGATGGATCCTTCGTGTAATCTTTGCTTGACGACCTTGTCAATGCTATCTCGAAGCATGTCTATGGTACTCCGCTTTTCAACAAGAACATTTGAAGCCCAATGCTAAATGTTTCCTGCTCAATTATCCCAAACACCGCTGTATGGGTAATGTCATGAAGTTTCTCTCCCCTACCTAAGGAGTTCTCTACATTATATCCTGTCATGGGTATCATGCACTGCTTGTCCTTGGGAAGGATATACCCCCTGAAATTAGTGTTTAAAACACATTTTCATTTCCATTGTTCTGTTTAATATGAAGATCACCTTTCCTTTCCATTGTTTTGTTTAACCTTTCTGGTGACCTATATGATCTAAGCAGTAATGTTCTTCTGCTTATGTAAACACCTTGGTGTACAACCGTGTCAATAAGACCCTGTTGCTTTTGTTGATATCATTCCGGTAGCTGCCGATGGACGAGAACTTTGCCTATTGGTCTGCCTCGTCCAACGAGCAGGATAATGGTTCTCTTCGTCCCTCGCCCTTGGTACCGATGTTGTTGCCGACATAACTGGCAGGCTATCCTCTGACATGCCTTACTTACATGATCGTGTAAGACGTCATCGCCTTCCTACTTTTAACCCACATGGTGGGCCCATAACCCACAGATCCACAGGATCGAAACCTGACTCTCCTGTACACCCCCTGTTCGCAAGGTTGTTCCTCGTGCGTGGCCTCGTATGTAATTCACGGGCCACCTTCCAAGTGATCTATTTTGGTAACACACGCAATACTTATTCTCATTGCTCTGGACCCCTTTCACACTTTGTTTCAGGCAACAAATGATTGCCTATCCGCTTGAAACTTCTTATTGCACCTTCTTACCTTGCTCTCGATATTTTCTTAAGTTCCAATTCGAGAGTTACTTTCGGCCACCTTCCCCGATGTTATCGACCGAGTAGTCAACCTTGCAGAGGTCCGATCTTCCAGAATAACAACCCATTTATCCTTTCGGAAGTACGATAGGGTTATCAAAGGAAGGATGCTGACTTCATCATGATGACCTGAAATAGAGAAATGAAGACATCAATGCGAGGGATCAACTCTTTCGAGAAGAGCAACCAAGACCGAGAAGATCCGTTAGATTTTTCGTAACCCAATCCCTTCCCCCTTGCTCCCCTCCTAAATCTCGGGATGAGATTTCTTGTAGTGGAGGAGAATTGTGACGCCCGGGTAATTAAGCTACAGTAATCCCCTCCTAATTTCGCCATGTCATCGATGTTAATTTGCCAAACCACACTTTGATCCAAACCCAATTCAAATTCAAAGTTAAATTAAAGTCAAATTATTATTTCTTCAACCGGTAAAACAAAAATGTTCGGTCGGTTGCAAATATTCAGAAGGTAATTAACATGAAGGATCTAACATTAAATGGATTTTTAAATATCCCCTCGAAATAATTAAAGTGTTCATGCAACACCTTTTATGCCTTATAAAATGTGAAATTATTTTCAAACAATTCCAAATAACCCCCAAACCTTTAGGACAATACCCAAAATATTAGTAGGTAATTGCGTGAGGAGTTTCAACTTTAACTAAAATCGTTTAGTACCTACACTAAGTACATAACAGTAGCTAAATAAATAAAAGAAAAGAAAATACAAAACAGTAAAGAAAACTAACAAAAAAAGGGAAAAGCAGACCCCCCACTGGGCTAGCCGACCCAGCTATTAGCCAGGCCAAGCCCAACCGGCCGCCCCCTCACTCCCTTATCCCCCACACCCGAAACCCTAACCCACGACCGCTCCCACTCCCCTCCCCACGTCGCTCTCTCCTACTTCCCCCGATCCAGATCTGGATCGGGATGGGGAATGAACTGCGCCGCCGCCGATTCCCGATGCCGGAAGCCACCCCGCCGGACCGCAACCTCGCCGGCCTGCCTCCTCCTCCTCGACGGTCTGCCTCCTCCACGACGCGCCGTCTCCGTCCTCCTCCTCACGCACCGCTGCCCCGTCCCTACGAACCTCGGTGAGGACCCCGGTCCTCCACTCTCCCTCGCCCCGCGACCATCGCTGCGCCACCGCGCTCGCCTGCCGCGCTCCCGCCCCGCCCACCGTTGCTCCGCTCCGGCCGCGACCAGGCCTCGCGCGCTCCGGCCCCGCAGTCACTGCGGTCGGGCCGCGCCCTGCCCACGCGCGGCGCCGTCCGGCCGTACCCGTCGCCTCGCGGTCACCGCGCCACCGCCTCCCACACCTCGCGTCCATGACCACCTGCACGCGCTCGCTCATGCGCCGCCCCGCGCCACCCCCGCTCCGTCGCGGCCTCCCTCCATCGTGCGCTGCCCGACTCCCTATGCCGCGCCCCCGGCCTACTTCCCCGCGTCGCGCCTGGACCGCGCGCCTCGCCCATCTGCTCCCGCTCCGTCCCGCCCCTGGTCGCGTGCAGCCCGTGCGCTGGCCGCGCCCAGCGCCTCGCCCGCCCCTGCTCACTGCCCCGCGCAGCCTCGCCGCCACCGCTCCGCCGTGCTGCCCCGCCTCCAGCCCCACGGGCCACTGCCGAGCCGGCGGCCACTTCCAGCGCCCGCGCCCACTCGGGCTCCATCCGGATCGGGCGCCCGCGCGCCCATGCACCTGTTAGGCCTAGGGGCCTATGACAAGGGGCCCCACCCTGGAACGTTTTATTTAAAAAGAAAAGGAAATAAAATAATAATTAACTTAATTAATTATGTTTAATTAACCTAATTAATCTGTAATTAAACTAATTAACCTAGTTAATTAGTTGTCAGTCTATGACATGCGGGTCCCCTGTACAGTTTGACCAGTCAAACTGTTGACTGGGTTGACCCAGTCCATGGCAGGTGGGTCCCGTTTGACCCTGTTGACCAGTCAACAGTTGACTGGTCAAATGCTGACTGGACCCCCTTGACCCCACCTGCCAGCCACACATACACTCTCTTGGGTACAACTCTGGGTACCCATAGCACTTTATTCTTTTAATTTCGAATTAAATTAAATCCAGAAATTAGAAAATCATTTAAACCTTTGAAAATTAATATAAAATAATCTTTAACTCGGATGAAAATACTTTGTACATGAAAGTTGTTCAGAACAACGAGACGAACCCGGATACGCGGCCCGTTCGTCCGCCATACACTCCTAACATATCAAACTCGCAACTTTCCCCCTCCGGCTCCCCTGCCCGAAAACACGGAACCCCGGGGATACTTTCCCGAATGCTTCCCCCCTTCGCCAGTATCCCCTCATACCGCGTTAGGGCACCCCTAGCACCGATACTTGTCATGTCATGCATCGCTATGCATCTGTTTGCTTAAATATTTATTGTTTCTTCCCCCTCTTCTCTCGCTAGACACCGAGACCGACGCCGCTGCTACCCAGTACGACTACGGAGTTGATGACCCCTCTCTCTTGCCAGAGCAACCAGGCAAGCCCCCCCCTTTGATCACCAGCTATCGCCTATTCCTTCTCTATACTGCTTGCATTAGAGTAGTGTAGCATGTTACTGCTTTCCGTTAATCCTATTCTGATGCATAGCCTGTCCTTGCTACTACTGTTGTTACCTTTACCTGCTATCCTACTGCTTAGTATAGGATGCTAGTGTTCCATCAGTGGCCCTACACTCTTGTCCGTCTGCTATGCTATACTACTGGGCTATGATCACTTCGGGAGGTGATCACGGGCATATGGTATATAATTATACTGTTACATTACTTATGATACTGTTCGGAGATGGGGGCTGAAGGGGCAGGTGGCTCCATCTAGGTAGTGGTGGGCCTGGGTTCCCGACGGCCCCCGACTGTTACTTTGTGGCAGAGCGACAGGGCAGGTTGAGACCACCTAGGAGAGAGGTGGGCCTGGCCCTGGTCGGCGTTCGCAGATACTTAACACGATTAACGAGATCTTGGTAGTTGATCTGAGTCTGGCTACTGGCCTATACGCACTAACCATCTACCCGGGGACAGTTATGGGCACTCGACGTCGTGGTATCAGCCGAAGCCTTCGTGACGTTAGCGACTGAGCGGCGCGCGCCGGGTTGGACCGCGTAACGCAACTTCCTTTGTAATGGAGGTTGCTAGGTCTGCACTCCGGCCGCGTACGCAACGTGCCGGTGTGCAATAGGCGATGGGCCCAGACCCCTACGCCATAGGATTTAGACCAGCGTGCTGACCTCTCTGTTGTGCCTAGGTAGGGCTGCGACGTGTTGATCTTCTGAGGCCGGGCATGACCCAGGAAAGTGTGTCCGGCCAAATGGGATCGAGCGTGTTGGCTTATGTGGTGCACCCCTATAGGGATGTTAATCTATTCGAATAGCCGTGATCTTCGGTAACAGGACGACTTGGAGTTGTACCTTGACCTTATGACAACTAGAACCGGATACTTTATAAAACACACCCTTCCAAGTGCCAGATACAACCGGTGATCGCTCTCTCACAGGGCGACGAGGGGACGATCATCGGTTAGGATTATGCTATGCGATGCTACTTGGTGAACTTACCATCTACTCTCTTCTCCTGCTGCAAGATGGAGGTTACCAGAAGCGTAGTCTACGAAAGGACTAGCTATCCCCCTCTTATTCCGGCATTCTGCAGTTCAGTCCACCGATATGGCCTTTACACATATACCCATGCATATGTAGTGTAGCTCATTGCTTGCGAGTACTTTGGATGAGTACTCACGGTTGCTTTCTCCCTCTCCCCCCTTTCCCTTCTACCTGGTTGTCGCAACCAGATGTTGGAGCCCAGGAGCCAGACGCCACCATCGACGACGACTCCTACTACACCGGAGGTGCCTACTACTACGTGCTGCCCGCTGACGACGACCAGGAGTAGTTAGGCGGATCCCAGGCAGGAGGCCTGCGCCTCTTTTGATCTGTATCCCAGTTTGTGCTAGCCTTCTTAAGGCAGACTTGTTTACCTTATGTCTGTACTCAGATATTGTTGCTTCCGCTGACTCGTCTATGATCGAGCTCTTGTATTCGAGCCCTCGAGGCCCCTGGCTTGTAATATGATGCTTGTATGACTTATTTTATTTGTAGAGTTGTGTTGTGATATCTTCCCGTGAGTCCCTGATCTTGATCGTACACGTTTACGTGTATTATTAGTGTACGATTGAATTGGGGGCGTCACAGTCTAGCAACATGACTTCCAAGACAGGATTACGTACCACTCTGAAGTAGTACGCATCCTTGTCATCCCACGAGGTTTGGTAGTGACTTGAAGTTTCATGATCACTATCATAAGCTTCCACTTCAATTGGTGTAGGTGCCACAGGAACAACTCCCTGTGCCCTGCCACACACTAGTTGAAGAGACGGTTCAATAACCTCATCAAGTCTCCACCATCCTCCCACTCAATTCTTTCGAGAGAAACTTTTCCTCGAGAAAGGACCCGATTCTAGAAACAATCCCTTATTGCTTTCGAATCTGAGACAGGAGGTATACCCAACTGTTTTACGTGTCCTATGAAGATGCATTTATCCGCTTTGGGTTCGAGCTTATCAGCCTGAAACTTTTTCACATAAGCGTCGCAGCCCCAAACTTTTAAGAAATGACAGCTTAGGTTTCTCTAAACCATAGTTCATACGGTGTCATCTCATCGGAATTACGTGGTGCCCTATTTAAAGTGAATGTGGTTGTCTCTAATGCCTAACCCATAAACTATCGTGGTAATTCGATAAGAGACATCATGGTATGCATCATATCCAATAGGGTGCAGTTATGATGTTCGGACACACCATCACACTATGGTGTTCCAGGTTGTATTAGTTTTGAAACAATTTCCACAATGTCTTAATTCTGTGCCAAACTCGTAATTCAGATATTCATTTCTATGATCATATCATAGATATTTTATCCTCTTGTCACGACGATCTTTAAACTTCACCCTGAAATTACTTGAACCTTTCAATAATTCAGACTCGTGATTCATCAAGTAAATACACTCAACATCTACTCAAATCATCTGTGAAGTAAGAACATAACGATATCCACTACACGCCTCAGCACTCATTGGACTGCACACATCAAAATGTATTACTTCCAACAAGTTGCTTTCTAGTTCCATTTTACTGAAAACGAGGCTTTCAGTCATCTTGCCCATGTGGTATGATTTGCATGTCTCAAGTGATTCAAAATCAAGTGAGTCCAAATGGTCCATTTGCATGGAGTTTCTTCATGCATATACACCAATAGACATGGTTCACATGTCTCAAACTTTTCAAAAACGAGTGAGCCCAAAGATCCATCAACATGGAGCTTCTTCATGCGTTTTATACCAATATGACTTACGTGGTAGTGCCACAAGTAGGTGGTACTATCATTACTATCTTATATCTTTTGGCATGAGCATGTGTATCACTACGATCGAGATTCAACAAACCATTCATTTTAGGTGCAAGACCATTGAAGGTATTATTCAAATAAACAGAGTAACCATTATTCTCCTTAAATGAATAACTGTATTGCGATAGACATAATCCAATCATGTCTATGCTCAACGCAAACACCAATCTCGATGGTAGAGGGAGCGTGCGATGCTTGATCACATCAAGCTTGGAAAAGCTTCCAACACATATCGCCAGCTCACCTTTAGCTAGTCTCCGTTTACTCCGCAACCTTTTATTTCGAGTTTACTAACACTTAGCAACCGAACCGGTATCTAATACCATGGTGCTACTAGGAGTACTAGTAAAGTACACATTAACACAATGTATATCCAATATACTTCTAACGACCTTGCCAGCCTTCTCATCTACCAAGTATCTAGGGTAATTCTGCTCCAGTGGCTGTTCCCCTTATTACAGAAGCACTTAGCCTCGGGTTTGGGTTCAACCTTGGGTTTCTTCACTAGAGCAGCAGCTGATTTGCCGTTTCATGAAGTATCCCTTCTTGCCCTTGCCCTTCTTGAAACTAGTGGTTTCACCAACCATCAACAATTGATGCTCCTTCTTGATTTCTACTTTTGTGGTGTCAAACATCGCGAATATCTCAAGGATCATCATATATGTCCCTGATATATCATAGTTCATCACGAAGCTCTAGCAGCTTGGTGGTAATGACTTCGGAGAAACGTCACTTTCTCATCTAGAAGATCAACTCCCACTTGATTCAAATGATTCTTGTACTCAGACAATCTGAGCACAAGCTCAACAATTGAGCTTTTCTCCCTTAGTTTGCAGGCTAAGAAAATCTTCGGAGGTCTTATACCTCTTGACGTGGGCACGAGCCTGAAATCCCAATTTCAGCCCTCGAAACATCTCATATGTTTCGCGACGTTTCAAAACGTCTTCGGTGCCTCAACTCTAAACCGTTTAACTGAACTATCAGGTAGTTATCAAAATGTGTATGTCAGATGTTCGCAACATCCATAGACAACGTTTGAGGTTCAGCACACTGAGCGGTGCATTAAGGACATAAGCCTTCTATGAAGCAATGAGGACAATCCTCAGTTCACGGACCTAGTCCGCATAATTGCTACTATCAACTTTCAACTAAATTTTCTCTAGGAACATATCTAAACAGTAGAACTGAAGCGCGAGCTATGACATAATTTGCGAAGACCTTTTGACTATGTTCAGGATAATTAAGTTCATCTTATGAACTCCCACTCAGATAGACATCCCTCTAGTCATCTAAGTGATTACATGATCCGAGTCAACTAGGCCGTGTCCGATCATCACGTGAGACAGACTAGTCATCATCGGTGAACATCTTCATGTTGATCGTATCTACCATACGACTCATGCTCGACCTTTCAGTCTCTTGTGTTCCGAGGCCATGTCTGTACATGCTAGGCTCGTCAAGTCAACCTAAGTGTTTCTCGTGTGTAAATATGTCTTACACCCGTTGTATGTGAACGTTAGAATCTATCACACCCGATCATCATGTGGTGCTTCGAAACGACGAACTTTCGCAACGGTGCACAGTTAGGGGGGGCACTTTCTTGAAATTTTAATGAGGGATCATCTTATTTACTACCGTTGTTCTAAGCAAATAAGATGCAAAAAACATGATAAACATCACATGCAATCAAAAAGTGACATGATATGGCCAATATCATTTTGCTCCTTTTGATCTCCATCTTCGGGGCTCGATGATCATCATTGTCACCGGCATGACACCATGATCTCCATCATCATGATCTCCATCATCGTGTCTTCATGAAGTTGTCTCGCCAACTATTACTTCTACTACTACAGCTAACGGTTAGCAATAAAGTAAAGTAATTACATGACGTTTATATTGACACGCGGGTCATAAATAAATTAAGACAACTCCTATGGCTCCTGCCGGTTGTCATACTCATCGACATGCAAGTCGTGATTCCTATTACAAGAACATGATCATCTCATACATCACATATATCATTCATCACATCCTTTGGCCATATCACATCACAAAACACTTGCTGCAAAAACAAGTTAGACGTCCTCTAATAGTTGTTGCAAGTTTTTACGTGGCGGCTATAGGTTGCTAGCAAGAACGTTTCTTACCTACGCCAAAACCACAACGTGAATTGCCAATTTCTATTTACCCTTCATAAGGACCCTGTTCATCGAATCCGATCTGACTAAAGTGGGAGAGACAGACACCCGCCAGCCACCTTATGCAACTAGTGCATGTCAGTCGGTGGAACCGGTCTCACGTAAGCGTACGTGTAAGGTTGGTCCGGGCCGCTTCATCCCACGATGCAGCCGAATCAAGATAAGACTAGTAACGGCAAGATAATTGACAATATCGACGCCCACAACTACTTTGTGTTCTACTCGTGCATAGTAACTACGCATAGACCTAGCTCATGATGCCACTGTTGGGGAACATAGCAGAAATTCAAAATTTTCTACGCATCACCAAGATCAATCTATGGAGTAATCTAGCAACGAGGTGAAGGAGAGTGCATCTACATACCCTTGTAGATCGCTAAGCGGAAGCGTTCAAGTGAACGGGGTTGATGGAGTCGTACTCGTCGTGATCCAAATCACCGATGATCCTAGTGCCGCACGGACGGCACCTCCGTGTTCAACACACGTATAGCCCGGTGACGTCTCCTACGCCTTGATCCAGCAAGGGAAGAAGGAGAGGTTGGGGAAGACTCCATCCAGCAGCAGCATGATGGCGTGGTGGTGGTGGAGGAGCGTGGTACTCCCGCAGGGCTTCGCCAAGCACCGCAAGAGACAAGGAGGGAGAGGGGTAGAGCTGCACCAAGGAGATTGAATCGTGTCTATGGCAGCCCAAAACCTCAAGTATATATAGGGGGAGGGGAGGGGCTGCGCCCCCACCTAGGTTTCCACCCCTAGGGGTGGCGGCCAGCCCTAGATCCCATCTAGGGGGGCGGCCAAGGGGGGAGAGAGGGGGGTGCACCACTAGGTGGGCCTTAGGCCCATCTGAGCCTAGGGTTTGCCCCCTTCCACTCTCCCTTGCGCCTTGGGCCTTGGTGGGGGGGGGGGCGCACTAGCCCACCTAGGGCTGGTCCCCTCCCACACTTGGCCCATGCAGCCCTCCGGGGCTGGTGGCCCCACTTGGTGGACCCCCGGGACCCTCCCGGTGGTCCCGGTACGTTACTGATAGCACCCGAAACTTTTCCGGTGACCAAAACAGGACTTCCCATATATAAATCTTTACCTCCGGACAATTCCGGAACTCCTCATGACGTCCGGGATCTCATCCGGGACTCCGAACAACATTCGGTAACCACGTATATCTATTCCCTATAACCCTAGCATCATCGAACCTTAAGTGTGTAGACCCTACGGGTTCGGGAACCATGCAGACATGACCGAGACGTTCTCCGGTCAATAACCAACAGCGGGATCTAGATACCCATGTTGGATCCCACATGCTCCACGATGATCTCATCGGATGAACCACGATGTCAAGGACTTAATCAATCCCGTATACAATTCCCTTTGTCTAGCGGTACGATACTTGCCCGAGATTTGATCGTCGGTATCCCGATACCTTGTTCAATCTTGTTACCGGCAAGTCTCTTTACTCGTTCCGTAACACATCATCCCGTGATCAACTCCTTGATCACATTGTGCACATTATGATGATGTCCTACCGAGTGGGCCTAGAGATACCTCTCCATTTACACGGAGTGACAAATCCCAGTCTCGATTCGTGCCAACCCAACAGACACTTTCGGAGATACCTGTAGTGTACCTTTATAGCCACCCAGTTATGTTGTGACGTTTGGCACACCCAAAGCACTCCTACGGTATCCGGGAGTTGCACAATCTCATGGTCTAAGGAAATGATACTTGACATTAGAAAAGCTTTAGCATACGAACTACATGATCTTGTGCTAGGCTTAGGATTGGGTCTTGTCCATCACATCATTCTCCTAATGATGTGATCCCGTTATCAACGACATCCAATGTCCATGGTCAGGAAATCGTAACCATCTATTGATCAACGAGCTAGTCAACTAGAGGCTTACTAGGGACATGGTGTTGTCTATGTATCCACACATGTATCTGAGTTTCCTATCAATACAATTCTAGCATGGATAATAAACGATTATCATGAACAAGGAAATATAATAATAACCAATTTATTATTGCCTCTAGGGCATATTTCCAACAGCTTAATTGGGATTGAGAATGCTGTCAACCATCCTCAATGTTTAACAACTACCATGATAGCTAAATGAAATTTATATCTTTGCAGTAGGCAAAAATTGGCTTTACGCAAAACTATAACCATAGAGCTTTCCACCAGCCAAATATGCATATAGAATAGCCTATTTCACTCCATTACTCTCTATGTGTTATTTTGCCAGCATATTCCATGTGTTGACCCGTTTCGGGCTACAACGTTAATGTTGCAGACTTTTCAAACGACGATTAAGGTGTTTTTAGGTCGTGGTTCTATACTCAGTGATGCCATTGGAGTTGATGGACTCACTTATCTTCCAAGCCTTCCGCTGTTATCGTTATTAGATGGCCTTAAGCCATATTGATTGTAATAAGTTCTCTTTTGAGACATTCGATGTAATAAGTGTGTGATTGCTACTATGTTATAAATTCTTCAAGTACTGTGTGGTGTTAGCATTACTGATCCAGGGATGACACCTGAGCACAGAGATTAGACCGTTTGAGGTCTGGTCGCTACAAGATGGTATCAGAGCACATGCTAACTGTAGGACACGACCACTAAGCTAAAGACCTAGATCAATACTCACTCTCTTCTCTTTCTGACTTCTCATCTTTTCTACTCTTTTAGGATGGCGGATGCAAGGAACAAGTTCACGCAACCGGATGAAGATACACCCTTTGGACGTCACTTGAAGGAAGTCTCTAGATACTTGAACATAGGTGTACCAAGATTCATCAGAACCTACAACATCACTTTACCTGAAGAAGAGCGCTAGATGATTCAAGTTCAAGTTCCAGGAAGGACGTTCATGCCAGTCATTGAGCCCATAGAGTTTTCTTTTGATGCACCAACCTGGAGTCTAGGAAAGAGTATGGCAGCTCACATCGCCATGGGACGCATTGGAGAAGTCTACCGCAATGATCTCAAGGATACTATCTACCAGATTTGTGGGCGCCGAGATGAGCACTGGGAGATGATCAGCACCAGAAAGGACAGATCAGTCGCAGCTTTTATCCAGGAGTTAAACCAGCACATTTGACGTCAGGAGAACCAGATGTGCGCTGACATGATAGATCTGAAGAAGGCGAGGACAAGAACCAAGGAACTGGAGGAAGAACTCAAGGCTACACGTGAAGATTATGAAGAGGAAATCGAAGTATTAGTGGAGAAGAATGATGATCTGATCAAGAAGATCGGAATATTTATGGGAGGCCCTACAGCAGTAGAAGAAGACGAAGAACCCAAGGAGATTCGCTCAGAAGACTACATCATCATTGACGACACCGACTCGGATCCAGACGATAGCGATGATGACTATGTTGATGAAGCAGGAGCAGATATAATGGAGTCGGCAATCGAAGAATACTTATAATAGACCACCACATCAGTAGTAGTAGTAGTCCACCATGTAAATATAGTAGTCCGATCGCTTTTACGATAGTTAGATCGATTGTATGCCCTTGTTTGATTGATTGAATGAAGTGAATTGTTTGCGTTTGCCTCATGTGTATATGGGTAGTGTTTTCCCTTTAGACCCCCTCTATTCTTAAATCTCATCTTTTGTAAACCCTCAGATGCCTCCGAGACGTGACCCCGGATTTACCTTTCCACCGGAGCTCACCCAGTTGATCCAGCAGCAGAACACATTGATGTAGTTGCTAGTCCAGAATCAGAATCAGGGGAACAACAACAACAACCCACCACCACCACCACCTATTGATCACTTAGCCCATTTTCTTGGGCTAAATCCACCGGTGTTTTCCAGTAGCATCGAGCCGATAGTAGCAGATGATTGGCTCCGCAAGACAGCTAGAGAGTTGACCACAATAGGATGCACGGATGCGCAAAAGGTGAAGTTTGCCGCACATCAGCTTGAAGGACCCGCATCATCATGGTGGGAGAATTTCACAGCCACTTTCCCTATCGACACTGTCACATGGGACCAGTTTCAGCAGTCTTTTCGAACTGCCCATGTTTCAGCAGGAGCTATGGCCATGAAGAAGCGAGAGTTTTGCAACTTGCGCCAAGGAGGACGGACAGTTGGCCAGTATGTGGAGGACTTTAGTAAATTAGCACGTTATGCCCCAGATGACGTTGCTATGGATGCAGCTAAGCAGGAGAAGTTTCTGGAAGGACTGAATGATGAGTTGAGCATGCAGTTGATGGTAGCAACCTTCAACAATTACCAAGAGTAGGTAGATCGTGCTCTCATGATTGAAGGGAAGCAGCAGCAGATTGAGAATCGCAAGAGGAAGTATGGACCAGGGAAGCACAGTTCAGGAGCTCAGCAGAAGCCACGTTTTACCCCTAGACCGGGAGGACATTTTCAGCATACCCATGGAGGAGGTAGCTCGCACAATCACAATGGCCCCAAGAATGGTAATGCGAATGGAGGAAGCAACGGCCAGAACCGCACCAACCCATCAACCCCAGCCAAAAGAGACCCGAGCCAAGTCACTTGCTTTAAGTGCCAGAAGACCGGACATTATGCCAATGAATGTCCTGAATCACAGAATGGTAATGGCAATGGAAGCTCTGGGAAGAAGCCGAACCCTTTCAACAGGGGACAGGTGAACCATGTTAACGTGGAGGAGGTTGAAGAGCAGCCGGATGCAGTAATCGGTAAGTTTTTGGTTAAGTCATTTACTGCACTCGTTCTTTTTGATACCGGTGCATCGCATTCATACATATCAAGGGGATTTGTGGATAAGTATAACCTCCCCACCAAAGTTCTTAGAACACCTATGTTAGTAAGCTCACCAGGAGCAGAGTATATGGCTAGCCAAGGATGTTTTCAAGTGCCATTAAGTATAGGTAGGCATGTGTTCCCCTCGGATTTGATAATATTGGAATCACAAGGTTTGGATGTAATTCTTGGAATGGATTGGTTGTCGATGTATGGAGGAAACATCGATTGCGCCAGTAAGTCGATCTTGCTTACCACCCCAGAAGGGAGAAGGATCAAGTATGTATCCTGGCATGTGCCGAAGAGGACTCAAGTAAATTGTTTAACAGGAGTTGTGGAGGAGGAAGTACCAGTAGTGAAGGATTTCCCCGATGTATTTCCAGAAGAATTTCCAGGCATGCCACCGGATAGAGATATTGAGTTTCTGATTGAGCTTTTGCCAGGCACAGGGCTAATATCAAAGAGACCATATAGGATGCCTGCAAAGGATTTGGTGGAAATTAAGAAGCAGATTAAGGAGTTACTGGATAAAGGATACATTCGCCCAAGTTCATCTCCTTGGGGATCGCCAGTACTTCTAGTGGAGAAGAAGGATGGATCGTTAAGGATGGTTGTTGATTATCGAGGATTGAATGAAGTAACCATCAAGAACAAGTACCCACTACCGATGATGAATGATCTGTTTGATCGTTTGCAAGGAGCTAAGGTATTTTCCAAGATCGATCTGCGATCAGGATACCACCAGTTGAAGATTTGAGAATAGGATATATCTAAGACAGCTCTTACCACCAGGTATGGGCTGTACCAGTATACCGTTATGTCATTTGGTCTGACTAACGCACCTGCATATTTTATGAACATGATGAACAAAGTGTTTATGGAGTTCTTGGATAAGTTTGTCATAGTGTTCATTGATGATATCCTGGTTTACTCGAAGAATGAAGAGGAGCATAAGGAGCATTTGCGTTTGGTTCTTGGAAAGCTCAGAGAACATCAATTATATGCCAAGTTTAGCAAATGTGAGTTTTGGTTGAAAGAAGTTGGATTTCTCGGACACGTTATATCCAGAGAAGGTATAGCAGTAGATCCCACTAAAGTTGATACTGTGACCAAGTGGGAAGCGCCAACCACAGCTGGAGAGATCCAGAGTTTTCTTGGACTTGCAGGATACTACTAGAGGTTTATTGAGAATTTCTCAAAGATTGCGAAGCCTATGACGGAATTGTTGAAGAAGGATACCAAGTTCATATGGACTGAGGAATGTGAGGCTAGTTTCCAGGAGTTGAAGAAACATTTGGTTACCTCACCAGTGTTGATTTTACCGGATCAGACCAAGGATTATGAGGTGTATTATGATGCTTCACGTCGAGGACTTGGAGCAGTTCTTACGCAGGAAGGAAGAGTTGTTTCATATGCCTCACGACAGCTTAAGCCCCATGAGTTGAATTATGCTACGCATGATTTGGAGTTAGCAGCCGTAGTGCATGCATTGAAGACTTGGAGACATTTTCTGATTGGAAACCATTGCGAGGTGTACACGGATCACAAGAGTTTGAAGTATATTTTCACACAGAAGGAGTTGAACCTCAGACAAAGGAGATGGTTGGAGCTCATCGAGGATTATGATATGAAATTGCATTATCACCCTGGAAAGGCTAACGTAGTAGCTGGTGCGTTGAGCCGTAAGAGCCATGTCAACACCCTAATGATGGGAGATTTACCAAGGGAGTTAGCCGAAAAATCTTCGGGAGCTATGTTTAGAAATAGTTCCAAGAGGCTATGTAGCAGCATTGGAGATTCAGTCTACGTTGATGGATAAGATCAGAGAAGCTCAAAAGACTGACAAGGAGATTGCCTCTATAAAAGAGAAAATGAGCAAAGGAAAAGCTAAGGGATTTCATGAAGATGAGCACGATACCTTATGGTTTGAAGACCGTGTTTATGTGCCTAATGATTCGGAGATCAGGAAGTTGATTCTGCAGGAGGCCCATGATTCACCATATTTGATTCACCTAGGAAATACCAAGATGTATTTGGATTTGAAGGATATTTTTTGGTGGACCGGAATGAAGAAGGATATTGCGGAATATGTAGCAGTTTGTGATGTATGTTAGAGAGTAAAGGCAGAGCATCAGAAGCTAGCCGGATTGCTACAGCCATTGCCGATACCCGAATGGAAGTGGGATAAGTTAGGCATGGATTTTATTACAGGATTGCCTAGAACACGTTCAGGCTATGACTCGATATGGGTTGTAGTCGATCGTTTGACAAAGGTAGCTCATTTCATTCCAGTGAAGACTACCTATACCAGTGCAAAGTTGGCAAAGATATACATGACTAGAATCGTTTGTCTGCATGGAGTTCCAAGGAGCATAGTATCAGATAGAGGAACCCAATTCACCTCAAAGTTCTGGAATCAGTTGCATGAAACTTTGGGTACCAGACTGGAGTTTATCACAGCTTTCCACCCGCAGACAGATGGACAGACTGAGAGAGTCAATCAGATTTTGGAGGATATGCTAAGAGCTTGTGCGCTAGATTATGGATCTAGCTGGGACGAGAATTTGCCATATGCAGAGTTCTCTTACAACAACAACTATCAATCCAGTTTGAAGATGGCCCCTTTCGAAGCCTTGTACGGAAGGAGGTGCAGGACCCCATTGTCTTGGGATGAAGTTGGAGACCGCCAGTTGTTTGGACCGGATCTGATAAAGGAGTCTGAACAGAAAGTGAAATTGATTCGCGAAAGGCTCAAGGTACCTCAATCCAGGCAGAAGAGTTATGCAGATTCTAAACGCAAGGAGATAGTTTACGAAGTCAGAGACCGAGTTTATCTTTGAGTATCACCACTTCGAGGAGTTAAGCGCTTTGGAGTTAAGGGAAAGTTAGCGCCACGTTTTGTAGGCCCATACAAAGTTTTGGAGCGTATGGGGGAAGTTGCCTATAAGTTGGAATTGCCCGAAGGATTGTTAGGAGTTCATGACGTGTCCCATGTATCCCAGTTGAAGAAGTGCCACGCAGAGATGGCTGACATACCGCTGAGAGATACGGTACCACTGGAAGCAATTCAGTTGGACAGTGATTTGACCTATGAGGAGAAACCAGTTAAGATTTTAGAGTATGCCAGTTGAGTCACCCGCAGCAAGGTTATCAAGTTTTGCAAGGTTCAGTGGAGCCATCACACGGAGGATGAAGCCACCTGGGAACGAGAGGAAGATTTGCTGAAGGACCACCCTCACTTATTTTCTAGCCAACCCGAATCTCGAGGGCGAGATTCATCTTAAGGGGGTAGGTTTGTAACATCCCAAATTTTCAATTTGGAATGTTATACACTAGATCATCATTGCATATCATATTTATTGCATTTTGGTTGACCCTAGAAATTTCACGCAACTCAAGGACCCTCGGAGAGAGTTGGGGATTTCGTTATTTTCATATTTGAGTTGTCTCAAATTTTGAAAATAGGATCATTTGATTTTATTTATTTTATCTTTAATTACTTCTATTATAAAAATTATGAGAGAGGGAATAAAATGACTTTCCCAAAATAAAGAAATATTGGCGATTTAATAAAAAAATCAAGCAAGATTTTATTTGGTTTTATTTGCTATTTTATTTGAATTTAGGAAAAATGCGCGTTTTTCAAAATTGCATTTAGGCCCCAAATAAATGTTCATCCTGTGCGGCTTGATTTTAGAAGCCGGAGAAAATTTATTTCGGGATTTTTGGAGTCAGTTTAGTATTCGATTTAATTTTTTTTTCGAGCGTAATTTTTTTTTAAAAAGTCCGAACCGACCTTGGGCCGTAACCGGCCAGGACTCCGCCTGGCCGGGCCTTCTTATAAGCGCCCCGAGGCCCCGGCCAAGCCCAGCCGCGCCCCCACCCAAAACCCTAACCCTAGCCGCCCGCCGCCGCCGTTCGCCGGAGTCGTCGGAGGTAGACCTCACGCCACCGGGTTTTTTTAGAAAACCGATCAGTTTTCCTTCAGTTTTGTTTTTTTTAGTTTTGGTTTTTTTGAATAGATCAGTTTCTCCGGTTTATTTAATTAGCGAGCGTTTGTCCGTTCGTTCGTTTTAACGAACGTTCGTCGTTTTTCTTTTTCTCGGATTAAATCCGCGATTTTTCAGATCGCGATTTCTGATCCGATTTTCGTTTTAGTCTAACTTTTCGCTCGTTTATCGGAATCAGGCGATTCAAGCGCCTGGAGTTTCGTCTTGAAACCCACTTTCCATTTAACCAACTCAAACAAGTTATTTCCACTGTAAAAATTGCCTTAGATCCAGAATAGTAAACAAAGCCTGTTTCTTTTGCCGTTTGTCTTTTGTTGCTTCGTTCGATTTGATTCTTTTTGCCAACCGGAGTTCTTAAGTTGAAATTTTTGGTTAGATCTGTTATTTGAGTTATACCTATGCATAAGTTGAGTACTTATTGAATGCTTGTTTGTTTGCGATAGAGTACCCGGAGTGCGCCGCTTGCTACTTCGAATCGCTAGGTTTCCCGGATCATCAGCAAGGCAAGTAACACTTTGATCATGCTTTCCCTCTACCCAGTTTTATTGCATTAGATCAATCCTCACACATTGCATGATTAGTATCTAATTAAATTGTGGGTTTGGAAAGTAGCTGAGGTAGTACCTATTACCCGTCATTATCAAACCTTTGGGAGTTACTTCTACGTTTGCTTATTATGCCATGCTATGCTAGTAGACGTGGATTGCGTGAGTGTATCCATGACAGATGTGAGATTGTTAATTAATGGTTTATTTAAGGTGGCAACTTAAACACACATCTGGGTGGATTGAGGCACCTGGGTATTCCAGCGATTGCCTGTTTTTCTTTTGGACTGCCTCCCAGGCTCAAAGGGATCATGAGATTATTCATGCTAGAAACTTCCGTGTGCAGCCACAAGCTATTATGGGCTCTAGCATAGTCTATTAAGTTGTGCGAACTCTTGCAGTGGTAGACTAGCAGATGTAGGGGAAAGTAGGTGTAACGGTCTACCCGATCGTAAGGTGCTAGCGTTTCTGAAAAACTATGTCTCGGTCATCCGTCTTCTCAAACACCATGTAGTGCAAGAAACCAAACGGAGGCGATCGAGTCTTGTGAGGAAAAGTGCGCAAACCTCTGCAGAGTGTATAAACTAATCATGATTAGCCATGTCCCCGGTTATGGACATCTTGAGTATCTAGTACCTGGATTATCATGTGAATCTTAACATGTTACTCTAAAATTTAGTTTTGTTGGGTTTTGTTTAATGATGATGCTTAATTGGGATTGAGAATGCTGTCAACCATTCTCAATGTTTAACAAATACCATGATATTTAAATGAAATTTATTCCTTTATAGTAGGGAAAAATTGGCTTTACGCAAAACTATAACCATAGAGCTTTCCACCAGCCAAATATGCATATAGAATAGCCTATTTCATTCCATTACTCTCTATGTGTTATTTTGCCAGCATATTCCCTGTGCTGACCCGTTTCGGGCTACAACGCTAATGTTGCAGACTTTTCAGACGACGATTAAGGTGTTTTTAGGTCATGGTTCTATACTCAGTGATGCTGTTGGAGTTGATGGACACACTTATCTTCCAAGCCTTCCACTGTTATCGTTATTAGATGGCCTTAAGCGATATTTATTGTAATAAGTTCTCTTTTGAGACACTCGATGTAATAAGTGTGTGATTGCTACTCTGTTATAAATCCTTCAAGTACTGTGTGGTGTCAGCATTACTGATCCAGGGATGACACCTGAGCATAGAGATTAGACCGTTTGAGGTCTGGTCGCTATAGGCAGGCGTAGTGTCGCCGTGCCGATGTAATCCCCTTGTACCCAATATAGCTTGCAATAAAGAGCTGGTTTGTTTTATGCTAAATAGTGCCCTATTCCAGAAGACTTCTCCTCGGTCTCTGGGCTGGAATACTGGGCATTCAGTTTCTCTGAGCCGGGGTGCCACAGGCTTGGTATCAGTGCAGGTCTGGCTATAGGATGACCTAGCCCATGCAAACGTTAGAATGCGGTAGTATAGACCCAAATTGGTTTTTTGCACTTGATTGCTGCATTTGTTTGTTGCATAGCATGCATATAGATTATTATCTTGTCGCTAACGGTTAATCTTGTGAGTGTAGGTTGTATCAGTTTCGATCCACTACCTGCACCCTATTTCTCAGCATGCTTGCTTTTTGGTGTTTGGCGTCATCTCTGTCCCAGCAGAGTGATGCCCTGGTACCAAGTGTTCCAGACACCATTCGTGGGAGTTGTGCTCAGGTATCGCGTTGATATCTTTCTGCCACCCACCCGTATTATTTCGGTGATAGCCATGTTTCTATCCCGAATCGTTCCTTCCATCTCGCCATCCTGGCAACCCTTGTTGATCTTTGTTATCAGAAAAGGGCAATGCCAGCAAGCCCAGTCTTCCACCGCTACTTTTCCCTACCATCTCGTTCTTTGGACGTGTACGATTCCCTTCCTACGCTTGATGATGAGGTAGTCGTGACCTCTGTGTCTTGCTGCATGATCGCCAAGTCCGTCCTCACCTCCATATCTATCCAGATCCAACTGGTGTTCAGCCAGCGCTTGCTGTAGCCTTGGTTACACCAACTCTTTCCACACACAGACTCACTTTCGTGCACACCTCCACAGCATATTAGATCGCGATACCAGAGTTTCTGGGAGACTTGTGTGCTTAGGTGTGCATGCATATTATTGTGTGAGTAGCAGTAATATGTGATGTTGCTTGATTATTTATATTATTGGTATGCTTATGTGCTTTTGTTTTAGTGGTTTCTTTTTGCTTCCTTCTTTGGGCCTTCGGTGTGGCATTATTTTCCCCTCATTAAAGTTTCTTGTCAACCAACATCGGACATGAAGAATCAGTAAGGAATTCACATACTTGGAAGCTCAGATAAGTGGAATGAAGTTATCAGCAGACTGCAGTGAAATTTGGAATATCTCGTCTGAATGCGCAAAAGGAATCCTAGATGGACAATCAGTATCATGTTTGCATCAGCGTGCACTCCTTACCACAATACCGATAATCAAGTTTGCCTCAGTGTGCACTCTTCACTGCAGAAATGATCCGATCAGCAAGAAGATAAGCTATGTGCAAGACCAACAGTGCAATTTCAGTCAAAGGTATGGTTCAGATACAATGTTTGATTCTTCGTGGAGGATGATTTCGAAACATGATATGCCTGGAAGAAAGAACGGATGTGCCACATACTCAGAAAGGAGGATGGTCCAGCAATTCCTGTTTCAGCACAAAACCCAGTCTTCCTCAGCAAGATACTCTCGATGGTTTTCAGCATAAGCCATCCAATCGTCCTGAGTACGACACTGGTGCAAGATAGTACATTGTGAAATTATGACAGATGTCAGAATCAGATCCGCAAACGTTGGTCAAAAGTAAGAATCAGTCAGAACACAAGTCTGCCTTGGGAATCAGATTCTCAGATATATGTGAAGGAAGCCAGATATACACCTCGGTGTAACAAAGGACTATGAAGATTGACGACAACACTGAGCTCTGTACAAGTACCGGTGAAGCTGGAATATGATCCTGATGAGCCCTTGTCTTCTTTTCTCTGGTAACGGCACCACGCCTGTGTTCTGAGCCGTTTTTGGTCGTCCAGGGTGGATGCCAACTTTATATTTCTCTATTCAACAACTGTCACGAGTTCTAATCTGCTTTTCGGTCGTCTCGTACAGCTGTTGAGTTTCTTTTTGCGACAGTGACCCTATGCTTTTGCCTACTTTTCAACTATCTTAGGGAGCTGCCACTTTCTTCTTATCAACACGGTCTCATGCTCTGAGCTGCTTTTCGGCTGTCTTGAGACATGGTTGAGCTATTTCAGTGATGTCCCAGATCTGGTTGTAAAGACCGCTCTGGTGGCTACTGATTTATTTGCCGATTTCCTACAAGGGTTCAGATGATCATTTTCCCTATGGGCAGAACTTGAGAGGTGATGAACCCGCCATTCCAATGATGCTACCATGTCAGGAGATGAGGATAAAAGTATGCCTGTCAGAATGTTGCACCCGACAGAATCTATGGTCTCACGAAGAAGCAATATGACCAAGCTCTTTCAGCCAAGGATCCAGACAAAGAAAGCAGTAATGAAGGAGCCAGACTGATATTTGTTGGATGACTCACATGGTGCAGATACCTCGGACAGTCTGAGTCAGTATCGACCACCATGGATATTCACCTAAGGGGTCTACTCAATTTTGAACCACCATCAGTCAAGGACAAGGATATTATCATATAAGGTCATACCCCTTATGCTGGCCACGACAGGCGACAATCAAATATTTGGTACAGATCTGGTACTCAAGACAGTGGAGCCAGTCAGCATGATTCATAAATTCCGGTGATAAGTCAGACTCTGTCGGGAAACGGTTATACCTCAACTTGCAATTTGGAACCCAAAGGACCTGCATTCAGTGAAGGAACCCATTGCAAGGAGTCGGAGCTTGGGTGTTCATCAAGAAAATTTAATCACCAATTCATGGACAGTTGCCATTACAGACACATCAATCGGAAATCACTCTCGGATTTGTGAGACAGACATATATTTCAGTCATGGCAATCTCAGATAAGTCAGCGGATATGAACAGAATTGGAGCCAGTATAAGCAAGAAAATGAGAGGTAAGATCTGTCAGGATATGGATATAGTGAAGCCAACCACCCCAGAGCCAGTCAGATAAGCCAGATGAAGAATTTCATGGGAACAATCAATAAAGGAAAAGGATACCCGAGTTGGAAACGGTGTCCTTAAGTCAGTATATTCATACTTGTTCCTTGAGCAACCAAATCTCGAGGACAAGATTTCTTTAAGGGGGGAAGGTTTGTCATAGCCTGATTTTTGGCCCTTTCTTTTTCATTTGATTTTCTGAGATTTTTTGCTTGAGTTTTCTTTCTCTGTGGCTTTGTGGTCTGGAAACTGAAGAAGATGACCTCTTGTTTGCTTCCAGAGTGGCTTGTCAACCCAAATCCTTCCCTAGACCTTTCCATTTTCATCCTAGCCCAAATCCCAATATTCTTTTTATTGGGAATATTCCTTTTCTATTAAAGGAATGACCCTAATTGCCCTAGGTTGTGAAGCAAACTATATTTCCATCACTTCTAAAATTCCCAAATAATTCTCATAAATTGTTTGGGTCATATCTTCCTTAAATATGGCAAAATATTTCATTGGTCGTGTTTCCCATCACCCTCAAATAATTCATTTCGTATTCTGTCCTAAATGGCACATTGTGAAGCAAGTGCTATTTTTCCTTTGCCCAATTGACCTAAAACTTCTTGGACACATTTTCATGTCCAAATAATTGCGGCATGACAAATTTCAACTTAATTTGCCTAGTAAATATTCCTGAGCAATTTTTCAAAGTTCTTGTTTGAGAGAATTGGTTGTGAAGGAAGTACTAGCTAGGTTAATCCAATTGAGTTGAATTATTGCATTATCTTTTATATCATCAAATAGAATCTCTCCACAAGATTTGAGCTCATTCAATGCATCCATGTGACCTGAGCACCAATTCTTTGGTTCTGTCCAATTTTTCAGTTAATGAAGCAAGTTTATTTTATCTTGCTCCATTATGTCTAAAAATTTTCCTGGGCAATATCTTATCCATTTAACCTATCTCCACCAAATTTGGGCATATTTAGTTTAGACATTTTCCCTTAGGAATTTTCCTAAAATTCTGTCCAGAGAGGTGTTGTACGAAGGAAGTACCATTTTGGTTTGGCCAAATGGCATGAAATTTTTACAGCACTCTCATATGCCCAAATCACCCTGCCTTGCCAAATTTCAGCTCAAGTGGCTTCTCCATTTGAGTGCACCATCATGATCTGGATTTCGGACCAAATATGCAGTTGTGAAGCAACTATGATTTATCTTGGTCCAATTATCCTCAAACTTTCCAGGACCGTAGTCCTTCCTATCCTAATCATCCCAGACAACTCCATTTGACCCAATCAGCTCCTTGTTGATCAGCAGTACTCAGCCAAAACTGATACAACAAACTTCAGGCAATCACTCACATCTCTCCTTGGCACTTCTACGTGATCCATCACCTCCCTCGGCCTCTAGTATGTAAGGACTAAACACTAGACAATGTTGCCCTACCTCTTGCGTCCCCTCTGTCGGCGTTCTGGGAACGGGGGTCCCTAGACTTGCCTACCTGTGGCCCACCGCGTGGCTGAGCTAGCAGGCCCGTACGACCCATCTTCATCAGCAAGGCATTCAAGACCCTCGCGAGGGGCCAAGCCTCACGAGGCGGACGATGTAAGACCTCCTCAGGAGCGGCCTCGCTAGGCAGGCTCGCGAGGGGCAGAGAGATCAAGGTAGGGAAAACCCTGCGAGGTCCTCGTGACGTGAGCCATGACGATCGAGACCAGGCGGGCGCCAGGCGGGTGCCAGTGCCCGTAGTGTCCTTGCTTCCTCTTTGGTGCCAAGGGGGGCAAGCGCAGGCGCAGAGTACCGAGTCATCAAGCAAAGATTTCCATATTGGTGCAACGAGACCAAGACCAGAAGGACGGCAGGACGGTGTCACCACCAGAGCCTTTTGCAGGCGAAGACCACTTTTGTCAGGATAAGCTGTACTAGTTGTCCCCTTTCAAATTGGCCATTGTTGGCTCCATTCCCGCTCAATATTTAGGGAGAGGACCAGGGCCTATATAAGTAGAACTAGCCACCACAGTAGGTGGAGGGACTTCATCACGAATCGAGAACGGATCCAAGATCATCTCACCCACATAAGTTCACCAAGCACAAGAACACCTCAACCTCAGGAGGTTGTTCTTCCCCTTGTATTGTTCATCATCAGCCCAAGAGGCAATCCACCACCACCACACTGGAGTAGGCTATTACACCACAACGGTGGCCCGAACCAGTATAAATCTTGTGTATTTCTGTGTTGTGAGTTCGTCGAGTTCGTCCGCGAGATCTTAGAGAGCTAGGGCGTGGATCGATAGGGAGAAATCCTTCATGCACACCCCAGTGTTCGAACCTTGAGGGTTTTGCCGGAACCCGTGATCTGACATTTGGCATGCCAGGTAGGGGTGCGCCGAAGCTTCCTTCTGTCGCCCCGCGGCCCGTTGCCTCGTCGTCTCCATGGCAGACGCGGGCCGCGCTCGCGTTGAGCGCCGGGCTGCCCTCGCCGCTCACGTCGCTCAGACGGCTCCCGTTGGCGGGCCACCTCGTCGTTCCCTGTTGCCTGCCGCCAACGCCATCACCGGCACGGCGGGGAACGAGCAGCAGGCATCCTCACTGCACCCCTCGGTGCGGCGGGACGGCCGCACCGCCACTCCATCGCTGACCCCGGCCGGTTCTACTTCTCATGCACATCGCACTCCCATGGACGCACAGGCCGCGCTCCTCATGGCGCACGAGCTCCTATGCTACCGCCCGGTCGATGACCTCTACGAGGACTAGCTCGACCGCATCACCAAGCTTGTCCGTGCTGCAGGGGGCTCCCCTGCGCCATCCCTCTGTCCGCCTCGCCCTCCGCCAGCTACGAGCGACGTAGCTCATGGAGTGCCTCCACCACCTCTGCCCCAAGACGGCGCCCTGGCACCAAGATGCGCAGCTCCGCGGCGCGACCCGCCGCGCCCCGCGCCCGCGCGTGAAGAAAGAAGCCATCAAGAAGTCCCTCGACCGCAACAAAACGCTCCACCGCTCCTCGCGCCACCGCGCCAGGACCGGCTGCTGTGGCAAGACCGCGCGCCACCTGTAGCGGCAGGGCGCGGACCCCATCAAGACCAAGCTCCACGTCAAGGCAGGCCCTGGTGACTACAGTTGGCTGTCGCGCTTTCACCCTCGAGCTGCGTAGTGTCGCCTGGCCGGGCAAGTTCAAGCCAGATCGGCCTCCTCGCTACGATGGCACCCCCGACCCCGCGGAGTTCTTGCAGCTCTACGAACTGAGCATTGGAGCGGCCAATGGTGATGAGAAAGTCATGGCTAACTGGTTTCCCATGGCTCTCAAGGAGGGCGCCCGCTCCTGGCTCCTGAACCTGCCTCCAGGGTCAATTTCCTCCTAGGACGAAATGCGCAACCGCTTCATCGCCAACTTCCAGGGCACTCGCAACCGCCCCCTGTTCGCGGACGACTTGCGCCGCATCAAGCAACAACTAGGAGAGACCCTGCAGAAGTACATTCAGTGCTTCAATAGCGCACGGATCAAGATCCCGAAGGTGACCGATGAGGCCATCATCTCAGCATTCTCCGACGGTGTCCGCGACGTCAAGATGAAGGAGGAGCTCGCTATCCATGAAGAGCTGTGCACGACCCTGGAGCTATTCAACATTGCGACCAAATGTGCTAGAGCTGAGGAGGGGCGCCTCTCCCTCCTCGGGCTCCCTGCTGTGGACCCAGAGGAGAAGAAAACCAAGCCCAAGGACGTGAAGCGCAAGGGAGCAACCGTGCTCACAGCGGAACCAGACCCCAAGCGCGGCAGAGACCAACCAGAGTCACCCAAGAGCAGCCGTCCGTTCTGCGTCTTACACAACCTGAACACCCACAACACCAGTGACTATCAAGGGCTCAGAGCCATTCGCGAAGGACGATTTGGTCGACGCCCCGAGCGTGGCGACCAGGGCTACGGCCGAGGAGGAGGACGTGGTCGCGGACGCTGCGACGACCATGGCCCGTGCCAGGAGTGGCGTGACCGGCCTCATGAGGACCGTTGGCAGGATCAGCCTCACGAGGGCGCCTGGAGGGATCAGCCTCGTGATGATCGTCCTCAAGGCAATGCCGGACTCCCTCTGCTGCCGCCATCGCCAAGAAGGAATGACGAACACCATCAAGACGAGGGGGCTGGGGGCTTCCAGGAACCGCGTGCTATCGCCTGCATCTTGGGCGGAGCCTAGTCCCCAGCCTTGCAACGTATCTTCAAGCAGTTTGCTCGTGAAGTGAATGCAGTCCTCCCCAAGCTCGAAGCCACACGCCCGCTCAGATAGTCCCAGTGCCCCATCACGTTCAACT
The DNA here is from genome assembly GCA_034509565.1 of Triticum monococcum. Taxonomy (NCBI): domain Eukaryota; kingdom Viridiplantae; phylum Streptophyta; class Magnoliopsida; order Poales; family Poaceae; genus Triticum; species Triticum monococcum. Next base: position 494,969,270 of record CM067845.1, on the reverse strand, counting down.
CAGCAGACCAACTCAAGTGTGCAGCTACCGCTGGCGCCCTCCCGATGCTTTGCTCCCCAGTCATCAGCAACGTGCAAGTTACCAAGACCCTCATCGACGGCGGCGCAGGGCTCAACGTCCTGTCCGTCGACACGTTCGACAGCCTCCAAGTGTCATATGACCAGCTTCATCCCACCAAGCCCTTCTCAGGAGTGACCGACGATTCCACCATGCCGATAGGGCAGGTCCGCCTCCCTGTCACCTTCAGGGAACGCGAGAACTACCGCACCGAGCTCATCGACTTTGATATCGCGCACATCCGCCTACCGTACAATGCCATCCTCGGGTATCCAGCCCTGGCCAAGTTCATGGCGGTGACCCATCATGGCTACAATGTCCTCAAGATACCGGGAAGCGATGGGATCATCACGGTCCCATGTGAAGAAAGAGATGTGGCGTGCTCCCTCGAGCGTGCCTTCCAAAATGTAGCAATCGACGACCCCGATAGCAAGGGCGAGGGCCCTCTCGAGGCCATCCCCAAGAAGAAGAAGTTGCGACGTGCAGGACCTTAGGAGGGTGGCATCACAGCCGGAGCATCGTTAGGATCAGCACCCGCTGCAGGGGCGCCTCCCTCCATTGCATAGGAAGGCGCGCCTGGCGCCCTTCTCGGGCAGGGCTCGGGGACTTTCTTCTGGAAGGCCTCAGACCTTGCCCACATCACGAGGGAGGCGCTTGGGCACCACCTGGAGGCGTGCTTCACGGCACGTTTCCCTCAGGAGGGCACAGGGCAAGGATTGCCCACCGCTCAGGAGTTCATCACCAAGACCACCCAGGACGAATTGTAAGACGCAAGGGCCATGCATGGCGACCGCCGCTCATGAGGCGCAGCTTCCCATCCAGGTGAGGATGCCGGGCTGCGTGTCTGCATCGACGTTCCAGGGCTCAACAGGGCCGCTTCTCAGGAGCTTTTCTGGCCTTCGCGCGTGGGACGCTACAAGGGCCCACCGCACAGCTACGTTCGCATGCCCATTGGCCTGCCGAGTGTGTCGTCCACCTACCAGTGCAACTTGCGGCGCATCCTAGTGGCTCAGGAGGCCAGGCACCACGCCGTCCTGATGGAGATGGAGATGGTCCTCAAGGAAACACCTGAGCCCCCAGAGCCTCCTAAGGCTTAGGGCCCCGGTGGTCGTCAGGAGCAACCCTTTCGCCGTGCACCTTCAGCCGCCCCAACTCTCCTTCATCAACAGAGCCAGGTGACGTTTTCCAAGTACATTTAGCTGGGAGCGCCCCTCGGGCTGCATCATTCCCAGGTCGCGTTGGTCCGTCCCTGTGGCATGTATCCCTTTTCATGTCTTTAGCTTACCTTGTTGGGAGCGCCCCTCGGGCTGCATCATCCCCAAGCCGCTCGGGCCAGACCCAGTGGCACGTATCTCCCATGCACTTACTTAAGCCTGCTACTCTCATGATTAATCTACCTATGACTACTACTTGCTCGATCGCCACCCATCATGGGGACCGAGCGCCGGCCGTCTTTCTTCAGGACCCTTCACGTGAGTAAGTTGAGCACGGCGTCCGTGCTCGGGCCCGTCCCTGCAGCGTCGATAAATCCAACGACTGAGCTTTGTGTGGCGGGCTTACATCACCTCCTGGGCCGTTGGTGCTTGGCTTTCTCACGTGATAACCTCAGGAGATTCGTTTGGCGCAGGTTGTCTGACCACCTCGCAGGACCAGCACAGCGAACAAGAACCAAGACCAGGCCCTACCCGCCTTGAGGTAGGGCCTCGTGAGTCCCACGCTGTCTCACGAGTGCCTAGATACACCTCATCTAGCCCTGCTGTGCAAGCCACATGTCAGGGCGGGATGTACATGCCCCGGGGGCTCTCCGCAAAGGGAGCCCCCTCTCACGCACAAGTGGAAGCACCATGCTCCGCTGGTCGTCGACACTGCCGAGGAGCGGCGATGCCCGTGCACAAGCGGAAGCACTATGCTCCGCGCTAGTGATAAACAACTGAGGGCAGCTCCACGGTCGTATCAACCTCAGGGAGCCCCAGAGCTCAGCGTCCGGCCTCACCGCAACGCCTCCCCTCGGGAGAACCGCGCGAGGGGGCTGGGCACGGGGGCTGCGCTCGGGTCATGCCCAAGCGCACGCCACCCAACTAGGTCTCCCTGACCTGGTCGTCGGATGCCCCTCCCGAGCTGAGCCTCGGTGAGGACAAAGGTATAGAAATTGTTTGCACGTCAAGGGGGACTCCCGAGCATCGCGACTTAGGAGCCTAACTGGTCACGTAGCCCCTCACTCCTGGGTCCGTCCTGGTCTCCGGTCGGCCCAACGACGGTTGAGGTATGCGCGGGGCCGGGCTCTGCGGACGTAGAACATCAACCTATCCTCGCGTACTCTCCCTGTAAGCTGTTTGCGCGTCAAGGGGGGCTCCTGAGCATCGCGACTCAGGAGCCTAACTGGTCACGTAGCCCCTCACTCCTTGGTCCGTCCTGGTCTTCGGTCAGCCCAACGGTGGTTGAGATATGCGCGGTGCCGGGCTCTGCCGACGCAGAACACAAAGCAAATAGGAAGAAAATCGCAAAATCTCGAAGCAAATATTACAAGGCATATTGTTCTCACAATATCAAATAAAAGTTTAATGCCTCCACGAGGCCTGATGCATATTGCAGGAATGAAACAGGAAAGCAGCCGCAAGTCACCTCTAGACACCGCCATCGCCTGTAGAAGGTGCTCCTCCCTTGGTAGGGTCGTCTTCACCCGCACCACTAGCCGCGGGATCGGTGGCATCGCTGGTCAAGGGCACAAGGACGAAGCCACGGAACTTCTTCAGCAGGGCCTCCACCTGACCTTTCACGGCTGCGGCGGCAGCCGCACAATGTTCATCAGCTACAGGCTCCAGCAGCTCGTCGAGACAAGCATTGGGGTCGTGAAGGTACAGATGGCTGAAGACACGCGTCAGCGCAGCTGAAGAAAGGACACGAGCCTCTGCCTCAGCCATGGGACCGATGCCCTCCACGACTTCTTCAAGCGCCTTCACCAAGTGGGGAAGCAGCTGAGCAGGGCCATCTTCGTCGGTGGTCAGCGGCTTCTCCAGGCCCTTCTCGTACAGTGACTTCAGCGCCACGCTGGACCTCTTCTCAAGAAGCGAGAAGGCCACGCGGTCTTTGGCCAGGACCATCACCTTGGCCTCGAGCTCGGCCTCCCTCGCCTTTGCCTTCTGCTCCAGCCCCTCCAGTCGACTGCGCTCCGCGGCTTGTGCCTTCGTCAGCTCCCCCAACTCGGCGTTGCGGCCCTTGATGGCATCCCCCGAGCCTTCATCTCCTCCTCCCTCGCTTCGCGGTCACATGCTTCTTTTGTGAGCTTGTCACGCAGCCTCTTCAGCTCGCCCTCTAGCTCTCGGCAATGGTCGCGGGCGGCCTCGGCGTCCTTCAGCGCCGCCTCGCGACCGACCGCAGCTCTAGCGGTGGCCTCCTTCTCCTTCTCGGAGGCCACCACGACCTGGCTTAGCGAGGCTTGAACTGCTGAGTCAGAGTGACGCCAGCCCGAGGCGAGCTCCAAGCGCCCAGCCACTAGGTGCGGGTCCGCGCCTAGGAGGTCTTCCGGAAGCTTAGCCATCCCCGAGAAGACACGCTCCAAGACTGTGGAGGAGGCAGAAGAACTTGGGGCCAGAGGCACGACAGGAGGAGGCGATGTCGTTACCAGAGCCTAGAAGATCGAGGGCTCCGGAGCCCTTGGGACCTCATCGAAAGAGCCAGGTGCCAGCACTTCTGGAGCCATCGGGGCCACGGGGGCTGGTTCATCCTGCCGGTGCTCCTCTTGGACTCGCGAGGGCGACCGGGTTGGGGAGGTGCGGGTGCTGTTGCCTCTCTTCTCCGCAGAGGGGGGCACGACCGTGGCATCCTCCTTCCTCTTCTTCGCTGAAGACACCGGCCTGATCAACCAAGGGCGAATGTCAGAAAATAGCAAGTACAAGCAGGAATAAGACGAAGCTCGAAGCACTTACTGATCCACTGCGACATATTCCACCTTCCGCTTGGTGAGCCTGAAACCCGAAAGCGTCAGGGCCTGAGGAGTGGGCACACGGGCTCTGGAAGCAGAAGACGATGCAACAGAAGGGCCGGAGCCGGCCCCAGGCGGTACCAAGTCGGAGCCAACATCTCGAGAGACCACCGACGATCTACCCCTTGTCGGGATGAGGGGCAGCTCCCTCACCTCCTGGCGGGTGTCGACCTCGGCGTCGTCTGGTAGAGCGAGGAGGATGTCGGCCTTGCTCAAGGGGGAGTTCTCCCCCATCTCCTCAAGGGTCTCCTCCGAGTCCTCCTCCCCCTCTTCTTCCCCATGGGACTCGCCAGAAAACACCTCCACCAGCTTTAGCCTTGCAGAGGCCCCAGCAAGCGCCGGCGGCACCAGCCCGCGCGCGTTAAAGGTCGGCCTGGAGGCAACGGATTGGTCCCAGTCCTTGCGATGGAACAAAGGAACAAAGGCGCTCGGCGGGTACTCTTGGTTATCCCCAACCAAGAGGCGCAAAACTGCAGTCAGCTCGTCATCAGGTAGGGCCACCGGGCTCAGACGAACCTTGTCTTCTTCATCTCCAAGCTTCCACAAAGAGCGTGTGCGCGCCTGGAGTGGAGCAATGCGCAGCGTCAAGAATTCCCTCAGGAGCATGACCCCTGTCACCTTGTCCGCCTTCGCAATGCCCGTCTTCGAATCGATCTTCATCTGCTCCGACACCGACGACGCCGCTCGTTGGTGAGCTCTACACAAGACCACCCCTTGTCCGACTGGGGCTCCTTTGTCGGCAATTACAAGCATGGATGAACGCACTTGGCACTCATCATGACCCATTTGGACCTGATGTTGTCAACCCTCTTCCCGATGTTCGAGATCAAGTTGGCCTGGCCGGCCGCGATGAAGTTGGCGCACCCTGAGATATGGCCACCGGTGACGCGAAGAAAGAAGAAGTGGCACAGCACTGCCACGGATGGCATCACACCCAGGTACGCCTCGCAATAGTAGGCGAAGATAGACAAGAGAAGAACGGAGTTGGGATGGAGATGCAGTGGTTGCAGCCCGAAGTGGTCGAGGACCTCGAAAAAGAAAATCAGAAAAGGGGGGAACCAACCTGGTGGCGATGTTGCTCGTAAAGAAAGGGAAGAAGGTGCTTCCCTCAGGCTCCGGCGCGTCGGAGGCAAGACGGAGCTCCGTCTTCCCCCTCTCGGTACTCTCCCCCGCTGTCAGCAAGCGCGTGGTGGCAAGGTTCTTCTCCGTGACATTGGGCGCATCAAGGGCTGGCTTGGACCAGGCCGGGACCAAGGAGGACTTGACCATGCGCGACGCCATTGGTTGCAGATGCGGAGCGAGGTCGGAGCGGATCTGGAGGTTTCGGCGGCAAGGAGCGAGAAAGGGGATCTGGAGCAAGGCGAGGAAGAAGCAATGAAGGCAAGCACTGTCTGCGCCAACCTTTTTGTCATGACGGGCAGTTGCTAAGGCAGCATCGGGAAGCAGAGACGCCCATGTCCGATCAACTGCCACACCTCAACCGAGGCCACAGGCTTTTGGGGCCCGCGGCGCTCCGTGCTTGACTTCTGGCTTCGCCTCGAAGCCAGGCCCGAGCGCGCCTTAGGCCCGGGGGCTACTGCCGGCGTTCTGGGAACGGGGGTCCCCAGACTTGCCTACCTGCGGCCTGTAGCATGGCTGAGCTAGCAGGCCCGTACGACCCATCTTCATCGGCAAGGCATTCAAGACCCTCGCGAGGGGCCAAGCCTCGCGAGGTGAACGGCGCAAGACCTCCTCAGGAGCGGCCTCGCAAGGCACGCTCGCGATGGGAGGAGAGATCAAGGCAGGGCAAACCTCACGAGGTCCTCGTGACGTGAGCCATGACGATCGAGACCAGGCGGGCGCCTGGAGGGCGCCAGCGTGCACAGTGTCCTTGCTTCCTCTTTGGTGCCAAGGGGGGCAAGCGCAGGCGCGGAGTACGGAGGCATCAAGCAAAGATTTACATATTGATGCAACGAGACCAAGACCAGAAGGACGGCAAGACAGAGGTCACCATGGAGCCCGGGACGGCGTCACCACCAGAGCCTTTTGTAGGCGAAGACCACTTTTCTCAGGATAAGCTGTACTAGTTGTCCCCTTTCAAATTGGCCGTTGTTGGCTCCCTTCCCGCTCAATATTTGGGGAAAGGACCAGGGCCTATATAAGTAGAACTAGCCACCACCATAGGGGGAGGGACCTCATCACGAATCGAGAACGGATCCAAGATCATCTCACCCACACAAGTTCGCCAAGCACAAGAACACCTCAACCTCAGGAGGTTGTTCTTCCCCTTGTACTGTTCATCATCACCCCAAGAGGCAATCCACCACCACCACACTGGAGTAGAGTATTACACCACAACGGTGTCCCAAACCAGTATAAATCTTGTGTCTTTCTGTGTTGTGAGTTCATCGAGTTCGTCCGCGAGATCTTAGAGAGCTAGGGCGTGGATGCATAGGGAGAAAACCTTCGCACGCACCCCAGTGTTCGAACCTTGATGGTTTTGCCGGAACCCGTGATCCGACATCCTCCTTGCCGGTCACAGTGGTGACCGCTTCGTTTGCACACGCTCTGTCAGCAATGGACGTGAGCTGAGCGTCATTTGCTTTGGGCCCCTCCTCCTCTCGTCATCTTCACGCGCGTGAGCATGTATAACAGCTAGCATGCATCGTCGCCATCCCCTGGACCTCTCTCCCCCTCCCGAAGCCTCCTCGCTAGCGCTCGTCGCCGTTCGCCCGCGGACGCACAATGCCGACAAGGCATTAATGGCGTCGTGGCTTCTTCCTCCCTTGTCCCCGAGCTCTGCCTCGTCTCCGTGATGCTCTGCTGCTCGTCGCCTTCTCCCTCGTCGCCTTCCCGAGCCCTCCCCGTGCCTCTGCTCGCGCTAGCGCGACGGCACACGCGTCACCGCGGCCATGCTCATCGAACCGCCTCGCTGCGCCTATTTAAGGCCTTCCCCGAGCACTCCGAGCTCACCAACAGCCTCCCCACCTCTAGCTTGAGCTCGAGGAGCTCTCTGGTTCCGTCCATGGCCATCGTGCCCGCATTGGCCTCGGCCTAATTGACTCAAGCCGAGCCCTCCCCTTCCCTCCTTCTACCTCTGCTAGTCCACCCAGACCCCGGCGAACCTCCCCAACCCCTCGGTTCGGCGTCGAAGCACTCATGGCCACGTGTCCCAAGATTGGCCGTCGCCGTTGCTTTTTGCCTCCGTGGTGCGCCGCCGCTCCTTGGCATTCGTTCTGCACCAGGATGGATGTGCGGTGCTCTCCCGATTGCGTAGGTAGTCCAGGCGCCACGAACGGTGGCCGGAGCTTCCCGAATGGCCGCCGGCGCCGGCCCTGGCCCCTGTCCCGCGCGGGCGAGCGCGTGAGGGAGACGAAGACGTCGTCTATGACTCTTCTCCCCTGGCCAGGTGGGCCCCGCATCGCACTGGACCCCACCCGTCAGCCACTCAACGCCTGGCCCCGCTTTGCCACATCATTTAAGTGGAAGCGGAAACTCCAGAGTGCGTTTTTGTTTTGCTAAAAGCGTATTTTGGGCCTCTTCGACTCTGAGTACGTTTCCTCTAGCCCGAAAGCGTATTTTCTCTCTTTTTCAGCGCAGAATACGTTTTCTTAGTCCAAAAGCGTATTTCTAATTTTGCGCCTCCGTCTTATCCACTCAGGGACCCGGCTATGAATAGTATTTTTACAGAAAAGTCCCTGATCTTCTACACCTCATAACTCTGCAACCGTAACTCCGAATGAGGTGAATCAAATGCCCACTTCTTTGTTTCATCGAGCCCATTCCGATGGAACCATTTTCACTATGTTTCAACATTCTGAAAATGACCATTTTGACCTTGCCCCAATCAGCCCCCTCCGAGAGAGTACGCTTTCCGGTGATTCCCTCTGCGGTCATGCCGCACTTCTTCCCTGGAGGCTTCTTCATCCCCAGGCAAGCCACAACCGCCATTTGCATGATAGCCATGCAGAAGCATTGGTTTTCAACTTGAATCTTTAGTAACAGTTTGTTTGTTTTTCTACTATTGTCAGTATTTCAGTTATGGTTATGGATCAGTGTTTACCGTCTTGCTATGTTTTCTTGCACTCTCTTGTTATGTTCTTCATGCTAGTATTACGTTAATTTTGGCAATGTTTGGTAGTAGTACATGTTGGTGGTGGTCCTCGGTGCATGACTACCGTCTATTCCGAGTACCGCTGTTATGCATGTTTCTTTGTATCCAGTTGATTAAATACTTGCATGGTAGTTTTATCGTTATGTTACTGCATGGTAGTTTATCGTTATGTTATTGCATGGTATTTATTATTCATGCTAGTGGTCATGTTCTGCTATGAGTAGTGGTCCACTCCCTCCATTCGGAATTACATGTCGCACAAATGGATGTATCTAGACATATTTTAGTTCTAGATACATCCATATATGAGACAATTAATTCCGAATGGAGGGAGTACTTGTGTTATTCATGCTCGTCAGTATGTCATGCTCATCTGGATAAATGATTAAATGTTGTTGTTATGCTCGTTGATTATGTTGTACCTCCATGCTTATGTTGCATCCTGTTATTTTTATCATGGCTCAGCATATTGCATTCAAGTTTAACCGGATTAAATTAAACTTGAACAACTGTTGGCTGAGTCATGGTGCCACCACATCGACCGGACCAGTGCAACCACGCTTACCCTATGGGGGGGGGTCCTAACTGGGTCTACTGTCATGCCTCTCACCGGTGCCTCCCACGAGGGAAGGTTATGCGCGGGCGCTACGCTGATCAGGTAGGACGACATAAGCCTTGTGTGCCCGTTGTTGAGTATGGATCCTTGTTCCCGTTTGGAACCGTTTTCCACGACGGTGGTCGTTGGTGCCTTTGGTAGGCATGGGGCCACCGAGGACTTAGCCCAAAGGGGAGTTGGTCAGAGTGGCCGGGAGGGTGTCATCACTACAAGAAATATGTCAACTTGTGACCTTCTGTCAGTGACCCTGAAAGAATTGGTCATAAATCTATGACCATTTGAGACCAATTGGTCAAAAGTTGTTCGAAGGGCTCCAAACCCTAAAGCATAACGACCATTTTGGTCAGAAATGTAAGCAGACAATATTGTTCACTCCCCCTATTTTTACCCAATTGCGATCAATTTAAAATGTCATATTTTCTAATTTGTATTGCCTCAAAATAATTAGACGTCCATGCCAACGGTTTCGCTTATGTGTTATGTCCGTGTGTCGGTCACCTCAGCAGTTTCACCTACGTGTCATGTACACGTGTCAATTTTTGCTTATGTGTCTATATTGCATTGGGTTTATACTTCAATCCAATGACATGTGGGACCCAACAACCACCAACATGACATATGGGCACCACCAAATTGACATGTAGGACCCACACCGACCTGACAAGCAGGACTCAACCAACCTGACAAGCGGGACCCATAATGCAAGGCCTGAAACAGAAAACTACACAATAAAATAAATATGAGGTTGTGGGAATCGAACCCACGCCCTCGTCCACCTGTTGGCGGTTCCAAACCACACCACCACCGCTTACTACGTGACACAAGGTAAGAGGAATTGCTTTTGTAGTCTTACTGTCCGCGCTGGGCCAAAGCCCATTTCCAAAAAATGGGATCTCCTATACCGCGCGCTCTTCCTACTCTCCTCTCTTTTGGGAAGGCCCGAATACGGCACCCTGTTTTCTTAATTTATATTTGACAAAAATGATTGTGTATTCAATAAATGTTATATAAATTTCTAAAAAATGTTTATGAATTCAAAAATCATTCACAACTTTTTAGAAAATGTTCAGAAAATTTAAAATATTGGTTAATTAGAAAAAATATCAATTATAAAATGCTTAGGGATTCAAAAAAGTACATGCATTACAAAAATATTCATCAAACCCAAAATATGTTCATGAATTTCAAAAATGTTTCCCAATTTTTTTGATTTTTGTTTTGAATTTTTCAAGCCCGTTTCAAAATGGGGTCAAAATGGCGGGCATTACCGTTCCTAGCTAGTGGTTCAATCTTGGAAATTTTTTGATATTTCTATGATTAAATAGATACTTATTTACCTAGAAATGATTTTTGGAGAAAAATATAGAGCAAACTATGAGGCACTTGAACTTCAAATTTGACCTGTTTCCTACTGAATTCGCAAAAATTTGTCTTTTTTACCAGAGGTGGATCAAAGCTTTTGACACCCAACCATTTGGTCAATTGTGCATTAAATATGGCCTAGTATTTTAGAAAATTGATTTTCTCCAATTTTCACTACAGGAATCAGCTACTTTGCCGTCTGCCACGGCGGACGGCAAAGGCCTGAATGGCGGACGGCAAAGGCCTTTGCCGTCAGCTGCGGACGGCAAAAGGCTCCGGCAAAGTAGGCTTCGGTAAACAGGTTCTTTGCCGTCTGCTACTGACGGCAAAGTCTTTGCCATCTGCGGCGGACGGCAAAGAGAGAGAGGCAGACGGCAAAGAGAGCGGACAGCAATAATTGCACTTTCAGTCCGTTAAGTGGCTAACGGAAGGCCTTTGCCGTCCGCCGCTGACGGCAAAATTTCTAGGGTCTTTGCCGTCCGCCGTATGATGTCATCTACACGTCACTACATGGCAGGTTCTTTGCCGTCTGCCACTGACGGCAAAGTCTTTGCCGTCTGCCACTGTAGGCAAACTGACCAAATGGGTCAGCTCCCAGGAAGCACAGGTGGACGCCACGTGGCTTCTTTGCCGTCCGCGGCAGACGGCAAAGAGCAGGTTGCCGTCGGTGGCAGACGGCAAAGAGCCTGCATATTGGCTCTTTTATCTGTTTTTTATTAAATCCAACAATTTTCATCACAAATATATATGACATATATAGATATATTTCAAAAGGCCATTACAGAGCAAACATATAAGATATCCAACACATAACTTCATCATCCAACCATATATATTACATGCATAGTTCCATCATACATAACAAGTTCAACATAGAGGCATCCAACCATATATATTACAATAGTTTCATCCAACGATACATGCATAGTTCAACGATACAAAAGAAACAGAGAAAGGGATAAGGAGCACTCCATCTATGCAAGCTTTCGTCAAGTGAATGAAATCTGCAAAATGAAAAATAAGAAAGTTAGAACAAGAAGAGTAGAACAAGAAGAAGACTAGAACAAGAAGAGTATGTCATTTATGAGCTAACTTACGTGAAATGGATCATATATGAGCTAACTAAGTTGAAATGGGTCGTTTATGAGCTAGCTAAGGTGAAATGGATCATTTGTGAGCTAACTTAGTTGAAATGGGTCGTTTATGAGCTAGCTAAGGTGAAATGGATCATTTATGAGCTAACTTAGTTGAAATGGGTCGTTTATGAGCTAAGTAAGGTCAAATGGATCGTTTATGAGCTAACCTAGGTGCAATGGATCGCTTATGAGCAAACTTAGGTAAAATGCATCATTTTAGAGGTAACCTAGGTCAGATGGATCATTTTGGAGCTAACCTAGGTAAAATGTGTCATTTTAGAGCTAACTTCGGTAGAATGGATCATTTATGAGCTAAGTAAGGTTAAATGGATCATTTTAGAACTAACTTAGGTAAAATAGATCGTTTATGAGCTAACTTAGGTAAAATGGATCGTTTTTGAGCTAACTAAGGTGAAATGAATCGTTTTTGAGCTAACTAAGGTGAAGGGCATCATTTTTGAGCTAACTAAGGTGGAATGGATCGTTTTTGAGCTAACTAGGTGAAATGAATCGTTTTTGAGCTAACTAAGGTAAAATGGATCGTTTTTGAGCTAACTTAGGTGAAATGGATCGTTTTTGAGCAAACTTAGGTGAAATGGATCATTTAATAGCTAATTTAGGTGAAATGGATCGTTTTTGAGCTAACTAAGGTGAAATGGGTCGTTTTTGAGCTAACTAAGGTGAAATGGATCATTTTTGAGCAAACTTAGGTGAAATGGATCATTTAAGAGCTAATTTAGGTGAAATGGATCGTTTTTGAGCTAACTAAGGTGAAATGGATCGTTTTTGAGCAAACTTAGGTGAAATGGATCATTTAAGAGCTAATTTAGGTGAAATGGATCGTTTTTGAGCAAACTTAGGTGAAATGGATCATTTAAGAGCTAATTTAGGTGAAATGGATCGTTTTTAGCTAACTTAGGTGAAATGGATCGTTTAGGAGCTACTCTAGGTAAATTGGGTCATTTTAGAGCTAACTTGGATAAACTGGATCATTTATAAGCTAACCTAGGTAAGATGGGTCATTTTGGAGCTAACTTAGGTAAAATGGATCGTCTATGAGCTAACTAAGATAATTATGCAATTTTTGACATAAGTAAGCTAAGTATAGATCGTTTTAGAGCTAACTTAGGTAAAATGGATGGTTTTGGAGGTCAGTAAGCTTAGTAAGTCATTTTGGAGGAGAAGAAGCTAAGTCTACGTCATTATGGTAAGCATTGGAGGAAATAAAGCTAAGTCTAGGTCTTTATGCATTTGTTAAGCAAAACACTAGATAAACTTATCAAGATCCAGGAGGTGTAGGAGCGGGGTGGCTCGTGTCGGTAGCTGGAGAAGGATCGTGTGATGCTTGTCTGGAGTTATGCTGCACCAAAGATCATTTCCAATGTCTTGTTAGCATGATGACACTCAAATGTTAAGACTAGCAAGTAATGTCCATTCAAATAAAACTCACCGTGGTCCCAGGAGCAATCACTGGCATCGGCGGAGCGGTCTGACCTGTCTTCTCGCACACAGACTGCACATTTGGTTTTGACGACTCAGTCATACTAGTTAGTAATGAGACAAACACTACATGAATGTTTTGGCTAATCCGCAGAAGAAACTTACCACAAGGAGCTCGTACATGGCCCTTGCCTGCATGTCATTCCGTGCCCTCTCCTCCTCCAGCATCTTTGTCGTCCTCTCCTCCAACTCCCGCTGCCTCTCCGCCGCCTCCGCCAGAAGTTTCTCTGTTCTATCTCTCTCACTCTGTATAGCAGCCTGCAATACCACTCACATGACCATTTGTAATCATTGATGGAAGCGCACACAATGTAATGGAGAAAGATAACTGAGTACGTATCACTAACCTTGATGGCGAGTTGCACTGGCCGTTCACGAGGCCTTATCTCAGGAGCGGAGCTCGACTGGCGCGCCTTGATCTCCGGGAGAGTGCTAGGACAACGGATAAGTCCATCTCCAATGGCTATGGAGCCATGGGACCTCCCACCACCAGATATCATCAACAGCTCTGGATCAATGGGACCCTGGCTCGGGTTAAAGTCCTCCCCTTTCCTCGCCTTCCCCTCATCTCTATATCTCACGAGCTTGTTGTGGGAGGAGATGTTGGTGAAGTTGTTTGCATCATCGAGGTCAGACTGAGAGAAAGCCTTGACTTTCTTGAAAGAGGCAGTGTGGGCCATGGCATACAGGTCATACACCTCTGGCACCTTATCCGCCTTATTGTAGCGTGCCTGAAAGAGAGAAACAATGAAAATTAGTAATTAAAGGGCTCAAGCTAGCATGATGAATGAATTGCATGAATCATGAAGCAAACCACATACCCAGTTGCGCCCGAACTGATATAAGTTGGAGCTGCCTTGATGGTGTGGCACACCTTCCATTTGGGCACGTTTGTCCTTGGCCTCCTTGTGGAGGGCTAGCCATCGTTGTGAGCACCACTCATCGACCAACACCTCCCAACAATCCATCCGATCCGCACACCATCTCGGAGGCACCTAAGTTAGCAAATAGAAACTTGAGCGCTACGGCTAAGAATTACTAAATGAAGGAACTTAAGTAGAGAAGGCCTTAAGAATTACCTTCATGTACTGCTCCTTACTCAGGAACTTATCGCGGCACGCCGGCTTGGTCTTCTTGATACCACGCAAGGCGTAGTAGTCTCGAACAGCCTGCACCCGAGCCTCGTGCCGTAAGTTCTGGAGTAGGCGCTTGCAGACGTTCTCGATAACATGTGCCGCGTCCTCCTCGTATCCCTCCTCACACCTGTAGAATGTCTGCAATCAAATGAGACAATGTTGATTAGTACAATTAATAACTAGCTAGTTGAAGATTTTTAAATGTGTAAAGGAGAAATTACCCAGAACTTTCTGATCACCATGTCTGCCCTCGTGTCACACACGACACCGTCGATAATCTCATTTGGCGGGGCCGGGGCAGCCACGTAGTGCTCCCAGCTCAATCCAAGCTCTGGAAGCCGACCCTCACCAGGCAACGTGACAAACCCCGGGAAGTTTTGCCGGCAAAGAACTCCAAGGACGTAGTTGGGCCGGCGGACACTATGATGGTGGTCCCAACCCCTGCAGCATGACAAGGCCAACGCATTAGTTATTTGAAAAAACGTGAATGCACAAGGTACAAAAATATTAAATGCACTTACGTACCTCTCCCCATCAGGGAAAATCAACCACCTCTGCTCGCGGCTCACCGGCACGGACGGGAGCCGTGTAGCACCACGCTGGTAGATGGTGCCCCCCTCCTCCTCAAGATCAGTCGGCTCCCCGCCATCATCAGCATGGCCACTCGGCTCCTCGGGCTGATCCGGCCAGGTACCCCATCCGGACGTGTGCTCCTCCGGGGTCACGTGGGCCGAACTCTCGTGGGCCGAAGACCCGTGGACCGGAGTCCGTGTAGCCTCCTCCTCGGACGAGTCCACCCTAGCAGTCACGTGCTCGGGTGAAACGGCTGGGGGTGGCGGCGAGGAAGGCACCGTAGCAGTCACCCTACCTCCTCTCCCACGACCACGTGCCCCACCTCCTCTCTTCCTACCTCGTCCCCTGCTGGGCACCACGGTCGACGAAGAAGGGCCCGGCGGTGTGGCCATACTGTCCAGCAACGCTCGGCGGAGAGGTGCGTCTGGAATGGAAGACCTCAGACCACGCTCCCGACCAGCGCCCACCATCTTTCAACACCTGCCATGACAAACAGTAAACGAAATTAGTACAACATAAAAAAAAGACCGACATGAATAATAATATGTGTATCACTTAAGTGTATCATCATCAAGTACAACATAAAAAAATGTAATACCTGACACTACTAATAATCTCGATCAGTATCATCAATAAATGCATAATCATCATCATCACTATAATCAATGACGGGCTCATAGGGTTCATTGGCATCAACATGTGCAAGGCCACCTTGACGTAATCGGTCAAGCATTGACAGGTCATCCGCAGCAGTAACCTCTTCTTGTTCCGGCTCTTCTTGTTCCTCCTCTGGGGTGATGTCGGATTCATTGTCGCTGTCTACTTCAATGTTTTGGGGTGAAGTATAGCGGTTCTTGAAACGCT
The DNA here is from genome assembly GCA_034509565.1 of Triticum monococcum. NCBI lineage: Eukaryota > Viridiplantae > Streptophyta > Magnoliopsida > Poales > Poaceae > Triticum > Triticum monococcum. Next base: position 494,953,951 of record CM067845.1, on the reverse strand, counting down.
TTTTGGAAAGACGTGTCTCTTGGAAGAATTCTCCTTCATATGTGTCTGGGTTAATGTGAGGTTCATAATCCTCTTCCTTTGGGGGAGAAAGTCTAGCACATGGCGGCACTTCATAAACGACATCCCAACCTTTCAGATTTGGATTAGTTTGGCAGGCCCACGGTAGATAGAATACTTGGGTCGCCTGTTGAGCCATAATATAGACATCAGGAACATCTAAATGAGTGCTTTGGTTGATTTCAACTAGCCCTACATGTTCATGAGTCCTTCTAGTCTCCTTCGGCTGAAACCAATAACATTTGAAGACTACGACATTCGGTGGGTTTTCACCATAGAACAGAAGTTCATAAATTGCTTGAACTCTCCCATAATACTCGGTACCTCCTTCACCGATAGCAGATACACAACAATTTGTTGACTTTCGGTCCGCCATCGATAGCTCTTTGCCATAGGTACGAAAGCGATACCCGTTGATGTCGTACTTGTCAAATGAACGGACCTTATAGTCAAAACCATTAGCGACTTGTCTCAATTCGGCGTCCATAGACTCTGAATTAGCCTACAGGTTTAATATGAAAGGATTGTTGCATTATGCACAAATTAGCGAATGAAATGAAATTGTCTAATAGAAATTACCGTTTGTTTGAACCAAGAGATGAAACCGGGATAGCCACCTCCTTGCTTTGCGAGAAGCTCATACTCTTCGACGGAATCCTTTTGGATCTCCGCTCCATACGAGAATATGGTAACGTATCGACTGTATGACATATCCAGGAATAAGAGTAGTTCAAAGGAAATAGAAGTTGCGAAACAATGTACTGAGAACTTACTCGATGTACGGCCGCACTTCTATCAGGTTGTTGAAGATATACAACGAAATGGTCCGCCATTCTTCGTTATCCAAAGATACTGGATGTGAAACACTAGCTGGTGCGAGATTCCCTTTGAATAGGCTGAGGTTGGATCCACCCTTTTTAGGCTCGTCAGCATTGTACCGAGGCTTCGGATTATGCAAATGACGATTTTTGGCTTCGTAGTGCGCTGTTACGAAGTTTGCGGCCTCCTCTGTAATGAATGCCTCAGCCATCGATGCTTCAATTCTACGTTTATTTTTACATTTTTCTCGAAGCGTCTTCTGCATCCTCTCAGTTGGGTAGCACCAACGATTTTGCACGGGCCCCCCCAATCTTGCCTCGGTCGGGAGATGCAAAATCAAATGCTGCATTGGATTAAAGAAGCCCGGTGGAAAGATCTTCTCTAACTTGCAGATCAACTCCGGCGCCAACTCTTCCATTTCTTCTAGCATGCCAGGCGATAGTTCTTTCGCACAAAGAACACGGAAGAAATAGCTGAGTTCTGCCAGTACTAGCCATTCATCCTTAGGGATGAAGCCACGCAACATCACCGGCATTACCCGCTCAATCCATATGTGCCAATCATGACTCTTGAGACCAAATATCTTCAGTTTATCAAGATTCGCTCCCCTCTTTAGATTCGCTGCATACCCATCGGGAAACATCAACTGCTGTTGCACCCACAAGAGAATTTCCCTCATAGCTGGCCTTCCAAGATTGAACCATGCCTTTGGCTTCGTCCAGTTCTGCTTTCCTTTCGGTTCTTTCCTGTTTTGTAACGGCCTATCACATAGCGCCTCCAGATCGACTCTGGCCTTAGTATTATCCTTTGACTTCCCATCTATGCCGAACAATGTACCAAAAAGTGCCTCGGCGATATTCTTCTCAGTGTGCATCACGTCGATGTTGTGTGGGCAAAGGAGGTCTTTGAAGTAAGGCAGATCCCATAAGCATGTTTTGTGAGTCCACGCGTGCTTAGTATTATACCCCTTGAAGTACCCTGGACGTTGTGGATCTGGCTCGAGAGCGTTTAACTGATCCAGGGTCTGTTGGCCTGTCAATGTAGGTGGTGCAGAGTTTTTGACAACTCTACCCCTGATGAAGTTCTTCTTGTCTTTCCTGAACTTATGGCGAGGATCCAGGAACTGTCTATGCATGTCGAAGCAAGAAAACTTGTGACCGGCCTGAAGCCAACGAAACTCAAGAGCTCCCTTGCATGTGGGGCACGGGAACCTTCCATGCACACACCAGCCAACGAATAGCGCATACGCCGGCAAGTCATGCGTCGAGTACATGTACCAGACATGCATTATGAAGTTCCGTTTGCTAAAGGCGTCGTATGTCTTGAACCCATTATCCCAGGCTTCTTGCAATTCGTCCTTAAGCGGCTGCATGTACACATTCATATTTTTGCCCAGATAGTTGGGTCCTGGAATTATCAACGTCAGGAAAATGTTCTTTCTTTGCATAATCTGTCCGGGGGGGAGATTGAGTGGAAAGACAAATACGGGCCAACAACTATATTGGGTTGCCGTCATACCAAACACACTGAACCCATCCGTGCTGATGCCGACTCGAGGATGCCTCGAATCTGCCGCTTTGTCAGCATGTAATTCATCAAACTTTTTCCATGCAACACCATCCGATGTGTGTACCATCATCAGATTCCCATCTGCATCTAGTTCGGTTCTTTTGCCTGTTTTGTGCCATGTCATCTGTCTGGCCGTCTCTTCGACCATGAAAAGACGTTGAAGTCTTGGTACGATTGGCATATACCGAAGAACACTAACGGGGATTTTGGTCTGTGTCTTCTCACCCATACCGTTGTCTACCACAATATACCTGGAAGACTTGCAAATGGGACAATAGTTCAAGTCCGCATAGTCAAGCCTAAATAAGGCACATCCTTTCTCACAGGCATGTATCTTCTCATAGGGCATCTTCAGTGCATGGAGGATTTTGTCCGACTGGTAGAGGTTTGCAGGCATTACATGGCCTTTGGGTAGAAAGCGTCCAAATACTGTCATAATTGCGTCATAGCATTCTCTGCCCAAGTTGAACTGAGCCTTCAGAGCCATTACTTGTGAGATGGCATCCAACTGACAAAGCTCAGTGTGCTCGTGGAGCGGACGTTTCGAAGACTCCAACATTTCATTGAAGGCCTTTGCAGATTCCTCCATCTCCTTGTCCGAATCCCGAGCATCATCATAGTCTTGCACCATGTTTTCCATCCCGGTACCATGCTCGCCGGTGCGACGACGATCCACCTCAGCTCGGTCACGGTGGGCAGACTCACCATGAAATGTCCACACCGTATAATCGGGCGTAAAACCACTCTTCTGCAGGTGTTTGCCCATTTCAGCCTCTGTCTTCTTTTCCCAATTGCCGCACCGGAAATAGGGGCACCAGGTTTTCTTTTGGCCATTTGCAAATGCGGCTTGCACAAACCCCTTAGTTTTTGTGAACCATTCAGCGCTCCATTTGTTCTGACCAGTGTGACCGGTATACATCCAAGCACGGTCACTCATCTTGACTTTCAGAGCTACTAGACACACAACAATTATATATGTAATTCACCATGTATATATTCATCAGTTGATCTACTTTGTCAATTTTATTACGTCCATGCAACCTACACTCTAATAGGTAATGATAGGTCCTAATCCCACCCGTGTATGTGTAGATTGGGTTCATTTTCCCATGCTATGCTCCGGATCCGACGCAAAATTTCGGCAGCACCTCCCCGCTGTTCTCCTGATACACGTCTCTGCAATAAACAGAGAGGATGTGTACCCGGAGAACAACAGCGGAGGCACTGACGAAATATATGCGTCGGATCCGGAGCAAAGCATATGGAAAAACGAACCCAATCTACACATACTCGGGCTGTCCATGGATAGCGTTGGACAATTCGAAAGAATCAAGGTTATAAATATGCAAATGCATGCATATTTATAACTATGACGCTTTCGAATGGGAGACACATATTGGTTACGCATACTGATGATTCAAGACACATATATAGCTAGCTATCAAGTTTCATCGGAATAGATCAAATAATTAATGGGGGAGGAGGACTTGTCATTTGTGCTCACCCACGAATGAAGGGGCAGAGCTCGTCAAACGCACGGCGAGGTCGTCGAACACCAAACCTCGCAGCGATGAAACAACTGCACATTTAAAACTACACGATCAACACAATTATATATGATGTTTTTCATAACTAAATAGAAAAATATATGACCTAACTAATAATTCACAAATATATGACCCCGTCGGCCTCTGGAAGGCCAAAGAACACCTTAATTTTCGGGAGGTGTCGGTGGTCGGGGTGCCCTGTCGGTGTCGGGGTGCCGTGTCGGGGTCGGGGTCTCGGGGTCGGGGTGTCGGGTCGGGGTGCCGGGTCGGGGTCGGGGTGCCGTGTCGGTGTCGGGGTCGGGGTGTCGGGTCCGACTCGCGGTCGGGGTCAGGGTCTCGGGGTCGGGGTGTCGGGTCGGGGTGCCGGGTCGGGGTCGGGGTGCCGTGTCAGTGTCGGGGTCGGGGTGTCGGGTAAGGCCCGGGGTCTCGGGGTCAGGGTGTCGGGTCAGGCTCGGGGTCGGGGTCTCGGGGTCGGGGTGTCTGGTCGGGGTGCCGGGTCGGGGTCGGGGTCGGGGTGTCGGGTTGGGGTCGGGGTGCCGTGTCCGTGTCGGGGTCAGGGTGTCGGTGTCGGGGTGTCGTGTCAGTGTCGGGGTCGGGGTCTCGGGGTCGGGGTGTCGGGTTGGGGTCGGGGTGCCGTGTCCGTGTCGGGGTTGGGGTGTCGGGTCAGGCTCGGGGTCGGGGTGTCGGGGTCGGGGTCGGGGTCGGGGTGTCGGGGTCGAGGTCTAGGGGTCGGGGTCGGGGTCGGGGTGTCGGGGTCGGGGTCTAGGGGTCGGGGTGCCGGGTCGGGGTCAGGGTGCGGTGTCGGGTCGGGGTGCCGTGTCGGGTCGGGGTGCCGTGTCGGGTCGGGGGTTTTCCTCTTTTTTCCTTTTCTTCTTCTTCCTTTTCTTCCTTTTTTTTCCTTCTTCTTCTTCTTCTTCTTCCTCCTTTCCTTTTTCCTCTTCTTCTTCTCCTCCTCTCCTCTTTTTTCTTCTTCTTTTTCCTCTTCTTCTTTTTTCTTCTCCTCCTCCTCTTCTTCTTCTCCTGATCTCCTCTTTTTCTCTTTTTCTTCTTTCCTAAAACTAAACTAAACCTAAAACTAAAAAAACAGAAAAAGAAAAAAACTAAATCTAAACCTAAAACTAAACTAAGAATAAACCTATAAACCTAAAACTAATCCTAAAACTAAAACTAAATCTAAACTAAACATAAACCTAAAACTAAAAAAACAGAAAAAAAGAAAAAAAGGAAGAAGATTACCTGCAGGGTGGAGGAGGGGGGCGGTGCGGCCTGGGGCGGTGGAGGAGCGGGGCAGGGCGGCCTGGGGCGGCGGAGGAGGGGGCGGGGCGGCCTGGGGCGGCGGCGCCGGGCCCGGCCGGGGCGGCGGGGCGCGGAGGTGCCGGGGCGCCGGGGCGTGGCGGCGCCCAGACGGCAGGGCGGTGGGGGCGGCGGGGGCGATGGGGTGGGGGGCGCCGGGGCGGCGGCGGGGGGCGCTGGGGCGGCGGCGGGGGCGCTGGGGCGGCGGCGGGGCGTGGTGCGAGAGAAAGAGAGAGAGAGAGGGGGGTGTGGGGCGCGGCCCCGTTAACGTTACGTGGGGCCTCCCTCTTTGCCGTCCGCCAGCCTTTGCCGTCCGCCTTCTGGCTCTTTGCCGTCCGCTAGCGGACGGCAAAGAGGGGGCCCGTTAGGTTTTTTTTTTGCAGCTCGTCAGTGGGGCCCCTCCCTCTTTGCCGTCCGCTAGCCGACGGCAAAGAACTGGCTGATGGCAAACTTGGTCTTTGCCATCAGCCAGTTCTTTGCCGTCTGCTTTTTGGAAGCTGATGGCAAAGAGGTTCTTTGCCGTCCGCTAGCGGACGGCAAAGAACTGGCAGATGGCAAACTAGCTGATTCCAGTAGTGTTTGCAACAAATATATGGTAGGTCCTTCACAAAAAAACTCATTTTGGGCACTCGAAAAATGGAAAATTGATTTTTCGCCCAAAGAAAATGAAAAGTCCCTTAGGAAACATTGTTTGGCATTCCAAGATGCACCCTTGTGTACAATATGAGATCCTTTGGACAAACTATGCCATGGATGTGGCCATAAGATTGATCATTTGGCTTGAAAGCCATTGATCTCCACACGTGATAGCTCGTTTCTGAGAACACTTTTTTTAAAATAATTGCCGTGTTACAAGTTTGTTATTTTTCCTCGGAACTTGGCCACATATAATGACACAATGCGAAGGTTTCCCAATTTTTTGATTTTTATTTGAATTTTTTATGCCCGTTTCAATATGCGGTCAAAACGGCGGGACTGACCGTTCCTAGCTAATGGTTGAATCTTGGATTTTTTTGGTGTTTCTCTGATAAAATATATACTTATGTATCTAGAATTGTTTTTGGAAAAAATAAAGAGCAAACTACAAGGCAGCTACAGTTCAAATTTGACCCGTTTCCAACTGAATCGGCGAAAATTTGTCTTTTTCACGAGAGGTGGATCAAAAAATTTTACACCAAACCATTTGGTCAACTGTGCATTAAATATGGCCTAGCATTTTAGAAAAATTATTTGGTCCAATTTTGCAACAATTATTTGGGAGGTCCTTCACAAAAAAACCTCCGTTTGGGCACTCGAAAAATGGAAAATGGTTTTTTCATACAAAGAAAATGAAAACTTTCTTTGGCAACATTGTTTGCCATTCCAACATGCACCCTTGTGCACAATATGAGATCATTTGAACAAACTATGCCAAGAATGTGGCCATAAGATTGATCATTTGGCTTGAAAGCCATTGATCTCCACACGTGATAGCTCGTTTTTTAGAACACTTTTTAAAAATAATTGTGATATTACAAGTTTATTATTTTTATGGGAACTTGGCCACATATAATGACACAATGCGAAGGTTTCCCAAATTTTTTTGATTTTTTTGCATTTTTTATGCCCGTTTCAAAATGCGGTCAAAACGGCGGGAATGACCGTTCCTAGCTAGTGGTTGAATCTTGGAATTTTTTTGGTGTTTCTCTGATAAAATAGATACTTATGTACCTAGAAATGTGTTTTTGGAAAAAATAAAGAGCAAACTACAAGGCAGCTACAGTTCAAATTTGACCCGCTTCCAGCTAAATCGGCGGAAATTTGTCTTTTTCACGAGAGGTGGATCAAAACTTTTTACACCCAACCATTTTGTCAATTGTGCATGAAATATGGCCTAGTATTTTAGAAAAATTATTTGGTCCAATTTTGCAACAATTATTTGGGAGGTCCTTAAAAAAAACCTCCGTTTGGGCACTCGAAAAATGGAAAATGGTTTTTTCATACAAAGAAAATGAAAACTTTCTTAGGCAACATTGTTTGCCATTCCAACATGCACTCTTGTGCACAATATGAGATCATTTGAACAAACTATGCCATGAATGTGGCCATAAGATTGATCATTTGGCTTGAAAGCCATTGATCTCCACACATGATAGCTCGTTTCTGAGAACACTTTTTAAAAATAATTGTGATATTACAAGTTTATTATTTTTATGGGAACTTGGCCACATATAATGACACAATGCGAAGGTTTCCCAATTTTTTTGATTTTTTTGAATTTTTTATGCCCGTTTCAAAATGCGGTCAAAACGGCGGGAATGACCGTTCCTAGCTAGTGGTTGAATCTTGGAATTTTTTTGGTGTTTCTCTGATAAAATAGATACTTATGTACCTAGAAATGTGTTTTTGGAAAAAATAAAGAGCAAACTACAAGGCAGCTACAGTTCAAATTTGACCCGCTTCCAGCTAAATCGGCGGAAATTTGTCTTTTTCACGAGTGGTGGATCAAAACTTTTTACACCCAACCATTTGGTCAATTGTGCATGAAATATGGCCTAGTATTTTAGAAAAATTATTTGGTCCAATTTTGCAACAATTATTTGGGAGGTCCTTCAAAAAAAACCTTCGTTTGGGCACTCAAAAAATGGAAAATGGTTTTTTCATACAAAGAAAATGAAAACTTTCTTAGGCAACATTGTTTGCCATTCCAACATGCACCCTTGTGCACAATATGAGATCATTTGAACAAACTATGCCATGAATGTGGCCATAAGATTGATCATTTGGCTTGAAAGCCATTGATCTCCACACGTGATAGCTCGTTTCTGAGAACACTTTTTAAAAATAATTGCTGTATTACAAGTTTATTATTTTTATGGGAACTTGGCCACATATAATGACACAATGCGAAGGTTTCCCAATTTTTTTGATTTTTTTTGAATTTTTTATGCCCGTTTCAAAATGCGGTCAAAACGGCGGGAATGATCGTTCCTAGCTAGTGGTTGAATCTTGGAATTTTTTTGGTGTTTCTCTGATAAAATAGATACTTATGTACCTAGAAATGTTTTTTTGGAAAAAATAAAGAGCAAACTACAAGGCAACTACAGTTCAAATTTGACTCGCTTCCAGCTGAATCGGCGGAAATTTGTCCTTTTCACGAGAGGTGGATCAATACTTTTTACACCCAACCATTTGGTCAATTTTGCATTAAATATGGCCTAGTATTTTAGAAAAATTATTTGGTCCAATTTTGCAACAATTATTTGGGAGGTCCTCACGAAAAAACCTCATTTTGGACACTCAAAAAATGGAAAATGGTTTTTTCGTCCAAAGAAAATGAAAACTCCCTTAGGCAACATTGTTTGCCATTCCAAGATGCACCCTTGTGCACAATATGAGATCATTTGAACAAACTATGTCGTGAATGTGGCCATAAGATTGAGCATTTGGGTTGAAAGTCATTCATCTTCACACTTGATAGCTTGTTTCAGAGAACACTTTTTAAAAATAATTATCGTATTACAAGTTTATTATTTTTCCTGGGAACTTGGCGACATATAATGACACAATGCGAAGGTTTTCCTTTTTTTGATTTTTTGATTTTTTTATGCCCGTTTCAAAATGCGGTCAAAACGGCCGGCTGACTATTGGAATTTTTTTGGTGTTTCTCTGATTAAATAGATACTTTTGTACCTAAAAATGATGTTTGGAAAAAATAAATAGCAAACTATGAAGCAGCTGTAGTTCAAAATTGACCCGCTTCCAACTGAATCGGCAGAAATTTGTCTTTTTCACTAGAGGTGGATCAAAACTTTTGACACCCAACCATTTTGTCAATTGTCCATTATATATGGCCTAGTATTTTATAAAATTGATTAGGTCCAATTTTGCAACAAATATACGGTAGGTCATTCACAAAAAAACTCATTTTGGGCACTCGGAAAAATGGAAAATTGATTTTTCGCCCAAAGAAAATGAAAAGTCCCTTAGGAAACATTGTTTGGCATTCCAAGATGCACCCTTGTGTACAATATGAGATCCTTTGGACAAACTATGCCATGGATGTGGCCATAAGATTGATCATTTGGCTTGAAAGCCATTGATCTCCACACGTGATAGCTCGTTTCTGAGAACACTTTTTTTAAAATAATTGCCGTATTACAAGTTTGTTATTTTTCCTCGAAACTTGGCCACATATAATGACACAATGCGAAGGTTTCCCAATTTTTTGATTTTTATTTGAATTTTTTATGCCCGTTTCAATATGCGGTCAAAACGGCGGGACTGACCGTTCCTAGCTAATGGTTGAATCTTGGATTTTTTTGGTGTTTCTCTGATAAAATATATACTTATGTATCTAGAATTGTTTTTGGAAAAAATAAAGAGCAAACTACAAGGCAGCTACAGTTCAAATTTGACCCGTTTCCAACTGAATCGGCGAAAATTTGTCTTTTTCACGAGAGGTGGATCAAAAAATTTTACACCAAACCATTTGGTCAACTGTGCATTAAATATGGCCTAGCATTTTAGAAAAATTATTTGGTCCAATTTTGCAACAATTATTTGGGAGGTCCTTCACAAAAAAACCTCCGTTTGGGCACTCGAAAAATGGAAAATGGTTTTTTCATACAAAGAAAATGAAAACTTTCTTAGGCAACATTGTTTGCCATTCCAACATGCACCCTTGTGCACAATATGAGATCATTTGAACAAACTATGCCAAGAATGTGGCCATAAGATTGATCATTTGGCTTGAAAGCCATTGATCTCCACACGTGATAGCTCGTTTTTAGAACACTTTTTAAAAATAATTGTGATATTACAAGTTTATTATTTTTATGGGAACTTGGCCACATATAATGACACAATGCGAAGGTTTCCCAATTTTTTTTGATTTTTTTGAATTTTTTATGCCCGTTTCAAAATGCGGTCAAAACGGCGGGAATGACCGTTCCTAGCTAGTGGTTGAATCTTGGAATTTTTTTGGTGTTTCTCTGATAAAATAGATACTTATGTACCTAGAAATGTGTTTTTGGAAAAAATAAAGAGCAAACTACAAGGCAGCTACAGTTCAAATTTGACCCGCTTCCAGCTAAATCGGCGGAAATTTGTCTTTTTCACGAGAGGTGGATCAAAACTTTTTACACCCAACCATTTTGTCAATTGTGCATGAAATATGGCCTAGTATTTTAGAAAAATTATTTGGTCCAATTTTGCAACAATTATTTGGGAGGTCCTTAAAAAAAACCTCTGTTTGGGCACTCGAAAAATGGAAAATGGTTTTTTCGTACAAAGAAAATGAAAACTTTCTTAGGCAACATTGTTTGCCATTCCAACATGCACCCTTGTGCACAATATGAGATCATTTGAACAAACTATGTCGTGAATGTGGCCATAAGATTGAGCATTTGGGTTGAAAGTCATTCATCTTCACACTTGATAGCTTGTTTCAGAGAACACTTTTTAAAAATAATTATCGTATTACAAGTTTATTATTTTTCCTGGGAACTTGGCGACATATAATGACACAATGCGAAGGTTTTCCTTTTTTTGATTTTTTGATTTTTTTTATGCCCGTTTCAAAATGCGGTCAAAACGGCCGGCTGACTATTGGAATTTTTTTGGTGTTTCTCTGATTAAATAGATACTTTTGTACCTAAAAATGATGTTTGGAAAAAATAAATAGCAAACTATGAAGCAGCTGTAGTTCAAAATTGACCCGCTTCCAACTGAATCGGCAGAAATTTGTCTTTTTCACTAGAGGTGGATCAAAACTTTTGACACCCAACCATTTTGTCAATTGTCCATTATATATGGCCTAGTATTTTATAAAATTGATTAGGTCCAATTTTGCAACAAATATACGGTAGGTCATTCACAAAAAAACTCATTTTGGGCACTCGGAAAAATGGAAAATTGATTTTTCGCCCAAAGAAAATGAAAAGTCCCTTAGGAAACATTGTTTGGCATTCCAAGATGCACCCTTGTGTACAATATGAGATCCTTTGGACAAACTATGCCATGGATGTGGCCATAAGATTGATCATTTGGCTTGAAAGCCATTGATCTCCACACGTGATAGCTCGTTTCTGAGAACACTTTTTTTAAAATAATTGCCGTATTACAAGTTTGTTATTTTTCCTCGAAACTTGGCCACATATAATGACACAATGCGAAGGTTTCCCAATTTTTTGATTTTTATTTGAATTTTTTATGCCCGTTTCAATATGCGGTCAAAACGGCGGGACTGACCGTTCCTAGCTAATGGTTGAATCTTGGATTTTTTTGGTGTTTCTCTGATAAAATATATACTTATGTATCTAGAATTGTTTTTGGAAAAAATAAAGAGCAAACTACAAGGCAGCTACAGTTCAAATTTGACCCGTTTCCAACTGAATCGGCGAAAATTTGTCTTTTTCACGAGAGGTGGATCAAAACATTTTACACCAAACCATTTGGTCAACTGTGCATTAAATATGGCCTAGCATTTTAGAAAAATTATTTGGTCCAATTTTGCAACAATTATTTGGGAGGTCCTTCACAAAAAAACCTCCGTTTGGGCACTCGAAAAATGGAAAATGGTTTTTTCATACAAAGAAAATGAAAACTTTCTTAGGCAACATTGTTTGCCATTCCAACATGCACCCTTGTGCACAATATGAGATCATTTGAACAAACTATGCCAAGAATGTGGCCATAAGATTGATCATTTGGCTTGAAAGCCATTGATCTCCACACGTGATAGCTCGTTTTTAGAACACTTTTTAAAAATAATTGTGATATTACAAGTTTATTATTTTTATGGGAACTTGGCCACATATAATGACACAATGCGAAGGTTTCCCAATTTTTTTTGATTTTTTTGAATTTTTTATGCCCGTTTCAAAATGCGGTCAAAACGGCGGGAATGACCGTTCCTAGCTAGTGGTTGAATCTTGGAATTTTTTTGGTGTTTCTCTGATAAAATAGATACTTATGTACCTAGAAATGTGTTTTTGGAAAAAATAAAGAGCAAACTACAAGGCAGCTACAGTTCAAATTTGACCCGCTTCCAGCTAAATCGGCGGAAATTTGTCTTTTTCACGAGAGGTGGATCAAAACTTTTTACACCCAACCATTTTGTCAATTGTGCATGAAATATGGCCTAGTATTTTAGAAAAATTATTTGGTCCAATTTTGCAACAATTATTTGGGAGGTCCTTAAAAAAAACCTCCGTTTGGGCACTCGAAAAATGGAAAATGGTTTTTTCGTACAAAGAAAATGAAAACTTTCTTAGGCAACATTGTTTGCCATTCCAACATGCACCCTTGTGCACAATATGAGATCATTTGAACAAACTATGCCATGAATGTGGCCATAAGATTGATCATTTGGCTTGAAAGCCATTGATCTCCACACGTGATAGCTCGTTTCTGAGAACACTTTTTAAAAATAATTGTGATATTACAAGTTTATTATTTTTATGGGAACTTGGCCACATATAATGACACAATGCGAAGGTTTCCCAATTTTTTTGATTTTTTTGAATTTTTTATGCCCGTTTCAAAATGCGGTCAAAACGGCGGGAATGACCGTTCCTAGCTAGTGGTTGAATCTTGGAATTTTTTTGGTGTTTCTCTGATAAAATAGATACTTATGTACCTAGAAATGTGTTTTTGGAAAAAATAAAGAGCAAACTACAAGGCAGCTACAGTTCAAATTTGACCCGCTTCCAGCTAAATCGGCGGAAATTTGTCTTTTTCACGAGTGGTGGATCAAAACTTTTTACACCCAACCATTTGGTCAATTGTGCATGAAATATGGCCTAGTATTTTAGAAAAATTATTTGGTCCAATTTTGCAACAATTATTTGGGAGGTCCTTCAAAAAAAACCTTCGTTTGGGCACTCAAAAAATGGAAAATGGTTTTTTCATACAAAGAAAATGAAAACTTTCTTAGGCAACATTGTTTGCCATTCCAACATGCACCCTTGTGCACAATATGAGATCATTTGAACAAACTATGCCATGAATGTGGCCATAAGATTGATCATTTGGCTTGAAAGCCATTGATCTCCACACGTGATAGCTCGTTTCTGAGAACACTTTTTAAAAATAATTGCTGTATTACAAGTTTATTATTTTTATGGGAACTTGGCCACATATAATGACACAATGCGAAGGTTTCCCAATTTTTTTGATTTTTTTTGAATTTTTTATGCCCGTTTCAAAATGCGGTCAAAACGGCGGGAATGATCGTTCCTAGCTAGTGGTTGAATCTTGGAATTTTTTTGGTGTTTCTCTGATAAAATAGATACTTATGTACCTAGAAATGTTTTTTTGGAAAAAATAAAGAGCAAACTACAAGGCAACTACAGTTCAAATTTGACCCGCTTCCAGCTGAATCGGCGGAAATTTGTCTTTTTCACGAGAGGTGGATCAATACTTTTTACACCCAACCATTTGGTCAATTTTGCATTAAATATGGCCTAGTATTTTAGAAAAATTATTTGGTCCAATTTTGCAACAATTATTTGGGAGGTCCTCACGAAAAAACCTCATGTTGGACACTCAAAAAATGGAAAATGGTTTTTTCGTCCAAAGAAAATGAAAACTCCCTTAGGCAACATTGTTTGCCATTCCAAGATGCACCCTTGTGCACAATATGAGATCATTTGAACAAACTATGTCGTGAATGTGGCCATAAGATTGAGCATTTGGGTTGAAAGTCATTCATCTTCACACTTGATAGCTTGTTTCAGAGAACACTTTTTAAAAATAATTATCGTATTACAAGTTTATTATTTTTCCTGGGAACTTGGCGACATATAATGACACAATGCGAAGGTTTTCCTTTTTTTGATTTTTTGATTTTTTTTATGCCCGTTTCAAAATGCGGTCAAAACGGCCGGCTGACTATTGGAATTTTTTTGGTGTTTCTCTGATTAAATAGATACTTTTGTACCTAAAAATGATGTTTGGAAAAAATAAATAGCAAACTATGAAGCAGCTGTAGTTCAAAATTGACCCGCTTCCAACTGAATCGGCAGAAATTTGTCTTTTTCACTAGAGGTGGATCAAAACTTTTGACACGCAACCATTTTGTCAATTGTCCATTATATATGGCCTAGTATTTTATAAAATTGATTAGGTCCAATTTTGCAACAAATATACGGTAGGTCATTCACAAAAAAACTCATTTTGGGCACTCGGAAAAATGGAAAATTGATTTTTCGCCCAAAGAAAATGAAAAGTCCCTTAGGAAACATTGTTTGGCATTCCAAGATGCACCCTTGTGTACAATATGAGATCCTTTGGACAAACTATGCCATGGATGTGGCCATAAGATTGATCATTTGGCTTGAAAGCCATTGATCTCCACACGTGATAGCTCGTTTCTGAGAACACTTTTTTTAAAATAATTGCCGTATTACAAGTTTGTTATTTTTCCTCGAAACTTGGCCACATATAATGACACAATGCGAAGGTTTCCCAATTTTTTGATTTTTATTTGAATTTTTTATGCCCGTTTCAATATGCGGTCAAAACGGCGGGACTGACCGTTCCTAGCTAATGGTTGAATCTTGGATTTTTTTGGTGTTTCTCTAATAAAATATATACTTATGTATCTAGAATTGTTTTTGGAAAAAATAAAGAGCAAACTACAAGGCAGCTACGGTTCAAATTTGACCCGTTTCCAACTGAATCGGCGAAAATTTGTCTTTTTCACGAGAGGTGGATCAAAAAATTTTACACCAAACCATTTGGTCAACTGTGCATTAAATATGGCCTAGCATTTTAGAAAAATTATTTGGTCCAATTTTGCAACAATTATTTGGGAGGTCCTTCACAAAAAAACCTCCGTTTGGGCACTCGAAAAATGGAAAATGGTTTTTTCATACAAAGAAAATGAAAACTTTCTTAGGCAACATTGTTTGCCATTCCAACATGCACCCTTGTGCACAATATGAGATCATTTGAACAAACTATGCCAAGAATGTGGCCATAAGATTGATCATTTGGCTTGAAAGCCATTGATCTCCACACGTGATAGCTCGTTTTTTAGAACACTTTTTAAAAATAATTGTGATATTACAAGTTTATTATTTTTATGGGAACTTGGCCACATATAATGACACAATGCGAAGGTTTCCCAATTTTTTTTGATTTTTTTGAATTTTTTATGCCCGTTTCAAAATGCGGTCAAAACGGCGGGAATGACCGTTCCTAGCTAGTGGTTGAATCTTGGAATTTTTTTGGTGTTTCTCTGATAAAATAGATACTTATGTACCTAGAAATGTGTTTTTGGAAAAAATAAAGAGCAAACTACAAGGCAGCTACAGTTCAAATTTGACCCGCTTCCAGCTAAATCGGCGGAAATTTGTCTTTTTCACGAGAGGTGGATCAAAACTTTTTACACCCAACCATTTTGTCAATTGTGCATGAAATATGGCCTAGTATTTTAGAAAAATTATTTGGTCCAATTTTGCAACAATTATTTGGGAGGTCCTTAAAAAAAACCTCCGTTTGGGCACTCGAAAAATGGAAAATGGTTTTTTCGTACAAAGAAAATGAAAACTTTCTTAGGCAACATTGTTTGCCATTCCAACATGCACCCTTGTGCACAATATGAGATCATTTGAACAAACTATGCCATGAATGTGGCCATAAGATTGATCATTTGGCTTGAAAGCCATTGATCTCCACACGTGATAGCTCGTTTCTGAGAACACTTTTTAAAAATAATTGTGATATTACAAGTTTATTATTTTTATGGGAACTTGGCCACATATAATGACACAATGCGAAGGTTTCCCAATTTTTTTGATTTTTTTGAATTTTTTATGCCCGTTTCAAAATGCGGTCAAAACGGCGGGAATGACCGTTCCTAGCTAGTGGTTGAATCTTGGAATTTTTTTGGTGTTTCTCTGATAAAATAGATACTTATGTACCTAGAAATGTGTTTTTGGAAAAAATAAAGAGCAAACTACAAGGCAGCTACAGTTGAAATTTGACCCGCTTCCAGCTAAATCGGCGGAAATTTGTCTTTTTCACGAGTGGTGGATCAAAACTTTTTACACCCAACCATTTGGTCAATTGTGCATGAAATATGGCCTAGTATTTTAGAAAAATTATTTGGTCCAATTTTGCAACAATTATTTGGGAGGTCCTTCAAAAAAAACCTTCGTTTGGGCCCTCAAAAAATGGAAAATGGTTTTTTCATACAAAGAAAATGAAAACTTTCTTAGGCAACATTGTTTGCCATTCCAACATGCACCCTTGTGCACAATATGAGATCATTTGAACAAACTATGCCATGAATGTGGCCATAAGATTGATCATTTGGCTTGAAAGCCATTGATCTCCACATGTGATAGCTCGTTTCTGAGAACACTTTTTAAAAATAATTGCTGTATTACAAGTTTATTATTTTTATGGGAACTTGGCCACATATAATGACACAATGCGAAGGTTTCCCAATTTTTTTGATTTTTTTTGAATTTTTTATGCCCGTTTCAAAATGCGGTCAAAACGGCGGGAATGATCGTTCCTAGCTAGTGGTTGAATCTTGGAATTTTTTTTGTGTTTCTCTGATAAAATAGATACTTATGTACCTAGAAATGTTTTTTTGGAAAAAATAAAGAGCAAACTACAAGGCAACTACAGTTCAAATTTGACCCGCTTCCAGCTGAATCGGCGGAAATTTGTCTTTTTCACGAGAGGTGGATCAATACTTTTTACACCCAACCATTTGGTCAATTTTGCATTAAATATGGCCTAGTATTTTAGAAAAATTATTTGGTCCAATTTTGCAACAATTATTTGGGAGGTCCTCACGAAAAAACCTCATGTTGGACACTCAAAAAATGGAAAATGGTTTTTTCGTCCAAAGAAAATGAAAACTCCCTTAGGCAACATTGTTTGCCATTCCAAGATGCACCCTTGTGCACAATATGAGATCATTTGAACAAACTATGTCGTGAATGTGGCCATAAGATTGAGCATTTGGGTTGAAAGTCATTCATCTTCACACTTGATAGCTTGTTTCAGAGAACACTTTTTAAAAATAATTATCGTATTACAAGTTTATTATTTTTCCTGGGAACTTGGCGACATATAATGACACAATGCGAAGGTTTTCCTTTTTTTGATGTTTTGATTTTTTTTATGCCCGTTTCAAAATGCGGTCAAAACGGCCGGCTGACTATTGGAATTTTTTTGGTGTTTCTCTGATTAAATAGATACTTTTGTACCTAAAAATGATGTTTGGAAAAAATAAATAGCAAACTATGAAGCAGCTGTAGTTCAAAATTGACCCGCTTCCAACTGAATCGGCAGAAATTTGTCTTTTTCACTAGAGGTGGATCAAAACTTTTGACACCCAACCATTTTGTCAATTGTCCATTATATATGGCCTAGTATTTTATAAAATTGATTAGGTCCAATTTTGCAACAAATATACGGTAGGTCATTCACAAAAAAACTCATTTTGGGCACTCGGAAAAATGGAAAATTGATTTTTCGCCCAAAGAAAATGAAAAGTCCCTTAGGAAACATTGTTTGGCATTCCAAGATGCACCCTTGTGTACAATATGAGATCCTTTGGACAAACTATGCCATGGATGTGGCCATAAGATTGATCATTTGGCTTGAAAGCCATTGATCTCCACACGTGATAGCTCGTTTCTGAGAACACTTTTTTTAAAATAATTGCCGTATTACAAGTTTGTTATTTTTCCTCGAAACTTGGCCACATATAATGACACAATGCGAAGGTTTCCCAATTTTTTTTGATTTTTTTGAATTTTTTATGCCCGTTTCAAAATGCGGTCAAAACGGCGGGAATGACCGTTCCTAGCTAGTGGTTGAATCTTGGAATTTTTTTGGTGTTTCTCTGATAAAATAGATACTTATGTACCTAGAAATGTGTTTTTGGAAAAAATAAAGAGCAAACTACAAGGCAGCTACAGTTCAAATTTGACCCGCTTCCAGCTAAATCGGCGGAAATTTGTCTTTTTCACGAGAGGTGGATCAAAACTTTTTACACCCAACCATTTTGTCAATTGTGCATGAAATATGGCCTAGTATTTTAGAAAAATTATTTGGTCCAATTTTGCAACAATTATTTGGGAGGTCCTTAAAAAAAACCTCCGTTTGGGCACTCGAAAAATGGAAAATGGTTTTTTCGTACAAAGAAAATGAAAACTTTCTTAGGCAACATTGTTTGCCATTCCAACATGCACCCTTGTGCACAATATGAGATCATTTGAACAAACTATGCCATGAATGTGGCCATAAGATTGATCATTTGGCTTGAAAGCCATTGATCTCCACACGTGATAGCTCGTTTCTGAGAACACTTTTTAAAAATAATTGTGATATTACAAGTTTATTATTTTTATGGGAACTTGGCCACATATAATGACACAATGCGAAGGTTTCCCAATTTTTTTGATTTTTTTGAATTTTTTATGCCCGTTTCAAAATGCGGTCAAAACGGCGGGAATGACCGTTCCTAGCTAGTGGTTGAATCTTGGAATTTTTTTGGTG
This sequence comes from Triticum monococcum, assembly GCA_034509565.1. NCBI lineage: Eukaryota > Viridiplantae > Streptophyta > Magnoliopsida > Poales > Poaceae > Triticum > Triticum monococcum. Next base: position 494,935,157 of record CM067845.1, on the reverse strand, counting down.
TTTCTCTGATAAAATAGATACTTATGTACCTAGAAATGTGTTTTTGGAAAAAATAAAGAGCAAACTACAAGGCAGCTACAGTTGAAATTTGACCCGCTTCCAGCTAAATCGGCGGAAATTTGTCTTTTTCACGAGTGGTGGATCAAAACTTTTTACACCCAACCATTTGGTCAATTGTGCATGAAATATGGCCTAGTATTTTAGAAAAATTATTTGGTCCAATTTTGCAACAATTATTTGGGAGGTCCTTCAAAAAAAACCTTCGTTTGGGCCCTCAAAAAATGGAAAATGGTTTTTTCATACAAAGAAAATGAAAACTTTCTTAGGCAACATTGTTTGCCATTCCAACATGCACCCTTGTGCACAATATGAGATCATTTGAACAAACTATGCCATGAATGTGGCCATAAGATTGATCATTTGGCTTGAAAGCCATTGATCTCCACATGTGATAGCTCGTTTCTGAGAACACTTTTTAAAAATAATTGCTGTATTACAAGTTTATTATTTTTATGGGAACTTGGCCACATATAATGACACAATGCGAAGGTTTCCCAATTTTTTTGATTTTTTTTGAATTTTTTATGCCCGTTTCAAAATGCGGTCAAAACGGCGGGAATGATCGTTCCTAGCTAGTGGTTGAATCTTGGAATTTTTTTTGTGTTTCTCTGATAAAATAGATACTTATGTACCTAGAAATGTTTTTTTGGAAAAAATAAAGAGCAAACTACAAGGCAACTACAGTTCAAATTTGACCCGCTTCCAGCTGAATCGGCGGAAATTTGTCTTTTTCACGAGAGGTGGATCAATACTTTTTACACCCAACCATTTGGTCAATTTTGCATTAAATATGGCCTAGTATTTTAGAAAAATTATTTGGTCCAATTTTGCAACAATTATTTGGGAGGTCCTCACGAAAAAACCTCATGTTGGACACTCAAAAAATGGAAAATGGTTTTTTCGTCCAAAGAAAATGAAAACTCCCTTAGGCAACATTGTTTGCCATTCCAAGATGCACCCTTGTGCACAATATGAGATCATTTGAACAAACTATGTCGTGAATGTGGCCATAAGATTGAGCATTTGGGTTGAAAGTCATTCATCTTCACACTTGATAGCTTGTTTCAGAGAACACTTTTTAAAAATAATTATCGTATTACAAGTTTATTATTTTTCCTGGGAACTTGGCGACATATAATGACACAATGCGAAGGTTTTCCTTTTTTTGATGTTTTGATTTTTTTTATGCCCGTTTCAAAATGCGGTCAAAACGGCCGGCTGACTATTGGAATTTTTTTGGTGTTTCTCTGATTAAATAGATACTTTTGTACCTAAAAATGATGTTTGGAAAAAATAAATAGCAAACTATGAAGCAGCTGTAGTTCAAAATTGACCCGCTTCCAACTGAATCGGCAGAAATTTGTCTTTTTCACTAGAGGTGGATCAAAACTTTTGACACCCAACCATTTTGTCAATTGTCCATTATATATGGCCTAGTATTTTATAAAATTGATTAGGTCCAATTTTGCAACAAATATACGGTAGGTCATTCACAAAAAAACTCATTTTGGGCACTCGGAAAAATGGAAAATTGATTTTTCGCCCAAAGAAAATGAAAAGTCCCTTAGGAAACATTGTTTGGCATTCCAAGATGCACCCTTGTGTACAATATGAGATCCTTTGGACAAACTATGCCATGGATGTGGCCATAAGATTGATCATTTGGCTTGAAAGCCATTGATCTCCACACGTGATAGCTCGTTTCTGAGAACACTTTTTTTAAAATAATTGCCGTATTACAAGTTTGTTATTTTTCCTCGAAACTTGGCCACATATAATGACACAATGCGAAGGTTTCCCAATTTTTTGATTTTTATTTGAATTTTTTATGCCCGTTTCAATATGCGGTCAAAACGGCGGGACTGACCGTTCCTAGCTAATGGTTGAATCTTGGATTTTTTTGGTGTTTCTCTAATAAAATATATACTTATGTATCTAGAATTGTTTTTGGAAAAAATAAAGAGCAAACTACAAGGCAGCTACGGTTCAAATTTGACCCGTTTCCAACTGAATCGGCGAAAATTTGTCTTTTTCACGAGAGGTGGATCAAAAAATTTTACACCAAACCATTTGGTCAACTGTGCATTAAATATGGCCTAGCATTTTAGAAAAATTATTTGGTCCAATTTTGCAACAATTATTTGGGAGGTCCTTCACAAAAAAACCTCCGTTTGGGCACTCGAAAAATGGAAAATGGTTTTTTCATACAAAGAAAATGAAAACTTTCTTAGGCAACATTGTTTGCCATTCCAACATGCACCCTTGTGCACAATATGAGATCATTTGAACAAACTATGCCAAGAATGTGGCCATAAGATTGATCATTTGGCTTGAAAGCCATTGATCTCCACACGTGATAGCTCGTTTTTTAGAACACTTTTTAAAAATAATTGTGATATTACAAGTTTATTATTTTTATGGGAACTTGGCCACATATAATGACACAATGCGAAGGTTTCCCAATTTTTTTTGATTTTTTTGAATTTTTTACGCCCGTTTCAAAATGCGGTCAAAACGGCGGGAATGACCGTTCCTAGCTAGTGGTTGAATCTTGGAATTTTTTTGGTGTTTCTCTGATAAAATAGATACTTATGTACCTAGAAATGTGTTTTTGGAAAAAATAAAGAGCAAACTACAAGGCAGCTACAGTTCAAATTTGACCCGCTTCCAGCTAAATCGGCGGAAATTTGTCTTTTTCACGAGAGGTGGATCAAAACTTTTTACACCCAACCATTTTGTCAATTGTGCATGAAATATGGCCTAGTATTTTAGAAAAATTATTTGGTCCAATTTTGCAACAATTATTTGGGAGGTCCTTAAAAAAAACCTCCGTTTGGGCACTCGAAAAATGGAAAATGGTTTTTTCGTACAAAGAAAATGAAAACTTTCTTAGGCAACATTGTTTGCCATTCCAACATGCACCCTTGTGCACAATATGAGATCATTTGAACAAACTATGCCATGAATGTGGCCATAAGATTGATCATTTGGCTTGAAAGCCATTGATCTCCACACGTGATAGCTCGTTTCTGAGAACACTTTTTAAAAATAATTGTGATATTACAAGTTTATTATTTTTATGGGAACTTGGCCACATATAATGACACAATGCGAAGGTTTCCCAATTTTTTTGATTTTTTTGAATTTTTTATGCCCGTTTCAAAATGCGGTCAAAACGGCGGGAATGACCGTTCCTAGCTAGTGGTTGAATCTTGGAATTTTTTTGGTGTTTCTCTGATAAAATAGATACTTATGTACCTAGAAATGTGTTTTTGGAAAAAATAAAGAGCAAACTACAAGGCAGCTACAGTTGAAATTTGACCCGCTTCCAGCTAAATCGGCGGAAATTTGTCTTTTTCACGAGTGGTGGATCAAAACTTTTTACACCCAACCATTTGGTCAATTGTGCATGAAATATGGCCTAGTATTTTAGAAAAATTATTTGGTCCAATTTTGCAACAATTATTTGGGAGGTCCTTCAAAAAAAACCTTCGTTTGGGCCCTCAAAAAATGGAAAATGGTTTTTTCATACAAAGAAAATGAAAACTTTCTTAGGCAACATTGTTTGCCATTCCAACATGCACCCTTGTGCACAATATGAGATCATTTGAACAAACTATGCCATGAATGTGGCCATAAGATTGATCATTTGGCTTGAAAGCCATTGATCTCCACATGTGATAGCTCGTTTCTGAGAACACTTTTTAAAAATAATTGCTGTATTACAAGTTTATTATTTTTATGGGAACTTGGCCACATATAATGACACAATGCGAAGGTTTCCCAATTTTTTTGATTTTTTTTGAATTTTTTATGCCCGTTTCAAAATGCGGTCAAAACGGCGGGAATGATCGTTCCTAGCTAGTGGTTGAATCTTGGAATTTTTTTTGTGTTTCTCTGATAAAATAGATACTTATGTACCTAGAAATGTTTTTTTGGAAAAAATAAAGAGCAAACTACAAGGCAACTACAGTTCAAATTTGACCCGCTTCCAGCTGAATCGGCGGAAATTTGTCTTTTTCACGAGAGGTGGATCAATACTTTTTACACCCAACCATTTGGTCAATTTTGCATTAAATATGGCCTAGTATTTTAGAAAAATTATTTGGTCCAATTTTGCAACAATTATTTGGGAGGTCCTCACGAAAAAACCTCATGTTGGACACTCAAAAAATGGAAAATGGTTTTTTCGTCCAAAGAAAATGAAAACTCCCTTAGGCAACATTGTTTGCCATTCCAAGATGCACCCTTGTGCACAATATGAGATCATTTGAACAAACTATGTCGTGAATGTGGCCATAAGATTGAGCATTTGGGTTGAAAGTCATTCATCTTCACACTTGATAGCTTGTTTCAGAGAACACTTTTTAAAAATAATTATCGTATTACAAGTTTATTATTTTTCCTGGGAACTTGGCGACATATAATGACACAATGCGAAGGTTTTCCTTTTTTTGATGTTTTGATTTTTTTTATGCCCGTTTCAAAATGCGGTCAAAACGGCCGGCTGACTATTGGAATTTTTTTGGTGTTTCTCTGATTAAATAGATACTTTTGTACCTAAAAATGATGTTTGGAAAAAATAAATAGCAAACTATGAAGCAGCTGTAGTTCAAAATTGACCCGCTTCCAACTGAATCGGCAGAAATTTGTCTTTTTCACTAGAGTTGGATCAAAACTTTTGACACCCAACCATTTTGTCAATTGTCCATTATATATGGCCTAGTATTTTATAAAATTGATTAGGTCCAATTTTGCAACAAATATACGGTAGGTCATTCACAAAAAACCTCATTTTGGGCACTCGGAAAAATGGAAAATTGATTTTTCGCCCAAAGAAAATGAAAAGTCCCTTAGGAAACATTGTTTGGCATTCCAAGATGCACCCTTGTGTACAATATGAGATCCTTTGGACAAACTATGCCATGGATGTGGCCATAAGATTGATCATTTGGCTTGAAAGCCATTGATCTCCACACGTGATAGCTCGTTTCTGAGAACACTTTTTTTAAAATAATTGCCGTATTACAAGTTTGTTATTTTTCCTCGAAACTTGGCCACATATAATGACACAATGCGAAGGTTTCCCAATTTTTTGATTTTTATTTGAATTTTTTATGCCCGTTTCAATATGCGGTCAAAACGGCGGGACTGACCGTTCCTAGCTAATGGTTGAATCTTGGATTTTTTTGGTGTTTCTCTAATAAAATATATACTTATGTATCTAGAATTGTTTTTGGAAAAAATAAAGAGCAAACTACAAGGCAGCTACGGTTCAAATTTGACCCGTTTCCAACTGAATCGGCGAAAATTTGTCTTTTTCACGAGAGGTGGATCAAAAAATTTTACACCAAACCATTTGGTCAACTGTGCATTAAATATGGCCTAGCATTTTAGAAAAATTATTTGGTCCAATTTTGCAACAATTATTTGGGAGGTCCTTCACAAAAAAACCTCCGTTTGGGCACTCGAAAAATGGAAAATGGTTTTTTCATACAAAGAAAATGAAAACTTTCTTAGGCAACATTGTTTGCCATACCAACATGCACCCTTGTGCACAATATGAGATCATTTGAACAAACTATGCCAAGAATGTGGCCATAAGATTGATCATTTGGCTTGAAAGCCATTGATCTCCACACGTGATAGCTCGTTTTTTAGAACACTTTTTAAAAATAATTGTGATATTACAAGTTTATTATTTTTATGGGAACTTGGCCACATATAATGACACAATGCGAAGGTTTCCCAATTTTTTTTGATTTTTTTGAATTTTTTATGCCCGTTTCAAAATGCGGTCAAAACGGCGGGAATGACCGTTCCTAGCTAGTGGTTGAATCTTGGAATTTTTTTGGTGTTTCTCTGATAAAATAGATACTTATGTACCTAGAAATGTGTTTTTGGAAAAAATAAAGAGCAAACTACAAGGCAGCTACAGTTCAAATTTGACCCGCTTCCAGCTAAATCGGCGGAAATTTGTCTTTTTCACGAGAGGTGGATCAAAACTTTTTACACCCAACCATTTTGTCAATTGTGCATGAAATATGGCCTAGTATTTTAGAAAAATTATTTGGTCCAATTTTGCAACAATTATTTGGGAGGTCCTTAAAAAAAACCTCCGTTTGGGCACTCGAAAAATGGAAAATGGTTTTTTCGTACAAAGAAAATGAAAACTTTCTTAGGCAACATTGTTTGCCATTCCAACATGCACCCTTGTGCACAATATGAGATCATTTGAACAAACTATGCCATGAATGTGGCCATAAGATTGATCATTTGGCTTGAAAGCCATTGATCTCCACACGTGATAGCTCGTTTCTGAGAACACTTTTTAAAAATAATTGTGATATTACAAGTTTATTATTTTTATGGGAACTTGGCCACATATAATGACACAATGCGAAGGTTTCCCAATTTTTTTGATTTTTTTGAATTTTTTATGCCCGTTTCAAAATGCGGTCAAAACGGCGGGAATGACCGTTCCTAGCTAGTGGTTGAATCTTGGAATTTTTTTGGTGTTTCTCTGATAAAATAGATACTTATGTACCTAGAAATGTGTTTTTGGAAAAAATAAAGAGCAAACTACAAGGCAGCTACAGTTCAAATTTGACCCGCTTCCAGCTAAATCGGCGGAAATTTGTCTTTTTCACGAGTGGTGGATCAAAACTTTTTACACCCAACCATTTGGTCAATTGTGCATGAAATATGGCCTAGTATTTTAGAAAAATTATTTGGTCCAATTTTGCAACAATTATTTGGGAGGTCCTTCAAAAAAAACCTTCGTTTGGGCACTCAAAAAATGGAAAATGGTTTTTTCATACAAAGAAAATGAAAACTTTCTTAGGCAACATTGTTTGCCATTCCAACATGCACCCTTGTGCACAATATGAGATCATTTGAACAAACTATGCCATGAATGTGGCCATAAGATTGATCATTTGGCTTGAAAGCCATTGATCTCCACACGTGATAGCTCGTTTCTGAGAACACTTTTTAAAAATAATTGCTGTATTACAAGTTTATTATTTTTATGGGAACTTGGCCACATATAATGACACAATGCGAAGGTTTCCCAATTTTTTTGATTTTTTTTGAATTTTTTATGCCCGTTTCAAAATGCGGTCAAAACGGCGGGAATGATCGTTCCTAGCTAGTGGTTGAATCTTGGAATTTTTTTGGTGTTTCTCTGATAAAATAGATACTTATGTACCTAGAAATGTTTTTTTGGAAAAAATAAAGAGCAAACTACAAGGCAACTACAGTTCAAATTTGACCCGCTTCCAGCTGAATCGGCGGAAATTTGTCTTTTTCACGAGAGGTGGATCAATACTTTTTACACCCAACCATTTGGTCAATTTTGCATTAAATATGGCCTAGTATTTTAGAAAAATTATTTGGTCCAATTTTGCAACAATTATTTGGGAGGTCCTCACGAAAAAACCTCATTTTGGACACTCAAAACATGGAAAATGGTTTTTTCGTCCAAAGAAAATGAAAACTCCCTTAGGCAACATTGTTTGCCATTCCAAGATGCACCCTTGTGCACAATATGAGATCATTTGAACAAACTATGTCGTGAATGTGGCCATAAGATTGAGCATTTGGGTTGAAAGTCATTCATCTTCACACTTGATAGCTTGTTTCAGAGAACACTTTTTAAAAATAATTATCGTATTACAAGTTTATTATTTTTCCTGGGAACTTGGCGACATATAATGACACAATGCGAAGGTTTTCCTTTTTTTGATTTTTTGATTTTTTTTATGCCCGTTTCAAAATGCGGTCAAAACGGCCGGCTGACTATTGGAATTTTTTTGGTGTTTCTCTGATTAAATAGATACTTTTGTACCTAAAAATGATGTTTGGAAAAAATAAATAGCAAACTATGAAGCAGCTGTAGTTCAAAATTGACCCGCTTCCAACTGAATCGGCAGAAATTTGTCTTTTTCACTAGAGGTGGATCAAAACTTTTGACACCCAACCATTTTGTCAATTGTCCATTATATATGGCCTAGTATTTTATAAAATTGATTAGGTCCAATTTTGCAACAAATATACGGTAGGTCATTCACAAAAAAACTCATTTTGGGCACTCGGAAAAATGGAAAATTGATTTTTCGCCCAAAGAAAATGAAAAGTCCCTTAGGAAACATTGTTTGGCATTCCAAGATGCACCCTTGTGTACAATATGAGATCCTTTGGACAAACTATGCCATGGATGTGGCCATAAGATTGATCATTTGGCTTGAAAGCCATTGATCTCCACACGTGATAGCTCGTTTCTGAGAACACTTTTTTTAAAATAATTGCCGTATTACAAGTTTGTTATTTTTCCTCGAAACTTGGCCACATATAATGACACAATGCGAAGGTTTCCCAATTTTTTGATTTTTATTTGAATTTTTTATGCCCGTTTCAATATGCGGTCAAAACGGCGGGACTGACCGTTCCTAGCTAATGGTTGAATCTTGGATTTTTTTGGTGTTTCTCTAATAAAATATATACTTATGTATCTAGAATTGTTTTTGGAAAAAATAAAGAGCAAACTACAAGGCAGCTACAGTTCAAATTTGACCCGTTTCCAACTGAATCGGCGAAAATTTGTCTTTTTCACGAGAGGTGGATCAAAAAATTTTACACCAAACCATTTGGTCAACTGTGCATTAAATATGGCCTAGCATTTTAGAAAAATTATTTGGTCCAATTTTGCAACAATTATTTGGGAGGTCCTTCACAAAAAAACCTCCGTTTGGGCACTCGAAAAATGGAAAATGGTTTTTTCATACAAAGAAAATGAAAACTTTCTTAGGCAACATTGTTTGCCATACCAACATGCACCCTTGTGCATAATATGAGATCATTTGAACAAACTATGCCAAGAATGTGGCCATAAGATTGATCATTTGGCTTGAAAGCCATTGATCTCCACACGTGATAGCTCGTTTTTTAGAACACTTTTTAAAAATAATTGTGATATTACAAGTTTATTATTTTTATGGGAACTTGGCCACATATAATGACACAATGCGAAGGTTTCCCAATTTTTTTTGATTTTTTTGAATTTTTTATGCCCGTTTCAAAATGCGGTCAAAACGGCGGGAATGACCGTTCCTAGCTAGTGGTTGAATCTTGGAATTTTTTTGGTGTTTCTCTGATAAAATAGATACTTATGTACCTAGAAATGTGTTTTTGGAAAAAATAAAGAGCAAACTACAAGGCAGCTACAGTTCAAATTTGACCCGCTTCCAGCTAAATCGGCGGAAATTTGTCTTTTTCACGAGAGGTGGATCAAAACTTTTTACACCCAACCATTTTGTCAATTGTGCATGAAATATGGCCTAGTATTTTAGAAAAATTATTTGGTCCAATTTTGCAACAATTATTTGGGAGGTCCTTAAAAAAAACCTCCGTTTGGGCACTCGAAAAATGGAAAATGGTTTTTTCGTACAAAGAAAATGAAAACTTTCTTAGGCAACATTGTTTGCCATTCCAACATGCACCCTTGTGCACAATATGAGATCATTTGAACAAACTATGCCATGAATGTGGCCATAAGATTGATCATTTGGCTTGAAAGCCATTGATCTCCACACGTGATAGCTCGTTTCTGAGAACACTTTTTAAAAATAATTGTGATATTACAAGTTTATTATTTTTATGGGAACTTGGCCACATATAATGACACAATGCGAAGGTTTCCCAATTTTTTTGATTTTTTTGAATTTTTTATGCCCGTTTCAAAATGCGGTCAAAACGGCGGGAATGACCGTTCCTAGCTAGTGGTTGAATCTTGGAATTTTTTTGGTGTTTCTCTGATAAAATAGATACTTATGTACCTAGAAATGTGTTTTTGGAAAAAATAAAGAGCAAACTACAAGGCAGCTACAGTTCAAATTTGACCCGCTTCCAGCTAAATCGGCGGAAATTTGTCTTTTTCACGAGTGGTGGATCAAAACTTTTTACACCCAACCATTTGGTCAATTGTGCATGAAATATGGCCTAGTATTTTAGAAAAATTATTTGGTCCAATTTTGCAACAATTATTTGGGAGGTCCTTCAAAAAAAACCTTCGTTTGGGCACTCAAAAAATGGAAAATGGTTTTTTCATACAAAGAAAATGAAAACTTTCTTAGGCAACATTGTTTGCCATTCCAACATGCACCCTTGTGCACAATATGAGATCATTTGAACAAACTATGCCATGAATGTGGCCATAAGATTGATCATTTGGCTTGAAAGCCATTGATCTCCACACGTGATAGCTCGTTTCTGAGAACACTTTTTAAAAATAATTGCTGTATTACAAGTTTATTATTTTTATGGGAACTTGGCCACATATAATGACACAATGCGAAGGTTTCCCAATTTTTTTGATTTTTTTTGAATTTTTTATGCCCGTTTCAAAATGCGGTCAAAACGGCGGGAATGATCGTTCCTAGCTAGTGGTTGAATCTTGGAATTTTTTTGGTGTTTCTCTGATAAAATAGATACTTATGTACCTAGAAATGTTTTTTTGGAAAAAATAAAGAGCAAACTACAAGGCAACTACAGTTCAAATTTGACCCGCTTCCAGCTGAATCGGCGGAAATTTGTCTTTTTCACGAGAGGTGGATCAATACTTTTTACACCCAACCATTTGGTCAATTTTGCATTAAATATGGCCTAGTATTTTAGAAAAATTATTTGGTCCAATTTTGCAACAATTATTTGGGAGGTCCTCACGAAAAAACCTCATTTTGGACACTCAAAACATGGAAAATGGTTTTTTCGTCCAAAGAAAATGAAAACTCCCTTAGGCAACATTGTTTGCCATTCCAAGATGCACCCTTGTGCACAATATGAGATCATTTGAACAAACTATGTCGTGAATGTGGCCATAAGATTGAGCATTTGGGTTGAAAGTCATTCATCTTCACACTTGATAGCTTGTTTCAGAGAACACTTTTTAAAAATAATTATCGTATTACAAGTTTATTATTTTTCCTGGGAACTTGGCGACATATAATGACACAATGCGAAGGTTTTCCTTTTTTTGATTTTTTGATTTTTTTTATGCCCGTTTCAAAATGCGGTCAAAACGGCCGGCTGACTATTGGAATTTTTTTGGTGTTTCTCTGATTAAATAGATACTTTTGTACCTAAAAATGATGTTTGGAAAAAATAAATAGCAAACTATGAAGCAGCTGTAGTTCAAAATTGACCCGCTTCCAACTGAATCGGCAGAAATTTGTCTTTTTCACTAGAGGTGGATCAAAACTTTTGACACCCAACCATTTTGTCAATTGTCCATTATATATGGCCTAGTATTTTATAAAATTGATTAGGTCCAATTTTGCAACAAATATACGGTAGGTCATTCACAAAAAAACTCATTTTGGGCACTCGGAAAAATGGAAAATTGATTTTTCGCCCAAAGAAAATGAAAAGTCCCTTAGGAAACATTGTTTGGCATTCCAAGATGCACCCTTGTGTACAATATGAGATCCTTTGGACAAACTATGCCATGGATGTGGCCATAAGATTGATCATTTGGCTTGAAAGCCATTGATCTCCACACGTGATAGCTCGTTTCTGAGAACACTTTTTTTAAAATAATTGCCGTATTACAAGTTTGTTATTTTTCCTCGAAACTTGGCCACATATAATGACACAATGCGAAGGTTTCCCAATTTTTTGATTTTTATTTGAATTTTTTATGCCCGTTTCAATATGCGGTCAAAACGGCGGGACTGACCGTTCCTAGCTAATGGTTGAATCTTGGATTTTTTTGGTGTTTCTCTGATAAAATATATACTTATGTATCTAGAATTGTTTTTGGAAAAAATAAAGAGCAAACTACAAGGCAGCTACAGTTCAAATTTGACCCGTTTCCAACTGAATCGGCGAAAATTTGTCTTTTTCACGAGAGGTGGATCAAAAAATTTTACACCAAACCATTTGGTCAACTGTGCATTAAATATGGCCTAGCATTTTAGAAAAATTATTTGGTCCAATTTTGCAACAATTATTTGGGAGGTCCTTCACAAAAAAACCTCCGTTTGGGCACTCGAAAAATGGAAAATGGTTTTTTCATACAAAGAAAATGAAAACTTTCTTAGGCAACATTGTTTGCCATTCCAACATGCACCCTTGTGCACAATATGAGATCATTTGAACAAACTATGCCAAGAATGTGGCCATAAGATTGATCATTTGGCTTGAAAGCCATTGATCTCCACACGTGATAGCTCGTTTTTTAGAACACTTTTTAAAAATAATTGTGATATTACAAGTTTATTATTTTTATGGGAACTTGGCCACATATAATGACACAATGCGAAGGTTTCCCAATTTTTTTTGATTTTTTTGAATTTTTTATGCCCGTTTCAAAATGCGGTCAAAACGGCGGGAATGACCGTTCCTAGCTAGTGGTTGAATCTTGGAATTTTTTTGGTGTTTCTCTGATAAAATAGATACTTATGTACCTAGAAATGTGTTTTTGGAAAAAACAAAGAGCAAACTACAAGGCAGCTACAGTTCAAATTTGACCCGCTTCCAGCTAAATCGGCGGAAATTTGTCTTTTTCACGAGAGGTGGATCAAAACTTTTTACACCCAACCATTTTGTCAATTGTGCATGAAATATGGCCTAGTATTTTAGAAAAATTATTTGGTCCAATTTTGCAACAATTATTTGGGAGGTCCTGAAAAAAACCTCCGTTTGGGCACTCGAAAAATGGAAAATGGTTTTTTCGTACAAAGAAAATGAAAACTTTCTTAGGCAACATTGTTTGCCATTCCAACATGCACCCTTGTGCACAATATGAGATCATTTGAACAAACTATGCCATGAATGTGGCCGTAAGATTGATCATTTGGCTTGAAAGCCATTGATCTCCACACGTGATAGCTCGTTTCTGAGAACTCTTTTTAAAAATAATTGTGATATTACAAGTTTATTATTTTTATGGGAACTTGGCCACATATAATGACACAATGCGAAGGTTTCCCAATTTTTTTGATTTTTTTGAATTTTTTATGCCCGTTTCAAAATGCGGTCAAAACGGCGGGAATGACCGTTCCTAGCTAGTGGTTGAATCTTGGAATTTTTTTGGTGTTTCTCTGATAAAATAGATACTTATGTACCTAGAAATGTGTTTTTGGAAAAAATAAAGAGCAAACTACAAGGCAGCTACAGTTCAAATTTGACCCGCTTCCAGCTAAATCGGCGGAAATTTGTCTTTTTCACGAGTGGTGGATCAAAACTTTTTACACCCAACCATTTGGTCAATTGTGCATGAAATATGGCCTAGTATTTTAGAAAAATTATTTGGTCCAATTTTGCAACAATTATTTGGGAGGTCCTTCAAAAAAAACCTTCGTTTGGGCACTCAAAAAATGGAAAATGGTTTTTTCATACAAAGAAAATGAAAACTTTCTTAGGCAACATTGTTTGCCATTCCAACATGCACCCTTGTGCACAATATGAGATCATTTGAACAAACTATGCCATGAATGTGGCCATAAGATTGATCATTTGGCTTGAAAGCCATTGATCTCCACACGTGATAGCTCGTTTCTGAGAACACTTTTTAAAAATAATTGCTGTATTACAAGTTTATTATTTTTATGGGAACTTGGCCACATATAATGACACAATGCGAAGGTTTCCCAATTTTTTTGATTTTTTTTGAATTTTTTATGCCCGTTTCAAAATGCGGTCAAAACGGCGGGAATGATCGTTCCTAGCTAGTGGTTGAATCTTGGAATTTTTTTGGTGTTTCTCTGATAAAATAGATACTTATGTACCTAGAAATGTTTTTTTGGAAAAAATAAAGAGCAAACTACAAGGCAACTACAGTTCAAATTTGACCCGCTTCCGGCTGAATCGGCGGAAATTTGTCTTTTTCACGAGAGGTGGATCAATACTTTTTACACCCAACCATTTGGTCAATTTTGCATTAAATATGGCCTAGTATTTTAGAAAAATTATTTGGTCCAATTTTGCAACAATTATTTGGGAGGTCCTCACGAAAAAACCTCATTTTGGACACTCAAAAAATGGAAAATGGTTTTTTCGTCCAAAGAAAATGAAAACTCCCTTAGGCAACATTGTTTGCCATTCCAAGATGCACCCTTGTGCACAATATGAGATCATTTGAACAAACTATGTCGTGAATGTGGCCATAAGATTGAGCATTTGGGTTGAAAGTCATTCATCTTCACACTTGATAGCTTGTTTCAGAGAACACTTTTTAAAAATAATTATCGTATTACAAGTTTATTATTTTTCCTGGGAACTTGGCGACATATAATGACACAATGCGAAGGTTTTCCTTTTTTTGATTTTTTGATTTTTTTTATGCCCGTTTCAAAATGCGGTCAAAACGGCCGGCTGACTATTGGAATTTTTTTGGTGTTTCTCTGATTAAATAGATACTTTTGTACCTAAAAATGATGTTTGGAAAAAATAAATAGCAAACTATGAAGCAGCTGTAGTTCAAAATTGACCCGCTTCCAACTGAATCGGCAGAAATTTGTCTTTTTCACTAGAGGTGGATCAAAACTTTTGACACCCAACCATTTTGTCAATTGTCCATTATATATGGCCTAGTATTTTATAAAATTGATTAGGTCCAATTTTGCAACAAATATACGGTAGGTCATTCACAAAAAAACTCATTTTGGGCACTCGGAAAAATGGAAAATTGATTTTTCGCCCAAAGAAAATGAAAAGTCCCTTAGGAAACATTGTTTGGCATTCCAAGATGCACCCTTGTGTACAATATGAGATCCTTTGGACAAACTATGCCATGGATGTGGCCATAAGATTGATCATTTGGCTTGAAAGCCATTGATCTCCACACGTGATAGCTCGTTTCTGAGAACACTTTTTTTAAAATAATTGCCGTATTACAAGTTTGTTATTTTTCCTCGAAACTTGGCCACATATAATGACACAATGCGAAGGTTTCCCAATTTTTTGATTTTTATTTGAATTTTTTATGCCCGTTTCAATATGCGGTCAAAACGGCGGGACTGACCGTTCCTAGCTAATGGTTGAATCTTGGATTTTTTTGGTGTTTCTCTGATAAAATATATACTTATGTATCTAGAATTGTTTTTGGAAAAAATAAAGAGCAAACTACAAGGCAGCTACAGTTCAAATTTGACCCGTTTCCAACTGAATCGGCGAAAATTTGTCTTTTTCACGAGAGGTGGATCAAAAATTTTTACACCAAACCATTTGGTCAACTGTGCATTAAATATGGCCTAGCATTTTAGAAAAATTATTTGGTCCAATTTTGCAACAATTATTTGGGAGGTCCTTCACAAAAAAACCTCCGTTTGGGCACTCGAAAAATGGAAAATGGTTTTTTCATACAAAGAAAATGAAAACTTTCTTAGGCAACATTGTTTGCCATTCCAACATGCACCCTTGTGCACAATATGAGATCATTTGAACAAACTATGCCAAGAATGTGGCCATAAGATTGATCATTTGGCTTGAAAGCCATTGATCTCCACACGTGATAGCTCGTTTTTTAGAACACTTTTTAAAAATAATTGTGATATTACAAGTTTATTATTTTTATGGGAACTTGGCCACATATAATGACACAATGCGAAGGTTTCCCAATTTTTTTTGATTTTTTTGAATTTTTTATGCCCGTTTCAAAATGCGGTCAAAACGGCGGGAATGACCGTTCCTAGCTAGTGGTTGAATCTTGGAATTTTTTTGGTGTTTCTCTGATAAAATAGATACTTATGTACCTAGAAATGTGTTTTTGGAAAAAACAAAGAGCAAACTACAAGGCAGCTACAGTTCAAATTTGACCCGCTTCCAGCTAAATCGGCGGAAATTTGTCTTTTTCACGAGAGGTGGATCAAAACTTTTTACACCCAACCATTTTGTCAATTGTGCATGAAATATGGCCTAGTATTTTAGAAAAATTATTTGGTCCAATTTTGCAACAATTATTTGGGAGGTCCTGAAAAAAACCTCCGTTTGGGCACTCGAAAAATGGAAAATGGTTTTTTCGTACAAAGAAAATGAAAACTTTCTTAGGCAACATTGTTTGCCATTCCAACATGCACCCTTGTGCACAATATGAGATCATTTGAACAAACTATGCCATGAATGTGGCCGTAAGATTGATCATTTGGCTTGAAAGCCATTGATCTCCACACGTGATAGCTCGTTTCTGAGAACTCTTTTTAAAAATAATTGTGATATTACAAGTTTATTATTTTTATGGGAACTTGGCCACATATAATGACACAATGCGAAGGTTTCCCAATTTTTTTGATTTTTTTGAATTTTTTATGCCCGTTTCAAAATGCGGTCAAAACGGCGGGAATGACCGTTCCTAGCTAGTGGTTGAATCTTGGAATTTTTTTGGTGTTTCTCTGATAAAATAGATACTTATGTACCTAGAAATGTGTTTTTGGAAAAAATAAAGAGCAAACTACAAGGCAGCTACAGTTCAAATTTGACCCGCTTCCAGCTAAATCGGCGGAAATTTGTCTTTTTCACGAGTGGTGGATCAAAACTTTTTACACCCAACCATTTGGTCAATTGTGCATGAAATATGGCCTAGTATTTTAGAAAAATTATTTGGTCCAATTTTGCAACAATTATTTGGGAGGTCCTTCAAAAAAAACCTTCGTTTGGGCACTCAAAAAATGGAAAATGGTTTTTTCATACAAAGAAAATGAAAACTTTCTTAGGCAACATTGTTTGCCATTCCAACATGCACCCTTGTGCACAATATGAGATCATTTGAACAAACTATGCCATGAATGTGGCCATAAGATTGATCATTTGGCTTGAAAGCCATTGATCTCCACACGTGATAGCTCGTTTCTGAGAACACTTTTTAAAAATAATTGCTGTATTACAAGTTTATTATTTTTATGGGAACTTGGCCACATATAATGACACAATGCGAAGGTTTCCCAATTTTTTTGGTTTTTTTTGAATTTTTTATGCCCGTTTCAAAATGCGGTCAAAACGGCGGGAATGATCGTTCCTAGCTAGTGGTTGAATCTTGGAATTTTTTTGGTGTTTCTCTGATAAAATAGATACTTATGTACCTAGAAATGTTTTTTTGGAAAAAATAAAGAGCAAACTACAAGGCAACTACAGTTCAAATTTGACCCGCTTCCGGCTGAATCGGCGGAAATTTGTCTTTTTCACGAGAGGTGGATCAATACTTTTTACACCCAACCATTTGGTCAATTTTGCATTAAATATGGCCTAGTATTTTAGAAAAATTATTTGGTCCAATTTTGCAACAATTATTTGGGAGGTCCTCACGAAAAAACCTCATTTTGGACACTCAAAAAATGGAAAATGGTTTTTTCGTCCAAAGAAAATGAAAACTCCCTTAGGCAACATTGTTTGCCATTCCAAGATGCACCCTTGTGCACAATATGAGATCATTTGAACAAACTATGTCGTGAATGTGGCCATAAGATTGAGCATTTGGGTTGAAAGTCATTCATCTTCACACTTGATAGCTTGTTTCAGAGAACACTTTTTAAAAATAATTATCGTATTACAAGTTTATTATTTTTCCTGGGAACTTGGCGACATATAATGACACAATGCGAAGGTTTTCCTTTTTTTGATTTTTTGATTTTTTTTATGCCCGTTTCAAAATGCGGTCAAAACGGCCAGCTGACTATTGGAATTTTTTTGGTGTTTCTCTGATTAAATAGATACTTTTGTACCTAAAAATGATGTTTGGAAAAAATAAATAGCAAACTATGAAGCAGCTGTAGTTCAAAATTGACCCGCTTCCAACTGAATCGGCAGAAATTTGTCTTTTTCACTAGAGGTGGATCAAAACTTTTGACACCCAACCATTTTGTCAATTGTCCATTATATATGGCCTAGTATTTTATAAAATTGATTAGGTCCAATTTTGCAACAAATATACGGTAGGTCATTCACAAAAAAACTCATTTTGGGCACTCGGAAAAATGGAAAATTGATTTTTCGCCCAAAGAAAATGAAAAGTCCCTTAGGAAACATTGTTTGGCATTCCAAGATGCACCCTTGTGTACAATATGAGATCCTTTGGACAAACTATGCCATGGATGTGGCCATAAGATTGATCATTTGGCTTGAAAGCCATTGATCTCCACACGTGATAGCTCGTTTCTGAGAACACTTTTTTTAAAATAATTGCCGTATTACAAGTTTGTTATTTTTCCTCGAAACTTGGCCACATATAATGACACAATGCGAAGGTTTCCCAATTTTTTGATTTTTATTTGAATTTTTTATGCCCGTTTCAATATGCGGTCAAAACGGCGGGACTGACCGTTCCTAGCTAATGGTTGAATCTTGGATTTTTTTGGTGTTTCTCTGATAAAATATATACTTATGTATCTAGAATTGTTTTTGGAAAAAATAAAGAGCAAACTAGAAGGCAGCTACAGTTCAAATTTGACCCGTTTCCAACTGAATCGGCGAAAATTTGTCTTTTTCACGAGAGGTGGATCAAAAAAATTTACACCAAACCATTTGGTCAACTGTGCATTAAATATGGCCTAGCATTTTAGAAAAATTATTTGGTCCAATTTTGCAACAATTATTTGGGAGGTCCTTCACAAAAAAACCTCCGTTTGGGCACTCGAAAAATGGAAAATGGTTTTTTCATACAAAGAAAATGAAAACTTTCTTAGGCAACATTGTTTGCCATTCCAACATGCACCCTTGTGCACAATATGAGATCATTTGAACAAACTATGCCAAGAATGTGGCCATAAGATTGATCATTTGGCTTGAAAGCCATTGATCTCCACACGTGATAGCTCGTTTTTTAGAACACTTTTTAAAAATAATTGTGATATTACAAGTTTATTATTTTTATGGGAACTTGGCCACATATAATGACACAATGCGAAGGTTTCCCAATTTTTTTTGATTTTTTTGAATTTTTTATGCCCGTTTCAAAATGCGGTCAAAACGGCGGGAATGACCGTTCCTAGCTAGTGGTTGAATCTTGGAATTTTTTTGGTGTTTCTCTGATAAAATAGATACTTATGTACCTAGAAATGTGTTTTTGGAAAAAACAAAGAGCAAACTACAAGGCAGCTACAGTTCAAATTTGACCCGCTTCCAGCTAAATCGGCGGAAATTTGTCTTTTTCACGAGAGGTGGATCAAAACTTTTTACACCCAACCATTTTGTCAATTGTGCATGAAATATGGCCTAGTATTTTAGAAAAATTATTTGGTCCAATTTTGCAACAATTATTTGGGAGGTCCTGAAAAAAACCTCCGTTTGGGCACTCGAAAAATGGAAAATGGTTTTTTCGTACAAAGAAAATGAAAACTTTCTTAGGCAACATTATTTGCCATTCCAACATGCACCCTTGTGCACAATATGAGATCATTTGAACAAACTATGCCATGAATGTGGCCGTAAGATTGATCATTTGGCTTGAAAGCCATTGATCTCCACACGTGATAGCTCGTTTCTGAGAACTCTTTTTAAAAATAATTGTGATATTACAAGTTTATTATTTTTATGGGAACTTGGCCACATATAATGACACAATGCGAAGGTTTCCCAATTTTTTTGATTTTTTTGAATTTTTTATGCCCGTTTCAAAATGCGGTCAAAACGGCGGGAATGACCGTTCCTAGCTAGTGGTTGAATCTTGGAATTTTTTTGGTGTTTCTCTGATAAAATAGATACTTATGTACCTAGAAATGTGTTTTTGGAAAAAATAAAGAGCAAACTACAAGGCAGCTACAGTTCAAATTTGACCCGCTTCCAGCTAAATCGGCGGAAATTTGTCTTTTTCACGAGTGGTGGATCAAAACTTTTTACACCCAACCATTTGGTCAATTGTGCATGAAATATGGCCTAGTATTTTAGAAAAATTATTTGGTCCAATTTTGCAACAATTATTTGGGAGGTCCTTCAAAAAAAACCTTCGTTTGGGCACTCAAAAAATGGAAAATGGTTTTTTCATACAAAGAAAATGAAAACTTTCTTAGGCAACATTGTTTTCCATTCCAACATGCACCCTTGTGCACAATATGAGATCATTTGAACAAACTATGCCATGAATGTGGCCATAAGATTGATCATTTGGCTTGAAAGCCATTGATCTCCACACGTGATAGCTCGTTTCTGAGAACACTTTTTAAAAATAATTGCTGTATTACAAGTTTATTATTTTTATGGGAACTTGGCCACATATAATGACACAATGCGAAGGTTTCCCAATTTTTTTGATTTTTTTTGAATTTTTTATGCCCGTTTCAAAATGCGGTCAAAACGGCGGGAATGATCGTTCCTAGCTAGTGGTTGAATCTTGGAATTTTTTTGGTGTTTCTCTGATAAAATAGATACTTATGTACCTAGAAATGTTTTTTTGGAAAAAATAAAGAGCAAACTACAAGGCAACTACAGTTCAAATTTGACCCGCTTCCAGCTGAATCGGCGGAAATTTGTCTTTTTCACGAGAGGTGGATCAATACTTTTTACACCCAACCATTTGGTCAATTTTGCATTAAATATGGCCTAGTATTTTAGAAAAATTATTTGGTCCAATTTTGCAACAATTATTTGGGAGGTCCTCACGAAAAAACCTCATTTTGGACACTCAAAAAATGGAAAATGGTTTTTTCGTCCAAAGAAAATGAAAACTCCCTTAGGCAACATTGTTTGCCATTCCAAGATGCACCCTTGTGCACAATATGAGATCATTTGAACAAACTATGTCGTGAATGTGGCCATAAGATTGAGCATTTGGGTTGAAAGTCATTCATCTTCACACTTGATAGCTTGTTTCAGAGAACACTTTTTAAAAATAATTATCGTATTACAAGTTTATTATTTTTCCTGGGAACTTGGCGACATATAATGACACAATGCGAAGGTTTTCCTTTTTTTGATTTTTTGATTTTTTATGCCCGTTTCAAAATGCGGTCAAAACGGCCGGCTGACTATTGGAATTTTTTTGGTGTTTCTCTGATTAAATAGATACTTTTGTACCTAAAAATGATGTTTGGAAAAAATAAATAGCAAACTATGAAGCAGCTGTAGTTCAAAATTGACCCGCTTCCAACTGAATCGGCAGAAATTTGTCTTTTTCACTAGAGGTGGATCAAAACTTTTGACACCCAACCATTTTGTCAATTGTGCATTATATATGGCCTAGTATTTTATAAAATTGATTAGGTCCAATTTTGCAACAAATATACGGTAGGTCATTCACAAAAAAACTCATTTTGGGCACTCGGAAAAATGGAAAATGAATTTTCCGTGCAAAGAAAATGAAAATTTCCTTAGGCAACATTGTTTGTCATTCCAAGATGCACCCTTGTGCACGATATGAGGTCATTTAAACAAACTATGCCATGAATGTGGCCATAAGATTGATCTTTTGGCTTGATAGCCATGAATCTTCACGCATGATAGCTCATTTATGAGAACACTTTTTTTAAAAGAATTGTCGTATTACAAGTTTATTAATTTCCCTGGAAACTTGGTCACATATGATGACACAATGCGAAGGTTTTCCAATTTTTTGATTTTTTGAATTTTTTATGCCCGTTTTAAAATGCAGTCAAAACGGCGGGCTTGACCGTTCCTAAATAGTGGTTGAATCTTGGAAAACTTTTGATGTTTCTCTGATTAAATAGATACTTGTGTACTTAGAAATGATTTTTGGAAAAATAAAGGGCAAACTATGAGGCGGCTGTAGTTCAAATTTGACCCGCTTCCTGCTGAATTAGCGGAAATTTGTCTTTTTCATGAGAGGTGTATCAGAGCTTTTGACACCCAACCATTTGGTCAATTGTGAATTAAATATGGTCTAGTATTTTATAAAATTGATGGAGTCCAATTTTGCAACAAATATTTGGTAGGTTCTTCACAAAAAAACCCATTTTTGCCACTTGGAAAATGATTAAAATAGCTATAAAGATCAGAAATGCATATAAATTGGTCCTTACCCATAAAATGTGGTCTAAATCTAGTGAAAATTTGTGTGGTGCCCTTTTGCAAAATATTATTGATAGCTACTTCACAAATTCTCTCTATTTTTTGTACCTGAAAACTATTTTAAATCACTGATTTTCTGAACCAATCAGAACTCTTCCCACGGATCGATGACATGGCGTCCATCCATCCATCTATCCATCCCACATCCATCCATCCATCTATCTACAGAAAAAAAAAGAAAAAGAGATAGCCCCACCCGCAGCCCAAACCCTAGCTCATATCGACCCCTCCCCCCGTCGCACCCTTCCTCCCTCGTCCCCATCTCCTCGCCGCCGCCGCCCACACTTCCTCCCTCGTCCCCATCTCCCGATTCCTCCTCTGCCGCCCCTCCCTTCCACCACCCTAGGCACTCCACCGCCGGGAGGCAACCCTTCCTCCTCACCCCCTGCCTCTCAATCCAGACGGCCTCGACCAGATCTACGGCCTAGCCCTATCAAGCCGCAACCGTTCGCCGCCGCGGATCCCGCGAGCCCCGTCCTCTTCTACTCCGTTCTGCGGCTCGGAGCTGCGACTGGACGGAGCTGCATCTGGCGCCTACGGCAACGACCACGATGACGGGATTTCCCAGCCGGCCTTGAAGTGCCCAACCTCAAGAAGCACGGCGGCGGCACGCGCAGCTGGATCCGCCATGGTGCGCCGTGCAGACGCTCGAGGTCGACAAGGCCACCATGATGCGCCGCTGTGAGCTCCCCGCCCGCGACCTCCGCCTCCTCGACCCGCTCTTCGTCTACCCCTCCACCGTCCTCGGCTGTGAGCGCGCCATCATCGTCAACCTCGAGAAGATCCGCTGCATCATCACCGCCGACGAGGTGCTCCTCCTCAACTCCTTCAACAGCTACGTCTTCCAGTACGCCGCCGAGCTGCAGCGCCGCCTCCTCCAGTGCGCCGAGGGCGATGAGCTCCCCTTCGAGTTCCGTGCCCTAGAGCTCGCCCTCGAGGCCGCCTGCTCCTTCCTCGACGCCCAGGTACCAACACCATCCACGCGCTCCATAGCCTCCTTGGGTTCCCCCCTCTGAAATCACTGTATATACTTCAGTTGTGATTATTATTAGTCATGGTACGATGATCTCATGATTATTATTAGTCACTGTATATACTCCACACCCCTGCGTTCCACCCATCTAAAATCACTATATATTGTTGTGATTACCTAGTCATGGTACGATGACCCCATAATTTTTGTGTATAAATTTTCTGCAATACTGCGGTTTAGTTTGATCATAGAATTGGAGTGGGCAAAGTTCATCTGAATGTCTAATGTACTGCATAGAATTAGAGTGATGAAAAACAAAAACCATTCTTCTTTGCTGCACTACATATACAATTACAGTCTACAGTCCAGGATTGATCTGTAGTGGAAACTCTGTAGTTGCTTCTTTGTTGGATGTGAAGAAAACTGTGAATTGCATTCTTTTTGAAACAGAAATTACGAATTGCATCAACATAATTCATTTTATTTTATTAATGGTTACTGCTGATGGTGATTAAGCTGCGTTTCCCTGTATGCTCTCACAATTTAAACTAATTTTGCATGCGTCTTCCATGCATGTTTGCAGCTACATCTCTGGGTACAAGAACCGGTTCCATAACTTCATCAAGCACCTGCGTGAAATCGGTGATGAGGTAGTACATTTTTCTGCTTTCATTGTTGAGTACTACCGAATACTGATGGACTTAGTTTCTGGTGACTTAGTTTCTGGTGTGTTTCGCCGGATCCTAGCGCGCTAACCGCCGCCTCCTGCGCCTGCGCATAGCCTCACGCTCGCCGTTCGTGCTCCCTACTGCTGTCGCTGAAGCTCCGTTGCTTCCAACTGCCGCTGCTGCTCTCCGCTGCTGCGTATTGCTCCTGCTCTACGGTACAGCTGCTCTTACTGCTGCCGCTGCATAGCTGCTTTATATACTACTCCGTAGCTAGCTAGTCATACTATTATTTGAGATGATTCTTTGTCTAATTAATTAAAATATTTGTGATTGATTGTTGCCATGAGGTGGCTAGCTTACTGTTAGAAGATGATAGAGGATTGTAGCTTACTGGTTAATGGCCCAAAACAAGGTGTAATAAGGAACAAATCCTTTAGGGGCATATCTGCTACTCTATATGCTGTCATTTGTCTTTGTTTCAGTTTGTTGGATCTGATAATATGTCTAGGTGAATACTATATTTAGATGGTTTGCTTAAGAAAAACACAAATAGAGGCAAAAGTGAAAACTTTTAAACCTTTTCCAGGCAAGGAAAAATGAACCGCTAGCACAAATATCTTCTCAGGTTGGAAAAAAGCTCAACACAAATAAAACAAGCACCAAGACGGCTAAATTCTGCAATCCAAATATTATGTCTCTAGTCCAGAATAGTACTCCCCCTCACCCCTCATATTTTTTTCCGAAGTGTTTATTCTTCATTATCATACGGACTTGTATCTACTTAAGATTACATTGAAACATTCTGGTTATGAATACACTGCATAGAAGCCATGTAATTTTGTGGTTCTTTCTCTAGTTCATCCTTCACCTGGGAGGCCACTTGAAGGATTATAAAAGCATGACATATCAAAGCTTTCTTGTCAAATGTATGTGTTCAGAGTTGAATCAAAGTTTGAATAAGGCAAAGTTGCTAGCATTGCAGCAGTACGCCCTTCCTAACATATGTATTTGTGTTGTTCCTCACGCCTCTCTGTTTGCTATGATTTATTGGTGCTCTGCAGAAGAACTCAACTCACTAGATGCAGGGAAGGTGATGGAGGGTGACACACAGCCATGGAGAGGAGCAACAGTAGCTCAAGGTCCTTTCTCCTCCACGCCACCTCTGCCCCTCTCTCGGTTTGATTTGCTATGTTGGGTTCCAAGATTAGAAATATTTTTTGTTTCCATCTTTATCCATGTGCTATCATTAACTCCGAGAAAATGTTATGTTTTTGCTGATTAGTGGCAGTGCATCTTTGCTTTACTATTCCTAGCAACTACAGTTCATCTACCATAAACATGTTGTGTACATTCTGAACCCCCAGACATGACACAAGTGATATGTATATGCAGCAGGGAATCATCAACTTGTACAGTTTGTTGACTGGAATGTAACTTGTACAGTTTTTACTCGAATATGTTCAGTTATGAAGTCGTGTAGTTGTTTTTTCTCATCAGTTCTAAACTGCAGTACTTTACTGAATTGTTGATGATGCTGAATGAATCTAGCTTGTTGGGTTCAATCTCTTGTTTATATGGAATAGCACCCCATCACATGTTGTTGTTGTTGTTGTTGTTGTTGTTGTTATTCACCCTATTCTTGCTGTTTTGTTTTCTTGTTGGCAGATATTTTGAGTAAATTCAAGACGAAAGATGTTCAAAGAAGCTCCAAGACATTCTTATATAGCAAGTTATGTAATAATAGCTGGGTTATCTGGGAATTTAATGTATCTTCTCTCTGTTTGTGAATGAAATAGTAATTATGTATGTGAATTAATGTATCTTCTCTCTGTTTGTGAATTTCATGTATGTTTCAGAATTACAATTTATGTTTCATATGAAATAGTAATCATGTATGTGATTTGAAAATGTGTGCAATGGAAACATGACTCATGCGACCCACTTATCAAAATAATTTGAGCACATTTGAAATTTCTGACGTGTGGGACCAGTGTATAATATTATGATATTTGGGACAAATGTAAAATAGTGGAAAATAAAATGCCAAAAAATAAAAGATCATACACTGCAAAAGGCCGCATCTAGAAATAAAAAGGCTGAATTGCTGGGCCAGCCCATGTAGCTAGCAAAAATTAATAGGAAAAATAAATATTAAAAAGGCCGAATTAATGGGCTCGGCCCATGTAAACACCAAATTGGACCGGGTTGATTCTTGTGCCACATCAGATTGCCACGTCGGATGCCTACGTGGCCTGGGGAGGCTACTAGTGACCAAAACAAAACAGTAGGCATATTTTGGGCGTAAACGTCCACGACCTTCTCACAGAGAAGGTCGTTAATTTCAGTTTACAACCGCCAGCTTTTGACCTTCTGTTTTTGGTCAAAAAAGGTCACAAATGAAAAACAATGACCTTTCAGTGACCAATAGTCAAGGTCACAAGTTGACATATTTCTTGTAGTGCATGGCAGTAGGACGGTTTTGTCGGAACGCTTTGGTCCACCCGAAAGGGAGTGCGAGGCCAGGGTTCCGTGGTGTGGGTATAGTGTGCTAACCTCTGCAGAGTTTGTGTGTTTAGTCTATCGATAGCCGCGTCCGTAGATATGGGCCCAGTTCGTAGTTGGTCACACTATGGGTCAATAGTAATAATAATTTGCTTAATAACAACCCTGGTTCGATGATGAAAGAAGTTGGTTGATATTTATGTGATCGTGAGAGGATCATTGTAGTATTGTGAATGCCAACTTGTTGGATAATTGTGGTGTTATGCGAGAATCAAGGGCAAAGGTCAAGCTCCTTGTGGTCATGAATGATTACTACGGTATTGTTAATGCCAAGCTTGATTGGATCCTGAGATGATCGTGTGATGTATGTGATGGTAAGTTTGTGCATGTGATGGTTACGAGGTAACCCGAGCAGAGTAAGTTGGTGCATGATAGTTTCATCATGTTGCATGCTAGTGTTATCATGTTCATATGTTTAGGCCACGCTCATATTGTTCTAGCTGTATCATCTTGTTCATACTATGATTGATCTGCTGGTATCATGTTAAACCTGGTTAACCTGTAATTGTCATGTTGTTGTCTGTCTTGATTGCTTTGGTTGCTGTGAGCTTGCAAGTACATTCAATGTACTGACCTGGCGTGTCATGCCAGTTTGAAGGTCATGCCGGATATGATTGCTTGTTTGTCGTCGATCCCTTGTTTGCGCGCTAGGATAAGTGTTCCAGCCAGAGTCCCTGTGGAGTTGAGTTCATCAGCGCCGTCGTTGTTCCACTGCCAGTTGTCATTCCGCTGCTTCGAGTTGTTCTGCCGCTTGCATGGAGAAACCGTGGCAGGCGTAGTGTCGCCGTACCTATGTAATCCCCTTATACCCAATATAGCTTGCAACAAAGAGCTGGTTTGTTCTATGCTAAGCAGTGCCGTATTCCAGAAGACTTCTCCTCGATCTCTGGGCTGGAATACGGGGCGTTCCGGTTTCTATGAGCCGGGGTGCCACACAAGTGAAGGCTAGAAAGAGACTAGGAAGCGACCAACTAGAGAGCAACAACAATCATAAACATGCATTGAGATTAACTAACATTGAGTGCAAGCATGAGTAGGATATAAATCACCATGAACATAAAATATCATAGAGGCTATGTTGATTTTGTTTCAACTACATGCGTGAACATGTGCCAAGTCAAGCCACACGAATCATTCAAAGGAGGATACCATCCTATCATACTACTCCCTCTGTTCCGAATTACTTGTCACAGGTATGGATGTATCTAGATGTATTTTAATTCTAGATACATCCATTTCCGCGACGAGTAATTTGGAACGAAGGGAGTACATCACAACCATTTTAATTTCCATGTCATCACGCAAGGTAAACCATTATAAGCTCCTAGCTAATTAAGCATGGCATGAGTAACTATAATCTCTAATTGTCATTGCAATCATGTTTCATTCATAATAGGCTGAATCAGGAATGATGAACTAATCATATTTACAAAAACAAGATAGGTCGAGTTCATACCAGCTTTTCCTCATCTCAATCATTTCATCATATATCATCATTATTGCCTTTCACTTACATGACCAAATGGTGTGGGTAATAATAATGGTGCACGTGCATTGGACTAAGCTAGAATCTACAAACATTTATTCAGAGGAGAAGACAAGGTAATATGGGCTCTTTGTTATATCAACAATAATGCATAAGAGAGCCACTCAACATTTTCATCATGGTCTTCTCCTCTCGACCCCCAAAGAAAAGAAAATAATTTCAAAGAAACACCCTGAAATATTTTTAGAGTTTTTTTCTGAAGAAAGTAAAACAAGAACGAGAAAAACTATCTACACGGGAATGCTCCGAACAAGCAAAAGAAGAACGAGAAATCATTTTTGGGTTTTCTCTTAATTCTAGAACTAAGCATGCATGGAAAGTAAACTACTACTAATTTTTTTGGTTTTTCTTAAGGTTTAATAAATACACAAGAAGAAAGAGGAAAAAAGAAATAAACTAGCATGGATGATACAATGAAAGAGTATGAGCACCGGCAACTAGAATGAGTGTGTGAGCATGAATGTAATGTTGGTGGGAAATACGTACTCCCCCAAGCTTCGGCTTTTGGCCTAAGTTGGTCTAAGCCCATGGATGGCCTGGTGGATATCCAAAGTTGAAGTTGGGGTCGTACTGTGCTGTGGCAGCTACCGTTTAGCGTGCTGCCTCCTGAAGACAAGCAACCTCCACTGCCCTCTCGTACTCATTTTCCTCCTCTCTAGTTATAAAGTATCTTCCATTTTCCTAAAAGTTAAAGAGAGCAGGAGCAGGAAGAGTAACAAGGACAGCATGCTGTCTATCAAAGATTAGTCGGTACTAGAGGATCTGTTTGTTCCTCTTAAGAAATTGGTGACATATCATAGCCTCATAATCCAGAAAAGTAGGAGGCAACTCAATATCATATCATCTAATAGGTACATTCAAATATTTAGCTAAAAGAGTTGCATATATCCCACCAAATAAATCTCCATCTTTAGCATTAAGATGTAACCTTCTAGCAATAATGGCCCCCAAATTATATCGTTTATCACCTAACAACGCACACTTGAGGATACTAAGATCTGGTACGCAAATATGGCATTGTTCATCTTTACCATTAATACATCTACCGATAAAGAGAGCAAAATAATGTATGGCAGGAAAGTGAATGCTGCCTATGGTTGCTTGTGTGATGTTTCTAGTTTCTCCTACAGTGATGCTAGCAAGGAAATCGTTATATTCAGATTTATGAGGCTCACTAAGACTACACCATTGTGGAATTTTGCATGCATCACACAAATCTTCTAGGTCCATGGTATAAGATCCATCATAAAGATCAAACAGGACAACATGAGTATTACGCTTGGATGAAAACTCAAACCTCCATACGAAGGAATCGGTGAGATAATAATATTGTAAGCACTTGTCCGATCAGAAATCTTCAAGGCCGGCATTTTGTACGTATGCATAGAATTCATCCTTGAAACCTGCACGATCCATATATTCATCCGACGGCCATTTGCTACCTCTTGAGCACTGCGTTGGTTTTCCCCGAAGAGGAAAGGATGATGCAGCAAAGTGGCATTAGTATTTCCCTCAATTTTTTGAGAACCAAGGTATCAATCTAGTAGGAGGCTATGCGCGAGTCCCTCATACCTGCACAAAACAAATAAATCCTCGCAACCAACGCAAATAGGGGTTGTCAATCCCTATAAGGCCACTTACGAGAGTGAGATCTGATAGATATGATAAGATAATATTTTTGGTATTTTTATGATAAAAGATGCAAAGTAAAATAAAGGCAAAGTAAATAGCAAAGGAAATAACTAAGTAGTAGGAGATCAATATGATAAAGATAGACCCGGGGGCCATAGGTTTCACTAGTGGCTTCTCTCGAGAGCATAAGTATTCTATGGTGGGTGAACAAATTACTGTTGAGCAATTGACAGAATTGAGCATAGTTATGAGAATATCTAGGTATGATCATGTATATAGGCATCACGTCTGAGACAAGTAGACCGACTCCTGCCTGCATCTACTACTATTACTCCACTCATTGACCGCTATCCAGCATGCATCTAGAGTATTAAGTTAAAAACAGAGTAACGCCTTAAGCAAGATGACATGATGTAGAGGGATAGACTCATGCAATATGAATAAAACCCCATCTTGTTATCCTCGATGGCAACAATACAATATGTGCCTTGCTGCCCCTACTGTCGCTGGGAAAGGACACCACAAGATTGAACCCAAAGCTAAGCACTTCTCCCATTGCAAGAAAGATCAATCTAGTAGGCCAAACCAAACTGATAATTCGAAGAGACTTGCAAAGATAACCAATCATACATAAAAGAATTCAGAGAAGATTCAAATATTATTCATAGATAGACTTGATCATAAACCCACAATTCATCGGTCTCAACAAACACACCGCAAAAAGAAGATTACATCGAATAGATCTCCACAAGAAAGGGGGAGAACATTGTATTGAGATCCAAAAAGAGAGAAGAAGCCATCTAGCTACTAACTATGGACCCGTAGGTCTGAGGTGAACTACTCACACTTCATCGGAGGGGCTATGGTGTTGATGTAGAAGCCCTCCGTGATCGATGCCCCCTCCGGCGGAGCTCCGGAACAGGCCCCAAGATGGGATCTCGTGGATACAGAAAGTTACGACGGTGGAATTAGGGTTTTGGCTCCGTATCTGATCGTTTGGGCATATGTAGGTATATATAGGAGGAAGGAGTACGTCTGTGGAGCAACAGGGGGCCCACAAGGGTGGAGGGCGCGCCTGGGGGGTAGGCGCGCCCCCTACCTCGTGGCCTCCTGTTTCTTTTCTTGACGTAGGGTCCAAGTCTCCCGGATCATAATCTTCCTAAAAATCACATTCCCGAAGGTTTCATTCCATTTGGACTCCGTTTGACATTCCTTTTCTTCGAAACCCTAAAACATGCAAAAAAACAACAATTCTGGTCTGGGCCTCCGGTTTAATAGGTTAGTCCCAAAAATAATATAAAAGTGGATAATAAAGCCCAATAATGTCCAAAACAGTAGATAAAATAGCATGGAGCAATCAAAAATTATAGATACGTTGGAGACGTGTCACCATTCACACGGCCTCACTTAAGCTTCCCTTGGTAGTTCAGGGTCCGGGTCGCGTATTGCACGCCTTGGTGCTTGCTTCCTTGAAGAACCACCTTGGTACATTCTCCTAGACATTTTTCTTTCTATGAAAAATTTCTGAAATTTTTAGTAACTCTAAATAAAAGTGAACCAAACTCAAAAACATTGGTAGCAACTACTCCTACAAGTGTCTAGAGGCTAACCCAAGCATCAAAACTACTTTGGACCATATAAGTTTGACATGCAAGCTCAAGAACATGGTCACCACAGAAGCAAAATTTTGCAATGAATAAAGCTCTAGAAAAAAACTAATTGGACCATTGGAGGAGTCACATACCGAAGAACAATCACCAAAAGCAGTTTTGTGAATGGTGATTTGAGCAAGGAGATCGAAAATGGCAGCAAGATGAGCAAGAACACGAGTTTGAGCTATGGAGTGATTTTTATGGAGGAAGAAGGAGAGGATGGGTGCTGGAATAAGTGGAGGGGGCCACGTGGGGCCCACAAGGTTAGGGGGTGCGCCCAGGGGGGTGGGCGCGCCCTCCACACTTGTGGCCAACTGGTGAGGCCCCCTGGTGTGTTCTTTGCACCACAAATTCTAAAATATTCTAAAAAAATCATATCCAATTTTCAGGGAATTTGGAGAACTTTTATTTTCGGGACATTTTTATTGCATGGATAATCAGAAAATAGACAGAAAATACTATTTATCTTTATTTAATCTAAATAACAGAAAGTAAAATATGGTACATAGAGTTGTGCTTCCTAAATTCATCCATCTCATGCTCATCAATAGGAATCCATTAATGAGGTTGACCAAGTCTCATTAACAAACTTCTTTCGAGTGACATGAAACCGGAGAACTTTCGAATAATACTAGGTTACCTCAACGGGGATATGCATGTCCCCAACAATAAGAATATCATATTTCTTTTTGACAGTAGGAAGAGAGAATTCAAAATCTCCAATAGTAGTAGTTGAAAATTTTCCAATAGAATTGATACTATGAACTTGAGGTTGTTTCTTTGGAAAGTGAACGGTATGCTCATTACCATTAACATGGAAAGTGGCATTGCCTTTGTTGCAATCAGTAACAACCCCTACCGTATTCAAAAAGGGTCTACCAAGGATAATCGACATACTATCATCCTCGGGAATACCAAGAATAACAAAGTCCGTTAAGATAGTAATGTTTGCAACCACAACAGGCACATCCTCACAAATACCGATGGGTCGAGCATTACTAGGTTCAATATTGTTGATCTTGATAACCCACAATCAAAGAATCATTATTATTACTAGGTTCATCTCTCTTAGGTTCAACCTCTACATCATTATCATTACTAGGTTGAGCATCAGCATGAACATCATCATTAACATTATCACTAGGTTCATGTTATTCACCAGATTGTGTCTCAGCATAAGAATAGAAATATCATTGGGATTCTCAGGTGTGTCTATAGAAGGTTCACTATCATGCAAAGTCCTATCAGTTTCCTTTTTATTTTTATTACTAGGACTAGGTGCATCAGTAATAATTCCCTGAAAATCTTTCTCAACTCTCTTAGGATGACCCTCGGGATACAAAGGTTCCTGGGTCATTTTACCACCTCTAGTCATGACCCTAACAACATTATCATTATTCTTATTATTCAACTCATTAAGCAATTCATCTTGAGTCTTAAGTACTTGTTCTACTTGAGTTGTAACCATGGAAGCATGTTTACTAATAAGCTTAAGATCATTAACAATACTATTTGTATACTTACTCAAGTGGTCAAGCATGTAAGTATTACGTTTCAATTGTCTACTAACATAAGCATTGAAATTTTCTTATTTAACAATAAAATTATCAAATTCATCAAAGCATTGACTAGTAGACTCATTATGAGGAATATCACCTTCATCAAATCTACGGAGAGATTTTACCTCTACTACCTGTATCGGGTTATCAAGACCATGTATTTCTTCAATAGGCGGTAAATTTTTAACATCTTCAACTTTAATACCTTTTTCTTTCATTGATTTCTTTGCCTCTTGCATATCTTGAGGGCTGAGAAATAGAATACCCCTTTTCTTTGGAGTTGGCTTTGGAGTTGGTTCAAGAAGTGTCCAGTCATTTTCATTACTCACTATATTATTCAATAGCAACTCAGCTTGCTCAACAGTTCTTTCCCTGAAAACACAACCAACACAACTATCCAGGTGGTCTCTGGAAGCATCGCTTAGTCCATTATAAAAGATATCAAGTACTCCCTCCGTCCCATAATATAAGAGCATTTTTTACACTACACTAGT
The DNA here is from genome assembly GCA_034509565.1 of Triticum monococcum. Lineage (NCBI taxonomy): Eukaryota > Viridiplantae > Streptophyta > Magnoliopsida > Poales > Poaceae > Triticum > Triticum monococcum. The sequence goes on along the minus strand of CM067845.1, from coordinate 494,902,000 downwards.
GTAAAAAATGCTCTTATATTATGGGACTGAGGGAGTATTTCATTTTTCTTGAGAGGGTAAGCAGGCAAAGCATTAAGTAATTGGAGAAGCCTCCCCCAAGCTTGTGGGAGACTCTCTTCTTCAATTTGCACAAAATTATATATTTCCCTTAAAGCAGCTTGTTTCTTATGAGCGGGGAAATATTTTGCAGAGAAGTAATATATCATATCATGGGGACTAGGCACACAACCAAGAGCAAGAGAATTAAACCATATCTCAGCATCACCCTTTAATGAGAAAGGAAATAATTTAAGGATATAATAATAATGATTGTTTTCCACATGAGCAAATACGGTGGCTATATCATTTAATTTAGTAAGATACGCCATGACAGTTTTAGATTCATAACCATGAAAAGGATCAGATTCAACCAAAGTAATTAACTCAGGATCGACAAAGAATTCACAATCCTTATCAGTAACAAAGATAGGTGAAGTAGCAAAAGTAGGATCATATTTCATTCTAGCATTCAAGGATTTTCCCTTTAGCTTCGCTAACAATTTCTTAAGATCTCCCCTATCATTACAAGCAAAGAAGTCTCTAGCAGTTTCTTCATCCATAACATAACCCTCAGGAACAACAGCCAATTCATATCTAGGGGGAGAATCATAATCATAATCTTTAATAATTTCATCAGTTTCAGTAATTTCATTCTCTTTAGCCCTAGCAAGTTGTTCATCAAGAAATTCACCTAGTGGCACAGTATTATCAAGCACAGAAGTAGTTCCATCATAAGTATCATGCAAAGTAGAAGTGGCGTCATCAATAAAATGCGACATATTGGAATCAATAGCAGGCACTACAAAAAAAGACACATCCGTGACATTTTGGGCCGAACGAATTTTTTTTCTGTCATGCTTACGACACTTCTATGACGATAATTTTGACAAAATCCGGTATCATCATAGATGTGGTGGGCTCCTACTTCTATGACAAAAAATCGTGACAGAAAATAGGCTTTTCGCCCTGGGCGGGCCAGAGACGCAGCTGCATGACATTCTTTGGGCCGTCCATGATGGAGAAAATCATGGTAGAAGCAAGGGCGAGGAAAATATCGGGGAGTTCCCGGTTACGGTGGGTGGTCGGGGGTGAGCGATGCATGGAGGTTTGCGCGTTTCTCTCGTACACATACGCGCGTGGGTGCGAGGCGTTAGGCTCTAACTGAACCCAAGCGAGGTGTTCGACTACTGAACCCGAGCGATTGCACTGCAGGCTATGTGTTACTGAACCAGATCGAGCGATTCCTTCATTCTCTACTGCTGCTAACTGAAGCCGATCGAACCTGCTGCCTCCTTCCCTTGATGAACAGTGAGCGTTGTTGGGGGAGTTTGGATGAACAGTTCCTGGTGGGGGGTTGGATGAACAGGACACCGTGGTGTTGCCGCTGGATGAACAAGACCCCGATCGATCGAGCCGGTTGGGGTTGGATGAACATGACCCCGTGGAGGGCTGGATGAATAGGACCCTGTGGAGGGAAGGTTGAACAGCAGCCGGTGGAGGGCTGGGTGAACAGTAGCCCGTGGAGGGCTGGATGAACAGTAGCCCGTGGAGGGGTGGTTGAACAGGACCTCGTGGAGAGGGCTGGTTAAACAGTAGCCAGCGGAGGAGCGCACGGTAGAGGCTGGATGAACAGGTGCTCGTGGATGAACAGTCGTAGGTGGAGGCTGGAGGAGGTCGATGGTGGATGAACAGTAGCCCGTGGAGGCTGGAGGAGGTCGATGGTGGAGATGGATAGTATCTCGTGGAGTCTCGTTTTGCGGTATGCCACACCCCTCCCGATGAACTTGACCCCCATTTCGACCGTAGCGCTCCAACACAAGTCCGTTTCCTCCGTTTTGCAGTACGCCACACCCTCCCGATCAACATGACCCCATTTCGACCATAGGAGGTCCGTTTCCTCCGTTTTGCGGTACGCCAGACCCCTCCCAATGAACAGGATCCCGTTTCGACTGTCGGCGGTCAAACACAAGGTCGTTTCCTCTGTTCTGCGGTATGCCAGGCCTCGTTTCCATCGGCTATTCCGTCCAAGCCGGTTGGCTCCCGATGAACAGCACGCGTTCCATTGCCTCCCGGTGAACACGACGCATTCCGTTGCATCCCCATGAACACGACGATGACACAGTTTCTCCATTTCGACCCAGCCATGTACACGAGCCCTGGCCATACGTATGCACGAGTAGGCGTTCGAGACCCCGCCCGTATGTACGTACGTGGATGTATTTACTTACTTGCACCCTGACCGTTGTACATACGTGTACATGCTACGTGCGTGCCTCTACTACGTCACGTGCCCTTCCTTACACGGCCACTGTTCATCGCTGCAGCCTGCAGATAGACCGATCGTATGTATGTACATGTTCGTGACCAGAATGACAACACTACGTACACTTCGACCAGGTGGGTCCCGACTGTCAGCCACTTCTTTGCGTGCGAAGATGTAGCTGGTGGGTCCCAGCAGTCAGGGGGCAAATCATTTTCTTGCCCATAATATGGGCGCACTTCCTTGCGTGCGAAGATGCAGCTGGTGGGTCCCGGCAGTCAGGGGGAAACATTTCTTTGCACAAAATACGTCGGCCTATCAGGTGGGTCCTTGTTGTTAGGTGGAGGAATCATTATTTTCCATGCAATAAGGAGGCACTTCCTTGCTGCGGCCGTGGACCCAGCTGCCAGCCTCTCCACGTACAGTACTCTTCCAATGGAAGTCGTTCGTTGACCACGTTGAGCACGCCACGCCGAGAGCACCAGGGCGGTGGACGATGGCGAGGCCAAGGAAGGGGACAACGCAGAGCCGAGGAAGACGCGGCAGTGGATGCCCACGTGAAGAGGAGTACTATGGTTCACTGGTTCGGCTGCAGTGTGAGGCTGTGATACGTCTCCAACGTATCTATAATTTTTTATTGCTCCATGCTATATTATCTACTGTTTTGGACTATATTGGGCTTTATTTTCCACTTTTATATTATTTTTGGGACTAACCTATTAACCGGAGGCCCATCCCAGAATTGCTTTTCTTGCATATTTCAGTGTTTCGAAGAAACGGAATATCAAACGGAGTCCAAATGGAATGAAACCTTCGAAAACGTGATTTTCTCACCGAACGTGATCCAGGAGACTTGGACCCTACACCAAGGCATCAGAGAAGCGGTCATGAGGGTGGGGGCGCCCCCCCTAGGGCGCTCCCCCCTACCTCGTGGGCCCCTTGATGCTCCACCGACGTACTCCTTCCTCCTATATATACCTACGTAGCCCCAAACGAACAGAGACGGAGCCAAAAACCTAATTCCACCGCCGCAACTTTCTGTATCCACGAGATCCCATCTTGGGGTCTGTTCCGGAGCTCCGCCGGAGAGGGCCGTCATCACGGAGGGCTTCTACATCATCATAGCCTCTCCGATGAAGTGTGAGTAGTTTACCTCAGACCTTCGGGTCTAGATGGCTTCTTCTCTCTTTTTGGATCTCAATACAAAGTTTCTCCCCCTCTCTTGTGGAGATCTATTGGATGTGATCTTCTTTTTGCGGTGTGTTTGTTGAGATTGATGAATTGTGGGTTTATGATCAAGTCTATCTATGAATAATATTTGAATCTTCTCTGAATTCTTTTATGTATGATTGGTTATCTTTGCAAGTCTCTTCGAATTATCTGTTTGGTTTGGCCAACTAGATTGGTAGTTCTCCCCATGGGAGAAGTGCTTAGCTTTGGGTTCGATCTTGCAGTGTCCTTTCCCAGTGATAGAAGGGGCAGCAAGGCATGTATTGCATCGTTGCCATCGAGGATAACAAGATGGGGTTTATTTCATATTGCATGAATTTATCTCTTTACATCATATCATCTTGCTTAAGGCATTACTCTATTTTTAACTTAATACTCTAGATGCATGCTGGATAGCGGTCGATGAGTGGAGTAATAGTAGTAGATGCAGGATCGTTTCGGTCTACTTGTCACGGACGTGATGCCTATATACATGATCATGCCTAGATATTCTCATAACTATGCTCAATTCTGTCAATTGCTCAACAGTAATTTGTTCACCCACCGTAGAATACTTATGCTCTTGAGAGAAGCCACTACTGAAACCTATGGCCCCCGGGTCTATTTTCATCATATCAATCTCCATCACTTTAATCTTGTTTTGCTTTTTTACTTTGCCTTTACTTTTTACTTTGCATCTTTATACCAAAAATATTATATCTATCAGATCTCACTCTCGTAAGTGACCATGAAGGGATTGACAACCCCTAATCGCGTTGGTTGCGAGTAGCTATCGTTTTGTGCAGGTACGAGGGACTTGAGCGCCCCCTACTGGATTGATACCTTGGTTCTCAAAAACTGAGGGAAATACTTACGCTACTTTGTTGCATCATCCCTTCCTCTTCAGGGAAAACCAACGCAAGCTCAAGAGGTAGCAGGCTGCCGTTGCCGCATGGCCTGGCCAGTGGTGGGAGTGGTAGGGGGAGGTGAGGCCTCCGCGACGGCACAGCCGGCCATGGGAGGCAGAAGCAGGCGGCACGACCGGCGCTGCTTTGGGTGGCTGGAGCTAGAAGACCAGAGGTTGAAGAATCACAACGGCCGTTGGATTGGACATCGTATGACCACTACAGCTAGAATCATTTATATTGACTAAGTTGACAAAGCCCTTGGTACGCGTCAACTCAGTAGGCCCACAGGTCAGCCTCCAAAACGATGTGCCCCAGATGTCAGGGGGAGGAATCTTTTTTGGGCGGCTGAAGTTAGAATATCCGAGATTGAAGAAGAAGCACGACATCCGTTGGATGGACATCCAATGGACACTGCTGCTAGAACCGTGTGTTGACTATAAGTTGACAAAGCCTTGCATACGCGTTAACTTACTTTTTTTAGGGGACGCGTCAACTTAGTAGGCCCACAAGTATGTGGCGGAGAACTTATAGCCCATTTGCGATTTTTAAGAATGTATAGCCCATTTTTGAATTCTAGTGGAATTTACTATAGCCCAATTACAGTTTGTGAAAAGTACAACCCATTTTCTAGCTAGGACAACGATTAATAATTTCAACCAACCGTTCAAAACAGAATTCAATAAAATTTCCCACATTTTGATGGGATCCGAAATATTTTTATCCCGAAATTTCTAGTTAGATTAAATACAATTTTAATATAAATTTGTATTACGTAAAAATCCAATGAAACATTGCGCGTGCAACAATTAATGAAATTAAAAATTTCAAAATCCAAAAGTAATATTTTATAAACTAATTACGTGTTTGGTGCATGTTTTTATAGTTACTGCCCAGTTTTTATAATTACATTCCATTTATTATTTCTTAAAGCCCATTTTCTTATTAAGCCTAATGCATCCCTCCTAGGAAAGATTTGCAGCCCAGCGGAGCGGAGATTAACAAGTTGACCTGGATTGTGTACAACTGTCGGCCCAGTTGCATTGCTGATGTTGAAAAAAGTTATGTGTAGTATAGTACAACCTTACATGGCTACTCAGCCCACATTCAGCAACGCCGGAAAGGCCCAAACAAGGCTTCCATACATACCTGGCCATGGGAAGCCCGGCCCGTCCAACCCGGCCCGAAAAGCCCGACCCAGTCCGGCCCGACGCTGCCCCCAGGCCGGGCTCGGGCCTAGATTTTGAGCCTGATGGCCGGGCCCGGGCCCGTCGTTTTTGCACTTTTCTGAAGGTCAGGCCGGGCCGGCCCGGAGCGCGATGGGCTTTTACGTGTTCGGGCCGGGCTCGGCCAAGAAAACAGGCCCGATGGCCGGGCCGGGCCGGGCCCGGGCCTGGGTTTTTTGCGTCGGGCTTGGCTAGGCCCGGCCGACCCGAGGTATGGCCAGGTATCCTTCCATACAACTTTTTGAAGTCACTGAGCTCAATTAATAACTTAAGAAAAAAGTTAGAGTACAGTGGAATCTAATTAAAAGCTGTCATGAGCGAACAAATAATTCAATGGGTCCCACTTGTGCGTGTGTGTGTGTGTGTGTTTGTGTGTGTGCGCATGAGAGAGAGAGAGAGACCCATCAGTCGATGCTCGTAAATACATCTTTCGCCATTGCATTGATGATGCTCACTAAAAACTTATATAGTTGACACAATTATATAGAACATCATAGCACACTAAACTTGCATACAAAAATTTCATGCAGGCGGCACTATCAGGGTGGAAGCACTGGATCTCTACGTGTAGGGCTATGTTGAAACCAACGAACTCGTACATAATGGTTCATCGTCTTTATCAATGACGGAGAAATATCTTGAATGTTGTGCAAAGAAAACAGACGGACAACACAATATATAAATTCTGCTAGAACATTAAGTTGACGTACAACCCTTTCTAAAAAAAAGTTCAGGTAAAAAAATAGAATAGGTCATGATCAAATGTACTGGCACATCAGTGCTTCACACCCATAGCTTGGATTTAACTAGTATCTGACAAGATTCAGTTGTTACCTCAAATTAGAGCACATCCAGGCAGCCAACACTGCCTCTTCTCCCAAAGAAGCAGTGGCCTCCGCCGCACGATGGAGTAGGCCCTGTGCCATCCATCGTTCCGAGCAACACGGGGAAAGTCTGACGTTGAATCCTATAATGGATGTCGTCGACGGACCCGGGCACTAGCGGCGGCGACATGACTTCCTTTGATGGATTGACCACTTCTTCGACATGCACGAACACTCGATACAGGTACGTCCCTAACGTGGTTTGCGGCGGCCTTGGTGGTGACGAATAGTACAACCCCGGTTCCTGCACCGGTATCTCAACACCAATCACCTATGGTATGGTGGACGGCTTCTTCATCCATGCCATAACCGTCAGCGCCCAGCTGTCTAGAGGAACAAACATACTTATGAGCTCACCTCCAAGGTCGTTGATAAGCTCATTCATGGACTCACTGTACCAAGCACGTCGAGGCATGCCGTGGAAGGTAAGCTTTGTTAAAAACTCAAGCTCAGAGGGCACCGAGCCCCATCCTGGGTGCCACCGATCAAAGCTCAGCAGCGCACCATCGCAGAACAAACGCCGGGAAGATTCAAACACATGACTGCAGTCGAAAGTTGTCTGGAACCTGACGAAGGAATCAGCCGGTAGCAGACAGACTTCGATGAGAAAGTCACTTTTTTGGATGTCATGCGCAATGCCAAGAGCTTTCACAAGGTCGTCCAGCGAGACGGGAGGCCGGTCACCGTTGATGGTTACAATCAGCACTTTGCCGGCAAACTGGTCGGTAAGCGCCGTCGTGCCACTATTGAGCGACAGCACGCAGCTCCCGAAGGCAGGACGGACCTCAGGATCTCCGGCTCAGAGATCCGTGTTGGCCAGCGACGTGATAGTACGCTTGAGTACATGTACAGGAGGGGGATTTGGGGGAACTGGAGTAGGAATCGAGATTCCAGAGGTGGGTGGGGGAGATTGGGGATGAAAAGGTAGCATGAATTTCGAACACGCACCAATATGCTCTCGGCGTGCAATTGCACGAAAACACCAGTGGCGCCCACTGAAGGAAATATGCCCTAGAGGCAATAATAAAGTTATTATTTATTTCCTTATATCATGATAAATGTTTATTATTCATGCTAGAATTGTATTAACCGAAAACATAATACATGTGTGAATACATAAACAAACAGAGTGTCACTAGTATGCCTCTACTTGACTAGCTCGTTAATCAAAGATGGTTATGTTTCCTAACCATTGACAAAGAGTTGTTATTTGATTAACGGGATTACATCATTAGGTGAATGATCTAATTGACATGACCCATTCCATTAGCTTAGCACTTGATCGTTTAGTATGTTGCTATTGCTTTCTTCATGACTTATACATGTTCCTCTGACTATGAGATTATGCAACTCCCGTTTACCGGAGGACCACTTTATGTGCTACCAAACGTCACAACATAACTGGGTGATTATAAAGGAGCTCTACAGGTGTCTCCGAAGGTACATGTTGGGTTGGCGTATTTCGAGATTAGGATTTGTCACTCCGATTGTCGGAGAGGTATCTCTGGGCCCTCTCGGTAATGCACATCACTTAAGCCTTGCAAGCATTGCAACTAATAAGTTAGTTGCGAGATGATGTATTACAGAACGAGTAAAGAGACTTGCCGGTAATGATATGGAACTAGGTATTGAGATACCGACGATCGAATCTCGGGCAAGTAACATACCGATGACAAAGGGAACAACGTATGTTGTTATGCGGTCTGACCGATAAAGATCTTCGTAGAATATGTGGGAGCCAATATGAGCATCCAGGTTCCGCTATTGGTTATTGACTGGAGATGTGTCTCGGTCAAGTCTACATTGTTCTCGAACCGTAGGGTCCGCACTCTTAAGGTTTCGATGACATTTATATTATAAGTTTATGAGTTTTGATGTACCGAAGGAGTTCGGAGTCCCGGATGAGATCGGGGACATGATGAGGAGTCTCGAAATGGTCGAGACATAAAGATCGATATATTGGACGACTATATTCGGACATCGGAAAGGTTCCGAGTGATTCGGGTATTTTTGGAGGTACCGGGGAGTTATGGGAATACGAGGAAGAAGCAATGGGCCTTAATGGGCCTTAGTGGAAAGGAGGAGGAGGTGGCACGCGCCCCTCCCAAGCCCAGTCCGAATTGGACAAGGGGTTTGGGGCGCGGCCCCTCTCTCCCTTCCTTCCCCTCTTCCCCCCTTTCCCCCCTTCTCCTAGTTGGACTAGGAAAGGTGGAAACCTACTCCAACTAGGAGTAGGAATCCTACTCCTCCTTGGCGTGCCCACAAGGGCCGGCCGGCCTCCCCCTTGCTCCTTTATATACGGGGGCAGGGGGGCACCCCATGACACACAAGTTGATCTTCGTGATCGTTCCTTAGCCGTGTGTGGTGCCCCCCTCCATGATATTACACCTCGGTCATATTGTAGCGGTGCTTAGGCGAAGCCCTGCGACGGTTGAACATCAAGATCATCACCACGCCGTCGTGCTGACGGAACTCCTCCCCGAATCTTTGCTGGATCGGAGCCTAGGGTGTGTCATCAAGCTGAACGTGTGCCAAGAACTCGGAGGTGCCGGAGTAACGGTGCTTGGATCGGTTGGACCGGGAAGACGTACGACTACTTCCTCTACGTTGCGTCAACACTTCCGCTTCGGTCTACGAGGGTACATAGACAACACTCTCCCCTCTCGTTGCTATGCATCACCATGATCTTGCGTGTGCGTAGGAATTTTTTTGAAATTACTGCGTTACCCAACAGTGGCATCCGAGCCTAGGTTTTATGTGTTGATGTTATATGCACGAGTAGAACACAAGTGAGTTGTGGGCGATATAAGTCATACTGCTTACCAGCATGTCATACTTTGGTTCGGCGGTATTCTTGGATGAAGCGGCCCGGACCGACATTACGCGTATGCTTACGCGAGGCCGGTTCTCCCGACGTGCTTTGCACAAAGGTGGCTAGCGGGTGACAGTTTCTCCAACTTTAGTTGAACCGAGTGTGGCTATGCCCGGTCCTTGCGAAGGTTAAAACGGCACCAACTTGACAAACTATCGTTGTGGTTTTGATGCGTAGGTAAGATTGGTTCTTGCTAAGCCCGTAGCAGCCACGTAAAATTTGCAACAACAAAGTAGAGGATGTCTAACTTGTTTTTGCAGGGCATGTTGTGATGTGATATGGTCAAAACATGATGAGTTATAAGTTGTTGTATAAGATGATCATGTTTTGTTGAAGTTATTGGCAACTGGCAAAAGCCTTATGGTTGTCTGTCTATTGCATAAGATGCAAGCGCAAAATAATTGCTTTACTTTATCGCTATGCGGTAGCAATAGTTGCAAGAGCAATTGTTGGCGAGACGACCATGTGATGACACATTGATATAGATCAAGATGATGGAGATCATGGTGTCATGCCGGTGACGATGGAGATCATGACGATGCTTTGGAGATGGAGATCAAAGGCACAAGATGATGATGGCCATACCCTGTCACATATTATGATTGCATGTGATGTTTATCTTTTATACATCTTATTTTGCTTAGTTCGGCGGTAGCTTTATAAGATGATCTCTCAATAAATTATCAAGGTATAAGTGTTCTCCCTAAGTATGCACCGTTGTGAAAGTTCTTCATGCTGAGACACCACGTGATGATCGGGTGTGATAGGCTCTACGTTCAAATACAACGGGTGCAAAACAGTTGCACACGCGGAATACTCAGGTTAAACTTGACAAGCCTAGCATATAACAGATATGGCCTCGGAACACTGAGACCGAAAGGTCGAGCGTGAATCATATAGTAGATATGATCAACATAGTGATGTTCACCATTGAAACTACTCCATCTCACGTGATGATCGGACATGGTTTAGTTGATTTGGATCACGTGATCACTTAGAGGATTAGAGAGATGTCTATCTAAGTGGGAGTTCTTAAGTAATATGATTAATTGAACTTTAATTTATCATGAACTTAGTCCTAGTAGTATTAGCATATCTATGTTGTAGATCAATAGCTCGCGTTGTTGCTTTCATATGTTTATTTTGATATGTTCCTAGAGAAAATTGTGTTGAAAGATGTTAGTAGCAATGATGCGGATTGGATCCGTGATCTGAGGTTTATCCTCATTGCTGCACAGAAGAATTATGTCCTTAATGCACCGCTAGGTGACAGACCTATTGCAGGAGCAGATGCAGACGTTATGAACGTTTGGCTAGCTCAATATGATGACTACTTGATAGTTTAGTGCACCATGCTTAACGGCTTAGAATCGGGACTTCAAAGACGTTTTGAACATCATGGAACATATGAGATGTTCCAGGAGTTGAAGTTTATATTTCAAGCAAATACCCGAGTTGAGAGATATGAAGTCTCCAACAAGTTCTATAGCTAAAAGATGGAGGAGAATCGCTCAACTAGTGAGCATGTGCTCAAATTGTCTGGGTACTACAATTGCTTGAATCAAGTGGGAGTTAATCTTCCAGATAAGATAGTGATTGACAGAATTCTCTAGTGACCATCACCAAGTTAGTAGAACTTCGTGATGAACTATAGTATGCAAGGGATGACGAAAACGACTCCCGAGCTTATCATGATGATGAAATCGATGAAGGTAGAAATCAAGAAAGAGCATCAAGTGTTGATGGTTAACAAGATCACTAGTTTCAAGAAAAGGGCAAAGGGAAGAAGGGGAACTTCAAGAAGAACGGCAAGCAAGTTGCTACTCAAGTGAAGAAGCCCAAGTCTGGTCCTAAGCCTGAGACTAAGTGCTTCTACTGCAAAGGGACTGGTCACTGGAAGCAGAACTACCCCAAGTGATTGGCGGATAAGAAGGATGGCAAAGTGAACATAAGTATATTTGATATACATCTTATTGATGTGTACTTTACTAGTGTTTATAGCAACACCTCAGTATTTGATACTAGTTCAGTTGCTAAGATTAGTAACTCGAAACGGGAGTTGCAGAATAAACAGAGACTAGTTAAGGGTGAAGTGACGATGTGTGTTGGAAGTGGTTCCAAGATTGATATGATAATCATCGCACACTCCCTATAATTTCGGGATTAGTGTTGAACCTAAATAAGTGTTATTTTGTGTTTGCGTTGAGCATGAATATGATTTGATCATGTTTATTGTAATACGGTTATTCATTTAAGTAAGAGAATAAATTGTTGTTCTGTTTACATGAATAAAACCTTATATGGTTACACACCCAATGAAAATAGTTTGTTGGATCTCGATCGTAGTGATACACATAATCATAATATTGAAACCAAAAGATGCAAAGTTAATAATGATAGTGCAACTTATTTGTGGCACTGCCGTTTAGGTCATATTGGTGTAAAGCGCATGAAGAAACTCCATGCTGATGGGCTTTTGGAATCACTTGATTATGAATCAGTTTATGCTTGCGAACCATGCTTCATGGGCAAGATGACTAAGACTCCGTTCTTCGGAACAATGGAGCGAGCAACAGATTTGTTGGAAATCATACATAATGATGTATGTGATCCGATGAATATTGAGGCTCGCGACATGTATCATTATTTTCTGATCTTCACATATGATTTGAGCAGATATGAGTATATCTACTTGATGAAACATAAGTCTGAAACATTTGAAAAGTTCAAAGAATTTCAGAGTGAAGTGAAAAATCATTGTAACAAGAAAATGAAGTTTCTACGATTTGATCGTAGAGAAGAGTATTTGAGTTACGAGTTTGGCCTTTAGTTAAAAACAATGTGAAATAGTTTCACTACTCACGCCACCTGGCACACCACAATGTAATGGTGTGTCCAAATGTCATAACCATACTTTATTAGATATGGTGCGATCTATGATGTCTCTTACCGATCTACCACTATCGTTTTGGGGTTATGCATTAGAGACAGCTACATTCACGTTAAAAAGGGCACCATCTAAATCTGTTGAGACGACACCGTATGAACTGTGGTTTGGCGAGAAACCTAAGCCGTCGTTTCTTAAAGTTTGGGACTGCAATGCTTGTGTGAAAAAGTTTCAACATTATAAGGTCGAACCCAAATTGGAGAAGTAAATCTTCATAGGATACCCAAAAGAAAATGTTGGGTACACCTTCTATCACAGATCCAAAGGCAAGTTATTCATTGCTGAGAGTGGATCCTTTCTAGAGAAGGAGTTTCTCTCGAAAGAAGTGAGTGGGAGGAAAGTAGAACTTGATGAGGTAACTGTACCTGGTCCCTTAATGGAAAGTAGTTCATCACAGAAATCTGTTCCTTTGACTACTACACCGATTAGTGAGGAAGCTAATGATGATGATCATGTAACTTCAGATCAAGTTACTACCAAACCTTGTAGGTAAACCAGAGTGAGATCCGCACCAGAGTGGTACGGTAATCCTGTTCTGGAGGTCATGTTACTTGACCATGACGAGCCTACGAACTATGAGGAAGCGATGATGAGCCCAGATTCCGCGAAATGGCTTGAGGCCATGAAATCTGAGATGAGATCCATGTATGAGAACAAAGTATGGACTTTGATTGACTTACCCAATGATCGGCAAGCCATTGAGATTAAATGGATCTTCAAGAGGAAGACGGACGCTGATAGTAGTGTTACTATCTACAAAGCTAGAATTGTCGCAAAAAGGTTTTCGACAAGTTCAAGGTGTTGACTACGATGAGAGTTTCTAACTCATATCTATGCTTAAGTCTGTCCGAATCATGTTAGCAATTGTCGCATTTTATGAAATCTGGCAAATGGATAAACAAAACTGCATTCCTTAATGGATTTATTAAAGAAGAGTTGTATATGATGCAACCAGAAGGTTTTGTCAATCCTAAAGGTACTAACAAAATATGCAAGCTCCAGCGATCCATCTATGGACTGGTGCAAGCATCTCGGAGTTGGAATATATGCTTTGATAAGTTGATCAAAGCATATAGTTTTATACAGACTTGCGGTGAAGCCTGTATTTATAAGAAAGTGAGTGGGAGAACTACAGCATTTCTGATAAGTATATGTGAATGACATATTGTTGATCGGAGATAATGTAGAATTATTCTGCAAAGCATAAAGGAATGTTTGAAAGGAGTTTTTCAAAGAAAGACCTCGGTGAAGCTGCTTACATATTGAGCATCAAGATCTATAGAGATAGATCAAGACACTTGATAAGTTTTTCAATGAGTACATACCTTGACAAGATTTTGAAATAGTTCAAAATGGAAAAGTCAAAGAAAGAGTTCTTGCTTGTGTTACAAGGTGTGAAATTGAGTAAGACTCAAAGCCCGACCACGGCAGAAGATAGAAAGAGAATGAAAGCCATTCCCTATGCCTTGGCCATAGGTTCTATAAAGTATGCCATGCTGTGTACCAGACCTATTGTATACCCTGCCCTGTGTTTGGCAAGGGAGTACAATAGTGATCTAGGAGTAGATCACTGGACATTGGTCAAAATTATCCTTAGTGGAATAAGGATATGTTTCTCGATTATGGAGGTGACAAAAGGTTCGTCGTAAAGGGTTACGTCGATGCAAGTTTTGACACTGATCCAGATGACTCTAAGTCTCAATCTGGATACATATTGAAAGTGGGAGCAATTAGCTAGAGTAGCTCCATGCAGAGCATTGTTGACATAGAAATTTGCAAAATACTTACGGATCTGAATGTGGAAGACCCGTTGACTAAACTTCTCTCACAAGCAAAACATGATCACACCTCAGTACTCTTTGGATGTTAATCACATAGCGATGTGAACTAGATTATTGACTCTAGTAAACCCTTTGAGTGTTGGTCACATGATGATGTGAACTATGGGTGTTAATCACATGATGATGTGAACTATTGATGTTAAATCACATGGCGATGTGATCTAGATTATTGACTCTAGTGCAAGTGGGAGACTGAAGGAAATATGCCCTAGAGGCAATAATAAAGTTATTATTTATTTCCTTATATCATGATAAATGTTTATTATTCATGCTAGAATTGTATTAACCGGAAACATAATACATGTGTGAATACATAGACAAACAGAGTGTCACTAGTATGCCTCTACTTGACTAGCTCGTTAATCAAAGATGATTATGTTTCCTAACCATTGACAAAGAGTTGTTCTTTGATTAACGGGATCACATCATTAGGTGAATGATCTGATTGACATGACCCATTCCGTTAGCTTAGCACTTGATCGTTTAGTATGTTGCTATTGCTTTCTTCATGACTTATACATGTTCCTCTGACTATGAGATTATGCAACTCCCGTTTACCGGAGGACCACTTTGTGTCCTACCAAACGTCACAACGTAACTGGGTGATTATAAAGGAGCTCTACAGGTGTCTCCAAAGGTACATGTTGGGTTGGCGTATTTCGAGATTAGGATTTGTCACTCCGATTGTCGGAGAGGTATCTCTAGGCCCTCTCGGTAATGCACATCACTTAAGCCTTGCAAGCATTGCAACTAATGAGTTAGTTGCGAGATGATGTATTACAGAACGAGTAAAGAGACTTGCAGGTAACGAGATTGAACTAGGTATTGAGATACCAACGATCGAATCTCGGGCAAGTAACATACCGATGACAAAGGGAACAACGTATGTTGTTATGCGGTCTGACCGATAAAGATCTTTGTAGAATATGTGGGAGCCAATATGAGCATCCAGGTTCCGCTATTGGTTATTGACTGAAGACGTGTCTCGGTCATGTCTACATTGTTCTCGAACCGTAGGGTCCGCACGCTTAAGGTTTCGATGACATTTATATTATGAGTTTATGAGTTTTGATGTACCGAAGGAGTTCGGAGTCCCGGATGACATCGGTGGCATGATGAGGAGTCTCGAAATGGTCGAGACGTAAAGATCGATATATTGGATGACTATATTCGGACATCGGAAAGGTTCCGAGTGATTCGGGTATTTTCGGAGGTACCGGGGAGTTACAGGAATACGAGGAAGAAGCAATGGGCCTTAATGGGCCTTAGTGGAAAGGAGCATGAGGTGGCGCGCGCCCCTCCCAAGCCCAGTCCGAATTGGACAAGGGGTTTGGGGCGCGGCCCCTCTCTCCCTTCCTTCCCCTCTTCCCCCCTTTCCCCCCTTCTCCTAGTTGGACTAGGAAAGGTGGAAACCTACTCCAACTAGGAGTAGGAATCCTACTCCTCCTTGGCGCACCCACAAGGGTCGGCCGGCCACCCCCTTGCTCCTTTATATACGGGGGCAGGGGGCACCCCATGACACACAAGTTGATCTTCGTGATCGTTCCTTAGCCGTGTGCGGTGCCCCCCTCCATGATATTACACCTCGGTCATATTGTAGCGGTGCTTAGGCGAAGCCCTGCGACGGTTGAACATCAAGATCGTCACCACGCCGTCGTGCTGACGGAACTCCTCCCCGAAGCTTTGCTGGATCGGAGCCCAGGGTGCGTCATCAAGCTGAACGTGTGCCAAGAACTCGGAGGTGCCGGAGTAACGGTGCTTGGATCGGTTGGACCGGGAAGACGTACGACTACTTCCCCTATGTTGCGTCAACGCTTCCGCTTCGGTCTACGAGGGTACGTAGACAACACTCTCCCCTCTCGTTGCTATGCATCACCATGATCTTGCGTGTGCGTAGGAATTTTTTTGAAATTACTGCGTTACCCAACACCCACATGTCGGTGCGCAAGAGTCCCAATTCTCCCACAAGATCTTGATGTTCCGTGCAACGCACGGGCATCTTGCTAGTACTTGAAAAAAGGAGATATACTCTGAACACTGGAGAATGGTGATGCCCTCATTTAGCCCATTAGTAGTTCGAGACAATAAACAGTTTGAAACAATGATATATACAACATTCAAACACCGACTAGTGACTACTACTGACATAAACAACAAGACATGATAGCTCATAGTGACTACTACCACCAAAATGTACCCATCTGCAGCGCTCAAACTCTCGTGATCCAAACGAGAATGACATTCTAAATAGAGGCAACTATTACATAGTAAGAGTGACATGGGCGAGGATGACCAAATGACAAGGAATATCCATAACAAAAGAGAGAACTACCCATCCAGAACAAGCAGCAAAGACAACAAGTCATTCGGAGAGGGATGGTCCAACACCATCATAATTTGCAGCCCCGGTTCAGCCACCAGTGATCCGGAGACACCAGTACTCCATCCTTTCGACGCAACAGCCCAATTACCTATCAACCTGAAGGCTTGAACCACATCACTACCTGTCGGACTCGACACATCCAAGGATCAAAGTTAATCCAGATGCCTTTGTCATTCTCACCTTCCTTTGGCCGCACGCTGTATCGTTGACAATCAAGGGAGTTTGCTCCCGAACTCCTAGGGCTCGCCTTGTAGACACAGTTTTCCATAGCAAACAGAGCCTCTCTGCCATCAAGGTCCTTGCCAATGGTGATCTCTTGGTTAATTGGATAATTGAGTCCTAGAAATAGAGAGTGTGAACCAAGGCTGTTTACCCGCCGCCAACTCGAAAATCCTAAAGGCCCCAACAAGCTGGTATCCTGCTCATAGACATAACAGCCACTGTCCGGATACTCACGTATTTCACGGTGCTTGCATACAATGAGGTTTTTGCAATATAACTTCTCCGGCTCATGTGTCTGAATGATCATCAGTCTTTTGTCGTTGTCTGATCGAGCGAGGAACCAGTTGTGCTTCCCTGTTTTTGGCAAAGGTGGTGTGATTACAAAGGGCAGTAACTGTAGGGACACTACATCATATCAAAAAGGACATGCATTGTTAATGTAAGATCAACATTGTTTAGAGTATGAGTATGATAATGCAAGAAACAGCATTGATATGTCCCTGTTGGAACTGGGAGGAAAATACAGGGAAATGTATACTGGGTTCAAAAATATAGAAGTGCCATGCATGGTTATACTCATGTTATCTCACAATCGATTCTTCACAGGAAACTACCATGTCATGCATGTTATGTAATCATGTTCTGTCCTCACAAACAAATTCTTCAAGGAAACTAACAGACCATGCATTGTTATATACTCATGTTCCATGGGCAAAAATTTTGTGAGCATATTATTCTAGCCATTGATTGCTGAAGGGCCAACATAGGTATGTACACATGGTAAGCATTACAGGATTTCACTACTTCCAAATATAGAGTTCTCCATATGCACATTTACTTCCCTAATGTATGGTTAGATGAAACCAATAGTGTGATGTATGTTTCTACTCATGAAAATGAGGAAACTAACATGGCCATTGATACACACTCATATTTAGTAGTATATAGATTACTATAAAATAATGATAATATCAATATCTTCCTAACCGTTTGATTATTCAGGGGTACAAATTGGTTGTAATGACATGGTCACAATCGCATGAATTAACTCATTCTAAATATAGCTGATTTACGGCTTCTCTAATGCATTGCCATAGTTCTACTCAAATTCTGCTCAAACAGGGATATGTCAATCATCACAAAAAGTTCAAACAGTGTCATGGCGTCATCATTAACATCAGACGGAAACAACTTACATGCGCCGTCCCAGCAATACGTGGTGCCATCTGCTTTGTCTATCACGTAGATGATGCCATTGTGTTCAATAGCATCACAGAAGTGTGTATTTTCTTTGACGACGATCCACTGCGAGCTGAGCTGTCTACAGCTAAAGAAGGCACCGGTGGAAAGATTGGCGAGTCCCTTGTCGAACAAGGCAATTAGCTTGAAGTTTGCATAATCCGCATGTCGTGTGGGCACTTGGCAGATTAAAATTTTCTGCAAAACAAGGTGCGTTCAACTGACGATGTAATCTAGATGACTTGGACCGCGACGGTAAAACTCTATATCATCGAACGGAGCAAGGATAATATCATGGGAGGTCTATAAGTTCACAAGCACCAACTTTTTCCCGTCTTCTCTGATGGCAGCCATCCAGTGGGAGTTCATGCCGACCCAGTACATACCTGCAAGAAGTTTCAGGCGATGGTGATCAGATCGAAGTCGAGGAAAATGATGTTCGACGACCCACTACATACCTACAAAGAAGTTTCGGCTAATGGAGGTCGGATTGAAGTCGAGGGGCATCATGTACGCCTCCGTATCATGGTGAGAAAATCTCGCAAGACCAGATAGCAGCAATCAGGGTGTCTTGAAAAGCTTAGGCCTCGCTTCGATGATGGCCGTGTGCATGCCCCTCGAGCATGCAGCCAGCCGCAGGGCACTCAACATATCCATACACGAACGGTAGAGGTCGAGGACATCACTGGGGAGATTGCTCCAATCGCGGGTCATATGGATGTTGCATGTGGTTCGTGTTCGGCCATGGTGGAGTTTGGAAGGTGGGGTTTTGGGGGGCTTGATTTACGAGGGAGAAGGCTCTCTGTGCTGGAGCTGCTAGCGAGGGAATAGTGGTACTGGGGGAGGCGAGCGAGGCGAGGGTAATGCTACCTCTTGAGCACTGCGTTGGTTTTCCATTGAAGAGAAAAGGGTGATGCAGTAAAGCAGTGTAAGTATTTCCCTCGGTTTTTGAGAATTAAGGTATCAATCCAGTAGGAGACCACGCGCGAGTCACCTCGTACCTACACAAACAAAAAAGAACCTCACAACCAACGCGATAAAGGGGTTGTCAATCTCTTCACGGCCACTTGCAAGAGTGAGATCTGATAGAGATGATAATAATAAGATAAATATTTTTGGTATTTTTATGATATAGATTGAAAGTAAAGATTGCAAAATAAATGTTTGACATGAGAAATAATAAAAATATCGTAGGTTATTGCATTATTATCTCTCTACGCTCCAGGGGAAATAAAACATTGCGGGCGTGCCAGTGTACTAAGTACACAAATAAACATAGGGAAACATGCATTTTATTAATCTCTAATCAGAGAAACAAAATTACAAGTTCCCTTTACATATGCGCTCCGTGGCCTACTAGTGCGGCCAGCCTGACTGTAACGATTGCGGTCTCTGGTTCCCGGGGCCATGGAAGGCTCCCGGTTAATTACTCCTATGGGCTACTCCACGGGATACCTCCGATTAAGCCGTGTGGTCGTCTTCGTCGTCTTCGCTTTGCGTTCTCCATGCATGATGATAGTGGTGTGTGGGTAGCGACAGAGGTCGTGTCCTCGTCGGTACATGCGCCGCTCAAAACATGGCTTTGTGCTAGCCACGTCTTCCTTCGCCATCACGCCTCGTCGGTCTCGGCGGCAATGATGTAGTTGGGGTTGCATTTGCATGGGTCCTGCTCGGCTTGGAGTTCTAGACGACCTAGCGGACTCGTCGGGGTATGCAAGGGGTATGCCTCGCGGGAGTAAGTTGTTTAGGAGACAGGCGTCGATGTAAAACCGTCGCACGCTTACATCGGCATGACCAGTGTGGTTAGCGCCTCGTCCTGGCTAGACGCCGAGTTTACGACGGTCCGCCAAGACAAGGGCGCCGCCTCACAGGACTGTGGAAAGGTGGTGTCGCGGAGACCGCGTCACCTTGGTTGGTGCTACGCCAAAGGGTGACCTGAATGCCGGCGACGCCATGGACCTGTACGTCGAGACCTGTACACCAAGAATCTGCATGCCGTGATAAGTGCACCTCACTTGATTGAAAGCCAAATTTATGACAGTTTGCTATATCTGAGGGCACCACCTGGCGAACTTGTGGATAGATGATCAAAGTGGTTGCGGCGCCTTGTATCAGTTGGACCCCGTATTGGTTGGCCTGCTAGGACAAGGGCGCCCCCCTACGGGGTCGACGAAAGGTGGCCGCATCACCTTGGGTGGGTGCAACACCAAAAGGGGTGACCTGTACGCAGGCGACCGATGGACCTGTACGTCGAGACCTGTACGCCAAGAATCTGCCCGCCGTGATAAGTGCACCTCACTTGATTGAAAGCCAAGTTTATGACAGTTCGCTATATCCGAGGGCACCACCTGGCGAACTTGTGGATAGATGATCAAAGTGGTTGCGGCGCCTTGTATCAGTTGGACCCCATATTGGTTGGTCTGCTAGGACAACGGCGCCCCCCTACGGGGTCGACGAAAGGTGGCCGCATCACCTTGGGTGGGTGCAACACCAAAAGGGGTGACCTGTACGCCGGCGACCGATGGACCTGTAGACTGGACCCTTTTCACCAAGGACCTATGCGTCGTGACCTGTGCACCGTGATTGGAACATCATAGACCAGTGCATCAGAGACCTGTTCGCCATGACCTGACCTGTTCGTCTTTTTCTTGAAGCAGCCACCAAGGGCGGACCTCCTTCGTGCGTGAGGTCCTTGGATGGATGTTCATCACCTGATAGATAAAATACACAATAACAAATAAAATTAGTCAGTGAGGCTTGATCAGCTCCCGTTTCTTTATCTCCTCTTTGCGCACGTGTCGGCGCCGACGCGTCCTGTGACCTCCTCTACGCTGCCTCCAGGGGCGCGTCACTCAGTGGGTTTCGCCGGCTGCCTTCTCAGTGTTGAGGTGTATATGATATTGCCAGGAGAAATCCGTAAAAGACAATAATAGAAGGAGGGAGCCAAGCTGTCACGGCCACCATGCGTCCGCTGCCCTTCGTCGGCTTGTTTCGGCTGCCGCGTCACCGCTGTGCTTCCTCGCGCGTGCTGTGAGGTTGCCGTCGGTGCGCCCCGTTGGCGCACGCGCCGCCGTCACAGACGCGTTTCTTCTGCTGATGTTTGTGCATATGTGAGGTCTTGTTGCCTTACTGGGTTTCCTCTGCTAGGCGCGTCGTCTTCTTTTGACGCAGCCGCCAAGGGCGCATCTCCTTCGTGCGTGAGGTTCTCCTGGCCTCCCGTCTTTTCTCCCCTGGTGCGCGCCTCGTCTCCGTCGGCTACCTCCGTGCCTTGTCTCTTGATGCAATCTGTTGTATTAAGACTATAAAAGAAACGACAATGAAGTGGAGGGCACCGTATGTGCCCGTGCGTGCATGTGCCATGCAACGCATGTGTACCTCTGATGCGTATGTGAGGTCTTGGCTCCAGCGCGTCATTGCCGCCGCCGCGTGCTAGCTCCTCGTGTTTTCTCTTCTATATCCTCGACGCTGCCGCAAGGGACGGCGCGTCTCCTTCCTGCGTGGTTCTCCGCCTCTGGCCGTCCGGGGCTTGATGTGCCTGGTTCCTCCTATATTTATAGGACGGGAGGGCTGGTTCTTGTACGCAGCCGCCGCTGATTCCTTGATGTCCAAGTCTGCACAAAGAAGGAAACAGACCAAAACATACCTTGTTGTTTGACTCATGCCTTCCAACGATACTTGGAGGTCGGTTGTTTTTCTTTGTTTCCTAATCTTGCTGACCTGCCGAATATACGCACACGTCCGGTGGCCCTCTGTCATCTAATTCCAATCCTCGCACGTGCAATTTGCACCCATCAAGACACACATATAATTCGTATTTTAGATACCTGTCCAAATATAAAAAAGAAGGATACGTAGTACAAGTATATCGGGTATTCGGAGAAGTATGCGCGCTCTCGCTGGCCATCTGTAGACACTCAAATATGTACCTATACGATGTATGCATATAAACATGTATTTGGATATGTAACGCGAGCTTTTTTTTTTGCGGGTGAAAAGAGATTTCTCATTACTCACGGAGGCTTCTCAGCCAGAGCCAAGCTTACAATGAGATCTAATCCCGAGTGCAACCAAACAGCGGTGCGGGGAGTGCTCCTACCATACTTGTCAAATACGTAAGTATGTATATGCGTAATTTTAAAAAAAGTATGTATATGCGTCTAAACTAGCTGTGTGTCTAGAAAAATGCCCGTGGCCAGGACGTGTATGTGTGCATGCATGTGTAGTGGTTCCGTCATGATTTCATGCATCCATGTGCACGTACAAGTATGTGCGTGCATGTGCCATGCAATGGTATTTTCCCTTTGCATCAAAATGTCTCTTTGTACGTGTAACCTGCATGAAAAGCTCATCACAAAAAGAAACTATTATTTTATGTAATATTGCGCAAAAACTCGTCAAACAATAAAATAGATTGAAAACTTGTATGATGGAAAATAGACCCGGGCGCCATAGGTTTCACTAGTGGTTTCTCTCAAGATAGCATAGGTATTACAGTGGGTGAACAAATTACTGTCGAGCAATTGATAGAAAAGCGAATGATTATGAGAATATCTAGGTATGATCATGTATATAGGCATCACGTCCGTGACAAGTAGACCGACTCCTGCCTGCATCTACTACTATTACTCCACACATCGACCGCTATCCAGTATGCATCTAGAGTATTAAGTTCATAAGAACAGAATAACACCTTAAGCAAGATGACATGATGTAGAGGGATAAACTCATGCAATATGATGTAAACCCCATCTTTTTATCCTTGATGGCAACAATACAATACGTGTCGTTTCCCTTTCTTTCACTGGGATCGAGCACTGCAAGATTGAACCCAAAACTAAACACTTCTCCCATTGCAAGAAAGATCAATCTAGTAGGCCAAATCAAACTTATAATTTGAAGAGACTTGCATATAAACCAATTATACATAAAAGAATACAGAGAAGATTCAAATATTATTCATAGATAGACTTGATCATAAACCCACAATTCATCGGATCTCGACAAACACACCGCAAAAGAAGATTACATCGAATAGATCTCCAAGAGAATCAAGGAGAACTTTGTATTGAGATCCAAAAAAAGAGAAGAAGCCATCTAGCTACTAGCTATGGACCCGAAGGTCTGAGGTAAACTACTCACACATCATCGGAGGGGCCATGGAGTTGATGCAGAGGCCCTCGATGATCAATGCCCCCTCCGGCGGAGCTCCGGAAAAGGCC
Source organism: Triticum monococcum (assembly GCA_034509565.1). Classification (NCBI taxonomy): domain Eukaryota; kingdom Viridiplantae; phylum Streptophyta; class Magnoliopsida; order Poales; family Poaceae; genus Triticum; species Triticum monococcum. The sequence continues at coordinate 494,878,754 of CM067845.1, read as the reverse complement.
CCAAGATGGGATCTCTTGGGTACAGAAGGTTGCGGCGGTGGAAATAGGGTTTGGTGGTGCTCCTGGATGTTTTCGGGGTATGTGAACATATATAGAAGGAAGAAGTAGGTCGGCTGAGCCACGAGGGGCCCATGAGGGGGGAGGGCATGCCTAGGGGGTAGGCGCGCCCCCTGCCTCGTGGTCACCTCGTTCGCTTCTTGACGTCCACTCCAAGTCCTCTGGATCACGTTTGTTCCAAAAATCATGTTTCCGGAGGTTTCATTCCGTTTGGACTCCGTTTGATATTCCTTTTCTACGAAACACTGAAATAGGCAAAAAAAACAGCAATTTGAGCTGGGCCTCCGGTTAATAGGTTAGTCCCAAAAATAATATAAAAGTGTAAAATAAAGCCCATTAACATCCAAAAAAGATAATATAATAGCATGGAACAATAAAAAATTATAGATACGTTGGAGACGTATCAGGTACATGGGGGCACAGTGAGATGATGAAGAGTGACCTCAGGATCTCCGGCGAGACGAAGATGGAGATGGAGTGGTGCTAGGGGAGAGGGAGACGAGGCGAGGCATGCTATACAGCAGTGGTGACAGTGACTGCACAGTGCACAAGGTGAGGCTGACTTTGGTAACCCGGACACGCCGCCTGGACTGGTGTCACCTCGGGCACATGCTCTTGTCACTTCACTATGAGGACCGGATGAATAATAGTATTTTGACCATCAAGTGTACCACGGTTGTACTACCACTAGTAGTAGTAGGAGGAGTAGGAACATGAGTAGTACTCCTATGCTAGCATGCCTCTGGGTTCACTTCATCCTCTAGGTATCATCCATATTGTGAGAAGGACCAAATTCTCATGCATGCGGAAGCACGAAGGACTTTTCTTTTTTGAGGATAACCGCATATTCCTTAACTAGAGAATGTTGTGTCTCCCACACACGCGCCAATATCCATCCGAACCAGTTGCGACACTTTTTTTATCCGTTTGCATAGGTCCCACCTGTCAGGAGGGGTGCAGAAATAAAAAGGAATCATAAAATGTCTCGCCGCAGTGATTCGAAAGAGTGACCTCAACTAGCCAGTGGCACACGTAGCGCTAGAAGGATGGGCACGTATAGGGACAGGTACCACTCCTCATTCTACCCATGTAACCTTTTTGTTTAGTCTACCTAGACGTCTAATCAACTGCCTGCATGCCACTTCTCCCATTTACTTCTTCATCGGGAACCGATTTTCCTCAGCTTCTTCACTACTCCTTCATCTTCATTTGCATCCAAACCACACTGCATTCACATTGTTTTAACCTCTTCACATCCTCCTGGAGTAATTCCGAAGCCCCTTTAAATAATCATCTTCTTCAGTTAGACTAGCCATCTAATCCTAATTCTCCAAAGCATAGCCCTCCGGTCCAGCGGTTACAAATGGCGAAAGAGATCGAGATGCAGGTTTTTAGCATCCAACATGTTCTTGTCGAAGGCTCGTTGACCATAGTTCCACAGCCACCGACCACCCAAGGGTTGTTCAGAAGTGGACCAACAATGTATCCAACTCCCTCCAAAAGGTGAAGATGAAGGTCATCGGTCTTGACGCAAAGTACATGGAGAGTGCCACTGGGAAGATCCAACACGCCGCCGTCCTTCAGCTGTGCCTCGAAGATGATGTTTTGGTGTACCACATCATACACGCGCCCTCCATACCAGGTGAGCTTCACGATTTCTTGTCTCGGGAGGACATATACTTCTGTGGGGCAGTCATCGCAGGGGACAAACATAAGTTGGAGTCGTACAACCTTGATTTGAAAAGCATCGCTGATGTACAAACCAAAATAAAGATTCATGTACAAGATTGTGATAAACCGACACCATCCCTATTCGACGTAGAAAATTTTGTGCTCGGAACAAATCTTCAGAAGGGTGACGAGACGTTGGCATTAAGGTCGTCTGGATGGGAGAATTATCCCTTGATGTACGAGCAGATAAAATATGCTGCCCTCGATGCCCGTGTGAGTTTCAAGATAGCTGCAAGGTCCAGAGAGCTTGTTGCGAAGCCATCTCCCACAGAAAATGAGAAGAAGAAGAAGAAGGAGGAGGAGGAGGAGAAGAAGAAGAAGTAGAAGCTGCACCAGCAACAGGGCATTATGGATGGATGAACTATTTCCTCTCTTGTAAAAAAATATTCCCTCTCTGTGTATATTGATATAGATGGACTATTTAGATGGTCTGCATGTCTTTGAAACAAGTAGTAGTGTGGGTCCGCTTGACTATACGGAACTATTTATCCCCTAGCTTTCTCTACTACTACTCCTTACAGTGATCGCTATGCAATGCATGTGTCCATAGACATGGCAGCTTGTCCATGGAAGTTCAACTACGATGACCATCACATTTCATCAACTGCCACTCGCGATTCCCGCGACGCCGCTCCAACCCACGACACCACGTCCCCCTAACGTGCGCCTCACCCCTCTCAGCCGCACCGCCCCTCTGCCTTTGTGTGCTTGACATGTGGGCCACCTGAAATGCGGCGAGCATCAAGTTTCTAACCACAACCACACGCAATTCCCACGACGCCGCTCGAACCCATGACACCACACGTCCCCCGACCTGCGGCTCACCCCTCTCGGCCCCACTGCCCCTCTGCCTTTGGGAGCATTACATGTGGACCAGCCACCTATCGGGTCCACATGTTATTGACTCAAAGGCAGGTGTAGTAAGGCGCTAAAGCTCAGTCCCGAGGGACCCAAGAGGGAAATGTAACTCCTGCGCCTGGCCTTGTGGTGCTACCGCTGCACGAACTCGTGCCAAACTCGAGATTTATTTCTTTACTATACAAGCACGCAACAATTAAATGGACATTTTAATCTCAACATGTGATGGGGACCTCTAAATTTGAATTTGAAACTTATAAAATGAACAAATTCAAAACAAATAAACTGAGAGAGAGGGAGTATACCGTAGGATGTGTCCCATATGAAACAAGTACCTTGGTTTGTCACCACGAAGATGTGGTTAGAAAGGAGCACATCATCTTAGTACTCGTACGGCAACAAATCAGCCGCAGACAGCATGGTCCACCTTTGACCGCCATGTGCAAGGTTCATGCTATCTTCTTCAATCTCACCATGGTTCCATCGTACCAATTCAGGCGGTGGCCTGTTGCATGGCTGATCCTAGTGTTGGACAAAGGTTCTACGGGAACGGTGTCACCGTTGTAAATATTGTGCAAATTGATGTTGGTACCCTCCCGTACATATGCAAGCCAATCTCCACTCGCACCGAGCTCAACTTGTCAAACAGTGGGCAGGGGAGAATTAGGAAATGGACACATAAGTAGTCTTTAGAATGCATTTACTACGTGATCAAACTCATCTTACCTGATCATCAGACAAAATCCGAGTGCCCCTCAATGTCGGCATCTCAAGGGGCGTCAACTTGCAACTACGGCCACGCAGCGCTGGAGAGACCCCCAAGGAAACATCCTCGTGCATTGCACGGAACATCAAGATGCATTTGTATGAGTAGTTTATCTTGTGAGAGAGAAGAATGAATGAGGGAAGGCCTTATTTGCAAATGTGGAGAGGGGTGTACCAAACTACGGCCACGCTGCGCTGAAAAAAAATTGAGTTTGGGTCAGTGGCACACCCTGCGGCAAGATGCCCATGTGGGCTTCTTCTATAACTTTCAAGATGCCCGTGCATTGCAAGGAACATCAACATGCATTTTTTACAAAACACATGTTGTGATTAACCCTTGCAGGAGTAATCCCATGTGTAAAAACTAATGATATCTCAAGAATTTTATCAGAAAAATGGTACCTTTGGAACAAGTTTTCTCTACTACTGCTCCTTGCAGCGAGCGGTATGCAATGCATGTGTCAGCAGACATGACGGCTTGTCCATGGAAGTTGAACCATGGCGACCATCACGTTTCTTGTTTCTACCACTGCCACACCCACCCTCGATTCCCACGATGCCGCTCCAATCCATGGAACGATGTCCCCTGATGTGCGCCTCATCCCTCTCGGCCCCATCGCTCCTCTGCCTTTGTGTGCATGACATGCGGGCCAGCTGAACTGCGGCGACCATCAACTTTCTACCACAGCCACACCCGATTGGACGTGGTTTGCCTGCTCCGATCCGTACTCCCGCACCATCAAATTTTCATCCAGCGGCTGTGACACATTTCATTCCGGGCATCAATCCTCAGCTGGAGTACTTCTGTACTACAGGTAGTACCCACCGGTGTGGCCATCTATGCCTCGTAACGCCTTGATGCACAGCTGTGGCACCCTCGCCACGGCCATGTCACCACCGGCTGGTTCATCTCGAACGAGTGAGTCGCGAACCACGCCACCACCATGAGAATGACAAGTGGGCCAGCCACATTTAAGGTCCGCATGTCATTGACTCATAGGCCAGTGCACTAAGCCACTGAAGCTTGGCCCCGTGGGCCCTGAGAGGGAAATGTAACTCCTGCGGCACGCCTTGTGGTGCTCCCGCAGTACGAGCTCGTACCAAACCCGGAATTTGTTTCTTACTAATACCAACTACTCCCTCCGTTCCTAAATATAAGTCTTTCTACATATTTAATTGCTACCACATATGGATGTATGTAGACATATTTTAGAGTGTAGATTCACTCATTTTGTTCCGTATATAGTCACTTGTTAAAATATCTAGAAAGAAAAATATTTAGGAACGGAGGGAGAAGTAAGGTACACGTGCATTGCACGCATGAGATTTGGTAACCAATTATGAATAAATAACACACTATAGCATGTAAGCTTTGAGTCATATATACATGATGTAGATGTTCGTTTAATTCCTATAGTTCATCTAGTTCAAAATCAATTAGTTTTATAAAAAATCTATTTTAAGATTCATGGAATTGTGCATTGTAAAGCATAAAGTAAAACAAATAGTGACAATTCATTTTGAAAAAAGAAGTTTGGGCAACTAAGATATGGAAGATTCTAGAACAAAGGAGAAGTGCTTGTGTTTTGAGGTTTGTGCATTATGCTTAAGTTCAACCATGGAGTCTTCTATATTCTGCATGTGGAAGAATCTGGTGGAATATAGATGATATCCAACGGCTAGTAGTGCTCGGATTTTCCATCTTTGTACCGTCGAGTTGGCTTCATCCAACGACCAACTTTCAAAGTTATGCACACACTATCTCTTCTCTACTCTTATGAAAAACCGAGTTGGTGATGATGGTGTGCCTGCCATCTTGTAATATGGACCGTCCGACCTATATATGACGGATAGAAAGCAAACTATGACAATTTTACAAAAAAAATACCGCACCTCTCTCCACATTTACAGATAAGGCCTTGCCTCGTTCATCCTTATATCCCACAACCTCATTGCTGAGCAATTAAAAAAGGAAGTCTCTGGAACAATCTGGCATGGTGGCCGCCTGCTGGCGCCGTCCATCCCCATGCCTCCGCCCAGTCCGACCACCGGTCACCACCACGCCCCACAGCTCCTCACCTTATCTCTCATCTTTCTCGAGATATCATTTTTCGATGAAATTCTCGAGATACCTTTTTTTGATAAAATTCTTGAGATATCATTAGTTTTTACACATGGGATTACTCCTGCATGGGTCAATCACAACAGTTGTTTTTAAAAAAAATGCATTTTGATGTTCCATGCAATGCACAGGCATCTTGCTAGTATCTCTACTCTTGTATTATATATAAAAAAGGAGTTGGTGATGATGGTGTGCCTGCCATCCTGCAATATAGGCCATCCGATTTATATCTGACGGATAGAAAGGAAACTATGGCAATTTTGCAAAAATATACCCACACCCCTCTCCACATTTGCAAATAAGGCCTTCCGTCATTCATCCTTTTCTCTCACAAGATAAACTACTGATAGAAATGCATCTTGATGTTCCGTGCAACGCATGGACATCTTGCTCGTAGGGGTATAGATGTGCCGGCCCGTGCGTTGCAATGGATCCAAAGTATATCTATTTAGTGGAGTGCAATCTAAACACATTATCTATTTATTTTTCTCTAACCTTTCGTATCCATGCAACTGAGCCACATAAGCTTCATGGGTGCCCCCCACATCATATTATTCATACTACGTTGACTGAAAAAAGATAAATCACCCAAAACAAGATCTTCCCATTTTTTGTTCCTACGATGATGTGTCGTGCACGTACTTAGTTGTATAGTGGTCGTACTAGTTGTAGTACAAACTTCGTACTAGTATGAGTAGTAGTACGGAATGCACCTACTCTATCAACGAGCCCCATCAGACACCAAATTTCTTGGCTTCCGTGCTACAGCTAGATCTTCCCATTGTTTCTATTTTCCAACACGGCAGTGGGTAGGGTGTGGTTTGCCAATAGTCGGTTTGCTCAACGGTGGTCCCACATGAAAGTAAAAATGCTAGGCAACATGCCTTCCCTAGCTATGTGGCGTGCCGGACGGGCCGTGGAGTACTCCCGATTCCCGGGCGTGTGGGGGTGCAACGCGAACGCGGCAGGCCTTTTCCTTTTACTAGCAATGTGCCCGTGCGTTGCGACGGATCCAAAGTAGTAGAATAGTAGTAGTTGTTCACAAACTTGAAAGACATCAGTCTTGTTTTGATATACTCCTAATGTATTACTTTTCACTCAAAATATATTTCTCGGGCTGTTTTGATGAGGTGAGGGAGGGATGTGGTTGCTTTCAAGATAATAATGGGTTTTCTGCAAATTGGAGCAGAGAAGTGGGCTATTGTTGCATAAGTGCCACAACTTACTTCACAGCCGTTAGATGTAGATCTAATGGTCAGAAACAACGGATGGCAGACACACCACCATCACCAACTGAGTCTTTTATAGGAGTTGGAGTAGAGAAACATGTATAAATTGTAACATTTGGTTATGCTCCTTGGCACGATCGATAAATAGAAATAACGATTGGAAACGATAGGGCGGGGCTATTTCCACCAGATAAGTAGGGTATGTAGTAGCTAGGTTGGCGCATCGTCAGTTTGTCCACATGCGGTCCGACATGTTCTAGTGTTTCTAGCAAGATGCCCATGCATTGCACGAAGTTGATGGAAAAGGTAAGCACAACTTATAAATTGACGGATGGAGTACTAGTTATAGTGATGCATATAATTAAGCAAAGGGATCGCACATGTCGGTATTGACTGGAACGAGAATGCAATAGCATAATAAGAATTAAGGCCACGATGATGCAATCACATTGGTGGTTACAGGAGGCAAGAAGAAAGATGCATCCATCAACGTATGACCTCCTCCTCCTCCTCAACTTAGTGCGCTGGGCTAAGGAGCGGCGACTTTTTTGGCGAGGTCGAGGTGCTTCTCAGCAAAGGCATCCAAGGCTTCCAGCCAGTTGAGGAAGGCCAACATCGTAGCATCCTCAGTGGACTTGTAGATACCTATGTACACGATTTTCTCATACACGTGGATGTGTAGGTCGATGAATTCTTGTCGGGCGAGGCGCCTCGCGGCGAGTGCGACCTCCAGGTGGATATTCTTCGTGGCATCGGCGGGCAGTCGCAGGGCCACCAGTGCTTGGAAGTGGTTCCGACCATGGAGGCTGATTAGGGTGGCAGGCAATGAGGAGCCCGGGCACGCGGGCTGGAGGAGTACGGCGATGTCGTCCGCGAGCTTCTTGAGGACGGTGAACTTGTTGGTAGTGGCAACGATCATCTGGTCCAACTAAGAGTCATAGTTGGCGTCGACGGCGGCCATCCACCAGCCGGTCGCCAGCACCGTCTGGAGACGATCCTCGGTGCCATGCCGCAGGCCGGCGTCGTGGACCAACTGGCACAGCCGTAGGCCGCTCGCGCGCATCGCCGCCATGGGTCTGGAGTGAGGACTTTTGCGCTTAGTGTAGGTTCTTAGGCAAATGATTAGGTGCGTACGATGTGGTAGATGCATTGGAATGGAGGGGCGCCTTTATATGAGTGCAAACTGCGTTGCATTCACATCGTGCAGCCTCTTTTCCCGGTCCTCCTCCCATTACTTCCCTCATGCATTCACGATGCTAATTGAAGGAGGATGCTTCATTGGTCGTTCAACATTTCGGGAACTGCTACCCCCTCCCTCGTCTTCATTAAGCCATATCGGGAACTGCGCCACCCGCTGTTAAATCAAATAGTACTGCGCCGCCCACTACACGCCCGGCTGAACACGCCTCGCCTCCAACAAACCCCTCCGTTAAACCCGCATGCAAACCGAGAAACCTACTCCAGCCACACGTCCGTTCCTGAGTGGGCCGGAATTAAACGCAACACTGGTCGAGCTCCTCCTGTCCGCCCTCAGTTTAAATGAGGCGAGACGCCGGCCAAGCTCCTACCATCCGCCCTCTATTTCAACGAGGCCAGACAGACAGCAGGCAAGAATCGCACCCCTCCGCCGCTCCCCCATATCCTCCTACACCATTTTCTCCACTCTTCCGATGGCTTCCGAGGAGCCGTTCTCCGGCACACTACCCCGATGGGTAGCCCACCGAGCCCTCCGAATACGGGCGAGGCCACTCGGTGCTTCACCAACCTTGCTTGGCGCGACGGAGCCAGTTTGCCGCCCCAAGCCACCGTGTGGTTCAGCGACACGCCGCTCCAGTTCAGCTTGATGAGGAGTGGCGAGTTGCTCCATGCCGGCACGACGGCGAGCATGCCGGTACGGGCGTCGTCACTGCCATGTCGTATCGCACCACCAGTGTCTGCGGTGGCCTCGCCTCCCCTGTCTGTCAGCGCGCCTCTTGTGCCTGCAGCCGCGCCTCCCGTGCCTGCGGCATCGCCATGCAGGCAGAGACAGAAGCCGGGTGCGTGGAGAGTGATGAGTTGGTGGCCAGCTTCTCCATGTCCGCCACCATCATCGAGGACAAGTAGAACATGGGAGGCCACCGCCAATTGGGTCCCATGAAGGCCACCGCCGAGGCAACGACTGCGCATTCAGGTGGTTTCTTTGATGCTTCATCTCTTCCAAGGACCTTCGTCGACCCCGCAAGTGTATGACGGACATGAGGAAGACAAAGGGATCTGCGGGCAGCCATTTAGATTAGGTACTCTGTGGCACCCCGGCTCAGAGAAACCGGAATGCCCCGTATTCTAGCCCAGAGGCCGAGGAGAAGTCTTGTGGAATATGGCACTGCTTAGCGTAGAACAAACCAACTTTCTATTGTTACACGAATAAGAATACAAGGTCTCCGATATTACAAGGAATAACATCGGCATGGAGAAGCTATGCCATCCTCAGTTGCTCTATGCAAGCAGCAGAACAACTCGAAGCAACCGAAAAACTTCTAGCAGCGGAACAAGGACAACAGTGGTGAACTCCACTCCGCAGGGACTCTAGCTGGAACACTTATCCTAGCTCGCATGAACGGAAACCACGACAAGCAATCAAGAAATCACAGCATGACCTGCAAACTGGCATGACACGCCATGTCAGTACATTGAATGTACTTGCAAGCTCACAATAACCATAAGTATTCAAGACAAGCAATAGCATGGCAATTACAGGTTAATCAGGAATTATCATGAGATCATCAGGATAACATGGCATGAACAACATGAACATGATATAACTGTTGGGGAACGTTGCAGAAAACAAAAAATTTCCTACGGTTTCACCAAGATCCATCTATGAGTTCATCTAGCAACGAGTGATCGGATGCATCTACATACCTTTGTAGATCACGAGCGGAAGCGTTCAAAGAACGGGGATGATGTAGTCGAACACGACGTGATCCAAATCACCGGAGATCCTAGCGCCGAACGGACGACACCTCCGCGTTCAACACACGTACAGTTAGCATAACGTCTCCTTCTTCTTGATCCAGCAAGGGGGAAGGAGAGGTTGAGGAAGATGGCTCCAGCAACAGCACGACGGCGTGGTGATGGTGGAGCTGCAGTACTCCGTTAGGGCTTCGCCGAGCACTATGGAGGAGGAGGAGGTGTTGGAGAGGGAGAAGGAGGCAACCAAAGGCGTGTCTCAAGAGCCCTCCTTCCCCCACTATATATAGGAGGGCCTAGGGGGGGGCGCCGGCCTAGGAGATCCAATCTCCTAGTGGGCGGCGGCCAAGGGGAGGTTTCCCTCCCCCCAAGGCACCTAGGGGGTGCCTTCCACTAGTGGGACTCCTCCCCTATGGAAACCCTAGGAGCATGGGCCTATTGTGGCTGGTGCCCTTGGCCCATGTAGGCCAAGGCGCACCCCCTACAGCCCATGTGGCCCCCGGGGCAGGTGGTCCCACCCGTGGGCCCCCGGGACTCTTCCGGTGGTCCCAGTACAATACCGGTGACCCCGAAATTTGTCCCGATGGCTGAAACAGCACTTCCTATATATAATTCTTTACCTCCGGACCATTTCGGAACTCCTCGTGATGTCCGGGATCTCATCCGGGACTCCGAACAACATTCGGGTTACTGCATATACATATCCCTACAACCCTAGCGTCACCGAACCTTAAGTGTGTAGACCCTACGGGTTCGGGAGACAGGCAGACATGACCGAGACGACTCTCCGGTCAATAACCAACAGTGGGATCTGGATACCCATGTTGGCTCCGACATGCTCCACGATGATCTCATCGGATGAACCACGATGTCGAGGATTCAAGCAACCCCGTATACAATTCCCTTTGTCAATCGGTATGTTACTTGCCCAAGATTCGATCGTCGGTATCCCAATACCTCGTTCAATCTCGTTACCGGCAAGTCACTTTACTCGTACCGTAAGGCATGATCCCGTGACCAAACACTTGGTCACTTTGAGCTCATAATGATGATGCATTACCGAGTGGGCCCAGTGATACCTCTCCGTCATACGGAGTGACAAATCCCAGTCTTGATCCGTGTCAACCCAACAGACACTTTCGGAGATACCCATAGTCTACCTTTATAGTCACCCAGTTACGTTGTGACGTTTGGTATACCCAAAGCACTCCTACGGTATCCGGGAGTTACACGATCTCATGGTCTAAGGAAAAGATACTTGACATTGGAAAAACTTTAGCAAACGAATTATACGATCTTTATGCTATGTTTAGGATTGGGTCTTGTCCATCACATCATTCTCCTAGTGATGTGATCTCGTTATCAATGACATCCAATGTCCATAGTCAAGAAACCATGACTATCTGTTGATCAACGAGCTAGTCAACTAGAGGCTTACTAGGGAGATGTTGGTGTCTGTTATTCACACATGTATTACGATTTCCGGATAACACAATTATAGCATGAATAAAGACAATTATCATGAACAAGGAAATATAATAATAATGCTTTTATTATCGCCTCTAGGGCATATTTCCAACAGTCTCCCACTTGCACTAGAGTCAATAATCTAGTTACATTGTGATGAATCGAACACCCATGGAATTCTGGTGTTGATCATGTTTTGCCCTAGGGAGAGGTTTAGTCAACGGATCTGCTACATTCAGGTCCGTATGTACTTTACAAATCTCTATGTCTCCATCTTGAACATTTTCACGAATGGAGTTGAAGCGACGCTTGATGTGCCTTGTCTTCTTGTGAAACCTGGGCTCCTTGGCAAGTGCAATAGCTCCAGTGTTGTCACAAAAGAGTTTGATTGGCCCCGACGCATTGGGTATGACTCCTAGGTCGGTGATGAACTCCTTCACCCATATTGCTTCATGTGCTGCCTCCGAGGCTGCCATGTACTCCGCTTCACATGTAGATCACGCCACGACGCTCTGCTTGCAACTGCACCAGCTTACTGCCCCACCATTCAAAATATACACGTATCCGGTTTGTGACTTAGAGTCATCCAGATCTGTGTCGAAGCTAGCGTCGACGTAACCCTTTATGACGAGCTCTTCGTCACCTCCATAAACGAGAAACATTTCCTTAGTACTTTTCAGGTACTTCAGGATATTCTTGACCGCTGTCCAGTGTTCCTTGCCGGGATTACTTTGGTACCTTCCTACCAAACTTACGGCAAGGTTTACATCAGGTCTGGTACACAGCATGGCATACATAATAGAACCTATGGCTGAGGCATAGGGGATGACACTCGTCTCTTCTATATCTTCTGCCGTGGTCGGACATTGAGCTGAGCTCAATTTCACACCTTGTAGTACAGGCAAGAACCCCTTTTTAGACTGATCCATATTGAACTTCTTCAATATCTTATCAAGGTATGTACTTTGTGAAAGACCTATGAGGCGTCTCGATCTATCTCTATAGATCTTGATGCCTAATATATAAGCAGCTTCTCCAAGGTCCTTCATTGAAAAACTCTTATTCAAGTAGGCCTTGATGCTGTCCAAGAGTTCTATATCATTTCTCATCAAAAGTATGTCATCTACATATAATATGAGAAATGCTATAGAGCTCCCACTCACTTTCTTGTAAACGCAGGCTTCTCCATAAGTCTGTGTAAACCCAAACGCTTTGATCATCTCATCAAAGCGAATGTTCCAACTCCGAGATGCTTGCACCAGCCCATAAATCGAGCGTTGGAGCTTGCACACCTTCTTAGCATTCTTAGGATCGACAAAACCTTCCGGTTGCATCACATACAATTCTTCCTTAAGGAATCCATTAAGGAATGCCGTTTTGACGTCCATTTGCCATATCTCGTAATCATAGAATGCGGCAATCGCTAACATGATTCAGACGGATTTTAGCTTCGCTACCGGTGAGAAAGTCTCATCGTAGTCAACCCCTTGAACTTGTCGATAACCCTTAGCGACAAGCCGTGCTTTATAGATGGTCACATTCCCATCCGCGCATGTCTTCTTCTTAAAGATCCATTTATTTTCTATGGCTCGCCGTTCAACGGGCAAGTCAGTCAAAGTCCATACTTTGTTTTCATACATGGATCCTATCTCGGATTTCATGGCTTCCAGCCATTTGTCGGAATCCGGGTCTGCCATCGCTTCTTCATAGTTCGAAGGTTCACCGTTGTCTAACAACATGATTTCCAAGACAGGGTTGCCGTACTACTCTGGTGCGGAACGTGTCCTTGTGGACCTTCGAATTTCAGTAGGAGCTTGATCAGAAGTATCTTGATCATCATCAATAACTTCCTCTCTAGTCGGTGCAGGCACCTCAGGAACATTTTCTTGAGTTGCGCCACTTTCCGGTTCAAGAGGTAATACTTCATCAAGTTTTACTTTCCTCCCACTTACTTCTTTCGAGAGAAACTCTTTCTCTAGAAAGAATCCATTCTTGGCAACAAAGATCTTGCCTTCGGATCTGAGGTAGAAGGTATACCCAACAGTTTCTTTAGGGTATCCTATGAAGACGCACTTTTTCCGACTCGGGTTCGAGCTTTTCAGGTTGAAGTTTCTTGACATAAGCATCGCATCCCCAAACTTTTAGAAACGACAGCTTAGGTTTCTTCCCAAACCATAATTCATACGGTGTCGTCTCAACGGATTTCAATGGAGCCCTATTTAAAGTGAATGCGGCAGTCTCTAAAGCATAGCCCCAAAAAGACAGCGGTAAATCGGTAAGAGACATCATAGATCGCACCATATCTAATAGAGTGCGATTACGACGTTCGGACACACCATTACGCTGAGGTGTTCCAGGCGGCATGAGTTGTGAAACTATTCCACATTTTCTTAAGTGTGTGCCAAATTCGTGACTCAAGTATTCTCCTCCACGATCTGATCGTAGAAACTTGATTTTCCTGTCACGTTGATTCTCAACCTCACTCTGAAATTCCTTGAACTTTTCAAAGGTTTCAGACTTGTGTTTCATTAAGTAGATATACCCATATCTACTCAAATCATCAGTGAGGGTGAGAACATAACGATAGCCACCGCGAGCCTCAACACTCATTGGACCGCACACATCAGTATGTATGATTTCCAATAAGTTGGTTGCTCGCTCCATTGTTCCTGAGAACGGAGTCTTGGTCATCTTACCCATGAGGCATGGTTCGCACGTGTCAAATGATTCATAATCAAGAGACTCTAAAAGTCCATCTGCATGGAGCTTCTTCATGCGTTTGACACCTATGTGACCAAGGCGGCAGTGCCACAAGTATGTGGGACTATCATTATCAACTTTACATCTTTTGGTACTCACACTATGAATATGTGTAGCATTACGCTCGAGATTCATTAAGAATAAACCTTTCACCATAGGAGCATGACCATAAAACATATCTCTCATATAAATAGAACAACCATTATTCTCGGATTTAAATGAGTAGCCATCTCGAATTAAACGAGATCCCGATACAATGTTCATGCTCAAAGCTGGCACTAAATAACAATTATTAAGGTTTAAAACTAATCCCGAAGGCAAATATAGAGGTAGCGTGCCGACGGCGATCACATTGAACTTGGAACCATTCCCGACGCGCATCGTCACCTCGTCCTTTGCCAGTCTCCGCTTATTCCGCAGCCCCTGCTTTGAGTTACAAATGTGAGCACCTGCACCGGTATCAAATACCCAGGAGCTACTACGGGTACTAGTAAGGTACACATCAATTACATGTATATCATATATACCTTTTGTTTTGCCGGCCTTCTTGTCCGCTAAGTATTTGGGGCAGTTCCGCTTCCAGTGACCACTTCCCTTGCAATAAAAGCACTCAGTCTCAGGCTTGGGTCCATTCTTTGGCTTCTTCCCAGCAGCTTGCTTGCCGGGCGCGGCAACTCCCTTGCCGTCCTTCTTGAAGTTCTTTTTACCCTTGCCCTTCTTGAACTTAGTGGTTTTATTGACCATCAACACTTGATGTTCCTTCTTGACTTCTACCTCTGCTGATTTCAGCATTGCAAATACCTCAGGAATGGTCTTTTCCATCCCCTGCATATTGAAGTTCATCACAAAGCTCTTATAGCTTGGTGGAAGCGACTAGAGGATTCTGTCAATGACCGCATCATCCGGGAGATTAACTCCCAGCTGAGTCAAGCGGTTATGTAACCCAGACATAGTGAGTATGTGCTCACTGACAGAACTATTTTCCTCCATCTTACAGCTAAAGAATTTGTCAGAGACTTCATATCTCTCGACCCAGGCATGAGCTTGAAAAACTAATTTCAGCTCTTCAAACATCTCATATGCTCCATGTCTCTCAAAACGCTTTTGGAGCCCCGGCTCTAAACTGTAAAGCATGCCGCACTGAACGAGGGAGTAGTCATCAGCACGTGTCTGCCAAGCGTTCATAACGTCTTGGTTCTGTGGGACGGGTGGATCACCGAGCGGTGCTTGTAGGACATAATCTTTCTTGGCGGCTATGAGGATGATCCTCAGGTTCCGGACCCAGTCCGTATAGTTGCTGCCATTGTCTTTCAGCTTGGTTTTCTCTAGGAATGCGTTGAAGTTGAGGACTACGTTGGCCATTTGATCTACAAGACATATTGTAAAGATTTTAGACTAAGTTCATGATAATTAAGTTCATCTAATCAAATTAATCAATGAACTCCCACTTAGATAGACATCCCTCTTCTAGTCATCTAAGTATAACATGATCCGAGTCAACTAGGCCGTGTCCGATCATCACGTGAGACGGACTAGTCAACGTCAGTGAACATCTTCATGTTGATCGTATCTTCTATACGACTCATGCTCGACCTTTCGGTCTTCTGTGTTCCGAGGCCATGTCTGTACATGCTAGGCTCGTCAAGTTAACCCTAAGTGTTTTGCATGTGTAAAACTGTCTTACACCTGTTGTATGTGAACGTTTGGATCAAACACCCGATCATCACGTGGTGCATTGAAACAACGAACTGTCGCAACGGTGCACAGTTAGGGGGAACACTTTCTTGAAATTATTATGAGGGATCATCTTATTTACTACCGTCGTTCTAAGTAAACAAGATGCAAAACATGATAAACATCAAATGCAATCAAATAATAATAGTGACATGATATGGCCATTATCACATAGCTCCTTTGATCTCCATCTTGGGGCTCCATGATCATCTTGTCACCGGCTTGACACCATGATCTCCATCATCATGATCCCCATCATCGTGTCTCCATGAAGTTGCTCGCCAACTATTACTTCTACTACTATGGCTAACATGTTTAGCAATAAAGTAAAGTAATTTACATGGCGTTTCTCAATGACACGCAGGTCATACAAAAATAAAGACAACTCCTATGGCTCCTGCCGGTTGTCATACTCATCGACATGCAAGTCGTGATTCCTATTACAATAGCATGAACAACTCATACATCACATATATATCATTCATCATTCATCACAACTTTGGCCATATCATATCACAAAGCACTTGCTACAAAAACAAGTTAGACGTCCTCTAATTGTTGTTGCAAGTTTTACGTGGCTAAAATAGGGTTCTAGCAAGAACGTTTTCTTACCTACGTGAAAGCCACAACGTGATTTGTCAACTTCTATTTACCCTTCATAAGGACCCTTTTCATCGAATCCGCTCCAACTACAGTAGGAGAGACAGACACCCGCCAGCCACCTTATGCAACTAGTGCATGTTAGTGGGTGGAACCGGTCTCACGTAAGCATACGTGTAAGGTTGGTCCGGGCCGCTTCATCCCACAATACCATTGAAGCAAGATAAGACTAGTAGCGGCAAGAAAGTTGACAACATCTACGCCCACAAAAAATTGTGTTCTACTCGCGCAAGAAGAACTACGCATAGACCTAGCTCATGATGCCACTGTTGGGGAATGTTGCAGAAAACAAAAAATTTCCTACGGTTTCACCAAGATCCATCTATGAGTTCATCTAGCAACGAGTGATTGGATGCATCTACATACCTTTGTAGATCGCGAGCGGAAGCGTTCAAAGAACGGGGATGATGTAGTCGAACACGACGTGATCCAAATCACCGGAGATCCTAGCGTCGAACGGACGGCACCTCCGCGTTCAACACACGTACGGTTAGCGTAACGTCTCCTTCTTCTTGATCCAGCAAGGGGAAAGGAGAGGTTGAGGAAGATGGCTCCAGCAACAGCACGACGGCGTGGTGATGGTGGAGCTGCAGTACTCCGTCAGGGCTTCGCCGAGCACTATGGAGGAGGAGGAGGTGTTGGAGAGGGAGAAGGAGGCAACCAAAGGCGTGTCTCAAGAGCCCTCCTTCCCCCACTATATATAGGAGGGCCTAGGGGGGCGCCGGCCTAGGAGATCCAATCTCCTAGGGGACGGCGGCCAAGGGGAGGTTTCCCTCCCCCCAAGGCACCTAGGGGGTGCCTTCCACTAGTGGGACTCCTCCCCTATGGAAACCCTAGGCGCATGGGCCTATTGTGGCTGGTGCCCTTGGCCCATGTAGGCCAAGGCACACCCCCTACAGCCCATGTGGCCCCCGGGGCAGGTGGCCCCACCCGGTGGGCCGCCGGGACTCTTCCGGTGGTCCCGGTACAATACCGGTGACCCCGAAATTTGTCCCGATGGCCGAAACAGCACTTCCTATATATAATTCTTTACCTCCGGACCATTCCGGAACTCCTCGTGACGTCTGAGATCTCATCCGGGACTCCAAACAACATTCGGGTTACTGCATATACATATCCCTACAACCCTAGCGTCACTGAACCTTAAGTGTGTAGACCCTACGGGTTCGGGAGACAGGCAGACATGACCGAGACAACTCTCCGGTCAATAACCAACAGCGGGATCTGGATACCCATGTTGGCTCCCACATGCTCCACGATGATCTCATCGGATGAACCACGATGTCGAGGATTCAAGCAACCCCGTATACAATTCCCTTTGTCAATCGGTATGTTACTTGCCCGAGATTCGATCATCGGTATCCCAATACCTCGTTCAATCTCGTTACCGGCAAGTCACTTTACTCGTACCGTAATGCATGATCCCATGACCAGACACTTGGTCACTTTGAGCTCATAATGATGATGCATTATCGAGTGGGCCCAGTGATACCTCTCCGTCATACGGAGTGACAAATCCCAGTCTTGATCCGTGTCAACCCAACAGACACTTTCGGAGATACCCGTAGTCTACCTTTATAGTCACCCAGTTACGTTGTGACGTTTGGTATACCCAAAGCACTCCTACGGTATCCGGGAGTTACACGATCTCATGGTCTAAGGAAAAGATACTTGACATTGGAAAAACTCTAGCAAACGAATTATACGATCTTTATGCTATGTTTAGGATTGGGTCTTGTCCATCACATCATTCTCCTAATGATGTGATCTCGTTATCAATGACATCCAATGTCCATAGTTAGGAAACCATGACTATCTTTTGATCAACGAGCTAGTCAACTAGAGGCTTACTAGGGACATGTTGGTGTCTGTTATTCACACATGTATTACGATTTCCGGATAACACAATTATAGCATGAATAAAGACAATTATCATGAACAAGGAAATATAATAATAATGCTTTTATTATTGCCTCTAGGGCATATTTCCAACAATAACTAGAACAATGTGAGCATGGTATGAACATATAGATCTGACGATACTAGCATGCAACATGATGACACTATATGCACCACTTATTCTGCTCGGGTTATCTCGTAACAATCACATGCAGCACTTACCAACCTCGGACATCACACGATCATCTTAGGATCAAATCAAGCTTGGTATAAACAATACTGTTGTAATCATTAAATGACCACAAGGACCTTGATCTTTACCCACGATTCTCGCACAACATCACGAATATCCAACAACTTGGTCTCTTCGATACCACGGTGATCATTCACGGATCACAAATGGAACCACTCTGGGCTCAACGGGTTACCTTGTAACCAAACGGTGATCATTCACGGATCACATAACCAACTTATCTCATCATCAAACCAGGGTTGTTATTAATCAAGTTATTATTAATTACTGTTGACTCATAGTGTGACCAACTATGAACTAGGCCCTTATCCGCGGGCGCGGCTATCGATAAATTTAATATACACTCTGCAGAGGTTAGTACGTTGTACCCACACCACGGAATCCATGGCCTCGCACTCCCATTTGGGTGGACCAACGGCGTTCCGACAAAATCGATCTACTGCCATGACACTCTCCTGGTCAGTCCGACCAACTCCCCTTTGGGCTAAGTCCTGGGTGGCCCCATGCCTACCAAAGGCACCGACGACCACCGTCGTGGCAAAACATAAACGGTCCCAAATGGGGACAACCCGGGTACAACAACAACAATGGGCACACAAGCCTTATGTCCGCTTACCTGATCAGGGTAGCGCGCGCCCATAACCTTCCCTTGTTGGAGGCATCGGCGAGAGGCATGACAATAGACCCAGTTAGGACCTTCCCATAAAGGCAAGCGTGGTTGCACTAGTCAGCTCGATATGATGGCACCATGACTCAGCCAACAGTTGTTCAAGTTCAATTTAATCCGGTAAAACTTGAATGCAAATATGTTGAGTCATGATAAAATAACATGATGCAGTTACAATGCATGAGCACGATATCAACATAAGCATGAGGGTACAACATAACTATCCACCATATCAACAATGAATCATATCCAACTGAGCATGGCATAATGATGAGCATGAATATTACAAGTACAACACTACTCATAGCATAACATGACCATTATCATTAACAATAATTACCATGCAAGAACACATCAATAAAATAACCGAGTAAACACTTAACCAGCTAACAGCAAAGGAACAATGCATATTAGCTGTACTTAGTAACCGATGTTAGTCATGCACCGAAGAACATGACCAACCCAACATGTACTGCTATCAAGTATGACCGATATGAAAGTAATACTAGCAGGTAGAACATGCTAACAGATAGCAAGAAAACATAGCATGACGGTAATCACCGACCCATAAGCATAACCGAAATAACGACAGTAGTAGCAAAACAAATAGACATTTATTAAAGATTCAAGTTGAAACCCAATGCTACTGCATGGCTATCATGCAAATGGTGGTTGTGGCTTGCCTGGGGATGAAGAAAACACCGGGAAGACGTGCGAGAAGCTCGCAGAAAGAATTGCCAGAAAACTTTCTCACTCGGAGGGGGCTGATTAAGCGTAAGGGTAAAATGGTCATTTTCAGAATGTTAACACATTGTGAAAATGATGCCAATGGAACGGGCTCGACGAAACGAAGACGTGGGCTTTGGATTCACCTCAAACGGATTTGCGAGCAAAAAGTTATAGCCCGACAAAGTTCAGGGACCAATCTGTAAAAATACCTCTACAAACAGGCCCCTAAGCTAAAAAACAGAAAGCGCATTTCTCGGATTACGTCTTCAGAGTTTGAAAACGTACTTTAGGCCGAAGGAGAAACTGAATGCGTTATCTTTAAAAGAAAGCGTATTTGCGAAATACGCCTTCACTAAAAACGGTCAGCGGGGCCATTGGGTCAAGACGAGAGACTTACAGGTGGGACCGGCCACTTATCCATGTGGGCAGGGTGGGGTCAACGCCCGTGCGGCTGATCGGTGTGGACGGGGGCAACGCGGGGCCCGCCTGGCCAGCTAGACTGGTCGTCGTCCTCATCCTCGCTCTCGCCCGCGAGGCAGAGGCGCGACGCCGGCGACTGCCCTGGCCGGCTCCGGCCACCTCTAGCGAGGCCCCGGCTACGAAACTGCGCAGGATGGAAAGGCGCATCCATCCAGGGTCTTCGCGTACGCCAGGGAAGGCCAGAGTGGTGGCTGCCTCGAGCATGGCGGACGGTGGCGTCGGGCGCCAATGGGGACCGCGGACAGAGGCCAACAGAGGAGGAGGGAAACGGCAGGGAGGCTTCTAGGGGTGTGGGGAGGATACAGGTGGTGCTAGAACGAAGGGAGGAGACGCGGCTCGCCGGAATCGAAGCGGCCAGAGACGATGGCCATGGCGGCGATGGTGGACACAGAGAGCTCCTCGAGCTCGTTTGAGAGCCTGGGAAGGGGTAGCGGAGCGAGGCAAGGCTGGTAGAGTGCTCGGGAGGGGCTCGGGGGGCTTATATAGGCGCGGGGGCGAGGTGCCGAGCCGGTTGCCGCCGCTCAAGCTCGGCCAAAGCTCTGGCGACGCGCAGCGAGCACGGGGTGGCACGAGAAGGCGAGGAGGGAGGTGCGGACGAGCTACAGAGGTGCATAGTAACGAGCATAGCTCAGGGACAGGAGGAGGAAGAAGCCACGGCGCGAACAGAGCCGGTCGGCTATAGCTCGCCCATGGGCACGCGGCGACGAGCGTTAACGAATGGGCTTACGGAGGGGGAGATGGCTCCAAGAGGACGGCGACAACGCGGTGAAGCCGTTGGACATGCCCATGAGCGCGAAGACGACGAGAGGAGGAGGGGCCCGAGTAAGAAACCATCCTGGACGCGGCCATGGCATGCCAGAGAGGTGGTGACTGAGGGAGTCCTGGACTAAGGGGTCCTCCGGCGTCCAGCCTGTTATCTATGGGTCGGACTGATGGGCTATGAAGACATGAAGGCCGAAGACTGCACCTTGTCCGGATTGGACTCTACTTGAAGTAGAAGGCAAGCTTGGCGACCGAAGATTCCTTCTTATATAACCGACTCCATGTAAACCCTAGATCCCTTTGGTGTCTATATAAACCGAAGGGGATAGTCCGGAAAAAACAATGCATATACTCATTACCATACCCACATAGGCTAGACTTCTAGGGTTTAGCCATTACGATCTCGTGGTAAATCCACTCTTATAACACTCATATTCATCAATATCAATCAAGCAGGATGTAGGGTTTTACCTCCATAGAGAGGGCCCGAACCTGGGTAAACATTGTGTCCCCCGTCTCCTGTTACCATCGATCCTAGACGCACAGTTCGGGACCCCCTACCCGAGATGCACTGGTTTTTACACCGACATTGGTGCTTTCATTGAGAGTTCCACTGGGTCGTCAACAAAGGGCTCGATGGCTCCTTCGATCGTCAGTAATGGCGTTGTCGAGGGAGAAACCTTCCTCCCCGGACAGATCTTAGTATTCGGCGGCTTCGTACTGTGGGCCAACTCGCTTGGCCATCTGGAGCAGATCGACAGCTACACCCTTGGCCATCAGGTCAGATTTGGGAGCTTGAATTACGTTGCGGACATCCGTGGAGACTTGATCTTCGACGGATTCGAGACCGCGACAACCGCTCCCCATCGCCCCGATGAACATGGCTTGAACCTGTCATCGGGCCGCATCTAGGAGATAGCTCCTGTAGCAGCTCCGGCCTCAAATCTGGAGCAGTTCAAGTCGTCCGAAGATGGGAAGCTCAACCCCATCACAGGGACCACCGATTCCATGGCGCTAGAGCCACACACGGATTCCACTTTGTGCGATATCTGCATCAACGGAACCCCGGACTCACCTTCGATGTCGAGCTCCAAACCCTACGAGCCTGCGTACGTCGAACTCGATCAGTTATCAATCTTCAAGCTCAGTGTCGCAGATGTCTTCCAACACTCGCCCATGGGCGACATACTAAATTCGCTAAAAAAACCTATCCCTGGCGGGCGACCCGTTTCTGAACTATGTTCGGTTCGAACTTGCGGCGGACAACGGAGAATTTTGCTTCCCACCCGCCACCCATTTCATAGCCACTGTTAAGGATGTAACCAACACACCCGATCCCCGCGTCGAAGACATCGACGGTATGGACGACGATGAGGGGCAAGGCCAGAACTTACTACCCGCTAGACATGGGACAGGCACTTCCTGGTATGACGTGTGTATGATAGACACACCTTACGGCGCTCTCGACGATGAGAAGGAGAATCCGGTCGAGGATAAACCGCCTGGTACACAGCCAGGACATCGGCACCCTGGGCCTCATCGCCCAAGAGAAGACACCGCCGGCACTAGAGAAGACGATACTCCGGACAACAAAGACCCTGCTGAAGTAGAATCCGAGCACGAGGAACAGGAAGACGGGCAAGATAGCCCTGACGAACAGGCCACATGAGGGGACTCGGAGGATAGCAACTATTTCCCCCTCTCCGAGGAGGAGGAGATCCTCGACAACGAGGATTTTACCACGCCAAAGGAACCTCTCGAGTAGGAGCGCTTTAAATGTCGGCTTATAGGCACTGCAAGGAGCTTAAGAAACAAGCAGCTGCAGCTTCAAGCAACCCAAGACTTGCTCAATGATAGATGGACCGAGGTCTTGGCCGCCGAAGAATATGGCCGTAACAGCCCAGGCAAAAGCCACCCCAAGAGTAGGTGGCTCCCTCAATACGATGGCAGGGCGATGGAGCCCATACCACCATCGAGTAATGCGGCAGGGCGATCATAGTTCGGTCCAGACAAAGAAGCAGCCCAAGTAGAGCACCATACCAACCCATCTGGCACGGAGGGTAGAGCAGGACGCAAAAGGTCGATGTACAGATCACCAAGATATACCCCGACCGACAACAGTGGTCGCCTATCCGGACACTACAGAGCTGACCATGCCCGGTCCGAGCACCGTAAACGGAGCCCGCCGGAGGTACTTCATAGTGTGTCCCAACATAGAGGAGCCGCACACCCCCTCTACTTCATGGACGAAGTAATGGAACATGAATTTCCAGACGGGTTTAAACCCATTAACATCAAATCATACGATGGGACAACAGACCCCGCAGTATGGATCGAGGATTATCTCCTCCATATCTACATGGCCTGCGGATACGACCTCCACGCCATTAAATACCTACCTCTCAAGCTTAAAGGGCCAGCTCGGTACTGGATAAACAGTTTGCCAGAAAATCCTATTGGCAACTGGGAAGATTTGGAAGACGCCTTTCGAGACAACCTTGAGGGAACATATGTCCGGCAATTATGCGCCGATGACTTAAGTCACATTGTCCAGGAGCCCGGCGAATTAGCTAGGGAGCTCTGGACCAGGTTCTTAGTCAAAAAGAACCAAATTGTCGACTGTTCGGACGCAGAAGCCCTCGCGGCCTTCAAACATAGCATCCGGGTTGAATGGCTCGCGCGTCACCTCGGCCAGGAAGGACCCAAATCCATGACAGCCCTCACCGTTCTAATGAACCGCTTTTGCGCGGGAGAAGACAAGCCGAACATAACAACATACGCGACACAACAGAAGAAGCCACTAAAGGCAAAAAAGGATGGACCATCCACACTTGACAGGATATTGGACCGACCTTGTCAGATTCACGGTCTCCCTGATAGGCCAGCTAATCATACCAACCATAACTGTTGGGTCTTCAAGCAGGCAGGAAAGCTTAACGCTGAACACAAGGGGAGGAGGCCACCGGTTGACAAATATGATGGATCGGCTCACCAGCAGAACACCAAGGGCCAGAAAAAGTTCCCCTCCGACGTTCGACCACTCCCGGAACACAAATAGCAGTTCAACTTCCGCCACCCACCTACTGTATTGGCAAAATTTGCAACACGCGCACATCACTACGCACTCAAGATACCATGGGCATCGGCAGAAGCACAATTCGGACAACCCTACAAGCATTCCCGTAATGTTTTTATATGTTTTTCTCATTTTTTCTCTATCATGTTTAAAGAACAGGTGACAAACTGGAAAGCATCTACAGCGGACTCTATATCGGAGTTCGGATCCATACACTCACCTAAGGGGTTACTTCTGTTAAGGATTCCACTCCCCGAGGACGAGCTACGCAGACGTGCAACAGGAGGTCCAAAATTACCTTTGGTAGACCACACTCTTTACTTCGAGCCTGTACTATGCCCCTTTTCCTCTAATCCCGACCACGAGCATGTCAAATAGCCGGGTCCATGGTTTCTTTTTTTCTTTCTTTATATATATATATATATATATATATATATATATATTTATATATATGTATGTATGTATGTATGTATGTATGTATGTATAGATATAAATTTATCATTGGAACGTCGCTCCGTTCTCAGTAAGCCTCACCCGGGCCAAACTCGCGTACCCTTTCAACAATAAAGTACGGCCTCAACGGCTACTTTGCAGATGCACCTCGGCATACCTTGCCAGGGGTTCGGCATGGGAACGAATGAGTCGCCAGTAAAAGTTCGAACAACTCTATAGCGTACTTCGGCGTCGCAAGTTTGGCCTTATATGCATCAGCTCCGAATCATTGTCTTGGGTCAATAGTTGGGTTGCCCGACTCCTGTGTTTGCTACCCTACATTCCGCTCTATTGGCTAGGGTAGTAAAGGGAGAACTACTGCAATTGTGCCCTGGCCTAGACCGGATGAGCACCTCAGTAGAGAACTGACTGTGATGATGCGGCGAGAGCTGGTCAACCACTTGACGACTTATTGGAATCTTTAGCGATTCTCCGTGTAATACGAGGGATCTTTTGCAGATCAGATATGTAAGGCACCACACGCTGCATACACACTAGGGGCTATGTCGTAGCCCCACCATAAAACTCCTATGGTTAAGTGAAAGTGTTAACGCCTTATAGTCCGATTTCCTAGTTCGCCGCATTATCACCTCCTTCATGGACCAAGACGTTGCATAAAGAGTGATTAAATGCTTTTCCGAACACCCCCGTACTTCCTACGAGGGGGCTGAAGCCGACGATTGGAAAACTTTCAGATTATATTAAAACAACCGCACAGGAGGAATTCAAGATTTTCGAGCAAAATATAAATAGATTAACTATAAAGTTTTCTTTTACAATCATCATACATCTCACTCGAACATTATGTTTTTTAATCATTGACCCTTTATCAAGCGGGCGGCCTCCAGGACATCTTCAAAATAGCTCTCTGGCTCCGGATGGCCCCTGCCTTCAGACGGACCCTTCGTGGCGACTTCGATGGCCTTCATTTTTTCCCAAAATGTCTTGACTCGGGCAAAGGTCATCCGTGCACCTTCAATGCACGCTGATCGCTTCGCAGCATCGATTCGCGGCACCACATTGACAAGCTTCTGCACCAAACCGTAATAGCTACTCGATGCAGGCTCGGTTGGCCACAGCCGGATTATAACATCCTTCATGGCAACGCCAGATACCCTATGAAGTTTGGTCCATTGGGACATCTATTCATTAAGCACCAGCGGGCGCTTTGATGCACCGAACTATGACCAAAAAAGCTTCTCCGTCGCATATCCAGCTCGCGTTTGGTAATATCGCGCCGCATCGGAAGAACTCTTCGGCAAGTCCACATACTCGTCCGGAGAACTCCACACTTGGTTCAGCTGAGCATAGTCCGGGTCGCTGAACTTAGTCTGTAGCAAAAAGGGCTTTCCAGCCACTATCTCTTTTGCCTGTCGAACCTCCTCACGGAGTGCTCTGGACTCTGATCGCGCTTCCCTTCCCTCCTGTCGGGCCTTGTCCAGTTCCGCCGTCAAGGTTTTATTCTCCCTTTCAAGAACTTCGCAGTGGCCAGTGGCATTCTCCAAAGCAAGTGTCATCGTGGATACTTTCTCCTCGCCCTGGCATCGCGCAGCTTGTTCGGCCTTCAGTTCAACCGATGCTCCTTCAGCAGCAGCATCACTAAACTGGGCCCGCTCCTTGGCCCGGATTAGCTCCGCCCGAAGAGCCTCCACGGCGGCAGCACCATCTGCATTTCATGCACATCTCAAATAAAGCTTTTTCCCGCGTCAAGCACATGGGTGTAAAGAATGGAAATACATACCTTGCGAGTCATCAAGACTCCTATTGATCAATGCAACGTCATCCTCCGCAATATCCAGCTTTCGTTGCAGTTCGGCCACTTCCGTATTCCGGACAGCCACGGAAGGGGAAGTAGCATGTATTTCAAAGTAACCCAAGGTTAATATCTGAGCATATCTATTTGATCCTCCGATCACTTCCTTTGGAAGATAATCCGAGTCTCAGGGGCTACTGCTTATACAACAGGTGCATCATGTCAATAAAATTGACAAAGGTACATTACATACATCAAAACCTCTTAGAAGGCTCATGAAGGCCTCGTCCAATCCGCTCTTCGCGGATAGAACCCTTTTGACCACCATAGCCATCAAGGTACGGTGCTCTTCTGAAATGGAGGCTCATCGTAGCAAGCCCGTCGGCATTTTCGGCGCTCCTGGGTCTTCGGAAACCGCCACCGGAGTATGGCATTCCTGGGAAGGAACCCGCTTACTTGCCTCCAGAATCGTCTCCGGCTGTAAACCAGACGGTTCGGGGACACCAGTCTTGATCCCGGAACCCCGAGTGACAGAGGCACCGCCTTCGGATAACGCCTTCGTCGTTTCCTGTACTACTTGGTGTTTAGGAGGAGCCCTTCGAGACGATACCTCGGTATCATCCCCCCTATTGGGCAATGGGACCGGAGGAGGCGTGTCACTCTCCATCATCTCTGGAAGAAGATCTCCCGAGGAGGAAGACGATTGAGAAGCGCCAGGCGTTAGCTTGCATGGACGCACACATATCGGATGATTACTTCACTACATATGAAAAGAACGAGGTGCGCTTAAACTACCCCAGCCTCGCTTATGGTTTGCCTAGAGGTTCGTCCTCGTCATCAAACTCTATGGCAGCCCCGCTCGCCTTGCCCAAGTCGCTCGACGATGGCGTTTTTCCTCTCTTGGAAGGCTTCCCCTCCTTATCTTCGGAGGCGACCCTCTTCTTGCCCTGGAGAGCTCCCTCTGCGCTCTTGCCCTTGGGCAAAAGGATTTCGGTTTCCCCGGACGCAGCCACCTGGTACGGTGTTGGAATCAGCATTCTCATCAGCAGGTCGGTCATAGGGCCTTCGGGAAGAGGCACCGGACACCAGATTAACACCGCTTTCTTTATCCAGTCCTGTATAGGGACGGATTGTTCAGTATCTTGTTAAGGGATGCCTGAAGGGAATGTGCTCGGATATCGAGTACTTACCGAAGTGTCCGGATGATTGCAGTCAAGGCCAACGTCTTCGGTGGTGTCCGGCCATTGCTCTCGTTCCCCAAAATATAATTTCCACATTCCTTCATGCGTAGTGCCAAGGAAGTGCTGTAAAGTCCGCCACTCTTCTGGGTTAAACTCCCACATACAAAGAGGTCGTCACTAACACGGCAGGATCCGGTGGACTACCATTATTTGAACGATGCTCACAAGATCGATGCCCTTCTCGGTAAGGCATCGGATGCGGCTTTGCAGAGTCTGCACTTCATTGATGGATCCCTAGTCCAATCCCTTATTGCCCCCATGAAGCAAGCTGAATTGGAGGACCGGGTCGGAACGCAGGTGTAGCCGCCCACTTGGAGCTACGCGGCTCGCTGATATAAAACCACCCCTGCTGCCATAGGTCGGGAGATTTGGCGAAAGATCCTTCAGGCCAATCCGCGCCGGCTAGCCTGCCTATTATGACGTTGCCGCACTCTGCCTGCTCCTCTCTGTCACCTGCGGCCTCACACCCAAGGTCATGAGCCACAAGCCAAAGTGCGGATGAGTCCGGAGTAAGGCCTCACACGTGACGATAAATGTCGAGATGAGAAGAATAGAGTCCGGGGCCGGATCATGAAAATCTAGTCCATAGTACAACATGAGCCCCCGCACGAAGGGGTTAAGCGCGAACCCTAGCCCATGAAGGAAGTGGGATACAAATACTACCCTCTCGCTAGATCTGGGGTCGGTATAACTTGTTCTTGTGCCGGAGCTGATGAAAGATTTCCGGGGTTAGATACCTCGCTGCGTGGAGCTTCGCAATATCCTCCTCTATGATAGAAGAAGCCACCCACCGGCCCTGATGGTTGGATCCGGACATGACTAGGGCTGGAGGCGATTGGAACCCGAGGGTTGGAACTTGGGGTGGCTGGGGTTGAGGAAGAAGCAAGCGCAAGCGAAGAAAACGAGACTGGGTCTCTATATAAAGGCTTCAAGTATTGGGCGTCTCCCCCAGGGTCTCTAAGCTTACCTATTACCAAGGAGTTGTATCCAGGGGACGGTTGGGCTACCCACGCATGCGTTAATGAAAATCCTGTAAATAAGGGGACACGATCTCTGCCTTGACAAGACGTGCCAGTAAAACCGAACCCCGAGACGTGTGGTGGCTCGCTAGCCGACGGTTGGAAATAGTAACCGGGCAGGCATGATATGATGTTATGAACAGTTATCAACAAGTTGGGCTCATGGGGTATTATATTCTCTGCCATTATATACACAGGTCCGGATATACTCACTTCATCCGAAGACTATTCTGGAGTTCAGAAGGAGGGAACCCGCCTTACAATGCCAAAGACGAATCTGCGCGCCGGACTCCTCGTCATTGAAGCCAGGTTCAGGGGCTACTGAGGGAGTCCTGGACTAAGGGGTCCTCGGGCGTCCGGCCTGTTATCTATGGGTCGGACTGATGGGCTGTGAAGACATGAAGGCCGAAGACTGCACCGTGTCCGGATTGGACTCTACTTGGCGTGGAAGGCAAGCTTGGCGACCGAAGATTCCTTCTTATGTAACCGACTCCATGTAAACCCTAGATCCTTTTGGTGTCTATATAAACCGAAGGGGATAGTCCGGAAAGAACAATGCATATACTCATTACCATACCCACATAGGCTAGACTTCTAGGGTTTAGCCATTACGATCTCATGGTAGATCCACTCTTATAACACTCATATTCATCAATATCAATTAAGCAGGACGTAGGGTTTTACCTCCATAGAGACGGCCCGAACCTGGGTAAACATTGTGTCCCCCGTCTCCTGTTACCATCGATCCTAGACGCACAGTTCGGGACCCCCTACCCGAGATCTGCCAGTTTTGACACCGACAGTGACCGCGTGAGCTGGCGAGGAGAAGGTGCCAAAGGTTGGCAAACGTTATCTAGTGGTAAGTTCTTCCAGGGGAGGCTTCACCAGCGGTGGTAGATTGATGAAAACTGCTCTGGTTAACTGGTAAGCAACCTCTGAAGTTTACTACAGTAAACTTGGCCGAGAACTGCTGATCAACAGGAAGGGGATTGGAGCCAGAGAGTTTGTCTGGGGTGACCAGCTTAGGAAGGACTATAATCCTGTTAACTTTGAGATGATTTGGACCAATATTTAATATAGTTGCTTTGCAACTGCCAAATCTAGTCCAGAAATGAGATTTGGATGATGCACTCAAATGGTGATGCCACTTGAGCTTAAATTAGGCAAGGCTTAGTGATTTGGTCATACAATGATGATGTAAAAATTTCATACCAATTGGATTCACCAAAATGGTACTTCCCTCACAGCTATCTTCATTGACCAGAATCTTGGAATAATTTCGGTGAATGAATGAGTCAATTAAATGATCCCAAATTGGGTGGAGAGAAGTTATATAGGTAGGAGCATGATCTGGTAATTTATCAGGATTTTTTAAGTAATATAAAATGCACTTGCTTCACAACCTGAAAATTTTGCCAGAAGCAAAGATTTGATCATGTGCTCACATAGATGATTGGATGGGGCTGAAATTTGTAGGAGTAAGATAATATGAGCACAAGAAGAGGCATGCAAAATTTCAACTCATTTGTATTCTCCTAGCTAGCACTTCCTTCACAGTGATTTCTGTTTAACAGAAACTTTGAAAACTCACTGAGGAAGATTGGCTAGGCAAATAAAGTTGAATTTTGGCATGTAGCAATTATTTGGACATAAAAGAATGCCCAACAAGTTTGGGAGCAAACAAGATAAGATAAATGACACTTCCTTCACAAAGTGCCACTCTAGACAAAAATGATGAATAATTATTGGGGAATTATTCTTGGGCTAGGACAGGAAAGTTTGGGCATATTTGAGCAACATATTACCCAAAGGAATTATGAGAATTATTTGGGAATTTTTGGATGGACAGAAATATAGGTTGCTTCACAACCTAGGGCAGATAGGGTTATTCCTTTAATAGAAAAAGGAATATTTCCTAGAAAAAGATTTTAGGGTTTGGCCAAGGAGTGAAGTGACATGATCTTGGCAAGGTTTTGAGGATCATGAGTCACTTGGGAGAGGAAATTAAGGTGATTTCCCAGGTGGCAAGGCCACAGAACCACTCCAAAAAGAAAAATAGAGCAAAAACCAATTAAATTAAAGAAAAAGAAAAGGGCCAAAAACCAGGCTGTTACAAACCTTCCCCCCTTAAAGAAATCTCGTCCTCGAGATTTGGTTGCTCAAGGAACAAGTATGACCTTAGGACACTGTTTCCAACTCGGGTATCCCTTTTCCTTTATTTATTGTTCCCCAAGAATTTCATATGATTTTCTTCCCTTGCTCTAGGGTGGTTTGCTTCACCTTTCCCCAAACCCTGACAGGTCTTTGCTCATATACCAATTTCTTTTTACTAACGTTGATTCTCCATACCTATGGTGATATCCAATGGATCTGAGCATAAATTTTCTTTTGGTCATGAAAACCCTTTTACTTCTGTCATGGGGTTGCTTTAAATACATGCAGACCTTCTGGTTTCAATAAATATCAAGAATCATGGCCATTTTTGGATGAGATCTGACTGTCGGTAGGTGGTACTGATTTATTTGATTTATTTCTTTGGCTCGATCATGGGATATCTACCAAAGATTTGACTGCCTTCTGTCGTGAGAAATATAACAGGGTATAGACTTATAAATGTAGCATACCTCAAATATTAACATCTTGAGACTGTCCTGACAGGTATGCTGGTGGGAAGATACTTTTCATGACGGGCTGTCCGGGTACTAGGTTACACAAGTGGATATACCTGGTCTAAGCTGATTGTTCAATTTTTGATTTGCCCATGTTGTCGGTATACCCAGATGTGGTAATAAGTTGTGCGATGCTTTATACTGTTGTTGAAGTCAAACTGTTGAGGTTGCAAAAGAATCTTGGACTTGACAGAACAGATTTGGATATTCCGCACTAACCATTTTTTAAGCGGGTCAGCAAGATATGAAGTCCTTGTAGAGCAGAGTAATCCACTGAGGGTATGCCTTTGTGGCTCCATATGTAATCTAACCACTAACTGACTTGGGTATCCGGACCCTGATGGTCATGAAAAAATCATCATACCATTGCTATCAGCCTCATCCTTTTGATGGTCATGATTTTCTTTGTCAGGATATCTTACTGAAATAGGTTGGCCACATATATCCTTGATTCTTCGTAGGACCATGGTCGTGGATAGTGCAATATTTTTGTCATTACTCCAGGTGCTTGGATTCCGCACGTATATGACATATACTCGGGGCTTGTAGCTGTATAGAGCTCTTTGTTGAGGCCAACCATACAAGAGTTCATGAGATCTCCTTGTCGGTGCGGGAATATTGGCCTTGGTGGCCACTGTCAAGACTGTTGATTTTGTGACGTCTTATCCAGATCTTGTAGATCCTTGTATTACATAAGAGGTGTATCTCTGCTTATCTTCATTTGCATGATTCATGAGGCTGTGGGATCCGTACTTTCCTTAGGTATATCTGTTGGATCCTTGTCGTACCTCGTATGAGTGACTGATATGATTGGGGATGCATGCCCACCATATGTGTAAGAATCATATGCAACCGAACACTTGATCCTTGAGCTATACATATGTTTCGACTGATTTGTGCTCCTGATAAAATTATGGCAAATCTGATCCTTGAAATGTACTACCATCTATTGCCAACTCACCGCATAATCTCTAAGGACGATGCAATACTGTGGTATTGATGTGAACGGAGTGGCTTATGAGATAAGCCATCCGAGTAGCTTGATGCTTTAGTCTAGGTAGCGTGTAGAAGAAGGCTCAATAGCTCACACGAGAAGCTTGAACTGATTATTGTGCTGGAGAAGCCTGAGTTCCGTACTTGAGAAGCTTCTCCTCGGGTTTACTTGTTGAGAAAAATTCATTTCCGTCTGTCAGAAGCTTTTACCGAGGTATCTTGCTAAGAAAGACCGGGTATCTTGGACCGGAAATTGTGCACATATCATGCTGAGGAAAATCGAGGAGCCTTGCATCATAAATTTCTTCCGATAGCGTGTGGAGGAAGACTGAGTTTCTCATTTTCAAAACTTCATACTATGATATGCAGACTGAAATCTACACACACACATAATATTCGGTGGCTGATTATTTGCATGAGAAAATTTGTTTGACTGTCTTCCTTGAGCATATCACATTCTAACTTTATTTCGGATGATAACATATCTCAAGCATCATGCATTGCTGAGCCAAAATTTTGTATATGATACATACCTTTGACTGAAAATATACCGTTAATCTTGTACCTGACTTGGCTTGCTACTGACTTGATCATTTCAGCCGTGAGGATTTTGTACTGATGTAGACTTGAGTTATCCGTACTGTTGTGAGGAGTGCACACTAATGCAAAATTGATTATCAGTCTCAAGATCAGATATTTCCCATTTTACTGCAGACAACTGAGAATTCCATTCTGTTTAGCTGAGTTTCCAAACATTTAAACTCCTTGTTGCTTCTTTGAGTCTGGTGTTGGTTGATGAGCAACTCTTTATAGGGGAAAATAATGTAATACCGGGGCCCAAAAGAAATAAGCAAAAGAAAACTCAACTAAACAAAAGCACACAACAACAATCAATTAACATACAATCAATGTCACATATTACTGTTAGTCACACAATATGCATGCCTACTTAAGCACACAAATCTCACGGGATCTCCGGTTCTATGATCTAGCATGCTGTGACGGTGTGCACGAGGACGAATAAACGTGTGGAAGAATTGGTGTAAACGGCGCTACACCAAGTGCTAGCTTAGCTAGGTAGCAACCTGGACAAGCTCGGAGGCGAGGACGCACTCGATAAACCTGTAATGGGACACGAACGTCGCAACCACATTATTATCAAGCGGAGGGAAAAAGATCTGTACTCGTCCAAGGAATAGGATGGCGGGGGAAAACTGAGGCTGCTGACATTGCCCTTTCTTGATAACTAAGATCATTAAGGGTTGCCAACATGACAGACTAAAAGAGTGATTTGGGATAGAAGCATGTCCATCACCGAAACGATAGGTGGGGCTGAAAGGAGGATATCGGCGAGATACCTGAGCACCAGTTTTGCAAACGGTGTCGGGATCACTTGGCATGACTCTGCTAGGACAGAAATGACACCAAACACCGAAGAACGAGCAAGAAAAGAAAACTGGAGAAAGGGTAAAGGCTAAGCTGTAGTGCATCCGAACCGATGCCAACTATACTCACCAGATAAATCGTGAGCAACAAATACTAAGGCTATACACATGCTATGCAACAAACAAATGCAGCAACCAAAAGCAATAAACAAGACAGACTTTAAACTACTGGTTTCTACCGCTCGCACTAACTAGGGCGTCCTACAGCCAAACTTGCTCTGATACCAAGCATTGTGTCACCATAGCTCAGAGAAACCGAAACGCCCCGTATTCCAGCCCAGAGATCGAGGAGAAGTCTTCTGGAATACGGCACTGCTTAGCATAGAACAAACCAGCTTTCTATTGTTACACGAATAAGAATACAAGGTCTCCGATATTACAAGGAATAACATCGGCATGGCGACACTATGCCATCCTCAGTTGCTCTATGCAAGCAGCAGAATAACTCAAAGCAGCCGAAAAACTTCTAGCAGCGGAACAGCGACGACAATGGTGAACTCCACTCCGGAGGGACTCTAGCTGGAACACTTATCCTAGCTCGCACGAACGGAAACCACGACAAGCAATCAAGCAATCACGGCATGACCTGCAAACTGGCATGACACGCCAGGTCATTACATTGAATGTACTTGCAAGCTCACAATAACCAGAAGCATTCAAGACAAACAACAGCATGGCAATTACAGGTTAATTAGGAATTATCATGAGATCATCAGGATAACATGGCATGAACAACATGAACATGATATAGCTAGAACAATGTGAGTATGGTATGAACATATAGATCTGACGATACTAGCATGCAACATGATGACACTATATGCACCACTTATTCTGCTCGGGTTATCTCGTAACCATCACATGCAGCACTTACCAACCTCGGACATCACACGATCATCTCAGGATCAAATCAAGCTTGGTATAAACAATACCGTATTAATCATTAAATGACCACAAGGAGCTTGATCTTTACCCATGATTCTCGCACAACATCAAGAATATCCAACAACTCGGTATCCTCGATACCACGGTGATCATTCATGGATCACAAACGGAACCACTCTGGGCTCAATGGGTTACCTCGTAACCAAACGGTGATCATTCATGGGTCACATAACCAACTTATCTCATCATCGAACCAGGGTTGTTATTAATCAAGTTATTATTAATTACTGTTGACTCACACAGTGACCAACTACGAACTGGGCCCTTATCCACAGGCGCGGCTATCGATAGATTTAATATGCAGTCTCCAGAGGTTAGTACACTGTGCCCACACCACGGAACCCATGGCCTCGCACTCCCATTCGCGTGGACCAACGGCGTTCCGACAAAACCGATCTACTGGCATGACACTCTCCCGGCCACTCCGACCAACTCCCCTTTGGGCTAAGTCCTGGGTGACCCGACACCAAGGGCCACCGTTGTGGCAAAACATAAACGGTCCCAAACGGGGACAACCCGGGTACAACAACAACGGGCACACAAGGCTTATATCCGCCCACCTGATCAGGGTAGCGCACGCCCAAAACCTTCCCTCGTTGGAGGCACCGACGAGAGGCATGACAATAGACCCAGTTAGGACTTTCCCATAAAGGCAAGCGTGGTTGCACTGGTTAGCTCGATATGGTGGCACCATGACTCAGCCAACCGTTGTTCAAGTTCAATTTAATCCGGTAAAACTTGAATGCAAATATGCTGAGCCATGATAAAATAACATGATGCAATTACAATGCCTGAGCATGATATCAACATAAGCATGAGGGTACAACATAACTATCCACCATATCAACAATGAATCATATCCAACTGAGCATGGCATAATGATGAGCATGAATATTACAAGTACAACACTACTCATAGCATAACATGGCCATTATCATCAACAATAATTACCATGCAAGAACACATCAATAAAATAACTGAGTAAACACTTAACCAGCTAATAGCAAAGGAACAATGCATATTAACGGTACTCAATAACCGACGTTAGTCACACACCGAAGAACATGACCAACCCAACATGTACTGCTATCAAGTATGACCAATATGAAAGTAATACTGGCAGGTAGAACATGATAACAGATAGCAAGAAAACATAGCATGACAGTAATCACCGACCCATAAGCATAACCGAAATAACGACAGTAGTAGCAAAACGAACAGACATTTATTAAAGATTCAAGTTAAAAACCAATGCTACTGCATGGCTATCATGCAAATGGTGGTTGTGGTTTGCCTGGGGATGAAGAAAACACCAGGAAGACGTGCGAGAAGCTCGCGGAAAGAATCGCCGGGAAACATTCTCTCTTGGAGGGGGCTGATTAAGCGTAAGGGTAAAATGGTCATTTTCAAAATGTTAACACATGGTGAAAATGATACCAACGGAACGGGCTCGATGAAACGAAGACGTGGGCTTTGGACTCACCTCAAACGGAGTTGCGTGCAAAAAGTTATAGCCCGACGAAGTTTAGGGACCAATCTGTAAAAATAACTCTAAAAACATGCCCCTGAGCTGAAAAACAGAAAGCGCGTTTCTGATATTACGTCTTCAGAATGTGAAAACGTACTTTAAGCCGAAGGAGAAATAGAATACGTTTTCTTCAAAGGAAAGCGTATTTGTTAGAATACGCCTTCACTAAAAACTGCCAGCGGGGCCACTGGGTCAAAGACGAGAGACTTACACGTGGGACTGGCCACTTATCCACGTGCGCAGGGCGGGGTTAACGCCCGTGCGGTTGACCGGTGGGAACGGGGGCGACACGGGGCCCGCCTGGCCAGCTGGACTGGTCGTCGTCCTCTTCCTCGCTCTCGCCCGCGAGGCAGAGGCGCGACACCGGCGACTGCCCTGCCCGGCTCCGGCCACCTCCGGCGAGGACCCGGCTACCAAACTACGCAGGGCGGAGAGGCGCATCCATCCAGGGTCTTCGCGTACGCCGGGGAAGAACATAGTGGTGGTTGCCTCGTGCATGGCGGACAGTGGCGTCGGGCGCCGATGGGGACCGCGGCCAGAGGCCAACAGAGGAGGAGGGAAACGGCAGGGAGGCTTCTGGGGGTGTGGGGAGGCTACAGGTGGTGCTGGAACGGAGGGAGGAGGCGCGGCTCACTGGAATCGAAGCGGACAGAGACGGCGGCGATGGTGGACACAAAGAGCTCCTCGAGCTCATTTGAGAGGCTGGGGAGGGGTAGTGGAGCGAGGAAAGGCTGGTGAAGTGCTCGGGATGGGCTCAGGGGCCTTATATAGGCGCGGGGGCAAGGTGCCGAGCCGATTGCCGCCGCTCAAGCTCGGCCAAAGATCTGGCGACGCGCGGCGAGCACGGGGTGGCACGGGAAGGCGACGAGGGAGTTGCGGACGAGCTACAGAGGTGCATAGTAACGAGCAGAGCTCGAGGACAAGAGGAGGAAAAAGCCACGGTGTGAACAGAACCGGTCGACTACAGCTCGCCCGTGGGCGCGCGGCGACGAGCGCTGACGGAGGGGCTTGCGGAGGGGGAGATGGCTCCAGGAGGACGGCGACGACACGGTGAAGCTGTTGGACATGCCCACGAGTGCTAAGACGACGAGAGGAGGAGGAGCCCGAGCAAAAACCTTCCTGGACGCGGCCATGGCATGCCAGAGAGGTGGTGACCGCGCGAGCTGGCGAGGAGAAGGTGCCAAAGGTTGGAAAATGTTGTCTAGTGGTAAGTTCTTCCAGGGGTGGCTTCAACTGTGGTGGTAGATCGATGAAAACTGCTCTGGTTAAATGGTAAGCAACCTCCGAAGTTTACTGCAGTAAACTTGGCCGAGAACTGCTGATCAACAGGAAGGGGATTGGAGCCAGAGAGTTTGTCTGGGTGATCAGCTTAGGAAGGACTATAATCCTGTTAATGTTGAGATGATTTGGACCAAGATTTAATATAGTTGCTTTGCAACTGCCAAATCTGATCCAGAAATGAGATTTGGATGATGCACTCACATGGTGATGCCACTTGAGCTCAAATTTGGCAAGGCTTAGTGATTTGGTCATACAATGATGCTGTAAAAATTTCATACCAATTGGATTCACCAAAATGGTATTTCCTTCACAACTATCTTCACTGACCAGAATCTTGGAATAATTTTGGTGAACAAATGACTTAATGAAATGATCCCAAATTGGGTGGAGAGACGTTATATAGGTAGGAGCATGATCAGCTAATTTATCAAGATTTTTTACGTAATATAAAATGCACTTGCTTCACAACTTGAAAATTTTGCCAGAAGCAAAGATTTGATCCTATGCTCACATAGATGATTGGATGGGGCTGAAATTTGTTGGAATGAGATAATATGAGCACAAGAAGATGAATGCAAAATTTCTACTCATTTGGACTCTCCTAGCTAGTACTTCCTTCACAGTGGCTTCTGTTTAACAGAAAACTTGACAAATTACTGAGGACGATTGGCTAGGCAAATAAAGTTAAATTTTGGCATGTGGCAATTATTTGGACATAAAAGAATGCCCAACAAGTTTGGGAGCAAACTAGATAATATAAATGACACTTCCTTCACAAAGTGCTACTTTGGACAGAAATGAAGAATAATTATTGGGGAATTATTCTTGGGCTAGGACAGGAAAGTTTGGGCATATTTGAGCAACATGTGACCAAAAGGAATTATGAGAATTATTTGGGAGTTTTTGGATGGACAGAAATATAGGTTTCTTCACAACCTAGGGCAGATAGGGTTATTCCTTTAATAGAAAAAGGAATATTTCCTAGAAAAATATTTTAGGGTTTGGTCAAGGAGTGAAGTGACATGATCTTGGCAAGGTTTTGATGATCACGAGTCACTTGGGAGAGGAAATGAAGGTGATTTCCCAGGTGTCAAGGCCACAGAACCACTCCAAAAAGAAAAACAGAGCAAAAACCAATTAAATTAAAAGAAAAAGGAAAGGGCCAAAACCAGGCTGTTACATACTCCCTCTCCGGCTGGCGGGAAATATTTGTGGTAAGAATGGATAAATTGGATGTATCTATAACTAAAATAAGTCTAGATACATCCATTTCTAGGACAAGTATTTCTAGACGCAGGGAGTATTAATTATACCAAGAGAGCCGGATTAGCACCGATTAGTTCATGTAAATGTAATGAAATCCATCATGTTTATATGAAGATCTAGCTTTTTTTATACGAAATCCTTCATGCTTATATGAAAATAGTTCGTGTTTGCACGAA
This sequence comes from Triticum monococcum, assembly GCA_034509565.1. Lineage (NCBI taxonomy): Eukaryota > Viridiplantae > Streptophyta > Magnoliopsida > Poales > Poaceae > Triticum > Triticum monococcum. The sequence continues at coordinate 494,839,748 of CM067845.1, read as the reverse complement.
TTTCATCTGGTTGGTTAGAGTTGTGAAAATGTATGCTACTGGCGTTTGATGCCGTCCTTCGCGGAAGGAAGCGGGAGGAAATTTGCTGGCTGCCATTGGAGATGCTCTTATGCTGGAAATAATAGAGTCACACCCAATAAATTTGAGTTAATTGCGTGTATGATTCTCCCTCTATAAAAAGTTAATTGCATGTACAGTGTGCACGTGACTTGCAGGGTGGCTAAAGCTTCGTACAGAAAGTTAAAAATAAACAAGTTCATCCTTAATCTTGTATTCTAAGTACTTTGTGGGTTCCACTGTCAGTACAATAGCAAAAGAAGTATATATTAAATAAGTAATATATAATATAAAAATCTAAAGTTAAACACAGAATCGAACTCAGGTCATCGCGTTGCGAGCATCCGGCGCTAACCAGTCCAACCCATTTTTGTTGTAGACCATGCTGGAGATATATATATCCATGTCTACTCTTATATTATACTCCATGCGTTCCTAAATATTTGTCTTTTTCATATTTCAAATGGACTACCACATACGGATGTGTATGTAGACATATTTTAGAGTGTAGATTCACTCATTTTGCTCCGTACGTAGTCACTTGTTGAAATCTCTAAAAAGACAAATATTTAGGAACGGAGGGAGTAGAAAACAGAGCTGGTGATGATGGTGTGCGTGCCATCCTACAATATAGGCCGTCGGATTTATATCTAACGGATAGGAAGGAAACTATGGCAATTTTGCAAAAAGATACCCACACCCCTCTCCATGTTTGCAAATAAGGCCTTTCCTTGTTCATCCTTTTCTCTACTCTTATAAAAAACAGAGTTGGTGTTGATGGTGTGCCTGCCATCCTGCAATATAGGCCGTCCGATTTATATCTGATGGATAGGAAGGAAACTATGGCAATTTTGCAAAAACATACCCACACCCCTCTCCACATTTGCAAATAAGACCTTCCCTCGTTCATCCTTTTCTCTCACAAGATAAACTACTCATATAAATGCATCTTGATGTTCCGTGCAACGCATGGGCATCTTGCTAGTCTCTCACATGATAAACTACTCATACAAATGCATCTTGATGTCCCGTGTAAAGCACGGGCATCTAGCTAGTTTCTTTTAAAATAGTTATTGTGATAATGGGGTTGAAGTGATATATTTTATGTCTGCCCCGAATGATTTGAGATTCACTAGTAGTAACAAAGAAAAGGTTGCCTTGTTAATTAACAAAAAACAGGGTGAAAACTATCACATGAGGCTGGTAAAAACAAGGCACACTGGGTTCAGCGTCATCGTCACTACAACTGTGTGCGTGCGAGAAGTCTACATATCGAGGGGGCTACGGAGAAAAGGACGTATTGAGTGTGTATGAGCGAGGCACAGAGACACAATGTTTGAGAGACAAATCAATTGACAGATTAAGATCACATCGAGTTGTCACCCCTCTGCTGTCATTGTTGGGGTTGGGGGAGGGAGAGAAAGACATATCGAGAGTGTGTGCGGTAGGCACAGAGGCACAACTAGTGAGTGAGTGTGTGTGTGTGTTTGAAAGAGGATTAGATAGATTACTATAAAGATCAAGGTGCCACCCTACTCCTTCGGTGTCGGGTAGTGTGTGTGTGTGTGTTTGAGAGAGAAGCCAGTTGATAGATTAGTATCAAGATCGAGGTGTCACCCTACTCCTTTGGTGTCGAGAAGTGTGTGTGTGTGGGTGTAGGGGGGTAGTGACACTTACATATCTCTACTCTCATAAAAACAGAGTTGGTGATGATGGTGTTCCTGCCATCCTGCAATATAGGCCATCCAATTTATATCTGACGGATAGGAAGGAAACTATGGCAATTTTGCAAAAAGATACCCACACCCCTCTCCACATTTGCAAATAAGGCATTCCCTCGTTCATCCTTTTCTCTCACAAGGTAAACTACTCATACAAATGCATCTTGATGTTCCGTGCAACGCATGGGCATCTTGCTACTAGGCAGAAGGAGTTTGTGTGACACATATCTATATTAAGGGGTAGGTAGATGGGAAAACTTTGTTTTTGCCACTCTAGCTTTTGCCAATTTTGCTTATGCCACTCTAGAATTTGACATATCACTTTTGCCACTCTTAGCTTTTGACAATGTATCACTTTTGCCATTCTGTGGCAAAAGCAAAATTTTCATAGTGGCAATTGTGATACGTTGTCAAAAGCTAACAGTGGCAAAAGTGAAATGAAATATTGTCATTTTTGCCATGAAATGGCATTTGTGATGTATTGTCAAAAGCTAAGAGTGGCAAAAGTGAGATGTCAAATTCAAGAGTGGCATAAGCAAAATTGGCAAAAGCTAGAGTGGCAAAAACAAAGTTCTAGGTAGATAGCATGTGTGCGAGGCATACTTAAAGCATCATGGAGATAAACAAATGGTGTGCATGCAATGCCGGAAAAATGAAGCGAGAAACAATGTCTAAGCGCGCGCGCGTGTGTGTGTGTGGGTGCGTGTGTGTGAGAGAGAGTGAGAGAGAGAGCGCGAAATCTCAAAAGAAAAAGGTGCTCTGCTGGAATCCCATTATATGTATTCATATGGTTCCGGAACTCGAGTTAACCTTAGGCATATGTGTGAGAGACATAATTATACTTTGAGACGTTAGTGGCTGTGGGTGGGCGGAATTAAAGGGGCGGGCATGTTCGACAGAGAGAGAGTGTGTGTTTCTGTGCGAGAGACTTGTAGGGCGGGGTAGAAAGACGGATTCTAACCTTGACAGAGGGAGAGAAATACATGAAGTGCGCGTGTGTGATTCCGATGCCCACGGGGAAATGAGATATGTATGCGTGTGAGAGAGATTGCACAATTCATTCACGTATCACAATCTAGAGATCGTGGACATGCATCGCTTGAACATAAATCAATATCTACTTCATATTGTGGCCAAAGGTAAAATATCGATTCAACGCTATAAAGATTGGACACTCACATATCACATTTTTTCTATCTAAATAAACCTTTTCAATTGTGCATGCCAAAGTTAAAGTGATGTTTCTTCAAACAACCAATGTAGCTATCATGTACATGCACCATTGTTACTCTTGCATTCAAATTCATTAGTCTTGGATGATTTAAGGTTCTATTATGAAGTTATATATGTAATATTCATATATGAATTCAACGGATACGCAATTTATGAAATGGTGGCTATGTAATCATATGAGGTAACACTTTTAAGTAGCGGACTACAATATCCATTTCTTTTGTGGAAGTACAATATCCATTTCTTTTTGTGCGCCTCTACACTAACACGTCAATGCATTATGTTTAAAGTAAATAACCAATGGCACTAAATTATCTATTTACACAAGAAATACATAGGCTGAGCGTTTGATCCCTTTTTTGTGAACGCGCCTCTACACCCATACGATTGGTCGTGCCCGTGTGAACGTCCAAGTTATCGCCGCATCATCCCAAGTTATTGTCTTTTTTCTGGGGTGGACTTCACACCAGTTATTAACTGCTGACGCGTGCCCCATGTATACAGTCTCGCATGACCTTCCCGCTATCACGGTCCAAAATTAGTTAAAACTAGATACGAATGATCCCGCGGGCGGCAAAATCTCCCGCCTCCTTCTAAAATTTCCGCCACCTAGTCTTTAGCATGCGAAATTCCCCTTTTGTCCTTGGTGCACAGAGAACAACAGTTACAGTACCGTCCTCATCTACATAATAGGTCGGGGCTGCTTTGGTAACTTCCGGTTCCCCCAACACACGGCACCCCCATTTCCTGTCCCCTCCCGCAAAACGACTAACTCCACAACACCAGAGCATCTTACATCACGCCGTTCGTACTTCATCGGCCTTTCTACCCCTCCCCTCTCAAAACCCTAGACTGCTCATCCACCGGCGTACCAGAGCCCATTCACTGCCAGTGGTGTCCACCTCGCCGAATCTGCTTCTGTTGCCGCATATACCCCTCCCACCTCCACTAGAAACAAGTAGACTGCTCATCCACCATTGTACCACAGCCCATTCAGTGTTGGCCTTGTCCACGACGCCGGATCTGATTCGCCAGTACTCTTGCCAACCGCAGCGCATCTGCAGCGGCTCATTCGTACTCCCCATGGGAGACGCTTCGTCCACACCCCCCGAAGCCGCCCCACCGACGGCCCCGTCGACGGCCTCTGATCCTTTGCGCCCACCTTCCTCAACCCTACCGGAGCTGCTTCGCCGACACCATCGTCAACCCTACCGGGGTAGCTTCGCATATACCATTCTCAAACCTACCAGGGCCGCTTTGCCAACTCACAAGTCCACGGCCTTAGATCCGTTCGTCGCACCCTCATCCAACCTACCGGAGTAGCTTCTGATGCCCCGTCTATGGCCGCAGATCCGCATCGTCGACACCATCCTTAACCCAACCACCGGAGCAGCTTCACCGACACCCTCGTCCACGGCCACAGATCCGCTTCGCCCACACCATAGTCCACCCTAATAACCCACAAGTATAGGGGATCTCAACAATTTTCGGGGGCAGAGTATTCAACCCAAATTTATTGATTTGACACAAGGGGAGCCAAATAATATTCTCAAGTATTAGCAGTTGAGTTGTCAATTCAACCACACCAGGAAAACTTAATATCTGCCGCAAAGTATTTAGTAACAAAGTAGTATGGAAGTAACGGTAACGATGGAAAAAGTAACAGTATTGGTTTTGTAGTGATTGCAACAGTGGCAACGGTAAAGTAACTAAGCAAAGATCAATAGAGGAAAAGCTCGTGGGCATTGGATCAATGATGGATAATTATGCCGGATGCGATTCCTCATGCAACAGTTATAACATAGGGTGACATAGAACTAGCTCCAGTTCATCAATGTAATGTAGGCATGTATTTCGAATATAGTCATACGTTCTTATGGAAAAGAACTTGCATGGCATCTTTTGTCCTACCCTCCCGTGGTAGCGGGGTCCTATTGGAAACTAAGGGATATTAAGGCCTCCTTTCAATAGAGTACCGGAACAAAGCAATTCAGTTGACAAACTAAAAGTGATAAAGAAAAAAATTTACAAACTCTGTTTGATCTTGTTGTTGTAAATATGTAGAGCCAGCATTCAAGTTTTCAGCAAAGATTATGAACTAACCATATTCACAATAACATTTAGGTCTCATGTTTACTCATATCAATAGCATAATCAACTAGCGAGCAATAATAATAAATCTCGGATGACAACACTTTCTCAAAACAATCATAATATGATATAACAAGATGGTATCTCGCTAGCCCTTTCTGAGACCTCAAAACATAAATGCAAAGCACCTTCAAAGTTCAAGGACTGACTAAACATTGTAATTCATGGTAAAAGAGATCCAGTCACTCTCAATGTAAACTAATAGTAATGCATGCAAATGACAGCGGTGCTCTCCAACTGGTGCTCTTTAATAAGAGGATGGTGACTCAACATAAAAATAAATAGATAGGCCCTTCGCAGAGAGAAGCAGGGATTTGTAGAGGTGCCAGAGCTTGATTTTTAAATAGAGATGAATAATACTTTGAGTGGTATACTTTCATTGTCAACATAGCAACCGAGAGATCTCGATATCTTCCATGCTACACACATTATAGGCGGTTCCCGAATAGAATGGTAAAGTTTATACTCCCCCTACCACCAACAAACATCAATCCATGGCTTGTCCGAAACAACGGGTGCCTCCAACTAACAACAATCTTGGGGGAGTTTTGTTTGCAATTATTTTAATTTAAGCATGGGGCTGGGCATCCCGGTTACCAGCCATTTTCTCGTGAGTGAGGAGCGGAGCCCACTCCTCTTGAGAATAACCCGCCTAGCATGGAAGATATAGACAGCCCTAGTTGATACATGAGCTATTCGAGCATACAAAACAAAATTTCATTTGAAGGTTTAGAGTTTGGCACATACAAATTTACTTGGAACGGCAGGTAGATACCGCATATAGGAAGGTATGGTGGACTCATATGGAATAACTTTTGGGGTTTATGGGAGTGGATGCATAAGCAGTATTCCCGCTTAGTACAAGTGAAGGCTAAAAAGAGATTGGGAAGCGACCAGCTAGAGAGCGACAACAGTCATGAACATGCATTAAGATTAATCAACACTAAGTGCAAGCATGAGTAGGATATAATTCACCATGACATAAATATCGTGGAGGCTATATTGATTTTGTTTCAACTACATGCGTGAACATGTGCCAAGTCAAGCCACTCGAATCATTCAAAGGAGGATAGCACCCTATCATACCACATCGCAACCATTTTAATAGCATGTTGGCACGCAAGGTAGACCATTATAAAGTCCTAGAAAATTAAGAATGGAATGAGCAACTATAATCTCTAATTGTCATTGAAAACATGTTTAATTCATAATAGGCTGAATCAGGAATGATGAACTAATCATATTTACAAAAAAAGATAGGTCGAGTTCATACCAGCTTCTCTCATCTCAATCAGTTCATCAAATATCGTCATTATTGCCTTTCACTTTGCACGACCCGAACGGTGTGGATAATAATAATAGTGCACGTGCATTGGACTAAGCTGGAATCTGCAAGCATTTAATACACAGGAGAAGACAAGGTAATATGGGCTCTTGGTTAGATCAACAATAATGCATATGAGAGCCACTCAATATCTTCATCATGGTCTTCTCCTCTCGACCCCCAAAGAAAAGAAAGGAAATAAAACTATTTACATGGGAAAGCTCCCAACAAGCAAAAGAAGAACAAGAAATCTTTTTGGGTTTTATTTTTAATTACTACTACTACATGCATGAAAAGCAAACTAGCTAAAAGCTACAACTATTTTTTTTCTTAAGGTTTTTCAAACACACAAGAAGAAAGCTTAAAAATAAATTAAACTAGCATGGATGATACAATGAAAAAGTATGAGCACCGACAACTGAAATGAGTGTGTGAACATGAATGTAATGTCGGTGAGGAATACGTACTCCCCCAAGCTTAGGCTTTTGGCCTAAGTTGGTCTATGGCCACGGCTCAAAGCCGCCCTCTCCGGTGTATGGAGGAGTGTCCTCTAGGTGCCACTGGTTGGCGATCTCCTCTGGATCCCACTGATAAACAGACTGACAGTAAGGATCAAGTGGTGGCTCCGGCTCAGGCTCTGGAGCTGATGTCAGGCTCCAGTATGCATGAACGGCCTCCGGCAAAACAAGATACGTGCCTGAAAATATGTTAAACAAAGAGGGAGCAGGCAAGGTAATAATCTCAAAGTATTTTTTATCAAATATCAATCTATATTTAAGCATCTTCTTCTTATCCTTAACAATAAAATCATGTGCTACCATACTCTTATAATCTAGAAAAATAGGAGGCAGCAACTTTTCCTATTTCTCATAATGCCTGATAGGTATGTTAAAGTGTGCAACAAGGCGCGAGGCAAAGATGCCTCCAAAGACGGGACGCTTTGTACGGTTCAGATTTAACCGTTTAGCAACAAAATAGTGCCTAAACTGAAAATGGTATCACGAAACAAAGCATGGCACAAAATAACAATATCAGGGGCACTAAGATTTCCACTGTTCCCGCGACCAATTAAGCATCTACTAGCAAATATTGCAAAGTAACGTAGAACAGGAAAATGGATGCTAGTAATTCTTGCATCGGAAATCATCCTTCTTTCCCCTAGAGCAATCATATCAATAAATCCCTCCACATCATTACGATGTGGTTCCTCTATGCTGCCCTCAAAGGGTATCTTACAGACCCGACAAAAATCATAAAGTGACATCTCCTTAACCTCATCATATAAATGAAATTCCACCGAAGTTGGTGATTTCTTAGCATGAAAGTAAAAAATTTGCACGAAAATATTAGTGAGGAGGATATAATGTTCGCGCTGGTGATACGTCTCCGTCGTATCTACTTTTCCAAACACTTTTGCCCTTGTTTTGGACTCAAACTTGCATGATTTGAATGGAACTAACCCGGACTGATGTTGTTTTCAGCAGAATTTCCATGGTGTTATTTATGTGCAGAAACAAAAGTTCTCAGAATGACCTGAAACTTCACGGAACATCTATTCCGAAAATATAAAAAATACCTGCAAAAGATGAAGGCCAGGGGGCCCACCATCTGTCCACGAGGGTGGGGGCGCGCCCCCCTACCTCGTGGGCCCCTTGGAGCTCCTCCGACTCCAACTCCAACTCTATATATCTTGTTTCGGGGAGAAAAAAATCAGAGAGAAGGATTCATCATGTTTTACGATACGGAGCCGCCGCCAAGCCCTAAAACCTCTCGGGAGGGCTGATCTGGAGTCCCTTCGGGGCTCCGGAGAGGGGAATCCGTCGCCATCGTCATCATCAACCATCCTCCATCACCAATTTCATGATGCTCACCGCCGTGCGTGAGTAATTCCATCGTAGGCTTGCTGGACGGTGATGGGTTGGATGGGATCAAGTTAGTTTTGTTAGGGTTTGATCCCTAGTATCCACTATGTTCTGAGATTGATGTTGCTATGACTTTGCTATTCTTAATGCTTGTCACTAGGGCCCAAGTGCCATGATTTCAGATCTAAACCTATTATGTTTTCATCAATATATGATAGTTCTTGATCCTATCTTGCAAGTCTATAGTCACCTATTATGTGTTATGATCTGTTAACCCCGAAGTGACAATAATCGGGATACTTACCGGTGATGACCGTAGTTTGAGGAGTTCATGTATTCACTATGTGTTAATGCTTTGTTCCGGTACTCTATTAAAAGGAGGCCTTAATATCCCTTAGTTTCCGTAAGGACCCCGCTGCCACGGGAGGGTAGGACAAAAGATGTCATGCAAGTTCTTTTCCATAAGCACGTATGACTATATTCAGAATACATGCCTACATTACATCAATGAACTGGAGCTAGTTCTGTGTCACCCTAGGTTATGACTGTTACATGATGAACCGCATCCGGCATAATTCTCCATCACTGATCCATTGCCTACGAGCTTTCCATATATTGTTCTTCGCTTATTTACTTTTCCGTTGCTATTGCTATAATCACTACAAAAATACCAAAAACATTACTTTTACTACTGTTACCTTTTGCTACCATTACCACTACTATCATATTACTTTGCTACTAAATACTTTGCTGCAGATATTAAGTTTCCAGGTGTGGTTGAATTGACAACTCGGCTGCTAATACTTGAGAATATTCTTTGGCTCCCCTTGTGTTGAATCAATAAAGTTGGGTTGAATACTCTACCCTCGAAAACTATTGCGATCCCCTATACTTGTGGGTTATCAAGACTATTTTCTGGCGCCGTTGTCGGGGAGCATAGCTCTATTCTTTGAGTCACTTGGGATTAATATCTGCTTATCATTATGAAGAACTTGAGAGATCCAAAAACTAAGATTTATCCCTCAACTACGAGGGGAGGTAAGGAACTGCCATCTAGCTCTGCACTTGATTCACCTTCTGTTATGAGTAAGCTTGCGACACCTAAACCTGCTTCTGCTATTCGTTTTGATATGTCGCATGTTATTGATGATGCCACTTCTACTATGCATGATACTTATGATGAAACTACTTCTATGCTTGATACTACTGTGCCACTTGGTGAATTTCTTGATGAAAACTTGCTAGGGCTAGAGAGAATCAAAATATTGAATTTGATAATACTGATGAAATTGATGATGAAGACTTACCTGCTATTCCTGAGGGTATGTTTTTGATAAAGAAGCTTCTTTAGCTATTTTAGCTTGCAAAGATAGATACGAACTCAAGAGGTTATTAGCTAAATGGAATAAGCAATCTCTAAATGCTGGAATGAAACCTGACCCTGCTTTTGCTACTTCACCTATCTGTGTTACCGATAAGGATTATGAATTCTCTGTTGATCCTGATATAATTACTTTGGTTGAATCTGATCCTTTTCATGGCTATGAATCTGAAACTGTTGTGGCACATCTTACTAAATTAAATGATATAGCTACCCTGTTCACTAATGACGAGAGAACTCGCTACTTTTATATCCTTAAAATATTTCCATTCTCATTAAAGGGTGATGCTAAGATATGGTTTAATTCTCTTGATCCTGGTTATGTGCGTAGTCCCCAGGATATGATTTATTACTTCTCTGCTAAATATTTCTCTACTCATAAGAAACAAGCTGCTTTAAGGGATATATATAATTTTGTGCAAATTGAAGAAGAGAGTCTCCCACAAGCTTGGGGGAGGCTTCTCAAGTTACTTAATGCTTTGCCTGATCATCCTCCTAGGAAAAATGAAATACTTGATATCTTTTATAATGGACTAACCGATGCCTCCAGAGATTACCTGGATAGTTGTACCGGTTCTGTTTTCAGGGAAAGAACACCAGATGAAGCTGAAATCCTATTGAATAATATGTTGACAAATGAAAATAATTGGACACCTCCTAAGCCAGTTCCTGAGCCTATTCCTAAACCAACTCCGAAGAAGAGGGGTATTCTATTTCTCAGTCCTGAAGACATGCAAGAGGCAAAGAAATCTATGAAAGAAAAAGGTATTAAAGCTAAAGATGTTAAGAATTTACTTCCTATTGAAGAAATACATGGTCTTAATTTACTGCCTGTTGAAGATACACATGATCCTAATCCATTACCTATTGAAGAAACGCGTGGTCTTGATAACCCGACACAGGCAGTAAAGGTAAATTCTCTCTATAGATATGATAAAGCTGAAATCCCATTTACTAAGTTTGCTAGCCCATGCTTAGATGAGTTTGATAAATTTATGGCTAAGCAAGAAGATTTTAATGCTTATTTTGGTAGACAATTGAAATACAATTCAAATATGCTTGAGCACTTGGGTGATTATATGGCTAATGTCAAAGGTGAACTTAAACTTATTAGCAAACATGCTTCTATGGTTACCACTCAAGTAGAACAAGTACTTAAAGATCAAAATGATTTGCTCAATGAATTGAATGGTAAGAATAATGATAATGCTGTTAGAGTTATGACAAGAGGTGGTAAAATGACTCAGGAACCTTTGTATCCTGGAGGCCACCCTAAGAGAATTGAGCAAGATTCTCAGAGAAATAATGTGGATGCACCTAGTCCTTCTAAAAGGAAGAAAAAGAAAAATGATAGGACTTTGCATGCTTCTAGTAAAGTTGTTACTGAAACACCTGAGAATACAAATGATATTTCTATTTCTGATGCTAAAACACAATCTGGTAATGAACCTGAAACTAGTGATAATGTTCATGATGATGCTCAACCTAGTAATGATAATGATATAGAAATTGAACCTGATGTTGATCTTGATAACCCACAATCAAAGAATCAACGTTATGATAAGAAAGACTTTGTTGCTAGGAAACATGGTAAAGAAAGAGAACCATGGGTTCAGAAACCCATGCCTTTTCCTCCCAAACCATCCAAGAAAAAGGATGATGAGGATTTTGAGTGCTTTGCTGAAATGATTAGACCTATCTTTTTGTGTATGCGATTAACTGATATGCTCAAAATGAATCCTTATGCTAAGTATATGAAAGATATTGTTACAAATAAAAGAAAGATACCGGAAGCTGAAATTTCCACCATGCTTGCTAATTATACTTTTGAGGGTGGAATACCTAAGAAACTAGGAGATCCCGATGTACCAACTATACCATGCTCTATTAAAAGAAACTATGTTAAAATTGCTTTATGTGATCTTGGAGCCGGTGTTAGTGTTATGCCTCTCTCTTTATATTGTAGACTTGATTTGAATAAGTTGACACCTACTGAAATATCTTTGCAAATGGATGATAAATCAACTGTTATACATGTCGGTATTTGTGAGGATGTGCCTGTCGTAGTTGCAAACGTTACTATTTTAACGGACTTTGTTATTCTTGATATTCCCGAGGATGATAGTATGTCTATTATTCTGGGAAGACCCTTTTTGAATACTGCAGGGGCTGTTATTGATTGCACTAAAGGCAATGTCACTTTTCATGTTAATGGTAATGAGCATACGGTACACTTTCCGAGGAAACAACCTCAAGTTCATAGTATCAACTCTATTGGAAAAATTCCATCGATTATTTTTGGAGGTTTTGAATTTCCTCTTCCTACTGTCAAGAAGAAATATGATATTCTTATTGTTGGGGATGTGCATATCCCCGTTGAGGTAACCTAGTGTTATTCGAAATTTCTCCGGTTCCATGTTATTCGGAGTGAGTTCGTTAACAAGACCTGATCAACCTTGTTAGTGGATTCCTTTTGATGAGCATGAGATGGATGAAACTAGAAGGCACAACCTTCTGTGCCCCACTTTTACTTTCTGTTATTTATATTAAATAAAATAAAAATTGTATTTTTTTTGTCTATTATCTGAATTATCCGTGCAATATCTCCAAATGCCCTAAAATTTAAATCTGATTTTTTCTAGAATATTTTAGAATATTTGGCACTGAGAACACAGCAGGGGGGTCGCCCCCCTGCCTCGTGGGCCCACGGTGGCCCTCCTCCACTTATCCTTTCACCCACACACTCCTTCTTCCTCCCACAAACACGAATAACCAGCTCAAGCACGAGTTCAAGCTCATCTTGCTGCCATTTTCGATCTCCTTGCTCAAAGCACCTCTCACAAAACTGCTTGGGGAGATTGTTCCTTGGTATGTGACTCCTCCATTGGTCCAATTAGTTTTCGATCTAGTGCTTTATTCATTGCAAATTTGTCCTGCCTAGGTGACCATGTTTTTGAGCTTGCATGTCAAATTTATATGGTTCCAAATAGTTTTGATGCATGATATAGGCTCTAGGCACTTGTAGGAGTAGTTGCTATTAATATAACTGAGTTTGGTTTACTTTTATTTTGAAGTTACTAAAAAATTCAGAAATTTTTCAGAGGAAGAAATATGCTTAGGAAAATGTTCCAAGGTGGTTCTTTAAGGAAGCAAGGACCCAGGCTTGCAATGTGTGATGCTGATGAAGAGCCACCAAGAGACGCTCCAGTGCGTCCTTGTGAATGGCCTTCTGAGAACTTTATGGATCGAGCAGGAATTAAGGAAGAATTTAACGCATATTTGTGTAACGCTGATCTTGTGAGCTTCGAGGAAGAGAAGTGCAGCCAGTATCACCAGCTCACTAGTTCCTTTGTGAGGAGGTTTGAATTTTCATCTTCACGTAATTCTCCAACTGTCCTGTTTGATCTTTATGAACATTCTTACACTATGGACTTAGAGGATTTTACCACTGCTTGCAAACTTCCACAATGGGGTAGTATCAGGGATCCTCGCAAATCTGAATTTAGAGATTTTCTTGCTAGTATAAATGTGGGAGAATCTAGAGATATAACACAATCCACTATAGGGTGCATTCACTTTCCTGCTATACATTATTTTGCTCTCTTCATAGGTAGATGCATTAATGGTAAAGATGAGGCATGTCACATGTGTGTCCCTGACCTCAATATTCTTAGGAGTGCTGTGTTAGGAGATAAATCTTATAATTTGGGAGCCATTGTTGCACGTAGGTTGCATCTTAATAGATTTAATGGAGATTTCTTTGGTGGAATTTATGCAACCCGCATAGCTAATTTTCTTGGTATAGCCATACGCGAAGATGATATTGAATTACCCCCTGCTTACCTAGACTTTAATGCTATGGTTCACCACCAGTTTGTCGAGAGGAATGAATCACCTCTCCAGTATTGACTAATCTTTGACAGACGCTGTGTTGTCCATATTACTCTCCCTGCTCCTGCCTTCTTTGATCATCAAGCAAAAGGAAGATATGTTATTACCAGAGATGAGGTAGATGAGTACGAGAGGAGGGTTGAGGCCGCTCGTTGCCACACTGCAGCTCAGGAGGCGATAGCCGCTGCATCGTAGTACGACCCCAACTATTATTATGGATATCCGCCAGGCCAGCCGTGGCCATAGACCAACTTAGGCCAAAATCCTAAGCTTGGGGGAGTACGTATTTCCCACCGACATTACATTTATGTTCACATACTCATTGCTAGATGTCGGTGCTCATACTTTTTCATTGTATCATCCATGCTAGTTTACTTTCCTTTTTATGCTTTCTTCTTGTGTGTTTAATAAACCTTAAGAAAAAACAAAAAAAATTAGTTGTAGCTTTTAATTAGTTTACTTTCCATGCTTGTAGTAGTAACTAAAAGGAAAACCCAAAAATATTTCATGTTCTTCTTTTGCTTGTTGGGAGCTTTCCCGTGTAAATAGTTTTATATCTTTTCTTTTCTTTGGGGGTCGATAGGAGAAGACCATGATTAAATTGTTGAGGAGGCTCTTATTTGCATAATTGTTGATCTGACAAAAGAGCCCATATTGCCTTCTCTTCTCCTGTTTATTGAATGCTTGCAGATTCCAGCTTAGTCCAATGCACGTGCACAATTATTATTATTCACATCATTCGCTCGTGCAAGTGAAAGGCAATTATGACGATATATGATGGACTGACTGAGATAAGAAAAGCTGGTATGAACTCGACCTCTTTTGTTTTTGTAAATATGATTAGTTCATCATTCCTGATTCGGCCTATTATGAATAAACATGTTTGCAATGACAACTAGAGATCATAGTTTCTTGTGCCATGCTTGATTAGCTATGATTTATAATGGTTTACCTTGCGTGCCAACATGCTATTGAAATGGTTATGATGTGGTATGATAGGGTTGTATCCTCCTCTGAATGATTTAAGTGACTTGACTTGGCACATTTTGACGCATGTAGTTGAAACAAAATCAACATAGCCTTCACTATATTTATGTTCATGGTGGATTATATCCTACTCATGCTTGCGTTTGGTGTTGATTAATTTTAATGCATGTTCATGGCTGTTGTTGCTCTCTAGTTGGTCGCTTCCCAGTCTTTTGCTAGCCTTCACCTGTACTAAGCGGGAATACTGCTTGTGCATCCAATCCCTTAAACCCCAAAGTTATTCCATATGAGTCCACCATACCTACCTATATACGGTATCCACCTGCCATTCCAAGTAAATTTGTATGTGCCAAACTCTAAACCTTCAAATAAATATCATGTTTTGTATGCTCGAATAGCTCATGTATCAACTAGGGCTGTCCGTATCTTCCATGTTAAGCAGGTTATTCTCAAGAGGAGTGGACTCCGCTCCTCACTCACGAGAAAGTGGCTGGTCACCGGGATGCCCAGTCCCATGCTTTATGCAAACTAAATCAAAATAATTGCAAACAAAACTCCCCCTGGGACTCTTGTTAGTTGGAGGCACTCGTTGTGTCGAGCAAGCCATGGATTGATGCTTGTTGGTGGAAGGGGGAGTATAAACTTTACCATTCTGTTTGGGAACCGCCTATAATGTGTGTAGCATGGAAGATATTGCCATCTCTTGGTTGTTATGTTGACAATGAAAGTATACCACTCAAAATATTATTCACCTCTATTTCAAAACCAAGCTCTGGCACCTCTACAAATCCCCGCTTCCCTCTGCGGAGGGCCTATCTATTTACTTTTATGCTGAGTCATCATCCTCTTATTAAAAAGGCACCAGTTGGAAAGCACTGCTGTCATTTGCATTCATTATTGTTAGATTACATTGGGTATGACTTGACTGGATCTCTTTTACCATGAATTACAATGTCTAGTCGGTCCTTGATCTTTAAAGGTGCTCTGCATTTATGTTTTGCGGTCTCAGAAAGGGCTAGCGAGATACCATCTTGTTATATCATATTATGATTGTTTTGAGAAAGTGTTGTCATCCGAGATTTATTATTATTGCTCGCTAGTTGATTATGCCATTGATATGAGTAAACATGAGACCTAAGCGTTATTGTGAATGTGGGTTGTTATAATCTTTGCTGAAAACTTGAATGCTGGCTTTACATATTTACAACAACAAGAGCAAACAGAGTTTGTAAAAGTTTTTCTTTATCACTTTCAGTTTGTCAACTGAATTGCTTGAGGACAAGCAAAGGTTTAAGCTTGGGGGAGTTGATACGTCTCCGCCGTATCTACTTTTCCAAACACTTTTGCCCTTGTTTTGGACTCTAACTTGCATGATTTGAATGGAACTAACCCGGACTAACGCTGTTTTCAGCAGAATTACCATGGTGTTATTTATGTGCAGAAACAAAAGTTCTCGGAATGACCTGAAACTTCACGGAACATCTATTCCGAAAATATAAAAAATACCTGCAAAAGATGAAGGCCAGGGGGCCCACCACCTGTCCACAAGGGTGGGGGGCGCGCCTGCCCCCCTAGGGCACGCCCCCTACCTCGTGGGCCCCCTGGAGCTCCTCCGACTCCAACTCCATCTCTATATATCTTGTTTCGGGGAGAAAAAAATCAGAGAGAAGGATTCATCATGTTTTACGATATGGAGCCGCCGCCAAGCCCTAAAACCTCTCGGGAGGGCTGATCTGGAGTCTGTTTGGGGCTCCGAAGAGGGGAATCCGTCGCCATCGTCATCATCAACCATCCTCCATCACCAATTTCATGATGCTCACCGCCATGCGTGAGTAATTCCATCGTAGGCTTGCTGGACGGTGATGGGTTGGATGGGATCTATCATGTAATCGAGTTAGTTTTGTTAGGGTTTGATCCCTAGTATCCACTATGTTCTGAGATTGATGTTGCTATGACTTTGCTATGCTTAATGCTTGTCACTAGGGCCCGAGTGCCATGATTTCAGATCTGAACCTATTATGTTTTCATCAATATATGAGAGTTCTTGATCCTATCTTGCAAGTCTATAGTCACCTATTATGTGTTATGATCCGTTAACCCCGAAGTGACAATAATCGGGATACTTACCGGTGATGACCGTAGTTTGAGGAGTTCATGTATTCACTATGTGTTAATGCTTTGTTCCGGTACTCTATTAAAAGGAGGCCTTAATATCCCTTAGTTTTCGTAAGGACCCCGCTGCCACGGGAGGGTAGGATAAAAGATGTCATGCAAGTTCTTTTCCATAAGCACGTATGACTATATTCGGAATACATGCCTACATCACATCAATGAACTAGAGCTAGTTCTGTGTCACCCTAGGTTATGACTGTTACATGATGAACCGCATCCGGCATAATTCTCCATCACTGATCCATTGCCTACGAGCTTTCCATATATTGTTCTTCGCTTATTTACTTTTCCGTTGTTATTGCTATCATCACAACAAAAATACCAAAAACATTACTTTTACTACGGTTACCTTTTGCTACCGTTACCACTACTATCATATTACTTCGCTACTAAATACTTTGTTGCAGATATTAAGTTTCCAGGTGTGGTTGAATTGACAACTTAGTTGCTAATACTTGAGAATATTCTTTGGCTCCCCTTGTGTCGAATCAATAAAGTTGGGTTGAATACTCTACCCTCGAAAACTGTTGCGATCCCCTATACTTGTGGGTTATCAGCTGGTCGCAAAGGAAGCCGACGACACCTTCATTCTCACCCAAATAATAAAAATCTTCATAGATCTCGGCTTCTCTCAAGAACTCATCACAAGGCCATTCACATGGCCGAACCTCCGCAGTGCGGGGGAGATTATATTTGGGCTTCTTATTCTCTTCACCTTGCTTGTCCTTCGAGCTTCGGCTCAAAGAGCCCCTCAAGAATCTCTTCATCATTTTCTTTCTCTGAAAATTTTCTGAAATTTTTAGTGACTCAAAATAAAAGTGAATCAAACTCAACAAGATTGATAACAACTACTCCTACAAGTGCCTAGAGGTCATATCATAAATTAAAACTACTTTTGACCACATAAATTTGACATGCAAGCTCAATAACAGGGTCACCTAAGCAGCAAAAATTTGCAATAAATAAAGCACTAGAACAAAAACTAATTGGACCATTGGAGGAGTCACATACCGAAGAACAATCCCCCAAAGCAGTTTTGTGAATGGAGCTTTGAGCAAGGAGATCGAAAATAGCAGCAAGATGGGCTAGAACTCGGGTTTGAGCTGGTGGAGGATTTTTTATGGAGGAATACAAAGTGTGTGGGTGCAAGAATAAGTGGAGGGGGGCACGTGGGGTCCATGTGGCAGGAGGGCGCGCCCCAGGGGGTGGGCGCGCCCTCCACCCTCGTGGGCACATGGTGGGTCCCCCTGGTGTGATCTCAGTGCCAAATATTCTTAAATATTCTAGAAAAAATCATATTAAATTTTCAGGACATTTGGAGAACTTCTATTTTTGGGGTATTTTTATTGCAAGTATAATTCAGAAAATAGACAGAAAATACTATTTTGCTTTATTTAGTCTAAATAACAAAAAGTAAAAAGAGGGTACAGAGAGTTGCGCTTTCTAACTTCATCCATCTCATGCTCATCAAAAGGAATCCACTAACAAGGTTGATCAAGTCTTGTTAACAAACTCTTTCCGAATAACATGAAACCGGAGAATTTTTGAATAACACTAAGTTACCTCAACGGGGATATGCATGTCCCCAACAATAAGAATATCATATTTCTTCTTGACAGTAGGAAGTTCAAATTCAAAACCTCCAATAGTAATTGTTGAAGTTTTTCCAATAGAATTAATACTATGGACTTGAGGTTGTTTCCTCGGAAAGTGTACCGTATGCTCATTACCATTAACATGAAAAGTGACATTGCCTTTGTTGCAATCAATAACAGCCCCTGCAGTATTTAAAAAGGGTCTACCAAGGATAATCGACATACTATCGTCCTCGGGAATATTGATACATCTCCAACGTATCTATAATTTTTGATTGTTCCATGCTATATTATCTACTGTTTTGGACATTATTGGGCTTTATTATCCACTTTTATATTATTTTTGGGACTAACCTATTAACCGGAGGCCCAGCCCAGAATTGTTGTTTTTTGCCTGTTTTAGGGTTTCAAAGAAAAGAAATATCAAACGGAGTCCAAACGGAATGAAACCTTCGGGAACGTGATTTTTAGGAAGATTATGATCCAGGAGACTTGGACCCTACGTCAAGAAAAGAAACAGGAGGCCACGAGGTAGGGGGCGCGCCTACCCCCCCCTAGGTGCGCACTCCACCCTTGTGGACCCCCTGTTGCTCCACCGACGCACTCCTTCCTCCTATATATACCTACGTACCACCAAACGATCAGATACAGAGCCAAAAACCTAACTCCATCGCCGCAACTTTCTGTATCCACGACATCCCATCTTGGGGCCTGTTCCGGAGCTCCGCTGAAGGGGGCATCGATCACGGAGGGCTTCTACATCAACATCATAGCCTCTCCGATGAAGTGTGAGTAGTTTACCTCAGACCTACGGGTCCATAGTTATTAGCTAGATGGATTCTTCTCTCTTTTTGGATCGCAATACAATGTTCTCCCCCTCTCTTGTGGAGAACTATTCGATGTAATCTTCTTTTTGCGGTGTGTTTGTTGAGACCGATGAATTGTGGGTTTATGATCAAGTCTATCTATAAATAATATTTGAATCTTATCTGAATTCTTTTATGTGTGATTGGTTATCTTTGCAAGTCTCTTCGAATTATCGGTTTGGTTTGGCCTACTAGATTGATCTTTCTTCCAATGGGAGAAGTGCTTAGCTTTGGGTTCAATCTTGCGGTGTCCTTTCCCAGTGACAGTAGGGGCAGCAAGGCACATATTGTATTGTTGCCATCGAGGATAACAAGATGGGGTTTTCTTCATATTGCATGAGTCTATCCCTCTACATCATGTCATCTTGCTTAAGGCGTTACTCTGTTTTTAACTTAATACTCTAGATGCATGCTGGATAGCGGTCGATGAGTGGAGTAATAGTAGTAGATGCAGGCAGGAGTCGGTCTACTTGTCTCGGACGTGATGCCTATATACATGATCATACCTAGATATTCTCATAACTATGCTCAATTCTGTCAATTGCTCAACAGTAATTTGTTCACCCACCGTAGAATACTTATGCTCTCGAGAGAAGCTACTAGTGAAACCTATGGCCCCCGGGTCTATCTTCATCATATTAATCTCCTACTACTTAGTTATTTCCTTTGCTATTTACTTTGCCTTTATTTTACTTTGCATATTTATCATAAAAATACCAAGAATATTATCTTATCATATCTATTAGATCTCACTCTCGTAAGTGGCCTTATAGGGATTGACAACCCCTATTTGCATTGGTTGCGAGGATTTATTTGTTTTGTGCACGTATGAGGGACTCGCGCGTAGCCTCCTACTGGATTGATACCTTGGTTCTCAAAAACTAAGGGAAATACTTACGCTACTTTGCTGCATCATCCCTTCCTCTTCGGGGAAAACCAACGCAGTGCTCAAGAGGTAGCAAGAAGGATTTCTGGCGCCATTGCCAGGGAGATCTATGCAAAAGTCAACATACCAAGTACCCATCACATACCCTTATCTCCCGCATTACATTATTTGCCATTTGCCTCTCGTTTTCCTCCCCCACTTCACCCTTGCCGTTTTATTCGCCCTTCTTATGTTCGTCTTTCCATTTGCTTTGATGTCTTACTTGGCTCGTTTGCTAGTTTGGTTGGAATAATTGTTTATTTGTTACTAAATAGAGAACCTAAGATCTACGGATCCTCATCTGCTTGCTAGTCTTTTTAAGAGATACAATTATAATGAACCAATTGCTAGTGAGTTTTGTGCACTAGATTATCTTTATGAAGTTTTGCTTGAAATTCGTGAATCTGAAAATTGTGATAAAGTACCTTATGGAGTGATTCCCGATGGATCCTTGAATAAAAAGCATGATTGAAATGATGATAGTATAAATTCTATTGATATAAATTGTGCTAATAATATGCAAAACCCTAAGCTTGGGGATGCTAGTTTTGCTATGACCTCCACTTGTTGCAATGATCGTGATTGGGGTGATTCTTCTTACAATCTTGAAAATTTATTTAAGCCCCATGATGAATATGAGATTGATAATAGTGGTTGCAATATTATTGAAAGTGGGTTCGGAAGAGTGTCAACTTTAGATCCCACATATTTGGAGAATGTTCAATCTTATGAAATTTTTGATAAAAGTGGGTTTGGAGAGGTCATGACTTTAGTTAATGTTAATCCCACTATTTTGAAGAGTGTCAACTTTGCATGCATGTGGATCATGTTGAAAATATTTTATGTGATAGATATTTTGTTGAATTTTCTTATGATCCTACATATAATTATTATGAGAGAGCAAAATATGGTGGTAGAAATTTTCATGTTACTAAATTACCTCTCGTTATGTTGAGATTGCTATTGTTTCTTTCCGCTTCCTTGCATATGCTAGTTTTTGCTTGCCTTGATAATTTGTTTGCCTATAAGATTCCTATGCATAGGAAGTATGTTAGACTTAAATGTGTTTGGCACATGCTTTATGATTCTCTCTTTGTGCTTCAATTCTTGTCTTTCATGTGAGCATCATTGAAATATTATGCCTAGCTATAAGGCTTTAAAGAAAAGTGATTGTTGGGAGTCAACCCAATATTTATCCTTGCTGTTATTAAATAAATAGTTTATCTAGACTCTGTTTTGGTTGTGTTTTTTGTGTTTAATTAGTGTTTGTGCCAAGTAGAACCGTTGGGAAGACTTGGGGAAAGTCTTGTTGAACTTGCTGTAAAAAACCGGAAACTTTAGCGCTCATGATAACTACTGCCATTTTTATTTGGAAAGTGCTATTTAGTTAATTATTTTTGCAGATGATTAATAGATAAATTACTAACGTCCAGAAATTTATTTTAGAATTTTTGGGGTTCCAGATCTTGTGCTAGCTTCAGATTACTACAGACTGTTCTGTTTTTGACAGATTTTGTTTTTCGTGTGTTGTTTGCTTATTTTGATGAATCTATGGCTAGTAAAATAGTTTATAAACCATAGAGAAGTTGTAATACAGTAGGTACAACACAAATATAAATAAAGAATGATTTCATTACAGTACCTTGAAGTGGTCTTTTGTTTTCTTTCGCTAACGGAGCTCACGAGATTTTCTACTTTAAGTTTTGTGTTGTTAGGTTCAATCTCTACATCATTGTTATTGATAGGTTGAGCATCAACATGAACATCATCATTAATATTATCACTAGGTTCAAGTTCATTACCAGACTATGTTTCAGCATCAGAAATAGAAATATCATTGGGATTCTCGGGTGTGTCAACAACAGGTTCACTAGAAGCATGCAAAGTTCTATCATTTTTCTTTTTCTTCCTTTTAGAACGACTAGGTGCATCAACATTAGTTATCTGGGAATCTTGCTCAAATCTCTTAGGGTGGCCCTCAGGATACAATGGTTCTTGAGTCATTTTACCCCGTCTAGTCACAACTCTAACAACATTATCATTTTTCTTTTTATCTAATTCATTGAGCAAATCATTCTGAGCTTTAAGTACTTGTTCTACTTGAGTGGTAACCATAGAAGCATGTTTACTAATAAGTTTAAGTTCACCTTTAAATCTAGACATATAATCACTCAAGTGTTCAATCATATAAGCATTACGTTTCAATTGTCTACCAACATAAGCATTGAAGTTTTCTTGTTTAACAATAAAATTATCAAACTCATCCAAGCATTGGCTAGCAGACTTATTACGAGGAATACCACCTTCATCAAATCTATAGAGAAATTATACCTTTACTACCTGTGTCGGGTTATTAAGACCATGAATTTCTTCAATAGGTGGTAAATTCTTAACATCTTCAGCTTTAATACATTTTTCTTTCATAGATTTTTTTGCCTCTTGCATATCTTGAAGACTGAGAAATAGAATACCCCTTTTCTTTGGAATTGGCTTAATTAGGAGTTGGTTCAGGAAGTGTCCAATCATTTTCATTATGCAACATATTATTCAATAGCAATTCAGCTTGCTCAACAATTCTTTCACTGAAAACACAACCAACACAACTATCCAAGTGGTCTCTGGAAGCATCGGTTAGTCCATTATAAAAGGTATCAGGTATTTCATTTTTATTGAGAGGATGATTAGGCAAAGCATTAAGTAATCGGAGAAGCCTCCCCCAAGCTTGTGGGAGACTCTCTTCTTCAATTTGCACAAAATTATATATTTCCCTTAAGGCAACTTGTTTCTTATGAGCGGGGAAATATTTAGCAAAGAAGTAATAAATCATATCTTGGGGACTACGCACACAACCAGGATCAAGAGAATTAAACCACGTTTTTGCATCACCCTTTAATGAGAATGGAAATAACTTAAGGATAAAGTAATAGCGAGTTTTCTCATCATTAGTGAACAGGGTGGCTATATCATTTAATTTAGTAAGATGAGCCACAACAGTTTCAGATTCATAGCCATAAAAAGGATCAGACTCAACCAAAGTAATTAACTCTGGATCGACAGAGAAATCATAATCCTTATCAGAGATACAGATAGGTGAAGTAGCAAAAGCAGGGTCATGTTTCATTCTAGCATTCAAGGATTTTTCTTTCAGCTTAGCTAACAGTTTCTTAAGATCATATTTATCATTGCAAGCTAAAAAGTCTCTAGCATTTTATTCATCCATAACATAACCCTCAGGCACAACAGGCAATTCATATCTAGGGGGAGAATCTTCATCATCACTTTCATCAATACTATCAGTTTCAATAATTTCATTCTCTCTAACCCTAGCAAGTTGTTCATCAAGAAATTCACCTAGCGGCATAGTATTATCAAGCATAGAAGTAGTCTCATCATAAGCATCATGCAAAGTAGAAGTGGCATCATCAATAACATGCGACATATGAGAATGAATAGCAGGAGTAGGTATCGCAAGTTTACTCATAACAGAAGGTGAATCAAGTGCAGAGCTAGATGGCAGTTCCTTACCTCCCCTTGTAGCTGTGGGAAAAATCTTGGTCCTTTTATCATTCAAGTTCTTCATAGTGATCAACAGATATAAATCCCAAGTGACTCAAAGAATAGAGCTATGCTCCCCGGCAACGGCGCCAGAAAATAGTCTTGATAACCCACAAGTATAGGGGACCGCAACAGTTTTCGAGGGTAGAGTATTCAACCCAAATTTATTGATTCAACACATGGGGAGCCAAAGAATATTCTCAAGTATTAGCAGTTGAGTTATCAATTCAACCACACCTGGAAAACTTAATATCTGCAGCAAAGTATTTAGTAGCAAAGTAGTATGGAAGTAACGGTAATGATGGCAAAAGTAACAGTATTGGTTTTGTAGTGATTGCAACAATGGCAATGGTAAAGTAACTAAGCAAAGATCAATATGTGAAAAGCTCGTATGCAATGGATCAATGATGGATAATTATGTTAGATGCGATTCTTCATGCAACAGTTATAACATAGGGTGACACAGAACTAGCTCCAGTTCATCAATGTAATGTAGGCATGTATTCCGAATATAGTCATACGTGCTTATGGAAAACAACTTGCATGACATCTTTTGTCCTACCCTCCCATGGCAGCGGGGTCCTATTGGAAACTAAGGGACATTAAGGTCTCCTTTTAAAAGAGTACCGAAACAAAGCATTAACACTTAGTGAATATATGAACTCCTCAAACTATAGTCATCACCGGGAGTGGTCCCGATTATTGTCACTTCGGGGTTACTGGATCATAACTCATAGTAGGTGACTATTGACTTGCAAAATAGGATCAAGAACTCACATATACTCATGGAAACATAATAGGTTCAGATCTGAAATCATGGCACTCGGGCCCTAGTGACAAGCATTAAGCACAGTAAAGTCATAGCAACATCAATCTCAGAACATAATGGATACTAGGGATCAAACCCTAACAAAACTAACTCGATTACATGATAAATCTCATCCAACCCATCACCATCCAGCAAGCCTACGATGGAACTACTCACGCACGGCGGTGAGCATCATGAAATTGGTGATGGAGGAAGGTTGATGATGGCCGGCGATGGATTCCCCTCTCCGGAGCCCCGAACGGACTCCAGATCAGCCCTCCTGAGAGAGATTAGGGCTTGGCGGCGGCTCTGAATCGTAAAACACGATGAATCCTTCTCTTCGATTTTTTTCTCCACATGAATATATAGAGTTGGAGTTGAGGTCGGTGGAGCATCAGGAGTCCCATGAGATAGGGGGCACGCCCCAGGGGGTGGGCGCGCCCCCCACCCTCGTGGATAGGGTGTGGGCCCCTTGACGTTGATTCTTTCGCCAGTATTTTTTATATATTCCAAAAATATTCTCCGTGAAGTTTCAGGTCATTCCGAGAACTTTTATTTCTACACAAAAATACCACCATGGCAATTCTGCTAAAAACAGCGTCAGTTCAGGTTAGTTCCATTTAAATCATGCAAGTTAGAGTCTAGAACAAGGTCAAATGTGTTTGGAAAACTAGATACGATGGAGACGTATCACACCGTACTCGATGGTTCTAGATCTCCTTATCGGACCCCGACAGCCAGTGCAGCTTCATCACCCTTGACGTTTCTAACCTAATTCCCACCATCTGGCAAGATGCCAAGCACCCGCCACGGCCTAGGTTCTTGTCACCTTTAAACCCGTCCAGCATCACCTGCCCAATGTACTTCAAATATACTAACAAGCCGTTGTTACCTGTTATGCAGCTGGCAAAAACTACAAGGACGATGTTTCTTCTGGATCTAACAGCTTGGCCAACCAAGATCCTACACTGAGGCATTGCTATGATCTTGTAAGTGCGTCTTTCTCTCTTGTATTGTTGTGTGCATGCCAGCGTGCTTTGCTAGGATTTTCGACCAGTAATCCCTTTGTGCAGACAAGATTTCTACTACTCGCTACTAAATTAGATATGTAGATTGTTGGGAACACAGTAATTTCTAAAAAATTCCTACGCACATGCAAGATCTATCTAGGTGATGCATAGAAACGAGAGGGAAGAGTGTTGTCTACGTACCCTCGTAGACCGTAAGTGGAAGCGTTATGACAACGCGGTTGATGTAGTCGTACGTCTTCACGATCCGAACGATCCTAGCACCGAAGGTACGGCACCTCTGTGATCTGCACACGTTCAGCTCGGTGACATCCCACGAACTCTAGATCTAGCTGAGTGTCAAGGGAGAGTTTCATCAGCACGACGGCGTGATGATGGTGATGATGAAGTTACCGATGCAGGGCTTCGCCTAAGCACTACAATGATATGACCGAGGTGGAAATCTGTGGAGGGGGGCACCGCACATGGCTACGAGATCAACTTGTGTGTCTATGGGGTGCCTCCTCCCCCGTATATAAAGGAGTGGAGGAGGGAGAGGGTCAGCCCCATTATGGCGCGCCCAAGGGGAGTCCTACTCCCACCTGGAGTAGGATCCCCCCTTCCCTAATTGGATTAGGAGAGGAAGGAAGGGGGAGAGAGGGGGGAAGGAAAGGGGGGCTGGCCCCACACCCAATTCGTATTGGGCTTGGGGCACGCCCCCTCCTAGGCTCCCTTCTCCTCTCTCCCACTGTGGCCCAATAAGGCCCATATACTTCACGGGGGGTTCCGGTAACCTCCCGGTACTCCGGTAAATGCCCAAACTTACCTGGAACCATTCCGATGTCCCGACATAGGCTTCCAATATATTGATCTTTATGTCTCGACTATTTCTAGACTCCTCGTCATGTCTGTGATCACATCCGGGAATCCGAACAACCTTTGGTACATCAAAACACATAAACTCATAATACTGATCGTCATTGAATGTTAAGCGTGCGGACCCTACGGGTTCGAGAACTATGTAGACATGAACGAGACTCATCTCCGGTCAATAACCAATAGCGGAACCTAGATGCTCATATTGGTTCCTACATATTCTACGAAGATCTTTATCGGTCAAACCGCATAACAGCATACGTTGGTCCCTTTGTCATCGGTATGTTACTTGCCCGAGATTCGATCATGGTATCTCAATACCTAGTTCAATCTCATTACTGGCAAGTCTCTTTACTCGTTCTATAATGCAACATCCCGTAACTAACTCATTAGTCACATTGCTTGCAAGGCTTATAGTGATGTGCATTACCGAGAGGGCCCAGAGATACCTCTCCATTACACGGCGTGACAAATCCTAATCTCGATCTATGCCAACTCAACAAACACCATCGGAGACACATGTAGAGCATCTTTATAGTCACCCAGTTATGTTGTGATGTTTGATAGCTCACTAAGTGTTCCTCTAGTATTCGGGAGTTGCATAATCTCATAGTCATAGGAACATGTACAAGTTATGAAGAAAGCAATAGCAACAAACTAAACGATCATCGTGCTAAGCTAATGGATGGTTCAAGTCAATCACTGTCGGGGGTTGGGTACGACATATGCCAATGGATGGCTTATCATGCTGGGGGCGAGTAGAACGTCGCCGGTGCTTGGAAACGGGATGAGGCGTAGACACGAACGCCAGCGTACTTTACCCAGGTTTGGGGCTCTCCTAGAAGATAACACCCCTAATCCTGCTCTGCGGGGTCTCCGCATGATCACTAAGGCAAAGTGAGTACAAAGGTGCTCCTCGAGCTGTATCTGTGGATAGGAGAAGGCAAGGCTAGCTCTCTCCCTTCTCTAAGGTCTGGTCTGGTTCTAATGAATCGGAACCCTTTGCATGGGTGTCCCGGGGGGTTTATATAAGCCTACCCCCAGGGGTACAATGGTAAACTGTAGGGACGTAGGGCCCAGCTATCAGTCTCTTCGCCTGTGGGCCCTCCCACCGGCCGCTGGGGCCCGCCGATTGGTGGGCCCAGCCGACTGGTCGGGTACGGAACTGACAGGCCGCACCCGCCGCTGGTGGTTCCTGCTGGCTGCTGATTACTATAGTCGTGCCTTTAATGACGCAGGCTTGGTTATGAGGTCGTGGCTACAGTCCTGCCGCCTAGCAGACGATTACTGTAGCCACTCCCCGTCTCGTCTGGTTAATGGCGCGTGGGACCCATGGGAGGGGCAGGCCGACTTTCGCGGGCTGGCTCCCTACGGGTCCGACTGGTGGCGCCCTTGCCGTCTTCTGGACTCTCACTGACTGGTAGGGCCCGTCTTCCGTGGATCAGACCGTCGGACCGTCGTGGGTACAGGACTCCGCCCACTGTTGCTGGCGTTAGGGATGGCATGGCAACAGTGTTGTGCCAGACGGAGATCTCCGCTGGTACAACGCACTGTGCCCTGGCCATCCCCCGGAAAAGGGGAGGGAGTGGGCTTCACTGTCACCACTCCCTGTCCCATCCCCCCTGATGAGGGTATGGGCTTTGCTGGTGTCGGGGGCCGACTTCCCGTGGTTAAGGACTTCGGAAGCCGCTAGTCGGAGTCGGCCGATCTCGATCTCATCCGTAGGACTCGGATGCTTATGGGCAGCCGGCTGTTCCTCCAGCCGCCCTCCTGAAGTCGGCTCTGATGAAGCTATGTACCTAGGGTAGGGTCATGGACATGTCCCAACTGCCCTACCCAAGGACATCTCTAGAAGAAATCACCTTTCAATCGACTTGGAGGTGTTCCACTCGACAGACTCGAAGACACTCGACCAAGAAGCAATCACTCGACCAAGACCCAACCACTTGATGGCCAGGAGACCTAAAGGCACTCCGCACGCTAACAGTCGGTTATTAAGTAGCTTTTATGGTCATCATAGCATAGAGGCGTTACCAGTAACGCCCGACCTTAATGTATTTAAAACCCTGCACAACTGAGGGCCGGAGGGGTCCGGTGAACTCTATATAAGCCACCCCCTCCTCGGTGTAAAGGGTTCGCACCCCTGTAATTCATACACGCATAATTCCAGTCGACCGCCTCCGGGCTCTGAGACGTAGGGCTATTACTTCCTCCAAGAAGGGCCTGAACTCGTAAACCTCGTGTGCTTACAACTACTCCATAGCTAAGATCTTGCCTCTCGATACCTGCCCCCCTACATTACTGTCAGACTTAGAACCACGACAGCTGGCGCCCACCATGGGGCTGGTGTTTTAGCGACTTGTTGGAGGAGTTGCGATCTTTTCCGATCCAAATCATCATGGTTTCTGGCGGACTTTTGGTGGAGGGCCGCGAGATCCGTCTCGGCGCGCTCACGTTCATCGCCGACGACTCCGCTTGGCTTCAGGAGGCTCCGGTCGACGTGGACGCACTCCCTGTCCGTGGGGCAACGCACTTTCGCGCGTGCGTCCGCGACATCCTCTTGTGGCAACCGTCGACCCATTATCGGTCGGTTCCTGTGTTGTCCTCCCTCCCTGTTTCCCGCCGGCGCAAGCGCTCCCGTCGGTCGAGACTTCAGCGGTGGGTGAGACAAGCGGTGGCACGCCAGTCGGCCACCCCTCAAGTCGCGGCGATCGAGCCCGACGAATCCCTCTACGGCCTATTCGACTGGCTCCGCAGAGACCGCATCTGAGTGCGACAGTAGTGATTCGGCGGCGGAGGTTTTGATGGTTGATGGACCGCCCAGTCCTCCCGGTTTTCCCCGCACCGACGGAGGCGCGGGTGGAGGCGATACGTCGCGTTCCCATGAGGAATATCTCCTCGAGCCTCTCACGTCTCTGCAGAGAGAAGAACTTCGTCGCCGGAACATGGATGCACTGCACACTCCTACCGTTGGAGAAACCCCCAAGGCTCGTGCCTTGGAGGACGCGCGACTGGCAAACTTGGTCGAGCGCACTCGACTGGAGAACCTCCAGCGAGCACTCGACGAGCGTGCGCGACAACGGGTTCTAAAATCCAGTCAACGTCAGCTCTTTCCGCCCCTGCAGGTATATCAAACTCTGATTCAGAATTTAGCAGCTGCAGCCCGTATAGCAGAGTCGATTCAGCCTTCCCAGTCGGAGGCCGGCAGAGGCTTGTTGCAGATCAGAGCGTTACTCCGGGCAGCAGGAGACCAGAACTCCGTTGTTTCTCAGTCGTGGAACAGGATTCATAGCGGATCCATTGCTGCAGACACAGTCCAGTCGGCTCATAGCCCAAGATTGCCCCCGAGGCGTGAGGGGCGTGGGGACCGGCGTAATCAGTACGGGAACCATGAGCAGTATGATCACCGATTCGATCGTGATGATCGACGTAGAGTGCCCATCCCTCCCCCGAGGAGCGGGTCATATGTTCCTCGATAGCAGGATGACAGGCGCCCTCATAGTGTTGGGCGAAGGATTCCAGTCGACCCCAGGGAACCAGGCTTTGATGCGAGATCCATTCTCGTTCAAGGTTTGGTCGACAGGAACAGAGCTCACCGAGAAGGTCACGACAGAGATGCACCTACCAGCAGCAGAGTACATGTTTCGGGGCCAGAGTGCTTTAGTAGAGCCATCAGGGCCGTTGTGATTCCTCCCAACTTCAGGTTGGCGACTGGAGTCAGTAAGTTCACTAGTGAGTCCAAGCCCGATACTTGGCTTGAAGACTACCGAGTGGCCGTCCAGATCAGCGGTGGCAATGATGAAGTGGCCATGAAGCACCTGCCTCTCATGTTGGAGGGCTCAGCCAGAGCGTGGCTGAATCAGTTAGCACCCAGCAGCATTTACACTTGGGAAGATCTCGCCCGAGTGTTTGTCACCACATTTGAAGGAACATGCAAGCGACCGGCAGGGCTGACGGAACTGCGGTCTTGCATGCAGAAGCCGAATGAAACTTTGAGGGATTACATCCAGAGATGGATCACGTTACATCACACAGTAGAGAATGTGCCTGACCACCAAGCAGTCTGTGCCTTCAAAGAAGGCGTCAAGTACAGAGAACTGAATCTGAAATTCGGTCGAACCAGAGATATGTCTCTGAATCGGATGATGGAGATTGCCACCTAGTACGCTAATGGTGAAGATGAGGATCGACTCAGGAGTGGAAAGCTCAAGTCAGTCGCTCAAGAAACCGGAGGAGGAAATTCCAATCGGAAATAGAAGCGAAAAGCCGAGCCAGTTGCTCCTGGGGAAGCCTTGGTTGTAACTCAAGGAAAGTTTAAGGGGAAACCCAAAGGACCTTGGAACCCCAAGAAAGTTAAAGACCAAGACGGAAATGATGTGTTGGATTTGCCATGTCACATCCACACCAAGAAAGATGAAGAGGGTAAGTTCATTTACCCGAAACATACCACTCGACAGTGTCCGCTCTTGATCCAGCAGTTTCAGGGCAAGCAGCCCAAAGATAAGGAAAAGGAGTCGGAAAAAGTTGAGGACAAGGAAGACAGTGATGATGGATACCCCCAGGTCAATTCCACCCTGATGATTTTTGCTGATGTTGAAAGCAAAAGTCGACTGAAAGTTATCAACCGTGAGGTGAATATGGTTGCTCCGGCAACACCCAGTTATCTGAAGTGGTCTCAAACTGCCATCACATTCGACCAGTCCGATCACCCAACGCACATTGCCACCCCTAGGAGGCAAGCTTTGGTGGTCGACCCAGTTGTTGAAGGCACTCGACTGACCAAAGTCTTGATGTATGGTGGCAGTGGTTTGAACATACTGTATGCTGAGACGTTGAAAGGGATGGGCATTCCGATGTCCAGACTTAGTACCAGCAACATGAGTTTCCATGGAGTCATTCCTGGGAAGAAGGCTGAGTCACTCGGCCAGATTGCTCTTGATGTGGTTTTCGGTGATTCCAAGAATTACCGCAAAGAAAAGTTGACGTTCGAAGTTGTAGATTTCCAGAGTGCTTATCACGCTATTTTGGGCAGGCCGGCTTATGCACGCTTCATGGCCCGACCATGTTATGTGTATCTCAAATTGAAGATGCCTGGTCCCAAAGGTGTGATCACTGTTACGGGCAATCGGAAGAAAGCATAAGAGTGTTTTCAGAAAGGTTCAAAGATTGCTGATGTTCAGATGGCAGTGGTGGAGCTGGAGGAATACCAGAAGACTGCAGACCCGAGTGATTTGTTGCGAGCCAAGAAGCCCGCTACAGAATCATCTTTTCAGTCGTCTGGCGAAACGAAGCCGCCTCACATTCAACCGACAGATCCTAGTGCTACTCCGACTCATATCTCAACAACACTCGACTCCAAATAGGAAGAAGTGCTCATCCAGTTCCTCCATGAGAACTGGGACATTTTCGCATGGAAGCCTTCTGACATGCCAGGTGTTCCCAGGGGGCTGGCTGAGCACCGCCTACGAGTCGACTCAAAAGTAAAACCTTTCAAAGAACATCTTCGACGGTCCGCCGTCCAGAAGAGAAAGGCTATTGGTGAGGAGGTGTCTCGACTCTTAGCAGCAGAGTTCATCCGAGAGATCTACCACTCCGAGTGGCTCGCCAACGTTGTCATGGTCCCCAAGAAGGACAAGTCACTTCGCATGTCCATTGACTTTAAACATATCAATCGGGCCTGCCCGAAAGATCATTTTCATCTCCCCCGCATCGACCAGATAGTCGACTCGACTGCGGGATGTGAGCGACTGTCTTTTTTAGACGCCTATTCCGGGTACCATCAGATCCGTCTGTATGGACCTGACGAGATCAAAACAGCTTTCATCACTCCATTCGGGTGCTTCTGTTATGTTACCATGCCATTTGGCCTCAAGAATGCCAGAGCCACATTCATGAGGATGATTCAGAAGTCTTTGCTCACTCAAATCAGTCGGAATGTGGAAGCATACATGGATGATATTGTGGTCAAGTCACGGAAGGGTTCCGACCTGCTGACTGACCTTGCTGAAACCTTTGCCAACCTCAGGAGGTATGATATCAAGCTTAATCCATCAAAGTGCACATTTGGAGTTCCTGGCGGAAAGTTACTCGGTTTTCTCGTTTCCGAACAGGGAATCGACGCCAATCTAGAAAAAGTCGGTACTATACTCCGAATGAAAAGTCCTGTGCGAGTGCACGACATCCAGAAGCTTACTGGTTGCTCGGCCGCTTTAAGTCGATTCATCTCTCGTCTCGGTGAAAAGGCATTGCCTCTTTACTGATTGATGAAGAAGTCCGACAAGTTCGAGTGGACTCCTGAAGCTGATGCAGCATTTGCAGAGCTGAAAGCTCTGCTCTCCACCCAGCCGGTGCTTGCTGCCCCAATCAGCAAAGAGTCTTTGTTGCTTTACATCGCAGCCATGGGACAAGTCGTCAGTACGGTACTTACGGTCGAGCGGGAAGAAGAAGGAAAAGCCTTCAAAGTTCAGCGCCCGGTATATTATATTTCTGAAGTTTTGACCCCGTCGAAGCAAAGATATCCTCATTATCAGAAGCTTGTATATGGGATTTATATGACCACAAAGAAGGTTGCTCACTACTTCTCTGATCATTCCATTATAGTCGTCAGCGATGCTCCATTGTCAGAGATCCTGCATAACAGGGATGCAACTGGTCGAGTGGCCAAATGGGCGATTGAACTCCTCCCTCTAGATATAAAGTTTGAGGCAAAGAAAGCTATCAAGTCCCAGGCAATAGCAGATTTCGTCACCGAGTGGATTGAACAGCAACTGCCGACTCAGGTTCACTCGGAGCATTGGACCATGTTCTTCGACGGTTCCAAAATGTTGAATGGTTCCGGTGCCGGGGTGGTATTGGTATCCCCCCGAGGAGATAAGCTCAGATATGTTCTTCAAATCCACTTTGATTCCTCCAATAACGAGGCAGAATATGAAGCACTTTTATATGGGTTGCGCATGGCCATTTCACTCGGCGTCCGTCGCCTCATGGTCTATGGCGACTCAGATTTGGTGGTTAATCAGGTGATGAAGGAGTGGGACGTCAGAAGTCTAGCCATGACTGGTTATTGCAATGCAGTGAGAAAGCTGGAGAAGAAATTCGAGGGGTTAGAACTTCATCACATACCCCGACTGAAAAATCAAGCAGCTGATGATTTGGCGAAAATAGGTTCCAAAAGAGAAGCCATTCCCAGCAATGTGTTTTTGGAACACATCCACACACCATCAGTTCAGGAGGATCCCTTCACTGAAGAAGCCCCGCAGCCAAAAAGTGCCACGGATCCGACTGAAGTTGAAGTTCCAGCTGTGGTCAACCTGATCATGGAAGTCTTGGTCATCACTCCCGACTGGACAATACCGTACATCGCGTGCATCCTAAAGAAAGAACTCCCAGAGGACGAAGAAGTGGCTCGACAGATCGTCCGTCGATCCAAGGCCTTTACAGTCATAAAGGGACAGTTGTATAGAGAAAGCGCGACTGGAGCCAGTCAGAAGTGTATAACACCAGAAGAAGGTCAGATGATCCTTGATGATATCCACTCGGGGACCTGTGGTCATCATGCATCCTCTTGGACCATTGTGGCGAAAGCATACCGAGCGGGATTCTACTGGCCAAGAGCGAATGAAATGGCGAAAGAGATAGTCGACAAGTGTGAAGGATGTCAGTTTTACTCCAATATGTCGCACAAGCCCGCGTCAGCCCTAAAAACCATTCCACTCGTCTGGCCCTTCGCCGTTTGGGGACTGGACATGGTTGGACCACTGAGAACGGGCAGGAGCGGCTTCACTCATGTGCTAGTAGCAGTCGACAAGTTCACCAAATGGATTGAAGCTAAGCCTATCAAGAATCTTGATGCTTGCACTACTATCAGTTTCATCAGAGAGTTGATATTCAGATATGGAGTTCCGCACAGCATCATCACTAAAAATGGGTCAAACTTCGATTCCGACAAATTCAAAGCCTTTTGCGCCTCTCAAGGCACATGAGTCGACTATGCTTCGGTCGCTCACCCTCAGTCGAATGGACAAGCGGAAAGAGCAAACGGCTTAATTCTCAAAGGACTGAAACCCCGATTGATGCGCGATCTCAAGCACGCAGCAGGTGCATGAGTCGACGAGTTTCCATCAGCTCTTTGGGGATTGAGGACGACCCCGAACCGATCGACCGGAAGAACCCCATTCTTTCTGGTCTACGGAGCTGAAGCAGTTTTGCCGAGTGACCTGCTTCACAACGCACCCCGAGTCGAGCTCTACTCTGAAGATGAAGCAGAACAAGCCCGGCAGGACGCAGTCGACCTCCTGGAAGAAGAAAGAGAAATAGCCATGATCCGATCAACCATCTATCAGCAAGACTTGCATCGATTCCATGCCAGAAATGTGAAGAGTCGAGCCTTCCAAGAAGGAGACTTGGTCCTCCGAGTGGATCAACAGAAACCACACAAACTCGCTCCTACTTGGGAAGGCCCCTTCATAGTCACCAGAGTCCTCCACAATGGAGTGTACCACCTTTATAATGTCGATCGCCAGATTGATGAGCCACGAGCCTGGAATGCGGAGCTGCTCCGCCCCTTTTATACTTGAATTCTCACTCGGATGAGATGTAATAAGAAAAACTCATGTAGCTTATTTATCAAAGACAAGAGTGTTATAATCTTCCCAGTGATTCTTATTGTTTTTGTTTGCGGGAGAAATCCCCCAGTGGGTGGCTTAGGTGCGAATCCGTTTCGCCTAAGTTTGTAAAAATAATTTCCTACCGATTTTTGAGCCAGCCTCCCACTCGGGGGCTTAGCTGCAGTCCAGTACTCGCCGAAGTATTTGAAAATCCTACCGAGTGGTGAGCCAGCCTCCCACTCGGGGGCTTAGCTGCAGTCCAGTACTCGCCTAAGTATTTGAAAATCCTATCGAGTGGGGAGCCAGCCTCCCACTCGGGGGCTTAGCTGCAGTCCAATACTCGCCTAAGTATTTGAAAAATCCTACCGAGTGGAGAGCGACCCTCCCACTCGGGGGCTTAGCTGCAGTCCAGTACTCGCCTAAGTATTTGAAAATCCTACCGAGTGGTGAGCCAGCTTCCCACTCGGGGGCTTAGCTGTAGTCCAGTACTCGCCTAAGTATTTGAAAATCCTATCGAGTGGTGAGCCAGCCTCCCACTCGGGGGCTTAGCTGCAGTCCAGTACTCGCCTAAGTATTTGAAAATCCTACCGAATGGTGAGCGACCCTCCCACTCGGGGGCTTAGCTGCAGTCTAGTACTCGCCTAAGTATTTGAAAATCCTACCGAGTGGTGAGCGATCCTCCCACTCGGGGGCTTAGCTACAGTCCAGTACTCGCCTAAGTATTTGAAAATCCTACCGAGTGGTCAGCGACCCTCCCACTCGGGGGCTTAGCTGCAGTCCGGTACTTGCCTAAGTTTGAAAAATCCTACCGAGTGGAGAGCAACCCTCCCACTCGGGGGCTTAGCTACAGTCCAGTACTCGCCTAAGTATTAGAAACTCCTACTGAGTGGTGAGCGACCCTCCCACTCGAGGGCTTAGCTGCAGTCCAGTACTCGCCTAAGTATTTGAAAATCATACCTAGTGGTGAGCCAGCCTCCCACTCAGGGGCTTAGCTGCAGTCCTGTACTCGCCTAAGTATTTGAAAATCCTATCGAGTGGTGAGCGACCCTCCCACTCGGGGGCTTCGCTGCAGTCCAGTACTCGCCTAAGTATTTGAAAATCCTACCGAGTGGTGAGCCAGCCTCCCACTCGGGGGCTTAGCTACAGTCCAGTACTCGCCTAAGTATGAAACACATCTGAATCCATAAGGATGACGAGGTGCAGGTCGACTGCCGCCTTCTCCTTGGGAGCTTCGCCACAAATACAACGTGCGCTCCATCCCACTCCGCAAGGCCGACGAGGTGCAGGTCGACTACCACCTTCTCCTTGGGAGCTTCGCCATAAATACAACATGCGCTCCATCCCACTCCGCAAGGATGACGAGGTGCAGGTCGACTGCCACCTTCTCCTTGGGAGCTTCGCCACAAATACAACGTGCGCTCCATCCCACTCCGCAAGGACGACGAGGTGCAGGTCGACTGCCACCTTATCCTTGGGAGCTTCACCACAAATACAACATGCACTCCATCGCCGACCCGCAAGGACGACGAGGTGCAGGTCGACTGCTACCTTCTCCTTCGGAGCTGCGCCACAAATACAAAAGTTGTCTCGAGTGAAGAACGAGTTCCACTCGACGGAGGATCCATGGAGATATTCAACGATAAACCAAGTTCAGATAAATCCTAAAGGTTCCGGACCACAGATCGAAGTGCTCGGGCATTCAGCCCGAAAGAGTTAAACGGTTACAAAAACCACTCGGCATTCCGAGGCAAATTTAAGGTGGGGCATAAAAGTTTGTTCACTCTGCGGGAGAAGGACTGGCAGGCTCGACGAACTCGTCCAGGTCGATGCCGTCGGCGATCCGAGTGGCTGTAGCGATGAAAGTCTCCATAAAAGATCGGAAGTCATGCTTCTGGGTGTTGGCAACCTTGATTGCTGCCAGCTTATCTTGTCGCACCTCCTTGCAGTGGACACAAACCAAAGACAGAGCCACATCAGCACCACACCGGGCAGAAGATTTCTTCCACTCCTGCACTCGATCAGGGATCTCGTTAAGTCGAGTCATCAGGGACTCACGATCATTCTGGAGCGTGGCCTCTAGCCAAAGTGCCGTGTCGATCTGTGATGTGGCAACCTTCAGTCGAGCCAAGTAGTCCACAACACCGTCGATGCGAGATTCCAGTCGGAGCAGATTCATGGCAGTTTCATATTTCACCGGAGAATTGATTGGGTCCAAACCTGGCTCAATCCGCCCAGTCTCCTCCTCGAAGTTCTGGCAAAACTCTGCATTCACGATCCAAGGATAAGTCAGTTTTTGTACGCTGAGTCGACAAAAAACATCAGTCGGAACAAAATGTGTACCTTCAAGCTTGATGAACAACTTCTTGGCAAGGCTCCTCAGATAGCTCTCCAGATCGTCCCTCCTGCGAGCGATGCCTTCCATCTTCTCGTACAGGTTGAGATTGTCCTTCTTCAAGCGCGTGCACTCCTTGTTGGCTTCGCTCAGAGCAGATTTCATCTTGGGGTTCTCTTCTTCCAACTGGCCGACTGAAGCCAGTTTCTTTTCAGCTAGAGCGGTTTTGTCATCAGCTTCCTTTTGAGCAGCAGCCAAATCCTGATCCTTCTTCGCCAGAGCTTCTCTCAGTTTTTCTGCAAAGAAATGGTGCTTGATTCAGAAAGAGCAGAAGGGTACTCAAGCCTAAGACAAACCAGTCGACAAGCCCGTCTTACCATTGGCGTCGTCCTTGGCCTTTTGCAGCTCTGTCTTGGCCAATTCCAACTCAAGGTTCAGTTGGATCTGCTGTTTCTCCAAGTTAGCAAAGCGAGCTCCAAGATCACAAGATTTCTGCAATCAGGGAGGAGAAGTTATTTTACAGCAAAAAGTGACAAAGACAATAAATACTAAGACTACGGTCGACTGCCCACAGTCCACCATAGTCTCGGGGACTACACCCAGTGGGTGCACTTTGCGTGCCCCCACCGGTTATGATCCCACTCGACCGGCCCGCCAGAGTCGAGTGAAGGGAGTATACACCCAGTGGGTGCACTTTGCGTGCCCCCACCGGTTATGATCCCACTCGACCCGCCCGCCAGAGTCGAGTGAAGGGAGTAAAAAAAGGAGAGAAAGAAGAACTCAGACCACAGTCGACTGCCAGCAGTCGACCACGGTCTCGGGGACTACACCCAGTGGGTGCACTTGGCGTGCCCCCACCGGTTCTGATCCCACTCGCCCAGACCGAGTAAAAGAGACAAACTACCAGTTCGGTCTACACTTGACGTGGCCAGACCACATCGAGCGAAAGAATCAAAATACAAAGACTATAGTCGACTACCAGCAGTCCACCGTAGTCTCGGGGACTACACCTAGTGGGTGCACTCAGCGTGCCCCCACTTGTTCAAAAATTCAATCGACGCACCTAGTGGGTGTACAGATGCAAAGATTTTCGGAAAGAGAGTCTTCAGATAGCATATCCTAATAGAACAAGCGGTGACCAACTAACTTGAACGTTGCTTTGGAGAGCCGAGCTAGCGTCGTACGCGGCCTGACTGGCGTCCCGCACCATCTTCATCTTCTCCATCATAATGCCCACCTGGCGTATGGCTTCCTTGGCAGCATTCACTTCGTCCTCTGGGACATGATGGGTCGCAAAAACTGAAGGTGGGTCGACAGGGGCCTCAGCAGTTGACAAAGAAGGCAAGGCACTTGACAAGGGCACGGCGA
Source organism: Triticum monococcum (assembly GCA_034509565.1). Lineage (NCBI taxonomy): Eukaryota > Viridiplantae > Streptophyta > Magnoliopsida > Poales > Poaceae > Triticum > Triticum monococcum. The sequence goes on along the minus strand of CM067845.1, from coordinate 494,801,031 downwards.
AGGTAACAGAACCCCGATTGGCATCACCAGCGTCCTGAACGACTGGTTCCGCCCTCGGCGTCGATTGTGGCACCTTGCTTGCAGGAGCTCGCCTATTTTTCCTTGCCAAAGGCCTCTCGGTCTCTTCATCATCATCGGGGAGGTCAATAATGTTAGGAGTTGTTCAAAGTTCAATCGACAAAATCACATCACCCAATGGTACACATTGCAGTCGAGTCGACCAAATAAAGACAGAACGGCAGAAATCATACCCGGATTGGAAGTGATCGCATCCTCCATTACCTCATCCTCGTACCTGTAAGCTGAGGTCCTGGAAGTAGCAGCGCTGCCAGTTCCAAAGTTCGTCTGGTTAAATCAAGAAAAAAACAAACAGCATGGGGCATCGAGTGAATACAAAGGGAGACACTCACGCAGAAGCGACGGGGATGTCAATCTTAATCTTTGGCAACGCCTTCCAAGGCTTTTGCTCTGCAACTTTGGGATGCTTTGACGCTTTCTCAGTTGGGGTTGGTGAAGAGGTCCGAGGACGCTTTGAAGACTGACCAACCTGAGCAATCGCCTTTTCACGGGTGCTCGGTCATTCTTGGTCAAGCTTGGATCGCCTCTCCCAGCGAGGAGGCGACTCGACTTCTTCTTCGTCACTTGAGTCGTCGCTTTCTTCGTCCCCTTCACCGTCAGAATACCATTCGCCACTATCGCCACCGCTCGCCTCTCCTTCCAGGTCTTGCTCTTGCTCTCCGTTGGGCATTGAATACATTTCGATAAGAGCCTGAAAGAAAGCAGGAAGAATAAAGTCAGTCGACGCAGTATAGACAGCTGCGCGAGTGAATTCAGATTACAATCAAAGCTCAGAATTGGACCTTCTCTAGTACATGGGACTGGTCGAATGGAGGAACTCTCCTGGCTCCCGTGGGGTTGTCCTTGTTTCCGGTCATGCCCGACAGCCACTTCTCCAGTGTGTCGTCATTGACCTCCTCCGGGTGAATCCGAGTGGAGTCGTCAAGACCCGAATACATCCACATCGGATGGTCTCGGGCTTGAAGAGGCTGGATGCGTCGCTGAAGGAAAACCTCCAAGAGATCCATACCGGTGACCCCGTCACGGATAAGCTGGACCACTCGTTCGACCAACACCCTAACCCGCGCCTTCTCCTCCGGGAGCACCTTCAAAGAGGAGGGTTTCCTCACTCGGTCCATGGTAAAAGGAGGGAGGCCAGTCGGTTGCCCTGGCATCGACTGGTCTTTGCAGTAAAACTAGGTCGACTGCCATCCGCGAACCGAGTCGGGAAGAATCATGGCTGGAAAGGAACTATTCCCTCTCATCTGAACACCAAGACCCCCACACATCTGAATCACTTATGTTCTCTCATCACTCGGATTGGCCTTTTTCACCGTCTGAGAACGACAGGTGAAAATGTGCTTGAAAAGACCCCAGTGAGGCCGACAACCCAAGAAATTCTCGCACAAAGACACGAAAGCAGCGAGATACACGATTGTGTTGGGAGTGAAGTGGTGGAGTTGTGCCCCAAAGACATTCAGAAATCCCCGAAAGAAAGGGTGAGGAGGCAAAGAAAATCCACGGTCGACGTGGGTGGCAAGGAGAATGCGCTCACCCTCCCGAGGTTGCGGCTCGGATTCCTTCCCCGGAAGCCGCGCCGATCCATGGGGGATCAGCCCTCCTTCGGCTAGGTCATCGAGGTCTTCTTGGGTGATCGCTGAGCGGATCCAGTCGCCCTGGATCCAGCCCTTCGGCAGGCTAGCTCGCGAGGAAGAGCCACCCCGACTGGTCGCCTTCCCCTTTGCCTTTGCCGTCGCCTTCTTCGCCCGCTCCAGAGAGGCCGTCTTCTCCTTCCCCATCATCGCCGGTGAGACGCGTACGAAGCGGCAGCACTGGGCGAGAGAGAGCGCGACGAAGAAGCCTGAAGAGGGGAAGAGGGAATGGGAACGCACTGTTCAAGAGACCCCGGTCCGATGCCTTATATGAGGTCGCTTCCGAGTGGCTGACCGGTAGGCCCAGGCAGTTCAGTCAAATCCCGTAACAATCGCGCGCGTGATACGTGGCGAAAAAGGTGGCGTGGGGATCGAGACGGCTCCGCCCTATCCCATCCGATTACTGCGGCCTCCCCAGTCCCGCGCGCTTCCCAAAATTCGGATCCCGCGAAATCTGCAGGCAACAGAACAACTTGTTAGACGAAAGATCTCCTCCACGCCGTCACTTGGAGCCTTTCAAGTAAAGAAACTCACTCGACAATGATCAAGGTGACTGAAAAGGAAGTTGTTGTCATCACTCAGGTTCATTGATCCGAAACAAGATATGCTCATGGCATGAAAAATGAGTCGGAGAAGTTCTCAACTCCTTCCCCACTCAAACCTCGATCCATTCGGGGGCTAATGATGAAGCTATGTACCTATGTTAGGGTCATGGACCTGTCCCAACTGCCCTACCCAAGGACATCTCTAGAAGAAATCACCTTTCAATCGACTTGGAGGTGTTCCACTCGACAGACTCGAAGACACTCGACCAAGAAGCAATCACTCGACCAAGACCCAACCACTCGACGACCAGGAGACCTAAAGGCACTCTGCATGCTAACGGTCGGTTATTAAGTAGCTTTTATGGTCATCATAGCACTTTATTAGAGGCGTTACCAGTAACGCCCGACCTTAATGTATTTAAAACCGTGCACAACTGAGGGCCGGAGGGGTCCGGCGAACTCTATATAAGCCACCCCGTCCTCAGTGTAAAGGATTCACACCCCTGTAATTCATACACGCATAATCCAGTCGACCGCCTCCGGGCTCCAAGACGTAGGGCTATTACTTCCTCCGAGAAGGGCCTGAACTCGTAAACCTCGTGTGCTTACAACTACTCCATAGCTAAGATCTTGCCTCTCGATACCTACCCCCCTACATTACTGTCAGACTTAGAACCATGATAGGCTCTCCGTCCGTGTCTTGAGGGGCGCAGTCAGCCCCGATGTCTTGAAAGGTTATGGGCCTCGAGTTAGCCTACCCGTGGCCCATTACTCCAACAGTAGTCTCCGAAGCTGATGAGGCGCCGCGGACAATCAACCGAGGAGCCTTAGTAGCTTCATTCTCTGAGAATTTGAGGTGGAGACTCTGCTTGACTCTGCCGGGCCGACTGGTAGGAGTCGGCGTCGCCTAACTTTGACTCGTCCAAAAAATACTTTCGAACCCCCTGGCGGGAACTCAGTGGCATATGAGCTAAGCTTCCTGGCCGCCACCCACTTCGTGCCCAACATGTGGCAAACAGTGGCCGGGCCAGCCTGCCTACCCATCCGCGAGATGGGACATGCCCGCAGGCAGGGCCCGCCACTACCATGCCTCGGCGCGCGAGAGGATCCGCTGCGGCCGTGGGGGACGGTTGAGGTTCCCACGGAGTTACCGCGCGCAGTAACTTTGTGCGATAAACGTGGGGGCGTGGGGTTGTGGGCGCAGTAAATCCCACAACTGCCCCCTCGGATTCGCAGCCCACTGGGCTATTAGTAGGGGGAGGAGGGGAAACAGCGGAGCATGCGCGTCCTGCCTCACACTGCTTCCTCTCCCTCTTCTCTCTCTCTCTCTCTCTGCACCTCGAGCTTCGTCGAACGTTGCGGCGGTTCGCTCATGATGAGCTCTTCCTCCGCCGTCAGACCCCCGACGGTGCACTCCGGCACCTGGGATGGTTTGGAGGTCCATGAGGATCACATCGACTTCCACCGCAAGACGCGTCGATTGCCCGGCGAGGACCTCGTGAGGGTCCGCCTCACGCGGAGGGGAGAAATTTCACTGACGCCGCAGGAGGGCGAGCAGGTCGTCTTCCGCTCGCACTGCCTGCGTGGCCTGGGCCTGCCGGCGAGCAACTTCTTCCGCTCTTTCCTCGAGTTCTACGGACCCCAGCCGCACCACCTCACCCCCAACACGGTGGTGCTGCTGTCCGCCTTCATCACCCTGTGCGAGTGCTTCATCGGCGTTCTCCCCACCATGGAGCTCTGGGGGGAGTTCTTCTTCTCCAAGCTCGGCACCCAAGCCGCGGGCGTGCCGGCTCAGTGCAGCGCGTTCATCGCCGTGCGGAGGTCGGGGGCCGACAACCCGTTTCCCTCCATTAGGCTGATCAAGTCGGTGAAGATGTGGTAGTGGTCGTACTTCTACGTGAAGAACGTCTCCGCAGAGGGCGATTGGATCAACCTGCCAGCCTACGTAGCTGGCCCGCCGGATGGGAGGCAGCCCAACTGGTCGCACCGGGCCCAGATGTTGACGCCTGCAAGAGCCGGCACTGTTGCGCGGCTTCGAGTACTGACGCAGTCGGAGGGCCTGACCGGGCCGGACTTGCTGGCTGCCTTCATGGCACGCCGAGTGCTGCCCCTCCAAAGTCGCCCCACATGATCTGCCAGATGAGCGGGCACCGAGACCCGAGCCAAATGTGCACCAAGGAGATGCCTCGTGAGGAGGTAGCCTACATGGTGAACTATCTTGCGAGCTGCGACCTCAACGAAGAGTGGCAGTTCGGCAAGTAGCCGCATTCACGTGCTGCCCCTCCGCCTCTGGTGAGTCATTTTCCTTCTCTCTTTTTCTTCGATTCTCCTGACATCTTTACTGCCGAGTCCGTCTTGCTCGTTCTGACCAGTCGGCTTTGGTCAGAACCCCCTCCTCCAGCCAGGAGCCAGCACCATGGGGCCGGACCGCGAGTTCCTCCCTGACCGAGCGGAGAGCGATGTGGACGACCCCGACTTGGGGGCGGCGGCCCTGGAGGACGACGCCAAGGGGGGAGGCAGCGCGTCAGGCGGCCCAAGACTTGGGGCCAGTCTTGAGGACTGGCCTAATAATGACGAGGAGGTTGTCCCACGCCACCAGCTAAGAGCCGGCCAGCCGGGCGCGGGCTCATCAGCCCCGCCGGACGCTCAAGGCGGCGGCAAGAAGCGCAGGGCCGGGACAAGCCTGTTCGGCAGCCGGCCGAAAAGGCCCAAGGGCTCAGCCGCGGCGACCAAGGGGGACGAAGCGGCCACAAAGGCCAACCGCTTCCGCAAGGTGGTGAAGACGCTGCAGCTTATTTCAGCGTAAGTACCACCTCCCTTCGTACCTTCACATTTCTTTATTGAGTCTGTCTGAAATTTCTTTACTTTATTTTCCCGGCTTTAGGGCCCCTCTCTCTCTTGAGAAGTCGGCCGTCGGCTCTGTCGTAAAGTCGGCGGAGACCTCCTCCACCACCCGGCGGATTGATCCCGCCGCCGACCTCTGAGGGGCGATGGGGTGGAACGCGCGGGAGGCGCGGGAGGAGCGGGAAGCCGCCTGCCTGAAGAAGGCGGAATCCGACAAGGCGAAGGCCGAGGCCGCCGATGCAGAGAAGAAGCGCGCAGAGGAAGGCGCACACCGTCAGCCGGCGGTGTTTGTCGTCCCCTTGAACTCTGCGCCACTGCCACCGGAGTTCACGGCGCAGACTGGGGAAGTCGGCGACAAGACCCGGTCATGGAGAGGGACACCGACGTCACCACCACACCAGAAGTCATTGTGCCGCCACCGCCACCCTCCGGAGGCGCACCAGGCGGACAACTGGCGGACCCGCCAGTGCCACCAACCGGAGGCGCGGCGGCGACGGGCCTGGCCCTTGAGGTCAGTATGCCGACGCGCCGCCGTCTCGCAAAGGCGGCCTCAGCGCCGCGTCCTCTGGAGACCGGCGCTGCGAGCTCCACGATCCCGGACACCGAGGTGTCGAGCGCCGCGCCCATCGGGTGGGTGCGGGTAGGCGGGACGGGCCCGTTGAACCAGGCACTCCTGGACGTCCAAGCCAAGCTCCGGGCCGAGGGCGATGCCATCAAGGAGTGCACCAAGGCATACCTAGCGTCACAAATGGCCATCTGGGTACGCATCCTTCCTTTTTGCTTTGCTTCCTTGTTTTTTCTTTGTGGGGGCGCGCCAGCGCACCCACTGGGTGTAGTCCCCGAGTTTCAGGTCGGCTGCTGAGCAGGCGGCTCGGAACTCTAATCGGTGAGTTCCAAGTACCAACACTTTTTCTGAAATTTTGATGCAGGATTACCACAATCTTTGCGTGACCTCCTTTAACGCCAATGTTGAGGAGCTGGCCAAGCGGACCGCCGACTTGTCGGACAGCCGGGGTAAGTCTTCTTCTTTCTCTGCGGGGGCGCGCTGGTGCACCCGCGGTTGTAGTCCCCTAGATTCGGGCCGACTGCTGAGCAGTCGAGCCGGATCTCCCCGGCGATCTTTCTTCTTTGTTGACGACTGACATCCCTCCCCCTCCTTCTTTAGAAGCCAACGCCGCCCTTCAGCAGCAGCTGGGCGAAGTCAACACCGCGCTGCGCGCTAAGGAGGAGGAGTGCGGTCGGCTGATGGAGGAGCGCGACCGACTGGCTACGCAGCTAGCGGAGCAGAAGGAGCTGCTCCAGAGGGCAAAGAAGGAGGTGGAGGACAAGGAGACCGCCCTTCTCGCCGAATTTGCGTCCGAGCGCTCCTCCTGGACCGACAAGGAGGCGACGCTAGTCTCCGGCTTCCAAGCAATCGAAAATCTTGTCGATGGTGAGCTTCCCCTTGTTTCCTTTTCTGGGCTACCGACTGCTAGTCGAGTCGGCCTTAAATTTTTAACCTTGTTTCTTCGCTTTTCTTCCTTAGCAGACTTCTTCCCCGGCCATTCTGATGCCGCCAATCAAGCCATCGAGGCTGACCATGAAGCACGGAGGGCGGACGGCGCACAGGTCGCCGCCGACGCCCCCCGAACACTTGGCGAGCAGATTCTTAGCATCGAGGCCCGTCTTCGGCCAGCCCACCGGATGTTGCGCCGGCTTCAACGTGTCGACGCCCAGGCGATTGCCGCCCTGTGGCCGGACATGCAGGCACCACGCACTCCCAGTCGGACTGCCGACTGGCTGGAGGTAGCAGTCGGCCGTTTTGAGGCCTGGAAGGGTTCTTTAGCCCGGGCTGGAGCCCGCCGGGCTTTAGAATTCGCCAAGGCGTGGTATCCTGGGCTGAGTTTAGCCCAGTTGGCCATGTTCCGGCTGAAAGCTCAGGCGGAGCTGGCAACAGTGGAGGACGATCTTGTCAAGCGTGCCCCGTCGATCGCCGAGTACACCGACACCAGCGTCTTCATCCCAGAGCGGGCTGAGAACGGCGAGGAGGCGCCGCCGGAGTGGTTCGGGCTGAACCTGGACGACGACGAGGACTCGACGGAGGTGATCGACTCCAGTGGCAAAGAGGAAGGCGAGGAGGAGGCGCCAGAGGTCGAGGCAGACGGCCAGCCCCAGCCCGACCGCGCCTCTAGCAACGAGCCACACCCAACTGAGCCAGCTGTCGCCAGAGGTGATCAGGCGGAGACCAACCAGCCGCCCACCCTGGCAACTGGCACCGCCGACCCCTCTCCTCCAAATCCGTTCGCGGCTTCCTAAGCTGCCACTTTATCTTTGTTTTACCTGCTTAGTAGTCTCGATGAACTTGTTATTTTGCACAATTCCACCCAGTGGGTGTATCTTGAAGTTCTATTTGATGATTCTGCCAAGGGCCTTTCTATGTAAATATTTATCTGTATTCTATCTCTTCTTGCGTATTGCTCTTTGACTTTTTTCCTTTGCCGCCTTCCCTTGGCTGCCGTTTTGTCAGTCGGACAGCCGCTCTGCGGACTGCCGCTAGATCAAATACTTGGCTTCTTTGGGAAGGCAAGTACTTAGCCTTTTAGAGTTTTTAGCAAGTTATTTTAAGAAACGGCAAGCCGGCTGCTAAAGAGTCGATTGTAAAAGGTTGAAAACCGGCCTTAAACTATGAGCGAGCTTTGAGTCCTTAGCCATTTTTCATATAGACACCCATTCTACCTTACTCCTGTTCGCCGGACAGTCGCTCTGCGATCTGCGGCTTCTAACAGGAGACGGCTTAAGTGCCACATATTACTTGTCCGGCTGCAGGAAGTCGTTTCATAGCTCAAGTCGGCAAGTCCCCGGGCCGACTAGTCGAACCCGGTGCCAAGTGGCATAACGAAGAATAACATATTCATAGGCATAATTCTTTATCATATAGATAAAAGAAGGCAGTCCCCGAGATCTTCTCAAGGGGCCCGAAGTCTTCGTACTTTAATACAAAAGGTAACGTGATACATACTGCATTAACTATAAAATCTTCGGAGGAGGTTTGCATTCCATGGCCGCTCCATCTCTTTGCCGGAGTCATCCCTTTTTCGTGCTCGGGGCTTCTGAGAGTCGATCAGGTAGTAGGAGTCGTTGCCCAGCACTTTGCTGATGATGAAGGGGCCTTCCCAGGGTGCTGAGAGCTTGTGCTGGCCAACTGTTCACTGAATCAGCCGGAGCACAAGGTCTCCTTCTTGGAAAGATCACGGCTTGACCTTTCGATTGTAGTATCGGCGTAGGCTCTGCTGGTAGATGCTGGACCGGCTGAGTGCCAACAGCCGGCCCTCTTCCAGCAGATCGATGCCGTCTTGACGTGCTTCCTCTGCTTCCTCCTCGGTGTACATGGTGACTCGAGGGGAGTCGAACTCTATGTCCGTTGGGATGACGGCTTGAGCACCGTAGATGAGGAAAAAGGGCGTGAAGCCGGTTGACTTGTTTGGAGTCGTGCACAGGCTCCAGAGGATGGCTGGCAACTCATCAAGCCAGTAGCCTGCCGAGCGCTCCAGAGGCTCGACCAGCCGAGGCTTGATGCTGGATAGGATTAGGCCGTTTGCTCGCTCTACCTGGCCGTTGGATTGCGGATGGGCAACGGACGCTAAGTCCAGTCGGATGCCCTGTGTCGCGCAGAAACGGGCCAAGGCAGCTTTAGCAAAATTTGTGCCGTTGTCGGTGATGATGCTGTGCGTTATGCCGTACCGAGTTTTGATGTCGGAGATGAAGGTCATAGCGGTCGAAACATTTAAACTCTTGGTTGGTTTTGCTTCTATCCACTTGGTGAACTTGTCCACCGCGACAAGTAAATGAGTCAAACCGCCTCGTGCCGTCTTGAATGGTCCGACCATGTCCAGGCCCCAAACAGCAAAGGGCCAGGCAATAGGAATAGTTTTGAGTGCCGAAGCCGGCTGATGAGGCTTAGAGCGGAACTTCTGGCACCCCTTGCATTTTTGGACCAAAGACTTGGCGTCTTCAAGAGCAGTCGGCCAGAAGAAGCCATGGCGGAAAGCTTTGGCGACGAGTGCTCTCGAAGCCGCATGGTGGCCACATTCGCCTTGATGGATGTCTTTGAGGATTGCTTGGCCTTTCTCTGGCTCCACACATCGCTGGTGAACACCAGTGACACTGCGCCTTACGAGCTCTCTATTGATGATGGCGTACGCTACCGCCCGGCGTTGTACTTGCCGAGCCGAGATATCATCGGTTGGCAGCTCTTTGTTCACCATGAATTTGAGGATGGGCTGGGTCCATGAAGGTGCTGCAATTTCTGCAACAGCCAAGACTACGACTTGGACGAGGGCGGCTGGGCTGGGAGGTGGCGGGTTGGAGTCGGCAGCCGCTTGTTGTGTCGATGAAGTCCCCGGGCGGATTGGCGCAGTCCCCGGGCCGGGCTCTGAAGTCTCCGGGCCGGGCTCTGAAGTCTCCGGGCCGAGCTCTGAAGTCTCCGGGCCGACTGCCGCAGTCCCCGAGCCGGGTGCGACTACCACGATTCCCGTGCCGCCTGCCGGAATACTCGTGCCATCTGCAGGGGCTCTTGAGTCGGATCCGACTACTTCAGGAGGAGCCGACATGAAGATGGAGTCTGACTCCGGTGATGGCTTGACGGACGGCTTGAAGAGGCGCTGGAGGGCGACGCCGGACGGTATCGCCTGACAGGTGGAGCCGATTCGCGCCAGGGCGTGTGCTTGGTCGTTGTCGTTTCTTGGTACATGGAGAAACTCGCACCCCTCAAAATATCCGTTGAGTTGTTGTATGATGAAGCGGTAGCTTGCCATGTTTGCGTCCTTGGCATCCCAATCGCCCGACGACTGCTGGACCACCAAGTCGGAGTCACCGTAGCACAGGATCCGGCGAATGCCGAGCTCTTTGGCTAGCCAGAGCCCGTGAATGAGTGCCTCGTACTCGGCGACATTGTTGGAGGCGGCAAAATGGATTTGCAACACATACTTGAGCTTGTCACCCTTGGGAGAGGTGAGGACGATGCCGGCTCCCAAGCCGGTGCGCATCTTGGAACCGTTGAAATGCATTCACCAATGGGTGGAGTCGGGCGCTAGCGGTAGATACTGGGTTTTGGCCCAGTCGACGAGGAAGTCGGCGAGCGCTTGTGACTTGATGGCAGTGCGAGGTTGGTAGTAGCTGGTGTAGGGGGCCAAATCTATGGCCCAGTTGGCCACTCAACCCGAAGCGTCTCGGCTGCCGATGATCTCGGCTAGAGGAGCCATGCAGACCACAGTGATTGGATGTTCTTGGAAGTAAGGCTTCAATTTCTTGGCGGCAAAATGCACATCTTCTGGTAGTGGGGGTAGTTTTGCTTGGAGGTCGACAGTACTTCACTCAAATAATATACTGGTCCCTGGACTGGTAGTGCTTTGCCTTCCTCCTTGCGTTCTACCACAATGACTGTGTTGACCACTCGGCTGGTGGCGGCGATGTAGAGGAGCATGGGCTCCTTAGGAGTCGAAGCCGCCAGGACAGGTGGAGTAGTCAGCGTCTTCTTTAGTTGGAAAAATGCTTCGTCCACCTTGTGGTTCCACTCGAAAAAAGTGGTCTTCTTCATGAGTTGGTACAGGGGAAGAGCCTTCTCGCCCAGCCGACTGATGAATCGGCTGATGGACGCCAAACAGCCGGTGAATTTTTGTACATCCAGCAGTCGGCTGGGTACCTCCATCCTTTTAATTGCCTTGATCTTCACAGGGTTGCATTCTATGTCGTGTTCGGAGACTAGGAAGCCAAGGAGCTGGCCGGCTGGTACTCCGAAGACGCACTTCTCCGGGTTGAGCTTGATCTGAAATCGGCGCAAGTTCTCGAAGGTCTCTTTGAGGTCTTCCAGCAGTGTTCCATGCTTCTCCGTTTTTACCACTACATCGTCCACATAGACATGAGCATTTCTGTCGAGCTGCTTGAGGAAGCACTTCTGCATGCATCGTTGGAAGGTGGCGCCAGCGTTCCTTAAGCCGAAAATCATGGTTAGGTAGCAGAAAGCTCCAAACGGCATGATGAAGGCAGTCTTCAGCCTATCGGTCGGGTTCAACTTGATCTGGTGATACCCTGAATATGCATCCAAGAAACTCAACAGCTCGCATCCGGCTGTGGAGTCTATCACTTGGTCGATCCTTGGCAAAGCGAACGGGTCCTTGGGGCATGCTTTGTTGGGGCTAGTGTAGTCAATACACATTCGCCATTACTTGTTCTTCTTCAGTACCAAGACCGGGTTGGCCAGCCATTCTGGAAAGAATACTTCCATGATGAAGCCGACTGCAAGCAGCCGGGCTATCTCTTCTCCAACAACTCTCCTCTTCTCTTCTGACAAGCAGCACAAAGGCTGTCTGACTGGCTTGGCATTAGATCGGACATGTAATTTGTGCTCGGCGAATTCCGTCGGGACACCTGGCATGTCTTCGGGGGACCATGCGAAGATGTCTCGATTCTCATGGAGGAAATCGACGAGCTCGCCTTCCTATTTGTTGTCGAGGTTGGCACCTACGAGAGCGTACCTTTCTAGGTGCTCTGGGTCCAAAGGTATCTTCTTTGTTTCCTTGGCCAGCTTGAACGAGCCCTCAGCTTCCGACTCTTTGGGATCAGGCGACATCTCCGGCTGTTTGCTTGCCATCGCCACAACTCGATTTAGCAATCGCTTCTCAGGTGCGATCACGAGGGACTCAGCCAGCCGACTACTCTCTGATGCGCAGGCGGACGACTTCTTGTAGTTGCCATTTATGGTCAGGATCCCCTTGGAACTCGGCATCTTCATCTTGAGGTAGGCATAGTGGGGGACGGCCATGAACTTGGCCAGGGCTCGTCGGCCAAGCAGCGCATGGTATGGGCTCTCTAGGTCCACCACCTCGAACCATATTGACTCTCGGCGGAAATGATCTTTGTCTCCGAAGAGGACGTCGATCAAGATCTTGCCGATTGGCAAGCAGGAAAGGCCAGGAACTATGTCACAGCCCTAGAGTTGATTGCAATTAGTTTCATAAGTATTCATGTCATCATGTTCAAATTTAATAAAATTGAAATGGGGATGTTGAAACCCTAGCACCAAATGAATTCAACTAGGTTCAAACTTAAAACTTTTCAATGAACCCAAAATGCCCTTCATAAATGTTCACCATCTTTGGTCCTGGCTAAACCCTCTGCCAAAAATGGTTTCATATTTTTGGAGGCTATTCTGGATTTTTGAATTAAATCGTTATGTATTTGAATTTGGGCATTTAATTGCTATAATTATTTTAAGTGCTCAAATAATTGTGAAATTAAATGAGGGCTGTTCGAAACAAATTCACAAGTGCCCACAATTAATTTCAGCATTTTAATAAATGGTTTAGTATTTTTACTAAATCAAAACTTACTGCAGAAAATAGAAAACAGGATTAAACGAGAGAGAGAGAAGTGCTTACCTGTAGCCCACCTGGCCGGCCCAGCAGGCGGCCCAGCCCACCACCGCCTCCTCCCATGTCGCCTTCCTCCTCTGCCAGGAGGACGGGCGCGTGCCCGACGCGCGCGCACCACCGTGCAGCCACCTCCTGCCTGCTTACTCGCTGCTGGAGACAGCCCCGAGCGCCACGCACTCCCCCTCGACCGCCCCGTACCCCTCTCACTCTCCTGTGCCCATTCCCCTCCTCTCCCTCGCTCTTTCGCGTGACGCCCGAGGACCACCGTCACCGCCGTTCGCCTTTGCTGCGGCCACCAGCATCCCCATGTCAAGCCAGCTAGCCCACGAGCTCCGCCTCATCTGCCTCTTCCTCCTCGACGATTCTCCCGGCCTCGGACGCGCTGCTTCATCGTCACCATCGCCGTTTCCGTCGCCGGCCACGAAGCTCATCGCCGTCGATTTGGGAGCTACCGGACGTCCCCGACCTCGCCCTTGCGCTCGTTGTACTCGCTGTGAGCACCTGCATCTAACCCCCCTAACCCCGCTGCTTCTTGCTCGCCGTAGCCGTCGCCCCTTGCTGCCGCAGCACGCCGCCGGCCGAGCTCGCCGTCAACGCAGCTCCGGTGACCATTTGGTCACCCTGGCGACTCCAACACGCTCGTAGCACCCCGTAGAGCAGCCCCAGCGCGTCAGTTGGCTCGCTTGCGAGCTGCAACACCGAACCCGCAACTCCCCCGAGCTCCGGCCGCCGCCCGGCTCGTCGCCGCCGCGGTTACGCCCTGCCCCAGCTCCTTCCGTCTGTACCACTAGATGCGCGCGAGTCCCAGGAGCACGTAAATGCCCTCTGCCGCGAGTTTGGTCGCCCGTGGGCAAAACCCGAGCCGTTCCGCCGTGTCTGGCCGCGCCGGCGTCGAGTCGCCGGCGGGTTTGACTCGTTTGACCGCGGTTGACCACTGGTTTGACCTTCCCTGACATGTGGGCCCAAGCCCCTAATTAGTTAACTCGAGATTAATTAGAGCTAACTAATTTTGTTAACTAAACTAGACACCGACATGTGGGCCCCGCCCTGCTAACAGCCTGGTTAGGGTTAATTTAGCACTAACTAACTCAGTTAGTTGGCTGAGTCACTGACCAGTGGGTCCCACTGGTCAGGTTTGACCTGGAGGCGCCCAGTTGACCAGCTGACGTCACCTTGACGTCATGCTGACGCAATAATTATTTACTGGAATTATTTTTTTATACAGGAAATTCCAGAAAATAGTTAAAACTTCTAAAAATCATAGAAATTCAACCGTAACTCCAAATGAAATAATTTATATATGAAAAATTATCAGAAAAATTCAAGGAATCCATCTGTACCATTTTCATGCATGTTTCAACAATGTTTGTCCTCTGTTTTGGACAAAACAAATAAAGGGCATTTAAATAATCATATATGGGGTTGGAATTTGAATCTTGTACTCAAACCAACTTCATTTAAATCATAGCTAGATGCATTAGCTCAAATCACAGCATATTGCCATGTCATGATCATGCATCATATTGTTGCATTGCATTGATTGTGTCCTTCTCTGTTTGCCGGTAACCGTCCCCTCTCAGTCGACGATGTTTCCGACGATGTGATCGATGACACCGATGAAGAGCTATATTATCTTCAGAAGTGCCAGGCAAGCAAAACCCCCTTGTTCATTCCGATACAATCCCACTCTCTCGCTCCTGCTCTCTTTTACTGCATTAGGACAACAACGATTCAACTGTTACCTGCTGCGGTAGTTGAACCCCTTTCCTCTGCATGACCTGTCATTGCCACAGTAAATAGATGAAACCCACTAGTATGAGTAGGAGTTGTTTGAGCCCTGATGTGCCTACTCATTCATGCTTGTTTGTCATGCATGCTACTGCTTAGAGTTGAGTCTGGTCTGATTCATCGGGAATGAATTGGAACCTGGTGAACATGTCCTACCGTTGAGAGCTAAGTGTGTGAACACGATTTGGTAAAGGTAGCGGTGAGATGCCATGTAGGAGTACATGGTGGGTTGTCTCATTGTAGCCGTCCTTAGGAACTGAGTTCTGTGTTTGTGATCCATGAACAGTTACTACCACACATTGGGCTCCGGGCGCTCCAAGCTCTCTCGACTTATTAATCAGCCTGATCTCTGTCCAGGAGTTGCAACTAGTTTCTGGTGTTTGTAGGTAGTGTTAGTGGTCTACCAAGTGGCACCTAGTACAGGTGGGCTTGGGACAGACTAGGCACCGTGGCACGGTGCACGAAGTGGCACCCGGATGGTGGGCTTGGGAACCCTGCACACATCGTTTGGGGCTGTGAGCGACACCCCGGCCGGATCTCCTTGCGGATGGAACCCGAATAGGTGATAAACCTGAACAAGAGACTTGTTGGTTAGTCAGGTCGTGGCCGACTCCCTCGCCCGGCTTCCGCTTGAAGGTTGCCGCGGTACATGGCGTGTACAGGGCTATAATTGGTGAGAGCGTGTGTGAAGAAGTACACCCCTGCAGGGTTATCATTATCTATTCGAATAGCCGGATTCCTCAGATATGGAAACTTGGACCCCTTGCATAGTTCATAGACAAGTGAAGGTGGATACCCTAAAATGCGCAAGATAAGTGTGAGTGCTATGGATGGCGTTCTCGCAGGGAGACGGGAGCGGATCCATAGTGGTGTATTGATATGGTGAAATTGTGGACTCGTGTGCGCCACCTCAAAAGAGTTCCTTGCAGTCGTAGTTCAGGTTAGCCACTAAGTTAAAGCTGGCTTGCTGCAGTTAAACTCCACCACCCCCTTTGTTGATACCGATGCATATGTAGATAGTTCTGATGTAAGTCTTGCTGGGTACATTTGTACTCATGTTTGCTTAATTTATGTTTTGCAGAGAGACTTCAGTCCCGCTAGTAGTTCCGCTTGGACTTCGAAGTTTAGCTTGATACCTCAGCTACGATCCTGTGCCCTCGGCAGGATCTGGTAGATAGTCAGGCTTCTCAGCCTTTTTCATTTGTAGATGCCTGTACTCAGACATGTTAAGCTTCCACATGTGCTTTGACTTGTATGCTCTGAATGTTGGGTCATGAGACCCTTGTTTGTAATATCTCGCTCCTCGGAGCCTAATGAATAAATACTTGAGTCGTAGAGTCTTGTTGTGATGCCATGTTGTATGTACTCATATCGGGCATATTGTGTGTATGATTGAAATGCTTGGTATGAGTGGGATCCGACAATCTAGTTGTTTATCCTTGGCAGCCTATCATATGGGGAAATGTAGTCTAGTGCTTTCTGAGCGATAGTAGTCCGCTACAGCCTGGTTCACCAGAGTCCTGCTAGCCCAACACTACTGCTCAGGACACTTGACTGGCCGGCATGTGTTTCACTTCGTTCTTGTGTCTGTCCCTTCGGGGAAATGTCACGCGGTGACATCCGGAGTCCTGCCTAGCCTGCTACAGCCCGGGTTTCCGGAGTCCTGCTAGCCCAGTGCTACAGCCCAGATTCACACGCTGCTGACCGACATGCTCGATGTGATTCATGTATGCCTGTTCCCATGAGTTAGTGCCACTTTGGGTTCACGACTAGTCATGTCGGCCCGGGTTCTTTGTCATATGGATGCTAGCGACACTATCATATACGTGAGCCAAAAGGCGCAAACGGTCCCGGGCCAGGTAAGGTGGCACCCGTGGGAATACCGTGCGTGAGGCCGCAAAGTGATATGATGTGTTACATGCTAGATCGGTGTGACTTAGGATCGGGGTCCTGACAAACTATGCTGTGGAACACCGTCCGGCTGGACTGCAGTTGCCTCTGCCTGATTCCTAACTTCTCCATGGTGTCTTTGTACAAGATGTTGATGCTGCTGTCAACGTCTATTAGGACTCTGGAGAGGCGAGCAGCTAGCTTGTCCGTGGCAAAGGTGGCGTCCAAAACCAAAGCGTAGGAGCCGGGTTTGGGCATTACTTCTGGGTGGTCAGCTCGGCTCCAGCTGATGGGCTTCTCAGACTAATGCATGAACTCTGGGGGGTCAGTAGCTACTGCATTCACCTCCTGCTGCTGCAGTCGCCTGCTGCGTCGATTGTCGGCCACACTGGTGAATACGACATAAGCTCCCTGCTCTTCTGGGTACTCGTCTTGTACTGCACCGACTGGTCTGACCGCCAGCTACTGGGGCGGAGGAGGCGGCTGCCCCGCAGGTGGGGGAGGCGAAAGTCCGTCTCCCTTGGCTATCCTAGTGAGCCAGTGGCATTTCCGAGTGGTGTGGTTGGCCGGCTTCGCGCCACTGTGGAACTTGCAGGGTCCATCCAGAGTCTGCTCATATGAGAAAGACGGCTGCCAGTTGGACTTGCTGCCCTTCTGGCGTTTGGGCGGGGGCTACCCTTCTGGCTGCTGGTTTTCGACTGTCGCCACCTGTCGGCTGGTGAAAGTCGGTGGTGGGCCTTTGCGCCTATGGTCGTTCTGCGGTTGACGCCGACTGGTGTCTCCGGCCGGGGTTCGGGGAGCCTGGGGAGCCACCTTGCCGGTCGCGCCAACTTGAATCTCTGTCTTCATGGAGGAGTCGGTCGTGGCGTACTTGTCCGCTATGATCAGCAGCTCGTTGAGGGTTTCCGGCTCATCACAGAGAACCTTGTGCTTGAGGAGGGTGCCCTCTCGGCATCCTGCAGTGAAGTAATCGATGGTCTGCACCTCGTGCACGCCTTCGCAGGAGTTGCGAAGCTCGGCCCAGCGCGTGAGGTAGTCGCGGGTTGACTCGCCGGGGCCCTATACACACAAGGAGAGCTGGCGAGGCTTGGGAGGCCGCTTGTACGTGCTAGTGAAGTTGCGGACGAAGGCATTAGTGAGGTTGACCCAACTGTTGATGCTGCGGGGCCTTAAGCTATTCCGCAAGTCCGGGCCGTGCCTTGGAGCATGAGCGGAACGTACTTCACAGCAACACGCTTGTTGCCGTCTGCTATGCTGACGGCCATGGAGTAGTCGACCGGCCAGTCCTCCGGCTTCACAGAGCCGGTGTATTTGGGTGTGTCTCTAGGGAGCGTGAACCCTTTGGGGAAGGTCTCGTCTCGGATGCAGGGGGCGAAGCATGATGGACCCAACTCATCTTCTTCTTCAAGCGCCAAGGATCGATGGAGACGGTCGATCCGGTGGCGGGCGTCATTCTCTCCCACTCCCTCTCAGCGGCCAAGGCGGTCGCCGAGCATCGGGTGATCAACAGGCGGCAGGGAGACTCGCCTTTCCCTCCTAGGAGGAGGAGGCAGACAGTCGTCCCGTCATTCCACGGTTCTTGGGCGACCGTCTCAGTCACGCTCTATGGCGATGCGAGTCCGACTGCGGCTGGCAGCCAGCCTTGTCTTTTCTTCCGCGGACGCCGCCAGTTGGCGTCCGAGACTCCACGCCTTAGTCTCGGCGCAGAAGTAGGTTGTCATTCCATCGGCGCGGCGCATCAGTGTGGCAGCCGGCCTCGTTCTGCTCAGTAGCCGCGTCAAGGAGTCGCTGGACGCGCTCTGTCATCAAGTGACATTATTTGCCCTCGAACTTCTCCAGCTCGTTCGCCGCCGCCTGGGAGGCTTGAATGTTCTCCGCAGGCGTGGCGTAAATGGGGCGATTCGCCCCGAGCAGATCGGCGATAGCCGCGCCGCGCTGCTGGACCGTGCCAAGGCGGCTAGGCCCTGCCGCAGCCGGCGTGCCGCCCACAGCGCGGTCCATCTCGCGCTAGTAGGCTTCTGATAGGCATCCCATGCTGGCCAGCTCTTTGGTGCCTTCGACTAGCTGAAGGCGGCGTGCCTCCAGCGTCTCGGCGTCGGCGTCTTCGGGAATGGGCGCCGCCAGGTCTTGTAGCGCCGCGTTGAGCGAGTCGTAATCACCCCGGCCAAAGTGCTCATCAAGATCAATGACAAGCACTTCCGTGACGGTACTTCTGCCGCTCTCCATGCGAGGAAGCGGTTCGTCGTAGACCACGACGTTGGACGGGAACGTGTCAAGTGACGCGGTGTCAGAGTTGACCAGCATCGGATCGGTGGAGCCTACGGACTCCAAGTCCCCAGCTGGCTCGCTGGCGACGTGGAGTTGATCAACGAGGCCCGCAAGGAGGCCCTCGGGGCCGCCCCCGCCCGCGTCAGATGCGGGCTTGTCGGAGAGGCGGACCTCGCCGACAAGATCGGCGAGGCAACTGGCTGCGACGGCGATTTCAGCGCCATGCAGCGCGTCGGCGCAGACTCCGTCTAGCATGCCGGGCTGGCTGCGCTCGCCAGGGAGAAAAAGGGTTCCCGTCCAGAACAGGTCTCCAGACGACGGTGCACCAGGCCCCACGGTGGGCGCCAAATGTCGGGGGTTGGGTGCGACATATGCCAATGGATGGCTTATCATGGTGGGGGCGAGTAGAACGTCGTCGGTGCCTGGAAACGGGATGAGGCGTAGACACAAACGCCGGCGTACTTTACCCAGGTTCGGGGCTCTCCTAGGAGATAACACCCCTAATCCTGCTCTGTGGGGTCTCCGCATGATCACTAAGGCAAAGTGAGTACAAAGGTGCTCCTCGAGCTGTATCTGTGGATAGGAGAAGGCAAGGCTAGCTCTCTCCCTTCTCTAAGGTCTGGTCTAGTTCTAATGAATCGGAACCCTTTGCATGGTTGTCCCGGGGGGGTTTATATAAGCCTACCCCCCAGGGGTACAACGGTAAACTGTAGGGACGTAGGGCCCAGCTGTCAGTCTCTTCACCTGCGGGCCCTCCTACCGGCCGTGGGGGCCCGTCGATTGGTGGGCCCAGCCGACTAGTCGGGTACGGAGCCGACAGGCTGCACCCGCCGCTGGCGGGTCCTGCCGGCTACTGATTACTGTAGTCGTGCCTCTAATGACATAGGCTTGGTTATGGGGTCGTGGCTACAGTCATGCCGCCTGGCAGACGATTACTGTAGCCACTCCCCGTCTCGTCTGGTTAATGGCGCGTGGGACCCATGGGAGGGGCAGGCCGACTTCCGCGGGCCGGCTCCCTACGGGTTCGACTACTGGCGCCCTTGCCGTCTTCTGGACTCTCACTGACTGGTAGGGCCCGTCTTCCGTGGATCGGACCGTCGTGGGTACAGGACTCCGCCCACTGTTTCTGGCGTCAGGGATGGCATGGCAACAGTTCTGTGCCAGACGGAGATCTTCGCTGGTACAGCGCACTGTGCCCTGGCCATCCCCCGAAAAAGGGGATGGAGTGGGCTTCACTGTCGCCACTCCCTGTCCCATCCCCCCTGATGAGGGCATGGGATTTGCTGGTGTCGGGGGCCGACTTCCCGTGGTCGGTGACTTCGGAAGCCGCCAGTCCGAGCCGGCCGGTCTCGATCTCATCCGTAGGACTCGGACGCTTATGGGCAGCCGGTTGTTCCTCCAGCCGCCATCCTGAAGTCGGCTCTCTGTCTGTGTCTTGAGGGGCGCAGTCAGCCCCGATGTCTTGAAAGGTTATGGGCCTCGGGTTAGCCTACCCGTGGCCCATTACTCTGACAATCACATCATTCTCTAATGATGTGATCCCATTAATCAAATGACAACTCATGTACATGGCTAGGAAACTTAACGATCTTTGATTAACGAGCTAGTCAAGTAGAGGCATACTAGTGACACTCATTTTGTCTATGTATTCACACATGTACTAAGTTTCCGGTTAATACAATTATAGCATGAATAATAAACATTTATCATGATATAAGGAAATATAAATAACAACTTTATTATTACCTCTAGAGCATATTTCCTTCAGTCTCCCACTTGCACTAGAGTCAATAATCTAGATTACATTGTAATGATTCTAACACCCATGGAGTCTTGGTGTTGATCATGTTTTGCTCGTGAGAGAGGCTTAGTCAATGGGTCTGCAACATTCAGATCCGTATGTATCTTGCAAATCTCTATATCTCCCTCCTTGACTTGATCGCAGATGGAATTGAAGCGTCTCTTGATGTTCTTGTGAAAGTGCAACTATCCCTGGGTGGTTTTGGTAATTCCTACCAACATATTGTTGGGGAACATGGTAGTTTCAAAAAAATTCCTACGCACAGGCAAGATCATGGTGATGCATAGCAATGAGAGGGAAGAGTATCGTCCACGTACCCTCGTAGACCATAAGCAGAAGTGTTATGAGAACGCGGTTGATGTAGTTGAACGTCTTCACGATCCGACCGATCCAAGTACCGAACACACGGCACCTCCGAGTTCAGCACACGTTCAGCTCGATGACGTCCCACGAACTCCGATACAGCAGGGCTTCACAAGAGAGTTCCGTCAGCACAACGGTGTGATGACGGTGATGATGTTGCTACCGACGTAGGGCTTCGCCTGAGCACCACTACGATATGATCGAGGTGGATTATTATGGAGGGGGGCACCGCACACGGCTAAGGGATCAATGATAAACTTGTGTGTTCTAGGGTACCCCCATGCCCCCGTATATAAAGGAGCAAGGGGGGAGGCCGGCCGGCCCCTGTAGGGCGCACCAGGAGGAGGAGTCCTCCTCCTAGTAAGAGTAGGGCATCCCTTTCCTAGTCCTACTAGGAGGAGGAAAGGAAGGGGAAAGGGGAGAAGGAAGGAGAGGGAGGAAAGGAGGAACGGGGGCCGACCCCCTAGTCCAATTAGGTTTGGGCTAGGGGGGCACGCGCCCTGCCTCCTCTCTTCTACCACTTGGCCCATGAGGCCCAATACTTCTTCCCCGTATTCCCGTAACTCTCTGGTACTCCGAAACATACCCGAATCACTCGGAACCTTTCCGATGTCCGAATATAGTCATCCAATATATCGATCTTTACATCTCGACCATTTCGTGATTTCTCGTCATGTCCCTGATCTCATCCGGGACTCTGAACTACCTTAGGTACATCAAACCACATAAACTCATAATATCGATTGTCACCGAACGTTAAGCGTGCGGACCCTATGGGTTCGAGAACTATGTAGACATGACCGAGACACGTCTCCGGTCAATAACCAATAGCTGAGCCTGGATGTTCATATTGTCTCCTACATATTCTACGAAGATCTTTATCGGTCAAACCGCATAATGACGTACGTTGTTTCCTTTGTCATCGGTATGTTACTTGCCCAAGATTCGATCATCGGTATCTCAATACCTAGTTCAATCTCGTTACTGGCAAGTCTCTTTACTCGTTCCGTAATGCACTATCCCGCAACTAACTCATTAGTTGAATTGCTTGCAAGGCTTATAGTGATGTGCATTACCGAGAGGGGCCAGAGATACCTCTCCGACAATCGGAGTGACAAATCCTAATCTCGATCTATGCCAACTCAACAAGTACCATCGGAGACACTTGTAGAGCACCTTTATAATCACCCAGTTACGTTGTGGCATTTGGTAGCACACAAAGTGTTCCTCCGGTAATCGGGAGTTGCATAATCGCATAGTCATAGGAACATGTATAAGTCATGAAGAAAGCAATAGTAGTAAACTAAAACGATCAAGTGCTAAGCTAATGGAATGGGTCAAGTCAATCACATCATTCTCCTAATGATGTGATCCCGTTTATCAAATGACAACTCATGTCTATGGTTAGGAAACATAACCATCTTTGATTAACGAGCTAGTCAAGTAGAGGCATACTAGTGACACTCTGTTTGTCTATGTATTCACACATGTATTATGTTTCCGGTTAATACAATTCTAGCATGAATAATAAACATTTATCATGAAATAAGGAAATAAATAATAACTTTATTATTGCCTCTAGGGCATATTTCCTTCAGTCTCCCACTTGCACTAGAGTCAATAATCTAAATTACACAGTAATGATTCTAACACCCATGGAGCCTTGGTGTCGATCATGTTTTGCTTGTGAGAGAGGCTTAGTCAACGGGTCTGCAACATTCAGATCCGTATGTATCTTGCAAATCTCTATGTCTCCCACCTGGACTTGATCGCGGATGAAGTGTCTCTTGATGTGTTTGGTTCTCTTGTGAAATCTAGATTCCTTTGCCAAGGCAATTGCACGAGTATTGTCACAAAAGATTTTCATTGGACACGATGCACTAGGTATGACACCTAGATCGGATATGAACTCCTTCATCCAGACTCCTTCATTTATTGCTTCTAAATCATCTATGTACTCCGCTTCACACGTAGATCCCGCCACGACGCTTTGTTTAGAACTGCTCGAACTTACAGCTCCACCGTTCAATATAAACACGTATCCGGTTTGCGATTTAGAATCGTCTGGATCAGTGTCAAAGCTTGCATCGATGTGACCATTTACGACGAGCTCTTTGTCACCTCCATAAATGAGAAACATATCCTTAGTCCTTTTCAGGTATTTCAGGATGTTCTTGACCGTTGTCCAGTGATCCACTCCTAGATTACTTTGGTACATCCCTGCTAAACTAATAGCAAGGCACACAATAGGTCTGGTACATAGCATTGCATACATAATAGAGCCTATGACTGAAGCATAGGGAACACTTTTCATTTTCTCTCTATCTTGTCCAGTGATCGGGCATTGAGTCTTACTCAACTTCACACCTTGTAACACAGGCAAGAACCCTTTCTTAGCTTGATCCATTTTGAACTTCTTCAAAACTTTATCAAGGTATGTGCTTTGTGAAAGTCCAATTAAGCGTCTTGATCTATCTCTATAGATCTTGATGCCCAATATATAAGCAGCTTCACCGAGGTCTTTCACTGAAAAACTCTTATTCAAGTATCCTTTTATGCTATCCAGAAATTCTATATCATTTCCAATCAACAATATGTCATCCACATATAATATTAGAAATGCTACAGAGCTCCCACTCACTTTCTTGTAAATACAGGCTTCTCCAAAAGTCTATATAAAACCATATGCTTTGATCACACTATCAAAACGTTTATTCCAACTCCGAGAGGCTTGCACCAGTCCATAAATGGATTGTTGGAGCTTGCACACTTTGTTAGCACCCTTTGGATCGATAAAACCTTCAGGTTGCATCATATACAACTCTTCTTCCAGAAATCCATTCAGGAATGCAGTCTTTACATCCATTTGCCAAATTTCATAATCATAAAATGCGGCAATTGCTAACATGATTCGAATAGACTTAAGCATCGCTACGGGTGAGATGGTCTCATCATAGTCAACTCCTTGAACTTGTCGAAAACCTTTCACAACAAGTCGAGCTTTGTAGACAGTAATGTTACCGTCAGCGTCAGTCTTCTTCTTGAAGATCCATTTATTCTCAATGGCTTGCCGATCATCGGGCAAGTCAACCAAAGTCCACACTTTGTTCTCATACATGGATCCCATCTCAGATTTCATGGCCTCAAGCCATTTTGCGGAATCTAGGCTCATCATCGCTTCCTCATAGTTCTTAGGTTCATCATGGTCAAGTAAGATGACCTCCAAAACAGGATTACCGTACCACTCTGGTGCGGATCTTACTCTGGTTGACCTACGAGGCTCGTTAATAACTTGATCTGAAGTTTCATGATCATCATCATTGGCTTCCTCACTAATTTGTGTAGGTGTCACAGGAACCGGTTTCTGTGATGGACTACTTTCCAATAAGGGAGTGTGATGCCCCGAGACCGTTGAGCCAGGTGTCCTCCATTTATTCGCTATCATTGTCATGTCATTTGCTTGCATGTTGCATCTTATCATGTCATCATGTGCATTGCATCATCATGTTTTAAAACTTGCATTTGTCCGAGTTCTCCAAGTTCTTTCCGTTGTCCGTTCTGAGCCCAGACACACTTGCACGCGCCTGCGGCATGTCCGAAATATTATTTTAAAAGTTGCTGGAAAATGTTCTCAGAATGGAATGAAAGTTGGCGTGTGGTCTTATTATACTGTAGATAGACCGCCTGTCAAGTTTCATCGCATTCGGAGTTCGTTTGACGCCCCAACGATTAACTATAGCGACAATATAGTCGGTCAAACGTCGGACGTTTTCGGTCTCCGAAAACAGTCGCCGGGCCTTCTCTCTTCCCTTTTCTTCAGCCTGACGCCTTCTGCACAGTCCACTACCTACCACCAGGCCCAACCTAACCTCTCCCGTCAGCCCACGGCCCTCCTCGCGCACGCGTCCGAAAGTTGTCCCGGACCCGACCCGGACAGTCGTTACCATTGTGTCCGGATCATCCCCAAACATCTACAAAACGTCTCCGTTTTGTTAATTGGACTTCCTAACATATTTTTCCCGACCGCTTGATTTTATTGGAGCGACGGATTAGCCCCTAAACTCTCCCTCTTTCCTTATATATATACTCCCTAATCTAAATCAAGACCAAACCCAAGAAACTAGGGATCTATCCCATCCATTCCGCATCCACCTGCCCAAATCCCCTCGCAGCGCCGCCACCCCCCACCTAACTCCACTCAGTTTTCCGTGTCCGGCGAATCAAGAGCGCATGCCTCGATCTGGATCGAGAGGAGCGCCGATCCATCCCAGTCTCTCCTCGCAGAGACCTCCCGCGAGCCTGCAGGCCGACCCCGTCACCGTTCCTCCTCTGCTCTCTTCCTTCCCCTCTCTCTTTTCTTCTCTGTATCACCTCTCTCTATGTGACTCTCTTCGCCATGGATAGGACTCGACGACCTCCGCCATCCAGGGCCTCGCCATGGCCGTCCTCTCCTTCCTTGCCTTGCCGGAGATGCCCCGTCTTTGCCATGTCCCGCTGCCGCCCGGACCGTCTGCGTTGACCCCTGCATCCGCTCCAGCCTTGCCGTCCCGCCGAAGTCCCCATGCCTGGGTCCGGGCCCTCGCAAGCCACGGCTGAGGCAGCTGCCTCCTCGCACACCCGATGCGCGGGCACGACCCCTTGACCCTGCCGATGAGGTCTGCCGCCAAGGACGCCTTGCCATGGCGCCGCCGTTTCAAGCTTCAAGCGCCGGACGCCAAGTCCCTGCCGCCCAGGACCCATCGCGCGCCTTCCTCTGCATCGAACGGGGAGGACGAGATGCCCGTTTCCCTCGCCATCGCTGCACCCGCGCGCCAGGTTCCTCGCGGTCACCCCCGGAGACTGGTCCTCACGCGGCCTTCCATGCATGCCCGCTGCCGCCGTCCCGTGCCTTCCCGGCGAGAGCCTCTCCTCTACTCCGTTCGGTTTGAGAGAGCGCTGCCTTTTTCCCCTTCGTTGACCGCAGCCCGCCCCAAGTCCCGTGCCTCGCAAGCTCCTGTGGCCGCTGCCTCTGTTCGATCCGGAGGATCCCCTCACCCGCTTCGTCACGCGTGGTTTCAGCCCGCGCTAGGCCCAGCCGCTCCCCTGTCAGTCCGAGCCACCCCTGATCGGGCCACGGCCCGCTAGGTGAGCTCCTTCCCTAGCCCTCTGTGCTCTAATTCGGTCCGTGTAATGTTTTTTCCTGTCTGGACAATTTTGCCTTTTATCCAGATGCTGCAGTTTTTTTAGATTAGCCCCTAAACTTCATGCATATTTTAACTTACAAACTAAGCATCACATGTAAAAACTTAATATATGAAACTTGCTTAGAATTTTGTGTAGATTAATAATGTATCATTTTCATCCATGTCTAAAATGTTTTAAATGCTGTTTGTTTAATCTTGCTTAAATAACTTGCTAAAATGCTTTATTTCATAACTAATTAACCGTAGCTCCAAACCTAACAAACATTATATGTAAATGGGGTATAAAAATGCCTAGTTTAACATGGTGTACTTGTTTTGCATGTTTAACAACCCTAAAATTGTGTTTGGGGCAGAACAGTACCAAATCTATAATATGCATATGGGGATTTACCGGAATTGTTGTTCACTGCTTTCGGCCTCATTTAAACTTGACTAGATAGGTAGTTTTATTTTGCTTCACCCTCTTGCCATGCTAACAACATTTAATATTGTTGAGTACATAAAATAGATCGAGCTAAATAAGTCACGTGGTGTTTCGTCAATATGCAACGGAGTTGCATATTGAGCTCCACTTAATTTGTAGAATTGTTTGTGCACTTTGCCATGCCATGCCTCATTAAACCGGACATGCATCATACTTGTTTGCGCACCGTGCCATGCTTATGTGGTGGTTGTTTACCATGACTGTTTGCTTCTTTCCGGTGTTGCTTCTTCGGGTTGGTTCCGATAATGTCGCGTTTGTGAGGATCCGTTCGACAACGTCGGTTTGTCTTCTTCTTGGACTCGTTCTTCTTCCTTGCGGGATTTCAGGCAAGATGACCATACCCTCGAAATCACTTCTATCTTTGCTTGCTAGTTGCTCGCTCTTTTGCTATGCCTATGCTGCGATACCTACCACTTGCTTATCATGCCTCCCATATTGTTGAACCAAGCCTCTAACCCACCTTGTCCTAGCAAACCATTGTTTGGCTATGTTACCGCTTTGCTCAGCCCCTCTTATAGCGTTGTTAGTTGCAGGTGAAGATTGGAGCTTGTTCCATGTTTGGAACATGGATATTTTGTTGGGATATCACAATATCTCTTATTTAATTAATGCATCTATATACTTGGTAAAGGGTGGAAGGCTCGGCCTTATGCCTGGTGTTTTGTTCCACTCTTGCCGCCCTAGTTTCCGTCATATCAGTGTTATGTTCCCGGATTTTGCGTTCCTTACGCGGTTGGGTTATTATGGGAACCCCTTGACAGTTCGCCTTGAATAAAACTCCTCTAGCAAGGCCCAACCTTGGTTTTACCATTTGCCACCTAGCCTTTTTCCCTTGGGAGTCGCGCATCCCGAGGGTCATCTTTATTTTAACCCCCCCCCCCCCGGGCCAGTGCTTGTCCAAGTGTTGGTCCAAACTAGAGCCCCTTGCGGCGCCACCTCGGGGAAACTCGAGGGCTGGTTTTAGTTGTACGGATTGCTTATCCGGTGTTGCCCTGAGAACGAGATATGTGCAACTCCTATCAGGATGTCGGCGCATCGGGCGGTCTTGCTGGACTTGTTTTACCATTGTCGAGGATGTCTTGTAACCGGTATTCCGAGTCTGATCGGGTCTTCCCGCTAGAAGGAATATCCTTCGTTGACCGTGAGAGCTTGTGATGGGCTAAGTTGGTACACCCCTGCAGGGATTTGAACTTTCGAAAGCCATGCCCGCGGTTATGGGCAGATGGGAATTTGTTAATGTCCGGTTGTAGAAAACCTGAAGTTGGCCTTAATTAAAATACATCAACCGCGTGTGTAACCATGATGGTCTCTTTCCGGTGGAGTCTGGGAAGTGAACACGGTGTTAGAGTTATGCTTGATGTAGGTTGTTCTAGGATCACTTCTTGATCATAGTCATTCGACCGTGCCTTTGGCTTCTCTTCTCGCTCTCATTTACGTATGTTTAGCCACCATATATGCTAGTCGCTTACTGCAGCTCCACCTCATACCTTTTACCTTACCCATAAGCTTAAATAGTCTTGATCGCAAGGGTGTGAGATTGCTGAGTCCCCGTGACTCACAGATACTTCCAAAACAAGTTTGCAGGTGCCGATGTTACCGAGCAGGTGACGCAACCAAGCTCAAGGAGGAGCTCGATGAAGATCTTGTCCTTTCTGTTGTTTCGTTCTAGTTGATCAGTAGTGTAGCCCAGTTGGGGTCGATCGGGGATCTGTGTAGCTTTTGGGGTAGTCTTCTTTTTTTTGGGTTCTGTAGTCGGACCTTGATTGTATCTGGTTGATGTAATGCTTTATTCATGTAATTGTGTGAAGTGTCGATTGTAAGCCAACTATGTATCCTTTTCCCCTTATTGTATTACATGGGTTGTTGTGAAGATTACCTCACTTGCGACATTGCTTTCAATGCGGTTATGCCTCTAAGCCGTGCTTCGACACGTGGGAGATATAGCCGCATCGAGGGCATTACAAGTTGGTAATCAGAGCCTTTCCCGACCTTAGGAGCCCCCTGCTTGATCGAATAGCTGGCGTTGTTGAGTCTAGAAAAATGTTTTGAGTCATTTAGGAATTATGTATATCAGAGAGTTAGGACTTGTTTTTACTCCTCGGTCCCTTCGTCACTCTGGTGAGGCATCCTGACGTAGACTTTTGACTCTTCTCTTCTCAAATTTCACAAAAAAAATTAGGATCATGCGGGTATCTTGGAATCGTTCCGATGGTTTTGTGATGAAAACATTGTTCTTGGTGCCTCCTGACATTTAGGGTTGTGGCAGTGTCTCGTGGAGTTGAGCTCTGAGGTGTTGTCGTCACAATTTTATCGTTACAGTTCTGGAATACCTAAGTTTAGTTTCGCCGACATCGAAAATCTCTTTTATGCAGTTGTTGGTGAGATAACCTCGACGCCACCCAGTACTGGGGCGAGAGTTCGGGAGTATTGCCATAACTCGTATAACGGATGCTTTTCGAAGGTTGAGGTAGATGATTTCCGAAGGTTTCTTGGTTATGTGTTGAAGGATGGATACAGCTGGATGTAGGAATTGTTAGTTTTGGGTGAGATATTATGCTTCCCTGTATCCCCAACACCTGATTGTATAACTGGGAAAGTTTCGGGAGTTTATAAGTGGGAATTCAAGTAGCTCTTAGGATATCTTTCCGACAGGTGTATGATATGAAATTGGGGTTCGATGTCTAGTGGTTCGCCTATTCACGGTTGGTTTTACAATGGTCTCGTTGTGTCTTAAAGAGTCCTTGGCTATGCCGACTCGGGGACGCTTCGTATGTCATGTGCACTGCCTTGTACATGATGGTGTTGTACGATCGAGCCCGTGTAGGCCCCACCACGAAAACTTTGGACGAAATCTCTATCATATGTTTGTTCCGGCTTATTCTGCAAGCCAATCCTTTGTTTTGTTTTGAGTTGTGGTATTCGAGTTGCTTCAGAGAAAAATGTGGATTCCATCCCTTTCCTAAGCGGTGTTCTCATACCCCGATGTGAATAATAATCCTTCTTGATTGTCGAGTTTGTCTTGTCAATCCTTTTTACCGGCGTGTTTCTCTTCAAGTGGATCCAATCATTTTCAACATTGGCAAGATCAACTCAGTTTTCGTCAATGGTGTTTGTTTCATCCGTCTCCAAGTTGCCTTTGTTTTCCCGCCCTCCCACCCCTTTTTTCTTCAAGGACTTAGATTTCTTAATCAAGTATCCATTTTATTCGTGTGAAGTCTCTCCATTCTTTTCCTTCATGTTCTTACCCGGTGTTCTCATGAAGATTCTAACAGAGCTTCAAGTTCGTCACTCTTCACTCGTTTTCTTCTCCGGTGGATTAAAATCAAGCTTTTGGTGTTGATCTCATACCCCTTTCTCCTCGTTTCAGATACCTTCTCATGCCGGTGCACCTCAAATTCATTCTTTTCTCGCTATTCAATTATTCCGGAGTGCTGAAGATATCTCGGAAAGCTCGTTTTTTTCCTTCAAGATTCGTTCAAGTTATTTCGAGGCTCTTATCTTATTCTAGCCATTTAATTCAACCGACGCAATCTATCTTTTAAATCATTCAACGGTGTTTCTTTTGAGTGGGCCCTAACCCATAGGTCTTTTTCCAGGATCTTACCTGACTCTTCTATTTTCCCGGAGCTACCATCAAATCCTTTTCAAAGTTTGACGTAAGAATGAATTGTCATCAGTCAAATGTCTTTCTCCAAGATCTTTCATTTCTTTCATAGTTGGTTCAACCTTTCCAATTTTAATTCCAAAGTACCTCAATAATTCTTGGTGGTGTTTCTCATCGTCATTCTCTGCATTTGAAGACCGAAGAAGAATTCTCTCTCAATCTTGCTCCATTCTCTTCAAGATTCGTGATTCTAGCTTGTTGCCATCCTCTCGTAATTGTTTTGATTGTGAGAATTATTTTCACCTATCCGGAGCAATTCAAGAGTCTTCTCAGTTTGTTATCCGGAGTCCATCAATTCAGGTTTATTCATTCTCAGCTGTCAGTTATCGTTCTCCAATCTTACCGGTGATTCGTTCAAGTGATCTCTAATCAGTTCATGATCCCTTCGTTCTCATGTATCTAAATTGTCTCAAGTAACTTCGTTCATTTCACAATTCTTACCTGGTGATTCATCCCTTTACTTCGTGCATTTTAAATTCTACCGGTGGCTCTTCCAAGATTCTTCTTCCTTCGTTATAATCTCAATTGACTCTTTCTTTCCAATTCTACTGGTGGTTCATTGAAGACCTTCCCAAGTTTATGTTATATCTCTCTTAATCTTTTCCACGAGAATAAGTAATATGTCAAATCCGTTGATTGTCATCAATTTAATTGGTGAAGGATGCGCACAACGTAATTCTTATTCTTTGTTTCATCCAAGTGATTATTTCCCTATTCCGGAGGCTCATCAAATTCTTGGTTTCATTTGTTTCATCTTTCTTTTCCTGAGTTCCAAGCTTTTCCACATTATATCGTCGTTAAGATTCATCTAAATCATCGCAAGGCTTCACCTTGTGTTTTCAACCTCTCTTTCCTTCCGTTTGATCATCCTTTTGTTACCGGAGTTCTCAACGAAGGCTCGACATGGTGATTCATCAAGGATTTAATTCTTTCTCGAAGTGTTCATCGAGATTCTTTTATAAGGAGCTCAAGCATTCTTCATCTTGGTATCCGGAGTGCAATGCTTCCTTCCATACCAATAGAGGTGGTATTATATCATTCTTGATAATTTGAGTTCATGTTTCATGATTCACATGTTGTCAAGAATGAGGTATTTAAACCCATCACTTTCTTCATTGGAATTATCTTGGGTTATATTTCACCTAAAGCTTTCCTTTAAGGATTGTCGCTCTTATGGTGTTTATCAATGATCCAAGTTCTTCATTTATCCTCCCAGTGAGATAGCTTCTCGTCTCCTTGTTCTTATCAATCCAATTCTTTTTCCTGTGAGTGGTAGGTGGTCACCTCATAATTTGAGATGTACTCCATAAGACCATATCAAGCTTATTCTTTTCGTTGTTGGTTTTCCAACAACTCCGTTCTATCATTTGTTGTAAGCGTGCTCCCTCAAGATCTTGTTTCCCTTCGTTCATTCCATTCGATTCTTAATTTTGTTCCGGAGGCTTTGTGATGTTGCTCTCTTCAACCCATCTTTTCGTTCTGTCAGGATCGTGTTCTTTTCTTGGTTTATCCATCTAACCGGAGTGTTGTGTCCTTTTTGCTCAAGCTCTTTTCGCATTATCAAGCCTTTCATCTCTTCTCAACCGGAGTGCTGTCTGAGATCTTTCTTACCCCTTGTTTCATTCATTCATTAGTTCCTGAGGCAGTATGTTGTTATTCCTTGTTCCTTTTTCTAACGGAGTGTTTTCAACTTCGTTCATCTCCGTCGTATTCTTTTCTCGAAATGGCTTAACCTTTTCAAGGTTCTTTGGTCTCACCCATTGGTCAAAGAAGCAACTTAGTTTTACCTCTTCTCTTTCTCTTCCGTTTTCCCTCCGGTGCCATTCTAGATCTCGAGACGAGATCCTCTCGTAGTGGTGGAGTGTTGTGATGCCCCGAGACCGTTGAGCCAGGTGTCCTCCAGTTATTTGCTGTCGTTGTCATGTCATTTGCTTGCGTGTTGCATCTTATCATGTCATCATGTGCATTGCATCATCATGTTTTAAAACTTGCATTCATCTGGGTTCTCCGAGTTCTTTCCGTTGTCCGTTCTGATCCCAGACACACTTGCACGCGCCCGCGGCATGTCCGAAATATTATTTTATAAGTTGCCGGAAAATGTTCTCGGAATGGGATGAAAGTTAGCGTGTGGTCTTATTATACTATAGATAGACCGCCTGTCAAGTTTCATCGCATTCGGAGTTCGTTTGACACCCCAACGATTAACTATAGCGACAATATAGTCGGTCAAACGTCGGACATTTTCGGTCTCCGAAAACAGTCGCCGGGCCTTCTCTCTTCCCTTTTCTCAGCCTGAGGCCTTCTGCACGGTCCACTACCTACCGCCAGGCCCGACCTAACCTCTCCCGTCAACCCGCGGCCCTCCTCGCGCACGCGTCTAAAAGTTGTCCCGGACCCGACCCGGACAGTCGTTACCGTTGTGTCCGGATCATCCCCAAACATCTACAAAACGTCTCCGTTTTGTTAATTGGACTTCCTAACATATTTCTCTCGACCGCTCGATTTTATTGGAGGGACAGATTAGCCCCTAAACTCTCCCTCTTTCCTTATATATATACTCCCTAGTCTAAATCAAGACCAAACCCTAGAAACTACGGATCTGTCCCATCCATTCCGCATCCACCTGCCCAAATCCCCTCGCAGCGCCGCCACCCCCCACCTAACTCCACTCAGTTTTCCGTGCCCGGCGAATCAAGAGCGCATGCCTCGATCTGGATCGAGAGGAGCGCCGATCCATCCCAGTCTCTCCTCGCAGAGACCTCCCGCGAGCATGCAGGCCGACCCCGTCGCCGTTCCTCCTCTGCTCTCTTCCTTCCCCTCTCTCTTTTCTTCTCTGTATCACCTCTCTCTATGTGTCTCTCTTCGCCACGGATAGGACTCGACGACCTCCGCCATCCAGGGCCTCGCCATGGCCGTCCTCTCCTTCCTTGCCTTGCCGGAGATGCCCCGTCTTTGCCATGTCCCGCTGCCGCCCGGACCGTCTGCGTTGACCCCTGCATCCACTCCAGCCTTGCCATCCCGCCGAAGTCCCCATGCCTGGGTCCGCGCCCCCGCAAGCCACGGCCAAGGCAGCTACCTCCTCGCACGCCCGATGCGTGGGCACGACCCCTTGACCCTGCCGACGAGGTCTGCCGCCAAGGACGCCTTGCCATGGCGCCGCCGCTTCAAGCCCCGGACGCCAAGTCCCTGCCGCCCAGGACCCATCGCGCGCCTTCCTCTGCATGGAACAGGGAGGACGAGATGCTCATTTCCCTCGCCATCGCTGCGCCCGCGCGCCAGGTTCCTCGCGGTCACCCCCGGAGACTGGTCCTCGCCGGCCTTCCCTGCATGCTCGATGCCGCCATCCCGTGTCTTCCCGGCGAGAGCCTCTCCTCTACTCCGTCCGGTTTGAGAGAACGCTCCGTTTTTCCCCTTCGTTGACCCCAGCCCGCTCCAAGTCCCGTGCCTCGCAAGCTCCTGTGGCCGCTGCCTCTGTTTGATCCAGAGGATGCCCTCGCCCGCTTCGTCACGCGTGGTTGCGTTGACTACGCGTGGTTTCAGCCCGCGCTAGGCCCAGCCGCTCCCCTGTCAGTCCAAGCCACCCCCGATCGGGCCACGGCCCGCTAGGTGAGCTCCTTCCCCAGCCCTCTGTGCTCTAATTCGGCCCGTGTAATGTTTTTTCCTGTCTGGACGATTTTTCCTTTTATCCAGATGCTGCAGTTTTTTTCAGATTAGCCCCTAAACTTCATGCATATTTTAACTTACAAACTAAGCATCACATGTAAAAACTTAATATATGAAACTTGCTTAGAATTTTGTGTAGATTAATAATATATCATTTTCATCCATGTCTAAAATGTTTAAAATGTTGTTTGTTTAATCTTGCTTAAATAACTTGCTAAAATGTTTTATTTCATAACTAATTAACCGTAGCTCCAAACCTAACAAACTTTATATGTAAATGGGGTATAAAAATGCCTAGTTTAACATGGTGTACTTGTTTTGCATGTTTAACAAACCTAAAATTGTGTTTAGGGCAGAATAGTATCAAATCTATAGTATGCATATGGGGATTTACCGGAATTGTTGTTCGGTGCTTTCAGCCTCATTTAAACTTGACTAGATAGGTAGTTTTATTTTGCTTCACCCTCTTGCCATGCTAACAACATTTAATATTGTTGAGTACATAAACAAGATCGAGCTAAATAAGTCACGTGGTGTTTCGTCAATATGCAACGGAGTTGCATATTGAGCTCCACTTAATTTGTAGAATTGTTTGTGCACTTTGCCATGCCATGCCTCATTAAACCGGACATGCATCATACTTGTTTGCGCATCGTGCCATGCTTATGTGGTGGTTGTTTACCATGATTGTTTGCTTCTTTCCGGTGTTGCTTCTTCGGGTTGGTTCCGATAATGTCGCGTTTGTGAGGATCCGTTCGACAATGTCCGTTTGTCTTCTTCTTGGACTCGTTCTTCTTCCTTGCGGGATTTCAGGCAAGATGACCATACCCTCGAAATCACTTCTATCTTTGCTTGCTAGTTGCTCGCTCTTTTGCTATGCCTATGCTGCTATACCTACCACTTGCTTATCATGCCTCCCATATTGTTGAACCAAGCCTCTAACCCACCTTGTCCTAGCAAACCATTGTTTGGCTATGTTACCGCTTTGCTCAGCCCCTCTTATAGCGTTGTTAGTTGCAGGTGAAGATTGGAGCTTGTTCCATGTTTGGAACATGGATATTTTGTTGGGATATCACAATATCTCTTATTTAATTAATGCATCTATATACTTGGTAAAGGGTGGAAGGCTCGGCCTTATGCCTGGTGTTTTGTTCCACTCTTGCCGCCCTAGTTTCTGTCATATCAGTGTTATGTTCCCGGATTTTGCGTTCCTTACGCGGTTGGGTTATTATGGGAACCCCTTGACAGTTCGCCTTGAATAAAACTCCTTCAGCAAGGCCCAACCTTGGTTTTACCATTTGCCACCTAGCCTTTTTCCCTTGGGAGTCACGCATCCCGAGGGTCATCTTTATTTTAACCCCCCCCCCCCCGGGCCAGTGCTTGTCCAAGTGTTGGTCCAAACTAGAGCCCCTTGCGGCGCCACCTCGGGGAAACTCGAGGGCTGGTTTTAGTTGTACGGATTTCTTATCCGGTGTTGCCCTGAGAACGAGATATGTGCAGCTCCTATCAGGATGTCGGCGCATTGGGCGGTCTTGCTGGACTTGTTTTACCATTGTCGAGGATGTCTTGTAACCGGGATTCCGAGTCTGATCGGGTCTTCCCGCTAGAAGGAATATCCTTCGTTGACCGTGAGAGCTTGTGATGGGCTAAGTTGGGACACCCCTACAGGGATTTGAACTTTCGAAAGCCATGCCCGCGGTTATGGGCAGATGGGAATTTGTTAATGTCCGGTTGTAGAAAACCTGAAGTTGACCTTAATTAAAATACATCAACCGCGTGTGTAACCGTGATGGTCCCTTTCCGATGGAGTCTGGGAAGTGAACACGGTGTTAGAGTTATGCTTGATGTAGGTTGTTCTAGGATCACTTCTTCATCATAGTCATTAGACCATGCCTTTGGCTTCTCTTCTCGCTCTCATTTACGTATGTTTACCCACCATATATGCTAGTCGCTTGCTGCAGCTCCACCTCATACCTTTTACCTTACCCATAAGCTTAAATAGTCTTGATCGCAAGGGTGTGAGATTGCTGAGTCCCCGTGACTCACAGATACTTCCAAAACCAGTTGCAGGTGCCGATGTTACCGAGCAGGTGACGCAACCAAGCTCAAGGAGGAGCTCGATGAAGATCTTGTCCTTTGTGTTGTTTCGTTCTAGTTGATCAGTAGTGGAGCCCAGTTGGGGTCGATTGGGGATCTGTGTAGCTTTTGGGGTAGTCTTCTTTTATTTTGGGTTCCGTAGTCGGACCTTGATTGTATTTGGTTGATGTAATGCTTTATTCATGTAATAGTGTGAAGTGGCGATTGTAAGCCAACTATGTATCCTTTTCCCCTTATTGTATTACATGGGTTGTTGTGAAGATTACCTCACTTGCGACATTGCTTTCAATGCGGTTATGCCTCTAAGCCGTGCTTCGACACGTGGGAGATATAGCCGCATTGAGCATGTTACAGGGAGCAGGTATAGTTACCTCATCAAGTTCTACTTTCCTCCCACTCACTTCTTTCGAGAGAAACTCCCTCTCTAGAAAGGATCCATTCTTAGCAACAAATGTCTTGCCTCCGGATCTACGATAGAAGGTGTACCCAACAGTCTCCTTTGGGTATCCTATGAAGACACATTTCTCCGATTTGGGTTCGAGCTTATCAGGTTGAAGCTTTTTCACATAAGCATGGCAGCCCCAAACTTTAAGAAACGACAACTTTGGTTTCTTGCCAAACCATAGTTCATAAGGCGTCGTCTCAACGGATTTAGATGGTGCCCTATTTAACATGAATGCAGTTGTCTCTAAAGCATAACCCCAAAACGATAGCGGTAAATTAGTAAGAGACATCATAGATCGCGCCATATCTAGTAAAGTACGATTACGACGTTCGGACACACCATTACGCTATGGTGTTCCGGGTGGCATGAGTTGCGAAACTATTCTGCATTGTTTCAAATGAAGGCCAAACTCGTAACTCAAATATTCTCCTCCACGATCAGATCGTAGAAACTTTATTTTTCTTGTTACAATGATTTTCCACTTCACTCTGAAATTCTTTGAACTTTTCAAATATTTCAGACTTATGTTTCATCAAGTAGATATACCCATATCTGCTCAAATCATCTGTGAAGGTGAGAAAATAACAATACCCGCCACGAACCTCAATATTCATCAGACCACATACATCAGTATGTATGATTTCCAACAAATCTGTTGCTCGCTCCATAGTTCCGGAGAATGGCGTTTTAGTCATCTTGCCCATGAGACATGGTTTGCAAGTACCAAGTGATTCATAATCAAGTGATTCCAAAAGTCCATCATAATGGAGTTTCTTCATGCGCTTTACACCAATATGACCTAAACGGC
This sequence comes from Triticum monococcum, assembly GCA_034509565.1. NCBI lineage: Eukaryota > Viridiplantae > Streptophyta > Magnoliopsida > Poales > Poaceae > Triticum > Triticum monococcum. The sequence goes on along the minus strand of CM067845.1, from coordinate 494,764,070 downwards.
AGTGCCAAAAATAAGTTGCACTATCATTATCAACTATGCATCTTTTGGCTTCAACATTACGAATATGTATATCACTACTATCGAGATTCATCAAAAATAGACCACTCTTCAAGGGTGCATGACCATAAAAGATATTACTCATATAAATAGAACAAGCATTATTCTCTGATTTAAATGAATAACTGTCTCGTATCAAACAAGATCCAGATATAATGTTCATGCTCAACATTGGCACCAAATAACAATTATTCAGGTCTAAAACTAATCCTGAAGGTAGATGTAGAGGTAGCGTGCCGACGGCGATCACATCGACTTTGGAACCATTTCCCACGTGCATCGTCACCTCGTCCTTAGCCAATCTTTGCTTAATCCCTAGTCCCTGTTTCGAGTTGCAAATATTAGCAATAGAACCAGTATCAAATACCCAAGTGCTACTGCGAGCTTTAGTAAGGTACACATCAATAACATGTATATCACATATACCTTTGTTCACCTTGCCATCCTTCTTATCCGCCAAATACTTGGGGCAGTTCCGCTTCCAGTGACCAGTCCCTTTGTAGTAGAAGAACTCAGTCTCAGGCTTAGGTCCAGACTTGGGTTTCTTCTCTTCAACAGCAACTTGTTTGTCGTTCTTCTTGAAGTTCCCTTTCTTCTTCCCTTTACCATTTTTCTTGAAACTGGTGGTCTTGTTGACCATCAACACTTGATGCTCCTTCTTGATTTCTACCTCCGCAACTTTTAGCATTCCGAAGAGCTCGGGAATCGTCTTATCCATCCATTGCATATTATAGTTCATCACGAAGCTCTTGTAGCTTGGTGGCAGTGATTGAAGAACTCTGTCAATGACACTATCAACAGGAAGATTAACTCCCAGTTGAGTCAAGTGGTTATGGTACATAGACATTCTGAGTATATGTTCACTGACAGAACTATTCTCCTCCATCTTGCAGCTGTAGAACTTATTGGAGACTTCATATCTCTCAATTCGGGCATTTGCTTGAAATATTAGCTTCAACTCCTGGAACATCTCATATGCTCCATGACGTTCAAAACGTCATTGAAGTCTCGGTTCTAAGCCGTAAAGCATGGCACACTGACCTATCAAGTAGTCATCAGCTTTGCTCTGCCAAACGTTCATAACATCCGGTGTTGCTCCTGCAGTGGGTTTGGCACCCAGCGGTGCTTCTAGAACATAATTCTTCTGTGCAGCAATGAGGATAATCCTCAAGTTACATACCCAGTCCGTGTAATTGCTACCATCATCTTTCAAATTTGCTTTCTCAAGGAACGCATTAAAATTCAACGGAACAACAACAACACGGGCCATCTATCTACAACAACATAGACAAGCAAAATACTATCAGGTACTAAGTTCATGATAAATTAAAGTTCAATTAATCATATTTAAGAACTCCCACTTAGATAGACATCCCTCTAATCATCTAAGTGACCACGTGATCCATATCAACTAAACCATGTCCGATCGTCACGTGAGATGGAGTAGTTTTCAATGGTGAACATCACTATGTTGATCATATCTACTATATGATTCACGCTCGACCTTTCGGTCTCGGTGTTCCGAGGCCATATCTGCATATGCTAGGCTCATCAAGTTTAACCCGAGTATTTCTGCGTGTGTAAAAACTGGCTTGCACCCGTTGTATATGAATGTAGAGCTTATCACACCCGATCATCACGTGGTGTCTCGGCACGACGAACTTTGGCAACGGTGCATACTCAGGGAGAACACTTGTACCTTGAAATTTAGTGAGAGATCATCTTATAATGCTACCGTCAATCAAGCAGAATAAGATGCATAAAGGATAAACATCACATGCAATCAATATAAGTGATATGATATGGCCATCATCATCTTGTGCCTGTGATCTCCATCTCCAAAGCACCGTCATGATCACCATCGTCACCGGCTTGATACCTTGATCTCCATCGAAGCATCGTTGTCGTCACGCCAATTATTGCCTCCACGACTATCGCTACCGCTTAGTGATAAAGTAAAGCAATTACATGGCGATTGAATTTCATGCAATAAAGCGACAACCATATGGCTCCTGCCAGTTGCCGATAATTGTGTTACAAAACATGATCATCTCATACAATAAAATTTAGCATCAAGTCTTGACCATATCACATCACAACATGCCCTGCAAAAACAAGTTAGACGTCCTCTACTTTGTTGTTGCAAGTTTTACGTGGCTGCTACAGGCTGAGCAAGAACCGTTCTTACCTACGCATCAAAACCACAATGATATTTCGTCAAGTTAGTGATGTTTTAACCTTCAATAAGGACCAGGCATAGTCACACTCGGTTCAACTAAAGTTGGAGAAACTGACACCCACCAGCCACCTGTGTGCAAAGCACGTCGATAGAACCAATATCGTGTAAGCGTACGCGTAATGTCGGTCCGGGCCGCTTCATCCAACAATACTGCCGAACCAAAGTATGACTTGTATCGCCCACAACTCACTTGTGTTCTACTCGTGCATATAAAATCTACGCATAAACCTGGCTCGGATGCCACTGTTGGGGAACATAGTAATTTCAAAAAAATTCCTACGCACACGCAAGATCATGGTGATGCATAGCAACGAGAGGGAAGAGTATCGTCCACGTACCCTCGTAGCCCGTAAGCGGAAGCGTTATGAGAACGCGGTTGATGTAGCCGAACATCTTCACGATTCGACCGATCCAAGTACCGAACGCACGACACCTCCGAGTTCAGCACACGTTCAGCTCGATGATGTCCCACGAACTCCGATCTAGCAGAGCTTCACGGGAAAGTTCCGCCAGCACGATGGCGTGATGACGGTGATGATGTTACTACCGACGCAGGGCTTCGCCTAAGCACCGCTACGATATGATCGAGGTGGATTGTGGTGGAGGGGGCACCGCACACGGCTAAGGGATCAATGATCAACTTGTGTGTTCTAGGGCGCCCCCCTGCCCCTGTATATAAAGGAGCAAGGGGGGAGGCCAGCCAGCCCCTGTAGGGCGCGCCAGGAGGAGGAGTCCTCCTCCTAGTAGTAGTAGGACTCCCCTTTCCTACTCCTACTAGGAGGAGGAAAGGAAGGGGGAAGGGGATAAGGAAGGAGAGGGAGGAAAGGAGGAACGGGGGGCCGGCCCCCTAGTCCAATTCGGTTTGGGCTAGGGGGGTTGTCGGTGTCAAAACCGGCGGATCTCGGGTAGGGGGTCCCGAACTGTGCGTCTAAGGTTGATGGTAACAGGAGACAGGGGACATGATGTTTACCCAGGTGCGGGCCCTCTCTATGGAGGTAATACCCTACTTCCTGCTTGATTGATCTTGATGGGTATGAGTATTACATGAGTTGATCTACCACGAGATCGTAATGGCTAAACCCTAGAAGTCTAGCCTTTATGAGTACGGTATTGAGTATATCCTTTCCGGACTACACCCTCCGGTTTATATAGACACTGGGAGGATCTAGGGTTACAAAGAGTTGGTTACATAAGATGGAATCTTCATAGTTGTTCCCCAAGCTTGCCTTCCACGCCAAGGAGAGTCTTATCCGGACACGGGTACAGTCTTCGGTCTTCATACCTTCACAGCCCATCAGTCCAGCCCATAGATAACAGGTCAGACGCTCGAGGACCCCTTAGTCCAGGACTCCCTCGGTAGCCCCCGAACCAGTCTTCAATAGCGAGGTGTTCGGCACCCAGATTGTCTTCGCTATTGCAAGGCGGGTTCCTCCTTTAATTATTTCCAAGTAGTGTGTTCGGCCGTAGATTCGAAGTCTCCCCTCAACTTCTGCGCACTTAATGTCCTCATTTTCGACGTGTCGAGCGGATGCGGACAGTCAGGGTATTTTTTGCAAATAACACCCCAATCCTGCAAGGAAGAGCATCTATTTAAAGAGATTGGATCTCAGATCCTTTCGGCACCAAGAGGAGAAAATCCTTAGAGACCGCCAGGCAAGACCATTCCAACATGGCCAACAATCCCAGCTTTTCTTCCCGTTCCAACCTAGAGAGATGCGAGTGGGAGAGGTGCTCTGTGTCCCATAGCTGATTGGCGAAGCTGCAAACGCAGGGATTTCTCCCTCCAGCAGATCTGGTCCCTATTCGAGCAGGGTTGGCCTCCTTCAATGGCAAAACCCAGGCAGAGGATTTTCCCAATCCTCTGTGGGAGAACGGGTGTGCTTCGTCCCCTATCTGCTGAGGGGAGTGGGGTTTCCAATTCACCCATTCCTCCGAGGGCTGCTGGAGTACTATGGCCTCCAGCTGCACAATTTTACCCCCGGCTCCATCCTCCACATTGTGGGTTATGTCGCCCTATGCGAACTATTCCTGGGTTGCGAGGCCCATTTTGATTTATGGAGAAGACTGTTCTGCCTCGTCCCTCGCAATCAAGGTGGATCAATTTTTGAAGTGGGAGGAGTCGAAGTGTGGCGCATCGTCGGGACCGGATACCTGTCCGGCACGCCGAAGAAAGCTCCCGAAGAGTGGCCTTCCGAATGGCTCTACATTGACGACGTCGCTCTACCCGACCCCATCCGCATAGGCCTCCCCGAGTTTTCAAATGCTTCACTAAAGAAGCGCCATAGTTGGCATCCTCGGAGCCTCGAGGAAGAGGATAGTGCGGAGATCAGCTTGCTACTGGGCAAGATCAAAACGCTTGCCCAGTCCAGATTGTCAATAGTCGAGGTGATGATGATTTCTATAACGTGGGGGGTCCAGCCACTCCAATACCAAGGACTGCCCATGTGGCATTATAACGGAGAAGACGACGCCTCACGTTACGGACAAAAGGGCCCGAAGACCTCCGCTGCTCTAGACAAGATTCTGGCCGAGCTGTATAAAGGGGAGAAGGAGGAGTTCAACCGTCTCCAATATCGAGACGGACTTTCCATGTACAATCCTCCCAGCTGGGTAAGGTTCGGCCCAACTTATTTTATCGTGTCCCTGGATCATTCGTTGATAGGCAGCATCTTATCTGCTCCTAACAGGAATGGGAAAAGGCTGTCGAGGGGATCCATGACCCTGCCCCTCAGCCGGAGAATCGCAACCGGGATCTTGACCCCGGATATGAATAAGATCTGGACATATTCGTGGAGCTTGAGGAGGGAACATTCTATCAGATGAGCTACGACGGTACATATGTACCTATTATCGCCGATTACCCTGGCCTCCTTCCAGCTTCACACGTAAGTAATCCAAAGACACCTTATCCAAAAGAGATCCATCCTTCCTTCTCACCCACCGCCCTATCCTGTGCTCAGAAGGGGAAGGGTTTGGCGCGCCGTACCGCACCAGGGGTATCTCCGAAGAGAGCGTCCCCCACACCAGGCGAGCCTTCCAAAAGGAAAGAAAACGAAGACACGGCCGGGCCTTCATCGAAGAGGTATGAATTTGCCAATGTGCACCTGGGCAGTCACATCCAACCGTGACCTTCCTGTTTTCCATGTGTCGGGAAAAAGGTACGCCGGATTATATTCGGAGGTACGAGCGGCCGTACTTCCCACAGCCAGGATTCAAATCCCGCCGTGAAGACGGGGGCTGATGCGGGGGCGATGCCGGATTGTCCTCCAGCTAAGGACTCGGATGATGTATCCGTCACCAACTCGGAAGTGGAGAGTGCCATGAATCATCGGCGCCGCCGGGCCATTTTACAAGACCCTGGCTTTTCAGAAGAGTCGTTTAACACCTTCAGCTCGGCCGATGCATACATCCGAGCTGGTCGGGATGGGCTTAACAGGGCCACAAGGCAGCATTTGAAAGATGTGCAGGTAAATTTGTTTTGTCTGACTATGATAACCATATGCCAGTAGCCCCCGAGACTTAAAGGAGTTGAAACAACTGATTTAAGGATCAATGTACAACCAGGTGCTTATGGAGAAGAACACCCTACTAGCTTAGGAACTAGAAAAGTGTCAGTGTCGGTTGTTTGCTGCCAATGCCGAACTGGACAAATACAAGGCATTTCCCGGTAATATTTCCCTCTATCGAGAATTCATAATGATACACTGATAATATGAATTTGGGTGCTTATCTTTGTGTTGGGTCGTTAGACCAATTACGAGAGTAGCTGGACGCCGCTCGAGGCGAAGAACACGGAGCCAAAAAGCTACTAGCAGTGGGCGAGCATGTATTGACAAAATTCGTTCAAGAGAAAAAGAAACTCCAGGATTCGAACACCAAACTGGGCGAAGAACTGAAAGATGTGCGAGCTCAGCTAGCGGATTCTGTGAAGGAGAACAAGAAGCTATGAGGCGGCATATTCCGTACGTGGCCGCTTTTATCTTATAATAGTTTGGACGTAACAGTAGCTGATATAGCTGTAATCGCAGGTGTATTGATGAATCGCCCCGAAGAGGAGGTGTCCGGATCATCAAGTGATCTTCTGCAAGGGCTGTCGCAGTTGCACGAGCAAGCTCGACGGGCGATGTGGAGTGTAGACAATGCCTTATGGCCATCCAACTCCCCTCCAAGAAGCATGGAGAAGCTGGTAGAGCTGTTCAAGGGAGCGTCGCGGCGTATCTGACTATGGAAGATATCAGCCTGCCGAGAGGGTGCGCGAGAGGCCTGGGCCATGGTTAAGACGCAATATACCAAGCTGGATCCTAATCACATGGCTCGTGTCGGACCACTAGGGCCAAATGGGGAAGAGATTCCCGTTAGTTTAGTATATGACCAAGTAGAGGTGGCCGCAAATATTCCCAACAGGATTGTAAATTAGACCGCCTTTTGGACGGTATAGAGGAGGAAGTGTTTGAGTCGTGAGTGACTATGTACTTTCCTTCTAGCTGGATAATAAAGACAATTGTCATCGCCAACCTTTTTGCTTCAACCTCTGGACCCGAGGGTGCGGAGTGTTTCTGAATACCCTAGCGGTAGAATATATCGGGGTATGCGTGGAAACCAGGCGTAGGGGTCATAATTGCTCGAACTGACAATGTGTATCTGGCTAGTTATGTTATACTACATTATGTAAGAAACATATTCCAGAGAGAATAGTTCTGTTAAGAGTTCCTTTCCCTGGGTGTGCATGCATTTAATGTGCATGTCCGAACTGTTATTGAAAAAATCGTAGAGTAAGTAACATCTGGGGTTCATAATGGAGTGAATGCGGAAACACTTTTAATTCGCCGACCGATTATTCCCTTAAGAACGCTAGCTTTCAGCTTCACCCAGTCTGAGGTACACATCCGGATGACTCGGCAGTATCAATCGTAGAGGTGCTCCCTTTATGCCCTAGCCGAACTAACGGGAACGTAGGGCATAAGCACAGGAGCCAGGCAACCCAGCTTGGCCAAAACTTAAGTCATATCGATGCATATAATGGCGAAGAAAAGGTACATATGGGGAAAACGCATATGTGATGAGCTTGATGCTCAAAGAGTAGTCGCAAGCTTCTGTACGAGAAGCCCCCAGGTATAATGAATGTACATATTTAGAGATGTACACATCAGGTAGGGATGGTCTAGCCGTAAGGCTAAAGAAAAAATGAAAAAGGGTAAAAAACGAAAAGAGAGGAAAAAATAACTGTAATAACAGGAGGGAGGAAATGAACACAGAGTTCGGCGCTAGGCATAAAATCGTCGTAGTCTGGCCACGTTCCAGGGGTTCGTCTCCAGGTGATTGTCTGACGCATCACGTAGGCGGTACGCTCCTCCGGTGAGAACTTCATCAATAATGAAGGGACCCTCCCACTTGGGCTTGAGTTTGTCCTTTTTCTTCTCCGGCAAGCGTAGAACAAGTTCACCAACGTTATAAGTCTTGGCCCGCACTTCTCTGCTTTAGTACCTGCGAGCCTGTTGTTGATAATATGCGGAACGGGCTTTTGCGACGTCGCGCTCCTCCTCCAAGATATCTAAGTTGTCCTGTCGATCTAGCTCGGCTTCTCTCTCTTCGTACATACGCACTCGAGGTGAGTCATGAATAATATCGCAGGGTAACACTGCTTCCAAACCATACACCATGAAGAAGGGTGTATATCCGGTAGTGCGGTTGGGCGTGGTCCGCAGCCCCCAGAGCACGAGGTCAAGTTCCTCCACCCAGTGCTTGTCCGATTCCTTCAAAGACCGCACTAGTCTGGGTTTGATGCCGCTCATAATAAGACCATTAGCCCGTTCGACTTGACCATTTGTCTGCGGGTGATAGACAGAGGCGTAATCGAGCTTAATGCCTAGATTAGCGCACCAGGTTTTCACCTCATTGGCTGTAAAATTGGAGCCATTATTGGTGATTATACTGTGCGGGACACCGTAACGGTGTACCACGCCAAATATGAAATCTATTACTGGCCCCGCTTCGGCCGTTTTGACTGGTTTGGCCTCTATCCACTTAGTGAATTTATCCACCATGACCAACAGATACTTTCTCTTATGACTTTCCCCTTTAAGGGGTCTGACCATATCGAGCCCCCAGACCGCAAAAGGCCAAATGATGGGGATTGTTTGTAAGGCAGTGGGGGCATATGGCTTTGGTTGGCGAAGAGTTGGCATCTGACGCAACATTGGACAAGGTCATGTGCATCTGCTCGGGCCGTCATCCAATAAAACCCTATACGGAAGGCCGTGCTAACAAGGGCCCAAGCTGCAGTGTGGTGAACGCCGAGTCCGGCATGGATTTCAGCCAAGAGCTGGCGTCCCTCTTCCTCGGATATACATCGTTGAAGGACTCCGGTAGCGCTTTTCTTATAGAGCTCTCCATCATGAACCTTGTAGGCCTTTGAACGCCGGACAATGCAGCGGGCCTCATTCTGGTCCTCATGAAGCTCCTTCCTGTTAAGGTAGACCAGGAAGGGTTCGGTCCATGTGGCAATGACTGCCATGATGAGATGCGCCGACGGTGTTATTTCGGTGGCTGAGCCTCTGACGACCTCGGTTTTTCCGGGATCTGGGGTTATGTTTGGCTCCGGACTAGTATTGTCGTTTTCCCCCTGCCACACCACGGATGGCTTAAAAAGCCTTTCCAGGAAGATATTAGATGGGACGGGGTCGCGCTTAGCGCCGATACGAGCAAGAACATCCACCGTTTGATTACTTTCTCAAGCCACATGATGGAACTCGAGCCCCTCGAACCGGTACGAATGAGTCATCTTCGGATCTTTGGTGTCGAAGTCTCCATTTATTTGAGATACTGCTAGATTTGAGTCCCCGCACACCTCTAGGCATTGTATGCCCATGGAGACAGCCATCCGGAGACCATGTAATAAGGCCTCGTATTCGGCTGCGTTATTGGAGTCTGTGTATAGTATTTGGAGGACGTACTGAACGACGTCTCTAGTAGGGGACGTTAAAACGACGCCCGCTCCTAACCCTGCCAGCATTTTGGAGCCGTCGAAATACATGACCCAATTGGAGTATGTGTCGTACTCTTTAGGGAGTTCGGCCTCTGCCCATTCAACGACGAAGTCGGTCTGTACTTGGGATTTGATAGCTCGACGTGGTTTATATGTAATGTCAAATGGGAGGAGCTCAATGGCCCATTTGGCAATCCGGCCCGTAGCATCGCGGTTGTTTATAATGTCATTGAGTGGTACTTCGGAGGCCACCGTGATCGAACACTCCTGAAAGTAGTGACGGAGCTTTTGGGATGCCATGAAGACCGTGTATGCTATCTTTTGATAATGAGGGTACCGGGATTTGCATGGTGTAAGGACAGTAGATACGTAGTATACTGGCTTCTGAAGCAGGAATTTATGCTCGTCCTGTTCTCGTTCAACGACGAGTACGACGCTCACCACTTGGTGTGTTGCCGATATGTATGATAACATCGGTTCGCCGGCATTTGGTGCGGCCAGGATTGGATTGCTCGCAAGAAGGGCTTTTATTCCTCCAGTCCGGCTGTTTCCGCGTCCGTCCACTCGAAGTGGTCGGTTCGCCATAGAAGGCGATAGAGTGGCAGTGCCTTTTCTCCCAATCTGGAGATAAAGCAGCTTAGAGCTGCTATGCAACCTGTGAGCTTTTGAACTTGTTTAAGGTCTATTGGCTTAGCCAATTGTGACAAGGCTCGGATTTTGGCTGGGTCTGCTTCAATTCCACTATTGGAAACGATGAAGCCCAGCAGTTTTCCAGCAGGGACGCCGAAAATGCATTTTCCGGATTGAGCTTAATGTCATACACGCGGAGGTTGTCGAATGTGAGATGTAAATCGTCTATTAGTGTTTCGACGTGCCTAGTTTTGATGACGACGTCGTCCACATAAGCTTCAACTGTTTTGCCGATCTGTTTCTCCAGGCATGTTTGAATCATGCGTTGGTATGTGGCGCCGGCGTTCTTGAGCCCGAAGGGCCTGGTGCTGCAGCAGAATGGCCCATATGGAGTGATGAATGCTATTGCAGCTTGATTGGATTCCTTCATTTTGATTTGATGGTATCCGGAATATGCGTCAAGAAAACATAGTGAGTCATGTCCTGTGGTGGCGTCAATGATTTGATTGATGCGGGGGAGGGGGAAGGGATCCTTGGGGCATGCCTTGTTGAGGTCTTTGAAATCGACGCACAGGCGCCAGGATTTGTCCTTCTTTGGTACCATCACCAAATTTGCTAGCCAGTCCGGATGTTTTATTTCTCTAATGAATTCGGCCTCGATTAACTTGGCTAGCTATTCCCCCATAGCTTGGCATTTGGGTTCGAAAAGCGCAGCAGTGTTTGCTTGACCGGCTTGTGTCCCTTCAATATATTGAGGCTATGTTCGGCCAACTCACGTGGGATTCCTGGCATATCGGAAGGGTGCCAGGCGAATATATCCCAATTCTCGTGCAGGAACTCTCGTAGAGCGGCATCAACCATCGGGTCTAGTTGTGCTCCGATGGATGCTGTCTTCTTGGGGTCTGTTGGATGGACTTGGAATTTGACTATTTCTTCTGCCGGTTTGAATGAGGTGGATTTGGGTCGTTTGTCTAGGACCACATCATCTTTGTACACCGTGGAGCACAGCGCGGTTAACTCTTCAGTCGCGAGGGCTTCATATAATGCCTCAAGGGCCAAGGAAGCGGTTTTATTCTCGGCGCGGAGTGCTATGTCCGGATCACTAACTACAGTGATTATACCATTGGGCCCCGGCATCTTAAGCTTCATGTACCCGTAATGGGGTATTGCTTGAAAGCGCGTAAATGCATCTCGCCCTAAGAGGGCGTGATATCCGCTGTTGAAGGGGGCCACCTGGAAGGTTATCTCTTTGGACCGATAGTTCTCTAGCGTGCCAAATACCACGTCGAGTGTGATTTTTGCCGCACACCGGGCCTCCCGACCGAGAATGATTCCTCGGAAGGTCGTGCTGCTTTGCTCGATGCAGCTCCTATCTATTTCCATTTTTCGTATTGTATCCTCATAGATGAGGTTCAGTCCACTGCCGCCGTCCATGAGAACCTTGGTGAGCCGAAAGCCATCCACAATTGGGTTGAGGACCAAGGCAACTGGTGTTCGGACTGTCCTGTGTTTTGGTTCGTCTCCAGCGTTAAAGGTTATCGATGTGTCATTCCAAGGGTTTATTGTTGCGATCTGGCAGACTTCGGCGAGTTCGCGGAGTGCCCTTTTGCGCCTATTGTTTGAAGTGGATGTCTCAAAGACTGTCAGGACTCTGGGTTTGTCGTCTTCTAGAGGGTGTTGCTCTGGGGTATCTTTGGTGAGGATGTCCTCGCCGTTGTTGGCTACCTGCCGGAGTATCCAACTGAAGGAAATATGCCCTAGAGGCAATAATAAAGTTATTATTTATTTCCTTATATCATGATAAATGTTTATTATTCATGCTAGAATTGTATTAACCGGAAACATAATACATGTGTGAATACATAGACAAACAGAGTGTCACTAGTATGCCTCTACTAGACTAGCTCGTTAATCAAAGATGGTTATGTTTCCTAGCCATGAACAAAGAGTTGTTATTTGATTAATGAGGTCACATCATTGGTTGAATGATCTGATTGACATGACCCATTCTATTAGCTTAGCACCCGATCGTTTAGTATGTTGCTATTGCTTTATCCATGACTTATACATGTTCCTATGACTATGAGATTATGCAACTCCCGTTTGCCGGAGGAACACTTTGGGTACTACCAAACGTCACAACGTAACTGGGTGATTATAAAGGAGTACTACAGGTGTCTCCAATGGTAGATGTTGGGTTGGCGTATTTCGAGATTAGGATTTGTCACTCCGATCGTCGGAGAGGTATCTCTGGGCCCTCTCGGTAATGCACATCACTTAAGCCTTGCAAGCATTGCAACTAATGAGTTAGTTGTGGGATGACGTATTACGGAACGAGTAAAGAGACTTGCCGGTAACGAGATTGAACTAGGTATTGGATACCGATGATCGAATCTCGGGCAAGTAACATACCGATGACAAAGGGAACAACGTATGTTGTTATGCGGTCTGACCGATAAAGATCTTCGTAGAATATGTAGGAGCCAATATGGGCATCCAGGTCCCGCTATTGGTTATTGACCAGAGACGTGTCTCGGTCATGTCTACATTGTTCTCGAATCGTAGGGTCCGCACGCTTAACGTTACGATGACAGTTATTATGAGTTTATGCATTTTGATGTACCGAAGGTTGTTCGGAGTCCCGGATGTGATCACGGACATGACGAGGAGTCTCGAAATGGTCGAGACATAAAGATTGATATATTGGAAGCCTATGTTTGGACATCGGAAGTGTTCCGGGTGAAATCAGGATTTTACCGGAATACCGGGAGGGTTACCGGAACCCCCCGGGAGCCAAATGGGCCAACATGGGCCTTGGTGGAAAGGTGAAAGGGCTGCCCCATGGGCTGCGCGCCTCCCCCCTTCCCCTAGTCCTATTAGGACTAGGGAAGGTGGCCGGCCACCCCCTCTCTCTTTCCCCACTTGGGGAGTCCTATTTGGAATAGGATTGGAAGGGGAGTCCTACTCCCGGCGGGAGTAGGACTCCTCCTATGGCTGCCGCACCCCTCCCCCTTTGCCCCTTTATATACGGGGGCAGGGGGCACCTCTAGACACACAATTGATCATTGTTGATCGTTCCTTAGCCGTGTGCGGTGCCCCCTGCCACCAAATTCCACCTCGGTCATATCGTTGTAGAGCTTAGGAGAAGCCCTGCGTCGGTGAAACATCAAGATCGTCACCACGCCGTCGTGCTGACGGAACTCATCCTCGACGCTTTGCTGGATCGGAGCCCGAGGATCGTCATCGAGCTGAGCGTGTGCTAAGAACTCGGAGGTGCCGGAGTAACGGTGCTTGGATCGGTCGGATCGGGAAGAAGACGTATGACTACTTCCTCTACGTTATGTGATCGCTTCCGCAGTCGGTCTGCGTTGGTACGTAGACAACACTCTCCCCTCTCGTTGCTATGCATCACCATGATCTTGCGTGTGCGTAGGAAATTTTTTGAAATTACTACGTTCCCCAACAGTGGCATCCGAGCCTAGGTTTTATGGTTTGATGTTGTTTGCACGAGTAGAACACAAGTGAGTTGTGGGCGATACAAGTCATACTGCCTACCAGTATGTCATACTTTGGTTTGGCGGTATTGTTGGACGAGACGACCCGGACCAACCTTACGCGTACGCTTACGCGAGACCGGTTCCCTCGACGTGCTTTGCACATAGATGGCTTGCGGGCGACTGTCTCTCCAACTTTAGTTGAACCGAGTGTGGCTACGCCCGGTCCTTGAGAAGGTTAAAACGGAGTCTATTTGACAAACTATCGTTGTGGTTTTGATGCGTAGGTGAGATTGGTTCTTGCTTAAGCCCGTAGCAGCCACGTAAAACTTGCAACAACAAAGTAGAGGACGTCTAACTTGTTTTTGCAGGGCATGTTGTGATGTGATATGGTCAAGACGTGATGAGATATAAGATGTTGTATGAGATAATCATGTTTTGTTGAAGTTATCAGCAACTGGCAAAATCCTTATGGTTGTCTCTTTATTGCATAAGATGCAAGCGTCCAATAATTGCTTTACTTTATCGCTATGCGATAGCAATAGTTGCAAGAGCAATTGTTGGCGAGACGACCATGTGATGACACATTGATATAGATCAAGATGATGGAGATCATGGTGTCATGCCGGTGACGATATAGATCAAAGAAGCAAGATGATGATGGCCATATCATGTCACATATTTTGATTGCATATGATGTTTATCTTTTATGCATCTTATCTTGCTTTGATTGATGGTAGCATTATAAGATGATCTCTCACTAAATTATCAAGAAGTGTTCTCCCTGAGTATGCACCGTTGCGAAAGTTCTTCGTGCTGAGACACCACGTGATGATCGGGTGTGATAGGTTCTACGTTCAAATACAACGGGTGCAAAATAGTTGCACACGCGGAATACTCAGGTTATACTTGACGAGCCAAGCATATACAGATATGGCCTCGGAACACGGAGACTGAAAGGTCGAGCGTGAATCATATAGTAGATATGATCAACATAACGATGTTCACCATTGAAAACTACTCCATCTCACGTGATGATCGGTTATGGTTTAATTGATTTGGATCACGTGATCACTTAGAGGATTAGAGGGATATCTATCTAAGTGGGAGTTCTTAAGTAATATGATTAAATTGAACTTAAATTTATCATGGACTTAGTCCTGGTAGTATTTTGCAAATTATGTTGTAGATCAATAGCTCGCGTTGTTGCTTCCCTGTGTTTATTTTGATATGATCCTAGAGAAAATTGTGTTGAAAGATGTTAGTAGCAATGATGCGGATTGGATCCATGATATGAGGTTTATCCTCATTGCTGCACAGAAAAATTATGTCCTTGATGCACCGCTAGGTGACAGACCTATTGCAGGAGCAGATGCAGACATTATGAACGTTTGGCTAGCTCAATATGATGACTAGTTGATAGTTTAGTGCACCATGCTTAACGGCTTAGAATCGGGACTTCAAAGACGTTTTGAACGTCATGGACCATATGAGATGTTCCAGGAGTTGAAGTTAATATTTCAAGCAAATACCCGAGTTGAGAGATATGAAGTCTCCAACAAGTTCTATAGCTAAAAGATGGAGGAGAATCGCTCAACTAGTGAGCATGTGCTTAGATTGTCTGGGTACTACAATTGCTTGAATCAAGTGGGAGTTAATCTTCCAGATAAGATAGTGATTGACAGAATTCTCTAGTCACCATCACCAAGTTAGTAGAACTTCGTGATGAACTATAATATGCAAGGGATAACGGAAACAACTCCCAAGCTCTTCGTGATGCTGAAATCAACGAAGGTAGAAATCAAGAAAAACATCAAGTGTTGATGGTTGATAAGACCACTAGTTTCAAGAAAAGGGAAAAGGGAAGAAGGGGAACTTCAAGAAGAACGGCAAGCAAGTTGCTGCTCAAGTGAAGAAGCCCAAGTCTAGTCCTAAGCCTGAGACTAAGTGCTTCTACTGCAAAGGGACTGGTCACTGAAAGCGGAACTACCCCAAGTGATTGGCGGATAAGAAGGATGGCAAAGTGAACATAAGTATATTTGATATACATGTTATTGATGTGTACTTTACTAGTGTTTATAGCAACCCCTCAGTATTTGATACTAGTTCAGTTGCTAAGATTAGTAACTCGAAACGGGAATTGCAGAATAAACAGAGAGTAGTTAAGGGTGAAGTGACGATGTGTGTTGGAAGTGGTTCCAAGATTGATATGATCATCGTCGCACACTCCCTATACTTTCGGGATTAGTGTTGAACCTGAATAAGTGTTATTTGGTGTTTGTGTTGAGCATGAATATGATTTGATCATGTTTATTATAATACGGTTATTCATTTAAGTAAGAGAATAAATTGTTGTTCTGTTTACATGAATAAAACCTTATATGGTTACACACCCAATGAAAATAGTTCGTTGGATCTCGATCGTAGTGATACACATAATCATAATATTGAAACCAAAATATGCAAAGTTAATAATGATAGTGCAACTTATTTGAAGCACTGCCGTTTAGGTCATATTGGTGTAAAGCGCATGAAGAAACTCCATGATGATGGGCTTTTGGAATCACTTGATTATGAATCAGTTGATACTTGCGAACCATGCCTCATGGGCAAGATGACTAAGACTCTGTTCTTCGGAACAATGGAGCGAGCAAAAGATTTGTTGGAAATCATACATACTAATGTATGTGGACCGATGAATATTGAGGCTCGCGACAGGTATCATTATTTTCTGATCTTCACAGATGATTTGAGCAGATATGAGTATATCTACTTGATGAAACATAAGTCTGAAACATTTGAAAAGTTCAAAGAATTTCAGGGTGAAGTGGAAAATCATCGTGACAAGAAAATAAAAGTTTCTATGATCTGATCGCGGAGACAAATATTTGAGTTACGAGTTTGGTCTTCAATTAAAACAATGTGGAATAGTTTCACAAACTCATGCCACCTGGAACACCACAGCATAATGGTGTGTCTGAACGTCATAACCGTACTTTATTGGATATAGTACAATCTATGACGTTTCTTACCGATTTACCAATATCATTTTGGGATCATGCATTAGAGACAGTTGCATTCACATTAAAAAGGGGCACCATCTAAGTCCGTTGAGACGACACAATCTGAACTGTGATTTGGCAAGAAACCAAAGTTGTCGTTTCTTAAAGTTTGGGGCAACGATGCTTATGTGAAAAAGTTTCATCCTGATAAGCTCAAACCCAAATCGGAGAAATATGTCTTCATAGGATACCCAAAGGAGACTATTGGGTACACCTTCTATCACAAATCCGAAGGCAAGACTTTTTGTTACTAAATTCGGAGTTTTTCTAGAGAAGGAGTTTCTCTCGAAAGAAGTGAGTGGGAGGAAAGTAGAAAACTTGATAAGGTAATTGTACCTTCTCCTTTACTGGAAAGTAGTTCATCACAAAATCTGTTCTTGTGACTACTACACCAATTAGTGAGGAAGCTAATGATGATGATCATGTAACTTCATATCAAGTTACTACCGAATCTCGTAAGTAAACCAGAGTGAGATCCGCACCAGCATGGTACGGTAATCCTGTTCTGGAAGTCATGTTACTAGACCATGATGAACTTGCGAACTATGAGGAAGCGATGATGAGCCCAGATTCCGCGAAATGGTTTGAGGCCATGAAATCTGAGATATGATCCATGTATGAGAACAAAGTATGGACTTTGATGGATTTGCCCGATGATCGGCAAGCCATAGAAAATAAATGGATCTTCAAGAGGAAGACGGACGCTGATAGTAGTGTTACTATCTACAAAGCTAGAATTGTCGCAAAAGGTTTTTGACAAGTTCAAGGTGTTGACTACGATGAGAGCTTCTCACTCGTATCTATGCTTGAGTCTGTCCGAATCATGTTAGTAATTACCGCATTTTATGAAATCTGGCAAACGGATAAACAAAACTGCATTCCTTAATGGATTTATTAAAGAAGAGTTGTATATGATGCAACCAGAAGGTTTTGTCAATCCGAAAGGTGCTAACAAAATGTGCAAGCTCCAGCGATCCATCTGTGGACTGGTGCAAGCATCTCGGAGTTGGAATATACGCTTTGATAAGTTGATCAAAGCATATAGTTTTATACAGACTTACGGTGAAGCCTGTATTTACGAAAAAGTGAGTGGGAGCACTACAGCATTTCTGATAAGTATATGTGAATGACATATTGTTGATCAGAAATAATGTAGAATTATTCTGTAAAGCATAAAGGAGTGTTTGAAAGGAGTTTTTCAAAGAAAGACTTCGGTAAAGCTGCTTACATATTGAGCTTCAAGATCTATAGAGATAGATCAAGACGCTTGATAAGTTTTTTCAATGAGTACATACCTTGACAAGATTTTGAAGTAGTTCAAAATGGAGCAGTCCAAGAAAGAGTTCTTGCTTGTATTACAAGGTGTGAAGTTGAGTAAAGACTCAAAGCCCGACCACGGCAGAAGATAGAAAGAGAATGAAAGTCATTCCCTATGCCTTGGCCATAGGTTCTATAAAGTATGTCATGCTGTATACCAGATCTATTGTATACCCTGCATTGATTTGGCAAGGGAGTACAATAGTGATCTAGGAGTAGATCACTGGACAGCGGTCAGAATTATCCTTAGTGAAATAAGGATATGTTTCTCGATTATGGACGTGACAAAAAGGTTCGTCGTAAAGGGTTACGTCGATGCAAGTTTTTTACACTGATCCAGATGAATCTAAAATCTCAATCTGGATACATATTGAAAGTGGGAGCAATTAGCTAGAGTAGCTCCGTGTAGAGCATTGTAGACATAGAACTTGCAAAATACTTACGGATCTGAATGTGACAGACCCGTTGACTAAAATTATCTCACAAGCAAAACATGATCACACCTTAGTACTCTTTGGGTGTTAATCACATAGCGATGTGAACTAGATTACTGAATCTGGTAAACCCTTTGGGTGTTGGTCACGTGGCGATGTGAACTATGGGTGTTAATCACATGATGATGTGAACTATCGATGTTAATCACATGGTGATGTGATCTAGATTATTGACTCTAGTGCAAGTGGGAGACTGAAGGAAATATGCCCTAGAGGCAATAATAAAGTTATTATTTATTTCCTTATATCATGATAAATGTTTATTATTCATGCTAGAATTGTATTAACCGGAAACATAATACATGTGTGAATACATAGACAAACAGAGTGTCACTAGTATGCCTCTACTAGACTAGCTCGTTAATCAAAGATGGTTATGTTTCCTAGCCATGAACAAAGAGTTGTTATTTGATTAATGAGGTCACATCATTGGTTGAATGATCTGATTGACATGACCCATTCTATTAGCTTAGCACCCGATCGTTTAGTATGTTGCTATTGCTTTATCCATGACTTATACGTGTTCCTATGACTATGAGATTATGCAACTCCCGTTTGCCGGAGGAACACTTTGGGTACTACCAAACGTAACAACGTAACTGGGTGATTATAAAGGAGTACTACAGGTGTCTCCAATGGTAGATGTTGGGTTGGCGTATTTCGAGATTAGGATTTGTCACTCCGATCGTCGGAGAGGTATCTCTGGGCCCTCTCGGTAATGCACATCACTTAAGCCTTGCAAGCATTGCAACTAATGAGTTAGTTGTGGGATGATGTATTACGGAACGAGTAAAGAGACTTGCCGGTAACGAGATTGAACTAGGTATTGGATACCGACGATCGAATCTCGGGCAAGTAACATACCGATGACAAAGGGAACAACGTATGGTTGTTATGCGGTCTGACCGATAAAGATCTTCGTAGAATATGTAGGAGCCAATATGGGCATCCAGGTCCCGCTATTGGTTATTGACCGGAGACGTGTCTCGGTCATGTCTACATTGTTCTCGAACCGTAGGGTCCGCACGCTTAACGTTACGATGACAGTTATTATGAGTTTATGCATTTTGATGTACCGAAGGTTGTTCGGAGTCCCGGATGTGATCACGGACATGACGAGGAGTCTCGAAATGGTCGAGACATAAAGATTGATATATTGGAAACCTATGTTTGGACATCGGAAGTGTTCCGGGTGAAATCGGGATTTTACCGGAATACCGGGAGGGTTACCAGAACCCCCCGGGAGCCAAATGGGCCAACATGGGCCTTGGTGGAAAGGTGAAAGGGCTGCCCCATGGGCTGCGCGCCTCCCCCCCTTCCCGTAGTCCTATTAGGACTAGGGAAGGTGGCCGGCCACCCCCTCTCTCTTTCCCCACTTGGGGAGTCCTATTTGGAATAGGATTGGAAGGGGAGTCCTACTCCCGACGGGAGTAGGACTCCTCCTATGGCTGCCGCACCCCTCCCCCTTTGCCCCTTTATATATGGGGGCAGGGGGCACCTCTAGACACACAATTGATCATTGTTGATCGTTCCTTAGCCGTGTGCGGTGCCCCCTGCCACCAAATTCCACCTCGGTCATATCATTGTAGAGCTTAGGCGAAGCCCTGCGTCGGTGAAACATCAAGATCGTCACCACGCCGTCGTGCTGACGGAACTCATCCTCGACGCTTTGCTGGATCGGAGCCCGAGGATCATCATCGAGCTGAACGTGTGCTAAGAACTCGGAGGTGCCGGAGTAACGGTGCTTGGATCGGTCAGATCGGGAAGAAGACGTACGACTACTTCCTCTATGTTATGTGATCGCTTCCGCAGTCGGTCTGCGTTGGTACGTAGACAACACTCTCCCCTCTCGTTGCTATGCATCACCATGATCTTGCGTGTGCGTAGGAAAATTTTTGAAATTACTATGTTCCCCAACACCAACATGCTCTAAGGCTGTGGGTTGGTATGGTATCTAGTGTGGTGTGTATTTTGCATGGTCCATCAAGCCATACCTCCAGAAGGGTTCCGCGTCGCGTAATGGGTTTGCATTTTTTGGCTATTGGTCTGGGCGCGTTACAGGGGTGCACCCTTTTTGCCTAGACCAGTGGTTGAGTTGGGGCTGATAGCTCCCAGACTGTCTGATCTCTCCAGGCGCTCTCCATTGCGTTGTACTTATGTACAATAGTTGCCAAGTCAGCGAAGTGTAGTATGCGGCAGCGATTAATGGCGTTGAGGAGTACTTCGTTCATGAAATTGTTGCGGAATGCTGATATTACGTCCTTGTCAGGACCCCGATCCTAAGTCACATTGATCTAGCATGTAACACGTCATATCACTTTGCGGCCTCACGCACGGTATTCCCACGGGTGCCACCTTACCTGGCCCGAGACCGTTTGCGCCTTTTGGCTCACGTATATGATAGTGTCGCTAGCATCCATATGACAGAGAACCCGGGCCGACATGACTAGTCGTGAACCCAAAGTGGCATTAACTTATAGGGACAGGAATACATGACCCAACAACGAACGTGTCGGTCATCAGCGAGTGAATTCCGGCTGTAGCAACTAGGCTAGCAGGACTCCGGGAATCCGGGCTGTAGTAGGCTAACAGGACTCCGAAAGACACCGCGTGACATTTCCCCAAAGGGACAGACACAGGATCGAAGAAGGACACATGCCGACTAGTCTAAGTGTTCCGGAGCAGTAGCAACTGGGCTAACAGGACTCCGGTAAACCGGGCTGTAGCAGACTACCATGGCTCAGTGGAAGCACTAGACCACATTTTCCCATAAGAGAGGCTACCAAGGATAGACAACTAGGTTGTCGGATCCCACACATACCAAGAATTTCAATCATACACACAATATGCTCGATATGTGTAAATACAACATGGCATCACAACATAACTCTACGACTCAAAGTATTTATTCATTAGGATCCGAGGAGCCAAGTATTACAAACATGGGTCTCATGACCCAACAAACAGAGCATACAAGCAGCAAGCGGAAGCATAAACATGTCTGAGTACAGACAACTACAAATGGAAAAGGCTGAGAAGCCTGACTATCTACAAGACCCTCTCAAGGGTACAAGATCGTAGCTGAGGTAACAAGCTACTCGTCGAAGTCCAAGCGAAACTACTAGTGAGACAGATGTCTCATCTGCAAAACATAAATTAAGCAAATGTGAGTACAAAGGTACTCAGCAAGACTTACATCAGATCCTATCATACATGCATTAGTATCAAGAAGGCAATGTGGGGTTTAGTTGTAGCAAGCCAGTTTTGACTCAGTGGCTATCTTGTTCTACGACTACGAGTAAGTTCTTTGAGGTAGGGAAGCGCACACGAGTCCGCTAATCACCACATCAATACACTACTATGGATTCATTCCCGTCCCCCTACGAGAAGGCCATCCATAGCACTCACACGTGTCTTGAGCATTTTAGAGTATCCAATTTAAGTTGTCTATGTACCACATAAGCATCCAAGAAGTCCATAACCGCGGACCCGGCTATTCGAATAGATCATGATAACCCTGCAGGGGTGTACTTCTTCACACACGCTCTCGCCACTTACCGCCATGTACATGTCATGTATCTCGGCAACCTTCAAGCGGAAGCCTGGCGAGGGTCTCGGCCACGACCTGACTAACCACGCAAGACTCTAGTCCAAGTTTATCGCCTATTCGGGTTCCATCCGCAAGGAGATCCGGCTGGGGTGTCGCTCACGGTCCCAAACGATGTGTACAGGGTTCCCAAGCCCACCAAACGGGCGACGCTCTGTATACCCGGCCACGGTGCCTAGTCTGTCCCAAGTCCACCCTGCCGGGTGCCACTCGGTAGAAAAATAGCACTACCTACAAACACCAGAAACTAGTTGCGACTCCTGGACAGAGATCAAGGCAGTTAATAAGTCGAGAGAGCTTGGAGTGCCCGGAGCCCGATGTGTGGTAGTAGATAGTCATTGGAAAACTTACACAGAACTCAGTTCTTAAGGACGGTCCCAATGAGACAACCCACCATGTACTCCTACATGGCCTCTCACCGCTACCTTTACCAAATCGTGTTCACACGCTGAACTCTCAGCACCAGAACATATCATAACACTCCAATTCATTCCCAATGAATCAGACCTGACAACACTCTAAGCAATAGAAGGCATGGCATGGTAGGAACACAATATGGCTCAATCAACTCGTACACATGCTAGTGGGTTTCAACTATTTACTGTGGCAATGACAGGTCATGCAGAGGAATGGGTTCAACTACCACAGCATAAAGTAGCAGTTGAATCGTTGTTGTCCTAATGCAATAAAAGAGAGCAGGAGCGAGAGAGTGGGATTGTATCGGAATGAACAAGGGGTTTTTGCTTGCCTGATGAATCGACAATAGAGCACTGCTCTTCAGACAGGTACTCTCGAACACTCTCCGGAGCAGGACCTATCGAGAAGAATGGTGTCGGCAATCAGTACACAACATATGCAACAATATGATGCATGATCATGGCATGTAGATGTGATGTTGTTTGTGCTAATGCAACCAGCAACAAGTTCAATGGAGCTCATTTGAATCAAGGATTCAAATGCAACTCCAAACTTAAGCATTTAAAATGCCCTTTATGTGTTATCACTTATAAAGTAGGTATAAGTTGGTTTGTCATGCATGAAAATGGTACAGATGGATAGATTGCATTTTTCTTATAATTTTTCATATATAAATTATTTCAATCTGAGCTACGGTTGAATTCGTATGAATTTTTGAAGTTTATATCATTTTCTGGAATTTTCTGAACTATTTTAAATCCAGAAATAATAACTGCGTCAGCAGGTCAACGGTGTTGACCAGGTCAAACCTGACGTGTGGGGTCCACACGTTAGTGTCACAATTAACTAACAGGGTTAGTTAACACCAATACTAACCTAACTACAAATTATTTGGGCCGGACCCACATGTTAGTGTTAGGAGGGGATTAGCTAAAGGGTGATTAGCCCTAAGCTAATTACCTAACCCACGGGGCCCACCTATCGGGCCGGCGAGGTCAAACTCGCCGGCGTTTAACCACCGGCGAGGCCGAACGCGGCGGAGGGGCACGGAAATCGCCCTCCGACGACCATTCGGGCGGCGGAGACCACGGGCGAGGACCTGGAGCTCGTCCGCGTCGTTTGGAGCAACGGGAGGCTGCGGGGGTGCCAGAGCTCGCCGGAAACGAGCTCGAGGCAGCGGCCGGAGTTCGTCCGGATGCGCGCGCAGCACTGCGGTGCACGGAAGGAGCTGCGGAGGGCCTCTACGGCCTCCTAGCGCCACCAGGAGCACGGTGACGCGCACGGTTGCGAGCTGCGGGGGCTAACGCGACGGCGGCGACATGGACAGTGGCGAGGAGCTAGGGCCGTGGTGGGGATCGGGGCTATGGCGCGAGAACGGTGAAATGGAGAGAGGGGAGCGGAGCAGAAGCTCACAGCGAATCCGGCAGAGGCTTTAGCGAGCTTGGGGGAGGTCCAACGCGGGCGGAACGGCGACGGCGATCTCCGGCGGCCGGCGATGAAGAAGACGGTGATGACGGCGTTCTAGGGCCTCCCGCGGTGCGTGGCTCGATGGAGACGAAGTAGGCGTCGCGGTGGAGCCTGCAGACACGAGGAGAGGGCATGGGGGAGGCGGTAGCTACGGCAACGGTGAGCGGCGGCGACGGCAGCGCTCGGGTGGGTCGAGAGAGAGGGATCCAAGGGAGGAGGGAGAATGAGAATTAGTGAGAGAGGTGCGGGGCGACACGTGGCGTCGCGCGGGGCATCCAGGCGACGAGGGGGAGGACAGGCAGGCAAGTGGCGTGGCGGCACGGCCGTGCGCGTGCGCCGCCCACACGCCTCGCCGACTGGCGCCAGGAGGACGACCGCACTGGTGGGCTGGTCCAGCTAGGTCGCACAGTGCTGGGCCAGCTAAGGCGCCTAAGGGAGTCCTGGATTAGGGGGTGTTCGGATAGCCGGACTATACCTTCAGCCGGACTCCTGGACTATGAAGATACAAGATTGAAGACTCCGTCCCATGTCCGGAAGGGACTTTCCTTGGCATGGAAGGCAAGCTTGGTGATACGGATATTTAGATCTCCTACCATTGTAACCGACTCTATGTAACCCTAACCCTATCCGGTGTCTATATAAACCGGAGGGTTTTAGTCCGTAGGACAAGATACACATCAACAATCATACCATAGGCTAGCTTCTAGGGTTTAGCCTCCTCGATCTCGTGGTAGATCCACTCTTGTACTACCCATATCATCAATATTAATCAAGCAGGACGTAGGGTTTTACCTCCATCAAGAGGGCCCGAACCTGGGTAAAACTTCGTGTCCCTTGCCTCCTGTTACCATCCAGCCTAGACGCACAGTTCGGGACCCCCTACCCGAGATCCGCCGGTTTTGACACCGACATTGGTGCTTTCATTGAGAGTTCCTCTGTGTCGTCGCCGTCAGGCTCGATGGCTCCTACGATCATCAATGGCAATGCAGTCCAGGGTGAGACCTTCCTCCCCAGATAGATCTTCATCTTCGGCGGCTTCGCACTGCGGGCCAATTCACTTGGCCATCTGGAGCAGATCGAAAGCTACGCCCCTGGCCGTCAGGTCAGATTTGGAAGTTTAAACTACACGGCTGACATCCGCGGGGACTTGATCTTCGACGGATTCGAGCCACTGACGAGCGCGCCGCACTGTCCCGACGAGCATGATCTAGCTCTGCCGCCGAACAGTGCCCTGGAGGCCGCACCCACATCAGCTTCGACCATTAGTTCAGAGCCAACTACGCCGATCGAGGATGGGTGGTTGGATGCCGCCTCGGGGGCTGCAACCCCAACGGCGATTGAGCCAAACACCAGCCTCGTACTCTGCGAGACTCGTGACTCCAAGGAGCCGGACTCCTCCCCGGACTCCGAACCCTCCGCGCCCCTGCCGATCGAATCCGATTGGGCGCCGATCATGGAGTTCACTACCGCGGACATCTTTCAGCACTCGCCTTTTGGCGATATTCTGAAGACACTGAAGTCTCTCTCCTTATCAGGAGAGCCCTGGCTGTACTGCAGCCAGCAGGATTGGGATTCGGACAACGAAGAAATTCAAAGCCCACCCACCACCCACTTTGTAGCCACTGTCGACGACTTAACCGACATGCTCGACTTCGACTCCGAAGACATCGACGATATGGACGCCGATGAAGGAGATGATGCGGCCCCAGCGCCTATTAGGCCCTGGAAAGCCACCCCGTCGTATGACATATACATGGTGGACACCCCAAAAGAGGGAGATGGCGATGGGACAGCGGAGGATGACCCCTCCAAGAAATAGCCTAAGCGCCGGCGTCAGCGGCGCCGCTCAAAATCCCGCCAAAACAAACATGGCGATTCCAGCACAGGAGATAATAATACTCCGGAAAGCGCCGAAGAAAACCCCCTCCAGCAAGATTTACCACAGGAGGATGGAGAAACCAGCCCTCATGAGAGAGCGGCAGACAGAGAGGTCGAGGACGATAATTATATGCCTCCCTCCGAAGACGAGGCAAGCCTCGACGACGACGAATTCGTCGTGCCAGAGGATCCCGTCGAGCAAAAGCGTTTTCAACACAGGCTTATGGCCATGGCAAGAAGCCTCAATAAAAAACAGCAACAGCTTAGAGCTGATCAAGATTTGCTAGTCGACAAATGGACTGAAGTCCTTGCGGCCGAAGAGCATAAACTCGAACGCCCCTCCAAGAGCTACCCAAAGCGCAGGTTGCTACCCCAATTAGAGGAGGAAGCACTTGATGTGGCCGACCGGCCACCTCGTGGCCGCGATAGAGAGGCCTCTCGGCCCTCCACTCAAGCCGCACCCCGTACCAAGGCACGAGAATATGCGTCGGACTTATGAGACATGTTGGAGGACAAGGCAAGGCAAACAAGATCGATCTACAGATCGCGTGGGCGCCCCATGGCTCGAGACGACATCCATCACGCCGGCCACAAATTCGGCAGGGCCGAACACAGTAGACAAGGCTCACTGGAGCTACGTCATGATATAGCCCAATACAGAGGCGCCGCACACCCACTGTGCTTTACAGACGAAATAATGGATCATCAAATCCCCGAGGGTTTCAAACCCGTAAACATCGAATCATATGATGGCACAACAGATCCTGCGGTATGGATCGAGGATTATCTCCTTCATATCCACATGGCCCGCGGCGATGATTTCCACGCCATCAAATACCTCCCACTCAAGCTTAAAGGACCAGCTCGGCATTGGCTTAACAGCTTGCCAACAGGATCAATCAGTTGTTGGGAGGACCTGGAAGCTACATTCCTCGACAATTTCCAGGCACTTATGTGTGAACCCCAGACGCCGATGACCTAAGTCACGTAATTCAGCAGCTAGATGAATTGGCCAGGCAATTCTGGACACGGTTCCTAACAAAGAAAAATCAAATAGTCGACTGTCCGGACACTGAGGCCCTAGCAGCCTTCAAGCACAATATCCGTGACGAGTGGCTGGCCCGGCACCTTGGATAGGAGAAGCCGAAATCTATGGCAGCACTCACGACACTCATGACCCGCTTTTGCGCGGGAGAAGACAGCTGGCTTGCTCGTAGCAACAATATAACCAAGAACCCTAGTAATTCGGACACCAGGGACAGTAGTGATAGGTCGCGTCGCAATAAGCAGAAGCGCCGCATTAACAGCGACAATGCAGATGATACGGCAGTTAATGCCGGATTCAGAGGCTCTAAATCCGGTCAGCGGAAAAAGCCATTCAAAAGGAATCCTAGGGGCCCGTCCAGTTTGGACCGAATACTCGACCGCTTATGCCAGATACATGGCACCCCCGAAAAGCCGGCCAATCACACCAACAGGGATTGTTGGGTGTTCAAGCAGGCAGGCAAGTTAAACGCCAAAAACGAAGACAAGGGGCTGCATAGAGATGACGACGAGGAGCCCTGGCCGCCGAACAACGGTGGACAGAAGGGTTCTCCCCCACAAGTGCGGACGGTGAACATGATATACGCAACCCACATCCCCAAGAGGGAGTGGAAGCGCGCGTTAAGGGATGTATGCACGATAGAGCCAGTCGCCCCAAAGTTCAACCCATGGTCCTCCTGCCCGATCACCTTTGATCGAAGGGACCACCCCACTAGCACCCGTCATGGCGGATTCGCCGCATTGGTTCTAGACCCAATTATTGACGGATTTCATCTCACTAGAGTCCTTATGGACGGCGGCAACAGCCTGAACCTACTTTACCAGGATATAGCGCGGAAAATGGGCATAGATCCCTCGAGGATTAAGCCCACCAAAATGACCTTTAAAGGCGTAATACCAGGTGTAGAGGCCAACTGTACAGGCTCAGTCACACTTGAAGTGGTCTTCGGATCTCCGGATAATTTCCGAAGCGAGGAGTTAATCTTCGACATAGTCCCGTTTCGCAGTGGCTATCACGCACTGCTTGGGCGAACCGCATTCACCAAGTTCAATGCGGTACCGCACTACGCATACCTTAAGCTCAAGATGCCAGGCCCTCGAGGAGTGATTACGGTCAATGGAAACACCGAACGCTCCCTCCGAACGGAGGAGCACACGGCGGCCCTTGCAGCGGAAGTACAAAGCAGCCTCTCCAGGCAGTTCTCCAGTCCGGCCACCAAACGACTGGACACCGTCAAGCGTGCCCGGAGTAACCTACAACAAGACCGCCTGGCACGATTCGAGCAGGCGTAGCAATGCGGCCCCAACCCCAACCCTCGCAAAAAGGCGACGTCAGTACTTCGCGTACATAACTACGCTTTGGAGATACCATGGGCACAGGGGGAGGGGCACCATCACGGCACGCCCAAGACACAGCTTCAACCGTACCAGGGGCTGCCGAATTTTTAATTTTCTCTTGCTTTCAGGACTCCACTCTTCGGAAGGCCTGTTCGGCAGTTCAATTGCCGCACAAACGATGCAAGAACCAGGGAAGCAGACAAGCCACGCCGCATTACGAAACTCCCAGGTGGTCTCTATCACGAGCAGTATACCTGTTTTGCATACTATTCCGCAGCTTGCCCCTGGAGCGGACATGTTAAATAGTCCAATCTTTTCGCTTATCGCATTATTTGTATCTTTCTGCTTTGATCGCATCCCTCTTTAATAAACAATGCATAGCTTTTGTCTATTTTTGCATTACTCCTTATATATATATATATATGTGTGTGTGTGTTCCTTAACGACATGTTGCACCCGTACACGTTGGTACGGCTAAAATACGCGAGGGGCTTTAGTACCCCTCAATATGGTGTGAGTGAAGGAAATATGCCCTAGAGGCAATAATAAAGTTATTATTTATTTCCTTATATCATGATAAATGTTTATTATTCATGCTAGAATTGTATTAACCGGGAACATAATACATGTGTGAATACATAGACCAACAGAGTGTCACTAGTATGCCTCTACTTGACTAGCTCGTTAATCAAAGATGGTTATGTTTCCTAACCATGAACAAGGAGTTGTTATTTGATTAACAAGGTCACATCATTAGTAGAATGATCTGATTGACATGACCCATTCCATTAGCTTAGCACCCGATCGTTTAGTATGTTGCTATTGCTTTCTTCATGACTTATACATGTTCCTATAACTATGAGATTATGCAACTCCCGTTTACCGGAGGAACACTTTGGGTACTACCAAACGTCACAACGTAACTGGGTGATTATAAAGGAGTACTACAGGTGTCTCCAATGGTAGATGTTGGGTTGGCGTATTTCGAGATTAGGGTTTGTCACTCCGATTGTCGGAGAGGTATCTCTGGGCCCTCTCGGTAATGCACATCACATAAGCCTTGCAAGCACTGCAACTAATATGTTAGTTGGGAGATGATGTATTACGGAACGAGTAAAGAGACTTGCCGGTAACGAGACTGAACTAGGTATTGGATACCGACGATCGAATCTCGGGCAAGTAACATACCGATGACAAAGGGAACAACGTATGTTGTTATGCGGTCTGACCGATAAAGATCTTCGTAGAATATGTAGGAGCCAATATGGGCATCCAGGTCCCGCTATTGGTTATTGACCGGAGACGTGTCTCGGTCATGTCTACATTGTTCTCGAACCGTAGGGTCCGCACGCTTAACGTTACGATGATAGTTATTATGAGTTTATGCATTTTGATGTACCGAAGGTTGTTCGGAGTCCCGGATGTGATCACGGACATGACGAGGAGTCTCGAAATGGTCGAGACGTAAAGATTGATATATTGGAAGCCTATGTTTGGACATCGGAAGTGTTCCGGGTGAAATCGGGATTTTACCGGATTACCGGGAGGGTTACCGGAACCCCCCGGGAGCCAAATGGGCCAACATGGGCCTTAGTGGAAAGGTGAGAGGGCAGCCCACATAGGGCTGCGCCTCCCCCCCTCTCCCTAGTCCTATTAGGACTAGGAGAGGGGCCGGCCACCTCTCTCTCTCTCCCCTTTGAAGGTTTCCTAGTTGGACTAGGATTGGAGGGGGGAGTCCTACTCCCGGTAGGAGTAGGACTCCTCCTGCGCCTACACCTCTTTGGCCGGCCAGCCCCCCTCCCTCCAACCTTTATATACGGAGGCAGGGGGCACCCCAAGACACACAACTTGATCCTTGAGATCGTTCCTTAGCCGTGTGCGGTGCCCCCTGCCACCAAATTCCACCTCGATCATACCGTTACAGTGCTTAGGCGAAGCCCTGCGTCGGTAGTACATCAAGATCGTCACCACGCCGTCGTGCTGACGGAACTCTTCCTCGACGCTTTGCTGGATCGGAGCCCGAGGAACGTCATCGAGCTGAACGTGTGCCAAGAACTCGGAGGTGCCGGAGTAACGGTGCTTGGATCGGTCGGATCGGGAAGAAGACGTACGACTACTTCCTCTACGTTGTGTGATCGCTTCCGCAGTCGGTCTGCGTTGGTACGTAGACAACACTCTCCCCTCTTGTTGCTGTGCATCACCATGATCTTGCGTGTGGGTAGGAAAATTTTCGAAATTATTACGTTCCCCAACAGTGGCATCCGAGCCTGGTTTTTATGGTTTGATGTTATTTGCACGAGTAGAACACAAGTGAGTTGTGGGCGATACAAGTCATACTGCCTACCAGCATGTCATACTTTGGTTCGGCGGTATTGTTGGACGAGACGATCCGGACCAACCTTACGCGTACTCTTACGCGAGACCGGTTCCCTCGACGTGCTATGCACACAGATGGCTAGCGGAAGACTGTCTCTCCAACTTTAGTTGAACCAAGTGTGACTACGCCCGGTCCTTGAGAAGGTTAAAACAGAGTCTATTTGACGAACTATCGTTGTGGTTTTGATGCGTAGGTGAGATGAGTTCTTACTTAAGCCCGTAGCAGCCACGTAAAACTTGCAACAACAAAGTAGAGGACGTCTAACTTGTTTTTGCAGGGCATGTTGTGATGTGATATGGTCAAGGCATGATGCTGATTTTATTGTATGAGATGATCATGTTTTGTAACCGAGTTATCGGCAACCGGCAGGAGCCATATGGTTGTCGCTTTATTGTATGCAATGCAATCGCGATGTAATGCTTTACTTTATTACTAAGCGGTAGTGATAGTCGTGGAAGCATAAGATTGGCGAGACGACAACGATGCTACGATGGAGATCAAGGTGTCGCGCCGGTGACGATGGTGATCATGACGGTGCTTCGGAGATGGAGATCACAAGCGCAAGATGATGATGGCCATATCATATCACTTATATTGATTGCATGTGATGATTATCTTTTTATGCATCTTATCTTGCTTTGATTGACGGTAGCATTATAAGATGATCTCTCACTAAATTATCAAGAAGTGTTCTCCCTGAGTATGCACCGTTGCAAAAGTTCTTCGTGCTGAGACACCACGTGATGATCGGGTGTGATAGGCTCTACGTTCAAATACAACGGGTGCAAAACAGTTGCACACGCGGAATACTCAGGTTATACTTGACGAGCCAAGCATATACAGATATGGCCTCGGAACACGGAGACCGAAAGGTCGAGCGTGAATCATATAGTAGATATGATCAACATATTGATGTTCACCATTGAAAACTACTCCATCTCACGTGATGATCGGTTATGGTTTAGTTGATTTGGATCACGTGATCACTTAGAGGATTAGAGGGATGTCTATCTAAGTGGGAGTTCTTAAGTAATATGATTAATTGAACTTAAATTTATCATGAACTTAGTCCTGGTAGTATTTTGCAAATTATGTTGTAGATCAATAGCTCGCGTTGTTGCTTCCCTGTGTTTATTTTGATATGTTCCTAGAGAAAATTGTGTTGAAAGATGTTAGTAGCAATGATGCGGATTGGATCCGTGATCTGAGGTTTATCCTCATTGCTGCACAGAAGAAATATGTCCTTGATGCACCGCTAGGTGACAGACCTATTGCAGGAGCAGATGCAGACGTTATGAACGTTTGGCTAGCTCAATATGATGACTACTTGATAGTTTAGTGCACCATGCTTGATAGCTTAGAATCGGGACTTCAAAGACGTTTTGGACGTCATGGAACATATGAGATGTTCCAGGAGTTGAAGTTAATATTTCAAGCAAATACCCGAGTTTAGAGATATGAAGTCTCCAACAAGTTCTATAGCTGAAAGATGGAGGAGAATCGCTCAACTAGTGAGCATGTGCCCAGATTGTCTGAGTACTACAATCGCTTGAATCAAGTGGGAGTTAATCTTCCAGATAAGATAGTGATTGACAGAATTCTCTAGTCACCATCACCAAGTTAGTAGAACTTTGTGATGAACTATAATATGCAAGGGATGACAAAAGTAATTCCTAAGCTCTTCGTGATGCTGAAATCAACGAAGGTAGAAATCAAGAAAAACATCAAGTGTTGATGGTTGACAAGACCACTAGTTTCAAGAAAAGGGCAAAGGGAAGAAGGGGAACTTCAAGAAGAACGGCAAGCAAGTTGCTGCTCAAGTGAAGAAGCCCAAGTCTGATCCTAAGCCTGAGACTAAGTGCTTCTACTGCAAAGGGACTGGTCACTAGAAGCGGAACTACCCCAAGTGATTGGCGGATAAGAAGGATGGCAAAGTGAACATAAGTATATTTGATATACATGTTATTGATGTGTACTTTACTAGTGCTTATAGCAAACCCTCAGTATTTGATACTAGTTCAGTTGCTAAGATTAGTAACTTGAAACGGGAGTTGCAGAATAAACAGAGACTAGTTAAGGGTGAAGTGACGATGTGTGCTGGAAGTGGTTCCAAGATTGATATGATCATCATCGCACACTCCCTATAATTTCGGGATTAGTGTTGAACCTAAATAAGTGTTATTTGGTGTTTGCGTTGAACATGAATATGATTTGATCATGTTTATTGTAATACGGTTATTCATTTAAGTAAGAGAATAAATTGTTGTTCTGTTTACATGAATAAAACCTAATATGGTTAAACACCCAATAAAAATAGTTCATTGGATCTCGATATTAATAATACACATATTCATATTATTGAAACCAAAAGATGCAAAGTTAATAATGATAGTGCAACTTATTTGTGGCACTAC
Source organism: Triticum monococcum (assembly GCA_034509565.1). Classification (NCBI taxonomy): domain Eukaryota; kingdom Viridiplantae; phylum Streptophyta; class Magnoliopsida; order Poales; family Poaceae; genus Triticum; species Triticum monococcum. The sequence goes on along the minus strand of CM067845.1, from coordinate 494,731,250 downwards.
CGTTTAGGTCATATTGGTGTAAAGCGCATGAAGAAAACTCCATGCTGATGGGCTTTTGGAATCACTTGATTATGAATCAGTTGATGCTTGCGAACCATGCCTTTTGGGCAAGATGACTAAAACGCCGTTCTCCGGAACAATGGAGCGAGAAAAGATTTATTGGAAATCATACATACTGATGTATGTGGTCCGATGAATATTGAGGATCGCGACAGGTATCATTATTTTCTGATCTTCACAGATGATTTGAGCAGATATGAGTATATCTACTTGATGAAACATAAGTCTGAAACATTTGAAAAGTTCATATAATTTCAGAGTGAAGTGGAAAATCATCGTAACAAGAAAATAAAGTTTCTACGATCTGATCGTGGAAAAGAGTATTTGAGTTACGAGTTTGGTCTTCAGTTAAAACAATGTGAAATAGTTTCACTACTCACGCCACCTGGAACACCACATCATAATGGTGTGTCCGAACGTCATAACCGTACTTTATTGAATATAGTGCAATCTATGATGTATCTTACCGATCTACCACTATCGTTTTGGGATTATGCATTAGAGACAGCTGCATTCACGTTAAAAAGGAGCACCATCTAAGTCCGTTGAGACGACACAATCTGAACTGTGGTTTAGCAAGAAACCAAAGTAGTCGTTTCTTAAAGTTTGGGGTTGTGATGCTTATATGAAAAAGTTTCATCCTGATAAGCTCAAACTCAAATCGGAGAAGTGCGTCTTCATAGGATATCCAAAGGAAACTATTGGATACACCTTCTATCACAGATCCGAAGGCAAGACTTTTGTTGCTAAAATTCGGAAACTTTCTGGAGAAGGAGTTTCTCTCGAAAGAAGTGAGTGGGAGGAAAGTAGAACTTGACGAGGTAACTATACCTACTCCGTTATTGGGAAATAGTACATCACAGAAAACTGTTTCTGTGAGACCTACACCAATAAGAGAGGAAGTTAATGATGATGATCATGAAACTTTAGATCAAGATACTACTGTACCTCGTAGATCAACCAGAGTAAGATCCGCACCAGAGTGGTACGGTAATCCTGTTCTGGAAGTCATGCTACTAGATCATGATGATCCTACGAACTATGATGAAGCGATGGTGAGCCCAGATTCCGCAAAGTGGCTTGAAGCCATGAAATCTGAGATATGATCCATGTATGAGAACAAAGTTTGGACTTTGGTTGACTTACCCGATGATCGGCAAGCAATTAAGAAAAAATGGATCTTCAAGAGGAAGACGGACGCTGATAGTAGTGTTACTATCTACAAAGCTAGAATTGTCGCAAAAGGTTTTCGACAATTTCAAAGTGTTGACTACGATGAGTTTTTCTCACTCGTATCTATGCTTAAGTCTGTCCGAATCATGTTAGCAATTGCCGCATTTTATGAAAACTGGCAAATGGATAAACAAAACTGCATTCCTTAATGGATTTATTAAAGAAGAGTTGTATATGATGCAACAGAAGGTTTTGTCAATCCGAAAAGGTGCTAACAAAATGTGCAAGCTCCAGCGATCCATCTGTGGACTGGTGCAAGCATCTCGGAGTTGGAATATACGCTTTGATAAGTTGATCAAAGCATATAGTTTTATACAGACTTGCGGTGAAGCCTGTATTTACGAGAAAGTGAGTGGGAGCACTACAGCATTTCTGATAAGTATATGTGAATGACATATTGTTGATCGGAAATAATGTAGAATTATTCTGTAAAGCATAAAAGGAGTGTTTGAAAGGAGTTTTTAAAAGAAAGACTTCGGTAAAGCTGCTTACATATTGAGCTTCAAGATCTATAGAGATAGATCAAGACGCTTGATAAGTTTTTCAATAAGTACATACCTTGACAAGATTTTGAAGTAGTTCAAAATGGAACAATCAAAGAAAAAGTTTCTTGCCTGTGTTACAAGGTGTGAAATTGAGTAAGACTCAAAACCCGACCACGGCAGAAGATAGAAAGAGAATGAAAGTCATTCCCTGTGCCTTGGCCATAGGTTCTATAAAGTATGCCATGCTGTGTACCAGACTATTGTATACCCTACACTGATTTTGGCAAGGGAGTACAATAGTGATCTAGGAGTAGATCACTAGACAGCGGTCAGAATTATCCTTAGTGAAATAAGGATATGTTTCTCGATTATGGACGTGAAAAAAGGTTCGTCGTAAAGGGTTACGCCGATGCAAGTTTTGACACTGATCTAGATGACTCTAAGTCTCGTTCTAGATACACATTGAAAGTGGGAGCAATTAGCTAGAGTAGCTCCATGCAGAGCATTGTTGACATAGAAATTTGCAAAATACATATGGATCTGAATGTGGCAGACCCGTTGACTAAAGATTCTCTCACAAGCAAAACATGATCACACCTTAGTACTCTTTGGGTGTTAATCACATAGCGATGTGAACTAGATTACTGAATCTAGTAAACCCTTTGGGTATTGGTCACATGATGATGTGAACTATCGATGTTAATCACATGGTGATGTGATCTAGATTATTGACTCTAGTGCAAGTGGGAGACTGAAGGAAATATGCCCTAGAGGAAATAATAAAGTTATTATTTATTTCCTTATATCATGATAAATGTTTATTATTCATGCTAGAATTGTATTAACTGGGAACATAATACATGTGTGAATACATAGACCAACAGAGTGTCACTAGTATGCCTCTACTTGACTAGCTCGTTAATCAAAGATGGTTATGTTTCCTAACCATGAACAAGGAGTTGTTATTTGATTAACGAGGTCACATCATTAGTAGAATGATCTGATTGACATGACCCATTCCATTAGCTTAGCACCCGATCGTTTAGTATGTTGCTATTGCTTTCTTCATGACTTATACATGTTCCTATAACTATGAGATTATGCAACTCCCGTTTACCGGAGGAACACTTTGGGTACTACCAAACGTCACAACGTAACTGGGTGATTATAAAGGAGTACTACAGGTGTCTCCAATGGTAGATGTTGGGTTGGCGTATTTCGAGATTAGGGTTTGTCACTCCGATTGTCGGAGAGGTATCTCTGGGCCCTCTCGGTAATGCACATCACATAAGCCTTGCAAGCACTGCAACTAATATGTTAGTTGTGAGATGATGTATTACGGAACGAGTAAAGAGACTTGCCGGTAACGAGACTGAACTAGGTATTGGATACCGACGATCGAATCTCGGGCAAGTAACATACCGATGACAAAGGGAACAACGTATGTTGTTATGCGGTCTGACCGATAAAGATCTTCGTAGAATATGTAGGAGCCAATATGGGCATCCAGGTCCCGCTATTGGTTATTGACCGGAGACGTGTCTCGGTCATGTCTACATTGTTCTCGAACCGTAGGGTCCGCACGCTTAACGTTACGATGACAGTTATTATGAGTTTATGCATTTTGATGTACCGAAGGTTGTTCGGAGTCCCGGATGTGATCACGGACATGACGAGGAGTCTCGAAATGGTCGAGACGTAAAGATTGATATATTGGAAGCCTATGTTTGGACATCGGAAGTGTTCCGGGTGAAATCGGGATTTTACCGGATTACCGGGAGGGTTACCGGAACCCCCCGGGAGCCAAATGGGCCAACATGGGCCTTAGTGGAAAGGTGAGAGGGCAGCCCACATAGGGCTGCGCCTCCCCCCCTCTCCCTAGTCCTATTAGGACTAGGAGAGGGGCCGGCCACCTCTCTCTCTCTCCCCTTTGAAGGTTTCCTAGTTGGACTAGGATTGGAGGGGGGAGTCCTACTCCCGGTAGGAGTAGGACTCCTCCTGCGCCTACACCTCTTTGGCCGGCCAGCCCCCCTCCCTCCAACCTTTATATACGGAGGCAGGGGCACCCCAAGACACACAACTTGATCCTTGAGATCGTTCCTTAGCCGTGTGCGGTGCCCCCTGCCACCAAATTCCACCTCGATCATACCGTTACAGTGCTTAGGCAAAGCCCTGCGTCGGTAGTACATCAAGATCGTCACCACGCCGTCGTGCTGACGGAACTCTTCCTCGACGCTTTGCTGGATCGGAGCCCGAGGAACGTCATCGAGCTGAACGTGTGCCAAGAACTCGGAGGTGCCGGAGTAACGGTGCTTGGATCGGTCGGATCGGGAAGAAGACGTACGACTACTTCCTCTACGTTGTGTGATCGCTTCCGCAGTCGGTCTGCGTTGGTACGTAGACAACACTCTCCCCTCTCGTTGCTGTGCATCACCATGATCTTGCGTGTGCGTAGGAGAATTTTCGAAATTATTACGTTCCCCAACAGTGAGAAGTCCAAACACTTTACAAGTGCGGCACCCCGAACTTATAGCATTATATGCATCAGCTCCGACTCATGTCTGGGGTCAATAGTTGGGTTTCCCCGGCTCCTATGTTTTGGTGCCTTACGTTCCGCTATATCGGCTAAGGTAGCACTAGGAGAACCACTGTGATTGTGCCCCGGTTGAGCTGGGTCGAGCACCTTAGTGGAGAAAGCTAAAACTGACTGTCATCATGAAGCGAGAGCTGGTCGCTGTTCGAGAGGTTTTTCTGAGTCCTTAAAGACTTATGCCGCTTAGGGCGAGGAGCCGGCTCTGTCCGGCCAAGGCGTGGATAGCGCCCCGAATTCAGTCTTCCGAATACCAGGGGCTTCGCCGAAATTTAAAATTATAGAATTCTATGGCTAAGTGAGAGTGTTCACGCATTATAGTCCGATTGCCTCGTTCATTGGGCTAAGCGCCTCCCTTGAAGGACCCAAACATGGGAACAAGAGCGCTCAGGTTTATCCTCGAACACCCCAGCACTAGCAGCACGGGGGCAGAAGCCGACGACTCGCCATCTCTCAGAATTGATAAACAGCCGCATAGAAGGTAATATTTTAAATTCAAACAGCATTGCTTAGCACATATGAACAAGTTTTCAGCGCACAGGACAAAATGAGCGGGTTTTACTCAAAGATTACATCCATAGAATATTCATCCGCCACAAGGCGGGCACCCTTCAGAACATCCTTATAATAATTCTCGGGCTTGCGATGCTCTTTCCTCGGTGGTGGCCCGTCCTTCACAAGCTTCTCAGCATCCAGCTTGCCCCAGTGCACCTTCACACGGGCAAGGGCCCTACGGGCACCTTCAATGCAGACGGAGCGCTTGATGACTTCGAGCCTTGGACAGGCCTCCACCAGCTGCCGCACCAGCCCAAAATAGCTCCCAGGATGAGCCTCTCCAGGCCACAGCCGAACTATAAGGCCCTTCATGGCCTGTTCGGCCGCCTTGTGGAGCTCGGCCAGTTGCTTCAACTGGCCGCTGCTTCAACTGGTCGCTCAGGGGCACGGGGTGTCCGGCCTCAGCATACTGAGACCAGAACACCTTCTCTGTCGAGCTCCCCTCGCCGGCTCGATAGAATGCGGCAGCATCAGACACACTCCGGGGAAGATCTGCGAACGCGCCTGGAGAACTCCGGATTCGGGTAAGTAACAAGTAACTCACGCTTATGTGTTTGCTTTGCATAAAGAATGCCTTACCCGCCGCTATCTTCTTCACCTCATCCAACTCCTGGAGGGTCTTCTGGGATTCGGCCTTGGCAGACTTGGCACTTTCAATAGCCGCCGCGAGCTCGGACGCTCGCGTCCTTGAGTCATGCTCCAAACTCTCATGTTTTTCCATGAGAGCCTAGAGCTCTTGCCGCACCTTACCAACCTCGGCCTCATACTTCTCCCGCTCGGTGTGCTCCATGGCCGCCGTCTTCTCAGCCTCGAGCAGCGCTTGCTTAAGGGTCGCCACCTCAGACGTGGCCCCTACAATAGCCACGATAATCCTGTCATTTTTCGCAATTGCACCTTTATATATATATATATATTTAAACAAGGTATTTCTTACCTTCATTGTCCTCGAGCCGCTTCTTGGCACGCCCGAGCTCTTGCTCGGACCGCTCGAGGTCCTGCTTTAGCATGTCCACTTCCGCAGTCAGTGCGGCGGACGCCAGCAGGGAAGCCTGCACACGCATATTGACTCTTTTTGTTAGACTCCTACGAATTTTACTTGATCCTCTATTCGGCTTTTCTTCCCGAACGCCAAACAGAGCATCAGGGGCTACTGTCTATGCGGTAATATTATTTACACATTCTTTACTTACCTCAAAGCCTGTTAAAAGGCTAGTACAAGCTTCAGTCAGTCCGCTTTTGGCGGACTGAACCTTCTGGATCACCGCACTCATAATAGTGCGGTGCCCCTCGTCGATGGAAGCGCCTTGGAGCGCCTCCAACATATTGTCCGGCGCCTCCGGTTGGACAGAGGTCACCGGCACGGCGGGCTTGCTCCTCTTGGAAGGAGGTCGCCCGCTGGACTCTGGAACCTTTGAAAGTTCCGGAACGGTGTCCGGCCTAGAGCCGGGGTTTCATCCCCTTTACTCCTGGAGTCTGGGAGGTCGCCTTGCGGCGCCTCCAGGACCACCTCCTCCCGGATTGGAACTTGTTGGGACAACACTTCGGTGTTGTCCGTAGGGCGGGGGGAGGAAGCCGTCGGAAGCGAGTTCACCTCCGACGAGTCCAGTGAGCCGCTCGACGACGTGTCGAGCCGGTCTTGGGGGGGGGGCTGCATAAACACATTTGGCATAAGGGAAAGCTGTACAATAAACGAATACTATGCATTACTCTGGTATCCGGATACTTACGATTTCGCCAGGGGCTTGGCCCTGGGCGGCCACTCCTCTTCGCCGTCATCAGCGTTGGTGGAGTAGTCCGGAGGATGGGTTCTCCCCTTCTTGGACCCTTCGGCCTCCCCAGTTGGGGCGGCCTTCCTTTTCTTCCCTTCCCCCTCTGGAGGGGGAGGGGTCTCTTCTTCCTCCTCCTCATCTTCATGGGAGGAGTGCGTCTTGGATTCGTCGGATGGTGAATCCGGCACCTCGAGGCGCCGGGCACTCTTTCGAGTCCCCGCGGCCTTTTTTGCGGCCTTCTTCTCCGGCACCACATAGGGTGCCGGAACCAGCAGCTTTGCCAAGTAGGCATCGGCTGGGTCTTCGAGCGAAGGTGCCGGACAGTCGATCCGTCCAGACTTCGCCTGCCAATCCTGTCAAAGGTAAGGGAGCTTAGATCCCGCACAGAGTTAAGCTATGAAAAGCTAGTGCCCTGTAAAAAGTACAAAAAGCTTACCGCGCTAGCGTGACGCTGCGCGCTGAATCCGCGATCCTCGGTAGCGGATGCGGGAGCCTCAATGCCTTTGAAAAGCACCTTCCAGACATCTTCATATGTCATGTCGAAGAGCCTGCTCAGGGTTTGGTGCCGCGCCGGATCGAACTCCCACAGGTTGAAAGCCCGTTGTTGACACAGGAGGATCAAGCGGATGAGCATAACCTGGACTACATTGACAAGCCTGAACTACTTGTTCACCAGGGATTGGATGCATGTTTGTAGTCCAGTCACCTCCTTTTGTCTACCCCACGACAGGCCCGTCTCTTTCCAGGACGTGAGCCGCGTTGGGGGTCCGGACCAGAACTCGGGGGCTGCGACCCACTTAAGGTCGCACGGCTCGGTGATGTAAAACTACCCCGATTGCCACCACTTCAGGCTCTCCGCAAAGGAGCCCTCGAGCCATAGGACGTTGGCCATCTTGCCCACCATGGCTCCTCCGCATTCCGCCTGGTTGCCGCGCACCACCTTCAGCTTGACGTTGAAAGTCTTGAGCCATAGGCCGAAATGAGGGCGGATGCGGAGGAAAGCCTCGCACACGACGATAAACGCCGAGGTGTTGAGGACAAAATTCGGGGCCCGATCGTGGAAATCCATGCCATAGTAGAACATGAGCCCCGGACAAATGGGTGGAGAGGGAAGCCCAGTCCACAGAGGAAATGGGGGAGGAACACCACCCTCTCATGGGGCCTAGGGGTGGGGATGACCTGCCCCTTTTCAGGGAGCCGGTACGCGATGTCGTTAGACAGGTATCCGGCCTTCCTCAGCTTTTTGATATGTCCCTCCATGATGGAGGAGACCATCCACTTGCCTCCCACTCCGGACATGGCTGGAGAAGGTTGAGGTGAGGAGTGCGGACTTGGGCGCTGGAGCTCGAGTGCGCAAGAATGGATAGGCGAAGGAGGAAGAAGGCGTAGGTGAAAAGGTGGGTCCTTATCCCTTTATATGGGTGGACGCAACTACATGTCCCCACCAGCCTGGTAAAACTCGCTTATCTCCCAAGCGTCGTAATCAAAGGCGCGGTTGGGTTACCCACGCCTGTATTGATGAGAATCCTGGGATAAGGGGACACGATCTCTGCTTTAACAAGACGTGCCAAGGAAACCGCCTCGCATAACGCGCTGAGATGGGACAGTAAAACGGTTCGAATAAAAGCTTGGCCGTGGTGTGATGTCACACTACGGAATACGTCAGCAGATTAGATTTGTGTAAATATTATTCTCTCTATGGAAGTATGTGGAAACTTATTTTGCAGAGCCGGACACTATCTTTGTGTTCAAAATCTTCTATGAAGTACTTGGAGGAGGAACCCGCCTTGCAATGCCGAAGACAATATGCGTGTCGGACTCGTCGTCATTGAAGCCTGGTTCAGGGGCTACTGAGGGAGTCCTGGATTAGGGGGTGTTCGGATAGCCGGACTATACCTTCAGCCGGACTCCTGCACTATGAAGATACAAGATTGAAGACTCCGTCCCATGTCCGGAAGGGACTTTCCTTGGCGTGGAAGGCAAGCTTGGCGATACGGATATTTAGATCTCCTACCATTGTAACCGATTCTATGTAACCCTAACCCTATCCGGTGTCTATATAAACCGGAGGGTTTTAGTCCGTAGGACAAGATACACATCAACAATCATACCATAGGCTAGCTTCTAGGGTTTAGCCTCCTCGATCTCGTGGTAGATCCACTCTTGTACTACCCATATCATCAATATTAATCAAGCAGGACGTAGGGTTTTACCTCCATCAAGAGGGCCCGAACCTGGGTAAAACTTCATGTCCCTTGCCTCCTGTTACCATCCAGCCTAGACGCACAGTTCGGGACCCCCTACCCGAGATCCGCCGGTTTTGACACCGACAGCGCCAAATGGGCTGCAGGTAAGCGCCAGGTAAGTTTTTCCATTTTTGTTTCTTTTCTATTTTTCTGACATTTGTTCTGATTTAGTAAAGTACTAAATCAACTTATTTACTTCTTTCAATTTTTGTAGGAACCATTTGGATTGCTCCAAAACTCCTCACCAATTAACAGAAGTTTTGGACATATTATATATATATATATATATCCAAAGCAAATAATTACTGGATTAATACAAATGGCCAAAAATAAATATTTATGAGCTCCTAAAAATATTGGTTTGAATTTTACCTCTGACCAATATTTTCAGAGAGAGACATGAACATTTTCTTGGACCTTTTTGGAGCAATTTTTATCTGGGTTATTTCCAGAAATGATTTCTGAGGCTTTCACATGTCCCCAATTCAAATTTAATTGGAATTTAAACATGATGCAAGCAAGATGCCAACACTAAGCATTACCAGAAGCCAGGGATGTGACAACTCGCCCCCACTCAAAAGAATCTCGTCACGAGATTCAGGAGTTGGCGGAAAGAAAGTGGGGTACTCAAGTCGAAGACGATCTTCTCGCTCCCAAGTAGCTTCTCTCTCAGAATGATGAGAGCACTGAACCTTGAGAAACTTGATGTTATGACATCGAGTGACACGCTCTGCTTGATCCACAATGCGAATGGGGTACTCCCGATATGTGAGGTTATCTTGGAGATCAAGCGTTTCATGGTCCACTCCGCTGATGGGATCTGAGAAGCAACGCCTGAGTTGAGAGACGTGGAAGACATCATGAACTCAAGAAAGATGTGGGGGTAGTTCCAACTAGTAGGCAAACTCTCCTCGTTTAGCGAGAATGCGAAAAGAACCAATGTAACGAGGAGCCAACTTGCCCTTGATACCGAAACGATGAGTACCCTTCAGAGGAGTAACCCGAAGGTAAGCCTTGTCGCCATCTTCATAAGCCACTTCCTTATGACGACGGTCATACTGGTTCTTTTAACGAGATTGGGCTGTTTTCAAATTCTCATGAATGATGCGAACTTGCTCTTCTGCCTCCTGGATCATATCCAGTCCAAAGAATTGTCTTTCACCGGTTTCTAACCAGTTCAAAGGTGTTCAACATCTTCGTCCATAGAGAATCTCAAAAGGAGCTTTCTTAAGACTGGATTGATAGCTATTGTTATAAGCAAACTCGGTGAAAGGAAGGCACTTCTCCCAATCCATACCGAATGAGATAACGCAAGCTCTAAGCATGTCTTCGAGAATTTGGTTGACCCTTTCCACCTGACCACTTGACTGAGGGTGGAAAGCGGTACTAAAGGAAAGATGGGTTCCCATGGCAGTCTGAAAACTCTCCCAGAAATGAGAAGTGAAAAGACTACCATGGTCTGAATTGATCTCTAGTGGTACACCATGAAGTGACACTATTCGAGAAATATATAAGTCAGCAAGCTGACTAGCAGTGATACTCTCTCGAACAGGTAGGAAGTGAGCCACTTTGGAAAGACGATCAATGACTACAAAGATAGCATTATTCCCTCTCTTGGTCCTGGGGAAACCGGTGATGAAGTCCATACCAACTTTATCTCATTTCCACTTGGAAATAGCTAGAGGTTGAAGGGTGCCAGCAGGCCTTTGATGCTCTGCCTTAATGCGACGACAAACGTCGCAGTTAGCAATGAACTGAGCAATTTCTCTCTTCATCCTAGTCCACCAAAACCTCTGGTGTAGGTCCTGATACATCTTAGTACTACCGGGATGAATCATGAGAGGAGATTCATGAGCCTCCTTAAGGATCAGTTTCCGAAGATGTTGATTCTTGGGAACTACCAGGCGGTTCTCAAATAAAACAACACCTCGATCATCCATAGAGAAACAACCAAAAAACCCCTTATTAATGTTTCTCTTGATCCGGGAAATTCCCGTATCCTGCTTCTAAGCAGAGATGATCTGATCCACAAGAGTAGGTTTCGCCACCAAGGTAGAAAGGAAGCCGTGAGGAGCAATGTGAAGGTTAAGCTTACAGAATTCCTCATGGAGAAGTGGCTGACCCTGTTGCAACATGAGATCATTGCAATAGGACTTATGACTTAGTGCATCAGCCATGACATTGGCCTTACCGGGAGTGTAAGTAATCCCTAAGTCGTAGTCTGAGATTAACTCCAACCAACGTCTTTGCCTAAGGTTCAAGTTTGGTTGAGTGAAGATATACTTGAGACTCTCGTGATCGGTGTAGATCTCGCAACGCTTACCAAGAAGGTAATGTCGACAGGTCTTAAGTGCATAGACTATGGCTGCAAGCTCTAGATCATGTGTAGGATAATTATCCTCATGTGGATGCAACTGTCGAGATGCATAGGCAATCACATGGCTATCTTACATAAGAATGCAACCTAGTGCCTGTCGTGAGGCGTCACCATAGATAATAAAGTCCTTAGTGAAATCCGGTGGCACAAGTATGGGAGCAAAAGTCAAGCGTCTTTTCGGTTCCTGAAAACTGTGCTCACACTGTGGGGACCACTCAAACTTTTTATCTTTCTTGAGAAGTTCCGTGAGAGGTTTGGCCACTTTGGATAAATTAAAAAGATCATATGTTAATCTTATGGTAGGTTATGACACCACATAAGGAAAAGTATAAGTAGGAAATTTTGTTAGAGATTGACAAACATAGCATTGGTTAACGATGCAACTCATGAAAGAATTAATAAGGGAAGAGAAGATTCACATACAAATACACCATCCTGGAAATATTTTGTGATTGTGAGCCCCCATCAAAATATTATATGCCAAAAAATTTGACGTCGGACAAGGAAGACAATGTAATGATTTATGTTTGTTCATATTCACATAGAAGTTATATTGTCATAGATCCTTTAACATGTGGTGCTTGCCCCCATCTTTGCTAGCCAAAAATTCCGCACTAAGTAGAGATACTACTTGTGCATCCAAAAACCCTTAAACCCAAATCTTATTTTCAAGAGTCCACCATACCTACCTAAGGATTGAGTAAGATCCTTCAAGTAAGTTGACTCGGTGCAATAAGGCAATAAAAATTGCTTCTAAAAGTGTGAGGTCATTTAGTGTAAGAGAAAACTGAGCGTTGTATGAACTTGTGATGGTGAAGAATAAAACCGACAGACTGCATAATAAAGGTTGCCATCACAAGGGGCAATACAACGTGACTTTCTTTTGCACTAAAGGGTTGAGCATACAAACAAATAAGCGCATGGCAACCTCTGCTTCCCTCTGCGAAGAGCCTATATTTTACTTTTATGCAAGAGTCAAAGTTTTTCTCTCTATTCCTTTTTATTTTTCTCCTTTGGCAAGCATCATGTGGTGACGAAAGATCTAGGCACATATGTCCAGTGGAATATGGGTGGCATGAGTTATTATTGTTGACATCACCCTTGAGGTGAATACGTTGGGAGGCGAAACTATAAGCCCATATCTTTCTATGTGTCCAATTGAAACGTTTTGTTCATGTGTATGCGGTGAGTGCTAGCAACCATAGAAGACTATATGATCGTTGAGTATGTGGACTTGCCTAAAGGCTCCGATACGTGACCCTTCCTGAAAAGATGATCAATTGTAGTTGCAAAGTTGACTGAGACCATAGTTTGTTGGTTTCTAATAGATTTTATGCTTTATACTTCAATAGTGTGGAGAATTGTTACTTATTCATGAGAAGTCTATGATAAAAGTCTTATGTTTAAATTTGTTACTGTTATAATAATCTACATGATGCTTCTATGTCTGTATTTTGTTTTTATCGACACCTCTCTCTCTCTAAGCATTTGGACATGTTTTTCGATTTCGGTTTTTGCTTGAGGACAAGCGAGGTCTAAGCTTGGGGGAGTTGATTCGTCCATTTTGCATCATATTTTCCTACTATTATTTATGATGTTTTTGTGCATAATAATGCTTTTTGGAGTAATTCTAATGCCTTTTCTCTCATAATATGCAAGGTACACACAAAGAGGGAGAATTCCAGCAGCTGGAAATCTGGACCTGAAAAAGCTACATTAGGATACCTATTATGCACAACTCCAAACAAGCTGAAACTTCACGGAGAATCTTTATGGAATATTTGTTGAATATTGGAGCAAATAAGTACCAGAGGAGGCCCACCAGGTGGGCACAACCCACCTGGGCGCGTCAGGGAGCCCGGGCGCGTCAGGGAGCCCGGGCGCGCCCTGGTGGGTTGTGCTCACCCAGGCCCACCTCGGTGCCCATCTTCTGGTATATAAGTCATTTTAACCTATAAAAAAAGAGAAGGACTTTTGGGACGGAGCGCCGCTATTTCGAGACGGAACTTGGGTAGGAGCACTTTTGCCCTCCGGCGGAGCGATTCCGCCGGGAGAACTTCCCTCCCGGAGGGGGAAATCATCGTCGTCATCATCATCATCACCAACAACTCTCCCATCTTGGGGAGGGCAATCTCCATCAACATCTTCAACAGCACCATCTCATCTTAAACCCTAGTTCATCTTTTGTGTTCAATCTTTGTACCGAAACTATAGGTTGGTGCTTGTAGGTGACTAGTAGTGTTGATTACATCTTGTAGTTGATTACTATATGGTTTATTTGGTGGAAGATTATCATAAGAGACCGTTTTGGCCTGTCCTTTGCCTCAAAAGGATTGGGATACCTTGCTGCACTTTACTATCATTACTTGCTTGTTACAAATTACCTTGCTATCAAACTACTTTGTTACTTACAATTTCAGCACTTGCAGACATTACCCTGCTGGAAACCACTTGTCATTTCCTTCTGCTTCTCGTTGGGTTCAACACTCTTACTTATCGAAAAGAGCTACAATTGATCCCATATACTTGTGGGTCATCAGTATAATAGCTCCTTAGATGTTGTTGGATCTGAGATCCAACGGCCCAAAAAGTTGTATCACGGTAGCACCAAAAACTTGGTATCACCTGAAATTTTCCCGAGACCCTCAAGCTTTGTATAACCATGTGTTCAAAATGCACCTTTCGTATCTGGTTTAAGTCAAATCACTCAGTGGGCCCTACCAAATATCTGGCGGATGTATGGTCCCCTCTCTCTCCTCTATCTCACACGAACATGAAGCCATGGAGAAAACGAATCTCTGTTTTTTTTCTTTGACAATTTCGATCATCCATATCTTTTAAATTATAATTTATTTTTGAAATAATTTATATATTGAACTTTTGCCACCAGGACCTTTAGAACAAGATCAATCTTGGATATATTTCAAACATGTTTAGATTTCAACATTTCAATCAACTTGTTTCATTCAATCTATTTCGATTTGGAGAACTACTTAGAACAAGACCAACGAGTAAAATATGTTTTTGATTTGACTGGAATTATTCTTTTCAAATAAGCGAAACATGTTTTTTAACACTAAAGCTTTTTAGTGAAATCGGTATTTTCAAAGGAGTGAATTTTACTAAATGATTGAAATATTGAAAATTAGTGGATTTTTTTAAATGTGCGAAAACACTTTTATTACAATCAGCTTCATAGATTTTTGTCAGAATTTGGTTTCTTATATGTCGTAAGGTGTCTGTTTCACTTTCTTTTTGAAGTGAAGCAATTTGTTCCACATATTCTATAAGATAAATTTGTTTCACTTTTTTCATTAGAATTCATCTTTCATATCTGCACATCACTAAAATACACATGTTTTAAGTGAAATCCGGTGGCGCCGGAATGTCGTCGGGGACGCCTCCGTCATCATTGTCAACTCTCTTTTCCTTCTCATGGTGATGTGTGAGTAGTCTTCCTTAGAGGTTGAGGGTATGTACTAGCATCAGAAAAGTTTTCGATGGTGGTTGTGGTCATGAGCATTGTTAATGAATTTGAATCATGTGATGTATCTCCCTCATATTTATGCTTTTGCTGAATTGAATATTACTCATTGATGGGATTCTTTATGTTGGATTGAATCTTTTGGTAATCACTAGCAAATCCGTGCGTTGCAACGGGAGAAAAACAATCAGATTATGCAGATTATGTCGGGATAAGATAAGGACTTTTAAAATGGTATTTCATAAACTACCCTGAATCATGTAGAGATAAGAGACTTTTAAAAAGTCATTTCAAAAAGTAATAATATGATGATCTCATCACGACTTGATTTCCTAAGGGGCCATAACAAAATAATTTTTGGCTGAGCAAACTGCATTGATGGACGCCGCATGTGCTAGACCAATGAATAATGTGTCTCGCCTTGACCAAGCATCGGGCTATTTTCCATAATCAGTAAAACCGTGGTAGAAGAATAAACATAGCTAAATATGGAGGCAAATTAGACATTTGGCCATTTTCATATAGCTTAAAAAATTAACCCATAGAAAGTTGTGTCAATTTTTTGGGGGCTCAGCGATGTGCAGAACACAAGGAATCTTGTTTGTACCCGACGCACGATGGACTAAATAAAGTTATAAAATGACCTCTACATATCCCTAAAAAACCTCTATGTAAATGACGGTTTGTTTTGTTCATTATGTATGGATCTATTTCAATGGATCTGTTTGAATTTTTGTGAACATTTTTAAAATTTTGTCTTTTTTCAATTCCCTAATATGATTTGAATACACAATCATTTAAAAAATTGTGATTTTCTTTATTTTGTGAGCATGGTTTTCAAAATCAGGTTTTTTATAATATGTGAACAGTTTCTAAATTCATGAACATTTTTTGGTTTCCCGATCATTTTTTGAATCACGAACATTTTATGATTTGTCAATTTTATTTCAAACTCGTAACTTTTTGAAATTCAGAATTTTTGAAAATCCTGAATTAATTTAAAGAAGCAAAAAATAAAAACAGAAATGAAAAGAAGAAAAACAGTAAGCAAAAAACAAAATGAAAAAGCAGGGCGTCACGGCGCGCACATGAGCCGGCCCATGAACGCGTACGGCGAGGAGGAGAAAAAGGAGAGAAAAAGAGCGGACTACCAGGATCAAACCCTGGTCTCATGGGTGGAAGCTTGTGTCCTTAACCATTGCGGCACTTGTGCACATGTCAAATATGTGGACATTACGCTATAAGAAACAAATACCGCGGTAACTTTGAAGAAAACCAAATCATTTTCTTCACTTACGGGTGGCATAGTGGGTAATTTATAGCAACTTTTGAGGCAATTTTTAGAAGGACGACTAGAAGCACTAATGGCTTTATTATGAGATAGAGACTGAGATTACATGATAGTACATGTCCCGTAGTGACAGAGGGGGTAACTTTTGGATAATAGGTTAGAACGTTAAAGATCATTTCGTGTTGCCATAATATAATTTTTAAGGTTGCCCGTGGTGACGTTGTGGTGGTTCAGTAGATTAAGATTAGAAAGACGGCTTTGAGGTGGTTGACAATTTGTGCACCTAGGCGATTTCATTCTACTTCGATTTGACAAAAGTGGGAACTCCGGAGTAATTCTTTACTGCATTTTTTTGAGGGTATTTGCGGTGGTTCAATAGATTAACATTAGAAAGACGACTTTGAGGTGGTTGGATATTTGTGCGTCGACACGATTTCATCTACTTTGATCCAACAAAAGAGGGAACTTTGGGATGAGTCTTTATTGCATTTTTTAAGGGTATATCATGTTGTTTAACTATGTTAGTTATGTTGGGAGTTGGCCATAGTAAGTATGAAGTCTAAGCCTTGTTTCCAAGAATTGAGACACTATTTTACTCATGTTTGCTAGTGTTTATCTTGCTCCCTTATTTATTTTGAAAATACAAAAATATTGTTACCACCCAAACTATCAATCGATCACACAAATTATTAATCTCTTTATCAAACTAGTGCATTTATACAACTGACAATTGTATCGGGTATGCTGGGGACAAAAGAGAATATTTTTATTTGTTTACAGGGTTGTTTCAGAGGGACTACTTTCAATCTATGCCTCCCACAAATTGATAAACATTAAACCATCCACTTAAAAAAATTATTGTTGTCATACAATCTTCTGCATTTGAAGGCCCAACAAAATCTTCAAAAATAAAAGTGTAGAGACATCAATGACCATGTTCCAACTAAAATGGCGTACACCTCCCACTCGGTGGATGCCTGAATCAGCTAGATGACTGGCTGAGGAGGGAGCTCATCCTAAACCAAACAGTTATGATTTGCACCATCTCATCCTAAACCACACATGTAGACATTGAAACAACAGTCACAAAATTACTTAGCTACGTGATGCACGCAACCAAACTACATGCACACAGTAGCCAAGAGATTGTTTCTACACAACCACAAGTACATCCAAACAGCCCCCCCCCCCCTCCCCCCTGCCTGCCTTTTATATGAATATAATAGAGGTAACTTTGATACTAAAAAAGGCCTCCCTTAAAAAAATGTACATGCTCCTTTATTCCGTTGTTGTGTGCGCACGTGCGTGTCTGACCAAAGAAATGGAAAGCTAGCATGCGAGTGCTCGGTTTGTTGTATCCTTCTGCTCTTTGCAGTGCACGCATCAGGTCATGCCACTCGAAAAGTTCCGAAAATTTAAAAAAAATGATAATTTTGAAATAAAATGTTTAATAATTCATAAATGTTTGTCGATTCAGAAAATGTTCGTGATGTTTAAAGAAAAGTTTGCATATTCAAAAACTATTCACAAATTTGAAAACAAATGTTTGGAAAATCAAAACATAGTCATGATTTTTTTTAAGTTCGTGTATTAATAATGTTCACGGAATTGAATAAAATTTCGGCAATTCAAAAAATTTCATGAATTGAAAAATATCCTAAAAATTCAAAACCTGATCGTGATTACAAAATAATTTATTGATTCATAAAATGTTTGCCGATTCAAAAAATGATAACGTATTTCAAAAAGTTTTCATTAAATCAAAAAAATGTTTGTGAATTTCAAAATTTGTTCCACCAAACAATCACCAAAAAAATGTTCGCTGATTCTAGAAATGTTTGCATGTTCACATGTTCAAGAAAAGTATTCCAGATAATGTTCACAATTATAAAAATGTTTGCAAATAGTATAAAATGTTCATGATTTTAGAAAATGTTCAAGAATCTGTAAAAATGCTCGTGAAAATCACAATTTCAGATATGTTCACAAGTTTAAAAAAATGTTTATGATTATCAAAAATTGTTCATGATTTCGCGAAAATGAGAGTAATAGCGTATTTCGGTGATGCAGCAAAGTGTACTCATCGCCATTGAAGAGTATGATTATTTTCTCCCGTTGCAATATACAGTCTGTTTTGCTATATGAATATAATAGAGGTAACGTTGATACTAAAAAAAGCCCCCCCCCCCCCACTGCCCCCAAAAAAGTACATGCTCCTTTATTTTGTTGTCGTGCGCGCGTGTGTGTCTGAAAAAAAATGTTTATGATTACCATGTGAGTACTCGGTTTGTTGTATCCCTCTGCTCTTTGTAGTGCACACACCAGGTCATGCCATTCTAAAAGTTCTGATTTTTGTTAAAAAATGATAATTTTGAAATATAATGTTAATAATTCATAAATGTTTGTGGATTTAGAAAATGTTCACGACTTTAAAAAAACGGTTGCATATTCAAAAAATATTCAAAAATTTGAAATCAAATGTTCGGGATTTTTTTAAGTTCGTGTATTAAAAATGTTCATGAAATTGAATAAAATTGTGGCATTTCAAAAAATGTGCATGAATTGAAAAACATCCTGAAAATTCAAAAATTGGTTGTGACTTATAAAATAGTTTATTGATTCATAAAATGTTTGCTGATTCAAAAAATGATCATGCATTTCAAAAAGTTTTCATTAAATCGAAAAATTATTCATGAATTTCAAAAATTGTTCCACCAAACAATCTCTAAAAAAATGTTCGTCTATTCTAGAAAATAAATCTAGAAAAATTTCAAAATTAAAAAAATGTTTGCAAATAGTATAAAATGTTCATGATTTTAGAAAATGTTCGAAAATCTGTAAAAATGTTCACGAGTTTGAAACAATGTTCGTGATTTTCAAAAATTGTTCACTATTTCACGAAAATGAAAGTGATAGTATATCTCGGTGATGCAGCAAAATGTGGTCATCATCATTGGAGATTATGATTTATTTTTCTCACGTTGCGACGCACGGGCCGTTTTGCTATATGAATGTAATAGAGGTAACGTTGATACTAAAAATAGGGCCCCCTCAAATAAATTACATGCTCCTTTATTCCGTTGTCGTGCGCGCGTGCGTGTCTGAACAAAGAAACGGCAAGCTAGCATGCGAGTGCTCGGTTTGTTGTATCCCTCTACTCTTTGCAGTGCACGCATCAGGTCATGCCATTCGCAAAGTACCGATTTTTTAAAAAAAATGATAATTTTGAAATATAATGTTTAATAATTCATAAATATTTGTGCATTCAGAAAATGCTCATGACTTTTAAAAAACGTTCGCATATTCAAAAAATATGCGCAAATTAGAAAACAAATGTTTGGGAAATCAAAACATGTTCATGATTTTTTAAGTTCGTGTATTAAAAATGTTCATGAAATTGAATAACAATTTTGCAATTCAATTTTTTCATTAATTGAAAATATCTTAAAAATTCAAAAGCTGGTCGTGACTTACAAAATAATTTGATTAATAAAATGTTTGCAGATTCAAAAATTAATCATGCATTTCAAAAAGTTTTTGTTAAATCTAAAAAAATGTTCATGAATTTCAAAACTGTTCCACCAAACAATCTCCAAAAAAAATGTTCATCGATTCTAGAAATGTCCGGCTATTCTAGAAAATGTTCAAAATTAAAAAAAAAGTTTGCAAATAGTATAAAATGTTCATGATTTTAGAAAATGTTCGAAAATCTGTAAAAAGGAATATTGTCCAATATGAAAAATGTTCACAATCTCAGATATGTTCACGAGTTTGAAAAAAATTCCATGATTTTTAAAAAATTGTTCATGATTTCATGGAAATGAGAGATAGTATATCTCGGTGATGCAACAAAATGTGGTCACCGCAATTGAAGATTATGATTTTTTTTTCTCTCTCGTTGTAATGCACGGACCGTTTTGCTATATCTATACCCCTATATAGTATACGAATAACTTTGAAAGTTGGTCATTGGATGAAGTCAATTTGACGGTACAGAGATGGCACATCCGAGCACTACTGGCCATTGGATATCATCTACATTCCACCAGATCATGCCACATGTACAATCTAGAAGACTCCATGGTTGAACTTAAGCATAATGCACAAACCTCAAAATAAAAGCAGTTCTCTTTTGTTCTAGAATCTTCCATATCTTAATTGCTCAAACTTTTTTTTTTCTAAATGAGTTGTCATTATTTATTTTTACTTTATGCTTTACAATGCACAATTCCATGAACTTAAAATAGATTTTTTATATAAAACTAATTGATTTTGAATGGGATGGACTATAAGAATTAATCGAACATCTACATCATGCATATATGACTGAAAACTTACATTTTATAGTATGGTATTTATTCATAATTTGATTACCAAATCTCATGTGTGCAATGCACGTGTACCTTACTAGTGAACGTTGATACTAAAAAAAAGGGCCCCCTCAAAAAAAAGTACATGCTCCTTTATTCCGTTGCCGTGCGCGCGTGCGTGTCTGAACAAACAAAGAAACGGCAAGCTAGCTAGCATGCATGTGCTCGGTTTGTTGTATCCCTCTGCTCTTTGCAGGGCGCGCATCAGGTCATGCCATTCGCATCAGGAGATCGTCTGGGTCTGTACCTGGCTAGCTGACGCCGCACACTCCAAAACCGCCGTCTCTTTCCTTCACAACGGTCTCAACATCATCACGCATGAATGATCACACATGCACCTCCCGTCCGTCAGTGCACCGCCACTGCATGCTGTCGGCTCTGCCTCAACCGTAGTGGGCGAAAGCGACGTCCAACACCGTAGATCCGAACCCAAATCGGGGCGAAAGGAAGGACAAGTGCGAGGGAAAAAGCCGCACATCTCCACGACCATGTATATGTTTATTAACTTATATACATCGGTGCGTGCGATCGCGTCCGAGGTGACCCAGCTCGCCGTGCTCTGGTCTTTGACTACGTAGAGGCATGGAGTGCCGGCCGGCCCGTGCTCTGGCTGGCTGGCGGTGGCACACCACCCAACTTTTCCACGTACGGGCCGGGGTGGTGCCTGCTGACTTCGACGCCGACCGGTTTTCTCCACGCACGCTCGGGCATGGGTGGTGGCCGGCGCACGGCTACGGCTAGCTTGGCTAGCTAGCCAACGCTATATAAGCAAGCACGCGGCGTGCGGTATCCGATCGTGTCAAGTCGAGTGCACGGTCGCCGGCCCAGATCACACACAGACACAGAGCGGCTAGCTAGGAAGCCGGCCTTTCTGCTGCCCGGCCGTCACCGAGAAGAAGCTTCGTGCATGGCCTCCGGCGCGTTGCGTCGCCGTCGAGGCGCTCCGTTCAGGGTCTCGGTTGTCCTTATCGCCACCGCCCTGGTCCGCCTCGCCGCGTCGGCTGCTGAGAGGACGGCGACGAGCGGCCCGGAGCCGGACTGGCACGTCGTCAGCGTCGCCGCGCTGCTGCCGCCCGCGGCCTGCACGGCGTCCAAGGGTACGTACGTACTACTCCGCGCGTCCGTTGTGTGATGGCTTCCTTCGATGAAGGCTAATGGTAGGGTGTATAATTTTGCACTGCTCCCCCTAGTGTTAGCCTGTTAGGTATACACCCCGCAAAAAAAAAGGTATACCGTAATACGGTATTACCCATGCAGACAGCACACAAGTCAAAATGAACACACAGTGAGACGGCAAGCATGCATTTCCCAAACGTGAGCATCCACGGTATAATATCTGAATATATATCTGCACACGGGGGAAGAACTTGCTTTCAAGCAACTTCCGCGATGATCTCAAATTCACCTCTATCGTGTAAGTCTTCTTACACAACAAACATCACAGGAAAGACTAAAAAAATTCAGAAAAATGAAGCACCCGAACTTGATTTTTACTTTGGTGGACTAGTTCCATCACAAGGAACCTAACCATCTAAGCTAGTTAACGATGTGTTTATAGCATTTAGGGTAGAGAAAACAGAGGATTATAATGTCACCCCATGTGAAGAAATATCTTATAAACCTGTTTGAAAAAAAAAGAATGTTGAGAAAAAAACTTTTAGCTGAATAAGTGGATTTTGGGATCAGCTCCCTTTTTTTTGAAACAGGAGATCAGCTCCTTTTTGGTTTCATCCAAAAAGGTTAGGTTTAGGTTAGCTCGTGTCTGGTTTCTTCCACAAAGTTGAGCAAATGTGTTAATTGAAAAATTCATCACGGACGCCTCGAAATTAATCTAAACATTTTGCCTCTATGAAAAGAATAGCACCCCTTGATGACACATGTAAGATTTCAGAGACGGGTTTTTTCTCCGGTGAGCTGAGGGTAAGCCAGCCAATCTGTGGTGGGTTCCAATGTGATACTATTCACATTCTGTTTTTTTTATCAAGTTTTCTTTTGAACACTAGTAAGCTTGCACGTGTGTTGCACGTCTTGCATTATACTCTAGTATTAATTTAGTTTTAGGTATTTACAAACATTGGTATTTACAAACATGAAAGAATAAAAACGTGTTTATCTTTTTATCCAAATAATTACAAATGACGGAGTCTGTTTTGCTTGGGTCTATTCTATGCCAACAGTTCAGACAATTTACAATTTACCATGGATGCCCAGGAACGGTCTTAAATATACAAACTTACACACAAATAATTCTACTATCAAATCATACAGGGTAATAATAGGGATGCGAAGAAGAGATTATCCATCATTAAAGATATTTTTTATCAGTAGTATACATGTTCTATGATGTGTTCATCTTTTGAGCGAATAAGTCTAGCAATGCAAGTGAAGACACAAAGAAAACTTGGAAACCATCAGGAACTGGTGCCCATGGCAACACTGCATAGCAGGAGGTACAATTAGATCATATTATGCTAGTACATCAAATGTGCCGGTTAACAGTACAATATTTCTTCCACATTGGAAAACAACCTGACTTTTTTTTCCTGAAACATACTTATAATATAACTATAAATAGTAGCCAAGGTTAGTGAAATCATGCCTTGCCGGAATTTTCCTTCTTTCCTATGATAGTGTGACAAGTAAGCCTCCATGACTCCGGTTTCTGACCAAGCTAATGAGCTGCAAAGAGTAGAGTTAATTGAAAACTTTACAATAAAATCATCAAGCAGCAGTCTTCGTGGGTAAATAGTGTTACAGTGCAAAATAGTGTTATATCACGAGGTTGCAAACTTGCAATACATGCATGAGACCTCCAGTACAAATTAGTGGCAAATCAATAAAAAATCTGTATAAGCATGAGAGAAAATTAGAAGAGCATCTAAGCATATGTGTGCAGGTCACATACCAAGAATAGGCATAATTAGCACGCACAAGCGTCAGGAGAATCCATCAGTTCTTCAATAAACAGAAAGAAAGCCACCTCCATCCTCTATCACCTCCAACCAATTTTAATGGAATCAATAGAGAAATCAGCATATAGAGATGGGAGGTGCTGCCAGCGTTGGGGGTCCTGGTGGGAGAGGGGCGGCGCATCGATGTTTCAAAATGAGTCAATGAGACAATAAAGGTGCAGATTTTAACAGATTAAACAATCAAAATGGTTTAAGATACAAGGTTCGTGACTTCCACAAAAAGAACTCTTTTGGGTTTGTAAGATGCATCAGCTCAAATTAGAAACTATCATCCCCACAGTTTCCAGTAAAAGGGTAATGATAGAAGACCCAGTAATTCACATTTGCTCCACCATCAAACCTTGAGCATGCTGCAATTGTTTCAACGACTGCACGTAATTTGGCAATTGAATAGAAAAATAGGTTCAAAGACAACACAAGCTATCTAGGTAAAAGGCAGAAAAGTCACACTGCAATCTTCAATCGCAAATGGAAATAATTTCACCGAAATAAAGAAGCAAGATCAACCAATATTGACTCGACTGGAACCTAAAATAAAGAAGCTCCTATCTAATGAAACATGTACTCCCTCCATCCGAAAATACTTATCATCAATCAAAATAGATAAAAAAGGATGTATCTAGAACTAAAATACGTCTAGATACATCCCCTTTTGTTCATTTTGATGACAAGTATTTCCGGACGGAGGAAGTATATCTAACCTCAGTATTCTTGAATAGTGGAGCATTGGGCTCAGTTGTTCAGCCATCTCAGTCTCCCCCATCCTCATGGCTAGCACAATTAGACCTTAACACAATGCCAAATGGAAGTCATTTGATTTTTGAAAAACGAAGACATTCTCTCCATCCACTAAGTTTCACAATTCAATCCATGAATCAACTCTTTTCATGTGGCAATCTATTAAGGCAGAAAAACATCGTCAATCACGATCTCTCAGGGATCTACATACACTTATATGTTCGTTTTATCAAATCAAAAAAAGAAGATAAAATTGGTCCTTCCCGAGTTTATACACGACCAAGTTTAGATCAAAGAACGTGTATACCTTTTACATGGATGATTCAGAGGAAGGAATTCTCTGGAAAAGCCCTCCTTGCGTACGCATGGTGCTAGAGATCTCGCTGTCGAGGGAGCACGACAGGGAGAAGAGGCACCGGGGAGCGGAACAGAGGAATCGAGGGGCGGTGCGGCAGGCGCGTGAAGCGTGACATGGCCGGAGTGACCTTCAACGGGAGCGCTGGGGGCGGCACAGGAGCGGCGGCGGGCCGGGGGCACGACGGCAGCACGGTGCGCGGCATGCTGCGCGTGGCACGGCACGAGGCCGGGGGCGCGGCAGCTCCTGCGCCTGAAGTTTCCTCTGCGGTGCGGTGGAGTACGGTCAGTCAATCCAAATTATTAAGTACACACGGGAGAATAGATGAGATTAAAACTAACCGTTAGATTAAATTTAGTGGATCTAATCAGACGGTGATAATGCGTCCGTGTAGGTTTTATGGGGTGTTGTTAGAGAAGATCATGTTTGAACTTTTATTAGTAGTAGAGATAGAGATCAGTGCAGACACAAGCTCTTATATATACGCGCATACACTCACCCCTATGAATGCACCCACGCATACACTACCCCTATGAGCTCCTTCAAGAAACTGAACCGGCATATCATTTTGAGATTTTACGAAGTCACCGTATATTTCAGACACGGGTTTATCTCCGGTGGGCTGAGGGTAAAGCCACGTTGCCGAAATTTCTGAAATAAATTCAGAATAAATGCAAGCACCAGGAGTTGAATTCTAGTGGGCTGAGAATACCACTGTCCAAGTAACTATCCAACCACAGGTTGGTTCGCTATTTGTTTATCAAGTTGAGCAAGGAACATCTTATAGCGTGGTAGATCTATATTGCCCCATTATCATTATTATTTTTCAAGTTTCCTTGCAAAATTTTAGATGTACACTTGTACACCTACTCGATAATTATAGGTAAATGCACTCGATAATTATAGGCAACCGCAAGGGCCGACACAGGCCATCTAGTCAAGAAAATGAAAAATGACGTATCAGTCTCAATGAGTCAAAGCCTCAAAGGTCGCCAACTGGACTAGACAGCTTTAGTCCCTTGTGAACGGAAAGGCCATTTTATCTCTAAACAAGTGCGCCTGTCTGAATTAGTCCCTACAAAACTCCTACAGCTCAGAAAGACCGGTGATCACATCATGATCCAAAATACAAATATACTATTACCAGTGAAGTATTTTTTGTTGTTATACTTTATCAGATCACCGAAAAGTGCAAACAGCTGTCAAAATCAAAATGTGATTGCCGTATGCGTTGAAGTTGCAGTTATAAATTAGAGTAGCTAATTTTCGTTCCTGCTGCCCTGCAGCAGCGGCATCAAACTCGTCGGCCCTCAACGTCGTGCACCGGCACGGCCCGTGCTCGCCGCTGCAGGCTCGCGGCGCCCCGCCGCCCCACGCCGAGCTCCTGAACGACGACCAGGCCAGGGTCGACTCCATACACCGCAAGGTCGCCGCGGCGGCGTCGCCCGTGCTGGACCAAGCCCGTGGCGCCAAGGGCGTGACCCTGCCGGCGCAGCGGGGCGTCTCCCTCGGCACGGGCAACTACGTCGTGTCCGTGGGCCTCGGCACCCCGGCCAGGGACATGACGGTGGTGTTCGACACCGGCAGCGACCTGTCGTGGGTGCAGTGCACGCCGTGCTCGGACTGCTACGAGCAGAAGGACCCGCTCTTCGACCCGGCGCGGTCCTCGACGTACTCCGCCGTGCCCTGCGCCGCGCCGGAGTGCCAGGGGCTGGACTCGCGGAGCTGCTCGCCGGACAGGAAATGCCGGTACGAGGTCGTGTACGGCGACCAGTCGCAGACCGACGGCGCCCTGGCGCGCGACACGCTGACGCTGATGCCGTCCGACGCGCTCCCGGGGTTCGTCTTCGGGTGCGGCGAACGGGACACCGGGCTGTTCGGCAGGGCCGACGGGCTCGTCGGGCTCGGCCGCGAGAAGGTGTCGCTGTCGTCCCAAGCGGCGTCCAAGTACGGGGCGGGGTTCTCCTACTGCCTCCCGTCGTCGCCGAGCGCCGCGGGGTACCTCTCCCTCGGCGGGCCGGCGCCGGCGAACGCACGATTCACGGCGATGGGGACCCGCCACGACACGCCGTCATTCTACTACGTCGGCCTCGTCGGCGTCAAGGTCGCCGGGCGGACGGTCAGGGTCTCTCCCATCGTGTTCGCGGCCGCTGGCACGGTGATCGACTCGGGGACGGTGATCACCCGCCTGCCGCCGCGCGCGTACGCGGGGCTCCGGTCCGCGTTCGCGCGCTCCATGCGCAGGTACGGGTACAAGCGGGCGCCCGCGCTGTCCATCCTGGACACGTGCTACGACTTCACGGGGCACACGACGGTGCGCATACCGTCGGTGGCGCTGGTGTTCGCCGGCGGCGCCGCCGTGGGGCTCGACTTCAGCGGGGTGCTGTACGTGGCGAAGGTGGCGCAGGCGTGCCTGGCGTTCGCGCCCAACAGCGACGGCGCGGACATCGGCATCCTCGGGAACACGCAGCAGAAGACGCTCGCGGTGGTGTACGACGTCGCCAACAACAAGATCGGGTTCGGCGCCAACGGCTGCAGCTGATGGCTGGCCGCTACTTGGTCGATCGAGCTTAATCGGTCACCATTTTTTTTTTCTTCTGAAGTGCGACATGGAACATGGAAGAAATCCAATATATCATCGGTAATGCAAAATACTGTATTTGTTAGCGAGCAACAACACAAGCAGAAGCTGAAATCAAACTTTACATTTTTGTACCACTGTGATTCATGCGTTCTAACGGTTGCCATCACTTTTTTTACAACGTGTTTTTCTTAAATCCAAAAGCAAATTCTTCTTCTCCACCTTCAATAGCATGTTACACACAAGGGTGCGCGAACGCGGTAAAACCCGATGAATCCTAAGACTATGACACAAAAAAGGGTTTAAAACAACGACAAATTGGACTCATCAACATTATAACCTCATTTCGTTCTTATCAAGTTAGCTTAGAGTTTTAGGGTTAATGTATTGGCTAGAACGTTTTCCCAAATTATCTCTTGACCGCCTGCATCAGGGCAGATCGACTTTGATCCCTTCCGAGACATGACATCTAATGCTCATGGCGATGAAGCGAGGTCGGCGGTGCTACCCACGGCGACGTCAACGAAGGGAGATCGTTGGCAGTGCTCACGGCGGCGGCGACGAATGGAGAACGGTGACGCTACTGCCCATGGCCCATGAAGAGAGAGATCGTCGACGCTGCTACTTGGTCCTCATGGCTCGTGGTGAAGAAAACAATCAGGACAAGCGGTGTTATTCGATACCGGCCTATATCGGGTGTTTTCGGTTTTGTGAGAATGGATTGCGATTACATGGGAACTGAAACTGATGCAGTCAAAACAAACGTAGGTAATGTAGTCGTGAGCCGGTGTAACCGAGAGACAACAAATATGTCACAAACCAAACACGTCATTTGTTGTTGTGCACCATTTTTTTTACACTACACCTGCTGCGAAAGAGTGTTGGCCTTGTCGATTACACTATCTTGCCATCAACCCATGACTTTCAATCACATAGGGTGACTACTTTTAAAGCAAAAATTTGTAAAAATATACAAATATGTGATCTAGCTTTGAATGGCCCGACGCCACCCACCTTCCACTCCACATGCATCCCGACGCCGACGCAAGGCAGCTCCTCAGCACGACCCTGCCGCGACGCGCGGCCACCGTCCGCCATGTCCTGCAGGCGCACGCCCACCTCGTTTTGCCAGCGTGCTGCATGTGCCAGTGTGAGGTATGTGTGTGTAATAACTATCACATTTTTTTCTGTGAGCAAGTGTCCACCAGACCAGACACATCATCTAGACCCACCCTTGCACAAAGCAGTGGCGTAGCCAGCGGGCGGGTAGCCCAAGTGGGGCCGTGGCACACCCAGAAGTTTAAGGAATTTTTAGAGGAAAAATGCCCCGCACCCTGACTCCATTTTATTGAAAATGAAGCCAAACAGTCGACAACATTACAACACACGCAGAGAAACAGCCGAGTACTGCCTCGGCAACAAGCAGAAAAACACAACAGGCTGAACACAACTACAGTCATAGACACACAAAGGACACCAAAGCATCCCACTGGCATGTTACCTTGTGCAAAATAATTCGATGAAGTCAAGTCTCGTCTCGTCTCGGTGAAAGGGAAACTTCTATTGCTCATATTAGTAGGCTCCAAAATTCAGGCAGCCATAGACTAGCTGTGTTTGGTCGAGTAGAAGCTAGGACAGCGATGTGGCTTAAGCCAGGCCCTGCTAATGTATATGAGGATCTTCCTCCTGTCTGAGAGGAAAGTATCTAGTGCTTCCAGACATAGGGTGCTTCCGGTACATCGATGTCATTTTTGTATCTCGAACAATGTTTCGAATTTTGATTTGAAATTTTGTGACAAGAGATATCAATGTTCCGTCGATGTGCTGCATTTTTTTCAGAATTTTTTAAATATTTTAAAAATGTTTTTCGGACATTTGGAGCACCGGAAGCACCCAAGCCTGAAAGCACTAGATACTTTCCCTTCAACCCCGCAGGAAGAAATCGATGAAGTTTTTTCTCCCTTTTTGCACCAGCAATCTTTGGGGTCCAATGCTCCGATTCCTGGTGCAAGTCGATTGCGCCTTTGGCTTCATCATCATCACCTCCCCCGGCTCCGATTTCAGGATTTTTTACCCCCGTACTATTTTTTTTTTGTTTTTTGAGGATTACCCCCATATCATTTGACTAAGGCCCATAAACATCCAACCGGCCCAGCAGTTGAGGGGAGCAGCCTGCAGCCTGCAGCCCACTTGAATCTGAGGCTCGCTCGCAAGGACCGACCCACGCCGCCGCTCCCTGCCGATTCCCCTTCCAGCCTGGTGCCCGCCGGCCGCCGCCCTCCTGCAGCTCGACTTCTCCTGCAGGGCTGCAGGCTCCAGCCTCTCCCGGCCGCCGCCCTCCCGCGGCCTGGTGCCCGCCTGCCGTATTCGGGTCCCCTTCTGCTCGCCTCCCGCAGCCTCGTGCGGTGGTGCCCGCCGACCGCAGCAAGGTGAGGGTGAGGTGCTTCTGCTTTCTTCCTAGTGTTGAATTCTTGAGTGACAATGAGTATTGAGTTAAATCTCACATATAGGCTCATCTGTGTAGAATTGTATGGGCCAATTAGTTGATGTTGATTTTGTTTGACCATGAGTATATTCATCCTTCCTGCTCAACTGTTGTCCGTATATAGATAGGCTCATTTGTGTAAAATGAAATAAAATTGGAGTGTCTTGGCCACGCCACTGTGCACAAGACATCGTAATGCTGCAAGTCTGACACGTTTTCATAGGCCAACAACAGGCAAGAAGTGTGTTATTGTTATGTATTCATACTTGTGGCGGGTGTTTCCATTGGCAGTAGACATCGAGCAGCTGGACAGTCAAACTAAATGCCGTCTATGGCCCTTACCATGTTAGTAATTTAGTATGGAGAGAAGTTTGTGCAATGCAATATTTGTAACCGTGTCAGGTTTTATGGATGGTCGATATGTAGTTTGCCAATTTTGTTAACTTGGCTTGTTATGCTGCTTCCCAAAATTTGAAACTCTTGCTTTGGCTGGTATCGAGTCTACAATCCTACATGCATGATTTCCTTTTCTTTAGTCGCTTCAGCTTTTCACAAAGAGGTGGTAATATTCCTGCCATGTTAATTTGATTCTTTTTATTGTTGGATAAGCCCTGGTTTTAATTCATGCTAGTAAGCAATGATTTTTGGTAATGGTAATTTTGAGGAAATTGAAAATTTAATGAGGCAAAGTGTCATCTCTGTGTCGTCAATTTGACAGTAACTATGATATATGCTATATTTGTGTCGACTTGACTGTAATTATGAATTTATGATACATATGCAAGTTGTAATAATTTTTTTGAGCAAAAACAGTAGGGAAGACCCTTACTGCGCCATTTTTTTGTTTTTATAAATGAGGGACATGTACAAATGAGGTTACATGGGGATTACATAAGTTGTTACAATGGGTTAAGCTTATTGTGATATATGCTATATAAAGTTGCGTGGGTACACCATGTCCTGAGTTGCCGATTATTTTAGCATGGTTGCATGACAACCTTAACTTATTGATTTTAAAATTTCACTGCCTTGGCAATGACAGCTTAACCCAGTACGGCATTATATATTTTGCGATTCGCGAATCTCATAGGAAACAGCTTAGGACATGGCAATGGCTGTGGAGGCGCGTCTCCGGCAGGAGAAGGTGAAGAAGTTTGAAGATTTCGTTGACCGGCGGCTCAAGCCTGACCTCGTTAATGCCATAGCCCAGCGCGATAACTTGTTCCAGCAGCAGAAGACATTGTAAGACTCGGTTCTCTCCTCGTCTTCCCTTGTGTTGTAACTGTACTGAAACATTTAGGCCCCTTGATTCTTGTTATTCAAATATATGGCCTTAACATTGCTCATTCTTCTGATCAATGAACCTTCATTTGGTGTTGGCAGCTTGGATTTGAAGAAGAACATCGAAAATTTGGAAAAGAATGGTGTAACGAGTATGCGATCTATGGTCAATCTTGGGTCAGAGGTGTACATGCAGGCAGAAGTGTAAACATCCTTTTCCCTCTCCCCCGCCTAAACAATCTGAAGTATAGTAGCAAAAACTCTCTTGCTTTCTCTATAATCTCTAGAAAAGAAATTTCTCGATCCTAATGCTAATGTAAGACAAGTCAGAGACCATAATATTATTAGGGTAGGTGGTTTGCACTGTTTAGGGGCCAGTCTACATTACTCAACTGGAGTAGCTCTATGCTTGAGGTAGCTTTTGCAGTAGGATAGACATGAGAAAGGTGTTCCTATATCGATCTGAAAAATACAAAAAAGGTCAGCTGCCTTTTTAAGAAAAAGGTGGTGTTCGCATATGGAGACAGCATGCAAGTGAATTAGTTTGGTGTTCACTTTATTTATTGGAAGAATGCGGTTGGCCATTACACAGTATAACAAGCAGGAACTTCCTTTGATATGCCCTTATGCTGCTTCTTTATTTCAACTCCATTCCTAACTGCAATTGTTTAACCAGATGTTAGCTTAAAATTACAAATTTGGAATAGCTTCATATCATCATTGTGAAGCGCTAATGAGAATTGACTGTTTCGAACATAAGTGCCTACAGTCAGATTTCTTTAACTGTTGAGATCTTATTAATGCCATTATTCTGTGGTGATTTCCGCAGGCCGGACACGAAGCACATCTTTGTGGATATTGGTCTAGGTTTTCATGTGGAGTTTACTTGGCAAGAGGCTTTGCAGTTTATATCTGTAAGAGAAGCAAGGTTGGCCAGGTAACTCAACTCGAACATTTGAATATCAGATCTTGCTTTTGCGCAGAAATTTTTATTACACATGCAGCATGTTTTTGTGAGAGGGGAGTTATGCTAAAGAGATATTGATGATTGAGGGTGGTTCGGGTGCTTCATGCTCTGTTCAACACAGTTTGTGTGGATACTCGATAGTATATACCCAGTACTTGTTTTAGGTATATTATGGAACTTGGTCGAAAATAGTGGTTTAGGTGAAGTGCTTGGATTCTCTTTTTCTTGTGAAGCAAAGAACAAGAGAAAGAGATGGTATTCTTGAGCCTTGTGATGGCTCTTAGATTTCTAGACAATATTTGTATTTAGCTATTCATGGTATCCATTTCTCTGTTGGAGCTTGATGCTCGCTTCAGCCATCAGATGACGAATGTTGGCTACTGATTAGTTATTTATCATAAGCTAATACGTATACATTGTACAGAGGCAAAGCTGATTCTGTTAATCTGGTGTGTTACTGATCTGCACCTAATATTCACTTCCATAGACACCTTTGGAAATTTTATGAACATAACATACTTTATGTAGCATTAGTTAGCATTGTATAAACCATTATTATTCACTGTCGGACCATATTAGTGGTTTGCCTCATATATGTGGCTCATAACATGTACTCCCTCTGTTCCAAATTAGTAATTTGGAACGGAGGGAGTATGTATGTTCTTATGTCTCAACTCTTGAATGGGTTTATGTTTATTGACATTGCAGCATACAACTAACTAGTACGGCTCCAGTTCTATAGACACATCATTCCATTCTGTCAGGCATGTGGTTAGGTAGGCTGCAGCTGTTTGTACTACAGTGACAGTCGTTGCCAATGTTTGGCCCTTGTACGACATTCATATACTGTTGTAATTTCCCTTTTTATGCTTGAGCGTGCTCCTGGTCCTCTGTTGACATTCATTCACTCGCATGTTAATGTTGTAAACTTTTGCGTGTTTGTTTGCAGACAAATAGACGAGTACACACACCTCATAGCAAGCATAAAAGCACAGATCAAGTTGGTATGTACAATGAACTAGGTGCTTCGTTTGATGCAGTAGATGTTGTGAATCTGCTTATATTCAGATGTTACCCCCTCTTATGTTGTTTAAATGCAGGTGTGTGAAGGTATCCGCGAACTCCTGCAGTTACCGGCGGAGTGAATGGCCGGGATCAAACTAGCGGCAGAGAGATGCTGACACACCAAAGTTGCGGCAGAGAGTTAGAGATGCTTGGTAGAGGAATATGATGTATCTTGCCATGGATTGTTTGAAGATTCTTGCAACAAGCTGTATGCCAAGAATGCAGCTCTCCCAAGTCCCGATGTTGACTAGGACGCATTGTGTAAACTAAATATGAATAGGTAAAAGAAGTGGCAAATGAGAATACTGTGATGATTGAACTTTTGTTAATTCCGTGAAGCTTGTTGCAAATCATCAAGTGTCTGCACTTGATGTGTGTTGGTATTTGCAAACTGAATTTTCAGATGATTGGCAACAAATGCAATGTGTTGGGAAATGATGACGTTTCTTGCTGCCTGAGTACTCTACAGTTTTGCTAGGAAAGAATCATCTGCTCATTAGTAACTACCGTAGGCAAATTCATCGAAGGTATCGATAAACTCACTAGGGCCGCGCGGGAGAAGGGGATTCTTTGTTTCATACGCTACATGCATGATGGTGCTCAAGATGTGCGTCCGTTTTTGTTATATGGCTTTAGCTTTTAGATTTAGACAAACCAGATGTGCGTCCGTTTTTGTTATATGGCTTTAGCTTTTAGATTTAGACAAACCGTTTTTCTTTTCTTTCGGGATGCTTGCTGAGGCGAGGGTAGGAGCACGGCCATTTCATATTGTAATTCTTCTGAGAGCTGTCTGGTAATTTTAAGAATGAATGTATTTACTGAAATCTATATACATGTATTTATCATTCTTTTAAAAAGGAAAATTGCTTTGGGGGCGCCTCGGGGACTGCACACCAACTTCCAAAAGTGCTTACTCTCTCGGATTTGCTGCTCGGGTGCACATTTGCCTCTTGGGAAACGCAGTAATTTAAAAAAAAATCTACGCACACGTAAACGAGAGGGAAGAGTGTCGTTCATGTACCCTCGTAGAGCGTAAGCGGAAGCGTTATGACAACACGGTTGATGTAGTCGTACGTCTTCACGATCACCCGATCCTAGTACCGAACGTACGGCACCTCCGCGATCTGCACACGTTCAGCTCGGTGACGTCCCACGAACTCAGGATCCAGTAGAGCTTCGAGGAAGACTTCTGTCAGCACGACGGCGTGATGAAGATGATAATGATGCTACCGACGCAGGGCTTCGCCTAAGCACCGCTACAATATGACCGAGGTGGATTATGGTGGAGGGGGGCACCGCACACGGCTAAAGATCAACTGATCAACTTGTGTGTCCATGGGATGCCCTCTCCCCCGTATATAAAGGAGTGGATGAGGGGGAGGGCCGGCCCTCTCTATGGCGCGCCCTAGGGGAGTCCTACTCCCTCCGGGAGTAGGATTCCCCCTTCCAAGTAGGAGTAGGAGATGGAGGCACGTGTCCGTCCCAACCGCAGGCCAGAGATGGAGGCATGTTTCGCGCGCAAGAGGGTCAAGTCCCCTGAACGACGAAGTTGTGATGAAGGGGGCGAGCCTTGTCTGGTACAAGCGCAGAAGCAGGCGCCTAAGGATGGCAATGTCTCTTTGGTTAAGGCGGCGGCGAGGTTGACCCCTGAAGGAAAGCGGAGGTGAAGGTCTGGTCCGCTGCCGTAGCCATTCGATCTGGAGTCCAGCTGACTGATCCAAATGAATGACATACTGACCCTTGAGCGCATTACTAGTTAGTAGCAGTATAGTTTTTCTCTTGTGGGCCTTTTCTCCTTCTCTGCTGAGGGAGGGGCTTTGATTAGTGAGTAGGGTTTATAAGTTATGAATTGATTTGGGCTTAGGTAGAGTGGTAGATGGGCGGTGTATATATCCAATAGATCACTGATTTGTGCCGTTATGTATATATGTTTATTATCAATCTAAATGTAGCGTTTTTTGGGTCTGTACTGTATGGGCAGATACTATATTGTTTGATTATATATTCTACTCCCTCTGTAAAGAAATATAAGAGCGTTTAGATCATACGGAGGGAGTAATAAGTCAGTAATTGGCACCTGATATGTGTCTGATGAAAAACATTAAGCTGCATTCAGGTTTTTATGATCACTCTCGTTTGTTCTTATTTTGTACGTATTGTAATAAGCGCTGTTTCCCATTAAGTTTGAGAGAAGGTGCAAGTAAGAAAAAACAATAGACTGAGAATCTAAAAATTAAAGTCTGTGCTTCATTGTTTCCTGTATTGAAATTTGTTAAACATATGATCCAACTTGCTGCAAGTTCTCCTCTGGTCAATAGTCGTCGACAACCGTGAAGTGACACCAGGGGAAGCAATGCAACGAATAAAAAATAAGTAGAATTGACTGGAGCGGATTAGTACTACATCACATTTTTTTTAGTAACAGTACTACATCACGTCCAGCTGATGCTCTGGTAATTTGGATCGAGATAAAATCTCAGTTTTTGTTTTTTGAGGGATTTTTTGTTTTTTGAGTGAAGTATAAAATCTGAGCTCGCCGTCGCCCAGCACAGCCCGGCCCACCCACTAACAAGCAGCCCAGCCCAAGACACTTCCACGCCTCGAGAAAAAAAAAGGCCCAACCCGTTTCCCCTTCCAACCCCCTTCTCGTCTCTGACCTCCATTTCCCGGGGACACCCGTTCCGTTCCGATCCCAAACACCCACCGCCACCGGTGGCAGATCTGGATCGGAGCCCCGCTCCGGCGATCCCCGACCCCCCCGACGCCGGTATGGAGTTCATCCCAGCTGCGGCAGCGCACGACGGGCAGAAGCAGAGGTTCGACCTCGGGGTCTTCGTCGGCGACCTCCCCCTCGACGACGACGACGCGGCCAGGTCCGTCCGTCCGGCCACCAGCTTCTCCCCCCTTCCCCCTTGTAACAGCATCTCCTTGCCTCCTTCACGCGCTCGCCGCGCCTAAGCTTATGCTTGGTGGTTTGTCTGGCAGTGACAATGAGTCGCTGGAGGGGCTGCAGCAGGAGCTCGAGGACTGCAAGAACGACCAGGTGCTTATTTACAGTATCATTCTTGCGTTCATCAGTAGCTTACCAAGGCCTTTTCCAAAGCTCGAGGGGTTTCTTCCGTCCTGCTATGTTTAATCTTTCTGAAACAACTAGCTGGTTGCAACATTTCGGAGCAATTTACAGTATCATTCTTGCGTTCATCAGTAGCTTACCAAGGCCTTTTCCAAAGCTCGAGGGGTTTCTTCCGTCCTGCTATGTTTAATCTTTCTGAAACAACTAGCTGGTTGCAACATTTCGGAGCAATAACAGTGTGCCATTCTTTCTTCCTTGGGCGATCTCTGCTGTTTCTAAAAAATTCTGTATGCGTGTGTGCAGGAAGTAGCAAACATCCTGGCTAATGGCATCAAGATGCGTGATTACACAAAAGGTGTCGAGAACAGCATACGCCAAGTTGAGCTGGATTCTATTCAGGTAATTCCGCAATTGTTTCTGCTAGGCCTTAGATATGCTAAGTTGCCATGGTTCTACTCACTGGATTAGAGCTGATTTTTTTCTATGAGTACAATGTGAACCTTATGCTTAGCAGTAAACAGTCAACACATCTGGTATTGTGGTGCTTATACTTTGGAAATAAGAGTTAATTTACTTCTTCGTATGGCTGGCTAATTTATTCATCCCTCCATTCTTATCATCAGTATTAAGTGGAGTCATCAAATAATTGCACAAGCGCGATGAATTATTTGGAAAACATGGAGTTATGATGGGTCTACCTTCTATTAGTGCTGTGCTGCCTAAATGTAAATTACCCGTGCCTATGATGTTTTTCTTATGCAATGCCGTCTTCCTTTTTCTTTTGTAGGATTACATTACAGAAAGTGAAAACCTAGTGTTGCTGCATGATCAGATCTCTGACTGTGATAATATTCTGTCACAAATGGAAACCGTTCTAACTGGATTCCAGGTAATTGCATATTCACATCTGTTGTGACAGCACTACTCGTGACATTCTTGTCGTACTGGATGCCTGAAACAGTATCTGGATGGGTATTGCTTGTCATCAACTTTTGGTGCTACTGTTATTATAAGCAAATATATTGATCATTCTTGTACATTTACTGTTAGAAAAATGCTGCCCACTGTGAAGTGTGAACTACCAGAAAATCCAGAAATAGTATATCTCTGCATTTCCATCTCGTTCTGTTACAAAGCATAACATGAACAAAACCAGGAGTGCTTGAAGTTTAACGTTTTGTATACCACAATCTGAGCGTAATACAAGTGCTTTATTTTTTATTTATGTGCTCCATGCTACAACTTCATGGTCGTATTTGAGTGGCACCATTTCTTTTGACTTATTACGCGTTCAAGATTTATTATCTTGATCTACATGTAATTTTGTACCTTTAAACAGTAGTTAACTGGTTCATTTCATTTTACTAAATCATATTGCAATTCTTTTAATTTCTGTGCTAGACAGAAATTGGTTCTATAAGTTCGGAGATAAAGGTACTTCAGGAGAAATCTATGGACATGGGATTAAAGTTGAGAAACCGTAAGGTTTGATTCGTTTCTCTGCTGTATCTTTTACGTTCTCCATACATTTGATGTTTGGTTAATTTTTGTACCCACATCTTCCTTATAACCAAACAGTAAAATACTGATGCATTGACCTCATTAGTCTTTGTCAAGTTAGAGCTTGGAAGTACTATATTATGTATCTTTGTCCCGCAACATAACTTCTATTCCATAACACACCTTTCAACATTAGTTGGCTGGTCTTTGTTGGAACCTCTTCACTGTATTCGTAGCTTCAATGCATGTCATTCCCTACTTTTTCATGCTGAATATCTATGCTGATTCACTGTTTGGAAAATTTCTGCAGGCTGCAGAATCGAAACTGTCAAAATTTGTTGAGGATATAATAGTACCTCCAAGAATGATCGATATAATTGTTGATGGAGAGGTCATTACTTGAATTCTATCTTCATACCAACTTTCTTTACCTTATTATTGTGTCTATACTATGTCCATTTACTTTAATGTATCATACATTTAGTCAGTTACTCCTTTCTGGACCTAGTACCTTTTTGTTTACAGCCAGCAACATGTGATCACTGATTACTTCTTTCTGAAGTTAAAACCAAATACATACTTCTCTGCTATTTGTGGTACTCCCTCCGACCCATATTAATTGTCGCAGCTTATGGATCGGAGGGAGTACTATGTTTACTTATGTAATTTCTTCTCTTTCAGCATGTTGTTAATTATTTATTTCATATGCCATTATATTCTGTCTTCGGTGATATATCCATTCTGATGACATGTTTTCGTTTGCTAGATGCATTTCATTTGTTCAATCCGTGTCTTCTTTTTTCCCAATTATTTTATTTTGTTTGATTGGATATATTACATGCCCCAAAGGTTTCTTTGTTGATGTACCATCATTATCAGTACCGCTCTCTTGCAGTTAAAGCTGTGTTCAGTTCAATATTCTTTGGTGGATGTTTCTCGAAAAATGTATTTTGATGGGATCACTGATAATTCCTTATCCAACAACCCCACAGGTTAACGATGAATACATGAAAACACTTGAGATTCTAAGCAAAAAAATCAAATTCATTGAAGCTGATTCGATGGTTAAAACATCGAAGGCTCTCAAAGATGTTCAGCCTGAGGTTGAGAGACTTCGGCAGAAAGCAGTATCAAAGGTCTGAAAACTGTTTGCTGGTTTTTTCTTTCTAATGTTTCAAACTCGTATGTTCATAAGAACATTAGTAGATCGTCTTCTTGTATGCGTAGCATGTGTCTCATCTGCATATGTGCTTATTTGATGTAAAACATTATGTATTCTATGTTTAATGTTCTACTGTGGTGTCGAGGATAATGTGCCATGCATAATTATGTTCAGACAGTTGGGCATGTGCTACAATAACTTAGATTAAGGCGTCAAGGTTTATCTGGTAGAACTGAATGCTTATTATGAAAAAGGGTTACATGATATTCATCATTCTTTGTTCAGGCTGATGTTGTACTTTATGAGGTTGCTGGCATAAAAAATGCTGCAACTGTGTCAATTACTAGTGGAGAGTGGTATTGTCAGCCACGGCCAGTATACTATCTATACTGGTTGCTATTTCCCTACAAAATAAGGAATCAACCTGATCTTTGTTCTAATATGGTACAGTGGTTTTCATGGAAGCTAAGAACAAGTGTACAATAGACCCAAAGTGGTCGGACCTTTCCCCGGACCCTGCGCAAGCAGGAGCTACATGCACCGGGCTGCCCTTTTTTTTAATGAACAAGTGTACCTGCAACCAACAAATGCATCCACTATGTTTCTTGCACGCTTTTTTATGTTTATCTAGCCAATTGGGCATCATAAAGCTACAACAGAGTTCTATTGCTTATGCTTTCATAATTTTCTTGCAGATTTTTGAGTTTATCATCCAAAAGTTCTATGCCTTGAGAAAACCGAAAACAAACATTCAGATTCTACAGCAGAGTGTCCTTAAATACAAGTATGCCAACTCTCTGTCCTTGATATTTATTTTCCACTTTTACCCCCTGTTTGTAGAATATCCGCAATGCTTCACATTTTATGTGCTAGATGATAAATTTCTTTATGCCAGATTTCTTTAATTTGGAATCTCACCAGTGGACATACATGATTCATGGTTTTTGGCATATAGCGTTACTGAGGGCAAGTTTACCAAACATGAACAGCCATATTTGATTAACTATTGCTAATGTAACATCAGTACTTCTAATGCAATTGATGACTTCGGCATTATTGTCTTTATGAAATTGAGACCCCCTTGGTAAAAAACCCAGAAAGCTAGGATTATATAAGCCCTCGCGAGACAATCTGTGGTGAGCTTCAAGAGTTGAATTGGGACCACAGAGTCCTAGTTGAGTCATGGAATTGAGTCTTAGTGAGGCAAGTATGAGAGTCCATGTCCCAGTTGGCTGGGCTATCGAGTCTGAGTCGTATTGCTGTTGACGTGAAAGACTATTATAAAGGTCCACGAGCTTTAAACTATTGAACTATGCATATAGGAGAAGAACAGTTATTCTACCTTGCCTTCCTCGGTGAGAGCTCTCCCTCTACCGCTCTTTAAAACCTTAGTTTATAGCATATGGTCATAGGATTAAATTGCCATTTTATTGTTGGTTGGCTTATCTTCAGTGTCTGTTATTCTCTCATTCTTTCCAAGTGTATAATGTCTCAGTTTGTTTCATTTGTCCTCTCCACTTTAGATACACAATCGTTTTCCTTAAGGAACATGCTAAGGAGATATATGCAGAAGTTCGCACGGCTTACATTGATACCATGAATAAGGTGAGGGTTACTGTGAACGTGATTTGAATAGGTCTTCTTTCATTCATCCGCCTTTAGTTTTTTCTCCATTTAGAACTGGAATAGAATAACCGAGAAGGGTAATGATCCTGTAACTCATTGTATGTCCCAGATTAGGTCCTATTCTTCTACCCTTTCAGTACTATCTTAATCCGAAAGAAGAGTTTGACCAATGCTTTGTTTCTGTCTTGGTGGTTCCAATTCCACATTAAAAGTATACTGATCCTTTCTCAATGAACGTATACTTCTTTCTGTAAATACTGTGTAAATATTCCATTATGATATGGCAATACTATATTTGATTTGCATATTTGTTGTATTATAGAATAGGTACCATGCTATCAACGTAATATGTGGCCAAAATGTAGAGTTTATGGCTTAACATTACATTGTACTCCCTCCTTTTCAATAACCGTCCTTGGCACTCGGCAGTCTACATTTTGAGATAACTGTACATCGAGGGAATCAGTTGTGTTAATGTAATGTTTCCA
Source organism: Triticum monococcum (assembly GCA_034509565.1). NCBI lineage: Eukaryota > Viridiplantae > Streptophyta > Magnoliopsida > Poales > Poaceae > Triticum > Triticum monococcum. The sequence continues at coordinate 494,690,497 of CM067845.1, read as the reverse complement.
CTTTCTATCCCTACTTTGATGTGTTAGAAGAGATTAATTTGTTGCAGCCTGTCAATAATGAGGGTATGCATGGTCACTGGTCAGTTATCATTAAGGCTGTGCACATGGTGGTGGGTTGAGGACATTTACTATGAAACAAAGAGTGTACTAGACATAGAGGGCTTGAGAATGAGAGTATCCAAAGACACATCTGTGATGCAATTCCTGCTGTTTGTCTTTGCTTTATTCTAGCTCTTCTTATTGCTATGTGTAATTTCAATTCCTCTACCTTTATATGTAGTGTATGTTGACAACTTCAAAATTCCTGCACGGATTATTTTAGACTGCTAGCATCCGTGATGAGATTCATATTTTATTTGGGCAATATGAGCAAATAGACATAAAGACCTTCATTTATTTCTTGGTTATCTTACCCTGAATTATATCTATTCTGATGACATTTCTACTATCACTTCCAATTTTCAGGTTCTGAGTGCACATTTTCGTGCCTATATACAAGCTTTAGAGAAATTACAGCTGGATATAGCAACCTCCACTGACTTACTTGGAGTTGAAACTAGAAGTACAGGATACCTTTTCTCCATTGGAAAAGAACCTCTGAAAGCCCGTTCTTCGGTGTTTGCTCTTGGTGAAAGAATAAACGTCTTAAAGGTATTTACTAATGACATAGTGACTATAATGTAATTTAATTCATCAATCAGTTCATGATTTTGAAATTTGTGAGTCAAGCAATACATGGGAGCTCGGATCTGTACTGGGCTGTGTGATCTGCAGGGTTGTTGGTAACTTGTATGGATTTCTGTAACGCCAGCAAGTTCTATTTGGGTGATAACAAAAACAAGCCACATAAGTCTAGCATGCACGATGAGCATAGCCGATTAGTTGATTCATGGCATACATACAGAATAATTATGGCTAATTTCGAGACAAGTCTCTGAACAAATTCGAGGACATGCTTTTCTCTAGTCTATGTGTACACTGAAAAATCTAGTCAATTCAATGAAACTTCTTTGCCATGTTCATTCTGGCTTGTTGCAAATTTTATAGAACCAGATTTAGGTTATTTTAACATGCTCTAATGCCCCTACTAGTATGTTGTAAATTTGATGGAAAGTGATCCTCGATTAAAGATTTAATTTTGAACTTTAAACCCCATACTGTCGCTGAATGGCTAATTTACTCTATATTAAGTAACAAGTGCAATGGTGTAATTTCTGTGTGCCCTGCTTTTGGTATATCAGGATATTGAGCAGCCTGCATTGATACCTCATATATCTGAAGCTAAGTCACAGAAGTATCCATATGAAGTTCTTTTCAGAAGCTTACAAAAACTTCTGATTGATACAGCTACTTCTGAGTAAGATTGTTGTTTCCTTGTTTTAAAATTCATACAGTGAATAAATGGCAGCCTGATGATATATCAACTGATTACAGGTACCTTTTCTCGGATGATTTCTTTGGTGAAGAATCTTTATTCCAAGATATATTTGCTGGTTTGTTCCATCCTGTATTTGCATTTCCTGTTTTCTTTGTCATACCATGTTGTATCTTATGCAATAATATTTTATTTGTGTGTGGGGTGGGGTGGGGGGTATCTAGTGTAAACCCATCTTTCGGTTGTACCAGCATGTAAATTCCCACTGTGTCATTGGATGGGATTTCAGTTATTTATAAAACGGATGTGCATGAGTCCATGTGGCACTTACAGTTACATGCCATTGTATCTGACCCATCCATAGTATCGAACAATCTACCCAGGTGTCAGTTGTCACTTTAGCATCCAAAGATCTTTGCACTAGAAACTCTCCTTGTTTGCTTTGCTATTGTCTGCTTGCCTGACAAATCCCAGTGTCAGCATAAAACACTATGCATGCTAAGACAAAAACTGGTATGCATGCTTTTACTTGTTGGTTGTACTATTCTGGATTATATGAGTGTACGACCGGTTGATGTCACTTCTGGTTCAGATGCTCCGTAATTTATCTAGTGTAAACTAGATAAATCTTCACTTCTATAAATATCTGAGTTGGCGACGGTCCGTTCACCTTCAGAGATCTGCCATACCACAATTATCGTACATTCTGTTGTAGACAGATGTATCACGATCTTCTGATTAGTTGATTTGCTTAATGTATATTCTGAGATATCTTTTTATTTGCACAAATTATGGACTAGGATGACAAATGTAATAACTTAGGCATTTAAGAGAACTTGTATAGCAATACACGAGTATTTAGCTAGTAAACATAAGAGCCCACTCTTGGTTAGATCTTCTTTTGCAGTAAAGCCACTATGGTAGCGTGCATGTTAAGTTAATAGTTTAGAAAGGTTGAGGAGCTTATGAGTTACTCCAACAAACACTTATATTCTTATCCGTGTCATAATAAAAGTTCCACTATGTTGGTGAAGTTGGCATTGACCTTTTCATAATTATGGTGGATGCAAATGATTTGAAAGTTTTGATTGTTTCATTCAGGACCAATTCAAGTTGTTGATGAATATTTCGATGCTGTACTTCTGAACTGCTACGATGCAATAGGAATAATGCTTATGATTCGGATAATTCATCAGCACCAGGTATTTCTCATTTTATCTTATGAAGGAATAACTAGTTAAAGTTTTATTCCTGCTGTAGGAGTAAAACTTAAGAAAGCTTATGTTCTGAAAGCGGTTGCAGGGTTGCAGCCTTTCATGTTCCATAAAGGGATATCCCTGTAATTTATAAACCAGTCCTAGTCCAATATTTACTGTTAAACAGGCCAGGCAGCAAGAGATAATTGTCATTTTGCTAAATTATTCTGGCTGTTTTTCACCAGAAACTGGCCAGAATTACCCTCCCCCCTTTGTATCTTATTTTATTCCTTAAAGATTAGCTGATAAATTATTTGCAAGAGCATTTCTAAATCTCTACACATTGTTAGATTCTTTCAAGTAGTCAATAAAGTAGCGCAACCCTGTGTAAATTGGTAACTGAATGTGTGGCAAAGCGTACATGACCCGTGAGGAACATAAATCTGAATGGAATTTATGTCTGTGCAGCTTATCATGTTTAAGCGGCGAATTCCATGTTTGGACTCGTACCTAGACAAGGTTTGTTCTGATTCCCTCCTTGTTCGCTCCTTCAAGTTTTGAATCAACTTTACTTGAGATTTACCTTTGTGAACGTGGAGTTACCTGTAGGAAAGCTCATGCTAAATTGGATGAGAATTTGTCTTCTGTTCCACATTCCAAAATTAGTTTGAATCATCTTTCATGTTGCACAATGGGCAGGTTAACATGTCACTTTGGCCTCGCTTCAAGATGGTCTTTGACTTGCATTTGAGCAGCTTGCGGAATGCTAATATTAAGACTCTTTGGGAGGATGATGTGCATCCTCACTATGTAACAAGAAGATATGCTGAATTTACAGCGTCTCTTGTTCATCTCAATGTTGAATATGGGGATGGTCAGGTTAGTTGATCACATCCAGGTCAACCCAATATTCACCTTTCTGGAATTCTTCACCACATTCCTATGCAATAGGAAGACCTTCTTTTTTGTAGCCTATGGGAATTTAAGAAGTGGTTTCTACATTTGCAGCTTGATCTAAATCTTGAGCGATTACGGATGGCTATTGAAGACTTGCTTGTTAAGTTGGCCAAGATGTTCCCTAAACCAAAGATGCAAACTGTTTTCCTGATAAACAACTATGATTTAACAATTGCTGTATTGAAGGTTGGTACTTTTGAGTTAGCATCAGTTATAATACAAAAATACTATATGCATTGCCTTTCCAAATATGTTGTGATCTTTCTCATACAGGAAGCTGGCACTGAGGGTGGAAAAACACAACTTCACTTCGAGGAGGTTCTTAAGAGCAATATTGCAATATATGTGGTATGCACTGTCTTATTGATGGAACAAAATTTTGTTGTGGCCAGAGAAATACTGTCCACCACATTTCTTGCTGGGTCTTGATTTGATTCATAACAAACATTTATGCAGGAGGAAGTGCTTCTGGAGCATTTCTCTGACTTGATCAAGTTTGTCAAAACGCGTACATGTAAGTAGAATTCTGTTACAACATTGTGTGCTTTTCTCCCTCTTTCTTTCTTTCTTTCTTTCTTCACAATGACATCTCTTCTCTGCCTGAATTTTACTTATTAGCGGAAGACCCTGCCTCGAGTTCGGACAAGGCCAACATTGGCGACGTAGAGCCATTGGTGAAGGATTTTGCGAACCGATGGAAGGCCGCGATCGAGCTGATGCACAAGGATGTCATCACATCCTTCAGCAACTTCCTGTGTGGGATGGAGATCCTGAAAGCGGCCCTCACGCAGCTGCTCCTGTACTACACGAGGCTGACCGAGTGCGTCAAGAGGGTCAACGGTGGCTCCGCCCTCAACAAGGACCTGGTCTCCATATCCTCCATCCTGTATGAGATCAAGAAATACTCTAGGACCTTTTAGTTACTTCCTCCCTGCCATGTACACTAAAATGAGGGGAGGGGAGGGGAGGGGAGGGATGTGGTGTATGTATCTTTATGCTGTTAATGGAAACTCTGATCCATGCCATGCTACTGGAAAAAGAAGGGCTTTCTACAGATACATAAACAGTAGTATGTACCAAGGTTCCTCGATTGCAATGTGTGAATTTATGAGATTTCTGAGACCCCCCATGGCCCGACTTCTCTTCTTCCAAGTTGACGATGAATCAATCATCATTTTATTTATCTGCTCAAGTCCATGATTAATCTCCCGCTGGGAGTTGGTTTGAATTTGATCACCTACTGTCTGTACGCGCCCATGAATGTTGGTGGAGGGCCAGACAGTCTGTGAATTTCATGCAAATGTCGGGTTACTGCAGCTAGGGTGTTTGTTAGAATGCCAATGCAACACAACCTTTTCTAGATCGTTACAAAGCGCGTAGGGTTACATAGATGTAAATTATTTTTAAGGAAATGTTCTTACTGAAGGAGAATATAGCCTAGTTGGTTCATAGTGAACTTTCTTAGATTTTTACAGGAAAAGTACATGATATAATGAGACCGGTTAGATCTTTTCAGTTGCGGCTGAACGATGCCTGAAAGGTGAACTGAGTCATAACTAGACTGAAAATTTACTTGATCTTGCATGCATAGCAAATTCCACATACCCAAGTTCAGCCTAGCGGCTTCCCTCGCGGTTAATTATTTGTTCATCTTTGAGCCTGAAAGGTGAACTTTGCTCAGTTTGGAACTAACTTGAGCTAATAACGACTCCCCGTCCCCGTGACTAATTTGTGCACTGATATGAGTCTGTGATGCACTGATATGGGTAGCTGGTGACCATTTCTGTTCCGATTGTGAAGCACTGACAACGTTGTTTGGCTCCCTATCAATTCAGTTTCCGTTTCCATTGCTCTTCTGATCTCTTTGCTCTTCCATTTCCTATTTTTCCTTTGCCCATGTCCATATTCACTTTGGTCATATCCTTTGTGCTCCCGTTTCCTCTTCTTTTTGCCCATGCCCACATTCATTTTGGCCACCTCTCCTATGTTCCCTGCATTTTGTCGATATTTTTTGTAGCAGCTCATCACCATGGCTACCAAAAGGCAACAGGTTGTCACAACTCCAGTTAGAGCGAATAATCCCCCAAAACTTTCAAAAGTTATGGCGTCTGAACCATCAAGTGTGCCATCGTTTTCATGGCTATTTTGATCTATCCATTTCTTTTCAAATTGAATGATAGTATCTCCTTCTGTTATGTTGACTATTGCCCTCGATATTTCAGTAACCAGCGGAGAATTCCTGGGAAGCGCCTAATCAGCAAAAAGATCATTGTTATAAGCTGCACGTGCTATTCCACTGACAGTATCTGACTCTATAAAAGCCTGAAAAACAGATCCCCTCCCCCTTGATATAATAGTACATGGTACGATGGGTTTATTACTTAGCAGTACCACATACCCTTCAGAGAACCATGCCAAAAGTTGCTTAAATAGCAAGAAAGATCCAGTAAACGTTTTCAGGCTTAGTTTCTGATTTTTGTGCAGACGTTATGACGTACTTACTTTTAAAGTTGTTGTAAAAAGGTTGTCAAAAGTCTATTGATCTGTTTGGTAAATCAAATTACAGTCAGACGAAGTATTATCGATGGCTGACCTCCCCAATGGGATCTGATAGTTCTCAAATGCAAATATGCTATTTGATTTAGAAAGAAAAAAAAAGATAGCCAAACACCTAGATATCTAAAAGTAAACCAACCGATAGAGACTATTTATCATAAGAGAAAAATCCACCACAGGTCCTCATACTCGTCGCGTTGGCCGCATTTCCCCCGTACTTGCAAATACCCGAAATACAGTCCTACAACTTGTCTCGGGTGATCATCTACGGTATACCGTTTGCTCTACGTATCTGCTGATCTGGCTGTTGACTGGCGCGTCCACGCGGGCTTTGACCGCCACCTCACCACCGTACGCCCTGGCCGCTCGATTCGGGGGAATGCGGTTTTTTTTTGCAAAATCGCCGAATTTACATTGTCCCCCCCGCTTGGTCGGACCGAGCGTCACCTGGGCCGCCACACCTGGTCGGACCGAGCGCAGCACACCCGGTCGGGCCGACCGCACCGCACCACACCTCTCCACACCCACCGCACCTCTCCCCTCTCCTCTCCTGTCTCGAACCCTAGTTGCCGTCGCCGCCTCCGCCGCCGTCGCCGCAGCCGCCACCGCGAGATCTGCTGCCACCTCTCACCGATGGCATGTCATCTGCGAGATCCTCCCGCTCCGGTGTGCGCTCTGGTCAGCGTGGCCGCTCTGTTGAGTTGCCATTGGTGGGATGCCCCGATTGCGCCGAACCTGTCAAGTGCTACCGCTCTAGCACCGATGAGCATGATGGCTGGGTTTTCTACAAGTGCACCCACGACAATGTAAGCTTCAGTCCTTCTCTATTCGATTCATGAATCTGCCATGTTCAGTACCCATGCTGTGCTCAGTAGCCATGATGGGTTAACTAGCTGTGATGTGACAAAGGGAACAACGTATGTTGTTATGCAGTTTGACCGATAAAGATCTTCGTAGAATATGTAGGAACCAATATGAGCATCCAGGTTCCGCTATTGGTTATTGACCGGAAGTGAGTCTCGATCATGTCTACATAGTTCTCAAGTCCGTAGGGTCCGCACGCTTAACGTTTGGTGACGATTGGTACTATGAGTTTATGTGATTTGATGTACCGAAGGTTTTTCGGAGTCCCAGATGAGATCACGGACATGACGGGGAGTCTCGAAATGACCGAGCCGTAAAGATCGATATATTAGAAGGCTATATTCGAACATCAGAAAGGTTCCGAGTGATCCGGGTATTTTTCGGAGTACCGGGGGAGTTACGGGAATACGGGAGTACATATGGGCCTTAGTGGGCTTTAAGGGAAAAAGAGGAGAAGCCACGAGGGCTGGCTGCGTGCCCCCCATGGGCCTAGTCCGAATTGGACTAGGGGAGGGGCTGCGCCCCCTCTTTCCCTCTCCTCCCCTTCTCCTTCCTTCCCCCTCCTAGTAGGACTAGGAAAGGAGGAATCCTACTCCTACTAGGAGGAGGATTCCTCCCCCCTTGGCGCGCCTAGAGAGGCCGGCCGACCTCCCCTTCCTCCTTTATATACGTGGGGAGGGGGGCACCCTAGAACATACAAGTTGATCAGTTGATCTTTTAGCCGTGTGCGGTGCCCCCCTCCACCATAATCCACCTCGGTCATATCGTAGCGGTGCTTAGGCAAAGCCCTGCGTCGGTAGCATCATCATCACCGTCATCACGCCGTTGTGTTGACGGAACTCTCCCTCGAAGCTCTGCTGGATCGGAGTTCGTGGGACGTCACCGAGCTGAACGTGTGCTGAACTCGGAGGTGCCATACGTTCGGTACTTGGATCGGTCAGATCGTGAAGACGTATGACTACATCAACCGCGTTCTCATAACGCTTCCGCTTACGGTCTACGAGGGTACATGGACGACACTCTCCCCTCTCCTTGCTATGCATCACCATGATCTTGCATGCGCGTAGAAATTTTTTGAAATTACTGCGTTCCCCAACACATGAAACCGGAGAGTTTTCGAATAACACTAGGTTACCTCAACGGGGATATGCATGTCCCCAACAATAAGAATACCATATTTCTTCTTGACAGTAGGAAGAGGAAATTCAAAACCTCCAATAGTAGTAGTTGGAATTTTTCCAATAGAATTGATACTGTGGACTTGAGGTTGTTTCCTCGAAAAGTGTACCGTATGCTCATTACCATTAACATGAAAAGTGACATTGCCTTTGTTGCAATCAATAACAGCCCATGCAGTATTCAAAAAGGGTCTTCCAAGGATAATCGACATACTATCGTCCTTGGGAATATCAAGAATAACAAAGTCCGTTAAAATAGTAACGTTTGCAACCACAACAGGCACATCCTCACAAATACCGACAGGTATAGCAGTTGATTTATCAACCATTTGCAAGGATATTTCAGTAGGTGTCAACTTATTCAAATCAAGTCTACCATATAAAGAGAGAGGTATAACACTAACACCGGCCCCGAGATCACATAAAGCAGTTTTAACACAGTTTCTCTTAATGGAGCATGGTATAGTTGGTACTCCCGGATCTCCAAGTTTCTTTGGTATTCCACCCTTAAAAGTGTAATTAGCAAGCATGGTGGAAATTTTAGCTTCCGGTATCTTTCTCTTATTTGTAACAATATCTTTCATGTACTTGGCATAAGGGTTCATTTTAAGCATATCAGTCAAACGCATACGCAAAAAGATAGGTCTAATCATTTCAGCAAAGCGCTCAAAATCCTCATCATCCTTTTTCTTAGATGGTTTAAGAGGAAAATGCATGGGTTTCTGAACCCATGGTTCTCTTTCTTTACCGTGCTTCCTAGCAACAAAGTCTCTCTTATCATAATGTTGATTCTTTGATTGTGGGTTATCAAGATCAACAGTAGGTTCAATCTCTACAACATTGTCATTACTAGGTTGAGCATCAACATGAACATCATCATTAACATTATCACTAGGTTCATGTTCATTACCCGATTGTGTTTCAGCATCGGAAATAGAAATATCATTGGGATTCTCAGGTGTCAACAACAGGTTCACTAGAAGCATGCAAAGTCCTATCAATTTTCTTTTTCTTCCTCTTAGAAGGACTAGGTGTATCAACATTAGCTCTCTGAGAATCTTGCTCAATTCTCTTAGGGTGGCCCTCAGGATACAAAGGTTTCTGAGTCATTTTACCCCCTCTAGTCATAACTCTAACATCATATCATTTCTCTTATTATTTAATTCATTGAGCAAATCATTCTGAGCCTTATGCACTTGTTCTACTTGAGTGGTAACCATATAAGCATGTTTACTAATAAGTTTAAGTTCACCTTTAACACTAGCCATATAATCACTCAAGTGTTCAAGCATATCAGCATTGCGTTTCAATTGTCTACCAACATAAGCATTGAAGTTTTCTTGTTTAACAATAAAATTATCAAACTCATCTAAGCATTGGCTAGCAAACTTATAACGAGGAATATCACCTTCATCAAATCTATAGAGAGAATTTACCTTTACTACCTGTGTCGGGTTATCAAGACCATGTATTTCTTCAATAGGTGGTAAATTCTTAACATCTTCAGCTTTAATACCTTTTTCTTTCATAGTTTTTTGCCTCTTGCATATCTTCAGGACTGAGAAATAGAATACCCCTTTTCTTCGGAGTTGGCTTAGGAGTTGGTTCGGGAAGTGTCCAATCATTTTCATTACTCAACATATTATTCAATAGCAATTCAGCTTGATCAACAGTTCTTTCCCTGAAAACACAACCAATACAACTATCCAGGTAGTCTCTGGAAGCATCGGTTAGTCCATTATAAAAGATATCAAGTATTTCATTTTTCTTGAGAGGATGATCAGGCAAAGCATTAAGTAATCAGATAAGCCTCCCCCAAGCTTGTGGGAGACTCTCTTCTTCAATTTGCACAAAATTATATATTTCCCATAAAGCAGCTTGTTTCTTATGAGCGGGGAAATATTTAGCAGAGAAGTAATAAATCATATCCCGGGGATTACTCACACAACCAGGATCAAGAGAATTAAACCATGTTTTAGCATCGCCCTTTAATGAGAACGGAAACAACTTAAGGATAAAGTAATAGCGAATTTTCTCATCATGAGTAAATAGGGTGGCTATATCATTTAACTTAGTAAGATGTGCCACAACAGTTTCAGATTCACAGCCATAAAAAGGATCAGATTCAACTAAAGTAATTAACTCAGGATCGACAGAGAAATCATAATCCTTATCAGAAATAAAGATATGTGAAGTAGCAAAAGCAGGGTCATATTTCATTCTAGCATTCAAAGACTTTTCTTTAAGCTTAGCTAATAATTTCTTAAGATCAGATCTATCATTGCAAGCTAAGAAGTCTCTAGCAGTTTCTTCATCCATAACATAACCCTCAGGCACAACAGGCAATTCATATCTAGGAGGAGAATCTTCATCATCACTTTCATCAATATTACCAGTTTCAATAATTTCATTCTCTCTAACCCTAGCAAGTTGTTCATCAAGAAATCCACCTAGTGGCACAGTATTATCAACCATAGAAGTAGTTTCATCATAAGTATCATGCAAAGCAGAAGTGGCATCATCAATAACATGCGAACTATCAGAATCAATAGCATGTGTAGGTGTCGCAAGTTTACTCAAAACAGAAGGTGAATCAAGTGCAAAGCTAGATGACAATTCCTTACCTCCCCTCGTAGTTGAGGAAAAAATCTTGGTTCTTTGTGAAGGAAATATGCCCTAGAGGCAATAATAAAGTTATTATTTATTTCCTTATATCATGATAAATGTTTATTATTCATGCTAGAATTGTATTAACCGGAAACATAATACATGTGTGAATACATAGACAAACTTAGTGTCACTAGTATGCCTCTACTTGACTAGCTCGTTAATCAAAGATGGTTATGTTTCCTAACCATGAACAAAGTGTTGTTATTTGATTAACGAGGTCACATCATTAGTTGAATGATCTGACTGACATGACCCATTTCATTAGCTTAGCACCCGATCGTTTAGTATGTTGCTATTGCTTTCTTCATGACTTATACATGTTCCTATGACTATGAGATTATGCAACTCCCGTTTACCGGAGGAACACTTTGTGTGCTACCAAACGTCACAACGTAACTGGGTGATTATAAAGGAGCTCTAGAGGTGTCTCTAAAGGTAGATGTTGGGTTGACGTATTTTGAGATTAGGATTTGTCACTCCGATTGTCGGAGAGGTATCTCTGGGCCCTCTCGGTAATGCACATCACATAAGCCTTGCAAGCATTGCGACTAATGAGTTAGTTGCGAGATGATGCATTATGAAATGAGTAAAGAGACTTGCCGGTAACGAGATTGAACTAGGTATTGGATACCGACGATCGAATCTCGGGCAAGTAACATACCGATGACAAAGGGAACAACGTATGTTGTTATGCGGTCTGACCGATAAAGATCTTCGTAGAATATGTAGGAGCCAATATGGGCATCCAGGTCCCGCTATTGGTTATTGACCGGAGATGTGTCTCAGTCATGTCTACATTGTTCTCGAACCGTAGGGTCCGCACGCTTAACGTTACAATAACAGTTATTATGAGTTTATGCATTTTGATGTACCGAAGTTAGTTTAGAGTCTCGGATGTGATCATGGACATGACGAGGAGTCTCGAAATGGTCGAGACATAAAGATTGATATATTGGAAGCCTATATTTGGATATCGGAAGTGTTCCGGGTGAAATCGGGATTTTACTGGAGTACCGGGAGGTTACTGGAACCCCCCGGGAGCCATATGGGCCTTAATGGGCTTTAGTGGAAAGGAGAAAGGGGCAGCCCAAGGTGGCCGCGCGCCTCCCCCCTCCCCTAGTCCTATTAGGACTAGGAGAGGTGGCCGGCCCCCTCTCTCTCTTTCCCCCTCGGGGAATCCTAGTCCAACTAGGATCGGGGGGGGGGGGGGGGGGGGGGGGAGTCCCACTCCCGGTAGGAGTAGGACTCCTCCTGCGTCCTCCTCCTGGCCGGCCGCACCCTTCCCCTTGGCTCCTTTATATACGGAGGCAGGGAGCACCTCTAGACACACAAGTTGATCATTGAGATCGTTCCTTAGCCATGTGCGGTGCCCCCTGCCACCATATTCCACCTCGATCATATCGTTGTAGTGCTTAGGCGAAGCCCTGCGTCGGTAGAACATCAAGATCGTCATCACGCTGTCGTGCTGACGGAACTCCTCCCCGAAGCTTTGCTGGATCGGAGCCCGGGGATCGTCATCGAGCTGTACGTGTGCTAAGAACTCGGAGGTGCCGGAGTAACGGTGCTTGGATCGATCGGATCGGGAAGAAGACGTACGACTACTTCCTCTACGTTGTGTCAATGCTTCCGTTGCGATCTACAAGGGTACGTAGATTATACTCTCCCCCTCGTTGCTATGCATCACCATGATCTTGCGTGTGCGTAGGAATTTTTTTAAAATTACTACGTTACCCAACAGTGGTATCAGAGCCTAGGTTTTATGGTTTGATGTTATTTGCACGAGTAAAACACAAGTGAGTTGTGGGCGATATAAGTCATACTGCCTACCAGTATGTCATACTTTGGTTCGGCGGTATTGTTGGACGAGACGACCCGGACCAACCTTACGCGTACGCTTACGCGAGACCGGTTCCCCCGACATGCTTTGCACACAGGTGGCTTGCGGGCGACTGTCTCTCCAACTTTAGTTAAACCGAGTGTGGCTACGCCCGGTCCTTGCGAAGGTTAAAACGGAGTCTATTTGACAAACTATCGTTGTGGTTTTGATGCGTAGGTGAGATTGGTTCTTGCTTAAGCCCGTAGCAGCCATGTAAAACTTGCAATAACAAAGTAGAGGACGTCTAACTTGTTTTTGCAGGGCATGTTGTGATGTGATATGGTCAAGACATGATGCTAAATTTTATTGTATGAGATGATCATGTTTTGTAACCGAGTTATCGGCAACTGGCAGGAGCCATATGGTTGTCGCTTTATTGTATGCAATGCAATCGCGATGTAATGCTTTACTTTATCACTAAGCGGTAGCGATAGTCGTGGAAGCATAAGATTGGCGAGACGACAACGATGCCATGATGGAGATCAAGGTGTCGCGCCGGTGACGATGGTGATCATGACGGTGCTTCGGAGATGGAGATCACAAGCACAAGATGATGATGGCCATATCATATCACTTATATTGATTGCATGTGATGTTTATCTTTTATGCATCTTATCTTACTTTGATTGACGGTAGCATTATAAGATGATCTCTCACTAAATTATCAAGAAGTGTTCTCCCTGAGTATGCACCGTTGCGAAAGTTCTTCGTGCTGAGACACCACGTGATGATCGGGTGTGATAGGCTCTACGTTCAAATACAACGGGCGCAAAACAGTTGCACCCGCGGAATACTCAGGTTATACTTGACGAGCCAAGCATATACAGATATGGCCTCGGAACACGGAGACCGAAAGGTTGAGCGTGAATCATATAGTAGATATGATCAACGTAATGATGTTCACCGATGAAACTACTCCATCTCACGTGATGATCGAACATGGTTTAGTTGATTTGGATCACGTGATCACTTAGAGGATTAGAGGGATGTCTATCTAAGTGGGAGTTCTTAAGTAATATGATTAATTGAACTTAAATTTATCATGAACTTAGTACCTGATAGTATCTTGCTTGTTTATGTTGATTGTAGATAGATGGCTCGTGCTGTTGTTCTGTTGAATTTTAATGCATTCCTTGAGAAAGCAAAGTTGAAAGATGATGGTAGCAATTACATAGATTGGGTCCGTAACTTGAGGATTATCCTCATTGCCGCACAAAAGAATTACGTCCTGGAAGCACCGCTGGGTGCCAGGCCTGCTACTGGAGCAACACCAGATGTTATGAACATCTGGCAGAGCAAAGCTGATGACTACTCGATAGTTCAGTGTGCCATGCTTTACGGCTTAGAATCGGGACTTCAACGACGTTTTGAACGTCATGGAGCATATGAGATGTTTTAGGAGTTGAAGTTAATATTTCAAGCAAATGCCTGGATTGAGAGATATGAAGTCTCCAATAAGTTCTATAGCTGCAAGATGGAAGAGAACAGTTCTGTCAGTGAGCATATACTCAAAATGTCTGGGTATAATAATCACTTGATTCAATTGGGAGTTAATCTTCCAGATGATTGCGTCATTGACAGAATTCTCCAATCACTGCCACCAAGCTACAAGAGCTTCGTGATGAACTATAATATGCAAGGGATGAACAAGACTATTCCCGAGCTCTTCGCAATGTTGAAAGCTGCGGAGGTAGAAATAAAAAAGGAGCATCAAGTGTTGATGGTTAACAAAACCACTAGTTTCAAGAAAAAGGGCAAAGGGAAGAAGAAGGGGAACTTCAAGAAGAACGGCAAGCAAGTTGCTGCTCAAGAGAAGAAACCCACGTCTGGACCTAAGCCTGAAACTGAGTGCTTCTACTGCAAGCAGACTGGTCACTGGAAGCGGAACGGCCCCAAGTATTTGGCGGATAAGAAGGATGGCAAGGTGAACAAAGGTATATGTGATATACATGTTATTGATGTGTACCTTACTAATGCTCGCAGTAGCACCTGGGTATTTGATACTGGTTCTGTTGCTAATATTTGCAACTCGAAACAGGGACTACGGATTAAGCGAAGATTGGCTAAGGACGAGGTGACGATGCGCGTGGGAAACGGTTCCAAAGTCGATGTGATCGCGGTCGGCACGCTACCTCTACATCTACCTTCGGGATTAATATTAGACCTAAATAATTGTTATTTGGTGCCAGCGTTGAGCATGAACATTATATCTGGATCTTGTTTAATGCGAGACGGTTATTCATTTAAATCAGAGAATAATGGTTGTTCTATTTATATGAGTAATATCTTTTATGGTCATGCACCCTTGAAAAGTGGTCTATTCTTGTTGAATCTCAATAGTAGTGATACACATATTCATAATGTAGAAGCCAAAAGATGCAGAGTTGATAATGATAGTGCAACTTATTTGTGGCACTGCCGTTTAGGTCATATTGGTGTAAAGCGCATGAAGAAACTCCATACTGATGGACTTTTGGAACCACTTGATTATGAATCACTTGGTACTTGCGAACCGTGCCTCATGGGCAAGATGACTAAAACACCGTTCTCCGGTACTATGGAGAGAGCAACAGATTTGTTGGAAATCATACATACAGATGTGTGTGGTCTGATGAATATTGAGGCTCATGGCGGATATCGTTATTTTCTCACCTTCACAGATGATTTAAGCAGATATGGGTATATCTACTTAATGAAACATAAGTCTGAAACATTTGAAAAGTTCAAAGAATTTCAGAGTGAAGTGGAAAATCATCGTAACAAGAAAATAAAGTTTCTACGATCTGATCGTGGAGGAGAATATTTGAGTTACGAGTTTGGTGTACATTTGAAAAATTGTGGAATAGTTTCGCAACTCACGCCACCTAGAACACCACAGCGTAATGGTGTGTTCGAACGTCATAATCGTACTTTACTAGATATGGTGCGATCTATGATGTCTCTTACTGATTTACCGCTATCATTTTGGGGTTATGCTTTAGAGACGGCCGCATTCACGTTAAATAGGGCACCATCAAAATCCGTTGAGACGACGCCTTATGAACTATGGTTTGGCAAGAAACCAAAGTTGTCGTTTCTGAAAGTTTGGGGCTGCGATGCTTATGTGAAAAAGCTTCAACCTGATAAGCTCGAACCCAAATCGGAGAAATGTGTCTTCATAGGATATCCAAAGGAAACTATTGGATACACCTTCTATCACAGATCCGAAGGCAAGACTTTTGTTGCTAAATTCGGAAACTTTCTTGAGAAGGAGTTTCTCTCAAAAGAAGTGAGTGGGAGGAAAGTAGAACTTGACGAGTTAACTGTACCTGCTCCCTTGTTGGAAAGTAGTACATCACAGAAAACTGTTTCTGCGACACCTACACCAATAAGTGAGGAAGTTAATGATAATGATCATGAAACTTCAGAACAAGATACTACTGAACCTCGTAGATCAACCAGAGTAAGATCCGCGCCAGAGTGGTACGGTAATCCAGTTCTGGAAGTCATGCTACTAGATCATGATGAACCTATGAACTATGAAGAAGCGATGGTGAGCCCAGATTCCGCAAAGTGGCTTGAAGCCATGAAATCTGAGATGGGATCCATGTATGAGAACAAAGTATGGACTTTGGTTGACTTGCCCGATGATCGGCAAGCAATTGAGAATAAATGGATCTTCAAGAAAAAGACTGACGCTGACGGTAATGTTACCATCTATAAAGCTCGACTTGTCGCAAAAGGTTTTCGACAAGTTCAAGGGGTTGACTACGATGAGACCTTCTCACCCGTAGCGATGCTTAAGTCTGTCCGAATCATGTTAGCAATTGCCGCATTTCATAATTATGAAATTTGGCAGATGGATGTCAAAACTGCATTCCTGAATGGATTTCTGGAAGAAGAGTTGTATATGATGCAACTAGAAGGTTTTGTCGATCCAAAGGGAGCTAACAAAGTGTGCAAGCTCCAGCGATCCATTTATGGACTGGTGCAAGCCTGTCGGAGTTGGAATAAACGCTTTGATAGTGTGATCAAAGCATTTGGTTTTATACAGACTTTTGGAGAAGCCTGTATTTACAAGAAAGTGAGTGGGAGCTCTGTAGCATTTCTGATATTATATGTGGATGACATATTGCTGATTGGAAATGATATAGAATTTCTGGATAGCATAAAGGGATACTTGAATAAGAGTTTTTCAATGAAAGACCTCGGTGAAGCTGCTTACATAATGGGCATTAAGATCTATAGAGATAGATCGAGACACTTAATTGGACTTTCACAAAGCACATACCTTGACAAAATTTTGAAGAAGTTCAAAATGGATCAAGCAAAGAAAGGGTTCTTGCCTGTGTTACAAGGTGTGAAGTTGAGTCAGACTCAATGCCCGACCACTGCAGAAGATAGAGAGAAAATGAAAGATGTTCCCTATGCTTCAGCCATAGGCTCTGTCATGTATGCAATGCTGTGTACCAGACCTGATGTGTGCCTTGCTATAAGTTTAGCAGGGAGGTACCAAAGTAATCCAGGAGTGGATCACTGGACAGCGGTCAAGAACATCCTGAAATACCTGAAAAGGACTAAGGATATGTTTCTCGTATATGGAGGTGACAAAGACTTCACCGTAAAAGGTTACGTTCATGCAAGCTTTGACACTGATCCGGACGATTCTAAATCGCAAACCGGATACGTGTTTACATTAAACGGTGGAGCTGTCAGTTGGTGCAGTTCTAAACAAAGCGTCGTAGCAGGATCTACATGTGAAGCGGAGTACATAGCTGCTTCAGAAGCAGCGAACGAAGGAGTCTAATGAAGGAGTTCATATCCGATCTAGGTGTCATACCTAGTGCATCGGGTCCAATGAAAATCTTTTGTGACAATACTGGTGCAATTGCCTTGGCAAAGGAATCCAGATTTCACAAGAGGACCAAGCACATCAAGAGACACTTCAATTCCATCCGGGATCTAGTCCAGGTGGGAGACATAGAAATTTGCAAGATACATACGGATCTGAATATTGCAGACCCGTTGACTAAGCCTCTTCCAAGAGCAAAACATGATCAGCACCAAAGCTCCATGGGTGTTAGAATCATTACTGTGTAATCTAGATTATTGACTCTAGTGCAAGTGGGAGACTGAAGGAAATATGCCCTAGAGGCAATAATAAAGTTATTATTTATTTCCTTATATCATGATAAATGTTTATTATTCATGCTAGAATTGTATTAACCGGAAACATAATACATGTGTGAATACATAGACAAACTTAGTGTCACTAGTATGCCTCTACTTGACTAGCTCGTTAATCAAAGATGGTTATGTTTCCTAACCATGAACAAAGTGTTGTTATTTGATTAATGAGGTCACATCATTAGTTGAATGATCTGATTGACATGACCCATTTCATTAGCTTAGCACCCGATCGTTTAGTATGTTGCTATTGCTTTCTTCATGACTTATACATGTTCCTATGACTATGAGATTATGCAACTCCCGTTTACCGGAGGAACACTTTGTGTGCTACCAAACGTCACAACGTAACTGGGTGATTATAAAGGAGCTCTACAGGTGTCTCCAAAGGTAGATGTTGGGTTGGCGTATTTCGAGATTAGGATTTGTCACTCCGATTGTCGGAGAGGTATCTCTGGGCCCTCTCGGTAATGCACATCACATAAGCCTTGCAAGCATTGCGACTAATGAGTTAGTTGCGAGATGATGCATTACGAAACGAGTAAAGAGACTTGCCGGTAACGAGATTGAACTAGGTATTGGATACCGACGATCGAATCTCGGGCAAGTAACATACCGATGACAAAGGGAACAACATATGTTGTTATGCGGTCTGACCGATAAAGATCTTCGTAGAATATGTAGGAGCCAATATGGGCATCCAGGCCCCGCTATTGGTTATTGACCGGAGATGTTTCTCAGTCATGTCTACATTGTTCTCGAACCGTAGGGTCCGCACGCTTAACGTTACGATGACAGTTATTATGAGTTTATGCATTTTGATGTACCGAAGTGAGTTTGGAGTCCCGGATGTGATCACGGACATGACGAGGAGTCTCGAAATGGTCGAGACATACAGATTGATATATTGGAAGCCTATATCTGGATATCGAAAGTGTTCCGGGTGAAATCGGGATTTTACCGGAGTACCGGGAGGTTACCGGAACCCCCCCGGGAGCCATATGGGCCTTAATGGGCTTTAGTGGAAAGGAGAAAGGGGCAGGCCAAGGTGGCCGCATGCCTCCCCCTCCCCTAGTCCTATTAGGACTAGGAGAGGTGGCCGGCCCCCCTCTCTCTCTTTCCCCCTCGGGAAATCCTAGTCCAACTAGGATGGGGGGGGGGAGTCCTACTCCCGGTAGGAGTAGGACTCCTCCTGCGCCCTCCTCCTGGCCGGCCGCACCCTTCCCCTTGGCTCCTTTATATACGGAGGCAGGGGGCACCTCTAGACACACAAGTTGATCATTGAGATCGTTCCTTAGCCGTGTGCGGTGCCCCCTACCACCATATTCCACCCCGATCATATCGTTGTAGTGCTTAGGCGAAGCCCTGCGTCGGTAGAACATCAAGATCGTCATCACGCCGTCGTGCTGACGGAACTCCTCCCCGAAGCTTTGCTGGATCAGAGCCCGGGGATCGTCATCGAGCTGTACGTGTGCTAAGAACTCGGAGGTGCCGGAGTAATGGTGCTTGGATCGATCGGATCGGGAAGAAGACGTACGACTACTTCCTCTACGTTGTGTCAACGCTTCCGTTGCGATCTACAAGGGTACGTAGATCAGACACTCCCCCTCATTGCTATGCGTCACCATGATCTTGCGTGTGCGTAGGAATTTTTTTGAAATTACTACATTACCCAACACTTTGATCTTTCAAGTTCTTCATAGTGATTAGCAGATATAAATCCCAAGTGACTCAAAGAATAGAGCTATGCTCCCCGGCAACGGCGCCAGAAAATAGTCTTGATAACCCACAAGTATAGGGGATCACAACAGTTTTCGAGGGTAGAGTATTCAACCCAAATTTATTGATTCGACACAAGGGGAGCCAAAGAATATTCTCAAGTATTAGCAGCTGAGTTGTCAATTCAACCACACCTGGAAACTTAATATCTACAACAAGGTATTTAGTAGCAAAGTAATATGATAGTAGTGGTAATAGTGGCAAAAGTAACAGTAGCAGTTTTGGTTTTATAGTGATTGTAACAGTAGCGACGGAAAAGTAAATAAGCGAAGAAAAATATATGAAAAGCCCATAGGCAATGGATCAGTGATGGATAATTATGTCGGATGCGATCAATCATGCAACAGTTATAACATAGGGTGACACTCCAGTTCATCAATGTAATGTAGGCATGTATTCCGAATATAGTCATACGTGCTTATGGAAAAGAACTTGCATGACATCTTCTGTCCTACCCTCCCGTGGCAGCGGGGTCCTATTGGAAACTAAGGGACATTAAGGCCTCCTTTTAATAGAGTACCGGACCAAATCATTAACACATAGTGAATACATGAACTCCTCAAACTACGGTCATCACTTGTAAGTATCTCGATTATTGTCACTTCGTGGTTTAATGGATCATAACACATAATAGGTGACTATAGACTTGCAAGATAGGATCAAGAACTCACATATATTCATGAAAACATAATAGGTTCAGATCTGAAATCATGGCACTCGGGCCCTAGTGACAAGCATTAAGCATAGCAAAGTCATAGCAACATCATTCTCAGAACATAGTGAATACTAGGGATCAAATCCTAACAAAACTAACTCGATTACATGATAAATCTCATCCAACCCATCACCGTCCAACAAGCCTACAATGGAATTACTCATGCACGGCGGTGAGCATCATGAAATTGGTGATGGAGGAAGGTTGATGATGACGATGGCGATGCATTCCCCTCTCCGGAGCCCCGAATGGACTCTAGATCAGCCCTCCCGAGAGAGTTTAGGGCTTGGAGGCGGCTCCGTATCGTAAAACGCGATGAATCCTTCTCTCTGATTTTTTCTCCCCGAACATGAATATATGGAGTCAAGATGGACGTCGGTGGAGGATCAGGGGGCCCACGAGGCAGGGGGCGCGCCTAGGGCACGCCCCACCCTCGTGGATAGGGTGTGGGCCCCTGACATTGATTCTTTTGCTAGTATTTTTTATATATTCCAAAATTAATCTTTGTTGATTTTCAGGTCATTCCGAGAACTTTTATTTCTGCACAAAAATAACACCATGGCAATTCTGCTGAAAACATCGTCAGTCCGGGTTAGTTCCATTCAAATCATGCAAGTTAGAGTCCAAAACAAGGGCAAAAGTGTTTGGAAAAGTAGATACGATAGAGGCGTATCAGTTATTGATATTAAGATTCTTCCATTTTAGATCCCAAAAGGAATGCTAGAATGACATAGATTATTTCAGGACTATAGAAACTCCTGTCAAAGATGGTTGGACTTGAACTTCAACCATATTGATTGTTCTGCTAGAGGGCTTTCCCCTCACCCCCCGTCGCTCCCGCGGGCGGCAGCTAGGCGAACCCTAGGTCCAGCGGTCTCCCTATCCTCCCTTCCTCGCCGGCGCTGAAGGGTGCCACCGAGCAAAGCCTGGGCGGCGTCGGTGGCGGCAAGGACCCTACTCCTCCCCGCATGGGGTCGTCAGCGCGGGCTGCGGAGGCAGCTCAACGCGCATCTGGGGCGATGGCTCAGGCGCGCGGTGGTGTGGCGGTGGCTGCACGGGGTGCTTGGGTGTGTAGCGGCGCCCGCGTGGATGTCTTCGTCGCCCTGGGTCCATGGTCAGGCAGTGGTGCGCAGGTGGGCATCGACAGCGGATAGGGGCACTAGTGGCACTTGTGCGCGCCCGTCTGCAGGGGGACGGCTGCTGTCGCGGCGTAGCTAGGCGCATGGTTGTCTTGAGCAGTCCTCACTGGATCTGGAGCTTCGGCGATGGCGGTCGATGGCTGTCGGTGTTGTGGGTATGGCCATCGGGGAGCTCTCCCCTAGCTGGCTAGTTGTCCCCTTGCACGCAGTTCTCTGTTGTCGGCTTCCACTTTCCTTGTTGAAGTGGACATTGGTGGTAGGTGGGTGGTGGTCTGCCATTTGCGTGATGGTATGAAGGTACAGTGGGGTGGCTGTAGGTGGTTGCATAGGTCGCCGATGCGGCCGTGGCTGCCCTGGCGGTGACGGTTTGTGGTTGGTGGTAGTGCCATGTATTCTCCTAGGTCTGAACTAGCGGCACACGGGTTGCTCACGTGACGAGTGTGGCGATGATCCAAGGCTCGTGCTCGGGCAGGTCAGCTTTGGGTCTGAGGTTTTGCTCCGGGTAGATGGGGTAGGCTGGGTCTGGCTGGTGCCCGCGAGGGTATGTTGCTCCTCCCGCGGGCACTGTGGATTGTGGTGGTGGTCGTAGCATCGGTGCATCGCCACTCGGATCAGCATCAATGACCTCAGACATGGCGTCGTTCGAGTTTGCCATGGGCGAGCTCAGCGGCGGCCATCGACAGTCACGGAGTCGGGTCCTCCCCAGTACACCGGGATTGGCTGTGGACTCAAGAGTGAGTACCTCCTATGGTGGAGGCACTCACCCAAACTCGGTGGCTGATGCCGAGATAGGAGCATAGGGTTGTCTCTGCTCGTCCTACCATGGTTGGGTGTGCTGAGAAGTAGGAGATGTATGGTGTTTTGCGAAAGGGGCAATGGTCTCGGGTGGCGGGCTTCACGGGTGGCTTTCCAGCAGGCTCCATGGTAGCGATGGTGACTCTACCTCTTGGCCATGTGGGCGGCAAGGGGTGTAGTGACGAGAGCTCTAGCTTTGCCCAGATCTGCTGGGGATGGATCAACCCTTGAGGTGGTGACTGGGACTTTTCTCTTGGTCGCAGTGGCGAGTGTCTGAGCGAAAGCTCACATTTTTGGCGCCCGCAACGGTGGCGCCCGTGGGTGTCACTTGCTTCCTGAAGACGTCATTGTGGGGCTGACCCTTGTGCCAGAGTTCCAGATGAAAACCTCTGTCTGGTCAGACTCGGCAACGGCGACGCTTTGTGCCATCATCCTCTTGGGGGTGTTGTCGTGGAGCTCATGAGTCTTTTGGTCAGGCCATGGCGAGGTGTTAGATTCATTCTAGGTTTATGTTGTATCTTGTGTTTTGCTTTGTAAGGGAGCCTCCTCACCATATTGTATCGTTCCCCCGTGTACTTTGTTATGTTGCTTTATATATAAAGAGGGGTGAAATCCTAGTTCAGGAAAGACGGCTGGACTTCAAGAAAACCTCTCGCGCTTCCGCAAGCAGCGGCTAGCGAGCCACCAGCCCGGCCACCTTCACTCCCTATCCCCCTCCCCCTCAATACCGACAAAAGGCGCTGTTGGCCAAAGCCTGATCCGCGTCAGCGACGGGGCTCCCTCCCCCCTCTCAAACAGTGATGATGACATTAGGGCTGCAGAGGTTGCTCAGGTCGGTCGCATGGAGAGGTGGTGTGGCGCCAGATCTGGCATGATGTCCTCGCTTGGGCGGAAGGGTGGTGACGGCGGCCCTGCTAGGGTGTTGCTCTGGGCTTCTCTATGGCGTCATAGTGGTAGTTCTTGCACTGGTGCAGAGTTTGTCGTGGTACGGCAGGGTACCGTGGTGGTGGTCGGGATTCAACTTAGATTTGGTCAGGTTCTTGATGGCGAACATCGGCGTCCCAGAGCACGTGCAGGTGGGTGTGCGGCAACGAGACTGGGCGTGGCAAGTGACATTGGTCAGCGGAAGGATTCTATGGTGGCGTTGTGATGTTGCATCCCAACATGCTTGGGTATGCTACTCCAGCGTTGCGGCATGCGAGTTCACTCGAGTGACGCGAGGAGTCCTGGCTCCGATGTGCAGTCTTTCGGATTGGTGCTAATGGCCATGGGCATGGCACTTGCGAGCTCGCCTGAGCCAAGGCTAGTGGGCTATGGCCGAGGCTTGCTTGGTGGAAGTCTTCAGCAGTCACCGAGGAGTGCTCCCACTAGTTCACAGGGAATGGGTGGGAACGCTTCTTACTGTTAAGGCATGGACGCCGACTTGGTGGCTGATGTCGGGCTAGGAGTGCAAAAAAGTGCCTATTGCTCTTCCTACCATGGTTGGTGAGCTGGGATGTGGATGGTCGGGTGGGATATCAAGTCTTGGATGACGGGGGCAATGGCCCCGGATGGCTCTTCGGTGGCCATCACGATGGTGGCGATTATGCCTCTTCGCCGTGTGGATGGCAAGGGGTGTAGTGGCGGGTGTCTCATGCTCGCTCTCTGGTCTTGTAGTCGCAACATCTAGATCTGGAGGTCTATGCTCGTCGCAGGTGTCCTGGGTGCCTTGTGGTGGCACGGGTGAGCTGTCGAACGAAAGCTCCGTCCTTTGGCACCTATGGCGGTGACACTCACGGGTGCCGCTCTCCTCTTGAGGACCTCAATGTGATTCTCCTCTCCGTGCAGGGTTCCAGGTGAAGACCCTTGTACGCCTCAGACTTGACAGTGATCGATGCTTAGCATCGTTTCCCCTCTTGATGGTATTGATGTGAAGCTTAGGTATCCTAGGACGTGTCGTGGCATTGTATTCAAGCCTACATGTGCTATGTCTCGGCAACGCAATGGCGTGCATTTGTGTTGTACGTTTATCCTGAGATCTGCTTTGTACGGGGCTTTCTCACTACCTTGTGTCATTCGACCGCGTATTTTGGTTTGTGCTTTATCCATAAAGGAACACAGGATCCTATTTCAAAAGAATCTACTGCAAAAGCGACAATTAAAAGGAAATAACAATGTCTGAAGTGTCAACATGCCCATAGATCAAAGGTGCACGACATCCAAGACCTTGCAATAGGATATGCCAGTCTATTGACAAACTAGTTGTTAAAATTAATCAATGATAATGGTATGTGCCAGGAACTAACTAAAATAGAGAATACCCTGTTGCGGAAATTAGTTGATGAAAGTTTAGGTTGATAACATGAGAACCAAAATCTCCATATGACCAACAATATTTATTGAATATAAGTAGAATAATTAAATAAGAAAAACACTTTCCCATGGATGGTTCAATTTTATGGTGTGTCTTTTCCATGCATAATTGCATATTGAGATGAAACTTATCGCATTCATAATTGTACGATGAGAAGGACATGCTTGTGTGTTGAGATAAATAAGTTAGTGAAAATGACTCTTTTAGGTATAGAATTCGGGTTTATTAGCACCCTTCACATTTTAGGTCAAAATTTATCTTAAATTTAACTAGTAAAATAAAAGTTATATGCATACAAATAGTACACCATTGAAAACTTGAGTGGATAGCGACATAGCGTTTTGACATGTTGAGTTTTCCAGTGGCGTGGTTTCCTTCTTTAAAAAAAGGGAGATTCTGCATCACATGATGCACACAGCCAAGCATGATTCTCTTTTATCTCTAGCATCCTAAGAGCATCTATAGCCAGACGCCCTAAACCCACCTTAAATGCCCAGGCAGACGGCCCGTCGGTGACCGGTCACAAAAAGGCGACCCAGACGGGCTCCTCAAACGGGCCTCAAACGCCCGGGCTGACCGGCACCCCTCATATCCAACCCAAATCTAGGGCGGATATGGGGGCGCCCGGACGCATCCCCCACGTTGGACTGACGATGGGGTCCCACAGGAAAACGCTTCCAAACCCGGTGGTCCAAAGCTCGTCTCCTCCGTCGGACCGATGACGTCGCATGGAGCCACTCCGGCGGGCCACATAGTGTCTAGCCCGGCTATTTAATCCAACCGCCGACATGAAACCCTACCTGTCCATATTTTCCCCCTCCCGTCCACCGCTACTTTCCACTCACCATCGGTCGGTGTCAAAACTGGCAGATCTCGGGTAGGGGGTCCCGAACTATGAGTCTAAGGTCGATGGTAACAGGAGGCAGGGGACACGATGTTTTACCCAGGTCCGGGCCCTCTTGATGGAGGTAATACCCTATGTCCTGCTTGATTGATCTTGATGAGTATGAGGATTACAAGAGTCGATCTACCACAAGATCGTTGTGGCTAAACCCTAGAGGTCTAGCCTGTCTGATTGTGATTGTCTCTATGGACTAAACCCTCCAGTTTATATAGACACCGGAGGGGCCTAGGGTTATACAAAGTCAGTTACAGAGAAAGGAAAAATACATCCAGACGCCTAGCTTGTTATCCACGGAAAGGAGAGTCCCATCCGAACACGGGAGGAAGTCTTCTATCTTGTATCTTCATGGCCCAATAGTCCGAGCCATGTCACACAGGACGGACGCCCGAGGACCCCTTAATCCAGGACTCCCTCAGTAGCCCCCGAACCAGGCTTCAATGATGATGTGTCCGACGTGCTGATAGTCTTCGGCATTGCAAGGCGGGTTCTTCCTTCGAACACTTCAAAGCGTTTGATCAGAAGAGTCATACTCGGGTTTCCATTTAATGTCGTACCCATTGGCTTCTATGCCTCCACCGCTTCAGCTTCCACGTGTCAAGCGAACACGAAAGGTCAGAGTACTTTTTGCACATACCACCCTGGCCATGTAAGAAGGGCGTCTATTTAAAGGGACTGGATCTCAGATCCCAATTCCACA
Organism: Triticum monococcum; assembly: GCA_034509565.1. Taxonomy (NCBI): domain Eukaryota; kingdom Viridiplantae; phylum Streptophyta; class Magnoliopsida; order Poales; family Poaceae; genus Triticum; species Triticum monococcum. The sequence goes on along the minus strand of CM067845.1, from coordinate 494,664,277 downwards.
TCGAGCGGAAAATCCTTAGAGCTCGCTAGGAGAAACCATTCCAGCATGGCTAGCGTGCCCAATTCTTCCTCCTGCCCCCATGGCCCCCGAAAAAGGCGATTGGGAGAAATGCTTAGTATCCCACGGCCAGCTAAGTAAGTTTCAAATGCAGGGATTCCCCCCCCCCCACGGATCTAGTCCCTGTCCGGGTAGGATTAACCTCTTTTACGGGTGAAGCCTTGGCGGAAAATTTTCCCAATCCAGCCAGGGGGAGCGAGTGTGCTTTACATCCTTCTTAATAAGAGGCGTCGGGTTTCCAATCCACCCCTTCCTCCGAGGTCTTCAGGAATAGTACGGCCTCCAACTGCACAATCTCACGTCGGGCTCCATTCTGCACATTGCGGGCTACGTTGCTCTTTGCGAGCTATTCCTGGGCTGCGAGGCCCATTTCGAGCCACGGAGGAAACTGTTCTGCCTCGTCCCTCGCTGCCAAAAGGGATCTATATTTGAGGTGGGCGACACTGAAATATGGCGCATAGCCGGGACTGGTTACTTATCCGACACGCCGAAGAATGCGTTCGAAGAGTGGCCCTCAGAGTGGTTCTATATTGAGGACGTCGCTCTCCCTGACCCAGTCCGAATGGGCCTTCACGAATTTACCAGTGCTCCATTGAAGAAATGCCACAACTGGTGCCCTTGGAGCCTCAAGGAGGAAGATAGTATGGAAGTCCAACAATTAATGGGCAATGTAAGGACACTCGCCTAGTCCGGATTATCAATAATCGAGGTAATGGACACTTCCATAGTGCAAGGTGTTCAGCCGCTCCAATTCAGGGGGCTTCCCATGTGGCACTACAATGGGGAAGACGACGCCTCGCGCTGTGGATGAAAGGGTCTGGATTGCCTTACCGCCCTGGCCGCAATACTGGCCGATCTGTATAAAGGGGAGAAAGAGGAGTTCGCTCGTCTTACGCTTCGGGAAGGATTTTCTATCTACAATACTCCTAGCTGGGTGAGTTTTAATCCCATCACTCTACTCAATCCTCTCCCTAAGTCATGCTTAATTGGCATTAACCCTTCCATTGTAATAGGAATGGCGGAAGGTTATAGCGGGGATCTATAGCCCCGCTCCACAGCCGGAGAACCGTAACCGGGACCTTGACGCCGGATACGAAGAGGATCCGGACATATTTGTAGAGCTTGAGGAGGGAGTATTCTACCATCCAAGCTATGATGGCACAGTAGTGCCAATCATGGCCGACTATCCCGACCTCCTTCCTGCCTCACATGTAAGTAATCAGGAGACATTTCCCCCGAAAGAGCTTCCTCACTGTACCTCACCCACTGCACTGTCTCGTGCTTCAAAGAGGAGGCGCTCGGCGTGCCATGCTACATCAGAGGTGTTTCGTAAGAGCGCGGCACCCGCGCCGAACAAGTCGTAGAAGAGGAAGGCAGACGATAACACGACCAAACCTTCATCGAAGAGGTATGGCTTTTTTTAAATATGCCTCCTGGCTGTCACATCAAACCGTGACATTATCCATTGCATTTTATCAGGAAGAGCGTTTGCCGGACTATGTCCGGGGATCCTGTTGGTCGCACCTCCACTAGTCAGATTCCAGATCCTGCCCTAAGGACGGGGGCTGACACGGGAGTGACGCCGGATGGTCCTTCCGCAGAGGATTCGGATGATATGTCCATCACGAACTTTGAAGTGGAGAGCGCCATGAATCATCGGCGCTGGAGGGCTGCTCTTCGCGACCCTAGTTTTACAAAAGAGGCATTTAATGCCTTCAGCTCGGCTAATGCATACATCCGAGCTGCTCGAGACGGGCTTACCAGAGCCACGGATCAGCATTTGAAGGATATGCGGGTAAGTACGCATTGTACAACCTTTGTAATCATATACCAGTAGCCCCCGAGACTTGAAGTAGTTGATACAACTGATTTAAGGATCATTGTATAATCAGGCACTTACAGATCAGAACAACTTGCTGTCTCAAGAGCTGGAAATGTGTCGGACCCAGCTAGCTACGGCTACCGCCGAATTGGAGAAATCCAAGGAGGCACTGCCTGGTAATGTTTCCCCCCATCAGAAAAAGTATAATAATATACCAGTAATATTAATACCATTGTGTTTCCGCTGACGGGATCAATAGATCAACTGAGAGAGAAACTGGAAATTGCCCAGGCTGGTGAACAGGAGGCCAAAAGGCAACAGGCAGCATGCGAACGTGTGCTGACGTGGGTCAGGGACGACAAGAACAAGTTGCAGGATTCCAACATCCTGATGGGCGAAGAACGAAAAGATGTACGAGCCTAGCTGGCCGGCGCCGTAAAGGAGAATAAGAGGTTACGAGGCGGCATATCTAGTATGCTTTCGAACTTTCCTTCGTGAAATTTGGCGGAAAAATGAGTTGACAGATTTATGTCTACGGGTATGCCGACTGGCCCTCCCGAAGAGGAGATGTCCGGATCTCAAGGCGATCTGCTCCAAGAGCTGTCCCAAGTGCACGAGCGAGCTCGGCAAGCAATGCAGAGCGTTGCCAAGGCGTTGTGGCCATCTGTATTGAGGAGCTTGTGAAGCTATTCCAAGGGGCTCGACGACGCTTTCTGATACGTCTCCAACGTATCTATAATTTTTGATTGTTCCATGCTATATTATATCATGTTTTAAACATTATTGGGCTTTATTATGCACTTTTATATTATTTTTGGGACTAACCTATTAATCGGAGGCCCAGCCCAGAATTGCTGTTTTTTTGCCTGTTTTAGGGTTTCGCAAGAAAAGAATATCAAACGGAGTCCAAACGGAATGAAACCTTCGGGAATGTGATTTTCTCACCGAACATGATCCAGGAGACTTGGACCCTATGTCAAGCAACCAACAGGGAGGCCACGAGGTAGGGGGCGCGCCTACCCCCCAGGCGTGCCCTCCACCCTCATGGGCCCCCTGTTGCTCCACCGACGTACTTCTTCCTCCTATATATACCTACGTACCCCCAAACGATCAGATACGGAGCCAAAACCCTAATTCCACCGCTATAACTTTCTGTATCCATGAGATCCCATCTTGGGGCCTGTTCTCGAGCTCCACCGGAGGGGGCATCGATCACGGAGGGCTTCTACATCAACACCATAGCCTCTCCGATGAAGTGTGAGTAGTTTACCTCAGACCTACGGGTCCATAGTTATTAGCTAGATGGCTTCTTCTCTCTTTTTGGATCTCAATACAAAGTTCTCCCCCTCTCTTGTGGAGATCTATTCGATGTAATCTTCTTTTGCGGTGTGTTTGTTGAGACCGATGAATTGTGGGTTTATGATCAAGTTTATCTATGAACAATTGTTGACACCTAATTTTGGCAAGATACAGATTGCAATGAAGATGGTCTCGAGTGAACGGGTTTTCAGCATAAAAATATTCACGTCGCCGAGTGGAACAACTTTGATGTTTCGGTTATATTCATTCGACCTTATCTTACGGACCGAAACTATACTCCGAGTGGCATAATTCAATGTTCCGAGTGGTTTTTGGCCAATCACGTCTTCAAGATGACATCAGATGAAGGAGCACTCTTAAGGAATTGTCTTCGTATCGTCGAGGCAATCAATTTTGATATATAAATCATCTCAATCCGAGTTCATATGCAATAGTTACAGTTAATACGGTCTGGACAAGCCAGAGACCAAAATATTACACTTGACACCAGACACATGTTGATGAGTGTCTGATGCAATGCGTGAGCAATTCGGCCCTCAAGACGGCCTTGAATTGAAAAACCTTCAACATGGAAAAGTTTATTCTCGTCGAGCCGATCGATTTTCATATATAATTTGTCTCAATCCGAGGTCGTATGCAACCTGGAGAGGCAAATCAAGATCAGGCTGTGTTTTCAGTCGGGAAATCCGAGTGAAAAGTTTACCATCCGAGTGAAAACCTACTGATCGAGTAAAACGTCGAGTGAAAACTTATCGATCGAGTAAAAGATTGGCTTCCGAGTGAAAATATAGTAATCCGAGTGAAAAGATTACCGTCGGAATGAAAACTTGACGTTCGAGTAAGATATTGCCTTCCGAGTGAAATATAGTCATCCGAGTGAAAGATTGTCTTCCGAGTGAAATTATAGTCATCCGAGTGAAAGATTGTCTTCCGAGTGAAAGACTCTAACATCCGAGTGAAAAGGTCGAGTCGGACGAAAAACTCTAATATCCGAGTGGATGAGCTCGGATCCGAGTGAAACTGAAGATGTGCCCGAAAGGTAATCCAGATGACCTCGGATGGAAAAGTGATCAACACGGAAGTTGTGCGCATCGTCAAAACGGTGAACTTTGGTTTTGGAGTCATTATCATCTGAGATAGTATATGGCCTGTAAGTTCACTACGAGACTCAGAGAATCCAGTCTGTTACATGACCGAGTCCGACTGGATATTAAAGATGGCTTCATAGAATATTCAAGATTGTCTTATTTGGAAAAGTGTTCAATATAAGAATTGTTCGTCTCGTCGAGGCGCACAAGTTTCATATTTGGACCGTCTTGATCGGAGGTCATATGCAAACTCGGCGGCCCGCGCAAGGAGGAAGACAGAAGTTGGGCCAGATTCAGACTGAATCCGAGTTGGAATAGAACTAGGACTCTAGGACGTGAATTGATGTAATTTTTTGTAAGGAAAGCCTAAATGAATCCTTTGCTTGTACGGGAAGTCCAGCCGCCTCTTATATATGTTGGGGGTGATGGCCGATTGAACAACACCAATCGAACCAATCAATCTATTACACTTTTGTGTTCATCTATCTTTATCCCCTACCCTTGTATCTTTCTTTCTCGTTCTTTGTTCATTCTTTGCATTGGAGGGCAGCGACCCACGAGGCTCTAGGGGCGAGCAAATCGACCTGGAGCAGCCCATAGCCACCGCGAGCCCTGACGGGGTCCCTCCCGGGCAAGCGGGGCTTCGGGTCTACAAAAGCGCCCGCCGACTGTCTTGCGTATCACGCTGTCGGTCGGGTCTCCTTCGACGTGAGCTGTGGTGCATCACCCCGGCGTCAAGGGTACACGGTGTCGTGTTCATGTGTCAACACACTTTTTGGCGACTCCGCTGGGGACGAAGCTTTGAACAGTATCCAGCCTGTTTTTGCTACGAGGAGAGCGTCATCAAGCGGCTGCAATCTACAACGGTAACATGTATCATCAATCTCCTTACGTAGATGCAAATAGCCATTATGTTGATGTTGCTAGATCTTTCAATGGACATGTCATGTCGGCTAGCCCTAACGAGCAAAGGCCGACTAGTTATTCCGTTGGAGAAACTTGGAATTTACAGAATCGCGACATGCAACTTATGAATCTGAACTTTCGTGCATCGGCAACATCTTTCAATATGCCGGTGAACGACATGATTTGTTCGAGTGATCAATATATGACACCTCATGTACATGAGGGCGTCTCACAGTTTTATCCATCGGCAGCCGACTCGCAATATGCGGGTTCATCCCCAAACATGCCGATGGATGGGGGAATCGGCCATGCTTCTGTTAGCTATTTGGTCGGTTATCCTCAAACATCATATACTACACCTCGTCAGATTAATTGTTCAGTGGCGTATGGAACTAAAAATATTCATGACTCGGCTCACCTTCATGGTTATGGCCGAGTGAATGGAGATTCTATAGGAGCATATGTGCCTAATATTGCAGGAGATGAGGTGGCTCTGGCTGCATTAAAAATTTTAGCCCAAAATAAGAAGATTAGTGCTATTTGCCTTGAGCAACACAACAAGGGATTGGTTCCTGATTATGAGGCAATAAGAGCTAGGGTTTTGAAAGAAGACGAAGTGTTGATTGATCAAATTGTCGAGAGAAAATATTCAACAACGATGCACATGCCTTCACCTATCATTGCAGCATGTTATACACCCCCTATACAATCGCAAAATTTCGGCAACATCAATTCATTGCCGAAAGATCCTAAAAGTATTGGGGGGCAAGCCGATCCAAGCAGGGCTGAGTTTAAAAAAAAATATGTGGCCCAAGTGGACAAGAACAAGCTAGAGCTCATAGGGAATAGCGTCAACGGCTTTACTACGCCAACTCTTGAGGAATTACCAGCAGAATATCAACATGCTTATGAAGCACACAAGAAGAGACGTGGAGAGGAATATTTGCAAGAATATGTCAAGTCCCTTCTTCCATTCAGCAATCATGATGGTTCCTCTGTGATGTTGAGGCAAGCCAAAAAAGAAGTTTTGCAAGCAAATCAGCAAGAAAGGGTTCACTCGGCTAATACCGTTGATTTAGTTGAAACCGAGTCAAATATGATTAAGTCGTGTACATCTGAGTTGAACGGTTCCTTTAGTCACAAGACAATGGTGGATTCAATTGAAACCCGATTGAGCACCGAGACATTTAAGGCCGAGTGCGTTGCATCGAGCCAGCCGAGTGCATCGTGCCAGCCGAGTACATCATGCCAGCCGAGTGCATCGTTCCAGACAAACGCATCGCCAGCTATAGTTGAGTGCATCAAGCCAATTATTGCCACCTGTACCAAAACAGAAGATGCAAGCTTCACCGAGCAAAGGAACGGTAAACACAACAAATTGGCCGTGCTCAATTTTTTTTGGATATGAGGGAGCTTACATGCTGCCCTATGAGTTCCATGCCAAAGAAATTGATGAGCATCAAGAGAGAAGTTATATGGCCAAACAAAGTTTGGTTAGTGATGAAGATCAAGAACCAGAGCATGCAGTCGAGCAAAGTTCAACTGACAAAGAGCGTCCGAGTGAAATCCACTCGGGCAATCCGACTGAAATATACTCGAGCAATCCGAGTGAAATCTACTCAGGCGATCCGAGTGATGAGGTACAAGATCCAGAAGAAGAGGAAGAGGTGTTGGAGAATTATTCAGAAGTGGAGCAAGATATTGTTCCAGTGGTGCAACCATCTTCTCCTTCCAAAGTCTTCACAAAGGTACACCTAGCAGTCAGTTTATTCAATTTTCGATTCGGTCAAAATCATACTGTTGATGCACCCATTAGTAAGATTCTAATTAATTTTGAAAGACCAATTGAGATGAGTAATCTGTTTGTTAGAAATGATCTTATCACTAATCATGCTAGGCAACATGTGGTATCATTTATAGAGGCTAATAATGACAGCTTATCACAACCAAAGTTGTTCCCGTCATGCCAACTGAAATTTATATTCATATGGACAACTTTTTTTGTTTCATGCTTGGCTAACATTTGGTCTCAGGTGAGACGTATATTCTGTGATTATTTTGGTTGCAGGAATATAAAGCCAGGTCCAAAGTTCTTCGAGATAGCCGATTCAAAAGCATCGGGAAAGGACGACAAAAATGAGTGCATAGCCGAGTCAGATGACACTAAGCTGGCACCACTCGGTTGTTTTGTTTCAGATCCAGTATTACAATATCAGTTAATGGACCAGGAGTGTACATCCAATGCAGGCATAGTTGATCATATCATTGGTACATCGCTGACTAATTTTATTATTATAATTGATCACAATGTCGAGCCGTCAAGACAAGGGCGAATGTTCGAGAAAAATGTGAAAGATTGCAACATGATCCATCAAGTCAAGCAATCGGACAAAATAAGACGATTGGAGTTTGTTGAGGTGCGATCATTTGGCCAGTCGGATCAGATTGGTATTGACGGCAATCAAATGTTGACTCGGCTATCTCCAGCTGATTCATCTAAAAGTGCATAGGTACACACCAATGATGACGGGGTCAGGTCTTTGAGCAAGGATATTGTTAAAAAATGCATCCAAAACAATCTTGAAGACGGAAATTCCATCAAAGCTACAAGGGCGACATCTAGCACTGGGGGCAACGACAAAATTCAAAGACCGATGCACACACAACTAAGGAAAGCAAAGGCAATGGTAAGCACAAAGGTAAAAAGCCGAAAGTCACTTTCGCGTAGTTATTAGAAAAATATCAGAAGATAAGTGAGGCAAAGAATGCTTATCGGCCGAGTGAAACAAAAGCATTGAAGTCGCCCCCAAGGCATAAATTTGAAGATCGGGATTACTGAAGGAAGAAGATGAGCAAACAGACTCCATATCCTCATTTTGGGCCACGAATGCCGATGTCATGGATACCTCCCCCTGCCGGCTATTATTCATATCAATCATGGGGCAAGTATAAATCAAGGACACACCATCCATCGTATTCTAAACCACCTCACCAAATCTATGAAGCTCTCAGTGGATCATCATTTGTTCAAAAACCACATGTTAAAGACCGGCTCAACCAAAAAGAATTGGTATGGACCTCAGCAAAGAAGATGGACGTGGTCAAGCAAGTGTACCAAGTGAAAAAGGACGGCTGCAAATGTGCTATTTCAGATCCGACTCCAAATGACAAGAAGCCAGCCGAGTCTATGTTGGCTGCTAAGGACAAGAAAGTGAAGCAAGTAAATTTCAAGGATCCAATCGCCGAGTTTGGACAGGCCAAGCCGGAGATGCCCAAAGCCAGGAAGAACTTGCTAGTGCATAAACCAAAGTCCCAGCCGGGACGCCCACTCGGCTTACCTTATTTGCAACAGAAGAAGTTGAATCGGCTTAGGGCCAAAGAGTTGGAGAAGAGGAACATGGCCTGGGCTCCTAAGGGAAATCCTCAAGTCAAGAGCGGCATCACATCTCCTGTTGCGAAGCCAGTAGAAATAAGGGAGTACACACGTAAAGCCTATAGGCGAGGACGACAATTTTCATCTCACTATAGGAGCCTCCAGGAGGCGTGTCATCCACATTCTTCAATCATACCATCAAAATCAACGCTATGGAATTTATCCTCAGCCGAAACATCTGACTTATTTCGGCTATTCACACTTTGGTGGACGGACTCCCGAGCTCCTTTGAGATGAGAACGCATGGCCAATATTTGCATATCACCGTCGGAATTCATTGTGTTGGCAAAGCCGGCATCTGGCTAATGGTGTTCACCATGGTTGATCTCCTACTCCTATAGCCGATGCTCAGTGTTTGCCAATACTGGCAAGGCCGACTTAATTATTGAGTCGACCAACAATCAAGGGTCTAGTGCATAAAAGAGCCCCGACTCCAAATGTTATTTATTTACAGGATTCAAGTCAGGAGACAGACGTTGTTCGGCGGAGGCTTGATGGTGTACTTTGATAACGAGTTGAGTCGCCCAATAGTTGATAGTATTCCTTTGAGGTGCATGGTCATAATCGTTCAGCAACCGTCTTCGTTGAAGGGTTCTAATATTCCCAGGGAACGCCTGGACAAATGCAAGGTCCGGATTGACATAAGAAACTTACGTGGAAGCCTTTGTGACATCCAATTATTGTTTTCAGACAACTATTATCCAAGAGGCTCTACCGAAGAAGCAACAAACATGAGCATATGGACAATTAAAATTATCATACTCAACATGCACAGCCGATGGAGTGTTGACATCGTGCTTAAACATTACCCTAAGCAAGGTATTTTCTGGCACGCAAGCTCTGCCAGAAAACAGGGGGGCATGTGTTGACACCTGATTTTGGCAAGATACAGATTGCAATGAAGATGGTCTCGAGTGAACGGGTTTTCAGCATAAAAAGATTCACGTCGCCGAGTGGAACAACTTTGATGTTTCGGTTATATTCATTCGACCTTATCTTACGGACCGAAACTATACTCCGAGTGGCATAATCAATGTTCTGAGTGATTTTTGGCCAATCACATCTTCAAGATGACATCGGATGAAGGAGCACTCTTAAGGAATTGTCTTCGTCTCGTCGAGGCAATCAATTTTGATATATAAATCATCTCAATCTGAGTTCATATGCAATAGTTACAGTTAATACGGTCTGGACAGGCCAGAGACCAAAATATTACGCTTGATACCAGACACATGTTGATGAGTGTCTGATGCAATGCGTGAGCAATTCGGCCCTTAATACGGCCTTGAATTGAAAAACCTTCAACACGGAAAAGTTTCTTCTCGTCGAGCCGATCGATTTTCATATATAATTTGTCTCAATCCGAGGTCGTATGCAACCCGGAGAGGTAAATCAAGATCAGGCTGTGTTTTCAGTCGGGAAATCCGAGTGAAAAGTTTACCATCCGAGTGAAAACCTACTGATCGAGTAAAACGTCGAGTGAAAACTTATCGATCAAGTAAAAGATTGGCTTCCGAGTGAAAATATAGTAATCCGAGTGAAATTATCATCCGAGTGAAAAGATTACCGTCGGAATGAAAACTTGACGTTCGAGTAAGATATTGCCTTCCGAGTGAAATATAGTCATCCGAGTGAAAGATTGTTTTCCGAGTGAAATTATAGTCATCCGAGTGAAAGATTGTCTTCCGAGTGAAAGACTCTAACATCCGAGTGAAAAGGTCCAGTCGGACGAAAAACTCTAATATCCGAGTGGATGAGCTCGGATCCAAGTGAAACTGAAGATGTGCCCGAAAGGTAATCCAGATGACCTCGGATGGAAAAGTGATCAACACGGAAGTTGTGCGCATCATCAAAATGGTGAACTTTGGTTTTGGAGTCATTATCATCTGAGATAGTATACGACCTGTAAGTTCACTACGAGACTCAAACAATCCAGTCTGTTACATGACCGAGTCCGACTGGATATTAAAGATGGCTTCGTAGAATATTCAAGCTCGGCGGCCCGCGCAAGGAGGAATACAGAAGTTGGGCCAGATTCAGACTGAATCCGAGTTGGAATAGAACTAGGACTCTAGGACGTGAATTGATGTAATTTTTTGTAAGGAAAGCCTAGATGAATCCTTTGCTTGAACGAGAAGTCCAGCCGCCTCTTATATATATTGGGGGTGATGGCCGATTGAACAACACCAATCGAACCAATCAATCTATTACACTTTTGTGTTCATTTTTCTTTATCCCCTACCCTTGTATCTTTCTTTCTCGTTCTTCGTTCGTTCTTCGCGTTGGAGGGCAGAGACCCACGAGGCTCTAGGGGCGAGCGAATCGACCTGGAGCAGCCCATAGCCACTGCGAGCCCTGACGGGGTCCCTCCCGGGCAAGCGGGGCTTCGGGTCTACAAAAGCGCCCGCCGACTGTCTTGCGTATCGCGCTGTCGGTCGGGTCTCCTTCGACGTGAGCTGCGGTGCATCACCCCCGGCATCGAGGGTACACGGTGACGTGTTCGTGTGTCAACAACAATATTTGAATCTTCTCTGAATTCTTTTATGTATGATTGGTTATCTTTGCAAGTCTCTTCGAATTATCAGTTTGGTTTGGCCTACTAGATTGATCTTTCTTGCAATGGGAGAAGTGCTTAGCTTTGGGTTCAATCTTGCGGTGTCCTTTCCAAGTGACAGTAGGGGCAGCAAGGCACGTATTGTATTGTTGCCATCGAGGATAACAAGATGGGGTTTTCATCATATTGCATGAGTTTATCCCTCTACATCATGTCAACTTGCTTAAAGCGTTACTCTGTTCTTATGAACTTAATACTCTAGATGCATGCTGGATAGCAGTCGATGTGTGGAGTAATAGTAGTAGATACAGGCAGGAGTCGGTCTACTTGTCTTGGACGTGATGCCTATATACATGATCATACCTAGATATTCTCATAACTATGCTCAATTCTGTCAATTGCTCAACAGTAATTTGTTCACCCACCGTAAAATACCTATGCTCTTGAGAGAAGCCACTAGTGAAACCTATGGCCCCCGGGTCTATCTTCATCATATTAAATCTTCCAATACTTAGTTATTTTTATTGCCTTTTATTTTACTTTGCATCTTTATCATAAAAATACCAAAAATATTATCTTATCATATCTATCAGATCTCACTCTCGTAAGTGACCGTGTAGGGATTGACAACCCCTTATCACGTTGGTTGCGAGGATTTATTTGTTTTGTGCAGGTGCGAGGGACGCACGCGTAGCCTCCTACCGGATTGATACCTTGGTTCTCAAAAACTGAGGGAAATACTTACGCTACTTTGCTGCATCACCCTTTCCTCTTCAAGGGAAAACCAACACAGTGCTCAAGGGGTAGCACTTTCGATTATGGAAGATTTCGGCCTGTCGAGAAGTTGCACGAGAGGCTTGGGCCATGGTAAAAACACGGTATACCAAGCTTGATCCGAATCATACGGCCCGGGTCGGACCTCGGGGGTCAGTTGGGCAAGAAATTCCCGTTAGTCTGGTATATGACCAAGTAAAGATAGCCGCCAAGTTTTCCCAACAGGATTGTAAGCTAGACAGTCTGTTAGATGGCGTAGAGGAAGAAATTTTTGAGTCCAAGTGACTATGTACTTCATTTGACAAATTTGTCCCTAGCCGGATTATAAAAGGATTGTGATGGCAGACCTTTTTGCTTTGACCTTTGGACCCGAAGGTGCGGAGTGTTTCCGAATACCCGCTCGGTAATATAGACCGGGGCATGCGTGGAAACCAGGCGTAGGGGTCATAGTTTCTTGAACAGACAAGTTATATCCTGCTAGCTATGTTATATTACATGTTGATTGTAAGGAACATCTTCCAGGGAGAATAGTTCCGTTAAGAGTTCCTTTCCTTGGGCGGATATGCGTTAGTATGCATGTCCGAACTGTGATTGAAAAATCGCAGTATACGTAACATCTGGGGGTTCATGATGTGATGAAGGTAAAACGTCTTTAGTTCATCGACCGAATATTTCCTTAAGAACGCTAGCTTTTGGCTTCACCCAGTCTGAGGTACAAGTCCAAATGACCCGGCTGCAACAATCGCAGAGGTGCTCCCTTTATGCCCCAGCCGAACAAACGGGAATGCAGGGCATAAGCACAGGAGCCAGGCAACCCATCTTGGCAAAAACTTAAGTCATAACGATGCATATAATGGCGAATAAAAGGTACATATGCGGAAGAGGACACATATGTGTTGAGCTTGATGCTCGGAAAATAATAATAAGCTTCTGTAAAAGAAGCCCCCAGGTATTATGAGTGTATACATTTAAGGATGTGCACATCATAGGTGTGCGGTCTGGCCGCACAAGAGCTAAAGAGCTAGGCAAAAAGGTTAAAGAGAGGGAAAAATGGAGACAAAGGGAGAAGAAAATGAACAAAGAGTCTGACTCTAGGCGTAGAATCTTCGGAGTCTGGCTGCATTCCACGGGTTCGGCTCTAGGCGATTGTCCGATGCATCACGCAGGCGATACGCTCCTCCAGTGAGAACTTCATCAATGATGAAGGGACCCTCCCACTTGGGCTTGAGTTTGTCCTTTTTCTTTTCTGGCAAGCGTAGAACGAGTTCACCAACATTATAAGTCTTGGCCCGCACCTCTCTGCTTTGATATCTGCGAGCCTGTTGTTGATAGAATGCAGAACAGGCCTTTGCAACGTCGCGCTCCTCCTCCAAGGCATCTAGATTGTCCTACCGATCCAACTCGGCTTCTCTCTCTTCATACATGCGCACTCAAGGTGAGTCATGAATGATGTCGCAGGGCAAAACGACCTCTGCGCCGTACACCATGAAGAATGGTGTGTATCCAGTAGTGCGATTGGGTGTGGTCTGCAGCCCCCAGAGTACGGAGTCGAGCTCCTCAACCCAGTGCTTGTCTGATTCTTTCAATGACAACAATAGTCTAGGCTTAATGCCGCTCATAATAAGACCATTACCTCGTTCGACTTGACCATTTGTTTGTGGATGATAGACCTATGCGTAATCAAGCTTAATGCCCAATTTAGCACACCAGGATTTCACCTCATCGGCTGTGAAATTGCAGCTGTTATCGGTGATGATGCTGTGTGGGACACCATAACGGTGCACGACACCGGATATAAAGTCTATCACCGGTCCAGCTTCGGCTGTTTTCACCGGTTTGGCCTCTATCCATTTGGTGAATTTATCTACCATGACTAGCAGGTATTTTTTTATGGCTTCCTCCTTTAAGGGGTCCTACCATATCAAGCCCCCAGACCGCAAAAGGCCAAGTAATGGGGATTGTTTGTAAAGAAGTAGGCGGCATATGGCTTTGATTGGCGAAGAGCTGGCATCCGACACAATGTTGGGCCAGGTCCTGTGCATCAGCTCGGGCCGTCAGCCAAAAGAAACATGTACGGAAGGCCTTACTTACAAGGGCCCGAGCCGCGACGTGGTGACCGCCGAGACCAGCATGGATTTCAGCCAGGAGCTGCCGTCCCTCTTCTTCGGAGATACATCTTTGAAGGACTCCGGTAGCACTTTTCTTGTAGAGCTCTCCGTCATGGACCTTGTAGGCTTTCGAGCGTCGAACAATGCAGCGAGGCTCATTCTGGTCCTTAGGGAGCTCTCGCCTATTAAGGTAGGCCAAGAAGGGTTCGGTCCATGGGGCAATTACTGCCATTATTAGGTGGGCCGATGGTGTTATTTCGGTGGCTGAGCCCCCGATGATATCGGTATTGTGTTCGGAATCTGGGTATATAATCAGATTCGGACTAGTATTTCCGCTCTCATCCTGCCACACCACAGATGGCTTGAAGAGCCTTTCCAAAAAGATGTTAGGCGGAACGGGGTCACACTTGGCGCCCATGCAATCAAGGACATCTGTCGCTTGATTGCTTTCTCGAGCCACATGATGAAACTTGAGTCCCTTGAACCGACCTGATATTTTGAGTACGACGTTGCGATAGGCCGCCATCTTCGGATCCTTGGCGTCGAAGTCTCCATTTATTTGGGATATTGAGAGATTTGAATCCCCGCGCACCTCCAGGCGTTGTATGCCCATGGAGTAGCCATCCGAAGACCGTGCAACAAGGTCTCATATTCGTCTGCATTGTTGGAGTCTGTGTATAATATTTGGAGTATGTACTGGACTGTGTCTCCAGTGGGGGACGTTAAAACGACGCCTGCTCCTAAAACGGCCAGCATTTTAGAGCCATCAAAGTGCATGACCCAGTTGGAATATGTACCATACTCTTTAGGGAGTTCGGCCTCTGTCCATTCGGTGACGAAGTCGGCCAATACTTGGGATTTAATGGCTCGACGTAGTTTGTATGTTATGTCGAATGGAAGGAGCTCAATAGCCCACTTGGCAATCCGACCCGTAGCGTCGCGGTTATTTATTATATCATTGAGTGGTACTTCGGAAGCCACCGTGATCGAACACTCCTGGAAGTAGTGTCGTAGCTTCTGGGATGCCATGAAGACCGCATATGCTATCTTGTGGTAATGAGGGTACCGGGATTTGCATGGTGTGAGGACAGTGGATACGTAGTATACTGTTTCTAAAGTGGGAACTTGTGTCCGTCCTCCTCTCGCTCAATGACGAGCACTGCGCTCACCACCTGGTGTGTTTGGTGCGGCCAGGATTGGCTTGCTTGCTAAAAGAGCCTTTATTTCCTCCAGCCCGGTTGTTGCCGCTTCCGTCCACTCGAAGTGGTCGGTACATCGGAGAAGGCGATAAAGTGGCAATGCTTTTTCTCCTAGTCTAGAGATAAAGTGGCTTAAAGCTGCCACTCATCCGGCTAGTTTTTGGACCTGTTTAAGGTCTGTTGGTGTAGCCAATTGTGATAAAGCTCTGATTTTGGCTAGATTTGCCTCAATTCCTCTACTAGAAATGATGAAGCCCAGCAGTTTTCCGACGGGGACGCCGAAAACACACTTTTCCGGATTTAGCTTGATGTCATATGTCCGGAGTTTGTCGAATGTGAGACGCATGTCGTCTATTAACGACTCGACATGCTTAGTCTTGATGACGACGTCATACACATATGCTTCAACTGTCTTGCCGATTTGTTTCTCCAGGCATGTTTGAATCATGCGTTGGTAGGTGGCGCCGGCGTTTTTAAGGCCAAAGGGCATAGTGTTGAAGCAGAAAGGCCCATATGGGGTGATGAATGCAGTTGCGGCTTGATCAGACTCCTTCATTTTGATTTGATGGTATCCGTGTTGGGTAACGTAGTAATTTCAAAAAAATTCCTACACACACGCAAGATCATGGTGATGCATAGCAACGAGAGGGGAGAGTGTTGTCTACGTACCCTCGTAGACCGGCAACGGAAGCGTTGGCACAACGTAGAGGAAGTAGTCGTACGTCTTCCCGATCCGACCGATCCAAGTACCGAACGTACGGCACCTCCGAGTTCTGCACACATTCAACTCGGTGACGTCCCTTGAGCTCCGATCCAGCAAAGTGTTGAGGGAGAGTTTCGTCAGCACAACGGCGTGATGATGGTGATGATGTTCTACCGACGCAGGGCTTCGCCTAAGCACTTCTAAGATATGACCGAGGTGGAATATTGTGGAAGGGGGCACCGCACACGGCTAAGGAACGATCACGAAGATCAACTTGTGTGTCATGGGGTGCCCCCTTGCCCCCGTATATAAAGGAGGGAGAGGGGGAGGTGTGGCCGGCCCAAGGGGTGCGCCTGGAGGAGTCCTACTCCCACCGGGAGTAGGACTCCCCCTCTTGCCTTGTTGGTAAAGGAAGGGGGAAGGGAGAAAGAGGAAAGGGGGCCGCCCCCCCTTCCTTGTCCTATTCGGACTAGGCGGGAGGGGGTGCGCGGCCTGCCCTAGCTGGCCCTCCTCATCTTCCTTAGGGCCCATGTAGGCCCAATAACCCCCCCCGGGGGGGGGGGGGGTTCCGGTAACCCCCCGGTACTCCGGTAAAATCCCGATTTCACCCGGAATGTTTCCGATATCCAAATATAGTCTTTCAATATATCAATCTTTATGTCTCAACCATTTCGAGACTCCTCGTCATGTCCGTGATCACATCCGGGACACCGAACAACCTTCGGTACATCAAAACACAAAAACCCTAATTACGATCGTCACCGAACTTTAAGCGTGCGGACCCTACGGGTTCGAGAACTATGTAGACATGACCGAGACACGTCTCCGGTCAATAACCAATAGCGGAACCTGGATGCTCATATTGGCTCCTACATATTCTACGAAGATCTTTATCGGTCAGACCGCATAACAATATACGTTGTTCCCTTTGTCATCGGTATGTTACTTGCCTGAGATTCGATCGTCGGTATCTCAATACCTAGTTCAATCTCGTTACCGGCAAGTCTCTTTACTCGTTCCGTAATACATCATCCCGCAACTAACTTATTAGTTGCAATGCTTGCAAGGCTTGAGTTATGTGCATTACCGAGAGGGCCCAGAGATACCTCTCCGACAATCGGAGTGAGAAATCCTAATCTCGAAATACGCCAACCCAACAAATACCTTCGGAGACACCTGTAGAGTACCTTTATAATCACCCAGTTACATTGTGATGTTTGGTAGCACACAAAGTGTTCCTCCGGTAAACGGGAGTTGCATAATCTCATAGTCATAGGAACATATATAAGTTATGAAGAAAGCAATAGCAACAAAATAAACGATCAAGTGCTAAGCTAATGGAATGGGTCAAGTCAATCACATCATTCTCCTAATGATGTGATCCCCTTAATCAAATGACAACTCATGTCTATGGTTAGGAAACATAACCATCTTTTATCAACGAGCTAGTCAAATAGAGGCATACTAGTGACACTCTGTTTGTCTATGTATTCACACATGTATTATGTTTCCGGTTAATACAATTCTAGCATGAATAATAAACATTTATCATGATACAAGGAAATAAATAATAACTTTATTATTTCCTCTAGGGCATATTTCCTTCAGTCTCCCACTTGCACTAGAGTCAATAATCTAGATTACACAGTAATGATTCTAACACCCATGGAGCCTTGGTGCTGATCATGTTTTGCTCGTGGAAGAGGCTTAGTCAGCGGGTCTGCAACATTTAGATCCGTATGTATCTTGCAAATTTCTATGTCTCCCACTTGGACTAAATCCCGAATGGAATTGAAGGATCTCTTGATGTGCTTGGTTCTCTTGTGAAATCTGGATTCCTTTGCCAAGGCAATTGCACCAGTATTGGCACAAAAGATTTTCATTGGACCCGATGCACTAGGTATGACACCTAGATCGGATATGAACTCCTTCATCCAGACTCCTTCATTTGCTGCTTCCGAAGCAGCTATGTACTCCACTTCACATGTAGATCCCGCCACGACGCTTTGTTTAGAACCGCACCAACTAACAGCTCCACCGTTTAATGTAAACACATATCCGGTTTGCGATTTGGAATTGTCTGGGTCAGTGTCAAAGCTTGCATCAACGTAACCATTTACAATGAGCTCTTTGTCACCTCCATATACGAGAAACATATCCTTAGTTCTTTTCAGGTACTTTAGGATGTTCTTGACCGCTGTCCAGTGATCCACTCCTGGATTACTTTGGTACCTCCCTGCTAGACTTATAGCAAGGCACATCAGGTCTGGTACACAACATTGCATACATGATAGAGCCTATGGTTGAAGCATAGGGAACATCTTTCATTTTCTCTCTATCTTCTGCAGTGGTCAGACATTGAGTCTTACTCAACTTCACACCTTGTAACACAGGAAAGTGCTTTGTCAAGGTATGTGCTTTGTGAAAGTCCAATTAAGCGTCTTGATCTATCTCTATAGATCTTAATGCCCAATATGTAAGCAGCTTCACCGACGTCTTTCATTGAAAAACTCTTATTCAAGTATCCCTGTATGCTATCCAGAAATTCTATATTATTTCCAATCAATAATATGTCATCCACATATAATATCAGAAATGCTACAGAGCTCCCACTCACTTTCTTGTAAATACAGGCTTCTCCAAAAGTCTGTATAAAACCAAATGCTTTGATCACACTATCAAAGCGTTTATTCCAACTCCGAGAGGCTTGCACGAGTCCATAAATGGATCGCTGGAGCCTGCACACTTTGTTAGCTCCCTTTGGATCGACAAAACCTTCTGGTTGCATCATATACAACTCTTCTTCCAGAAATCCATTCAGGAATGCAGTTTTCACATCCATTTGCCAAATTTCGTAATCATAAAATGCGGCAATTGCTAACATGATTCGGACAGACTTAAGCATCGCTACGGGTGAGAAGGTCTCATCGTAGTCAATCCATTGAACTTGTCGAAAACCTTTCGCAACAAGTCGAGCTTTGTAGATAGTAACATTACCGTCAGCGTCAGTCTTCTTCTTGAAGATCCATTTATTATCAATTTCTTGCCGAACAATGGGCAAGTCAACCAAAGTCCACACTTTGTTCTCATACATAGATCCCACCTCAGATTTCATGGCTTCTAGCCATTTTGCGGAATCTGGTCTCACCATTGCTTCTTCATAGTTCGTAGGTTCATCATGATCTAGTAGCATGACTTTCAGAACATGATTACTGTACCACTCTGGTACGGATCTTACTCTGATTGATCTACGAGGTTCGGTAGTAACTTGATCTGAAGTTTCATGATCATTATCATTAGCTTCCTCACTAATTGGTGTAGGTGTCACAGAAACCGGTTTCTGTGATGTACTACTTTCCAATAAGGGAGCAGGTACAGTTACCTCATCAAGTTCTACTTTTCTCCCACTCACTTCTTTCGAGAGAAACTCCTTCTCTAGAAAAACTCCGAATTTAGCAACAAAAGTCTTGCCTTCGGATCTGTGATAGAAGGTGTACCCAACAGTCTCCTTTGGGTATCCTATGAAGACACATTTCTCCGATTTGGGTTCGAGCTTATCAGGTTGAAGCTTTTTCACATAAGCATCGCAGCCCCAAACTTTCAGAAATGACAACTTTGGTTTCTTGCCAAACCACAGTTCATAAGGCGTCATCTCAACAGATTTCGATGGTGTCCTATTTAACGTGAATGCAACCGTCTCTAAAGCATAACCCCAAAACAATAGCGGTAAATCAGTAAGAGACATCATAGATCGCACCATATCTAATAAAGTACGATTACGACATTTGGACACACCATTACGCTGTGGTGTTCCGGGTGGCGTGAGTTGCGAAACTATTCCGCATTGTTTCAAATGTAGACCAAACTCATAACTCAAATATTCTCCTCCACGATCAGATCATAGAAACTTTATTTTCTTGTTACGATGATTTTCAACTTCACTCTAAAATTCTTTGAACTTTTCAAATGTTTCAGACTTATGTTTCATTAAGTAGATATACCCATATCTGCTTAACTCATCTGTGAAGGTGAGAAAATAACGATATCCGCCATGAGCCTCAACATTCATTGGACCACATACATCTGTATGTATGATTTCCAACAAATCCGTTTATCTCTCCATAGTACTGAAGAACGACATTTTAGTCATCTTACCCATGAGGCACTGTTCGCAAGTACCAAGTGATTCATAATCAAGTGGTTCCAAAAGTCCATTAGTATGGAGTTTCTTCATGCACTTTACACCGATATGACCTAAATGGCAGTGCCACAAATAAGTTGCACTATCATTATCAACTCTACATCTTTTGATTTCAACATTATGAATATGTGTATCACTACTATCGAGATTCATCAAAAATAGACCACTCTTCAAGGGTGCATGACCATAAAAGATATTACTCATATAAATAGAACAACCATTATTCTCTTATTTAAATGAATAGCCGTCTCGCATCAAACAAGATCCAGATATAATGTTCATGCTCAACGCTAGCACCAAATAACAATTATTAAGGTCTAATACTAATCCCGAAGGTAGATGTAGAGGTAGCATGCCGACCGCGATCACATCGACTTTGGAACCATTTCCCACGCGCATCGTCACCTCGTCCTTAGCCAATCTTCGCTTAATCCGTAGCCCCTGTTTCAAGTTGCAAATGTTAGCAACAGAACCAGTATCAAATACCCAGGTGCTACTACGAGCATTAGTAAGGTACACATCAATAACATGTATATCACATATACCTTTGTTCACTTTGCCATCCTTCTTATCCGCTAAATACTTGGGGCAGTTCCGCTTCCAGTGACCAGTCTGCTTGCAGTAGAAGCACCCAGTCTCAGGCTTAGGTCCAGACTTGGGTTTCTTCTCCTCAGCAGCAACTTGTTTGCTGTTCTTCTTGAAGTTCCCTTTCTTCTTCCCTTTGCCCTTTTTCTTGAAACTGGTGGTCTTATTGACCATCAACACTTGATGCTCCTTCTTGATTTCTACCTCCGCGGCTTTTAGCATTGCAAAGAGCTCGGGAATAGTCTTATTCATCCCTTGCATATTATAGTTCATCACGAAGCTTTTGTAGCTTGGTAGCAGTGATTGAAGAACTCTACCAATGACACTATCAACAGGAAGATTAACCCCTAGTTTGAGTCAAGTGATTATGATACCCAGACATTTTGAGTATATGTTCACTGACAGAACTATTCTCCTCCATCTTGCAGCTATAGAACTTATTGGAGACTTCATATCTCTCAATCCGGGCATTTGCTTGAAATATTAACTTCAACTCCTGGAACATCTCATATGCTCCATGACGTTCAAAACATCGTTGAAGACCCGGTTCTAAGCCGTAAAGCATGGCACACTGAACTATCGAGTAGTCATCAGCTTTGCTTTGCCAGACGTTCATAACATCTCGTGTTGCTCCTGCAGCAGGCTTGGCACTTAGCGGTGCTTCCAGGAGGTAATTCTTCTGTGCAGCAATGAGGATAATCCTCAAGTTACGGACCCAGTCCGTGTAATTGCTACCATCATCTTTCAACTTTGCTTTCTCAAGGAACGCATTAAAATTCAACGGAACAACAACACGAGCCATCTATCTACAATCAAACATAGACAAGCAAGATACTATCAGGTACTAAGTTCATGATAAATTTAAGTTCAATTAATGATATTACTTGAGAACTCCCACTTAGAAAGATATCCCTAAAATCCTCTAAGTGATCACGTGATTCAAATCAACTAAACCATGTCCGATCATCACGTGAGATGGAGTAGTATCAATGGTGAACATTAATATGTTGATCATATCTACTATATGATTCATGCTTGACCTTTCGGTCTCCGTGTTCCGAGGCCATATCTGTTATATGCTAGGCTCGTCAAGTTTAACCTGAGTATTCGGCGTGTGCAACTGTTTTGCACCCGTTGTATTTGAACGTAGAGCCTATCACACCCGATCATCACGTGGTGTCTCAGCACGAAGAACTTTCGCAACGGTGCATACTCAGGGAGAACACTTATACTTTGATAATTTAGTGAGGGATCATCTTATAATGCTACCGTCAACCAAAGCAAGATAAGATGCATAAAAGATAAACATCATATGCAATCAATATAAGTGATATGATATGGCCATCATCATCTTGTACTTGTGATCTCCATCTCCGAAGTACCATCATGATCACCATCGTCACCGGCGCGACACCTTGATCTCCATCGTAGCATCGTTGCGTGGCAAATTTGACAATTTTGACCTTGGGACGAAATCAATTCACGGAATGAACTGCCCGTAAAACTATTTCACAGCACTAATCCTTTTGTGTAGCGTCCGCCACGCAGGCGCCACACCCTACGGTGCAACGCCCAGCTCTAGGGCATTGCACACCTATCCACCGTGGCAGCCCTTGGGCCCGCACCCAGTAGTGCAGCGCCTCCGAGCTAGGCGCCACATATGTAATGTGCAGCGCCCGGCCCGTAGGTGCTGCACTGTGACTTAGATGCCAGCCGCCCCCTCCCCCCTCCCCCCTCCCCCCACCCACCCATTCGTTCCAGCAGTTACAGAACAGGCGCGCCGGCGGCTTCCTCCTCTCCCCCTCTCAATCCCCTCTCCCAAATCCTTCAGATTCGATGATTTGGTCCGTGCATTTCTTCACCAATCCATCCTAGAAGGTACTCTCCTCCGATCCCCTTCTTTCTATCCATAGAAAATATGATATTTTGAAGATTTGGGGAATCCTTGTTTGATTAGATTAGATTTGAATCTTGCATGTATTAGAACTTTGCATGTATTACAACCCTTGTTTGTTTGATTTGTGGAACCCTAGTTTAGTTTATGTAAAAGTTATTTGTATGAAGTAGGCATAGTTTATGGAAAAGTTATTTGTATGAAGTAGGCCTAGTTATTTGTGAAATCCTAGTTTATTAGTTTTGTTTGATTTGATATGGTTGGATACATAGATTGGTACGGTTGCATGTAGGCGTACTTTAGTTTATTTGTATTCAAAAGATAATCGTGTTGACAAGAAAGCTTTCTTTCAAAATTGTTAGGATGGTTTGGCTTCTCGATGATCACTGGGACAAACAACACCGGTCGTACGCTATGGCGGTGGAGCAGCGGGTAATAATGAAAGTGGCCTGTTTTATGAATTTCGTATTTATTTCAAACACAAATGCCCCATATGTAATGTTATGAATTGTTTGTTTGTAGGAGCTTGCACCTTTGAAGCTTCGTTCTCACGGGGTCACCCTTGGGTGGATGCGCTATGATGAGCGATACACACCGTATGTAAGGGAGACAGGACTTCTCCCTTTCATTCATATGGTCAGACGGTCGATGCCACCCAACAATGCTCCAGCACTCACTGCGCTTATTGATCATTGGCGGCCGGAGACACATAGTTTCCATCTACGGACCGGGGAGATGACAGTGACGCTCCAGGATATTGCTATGATCATCGGTCTTCCTATCGATGGGAATCCTCTATGTATGAGCACCGATTCCGATGGGTGGCGCGCACAGATGCATGCCCTTATCAGTATGGTTCCTCCGGAGCCTCCGGAACCAGCAGCAGAAAACAAGAAGAAGGAAAGAGTCACAGCCGGTGCTACTTTCACGTGGATTACTGAGCACTTTGGTACTTGCCCACCGGAAGCTGATGAGGACACGGTCAAGACATATGCTCGTGTCTACATGTGGTATGTGATATCCAGGACTATGTTTGCTGATGGCACATGCAAGAATGCTCCATGGATGTGGCTGAAGGCATTGACCGTCTTCGATAGCAATTGGAGTTGGGGTTCGGCGACACTGGCTTACTTGTATAGACATGTATGAAGTTGTTTCCTTTTCACTTCATTGCTACATTATGAATGCGATCTTGCTCTTAATTGAGCCATGTTCTCTTTTATGTGCAGTTGGACGAAGCCTGTTGTAGGTCATCTGGAGGTATTGCTGGTTGTTTGCTCGCACTTTCCATATGGAGCTGGGAGCATTTGCCAGTTGGACGTCCGAAGAAGGTGAAGTACGATGATTGGGACGACAAAGGCGACCTACTACGACTACCCACTTGGGCTTACAAGTGGCATGTGATAAATGAGACGACAGATGATCCCTCGGTCATGTACAAGTTGTACCAGAGCGAGCTTGACGCGATCACGCCTGAGCAGGTGAATTGACATTGCATAAGTGATTATGATGCTTCTATTGCAAGTCTATATCAATTTTGCATTCTATCCCATTTTGCAGGTGATATGGGAGCCGTATGGAACAGGAGATAGTTTTGGTAACCCTTTAGAGTTCAGGCTAAATCCGATGTGCACTAGGGATAGGGATCTCTGGAGTATGCGGTGCCCACTCATATGCAACTGGGCGGTTGAGCTTCACCTCCCACATCGAGTGCGCCGTCAGTTTGGTTTGTTCCAGGCACATCCGCCGGAGTGGGAGGACACGGACAAGTTGCTACACGCGTAAGATATAATTAACCTTGAGTACTTAGCAGCTTCTCGGCGGTTTCGATGCTACTAATATTATGTTTCTAACTTGCAGGTTGGATAGGAAAAGGCAGCGGAAGATTAAGGATTGGGCCAAGCATCACAGAAAGTATGTCATACAGTTTGCGCTTAGTGTGGAGCAAGCTAGGGCTGGAAAAGGAGTCCAGCTTCGTGAGCACTACCCTGTAGCATTCAACAACTATCTCACATGGTTTCTTGCAAGTACCCGTGTGGAGGTATGCAAGCCGGCGTATGCTGAGGAGATTTTGGAAGAACCCACTGTTTTTGATGAGGTAGCCCAACACCAGTACAACGCATTAGTCAGGAAAGGCAACTCAGTGATCCCTTCAGCTCCAATGATGAACTTTGTGGTATTTGCCCTCTTTGCTTTTCATTCACACTATTCACATCTTCACTTGCCTAACATGTTAATACCATTTCTGTTCATAGCGTGCCCAGATCAAGAAAGCAGCTGATGAGACCGAGACTATTCTTGAAACAACCCCGGCTGGCAAAAGCGATGGAGAAGGTGCACTTCGAGCATTCATCAAGGTTCACATCTCCTTCAAACTAGCACTTAACATGTGTTGCTACATTCGATGTCTCATTCACTTGTACATGTTGCAGCGCCAGGGCCAAAAGTTAAGGCGGCTATCAAACCTTTTTGGTTGTCGTGACCCTGAGTATGTATCACCAGAACGGTCTAGGTCGGCGACACCATCAGATCCCGCTTCGGGCCAGAGCCATGGTGATCATTTGGAGGATGAGGATGTGGGTGTGGTCACCCAAGAGGTATGGCATGAGCATATATATCCAATTGTTGATGCATTGCTAACTATATCCTCACACACGGTCTTTCCATATCTTTTGTTGATGCATAGGTTGCTGATGATGATATGACCTTGGGGACGTACCAGGTTAGGTCTGCATACATGCTAAAGCCTAGGAAGGGAATCAACAAGTACACACCTGAAGACTTCACCGAAAGAGGCAAAAGGACGGTCGGCACCTCGCGGATGGCGGCTTTGGATGACTATTTGGATGACGATGTCGATGACGTGGAGGAACCGGAGCCGGAGCGGGAGCGTGTTCCTCTTCCTAGGAAGGTGAAGAAGTTAGCCAGCAAGAGGGGGGGGGGGGGGAGCAGCCAAAAAGCGCTCAAGGAACTAGCTCTTCTTAGGAACCAGCCATCGTCCTTTATTTGTAATGTCGGTGAACTTGGAGTTGTTATGTCGGTGAACTTGGAGTTGTGGTAGCCCTATGTTGAACTTGATCCTCTTTGTATGTCTTAGTTATGTTGAACTTGGAGTTGACGCCTTAGCAATGTTCAACTTGATCCTCTATGGTGCACTTGTTGTCTTAATAATGTTCAACTGTGACTAAAATGTGAACTTAAAGTTTTTGACTGCTTATTCTAGGAAATTATGCAATGTACCTGAAAATGACCAAGTTTACAAGCTAGAGCCGCTGCAACGCCTAGCCTAGAGGCGTCACACTGTACAGTGCAGCGCCTAGCTCCGGGGCGTTGCACTGTACAGTGTGGCGCCTCCAGGCTAGGCGCTGCAACGGCTGTAGCTTGCAAACAAAGTGTTTGCTCTCTGCTAAGCTTAGCCCAAGGGTGCAACGCCTCGGAGCTGGGCGTCACACTGTATAGTGCAGCGCCTAGCCCTGAGGCGTTGCACGCCTGGGCTGAGCTAAGCAGAGAGCATGGCCAAATACCCGGACTTTCTTTCCTTCATAAACCGTTGTTTGGTGCCCATGAGGCTCGACAACATGAACCATGCCCGGGTTTGTGGCGGCCATGGCTAACAACAACCTAGGGATTCAGTTGTATGCTTCCTCCCAAGTACCATACAACATCTTAAATGCGGCTTGCTTCGCCTTCCATGCCTTGCCGTACTTCACCTTGTAATGAAAGATGGCTTTCACAAGGTCAATGACATGTTGGACGCTCATTGTTGGAAGTGTGGATATTGAGTTGGAGAGCCTGTAAGCGATGAACTCGGACGTGAGTTGTCTATGGTCTTGGGACACAATCTTGCCATCCACCCTTTTGCCTCGGCACATGTGAGTTGGCACACAACTCACTACGTGCCAAGCGGGACCTCCTTTCCATGGTCTTACACGCACAATCCACGGACATATTTCATCTTCACATGCACATGCAACCGTGTAGCGCACATTGACGTCCGAGTGCACCACATTGTGTGGACGATAATGCGTAACCGAGTAGTTGTCGAGCCACATCTTCAATTCCAACAAGGTTACGAACTTAGACCCTTTAGCAATCCGGTTCTTGTCGTCTCCCAAATCACGGTGAGAGCTTGGCCTAACCCCAAGAGATATAGATTTGCCACCATCCACAACGGCTTCATCCGCGAGACTAACATCCTTGAACAATGGTGTCTTGTGATCCCGACCGAATACCTTCTTGAAAGCTTCGGCCTCCTTCACCGTGAACCCCTCCTCATCAACTTGTTCATCGGGACCTTCGTCATCCGAATCCGATGCATATGCACGGGAAAAAGGGATGGAATGGTCCATTGTCTCTTGCAAATGATATTTGTCAAGATCACCCACATTGTTGTCATGGAGATCAACTTCATTGTCATGGTCCGCATACTCATCATTGTCCTCTTGCAAAGCTTCATCTTCGTTGTTTGTAAACGGGCTCAATGTTGGCCTCACTTCTTGGGTCAAAAGAGGTTCAACAATTTCATCTCGCTTCAAGGGTGGGGGGCTACTAGCAACCAAAGGGGAGGGTTTCCGGTTCAAGTCCAAATGCAAATTTGAATCAACCTTCTTCGTTGCAAATAACTCAAGAGCCTTGTCAAGTGAATCAGCCACCGTTTCCTTGTATGCAACCCAACGTTGCTCCGAGTTGATACGCATTGTCTTCCAACGGATGTGCATTCCAAAACCTACATTATGCCTTCCCTCCAACTCAACAATATCACTAGGGTCCATCCAATTCAAATCTTTCCTCACTTGTTGCAAGAGCTCTACATAGCTAGGACTACTATCAAACACCATATCAAGCTCATCCGGATCCGGTTCAATATTGCCTTTCAAGAAGGCGTCTTTGTCCCCATGATGAACAAACACACATGTTCTTCCCATCCCTATAAGCATTCAAACAACACAACGTAACATTGCTTCCATGAGTACTAATTTAAGTATTAACATGGAATACAAACCCTAATATATATATATATATATATCAAACAACAACCCTAACCCTAACCATAACCCTAACCCTAACCATAACCATAACCCTAACAATAACCCTAACCCTAACCATAACCCTAGCACCAACATAAGAACACCCATAAGAATAACCCTAACATACTAACAAAGCCTAATCATAGGAAATTGGCAAACAAAGATCTCACATCTCCATGCAAATCTCTAGATCCAAACAAAACTAGGGTTTCCCCAAACTAGCATTACTTGGATCAAAACAAGGGGATCGGAGAAGATTACCTTGAGGGAGGGTATGACTTCGAAATCCACGGACAAATTCTTCAAATTTGCAAGATTTGGGAGAGGATTTGAGAGGGGGAGAGAGTGGGAGAGGGGGCAAAGCTCGGGTTGGGGTGTGTGGGGTGGGGGGAGTGGGGCCAAGCCGCTGGATAAGTCACAGTGCAACGCCTACGGGCCGGGCGCTGCACATTACATGTGTGGCGCCTAGCTCGGAGGCGCTGCACTACTGGGTGCGGGCCCAAGGGCTGCCATGGTGGACATGCGTGCAACGCCCCAGAGCTGGGCGTTGCACCGTTTGGTGTGGCGCCTGCGTGGCGGGCGCTACACAAAAGGGTCAGTGCTGTGAAATAGTTTCATGGGCAGTTCATTCCATGAATTGATTTCGTCCCAAGGTCAAAATTGTCAAATTTGCCTCATTGCGTCTTGCCAAACTTATGCTTCCATGACTATCGCTACCGCTTAGTGATAAAGTAAAGCATTACAACGCGATTGCATTGCATACAATAAAGCGACAACCATATGGCTCCTGCCAGTTGCCGATAACTCGGTTACAAAACATGATCATCTCATACAATAAAAATTAGCATCATGTCTTGACCATATCACATCACAACATGCCCTGCAAAAACAAGTTAGACGTCCTCTACTTTGTTGTTGCAAGTTTTACGTGGCTGCTACGGGCTTAGCAAGAACCGTTCTTACCTACGCATCAAAACCACAATGATAGTTTGTCAAGTTGGTGCTGTTTTAACCTTCGCAAGGACCGGGCATAGCCACACTTGGTTCAACTAAAGTTGGAGAAACTGACACCCGCCAGCCACCTATGTGCAAAGCACGTCGGTAGAACCAGTCTCGCGTAAGCGTACGCGTAATGTCGGTCCGGGCCGCTTCATCCAACAATACCACCAAACCAAAGTATGACATGCTGGTAAGTAGTATGACTTATATCGTCCACAACTCACTTGTGTTCTACTCGTGCATAACATCAACGCATAAAACCTGGCTCGGATGCCACTGTTGGGGAACGTAGTAATTTCAAAAAAAAATTCCTACGCACACCCAAAATCATGGTGATGCATAGCAACAAGAGGGGAGAGTGTTGTCTACGTACCCTCGTAGACCGGCAACGGAAGCATTGACACAACGTAGAGGAAGTAGTCGTATGTCTTCCCGATCCGACCGATCCAAGTACCGAACGTACGGCACCTTTGAGTTTTGCACATGTTCAACTCGGTGATGTCCCTCGAGCTCCGATCCAGCAAAGTGTTGAGGGAGAGTTTCGTCAGCATGACGGCGTGATGACGGTGATGATGTTCTACCAACGCAGGGCTTCGCCTAAGCATTGCTAAGATATGACCGAGGTGGAATATTGTGGAAGGGGGCACCGCACACGGCTAAGGAACGATCACGAAGATCAACTTGTGTGTCATGGGGTGCCCCCTTGCCCCAGTATATAAAGGAGGGAGAGGGGAAGGTGCGGCCGGCCCAAGGGGTGCGCCTGGAGGAGTCCTACTCCCACCGGGAGTAGGACTCCCCCTCTTGCCTTGTTGGAAAAGGAAGGGGGAAGGGATAAAGAGGAAAGGGGGGCGCCGCCCCCCCTTCCTTGTCCTATTCGGACTAGGGGGGGGGGGGAGGGGGCGCGCGGCCTGCCCTGGCTGGCCCTCCTCTTCTCCCTTAGGGCCCATGTAGGCCCAATAACCCCCCCCGGGGGGGGGGGGGGGGTTCCGGTAACCCCCCGGTACTCCGGTAAAATCCCGATTTCACCCGGAACATTTTCGATATCCAAATATAGGCTTCCAATATATCAATCTTTATGTCTCGACCATTTCAAGACTCCTTGTCATGTCCGTGATCACATCCGGGACACCGAACAACCTTCGGTACATCAAAACACAAAAACCCTAATTACGATCGTCACCGAACTTTAAGCGTGCGGACCCTACGGGTTCGAGAACTATGTAGACATGACCGAGACACGTCTCCGGTCAATAACCAATAGCGGAACCTGGATGCTCATATTGGCTCCTACATATTCTACGAAGATCTTTATTGGTCAGATCGCATAACAATATACGCTGTTCCCTTTGTCATCGGTATGTTACTTGCCCGAGATTCGACCGTCGGTATCTCAATACGTAGTTCAATCTCGTTACCGGCAAGTCTCTTTACTCGTTCCGTAATACATCATCCCGCAACTAACTTATTAGTTGTAATGCTTGCAAGGCTTGAGTGATGTGCATTACCGAGAGGGCCCAGAGATACCTCTCCGACAATCGAAGTGACAAATCCTAATCTCGAAATACGCCAACCCAACAAATACCTTCGGAAACACCTGTAGAGTACCTTTATAATCATCCAGTTACGTTGTGACGTTTGGTAGCACACAAAGTGTTCCTCCGGTAAACGGGAGTTTCATAATCTTATAGTCATAGGAACATATATAAGTTATGAAGAAAGCAATAGCAACAAACTAAACGATCAAGTGCTAAGCTAATGGAATGGGTCAAGTCAATCACATCATTCTCCTAATGATGTGACCCATTAACCAAATAACAACTCATGTCTATGGTTAGGAAACATAACCATCTTTGATCAACGAGCTAGTCAAATAGAGGCATACTAGTGACACTCTGTTTGTCTATGTATTCACACATGTATTATGTTTCCGGTTAATACAATTCTGGCATGAATAATAAACATTTATCATGATAGAAGGAAATAAATAATAACTTTATTATTGCCTCTAGGGCATATTTCCTTCAATCCGGAGTATGCGTCGAGGAAACATAGTGAGTCGTGTCCTGCAGTAGCATCAATAATCTGATCGATGCGGGGGAGGGGGAACGAATCCTTAGGGCAAGCCTTATTGAGGTCTTTGAAATCGACGCATAGGCGCTAGGATTTGTCCTTCTTTGGCACAATCACCAGGTTTGCTAGATAGTCCGGGTGTTTTATCTCTTTGATGAATCTAGCCTCGATTAACTTGGTTAGCTCCTCCCCCATGGCTTGTCGTTTAGGTTCGGAAAAGCGCCGCAGTGTTTGCTTGACTGGCGTATATCCCTTCAATATATTGAGGCTGTGTTCAGCCAGCCTGTGTGGGATTCCTGGCATATCATAAGGGTGCCAGGCGAATATGTCCCAGTTCTCGCGCAGGAACGTTCGTTGTGCGACGTCAACCGTTGGGTCCAGCTGTGCCCCGATGGAAGCTGTCTTCTTGGGGTCCGTCGGGTGGACTTGAAATTTTACTATTCCGTCTGCTGATTTGAAGGAGGTGGATTTGGCATGCTTATCAAGGATTACATCGTCCCTATCCACCGTAGAGCGTAGTGCGGTTAACTCTTTGGCCGCGAGGGCCTCAGATAGTGCCTCGAGGGCCAGGGATGCTGTTTTGTTTTTGGCGCGGAGGACTATGTCCAGATCACTAGCAAGAGAGATAATACCGTTGGGCCCAGGCATCTTGAGCTTTATATACCTGTAATGAGGTATAGCTTGAAAGTGTGTGAATGCATCTCGCCCCAACATGGCATGATATCCACTGTTGAAAGGGGCCACTTGGAAGGTTATCTCTTCGGACTGATAGTTCTCCAGCGTACAGAATACCACGTCGAGTGTAATTTCCCCCGCGCATCGTGCCTCCCAGCTGGGAATGATCCCTCGGAAGGTCGTATTACTATGCTTGATGCAGCTCCTGTCTATTTCCATTTTATTCAGTATGTCCTCATAGATGAGGTTTAGTCCGCTGCCGCCGTCCATGAGCACTTTAGTGAGCCGAAAGCCATCCACAATTGGGTTGAGGACCAAGGCAGCTGGTGCCCGGACTGACCAGATTTTTGGTTCGTCACTAGCGTTGAAAGTTATGGTCGTGTCATTCCAGGGATTTATTGTTGCGACTTGGCAGACTTCGGCAAGGTCGCGGAGTGCCCTCTTGCGCCGATTGTTTGAAGTGAAAGTCTCGAAGACTGTCAATACTCTGTGGTCGTCGTATTCTGGGGGGAGTTGCTCCACGGTGTTTTTGGTCGATGCGGGGGAGGGGGAAGGGATCCTTGGGGCATGCCTTGTTGAGGTCTTTGAAATCGACGCACAGGCGCCAGGATTTGTCCTTCTTTGGTACCATCACCAAATTTGCTGGCCAGTCTGGATGTTTTATTTCTCTAATGAATCCGGCCTCGATTAACTTGGCTAGCTATTCCCCCATAGCTTGGCATTTGGGTTTGAAAAGCGCCGCAGTGTTTGCTTGACCGGCTTGTGTCCCTTCAATATATTGAGGCTATGTTCGGCCAACTCACGTGGGATTCCTGGCATATCGGAAGGGTGCCATGCAAATATATCCCAATTCTCGCGCAGGAACTCTCGTAGAGTGGCATCAACCGTCGGGTCTAGTTGTGCTCCGATGGATGCTATCTTCTTGGGGTCCGTTGGATGGATTTGGAATTTGACTATTTCTTCTGCCGGTTTGAATGAGGTGGATTTGGGTCATTTGTCTAGGACCACATCATCTTTGTCCACCGTCGAGCACAGCGTGGTTAACTCTTCGAACGTGAGGGCTTCAGATAATGCCTCAAGGGCCAGGGAAGCGGTTTTATTCTCGGCGCAGAGTGCTATGTCCGGATCACTAACTAGAGTGATTATACCGTTGGGCCCAGGCATCTTAAGCTTCATGTACCCGTAATGGGGTATTGCTTGAAAGCGAGTAAATGCATCTCGCCCTAAGAGGGCGTGATATCCGCTGTTGAAGGGGGCCACCTGGAAGGTTATCTCTTTGGACCGATAGTTCTCTTGCGTGCCAAATACCACGCCGAGTGTGATTTTTCCCGCACACCGTGCCTCCCGACTAGGAATGATTCCTTGGAAGGTCGTGCTGCTTTGCTCGATGCAGCTCCTGTCTATTTCCATTTTTCGTATTGTATCCTCATAGATGAGGTTCAGTCCGCTGCTGCCGTCCATGATAACCTTGGTGAGTCGAAAGCCATCCACAATTGGGCTGAGGACCAAGGCAGCTGGTGTTCGGACTGTCCTGTGTTTTGGTTCGTCTCCAGCATTAAAGGTTATCGATGTGTCGTTCCAAGGGTTTATTGTTGTGATCAGGCAGACTTCGGCGAGTTCGCGGAGTGCCCTTTTGCGCCTATTGTTTGAAGTGAATGTCTCAAAGACTGTCAGGACTCTGGGTTTGTCGTCTTCTGGAGGGTGTTGCTCTGGGGTATCTTTGGTGAGGATATCCTTGCCGCTCTTGGCCACTTGACGGAGTATCCAACATGCTCTAAGGCTGTGGGTTGGTATGGTATCCGGTGTCGTGTGTATTTTGCATGGCCTATCGAGCCATCCCTCCAGAACGGTTCCGCGTCCCGTAATGGGTTTAGTTTTCTTTACTCTGGGTTCGGGTGCCCCACGAGGGTGCATCCATTTTGCTCGCCCGAGGGGTCGGGTGGAGACCATTGGCTCCCAGCGAGCTGTCTGAGTTTTCCAGGCGCTTTCCATTGTGCAGTACTTCTGTACTATAGTTGCCAAGTCCACGAAGTGTAATACGCGACGGTAGTTGATGGTGTTGAGGATTCCTTCGTCCGTGCAATTATTGTAGGATACTGAAACCGCGTCCTCGTTGCGGCAATCTTTAATCTTGTCTTTGACAAGGAGGAACTTGGCCCAAAAGTGATGGACTGTTTCCTGAGACTGTTTTCTTATGCACGTGAGGTCGCATATATCCGGATGACCGGAATTTCTTGTTGAATATTGCATGTGGTGGGTGGGTGGCTTTAAATCCGAACCCTGACCCGATTTGGAGTCCGGAGTTTGAGAAGTTTCCGAGCTTATTAGTTCGGGTTCCGGGATGTCTAATTATTTTCCGGGCCCCATGCCCGATTCCGGATTCGGAGGGATTGGAGTGTCGTTCCGCAGACAGGTATCCGGCTCTTCGAGCTCACAAATCCGAACATAGTTCGTCTTCATCATAGGGGAAGAATTATTGTTTTTCTCTTCTACGATCGCTATCTGATGGGTGATCGGCGGAGATTTGATTTCTCTCTAATCGGGTTTAAGCCCAATCTGATCATAGTCAGTAGCGACCCCCATGGCGGCGATGCGATCCAGGAGTTTGTTTAAATACGACCACTCCGCCGGATCCATCCGTCTGGAGTATTCGAAGTCAACACAGAGGCGATTTTCGATGACCAGAGAAGTCATCATCGGTTTAACGGCCGAACGGGCTGTCATGGTAAAGCCGCCCAGCTGGAGGGTTTGGCCTGAGGCCAGAGCTCCTCCGGAGGTGATACTGTCTTTGATAACGAGGCGAGCCATCAACCCTAACTTCGACATCACAGTGGAACTCTCAATGAAAGCACCAATATCAGTGTCAAAACCAGCGGATCTCAGGTAGGGGGTCCCAAACTGTGCATCTAAGGTCGATGGTAACAGGAGGCAGGGGACATGATGTTTTACCTAGGTTCGGGCCCTCTTGATGGAGGTAATACCCTATGTCCTGCTTGATTGATCTTGATGAGTATAAGGATTACAAGAGTTGATCTACCATGAGATCATTATGGCTAAACCCTAGAGGTCTAGCCTGTCTGATTGTGATTGTCTCTATGGACTAAACCCTCCGGTTTATATAGACACCGGAGGGGCCTAGGGTTATACAAAGTCGGTTACAGGGAAAGGAAATAATACATCTGGACGCCTAGCTTGCCTTCCACGCAAAGGAGAGTCCCATCCGGACACGGGAGGAAGTCTTCTATCTTGTATCTTCATGGCCCAATAGTCCGGCCCATGTCACACAGGCCGGATGCCCGAGGACCCCTTAATCCAGGACTCCCTCACCGTCCGTCACCACTAGTAGCCATGTCGCCATGCCGCCGGGTAAGAAACTACCCATATCTAATGTCGGAGCACCAGCTGTAGCTCCTTCAGTAAATCTAGGCAAGGCGCGAAGCTCGGATTGCCGCAGGGCTACCTCCGGACACGATGGATCCAAAAGAGGACTAGGATGAAGATGAGGTTGAGGAGTCAGAGGAGGATGTGGGGGACGCTGGGGACGTGGATTTGTAGACGGAGCACTAGGCTATCCTCGATTCCCTCCGGCCGGAGTCGGAGGCGGAGGCCAGATGCCGTCGTCGGCAGGAGGTGGAGGAGGAGCATGCCGTGAAAGTTGACGAGATGCTCCCATATATGAATGATGAGGAGCCGGAGGAAGATGTGGGGACGCTGGGGATGTGGATCCGCAGACGGAGTAGCAGGCTGATGTCTACTACACAACCTTCTTCTTATAGACGTTGTTGGGCCTCCAAGTGCAGAGGTTTGTAGGACAGTAGCAAATTTCCCTCAAGTGGATGACCTAAGGTTTATAAATCCGTAGGAGGCGCAGGATGAAGATGGTCTCTCTCAAGCAACCCTGCAACCAAATAACAAAGAGTCTCTTGTGTCCCAAACACACCCAATACAATGGTAAATTGTATAGGTGCACTAGTTCGGCGAAGAGATGGTGATACAAGTGGTATATGGATAGTAGATAATAGTTTTTGTAATCTGAAATTATAAAAACAGCAAGGTAACTAATGATAAAAGTGAGCGTAAACGATATTGCAATGCGTTGAAACAAGGACTAGGGTTCATACTTTCACTAGTGCAAGTTCCCTCAACAATAATAACATAATTGGATCACATAACTATCCCTCAACATGCAACAAAGAGTCACTCCAAAGTCACTAATAGCGGAGAACAAACGAAGAGATTATGGTAGGGTACAAAACCACCTAAAAGTTATTCTTTCCAATCAATCCGTTGGGCTATTCCTATAAGTGTCACAAACAGCCCTAGAGTTCGTACTAGAATAACACCTTAAGACACAAATCAACCAAAACCCTAATGTCACCTAGATACTCCAATGTCACCTCAAGTATCCGTGGGTATGATTATACGATATGCATCACACAATCTTAGATTCATCTATTCAACCAACACATAGAACCTCAAAGAGTGCCCCAAAGTTTCTACCGGAGAATCATGACAAAGACATGTGCCAACCCCTATGCATAGGTTCATGGGCCGAACCCGCAAGTTGATCACCAAAACATACATCAAGTGAATCACGTGATATCCCATTGTCACCACAGATACGCACGGCAGGACATACATCAAGTGTTCTCAAATCTTTAAAAACTCAATCCAATAAGATTACTTCAAGGGGAAAACTCAATCCATTACAAGAGAGTAGAAGGGGGAGAAAACATCATAGGATCCAACTATAATAGCAAAGCTCGCGATACATCAAGATCATGCCAAATCAAGAACATGAGAGAGAGATCAAACACATAGCTACTGGTACATACCCTCAGCCCCGAGGGAGAACTACTCCCTCCTCGTCATGGAGAGCACCGGGATGATGAAGATGGCCACCGAAGAGGATTGCCCCCTCCAGCAGGGTGCCGGAACGGGTCTAGATTGGCTTTCGGTGGCTACAGAGGCTTCTGGCGGCGGAACTCCCGATCTATTGTGCTCCTCGATAGTTTTAGGGTACGTGGGTATATATGGGTGAAAGAGATATGTCAGGGGAGCCACGAGGGGCCCACGAGGGTGGAGGGCGCGCCCCCCTACCTCGTGGCCTCCTCGAAGCTTCCCTTAAGTGAACTTCAAGTCTTCTAGGCTTCTTTCCTTCCGAAAATGAGTTCCGTGAAGTTTCAGGTCAATTGGACTCCGTTTGATTTTCCTTTTCTTCGAAACCCTAAAACAAGGTAAAAACATAAACTGGCACTAGGCTCTGGGTTAATAGGTTAGTCCCAAAATGATATAAAAGTGTATAATAAAGCCCATAAACATCCAAAACAATAGATAATATAGCATGGAGCAATAAAAAATTATAGACGCGTTGGAGATGTATCAGCATCCCCAAGCTTAATTCCTTCTCGTCCTCGAGTAGGTAAATGGTAAAAACAGAATTTTTGATGCGGAGTGCTACTTGGCATAATTTCAATGCAATTCTTCTTAATTGTGGCATGAATATTCAGATCCGAAAGATTCAAGACAAAAGTTCATATTGACATAAAAATGATAATACTTCAAGCATACTAACTAAGCAATCATGTCCTCTCGAAATAACATGGCCAAAGAAAGTTCATCCCTACAAAATCATATAGTTTAGTCATGCTCCATTTTCGTCACACAAGAATGCTTCTCATCATGCACAACCCCGATGACAAGCCAAGCAATTGTTTCATACTTTAGTAATCTCAAACCTATAAACTTTCACGCAATATATGAGCGCGAGCCATGCACATAGCACTATGGGTGGAATAGAATATAACGAGGGGGTTATGTGGAGAAGACAAAAAGGGAGAAAGTCTCACATCAACGAGGCTAATCAATGAGCTATGGAGATTCCCATCGATTGATGTCAATGCAAGGAGTAGGGATTGCCATGCAACGGATGCACTAGAGCTATAAATGTATGAAAGCTCAACAAAAGAAACTAAGTGGGTGTGCATCCAACTTGCTTGCTCACGAAGACCTAGGGCACTTGAGGAGGCCCATTGTTGGAATATACAAGCCAAGTTCTATAATGAAAAATTCCCACTAGTATATGAAAGTGACAAAACAAGAGACTCTCTATCATGAAGATTATGGTGCTACTTTGAAGCACAAGTGTGGCAAAGGATAGTAGCATTGTCCCTTCTCTCTTTTTCATTTTTTTTCATTTTTTGGGCCTTCTCTTTTTTATGGCCTTTCTCTTTTTTGGGGCCTTCTCTTTTTTATGGCATTTCTCTTTTTTATTCATCACTTTGGACAATGCTCTAGAAAAGGATGATCATCACACTTCTATTTATTTACAACTCAATGATTACAACTCGATACTAGAACAAAGTATGACTCTATATGAATGCCTCCGACAGTGTACCGGGATATGCAATGAACCAAGAGTGACATGTATGAAACAATTATGAACGGTGGCTTTGCCACAAATACTATGTCAACTGCATGATCATGCTAGGCAATATGACAATGATGAATGTGTCATGATAAACGGAATGGTGGAAAGTTGCATGATAATATATCTCGGAATGGCTATGAAAATGCCATAATAGGTAGGTATGGTGGCTGTTTTGAGGAAGATATAAGGAGGTTTATGTGTGAAAGAGCATATCATATCACAGGGTTTGGATGCACCGGCGAAGTTTGCACCAACTTTTGATGTGAGAAAAGGCAATGCACGGTACCGAAGAGGCTAGCAATGATGGAAGGGTGAGAGTGCGTATAATCCATGGACTCAACATTAGTCATAAAGAACTCACATACTTATTGCAAAAATCTACAAGTCATCAAAAACCTCGGCACTACGTGCATGATCCTAGGGGGATAGATTGATAGGAAAAGACCATCGCTCGTCCCCGACCGCCACTCATAAGGAGGACAATCAAATAACACCTCATGTTTCGAAATTGTTACATAATGTTTACCATACGTGCATGCTACGGGACTTGGAAACTTCAACACAAGCATTTCTCAATTTCACAACTACTCAATTAGCACGAATTTGATATTATTACCTCCATATCTCAAAACAATCATCAAGCATCAAACTTCTCTTAGTATTCAACACACTCATAAGAAAGTTTTACTAATCTTGAATACCTAGCATATTAGGATTTTAAGCAAATCATCATGCTATTTAAGACTCTCAAAATAATCTAAGTGAAGCATGAGAGTTCATCTATTTCTTCAAAATAAAACCACCACCGTGCTCTAAAAAGATATAAGTGAAGCACTAGAGCAAACGACAAACTACTCCGAAAGATATAAGTGAAGATCAATGAGTAGTCGAATGATTATGCAACTATGTGAAGACTCTCTAACATTTAATATTTTCAGATCTTGGTATTTTATTCAAACAGCAAGCAAAACATAATGAAATAAAACGACGCTCCAAGCAAAACACATATCATGTGGCGAATAAAAATATAGCTCCAAGTAAAGTTACCGATGAATGAAGACGAAAGAGGGGATGCCTTCAGGGGCATCCCCAAGTTTAGGCTCTTGGTTGTCCTTGAATATTACCTTGGGGTTCCTTGGGAATACCCAAGCTTAGGCTCTTGCCACTCCTTGTTCCATAATCCATCGAATCTTTACCCAAAACTTGAAAACTTCACAACACAAAACTTAACAGAAAACCCGTAAGCTCCGTCAGCGAAAGAAAACAAAACAACACTTCAAGGTACTCTAATGAACTCATTCTTTATTTATATTGGTGTTAAACCTACTGTATTCCGACTTCTCTATGGATAATAAACTATTAGCCATAGATTCATCAAAATAAGCAAACAACACATGAAAAACAGAACAGTCTGTAGTAATCTGTAACTAACATAAACTTCTAGAACCCCAAAAATTCTAAAATAAATTTCTGGACCTGAGGAATTTATCTATTAATCATATTCAAAAAGAATAAACTAAATAGCACTCTCCAAATAAAAATGGCTGCAATTCTCGTGAGCGCTAAAGTTTCTGTTTTTTTACAGCATGATCAACAAGACTTTCCCCAAGTCTTCCCAACGGTTCTACTTGGCACAAACACTAATTAAAAGCATAAAACCACATCAAAACAGAGGCTAGATGAATTATTTATTACTAAACAGGAACAAAAAGCAAGGAACAAAAATAAAATTGGGTTGCCTCCGAACAAGCGCTATCGTTTAACGCCCCTAGCTAGGCATGATGATTTCAATGATGCTCACATAAAAGATAAGAATTGAAACATAAAGAGAGCATCATGAAGAATATGACTAGCACATTTAAGCCTAACCCACTTCCTGTGCATAGGGATTTTGTTAGCAAACAACTTATGGGAACAATAATCAACTTGCATAGGAAGGTAAAGCAAGCATAACTTCAAGATTTTAAGCACATAGAGAGGAAACTTGATATTATTGCAATTCCTACAAGCATATGTTCCTCCCTCATAATAATTTTCAGTAGCATCATGAATGAATTCAACAATATAACCAGCACCTAAAGCATTATTTTCATGATCTACAAGCATAGAAATTTTATTACTCTCCACATAAGAAAATTTCTTCTCAATCAGAATAGTGGGAGTATCATAAGAGACTTGAATACCATAAATTGTTTCCACATTAAAAGATTAATGTTCAGAAAAGGGTTAATCATAATCATGCCAAGTTTTATAAATATAATCACTACTTTTTATAGCATAAGTATCATCACAATAATCATCATAAGTAGGAGGCATGCCATCATCATTATAAATTTGCATATCAAAACTTGGGAGACTAAAAATATCATGTTCATTAAACGTAGCATCCCCAAGCTTGGGACAAACATTAATTGCAGAAAATATATTCTCAAAACATCATCTTCATCAAACATAGAATCCCCAA
The DNA here is from genome assembly GCA_034509565.1 of Triticum monococcum. Lineage (NCBI taxonomy): Eukaryota > Viridiplantae > Streptophyta > Magnoliopsida > Poales > Poaceae > Triticum > Triticum monococcum. The sequence continues at coordinate 494,623,968 of CM067845.1, read as the reverse complement.
GCTTGGGCCTTTTCATATCGTAAGCATAATCACTCTCATAATTAATAGTATGGATAGCACCAATAGTATATCAATTATCATATTCTTCCAAGCAAGTGCCAAAATGTTTTTCAAGATCATAAGAAGTATCATTATCTTCCACAATTATATTTTCATGAGGCACAATAGTAATAGGAGCAGCATTATTTGGGAGAGATATCTTCTTACCTCTCTTCCTTTTTCTTTTCTTCTTCTTCACCACATCATGTGTGGGTTCTGAAGGAAATATGCCCTAGAGGCAATAATAAAGTTATTATTTATTTCCTTATATCATGATAAATGTTTATTATTCATGCTAGAATTGTATTAACCGGAAACATAATACGTGTGTGAATACATAGACAAACAGAGTGTCACTAGTATGCCTCTACTTGACTAGCTCGTTAATCAAAGATGGTTATGTTTCCTAACCATGGACAAAGAGTTGTTATTCGATTAATGGGATCACATCATTAGGTGAATGATTTGATTGACATGACCCATTCCATTAGCTTAGCACCCGATCGTTTAGTATGTTGCTATTGCTTTCTTCATGACTTATACATGTTCCTATGACTATGAGATTATGTAAATCCCGTTTGTCGGAGGAACACTTTGTGTGCTACCAAACGTCACAACGTAACTGGGGGATTATAAAGGTGCTCTACAGGTGTCTCCAAAGGTACATGTTGGGTTGGCGTATTTCGAGATTAGGATTTGTCACTCCGATTGTCGGAGAGGTATCTCTGGGCCCTCTCGGTAATGCACATCACTTAAGCCTTGCAAGCAATGCAACTAATGAGTTAGTTGCGAGATGATGTATTACGGAACGAGTAAAGAGACTTGTCAATAACGAGATTGAACTAGGTATTGGATACCGACGATCGAATCTCGGGCAAGTAACATACCGATGACAAAGGGAACAACCTATGTTGTTATGCGGTCTGACCGATAAAGATCTTCGAAGAATATGTAGGAGCCAATATGGGCATCCAGGTCCCGCTATTGGTTATTGACCGGAGACGTGTCTCGGTCATGTCTACATTGTTCTCGAACCCGTAGGGTCCGCACGCTTAAGGTTTCGATGACAGTTATATTATGAGTTTATACGTTTTGATGTACCGAAGGTTGTTCGGAGTCCCGGATGTGATCACGGACATGAGGAGGAGTCTCGAAATGGTCGAGACATAAAGATTGATATATTGGAAGCCTATGTTTGGATATCGGAAGTGTTCCGGGTGAAATTGGGATTTTACCGGAGTACCGGGAGGTTACCGGAACCCCCCGGGAGCTATATGGGCCTTAGTGGGCCTTAGTGGAAAAGAGAAGGGGCAGCCCAAGATTGGCCGTGCGCCCCTCCCCTCCCTTGGTCCGAATAGGACAAGGAGAGGGGGCCGGCCCCCCTCTTTCTTTTCCCCCCTCCGTGAATCCTATTGCAACTAGGATTGGGGGGGGGGAATCCTACTCCCAGAGGGAGTAGGACTCCTCCTGGCGCGCCTCTCCTAGGCCGGCCGCACCCCCCCTTGATCCTTTATATAAGGAGGCAGGGGAACCCCAGAGACACACAAGTTGATCCACGTGATCTTATTCTTAGCCGTGTGCGGCGCCCCCTGCCACCATAGTCCTCGATAAAATTGTAGCGGTGCTTAGGCGAAGCCCTGCGACAGTAGTACATCAAGATCGTCACCACGTCGTTGTGCTGACGGAACTCTTCCCCGACACTTTGCTGGATCGGAGTCCGGGGATCGTCATCGAGCTGAACGTGTGCTAAAACTCGGAGGTGCCGTAGTTTCGGTGCTTGATCGGTCGGGCCGTGAAGACGTACGACTACATCAACCAAACGCTTCCGTTGTTGATCTACAAGGGTACATAGATCACACTCTCCCCTCGTTGCTATGCATCACCATGATCTTGCGTGTGGGTAGGATTTTTTTTGAAATTACTACGTTCCCCAACAGGTTCAATCCTCTTTTTGGAGATCCTTATTAATGAGATTGGTTGAATAAGAGGCTCCTCCTCATTACCTGATTCATCATAAGAAATAATAGGAGGGTATTGGGAAGCCTCTTCCCTTTCATTAGTATTCTCTTCATCTTCTATTTGTTTTCTTTTCTTTATGTAATTGGCAATATACGGGTTTTCAATGCAATTCACCGACCAATACATATAAATCTTCTCTAGATCAGAATCAAGAAATCTATCAAGATTAAATTTTGGAATACCCTCAGTAATACGTTTCATTTCGTCATACCCCAAAAGAAGACTAAGCTCTTTATGATGCTCAAGGGCAATCAAATAATCACAATTTTTGGATACGATTCGGTCATGAAACAATTTGCATTGGAGATTTAAATGACCATGTTCATTGCAAAGTTCACAAGGGGCGCGAAAAATATTGAATTTTTCAGCACAATCATCAAGACTTTCATGCAACAATTTAGTTTCTAAATACTTATGCCTCTTGCAATATCTATCTTCCCTATTTGTTGTGTACTTACAAACCCAATGCACTCCACAAAAATTGACATGTTTATAGGAGACATTTTCATCATAACTAGTGCAATCATCATTAGTACCATGGATATTCAAAGAATTTGTACTAACAACATTGCAATCATGCTCATCATTCAAAGATTTAGAGCCAAACATTTTATAGACTTCTTCCTCTAGCACTTGAGCACAATTTTCCTTTCCATCATACTCACGAAAGATATTAAAAAGATGAAGCGTATGAGACAAACTCAATTCCATATTTTTGTCGTTTTCTTTTATAAACTAAACTAGTGTGAAAACAAGAAACTAAAAGACTCGATTGAGAGATCTAAAGATATACCTTCAAGCACTCACGTCCCCGGCAACGACGCCAGAAAAGAGCTTGATGTCTACTGATAACCCACAAGTATAGGGGATCGCAACAGCTTTCGAGGGTAGAGTATTCAACCCAAATTTATTGATTTGACACAAGGGGAGCCAAAGAATATTCTCAAGTATTGGCAGCTGAGTTGTCAATTCAACCACACCTGGAAACTTAGTATCTGCAGCAAAGTGTTTAGTAGCAAAGTAATATGATAGTGGTGGTAGCAGCAACAAAAGTAAAGACAACAAAAGTAATGTTTTTGGTATTTTGTAGTGATTGTAATAGTAGCAGCGGGAAAGTAAATAAGCGTAAACCAGTATATGGAAAACTTGTAGGCACCAAATCAGTGATAGATAATTATGCCGGATGTGGTTCATCATGTAACAGTCATAACATAGGGCGACACAGAACTAGCTCCAATTCATCAATGTAATGTAGGCATGTATTCCGTATATAGTCATACGTGCTTATGGAAAAGAACTTGCACGACATCTTTTGTCCTACCGTCCCGTGGCAGCGGGGTCCTATTGGAAACTAAGGGATATTAGGGCCTCCTTTTAATAGAGAACCGGAACAAAGCATTAGCACACAGTGAATACATGAACTCCTCAAACTATGGTCATCACCGGGAGTGGTCCCGATTATTGTCACTTCGGGGTTGCCGGATCATAACACATATTAGGTGACTATAGACTTGCAAGATAGGATCAAGAACTCACATTTATTCAGGAAAACATAATAGGTTCAGATCTAAAATCATGGCACTCGGGCCCTAGTGACAAGCATTAAGCATAGCAAAGTCATAGCAACATCAATATCAGAACATAATGGATACTAGGGATCAAACCCTAACAAAACTAACTCGATTACATGATAAATCTCATCCAACCCATCACCGTCCAGCAAGCCTACGATGGAATTACGCACGCACGACGGTGAACATCATGAAATTGGTGATGGAGGATGGTTGATGATGACGACGGCGACGAATCCCCCTCTCTGGAGCCCCGAACGGACTCCAGATCAGCCCTCCCGAGAGGTTTTAGGGCTTGGCGGCAGCTCTATATCGTAAAACGCGATGATTTCTTCTCTCTGATTTTTTTCTCTCCGAAAGCAAACATATAGAGTTGGAGTTGGCGTCGGAGGGTTCCCAGGGGGCCCACGAGGTAGGGGGCGCATCCTAGGGGGGGGGGAGGGCGCCCCCCACCCTCGTGAGAAGGGTGTGGGCCCCCTGGTCTTCATCTTTGGCGAGGATTTTTTATTGTTTTTCTAAGATGTTCCATGGAGTTTCAGGACATTCCGAGAATATTTGTTTTTTGCACATAAAACAACACCATGGCAATTCTGCTGAAAACAACGTCAGTCCGGGTTAGTTCCATTCAAATCATACAAGTTAGAGTCCAAAACAAGGGCAAAAGTGTTTGGAAAAGTAGATACGACGGAGACGTATCAACTCCCCCAAGCTTAAACCCTTGCTTGTCCTCAAGCAATTCAGTTGACAAACTGAAAGAAAGAAAAACTTTTACAAACTCTGTTTGCTCTTGTTGTTGTAACTATGTCAAGCCAGCATTCAAGTTTTCAGCATAGATCATAACTAACCACATTTGCAATAATTCTCAGGTCTCACAATTACTCACATCAATAGCATAATCAACTAGCAAGCCATAATAATAAATCTCGGATGACAACACTTTCTGAAAACAATCATAATATGATATAACAAGATGGTATCTCGCTAGTCCTTTCTGAGACCGCAAAACATAAATGCAGAGCACCTTTAAAGATCAAGGACTGACTAGACATTGTAATTCATGGTAAAAGCGATCCAATCATAGTCATACCCAATATAAATTAACAGTGATGAATGCAAATGACGGCTGTGCTCTCCAGCTAGTGCTTTTTAATAAGAGGGTGATGACTCAACTTCAAAGTAAATCGATAGGCCCTTCATAGAGGGAAGCAGGGATCTGTAGAGGTGCTAGAGCTCGGTTTTGAAATAGAGATAAATTGTATTTTGAGCGGTATACTTTCATTGTCAACGTAACAACTAAGATATGGCGATATCTTCCATGCTAAACACATTATAGGCGGTTCCCAAACAGAATGGTAAAGTTTATACTCCCCCTCCACCAACAAACATCAATCCATGGCTTGCTCGAAACAACGAGTGCCCCCAACATACATCAGGTCCCAGGGGGAGTTTTGTTTGCAATTAATTTTGATTTAGTTTGCATAAAGCATGGGACTGGGCATCCCGGTGACCAGCCATTTTCTCGTGAGTGAGGAGCGGAGTCCACTCATCTTGAGAATAACCCGCCTAACACGGAAGATAAGGACAGCCTTGGTTGATACATGAGCTATTCGAGCATACAAAACAGAATGTTTATTTGAAGGTTTAGAGTTTGGCACATACAAATTTACTTGGAACGGCAGATAGATACCGCATATAGGAAGGTATAGTGGACTCATCTGGAATAACTTTGGGGTTTAAGGGATTGGATGCACAAGCAGTATTCCCGCTTAGTATAGGTGAAGGCTAGCAAAAGACTGGGAAGCAACCAACTAGAGAGCGACAACAGCCATGTACATGCATAAAAATTAATAAACATTAGATGCAAGCATGAGTAGGATATAATCCACCATGAACATAAATATCGTGAAGGCTATGTTGATTTTGTTTCAACTACATGCGTGAACATGTGCCAAGTCAAGTCACTTAAATCATTCAAAGGAGGATACCACCCCATCATACCACATCGTAATCATCTCAATAGCATGTTGGCACACAAGGTAAATCATTTTAACTCATAGCTAATCAAGCATGGCACAAGCAACTATGATCTCTAATTGTCATTGCAAACATGTTTATTCATAATAAGCTGAATCAAGAATGAGGGACTCATCATATTTACAAAAACAAAAGAGGTCGAGTTCATACCAGCTTTTCTCATCTCAGCCAGTCCATCATATATCATCATAATTGCCTTTCACTTGCACGACCGAATGGTGTGAATAATAATAAGAGTGTACGTGCATTGGACTAAGCTGGAATCTGCGAGCATTCAATAAACAGGAGAAGACAAGGAAATATGGGCTCTTGGTTAAATCAACAATAATGCATATAAGGGCCACTTCAACAATTTAATTATGGTCTTCTCCTACTGACCCCCAAAGAAAAGAAATAGAACTATTTACATGGGAAAGCTCCCAACAAGCAAAAGAAGAACGGGAAATATTTTTGGGTTTTCTTTTTAATTATTACTACTACAGCAGAAAAATAAACTACTACTAATTTTTTTGGTTTTTCTTAAGGTTTAACAAACACACAAGAAGAAAGCAGGAAAAAGAAAATAAACTAGCATGGATATTACAGTGAAAAAGTATGAGCACCGACATCTAGCAATGAGTGTGTGTGAATATAAATGTAATGTCGGTGAGAAATACGTACTCCCCCAAGCTTAGGCTTTTGACCTAAGTTGGTCTATGGCCATGGCTGGCCTGGCGGATATCCATAATAATAGTTATTGGGGTCGTACTGTGATGAGGAGGAAGAAGGCTCCGATTGCCACTGGCTGGCAATCATCTCCAGATCCCACTGATAGTTAGACTGTCATGCAGGATCAAATTGTGGTTCCGGTTTTGGCTCCTCGGCTGGTGCAGGGTTCCGGTAGGCGTGAATAGCCGTCAACGGAACAAGGTACGTGCCTACAGTCAAATCAAACAAAGAAGGAGCAGGCAGGGTGATGTTTGTTAAAGAACAATTGATATTTAAGCTCTCCTGCCCTATTCTTAACAATAAAATCATGTGCCACCATACTTTTATGATCTAGATAAACACGGGGCAACACCTTTTCTTCCTTCTCAGCATGCCTAATAGGTATGTTAAAATGTGCAGCTAGGTGTGTAGCATAGATGCCTCCAAAGATGGGACCCTTAGTACGGTTCATACTTAACCATCTAGCAATAATACCGCCCATACTAAAAGTGTTATCACTGTATAAACCGTGGTGCAGAATAATTATATCAGGGATACTAAGGTTTCCAGAGTTTCCGCGTCCAATTAAACGATGACTAGCAAATAATGCAAAGTAACGTAAAATAGGAAAATCTATGCTAGTGATTCATGCATCGGAAACCTTCCTAGTTTCTTCTACAGTGATATTATCAATAAACCCAGCCACATCATCATAATGTGGTTCTTCTGTCTTTCCCTCAAAAGGGACTAAACAAATTCGACAAAAATCATAGAGTGACATCTCCTTATGCTCATCATATAAATAAAACTCCACCGTAGGTGGTGAGTTCCTAGAATGAAAATGAAAGTTTTGCACAAAAGTATTTGGGAGTAAGAGATACTGATCGCATTGGTCGTGGAGGAAAGCGGCGAGGCCTGCATTGTGAGCCAATTCATGAAAATCTTCATAGATACCGGCTGCTCTCAAGAAATCATCAGAAGGCCATTCACACGCCCGAATCTCCGCGGTGCGCGGGAAATTATACTTCGGCTTCGGTGCTTTTCCCTTCGAGCTTTGGCTCGATGAGCCCCTCAAAAATCTCCTCATTATTTTTCTGAAATAATATGAATTTTTTTAGTAACTTCAAACAAAAGTGAACCAACTTCAATAATATTGATAGCAACTACTCCTACAAGTGCCTAGAGCCTATATCAAGCATTAGAACTACATGGAACCATATAAATTTGACATGCAAGCTCAAGAACATGGTCACCTATGCAGCACAAATTTGCAAAGAATAAAGAACTAGAACAAAAACTAATTGGACCAATGAAGGAGTCACATACCAAGGAACAATCTCCCCAAGCAGTTTTGCGAGAGGTGCTTTGAGGAAGGAGATCGAAAATCACAGCAAAAGTGGCTGGAACTCGTGCTTGAGTTGGTTTTTTGGGTTTGTGTGAGACAGAGGAAGAAGATGGGTGCTGGGATAAGTGGAGGAGGGCCACCGTGGGCCCACAAGGCAGGGGGGCGCGCCCTATAGGGGGGGGGGGGGGGCGCCCACCACCATTGTGGCCAGGTGGCAGCTCCTCCCGCGGTAATTTTTGCACAGTAAATCCTCAAATATTCCCGAAAAAATCATATTAAATTGGCATGTCATTCTAAGGACTTTTATTTTCGGGATATTTTTATATTGCGCGCATAAGTCAGGAAACAGAAAGAAAAATACTATTTTTTACTTTATTTAATATAAATAACAGAAAGTATAGAGAGGGTACACAAAGTTGTGCTTCTAGTTTCATCCATCTCATGCTCATCAAAAAGAATCCACTAACAAAGTTGATCAAGTCTTGTTAACAAACTCATTCCGATAATCATGAAACCGGAGAAATTTCGAATAACACTAAGTTACCTCAACGGGGATATGCAGATCCCTAATAATAAGTATATCATATTTCTTTTTGACAGTAGGAAGAGGAAATTCAAAACCTCCAAATATAATCGATGGAAATTTTCCAATAGAGTTGATACTATGAACTTGAGATTGTTTCCTCGGAAAGTGTACCGTATGCTCATTACCATTAACATGAAAAGTGACATTGCCTTTGTTGCAATCAATAACAACCCCTACAGTATTAAGAAAAGGTCTTCCAAGAATAATATACATACTATCATCCTCGGGAATATCAAGTATAAAAAAGTCCGTTAAAATAGTAGCGTTTGCAACCACAACAGGCACATCCTCACAAATACCGACAGGTATAGCAGTTGATTTATCAGCCATTTGCAAAGATATTTCAGTAGGTGTCAACTTATTCGAGTCAAGTCTACAATATAAAGAGAGGGGCATAACACTAACACCGGCTCCAAGATCACATAAAGCAGTTTTAATATAATTTCTTTTAATGGAGCAAGGTATCGTAGGTACTCTGGGGTCTCCAAGTTTCTTTGGTATTCCACCCTTAAAAGTATAATTAGCAAGCATGGTGGAAATCTCAGCTTCCGGTATCTTTCTTTTATTAGTAATGATATCCTTCATATATTTAGCATAAGGATTTGTTTTGAGCACATCAGTTAATCGCATACGCAAAAAGATATGCCTAATCACTTCAGCAAAGCGCTCAAAATCCTCATCATCCTTTTTCTTGGATAGTTTTGGAGGAAAAGGCATGGGTTTCTGAACCCAAGGTTCCCTTTCTTTACCATGTTTCCTAGCAACAAAGTCTATTTTATCATAATGTTGATTCTTTGATTGTGGGTTATCAAGATCAACAGCAGGTTCAATTTCTACATCATTGTCATTACTAGGTTGAGCATCATCATGAACATCATCATTAATATTTTTACTAGGTTCATGTTCATTACCAGATTGTGTTTCAGCATCAGACATAGAAATATCATTTGTATTATCAGGTGGTTCAGCAATAGGTTCACTAGAAGTTTGCATAGTTCTATCATTTTTCTTCTTCTTCTTTTTAGAAGAACTAGGAACATCAATATTATTTCTTTGAGAATCTTGCTCGATTCTCTTAGGGTGGCCTTCAGGATACAAAGGTTCCTGAGTCATTCTACCAGTTCTAGTAGCTACTCTAACAACATAATCATTTTTCTTACTATTCATTTCATCAAGCACTTATTTTTGAGCCTTAAGTACTTGTTCTACTTGAGTGGTAACCATAGAAGCATGTTTGCTAACAAGTTTAAGTTCACCTTTAATATCAGCCATATAATCACCCAAGCGTCTAATCATATAAGCATTTTCTTTTAATTGTCTACCAAAATAAGCATTGAAGTCGTCTTGCTTAAACATAAAGTTATCAAACTCATCCAAGCACTAACTAGCAATTTTAGTAGGAGGCACTTCAGCTTTATCATATCTATAGAGAGAATTTACCTTTACTACCTGTGTCGGGATATCAGGATCAGGAGGTTCTTCAGTAAATAAAGAATTAAGATCATATGTTTCTTCAACAGGTGGTGAATTAAGACCATGTATTTCTTCAATAGGAGGTAAATTCTTAACGTCTTCAGCTTTAATACATTTTTCTTTCATAGATTTCTTTGCCTCTTGCATATCTTCGGGACTGAGAAATAAAACACCTCTCTTCTTCGGAGTCGATCTAAGAACAGGCTCAGTAATTGGAGCAGGAGCTGGCTCCGGAGGTGCCCAATTATTTTCATTTGTCAACATATTATTCAATAGAATTTCAGCTTCATCCGGTGTTCTTTCCCTAAAAAGAGAACCAACACAACTATCCAGGTAATCTCTGGAAGCATCGGCTAGTCTAGTATAAAAGATATCAAGTATTTCAGGTTTCTTAAGAGGATGATCAGGCAAAGCATTAAGTAACTTGAGAAGCCTCCCCAAGCTTGTGGGAGACTCTCTTCTTTAATTTGCACAAAGTTGTATATTTCCCTCAAAGCAGCTTGTTTCTTATGAGCAGAGAAATATTTAGCAGAGAAGTAATAAATCATATCCTGGGGACTACGCACACAACCAGGATCAAGAGAATTAAACCATATCTTAGCATCACCCTTTAATGAGAACGGAAATATTTTGAGTATATAGAAGTAACGCGATCTCTCATCATTAGTGAACAGGGCAGCTATATCATTTAACTTAGTAAGATGTGCCACAACAGTTTCAGATTCATAGCCATAAAATGGATCAGATTCAACCAAAGTAATTATATCATGATCAACAGAGAATTCATAATCCTTATCAGGAACACAAATAGGTGAAGTAGCAAAAGCAGGGTCGGGTTTCATTTTATCTCTAAGTGATTCTTTGTTCCATTTAACTAATAACCTCTTAAGCTCATATCTATCTTTGCACGCTAAAATAGCGGCAGAAGATTCCATATCAAAAAGATAACCCTCAGGAATAACTGGCATATTTTCATCATCACTATCATCATCGTATTCAGATTCAATAACTTCTTTTTCTCTATCCCTAGCAATTTGTTCATCAATAAATTCCCCAAGGGGCACAGTAGTATCTGGCATAGAAGCAGTTTCATCATAAGTATCATGCATAGCAGAAGTGGCATCATCAATAACATGCGACATATCAGAACGAATAGCAGAAGCAGGTGTAAGTGCCGCAAACTTACTCATAACAGAAGGTGAATCAAGTGCAGAGCTAGATGGCAGTTCCTTACCTCCCCTCGTAGTTGAGGGATAGATCTTGGTTTTTGGATCTCTCAAGTTCTTCATAGTGTACAGCAGATATAAATCCCAAGTGACTCAAAGAATAGAGCTATGCTCCCCGGCAATGGCGCCAGAAATTAGTCTTGATAACCCACAAGTATAGGGGATCGCAACAGCTTTCGAGGGTAGAGTATTCAACCCAAATTTATTGATTCGACACAAGGAGAGCCAAAGAATATTCTCAAGTATTAGCAGCTGAGTTGTCAATTCAACCACACCTGGAAACTTAGTATCTACAGCAAAGTGTTTAGTAGCAAAGTAATATGATAGTGGTGGTAGCAGCAACAAAAGTAAAGACAACAAAAGTAATGTTTTTGGTATTTTGTAGTGATTGTAACAGTAGCAGCAGGAAAGTAAATAAGCGTAAACCAGTATATGGAAAACTCGTAGGCACCAAATCTGTGTTGGATAATTATGCCGGATGCGGTTCATCATGTAACAGTCATAACATAGGGCGACACAGAACTAGCTCCAATTCATCAATGTAATGTAGGCATGTATTCCGTATATAGTCATACGTGCTTATGGAAAAGAACTTGCATGACATCTTTTGTCCTACCCTCCCGTGGCAGCGGGGTCCTATTGGAAACCAAGGGATATTAAGGCCTCCTTTTAATAGAGAACCGGAACAAAGCATTAGCACATAGTGAAGACATGAACTCCTCAAACTATGGTCATCACCGGGAGTGGTCCCGATTATTATCACTTCGGGGTTGCCGGATCATAACACATAGTAGGTGACTATAGACTTGCAAGATAGGATCAAGAACTCACATATATTCATGAAAACATAATAGGTTCAGATCTGAAATCATGGCACTCGGGCCCTAGTGACAAGCATTAAGCATAGCAAAGTCATAGCAACATCAATATCAGAACATAATGGATACTAGGGATCAAACCCTAACAAAACTAACTAGATTACATGATAAATCTCATCCAACCCATCACCGTCCAGCAAGCCTACGATGGAATTACTCACGCACGGCGGTGAGCATCATGAAATTGGTGATGGAGGATGGTTGATGATGACGACGGCGACGAATCCCCCTCTCCGGAGCCCCGAACGGACTCCAGATCAGCCCTCCCGAGAGGTTTTAGGGCTTGGCGGCGGCTCCGTATCGTAAAACGCGATGATTTCTTCTCTCTGATTTCTTTCTCTCCGAAAGAAAATATATAGAGTTGGAGTTGGCGTCGGAGGGTTTCCAGGGGGCCCATGAGGTAGGGGGGCGCGCCCTAGGGGGGGCACCCTCGTGGGAAGGGTGTGGCCCCCCTGGTCTTCATCTTTGGTGAGGATTTTTTATTGTTTTTTCTAAGATGTTCCGTGGAGTTTCAGGACATTCCGAGAATATTTGTTTTCTGGACATAAAACAACACCATGGCAATTCTGCTGAAAACAGCGTTAGTCCGGGTTAGTTCCATTCAAATCATACAAGTTAGAGTCCAAAACAAGGGCAAAAGTGTTTGGAAAAGTAGATACGACAGAGACGTATCATCTACTACACAACCTTCTTCTTGTAGATGTTGTTGGGCCTCCAAGTGCAGAGGTTTGTAGGACAATAGCAAATTTCCCTCAAGTGGATGACCTAAGGTTTATCAATCCGTAGGAGGGGTAGGATGAAGATGGTCTCTCTCAAGCAACCCTGCAACCAAATAACAAAGAGTCTCTTGTGTCCCCAACACACCCAATACAATGGTAAATTGTATAGGTGCACTAGTTCGGCGCAGAGATGGTGATACAAGTGGTAAATGGATAGTAGATAATAGTTTTTGTAATCTGAAATTATAAAAACTTCAAGGTAACTAATGATAAAAGTGAGCGTAAACGGTATTGCAATGCGTTGAAACAAGGCCTAGGGTTCATACTTTCACTAGTGCAAGTTCCTTCAACAATAATAACATAATTGGATCACATAACTATCCCTCAACATGCAACAAAGATTCACTCCAAAGTCACTAATAGCGGAGAACAAACGAAGAGATTATGGTAGGGTACGAAACCACCTCAAAGTTATTCTTTCCAATCAATCCGTTGGGCTATTCCTATAAGTGTCACAAACAGCCCTAGGGTTCGTACTAGAATAACACCTTAAGACACAAATCAACCAAAACCCTAATGTCACCTAGACGCTCCAATGTCACCTCAAGTATCCGTGGGTATGATTATACGATATGCATCACACAATCTCAGATTCATCTATTCAACCAACACATAGAACCTCAAAGAGTGCCCCAAAGTTTCTACCGGAGAATCACGACGAAAACATGTGCCAACCCCTATGCATAGGTTCATGGGCGGAACCCGCAAGTTGATCACCAAAACATACATCAAGTGAATCACGTGGTATCCCATTGTCACCACAGATACGCACGACAAGACATACATCAAGTGTTCTCAAATCTTTAAAGACTCAATCCGATAAGATTACTTCCAGGGGAAAACTCAATCCATTACAAGAGAGTAGAAGGGGGAGAAAACATCATAGGATCCAACTATAATAGCAAAGCTCGCGATACATCAAGATCGTGCCAAATCAAGAACACGAGAGAGAGATCAAACACATAGCTACTGGTACATACCCTCAGCCCTGAGGGAGAACTACTCCCTCCTCGTCATGGAGAGCACAGGGATGATGAAGATGGCCACCGGAGAGGATTGCCCCCTCCGGCAGGGTGCCGGAACGGGTCTAGATTGGCTTTCGGTGGCTACGGAGGCTTCTGGCGGCGGAACTCCCGATCTATTGTGCTCCTCGATAGTTTTAGGGTACGTGGGTCTATATGGGTGAAAGAGATACGTCAGGGGAGCCACGAGGGACCCACGAGGGTGGAGGGCGTGCCCTAGGGGGTGGGCGCCCCCCTACCTCATGGCCTCCTCGAAGCTTCCCTTACGTGCACTTCAAGTCTTCTGGGCTTCTTTCCTTCCAAAAATGAGTTCCGTGAAGTTTCAGGTCAATTGGACTCCGTTTGATTTTCCTTTTCTTCGAAACCCTAAAACAAGGTAAAAACAGAAAGTGGCACTGGGCTCTGGGTTAATAGGTTAGTCCCAAAAATGATATAAAAGTGTATAATAAAGCCCATTTACATCCAAAACAGTAGATAATATAGCATGGAGCAATCAAAAATTATAGATACATTGGAGATGTATCACAGGAGATCCTCGATTCCCTCCGGACGGAGTCGGAAGCGGAGGCCAGATGCCGTCATCAGCATGAGGTGGAGGTGGAGCATGCTGCGGAAGTCGACGAGATGCTCGCGTGTATGGATGACGAGGAGCCGGAGGAAGATGTGGGGGATGCTGGGGACGCAGGTCTGCAGACGGAGTAGCAGACGATCGTCGATTCCCTCCGGCCGGAGTCGGAGGTGGAGACGGAGCACGCCACAGAAGTCGACGAGATGCTTGCGTATATGGATGAGGAGGAGCAGGAGGAAGATGTGGGGATGCGGATCTACAGACGGTGCAGTAGGCGATCATCGATCCTCGATTCCCTCCGGCCGGAGTCAGAGGTGGAAGCCAGACGCCGTCGTCGGCAAGAGGTGGAGGCGGAGCACGTGACGAAAGTCGACAAGATGCTCCCGTATATGGGTGAGGAGGAGCCGGAGGAAGATGTGGGGATGCTAGGGATGCGGATCTGCTGACGGAGCAGCAGGTGATCCTTGATTCCCTCCGGCTGGAGTCAGAGGCGGAGGCCAGGCGCTGTTGTCGGTAGGAGGTGGAGGCGGAGCACACCACGGAAGTCGACGAGATGCTCGTGTATATGGATGAGTAGGAGCTGGAGGAAGCACTACAAAAAAAGACACATCCGTGACATTTTGGGCCGAACGAATTTTTTTCTGTCATACATATGACACTTCTATGACGATAATTGTCACAAAACCCGGTATCATCATAGATGTGGTGGGATCCTACTTCTATGACAAAAAATCATGACAGAAAATGGGCTTTTCGTCCTGGGCGGGCCGGAGACGCAGCTGCATGACATTCTTTGGGCCGTCCATGACGGAAAAAACCATGGTAGAAGCGAGGGGAGGAAAATTTCGGGGAGTTCCCAGTTACGGTGGGAGGTCGGGGGCCGAGCGATGCACGTTTCTCTCGTATACATGCGCGCGTGTGTGCGAGGCGTTGGCTCTAACTGAACCCGAGCGAGGCATTGGGCTCTAACTGAACCCGAGCGATTGCACTGCAGGCTACACATTACTGAACCCGAGCGATCAATCGATGGCTGTTAACTAAACCCGATCGAGCGATTCCTTCGCTACTGCTGCTAACTGAAGCCGATCGATTGGATGAACAGCGACCGTTGCCGGGGGGTTGGGGGGGTGGATGAATAGTGAGCGGTGGCGTTGCCTCTGGATGAACATGACCCCGTGGTGTGGAGGGCTGGATGAACAGTAGACGGTGGAGGGGTGCCCATGGAGGGGTGGTTGAACAGGACCCCGTGGTGTGGAGGGCTGGATGAACAGTAGACGGTGGAGGGGTGGTTGAACAGTAGCCGGTGGAGTAGCGCGCGGTGGAGGCTGGATGAACAGGAGCCCGTGGAGGCTGGAGGAGGTCCACGGTAGCCTGTAGAAGCTGGAGGAGGTCGATGGTGTAGATGAACAATGTCCCGTGGAGTCCCGTTTTGCGGTACGCCACACCCCTCCCGATGAACAGGACCCCTGTTTCGACCGTAGGAGGTCCGTTTCATCTGTTTTGTGGTACGCTACACCCCTCCCGATCAACAAGACCCCCGTTTCGACCGTAGGAGGTCCGTTTCCTCCGTTTTGCGGTACGCCACACCCCTCCCGATCAACAAGACCCCCGTTTCGACCGTAGGAGGTCCGTTTCCTCCGTTCTGCGGTACGCCAGGCCTCGTTTCCATCGCCTGTTCCCTCCAAGCCCTCCTGATGAACATGACCACGCATTCCGTCCCGACCCAGCCGGTTGGCTCCCATGCGTTCCGTTGCCTCCCGATGAACACGACGCATTCCGTTGCCTCCCGATGAACACGGCACATTCCGTTGACTCCCCATGAACACGACGCATTCCGTTACCTCCCCATGAACACGACGACGACACTGTTTCTCTGTTCCGACCCAGCCATGTACACGAGCCCTCGCCGTACGTATGCGCGAGTAGGTGTTCGAGACCCTGCCCGTATGTACACATACTTGGCCGTATTTTCTTTCTTGCACCCTGGCCGCTGTACGTACATGTACATGCTACGTGCGCGCCTCTACTATGACACGTGCGCGCCTCTACATCCACCAGTATATATGTACGCACACGTTCGCGACCAAAATGACAATGCTACGTACGCTTCGACCAGGTGGGTCCCGACTGTCAGACACTTCCTTGCGTGCGAAGATGTAGCTGGTGGGTCCCAGCAATCAGGGGGATGAATCGTTTTTTTGCCCGGACACACTTGCGTGCGAAGATGTAGCTGTTGGGTCCCAGCAGTCAGGGGGGTGAATCGTTTTTTTGCCCGGACGCACTTATTGCATGCGAAGATGTAGCTGGTGGGTCCCAGCAGTCAGGAGGAAATGTTTTTTTCATGAAATACAGTGGCCCGTCCGGTTGGTCCCAGCTGTCAAGTGGAGGAATCATTATTTTTCGCGTAATAAGGAGGCACTTCCTTGGTGCGGCCATGGACCCAGCTGTCAGCCTCTCCACGTACAGTCCACGTCCGATGGAAGTCGTTCCTTGACCACGTTGACCATGCCGCGCCGAGAGCACCAGGGCGGTGGACGACGGCGAGGCCTAGGAAGGGGACGACGCGGAGCCGGGGAAGACGCGACAATGGAAGCCCGCGCGGAGAGGAGTACAAGGGTTCACTGGTTCGGCTGCGGTGTGAGGCTGCCGTCGCCGCAGGGCCTGGCCAGCGGTGGGAATAGTAGGGGGCGGTGAGGCCTCCGCGGCAGCACATCCGGCAACGTGAGGCAGGAGCATGCGGCACGACCGGCGCTGCTTTGGGCAGCTGGAGCAAGAAGACCAGAGGTTGAAGAAGCACTACAGCCGTTGGATCGACATCGTACGGTCACTGGAGCTAGAATCGTTTATATTGACTAAGTTGACAAAGCCCTCCGTCCCCGTCAACTTAGTAGGCCCACAAGTCAGCCTCCCACCAAGGTGGGTCCCAGCTAGCAGGGGGTATTCATTTTTTGTGCGTAATAAGGAGGCACTTCCGGTGGGTCCGAGCTGACAACAGGGGGAATGTTTTTTCGTGAAATACGGTGGCCCATCGGGTGGGTCCCAGCAATCAGGGGCAAACGTTTTTTTCACGAAATACTGGTGGGTGTCCGGTGGGTCCCTGCTGTCAGGTGGAGGAATAATTATTTTTCGCGTAATAAGGAGGCACTTCCTTGCGGCTGCCGTGGACCCAGGTGTCAGCCTCTCCACATACAGTATTCTTCCGATGGAATTCGGTCATTGACCACATTGACCACGCCGCGCCGAGAGCACCATGGCGGTGGACGACGGCGAGACCTAGGAAGGGGACGACGCGTAGCCGGGGAAGACGCGGTAGTGGATGCCCACACAGAGAGGAGTACGAGGGTTCACTCGTTCGGCTGCGCTGCCGTCACTGCAGAATAACAGGGGGTGTGGGTGAGTGGAGTGGATGGATGGCCTGGCCAGTGGTGGGAGTAGTATGGGGGCGGTGAGGCCTCCGCGACAGCACAGCCGGCCATGGGAGGCAGGAGCAGGCGGCACGACCGGCGCTGCTTTGGGCGGCTGGAACAAGAAGACCAGAGGTTGAAGAAGCACTACGGCCGTTGGATGGACATCGTACGGTCAGTCGAGCTAGAATCGTGCATATTGACTAAGTTGACAAAACCCTTCGTCCCCGTCAACTTAGTAGGCCCACTATATTGGGTCCCAGCTAGCAGGGGGAGTATTCATTTTTTTTGTGCGTAATAAGGAGGGACTTCCTTGCATGCGAAGATATAGCTGGTGGGTCCGAGCTGTCAGCGGCGGTAACATTTTTTTTGCAAAATACAGAGGCCCTTTTGGTGGGTCCCAGATGTCAGGTGGAGGAATCATTATTTTGCGCATAATAAGGAGGCATTTCCTTGCGTGCGGCCGTGGACCCAGCTGTCAGCCTCTCCATGTACAGTCCACTTCAGATGCATGTCAGACGTTGACCACGTTGACCACGCCACGCCGAGAGCACCAGGGCGGTGGACGACGGCTCGGCCTAGGAAGGGAACAACATGGAGGCAGGGAAGACTCAGCAATTGTTTTTGTTTCCCACGTGGAGGGGAGTATGACTGTACGAGGGTTTACTGGTTCATCTGCCGTCGCCGAAGAATAACAGCAGGTGTGGGTGAGTAGAGGGATGGGTAGGCCAGCGATGGGGGTACGGTGGGGCGGTGAGGCCTGCGCGGCAGCACAGCCGGCCGCGGGAAGGAGGGAGCAGGCAGTCCCGCCAGCGCTTGTTTGAGCAGCTGGAGCAGGAAGAGCAAAGATTGAAGAAGCACGACGGCCGTTGGATGGACATCCAACAGTACACAGGCCATCTGTGGAAAGCCTCAAATCTATGGAAAACAGCATACAACCCATCTGCCATTATTTCAAATAATTTACAGCCCATTTGCTAATTCTTACGGGGTTTTTTGGAGCCCATATTCTTTTTGTTAGCATTACAGCCTATATTGTGGCCACGGTAAAAAAATTATATGAAATTTTGCATATGTTGGTGCGGTCTGAACTATTTTTAATCCCGAAATTTCGAGTCACATTCAGACTGATTTTAAAAATAAATGTATATCAATATAAAATCCAATAAATTGTCCACGCATAAAAATCAATGCAATTTAAAATCTCGAAATGAAATAAAATATATTTCAAACTAATTGTTGGTTTGATGTGTTTTAAAAATGTACAACCCATTTCGCATTATTGATAGGTCATTTTCTCGGCCAGCCGAATGAAGCTCTCCTCGTCTTGAAAGATTTGCAGCCCAACAGGCCTCATAAAGCGACTTACTTGACAAATCACAAAAAAACTGGGCTAGCCATTTTCAGAAAGAAAAAAAAACTACTGGGCTGGTCTGTGGTAAACAAAAAAGAAAAGGCTGTCTAGACAGGCCAGAGTGTCCCGCACAGCCCAATTGACACCCTGCTTCTGTCTCAAAAACAAATTAGATAAATGCCACTCCAATTATGGCGATTCATAAAAATGCCACTGCAAATTCCAAACTTTGAAAAATGCCACTGCAATTTTTGCAAACTTTGAAAAACGCCACTGCAGTTTGTAAACTTTGAAAAACGCCACTCCAGACTTCGAAAAATACCACTAGAAATGGCATGAAATGGCATTTTTCAAAGTTTGGAAATTGCAGTGGTATTTCTCGGATACACCAGATTTGGAGGGGCATTTATCAAATTAACCCAAAACAAAAATAACTGGGCGAGCTGCTGGGTCCCTGGTGTCAGCTGCTCGTTATGCAATTCTCTCGTTTATTGACTACGTTGACAATGGCATGGGACCCAGATGTCAGAAATCCACTAGGAGGAGCCATTTTTTATTGGCTTGAAATAAGGAGGCACTTGCTTGCGTACTGCCATGACCTTGGCGGGTCCCTGCTGTCATCCTCTCCACATACAATCATCTCCTGATTGTGCACGCGTCAACTTGCTAGGCCCACAAGTCAGCCTCTAAACCCGTGGAGGACAAATACAACCCATTTAAAAAAATAACAGCCCATTCCATATGTTCAAACGGAAAGTTCAACATTCAGAGCAAAGTAACAGGTCTGATCCACATATAGAGTACTGAACTTCCACGTTGACAACCATCATAGCCAAGTTAACTATCTACTCCCACTAATACTCTAGTAGCGTACAAGTACTAACTTACTCTTAGCTAACTAGACGATGCCGGCCGCCATCTGTGGTACATGCTAAACGCCGGCACCGGTGTCATGCGCCTCGCCTCGGACTTGCAAGAGGTGCGATAGGGCGCGTTGCTCGCGCATGCTACCTCTTGAGCTTGCGTTGGATTTCCCCGAAGAGGAAGGGATGATGCAGCAGAGTAGCGTAAGTATTTCCCTCAGTTTTTGAGAACCAAGGTATCAATCCAGTAGGAGGCCATGCTCAAGTCCCTCGTACCTGCACAAAATGATAGCTACTCGCAACCAACGCGATTAGGGGTTGTCAATCCCTTCACGGTCACTTACAAGAGTGAGATATGATAGATACAATATTTTTGGTATTTTTGGTATAGAGATACAAAGTAAAAAGTAAAGGCAAAGTAAAAAAGCAAAGCAAGATTAAAGTGATGGAGATTGATATGATGAGAATAGAACCGGGGGCCATAGGTTTCACTAGAGGCTTCTCTCAAGAGCATAAGTATTCTACGGTGGGTGAACAAATTACTATTGAGCAATTGACAGACTTGAGCATAGTTATGAGAATATCTAGGCATGATCATGTATATAGGCATCACGTCCGTGACAAGTAGACCGAAACGATTTTGCATCTACTACTATTACTCCACTCATCGATCGCTATCCAGCATGCATCTAGAGTATTAAGTTAAAAACAGAGTAACGCTTTAAGCAAGATGACATGATGTAGAGAGATAAATTCATGCAATATGAAATAAACCCCATCTTGTTATCCTCGTGGCAACGATGCAATACGTGCCTTGCTGCCCCTTCTGTCACTGGGAAAGCACACCGCAAGATCGAACCCAAAGCTAAGCACTTCTCCCATGGCAAGAACTACCAATCTAGTTGGCCAAACCAAACGGATAATTCGAAGAGACTTGCAAAGATAACCAATCATACATAAAAGAATTCAGAGAAGATTCAAATATTATTCATAGATAGACTTGATCATAAACCCACAATTCATCGGTCTCAACAAATACACCGCAAAAAGAAGAAGATTACATCGAATAGATCTCCACAAGAGAGGGGGAGAACTTTGTATTGAGATCCAAAAAGAGAGAAGAAGCCATCTAGCTACTAACTATGGACCCAAAGGTCTGAGGTAAACTACTCGCACTTCATCGGAGAGCCTATGGTGATGTAGAAGCCCTCCGTGATGACGGCCCTCTCCGGCGGAGCTCCGAAACAGGCCCCAAGATGGGATCTCATGGATACAGAAAGTTGCGGCGGTGGAATTAGGTTTTTTGCTCCTGTTTTGATCGTTTGGGGGTACGTAGGTATATATAGGAGGAAGGAGTATGTCGGTGGAGCACCAAGGGGCCCACGAGGCAGGGGCGCGCCCTAGGGGGGGCGCCCCCCACCCTCGTAACCGCCTCTTTGATGCCTTGGCGTAGGGTCCAAGTCTCCTGGATCACGTTCGGTGAGAAAATCACGTTCCCGAAGGTTTCATTCCGTTTGGACTCCGTTTGATATTCCGTTTCTTCCAAACACTGAAATAGGCAAAAAAAAAACAGAAATTTTGGGCTCGGCCTTCGGTTAATAGGTTAGTCCCAAAAATAATATAAAACTGGAAAATAAAGCCCAATATAGTCCAAAACAGTAGATAATATAGCATGGAGCAATCAAAAATTATAGATACGTTGGAGACGTCAGGCATCCCCAAGCTTAATTCCTGCTCGTCCTCGAGTAGGTAAATGATAAGAAGAGAATTTTTGATGCGGAGTGCTACTTGGCATAATTTCAATGTAAATCTTCTTAATTGTGATATGAATATTCAGATTCGAAAGATTCAAGACAAAAGTTTATATTGACATAAAAATAATAATACTTCAAGCATACTAACAAAGCAATTATGTCTTCTCAAAATAACATCGCCAAAGAAAGTTATCTCTACAAAATCATATAGTCTGGCTATGCTCTATCTTCACCACACAAAGTATTTAAATCATGCACAACCCCGATGACAAGCCAAGCAATTGTTTCATACTCTAACTTTTTCAATCTTCACGCAATACATGAGCGTGAGCCATGGATATAGCACTATAGGTGCAATGGAATGGTGGTTGTGGAGAAGACAAAAAGGAGAAGATAGTCTCACATCAACTAGGCGTATCAACGGGCTATGGAGATGCCCATCAATAGATATCAATGTGAGTGAGTAGGGATTGCCATGCAACGGATGCACTAGAGCTATAAGTATATGAAAGCTCAAAAAGAAACTAAGTGGGTGTGCATCCAACTTGCTTGCTCATGAAGACCTAGGGCAATTTGAGGAAGCCCATCATTGGAATATACAAGCCAAGTTCTATAATGTAAAATTCCCACTAGTATATGAAAGTGATAACATGAGAGACTCTCTACTATGAAGATCATGGTGCTACTTTGAAGCACAAGTGTGGTAAAAGGATAGTAACATTGTCCCTTCTCTCTTTTTCTCTCATTTTTTTATTTGGGTGTTTTCTCTTTTTTTATGGCCTCTTTTTATTTGGGCTTCTTTGGCCTTTTTTTATTTTTTGTCCGGAGTCTCATCCCGACTTATGGGGAAATCATAGTCTCCATCATTCTTTCCTCACTTGGGACAATGCTCTAAAAATGATGATCATCACACTTTTATTTTTCTTACAACTCAACAACTACAACTCGATACTTAGAACAAAATATGACTCTATATGAATGCCTCCGACGGTGTACCGGGATATGCAATATGACAATGATGAATGTGTCATGATAAACGGAACGGTGGAAAGTTGCATGGCAATATATCTCGGAATGGCTATGGAAATGCCATGATAGGTAGGTATGGTGGCTGTTTTGAGGAAGGTATATGGTGGGTGTATGATACCGGCGAAAGGTGTGCGGTATTAGAGAGGCTAGCAATGATGGAAGGGTGAGAGTGCGTATGATCCATGGACTCAACATTAGTCATAAAGAACTCATATACTTATTGCAAAAATCTACAAGTTATCAAAGCAAAGTATTACGCGCATGCTACGGGAATCACAAACCTTAACACAAGTATTCTTTAAATTCACAACTACTCAACTAGCATGACTTTAATATTATCACCTCCATATCTCAAAATAATTATCATGTTTCAATCTTTTCTTAGTATTCAACACACTCAAAAGAAAGTTCCACAAATCTTGAATACCAAGCATATTATTATTAAGCAAATTAGCATGCTATTAAGAGACTCTCAAAATAATTTAAGTGAAGCATGAGAGATCAATAGTTTCTTTAAGAGTTAATTGCACCTATGATACACGAACTTGCACGGTGCGTACAAATTCATACAACAACTTGCAAAATGACACAAATTGATCATATAACTTGAGTTTCGGCAACATTTCAGTACAATTCGGTCACTTACCATTAGAGCTCCGTTACATTCCTCTACATTGGTGCTCTCTCCTCTATCATAACATGGGTCCATCCTGTCAGCCACTGGGAGAGATTACTTTTAATCTAAAAAAAATGTACTGCCAAGGTTTCGAACCAGAGACGTCCGCTCACAAACTAGAAAGGTGCTAACCACAAATTCTGCCTGTTTTCTAAAAGCACATTTAAAAGTTTCAAAATATATATTTTGTGAACACTTGTATGTGCTCAATACAAATTATAATGATTTGTAAGCCTCACAAACACAAAAAATCTCGACCCAACTGCAAAAGAACAACCCTTTTTTATATACATATTTGTCTTATTTTTCCACGCCACATCGAAGGTATATTACATAAAATTTCACGCATATGTAGTCTACATGTATATGTGCATGCATATATATTTTGGAATTTTTTTTAGATGCATACGTATGGGATTTGAGAGACGGGCTCCACATAAGTTTTCACATATTTCTTTTTTATTTTTTTAAAAAATTCTAAATATGCCTTTTCATTTTTTTAAAGGCTCCAACGAGCTTGTCAACCACAACTTAACACTACTCTTCTCGCAAACTGCACACAAACACAAGGACCATGGTCCCCATACGTTGTGTGCCCATTTCATTTGTTGTACCAAATCTGGTGCCGTGCTTATTTCTTTCTATATCCCATGTTGAAAAGTGCTATAGCATTCCTGCAAAAAAAAAGTGGTACAACAAATAAACTGTTCTCAAGAAATAAAAAATGTTCTGCATCGTTATTCATCAGCTGGTTGTTTTGGTTGGGTTGGCTAGCCCACGCTCACAAGTGAGCCTGTAGCACACAAGCTATTGTGTTCGAATCCCTGGGATCCACCATTTTCATTTTCATTTTCTTTCTGTTTGAGCTGGCAGGTGGGACCTAGTGTGATGGTGGCCTGCGATATAGGCAGACTCACAGAGTTAACGGACCATTTGACGGTGAGTAACGGAAATGTATGAAAATGTTTCCGAAACTCAAGTTAGTGCACCAATTTGTGTCATTTTTCAAGTTGTTGTATGAATCTGTACATGACGTGCAAGTTTGTGTACTATATGTGTAATTAACTCTTTCTTTAAAACAAATCCACCAACGTTCTCTAAAAGATCTAAGTGAAGCACATAGAGAAAAATTATAACGCTAAAAAGATATAAGTGAAGCACATAGAGCAAAATTATAACGCTAAAAGATATAAGTGAAGCACATAGAGCAAAACTACATAGCTCAAAAGATATAAGTGAAGCACATAGAGTATTCTATCAAATTTTAATTCATGTATGGCTCTCTCAAAAGGTGTGCACAGCAAGGATGATTGTGGCATACTAAAACACAAAGACACAAATAATACAAGACGCTCCAAGCAAAACACATATCATGTTGGTGAATAAAAATATAGCTCCAAGTAAATTACTGATGGAAGTGGACGAAAGAGGGGATGCCTTCCGGGGCATCCCCAAGCTTTGACCTTTTGGTGTCCTTGGATTATCTTGGGGGTGTCATGGGCATCCCCAAGATTAGACTCTTGCCACTCCTTGTTCCATAATCCATCACAAGAATTCACCCAAAACTTGAAAACTTCACAACACAAAACTTAAAGTAGAAAACTCGTGAGCTCCGTTAGCGAAAGAAAATAAAATACCACTTCCAGATACTGTAATGAACTCATTCTTTATTTATATTGGTGTTAAACCTACTGTATTCCAACTTCTATATGGATTATAAACTATTTTACTAACCATAGATACATCAAAATAAGAAAACAACACACGAAAAACAGAATCTGTCAAAAACAGAACAGTCTGTAGTAATCTGTAGCTAGCGCAATATCTGGAACCCCAAAAATTCTAAAATAAGTTTCTGGGCGTGCGGAATTTATCTATTAATCATCTTCAAAAAGAATTAACTAAATAGCACTGTTCAAATAAAAATGACAGCAGTTCTCGTGAGCGCTAAAGTTTCTGTTTTTTTACAGCAAGTTCAACAAGACTTTCCCCAAGTCTTCCCAACGGTTCTACTTGGAACAAACACTAATTAAACACAAAAAGCACAACCAAAACAGAGGCTAGATAAATTATTTATTACTAAACGGGAGAAAAAAGCAAGGAATAAAAATAAAATTGGGTTGCCTCCCAACAAGCGCTATCGTTTAACGCCCCTAGCTAGGCATAAAAGCGAGGATAGATCTAGGTTGTGCCGTAGTAATAAGATAGATCGGTGAAACTCATTTCATATTATGTCGGTGTACAAAAAGAGGGGTACACTTTTTGTACCCCTATAACTGTGCACGGGCAGTCTGAGCCGCGGGCACCACCACACCAAGCAAGGCAAGGGAGGTGAGCCAGGGTAAGACCGAAGCTCAAGAGAACTAGAACGACGCCAAGGCCAAGACCACGAAGAGCAAAGGGGACGAAGCGGACTCCCCTGGCAAGATCCTTGCCGGGAGATAGTTCTAGCAGCCCCGGCAAGGCCCTTGCCGCGGCAACTCGTCCCACGCCTACGGAGCGAATCACCCTTGAGTCCACTGCCCCCAAAGGGCAAGGATTCGGGAGACATCCCCGTTGCGGCATGCAGATCTTTGTGAAGACATTCGGGATTAGTTACGCACTAAGGAAACGACAACCCTTGGCGAGATCCCAGCCGAGGAAGACCACAAGGCCCCCGGCAAGCGCCTTGCCGGGGATGACAGCAGGCGCCTTGGCAAGACCCTTGCCGGGGCCCCGGCAAGGCCCTTGCCGAGGACACCCACAGGGCCACCATCAGGCCCACGCCAACTAAACCTCCACCACCGCATGCATGCAGCTGCCGACCCAGCCAGCCGGGCAGGCACCTGCGTGGCGGCATGCAGATCTTCGTGGAGACCCACCACTGCGCCACCTCAGCTGCCTGCCTACCTACGTGGTGTCTCAGGCATCGCTGGCCAGGGCGCGTGTCGACACAAGAAGGAGCGGCGACGGACGAGACCAATCTCTCCCCCGTCCCCGATAAAGCAAGGACACCTAAGCAAGACGCATTAAATGCACTTTGTCATGTAATGCGAGGGATAACCTCGCATCACTATACCCTTTCCACCTCCTGTGTGCCACTGTGGCAGCCCCTTTTTCTATAAAAGGAGGCCCGAGGCGACGAGGAGAGGGATTCGGCTTTTGGAGCTCCTCACGCCCCATAGCTAGCTCAAGAACACAGATATACAACCCACCAAAGCAGGAGTAGGGTTTTACGCACCCTTTTGGCCGAACCTGGATAGACGAACTGTGTGCTACCTGTTAGATCCGCTCTTCCCACGACCCCGCACCCCACAACCGTAGTAGGGATTCTTGTGATCCCATAGGTGTCGTCCTCAGCACCGGCATCTTTGGCGCGCCAGGTAGGGGGGCGCAGTTGTGAGAATCGACTCTAGCAATCAGCCCAGCACTCCTTCGTCTTCGTGGCCCTTGGAGAAGAAAGGAGGCCAAAAGATCGGCACTCGAGCGATTGCAAACATAAGCTAAGTTGCACTGAACCCTTATTTGTTCTATCCTTCTTATATGAGGTTATTCCCCCCGAGATGTCACGCCTTTGTATGAGAAACCTGCACGCTAGGGGGCTCTCCCACAATCGGCAACGCCCTTGCCCTGTTTCGAGTCCGCTCAACAGCTCAAGCGGCTGCGTCGAGAATGGCAGAGTAGCCTTCCGCGATCAACAACGCTCTCGATTCTGACTCGAGTCAAGCTCGACAGTTCGAGCGGCCGCGTTCAGAACGGAAAGGTGGCTCGCCCGGCAGCATGCGTACCCAGCAGGCCCATGGGGATCCGTCCCCAAAACGCCGCTAGGGGCTTCCGCACCGGCGATCCTACCCAATCGACGTAGGGCGCGCATACAAAGAGGAATTGAACAGGGAAATAACGTGCATCAAATTAAAACTACTGCAAAGTTATATTGCATCACATCATTGCTGCGGTTCTATATAAAGATGAAATTTGTCTTGGTCGTGACCCTGCAGCGGCAGTGAAGAACAGGATGCCTAATCCCAGCGCTGGCCTTCCACCCTCTTGATTTCGTCGATGCTACTGATGACGGGCTTGATGCGCTCCTTGAGCACCGTGAGGTCAGTACCCTCCGGCAAGCTATCCATCGCGGCACCAAAGTCTAGGTCGGGATTCCAGTATGCCATCTTGGTGAGGACCTTGGTCATGACCCCACGGCAGAGTCGCCAGGCTTCCCCGGCCAACGTGGCCGCTCTGTTGGAGTGAAGGTAAGCCATGGCTCCAAGGACGCCCTCGAAGAACAGAGTCAACTTGGTGTTGATGGTCCCGCTGCGCTCAGGGGCGTACCTCATGTTTGGCATTCCCATGGTGGCCAACTGCGAGGTGACCCTGCCGGCGACCTCCTCCAGATGGCTGATCCATGTGTTCTCGCCTGCCACATAATCCTGGTGGGAGGCGGCCTTGTTCGCCCGCAGCTGCTTCTCCTCCTCCAGGCTCCTGGTCAAGATCACCTCCCGAGCCCTGCTCTCCAACAACATCTTCTCGAGATCCTCCAGCTTCAGCTTGAGATCTCTGGCGGAGTTTTGCGCTTCGGAGAGCTCCCCAGTCCTGCTGATGACCGCTCCTTGCACCTCCACCAAGGCGCTGTTGAGCATGCTCTTCTTGTTGGACAGCTTGAGGGCCTGTTCCTTCAGCCTGTCCCGCTCCGCCTCCAACTCCCTGACGTTGCCGGCATGGGCCAGAGCCTGGGCATCGAGTGCCTCCTTGTGCCTCTGCTCCAGCTCGCGAGTACGCCGCGCGACAAGGGCCTCGAGCTCCTCATCCTTGCCACAGAGCGCTGCGGCAAGCTTCGCCTCACGCGCGGTGAGGTCCTCTTCCTGGGAATCGAGTGCGGCTTGATGCTGGTTCCGGACGGCCTCGGCCACGGCAACCAAGTTTGCCGCCTTTTCCTGGGCCTTCTCGATGTCGGCCATCTTCATGGTGAGCTCGACATTGCGCTTGGCAAATTCCTCCTAAAAGGCCCTCTGCTCCTCGCGAGTCTGGTGGAACCAGGTCTGCGTCTCAGCAACGTGCGCCTGGAAATCCACCTCCGCCTGGTCCACCGTTGCCGTCCTGGACTTAACCTTGTCCAGGCGCACACAGTAGAGCGCTTAGAGTTTTCGGAAGTTGGCCCCCATAGCGCAGAAAAGCTGCTCTTCCGGAGAACCATCACCGCCAACGCCTGGCTCGTTGACAACCTCGAGCCCGGTGGCGGCAAGCACCTCGCCGTCGAAGACTTCCCCTTCGGCGGGCGCTCGAGAACTTGACGCCCCTAGGAGATGGACGAAAAGATCGTCGCCCACCTTCAGATATCTGCCGGGGCCCGAGGTTGAGGAGGGAGGCTGATCATCAACCACCTCCTCCTCGGCAGAGGCCTTGCCGGCTTCCCCGGCAAGCCCACCGCTGGCACCCTCGGCAGAAGCCTCGCCGGTCGCCTTGGCGGCCCCCGCAGCGGTGTCCTCGGTAGTATCCTTGGCGGCCTCATCGGCGACGACCTTGTCAGCATCCCTGGCGGCCTCCTCGGCGGCAACCCTGTCAGCCTCCGCCACGGCCTCCTCTGAGCAGTAATGGGAGCAATGAAGCCAAGAAAAGAATATGGGAAAAACAGAGATGGAGGACAGACGACTCACCAGTGCCAGGCTGTGAAGCAGAAGTCCCCTTCCCGCCAGCATTTGGCGTCGTGGTAGAGTCACCAGCGCCCAAGTTCCCCTCTTCCTCCATGGGTGTGGGCTCCGTGCTTGATGCCCTTGCCAGGGACGCCCCTCGCGGCGGTGCAGTCGATGGGGGTGGTGTGTTGGGGGTAGCCCTCTGCGGCTCCTCCTGCTGCCGCTCCCCTCCTGCAAACCCGACAAGGTCAACACCATAGCATCGAATGCCTACCACGTGTCGAGTAAGAGGAGGGTGACGAACTTAGGCTGGGGGTTGTGCCGGGGGCTGCTGTCTGGCCTGCTCAGTGTTGGAAATATGCCCTAGAGGCAATAATAAATTAGTTATTATTATTTATTATCCATGCTAGAATTGTATTGATAGGAAACTCAGATACATGTGTGGATACATAGACAACACCATGTCCCTAGCAAGCCTCTAGTTTACTAGCTCGTTGATCAATAGATGGTTACAGTTTCCTGACCATGGACATTGGATGTCCTTGATAACGGGATCACATCATTAGGAGAATGATGAGATGGACAAGACCAATCCTAAGCCTAGCACAAGATCGTGTAGTTCATATGCTAAAGCTTTTCTAATGTCAAGTATCATTTCCTTAGACCATGAGATTGTGCAACTCCCGGATACCGTAGGAGTGCTTTGGGTGTACCAAACATCACAACGTAACTAGGTGGCTATAAAGGTGCACTACGGGTATCTCCGAAAGTGTCTGTTGGGTTGGCACGAATCGAGACTGGGATTTGTCACTCCGTGTAAACGGAGAGGTATCTCTGGGCCCACTCGGTAGGACATCATCATAATGTGCACAATGTGACCAAGGAGTTGATCACGGGATGATGTGTTACGGAACGAGTAAAGAGACTTGCCGGTAGCGAGATTGAACAAGGTATCGAGATACCGACAATCGAATCTCGGGCAAGTATCGTACCGATAGACAAAGGGAATTGTATACGGGATTGATTGAATCCTTGACATCGTGGTTCATCCGATGAGATCATCATGGAGCATGTGGGAGCCAACATGGGTATCGAGATCCCGCTGTTGGTTATTGACCGGAGAGTTGTCTCAGCCATGTCTGCATGACTCCCGAGCCCGTAGGGTCTACACACTTAAGGTTCGATGATGCTAGGGTTATAGGGAATAGATGTACGTGGTTACCGAATGTTGTTAGGAGTCCCGGATGAGATCCCGGACGTCACGAGGAGTTCCGGAATGATCCGGAGGTAAATATTTATATATGGAAAGTCATCATACGGTCACCGGAATAATTCGGGGGTTACCGATATTGTACCGGGACCACCGGAGGGGTTCCGAGGGTCCACCGGGAGGGTCCACCTGCCCTGGAGGGCCCTATGGGCTGTATGTGGAGAGGGACCAGCCCCTTAGTGGGCTGGGCGCCTCCTCCCTAGGTCCCATACGCCTAGGGTTTGGGGGAACCCTAAAGGGGGCGCGCCCCCCTTGTCTTGGGGGAGGGGGGCAAGGCAACCCCCCTGGCCGCCACCCCCTCCTCAGATTGGATCTGAGGGGGCCGGCCCCCCTCTCCCTTGCCCGTATATATATGTGGGCGTGGGAGGGTAGCCGCACCCAAGTTCTGGCGCAGCCCTCCCCCTCTCCCAAGTCCTCCTCCTCTCCCGCGGTGCTTGGCGAAGCCCTGCAGGATTGCCACGCTCCTCCTTCACCACCACGCCGTCGTGCTGCTGCTGGACGGAGTCTTCCCCAACCTCTCCTTCTCCCCTTGCTGGATCAAGGCATAGGAGACGTCACCGGGCTGCACTGTGTTGAACGCGGAGGCGCCATTGTTCGGCGCTTAGATCGGAATCAACCGCGATCTGAATCGCTGCGAGTACGCCTCCTTTATCCGCGTTCTTGCAACGCTTCCTCTTAGCGATCTACAAGGGTATGTAGATGCACTCCCCTTCCCCTCATTGCTAGATTACTCCATAGATTGATTTTGGTGATGCGTAGAAAATTTTAAATTTCTGCTACGATCCCCTACAGTGGTATTAGAGCTAGGTCTATGCGTAGTTTCTATGCACGAGTAGAACACAAACCAGTTGTGGGCGTCGATATTGTCAATTTACTTGTCGTTACTAGTCTTATCTTGATTCGGCGGCATCGTGGGATGAAGCGGCCCGGACCGACCTTACATGTACTCTTACGTGAGACTGGTTCCACCGACTTACATGCACTAGTTGCATAAGGTGGCTAACGGGTGTCTGTCTCTCCCACTTTAGTCGGATCGGATTCGATGAAAAGGGTCCTTATGAAGGGTAAATAGAAATTGGCATATCACGTTGTGGTTTTCGTGTAGGTAAGAAACGTTCTTGCTAGAAACCTATAGCAGCCACGTAAAAACTTGCAACAATAATTAGAGGACGTATAACTTGTTTTTGCAGCATATGCCTTGTGATGTGATATGGCCAAAAGGATGTGATGAATGACATATGTGATGTATGAGATTGATCATGTTCTTGTAATAGGAATCACGACTTGCATGTCGATGAGTATGACAACCGGCAGGAGCCATAGGAGTTGTCTTAATTTATTTATGACCTGCGTGTCAACTTAAACGTCATGTAATTACTTTACTTTATTGCTAAAGTGTTAGCCATAGTAGTAGAAGTAATATATGGTGAGACAACTTCAAGAAGACACGATGATGGAGATCATGATGATGGAGATCATGGTCTCATGCCGGTGACAACGATGATCATGGAGCCCCGAAGATGGAGATCAAAAGGAGCAAAATGATATTGGCCATATCATGTCACAATTTTATTGCATGTGATGTTTATCATGTTTTACATCTTATTTGCTTAGAACGACAGTAGCTTAAATAAGATGATCCCTCACTAAAATTTCAAAAAAAAAAGTGTTCCCCTTAACTGTGCACCGTTGCGAAGGTTCGTTGTTTCGAAGCACCACGTGATGATCGGGTGTGATAGATTCTAACGTCCGAATACAACGGGTGTTGACGAGCCTAGCATGTACATACATGGCCTCGGGACACATGCGAAACACTTAGGTTGACTTGACGAGCCTAGCATGTACAGACATGGCCTCGGAACACGGAAGACCGAAAGGTCGAACATGAGTCGTATAGAAGATACGATCAACATGGGATGTTCACCATTGATGACTAGTCCGTCTCATGTGATGATCGGACATGACCTAGTCGATTCGGATCATGTTTCACTTAGATGACTAGAGGGATGTCTATCTAAGTGGGAGTTCATTAAATAGTTTGATTAGATGAACTCAATTATCATGAACATAGTCTAAATTGTCTTTGCAAATATGTTGTAGATAAATAGCTCACGTTGTAGCTCCCTGTTTCAATACGTTCCTAGAGAAAGATTAAGTTGAAAGATATTGTAAGCAATGATGCGGACTAGGTCCGTAGTCCGAGGAGTGTCCTCACTGCTACATAGAAGGCTTACGTCTTTGATGCACCGCTCGATGTGCAAACCCCTACAACGTCGTCTGTAGATGTTGTGAACACCTGACAGACACATCCTGATGACTACTTGATAGTTTAGTGCACCATACTTTACGGCTTAGAATCAGGATCCCAATGACGTTTTGAACGCCATAGAACATATGAGATGTTCCAAGAGCTGAAATTGGGATTTCAGGCTCATGCCCGTGTTGAGAGGTGTGAGACCTCTGGCAAATTCTTTTGCCAACAAGATGGAGGATAATAGCTTAGCTACTGAGCATGTGCTCAGAATGTCTGGGTGCTACAATCACTTAAATCAAGTGGGAGTTAAACTTCCAGATAAGATAGTGATTGATAGAGTTCTCTAGCCACTATCACTAAGCTACTAGATCTTCGTGATGAACTATGACATGCAAGGGATGGAGTTGATCCCGGAGCTGTTAGCGGTGCTTAAGACCGCAAAATGTAGAAATCAAGAAGGAGCATCAAGTGTTGATGGTTTAGCAAGACCACTGGTTTCAAGAAGGGTAAGGGCTAGAAGGGAAACTTCATGGATGGCAAACCAGTTACCGCTCCAGTGAAGGAACCCAAGGTTGAACCCAAACCCGAGACTAAGTGCTTCTGTTGTAAGGGGAACGGTCACTGGTAGCGGAATTACCCCAAATGCATGGTAGATAAGAAGGCTGGCAACTTCAACAAAGTATATACGTGTTATTAATGTGTACCTTACTAGTACTCCTAGTAGCACCTGGGTATAGGATACCGGTTCAGTTGCTATCATTGGTGACTTGAAGCAAAAGCTACAGACTAAACGGAGACTGGCTAAGGGCGAGGTGACGATGTGTGTTGGAAGTGTTTCCAAAGTTGATGAGATCACCATCGCACGCTCCATCTGCCTTCGGGATTAGTATTAAACCTAGATAAATGTTATCAGGTGTCTATGTTAAGCATGAATATGATTAGATCATGTTCATTGCAATACAGTTATTCATTTAAGTTAGAGAATAACGGTTATTCTGTTTACATGAATAATACCTTTCATGGTCATGCACCATATGTGAATGGTTCATTGAATCTCGGTCGTGGTAATACACATGTTCACGCCAAAAGATGTAGAGTTAATAATGATAGTACCACTTTCTTGTGGCACTGCCGCTTAGGTCATATTGGCGTAAGATGCATGAAGAAACTCCATGTCGATGGATGTTGGAGTCACTTGAATTTGAATCGCTTGACACATGCGAGCCATGCCTCATGGGTAGGATGACTAAGACCCCGTTTTCAGGTACAATGAAACGGGCAAGTGACTTGTTGGAAATCATACATGCTGATGCGTGTGATCCAATGAGAATTGAAGCGTGCGGTGGATATCGCTATTTTCTCATCTTCGCTGACGATTTGAGTAGATATAGGTATATTTACTTAATGAAGCACAAGTCTGAAACGTTTGAAAAGTTCAAGCGTTTTCAGAGTGAAGTTAAGAATCATCATAACAAGAAGATCAAATTCCTACGATCTGATCAATGAGAATTTCTGAGTTATGAGTTTGGTAAACACTTAAGACATTGTGGAATTGTTTCATAGTTGAAGCCACCTGGAACACCATAGGGTAATGGTGTGTCCGGACGTCGTAATCAAACCTTATGAGATATGGTGCGATCTATGATGTCTCTTACCAATCTACCACTATTATTTTGAGGTTATGCATTAGAGACAGCTGCATTCACTTTAGATAGGACACCATATAAGTCCATTGAGATGACGCCGCATGAACATTGGTTTGGCAAGAAACCAAAGTTGTTGTTTCTTAATGTTTGGGGCTGCGATGCTTAAGGCTTCAGCCGGAGAAGCTCGAACCCAAAGCGGACAAACACATCTTCATAGGATACCCAAAGGTGACAGTTGGGTATACCTTCTATATCAGATCCAAGGGCAAATTGTTTGTCGCTAAGAACGGGTCCTTTTTCGAGAAGGAGTTTCTCTCGAAAGAATTGAGTGGGAGGAAGATAGAACTTGATGAGGTTGTCGAACCTTTATTTCAACCAGAAAGTGATGCAACACAGAAAGATGTTTTCTGTGGCGCCTACGTCTATTGAATAGGAAGTTAATGATAGTGATCATGAAGCTTCGGATCAAGTTGCTAGCGAACCTCGTAGGTCGACAAGGATATGTACTACTCCTGAGTGGTACGGTAATCCTGTCTCAGATATCATGTTGTTGGACAACAATGAACCTACGAGCTATGGAGAAGCGATGGTGGGACCGTATTCCGACAAATGGTTAGAAGCCATGAAATCCGAGATAGGATCCATGTATCAGAACAGAGTATGGACTTTGGTGGACTTGCCCGATGATCAGCGAGCCATTGAGATAAATGGATCTTTAAGAAGAAGACGGGCGTGGGCGGTAATGTTACCGTCTATGAAGCTCGACTTGTGGGAAAGAGTCTTTTCACAAGTTCAAGGAGTTGACTATGATGAGAATTTCTCACCCGTAGCGATGCTTAAGTCCGTCGGAATCATGTTAGCATTAGTTGTATTTTTCGATTATGAAATCTGACAGATGGATGTCAAAACAAGTTTTCTTACCAGTTTTCGTAAGAAAAAGTTGTATGTGATACAATAAAAGGTTTTGTCGATCCTAAGGATGCTAAAAGGTATGCTAGCTCCAGCGATCCTTCTATGGACTAGAGCAAGCATCTCGGAGTCAGAATAGATGCTTTGATGGAGTGATCAAAGCTTTTAGGTTTATACAATGTTTGCTAGAAACTTGTATTTACAAGAAAGTGAGTGGGAGCACTACAACATTTCTGATAAGTATATGTGGATGACATATTGTTGATTCGAAATGATGTAGAATTTCTGGAAAGCATAAACGGTTGTTTGAAGAGTGATTTTCAAAGGAAGACCTGGATAAAGCTGCTTACATATTGGGCATCAAGATCTATAGAAATAGATCAAAACGCCTGATGATACTTTCAAAGAACGGACACCTTGACATGTTTTTGAATGAGTTCAAAATAGATCAGTCAAAGAAGGGGTTCTTACATGAGTTGTAAGGTGTGAAGTTGAGTAAGACTCAAAGCTTGACCACGGTAGAAGAAAGAGGAAGGACGAAGGTCGTCCCCTATGCTCTTGTCATAGGCTCTATACGGTATGCCATGCTAAGTACCGCACCTGATGTGTGCCTTGCCACATGTCTGCCAAGAGGGTACAAAGGTGATCTAGGACTGGATCACCAGATGGCGTTCAAAATTGTCCTTAGAGGAATAAGGAAATGTTTCTCGGTTATGGAGGTGATAAAGAGTTTGACGTAAAGAGTTACGTCGATGCAAGCTTAACACCTATCCGGATAGCTCTGAGTAGAGATACCGGATACATATAATGGAGCAACAATTTGGAATAGCTCCAAGTGGAACGTGGTAGCAGCATCTATGATATGACATAAAGTTTTGCGAAATACATAGGGATCTGAATATGGCAAGACCCGTTGACTACAACCTCTCTCACAAGCATAACATGATCAAACCCAGAACTCATTCAGTGTCAATCACATAGTGATGTGAACTAGATTATTGAGTCTAGTAAACTCTTTGGATGTTGGTCACATGGCGATGTGACCTGTGAGTGTTAATCACATGGCGATGTGAACTAGATTATTGACTCTAGTGCAAGTGGGAGACTATTGGAAATATGCCCTAGAGGCAATAATAAGTTAGTTATTATTATTATATTTCATTGTTCATGATAATCGTTTATTATCCATGCTAGAATTGTATTGATAGGAAACTCAGATACATGTGTGGATACATAGACAACACCATGTCCCTAGTAAGCCTCTAGTTTACTAGCTCGTTGATCAATAGATGGTTACAGTTTCCTGACCATGGACATTGGATGTCCTTGATAACGGGATCACATCATTAGGAGAATGATGAGATGGACAAGACCAATCCTAAGCCTAGCACAAGATCGTGTAGTTCATATGCTAAAGCTTTTCTAATGTCAAGTATCATTTCCTTAGACCATGAGATTGTGCAACTCTCGGATACCGTAGGAGTGCTTTGGGTGTACCAAATGTCATAACGTAACTAGGTGGCTATAAAGGTGCACTACGGGTATCTCCGAAAGTGTCTGTTGGGTTGGCACGAATCGAGACTGGGATTTGTCACTCCGTGCAAACGGAGAGGTATCTCTAGGCCCACTCGGTAGGACATCATCATAATGTGCACAATGTGACCAAGGAGTTGATCACGGGATGATGTGTTACGGAACGAGTAAAGAGACTTGCCGGTAGCGAGATTGAACAAGGTATCGGGATACCGACAATCGAATCTCGGGCAAGTATCGTACCGATAGACAAAGGGAATTGTATACGGGATTGATTGAATCCTTGACATCGTGGTTCATCCGATGAGATCATCGTGGAGCATGTGGGAGCCAACATGGGTATCGAGATCCCGCTGTTGGTTATTGACCGGAGAGTTGTCTCGGCCATGTCTGCATGGCTCCCGAGCCCGTAGGGTCTACACACTTAAGGTTCGATGACGCTAGGGTTATAGGGAATAGATGTACGTGGTTACCGAATGTTGTTTGGAGTCCCAGAAGCCATGAGGTGTTCCGGAATGGTCCGGAGGTAAAGATTTATATATGGAAAGTCATCATACGGTCACCGGAATAATTCGGGGGTTGCCGGTATTGTACCGGGACCACCGGAGGGGTTCCGGGGGTCCACCTGCCCCGGAGGGCCCTATGGGCTGTGTGTGGAGAGGAACCAGCCCCTTAGTGGGCTGGGCGCCTCCCCCCTAGGGCCCATGCGCCTAGGGTTTGGGGGAACCCTAAAGGAGGGCGCCCCCTTGTCTTGGGGGGCAAGGCAACCCCCCTGGCTGCCGCCCCCTCCTCAGATTGGATCTGAGGGGGGCGGCCCCCCTCTCCCTTGCCCCTATATATATGTGGGGGGTGGGAGGGCAGCCACACCCAAGTTCTGGCGCAGCCCTCCCCCTCTCCCAAGTCCTCCTCCTCTCCCGCGGTGCTTGGCGAAGCCCTGCAGGATTGCCATGCTCCTCCTTCACCACCACGCCATCGTGCTTCTGCTGGACGGAGTCTTCCCCAACCTCTCCTTCTCCCCTTGCTGGATCAAGGCGTAGGAGACGTCACCGGGCTGCACGTGTGTTGAACGCGGAGGCGCCGTTGTTCGGCGCTTAGATCAGAATCAACCGCAATCTGAATCGCTGCGAGTACGACTCCTTTATCCGCGTTCTTGCAATGCTTCCGCTTAGCGATCTACAAGGGTATGTATAAACACTCCCCTTCCCCTCGTTGCTAGATTACTCCATAGATTGATTTTGGTGATGCTTAGAAAATTTTAAATTTCTGCTACGATCCCCTACACTCAGCACCACCAGTGGCGACTCTGAAGCACTGGCCGGGGGTTGGCCGCCTGCCAAGGCTTTGGCCCTCTTCACCCTCTGGGCCAACGTCTCTACATCCATGCAAAAGCAACAACGGATCAAGATGAGTGACTTAATTCAGGGGAATGGAAATGGCAGTAAGGAATAGAGTACTTACTCGTCATCTATTTCCTGTTCCTCCACCGCTTTCCTTTTCCTCTTCGGGCTGAGAGGCCCGAGATCAAAAGTGACCTCCGCGTCAACATCCGAGTCGACATCTGCCGGAGGAGGCGAAGACGGCGGGGTTTGCGCGCGCCCAGATGAGGAAGGGGATGTTCTCTTCTTCTTCTCAGCGGCCTTCGTCAGCCTCTTGGCTGCCGTAGCCCTCGTGTGACGCCCAGACCCCTCCAGGGTCAATTGAGGCCGCGTAGCCCTGCCGGGCCGGACTGGCTCGCTGGAGCCAGACCGCCGCAGCACTTGCCCTCTTCCCCTGGTTGGCGTCGAGCCCGCCGCCACGTCCTCCTCTGACGACGACTCGTCGGCCGTGTCCTCGACAAGCGGAGCTCCAGTGTCGGCGCTGCTGACCTCGTCGGTGGCCGCCGCCCATCGGGTGAGCTGCTCTTCCTCCGCAACCATTGTGGCCTTGTCCTCCACACCCCCGACGCTGCCGGCCTCCATGGCAAGCTGTGCCTCCCTCGCCCTAGTGGCGATGTAGTCTAGCTCTGCCTGGGTGGTGTCCATGATAAGCCACTGCTCGGCGTCAGCGTTGACATACACCTCGATCAGGGTGTCAAAGAATTGCTGCACATCCGCGTCCTTGGGCTCCTTCCAGCTCGGGACAGGGCCGTGCGCATTACAGTCCGGCATCATGGCGATGATCTTGGAACGACGTGAATTGTTGCACAACGGGACCACCCCCGCTGGCAACTTGAAAAATGGCCCCTTGATGGCCTTGCCAACCTTTGCGGCAGCCCTCGCAGCCTTGTCGGTCCGTTCGACCTCGCCATCGCGACCCACATCAAGCTGGAAAAGCCGCTGGGGAAAGTGGGCGTGCGCCAACACCGTGAAGTTGTGGTCGAGGCCGGGGCGGAGTCGCATAATGTCAACCGGATTCGTAAAAAGCTAGGCTGGCCTCCCCTTGTTGTGGAACGGGGCGATCCGGCGACGAATGAAGTCCGCCCCGATCATCTCAAGGGTGAGTCCAGCCTGGTGAGCCGGAGAATCCTGGTGGTGGCGACAATGAGCCTCTCGTCGGCGACGTCGACATCACTCCAATCGCTGCCGCGGACCGGCGACACTCGGCAGACCTTGCAGAACTCCGGCGGCTCTTCATCCTCAATCCAGCACCACCGGCCACGCCATTCCTCCCACCTCTCCTTCACGGCACCGTCCGGGTACGCCCCCTTGGATCTTGGAATCCAGGTGACGCAACCAGAGACGGCACCTCCCGGCTGGATCCGAGGGAAGAAATAATGGCGGAAGAGCGCCGTGTTGGGCTGGACCCCGGCAAAGCCTTCGCAAAGATGCGCGAAGAAAGCCATGCACGCCACTGCATTCGGAGTAAAATCCAAGAGGCAAAAGCCGAAGGTGTGCATAATGTCACAGAATAAATCGGAGAAAGGGTGGCACAACCCGCAAGAAAGATAATCGACAAAAAAGGGATACCGATTTGAAGCAGGATCGACGCAAGCAGCAGGAATGACGCGTGTCACCGGGTGTCCCGAATTCTCTCCCCCCATCTTCGCTCCCCACAGGGGCTTGAAGGAGGCCCTGAGCTCATGAACATCAACCGTCGAGGGGAAGAAAAAGGCGGACTTCGTCCGGTCCCCCGACAGCGCGCTCTCCGGCGGCTCCACAGTCCCAGCGCCCTTAGCCACCCCCTTGCCCTTGACGGATTTGGGCGCCATGGCGGCCAAGAAGTTTAGAGGGCTGAGGAAGGGGGATGGCGAAGCAACGACGACGGGCGACGATGGAAGCTTAGGAAGGAAGAGAGGAAACGGCGGCTCTGAGATTGGAAAAGGCACGAGGAAAGAGGAGAAAGTGAGCAGCGCGCCCGCGGTTATTCCTTTTTTATGGGGGAGAACACCGGCCGCCTCCTTTCACATTAACTGTGGTGTGACACATGCCCGCGGGAACCAACCCCACGCATGCCGCCCACGTCACACGCACCTTCCCACGCCGCACCACGTGCGGGAGTCATGGGAAGCGCAGCGCGTGAAGAATCTTACCGCGGTAAAAACCGCCCGCCTGCCCGCGCACCGTTTTTTGGCCTAGCCCAAACAACGCGTTGTGCTTATGTGTGGACCAGGCCCGGGGGCTCCTGTCGGTGTACAAAAAGAGGGGTACACTTTTTGTACCCCTATAACTGTGCACGGGCAGTTTGAGCCGCAGGCACCACCACACCAAGCAAGGCAAGGGAGGTGAGCCAGGGTAAGACCGAAGCTCAAGAGAACTAGAACGACGCCAAGGCCAAGACCACGAAGAGCAAAGGGGACGAAGCGGACTCCCCCGGCAAGATCCTTGCTGGGAGATAGTTCTGGCAGCCCCGGCAATGCCGTTGCCGCGGCAACTCGTCCCACGCCTACGGAGCGAATCACCCTTGAGTCCACTGCCCCCAAAGGGCAAGGATTCGGGAGACATTCCCGTGGCGGCATGCAGATCTTTGTGAAGACATTCGAGATCAGATACGCACTAAGGAGACGACAACCCTTGGCGGGATCCCAACCGAGGAAGACCACAAGGCCCCCGGCAAGCGCCTTGCCGGGGATGACAGCAGGCGCCTTGGCAAGACCCTTGCCGGGGCCCCGGCAAGGCCCTTGCCGAGGACACCCACAGGGCCACCATCAGGCCCACGCCAACTAAACCTCCACCACCGCATGCATGCAGCTGCCGACCCAGCCAGCCAGGTAGGCACCTGCGTGGCGGCATGCAGATCTTCGTGGAGACCCACCACTGCGCCACCTCAGCTGCCTGCCTACCTACGTGGCGTCTCAGGCATCGCTGGCCAGGGCGCATGTCGACACAAGAAGGAGCGGCGATGGACGAGACCAATCTCTCCCCCGTCCCCAATAAAGCAAGGACACCTAAGCAAGACGCATTAAATGCACATTGTCGTGTAATGCGAGGGATAACCTCGCATCACTGTACCCTTTCCACCTCCTGTGTGCCACTGTGGTAGCCCCTTTTTCTATAAAAGGAGGCCCGAGGCGACGAGGAGAGGGATTCGGCTTTCCTCACGCCCCATAGCTAGCTCAAGAACACAGATATACAACCCACCAAAGCAGGAGTAGGGTTTTACGCACCCTTGCGGCCCGAACCTGGATAAACGAACTGTGTGCTACCTGTTAGATCCGCTCTTCCCACGACCCCGCGCCCCGCAACCGTAGTAGGGATTCTTGTGATCCCATAGGTGTCGTCCTCAGCACCGACATATTTTCTACGTTCGGCAGCAAGTTTTCTTTGAGGCAAGCAAAAGTAATCAAAAGGGCTAAATTTAATAGGACAGAAGTCCCCAAGATCAATTTTAGGAGGTATAAGTTCCGCTTTCGGCCCTTTGTATTATACAATCAATTCATCATTATAAGCATTCTTTTGACAGAACCTTGTGAGCCTAAACTCAAGAGAGCACCCTAACTCGTTATTTCGAATAGCTAAATCATCATTAAGTTCAGAGATTCTATCAATTAAAATATTGATTGGCACCTTTTTTCTAAGGTTTTCATTAAAAGCAACATAGTCAGGAGATTGAAAGCGCATAATTTCTTCTTGATCGAAGAGGATAGATTCTATGGGAGGACGACCAGGGTCCACCCTATAGTGCGCAAAGATTTCTTTGGCTTCTTTTATTATAAATCTAAATTCATGAGCCAAAAAGATAGTAGCGGCACGCTTAACAGAAGAATGCTCGATATTAGAAAATTCTAGGAAAATTCTTTGTATAGATGGGTGCATATGCATAAATTGCCTTTCAAGTTCAACGATAAGCATGGCAATAGCGTCCGCAAGACTACTAGTTCTATGAAGAATAGAACCGCCCATAGAGGGCAAAGCACCGGCACAAGTAAAGAAATCTTGAATAACTCCTTTTCCAATAATATTACCACTACCGATTCGAAATCTTTTTGTATGGTAGGTAGGGGGTTCTTCAGCCGGAGCATCAGAATTTTCTATGACATTGTTATCGCCCATATCGGTGATAACTTCCCCAATTTCAGACATAGCGACAAGCAAGCAATCCAACTCATGGGCAAACAAAAGGCAAGCGGAAATGAGAGGGAGGATAGAGAGAGAGAGGGCGAATAAAACGGCAAGGGTGAAGTGGGGGAGAGGAAAACGAGAGGCAAATGGCAAATAATGTAATGCGAGAGATAGGGATTGTGATGGGTACTTGGTATGTTTGACTTTTTGCGTAGACTCCCCCGCAACGGCGCCAGAAATCCTTCTTGCTACCTCTTGAGCTTGAGTTGGACTTCCCTGAAGAGGAAGGGATGATGCAGCAGAGTAGCGTAAGTATTTCCCTCAGTTTTTGAGAACCAACGTATCAATCCAGTAGGAGGCCACACTCAAGTCCCTCGTACCTGCACAAAACGATAGCTACTCGCAAACAACGCGATTAGGATTTGTCAATCCCTTCACGGTCACTTACGAGAGTGAGATCTGATAGATATAATATTTTTGGTATTTTTGGTATAGAGATGCAAAGTAAAAAGTAAAGGCAAAGTAAAAAAAGCAAAGCAAGATTAAAGTGATGGAGATTGATATGATGAGAATAGACCCGGGGGCCATAGGTTTCACTAGTGGCTTCTCTCAAGAGCATAAGTATTCTACGGTGGGTGAACAAATTACTGTTGAGCAATTGACAGAATTGAGCATAGTTATGAGAATATCTAGGCATGATCATGTATATAGGCATCACGTTCGTGACAAGTAGACCGAAATGATTCTGCATCTACTACTATTACTCCACTCATCGACCGCTATCCAGCATGCATCTAGAGTATTAAGTTAAAAACAGAGTAACGCTTTAAGCAAGATGACATGATGTAGAGAGATAAATTCATGCAATATGAAATAAACCCCATCTTGTTATCCTCGATGGCAACGATGCAATATGTGCCTTGCTGCCCCTTTTGTCACTGTGAAAGGACACCGCAAGATCGAACCCAAAGCTAAGCACTTCTCCCATGGAAAGAACTACCAATCTAGTTGGTCAAACCAAACAGATAATTCGAAGAGACTTGCAAAGATAACCAATCATACATAAAAGAATTCAGAGAAGATTCAAATATTATTCATAGATAGACTTGATCATAAACCCACAACTCATCGGTCTCAACAAACACACCGCAAAAAGAAGAAGATTACATCGAATAGATCTCCACAAGAGAGGGGGAGAACTTTGTATTGAGATGCAAAAAGAGAGAAGAAGCCATCTAGCTACTAACTTTGGACCCGAAGGTCTTAGGTAAACTACTCACACTTCATCGGAGAGGCTATGGTGATGTAGAAGCCCTCCGTGATGACGGCCCTCTCCGGCGGAGCTCCGGAACAAGCCCCAAGATGGGATCTCGTGGATACAGAAAGTTGTGGTGGTGGAATTAGGTTTTTGGCTCCTATTCTGATCATTTGGGGGTACGTAGGTATATGTAGGAGGAAGGAGTACAACGGTGGAGCATTGAGGGGCCCACGAGGCAGGGGGGCGCCCTAGGGGGGCCCACCCTCGTGACCGCCTCTCTGATGCCTTGGCATAGGGTCCAAGTCTTCTGGATCACATTCGGTGAGAAAATCACGTTCCCGAAGGTTTCATTCCGTTTGGACTCCGTTTGATATTCCTTTTCTTCGAAACACTGAAATAGGCAAAAAAACAGCAATTCTGGGCTGGGCCTCCGGTTAATAGGTTAGTCCCAAAAATAATATAAAAGTGGAAAATAAAGCCCAATATAGTCCAAAAGAGTAGATAATATAGCATGGAGCAATCAAAAATTATAGATACGTTGGAGACGTATCAGCACGCGTTGGCCCTTTCCATGCCGGCGTGGTCCACCGAAGCTTCGGCTTCCAAGCAGGAAACCCACTTGATGAGCTGGTTGTAAAAATCGGCATCACGAACGCGTGCGTGCCCGACAGCCTCTAGGGCTATTTGCCGGGCGCCGGCCTCCACGTAGTCGGCCTAGTTGCGGGCGCTCTGCTCGCGACTCAGAGCGTCGGTGCGCTGCTGCTCCATGTCCCGCTGGCGGCGCAAATCGGCGATACGCTGCTCCTCCGCCTGGCGGTCGCACTCCAACAACTCCTGCTCCTCCGCCATGCGGTCGCGCTCCAACAACTCCTCGATCTCTGCATTGCCATCTAAAGACAGATAGAATGCCTCCTCCCTCCGTCTGCCTTCCGGTGAAAACCCGAACACTAGTTCCGGCGGTGACCGCCTCCGGCGTCGCCTACCACGAACGGGCGGGGGCATGGCGGACGTGGTGAGCGACGTCGGGCCAGTGGGGGCTTTTGAGGATATGGCGAGTTGGGTCACGGTGGCACCGGAGAAGGCCGGGAAACTGTACTTATAGGCGGAAGGTAGCGCAACGGTCATCGGAATTCAATGCATAATGGCTTAGCGCACCAGCTTGCCGTGGAAATTAGAGAAATTGAAATTATGACTGTGCCGTCCCATCCAGTCTGGGTCGCACGCCGGCATGGTGGTCAAACGAGTGCACTCGAATCATCTCCCTCCTTGTCAATAATGATCCCACGGATTTAAAAAGCCCGCAACAATTAAAGTGTATCTTTTTCGCATCAGTTAGCTGCCTTAATTACGGCCGGCTGCATGCAGGCACTCAGAATCGCTCGCAGGCAGTATGTGAAGCAGCATGCAATGAGTCGCAGCCAAGGGCACGCATGCAGCCACTTAAATCACTGGAATTAATTAGGCTTAAACTTCTGCATGCCGTTAATTATTGCCATGCCTTGGTCTTACCGCTTTGCTCATGGGACTAATAAACCCGAACGGAGGGAGTACCTTGGTTGGTGAGAGGTTTGAATTAAGCCCTACAAACCGGA
Source organism: Triticum monococcum (assembly GCA_034509565.1). Classification (NCBI taxonomy): domain Eukaryota; kingdom Viridiplantae; phylum Streptophyta; class Magnoliopsida; order Poales; family Poaceae; genus Triticum; species Triticum monococcum. The sequence goes on along the minus strand of CM067845.1, from coordinate 494,579,116 downwards.
AATGAGGTACTAGTACGTGTGTGATCCGCTATTTATTCGTGTAGGATCGAGTAGGTCATTTCTTGAATTGAGCCCTGCAAACCGGAAAGGAGGTAGTACATGTGTGATCCGCTATTTACTCGTGTAGGATCAATAGTGTAGCTTGTCAGTTTCTTCAGAGCTAGGCATTTTTATCCGTGTAGGATCGATAGTGTAGCTTGTCAGTTTCTTCAGAGGTAGGCATTTTTCTTCAAAAAACTGCCACTTCGCATCTTGCGTCGCAAATAAAACTGCCATGAGCGCATTTGTAGGCTAGCTAGTGATCGATCAGTAACTTGTAAACACTGAGAGAATAGAAATAAGTAACTGTTAATGCATCTCAATGATTCACATATCATATAAAAATATGTAGCTCCAAAAGCAAAGATCAGCCACTTCGGATCTTGCGTCGCAACTAAAACTAGCTAGTACGATTCCCATACATAAGATCAACATGTTAATGCATCTCAATGATTCACAGATCATATACAAATATGTAGCTCCAAAAGCAAAGATCTAGAAAAAACATTTGTTCTTCCTACTAACATGGATGCTTCTCTTGGCCAACATTCAGTATAGACTGAAAGACACATTTGTTTGTGCAGTCTACAATTCCTCTTGCAAACGTAAGTGGTTTCACCAACAGCTGGAACCACGAAAATGAACCACACATGATGGAGGAATATCCACTTCAATATGATTTGGTCTTCTCTTGATCACATCGCGAGACTATTTTCGGAATACAAACTTTAACTTAGGCAAAATGATGCCCATTGTATAATCATATGAAAGCAATGAAGCACCTAGTGTTGGCCAATAACTAGTACATCACTACTTTTCTGCAGTCCATGAAGTGACTATCCAATCTTTCTGTCTCTATTTTCAAATGGCACTACATGCAGTGACTATACTATTCACTTGTGCAGTTCAACCAAAAGTGCGGACACTTTGTTTGTTTGCCAAATAGCAACGGGCAGACATCTCTGTCTGCACAAATATCAAGCAGCTAGTAAACACATACCACACCTTGTATTTTCGGTTTAAACATGTCTCTTCCGCTTAACATCTGTCATGTTCTGCACTGGACAATGTGATACAGTTATGTTTTGCCCTGGACAATTTCATACTGAATTGATTTGCTGGTTCAAAGCAGAAATATAGCACCTATTCTTCATCAGACCAAGGATATCCATGTTCGCAGTGATGGAAGAGGTGAAATCGATACAACCGAAATTGAGCATCCAATCATTGAATCCTGTCCTGCACCTCCAATGTAGGTCCACCCTGCCAATAAATTCACATGCAAACCACTAGTATTACTATCTAATGACAGTACAAAAAGAGTAGCAAGATAGTAGCAAACCATGTACCTTCGTAATGAACAGCTCATAGTGCCACCAATTGGATATAAAGGTTTGGAAAAAAACATGCTCCTAATGTTGAACCAGTTGGACTTTTTGTGCAGTTCCACTAAAATCGAGCATCCCTGTTTGCATAGATATTGAAAGTGTGATTACTCTAAAAGTGGCACTAGTTGAAGCATAGACTCACAAATATAAGCATTCCAATTTCTTAATGGGAAAAGGTAGCAAGACTATTTCTAACCACCTGTTTGAAGGAATAAATAAAGCAACAGCGGCTGATGTCAGGAAGGCATACATAGTTTTTTCTGAAAAACTGAGCCATTCCTGACCTTTCCTCTTCTTTTAAGCAAATTTTGTGCAGTTCTACTAAAATAAAATGCCATCACCGCCTTGACAATTCAGTGACACTGTACAAAAGGAAATGACTTAACATTACATCATGATGTCAGGTATGTAGTCGACTGGCATTAGAGACAAACATACATACCTCCTCCGATAACATAATGAACATTAATTTTAACGAAGGTGTGACTAGCTTTACCGGGATAATTTGAGTGAACTCTACACCCTTTGTTCCTTAATATAAGACGTTTTCGCGGTTCAATTTAAAGTACCCAAACGTCTAGTATTTAGAAAAACGGGTATTAGTTTTCTTGAGCACATATCTGGGAAAGCTTGCCACACTTTATTTATGTCCATATGCTAATGCAACACCATTCGAATACTACAAATATACACTAATCCAGTGGCTAGTGCAACAATAGAGTAGTTAGTTTATTACAGGGTAAAGTACAATGGTTTTACTGGACAGATTTCAATAAACTCTAGCACTAGAAGGTTTCTATAAGAATTAACAATACAAAATGTAAAGGTAACAAGTTCAAGCATTGGTATACTAGCTGTGCATGAGCATTAAACCAAATACAAAAGTCTGAAGGTAACTAGCATTATTAACTAATTACAGAATAAAAAAATTGCAAACCATGTACCTCCAAGGTAAATATCATTTCGAACTCGGGGGGACCTTAAAAATTGCTATCCCAATCTTAATAATCGATCAAACATAAAAACTTGATCGAACGAATCAAGAGAACAGACGGAGGAGGAGGTGCCCACTCTTGACCTTTCCTCTTGTCTTCATAATTATCTGTGCAGTTTAACCAAAATAAAATGACATCAACGCCTTGGCATTTTGGTGACACTGTACAAAAAAAATTAACTTATCTCATGAAAGTGAGGTATGTAATCTATAAGCATTAACAGTACAAAAATCTGAAGGTAGTAACAAGTTTCATCGTTGGTATACTGGCTGTGCAATAGCATTAGAGTGCCTTAGCTGAAAAATCTTTAATACATCCACAATCAACAGCTAACCCTGAAATAATCTAGTGACATTAAATGGCATTGCTTAAATTTATCGGTGGCATTAGACTGAGAGCGGCATTAGTTAAATGTGGCATCACTTTAGCAGTAGCATTGCTTGACTTGACTGCTGGCGTTATACTAACAGCAAAAAAAAGTGGCAATAAGAGCATGGAAGGTCCATTCGGACAGTGGGCGCACTAGTACGATGTACCTCCACGGACGCAGAGTGGTGAGGGAGGTATGGTTGCCCAGAGCAACAAATATCCAGGAAGCATCTATGGATTACGTCCCATTTTTGTTCTCTTTAGCCACCTTTTTCCTATGCAAGGACAACAAACCGATCGACCTGGTCATTCTCTATTGCGTTGTCATGCCTTTCTACCCTTCTTCAACCAAGAGACACGAGACTTGTTCCTTAGCTACTGATTTTCCCCTTTTCAACCTAGATGCGGGTTCGATGCCTACTCTCTTGGATAGTACAGTCTCCCTTCCTTTCCTTATTCAACCTAGACATGGATTAGTCTGCATGAAGTAGGGTTTCCTTTAATAGTGCAAATTATGGTTTTCGTCTGCGTGGCCAGCAGAGCAGAGGATAGCAAATTGGGAAGATGGTGGAGTGGAAAAAGATCCACATGCAACGACGTGGCAGATGGGGCAATAGAACAAGGTTATGGTTCGAAAAGAGGTAGCATACCTGAGGGTCGGCGGGAAGTGGCTTCGCTCGTGGTCGTCGTCCTCCGCACACACTACGGCAGCGAGCTTGGGGACGGAGGCCATCCCGTGCGGGCGCTAGGTCTGAGAGGACGGCCTTGTCGTCAGTGCGTGACCTCGCTCGCCGATGACGAGTGCGTCAATGTTGCACGTCCTTTTCTTCCTCGGCGGATCTGTGACCACCGGTGAGGAGGGAGAGAGGGGCCGTCTTTTTTAGATTTGGAGAGAGGGTGGTAGTGTGAGAAGCAAGTGGGCAGCCCTTGGCAAGAAAGCGCTGAAGCTCCAGCCTATATATCTTTTTTATACTATTAGTACTAGAGGTGGAGTAGTGGTAGAGTAGTTTATATTTTCTCTGCGTACAGTACCAGTTAGTCATGCTTCAAAACTGATCGGCACGCCATTAAAAAAATAAAGGTCGATAACTAATGCGGCACCTCGGGCCAACGCGGCCAGATCGCATTTTGCACGAGAAATTGCACACCATGTTTCATTGACATGTGGTCCCGTTCCAACATATCAGTGAGACGACAGCGAGTAGTAGGAGTATTTCCGAACGGACGTGTAGGCCGGGGCGCCTCTTCGTGAACTGTGGCAAACTCGCAACCGTCCACCGACTCTTCGCCTTTCCCTCTCGATTTGGAACTGCTGTCGCACTCTCTTCCTCTCCCTCCTCCATTTTCCTTCAGCCCTTCACCCTTTCTTCTGCCATTGTTCGATCGTCTCCTCCATGGAGGGAACATGCCAGAAATGACCCCGTTATTCTTGCTCCGATCTGAAAGATGACGTGGTGGAGGAACTCATTGATCGGTGCGACGTCATCACCTCGGCTAGCATGACAGGTTCGTTCATGTCCATTCTCGACTCAACTAATAACATCATTACAAGGAACCCAAGATTCAAGGTCGGTTTGATCTCCCCTATCTTCTTTGCCGTGACCCTGATGACTGGTGCCGGCACAACGGAGGCCTCGCCCTGTGCAAGTTGATGCCGCTTGATAATGATACATATGATGTTAAGATGCCATTGCTTGAGGGTAAGGCTTGGGCGGGCGCAAATGGAGATTGGGTTGTTTATATTGGGTCCAACTGCGAGTGGGAACTTGTGAATGTGTACACTCGTGACCGGGTTCCACTTCCAAAAATCTCAGCAGACTACCCAGAGGTTGAGCACACCGGTATTGTACGCACGTTCAAATACGATCATGGTGACTGTCTTCTACGGAAGATAGCAATTTGTCGAGTTCCCAACCGCTCTTGGAATTACAACAACTATGAAGTTGTTGCTATCTTCGACAAGCTTGTTTCCGTCGTTAGTGGTTTGACTCGATGGATATTGCTCAAAAATAAGTTTTTGTACACGGATGAGTACTGTGATGCAATTCAATACAAGGGCCTTGTGTTTGCTGCCACCACTTGAGGCACTGTTTTTGCATGGGATCCTCGTAGTTTCGGTACGTTTGTCTTCCACCGTAATTATAATTGTTTCATCCACATGCATGCGGGTTAGCAAGTTTCCCTTTACTAATTAACCTTCTTCTTGTGTTTCCAAGGTCCTGTGAACATCCCACCACCTATACTTGAAAAAATTTATAACCAAGGGGGAGATGACGATGGTGATGATCACGAGCATGAGGACGAGTAGTGCCCATATACTCTGTGGCGCCTGGCAACTAATTCCGATGGATCACCTCTTCTTGTGTGTATACAGCCCACTGATGATGTTACTGCTAAGGAAGCAGGTGTAGTCTCCCATGGTCGCACTCTCCGGACCTATTCCAACACCCGTTGCATGGTATTCGGGATGGATACTAGTGTGCTAGCGCCAACTCCTTCTCCATGGTATAGAATTGATAGTCTTGGAGAAAACTCGCTCTTCCTTGGACAAAACTATCCAATGATGGTGAAAGGCGATCCAACTGCTGTTGACACAACGTTACTAGTACCATTTATGAGAAGCAACTGTGTCTATACCTCGGACATTTGGGTGGTTCCCTACCCAGGTACTGATATAGTAGGCTGCTTCAGCCTGGATGATCAGTCCTGCGTTGGTCTCCAGATCGACAATGGATGGCCCGTCCCAGAGAATCACTTGTGGTTCAAAGCAAGCATTTCCAACACCGAGGAATGGTTGAGTTGAAGTTCATTTCATTGCTTGTTATTTGTTGTGTGGTGAAAACTTTAGTATTTATAATGTATCCTCGTTGTCGATGTGGGTTGATGACCTGTTGTATGTAATAAAATGATATGCTTGTGATAAACTTACTAAATTTATGAATGGCTTTCGAGTCGCTTCTTTGAGTGAGTGGTGCGACGAGGCAAAAAAATATTTTCCGAATACATAATTGTATGTGCATTGCAACATGTTATCAGATGAGGCCAATCAACAATAGTAGTACACTATTTGTACTAGCTTCACATGCTTCGCGCGTCGGGCGGGTGTTTTTACTGTAGCCATATGTTAATATGTTCGCTGTACGTAACCAGCACCTCGAATCCTCGATAATAGTACTATATAGTAGGAGTAAGTAGTAGGAGTAGTAGGGTGGCATGGGCTAGAACAAGCATTCACGTCCAGGAGTACGGCACACGCCACCACCACGACATCCATCTAACACCATATTATTTCTTGGAGTCCGTGCTAGAGCAATCTCTTCAACCTCGTGGTTTCTCTAACTTCAGCCATCGCGCGGCGGGCGAGGTGGGGTTTGCCGATAGTCGGTCTCCTTAACTGCGGTCCCACTTGTAAGGCCAACTCCAACGTACGACCCCAAATGGACCTCCATTTTGCACAAACTCCAACGATAATTTTGACTAGAAAAGCAAGACCAAAGAAAACAAAAACCACAAGAATACATTTTACTACTCCTGTAAGTTGGTTTAGTGCCTTATCGATGCATTCATTGTTGATCTACGGAGGCTCGATCTTGCGTGCTTCTTTCTTCTTCGAGTGTAAAGAAGTAGACGTTGCTTCCTCACATCTAGTCTCATGTCTAGCCTCTATTCTAGTAGGAGTATCAACAAGTGCACTAATCTCATCTCTAGCCTCTGTGCTAGCTAAAAGTGATAGAATGTCTACTAAATTGCGCTCTATCAATATATGGATGTACTCTTCTTCCCAATACAAAAACTTGCATCCATTCTACTCCCTCCGTTGCACAATACATGCCTTCTATTTGTCAAAATATATATGTATCTAGACATGTTTTAGTATATAGGTACATCCATTTTTGGACAAATGGAAGTCAAGTATTTTGGAACGGAGGGAGTACACAATATTTTTTTAAGTTAGCACAACTAGTCTAATTCGAGAGCACAACCGAAGATTTGGGCGGGTTCTTCCTCCTTTTGCCGACACGTGGGACATCCAGCATCCAGGTCGTGTCATAAAAGAAAATAGAGTGGTAGTTGAAGCCACGAGAAATGCATCTTGGGTTAAACTGTAAATAGAATCTTACTACTCTTGAGTAACTCCAAAAGCGGCCACCGAAGATCTTTATTGGATTTGTTTTTCATCACCAGCACATCGAGGTGAAAGATGTGCAGGTTCAGTGGGTCCTCTTGCGTTTTCACTGACATGTGGGGTTGCATGTGAGCAAACAGATGATGGGCTCCACGCGTCCGCTGGCTGGCTGAGAAGAGAGATAGAGGAGGGCTGAGCACGGACTGTAGGAAATTTGTTCTACGTACCTCGATATAGGCTCGATATAGTGGGGTGGCATGGGCCATAACTAGCATTCACGCCTAGTAGTACGGCACACGCCACCCACACGAGTCCCATCCGACACCAATTTTCTTGGAGTTCGTGCTACAGCCATCTCTTCTCCCTCCTGTTTTCTCAGCCATCGCGCGGTGGGCGGGGTGGGGGTTTGCCGATAGTCGGTTTGCTCAACTGCGGTCCCACTTGTAAGTGAAAATGCAACACCGCATGCATTCCCGCTTGAGCGGCGTGCCGGACCAACCGTGTGGGGGTGCGATGCGAACACGGCAGGCTTTTCCTTTTGAACTCGTAACTTGTAAATTTGGTTCTGCTCCATGGCGCGACCAATAGATAGAAAATAATGATTTTGCCTAGAGTAATGAGAAGTTTGGTTCTGGCACCATTCATGCATGGAGTACGTACGAAAATTATGAAGTTGAAGCGAAAGGTAAGATAATTACTGTAGTATCATATACTACTACATGGATTTGACGGAAAGATAAAAATACATACGGATCCATCAACGACATCCTCACGCCCTAGTGCGCCGGGTCACCAACCAACGTGTGAGGAGCAGCAGCGTTGGTGGCGAGCTCAACGTGCTTCTGAACAGTGTCGTCCAAGGTTGCCCTGCGGTCCAAGAAGGCCAGTGTCCTATCGTCCTCCTCTTGCATGTAGTAGTCCTTGTGGATGATTTGCGCGTAGACGTGGGTGATTATGTCCATGGTGTCTTGCTGCGCCAGGCGCTGCGCGGCGAGCGCGACCTCGAGGTGGACATTCTCCGGCGCGACGGCGGGCAGTCGCAGGGCCACCAGTGCGTCAAAGAGGTTGTCACCATAGTGGCCGTTGAGGGTGGCGAGCATCGCAGAGCCTGGGCGCGTCGGCTGGACGCTTACATCAAAGTCGTCCACAAGCTTCTTGATGATGGTGCACTTGTCGAGGAAACCGACGAGGACCTCATCGAACAAGGAGACGAAGCTGTCGCCCAAGCGGCCGCTCGCCCTGGCGGCCTCAAGCAATACTACCTGGAGACGTTCCTCGGTGTCGGGCTGCAGGCTGGCGTCGTGGACTATCTGGCACAGCCGGCTGATGCTTGCGCTCATCGCCTCCATGGGTCTAGCTTAGCTTCTAGTCAACTGATCTTGCAATTCGAGTGATCACTCTTGCCCTTGGTTAGCGTGTGTAGGTGCGTAGGATTTCGTACTACTCCTCGGCCCTCTACTTCACCTGTCTTTGGCTGTATGATAGGTGGGCCAGCCACCCCCTAGGCCCACGTGTCATTCACTCAAAGGCAGTTACCGTAAGTCAATGAAGCCGCGTCCCCCTCCATGCCGGTGCAGTATAGTCATCTCACCGGACCTCTAGTTGGGGCCAAACGAGATAAGTTTGATGTTTACTGGTTTATTGGTCCCCTTTGCATTTTGCGCCAAGTTTTGACCTTTGATTTAACTAATAAAATGTTAATGCATGTAAACAAAAATGTTAATGCATGTAAACAAAAATGTTGCTCGTACAAAATACGGCCTACTATCAGAAGTGAGAGAGGGATTTGTTGCTGTGAATGATACTATGGGGACTTGGGTTAAATTCCCAAGATTTGATATGAACACAGCTTCTGATGATTTCTGGGGACCAATGATGGCTTGCACTTTGTATTTCTCCAGTAACTCAATAGCTGTCAGAAGGGCAAATGAAAGAAAGTGATGGTCAGATAATATATGTGGAATAATCTTTTGTACTCAACATCATAACTGGTTCTTTCTAAGATTTGAAAAAGGTTAAGAAAATATAGTTTTGGACTTTCTTGTTATATTAGTCAATACTCTAATTTACATTCTTGCATCTATGCTTCCTCATAATAAATAGCCAAGTGATGCCACAAGAAGATAGTATATGACAAAAAAACACAAGTGTGCAAGGAGATACAATATTTAACCTCTTAGTGGGTACATACTTACACATATATTAAAATTATAAGGGTAACAATGTAATGCTATGGGGAGATTAAGAAGATTGTGTTCAGAAGTTTGCCACAAAAAAGAGATTGCGTTCACTAGAAATATTAACCCACCCATTAAGAAATGCCGGAGATGAGTTTCTGAGGTATTCTAACTCTTAGCTAACCTAGAAGGAATATTATGAGTACAATTTACTCATTCCATTGCAAAATGTAATGTGTCATTTGTTTCGTGAAAGACAAAGCTTGTGCCTCGACACAATAATAGTAAAAACTTGTGTCTATCACTATGTCTCATTTGACGGCGTTCTAGCTTCTTGTGGATGTCGGGTACCATGTATTCCGACTCACTAATTTTGACCCTGATAGTAATTTCAAATTACAAAATACAATCACAAGAAATCACATTATAATACAAATCTGAATTCCAATTGCATCGAGTTTATATAACATAGCCCATGTATTATTGGATTAATTTTGGTCAGTGCATGCATTTGGACACCTAGCTTTTTGTGGCAGACAATGAAATTCTTACAACTCCTTTCGAAGAAAATGAGGTTTGGGAGGCTATCTCTCAAATGAAACATAATAAAACACCTGTAGAAGATGGATTTCTGAGTTTTACCAGGGTAATGTGGGAGGTAATCAAAGATGAAGTGATGGATTTATTCCATGCATTTCATAGCAGTGACTTACCACTATATACTCTCAACTTTGGGGGTAAATGAGTTTATTCCAAATTATAGGCCACACGAATTCAACAATTGGTCACATTTGCCTGCTAAATGTGAGTTTCAAAGTATACAGGTAGGTGACCAAAAAGAAATAAAGAACATATCCTTTTGTGGATTACGTGGTTCGTCCAATCCAAATGGCGTTCATGAAGGGCAGAAACATTCTTGAAGGGGTTCTAATTCTGCATAAGACTGTTCATGAGCTCCATCAAAAAAGATGGGAGGAGTAGTTTTTTAAAATTTACTTTGAGGAGATGTACTGAAAATTCAAGTGGCATGTTCTTCTTCAAACCCTTCAGATGAAAGGACTTTCACCTCTTTGGTGAAAGTGGTTGGAATCATATCTGCTGGAAGTTTTGGTATCGAAGTTAACAATAATTTAGGGATGTAGTTCCAAATAAAGAGAGGCCTTCGTTCAGGAGGATCTTTCTCCCTGCATGAGCCAAGTTAGAGGATCTTATGAATGGGATGGTGCTTCATCTACTGGATGACATGTAGTTTTTTTACAGTACTCGGATGTGAAGGAAATATGCCCTAGAGGCAATAATAAAGTTGTTATTTATATTTCCTTATATCATGATAAATGTTTATTATTCATGCTAGAATTGTATTAACCGGAAACTTAGTACATGTGTGAATACATAGACAAACAGAGTGTCACTAGTATGCCTCTACTTGACTAGCTCGTTAATCAAAGATGGTTATGTTTCCTAACCATGGACAAAGAGTTGTTATTTGATTAACGGGATCACATCATTAGGTGAATGATCTGATTGACATGACCCATTCCATTAGCTTAGAACCCGATCGTTTAGTATGTTGCTATTGCTTTCTTCATGACTTATACATGTTCCTATGACTATGAGATTATGCAACTCCCGTTTGCCGGAGGAACACTTTATGTGCTACCAAACATCACAACGTAACTGGGTGATTATAAAGGTGCTCTACAGGTGTCTCCAAAGGTACATGTTGGGTTGGCGTATTTCGAGATTAGGATTTGTCACTCTGATTGTTGGAGAGGTATCTCTGGGCCCTCTCGGTAATGCACATCACTTAAGCCTTGCAAGCATTACAACTAATGAGTTAGTTGCGAGATGATGTATTACGGAACAAGTAAAGAGACTTGCCGGTAACGAGATTGAACTAGGTATTGAGATACCGATGATCGAATCTCGGGCAAGTAACATACCGATGACAAAGGGAACAACGTATGTTGTTATGCGGTCTGACCGATAAAGATCTTCGTAGAATATGTAGGAGCCAATATGAGCATCCAGGTTCCGCTATTGGTTATTTACCGGAGACGTGTCTCGGTCATGTCTACATTGTTCTCGAACCTGTAGGGTCCGCACGCTTAAGGTTTCGATGACAGTTATATTATGAGTTTATGAGTTTTTATGTACCGAAGGAGTTCGGAGTCCCGAATGAGATCAGGGACATGACGAGGAGTCTCGAAATGGTCGAGACGTAAAGATCGATATATTGGACGACTATATTCGGACATCGGAAAGGTTCCGAGTGATTCGGATATTTTCGGAGGTACCGGGGAGTTACGGGAATACGAGGAAGAAGCAATGGGCCTTGACGGGCCTTAGTGGAAAGGAGCAGGGGGTGGCGCGCGCCCCTCCCAAGCCCAGTCCGAATTGGACAAGGGGTTTGGGGCGCGGCCCCTCTCTCCCTTCTTTCCCCTCTTCCCCCCTTTCCCCCCTTCTCCTAGTTGGACTAGGAAAGGTAGAAACCTACTCCAACTAGGAGTAGGAATCCTACTCCTCCTTGGCGCGCCCACAAGGGCTGGCCGGCCTCCTCCTTGCTCCTTTATATACGGGGGCAGGGGGCACCCCATAGACACACAAGTTGATCCACGTGATCATATTCTTAGCCGTGTGCGGTGCCCCCCTTCCACCATAGTCCTCGATAATATTGTAGCAGTGCTTAGGCGAAGCCCTGCGATATTAAGTACTTCAAGATCGTCACGACGCCGTCGTGCTGACGGAACTCTTCCCCGACACTTTGCTGGATCGGAGTCTAGGGATCGTCATCGAGCTGAACATGTGCTAGAACTCGGAGGTGCCGTAGTTTCGGTGCTTGATTGGTCGGGCCGTGAAAACGTACGACTACATCAACCGCGTTGTCATAACGCTTCCGCTATCGGTCTACGAGGGTACGTAGACAACCCTCTCCCCTCTCGTTGCTATGCATCACCATGATCTTGCGTGTGCGTAGGAAATTTTCTGAAATTACTACGTTCCCCAACAAAAACACCATGTATTTATTTACTGATGGAGTAGTACATTATTTGTGACATGCATTACCAAATATTGCTAGTCAAATACTAAAATCCAGATGGACGTGGTAGTACTCCTAAATCCAGACGGTGGTGCTACTAGTACTAGTAGTAGTACTACCAATGTAGTAGTAGGAGTACTAGCACTGTACTACCCATTGGTCAAATTATTACGTGGTGCTCCTCACAGTGAAGTGACAAGACCCTGCGCCGGAGCTGACACCTGAGTATAGGCACCGTGTTCGGCATACCATAGTCAGCCTCACCGTCTGTAGTCACTATCATCATGGTTGTAGAGCTAGCCTGCTTACAACTAGCCCTGTTTGACATAATTTCCCGTGCGTAGATGCCCGTGCATTGCACGGAACACCAAGATTGGGGGTGGACGGCTCCGGCAGCGGCCATCGCGCCAGATTTTTCCACGGCCTTCTAGATGTGGTGGGGAGGAGATCAGGCTGATTGTGAGAGATAAGGAGTTGTTTGTAAATAGGGAACAAGTGCAGGCATCTTTTTGCAAAAATGGAGAAGATTGGTTTGTATGCGTCAGATCTAGATCCGAGGGCTATTGGTGAAAGATGGGAGGCATAACATCATCACCAACTAAGGACCTGTTTGATTTGCAGGATTTTGAAATCACAGGAATAGGACACGACAATATTACAAGTTTCAAACTGATATTACAAATGTTAGGAGTAATGCTGCACCTACGAAGAGGGAATTACTAAGAAGTTTACGTAAGAACTTTTGTTACTTTAGGTGGATGCAGCATTATTGTACAAACTAAAATCCACCGCCGTGACAAGTCACTAATGGGAAAATAAGTTTTCGAGTCTCTGGCCACTTGATGTTTCAAAAACAAATTCAGCTTCTGTGGAGACTTTGTCATTTAGGCTTAGACGCTTGCGGAGATCAGCACGCCATTCATTGTTGCGCCAAAGAATGCCAAACCTCATTACCTTGAGCACACTTGCCTCCAGAACAAAGAACCTGGCCAATTTAATCTCAGATGTGCTGCCTCAGTAGTCGATCAAATCAATTTCTGTAAGATGGAGATCAAGGCATTCGATGAGATTGTTATAGTGCAGCACATTTTTCACTTTCGGGTCTTTTTTATCTGCAAAAGAAGAGAACATATTAGAGCAGCTGGCTGCATAAGATTGCCGTGTCATCAAGAGGTACCAATATCATTCGCTCATACGATAGGGTTGGCTGGCTAGTGATATTTTTTCACTCTCTCTCTTTGTTTCCTCTCATTTAACTAGGAGCACGTGAAGAGCTTGGGCATTTGTTGCCTTCCACTATGTGGCCGATGCCATATTTCGCAAAAGTATGCCACATAATACGCATCGATGTCAAATCAAAAGATTTTGGCACCGCTCTCGTGATGTGAGAGAGTTGGCACCACTGTGCACACAGACCCACATGTATAAACAAATCAATCAAACCAACTACACCAGCCTCTCACTCTCCCAAACACGTGTTTTTATTGCCTCAGTCCTCTCTCTCTCTCCCACACAGTGTTTTTCCATTACGTCAGTTACTTTGGCACCGGAGCAAAGTAGGTGATCCAGATTGGGGCACCAGGTGAGCAATGGAGGGGCATCTATGCCAAATGCATCACAAGTGAATTTGGCACATGTTTTGGCCTACATAGCCCACTTTTGTAGTCCCTCCGTCCCAAAATTCTTGTCTTAAATTTGTCTAAATACAGATGTATCTAGTTACATTTTAGTGTTAGATACATCCGTATCTAAACAAATGTAAGACAAGAATTTTGGGACGGAGGGAATACTACCTCGTATTTAGTATAAAATTTTGACCATAGATTTACTTAAGAAAATACCAATGCATGTCACTAAAAATTACACCATTTGAAATTATGTTCAAATACGAATCCAACGATATAGTTCTTAGTGACATGCATTAACATTTTGTCAGTTAAATCTATGGTCAAATTTTGATACTACAAAATTGGAAGAGTAAACCAGGACGGAGGTAGTACTTGCTCTTAGGGTAACCATAGAGTTACTAGAGTAGTCTAAGTTACTTTCCACAATGACTAGCCTAGGCTACTATAGTAGTACATCATAAAAACGATGCAGGTGATCACGTGAGAAAAAAATACTAAAAACATTTCTTTCGGTGCAGTGCGTAGATGCAGTTTTCAACACTACACTTGTCATCGTAATTTGGGAAAATTACGAAAAAATTGAGCTACGTTGTGATTACCGTTTACTTATAGGAAAGAAGTTTCACCTCGATGAGTAGCTTCTCCGTGCACGGAAAGCATGTAAGGAATCCAACAACTTGATCCAGATTGGGGCCGATAGATTTTAGTGCTAAGATCTTCACTGTGCGCATGGACTGGGTCAAGCTTGTGGGAATTATTTTCTGGAAGACGGTCATAAATACATCAAGAAATTTAAAATTGTGAATTTCAAGAAGACGGAGAAGAAGATGAGTGATGTACCTGAACAATTACGGATCCAATAAAGAGTTCGGAGAATTTGGCAGACGAGTACACCAACGCTGTCAATTTTGGCGTGTCAATGACCCTGATTTTTGTTGGACCTTCTAGATCCGATACAAGCAATCTCTCAAGGAAAGGCGCATTATCAATGACCATAACGTGGAACAACTAGAGTGATCTCTTCCCAATTGATGTCTTATTGCGGGGCCAGCAAGACACATAAATCCATCGGAGATTCGTCGAGGCGATGTGGAGGCTAATGAACCCTTGGATCTGCTCACGACGAAGGTACTCGAGCGCAGTACAGCTACGGAGCAGGTGCTCCATAGCCTTCTTCGAGATGACAACATCGAAGAGGTCAAGCTGCTTGAGTTGAGGGAGAAGAAGGGCGGGCGCGGCATTAATCTGGGGAAGATAGTAGGAGCTGAAGCTTGCGCGACGCAGCATTGGCGTGAGGTGGAGCGCGGACGGCGGTAGAGAGCGACATCGTCCAGCTTCAAAGCTGAGCTCCTTGAGCTGATCTAGGGCGGGGGATAAGAACCACTCGTCGAACTTGGGTTGGACCTTGCAGTTGGTACTGGACATGCGGATGTCAAGGCGTCTGGCTGGCCCAGGGTGCGATGAATGGATCTTGGAGACTGCGGCCATGCGTTTGCAATCCCCGTCGTAGAGGCAACTGTCGACGGTGAGGTCGAGGGGGACGCGGCGCCAGAGGGGGCGCCAACACCGGGAGAGCAGGGCGGTCCGCACGGTAGATTTGGTGGGGAGGAGGCCGATGATGACGAGCAACATGTCGTCGGGGAGGCTGCTGATGAAGTCCAGGCTCGCCGGATGCGGTTTTGGCTCGAGCCGCCTACACTTGTTGGCTGCCTCGCCGTCCATCTCAACCGGCGGCGACGCCGGTGTACACATGTGCTGGTGTGTGTTGTGTGTTGGGTGTGCGTGAGTGCGTCCTTCTGTGCATGCCACCGCGCAGTGGTGAATTGTGTGCGAGTGCGTCCTTCGCGTGGAAGAAGTTTTTCCTCAATGCGCCCTCAATTTACTAGCGTGCGTGGTGCTACCCCGAGTGGTTTCAACTTTGTTTACTTCAGCGCGTGTCAGATGGGCCTCTAGTTTACTTATTTTCACCCACTGCCACACGGGCCAGCACACGAAGATACAGAACATGAGCTGACAAGGCAGCATGTGGATTGGTTGACCGGTCAACTAAACAATATACGGAGCTATACGCTGACACAGTGAGCGTATAATCCGTTGGTATAGAGAGTTCGAGTGAGAGGGGAGGCCCGTGAGAGATAGCAGAGAGAGAGAGAGAGAGAAAGAGCTACTCCCTCCGTTCGATAATGTAGTTCCAACATTTTTTTTAAGTCAAACTTTTGAAACTTTGACCAAGTTTATAAAGAAATTACTTATATCTACAATACCAAAGATAAATGATAGTATGAAGTAAGTACATGTTGTGCTGAATCTAATGATCGTTCCAGATGTAAATGTTTTTCTCCACATATACCTGGTCAAACTTTTCTGAGGTTTGACGTTTCAAAACATCCATATGCTTATGGACGTGATAGAGTCCCTAACTAAAGAGAGAGAGAGAGAGAGAGTGAGTGAGTGAGTGAAAAAAGTGTGTGTGCGTGTGTGAAAGAGACATGGACAATACACGATAAAAGTAGAGAATAAGCGTGCGTGTCTTATGCAAACATATCACACATGCATCTTCGACAACGGAGGCGAGGTGAGGAGATAGTGTGTGGTTGTTTGGAACTGAGAGAGCAAGACCCCTAGCACGTGGCTAAGAGGGGTCTGACAAACAAGGGAGAGAGGTCGAGAGAGACGTACGGAGAAAATGCAGACATGGGGAGGAGAGAGTGTATGTTTGTCATAGAGAGATCCCCTGGAGATCGTGATGGGACTACATGGGTGGGAGATCGAGTGACAAGGTGTGTGCGCGATAGAAGATGCCCCGAGAGATATCGAGATAGACGTATGGATGGAAGGAGACAATACGTGTGTTCCTGATGGCTAGTAAGATATAATCATACTTAGGAGGGGGTGCTTGCGCCTATGATGGAGTGAGGGATTATGGTACTTAGGGGGTGCGTGTCACATGGAGAGAGAACAAGGGCGGAGAGTGTTGGATGGGTCTATATGTATAGCACGAGTGAGACATGTGTATGTGTGAACCAGGGAGATATAAGGCCAATTTGGATTGCGTCCCAAGCATCTTTTGCCTGGACTGGGGTTATGGCTGGATTTCATGCACGCTTGTTTGGTTGCTACCCTGTGAAAAAGAAAGCCCGCCTGGCCTGGGTTCCCTTGCACTTTAATTAGCCTAGCTGAACTCCAGACACTGCAAGTAGCCTGGCCCAGGCGACCGATTTCAAACGTCTGGTCGTGCCTGGTCGTGTGGCCACGAGGCTAACAGCAACATGGATGGATATTAGCATTAAATAATTGATGCATGGATTGATTGATGGGACGTTGATGCTTTGCCTGGCCCAGGCATGAACCAAACGCTTCAGCACCACACAAGCCTGGCCAGGCAGAAATATTTTACATGTCATGTCCACACCAGGCAGTACCGGACATCAAGGCATGAGGGTCAGGTCATGAACCAAACTGACCAATAAAGTCTGAGAGAGATTGAGGAGCCCCGATAAGGCTGAGTGGTGCATCAGATAGCTGAGAGGGGGAAAGAGATATTCCATCCGCTCGATAATGTAGTGCATGTAAATTTTTTAGAAGTCAAACTTTGGAAACTTTTATTAGGTTTACGCAAATGTTATTTATATCTACAATACCAAAGATACATCATACAAAACTACATCTCATGGTGAATCTAATGGTATATGTTTGCCGTACTGGATGTAATTCTTTTTCTCCACGTACATGGTCAAACTTTGTGATGTTTGACTTTTCAAAAAAACTATATGTTATGGACCGAGGAGAGTTCCTCAGTCGAGACAGATCAAGTGCGTGCAAAGGAGAATGAGTAAGTGTGCAAAAAGAGTATGTGTGTGAAAGAGAAAGTGACAACAAATGATAAATTAGAGAGAGTGTGTGTTTTTTCGTTTCTTATGCGAACATATCACACATGCATCTTCGAGATGGAAAAGCGAGGTGAAGAGATACACGAAGATAGCTAGTGTGTGATTGTTTGCAACAGAGAGAGACACCCCTGTAGCACATGTCCAATAGAGGTCTGGCCAACAAGGAACAAAGGTCGAGAGGGACACATGGATGGCATGGACGCATGGGGAGGGACAGAGGGTGTGTTCGTGATAGAGAGATCCCGTCGAGATCGTGAGGGGACTATATGGGTGGGAGATCGAGGGAGTGTGTGTGCGATAGAAAGATGGCCCGAGAGAAATCGAGATAGACCATGCACATGTTTGTGATGGAGACTAAGATTAGCTAGTCATATACATATAAGGGGGACTGCGTATGCCTACAATTGAGTGAGAGACCATCATACTTGGCTAGCTGGGCATGAGATTGTGTGTGTGTGCGTGTGAGATGGAGAGAGAACGAGGGGGAGAGATAGAGTTTTAGATGGGCCTATCGAGTGCGAGTGAGATATGCATGTGTATGTGTGACCCAGGTGGATGGCGAGCTTGAGAGAGGGGGGGAGAGCTCCGAGACGATATAGTGGTGTGTGAGAGAGTTACGGGCAAAGAGCCAAGAAATTTGTGGGCATACGATGAGTGCACCCAAGATATCTAGCTTGGACTAGCTAGAGTATCATACATAGTGTGCGAGAGACACCTATAGATGGTGTATATATGCATGCGAACTAGAAAGGACCCCCCCCCCCCACACACACACACAAAGAGAGAGAGAGAGAGAGAAAGAGAGAGAGAGATGGAGAGAAAGGGAGAGGGACCAACAAGGTTTTTGTGTCGGATGCGCGCGACAGAATTGAAGATTGTCGGCGAGAGAGACAGAGAGAGAGAACAGGAGTCCAGGAGAGGGGGAGGTCGCGTTTTATGCATCAAAGACTGATATAAACCATGTTTCGATATAAACTTGCATTCAAATATTTAAATAGAACAACATGTTGTCTGCAATCCACACATGAATGAATATATGCGTATATCAAACAAGTTCATTAATTTAACTTTCAACATGTTCATGGAGTACTATAATACTGTACAACATGCTACTCGATTGAGGTGTTCAATTTTTGATTTAGTTCACTATTTTAACCTACTGAACGAGCTATTTCATTACATCGAGATATTTCATTTTGGGTTTGATTCGTGTTTTTGAGTGGGTCAACTATTTTTTATATAGTAAATCGCTAGCAACGAGCATGTAAAAACACATTACTCCCGAGCATCATCTCTCCATCTAAAAAAGAAGTGGCAAGCTAATATTTCAAAATTTGATCCGAATCGACTTGGTAAGGTAGACGTGGATGCTCGTTCTCCCAAAATTTGAACGAACCGTTAAACATCCTCTCTGCTCGGTGGAATTCGCCCAAGCAAATAAATGGGAGACGCGAAATTACCGTCCTATGTGGGACACACATCAATTGGCCCGTTGTACATCGAGGGTAGGTTCGTAACTTCATCCAAGCGCGCCTTCTCCTCGGCCGAAATGACATGTGCCGAATAATTCATAAATCATGGTCGGCAAAACACGCCCTCCTCGCCCGGAATAGCTCGCGCCCACTATTTCAAAACACGCTCTCCTCGCCCGAAATCGCTCGCGCCCACTATAGTTCAAAACACACCCTCCTCGCCCAAAATCGCTCCCGCCCACTATTTGGGGAGAAGCAAAGTTACTCTGCTATCCCCGACCCTCAGTACATAGACCCAAGCCGAGAAGCCTATAGGCAAGGGTAGAACTGTAACTCCCCCTCACATTTCAGACAAATGCATCCGTAAGACATGGTTCCACTCCCCTCCCAATCCCCCCCCCCCCCGCCCCCCATTCATACCTCGTGGGCGCCAAATCACCTTCTCCCCGGGAAGCTCCCTTCTCCCGAGCCGTGAAACCTCAACCCCACCTCCATGGCACCCCCACCGCACCAATTTCACAGCCGCCCTCCTCCCTAATGCCGGAGACGCTGTCCATTTGCCGTCGTGCACTGGGCCGTGTGCCTCTTACTCCGTGCTGCTGGTGCTGCCTCAACGACGGCCGCGTGAACCGTACCGGAGCCGATTCACCCCCGCCGTTGTTCACGGCGCCGGAGCGGCTCCAACTTCAGATCCGTCCAGAATCCTGGCGCTGCTTCCGCATAGCCATCGATCGTCGTGACATCGCTCTTTACCTGCCGCCGGTCGCCACCGCAACCGCACCGGCCTCACCGACTCGGCAGATGAACCTGCCTACTTCACCATGCCGCCAGATAGGTCACACCCTCATCTCAAATCACTTTATTTAGGCGTTAGTTGTCTGAATTTTTATTCTGGGCCAATCGCTTCCCAATGGGAAGCAGCACCCCTCGAGGCGGCGGAGCTCCTAGGCTGCCGGTTGGTTGGTGTCTAACGTAAGGGTGCGGGGCCGCAAGTTCACCGCGGAAGTAGCGCTTAGATGGCTATCTTTTAGAGTTGCGTGGGTTGAAGGTACTGCCGCCGCCGGATCTGGATGATGGGGAGTCTTTGTGGATTGGCCCGGGGGCGGCGCAACCACGGCAGTGCGGTGGGGCGGGGAGCGGGGTTTTGGCCGAGGCCACGGACGGCGGAGGCAGGCTGCTCTGCCATTGGTCGCTGGCTCTTTGGGGAAGATTCCGAACAGTGTTAGCCGGGAGGCACAAGACGGCCAGCCATCCGGCGTAGATCGAACAGTACCAAAATAAAATAAAATCGTGTGACCCCAATTTAGACTTCAGTCAACAGACGTGTGACCACTCTCATACCTTGATGTTGATCTCTTAGTGTATTTCTTCAGATCAAAGAGATATGTCGTTCTTAACATTATGCATTATCTGCATCTTCAGACACACCGTCTTCCGACTCACCGCAACTGCTCCAACAAGGGAAGCATACACCAGAAGGGAGCTATAGTCCCCACTCAATAGTTCCCTGCATCGAATGCGTGTGCCCGACATGGACAGCCACAACAACTGCAGGGCCATCGACAAGTCAGCACATGATGCTCACTCCTATGGATGGCAGCCAGATAGGTTGTACCCTCATCTTACTTGTGTGCAACATTTATGGCTTTGTTATTCATCTAAGCATGGAAAATAGATCATCACATTTCACTGTATATTCATGCTGATCTCTTACGGGTCTTGTTCAGGAGTTAACGTTGTTCCATAGTTCAGCTAAGATACTTGTTCTTTAGGTAACGTTGTTCCATAGTTATCATCCATCAGCCAATGCTATCCCACAGGCTGGTGATTATAGTATTATACCACTTCTAGTATTACCTATGTTGTTCTTTAATACTTTTGTGTGCCATCTAGTTAATCTCGAGTACAAACGATACATATTCTGTAGCTTTCATCTATGTTCTCCCTTTAGTTTATGAGACCTGTCGCTGCTAGTTAACCCCAGTCCTACTATTTATGTCGTCTCCTACAGGCACTCATTACATAAATCTAACTACTAGTTGTCTTCCCATGCATGTCAGATATAATTGCACACACTGATATATCCACAAGAACCTCATGGAGCAATGTAAAGGCCAATAAACTTGATGTCAATGATACCGAATATGACGGAACATGTAAAGGCAGTTCTTCAGAAGACTTGCGGAAAGATGATGAATCCTCTTCACCCCAAAAGGTCCTTGCTCTAACTTGGCCTGTGATATGGGTACAACATGCATATAATGTCCTGGAGTGTATCTACTCTGTTGCAATGCCATGTGCTTAGCATGCTGATCATGCATGTAAATATGTCATGCCTGAAGGAAATATGCCCTAGAGAAAATAATAAAGTTATTATTTATTTCCTTATATCATGATAAATGTTTATTATTCATGCTAGAATTGTATTAACCGGAAACATAATACATGTGTGAATACATAGACAAACATAGTGTCACTAGTATGCCTCTACTTGACTAGCTCGTTGATCGAAGATGGTTAAGTTTCCTAGCCATAGACATGAGTTGTCATTTGATTAACAGGATCACATCATTAGGAGAATGATGTGGTTGACTTGACCCATTTCATTAGCTTAGCACTTGATCGTTTAGTTTGTTGCTATTGCTTTCTTCATGACTTATACATGTTCCTATGACTATGAGATTATGCAACTCCCGTTTACCGGAGGAACACTTTGTGTGCTACCAAATGTCACAACGTAACTGGGTGATTATAAAGGTGCTCTACAGGTGTCTCCGAAGGTACTTGTTGGGTTGGCGTATTTCGAGATTAGGATTTGTCACTCTGATTGTCGGAGAGGTATCTCTGGGCCCTCTCGGTAATGCACATCACATAAGCCTTGCAAGCATTGCAACTAATAAGTTAGTTGCGGGATGATGTATTATGGAACGAGTAAAGAGACTTGCCGATAACGAGATTGAACTAGGTATTGAGATAACGACGATCAAATCTCGGGCAAGTAACATACCGATGACAAAGGGAACAACGTATGTTGTTATGCGGTCTGACCGATAAAAGATCTTCGTAGAATATGTAGGAGCCAATATGAGCATCCAGGTTCCGCTATTGGCTATTGACCGGAGACGTGTCTCGGTCATGTCTACATTATTCTCGAACCCGTAGGGTCCGCACGCTTAATGTTACAATGACAGTTTCATTATGAGTTTATATATTTTGATGTACCAAAGGTTGTTTGGAGTCCCGGATATGATCACGAACATGACGAGGAGTCTCGAAATGGTCGAGACATAAAGATGGATATATTGGACGGCTATATTCGGACACCGGAAGTGTTTCGGGTGATTTCAGAGAAAACCGGAGTGCCGGAAGGGTTACCGGAACCCCCCCTCCCCCCCCGGAGAAGTATTGGGCCTTAGTGGGCCTGAGGGGAGAGAGAAGGCAGCAGCCCAGGAGGTGGCGCGCCCCCTCCCATGGGGAGTCCGAATTGGACTAGGGGAGGGGGGCGCGACCCCTCTTTCCCTCTCCCTCTCCCTCTCTTTCCTTCCCCCTTCTCTCTTCCTAGTTGGACTACGAAAGGAGAGTCCTACTCCTACTAGGAGGAGGACTCCCCCCTCCTTGGCGCGCCCCAAGGGCCGGCCGGCCTCTCCCCATTGCTCATTTATATACAGGGGCAGGGGGGCACCACTAGACACACAAGTTGATCTTCGTGATCGTTCTCTTAGCCGTGTGCGGTGCCCCCCTCCACTATAATCCTCGATAATATTGTAGCGGTGCTTAGGCGAAGCCCTGCGATGGTAGAACATCAAGATCGTCACCATGTCGTCGTGCTGACGGAACTCTTCCCCGACACTTTGCTGGATCGGAGTCCGGGGATCATCATCGAGCTGAACGTGTGCTAGAACTCGGAGGTGCCGTAGTTTCGGTGCTTGATCGGTCGGGCCGTGAAGACGTATGACTACATCAACCGCGTTGTGCTGACGCTTCCGCTTCCGGTCTACGAGGGTATGTAGACAACACTCTCCCCTCTCATTGCTATGCATCACCATGATCTTGCGTGTGCGTAGGAATTTTTTTGAAATTACTACGTTCTCCAACAGTGGCATCCAAGCCTAGGTTTTATGCGTTGATGTTATGCACGAGTAGAACACAAGTGAGTTGTGGCGATATAAGTCATACTGCTTACCAGCATGTCATATTTTGGTTCGGCGGTATTGTTGGATGAAGCGGCCCGGACCGACATTACGCGTACGCTTACGCGAGACTGGTTCTACCGACGTGCTTTGCACACAGGTGGCTGGCGGGTGTCTGTTTCTCCAACTTTAGTTGAACCGAGTGTGGCTATGTCCGTTCCTTGTGAAGGTTAAAACAACACCAACTTGACAAACTATCGTTGTGGTTTTTTGATGCGTAGGTAAGAACGGTTCTTGCTAAAGCCCGTAGCAGCCACGTAAAACTTGCAACAACAAAGTAGAGGACGTCTAACTTGTTTTTGCAGGGCATGTTGTGATGTGATATGGTCAATACATGATGCTAAATTTTATTGTATGAGATGATCATGTTTTGTAACTGAGTTATCGGCAATTGGCAGGAGCCATATGGTTGTCGCTTTATTGTATGCAATGCAATTACACTGTAATGCTTTACTTTATCACTAAGCGGTAGCGATAGTCGTGGAAGCATAAGTTTTGGCGAGACGACAACAATGCTACGATGGTGATCAAGGTGCTGCGCCGGTGACGATGGTGATCATGACTGTGCTTCGAAGATGGAGATCACAAGCACAAGATGATGATGGCCATATCATATCACTTATATTGATTGCATGTGATGTTTATCTTTTATGCATCTTATCTTGCTTTGATTGACAGTAGCATTATAAGATGATCCCTCACTAAATTATCAAAGTATAAGTGTTCTCCCTGAGTATGCACCGTTGCGAAAGTTCTTCGTGCTGAGACACCACGTGATGATCGGGTGTGATAGGCTCTATGTTCAAATACAACGGGTGCAAAACAGTTGCACACGCGGAATACTCAGGTTTAACTAGACGAGCCTAGCATATAACAGATATGGCCTCGGAACACAGAGACCGAAAGGTCGAGCGTGAATCATATAGTAGATATGGTCAACATATTGATGTTCACCATTGATACTACTCCATCTCACGTGATGACCAGACATGGTTTAGTTGATTTGGATCACGTGATCACTTAGAGGATTAGAGGGATATCTTTCTAAGTGGGAGTTCTTAAGTAATATGATTAATTGAACTTAAATTTATCATGAACTTAGTACCTGATAGTATCTTGCTTGTCTATGTTTGATTGTAGAAAGATGGCCCGTGCTGTTGTTCTGTTGAATTTTAATGCGTTCCTTGAGAAAGCAAAGTTGAAAGATGATGATAGCAATTACACGGACTGGGTCTGTAACTTGAGGATTATCCTCATTGCTGCACAAAAGAATTACGTCCTGGAAGCACCGCTAAGTGCCAAGCCTGCTGCAGGAGCAACACCAGATGTTATGAACATCTGGCAGAGCAAAGCTGGTGACTACTCGATAGTTCAGTGTGCCATGCTTTACGGCTTAGAACCGGGTCTTCAACGACGTTTTGAACGTCATGGAGCATATGAGATGTTTTAGGAGTTGAAGTTAATATTTCAAGCAAATGCCTGGATTGAGAGATATGAAGTCTCCAACAAGTTCTATAGCTGCAAGATGGAGGAGAATAGTTCTGTCAGTGAACATATACTCAAAATGTCTGGGTATCATAATCACTTGACTCAACTGGGGGTTAATCTTCCTGTTGATAGTGTCATTGACAGAGTTCTTCAATCACTGCCACAAAGCTACAAAAGCTTCATGATGAACTATAATATGCAAGGGATGAATAAGACTATTCCTGAGCTCTTCGCAATGCTAAAAGCCGCGGAGGTAGAAATCAAGAAGGAGCATCAAATGTTGATGGTCAATAAGACCACCAGTTTCAGGAAAAAGGGCAAAGGGAAGAAGAAAGGGAACTTCAAGAAGAATAGCAAACAAGTTGCTGCTCAGGAGAAGAAACCCAAGTCTGGACCTAAGCCTGAACTGAGTGCTTCTACTTCAAGCAGACTGGTCACTCGAAGCGAACTGCCCCAAGTATTTGACGGATAAGAAGGATGGCAAAGTGAACAAAGGTATATGTGATATACATGTTATTGATGTGTACCTTACTAATGCTCGCAGTAGCACCTGGGTATTTGATACTGGTTCTGTTGCTAACATTTGCAACTCGAAACAGGGGCTACGGATCAAGCGAAGATTGGCTAAGGACGAGGTGACGATGCACGTGGGAAATGGTTCCAAAGTCGATGTGATCGCGGTCAGCACGCTACCTCTACATCTACCTTCGGGATTAGTATTAGACCTAAATAATTGTTATTTGGTGCCAGCATTGAGCATGAACATTATATCTAGATCTTGTTTGATGCGAGACGGTTAATCATTTAAATTAGAGAATAATGGTTGTTCTATTTATATGAGTAATATCTTTTATGGTCATGCACCCTTGAAGAGTGGTCTATTTTTGATGAATCTCGATAGTAGTGATACACATATTCATAATGTTGAAATCAAAAGATGCAGAATTGATAATTATAGTGCAACATATTTGTGGCACTGCCGTTTAGGTCATATCGGTGTAAAGCGCATGAAGAAACTCCATACTGATGGACTTTTGGAACCACTTGATTATGAATCACTTGGTACTTGCGAACCGTGCCTCATGGGTAAGATGACTAAAACGCCGTTCTCCGGTACTATGGAGAGAGCAACGGATTTGTTGGAAATCATACATACAGATGTATGTGGTCCAATGAATGTTGAGGCTCGTGGCGGATATCGTTATTTTCTCACCTTCACAGATGATTTAAGCAGATATGGGTATATCTACTTAATGAAACATAAGTCTGAAACATTTGAAAAGTTTAAAGAATTTCAGAGTGAAGTTGAAAATCATCGTAACAAGAAAATAAAGTTTCTACGATCTGATCATGGAGGAGAATATTTGAGTTACGAGTTTGGTCTACATTTGAAACAATGCGGAATAGTTTCGCAACTCACGCCACCCGAAACACCACATCGTAATGGTGTGTCCGAACGTCGTAATCATACTTTATTAGATATGGTGCGATCTATGATGTCTCTTACTGATTTCCCGTTATCGTTTTGGGGTTATGCTTTAGAGACGGCTGCATTCACGTTAAATAGGACACCATCAAAATCCGTTGAGACGACGCCTTATGAACTGTGGTTTGGCAAGAAACCAAACTTGTCGTTTCTAAAAGTTTGGGGCTGCGATGCTTATCTGAAAAAGCTTCAACCTGATAAGCTCGAACCCAAATCGGAGAAATGTGTCTTCATAGGATACCCAAAGGAGACTGTTGGGTACAGCTTCTATCACAGATCCGAAGGCAACACTTTTGTTGCTAAATTCGGAGTTTTTCTAGAGAAGGAGTTTCCCTCGAAAGAAGTGAGTGGGAGAAAAGTAGAACTTGATGAGGTAACTATACCTGCTCCCTTATTGGAAAGTAGTACATCACAAAAACTGGTTTCTGTGACACTTACACCAATTAGTGAGGAAGCTAATGATAATGATCATGAAACTTCAGATTAAGTTACTACCGAACCTCGTAGATCAACCAGAGTAAGATCCGCACTAGAGTGGTACGGTAATCCTGTTTTGGAAGTCATGCTACTAGATCATGATGAACCTACGAACTATGAAGAAGCGATGGTGAGCCCAGATTCCGCAAAATGGCTAGAAGCCATGAAATCTGAGATGGGATCCATGTATGAGAACAAAGTGTGGACTTTGGTTGACTTGCCCATTGATTGGCAAGCAATTGAGAATAAATGGATCTTCAAGAAGAAGACTGACGCTGACGGTAATGTTACTGTCTATAAAGCTCGACTTGTTGCAAAAGGTTTTCAACAAGTTCAAGGGATTGACTACGATGAGACCTTCTCACCCGTAGCGATGATTAAGTCTGTCCAAATCATGTTAGCAATTGCCGCATTTTATGATTATGAAATTTGGCAAATGGATGTCAAAACTGCATTCCTGAATGGATTTTTGGAAGAAGAGTTGTATATGATGCAACCAGAAGGTTTTGTCGATCCAAAGGGAGCTAACAAAGTGTGCAAGCTCCAGCGATCCATTTATGGAGTGGTGCAAGCCTCTCGGAGTTGGAATAAACGCTTTGATAGTGTGATCAAAGCATTTGGTTTTATACAGACTTTTGGAGAAGCCTGTATTTACAAGAAAGTGAGTGGGAGCTCTGTAGCATTTCTGATATTATGTGTGGATGACATATTATTGATTGGAAATAATATAGAATTTCTGGATAGCATAAAGGGATACTTGAATAAGAGTTTTTCAATGAAAGACCTCGGTGAAGCTGCTTACATATTGGGCATTAAGATCTATAGAGATAGATTAAGACGCTTAATTGGACTTTCACAAAGCACATACCTTGACAAGGTTTTGAAGAAGTTCAAAATGGATCAAGCAAAGAAAGGGTTCTTGCCTGTGTTACAAGGTGTGAAGTTGAGTAAGACTCAATGTCCGACCACCGCAGAAGATAGAGAGAAAATGAAAGATGTTCCCTATGCTTCAGCCATAGGCTCTATCATGTATGCAATGTTGTGTACCAGAACTGATGTGTGCCTTGCTATAAGTCTAGCGGGGAGGTACCAAAGTAATCCAGGAGTGGATCACTGGACAGCGGTCAAGAACATCCTAAAATACCTGAAAAGGACTAAGGATATGTTTCTCTTATATGGAGGTAACAAAGAGCTCATCGTAAATGGTTACGTTGATGCAAGATTTGACACTGATCCAGACGATTCTAAATCGCAAACCGGATAGATATTTTTACTAAACGGAGGAGCTGTCAGTTGGTGCAGTTCAAAACAAAGCGTCGTGGCGGGATCTACATGTGAAGCAGAGTACATAGCTGCTTCGGAAGCAGCAAATGAAGGAGTCTGGATGAAGGAGTTCATATCCAATCTAGGTGTCATACCTAGTGCATCGGGTCCAATGAAAATCTTTTGTGACAATACTGGTGCAATTGCCTTGGCAAAGGAATCCAGATTTCACAAGAGAACCAAGCACATCAAGAGACGCTTCAATTCCATTCAGGATTTAGTCCAAGTGGGAGACATAGAAATTTGCAAGATACATACGGATCTGAATGTTGCAGACCCGCTGACTAAGCCTCTTCCATGAGCAAAACATGATCAGCACCAAGGCTCCATGGGTGTTAGAATCATTACTGTGTAATCTAGATTATTGACTCTAGTGCAAGTGGGAGACTGAAGGAAATATGCCCTAGAGGCAATAATAAAGTTATTATTTATTTCCTTATATCATGATAAATGTTTATTATTCATGCTAGAATTGTATTAACCGGAAACATAATACATGTGTGAATACATAGACAAACATAGTGTCACTAGTATGCCTCTACTTAATTAGCTCGTTGATCGAAGATGGTTAAGTTTCCTAGACATAGACATGAGTTGTCATTTGATTAACGGGATCACATCATTAGGAGAATGATGTGATTGACTTGACCCATTTTGTTAGCTTAGCACTTGATCGTTTAGTTTGTTTCTATTGCTTTCTTCATGACTTATACATGTTCCTATGACTATGAGATTATGCAACTCCCGTTTACCGGAGGAACACTTTATGTCCTACCAAATGTCACAACATAACTGGGTGATTATAAAGGTGCTCTACAGGTGTCTCCGAAGGTACTTGTTGGGTTGGCGTATTTCGAGATTAGGATTTGTCACTCCGATTGTCGGAGAGGTATCTCTGGGCCCTCTCGGTAATGCACATCACATAAGCCTTGCAAGCATTGCAACTAATAAGTTAGCTGCGGGATGATGTATTACGGAACGATTAAAGAGACTTGTCGGTAACGAGATTGAACTAGGCATTGAGATACCGACGATCAAATCTCGGGCAAGTAACATACCGATGACAAAGGGAACAACGTATGTTGTTATGCGGTCTGACCGATAAAAGATCTTCGTAGAATATGTAGGAGCCAATATGAGCATCCAGGTTCCGCTATTGGTTATTGACCGGAGACGTGTCTCGGTCATGTCTAAATTATTCTCGAACCCGTAGGGTCCGCACGCTTAACGTTACGATGACAGTTTCATTATGAGTTTATATATTTTGATGTACCGAAGGTTGTTCGGAGTCCCGGATATGATCACGGACATGAAGAGGAGTCTCAAAATGGTCGAGACATAAAGATCGATATATTGGACAGCAATATTCGGACACCGGAAGTGTTTCGGGTGATTTCGGAGAAAACCGGAGTGCCGGAAGGGTTACTGGAACCCCCCGGGGAAGTATTGGGCCTTAGTGGGCCTGAGGGAAGAGAGAGGGCAGCAGCCCAGGAGGTGGCGCGCCCCCTCCCATGGGGAGTCCGAATTGGACTAGGGGAGGGGGGCGCGGCCCCTCTTTCCCTCTCCCTCTCCCTCTCTTTCCTTCCCCCTTCTCTCTTCCTAGTTGGACTAGGAAATGGGAGTCCTACTCCTACTAGGAGGAGGACTCCCCCCTCCTTGGCGCGCCCCAAGGGCCGGCCGGCCTCTCCCCCTTGCTCATTTATATACAGGGGCAGGGGGCACCTCTAGACACACAAGTTGATCTTCGTGATCGTTCTCTTAGACGTGTGCGGTCCCCCCTGCACCATAATCCTCGATAATATTGTAGCGGTGCTTAGGCGAAGCCCTGCGACGGTAGAACATCAAGATCGTCACCACGCCATCGTGCTGGCGGAACTCTTCCCCGACACTTTGCTGGATCGGAGTCCGGGGATCATCATCGAGCTGAACGTGTGCTAGAACTCGGAGGTGCCGTAGTTTCGGTGCTTGATCGGTCGGGCCGTGAAGACGTACGACTACATCAACCGCGTTGTGCTAACGCTTCCGCTTCCGGTCTACGAGGGTACGTAGACAACACTCTTCCCTCTCGTTGCTATGCATCACCATGATCTTGCGTGTGCGTAGGAAATTTTTTGAAATTACTACGTTCTCCAACAACGCCTTCCTGTTTTTCAGTACCTATTCCATTCATGATAACATGTTTTCAAATTCAAGTATTGTCATTCTACTCTATCGCAATGCCATCTTCTTAATTTGGACATCATGCTTCCGAATATCTTATGCATTGTTATTCATCAGTATGTACTTCATCTGTCCACCATACCATATTTTTTTTACATTGAAGTGTTGTTCTAGTGCTCTGTTGCAATGCCATCTTATTTTCCCAATCATACACGTGTATGTTGCCTTACTTATTTCTGTACGTATTCCGCTAGCATACATTTTTACATTCAACTAGTGTTTTTTTGCTGTGTTGTCCTGTCGTGTCCCTAGCTCTTACACCATACTCCCTCCGTCCGGATTACATGTTGCCGAAATGGATAAAAAAATGTATCTAGAACTGAAATACGTCTAGACCCATCCATTTTTTCCGGATGGAGGGAATACATGTCAATATGTCATGCCTTTCTATTCTTCAGTACCTATTTCATCTCTCTGTTGTCGCATGTTTTATAATTAAAGCACCATTTTTCTATACAAGGCATGCAAGGGGAAGACGACTATGTTAGAATCTGAAGGGTTACAAACAAGGCCTTTGCAAAAGATCCAAACGCCAGGAGATAATAAACCAACTCCAGTTTTTATAGATACTGCTCCAGCACAGAGAAACCCAACTCTTACTGATAATAAGCAGATTCCAGTGGCCAAAGAACTAGTCCGCTCCAGTCTAGCAAAAATATGTCAATTCAATTCTAAGAAGCGTGTGCGTATCCTTGCATCATGAAATTTTATAGCATGTTGATCATATTTTCTACATGTTTCTTACCCATCTCTCTTTTAGAAAATAAGTTTAACAGATAGAAGAATTTCTACAATGGTATCGTTTATGAGGAAAGATTCTTGCAGCAATTCTCTGTGCTCCAATGTAGATGTAAGTACCTGTTGTATATCACTATATTTTTACATCAGCATGTATTTTGTTAATCAGCGTGAATCCAACCTTTATCTGATCTAAATTTAGTTGTAGCAAAATGTATGATTAAAGGCCACAATGTTGATTTTTGCAAGGAAAACTGCCTGGTAGTTTTGCATCCTGAGCTGCATGAGTGTACTATCTCATATCAGTGGGTTTGAATACTTTGGTTCTACAGTGGGTTTTTCAGTGTGTTTTTTACTGTGTTGTCCTGTCGTATCCCTAGCTCTTACATCATACTCCCTCCGTCCGGATTAAATGTCGCAGAAATGGATAAAATTGGATGTATCTAGAACTGAAATACGCCTAGACCCATCCATTTATTTCCGGATGGAGCGAATACATGTCAATATGTCATATCTTTCTATTCTTCAGTACCTATTCCATCTCTACTGTAGCATGTTTTATAACTGAATCACCATTCTTCTATATAAGGCATACAAGGGGAAGACGGCTATGTTAGAATCTGAAGGGTTACAAACCAGGTCTTTGCAAAAGATCCAAACGCCAGGAGATAATAAACCAACTCCATTTTTCATAGATACTGCTCCAGCACAGAGAAATCCAACTCCCACTGATAATAAGCAGATTCCAGTGGCCAAAGAATTAGTCCGCTCCAGTCCAGCAAAAGAATGTCAACTCCATTCTAAGAAGCGTGTGCGTATCCTCGCATCATGAAATTTTATAGCATTCTGATCATATTTTCTACATGTTTCTTACCCATCTCTCTTTTAGAAAATAATGTTAAACGATACAAGACTTCCTTCATTGGGATCGTATTCGAGGAAAATATCTTGCGGGAATTCTCTGTGCTCCAATGCTGATGTAAGTACCTGTTGTATATCACTATATTTTTACATCAGCATGTATTTTGTTAATCGGCGTGAATCTAACCTTTATCTGATCTAAAATTAGTTGTAGCAAAATGTTAAAGGCGCCAATGTTGATTTTTGTAAGGAAAACTGCCTGGTAGTTTTGCATACTGAGCTGCATGAATGTACTATCTCATATCACGCACATTACTGAATTGTAGTGCTTCTTTGGTTGCCCATTCATTCATTGTGTCAATGTTGCTTTCGTATTACCTTAACTGGATAATGATAGTTGTGCCATATTGTGTTAATTTGGTGTAGGCTAATTGCCCAAACGTTCATTGTGTCAATGTTGCTTTCCTATTATCTGACTTGGCCAATGATAGCAATGCTAGTGTGTTAATTTTGTGCAGACTGCTGAAGATAAGAAAACAAACTCTAAAAACAACAAGGCAACCCCATTGTTTCTTTCCAGTAAATCTAGGCCAGGTAATATGGCAATAACTCATGATTAATATGTTTGGTTCCCGTCCTAATTTATGTTATGATACAGTGGTCGAGACACTCTTTACTATCAATAATACAAGCCTACCAAAATTGCCATCTGAATCTGTCCAGTATCCTCTATCTCGAATGCAATGGAATAAATATATGTTTGTGAACCAACTAATGGCTGAAGCAATGATGGAAATGGTGGATGAATCAGAGGTGCAGAGTCGTGCGACACAACAACTGATCAATGTTTTCAGAGACACTGTAGCAAAGCAGCAAGAACATGCCCACATGCTTATGGGCGTCATCTGTGCTGAGGTTGCAGATTGTGACGTTGTACATGGTTAGGTTCTACTCATTTATTTGCACTGGCATTAATCTTTGATTGCCCAGTGGATGTAATTTCCTGTAATATATACTGGATGTGCAACGTTATTCCCTGTATGTCGTACCTTTGCTTGATCGGTTTTGGTCCTGTGCATAATTGCTCGTCGTAATGGGCTCAAATTATCTAATTTAGCCTAAAGACATGAATGAATTTTAGTGGGCCCATTAAGTTAATGGGCCGTTACTAGGCCGAAAGTTAATGGTCGGCCCTCTTACCTCCCGGGTCGTTAACAGGCCGACATTGAAGCGGGCAACAAGTGGCCCTAATTTATTTCACGGGCCGTTAACAGGCCGTTACTAAGTTTGGGCTACATATGGCCCAACTAAACTGTAGGCCTTTAGCAGGCCGAAAGAGAAGCAGGCTTGTACTGGACCATAAAGAGCATGGGCCGCTAAGAGGCCGGAAGTCAGGTCGTATTGTAAACGGCCCAACTGTGTTGTGGCCTTTAGCAGGCCGAAAGAGAAATTGGGCTGGTATTGGACCATGAAGGGCATGGGCTGTTAAAAGGCCAAAACTAAGGTCCGACTACAAATGGCCCAACTCATTTATGGTCCGTTAACAGGCCGAAAGGCACACAGGGCCGGGAATTGGCCCAACACTTAAATGGGTCGCTAAAAGGCCAAAACTCAGGTCCGACTACAAATGGCCCAACTGATTTATGGGCCGTCAACAGGCTGAAAGTGACACCGGGCCAGAAATTGGCCCAACACTTAAATGGGCCGCTAAAAGGCCGAAACTCAGGTCCGACTATAAATGGCCCATCAGATGTATGGGCCGTCAACAGGCTGAAAGACACACCGGGCCGGAAATTAGCCCAACATTTAAATGGGTCGCTAAAAGGCCGAAAGATGTACATCCTGAAAATTGGCCCATCCATTAAATTGGACGTTAACAGGTCGAAATCTCATCGGGCCGATATTGAGCCCAAATATATAGCGGGCTGTTAACGGGCTCGAACTGACGATGGGCTGCAATGATGGCTAATCTTTAACAGGTCGTTGACGGGTCGAATTGGCACATCTTGTATGGGTCGTGGGCTTAAATGGACCTGACACAAGTAGGCCTTATATGGGCCGTCCTGCTAATTTTTACTGGGCCGGCCTTTTTCACCGGAATGTGCCACTGTTGGGCTGTGCCACGTGTCGACCTATCATAGGCGCCTTCTGTCCAATGAGTGGATGACATCTGTCCCAACGGTGAGGCAACACGTGTTTCCTGCGGCCAATGATGATTTTACACGTATAAAATCCCCATTGGTCCGGGCTATTAACGGGTTATCGGATCCAAAACCGGACCCGATAGCTTAATGGCGTTCCGTTACGGTGGATGTCACGTGCCGGTCACCCTTGACGAAAGCACTTCTGTGACGCGCGATTTATTGTTATGGAAGTGGACACTTCCGTGATGATAATTTTGGTAATGTCATGGAACACTTCGACGACAGCACAGGTATGACTATCTTGATTCTGTCATAAAATCGTCATGGATGTACATGCGTGACAAAAAATGCGACCTACTGTGACAAACACGTATCATCACGGAAGTGTATTTTTTTGTAGTGAAGATGTGGGGGACACTAGGGATGCGGATCTGCAGACGAAGCAACAGACGATCCTCGATTCCCTCCGGCCGGAGTCGAAGGCGGAGGCCAGACGCCGTCGTCGACAGGAGGTGGAGGCGGAGCATGCTGCGAAAGTCGACGAGATACTCGCGTATATGGATGAGGAGCTGGAGGAAGTTGTGAGGGACGCTGCGGATGCGGATCTGCAGATGGAGCAGTAGGCGATCCTCGATTCCCTCTAGCCGGAGTTGGAGGCGGAGGCCAGACGCCCTCGTCAGCAGGATGTGAGGCGAAGCACACCGTGAAAGTCATCGAGATGCTCACATATATGCATGAGAAGGAGGAGGAGAAGCAATAGCCCTTCTATGCCTCTGTCCACCCTTGTTCGTAGTACGTAAGTTTATTTTGCATGGTTTGTATGCATCTAAGGAATAAAATACGAGAGACCCGGATGCATAACACCAATTTAAGGCATGACCGGTCAGTCTCGCGGGCATTTGATCCCAAATTCCGGCAGCTCTAAAAACTCTTACCTCGTTTGTTTCAGTTTGCATGCTTGGACATTTGTTGACTAGCTATGTCGCATATTTCTGAATTTATTTCAGCCCTTTCGACGATGTGCGTTCAGTAAGAGGACATGTTCCCGTTAACTATGAAGGCGTCTGTGACGACTTCATCAATTTGAAGATAATGTGCCGCTCCAGTCTCTCGAAGGTGCACATAAAGACTCGGTGTGTGTGCATGTGTTTATAGAGATGAGTGTATATATGTATGTATATGAGTGTCCCCATTTATAATGTTAAAAAAAAGTCATAGTATCTACTCTACAACTCTTTAGTGAATTCAGTATAGGACAATTGTACTATGAAGAGGGGCACACAAATATTTTGGTTTGAATTTCAAGAACAGATCCAAGGCCTAAGTTATCCAAAATCCGCTCCTTCGCCAATGTTTGTATAAATTTCTGTACGCCTCACACTTTCATAGATTTTCTTCTGGTACTACAGAGACTCAAGGTTATTCATACTTGGAGATCAAACAAAGACTCAACAATTCGCAGTCATCGATTTTTTTTCTCGGAACTGTTGTCCAAATAATATAGTTTTATATGCGTCCCAGCCGCGGAGACAGGGGGTGCTGGCCAGGGCTCTGCCCCCCTCCCCCACCCTAACATCACTGATTTTTGCCTAGTATGAATAGTAACAATGATTGTTTTGCTAAAATGGTGTTTTGTTTATGGATTGGCCGGCCCCAATAAGGTTTAACAATACTCGGTCCTCCTTGTCCGATTTTTCTGTCTCCGCCACTGATCCTCCTGTTCTGTTCGGCACTTGCGAGTCTAACATTTCACTGGCACTTCCGAGCCGTCCGGGTATGAGGTTGTGTACGGCGATGAGTCGCAAAAACGAGGTGATGATGAATCAATCACCATTTATTCATTTGCTCAAGTCAGTGATTTTGTAGGTGAAATGGGGCTGACGAATTTGATCCCGTGCTGTGTGCACTACGTGCCCCCGAATGTTGGTGCAGGACAGACAGATTGTGAATTCCATGAAACACTACTAGAGTTTGGTACGTCGGGACTGCAGCCACGGTTTTTGTTAGAATGCCAACGCAACGCAACCTTTTGTAGATCGTTACAAAAGCTCACGAGGGAGAATATATCCTACATTAGTTCATAACGAACTTTGATTTTCCCAAGAAAAATACTCTCCATCCCATAATGTAAGACGTTTTGTGACATTAGTATAGTGTCCAAAACGTCTTACATTATGGGACGAAAGGAGTGCATGATATGACGAGACCGGCTAGCTTTTCCGGGCTGTCGGCCGAGCAATGCCTGAGAGGTGGACTGAAGCATAAGAACTGAAAATGTACTGGACTGTGCGTGCATAGAAAATTCAACACACCCAAGTTCAGCCTGGCCGCAATCGATTTCGAACTAAATTGAGCCACTTAAGTAATCGTACCACTTTTGTCTCCCTATGAATGATGTGTGCACCAATATGAGTCAGTGATGTTGCCTTGTTATTTTGGGTGTGAGCATCTACTGCCTGGCAAGCTGGTCACCATTTCCACTCGAACTGTGAGGCACTGACAGTGTTGTTTGGCTCTCTATCAGTTCAGTTCCCTCTCCATCGCTGTTTTGATCACCTTGTTCATTCATGTTCTCATTCTCTTGGCCATGTCCGCATTCGTTCTGGTCATCTCCTTTGTTCCCGGCATTCTGTCGATGCTTTTTGTAGCGGTTCATCACCATGGCCACAAGAAGGGAACCGGTTGTCACAACTCCAGTTATGAGGAATAACCCCCCACAACTTTCGAAATTGATAGCACCTGAACCATCAGGCACGCTGTTATTTTGCTGGTTGTTCTGAGGTATCCATGTCTTTTCAAATTGAATGATAGCATCTCCTCCTGTTATGTTGAGTATTGCCGTAGACATGTCAGCACGTAGCGTAGAATTCTTGGGAAGCGCCTAATCAGCAAAGAGATCATTGTTATAAGCTGCATGTGTTAACATATAATGTTCCACCAACAATATCTGACTACATCAAAGCCTGAAAAACAGATACCGCCTCCTCCTAAAATGATATATAATACTAGATGGTCAATATGATGGTGTTTTTTTTGCGGGTAATATGATGGTGTTATTATTTAATTTTACACACTACCACAAGAGATCCAATAAATGCTTTCAGGCTTAGTTTCATATATGTTTTTTCAAATTGATGGTTGATCTCCCACACGAGATCTCATATGTTCTTAAATGCAAATATGGTATTTGATTTGAAAAAAGGATAGCCAAACACCAAGATAAAAGTAACGGAAACCAACCAACAAAGACCATTTCTCGTAATCCACTGAATTCTAGACTTAGTCTCAGTATGATCAATTGCAAATACAAACTCATGTTGAAGTTTCTGATAATAGATGTACAGATCTATGTTTTTATGTGATGGTTTCTCCAAGCCACCTGTATGTTGTTGTTTATGGAAGTTAAATCTATAAAAAAAATGATATTGTATTCATTTTGCTATTTTTTCCTTGCTTGGCCTTGGTACCGAAGCGGTTCCAGAGATTTCTTATCCTAAAATTGCATCATTCCATTGGGAGATACAATCATTTATTTTCGCTATTAGATAGACATACAATCATTTTTCTTTGATTTTTGTAACATATATTTATATATCTTGAATTTGAATATTTGAGCTGCAATCTTGTGGTGACATGGTAAGTAGAATTAAGAGAAACTCATAAGCACATAATCTGCTTAAATCACTAGCAAATTTTCGAAGAGAATAGTGAGTGTAATTAAACTTACAAATGCAA
This sequence comes from Triticum monococcum, assembly GCA_034509565.1. Lineage (NCBI taxonomy): Eukaryota > Viridiplantae > Streptophyta > Magnoliopsida > Poales > Poaceae > Triticum > Triticum monococcum. Next base: position 494,541,330 of record CM067845.1, on the reverse strand, counting down.
AACCCGCACTCTTGTAAATAGGCCCCACCATTGTGTAACCTTGGTTGTACTTTGCAAGAAACAGGTTGATGTATGGGATTTCAAGTACAAGCGCAGAAATGCTTCCATTAGAAAGAGCACCATAGAAATCGTCAGGTGTAGCATAGCCCCTGATCTTTGATGTATGAAAACCAATATCCAGCAGTAGACCCTCTATATAGGAACCTTGGTGGAACCCTACATAGTCGCCACTCTTCTGGAGTTGGTGTACATCAGTCACTGTTGGTGAAAGCTGTTGTACTGTAAGCATTGATGCAAAGCTTGCTGTATAGCTCGCTGCAAGTACCAGAGCAACAATCTTCCATACACGCAGACCAATTTTAGCTCCAAAGCTTGCCAACTCCTCCTCTGCAAAAATAACAATCAATACTTTGTTAAGACGCTGAAGAAACTTCATAGTTGGAATACTGCAATGCACACCATTTTAAACTTGGTAGAAAGTATATGTAATTTCTTTAGATGATGAATGCAAGCCATACCATTAGTTTTTAACTGATACAAGCTAGGATCAGTTCATTTCCTCCAAATGATTCTTTAAGCACTACTAATTAGATAGATATAAGTTACTTTCATTTGATCTTTTAAGATAAATTATAACTACAATAGAGTCCTGGAGATTTTTTGATCAGATCAGTGTAGTAACCTTTCTGGAAGGAATCTTTTGTCGATTCTTCTTATTTTAACAAGATGCAACATATGCTTTGTCCGTTCTACTTAAATAGTTGTTCGAATTTGATTCTACAAAGATCTAAAAAACTATAATGTTTACTCAACTCTCTTCAAAAATGGAGAATATTGTAGTCGCCAATTGTTTGAGTGAAAAGGGACCACGAGCATGTTCATTGCCATTTAGATACTCCAGCAGCCAGACAACGACTCCTGTGTACATAAAGAATAAAATGCTGCCAAACCACATTGTAGTGCTAAATGGTTTCAAAAAAAGCCACAAATCCTTTGTCATGTTATCCTTGAACGGAACAATCATCCCTACTCCAGATTCTGTGTATGGTACGGTGAAGTCGACATACAATGACCTGTTGTATCTTATAGTAATATCTGCAACTGCTATGTCATAAACCTGCAATGGCATTAACCAACATAGATTTGATAAATAAAGGAATATGTACAATTTAAAATTGATTAAACAGCATAAGCTCAATTGTTCAACAGAGAAATATTTTAGCAAGCAATAGACCTTTTGTTTGCTTCAAGAAAAAAATAGTGTGGCTCTTTCTGGTTGGCATCGTTTTATGTTTTTTAAAAGGAAGAAAAACCCTGGCCTCTGCAATCCTTTTGTGTATAAAATGAAATAATTGCAGCCTGAAAGTAGCATAAGCACTGGATGGAAAAGCGGAACACAATAAATACATGGTAAAATGTTTGAGCTAGAGGTTTTTTATTAACAGTGAAATGTATAGAGATTCTAGTATATGCACATGCTATATTGAGAAATTGCCTTTTATAAAGTATTTCTTACTTGAAGATATACTTGGTAAACGAAATCATTGTAGGTCCCCGTAGTTGATGTATCAGTTGTGCCAAATATGAAGTAGTCAAAAGAAAGTGAAAGATTCTTTGCTACCTCCTCAAATATGTCAATTACCAGCCCACTCGCTTTTACTTTATTTGTGGTAGGATCTGTGTATGCATTTATAAACTCTGGATATTCACTCAAGTGCACACCGACTCTAAGATTCTTACCAACTGTAGGAATTTCCAAGCCCATTGGTATTTCGGTTGAGTCTCCTGGCCAAATTACAGGATTTAGATCAAGCATCGAGGATGGTCCTGTTTTTCTAAAGTCATCCCGCTTTAACTGTCGTGAAAGTCCACTTTTCTCACTCCAAAACCCGATTTCTCTCCAACCTCTCCCAATCACATTTATGATTTGGAAAGCACAAACTTGGAGCTGTCGTTTATCTGTAAGGTCAAATTCACCACTTAAACCTCTGAAATTATTTTGTACAATCGCTGATAAGAGTTCAGGACCGTTAGTGGAAATAACCATGGATTCCAAGCATGTGGAGTTTTTAGTGGACCATTGTTGCTTATCTCTGGCGCTGGATATCCCAACCTTTTCTGCTGCATGTGCGAATGCCCATACAGTATCATAGCCCCATAGTCCAACAATGCTTAGTTTATTGAAGGGTGATTCATCTGGGTTATCCCGTTGGTACATTCTGTTCCACCTTATGGATAAGTTATCAAGTTCTTGTGATCTGGGAACATGATACCTCACTCCTAGCACACCATTCATTGCCTCAATGACACTCGGATTGAGTGAGTCGATGATGTTTGCCACTCCATTTGTGGCGATCCACACAAATCCCTTGTTCATCATCCCTACCTCTTTTGCCTTGGTAAAAAGAAGGGAAGTCGTAGTGGATGACATATGAACAATAAATACCCTTGTTTGTATTGCCATCAACCCATTGAGTTCTTGCACAATGTTCTCATTTGTTGCCGCTGAAGGGATGACACTGCGATGTGTAATGTGGGCATCAATTTCATGAAGTGCATCAATGAGGTATGGTAGAATGCCTCTCCCATAGTCAGTGTCCTCATATATTGCCACCACTTCTCTCCATCCATAGGCTTGTACAAGCGAGGCAATGCTATTCACCTGAGCCGAGTCATCCAGTGTTGCTCGTACAAAATACGGCCTACTATCAGAAGTGAGAGAGGGATTTGTTGCTGTGAATGATACTATGGGGACTTGGGTTAAATTCCCAAGATTTGATATGAACACAGCTTCTGATGATTTCTGGGGACCAATGATGGCTTGCACTTTGTATTTCTCCAGTAACTCAATAGCTGTCAGAAGGGCAAATGAAAGAAAGTGATGGTCAGATAATATATGTGGAATAATCTTTTGTACTCAACATCATAACTGGTTCTTTCTAAGATTTGAAAAAGGTTAAGAAAATATAGTTTTGGACTTTCTTGTTATATTAGTCAATACTCTAATTTACATTCTTGCATCTATGCTTCCTCATAATAAATAGCCAAGTGATGCCACAAGAAGATAGTATATGACAAAAAAAACACAAGTGTGCAAGGAGATACAATATTTAACCTCTTAGTGGGTACATACTTACACATATATTAAAATTATAAGGGTAACAATGTAATGCTATGGGGAGATTAAGAAGATTGTGTTCAGAAGTTTGCCACAAAAAAGAGATTGCGTTCACTAGAAATATTAACCCACCCATTAAGAAATGCCGGAGATGAGTTTCTGAGGTATTCTAACTCTTAGCTAACCTAGAAGGAATATTATGAGTACAATTTACTCATTCCATTGCAAAATGTAATGTGTCATTTGTTTCGTGAAAGACAAAGCTTGTGCCTCGACACAATAATAGTAAAAACTTGTGTCTATCACTATGTCTCATTTGACGGCGTTCTAGCTTCTTGTGGATGTCGGGTACCATGTATTCCGACTCACTAATTTTGACCCTGATAGTAATTTCAAATTACAAAATACAATCACAAGAAATCACATTATAATACAAATCTGAATTCCAATTGCATCGAGTTTATATAACATAGCCCATGTATTATTGGATTAATTTTGGTCAGTGCATGCATTTGGACACCTAGCTTTTTGTGGCAGACAATGAAATTCTTACAACTCCTTTCGAAGAAAATGAGGTTTGGGAGGCTATCTCTCAAATGAAACATAATAAAACACCTGTAGAAGATGGATTTCTGAGTTTTACCAGGGTAATGTGGGAGGTAATCAAAGATGAAGTGATGGATTTATTCCATGCATTTCATAGCAGCGACTTACCACTATATACTCTCAACTTTGGGGGTAAATGAGTTTATTCCAAATTATAGGCCACACGAATTCAACAATTGGTCACATTTGCCTGCTAAATGTGAGTTTCAAAGTATACAGGTAGGTGACCAAAAAGAAATAAAGAACATATCCTTTTGTGGATTACGTGGTTCGTCCAATCCAAATGGCGTTCATGAAGGGCAGAAACATTCTTGAAGGGGTTCTAATTCTGCATAAGACTGTTCATGAGCTCCATCAAAAAAGATGGGAGGAGTAGTTTTTTAAAATTTACTTTGAGGAGATGTACTGAAAATTCAAGTGGCATGTTCTTCTTCAAACCCTTCAGATGAAAGGACTTTCACCTCTTTGGTGAAAGTGGTTGGAATCATATCTGCTGGAAGTTTTGGTATCGAAGTTAACAATAATTTAGGGATGTAGTTCCAAATAAAGAGAGGCCTTCGTTCAGGAGGATCTTTCTCCCTGCATGAGCCAAGTTAGAGGATCTTATGAATGGGATGGTGCTTCATCTACTGGATGACATGTAGTTTTTTTACAGTACTCGGATGTGAAGGAAATATGCCCTAGAGGCAATAATAAAGTTGTTATTTATATTTCCTTATATCATGATAAATGTTTATTATTCATGCTAGAATTGTATTAACCGGAAACTTAGTACATGTGTGAATACATAGACAAACAGACTGTCACTAGTATGCCTCTACTTGACTAGCTCGTTAATCAAAGATGGTTAAGTTTCCTACCCACAGACATGAGTTGTCATTTGATGAACAGGATCACATCATTAGAAAATGATGTGATTGACTTGACCCATCTGTTAGCTTAGCACTATGATCGTTTAGTTTATTGCTATTGCTTTCTCCATAACTTATACATGTTCCTATGACTATGAGATTATGCAACTCCCGGATACCGGAGGAACACTTAGTGTGCTATCAAACGTCACAACGTAACTGCGTGATTATAAAGATGCTCTACATGTGTCTCTGATGGTGTTTGTTGAGTTGGCATAGATCGAGATTAGGATTTGTCACTCCGATTGTCGGAGAGGTATCTCTGGGCCCTCTCGGTAATGCACATCACTATAAGCCTTGCAAGCAATGTGACTAATGAGTTAGTTATGGGATGATGCATTACAGAACGAGTAAAGAGACTTGCCGGTAACGAGATTGAACTAGGTATTGAGATACCGACGATCGAATCTCGGGAAAGTAACATAACGATGACAAAGGGAACAATGTATGTTCACTAGTAGAAAACAGGGCTTTGGTCACAAGGCAATATTCACATTAGTCCCGGTTTAGTCACGAACCGGGACTAATGTGAGCATTGGTCCCGGTTCGTGCGGCTAAGGCATTAGTCCCGGTTCACCTGAGCCCTTTAGTCCCGGTTTTAGACACGAACCGAGACTAAAGGGTGCAATGCCCTTTAGTCCCGGTTTGTGTCTCAAACCGTGACTAAAGATTAGACCTTTAGTCCCGGTTTGAGACACGAACCGGGACTAAAGGGTGCGATGCCCTTTAGTCCTGGTTTATGTCTCAAACCGGGACTAGTCCTGGTTTGTGTCTCAAACCGGGACTAAAGGTCCCATTTTCAAACTCTACCCCCCCGCGCTCGCGTGGATCGCCTTTTTTGTTTTGAAAAAATCAAAAGAAAATGATAAAAACTTTAAAAAATAAAATCATTCGAGAGGTAGTTATATTACTACATCTACTAGTTAGGAAAATTTAAAAACTTAAATTTGGACATGTTTTGCAAAAAAGTGCAGGGAAAACGTAAAATGGCTATAACTTTTGCATACGATGTCAGAAAAAAACGTATAATATATCAAAATGTTCAACACGAAAATCCGCATCCGATTTTGACGGCCTACGACTTGTTTGCAAATTTTTAGAATCCTCAAATTCTAAAAGGAAAAAAGTGATGCTCAAATTTAAGTTTTTTTTATATTTTTGTTAAATATGGTCAAACTAAACTACTTATTCAAAAAGTATTAGTGTTACTAAATAATTATTCAAGAATATTAGTGTTACTAAATAATTATTTCCGTTTTTTTGAATTTTGGTCAAATCTGGTCAAACAATGGACAAACTACTTATTCAAGAAATATTAGTGTTACTAAATAATTATTTCAGTTTTTTTGAATTTTGGTCAAATCTGGTCACATTGGTCAAACTGTGGTCAAACTATGGTCAAACTACTTATTCAAGAAATGTTAGTGTTACTAAATAATTATTGTTTTTTAGAACAATAGTTTCAAACTCAAACAGTGAAATGTGTGACTTCATGCTCAAGCTAAATTCCTGAGGTTTAATAGGATTGACATCTTACTATTGTCAGGAAAACAACAAGTGCAGACTTGGAAACGAGAGAGAATAGAACTCGGAAGTTAAGCGTGCTCAGGCTGGAGTAGTGAGAGGATGGGTGACCGTCCGAGAAGTTAGATGATTTGGAATGATGAGGGGTGATTAGAGACTAGAGGTTAAAATATTTCAGAAATTTGAAAATAAAAAAAATTCAAATTTTTTTTCAAAAAAAAATTCATAAAGTTTCCTTTAGTTCCGGTTGGTGTTACCAACCGGGACTAAAGGTGGACCTCCAGGCAGCGGCCACGTGGAGGGCCTTTAGAGGCTTTAGTAACGACCCTTTAGTCCCGGTTCTGGGACTAAAGGCCCTTTATCTACTAGTGGTTGTTATGCGGTTTGACCGATAAAGATCTTAGTAGAATATGTAGGAGCCAATATGAGCATCCAGGTTCCGCTATTGGTTATTGACCGGAAGTGAGTCTCGGTCATGTCTACATAGTTCTCGAACCCATAGGGTCCGCACGCTTAACGTTCGATGACGATCGGTATTATGCGTTTATGTGTTTTGATGTACCGAAGATTGTTCGGAGTCCCAGATGTGATCACAGACATGATGAGGAGTCTTGAAATGGTCGAGACATAAAGATTGATATATTGGATGACTATATTTGGACACCGGATGAGTTCCGGAGGTCACCGGATATATATCGGAGTGCCGGAAGGGTTATCAGAATCACCGGAGAAGTAATAGGCCTTATTGGGCCTAGGGGAGAGAGGCGGCGCCCCCTCCTTCCTTCTCTTCCCCCTCCTTCCTTCTTCTCCTAGTAGGACTAGGAAAGGGGGGAGTCCTACCCCCCTTGGCGCGCCTATGAGGGCCGGCCGGCCTCCCCCTTGCTCCTTTATATACGAGGGCAAGGGGGCACCCTAGGACACACAAGTTGACAATTGTCTTAGCCGTGTGCGGTGCCCCCTCCACAGATTTCCACCTCGGTCATATTGTTGTAGTGCTTAGGCGAAGCCTTGCGTCGGTAACTTCATCATCGTCGTCATCACGCCGTCGTGCTGACGAAACTCTCCCTCGGCCTCAGCTGGATCAAGAGTACGAGGGACGTCACCAAGCTGAACGTGTGCAGATCGCGGAGGTGCCGTATGTTCGATACTTGATCGGTTGGATCGCAAAGACGTTCGACTACATCAACCGTGTTTCATAACGCTTCCGCTTTCGGTCTACGAGGGTACGTAGACATATTCTCCCCCTCTCGTTGCTATGCATCTTCTAGATAGATTTTGCGTGATCGTACGAAATTTTTTGAAATACTCCGCTCCCCAACAGGATGATACCATCCTATTTATGGATCATGACACTGAAAAAGCAAAGAAAACATGCACTGCTTGGCACATTCGAGAGTTTGTCTGTTCAAAAGCACATTTTCCATAAAAGTGAGATCTTTTGCTCTGGCAAAGCGCATGAAACAGCTTATGAACACTAGCATGTTTAGATGTGAACAAGGTTCAGTTACATTTGGGTGTCTTAGAATCCCATATTCATGTGAATTGGCGGGAAATAGAGGAGCGTCATGAAAAATGTCAGAAGGAGTGGGTATGCTAGTCATGATGAATTTGGTTTTTAGCAGTTTGATGACATTTTTCTTCCACGTCCCTAAAGGAGTGCTAAAATGGCTAGATTGTTTCTTGTCTAGATTCTACTGGCTAGTGGACAATCAAAAGAAAAAATGATGTCTCATCAAATGGATTTTGTTATGTAGGCCAAAAGATCAAGGTCCCCCTCCCCTACATCCAAGACATTGCAACAGAACATGTCAAACTCTTGACAAAATGGTTGTTTAGAACGAATCAGTGAGGATGGTATGTGTGACATGAAATTAACTTTTTTGTACAGGAAAAACGTCCAATATTTGGCTTGAGATCAAAGATTGATCTCAAGTGAGATTCTAATAAGATATTTGGCTGATACACGTCACTCAACTAGCAATATCAATGACTTTAAAACATGTAAAGGGTAGAAAATACCTTGATTGCTTTGGTTGTGATCACAATGAACCAAAATGTAGATGACCAGGATAACTTATGTGATGGTTGCATAACTTATGTGATTATCATAGGGATATCTAGTTCTAAGACGACCATGATACCTTTAGATGAAATTTGCACAAAAATGATCAAGTATACAACTTTGTAACATTCCGATATCCCATCCAAAACCGACAATTGTGGAACTGAAAATCCCGCTAGTAACCAAAATATTCATATGGTATATGTGCATGGGCGTTAGTAACCAAAGGTAATCTTCTTACATGAATTTGGCAAGGGACAGCTAAATGTAGCTTTTAAAGTGATGACAAATCAATCCGATATGGGAAACGTTTTCCGCCGACAGACCAGCTGAACGCTCGGCCGGTCTCACTCACGAGAGCCGCAGGATGGATTGCAATGGTACGATACACAGCGCGCCGCTCTACTCAGAAAATATCTCGCCCAACTAGTACTATCCTTTTCCTTCGGTGTTCCTTCCCCACCACTCACTCCCAATCTCTCACAGAGGCATGGCTGCCACAAAGCTATTGCGTTGCTTCCACCGTCCTCCTCCTCTATACCCAGTTCCTCGCTGCTGACCCACCGTCAAGGCTGGATGCGGGGCGCTGCCGGTGCTTGGTGTTGGTCGTTCAGGTGGCGCGCGGCAGGAGCGGGGAGACTATGTGTTGCGCGCGGCCGGGACGGTGCTGCCGCAAGCCTGCGGAATCGCGAGCGACGGGGAGCGCTAAGATCAACTACCACAGGGGTTTGCTGGAACCACTTCATTTTTTGCTGGAACCCTTTTTTTGATTTTGCTGCAATTGATAGGTTGGTGGTGCCGTCGCTGCCATGACTTCTTTTGCTACATCAATTTTTTGCTGGAATCATTGTTAAGGAAATCGTTAACGGGTAACTGCTCGGTCGGCTGGTGAGTAGGGGATTAATAGGCTAATCAACAAGTTAATCGGCCATTTAATCAATTAATCGGACGATTTATCGGGTAATCGACTACTCGGGCACTCTATGAGTAGGGTTAATCAGCAAGTTAACTGGTTAATCGGATGAATTCTTAAACAAGGGTTGGAACCACATCGATTTTTGCTGGAACCAGCTCTTGACTTTGCTGCATTAGGCGAAGATGGTGGTGGGCCGCGATGGCAGTGCCCGCCATGTTTTATTTTTGCTGGAATCACTTAAGATTTTTGCTGGAACCCTTTTTCTTTTTTGCTACAAATTGAGAGGAGGTTGCCGTCATTTTTGCTACAATTTTGTTTTTTGCTGGAATCATATATGATATTGGCTGGAACCGTATTTGATTTTTGCTAGAACCAGCATTTGATTTTGCTGTAGTAGGCGAAGATGGCGCTCCAGCGGCGATGAGCGGTGGCACCATGTTTTATTGCTGGAACCACCTAAGATCTTTGCTGGAACCCCTTTTCTATTTTGCTACAAATCGAGAACATGTTGTCATCACTGTCATGATTTTTGCTACAATTTTGTTTTTTGCTGAAACCATATTTGATTTTGCTGGAAGTAGCAATCGTTTTTGCTACAACCAGCCGAAGCAGAGCTGGAACCGTTACGGCGAGGCTGCACCCGGGCACGACGGCGTCGACGATGGGAGTGTCCACCGGAGTTGCAAGCAGGCGGAGCGAGGTAGACGGAGGCAGAGGCAGGAGGGCTCATCGGGAGGCAGAGGCGGAGTCGGGACAAAGTCAATCCGGTGCGGGGCGAGGTGGACGAAACAGGAACGCCAGATCGAACGGTTATAATCGCTGAAATCGGTGGTTGTGCATTAACCGGCCCAAATTGGGCCCGTCGACCGGCGCCTAGTACTCGCCATCCGATATATGCTTTTTTTTTAATTGTCATTTCCCTCATGCCAGGTGGCGTGTTTTTCCAGGTCAAGTGTATCTAACTTATCATTGGCCAAAGGGGTTGCTAGTATGTTTGGTAATTGGTTGAGGGGCTATCAAATATACGTATTGGCTCGGTACCTCGTCTATTCTTCAACGACATGAGGCCAGAAAGCTAGTGCTGGCGGCAATGTATGCAACTGTGTGGAGGAGTTATTTTTTCAACATGGGTGAGAACCTAAGGTCTGTTTGTTTTGGCTTTTGCTTATGTTTTTATAGATTTTTCCACTTTGGCAAAAAAACCAAAAAAGCTCCTAAATATGTGTTTTTTTGCTTGGGCTTTTGGCTTATACTATCATTTAACATTATTGGTTCATAAATGTGTAATACCTAGCATCCTAAATTTGTACCAGGTGTGTTTGTGTTTGCATGCTTGTATGTTGGTGGGTGTGTGCATCTATGATGCAGAGACTGAGAGTCGAATTTACGGCATGGTCTGAATGCATGGTTAAGTAAAAAAAAGTAATACTCTTCTCTATTCATAAATATAAGATATTTTGAATATTTCAATATGGATAAGATACATACTAAAATGAATGAACAAATATACTAAAACATGTTTATATAAATATGATTCAAAAAGAAGTTAAAACTTCTTACTTTCATTTCCAAGAAAACTTGCTAAACGAGAAATAGACTGGACTAAAACCAGGTAATAAATACCTTTATTTGGAACTGTATATGTCTAGTTTAAAAATATATAAGAGTACTTCTTAAATATATAGTTTCAAATAACGACAGAAATATAAGAGCATCTTCACTAAGCCTCCAGGAGCACTTTTTCAGTGCCGGTGGTCGAAAAATGTTCCACTCACGCCCCCACGACGTCAATTAGCGTCGGATTTGGCGAAAAACTTGTCCGGCGCTCCCACCCCAAACCCAGGATCCGGGGGCGGCTGGGGAAGGAGAGAGTGTGTTTTGCATGCGGTTGGGCCCGTCGTAAACCTCCCACTCCCCCTCTCCCCACTTTTCATCCGGAGTCCATCCACGTGCTTCTCTCTTCTCTTCTCCTTCTCTCTATCCAGGGACGGAGCAGGGCGGGCAGCGGGGCGAGAGGTGCGGGGTGCAGGCTAGGGGCGCGGGGCCACGGCGGACGGTGCGGGGAGGCGGCGGACGCCCTCGACCTCCTCCTCGCCTCCTCCGGCGACGCTGTGGGAGGGCGCGGGCAGCGAGGCCTGCTCTGGACGCAGCTTCTGGGCCGGCTCGGAGTGAGCAACAGCGGCTCATCAAACCACATCGACGAGGGCAGGCCGTAGCGGCAGCTTGCAGGCAGTGGTCGGGCGAGGATCGTGGCCGGCCTAGGCGAGGACCGCGGCAGCGGTAGCACGAGGCATCACGGGGCGGGGCGCGCGCGGCAGATGCGGGCCGGCTCGCGGGCGCGGGCAGAGGCGACACGGCAGTTGGCGCGGTGGACCGGCGAGCCGGCAGCTGGCTTCGCGGGCGGCGAACCGAGCCAGGGCGGCGCAAGGCCCGCGGAGCGCGAGCCAAACCGGCGTCAGCCTCAGGCGCAGCAGAGGCCTCGGCCGCCGTTCGAGTCAACGCGAGCTGGGACTCGGAGATGCGGTCGTGGATGGAGCAGGGCAAGATGGGACGGCGGCTCGACCGCGGTGGAGGCCAGGCGGTCTCGCGGGCGGCCTCGGAGGCAGTTTGGCGGCGGAGGGCGAGCAGGCCGGCGTGGCGGGACGAGCGGGCGCGCGCGGGACAAGCTGCAGGGGCGCGCGGGCGCGGCGAGCAAGTCGGCGGGGGCGACATGGCAACGGCAGCGGCGAGCAGGCCGGCGTGGTGGTGGCGGTGCGGTGGAGTGAAGGGGATGAGGTGGCGCACGGGAGAAGAAGAGACAAAAGTGTTGGGGTGGGGAGACGGCTGGAAGAATCTTCGTCCTCAATGTAAAATTTTTGCCGGAGCCTCTTCAGGAAGCCGAAAAAACGCCTTCTGAAGACACAACGGCCGGAGATGCTTTAAGTGTACTGTATATTTTCTCTTATATTTCTTTACCGAGGGAGCATTGTAATAGAAACAAAGTCTTTTGGTTTTCCTGAATCCTGACAGACGCTCGTACCTGCTGATGCAGCCTGGACATCGCTGCCCATGGAGTCCCTAATATGGAGAACGAGCTTCGTGCTGTAGTTCCGGTGGACGGCGTAGAAATCTTGGACGGCCAGCAGAACGCTGGTCCGCGCCACTTTGCCCACCGGCGATCCCAGGTCGAGGATCACCCCAACGTGGAATGCATCTGCTTCGCCGGCGGTGGAGTTTCGTGCTACGGCAGCGAAATCGACGAGGAGTAGCAGGAAGAGGATGGCTGCGCGTGCTTTCTCCATTACACTTTTCTTGTGCTGAGATGCTGCTCATCGTACCCTCTTATATATACGTGACTATTTGTTGCTGCTTGTTAACGATGATGCCGGTGGTCTTCATGGCTGGAAGTTGCGAGGTAGATTCTCTGGTTTGTGACAGGTTGGTTGTTTATGCTCCCTCTCGCTGGATTTTGGCGTTCGTTTTATCTGCAGCAAGGTGCGTGGAACTTTAACCGGAATTGTATCCGCGTAAATAAATCCTTGCATGCATGAGACGAGAAGAGGAGACAAGATTCATGACGGATACGGTCGATGGAATCTATCCTCGCACAAGAAATCGCGTATTGACATCTCCGAGGTGGCGTGCCGACTTAATTGGTCTGCGCAAATAAATGTTGTTTTAGATCGGTGCAAGCTTTCGTTAGTCTGGCCTCTGCATCAGAGGTGCCGATGAGTGTAGATCAAATCAATTTAAGCACTTAGATTTTGAGCCCATTAGGAGCACGTACGCGACCCGAACGAGGACATACAACCAGTGCAAGTTGGAAGCTCAAAGCTCTTGGAAGATGTTTTTTCTGGACGCAAACTCTTACAGTGTTACACTATGCTGTAGACATGCTTTGCCAGCGATTTTACATTACCACTTTATTCATTTTTTTCCCGCACGCGGCACTGAGCACTACGTGGATAACCTCCTCGAGCTAGCTAGACAGCCTAGCCATGAACTACGGCACGCCGTGGCGGTTGATGGCGTCGGTGGCAGCCTCGTCGTCGTCGGTGCGGCGAACGCCAGCGCCTCCTCCCTGGGCACCCCGCTGCGGCTGCTGGCGCCCGTGCAGATTCAGGTGCTGAGTCGGGAGCGCGGTGCCGGGGATGGTGGGCGCGTCGGTGCCGGAGCCGTGGGGGACGTCGGAGACGGGGAGGTGGCCCTGCGCGCCGTAGGCACGCATCTTGTAGTCCTCCAGGCCGTCGTCCTTTTTGTACTGCACGTACGGGCTCGTCTCCGTCGGCAGCTGCACCGAGTCGGCTCCCTCGCCGGCGCCGGCGGCCTTCCGCTCTCGCCTCTCCTTCGTCGCCTCCATTGCTCACGTGCGGATTCCTCTGGTTTTTCTGGATTGGATGCTCGATCTGATGACAGCGAGTGAGTTGTGTCCCTATCCAACACGGCGTGGTCGCCCATGGATTTATACGAGCTAGGCATGGGACGGTGGAGTCGATCTGATCACGTGAGCTGCTGCAGGTCCCGAGGCCACCTAAGCCATTGCAGGACGCCCGGTGGCAAGCGGAGGGTGCGGCTACGTCTACGCGTGGCGTGCGACGGTGCTTGGGCGACACGTAGCTCGAGTCGACTAGGCCGGGTACACTGATCTGCGCCGCAGAAAACGGCGCACACGCCAGGGCGACGACGCTGTACCAGTTGAGTCAGATGAAAAAACAAAAATTAAGTGTAACCTTTGTGGGTAGGAAAAGGCTGGTGTTCAATCGACTGATCTTTTGTTTTACGTCCACCGCGTTCTATACTTGTCATGCGTCTTGATTAGGCCCGCACGCCATATCTCTCCTTCATCCTTATCTTCATGGAACAACGCGGTTACTAATGCGTTTCTATAGCTACTCCCATTCCTGTAACTGGTCACCAGTTTCGAAAAGCAAACCACAACAAATGCTATGTTGCAGACCATCCGCCGGTCCCTTTGCTTCACATGTGTCCACCCACGTCTTATCTCTTCGTCTTTCTCCCTCATCTTATTTCTTTTTCAACCCCTCTCTCTCGTATACAAGTGTCCTATCAATGACATGCATCTAGCAGGTGAGGAGGATGGTGATGACGCAAGCTGGTCGGAGGTCTGTCACTCGTCGAGGGCGGCGCGATGGGGGGAATGGCAGTGCCTCTCCTCTCTCACCGCCGTCCGACGGGCACAAGTCGGTGGCGACATGATGGTGGGGATGGGCGGTGCCGCTCCCCCTCACCATCGTCCGGCGGGAGCTCGTGACGAACGACAATGGTGTTTTTTGCAACATTCAATTTGTTGCAAGAAAGATTTCTGCAACATTAGTCATGTTGCAAAATTTTCTTTCGTACCACCATATAAAGGTGAAGGCAAAGAAAAAAAATTGCGACATCACCTCAGTTGCAAAGTTTTTCTGCAACAATACCTCTGTTGCAAAAAATCAAGACAGAAAAATAAAATCCGTAACACGACCTATGTTGCAAAAAAACCCACAACACAACCTATGTTGCAGAAAAAATCCACAAGATAATTTGCAAGTGTTTCTGCAACAAGGTCTCTGTTGCGAAGTAGAGAAAGACGTGCATCCACTCGATTTATCAAATCCGATGGCTCGCGCGGTGACGGATCTTTTAAAAAGATCCGCCGGCCGACGCCTAGCAGCCCCCTTATGGGTAACATTTATCGTTAAATGATTAGCATCCACCGACGGATTGCTCCCAAACATCAACCGCCTCCACCGCCTACCACGTGTCCATGTGGCCTCGCCCATTCTCCACCTTTCCTTCCCCAAAAGCATCACAATCCTATCGCTCTCGTCTCACGTGGAACAGATGCAGGGCCTCAGCTCGCACGGACATCAGTTGTAAAAAGATTATAAATTTCTGCAACAAGACCTCTATTGCAGAATAATTCCGCAACAAGAACTTTGTTGCGAAAAAATTCTGCAAATTTTCTAACTTCTGTCACAATACTTTTGTCATAAAAATTTCCACGACAAGACCTCTGTTGCAAGGAAAAAAATGTTACAAGACCTTTGTTGCAAAAAATCTGCAAGTAGACATATGTTGTAAGAGTTTCTACAATATCACCCATGTTGCAAAAAGTCCTTACGCAACATCATCTATGTTACAAAAAAATGAAGATGAAAAAACTCTACAACACAACCCCTGTTCGCTCGTACTACGTGTGTCCCACGTGACATGTGCCCCTGACTCCTCAAGGCTTCCCTCAATTTTTCTGCAACAACACTAATGTTGCAGAAGTTTCTCCCGAAACATAAGATATGTTGCAAAAAAATGAAGACTTTTTTTTCAACAAACCTCTATTGTAAAAAAATCTACAACAAGACCTCCTTTGCAAAAAAAAAATCTGCAACACAGACCATGTTTCAGAAAGGTAAATAGCGGCTCCGATGTTTTGCAACAAGCATTCTGTTGCGGGGCTTGTTCTGCAACACCCCTCTTGTTGTGAAAGGAAGATGACGCTCGTGGATAGGTATATCGGATGGATATCCTTGCGTCCATCCAACAGCCAACGAGGCGGCGGATATTTTCTAGTTATCCACCGGCCGACGCCTAGCATGGACCATAATTTATGGAATTTATTTATTTAGGATCAAAATGCTTAGGTTTTCGCCTAAAATTTTATAGGTACAAGCATTGTTGTGTGACAATGAATATATTTTTTTAGACATTTACAAAATTCATTTTGGGCGCGCAGGAGCATATGCTCCTTAGAGCCAAATTGGATTTTCGTTCCGGCAAAGCTTAGCCAATGATCTAAAGTCTTCGAACTCGTTCTACTTATATTGTGGTAAACTCTAGGTGTCAGTGTTTTTGAGTAACCCTTGCTGTATTTTAAATCCGCCTCCTAAGTTTCTTGAAATTAAGCTTCAGGCTGCTAAGTTTTACTACTTTGTGAGTGATTGATTGTAAATTTTTCTTCTGATCACCGCCTTGGGTCTGACAATTGGTATTTAGAGCTTGGGTTAGTCCTCCGCGGCGAGCGGATCTGCATGCCGAAGAGGAGTTGGAGGTGCCTAAAATCCTTCTCTTCTCTCCCGATCTATGCGGTGATGCGGTTCCTGAGTTGTTGTTGTTGGTGATTTATCCGAGACATGTTTGGTCAGACGATGGTTTATAAAGCACCTTGCTTTTGTTGTAAAACCCCACCCTTTCACCCAAATTCGGTGTACTCATGGTGGTATAGCACATATTAAATAGACTTGTGCAGTTAGTTAAGAGCATTACCTTTTCAAATAGCCTCTACGTTCATTCATTATCTCAATGTGAACAATTATTGCATTATTGGTAACTCTTCTCATTTCTTCTTTCTCTTTCCACATGGCAAACAAGGTTGTGCTTCAATGCATCATCACTAAGACAATTGCGCAAAAATGCCTTCATAATTTTCATGCCTGAAAAACAACTTTCAACTGTAGCAGTGGCAATATGCAGTACAAGTGCTAGATTCACGAGCCGGCAAACCAAGGGATACACAATAACTTTCTTCGTCTCCCCCATTTTTTGAGAGAGCTCATAAATATTATTTGTGCTAGAGAATCGATCATCTACTCGAACATTGGCAATGTAAAGATGGGGTGATGTGTAAGGTCCCTCAGGTCTCCATCATCAAAATCTTTCGGATAAAGTCTAGCTAGATCCATCAAAATCTCTAAATTGAAACCTTTGAGTGATTCTTTTGGGCTCAAAGCAACTAAGCATATTGGTAGCTTAGATTTTTTTCTCATTAAAGCGGCTATCATGTTCTTGAAGAAGTAAATCAATAACATCACTGAAACAATCCACTTCATAATGATGCTAATTAGTGATACCTATTTTTTGATGTGCCTTCTTTGGAATTGTCATATTGCTCTTCCATCTCCAACATGAAAATCTCTTGTTTGTCACAAAAGGCATACACTTCACCTAAGACTGATTCCATTCATTCCTCCTTAAATTGCTCAAGGAGTTTTTAGTTGACTGCACATAATGTACGACATTTACAATGTCTTAATTCTTCTTTGTAGGGCTATCGATAACGTGTTTGTGATAGTCAATATAGTGGACATAAGCTGCAGATATAACACAAAATCAACTGATTGGAAAAACAAGAGACCGCATGCTTGCCATCTATTTGCATCATCCCTGTCTTCTTCTTCCACATTCTAGAACTCTGATAATTGTAGGGAACAAATCAATCAAACTCTTCAGAGTCCTCTGGTGAGAACTCCATCGAGTGCCTCCAGGCCTTTGAAGTGCTAGCTCTTTATTTAATCATGTCCAACTTTGAAGTGCATCACAACCTATGGCTCCACACACTTGTTTGATGTTGTGTGCGATGATGAAATCAAAAGGATGTGGCGGTTGGAGGTGTTTAAGTTGGCGGGTCTACCTAGATAGGAGGGTTAAGGGCGTCTCCAACAATCGTATGATCATCATTTGTAAAATTTCCACCCATACTATTTTGATGACATGACACATAATAAAAGAAGAAAGAGAATGAAATCATATGGACCTGAAGCAACGCTTGAGGCACAAGCTCCAAGGCAAGCCTGTTCATTCTTCAACATTTAGTGGCACCGCCTGTTTGTTTAACATACGCTTAACATATGCCTCATTGAAGAGCCTGTATGATGTGCTGATGGCTGCTGATCTGGATACTTATACCAATGATTGAGCATACAAACTGTTGCAGATGCTCTAAAGGGTGGTGGGGTGTCTTATTTAATGGAGGGGTTAATTAGGATGGGTCGGGGATTGGCTATGCCATGGCAAAGTGGGACCATAAGGTTAAGGAGGTGAGAGAGCAGCTAGGATAACCAATGGTGAGAGAAGTAAGAGGAAGAAAGAGAGGAGCTAGCTTGTTGGAGAGGAAGAAGAAACTTGAGGAGGGGAGCTACTATATCAGTTGTGCCCACTTATGCAACCTAATTAATGGCGCGCGCCGCGTATGGCCCGCCACTGCTAAGTGTTGTCGACTGTGCCTTGCACAAGAAAATATCTTGTGGGCGGCGAAAACAAGTACCCGCCACTGTTGTTTGTCCTAGCAGTGGCAGGCAGAAACTGGAACCCGCCACAACCATTTTTTTGCAAACTTTGGCCCGCGCGGAAGGATATCTTGTGGCGGGTGATAAATATTGCCCACCACAGCTAAGCTAAACTACTAAAGACCTATGGTGGGCCCTTTTTTCGCTCGCCATTGAAGAGTTTTGCCAATGACTCCATTCTGAAAGAATTTATGAGTGGCGGGTGGCAAGAACTGCTCGCCACTGTAGATCAAATCGCAGTGGAAGGCACAACTTATTACCCACTACTGTAACTATTCCAAAATAGTTGTGGCGGATTCCTGGCAACGCCCGCCACTAATTTGAGGCCACCTATAAGCCTTTTTGCAGTAGTGCTTATGGGGCAACGAATACTTGAGGCCACCTATAAGCCTTTTCCAGTAGTGCTTACGGGGCAACGAATACTCGACGCACAAGTATACACCCACGGATCCTAAGAAGAATACTAGTCTCAAGCTCCGCCCAAGAGAATCCAAGAAGAGTAGACTTAGGAGTGATCGGGCACTCTAGCTAGGACTCGAGACCACCACTGGTCGCACCCCGACCACCTCTTTATAACACTCCGATACTTGTACCCCCCACTTTGGTATCAATAAGAATATGACGTAGGGTTTTACGCTACCATGACGGCCTGAACCTGTATAAAAATCCTCTTGTCTTGTGCGGTTCTCACTTGTGGAGAAACAGAGCGTTTTAGCCATTGGCCAAACTCGTAAATACAGGGTATTCGTCCTGATGGCAAATAGTGTCTTTGCCGTCCGTTTTTTATAAGCAGACGACAAAGGCCTTCTTTGTCGTTCGCTAACAGATGACAAAGGGCTGACTGATGGCAAATTCTCTGTTTCCAGTAGTGATACTCCGGGTATGGGGCTAAGGCTTGGTAGCAACTCCACGACGTGTTCCTCCTATTCGCTCGCTATGGTGAGTGGACTGAAGCCCCCTGTGTCAGAGCATTCACAAGCTGACTCCCGCCACGAGGTGGTCGAGGAGGTTCAGTCCAAAGGCCTGAGCCGGCCGGAGATCGAACTCCGGAACAGGGGCGCCGGCACGCACGCCGGCAGCTCAGCTTTGAGACGCCACCCACAGCGGCCCTTAGGACGTTTTTTAAGGCAAGTCAATCATTTAGCATAAAAGGTTTGATGCAGAACCAAAAAGAGCCCGCGCTAATACTTCTATAGCATAAATGGTTTGACAACAAGCTTATTCACATTGAACCTTAAAACCAGTTTATCAAATCTGCAATTTACAATAGGAACAAAAACTACACTACATTGTAGACTGCCAAGCAATTAAATTGTTACTCTGACCATTTATATAAAAAAAAGTTACTCTGACCGGAACATTTGTGTGAAGAACCTCACGTCAAGTCATGTACACATCATATCAGCCTCAGACTCCCAATTCATTTTATTTGCAATAATTATAAGTTCAAGAGCAGCAACACGTGACTTCGATGTGGATCAAACACAGGCAATTGAGGCAAGGCAACAGTGATTGTGGAGAGCATGTGCAAACCTCTCCTCTCCTCTAACAGAAATCTCTGTTAATCTTTCTCGGAAATGGACATCTGTTAATTTTTCTCGGAGATGGGCCAAACTTTATAATGAATATTTACACACTGCATGCAGCACCACAAACATGTGTGAAAAAAAATATAAGTAATTTAGCTGATATACTCTGTATAATCAATCATGTACTTCCATATATGGTCTAGATAAGAGTGTGCCTACATGACCAAACAAATACAACTTTCTCATTCAATCATGCTTAGTACTCCCTCCGTTCCTAAATATAAGTCTTTCTAGAGATTTTAATATGGACTACATACGGATATATATGGACATAGTTTAAAGTATAAATTCATTTATTTTGCTCAATATATAGTCTATATAAAAATCTCTAAAGAAATTTATATTTTGAAACGGAGGGAGTACACGCCTACTCTGAGGCCTCAAGAACAGAGAGCATGTCGCTAGACAAGATGGCCTGCCAACATGTGTACACAAAAAGAGACACTAATTTATAATCACGTTCAGCCGCCAAGCTGTCTCTCTTTGACTTTCAAGATGCGGAACCGAGTAGTACTAATTAAGAAGGGCGTGGCTAACCAAAGTCTTAGTCAAGTGACAGAACATTAATAAAAAAAAGAAAAAAAATAGAATAGATCCTCACGTAAGATCTCACGAATATAACATCGACTGAGACTTCGTTAAGTCTCAGTCGATTGATATTTAAGAGAGTAGTTGTATGATCTAGAAAGAAAAAAACAGAGTAATTGTATACTTCTCGACCAGCGTAGTTTTTAAAGCGTGTTCTAAAGCAAGTTGGTGAGCCTCCATATCTAAATGTTGGGGGCATTGGTGTAGAGCAGCCTTCATTCGCAGCCGCTCGCATGGGTGAAAGTTTCAGTGAGACCTCTTACTCCCGCTTGCAGTTCAGTCAATGATGTTGACATTTGTATGGGTGCAGCTTTCGCCTCTGCCAATATCACACCACATATAAATCGGAAGAATGCCAATTGATGTCACCACCATGTTCTTAGACACACGCAGTAAATCCGCCTTCCTCATGAAGAACCTTCCGTGAACTGTTTTTCCCTTTGTTTTTTGGTTTATTCTTTCTGTTATCTTTTTCTGTTTTTATTTTATTCTGTCTTATTTTCTTTTAAAGTTTTCATTTATTTATTTTCCTTTTTTTCAAGTGCATTTTTTTCTTTTCTTTATTTTTTCAGTTTGCTTTTTTTCTTCTTTCTTTTGTTTTTCCATTTTCCTTTTTCTTTCTTTTCCATTTTTATTTTCCTATTTTTGCAAACATTTTACGAATCCTCCAACATTGTTTTAAAATCCAGAACATTTTCCAATTCACGAACATTTTTCATATTTGTGAACATTTTTTTTAATTCAGAAACACATTTTACAAATTTGTGATCTTTTTGGAAATCATGAACATGTTTTTGAAAGTCGTCAACATTTTTTAAATCGACAAACATTTTTCAAAATTTGATAACAATTTTTTATATTCATGAATATTTTTTTGTTTTGACAACCGTCTTTGAATTCATGATTTTTTTTGGAATCAGAAAATATTTTTTGCATGGATGAACTCTTTTAGAAATTTGGGGATGAAAATTGAAATTTACATGCACCTTTTGAATTTTGTGATCACTTTTTCAAAAATTCATGAATATTTTTTGAATTCACGAATATTTTATGAAATCCCGAACATCTTTCAAATTAGTGAACATTTTTTAATGAGAAAAGATTAGCATCAACTGACTGATCAAGGCGCTGCATCCGCCGCTTGATGCGCCGTTGGATCAATTAAAATAACCAACCTCATCTCCGTGTCAACCTTATCTTTTCCAGCATCGTTCTCCTCCGCACACATATTCCTTCTCAAAATCAAGCTCCCTTTCTCTCTCTCCCAAAGTCAGCTTCTAGCAGCAGCATCACCCAGCCCTGGGATGGCCTCGCGGCTCACACGGGCAACGGTGGGCAGAGCGCCGAGAACGAGGCGGTTGTTGTGCCTCTTGCAACATCAACCTCACCGTTTGTCTTGAGGCAAGTTTCTGCAACAACCGCGTTGTTGCGGAACGGTGGCGAACGACGACTGTGCAGTGCGGAACGCGCTCGGAGATGTTGTTGCATTTTTTTAAACATGAGTCTTGTTGCGGAAAATTAGCCGCGGCGGTAGATGTTGTTGTAATTTTTGTAACAAGAATTCTGTTGCAGAAAATTAGGGAAGAAAGAGTTTTGCAATATGGGTCTTGTTGCAAGAAATTAGAGAGAGAGAGAGAAGTTTTTGCAACAAGCGTCTTGTTACAGAAAATTATATAAGTGGAGATTTTGCAACAAGAGTCTTGTTACAGAAATACAAGGTTCATCGAATCGGATGGCTCACGAGACAGTGGATTTTGCACCGAATGATTAGTTCCCCTGCGGACAGGGGAATCTGTTTCCGAAACTGAGGTGTTGTTTGCAGGACGTAAGGAGGTGGTCGCGCGAGCGCGGTGGTTAGATCCGATGGCTATCAGGGCGCTGATCCAACGGAGCTCCATGCAGCGGATGTTTTCTAATACATCCGCCGGCCGACGCTTAGCGGCTCCCTTTTTTAATTCATTAACATTTTCCAAATCATGAACTTTTTTGTAATTAAGAACTTTTTTAAATACCAATCTTTTTTTCAAGTTTGAGATTCATGAACAGTTGTTAAAGTAAGAAAAAAAAGAAAAACTAAAGACATAAAAAAAGAAAGAAGAAAACAAGAAAACAGGGGCACCAGACGCCCGCACATGGGAGAGCTCATGAATCCCTTTTTTTTAAAATTTGAGATTCATAAACAGTTGACATGTTGGTCTTGGATCTTGAATCACTAAGTATCAATGGAGTGTTGTTGATTTTAGTGGGAGTATTATTCATATTGAAATGTTTAATTTGAATTACTCTTGATGAATACATGTCTTAATGTTTTGCATATTTGTGTCGTAGATCAATGGCATCACCTGCTCAACCCAGTTTTAGGAAAAAATCATCGATTTTAAAGATGTTTGAGGATTTGAAAAAGTTCATATATTTTTTAAAAAGTCCTTGAATTTGAAAAGAATGCATTTATGAAAAAATACAGAAAAGGAAAAAAGAAAAAAGGATAAGAAAAACCGAATAAAACTGCTCGAAAACTGACCAGCGAACCGGGAAAACCCAATTTGGGAAGCTTCCCAAAACCAGGGCTTCCAAGAACATGAAGAAAGAAAAAAGAAAAAAAAAGTCTGTACAAGGGGAAAACTGCCTAGTTGTTACTGCGGTTTCCTCACAATGAAGAGGCCGCGAGTTCGAACCTTTTCGTCACACTTCTTTTTTGTTTAAACATAAGGAAAAAATGTAAAATGGGCAGGCACATAGCTGAGCAGGGGTGTGCGCCGGTTTGCGGAATGAACAACAACCCGCGCTTAGAGGTTGTTTGGGAGCGTTAGCAGCTGATATATAGAAAATTACTAGCTTTTAGCGGACTTTTGGCAAAACCCATGTTACAATCTTTTTTATCAATCACGGATGTATGGAAAATTGCGATTGGGTTAGGAAAGTACTAAGTTGGCGTTGTATAATTTTTTTGTTGGATAGGGATTAGCCTATCGTACATCACGCATGACCTTTTGATGCTTTCCTCATTATGCGTTTGCACAAAAACGTCTCGGAGTTGTTTTTCTAACAACTCAATTTTTGGGTATTATGAAAACCAAGTTTTTCTTATCCAAGAATTATTTAGGAAAAAGCTTACCTTTAACCAGCTGATCGTGTGGGTGCGTCCGTCGGCTCCGTATCCGTTAAATCGTCTGCTAATCAGACGGACAAGAGCAACCCCACACCCACCTTCCCGTACACAACTGAGCAGTTATTTCCAAAAAAAGAAAATGTACAACTACGTGGCTTTTTTTTGCAGCAGCGGTGACTCATCTGATCGAGGGACAATGGAGGCGAGGAATTTCGTCAGGTCCGACGAGGATGGCGCGCAGGTGGGAGGCGGGGACATCCGAGAGCCGTAAGGAGCGACGACTTGTGCGGTTAGGAGGGTGACGACATTGAGGATTCCAGCCGGATCCGACGAGGACGACTCGCAGAAAGGAGGTGGGGGCTCGTCTCGGCGAGGTCCGATGGGGTTGATGGCGAGCGTCACAATAGGTACTTGCGACGACAACGGCTCACGATGCTCCTGCGGCGCATGGTGTTCTTCAGTGAAGCATGTTTTCTGGACAAAGATCTTGTTACAATAGTCAGTGGTGTTTGCGAAACAATGTTGTTGTTTCAAAGAGGAACCATACATAAAGATGCTTTTGACAACGTCATCGATGTTTCTGAAACAAAACTCTTTGTTGCAATAGTCACGATTATTTCTGAAACAAAGCTTTTGTTGCATAGAGGGATAGTATGGCGAGCAACTTAGATGGGACGGCTCGCGAGGCGGGCAACAACTGGTTCTCTAAAAACTAGTTTTTTTAGCACCTCTAAAAACTGGGACCTCCTATAAGGTGCGTATATAAGATTTGCGTTTTTATTTTAGCCAGGCCAGTACAGCCTGGGCCGTAGCCCACGGCTACATTCGGCCTGTTAATGCCCAAAGGCCCGCTCGGAGCTGGGCGCCGGTCTCCGACGTTGGATCGAGCCGACGGCTCCTATCGACCAATACCAGCGCCGGGTCAAACCCTAAGCACGCCGGCCATGGCGGTGCGGCAGCCCCGTTCGTCGGAGCAGCGTGCCTGGCCTCAAGGCCGCGCGCTCCTCTGCCGAACGGTGCTAGCCGTGTTGAGCACATGGCGATATCGGAAGCCTGTTCGCGCCGGCGACGTGTGCGGCGCGGGGCCACACAACATTCGCGTCCGATAGGGCGGCGCCGCCAGCCATTTCTTCCCGCCGGCCATCAAGAGAGACGGCGGCGTCGTAGCGTCAGTAGGTAGGCCTCGAATCCCTTTCTCTTCATCTTAATTTCATCATTTTGGGCTTCAAACTTTGGGGGTTTGAATTTGCAAGTTGGGTTTGCCGTCCAGGGTTAGTGTTTCGGATTGGGGAAATATTTTTTGGATTTCCTTCAACATTCAATTCTAACTGAATAGATTAAATATCATAATTATCTTATCAGCACCGACCATTAGCAATTATAGCCTTAACCGAAACAATAAACGACTAAAACATGATCAATGGCTTTTATACTGTATGCCACATCTAGTGCTTAACCATGCAATTATCATAACTGAGGGTAAGGTGGAACTTAATTATGATCATCAACTGAAAGCCAGTAACGTCTGAATGCTTTGAAGCAGTGGCGGTAGTGATCTCGAGGCACCGGGTCAACGGCAATGTGGCTACCCTCGTTGTCAGGCCAAAAGTCACCTGGTGGACTTAGCCCTGCACTATATGTCACTGCTGCTGCCAATGTAGCTGCAACCAGCAAGAAACTATGGTTCCGCTCCAGTTCCTCCTCTTTGTCATGGAGAGGAGCATCTGGATCATCTCTTATGTTGTGCCTTCTGCTGAAAATTTGTGCTATATAGAATCCTCTCAGAACCTCTGGATATCCCTGAAAATTTCTCGAAGCCATCCAGGCGCTAGATGCTGGAAGAACACTACATTAAGTGTGACATATGTGAAGATGCCAACAAGTAATACCCAAATGTAAACGGATGTTCTGACCTCCCTGTATCTCCCAGCAGCATAGGCCCCCATAAGTCCCAGCAGGTCAAGCAACATCGCGAACTGCAGCGAATGGAGCCAAATTGCATTCCGGCACAGCTCCCTGACCAGAAACTGGATCAGAACAGTGAGTGATGTCATGAATGCCGTTGTGTTGCAGTAGAACACCTTGTACCGCTTGGTGTGGCTAAGAAACATGACAATGTCACTGGGAAGGTAGCTGGTTATCTGGCCAGAGCATTGATTACGGGTTGAGCTACTACTCAAGACAGCAACTAGTCGAGACTAGTGGCTAGACTAGTCTATGAGTCACACTCTGGGTGTCGACTAGAAATCTCGTGTAGACTAGTTCGCCGAATCGAGCAGTCGAAGGACCAGTCGTGCACCTTGAGTCGTTCGACTAAAAAAGAATTAGGGATTGGGAGGGGATAAGTGAGCCACCCGCCCAGCCCGCAGCCTGTGGGAGGGAAAATTTCGTCTCCTAGGTTTCCAGCTCGCTCTGAGCTGCCTTGCCTGGGAGTCTGGTAAGAGGCGCCACCTGCACCCATTATCCCACCGGCGCTGCCACCCGCCACCGCCTCTCCGCCACTGCGCTCTGGCCCTTTCCCTCCATTGCTCCTGCTCTCCCTGCATCTGCTGGCTACTGGATCCACTCATCCGCCAGGTTGCAGCAAGCAAGCAAGCATAGTAATTTCTCCCTTCTCCCCTTCCCTTCTTTGGTTTGATTTCCCCCCTGCCCTCTTCCTTATTTCGTTTTGCTTGCCTCAATTTCAAGACCCTTAGGTCTGAACTGCAAAGTCTACGCCATTGGAGATATCTCCTTCAAGAAGCCAACTAGGAGCAAGGATCCAGCAAGGGAATATGCTTATTGGCCTGATCTGTAAGACAAATTGACCGCCAGTAAGAGTCAAAAGGATATTAGAAAATAGCTTTGGATTTAGCCACTAAGAAATGATCGTGCTTTCATTGAAAAAATAAAACAAAGCAAAGAAACTAATAGTGTTTCCATTCGGTTATTTCTAGTCAATTCCCAACTTTGTGTAACTTTTTCTTTTGCAATCAAAGCTTTGTGTAACCGTTTCAATTAAAGTATCTCTTGCAGTAGACCAGTGTTTTATTTAGGACACTATAAAACCGAGCTCCTTGCCAGCCCTCTCACCGTCTCACGCGTTGAGCAGTTTAGTCCGTTTGATTTCGCATTCTCACAATCCTTGGCCGTCCGATCACAATTCTATTCTCGCCTGGGCCATTTGTGCAATTTCGTGGGCTCATTGTTCACAATTTCGAGGGCAGCTACTCTGGAGGAAAATTTGAAGTAAGCTGTTTGATCGGGCCTCTCTTCACCTCAGCCAGCCCGTTTCTGTGGCAGCCCATTTAGCGTGATGAAAATCTGTTCGGGCAGTGTACAGCCGACCGAGCAACTCAGCCCATCAGGTCCTCCTGCTCTGCTCGGGTGAGAAAAACATTCCCACCTTTACGAGTGAGCCGACTCATCTGATGTGCCTCATGGCACGGCAGAACTGCGGCACATGCTTATATATGCCGCTAATAATTCCTTGCCCAGCCATCCGATGGGAGCTGCGTGCAAAACTGGTGGATACGTAAGAAAAATCATTAGCCAAATATAACACTGCCCCGTCCGTTACTCTCGCGCGCCGTGTCGCTGGTTCGGATGTTTAACTGAAAATCCATACGTCTAAATGAAAAGGCACAAGTGTATACTGAACAAGCAAAACAAGGGAAGGTACTCTGAATTTTCTGATCAATGCGGCAGTAGCAGCCATGCGCTAGGAAGACCTACTTCTCAAAGACAAAAGGGACCAGTCTAGGAGTACATTGGCCCTGGTAATTGTCAGTGGTGCTTCGTAATGCATCTGCTCTTTTTTCAGACCAGTCTGGTTCATCTACCTGCAGATTAATGCATTTAGTAAAGGGACCAACAATGTATATTGACTCCTGAAAAATGGACATGTTTCTGATTAAAAGGATGAGCTGACACTCTTGCACATCTCTGACACTTGTTCAGGTGTAACTGAAAAGGAATAGCCAGTTACATACTGAACAAAGAAATTCAGACCATGCGTACATAATAATATCACCACTGCTTTAAATCCCAAAAGGCCCAAACACTGAAGCCACATGAAACGGGTGTATATTTCAGAGAACTATATATAGGTACTGTGCGGACTTCACCACTGCATCTAAATCATGAGCACTTCATTTGACAACGATCAAAGCAAGTCTTGATCATCCTATGGTATGATCAGATCAGCTCTCGGAAAGAAATCATACTCTTATACAAGTGTGAGACAGACACAGATATACTACCATTGGATTAGCAGTGAGTGGAATATTTATTTTGCAGGACAAGCAAAGACGACAATCATGGACATCCCTGACAAAAGCTCTTTGGACATGGACAACACTACCAGTGTGTTCAGCAATCAAATCTTGATGGGAACGAGCATGGATCCAACTTGTGCGTTCAGCAATCAAATCTTGATGGGAATGAGCATGGATCCAACTTGTGCGTTCAGCAATCAAATCTTGATGGGAACGAGCATGGATCCAACTTGTGCGCTCTCCGGAGCAACAACTCCTCCAGGTAACAACATATATACTCCATTTCTATAGCTAGCTTCCGTATTAGTACTCCTCGTTTTGTATCTGGTAGATGCATGCTCTATCACATGACATGAGAGAACAACACAGCATCTAATCCTACACTAATGTAATTCCCTCAGTTTGCAGTGCACCGGTCATGAACGGTTTGAATTGATGTAACTCTAGCTTTCTTTTATTTTTGTGAGACACAAAGCTAGAGTGGCACAGCTAGCTATAAGTCACAGAGGGGCGTGTCTAGTTATTTTTGTGAGTGAGACACAAAGCTAGAGTGATTGAGACACAAAGCTAGAGTGAGACACAAAGCTAGAGTGATTGAGACACAAAGCTAGCGTGAGACACAAAGCTAGAGTGGCACATATGCTGTAGTACGTAGTAACACATATGCTAGCTGATTTTTTACACAACTTTTTACCTCCCATCAATCGATCACTCTGATAAAGCTAGCTAGCTGCTTGTCATTGACAGCATCTTAACAGTGAAAGTTTGGAGTTATTAGAATTAAACACGACATATGAGTCCGTGTTGGTTTCCATCAGCTAGTAGGATTGGAGGTCTTAGCCGTGTAGGTTAGATTACTAGTCCTAGCTACTATTTATACATGTGTATAGAGCCCCATGTAAACACCAGATCGTTGAGAAGCAATAAAGAAAGCCATGAGTGATATGCCCCTGTGGCTAACCAAAAAATCTTCCGATCAGTATTTTCTGTTTGCCATCGCCAAGTTTGCGAATTCTCATCGAGACGTTCTGTCGTGATCCAATTGATCCAAACGCTACAGAGGAAGCTTACCGAGGTCAGGTGCACGTACGCAAAGTGTGCTAGTGATACGACGTGTGCTACTGATAAAGAAATCAATTAAGCAGCTTGCTTGCTAGCTTCCAAGCCAGCTTTGCACGAACGTTTGTTTGCTCTGCGTGATTTGATCCAACGTTCTAAAGCAAGCAGGAGTTGCAACCTTTTCTCTCCAAGCAAAGTGTGCTATTGATAAAGTGTGCTAGTGATACGACGTTGCAACCTTTTCTCTCCGAACAGGAGTTGCACGTACGCAAAGTGCGCTACTGATACGACGTGTGCTATTGATAAAGAAATCAATTAAGCAGCTTGCTTGCTACTGTAGCTTCCAAGCCAGCATTGCACGAACGTGTGTTTGCTCTGCGTGATTTGATCTAAAGTTCTAAAGCAAACAGTAGTTGCAACCTTTTCTCTCTCCCCACTCTGTTGCATGCCAGATGGATTCCCATTAAAGAAAAGATGTGTAGATGGATAGATAGGCCGGCATTTGATTCTTGAGTTGCACGTTTTGTTCCCTATACCTTTTCCCTTGGCCTTTCCCATGTTTCATACAGATTCTGTTGCATGTCAGATGGACTCCCACTAAAGAAAAGATGTGTAGATGGATAGATAGTGTAAGGTCTAGGGTTTATATTAGGCCATAGCCATGGATCGGAGCTACAAGCTTGACGACGAGGAGGGGAAAGTAGGAGGGCAGCTCACGCAGGAGCGCACACCACGCACGCAACACCTATCTGTTCAGCCATCGCCACCTCGATCTTATCGCTTACAGGTTTAAATACAAAACTACTGGATCCACTCTGGCCCAGCAAGCCGAGCCGGAAGGCGAGGTTGTCTCTTGGGCCGGCCCAATGCTTGAATCCCATCTTGGCGCTCGTCATTGCTGCTGACAATCCCTCCTCCCACGGCTTGACCCCAAGCCGGAGCTCACGGAAACCTTTGCTGCAATGCAACTTTGTCTTCCCAGGTGGCCAACTCCACTGGCGCTGAACTCCATTTGATCAAAACTTGGACGACGGAGTCAGAGCCACGACGTACCACTCGCTGTTGCAAAACTTGCTCAGGTATCTGAAACTGATCATCAGGCGATGGAAGCAGAGGCAGGACTGGACAGTTTGGAGTCAGCACCTTCTTCAGCAAGGATACATGGAATACAGGGTGGACTTTGCTTGTAGCTGGTAACTCCAGACGATAAGCAACTTGTCCGATTCGTTCCAGAACAGCAAACGGGCCGTAAAACTTAAACGCCAGTTTATGATTTGCTCGAGGAGCCACTGACGATTGAAGGTATGGTTGCAGTTTCAGAAAGACCTTGTCACCGACTGCAAACTCCCGATCGGAACGATGTTTGTCAGTTTGATGTTTCATTCTTTGTTGAGCTCGAAGTAAATGTTGCTTTACAGAATCCGGAACAACAATACGGTCAGATAACCACTGTTGTAGATCACCATTCTCAATTGCATCATCAGGTGATATGCCAAAGTGGCGAGGAACATGCCCATAGATAACTTCAAACGGTGTTTTCCCTGTCGCCGAATGCCAGTTGGTATTATACCAATATTCACACAGAGGAATCCACTTTGCCTAATGAGTCGAGTGCCCACTGACGAAACAGCGCAAGAAGCACTCCACCTGCTGATTCACTCGCTCGGTTTGCCCATCGGATTGAGGATGTTGAGCTGAGCTCATTCGAAGAAGGATCCCAGACTTCTGAAAAAGCTCACTCCAGAATTTGCTTGTGAATATTCTGTCACGGTCAGACACAATGGACAGGGGCATGCCATGCAGTTTGTAGACAAAGTTCAGAAACGCATCAGCTACAGTTTCTGCAGTAAATGGATGATGCAAGGGAATAAAGTGTCCATACTTGGATAACTTGTCAATGACCACAAACAAACAGTTGTACCGCCCCGATGTGGGCAAGCCTTCCACAAAATCCATCGTGACCATCTCCCAAGGAAGTGAAGGAACGGGCAGAGGTTGCAGAAGACCAGGGTATGGTACTCTGTCAGGTTTAGCTTGCTGACAGGTAAGGCACTGTTGCACATAGTTTTTTA
Organism: Triticum monococcum; assembly: GCA_034509565.1. Classification (NCBI taxonomy): domain Eukaryota; kingdom Viridiplantae; phylum Streptophyta; class Magnoliopsida; order Poales; family Poaceae; genus Triticum; species Triticum monococcum. The sequence goes on along the minus strand of CM067845.1, from coordinate 494,510,482 downwards.
TGAATCCCCTCATTTTTCTTCCATTTAAAAAGCTGTTTGATACGCTTGTATGTCACTGGAAAACCGGAGTGACCACCCAGCGGGCTGTCATGAAGAGCAGCACAAATTTTGCTATGGAGGGAAGGATTGTTTCCTACCCAAACACTTTTCCCTTGTTTAAGTATTCCAGCTCTGAGAGAGAACTTATCATTGCAGGTTGGGGACACTGTGAGCTGCTGTATTAGTTCAGTTGCAAATGGATCATTGCAATAGCTTTGTGCAATTTCCTCTAACCTGCTGTATTAGTTCAGTTGCAAATGGATCATTGCAATAGCTTTGTGCAATTTCCTCTAACCAAACTGGTTGTGCAACAGACAAGTACTGCAGTTCTGGTAGAACATCAGTAGGTATAGGAGGTCTCCTCGACAGAGAATCTGCAGCACTGTTTTCTACACCTTTCTTGTATTCAATGGAGTACTGTAATCCCAACAGCTTGGTCAGGGCTTTCTGCTGCCATCTGGTGTGCAACCTTTGTTCAATTAAACAAGCCAAGCTTCTTTGATCAGTTCTGATGACAAACTCAGACACTTGTAGGTATTGTCTCCAATGTTCCACTGCCAACAATATTGCCAGGTATTCCTTTTCATACACAGACAGTGTTTGGTTTCTAGGTCCCAATGCTTTACTGACATAAGCAATAGGATGCCCTTTTTGCATAAGTACAACACCAACTCCTATATCACAGGCATCAGTTTCCACCACAAACTTTTGTGAGAAATCTGGCAAAGCTAATACAGGAGCAGACATCAAGGCTTGCTTCAATAGCAGGAAAGCTTGATTTTCATTATCTGTCCAATGGAATGGAACCCCTTTTTTGAACAGATTTGACAAGGGTTTGCTCAGTATACCATAATGAGATATAAACTTTCTATAATATCCTGCAAGACCCAAAAATCCTCTAACTTCCTTAGCAAATTGGGGCACTGGCCAGTCCTTAATGGCAGAAATTTTAGCAGGATCAGTGGCCACTCCCTGCCCACTGATAATGTGCCCAAGATATGCAATCTTGGTCTGAGCAAAAGCACATTTAGACAATTTGACCTGCCACTGGTGTTGGAGTAAGAGCTTCAGTACCTCAGCCAAGTGCTGCAGGTGTAATTCATAAGAAGCACTGAACACAAGTATGTCATAAAAAAAAACCAATACAAACTTCCTGATGTAGGGAGCCAATGTATCATTCATGCCAAAATTGAAAGTGTTAGGTCCACCAGTAAGGCCAAATGACAGCACTAAAAATTCAAAATGACCAATATGAGTTTGAAAAGTAGTTTTATGTTCTTCTCCTGGTGCCAACCTGATCTGGTGATATCCTGATCTTAGGTCTAATTTAGAAAACCAACAAGCACCTGCAAGTTCATCCAGGAGTTCATCAATGATTGGGATGGGATACTTGCCTTTAATTGTGATGGCATTTAATTTCCTATAATCAAACACTGGTCTCCATGTTTTGTCCTTTTTCTGCACCATAATCATGGGGGAAGAGAAAGCACTATTGCTTGGCCTAATAATTCCAGCTGCAAGCATCTCTTTGACCTGCTTTTCCATTTCATCTTTCAGAACAGGAGGAATTCTGTAAGGTCTACTGTAGACAGGTTGGGCTCCAGGAACTAGGGAAATTGTGTGATCATACTTTCTTCTAGGTGGCAACCCAGTTGGAGCTTCAAATACTGGAGCAAATTGTTGCAGTAGTTGTTTAACTTCAGGAGGTATCTTAGTTTCTTCAGCAGATTCAGTATTTAACATAGCTGATAGTTCAAGCAGTGCCATCATTTGAGGGGTAGCATCCTGGCCCAGCAGTGTAACAATGCTCCCCTTTAATTGGAATGACATCAAATGAGCAGCCCAATCAATTTGCATGGGGCTGTGAGCAGCTAACCAGTCCAATCCCAAAATGCCATCATAAGTCCCGAGAGGAAATACTTTAAAGTTGCTGACAAATTCATGTCCATCACAGCACCAACTGCCATTCAGTAATTGCTGATTGCAAGAAACCAGATCACCATTAGCTACTTTAACCATCTTGACTGGCATCTGGGATATGCCCTGAACTGAAGATGCAACTGCACAATCCAGGAAAGTGTGAGTGCTACCAGAGTCAACTAAGAACACCAGAGATTTGCCCTGCAGGTGAACTTTCATTTTCATAGTGGTAGTTGCTGGAGCTGATAGTTCTCCCATGGCAGCAACAGAAATACTAATGGCATTTGCCTCAGTAGTCACTGAATCTTTTGAATCACTGTGTTCAGAGGGCATATTTTGTACATAATCCAACATCTCCTGTACCACATGTAACTGCACCTCCTGTTTACATTTGTGTTCCCTTGCCCATCGCTCCCCACAAATGAAACATAAGCCCTTGGATTTTCTGTAAGCACGCAGAGCAGACCAACGATCTTCAGATGCAGCAGGGCGCTGCAGTTCATTGGGACGTTTGTCCTCCATTGTTTTGCTATTCACTGTCTTGCTGGAGAAGACTGAGTTGCGTTTACTTTGGACTGCAGAGACTGACCTTGCTGAATTATCTCCTAATTCTTCAGTTAATAGTGCCAGTGCATAAGCTGAGTCCAGATCTGCAGGTTGTTGTATGCCCACCATGAGCCTGATCGATGGTGTTAACCCCTCCATGAACCGAGTCACATAATGCACCTGATTGGGATTAGTTTCATATGCAGTTAACTGGTCGTATAATTCAGAAATTTTCTCCACATAATCTTCAACAGAACTATTCTGACGCACATGGAACAATTGCCTCAAGATATTCTGGTGTTTGTTACGCCCAAAACGAGACTGCAACATCTCACAAAATTCAACCCAAGATACATTAGGCGCCCTACGTTGTATTGATTCAAGCCAACGGGCAACAGTCCCCTCAAAGAGTGCTGAAGCAAAAGGTATCCACTGAATCTGTGGAGTGTTCCAAAATCTGAAATAATCCTCACAGCGAGCCTACCATAACTTTGGGTTTGAACCATCGAATCGGGGTAATTCAATTCGGGGGCCAAAATTCATAGCATCTGCTTGATACTGTCGAATTCCTTCGCTGACAGGTACAATTTGGCGAGCTGAAGGGACTGGATCGACGGCCATACCTCGGGCGGGTGGAGGTACATATCTGGGGCTTGAATTCCTTTGCTCTGCTTCCGATCGATTGCCTTCAGATCCACCCGATCCTGAGCGCGCGATGGTCGCTCGAGGAGACGATGGTGCGGTAGGAGACGAAGCTGCCCCTCTATCAGCGCCGATCTCGCCTCGTAGTTCATCCAGGTCGACCCCTATGGACAGCTTGACATCGTCGATGCGGCCCGAGAGCAGGTCCAACTTGGAGTCGAGCTTGGCGAAGACTGTCGACAGCTCCTCGCTGCGCTCCGCTGTGGTCCTGGACAGGGCGGCGTCGAAATCGGCCCAGAGGAGATCGTAGATCGCCTTCGTCTCGGGAGAAATTTTCTCCATGGCTTCGGCTCGCCGTCGGTCAGCGAGTCGGGTGTGGTGGCGATGACTAGGGAGATCCAGAGCGGAAGGTGGCTAAGGGAAGGATGGCTCTGATACCAGATTGTAAGGTCTAGGGTTTATATTAGGCCATAGCCATGGATCGGAGCTACAAGCTTGACGACGAGGAGGGGAAAGTAGGAGGGCAGCTCACGCAGGAGCGCACACCACGCACACAACACCTATCTGTTCAGCCATCGCCACCTCGATCTTATCGCTTACAGGTTTAAATGCAAAACTACTGGATCCACTCTGGCCCAGCAAGCCCAGCCGGAAGGCGAGGTTGTCCCTTGGGCCGGCCCAATGCTTGAATCCCATCTTGGCGCTCGTCACTGCTGCTGACAGATAGGCCGACATTTGATTATTGAGTTGCACGCTTTGTTCCCTATACCTTTTCCGATGGCCTCTCTCGTGTTTCATACAGAATCTGTTGCATGTCAAATGGACTCTCACTAAAGAAAAGATGTGTAGATGGATAGATAGGCCGGCATTTGATTCTTGAGTTGCACGTTTTGTTCCCTATACCTTTTCCCTTGGCCTCTCACGTGTTTCATATAGAATCTGTTGCATGTCAGATGGACTCCCACTAAAAAAATATGTGTAGATAGATAGATAGATCGGCATTTGATTCTTGAGTTGCACGCTTTGGTCCCTATACCTTTTCCCCTGGCCTCTCCCGTGTTTCATACATAATCTGTTGCATGCCAGATGGACTCCCACTAAACAAAAGATGTGTAGATGGATAGATAGGCCGACATTTGATTCTTGAGTTGCACGCTTTGTTCCCTATACCTTTTCCCCTGGCCTCTCCCGTGTGAATCTGTTGCATGCCAGATGGACTCCTACTAAAAAAAGACGTGTAGATGGATAGATAGGCCGGCATTTGATTCTTGAGTTGCACGCTTTGTTCCCCATACCTTTTCCTTCGGCCTCTCCCGTGTTTTATACAGAATCTGTTGCATGCCAGATGGACTCTCACTAAAGAAAGGATGTGTAGATGGATAGATAGGCCGACATTTGCTTTGTTCGCTATACCTTTTCCCCTGGCCTCTCCCATGTTTCATATGGAATTCGTTGCATGCCAGATGGACTCTCTGATGCGGAGCATCCCAAGTCCCACCAAGTGCCAAGTGGACTCATGACACAAGCACGTGCAAGAGCTCTCGAATCAGAGGTGACATCACTCCTCTTGCAACTCCCTTTCGAATCATATGAGACATGTCTACTACCTCAAACGGAGACACTTTGCATACTTAGGTACCAACGAGTTAGCCATGGAGAAGCTAAGGAGCAAGGAGGATCGGAAGAGGATGATATACGCGAAGCCGGAGAAGAGAAAGGGCAAGACAACAAAAGCCCGGATGATTCGGACCGCCATTCGGACGATCCGTCCACAACCCGGACGACCCGGACCACGGCCCCCACAATCCGGCTACAGCGTCCTCGACCACAGCAGGCCTCTCCGCGAAGACGGATCATCCAGATGGAGTCCTGGATCATCCGGACCCAGCCGGACCTCCGGACCCCACTCCGGACATCCGGGCTGCTGCCTGCCTCCTCGCCATGTTTGGACCATCCGGACCATCTCCTAGATCATCCGGGTCCCTGAAGCCCGGATTGTCCGGCTCCCCTTCCGGATCATCCGGACCCCCGCCTGTGCGCGCATGTTGGGCCGAGGCCCATGTACCCTTTCGTCCCCTTAGCCTATATATACGACTCCTCCACTTTTCTAGGGTTAGCAATGTGATAGCTCATTTTAGAGATAGAGCTTTGCTCATCCACTTGATACTTTCTCCTTCGGAGACCGCAGGAGAAGATCCCCCAAGTGGATTCAAGATCCCTCACGGGAAGACCCCTCAAGACCTCCTCACGGTGAAGAACTACCGCCTCTTTTATCGTCCTTTGTTGCATTTGGATCCTGTATCACTTTATGTTTGTGGATCTAGCACATCTGTGATCGTTTCTGCAGGATCGAAAGTATGTCTAGAGGGGGGGGGGGTGATTAGACTACTTGACCAAATAAAAACTTAACCTTTTCCCAATTTTAGTTCTTGGCAGTTTTTAGCTATCTTAGGACAAGTCAAGCAATCATTACACAATTCAAGCAAGCATGCAAAGAGTGTATTGGCAGCGGAAAGTAAAGCATGCAACTTGCAAGAATATAAAGGGAAGGGTTTGGAGAATTCAAACGCTATTGGAGACACAGATGTTTTTCCCGTGGTTCGGATAGGTGGTGCTATCCTACATCCACGTTGATGGAGACTTCAACCCACGAAGGGTAACGGTTGCGCGAGTCCACGGAGGGCTCCACCCACAAAGGGTCCACGAAGAAGCAACCTTGTCTATCCCACCATGGCCATCGCCCACGAAGGACTTGCCTCACTAGCGGTAGATCTTCACGAAGTAGGCGATCTCCTTGCCCTTACAAACTCCTTGGTTCAACTCCACAATCTTGTCGGAGGCTCCCAAGTGACACCTAGCCAATCTAGGAGACATCACTCTCCAAGAAGTAACAAATGGTGTGTTGATGATGAACTCCTTGCTCTTGTGCTTCAAATGATAGTCTCCCCAACACTCAACTCTCTCTCATATGATTTGGATCTGGTGGAAAGAAGATTTGAGTGGAAAGCAACTTGGGAAAGGCTAGAGATCAAGATTCATATGGTTTGAATGGAATATATTGGTCTCAACACATGAGTAGGTGGTTCTCTCTCAGAACATACGAGTTGGAATGGTGTATGTGTTCTGATGGCTCTCTCCACGAGTGAAGAGGAGGTGGAGGGGTATTTATAGCCTCCACACAAAATCCAACCGTTACACACAATTTACCAATCTCGGTGGGACCGAATCAGAAAACTCGGTTGGACCGAAATAGTAAACCTAGTGACCGTTAGGAATTTCGGTGGGATTGACATGCAACTCGGTAGGACCGATTCGGTTAGGGTTTGGGCATAACGTAATCTCGGTGAGACCGTTTGCACAAACTCGGTGAGACCGAGTTTGGCAATAAGCTAACCAGAGAGTTGGTCAGGCAAACTCGGTGGGACCGACTTGCTCTTTCGGTGAGACCGAAAAGTTATAAGAAGGAAACATAGAGTTTACCTTGCATTCTCGGTGGGACCGATTCGCTCTTTCGGTGAGACCGAAAAGTTACGAAAGGGAAACAGAGAGTTTGCAAGCCCATCTCGGTGAGACCGAGATCCTTATCGGTAGGACCGAATTGCTAGGGTTTGGCAGTGGCAAATGACAAGTGAAACTCGGTGGCACCGGATTGAAAGAATCGGTATGACCGAGTTTGGCTTAGGATTTAGGTCATTTGTGGATGTGGGAAAGTAGCTGAGGATTTTGGAGCATATCATTAAGCACATAGAGCAAGTGGCTCATTAAGCAACACCTCATCCCTCCTTGATAGTATTGGCTTTTCCTAAAGACTCAATGTGATCTTGGATCACTAAAACATAAAATGAAGAGTCTTGAACTTTTGAGCTTGAGCCAATTCTTTGTCCTTAGCATTTTGAGGGTTTCACTTTCACATCCATGCCATGCCAATCATTGAGCTTTCCTGAAATAATCATCTTGAAATAGCATTAGCTCAATGAGCTATATGTTGTTATGAATTACCAAAACCACCTAGGGATAGTTGCACTTTCAGTTTCTCGTTGATTTGAGTGTTTCCTCCCTCATTTTTCATCTTGTGTTCTTGGTGTTCTTCGTAGGATCCCCTCCAAATCGTGAAAGACCGGCCATAGGGTTTCCACCCTACATCACTCCCACTAAAGAAAAGATGTGTAGATGGATAGCTAGGCCGACATTTGATTCTTGAGTTGCACGCTTTGTTCGCTATACCTTTTCCCTTGGCCTCTCCCATGTTTCATACAGAATTTGTTGCATGCCAGATGGACTCTCACTAAAGAAAAGATGTGTAGATGGATAAATAGGCCGCCATTTCATTCTTGAGTTGCACGCTTTATTCTCTATACCTTTTCCCCTGGCCTCTGCTGTGTTTCATACAGAATCTGTTGCATGCCAGATGGACTCCCACTAAAGAAAAGATGTGTAGATGAATAGATAGGCCAACATTTATTTCTTGAGTTGCACGCTTTGTTCCCTATACCTTTTCCCCTGGCCTTTCCCGTGTTTCATACAGAATCTGTTGCATGCCAGATGGGTTCTCACAAAAGAAAAGATGTGTAGATGGATAGATAGGCCGGCATTTGATTCTTGAGTTGCACGCTTTGTTCCTTATACCTTTTCCCTTGGCCTCTCGTGTTTCATACAGAATTTGTTGCATGCCAGATGGACTCCCAGTAAAGAAAAGATGTGTAGATGGATATATAGGCCGGCAGTTGATTCTTGAGTTGCACGCTTTGTTCCGTATACCTTTCCCCGTAGCCTCTCCCGATAGAGAATCTATTGCATGCCAGATGGACTCCCACTAAAGAAGAGATGTGTAGATGGATAGATAGGCCGACATTTGATTCTTGAGTTGCACGCTTTGTTCCCTATACCTTTTCCCTTGGCCTCTCCCGTGTTTCATACCAAATTTGTTGCATGCCACATGGACTCCCACTAAAGAAAAGATGTGTAGATGGATAGATAGGCCGGCATTTGATTCTTGAGTTGCACGCTTTGTTCCCCATACCTTTTCCCCCGGCCTCTCCCGTGTTTTATATAGAATCTGTTGCATGCCAGATAGACTCCCACTAAAGAAAAGATGTGTAGATGGATAGATAGGTCAACATTTGATTCTTGAGTTGCACGCTTTGTTCCCTGTACCTTTTCCCCTGGCCTCTCACGTGTTTCATACATAATCTGTTGCATGTCAGATGGACTCCCTCATGTGGAGCATCCTAAGGTCATCCCCATAGACCTATCATCATCTCACCAAGTGCCAAGTGGACCCATGACACGAGCACGTGCAAGAGCTCTCAAAACCGAGGTGACATCACTCCTCTTGCAACTCCCTTTCGAATCATATTAGACATGGCTACTACCTCAAACCAAGACATTTTGCATACTCAGGTACCAAGGAGTTAGCCATGAAGAAGCTAAGGAGCAAGGAGGATCGAAAGAGGAGGACATACGCAAAGACGGAGAAGAGAAAGGGCAAGACAGCAGAAGCCCGGATGATCCAGACCGTCGTCCGGACGATCCAACCCCAGCCTGGACGATCCGGACCACGGCGCGGACAATTTGACTACAACGCCCTCGACCACAGCAGGCCTCTACGCGAAGTCGGATCATCCGGACCTAGTCGGATGTCTGGACCTCACTCCCGACATCCGGGCCGCCGCTTGCCTCCTCGGCAAGTCCGGACCATCCGAACCATCTCCCGGATCATCCGGGTCCCTGAAGCCCGGATCGTCCGGCTCCCCTTCCGGATCATTCGGACCCCCGCCTGTGCGTGTGTGTTCGGCCGAGGCCAATGTACCCTTTCGTCCCCTTAGCCTATATATACGACTCCTCCACTTTTCTAGGGTTAGCAATGTGATAGCTCATTTTGGAGATAGAGGTTTGCTCATCCACTTGATACTTTCTCCTTCGGAGACCGCGACCTTTATGGAGAAGATCCCCCAAGTGGATTCAAGACCCCTCACGGGAAGACCCCTCAAGACCTCCTCATGGAGAAGAACTACCGCCTCTTGTATCGTCCTTTGTTGCATTTGGATATTTTATCATTCTTTATGTTCATGGATCTAGCACATGTGTGATCGTTTCTCGTTAATTTGAGTATTTCCCACCTCGTGTTTGACCTCGTGTTCTTGGTGTTCTTCATAGGATCCCCTCCAAATCGTGAAAGATCGGCCTTAGGGTTTCCACCCTACATCACTCCCACTAAAAAAAAGATGTGTAGATGGATAGCTAGGCCGTCATTCGATTCTTGAGTTGCACGCTTTGTTCGCTATACCTTTTCCCCTGGCCTCTCCTGTGTTTCATACAAAATCTATTGCATGCCAGATGGACTCCCACTAAAGAAGAGATGTGTAGATGGATAGATAGGCCGACATTTGATTCTTGAGTTGCACGCTTTGTTCCCTATACCTTTTCCCTTGGCATCTCCCGTGTTTCATACCAAATTTGTTGCATGCCACATGGACTCCCACTAAAGAAAAGATGTGTAGATGGATAGATAGGCCGGCATTTGATTCTTGAGTTGCATGCTTTGTTCCCTATACCTTTTCCCCTGGCCTCTCCCGTGTTTGATATAGAATCTGTTGCATGCCAGATGGACTTCCACTAAATAAAAAAATGTGTAGATGGATAGATAGGTCGGCATTTGATTCTTGAGTTGCACACTTTGTTCCCTATACCTTTTCCCCTAGCCTCTTCCGTGTTTCATAGAGAATCTGTTGCATGGCAGATGGACTCCCACTAAAGAAAAGATGTATAGATGGATAGATAGGCCGGCATTTGATTCTTGAGTTGGACACTTTGTTCCCTATACCTTTTCCCCTGGCCTCTCCTGTGTTTCATACAGAATCTGTTGCATGCCAGATGGACTCCCACTAAAGAAAAGATGTGTAGATGGGTAGATAGGCCGGCATTTGATTCTTGAGTTGCACGCTATGTTCCCTATACCTTTTCCCCTGGCCTCTCGTGTGTTTCATACAGAAACTGTTGCATGCCAGATGGACTCCCACTAAAGAAAAGATGTTTAGATGGATAGATAGGCCGGCATTTGATTCTTGAGTTGCACGCTTTGTTCCCTACACCTTTTCCCCTGGCCTCTCGTGTGTTTCATACAAAATCTGTTCATGCTAGATGGACTCCCACTAAAGAGAAGATGTGTAGATGGATAGATAGGCCGACATTTGATTCTTGAGTTGCACGCTTTGTTCCCTACACCTTTTCCCATGGCCTCTCCCGTGTTTCATACAGAATCTGTTGCATGCCAGTTGGACTCCCACTAAAGAAAAGATGTGTAGATGGATAGATAGCCCGACATTTGATTCTTGAGTTGCACGCTTTGTTCCCTACACCTTTACCCCTGGCCTCTCCTGTGTTTCATACATAATCTTTGCATGCCAGATGGACTCCCACTAAAGAAAAGATGTGTAGATGGATAGATAGGCCGGTATTTGATTCTTGAGTTGTACGCTTTGTTCCCTATACCTTTTCCCCTGGCCTCTCCTGTGTTTCATAGAGAATCTGTTGCATGGCAGATGGACTCCCACTAAAGAAAAGATGTGTAGATGCATAGATAGGCCGGCATTTGATTGTTGAGTTGCACACTTTGTTCCCTACACCTTTTCCCCTGGCCTCTCCCGTGTTTCATACAGAATCTGTTGCATGCCAGATGGACTCCCACTAAAGAAAAGATGTGTAGATGGATAGATAGGCCGACATTTGATTCCTGAATTGCACGCGTTGTTTCCTGTACCTTTTCCCCTGGCCTCTCCTGTGTTTCATACAGAATCTGTTGCATGCCAGATGGACTCCCACTAATGAAAAGACGTGTAGATGGATAGATAGGCCGACATTTGATTCTTGAGTTGCACGCTTTGTTCCCTACACCTTTTCCCCTAGCCTCTCCTGTGTTTCATACAGAATCTGTTGCATGCCAGATGGACTCCCACTAAAGAAAATATGTGTAGATGAATATATAGGCCGGCATTTGATTCTTGAGTTGCACGCTTTGTTCCCTACACCTTTTCCCCTGGCCTCTCCCGTGTTTCATATAGAATCTGTTGCATGGCAGATGGACTCCCACTAAAGAAAATATGTGTAGATGGATATATTGGCCGGCATTTGATTCTTGAGTTGCACAGTTTGTTCCCTATACATTTTCGCCTGGCCTCTCCCGTGTTTCATACAGAATCTGTTGCATGCCAGATGGACTCCCACTAAAGAAAAGTGTGTAGATGGATAGATAGGCCGGCCTTTGATTCTTGAGTTGGACGCTTTGTTCCCTATACCTTTTCCCGTGGCCTCTCATGTGTTTCATACAGAATCTGTTGCATGCCAGATGGACTTCCACTAAAGAAAAGATGTGTAGATGGGTAGATAGGCCGGCATTTGATTCTTGATTTGCACGCTTTGTTCCCTATACCTTTTCCCCTGGCCTCTCCTGTGTTTCATGCAGAAACTGTTGCATGCCAGATGGACTCCCACTAAAGAAAAGATGTTTAGATGGATAGATAGGCCGGCATTTGATTCTTGAGTTGCACGCTTTGTTCCCTACACCTTTCCCCTGGCCTCTCATGTGTTTCATACAAAATCTGTTCATGCTAGATGGACTCCCACTAAAGAGAAGATGTGTAGATGGATAGATAGGCCGACATTTGATTCTTGAGTTGCACGCTTTGTTCCCTACACCTTTTCCCATGGCCTCTCCCGTGTTTCATACAAAATCTGTTGCATGCCAGTTGGACTCCCACTAAAGAAAAGATGTGTAGATGGATAGGTAGCCCGACATTTGATTTTTGAGTTGCACGCTTTGTTCCCTACACCTTTTCCCCTGGCCTCTCCTGTGTTTCATACAGAATCTTTGCATGCCAGATGGACTCCCACTAAAGAAAAGATGTGTAGATGGATAGATAGGCCGGTATTTGATTCTTGAGTTGTACGCTTTGTTCCCTATACCTTTTCCCCTGGCCTCTCCTGTGTTTCATAGAGAATCTGTTGCATGGCAGATGGACTCCCACTAAAGAAAAGATGTGTAGATGGATAGATAGGCCGGCTATTGATTGTTGAGTTGCACGCTTTGTTCCCTACACCTTTTCCCCTGGCCTCTCCCGTGTTTCATACAGAATCTGTTGCATGCCAGGTGGACTCCCACTAAAGAAAAGATGTCTAGATGGATAGATAGGCCGACATTTGATTCTTGAGTTGCATGCTTTGTTCCCTGTACCTTTTCCCCTGGCCTCTCCTGTGTTTCATACAGAATCTGTTGCATGCCAGATGGACTCCCACTAATGAAAAGATGTGTAGATGGATAGATAGGCCGACATTTGATTCTTGAGTTGCACGCTTTGTTCCCTACACCTTTTCCCCTAGCCTTTTCTGTGTTTCATACAGAATCTGTTGCATGCCAGATGGACTCCCACTAAAGAAAAGATGTGTAGATGAATATATAGGCCGACATGGCGACATTTGATTCTTGAGTTGCACGCTTTGTTCCCTACACCTTTTCCCCTGGCCTCTCCCGTGTTTCATATAGAATCTGTTGCATGGCAGATGGACTCCCACTAAAGAAAATATGTGTAGATGGATAGATTGGCCGGCATTTGATTCTTGAGTTGCACACTTTGTTCCCTATACCTTTTCGCCTGGCCTCTACCGTGTTTCATACAGAATCTGTTGCATGCCAGATGGACTCCCACTAAAGAAAAGTGTGTAGATGGATAGATAGGCTGGCCTTTGATTCTTGAGTTGCACGCTTTGTTTCCTATACCTTTTCCCCTGACCTCTCCCGTGTTTCATACAGAAAAGAAGGTGATACTTCCGTTTTTCTTTCTTCCTTTTGCTTGTGCAGCAGAGGGGCCTGGTCGTACCACGTACGGAAAATCAAGATCAAATATGCCAACCGGCCAGGTGGCATCAAATCCTTTAAGGTCCTCGTTTTCCACAAGGGGGCCAGGTGATCATCATACCTTGTCGACAATGCATGTCTATGATCATATGCTTTGTCATGGTGCAATAGCGATCATTCCTCCTTCGATTTCCCGCATGCATGTATCTTTTCGACGTACGGCTCCTTGTGTTTGTAAAGGTAACCGAACTTGGACTTCACCCTAGGACGAACGTAAAGCCGTACGTCGGCGATTTGTCAACCGGTCGGCAACAAAAGATATATTACCATCTAGAGATTAATCAGATGCATACTCGTGTGGCTGCCACCCCATATGCACGTACGATCAAAGCAGAGGAGGAGAGGGAACCAAAGCTAGAAGATGAGAAAGCAAAAGAGGGAGGCATGCGGCTGGGGAATTAAAGTAAGACGAAACCATCGTTGATCTAGTCTAGGAACAAAGTGCAAAAAGGGCTAGGGAGGGAGGGACAAAGCATAGTAAAGTCAGATAGTAATGGATAGCGTGAAATTTTCTGTGAATGATATGCTTGCACTTTGATAAAGCATGATATGCACCAGGAGCATGATATGAAAGGGAGAGACAAGGTGCGTGCAAGTGTGCGTGTGTGGTACAGAGAGAGATGGATAGTGAGATAGCTAGGTAGACTTTAGCAAAGGCATGCAGGACAAGAGCATGCAAGCTACTCCCTCCATCCTCTAGTTAGTGCAGTAGCGATCATTCCTCCCTGTGTCTGTAAAGGTAACCGAACCTAGATTTCACCTAGGATGAATGTAAAGCTGTATGTTGGCGATTTGTCCATTCGGTCGGCAACAGAAGATATATGACCATCTAGAGATTAATCAGATGCGTACTCGTGTGGCTCCCGCCCCATATGCACGTACGATTAAAGCCGAGAGGAAAAGGAACCAGAGCTAGAAGATGAGAAAGCAAAAGAGGCAGGCATGCGGCTGGGGAATTAAAGTAAGACGAAACCACCGTTGATCTAGTCTAGGAACAAAGTGCAAAAAGGTGCAGGGAGGGAGAGACAAAGCATATCAAACTCAGATAATAATGGATAGCGGGAAATTTTCTGTGAATGATATGCTTGCACTTTGATAAAGCATGATGTACACCAGGAGCATGATATCAAAGGAGGAGCATGCTATCAAAGGAAGCGACAAGGTGCGTGCGTGGTATAGAGAGAGATGGATAGCGAGATAGCTAGGTAGGCTTTATCAAAGGTAGGCAGGACAAGAGCTTGCAAGCTACTCCCTCCGTTTCATAATATAAAATCGTTTTGCAAGCTAGACAAGGTGCGTGCAAGTGTGTGTGAGTGGTACAGAGAGATGGATAGCGAGATAGCTAGACAGGCTTTATCAAAGGCAGGCAGGACAAGAGCATGCAAGCTACCCCTCCGTCACATAATATAAGACCGTTTTGCAAGCTGTTTTGACTTACAAAGCGATCTTATATTATAGGACGGAGGGAGTAGTTAGCTTGCCTGCATGCCTGAAGGGCTTGTAGCTATATGCATGTGTACAAAAGCATGCAAGTTACCCCTCCGTCCCATAATATAAAATAGTTTTGCAATCTGTTTTATTAGCTTACAAAGTGATCTTATATTGTGGGACAGAGGGAGTAGTTAGCTTGCCTGCATGCCTGAAGGGCTTGCAGCTATATACATTGGTGCCCATCGATCGCTTGCTTCTGGCGCACAACACACACGATCGAGCTTGAAGACTGTGTGTGTATGCGTGAATGGCATGCTGCCTGATGAGCTAAAAAGAAATGTCTCATCTTTTTGTTATGCCGGCCAAAATAATTGAAGGTGTAAAGTTGAGATGCTTATGTTACATACATATATGCGTGCATGTGTACTGTATGTATGGACCATGCAAGCATGTATGATGGATCGACCACTCTTTCTCTCTGCTAGCTATATATCTCCTAGCTAGCTAGGTGCTAGGTTGGAATCGATACCTTCCTGGTCTGAATATCGATCATTGGTGCAAATATACCTTCCTGGTCTGTATATCATTGGTGCAAATCTGGCTGGCTAAAGCGAATCAGTAAAGGAATGTTATCAATTGACAAAATAATGTTTATACATAACAATTGACAAAATTGCAGATCACCAGCTCACAAGAATGAGAGAGCACGTGGTGTCCACCTCCTGCTCGGACCACTGCCCTCTCATTATTCTCTCAAATGCCAAGTCTACACGTGCACCGTGTGAGATTCCGGTTCAAGAGCTTCTGACTGAAATTTCCGGGTGCCTCAAGACGGTGCAGTTAGTTTGGACTAGCTAACATGCACGTACACAGCAGCCTCACAACTCGTCGCTTGATTGATTTGGCTGGAACACAACACGCACATAAGATATTTTTGCCTCAACCCGTGGGCTTGCATTTGTGTTGATTGATCAAGGGCTTTTAGTACATTTATAGTTAGCGACTCCAGTTAATGCAAGTCTGATGTGCCTATCCGCCTATGTTGGTGTGGGCTTGAACAAGTGGCTTTACTGCCGTGGTTTGTGTCTTTTGGAGTATATATGTTCTCTGGTAGATGAGAATCTGCAACACATAGCGCTATAGGTGAGCATCTAGACGATTCACTTTGTTCTCCTGTAGATGAGCATCTAGACGATTCACTTTGTTTTAATTTCCTGTAGATGAGCATCTAGAAGATTCGCTTTGTTCCCCTGTAGATAGCATCTAGACGGTTCACTTTGTTCTCCTGTAGACGAGTATCTAAACGATTCACTTTGTTCTCCTGTAGATGAGCATCTAAACGACTACTCCCTCCGTTTCAGAATAGATGACTCAACTTTGTATTAACTTTGTGCAAAGTTGAGACAACTATTTCACAACGGAGGGAGTAGATAGTTATGACGCGTGCTCACTTTGTTCTCCTGTAGATGAGCATCTAAACGACTAAATAGCTACGCGTGTGTACACTTTGCTCTCTTTGTTCACTTTGTTCTCTTGTATCTACAAGAATAAACGCCCTTGAGAGAGTAGGGTATGTATCGCTGTCCGTTTTACATGATCCCTCTCCCCAGCAAAAGAAAAGAGAAATACACAGTTTTACCAACACCACGTGGACAGGGCTTGCATGATCCACCTGATTATAGTAAGAAAGCGACCAAATGTTAATTACCCCGTTCCTGAATATAGGATTTTTTAGAGATTTCAATAGGGACTACACATGGAGCAAAGTAAGTGAATCTACATTTTAAATATGTCTATACACAACCGTATATAGTTCATATTAAAATCTCTAAAAAGGCGGAGAGCTGCTTTGCGACTTAATGAAGAGTTGTGTGGAAATTTCTGCATTCCTCCCCTCATTGCTAGCTACAGAGCAGGGTACATATATGTACACTAGTGGGCCTTTGGGCCGCACACACACATACACACACAGCCCAACACTCCCCCTCAAGATGGATGATAGATATCTATCATTCCCATTTTGTTACATGCTAAATTACATTCTTTGACACCTAAACCCTTAGTTAGACTATCTGCTACTTGGTTCCCTGAGCTTACATAATTTAATTCTATTATACCCTCATCTAACTTCTCTTTAATAAAGAAGCGATCAATCTTCACATGTTTTGTTCTATCATGCTGGACTGGGTTGTTGGCTATGTTGATAGCTGATTTATTATCACACCACACCTTCACAGGGCCCCTTCTCATCACTTTCAGTTCTGTTAGAAGATTTCTTACCCACAACATTTCACTAAGGCCTAATGACATAGCCCTGTATTCCGCTTCAGCCGTCGATCTTGATACAACTGATTGCTTCTTGCTTCTCCATGACACAAGGTTCCCTCCAACAAACACACAATATCCGGAAGTACATCTTCTATCATCAAGACAGCTCGCCCAATCAGCATCACTATAACCATCTACATTTAAATGGCCATTCTTCTTAAACCATAGCCCCTTCCCTGGACTACCTTTTAGATATCGCAAGATATGGTGTACTGCATCTAGATGGCCACTCCTAGGATCATGCATGTATCTGCTTACCACACTCACAGCGTAGGAAATGTCAGGTCTTGTGTGGCATAAGTATAAGAGTCGCCCAACAAGCCTTTGATAATTCTCCCTATCCATTGGTTTTCCTGACTGCGCAGAAAGCTTGTGGTTTTGATCAATAGGTGTTGATGCAGCCCGACATCCAAGCATACCTGTGTCACTAAGTAAGTCCAGAACATACTTTCTTTGAGAGAGAACTATCCCTTTTGGAGACCTTGCAATTTCAATGCCTAGAAAGTATCTAAGGTGGCCAAGATCTTTCACCTCAAATTCCTTGCTTAGGTTCTTCTTCAATCGCAATATCTCTATGTCATCATCTCCTGTGATTATGATATCATCCACATATACTGCGAGGATTGTAATCCTACGCTCTGCGTGCCGATAGAACACCGTGTGATCACCATTGCATTGCTTATACCCCATATGACATACCGCATGCCTAAATCTGTCAAACCACGCTCGTGGTGACTACTTGAGCCCATATAGTGACTTTCTCAATCTGCACACCTTTCCGGCGGTCCTAGGAGTGGAGAAACCAGGCGGAATCTCCATGTACACCTCTTCATGTAGGTCGCCATGCAAGAAAGCATTTTTAACATCTAACTGATGTAAAGGCCACCCAAAATTAGTCGCGCAAGAGATTAGGATCCTCACTGTGCTCATCTTTGCCACCGGTGCAAAAGTCTCATCATAGTCAATCCCATATGTTTGACTATATCCTCTAGCAACTAGTCTTGCCTTGTACCTTTCGATTTTCCCTTCTGGATTCTGCTTCACTGTGTATATCCATTTACAACTAACAGCCTTCTTTCCCTCAGGAAGATGTACAAGTTCCCAAGTTCTATTTTTTTCAAGGGCATTCAATTCCTCAATCATAGCATCATGCCATTTTGGATCTTGCTTTGCGGTTTTCCAGTCTTTTGGAATTTCCACTGATTGTAGTGATGAAACAAAAGCTCTATATGCAGGGGACAAAGATTCATAAGATACATAATTGCTTATGTCATGCTCAAAGCCATACCTTGATGGGGGCTTTCCGGCCTTGATGCGAGTTGGCTTCCGCAAAGCAATTGGCAACTCAAGAGAGCTATCTTTCCCAGATGGAGTGGGTGTGTTGCATGGTGTATCAGTTGTTGATGGAGTGGGATTGACAATATCACCTATTTCAGGTCCTTCTTGTTCTACCGATTGTACCTGCTGCTCTAAGTGTTGCAACTCAACATGCTCTACAGGTTGTTGCTGTTCTACGAGCACCTTCCTTTGGTTTCTCCTCGTATACACCTGTAGATTTTTTTCTTCATTTACTCGTCTCCATGCGTGCTCACTTGTTGGTTCATTCACCGGACACGGAATGGAACCAATTACTACCTTTGACCTCCTTGCTTCTTCACCCTCCTCGCTACTTGATTCATGTCCCCCCTCTCGACCATCACCATCAACATTAGGGGGTTCGAGATCAAACAATGAGCTAAGGTCAGTCCTCTCACCATAATATGGCTCAAATTCTCTGAACGTCACATCCATGCTCACAAATGTGCGTCGCTCGCTCGGGCTCCAACACTTGTAGCCTTTCTGCCCCGATGGGTATCCAATAAAGATGCACTTCATTGCACGTGGATCTAGCTTCCCCACTGAGGGTCTATGATCCCTAACGAAACAAGTGCATCCAAAAACCTTGGGTGGAACCACTAATTTGTTCTCACCTAGCAGCATTTCGCATGGAGACTTCATTCCAATCACTCTTGATGGCATGCAATTAATGAGATATGTAGCTGTCATCACAGCCTCACTCCATAAGAATTTTGGCACGTTCATCATGTACATCAATGACCGAGCCACCTCTAAGATGTGGCGATTTTTCCTTTCTGCCACTCCATTCTGAGGAGGTGTGTCTAGACAAGAGGTTTGATGCAATATACCTTGTGCTGACAGAAAAGCACCAAATTCCTTATTCACATACTCTGTCCCATTATCTGTCCGGATCATTTGAACTTGTGTGTTGAACTGATTCTTCACATAGGCATAAAAATCCAGAAAACATTTGAACACCTCATCCTTGTGCCTCATAAGGTACACCCATGTCATGCGAGAGTAACAATCAATAAATGTAACAAAGTACTTCATTCCACTAACAGAGATAACAGGACATGTCCACACATCTGAATGAACAAGCACAAAGGGAGATATACTCCTAATCCCCCTATTTACATAAGACTTCCTTGTGTGTTTGCCAAACTCACAAGCGTCACACAAAAGCTTACTCTTATCCACCCCACACATTACATCAGGATATACTTTGCTCATTTTATCAAAAGACATATGTCCCATTCTACAATGTAGAAGTATCACAGTAGCTTCTTTCTCTCCTATCATCACTGCTAACATGGTAGACGTTGCGGTGTTTGTATCCTCACGATCCATGTACCATAGCCCATTATGCCTGGTTGCGGTCCCAAGCCTCCTCCCTGTTCGCCTCTCCTGAATTATACATATTTTCCGGTCAACTATTATTCGACAATCCAAATCGTCTATCAAAGCACTCATTGACACAAGATTGACCGGAAAAGCAGGAACATGCAAAACCGATGAAAGTTTAATAAGTGGTGTGCATTGTATTGTGCCGACGCCTTTAACGGGCTGTGAGGTCCCATCGGCTGTTTGGATAGTTTCCTTATGTGTGGGTGGATGTTGAGTATATGACTCAAACTCATTCGATGTGCCCGCAACATGTTTAGATGCACCTGAATCAAGGATCCAATCTGGTTGTGATACTAGTGAGGAAGTAGATGTGTGGGCACAATTACCTTCATTGGCATAAGCAAAGTGAGCAAAATCACCAAATGTGATGTCTCCTTGGCCTTTATTCCCCGCATTCTCCATCTTCCTTTTCAACTTCCTCAACTCTTCTAACTCTTTTACAGAGAACTCAACTTTGTCAGAGGATTCATCTTCATGGGCCGCCACATTTGCTTTGTGACCAATCCTATATCCTCGACCTCTGCCTCCTCTTGTTCCACCTCGGCCATTTCCTCTCCCTCTTCCACGGGTAGCCCCGCGCGGGGCATGACAATCACGACTCAAGTGCCCTGTCTCACCACAGTTGAAACACTCCCTGGTCTCACTGTTCCTTACTATGAAGGCAGGACGAGATGGAGTTGTTATATTGTTCTTCATCACCTTCAGTCTGACCTCCTCTTGTGCAATTGCTGCTATAGCTTCCTCCAAAGTGGGGAGACAGGGTTGATGGAACATAGTAGCGCGTCTTCCCTCAAATTCTGAGTTCAAACCCTTGAGGAATTGGATCACTCGCCTACGTTCAATCCACTTCTTAACAGTAGATATGCAATCTGCATGTGGTAACTCGAGAGGGTCGAAGTGATCTAGATCAGCCCATAATCGCTGCAGCTCAGCAACATACTCCATTACAGTGTGCCCCCCCTGTCTCAGATCACTAACTCTCTCTTGTGTCTCCACCATCAACATCACATTCCCTTTCCCAGAGTATAGCTTCGACAGAGTTTTCCATACCTCAGCGGCATTTGAGATTGTCTCAACAGTTGCAGCAATGCTCGGAGACAGGGAATTTAACATCCATGCCACCACCAATGAATTGGTGGTATTCCAATTCCTCCATTCTGCACTCGCCTTGCCCACTGGCTCAGTCGATTCTCCTTCAACAAAGCTCTCTAACCCCTTTGTCTTTAGGATCAGCAAAGCCCTTCGTGACCAACTTAAGTAATTTCTTACCCCCTCTAACTTAATATCATTCGGCATCAATTCTATCTTCTGCACAGTTTCAGCATGAGGTATCATCTCTCTACCAGAGGGCGATCCGCCTCCGGTCTTCTCTGTGAGAAGTTGTGCCAACTTCTCAAGCACTTGCTGGAGTCCTTGATTTTCCCCCATTGCTGCAGCAGCACTCAAATACACAGGCAAACCGCAATACAAGCCTCAATACAAGACTCACCTTGTAGTACTGGAGCAACAAGCACAACAAGGTACCAGACAAGGCCTCCCAGTCTTGCAGTACACCTCTCTTCTATACACAGCAAGCAGTCTCTGCTTTTTCACTGTCACAGGCGACCAAATCTACCCCAAGCAGCTCCCTCCGGATTCCCCTTCTCTGCCTTCTTCCACGAGCTGCCTTCTTCTGTCTCAACCAGCAGCTTGCCTCTCCCGCTCCACTACAGGCCACCAGAAGCAGGGGCGACACTCTCCTCCTCCAGCAGCTGCTCCTCTCCTGCTCCGCTCCAGACCACCACCAGTACGGGGGCTACTCTCCTCTAGCAGTTGCTCCTCTCAGATCCCAGACCACCCCAGGACGCTGCTCTTCTCTCCCCTCCTGACCTCCACCGTCCCTCTCGCCGCCGGCGGCGACGGGGCCTACAGCAGCCGCACCCGCTCTGACACCATGAAGAGTCGTGTGGAAATTTCTGGATTCCTCCCCTCGTTGCTAGCTACAGAGCAGGGTACATATATGTACACTAGTGGGCCTTTGGGCCGCACACACACATACACACACAGCCCAACACTTAACATGAATAAAAATGGCGAATGATACTAGGCAGTACAAGTGCGATAAATTAGTCCGGCTAGACAGCCAACTGACAAATTTGACTGCCTACGACAACAACATTGAGTTCAATACAAGTGATATAAAGGTGACCGTAACTTAATTACTCTAGATTAACTGCTGGAGTTGCAGCAAAATGCAATACAGAGTCGCGCCAGAAGCCATACTGACTGCTGGAGGTGCCCCTCGCGGACGGGAGAGACTAGTATAAAAGGAGCACCTAGTGTGCAAGAATAGAGAACACATCTCACCCACCCACGCCGCTCACTCTCTCACTCCTCTCCACACGGCAACAACAGATAAATCCCCTAGGTTCGCCGGTGAGCGCGGCCGGCGAGAATCCAACCGGGGCGCGAACCAGCGATTGTGAGCACCACATCGAGGCCGGCTCTGCCACTCGATCCGCATCCTCGTCCATGAAGAACTGGTAACCTGAATCAGAAGGAACCCAACTTCAGAAACTAGCTGCAGCGTAGACATCAAGCAAGGGTACCACATCACAGCGTAGACATAGTCGCCTGGCTACCGGATCCATTCTGGGCTCTGTTTGGGGTGAAGGCGATGCTTAATGACAGTCGTGGTGTCCTAGGCAAAGACGATGCTTAATGGCCAGCGTAGACATAGTCGCCTGGCTCTTCTAAGACACCACGACTGTCATTAAGCATCATCTTCACTTCAAACAGAGCCGAGGTTGAGCAGCAGGACATCCTCCACGCATGTAAGCTCCCAATACTTCATAGAGACATAAGATTTTTTGTGGATGGATGCAGGGGGAGACAGATTTTCATCGCCTGTTTTTGACTTTTTTTTACGGTTGTTCTTGGTCTCTATGGCTCCACTAGGTTTGGAGAAGGAAGAAAGGCAGCATTAGTAGTGTGTGAGACATGGTGGTGGGGCTTTGACCTTTCTTTCTTTTTTGATCCGGGTTTTGACCTCTCCCATGTTGCGTTTTTATATACCATTCTAGTTTCTTCTTTTAATTTCCCAAAAAATAACTAGTTGGCACGTAGTCGCTACATTATAATATAAATTTAAGCCATCGACCATCTGCTGTGATTTACGGAGTACTTGCTTTCCGGTTGTAGTATTTATCATACTCCCTCCATTCTAAAAATACAGTGCATATTTTGTCTTCTAAAAGCCAAGAAAAAATTATCAACATCGACAATACAAATTAGTATCATTAAATTCATGATGAAGTGTACTTTATATTTTATTTATTCAGTACTTTAGATATTAATATGCTAAAACTTGGTCAAACATAGAAACATTTGACGTTGAACTATATTGTTGAAGGGAGGGAGTACTGTTCTCAGTTGATGTCATCATCTGCTGTGTTCCGTATGCCCTTTATTTTGATCCATAATAATGCAGGTATTTGGCAGACTGGCACTGACACATTCCTCTGTTCTGTGAAGCAAACAGAGTTAAGATTATAATCACCAGTGATCCTTCGTTCATCAATCCTGAAAAGGCTGATACCAGCTTTTGGAAACCATGAAGCTAGCTTATGAATTAATCTTCCTGGGGTTCTTACAGTCTGTTGCATATCAGATGTTTGATCAACAGGGTAAGACCTTTAGACTGGGATTTTTACCTTCAACACATAAAGTAACTGGACAAGTGAACTGCATATTCAGATTGAGAATTTTGACCAGAAGATGTCACACATTAGTAGTGACGCAAAAAAAAGTGATATAGAATAGACTTTTCTTTTCAAGGGGCTGCAGAATAGACTCTTTCGAAAATATAAACACTTAACTGGATTTTGGATCCCCGCACGTGTCGTTGTCAATTCTGTGAATTAGCAATGTCGAGAAAACAACCATAAGAAGAGACGAATGCATATCCTTTTTTTGGTGTGAAATCACGGCATTTTCATTCTAGTGCCCTGGTGCACATTCACTTCACGCAATGGGATAGTCCTTAAAAATGCAGACACCATGCTAATTCACAGACTGTATGAAAATGCATTCAAATTTGAGCTTCTGAGTGGTAGAACAAGCTTAAGCATGAGCTTCCCTTGGTTATCCTGAGGGCAAAGAATAAACATCTTAACCAGTCTTTTTATGGTTCTTAATCAGTTTATTGCCTGGCCTGACCTTTTCATGTTATATTTTTTACAATTGTACTATCGTTTTGCAAGCTCTACGTCAGTTATGGTCCACACTAAACATGCAATAGATGTTAACCGGAACTATTCACCAAACTTAATAGTTCTCTTTGATTGAGTTTCTACCTTTCATTTACTAATAAAACTTGCCTTTCTCCAGTCCAGGCTCTGTTTGAGGTGAAGATGATGCTTAATGACAGTCGTGGTGTCCTAGAAGACTGGAATCGCTATCTAGATACTGCATGTAGTACTATTGCTACTGTCATGTGTGATCCTGACGGCAACGTGGTCGAAATGTAAGTGAAGCCTAACCTAATCATCTCCTGTGTAACTCCACTAAACCAGTGCCTGCCAAAGGCAGTTACAGCATGTTTACATTCTATCCTTTGAACAGAGGAAAGAATCTTGCACATTTTGAGTAAAGTACATCCTTTGTGTTTGATACCAACTTTTCCTTGATTTCATTTGGATTGCACATTCCTCATCTTTCTTTTTGTTGGAATATTGCACATTCCTTGCTGAAATTTCGTTTTCGCTCTCAGGCTCATATGCTCCAGAAATCTGTCCCGGTCACTCTTGTTGAGATTAGCACTAGCTCTTGTATTCCGTCCGTATATGAAATTTCGTATTGCTTTTGTGAGACATCGCAGGGCCCATGTTTGGCACTCAAATTGAATGCATTTTCCACATCTGTGCTGACGGTAGGCATTAGACATAACGTTCTGTACCTATAGCCAGTATCCATCCCCTACCTTATAGGCCCACACAGCTCAAACCTTGTATTCGGCACCCCATAATCGCCATGGAATTTCTGCTTTTCCCTTGTTGCGGCAACGTGACAGTTAATTTAGTTGCTCGGCGAGGTGACAACATCAATACCTGATTGATAGACGCAGTATATGTTTTGGCCAAACAAAGCTGTTCGTTTCAACTGGTCTGAGCTTTTCCACTTTTATGTTCATGTTCAATCATACTTTGCCTAGTTTGTCCACAAAAACCAGTGAGCCTTGTACGCCTAGTTTGTGTTTTTTAGTTTTTTTGTCATTTTGCTGATAGAGTTTGTGCCTGTATTTTTTCTCGGAAAGGGCTCATGCTTGTTTTGTTTTTTGATAACAAAATTAAAAAGGTTGTCCCTGTTGGTCATACTCATATCCAATAATCATGCGTGATGAATTCCTTCTAGGTTGATGCGAAGCGTGTAATTTGCACTAATTTATTAGTTAATTAACTTTCAAAAATCCAACTGAAAAATATTTTTTAAAAATCTCTGGTGCATTTGTCATCCTCTGGTCCCTAAGGCCCAACGCTCCTCAGACATGCATTTTCATCTTCCAGTCAACGAATCCTGCTCTTTCTCTTGGATTCTCAACTCACTTTTTCTACCACCACGGTCTAAGAAGCTGGAATCATTGAGGGTACTCCTAATGCTTGGCTCTCACAGTAGCATGGTATCATTGGCAAAATGCCAAGGTGGCATTGTATTTAAAGAAAAGAGAGAGAGGGGAGTTGTATGATAGTGGAGATATGGCTCTTGGCTGGTTTTCCTATGCAGTGTAATATACTTTTGTGTGACATATCTCCGTATTTTTCACTCCTTACCTTCTCTTCCGAATTACGCCACAAGATTGAGATATAAATATAACCCCTGAATTAATTAAATGCAATATCATTTAGATACAATATCTAAGATATAATGCATTGTGGTGTTTGTCTCTAAAGCAAATCTACTACCCACAAGGTTGCGCGTAGTGTGCATAGTATCATAGATAACCTCATTTACTGTTTTGTACGACACATATTAACACGTCATTTATTATACTACGGTATCATATCATGATATCGAATCATTTCTTCATTTAATTGTATGACACCTCATCTAAATTGCCTAGTGTACATGCATGATACTTCATATGATACTCCAACTATGGGAAGTCTAAAGCGTTAAGACCCAATACATTGGGAGTGCCCTTATGGGATACACCCTCAATGGCCTGTACCCCGAAACATTTGCTTCCAGCAAAACATTAACCATGGGTAACGTTTGCCTTACAAACATACGGCACACATTACACGTCCATGATATTCAACATCCCACGCCAGCAGGGCCTCCCTGCATTAAATCTCCCTATAGTACGCCGGGTATATTGGTGTTCATGTGTGTGTATCCTCAACGAAATTGTGTATGGCATCCATTCCTAGTCCAGACATAATGGTAAAAATATAAGGAGCATTTGTTATCGGTGCAAAACATCATG
Organism: Triticum monococcum; assembly: GCA_034509565.1. Taxonomy (NCBI): domain Eukaryota; kingdom Viridiplantae; phylum Streptophyta; class Magnoliopsida; order Poales; family Poaceae; genus Triticum; species Triticum monococcum. Next base: position 494,484,458 of record CM067845.1, on the reverse strand, counting down.
CTCGTCATTATAATCGCTAGTTTCATATTTTTTTTGGTCACAAGGGTGTTTTCTTATCATCTATTACTATGTTTGTAATAGCATGTACATGTGTTCACAAGACTATTGGCTTAGCTTCTCATTTCTGAATTTGTAGAAGCTTGAGCTCGTCGGGGTTAAGTGGAATCTTGTCGCCCAACATTACGAAGTTGACAACACTACAATGACTGTAAGATCAAGCATCAATTACTTATGGAATATATGCTTTTTTCCTCATGAAAATGGCATATTGATAGATATTCATTAAAAATGGTTTTACTATCGTTATTGTCATATATCTTCGGTTCAGGTTTTTAGATGATAATAATACAACTGGAGAAATAACACAGGAGATTGGGAATCTTTTAAGTTTGGCAACTCTTAAACTTGAAAATAATCAATTCAATGGCTCAATATCCGATTTTCTTGAGCGCATTTCGAAACTGCAAAATTTGTAAGTCAGACCATGACTTGCTTTATCTCTTAGTATTACAATTAACTAATAAACATAAGGGTGTTGTAACTTCAATAGGGTTCTCAGCCAAAATCCTCTAAGTGGAAATATTCCAATCTCTTTGTCAAATATATTCCATAATTGAATTCCATGCTTATACAATAAGAAAAATGACTGAATGTTATTGTTGTCATTGCAAGCCTTGTATTTATTTTAATAAGCAAATAACCACTTAAATTGTGGTTCACACTTAATGTCATGCAAAGGAAATATCAACAATACAAGTAATCCAGAAACCTACATGACAATCTATATGGAACCCAACATTCGGATTGAAAAACACATGCTTGCATTTCATACTTAACATTTATTAATAGGCGGATCAAAAAAATCCACCATAAAGGTGGTTCTCGGAAGCATTGGTGGAGCAATAGTTGTTGTTGCTATGTTTGCTCTAATCTTGCGAAGCATGCCTTGCCGATGTGATCTATTTTTTATGTTCCAAGTTAGTTAGGATTAGGGGTAAAGTATTTTTGTTAATGCATGTTTACCATATTGAAATTTTCACCATGAAAATATTTTTTCATCTATTATAGTGGAATTCTACAAAGAAAGGCTTTTTTTTATCAACTAAGGACATGATAAACATGTAAATTAAATTCAACATGAGCATTGTCTCAACCTAGATCTTGGGCCGGCACAATAATTCTCATTGCATCATATCATGATTGCAGCAAGAAATTTGAGTAAAGAAAGTTTTCTTGGCAAGGGCTCTTTAATTGAGGTTTACAAAGGAGTTCTTCCAGGCCGAGACAATAAGGTGGTTGCCATCAAACAAATGGTTAACGTAGAAAATTATAGACATGACAGGGCTTTCAAATAAGAAGCTAAAGTTATAAGTGTGGCTGTCCATGGGAACTTACTAAAATTGATAGGGTATTGCATGGCACAAGGGAGCGCTTCTTGGTTTAGAAAGTAATATCACATTGCCAGTAGATTCTTTTCTTATATATTTTTCTATGCACATATCTTGTTGATGGCTTTTGCTCAGTTGAACTATTCAGTCTATTAGTCTTGGCAGACACAATGTCTTATTTTTGTGGATGATGAAATATAAATCTCTGACACCGTCAAAGGTAAAGATAATTGAATTATCTCTACTTGTATGAGACACAAAATAATAACAAGAAAGTCATTCTTGGATAATATTATATCATTATAGTTTGCTTCGAACTATCGTTGATGAAACTAATGAAATCACATAAATATGAGGGTATAAAACTAAATGAACCAACATTGGATTGGAAAGAAGAATGAAAATTGCTCTTGGCACTGCCCTTGGTTTGGGATACCTTCATGATAACTGTAACTCCCTGATTATCCACGGTAATATCAAGGTTGTCAATGTCCCGCTCGATGGAAATTTTGAAGTTGTGCTAGGATACTTTGGACTGCCAAAGTTAATGGACCAAGGGAAGGAAATAATGACGATAGAGAGATCCAGGGAACATTGGGCTACATGGCTCTAGAGTACAGGAAAGACATCAACGAAAACCGACATAAATGGATATGGTGTCTTGGTGTTAGAAATTGTGAAGGGAAAGGGTTCAGGCTTCCATGGTAATGTAAGATTCTCTATCCTACTTTTATTTCCAAGTACTTGTGAAAACAAGAAAAATGATATTAATTTAGCTCATGAAATTGGAGTTGTAGAAGCAATTTTATGCTGAGTTTTTGCACGGGCTAGTTATATAATATTAACGCTCATCAATTAGTACAGATGTAGTTCGAGTTGAAGTTTTGCAAGAAAACAATGTATTACATACTTTGTGATCTGACTAAAACGACAAACCATGAGCCAAAAGTAAGAAAGAATTAATTCACATGATTTAGTTCACACAATTTTAATTGATTTTAGTAGGATAATAATTATTAATTTGTCTGATAAAACTGGAAAAAATGTCGACACGGACACATGAGATTAGGGATTAGCACTTGAGAGGTTTCTTTCTGTTGAGAGTTTAGGGCTTTTGGTATGATAGGGCTTTAGTCCCGTATAAGGTCGCTCCGACTTTTATTTAAGTATGTTAAGAGTCCAAGTCTATTAGGAGTGCTTTTAAGAGTTTCTTACCTTTCAAGTCATTGTAAACTGTGGTTATATATTCATAGAGATTGTTACTTCAAAAATCAAGTAATGAATTAAACCCAAAGTAATCTGAGTCACAGTCTGCTTGTTATTGTTATCAATCCCTAACTTCGGGACGCCACACGATCTCCGGTCGAGCACCCATACAACCTGAGACTGGGGACGGAGGCTATGTCATCCTCGAGTTCTAACACTTTATTTGTTAGAATGATAGTATTATCTACTTAGGCACCTTAGAGAACATGTGAAGTAGTGCTCTCTTTGTGGAAATGGTCACCCAGTAAAATAAGTGAGATATTTTGAAATTTGTAGAGGCTAAAGAAAATTCTTTTAAAATGATACAGTCATAGTTACAATTTAGTCACATGCGGCCTAGATACTACACACCATGTTGCTGAAACAAATTCTTAGTTTTTGCTCATAAGATAAATTGTTAGATATGTTCTATTTTTACTCTGTACATTGGTGAATACACATAGTTTGGTAGACTGTCATGATCTCCAATACAGATTTTTTTATCACTTATTTTCAAATTTGTATGTTCACATAAAATAATTAAAAAATGGATTTAGTTTTTAGATTTATCATACAAATTAATAATTGTTATCATACTGAAATCAATTAAAATTGTGCAAGCTAAATCATGTAAATCAATTCTTTCTTACTTTTGGCTCCTGTTTTGTTGTTTTGGTCAGATCGTAAAGTATTTAATAATTGTTTTCTTGGAAAAATTTGCTCGAACTACATCTGTAATAATTGATGAACTGTAATATTATATAACTAGCCCGTGTGAAAAAACTCAGCATGAAATCGCTTCTACTACTCCGATTTCACAAACTAAATTAATATCATTTTTCTCATGTTTACACTAGTACTTGTAAATAAAAATAGGATAGAGAAGCTTACATTAACATGGAAGTCTTAACCCTTTCCCGTCACAATCTCTAATATCAAGACACCATATCCATATATGTCGGTTTTCGTTGATGTCTTTCCTGTACTCTAGAGCCATGTAGCCCAATGTTCCCGGGATCTCTATCATCATTATTTCCTTCCCTTGGTCCATTAACTTTGGCAGTCCAAAGTCTCCAAGCACAACTTCAAAATTTCCATCAAGCAGGACATTTGGTAGCCTTGATATCACCATGGATAATCGAGGGGTTGCAGTTATCATGAAGGTATTCCAAACCACGGGCAATGCCAAGAGCAATTTTCATTCTTCTTGTTCAATCAAATGTTAGTTTATTTGGTTTTAAACCTGCATATCTATGTGATTTCATCAGTTTCCTTGACGATAGCTTAAAGCACACTAATATGATATAATATTATCCTAGAATGACTTTCTTGTTATTATTTTGTGTCTCATACTAGTAAATTTAATATCTTTACTTTTGGTGGTGTCAGAGATTCATAATCCATCGTTCACAGAAGTAAGACATTGTGTCTGCCAAAGACTATCTGAACTTAATAGTTCAACTGAGCAAAAGCTATCAACGAGATATGTACATAGAAATATATATATAATAAAATCCACTAGCAATGTGATATTACCATCTAAACTAGAAGAAACTCTCAAATTCTCCATGAAAGGATAAACCAAGAAATGATCCCTTGGTGCCATGCAATACTCAATCAATTTTAGTAAGTTCTTGTGGACAGTCACACTTATAACTTCAGCCTCTCATTTGAAAGCCATATCATGTCCATGATTCTCTACTTTAGCCAATCGTTTGACGGCAATCGCTTTATTGTCTCGGCCTGGAAGAACTCCTTTGTAAACCTTAGTGAAAGAGCCCTTTCCAAGATTTTTAACTCAAATTTCTTTTTGCAATCATGAGATGGTGCAACAAGAATTATTGTGCCGACCTAAGATCTGGCTTAGAGCATGCTCATCTTAAATTTAATTTACATGTTTATCATGTCCTTAGTTGAAAAAAGTCTTTCTTTGTGGAATTCCACTAAAATAGATGGGAAATTATTTTCGTGGTGAAAATTTCAATACAGTAAACATGCATGAACAAAAATAATTTTACCCCTAATGCTAATTAACCCGGAACATCAAAAAACAAATCACTCCAGCAAGGCATTCTTCGCAAGATTAGAAAACACATAGCAACATGGAGAACTATTGCTCCACCAATGCTTCTGAGAACCACCTTTACGGTGGATTTTCTTGATCCACCTATTAATAAATGTTTAGTATGAAATGCAAGCATGTGTTTTTCAATCCGAATGTTGGGTTCCATATCGATTGTCGTGTAGGTTTCTGGATTACTTGTATTGTTGATGTTTCCTTTGCGTGACATTAAGTGTGAACCACAATTTAAGTGGTTGACGGTATAGCTAGAAGCCTAGAACCACATGATTACACTCATTATGTTAATTGCAGGAGTGCATAAAATTCCTTATTCAATGTAATATAGACATTGTATAGAGGTTGTCTCAACTAATTTGGATTGGAGAGATTATTAAAGTTCAGGTAGGCCATACTTTTATAGGGACACATGTAGTTGTTCAGGTATTTCACCACTAAGATTGTTTTATGCCAGATTGTTACAAAACACAAACCATAGATCATCACATAATTGAGTTCAAATGGTCTTATTCGCTTATTAAAATGAATACAAGGCTTGCAATGACAACAATAACATTTAGTCAGTTTTCTGCTTATATCAGCATGGAAAGGAAAACTTACATGGAATTCAAAAATGTAATATTTGACAAAGAGATTAGAATATTTCCACTTAGAAGATTTTGGCTCAGATCCCTATTGAAGTTCCCACACCCTTATGTTTGTTAGTGTACCGTAATTCTAAGAGATAACACAAGTCATAGTCTGCCTTATAGATTTTGCAGTTCTGAAAAGCGGCCAAGAGAATCGGGTATTGAGCCACTGAATTGATTATTTTCAAGTTTAAGATTTGTCAGACTTGAAAGATTCCCAATCTCCTATGGTATTCCTTCAATTATATTGTTGTCATCTAAAAACCTGAAATGAAGATATGTGACAATAACGATAACAAAACCATTTTTATTGGAGATCTATCTGTACACCATTTTCATGAGGAACAAATCATAGATTTCATAACTAATTAATGCTTGATCTTGCAGGCATTATTATGTTGTCAAATTCACAATGTTGGGCGAGAAGATTCCACGTAACTCTACGAGCTCAAGCTTCTACAAATTAAGAAACAAGAAGCTAAGCCAATAGTCTTGTGAACACACAGGTACGTGCTATTGCAAACTTAGCAATAGATGATAAGCAAACACCCTTGTGGACCGTAAATTATATGAAAACTAGCGATTATAATGACGGGCACGATGTTTTGGCACCGATAACATATGCTCTCTATATCTTGTCATTAAGTATGGACTGGTAATGCATGCCATTGACATTTTCATTGAGGACACACGCACATGAACACCAATATACTTGGCGTACTATAGGGAGATTTAATGCAAGAGACCCTAGCGTGGGATGTTGAATATATATCATGGATGCGTAACGTATGTCATATGTTTTTAAGGCAAAAGTTACCCTTGGTTAATGGTTTGTTCGAAGCAAATGTTTCTTGGTACATACCGTTGAGGGTTTATCCCATATGGGCACTCCCAATGTCTTGGGTCTTAACGCTTTAGACCTCTCGTAGTTGGAGTATCATATGAAGTATCATGCATGCCGACTAGTCAATTTAGATGGGATGACATACAACTAAATAAGGAAAGAAGGATATGATATCATGACATGACATTATAATATCTCTACTCCTAAAGGGGGAGTTGATAGTCTCACCTCACATGCCATCCTCCTCCCATCGCTCCTATATTTCGCCTGAATGTATTCCATGCCCACCTTTCACAGCAGCCAACTTTGGCCGGCACGTTAACTCGCTACACCAACACACGCCCTGGACCTCGATCCCAACGACATCAGGGTCTTGCCGTCGCCTGCACCTCCTCGACGCCCACACGCCGCCGTCCTCTCCTCATTACCAACGACTATCGGCCTCTGGACCAAGACCCCCTCCGCCCCCAAATTGCCAGCCCCTCCTCTCGAACCTTGGCGCCGCCATCTCCGAGACCGCCGCCACGGGAGGCACCTCTGCACTTCGTCATGACCTCCTACGTGGTGTGGTCAAGGCGTCGAGCACCACGCATGCAACGGCGATTCTGTCCCATGGAATCATGGATGAATCTCAGGGCAGAGGTGGCCGCTTGTGGACGACCTCAGGGCAGTGGGGAGATGATCTGACGCAGGGAATCGGGCGACCTCCACCGGATCCGCGGTTCGGCTGTCCTCATACAGGCGACCGAAATCCCACTAGATCCTCCTCGCTGCTGCGTGAATCTCATCCCGCCAGATCCTCATCACCATTGTCCGGAGCCCCGGCGAGGAGACGCAATGGTGGGCCTTATTACCAACGACACCTGCAACACCTCGGAGACAGCGACACCGTCGATGCCCGGTCATCTTGATTTGCACTGGCTTAGGATATTTTTTGTTGAATCATCACGTGGAGGTGGTAGTATGAGATTTTTCAGGGTAGGAGATATCAGACTCCATGGCAATGGCTGATGGCTATTGTTTGAATTTCTCACAAGCCATGAGAAAATCGGGGTTTAACACTGCCTAAATTGTGTTACACCCTATGCTCATGATCTGGTGACAGTTTGAACTATTATTGGTAGCATAATTACACATTGCACCTCTTTTGCTATGGCGATGAATTGCTTTGATCTTTGTTTTGTAGTACGGGACAAGAATGGCTTCAACGGCAGCATCTTGAATCATCAAAGTTGTGTGAATTCCCTCTTGCTTGGGAATTGTATTTTAGCATAGAGCAATAGCACTACACTGCTGAACGTTTTCTTGAACAGAAGCCATCTGAACTTAGTTTGAGCTCTCATGTTGTTAAATGAAGCTTGATTTTTAGTAAGCTGAACAATGTTTCTGATTTCCTAATTTAACAGGATATTTTCAGTTCTGTTCGTACTGTTCTAATTAATCAGTTATTTTACACTATTATGTAATGGGCATGCTTATATATCAAGTGATTACAGCATCTTTATTATTTTTGTCACGACTATTTCCTTCCTCAGATTGCTGATCCACGGTCCTCCTGCATATTCCAATGCTGACTTGAATCCTGTTAGGAGTTGATCAAGATAATCCACTGTGTTGTGATGCAATCACTGATTAATTGGTGTGGAATGTAGTGCTCTATTTGAGAGAGAGAGAGAGAGAGAGAGAGAGAGATGTGACCAGTAATGCATTCATTGTTCACGCTTCTCTGGCCAGCTCATATGTGGTTATCGAAGCAGGAAAAGTTCTTGAGAAGGACTCTAATTGCTATGGACCTCGAGATTTCAGATGCTTCTTACTATTGTATATTGACGTTGACACTGGAGACTGGACTTGCTATTCCTGTAAGAGGTACATTGGAATCGCTGTTCATCTAGAGGAGTAAGTGCCAATTCTAAGTCAGAATAATGCAATGTTAATGATTGGAGATGATGCTTTTCTCTTCCATGCCTAAATTGTCTTTAGTATATGTCCATATAAATAAAAGGGAAAAATATATTTTTCATCCCTCAATTCTTTTAAAAGTACAGAAATGGTCTCTCAACTTCAAAATCAGCAAAGCTTAATCTCTGAACTTTTAAAACCGGATAAGTTTAGTCCCTCATACCGCTTTCAAGTGGTTTCCTACCGACATGGACACGATTTTGACTAAAACCAAACACGTCATACATGTTTGACCGGTCTTTGGTCCATGTGGCAATATTTCTCTTTCCTTTCATCTATCTAAAGTGTGTACATTTCATCAAGCACATGGCATGCAATGTCTGCATGTACACAGTCGTGCTTGCTGCAGCTTGCCACGACCGATTATCACCAACGACTGACAAGCCACGCTCCATTTTGGGCTGCCCTGCGCGCCTCGCCGCACCACACCTCCCCGGCCACCTCAGCGACGTGTACATGAGGCCGCGCATGCATGGTACATTTTTTTTTGACGAGTACATGCATGGTACATTGGTACAAGCTCCAGATGTTGAAGATGTTCCTGATAGCAGCCCAAGCATGATTGCACGAACGTGAAGGAGCGGGGGTCATGCTTGTGGGTGGATATGAGGTTCAGGTTCAGGATACAAGCCCATCCAAAACATTAACGTGTGCATCATGGACGCTCTTTGGCTGCATCCACGTATACCTGGCCAGATGGGCCGGTCTTAGCGTGCCGACCTGATAGCCCGCGTGCCCGGCCCGTCATGGGCCGGCCCGGCACGTGGCTTAACGGGCCGTGCCCGGCACGTGGCCCGGCTAGGGCCGTGCCTGGGCTGGCTAGCGAGGCACGTGTGCCGGCCCGGCCCGGCACGGCTCGCAGCTAGCACGTCGCAGAAGCCAGGAGGCGTACATGTATAATATACGTACATGTGCAACGGCACAAGCCTACGAACGCACTGAGCCAGAAGGCGGGCGTACATGCGTACAGTTGAGATGCAGTAAAAAAAAGTGACATGCATGCAGGTGCAACGGCACGAGCCGACGAACGCGTCCGCCACGACGCTTGGCGCGATGCGGCACCCCCGTGACGAGGCGCTCGGCTGCTCGCTCCTACCCGTGCCACTCGGGCCACCGTGCTAATCGGGCCAGCGTGCCGGCCCGTGAGGCTGCTGTGCCGTGCCTGGGCCGGAGAGGCGAGCACGCGTGCCGGCCCGGCACGGCCCGTGTATTATACGTGCCTGGCCGGGCCGTGCCGTGCCTGGCCCGTGTAAGCCTGGCCGGGCCGTGCCGTGCCGGGCCGGCCCATTTGGCCAGGTATACATCCACGTCGGACTAGCTAACGACAAAAAAGAAACAATCGAAGGAAAAAAAGAGCGGAGGGTTCTCTCAGCCTCAGGCCCCGACCCTCATCCCTCGATTCCTCTCCCTCTCCCTCGTCTGCAGCTGCCGCCGCCACCAGCGTCCTCCCCAGCAGCTGGCGCCCCCCCCCACCCACCCCTTCTCTCCTTCCCTCACCCGCGCCCTCGGCCACCTGGGCCTCGTGGTCGGCCATGGAGGTCTGATCCGACCCATGGATGGATGGGGGCGAAACCCTAGCCCCACACCCACCCATGGATGGATGGGGATGGGGTGACGGCGGCGGCGGCCTTCTCTTGGTGCTTACTGATGTGGTGGTCCTCGACGCCGGCGACGGGTTGCAGCACGTAGACGCCGAAGGTACTTACGCCCTCCATCCTCTTCCACTCCCCTCACCTCATCTTCTTCTTGTTCTGGATTTGTCGATTTGATTTGTGCGGTTGGTTTGTGCAGGCTGCGGGTGTGACGGAGGAGCACCATGGCGGGCGTGCAGGCCATCTTTCCCTACCAAGTGAGCCCAATCCCTTTCTTTCTCCTGGACAGCTTTGAAGAATTGACATTTGTCAAGAACCTGCAACAGAACCAAAAGAATGATATAAGTATATAACTACTTTGGTGATTCCTTTTAAGATGGCAATGGGACATGAGAGAAAGATAACTTGTCATTTGAGATGCCCCTAATTCAATTTTACGTTAGAAAGGTCCACAGTTTCGTTGTTGTTATCTAGCAGATCTATATGTAGAGTATTTTGTTGTGTTTATTATCATAGCGGACACCACGATTCTAGAGCTCTCAGGATAGGACATGAGTGTCTGATGGTACTGTTGTTGTATGCCGGGCAATCGTACCGGTATGGACCTGCCAACAAATTCACTAAGTTTCGTGTGTATATTTTTAATTTCTATATACGGTTTTGTAGGAACATTCAGATTTCGCAGTTTGAGAAAGAAGCATTGTTCATGGCAGTAACGCTGACAAGAAAACTGTAGAACAAATAAAGATTTGAGACTTGGAAGCGATGGGATCAAATTGTTTATCTTCAGAGAACGATAGTATCTTTGTCTTATCTATTGTACGGCAAAGTATGGTACCTGTGTACGTCTTTGAACCTGATGTAAAGAACTGAAGCATCCGGGTTGCTCATCTTGGGGTAGGTAATTTCTTTTTATCTATACTTATCATGAGAGTTTCTCATCTTTTGAGAAGTAGGCACCATGTTTGGGCTCAAGGGACTTTCTCATCTTTTGCAAAGTAGGCAGCGTTTTTGAGCTCAAGGGAGAGGCCGTTTTTGACTGGCATGCTGTTGAATTCTTCTGCAAGATGTTGAATGACGGTGTAAAATATTTTTTGCTAGGTAAATGATCTACACAACGAAACACAATTGTGTTTGTGTCTGAATTAACTCTTTTCTTTGTATTTAGGTCATATTACCACTACATGCCAAACGAAATGGAGTACCCGGTTTATCCAGAAACTAAGGTCCTCTGGTGGTTTAACATGACGTTTCATCTTTCTGACTGGGAGAAGGAAGAAGTGTGCATGATTGCAGAGAAATTTGTATGTGCTTTGCTACGTAAAGCAGTTTGGTGTGATCTCCATATTCACATGTGAGCTTCAACTGTATAGTTTAATATAGTTTGATTATTATATTTTCTGCACTTAATTTTGAACAATGCTTGTTGCTTATTATCATCGATATCTTGCTATGAGGACATTTTATTTTCTTGATCATGAAAAGTTATCGGTGGATAATTTTGTAACTTATGCAGGTTATGTGCACATTAAGAGTTGTCGAATATCTCCTGATCATAGGTTTCTTGCATATACTCTCTACTGCAGCTCACCTATACAAAACCAATGCAGGCACACCTGGCGGTCTCATCTACTTTGGAAAGCTGGAAGAGATGATGCCACTTCTTTATTTTCTAAGGTGGATTCTCTTCCTTGATATCATTGTCTTCCCTTTGGTACTTGTGCTAGGCATGTTTATTCGCTTTGTGTCATAGCACTAGTAGAAAAAGGGTCAAACGTGAAGCACATTAGTGCCGGTTTGATTTAGGCCCGGTACTAATGGTACCATTAATGCCGGTTCGAACGGATTTGCATTAATGCCGGTTCGTGTTGAACCTTTAGTACCGGTTTGTGGCACGAACCGGTACTAAAGGGGTTAGACCTTTAGTACCGGTTCGTGATACAAACCGGCACTATAGGGCAATTTTCAAACTCTACCCCCCCCCCCCCCCCCGTGTGTCGCCATTTCTGTTCTGAAAAAATCAAAAGAAAATGATAAAAACTTCAAAAAATAAAATACTTCGAGAGGTAGTTATATTACTACATCTACTAGTTAGGAAAATTTGAAAACTACAATTTGGACATGTTTTGCAAAAAGTGTAGGGAAAATGTAAAACGGCTATAACTTTTGCATACGATGTCGGAAAAAAACGTATAATATATCAAAAATTCAGCACGAAAATCCGCATCCGATGGAGACCGCCTACGGCCTGTTTGGAATTTTTTAGAATCCTCAAATTCCAAAAGGAAAAAAAGATATGGTCAAATTTCAGTTTTTTAAACAAAATTTGGTTAAATCTGGTCAAACTACTTATTCAAGAAGTATTAATGTTAGTACATAATTATTCAAGAATATTAGTGTTACTAAATAATTATTTCAATTTTTTGAATTTTGGTCAAATCTGGTTAAACTATGGTTAAACTGTGGTCAAACTATGGTCAAACTTATTCAAGAAATATTAGCGTTACTAAATAATTACTGTTTTTTTAGAATAATAGTTTCAAACTCAAACGGTGAAATGTGTGACTTCATGCTCAAGCTAAACTCCTGAGGGTTAATAGGATTAACATCTTACTATTGTCAGGAAAACAACAAGTGCAGACATGAAAACGAAGGAGAATAGAACCCGAAAGTTAAATGTGCTCGGGCTGGAGTAGTGAGAAGGATGGATGACCGGTCGGGAAGTTGGATGATTTGGAATGAGCGATCCATACTTGAGCAGTTAAGAGATGTGATTAGAGACTAAATCATCAAATAATTCAGAAAAATTTAAAATAAAAAAAATCAAATTTTTTTCCAAAATTTTCAAAAAAAAAACCTATAGTACCGGTTGGTAACACCAACCGGTACTAAAGGTCCCCCATACCAAGGCGTGAGCTCACGCCACGTGGTGGCACTTTAGCGCCGGTTGGTGCCGAACCGGTACTAAAGGGGGGAGGGGCCTTTAGTGCCGAAACTTTAGTGCCGGTTTCATAACCAGCACTAAAGACCCTTACAAACCGGTTTTAAAACTCCGTTTTCTACTAGTGTAGTTTTCAGCCTTTATTCTTATCGTTCTCCTCATTTTTAGACAATCTGTGTTCACATTTCATTTGTTCATTCTAAGTGTTTTTCTTGTCTCAAAAAATATGATGAGCTGGGCACATATAGGGAGTTGATCCATTAAAGTTGCTGCCACAATGCTTGGTGTTCTTCTACAGTAATGTAGGGTGGACATGAGTTTAACCAAAACGCGATTTGTACAAACTGAAACAGAGTATAACCAAAACGCAAATGATTTATCTATTGTTTTGTAGGAGTTTGGATTATTTTGAGAACCTCTTTTAGGAGTTTGGAATACTCTAAGAAATTACTTTATGAGTTGAGGTACTCTGAGCGCCACATGTACCTGTAGCGCGCCGCGACGACCGGCGCAAGTCATGTTTCTCTCCATTCTCCTCCTCTAGCTCCCTTCCTCTAGATTTTATTGTAGCTTTTATGTGAAAGAGGCTAGATCATGAACATTTGCGGTGAGCTTTTGTGCTACTTTATTTTCTGAGTGATTACCAGTACTGCAAACACCCGCAGATACTTTATTTATTTTGTGATGCACTTAGCTCAAATTATTTTATTTTGTGTAGACATAATTTCAACTAGTGAACCTGGAATTATTTGTGTTTGCAACAAATACATATTTTTTCTGTTGATATAATTTCAACAAGTGAACCTAGAATTGTTTGTGTTTGCAACAAATACATATTTTTTCTGTTGGCTGATATTATGCTCCTTTGTGATGTGAGATATTTGCTACTAGAAGTTTAGTACAATCCTATTTCGCAAAACAAGGTACAACCCTTCATTTTACTTAACTTGGCCAGAAAAGTTGTTTAATTAGCTTAAAGTTGCCTCCTAAATGATTATTCAATGCATGCTGGAAGAAGCTTTATTGTGAACTATCAAGCATTGTGAACTCATTTGGCTTTTGTTCATGTTTTTTAAACACTTGGTCAGCCTCATGTCTAATTCTATCAGATGTATCAGCTGAACTGAGCCACTTCACTGAATATATTGGCGGCCATTTTTTTCCTGGAGATACATGTCACTTGAGGTTTGGATGGAGTACGGGCAACAATGTCTGAACTTTAGGATCACTCTCCGAGTTCCTAAAGTCACATACTTCCATTTTTTTGCCTTGGTCATTGTCAAAATACTCTTTTGGTTAGCCTGTTGGATAAAACGTGGTGGGTAATACTTGTGTGGCAACAATTATTATGTTCCCATGAAATTAACCCTTTTCTTCTTTGTTAGTTATCATCTTCCATGAATATCCGTTCCATCTATCTGTTCTTCTAGCTGAAATTGATCATGTCGGATAAATACATTTCCTGCATCACAAGTTCTATCCTTCTGATAGATTGTCGAAATATTCATCGGTTTGCTTCAAATCCTATTGATCCCCCCCGAAACGCATGCTCTAAAGCTTCTTACTTTATGGGAATCATTTTTATCAGAATCTATAGCTATCATGCTTCAAATTGACTGGTTTTATTCATAATTTGCTCATGCACATATTCTTCTTTCCTCTCAGCTGATTTGAGAAAAATGATCCACCTTGTAAAACTAACATTATCAGAATCTATTGATCCACCTTGTAATATTGGCCCTTCTATGTTAGTACATAAACCTATTAGTATGTATGGAACCACCAGGCTTGCTCTGCTTTATGAATGCACACTCTTCCTGCTGTAGTTGTATTGTCGTGCTCCGTGGGTTGGCGTTGGCCGCCAACAACGAAGAGGCTGGCAGCTCGGGCGCGGGGGTCATCAACCTTTACCGGTGTCCTGTTTTTTCTTTGGTTTTTAGTTTTTGTTATGGTCGGTGTCCTGTTTTTTCTTTTATAAATTACATTGAACGACCGAAGCTTGATGGATGTCCATAAACATGTTGGTGGTATCCGTTTGCTGATCCACATTGGAGATGTCCTAATCTCATTGTATTTGAGTGTTATTATTTAGCTCTTTCAAAATTCATAGTGCGACTTATAACATGCCATTTTCATGTGTTACCAAGATTACAAAAGAGCAACTGGAATGGGCGGCTGCCAATCTGGCACCGCCCCAGCTTCCTTTGAGGAGGCGCCACAAGGTGGCGCCCCTACCCTAGTCTACAGCACACGGCCGTTGTTGCCGAGTAGACCAGTGCCATGCAACGGCCTCTGCACCTCAGGCCTCCGCGGGGCCGAGGAAGCGAGGATCCTCCACGCGGCTGCTGCCATAGATGCACCCAATGGTGCAAAAAAAAAAGAACGAGACACATGGCTTTCTCCCCCATGCTCCCGCGACGCGCCGCCCGGCGCCTGCAGCCACCCAAGCCGCCGCCGCTAGCCCTCCGCCTGCTCCGCCCTCCCCTCCAACGCCGGTCTTCCCTCCCGGATTCGCGCTCCCTAGATACGAGCGGGAGGCGCTGGTCCTCTCCCTCTTCCCGCAGCTGACACATGAGGTGCCAGATCTGGATTCGCCGCTGCGCGTGGCTGCTGCTTCCAGCGGCTCCTTCGTCCCAGATTCACAGCCGGTTGCGGCTCCTCGCGGATCCTTTGCTGCCCCTGGCGCGGCGGACGCGGAGCGCAGAGTCAGGTTCGCCCTCAATGCGACCGTGCTGGAATCCACCCACCTGCGCCCATTCAAGGTGCTCTCCGGCCCTGCATCAAGTCGGTGCCTGACCGCACCTTCAATTTGCCACTCCACCCGAGCCCTGTGCGGCACGCGCCGCCCACGCCCGATGTGCCAAACAGTGAAGGAGCGAGCAGCGATGAGGGCTGCAGCTGGTGAGGCCATCGTACTGGTGGAGGACCCAATCCCACAACCAGCAACATTCAAGAAGGAGATCCTCTGCTACCTTTTCTTCCTCCAGCCGTGAGGGTTTCGTCAAGTTCAAACACCGGGTTTGCCATCGATGCTTGGACAGAGGGCACTGTAAGGCCAGCTGCCGCAATCCGTTCAGGTGCCTCCGCTGTCGGCGGTTTGGCCACCGGGCGCGGCACTGCTCCAACCCCCCGGTGTGGTGCTACGGGACTGTCAACAGTAAGGCGCGCTCTCGCGGCCACCACGAGCCGGCGAACTACCGCCACGAGGACAGAGTCAGACATGACGGTGGTCATGATGATGACTGTCAGTGTCAAAACCGGCGGATCTCGGGTAGGGGGTCCTGAACTGTGCATCTAGGCCGGATGGTAACAGGAGACAAGGGACACGAAGTTTTACCCAGGTTCGGGCCCTCTCGGTGGAGGTAAAACCCTACGTCCTGCTTGATTAATATTGATGATATGGGTAGTACAAGAGTAGATCTACCACGAGATCGAGGAGGCTAAACTCTAGAAGCTAGCCTATGGTATGATTGTTGATGTGTATGATGTCCTACGGACTAAAACCCTCCGGTTTATATAGGCACCAGATAGGGTTAGGGTTACATAGAGTCGGTTACAATGGTAGGAGATCTTCATATTCGTATCGCCAAGCTCGTCTTCCACGTCAAGGAAAGTCCCTTCCGGACACGGGACGGAGTCTTCAATCTTGTATCTTCACAGTCCAGGAGTCCGGCTGAAGGTATAGTTCGGCTATCCGAACACCCCCTAATCCAGCACTTCCTCAGTAGCCCCTGAACCAGGCTTCAATGACGACGAGTCCGGCGCGCAGATTGTCTTCGGCATTGCAAGGCAGGTTCCTCCTCCAAGTACTTCATAGAAGATTTTGAATACAAAGATAGTGTCCGGCTCTGCAAAATAAGTTTCCACATATTGCCATAGAGAGAATAATATTTACACAAATCTAATCTGCTGACGTATTCCGTAGTGTGACACACCACAGCCAAGCCTTTATCCGAGTCGTTTTATTATCCCACCTCAGCGCGTCATGCGAGGCGGTTTCCTTGGCACGTCTTGTTAAAGCAGAGATCATGTCCCCTTATTCTAGGATTCTCATTAATACGGGCGTGGGTAACCCAACCGCTTCTAGGACTCCTAGATTATAGGCAAGTCCAAACGGACACGGAGAGGACGCTTGATATTCACCCTCTTTATAAAGGGGACAAGGCTTTTATTTTTCCCTCCCGTGCTCAATCGAATCCTTCCCCCACCTCAAGCTCAAACGCCCGAAGTTCAGGTCAGGTGCTCCGAATCTTCAGTCATGTCCGGATCTAGCCTTCAAGGCCGATGGGTGCCTTCCTCTGTCACGGAAGAAGACATCAAAAAGTTGAGGGAGGCCAGATATCTGACCACCGAGATTTTGCATTGGCTGCCTCCCCGAGGGCAGGCCGTCCCTACCCCCGAACCCAACGAGAACGTCGTGTTCGTCTCCCACTTCCTCCGAGGTCTAGGCCTTGCTCTGGATCCTTTCGTAAGGGGTTTGATGGTTTACTACGGGCTAGACTTTCATGATCTAGATCCAGACTCCTTTCTTCATATCACGACATTTATTGTCGTGTGCGAGGCCTTCCTCCGGGTTATCCCTCACTTTGGCCTATGGCTCAAGACCTTTGAAGTGAAGCCGAAGATGATCGAGGGGCAACATGCAGCGTGTGGAGGTGCCTCAATACGCAAGATGACGGGAGCTCCGTGGCCCAAAGGTTCCATCCCAGAGGTGTCTGAATTATGGCAACATGAGTGGTTCTACATCACGGCTCCTAGAAGTGCCAAGTGGGCGCCTCCCTGTTTTCCGCTCGGGCCCCCCACCACAGCTGATGTCATGGATCAGCAAAGGTCTGAGCTAGGGGGCAGCCAAGGATGTGCCTATACTGCAAAGCCGCATTCGAGATCTCTTCAATGGAGATTTTAGTTTGGTTGCGGTAATACAGGTTATGCTGGTTCGTCAAGTCCAGCCTTGCAAACATCGGCCTCTTCGCCTGAGGGAGTTTAATCCCGAGGGACCACGTGCCATTCAAAATTTCCTCGGCCTGACGCACGAGGAGATGTACAAGTCATTCTTCGGACCTCAGGTAGAGTGTCCGGAAATCACCGAGGACATGGGTCTGAGCAGTAACCGCGCCGCCGAACAGGTAAGGCATCTTCTGGCCGAACATACTATCTCTCTTTGTTACGAAGTTATTTCTGAAAGTTCGCTTTTTGACCAGGACTGGCTAACAAAGGCGAAGTTGATTCGGTGTTCGCCCCCCCTGAGGGTTTGGAAAATCCGGTATTGGAAAAGATGCTCCAGACCGCACCTTGCCCGGAACCCTTGAAGGAAGATACTGTGGAGGATAATGCGGGCGGACGCGGGCCCCCAACGCTGCCCATTCTAGCCGAGGGAGCGAGCGTCTCCATGAAAGAAGACGACCAGAAGAGGAAAATGACTGCGCTCGGGGATTCGGAAGCCGAAGCTTCCAAACGGGAGAAGAAGTCTCCCGCAGAGGGTCCTACCTCGGGGGCGCCGTTGCCGCACAAAGTCCGTGGGGGGATCAGTTCTCCCGCGAGTCGTAAGTGACCCGAAGTACTTTTAATAGTACAGATATGCCATCTTTTTCTTCTGAGAAAATAACCACCACATATATTTTTGCAGTTCGGGCCTTAGCCCCTCTCAAATGAGCTCGTCTTCGGGGGATCTTTTTCCAGAGATGATGGAGAGCGAAACACCTCCGCCGGACTCCTCCGCGCCAGAAGCGGGCGACCCAGAAGTGTCGTCGAGGAGGGCCTCTCCGAGTCCGGTGAGGCCAGAAGATAATCCCATCGACCCCCGAAGCTCCCAGTGTCCGGATCCCGAAGAGGGCAGACAAAAGAGTCCGACACCGTCTGGTGTGCGACCGGATGTTCTAAGGGAGTTGGTGGGGCGAGCGGCCATCTCAGATGAACACCGTGTGCTGATGAATACGGTGATGGAGAGAATATCGTCCGCTGAAAGCGGATTGCGTGAAGCTTTTATGAGTCTACTGACAGGCTTCGAGGTACGTAAAAGAATGTATGATAGTCCTGCACATGCTAGGTGTGCCCTCTGTAGATAGTAGCCCCTGAGACTCTGGTTGTCGTCGGAAATGACGACGAACAGAGGATCATATTCTTAGGTAATAACCATATTGCCTTTATGTGCAGGTGATGGAAGCTCCGGTGGCTAGCCGGACTAGCGAGTTTGCCCATTTAGAACGGCAGTTGGATGCGGCAGATGCCGACATCAAGCTTGTTAACAAAAGGATTGACGAGGCGCAGGGTAAGTGTCCTTATCTGGTAAACGCCACATAGGAAGAGCAGCATGATGCCAGTATCTTTAATATGTTGTGACTGCGGATGGAGCTGCCACTGTTGAAGCCTTGCGGGCAGAACTTGTCCGAGCCAAGGAACAAGCGAGGTTGGGTAATGCGGCTGCTGTGAAGGCGGCCGAGGAGTTGCAAGCCGAGAAGGCTGCGCATGGCAAGACCCGAGACAAGATGGCCAAGATGGCTATAGAATTAAAAGCTGCCGCCGACCGTTGCCGGGTTCTTGAAAATAAAAACCAAGCAAAGGCATCGGACCTTGAGAAGGCTGCTGCGACTAAAAAGGATCTCTGCTTTGCTATGAGGGCAAAGAAGGAGGAGCTGCGGGAAGCCGGGGATATTGTAGCTGGGAAATCCTTTATGTTGCGAAGGAAATTTGGAGATACATGGTATGCCCCTCTGGATCGGCTGTGGAGTTCGGAGGATGTGTATATGGATTTGGCGGCGAGCGCTGCCGATGCGGCCAAGTACTTCCAGGGTCAGACGGACCGTGAAGTAGACTAGCTGTTTTGGAGACAATTCCATTCTCCCGAGCGTCCACTTTCATTGACTGACCAATTAGCCGAATGGGCCGAACTAAATAGGTTGTCCGGACTCTCCATGAGGACTGTTGTGGATCAGCTATGGCCGGAAAGGTCAAAACCGAACAGCTATTTCGTCTTGGTGCAGTAGGTCCTTGACGTGGTGCCGCGCATTAATGCGATGAGGAGGTCGGCGTGCATAGAGGGTGCACGGATGGCCTTTGCCCGTGTTAAGGCATACTGGGCGGAGATGAATGCTACCAATGTTGCAGCGCGGGATTCGGCTATAGGTCGAAAGGCTGCTGAGCACTACTTTGAAGAAGTTCTTGAGGGTGCCCATTTGATAGAGACCCAGTGCTCAAAAAATATTATGTTTGAGTGACATGTAATCTCATTGTAAGCGAATTGCTTTTATAAATTTTTATAAGGCTATTTTTATACCTTTGCTTGAAAGTAATATGATGCCTCCTGGGCGGCCGTTTATGTATACATGTGTATAACCTGAAAGATTGCAGTCGTCGGCTTCAACCCCCACGCATATAATGCGGAGGTGATCGCAAAAACACGCATTCACACTTAACCCAACGTCTTGGTCCTATTAAGGAGGTGATAGCGGAGCGAGCGAGGCAACCGGACTATAATGCTTTAGTACTTTCACTTAGCCATAGGAGTTTGACAGTGGGGCTACTAGATAGCCCCTGGTGGCTCCGCACTCTCCTGATTCCGGGGTGCGTACATGCCTGGCCGAAAAACGGCCCTTCGTTAAGGCGGAGGAATTCTAACATTCCCACAGGTCATCGAGTGGTTGACCAGTCTCACGCTATATCATGACAGTCAGTTTTCGGCTTTCTCTACTGAGGTGCTCGTCCGGATGAACCAGGGCACAATCGCAGTAGTTCTCCTGGTGCTACCTTAGCCAACAAGGCGGAACATAAAGCATCAAAACACAGGAGCCGGGTAAACCCAACATTTGACCAAAGACAATGATTCGGAGCTGATGCATATAGGGCCAAACTCGCGACGCCGAACACTCCCTAAGGTATTCGGTCTTTGTGGTATAAACGAGGCCTAAATAGTGGCCTTTGTAAGAAGCCCCTTGTGTCCAGGTACGTGCATTGTTCTAGCGTGGCCACATGCCAAGACGTCAGCATCCTTCTCAACGGTGGATATGTATCAACAAGAGACAGTAAAAAAGATTTACGCAGGGTCTTAATCTAAAAGGAATCCTTGGAGCGGGTCCCTGCTGCACGTCTGCGTCTGTGTCTCCGTTGTGCCGTATCCTGGATGGGTGTAGCACGATGATCGTCTATAAAAGAGAGGAAGTTAAGTGAAAAAGTTGTCGTGCAAAAAGATAGTTTTTGAAAGAAACCATGTATATTTCAAGATGATAAGAAATTGCCACTTGTCTGCACGCGTTGAGCCCCTTGTATTGACGAATAGGGGTGTGACCACTTATTCCGTATAAATAGAGGCGCCGGACTTGATTAGTTGTATCTGAGGTCTTAATGACCTATTGGATGCTTTCGCTTGTCCGGGCGCCTTTAGTGTGCGGTTGCCAAGGCAGCCACACTCTCTTCGGCGCGCAGAGATCGCTTGATATTTCCGTGCACTGTAATGATGCCACGTGGACCGGGCATCTTGAGTATGAGGGAGGCGTAGTGTGGTATTGCATTAAAGCGAGCGAAAGCTTCGCGTCCGAGCAGTGCTTGATAGCCACTTTGAAATGGAGCGATGTGAAAAGTTAAATGCTCGCGACGGAAGTTGTCGGGGAAGCCGAATATAACTTGTAGTAGGAGGGAGCCCATACAACGAGCCCCTGGGCCTGGCGTTACTCCTTTAAAGGTAGTATTGCTATGGCGAATTTGTGTTGGGTCTAACCCCATCCCGCGGATTGTATCCTGATATATTAGGTTTAGGCTACTGCCGCCGTCCATCAGGACTCTTTGTGAAGTGATATCCGCCAATTACTGGGTCTAATACCAGGGCAGCTCATCCTGCGTGTCGGATACTTGCTGAGTAATCGCGATGGTCGAAAGTGATCGGTTGAGATGACCAGTGGCAGGACGTCGTGGTGACAGGCACTTGGGTATATTATCCTGAGAGTGCCGCGTTGTTTTTTCCCTTGATTACGTGTAACACGTTTACTGTTTTGACTTATGGTGGAAATTTCTTTTGTTCCCCCGTGTCTTGCTTGGGGGGCTCGTCCTCGTCTTCACTTGGTGTATCCTCCCTCTTGTGTACGGTGTTAAGCTTGCCGGACTGCTTGAAGACCCAACATTCTCTGTGGGTATGATTAGCCGGTTTACCAGGGGTACTATGAATCTGACATACTTTGTCCAGAATTTTGTTGAGGCTGGAAAAAACAATTCATCCCTGGTGCCTTTAGGGGGCGGCTTTTGTCCTGGCCGAAAGCTTTTGAATCCGGCATTTACTGCCGTGCCCTTCGTGTTGTCTTCTTTATTCCGGCGTTTGTTATTGCTGTTGCGCCGTGATTTCCCGTTTCCATCTCTAACTTCAGATGTACTGGGTCGCTGGTGCTGCATCTGGCTTAGCCAGCTGTCCTCTCCCGCGCAAAAGCGGGTCATGAGGTTTGCTAATGCGGCCATCGTTCTCGGCTTATTTTGGCTGAGGTGTCTGGCGAGCCATTCGTCACGGACGCTATGCTTGAAAGCCGCTAAGGCTTCGGCGTCCGGACAGTCGACAATCTTGTTCTTTTTAGTAAGAAACCTGTTCCAAAGCTTTCGGGCTGACTCTCCGGGCTGTTGAGTTATATGACTCAAATCGCCCGCATCCAGAGGTCGGACATAGGTCCCTTGAAAATTTGTCCGAAAGGCGTCTTCGAGCTCTTCCCAACTTCCAATGGAGCTTCCGGGGAGGCCTTTGAGCCAGTGACGAGCTAGCCCTTTGAGCTTGAGGGGTAGGTACTTGATGGCGTGGAGGTCATCTCCTCGAGTCATATGGATATGAAGGATGTAGTCCTCAATCTAGACCCCAGGGTCTGTTGTTCCGTCGTATGCCTCTATGTTTACAGGCTTGAATCCCGCTGGGAATTCGTGGTCCAGCACCTCATCGGTGAAACATAGGGGGTGTGCGGCACCCCTGTAGCTGGGTGTACTGTGTTTTTCGGATGTTTGTTGTGTTGCATTGTATGCTGAGGCGCGCTTGTGTGGTCCATAGATGGATCTGGTTGCGTCGTCCTTTGGGCGCGAGCCCTCGCATGGGTCGCGTATTATATTGTGAGTGGCGTTGTATGCCGCTCTGTGTTGGTAGAGGTGTCGTCTATCCGACCAGGTGGCTACTTTGATATTTGGTTGTGGAGGTTCTGAGGCCTCCTCATCGAATTCGGGTAGCAGCTTCCGCTTTGGGTAGCTCTTGGAGGGGCGATTGTCGTCGTACCTTGCTGCTATGCTGAGTATTTTACTTCATCTGAATTGGAGCGTGTCTTGCACGGCCTTGAGCCGTTGCTTCTGCTTTTTCAGGCTCCTCGCAGTGGCAACAAGCCTTTTATGGGCAGTCTGCTGCTCCGGGTGTCTGTTCGGCGTTATGTCGTCCGGACCATTATCCTTGATAGGATTTGTTTCTTCGGTTTGATTATCCGGATTGCCGTTGTCCGGCAGTGGTTCACCCTGCTCCAGCACTGGGTCTGTGTGATCGCTATTTCTGTTGAGGCGGGATTTGGGGTGGCGCCTGCGTCGCCGCTTTGACTGCTTTTCGAGGGAACAAGCCTTCGGTGCATCCTTCCGCTCCTCGTCGTCTTCTTTTGGTGCGTCCACCATGTATACGTCATATGACGAGGTGGCATTCCAGGGCCCAATAGGCGCTGGTTCCTCATCGTCTCCTTCATCGGCGTCCATACCGGCGATGTCTTCGGAGTCGAAGTCGAGCATGTTGGTTAAATCATCGACAGTGGCTACAAAGTGGGTGGTCGGTGGGCTTTGAATTTCTTCATCGTCCGCATCCCAATCTCGCTGACCGTAGTTCGGCCAGGGCTCTCCTGATAAAGAGAGAGACTTTAGTGATTTTATAATATCGTCAAAGGGCGAGTGCTGAAAGATGTCCGCGGCAATAAACTCCATGATCGGCGCCCAATCGGATTTGATTGGCAGAGGCGCGAATGGTTCGGACTCCGGAGAGGAGTCTGACTCCTTGGAATCATGAGTCTCGCGGAGTGCGGGGCTGGTGTTTGGCTCAATCGCCGTTAGGGTCGCTGCTCCCAAGGCGGCATCCAACCGCCCATCCTCGATCGGCGTAGTTGGCTCCGAATTAGGGATCGGAGCTGACGCGGGTGCGGCCTCCAGGGCACTGTTCGGCGGCAGAGCTAAATCATGCTCGTCGTGACAGAGCGGCGCGCTCGGCAGTGGCTCGAATCCGTTGAAGATCAAGTCTCCGCGGATGTCAGCCGTGTAGTTTAAACTTCCAAATATGACCTGACGGCCAGGGGCGTAGCTTTCGATCTGCTACAGACGGCCAAGCGAATTGGCCCGCAGTGCGAAGCCGTCGAAGATGAAGATCTGTCCGGGGAGGAAGGTCTCACCCTGGACTGCATCGCTATTGATGATCGTAGGAGCCATCGAGCCTGACGGTGACGACACAGAGGAACTCTCAATGAAAGCACCAATGTCTGTGTCAAAACCGGCGGATCTCGGGTAGGGGGTCCCGAACTGTGCGTCTAGGCCAGATGGTAACAGCAGACAAGGGACACGAAGTTTTACCTAGGTTCGGGCCCTCTTGATGGAGGTAAAACCCTATGTCCTGCTTGATTAATATTGATGATATGGGTAGTACAAGAGTAGATCTACCACAAGATCGAGGAGGCTAAACCCTAGAAGCTAGCCTATGGTATGATTGTTGATGTGTATGTTGTCCTACGGACTAAAACCCTCCGGTTTATATAGGCACCGGATAGGGTTAGGGTTACATAGAGTCGGTTACAATGGTAGGAGATCTTCATATCCGTATCGCCAAGCTTGCCTTCCACGCCAAGGGAAGTCCCTTCCGGACACGGGACGGAGTCTTCAATCTTGTATCTTCACAGTCCATGAGTCCGGCCGAAGGTATAGTCCGGCTATCCGAACACCCCCTAATCCAGGACTCCCTCAATGACCGTCGTGGGCACCGCGATGCCCAGGAGAGCAGGCAACCCTCTTGGCGTGATTGCATCTTCGGTAACTGCTCCAGGGCTCCCGAAAGGCGACGCGATGATGGCCGCTGCGACGACCGGCGTGACTCGTGTCATGGTGACAACAGGCGCCGTGGTGCAGAGCTGGAGCTGCCTAATGCCCGTCGCACCGATGCTGTGCGCGTGCAATGCTTGCCTGATGATTTGGTCATTCCGGCCTCTGGAAGACGCCCCAGGCTTTGCTCGGCTAAGCGAGCGGCAAGCAGCGACGAAGAAGACAGCCTCAAAGATCAACACTCTAGCAGCCGCGGGCGCTCGCTCCCTCCATCGCCGCGTACCACGTCCTCGGACATCATCGAGATCAAAACCACCTCATCCGCCTCGTCCTGGCTACATAAGGCAGCGTCCTGCTTCGGGACACATGTGCAGCCATCCTCAACGCTTGACGACAACATGTCCCCAGCTCGCGTGCCTATCCCTGCATCTGCTCCAAGCTTTCCTGAAGATCACGAGCCATCTACGCCCGTCCATGTCCCTAGCCTGGAGCGGCTAGCCTGTTCCCAGCCCTTTACGGCTCTGGAGGAGGAGCCTCCAGTAGCTGCATTGACTCAGGGCCCTCCTGGTACACCGCTGTTTGTGCCATTGATGCCGGCCATCCTGCCTGCTCCCGCCTCGACACCACCCAGGCCACCAACCAGAAGGAGGAAGACACTGGCTGGGGTTGTTGGCTTCAACCTGATCCGCCGGAGCCCTCGCATCCGTGACAAGAACAGGGCTATGCCCATTGTCTTGGGGAACGTAGTAATTTCAAAAAAATTCCTACGCACACGCAAGATCATGGTGATGCATAGCAACGAGAGGGGAGAGTATGATCTACGTACCCTTGTAGATCGACAACGGAAGCGTTTGGTTGATGTAGTCGTACGTCTCCACGGCCCGACCGATCAAGCACCGAAACTACAGCACCTCCGAGTTCTAGCACACGTTCAGCTCGATGACGCTCCCCGGGCTCCGATCCAGCAAAGCTTCGGGGAGGAGTTCCGTCAGCACGACGGCGTGGTGACGATCTTTATGTTCAACCGTCGCAGGGCTTCGCCTAAGCACCGCTACAATATGATCGAGGTGTAATATCGTGGAGGGGGCACCGCACACGGCTAAGAAACGATCACAAAGATCAACTTCTGTGTCTATGGGGTGCCCCCTGCCCCCGTATATAAAGGAGTGGAGGAGGGGAGGGCCGGACCTCTCTATGGCGCGCCCTAGGGGAGTCCTACTCCCACCTGGAGTAGGATTCCCCCTTTCCTAGTCAAACTAGGAGTCCTTCCATGTAGTAGGAGTAGGAGACAAGGAAGGGGAAGGGAGAAGGGAAGGAAGGAGGGGGCGCAGCCCCTCCCCCTAGTCCAATTCGGACTAGGCCTTGGGGGGGGGGGGGCTGCCCTAGGCAGCCCCTCTCTCTTTCCCGTATGGCCCAATAAGGCCCAATACTTCTCCCCTCGTATTCCCGTAACTCCCCGGTACTTCGAAAAATACCTGAATCACTCGGAACCTTTCCGATGTCCGAATATAGTCGTCCAATATATCGATCTTTATGTCTCGACCATTTCGAGACTCCTCGTCATGTCCCCGATCTCATCCGGGACCCCGAACTCCTTCTGTACATCAAAACTCATAAACTCATAATATAACTGTCATCGAAACCTTAAGCGTGCGGACCCTACGGTTCGAGAACAATGTAGACATGACCGAGACACGTCTCCGGTCAATAACCAATAGCGGGACCTGGATGCCCATATTGGCTCCTACATATTTGTAGGATCTAGAAGTAGGTGTGTCTAGAGGGGGGGGGGGTGATTAGACACTTAGTGCTAAAGTTGCAATTTTTAAGCTTTTTCGGTTTGAGTGGAGTTTAAGCATAATTTCAACACTCACAATACATATCAAGCAAGTATGAAAAGTGTATATAGGCAGCGAAAAGTAAAGCATGCAACTTGCAAGAATGTAAAGGGAAGGGTTTGGAGAATTCAAACGCAATCGGAGACACGGATGTTTTTCCCGTGGTTCGGATAGGTGGTGCTATCCTACATCCACGTTGATGGAGACTTCAACCCACGAAGGGTAACGGTTGCGTGAGTCCACGGAGGGCTCCACCCACGAAAGGTCCAAGAAGAAGCAACCTTGTCTATCCCACCATGGCCATCGCCCACGAAGGACTTGCCTAACAAGCGGTAGATCTTCACGAAGTAGGCGATCTCCTTGCCCTTACAAACTCCTTGGTTCAACTCCACAATCTTGTCGGAGGCTCCCAAGTGACACCTAGCAAATCTAGGAGACACCACTCTCCAAAGAGTAACAAATGGTGTGTTGATGATGAACTCCTTGCTCTTGTGCTTCAAATGATAGCCTTCCCAACACTCAACTCTCTCTCATAGGATTTGGATCTGGTGGAAAGAAGATTTGAGTGGAAAGCAACTTGGGGAAGGCTAGAGATCAAGATTCATATGATAGGAATGGAATATCTTGGCCTCAACACATGAGTAGGTAGTTCTCTCTCAGAAATAGGATGCTGGAAGTGTAGGCTTAGTCCGATAGCTCTCTCCACGAGTGAAGAGGAGGTGGAGGGGTATTTATAGCCTCCACACAAAATCCAACCGTTACACACAATTTACCAATCTCGGTGGGACCGAATCAGAAAACTCGGTCGGACCGAAATAGTAAACCTTGTGACCGTTAGGAATTTCGGTGGGACTGATTGGAACAACTCGGTGGGACCGATGTGCTAGGGTTAGGGAAAATCCAAAACTCGGTTTGACCGATTACTCAAACTCGGTGGGACCGATTTGGGTAATAAGCAAAACAGACAGTTGGCCAAGCAAACTCGGTGGGACCGATTGCATATCTCGGTTGGACCGAAGATATTGCAACAAGTAACAGAGAGTTTGCAAGCCCATCTCGGTGAGACCGAATTGCTAGGGTTTGGCAGTGGCAAATGACAAGTGAAACTCGGTGGCGCCGGATAGATAGAATCGGTATGACCGAGTTTAGCTTAGGGTTTAGGTCATTTGTGGATATGGGAAAGTAGCTGAGGATTTTGGAGCATATCATTAAGCACTTGAGCAAGAGGCTCATTAAGCAACACCTCATCCCTCCTTGATAGTATTGGCTTTTCCTATGGACTCAATGTGATCTTGGATCACTAAAATGTAAAATGAAGAGTCTTGAACTTCAAGCTTTAGCCAATCCTTTGTCCTTAGTATCTTGGAGACCTTCCCACACCCTTTAGTCCATGCCACTCCATTGTTGAACTTATCTGAAACATACTAGATGAAAACGTTAGTCCAACAAGAGATATGTTGTCATCAATTATCAAAACCACCTAGGGAGCATTTGTGCTTTCAATCTCCCCCTTTTTGGTAATTGATGGCAACATACATCAAAGCTTTAGATAAAGATACAAAGAATAGTAAGTAAAGCTTTGGAAGGACATGTAACAAACATAGGCTCCCCCTACATGTATGCAATCATGTGAATATAAAATATAGAAGCACGTGAGAGCATAATCATGATAGAGTAGGCAATGTGTTACATGTATCTTCGCCATATGCATCAGAGCAAAAGATTATTAAGGAAAATACCTTCATGCTCATGAGTCCTTGCAAACAGTATGTACATAAGGAAGAATTCCTCATACTCATGATTTTGATGCATACACTTACCTTGTAGTCTTAAGTTGGCTTAGGATGGAATGAACCTGCACAAACAAGGTTAGATAACACAGGTACACCCACTAACCAGAGAAAATAAAAGAAACCACAAGAATACCAAGACTGGGATGACATGTAGAGAGTAAGTACTAGGTACTACATTGAATTCAACATGTCCCCAAGAATAAAGATATGCAATGAATTTGACTGATTTCTTTCCCATGGGTGTCTTGCTCCCCCTGAATCTTTCATGGGATATTGGGAGAAGATAGGGAACATAAAATCAGAGCTGAAAGATACGAATGAATATGTCTTTCCCCCTAAAAAGACATGTGACATCTCTCCTCTTGAACATCAAGCATCTGGGAATCCTTGAGTATTGTCTCTCCCCCCTAGAGATCTCTTTCTCCCCCTTCATACATTATCTTGGACGTCTGGGATCCTTGAGACTTTCTCTCCCCCTTTAGTGCTTTGATCTGATCTCTCTCTCCCCGAAGATAGGCTTTGATGTGATCTCTCCCTCCCCCTTTGACATCAATTTCCAAGAAGGTTTTTCTGGAATCCGTCGAATAGGGTTGGTCCTTGAGACTCAGCATAAAGCAAAGAATAAAATTGAGACAAGATTCATTGAGTGAAGCTGGATCAGAAGAAATATAGATCAAGTGGCAAACTGTTTTTCTGATTGCAAAGTCGGTGGCACCGAGTGGCATATTTTGGTGGTACCGAAAAGATTCGGTTGGACCGAAAATTGCAAGTCGGTGAAACCGAGTTTACACAGAGAAAAACACTTGTCACCTCAGCTCACTAGACAAATAAGATCTCACAAAGATTTGCAATGAATTACCTCAAGGATTTGCAAGGAATTAAAATGCAGAAAATGCAGAACAAAAGCAAAGAGAAAAGAGAAGAAACTGAAAGAACTAGACAAAAAGAGAAGGGAACAGATAAACAAGCATGAGACAAATGCAATAACACAAAGAAAGAACACAAGAGAACTTCATCTAGAGTTGGGCGGTGACATAGTCACCTATGTTAGAGTATATTGACTTAGGAGTCAAGTGAAAACACTTGATCATAGGTCATACTCATCGTTTAAGCTCAAAATGGGGTTACCATTTTTCGTTTAAGCATCTTCATGTATTCACATCTTGTTGAGTTGCTTTGACTTCATGTCTTGGAGTAAAGCTTCTCTAAGATGGAATAACATACCTTGGGTGGTGGTGTGGTTCTTGCTCATGTAGTTGAACTTGTGTGGGTGCTCAAGGTTGATGTAGCTCATCAAGAGTTGGGAGCACCGCTTGGAGTGTGAGTTCACCTACCTACATGGATTAGTTCTTGCAAGGAAAAGCACTTGTGTATCCAAAAATGACATTCATGAAGCTCAACATAGAATTTGTCAAAGGATATGTTTGAATGATTTTGTGCGTCCTTGTCTTCAACCACCATCGTGTAGAGACTTGGTGATGTAGAGATTGCTCAAGATGTGAGTGATTCGCAATCTCATGGAATTAGATTCAACCAAGCACCTACATGGGTTAGACAACATGCAAGGTACAAATATATCCAAGACATAAGATAGTCATCATAAGAGATATATCATGGATTAGTCATAAGCTCATGTCTTGCATGTATCCAATGGAGTTCCTACTCCAAGTTCGAAGCATCAATGATGTTCAATTCTCCTCTCAGCCCGCAAAACACTTTCTCATCAAGTGGTTTAGTGAATATGTCCGCTAATTGCTTATCGGTGCGAACATGCTTAAGATCAATGTCACCCTTAGCAACATGATCTCGAATGAAATGATGATGAACTTCAATATGCTTAGTTCGAGAATGTTGTACAAGATTATGACCAATTTTAATAGCACTTTCATTGTCACAAAGCAATGGAACATGTTTCACATAGATCCCATAATCTTTAAGAGTTTGGGTCATCCAAAGTAATTGAGCACAACATGAACCAGCAGCAATGTATTCAGCTTCGGCGGTGGATAAGGATACGGAGTTTTGTTTCTTGGAAGACCAAGACACAAGAGATCTACCAAGAAATTGGCAAGTACCCGAAGTTAACTTTCTATCAACCTTGTCTCCAGCATAATGCGAGTCGGAATAGCCAACAAGATCAAAAGAAGACCTCTTAGGGTACCAAATGCCAAAATTTGGTGTATGAATTAAGTATCTAACTATCCTTTTCACAGCCTTAAGATGACATTCCTTAGGAGCAGCTTGATATCGTGCACACATGCACACACTTAGCATAATGTCGGGACGTGAAGCACATAGGTATAACAATGAACCAATCATAGAGCGATAAACCTTTTGATCAACCGGTTCACCATCTTTGGTCAAATCATTATGTCCACTAGTAGGCATGGGTGTAGACATACCTTTGCATTCTTGCATATTGAACTTCTTGAATAAGTCCTTGGTGTACTTCGTTTGAGAGACAAATGTACCTTCCTTAGTTTGCTTGATTTGCAAACCGAGAAAGAATTTGAGTTCACTCATCATAGACATCTCAAACTTCTCTGACATTAGCTTTCCAAACTTTTCACTAAAGAGAGGGTTAGTTGAACCAAATATGATATCATCAACATAAATTTGGCATACAAATAGTTCTCCATTAACCCTTTTAGTAAAAAGAGTAGAATCAATTTTACCAATTTCGAAACCACTTGCAATAAGGAACTTGGTCAAGCATTTATACCATGCTCTAGGAGCTTGTTTAAGACCATAAAGAGCTTTGTGAAGTTTGTAAACATGATTAGGTTTCTTAGGACTGACAAAGCCGGGAGGTTGTTTGACATAAACTTCCTCCTCTACTTCACCATTTAGAAAAGCACTTTTAATGTCCATTTGGTACAAGGTGATGTTATGGTGATTGGCATAGGCAAGTAAGATGCGAATGGACTCAAGTCTAGCAACGGGAGCATATGTCTCACCATAGTCCATACCTTCGACTTGTGTGTATCCTTGGGCGACGAGATGTGCTTTGTTGTGAACCACTTGTCCATCTTCATCCTGCTTGTTGCGAAACACCCATTTGGTACCAATGATGTTGTGGTTGTTGTCGGGCTTCTCAACCAATGTCCAAACTTGGTTTCTCTCAAAATTGTGTAGCTCTTCATGCATAGCGTTTATCCAATCCGGATCTTCCAATGCTTCTTCAACCTTCATAGGTTCAATGCTAGAGATGAATGAATAGTTTTCACAAAAGTTAGCTAAACGAGTTTTTGAGCGAGTGATTCTCCCGGTTTGTATATCATTGAAGATTTGCTCGACGGGATGATCTTTAGCGATTCTTGCTCGTACTCGTGAGAACTTTTGCTTAGGTCTTCGTTGAACATTTTCTTCATCTTGTTCTTCTTCTTAGCCTTCTTCATTGTTGACGTTGTCATTCTCTTGTCGTGGTGAAGAAGGAGGTTGTTGATGCTCGTCTTGATGCATTTCCTTGTCTTCTTCATCTTGGTGTGTCCCACTTGTGAATGCTTCCGTATCAATTCTTGGTTCACCTTGTTGTGAAGTAGAAGCCTCCACTTGGACGGATGAAGTACTCTCCTTCACCTCCGTTGGACGAACTTTGCCTATGGACAAGTCTTGGATTGCTTCTGAAGGGTCTTTTGCTCCTACATCAATTGGCAATTGCTCTACTTGCGAGCCATTAGATTCATCAAACTTCACATCTACCGTCTCTTCAACCTTTCGGGTGAAATTGTTGTAGACACGGTAAGTGTGAGAGTTTGAGCCATAACCAAGTAGAAAACCTTCATGAGATTTAGGAGCAAACTTTGAAGGATGATGCTTATCAAGAATGTAGCACTTTGAGCCGAATACTCGAAAGTATCCAACTTGGGGTTTGTTACCGGTGAGGAGCTCGTATGCTGTCTTGCCGAGTAGCTTGTGAAGATACAAGCGATTTGTTGCGTGACAAGCTGTCTCAAACGCTTCTGCCCAAAAGTGCTTCGGTGTCTTGTATTCATCAAGCATCGTTCTTGCCATTTCGATGAGCGTCCGGTTCTTCCTCTCAACAACTCCATTTTGTTGAGGTGTGTACGTAGCCGAGAACTCGTGTGAAATCCCTTCTTCGTCAAGAAAGGTGTCCACATTTGCGTTCTTGAACTCCGTTCCGTTGTCACTCCGAACCTTCTTGATCTTCACGTTAAACTGATTTTGGGCCTTCCTAGCGAAATTTTTGAAGATCTTCTGAACCTGCGACTTGTCATTAAGAAAGAACACCCACGTAAATCTTGAAAAATCATCAACTATAACTAGACCAAAAGAATTTCCACCGAGACTCTTGTAGGCGTTGGGACCAAAAAGATCCATATGAAGTAGCTCGAGTGGCCTCCTTGTGGTCATGATGTTCTTCACGGGATGTCTTCCTCCAACCTGTTTACCTTCTTGACAAGCACTGCAAAGTCTATCCTTATCAAATATGACATCGTTAACTCCAAGGATATGATTTCCTTTAATAAGCTTGTCAAGATTTCTCATGCCAACGTGACCTAGTCGTCTATGCCACAACCAACCTTTTGAGGATTTAGCAATAAAGCAAGTTTTAGGTTGTGCCTTTTTAGAGAAGTCGACAATGTAAAGGTCACCTCTACGCATACCGGTAAAGACCATTTTATGATTGTCTCGACGAAACACTTGGCAATCTACCTCAGTAAATAGGACATTTAAACCGAAATCAGCAAGTCTAGATACTGAAAGTAAGTTGTAGCCGAGAGATTCAACGAGCATGACATTTTGAATGAAACTATCATGTGAGATGGCCACCTTACCAAGGCCAACTACTTTACCCTTTGAATTATCACCAAAGGTGACATATTTTCGAGGGCCGTCATTTTCAGCAAGCTCACGGAACAACTCTTCATCTCCGGTCATATGATCAGTACATCCACTATCAAGAACCCATTCCTTTCCTCCTGATTCATATCCCCGAAGATTTGCCGTAAGACCAAAGTGTCTCATTGCATCATCAAGATTGAAGTCACTATCATCATCATCATCATCATAGTATCCATGTTCACCATGATCTTGTGACTCATCATTTCCTAGAGAGGGTAATTCATTAGATAAATGATCATCAAAATGGTCACTTTTATGAATTCTTATAGCTTCGAATATAATATCACTAATGATTCCAACATCTCCCTTAGCTCGCTTGAGATTGGCAAGCTCAAGTAGACAATCACCAAAGTTAGGATCACTAGAGTTCATCTTACTCAAGGCAATAGATTTATGGAGAATTTTGTCCAAATTTTTTAAGGAATGGTCGGGAAATCGTTCCTCAAGAAATTTCCATATAGTATAAGCACAATTAAGAGTAGGCAAACTAGCAATCAAGTTTTTGGGCAATCCTCTAATGATGAGCTCAATAGTTCTAAGATTGCGAATCATGTCAATATCTTCATCTAGGGTAGGATGCAAGGGATCAATGTGAGGTGCACAAGGGCTAGCAATATACTTGTTTAAGTGATATTGATTGAAAATTGCAAGCATCTCATTCTTCCACTCATGAAAATACTCTCCATCAAGAATAGGCACTTTATGTCTAAGACTCCCTAAAGTAGACACATCCATCTTCCTCCAATGGTGATTAAACCAAGGCAATGGAGACCAAAGCTCTGATACCACTTGTAGGATCTAGAAGTAGGTGTGTCTAGAGGGGGGGGGGGTGATTAGACACTTAGTGCTAAAGTTGCAATTTTTAAGCTTTTTCGGTTTGAGTGGAGTTTAAGCATAATTTCAACACTCACAATACATATGAAGTAAGTATGCAAAGTGTATATAGGTAGCGGAAAGTAAAGCATGCAACTTGCAAGAATGTAAAGGGAAGGGTTTGGAGAATTCAAACGCAATCGGAGACACGAATGTTTTTCCCGTGGTTCGGATAGGTGGTGCTATCCTACATCCACGTTGATGGAGACTTCAACCCACGAAGGGCAACGGTTGCGCGAGTCCACGGAGGGCTCCACCCACGAAGGGTCCATGAAGAAGCAACCTTGTCTATCCCACCATGGCCATCGCCCACGAAGGACTTGCCTCACTAGCGGTAGATCTTCACGAAGTAGGCGATCTCCTTGCCCTTACAAACTCCTTGGTTCAACTCCACAATCTTGTCGGAGGCTCCCAAGTGACACCTAGCCAATCTAGGAGACACCACTCTCCAAGGAGTAACAAATGGTGTGTTGATGATGAACTCCTTGCTCTTGTGCTTCAAATGATAGTCTCCCCAACACTCAACTCTCTCTCATAGGATTTGGATCTGGTGGAAAGAAGATTTGAGTGGAAAGCAACTTGGGGAAGGCTAGAGATCAAGATTCATATGATAGGAATGGAATATCTTGGCCTCAACACATGAGTAGGTAGTTCTCTCTTAGAAATAGGATGCTGGAAGTGTAGGCTTAGTCTGATAGCTCTCTCCACGAGTGAAGAAGAGGTGGAGGGGTATTTATAGCCTCCACACAAAATCCAACCGTTACACACAATTTACCAATCTCGGTGGGACCGAATCAGAAAACTCGGTAGGACCGAAATAGTAAACCTTGTGACCATTAGGAATTTTGGTGGGACTGATTGGAACAACTCGGTGGGACCGATGTGCTAGGGTTAGGGAAAATCCAAAACTCGGTTTGACCGATTACTCAAACTCGGTGGGACCGATTTGGGTAATAAGCGAAACAGAGAGTTGGCCAAGCAAACTCGGTGGGACCGATTGCATATCTCGGTTGGACCGAAGATATTGCAACAGGTAACAGAGAGTTTGCAAGCCCATCTCGGTGAGACCGAATTGCTAGGGTTTGGCAGTGGCAAATGACAAGTGAAACTCGGTGGCGCCGGATAGATAGAATCGGTATGACCGAGTTTGGCTTAGGGTTTAGGTCATTTGTGGATATGGGAAAGTAGCTGAGGATTTTGGAGCATATCATTAAGCACTTGAGCAAGAGGCTCATTAAGCAACACCTCATCCCTCCTTGATAGTATTGGCTTTTCCTATGGACTCAATGTGATCTTGGATCACTAAAATGTAAAATGAAGAGTCTTGAACTTCAAGCTTTAGCCAATCCTTTGTCCTTAGTATCTTGGAGACCTTCCCACACCCTTTAGTCCATGCCACTCCATTGTTGAACTTATCTGAAACATACTAGATGAAAACGTTAGTCCAACAAGAGATATGTTGTCATCAATTATCAAACCCACCTAGGGAGCACTTGTGCCTTCAATATTCTACGAAGATCTTTATCGGTCAGACCGCATAACAACATACGTTGTTCCCTTTGTCATCAGTATGTTACTTGCCTGAGATTCGATCGTCGGTATCCAATACCTAGTTCAATCTCGTTGCCGGCAAGTCTCTTTACTCGTTCCCTAATACATCATCTCGCAACTAACTCATTAGTTGCAATGCTTGCAAGGCTTAAGTGATGTGCATTACCGAGAGGGCCCAGAGATACCTCTCCGACATTCGGAGTGACAAATCCTAATCTCGAAATACGCCAACCCAACATGTACCTTTGGAGACACCTGTAGAGCTCCTTTATAATCACCCAGTTACGTTGTGACGTTTGGTAGCACACAAAGTGTTCCTCCGGCAAACGGGAGTTGCATAATCTCATAGTCATAGGAACATGTATAAGTCATGAAGAAAGCAATAGCAACATACTAAACGATCGGGTGCTAAGCTAATGGAATGGGTCATGTCAATCAGATCATTCAACTAATGATGTGATCCCGTTAATCAAATAACAACTCTTTGTCCATGGTTAGGAAACATAACCATCTTTGATTAACGAGCTAGTCAAGTAGAGGCATACTAGTGACACTCTGTTTGTCTATGTATTCACACATGTATTATGTTTCCGGTTAATACAATTCTAGCATGAATAATAAACATTTATCATGATATAAGGAAATAAATAATAACTTTATTATTGCCTCTAGGGCATATTTCCTTCAGTCTCCCACTTGCACTAGAGTCAATAATCTAGATCACATCGCCATGTGATTTAACATCAATAGTTCACATCTTTATGTGATTGGTTCACATCTCCATGTGACTAACACCCAAAGGGTTTACTAGATTCAATAATCTAGTTCACATTGCTATGTGATTTAGACCCAAAAAGTGATCATGTTTTGCTTGTGAGAGAAGTTTAGTCAATGGGTCTGCCACATTCAGATCCGCATGTATTTTGCAAATTTCTATGTCAACAATGCTCTGCATGGAGCTACTGTAGCTAATTGCTCCCACTTTCAATATGTATCCAGATTGAGACTTAGAGTCATCTGGATCAGTGTCAAAACTTGCATTGACGTAACCCTTTATGACGAACCTTTTGTCAGCTCCGTAATCGAGAAACATATCCTTATTCCAGTAAGGATAATTTTGACCGCTGTCCATTGATCTACTCCTAGATCACTATTGTACTCCCTCTCTTAACACAGTGTATGGTATACAATAGATTTGGTACACAGCATGGCATACTTTGTAGAACCTATGACTGAGGCATAGGGAATG
Source organism: Triticum monococcum (assembly GCA_034509565.1). Taxonomy (NCBI): domain Eukaryota; kingdom Viridiplantae; phylum Streptophyta; class Magnoliopsida; order Poales; family Poaceae; genus Triticum; species Triticum monococcum. Next base: position 494,447,601 of record CM067845.1, on the reverse strand, counting down.
ACTTTCATTCTCTTTCCATCTTCTGCCATGGTCGGGCTTTGAGTCTTACTCAACTTCACACTTTGTAACACAGGCAAGAAACTTTTTCTTTGACTGCTCCATTTTGAATTACTTCAAAATCTTGTCAAGGTATGTAATCATTGAAAAAACTTATCAAGCGTCTTGATCTATCTCTATAGATCTTGATACTCAATATGTAAGCAGCTTCACCGAGGCCTTTCTTTGAAAAACTCCTTTCAAACACTCCTTTATGCTTTGCAGAATAATTCTACATTATTTCCGATCAACAATATGTCATTCACATATACTTATCAGAAATGTTGTAGTGCTCCCACTCACTTTCTTGTAAATACAGGCTTCACCGCAAGTCTGTATAAAACTATATGCTTTGATCAACTTATCAAAGCGTATATTCCAACTCCGAGATGCTTGCACCAGTCCATTGATGGATCACTGGAGCTTGCATATTTTGTTAACACCTTTAGGATTGACAAAACCTTCTAGTTGCATCGTATACAAGTCTTCTTTAATAAATCCATTAAGGAATGCAGTTTTGTTTATCCATTTGCCGGATTTCATAAAATGCGGCAATTGCTAACGTGATTCGGACAGACTCAAGTATACATACGAGTGAGAAACTCTCATCGTAGTCAACACCTTGAACTTTGTCAAAAACCTTTTTCGACAAGTCTAGCTTTGTGGATAGTAACACTACTATCAACGTCCGTCTTCCTCTTGAAGATCCATTTACTTGCCGATCATCGGGCAGGTCAATCAAAGTCCATACTTTGTTCTTATACATGGATCTCATCTCAGATTTCATGGCCTCAATCCATTTCGCAGAATCTGGGCTCACCATCGCTTCTTCATAGTTCGTAGGTTCGTCATGGTCTAGTAACATAACCTCCAAAACATGATTACCGTACCATCTCTGGTGCAGATCTTATTATGGTTGACCTATGAGGTTCGGTAGTAACTTGATCCAAAGTTTCATGATCATCATCATTAACTTCCTCACTAGTCTATGTAGGCATCACTGGAACTGATTTCTGTGATGAACTACTTTCCAATTCGGGAGAAGGTACAATTACCTTATCAAGTTCTACTTTCCTCCCACTCACTTCTTTCGAGAGAAACTTCTTCTCTAGAAAGTATCCATTCTCAGCAACGAATGTCTTGCCTTCGGATCTGTGATAGAAGGTGTACCCAACTTTCTCCTTTGGGTATCCTATGAAGACACATTTCTCCGATTTGGGTTTGAGCTTATCATGATGAAACCTTTTCTTATAAGCATCGCAACCCCAAACTTTAAGAAACGACAACTTTGGTTTCTTGCCAAACCATAGTTCACATGGTGTCGTCTCAATGGATTTAGATGGTGCCCTATTTAATGTGAATGCAGCTATCTCTAATGCATAACCCCAAAACGATAGTGGTAGATCGGTAAGAGACATCATAGATCGCACTATATCTAATAAAGTACGGTTATGACGTTCGGACACACCATTACATTATGGTGTTCCAGGTGGCGTGAGTAGTGAAACTATTTGACATTGTTTTAATTGAAGGCCAAACTCGTAACTCAAATATTTTACCTCTGCGATCATATCGTAGAAACTTTTATTTTCTTGTCACGATGATTTTCCACTTCACTCTGAAATTCTTTGAACTGTTCAAATGTTTCAGACTTATGTTTCATCAAGTAGATATCCCCATATCTGCTCAAATCATCTGTGAAGGTCAGAAAATAATGATACCTGCTGCAAGCCTTAATATTCATCGGACTACATACATCAGTATGTATGATTTCTAACAAATCTGTTGCTTGCTTCATTGTTCCTGAGAACGGCGTTTTAGTCATCTTGCCCATAAGGCATGGTTTGCAAGCATCAAGTGATTCATAATCAAGTGATTCCAAAAGCCCATCAGCATGGAGTTTCTTCATGCGCTTTACACCAATATGACTTAAACGGCAGTGCCACAAATAAGTTGCACTATCATTATTAACTTTGTATCTTTTGGTTTCAATATTATGAATATGTGTATCACTACGATCGAGATCCAACGAACTTGTTTCATTGGGTGTATGACCATCGAAGGTTTTATTCATGTAAATAGAACAACAATTATTCTCTGACTTTAATGAATAACCGTATTGCAATAAATATGATCAAATCATATTCATGCTCAACGCAAAAACCAAATAACACTTATTTAGGTTCAACACTAATCCCGAAAGTATAGGGGAGTGTGCGATGATGATCATATTAATCTTGGAACTACTTCCAACACACATTGTCACTTCACCCTTAACTAGTCTCTGTTTATTATGCAACTCCTGTTTCGAGTTACTAATCTTAGCAACTGAACCAGTATCAAATACTGAGGGGTTTCTATAAACACTAGTAAAGTACACATCAATAACATGTATATCAAATATACCTTTGTTCACTTTGCCATCCTTCTTATCCGCCAAACATTTGGGGTAGTTCCGCTTCCAGTGACCAGTCCCTTTGCAGTAGAAGCACTTAGTCTCAGGCTTAGGTCTAGACTTGGGATTCTTCACTTGAGCAGCAGCTTGCTTGCCGTTCTGCATGAAGTTCCCCTTCTTCCTTTGCCGTTTTGTTGAAACTAGTGTCTCATCAACCATCAACGCTTGATGTTTTTTCTTGATTTCTACCTTCGTCGATTTTACCATCACGAAGAGCTTGGGAATTGTATCCGTTATCCCTTGCATATTATAGTTCATCACGAAGTTCTACTAACTTGGTGATGGTGCCTAGAGAATTCTGTCAATCACTATTTTATCTAGAAGATTAACTCCCACTTGATTCAAGCGATTGTAGTACCCAGACAATCTGAGCACATGCTCACTAGTTGAGCGATTCTCCTCCAACTTTTAGCTATAGAACTTGTTGGAGACTTCATCTCTCTCAACTCGGGTATTTCTTGAAATATTAACTTCAACTCCTGGAACATCTCATATGGTCCATGACGTTCAAGACGTCTTTGAAGTCTCGATTCTAAGCCGTTAAGCATGGTGCACTTAACTATCAAGTAGTCATCATATTGAGCTAGCCAAACGTTCATAACTAGCTTGCACCCGTTGTAGATGGACGTAGAGCTTATCACACCCGATCATCACGTGGTGTCTGGGCACGACGAACTTTGGCAACGGTGCATACTCAGGGAGAACACTTTTATCTTGATATTTAGTGAGAGATCATCTTATAATGCTACCATCAGTCAAAGCAAGATAAGATGATAAAAGATAAACATCACATGCAATCAATATAAGTGATATGATATGGCCATCATCATCTTGTGCTTGTGATCTCCATCTCCGAAGCACCGTCATGATCACCATCGTCACCGCTGCGACACCTTGATCTCCATCGTAGCATCGTTGTCGTCTCACCAATCTTATGCTTCCACGACTATCGCTACCGCTTAGTGATAAAGTAAAGCATTACAGCGCGATTGCATTGCATACAATAAAGCGACAACCATATGGCTCTTGCCAGTTTCCGATAACTTGGTTACAAAACATGATCATCTCATACAATAAAATTTAGCATCATGTCTTAACCATATCACATCACAACATGCCCTGCAAAAACAAGTTAGACGTCCTCTACTTTGTTGTTGCAAGTTTTACGTGGTTGCTACGGGCTTAAGCAAGAACCAATCTTACCTACGCATCAAAACCACAATGATAATTTGTCAAGTTGGTGCTGTTTTAACCTTCGCAAGGATCGGGCATAGCCACACTCGGTTCAACTAAAATTGGAGAAACTGTCACCCGCAAGCCACCTATGTGCAAAGCACGTCGGGAGAACCGGTCTCGCGTAAGCGTACGCGTAATGTCGGTCCGGGCCCCTTCATCCAACAATACCGCCGAACCAAAGTATGACATGTTGGTAAGCAGTATGACTTATATCGCCCACAACTCACTTGTGTTCTACTCGTGCATATAACATCAACACATAAAACCTGGCTCGGATGCCACTGTTGGGGAACATTGTAATTTCAAAAAATTTCCTACGCACACGCAAGATCATGGTGATCCAGAGCAACGAGAGGGGAGAGTGTGATCTACATACCCTTGTAGATCGACAACGGAAGCGTTTGGTTGATGTAGTCGTATGTCTCCACGGCCCGACCGATCAAGCACCGAAACTACGGCAGCTCCGAGTTCTAGCACACGTTCAGCTCGATGACGCTCCCCGGGCTCCGATCCAGCAAAGCTTCGGGGAGGAGTTCCGTCAGCATGACGGCGTGGTGAAGATCTTGATGTTCAACCATCGCAGGGCTTCGCCTAAGCACCGCTATAATATGACCGAGGTGTAATATCATGGAGGGGGGCACCGCACACGGCTAAGGAACGATCACGAAGATCAACTTCTGTGTCTATGGGGTGCCCCCTGCCCCCGTATATAAAGGAGTGAAGGAGGGGAGGGCCGGCCCTCTCTATGGCGCGCCCTAGGGGAGTCCTACTCCCACCTGGAGTAAGATTCCCCCTTTCCTAGTCCAACTAGGAGTCCTTCCATGTAGTAGGAGTAGGAGACAAGGAAGGGGAAGGGAGAAGGGAAGGAAGGAGGGGGCGCAGCCCCTCCCCCTAGTCCAATTCGGACTAGGCCTTGGGGGGGAGCGCGGCCTGCCCTAGGCAGCCCCTCTCTCTTTCCTGTATGGCCCAATAAGGCCCAATACTTCTCCCCCCGTATTTCCGTAACTCCCCGGTACTCCGAAAAATACCCGAATCACTCGGAATCTTTCCGATGTCCGAATATAGTCGTCCAATATATCGATCTTTACGTCTCGACCATTTCGAGACTCCTCGTCATGTCCCCGATCTCATCTGGGACTCCGAACTCCTTCGGTACATCAAAACTCATAAACTCATAATATAACTGACATCGAAACCTTAAGCGTGCGGACCCTACGGTTCGAGAACAATGTAGACATGACCGAGACACGTCTCCGGTCAATAACCAATAGCGGGACCTGGATGCCCATATTGGCTCCTACATATTCTACGAAGATATTTATCGGTCAGACCGCATAACAACATACGTTGTTCCCTTTGTCATCGGTATGTTACTTGCCTGAGATTCGATCGTCGGTATCCAATACCTAGTTCAATCTCATTACCGGCAAGTCTCTTTACTCGTTCCGTAATACATCATCCCGCAACTAACTCATTAGTTGCAATGCTTGCAAGGCTTAAGTTGTCAGGACCCCAATCCTAGGTCACACCGATCTAGCATTTAACACATCATATCACTTTGTGGCCTCACGCACGGTATTCCCACGGGTGCCACCTTACCTGGCCCGGGACCGTTTGCGCCTTTTGGCTCACGTATATGATAGTGTCGCTAGCATCCATATGACAGAGAACCCGGGCCGACATGGCTAGTCGTGAACCCAAAGCGGCACTAACCTATGGGGACAGGCATACATGATTCACATCGAGCGTGTCGGTCAGCAGCGTGTGAATCCGGGCTGTAGCACTGGGCTAACAGGACTCCGGTAACCCGGGCTGTAGCAGGCTAGGCAGGACTCCGGATGTCACCGCGTGACATTTCCCCGAAGGGACAGACACAGGAACGAAGTGAAACACATGCCGGCCAGTCAAGTGTCCTGAGCAGTAGTGCTGGGCTAGCAGGACTCCGATGAACCGGGCTGTAGCGGACTACTATCGCTCAGAAAGCACTAGACTACATTTCCCCATATGATAGGCTGCTAAGGATAAACAACTAGATTGTCGGATCCCACTCATACCAAGCATTTCAATCATACACACAATATGCCCGGTATGAGTACATACAACATGGCATCACAACAAGACTCTACGACTCAAGTATTTATTCATTAGGCTCCGAGGAGCGAGATATTACAAACATGGGTCTCATGACCCAACAATCATAGCATACAAGTCAAAGCACATGCGGAAGCTTAACATGTCTGAGAACAGACATCTACAAATGAAAAAGGCTAAGAAGCCTGACTATCTACCCGATCCTGCCGAGGGCACAAGATCGTAGCTGAGGTATCAAGCTAAACGTCGAAGTCCACGCGGAACTACTAGCGAGACTGAAATCTCTCTACAAAACATAAATTAAGCAAACGTGAGTACAAAGGTACTCAGCAAGACTTACATCAGAACTAGCTACATAGGCATCGGTATCAACAAAGGGGGGTGGTGGAGTTTAACTGCAGCAAGCCAGCTTTGACTTGGTGGCTATCCTAAACTACGACTACAAGCAACTCTTTGAGGTGGCGCACACGAGTCCACACATTCACCATTCAATACACCACTATGGATCCGCTCCCGTCTCCCTACGAGAAGGCCATCCATAGCACTCACGCTTATCTTGCGAGTTTTAGGGTATCCACTTTCACTTGTCTATGAACTGTTATAGGTAACCCAGAACTCCATTACCGCGGACATGTCTATTCGAATAGATGATGTTAACCCTGCAGGGGTGTACTTCTTCACACACGCTCTCACCACTTACCGCCGTTTACACGACATGTACTCGGCAACCTTCAAGCGGAAGCCCAATGAGGGTGTCGGCCACGGCCTACCTAAACACCTAAGTCTCTAGTCCAGGTTTATCGCCTATCCAAATTCCATCCGCAGGGAGTCCGGCCGAGGTTTCCACATACGGCCCCGAACGATGTGTACAGGGTTCCGAGACACCAAACGGGCGCCCGGCATGCCCGGCCACGGTGTATCTACCGCAACATAGCCCACCCCTGGGGTCAGCGCTATGCACGGCTGCCAACACATATCCTATAAACACCAAAAACTAGTTGCAACTCCTGGACAAAGGACAAGGGTGATCAAGAAGCCGAGAGGGTCCATTGGTTTCGGGCCCAATGCATGGTAGTAACTGTTTCATGGATCACAAACACAGAACTCAGTTCCTAAGAACGGTTTCAATGAGACAACCCACCATGTACTCCTACATGGCCTCTCACCGCTACCTTTACCAAATCGTGTTCACACACTTAGCTCACACACAGTAGGACATGTTCACACATCTCCGATTCATCCCCGATGAATCGGAACTGACTCAACTCTAAGCAGTAGCAGGCATGACAAACAAGCATGAATGAGTAGGCACATCAGGGCTCAAGCAACTCCTACTCATGCTAGTGGGTTTCATCTATTTACTGTGGCAATGACAGGTCATGCAGAGGATAAGGGGTTCAACTACCGCAACAAGTAACAGATGAATCCTTGTTGTCCTAATGCAGTAAAAGAGAGCAGGAGCGAGAGAGTGGGCTTGTATCGGAATGAACAAGGGGTTGTGCTTGCCTGGCACTTCTGAAGATATCATTGGGTCTTCATCAGTGTCAACGATCACATCGTCGGTACAACGTCTATCGAGAGGGGACAAATACCGGCAACAGAGAAAGAAACACAATCAATGCAATGCACAATATGATGCATGATCATGACATGTCAATATGTTGTTGATTGAGCTAATGCAACTAGCAACACAATTAAATGAAGTTGGTTTGAATATAAGATTCAAATTCCAACTCCATATATGATTATTTAAATGCCCTTTATTGAATTTGTCCTAAACAGTGTCCTTAATTTGTTCTAACATGCATGAAAATGCCATAAACAAATTCTTTGAATTTTTCTGATAATTTTTCATATATAATTTATTTCATTTGGAGTTACGGTTGATTTTCTATGATTTTTAGAAGTTTTGGGCATTTTCTGGAATTTTTTATATAAAATTAAATCCAGAAAAAGAGTTACTGCGTCAGTCTTGCGTCAGCGTGACGTCAGCAAGTCAAAGGCACTGTCCAGGTCAAACCCGACCAGTGGGGTCCACTGGTCAGTGTCACGGGGCTAGCTAGAGTCACTGACATCTGGGGCCGGTCAAAGGCCACGTCAGCAAGGTCAAAGCTGACGCGTGGATCCCGCGGGGTTGGATTAGTTCTAACTAATTTCATTAGCTGACTAATTAAACCGGCGGGGCCCGTGTGTAAGTGGGTCAGGGGGGTTAATTAGTGGAGATGTTAGCGGCTAATGGCGTTGACCGTCAGCACGCCGGAGTTTTGGCCGGCGGCGACCTCAAACCGCGGCGATGTCCGCCGGAGTTGCGCCAGAGGCGACGGAACGACGCGTCGAGGACAACAGGAGGTAGCCCGTGCCCGCGCGCATCCAGGGGAACCAACGGAAGGGCGCGGGGTGGCCGGAGTTCGCCGGAATGGAGCTCGCGGCGGTGGCCGGAGTTCGGACCTCGGCGGAATGGCGTTGTGGAGCGCGGGTGAGCAAGGTGAAATGCTGGGCAGCCTCTTGGGGTCACCAGGAGCTCGGTGCGGTGTACCGGCGCGACCCGTTCTAGCTCAGGCCACGGCGGTGACAAGACGGGCGGCGGCCGGAGCTCGGCTAGCACGGCCTAGGCGCTAGGGTGCGGGAACGACCACGGAAAAAGAGGGGGAAGAACCGGGGGCTCACAGCGCATCGTATGGGGTCGTCGACGAGCTCGGGGACGGACGGTTGACGGCGAATCGACGAAGACGATCCTCGGTGGCCGAGGAGGGGAACGGCAGAGCTGGCGGCATCCAGGGCTTCCGGCGCCTTCCGTCTTGGTGAGGAGGAAGAGGGGGACGAGGCGGGGCTCTCGAGCACGTTGGATGGGCTAGGGAGTACGGTGGTCGCGGCTACGGCCAACGGCGGCGATGGGCGTGTTCGGTGGCGTCGTAGGGAGAGAGCAGAGGAGGGAACGAGGCCGGGGGAGAGTGAGAGGGGGTCGAGAGGGCTGCGTGGCGTCGTCTGGAGCCGTCCAGGCCGTCGAGGGGGCACGCAGGCAAGGTGGAGGTGGCACGGCGCGTGCCTGCGCGCGGCGACCACGCGCGCGCGTCCTCCTGGCAGGAGCTTGAGGACGGTGGTGCTGGTGGGCTGGGCCTGTTGGCTGGGCTGCCAGCTGGGCCGGCTTCAGGTAAGGCCAGGTAAACTCTGTCGTTTCATTTCTATTTTTCTAATCTTATTCTGTTCTCTATTTTGCAGGTTTGTTTTGAATTTGGTTTTGAACCCAAATCAATTTTGTTGCTTCTGGAAATATTTTTTTGAAGCTAAAAGAATTAAACCAAAGCTCCATAAAATATTTCAGAATTATTGGACATATATTCATTTAATAGTAGATATAAATCCAATTCAAATAATTATTGATTTAAAATCAGAGCCCAAATAATTCCTTAGAAATGTTCCAAAATTTTGGTTTGATTTATAACTCTTGCCAAAATTGTCAGAGCTATTTCTAGGGCATTTTGGATTTACTGATTGCAATTTTAGGGTTTCTTGCCCCTTTATTAAAATGATTTCCGAGGCTTTCAATTTCCTCATTTCAAATTTCAGAATTTAGACATGGTGCACACATGAAGCTAGCCTAGAGCATTACCAGAAGCTAGGGATGTGACTGATGTGCATTACCGAGAGGGCCCAGAGATACCTCTCCGACATTCGGAGTGACAAATCCTAATCTCGAAATATGCCAACCCAACATGTACCTTTGGAGACACCTGTAGAGCTCCTTTATAATCACCCAGTTACGTTGTGACGTTTGGTAGCACACAAAGTGTTCCTCCTGCAAACGGGAGTTGCATAATCTCATAGTCATAGAAACATGTATAAGTCATGAAGAAAGCAATAGCAACATACTAAACGATCGGGTGCTAAGCTAATGGAATAGGTCATGTCAATCAGATCATTCAACTAATGATGTGATCCCGTTAATCAAATAACAACTCTTTGTCCATGGTTAGGAAACATAACCATCTTTGATTAACGAGCTAGTCAAGTAGAGGCATACTAGTGACACTCTGTTTGTCTATGTATTCACACATGTATTATGTTTCTGGTTAATATAATTCTAGCATGAATAATAAACATTTATCATGATATAAGGAAATAAATAATAACTTTATTATTGCCTCTAGGGCATATTTCCTTCACATTGCCTAGCTGGCTGAAAGACTGCTCTGCCGGAGGATGGGCATCGTTGGCGAAGTCGAGGAAGTTACAGAGGAAGCAATCGGTCGTTTTGTGGCTATGTTCAAAGGCCAACTGTCTGGCTTGGCAATTGCTGGGCTTCGTGCACTTTTCAAGATGGATTGCAATCTCGCAACGGCGGTGGAGATCGCTCTGCTGCAACACGGGGGAGAGGGGGGCTCTGAGATGCCAACTCTGGCAAGCGGCGCCGCTCCAGAGTAGACCGGTTCTGCATGATTGCTTGATGTAGTTATCGTTCCTTATGTTAGACAAAATCCACTATGTTTTAGGCTGCCTGTCTGTAGCTGCTGTGGCTGGCTGCTTCCCTGATGTGCCTCCGCAAGGCCATGTTTGCTACCTGATGTTGCTTTGTTTCCAATATGAGTAGCCTACATCTCAGTGTGCTTAACTGGAACGTGCGTGGGCTAAACTGCCCCCACAGAAGAACCACTGTCAATGAATCTATTGCTGCTTCCGCGTGCCATCTGGCTTGTCTCCAGGAATCCAAACTTTAAGTCGTTGATGCCTCCACTACTGCTTTCCTCGGCGGATATAGGCTCAAGGGCTTCGCCTAGCGACCTGCTGTAGGTACGCGGGGCGGGATTCTCCTGCTGTGGAATGAAGATCATGTCCAAGTTCAGAATGTCCACTTTGGCGACTACACCCTGTCGGCACAAATCACAATCATCAACACAGATACATCCTTCAAATTTACCACCGTCTATGGACCCACTAGAAACAATCTAAAAGACGCTTTTTTCCAAGAAATGAAGGATCAAAAGCCATTGCTAGGAGAAAGGTGGCTCGTCACGGGCAACTTTAACCAAATTTACCGGGCAAGAGATAAGAACCGCTCTAACGCAAATCGTAGCCGCATTACCCGCTTCCGGAACGCCCTCAATTTTTGTGAGCTAAAGGAAATACACATCCAAAATAGGAGGTTTACTTGGAGCAATGAATAGAGCAATCCGACTATGTCAAAGCTTGATGGGTTCTTTTGCAATGAGGACTGGGACATAACCTTCGACAAGCACATCTTGCACGCCTTATCGTCATCGCTCTCTGACCATTGCCCTCTCCTTCTTGCCAATGATGATGGACCAAGGCGGCCGCGCACCTTCCGCTTTGAAAACTTTTGGACCAACCTGCCAGGCTTTCAACAAGTTGTCCAAGATGCTTGGAATGAGGCCTCCGCACACACTGAGCCATACCAGAGGCTGTTCCACAAGCTGAAAAATACCAGTCAGAAACTTCGCTATTGGAGCAAAGAGCCTCTTCTCTAATACCAAGGTTCAATTGCATATGGCCCTGGAGATAATTCTTAGGCTTGATGAGGCTCAGGAGATGCGGGCTCTGAGCTTGGAGGAGACTGATCTTCGGAAAAGAATCAAGAAAAAAGTGGTGGCCCTTGCAGTTATGGAGAGAGCTAGGAAGAGGCAAAGCTCGAGGATCACCAACATCAAAGAGGGAGATGCGAATACCCGATATTTCCACCTAAGAGTTAATGGGCGGAGAAGGAAAAATCTCATCCACCGCCTCAAGCAGGGCTCGGGTTGGGTGACGGATCATGACCACAAAAAGAATATTGTTCATTCCCACTTCTCTGGGATTTTGAAAAAGGGTGCCCCGCGTTCTAAGACCATCAATTGGGTGACCATTCCTGCTGCTAGCCGTGATCTATCCGCGCTTGGTGATGCCATTACGGAGGAGGAAGTTAGGGCTGCCGTATTTGCCATGCCTAGCGACAAAGCGCCCGGTCCAGATGGCTTCACTGGAAAATTCTTCAAGAGCTGCTGGGATATCATTAAAGATGACATCATGCTAGTGGTTAATAATTTCTCCAACCTCCATGCCAGAAACTTGCACTGGCTCAACTCGGCGAATATTGCTCTCATTCCCAAGAAGGATGGCGCAGAGGAGATCTCTGACTTCAGGCCCATTAGCCTCATTCATGCTGTGGCTAAGCTCATTGCCAAGATTCTTGCCACTAGATTGGCTCCCCACATGAATGATATTGTTTCAATTGCGCAAAGTGCTTTCATCAAAAAGAGGAGCATTCACGACAATTTCATGTATGTGCGGAATCTAGCCAGAAGATTTCACCGCACAAAAAGGCCTATGCTCCTCTTCAAGCTTGACATCAAGAAGGCATTTGGCTCTGTTAGATGGGATTACCTGTTGGAGATGTTGAATCACCATGGCTTTCCTGCCCGCTTCCGGGACTGGATCTCGGCACTACTATCCTCGGCGTCCTCAAGAGTTTTGCTCAACGGTATTGCCGGCGACCCAATCAAGCATGGACAGGGACTTAGGCAGGGGGACCCGCTATCACCATTGCTATTCGTGCTTGCCATCGACCCACTACACCATATCCTCAACAAAGCCACCACCCAAGGCAAGCTTCATCCCCTCCCTGGGAGGCACATGGGGATTCGTGCCTCTCTTTATGCCGATGATGCCGCAGTTTTCTGTGCCCCCATCAAGGAGGACGTACAATTCCTTGCAGCCATGCTTACTTCCTTCGGTGAATCCACCGGCCTCTCCACAAACTACACAAAGAGTAATGTAGCCCCTATCAGATGTGCCAACGTGGACCTAGATGACATTCTCCAATCCTTCCCGGCATGCCGCTCCTCCTTCCCTATTCGCTACCTTGGCCTCCCACTCGCAATCAAAAGATTAAGGAGGATACATCTCCAAATGCTAGAAGACAAGGTTGCAGGCAAATTGGCGCCTTGGAAAGGCAAGCATGTTGCTATCTCGGGTCGCATGACCTTGGTCAAGGCGGTCCTTACGACGGTGGCCATTTACCACATTACACCGCTTGACCTTCCGGTGGAGGTTCTCAAGGCGATCGATAGGTTGTGGCGAGCCTACCTTTGGGCCGGAACTGACAAGGTAGCTGGTGGAAAGTGCAAAGTAAACTGGGAGCTCGTGTGCAGGCCAAAAGAATTTGGAGGCCTTGGCATTTTGCACCTTGGCAAGTTTGCCGCTGCCCTCCGGTTGCGATGGCTTTGGCTCGACTGGGACGACCCACCACGTGCGTGGTGCGGTATGGGGACACCTTGCACGGTCAAGGATCGTAACCTGTTTGCGGCTGCGACTAAGGTCACGATTGGCGATGGACAGAAGGCTTCCTTCTGGGAGTCGCCTTGGCTGGAGGGTTTTAGGCCACAAGGCATTGCTGCAAAGATTTTTGAGATTCACTGGATAAACCAAATTGACTACCATAACGGCCTCACGCTTGAGCACCTCCAACAATTCTTGGCATTATGGGAGAAGCTTCTGAATGTCATCATCCGACCTGGTGTCAAGGATACCATCCTTTGAAAGTTAACCAACGATGGCCAGTATTCAGCTAGGTCTGCTTATATTGCGCAGTTTGCTGGCCTTACTCGCTCAAGCTTGCATGCCACTGTCTGGAAGGCTTGGGCACCCCCCAAGTGTAAATTTTTGCCTGGCTTGTCACTCAAAACAGAATTTGGACTGCCGATAGGCTCCAACAGCGAGGATGGCCTAATTGCGACCGATGTCCACTCTGTAATCAGGTGCAAGAATCTGCAGCTCACCTCCTCTTCAAGTGCAGGTTCTCTACTAGAGTTTGGAATGAGGTGTTTGCCTGGCTTGGTCTAAATATCCCCACGACTCCTTGGCTCCAGTTTAACACGGTCAAATCTTGGTGGGACGTGCTACTCACTAACAATAGTCAACCCACGAAAGCTCTATCTTCCCTTCTCCCTCTTGTGGGATGGGAACTTTGGAAGGAAAGGAATATGCGCGTCTTCAGGAACAAGGCGGCACCGTTGGCGATCATCATGCGATGCATCAAAGAAGAAGTGTCCATTTGGGCCATTGCGGACGCCAAACATTTACGTAATATAATGCCGCGAGAGTAATTGTTTTGCCTTTTGACCACTTGGCGGTCAGCTTGTAACGAAACCTTTTTCTTAATTAATAAAAATGACAAATCTTTTGCCTTGTTTCAAAAAAAAAAAGCACCCACGACCTTCATTGTCGCGCCTGCGCTGGAAGTTGTCGACCATGCGACAACTCGCCTCCGTCTCACCACATGCTGGAGCGCCGCCGTCGCCGTCATGCAACAAATCGCCCGTCTCCTCCGCCACTAGATGAAGCGCCAAGGAGGGTGCAGCCAGCAGGAAAAGCACGGGCCGCCCCACTCCGTGTCGTACCTGGCTCCAGCGTTGCCGGCTGTGCTTTACATGGACTGTCCAATACCGCTTTGACCATGCCACGTCATAGATAAACCAGGTTTGACTGAGGCAGGGACTAACTTTATCCGGTTTTGAAAGTTGAGGGACTAAATTTTACTGGTTTTGGAGTTGTGAGACCATCTCTATACTTCTGAAAGAATTAAGGAAAAAAATACTTTTCCCTAAATAAAATTGCAGTGTTCCAATTATTGAATCTTCGATCAAGTGGTTGTTTAATTCATATATAACACAATTGTTAAATTAATTAGTTTTTTTAGCTATATTATAGTTTGAGCTAAGGGCTTCTTCAGTGGCGGAGCTTCGTGTAGCCACTCCTCTCCTGTTAATTTGCCTACCTTCAGCTGATGGCCCCATCTTGGATTATGCTCAAGCTCCGCCACTGGGCTTCTTACAATTTTTACTGCTGCTAATTTGCACTTTTACTAGATTCATTTTTTCACATGAGTTAGGTTAGAGCAGGGTATTTCGTAAATGAGTTTATGTAACTTTTCTATCTGAGAGTGGATATGTTTTGTGTGCTAGATGGATTGACTCCTACCAAAGACTGATCCCAAGCAGAACTACAACCTGTCCATGGATTACCTGCAGGCCTGCATTCTAACCAACAACATTGGGCAGTGAGCGAGATGGGCGAGCGGCGACCAGGGAACACGCGGGGTGGTGCGACTGTGCAAGAGGTGACAGGGAGCCGGCGGAGACTGCTAGTGGTGAGCGGGCGGTGCCGACCTCGAGCGGTCAGCACCAGTGGCGAGCAGACAATCACCGCGACGGCCGAGCGGACAGGGCGAATAGGTGCCACGAACTGCACCTCAATTGGAATACAGTAAAGAATTGATATGAGAACGATGCATACGTGTGACCATCAACTGAATTTTTGTGTTTTGTGTGCTTGTGTTTGCAACCAGCCAAGGACTATTATGTGCGCGATTGTGTTAGTAATGGGTATCTCTGAAGAATATTTCTCATGATGCCACCGTAGCATGGCAGACCTTGTAAGTGCCACGAACAACATGATATTCTTCTTTCTACTTTAATTCCTTGATTTGAAAAATAATTTGCTTTGCGCGTGTAGGAACATAGAGGTCGGGCAAACGAAACTTCGGCATCTTGATCAATCAAGCGAAGTTTTTAAGCGTACATACAAGTAACTTTGCAATCAAGTGCTGTTGTTGCCTTTTCAGTTTCACTAATTGCTAGCCAACGTCAAGGTTCATATTCATTTTTATTGTATAGATGGAACGATATTGTCTATATATGGACACAAGACGGTACTCATGTAATACTCGGACACTTGCAACATGCCATTGCTAAATTAATCTCTACCATACTTCTCCATAACATCTACTGGGGTAAGGTTGTTTCAGTTTAATTTAGCAACACTTTGCATGGTCTAGATAGCTGAGGTTCTAAATAAGCTATTGCTTATTTTCATCATTTCAAAATGATTTCGTGAAGTTTTTGTTCCCATCTATATGATCAATCATCCTTTTCCCTTTATTTTTTCCTTTCTGAGGTCAGCTATTTAACTGTTAAATGATAATTCATTGAACTCAAATATGCCCTCCTCTCTGGCGACACTGGGGCGACTCCCACGCGGCTTCCCCCCACCCCCCTTCTCATCGCGCCGCCGCTGGCGAAGCCCGGAGGGCTCCAATGATGGCGGTGGCGGGCGGTTCCCTGGGCAGCCCCCACCCAGTTCTCCCGGCCTCCATGGCATGGCGGTGACCCGGCGACGCGAGCTCCCAATCTGTGGGCTTTGGCGGCGGGGTGTGGTGGTGGTCCTTGGTGAGCGGCTGGCAAGGGCTGGCGACGCCGAGGGGCCCAGGTGCTGTCGGGGCGGGGCTATGGCGGCAGGGGCTGGCGGCCCAGATCTAGGCGCTGCGAGCCTGTTGCTGCCTCCGTGGTCGTCCTTGCTGTGGGCGGTGCAACACCTGCTGCTTCCGGCATGTGTAGCGGTGGTGGATGGCATGGTCTTCCGGTGGAGGCATCAATCCGAGAGCAGGTCCGCTCCGTCCTCAAGCTATGTGTCAGGATGCCCAAAGGGCTGGACTTTTCCCAGCTTTGCCTGCCGTTGAGGGATGATCCATTGGCAGGGGTGCCACGGCATCGTCCCGGCCTCCCGTTTGGTGGCGGTGTGCTACCGGGGAGCTCGCTTTGCCCGGGAGGGGCATGGCGGGGCGGTGGTGGCCAAATCTAGCCGACCCGGGGGTGGGTATGGACTTGGGGGCTGTGCAGGGGTGGGGAAGGAGGTCCCTTCCCAACCCATCTCTTTTGTCATCTTGGTTGTAAGCGTGGGGCAAGGGTAGCGGTGGAGCTATGGATACCGAGGCGGACGGCCTTGGTGGTGGGAGCCGTGGTGATCGGGGGCAGAGCTTGCGGCTCAGGTGTTGCCTTGGTGCCATGGTCGTGTGGGCGACGTGGTGGCCAGAGTGCTAGGGTCGGTGGGGTTGGCGCAGCGGGCATATGTGGCCTGTTGTACTACGTCTCAGAGGAGAAGTGCTTGTCGGGGTTAAACTTGCTCTGGCTCTGCCAGACCGACGATGGCGACGCCTGTGTGGGTGTTGTTCCCTTCTTGAAGGCGACGTTGTGGTTACTCTTCTTCCTCCATGTTGCTTCGAGGGAAACCTTGATCCTTGGATCAGGCGGTGGCGGCGCTCCGGTGTCGCTTCCTTCTTAAAGGCACCGCCTTGAAGACCCGGCGCCCGGCGCATCGTACACGACTTCGTTCAATGCAATCCCCTCCACGAGCCTTCGTTCCTATCTATCCATAAAGACCAAGCAAGAGCAGTGAACACATTCCAAGATAATTTGCAACTGCTGCCCTGAGTTCCCGTCACAAGAGAGTGAAAATCCACAAAGCTGGATGGTTGCCATGATGCCTCGATTGCTTCACGAACAACACTCCACACAACTTGTGCCACTACACACTGAATCAAGATGTGGTCACAGGTCTCATCCTGTCCGCACAACACAAATTTGTCATCGTCCGTCCTATGCTGTTTAAGGATCTGATCCCCGCCAGGGACGCGGTCTTAGTGATCCGCCAAAAGGAAAATCTTGATTTTAGCTGGAATACACGCTTTCCAAATAACTATAGTGTCACATAATTCAAAATTCTTGAAGATTTCTTTGTATAATGATCCCATAGAGAAATGGCCCAACAACTCTAGGCGCCTGCTGGCGAAATCATGTCCGTCGAAGATGTGCCTCCCTACCAGCAGGCCGACCAACCCGTCCCATTCGGTCAGGTCTAACGGACCCAAGGAGCGTTTGAAACAGGAGAGAATATCACATGGAGATCAAGTTTCGGTGGAAACCACATGGAATCGACGTTTGAAGTTTCAAAAAAATCTCAAAAAGAAAAGGAATCTAAGAGTGTGATGTTCTATTAGTACATGAAATTCATGAGTTCCAACAAATTACCATTTACGAGGGAGGAAAAAGCAAAATCAGTATTGAATAATGCCGAAGAGTAAAAACGTCACTATTCATCACTGAATTTCTTCTTTTCATAGCTCCTAAATGGTAATGTGTTTGAACTTAGCATAGAACATCACCCTCACCAATTCATTATGGATCTTGATGATGAATCTCGGCTTACACATGTTTCGGCATTGCAACTAGCTTGTCGTACACGTCTCAAATCTCCTACTTTGCTGCTCTAAAGCATCGACACACCTGTGAAGAATCCGATGTCGTTTGCTTCAAAGTGCATGAGACAAAGCACAAAGCAAACCCAATGTGCTCCCTTTGTTTCCCTTCTTTAACAAAGCAAAGCATATATCATTTTCTTAATCCGGAGTGCACGCAGCCGCTTTAATTTAATTGGCAAGAGCAAAATGCACACAGTGGAGACGCTCAGCAAGCGCCTCACTTCAGCTTCCTGAACAATCCTCCTGGTAGCCACAGAGGAGTCATCGCTGTAGCATGTCATCAAGCTCGGCGAGGGATGGCGCGGGCGGGAGCTCGCGGAACTACCGCAGCGGCTTCGCCAGGAACCTCGCGAGGCTCCCGTCCAGCATCGTGGAAGGGCTGTCGAGGTCGATAGCCCGCCGGGCTCCGAGGAGCCGCCCGCAGGGCATCCAGGTCCCCCAGCACCACCAGCCGCCGCCGCAGTGGCCTCCTCTTCCAGCTGCTCCTCCTACTCCTCCGCCCTTCGTGCCGGAGGAGCTGTTCTTCTTCAGCGCGTTTGAGCAGCAGTACGGCGGCCACCACCCGTTCTTCTACGGGTGCCGGCTCAGCGAGGTCCTGGCGATCGCCCGGCGAGAGGGCAAGCACGTGTTCGTGTACCTCCACGACCCGGCCCACCCGTACACGGAGCCCTTCTGCCGGGGCACGCTCTGCTCGGACGTGGTGGTGGAGTTCCTCGACGCCAACTTCGTGTCCTGGGGCGCGGTCACCGGCAGAGGGGAAGGGTCGGGCATGGCCGCGTCGCTGCAGCCCGGCAGCTTCCCGTTCTGCGCCGTCGTCGCCCCGGTCTCCAGCGAAAGCATCACAGTCCTACAACGGGTACGAACTACGAACTACGAAGCCGATAGTATTGGACTTCACAGTGTCAAGAAACAGATGAGCTTAGCGTTCCATCGTATGAGTATTAGGTTACAGAGGGAGTACAATTGAATTTTTCATCTTTTTATTGAGAACTACAGCATATCTTGTCTCCTCGCAGGTAGAAGGGCCGGTCACGCCGTCGGAGCTCGTGGAGATGTTGCAGAGAACCATCGACGAGCAACGCGTTGCTTTTCGAGCCTCGATGGCTGATGACCATGCTGCGGCATTCAGAGCCTCTAGGGCTGAGGAGGAAGAGAGGAGGAGATCGGCTCTACGGCTGCGACAAGAGCAGGACGCTGCTTACCTCGAGTCACTTCGGAAGGATCAGGTCCAAGAGCAATAATTTTCACTCTGTGCTGTACATGCCCTGCTCAGACTTAAATATCTCAGTAAGCTGTGTGTCAGTGCAGGAAAAAGAAAGATCCAAAAAGACTCTTCAGGAGGGAACCGCAAGGCCAAAGCCAAAGCCAAGCACGAAATATCCTGGCCAGGCAGGTAGAGAAACTAGCAGGACAACCCAGATCAGAACACCTGCGCATAAGGAAACTGCACCTTCACACAGAACGGAAGCAAACACCAAGGTATGAAAACTAAACGAATTCTCGGGTACACTCGCGATAGATAGATAGCAACAACAAGATAATATCAAAACTCATGAGCAGGGGAGTTTCATATGCCTAATTTTTTTTTTTAGAAATGGAGGAGGACCCCCTACCTCTCCATCTGGACGATGCATGCAGCCACTTTATTAATTATTCACACACGACCTTACAAAGTCATACAACATCTGTCGCTACTCCTATCCAATTGATTAAGGGATGCTGATAGTCTGGGCTTAATACCAAACAGACTTCGCAGCTAAACCTAACATCTAAGACCTGAGATCCCAACCAGGACGCCTGCCGGGTATGGGGCACCCACCAGTCCGACGCACTACTCAACCAGGATGCCTGCCGGCTATGAGGCCGCCGCAGCCACCAGCCACGAAGCCATATTTAGTGTTGTACTACTGCATCTACTTTGCTCGGTCTAGCTGCCGTCAAGGCCACCACGATGTCAGACAATGCCACCATCCTACGCTCGTCCATCATCACACGCCCACTGACGAGACCCCGCTGCTCCATGCCGCTGAGACCCGCCATTGTTAACGTGCCAGATGCCACGCCGCTCCTTCTCTTGTCCCCTCCAGTCAGAACTTGCTCCAAAACGATGCCCCCAGGAGGGAGAACGACATCGAAAACGTTGTCATCGTCCGATCTGGTAGACCCAGATCTAGGGTTTCCCCCGAAATCTCCCGATCAGGTTGACGTGACCTGCAACGACGATGTCTCAAGAAGGGAACGACGTCCGAAACGCCACCATGACCGCAGTCAGGCGCGATTTTCACCGGAAGCCACGTCGTCCCAATCTCGCGGCTGGCTGGAACCGAGCGGAGCCTTGTCACGAAGACGAACGCCGTCTTCGGTAATCCGTCCTCTCCTCACCGGTCCCTCCAAGCGCCGCCGGTCGGCGGAAGGACACCCCGCGGCGGATCCGATCGGGGCGTTGGATCCACAGTCACCGCCGTCATCATCTCCACACAGATCAGCCAACCCCGCCGGATGGGGCGCTCCCACCGCCGCCGTCCATCTCAAGGCCGTTGCTCCGTCGGCTATGGTGCTTGGGCCACTGCCGCACGGAATGGGGTCGCCGCCCCAGCCGCCGCCTTCGGATCCCATGAGAGGTGCTGCCCCTGCCGCCTCAAATGAGATCCCGCAGCATCCACCCGCCCAGGTGCCTTCGGCACCGGGCCCGCCGCCACCGCGGCCCACGCCGGCGGCAGAAGGAGGCGCAAGAGGCGGCTTGCGGTGCTAGGGTTTAGGGGCCCCTGGCGTCGCCCAGGGGGAGGCGACGCGAGAGGGAGGGTCTATCTTTGTTTATCTATGTCTGCTTTTCAGATGCCTACATATATAGAAACTGTTGCAAATTATGCATAAAAGTTCACTGAACACTGCTTTTATGTGCAGGTAATGATAAGATTTCCCAACGGCGAGAGAAGGCAGCAGAGCTTCGGTCACACGGACACGGTAAGGGAAATCTACAAATATGTTAATTCCTTGGGCATACCTGGCATAGGAAAGTATCAACTTGTAAGGAGCTACCCAAGGAAAACCTACGGGCATCAGCAGCTGGAGATGAATCTTGGAGATGCAGGTTTCCATCCGAGTGTGACACTATACATTGAGCAACTTTAGTAAAACATGATGTAACTACGAGACTGAATTTATATTTGATGCAAATCATGTAATACAAACATGCCAAGACATGAAGGCGTGCAGCCAGTATGATCACCAATTCACCATTTGCCATAAGTCTTAACAGCCACCATATATTTTTTTTGAACCGGGCATTATCCCTTTTCATTACTTTTCATAACAGAAATAACATCAATTCGACTTGACCAGGAAACTTAGAAAGCGGAAGCGGGTTCAACACATCAGTGGGAAACCCACCATGGGCACCCGTCATCGGGCAGCCCATCATGGGGCGAAAACCCAATGACACCTAAGAATCTACGAACACCCAGATAGTTCATCCATTACAAGCCTGTAGATCAATGTTTTAAATAGCCGGCTATAGCGGCCTTTTCATTAGGGTGCCGCTAAATGGTCCCATGTACAAATAGCCCGCCATAGCCTGCTATAGCCCACTATAGCCCACTATAGCTCTGCTATAGCTGATGTTGGGGTCCGTCGCTATTTGGCAATAGCCTGCTATTTAAAACATTCGTCCAGATAGGCCACCCCACACAAAAGCTCACACAGGAGCATGAACCTCACAGACGACCAAACTAGTTTCTTCAAACACCAACTTCATGCGCCATGACAGGAGCACAGGAGCCAAAAAACACGTGAGGGAGGGAAGAAGTACTGCATCCCGCCATGAGCCACATGTTCACCTTTCCTTCTTCACCCATTCCGCGTCACATCTCTCGGTGCTGCACAGATTCTCATCATGTTTGTGGCGTTCATCCTCAACATTTTCGATCCACGCTCCATCGCCTCCCGATCTTCACCCGACAGCAACCTTGCCCAATAAGAAATATACCCACAAGCAGAATATACCATATCAAAAGGAGACTTCAACTCTTTGAATTCAAAGATTCTTTTGTTACGACAGTTCCACATCGCCCAGCATAACGCAGCCAGGCTAAAGGTATAAAACCTCTCACCATCAGGAAGGTAACAATGACACCAAGCAAAATATTGCCACAAATTGTTAGGGCAACTATCCGTGCCCAAAACACACCCCACTGTTCTCCACATAACTCCAGCAACCGGGCAGGCAAAGAAAATGTGCTGAGAGGTTTCTCTGCCATTACAGAAAGCACAAACCCGGCCCTCCCAGCCACCGACGTCTACACATGACGTCCCTGGTCAGGACAGAGTCCTGAAAAAGTTGCCACAAAAATATCTGAATTTTAAGGAGAATTTTTGCTCTCCATATCCATTTGAAATTGCATCCAGCTAGAGGTGTCTCAAAGTACTCATAAACAGATTTAGTATGTAGTGAAATTTTTCTTCTTCCCCAGGGACCAAACGACTTGATCCGGGTCGTTAGATAGGGGCAAAGCCCGCACCTTAGCTTGCATCCCACTCCATTGGTCAAAGAGGGTTGAGACTTCTTCTAAAGAAGTTCACATCCACATCCTCCCTGAACTTTTTTTTTGCGAATGAGAAACTTGTATTACTCAATCAAGGGGTCCTTACAATCATCAGCTACTATCACCAGAGTCTCCTTCGGACCAGACCCTAGCCAGGTCATAGTCTTGCCATGAATTCTAGCAAACACTGCCAAACTATCACTAGCCTTATTTTGGGATCGAGAAACATGAGTAATACAAGTTTTTCTAAGGGATAACAAGTGCTTAATCTCCTGCACAACGGGGGCATAGACTGAACGATCGACGCCTTCACATGAAATCATGGTCACGGCCTCCTTGGAATCCAGCTCCACCACTATTGGAAGATCACAACGTTGTAACGCTAGAGAAACACCTTCCATACAAGCACAAAGCTCCGCCTCGAGGGCATCACGACAAGAGAACAGAGATTTGCAAGCTGAAAAATTAATTATCCCCTGATGATTACGCAGAATCATTTCAGCCCCGGCCACTTCCGAAGAAACGAAAGAACCATCAGTGTTCAGTTTAAACCAACCCAAATCCGGGGCACACCATTTCTTCCCGTCAGCCTCGTTGTTAGTCCTCAGATCAGGAGCTGGCTTATCATAGACTATGCAAGCTTTACCTTTGATCGCGTCCGCCTTGGGGTTAAGATTGATGCCAATCAAAGAGTCGACATAACTCCGGAGAAATCTTACAGAGGCCTCCAAAGGAGGTGCAGGTTTGGAGTGCACAATTTCGTTCCCGATGAACCAGGATCTCCAAAAAACCATCATCACCATCATTCTCCCCACTTCGTTCAAAGGCGCCAAAACATGGAGAAGCCATTCCTTGCCATTATTCACTAATTCTTATAGCTTCAGTATCACCCACACTTTGGTCATGGCAAGATAAAGGTCGCGTCCAAGCTGACAGCGCACACAAGGGTGAAAATTATCTTCTTCCTCCACACCACAAACCGGGCACTGGCTCACAGTTTCAAGTCCGATTCTATGTTTCCTCTGCCATGTCGGGAGAGCATTGGTGGAGAGGCGCCATGCTAAGTTACGCACAGAGGGTGGAGCCCAGCTCTTCCAAATGAAGCCCCAACATTTCCTTTGACCTGACGGCACCGAGCTTGAAGAAGTTTCAGCAGCACGATGTACTTCCTCAAACGCCAAGTTATAAGCCGACTTTACTGAAAAAATGCCATGTTTGTCCGGGCCCCAAGAAAGCACATCGTCCTCCAGCCGAGGAGATGCTCTGATTTTCAGTATCTCACGTACGTCCGCGTCAACAAAGTACTCAGAGAGGACCTCATAGTTTCGCGATCCATTCTGGTTTTAGTAAATCTGACACAAAACGGATACGACACCTTCCCTGTGGCGATATTGGCTTATACGAAAAGGGTCTTGGAATCCACTTGTCCCGCCACACTCGAATGTTTCTGCCGTTCCCCACCCTCTAGACCAAACCCTTCTTTAGCAACTCCAAACCGTAGCTGATAGCTTGCCAAGATGAGGACACATTCCCCGAAAAAACAGTGTCCTTTAACTTACCCAAGGGGTAATATCACGCTTTAAGCACTTGGGCACACAAACTATCTGGTTTAGTTAGTAGCCTCCAAGCCTGCCGTGCCAATAAAGCCTGGTTAAAAAGTCGAAAGTCACGGAAGCCCACTCCTCCCTTGTCCTTCGGCTGTAGCAACTTATCCCAGGCTCGCCAATGAACTTTCTTCCTACCTTCTGATGAACCCCAGTAAAAGTTCCTCACCATGCGAGTGAGATCATCACAAACGGAGAACGGAACCTTGAACACCCCCATAATATAAGTCGATAGCGCAAGGGCCACTGACTTGATCAATACCTCATGCCCTGGCTATGCCAACTGCCCATCTCCCCTGGCTATTGTTTGCGGATGGTTCTTTCGCTTGGTTAGGCTAGCTTGCAGATTTTGAAATTTACCTTTTGACATACGCCCCTCCGGGGTTGGCAGCCCCAAATACCTCTCCTCAAAATAAGGATTGGCGACCTGTAAGGCAGCCCGGACTCCTGCCTGAACTCCCTCCAGGCAAGCCTCACCGAAGAATAAAGAGCACTTGTCAACATTCAAGTTTGTCCCGTAGCCATGCTGTACACGTCCAAAACCCCTTTCACCTTTTCTGCTTGAATTGTGGACGCCTCAAAGAACAAGAGAGTATCATCCGCAAACAAGAAGTGTGAAATGCCCGGTGCCGTCCTACACACATTAACTGGTGTGATGTCCCCCTCTACTGCCTTGCTTTTCACTAGAGCTGATAAACCATCTGCCACGAAAAGAAATAAGAACGAAGATAAGGGGTCTCCCTGCCGCTGCCCACGCGACGGTGCAAACGAATCCAAGAGAGTTCCATTAAAATTCACTAAGTATCTCACCAATGTGACACATGACATTATCCAGTCCACCCATTGTTGAGAGAAACCCATCTTTTGCATCACTTGCCTCAAGAAGACCCAATCTACCCTGTCATACGCCTTTGATAGATCAAGTTTGTAAGCACAAAAACTCCTAGACGGGTCTTTTTCCTGCTTAATGTAATGGATGCACTCGAAGGCCACAAGCGCATTATCCGTGATCATTCTCCCTGGGATAAAGGCACTTTGCTCTGGAGAAATAACACCATCAAGGAGAGGCCGCAACCTGTTCACCAAGCACTTGGAAATCACTTTGTAAATGACATTACACAAACTTATAGGCCTATAATCTGATAACTTGGTGGGGTTTGAGATTTTAGGGATTAGCACAATTGTAGTAGTGTTTACCCCCTCCGGCATCACACCCATAAGGAAGAAATCCTTAACTACCGCCAAAACACCATCTCTTAGGGTGGCCCAATTCCGTTGGAAAAAATCTGGCCGGGAGGCCATCCGGCCCTGGGGCTTTGAGCGAATCGATCTGGAAAAGAGCATCTGAAATCTCCTTGTCAGTAAAGGGCGCACAAAGTCTCACGTTATCCCCCTCCGACACCCTGGCTTCCAAAAGATCAATGACGGGAGAAGTATCCAAGGAAGTATCAGCAGTAAAAATGTTCTTGAAATACTCCTTTGCCATCGCCCCCATAGTTTCAAAGTCTGAGTGCACAGTGCCGATACTATCCGTTAACTCATGAATTTTGTTTTTCCTTGCTCTCCAAACTGCCTTACTTTGAAAATATTTGGTATTCCTATCCCCTTCCTTCAACCAGGTTATCCTCGATCTTTGTAGCCACATCATCTCCTCCTGATACAGTAGTTCATTCATTCTATCAGTCACCGTTCGTATATCCTGCCTATCCGCATTCATGTGCATAAGTTCTTCCAGTTGTGTCCGTGACTTAGCCAACTCTCGGGTAACATTACTAAATTTCTTGCTCCACATACACAAGGATGACATGGTTTTAGACAACGCATCTCACAGTTGGCCCAGGTTCTGCACATTACCCACGGCCTCCCAAGCCTCTTTAACCACATCAGGTAGCATAGAACCCCTCTCCCAAAATACCTCATACCGCCTCTGCTTGCCTCCATTTGGCCCTGAATCTGCAGCCCCTTTGAGTATTAAGGCCACATGGTCAGAACAAGGAGAAGGAACATGGAGGACCGACGAGAACGCAAACAAATTCCTCAACGCATTAGTGGCCACTGCTCTGTGCAGCCGTACTTTCACATTGGCAAAGCCCCCTCTGATGTTATCGTATGTGAAGGGAATGCCAGTAAACCCAAGATCCACGAGGCCACATGTCTCCAAGGCGTCCCGAAAGGCCACCATCTGAGCCTCCGCCCGTGGTGTAGCTGATAGGTGTTCATAGTTCCACAGAGCTTCATTAAAATCGCCGATTACCAACCACGGAAGATCATTGATATTTGTCAGGCGCTGCAACTTCTCCCACATGACATGCCGATTCTCCACTCTCGGTTCTCCGTAAACACATGTAACTCTCCATTGAGCTGCACCCTCCTGAACACGTACTAAGGCATCAATGTACCTCTCCTCCTTGTCCAAAATCACCACCTCATATGATTCATGCCAAAATAGAGCAAGATCGCCACTCATTCCATTGCAATCAACTCTAGTAAAACCCTTTAGGCCAAGGCGCTCTCGAATCCTCTTCATCTTATCAGCTTTCTGCCTAGTCTCATACAAAAAGACCAAATTGGGGGAATGCGACTGTGAAATAGTCGCCAACTGTCTGGGTATCCCCCCTCCCCGGCAGTTCCAGCTAAGAATATCCATTGGCTCCGGCGAACCTCTGAGCCGGAGGCCGCCGTGGACGCCACATCCATATCCATAAGTTCACCATTCATACCTTGCTTCCTTCTCTTGACGATCGGGGCTTTCCCTGGGGTAGACGAGGGGCCCCCATCAGCGCTCTCCGAGGAACTCCCTCCCTCTATCATAAGAACCGTGTCAGACACCTTGCCAGCAAGGTTCGGCATCGGTTGCCCCCGTACGCTGACAGTGCCATCGCCTGCAATCAATCGCTTCCGAGCTGTCCTTAGATCATCTTCTCCCAAATTATGCTCTTGTGCACCTCTACCAACTTCACCGCTCCCCGCCCTTGCCGCATCATCCTCCCGCCCCCCCAGTACGAGGTATATTAATGCCTCTACCTCTTAATCCTCCTCTACCTCCTGCTCCTCCCCTACTAGCACCACCCATACCTCCTCTTCCTCTACCTCTAGCAACTCCTCCTCCACCTCTACCATTCCCAGAACCACCCACCGGCGGCTCACTATTCCAATGGAGCCAATCCCCCCACTCACATTCAGATAGGTCGTGAACACCGTCGCCACATTCCTCGACCACATGCCCCATGCACCCACAAAAGAAGCAGAAGTCTGGTAGCTTTTCATAGCTGACAGGGTACCGCTTATATTCCTTTAGCGTGATGGGCACAAATCTAACCAAGGGTTTATGCACATCCACAAAAATCTTACCCTTAGAAAGCTCGAAGGATTGATCCTGCCCTCATTTACTGCCACGGTAAAGGGTGGCATGCCCACCTTTTTGGCTACTTTTTCAGCCAACTCCTTCTTCCTTGTTAGACCATCTGGTAGTCCTTTGATTCTAGCCCATAAAGGGTACATATCCAAAGCGTACTCGGCAACATTTGTAAATCCATCATACTCAACGATAACCACCGGATCTCTACGAAACTGCCAAGGACCTCCTTCCATCACCCGCTTCCAATCCCCCAAGCAATGGCACTGCGCCAAGAATAGATTAGGTCCTTTGATGTTAAACGTGACACCCTGAGCGCAAGACTAAGTGTTCCTCAACGAGTTCAGCAGAGCCGCATGCTAAACGGTCTCAACGTATGAACCCTAAACAAGCATAGCCAACGAACCTCCTTGATTAGATCTTCTACCTCCCCCGACAGATCCAAGTCTTCCTCCTCTTCTCCATGAAGTTTCAGGCCTTCGAACGCATCTTCCAGGGCTGGATCATGCCCTAAGTTAGCCCACTCTTGTTCCTGCTCCTGATGGCCGTCCGCCGACGTTTCCTCCCTCACTCCTTCCACGCCCGCGTCCAAGATCGGATCCTCGGGCGAAGAGACTCCCCC
This sequence comes from Triticum monococcum, assembly GCA_034509565.1. NCBI lineage: Eukaryota > Viridiplantae > Streptophyta > Magnoliopsida > Poales > Poaceae > Triticum > Triticum monococcum. The sequence continues at coordinate 494,419,576 of CM067845.1, read as the reverse complement.
TCGGCTCCCCACTCCGTCGATCATCTCCTCCCGATGCCCCTCCCCCTCCTGGCCTTCCTGCGTTCCATCCCCTACTTCCTCTCGCAATGGTTTGTCCATCAAAACAGGTACTCACGATCCCGAACTCTAGGCCACTCGATCGCCGGAAGGATACATGCAATAATCGGTAGGGTTTGGCGGTGGACTCCGGCGTCACCATCGGAGGTAAAGGTGGACTCTAGGAAACCCTAGAGGAAAAGGTTGAGTACTCACATCCTCCTTGAACTTAGCCACAGTTATCTCTTGATTATTACATACACTGAACAGTATAGGGAACTGGACACACAATGGTTGCTCCTCGCCCCAGGGATCCAACCACAACCTGGCAAGATTCCCAGAATTCAAGATTACTTTTCTGCCAATCATATAATACTCCTTGGCCTTCATGATAGCTTTCCAAGTGGGAGAATCCCCAAATCTGGTCTTAATGGATGCCACCGTATCCTTTTTGAAGTACTTTGCCCGGATCACCTCCTGCCAAAGCCCTTGTTGGGTCTCTAGCTTCCACCACCACTTGGTGAGTAGACTTATGTTCTTAACAGCCACCATATATAGTAGGGTCACAACGCATCCATCGGTTCACAACACAAGGGGTCTCAGATTACAACATGAGTTCACGGCGCCATGCCCGAGTCCTGAAATCAAACCATCTTAGTCCAAAAGCTACATGAATTACAACAAAAACACAGGTTTTTGGTTAGATTGTGACCATTATTATTGATCCACAAAAACTGGTGCATGCATCTCACTCACAGCCTGGCCCTGGATGACGCTGTAGTTGGAGATGTCAGCTGTTGCATCCCATCCTCCAATTGCTTCATCTCTTGTGCCTCTCCGTGTTGTAGCGCCTTGGCCGAAATGAACACAGACCAACCAGAGTCTCCCGGCACAACATCGTCAGGAACTACCCACATCTCGGCAATCCTCTCTGATAGCTCCGTCTTTTTGTGCCTCATCTCCGGCGTTCCAGCTGGGCACAAAATAAACTCTTCTGCCAGGTTGGTGTAAGCACCGATCACACACAAACACACAAGAGAGAGAGAGAGAGCTCAGGAGGCAGTGGTTTTGCGTTGCGAACTCTTGCAACTTTTATGCATTCATCTTCTCCTCTTATTCTGTTACAGAAAGCAAACGAGGCCACTAACAGCCCGAGAAAACAACCACGCTGAACCACAACGATCGCGCCATCCCACAATCTAGTTCGTGCGGGGTGTGGACTACTTCTAAGGAAAAAAACTTCCTAACAAACTTATCTACTCAGCTGACTAAGCAGCGTTTATTTTCTGCTAAGACTGAAACGACGAACGCGCAAGGTTTAAGTCCACAATCACTCCCTAAGCCTTGTGTGTTTCATCAAGCTTCACCATCCTGATCTTCATGCGCTGCTCCTGAAGCTTGACTCGCCCGAGTGCCTTGGTGAGCACATCAGCAAGTTGATTTCCGGACCGGACGAACTCGATCTGGATCTTCTCATTCTCCACGCACTCCCGGATGAAATGATACCTGATCTCTATATGTTTGCTCCGGTCATGGTAAACAGGATTCTTACTCAGTGAGATGGCCGACTTGTTGTCGACGTTGAACACCGCCGCCTTCAGTTCCTCATCTTTTATATCTCCCAGTAGCCGCGCAAGCTAGATGCCTTGGCAGGCCGCCGTGGTGGCAGCCATGTACTCCGACTTGCATGAGGAGAGAGCGACCACCCTTTGCTTCTGTGACTGCCAGCTAACCAGGTTGCTGCCGAGGAAGAAGGCGACGCTGGTGGTGCTCCTACGGTTGTCCACATCGCCTCCCAGATCGCTGTCGCTGTAGACGATCAGGGGTGTGTCATGGTCACCGCGCGTGTATCGCACTCCACAGTGCAGAGTCCCGGCCACATAGCACAGAACATGCTTCAACGCCGTCATGTGCTCCGTCGTGGGCTCCTACATGAACCGGGAGATGTACCCGACGAAGAAAGCAAGGCCCAGCCTGGTATGGACGAGGTAGCGAAGCATGGCCACGATGCTTCTATATTCAGTGGCGTCCACCGGCTGTGCCGAGCTCACCCTGCTCAGCTTGAAATGCGGCTCCATGGGCGTGTGACAGGGGTTGCAACCCGTCATGTCCGCCTTGTCGAGGATCTTGGCAGCGTACGCGGCCTGGCCGAGGTCGATGCCGTCGTTGTGCTGCCTCACCTTGATCCCGAGGTAGTAGTGGAGCCGCCCTAGGTCGCTCATATCGAAGAGCGCCTGCATCTCTTTCTTGAAGCCACCGATCTCCTCCTCGTTAGAGCCGGCGATGATCAGGTCATCAACGTAAACGCCGACAACCTGACGCGAGGACGCCGTGCCCCTGGCATACACAGCGTGTTCGGACGGGCACCTGCTAAACCCAAGCGAGCCCAGACTCGCGTCCAGCTTGGTGTTCCATGCCTGGGGGCTTGTTTTAGCCCGCACATGGCTTTCCTGAGCTTGAGCACCTTCGATTCCTCGCCGGCGGCTATGAACCCCGGCGGCTGCACCACATAGACCTCCTCCTCTAGCTCGCCGTTGAGAAAGGCGGATTTCACGTCCATGTGGTGCACCGTCCAGCTCGCATGCGCGGCCAGAGCGAGCAAGAGACGAACAGACTTGAGCCTAGCCACTGGCGCGAACACTTCGTCGTAGTTGATGCTGTGCTTCTGAACATATCCTTTCGCCACCAACCTCGCCTTGTGCTTCACCACCGTGCCGTGGGCATCTTTCTTGGTCTTGAATACCCACTTGAGGCCGATCAGCCGGTGACTAGTAGGCAGGTCCACGAGCTCCCAGGTCTGGTTAGCCTTGATGGAGTTCATCTCTTCCATCATCGCGCGCTGCCAGCACGTCTCGCCTTTTGCTTCCTCAAAGGAGCCGGGCTCCTCGCCCAGCGCGAGATGCAACTCGCCGATGAGTTCGTCGTCGTCGATCTCGCCATTAGCGTCGTCAGGCTCCTCCAGCCCTGGAGGAGGCGCGTTCTGGGCCGCCTTCTCAGGCGTGTCCATGGAGCAAGGGTTGGGAAGGAAGATGCCGTCCTTGTCACGCGTCGTCATCGGGTGCACTGGCGCGAGGTTGCCGGTCGTGCGCGCGGGAGCCGGGGGAACTGTAGTCGCAGCAGTGGTTCCTCCCGTCGCGACAGTTGATGCCGCCGCTGGGGTGTCATCGCCGTCCCCCGCTGGTGCTGTTGTCGTGGATGGCATCCTTGCAGGGGACGCCGACTGAGCGTGTGATCGTGCAGAACCAGGCGACGAGGAGGAGCATGACGCAGGTGGCGGACCGCCGGTGAGAATCGTCATGGGCCCAATTACAAAGCTCATACCTGACTGGTTGATACGTCTCCATCGTATCTACTTTTCCAAACACTTTTGCTCTTGTTTTGGACTCTAACTTGCATGATTTGAATGGAACTAACCCGGATTGACGCTGTTTTCAGCAGAATTGCCATGGTGTTATTTATGTGTAGAAACAAAAGTTCTCAGAATGACCTAAAACTTCATGGAGATTATTTTTGGAAATAATAAAAAATACTGGCAAAAGATCAAGACCAGGGGCCCACACCCTAGCCACGAGGGTGGGGGGCGCGTCCCCTACCTCGTGGCCCCCCTGGAGCTCCTCCGACCTCAACTCCAACTCTATATATTCGTGCTCAGAGAGAAAAAAATCAGAGAGAAAGATTCATCGTGTTTTATGATACGGAGCCGCCGCCAAGCCCTAAACTCTCTCGGGAGGGCTGATCTGGAGTCCGTTCGGGGCTCCGGAGAGGGGAATCCGTTGCCATCGTCATCATCAACCATCCTCCATCAGCAATTTCATGATGCTCACCGCCGTGTGTGAGTAATTCCATCGTAGGCTTGCTGGACGGTGATGGGTTGGATGATATTTATCATGTAATCGAGTTAGTTTTGTTAGGGTTTGATCCCTAGTATCCACTATGTTCTGAGATTGATGTTGCTATGACTTTGCAATGCTTAATGCTTGTCACTAGGGTCCGAGTGCCATGATTTCAGATCTGAACTTATTATGTTTTATGAATATATGTGAGTTCTTGATCCTATCTTGCAAGTCTATAGTCACCTACTATGTGTTATGATTCGGCAACCCCGAAGTGATAATAATCGGGACCAATCCTGGTGATGACCGTAGTTTGAGGATTTCATGTATTCACTATGTGTTAATGCTTTGGTCCGGTACTCTATTAAAAGGAGGCCTTAATATCCCTTAGTTTCCACTAGGACCCCACTGCCACGGGAGGGTAGGACAAAAGATGTCATGCAAGTTCTTTTCCATAAGCACGTATGACTATATTCGGAATACATGCCTACATTACATTGATGAATTGGAGCTTGAGGGAGTCCTGGATTAGGGGGTGTTCGGATAGCCTAACTATACCTTCAACCGGACTCCTGGACTATGAAGATACAAGATTGAAGACTCCGTCCCGTGTCCGGAAGGGACTTTCCTTGGCGTGGAAGGCAAGCTTGGCGATACGGATGTTCAGATCTCCTACCATTGTAACCGACTCTATGTAACCCTAACCCTCTCCGGTGTCTATATAAACCGAAGGGTTTTAGTCCGTAGGACAACATACACATCAACAATCATACCATAGGCTAGCTTCTAGGGTTTAGCCTCTCTGATCTCGTGGTAGATCTACTCTTGTACTACCCATATCATCAATATTAATCAAGCAGGACGTAGGGTTTTACCTCCATCGAGAGGGACCGAACCTGGGTAAAACTTCGTGTCCCTTGCCTCCTGTTACCATCCGTCCTAGATGCACTGTTCGGGACCCCCTACCTGAGATCCGCCGGTTTTGACACCGACATTGGTGCTTTCATTGAGAGTTCCTCTGTGCCATCGCCGTCAGGCCCGATGGCTCCTACGATCACCAATAGCGATGCAGTCCAGGGTGAGACCTTACTCCCCGGACAGATCTTCGTCTTTGGCGGCATCGCACTGCGGGCCAATTCGCTTGGCCATCTAGAGCAGATCGAAAGCTACGCCCTGGCTGTCAGGTCAGATTCGGAAGTTTAAACTACACGGCTGACATCCGCGGAGACTTGATCTTCGACGGATTCGAACCACTGCTGAGCGCGCCGCACTGTCACGACGAGCACGATCTAGCTCTGCCGCCAAACAGTCCCCTGGAGGCCGCACCCGCATCGGCTCCGACCCTTAGTTCGGAGCCAACTGCGCCGACCGAGGATGGGCGGTTGGAAGCCACCTCGGGGGCTGTAATCCCAACGGCGGTTGAGCCGAACACCAGCCCCGTACTCTGCAAGACTCGTGACTCCATGGAGCCGGATTCTTCTCCGGACTCCGAACCCCCCGTGCCCCTGCTGATCGAATCCGATTGGGCGCCGATCATGGAGTTCACTACCGCGGACGTTTTTCAGCACTCGCCTTTCGGCGATATCCTGAAGTCACTGAAGTCTCTCTCTTTATCAGGAGAGCCCTGGCCGGACTACGGTCAGCAAGGTTGGGGTACGGACGATGAAGAAATTCAAAACCCACCCACCACCCACTTCATAGCCACTGTCGACGACTTAACCGACATGCTCGACTTCGACTCCGACGACATTGACTGTATGGACGCCGATGAAGGTGACGATGAAGAACCAGCGCCTATTGAGCCCTGGAACGCCACCTCGTCATACGACGTATACATGGTGGACGCACCAAAAGATGACGACGAACAGCGGAAGGACGCACCGAAGGATTGTTCCCTCGAAAAGCAGTCAAAGCGGCCCCGCAAGCGCCGCCCCAAATCCCGCCTCGACAGAAATAGCGATCACACAGACCCAGCGCTGGAACAGGGCGAACCGCTGGCAGACAACGGCAATCCGGATAATCAAACCGAACAAACAAACCCTATCAAGGATAATGGTCTGGACGACATAACGCCGGACATGCACCCGGAGCAGCAGAACGCCCGTAAAAGGCTTGTTGCCACCGCGAGGAGCCTCAAAAAGCAGTAGCGAAGGCTCAAGGCCACGCAAGACACACTCCAAATCAGATGGAGCAAAATACTCAACACTGCAGCAAGGTACGGCGACAATCGCCCCTCCAAGAGCTACCCGAAGCGGAAGCTGCTACCCGAATTCGATGAGGAGGCTGCAGACCCCCCACAACCAAATATCAAAGCAGCCACCTGGTCGGATAGACGACCCCTCTACCAACACAGAGTGGCATACAAAGCCGCTCACAATACAACACGCGACCCAGGCGAGGGTTCGCACCCAAAGGACGGCGCAACAAGATCCATCTATGGACCACGCAAGCGCCCCCCCAGCATACAATGCAACACAACAAATATCCGAACAACGCGGTACACCCAGCTACAGGGGTGCCGCACACCCTCTATGTTTCACCGACGAGGTGCTGGACCATGAATTTCCAGAGGGATTCAAACCCATAAACATAGAGGCATACGATGGAACAATAGACCCCGGGGTTTGGATTGAGGACTATATCCTTCATATCCATATGGCTCGAGGAGATGATCTCCACGCCATCAAATACTTACCCCTCAAGCTCAAAGGGCCAGCTCGTCACTGGCTCAAAGGCCTCCCCGAAAGCTCCATTGGAAGTTAGGAAGAGCTCGAAGATGCCTTTCGGTCAAATTTTCAAGGGACTTATGTCCGACCTCCGGATGCGGATGATCTGAGTCATATAACTCAGCAGCCCGGAGAGTCAGCCCGAAAGCTTTGCAATAGGTTCCTTACTAAAAAGAACCAGATTGTCGACTGTCCGGACGCCGAAGCCTTAGCGGCTTTCAAGCATAGCGTCCGTGATGAATGGCTCGCCAGACACCTCGGCCAAAATAAGCCGAGAACGATGGCCGCATTAACAAACCTCATGACCCGCTTTTGCGCGGGTGAGGACAGCTGGCTGGCCAGATGCAGCACCAGCGACCCCAGTACATCGGAAGTTAGAGATGGAAACGGGAACTCATGGCGCAATAGCAATAACAAACACCGGAATAAAGAAGACAACACGAAGGGCACGATAGTAAATGCCGGATTCAAAAGCTCTCGGCCCGGTCAAAAGCCGCCCACTAAAGGCACCAGGGAGGAACTGTCCAGCCTCAACAAAATTCTGGACCAAGTATGTCAGATCCACAGTACCCCGGGTAAACCTGCTAATCATACCCACAGAGAATGTTGGGTCTTCAAGCAGTCCGGCAAGCTCAACGCCGTACACAAGGGGGAGGACACACCAAGTGAAGACGAGGACAAGCCCCCCAAGCAAGACACGGGGGAACAAAAGAAATTCCCACCAGAAGTCAAAACAGTAAACGTACTACACATGATCAAGGGAAAAAACAATGCGGCACCCCCATGAAAATATACCCAAGTGCCTGTCACCTCGAAGTCCTGCCAATGGTCGTCTCAATCGATCACTTTCGACCATCGTGATTACTCAGCAAGTATTCGACACGCAGGATGGGCTGCCTTGGTATTAGACCCAGTAATTGGCAGATATCACTTCACACGAGTCCTGATGGACGGCGGCAGCAGCCTAAACCTAATATACCAGGATACAATCCGCGGGATGGGGTTAGGCCCAACAAAAATTTGCCATAGCAATACTACCTTAGAGGAGTAACGCCAGGCCCAGGGGCTCGTTGTACGGGCTCCCTCATACTACAAGTTATATTCGGCTCCCCCGATAACTTCCGTAGCGAGCATTTAACCTTCCACATCGCTCGTTTCAAAGTGGCTATCAAGCACTGCTCGGGCGCGAAGCTTTCGCTCGCTTTAATGCAATACCACACTACGCCTCCCTCACACTCAAGATGCCCGGTCCACGCGAGATCATTTCAGTACACGGAAATATCAAGCGATCTCTGCGCGCTGAAGAGAGTGAGGCTGCCTTGGCAGCCAAACACTAAAGGCGCCTGGACTAGCCAAAGCGCCCCATAGGTCGTCAAGACCTCAGACACAACTAATCGAGTCCGGCGCTGCTACTTATACCGAATAAATGGTCACACCCCTATTTACAAGGGGCTCAACGCGTGTAGACATGTGGCCATTCCTCCTCATCTTGAATTATGCATAGTTTCCTCAATTATCTTTTTGCACGACAACCTTTTTCACCTAAATTCCTCTCTTTTACAGATGATCATCATGCCACACCCGTCCAGGATACGGCATAACGGAGACACAGGCGCAAACGTGCAGCAGGGACCCGCTCCAAGGATTCTTTTTAGATTAAGACCCTGCGTAAACCTTTTTTACTGTCTCTTGTTGATACATATCCACCGTTGAGAAGGATGCTGACGTCTTGGCATGTGGCCATGCCAGACCAATGCACATACCTGGACATAAGGGGCTTCTTACGAAGGCCATTATTTAGGCCCGGTTTATACCACAAAGACCGAATACCTTAGGGAGTGTTCGGCGTCGCGTGTTTGGCCCTATATGCATCAGCTCCGAATCATCGTCTTTGGTCAAATGTTGGGTTTTCCCGGCTCCTGTGTTTTGGTGCCTTACGTTCCGCTTTACCGGCTAAGGTAGCACCAGGAGAACTACTGTGATTGTGCCCTGGTTCATCCGGACGAGCACCTCAGTAGAGAAAGCCGAAAGCTGACTGTCATGATCTAGCGCAAGACTGATCAACCACTCGATGACCCATGGGAATGTTAGAATTCCTCCGCCTTAACGAAGGGCCGCTTTCCGGCCAGGCATATACGCATCCCGGGATCGGGAGAGTGCGGAGCCACCAGGGTCTATCTAGTAGCCCCACTGTCAAACTCCTATGGCTAAGTGAAACTGTTAAAGCATTATAGTCCGGTTGCCTCGATCGCTCCGCTATCACCTCCTTAATAGGACCAAGACGTTGGGTTAAGTGTGAACGCGTGTTTCTACGAACACCTCCGCATTATATGCGTGGGGGTTGAAGCCGATGACTGCAATCTTTCAGGTTATTACCAAAGTCTCAGGGGCTACTATCTACACAGGGCACACCTAGTATGTGCAAGACTATCATACATTATTTTACGTACCTCAAACCCTGTCAGTAGACTCATAAAAGCTTTATGCAATCCGCTTTCGGCGGACGAGATTCTCTCCATCACCGTATTCATCAGCACACGGTGTTCATCTGAGATGGCCGCTCGCCCCACCAACTCCCTCAGAACATCCGACCGCACACTAGACGGTGCTGGACTCATTTGTCTGCTCTCTTCGGGAGCCGGACACTGGGAACTTTGGGGGTCGACGGGATTATCTTCTGGCCTCGCCAGACTCGGAGAGGCCCTCCGCGACGACACTTCAGGGTCGCCCGCTTCCGGAGCGGAGGAGTCCTGAGGAGGTGTTTCGCTCTCCATCATCTCTGGAAGAAGATCCCCCAAAGACGAGCTCATTTGAGAGGGGCTAAGGCCCGAACTGCAAGGATACATGCAGTGGTTATCTTCTTAGAAGAAAAGACGACATATCTGTACTATTAAGGTATTTTGTGTCACTTACGACTCGTGGGAGAATTGATCCCCCCGCGGACTTTGTGCGGCAACCGCACCCCCAGCGCAGGACCCTCTGTGGGAGACTTCTTCTCCCGTTTGGAAGCTTCGGCTTCCGAATCCCCAGACGCAATCCTTTTCCTCTTCTGGTCGACTTCCTTCATGGAGACGCTCGCTCCCTCGGCTAGAGCGGCCAACGTTTGGGGCCCGCGACCGCCCGCATTTTCCTTCAAGGGCTCCGGGCAAGGTGCGGCCTGGAGCATCTTTTCCAACATCGGATTTTCCAAACCCTCAGGGAGGGGGGCCGAGCACCGAATTAACTTCGCCTTCGTTAGACAGTCCTGGTCAAAAAGCGGACTCTCAGAAATAACTTCACATCAAAGGAGAGGTAGTACGCTCGGTCGTAAGATGCCTTACCTGTTCGGCGGCGTGGTTGCTGCTCAGGCCCGCGTCCTCGGTGATTTCCGGACACTCCACTTGAGGTCCTAAGAACGACTTGTACATCTCCTCATGCGTCAGGCCGAGGAAATTTTGAATGGCGCGCGGTCCCTCGGGATTAAACTCCCACAAGCGAAGAGGCCGGCGTTTGCAAGGTTGGACTTGGCGAACCAGCATAACTTGTGCTACCGCAACCAAACTGAAATCTCCATTAAAGAGATCTTGAATGCGGCTTTGCAGTATAGGCACGTCCTTGGCCGGACCCCAGCTCAATCCTCTTCTAATCCATGACATCAGTTGTGGTGGAGGGCCCGGGCGGAAGACAGGGGCGGCCGCCCACTTGGCACTTCTAGGAGCCGTGATGTAGAACCACTCCTGTTGCCACAATTCAGACACCTCTGGAATGGAACCCTTGGGCCATGCAGCTCCCGCCATCTTGCGTATTGAGGAACCTCCACACTCCGCATGATGCCCCTCGATCATCTTCGGTTTTACTTCAAAGGTCTTGAGCCATAGGCCAAAGTGAGGGGTAACCCAGAGGAAGGCCTCACACACAACAATAAATGTCGTGATATGAAGAAAGGAGTCCGGAGCTAGATCATGGAAATCTAGCCCGTAGTAAAACATCAAGCCCCTGACAAAAGGATCCAATGCAAGGCCTAGACCTCGGAGGAAGTGGGAGACGAACACGACGCTCTCGTTGGGTTCGGGGGAGGGGACGGCCTGCCCCCAGGGAGACAGCCGATGTAGAATCTCGGCGGTCAGATATCTGGCCTGCGTCAACTTTTTGACGTCTTCTTCCGTGACGGAAGAAGGCACCCATCGGCCTTGAAGGCTAGATCCGGACATGACTGAAGGTTCGGAGCACCTGACCAGGACTTTGGGCGTTTGAGCTTGAGGTGGGGGAAGGATTCGATTGAGCACAGGAGGGAAAATAAAAGGCCTCGTCCCTTTATAAAGAGGGTAGATATCGAGCGTCTTCCCTGTGTCCGTTTGGACTTGCCTATGATCTAGGAGTCCTAGAAGCGGTTGGGTTACCCATGCCCGTATTGATGAGAATCCCGGAATAAAGGGGGCACGATCTCTGCTTGGACAAGGCGTGCCAAGGAAACCGCGTCGCATGACGCACTGAGGTGGGATAATTAAGCGACTCGAATAAAGGCTTGGCCGTGGTGCGTCGCACCACGGAATACGTCAAAGGATTAGATTTGTGTAAATATTATTCTCTCTATGGCAATATGTGGAAAACTTATTTTGCAGAACCGGACACTATCTTTGTGTTTAAAATCTTCTATGAAGTACTTGGAGGAGGAACCCGCCTTGCAATGCCGAAGACAATTTGCGCGCCGGACTCGTTGTCATTGAAGCCTGGTTCAGGGGCTACTGAGGGAGTCCTGGATTAGGGGGTGTTCGGATAGCCGAACTATACCTTCAACCGGACTCCTGGACTATGAAGATACAAGATTGAAGACCCCGTCCCGTGTCCGGAAGGGACTTTCCTTGGCGTGGAAGGCAAGCTTGGCGATACGGATGTTCAGATCTCCTACCATTGTAACCGACTCTATGTAACCCTAACCCTCTCCGGTGTCTATATAAACCGGAGGGTTTTAGTCCGTAGGACAACATACACATCAACAATCATACCATAGGCTAGCTTCTAGGGTTTAGCCTCTCTGATCTCGTGGTAGATCTACTCTTGTACTACCCATATCATCAATATTAATCAAGTAGGACGTAGGGTTTTACCTCCATCGAGAGGGCCCGAACTTGGGTAAAACTTCGTGTCCCTTGCCTCCTGTTACCATCCGGCCTAGACGCACAGTTCAGGACCCCCTACCCGAGATCCGCCGGTTTTGACACCGACAGAGCTAGTTCTGTGTCACCCTAGGTTATGACTGTTACATGATGAACCACATCTGGCATAATTCTCTATCACCGATCCATTGCCTACGAGCTTTTCATATATTGTTCTTCGCTTATTTACTTTTCTGTTGCTATTGTTACAATCACTACAAAATACCAAAAACATTACTTTTGCTATCGTTACCTTTTGCTACCATTACCACTACTATCATATTACTTTGCTACTAAATACCTTGCTGAAGATATTAAGTTTCCAGGTGTGGTTGAATTGACAACTCAGCTGCTAATACTTGAGAATATTCTTTGGCTCCCCTTGTGTCGAATCAATAAATTTGGGTTGAATACTCTACCCTCAAAAACTATTGCGACCCCCTATACTTGTGGGTTATCAAGACAATTTTCTGGCGCTGTTGCCGGGGAGCATAGCTCTATTCTTTGAGTCACTTGGGATTTATATCTGCTTATCATTATGAAGAACTTGAGAGATACAAAAACCAAGATTTATCCCTCAACTACGAGGGGAGGTAAGGAACTACCATCTAGCTCTGCACTTGATTCACCTTCTGTTTTGAGTAAGCTTGCGACACCTAAACCTGCTTCTGCTATTGACTCTGATATGTCGCATATTATTGATGATGCCACTTCTGCTATGCATGATACTTATGATGAAACTACTTCTATGCTTGATACAACTGTGCCACTTGGTGAATTTCTTGATGAACAACTTGCTAGGGCTAGAGAGAATGAAATTATTGAAATTGATAATACTGATGAAAGTGATTATGAAGGCTCTCCTAATAAATATGAATTACCTGTTGTGCCTGAGGGCTATGTTATGGATGAAGAAACTAAAAGAGACTTTCTTTCTTACAATGATAGAAGTGATCTTAAGAAATCATTAACTAAGCTTAAACAAAAAACTCTGAATGCTAGAATGAAATATGATCCTGCTTATGCTACTTCACCTATCTTTATTAGTGATAAGGATTATGAATTCTCTATTGATCCTGATATAATTACTTTGGTTGAATCTGATCCTTTTTATGGCTATGAATCTGAAACTGTTGTGGCACATCTTACTAAATTAAATGATATAGCTACCCTGTTCACTAATGATGAGAGAACTCGCTACTTTTATATCCTTAAAATATTTCCGTTCTCATTAAAGGGTGATGCTAAGATATGGTTTAATTCTCTTGATCCTGGTTGTGTGCGTAGTCCCCAGGATATGATTTATTACTTCTCTGCTAAATATTTCCCTGCTCATAAGAAACAAGCTGCCTTAAGCGATATATATAATTTTGTGCAAATTGAAGAAGAGAGTGTCCCACAAGCTTGGGGGAGGCTTCTCCAATTACTTAATGCTTTGCCTGATCACCCTCTTAAGAAAAATGAAATACTTGATATCTTTTATAATGGACTAATCGATGCTTCCAAAGATTACCTGGATAGTTGTGCTGGTTCTGTTTTCAGGGAAAGAACATCGGATGAAGCTGAAATTCTATTGAATAATATGTTGACAAATGAAAATAATTGGACACTTCCTGAGCCAACTCCTGAGCCTATTCCTAAACCAACTCCGAAGAAAAGGGGTGTTCTATTTCTCAGTCCTGAAGATATGCAAGAGGCAAAGAAATCCATGAAAGGAAAGGGTATTAAAGCTGAAGATGTTAAGAATTTACCTCCTATTGAAGAAATACATGGTCTTAATTTACCGCCTATTGAACAGACACATGGTCTTGATAACCCGACACATGTAGTAAAGGTAAATTCTCTCTATAGATATGATAAAGCTGAAATCCCATTCACCAAGTTTGCTAGCCCATGCTTAGATGCGTTTGATAAATTTAGGGTTAAGCAAGAAGACTTCAATGCTTATTTTGGTAGAGAATTAAAACGAGTGCTGATATGCTCGAACACTTGGGTGATTATATGGCTAATGTCAAAGGTGAACTTAAAATTATTAGTAAACATGCTTCTATGGTTACCACTCAAGTAGAACAAGTACTTAAATCTCAGAATGATTTGCTCAATGAATTAAATAGTAAGAAAAATGATAATGCTATTAGAGTTATGACTAGAGGTGGTAAAATGACCCAGGAACCTTTGTATCCTGAGGGCCATCCTAAGAGAATTGAGCAAGATTCTCAGAGAAATAATATAGATGCACCTAGTCCTTCTAAAAGGAAGAAAAAGAAAAATGATAGGACTTTGCATGCTTCTAGAGAACCTGTTATTTGAACACCTGAGAATCCAAATGATATTTCTATTTCTGATGCTGATACACAATCTGGTAATGAACCTGAAACTAGTGATATTGTTAATGATAATGTTCATGATGATGCTCAACCTAGCAATGATAATGATATAGAAATTGAACCTGTTGTTGATCTTGATAACCCACAATCAAAGAATCAACGTTATGATAAGAAAGACTTTGTTGCTGGGAAACACGGTAAGGAAAGAGAGCCTTGGGTTCAAAAACCCATGCCTTTTCCTCCCAAACCATCCAAGAAAAAGGATGATGAGGATTTTGAGCGCTTTGCTGAAATGATTAGACCTATATTTTTGCGTATGCGATTAACTGATATGCTCAAAATGAATCCTTATGCTAAGTATATGAAATAAATTGTTACTAATAAAAGAAAGATACCGGAAGCTGAAATTTCCACCATGCTTGCTAATTACACTTTTAAGGGTGGAATACCTAAGAAGTTAGGAGATCCAGGAGTACCCACTATACCATGCTCCATTAAAAGGAATTATGTTAAAACTGCTTTATGTGATCTTGGAGCCGGTGTTAGTGTTATGCCTCCCTCTTTATATCATAGACTTGATTTAAATAAGTTGACACCTACTGAAATATCTTTGCAAATGGCTGATAAATCAACTGCTATGCCTGTCGGTATTTGTGAGGATGTGCCTGTTGTGGTTGCAAATGTTACTACTTTAAAGGAGTTTTTTATTCTTGATATTCCCGAGGAAGATAGTATGTCTATTATTCTTGGAAGACCCTTTGTGAATACCGCAGGAGCTGTTATTGATTGCACCAAAGGCAATGTCACTTTTCATGTTAATGGTAATGAGCATACGGTACACTTTCCGAGGAAACAACCTCAAGTCCACAGTATCAATTCTATTGGAAAAATTCCATCGATTATATTTGGAGGTTTTGAATTTCCTCTTCCTACTGTCAAGAAGAAATATGATATTCTTATTGATGGGGATGTGCATATCCCCGTTGAGGTAATCTAGTGTTATTCGAAAATCCTCCGGTTCCATGTTATTCGGAATGGGTTTGTTAACAAGACTTGATCAACCTTGTTAATGGATTCCTTTTGATGATCATGAGATGGATGAGGTTAGAAAGAACAACCTTCTGTGCGCTTGTTTTACTTTCTGTTATTTATATTAAATAAAGTAAAAATAGTATTTTCTGTCTGCTATCTGAATTATCCGTGCAATATAAAAATACCCCGAAAATAAAAGTTCTCCAAATGCCCTGAAATTTAAATATGTTTTTTCTGAAATATTTGAGAATATTTGGCACTGAGAACACAACAGGGGGGGGGGCATCCACCTGGCCACGAGGGTGGAGGGCGCGCCCTACCCCCTAGGCGCGCCCCCTGCCTCGTGGGCCCACGGTGGTCCTCCTCCACTTATTCCTACACCCACACAAGTCTTCTTCCTCCCACAAACACCATTATCCAGCTCAAACACGAGTTCTAGCTCATTTTGCTGCGATTTTCGATCTCCTTGCTCAAAGCACCTCTCACAAAACTGCTTTGGGGGATTGTTCCTTGGTATGTGACTCCTCCATTGGTCCAATTAGTTTTTGTTCTAGTGCTTTATTCATTGCAAATTTGTGCTGCCTAGGTGGCCATGTTCTTGAGCTTGCATGTTAAATTTATGTGGTTCCAAGTAGTTTTGATGCATGATATAGGCTCTAGGCACTTGTAGGAGTAGTGGCTATCAAATTTGCTGAGTTTGGTTCACTTTTATTTTGAAGTTACAAAATTTTTCAGAAATTTTTCAGAGGAAGAAATATGTTTAGGAAAATGTACCAAGGTGGTTCTTCAAGGAAATAAGGACCCGGGCTTGCAATGCGTGATGCTGATGATGAGCCACCAAGGGATGCTCCAGTGCGGCCTTGTGAATGGCCTTCAGAGGACTTCACGGACCGAGCAGGAATTAAGGAAGAATTTAACGCATATTTGCGTAATGCTGATCTTGTGAGTTTCGAGTCAGAAAAGTGCCGTCAGTACCACTATCTCACTAGTTCCTTTGTGAGGAGGTTTGAATTTTCATCTTCACGCAATTCTCAAACTGTCCTGTTTGATCTTTATGATAATTCTTATACTATGGACCTAGAGGATTGTAGCGACCCGACTTCAAACGGTCAAGCCTCTGTGTATCTGTGCCATCCCTGGATCGGTATCCTGGCACACACAGTACATCAATGTATATATCAAAGTGCAATCACATGTATAAATAACATAAGACCGATATAAACCTCATAAGTCTCAGTGGAAACAAACATAAGGGTGTGGAGTCCCATCAACGCCAACGGCAAGTTGAGTGTAGACCGTAACCCTACAATGTAACTCTTACTCGTCGTAGAAAATGCCTGCAACATAATACGTTGCAGCCCTGTAGGTTAGTACATTGAATGTACTGGCAAGTCACATCATAAGAATAATGAACCTATTTGTACATGCAATTTGGCTGGTGGAAAGCTCTAAGTTTAGTTTTTGCATAAATCTAGTTTTTCCCTAGAATAAAAGATATTATTCTACCACTAATGTATATCATAGGATGAGTTGGTAAACCCAACTCAATCCATTCCCAAAGTTTCATTTAAAATCCAACTATTTAATTAAGAGTGATGAGATCTCCCAGCATTTCCACTACTAGATGCTCAAGTTGTCCGTAATCGGGGACACGGCTAATCGATTAGGTTTTAACACTCTGCAGAGGTTTGCGCACTTTTCCCCACAATACTCGATCACCTCCCTTGAAGTTCTTGCACTGCCTGGCGTTTAAGAACCGGATGACCGAGACATAGTCTTCCGAAAATGTTTCCCCTTAACCCACGGATAGGCCGGTACACCTACATCATTCTACATCTGCTAGCCCATGCATCCCGGAAGGGGTCACACTAACTACTCAACTAAGCCAGAGCCCATATTGGCTTGTGGCTGCACACGTAAGCTTCTAGACATGAGAATATGATTGATCTCTTTGAGCCTGGGCGGACGGACCACTAGTGGTGCACCACCATGGATTTCCCATGCATGCTCCCACTGTACTTAGCCACCATTGAAACCAAACCTCAGCCTAGGTAGTTCATTTACAAGTCTTGGTCCTGATTACTACTTTGTCACTCATGTCTCACCATGAACACTTCCCAATTCCACGTCTACATTTGCGAGGCAGAAATAAATTTACACAATGGTGACAATGTTGTATAGATCAGACCTACCTCAAATGAACTACTAGGTAACAGCATAGCCATCCGGCAACAATAAATCCTACCATGCAATCCTACCACAAAAAGACTAAGTGCATAATATAAACATAGGTAATTGTAAGATTGGTTAAATGTGAACTTGCCTGGATACCGATAGTTGAATTCTAAAGATCGATAGTACTCGGCTTCGCACTCCGGACAGTCTATCGTTAAAGTAAAATAACATACATAAGCAATCATTCCAGAGAGCAATAACATGCAACACAAGAGTCTCGAAAAACCAAATGGAAACCCAACACACATAGCTTGCTTGCAAATAATTCTAGGTGCCAACAATAAGTGACATAAGGTGCAAAACCGTGATGTGATCTATCATGCATACTTGGCATAGTAATAAAACTATCATGGACAGATCCTAGGTGTGTGAAAATATGTGACAATGGTCCAAGTGGTAGGGTTTGGCTATGGTGACATGGTGCAAAAAGAATCACATCAATCAGAGCTACGGTTTAGGAGATATGGCCAGTTGAAGTTTGAATTCAAACCTGAATAAATTCAAATTTGAAATTGGCCAAAAGTTTTCAAATCTGGTTCTTTGGATAAAGGTATTCGAGACGAACATTTTGCCGCTGGTTTCGTCGAATTTGGAGTTACGGTTAAAAACATACAACCATTTGAAGTTTAGGGGCTAAACTGAAAACTCAGGGACTTGACTGTGAAAATTTTATTCGCGACCAGGTCCCTGGCCACATGGCGGATTTCTATAGGCTGCAAGTTGTTCGCTGCGAGGCTTACAGGGCGAACAACAGCTAAATAGGAAAAACAACAACTATGGCTTAATAAAAGGAAAACCGGAGACTGGTTTTCACTAAAACCACACGGTTTAATAAAACCAAGGTAAACCGATCCAAACAAAAAAAGACAAAAAAAACATAAACCGGCAGGGCGGGGCTGTCGGCTTACAGCGAGCAACGACGATGAACAGGGGGCGGCGGCACTGGCGCCAGGCGGTGACGAGGCGGCGGCTGCGGTGGTCTCCGGCGGCGGGGAAGAAGGCGAAGGCGACCGTCGTGGCGCGGGCGACCGGATGGTGGTGACGGCGGGCGTCAGCGTGCACCGGATGGGGCGGGGGAAGGTGGCGGAGCTCCGGTGCTCCGGCGAACTCGGCTTCGTCAAGGCGGCGCCTCCGGCGGTCCCTAGGGGCAAAAGAGATGTCAACCGGATGCGCACAGACTCGGGCAGTATCTTGGTGAAGAAGAACATGGTCGAAGCGGCCTTACGGATGGCAGAACGAAGCGGCAAGGTAGCTCCGGCCGGCGAGATCCAAACGAACGGGGCGAGCGATGTGAGCGGCGTGAGGAGGAGCGAAGTGGCAGAATCGAACGAGGGGCATCGGGGGCATTTATAGGCGCGAGGAGGGGCTGCGGAGTCGTGGGGATGATGCTTATCCCGAGAAGGATGCGGCCGGCGGGTTCGGGCGGCACGCGCGTGCTCTAACTGAACGGGGGAGCGGGAGGTTGGGGAAGACAGGGCGGGCCCCATCTGGCAGCGAGTGTGAGGGGGAGCGAGCGAGCGAGAGAGGCGCGGGCATCCGAGGCGCTCGGGCGGCCTGGGGCGGCCTGGCCGGTCGGGGCACTGGGCCAGATGGCCAGCGCGTGCGTGCGTGTGTCTTTTTTTACAAAACAAAAACTACAACAGAGCAAAAATAAAAATAAAAATAAAACAAAAATTACATAGGCATATTATATACCAAAATGCTCAGAAAAATACCAAGAATAAGATGAACTATTTTCCAAGTTCAAATAAATTATATAGAAAATCATAAAAGTCAAACAATGCTAGTTTTGCATTTAAAACCAATAAAAACATTTTTTAAATACCAAAATGATTTCAAATTTATCTTCTCCTAATTTTCTATTGAAGGGAATCATTTTACCCTTATTTCTATTTATTTATTTTTAGGAGAAAATATTTTGAATAGAAACTCAAATAACTCCCAATTGGATTTGAATTTGGAATTTCAAACAACTTCAGAAGGAAAATGAGTTTCAAATAACTTCAAAGTGACTTCCAATCTATTTCTTTGAAACTTCCAACTCTCTTTCTTCAAATATGAAGAAGTCATTTTATCTTCCCTCATGAACTCATTGAGTTGCTTAAAGTTTCTAAATTTAAAATATTTCAAATGGAAATTCAAATCATTTTCGAAGCCCTTTTCATTCCTTTAAATGGAAGAAGTCATATTATCTTCACTCTAGGGTTTTGTAATGAAATGAATTTGAACTCACGGAGATCAAAATGCAAGATGAAAAGTTTTGGGAAAGTTGTCTTATTCCCTCTCATTCAACTTTCAAAAAGTTTTCAATTTCCAATCATTTTCACACAATCAATCACACAACAATAAAACAAACAATCATAATAATTTATTTAATATAACATTCCAAAATTTAGAATTTTGGGATGTTACAAACTACCACCCTTAAAATGAATCCCGTCCTCGAGATTCAGAGAGGCTAGAAAGAAGGTTAGGTTTGCGGGGTCTCCTTGAAAATCCATTCATCCACACAAGGTATGGGGTGCTACCACCCTTAGAAGCATGGTTACGCTTCCAACAAAACTCATGTACCCATCCATTGGGTTGGCGGTGTCAGTCTTCTCATATTCTCTAGGTTAACTCTTTCACTAGTGCTCTTATGGTAAGGGCATGCCCTTTTCCTCAAAGTATGGAGTCCTTGCATGAAATAACACTACTAGGAAAAGGCCTACTAATGGCGCACCTAATTTGGCCATTAATGGCGCATTAGTGGTGCGCCATTAGTAGCACGCCATTAGTATATTTTACTAATGGCGCACCATTGGTGCGCCTTTAGTATCTAGTATACTAATGGCGCACCTAAGATGCGCCATTAGTATATACAATAGTGCGCCATTAGTATGCCTCCCAGGGGGCCATGTATACCCAGGTGCTTTGGCATACTAATGGCGCACAACAACAAGATGCGCCATTAGTAACTTCGGCATACTAATGGCGCACTCTGATGTGATGCACCATTAGTATGAATATTAGGTTTTTTTATTTTTTTATTTTCTGTTTTTTGCACAGGTTACAAAATGTATAATTGGACAAAATATAGACAGCACACATCAACAACAGATTCATCGAATACAATAGAAGATTAGTCTCTGAATACAATTCATCATATTAGTCTCCGAATTGAAAAGACCGAACAAAGATAAAACATTACAAGTCTCAAGACCGCGAGTATCGAGTTTGTCAGAAGTAATACTAATCCTAACAAGTCCTACTAATCATCATCATACAACTTCTACTCGTTATTCATAATGAGTCATACGATCATCATCTTGATAGTCTTCGAACCAACCCTACTTAATTGTTCATCAGCACATGATCATCAGTATTAGGCAGGACCTAAATACCCTATTTAAGCTAAAATAGCATAAAACAATATAGACCCTGACTCTCCATTATGGAGAATGGAGAACATCCTGTCTCTAATTCTTGCGCTTCGCTTCCTTTTGCTTCCAAGAAGCTCCTTACGACTGTCCATACATTTTTTCCATCCTTTGATTTTCATGTCTCCACTTCTTTTAGAAATCTGGTATGGACAGTTGAGATTCGTAGGATGACCTAGCTGTATGTTCAAAACATTAACACTACCTTTCAGATACATCATATGTGGCACACAATTCTCTGGGATTATCTGTTGAAAAACATAGTAATAACTTCATAGTTAGCAATGATGTACTAGTTTTAGAAGTATGCAAAAGATGCACGGATGTCGTAATAGTAAAAATCTTACCAGGGTATCTCCATGGTAGTTACCGTAGTTGAACACATGCACTAGTGGCACGTATTTACCATAATGTTGAGGAATTTGTTTGTGGATAATGTAATTTTCAATGTCAGTAGAAAATCCGACCAGATGATTTTTCTCCTTGTAAGTTGTTAATTCGGAGCCATCGGTGTAGTGGGTTTTGTCTACCATCTCCCGCACATTCTTTGAACAATAAAAATAAGCTGTCAATGGAAATAAGCTGTCAACTATTTTTAAATAAACAATATAAATTAGCTAATAACTATGTTTGAGAAACTCACATAGCGGTAGAACTGGAGGCGTATCAACAAGGACCCAAATGTCCATATTGTCTTGGTTGATGTCAGGATTACCAAGATCCATGGTGATAAGCATACCCTCATCAAAACCATACATCTTGCAAAATGCTTCCCAATTTTTGCAACCAAAATGGGTTACGCTCTCAGAATTATATAGATTTACTTCAAAGTCCACATCGTGATGAGTCCTTAGGTGAATTTTCTTTGTTTCAGAAATTTCATGGTCTTCAAAATCCATCCTCTCCAAGACATAGCGTCTTGCATGGCATGGGATAAGCTATACTCGAATCGAAAAGATGAAAATTACACGTTGAAATAGTTGAAGTAATGCTTAATTATGAAAATAACACTTGTCGTCGTTGTGTACCATTTCGACTTCGAAGGTCTCCTCGAGCTTAATGCTGAAGCATCGATCATCGTCCAGGTGAGGCATGTCGCACAGACCTCGATTGTCGTGGCACCAGTCGCACTCCGCTGGGAGACTTTCGTCGTCCGATGATGATGACGACATATCCTGGGACAGCTCCTAGAATTGCTTGCCGCCCGAACCATCGGCCTCATCGTTGTGGGCCATGTTTCACTCTAAATAGGAAAAAAGTTTGGTCAAAAAGTTGGTTATTGTCAAGGAACAAGATCATGGTCTCATCATTTAGGGTTTGGCGACACCGAGGCACCCTAAAAGCCTAAGCTTTCATCATTTAGGGTTTCGACGCCGAGGCACCCTAAAAGCCTAAGCGTACATCATTTAGGTTCTCATCGACACCGAGGCATCCAACGCAGCCAAGTTAAGTTTTCATCATTTAGGGTTTATCGATGCCGAGGCACCCTAGGTTGGGCCTAATCACTTTGCACTAATCACTTGGCTCTATTGCCACCTATGGTTTAATATAGCAAGAATAAAGGGGCAGTTGATCCTACTTAATTAAGTACTAAGATACCCCAGCCCATGCATTAGTAGCAAGTACCTCATATGTCCGATTTTTAGCAAAGTCATGCTAAAATTCACGGAAAATTTCAGCATGACCTTTGCTGAAAATAGGACATATGGAGTACCCGAATTTGCCGGAACGGAAGTTAATCGACATTCCGGCAAACTCAAGGGCCTCTCGGGGTACCTGCAAATTCATCACGACACGATGGTCGGAGACAAAACCCAGCAAACTAACATGTAAAACATGTCCAATGAGAGCATATAATTCAACAACTCCACTGAAAATGAGAGCTGAAAGATGCAGGGAGAGCACAAACAGCTCAGAAAAATCAATCCATCTAGCATTTCAGGTTTTGCTAGAAATACCTTTAACATCAGTATCAATATGATTTATAGAGTCAACATCCAGTAAGTATAATCAAGGTAATCAACCATTCCCATAAAACAAGACAAGTTTGATTCAGTACTGCTAATATGATTGGAGATTACTATGAACATGTGGCAAGACTACTTTGATAACAAGGGCCACTAGTTGGCTAGTAGTTGAACTAACAGCTTGGCCATGATGCTGGTAAGAAAAGAGCTACTCTCTGAATCTTTTATCTATTTATACCTGTAAATTAGCACTCTAATGCTGGCCTTGACAAATGATCCCACTATGTTGTTTGCTGGAATCTGCAAAATGATCCCACTATGTTGACAAATGATCCCACTATGTTGTTATACTTGAGAACACTGTAACAAAATCAAAACCACAATAAACGATGGTCAGATATAATAGGTACAATTACACAAAGCATCTGAATACACACATACTTCATCTATCAAGTATAACTCTATCAAGCCAAGAAGCATCTGAATGCACCACAACAAGTTTTGGTTGGATGCAGTGAAACATTTTTTTTGCCCCATGTGTTTTCAGTGAAATGATTGGGATTTGTAAATATGGGCCAATTTGCCTGCAGTTGGTGAAGATTATAGAATGGTAAAGCAAAATCAGGCTCTGGTGGAGCCTATGCAAACAATGATGTTTGTTACTCGAGAGAGAATCGTCAACTCTAGATGTTTGGTTACTTAGATATATAAATGGCAGAAACCATAATCATATATATATGCACAAGCAGATGCATTTCGCATTTCTTTTACATAATCTTTCTGAACACATAGCAAACTCATTAGAAGTCACAGAAAAATGTTTGCTGGTGCGATTCTCACAAATAATAACCACCGGGATGGAGAAGTACACAGAATGGGTGCAAAATAACTCAATCGGTCCACAAATGTGCCACCCAGAGTACAGGTCCAAAATGTAAGCAGTGTGGTATTTGACTAAAAAAGTGTGGCATTAATTCTAGTTATTTCTATCAATGGAGTTTGAATACATGGCAACTGCCATGTCTTAGATAATTAGGGGTTTGAATAGATGGAAATTGCTGTGTGTTTGCTCTAATGTAGATTTGTAAAAATGTCATGTGTAGCATATATTGAACTACTTTGTCCAACAAAATATTTATCTTTCTAACAAATTGAAGTGCACTGGGTCATGGCCAATTTTGGAGGCGACAAGGAGGAGGAAGGGTGGAGAGGGAGGAAGGAGGAAGGAGGAGAGGTACCTGGGCGGGCGCGGCCGGTCGCCGGAGGGGTCGGGGTTGGGGTTGGTGTCGGGGTTGGCGGTGGCGGCGGCGTCGAAGGGATGCCTCGGTTGGTCGTGGGGAGGCCGGCGGCCACGGCGAGGTCGCGGAGGCGTCGGCGATGGAGGAGCTGCGGTGGTGGGGGCCGTGGGGGCGCGGGGGCGCCGGCAGCGGTGGCGGCGGCTAGGAACCCTAGCTGTCGCGCTCGGGAGGGAGGTTGTCGCAGGCGGGGCCGCGGGGGGAGGGGGACGGCGAGGGCGCGGGCGGAGGGGGGACGGTGAGGGAGGTGGTCGGGTGCGGCGGGGGAAGCGAGCACGGCCGGGGAAGTGGTGGGCGGTGGTGGTCAGGCGCGGGTGAGACGAGGCAGGGGAAGGATTACTAATGACGCACCAACTCTAAATGCGCCATTAGTAATCCAGGTTACTAATGGCGCACCTTCTGGTGGTGCGCCATTTGTAGTTTTGCAAAAAAAAACATACTAATGGCGCACTGTCCCACAGTGCGCCATTACTAGTTTAAACTAGTAATGGCGCACGGTGGAACAGTGCGCCATTAGTAGTTTTGTAAAAAAAGGAATAAAAAATATAATAAAAAAACAACATTAGTGGCGCACTTCCCGACAGGTGCGCCATTACTAGTTACAACTAGTAATGGCGCACTGTGTCTGGATGCGCCATTAGTATGTTTGGACAGGCGCACTAGTTCAATTTTTTTTGATACTAATGGCGCACCCTGGGCCAGGTGCGCCATTAGTAGTTTCAACTCTAATGGCGTATCAGAAGGTGGTGCGCCATTAGTATATACTAATGGCGCACCGCTTGTCTGGTGCGCCATTAGTGTCAATCCCATCTATAGCCCTTTTTCTAGTAGTGTAAGGTCCTTCCGAATCTGGGTCTTCTTAGCTGTCAGGCTGTCGCCAATGCTAAACAACTATCGAAATCTCATGGTGGTCAACAATTTCTGGTTCCTCCTGCAGGAAATGGGTCTGGGTTGAATCTCACCGTATAACCTATGATTGGCAACGATTGCTGGTAAAGGGTTCCATTGTCCTACCATTCTATGGTTTTATGGCTTATCTCTTCGACACTCTTCAAAGGATTTCAAGTCTCTCTGATTTTCCATCAACATATGATAGCTCATGATAGAAGTCTTCGATATGGGGGCCAATCCATCCCGTACTTGAATCATTAGCACATACACAGATAGTGAATCACGTATTCTATCACTTGGGCATCCTCACAAGCATTGCAGAACTTCTCTTCTCCATGAACTGGGTTCAGGCAAATCCATTGGTTCTACAAGCCAAACAAAACCTCTATCATTTCTTCAATACTTTCAGGTTTACGTAACTTCCTATAGAACGTCTGCTGATGAAATCATGGCTTCTTCCAGAATTCTTCCTGCAACAAGGTTGTGCTTGTTTCCTTATCAAATCCTGGGTCCTGTGGGTTATGGCCCACTTCAACACTTGTATATCTTTAACTCATCCTTGGAGTTACTATTGTTCCATATTCCAACATTATATCTCCTTTAAATCCAATAGTACTTCATTCCTTCATACTCTTGAGATAAACATCATAACTAAAACAAAACTCCACCTCATTTTGTCCAAACTCCAACTATATATGGAACAACATTTTCCTTTCCATCGGTCAAGTGTTCACACAGACAAGTATCGCCAAAAAAAGGCACTGGTTCATCCATAATTCATATTCTCTTCATATCAAATCCTTTATTACATCCTTAATCACAACTCAAAACTCAAATTTCAAAAGTACTCTATTACAAAAGCTGCCATCCACATAGTTTGGTATGGTCAAGCATTACTCCCATCTTTATTCATTTGCCATTCTTGAAGATGGTTTAGTCCCACTGGAATTGTGCGATGTGATCCTTGAAATCATCGACCTTTTGCTTCATCATGGTGGCCATGAGCTTCATCTCCATCATCTCTACATGCACCTCCCTCAGGTATTCCTGAGTGTGACGGAGTCTTGCTTCTAGTATTTCTCCAATCTGACGTATGGCTTCCATAGCAGCTTCACGAACAGAGTCAAGGAATGTTGCTTGTGGTACTCGAGAAATGAAAAAGTATTGTCCCATAGTCTTTGGGAAAACTCCCTTCACACGGTGGAGGTATACCTCCACATACCAAAGTTCAACTCCCTTCTCCATGAAAGGATAACCCTTGTAGACTGCATCTCCTTCAAGATGAATATGCTTCATCATGTCATTCAGGATTTTTGCGTAATCCTGATCACTAGTCAGGGTCATGATCATTTCCGGGCCCTTGAGAAAAGAGTCGTAAAGGGTTGTCATCTGAAGGTATAAGATAGAAGGATTACTCAGGATAATGTATCTATTTCCTTGGGTGAAATGTGGTTATTTTTCTGGGAAAGGTTTGGGGTCAGCTTGTCCATGGGTTCAAGGTTTAAGTCTGGGTGACATAGTGAGAGAGGCACTCACAGTCAACAAACAACTCATAACATTTCATATGAGATTCCAAACACCTCAACTTTTATTGCTTTACGAACTATTACAATTTCCATTTCATAACTCAACTCAACATCCCCCAAAATAAAAGTGTATTCCACATTTATCACATGCTTTATTCCAATATCAAGGTCTCAACTACTCAGCCCAAGCTTTCCTCGAGTCTGAACATTCTCTGGTAAAATGTCCTACTCCTTTGCAGCGTAAACAAATGACTTCAGACAAATCCAGGGGCTTCCTGGTGGTTATCTTGGCTCCCTTGCTGGGCATTTGCTAGCGTAATGACCTAAATCCTTGCACCTGTAACAAGTGATATGACTCAAGTCCCTTTTTGCAGAAACTATGTTGTTCTGGGGATACATGCTCTTTCTCTTCCTCGAAGTCTTTGTTCTAATCAATTCTTCTATCTCTTGTGGATCAAACTCCACTTCTTCTATCAGGAATTCTCCCAGATACTCTTGGTTTTCCTTCATGCAATATTGTGAGAAATGTCCTTCTTTTCCACATGAATAGCAAGCATTGGAGTAAAATCTATTTAGGCTTTCTCCATCAGGGTCGTCAACATCTTCTTTCATCACTAGTTTTCTTAAACTTTCCCTGAGGGCTTCTTTCACTACTTCCTTCTGCTGCTTGGTAATTTCCTGTACCTTGGGATAAATATGACATTGGGCAGGGTAGTGCGTAGTTCCTTCACACAAGAAACAAGTAACCTTCATGGTTGGACATTCTTCAGCTTGGTGATTTCCTTCACAATGAGGACATCCATCCTTGTGTTCTTCATGGGTGTGTCCTATTTCTCCACATATCTTGCATGCATAAGGTTTCTTCATTTTATTGCCATAGGGCTTCTGAATAAGACGAGATCTCAGTAGAGTCATCTTGAATTCCTCCCAAGTTTTTGCTCCATTACATCCTTGGATGGCCTGATGCATTTTCCACCAGGTTGCAGCACTTTTTGTAAAGTACTGAAGAGCGTATTGAATCTCATACTTCCTTGCAACCAAATTGCTCCTGAAGTGATTCTCCATGTTTTGAATCCATAGCTCTGCCTCCAACTGAGTGATCGGTTTAGAGAATACAAGTCCATCTTCATTCATCATCTATTGGGTCCAAGGGTTTTGGGATGAGATAAGAGGGATAGAGAGATACACACAATACACACAATATAGTTTTGAAAATAGGTTTTATTTGTTGCTGTCAGAAAACACACACCAAATATGAAAGCTCACAAATCATCGCATCTAACGTGAGTATACAACAAGGGTTTGGTCTTCTACATGTCATATAATTCTTGGAATTCTTCAGAGTCTTCAAATTCTTTGAGTCTTTGCCTGTTGTAGCTTCAACTCTTCTTATGTATGTTGAAGTCCTCTTTTACACTGAAGTGGCCCTCAGTTTGATATCTTGCCTTCCTCGGAGTGGTCTCATCAGTTGATCCTCTGTGTCGTCAAAGGGAAAAGGGTTATTGTCTAACTATTTGAGGTAAAAGAAAAGATTTGATAAAGCTCAGAAAAGAAGAGAGGTAAAGGATCTTTTTGAAAACAAAGTTTTAGAGAAATCCTTTCCTAAGGGCTTTCCAGTTTTTAGGGTCACGTCCTACAGTCAACATGTGCTCTGATACCATCTCCGTAGCGACCCGACCTCAAACGGTCAAGCCTCTGTGTATCTGTGCCATCCCTGGATCGGTATGCTGGCACACACAGTACATCAATGTATATATCAAAGTGCAATCACATGTATAAATAACATAAGACTGATATATACCTCATAAGTCTCAGCAGAAACAAACATAAGGGTGTGGAGTCCCATCAACGCCAACAGCAAGTTGAGTGTAGACCGTAACCCTAGCTACAACGTAACTCTTACTCGTTGTAGAAAATTCCCGCAACATAAGACGTTGCAGCCTTGTAGGTTAGTACATTGATGTACTGGCAAGTCACATCATAAAAATAATGAACCTATTTGTACATGCAATTTGGCTGGTGGAAAGCTCTAAGTTTAGTTTTTTTTGCATAAAGCTAGTTTTTCCCTAGAATAAAAGATATTATTCTACCACTACTGTATAGCATAGGATGAGTTGGTAAAGCCAACTCAATCCATTCCCAAAGTTTCATTTAAAACCCAACTGTTTAATTAAGAGTGATGAGATCTCCCAGCATTTCCAGTACTAGATGCTCAAGTTGTCCGTAACCGGGGACACGACTAATTGATTAGGTTTTAGCACTCTGCAGAGGTTTCCGCACTTTTCCCCACAAGACTCGATCGCCTCCCTTGAAGTTCTCGCACTGCCTGGCATTTGAGAACCGGATGACCGAGACATAGTCTTTCGAAAATGTCCCCCCTTAACCCACGGATAGGCCAGTACACCTACATCATTCTACATTTGCTAGTCCATCCCGGAAGGGGTCACACTAACTACTCAACTAAGCCAGAGCCCATATTGGCTTGTGGATGCACACGTAAGCTTCTAGACATGATAATACGTTTGATCTCTTTGAGAATGAGCAGACGAACCACTAGTGGTGCACCACCATGGATTTGTTGGGGAACGTAGTAATTTCAAAAAAATTCGTACGCACACGCAAGATCATGGTGATGCATAGCAACGAGAGGGGAGAGTGTTGTCCACGTACCCTCGTAGACCGAAAGCGGAAGCTTTAGCACAACGCGGTTGATGTAGTCGTACGTCTTCACGATCCGATCAAGTACCGAACGTACGGCACCTCCGAGTTCAGCACACGTTCAGCCCGATGATGTCCCTCGAACTCCGATCCAGCCGAGTGTTGAGGGAGTGTTTCATCGGCACGACGGCGTGGTGATGATGCTGATGTTCTACCGACGCAGGGCTTCGCCTAAGCACCGCTACAGTATTATCGAGGTGGACTATGGTGGAGGGGGGCACCGCACACAGCTAAGAGACGATCAACTTGATCAACTTGTGTGTCAAGAGGTGCCCCCGTGCCCCTGTATATAAAGGAGCAAGGGGGGAGAGGTGCGGCCAGCCTTGGGGCGCGCCAGGAGGAGTCCTACTCCCACCGAGAGTAGGCCTCCCCCCTTTCCTAGTTGGAAAAGGACTTGGGAGGGGGGCAGAAGGAAAGAGGGGGGCCGACCCCCTTTGCCTTAAACCAATTCGGTTTGGGCCTTGGGGGGCGCGCCCCACACTTCCCTTGCTTCCCTCATTTTCCACTAAGGCCCATGTAGGCCAATTAAGCCCCCCAGGGGGGGGGGTTCCGGTAACCTCCCGGTACTTCGGTAAAATCCTGATTTCACCCAGAACACTTTCGATATCCAAACATAGGCTTCCAATATATCAATCTTCATGTCTCGACCATTTCGAGACTCCTCGTCACATCTGTGATCACATCCGGCACTCCGAACAACCTTCGGTACATCAAAACATATGAACTCATAATATAACTGTCATCGTAGCGTTAAGCGTGCGGACCCTACGGGTTTGAGAACTATGTAGACATGACCGAGACACGTCTCCGGTCAATAACCAATAGCGGAACCTGGATGCTCATATTGACTCCTACATATTCTATGAAGATCTTTATCGGTCAGACCGCATAACAACATACGTTGTTCCCTTTGTCATCGGTATGTTACTTGCCCGAGATTCGATCGTCGGTATCTCAATACCTAGTTCAATCTCGTTACAGGTAAGTCTCTTTACTCGTTCCTTAATACATCAACCCACAACTAACTCATTAGTTGCAAAGCTTGCAAGGCTTAAGTGATGTGCATTACCGAGAGGGACTAGAGATACCTCTCCAACAATCGGAGTGACAAATCCTAATCTCGAAATACACCAACCCAATAAGTACCTTCGGAGACACCTGTAGAGCACCTTTATAATCACCCAGTTACGTTGTGACGTTTGGTAGCACACAAAGTGTTCCTCCGGTAAACGGGAGTTGCATAATCTCATAGTCATAGGAACATGTATAAGTCATGAAGAAAGCAATAGCAACATACTAAACGATCGTGTGCTAAGCTAACGGAATGGGTCATGTCAATCACATCATTCTCCTAATGATGTGATCCCGTCTCCGGATCGGTGTCAAAGCTTGCATCAACATAACCGTTTACGATGAGCTCTTTGTCACCTCCATATATGAGAAACATATCCTTAGTCCTTTTCAGGTATTTCAGGATGTTCTTGACCGCTGTCCAGTGATCCACTCCTGGATTACTTTGGTACCTCCCTGCTAGACTTATAGCAAGGCACACATCAGGTCTGGTACACAGCATTGCATACATGATAGAGCCTATGGCTGAAGCATAGGGATCATCTTTCATTTTCTCTCTATCTTCTGCATTGGTCGGGCATTGAGTCTTACTCAATTTCACACCTTGTAACACAGGCAAGAATCCTTTTTTTGCTTGATCCATTTTGAACTTCTTCAAAACTTTGTCAAGGTATGTGTTTTGTGAAAGTCCAATTAAGCGTCTTGATCTATCTCGATAGATCTTAATGCCCAATATGTAAGCAACTTCACCGAGGTCTTTCATTGAAAAACTCTTATTCAAGTATCCCTTTATGCTATCCAGAAATTCTATATCATTTCCGATTAGTAATATGTCATCTACATATAATATCAGAAATGCTACAGAGCTCCCACTCACTTTCTTGTAAATACAGGCTTCTCCAAAAGTCTGTACAAAACCGAATGTTTTGATCACACTATCAAAGCGTTTATTCCAACTCCGAGAGGCTTGCACCAGTCCATAAATGGATCGCTGGAGCTTGCACACTTTGTCAGCTCCCTTTGGATCGACAAAACCTTCCGGCTGCATCATATACAACTCTTCTTCCAGAAATCCATTCAGGAATGCAGTTTTGACATCCATCT
Source organism: Triticum monococcum (assembly GCA_034509565.1). Taxonomy (NCBI): domain Eukaryota; kingdom Viridiplantae; phylum Streptophyta; class Magnoliopsida; order Poales; family Poaceae; genus Triticum; species Triticum monococcum. The sequence goes on along the minus strand of CM067845.1, from coordinate 494,388,261 downwards.
ACCAAATTTCATAATCATAAAATGCGGCAATTGCTAACATGATTCGGACAGACTTAAGCATCGCTACGGGTGAGATGGTCTCATCGTAGTTAATCCCTTGAACTTGTCAAAAACCTTTTGCGACAAGTCGAGCTTTGTAGACAGTAATATTACCGTCAGCGTCAGTCTTCTTCTTGAAGATCCATTTATTCTCAATTGCTTGCCTATCATTGGGCAAGTCAACCAAAGTCCACACTTTGTTCTCATACATGGATCCCATCTCAGATTTCATGGCTTCAAGCTATTTTGCGGAATCTGGGCTCACCATCGCTTCTTCATAGTTCGTAGGTTCATCATGATCTAGTAGCATGACTTCCAGAATAGGATTACCGTACCACTCTGGTGCGGATCTTACTCTGGTTGATTTATGAGGTTTGGTAGTAACTTGTTCTGAAGTTTCATGATCATTATCATTAGCTTCCTCACTAATTGGTGTAGGTGTCACAGAAACCGGTTTCTGTGATGTACTACTTTCCAATAAGGGAGAAGGTACAGTTACCTCATCAAGTTCTACTTTCCTCCCACTCACTTCTTTCGAGAGAAACCCCTTCTCTAGAAAGGATCCATTCTTAGCGACAAATGTATTGCCTTCGGATATGTGATAGAAGGTGTACCCAATAGTCTCCTTTGGGTATCCTATGAAGACACATTTCTCCGATTTGGGTTCGAGCCTATCAGGTTGAAGTTTTTTCACATAAGCATCGCAGCCCCAAACTTTCAGAAACGACAACTTTGGTTTCTTGCCAAACCAGAGTTCATAAGGCGTCGTCTCAACGGATTTTGATGGTGCCCTATTTAACGTGAATGCGGCCATCTCTAAAGCATAACCCCAAAACGATAGCGGTAAATCTGTAAGAGACATCATAGATCGCACCATATCAAGTAAAGTACGATTACGACGTTCGGACACACCATTATGCTGTGGTGTTCCGGGTGGCGTGAGTTGCGAAACTATTCCGCATTGTTTCAAATGTAGACCAAACTCGTAACTCAAATATTCTCCTCCACGATCAGATCGTAGAAACTTTATTTTCTTGTTACGACGATTTTCAACTTCACTCTGAAATTCTTTGAACTTTTCAAATGTTTCATACTTCTGTTTCATTAAATAGATATACCCATATCTGCTTAAATCATCTGTGAAGGTGAGAAAATAACGATAGCCGCCACGAGCTTCAACATTCATTGGACCACATACATCTGTATGTATGATTTCCAACAAATCTATTGCTCTCTCCATAGTACCGGAGAACGGTGTTTTAGTTATCTTGCCCATGAGGCATGGTTCGCAAGTACCAAGTGATTCATAATAAAGGGATTCCAAAAGTCCATTAGTATGGAGTTTGTTCATGCGTTTTATACCGATATGACCTAAACGGGAGTGCCACAAATAAGTTGCACTATCATTATCAACTCTACATCTTTTGGTTTCAACATTATGAATATGTGTATCACTACTATCGAGATTCATCAAAAATAGACCATTCTTCAAGGGTGCATGACCATAAAAGATATTACTCATATAAATAGAACAACCATTATTCTCTGATTTAAATGAATAACAATCTCGCATTAAACAAGATCCAGATATAATGTTCATGCTCAACGCTGGCACCAAATAACAATTATTTAGGTCTAATACTAATCCCGAAGGTAGATGTAGAGGTAGCGTGCCGACCGTGATCACATCGATTTTGGAACCATTTCCCACGCGCATCGTCACCTCATCCTTAGCCAATCTTCGCTTAATCCGTAGCCCCTGTTTCGAGTTGCAAATATTAGCAACAGAACCAGTATCAAATACCCAGGTGCTACTGCGAGCATTAGTAAGGTACACATCAAAAACATGTATATCACATATACCTTTGTTCACCTTTCCATCCTTCTTATCCGCCAAATACTTGCGGCAGTTCCACTTCCAGTGACCAGTCTGCTTGCAGTAGAAGCACTCAGTTTCAGGCTTAGGTCCAGACTTGGGTTTCTTCTCTTGAGGAGCAACTTGCTTGCTGTTCTTCTTGAAGTTCCCCTTCTTCTTCCCTTTGCCTTTTCTTGAAACTAGTGGTCTTGTTGACCATCAACACTTGATGCTCCTTCTTGATTTCTACCTCCGCAGCCTTTAGCATTGCGAAGAGCTCGGGAATTTTTTTATTCATTCCTTGAATATTATAGTTCATCATGAAGCTCTTGTAGCTTGGTGGCAGTGATTGAAGAACTCTGTCAATGACACTATCAACCGGAAGATTAACTCCCAGCTGAGTCAAGTGATTATGGTACCCAGACATTCTGAGTATATGTTCACTGACAGAACTATTCTCCTCCATTTTGCAGCTGTAGAACTTATTGGAGACTTCATATCTCTCAATCCGGGAATTTGCTTGAAATATTAACTTCAACTCCTGGAACATCTCTTATGCTCCATGACGTTCAAAATGTCGTTGAAGTCCCGGTTCTAAGCCGTAAAGCATGGCACACTAAACTATTGAGTAGTCATCAGCTTTGCTCTGCCAGACATTCTTAGCGTCGTCAGTTGCATCAGCAGCAGGCCTGACACTCAGCGGTGCTTCCAGGATGTAATTCTTCTATGCAGCAATGAGGATAATCCTCAAGTTATGGACCCAGTCTGTGTAATTGCTACCATCATCTTTCAACTTTGCTTTCTCAAGGAACGCATTAAAATTCAACGGAACAATAGCACGGGCCATCTATCTACAATCAACATAGACAAGCAAGATACTATCAGGTACTAAGTTCATGATAAATTTAAGTTCAATTAATCATATTACTTAAGAACTCCCACTTAGATAGACATCCCTCTAATCCTCTAAGTGATCACGTGATCCAAATCAACTAAACCATGTCCGATCATCACGTGAGATGGAGTAGTTTCAATGGTGAACATCACTATGTTGATCATATCTACTATATGATTCACGCTCGACCTTTCGGTCTCCGTGTTCCGAGGCCATATCTGTTATATGATAGGCTCGTCAAGTTTAACCTGAGTATTCCACGTGTGCAACTGTTTTGCACCCGTTGTATTTGAACGTAGAGCCTATCACACCCGATCATCACGTGGTGTCTCAGCACGAAGAACTTTTGCAACGGTGCATACTCAAGGAGAACACTTATACTTTGATAATTTAGTGAGGGATCATCTTATAATGCTACCGTCAATCAAAGCAAGATAAGATGCATAAAAGATAAACATCACATGTAATCAATATAAGTGATATGATATGGCCATCATCATCTTGTGCTTGTGATCTCCATCTCCTAAGCACCGTCATGATCACCATTGTCACCGGCGCGACACCTTGATCTCCATCGTAGCATCGTTGTCGTCTCGCCAATCTTATCCTTCTACGACTATCGCTACCGCTTAGTGATAAATAAAGCATTACAGGGCGATTGCATTGCATACAATAAAGCGACAACCATATGGCTCCTGCCAGTTGCCGATAACTCGGTTACAAAAACATGATCATATCATACAATAAAATTTAGCATCATGTCTTGACCATATCACATCACAACATGCCCTGCAAAAACAAGTTAGATGTCCTCTACTTTGTTTTTGCAAATTTTACGTGGCTGCAACGGGCTTAGCAAGAACCGTTCTTACCTATGCATCAAAACCACAACGATAGTTTGTCAAGTTGGTGCTGTTTTAACCTTCTCAAGGACCGGGCATAGCCACACTCGGTTCAACTAAAGTTGGAGAAACTGACACCCGCCAGCCACCTATGTGCAAAGCACGTCGGTAGAACTAGTCTCGCGTAAGCATACGCGTAATGTCGGTCCGGGCTGCTTCATCCAACAATACCGCTGAACCAAAGTATGACATGCTGGTAAACAGTATGACTTATATCGCCCACAACTCACTTGTGTTCTACTCATGCATATAACATCAACGCATAAAACCTGGCTCTGATACCACTATTGGGGAACGTAGTAATTTCAAAAAATTTCCTACGCACATGCAACATCATGGTGATGCATAGCAACAAGAGGGGAGAGTGCTGTCCACGTACCCTCATCGACCAAAAGCGGAAGCGTTAGCACAACGCGATTGATGTAGTCGTACGTCTTCACGATCTGACCGATCAAGTACTGAACATACGGCACCTCCGAGTTCAGCACACGTTCAGCCCATTGACGTCCCTCGAACTCCGATCCAGTCGAGTGTTGAGGGAGAGTTTCATCAGCACGGCGACATGGTGACGATGTTGATGTTCCACCGACGCAGGGCTTCGCCTAAGCACCGCTACAGTATTATCGAGGTGGACTATGGTGGAGGGGGGCACCGCACACGACTAAGAGACGATCAACTTGATCAACTTGTGTGTCAAGAGGTGCCCCCTGCCCCTGTATATAAAGGAGCAAGGGGGGAGAGGTGCGGCCAGCCTTGGGGCACGCCAGGAGGAGTCCTACTCCCACCGGGAGTAGGACTCCCCCCTTTCCTAGTTGGAATAGGACTTGGGAGGGGGGAAGAAGGAAAGAGGGGGCCGACCCCCTTTGCCCTAAACCAATTCGGTTTGGGCCTTGGAGGGGCGCCCCACACTTCCCTTGCTTCCCTCCTTTGCCACTAAGGCCCATGTAGGCCCATTAAGCCCCCCCAAGGGGGGGGGGGGTTCCGGTAACCTCCCGGTACTCCGGTAAAATCCCGATTTCACCCGGAACACTTCCGATATCCAAACATAGGCTTCCAATATATCAATCTTCATGTCTCGACCATTTACAGACTCCTCGTCATGTCCGTGATCACATCTAGGACTCCGAACAACCTTCGGTACATCAAAACATATAAACTCATAATATAACTATCATCATAGCGTTAAGCATGCGGACCCTACAGGTTTGAGAACTATGTAGACATGACCGAGACACGTCTCCGGTCAATAAACAATAGCGGAACCTGGATGCTCATATTGGCTCCTACATATTCTATGAAGATCTTTATTGGTCAGACCGCATAACAACATATGTTGTTCCCTTTGTCATTGGTATGTTACTTGCCCGAGATTCGATCATCGGTATCTCAATACCTAGTTCAATCTCATTACCGGCAAGTCTCTTTACTCGTTACGTAATACATCATCCCACACCTAACTCATTAGTTGCAATGCTTGCAAGGCTTAAGTGATGTGCATTACCGAGAGGGCCCAGAGATACCTCTCCGACAATCGGTGTGACAAATCCTAATCTCAAAATACGCCAACCCAACAAGTACCTTCGGAGACACCTATAGAGCACCTTTATAATCACCCAGTTACATTGTGACGTTTGGTAGCACACAAAGTGTTCCTCCGGTAAACTGGAGTTGCATAATCTCATAGTCATAGGAACATGTATAAGTCATGAAGAAAGCAATAGCAACATACTAAATGATCGTGTGCTAAGCTAACGGAATGGGTCATGTCAATCACATCATTCTCCTAATGATGTGATCCCGTTAATCAAATGACAACTCATGTCAATGGCTAGGAAACTTAACCATCTTTGATCAACGAGCTAGTTAAGTAGAGGCATACTAGTGACACTCTGTTTCACTTGTAGAAAAAGGACCTAATGTGAGACACATTAGTCCCGGTTTGATTTTGGCCCGGTACTAATGGCACCATTAGTGCCGGTTCGAACGGCTATGCATTAATGCCGGTTCGTGTTGAACCTTTAGTACCGGTTCGTGCCACGAACCGGTGCTAAAGGGGTGGTGGCAGGCTGGCGTCAGGCCGGGGCCCCATGATCACCATTAGTACCAGTTCATGGCACAAACCGGTACTAAAGGGATAACCTTTAGTACCGGTTCGTGCCATGAACTGGGACTAAAGGGGTCTTACCTATAGTCCCGGTTGGAGACACAAACCGGGACTATTGGGCAATTTTCAAACTCTACCCCCCCTTGTGTATCGCCATTTCAGTTTTGAAAAAATCAAAAGAAAATGATAAAAACTTCAGAAAATAAAATCCTTCGAGAGGTAGTTACATTACTACACCTACTAGTTATGAAAATTTGAAAACTTGAATTTGGACATGTTTTGCAAAAAGTGTAGTGAAAATGTAAAACGGCTATAACTTTTGCATACGATGTCGAAAAAAGTATAATATATCAAAAAATTCAGCACGAAAATCCACATTGATTTTGACCTATTTGCAATTTTTTAGCATCCTCAAATTCCAAAAGGAAAAAAGATATGCTCAAATTTCAGTTTTTTTAATTTTTGTCAAACTATGGTCAAACTACGTATTCAAGAAGTATTAATGTCACTACATCATTATTCAAGAATATTAGTGTTACTAAATAATTATTTCAATTTTTTGAATTTTGGTCAAATCTGGTCAAACTATGGTCAAATTGTGGTCAAACTATGGTCAAACTTATTCAAGAAATATTAGTGTTACTAAATAATTACTGTTTTTTAGAATAATAGTTTCAAACTCAAATGGTGAAACGAGTGACCTAATGATCAAGCTAAACTGCTGAGGGTTAATAGGATTGATAGCTTACATTTGTCAAGAAAACAACAAGTGCAGACTTGGAAAGTAGGGGGAATAGAACTCCGAAGTTAAGCGTGCTCAGGCTGGGGGAGTGAGAGGATGGGTGACCAACCGGGAAGTTAGACGATTTGGAATGAGTGATCCACACTTGAGCAGTTAAGAGGGGTGATTAGAGACTAAATCATCAAATAATTCAATTCAGAAAACTGAAAATCGAAAAAAAATAAAAAAAAAATTCAAAAAAAAACCTTTAGTTCCGGTTGGTAACACCAGCCGGTACTAAAGGTCCCCCATGCCACGGCGCGAGCTCACGCCACGTGGTGGGCCTTTAGTGGCGGTTCGTGCCGAACCGGTACTAAAGGGGGGGGGGCTTTAGTGCCCACACTTTAGTGCCGGTTACAGAACCGGTACTATAGGCCCTTATGAACCGGTTTTAAAGCTCCGTTTTCTACTAGTGTTTGTCTATGTATTCACACATGTATTATGTTTCCGGTTAATACAATTCTAGCATGAATAATAAACATTTATCATGATATAAGGAAATAAATAATAACTTTATTATTGCCTCTAGGGCATATTTCCTTCAGGATTTCCCATGCATGCTCCCACTGTACTTCGCCACCATTCAAACCAAACCTTCGCCCAGGTAGTTCATTTACAAGTCTTGGTCCTGATTACTACTTTGTCACTCATGTCTCACCATGAACACTTCCCAATTCCACGTCTACATTTGCGAGGCAGAAATAATCTTACATGATGGTGACAATGTTGTATAGATCAGACCTACCTCAAATGAACTACTAGGTAACAGCATAGCCATCCGGCAACAATAAATCCTACCATGCAATCCTACCACAAAAGGACTAAGTGCACAATATAAACATAGGTAATTGGAAGATTGGTCAAATGTGAACTTGCCTGGATACCGGTAGTTGAATTCTAAAGATCGATAGTACTCGGATTCACACTCCGCACAGTCTATCATCAAAGTAAAATAACATACATAAGCAATCATTCGGGATAGCAATAACATGCAACACAAAAGACTCGAAAAACCAAATGGAAACCCAACACACATAGCTTGCATGCAAATAATTCTAGGTGCCAACAATAAGTGACATAAGGTGCAAAACCGTGATGTGATCTATCGTGCATACTTGGCATAGTAATAAAACTATCATGGACAGATCCTATGTGTCTGAAAATATGTGACAATGGTCCTAGTGGTAGGGTTTGGCTACGGTGACATGGTGCAAAAAGAATCACATCAATCGAAGCTATGGCTTAGGAGATATGGCCAGATGAAGTTTGAATTCAAACCTGAATAAATTCAAATTTTAAATTGGCCAAAAGTTTTCAAAGCTGGTTCTCTTGATAAAGGTATTTGAGACGAACATTTTGCCGCTGGTTTCGTCGAATTTGGAGTTACGGTTAAAAAGATACAACCATTTGAAGTTTAGGGGCTAAACTGAAAACTCAGGGACTTGACTGTGAAAGTTTTATTCGTGACCAGGTCCCTAGCCACGTGGTGGATTTCTATAGGCTGCAAGTTGTTCGCTGCGAGGCTTACAGGGCGAACAACCACTAAATAGGAAAAACAGCAACTGCAGCTGAATAAAAGGAAAACCGTAGACTGGTTTTCACTAAAACCACACAGTTTAATAAAACCAGGTAAACCGATCCAAACAAAAAACATAAAAAACAGAACCGGCGGGGCGGGGCTGTCGGCTTACAGCGAGCAACAATGATGAACAGGCGGCGGCGGCTGCGGTGGTCTCCAGCGGCGGGGAAGAAGGCAAAGGGGACCGTCATGGCACGGGCAACTGGATGGTGGTGACGGCGGCGTCAGCGTGCACCGAACGGGGCGGGGGAAGGCGGCGGAGCTCCGGTGCTCCGGCGAACTCGGCTTCATCAAGGCGGCGTCTCCGGCGATCCCTAGGGGCAAAAGAGATGTCAACCGGATGCGCACAAACTCGGGCAGTATCTTGGTGAAGAAGAACGTGGTCGAAGCGGCCTTACGGATGGCAGAACGAAGCGGCAAGGTAGCTCCGGCCGGCGAGATCTAAACAAACGGGGCGAGCGATGTGACCAGCGTGAGGAGGAGCGAAGTGGCAGAATCGAAGGAGGGGCGTCGGGGGCATTTATAGGCGCGAGGAGGGCCTCTGGAGTCGTGGGGATGATGCTTATCTCGAGAAGGATGTGGCCGGCGGGTTCGGGCGGCACGCGTGTGCTCTAGCTGAACGGGGGATCGGGAGGTTGGGGAAGACAGGGCGGGCCCCATCTGGTAGCGAGTGCGAGGGGGAGCGAGCAAGCGAGAGAGGCGCGGGCGTGCGAGGCGCTCAAGCGGCCTGGGACGGCCTGGCCGGTCGGGGCACTAGGCCAGCTGGCCAGTTGGCCAGTGGGCTGCGCGGCTGGGTGGCTGGTGGGCCGGCTGGCCAGCGCGTGCGTGGGTGTGTCTTTTTTTTACAGAACAAAAACTACAACAGAGCAAAAATAAAAATAAAACAAAAATTACATAGGCATATTATATACCAAAATGCTTAGAAAAATACCAAGAATAAGATGAACTATTTTCCAAGTTCAAATAAATTATATAGTAAATCATAAAAGTCAAACAGTGCTAGTTTTGCATTTAAAACCAATAAAAACATTTTTAAAATACCAAAATGATTTCAAAATGATTATACCCTTATTTCCACTTATTTATTTTGAGGAGAAAATATTTTGAATAGAAACTCAAATAACTCCCAATTGGATTTGAATTTGGAATTTCAAACAACTTCAAATGGAAAATGAGTTCCAAATAACTTTAAAGTGACTTCCAATCTATTTCTTTGAAACTTCCAACTCTCTTTCTTCAAATATGAAGAAGTCATTTTATCTTCCCTCATGAACTCATTGAGTTGCTTAAAGTTTCTAAATTTAAAATATTTCAAATGGAAATTCAAATCATTTTCGAACCCCTTTTCATTCCTTTAAATGGAAGAAGTCATATTATCTTCACTCTAGGGTTTTGTAATGAAATGAATTCGAACTCAGGGAGATCAAAATGCAAGATGAAAAGTTTTGGGAAAGTCCTCTTATTCCCTCTCATTTAACTTTCAAAAAGTTTTCAATTTCCAAACATTTTCACACAATCAATCACACAACAATAAAACAAACAATCATAATAATTTGTTTAATATAACATTCCAAAATTTAGAATTTTGGGATGTTACAAGGATTTTACCACTACTTGGAAACTTCCACAGTGGGGTAGTGCTAGTGAACCTTGAAAATCTGAATTTAGAGATTTTCTTGCTAGTATAATTGTGGGAGAGTCCAGAGATATAACACAAGCTACCATAGGGCGCATTCACTTTCCTGCTATACATTATTTTGCTCTCATCATAGGACACCGCAAGATTGAACCCAAAGCTAAGCACTTCTCCCATTGCAAGAAAGATCAATCTAGTAGGCCAAACCAAACTGATAATTCAAAGAGACTTGCAAAGATAACCAATCATACATAAAAGAATTCAGAGAAGACTCAAATATTGTTCATAGATAAGCTTGATCATAAACCCACAATTCATCGGTCTCAACAACCACACTGTAAAAGAAGATTACATCGAATAGATCTCCACAAGAGAGGGGGAGAACTTTGTATTGAGATCCAAAAAGAGAGAAGAAGCCATCTAGCTAATAACTATGGACCCGTAGGTCTGAGATAAACTACTCACACTTCATCGGAGAGGCTATGGTGTTGATGTAGAATCCCTCCGTGATCGATGCCCCCTCCGGCGGAGCTCCCGAACAGGCTCCAAGATGGGATCTCGTGGATACAGAAAGTCATGGTGGTGGAATTAGGGTTTTGGCTCCGTTTCTGATCGTTTGGCGGTACGTAGGTATATATAGGAGGAAGAAGTACATCGGTGGAGCAACAGGGGGCCCACAAGGGTGGACGGCGCGCCTGCGGGGGGGGGCGGGGGGTAGGCACGCCCCTACCTTATGGCCTCCCTGTTGGTTGCTTGACGTAGGGTCCAAGTCTCCTGGATCTTGTTTGGTGAGAAAATCACGTTCCCGAAGGTTTCATTCCGTTTGGACTCCGTTTGATATTCCTTTTCTTCGAAACCCTAAAATAGGCAAAAAACAGCAATTCTGGTCTGGGCCTCCGGTTAGTAGGTTAGTCCCAAAAATAATATAAAAGTGTATAATAAAGCCCAATGATGTCCAAAACAGTAGATAATATAGCATGGAGCAATCAAAAATTATAGATAGTTTGGAGACGTATCAAGCATCCCCAAGCTTAATTCTTGCTCGTCCTCGAGTAGGTAAATGATAAAAACAGAATTTTTGATGTGGAATGCTACTTGGCATATTTTCAATGTAATTCTTCTTAATTGTGGTATGAATATTCAGATCCGAAAGATTCAAGACAAAAGTTTAATATTGACATAGAAATAATAATACTTCAAGCATACTAACTAAGCAATTATGCCTCTTCAAAATAACATGGCCAAAGAAAGTTATCCCTACAAAATCATATAGTCTGGCTATGCTCTATCTTCACCACACAAAGTATTTAAATCATGCACAACCCCGATGACAAGCCAAGCAATTGTTTCATACTTTTGACATTCTTAAACTTTTTCAATCTTCAAGCAATACATGAGCGTGAGCCATGGACATAGCACTTTAGGTGGAACAGAATGGTGGTTGTGGAGGAGACAAAAAAGGAGAAGATAGTCTCACATCGACTAGGCGTATCAACGGGCTATGGAGATTCCCATCAATAGATAACAATGTGAGTGAGTAGGGATTGCCATGCAACGGATGCACTAGAGCTATAAGTATATGAAAGCTCAAAAAGAAACTAAGTGGGTGTGCATACAACTTGCTTGCTCACGAAGACCTAGGGAATTTTGAGGAAGCCCGTCATTGGAATATACAAGCCAAGTTCTATAATGAAAAATTCCCACTAGTATGTGAAAGTGATAACAAATGAGACTCTCTATCATGAAGATCATGGTGCTACTTTGAAGCACAAGTGTGGTAAAAGGATAGTAGCATTGTCCCTTCTCTCTTTTTCTCTCATTTTTTTATTTGGGCCTTTTCTCTTTCTTTTTATGGCCTCTTTTTTCGTCCGGAGTCTCATCCCGACTTGTGAGGGAATCATAGTCTCCATCATCCTTTCCTCACTAGGACAATGCTCTAATAATGATGATCATCACACTTTTATTTTCTTACAACTCAAGAATTACAACTCGATACTTAGAACAAGATATGACTCTATGTGAATGCCTCCGGCGGTGTATCGGGATGTGCAATGACTCATGAGTGACATGCATGAAAGAATTATGAACGGTGGCTTTGCCACAAATACAATGTCAACTACATGATCATGCAAAGCAATATGACAATAATGAAGTATGTCATAGTAAACGGAATGGTGGAAAGTTGCCTGGCAATATATCTCGGAATGGCTATGGAAATGCCATGATAGGTAGGTATGGTGGCTGTTTTGAGGAAGGTATATGGTGGGTGTATGAAACCGGCGAAAGGTGCGCGGTATTAGAGATGCTAGCAATGGTGGAAGGGTGAGAGTGCGTATGATCCATGGACTCAACATTAGTCATAAAGAACTCATATACTTATTGCAAAAATCTACAAGTTATCAAAGCAAAGTATTACGCGCATGCTCCTAGGGGATAGATTGGTAGGAAAAGACCATCGCTCGTCCCCGACCGCCACTCATAAGGAAGACAATCAATAAATAAATCATGCTCCGACTTCATCACATAACGGTTCACCATACGTGCATGCTACGGGAATCAAAAACTTTAAGACAAGTATTTCTCAAATTCACAACTACTCAACTAGCATGACTCTAATATCACCATCTCCATATCTCAAAACAATTATCAAGTATCAAACTTCTCATAGTATTCAACACACTCATAAGAGAATTTTATTATTAATCTTGTATACCTAGCATATTAGGATTATTTAAGAAAATTACCATGCTATTTAAGATCCTCAAAATAATCTAAGTGAAGCATGAGAGATCAATAGTTTCTATAAAACAAATCCACAACTGTGCTCTAAAAGATATAAGTGAAGTACTAGAGCAAAACTATATAACTCAAAAGATATAAGTGAAGCACATAGAGTATTCTAATAATTTATGAATTATGTGTGTCTCTCTCAAAAGGTGTGTACAGCAAGGATGATTGTGGTAAACTAAAAAGCAAAGACTCAAATCAGACAAGACGCTCCAAGCAAAACACATATCATGTGGTGAATAAAAATATAGCTCCAAGTAAAGTTACCGATAGAAGTAGACAAAAGAGGGGATGCCTTCCAGGGCATCCCCAAGCATAGGCTCTCGCCACTCCTTGTTCCATAATCCATCAAATCTTTATGCAAAACTTGAAAACTTCAGAACACAAAACTTAAAGTAGAAAATCTCATGAGCTCCGTTAGCGAAAGAAAACAAAAGACCACTTCAAGGTACTGTAATGAAATCATTCTTTATTTATATTGGTGTTAAAACTACTTTATTCCAACTTCTCTATGGTTTATAAACTATTTTACTAGCCATAGATTCATCAAAATAAGCAAACAACACATGAAAAACAGAATCTGTCAAAAACAGAACAGTCTGTAATAATCTGTAGCTAACGCAACATATGGAACACCAAAAATTCCAAAATAAATTGCTGGACGTGAGAATTTATCTATTAATAATTTGAAAAAAGAATTAACTAAATAGAACTTTCGAAATAAAAATGGCAGCAGTTCTCGTGAGCGCTAAAGTTTCTTTTTTTTACAGCAAGATTAACAAGACTTTCCCCAAGTCTTCCCAACGGTTCTACTTGGCATAAACACTAATTAAACACAAAAAACACAACCAAAACAGATCCTAGATAAATTATTTATTACTAAACAGGAGCAAAATCAAGGAATAAAAATAAATTTGGGTTGCCTCCCAACAAGCGCTATCGTTTAACGCCCCTAGCTAGGCATAAAAAGCAATGATAGATCTAGGTATTGCCATCTTTGGTAGGCAATCCATAAGTGGCTCTCATAATAGATTCATAAGGTAATTTAATTTTCTTTCTAGGAAAGTGTTCCATGCCTTTCCTTAACGGAAATTGGAATCTAATATTTCCTTTCTTCATATCAATAATTGCACCAATCGTTCTAAGGAAAGGTCTACCAAGAATAATAGGACATGAAGGATTGCAATCTATATCAAGAACGATAAAATCTACGGGCACACAATTCCTATTTTCAAAAATAAGAACATCATTAATTCTTCCCATAGGTTTCTTAATAGTGGAATCCGCAAGGTGCAAGTTTAGAGAGCAATCATCAAAATCACGGAAACCTAACAAACCACACAAAGTCTTTGGAATCGTGGAAACACTAGCACCCTAATCACACAAAGCATAGCATTCATGATCTTTAATTTTAATTTTAATAGTAGGTTCCCACTCATCATAAAGTTTTCTAGGGATATAAACTTCCAACTCAAGTTTTTCTTCATAAGATTGCATCAAAGCATCAACGATATGTTTGGTAAAAGCTTTATTTTGGCTATAAGCATGAGGAGAATTTAGCACGGATTGCAACAAGGAAATACAATCTATCAAAGAGCAATTATCATAATTAAATCCCTTGAAATCCAAAATATTAGGTTCATTAACATCTAGATTTTTGATCTCTTCAATCCCACTTTTATCAAATTTAGCATCAAGATCTAAAAACTCCAAGTTTTTAGAACGCCTTCTAGGTAAAGGTGGATCATATTAAGTCCCATCATTATCAAGATTCATATTGCAAAACAAAGATTTAATAGGGGACACATCAATAACTTTTAGATCTTCATCTTTATTATCATGGTCTTCCAGCTTAGCATCCATCTTATTAACTAAGGTAGCCTGCTTATCCGAAACTTCAGCTATTAAATTCTCAAGACAAGCAATTTGGGATCTCAAACCATCAAATTCTTTAGACATATCATTGAGCTCTTTATTCATATAACTCATAAAGCTTTTTTATTCCTTAAGCTCGTTTCTAAAGAAACTATTATGCTCAAATTGCAAGACCATAAAACTCCTAACGTTGCTTTTGGTTTCTTCTAACCTTTTAAGGTGAAGATCACCAAATCGGGGAAGAGCCATCGTGACAAGCAAGCAATCCAACACACAAGCAAACAAGAAACGGGCAAAAAGAGGCAAATAGAGAAAGAGAGGGAGGAGAGAGAGAGAGAGGGCGAATAAAATGACAAGGGTGAAGTGGGGGAGAGGAAAACGAGAGGCAAATGGCAAATAATTTAATGCGGGAGATAAGGGTTTGTGATGGGTACTTGGTATCTTTGACTTTTGCGTAGACCTCCCGGCAATGGCGCCAGAAATCCTTCTTGCTACCTCTTGAGCACTTGCGTTGGTTTTCCCTTGAAGAGGAAAGGGTGGTGCAGCAAAGTAGCGTAAGTATTTCCCTCAGTTTTTGAGAACCAAGGTATCAATCCAATAGGAGGCTACGCGCGAGTCCCTCGCATCTACACAAAAAAAAAATCCTCACAACCAACGCGATAAGGCGTTGTCAATCCCTACATGGTCACTTACGAGAGTGAGATCTGATAGATATGATAAGATAATATTTTTGGTATTTTTATGATAAAGATGCAAAGTAAAATAAAAGGGAATGAAAATAACTAAGTATTGGAAGATTAATATGATGAAGATAGACCCAGGGGCCATAGGTTTCACTAGTGGATTCTCTCAAGAGCATAGATATTTTACGGTGGGTGAACGAATTACTGTTGAGCAATTGACAGAATTGAGCATAGTTATGAGAATATCTAGGTATGATCATGTATATAGGCATCACGTCCAAGACAAGTAGACCGACTCCTGCCTGCATCTACTACTATTACTCCACACATCGACCGCTATCCAGCATGCATCTAGAGTATTAACTTCATAAGAACAGAGTAACGCCTTAAGCAAGATGGCATGATGTAGAGGGATAAATTCATGCAATATGATAAAAACCCATCTTGTTATCCTCGATGGCAACAATACAATACGTGCCTTGCTGCCCCTACTGTCACTGGGAAAGGACACCGCAAGATTGAACCCAAAGCTAAGCACTTCTCCCATTGCAAGAAAGATCAATCTAGTAGGCCAAACCAAACTGATAATTCAAAGAGACTTGCAAAGATAACCAATCATACATAAAAGAATTCAGAGAAGACTCAAATATTGTTCATAGATAAACTTGATCATAAACCCACAATTCATCGGTCTCAACAAACACACCGCAAAAGAAGATTACATCGAATAGATCTCCACAAGAGTGGGGGAGAACTTTGTATTGAGATCCAAAAAGAGAGAAGAAGCCATCTAGCTAATAACTATGGACCCGTAGGTCTGAGGTAAACTACTCACACTTCATCGGAGAGGCTATGGTGGTGATGTAGAAGCCCTCCGTGATCGATGCCCCCTCCGGCGGAGCTCCCGAACAGGCCCCAAGATGGGATCTCGTGGATACAGAAAGTTATGGCGGTGGAATTAGGGTTTTGGCTCCGTTTCTGATTGTTTGGGGTGTGTAGGTATATATAGGAGGAAGAAGTACGTCGGTGGAGCAACAGGGGGCCCACGAGGGTGGAGGGCGCGCCTGGGGGGGGGGGGGTAGGCGCGCCCCTACCTTGTGGCCTCCCTGTTGGTTGCTTGACGTAGGGTCCAAGTCTCCTGGATCTTGTTTGGTGAGAAAATCACGTTCCCGAAGGTTTCATTCCGTTTGGACTCCGTTTGATATTCCTTTTCTTCGAAACCCTAAAATAGGCAAAAAAAACAGCAATTCTGGGCTGGGCCTCCGGTTAGTAGGTTAGTCCCAAAAATAATATAAAAGTGTATAATAAAGGCCAATAATGTCCAAAACAGTAGATAATATAGCATGGAGCAATCAAAAATTATAGATACGTTGGAGACGTATCAACCATACGTGAGGATGATATTGAGTTGCCCCCTGCTTATTTGGATTATGAGGCTATGGTTCGTCATCAGTTTGTTCAGAGGAACGATCAGTTCCTCCAGTACCGACTAATCTTTGACAGAGGACGCACCTATCACGTCGCTCTCCCTGCTTCTACTTTCTTTGACTTTCAGGCAAAAGGGAAATATTTTATAACCAGAGAGGAGGCGAAAGAGTATAAGAGGAGGGCTGAGATAGCTCGCCTCCAAGCTGCAGCCCACGATGCAATGACTGCTGCAACTCAGTACGACCCCAACTATTACTATGGATATCCGCCAGGCCAACCGTGGCCATAGACCAACTTACGCCAAAAGCCTAAGCTTGGGGAAGTATGTATTTCTCACCGACATTACATTCATGTTCACACACTCGTTGCTAGATGTCGGTGCTCATACCTTTTCATTATATCATCCATGCTAGTTTATTTTCTCTTTTTATGCTTTCTTCTTGTGTGTTTAATAAACCTTGAGAAAAACAAAAAAAATTAGTTGTAACTTTTAGCTAGTTTTAATTTCCATGCTTGTAGTAGTAATTAAAAAGAAAACCCAAAAAGATTTCCTGTTCTTCTTTTTGCTCGTTGGGAGCTTTCCCGTGTAAATAGTTTTATTTCTTTTCTTTTCTTTGGGGGTCGATAGCAGAAGACCATGATTAAATTGTTAAAGTGGCTCTTATATGCATTATTGTTGATCTGACAAAAGAGCCCATATTGCCTTGTCTTTTCCTGTTTATTGAATGCTTGCAGATTCTAGCTTAGTCCAATGCACGCACACTATTATTATTATTCACATCATTCGGCCGTGCAAGTGAAAGGCAATTATGACGATATATGATGGACTGATTGAGATGGGAGAAGCTGGTATGAACTCGACCTCTCTTGTTTTTGTAAATATGATTAGTTCATTGTTCCTGATTCAACCTATTATGAATAAACATGTTTGCGATGACAATTAGAGATCATAGTTTCTTATGACATGCTTAATTAGTAAGGAGCTTATAATGGTTTACCTTACGTGCCAACATGCTATTAAAATGGTTGTGATGTGGTATGATAGGGTGGTATCTGATACGTCTCCAACGTATCTATAATTTTTGATTGTTCCATGCTATTATATTATCAACCTTGGATGTTTTATATGCATTTATATGCTATTTTATATGATTTTTGGGACTAACCTATTAATCTAGAGCCCAATGCCTGTTTCTGTTTTTTCCTTGTTTTAGAGTATCGCAGAAAAGGAAAATCAAACGGAGTCCAATTGACGTGAAACTTCACGGAACTTATTTTTGGACCAGAAGAAGCCCACGGAGTATCGGAGTTGGACCAGCAGAGTCCTGGGCTGCCCACGAGGGTGGGGGGCGCGCCCCCCTGCCTCGTGGACAGCCCGGAGGTCCACCGACGTACTTCTTCCTCCCATATATACCCATATACCCTAAAAACTTCGGAGAGCAGAATAGATCGGGAGTTCCGCCGCCGGAAGCCTCCGTAGCCACCGAAAACCAATCTAGACCCGTTCCGCTACCCTGCCGAAGGGGGAAATCCCTCTCCGGTGGCCATCTTCATCATCCCGGTGCTCTCCATGACGAGGAGGGAGTAGTTCTCCCTCGGGGCTGAGGGTATGTACCAGTAGCTATGTGTTTGATCTCTCTCTCTCTCTCTCATGTTCTTGAGGTGGTACGATCTTAATGTATCACGAGCTTTGCTATTATAGTTGGATCTAATGATGTTTCTCCCCCTCTACTCTCTTGTAATGAATTGAGTTTTCCCTTTGAGGTTATCTTATCGGATTGAGTCTTTAAGGATTTGAGAACACTTGATGTATGTCTTGCGTGGGATACCTGTGGTGACAATGGTGTATTCTATGATCCACTTGATGTATGTTTTGGTGATCAACTCGCGGGTTCCGTGACCTTGGGAATCTATGCATAGGGGTTGGCACACATTTTTGTCTTGACTCTCCGGTAGAATCTTTGGGGGCACTCTTCGAAGTTCTTTGTGTTCGTCGAATAGATGAATCTGAGATTGTGTGATGCATATCGTATAATCATACCCATAGATACTTGAGGTGACATTGGAGTATCTAGGTGACATTAGGGATTTGGTTGATTTGTGTCTTAAGGTGTTATTCTAGTACGAACTCTAGGGCTGTTTGTGACACTTATAGCAATAGCCCAACGGATTGAATGGAAAGAATAACTTTGAGGTGGTTTCGTACCCTACCATAATCTCTTTGTTTGTTCTCCGCCATTAGTGGCTTTGGAGTGACTCTTTGTTGCATGTTGAGGGATAGTTATGTGATCCAATTATGTTATTATTGTTGAGAGAACTTGCAGTAGTGAAAGTATGAACCCTAGGCCTTGTTTCCTAGCATTGCAATACCGTTTACGCTCACTTTTATCATTAGATACCTTGCTGTTTTTATATTTTCAGATTACAAAAACCATTATCTACCATCCATATTGCACTTGTACCACCATCTCTTCGCCGAACTAGTGCACCTATACAATTTACCATTGTATTGGGTGTGTTGGGGACACAAGAGACTCTTTGTTATTTGGTTGCAGGGTTGCTTGAGAGAGACCATCTTCATCCTATGCCTCCTACGGATTGACAAACCTTAGGTCATCCACTTGAGGGAAATTTGCTACTGTCCTACAAACCTCTGCACTTGGAGGCCCAACAACGTCTACAAGAAGAAGGTTGTGTAGTAGACATCAAGCTATTTTCTGGTGCCGTTGCCGGGGAGGTTAGCACTTGAAGGTATATCTTTAGATCTTGCAAACGAATCTTTTTGTTTCTTGTTTTAGCACTAGTTTAGTTTATAAAAGAAAACTACAAAAAAATGGAATTAAGGGTACCTCATATGCTTCATCTTTTTAATATATATCATGAAAATAAGGATTCCGATAATTGTGCTCAAGTGCTAGAAGAAGAATGTATTAAAATGTTTGGCACTAAATTTTTGGATGATGAGCATGATTGCAATGTTGTTAGTATGAATTCTTTGAATATCCATGATGCTAATGATATGCAAAGACACAAGCTTGGGGAACCTATGTTTAATGAAGATGATATTTGTAGTCTCCCAAGTTTTGATGTGAAAATTTATTATGATGAAAGCATCCCTCCTATATATGATGATTATTGTGATGACACGTATGCTTTAAAGAATAATGATAACAATGAAACTTGTCATCTTGATTTCAATTTTCAATCCCATGATAGTTACTTTGTTGAGTTTGCTCCCACTACTATTCATGAGAAGAAATTTGCTTATGTGGAGAGTAATGAAAATTCTATGTTTATGCATCATGAAAAGAGTGCTTTATGTGATGATTATATTGTTTAATTCATTCATGATGCAACTGAAAATTATTATGAGGGAGGAATATATGCTTGTAGGAGTTGCAATAATATCAAGTTTCCTCTCTATGTGTTGAAAATCTTGAAGCTATGCTTGTTTTGCCTTCCTATGCTAGTTGATTATTGTTCCCATAAGTTGTTTGCTTACAAAATCCCTATGCATAGGAAGTGGGTTAGGCTTAAATGTGCTAGTCATATTCTTAATGATGCTCTCTTTATGTTTCAATTGTTATCTTTTATGTCAGCCTCATTGAAATCATCATGCCTAGCTAGGGGCGTTAAACGATAGCGCTTATTGGGAGGTAACCCATTTTTATTTTAGTTCCTTGCTTTTTGTTCCTGTTTAGTAATAAATAATTCATCTAGCCTCTGTTTTGGTTGTGTTTTTTGTGTTTAATTAGTGTTTGTGCCAAGTAGAACCGTTGGGAAGACTTGGGGAAAGTCTTGTTGATCATGCTGTAAAAAACAGAAACTTTAGCGCTCACGAGAATTGCTGTTTTTTTATTGGAGAGTGCTATTTAGTTAATTCTTTTTGCAGAGGATTAATAGACAAATTCCTCAGGTCCACCAATTTATTTGATAATTTTATGAGTTTCAGAAGTATACGTTTGATCCAGATTACTACAGACTGTTCTGTTTTTGACAGATTCTGTTCTCTATGTGTATTTTGCTTATTTTGATGAATCTATGAGTAGTATCGGAGGGTATGAACCATAAAAAAGTTGGAATACAGTAGGTTTAACACCAATATGAATTTATAATGAGTTCACAATAGTACCTGAGTGGTGATTTATTTTCTTATACTAACGGAGCTTACGAGTTTTCTATTAAGTTTTGTGTTGTGAAGTTTTCAAGTTTTGGGTAAAGATTCTATGGACTATGGAATAAGGAGTGGCAAGATCATAAGCTTGGGGATGCCGAAGGCACCCAAGGAAATATTCAAGGACAACCAAGAGCTTAAGCTTGGGGTGCCCCGGAAGGGATCCCCTCTTTCGTCTTCGTTCATCGGTAACTTTACTTGGAGATATATTTTTATTCGCTACATGATATGTGTTTTTCTTGGAGCATCATTTTATTTTATTTTGTTTTGATTTCTGTTTGAATAAAATACCAAGATCTGAAATTCTTTAATGTTAGAGAGTCTTCATATAGTTGCATAATTATTCGACTACTCATTGATCTTCACTTATATCTTTCGGAGTAGTTTGTTGTTGCTCTCATGCTTCACTTATATTATTTTGAGAGTCCTAAACAACATGGTAATTTGCTTTGGTTATGAATTTAGTCCCAATATGATGGGCATCCAAGAGGGATATAATAAAAACTTTCATATAAAGTGCATTGAATACTATGACAAGTTTGATACTTGATGATTGTTTTGAGATATGGAGATGGTAATATTAGAGTCATGCTAGTGAGTAGTTGTGAATTTTAGAGATACTTGTGTTAAAGTTTGTGATTCCCGTAGCATGTACGTATGGTGAACCGTTATGTGATGAAGTCGGAGTATGGTTTATTTATTGATTGTCTTCCTTATGTGTGGCGGTCGGGCACGAGCGATGGTCTTTTCCTACCAATCTATCCCCCTAGGAGCATGCGCATAGTACTTTGTTTCGATAACTAATAGATTTTTGCAATAAGTATGTGAGTTCTTTATGACTAATGTTGAGTCCATGGATTATACTCACTCTCACCCTTACACCATTGCTAGCCTCTCTTGTACCGCGCAACTTTCGCCGGTACCATACACCCACCATATACCTTCCTCAAAACAGCCACCATACCTACCTATCATGGCATTCCCATATCCATTCCGAGATATATTGCCATGTAACTTTCCACCCTTCCGTTTACTATGACACGCTCCATCATTGTCATATTGCTTTGCATGATCATGTAGTAGACATTGTATTTGTGGCAAAGCCACTGTGGGAGTCCTGGATTAGGGGGTCTCTGGACAGCCGGACTGTTAGACTATGAAGATACAAGATTGAAGACTTCGTCTCGTGTCCGGATGGAACTCTACTTGGCATGGAAGGCAAGCTAGGCAATACGGATATGTATATCTCCTCCTTTGTAACCGACCTTGTGTAACCCTAACCTCTCCGGTGTCTATATAAACCAGAGGGTTTTAGTCCGTAGGACAACATACAATCATACCATAGGTTAGCTTCTAGGGTTTAGCCTCTCCGTTCTCGTGGTAGATCTACTCTTGTACTACCCATATCATCAATATTAATCAAGAAGGACGTAGTGTTTTACCTCCATCAAGAGGGCCCGAACCTGGGTAAAACATTGTGTCCCCTGCCTCCTGTTACCATCCGCCTTAGACGCACAGTTCGGGACCCCCTACCCGAGATCCGCCGGTTTTGACACCGACATTGGTGCTTTCATTGAGAGTTCCTTTGTGTCATCGCCGTTAGGCTTGATGGCTCCTACTATCGTCGATAGCGATGCAGTCCAGGGTGAGACTTTTCTCCCCGGACAGATCTTCGTGTTCGGCGGCTTTGCACTGCGGGCCAATTCGTTTGGCCATCTGGAGCAGATTGAAAGTTACACCCCTGGCCACCAGGTCGGGTTTGGAAGCTTAAACTACACGACCGATATCCATGGAGACTTGATCTTCGATGGATTCGAGCCTCTGCCTTGTGCGTCACGCGGTCACGATGAGTACGATTTAACTCTACCATCGAACAATGTTCAGGAGATCGCACAGGCAGCCGCTCCGACCCTCAATTCGGAGCCAGTTGCGCCGTCCATGGACGGGTGGATGGACCCTGCCACGGAGGCCTTACCCTCAGCGGCAATCGAGCCAAACATCGACCTTACCTTGCACGAGAGCCGTGTTGTTAAACTACCAGATCCTTCTCCGGCCACGGACTCCGAACCGCCTGTGCCCGTTCGTATCGAATCCGATTGGGTGCCGATCATGGAGTTTACCTCCACGGATATTTTTCAGCACTCGCCCTTTGGCGACATACTGAACTCATTAAGGTCTCTCTCCTTGTCAGGAGGATCCTGGCCGAACTATGTCCGGCAGGACTGGGATGCCGACGACAAAGAAATTCGCGCCCCACCCACCACCCACTTAGTAGCCACTGTCGATGACTTAACCGACATGCTCGACTTCGACTCCAAAGACATCGACGGTATGGACGATGATGCGGGAAACGAAGAGGAACCACTGCCCACAGGGCACTGGACAGCCACCTCATCATATGATATATACATGGTGGATACACCCAAAGAAGGCAATGGCGACGAGATAGCGGAGGATGACCCCTCCAAGAAGGAACCCAAGCGCCGACGTCAGCGGCGCCGCTCTAAGTCCCGCCAAAGCAAAAGTGGTGATACCGGCACGGGAGATAATAACACTCTGGATAGTGCCGAAGACAACAACAATCCCCTCCAGCAAGATTTGGAGCAGGAGGATGGAGGAGCCAACCCTCCTGAGAGAGCGGCAGATGGAGAGGCGGAGGATGATAATTACATGCCCCCCTCTGAAGATGAGGCAAGCCTCGGCGACGACGAATTCGCCGTGCCAGAGGATCCTGTCAAACAAGAGCGCTTCAAACGGCGGCTTATAGCCACGACAAATAGCCTTACGAAAAAGTAGCAGCAGCTTCAAGCTGATCAAGATCTACTAGCTGACAGATAGACTGAAGTCCTCGCTGCCGAGGAATATAAACTCGAGCGCCCCTCCAAGAGTTACCCAAAATGCAGGTTGCTACCCCGACTGGAGGAAGAAGCATATGACGCGGCTGATCGGCCACCTCGTGGCCGCGATAGAGAGGCATTCCAGCCAAAAACTTAGCCTGCACCCCGACGCCATTCAAATAAAAAGGCATGGGGAGATACGCCAGACCTGCAAGACATATTGGAGGACAAAGCAAAGCATGCAAGATAGATCTACGGATCACGAGGGCGCGCCACTATGCGAGACAATAACGCCACACCGGATACAGTAAAAGTAAATTTGGCCGGGCCGAACACAGCGGGCAAGACCCATTCGAGCTGCATCGCGATATAGCCCAATACAGAGGCGCCGCACACCCCTTATGCTTCACAGACGAAGTAATGGATCATCAAATCTCAGAAGGTTTCAAACCTGTAAATATTGAATCATACGACGGCACAACAGATCCCGCGGTATGGATTGAGGATTTCCTCCTCCACATCCACATGGCCCGCGGTGATGACTTACACGCCATCAAATACCTCGCACTAAATCTCAAGGGACCAGCGCGGCATTGGCTTAACAGCTTGCCAACAGAGTCCATTAGCTGTTGGGAAGATCTGGAAGCCGCATTCCTCGACAACTTTCAGGGCACTTATGTGCGGCCACCAGATGCCGATGACTTGAGCCACATAATTCA
The DNA here is from genome assembly GCA_034509565.1 of Triticum monococcum. Classification (NCBI taxonomy): domain Eukaryota; kingdom Viridiplantae; phylum Streptophyta; class Magnoliopsida; order Poales; family Poaceae; genus Triticum; species Triticum monococcum. Next base: position 494,363,967 of record CM067845.1, on the reverse strand, counting down.
GCAGCCAGAAGAATCGGCCAGGCAATTCTGGACTCGGTTCCTAACAAAGAAAAATCAAATTGTCGACTGTCCGGATGCAGAGGCCCTAGCGGCTTTCAAACACAACATCCGCGACGAATGGCTAGCCCGGCGCCTTGGTCAGGAAAAGCCGAAATCTATGGCAGCCCTCACGACACTCATGACCCGCTTTTGTGCGGGAGAAGACAGTTGGCTGGCTCGCAGTAATAACATATCAACAAAACCATGGTACTTCGGATACCAAGGACGACAATAGCAGGTCACGTCGCAACAAACATAAGCGCCGCATTAATAGCGATAATACCGAGGATACGACAGTCAATGCCGGATTCAAACGCTCTAAACCCGGTCAGCAGAAAAAGCCATTTAAACAAAGTACGCCGGGTCCGTCCAGCTTGGACCGTATACTCGATCGCTCGTGTCAAATACACGGCACCCCAGAAAAGCCAGCCAATCACACCAACAGGGATTGTTGGGTGTTCAAGCAGGCCGGCAAGTTAATTGCCAAAAACAAGGACAAGGGGCCACATAGCGATGACGAGGAGGAGCCCCGACAGCCACACATTGGAGGACAGAAGAAGTTTCCCCCACAAGTGCGGACGGTGAACATGATATACGCAACCCACATCCCCAAGAGGGAGCGGAAGCATGCGCTCAGGGACGTATATGCGTTGGAGCCAGTCGCCCCAAAGTTCAACCCATGGTCCTCCTATCCGATCACTTTCGATCGCAGGGACCATCCCGCTAGTATCCGTCATGGTGGATTCGTCGCACTGGTTCTGGACCCAATCATTGACGGATTTCACCTCACTTGAGTCCTTATGGATGGCGGCAGCAGCCTGAACCTGCTTTATCAGGACATAGTGCGCAAAATGGGTATAGACCCCCCAAGGATCAAACCCACAAAAACGACCTTTAAACGCGTCATTCCGGGCGTAGAGGCCCATTGCACAGGCTCAATTACACTGGAAGTGGTCTTCGGATCCCCGGATAACTTCAGAAGCGAAGAGTTAATCTTCGATATAGTCCCGTTCCGCAGTGGTTATCATGCACTGCTTGGGCGAACCGCATTTGCGAGATTCAATGCGGTACCGCATTATGCATACCTCAAGCTCAAGATGCCAGGACCTTGCGGGGTTATTATAGTCAATGGAAACATAGAGCGCTCTCTCCGAACAGAGGAGCACACTGCGGCCCTCGCAGCAGAAGCACAAAGCAGCCTCTCAAGGCAATCCACCAGTCTGGCGTTTCAAGACTCGGACACCTTCAAGCGCGCTCGGAGCAATCGACAACTAGACCGCCTCGCGCGATCCGAGCTCGCATAGCAATGCGGCCCCCACCCCAGTCCCAGCCGAACGGTGAAACTCATGCCACGCGTACATAATTATGCATTAAAAATACCATGGGCACAGGTGGGGAGGGGGCTGAGGGAGTCCTGGATTAGGGGGTGTTCGGCTAACCGGACTATACCTTTACCCGGACTCCTGGACTATGAAGATACAAGATTGAAGACTTCGTCCCGTGTCCGGATGGGACTTTCCTTGGCGTGGAAGGCAAGCTTGGCGATGCGGATATTCAAGATCTCCTACCATTGTAACCGACTCTATGTAACCCTAACCCTATCCGGTGTCTATATAAACCGGAGGGTTGTAGTCCGTAGGACATAATCAACTCCATACACAACAATCATACCATAGGCTAGCTTCTAGGGTTTAGCCTCCTTGATCTCGTGGTAGATCTACTCTTATACTACCCATATCATCAATATTAATCAAGCAGGAGTAGGGTTTTACCTCCATCGAGAGGGCCTGAACCTGGGTAAAACAAAGTGTCCCCTGTCTCCTGTTACCATCCGGCCTAGATGCACAGTTCGGGACCCCCTACCCGAGATCTGCCGGTTTTGACACCGACATTGGTGCTTTCATTGAGAGTTCCTCTGTGTTGTCGCCTTTAGGCCCGATGGCTCCTTCAATCTTCAACAACGATGCGGTCCAGGGTGAGACTTTTCTCCCCGGACAGATCTTCATCTTCGGCGGCTTCGCACTGCGGGCCAATTCGCTTGGCCACCTTGAGCAGATCGAAAGCTATGCCCCTGGCCATCAGGTCAGGTTTGGAAGCCTAAACTACACGGCTGACATCAGCGGGGGCTTGATCTTTGACGGATTCGAGCCACAGCCAAGCGTGCCGCACTGTCTCGACGGGCATGATATAGCTCTGCTGCCGAACAGCGCCTTGGAGGCTGCACACGCATCGGTTTTGGCCATTGATTCGGAACCTACTGCACCGATCGAGGATCAGCGGTTGGACGCTGCCTCAGGGGCTGCTATCTCAGAGGCGATTGAGCCGAACTCCAGCCCCACACTCCGCGTGGCCCGAGACTCCGAGGAGCCAGATTCCTCTCCGAACTCCGAGCCCCCCGCACCCCTGCCAATCGAATCCGATTGGGCGCCAGTAATGGAGTTCACCGCCGCAGACATCTTTCAGCATTCACCTTTTGGCGACATCCTAAATTCCCTTAAGTCTCTCTCTTTATTAGGAGAGCCCTGGCCGAACTACGGTCAGCAAGGGTGGGATACGGACGGTGAGGAAATTCAAAACCCACCCACCACCCACTTTGTTGCCACTGTCGATGATTTAACCGACATACTGAACTTCGGCTCCGAAGACATCGATGGCATGGACAACGATATAGGAGACGAACAGGAACCAGCACCTGTAGGGCGCTAGAACGCCACCTCGTCATATGACATATACATGGTGGATACTCCAAAAGACGGAGATGGCGATGGAACAATGGGGGATGATGCCCCCAAGAAACAGCCGAAGCGCCGGCGTCAGCGGTGCTGCTCTAAATCCCGCCAAAGCAAAAATGGTGATTCTGGCATGGGAGATAATACTACCCGGATAACGCCGAAGAACACCCACCCCAGCAAGATTCGGCACAGGAAGATGGAGAAGCCAGCCCTCGTGAGAGAGCGGCAGACCGAGAGGTCAAGGATGATAACTATATGCCTCCCTCCGAAGACGAGGCAAGCCTCGATGACGACGAATTCGTCATACCATCAGACCCCGCCGAACAAGAGCGTTTTAGACGCAGGCTTTTAGCCTCGGCAAGCAGCCTCAAGAAAAAGCAGCAACAACTTAAAGCTGCCCAAGATTTGCTAGCTGACAGATGGATTGAAGTCCTTGCGGCCGAAGAGTATGAACTCGAACGCCCCTCCAAGAGTTACCCGAAGTGCAGGCCGCTACCCTGATCAGAGGAGGAAGCACCTACATCACCTATGCATGACATAGCAGACCGGCCACCTCGTGGCCGCGACAGAGAGGCCTCTCAGCCCTCCACCCAAGCCATGCCCTGACGCCGCACAACTAAGGCACGGGAAAATGCGCTCGACCTGCGAGACATACTGGAGGACAAGGCAAGACAGACACGATCGATCTACGGATCGCGCAGGCGCCCTACGGCATGTGACAATGATCTTCACGCCGGATACAACAAATCCGGCCGGGCCGAACACAACAGACATAGCTCTTCCGAGCTGCGTCATGATATAGCCCAGTACAGAGGCGCCGCACACCCACTATGCTTCACGAATGAAGTAATGGATCATAAAATCCCAGAGGTCTTTAAACCCGTAAACATCGAATCATACGATGGCACCACAGACCCGGCGGTATGGATTGAGGATTATCTCCTTCACATCCACATGGCACGTGGCGATGATCTACACGCCATCAAGTACCTCCCGCTCAAACTTAAAGGACCGGCCCGGCATTGGCTTAACAGCTTGCCAGCAGACTCAATCAGTTCTTGGGAGGACCTGGAAGCCGCATTCCTCGACAACTTCCAGGGCACTTATGTGCGACCACCGGATGCCGACGACTTAAGCCACATAATTCGGCAGCCAGAAGAATCAGCCAGACAATTCTAGACACGGTTCCTAACAAAGAAAACCAGATAGTCGACTGTCCGGACGCAGAGGCCCTAGCAGCCTTCAAGCATAACATCCGCGACGAGTGGCTTGCCCGGCACTTGGGACAGGAAAAGCCGAAATCCATGGCAGCCCTCACGACACTCATGACCCGCTTTTGCGCGGGTGAAGACAGCTAGCTAGCTCGCAGTAACAACTTATCAAAGAACCATGGTAATTCGGATACCAAGGACAAAAGTGGCAGGACACATCGGAACAAACAAAAACACCGTGTTAACAGCGACAACAATGAAGACACGGCAGTCAATGCCGGATTCAGAAGCTATAAATCCGGTCAGCGGAAAAAGGCATTCAAAAAGAATACTCAGGGCCCGTCCAGTTTGGACCGAATACTCGATCGCTTGTGCCAGATACATGGAACCCCCGAAAAGCCAGCCAATCACACTAACAGGGATTGTTGGGTGTTCAAGCAGGCAGGCAAGTTAAGAGCCGAAAACAGAGACAAGGGGCTGCACAGCGACGACGAGGAGCCCAAGCCGCCGAACAACAATGGACAGAAGGGCTTTCCCCCACAAGTGCGGACGGTGAACATGATATACGCAACCCACATTCCCAAGCGGGAGCGGGAGCGTGCGCTATGGGACGTATACGCGATGGAGCCAGTCGCCCCAAAGTTCAACCCATGGTCCTCCTGCCCGATCACTTTTGATCGAAGGGACCATCCCACTAGCATCCGTCATGGCGGCTTCGCCGCATTGGTTCTTGACCCAATCATCGATGGATTTCACCTCACAAGAGTCCTCATGGACGGCGGCAGTAGCCTGAACCTACTTTATCAGGACATAGTGCGGAAAATGGGCATAGATCCCTCAAGGATCAAACCCACAAGAATGACCTTTAAAGGTGTCATACCAGGTGTAGAAGCCAACTGTACAGGCTCAGTAACACTTGACGTGGTCTTCGGATCCCCGGATAATTTCCGAAGCGAAGAGTTAATCTTCGATAGTCCCGTTTCGCAGTGGTTATCACGCCCTGCTCGGACGAACCGCATTCGCAAAATTCAACACGGTGCCGCACTACGCATATCTCAAACTCAAGATGCCAGGCCCTTGAGGAGTAATCACGGTCAACGAAAACACCGAACGCTCCCTCCGTACGGAGGAGCATACGGCGGCTCTCGCAGCGAAGGTACAAAGTAGCCTTCTTAGGCAATTCTCCAGTCCGGCCATTAAAAAGCCAGACACTGCCAAGCGCGCCCGGAGTAACCTACAGCTGGACCGCCTGGCACACTCTGAGCAAGCGTAGCAATGCGGCCCCAACCCCAGCTTTCGCGACCTAGCGAAACCAGTACCTCGCGTGCATAACTACGCCCTCGAAATATCATGGGCACAGGGGAAGGGGCACAATAAACGGCACGCCCAAAATACGGCCTAAAACGTACTAGGGGCTGCCGGATTCTTTTTTAATTTTTTCCTACTTTCAGGACTCCATATTTCGGACGACCTGTTCGGCAATTAAATTGCCGCCCAAACGATGCAAGATCGAGGGAGGCAGACAAGCCATGCCGCATTATGGAACTCCCAGGTGGTCTCTGTTACGAGCAATATACCTACTATATATATAATTCCGCGGCCTGCCCCTGGTCAGGACACACTGAATAGTCCAATCTCTTTTGCTTACCGCACCATCTGTATCGTTCGGCTTTGATAAATAGCCTCTCCATAAAGAATGCTTAGCTTTTTGTCTATTTTTTGCATTACTCTTTTCATATATATGTCACTGGTAGAAAAAGAGGCTTCTGTCCAGCCCCATTAGTCGCGAAACTATAGGAACCGCGACTAATGAAGTCTTTAGTCGCGGTTCGGCAGACGAACCGCGACCAAAGGCCTGGGCCCAGGGCGCTCGGTGGCCAGCTGGTGCACGTGAGGGGCTTTAGTTGCGGTTGGCCAGGCCAACCGCGACTAAAGGTGCCCAAAGGCCTTTAGTCGCGGTTGGCCAGGCCAACCGCGACTAAAGCTCCTCCCCTATATATACCAGTTCAGCACACTCACTTAGCCATTTGGTGCCACTTCTCTTCGTAAGCTTCACAAGGGGGTGTAGGTTTGCTTTTGGTTCCTCTTATGCACACAAGGTGTTTGATGAAATGCCCCAAGAGGGTGAAACAAACATGATATGAAGTGTTGGAGCCACACTTGAGGTTCCTCATTTATTTTTTCCTCCTCGATCGTGGTTAGCAACTTGAACCTTTCATGCATGTGTGTCATTGATAAAATATGCATGTGTGTTGTTCATTGTTTAATTTCTATTGTTTATAGCTAGTTAGTTTAACAAATGCATGATGGTTAATTATATATTTTATATTATAATAATGCAGATGAATCGGCAATGGATGTACGGTAACCGACTCTCCCGCGAGTTCACTACGGGTTTGAAAGATTTCCTCGTAGTGGCTAATGCGAACAAGCAGAAGGGTTTTGTTATCTGTCCATGTGTTGACTGTAAGAATCAGAAGGGTTACTCTTCCTCAAGAGAAGTTCACCTGCACCTGCTTCGGCACGGTTTCATGCCAAGCTATAATTGTTGGACCAAGCATGGAGAAAGAGGGGTTATAATGGAAGAAGATGAAGAAGGGGATGATTTCATCGATGAAAGCTATCTTGCTCATTTCGGTGATACTTTCATGGAGGATGCTGAAGGTGAAGGGGAAGGTGAAGGTGAAGAAGAGGCACGTGATGAGACCGTTGATGATCTTGGTCGGACCATTGCTGATGCACGGAGACGCTGCGAAACTGAAAAGGAGAGGGAGAATTTGGATCGCATGTTAGAGGATCACAGAAAGTCGTTGTACCCCGGATGCGATGATGGTCTGAAAAAGCTGGGCTGCACACTGGATTTGCTGAAATGGAAGGCACAGGCAGGTGTAGCTGACTCGGCATTTGAAAACTTGCTGAAAATGTTGAAGAATATGTTTCCAAAGAATAACGAGTTGCCCGCCAGTACGTACGAAGCAAAGAAGGTTGTCTGCCCTCTAGATTTAGAGGTTCTGAAGATACATGCATGCATCAACGACTGCATCCTCTACCGCGGTGAATACGAGAATTTGAATGAATGCCCGGTATGCACTGCATTGCATTATAAGATCAGAGGCGATGACCCTGGTGACGATGTTGAGGGCGAGAAACCCAGGAAGAGGGTTCCCGCCAAGGTGATGTGGTATGCTCCTATAATACCACGGTTGAAACGTCTGTTCACGAACAAAGAGCATGCCAAGTTGTTGCGATGGCACAAAGAGGACCATAAGTCGGACGGGGAGTTGAGACACACCGCAGATGGAACGCAATGGAGAAAGATCGACAGAGAGTTCAAAGATTTTGCAGCTGACGCAAGGAACATAAGATTTGGTCTAAGTACAGATGGCATGAATCCTTTTGGCGAGCAGAGCTCCAGCCATAGCACCTGGCCCGTGACTCTATGCATCTACAACCTTCCTCCTTGGTTGTGCATGAAGCGAAAGTTCATTATGATGCCAGTGCTCATCCAAGGTCCGAAGCAACCCGGCAACGACATCGATGTGTACCTAAGGCCATTAGTTGATGAACTTTTACAGCTGTGGGGCAGACCTGGTGTCCGTGTGTGGGATGAGCACAAAGAAGAGGAATTTGACCTACGAGCGTTGCTTTTCGTAACCATCAACGATTGGCCTGCTCTTAGTAACCTTTCGGGACTGTCAAATAAGGGATACAATGCATGCACGCACTGCTTACATGAGACTGAAAGTGTACATTTGCCAAATTGTAAGAAGAACGTGTACCTTGGGCATCGTCGATTTCTTCCGAAAATTCATCCAGTAAGAAAGAAAGGCATGCATTACAACGGCAAGGCAGATCATCGGCCGAAGCCTGCGGAACGCACTGGTGCTGAGGTATTTGATATGGTCAAGGATTTGAAAGTCATCTTTGGAAAGGGTCCTGGCGGACAATCAGTTCCGAAGGGAGCTGACGGGCATGCAGCCATGTGGAAGAAGAAATCTATATTCTGGGAGCTAGAATATTGGAAAGTCCTAGAAGTCCGCTCTGCAATCGACGTGATGCACGTTACGAAGAATATTTGCGTGAACCTCCTAAGCTTCTTGGGCATGTATGGGAAGACAAATGATACAAAGGAAGCACGGCAGGACCAGCAACGTTTGAAAGACCCTGATGACCGGCATCCGGAATGGTTTCAAGGTCGTGCCAGCTACGCTCTGACCAAAGAAGAGAAGGTCATCTTTTTTGAATGCCTGAGCAGTATGAAGGTCCCGTCTGGATTCTCGTCCAATATAAAGGGAATAATAAACATGGCGGAGAAAAAGTTCCAAAACCTGAAGTCTCACGACTGCCATGTGATTATGACGCAATTACTTCCGATTGCTTTGAGGGGGCTCCTACCGGAAAATGTTCGAGTAGCCATTGTGAAGCTATGTGCATTCCTCAATGCAATCTCTCAGAAGGTAATCAATCCAGAAGTTCTACCACGGTTACAGAACGATGTGATCCAATGTCTTGTCAGTTTCGAGTTGGTGTTCCCGCCATCCTTCTTCAATATTATGACGCACCTCCTGGTTCACCTAGTCGAAGAGATTTTCATTCTCGGTCCTGTATTTCTACACAATATGTTCCCCTTCGAGAGGTTCATGGGAGTATTAAAGAAATATGTTCGTAACCGTGCTAGGCCAGAAGGAAGCATCGCCAAGGGCTATGGAAATGAGGAGGTAATTGAGTTTTGTGTTGACTTTGTTCCTGACCTTAAGCCGATTGGTCTTCCTCGATCGCGGCACGAGGGGAGACTAAGTGGAAAAGGCACGATCGGAAGGAAATCAACGATATGTATGGACGGCCATTCTCTGACTGAAGCACACCACACTGTACTGACCAATTCCAGCTTGGTGGCTCCGTACTTTGAGAAACACAAGAATATTTTACGCTCGGACAACCCGGGGAAGCCTGAATCCTGGATTAGGAAGGCCCACATGGAGACTTTCGGCAGTTGGTTGAGAAAACATTTAATGAATGACAATGATGTTGTAGATCAGTTGTACATGTTGGCCAAGACACCATCTTCGACTATAACGACTTTCCAAGGGTACGAGATAAATGGGAATACATTTTACACGATCGCCCAAGATAAAAAGAGCACCAACCAAAACAGTGGTGTCCGCTTTGATGCAGCAACCGAGAATGGGCAAAAGGTCACATATTATGGTTACATAGAGGAGATATGGGAACTTGACTATGGACCCTCCTTTAAGGTCCCTTTGTCCTGGTGCAAATGGTTCAAGCTAACAGGAGGTGGGGTAAAGGTGGACCAGCAATACGGAATGACAATGGTTGATTTCAACAATCTTGGTTACCTTGATGAACCATTCGTCCTAGCGAAAGATGTCGCTCAGGTTTTCTATGTGAAGGACATGAGTAGCAAACCGAGGAAACGGAAAGATAAGAAAACGATCAGTACATCATGCGATGATCCAAAGCGCCACATTGTTCTTTCAGGGAAAAGAAACATCGTGGGAGTGGAGGACAAGACAGACATGTCAGAAGATTATAACATGTTTGCTGAAATTCCGCCCTTCAAAGTGAACACCGACACAAGCATTAAGTTAAATGATGAGGATGCTCCATGGATACGGCACAATCGTAAGCAAGCAGGGACACAAGGGAAGAAATGATGTGTAATAATTTATTGTACCAAACTTTGTTGAATGGATCATGTGAATTATATTACCCGTGATGTGTTTGGTGTCCATTTTCGAATGATTCGAGATACCATTGACGATACATGAAATTTGGAGTGATTTAGTCATACTCCTGCCTAGGCGTATAATATGCATACTCGTAGTCTTCATAGCCGCCGTCGTTGTACTGGTAGTCGTCGCCTTCTAAGTTGCCGCCGTCGTCGTCGCTGCTGTCGTCGCTGTCGTCGGGCGGCGCTCGTGGCTCGAACTGAGGGTAGCGCAGGCGGGGGATATCGCCGGCCGTGATGTAGTCCATGACGCTCTGCAGAGTCCGGCCGTACCACCATAGCCGACGGCCGGCCTCGTGGAAGTTCTCAGGAGGCAGACCGTCCTCCTCATACCTGGCGAGCGCCCTCTCACGCCGATTGATGAAGAAGGCGTCCCAAGTATGCTGGTTATCGGGATGCCAGTGGGGATTCATCCGCTGCTCCGGCGTGAGGTCGAGGTAGTAGTGGTTCGTGATGGCCGCCCGACGCGCAGTACCCTGAGGGACGGGAGGGACCGGCACGCCGCCGGCGCTTAGGCTCCAGCCGGTGGGGACGCGGTAGCCCGATGGACAAGGGTAGTTCGAGGCGCAAAGCTCCTCCACCTGCTGGTAGGTTAGAGTGGGTGCGGTGGAAGCCATGAGAGAGTGATGAGAGATTGTAGAGATGTGATAATGCTGGCCAAGCCGGGCTACATATATGTAGTGAGAAATGGCGGGAAAAATGGGAGCGGGAAGACAGGAGGCGGGAAGAAAGTGGCGGGAAGAAAGAGGCGGGAAGACAGGGAAGAAATGGCGGGAAAAAGAGGAATCCAGAGCTGGTCATCTAACCTTTAGTCCCGGATGGTTGGTGCAACCGGGACTAAATGTGGTTTTTGTGTCATCTAAGAAAACTGTCGGTGGGATAAGGACGTTTGGGTAAGCTTTAGTCCCGGCTGGAGGGTGCAACCGTGACTAAAGCTGTCGGCAGGATAAGGACGCGTGGGTAGCGCACGACGCCCTGTCGGAGGAACAAGACAAAGCAGAAGCGGCGCCGTGCCTATAAAAGGAGCATCGATACGCGGGAAGATAGAGGCGTGAAGAAATGGCGGGAAGACATAGGCGGGAAAGAACTGGCGGGAAGACTGGCCGGGAAGAACTTGTGGGAAGACAGAGGCGGCCGGGAAGAACTTCTCTGAATTTTTTGATATATTATTTGTATTTTTAGAATTTTGAAATGAATTAGTTCTATTTTTCTGAATTTTTTGATATATTATTTGTATTTTTAACATATTGAATTGAATTAGTTTTATTTTTCTTAATTTTTTGATATATTATTTGTATTTTTAAGATTTTGAATTGAATTAGTTTTATATTTCTGAATTTTTTTATATATTATTTGTATTTTTAACATTTTGAATTGAATTAGTTTTATTTTTCTTAATTTTTTGATATATTATTTATATTTTTAACATTTTGAATTAAATTAGTTTTATTTTTCTTAATTTTTTAATATATTATTTGTATTTTTAACATTTTGAATTGAATTAGTTTTATTTTTCTTAATTTTTTGATATAATATTTGTGTTTTTAACATATTGAATTGAATTAGTTCTATTTTCTGAATTTTTTGATATATTATTTGTATTTTTAACATATTGAATTGAATTAGTTTTATTTTTCTTAATTTTTTGATATATTATTTGTATTTTTAAGATTTTGAATTGAATTAGTTTTATTTTTCTGAATTTTTTGATATATTATTTGTATTTTTAACATTTTGAATTGAATTAGTTTTATTTTTCTTAATTTTTTGATATATTATTTGTATTTTTAACATATTGAATTGAATTAGTTTTTATTTTTCTGAATTTTTTGATATAATATTTGTGTTTTTAACCTATTGAATTGAATTAGTTTTATTTTTCTAAATTTTTTGATATATTATTTGTATTTTTAAGATTTTGAAAAAGAAAAAGTATTTTGAAAAATACCTTTAGTCGCGGTTGGCCTGGCCAACCGCGTGGGAACGTAAAAACCCGCCAAAAATACCTTTAGTCGCGGTTGGCCTGGCCAACCGCGACTAAAGGTCGTTGCGCGCGGGAACGCAAAAACCCGCAAAAAACCCTTTAGTCGCGGTTGGTCTGGCCAACTGCGACTAAAGGTTACCCTTTAGTCGCGGGTCGCCTCCCCAACCGCGACTAAAGGGGGGGGGGGCTATAAATACAAGGGCCCGAACCTTCGCCTCCATTTCTCGTCTTTTCCGATTCTCTGCCGCGCCGAAGGCCTGCCGCCGTCGCCCTCGCCCTCGACGCCGCCCGCCGTCGCTGCCCGCTGTCGCCCGCCGCGCTGTCATCGTCCTCTCGCGCCCCGGCCGCCCCGTCCGCCATATGTTTGCACACCGCGCCCCGTCCCGGCCCACGCGCGCCGCCCCCTCTCGCCCACGTACGGCGCCGCCGGCCGCTATCACCGGCCTCCCTCACCCACCGCACGCGCGCCGCCTCGCTCGCCCGCCCTCAACGCCACCGGCCCGCCCTCAACCGCCAGACAGAGGGCGCCGCCGGCCCGCCCTCAACGCCCACCGGAATTTTTTCTTTTTTTTTTCTTTTTTTGTTCTTTTTAATTTTAACTAGTTAATTAGTTTAACAAAAACGGTAAAATAACTTAAAACTTGATATGTTTAAAATAAACTTTAAGATGTTATAAAAAATAAATTGACAAACTAAACTTGCCATGATGAATTACTAAAATTTGCCATGATCTATCAAATAATTTTGACATGATTCATAAGTAAAAAAAGAAATATGTCATCAGTTATTTTAACAATGCATGGTCACTGGCTCAAATTTGGCATGAACTATAAACTAAAACTATCATGGTGAATTACTTAAATTTGCCATGATACATGTACTAAAATTTGCCATGGTTCATACAAAAATGTTTTTCATGTTCAAAATACTAGAATTGTCATGATCTATAAACTCATTTTGCCATGATGAATTATCAAAAGCTGCCATGATACATGAATTAAATTTGTCATGGCCGATTAATAAAGATTGCCGCGAAAACTAGTTTAAATACAATGGTAACTTTAAATCTAGAATAAAAAACTATATTAAACATGTCGTGGCAACTTTATTGTAAACCCTATTACAACTTGAGTGTAAACCCTCTCCCACCCCTTCCTCGCCCCCTCCTTTTGCCACCGCCCTTTCGCCACCGCCACCGCCACCGCCACCGCCCCCCTTCTTCACTTAATTAATTTGTTTTTACTACATGTTTTCAGGACTGACATAATGGCGGACGATAGAGCTGACCCGATTATGGACAACTATGATCCGGACGGTGAAGCACATATGTTCGGCATCATAAACGGCGATATTCTATATGTGCCGACCGGACAAGAAGAAGATGATATCTCTTCTTATCTGAACCTTGACGGTGAAGATGAAGGGCGCCGTCAGCAAGATGATGCCGAACAAACGTCGATAAACGACGATCTTCAAATGGAAGTAGCAACCACCTCCGGCGCCGAGGTATATATATACATTGAGCCTCTGGTGATACAAACTAACTGATTTGAATAAATATGTGTGTACTAACGCGCGCGACTCTCTTTCTTATTTTAGCCCTCGGCCGGATCGTCGAAACAATCGAGTACGTCGTCAAAGCGTGGCGCAACCAAGACGATGAAACAAGGAGAAACATGCACCATCGAGGTTGTCGACAGTGCAACCGGCAGGCTGCTAGAGCCCCGCAAGAACGCCACCAAGTTTGTCAGCCAATGCGGAGCCGTTGTTAGAGACAACGTCTCGATCACCGTCCAGGAGTGGAATAAGCCAAAGAAGGCACGAATTGCTGGTTTCACTTTTGTCGATAAGAGAACAAAAAAAGATTGCTTCAAGAAGCTTATGGAACATTTCGTTCTACCTCCGGAATACAACAAATTCGATGAGGAGGGTAACAAGATTGAGGAAAACAAGGAGAGGAGGAGGCTAGTCAAACAGTTCGCTCTTCATAAGATGGCCGACGCATTCCGGAAATTCAAGCAAAATCTAGCCCATGACTTTGTCAAGCAGAACAAGACTCCGGATTTCAAAGGACAATATGAGAAACTGAAACATGATTGGCCAGAATTTGTGAAGCAAAAGAAATCGGAGCAGTTCATTCAAATATCGAAAAAAATAAGGAAAATGCGGCTAAGAAGGAGTACAATCATATTATGGGGCCAGGAGGGTATCGCCTTTGGGTGCCTAGGTTGGAGAAGATGGAGAACGAGCTGAGGGCGCGAGGAATCCGTCCAGGTACGGAGGGATGGGATCCAAGGGCCAAAAGCTGGTGGTACGGGCATGGGGGAACGCTGAACCCGGAGATAGGGGAGTGTGTTTACCGGGGCAAAATAATTAAACCCACCCAAGCCCTTATTGACGCAATGAGGGATGCTCAAGAGGGGAAGATCAAGTTCAACAGAGAGAACGACGCGCTGACAAAAGCCCTCGGGAATCCTGAACACGGAGGACGTGTACGAGGCATGGGGCACATTCCGTGGAAAATAGGGTTCCCCCAGAACGATGACCCGTACGGTTACAGAAGCCGTAAGAGAAAGATGGATCGGGAAGCAGATGTTGTGGCGCGGTTGGCATCGGAAATGGATGTGATGAAGAAAACCGTGAGTGTACTAGTAGCCGAAAGAGATGCAGCTTGGGCGCAGCATGAAGATCATCCAGCGGATCTCGGAAGCCAGCAGCGGAGAAGCAGCGTGGCTTCCACGGAGGCCCCACCGGCTAGTGCAGATGCACCGACGATCGAAATTACTGCACCGGAGCCTCTGGTGGTCGAAATTACTGCACCGGAGCCTCCTCGCTACCCCGTGGACGATATAAAGGAGATGAAAGAATGTCATCTGTATTATCCTATCGGGAACATGTCCATGAAGGTAGCCATCGGCAGTGCTTTACCATGTTTACCTGGAGCACTCCACCACAACAACCCCATTCAAGATGGCTATGCTCGTGTCACGGTGGAGGACATAGTCCAAGGGTTTGAGGACCTGGAGATTGACATTGCTACACCTGAAGGGGAGAAAAGACTTGGAGATGTCAAGCGCCATTTCATTCTATGGCAAAAGAAGTTTATCAAGTTTCCAGGCGAGGCGCCAAGGACAAGTCCACCCCCCTACGGTGGTGGTGGCGGTGGCGGCGGTGGTGGTGGTGGTGGTGGTGGCGGTTCACCTACACCTCCGTCACGTCAGCCGACGCCCCTCAGTCCACAATGTCCGGCGGGTGATCAGACGCCGCCCCCCAGTCCTCGTCCGGCGGGTGATCAGACGCCGCCCCCCAGTCCTCGTCCGGCGGGTGATCAGCCGACGCCCCCCAGTCCACAACGTCTGGCCGGTGATCAGACGCCGCCCCCCAGTCCTCGTCCGGCGGGTGATCAGACGCCGCCCCCCAATCCACCTCCGCTAAAGAAGCAGAAGCAGTCCTGGATTATTAACCCGGACCCTTATGTACCTAAGACCACAAAGGTACCGGAGCCATCACTGAAGCCTCTCCCCACAAGGCCTTGGGAACGTAGTGCCGAGGAAACTGCCGCGGCCGCGGCTGCTGATCATGAGAAATGGAAGGCGGACTGCAAGAAGAAAAGAGAGCCCGAGCCCAAGCCAGTATTTTCTGATGAGCAAAAGAAGTGGGCTAAGTCATTTTTGAGCACACCGTCCCAAGCCGCGAAGAATCTGCCTGACGACTATGCACGTGAACTTCGTAGGCAGGCACTCATGTTGAAGGAGAAGAAAGAGCGGGCGGAGAACCAGGAGAACAAAGCCTTGGAGGAGGCCGAGAAAACGGAATTAGAAAGTAAAAAAAGCGGGAAACGAGTTGCCCAGCTCGGGGAACAAAGTAAACAATCGATTGCCCTGCTTATAGTGAAAGCCGCCGGTCCGGATGACCCCGATATCATAGCAGCTGCGGCAGCACATGGATTGACTGTAACAAGTGCCAGAGAACAAGCGGCCAACTTAGGTATTACTCTTCGTGAACTGTTAGGCCTTGATGAGGCGCCAGTGAAGGAGGTAGTAATTACATATGTGAAGAATGGGCCTCTCGTCGAGCCTGCGCAGGAAAAGGATCTACCTCCACAAATGAAAGGTCTGCTGAAATGGTATAAGGGTTACATAAAAAATAAAAACGCTAAAGAATATATTTATGCGGAAGTTAGATATGAGCATCACTTCAAACATTACTATGTACAAATTCATCTGAGTGAATTGTTCCAGCTTTTCAATCTGCGCGAGCTCGACAAATCTATCATCAGTTGCTACGTTTTGTAAGTGATTTATTTCTACCCCATCTCGTTCATATTGCCTGCACTATATATATGTCCTAACTATATTGTTGTGTCCACTATTATACATGCAGAATGAAGATTAAGGAATGCAGAGTAAGGAACATCCATGATGTTGGGTTCATTGACCCACACATCGTTAATGGATATGTGTTGGAGCATCACCCCGCCGACATGGAGGCAGACCTGTGGCAGTTTCTTACAAAGCAGGAACTCAAAAGTGATATTCTATTTCCTTACCATTTTGGGTGAGTGTTTCTGTCTTGAGCACATTCTCTTTTGTTTACTCCATGCATGGTATGTGGCCGGCTAATCGATGAGTTATGCATGACGTACTGTGCATGTATCGTGTCCGCAGGTTCCACTGGATTCTGCTAGTAATTAAAGTTGACACCTCAGAATGTCTCGTCCACGACTCTCTGAATATGGATCCAAAGCTTTGGGGCGGCATGAGAAGAATGCTGCAGAAGTAATTATTTTCATTCATTTGCGCTCTATATCGATCGGCCTATTTCGTTCATTTCCTAATATCAAGTAACTAATAACTCTCTTGTTCATTTAATTTTCTTTGCCTTGTAGGGTTTAGAGACGGTTCGTAGATACAAAGGTCGGTGAATTCAAAAAAGAGCTAGAATTCAAAAGGTCAAAGGCTAAGAATGCTGGGGATATTCAGCCACCGGGGACCAATCTATGTGGATACTATGTCTGTGAGATGATCCGGAGATACACCTCTGAGCGGGTTCCGAGTGATACCAATGCTCAGAGGAATAACCTCCGGATGATGCTTAGTCCAAAAGCTCGCTTCCGACCACTTCAAGAGGAACTAGCTGGATGGTTCAGCAGGGAAGTCCTCCATCCTAAAGGAGAACACCATTATGAGGACGTAGAACTTTATATGCATTAAATTATGTATGGAAACTTGTTCAAAATTGTATATGGTCATCCGATGATATTGAATATATATTGTATATTCCTCTTGAATTCTTTTTGGTTCTAATTTCAAATTTGTTTGAAATTGTACATTCATATGCATGTATGTAGTACCGTAGAATATGTGAAACTCCTTCAAAATTAAAATAAAGCACAAAAGAAATAAAACAATACAAATTAAACAGAAAACAGGTTTAGGGGGGGGGCTAAAACCCTAAACCTGTGGGGGCCTTTAGTCGCGGTTGGCCAGAAGAACCGCGACTAAAGGTCCTCCGCCCCGACGGCCGCCTGGCGCCCACGTGGACGGGCCTTTAGTCGCGGTTCTTAAGCAACCGCGACTAAAGTGGGGGTCCTTTAGTCGCGCCTATTTGGTCGCGGTTGCGCAACCGCGACTAATGGCAGTTGCGAACCGCGACCAAAGGCCCTTTTTCCACCAGTGTGTTCATTAATGACATGTCGCATCCGTACATGGTGGTACGGCAAAGTACGCCAGGGGCTTCAGTACCCTTTAATATGGCATGAGAAGTCCGTACACTTTCACAAGTGCGGCACCCCGAACTTATAGCACTATATGCATCGGCTCCGAATCATGATTTGGGTCAATAGTTGGGTTTGGCCGGCTCCTATGTTTTGGTTCCTTACGTTCTGCTATATCGGCTAAGGTAGCACTAGGAGAACCACTGCGATTGTGCCCCGGTTGAGCTGGGTTAAGCAGCTCAGTGGAGAAAGCTAAAACTGACTGTCATGATGAGGCGAGAGACCGGTCGCTGTTCGAGAGGTTTTTCGAGTCCCTAAAGGCTTATGCCGCTTCGAGCGAGGACCTGGATAACCCCAGCCAAGGCGTGGATAGCGCCCCGAACTCGGTCTTCCGAACTAGGGGCTTCGCCGAAATTTAAAATTATAAAGTTCTATGGCTAAGTGAGAGTGTTCAAGCATTATAGTCCGATTGCCTGGTTCGTCATGCTGAGCGCCTCCCTTGAAGGACCCAACCATGGGAAAAAGAGCGCCCAGGTTTATCACCGAACACCCCAGCACTAGTGGCATGGGGGTAGAAGCCGACGATTGGCCATCTCTCAATTTTTGATAAACGGCCGCACAGAAAATAATATTTTAAATTCAATAAGCATTTCTTAGCGCATATGAACAAGTTTTCAGCGCACAGGATAAACACGAGCGAATTCATTCAAAAATTAAATCCTTGCTGCACTCATCCGCCACAAGGCGGGCACCCGCAAGAACATCCTTATAGTAGTTCTCCGGCTTGCGATGCTCCTTCCCCGGCGGCGGCCCGTCCGTCACAAGCTTCTCACCGTCCAGCTTACCCCAGTGCACCCTTACACGGGCAAGGGCCCTACGGGCACCTTCGATGCAGACGGAGTGCTTGAGGACCTCGAGCCTTGGACAGGCCTCCACCAGCCGCCGCACCAGCCCGAAGTAGCTCCCAGGCAGGGCCTCTCTGGGCCACAGCCGAACTATGAAGCCCTTCATGGCCTATTCGGCCGCCTTGTGGAGTTCGACCAGCTGTTTCAGCTGGTCGCTCAAGGGCACAGGGTGTCCGGCCTCAGCATACTGAGACCAGAACACCTTCTCCATCGAGCTGCCCTCTTTAGCTCGGTAGAATGCGGCGGCATCGGATACGCTGCGGGGCCCCTGGAGAACTCCGGATTCGGGTAAGTAACAAGTAGTTTACCATTATGTTTCTGCTTTGCATAAAGAATGCCTTACCCCCTGCTATCTTCTTCATATCCTCCAACTCTCGGAGGGCCTTTTGGGCTTCGGCCTTCATAGACTTGGCAGTCCCAAGGGTCGTGGCGAGCTCGGACGCTTGGGTCTTCGACTCAAGCTCCAAACTCTCATGTTTTTTCATGAGAGCTTGAAGCTCTTGCTGCACCTCGCTGACCTGAGACCCAAGTTTCTTTCGCTCGGTGCGCTCCGCGGCCGTTTTCTTTTCGGCCTCGGACAGCGCCTGCTTGAGGGTCGCCACCTCAGTCGTGGCCCCTACAATAAACAGTACAATCCTGTTATTTTTTGCAATCACGCCTCTCTATAGGCACTTTTTTATAAGGTATCTCTTACCTTCTTTCTCCTCGAGCTGCTGCTTGGCAAGGCCGAGCTCTTGCTCGGACTGCTCGAGTCCCTGTTTCATGGAATCCACCTCCGCAGTCAGTGCGGCGGTGGCTAGCAGCGAAGCCTGCATACGCATATTGACTCTTCATTATTAGACTCCTGCGAAATTTAATACATCCTCTATTCGGCTTTTCTTTCCGAATGCCAAACAGAGCATCAGGGGCTACTGTCTATGCGGTAATATTTTTACATATTTTTACTTACCTCGAAGCCTGTTAGGAGGCTAGCGCAAGCTTCACTCAGCCCGCTCTTGGCAGACTGAACCTTCTGGATCACCGTACTCATAATAGTACGGTGCTCCTCGTCGATGGAGACGCCTTCGAGCACCTCCAGCAGATTGTTCGGCGCCTCCGGTTGGACGGAGGCTGTCGGCTCAGAAGGCTTGCTCCTCTTGGAAGGAGTTCGCCTGCCGCGGTCTGGAATTGTTGAAGATTCTGGCACAGTGTCTGGCTTAAAGCCGGACTTGGAGCCCTGGGGGGTCTTGTCCCCTTCACTCCTGGGGTCCGGGAGGTCGCCTTGCGGCTCCTCCAGGACCACCTCCTCCTGCCCCAGAGCTCGTTGCGACGCCACTTCGGCGTCGTCCATAGTGTGGGGGGAGACAGCGGGCGGAACAGAGTTCACGTCCGATGAATCCAGGGAGCCGCTCGACGACTCGTTGAGTGCGGCCCGGGGCGGGCTGCATGATTAGATTCGACATTAGGGAAAGCTGCGCAATAAAGGAACATCATGAGTTACTCTAATACTCGAACTTACGATTTCGCTGGACGCTTGGCCCTGTCCGGCCACTCCTCTTCGCCCTCTTCGGCATCATGGGCGTAGTCCGGCGGAGGGGTCTTCCTTTTCCTAGACCCCTTGGCCTCTCCCGTTGGGGCGGCCTTCCTCTTCTCTCCTCCCTCCACTGGAGAGGGAGAGTTTTCTTCTTCCTCCTCCTCATTCTCGCGGGAGGAGGGCGCCTCGGACTCGTCAGATGATGAGTCCGACACCACCATGTTGCGGGCACTCTTTCGAGTCCCCGTGGTCTTCTTCTTCTTGGCCTTCTTCTCCGGCACCACATAAGGCGCCGGGGCCAGCAGCTTCACCAGTAAAGCTGGGGCTGGATCTTCGGGCAGCGGAGCCGGACAGTTAATCGGCTCGGCTATCGCCCGCCAAGCCTGTCAAAGGTAGGGGAGTTCAGATCCCGCATAGTGTCAAACTATGAAAAAAGGCTTAACATCCTGTGAAGGGTGTAGATGGCATACCTTGCTAGCGTGACGCTGCGAGCTGTATCCGCGGTCCTCGGAAGCGGATGCGGGAGCCTCGGCGCCCTTGAATAGCACCTTACAGGCGTCTTCATACGTCGTGTCGAAAAGCCTGTTGAGGGTTTGGTGCTGCGCCGGGTCAAACTCCCACAGATTAAAATCCCGTTGTTGGCACGGGAGGATCCGGCGGATGAGCATAACCTGGATTATATTAACAAGCCGGACTGGCTTGTTCACTAGGGAATGGATACATGTCTGCAATCCAGTCACCTCTTTTTCGTCACCCCACGACAGGCCCGTCTCTTTCTAGGAGATAAGCCACGTGGGGGGCCCGGATCGGAACTCGGGGGCTGCGGTCCATTCCGGATCGCATGGCTCGGTGATATAAAACCACCCAGCTTGCCATCCCTTTAGGTTCTCCACGAAAGAGCCCTCGAACCATAGGACGTTGGCCATCTTGCCCGCCATAGCGCCTCCGCACTCCGCCTGGCTGCCGCGCACCACCTTGGGCTTGACGTTGAAGGTCTTGAGCCACAGGCCGAAATGGGGGCGGACGCGGAGAAAGGCCTCACACACGACGATAAACGCTGAGATGTTGAGGATGAAGTTCGGAGCCAGATCGTGGAAATCCAGGCCGTAGTAGAACATGAGCCCCCGGACAAATGGGTGGAGTGGAAAACCCAGTCCACAGAGGAAGTGGGGGAGAAACACGACCCTCTCATGGGGCCTTGGGGTGGGGATAAGCTGCCCCTCTTCGGGAAGCCAGTGCGCGATGTCCTTGGACAGGTATCCGGTCTTTCTTAGCTTTTTTACTTTACCCTCCGTGACGGAGGAGACCATCCACTTGCCTCCCGCTCCGGACATTGCTGGAGAAGGTTGAGGTGGGAAGTGCGAGCTGGGGCGCTGGAGCTCGGGTGCACAGGAGATGGGTAGGCAGAGGAGGAAGAAGGCGTAGGTAAAGAGGTGGATCCTTGTGCCCTTATATAGGCGGACGCGTTTGTGCGTCCCCACCTGCCTAGTAAAACTCGCTTGCCTCCCAAGTGCCGTGATAAGTGGCGCGGTTGGGTTACCCACGCCCGTATTGATGATAATCCCGTAAAAGGTGGGTACACGATCTCTGCTTTGACAAGACGTGCCCAGGAAACCGCCTCGCAAAACATCCTAAGGTGAAAAAGTAAAAACAATTCGAAGGACTTGGCTGTAGTGTGTTGGCGCACTGCGGAATACGTCAGCAGATTTGATTTGTGTTAATATTATTCTCTCTATGGCAATATGTGGAAGCTTATTTTGCAGAGCCGGACACTACTCTTGGTGATTACAATCTTCTATGAAGGACTTGGAGGAGGAACCCGCCTTGCAATGCCGAAGACAATTTTGCGCGCCGGACTCGTCGTCATTGAAGCTTGGTTTAGGGGCTACTGAGGGAGTCCTCGATTAGGGGGTGTTCGGCTAGCCGGACTATACCTTCAGCCGGACTCCTGGACTATGAAGATACAAGATTGAAGACTTCGTCCCGTGTCCGGATGGGACTTTCCTTGGTGTGGAAGGAAAGCTTGGCGATGCGGATATTCAAGATCTCCTACCATTCTATCCGACTCTATGTAACCCTAACCCTATCCGGTGTCTATATAAACCGCAGGGTTGTAGTCCGTAGAACAGAATCAACTCCATACACAACAATCATACCATAGGCTAGCTTCTAGGGTTTGGCCTCCTTGATCTCGTGGTAGATCTACTCTTGTACTACCCATATCATCAATATTAATCAAGCAGGAGTAGGGTTTTACCTCCATCGAGAGGTCCCGAACCTGGGTAAAACAAAGTGTCCCCTTTCTCCTGTTACCATCCGGCCTTGACGCACAGTTCGGGACCCCCTACCCAAGATCTGCCGGTTTTGACACTGACAGGGGCACAACTGCGGCATGCCCCAAGACGCGGCTTAAACCGAACTAGGGGCTTCCCGTTTGGTTATTTTTTCTCTTTTTCAGGACCTTAATCTCTGGAAACCCTGTCCGGCAGCACTATTGCCGAACGCATGATGCAGCAACCAAGGAGGCAGAAAGTTACGTCACACCACGGAATTCCCAGGTGGATTACAATAACGAGCAAAATATTTGATTTAATATTGTTCCTCAGCTTGCCCTTGGAAGGGACATAGTCCTACTCTTTGCTTATCGCACCATCTGTATCATTCTGCTTTAACGCACCTTTTTGAATAAACAACACATAACATTACGACTATCATTGCATTCTTGTTATATATATATATATGTGTTCATTAATGACGCCTTGCAACCGTACACTTTGGTACGACCAATACACCAGGGGCTTACGTACCCCACAATATGGTGTGAAAAGTCCGAACACTTTCACAAGTGCGGCACGCTGAACTTATAGCATTATATGCATCAGCTCCGAATCATGTCTTTGGTCAAATGTTGGGTTTGCCCGGCTGCTATGTTTTGGTACCTTACGTTCCGCTCTATCGACTAACGTAGCGCTAGGAGAACTACTGCGATTGTGCCCCCGTTCTGCTGGGCTAAGCACCTCAGTAGAGAAAGCTAAAACTGACTGTCATGATAAGGCGAGAGACTGGTCGCTGTTCGGCGAGGTTTTCGAGTCCCTAAAAGCTTATGCCGCTTAGAGCGAGGGGTCGGACCTGTCCATCTTAAAGGCGTGTATCGCGCCCCAAATTCGGCCATCTGAATACCAGGGGCTTGGCCGAAATTTAAAATTATAGAATTCTATGGCTAAGTGAGAGTGATAAAGCATTATTAGTCCGGTTGCCTTGTTCGTTGTGCTGAGCACCTCCCTCGAAGGACCCAAACATGGGAACAAGAGTGCTCAGGTTTATCCCGAACACCCCAGCACTCGTGGCATGGGGGCAGAAGCCGAGGACTAGCCATCTCTCAGATTGGATAAACAGACAAACAGAAGGTAATATTTTGAATTCACACAAGCGTTGCATAGCGCATATGAAACAAGTTTTCATCATACAGGATCACACGAGCAAGTTTACTCAAATATTACATCCTTTGAACATTCGTCCGCTACAAGACGGCCACCCTTCAGGACACCCTCATAATAAATTTCGGGGGTGCGATGCTCCTTGCCCTGCGGTGGCCCTTCCTTGATCAGCTTCACGGCATCTAGCTTAGCCCACTGCACCTTCACACGGGCGAAAGCCCGGCGTGCACCTTCGATGCAGATGGACCGCTTGACGACCTCCAGCCGTGAGCAGGCATCCACAAGCCGCCTCACCAGGCCGAAGTAGTTGTTCGGAAGGGCGTCGACAGGCCACAACCGGACAATAAGGCCCTTCATGGCCTGTTCGGCCGCCTTGTGCAGCTCGACCAGCTGCTTTAGCTGGTCCCTTAGAGGCATCAGGTGTTCGGTCCCAGTATACTGAGACCAGAACAGCTTCTCCCTTGAGCTTCCCTCCTTGGCCTGGTAAAACTGTGCAGCATCCGACACGCTGTGGGGCAAATCTGCGAATGTTCCTGGAGAGCTCCAAATTCGGGTAAGTAATCGGTATTTTACTTTTACATGCTTGCTCTGCATATAGAATGCCTTACCCGCCGCTATCTTCTTCATTGCGTCGATCCCCAGGAGGGCCTTTTGGGCTTCGGCCTTGGAACTTTTTGCGCTCTCGAGGGCCGCGGAAAGCTCAGACTCTCGTGTCTTCGAGTCAAGCTCCAACGCCTCATGCATCGTCACGAGAGCCTGGAGCTCTTGCTGCACCTCACCCACCCGAGCCTCTTGCTTTTCCCGCTCTGTGCACCCCTTGGCCGCTGTATCTTCGGCCTCGTACAACACTTGCTTTAGGGTCGCCACTTCGTTCGTGGCCCCTGGCAAATTCATGATGATCCTGTCATTTTGCAATCGCAGTCTTTTTATACATATCCACAGACTAGGTACTACATACCTTTGTTCTCCTTGAGCTGCCTCTTGGCAAGACCGAGCTCGTCTTGGGACCCTTTAAGGTCCTGCTTCAGTACGGTGACCTCCGCAGTCAGTGCGGTGGATGCCAGCAGCGAAGCCTGCATATGCATATTGACATACTCATATTAGACTCCTACGATATTGTTTGATCCTCTGTTCGGCTTTTCTTTGTGAACACCGAACAAAGCATCAGGGGCTACTGTCTATGCGGTAATATTTTCCTATATTTCAAACACTTACCTGAAAGCCTGTTAGAAGACTGGCACAGGCTTCAGTCAATCCACTCTTGGCGGACTGAACCTTCTGGATCACCGCACTCATGATAGTGTGGTGCTCCTCGTCGATGGAAGCGCTGTGAAGCGCTTCCAGCAGATTGTCCGGCGCCTCTGGATGGACAGAGGTCACCGGTACAAGCGTCTCGCCACTCTTAGAAGGTGGCCGCCTGCCCGAGCCCGGAACCACTGGAGGTTCCGGCGCGGTGTTCGGCTGAGGACTGAACTCGGAGCTCTCAGGGGCCTTGTCCCCTCGGCTCCAGGAGTCCGGGAGGCCGCCTTGAGGCGCCTCCGGGACAGTCTCCCCTCAACCTGGTGCCTCGTGAGACAGCACCTCGGCGTCGTCCGCAGGATGAGGGGAGGTGGTGGTCAAGACTGGATCGCTATCCATATCCGACGAGCCCAGGGAGCCGTCCGATGATACATCGATACGGGCTCGGGGCGGCTTGCATAATCATATTTCAGCGTTAGGCGAAGTAGTGCGACAAAGGAATACTATGAGTTACTCTGGTATCCGAATACTTACGACTTCCCCAGGGGCTTGGCCCTGGGCAGCCACTCGTCTTCGCCGTCGACGGCGGTGGTAGAGCTGTCCGGAAGGAGAGTACTCCCCTTCTTGGACCCTTCAGCCTCCCCAATTGGGGCGGCCTTCCTTTTCTTGTCTCCCCCGCCTAGAGGGGGAGCATCTTCTTCTGCCTCCTCGTCTTCGGGGGAGGATTGCGCCGTAGAGTCCTCAAACAGTGAGTCTGATGATGCCTGGCGTCGGGAACTCTTTCGGGTTCCCTTGGCCTTCTTGGTCTTCTTCGGCACCGTATAAGGAGCCGGAGTCAGCATCTTTGCCAGAAGAGCGTCTGCTGGGCCTTCAGGCAAATGAGCCGGACAGTCGATCTGTCCGGCCGTCTCCTGCCAGTCCTGTCAAAGGTATGGGAGTTTAGATCCCGCATGGAGTCAATCTATGAAAAATAGGTATCATGTAAGAGGTAAAGCAGCTTACCGCACTGGCTTGGCGCTTCGCGCTGAATCCGCGATCCTTAGTAATGGGAGGGGGGACCTCGGCGCTCTTGAACAACACCCTCCAGGCATCTTCGTGAGTTGTGTCGAAGAGCCTGTTCAGAGTTCGGTGCTGCGCCGGGTCGAACTCCCACAAGTTGAAGGCCCGTTGTTGGCACGGGAGGATCCGGCGGTGGAGCATGACCTGGACTACGTTGACGAGTTTGAGCTTCTTGTTCACCATGTTTTGAATACATGTTTGGAGTCCAGTCAGCTCTCCCGAACTACCCCAGGACAGGCCCTTCTCTTGCCAGGAGGTGAGCCGCGTGGGGAAGCCAGATCGGAACTCAGGGGCCGCTACCCATGTAGGGTCACGCAGCTCGGTGATGTAGAACCACCCTGACTGCCACCCCTTTATGGTCTCCACGAAAGAGCCCTCGAGCCATGTGATGTTGGGCATCTTGCCCACCATGGCGCCTCCGCACTCTGCCTGGTGGCCGCTCACTACCTTTGGCTTGACATTGAAAGTCTTCAGCCATAAGCCGAAGTGGGGCTTGATCCGGAGGAAAGCCTCGCACACGACAATAAACGCCAAGATGTTGAGGATGAAGTTCGGGGCCAGATCGTGGAAATCCAGGCCGTAGTAGAACATGAGCCCCCAGACAAATGGGTGGAGTGGAAAACCCAGTCTGCGGAGGAAGTGGGGGAGAAACACGACCCTCTCATGGGGCCTTGGGGTGGGGATAAGCTGCCCCTCTTCGGGAAGCCAGTGCGCGATGTCCTTGGACAGGTATCCGGTCTTTCTTAGCTTTTTTACTTTACCCTCCGTGATGGAGGAGACCATCCACCTGCCTCCTGCTCCGGACATGGTTGGAGAAGGTTGAGGTGGGAAATGCGAACTTGGGCGTTGGAGCTCGAGTGTGCACAGGTGGATGAGCAAAGGAGGAAGAAGGCGTGGATGAAAAAGTAAATCCTTATCCCTTTATATGGGCGGATGAAACTATGCGTCCCCACTAGCCTGGTAAAACTCGCTTGTCCCCCAAGCGTCGTAATCGATGGCACGGTTGGGTTACCCACACCCGTATTGATGAGAATCCCGTGATAAGGGGACACGATCTCTTCTTTGACAAGACGTGTCAAAAAACTGCCTCGCGTTATGTGCGGGGCTAGTTAAAGGAAACGGTTCGAATTATCACCGGGCCATGACATGATGTTGTGTTGCCAAAACAAGTCCGCAAATTGGATTTGTAGAAATATTATTCTCTCTACGGTGGTATGTGGAACTTATTTTGCAGGGTCGGACACTATCCTTATATTCAAATTCTTCCGTGGTATATTCGGAGGAGGAACCCGCCTTGCAATGCCGAAGACAATACTGCGCGCTGGACTCATCGTCATTGAAAGCCTGGTTCAGTGGCTACTGTGGGAGTCCTGGATTAGGGGGTCTCCGGACAGCCGGACTATATCCTTTGGCCGGACTGTTAGACTATGAAGATATAAGATTGAAGACTTCGTCTCGTGTCCGGATGGGACTCTACTTGGCGTGGAAGGCAAGCTAGGCAATACGGATATGTATATATCCTCCTTTGTAACCGACCTTGTGTAACCCTAACCTCTCCGGTGTCTATATAAACCGGAGGGTTTTAGTCTGTAGGACAACATACAATCATACCATAGGCTAGCTTCTAGAGTTTAGCCTCTCCGATCTCGTGGTAGATCTACTCTTGTACTACCCATATCATCAATATTAATCAAGCAGGACGTAGGGTTTTACCTCCATCAAGAGGGCCCGAACCTGGGTAAAACATTGTGTCCCCTGCCTCCTGTTACCATCCGCCTTAGACGCACAGTTCGGGACCCCCTACCTGAGATCCGCCGGTTTTGACACCGACAGCCACCGTTCATAATTCTTTCATACATGTCACTCATGAGTCATGGCACATCCTGGTACACCGCCGGAGGCATTCATATAGAGTCATAACTTGTTCTAAGTATCGAGTTCTAATTCTTGAGTTGTAAGTAAATAAAAGTGTGATGATCATTATTAGAGCATTGTCTGAGTGAGGAATGGATGATGGAGAGTATGATTCCCCCACAAGTCGGGATGAGACTCCGGACGAAAAAAAGAGAAAATGAGGACATAAAAAAGAGAAAAGGCCCAAATATAAAAAATAAAAAATAAAAAAATGAGAGAAAAAGAGAGAAGGGGCAATGCTACTATCTTTTTACCACACTTGTGCTTCAAAGTAGCACCATAATCTTCATGATAGAGAGTCTTTTGTTTTGTCACTTTGATATACTAAGTGGGAACTTTTCATTATAGAACTTGGCTTGTATATTCCAACAATGGGCCTCCTCAAGTGCCCCAGGTCTTCATGAGCAAGCAAGTTGGATGCACACCCACTTAGTTTCTTTTGTTGAGCTTTCATACATTTATAGCTCTAGTGCATCCGTTGCATGGCAATCCCTACTCACTCACATTGATATCTATTGATGGGAATCTCGATAGTCCGTTGATACGCCTAGTTGATGTGAGACTATCTTCTCCTTTTTGTCTTCTCCACAACCACCATTCTATTCCACCTATAGTGCTATGTCCAAGGCTCACGCTCATGTATTGCGTGAAGATTGAAAAAGTTTGAGAACATCAAAAGTTTGAAACAATTGCTTGGCTTGTCATCTGGGTTGTGCATGATTTAAATACTTTGTGTGGTGAAGATAGAGCATAACCAGACTATATGATTTTGTAGGGATAGCTTTCTTTGGCCATGTTATTTTGAGAAGACATGATTGCTTAGTTAGTATGCTTGAAGTATTATTATTTTAAGTCAATATTAAACTTTTGTCTTGAATCTTATGGATCTGAATATTCTTGCCACAATAAAGAGAATTACATGGATATGTTAGATAGCATTCCACATCAAAAATTCTGTTTTTATCATTTACCTACTCGAGGACGAGCAGGAATTAAGCTTGGGGATGCTGATACATCTCCAATGTATCTATAATTTTTGATTGTTCCATGCTATTATATTACCATCCTGTTGGTGGGGGGAGTATAAACTTTATCATTCTGTTTGGGAACCGCCTATAATGTGTGTAGCATGGAAGATATTACCATCTCTTGGTTGTTATGTTGACAACGAAAGTATACCACTCAAAATATTATTCATCTCTATTTCAAAATCGAGCTTTGGCACCTCTACAAATCCCTGCTTCCCTTTGCGAAGGGCCTATCTATTTACTTTTATGCTGAGTCATCCTCCTCTTATTAAAACGCACCCGCTGGAGAGCACCTCTGTCATTTGCATTAATTATTGATTAGTTTACATTGAGTATGACTTAACTGGATCTCTTTTACCATGAATTACAATGTCTAGTCAGTCCTTGATCTTTAAAGGTGCTCTGCATTTATGTTTTGCGGTCTCAGAAAGGGCTAGCGAGATACCATCTTGTTATATCATATTATGATTGTTTTGAGAAAGTGTTGTCATCTGAGATTTATTATTATTGCTCGCTAGTTTATTATGCCATTGACATGAGTCAACATGAGACCTAAGCGTTATTGTGAATATGGTTAGTTTCTAATCTTTGCTGAAAACTTGAATGCCGGCTTTACATATTTACAACAACAAGAGCAAACAGAGTTTGTAAAAGTTTTTCTTTATCACTTTCAGTTTATCAACTGAATTGCTTGAGGACAAACAAAGGTTTAAGCTTGGGGGAGTTGATACGTCTCCGCCATATCTACTTTTCCAAACACTTTTGCCCTTGTTTGCACTCTAACTTGCATGATTTGAATGGAACTAACCCGGACTGACGTTGTTTTCAGCAGAATTGCCATGGTGTTATTTATGTGCAGAAACAAAAGTTCTCGGAATGACCTGAAACTTCACAGAGATTATTTTTGGAAATAATAAAAATACTGGCAAAAGATCAAGACCAGGGGGCCCCACACCCTAGCCACGAGGGTGGGGGCGCGCCTGCCCCCCTGGGTGCGCCCCCCTACCTCGTGGGCCCCCTGGAGCTCCTCCGACCTCAACTCCAACTCTATATATTTGTGCTCGAAGAGAAAAAAATCAGAGAGAAAGATTCATCGCGTTTTACAATATGGAGCCACCGCCAAGCCCTAAACTCTCTCGGGAGGGCTGATCTGGAGTCCGTTCGGGGCTCCGGAGAGGGGAATCAGTCACCATCGTCATCATCAACCATTCTCCATCACCAATTTCATGATGCTCACCGCCGTGCGTGAGTAATTCCATCATAGGCTTGGTGGACGGTGATGGGTTGGATGAGATTTATCATGTAATCGAGTCAGTTTTGTTAGGGTTTGATCCCTAGTATCCACTATGTTCTGAGATTGATGTTGCTATGACTTTGCTATGCTTAATGCTTGTCACTAGGGCCCGAGTGCCATGATTTCAAATCTGAACCTATTATGTTTTCATGAATATATGTGAGTTCTTGATCCTATCTTGCAAGTCTATAGTCACCTACTATGTGTTATGATCCGGCAACCCCGAAGTGACAATAACCGGGACCACTCCCGGTGATGACCGTAGTTTGAGGAGTTCATGTATTCACTATGTGTCAATGCTTTGGTCCGGTACTCTATTAAAAGGAGGCCTTAATATCCCTTAGTTTCCACTAGGACCCCACTGCCACGGGAGGGTAGGACAAAAGATGTCATGCAAGTTCTTTTCCATAAGCACGTATGACTATATTCGGAATACATGCCTACATTACATTGATGAATTGAAGCTAGTTCTGTGTCACCCTAGGTTATGACTGTCACATGATGAACCACATCTGGCATAATTCTCTATCACCGATACATTACGAGCTTTCCATATATTGTTCTTCGCTTATTTACTTTTCCGTTGCTATTGTTACAATCACTACAAAATACCAAAAACATTACTTTTGCTATTGTTACCTTTTGCTACCATTACCACTACTATCATATTACTTTGCTACTAAATACCTTGCTGCAGATATTAAATTTCCAGGTGTGGTTGAATTGACAACTCAGCTGCTAATACTTGAGCATATTCTTTGGCTCCCCTTGTCGAATCAATAAATTTGGGTTGAATACTCTACCCTCGAAAACTGTTGCGATCCCCTATACCCGATCTATTTTGCTCCCTGAAGTTTTTAGCGTATATGGATATATATATAGGAGGAAGAAGTACGTCGGTGGGTCTCCGGGCTGTCCATGAGGCAGGGGACGTGCCCAGGGGGTGGGCGTGCCCCCACCCTCGTGGGTAGCCCTGGACTCTCCTGGTCCATATCCGATACTCCGTGGTCTTCTTCTGGTCCAAAAATAAGTTCCGTGAAGTTTCAGGTCAATTTGACTCCATTTGATTTTCCTTTTCTACGATACTCTAAAACAAGGGAAAAAACAGAAACTGGCACTGGCACTGGGCTCTAGGTTAATAGGCTAGTCCCAAAAATCATATAAAATAGGATATAAAACATCCAAGGTTGATAATATAATAGCATGGAACAATCAAAAATTATAGATACATTGGAGACGTATCTGCATCCCCAAGCTTAATTCCTCCTCGTCCTCGAGTAGGTAAATGATAAAAACAGAATTTTTGATGTGCAATGCTACCTAACATATTTCTCTAAGTAATTCTCTTTATTGTGGCATGAATGTTCAGATCCATACGATTCAAGACAAAAGTTTAATATTGACATAAAAACAATAATACTTCAAGCATACTAACAAAGTAATCATGTCTTCTCAAAATAACATGGGCAAAGAAAGCTATCCCTACAAAATCATATATTCTGGCTATGCTCCATCTTCACCACACAACGTATTTAACTCATGCACAACCCCGATGACAAGCCAAGCAATTGTGTTTCATACTTTTGATGTTCTCAAACTTTTTCAATCTTCACGCAATATATGAGCGTGAGCCATGGACATAGCACTATATGTGGAATAGAATGGTGGTTGTGGAGAAGACAAAAAGGGAGAAGATAGTCTCAAATCAACTAGGCGTATCAACGGGATATGGAGATGCCCATCAATAGATATCAATGTGAGTGAGTAGGGATTGCTATGCAACGGATGCACTAGAGCTATAAGTATATGAAAGCTCAACAAAAGGAACTAAGTGGGTGTGCATCCAACTCGCTTGCTCACGAAGACCTAGGGCATTTTGAGGAAGCCCGTCATTGGAATATACAAGCCAAGTTCTATAATGAAAATTCCCACTAGTATATGAAAGTGATATCATAGGGGACTCTCTATCATGAACATCATGGTGCTACTTTGAAGCACAAGTGTGGAAAAAGGATAGTAGCATTGCCCCTTTTTATTTTCTCTTTTTTTTGGGGCCTTCCTTTTTTTTATTTGGCCTTTCTCCTCGTTTTTTTGTTTGGGACAATACTCTATGAATGATGATCATCATACTTCTATTTATTTACAGCTCAATGATTACAACTCGATACTGGAACAAAGTATGACTCTATAGGAATGCCTCCGGCGGTGTACCGGGATGTGCAATGACTCATGAGTGACATGTATGAAAGAATTATGAACGGTGCCTTTGCCACAAATACAATGTCAACTACATAATCATGCATAGCAATATGACAATGATGGAGTGTGTCATAATAACGGAACGGTGGAAAGTTTCATGGAAATATATCTCAGAATGGCTATGGAAATGCCAAAATAGGTAGGTATGGTGGCTGTTTTGAGGAAGATAAATGGTGGGTTTATGGTACCGGCAAAGGTTGCACGGTACTAGAGAGGCTAGAAATGGTGGAAGGGTGAGAGTGCGTATAATCCATGGACTCGACATTAGTCATAAAGAACTCACATACTTATTGCAAAAATCTATTAGTTATTGAAACAAAGTACTACACGCATGCTCATAGGAGGATAGATTGGTAGGAAAAGACCATCGCTCGTCCCCGACCGCCACTCATAAGGAAGACAATCAATAAATAAATCGTGCTCCGACTTCGTCACATAACGGTTCACCATACGTGGATGCTACGGGAATCACAAACTTTAACACAAGTATTTATCAAATTCACAACTACTCAACTAGCACAACTTTGATATCACTATCTCCATATCTCAAAACAATCATCAAGTATCAAACTTCTCTTAGTATTCAATGCACTTATATGAAAGTTTTTATTATGCCTAAAAAGCAAATTGCCATGTTGTTCTAAAGGACTCTCAAAATAATATAAGTGAAGCACGGGAGATCAATTATTTCTTCTAAATAAAACCACCACTGTCGGTGTCAAAACCGGCGGATCTCGGGTAGGGGGTCCCGAACTGTGCGTCTAGGCCGGATGGTAACAGGAGGCAGGGGACACGATGTTTTACCCAGGTTCGGGCCCTCTTGATGGAGGTAAAACCCTACGTCCTGCTTGATTAATATTGATGATATGGGTAGTACAAGAGTAGATCTACCACGAGATCAGAGAGGCTAAACCCTAGAAGCTAGCCTATGGTATGATTTTATGTTGTGATTCTTGTCCTACGGACTAAAACCCTTCGGTTTATATAGACACCGGAGAGGGTTAGGGTTACACAAGGTCGGTTACAAAGAAGGAGATATCCATATCCGTATTGCCTAGCTTGCCTTCCACGCCAAGTAGAGTCCCATCCGGACATGAGACGAAGTATTCAATCTTGTATCTTTATAGTCTAACAGTCCGGCCAATGGAGATAGTCCGGCTGTGCGAAGACCCCCTAATCCAGGACTCCCTCAGTAGCCCCTGAACGAGGCTTCAATGACGATGAGTCCGACGCGCAGTGTTGTCTTCGGCATTGCAAGGCGGGTTCCTTCTCCGAATACATCACAGAAGAATTTGAATACGAGGATAGTGTCCGACCCTGCAAAATAAGTCCCACATACCACCGTAGAGAGAATAATATTTTCGCAAATCCAATTTGCTGACTTGTTTTGGCAGCATGACATTATGTCATGGTGTCGGTGTCAAAACCGGCAGATCTCGGGTAGGGGGTCCCGAACTGTGCGTCTAGGCCGGATGGTAACAGGAGACAGGGGACACTTTGTTTTACCCAGGTTCGGGCCCTCTCGATGGAGGTAAAACCCTACTCCTGCTTGATTAATATTGATGATATGGGTAGTACAAGAGTAGATCTACCACGAGATCAAGGAGGCTAAACCCTAGAAGCTAGCCTATGGTATGATTGTTGTGTATGGAGTTGATTCTGTCCTATGGACTACAACCCTCCGGTTTATATAGACACCAGATAGGGTTAGGGTTACATAGAGTCGGTTACAATGGTAGGAGATCTTGAATATCCGCATCGCCAAGCTTGCCTTCCACGCCAAGGAAAGTCCCATCCGGACACGGGACGAAGTCTTCAATCTTGTATCTTCATAGTCCAGGAGTCCGGCTGAAGGTATAGTCTGGCTATCCGAACACCCCCTAATCCAGGACTCCCTCAGTAGCCCCTGAACCACGCTTCAATGACGACGAGTCCGGCGTGCAAAATTGTCTTCGGCATTGCAAGCCGGGTTCCTCCTCCAAGTCCTTCATAGAAGATTGTAATCACCAAGCGTAGTGTCCGGCTCTGCAAAATAAGCTTCCACATATTGCCATTGACAGAATACTATTAACACAAATCAAATCTGCTGACGTATTCCGCAGTGCGCCAACACACTACAAGCAAGTCCTTCGAATCGTTTTTACTTTTTCACCTTAGCATGTTTTGCGAGGCGGTTTCCTTGGCACGTCTTGTCAAAGCAGAGATCGTGTACCCCCCTTTTACGGATTCTCATAAATACGGACTTGGGTAACCCAACCGCGCCACTTATCACGGCGCTTGGGAGGCAAGCGAGTTTTACTAGGCAGGTGGGGACGCACAAACGCGTCCGCCTATATAAGGGGACAAGGATCCACCTCTTTACCTACGCCTTCTTCCTCCTCTGCCTACCCATCTCCTGCACACCCGAGCTCCAGTGCCCCAGCCCGCACTTCCCACCTCAACCTTCTCCAGCAATGTCCGGAGCGGGAGGCAAGTGGATGGTCTCCTCCGTCACGGAGGGTAAAGTAAAAAAGCTAAGAAAGGCTGGATACCTGTCCAAGGTCATCGCGCACCGGCTTCCCAAAGAGGGGCAGCTTATCCCCACCCCAAGGCCCCATGAGAGGGTCGTGTTTCTCCCCCACTTCCTCCACGGACTGGGTTTTCCAGTCCACCCATTTGTCCGGGGGCTCATGTTCTACTACGGCCTGGATTTCCACGATCTTGCTCCGAACTTCATCCTCAACATCTTGGCGTTTATCGTCGTGTGTGAGGCCTTTCTCCGCGTCCGCCCCCATTTCGGCCTCTGGCTCAAGACCTTCAACGTCAAGCCCAAGGTGGTGCACGGCAGCCAAGCGGAGTGCGGAGGCGCTATGGCGGGCAAGATGGCCAACGTCCTATGGTTCGAGGGCTCTTTCATGGAGACCCTAAAGGGATGGCAAGCCGGGTGGTTTTATATCATCGAGCCACGCGATCCGGAATGGACCACAGCCCCCGAGTTCCGATCCGGACCCCCCACGCGGCTTATGTCCTGGAAAGAGACGGGCCTTTCGTGGGGTGACGAAAAAGAGGTGACCGGATTGCAAACATGCATCCATTCCCTGGTGAACAAGCCAGTCCGACTTGTTAATATAATCCAGGTTATGCTCATCCGCCGGATCCTCCCGTGCCAACAACGGGATTTCAATCTGTGGGAGTTCGACCCGGCGCAGCAACAAACCCTCAACAGGCTTTTTGACACGACGTATGAAGACGCCTGGAAGGTGCTATTCAAGGGCGCCGAGGCTCCCGTATCCGCTTCCGAGGACCGCGGATACAGCTTGTAGCGTCACGCTAGCAAGGTATGCCATCTACACCCTTCACAGGATGTTAAGCCTTTTTTCATAGTTTGACACTATGTGGGATCTGAACTCCCCTACCTTTGACAGGCTTGGCGGGCGATAGCCGAGCCGATTAACTATCCGGCTCCGCTGCCTGAAGATCCAGCCCCAGCTTTACTAGTGAAGCTGCTGGCCCCGACGCCTTGTGTGGTGCCGGAAAAGAAGGCCAAGAAGAAGAAGACCACGGGGACTCGAAAGAGTGCCCGCAACATGGTGGTGTCGGACTCATCATCTGATGAGTCCGAGGCGCCCTCCTCCCGCGAGAACGAGGAGGAGGAAGAAGAAAACTCTCCCTCTCTAGTGGAGGGAGGAGAGAAGAGGAAGGCCGGCCCAACGGGAGAGGCCGAGGGGTCTAGGAAAAGGAAGACCCCTCCGCCGGACTACGCCCCTGATGCCGAAGAGGGCGAAGAGGAGTGGCCGGACAGGGCCAAGCGTCTGGCGAAATCGTAAGTTCGGGTATCAGAGTAACTCATGATGTTCCTTTATTGCGCAGCTTTCCCTAATGTCGAATGTAATCATGCAGCCCGCCCCGGGCCGCACTCAATGAGTCGTCGAGCGGCTCCCTAGATTCATCGGACCTGAACTCTGTTCCGCCCGCTGTCTCCCCCCGCACTGCGGACGACGCTGAAGTGGCGTCGCACCGAGCTCCTGGGTAGGAGGAGGTGGTCCTGGAGGAGCCGCAAGGCGACCTCCCGGACCCTAGGAGTGAAGAGGACAAAACCCCCCAGGGCTGCAAGTCCGGCTTTAAGCCGGACACCATGCCGGAATCTTCAACAATTCCAGACCGCGGCAAGCGAACTCCTTCCAAGAGGAGCAAGCCTTCTCAGCCGGCAGCCTCCGTCCAACCGAAGGCGCCGGACAATCTGCTGGAGGTGCTCGAAGGCGCCTCCATCGACGAGGAGCACCGTACTATTATGAGTACGGTGATCCAGAAGGTTCAGTCCGCCAAGAGCGGGCTGAGTGAAGCTTGCACTAGCCTCCTAACAGGCTTCGAGGTAAGTAAAAATATGTAAAAATATTACCGCATAGACAGTAGCCCCTGGTGCTCTGTTTGGCGTTCGGAAAGAAAAGCCGAATAGAGGATCTATTAAATTTCGCAGGAGTCAAATAATGAAGAGTCAATATGCGTATGCAGGCTTCGCTGCTAGCCACCGCCGCACTGACTACAGAGGTGGATTCCCTGAAATAGGGACTGCAGGCGCTGTCCGAGGCCAAAAAGAAAACGGCCGCGGAGCGCACCGAGCGAGAGAAACTTGGGTCTTAGGTCGGCGAGGTGCAGCAAGAGCTTCAGGCTCTCATGAAAAAACATGAGAGTTTAGAGCTTGAGTCGAAGACCCAAGCGTCCGAGCTCGTGACGGCCCTTGAGACTGCCAAGTCTGCCAAGGCCGAAGCCCGAAATGCCCTCCGAGAGTTGGAGGATATGAAGAAGATAGCAGCGGGTAAGGCATTCTTTATGCAAAGCAGAAACATAACAGTAAACTACTTGTTACTTACCCGAATCCGGAGTTCTCTAGGGGCCTTCGCAGATCTTCCCCGCAGCGTATCTGATGCCGCCGCATTCTACCGAGCTGAAGAGGGTAGCTCGACGGAGAAGGTGTTCTGGTCTCAGTATGCTGAGGCCGGACACCCTGTGCCCTTGAGCGACCAGCTGAAACAGCTGGTCGAACTCCACAAGGAGGCCGAACAGGCCATGAAGGGCTTCATAGTTCGGCTGTGGCCCGGAGAGGCCCTGCCTGGGAGCTACTTCGGGCTGGTGCGGTGGCTGGTGGAGGCCTGTCCAAGGCTCGAGGTCATCAAGCGCTCCGTCTACAACCCTTGCCCGTGTAAGGGTGCACTGGGGTAAGCTAGACGGTGAGAAGCTTGTGACGGACGGGCCGCCGCCGGGGAAGGAGCATCGCAAGCCGGAGAACTACTATAAGGATGTTCTTGCGGGTGCCCGCCTTGTGGCGGATGAGTGCAGCAAGGATGTAATTTTTGAATGAATTCGCTCGTGTTTATCCTGTGTGCTGAAAACTTGTTCATATGCGCTAAGCAATGCTTATTGAATTTAAAATATTATTTTCTGTGCGGCTGTTTATCGAAAATTGAGAGATGGCCAGTCGTCGGCTTCTGCCCCCATGCCACTAGTGCTGGGGTGTTCGGTGATAAACATGGGCGCTCTTTTTCCCATGGTTGGGTCCTTCGAGGGAGGCGCTCAGCACGACGAACCAGGCAATCAGACTATAATGCTTGAACACTCTCACTTAGCCATAGAACTTTATAATTTTAAATTTCGGCGAAGCCCCTAGTTCGGAAGACCGAGTTCGGGGCGCTATCCATGCCTTGGCTGGGGTTATCCAGGTCCTCGCTCGAAGCGGCATAAGCCTTTAGGGACTCAAAAAACCTCTCGAACAGCGACCGGTCTCTCGCCTCATCATGACAGTCAGTTTTTGCTTCCTCCACTGAGGTGCTTAACCCAGCTCAACCGGGGCACAATCGAGTGGTTCTCCTAGTGCTACCTTAGCCGATATAGCGGAACGTAAGGCACCAAAACATAGGAGCCGGGCAAACCCAACTATTGACCCAAATCATGATTCGGAGCCGATGCATATAGTGCGATAAGTTCGGGGTGCCGCACTTGTGAAAGTGTACGAACTTCTCACACCATATTGAAGGGTACTGAAGCCCCTGGCGTACTTTGCCGTACCACCATGTACGGGTGCGACATGTCATTAATGAACATATATATGAAAAGAATAATGCAAAAAATAGACAAAAAGCTAAGCATTGTTTATGGAGAGGCTATTTATCAAAGCCGAACGATATAGATGGTGCGGTAAGCAAAAGAGATTGGACTATTCAGTGTGTCCTGACCAGGGGTAGGCCGCGGAATTATATATATAGTAGGTATATTGCTCGTAACAGAGACCACCTGGGAGTTCCATAATGCGGCATGGCTTGTCTGCCTCCCTGGATCTTGCATCGTTTGTGCGGCAATTTAATTGCCGAACAGGTTGTCCGAAGTATGGAGTCCTGAAAGTAGGAAGAAGTTAAAAAAAGAATCCGGCAGCCCCTGGTACGTTTTAAGCCGTATTTTGGGCGTGCCATTATTGTGCCCCTTCCCCTGTGCCCATGGTATTTC
Organism: Triticum monococcum; assembly: GCA_034509565.1. Classification (NCBI taxonomy): domain Eukaryota; kingdom Viridiplantae; phylum Streptophyta; class Magnoliopsida; order Poales; family Poaceae; genus Triticum; species Triticum monococcum. The sequence continues at coordinate 494,325,411 of CM067845.1, read as the reverse complement.
GAGGGCGTAGTTATGCATGCGAGGTACTGGTTTCGCTAGGTCGCGAAAGCTGGGGTTGGGGCCGCATTGCTACGCTTGCTCAGAGTGTGCCAGGCGGTTCTGCTGTAGGTTACTCCGGGCGCGCTTGGTAGCGTATGGCTTTTTAATGGCCGGACTGGAGAATTGCCTAAGAAGGCTACTTTGTACCTCCGCTGCGAGAGCCGCCGTATGCTCCTCCGTACGGAGGGAGCGTTCGGTGTTTCCGTTGACCGTGATTACTCCTTGAGGGCCTGGCATCTTGAGTTTGAGATATGCGTAGTGCGGCACCGCGTTAAATTTTGCGAATGCGGTTCGTCCGAGCAGGGCGTGATAGCCACTGCGAAACGGGACTATATCGAAGATTAACTCTTCGCTTCGGAAATTATCCGGGGATCCGAAGACCACGTCAAGTGTTACTGAGCCTGTACAGTTGGCTTCTACACCTGGTATGATGCCTTTAAAGGTCGTTCTTGTGGGTTTGATCCTTGAGGGATCTATGCCCATTTTCCACACTGTGTCCTGATAAAGCAGGTTCAGGCTACTGCCGCCGTCCATGAGGACTCTTGTGAGGTGAAATCCGTCGATGATTGGGTCAAGAACCAATGCGGCGAAGCCGCCATGACGGATGCTAATGGGATGGTCCCTTCGATCAAAAGTGATCGGGCAGGAGGACCATGGGTTGAACTTTGGGGCGACTGGCTCCATCGCGTATACGTCCCGTAGCGCACGCTTCCGCTCCCGCTTGTGAATGTGGGTTGCGTATATCATGTTCACTGTCCGCACTTGTGGGGGAAAGCCCTTCTGTTCATTGTTGTTCGGCGTCTTGGGCTCCTCGTCGTCGCTGTGCAGCCCCTTGTCTCTGTTTTCGGCTCTTAACTTGCCTGCCTGCTTGAACACCCAACAATCCCTGTTAGTGTGATTGGCTCGCTTTTCGGGGGTGCCATGTATCTGGCACAAGCGATCGAGTATTCGGTCCAAACTGGACGGGCCTTGAGTATTCTTTTTGAATGCCTTTTTCCGTTGACCGGATTTATAGCCTCTGAATCCGGCATTGACTGCCGTGTCTTCATTGCTGTCGCTGTTAACGCGACATTTTTGTTTGTTCCGACGTGTCCTGCCAGTTTTGTCATTGGTATCCGAATTACCAGGGTTCTTTGATAAGTTGTTACTGCGAGCTAGCCAGCGTCTTCACCCGCGCAAAAGAAGGTCATGAGTGTCGTGAGGGCTGCCATGGATTTCGGCTTTTCCTGTCCAAGGTGTCGGGCAAGCCACTCGTCACGGATGTTATGCTTGAAGGCTGCTAGGGCCTCTGCGTCCGGACAGTCGACTATCTGGTTTTTCTTTGTTAGGAACCGTGTCCAGAATTGTCTGGCTGATTCTTCTGGCTGCTGAATTATGTGGCTTAAGTCGTCGGCATCCGGCGGTCGCACATAAGTGCCCTAGAAGTTGTCGAGGAATGCGGCTTCCAGGTCCTCCCAAGAACTGATTGAGTCTGCTGGCAAGCTGTTAAGCCAATGCCGGGCCGGTCCTTTAAGTTTGAGCGGGAGGTACTTGATGGCGTGTAGATCATCGCCGCGTGCCATGTGGATGTGAAGGAGATAATCCTCAATCCATACTGCCAGGTCTGTGGTGCCATCGTATGATTCGATGTTTACGGGTTTAAAGCCCTCTGTGATTTTATGATCCATTACTTCATTCCTGAAGCATAGTGGGTGTGCGGCGCCTCTGTACTGGGCTATACCACGACGCAGCTCGGAAGAGCTATGTCTGTTGTGTTCGGCCCAGCCGGATTTGTTGTATCCGGCGTGAAGATCAATGTCACATGCCGTAGGGCGCCTGCGTGATCCGTAGATCGATCGTGTCTGTCTTGCCTTGTCCTCCAGTATGTCTCGTAGGTCGGGCGCATTTTCCCATGCCTTAGTTGTGCGGCGTCGGGGCATGGCTTAGGTGGAGGGCTGAGAGGCCTCTCTGTCACGGCCACGAGGTGGCCGGTCTGCCATGTCATGCACAGGTGATGTAGGTGCTTCCTCCTCTGATCAGGGTAGCGGCCTGCGCTTCGGGTAACTCTTGGAGGGGCGTTCAAGTTCATACTCTTCGGCCGCAAGGACTTCAGTCTATCTGTCAGCTAGCAAATCTTGGGCAGCTTTAAGCTGTTGCTGCTTTTTCTTGAGGCTGCTTGCCGTGGCTAAAAGCCTGCGTCTAAAACGCTCTTGTTCGGCGGGGTTTGATGGTATGACGAATTCGTCGTCATCGAGGCTTGCCTCGTCTTCGGAGGGAGGCGTATAGTTATCATCCTCGACCTATCGGTCTGCCGCTCTCTCATGAGGGCTGGCTTATCCATCTTCCTGTGCCGAATCTTGCTGGGGTGGGTGTTCTTCGGCGCTATCTGGGGTAGTATTATCTCCCGTGCCAGAATCACCGTTTTTTCTTTGGCGGGATTTAGAGCGGCGCCGCTGACGTCGGCGCTTCGGCTGTTTCTTGGGGGCGTCATCCCCCATTGTTCCATCGCCATCTCCGTCTTTTGGAATATCCACCATGTGTATTTCATATGACGAGGTGGCGTTCCTGCGCCCTACAGGTGCTGGTTCCTGTTCGTCTCCTATATCGTCCTCCATGCCGTTGATGTCTTCGGAGCCGAAGTCCAGTATGTCGGTTAAATCGTCGACAGTGGCTACAAAGTGGGTGGTGGGTGGGTTTTGAATTTCCTCACCGTCCGTATCCCACCCTTGCTGATCGTAGTTCGGCCAGGGCTCTCTTGATAAAGAGAGAGACTTAAGGGAATTCAGGACAAAAGGCGAATGCTGAAAGATGTCCGCGGCGGTGAACTCCATTACCGGCACCCAATCGGATTCGCTTGGCAGGGGTGCGGGGAGCTCGGAGTTCGGAGAGGAATCCGGCTCCTCGGACTCTCGGGCCACGCAGAGTGCGGGGCTGGAGTTCGGCTTGATTGCCTCTGAGATAGCAGCCCCTGAGGCAGCGTCCAACCGTTGATCCTCGATTGGCGCAGTAGGCTCCGAATCAATGGTCGAAACCGATGCGTGTGCGGCCTCCAAGGCATTGTTCGGCAGCAGAGCTATATCATGCCCGTCGAGACAGTGCGGCACGCTTGGCTGTGGCTCAAATCCGTCAAAGATCAAGTCCCTGCGGATGTCAACCATGTAGTTTAGGCTTCCAAACCTGACCTGGTGGCCAGGGGCGTAGCTTTCGATCTGCTCAAGGTGGCCAAGCGAATTGGCCCGCAGTGCGAAGCCACCGAAGACGAAGATCTGTCCGGGGAGAAAAGTCTCACCCTGGACCGCATTGTTGTTGAAGATCGAAGGAGCCATCGGGCCTAAAGGCGACGACACAGAGGAACTCTCAATGAAAGCACCAATGTCGGTGTCAAAACCGGCAGATCTCGGGTAGGGGGTCCCGAACTGTGCGTCTAGGCCGGATGGTAACAGGAGACAGGGTACACTTTGTTTTACCCAGGTTCGGGCCCTCTCGATGGAGGTAAAACCCTACTCCTGCTTGATTAATATTGATGATATGGGTAGTACAAGAGTAGATCTACCACGAGATCAAGGAGGCTAAACCCTAGAAGCTAGCCTATGGTATGATTGTTGTGTATGGAGTTGATTCTGTCCTACGGACTACAACCCTCCGGTTTATATAGACACCGGATAGGGTTAGGGTTACATAGAGTCGGTTACAATGGTAGGAGATCTTGAATATCCGCATCGCCAAGCTTGCCTTCCACGCCAAGGAAAGTCCCATCCGGACACGGGACGAAGTCTTCAATCTTGTATCTTCATAGTCCAGTAGTCCGGCTAAAGGTATAGTCCGGCTATCCGAACACCCCCTAATCCAGGACTCCCTCACATGGCCCGGTGATTATTCGAACCGTTTTCAACCAGCTCCACACATAACGCGAGGCGGTTTCTTGACACGTCTTGTCAAAGCAGAGATCGTGTTCCCCCAATTACGGGATTCTCATTAATGCGGTCGTGGGTAACCCAACCATGTCTAGGACTCCTAGATTATAGGCAAGCCCTAAACAGCTACGGAGAGGACGCTTGATATTCACCCTGTATATAAAGGGACAAGGTTTTCGCTTTTTCCCTCTCGTGCTCAATCGAATCCTTCCCCCGCCTCGAGTTCCAACACCCAAAGCCCAGGTTAGGTGCTCCGGATCTTCAATCATGTCTGGATCCAGCCTTCAAGGCTGATGGATGCCCTCCTCCATGACGGAAGAGGACATCAAGAAGTTGAGGGAGGCTAGATACCTGACCGCCGAGGTTTCGCATCGGCCTCCTGCTAGAGGGAAGGTCGTCCCTACTCCCGAACCCAACGAGAACGTCGTGTTCATCTCCCACTTCCTCCGAGGCCTAGGCCTCACTCTGGATCCCTTCTTCAGGGGTTTGATGTTCTATTACGGGCTAGATTTCCACGATCTAGCTCCAGACTCCTTTCTCCACATCTTGACATTTATTGTTGTGTGTGAGGCCTTCCTCCGCATTACCCCTCACTTCGGCATGTGGCTCAAGACATTTGAAGTGAAGCCAAAGATGATCGAGGGGCAACATGCAGCATGCGGAGGTGCATCAATAGGCAAGATGGCAGGAGCTCCATGGCCGAAAGGTTCCTTTCCAGAGGTATCCGAATTATGGCAACGGGAGTGGTTTTACGTCACAGCTCCCAAAAGTGCCAAGTGGGCGGCTTCCCCCGCTTTCCGCTCGGGCCCCCCACCACGACTAATGTCATGGATTAGCAGAGGTCTGAGCTGGGGTCCAGCCAAGGATGTGCCTATACTGCAAAGCCGCATTCGAGATCTCTTCGAGGGAGATTTTAATTTGGTCGTGGTAATGCAAGTTATGCTGGTTCGTCGAGTCCAGCCTTGCAAATGCCGGCCCCTTCGCTTGTGGGAGTTCAACCCATAAGGACCGCGTGCCATTCAAAGTTTCCTCGGCCTGACGCACGAGGAGATGTACAAGTCACTCTTCGGACCTCAAATAGAGTGTCCGGATACTACCGAGGACGTGGGCCTGAGCAGTAACCGTGCCGCCGAACAAGTAAGAAATCCTCTAGCCAAACACACCTCCTTTTATTCATCATGAAGTTATTTCTGAGAGATCGCTCTTTGACCAGGACTGGCTAACAAAGGCGAAGATGATTTGGTGTTCGGCCCCCCTCCCTGAGGGTTTGGGAAATCCGGTATTGGAAAAGATGCTCGAGCTTGCACCTTGCCCGGAGCCCTCGAAGGAAGATACAGAGGGGAATAATATGGGCGGAAGCGGGCCCCCATCGCTGCCAGTTCCAATCGAGGGAATGAGCGCCTCCTTAAAGGAGGATAACTAGGGGGAGGAAGAGGACTGCTTCCGAGGATCCGGAAGCCGAGGCCTCCAAACGAGAGAAGAAGTCTCCAATAGAGGGTCCTGCCTCGGGGGGTGCTCTTGCCACACAAAGTCCGCGGGGGGATCAGCCCTCCAATGAGTCGTAAGTGATCCAAAAAATACTTTAATAGTGAAGGTATACTATCTTTCTTCTGAGAAAATAACCGCCGCATATATCTTGCAGTTCGGGTCTTAGCCCTTCTCAGCTGAGCTCGTCTTCGGGGGATCTTCTTCCGGAGATGATGGAGAGCGAAACGCCTCCCCCGGACTCCTCCGCTCAAGAAGCGGGCGACCCCGAAGTGTCGTCACGGAGGGCCTCTCCGGATCCGGTGAGGCCAGAAGATAATCCCATAGACCCCCGAAGTCCCCAGCGTCCGGCTCCCGAAGAGAGCAAACAAAAGAGTCTGGCACCGTCTGGTATGCGGTCGGATGTTCTGAGGGACCTGTTGGGGCGAGCGGCCATCTCAGAAGAACACCGTATGCTGATGGGTACGGTGATGGAAAGAATTTCGTCCGCCTAAAGCAGATTACATGAAGCCTTTATGAGTCTACTGACAGGCTTTGAGGTACGTGAAATAATATGTGATAGTACCGCACATGTTAGGTGTGCCCTGTGTAGATAGTAGCCCCTGAGACTCTGGTTGTCGTCGAGAACGGCATCGAACAGAGGATTATAGTCCCAGGCAATAACCAGACTGCCTTTATGTGCAGGTGGTGGAAGCTCCGGTAGCTAGCCGAACTAGTGAGTTTGCCGAATTAAAACGGCAATTGGATGCGGCGAACGCCGACATCGAGCTTGTTAACAAGCGGCTTGACGAATCATGGGGTAAGTAAAGTTTTCTGGTGAATGTCACAAAATAAGAGCAGCATAATGCCGGTATCTTTAATATGTTGTGACTGCAGACGGAGCTGCCACCGTGGAGACCCTTCGGGCGGAACTCGCCCGAGCCAAGGAACAAGCGAGGGTTAGTAATGCGGCTGCTTTGAAGGCGGCCGAAGAGTTAAGAGCCGAGAAGGCCGCCCATTGCGAAAGCAAAGAAAAGATGGCCAAGATGGCCGTAGAATTAAAAGGCACTGCCGACCGTTGCCAGTTCCTTGAAGAAGAGAACCGAGTGAAGGCAGCGGACCTTGAGAAGGCCACTATAGCGACCAAAGACAGTCGCTCTGCTATGAGGGCGAAGAAGGAGGAGCTGCGCGAAGCCAGGGATATTGCGGATGGGAAGCCCTTTCTACTGCAGAGGAAGTTCAGAGATCTGCGGTATGCCCCTCTGGATCGGCTGCGGAGTTCGACAGACGCATATATGGACTTGGCGGCGAGTGTTGTCGATGCGGTCGAATACTTCCAAGATCAATCAGATCGTGAAGTGGACAAGCTATTCTGGTCGCAATTCAATGTTCCAGAGCGTCCGCTTCCCTTGACTGATCAGCTAGCCGAATGGGCCGAACTTAATAGGTTGTTCGGACTCGCCATGAGGTCTGTTGTAGATCATTTGTGGACGGAGAAGCCGAAGTCGAACAACTATTTCAGCTCAGTGCAGCAGTTCCTTGGTGCGGTGCCGCGCATCAACGCGATGAAGAGGTCGGCGTGCATAGAAGGCTCGCGGATGGCCTTTGCCCGTATCAAGGCATACTGGGCGGAGATGGATGCTACCACTGTTGCGGCGCAAGGTTCGGCCATAGGCCGAGTACCTGCCAAGCATTATTTTGAAGAGGTTCTTGAGGGTGCTCATTTGATAGAGTCCTAGTGCTCGAAGAATATTATGTTTGAATGACATGTATTCCCATTGTAAACACAATGTTTTTATGAAATATAGTAAGGTTGTATTTATACTTTTGCCGGAAAGTAATGTGATGCCTCCTGTGCAGCCGTTTGTGTATATATGTATATAATGAAAGATTGTAGTCGTCAGCTTCAACCCTCACGCATAAAATGCGGAGGTGCTCGCAAAAAACACGTGTTACACTTAACCCAACGTCTTGGTCCTATTAAGGAGGTGATAGTGCAGCGAACGAGGCAACCAGACTATAATGCTTTAACACTTTCACTTAGCCATAGGAGTTTGACAGTGGGGCTACTAGATAGCTCCTGGTGGCTCCGCACTCTCCCAATCTCGGGGTGCGTACATGCCTGGCCAGAAAACGGCCCTTCGTTAAGGCGGAGGAATTCTAACATTGCGATAGGTCATCGAGTGGTTGACTAGTCTCACGCTATATCATGACAGTCAGTTTTTGACTTTCTCTACTGAGGTGCTCGTTCGGATGAACCAGGGCACAATCGCAGTAGTTCTCCTGGTGCTATCTTAGCCGATAAAGCGGAACGTAAGGCACCAAAACACAGGAGCTGGGCAAACCCAACATTTGACCAAAGACAATGATTCGGAGCTGATGCATATAAGGCCAAACTCGCGACGCCGAACACTTCCTAAGGTATCCGGGCTTTATGGTATAAATCGGGCCTAAATAGTGCCCTCTATAAGAAGCCCCTTGTGTCCAGGTACGTGCATTATTCTGACGTGGCCACATGCCAAGACGTCAGCATCCTTCTCAATTGTACTGAGAATTCGAGGGATCTGTATCAACAAGAGACAGTAAAAAAGGATTACGTAGGGTCTTAATCTAAAAAGAATCCTTGGAGCGGGTCCTTGCTGCACGTTTGCGCCTGTGTCTCCGTTGTGCCGTATCCTCTACGGGTGTAGCACGATGATCATCTGTAAAAGAGAGGAAATTAGGTGAAAAAGTTGTCGTGCAAAAAGATAGTTTTTAAAGAAACCATGTATAACTAAAAATGAGTAGAAATTGCCACTTGTCTACGCGCGTTGAGCCCCTTGTATTTGTAATAGGGGTGTGGCCATCAATCCGGTACAAATTACATATAGCAGTGTCGGACTCGTCTAACCGCGTTCGTGGTCTTGACGACCTATCAAATGCTTTAGTTGGTGAGGCCGTTTTTAGTGTGCGGCTGCCAAGGCAGTCGCATTCTCTTCGGCGCGCAAAGATCGCTTAATACTGCCGTCCACTGTAATGATGCCGCATGGACCGGGAATCTTGAGCGTCAGGGAAGCGTAATGTGGTATTACATTAAAGCGGGCAAAAGCTTCGTGTCGAAGTAGTGCTTGATAGCCACTTTGGAATGGAGCGATGTGGAAGGTTAAATGTTTGCTACGGAAGTTATCGGGGAAGCCGAATATAACCTTTAGTAGCAGGGAGCCCATGCAATGAGCCCCTGGGCCTGGCGTTACTCCTTTAAAGGTAGCATTGCTATGGCAAATTTTTGTTGGGTCTATCCCCATGTCGCGGATTATATCCTGGTATATCAGGTTGAGACTGCTGCCACCGTCCATCAGGACTCGTGTGAAGTGGTATCCGTCAATTATTGGGTCTAATACCAGGGCAGCCCATCCTGCACACCGGATACTTGCTGAGTAATCACGATGGTCGAAAGTGATCGGTTGAGACGACCAGTGGCAGGACTCCGCGGTGATATGCCTTTTGGGCATATTTTTCTGGGAGTGCCGTTTTGTTTCTCCCCTTGATCACGTGTAACACGTTTACTGTTTTGACTTCTGGTGGAAATTTATTTTGTTCCCCAGTGTCTTGCTTGAGAAGCTCATCATCGTCTTTGCTTGGTGTATCGCCCCCCCCCCCCCCCTTGTGTACGGCGTTGAGCTTGCCGGACTGCTTGAAGACCCAACATTCTCTATGGATATGATTAGCGGGTTTTTCAGGGGTGCTATGGATCTGATATTTTTGGTCCAGAATTTTGTTTAGGCTGGACAGTTTGTCTCTAGCGCCTTTAGAGGGCGGCTTTTGCTGACTTGGCCGAGAGCTTTTGAATCCGGCGTTTACTGCCGTGCTCTTCGTGTCGTCTTCTTTATTCAGGTGTTTGTTATTGCTGTTGCGCCGTGATTTCCCGTTTCCATCTCCAACTTCAGATGTACTGGGGTCGCTGGTGCTGCATCTGGCTAGCCAGCTGTCCTCACCCGTGCAAAAGCGGGTCATGAGGCTTGTTAATGCTGCCATTGTTCTCGGCTTTTCTTGGCCGAGGTGTCTGGCAAGCCACTCGTCACAGATGCTATGCTTAAAAGCTTCCAAGGTTTCGGCGTCCGTACAGTCGACAATTTGGTTCTTTTTAGTAAGAAACCTGTTCCAAAGCTTTCGGGCTGACTCTCCGGGCCGTTGAGTTATATGACTCAAATCATCCGCGTCCGGAGGTCGGACATAAGTCCCTTGAAAATTTGCCCGAAAAGCGTCTTCGAGCTCTTCCCAGCTTCCAATGGAGTTTTCGGGGAGGCTTTTAAGCCGGTGACGAGATGGCCCTTTGAGCTTGAGGGGTAAGTACTTGATGGCGTGGAGATCATCTCCTTGAGCCATATGGATATGGAGGATATAGTATGCCTCTCTATTTACGGGTTCGAACCCCTCTGGAAATTCATGGTCCAGCACCTCATCGGTGAAACATAGGGGGTGTGTGGCACCCTCGTATCTGGGTGTACCGCATTGTTCGGATGTTTGTTGTGTTACATCGCATGTTGGGCCGCGCTTGCGTGGTCTATCGATGAATCTGGTTGCGCCGTCCTTTTGGTGCGAGCCTTCGCGTGGATCGCGTATTGGCACAAACACTAATTAAAACATGAAACCACATCTAAACAGAGGCTAGATAATTTACTTATTACTAAACAGGAACAAAAAGCAAGGAGCAAAAATAAAATTGGGTTGCATCCCAACAAGCGCTATCGTTTAACGCCCCTAGCTAGGCATGATGATTTCAATGATGCTCACATAAAAGATAAGAATTGAAACATAAAGAGAGCATCATGAAGAATATAACTAGCACATTTAAGCATAACACACTTCCTATGCATAGGGATTTTGTGAGCAAACAATTTATGGGAACAATAATCAACTAGCATAGAAAAGAAAAACAGCATAACTTCAAGACTTTAAGCACATAGAGAGGAAACTTGATATTATTGCAATTCCTACAAGCATATATTCCTCCCTCATAATAATTTTCAGTAGCATCATGAATGAATTCAATAATATAACCAGCACCTAAAGCATTCTTTTCATGATCTACAAGCATATAATTTTTATTACTCTCCACATAAGCAAAATTATTCTCATGAATAGTGGTGGGAGCAAACTCAACAAAATAACTATCATGTGAGGCATAATCCAATTGAAAACTAAAATCATGATGACAAGTTTCATGGTCATCATTAATCTTTATAGCATACATGTTATCACAATAATCATCATAGGTAGCAACTTTGTTCTCATAATCAATTGGAACCTCTTCCAAAATAGTGGATTCATCACAAAATAAAGTCATGACCTCTCCAAATCCACTTTCATCTATATAATCACCATAAATAGGAGGCATGCTTTCATCATAATAAATTTGCTCATCAAAACTTGGGGACAAAAAGTATCATCTTCATCAAACATAGCTTCCCCAAGCTATTGGCTTTGCATATCATTAGCATCATAGGTATTCAAGGAATTCATACTAACAACATTGCAATCATGCTTATCATTCAAAGATTTAGTGCCAAACATTCTAAAGCATTCTTCCTCTAGCACTTGAGCACAATTATCGGAATCGTTATTTTCATGATAGCTATTAAAAAGATGAAGCATATGAGGTACCCTTAATCCATTTTTTTTGAAATTTTCTTTTATAAACTAAACTAGTGATAAAACAAGAAACTAAAAGATTCGATTGCAAGATCTAAAGATATACCTTCAAGCACTCACCTCCCCGGCAACGGCGCTAGAAAAGAGCTTGATGTCTACTACACAACCTTCTTCTTGTAGACGTTGTTGGGCCTCCAAGTGCAGAGGTTTGTAGGACAGTAGCAAATTTCCCTCAAGTGGATGGCCTAAGGTTTATCAATCCATAGGAGGCGTAGGATGAAGATGGTCTCTCTCAAGCAACCTTGCAACCAAATAACAAAGAGTCTCTTGTGTCCCCAACACACCCAATACAATGGTAAATCGTGTAGGTGCACTAGTTCGGCGAAGAGATGGTGATACAAGTGCAATATGGGTGATAGATATAGGTTTTTGTAATCTGAAAATATAAAAACAGAAGGTAACTAATGACAAAAGTGAGCACAAATGGTATTGCAATGCGTTGAAACAAGGCCTAGGGTTCATACTTTCACTAGTGCAAGTTCTATCAACAATAATAACATAATTGGATCATATAACTATCCCTCAACATGCAACAAAGAGTCACTCCAAAGTCACTAATAGCGGAGAACAAACGAAGAGATTATTGTAGGGTACGAAACCACCTCAAATTTATTCTTTTTGATCGATCTATTCAAGAGTCCGTAGTAAAATAACACGAAGCTATTCTTTCCGTTCAATCTATCATAGAGTTCCTACTAGAATAACACCTTAAGAACAAATCAACCAAAACCCTAATGTCACCTAGATACCCCAATGTCACCTCAAGTATCCGTGGGGATGATTATACGATATGCATCACACAATCTTAGATTCATCTATTCAACCAACACAAAGTACTTCAAAGAGTGCCCCAAAGATTCTACCGGAGAGTCAAGACGAAAACGTGTGCCAACCCCTATGCATAGGTTCATGGGCGGAACCGGCAAGTTGATCACCAAAACATACATCAAGTGGATCACGTGATATCCCATTGTCACCACAGAATAGCACGACAAGACATACATCAAGTGTTCTCAAATCCTTAAAGACTCAATTCGATAAGATAACTTAATAGGGAAAACTCAATCCATTACAAGAGAGTAGAGGGGGAGAAACATCATAAGATCTAACTATAATAGCAAAGCTCGCGATACATCAAGATCGTATCACCTCAAGAACACGAGAGAGAGAGAGAGAGAGAGAGATCAAACACATAGCTACTGGTACATACCCTCAGCCCCGAGGGAGAACTAGTCGCTCCTCGCCATGGAGAGCATCGGGATGATGAAGATGGCCACCGGAGAGGGATTGCCACCTCCGGCATGGTGCCAGAACGCATCTAGATTGGTTTTCGGTGGCTACGGAGGCTTCTGGCGGCGGAACTCCCGATCTATTATGCTCCCCGAAGTTTTTAGGGTATATGGATATATATAGGAGGAAGAAGTATGTTGGTGGGTCTCCGGGCTGTCCACGAGGCAGGGGGCGCGCCCCCCACCCTCGTGGGCAGCCCGGGACTCTCTTGGTCCATCTTCGATACTCCGTGGGCTTCTTCTGGTCCAAAAATAAGTTTCGTGAAGTTTCAGGTCAATTGGACTCCGTTTGATTTTCCTTTTTTGCCATACTCTAATACAAGGAAAAAAAAGAAACTGGCACTGGGCTCTAGGTTAATAGGTTAGTCCCAAAAATCATATAAATAGCATATAAATTCATATAAAACATTCAAGGTTGATAATATAATAGCATGGAACAATAAAAAATTATAGATACGTTGGAGATGTATCACTGGCCCGTGCCATTCTTCTCCCAGTCCCATGCTCGCGCCTCGTCGAAGACGACATCACGAGAGACGTGGACGCGTTTGCCCACCGGATCGTAGAGCCGGTACGCCTTGCTCCCTGGTTCGTACCCGAACATCACCATGGCCTTGCTCCTGTCCTCGAGCTGAGAGAGGTGTGGGCGCATGTCCTTGACGTGCACCACGCTGCCGAACCCGTGTAGGAAGTCGACGAAGGGCTTCCTGCCATGCCAGGCCTCGAACGGCGTCCTGCCCGGTACACTCCTGGAGTACGCCCGGTTGAGCATGAAGACGGCCGTGGACACGGCCTCGCCCCAGAATTGCGGAGGCACTCCCATCGCGTTGAGCATGCACCGGGCCGTCCCAACGACAGTTTGGTTGCGCCTCCACCACGCCATTCTGCTGGGGCGAGTATGGCGCGGTGAGGTGCCTCTGGACTCCAAGATGGGCAAGGTGTGCGATGAACTCGTGGGAGTTGAATTCCCCGCCTCGGTCAGAGCAGAAAGTGCGCGGCTTCCGCCCCCTCTCATGCTTCGCGTGTGCCTGGAAGCGCTGGATCGCCTCGACAGCCTCATCCTTGCTCCGGAGCAGGTACAGCCACATGAACCTGCTGTGATCATCCACAAGCAAAAGGACATATCGCTTGCCGGCCGGTTTCGGCGGTGAGATAGGCCCGCAAAGGTCACCGTGCACGAGCTCAAGCGGCTCGGTGGCGCGGTAGTTTGCCTGCTGAAGGAAGGACGCCCGCCGCTGCTTTCCCACTAGGCAGGCATCGCGGACCTGCTCGGAGTGGTGGAAGAGGGGCATGCCCTTGACCATGTTCTGACGTGCCAGCCTCTCGAGCCTGTCGAAGTGTTGGTGCCCGAAGCATGCATGCCAGCACCACGCCTCGTCCCCGGAGTGTGCAGCGAGGCAGACGGGGTTGGCAAGCTGTAGATGGGCGATGTAGAGTCTGTTGTGGGAGTGCATCACTCTGGCTAGGATGCGGTGCTGACGATCACGCACTGTCATGACACCGGCTTCGACGTGCGTGGGGCAGCCATTCTCGTCGAGCTTCCCAATGGAGACGATGTTGCTCTTGAGCCGCGGGATCTAGTACACGTTGGTGAGTGCACGGTGCCCGTCCTCGGCCGCGGCAAACGGGACTGTGCCCCGCCCTTGGATCACCACAAGCGAGCCATCCCCGAACTTGAACAAGCCGCGAATACCCTTGTCCAGCTCGGTGAACGCCGCCTCGTCACCGGTCATGTGGTTTGACGCACCCGTGTCGAGGTACCAGGCCGCGTCCCGATCTTCGGGATCGTGGCGAAGTTCCACGCGGGCGCGTGACTCGTTGAGGAAGACGACCTCCTCGCCTGCTCCAGCGCGCGGCTCGACAGCCGCAGCTGTCAGGGAGGTCTCCTCGATCATCAGCAGACCCAGATCGTCATCCTCGCCTGCTTGGCCTTGTGCAAGGAGGGCATGTTCCTCCTCGCATTTCTTCTTGCAGCAGTCCCGGACCCAATGGTCGGCATTACCGCAGTAGTGACATTTGTCACGATCCGCATCGCCGCTGCCACCATTCCTTCCACCACCGGCGTCTGTGCCGGCAGGGGACTTGCCTTTTCCGCCGCGTCCACCGCCGCGGCCACGACCGCGGCCACGCCCTCGCCTGCGCGCCTGTGTGCCTGACGAGTTGCTGCCGCTGGTGCCGTTGTTCCCCGTACGCATCTCGTACGCGTCAGTCCTCCAGGCTCATCAGAAGGCGACCGGCGTCCTCTCCTCCGCCGTCCTGGTCCGGGCGTTCCTCCGCCACCTTGAGCCGTCCAGTGAGCTCCTCCACCATCACGGTGTCGAGTCGACCAACGTTTCGATGGAGAGTACCACCTGAGCATATTTGCGGGGCACAACACGAAGGAACTTACGTACCACACGCGCGTCCCCGATGGGATCACCATGGATGGAGAGGTTGTTGACGAGCCCGGTGAGCCTCATCGCAAAGTCGTCGACGTTCTCGCCGGGCTTGAAACAGATGTCCTTGAATTCTCGAGGAGGCCCTGGGCCTTGGCCTCGCGCACGGCGGCCGAGCCCATCCACATGGTGTTGACGGCATCCCAGGCCTGCTTCGCCGTCTCCTTCGTGGAGAGGACCGTGAGCATCTCCTCCGGCACCGCCCGGAGGACGGCCTCCAGAGCGGTACAGTTGTCGTGGTAGTCGGCAATTCCCGTGGTGACGACGTCCCACAGTCCGCGAGTCTGCAGGATGGCTCTCATCAGGAGAGACCAGGTGCCGTAGTTGCTCCGGGTTAGTGTTGGGAACACCGTTGGGAGGGCCACCTCGCGTCTCTGCACCACCGGCACGGCGACCTCGCGCCCGCGGATGGTGCGGCTATGCCTAGCCCTAGGAGACCGCGACAGCGTGCGCCCACGCGCCGGTGACGGAGTCCGGGACCTGCCGTCGGAGTCCTTTCACGACCCATCGCCGGAGCCCTTCCGGGGCTCCTTGCTTCCCACCATGATCGCCGGATCGTACTGACGGCTCTGATACCAATTGTAAGCACCGAACACACACACGAGAGAGAGAGAGAGAGAGAGAGAGAGAGCTCAGGAGGCAGTGGTTTTGTGTTGTGAACTCTTGCAACTTTTCTGGATTCATCTTCTCCTCTTATTCAGTTACAGAAAGCAAACGAGGCCACTAACAGCCCGAGAAAACAGCCACGCCGAACCACAACGATCGCGCCATCCTACGATCCAGTTCGTGCGGGGTGTGGACTACTTCTAAGAAAAAAAAACTTCCTAACAAACTTATCTACTCAGCTGACTAAGCAGCGTTTATTTTCTGCTAAGACTGAAACGACGAACATGCAAGGTTTAAGTCCACAGTTGGAATAATCTGCGATCAGTTGTCGTGTCTTCAGGTTGTATGCTCCCTCAAACTGTCGCAATACTCACGACGTTCACGGAAATAGGACGTGAAACGCTCCCGCTGAAGACATGCCACATCCTTGCAATCAACCCCCATGGACATGGCAGCCACAGCACCGGTGCCGACTGCGGGATAGTCTAGTCGGCTCCTCTGCCCAGGCACCAGGGGTAGAACCATAAACGGAGTGTCTTGGAATTCGCAGGGGAAATGCAGCCACATCCTAATAACCACTAGCATTGCCGCATCCTGCAAGGCGTCAAAGGGGGATTTGTGCGTGGCTTCCACTTTAACCGACCAGCCGGGGCGCTGCTGCAGCTCGATGTTCAATCACCCGCCCACGGAGCTTGTTCTTCGCGTCCCAAAATTCTGGTTGAGAAAGCCCACCCAGTTGGCTGAGCGCAATCCGGAGGATGACAACCAGTCACCTGACAACTCATCGTTGCTCATGAGTCGTCGGTCTATTCCCTGCAGCCAAGAAATGATCGGATTAGCGTTATTAATACCAAGTGGTAGTCATCTCAGCGATATCAGACAAACAAGGTATTATATTAAACAGTTGGACGAACTTGAGGACCATACCAATAAAATGTGCTTCTTCTAATACAAAATGACGGGCATTCTGACCCGTGTTCTTCGAGAAAAGAAAAGAAAAGGTCTATTCAGATCACGTCCAACAATTTACAGGAAATAACAAGGTAAGGTACTGCCCTAGATGGTTAATTTTATCTGTACGGAAAAGAGGCTAGAGGGAAACTGCAAACCCCCCCCCCCCCCTCCTCCCCCCCCCCCCCCCCCCCCCCCCCCCCCCGCCCTCGCGGTCGCTTCCGCGAGCGGCCCGGGGGGCAACCCTAGCCGCCACCCAAACTCCCCCCCCCTCTGCATCCCTCCTCCCCCGCTGCCGCCGGCAAGCGCCGCCGGGCGAAGCCCGGCCGGCGTTGGCGGCGGCGGGGCTCTCCTCCTCCGTAGTGGGCCGGCGCGGGACGGCTGGATCGGGCGCAGGCGGCGGGCACGTCTTCTGGTGGTCCGCCGACGGTCTGGGCGGTGGCTTGCGGTGTGGCGGTTGCGGGCTCTCGGATCTTGCGATGGCCGGCCCTTCAGGTGGTGCGCGCGGGTGGGCTCCGGTCAGATACGGCCAGATCTGCCTCCGGCGCCTCTTCCGGCGGTGCGGGCTGGGTGCAGCAGGGCCGTGGGCGGCTGGCGCCGCCGTGCGTAGGGGTGGCGGTGCTGGTGGCGTGGCGGTTGGTGGTGGTGGCGCATGCGGGCTCCGAGGTACAATTGGGCGTCCTTCTCGGCTGTGGATCTTCTCCCTCCTTCATTGGACGAGCGGCCGTCGGTGGCCTCACGTTGGGTTGCGCCACTAGCAGGGCCAGGGCGAAGCAGGTGCTTCGGGGGGGGGGGGGGGGGGGGGAGTTGGAGGGATGGGGCTTCGATGTGGTCGAGCCGTCGTCACCGGCACCGTGGGTGCCGGGAGTGGCCGAGTGGCACACCTCCCCTTCCCGTTTCCCCGGCCTGAGGCTTCGTGGCTGTTGTCACATGCGATGTCCGAGGCGGGACGGTCGTTGCCGGTTGCGGCAATGGTGGGAGTTGGATCCGTCCAAAGCCGTCTCCTTTGAGGGTGCCGGGACGGTCTGGATGCTGGGCAGCAACTGATGAAGGCATGTACCTACGGTAGGAGCACGGACCCGTCATAAGAGCCCTACCGTAGGACATCCTTAGAGGAAGTCACCTTTCAACCAACTCGAAAGTATCCCACTCGACGGGTCCAAGACACTCGACCAAGAAGCTATCACTCGACCAACAAGCCAACCACTCGACCGCCAGGAGACCTCAAGTCACTCCGCAGGCAAACGGTCAGCTATTAAGTAGTCTTTATGATCATCATGACGCTTTATTAGGGACGTTATCAGTAACGCCCACCTTAAATGTACCTTAAACCCTGCATTACTGAGGGCAGGAGAGGGCTGGCGAACTCTATATAAGCCACCCCCCTCCTCAGTATGAGGGGTTCGCACCCCTGTCATCTTACTCACGCATAATCCAATCGACCGCCTCCGGGCACCGAGACGTAGGGCTGTTACTTCCTCAGAGAAGGGCCTGAACTCGTAAACCTTGCGTGCTTACAACTTCCCAATAGCTAAGGTCTAGCCTCTTCATACATACCCCCCTACCTCACTGTTAGACTTAGAACCACGACAGTTGGCGCCCACCTTGGGGCTGTAGTCTTAGCGCCTAATTGGAGAAGTTGCGATTTTTTCGATCCACTCGATCATGTTTTCCTGCGGAGCTTTGGCGGAGGGCCGCGAGATCCGTGTCGGCCGACTTGCTTTCATCGCCGACGACTCCGCTTGGCTCCAGGAGGCGCCGCTTGACGTCGACGCGCTCCCCGTCCGCGGTGCGACGCACTTCCGCGCGTGCGTCCGTGGCGTCCTCCTGAGGCAGCCGTCGACCCCATATCGGTCGACTCCCGTGCCATCTCCCCGTCTTGTCTCCCGCCAGCGCAAGCGCTCGGGTCGGTCGAGGCTCCAGCGGTGGATGAAGCGCGCCGTGGCCCGCCAGTCAGCGACCCAGCAGGTCGCTGCAATCGAGCCTGACGAATCCCTCTGCGGCCTGTTCGATCTGTCGACTGGCTCCATGGAGTCCGCTTCCGAGTGCGACAGCAACGACCCCCTGGCGGAGGTCCTGGCGGTCGAGGGGACACACAGTCCCCCCGGATTCCCTCGTGCTGGCGATGGTGCCGACAGGGGCGATCCGTCGCACCCTCACGACGAATACCTCCCCGAGCCTCTTACGTCGTTGCAACGGGAGGAGCTTCGTCGCCGGAACATGGACGCGCTCTACACACCTATTGTTGGAGAAACCCCCGAGGCCCGGGCCTTGGAGGATGCGCGCTTGGCTAATCTAGCTGAGCACACTCGACTGAAGAATCTACAGCGGGCTCTCGATGAGCGGACGCGTCAGCGGGCTCCCGAGTCCAGTCGACGCCAGCAGGCTCCCGAATCCAGTCGACGCCAGCAGGCACCCGAACCCAGTCGACGGCAGCTCTTCCCGCCACCACAGGTGTACCGAACTCCGGTTCAGAACCTATCTGCCGCGGCCCGCATAGCGGAGTCGATCCAGCCCTCCCAGTCGGAGGCCGGAAGAGGATTGCTGCAGATCAGAGCATTGCTCCGAGCAGCGGGGAATCAGAATTCCGCCGTCTCTCAGTCGCGGGACAGGATCCACAGTCGATCCGTCGCAACGGAGACCGTCCAGTCGGCTCACAACCCGAGATCGCCCCCGAGGCGTGAGGGGCGTGGAGACCGGCACGATCGGTATAGGGGGAACGAGCAATACAATCACCGACTCAACCGTGATGATGGGCGTCGGGTGCCGTCCCCTCCTCCACGGAGTGGATCATATGCACCTCAGCATCGAGACGACAGGCGCCCTCATCACACTGGGCAGAGGATCCCAGTCGACCCCAGAGACCCAGGCTTTGACGCGAGATCCATCCTTGTTCAAGGTCTGGTGGACAGGAACAGGGCTCATCGAGAGGGCCACAACAGAGATACGCCCACCGGCAGCAGGGCACACGCCTCGGGGCCTGAGTGTTTCAGTCGAGCCATCAGAGCCGCGGTGATCCCACCCAACTTCCGGCTGGCGACTGGAATCAGCAAGTTCACCGGCGAGTCCAAGCCTGACACGTGGCTCGAAGATTACCGAGTGGCTGTGCAGATCGGTGGCGGCAACGACGAGGTGGCCATGAAGCATTTACCCCTCATGTTGGAAGGCTCAGCTAGGGCGTGGCTGAATCTGCTGGCGCCCAGCAGCATTTACACTTGGGAGGATCTCTCCCGAGTGTTTATTACAACCTTCGAAGGGACATGCAAGCGCCCCGCAGGCCTTACAAAGCTGCGGTCTTGCGTACAGAAGCCGAATGAAACACTGAGGGAATACATCCAGAGGTGGATCACACTGCACCACTCGGTTGAGAACGTGCCTGACCATCAAGCAGTCTGCGCTTTCAAGGAAGGGGTCAAGTACAGGGAGTTGAATCTGAAATTTGGCCGGACCGGAGAGATGTCCCTTAATCGGATGATGGAGATTGCCACCAAGTACGCTAATGGAGAAGACGAGGACCGACTCCGAAGCGGCAAACTTAAGTCAGTCGCCCAAGAAACTGGAGGAAACTCCAGTCGGAAGCAAAAGCGGAAGGCCGAGCCAGCCGCTCCCGGGGAGGCCCTGGCTGTGGCCCAGGGAAACTTCAAGGGGAAACCCAAGGGCACTTGGAAGCCCAAGAAAGTCAAGGATCAGGATGGGAATGATGTTTTGGATTTGGCATGTCACATCCACACCAAGAAAGACGAAGAGGGTAATTTTATTTACCCCAAACATACCACTCGACAATGCCGGCTCCTGATCCAACAGTTTCAGGGCAAGCAGCCCAAGGATAAAGAGAAAGAGCCGGACAGGGTTGAGGACAGGGATGATAGCGATGATGGATACCCCCAGGTCAATTCCACCCTGATGATTTTTGCCGATGTCGAAAGCAAAAGTCGACTGAAAGTCATAAACCGGGAGGTGAACATGGTTGCCCCTGCAACTCCCAGTTACCTAAAGTGGTCCCAGACGGCCATCACGTTCGACCAATCCGATCATCCAACACACATTGCCACCCCTGGGAGGCAAGCTTTGGTGGTCGACCCAATTGTCGAAGGCACTCGACTGACCAAAGTCCTGATGGACGGTGGCAGTGGCCTGAACATACTGTACGCGAAAACCTTGAAAGGAATGGGCATTCCGATGTCCAGACTCAGCACCAGTAACATGAGCTTCCACGGAGTCATTCCTGGGAAGAAAGCCGAGTCACTCGGCCAGATTGCTCTTGATGTGGTTTTCGGTGATTCAAAGAATTACCGCAAGGAAAAGTTAACGTTTGAAGTTGTGGACTTCCAGAGTGCTTATCACGCCATCTTGGGTAGGCCGGCTTATGCACGCTTCATGGCTCGACCATGCTACGTGTATCTTAAATTAAAGATGCCTGGTCCCAAAGGTGTGATCACTATTACAGGCAACCGGAAGAAAGCAGAAGAATGTTTCCAGAAGGGATCAAAGATCGCCGACGCTCAGATGGCAGTAGTCGAGCTGAAAGAGTACCAAAAGACTGCCGACCCGAGTGAATTGCTGCGGGCTAAGAAGCCTACCTCCGAATCAGCTTTTCAGTCGGCCGGCGAAACGAAGACAGTCCACGTTCACCCGACCGACCCCGACGCAGCTCCGACTCACATCTCAACAACGCTCGACTCCAAATAGGAAGAAGCGCTCATCCAGCTCCTCCGTGAGAACTGGGACATCTTCGCATGGAAACCCTCTGACATGCCCGGAGTTCCCAGGGGGCTGGCTGAGCACCGCCTACGAGTCGACTCAAAGTTCAAACCCGTGAAGGAACATCTGCGGCGGTCCGCCGTCCAGAAAAAACAAGCTATCGGCGAAGAAGTGGCTCGGCTCTTAGCAGCCGAGTTCATTCGAGAGATCTACCACTCCGAGTGGCTCGCCAATGTTGTCATGGTCCCCAAGAAGGACAAGTCACTCCGCATGTGCATTGATTTCAAGCATATCAATCGGGCCTGCCCGAAAGATCATTTTCCTCTCCCTCGCATCGACCAAATTGTCGACTCAACTGCGGGATGTGAGAGATTGTCTTTTCTAGATGCCTACTCCGGGTACCATCAGATCCGTCTGTATGGGCCCGACGAAATCAAAACAGCTTTCATCACTCCATTCGGATGCTTTTGTTACGTCACCATGCCGTTCGGCCTCAAGAACGCCGGAGCCACATTCATGAGAATGATCCAGAAGTGTTTACTCACTCAAATCAGTCGGAATGTGGAGGCGTACATGGACGATATCGTAGTCAAGTCCCAGAAAGGTTCCGACCTACGGGCTGACCTTACTGAAACCTTCGCCAACCTCAGGAGGTACGATATCAAGCTCAATCCGTCAAAATGCACTTTCGGAGTTCCAGGTGGCAAGCTACTCGGTTTTCTCGTTTCCGAACAGGGAATCGACGCCAATCCTGAAAAAATTGGAACCATACTCCGGATGAAGCGTCCCGTACGTGTGCATGATGTCCAAAAACTAACAGGCTGCTTGGCCGCCTTAAGTCGATTCATCTCTCGACTCGGTGAAAAAGCGTTGCCTCTTTACCGACTGATGAAAAAGTCTGACAAGTTTGAATGGACTCCAGAAGCTGATGCAGCGTTTGCGGAGCTCAAAGCTCTGCTCTCCACCCAGCCGGTGCTAGCTGCTCCAATCAGCAAAGAGCCTCTGCTGCTTTATATTGCAGCCACGGGACAAGTTGTCAGTACAGTACTTACGGTCGAGAGAGAAGAGGAAGGGAAGGCCTTCAAAGTTTAATGCCCTGTTTATTATGTGTCTAAAGTTTTGACCCCTTCAAAACAAAGATACCCCCACTACCAGAAGCTTGTATATGGGATTTACATGACCACGAAGAAAGTTGCACATTATTTCTCTGAACACTCCATTATAGTCGTCAGCAACGCCCCATTATCAGAGATCCTGCATAACAGAGATGCAACTGGTCGAGTGGCCAAGTGGGCGATTGAACTCCTTCCTTTAGACATCAAGTTTGAAGCAAAGAAAGCCATCAAGTCTCAAGCGATCGCGGATTTTATCGCCGAATGGATTGAACAGCAACTTCCGACTCAAGTTCACTCGGAACACTGGACTATGTTCTTCGATGGATCCAAGATGCTGAATGGTTCGGGCGCGGGGGTAGTTCTGGTCTCCCCCCGAGGAGATAAGCTCAGATACGTTCTCCAGATTCACTTCGATTCCTCCAATAACGAAGCAGAGTATGAAGCACTTTTGTATGGGTTGCGCATGGCCATTTCACTCGGCGTCCGTCGCCTCATCGTCTATGGCGACTCAGATCTGGTGGTTAATCAAGTGATGAAGGAATGGGATGTCAGGAGTCCGGCAATGACTGGATACTGCAATGCAGTACGGAAGCTAGAAAAGAAGTTTGAGGGGTTGGAACTCCACCACATCCCCCGACTGAAAAACCAGGCAGCTGACGACTTGGCAAAGATAGGCTCCAAGAGAGAAGCCATTCCAAGCAACGTGTTCTTGGAACACATTCACTCGCCGTCAGTACAAGAAGATCCTTTCACAGAAGAAGCCCCGCAGCCGAAAAGTGCCGCGGACCCGACTGAAGTTAAAGTGCCTGCAGTAGTCGACCTGATCATGGAAGTCTTGGCAGTCACCCCCGGCTAGACGATACCATACATTGCATATAGCCTAAGGAAAGAACTCCCAGAGGACGAAGAGGAGGCTCGACAGATCGTCCGCCGATCTAAGGCCTTCACAGTCATAAGGGGACAGCTGTACAGAGAAAGTGCGACCGGAGTCGGCCAGAGATGTATAACGCCAGAAGAAGGTCAAATAATCCTCAACGATATCCACTCGGGAACCTGCAGTCACCATGCGTCCTCTCGGACCATTGTGGCTAAAGCATACCGAGCTGGATTTTATTGGCCAAGGGCAAATGAGATGGCGAAAGAGATAGTCGACAGGTGCGAGGGCTGCCAGTTCTACTCCAACATGTCACACAAGCCCGCGTCAGCCCTGAAAACCATTCCGCTCGTCTGGCCCTTTGCCGTCTGGGGATTGGACATGGTTGGCCCCTTGAGAACGGGCAGGAGTGGGTTCACTCACGTGCTTGTGGCAGTCGACAAGTTTACCAAATGGATCGAAGCTAAGCCCATAAAGAGCCTTGACGCTAGCACCGCTATCAGTTTCATCAGAGGGTTGACATTCAGATATGGAGTCCCACACAGCATCATCACTGATAACGGGTCAAATTTTGATTCGGACGATTTCAGGGCATTTTGCGCTTCTCAAGGCACACGAGTCGACTACGCCTCAGTCGCTCATCCCCAGTCGAATGGACAGGCTGAGAGAGCAAATGGTCTGATTCTCAAAGGGCTAAAACCCCGGCTGATGCGCGATCTCAAGCACGCGGCAGGTGCTTGGGTCGACGAGCTTCCGTCAGTGCTATGGGGATTGAGAACCACCCCTAACCGGTCGACTGGAAGGACCCCGTTCTTCCTGGTTTATGGAGCCGAAGCTGTCCTGCCAAGCGATCTCCTTCATAATGCGCCCCGAGTTGAACTTTACACCGAAGATGAAGCAGAGCAGGCCCGGCAAGACGCAGTCGACCTCTTGGAGGAAGAGAGGGAGATGGCAATGATCAGATCGACCATTTACCAGCAGGACTTGCGTCGATTCCACGCCCGGAACGTGAAAAGTCGAGCTTTTCAAGAAGGAGATTTGGTCCTCCGAGTGGATCAACAGAAACCTCACAAGCTCGCTCCCACTTGGGAAGGCCCCTTCATCGTCACCAGAGTCCTTCACAACGGAGCATATCACCTTTACAATGTTGATCGACAGATCGACGAACCTCGAGCTTGGAACGCGGAGCTTCTCCGCCCCTTTCACACTTAAGGCCGCTCTCAAACCAGATGTAATAAGAAAAACTCCTAGGGTTCATTTTTATCAGAAATAAGAGTGTTCCAATAATTGTTGTCACTGTTGTATGTATCCGAAATCGCCCAGTGGGTGACTTAGCTGCGAATCCGGTTCGCGTAAGTTTGAAAAATAAAATCCTACCGAGTGGAGAGCAATCCTCCCACTCGGGGGCTTAGCTGCAGTTCAGCACTCGCCTAAGTTCTCCACGAAGAGACTTAGCTGCAGTCAGACACTCGCCTAAGTTTGAAAAATCCTACCAAGTGGAGAGCAATCCTCCCACTCGGGGGCTTAGCTGCAGTTCAGCACTCGCCTAAGTTCTCCATGAAGAGACTTAGCTGCAGTCAGACACTCGCCTAAGTTTGAAAAATCCTACCGAGTGGAGAGCAATCCTCCCACTCGGGGGCTTAGCTGCAGTTCAGCACTCGCCTAAGTTCTCCACGAAGAGACTTAGCTGCAGTCAGACACTCGCCTAAGTTTGAAAAATCCTACCGAGTGGAGAGCAATCCTCCCACTCGAGGGCTTAGCTGCAGTTCAGCACTCGCCTAAGTTCTCCACGAAGAGACTTAGCTGCAGTCAGACACTCGCCTAAGTTTGAAAAATCCTACCGAGTGGAGAGCAATCCTCCCACTCGGGGGCTTAGCTGCAGTTCAGCACTCGCCTAAGTTCTCCATGAAGAGACTTAGCTGCAGTCAGACACTCGCCTAAGTTTGAAAAATCCTACCGAGTGGAGAGCAATCCTCCCACTCGGGGGCTTAGCTGCAGTTCAGCACTCGCCTAAGTTCTCCACAAAGAGACTTAGATGCAGTCAGACACTCGCCTAAGTTTGAAAAATCCTACTGAGTGGAGAGCAATCCTCCCACTCGGGGGCTTAGCTGCAGTTCAGCACTCGCCTAAGTTCTCCACGAAGAGACTTAGCCGCAGTCAGACACTCGCCTAAGTTTGAAAAATCCTACCGAGTGGAGAGCAATCCTCCTACTCGGGGGCTTAGCTGCAAGCGTGCCCCCACTGGTTCGACTAAAAAAATGACTGCACACAGTCGACAAGACACGGACCACTCGACCTGGCAGACCAAACCGAGTGAAGAAGTACAGATTCACAAACACAATATACAGACTACAGTCGACTGCCAGCAGTCCACCGTAGTCTCGGGGACTACACCCAGTGGGTGCACTCAGCGTGCCCTCACTGGTTCGACCAAAGAGAAAACACACCCAGTGGGTGTACAAGTACAGATACAAAGATCTTCAAAAAGGAAAAGAAAGAGAGAGAAAGACTCTTCAAAACAAATAAACATCAAGTCAACTGACCTGGACGTTACTCTGAAGCGCCGAATTCGCGTCGTAAGCCGCCTGGCTGGCCTCCCGAGCCCTCTTCACCTGTTCCATCATGACCCCTTCCTGGTGTATGGCCTCCTTCGCAGCGGCCACTTCGTCTTCAGGGGCAGAATACGCGACAAAGAGTGAAGTCGGATCGACAGTCGGCGCCGAGGGCTGCGCACTCGACAGAGGATTGGCAGTCGGATTGGCAGTCGGCGCCGAGGGCTGCGCACTCGACAGAGGATTGGCAGTCAGATTGGCAGTCAACGCCGAGGGCTGCGCACTCGACAGAGGATTGGCAGTCGGATTGGCAGCCGACGCCGAGGGCTGCGCACTCGACAGGGGATTGGCGAAGGACACAGAGGCCCGAGGGGCATCGCCGCCGTCTCGTGCCGCGGCCTCAGGCGCCAGAGCAGGCTGGGGAGCCCTGTCAGTCGACGTCCTCCTGGTCCTCCCTATCCTCAACGGCTCGTCGTCATCGTCATCCGGGAGGTCGATAACTTGAGGAGGAGCTGCAGGAAGAACTTTCAATCGACAAGAATTGCAAGAAACGACCAAGCCAACTCAAAAACAAAACGTCGATGATCGTACCAGGGTTGGAGGTTGCAGCGTCCCCCATCTCTTGGTCATCATCCTTGGCTGAGACCTCGGAGGTAGCAGCACTGCAAATTTCGAAGAATCAACCAGTTCAGCATAATGAGTCGACTGAGGATCTGTCCTCCAATCGACGAAAGAAGTCAAAGCTTGTTACCCGGAGATGAGAGGGACAGTTATCTTCATCTTCGGTAGAGTCTTGGGCGGCTTGGACTGCGTCGTGCGCGGTTGCTTGGGAACCTTCCCAGTCGGTGTTGGAGAAGAGGTCCGAGGGCGTTTCGACGATGGCCCGACGGAGGCAGTCGCCTGACCACGTCCCTGCGCCGGATCGTGCACGAGCTTGGATCGCCTCTCTGGGCGGGGAGGTTCGGCCTCTTCCTCCTCCTCCTCGCTGGAGAAGATGTCGTCGCCTTCCTCTCCTTCGCCGTCTGACTCCCACTCGCCCTGGTCATCCCCGCTCTCACCTCCGCTCCCCTCACCTTCCTCAGTCGACCCCTGCGCCCCGTTGGGCGTCGAATACATCTCAGTAGTCGCCTGAAAGACAGCAGGAAAAATGGAAAGTCAGTCGACTCGCTCAAAAGAAGACCAATGCAGAAAGCAAGATTTCAGTCGAAAACACAAAGACACACCTGGTCGACCTCATAAGAGCTGTCGAGTGGAACGACCCTCCTAGCTCCTCGGGGGTTATCTTTGTTCCCTGTAATGCTTGACAGCCACCCCTCCAACATCTCGTCGGTGACCTCCTCTGGGTGGACCCGAGTGGAGTCCTCGAGGCCGGAGTACAACCACATCGGGTGATCCCGAGCCTGGAGGGGTTGGATTCTCCTCCTGAGGAAGACTTCGAGCAGGTCCATCCCCGTCACGCCCTCGCGGACAAGTTCGACCACTCGACCCGCCAGTATCTTGACCTGGGCCTTTTCTTCGGGCGTTACCTTCAGAGAAGCCGGCTTTTCAGCTCGGTCGAGGGTGAAGGGTGGGAGTCCAGTCGACTGCCCTAGGGTCACTTGATCCTGGCAGTAGAACCAAGTCGCCTGCCACCCTCGAACTGACTCCGGGAAAGTGATGGAGGGAAAACAGCTTTTCCCCCTTGTCTGGATCGCCAAGCCCCCGCACAGCTGGATCACCTGCGTCCTCTCGTCACTCGACTTAGCCTTCTTCACCGACTCAGAGGGAACGGTGAAGATATGCTTGAAAAGTCCCCAGTGTGGGCGGCACCCCAGGAACACCTCACACATAGAAATAAAAGCGGCGAGATAAACTATGGAGTTCGGAGTGAAGTGGTGGAGCTGCGCCCCGAAGAAGTTCAGGAAATTGCGGAAAAAAGAGTGGGGCGGCAAGGAGAAACCACGGTCAATGTGAGTCGCCAGGAGGACGCGCTCACCGTCACGTGGCTGGGGCTCGATTTCTCTCCCCGGAAGACGCGCCACCTTGTGGAGGATGACTCCTCCCTCGACCATGTCGTCGAGGTCCTCCTGGCGAAGCACCGAGGGCATCTAGTCGCCCTGGATCCACCCCTTGGGCAGGGCCGTCCGAGAAGAAGAGCCCCCGCGCGCAGACTTCTTCCCCTTCCCGGCCGCCGCCGCCTTCTTCGCGCGCTCCAAAGCGGTCGTCTTGCCCTTCACCATCGTCGCCGGCAAGATCTCAGGCTGGTTTTGTGGTGGCGGGGCGAGAGCGGAGGAAGCGGAGGAGGCGACGGAGAGACAGAGAGAGGAGCAAAAGAGATGAGCACGCGTACTGAAGAGAGGCTCCGAGCCAACTATTTATAAGGGGCCACTCCCGAGTGGCTGGCAGGTAGGCCCGAGCTATCCAGTCAAATCCCGTGGCAGGCGCGCGCACTGTACATGGCGAAAAAGGCGGCGCGGGGATCGAGGAGCCTTCGCACTGTTGCTCCCGATTACTGCGGCCACCCCCGTCCCGCGCGCTTCCCAAAAAATCCGAATCCCGCGATCTCCGCCGGATGCAAAACAACTTGGCGAAACGGAAATCCCGCGCACGCCGGCGCTTGATGCCTCACAGGTAGAAGAATCCATTCGACGAAAGGCCTGGAACGGATCAAGGCGACTGAAAGAGGTTAATGACGTCATCCGTGACAGTCGACCCAGAACGAAGCACCTATAATAACCCGAAGGGTCGGTTGGAAAGGTCCCTAACCCCTTTTTGCACTCCAGCCTCGATCCGTTCGGGGGCTAATGATGAAGGCATGTACCTACGGTAGGAGCACGGACCCGTCCTAAGAGCCCTACCGTAGGACATCCTTAGAGGAAGTCACCTTTCAACCAACTCGAAAGTATCCCACTCGACGGGTCCAAGACACTCGACCAAGAAGCTATCACTCGACCAACAAGCCAACCACTCGACCGCCAGGAGACCTCAAGTCACTCCGCAGGCAAACGGTCAGCTATTAAGTAGTCTTTATGATCATCATGACGCTTTATTAGGGACGTTATCAGTAACGCCCACCTTAAATGTACCTTAAACCCTGCATTACTGAGGGCAGGAGAGGGCTGGCGAACTCTATATAAGCCACCCCCTCCTCAGTATGAGGGGTTCGCACCCCTGTCATCTTACTCACGCATAATCCAATCGACCGCCTCCGGGCACCGAGACGTAGGGCTGTTACTTCCTCAGAGAAGGGCCTGAACTCGTAAACCTTGCGTGCTTACAACTTCCCAATAGCTAAGGTCTAGCCTCTTCATACATACCCCCCTACCTCACTGTCAGACTTAGAACCACGACAGCAGCCTTGGCGGTGGGAGATGCGTGGATCTTGGGCAGATTGCGCAGCTCGGGTGCGAGCGAGCAGACATGGCCGCGCGGGCGGCATGGATGTGGGTGGTTGGCGGAGCAGGGGATGCCGAAGGGTTGGTGCACCGGGGTACATCACTTGCCCAGTCCTTGTACTGGCCGCCGGTGGCGGCGTCCGCGGACGTCGTTTCCTCCCTGCAGGCTCCGTCGCGGTGCTCCCTTTCCCTTCGGGTTACTCCGGGTGAAAGCATGATCTGCGTGATCGGACGATGGCGGCTATGGTCGTGCCCTTGTTGGAGGCACCGTTTTGGAGTCCTTGCTCCGTCGTTGGTCGTCTCACCTCTCCTTGGTGGTTGCTCATGGTGATCTCCATCGACCCAAGGCGATGCCTCTTTGCTCATCTTTAGTGTGCTTTGTAGTTCGTTGGAGTGGTGTGTCGGTGCCCGGCACCCTTGTATCTCGCCCTGGGTGTGTTTTCTTGCCTTGGGTGCGTGGTGTGTGTAGTGGTGGTAGTGTGTGTTTGTATCGGCTCTCAGTTGTAATCGGTGATGGATGCTTTATTTTATAAAGCGAGGGGAAACCCTTTTTCTTATTAAGGTACTGCCCTAGATACACGGGCGGCCACCACCTGGCTTCCCTCGACCTCCTGCGCCTCCCCCTCCCTTCGCCGCCGCCGGCAACGTCGCCGAGCAAAGGCCCTGTGGCGCGGCGGCGGCGGACCTCCTCTGCGTCTCGGATCTAAGGTGGCGGCGGCCGATCTTAGTGCCCTGCGGCGGTGATGGAGGGCAGCGGCGGCCGAGGCGTGGCGGTTGGCCTGTCGGCGGGGATGGCAGGAGGCGTCGGCGTGGGCTCGATCTACACAAAGGCGGGCGACCGCCGTCACGTCAAACTGCTGCCTCTCATCGGCTGCGGCTACGGTTCGCGGAGGTTCTACGGTTTGGCCACGCATCATGAGGATTGTGGCGGTGGTGATCTCCTCCTCCGCCGGAGGTGGTCGGCAGGTTGTGGCTGGTTTGGTGGATCTCGCGATCTGTCATCTAGTCCCGTTTGTGGTCCTCGTGCTCTTCTCGCATCAAGGCAATGTCCTGCTTGATCGTCCCTCCTCGATCCGGTCATTGATGTGTTTCGGAACGGCCGCCGGAGAATTTGCTAAGGATACCTGGATTGTTTAGTTGCTGGTCGTGCACGTCCTTATCAGCCTACGAAGTTCTGAGGGCGTGGCGTGAAGCTCTGTTAACTGATGACACCTTGGGACATGTCGGCTTCTCGATTTCCATGGTGGAGACAGCAGTGTAGGAGGTCATGGTGGCCGAGATCAAAGGATCAATTACACGGACGGAGTCTTGGAGGCGATGGAGTCAGCCAGGTGTTAGATGACTCTCAGGAGCAGCAGTGTTAAGTGGGGCGGCAACACTGGCGGATTTCATCTTTGGTGGTACCTCTCGGGTACTGAGTCTTGACTTTCAGGGTGAAAACTTAAGGTCTAGCTTTCATTGGTTGTGCCTGGCGATTGCCTTGCTGAAGGAATTGTTTTGAGAGTGCGGAATTTCTTCAGGGTGAAAACCTAAGATCTTGGATCGGGCGACGACGGCGCTTGTGCGCTGTTCCCTTCTTGGAGGCGTTGCTTTTGGAGACCTTTTATATTTTTTGGGTGTTGTATTTAGTGGTGTGAGACCTTTTATATTTTTCAGGTGTTGTATCTGGTGGTGATATGAGTGCTGCTGTTGAGAGGAGTTGATTGCTATGGCGGGACTTTTAGTTTTTTTCTTTCTTTTTATTTTCTCTTTTGGTTGTATGCATCCTGGATGTCTGGACAACATCTTGTAGGTGCAGAGGCTGGGTGTAATTGGTATCATCGCGTTATTAATATATTCCCCTTTTTAAAAAAAGAGACCACCAATTGTATAGATCAGATGCATAGGACAAGAACACGCAATTGTTGGAACTCTATATATGCAATGTTGAATGCAAGAAAAGCTCCAAGACAATGGACTCTATCTGAAGGAGACCAACAACAAAGGAGAGTAAGTCCAATACTAATGCTGTCACCATTATCGAAGTGATTACGCATCTAATTTTCTTGAAAACTTTTCAACTTTGCAGCCCCTTGTCAAATGACAACTCGGGTTGGATACAATGAACGGCAGTATTATTTCCAACTTAGAACTGGGTTAACTTGAATAAGGTGCCAACTGCAGTTATGGTCTACCTGCAAAAAAAAAAACTGCAGTTATGGTCTGAGGGGTTCCTATTTCATTATCATACATAGCATCGATATGGTCCAACGATTCTTTATCCTGGCACAAATAAACTAAACATTAAGTGCTTACGCAGAAGATACAAGGATCAATGCTTGAATGCCAATCACTTAGAAAGAGAAACTGGTTAGCCTTTTTCCCTCATGTTTCCAGATAATCTTCAAACATACAGATGGGAAACTAAAGCTAACCTTTGCTTCTAAACATACTCCAGATGGATCATCCAATACACTGTATGGTAGGAAGGAGCTTCGAGGTACAAGAGGGGGAGCATCATTCTCTGGTGGACCTGAAACAAATGCATCAGGGTTAACTCAGTGTATTTAGTCCATTGGAAACCAAACGGTATAATCCTTCTGTACACTATGCATGCACACCATTTCTTAGTTGGCAA
The DNA here is from genome assembly GCA_034509565.1 of Triticum monococcum. Lineage (NCBI taxonomy): Eukaryota > Viridiplantae > Streptophyta > Magnoliopsida > Poales > Poaceae > Triticum > Triticum monococcum. The sequence continues at coordinate 494,293,810 of CM067845.1, read as the reverse complement.
TATTTTTTGAAGTAAATGACAATGCATCAATTGTCCCATTAATCAAGGAACAAAAGCTCTAAGCTTCAAGGTGCCTAACCTTACGTATTCACGAAGTATCAACGAAGTTACTGAGCAAGTTAGCATATGATGGAAAGAAGGAACATCAAAAAGGGAAACCAGTTCAACCATATAAGGCAACATGCTACTGATGATGGTATATGGAAAGGCACATGACCGAGTAAATCATGATGCAGAGTCATCAGTTTAACTGAATTATTGGATGTGTCGGTTTTATGGCATGAATTGAGATAACTACTAATATTTAGAATCACATCGTTTTGAAACTTTCTGTTGAATTTGGGCTTGAAATTCATACCATTAGTGCTGTCAATTTTCTACGATTCTTCAAGCTGAGGCTGGATCGCTCTGAGTTCAGGAACAAAAAGGGTTGAGACTTCAAATTTTTCACCACAAGCGTCTCCATGACGCCAATTAATGAAGTCAGTGCCCTGCTAATGTTCAACTGGAACTAGGAAACATCACAAATACACATAGGATAGTTAGGTCCCTGATCTAGCTTCATCTCGTCCTCGAAGCCTGGAATTGTTGATAAATGAACAGCCATCAGTGAATCAAAAGTAGTTCCTAAAAGTTCCTTTATCTGCTGCAAAAGAATTAGATAGTTGTGTTCACATGATCATCATCAACCTAAATTGCTTCAAAAAAATCATTAACGCAATCAATGAGTAGGTTAGTCATAAATTCCTACTGGCCTTGCCAACACTGACCACACTGAAATAAAAAAATATGCAAACTAAAATAGAAGCTGAAAAGCTTAAATACAATGAGCAAAGGAATCATATGGTCTTTGACGGTGCCGCTATGCTTGCATGTGTCCATTAGCACTTGCACGACTCAAAACTCAAAACGGAACATATTACCAGAAACTCTCCCCATCCCGCGTCCCCCTCCCCCGGAGGGAACCCTAGCGCTCGCCGCGGAGGAGGCGAGCCCACGACCGGCAGGGCTGTTCTTTTTGGAGCAACGAACTAATTGGGTTTCTGTTTGGGTGGATTCTACATGTCCAATTAGACCATAAAATTCCACCAGAATTAAGCCCTGGTTGATTCCTTATTAATGGAGATTTGTTTTGAGTTTAAGAAACTTATTTATTTAAGTTGTGAGACATTGCAAGACAACCAAACACTATTTCATAACTAGGACTTTCAGACAACTTTTTGTTAAGGCTCGATGGCAAGCACGCCCAAACACTATTTCGTAATTAGGGTTTTTCGACAACTTGATGTTAAGGCTCGAGACGATCATTGCATGTGATTTTCCTTCGGGAAAAAAAATGAGCCAAGCCATTTTTACCAAAAAGGCTTTCGCCAGCCAAGCCATTTTTTACGTTAGCAAACCACTTCACCGCATGTGACATGTCGGCGTCTATTCCAAAAACAACCTTCTAGTAATTGAATGAACGTTACCGTTTTTTGGTATTAATTTTTTGTTTTGTATGGAGTGATAGGTAAGGTAATAACACCGAGGAAAGCCACATAAGCATGGAAGGCTTCAGCACCACATCACTTACTTCAAATCGGGGAATAGACACGAGCACTCTCTGAGTGGGAACTGATGATGGGGGCCGTTGATGTTGCTTCGCTCACTACAGGATTGTGTAGTGTTGACCTACTAATTTGGTTGATGGTGATTTCATACGTCTTGGACTTTGCCTAGCGTTGGAACGCCTTCCTTTCTCACGGTTGGCGGGGTACCTGCTTGGGACACTTGCTCACCCAGGTGTTTGCGCAGCCGGATACGAGTCTGATCCCACTTTTTCTTTTTTGACAGAGGGTCTGATCCCACATTTCCACTTAGCGTTGACATCTACTTTGACATAGGTGACTATATGATGGTATGACCATTTAACATTATATATGCTGTTTTTTGTGTAGATAATGGTAAGATTTCCCAACGGCAAGAGAAGGCAGCAGAGCTTCCATCACACGGACACAATAAGAAAAATCTACAAGTATGTTAATTCCTTGGGTAAACCTGGCATAGGACAGTATATATCAACAATTCTAAGGAGAGTTACCCAAGGAAAACCTATACGGGCATCAGCAGCTAGAGATGTCTTCGAGATGCAGGTTTCCATCCGAGTGTGATGCTGTACATTGATCAACTTCAGTAAAACATGCTGTAACAACAAAACTGAATGCAAATTTGATGCAAATCATGTAATACAAACATGCCGAGGTATACATGATTACATGTAGACAAATTATCTTATTTGTTTGAATGCAAGCAGCTAATTAATTTCATCACCATTTGCCATATATGTCTCAACAGCCACCATATATTGTAGGGTGTCACAGACAGCCCATTTAGGCTTTGCACATACATCAGTTTACAACACAAGCAGGGGTCTGAGATTACAACAACATGAGTTCACGGCGCCACGTCTGGGTCCCTAAATCACACCATCCAAGTCCAAAAGCAGTACATGAATTACAACAACACAGGTTGGTTGGATTGTAACCATCATTATTGATGAATATAAATTGGTGCAAGGCATGCATATCGCTCACAGCCTGGCCCTGGCTGATACTTCTGAGGAGCTTGGAATTGTAGGTGGTACCTCATCCCCATCCTCCAATGGTTTCATCTCCTGCTGCGCCTCGTTAGAGACGAACACAGACCAACCAATGTATCCTTTGACAGCATGGGCATGAAGTCCATGCATCTCCCCCGACTTCCTTTTCAGCTCCGCAATTCTTTGATCCAACTCCTGCGTCTGGGTTGGGGAACCATCGAGCTCTTCCACCATCTTCTCTATCTCCGCGATCAGCAGCCGCTGCTTCAACTCGTGCTTCCTCAAACGTTGCAAAGACTTGGAACGCTCATGGAAAAGGGACATGAAGCTGACCGCGAGAAGACGTTGGACATCATCGTGATCGATGCCAATAAAAGCAGAAGCCACGGCACCGCCTCGGATGACCGCGGCACCGTCATCTAGCCGCCTGCTCCTCTGCCCAGGCGGGACGGGCAGAACTTCAAATGGAGTGCCTCCGAACTCACAGGGGAAATGCTGTCTCATCGTGATAACGGCCAGCATCGCCGCATCCTGCAGGGCGTCGAAGAGGTGGTGGCGCGTAGCTTCCAATTTAACCGACCAGCCAGAGCGCTGGTGTAGCTTGATCCATACTCGATGCCCAGTAACCTGATCCTGACAGGTGATCAGTTCTTCCAGAAACCTTGGTTGGGAAAATCCACCCAGGTGGCTGATGGCAATCTGCAGGAATGACAACCAGCCACCACCTGACAGCTCGTCGTCGCTCATGACTCGTGGATGTAGTCCCTGCAGCCAGTAAATGATGGGATCAGCGTCGCCAATAGTCAACTCAGCACTCGCAGTATAAAAGGGAAAAGGAAGTCAATGTTTCAAAGCTTTAGTTGTATATATAATCTTATAAACCCGGGCATATAGTCTACAAATATTGCATGAAGCAACACCAAATACCCTGCAACCACCGCAAAGAAAACATAACACCTTATTACATTAATTAAGAGCATCTCCAACAAATGAGGTAAAACAGCGGCAGTGCAAAAAATTGTCATTTGGGGCCCAAAAACCAGTTACAACAGATGACGCATCTCTATTTTGTGATGAAAATTTTTGGGGCAACCTCGAAGTTTAGCTGCTGCTGCATATTTGCAGCGCCACTAGCGGCTGCCCAAAATTTTTTACAGCTGTGGCTGGTCACCCCGGGTATAAAAAATGAAGACCAAAAACCGAACCTGAAAAGACCGAATAAAAACCGGTTTGCAAAACTACAGGACCAGACTAAGTACGGTCAAATCGGTCCTCTATTATGCAGGACCGAATAGTCCATATAGACCGATTTAAAAGCCCACACGCACAACACAATATCCAGGTCATGTTTATCTAATCTTCTGTAAAAAATAATCTAACTTGAAAAGATGACTGCAGTTTAGGAGGCACTGACCTGTTCAAACGCAGACAACCAACTATCGACTTCGGTGCTTATGTTTCCAGAGGATCTCATTTCATCATCATAAAGATCGTCCATATGATCCAATAACCCATCCTGGCACAAGTAAACTAAGCGTTAGGTGTTTCAGGCACAAGACATGTGGATAATGCTTGAAGGCCAATCGCTTAGAAACGAAGTTGCTTAGCACAAAAGTGTCTTTCTTCAGTGCCCTCCGGCCTCATGTTTCCAGATAATCTTGAAACACAGAGATGAGAAACTAATCTAACCTTTCCTCCTGAATATTCTTCTGGTCCATTTTCCGATATATTGTATGGTTCAAATGAACTTTGAGGCAACAAAGGGTGAGCAGCCATCTCTGGTGGACCTGAAACAAATGTCGCATCAGGGTTAACTCACAGTGTATTTAGTCCCATTGGAAATAGGCATGCAATTCAACCATACCTAAACATGCTACTGATGACGATATGTAAAAACTGAAAAGGAACATGACCGAGCAAAACTCGATAAAGAGTTATCAGCCTAATTGAATTATTGGATGTCTCAGTTTTATACCATGCATTGACATAATTACTAATATCTACAATCACATTAGTTTGGAATTTGCCTTCAAATTTGGGCTTGAAATGCAGGCGAGTAGCGCTATCAACTTGCTCTGAATCTCCAAGGTGAGGCTCGACCACTCTGTGTTCAGGAACAGAAGGGATTGAGGCTTGAAAATTATCGCCACAGGCGTCTCCATGACACCCATTAATGAAGTTGGTGCCCTGCCAATGTTCAACTGGAACTAGTAAACATCACAAATACACATATATATCTAGGATACCGAGGAATAGGGAAAATAACCTTCATGCTTCTAATAGGTCCCTGACCTAGCTTGACCTCATCCTCGGAGCCTGGAAGTGTAGATAAAGGAACGGGCATCGAATCAAAAGAAGCTTTCCCGCGAACTGCTGACCCTGAAAGTTCCTTTCTCTGCTGCTGCAAAAAAAAATGTTTCAAAAAATCATCAACCTAAAACATGAATAGATTAATCTTAAGTTCTCAGCGCTACTGAGTTTCGTCAAAAAACTTTAGGTTGATGTTCATTTCTCGCGAGTGATACTAATACAAAAAGGAAAAAACATAAATTCCACACTTTCTTTTTCGGGAACACATAAGAGCTTTGCATGTTGATTCATTAAGGAATGGAGGAAAAACAGTACAAAGTAGAATTTATAAATAGCAGGCAGAGCCGCTGATCCACCAGCACTGGCACTAATAGCTACTGATCACTAGTTTCTCTGTTGCCTAACCCTTTGCCTACTCCTACTGTAGTGATCCCACGCATGGACCAAGAGGTTCCACTCACCCGAAATCCTAGAAACCACAGCAGGTTCAATGGCGGCAATGTTATAAAAAACACGACTATTTCGTTCTTTCCAGAGGTGAAAGATGATCAGAGCGACGAGGGTGTTGACCTCCTTTTTTTCTTCTACGAGGCACTCCACTGTGAACCTGCTCCCACCAGTCTACTGAAGCTGAATTAGCTTGCGGCACGGCACCACCAAATCAAGTTGTCTGAACACCTGAAACCAAACTGCCCTCGAGAATGGCCATTGGATAAGAAGGTGGTTTAGCGTCTCTGGCACTTGATCACAGAGGGGTGCAGGCAGTAGGGTGGGGGAGCCCTCTGTCAATTAAGCGATCAGCTGTCCAACACCGATTATGAATGGCGAGCCAACCAAACAATTTCAGATGCAATGGTGCAGAGGAATTTTACAGCTGCTTTGCGCCCAACAGCAGCGAAAAATGCCCTGTATCCAGTTTTGGCCGGAGTAAACACCACTCTCCGTCCAGATCCAGCTAAAACGGTCCTTAATATTAGTCATCGAGTGACGTTGACGGCTTGTCAATATCCAGAATTTGCAGAATTGAATGAGCATCGCAGCCGAAAAATCTCCCTTGATGCCTACGATCCGAGCAATCATCCGGCCGGCCGGCCCTCTCCCCCTTTCGGTTAGCTCGCTCATCCCCCATAGGCGACGAGCAAACCCTAGCCCCCCTCCCCATCCCTCTCCCCTCCCACCGTCGTCGGCGTGGAGAGTGGCGTGGGGGCTCTTGACGGCGGCGGTGCGGCTTGGCCGGCGTCGGTCCGGCTCAGGTGGTCATCGGTGCGGCGGCGCGGCGGTTGGCTGCGGGGCAGTGTGGTGGTGCGGGCGTGGCCGGTGGCGCCTGCTCGGCCCAGATCTAGGCCCCATCTGGGTCAGGGCGGGCCAGTTGTTTGTTGCAAGGCGGCAATGCTCCCTGGAGGTGGAGGTGGTGCGTCGGCGGTCTCTGGGTGGTGGCGGCGCTGTCAGCCGGCATGTTGCAGCGTGGAGGCGGGGGCTTTGTGGGCCTCGTCTGGGCCCGACCGGGCCAGTAGGGGCCTAGTGTGTCCCCGTTGCCACGTCTGGTCGGCTGCCGTGAGGGCAGTGGAGGTTGTTCCCTCCCGCACGGGTACGTTGTTGTTGTCCCCGTTTTCACTGTCACCTCCTCTTTCCTCTAGGCTTCGTGTCCGGTGACCACAGTGAGACGACGAGGAGGGTGCCATGATCGTGGTGACGCATGCTGGTGGGCGGCAAGTTGGGTGGAGCACTCCAGATCGCCCGGCAACGACGCGGTGACGCCTGCGGGTGCTGCCGTTCCTTCCTTAAGGGCCTCGGGTATACCCCTTTCCCGCTGCCCTCCGTGTATCGGGGGAAACCCTAGGACTAGTCCGGGCAGCAACGGCGTCGTCATCGCTTTCCTTCTTGAAGGTCTTGCTTGGTACACGGTGATTTGGAGGCTAGGAGCGCGGTGGGACTTCTCCAGAGGGAGCAGTGGTTCCGGTCATCTTCGTTTTGTCGATCTGCCGGTGTTGGCATTTGCTTTTCTCTTCTTCCTCTCGTTTTTCTTTTGGGCTTGGTTGTGCTACACCCCAGCAAGCTTGTTGTATCGTGTGATTGGCCGTTGCTTTATAATATAAAGCAGGGGAAAACCCTTTATCGTTGGATGCCTATGATCCATGCATTCTGGAGAAGAGCCGCCTTACCAGATAGCTTCCTCGACGCAATAGATGATGAATCAAAAAGATCTGGTTCCAGCTCCTTGGGAGCAGCTATGCAACCATCTGTCTGTCCAGAACTTTGCAGCGTTATCGTTCCCCAACGTGCATATAGTTGAGGCTTGGAGCATTGCCGTAGCCTCCGACAAGACATTAACGGTCAAACCTTGCCACGACCTAGCATCGTCAACGCTGGCCTACCACAGCCACCCGATTCTGAGAGCAGTGTTCAGAAGCCGCAGGTTATGAATCCCGAGGCCCCCATATTCGATCGGCCAATAAACCATTTCCCATGCAATCTTGAAGTGTCCACGCTTTTCTTCCTCTAGTCTTCTCCAAAGGAAGTCACAACAGATTTTCTCAATTTTCTTGATAACCCATGGGGGTAGCTCAAATGATAGCATATGGTAAACTGATGTTGCTGTGAGAACACATTTGATCAAGATGATGTTGAATATATAGTAGGTTGCCCTTCCATGCTGGCATGTGGTTTGCCACACAGTCAGCCAGTTTCATGAGCTCCTCTTTCCTCAATGGTCCCGTGCTCAAGGGTAGGCCTAAGTAAGTGCAAGGGAACAAACCAATTGTACATGGCAAATCCACCGGGAGGTCCTTGTTCACCTCGGGGCCACATCTGACAGGGATGAATGAGCTCTTGGCCAAATTGACAAAAAGATCAGAGGCATCACCAAAGATGCCCAACATATCAGCCACAACTCTTAGGTCAAACCGGTCTGGTCTAACGAACATGGCCATTTCAGCAAAAAGGGAGAGCATGTGCTTAATTCCGACATCCAAGAACGATTTCAGCAGTCTCACCTCTTCCACATGGACAAACATCATTGGGGAGATTGGATCACCTTGTCTTAGGCCACCAGCATGCCAAACCGTGCTCCCAGGGCAACAATTTATCACAATCCGAGTAGACGAGGAGGCAAGAATTGAGGATATTAAAATCGCCACATGGGTCCACGTGCCCTGTGTTCCAGAATTTCCAAGAGGAAGGGCCAAGGCGCCAAATCAAAGGCTTTCACAACATCTAATTTTAGGAATAAGGCAGCAGGCACCCTGCTTTCGATGCAAAGTTTTTATAGCGTGGTGGACCAAGGCGAAGTTGTCTTGAATGGACCGCCTCCCAAAGAATGCACTTTGATTGCGTGGGATAAGCTGATCAAGTTTCAGTGCTAGCTTGTTGGCGAAAGCCTTAACGATGATTTTTGTAGCACTGTGGATGAGACTGATTGGCCTGAAATCAGTGATATCCACCGCCCCCTCCCACTGCGACGGCTGACGGGAGGGTAGAGCGTAGCACTTGCGCCTGCCACGGCCACGGCCACGGCGATGGATCTGCTGAACTGATGGAAGGGGCTGGAGGAGGAGATGCCAAGTGGCGCCTGAGCTGTCCAACCGCAGCCATGAGAAAGGCACGATGCTCGTCCGAGTCTGCAACAAGCGCCTGGTTGGGGTCAGCATTCGGGGTTAGGGGTGTGGTACTGTGGTCTCTGTCCACCAAGCTTCTGACAGGAGAGTGTGAGCACAATGGAGAAGACACGGCCAGTGCCTCTCTACCAGGTGAGCGAACGGGAGCGGAGGTTGGTGAGCATCTGCCGCCCACGACCTCAGCGTTTGGCGCCACAATTGCCTGCACAGGCGAACACCGAACGGAGACCACCAGAGCGCCCTGCAGCTCCTCCGGATCCACCATTGCCACCTGAACCGATTGAATTGGGCAGTGGCGTCTCCTCTGCAGAAGGATCAGCGAGAAACGAACAACAAACCCTCGAGAAGGATCCACCCGACCCAACGCCCTACCCTAGCCCTAGGGATCCATGCCCGCTGGAGGCCGGCGGCGGCGCACCGATTTCGCTCGAGATGGGGGTCAAGTCGGACGCACGCACCTCAGATTTGGAGGAGCCGAGCACGGCGTCGGCGAGGGCGCTGAGGGGGTTGGCGGAGGAGGACGATCCCGCCGCCGCACAGCCGGCGCGACCGGCCACCAGATCCCGCATGCTCATCCCCGCCGGCCGCCGACCACGCCGACCGCGTGTCCACACTAGTAACCGACGGCGGCATCGGGGCGCTGCTGGGTTGGGAAAAGGCGGCCCGATCGGGGGTTTTTGACTTTTGATTGATGCGGCACTTGTCTCGGGCCCTGTCTACGGCTATCATCGGCGATTAGGGCTCCTTGTCTGATGCCACTTGCCCACCGGCCCCGCGTGGGAATTGCGATGGCCCATTTTGAGTTGCACGAATTTCGTGCCAAATTTTATGAGAATTTTGACACAAATAACCGAAGAGGGCAATTTTCACATATTTCAAACGAAACACAATTTCCCCCAAAAAATAACCATGATTTTGGCTATACCTTGTACCGTTGCTACAAACTCAAATACATGTATCGGGAATTAAACATGTCTACTTTTCCTACCAAGCGAAATAGGTTTCATTTTTTATTTGCTTTCTCGAAACAATTTTTTTTGTTCAATCTTTCGGAAATGATACAAATAGGCCACTTATCAGTGTTTTGTGTGTGCGACTACGTAGAGCCACTAAGAGCGTGCATCATTTGGTAGATCGTCACAACATAAGCAACTTTCTTGTTTGAGTTTGAGTTGCGAGAACCTTATAAGAGCACACTATTTCGTAATTAGAGCTCTCGGACGTTGGCCTGGCCTTAAGGCTCGCGATGTTGATTGCATGTAAATTTTTGTTTTAAAAATCTCTATTATCAGCCAAGCCATGTGTAAGCGTTATCAAACCACTCTATTTCATGTGACATGTCGGTGTCTATTTCCAAAAGAAAACCTTCTAGATATTAAATGCGCATAAGCTTTTGGTTATTGATTCATGGCTTTGTATGAGGTGTTAGGCTGCTTGTAATGGGTAGTATCATACCTTAGTATCATGTACATGATACTAAGCTATGATACTACCTCCGTGATGCACAGTATCATATACTAGTATCATATGTAACCTTATTTATTGCCATGCATGACACATAGTAGCATAGCATTTAATATGATACAGTATCATGATATGATACTCAACACTCTTTTTCCTCATTTAATTTCATGCCACCTCAGCAAAATAGTCTAGTTGGCATGCATGATACTAGCTATGATACTACCATTACGACCAGCCTTAGGCAGCACCAATGCAAGCCACATAACTACGTAAAAGTCAAGAAATGGGAGGATATCCATTAAATAGGTCATAGACATGGACTATCAACAACAACAACCTCAGAAATTGAATGTACGTAACTTCTTGGATGTTAATTTTTGATTTTGTATGGGGTGTTAGGTAAACTGATGCAAACCACGTAGCTATGTAAAAGGCCAAGCACTACCAGAACAATAAATGTATTTATACTACCAACAACTGCACAATGTGCAATACAAAGAGAAGAAATAAAAAAACTTCAATACAACACTCGGTTGAGTCATGTGGTTTTCACCTACTCCTTAATGAGGAAAATGATTAGATTAACTTATACTAGAGCACAAAAAATAATGTAGCTTCGTTCCCACAAACTCCCCAAGATGTGTAGGATAACTCAGTCAAATGAATATCGATTGTCTTTTGGAATGGAATTTCACGAGGAAACCCGCCAGGATTTCAAAGAAATGGGACCCAAGTCCATGATCACAGACCACTGAAACTATTTCACTAAACTGCAACCTAAAAAGATGTGCTTAGACGTCTCATGCATTATGGTTAGCACAAAGAGGGCAAACGACACTACTGTCGATCTTGGGTTCAAGTTGTGCTTAAGAAGGATTTTTATAAAACGAAGGTTCGAGACGAGTCTGACTTTGAATTAACAAAATCATCAACCGGCAACTATGATTTTGACTACTTTATATCATTGCTCCAAAGTCAGATGCATGCTTGGGACTTAAACAAGCCTACTCTTCCTACAAACTGAATCCGGTTTACGTTTTTATTACTTTCTCAAAACAACATTATTTTATCCAATCTTTCACAAATTATCCTAATCAAGCAACTTGTTAGTGTTTTTTTGCGACCATGTAAACATTGTACTATGATGGACATAGACACCACCAATAGGAAAAGGGCCACTACGGAAGTGCGCCATTTGATGAGATCGCCACAATATATACAACCTGCTTGTTGGAGTTGAGTTGCGATAATGTTACAACTTACAAACAAACAGTATTTTCTAATTAGAGTTCTTGGACGCCGACTTGGTATTAAGGCTCGAGATGTTGATTGCATGTAATTTGCATTTCAAAAATCTCTATTTTATCAAATCACTCCACTTCATGTCATATGTCAGCGTCTATCCCAAAACAACCTCCTAGAGATAAAATGCATCTAAGCTTTTGGCTATTAGTTACCGGTTTTGTATGGGGTGTTAGGCAATAATGATGCCAGCCACATAATTACGTAAAAGCCAAGCACTGTGAGGACTTCCATCAAATAGGTCATAGGCATCGCCATTCAATAACAAAAAAAAATGTAAGTAACTTTTTGGGTGCTAAATTTTTGGTTTTGTATGGGCTGTTAGCTAACCCCGACACAAGTCACGTAACTATGTAAAATACCGAGTACTACGAGCACTTCCATCAAATAGGTCATAGATGCCACCTTGATTTTAAAAGGTCCACTTGGGTCATGTATGTGATTTGATGAGGCTGCTGCAAGATAATACCTCGTTTCTTCTGGGTTGCAGAGGGAAACATTTAATTTTGCTAAAATAACTTGCAAGCACACACAATTAATTATTTTGGTATGATGGTTTTGTACAAATCTGCGTCAATGCTCAAGACGGTTGCATATACATTTCTTTGGGAAAATTTTCTGAATCTACACGAAGTTTTTAGGTACTAGATTTTGGTTTTGTAGTGTGTGTGCTAGGGCAACACGAACGCACGCAAGTGCAAATCTTCATGAGTTTGAGGAAAATATATAATTTTACTATGCAATCTTGCATGCACATCCAAAGATAATATTTTTCTAGTAAGGTTTTCAAGATGACATCGTATCAATGATCAAGGTGTTGGTTGCATATAGGGTGAAAGTGCATTTATCTATAAATGGTATTTTGGTGTGATGACAATGTGGTTAGTGGAACGAATGACAACTGAGAAGATTTACCTCAGATCATTGGTTCCGTGGATGTTTATTATGTGGATGATTGATCCCCCTCACACTACTAAAAGATCAAAGGTGTGGTTTTCCGGTGACTTGAAGGTTTTATTTTGGTTTGATTTGAATCGTAGGGAAACCGCACAATCAAGAGGGGTCAAGGTGGGAGAATCACGGTGTGGGAGCACTCTAAAACTATAGTACATTTGTCTTTCGACACCTACCACCAAAAAGGGAGCCTTTCATTCATATGTACGCTCTTTGTGTCCATGGGAAATGCGGATAGTCTCTAGAAACCCCATGTGAGTGGGGTCTTTGACCCATCCGCACGAGCTAGTGCACTGCTCTCTGGATACCCCATGTGGACAAGGTCTTTGACCCCTGTGCGTATGGGGTATTACATTCGCCTCTAAACACCCCATATGCATGAGGTAGTATTTTCACCCCTCGGCACCCTCGTGTGCACGGGGGTCCAATGGCAGGAAATAGCTACAAAATTGGAAACACTATAAGTGACACCCTTCTTCCTCCTCCAACCATAATCATTTTGCCTTGTTGAGCCTCCACTATTACTAACCTCTATTTTACTCATATATCTCAATCCCTCCACCCAAACTTGTTCATAGTTTCGGATTGAGTGAGCAAGGCCCGATCTACATTTTGGCCAAACCAATTCGAGTTTCCCGTGAGATTTCATCACCAACAACTTGTTAGTCTTGGATCCTAGGTTCCTGGGTGGTTAGTGTTCCTCCAAAAGCTTTCTTGGTCGTGGTGTGTGCTACCTCCTTTAGCACTGCGTTGGTTTTCCCCGAAGAGAAAGGGATGATGCAACAAAGTAGCATAAGTATTTCCCTCAGTTTTTGAGAACCAAGGTATCAATCCAGTAGGAGGCTATGCACGAGTCCCTCGTACCTACACAAAACAAATAAATCCTCGTAACCAACGCAAATAGGGGTTGTCAATCCCTATAGGGCCACTTACGAGAGTGAGATCTGATAGATATGATAAGATAATATTTTTGGTATTTTTATGATAAAGATGCAAAGTAAAATAAAAGCAAAGTAAATAGCAAAGTAAATAACTAAGTAGTAGGAGATTGATATGATAAAGATAGACCCGGGGGCCATAGGTTTCACTAGTGGCTTCTCTCGAGAGCATAAGTATTCTACGGTGGGTGAACAAATTACTGTTGAGCAATTGACGGAATTGAGCATAGTTATGAGATTATCTAGGTATGATCATGTATATAGGCATCACGTCCGAGACAAGTAGACCGATTCCTGCCTGCATCTACTACTATTACTCCACACATCGACCGCTATCTAGCATGCATCTAGAGTATTAAGTTAAAAACAGAGTAACGCCTTAAGAAAGATGACATGATGTACAGGGATAGACTCATGCAATATGAAGACAACCCCATCTTGTTATCCTCGATGGCAACAATACAATATGTGCCTTGCTGCCCTTACTGTCACCGGGAAAGGACACTGCAAGATTGAACCCAAAGCTAAGCACTTCTCCCATTGCAACAAAGATCAATCTAGTAGGCCAAACCAAATTGATAATTCGAAGAGACTTGCAAAGATAACCAATCATACATAAAAGAATTCAGAGAAGATTCAAATGTTATTCATAGATAGACTTGATCATAAACCCACAATTCATCGGGCTCAACAAACACACCGCAAAAAGAAGATTACATCAAATAGATCTCCACAAGAGAGGGGGAGAACATTGTATTGAGATCCAAAAAGAGAGAAGAAGCCATCTAGCTACTAACTATGGACCCGTAGGTCTGAGGTAAACTACTCACACTTCATCGGAGAGGCTATGTTGTTGATGTAGAAGCCCTCCGTGATCGATGCCCCCTCCGGCGGAGCTCCAGAAACAGGCCCCAAGATGAGATCTCGTGGATACAGAAAGTTGCGGCGGTGGAATTAGGTTTTTGGCTCCGTATCTGATCGTTTGGGGGTACGTGGGTATATATAGGAGGAAGAAGTACGTCGGTGGAGCAATAGGGGGCCCATGAGGGTGGAGGGCGCGCGTGGGGGGGTAGGCGCGCCCCCCTACCTCGTGGCCTCCTGTTACGTGTCTTGACGTAGGGTCCAAGTCTCCTGAGTTGTATTCGATGAGAAAATCACGTTCCCGAAGGTTTCATTCCGTTTGGACTCCGTTTGATATTCCTTTTCTTCGAAACCCTAAAAAGGCAAAAAAAACAGCAATTCTGGGCTGGGCCTCCGGTTAATAGGTTAGTCCCAAAATAATATAAAAGTGGATAATAAAGCCCAATAATGTCCAAAACATTAGATAATATAGCATGGAGCAATCAAAAATTATAGATACGTTGCAGACGTATCAAGCATCCCCAAGCTTAATTCCTGCTCGTCCTCGAGTAGGTAAATGATAAAAACAAAATTTTTGATGCGGAGTGCTACTTGGCATAATTTTAATGTAATTCTTCTTAATTGTGGGACAAAATTTCATATTGACATAAAAATGATAATACTTCAAGCATACTAACAAAGCAATTATGTCTTCTCAAAATAACATGGCTAAAGAAAGTTATCCCTACAAAATCATATAGTCTGGCTATGCTCTATCTTCTCCACACAAAATATTTAAATCATGCACAACCCCGATGACAAGCCAAGCAATTGTTTCATACTTTTGACATTCTCAAAACTTTTTCAATCTTCACGCAATACATGAGCGTGAGCCATGGATATAGCACTATAGGTGGAATAGAGTGGTGGTTGTGGAGAAGAAAAAAGGGGGAAGATAGTCTCACATCAACTAGGCGTATCAACGGGCTATGGAGATGCCCATCAATAGATATCAATGTGAGTGAGTAGGGATTGCCATGCAACGGATGCACTAGAGCTATAAGTATATGAAAGCTTAAAAAAACTAAGTGGGTGTGCATCCAACTTGCTTGCTCATGAAGACCTAGGGCAATTTGAGGAAGCCCATCATTGGAATATACAAGCCAAGTTCTATAATGAAAGATTCCCACTAGTATATGAAAGTGATAACATGAGAGACTCTCTACTATGAAGATCCTGGTGCTACTTTGAAGCACAAGTGTGGTAAAAGGATAGTAACATTGTCCCTTCTCTCTTTTTCTCTCTTTATTTTTATTTTTTAGGCCTTTTCTCTTTTTTTATTTGGGCTTCTTTGGCCTCTTTTATTTATTTTTCGTCCGGAGTCTCATCCCGACTTGTGGGGGAATCATAGTCTCCATCATCCTTTCCTCACTGGGACAATGCTCTAATAATGATGATCATCACACTTTTATTTTTCTTACAACTCGATACTTAGAACAAAATATGACTCTATATGAATGCCTCCGGTGGTGTACCGGGATATGCAATGATGCATGAGTGACAAGTATGAAAGAATTATGAATGGTGGCTTTGCCACAAATACTATGTCAACTACATGATCATGCTAAGCAATATGACAATGATGGAGTGTGTCATAAACGGAACGGTGGAAAGTTGCATGGCAATATATCTCGGAATGGCTATGGAAATGCCATAATAGGTAGGTATGGTGGCTGTTTTGAGGAAGGTATATGGTGGGTGTATGATACCGGCGAAAGGTGCACGGTATTAGAGAGGCTAGCAAAGGTGGAAGGGTGAGAGTCCGTATAATCCATGGACTCAACATTAGTCATGAAGAACTCATATACTTATTGCAAAAATCTACAAGTTATCAAAGCAAAGTATTATGCGCATGCTCCTAGGGGGATAGATTGGTAGGAAAAGACCATCGCTCGTCCCCGACCGCCACTCATAAGGAAGACAATCAATAAATAAATCATGCTCCGACTTCATCACATAACTATTCACCATACATGCATGATACGGGAATCACAAGCTTCGACACAAGTATTTCTCAAATTCACAACTACTCAACTAGCATGACTTTAATATCACCATCTCCATATCTCAAAACAATTATCAAGTATCAAACTTCTCGTAGTATTCAACACACTCATAAGAGAGTTTTATTATTAATCTTGCATACCAAGAATATTAGGATTTTAAGCAAATTATCATGCTATTTAAGACTCTCAAAATAATCTAAGTGAAGCATGAGAGATCAATAGTTTCTGTAAAACAAATCCACCACCGTGCTCTAAAATATATAAATGAAGTACTAGAGCAAAATTATATAACTCAAAAGATATAAGCAAAGCACATAAAGTATTCTAACAAATTCCAAATCATGTATGGCTCTCTCAAAAGGTGTGTACAGTAAGGATGATTGTGGTAAACTAACAAGCAAAGACTCAAATCATACAAGATGCTCCAAGCAAAACACATATCATGTGGTAAATAAAAATATAGCTCCAAGTAAAGTTATCGATAGAAGTAGACGAAAGAGGGGATGCCTTCCGGGGCATCCCCAAGCTTTGGCTTTTAGGTGTCCTTAGATTATCTTGGGGGTGCCATGGGCATCCCCAAGCTTAGGCCCTTGCCACTCCTTGTTCCATAATCCATCAAATCTTTACCCAAAACTTGAAAACTTCACAACACAAAACTTAAAGTAGAAAATCTCATGAGCTCCGTTAGCGAAAAAGAATAAAAGATCACTTCAAGGTACTGTAATGAACTCATTATTTATTTATATGGGTGTTATACCTACTGCATTCCAACTTCTCTATGGTTTATAAACTATTTTACTAGCCATAGATTCATCAAAATAAGCAAACAACACACAAAAAACAGAATCTGTCAAAAACAGAACAGTCTGTAGTAATCTGTAGCTAGCGCAAGATATGGAACCCCAATAATTCTAAATTAAATTTCTGGACGTGAGGAATTTATCTATTAATCATCTGCAAAAAGAATTAACTAAATAACACTTTCCAAATAAAAATGACAGCAGTTCTCGTGAGCGCTAAAGTTTCTGTTTTTTACAGCAAGTTCAACAAGACTTTCCCCAAGTCTTCCCAGCGGTTCTACTTGGCACAAACACTAATTAAACACAAAAAAACACAACCAAAACAGAGGCTAGATAAATTATTTATTGAATAACAGCATTGATAAATATTGGGTTGTCTCCCAACAAGCGCTTTTCTTTAAAGCCTTATAGCTAGGCATAATATTTCAATGATGCTCACATGAAAGACAAGAATTGAAGCACAAAAAGAGCATCATAAAACATGTGACAAACACATCTAAGTCTAACATAATTCCTATGCATAGGCATCTTATAGGAAAACAAATTATCAAGGCAAAAAAACACTAGCATATGCAAGGAAGCGGAAAGAAATAATAGCAATCTCAACATAATGAGAGGTAATTTAGTAACATGAAAATTTCTACCACCATATTTTCCTCTCTCATAATAATTACATGTAGGATCATAAGAAAATTCAGCAAAATAGCTATCACACAAAATATTTTCAACATGATCCACATGCATGCAAAGTTGACACTCTTCCAAAATAGTGGGATTAACATTAACTAAAGTCATGATCTCTCCAGCCCCACTTTTATCAAAAAATTCATAAGATTGAACATTCTCCAAATATGTGGGATCTAAAGTTGACACTCTTCCAAACCCACTTTCAATAGTATTGCAAACACTATTATCAATCTCATATTCATCATGGGGCTTAAATAAATTTTCAAGATCAAAAGAAGAATCACCCCAATCATGATCATTGCAACAAGTAGAGGACATAGCAAAACTAGCATCCCCAAGCTTAGGGTTTTGCATATTATTAGAACAATTTGCATAAATAGAATTTATAATAAAATCATTGCAATCATGCTTTTTATTCAAAGATCTATCGTGAATCGCTTCATAAAGTAATTCATCACACTTTTCAAATTCACGAATTTCAAGCAAAACTTCATAAAGATAATCTAGTGCACAAAACTCACTAGCAATTGGTTCATCATAATTGGATCTCTTAAAAAGATTAGCAAGTGGATGAATCCATTGATCTTACGTTCTCTCTTTAGTAATAAATAAACAACTATCCCAACCATACGAGCAAATAAGAAGCGGGCAAAAAGAGGCACATAGAGAAAGAGAGGGAGGATAGAGAGAGAGGGCGAATAAAACGACAAGGGTGAAGTGGGGGGAGAGGAAATCGAGAGGCAAGTGGCAAATAATGTAATGCGGAAGATAAGGGTATGTCATGGGTACTTGGTATGTTGACTTTTGCATAGACCTCCCCGGCAACGGCGCCAGAAATCCTTCTTGCTACCTCTTTTAGCACTGCGTTGGTTTTCCTCGAAGAGGAAGGGATGATGCAGCAAAGTAGCGTAAGTATTTCCCTCGATTTTTGAGAACCAAGGTATCAATCCAGTAGGAGGCTACGCGTGAGTCCCTCGTACCTGCACAAAACAAATAAATCCTCGCAACCAACGCAAATAGGGGTTGTCAATCCCTATAGGGCCACTTACGAGAGTGAGATCTGATAGATATGATAAGATAAGATAATTTTTTTGGTATTTTTATGATAAAGATGCAAAGTAAAATAAAAGCAAAGTAAATAACTAAGTAGTGGGAGATTGATATGATAAAGATAGACCCGGGGGCCATAGGTTTCACTAGTTGCTTCTCTCGAGAGCATAAGTATTCTACGGTGGGTGAACAAATTACTGTTGAGCAATTGACAGAATTGAGCATAGTTATGAGATTATCTAGGTATGATCATGTATATAGGCATCACGTCCGAGACAAGTAGACCTACTCCTGCATGCATCTACTACTATTACTCCACTCATCGACCGCTATCCAGCATACATCTAGAGTATTAAGTTAAAAACAGAGTAACGCCTTAAGCAAGATGACATGATGTACAGGGATAGACTCATGCAATATGAAGAAAACCCCATCTTGTTATCCTCGATGGCAACAATACAATACGTGCCTTGCTGCCCTTACTGTCACCGGGAAAGGACACCGCAAGATTGAACCCAAAGCTAAGCACTTCTCCCATTGCAAGAAAGATCAATCTAGTAGGCCAAACCAAACTGATAATTCGAAGAGACTTGCAAAGATAAGTAATCATACATAAAAGAATTCAGAGAAGATTCAAATATTATTCATAGATAGACTTGATCATAAACCCACAATTCATCGGTCTCAACAAACACACTGCAAAAAGAAGATTACATCGAATAGATCTCCACAAGAGAGGGGGAGAACATTGTATTGAGATCCAAAAAGAGAGAAGAAGCCATCTAGCTACTAACTATGGACCCGTATGTCTGAGGTAAACTACTCACACTTCATCGGAGAGGCTATGGTGTTGATGTAGAAGCCCTCCGTGATCGATGCCCCCTCCGGCGGAGCTCTGGAACAGGCCCCAAGATGGGATCTCGTGGATACAGAAAGTTGCGGCGGTGGAATTAGGTTTTTGGCTCCGTATGGTATATATAGGAGGAAGAAGTACGTCGGTGGAGCAACAGGGGGCCCACGAGGGTGGAGGGCGTGCCTAGGGGGGGGAGGGGGGTAGGCGCGCCCCTACCTCGTGGCCTCCTGTTACGTGTCTTGATGTAGGGTCCAAGTCTCCTGAGTTGTATTCGATGAGAAAATCTCATTCCCGAAGGTTTCATTCCGTTTGGACTCCGTTTGATATTCCTTTTCTTCGAAACCCTAAAACAGGCAAAAAATAGCAATTCTGGGCTGGGCCTCCGCTTAATAGGTTAGTCCCAAAAATAATATAAAAGTGGATAATAAAGCCCAATAATGTCCAAAACAGTAGATAATATAGCATGGAGCAATAAAAAATTATACATACGTTGGAGACGTTTTAGTGTGCTTCAGACACGTATGTAAAGGTGTGGTGGTCACCTTCAAGATCAACCCTGATGGTGTCCCGACTAGGGGGGGGGGTCTCATCATATTGACTTCCAGACTAATGGGCCGGGCCGAGGACCCCCATGTCGGTTATGTTCTGGGCCACTTTGGGCTGCCCATGACGATTGCAAGGAAGATCCAGAAGACTTAACGTATACAAGAAGACGTTGACTTCGTCATGGAGGACTCTGCCTCCATGTACATAGCCAACTAGAGTCTTGTAAGCTTGAGACCCCATGTACCTATGTAATCTGAGGGGCCCGGCTCGTTGAGACACATTTAATCGTGTGGTAGCTTCGTCTCTGCCGGGAGTGCCCTCATTGCCAACTCGAATGGCTACCTTGGCCAATCCGAGCCCTTCACCCTAGGCCCAGCCGTCAGGCTCGACAACATAGACAATAGCACGGATTGGCATGGTGAGATGATCTTTACGAACGTGGTATCCTGCCAGGATGAGGAGGAGCGAGAGCCGCTTGGCCCGAGCCCGATGTTAGATCAGGCTCATGATGACCATGAGAATCTTCTTCTGAGGTCAACCTTAGATCGGACCCCAAAGCTGCTCCCATGGCCCAGGTGTCAGATAAGGTTATGGCTGAGCATGAGAGCATGAGATCGATGTTAGAGCGGATCTCAAAGCTGCATCATCTGGCCGTGATTTCGGATCAAGGTCTAGAGGAACGTTCAGAATCTTTTCCAGGGTGGATGTTAAGTCAGACCTTGAAGCCGTCTTCCTTGATATCGGCGTCAGGCCAAAGCCAGGAAGAGCGTAAGAAATCTCTTTGGAACGAGACTTCAGATTGGCTCCAGAAGTTTGCAACATCAAGCAGCCCAATCCCGGTGTACGGTCAGTTCTGGGAACGCCAGAGAGAGGTCAGAATTTATGGCTCACCCACCACCCATCTCGTCACTAACATCAAAGATTCAATCGACGGTGCCGATGATGACACCAAAGTCCTAAAAGATTAGATCGGCGTGTCCTCGGCGCCAGGTTATCATGTTTTCTCCCTATCTTAATAAAACAATGTGCAATTCTCTCGTGCTTTCCAAAAAAGGGGGCGAGGGCCTCTCCTGGATGCCGCTCCACACGGTCATGTAACCTGGCAGCCCATCGTCACTCAAGGATGTGGCCTTACCTGCTGCAAGAGACAACGGTGTACTCCTTCCTGTGGAGGCTCGAGCATGTTCCACGGAGGAGGTGAGCGCATGACCGGTAGGGCTGTTCTTTTTGTAGCAATAAACTAATTGGGTTTTTGTTTTGGTTGGTTCTACGTGCCGAATTAGACCATAAGATTTCACCAGAATTAAGCCCTGACCGGTTCCTTATTAATCGAGATTTGTTTTGAGTGTAACAAACTTATTTATTTGAGTTGTGAGACATTGTAAGGACAACCAAACACTATTTCGTAACTAGGGTGTTTTCAGACAACTTTGTGTTAAGGCTCGATCGCAAGCAGGCCCAAACACTATTTCCTAATTAGGGATTTTGGACAACTTTGTGTTAAGGCTCAGCACCATCATTGCATGTAATTTTCCTTCCCAAAAGAAATATGTTATGAGCCAAGCCATGTTTCACGTACGTCAGTAAACCACTTCACCTCCTGTGGCATGTCGGCGTCTATTACAAAAAAACAACCTTCTGGTAATTGATTGAAAGTTAATGTTTTTGGTATTAATTTTCGGTTTTGTATGGAGTGATAGAGGTAATAACACCGATGCAAACCACATAACTACGGAAGGCTTCAGTGCCACATGACTTACGTCAAATCAGGCCATAGACACCACCACTCTCTGAGTCGCAACCCATGATGGCGGCTGTTGATGTTGCTTCGCTCATTACAAGATTGCATAGTGTTGAGCTACTAATTCGGTTGATGGTGGTTTCATATGTCTTGGACTTTGCCTTGCGTCGGAATCCAGGCGCCTTCCATTCTCAGGCCGGGTTGGAGGGGTACCTGTTCAAGACACTTGCTCGCCCAGGTGTGGGCCCTCGGTGGGATGTGATCGTGGGCCTGGAAGGCTTCCCCTAGGTGCATGTGCAGCCGGATATGTCTCTGATCCTACTTTTTGTTTTTTGGACAGAGGGTCTGATCCCACATTCCCACTTAAGCATTGACATCTGCTTCCACATAGGCGACTATAAGATGGTATAGACCATTTAACATTATATGCTGGTTTTAGTGCAGAGAATAGTAATATTTCCCAACGGCGAGAGAAGGCATCAGAGCTTCCGTCACACGGACACAATAAAAGAAATCTACAAGTATGTTAATTCCTTGGGCGTACCTGGCATAGGACAGTATCAACAATTCTAAGGAGCTAACCAAGGAAAACATATACAGGCATCAGCAGATGGAGATGACTTCGACATGAAGGTTTCCGTCCGAGTGTGACGCTGTACATTGAGCAACTTCAGTAAAACATTCTGTAACTAGAACACTGAATGCAAATTCGATGCAAATCATGTAAGACAAACATGCCGAGGTATACATGATTACATGTAGACAAATTATCTTATGCGTTTGAATGCAAACAGCTAATTAATTTCATCACCATTCACCATTTGCCATATATGTCTCAACAGCAACCATATATTGTAGGGTGTCACAGACAGCCCATTTAGGTTTTGCACATACAACAGTTTACAACACAAGCAGGGGTCTGAGATTACAACAACATGAGTTCACGGCGCCACGTCCGGGTCCCTAAATCACACCATCCAAGTCAAAAACCAGTACATGAATTACAACAACACAGGTTGGTTGGATTGTAACCATCATTATTGATGAATATAAAATGGTGCAATGCATGCATATCACTCACAACCTGGCCCTGGCTGATACTGCTGTGGAGCTTGCAATTGCAGGTGGTACCTCATTTCCATCCTCCAATGGCTTCATCTCCTGCTGCGCCTCGTTAGAGACGAACACAGACCAACCAATGTATCCTTTGACAGCATGGGCAGGAAGTCCATGCATCTCTCCAGCCCTCCTTTTCAGCTCCGCAATTCTTTGATCCAACTCCTGAGTTCGGGTTGGGGAACCATCGTGCTCTTCCAACATCTTCTCTATCTCCGCGATCAGCAACCGCTCCTTCAACGCGTGCTCCCTCAGACGTAGCAAAGACTCGGAACGCTCATGGAAAAGGGACATGAAGCTGACCACGAGAAGAGGTTGGACATCATCGTGATCGAGGCCAATAAAAACAGAAGCTACAGCACCGCCGCGGACGACCGCGGCACCATCATCTAGCCGCCTGCCCCTCTGCCCAGGCGCCACAGGCAGAACTTCAAACGGAGTGCCTGCGAACTCGCAAGGGAAATGCTGCCTCATGGTAATAACAGCCAGCATCGCCGCATCCTGCAGGGCCTCAAAGAGGCAGTGCCGCGTAGCTTCCAGTTTAACCGACCAGCCAGAGTGTTGCTGTAGCTTGATCCATACTCGATGCCCAGTAACCTGATCCTGACACGTGATCTGCTCTTCCAGAAACCTTGGTTGGGAAAGTCCACCTGACAGCTCGTCATCGCTCATGACTCGTGGATGTATTCCCTGCATCCAGCAAATGATGGGATCAGCGTCACCAATAGTCAATTCAGCACTCAGCAGTATAAAAGAGAAAAAGAAGTCATTATTTCAAAGCTGTAGTTGTATATATAATCTTATAAATCTGGGCATATAGTCTACAAATATTGCATGGAGCAACCCCAAATACCCTGCAACCACCGCAAAGCGCAAACATAACACCTTATTACATTAATTAAGACCATCTCCAACAAATGAGGTAAAACAGGGGCGGTGCAAAAAATTGTCTTTTGCGGCCAAAAAACCAGTTACAACAGATGACATATCTCTATTTTGTGATGAAATTTTTTGGGGCAACCTCAAATTTTAGCTGCTGCTGCATATTTCCAGCGCCACTAGCGGCTGCCCAAAAAATTGTAAATCTGTGGCGGGTCACCCCGGGTATAAAAAATGAAGACCCAAAACCGGACCTGAAAAGACGGAATAAAAACCGGTTTGCAAAACTACAGGACCGAACTAAGTATGGTCAAATTGATCCTCTGCCATGCAGGACCGAGTAGTCCATATAGACCGATTTAAAATCCCACACGCACATCACAATATCCAGGTCATGTTTATTTAATCTTTTGAAAAAAAATCAAACTTGAAAAGGTGACTGCAGTTAAGAAGGCACTGACCTGTTCAAACACAGACAGCCAACTATTGACTTCGTTGCTTATGTTTCCAGAGTATCTCATTTCATCATCATAAAGATTATCTATATGATCCAGCAATCCATCCTGGCACAAATAAACTAAGCATTAGGTGCTTCAAACACAAGACATGGGATTAATGCTTTAAGGCCAATCACTTAGAAGCGAAGTTGGTTAGCACAAAAGTGTCTTTCTTTGGTGCCCTCTGGCCGGCCTCATGTTTCCAGATAATCTTCAAACATACAGATGAGAAACTAAGCTAACCTTTGCTCCTGAATATTCTTCCTGTCCATTTTCTGATAAATTGTATTGTTGAAATGGACTTTGAGGCAATAGAGGGGGAACAGCCATCTCTGGTGGACCTGAAACAGATGTCGTGACAGGGTTAACTCACAGTGTATTTAGTCCCAGTGGAAATAGGCATGCAATTCAACCATACCTAAACAGGCTACTGATGATGATATATGAAAACTGCAAAAAGGCACATGACCGAGCAAAACTTGATAAAGAGTTATCAGTTTAATTGAATTATTGGATTTCTCAATTTTATACCATGCATTAACATAATTACTAATATCTAGAATCACATTAGTTTGAAACTTGCCATCAAATTTGGGCTTGGAATTCACACCAGTAGCACTATCAATTTGCTCCAGCTCTCCAAGGTGAGGCTCGATCATTCTGTGTTCAGGAACAGAAGGGGTTGTGGCTTGAAAATTTTCACCATAGGTGTCTCCATGATGCCCACTAATGAAGTCCGTGCCCTGGCAATGTTCAACTGGAATTAGGAAATATCACAAATAGACATATATATCTAGGATACTGGGGACTAGGGAAAATAACCTTCATGCTTCTAATAGGTCCCTGACCTTGCTTGATCTCATCCTCGGAGCCTGGAAGTGTTGATAAAGGAACGGGCGGTGAATCAAAAGAAGCTTTCTGGCATACTGCTGATCCTGAAAGTTCCTTTCTCATCTGCAAAAATAAAAAATGAAAATAAAAATTGGTTCAAAAAATCATCAACCTAAAACATGAACAGATTAATCATAAATTTATCAGCGCTCCTGAGTTTCGTCAAAAAACTTTAGGTTGATGTTCATTATTATTTTTATGCGTCAACAGCGGGCTTACGCCTGCCTGAACCTTCATTACCAAACCAAAGAAGCCATTACAAGAGAGCAGAGTTACATGTGGGGAGGAAAAAAGAAGAAATTACAAAGCATAGTAAAAAAAGACTATAATCTCTCAGCAAGGTGGAACAACATAGAGGCCCAGTCATTTAGCAAAGCTTTTTTCTGAATATTTCTGCAGCGATGAGCCCAGAGATTCAGGTTGTTTTCTGCGGCTCTAGCGATGGAGTGTAGACCCTGGTGCTCGGAGCGAAAAACCATGGCATTCCGCTATTTCCAGATGCTCCATAATAGGGACATGCGCACCGTGGAGCGGGTTTTGTTTGTCAGATCCCCATCCCAGGTGTGAAGCAGCCCCAGAGGTGTAACATGACATAGACTAGTCATCTCCTCCCAGAGAGAGGGTTTAGCTGGGCGCAATGAAATAGCAGATGAACAATAGATTCTGTCTGGCTGCAAAAGGGGGGAGGTGTGCAAAGTGACGATGTTTCTATAGAATCGCCTTTCGTTGGTAAAAAGGTGATCTTTGTGGGCGAGCCATATGAATATTCTGCATTTATTCGGCGCGTAGTTCCTCCAAATGGCCGGAGCCAGGTGACCTCCCGGTGTTCACTTCCAGACTGCCTTGTATGCAATTTTAGTGGTTAGCGGTTTACCTAGCTCCCTCAAAATCCTTCTGTCTGCAACCTGCAAATTCAAGTTTACCAAGGCCAAAGTAGTGGGCAAAGAAGTTAGCTTGCAAGTAGCTGTGAATGACAACCTAGGGGCAAGGTCTAAAGTAAGGTCACGTGTTGCCAAAACCCTAGCCACGGATAGTTTTCCTATTGGAGTGGGTGTAAAGAGCAGGGAATTGCTGAGCAAGGGCGGTATGAGATAGAGGAAGCCATAAATCAGACTAAAAAGCCATGGCAGAGCCATCCCCTAGCAGAACCTTGGTAATGGAGCGGTACAAATCAAGGCCTTTCATGATGCCTTGCCAAATAGGAATGTCCCCTTCCCCCCTCGCATCGCCCCATGCGCGACCGAGGGGGAACCCTAGTCTGCACCGCAGCCAGCCCCCCTCCACCCTTCCCTCCTCCCTCGTCGCCATAAAAGCCATAAATCAGACTAAAAAGCCATGGCAGAGCCCGTGGCATCGAGGTGGGTGGCTGTGAGGTGGCATCGAGGTCTTGGATGACGGGGCGGCGGCCCTGGTGGTGGTGTCGCGGTGCTCATCGGCAAAGCCCGTGGCTTGTTGCTGCCCGATAACCATGGTCACGTGGGCGACATGGTCGCCCAGGTGTGGTGTTCGGTGGCGGTGAGTATTGGCCGGGGTGAAAATCTGTTCTATCTCCGGACGGACCAGCGGCGGCGAAGCTCGTTACCTTCTTGAAGGCGTCGTCGCCGCGATCACTGCCCGTCGTGTTGCTCCAGGGGAAACTCTGACCCTCGGGTCGGGCAATGGCGGTGCTCCGGTGTCGTATCCTTCTTGAAGGCATCGCCTTGGAGCCCATAGTTCGTCGTATGCAGCTTCATCTCTTCGCAGTGGGGTGTTCACGGTCGAGGACCCGGCTACTCTTGTAGTGCTTGGAGTGGTGTTGTTGCGCTCAGTGCCTATGTATCCTGCCTTGGGTGTGTGCGTGTGTTGTGTTGGCGTGTGTTTATACCGAGTTGTTTATGATCATTTCTTTATATATAAAGCGGGGCGAAAGCCATTTTCGGCAACGGTGTACACACGAGATCCCAAGCCACATTGCATTGACCGCCCATAACTAATTCCTGGCCGGATCAAAAAAGTCCCTACAATGCTTCTCAATCTCAAGTAAGGGCGACTCGACACCCCCTCCTCCTCCCGCGTCGCCCCCGCGAGGCGACCGGGGGCAAGTCTAAATCCCGTTGGTCTCTTCCCCCTCTCCTTCCTCCCTCGCCACCGCCTAAGGGCCACATGGTCCTCCTATTCGAGCGGTGCTGGCGCGAGCCGGCGCCTCGAGCCGGAGCGTGGAGTTGTGTCGGGCGACACAGCGGTGCGGCGGGCAGAGGCGGAGCTCCGACGCCTCTACTTCCCCGCGATGGGCGACCAGGTGATGGGTCGTGCTTGGCTCTCCAGGATCGGCGGTGCCGCGGCCGGATCTGGAGCCAGGTAACGTGGGCCGAGGGCCGCACGTGCTGCAACATCTCAGAAGTGGCAGGTCGGCGGGCAGGCTAGCTGGATCCGGGTACTCCGGCGGGTAGGCAACGGCGGGCAGCGCGGATGGGCTCCCCTGTGAGCTTTCTTGGTGGTTGGCGGCGGATCTTGGGGTTTCCCTTGCCGGTAGACGGGTGTGTGTTGGTGGCCTCGCGTGGAGCTACGCCAGCTGCCGAGGTGGGATGACACAAGGGGTGTCCGGTGGGGAGGTAGGCTGGAGGGATGGGAGGCACCGACGAGCTCGGGCCACCCGTCACCGCCACAGGGGTGTGCCAGTCGTGGATGCGTTCGCTCCCCCTCCTCCCCCTTTCCCCGACCGTGTGCGGGCCGATGCAGCTCCGACGTTGTTCGAGGCGGGTTGTATGCTGCGGTTTTGGCGATCGGGTGCGTCCTTTGGACCAAAGCCGGTCACTTTGGCTGGTCTTGGGGCGTCTGGATGCAGGGCAGCGCCCCTGGCGGTGGGAGATGCGACGTTCTTGGGTGGAGCATGCGTCTCAGCTAAGGGTGCGCAGCCATGGCCACGCGGGTGGTTGGCGGAGCAAGGGTACGTCGGAGGGGTGTGAGCATTGGGGTACACCACTTGCTCATGGCCGACGGTGGCGACGTCCATGGACGCCATATCTTTCATGAAGGCTCTGCCGCGGTGTTCCCACTCCTTGGTGATGCTCCGGGTGAAAAGTTGATCTTCGAAATCAGACGGTGCTGGCTACACATGGTCGTGCCCTTTTGGAGGCACCGTCTTGAAGTCCTTACTCCGTGGTTATCCG
The DNA here is from genome assembly GCA_034509565.1 of Triticum monococcum. Taxonomy (NCBI): domain Eukaryota; kingdom Viridiplantae; phylum Streptophyta; class Magnoliopsida; order Poales; family Poaceae; genus Triticum; species Triticum monococcum. The sequence continues at coordinate 494,265,535 of CM067845.1, read as the reverse complement.
CCTCGCCTCTCCTCGGAGGATAGCTTGTGATGGAGGTCTCCATTGGCTCTAAGCGATTCAGTTCGGTAGTCGTTGAGGTGGTGTCGTGGTGCTCAGTATCTTGTCTTGGGTGTGTGTTGTGTGCGGTGGTGGGTGTGTTTGTATCGGTGTGCTAGTATGATCGGTGCTTTATATATAAAGCGGAGCAAAAGATATTTTCGGTAATCTCAAGTAAGGTCCCCGCAACATAAGGAAGCTCGTGGCATAGATCGTCACGAAGCAAACAAGAATAGCTCTGCCTGCCAAAGACAAAAGCAGGCAACGCTAGCCAGCCAGACGCCGGTCAATCTGGTCAATAACGAAGAATAAATCCCAAAGATTAAGCTTGTGCATGGATAGAGGTAACCCCAAACAAGATTGAGGGAACGAAGCCACAGGGCAACCCGGGATCGCCACCAGCCTCGCGGCTAACCCAAGGTTGACATGAATCGGAGCGAACGTGCTTCTGTGGAAGTTAATGGTAAGCCCGGTTGTCTTGGAGAATTGCAGAAGAATGCACTTAAGAGTCTGGAGCTGAATAATGTCAGGAAGAAGGATGATTAAAGTGTCGTCGGCATACTGAAGAACAGTGCATGGTAGATGTTCATCGATCGGGTGGGAGACCAAACCATTGCTGGAGGGATGGATGATTAACCTCTTAAGCACGTCAGCAACGATGATAACTGATACGGGGAGAGGGGGTCGCCTTGTCTCAAGCCCCTGCGGCACTTGAACCCCAGTCCAGGCCTGCCATTAAACAGCACAGAAGAGCTGGAAGACTTGTTTAACTGCTCAATACAAAGATATCAAGCCGAAGGGGAACCCTTTTGGGACATAATTAAGGATTAGGACTCCCAAGGTACAAGAGTCAAAAGCTTCATGAAATCAAGTTTTAGAACAGGTGCTGCTAATTTCCTCTTGTAGCAAGTTTGAACGATGTCCGCATCATGGACAAAGTTTTCTGTGATCCCACGCCCTCTAATAAATCTGGTTTGTTCATGGTGGATGAGGTGGTTGATGAAAGGCTGGGCTCTAGATGAAATGCATCCAGAAGCAATTTGATGGAGCAGTTTTGAAGAGACACAAGGCGAAAGATCTCCGGTTTGGAAGCATCACATTTTTTTTGGAAGTAGCATGATTAGTGCTCGGTTGATGCGTTTAAGATATGCTGTACCGCCATGGAAATCGGTTAGAAGATGAAGAAGGTCCAATTTAACTAAATCCCAATTAGCTTCGTCAAAGGCTGGTCCAAGGCCGTCCAGCCCTGGGCTCGCACTATCACTCATGGCCCAAAGGGCGGTCTTGATCTCGTCCAAGGTAAAACTCATGCCGATAAGGCTTTGAGAGCTCACTAGCCTGGGCAGCAGTGTGGGAATTATGAAGCATGAGGGAGTCCAGGTCAAAGTAGATACGAGTGCCGTTGCTGATGCCAACAAGGTTTTTTTTAAAGTTTGGCAGGATGGCCTGCTTATCGGCATGCGCGTAGCAGCATCTCCATCTACTAAAAGTAGGGGTGGTTTAATCTGTCATTGGAAAGCGTTTTAATTTGATTTTTGCGATGTCGAACAGAAGTACAAACGTGCATGTAGGCGGAGTTCTTGTCACCCAGGACGCAATCCTTATTTTTTGCTCGTTGCCTCCAGACTCCAGTAGTCAGCGATCGCGGCGTTAAGGCGGTGAAGAGAAAGTTTAACTGCGACACGAAGTTGCAGTTCGAGGTCGGAAAGCCACCTAGCATCTTCAAGCTTGTCGAGGAAGTTGATGGTGGTGTGACAGTTCAGAATTAGCATCTTCGGCAATCTCTGATTGGCTGACCAGTTCTTGGCCATGTTCCTAGTGCGCTTGATTTTCAGAGAGAGGATACGATACTTTTAAATCGCGGGCGAAGGAGTTTAGCGGAAGGAAAATTGGCAGTGAAATTATAGGAAGGAAGGCCACGATATCCGGCGAAATTGGCGCGATCGCCCGCGATTTTGGGAAGGAAGCAAATCGCGGGGAAGATTCTGAACCGCGATAGCACCGCTATAGCGGTAATTTCGCCCGCGATTTAAAAGTATGGAGGATACCCGCCGAGCCAAGGTGAGCATGATTGCTCCCCCCACACTATTCCAGTTAGCAGCAACTTTATCTTTGAACATAGGGAAGTTTAGAAGCAACCTATCAAGACAGAAGATCAAGGATTTTGGGATAGTTGTCGAATGGGCACGTGATCCGATGTGGTTCTAGTAACCGAAGATAGCAAACTATCAGGGAAATTTTGAGCCCAATCCACTTTAGCAAGAGCATGGTCCAGGCACACCAAAGCCGGCAAATCTTGGTGATTTTACCACGTAAACCGCTTGTCCAGAAGCGGAAGGTCCTGAAGCTGCAGAGAGTTAATACTTAATGGTTGAGGAGAACATGTTTGCTTCCGAGAAGTTGAAGTTGTTGGAAGATTTATTGGACGGCCTGAGAGTTAAATTGAAGTCGCCGATAATTGTCCAGGGACCCGAAATTTTCGGCAGCAGATGGGATAAGGATTGCAAAAAATCCTGTTTAATGGCATGGTCGCAAGGGCCGTAAACCTTGGTGACAGCAAACTGAAGATCGTCAGACACAAACTCGAACCAGCAAGTTGGAATCCCACCCAGTAACAATCCCACCCGAGGCCCTAATGGTTGATGTTCATTTCTCGCGGATGATACAAAGAGGAAAACAATAAATTCCTCACTGACCGTGACCACACTGAAAGCCTAGATCAGCGAGAAATGAACAACGAACCCCCGGGGCCGGGAACGATCTACCCAACCCAACGCCCCGGCGATCCACGGAGACGCGAGCGGCGCCGCATCCATGCCCGCTGGAGGTCGGCGGCGGCGCACCGATTTCGCTCGAGATGGGGGTTAAGTCGGACGCACGCACCTCAGATGTGGAGGAGGAGCCGAGCACGGCGTCGGCGAGGGCGCTGAGGGGGTTGGCGGATGAGGACGACGAACCCGGCGCCGCGCAGCCGGCGCGACCGGTCACCAGATCGCGCATGCCCATCCTCGCCGACCACGCCGACCGCGTGTCGACGGGTAACCGACGGCGTCGCGCGGGGCGTTGCTGACGTTGGTGGTGGTGTGCTGGAGGCGGCTCGATCGGGCCGGGGGGTTTTGACTTTTGAGTCGATCGGCACTTGTCCCGGGCCCTGTCTACGGCTATTTGTATCGTCGGCGATTAGGGCTTCCCTCTTGTCTGATGCCACCACCCCGCCTGGGAAAATTGGGATGGCCCATTTTATTTTATTTTGAGATGGATGTGTGATGGCCCATTTGAATTGCATGAATTTCGTGCCAAATTTTATGAGAAGTTTTTCTTTTTAGTTGGAGATTTTATGAGAATTTTGACACTGAAAGAACCGAAGAGGGCAATTTTCACATGTTTCAAACCAAACAACAACCTGCCTGAAAATTAACCATGATTTCAACTACTTTATACCATTGCTCCAAAGTCAAATGCATGCCTTAGGACTTAAACATGTCTACTCTTCCTACCAAGTGAAATAGGTCTAATTTTTTATTTGCTTTCTCGAAACAACAATTCTTTATCCAACCTTCCATAAATTATCCTAACCAGGCCACTTATTAGTGTTTATGTGTCAACTACGTAGACACGGTGCTAAGATGGACATGGGAAAAGGACCACTAAGAACATGCACCATTTTATAGATCACCACAATTTAAGCAATTTGCGTGTTTGAGTTTGAGTTGCGAAAACCTTACAAGAACATACTATTTTGTAATTAGGGCTCTTGGATGTCAGCCTGCTATCAAGGCTCGAGATGTAGTTTTCACTTAAAAAATCTCTGTTATCCGCTAAGCCATGTGTAAACGTCATCAAGTCACTCCACTTCATGTGATAGGCCTGAGTCTACCCCAAACAACCCCTAGAGATTAAATGCACATAAGCTTTTGGTTATTAATGTTTTGCTTTGTATGAGGTGTTAGGCAACATCAATGCATGCCACATAGCTACGTAAAAGCCGAGCACTGTGAGGACTTCCATTAAATAGGTCATAGACATTGCATGTAGACAAAAACAACCTCCGAGAAATTGAATGTATGTACCTTCTTGGATGTTAATTTTCGATTTTGTGTGAGGCATTAGGTGAACCATGCAAGTGGCATAACTATTTAAAATGCCAAGCACTACGAGGACAATATAAATGTATTTATATGACTGACAACCACACAGTGAGCAATATATAGAGGGAAGAAGTAAAGAAAAACTTCAATACAACACTCGACTGAGCCACATGGATTCACCTACTCCTTGATAAGGAAATTGGATTGGCTTATACCAAAGCTCAAAAGATCATGTAGTTTTGTTCCCACAAACTCCCCAAGATGTATAGGATAACTCTATCAAATGAGTGTCGATTATCTTTTGGAATGGTCTCACGAGGAAACGCACCAGCCTTACAAAGTAATGGGACCTAAACTCCGGAGAAGGATTGATAAACATGTCCATGATCACAGGCCTCTAAAACTATTTCGCAAAACTGCGACCTTAAAATATGTGCTCATACATCTCAAGCATCATGATTAGCACAAAGAGGGCAGGCGACATTATCCGTTGATCCCGAGTTTCCAGTTGTGTTTAAGAAGGGATTTTTTTAAAGATGGCTCGAGACAAGCCCGGCTTTGAATTAACAAAGTCATCAACCGGCAACTATGATTTTGACTACTTTATATCATTGCTCCAAAGTCCAAACTCAAATGCATGTCTTAGGACTTAAACTTGCCTACTCTTCCTACAAAGTGAATAAGGTTTAATTTTTTATTACTTTCACCAAAAGAACATTATTTTATCCAATCTTTGAAAAATTATCCTAAGCAAGCCACCAATTAGTGTTTATTTGTGCAACTACGTAAACATTGTTCTGTGATCGACACAGACAGCACCAATAGGAGAAGGGACACTAAGAAAGCGTGACATTTGATGAGGTCGCCGAAATATATACAACTTGCAAGTTTGAGTTTGAGTTGCGAGAATGTTACAACTTGCAAACACACACTATTTTGTAATTAGGGTCCTTGGACGTGGACTTGGTCTTTAAGTCTCGAGACACTGATTGCATGTATTTTCATTTCAAAAATCTATATTGTCAATCAAGCCATGTGTAAACGTTATCAAACCACTCCAGTACATGTGATATATCGGCATCTATCCCAAAGAAACCTCCTGGAGATTAAATGCATCTAAGTTTTTGGTTATAAGATTTTTAGTTTTGTATGAGGTGCCAGCGAACAGCGCTGCAAGCCATATAACGTAAAAGCCCAACAATACGAGGACTTTCATCAAATAGGTCATACACATCACCTCTTAATAACAACAACTTCCGAGATATTAAATGTACGAAACTTTTTTGGGTAATAAGTTTTTGGTTTTATATGGGGTATTAGCTAACACCAACGCAAGCTATGTAACTATGTAAAATGCCAAGTACTACAAGGACTTCCATCAAATAGGTCATAGACGCAACCTTGACTTTAAAAGGGCCACTTTAGAAGTTACCGTGTATGTGATATGACGATGCTACTGCGAGATAATACATCGTTTCTTCTGGGTTGCAGAGGGGAACATTTAATTGTGTGAGGCAATCTAAAGGAGAAAAGCAATAATAAATTTACAAAAAAATGTGTATCCAATTTAGCCAACGTCAATCGTTGTCACCATTTACAATCACATGAAGCTCACGTGAAGACTAGATGTCATGAGTTCACTGAATCCTTCATAAGGAAGGAAATCGATTGGACTAACTTATATTAAAGCTCAAAAAAATCATGTAGTTATGTTCCCACAAATTCACCAATATGTATAGGAAATAACTCCGTCAAATGAGCATGGATTGACTTATTGGAATGGAAATGAAAGCTCTCCAGGAAAACAACCAGTCCTTACAAGGAATGGGATCTGAACTCCTGCAAATGAGGGGCCCACAATGCCATAGACTTTTCAATTTGTTTCACAAAGCTATAACCTAAAAAGATGTGTGTGGATGCCTTGTCATGGTTACCACCCTTAGGTTTCAAATTATGTTCGCAAAGGATAAGGAATATAGTACGGGAGAATTTTGTGAAGATATTTTGATCACTAGGTAAAAAACTAACAAATGATTGAATCTAGACCGGTGTAAAATTGTTTTTTAGAGGTACATCCAAAACTTATGAATTTTGAATGGTAGTACATATGTGGTGTGTTTGCTTGATCACACAAACTCTAAACAGTTTGAGGGGTGCAAAAAACTCGTTTAGGGTGGTCGTGCGAGGTACTGGCCCATGCTTGCACGATACTCAAAGCAGGTTAGAACCTGGCCCTGATGGAATGGTCCAATAGGTGGTTTCGGTGGAGCCAGGATTAGGCGGGGGCAAGGGGAGGGCGGCATACGAGGGTAGCGGGAATAGAGATGATTGGATATGAATATCTGCTAGCATAGTGATAACCCACAAGTATAGAGGATCGCAATAGTTTTCGAGGGTAGAGTATTCAACCCAAATTTATAGATTCGACACAAGGGGAGCCAAAGAATATTTGCAAGTATTAGCAATTGAGTTGTCAATACAATCACACCTGGAGATTAATTATCTGTAGCAAAGTGATCAGTAGCACAGTAATATGATAGCTTTGATAGTAGTGGTAGCAGCAACAGTAATGGTAACAGTGATAGTAATAGATTTGTAGCAGTGACAATAGTAACAGCAGCAGTAGTAACTTAGCAAGATCAATATTTAAGAAAATCGTAGGCATTGGATCGGCGATTTGTTGGATGATATTCATCATATAATAGTCATAACCTAGGGCGATACAGCACTAGCTCCAGTTCATTAATATAATGTAGGCATGTATTCCGGAAATAGTCATACGTGCTTATGGAAAGTGAAGGAAATATGCCCTAGAGGCAATAATAAATTTGTTATTTATATTTCCTTGTATCATGATAAATGTTTATTATTCATGCTAGAATTGTATTAACTGGAAACTTGATACATGTGTGGATACATAGAGAAAACACAGTGTCCCTAGTAAGCCTCTACTAGACTAGCTAGTTAATCAAAGATGGTTAAGTTTCCTAACCATAGACATGAGTTGTCATTTGATGAACGGGATCACATCATTAGGAGAATGATGTGATGGACAAGACCCATCCGTTAGCTTAGCATAATGATCGTTAAGTTTTATTGCTATTCTTTCTTCATGACTTATACATATTCCTTTGACTATAAGATTATGCAACTCCCGAATACTGGAGGAACACCTTGTGTGCTATCAAACGTCACAATGTAACTGGGTGATTATAAAGATGTTGTACAGGTGTCTCCGAAGGTGTTTGTTGGGTTGGCATAGATCGAGATTAGGATTTTTCACTCCGAGTATCGGAGAGGTATCTCTAGGCCCTATCGGTAATGCACATCATAATAAGCCTTGCAAGCAATGTGACTAATGAGTTAGTTGCGGGATGATGTATTACAAAATGAGTAAAGAGACTTGCCGGCAACGAGATTGAGCTAGGTATGATGATACCGACGATCGAATCTCGGGCAACTAACATACCGATGACAAAGGGAATGACGTATGTTGTTATGCGGTTTGACCGATAAAGATCTTCATAGAATATGTAGGAACCAATATGAGCATCCAGGTTCCGCCATTGGTTATTGACCGGAGATGTGTCTTGGTCATGTCTACATAATTCTCGAAACCGTAGGGTCCGCACGCTTAACGTTCGATGACGATTTGTATTATGAGTTATGTGTTTTGGTGACCGAAGTTTATTCGGAGTCCCGGATGAGATCACGGACATGACGAGGAGTCTCGAAATGGTTGAGAGGTAAAGATTGATATATTGGAAGGTAGTATTCGGACATGGGAAGGGTTCCGGAGTGTATCGGGTACATACTGGAGTCCTGGAGGGGTTACCGGAACCCCCCGGGGAAAGATATGGGCCATATGGGCCATAAGAGGGAGGATAACCAGCCCACAAGGGGCTGGTGCTCCCCCCACAAGGGATGGGCCCGAATTGGACTAGGGAAGGGGGCGCCACCCCCTTTCCTTCTCCTTCTTCTACTCCCTCTCCTTTCCCCCTTTCCCCCTCCATGAGAAGGAAAGAACGGGGGCGAATCCTACTAGGACTGGGAGTCCTAGTAGGACTCCCCCCTTACGGCGCGGCCCCTAGGGCCGGCCTCCTCCCTCTCCCTCCTTTATATACGTGGGCAGGGCACCCCTTGGAGACACAACAATTGTTCCAAGCCTTGTGCGGTGTCTCTCTCCACAGTTTGCTCCTCCGGTCATGAAAGGATCGAGAAGAGGTGTCTAGAGGGGGGTGAATAGACTCTTAGCAAGAAAAGTTGCAGTTTTTAAATTCTTTAAGTTGAAGTGGAGTTTTGGCACAAGTTCAAACATTCACAATACATATCAAGCAAGCATGATAAGAGTATATGAGCAACGGAAAGTAAATCATGCAAGTTGCAAGAATGTAAAGGGATGGGATTGGAGTGTGCAAACGCAATTGGAGACGCGGAGATTTTTGGCGTGGTTCCGATAGGTGGTGCTATCGTAAATCCACGTTGATGGAGACTTCAACCCACGAAGGGTAATGGTTGCACGAGTCCACGGAGGGCTCCACCCACGAAGGGTCCACGAAGAAGCAACCTTGTCTATCCCACCATGGCCATCGCCCATGAAGGACTTGCCTCACTAGGGTATATCTTCACAAAGTAGGCGATATCCTTGCTCGTACAAACTCCTTGGTTCAACTCCACAATCTTGACGGAGGCTCCCAAGTGACACCTAACCAATCTAGGAGACACCACTCTCCAAAAGGTAATGGATGGTGTGTTGATGATGAACTCCTTGCTCTTGTGCTTCAAATGATAGTCTCCCCAACACTCAACTCTCTCTCATAGGATTGGATTTGGTAGAAAGATAATTTGAGTGGAAAGCAACTTGGGGAAGGCTAGAGATCAAGATTTATGTGGTTGGAATGGAATATCTTGACCTCAACACAAGTGTAGGTGGTTCTCTCTCAGAAAATGTATGTTGGAAGTGTAGGCATGTTCTGATGGCTCTCTCCACGAATGAAGAGTGGGTGGAGGGGTATATATAGCCTCCACACCAAATCTAACTGTTACACACAAATCTCCAAACTTGGTGTGACCGAATTATAAAACTCGGTCGGACCGATTTAGTTCAAAATGTGAACGTTAGGATTCTCGGTGGGACCAATTCCATTAGGGTTAGGGCATAATGTAATCTCGGTGAGACCGATTACACAAACTCGGTGGGACTGATTTTGGTAATAGACAAACAGAGAGTTGGTCAGGCAAACTCGATGGGACCGACTCGCTCATCTCGGTTAGACCAAAACGTTACGAAGGGGAAACAACGAGTTTGCATTGCAATCTCGGTGGGACCGAAACGTTAGGAAGGGGAAATAGAGAGTTTGCATTGCAATCTCAGTGGGACCGATCGCTCATCTCGGTTGGACCGAAACGTTACGAAGGGAAACAGAGAGGTTGCAATCCCATCTCGGTGAGACCGAGATCCCTATCGGTGAGACCGACGTGACTAGGGTTTGTGGCAGTGGCTATGTCAAGTGAACTCGGTGGCGCCGGATAGAAGATTTAGGTGGGGCCGAGTTTAACTTTTGGTTTGGGACATATGTGGATATGAGAAAGTAGTTGAGGGTTTTTTGGAGCATATCACTAAGCATTTTGAGCAAGCAAGCCATTAAGCAACACCTCATCCCCTCTTAATAGTATTGGCTTTCCTATGGACTCAATGTGATCTTGGATCACTAAGATGAAAAATGTAGAGTCCTGAACTTTGAGTTTGAGCCAATCCTTTGTCCTTATCATCTAGAAGGGGTTACACATCCTCTAGTCCATGCCACTCCATTGTTGAACTTATCTGAAACATACTAGATGGAAGCATTAGTCCAACAAGAGATATGTTGATATTAATTACCAAAATCACCCAGGGATCACTTGTGCTTTCAATCTCCCCCTTTTTGGCTATATGCATTAGTCTAACAAGAGATATGTATGCAATCATGTAAATATGAAATATAAGAGCATGTGAATGCATAAGAGTGACAGAGTAAGCAATGTGTTACATGTATCTTGGCTATATGCATCAGAGCAAAAGATGTGAATATAGGAAATGTACCTACATGCTCATGAGGCCTTCTTGCAAACAGTATGTACATCAGCAAGAAATCCTCATGCACATGAGTGTGATGCATATACTTACCTTGTGGTCTTGAGTTGTCTAAGGAAGGAATGAACCTGAGTAAACAAGGTTAGATAACACAGATACATCTACAAGCCAGAGCAACCAAAAGAAACCACAAGAGTACCAAGATTTGGATGACATGTAGAAAGTGAGTACTGAGTACTCTATTGGATATAGACATGTCCCCAAAGGATAAATATATGAAATGAATTCAAAGATTTCCTTCCCTAGCAGTCTTTCTCCCCCTGAATCTTGTATTGGATAATGGGAGAACATAGGGAACCAAAATCAGAGCAAAAACAGATCATAAATATAAACATAAGATAGACATGTCTTTCCCCTCTTAAAGACATGTGACTTCTCTCCTCTTGAACACCAAGCATCTGGGGCCTCTGATGAGATTTCTCTCTTCCCCCTTTTATTTTCTCTCCCCCTTTGAAGAGAATAAGCTTTGATGTGATCTCTCTCTCCCCCTTTGACATCAATTTCCAAGAAGGGATCTTCTGGAGTGTGAGTCAAAAGGTTTGGTCCTTGAGTCATAGAGCAAAGCAGCATATAGATTGTGATGCTGGTAGAGGACAAGAATCATCCAGTGGAGCTGGAATAAAACTACTGGAACATATGGCAAATTGTCTTCTCTGAAGTGAAATCGGTGATACCGAGTTGTAGTCTTCAGTGGTACCGAATTGGTTTGGTTTGACCGAAAACAACATATCGGTATGACCGAGTTCAATACAGAGAGAACACTTGTCATCTTAGCTCACTAGGAAAATAAGATTTGCAAGGAATTGATTGAAGGATTTGCAATGAATTGGATGCGGGGAATGCAGAAACAAAATAGAGAAAGAAAATCTAGATTATGTTTTTTTATAAAGGAAAGGGAATAAATATGCAAAGGGCAAAATGCAAAAACTCAAGGAAACACTAGAGAACTTCATCTAGAAGTGGGCGGTGACAAAGTCACCTATGTTAGAGTATATTGACTAAGGATTCAAGTGAGAACACTTGATCATAAGTCATACTCATCATTTAATCTCAAAATGGGGTTACCCTTTTTCGTTTAAGCATTTGATGTATTCACATCTTGGTGAGTTGCTTTGACCTATGACTTGAGGTAAAGCTTCTCTAAGATGGAATAACATACTTTGGGTGGTGGTTAATAACCAACAAGTATAGGGGATCGCAACAGTTTTCGAGGGTAGAGTATTCAACCCAAATTTATTGATTTGACACAAGGGGAGCCAAAGAATATTCTCAAGTATTAGCAACTGAGTTGTCAATTCAACCACACTTGGAAACTTAATATCTGCAGCAAAGTAATATGATAGTAGTGGTAACGGTAACAAAAGGTAACAGTAGTAAAAGTAATGTTTTTGGTATTTTATAGTGATGATAGCAATAGCAACGGACAAGTAAATAAGTGAAGAACAATATATGGAAAAGCTCGTAGGCAATGGATCAGTGATAGAGAATTATGCCGGATGCGGTTCATCATGTAACAGTCATAACCTAGGGTGACACAGAACTAGCTCTAGTTCATTGATATAATGTAGGCATGTATTCCGAATATAGTCATACGTGCTTATGGAAAAGAACTTGCATGACATCTTTTGTCCTACCCTCCCATGGTAGCGGGGTCCTTATGAAAACTAAGGTATATTAAGGCCTCCTTTTAGTAGAGTACCGGAACAAAGCATTAGCACATAGTGAATACATGAACTCCTCAAACTACGGTCATCACCGGTAAGTATCCCGATTATTGTCACTTCGGGGTTAACGGATCGTAACACACAATAGGTGACTATAGACTTGCAAGATAGGATCAAGAACACTCATATATTGATGAAAACATAATAGGTTCAGATCTGAAATCATGGCACTCGGGCCCTAGTGACAAGCATTAAGCATAGCAAAGTCATAGTGTCGGTGTACTAAAGTAGGGGTACCTTAGTATCCCGAACTTGTGCACGGGCAGTCGCAGCGTCCCGCGGCAAGGCTTGCCGGGTGACCGCCAAGATCCTCCATGGTTCCTTTGGAGCCATTCAAGAACAAAGTATTCAAGGCCCCGGCAAGAAGAGCTTGCCGGGAAGGAGACAAGACCCCGGCAAGAGGAGCTTGCCGGGAAGGCCAACCAAGGCTCGGTGAGCGACAAGCTCCCGAACGCGACAAGACAACAAATGCGGCAAGGCTCTTGCCGTGGCAAGCTTCCACTTTGTACCTGCGCTCCAGCACAACCACCAACATGTCGCTCTGGGACCCTTCCAGGCGTACGTGGCGGAAAGCTGTGCAGCCAGAGGTACACGGTGGCAAGCGGCGCTGACAAGGTTGCCATCGTGGCAAGCAATGGCGTCCCTAGCGGTCCCTTTCTGCACCGTCTAGGCGACACAGACAGGCATTTAATGCCTTTGTCCCCTGTCGTCAGGGTTAGGTATGATAACACTGTTGTAGGCGGCGGTGCCAACCGCAGTGCCTTTTCCATTTTTGCCCTTCTCTACGTTGCCATCTGTCAGTGACCCCTTTAGCATATAAAAGGAGGCCCATGCGCAACGTAGAGGGGGTCGGCGAACAGAACACTCTCTCGCTCGGTCTCATTAGCTGTTGTGTACTGTAGCACACCGCGCTCCCGAGCAAGAAATCAATACAAACACAAAGCAGGAGTAGGGTTTTATGCATCCGTGTGGCCCGAACCTGGGTAAACTGATTGCGTTGCTCATGCGCTCGCCTCGATCTGCTCTTTGTGCTCTCTCCGCCCCCTGCCGAACCACAAGGGGCTTGGTCCGCCGTGGTCCCATAGGTCTCCGTGGGGTTCAGCACCCCCGACATCTTTGGCGCGCCAGGTAGGGGTGCGTCGAAGTTGTGTGAACCTGATCCGGCGTTCGCACGAGTCAAATCTCCATCGTCTTCATCGACATGCCGCCGAAGAAGAAGGCTTCGGAGGCAGCTGCTCCGTCCGCGCCGAGCCCACCATCGCCGGAGCGAATGGCTGGTGGAGTAGACACCGGCGGAAGAACAGGCGCCGACGAGGGAGCTCATGGTGCTGCCAGGTCCAAGGACAAGACTGCGCTGCACATCGGTGGTGCGGTCGGCTCCCACAACGACCGGGCGCACTCCAAGACCTCAGCGTCGGTACACGCACCGCACCCATCCCAGGAGGCGCGGGACCAGCAGCGTCATGGTACTCACGGTACCATACGTTTGCTGGGCCAAGATCAAGCTGGTGGATCCCGGAGTGCTCAAGACCAGCATGCACGCCAACATGCTGGCGCGAGCGTGGCACGGTCGCTTGGACGAGATACTGCTCCTTCTAACGTAGTTAGAAGTCCGAGCATATCCCGTTCCTCGCACCGTTCGCAGACGCTCGCCCACCACCCCGGCAGAAGCTTTGGCGCAAGCTCAACTGCTCCTAGACTACCCTCCAGCGTCGGACAAGATCGACGACTGGAGAGCCACCATCCAGAGTCTCATCGGCTTTGCCAACGGCGACAATCCACGGCAGCCAAGTACTTCGCTGCTGCGGCAAGTCAGCCAGGTACGAGCCGGTGGCGACAAGACCGGTGGGGGTGCAACCACTGTGCACTCTTCGCCCCGGAGGCCAAGATCGCCGACTCGCCGGATCCACCACGACAGCGACTCCACCGCGTCATCAGATCCACGAGTTTGTCGCGACCAGCGCCAAGTTCTGCATGAACGGCAACAAGAAGATGCTCGTACACGCATCAAGCGCCAAAGAGAAGCGCGGCGTCAATCAGACCTGCGCGCTGGGCCCTCTCTCGATATGCATGCGCTAGGGGAACCAGGTGACTTGCCGTACGCGGTAGGTTGACCTGCGTTTACCCGTGAGCTGCGGCAAGTCCAGTGGCCCAGCTAGAAGCATTTCAAGCCAGACGTACCGGAGAAGTACGACGGCAAGTCGCACCCGTCAGAATTCCTTAGCATCTACACCATCGCGGTGCAGGCTCCCGGGGGGCGAGACAACAAGGTCTTTGCCAACTACTTCCCGCTGGTGCTCAAGCCCGAAGTCAGGTCCTGGCTCATGCACTTGCCGGATAACTCCATATCCTCTTGGGCAGACCTGTGCCATCAGTTTGTCGGCGCCTTCACAGGCGGCCACAAACCTCACGCCCAGGAGAGTGATCTTCACCTGCTCGCCCAGAAGGAAGGAGAGCCCCTGCGCAAGTACATTCAGAGATTCAGCCGTGTACAGCGCAACTTCCCAGACATCCACCCTGCCGCGGTTATCAGTGCGTTCCATCAGAACATGCGTAACCGCAGGATGCGGGAGGAGATGGCGATGAGCAGGATCAGAGAGGTCAGTGAGCTATATGCCCTGGCCGACAAGTGTGCACGTGCTGAAGAAGGGAGGAAACTCCCCAGAGAGAATGCTGGAGCAGGAGGATTTGACAGCGAAGATGCTGCCCCAGCAAAGAAGAACCGGCGGCGCAATAACAGGAAGAAGAAACGCAAAGAGGTGCTAGTTGTTGAGCAGTCCGGCAATGACGGTGGCGCCAACAAAGCCAAAGTTGGTAGCTCCGGCAAGGAGGTTGCCGCATGTACCAACTGCCAGGCTGTGGCGGCCACCGACAAGCAGGATGGCTCCGACAAGCAGTATTGCAAGATCCACCGCACCAAGGGCCATGACCTCCAGAGCTGCAAGAAGGTCGAGCAGCTTGTCCAGCAGCAAAAAGCTGAGTACGAGCGGTGCGACAAGGAGAGGGCCCAAGGAGGCGATGGAGAAGCCGGCAAGAAGCGCACTGGCCGGGGAGGACGCCGCGGCAAGGCCAAGCAGCGGCAAGGAGACAGACCTCCCCACGGCCGCGACAAGGATGAAGACGAAGACGATGACGAGGACATGGATGATGTCGAGAACAGTGAGCAGGAGTTTCAGAAAGCTACAGAAGTCTTGTGCGTTGACGGCGGTGCTTCTCTGCATACTTCCCACCGCCAACTCAAACAGTGGCTGCAGGAAGTTAATGCGGCAGAACCACCTGTCGAATCGTGCAAGCTTCTGAAATGGTTCAGCACACCTATCATCTTTGACATTGAGGACCACCCTGATCGCACAACTGCGGTCGGGTGCTTGCTGCTGTTGGTTTCGCCAACCATCCGCAACCTCAAAGTCACAAAGATGCTAGTTGAAGGCGGGGCCGGCTTGAACCTGATCTCCTCCGCTGTACTCCAGAAACTCCAGATCCCTGACAGCGAGCTCGAAGAAACCGGCACGTTCCAAGGAATTAACCCGGGAAGGAGCAAGCCGAAAGGGAAGGTCACGTTGCCGGTAACATTTGGCAGCGAGCTGAACTTCAGAACTGAGAGGGTCACTTTTGACGTTGCCGATTTCCCATTACCTTACAATGGGATACTTGGCCGTCCAGCGCTCGCCAAGTTCATGGCAGCCTCTCACTATGCATACAACATGCTCAAGATGCCAGGCCCGATAAGTGTCATCTCTGTCCCTGGTGACAAGAAGGATGCCCTTATCTGCGCCGACAAGATCTACCGGGAAGCAGCAGCCGCTACAGATCGCAAACTACTTGCCGCTGAAGCTCCCGGGGGGAAGAAGAAGACCAAGACCGGCAAGAGCTCTGATGCCCACTCCGGCAAGCGCACCTCTTCGGAGTGCTGCGCCACCATCGAGGGTGCACCATCGAGCTCTACCGGCAAGTGTAAGAAGGCAATGACAGCTCCGCCAGCAACTAAGAAGATATCCGCCAAGGAGGACGGCACTGGCGGTACTTTTACCATCAGTGCCACTTTGGACCCCAAATAGGAAGGCGCGCTCATTGCTTTCCTGCGGGCGAATGTCGACGTGTTTGCGTGGCAACCGTCTGACATCCCCGGTGTTCCCAGGAAAGTAATTGAGCACCATCTTGCCGTTTGTCCTCATGCGTGGCCCGTCAAGCAGAAGGTCAGGAAGCAAGCAGTGGAGCACCAAGAATTCATAGCAGAAGAAATCAAGAAATTGGAAGCAACAGGCCTCGTCAGAGGACTGCTCCATCCCACATGGTTGGCCAATCCTGTTGTAGTGCGCAGGGCAAATGGAAAATGGAGGCTTTGTATTAACTTTACTGATGTTAATAAAGCTTGTCCCAAAGACCCATTTCCCTTGCCGCGCATTGACCAGATTGTTGACTCCACAGCTGGATGTGATTTGCTTTCATTTCTTGACGCATACTCAAGATACCATCAGATCTTCATGGCAGAAGAGGATGAGGAGAAAACCGCATTCATTACTCCATGTGGCACGTACTGTTTCATACGGATGCCTTTCGGATTAAAGAATGCTGGTTCAACGTTTGCAAGAGTAGTCCATGTCGCTCTTAAGCCGCAAATACACAGAAATGTGGAGGCCTACATGGATGATATAGTGGTCAAGAGCAAGGACAGGGCAACTCTGATTCAAGATTTAGAAGAAACCTTTGCAAATCTGCGCAAGATGAACCTCAAGCTCAACCCCGAGAAGTGTGTGTTTGGAGTCCCTTCCGGCAAGCTTCTCGGGTTCTTTGTGTCTCAGCGAGGAATTGAAGCCAATACCGACAAGATCAAGGCCATTGACCAGATCGAAGCACCAAAGCAAGTCAAGGATGTCCGGAAGCTTGCCGGTTGCGTGGCTGCTCTCAGCAGGTTTATCTCTCGGTCTGCCGAGCGCGCCCTGCCGTTTTTCAAAATTTTGAAAAAGGCAGGTCCAATGAAATGGACTCCGGAAGCGGAGGCTGCGCTGCAGGACTTGAAGAGATACCTGTCCTCCACTCCAACACTTGTCGCACCTAGGCCGCAAGAGAAGTTGCTGCTCTACATAGCGGCAACCAATCAAGTGGTTAGTGCCGCGTTAGTGGCGGAGAGGGAGGCAGACGACGAGCCAGCAACCGCGGCAAGCGCATCCAGCGACAAGCAGGGGGCCTCCCCGACAAGCTCTGGTCCCAACAAGGATGGAACTGCGCATGTGCGCGAAGAGATACAGAAGAAAATGGTGCAGCGCCCAGTTTACTTTGTCAGCTCCCTTCTGCAGGGGGCTAGGTCAAGGTACTCTGGTGTGCAGAAGTTGCTTTTCGGCCTTCTCATGGCCTCAAGGAAGCTGCGCCATTACTTCCAAGCACATGAGATCATAGTTGTCACTCGCTTTCCGCTGAAGAGGATATTGCAGAATCCAGAAGCGACCGGCAGGATTGTCGAGTGGGCACTAGAACTGTCAAGCTTTGGCCTCAAGTTTGAGAGTACTTCAACTATCCAAAGCAGAGCATTGGCAGAATTCATAGCAGAGTGGACGCCAACACCAGAAGAAGAAATTCCGGAGACGAGCATCCCCGTCAAGGAAGCAAGCAAAGAGTGGCTCATGTACTTTGACGGTGCCTTCTCGCTGCAAGGCGCCGGTGCTGGCGTGCTGCTTGTCGCACCCACCGAAGAGCACCTCAAGTACGTAGTCCAAATGCACTTTCCCAAGGAGCAAGTGACAAACAATACTGCAGAGTATGAAGGCTTGCTTGCCGGTCTCAGGATTGCGGCAGACCTTGGGATCAAGAAGCTCATTGTTAGGGGTGACTCGCAGCTTGTCGTCCGCCAAGTGAACAAGAATTATCAGAGTCCTTTGATGGAAGCCTACGTCGACGAAGTGAGAAAGCTAGAAGAGCACTTTGACGGCCTGCAGATGAAGCATGTCCCAAGAGCTCAGAACGACATTGCCGATGGCCTGTCAAAGTGCGCCGCACTTAAGTTACTTGTGGAACCAGGGATTTTTGTGCTCAAGCTGACTCAACCGTCCGTGAAGCCATCAAGCGGACAAAGCAAGAAGAGGAAGTTGATTTCTGGCGACTATTTTCCGGCAGAGCTTCCCGAAGCCGTAGAGCTCCCCGAAGCCGCCGCCAAAAAGGTCCCCAAGATCAACACCAACAGTGCTGAGGAGCAGTCTGCTCCGGCAAACCCCAGGGTTTGTTCCGTTGAAGCAGACACTCCCGACAAGTTTTGCTCCGGCAAGCTTGCCGGGGAACGTCAAGCTCCGGCAGAGCCGCAGGTTCTTGCCATAGAAGCAGATGTTCCCGCAGCAGTAGACATGCCTTTAGTCCTTGTCGTCGAGCCACAAGCTCCAGCATGGGCGCGGCAGATTGTCCATTTCCTTCAGACAGGAGAACTTCCCGAAGAACAAGAAGAAGCAGAAAGAGTAGCCCGGCAGTCTAGTATGTACCAGTTTGTCGATAACACACTGTGCAGAAGAAGACTCAATGGAGTGGAATTGAAGTGTATTCCCCAGGAAGATGGACAAAAGCTGTTGGCAGAGATACATGGAGGCATATGTGGTCACCACATTGGCGCAAGAGCACTTGTCGGCAAAGCATTCCGGCAAGGCTTCTTCTGGCCAACAACCCTCCAGGATGCAATTGCACAAGTAACCAAGTGTGAAGCGTGCCAATTTCATTCCAAACAGATACACCAGCCAGCTCAAGCTCTCCAGACGATCCCTTCATCCTGGCCATTTTCAGTCTGGGGGCTTGACATCCTCGGCCCCTTTCCCCGAGCTGTCGGGGGCTTTGAGTACTTGTACGTTGCAATCGACAAGTTCACAAAGTGGCCGGAAGTGGAACCAGTGAGGAAGGTGACAGCACAGTCAGCAGTCAAGTTCTTCAGGTCAATTGTTTGCCGTTTCAGGATCCCTAACAGGATAATTACCGACAATGGTACACAATTTACAAGCCGCACCTTCATGCAGTACATCCAAGATCTTGGCGCCAAGGTCTGCTTCGCTTCTGTTGCTCACCCGAGAAGCAACGGTCAAGCGGAGAGGGCAGATGTTGAAGTGCTGCGCGGGCTCAAGACCAGAACTTTCGACAGGCTGCACAAGTGCGGAAGAAACTGGATCGAGGAGCTGCCGGTGGTTCTTTGGTCGATCAGGACGACGCCAAATCGAGCCACTGGCCAGACACCCTTCGCTCTAGTCTATGGAGCGGAGGCAGTTCTCCCCATGGAACTCGTATATGGGTCGCCTCGAGTGCTCGCTTACGATGAGCTTGAGCAAGAGCAGCTGCGACAAGATGACGCACTACTCCTTGAGGAAGATCGTCTTCAGGCTGCTGTGTGAGCTGCTCGCTACCAACAAGCTTTGCGCCGCTACCACAGCCGCAAAGTTAACGCCAGAAGTCTCAAGGAAGGCGACCTTGTTCTTCGGCGCGTTTAGTCCGCCAAGAATTCCAACAAGTTGACGCCGAAGTGGGAAGGCCCTTACCGGGTGAAACGAGTCACTAGGCCTGGCGCTGTCTGCCTGGAGACCGAAGATGGCATCCCAGTGAGCAACTCCTGGAATATTGAGCATCTTCGCAAGTTTTACCCGTAGGGCGCGGTTGCCGGAACCCGTTCCGGCAACCATCTTTTGTACAAGTCTTGCCGCTGTTGCATGTAATCCTTTGTACAAAGCCGGGCGCAGACCCCGTGCATAAATATCATGTGCTCAGCACACCTTGTCGATTTCATGCTTTTTTATTATTTGTGTATGTTATCTGACATTTTGTGCAGCACTTACCCCCGGTAAGCAACAACGAGCCATAAGGCTCCATATTTTTATTTCATCCTCTTTCTTTTTCGCAAGGAAAAGAAGTTTCCCTCGCGCACAAGTTTGCCGGGGAGGGAAGGGAGAAGATAATGATATGGACCAGGCGTCGTTCAAGAAGGTTTCGCCTTGCCGGGAAGCAAGTAACAGAAAAGATAAGTTGCCAAAGTTTGGGCAATCAAATTCCCTTTAAATTTTTAAGTTATTTTCCTTGAACGACCGTGCTTTGTATGGAAAACCTGTGCGCGGAGGAACCAACTCGTAGCTAGTCGCGCCCTTACTGTTGTTTCGAGTCCGCTCAACAACCTAAGTGAGCTGCGACTAGTGGCGACAAGGTTTCTTGTCGGCTGCGGCACCGCCAGCAGGCTGCTAACGTTCCGCACTCAGCGCTCGCGGCAAAGGTGCCTGCGCCGGCAAGTTCCCTAAAAGCGTAGGGTAAAAACATACAAAGGAAGGAATCACGTAAAGGAAATAACATTGCAATCATTGCACAGAATAAAGTTATATTACTAGATAAGCTTGTCGCGGCTCTAACAAATTGTTTTCATGACATGATCAGAAGCGACAAGAAAAGAAGGAAATGGGTGAACTAATCTACACGGTTGCCCTCGACTCTCTTGATCCCGCTCACCCTGTCCACAATGGGTGTGACAAGGGCCTTGAGCGCCTCCAGATCAGCATCCGGCGACAAGGACCGGAGGACGTTGGTGAGGTTGAGGCCCGGATTGCGGAACGCCACCTTCATCAGCACCTTCTGAAGAGCTCCCGTGTAGATCTTGCGTGACTCGTCGGCAAGCTGCTTCGGGGTCCCTTCCCGGAGTCGCCGGAGTGCCGTCGCCACGCCCTTGAAGAAAGAAGTGAGTTTGGTGCTGGGTTGGAGGTTCTCGTCGGAGGAGTACCCGAGGTCCTCCATTCCCAGCTGCGCCAACTCCTTGTCGATGTCGGCGGCAACGTCCACGAGCCCTTCCGTCCAGTGCTCCACATTCTCCCGGAATGTGCTCTGGACGGCGGCAGCGCTCGCCAGCAGCGCCTTGCCGGCCTTGACTTCCTCCTTCAGAGCTGTCTCCTGCTCTTTGGCGTTGTCAAGTGTCTTGGTCAAGGCGATCAGTTTCGACTCAAGATCTGCAGCGGAGTCCTTGGCGGCGTCAAGCTCCTTGCCCCTCTCGGCAAAGCGGGTCTGCAGCTCCGAATAGCTGACGGCGTCCTTCTCGCGCTCAAGCTTGAGCGCAGCAAACTCGTCGCCGCTCACCTTGAGGTCGGCCTCTAGCTGCACCACCTTTGTTTCCAACTCATTCTTGGCGGCCTCGGCAGCGGCGGCAGCGTCTTTGGCTTGTTTAAGGGCCCCGCCAACCGTCCACTCGCGCGCGGCAAGCTCTTCCTTGTGGCTGTCGAGGTGGACCTTCCGCTGCACTAGCTCGCCTTCTTGCAACGCCAGCTTCTCAGTGGCAAGTCGTTGTCGCTCTTCGGCTGCGGCCTTCTCAAGGAGGAAGGCCATCTGCTCCTCGGCAAGCTGCTCCCGCTCCGCTGCCAAGGACCAGAGAGTTTCTTGATTCTGACCCCGAAGCTCTTCCGCGCGCTTCTCGATGTCAACTCCCGCCTTGGCGACAAGCGCTTCACGGGCTTCCAGCTTGGATTGCCGGGCGCGGTAGAGTGACAGCAGCTTCCGCAGCAGCTGCTCCTCCTCAGGCTCGCCGCTGTTGCTTCTTGGCACGTCGACAAGCGCCAGCCCGGCGGAGGCAAGCACTTCTCCGTCGAAGATTTCTCCCTCGACCGGCGCCCTGGAGCTTGACGCCCAGGGGAGGTTGATGAAAATGTCGTCGCCGGCCTTCAAGTAAACGCCAGGCTGGGGCTCTTTGGAGCCTGGAGCGGCGGCAGCGGCGGAGGGGTCGGCGGTCGGTGCAGCCCCTGGCGCTCCTGCGGCCTCCGGGTCGTCAGTACGATCGCCGGACTCCCCGCCTGCTTCTGCGGCGGCGGCCCTGGCGGCCTCTTCGCCGGCGGGCTCGTCGCCGCCGGCTGTCTCCTCGGCAGCAACAACGTCGTTGATGACAGCTTCAGTCTCCATCGGCTCAGCAGCGGATGGATCTGACAGTCGAAAAAGGGGAGAAGAATCAAGCGAATGTTCAAGAAAAAGAAAGAAGAAGAAGATCAACAAGAAGAAGAAGCCAAGGGAAGTTTTGGAGCAAGGAGATCACCTGTGCCAGGCTCTGCGGTCGTGGTCTCCGCCGCCGGGGGGCCGCTGGTGATGTCCCTTGCCGGAGACCCCTCCCTTGCCGGGGGCTCCTCCCTTGCCGGAGTCTCCTCCCTTGCCGGAGAGCTCTCCCTTGCCGGGGACCTCTCCCTTGTCGGAGGACTCTCCCTTGGCGCTTCGGGGGTGGCCTCCGGGCTCTCCTGCTGGGGCTGCCCTGCTCCTACACAAGTCAACAAACAGATATCAATAAAGCAAGAATCTTCATGAGCGCCCGACAGCGGAAAGCGAACAAGATACTTACGCTGGGGGCTGCTCTGGAGATCAGCCGCCGGGTCCAGCGAGGTTGTCTCGGGCGCATCCCCTGCTGATGTGGCGGGTTCGTCCTCGATGACAATCACCGGCGCCTTGGCTCTCTTTGCCGCTCTCTGGGCCAGAGTCCTAAAAAGGAACAGATTCAGAGGGAAGCAAGTAAGATGCAAGACAAAAACAGCAAGGATTGGTGGACTACAAATACAACAAGGAAAACTTACTCGTCTTCTTCTTCCTTGCCGGAGCTGAACGCGGAGAAGTCAAAGTCTAGCTCGCGTCCGGCGCGGGAAGCTAGAGGAGTGGGTTCCCTTGGTCGCTTGGCGGGAGCAGAAGCAGTGGTCCGGGAAGACCCTGCTCCAGTTGTCGCGGCAGCGTGGGGCGCTCCCGCGGCAACAGTGCTTGCCGCGGAGGAGCGTGTCGCGCGACGCGGCGACTGTCGACTCGCCTGCCGCCTCGCCACGTCCCCGACCTTGCGAAGACGCCTTCTTGGTGGAGATGGAGGCTCTGCTTGTGGCGTACTGTCCGAAGATGAGGAGGAAGAGGAGTTGATATCCAACGAGCCGCTCGTCTCCTCGGCGGGCTCGCTCGGTTCGGCGTCACGCCCGGCAAGATCTTTCTTGCCTGCAGTCTCCCCTTGCCCGGCGAGATCTTTCTTGCCGGCAGGCTCCTCTTGCCGGGCAAGCTCTTTCTTGCGGCGAGCTCCTCTCGCTCGGCACGGTTTGCCGCCTCTGCTGCCGCTGCCTCCTCTAATGTGAAACAGAACTCGCCTGCCATTGCGGCTACCGCTGCTTCTTCCAGCCTGGTGGCGATGCGCTTCAACTCCGCCTCGGTGGTGTCGCGAGTAAGGCCATCTTTCTCGTCGGGGCGGATCGGCACCTCCACCAAGTTGTCGAAGAATTGCTGCACGACGTCATCTTCAGGCTCCTGCCAAGTTGGCACGATTCCGTGCGAGTCGCACAGCGGCATCATTGCCCTGATGCGATCAAGCGCAGAGTTGTTGCACAATGGGACAACACCCTGCGGCAACCTAAAAACTTCTAGATGATCTGGATCATACTTGAAGAGCTCCTGCAGCATTGCTTTGAGCTCCAAGACAGTGAAATTGTAGTTGAGCCCCGGGCGCAGCCTCATGATATCTGCCGCGTTCTTAAACTCCCAGGCGGGCCTCCTCCGTTCCTGCAGGGGAGTGATGCGGCGGCGGAGGAAATCTGCGCCAACGGCACCTACTGTGAGTCCGGCAAGCCTGAGGCGTTGGATCCTGGTGACGGCAATCCTCAGCCTGCTGTCTTCCGGGGCCATGTCGCTCCAATCGCTACCGCGTGCTGCTGCTACTTGGCGCCGGGCGGTGAATGGCTGCGGGTTCTCCTCAACTATCCAACACCAATCTGCCCTCCACTCCTCCCACTTGCCGCGGAATTCTCCCTTCAAATACGAATCCTTCTTGCCGGACCTTGAGATCCAAGCAATTCCGCCGGACAGAGGCTCTCCTCTCTCTACTCGGGGCATGAAGAAATGGCGGAAGAGAGCTACATTGGGGTGGACTCCGACAAAGTTTTCGCAAAGGTGTGCGAAAACTGCCATGGTGAGGACGGCGTTGGGGGTGAAGTCAAGGAGGCAGAGACCATAGGTATTCATAATGTCGCAAAAGAACTCTGAGAAGGGCGGGCAGAGCCCGCAGTAGAAGAACACGGCGAAGAAAGGGTAGCCGTGTGGAGCCATTTTGTGAGCAGAGGCCGGGAGTACCTTGGTGCTCGGATGCGCTCGCGTCTCCGTCGACCAGAAGAGGTAGTAGTACTCCCTCAACTCCTTTGCATCAAGCTTGGGGAGGAAGATGGCCCGCTCCTTCCGCAGCGCTGCAAGCCGCTGCGCCTCGGTCGTCTTCACGGCTTTCCCCTTGTCGGCTTTAGGAGCCATGGCGGAGGTGGTGGAGGAGGTCGACGGTGTTGGTGGTGCTGGTGGCAATGGGGGGAGCAGGGCACTGCTCTCTTGTTGCTTTGAGAAGACGGGGGCGCGACGGAGGCGTCTGAGATTGGAGAGGAAAGGGGGCAAGTGGGCGCACTACCCCTGCTTCCCCTTGCTTATAAAGGGGGAGGTGGCGGACGTTCCGCCTTTCCTAATAAAGAAACTGCCCACGATCTCTCCCACGACGCCGCGTTCGACGCGTGCCGTGCGGGGATGGCGCGGTGGATGCGGAGTGAGGTACGGCGTAACCTAGGCCGCGCGTGCCCGTGCCCTGTTTTGGGCCTGGCCCAACAGCGCTCGGCACCGTGTATGGTCCAGGCCCGGGGGCTCCTGTCGGTGTACTAAAGTAGGGGTACCTTAGTATCCCGAACTTGTGCACGGGCAGTCGCAGCGTCCCGCGGCAAGGCTTGCCGGGTGACCACCAAGATCCTCCATGGTTCCTTTGGAGCCATTCAAGAACAAAGTATTCAAGGCCCCGGCAAGAAGAGCTTGCCGGGAAGGAGACAAGACCCCGGCAAGAGGAGCTTGCCGGGAAGGCCAACCAAGGCTCGGTGAGCGACAACCTCCCGGACGCGACAAGACAACAAACGCGGCAAGGCTCTTGCCGCGGCAAGCTTCCACTCTGTACCTGCGCTCCAGCACAACCACCAACGTGTCGCTCTGGGACCCTTCCAGGCGTACGTGGCGGAAAGCTGTGCCACCAGAGGTACACGGTGGCAAGCGGCGCTGACAAGGTTTCCATCATGGCAAGCAATGGCGTCCCTAGCGGTCCCTTTCTGCACCGTCTAGGCGACACAGACAGGCATTTAATGCCTTTGTCCCCTGCCGTCAGGGTTAGGTATGATAACACTGTTGTAGGCGGTGGTGCCAACCGCAGTGCCTTTTCCAATTTTGCCCTTCTCTATGTTGCCATCTGTCGGTGACCCCTTTAGCGTATAAAAGGAGGCCCATGCGCAACGTAGAGGGGGTCGGCGAACAGAACACTCTCTTGCTCGGTCTCGTTAGCTGATGTGTACTGTAGCACACCGCGCTCCAGAGCAAGAAATCAATACAAACACAAAGCAGGAGTAGGGTTTTACGCATCCGTGCGGCCCAAACCTGGGTAAACTGATCGTGTTGCTCGTGCGCTCGCCTCGATCTGCTCTTTGTGCTCTCTCCGCCCCCTGCCGAACCACAAGGGGCTCGGTCCGCCGTGGTCCCATAGGTGTCCGTGGGGATCAGCACCCCCGACATCATTCGTCGATCTTGTTCGACGCTGGAGGGTAGTCTATGAGCAGTTGAGCTCGCGCCAAAGCTTCTGCCGGAGTGGTGGGCGGCGGCGGCGAACGGTGCGAGGAACGGGATATGCTCGTACTTCTAACTACGTTAGAAGGAGCAGTATCTCGTCCAAGCGACCGTGCCACGCTCGCGCCAGCATGTTGGCGTGCATGCTGGTCTTGAGCACTCCGGGATCCACCAGCTTGATCTTGGCCCAGCAAACGTATGGTACCGTGAGTACCATGACGCTGCTGGTCCCGCGCCTCCTGGGATGGGCGCGGTGCGTGTACGGACGCCGAGGTCTTGGAGTGCGCCCGGTCATTGTGGGAGCCGACCGCACCGCCGATGTGCAGCGCAGTCTTGTCCTTGGACCTGGCAGCACCATGAGCTCCCGCGTCGGCGCTTGTTCTTCCGTCGGCGTCTACTCCACCAGCCGTTCGCTCCGGCGATGGTGGGCTCGGCGCGGATGGAGCAGTTGCCTCCAAAGCCTTCTTCTTCGGCGGCATGTCGATGAAGACGATGGAGATTTGACTCGTGCGAACGCCGGATCAGGTTCACACAACTTCGACGCACCCCTACCTGACGCGCCAAAGATGTCGGGGGTGCTGATCCCCACGGACACCTATGGGACCACGGCGGACCAAGCCCCTTGTGGTTCAGCAGAGGGCGAACAGAACACTCTCTCGCTCGGTCTCGTTAGCTGCTGTGTACTATAGCACACCGCGCTCCCGAGCAAGAAATCAATACAAACACAAAGCAGGAGTAGGGTTTTACGCATCCGTGCGGCCCGAACCTGGGTAAACTGATCGCGTTGCTCGTGCGCTCGCCTCGATCTGCTCTTTGTGCTCTCTCCGCCCCCTGCCGAACCACAAGGGGCTCGGTCCGCCGTGGTCCCATAGGTGTCCGTGGGGATCAGCACCCCCGACATCATAGCAACATCAATCTCAGAACATAGTGCATACTAGGGATCAAACCCTAACAAAACTAACTCGATTACATGATAGATCCCATCCAACCCATCACCGTCCAGCAAGCCTACGATGGAATTACTCACGCACGGCGGTGAGCATCATGAAATTGGTGATGGAGGATGGTTGATGATGACGATGGCGACGGATTCCCCTCTCCGAAGCCCCGAACGGACTCCAGATCAGTCCTCCCGAGAGGTTTTAGGGCTTAGCGGCGGCTCCGTATCGTAAAACGCGATGAATTCTTCTCTCTGATTTTTTTCTCCCCGAAACACAATATATAGAGTTGTAGTTGGAGTCGGAGAGGCAACAGGGGGCCCACGAGGTAGGGGGCGCCGCCACCCTCGTGGAGAGGTGGTGCGCTCCCTGGCCTTCATCTTTTGCAGGTATTTTTTATATTTTCCAAAAAGTTGCTCCATGAAGTTTCAGGCCATTCTGAGAACGTTTGCTTCTGCACATAAATAACACCATGGTAATTCTGCTGAAAACAGCGCCAGTCCGGGTTAGTTCCATTCAAATCATGCAAGTTAGAGTCCAAAACAAGGGTAAAAGTGTTTCTAAAAGTAGATACGTTGGAGACGTATCAACTCCCGCAAGCTTAAACCTTTGCTTGTCCTCAAGCAATTCAGTTGACAAACTGAAAGTGATAAAGAAAAACTTTTACAAACTCTGTTTGATCTTGTTGTTGTAAATATGTAAAGCCAGCATTCAAGTTTTCAGCAAAGATTATAACTAATCACATTCGCAATAACGCTTAGGTCTCAAGTTTAGTCATATCAATAGCATAATCAACTAGTGAGCAATAATAATAAATCTCGGATGACAACACTTTCTCAAAACAATCATAATATGATATAACAAGATGGTATCTCGTTGGCCCTTTCTGAGACCGCAAAACATAAATGCAGAGCACCTTTAAAGATCAAGGACTGACTAGACATTGTAATTCATGGTAAAAGAGATCCAGTCAAGTCATACTCAATGTAAATTAACAGTAATGAATGCAAATGATAGTGGTGCTCTCCAACTGGTGCTTTTTAATAAGAGGATGATGAGTCGGCATAAAAGTAAATAGATAGGCCCTTCGCAGAGGGAAGCAGGGATTTGTAGAGGTGCCAGAGCTCGGTTTTGAAACAGAGGTGAATAATATTTTGAGCGGTATACTTTCATTGTCAACATAACAACCAAAAGATGGTGATATCTTCCATGCTACACACATTATAGGCGGTTCCCAAACAGAATGGTAAAGTTTATACTCCCCCTTCCACCAACAAGCATCAATCCATGGCTTGCTCGAAATAACGAGTGCCTCCAACTAACAAGAGTCCCAGGGGGAGTTCTTTTTGTAATTATTTTTATTTAGTTTGCATAAAGCATGGGAGTGGGCACCCCGGTGACCAGCCATTTATCTCGTGAGTGAGGAGCAGAGTCCACTCCTCTTGAGAATAACCTGCCTAACATGGAAGATACAGACATCCCTAGTTGATACATGAGCTATTCGAGCATATAAAATAGGATATTTATTTGAAGGTTTAGAGTTTGGCACATACAAATTTACTTGGAACGGCAGGTAGATACCGTATATAGGTAGGTATAGTGGACTCATATGGAATAACTTTGGGGTTTAAGGGATTGGATGCACAAGCAGTATTCCCGCTTAGTACAAGTGAAGGCTAGCAAAAGACTGGGAAGCAACCAGCTAGAGAGCGACAACAGTCATGAACATGCATTAAAATTAATCAACACCGAATGCAAGCATGAGTAGGATATAATCCACCATGAACATAAATATCGTGAAGGCTATGTTGATTTTGTTTCAACTACATGCGTGAACATGCGCCAAGTCAAGTCACTTAAATCATTCAGAGAAGGATACCACCCTATCATACCACATCATAACCATTTTAATAGCATGTTGGCATGCAAGGTAAACCATTATAACTCGTAGCTAATCAAGCATGGCACAAGAAACTATGATTTCTAGTTGTCATTGCAAACATGTTTATTCATAATAGGCTGAATCAGGAATGATGAACTAATCATATTTACAAAAACAAAAGAGGTTGAGTTCATACCAGCTTTTCTCATCTCAGTTAGTCCATCATATATCGTCATAATTGCCTTTCACTTGCACGACCGAACGATGTGAATAACAATAATAGTGCACGTGCATTGGACTAAGCTGGAATCTGCAAGCATTCAATAAACAGAAGAAGACAAGGCAATACGGGCTCTTTTGTCAGATCAACAATAATGCATATAAGAGCCATTTCAACAATTTAATTATGGTCTTCTCCTATCGACCCCTAAAGAAAAGAAAAGAAATAAAACTATTTACGCGGGAGAGCTCCCAACAAGCAAAAGAAGAACAAGAAATCTTTTTGGGTTTTCTTTTAGTTACTACTACAAGCATGGAAATTAAACTAACTAAAAGCTACAACTAATTTTTTTTGGTTTTTCTTAAGGTTTATCAAACACACAAGAAGAAAGCATAAAAAGGGAAAATAAACTAGCATGGATGATACAATGAAAAAGTATGAGCACCGACATCTAGCAATGAGTGTGTGAACATGAATGTAATGTCGGTGAGAAATACGTACTCCCCCAAGCTTAGGCTTTTGGCCTAAGTTGGTCTATGGCCACGGCTGGCCTGGCGGATATCCCTAATAGTAGCTGGGGTCGTACTGCAATGCAGCAGCTATCGCCTGCTGAGCTGCAGCGTGGCGACGAGCGGCCTCCGCTCTCCTCTCGTACTCATCTGCCTCCTCTATGGTGATAGTATATCTTACTTTTGCCTGATGATCAAAGAAAGCAGGAGCAGGGAGAGTAATACGGACAGCACGGCGTCTGTCAAAGATTAGTCGATACTGGAGAGGTGATTCATTCCTCTCGACAAACTGGTGGTGAACCATAGCATTAAAGTCTAGGTAAGCAGGAGGTAATTCAATATCATCTTCTCGTATGGCTATACCAAGAAAATTAGCTATGCGGGTTGCATAAATTCCTCCAAAGAAATCTCCATTAAATCTAATAAGATGCAACCTCCGTGCAACAATGGCTCCCAAATTATAAGATTTGTCTCCTAACACAGCACTCCTAAGGATACTGAGGTCAGGGACGCACATGTGACATGCCTCATCTTTACCATTAATGTATCTACCTATGAAGAGAGCAAAATAATGTATAGCAGGAAAGTGAATGCTCCCTATGGTAGCTTGTGTTATATCTCTAGATTCTCCTACAATTATGCTAGCAAGAAAATGTCTAAATTCAAATTTGCGAGGATCCCTTATACTACCCCATTGTGGAAGTTTGCAGGCAGTGGTAAAATCCTCTAAGTCCATAGTATAAGAATTTTCATAAAGATCAAACAGGACAGTTGGAGAATTACGTGAAGTTGAAAATTCAAACCTCCTCACAAAGGTACTGGTGAGGTTGTGATACTGACTGCACTTCTCTTCCTCGAAGTTCACAAGATCGGCGTTACGCAAATATGCGTTGAATTCTTCTTTAATTCCTGCTCGATCCATAAAATTTTCAGAAGGCCAATCACAAGGACGCACTAGAGCGTCTCTTGGTGGCTCTTCATCAACATCACGCATTGCAAGCCTGGGTCCTTGCTTCCTTCAGGAACCACCTTGGAACATTTTCCTAAGAATTTTTCTTCCTCTGAAAAATTTTGAAAATTTTTAGTAACTTCAAAATAGAAGTAAATCAAACTCAATAATATTGATAGCAACTACTCCTACAAGTGCCTAGAGCCTATATCATGCATCAAAACTACTTTTGACCATATAAATTTGACATGCAAGCTCAAGAACAGGGTCACCTAAGCAACAAAAATTTGCAATGAATAAAGCACTAGAACGAAAACTAATTGGACGAATGGAGGAGTCACATACCAAGGAACAATCTCCCCGAGCAGTTTTGTGAGAGGTGCTTTGAGCAAGGAGATCGAAAATGACAACAAGATGAGCTAGAACTCGTGCTTGAGCTGGATATTCGTGTTTGTGGGAGGAAGAAGAAGTGTGTCGGTGCAGGAATAAGTCGAGGAGGGCCACCATGGGCCAACGAGGCAGGAGGCGCGCCCAGGGGGTAGGGCGCGCCCTCCACCCTCGTGGGCAGGTGGTTGACCCCCCCCCCCTGCTGTGTTCTCACTGCCAAATATTCTCAAATATTTTAGAAAAAAATCATATTTAAATTTCAGGGCATTTGGAGAACTTTTATTTTCGGGGTATTTTTATATTGCACAGATAATCAGATAATAGACAGAAAAATATTTATTTTTATTTTATTTAATATAAATAACAGAAAGTAAAAGTGGGGTACAGAAGGTTGTGCTTTCTAGTTTCATCCATCGCATGACCATCAAAAGGAATCCACTAACAAGGTTGATCAAGTCTTGTTAACGAACCCATTCCGAATAACATGGAACCGGAGAAGTTTCAAATAACACTATGTTACCTCAATGGGGATATGCACATCCCCAATAATAAGAATATCATATTTCTTCTTGACAGTAGGAAGAGGAAATTCAAAACCTCCAAATATAATCAATGGAATTTTCCAATAGAGTTGATACTATGAACTTGAGGTTGTTTCCTTGGAAAGTGTACCATATGCTCATTACCATTAACATGAAAAGTGACATTGCCTTTAGTGCAATCAATAATAGCCCCTGCAGTATTCAAAAAGGGTCTTCCAAGAATAATAGACATACTATCGTCCTCGGGAATATCAAGAGTAACAAAATCCGTTAAAATAGTAACATTTGCAACTACAACGGGCACATCCTCACAAATACCGACAGGTATAGCAGCTGATTTATCAGCCATTTGCAAAGATATTTCAGTAGGTGTCAACTTATTCAAATCAAGTCTACGATATAAAGAGAGAGGCATAACACTAACACCGGCTCCAAGATCACATAAAGCAGTTTTAACATAGTTTCTTTTAATGGAGCATGGTATAGTGGGTACACCGGGATCTCCAAGTTTCTTAGGTATTCCACCATTAAAAGTATAATTATTAAGTATGGTGGAAATTTCAGCTTCCGGTATCTTTCTTTTATTTGTAACAATTTATTTCATATACTTAGCATAAGGATTCATTTTGAACATATCAGTTAATCGCATACGCAAAAAGATAGGTCTAATCATTTCAGCAAAGCGCTCAAAATCCTCATCATCCTTTTTCTTGGATGGTTTGGGAGGAAAAGGCATGGGTTTCTGAACCCATGGTTCTCTTTCTTTACCATGTTTCCTAGCAACAAAGTCTTTCTTATCATAACGTTGATTCTTTGATTGTGGGTTATCAAGATCAACAGCAGGTTCAGTTTCTACATCATTATCATTACTAGGTTGAGCATCACCATGAACATTATCATTAACATTATCACTAGTTTCAGGTTCATTACCAGATTGTGTTTCAGCATCAGAAATAGAAATATCATTTGGATTCTCATGTGTTTCAATAGCAGGTTCACTAGAAGCATGCAAAGTCCTATCATTTTTCTTTTTCTTCCTTTTAGAAGGACTAGGTGCATCTATATTATTTCTCTGAGAATCTTGCTCAATTCTCTTAGGGTGGCCTTCGGGATACAAAGGTTCCTGAGTCATTCTACCACCTCTAGTCATAACTCTAACATCATTATCATTATTCTTACTTTTCAATTCATTGAGCAAATCATTTTGAGCTTTAAGTACTTGTTCTACTTGAGTGGTAACCATAGAAGCATGTCTACTAATAAGTTTAAGTTCACCTTTGACATTAGCCATATAATCACCCAAGTGTTCAAGCATATGTGAATTGTATTTCAATTGTCTACCAAAATAAGCATTAAAATCTTCTTGCTTAGCCATAAATTTATCAAACTCATCTAAGCATGGGCTAGCAAACTTAGAAAATGGGATTTCAGCTTTATCATATCTATAGAGAGAATTTACCTTTACTACCTGTGTCGGGTTATCAAGACCATCAGTTTCTTGAATAGGTAATGGATTAAGATCATATGTTTCTTCAACAGGCGGTAAATTAAGACCGTGTATTTCTTCAATAGGAGGTAAATTCTTAACATCTTCAGCTTTAATACCTTTTTCTTTCATAGATTTCTTTGCCTCTTGCATATCTTCAGGACTGAGAAATAGAATACCCCTCTTCTTCGGAGTTGGTTTAGGAATTGGCTCAGGAATTGGCTCCAGAGGTGTCAAATTATTTTCATTTGTCAACATATTATTCAATAGAATTTTGGCTTCATCCGGCGTTCTTTCCCTGAAAACAGAACCGACACAACTATCCAGGTAATCTCTGGAAGCATCGGTTAGTCCATTATAAAAGATATCAAGTATTTCATTTTTCTTAAGAGGATGATTAGGCAAAGCATTAAGTAATTGGAGAAGCCTCCCCCAAGCTTGTGGGAGACTCTCTTCTTCAATTTGCACAAAATTATACATATCCCTTAAAGCAACTTGTTTCTTATGAGCAGGGAAATATTTAGCAGAGAAGTAATAAATCATATCCTGGGGACTACGCACACAACCAGGATCAAGAGAATTAAACCATATCTTAGCATCACCCTTTAATGAGAACGGGAATATTTTAAGGATATAAAAGTAACAAGTTCTCTCATCTTTAGTGAACATGGTGGCTATATCATTTAATATAGTAAGATGTGCCACAACAGTTTCAGATTCATAGCCATGAAAAGGATCAGACTCAACCAAAGTAATTATATCAGGATCAACAGAGAATTCATAATCCTTATCAGTAACACAGATAGGTGAAGTAGCAAAAGCAGTGTCAGGTTTCATTCTAGCATTTAGAGATTGCTTATTCCATTTAGCTAATAACCTCTTAAGTTCGTTTCTATCTTTGCAAGCTAAAATAGCTAAAGAAGCTTCTTGATCAAAAACATAACCCTCGGGAATAAAAAGTGATCCTTCATCATCACTTTCATCAGTATTATCAGATTCAATATTTTCATTCTCTCTAGCCCTAGCAAGTTGTTCATCAAGAAATTTACCAAGTGCCACAGTAGTATCAAGCAAGAAATAGTTTCATCATAAGTATCATGCATAGCAGAAGTAGCATCATCAATAACATGTGACATATCAGAACGAATAGCAGAAGCAGGTATAGGTGTCGCAAGCTTACTCAAAACAGAAGGTGAATCAAATGCAGAGCTAGATGGCAGTTCCTTACCTCCCCTCGTAGTTGAGGGAAAATCTTGGTTCTTTGATCTTTCAAGTTCTTCATAGTGACCAGCGGATATAAATCCCAAGTGACTCAAAGAATAGAGATATGCTATCCCCGGCAACGGCGCCAGAAAATAGTCTTGATAACCCACAAGTATAGGGGATCGCAACAGTTTTCGAGGGTAGAGTATTCAACCCAAATTTATTGATTCGACACAAGGGGAGCCAAAGAATATTCTCAAGTATTAGCAGCTGAGTTGTCAATTCAACCACACCTGGAAACTTAATATATACAGCAAAGTATTGAGTAGCAAAGTAATATGATAGTGGTGGTAACGGTGGCAAAAGCAACGGTAACAGTTTCGGTTTTATAGTGGTTGTAACAGTAGCAACGGAAAAGTAAATAAGCGAAGAACAATATATGAAAAGCTCATAGGCATTGGATCGACGATGGAGAATTATGTCGGATGCGATCAATCATGCAACAGCTATAACATAGGGTGACATAGAACTAGCTCCAGTTCATCAATGTAATGTAGGCATGTATTCCGAATATAGTCATACGTGCTTATGGAAAAGAACTTGCATGACATCTTGGTTCTTGGATCTTTCAAGTTCTTCATGATGATAAGCAGATATAAATCCCAAGTGACTCAAAGAATAGAGCTATGCTCCCCGACAACGGCGCCAGAAAATGGTCTTGATAACCCACAAGTATAGGGGATCGCAACAGTTTTCGAGGGTAGAGTATTCAACCCAAATTTATTGATACGACACAAGGGGTGTCGGTGTCAAAACCGGCGGATCTCGGGTAGGGGGTCCCGAACTGTGCGTCTAGGCCGGATGGTAACAGGAGGCAAGGGACACGAAGTTTTACCCAAGTTCGGGCCCTCTCGATGGAGGTAAAACCCTACGTCCTGCTTGATTAATATTGATGATATGGGTAGTACAAGAGTTGATCTACCACGAGATCAGAGAGGCTAAACCCTAGAAGCTAGCCTATGGTATGATTGTTGATGTCTATGTTGTCCTACGGACTAAAACCCTCCGGTTTATATAGACACCGGATAGGGTTAGGGTTACATAGAGTCGGTTACAATGGTAGGAGATCTGAATATCCATATCGCCAAGCTTGCCTTCCACGCCAAGGAAAGTCCCTTCCGGACACGGGACGAAGTCTTCAATCTTGTACCTTCATAGTCCTGGAGTCCGGCTGCAGGTATAGTCCGGCCATCCGGACACCCCCTAATCCAGGACTCCCTCAGTAGCCCCTGAACCAGGCTTCAATGACAATGAGTCCGGCGCGCAAATTGTCTTCGGCATTACAAGGCGGGTTCCTCCTCCAAGTACTTCATAGAAGATTTTGAACACAAAGGTAGTGTCTGGCTCTACAAAATAAGTTTCCACATATTGCCATAGAGAGAATAATATTTACACAAATCTAATCTGCTGACGCACTCCGTAGTGTGACATCACACCACGGCCAAGCTTTTATTCGAACAGTTTTACTGTCCCGTCTCAAAGTGTTATGCGAGGCGGTTTCCTTGGCACGTCTTGTTAAAGCAGAGATCGTGTCCCCTCATTCCGGGATTCTCATCAATACGGGTGTGGGTAACCCAACCGCTCCTAGGACTCCTAGATTATAGGCAAGTCCAAACGGACACGGAGAGGACGCTTGATATTCACCCTATTTATAAAGGGGACAAGGCTTTTATTTTTTCCCTCCCGTGCTCAATCAAATCCTTCCCCCACCTCGAGCTCAAACGCCCAAAGTTCAGGTTAGGTGCTCCGAACCTTCAGTCATGTCCGGATCTAGCTTTCAAGGCCAATGGGTGCCTTCCTCCGTCACGGAAGAGGACATCAAAAAGTTGAGGGAGGCCAGATATCTGACCGCCGAGATTTTGCATCGGCTGCCTCCTCGAGGGCAGGCCGTTCCCACCCCCGAACCCAACGAGAACGTCGTGTTCGTCTCCCACTTCCTCCGAGGTCTAGGCCTTGCTCTGGATCCTTTTGTCAGGGGTTTGATGTTTTATTACGGGCTAGACTTCCATGATCTAGCTCCGGACTCCTTTCTTCATATCACGACATTTATTGTCGTGTGCGAGGCCTTCCTCCGGGTTACCCCTCACTTTGGCCTCTGGCTCAAGACCTTTGAAGTGAAGCCGAAGATGATCGAGGGGCAACATGCAGCGTGTGGAGGTGCCTCACTACACAGGATGACGGGAGCCCCGTGGCCCAAAGGTTCCATCCCAGAGGTGTCTGAATTGTGGCAACGGGAGTGGTTCTATATCACGGCTCCTAGAAGTGCCAAGTGGGCGGCCGCCCCTGTTTTCCGCTCGGACCCTCCACCACAACTGATGTCATGGATCAGTAGAGGTCCGAGCTGGGGGCCGGCTAAGGACGTGCCCATACTGCAAAGCCGCATTCGAGATCTCTTCAATGGAGATTTCAGTTTGGTTGCGGTAATACAAGTTATGCTGGTTCGTCAAGTCCAGCCTTGCAAACGCCGGCCTCTTCGCCTATGGGAGTTCAATCCCGAGGGACCGTGTGTCATTCAAGATTTTCTCGGCCTGACGCACGAGGAGATGTACAAGTCATTCTTCGGACCTCAGGTGGAGTGTCCGGAAATCACTGAGGACGTGGGCCTGAGCAGTACCCGCACCGCCGAATAGGTAAGGAATCTTCCGGCCGAACATACTGTCTCTCATTCGTTACGAAGTTATTTCTGAGATCTCGCTTTTTAACCAGGACTGGCTAGCAAAGGCGAAGTTGATTCGGTGTTCGGCCCCCCTCCCTGAGGGTTTGGAAAATCCTGTATTGGAGAAGATGCTCCAGACCGCACCCTGCCCGGAGCCCTTAAAGGAAAATACTATGGAGGGTAATGCGGGCGGACGCGGGCCCTCAACGCTGCCCATTCTAGCCGAGGGAGCGAGCGTCTCCATGAAGGAAGAATACCAGAAGAGGAAAAGAACTGCGCCCGGGGATTCGGAAGCCGAAACTTCCAAACGGGAGAAGAAGTCTCCCACAGAGGGTCCTACCTCGGGGGGCACCGTTACCGCACAATGTCCGCGAGGGGATCAATTCTCCCGCGAGTCGTAAGTGACCCAAAATACTTTAATAGTATAGATATGCCATCTTTTTTTTGAGAAGATAACCACCGCATATATTTTTTGCAGTTCGGGCCTTAGCCCCTCTCAAATGAGCTCATCTTCGGGGGATCTTCTTCCAGAGATGATGGAGATCGAAACGCCTCCTCCGGACTCCTCTGCTCCGGAAGCGGGCGACCCTGAAGTGTCGTCGCGGAGGGCCTCTCCGAGTCCGGTGAGGTTAGAAGATAATCCCATTGACCCCCGAAGCTCCCAGTGTCCGGCTCCTGAAGAGAGCAGACAAAAGAGTCTGGCACCGTCTAGTGTGCGATTGGATGTGGTGAGGGAGTTGGTGGGGCGAGCGGCCATCTCAGATGAACACCGTGTGCTGATGGATACGGTGATAGAGAGAATATCGTCCGCCGAAAGCGGATTGCATGAAGCTTTTATGAGTCTACTGACAGGTTTTGAGGTACGTAAAAGAATGTATGATAGTCCTGCACATGCTAGGTGTGCCCTGTGTAGATAGTAGCCCCTGAGACTCTGGTTGTCGTCGGAAACGACGATGAACAGAGGATCAAATTCCCAGGTAATAACCATACCGCCTCTATGTGCAGGTGATGGAAGCTCCGGTGGCTAGCCGTACTAGCGAGTTTGCCCGTTTAGAACGGCAATTGGATGCGGCCAACGCGGACATCGAGCCTGTTAACAAAAGGCTTGACGAGGCACAGGGTAAGTGTCTTTATCTGGTAAACGTCACATAGGAAGAGCAGCATAAAGCCAGTATCTTTAATATGTTGTGACTGCAGATGGAGCTGCCACTGTTGAAGCCTTGCGGGCAGAACTTGCCCGAGCCAAGGAACAAACGAGGTTGGGTAATGCGGCTACTTTAAAGGCAGCCGAAGAGTTGCAATCCGAGAAGGCCGCACATGGCGAGAGCCGAGACAAGATGGCCAAGATGGCCAAAAAATTAAAAGCCGCCGCCGACCGTTGTCGGGTTCTTGAAAAGGAAAACCAGGCGAAGGCATTGGACCTTGAGAAGGTTGCTGCGACGAGAAAGGACCACCGCTCTGCTATGAGGGCAAAGAAGGAGGAGCTGCGGGAAGCCGAGGATATTGTAGCTGGGAAATCCTTTATGTTGCGGAGGAAGTTTGGAGATCCACGGTATGCCCCCCTGGATCGGCTGTGGAGCTCGGAGGATGTGTATATGGATTTGGCGGCGAGTGCTGCTGATGCGGCCAAGTACTTCCAGGGTCAGACGGACCGTGGAGTAAACCAGCTGTTTTGGAGACAATTCCATACTCCCGAGCGTCCACTTTCATTGACTGACCAATTAGCCGAATGGGCCGAACTAAATAGGTTGTCCGGACTCTCCGTGAGGTCTGTTGTGGATCAGTTATGGCCGGAAGGGTCAAAACCGAACATCTATTTCAGCTTGGTGCGGCAGTTACTTGATGTGGTGCCGCGCATTGATGCGATGAAGAGGTCGGCGTGCATATAGGGCGCACGGATGGCCTTTGCCCGTGTCAAGGCATACTGGGCGGAGATGGATGCTACCAATGTTGCAGCGCGGGATTCGGCCATAGGCCGAAAGGCTGCTAAGCACTACTTTGAAGAAGTTTTTGAGGGTGCCCGTTTGGTAGAGGCCCAGTGCTCAAAAAATATTATATTTGAATGATATGTAATCTCATTGTAAGCGAGATGCTTTTATAGAGTTTGATAAGGCTATTTTTATACTTTTGCCTGAAAGTAATATGATGCCTCCTAGGCGGCCGTTTTTGTATACGTGTGTATAACCTGAAAGATTGCAGTCGTCGGCTTCAACCCCCACGCATATAATGCGGAGGTGCTAGCAAAAACACGCATTCACACTTAACCCAACGTATTGGTCCTATTAAGGAGGTGATAGCGGAGCGAGCGAGGCAACTGGACTATAATGCTTTAACACTTTCACTTAGCCATAGGAGTTTGACAGTGGGGCTACTAGATAGCCCCTGGTGGCTCCGCACTCTCCCGATCTCGGGGTACGTACATGCCTGGCCGGAAAATGGCCCTTCATTTAGGCGGAGGAATTCTAGCATTCCCATAGGCCATCGAGTGGTTGACCAGTCTCACGCTATATCATGACAGTCAGTTTTCGGCTTTCTCTACTAAGGTGCTCGTCCGGATGAACCAGGGCACAATCGCAGTAGTTCTCTTGGTGCTACCTTAGCCGGTAAAGCGGAACGTAAGGCACCAAAACACAGGAGCCGGGCAAACCCAACATTTGACCAAAGACAATGATTCAGAGCTGATACATATAGGGCCAAACTCGCGATGCCGAACACTCCCTAGGGTATTCGGTCTTTGTGGTATAAACCGGGCCTAAATAATGGCCTTCGTAAGAAGCCCCTTGTGTCCAGGTACGTGCATTGTTCTAGCATGGCCACATGCCAAGACGTCAGCATCCTTCACAACGGTGGATATGTATCAACAAGAGACAGTAAAAAAGGTTTACGCAGGGTCTTAATCTAAAAAGAATCCTTTGAGCGGGTCCTTGCTGCACGTCTGCGCCTGTGTCTCCGTTGTGCCGTATCCTGGACGGGTGTAGCACGATGATCGTCTGTAAAAAGAGAGGAAGTTAAGTGAGAAAGTTGTCGTGCAAAAAGGTGGTTTTTAAAGAAACCATGTATAATTGAAGATGATAAGAAATTGTCACTTGTCTGCGCGTTGAGCCCCTTGTATTGACAAATAGGGGTGTGGTCACTTATTCAGTGTAAATAGCAACGCCGGACTTGATCGCTGGTCCGGACGCCTTTAATGTTTGGCTGCCAAGGCAGCCTCACTCTCTTCGGCGCGCAGAGAGCGCTTGATATCTCCGTGCACTGTAATGATGCCACGTGGGCCAGGCATCTTGAGTGTGAGGGAGGCGTAGTGTGGTATTGCATTAAAGCGAGCAAAAGCTTCGCGTCCGAGCAGTGCTTCATAGCCACTTTGAAACGGAGCGATGTGGAAAGTTAATTGCTAGCGACGGAAGTTA
Organism: Triticum monococcum; assembly: GCA_034509565.1. Taxonomy (NCBI): domain Eukaryota; kingdom Viridiplantae; phylum Streptophyta; class Magnoliopsida; order Poales; family Poaceae; genus Triticum; species Triticum monococcum. Next base: position 494,225,749 of record CM067845.1, on the reverse strand, counting down.
TCGGGGGAGCCGAATGTAACTTGTAATGAGAGGGAGCCCGTACAACGGGCCCCTGGGCCTGGCGTTACTCCTTTAAAGGTAGTATTGCTATGGCGAATTTGTGTTGGGTCTAACCCCATCCCGCGGATTGTATCCTGATATATTAGGTTTAGGCTACTGCCGCCATCCATCAAGACTCGTGTGAAGTGATATCCGGCAATTGCTGGGTCTAATACCAGGGCAACCCATCCTACGTGTCGGATACTTGCTGAGTAATCGCAATGGTCAAAAGTGATCCTTTCAGACGACCAGTGGCAGGAGTTCGCGGTGACAGGCACTTGGGTATATGTTCCTGAGAGTACCACGTTGTTTTTTCCCTTGATCACGTGCAACACGTTTACTGTTTTGACTTCTGGTGGAAATTTCTTTTGCTCCGCCGCGTCTTGTTTGGGAGGCTCGTCCTCGTCTTCACGTGGTGTATCCTCCCCCTTGTGTACGGCGTTGAGCTTGCCGGACTGCTTGAAGACCCAACATTCTCTGTGGGTATGATTAGCGGGTTTACCAAGGGTACTATGGATCTGACATACTTGGTCCAGAATTTTGTTGAGGCTGGACAATTCATCCCTGTTGCCTTTAGGGGCGGCTTTTGACCTGGCCGAGAGCCTTTGATTCCGGCATTTACTGTCATGCCCTTCATGCTGTCTTCTTTAATCCGGCGCTTGTTATTGTTGTTGCACCGTGATTTCCCGTTTCCATCTCTAACTTTAGATGTACTGGGGTCGCTGGTGTTGCATCTGGCTAGCTAGCTGTCCTCACCCGCGCAAAAGCAGGTCATGAGGTTTGTTAATGCGGCCATCGTTCTCGGCTTATTTTGGCCGAGGTGTCTGGCGAGCCATTCGTCACGGACGCTATGCTTGAAAGCTGCCAAGGCTTCGGTGTTCGGACAGTCGACAATCTGGTTCTTTTTAGTAAGAAACCTGTTCCAAAGCTTTCGGGCTGACTCTCCGGGCTATTGATTTATATGACTCAAATCATCCGCATCCGGAGGTCGGACATAAGTCCCTTGAAAATTTGCCCAAAAGGCGTCTTCGAGCTCTTCCCAACTTCCAATGGAGCTTTTCGGGAGGCCTTTGAGCTAGTGACGAGCTGGCCCTTTGAGCTTGAGGGGTAGGTACTTGATGGCGTGGAGATCGTCTCCTCGAGCCATATGGATATGAAGGATGTAGTCCTCAATCCAGACCCCAGGGTCTGTTGTTCCGTCGTATGCCTCTATGTTTACGGGCTTGAATCCCTCTGGAAATTCATGGTCCAGCACCTCATCGGTGAAACATAGGGGGTGTGCGGCACCCCTGTAGCTGGGTGTACCACGTTCTTTGAGTGTTTGTTGTGTTGCATTGTATGCTGGGGCGCGCTTGCATGGTCCATAGATGGATCTTGTTGCATCGTCCTTTGGGTGTGAGCCCTTGCATGGGTCGCGTATTGTATTGCGAGCGGTGTTGTATGCCGCTCTGTGTTGGTAGAGGGGTTGTCTATCCGACCAGGTGGCTGCTTTGATATTTGGTTGTGGGGGGGTCTGAGGCCTCCTCATCGAATTCGGGTAGCAGCTTCCGCTTTGGGTAGCTCTTGGAGGGGTGATTGTCGCCATACCTCGCTGCTGTGTTGAGTATTTTGCTCCATCTAATGTGGAGTGTGTCTTGCACAGCCTTGAGCCTTTGCTTCTGCTTTTTCAGTCTCCTCGCGGTGGCAACAAGCCTTTTACGGGCAGTCTGCTGCTCCGGGTGTCTGTCCGGCGTTATGTCGTCCGGACCATTATCCTTCATAGGATTTGTTTCTTCGGTTTGATTATCCGGATTACCGTTGTCCGGCAGCGGTTCGCCCTGCTCCAACGCTGGCTCTGTGTGATCGCTATTTCTGTCGAGGCGGGATTTGGGGTGGCGCTTGCGTCGCCGCTTTGACTGCTTTTCGAGGGAACAAGCCTTCAGTGCGTCCTTCCGCTCCTCGTCGTCATCTTTTGGCGCGTCCACCATGTATACGTCATATGACGAGGTGGCGTTCCAGGGCCCAATAGGCGCTAGTTTTTCTTCGTCTCCTTCATCGGCGTCCATACTGTCGATGTCTTCGGAGTCGAAGTCGAGCATGTCGGTTAAATCGTCAACAGTGGCAACAAAGTGGGTGGTGGGTGGGCTTTGAATTTCTTCATCATCCGCATCCCAATCTTGCTGACCGTAGTCCGGCCAGGGCTCTCCTGATAAAGAGAGAGACTTCAGTGTCTTCAGAATATCGCCAAAAGGCGAGTGCTGAAAGATGTCCGCGGCAGCAAACTCCATGACCGGCGCCCAATCGGATTCGATTGGTAGGGGCGCGGAGGGTTCGGAGTCCGGAGAGGAGTCCGGCTCCTTGGAGTCACGAGTCTCGGGGAGTGCAGGGCTGGTGTTCGGCTCAATCACCGTGGGGATCGCAGCCCCCGAGGCGGCGTCCAACCGCCCATCCTTGATCAGCGCAGTTGGCTCCGAATTAAGGATCGGAGCCGATGCGGGTGCGGCCTCCAGGGCACTGTTCGGCGGCAGAGCTAGATCATGCTCGTCGGGACAGTGCGGCGCGCTCAGCAGTGGCTCGAATCCATCGAAGATCAAGTCCCCGCGGATGTCAGTCGTGTAGTTTAAACTTCCAAATCTGACCTGATGGCCAGGGGCGTAGCTTTCGATCTGCTCTAGATGGCCAAGTGAATCGGCCCGCAGTGCGAAGCCGCCGAAGACAAAGTTCTGTCCGGGGAGGAAGGTCTCACCCTGGACTGCATCACCATTGATGATCGTTGGAGCCATCGAGCCTGACGGCGACGACACAGAGGAACTCTCAATGAAAGCACCAATGTCGGTGTCAAAACCGGCGGATCTCGGGTAGGGGGTCCCGAACTATGCGTCTAGGCTGGATGGTAACAGGAGGCAAGGGACACGAAGTTTTACCCAGGTTCGGGCCCTCTTGATGGAGGTAAAACCCTACGTCCTGCTTGATTAATATTGATGATCACGAGATCAGAGAGGCTAAACCCTACGGACTAAAACCCTCCGGTTTATATAGACACCGGAGAGGGTTAGGGTTACATAGAGTCGGTTACAATGGTAGGAGATCTGAATATCCGTATCGCCAAGCTTGCCTTCCACGCCAAGGAAAGTCCCTTGCGGACACGGGATGAAGTCTTCAATCTTGTACCTTCATAGTCCTGGAGTCCGGCTGAAGGTATAGTCCGGCCATCCGGACACCCCCTAATCCAGGACTCCCTCAAGGGGAGCCAAAGAATATTCTCAAGTATTAGCAGCTGAGTTGTCAATTCAACCACACCTGGAAACTTAATATCTGCAGCAAAGTATTTAGTAGCAAAGTAATATGATAGTAGTTGTAACGGTAACAAAAGGTAACAGTAGTAAAAGTAATGTTTTTGGTATTTTGTAGTGATGATAGCAATGGCAACGGGAAAGTAAATAAGCGAAGAACAATATATGGAAAAGCTCGTAGGCAATTGACTGGTGATAGAGAATTATGGCGGATGCGGTTCATCATTTAACAGTCATAACCTAGGGTGACACAAAACTAGCTCCAGTTCATTGATATAATGTAGGCATGTATTCCGAATATAGTCATACGTTCTTATGGAAAAGAACTTGCATGACATCTTTTGTCCTACCCTCCCGTGGTAGCGGGGTCCTTACGGAAACTAAGGGATATTAAGGCCTCCTTTTAATAGAGTACCGGAACAAAGCATTAGCACATAGTGTATACATGAACTCCTCAAACTACGGTCATCACCGGTAAGTATCCCGATTATTGTCACTTCGGGGTTAACGGATTATAACACATAATAGGTGACTATAGACTTGCAAGATAGGATCAAGAACACTCATATATTGATGAAAACATAATAGGTTCAGATCTGAAATCATGGCACTCAGGCTCTAGTGACAAGCATTAATGTGACGCCCCCGATTTTAATCGTACACTAATCATACACGCAAACATGTATGATCAGGATCAGGGACTCACGGGAAGATATCACAACACAACTCTACAAATAAAATAAGTCATACAAGCATCATATTACAAGCCAGGGGCCTCGAGGGCTCGAATACAAGAGCTCGATCATAGACGAGTCAGCGGAAGCAACAATATCTGAGTACAGACATAAGTTAAACAAGTCTGCCTTAAGCAGGCTAGCACAAACTGGGATACAGATCGAAAGAGACGCAGGCCTCCTGCCTGGGATCCTCCTAAACTACTCCTGGTCGTCGTCAGCGGGCACCATGTAGTAGTAGGCACCTCCGGTGTAGTAGGAGTCGTCGTCGACGGTGGCGTCTGGCGCCTGGGCTCCAACATCTGGTTGCGACAACCAGGTAGAAGGGATAGAGGGCAAAGAAGGGGAAAGCAACCGTGAGTACTCATCCAAAGTACTCGCAAGCAAGGAGCTACACTATAAATGTATGCATTGGTATCAACTGGGATAAGGCTATTATATGTGGACTGAACTGCAGAAAGCTGGAATAAGAGGGGGATAGCTAGTCCTTTCGAAGACTACGCTTCTGGTAACCTCCATCTTGCAGCATGTAGAAAAGAGTAGACTGAAGTCCTCCCAGTATCATCACATAGCATAATCCTAACCAATGATCCTCCCCTCGTCACCCTGTGAGAGAGCGATCACCGGTTGTATCTGGCACTTGGAAGGGTGTGTTTTATTAAATATCCAGTTCTAGTTGTCATAAGGTCAAGGTACAACTCCAAGTCATCCTGTTACCGAAGATCATGGCTATTCGAATAGATTAACTTCCCTGTAGGGGTGCACCACATAACCCAACACGCTCGATCCCATTTGGCCGGACACACTTTTCTGGGTCATGCCCGGCCTTGGAAGATCAACACGTCGCAGCCCTACCTAGGCACAACAGAGAGGTCAGCACGCCGGTCTAAATCCTATGGCGCAGGGGTCTAGGCCCATCGCCCATTGCACACCTGCATGTTGTGAGGGCGGCCGGAAGCAGACCTAGCCTAGTAGGCGTTCCAGTCCAATCCGGCACGCGCCGCTCAGTCGCTGACGTCACGAAGGCTTCGGCTGATACCACGACGTCGAGTGCCCATAACTGTCCCCGCGTAGATGGTTAGTGCGTATAAGCCAGTGGCCTGACTCAGATCAAATACCAAGATCTCGGTAAACGTGTTAAGTATCCGCGAACACCGACCAGGGCCAGGCCCACCTCTCTCCTAGGTGGTCTCAACCTGCCCTGTCACTTCGCCACAAAGATCCACTCGCGGGTACTCCTACGAGCCGACCCGTCTTTTAGTCATCACATGTATCATGTATAAAGTATATAGTATATACCCGTGATCACCTCCCGAGTGATCACGGCCCGATAGTATAGCATGGCAGACGGACAAGAATGTAGGGCCACTGATGATAAACTAGCATCCTATACTAAGCATTAGGATTGCAGGTAAAGGTAACAACAGTAGTAGCAAGGACAGGCTATGCATCATGATAGGATTAATGGAAAGCAGTAACATGCTACACTACTCTAATGCAAGCAGTATAGAGAAGAGTAGGCGATATCTGGTGATCAAAGGGGGGGGCTTGCCTGGTTGCTCTGGCAAGAGAGATGGGTCGTCAACACCATAGTCGTACTGGGTAGCAGCGACGTCGGTCTCGGTGTCTATCGAGAGAAGAGGGGGGAGAAACAATAAATATTTAAGTAAGCATATGCATAGTGATGCATGACATGACAAGTAACGGCGTTAGAGGTGCCCTAACGCGGTAGTAGGTGATACCGGTGAAGGGGGATAACATCCGGGAAAGTATCCCCGGTGTTTCGCGTTTTCGGGCAGAGGAGCCAGAGGGGGAAAGTTACGTGTTCGATAGGTTAGGGGGGTGTGGCGGATGAACGGGTTGCGTATCCGTAATCGTCTCGTCGTTCTGACCAACTTTCATGTAGAAAGTATTTTCATCCGAGCTACGGTTTATTTTATATTAATTTTAAAAGATTTAAATCATTTTTAAGATTAATTTAAATATTTTAAGTCAACATTATCCAGAACAGTGTTTGCTGACATCATCATGACGTCAGCATGACATCAGCAGTCAACAGAGGTGTTGACTGGGTCGCTGACGTGTGGGTCCCACTGGTCGTTGACTGTTTAGCCTAATCAGTGTTTAACTAATCTAACTACTGTTTAATTAAACTAATTAGTCAATTAGGTTAATTACACATTATTAATTAACTAATTAATTCATTAATTAATTAGTTAATTGATTATTTATTTATTTTAATATTTTATTTTGTTTCTTTTTTTTAACATTCTGGGGGGTGTGGGCCCCCACTGTCATTGGCCCGGAGGGCCATAGCGGGCGCGGGCGTAGCCCGAACAGGTGCTGGTCTGCGGGGGCGCACCCGGCAGGGCACGCGGGCGATCCAGGCAACGGCGAGCCGGGGCGCGCGCTCGCCGGAGACAGCGACAGGCGCTGCAGCGGGGGGAAGGGGTCTGCGACGCGGCCACGGCGATGCGCAGAGGAGGCGCGCTGTGACAGGGGAACAAGGGGGCTCTGCGGGCGCGGGCCGGCAACAGCAGACGCCGGCCGACGAGCAGAGGCAGCGGTGGGTGGCAGCAGCAGGAGCGCCTGCGAGGCAGGGCCGCGAGGGGCGCGGGCGAGGGCTCGGCAGGTGGGGCGCGTCGGTGCGGGGCGACGGGCGCGACCAGTCCAGGGGGGTCACGGGCGCTGCGACAGGCGGTGGTGGCGGACCGCAAGGGCAGGGGTGGCGCGAGCGCCGGAGTAGCCAGGGCGTGGGCGAGCGGCAGGCTGCGGGCGAGCGCACGCGTGAGCGGGACGGTGCGCGCGTGTGCGCGCGCGGCCATGGGCGCGAGCATGCGGGGATCGGCGACACGGGGGGTTCGCGGCGCGAGGCATGGTCGGCGGAGGCACGGGAGGGCGCATATGGCGCAGAAGCTCACCGGGGGAGCGTGGGGTCTGGGCAGCGTGCTCGGTGGAGGCCGGGGAGGACGACGGGAACGGCGTGCGTAGGGGGGCAGTCAGGCGGGGGAGGGTGAAACTGTCGGACGGGGGGGCTCCGGGCGCCGGCGTCGGTGTCAACGTGCGGGGGCGAGGGGATCGGGAGTTCCCGATCCAGATCCAGGGGGGAAGGAGTGGTGCGAGTGGGGTGGGGGTGAGTTAGGGTTTCGGTCGTGGGGGGATAAGGGAGGCGTGGGGGGGAGGCCGGTTGGGCCTGCGGCCGAATGGGCCGGCCTGCTGGGCCGAAGCCCAGTGGGGGCCTTTCTCTTTCTTTTTTTGTTTTCTGTTTGTTTTTCCCCTTTGTATTTTCTTTTATTATTTCTTTTCTGTTTTAATCCATTTAAAAGTATTTAGGCATTTTATAAAAATGTGTTTACTGCACCATAATTACCTTTGTAATATTTGGCGTCCACCGAACATTTTTGTTTCAATTTTGAAAACTTTTATTGTCGACTTTAATTTTAAGTTTGAATTTGACGCGGTTTCGAATTATCCTGAGATTAGTAACAGTAATCGCAGATGACATGGCATCATTAGGAGAGTTTTACTGTAGCTTGATTACCCGGGCGTTACAATTAAGCATAGCAAAGTCATAGCAACATCAATCTCAGAACGTAGTGGATACTAGGGATCAAACCCTAACAAAACTAACTCGATTACATGATAGATCCCATCCAACCCATCACCGTCCAGCAAGCCTACGATGGAATTACTCACGCACGGTGGTGACCATCATGAAATTGGTGATGGAGGATGGTTGATGATGACGATGGCGACGGATTCCCCTCTCTGGAGCGCCGAACGGACTCCAGATCACCCCTCCCGAGAGGTTTTAGGGCTTGGCGGCGGCTCCATATCGTAAAACGTGATGAATTCTTCTCTCTGATTTTTTTTCTCCCCGAAACACAATATATAGAGTTGGAGATGGAGTCGGAGAGGCAACAGGGGGCCCACGAGGTAGGGGCGCGCCTCCACCCCGTTGGAGAGGTGGTGGGCCCCCTGGCCTTCATCTTTTGCAGGTATTTTTTATATTTTCCAAAAAGTTGCTCCGTGAAGTTTCATGTCATTCCGAGAACGTTTGCTTCTGCACATAAATAACACCATGGTAATTCTGCTGAAAATGGCGTCAGTCCGGGTTAGTTCCATTCAAATCATGCAAGTTAGAGTCCAAAACAAGGGCAAAAGTGTTTGGAAAATTAGATACGTTGGAGACGTATCAGTGGTGTCGATCCTAGTCATGTAGTTGAACTTGTGTGAGTTGCTCGAGGTTGATGTAGCTCGTCAAGAGTCGGGAGCACCACTTTGGAAGTGAGTTCATCTACCTACATGGGTTAGTTTTTTCAAGGAAGAGCACTTGTGTATCCAAAATGACAATCATGAAACTTGATATCAAATGAAATTTGATATATATGATTTGTCAAAGGATATGTTGAAGGATTTCATGCTTCCTCGTCATCAACCACCATTGTGTAGAGACTTGGTGATGTAGAGATTGCTCAAGATGTGAGTGAGTTGCAATCTCATAGATTTAGATCCATCCAAGTACCTACAAGGGTTAGATAACATGCAAGGGTGCAAACATATCCAATACATATGAATACCATCATAAGAGAAATATCAAGGATTAGTCATAGATTCATGCCTTGCATGTATCCAAATGGAGTTCCCACTCCAAGTTCCAAGCATTAATGATGTTCAATTCACCTCTCAAACGGCAAAAAAATTCTCATCAAGTGGTTTGGTAAATATATCCGCCAATTTCTTATCGGTACGAACATGCTTAAGATCGTTGTCCCCTGTAGCAACATGATCTCGAATGAAATGATGACGAACTTCAATATGCTTAGTTCGAGAATGTTGCACGGGGTTGTGAGCAATCTTAATAGCACTTTCATTGTCACAAAGCAATGAAACATGTTTCACATTGATCCCATAATCTTTAAGAGTTTAGGTCATCCAAAGTAATTGAGCACAACATGAACCGGTGGAAATGTATTTCGCTTCGGCGGTGGATAAGGATACCGAGTTTTGTTTCTTGGAGGACCAAGATACAAGAGATCTATCAAGAAATTGACACATACCCGAAGTGGACTTTCTATCAACCTTGTCTCCGGCATAGTCCAAATTGGAATAGCCAACAAGATCAAAAGAGGACCTCTTAGGATACCAAATGCCAAAATTTTGGTGTATGTATTAACTATCTCACTATCCTTTTCACAGCCTTAAGATGACATTCTTTGGGGGCCGCTTGATATCGTGCACACATGCACACACTTAGCATAATATCGAGACAAGAGGCACATAGATATAACAATGATCCAATCATAGAGCGGTAAACCTTTTGGTCAACCGATTTGCCGTCCTTGGTCAAATCAAGATGTCCACTAGTTGGCATGGGAGTTTTCATACCTTTGCTTTCTTGCATGTTGACCTTCTTGAATAAGTCATTGGTGTACTTTGTTTGAGAAACAAAGGTGCCTTCCTTAGTTTGCTTGATTTGCAACCCAAGAAAGAACTTGAGTTCACTCATCATAAACATCTCAAACTTCTACGACATTAGCTTTCCAAACTTCTCATTAAAATGAGGGTTAGTTGAACCAAATATGATATGATCAACATAAATTTGGCATAAAATAATTCACCATTAACCCTTTTAGTAAAAAGAGTAGAATCTATTTCTCCAGTCTCAAAGCCTTTCTCAATAAGGAACTTGGTCAAGCATTTATACCACACTCTAGGAGCTTGTTTAAGACCATAACGATCTTTGTGAAGTTTGTAAACGTGATCGGGTTTCTTAGGATTGACAAAGCCGGGAGGTTGTTTAACATAAACTTCCTCTTCAATTTCACCATTTAGAAAAGCAATTTTAATGTCCATTTGGTATAAAGTGATATCATGGTGATTAGCATAGGCAAGTAAGATGCGGATGGACTCAAGTCTAGCAACGGGGGCATATGTCTCACCGTAGTCCATACCTTCGACTTGAGTGTAGCCTTGGGCGGCGAGACGAGCTTTGTTGCGAACGACTTGACCATCTTCGTCTTGCTTGTTGCGAAACACCCATTTGGTACCAATGATGGTGTGGTTGTTGTCGGGCTTCTTGAACAATGCCCATACTTGATTTCTCTCAAAGTTGTGTAGCTCTTCATGCATGGAGTTTATCCAATCCGGATCTTCCAATGCTTCTTCAACCTTCATAGGTTTAATACTAGAGATGAATGAATAATGTTCACAAAAATTAGCCAAACAAGTTTTAGAGCGAGTGATTCTCCCGGTTTGAATATCATTGAAGATTTGTTCGACTGGATGATCTCTTCGGACTCTTACTCGAACTCATGGGAGCTTTTGTTTGGGTCGGGGTGGAGCATCTTCTTCATCATCGTGTTCTTCTTCTTGGCCCTCTTCATTATTGGCGTTGTTGTTCTGTTGTCTTGGTAGAGAAGGAGGTTGATGAGGTTCATCTTGGTGCACTTCCTTGTTTTCTTCATCTTGATGTGTCCCACTTGTGGATGCTTCCGTATCAACTCTTGGTTCACCTTGTCGTGAGGTAGAAGCTTCCACTTGAATGGACGAGGTACTCTCCTTTACTTCCGTTGGAGGAACCTTGCCAATAGACAAGTCTTAGATTGCTTCCGAAGGATATTTATATCCTACATCAATTGGCAATTGCTCTACTTGCGAGCCATTAGATTCATCAAACTTCACATCTACCATCTCTTCAACCTTTCGGGTGAAATCGTTGTAGACATGGTAAGTGTGAAAGTTTGAGCCATAACTAAGTAGGAAACCTTCATGACATTTAGGAGCAAATTTAGAACGATGATGCTTATCAAGAATGTAGCACTTTGAGCCAAATACTCGAAAGTATCCAACTTGGGTTTTGTTACTGGTGAGGATCTCATATGCCATCTTGCCGAGTAGATTGTGAAGATACAAGCGATTTGTTGCATGACAAGCTGTCTCAACCGCTTCCGCCCAAAAGTGTTTTGGAGTCTTGTACTCATCAAGCATCGTTCTTGACATCTCAATAAGAGTTCAGTTCTTCCTCTCAACAACTCCATTTTGTTGAGGTGTGTACGTATCCGAGAACTCATGTGAAATCCCTTCTTCGTCAAGAAAGGTATCCACATTTGTGTTCTTGAACTCCGTTCCATTGTCGCTGCGAACCTTCTTGATCTTCACTTCACATTGATTTTGGGCCTTCCTAGCGAAGTTCTTGAAGATCTTTTGGACCTGCGATTTGTCATCAAGAAAGAAGGGACCAAATGATTTACCACCGAGACTCTTATAGGCATTGGGACCAAAGAGATCCATATGAAGTAGCTCGAGCAGTCTTCTCGTGGTCATAATGTTCTTCACGGGGTGACTTCCTCCAACTTGTTTTCCTGCTTGACAAGCACTACAGAGTCTATCCTTGTCAAATATGACATCTTTTACTCCAAGGATATGATCACCTTTAATAAGATTATCAAGATTTCACATGCCCACATGACCTAACCTTCTATGCCACAACCAACCTTTTGAGGATTTAGCAATTAGGCAAGTTCTAGGTTGAGCCTTTCTAGTGAAATCAACAATATATAGATCACCTCTACGTGTACCGGTAAAGACCATTTTATGATTATCTCTACGAAAAACTTGGCAATCTACTTCAGTAAATAGGACGTTGAAACCAAAGTCAGCAAGTCTAGCTATGGAAAGCAAATTGTAGCCAAGAGATTCAACGAGCATAACATTTCGTATGGAGCTATCATGTGAGATGGCCACCTTACCAAGGCCAACCACCTTACCCTTTGAGTTATCACCGAAAGTGACATACTTTCGAGGGTCGTCGTTTTCAGCAAGCTCACGAAACATATCTTTGTCTCCGGTCATATGATCAGTACATCCACTATCAAGGACCCATTCCTGTCCTCCAGCCATGTAACCGCGAAGATTAGCCATAAGACCAAAGTGTCTCATCGCATCATCAAGATCATAGTCACTATCATCATTGAGGGAGTCCTGGATTATGGGATCTCCGGACAGCCGGACTATATCCTTTGGCCGGACTGTTGGACTATGAAGATACAAGATGGAAGACTTCGTCCCGAGTCCGGATGGGACTCTCCTTGGCGTGAAAGGCAAGCTAGGCAATACGGATATGTAGATCTCCTCCCTTGTAACCGACTCTGTGTAACCCTAGCCTCCTCCGGTGTCCACATAAACCGAAGGGTTTAGTCCGTAGGACATCATACAAACATACCATAGGCTAGCTTCTAGGATTTAGCCTCTACGATCTCGTGGTAGATCAACTCTTGTAATACTCATATCATCAAGAACAATCAAGTAGGACGTAGGGTATTACATCCATCAAGAGGGCCCAAACCTGGGTAAACATCATGTCCCCAGCCTCCTGTTACCATCCGCCTTAGACGCACAGTTCGGGACCCCCTACCCGAGATCCACCGGTTTTGACACCGACATTGCTGCTTTCATTGAGAGTTCCATTGTGTCGTCGCCGTAAGGCTTGATGGCTCCTTCGATCATCGGTAGCGATGCAGTCCAGGGTGAGGTTTTCCACCCCGGACAGATCTTCGTAGTCAGCGGCTTCGCACTGCGGGCCAATTCGCTTGGCCATTTGGAGTAGATCGAGAGCTACGCCCCTGGCCATCAGGTCAGGTTCGAAAACTTAAACTACACTACCGACATCCGCGGAGACTTGATCTTCAACGGATTCGAGCCCATGCCAGGTGCGCCACACAGTCACGATGAGCATGACGTAACTCTGCCGTCGGACAGCATTCGGGAGATCGCATCTGCAACTACTCCGGCCGTCAATTTGGAGCAAATTACGCCATCCGAGAGCGGAGGGATAGACCCCACCATGGAGGCCGCACTCTCAGTGGCGATAGAGCCGGATACTGACTTCACCCCTTACAAGAGTCGTGTCGCCGAACCACTGGATTCGTCTCCGGCCACGGACTCCGAGCCGCCTGCATCAGTGCCTATCGAATCCGACTGGGCGGCGATCATGGAGTTCACCTCCGCGGATATCTTTCAGCACTCTCCTTTCGGCGATGTGCTAAATTCATTAAGGTCTCTCTCCTTGTCAGGAGAACCTTGGCCGAACTATGTCCGGCTAGAATGGGATGCGGACGACGAAGAAATTCGCTGCCCACCCACCACCCACTCAGTAGCCACTGTCGACGACTTAACCGACATGCTCAACTTCGACTCCGAAGACATCGACAGCATGGACGAAGATGCAGGAGACGAACAGGAACCAGCGCCCACAGGGCACCGGACAGCCATTTCATCACATGGCATATACATGGTGGATACACCCAAAGAAGGCAATGGCGAAGAGATAGCAGAGGATGGCCCCTCCAAGAAGCAACCCAAGCGCTGACATTAGCGGCACCGCTCTAAGTCTCGCCATAGCAAAAACAGCAATAACAGCGCAAGAGAAAATAACACTCCAGTCGACTCTAGAGGAAACGACGACCACATTGCCCCGGCGGCAGAGCATGATGAAGCTGCAAGCGGCGAACATAGTACGGATCCGACGTCTGAATACGGCGACGCCAAGGATAAACCTCATCAAACCCCCTCTCGGGAGGAAAACAGTCCGGACGAAGATGCACACATCATCCCAGAAAAGCACTTGGAGCAAGAGAACCTCCGCAGAAGGCTTATTGCCACAGCGAGGAGTCTGAAGAAGCAGAAGCAAAGGCTTAAGGCCGCACAAAATACGCTCAACAGTAGGTGGAATAAAGTGCTCGACAACGAACCAAAGTACAGTGGAAGTTACCACACAAAGAGCTATCCAAAGCGCAAGCTATTACCTGAATTCGATGATGAGGCCTTAGAGCCCACACGGCCAAAAAATGAAATGGCCAACAGGCCGAATCCACCACCTTGTGACCGCGATAAAGCGGCTAAAAAGTCGCACATAAGTCAATACACGATCTACGTGAGGACTTGCGCCAAAAGTCTGGTACGACCAGATCCCTCTATGGATCTAGGAAGCGCGCTCCGGCACAAAATCAAAACCGAATACTACAACCGTCCGAACGCCATCGCACATCCCAATACAGGGGTGCCGCACACCCCCTATGTTTCACCGATGAGGTGCTGGACCGCGAATTCCCAGAAGGATTCAAACCAGTGAACATAGAGGCGTACGACGGGACCACAGACCCTGGGGTCTGGATTGAGGATTTTATCCTCCATATCCATATGGCTCACAGAGACGATCTCCATGCCATAAAATACTTGCCCCTCAAGCTTAAAGGACTAGCTCGGCACTGGCTGAAAAGCCTCCCTGAAAACTCAATTGGAAGTTGGGAGGAGCTCGAGGATGCTTTTTGGGCTAATTTTCAAGGGACCTATGTCCGACCTCCGGATGCAGACGATTTAAGCCATATAATTCAACAACCCAGAGAGTCCGCCCGAAAGCTTTAGAATAGGTTTCTCACTAAGAAGAACCAAATTGTCGACTGTCCGGACGCCAAAGCCTTAGCAGCTTTCAAACACAGCGTCCGAAACGAATGGCTTGCCAGACACCTCGGCCAGGAAAAACCGAGAACAATGGCAGCCCTAACAAGCCTCATGACCCGCTTTTGCATGGGAGAAGATAGCTGGTTAGCCCGCAGTAGCACCAGCGACCCAAGCACATCCGAAGTCAGGGATGGCAATGGAAAACCACGACGCAATAAAAACAAGCATTGAAATAAAGAAGATAGCACAGATAATACGGCGGTCAACGCCGAATTCAGGGGCTCTCGACGAGGTCAGCGGAAAAAGCCTTTCAAAGGCAGCAGAGACGGACCGTCTGGCCTAAACAAGACTCTTGACAAACTATGTCAGATTCATGGCACCCCCAATAAACCTGCAAATCACACCCACAGAGAATGTTGGGTCTTCAAGCAGGCCGGTAAGCTAAACACCGAACACAAGGGGGGAGACACCAAGCGAAGACGAGGACGAACCTCGCCAGCAAAGCACTGGTGGACAGAAAAAATTCCCACCAGAGGTCAAAACAGTAAACATGATGCATGTGACGAAGACGAGAAGCAAATATGCACTCAGAGACACACGCGCCATAGAGCCCGTCACCCCTAGGTTCAACCCCTGGTTGGCCTGCCCGATCACTTTTGATCGCGGGGATCATGCGACAAGCATCCGGCACGAAGGATTGGGTGCCTTGGTGTTAGACCCAAAAGTAAACGGATACCATCTCACACGAGTCCTCATGGACGGCGGCAGTGGTCTAAATCTGATATATCAGGACACAGTCCGCAAAATGGGGATAGACCCGACACAAATAAGCCACAGTAATACTACCTTCAAGGGAGTAATACCAGGCCAAGAGGACCGCTGTACAGGCTCTCTATTGCTAGAGGTTGTATTCGGTTCTCCCGATAACTTCTGAAGTGAAAGGTTAACTTTCTACATCGCTCCATTCCGAAGTGACTATCCAGCACTACTCGGAAGAACGGCTTTTGCTCATTTTAATGCAATACCTCATTATGCTTGTCTCAAGCTTAAGATGCCCGGTCCACGTGGCACCATCACAGTTAGCGGAAATACTGAGTGTTTTCTACGTGCGGAAGAGTGTGCGGCGGCTTTAACAGCCAAGCACTAGACGGCCTCACCAACCAGAAAAAATGATAGGTCGTCAAGACCACGGGCACGGTTAGACGAGTCCGGTGCACCATTACATACACATGAGATTGGTTTGATGATCAAACCCTCCTAGACGGTACCAGGGGATTCCCGCGTGTAATCAGGGCTAGTCTGGCTCAACTTGACTTATCTTAAATTTTAATAGTTTATAACCAATTTTTTGGACGGGCAACTTTCACCTAAGTTCTTCTCTTTTACAGATGACAATCGTGCTACACCCGTCCAGGACACGGCACAACGGAGATACAGGCGCAAACGTGCAGCAGGGACCCGCTCAAAGGTTTCTTTTCAGATTAAGACCCTGCGTAAACCTTTTTTACTGTTTCTTGTTGTTCATATCCTCCGGATACTCAATACAAGCGAGAAGGATGCTAACGTTATTGGCATGTGGCCACGTCAGGATATTGCACGTACCTGGACAGTCGGGGTTTATTATTAAGGGCATCGTTCAGCCCGGCATATGTTATAAAGACCGAATACCTTAGGGAGTGTTCGGCGTCGTGAGTTTGGCCTTATATGCATCAGCTCCGAATCATGTCTTTGGTCAAATGTTGGGTTTGCCCGGCTCCCATGTTTTGGTACCTTACGTTCCGTTATATCGGCTAAGGTAGCACTGGGAGAACTACTGCGGTTGTGCCCTGGTTCATCCGGATGAGCACCTCAGTAGAGAAAGCTGAAAACTGACTGTCATGATAAAGCGCGAGACTGGTCAACCACTCGATGACTCAACGGAATCTTCGGTATTCCTCCGCATTAATGAATGGTCGTTTCCCGGTCATGTATGTATGCGCCCCGTATTCGGACGAGCGCAGAAGTACCAGGGGCTATATAGTAGCCCCACCGTCAAACTCCTATGGCTAAGCGAAAGTGTTAAAGCAATATAGTCCGATTGCCTCGTTCGCTGCGGTACCACCTCCTTAATGGACCAAGACGTTGGATCAAGTATGAATACGCGTTTTTTGCAAACACCCCCGCATTATATGCATGGGGGCGGAAGCCGACGACTGCAAACTTTCAGGTTATATACATATATACATAAACGGCCGCACAGGAGGCATCATAATACTTTCAGGCAAAAGTATAAACATAGCCTTCATAACTCAATAAAACATTGTTTTTACAATAGGAGTACATGTCACTAGAACATAATATTCTTCGAGCACTGAGCCTCTATCGAACGAGCACCTTCAAGAACTTCTTCAAAGTAGTGCTCGGCAGCCACTCGGCCCACGGCCGAACCCTATGTTGCAACAGTGGTGGCCTCCATCTCCGCCCAGTATGTCTTGACACGGGAAAAGGTCATCCGCGCACCCTCTATGCACGCCGACCTCTTCATAGCGTCGATGTGCGGCACAACACCAAGGAATTTTTGCACTAAACTAAAGTAACTATTCGGCCTTGGCCCTGCCGGCCACAGATGATCCACAACATACCTCATGGAAACTCCGGACAACCTATGGAGCTCGGCCCACTTGGCCATTCGCTCATTCAATAGCAGCGGACGCACTGGAGCATGGAACTGTGACCAGAACAGCTTTTCCACTTCGCGATCTTTTTGATCCTTGAAATACTCGGCCGCATCAATAGCACTTGCCGCCAAATCCATGTAGGTGTCCGCAGAACTCCACAGTTGATCAAGAGGAGCATACTTCGGATCTTCGAACTTAGTCCGCAACAAGAAGGGCTTCCCAGCCACGATATCCGCACCTTGACGCAGCTCCTCCTTCGCCGCTCTGATTTTGGAGCGGGCTTCCTTGGCTGCTACCATGGCCTTCTCTAGGTCAGTCGCCCTCGCTTGGCTTTCTTTTTCAAGAAGCTTGTAATGGTCAACGACATCTTTTAACTCAACGGCCATCTTGGCTATTCTTTCCTTGCTCTGGTCGTGCGCAGCCTGTTCGGCCCTCAGCTCTTCGACCGCCTTTAGAGCGGCCGCATCGCTATTCCTTGCTTGTTCCTTGGCTCAGGCAAGCTCCGCCCGAAGGGTCTCCAGGGTGGCAGCTCCATCTGCAGTCACAACATATTAAAGATACTGGCATCATGCTCCTCTCACTAATGTTGATCACCGGAGAAATCACTTACCATGTGCCTCGTCAAGCCGCTTGTTGACAAGCACGATGTCGGCATCTACCGCATCAAGTTGCTGCTTTAGCTCGGCAAACCCATCAGTCCGGCTAGCCACCGGAGCTTCAGCCACCTGCACATAAAGGCGGTCTGGTTATTACCTGGGACTATGATCCTCTGTTTGCCGTCGTTTTCGATGACAACCAGAGTCTCAGGGGCTACTATCTGCATAGGGCACACCTAACGTGTGCGGTACTGTCAAAAACATACACTATTTCACGTACCTCAAAGCCTTTCAGCAGACTCATAAAAGCTTCATGCAATCCGCTTTTAGCGGATGAAATCCTTTCAGTTACTGTACCCATTAGCATAGGATGCGCTTCTGAGATGGCCGCTTGCTCCAGAAGATCCTTCAGTGCATCCGATCGCATACTGTACGGTTCCGGACTCTTTCTGTTGCTCTCTTTAGGAGCCGAATACTGAGGACTCTGGGTAGCCAAAGGATTACCCTCTGGCCTTGGCGGATCAGGAGAGACCCTCCGCGACGACACTTCATGGTTGCCCGCCTCATGAGGCGGGGTGGCAGGGGGAGGTGTTTTGCTCTCCATCATGTCCGGAAGAAGATCCCCCAAAGACGAACTCTGTTGAGAAGGGCTACGATCCGAACTACAAGATATAAGCTTCGGTTATTGTCAGTAAGGTAGGACACTTTCACTATTAAAGTACTTTTTGATTACTTACAGCTCGGTAGAGGGCTGATCCCCTTGCGGACATTGTGCGGCAAGAATACCCTCCGAAGCAGGACCCTCTAGCGAGGATTTCTTCCCCCGTTTGGAAGCCTTTGTTTCTGGATCTTCAGAGGTGGTCCTCTTCCTTCCTCGGGGAGAGGGAATGTCAGATTCTTCTCCCTGGTTATCCTCCTTCGCGGAGGTGCTAATTCCCCCACTTGCGGCCTCTTTATTCCCCCCTTCATCTTCCGTTGAGGGCACCTGATAAGGCGCCGGCTCGAGCATTCTATCCAGTACTGGATTGGCCAAGCCTTCGGGAAGGGGGCCAAACACCTGATCATCTTTGCCTTTGTTATCCAGTCCTGGTCAAAGAGCGACTTTTCAGAATGATGTCATGATAAATAAAAGGACAGCGTGTTCGGACATGGGATTACTTACTTGGGTATCAGGGCGGTTGCAGCTCAGACCCGCATCCTCGGTGGTATCCGGACACTCTATTTGGGGTCCGAAGAACAATTTGTACATCTCCTCGAGCGTCATGCCGAGGAAGTGCTGGATAGTTCGCAGTCCTTCTGGGTTGAATTCCCACATACGGAGGGGTCGACGTTTGCAAGGCTGGACTCGACGAACTAGCATAACTTGCATTACCATAACCAGGCTGAAATCTCTCTCAAAGAGATCTCGGATGCAGCTCTGCAATATCGGCACATCATTTGCTGGACCCCAGCTCAGCCCCCTGCTGATCCATGACGTCAATTGTGGTGGGGGGCGAGCGAAAGGCAGGGGCGGCTACCCACTTGGCACTTCGGGGAGCTGTGATGTAAAACCACTCCCGCTGCCACAAGCTGGACGCCTCTGGGAAGGAACCCTCTGGCCATGGAGTATCGGCGATTTTTCTTATCACGGCACCTTCGCACTCTGCGTGTCGCCCCTTGATCATCTTCGGCTTCACATTGAAGGTCTTGAGCCATAGGCCGAAGTGAGGGGTAATGCGGAGGAAGGCCTCACATACGACGATGAACGACAAGATGTGAAGGACGGAATTGTTGGGGAACGTAGTAATTTCAAAAAAAAATCCTACGCACACGCAAGATCATGGTGATGCATAGCAACGAGGGGAGAGTGTGATCTACGTACCCTAGTAGATCGACAACGGAAGTGTTTGGTTGATGTAGTCGTACGTCTTCACGGCCCGACCGATCAAGCACCGAAACTACGGCACCTCTGAGTTTTTGCACACGTTTAGCTCGATGACGATCCCCGGACTCTGATCCAGCAAAGTGTCGGGGAAGAGTTCCGTCAGCACGACGGCGTGGTGACGATCTTGATGTACTACTGTCGCAGGGCTTCGCCTAAGCACCGCTACAATATTATCGAGGACTATGGTGGCAGGGGGCGCCGCACACGGCTAAGAATAAGATCACGAAGATCAACTTGTGTCTCTAGGGTGCCCCTTGCCTCAGTACATAAATTATGGAGGAGGAGGAGGCCGGCCAAGGCAATTGGTGCGGCCAGGATGTGGAGTCCTACTAGGACTCCAAGTCCTAGTAGGAGTCCACAAAGAGGGGAGGAAGGGAGAAGGAAGTAGAGGAGAAGGAAAGGTGGCCGGCCCCCTTTTCCCTAGTCCAATTCGGACCAGAGGGGAGGGGGGCGCAGCAGCCCCTTGGCCCTTTCTCCTCTTCCCACTAAAGCCCATCAAGGCCCATTGCTTCTCCCGTAACTACCCGGTACTCCGAAAAATACCCGAATCACTCGGAACCTTTCCGATGTCCGAATATAGTCGTCCAATATATCGATCTTTACGTCTCGACCATTTTGAGACTCCTCGTCATGTCCCCGATCTCATCCGGGACTTTGAACTCCTTCGGTACATCAAAACTCATAAACTCATAATATAACTGTCATCGAAACCTTAAGCGTGCGGACCCTACGGGTTCGAGAACAATGTAAACATGACCGAGGCACGTCTCTGGTCAATAACCAATAGCGGGACCTGGATGCCCATATTGGCTCCTACATATTCTACGAAGATCTTTTATCGGTCAGACCGCATAACAACATACGTTGTTCCCTTTGTCATCGGTATGTTACTTGCCCGAGATTCGATCGTCGGTATCCAATACCTAGTTCAATCTCGTTACCGGCAAGTCTCTTTACTCGTTCCGTAATACATCATCCCGCAACTAACTCATTAGTTGCAATGCTTGCAAGGCTTAAGTGATGTGCATTACCGAGAGGGCCCAGAGATACCTCTCCGACAATCGGAGTGACAAATCCTAATCTCGAAATACGCCAACCCAACATGTACCTTTGGAGACACCTGTAGAGCTCCTTTATAATCACCCAGTTACGTTCTGATGTTTGGTAGCACACAAAGTGTTCCTCCGGCAAACGGGAGTTGCATAATCTCATAGTCATAGGAACATGTATAAGTCATGAAGAAAGCAATAGCAACATACTAAACGATCGGGTGCTAAGCTAATGGAATGGGTCATGTCAATCAGATCATTCATCTAATGATGTGATCCCGTTAATCAAATAACAACTCTTTGTCCATGGTTGGGAAACATAACCATCTTTGATTAACGAGCTAGTCAAGTAGAGGCATACTAGTGACACTCTGTTTGTCTATGTATTCACACATGTATTATGTTTCCGGTTAATACAATTCTAGGATGAATAATAAAAATTTATCATGAAATAAGGAAATAAATAATAACTTTATTATTGCCTCTAGGGCATATTTCCTTCAGTCTCCCACTTGCACTAGAGTCAATAATCTAGTTCACATCGTCATGTGATTTAACAGCAATAGTTCACATCACCATGTGATTAACACCCATAGTTCAGATCGCCATGTGACCAACACCCAAAGGGTTTGCTGGATTCAGTAATCTAGTTCACATCGCTATGTGATTAACACCCAAAGAGTACTAAGGTGTGATCATGTTTTGCTTGTGAGAGAATCTTAGTCAACGGGTCTGCCACATTCAGATCCGCATGTATTTTGCAAATTTCTATGTCAACAATGCTCTGCATGGAGCTACTCTAGCTAATTGCTCCCACTTTCAATATGTATCTAGACCGAGACTTGAGTCATCTAGATTAGTGTCAAAACTTGCATGGGTGTAACCCTTTACGACGAACCTTTTTTCACTTCCATAATCGAGAAACGTATCCTTATTCCACTAAGGATAATTTTGACCACTGTCCAGTGATCTACTCCTAGATCACTATTGTACTCCCTTGCCAAACTCAGTGGTAGGGTATACAATAGATCTGGTACACAGCATGGCATACTTTATAAAACCTATGACCAAGGCATAGGGAATGACATTCATTCTCTTTCTATCTTCTGCCGTGGTCGGGCTTTGAGTCTTACTCAATTTCACACCTTGTAACATAGGCAAGAAACTCTTTCTTTGACTGTTCCATTTTGAACTACTTCAAAATCTTGTCAAGGTATGTATTTATTGAAAAAACTTATCAAGCATCTTGATCTATCTCTATAGATCTTGATGCTCAATATGTAAGCAGCTTCACCGAAGTCTTTCTTTGAAAAACTCCTTTCAAACACTCCTTTATGCTTTACAGAATAATTCTACATTATTTCCAATCAACAATATGTCATTCACATATACTTATCAGAAATGTTGTAGTGCTCCCACTCACTTTCTTGTAAATACAGGCTTCACCGCAAGTCTGTATAAAACTATATGCTTTGATCAACTTATCAAAGCGTGTATTCCAACTCTGAGATGCTTGCACCAGTCCATAGATGAATCGCTGGAGCTTGCATATTTTGTTAGCACCTTTGGGATTGAGAAAACCTACTGGTTGCATCATATACAACTCTTCTTTAAGAAATCCATTAAGGAATGCATTTTTGTTTATCCATTTGCCAGATTTCATAAAATGCGGCAATTGCTAACATGATTCGGACAGACTTAAGCATAGATACGAGTGAGAAACTCTCATCGTAGTCAACACTTTGAACTTGTCGAAAACCTTTTGCAACAATTCTAGCTTTGTAGATAGTAACACTACTATCAACGTCCGTCTTCCTCTTGAAGATCCATTTATATTCTATGGCTTGCCGATCATCGGGCAAGTCAACCAAAGTCCATACTTTGTTTTCATACATGAATCCCATCTCAGATTTCATGGCCTCAAGCCATTTTGCGGAATCTGGGCTCATCATCGCTTCCTCATAGTTCGCAAGTTCGTCATGGTCTAGTAACATGACTTCCAGAACAGGATTACTGTACCACTCTGGTGCGGATCTCACTCTGGTTTACCTACGAGATTCAGTAGTAACTTGATCTGAAGTTTTATGATCATCATCATTAGCTTCCTCACTAATTGGTGTAGTAGTCACAGGAACAGATTTCTGTGATGAACTACTTTCCAATAAGGGAGAAGGTACAATTACCTTATCAAGTTCTACTTTCCTCCCACTCACTTCTTTCGAGAGAAACTCCTTCTCTAGAAAGGATCCATTATAAGCAACGAATGTCTTGCCTTAGGATCTGTGATAGAAGGTGTACCCAACAGTCTCCTTTTGGGTATCCTATGAAGACATATTTCTCCGGTTTGGTTTTGAGCTTATCAGGATGAAACTTTTTCACATAAGCATCACAACCCCAAACTTTAAGAAACGACAACTTTGGTTTCTTGCTAAACCACAGTTCAGATTGTGTCGTCTCAACGGACTTAGATGGTGCCCCTTTTTTAACGTGAATGCAGCTGTCTTTAATGCATAACCTCAAAAACGATAGTGGTAAATCGGTAAGAAACATCATAGATTTGCACTATATCTAATAAAGTACGGCTATGACGTTCGGACACACCATTATGTTGTGGTGTTCCGGGTGGCACGAATTTGTGAAACTATTCCACATTGTTTTAATTGAAGACCAAACTCGTAACTCAAATATTTGTCTCCGCGATCAGATTGTAGAAGCCTTATTTTCTTGTTACGATGATTCTCCACTTCACTCTGAAATTCTTTGAACTTTTTAATTGTTTTAGACTTATGTTTCATCAAGCAGATATACTCATATCTACTCAAATCATCTGTGAAGATCAGAAAATAATGATACCTATCGCGAGCCTCAATATTCATCGGACCACATACATCAGTATGTATGATTTCCAACAAATTTGTTGCTCGCTCCATTGTTCCGAAGAACAGAGTCTTAGTCATCTTGCCCATGAGGCATGGTTCGCAAGCATCAACTGATTCATAATCAAGTGATTCCAAAAGCCCATCAGCATGGAGTTTTTTCATGCGCTTTACACCAATATGACCTAAACGTCAGTGCTACAAATAAGTTGCACTATCATTATTAACTTTGCATCTTTTGGTTTCAATATTATGATTATGTGTATCACTATGATCGAGATCCAACAAACTATTTTCATTGGGTGTGTAACCATATAAGGTTTTATTCATGTAAACAGAACAACAATTTATTCTCTTACTTAAATGAATAACCGTATTACAATAAACATGATCAAATTATATTCATGCTCAACGTAAACACAAAATAGCACTTATTTAGGTTCAACACTAATCCCGAATTTATAGGGAGTGTGCGATGATGATCATATCAATCTTGGAACCATTTCCAACACACATCGTCACTTCACCCTTAACTAGTCTCTGTTTATTCTGCAACTCCCGTTTCGAGTTACTAATCTTAGCAACTGAACTAGTATCAAATACTGAGGGGTTGCTATAAACACTAGTAAAGTACACATCAATAACATGTATATCAAATATACTTATGTTCACCTTGCCATCCTTCTTATCTGCCAATCACTTGGGGTAGTTCCGCTTCCAGTGACCAGTCCCTTTGCAGTAGAAGCACTCAGTCTCCGGCTTAGGTCCATGCTTCTTCACTTGAGCAGCAACTTGCTTGTTGTTCTTTTTGAAGTTCCCCTTCTTCCCTCTGCCCTTTTCTTGAAACTAGTGGTCTTGTCTACCATCAACACCTGATGTTTTTCTTGATTTCTACCTTTATCGATTTCATCATCATGAAAAGCTCGGGAGTCGTTTTCGTCATCCCTTGCATACTATAGTTCATCACGAAGTTCTACTAACTTGGTCATGGTGACTAGAGAATTCTGTCAATCACTATCTTATTTGGAAGATTAACTCCCACTTGATTCAAGCGATTGTAGTACCCAGACAATCTGAGCACATGCTCACTAGTTGAGCGATTCTCCTCCATCTTTTAGCTATAGAACTTGTTGGAGACTTCATATCTCTCAACTCGGGTATTTGCTTGAAATATTAACTTCAACTCCTGGTACATCTCATATGGTCCATGCCGTTCAAAACATCTTTGAAGTCCCGATTCTAAGCCGTTAAGCATGGTGCACTAAACTATCAAGTAGTCATCATATTGAGCTAGCCAAACGTTCATAACGTCTGCATCTGCTCCTGCAATAGGTCTGTCACCTAGCGGTGCATCAAGGACATAATTTTTCTGTGCAGCAATGAGGATAAACCTCATATCACGGATCCAATCCGCATCATTTCTACTAACATCTTTCAACATAGTTTTTCTCTAGGAACATATCAAAATAAACACAGGGAAGCAACAACGTGAGCTATTGATCTACAACATGATTTGCAAAATACTACCAGGACTAAGTTCATGATACATTCAAGTTCAATTAATCATATTACTTAAGAACTCCCACTTAGATAGACATCCCTCTAATCCTCTAAGTGATCACGTGATCCAAATCAACTAAACCATAACCGATCATCACATGAAATGGATTAGTTTTCAATGGTGAACATCATTATGTTGATCATATCTACTATATGATTCACGCTCGACCTTTCGGTCTCCGTGTTCCGAGGCCATATCTGTATATGCTTGGCTTGTCAAGTATAACCTGAGTATTCCGCGTGTGCAACTGTTTTGCACCCGTTGTATTTGAACGTAGAGCCTATCACACCCGATCATCACGTGGTGTCTCAGCACGAAGAACTTTCGCAATGGTGCATACTCAGGGAGAACACTTCTTGATAATTTAGTGAGAGATCATCTTATAATGCTACCGTCAATCAAAGAAAGATAAGATGCATAAAAGATAAACATCACATGCAATCAATATAAGTGATACGATATGGTCATCATCATCTTGTGCCTGTGATCTCCATCTCCGAAGCACCGTCATGATCACCATCGTCACCGGTGCGACACCTTGATCTCCATCGCAGCATCGTTGTTGTCTCGCCACTTTTATGCTTCCACGACTATCGCTACCGCTTAGTGATAAAGTAAAGCATTACAGCGCAATTGCATTGCATACAATAAAGCGACAACTATATGGCTCCTGCCAGTTGCCGATAACTCGGTTACAAAACATGATCATCTCATACAATAAAATTTAGCATCATGTCTTGACCATATCACATCACAACATGCCCTGCAAAAACAAGTTAGACGTCCTCTACTTTGTTTGTTGCAAGTTTTACGTGACTGCTACGGGCTTAAGCAATAACCAATCTTACCTACGCATCAAAACCACAACGATAGTTTGTCAAGTTGGTGTTGTTTTAACCTTCGCAAGGACCGGGCGTAGCAACACTCGGTTCAACTAAAGCTGGAGAAACTGTCATCCGCAAGCCACCTATGTGCAAAGCACGTCGGGAGAACCGGTCTCGCGTAAGCGTACGCGTAATGTCGGTCCGAGCAGCTTCGTCCAACAATACCGCCGAACCAAAGTATGACATGCCGGTAAGCAGTATGACTTATATCGCCCACAACTCACTTGTGTTCTACTCGTGCACATAACATCAAACCATAAAACCTAGGCTCGGATGCCACTGTTGGGGAACGTAGTAATTTCAAAAAAATTCCTACGCACACGCAAGATCATGGTGATGCATAGCAACGAGGGGAGAGTGTGATCTACGTACCCTAGTAGATCGACAACGGAAGCGTTTGGTTGATGTAGTCGTACGTCTTCACGGCCCGACCGATCAAGCACCGAAACTACGGCACCTCCGAGTTTTAGCACACGTTCAGCTCGATGACGATCCCCGGACTCCGATCCAGCAAAGTGTCGGGGAAGAGTTCCGTCAGCACGACGGCGTGGTGACGATCTTGATGTACTACTGTCGCAGGGCTTCGCCTAAGCACCGCTACAATATTATCGAGGACTATGGTGGCAGGGGCGCCGCACACGGCTAAGAATAAGATCACGAAGATCAACTTGTGTCTCTAGGGTGCCCCTTGCCTTAGTATATAAAGGATGGAGGAGGGGGAGGCCGGCCAAGGCAATTGGTGCGGCCAGGATGTGGAGTCCTACTAGGACTCCAAGTCCTAGTAGGAGTCCACCAAGAGGGGAGGAAGGGAGAAGGAAGTAGAGGAGAAGGAAAGGTAGCCGGCCCCTTTTCCCTAGTCCAATTCAGACCAGAGGGGAGGGGGGCGCAGCAGCCCCTTGGCCCTTTCTCCTCTTCCCACTAAAGCCCATCAAGGCCCATTGCTTCTCCCGTAACTACCCGGTACTCCGAAAAATACCCGAATCACTCGGAACCTTTCCGATGTCCCAATATAGTTGTCCAATATATCGATCTTTATGTCTCGACCATTTCGAGACTCCTCGTCATGTCCCCGATCTCATCCGGGACTCCGAACTCCTTCGGTACATCAAAACTCATAAACTCATAATATAACTGTCATCGAAACATTAAGCGTGCGGACCCTACGGGTTCGAGAACAATGTAGACATGACCGAGACACGTCTCCGGTCAATAACCAATAGCGGGACCTAGATGCCCATATTGGCTCCTACATATTCTACGAAGATCTTTTATCGGTCAGACCGCATAACAACATACGGTGTTCCCTTTGTCATCGGTATGCTACTTGCCCGAGATTCGATCGTCGGTATCCAATACCTAGTTCAATCTCGTTACCGGCAAGTCTCTTTACTCGTTCCGTAATACATCATCCCGCAACTAACTCATTAGTTGCAATGCTTGCAAGGCTTAAGTGATGTGCATTACCGAGAGGGCCCAGAGATACCTCTCCGACAATCGGAGTGACAAATCCTAATCTCGAAATACGCCAACCCAACATGTACCTTTGGAGACACCTGTAGAGCTCCTTTATAATCACCCAGTTACTTTGTGACGTTTGGTAGCACACAAAGTGTTCCTCCGGCAAACGGGAGTTGCATAATCTCATAGTCATAGGAACATGTATAAGTCATGAAGAAAGCAATAGCAACATACTAAACGATCGGGTGCTAAGCTAATGGAATGGGTCATGTCAATCAGATCATTCATCTAATGATGTGATCCCGTTAATCAAATAACAACTCTTTGTCCATGGTTGGGAAACATAACCATCTTTGATTAACGAGCTAGTCAAGTAGAGGCATACTAGTGACACTCTGTTTGTCTATGTATTCACACATGTATTATGTTTCCGGTTAATACAATTCTAGCATGAATAATAAACATTTATCATGAAATAAGGAAATAAATAATAACTTTATTATTGCCTCTAGGGCATATTTCCTTCAGGAATCCGGGGCCAGATCATGGAAATCCAGCCCATAATAGAACATGAGCCCCTAACAAAGTGATCCAGAGCGAGGCCTAGTCCTCGGAGAAAGTGAGAGATGAACACAACACTCTCGTTGGGTTCGGGAGTGGGGATGACCTGCCCTCGGGCGGGCAGCATGTGCGAAATTTCGGCAGTCAGATATCTGGCCTCTCTCAGCTTCTTGATGTCCTCCTCTGTGACAGAGGAAGGCATCCACCGACCTTGGAGGTTGGATCCGGACATGGCTGAAGGTCCAAAGCGCCTGACCTGAGCCTAGGGTGTTGGAACTCGAGGCGGGGGAAGAATTCGATTGAGCACGAGAGGAAAAAAGGACATGTCTTGGCCTCTTTATAAAGAGGGTGAATATTAAGCGTCCTCCTCGCGGCCGTTTTGGACTCGCCTAAAATCGAGGAGTCATGCCAACGGGCACGAGTGGGTTACCCACGTCCGTATTGATGAGAATCCTGTAGTAAGGGGGACACGATCTCTGCTTCGACAAGACGTGTCAAGAAAATCGCCTCGCAATATGTGCGGTACTGGTTGGGAAAAATGGTTCAGATAAGGACCGGGTCATGACATGACGTCGCGCTGTCAAAATGCGTCAGCAGATTAGATTTGTGGAAATATTATTCTCTCTACGGTGGTATGTGGAAATTGTTTTGCAGAGCCGGACACTATCCTTGGGTCCAAAACCTTCTGGGGAGTATTCAGAGGAGGAACCCGCCTTGCAATGCCAAAGACAATACTGCACACCGGACTCATCGTCATTGAAGCCTGGTTCAGGGGCTACTGAGGGAGTCCTGGATTAGGGGGTCTCTGGACAGCCGGACAATATCCTTTGGCCATACTGTTGGACTATGAAGATACAAGATTGAAGACTTCGTCCCGTGTCCGTATGGGACTCTCCTTGGCGTGAAAGGCAAGCTAGGCAATACGGATATGTAGATCTCCTCCCTTGTAACCGACTTTGTGTAACCCTAGCCTCCTCCGGTGTCTACATAAACCGGAGGGTTTAGTCCGTAGGACATCATAGAAACATACCATAGGCTAGCTTCTAGGGTTTAGCCTCTACGATCTCGTGGTAGATCAACTCTTGTAATACTCATATCATCAAGAACAATCAAGCAGGACGTAGGGTATTACCTCCATCAAGAGGGCCCGAACCTGGGTAAACATCGTGTCCCCTGCCTCCTGTTACCATCCGCCTTAGACGCATAGTTCGGGACCCCCTACCCGAGATCCATCGGTTTTGACACCGACAACCATCCTCATCATAGTATCCATGTTCAACATCGTCATGTGGTGGATCAATTCCTAGAGAGAGTTATTCATTAGAAGTATGACCATAACAATGTTCATCTTTATGAATTCTAATGACTTCGGAAATGATATTGCTAATGATTCCAACATCTCCTTTGGCACTCATGAGATTTGTAAGCTCAAATAAAAAATCACCAAATTTGGGATCATTGGAACTCATCTTACTCAAGGCAATAGATGTATGGAGAATCTCATCTAGACTTTTCAAGGAATAATTTGGGAATCGTTCCTCTTGAAATATCCATATGGTGTAAGCACAATCTAGACTAGGTAAGCTAGCAATCAAATTTTTAGGCAATCCTTTCACAATAAGATTGATAGTTCTAAGATTGTGAATCATGTCAAGATCCTCATAGGGTGTGGGATGCAAGGGATCAACAATGCGAGCACAAGGAGTAGTAATGTACTTGGTCAAATGATATTCATTGAAAATCTCAAGCATCTCATTTTTTCACTCATGAAAGTACTCTCCATCAAGAATAGGCACTCTACGTCTAAGACTCCCCAACGTAGACTCATCCATCTTCCTCCAAAGGTGTTCAAACCAAAGCAATGGAGACCAATGCTCTGATACCAATTGAAAGGATCGAGAAGAGGTGTCTAGGGGGTGAATAGACTCTTAGCAAGAAAAGTTGCAGTTTTTTAATTCTTTAAGTTGAAGTGGAATTTTGGCACAAGTTCAAACATTCATAATACATATCAAGCAAGCATGATAAGAGTATATAAGCAGCGGAAAGTAAATCATGCAAGTTGCAAGAATGTAAAGGGATGGGATTGGAGTGTGCAAACGCAATTGGAGACACGGGGATTTTTGGCGTGGTTTCGATAGGTGGTGCTATCATACATCCACATTGATGAAGACTTCAACCCACGAAGGGTAGCGGTTGTGCGAGTCCACGGAGGGCTCCACCCACGAAGGGTCCATGAAGAAGCAACCTTGTCTATCCCACCATGGCCATCGCCCACGAAGGACTTGCCTCACTAGGGTAGATCTTCACGAAGTAGGCGATCTCCTTGCCCGTACAAACTCCTTGGTTCAACTCCACAATCTTGACGGAGGCTCCCAAGTGACACCTAACCAATCTAGGAGACACCACTCTCCAAAAGGTAATAGATGGTGTGTTGATGATCAACGCCTTGCTCTTGTGCTTCAAATGATAGTCTCCCCAACACTCAACTCTCTCTCATAGGATTGGATTTGGGAGAAAGATAATTTGAGTGGAAAGCAACTTGGGGAAGGCTAGAGATCAAGATTTATGTGGTTGAAATGGAATATCTTGACCTCTACACAAGTGTAGGTGGTTCTCTCTCAAAAAATGTATGTTGGAAGTGTAGGCATGTTCTGATGGCTCTCTCCATGAATGAAGAGTGGGTGGAGGGGTATATATAGCCTCCACACAAAATCTAATGGTTACACACAAATCTGCAAACTCAGTGGGACTGAATTATAAAACTCGGTCAGACCGATTTAGTTCAAAATGTGAACGTTAGGATTCTTGGTGGGACCGACATGTCAAGTCGGTGGGACCGATTCCATTAGGGTTAGGGCATAACGTCATCTCGGTGAGACCGATTACACAAACTTGGTGGGACCGATTTTGGTAATAGACAAATAGAGAGTTGGTCAGGCAAACTCGGTGGGACCGATTCGCTCATCTCGGTTTGACCGAAACGTTACGAAGGGGAAACAAAGAGTTTGCATTGCAATCTCGGTGGGACCGATCGCTCATCTCGGTTGGACCAAAACGTTACGAAGGGGAAACAAAGAGTTTGCATTGCAATCTCGGTGGGACCGATCACTCATCTCGGTTGGACCGAAACGTTACGAAGGGAAACAGAGAGGTTGCAATCCCATCTCGGTGAGACCTAGATCCCTATCGGTGAGACCGAAGTGACTAGGGTTTGTGGCAGTGGCTATGTCAAGTGAACTCGGTGGCGCCAGATAGAAGATTTCAATGGTGCCGAGTTTGACTTTTGGTTTGGGACATATGTGGATATGAGAAAGTAGTTGAGGATTTTTTGGAGCATATCACTAAGCATTTTGAGCAAGCAAGCCATTAAGCAATACCTCATCCCCTCTTAATAGTATTGGCTTTCCTATGGACTCAGTGTGATCTTGGATCACTAAGATGAAAAATGTAGAGCCTTGAACTTTGAACTTGAGCCAATCCTTTGTCCATATCATCTAGAAGGGGTTCCACATCGTCTAGTCCATGCCACTTCATTGTTGTACTTATCTGAAACATACTAGATGAAAGCATTAGTCCAACAAGAGATATGTTGACATTAATTACCAAAATCACCCAGGGAGCACTTGTGCTTTCAGGTCATAGCATCGTAGTTCTTAGGCGAAGCCGTGCACGGATCACATCACCATCACCGTCACCATGCCGCCGTGCTGACGAAACTCTCCCTCGACCCTTTGATAGATCAAGAGTTCGAGGGACGTCATCGAGCTGAACGTGTGCAGAACTCGAAGGTGTCGTATGTTCGGTACTTGATCGGTTTGATCGCGAAGACGTTTGACTACATCAACTGCGTTAACCTAATGCTTCCGCTTTTGTTCTACGAGGGTACGTGCACACACTCTCCCCGTCTCATTGCTATGCATCTCCTAGATATATCTTGTGTGATCGTAGGAAAATTCTTGAAAATACATGCTATGTTCCCCAACAGAAAGAACTTGCATGGCATCTTTTGTCCTACCCTCCCGTGGCAGTGGGGTCCTATTGTAAACTAAGGGATACTAAGGCCTTGTTTTAATAGTGAACCAAAACAAAGCATTAACACACGGTGAATACATGAACCCCTCAAACTACGGTCATCACCGGGAAGTATCCCGATGATGACCCACAAGTATAGGGGATCTATCGTAGTCCTTTCAATAAGTACGAGTGTCGTACCCAATGAGGAGCAGAAGGAAATTACAAGTTGTTTTCAGCAAGGTATTCTCTGCAAGCACTGAAATTATCGGTAACAGATAGTTTTATGATGAGATAAATCATAATGGATAACAAGTAAATAAAGTAACTAAGGTTCAGCAAGGTGGCCCAATCCTTGTAGCAAAGGACAAGCCTGGACAAACTCTTGTATAAAGCAAAGCGCTCCTGAGGACACATGGGAATTGTTGTCAAGTTAGTTTTCATCATGCTCATATGATTCGCGTTCGTTACTTTGATAATTTGATATGTGGGTGGACCGGTGCTTGGGTGCTGCCCTTCCTTGGACAAGCCTCCCACTTATGATTAACCCCTCTCGCAAGCATGCACAACTACGAAAGAAGTATTAAGGTAAACCTAACCATAGCATGAAACATATGGATCCAAATCAGCCCCTTACGAAGGAACGCATAAACTAAGGTTTAAGCTTCTGTCACTCTAGCGGCCCATCATCTACTTATTACTTTCCAATGCCTTTCCTTAGGCCCAAATAATGGTGAAGTGTCATGTAGTCAATGTTCACATAACACCACTAGAGGAGAGACAACATACATCTCATCAAAATATCGAACGAATACCAAATTCACATGATTACTTATAACAAGACTTCTCCCATGTCCTCGGGAAAAACGTAACTACTCACAAAGCATATTCATAATCATAATCATAGGAGTATTAATTATCATTAAGGATCTGAACATATGATCTTTCACCGAATAAACCAACTAACATCAACTATAAGGAGTAATCAATACTACTAGCAACCCATAGGTACCAATCTGAGGTTTTGGGACCAAGATCGAATACAAGAGATGAACTAGGGTTTGAGAGGAGATGGTGCTGGTGAAGATGTTGATGGAGATTGACCCCCTCTCGATGATAGGATCGATGGTGATGACGATGGCGACGAGTTCCCCTTCCCGGAGGGATGTTTTCCCCCGCAGAACAGCTCCACCGGAGCCCTAGATTGGTTCTGCCCAAGTTCCGCCTAGAGATGGCGGCGCTTCGTCCTGAAAGCTTCCTCCTAATTTTTTCCAGGGTAAAAGACACCATATAGACAAAGATGGGCACCGGAGGCCTGCCAGGGGCCCACAAGGTCGGGGGCGCGCCTAGGGGGTGCGCGCTCCACCCTTGTGGCTGGCTGGTGGCCCCCCTCTGGTTCTTTCTTCACCCAATATTTTTTATATATTCCAAAAATAATCTTCGTGAAGTTACAGGACTTTTGGAGTTGTGCAGAATAGGTCTCTAATATTTGCTCCTTTTCTAGTGCGGAATTCCAGCTGTCGGCATTCTCCCTCTTCATGTAAACCTTGTAAAATAAGAGAGAATAGGCATAAGTATTGTGATATAATGTGAATAACAGCCCATAATGCATTAAATATCAATATAAAAGCATGATGCAAAATGGACGTATCAACTCCCCCAAGCTTAGACCTCGCTTGTCCTCAAGCGAAAGCCGATGTCGATAAATATGTCCACATGTTTAGAGTAGAAGTGTCGATAAAAATAAAATACGGACATGAGGGCATCATGATCATCTTTAGAACGGCAACATATATTGTCATATAATTTCTTATGCTAAAGTAACAATTCGTTCACAAGGTAAAGTATGAATCGAAAACTTCATTGAAAACTAACAAACTATGATCTCAGTCATTGAAGCAATTGCAATTTATCATAACATTGAAAAAAGCCAATATAAGAGTCTTTCAGCAAGTCCACATACTCAACTATCATATAATCTTTCACAATTGCTAACACTCACGCGATACTTATGGGTACAAAGCTTCAATCAGACACAGAGAAAGATAGGAGCTTATAGTTTTGCCTCCCGGCCTTTTACCTCAAGGGTAATGTCAAAAATAATAGTTTATAGAAACCTACATCCCTTCGTCACCCTGGGTGAGGAATAGTTATTCTTCACCCCCTCTATTTTGCCATAAATGCACCGTAATTTTACATTCCGTAAGTTTTGTCTTATTTCTAACGTAAAAAGAGACCGTAAGAAAATATATAATCGTCATAAAAAATATTTTATGTTATGTAAAATTACAAACATAAAAACATAATGTAAAATACACATAAACTGCAAATTTTCTTATTTTATGATCTATATTTTTATTTTCTTATACCAAATTTTACGTAGTTAATCAATATGAACGTAACTATTTGAAATATAAACGTAATTTAATTATGAAATGATCATAAAATTACGTCGGGTGAAGAATAACTTATTCTGCACCCTGAGTGATAAATAGTATATATATAAGAAAAATCCTTCCTACCGCATAGTGGTAGTTACCTCTACCTCATCCACCGTACATTATTCCAAGATGCGTGCAGCCTTAATGGTTTTTCTAGTGCGTTGGAATTAGCGGGTTTTAAATATGAACTCGACCCGCAATGGAGAACTACCGTTCCTATATTCTGGGGATATCTATCATTCTTTTCTCGCTTATGGTTAGTCGACTTTCTCTCTCTTGTTTCCTTGATCAGATCAGGAATTTCTCATGTGTCATATCCATAGATTGGATGCGATCTTGACCAAGGGCTTCCAAAACTGATTGCCGGCGTCGTGACAGGCGGCGCCATCCGTCCTCAATGCATGCGGCGACGTGGTTAACCGACTGCAGGTTTGTGTGCATCCATAGGCTTATATACATGAAATTTGAACATCAGGTGCATGCTTCCATGATTCGTCCCTTGATCTTTCAACTCTCATCTCTATTGCTTTATGTGGATCAACAGGCTATGAGCATCGCATGGAGTAATGCGTTGAGGCGACGTGACATGCACAAGGTTGATCGATGTTCCCCGGTGACCTGTGGGTGACTGTACGCGTGATGGAGATAACAACTAGTGGTGTACTTGAACATGCGACATCACTCACCGCCGTCGACGATGACGATGAGCCAAATCATGCGACGTTGCCGACTGCTGTCGCCGATGACAACCAGCCAAACCATGCAACGTTGTCGATCGCCGTCGACGATGACGACGTCCGCATACCTGACCCATGCTCAAGAACACGATACTCCAAGATCTAATAAAGGCGGTTGTAGCATGTGTGATATTCGTTTGTACTTCACAGAAATATACGGTTAATTTCCTAGTAAAGAACAATGTATTTTTGGGTCTCTCATCCACATCCATCTAGGCAACATTTGAGCATCAATCACAGACTGGAGTTCATGAATTTATCAACGAACTACTTGTAACCATGACTGTGATACACACGATCCATGCTAATTCTTTTACATACTAATTGTGTGTATATACTACATAAATTTTTAGGGACGTCTATACAGTACATACTACTTTTATATACTCCCTCCGTTCTAAATTACTTGTCTTGGATTTGTCTAGATACGGAAGTATCTAGCACTAAAATGAGTCTAGATACATCTGTATCTAGACAAATCCAAGACAAGTAATTCGGAACGAAGGGAGTATATACTAATTCATACCACTATCCTTTTTTATATACTACTCCCTCCGTCCCAAAATTCTTGTTTTAGATTTGTCTAGATATGGATATATCTAATAGTAAAACGTAATTAGATACATCCGTATTTAGACAAATTTAAGACAAAAATTTTAAGACGGAGGGAGTAGTACATACTACTTCAAGTTGGCACGTAACGCATGCATTAAATTTACTTCGTCCTCGCCGGAGACCGCCCGGTGGCGTATATACGGTATTTATGATGTAATCAAAATAATTGTCGTGATTTTTGTACAAATTTGAACTGAAACCATGACACTTATTTTGGATCGTAGTGAGTACATCAGTATTTATATTATACAATAGTTTTTCATGCTATATACTCTGTACTTCATCTAAAGGGAAATACTCCATACTTTTTTGAAAATATATAACACACTATATACTCCATATGTTCTAAAAAAATTACTCCATTCTATATACTCCTCCTTTCAGCATGTACTATATGCTCCATACTTCCGAAAAATGGCACCATATTCGTTTTATAGCAATGCTACATTTTTTTCTTGATATATTGTGTGTCACTTTCTGGATATAGTATTTTTTGGAATGAATATACTACTCAATATTTTGGTTCAAAGATAAGTTATATGATTTTTTTCATAAGTGAAAAAATTATGTACTACCATTTCAAAAGAAAATACACACATACTCCATTCTAAGTTTTGTAATATGCTCCATACTACAACTAAGAGTAGCATGGACACTTGCCTACTAACGAGACTACTATGTTACACTCCCCCCCCCCCCCCCCCCCCCCAAAAAAAAGAGTAGTATGTAGACCCGTATACTTCTTAAAAAGAGGTATACTACATACACAATACTACGTTTTTGTGGTACTATTTTATACGCTAAGGTATTTCACGTAAAGGCCATACTCATTACTCCAATAGTTATATGTTGATACTCCATACTACAAGTATACAGACTCCAAATGGTTTTAAAAGTATTATATACTGTTTACTATATTGTGTAGAAAATCCAAGAGATATAACGTTTGCACGCTACCTTTTTTTAACCAAAACTAATCTGACTAAAAAATTGCCCTCCACCTAACAAGAATAATTGGATCTCGTTTGCATCTTTATCTCATAGATAGACAAGTTGTTGCACACAAAATTGAGGAGGTTGTTGGACCAGCACGTCATTAGCTTGCCGGATTATTTTAATCACAAAAACGAAGCCGCTGCCTATTGGATTACAACACCCGTTAACCATATCTCTCAACCCGGTAGACTTGATGCTACGTTTAAGGGAGAGGAAAGGGGACACGTGGAGGGCACCTAGATAGGTGGTAACTACCATTGGTGATAGATAAAATTTGTCTTATATATATACTAGCATGCCCGCGCGGCGGCACGCCGCGCACATTGATACATCATGTTTATATATAATGTTTTTATTCTATGTATGTAGTGAATATAAATTTTAAATAAGATAATTATTTGTATAAGATTGTAGTCACAAAAAGGAAAGTTATGAATAGAAGCAAAACCAGGAAGGATAAATTTGTTGTCATCATGTATAGTGCATCTTGGAAGACAGAAAGTGCACGTTGATACATTAATAATAATCTAAAATGTGGTACATTCATTTTTGTCCCACGTCACTAGTGGAACCTCCTATAAGATTGGTACTCATGATGAAATGGTAAAGAGCGCCCAGATATTTATATCCTTAGACAATTGGCCAAACATGTTTGATGTTTCAGTTGAACCCTAAACCCTAAACCTTATGCTTCTTTTCTTTTTCAAATGGGAGTATAACACGTACAAAGCTGAAGAGCGCCATTTCAGTTTTCTCTATGATGTGATCCATTGTTACCCAGCATAAAAAAAATGCTCTGACGGGCACTTTACCAACTGGAACAAAAAGTCCATTCTCATGATCTAATCTAATGGGCATGAGCACGTAACCAGATCTATAAATCATTGTTGCATCAAAAAAAAGAGAATGCTAGCTTGCTACTGTTCTCTCTCCTCTTTCTTTTAACCCTTGTGTCTTGAAGCCGCGC
The DNA here is from genome assembly GCA_034509565.1 of Triticum monococcum. Taxonomy (NCBI): domain Eukaryota; kingdom Viridiplantae; phylum Streptophyta; class Magnoliopsida; order Poales; family Poaceae; genus Triticum; species Triticum monococcum. The sequence continues at coordinate 494,187,910 of CM067845.1, read as the reverse complement.
TCAAATTGAATGACAATGTAAGAACTTCACCAACGCAAACAAAAAATCATCGAGTCACCATTGCGAATTTGTGGTGTAACACCATAGCAATTTCATGTTTTTTTATTAACAAAAAGGGGAAAAAACATGTTTGGAGGCCACTCTAGAGTATTCAGGCGAGTTCCAATCTGCAAAATATGAAGGAATAAAATTGAAGAGAGAGAGAGAGAGAGAGAGAGAGAGAGAGAGAGATGAACACCGCCAACTATGCATGGTGCATACAATTTAAGCGAGAGAATCAACAACTCAAAGAACGAAATAAACTACTGACGCAAGACCACTGAAAGAATTAGAACATCCCACAGGTTAGTCGACGCATAACACGATATTGTCTATGCAAAAGAAGGAATAGGTACAATATTAATAGATTCGCCCAAGTAAATTCAATATATAATTTTAACATTATATCTTCATAATACGGTCACACGATAGTAGTATGTCTCTGCATTCATTCAGATAGCCCACAAGATTGAGCAGAGCAATATTAATGTATTGTGGAACACACAAAACCTTTTTTTTTACTCTGTGAAACATACTGATTGTAACCAATTGATACAATATAAGGTATATAATCGTGAGTTAACCCAAACTCGCTAGATAATGCTCTAGCCAAGAACCACATGCACAGGCCATTCTTCATCTCTCTACTCAAAAACAATACATAAGTATTCATAAGTGTATCGTTGTACAGGGTGCCAGGGCTTTGCTGCCGACATGCATGGTGCCCACAGCGCGGAGTGCTGCTTCTGCGGCGTCCGTGGTGTACGGGCAGGCGCTGCGGGGCCCTGCCAGCCGTGCGACGGCCACGTCCATGGCACCAACACGCTCTCCTGCTGCCGAAGCCACGCCTACCAGCTCTGGGTCACCTGCTGCAGCGGCACCGCTCGGTTTCTCTGGTCGAACTGCGACTATGAAGAGCAGCAACATTAGAGGCTGTTGCAGTCGCTACAGGCCTACCGCTACAGTGGGTGCCTCTCGGCAGGAGAGCTCGCGGCGATCCTCGGCGTAGTCGGTTGTCGGCGACAAAACGGCTAGCAGGCCGGCCTCGAGTGCAACCGGCGCTGCTCGCGACTGAAGGCCGCGGGCGCGCGGACACGGCGCTGCCATCCTCGTCGGGAGAAAGAAAGAAGGGGCGCAGCATGGACAACCACCGCCAAGCAGAACATGAGTGCCTCTACGTTCCTGCCCGGTTGTGCAGATGCACCACTCCAAAGTGGTTTCTCCGTAGTAGAGCACGTCGCCGGCGTGCTGCTCGGCCTGGAAGCATCAAGCCTATACACCACACATGCAGCGCAAAGCAGCACCAGGACGCGTCAGGCCACAAGCCATCTCCGTGCAAGATGGAGAAAGACATAGGTGCAAAGCACGTATTTATAGGGCTCGGAAGGACCAGAAACATGAAGCAAAATTGTACTAATCTACCGAAACCATCAGCAGCCTCCAGAATATGCCTGCATGGCTGCATGGGGTTCGTCACGTCACACCCTGGTGCCACCGCTTGTTTAGGGGCTGCCGCGTCTTTCATTTTCAGGCGGTGCCGACCTTTTGCATGTTATACGTGTAATAGCCCAGATAAATATACGTGGTGAAATCAACAACATGCACTGCGGGACCAAGCGCATGCAACGCGTCGGGCCTAGCCAAGTCGATCACATGCACAAACTGACACACGTCCAGATATACCGAGGCAGATAGAACCATGCATGCAACCCCATATGCCATGCACTGCGCTGCTCATCCATTAGTACATGCACACGGTCAACAAATCACGTCCACCGACCGCATGCAGCCAAGAATACTGCTCCTGTTGAGATAAACAGGACGCACGTTTGACCAAGAATTAAATCACAGAAAAACGCAGCGTGCACCCGAGAAGCTTACCCATCCAGGTCCCAACGAAATAGCACGTGTCATCACCCTATTTACCAGTTCAAACTGCCAAAAAAACTCAAACAAACCAGAAAATTTAAACGGTTCTAGATTTAGTATATGTAGTGTGTGTGTGTGTGTGTGTGTGTGTGTATATATATATATATATATATATATATATCTTCAACACATAGAGCTTGCCAAAAGAAAAGTGTGAAAAAGAAAGGTGATTATCACCATGACTCTTGTATAAGGGTAGAAGATAAAAGTAAAAGATAGGCCCTTCGCAGAGAGAAGAGATGTTGTCATGCGTTTTTATGGTTGGATGCACAAAATTTTAATGCAAAAAAACGTCACTTTATATCCCCACTTGTGATGAGGACTTTTATTATGCAGTTCGTCGCTTTTATTTCTTCCATATCACAAGTCTGTATAAAGCTTATTTTCTTCACACTAATAGATCATACATATTTAGAGAGAGCAATTTTTATTGTTTGCACCGATGACAACTTACTTGAAGGATCTTACTCAATCCATGGTAGGTATGGTGGACTCTCATGGTAAAACTGGGTTAGGGATATTCGGAAGCAGAAGTAGTATCTCTACTTGGTGCAAAGAATTTGGCTAGCATGAGGGGGAAAGGCAAGCTCAACATGTTGGATGATTCAAAACAATATAATTCTATTCGGATGTAAGAAAACATAACTCGTTATGTTATCTTACTTGTCCAACATCAACTTTTTAGCATGTCATATTTTAATGAGTGCTCACAATTACAAAAGATGTCCAAGATAGTATATTTATATGTGAGGACTCTCTTTTTTTATCACGTCCTATTAATTGCAACAATGACTAAAACTATGTTTGTCAACTCTCAATAATTTTTATTCATCATGCACTTTATATGTGAAGTCATTACTCAAAACAACATTGTTTTATCCAATGTTTCACAAATTATCCTAATCAAGCAACTTGTTAGTGTTTATTTGTGTCACTATGTAAACATTGTACTGTGATCGACATAGACACCACCAATAGGAGAAGGGTCATCACAGAAGTATGCCATTTGATGAGATTTCCACAATATAAACAACCTGCTTGTTTGAGTTGAGTTGTGATAATGTTACAACTTACAACCACACACTATTTTGTAATTAGAGTTTTTGGACATCGACTTGGAATTAAGGCTTGAGATGTTGATTGCACGTAATTTGCATTTCAAAAATCTCTATTTCATCAAACCACTTGACTTCATGTCATATGTTGGCTCTATCCCAAAACAACCTCCTAGAGATAAAATGCATCTAAGATCTTGGTTATTAGTTACCGGTTTTGTATGGGGTGTTAAGCAATAATGATGCAAGCCACATAATTACGTAAAAGCCCAGCACTGTGAGGATTTTCGTCAAATAGGCCATAGGCATCGCCACTCAATAACAAAATATTAAATGTAGGTAAACTTGTTGGGTGCTGAATTTTTGGTTTTGTATGAGGTGTTAGCTAACAGTGATGCAAGCCACGTAACTATGTAAACTACCAAGTACTACGAGCACTTCCATCAAATAGGTCATAGACGCCACCTAGACTTTAAAAGGGTCACTTTAAAAGGTGCCGTGTATGTGATTTGATGAGGCTGCTGCAAGATAACACCTCGTTTCTTCTGGGTTGTGGAGGGAAATATTTAATTTTGCTAAAAATAACTTGCAAGCACACACAATTAATAATTTTGGTAAGAGGGTTCTATATGAATCTGTGTCAATGCTCAAGATGGTTGCATATACATTTCTTTGGGAAAATTTTCTGAATCTACATGAAGTTTTTAGATATTAGATTTTGGTTTTGTAGTGTGTGTGCTAGGGCAACACAAGCGCACGCAAGTGCAAATCTTCATGAGTTTGAGAAAAATGTATAATTTTACTATGCAAGTGCACACATCAAAAAACAATTTCTAGTAAGGTTTTCAAGATGACATCGTATCAATGATCAAGGTGTTGGTTGCATATAGGGTGAAAGTGCATTTATCTCTAAATGGTATTTTGGTGTGATGACAATGTGGTTAGTGGAACTAATGACGGTTGCGAAGATTTGTCTCAGATCATTGGTTCTGTGGGTGTTCATTATGGAGATGGTTGATCCCCATCCCACTTCTAAAAGATCAAAGGTGTGGTTTTCCGGTGACTTGAAGGTTTTATTTTAGTTTGATCTGAATCGTAGGGAAACCGCACTAGAGTGGTCAAGGTGGGAGAATGATGGTGTGGGAACACTCTAGAATTATACACTTGTCTTCCGACACCTGCCACCAAAAAGGGAGCCTTTAATTCAAAATTAATGTACGCTCTTTGTGTTCATGGGAAATGCGGAGAGTCTCTAGAAACCCCATGTGTGCAGGGTCTTTGACCCATCCACACGAGCTAGTGCACTACACTCTAAATACCCCATGTGGACAGGATCTTTGACCATTGTGCGCACGGGGTATTGCATTCTCCTCTGAACACCCCGTATGCATGGGGCAGTGTTTTCGCCCCTAGACAACCTCATGTGCACGCCGTCCAATGGCAGGAAACAGCTACAAAATGGGAAACACTATAAGAGACACCCTTCTTCCCCTAATCCTTTTGTCTTGTTGAGCCTCCACCATTTCCAACCTCTATTTTACTCATATATATTAATCCCTCCACCCAAACTTGTTGATACTTTGGGATTGATTGAGCAAGGCCCCATCTACATTTTGGCCAAACCAATTCGAGTTTCCCGCGAGATTTCTTCACCAACAACTTGGGCTCCTGGGTGGTTAGTGTTCCTCCAAAAGCTTTCTTGCTTCTGGTGTGCTCCAGAGACGTATGTAAAGGTGTGGTGGTCGCCTTCAAGATCAACCCCGATGGTGTTCCAACTAGGGGGGGGGGGCTCTCATCGTATTGACTTTCGGCTTAATGGTCTGGGCCGAGGACCCCCCGTGTTGATTCTATTCTGGGCCACTTTGGGCTACCCATGACGATTGCAAGGAAGATCTAGAAAACTTGACGTATACTCGAAGACCCTGGCTTCAAGGAGGACTTTGCCTCCATGTACAAAGCTAGCAAGGATGTTGTAAGCTTGAGACCCCATGGTACCTATATAAACTGAGGGGCCATGCTCATTGAAACACATTTAATCTTGTGGTAGATTACTTGTACTTTGTACACCCAAGACAATAATACAATCAGAGTGGGACGTAGGGTGCTATCTACTCGGAGAGCCCGAACCTGGGTAAAACCTTGTGTCCTTATTACCCTCGTTACAAGACACCTAGCTTAGGATCCCCTATCTCAAGATCTATCGGATTTAGCTCCATCTATGGTGGCCAATGCAGGTCCTACTAGGTGATCTTCGTGGATCGATGGGAGTCAAGATCAACAAGCAAGTTGGGGCCGGTGCCACCTTTGTGCCCGGGTAGATCTATGTATTCGGCAGCATCACCCTCGTTGCCAACTTGGATGGCCACCTCGAGCAAGCCGAGCCCTTCACCCTAGGCTACACCGTCAAGCTCGGCAACATGGACCGCGGATTGCCCTGGTGAGCTATTCTTTACGAACGTGGTACGTATATTGCCATGGAGAGCCGCTTGGCTCGAGCCCGGTGTTAGAACAGGTCCATGATGAGCATGAGAATCTTCTTCCGGGGTTGACCTCAGATCGGACCCCGAAGATGCTCCCATGGCTCAGATGTCAGAGGTTATGACTGAGCGTGAAGCATGACGTCGATATTAGATCGGATCTCAAAGCTGCATCATCTAGTCGTGATTTCGGATCAAGGTCTAGAGGAACGTTCGGAATCTTTTCCAGGGTGGATGTTAAGTCACACCTTGAAGCCGTCTCCCCCGATACTGGCTTTAGGCCAAGGCCAGGAGGAGCATGAGAAATTTCTTCGTAATAGGTGTTTAGATCGGCTCCAGAAGTTTGCAACATCAAGCAGCCCAATCTCGGTGTACGATCGGTAATGGGAACGCCCGAGAGAGGTTGGATTTTATGGCTCACCCACCACCCATCTCGTCACTAACATCGAAGATTGAACCGACGGTGCCGTTGACGACACCGAAGTCCTAAAAGATTAGATCGGTGGGTCCTCTGTGACATGTTAGCATGTTTTATCCCTATCTTAATGAAACAATGTGCAATTCTCTCACGCATTCCAAAAAAAGGGGGCGAGGGCCTCTCCTGAATGACGCTCCATGCGGTAATGTAACATGGCCGCCCGTCGTCACTCAAGGATGCGGCCTTACCTGTTGCAAGAGACAACAATGTGCTCCTTCTTGTGGAGGCTCGCACATGTGCCACGTAGGAGGCGAGCGCACCAATAGTAGGGCCGTTCTTTTTGTAGCAACAAACTAATTGGGTTTTTGTTTTGGTAGGTTATATGTACCCAATTAGACCATAAAATTTCATCAGAATTAAGTCCTGATCGATTCCTTATTAATCGAGATCTGTTTTGAGTGTAAGAAACTTATTTATTTGAGTTGTGAGACATTGCAAGGACACCCAAACACTATTTCGTAACTAGGGTTTTCAGACGGCTTTGTGTTAAGGCTCGATTGCAAGGACGCCCAAACACTATTTCGTAATTAGGGATTTTGGACAACTTTGTGTTAAGGCTCGACACAATCATTGCATGTGATTTTCCTTCCCAAAAGAAATATGTTATGAGCCAAGCCATGTTTTACGACAGTAAACCACTTCACCTCATGTGCACATGTCGACGTCTATTCCAAAAACAACCTTCTAGTAACTAAATTAATATTAACTTTTTTGGTATTAATTTTCAGTTTTGTATGGACTGATAAGTAAGGCAATGACACCGACGCAAGCCACATATATAACTCTGGAAGACTTCAATGGCACAGGACTTGCGTCAAATCGGGGCATATACACCACCACCCTTTGAGTGGGAACTGATGATGGCAGGTGTTGATGTTGCTTCACTCACTACAGGATTGCATCGTGTGATCTACTAATTCGGCTCATGGTGGTTTCATACGTCTTGGACTTTGCCTTGCGTCGGAATCCAGACGCCTTCCCTTCTAAGGGTTGGTGGGGTATCTGTTCGGGACATCGTGGGCCTTGAAGGCTTCCTAGGTGTATGCGCAGACGGATATGGGTCTGATCTCACTTTTTTTTAGCAAAGGGGCTGATCCCACTCTTTTTTTTGAACAGAGGAAGTCTAATCCCACTTAGGGTCGATATCTACTTCCACAGAGGCGAATATAAGATGGTATGGATCATTTAACATTATATGTTGGTTCTTGTGCTGATCATTGTAAGATTTCCCAACGGCGAGAGAAGGCAGCAGAGCTTCTGTCACACGGACACAATAAGAGAAATCTACAGGTATGTTAATTCCTTGGGCATACCTGGAATGCATAGGAAAGTATCAACAATTCTAAGGAGCTACCCAAGGAAAGCCTATACGGGCATCAGCAGCTGGAGATGACTTCAAGATGCAGGTTTCCATCCGAGTGTGACGCTGTACATTGAGCAACTTCAGTAAAACATGCTGTAGCTAGAAAACTGAATGCATATTCGACGCAAGCAGCTAATGCGTTTGAATGCATATTCGACGCAAGCAGCTAATGTGTTTGAAACTAATACAAACATGCCGAGGTATAAGTTTCAATACGTAATTTCGTGTAAGCAGCTAATTAATTTCATCGCCATTTGCCATATATGTCTCAACAGCCACCATATATTGTATGGTGTCACAGACAGCCCATTTAGGTTTTGCACATACATCAGTTTACAACACAAGCAGGGGTCTAAGATTACAACAACATGAGTTCATGGCGCCACGTCCGGGTCCCTAAATCACACCATCCAAGTCCAAAAGCATTACATGAATTAGAACAACACAGGTTGGTTCTCCCGCAAAAAAAACACAGGTTGGTTGGATTGTAACCATCATTATTGATGAATATAAACTGGTGCAATGCATGCATATCACTCACAGCCTGGCCCTGGCTGATACTGCTGCGGAGCTTGCAATTGCAGGTGGTACCTCATTTCCATCCTCCAATGGCTTCATCTTCTGCTGCGCCTCGTTAGAGACGAACACAGACCAACCAATGTATCCTTTGACAGCATCGGCAGGAAGTCCATGCATCTCTCCCGCCCTCCTTTTCAGCTCCGCAATTCTTTGATCCAACTCCTGAGTTCGGGTTGGGGAACCATCGAGCTCTTCCAACATCTTCTCTACCTCAGCGATCAGCAACCGCTCCTTCAACGCGTGCTCCCTCAGACGTAGCAAAGACTCGGAACGCTCATGGAAAAGGGACATGAAGCTGACCACAAGAAGAGGTTGGACATCATCGTGATCGAGGCCAATAAAAGCAGAAGCCACAGCACCGCCGCGGACGACCGCGGCACCATCGTCTAGCCGCCTGCCCCTCTGCCCAGGCGCCACAGGCAGAACTTCAAACGGAGTGCCTGCGAACTCGCAAGGGAAATGCTGCCTCATGGTAATAACGGCCAGCATCGCCGCATCCTGCAGGGCCTCGAAGAGGCGGTGCCGCGTAGCTTCCAGTTTAACCGACCAGCCGGAGTGTTTCTGTAGCTTGATCCATACTCGATGCCCAGTAACCTGATCCTGACAGGTGATCTGCTCTTCCAGAAACCTTGGTTGGGAAAGTCCACCCAGGTGGCTGATGGCAATCCGCAGAAATAACAACCATCCATCACCTGACAGCTCGTCATCGCTCATGACTCGTGGATGTATTCCCTGCATCCAGCAAATGATGGGATCAGCGTCGCCAATAGTCAATTCAGCACTCAGCAGTATAAAAGAGAAAAAGAAGTCATTATTTCAAAGCTGTAGTTGTATATATAATCTTATAAATCCGGGCATATAGTCTACAAATATTGCATGATGCAACCCCAAATACCTTGCAACCACCGCAAAGCGCAAACATAACACCTTATTACATTAATTAAGACCATCTCCAACAAATGAGGTAAAACAAGGGCGGTGCAAAAAATTGTCTTTTGGGGCCAAAAAACCAGTTACAACAGATGACACATCTCTATTTTGTGATGAAATTTTTTGGGGCAACCTCAAATTTTAGCTGCTGCTGCATATTTCCAGCGCCGCTAGCGGCTGCCCAAAAATTTGTAAATCTGTGGCGGGTCACCCCGGGTATAAAAAATGAAGACCCAAAACCGAACCCGAAAAGACGGAATAAAAACCGGTTTGCAAAACTACAGGACCGAACTAAGTATGGTCAAATGGGTCCTCTGCTATGCAGGACCGAATAATCCATATAGACCAATCCCACGCGCACACCACAATATCCAGGTCATGTTTATTTAATCTTTTGGAAAATAATCAAACTTGAAAAGGTGACTGCAGTTAAGAAGGCACTGACCTGTTCAAACACAGACAGCCAACTATTGACTTCGTTGCTTATGTTTCCAAAGGATCTCATTTCATCATCATAAAGATTATCTATATGATCCAGCAATCCATCCTGGCACAAATAAACTAAGCATTAGGTGCTTCAAACACAAGACATGGGATTAATGCTTTAAGGCCAATCACTTAGAAGCGAAGTTGGTTAGCACAAAAGTGTCTTTCTTCAGTGCCCTCTGGCCGGCCTCATGTTTCCAGATAATCTTCAAACACACAGATGAGAAACTAAGCTAACCTTTGCTCCTGAATATTCTTCCTGTCCATTTTCTGATAAATTGTATTGTTGAAATGGACTTTGAGGCAATAGAGGGGGAACAGCCATCTCTGGTGGACCTGAAACAGATGTCGTGACAGGGTTAACTCACAGTGTATTTAGTCCCAGTGGAAATAGGCATGCAATTCAACCATACCTAAACAGGCTACTGATGATGATATATGAAAACTGCAAAAGGCACATGACCGAGCAAAACTTGATAAAGAGTTATCAGTTTAATTGAATTATTGGATTTCTCAATTTTATACCATGCATTAACATAATTACTAATATCTAGAATCACATTAAGTTTGAAACTTGCCATCAAATTTGGGCTTCGAATTCACACCAGTAGCGCTATCAATTTGCTCCAGCTCTCCAAGGTGAGGCTCGATCATTCTGTGTTCAGGAACAGAAGGGGTTGTGGCTTGAAAATTTTCACCATAGGTGTCTCCATGATGCCCACTAATGAAGTCGGTGCCCTGGCAATGTTCAACTGGAATTAGGAAATATCACAAATAGACATATATATCTAGGATACTGGGGACTAGGGAAAATAACCTTCATGCTTCTAATAGGTCCCTGACCTTGCTTGATCTCATCCTCGGAGCCTGGAAGTGTTGATAAAGGAACGGGCGGTGAATCAAAAGAAGCTTTCTGGCATACTGCTGATCCTGAAAGTTCCTTTCTCATCTGCAAAAATAAAAAATAAAAATAAAAATTGGTTCAAAAAATCATCAACCTAAAACATGAATAGATTAATCATAAATTTATCAGCGCTCCTGAGTTTCATCAAAAAACTTTAGGTTGATGTTCATTATTATTTTTACGCGTCAACAGCGGGCTTACGCCTGCCTGAACCTTCATTACCAAACCAAAGAAGCCATTACAAGAGAGCAGAGTTACGTGTGTGTGTGTGGGGGGGGGGGGGGGGGACTAATCTCTCAGCAAGGTGGAACAACATAGAGGCCCAGTCATTTAGCAAAGCTTTTTTCTGAATATTTCTGCAGCGATGAGCCCAGAGATTCAGGTTGTTTTCTGCGGCTCTAGCGATGGAGTGTAGACCCTGGTGCTCGGAGCGAAAAACCATGGCATTCCGCTATTTCCAGATGCTCCATAATAGGGACATGAGCACCGTGGAGCGGGTTTTGTTTGTCAGATCTCCATCCCAGGTGTGAAGCAGCCCCAGAGGTGTAACATGACATAGACTAGTCATCTCCTCCCAGAGAGAGGGTTTAGCTGGGCGCAATGAAATAGCAGATGAACAATAGATTCTGTCTGGCTGCAAAAGGGGGGAGGTGTGCAAAGTGATGATGTTTCTGTAGAATCGCCTTTCATTGGTAAAAAGGCGATCTTTGTGGGCGAGCCATATGAATATTCTGCATTTATTCGGCGCGTAGTTCCTCCAAATGGCCGGAGCCAGGTGATCTCCCGGCGTTCACTTCTAGACTGCCTTGTATGCAATTTTAGTGGTTAGCGGTTTACCTAGCTCCCTCAAAATCCTTCTGTCTGCAACCTGCAAATTCAAGTTTACCAAGGCCAAAGTAGTGGGCAAAGAAGTTAGCTTGCAAGTAGCCATGAATGACAACCTAGGGGCAAGGTCTAAAGTAAGGTCACGTGTTGCCAAAACCCTAGCCACGGATAGTTTTCCTGTTGGAGTGGGTGTAAAGAGCAGGGAATTGCTGAGCAAGGGCGGTATGAGATAGAGGAAGCCATAAATCAGACTAAAAAGCCATGGCAGAGCCATCCCCTAGCAGAACCTTCGTAATGGAGCGGTGCAAATCTAGGCCTTTCTTGATGCCTTGCCAAATAGGAGTGTCCCCTTCCCCCCTCGCATCGCCCCGTGCGCGACCGAGGGGGAACCCTGGTCTACACCGCAGCCAGCCCCCCCCCCCCTCCACCCTTCCCTCCTCCCTCGTCGCCATAAAAGCCATAAATCAGACTAAAAAGCCATGGCAGAGCCATCCCCTAGCAGAACCTTGGTAATGGAGCGGTAGAAATCTAGACCTTTCATGATGCCTTGCCAAATAGGAGTGTCCCCTTCCCCCCTCGCATCGCCCCGTGCACGACCGAAGGGGAACCCTAGTCTGCACCGCAGCCAGCCCCGCCCTCCCCCCCCCCCTCTCCACCCTTCCCTCCTCCCTCATCGCCACCCAAGGGCACAACCGGGCGAAGCCCGTCGCCGCCGGCGGTGGCGAGGATTCTCTCATCCCCTCGTTTGGCGGCCTCAGTGCGGGTCTTGGCGGCGGGCTGGGGTGCATCGCTGGCGAACCTGCGGTGCAGTGCGGTGGCGCGCCAGTGCCGTTGGTTGGTGGCTGGTGGCAGCCCTGTGTCGGGCATCCTGGTGGCAAGGCACTCATGGTGGCCGGATGCGTCGTCTGCACTTGGGGCGCGCGGATCTGGCCCTCGCAAGGTGCGGGCCGTCAGCGGCCTGGGCTGCGGGTGGCCGGCTCCTGGCATGGCGGTCGGCTGGTGAGGGTGGCGGCACAGTGGTGGTGGTGGTTCGTGCCGCTGGTGGCAGTGTGGGCTTCAGCCGGCCCTTGCGCGCGGCGAGGGTAGTGGCGCTCCTACTGCAGGACGGCTTGGGGCCGCCCCTCGGGGTCCCGTCATGGATGTGGGCTACCACGGCATGGTGGTGGCTCATGGAGGTGGTCTGGGTCGTTTCACGGCGGCGGCTGGGTTTCTTCGGTGTCGTTCGGTCGGTGTGCATCCTTGTCGGCCTTTGATTCCTCCCCTCGTCGTTCGGGCGCTACCTTCATCGAAGGGTTGGCCCTCTCCCAGTTACGGTCCATCGCTCGTCTCACGCCTAGCAGCAGGACCGAGCGAGTCTCGCGCCCGGCAGCAGGACCGAGCTCGTCTTGCGCCCGACAGTAAGACCGAGCTCGTCTCGTGCCCGGCGGCAGGACGGGCCGATGGAGGCCAGTTTTGGCCGGCCTATTGGGTCTCGGCGCCGGCGGCAGCTCAGGGGTGCAAAAGGCGAGGCCTTTCCACTTGTCTCTTTGGTTGGGGTAGCGGTGGGTGGCAGTGAGGTGGCATCGAGGTCTTGGATGACGGGGCGGCGGCCCTGGTGGTGGTGTCGCGGTGCTCATCGGCAAAGCCCGTGGCTTGGTGCTGCCCGATAACCATGGTCATGTGGGCGACATGGTCGCCCAGGTGTGATGTTCGGTGGCTGTGAGTATTGGCCGGGGTGAAAATATGTTCTATCTCCGGATGGACCAGCGGCGGCGAATCTCGTTACCGTCTTTAAGGCATCGTCGCTGCGATCACTGCCCGTCGTGTTGCTCCAGGGGAAACTCTGACCCTCGGGTCGGGCAATGGCGCCGCTCTGGTGTCGTATCCTTCTTGAAGGTGCCGCCTTGGAGCCCACAGTTCGTCGTATGCAGCTTCATCTCTTCGAAGTGGCGTATTCACTGTCGAGGACCCGGCTACTCTTGTAGTGCTTGGGGTGATGTTGTTGCGCTCAGTGCCTATATATCCTGCCTTGGGTGTGTGCGTGTGTTGTGTTGGTGTGTGTTTATACCGGGTTGTTTATGATCGTTTCTTTATATATAAAGCGGGGCGCAAGCCATTTTCGGCAATGGTGTACACACGAGATCCCAAGCCACATTGCATTGACCGCCCATAACTAATTCCTGGCCGGATCAGAAAAGTCCCTACAATGCTTCTCAATCTCAAGTAAGGGCGACTCGACACCCCCTCCTCCTCCCGCGTCGCCCCCGTGAGGCGACCGGGGGCAAGCCTAAATCCCGTTGGTCTCTTCCCCCTCTCCTTCCTCCCTCACCACCGCCTAAGGGCCACATGGTCCTCCTATTCGAGCGGTGCTGGCGCGAGCCGGTGCCTCGAGCCGGAGCGTGGAGTTGTGTCGGGCGACACAGCGGTGCGGCAGGCAGAGGTGGAGCTCCGACGCCTCTACTTCCCCGCGGTGGGCTACCAGGTCATGCTTGGCTCTCCAGGATCGGCGGTGTCGCGGCCGGATCTGGAGCCAGGCAACGCGGGCCGACGGCCGCACGTGATGTAACATCTCAGAAGCGGCAGGTCGGCGGGCAGGCTAGCTGGACTCCGGGTACTCCGGCGGGTGGGCAACGGCGGGCAGCGCGGATGGTCTCCCCTATGAGCTTTCTTGGTGGTTGGCGGCGAATCTTGGGGTTTCCCTTGCCGGTAGACGGGTGTGTGTTGGTGGCCTCGCATGGAGCTACGCCAGCTGCCGAGGTGGGATGACACAGGGGGTGTCCGGTGGGGAGGTAGGCTGGAGGGATGGGAGTTACCGACGAGCTCGGGCCACCCGTCACCGCCACAGGGGTGTGCCAATCGTGGATGCGTCCGCTCCCCCTCCTCCCCCTTTCCCCGACCGTGTGCGAGCCGATGCAGCTCCGACGTTGTTTGAGGCGGGTTGTATGCTGTGGTTTTGGCGGTCGGGTGCGTCCTTTGGACCAAAGCCGGTCACTTTGGCTGGTCTTGGGGCGTCTGGATGCAGGGCAGCGCCCCTGGCGGTGGGAGATGCGACGTTCTTGGGTGGAGCATGCGTCTCAGCTAAGGGTGCGCAGCCATGGCCACGCGGGTGGTTGGCGGAGCAAGGGTACGTCGGAGGGGTGTGAGCATTGGGGTACACCACTTGCTCATGGCCGACGGTGGCGACGTCCGTGGACGCCATATCTTTCATGAAGGCTCTGCCGCGGTGTTCCCACTCCTTGGTGATGCTCCGGGTGAAAAGTTGATCTTCGAAATCAGACGGTGCTGGCTACACATGGTCGTGCCCTTTTGGAGGCACCGTCTTGAAGTCCTTACTCCGTGGTTATCCGCCTCGCCTCTCCTCGGAGGATAGCTTGTGATGGAGGTCTCCATTGGCTCTAAGCGATTCAGTTCGGTAGTCGTTGAGGTGGTGTCGTGGTGCTCAGTATCTTGTCTTGGGTGTGTGTTGTGTGCGGTGGTGGGTGTGTTTGTATCGGTGTGCTAGTATGATCGGTGCTTTATATATAAAGCGGAGCAAAAGATATTTTCGGTAATCTCAAGTAAGGTCCCCGCAACATAAGGAAGCTCGTGGCATAGATCGTCACGAAGCAAACAAGAATAGCTCTGCCTGCCAAAGACAAAAGCAGGCAACGCTAGCCAGCCAGACGCCGGTCAATCTGGTCAATAATGAAGAATAAATCCTAAAGATTAAGCTTGTGCATGGATAGAGGTAACCCCAGACAAGATTGAGGGAACGAAGCCACAGGGCAACCCAGGATCGCCGCTAGCCTTGCGGCTAACCCAAGGTCGACATGAATCGGAGCGAACGTGCTTCTGTGGAAGTTAGGTGGCGTTTGGTTCGTGGGCAAGGTCGACTTGGCTGAGGATATCCTTAACCACATGGTTGAGGATAGCCAATTTCAGTCGTTTGGTTGTGAGAGATTGAAGGAGTTGGATAACCACTTTTGATTGTTTGGTTGGAAGGATGAGAAATGGCTAGGGATAGTGGTTAGGGAGACGTGAACAAATCCCTATAATCTAGCTAACAAACGGGAGGGATAAGGAATTATTAGGGAGACGTGAAGAAGATCAAACGGAACTGATGTGATAGGTTACGTGAAAACAGACTCACTCAATAGAAAGAGATGGACCAAAGTCAAGTTGCAGATAGAGAGAGAACAGACAGGCTTGCCAAACCTGCTCGCCGGAGATCTTTGTTCCCCGCGGCCGCAGCCCCGATCCAAATCAACGCCGCCGCTTCGTGTGTTCGTGAGCTACAGGTGAGGATTAGTCTAGGGGACTGTTCGCTCGTGGAGGGGTGAGATAAAAAAGAAAACGTTTCGCGCTAGCGCACGCGGTGGCTGCCCTCCTCCGCGAAATTCTCGCGACTCTCGTCAGCCAAGTTTTACAGGAATATTCTCTTGAATCTGGCTATCCCCATCCCTCGTCCCTTGTATACCAAACGAGTGGCATTCCTTCGAAAATTGGCTATCCCTGTCCCTCTGGAGGATAGCCACATAACCAAACGCCACCTTAATGGTAAGCCCGGTTGTCTCGGAGAATTGCATAAGAATGCACTTAAGAGTCTGGAGCTGAATAATGTCAGGAAGAAGGATGATTAAAGTGTCGTCAGCATACTGAAGGACAGTGCATGGCAGATGTTCATCGATCGGGTGGGAGAGCAAACCATTGCTGGAGGGATGGATGATTAACCTCTTAAGCACGTCAGCAACGATGATAACTGATACAGGGAGAGGGGGTCGCCTTGTCTCAAGCCCCTGCGGCACTTGAATCCCAGTCCAGGCCTGCCATTAAACAGCATAGAAGAGCTGGAAGACTTGTTTAACTGCTCAATACAAAGATATCAAGCCGAAGGGAAACCCTTTGGGCACATAATTAAGCATAAGGACTCCCAAGGTACAAGAGTCAAAAGCTTCATGAAATCAAGTTTTAGAACAAGTGTTGCTAATTTCCTCTTGTAGCAAGTTTGAACGATGTCCGCAGCATGGACAAAGTTTATATCTGGTTTGTTCATGGTGGATGAGGTGGTTGATGAAAGGCTGGGCTCTAGATGAAATGCATTCAGAAGCAATTTGATGGAGCAGTTTTGAAGAGACACAGGGCGAAAGTTCTCCAGTTTGGAAGCATCACATTTTTTGGAAGTAGCACGATTAGTGCTCGGTTGATGCGTTTAAGATATGCTGTACCGCCATGGAAATCGGTTAGAAGATGAAGAAGGTCCAATTTAACTAAATCCCAATTAGCTTCGTCAAAGGCTGGTCCAAGGCCGTCCAGCCCTGGGCTTGCACTATCACTCATGGCCCAAAGGGCGGTCTTGATCTCGTCCAAGGTAAAACTCATGCCGATAAGGCTTTGAGAGCTCACTAGCCTGGGCAGCAGTGTGGGAATTATGAAGCATGAGGGAGTCCAGGTCAAAGTAGAAACGAGTGCTATTGCTGATGCCAACAAGGTTTTTTTTAAAGTTTGGCAGGATGGCCTGCTTATCGGCATGCGCGTAGCAATATCTCCATCTACTAAAAGTAGGGGTGGTTTAATCTGTCATTGGAAAGCGTTTTAATTTGATTTTTGCGATGTCGAACAGAAGTACAAACGTGCATGTAGGCGGAGTCTTGTCACCCAGGATGCAATCCTTATTTTTTGCTCATTGCCTCCAGACTACAGTAGTCAGCGATCGCGGCGTTAAGGCGGTGAAGAGAAAGTTTAACCGACATGAAGTTGCAGTTCGAGGTCGGAAAGCCACCTAGCATCTTCAAGCTTGTCGAGGAAGTTGATGGTGGTGTGACAGTTCAGAATTAGCATCTTCGGCAATCTCCGATTGGCTGACCAGTTCTTGGCCATGTTCCTAGTGCGCTTGATTTTCAGAGAAAGGATACCCTACTTTTAAATCGCGGGCGAAGGAGTTCAGCGGAAGGAAAATTGGCAGTGAAATTATAGGAAGGAAGGCCACGATATCCGGCGAAATTGGCACGATCGCCCGCGATTTTGGGAAGGAAGCAAATCGCGGGGAAGATTCTGAACCGCGATAGCACCGCTATAACGGTAATTTCGCCCGCGATTTAAAAGTATGGAGGATACCCGCCGAGCCAAGGTGAGCATGATTGCTCCCCCACACTATTCCAGTTAGCAGCAACTTTATCTTTGAACATAGGAAAGTTTAGAAGCAACCTATCAAGACGGAAGATCAAGGATTTTGGGATAGTTGTCGAATGGGCACGTGATCCGATGTGGTTCTAGTAACTGAAGATAGCAAACTATCAGGGAAATTTTGAGCTCAATCCACTCTAGCAAGAGCACGGTCCAGGCGCACCAAAACCGGCAAATCTTGGTGATTTTACCACGTAAACCGCCTGTCCAGAAGCGGAAGGTCCTGAAGCTGCAGAGAGTTAATACTTAATACTTGAGGAGAACATGTCTGCTTCTGTCGGAGGAGGAGGACGGGGACCGCAGGTTTGGTCGGGAGAAACGAAAGGGTTTTTTTGCAAAAAATGCAGTCGCGACATGTTTTTCGGGACGGAGGGAGTAAGATTTATCGGACAGCCAGAGAATTAAACTGAAGTCGCCAATAATTGTCCAGTGACCCGAGATTTGCGGCAGCAAATGGGATAAGGATTGCAAAAAATCCTGTTTAATGGCATGGTCGCAAGGGCCGTAAACAATGGTGACAGCCGCAAACTGAAGATCATCAGACACAGACTCGAACCAGCAAGTTGGAATCCCACGCAGTAACAATCCCACCCGAGGCCCCAATGGTTTGATGTTCATTTAATTTCTCGCGGATGATACAAAGAGGAAAACAACAAATTCCTCACTGTCCACACTGAAGCCTAGATCAGCGAGAAATGATCAACGAACCCCCGGGGCCGGGAACGATCTACCCAACCCAACGCCCCGGCGATCCAAGGAAACGCGAGCGAAGCAGCATCCGTGCCCGCTGGAGGTCGGCGGCGGCGCACCGATTTCGCTCGAGATGGGAATTAAGTCGGACGCACGCACCTCAGATTTGGACGAGCCGAGCACGGCGTCGGCGAGGACGCTGAGGGGGTTGGCCGACGAGGACGACGAACCCGGCGCCGCGCAGCCGGCGCGACCGGCCACCAGATCGCGCATGCCCATCCTCGCCGACCACGCCGACCGCGTGTCCACGGGTAACCGACGGCGTCGCGCGGGCGTTGCTGACGTTGGTGGTGTGTGTGCTGGAGGCGGCTTCGACCTGGGGGTTTTGACTTTTGAGTCGACCGGCACTTGTCTCGGGCTCTGTCTACGGCTATTTGTATCACACATCGGCGATTAGGGCTTCCCCTTGTCTGACGCCACCACCCCGCCTGGGAATATTGGGATGGCCCATTTTATTTTAGTTTATTTTGAGATGGATCGGATGTGATGGCCCATTGAATTGGACGAATTTCGGGCCAAATTTTATGAGAAGTTTTTTTTGGGGGGGTTGGAGATTTTATGAGAATTTTGACAATAAGAACCGAAGAGGGCAATTTTAAACATAATTCAAACAAACAAAAAATTAGACTACTTTATACTATTGCTACAAACTCAAATTTTAAACATAATTTTATGAGAAGTTTTTTTGGGGGGGTTGGAGATTTTATGAGAATTTTGACATTGAAAGAACCAAAGAGGGCAATTTTCACATGTTTCAAACGAAACAACAACCTGCCTGAAAATTAACCATGATTTCAACTACTTTATACCATTGCTCCAAACTCAAATGCATGCCTTAGGACTTAAACATGTCTACTCTTCCTACCAAGTGAAATAGGTCTACTTTTTATTTGCTTTCTCGGAACAACAATTATTTTTCTAATCTTCCACAAATTATCGTAACAAGGCCACTTATCAGTATTTATGTGTGCAACTACGTAGACAGTGCTAAGATGGATATAGGAAAAGGACCACTAAGAACATGCATCATTTTATAGGTCGCCACAATTTAAGCAACTTGCTTGTTTGAGTTTGAGTTGCGAGAACCTTACAAGCACATACTATTTCGTGATTAGGGCTCTCGGGCGTCGACCTAGTATCTAGGCTCGAGATGTTGATTGCATGTAGTTCTCGTTTAAAAAATCTCTGTTATCCGCCAAGCCATGTGTAAACGTTATCAAATCACTCCACTTCATGCGATAACCGGCGTCTACCCCAAACAACCCCATGCACATAAGCTTTTGGTTATTAATGTTTTGCTTTGTATGAGGTGTTAGGCAACACCAATGCAAGCCACATATCTACGTAAAAGCCGAGCACTACGAGGATTTCCATTAAATAGGTCATAGACATAGCATGTCAACAAAAACAGCCTCCTAGAAATTGAAAGTCCGTGTTGGATGTTAATTTTTGAAGTTGTATGAGGCGTTAGGTGAACCATGCAAACCGCATAACTATTTAAAAGGCCAAGCACTACGAGGACAATAAATGTATTTATATGACCGCAACCACACAATGAGCAATATAGAGGAAAGAAGTAAAGAAAAACTCCAATACAACACTCGACTGAGCCACACGGGTTCACCAATCCTTGATAAGGAAATTGGATTGGCTTAAACCAAAGCTCAAAAGATCGTGTAGTTTTGTTCCCACAAACTCCCCAAAATGTGTATAGGATAAATCCGTCGAATGAGTGTCGATTATCTTTTGGAATGGTATCTCACGAGGAAAAGCACCAGCCTTACAAAGAAGTGGGACATAAACTCCAGCGAAGGATCGATAAACATGTCCATGATCACAGGCCTCTAAAACTATTTCGCAAAACTACAACCTTGAAATATGTGCTCAGATGTCTCATGCGTCATGATTAGGACAAAGAGGGCAGGCGACATTATCCGCTGATCCCGGGTTTCAAGTTGTGTTTAAGAAGGATTTTTTTTTAAAGCTCAGCTTTGAATTGACAATGTCATCAACCGGCAACTATTATTTTGACTACTTTATACCATTGCTCCAAAGTCCAAACTCAGATGCATGTCTTAGGACTTAAACTTGCCTACTCTTCCTACAAAGTGAATCGGGTTTAACTTTTTGATTAATTTCTCAAAACAACATTACTTTATCCAATCTTTCAAAAATTATCCTAATCAAACCACTTGTTAGTGTTTATTTGTGCAACTACGTAAACATTGTTCTTTGATCGACACAGACACCACCAATAGGAGAAGGGACACTAAGAAAGTGTGACATTTGATGAGCTCGCCACAATATATACAATCTGCTTGTTTGAGTTTGAGTTGCGAGAATGTTAGAACTTACAAACACACACTTTTGTAATTAGGGTTCTTGGATGTTGACTTGGTCTTATGTCTCGAGACGTTGATTGCATGTATTTTCATTTCAAAAATCTCTATTATCAATCAATTCATGTGTAAACGTTGTCAAACCACTCCAGTTCATGTGATATGTTGGCATCTGTCCTAAAATAACCTCCTACAGATTAAATGCATCTAAGTTTTTGGTTGTTAGATTTTTAGTTTTGTATGAGGTGTCAGGCAACAATGATGAAAGCCACATAACATAAAAACCCAACACTGCGAGGACTTCCATCAAATAGGTCATACACGTCACCTCTTAATAACAACTTCGGAGATATTGAATGTAGGAAACTTTTTTGTGTAATACGTTTTTGGCTTTATATGGGGTGTTAGCTAACACCGATACAAGCTACGTAACTATGTAAAATGCCGAGTATGACGAGGAATTCCATCAACTGGTCATAGATGCAACCTTGACTTTAATTAAAAGGGCCACTTTAGAAGTTGACGTGTATGTGATATAACGAGGCTACTGTGAGATAATACATCGTTTCTTCTAGGTTGCAGAGGGAAACATTTAATTGTGTTAAACAAACTTGCAACAACAAATAATTATTTTGTTATGAGGGTTTTGTATGAATCTGTGTCAATGCTCAAGACGTTTGCTAATGGTGTAATACACGGGGTGGTGTCTCCGTGGGGAACCCGACAACAGGCAAGCCACGGGAACCAGAAAGCCCACTAAGAAGCTAGCGACAAGAAGGAGCCTGGGGGGTCAAATAAGACAACTAGAGACCATCTTGGCCCCCAAGTCTACATGAAGGCAACAAGATTGGATTTGTCCCTTGTAAAACCCTAGTCGCTTTTGTTGGGGAACGTAGTAATTTCAAAAATTTCCTACGCACACACAAGATCATGGTGATGCATAGCAACGAGAGGGGAGAGTGTTGTCTACGTACCCTCGTAGACCATAAGCGGAAGCATTATATCAACGCGGTTGATGTAGTCGTACGTCTTCACGATCCGACCGATCCAAGTACCGAAAGCACGGCACCTCCGAGTTCTGCACACGTTCGGCTCGGTGACGTCCTCGCCTTCTTGATCCAGCAAGAGGGGCGAAGTAGTAGATGAGTTCCGGCAGCATGATGGCGTGGTGACGGTGTTGGTGAAGAATAATCTTCGCAGGGCTTCGCCTAAGCACTACGAAACTATGACAGAGGATAAACGAGAGGAGACGGGGTTGCCGGCACACGGCTTGATGTTTCTTGATGTGTCTTTAGTGCTAGCCCTGCCCCTCTATTTATATGTTGAGCCCTGGGGTCGAAACTTGGAGTAAAAGCCTCCACAAAGTCGGTTTCACCCGAAAGGCAAGAGTCCTTCTCGGACTTCAGGGCCAGACGCCAGGGTTCCCGGCCTCTGGACCCAGACGCCAGGGACCCTGGCGTCTGGCCCCTGGACTCCGCAAAACTTCCTTTTGCGCTTTCCAAAAACCTTGTGGGCTTTCCCCTTTGGCCCAAATAAAGTGTTCTCGTACCCAAACATTTTGGGAAACATCCGGAACCCCTTCCGGTGATTTCCGGAACCCTTCCGGTGACCAAACACTATTATCCCATATATCAAACTTTATCTCCGGACCATTCCGGAGTTCCTCGTCATGTCCGTGATCTCATCCCGGACTCCGAACAACATTCAGTCACCAACATACATAACTCATAGTACTATATCGTCAACGAACGTTAAGCGTGCGGACCCTACGGGTTCGAGAACTATGTAGACATGACCGAGACACCTCTCTGGTCAATAACCAATAGCGGGACCTGGATGCCCATATTGGCTCCTACATATTCTACGAAGATCTTTATCGGTCAGACCGCATAACAACATACGTTGTTCCCTTTGTCATCGGTATGTTACTTGCCCGAGATTCGATCATCGGTATCTCAATACCTAGTTCAATCTCATTACCAGCAAGTCTCTTTACTCGTTCCGTAATACATCATCCCACAACTAACTCATTAGTTGCAATGCCTGCAAGGCTTAAGTGATGTGCATTACCGAGAGGGCCCAAAGATACCTCTCCGACAATCGGAGTGACAAATCCTAATCTTGAAATACGTCAACCCAACAAGTACCTTCGGAGACACCTGTAGAGCACCTTTATAATCACCCAGTTACGTTGTGACGTTTGGTAGCACACAAAGTGTTCCTCCGGTAAATGGGAGTTGCATAATCTCATAGTCATAGGAACATGTATAAGTCATGAAGAAAGCAATAGCAATAAACTAAACGATCATCGTGCTAAGCTAACAGATGGGTCAAGTCAATCACATCATTCTCTAATGATGTGATCCCGTTAATCAAATGACAACTCATGTCTATGGCTAGGAAACATAACCATCTTTGATCAATGAGCTAGTCAAGTAGAGGCATACTAGTGACACTATGTTTGTCTATGTATTCACACATGTATCTTGTTTCCGGTTAATACAATTCTAGCATGAATAATAAACATTTATAATGAAATAAGGAAATAAATAATAACTTTATTATTCCCTCTAGGGCATATTTCCTTCAGTCTCCCACTTGCACTAGAGTCAATAATCTATTTCACATCGACATGTGATTTAACAGCAATAGTTCACATCACCATGTGATTAATACCGATAGTTCACATCGATATGTGATCAACACCCAAAAGGTTTACTAGAGTCAGTAATCTTGTTCACATCGCTATGTGATTAACACCCAAAGAGTACTAAGGTGTGATCATGTTTTGCTTGTGAGATAATTTTAGTCGACGGGTCTGTCATATTCAGATCCGTAAGTATTTTGCAAATTTCTATGTCAACAATGCTCTGTAAGGAGCTACTTTAGCTAATTGCTCCCACTTTCAATATGTATCCAGATTGAGACTTAGAGTCATCTGCATCAGTGTCAAATACTTGCATTGACGTAATCCTTTACGACGAACCTTTTGTCACCTCCATAATCGAGAAACATATCCTTATTCCACTAAGGATAATTTTGACCAATGTCCAGTGATCTACTCCTAAATCACTATTGTACTCCCTTGCCAAAGTCAGTGTAAGGTATACAATAGATCTGGTACACAGCATGGCATACTTTATAGAACCTATGGCTGAGGCATAGGAAATGACTTTCATTCTTTTTCTATCTTCTGCCATGGTCGGGCTTTGAGTCTTACTCAATTTCACACCTTGTAACACAGGCAAGAACTCTTTCTTTGACTGTTCCATTTTGAACTACTTCAAAATCCTGTCAAGGTATGCACTCATTGAAAAAACTTATCAAGTGTCTTGATCTATCTATATAGATCTTGATGCTCAATATGTAAGTAGCTTCACCGAGGTCTTTCTTTGAAAAACTCCTTTCAAACACTCATTTATGCTTTGCAGAAGAATTTTACATTATTTCTAATCAACAATATGTCATTCACATATACTTATCAGAAATGTTGTAGTGCTCCCACTCACTTTCTTGTAAATACAGACTTCATCGCAAGTCTGTATAAAACTATATGCTTTGATCAACTTATCAAAGCGTGTATTCCAACTCCGAGATGCTTGCACCGGTCCATAGATGGATCGCTGGAGCTTGCATATTTTGTTAGCACCTTTAGGATTGACAAAACCTTCTGGTTGCATCATATACAACTATTCTTTAATAAATCCATTAAGGATTGCAGTTTTGTTATCCATTTGCCAGATTTCATAAAATGTGGCAATTGCTAACATGATTCGGACAGACTTTAAGCATCGATACGAGTGAGAAAATCTCATCATAGTCAACACCTTGAACTTTGTCAAAAACCTTTTTCGACAAGTCTAGCTTTGTAGATAGTGACACTACTATCAGCGTCCGTCTTCCTCTTGAAGATCCATTTAATCTCAATGACTTGCCGATCATTGGGCAAGCCAACCAAAGTCCATACTTTGTTCTCATACATGGATCCCATCTCAGATTTCATGGCCTCAAGCCATTTTGCGGAATCTGGGCTCACCATCGCTTCCTCATAGTTCGTAAGTTCGTCATGGTCTAGTAACATGACTTCCAGAACATGATTGCCATACCACTCTGGTGCGGATCTCACTCTGGTTTACCTACGAGATTCGGTAGTAACTTGATCTGAAGTTATATGATCATCATCATTAGCTTCCTCACTAATTGGTGTAGTAGTCACAGGAACAGATTTCTGTGATGAACTACTTTCCAATAAGGGAGAAGGTACAATTACCTTATCAAGTTCTACTTTCCTCCCAGTCACTTTTTTTGAGAGAAACTCCTTCTCTAGAAAGTATCCATTCTCAGCAACGAATGTCTTGCCTTCAGATCTGTGATAGAAGGTGTACCCAACTGTCTCCTTTGGGTATCCTATGAAGAAACATTTCTCCGATTTGGGTTTGAGCTTATCATGATGAAACTTTTTCACATAAGCATTGCAACCTCAAACTTTAAGAAACGACAACTTTGGTTTCTTGTCAAACCACAGTTCATATTGTGTCATCTCAACGGACTTAGATGGTGTCCCTTTTTAATGTGAATGCAGTTGTCTCTAATGCATAACCCCAAAACGATAGTGATAGATCGGTAAGAGACATCATAGATCGCACCATATCTAATAAAGTACGGTTACGACGTTTGAACACACCATTACACTATGGTGTTCTAGGTGGCGTGAGTGGTGAAACTATTTCACATTGTTTTAACTGAAGGCCAAACTCGTAACTCAAATATTCTCTTCCACGATCAGATCGTAGAAACTTTATTTTCTTGTCACAATGATTTTCCACTTCACTCTGAAATTCTTTGAACTTTTCAAATATTTCAGACTTATATTTCATCAAGTAGATATACCCATATCTGCTCAAATCATCTGTGAAGGTCAGAAAATAACGATACTTGCCGCAAGCCTTAACACTCATAGGATCGCATACATCAATATGTATTATTTCCAATAAGTCAGTTGCTCGCTCCATTGTTCCGGCGAACGGAGTCTTAGTCATCTTGCCCATGAGGCATGGTTTGCAAGCATCAAGTGATTCATAATCAAGTGATTCCAAAAGCCCATCAGCATGGAGTTTCTTCGTGCGCTTTATACCAATATGACTTAAACGGCAGTGCCACAAATAAGTTGCACTATCATTATTAACTTTGCATCTTTTGGTTTCAATATTATGAATATGTGTATCACTAGGATCGAGATCCAACGAACCATTTTCATTGGGTATGTAACCATATAAGGTTTTATTCATGTAAACAGAACAACAATTTATTCTCTTACTTAAATGAATAACCGTATTGCAATAAACATGATCAAATCATATTCATGCTCAACGCAAACACCAAATAACACTTATTTAAGTTCAACACTAATCTCGAAAGTATAGGGAGTGTGCGATGATGATCATATCAATTTTTGAACCACTTCCAACACACATCGTCACTTCATCCTTAACTAGTCTCTGTTCATTCTGCAACTCCCGTTTCGAGTTACTACTCTTAGCAACTGAACCAGTATCAATACCGAGGGGTTGCTACGAACACTAGTAAAATACACATCAATAATCTGTATATTAAATATACCTTTGTTCACTTTGCCATCCTTCTCATCCGCCAAATACTTGGGGCAGTTCCGCTTCCAGTGACCAGTCCCTTTGCAGTAGAAGCACTTAGTCTCAGGCTTAGGACCAGACTTGGGCTTCTTCACTTGAGAAGCAACTTGCTTGTCGTTCTTCTTGAAGTTCCCATTCTTCCCTTTGCCCTTTTCTTGAAACTAGTGGTCTTGTCTACCATCAACACTTGATATTTTTCTTGATTTCTACCTTCATCGATTTCAGCATTACGAAGAGCTTGGGAATCGTTTCCGTTATCCCTTGCATATCATAGTTCATCACGAAGTTCTACTAACTTGGTGATGGTGACTAGAGAATTCTGTCAATCACTATTTTATCTGGAAGATTAACTCCCACTTGATTCAAGCGATTATAGTACCCAGACAATCTGAGCACATGCTCACTGCTTGAGCTATTCTCCTCCATCTTTTAGCTATAGAACTTGTTGGAGACTTCATATCTCTTAACTTGGGTATTTGCTTGAAATATTAACTTCAACTCCTGGAACATCTCATATGGTCCATGACGTTCAAAACGTCTTTGAAGTCCCGACTCTAAGCCGTTTAAGCATGGTGCCCTAAACTATCAAGTAGTCATCATATTGAGCTAGCCAAATGTTCATAACATCTGCATCTGCTCCTGCAATAGGTTTGTCACCTAGCGGTGCATCAAACACATAATTCTTCTGTGCAGCAATGAGGATAAACCTCAGATCATGGATCCAATCCGCATCATTGCTACTAACATCTTTCAACTTAGTTTTCTCTAGGAACATATCAAAAATAAAACAGGGGAGCTAAACGCGAGCTATTGATCTACAACATAGATATGCTAATACTGCCAGGACTAAGTTCATGATAAATTAATGTTCAATTAATCATATTACTTAAGAACTCCCACTTAGATAGACATCCCTCTAATCCTCTAAGTGATCACATGATCCAAATCAACTAAACCATGTCCGATCATCACGTGAGATGGAGTAGTTTTAATGGTGAACATCACTATGTTGATCATATCTACTATATGATTCACGCTCGACCTTTCGGTCTTCGTGTTCCGAGGCCATATCTGTTATATGCTAGGCTCGTCGAGTTTAACCTGAGTATTCCGCGTGTGCAACTGTTTTGCACTTGTTGTATTTGAACATAGAGTCTATCACACCCGATCATCACGTGGTGTCTCAGCACGAAGAACTTTCGCAACGGTGCATACTCAGGGAGAACACTTATACTTTGATAATTTAGTGAGGGGTCATCTTATAATGCTACCGTCAATCAAAGCAAGATTAGATGCATAAAAGATAAACATCACATGCAATCAATATAAGTGATATGATATGGCCATCATCATCTTGTACTTGTGATCTCCATCTCCGAAGTACCGTCATGATCACCATCGTCACCGGCGCGACACCTTGATCTCCATCGTAGCATTGTTGTCGTCTCGCCAATCTTATGCTTCCACGACTATCACTACCGCTCAGTGATAAAGTAAAGCATTACAGCGCGATTGCATTGCATACAATAAAGCGACAACCATATGGCTCCTGCTAGTTGCCGATAACTCGGTTACAAAACATGATCATCTCATACAATAAAATTTAGCATCATGTCTTGACCATATCACATCACAACATGCCCTGCAAAAACAAGTTAGACGTCCTCTACTTTGTTGTTGCAATTTTTACATGGCTGCTACGGGCTTAGCAAGAACCGTTCTTACCTACGCATCAAAACCACAACGATAGTTTGTCAAGTTGGTGTTGTTTTAACCTTCGCAAGAACCGGGCGTAGCCACACTTGGTTCAACTAAAGTTAGAGAAACTGACACACGCCAGCCACCTGTGTGCAAAGCACGTCGATAGAACCAGTCTCGCGTAAGCGTACGCATAATGTCGGTCCGGTCCGCTTCATCCAACAATACCGCCGAACCAAAGTATGACATGCTGGTAGGCAGTATGACTTATATCGCCCACAACTCACTTGTGTTCTACTCGTGCACAACATCAACGCATAAAACCTAGGCTCTGATACCACTGTTGGGGAACGTAGTAATTTCAAAAATTTCCTACGCACACACAAGATCATGGTGATGCATAGCAACAAGAGGAGAGAGTGTTGTCTACGTACCCTCGTAGACCATAAGCGGAAGCGTTATATCAACGCGGTTGATGTAGTCGTACGTCTTCACGATCCGACCGATCCAAGTACTGAAAGCACGGCACCTCCGAGTTCTGCACACGTTCGGCTCGATGATGTCCTCGCCTTCTCGATCCAGCAAGAGGGGCGAAGTAGTAGATGAGTTCCGGCAGCACGACGGCGTGGTGACGATGTTGGTGAAGAACAATCTTCGCAGGGCTTCGCCTAAGCACTACGAAACTATGATGAAGGATAAACTAGAGGAGACGGAGTTGCCGGCACACGTCTTGGTGTTTCTTGATGTGTCCTTGGTGCTAGCCCTGCCCCTCTATTTATATGTTGAGCCCTGGGGTCGAAACTTGGAGTAAAAGCCTCCACAAAGTCGGTTTCACCCGAAAGGCAAGAGTCCTTCTCGGACTCCAGGGCCAGACGCCAGGGTCCCTGGTGTCTGGGTCCCTGGCGTCTGGCCCCTGGACTCCGCAAAACTTCCTTTTGCGCTTTCCAAAAACCTTGTGGGCTTTCCCCTTTGGCCCAAATAAAGTGTTCTCGTACCCAAACATTTCGGGAAACATCCGGAACCCCTTCCGGTGATTTCCGGAACCCTTCCGGTGACCAAACACTATTATCCCATATATCAAACTTTATCTCCAAACCATTTCGGAGTTCCTCGTCATGTCTGTGATCTCATCCCGGACTCCGGACAACATTCAGTCACCAACATACATAACTCATAGTACTATATCGTCAATGAACGTTAAGCGTGCGGACCCTACGGGTTCGAGAACTATGTAGACATGACTGAGACACATCTCTGGTCAATAACCAATAGCGGGACCTGGATGCCCATATTGGCTCCTACATATTCTACGAAGATCTTTATCGGTCAGACCGCATAACAACATACGTTGTTCCCTTTGTCATCGGTATGTTACTTGCCCGAGATTTGATCGTCGGTATCTCAATACCTAGTTCAATCTCGTTACCGGCAAGTCTCTTTACTCGTTCCGTAATACATCATCCCACAACTAACTCATTAGTTGCAATGCTTGCAAGGCTTAAGTGATGTGCATTACCGAGAGGGCCCAGAGATACCTCTCCGACAATCGGAGTGACAAATCCTAATCTCGAAATACGTCAACCCAACAAGTACCTTCGGAGACACCTGTAGAGCACCTTTATAATCACCCAGTTACGTTGTGACGTTTGGTAGCACACAAAGTGTTTCTCCGGTAAACGGGAGTTGCATAATCTCATAGTCATAGGAACATGTATAAGTCATGAAGAAAGCAATAGCAACAAACTAAACGATCATCGTGCTAAGCTAACAGATGGGTCAAGTCAATCACATCGTTCTCTAATGATGTGATCCCGTTAATCAAATGACAACTCATGTCTATGGCTAGGAAACATAACCATCTTTGATCAACGAGCTAGTCAAGTAGAGGCATACTAGTGACACTCTGTTTGTCTATGTATTCACACATGTATCATGTTTCCGGTTAATACAATTCTAGCATGAATAATAAACATTTATCATGAAATAAGGAAATAAATAATAACTTTATTATTGCCTCTAGGGCATATTTCCTTCAGCTTTTTCCATATAAGGAGGGGCTATGGGGCTCTTATGCCCCTCTACTTTTGTAGACCTAAACTCTCGGTAGCAAAACACAAATCCCCCATTGTAATCCTTTGCATGAGGTATCTCATCATGAATACAAACACAAAACAGTACGTAGGGTATTACTCCTCACCGTAGGACCAAGCCTGGGTAAACTCACTCTGCGACCTTCATTCTAGTAGTTCCATCCACGCTCGCTACCCTACCGAGGGCACTAACGGATTTATGCACCGTCAGTTGCATATACATTACTTTGGGAAAATTATACAAATCGAGTTTTGTATTATTAGATTTATTTATTTATTGAAGGGGAATTAGATTTTGGTTTTGTAGTGTGTGTTAGGGCAAGATAAACAACTGCATGTGCAAATCTCCATGTGTTCAAGGAAAATGTATAATTTTATTGTGCAATCTTGCATGCACAACCAAAAAAGAATTATGTAGCTAGGTTTTTAGGATGACATTGTGCATGTGACCAAGGTGTTGGTTGCATATAGCAAAAATGTATTATCTGCCATACCATATGTAACATTAACAAAACACTCTACTCCATGTGATACACTCCTATCCAAACAATGTCCTGTGTGTTAGGCAACACAAGTCATGCAAGGCCATATTCCATGAGACTGTAATCAAGCACGTGTTTGGGGGTGGGGGTAAGAATAACATCATAGGGAGATAGTACATGTAAATAAGGTCGTGCGAGGCAATCTAAAGGAGAAAAGCAATAAGAAATTTTTAAAAAAAAATGTGTATCCAATTTAGCCAACGTCAACTGTTGTAACCATTTACTATCACATGAAGCTCACACGAAGACTAGATGTCATGAGTTCACTAACTCCTTGTTAAGGAAGGAAATCAATTGGACTAACTTATATTAAAGCTCAAAAAATCATGTAGCTAGTTATGTTCCCACAAATTCATCAATATGCATAGGAAATAACTCCATCAAATGAGCATCGATCGACTTTTTTGAATGGAAATGAAGGCTCTTCAGGACAACAACCAGTCCTTACAAGGAATGGGATCTGAACTCCCGCAAAAGATCGGCCCACAATGCCACGGACTTTTGAATTTGTTTCACAAAGCAACAACCTAAAAAGATGTGTGTGTGTGTGGATGCGTTGTCATGGTTACCACCCTCAGGTTTCAAATTGTGTTCGCGAAGGATTAGGAATATAGAACCAGAGAATTTTCAATTTTTTCTTCAGGGTTTGGTTTTTCTTTAGTTTCCCTTCGTTTTTTTATTTTTTTTTCAATATACGGTGAAAAAATTAAATACACCTGGACATTTACTGAGTATATGATGAACTTTTTTCAGATATATGTTGAACATTTTATAAATACACACTAAAAGTTTTATTAAGTATACGATGAACTTTTTATATGCAGTGAAATTTTTAAAATGATATTGAACTTGTCTCTAATATACAGTGATATTTCAATATATTCTGGGATTTTTAAGAAAACATAATGTGCAGTTTTTCTAATGTACTATTCCGACTTTTCATATTAGTTTTCAATTCTTTGAGCTCTATCGAAAAAGTCGGCAATTTTAGAAGAAAAACAAATGCCATGAATACTGCAGAGAATAAACAAAGAAAACCCGCTCAAATGAGCTTGCCGACATGGGCTGGCCCATTTAAGCCTCACTTTAGACGTCGGATCGTTTATTTGACGCTAACGCGCGTCAAATAGGAGCATTCACCAAACACCAGGAATGAAATTATCTCCTGGCTAATATATTGCCCGTGTACTGCAACGAGGACATACATATTCTTTAATGGTTCGACATCAATCTTGTCTGACATATATTTTACGTCCATCATATTCTGTATTTTGTTAAGATTTAATTTGATTTGGGTGTGGGTAGAGGAAGGCAACAAAAGTTTTGATTTAGTTCAGGTTTTCGTAAGATTTGATTTGATTTGTGTATGGATGAGGAAACGTAAGGAAATTTTGACTTAGTTGAGATTTCGTTAAGATTTAATTAAATTTGATTGAGTTAATGTAGGATGTGTTCTAGAAAAAAGTGCTGATTTGGTTTAAATTATTTCAAGTTACTCTATTTATGTCTTTATTTGTGTTGCGTCAGTTGACATTACTGAAAAACTCAAGTGAAACCAAAAAGGAAAGAAGGCATGGAAAAGAGAAAACCAAAGAAGTTAAGACAAACCTACTGAAATCACTAATCAAAATCTATCAACATGGGATCTAATTTCACTGCATGTGCGTTACTTGTCGCAACCGGGAGTTTTTCCTTTTTCGTACATTCGTTTATTCAAATCGTTTGATCTCTTAAATTGTGCATTTAAATCCTGACTCATTTTCACCGTTGGATTCCTCGTGTTGAGATCTTTGAAACTAAATCCCGTGTTGATAGGCTTTGACGAACTTTTTGTATGAAAAAACTAACAAAAAACAAACCGGAAGCTTGATTCTTTTTACTTATTTTCCTTTTTCCGAAGAGACATAGTTGTGCCTCTCGTGAAAGCAAATATGTGCCTCCACAAGAAGCAAATATGTGCCTCTCACGAAAGAAGAAAAAACGTGTAACTTTGCCTCTCGCGGAAGCAAGTCTGTGCCTCCATGCAAAGTTTGCGCCTCTAGCGGAAGAAAAAGAAAAGAAAACTTGATTTTTTTTTCTTTTTTCTGTCCTCTCACGAAAGCAGGTATGTGCCTCCGCGTGAAGTAAAATTGTCCCTCCCACGGAAGCAAAAGAAAAACAGAACACATTTTTTTTCCTTTTCGAGAGGTACAATTGTGCCTCTCGCCGAAGCAAATCTGTGTCTCTACGAGAAGTAAATCGGTGCCTCTCATGAAAGAAAATGAAAAAACAAGCATTTTTTTTGCATGTAAAGAATCGTCAAAAACATTTTTTTCCAAAAACTGAAGGAAACCGGATAAAAACCGAAAAGCCAAGAAAACAAAAAGAATCATCTAAAACTCGATAACACGTACAGAAAAAAAAATTCTAAAGAAGCGGCAGCATGCGACACGTGGTGATGGTGGTGGTGCACTCTCAACCCACCAAAAATGACCTTTGGGGGAGCCGCAACGAGTATCAGCTAGTTGCTTCCCCAAACCTGCCAAAAAAAATTAAAGTATGGAAAATCTTCTTTTGTGACAAAAATACAGACATACTCCCTCCGGTCCTTTTTACTCTGTATATAAAAATTGTTTGAAATCAAACTTCGTAAAGTTTGACCATATTTATATAAAAAATATTAACATCTACATTTCTAAATTTATACAATATTAAAATTAAAGTCATGACGCATCTAATGTTGTTGATTTCGCATTATGAATGCTAGTATATTTTTCTATAAACTTGGTCAAAATTTACGAGGTTTGACTTCAGACAAATCTTATATGCGAACTAAGAAGGACCGGAGGGAGTACATATGGGCAGTTTGTTTATGTGTTCATACGGGCTGTCTTTTTTTTCCTTTTTTTTAGAGAGAAACCCACCTCACCTATCATGAATTAATCTCAAGCTCAGGGGCTGTCAAACGGGTTTGCAGAATGTGGCCTAGCCTTGGCCCAAGCGACGACATACTAGGTTTCACTGGGCCAAATGCGGAAACCCAAACGGTAACCAGACAGGCCATGGATTTTGTTGGGCAGACTCCTGCCTCCCACTGGAAAAGAAAGATAAGGCGGCCCCACCCGGCAGCGTCTGCTCTCAGCATCCGCAACGGCCATGGCCTTCGTCGCCATCCACGCCCGCCTCGCCGTCCTTCCCCCTCGCCTCAGCGCCGCCGCCTCGTCTCTCCGCTCCGCCCCTCCCCGCACCCGCCTCCCGCCGCTCAGGACCTCAACCGGACACGTCTTCCGCAGCCTGCGGTGCCGGCGCCGGCCGTGTCGCGCTCGCGCCGCCTCCATCTCCATCACCGCGTCGCTCGACCTCACCGAGGACAACGTCCGGCAGGCTATCGTCGACGCCAAAGCCGAGGCAAGCAAGACCTCCTTCCCTCCTCAAACCTCTCGTCCACACCGAAGTACCCATCTGTTTTGCACAGCCGCCCACGGCTCACGTCCAAATTAACTGACGAACGACATTGCTGTTGATCTCCTGCGCCGCGTTTCAGCTGGCTCAGCTGTTCGACACGTCGGTCGGCATAACAGGTGAAACATCCCACCCAATCCCTTTCGCGAACTGCACTGCAGCACCGATCCAGTCGCCCTGCTGAAGTTTGCATTTTCTTCCTCGTCGTGAATGGTGACTGATGATGGCAGGGCAAGTTGATCTGGCGGAGCTGGACGGGCCGTTCGTGAAGCTCCGACTGAAGGGCAAGTTCTGGCACACCCGCGCCACCGTCGTCGCGCGGATAGGCAACTACCTCAAGAACCGCATACCGGTGGGCTCTTTTTTCTTTCCGGCGTGCTATTCTTCCTCCTGGACCGAGCGCGGGGAGATTCTGTCACGATTATGATGAGTTCTTTTGGTTTGGCCAGGAAATCTTGGAGGTGGAGATCGAAGATGAGGACCAGCTTGACGACAGCCCCGCGGCTTACTGAGGTATCTGTTCCCCAAGTGTTCGCTGTTCGTTAACTATTTTGGTGTTGCATTGTACTGAAACTGTCCAACTTAGGTTCTAGATCAAACACCCGGGGTATTTTTCTAGTTAGCAGTTCAGCTATAGCACTCCCAGTATTAATGTAATGGCCTGAATTGCTGAAGTGAAGTTGCTGAAGGACCAAATACGCATACTAGAACCGATTTACTCTAACACCTTCCTTGCTATCATGGTATGGGACTTCAGGGATTTGCATTAGCATGCATGGATTGTTTGCACCAGCTACATTTTTTGGTTGCAGTGGATCTGATATTTCAATCTATTTGTTCAGGGTAATGAACTTGCAAGCTCTTGCTGAGGGTGCCTACTTTTCAGTACCGGGTTTGGTCAGCGTAGGATCATTCTTTTTTGTAAACGGAAAGGATATGGCAATGATGTTGTATATTTATTATGCGTTAGCTAACTCCTGCCAATGATGCTTAAGTTGGTGTGCTCATCATACTGAATTTGGAATGCCCACTGCATCAGTATGTTACTCTAGTCATGTGTTCATTATGTCTTGTGATGTGGACAGCCCCCGGGTAGAACTGAAAGCCCACAATCACTCACAGAATTGGTTCACATAATCCTACATGAGCCATTTTGTAATTCAATTGCTATTTCTGCCTACAGACGGATGCGCGTTATGTTATTCTGATACGTTGTTCTCGTGCTTCTCACGCCCACATATTGTATTTTTCATGTTTGAATAGAATTTTGGTGCTGTAAGTTTTTCTCTTACAGTCATATGCATCCTTGTGATGAAATGCAGAAGTCGGTACAGCATCCGGGTCGGGACACCTCAAGAGGGGCAGGGGTTCCTGCATTTCATTAAGAAGAGAGATGATCCGGTTTATAAGGGAAAGCAGACCTAAAAACAAACATTTCTCGGTTAATTAAGGGAAACCGTGTTAAAACCAAAAAAAAAAGACAGAAAAGGACACTAGAGCTTGAGCTTGGAGGGGGGGGGGGGGGGGGGGGGCTTCAAAAGAGCTATTTCAGACCATTTTCTGTTCGATTGTCAGATGTTTTGGCAGCCGCGAACCATGTCATGCAGGAGGCATTCAGCGGCTTGCATTCGCCTAGATGGATTGATTTGCACCAGCTAAATTCTGATTTCAGAGACCTGATATTTCAATGTACTTATTCAGGGTAAAGACACATGCGAGCCATTGCCGACGACGCCTCTTTTCAGTAACGGGTTTGGTAGGATCATCATTTGTAAGTGGGAAGATGCATCAATGACTTTTCTGAGAAAAGAAGGATAACGCCTCTGCATCATTGTGAATTTGTGAAACTGGGATAACACAGCCAAGGATGGATACATCAACGATGTTTATCAGTTCCATTAATTAATTAATGGAATGAAACTGGGAGCGAGGCTCTTAATAAACTCAGGAAACATATGGCAATGATGTGCTCCTGCGCTGATTGTACATTTTGTTTACGTGTTAGCCAACTCGTGGCAATGATGTTTAAGTTGGTGCGGCCATCATACTGCATTTCGAACGCCACCACTGCATCAATACGCCCATGTAGTCAATCTGTTCATTATATCTTCTTCTGTACACTGCACCGGGGGAACTTTGGACGTGCTGCTACATCCGTCAAATATTCGTGCAGCGGCATAACCTTTCCGACGAAAGAGGACAGCACTCCAGTTCCCATCCGAGTGTAACAAGGCACCATTCCAGCGGTTCCTATCAGTGGAAAAGTAGCGCCCCCGAACTGAACCTGGACGGTCGGGGGCTCCCGCCGGAGAAGCCTTCAGCCGTTGCAATCGATTCAGAGCGACGAAAGTTCAGAGAACAGCATGTGCGCATTCGAGCGTTTTGCGTGGCACGCCCTGTGTCCACGCACAAACGGACAGGAGAAGTGTTCCAACCAAGATCTCAGTCTCAGGCCAAGTAAGCTGAACATCAAGAAGATCCGGGCGAGAGAGAGAAAAATGGATGCTGAAAACACAGTTCTCACGTGGCCTGGCCCCAGGCCCGCCCCGAGGACGGCTCTGTGGCCGGACAACATGTGCCAAACCTGTGAACTCGAGCGATTGGTCAGTGTCCCATCCAGGCTCACTTCACTTCACTTCACGCGCCATTTCTCTGACAGGCCAAACATGCAGATGCCTGAACCAGAAGTGCTCAACAGCTCAGGCGGGGCCCCTTCCCTTGCAGATTCCGCTGCGAAGGTCCATGCCGCCATGATGATCGCTCCTGACCTCCTGTCTTGGCACGGGATCAGACGGTCAGACTCAGGCCAGAGTATCGGATCAGCATCAGCTCGGATCAGAGTAGATCGTCCGTTGTGCATTGCGCTGCACCGAACCTTTTTCCTGCTGCCAGTACGCAGTACCCGTGGTACCGGTGCGACGGTGCGGGTGCATGCACACATCGCTTTTGCCCAGGTTGCCTTGCTGCGCGGTCCCGTCGATCAGCCAGAGCCAATCCCAATGGCATGCACCCTGAACCGCCACCAGGTACCGGCTCCACCCCGGCCCAAGCCAGGACACCACACTACACTAAGGCCAAACTGCACCATGCGATCCTAAATGGATGTCCGCTTTGCCCGGATTCTGTCCGTTTGGATAGGACGATGGGGTCAAGTCCGGACCGTTTTTGATGCATTCATTCTTGGTATATGGGAATACATCACCAAATTTTGACTAGAAAAATAAGACCAAAAAAACAAGAACCACAAGAATACATTTTAGAAGATATCCAACTTCCATAACTGCTCATGTAAGTTGGATTAGTGTCTTCTCGATGCATTCATTGTTGATCTGCGGAGGAGCCGCCTCCATCTTGCGTGTTTCTTTCTTCTTCGAGTCTAAAGAAGTAGAGGTTGCTTCCTCGCATCTAGTCTTGTGTCTAGCCTCGAATTTAGCAACAAGTGCACTTGTCTCGTCTACAGCCTCTATGCTAGCTAAAAGTGCACGAACATCTACTAAATTACGCTCTATCAATATATCGATGTACTCTTCTTCCTAATACCAAAACTTGCATCCATTCTACACAACAAAATTTAAAGTTAGCACAACTAGTCAAATCTAGAGCACAAACCGAAAGCTAAAAAGAGCACATACACCATCGTTTAAGCACTTGATGAACACCCATCCGGGATGTTCCGGCGTTGTAGACACGCGGCGCACAACCTTCTTTAGGCAGTGGTCCCACTTAATGAGCGGGAACGGTGCGCCGACAAGCTTTTGGGCTAGCACCGAGACCGGCCGACCGCCATTCGTGTATCTACCGGGGACCACCGACAGTGTAGATCCGAGCGGCTCGAGGAGGAGCCACTGCCTGCATGTGGCCTTGCGGCCCTGCCAGGGCCTTCCGGCCTGGTGCCCGGCCAGTCCATGGCACGGCGCGGCCTCCTACAGCCGGGCGAGCTCAAGACCGACCGGATCCGCCCCAAATCCGGCCGGCGGGTGCGCAAATCAGGTGGTTGTGGTTGGGTAGTTCGGGTGCGCCGAGGGAAAGGGGCTGGGCGAGCGCGCGTCCGACCTGCACAGCTACAATGCCAGCGGCGGCGAGGAAAGAGTGGGGAAGAATGGAGAAGAATGGAGGGCGTGCGACCAGAGGAAGGGATGGGGGCGGATAGAAAAAGGTGCCCTGTGCCATCGACGAGCGAGCCAGGGAACGGGCTGTCTACACGTGTTGTCCGTTTCATCCCAAATATGATGCAAACTTGGGCCGGGATGGGTTGAAAGCGGACATGTGCGCTGGGCCGTCTAGTTCGTCCGTTTTACTTTAAACGAGCACGCATGGACATGATGGAGTTGCGCGATGAAGTTGGCCTGAACTCCACGGATGCGGCGCGCAGCGCTAATCAATCAAAAAGAAGAAAGAAACAAAGTTTTGTGTACTTATATTCCGTGGTTGAAGAGATGATGAAACGCTGAGAGCCGTACGGTTCTTTAATCTGTACGTACGATAATCTTATTATTCTTTGGCAAGCCAGACAGCATCATTTAGCCGAATGAATTAAGCCCCGTATTTGCGTGCACTTTGCATAATGGAGAGGAGGAGTGCACTGCACTGCACTGCGGTCTGCAGGGTCCGGGGGCTCCTCTCCTCTCCTCGTCGTGTCCTCGTGCTGGGTTGCTTCTCCCTCCGGTTCTCCTCTTCTGAGCGGCAATATAGTAATGTGGTGTGGTCTAGCTAGTTGCTTGGGCTAATCCCCTGTTTGTCGGCCAGATTAGCGAGGACCCGGTTCCGTTCCATGTCAGGCCAAAAGGAGGAGAGGAATACTCGGCGCCAGGGCGGAGGAAGACGCGGCTTTCCATGGACGGAGAGGTGGCGCCAGTACGCAAGTAATCGCAGAATCTCGGATCATTACGAAGAATGCAAGAGTGTGCGTGTGTTTGTTTATTTAGTACTCCCTCTGTCCTACTCCCCTTGTTCCAAATTATTTGTCGTGGTTTTAATTCAAATTTTGAACTAAATCCACGACAAATAATTTTGAACGGAGGGAATATAATATAAGAACATTTCATCGTGTCAAAAACGTTCTTATTTTATAGTATATGACAAAAGGAGTATTTATTTACATTTCTACGTAGTATTTTCTCCGTCTGAAAATACTTGTCATCAAAATGAATAAGAAGGGTATATCTAGAACTAAAATACATCTAGATACATATCATTTTATTTATTTCGATGACAAGTATTTTCGGACCGAGAAAATACTACTCCCTCCGTCCGAAAATATTTATCGTACAAATGGATAGAAATGGATGTATCTAAAACTAAAATATATCTAGATACATCCATTCCTCCGACAAGTATTCTCAGACCAAGGGAGTAGTTTATTAGGAAGAGTGCAAGATGGAGTGGGGTCTGCCTGTCTGTGGCTCTGCGTGTGTATGCGTCTACTAGTTTTTATTTACCTTTTCCGCGATGCAAAGTCTTGCCGCGTCATGTGATCCCACGTGAGGCGATCCTCGAGCAACCCTACCTACGTGCATGCATGAAATCCGCGTCGCCTGTTTCGTATCGTTGACTTGCCTTCCCTTCGTCCGCTCTCAGTATTTTAACTGGAAAAAGATCACGGCATCAGACACTGGATCACGTTTGCATGTGTTCATATCTTTTTTGTGTACTAGTAATACATCATCTTCGCATTCTGCACGCAGAAATCTCTGTTTCGTACTATAATGCTGGCAGAATATGAATTCTAACTCTGGTGCTCTGCTTTCCTTAAAAAAAACCAAAAAAAAAACAATACTCTGCTTTGTGTGATTTGCATATCCATTCTAAGAGTATCTACAGCCGGACCTCTCAAATCCGTCTCATACGTCCAGCCAGTCGCATCCGTAAGCGTTTGAGGGGGCCGGATTTGCAAAGTAGACTGTAGATGCTCTAATCAAGCTTAACCCCGGCCGTTCCTTGCACCACACGTGTGTGCCCTCTGATTGGACCGGCCTAAAACCACCTCACCTACATCCAAGTACACTAAACCGACCCGACGTCGTGCCATCACGTCAGGGAACACACAGGACGATCGTGTGGAGCTGCACAAGGCAAATTCGTATCATCTCGCTTGCTAAAGCGCCGCGACGTCGATCGTCACTATCCATGTATGTGACCAAGTGGCTGGTCGCAACCACACGTACGTGGACCGGATGGATCACGGAGAAGCTTCCTCTGCTACGGCTCATACGTGATGCATATCTTGGATGGTCTTCCTTTCCTAGGACGCATCAATCGGCAGCTCCGAGGAGGAGGGTTAGACTAGACGTGGATTACAAGGCCGACACTTTCGGCTTAACAATTGGTTTGTGTCTGCGCTCGTGCCGGGTGATTTGGGCGGGGCGGCGGGCGATCTTCGTTGCGTGGTGCACAGGGAAAGGTGATCCACGCTGTCGATCATGACATGCATGCATGCTGAACCCAACCTTTTCCTCCCGGGTGATCGAGCCCTGTACAGGCTAGAACGACGGTGGTGGATGGCACGTGGCCGTGGGCGATCGATGGGCTCCCCGTCCAGTCCGGCTCCCGAGTTTGGTTTCGTGGCGGTGACCGGATTGGTACGTGAGCACAAGCCATGGCTCACAGAATGCTTGGAAGGATCTCTGCCCGGCCATCCGATTGCCTCGCGATTCCGCATATATAGTAGTTGAATATCGCATGAGGGCGCAGTGATTTTTAAGTTGTAATATTTGAAACTTATGATTTTGCATCTGAAATGCATGGCTCTTTCGGCCGCTCGTATCAAGTTTCAGAGTTGAAACTTCAAACGACTTTCTTTGTTGGTCGCGGGGTATTAAAACTGTGTTTTTGAACCTTCGCTCGTACTAAATTTTCAAAAGTTGAAACTTAAACAGAACTTTTAAAAACTCATCAAAATATATTTAAAATGGATCTTATTTGAAAGCCTTGTCTTGAGAAACGCAAATATGAAAACATACTAACTTAATTTGAACTTCTCACTCAAGAGATATGAAAGAGTAAAAATTGGAACCCAAAAAAAAAAGCACGCACAAGGGGCTCAGTGCCACCGCACCCGCGTCTCACAAATCTCTCCTGTGATACATGTATTAAATCCCTGCTTGGTTGAAGAACAAGTTAAATGAATTGTTATGGGTTTTAATATAGTGGAATGAGGTGCTTTGTTTTCGTGTTTGATTGGAGTTAAGGGCATCTCCAACGCTAACCCCAAACCGCGGATTGGTCCAGACCAATCCATGGACAAGGGTGCGGGAGCCAGACATCCAACCATGCATGCATACATTTCAAACTGGATTTCAATAAAGCAGACAAATTGCATGTAAACCGGAGAACATTCATCACATTTTCGACATAGTCTAAATCTACGGCGGCGGCCGTCTTTCAAGTCTTTGTTGTTCCCCTCCGGCGTTGGTCGTGTCCATGTCCGGTGGAGATGAGACTCCTGAAGTGAAGGTGCGGTCATTGACAATGAAGAATAGGACATGGGACACAGACCAAAATATGTTTCATTGGCGAATCACATACTCGTGAACTAATTCATAAGGTATTGTTCATGATATAAATTATGAATATGTTGAAAATAATAAACGATCCATTATTGCCTGTAGGGCATAACTCGAACAACGAGGGCTCCGTGAGAGTGGCAGGGGCACCTCTTTTAGACGCCTCTACATGGAAGGGTTGGCCATGGGCGTTCCCGCCCCACGAGAGCCCACGAACATGCCAGGAGGGACTGCCGAGGTAGAGAGCTGATTATCCTCAAGTGTAGGAGCACTTGCCAATTATGGATAAGTACTGGGTGCCGAACCCCTCAGGAGCAAGTAGGTAGGCTATGCCCTCATCTTCACATCCAAAACTTGGATTAGCGACTTTGTCATTGGCAGTCACACATTTCGACGGTGTCGGCCAACGTTCTTTCTTTGTGTTGGTTGCGTAATGTGTAGTTTCATCATGAAGCTAAAGAAGTGTTTTATTTGGAGACGACGGCTATGGGCTGGCGTTGATCTTCTTCACTTGTTTTTCTATCTCTTTTCCATCCTTTATGTTGTGTGCGTGCGTCCTCGGTGTGCATTTTTCATTAAGCTATTCCATATTCCGGGTTTATTTATGTGTCTCTTCTTGATGCTTTTATTGATTTTTCCATTTCTATAAGAAGAACACTTTTGTCTAAACTGCAATTCTCCTGCCATTAGTTGCTAAACAATATGGGATCAGGAAATAGTGCAATTCCTATAAGAAATTCTGCCTGGTATTTCCACTCCAAATCCGGTGAGTACTTTTTACCATTTTTGTATGTTTGTCCTTGACACATTTTTTTCTTCTGATTTGCATTCCCTGCCAGAAAAAATAAATAAGACTAAATTACAAACAAACTTGATCTTTCAAAGCCAGAAAGAAACTTTGTAATATTCTAGGTACTAAATCATGGTTTCCATACTTTATCATTCTTTCCTCCCCGAAATATGACACCGGAACTCTCCTGCTGGAAAAAAGGTTGCCCATTCACCAACCATGCACTCATGCCAAGAGGCATATTTTCCGTGCCAGGAGAAAGGCATGGGCCCAAAGATGGCCTTTCCCGACCTAACTTGCTGAAACTTGTCGCAGAATAAGGAAAGAATTCCTTCTGCAATTGGACAAAAACACATTTGAGAACGACCCCCACGCTCACCAACAGTGCTATAACCCCATCTGGCCACACCCGAATAATTCCATTAATATGTCTGCAAGCTTTTTATTAGAAAACAAGACATATTAGTTGTCTGCATCAGTGCAAACACACTTTTGATGCAGATCATGAAATTTCACTCGGGCAATGTCGACAGGGCACATTGTTTTCAGTCAAGATTTGTTACCTTTATCTTAAGAAGTTAGCTCAATTGATATATGCACATAAGCAATAGGGACTGCGCGTGCATTATTTGACAGCTTTTTTACTGGTGTTCAAGTTAGCCGTTCATTTCTTTTCTGTTACTAAGCTGTCAAGAGTGATCCTTCCAAAGTGTTAGTAGCACTACTTATATTTTTGTTTCTCTATCTGATAAATCTTTGAAAGTGCTTTATAGTGTAGCCGTGTGATCAAATATTATAATCCCTGATTTTGCTTTACTAATTCTTTTATATGAAAGGCATTTCGCATGGCTTTATTTTACAATAAAGTCTCAATCAGCCAGAAGTTTACAAACATCTGCTAAAGGCTATCAGAACAAAAATAGCCAAAAACACATAGCCCTACATGATGATCCCTGACTACCATGGTGGCAAGCTTAGTAGGACTAAGGGTCAGTTCTTCTGAGCTGTGTCTTATGCATAAACTTCTGTGAAATAAGCCCCAGATAATCTCCTAAAAATAAGTAGTCGGCTTTTTTCAGTTCATGCCCCGTAAGCTAAATTTGTGAAATATGCAGTGAAAAGTCTATAATGCTCCTGGACTATAATTTTGTTCTATTAGATGATATTGAGTTGTTTTTGAAGTTTTGATGCCCATATGAACACTAAATCAATTTTGAAACGTGCAGACGAACACGAGAATAGGAACACCGCACGAATGGTATCCTTCATAGGCCTCGGGACGGGAAGTGACGAGGGGATGGGGCGATGGCATTTTTCGCTGTAAAATGTGCAAAAGAAAACAGGGGCACTTCGATATCCCTTTTGATTTTTTAAGTAGGCTTGCACGGGAAGCTGTCCCCCCTAGGTTTTTTCGTTGTGAAGGAGGTGAGGGTGAAAA
The DNA here is from genome assembly GCA_034509565.1 of Triticum monococcum. Classification (NCBI taxonomy): domain Eukaryota; kingdom Viridiplantae; phylum Streptophyta; class Magnoliopsida; order Poales; family Poaceae; genus Triticum; species Triticum monococcum. The sequence goes on along the minus strand of CM067845.1, from coordinate 494,144,466 downwards.
TTGTAGGGGAACGTAGCAGAATTTTAAAATTTTCTACGCATCACCCAAGATCAATCTATGGAGTCATCTAGCAACGAGGGAGATGGGAGTGCATCTACATACCCTTGTAGATCGCGAGCGAAAGCGTTCAAGAGAACGGGGTTGATGGAGACGTACTCGTCGTGATCCAAATCACCGATGACCGAGCGCCGAACGGACGGCACCTCCGCGTTCAACACACGTACGGTTGGGAGAGACGTCTCCTCCTTCTTGATCCAGCAAGGGGAGAGGAGAGGTTGATGGAGATCCAGCAGCACGACGGCGTGGTGGTGGAAGCAGCGGGATCTTGGCAGGGCTTCGCCAAGCACCAACGAGAGGGAGAGGTGTCACGGGGGGAGAGGGTGGCGCCAGGGACTTGGGTGCGGCTGCCCTCCCTCCCCTCCACTATATATAGGGGCCAGGGGCCGCCGGCCCCTCTAGATCCCATCTAGATGGGAGGGGGCGGCGGCCAAGGGGTGGCTTGGCCCCCAAGCCAGGTGGAGGCGCCCCCCACCCCTAGGGTTTCTAACCCTAGGCGCAGGAGGAGGCCCAAGGGGGGCGCACCAGCCCACCAGGGGCTGGTTCCCTTCCCACTTCAGCCCATGGGGCCCTCCGGGATCGGTGGCCCCACCCGGTGGACCCCCGGGACTCTTCCGGTGGTCCCGGTACAATACCGGTGACCCCAAAAACTTTCCCTGTGGCCGAAACTAGTCTTCTTATATATAAATCTTTACCTCTAGACCATTCCGGAACTCCTCGTGACGTCCGGGATCTCATCCGGGACTCCGAACAACTTTCGGGTTACCGCATACTAATATCTCTACAACCCTAGCGTCACCGAACCTTAAGTGTGTAGACCCTACGGGTTCGGGAACCATGCAGACATGACCGAGACAACTCTCCGGCTAATAACCAACAGCGGGATCTGGATACCCATGTTGCCTCCCACATATTCCACGATGATCTCATCGGATAAACCACGATTTCGAGGATTCAATCAATCCCGTATTCAATTCCCTTTGTCAATCGATACGTTACTTGCCCGAGATTCGATCGTCGGTATTCCAATACCTCGTTCAATCTCGTTACCGGCAAGTCACTTTACTCGTTCCGTAACACATCATCCCGTGACCAACCCTTAGTCACATTGAGCTCATTACGATGATGTTTTACCGAGTGGGCCCAGAGATACCTCTCCATCATGCGGAGTGACAGATCCTAGTCTCGATTCGTGCCAACCCAATAGACACTTTAGGAGATACCCGTAGTGCACCTTTATAGTCACCCAGTTACGTTGTGACGTTTGGCACACCCAAAGTATTCCTACAGTACCCGGGAATTGCACAATCTCATGGTCTAAGGAAAAGATATTTGACATTAGAAAAGCTCTAGCAGACGAACTACACGATCTTGTGCTATGCTTAAGATTGGGTCTTGTCCATCACATCATTCTTCTAATGATGTGATCCCGTTATCAATGACATCTAATGTCCATAGTCAGGAAACCATGACTATCTGTTGATCAACGAGCTAGTCAACTAGAGGCTCACTTGGGACATGTTGTGGTCTATATATTCACACATGTATTACGATTTCCGGATAACACAATTATAGCATGAACAATAGACAATTATCATGAACAAGGAAATATAGTAATAACCATTTTATTATTGCCTCTAGGGCATATTTCCAACAGTCTCCCACTTGCACTAGAGTTAATAATCTAGTTACATTGTGATGAATCGAACACCCATAGAGTTCTGGTGTTGATCATGTTTTGCTCGAGGAAGAGGTTTAGTCAATGGATCTGCGACATTCAGGTCCGTATGCACTTTGCAAATATATATGTCTCCATTTTGAACATTTTCACGAATGGAGTTGAAGCGACGCTTGATATGCCTGGTCTTCCTGTGAAACCTGGGCTCCTTGGCAAGGGCAATAGCTCCAGTGTTGTCACAGAAAAGTGTCATCGGGCCCGGCGCATTGGGAATAACTCCTAGGTCGGTAATGAACTCCTTCACCCAGATTGCTTCTTGTGCTGCCTCCGAGGCTGCCATGTACTCCGCTTCACATGTAGATCCTGCCACGATGCTTTGCTTGCAACTGCACCAGCTGATTGCCTCACCATTCAAAATATACACGTATCCGGTTTGTGACTTAGAGTCATCCAGATCTGTGTCGAAGCTAGCATCGACGTAACCTTTTACGACGAGCTCTTCGTCACCTCCATAGACGAGAAACATATCCTTAGTCCTTTTCAGGTACTTCAGGATATTCTTGACCGATGTCCAGTGTTCCATGCTAGGATTACTTTGGTACCTTCCTACCAAACTTACGGCAAGGTTTACATCAGGTTTGGTATACAGCATGGCATACATGATAGACCCTATGGCCGAGGCATAGGGGACGGCACTCATCTTTTCTCTATCTTCTGCCGTGGTCGGGCATTGAGCTGTGCTCAATCTCATACCTTGCAATACAGGCAAGAACCCCTTCTTGGACTGATCCATATTGAACTTCTTCAATATCTTGTCATGGTATGTACTTTGTGAAAGACCAATGAGGCGTCTCGATCTATCTCTATAGATCTTGATGCCTAATATATAAGCAGCTTCTCCAAGGTCCTTCATTGAAAAACACTTGTTCAAGTAGGCCTTTATGCTTTCTAGGAATTCTATATCATTTTCCATCAATAGTATGTCATCCACATACAATATGAGAAATGCTACAGAGCTCCCACTCACTTTCTTGTAAACGCAAACTTCTCCATAAGTCTGCGTAAACCCAAACGCTTTGATCATCTCATCAAAACGAATGTTCCAACTCCGAGATGCTTGCACCAGCCCATAGATTGAGCGTTGGAGCTTGCACACCTTGTCATCATTCTTAGGATCGACAAAACCTTCCGGCAGCATCACGCGTCCTTATGGACCTTCGAAGTTCAGTAGCAACTTGATCTGAAGTTTCATGATCATCATCATTAACTTCCTCCCTAGTCGGTGCAGACACCTCAGGAACAATTTCTTGAGCTGCGTCACTCTCCGGTTCAAGAGGCAATACTTCATCAAGTTCTACTTTCCTCCCACTTACTTCTTTCGAGAGAAACTATTTCTCTAGAAAGGATCCATTCTTGGCAACAAAGGTCTTGCCTTCGGATCTAAGATAGAAGGTATACCCAATAGTTTCTTTAGGGTATCCTATGAAGACGCATTTTTCCGATTTGGGTTCGAGCTTTTCAGGTTGAAGTTTCTTGACATAAGCATCGCATCCCCAAACTTTCAGAAACAACAGCTTAGGTTTCTTGCCAAACCACAATTCATACGGTGTCGTCTCAACGGATTTCGACGGAGCCCTATTTAAAGTGAATGCGGCAGTCTCTATAGCATAACCCGAAAATGATAGCGGTGGATCAGTAAGAGACATCATAGATCGTACCATATCCAATGGGGTGCAATTACGACGTTCGGACACACCATTACGCTGTGGTGTTCCAGGCGGCGTGAGTTGTGAAACTATTCCACATTTACTTAAGTGCGTGCCAAATTCGTGACTCAAATATTCTCCCCCACGATCTGATCGTAAGAACTTGATTTTCCTATCACGTTGATTCTCAACCTCACTCTGAAATTCCTTGAACTTTTCAAAGGTCTCAGACTTGTGTTTCATTAAGTAGATATACCCATATCTACTTAAGTCATCATTAAGGGTGAGGACATATGATAGCCACCGCAAGCCTCAACGCTCATTGGACCGCACACATTAGTATGTATGATTTCCAATAAGTTGGTTGCTCGCTCCATTATTCCGGAGAATGGAGTCTTGGTCATTTTACCCATGAGGCATGGTTCGCACGTGTCAAATGATTCATAATCAAGAGACTCCAAAAGTCCATCTGCATGGAGTTTCTTCATGCGTTTGACACCAATGTGACCAAGGCGGCAGTGCCACAAGTATGTGGGACTATCATTATCGATCTTACATCTTTTGGCATTCACACTATGAATGTGTGTAACATCACGTTCGAGATTAAATAAGAATAAACCATTGACCAGCGGGGCATGACCATAAAACATGTCTCTCATATAAATAGAACAACCATTATTCTCAGATTTAAATGAGTAGCCATCTCACATTAAACGAGATCCAAATACAATGTTCATGCTCAAAGCTGGTACTAAATAACAATTATTGAGGTTTAAAACTAATTCCATATGTAAATGCAGAGGTAGCATGCCGACGGCGATCACATCGACATTGGAACCATTCCCGACGCGCATCGTCACCTCGTCCTTCGCCAGTCTCTGTTTATTCCGCAGTTCCTGTTTTGAGTTACAAATATGAGCAACTGCACCGGTATCAAATACCCAGGAGCTACTACGAGCACTGGTAAGGTACACATCAATAACATGTATATCACATATACCTTTGGTATTGTCGGCCTTCTTTTCCGCTAAGTACTTGGGGCAGTTCCGCTTCCAGTGACCGTTTCCCTTGCAATAAAAGCACTCAGTCTCAGGCTTGGGTCCATTCTTTGACTTCTTCTCGGCAGCTTGCTTACCGGGCGCGGCAACTCCCTTGCCGTCCTTCTTGAAGTTCTATTTAACCTTGCCTTTCTTGAACTTAGTGGTTTTATTCCCCATCAACACTTGATGTTCCTTTTTGATTTCCACCTCCGCTGATTTCAGCATTGAATATACCTCGGGAATGGTCTTTTTCATCCCGTGCATATTGAAGTTCATCACAAAACTCTTGTAGCTAGGTGGGAGAGACTGAAGGATTCTGTCAACGACCGCATCATCCAGGAGATTAACTCCTAGCTGAGACAAGCGGTTATGCAGCCCAGACATTTTGAGTATGTGCTCGCTGACAGAACTGTTCTCCTTCATCTTACAACTGTAGAACTTGTCGGAGACTTCATATCTCTCGACCCGGGCGTGAGCTTGGAAAACCATTTTCAGCTCTTGGAACAACTCATATGCTTCGTGTTGCTCAAAACGCTTTTGGAGCCCCGGTTCTAAGCTGTAAAGCATGCCGCACTGAACCAGGGAGTAATCATCACTACGCGTCTGCCAAGCGTTCATAACGTCTTGTTTTGCAGGGAAAACATGTGCTTCACCTAGCGGTGCATCAAGGACATATGCTTTCCTGGCAGTTATGAGGATAATTCTCAGGTTACGGACCCAGTCCGTGTAGTTGCTGCCATCGTCTTTCATCTTGGTTTTCTCTAGGAACGCGTTGAAGTTGAGGGCAACATTAGTGTGGGCCATTTGATCTACAAGACATATTGCAAAGATTTTAGACTATGTTCATGATAATTAAGTTCATCTAATCAAACTATTAATGAACTCCCACTCAGATAGACACCCCACTAATCATTTAAGTGATACATGATCCGAGTCAACTAGGCCGTGTCCGATCATCACGTGAGACGGACTAGTCATCATCAGTTAACATTTTCATGTTGATCGTATCTTCTATACGACTCATGTTCGACCTTTCGGTCTTCCGTGTTCCGAGGCCATGTCTGTGCATGCTAGGCTCGTCAAGTCAACCTAAGTGTATTGCGTGTGTAAATCTGGCTTACACCCGTTGTATGCGAATGTTAGAACCTATCACACCCGATCATCACGTGGTGCTTCGGTACAACCGACCTTAGCAACGGTGCACAGTTAGGGGAACACTTTCTTGAAATTATTGCGAGGGATCATCTTATTTATGCTATCGTCGTTCTAAGCAAATAAGATGTAAAACATGATAAACATCACATGCAATCAAATAGTGACATGATATGGCCAATATCATTTTGCTCCTTTCGATCTCCATCTTCGGGGCGCCATGATCATCGTCGTCACTGGCATGACACCATGATCTCCATCATCATGATCTCCATCATCGTGTCTTCATGAAGTTGTCTCATCAACTATTACTTCTACTACTATGGCTAACGGTTAGCGATAAAGTAAAGTAATTACATGATGTTTAGGTTGACACGCAGGTCATAAATAAATTAAGATAACTCCTATGGCTCCTGCCGGTTGTCATACTTGAAAGTGCGTTATATCGAATAGGCGTTTTTTATGAAATTCTTCACTGAGGAATTTGTCAGTGAGGAAATTCCTTAGCGAAGAACTACTAGCAGCGAAATAAGTACTCAAAAGTAAACATAACAGAATACAAGCATAGTCATCATGATGAAATTAAGACAGGCACAGAGTACAGGAAGCGTAATCACAGGATAACACACGATGAAGACAAACAGACTGAAGAAATTGAACTGAGGAAATTGAGAAAGTCTTCAGTCAAAGTCTTCAAACACAGATATGAACAAACACACAACACATTTATGAGGAAATTAAAGAGTTGAGGGAATAGAACCAGTAAGCTTGGTGAAGACAATGATTTGGTAGACCAGTTCCAACTGCTGTCTCAGTTATACCACTAGTGCAGAACCGGGCAATGGCACCGGTTCGTAAGGCCCTTTAGTGCCGGTTTAGGAACCGACACTATTATTTCGGCACTAAAGGCCCCCCCCCTTTAGTACCGGTTCAGCACGAACCGGTGCTAAAGGGGTACCACGTGGCACGAGCCAGCTCCGGGGGCCGGGAGCCCTTTAGTACCGGTTGGTAAGACCAAACGGTACTAAATCGTTGTGGGTTTTGTTTTGTTTTGTATTTTCAATTAAATTTGTGTTATCAATTTAATTTAGGATTGTTTACGTTATAATGAGCTGTAGTCGTCATCATCATCATCATCATCGCATATTAATAAATAAATAAACTCTAGCTAGCTAAAAATCATCGTGGTCGTCTAATTACCACTATTTAATCATCATATAGTCATTACCGCTAGCTATGTAATCATCATCAACGTTGGCTAGCTTAAAGAGGAAACATTCACTTTATAACAGAAGCAAAGAGATATCATCAAGTTCAACATAATCATCACCAACATCGAAGTTCAGGACACGGATCCATGAGACAAGTACTAATTAAGAGCATGAAGTAGTAGCTACTGATCCTGCTGCTCCCTCCCAGGTAGAATAGCATAGAACATGTATAGCTCTCCTGATTCATCATACTGGAGCATGCAGATGAATCTGTCTCCTAACCTTGGGTTGCGCTTCTCCTTACTGCCCCTAGTACTTCTCTGCGATCGTTAACAATTTTGCTCCAATCTTTCACTATTAAGCATTCTTCGCTTTTAGAAATCCTGAATGCACTCATGTGCAATGTAGGAAATCTTGGTCGTAAGCTAATCATTGACATGCGACCTTTTGTCTCGATCCACTGAGGCACAACTGTCATCGGAAGTCCCTGTTGAACAACATCGTATAGTAATTAATATACTAAGCAATGAAAGTTTAGCTTCAAAAATAATGTATGCAAAAGATGCACTAATTAAGGACAAATATTTAAAATCTTACCATCTTTTGATTATAGATGTGACCGTAGTTCAATACGATCACCATTGGTCGCACGTTTTGAGTACTAACATTTCTAAGTTTAGGAAAAAAATTGTCTTGACACTATTAAGATCCTCAAGCCATGAAACATAATGACTTATCTCCTCGCAGTTTAGTTGAGGCCCGGGGCAGTAGTAGGTCCTGTCTACCAAGCGCCGGACATGTTTTCTTGAACCAAAATAAGCTGACAATACAAATTAGTTGTCAACTATTTTTGAATAAACTATATGAAAGACATAAACATATGCATGCATGGTTGAGAAAAACTCACCAAATGATAGAACTGGAGGCGTTTGCACATCGACCCAGATGTCTATATTACCTTCAATATCATCTTCCATACGAATATCAAAGGTGATAACCATATCAGGCTCAAATGCATAAGCCTTGCATAGTGCTTGCCAAGTTTTGCATTCAAAATGGGTGTATGTGTCTTCATTATATAATTTGACGTTGAAAGTATACCCATGCTGCGTCTTCAAGTAAACTCTCTTTACCTCCATATCATCTATAGCACTGAAACCTATCTTATCCAAGACAAAAATTCTTGCATGGCAGGGGATGCGCTAGTAGAATAGTGAAAATTTAAAATTATAAGTTGAAGCAAATGAAGCATAAGTTTTGCATTCAAATAATAATTGACAAAATGACTTACTGTATCAACTTCGAATGTCTCATCCAGCTTGATGCTGAAGCGCCTACCATCAACAAGGAAATTTTGGTCGCACAGGCCGCGCTGGTCTTCACAGTGTTCGCACATAATAAAATCTTTTTCGTCGTCAGATGACATTTCCTATGTTCATATAGGTGAAACATTAAACACCTATATCTAGCCAAATATATATTCATCTAACATTTGACATTAATATATCTAACTATATATTCAATTGACATTACTATATATTTAACTTTTCTATCTAATTCATCTAACATTCGACATTAATCTAACATTTATATAAACTCAAAATATATAAAAAAAATTAAATAAACAGAAAAACTCATTAACAAATAATATTTTAATTAGATCATCAAATCTTATATACCTAAATTTTGTTACTAAAAATAAACTAGTTATATTAATTATTCAACTAGTTCTAATCTCATATACCTAAATTTTCTTATTAAAAATAAACTAGTTATATTAATTATTCAACTAGTTCTAATCTCTAGTTCGACAATTTTTCTATTTAGCTAGCTAATTCATCTAACATTCGATTATCTAATTAACTTTTCTAAAAAACAGAAAATAAGTAAAAAAAATTGTGTGTGTATGCATGTGTGTGTATATATACGTAGATGTGTGTACGTATGTGTGTATGCGTGTGTGTGTGTGGTATATGTGTGTGTGTGCGGCCCCATATGCCGCCGCCCCGTACGTACGAGCGGGGGCGCCGGCGTACGGGGCGGGGGCGCCGGTGTGTGTGTGTATGTGTGTGTATGTGTGTGCGGGAGCGAGAGAGAGACGTACGGCCGCGGCGATGACGACGGACGGCGGCGGCGTTCGGGGCGGCAGCGCGAGACGACGACGACGACGGGCGGCGGCGGGGACAGCGACGATGACGACGGACGACGGTACGGGCGACGGGCGGCGACGACGGGATCGAGCGGCGCGCGCGGCGGAGGTTGGAGACGAAGTGGGGAGTTGAAACTGAAATTTTCGTAAGTGCTATATATATAGGATTGGCCTTTAGTACCGGTTCGTGGCTCCAACCGGTACTAAAGGCCTATTTTCCCCGGGCCAAGCGGCGGCAAATGAAGGCTTTTAATACCGGTTGGAGCCACCAACCGGTACTAAAGGGGGGGGGGCTTTAGTACCGGTTGGAGCCACCAACCGGTACTAAAGGGTGTGCGCTGCCAGGCGAGGGGCGCAGAAGTTTAGTCCCACCTCGCTAGCCGAAGGGCGCACACACCTGCTTATAAGCCCCGCCGCCGCTACTGTCTCGAGCTCCTCTCTAAAGCAGGCCTTCTGGGCCTACCTCTGCTATTCTGCCCTGTGGGGCCTATTGGGCTTGCGGGCCTGCATCCTGGCCCAACAACAGGTTGGGTTTCTAGTCGTATGCAGGCCGCTGTGGCCCAGTAGGTGGGCTTTTTTCATTTAGTTTTTTCTTTTCTGCTTTATTTATTTTGTTTTATTTATTTTTAGTTGTTTTTTGCTGTATTTAGAGTTTGCGCTGCCACCCCAAAATTTAGTCCCACCTCGCCCGGCGAAGGGCAGCCGCACTGGTTTATAAACCCAGTCGCGGCTACCTCTTCGAACTCCTCTATATAGCAGGCTTCTGGGCCTACTTAATTAGGGCGCGCTGCCCTGTGAGTCTGCTGGCCCTTCTGGGCCTGCATTTGCACACCCTAGGTCTGGTAGACCCACACGGCAGTGCGCCAAAAAAAATTTATATAGTTTTTTCTTTTTTGTATTACTTATTTTCTTTTATTTATTTTTGCATAGTCCGAAACCCTGATGACGTCGCTTTAAATGCTGCATACTGAACACAAAAGAAGTCCGGAGTTCAAATAAGTTTAAAAAACATTGAAGTGGCCATGTAACAGATGAGTTCTCGTCCGAAACCCTGATACTCGGAAAGAGTATGTCCAGTTTGTACACGAAGTGTGTCCAGTTTTTGCCGTGAGCCTCTCTACTCTTTCACGCATGCTATGCGGGTGATATGATGATACCATGCCAAGTTTCAACATTTTCAGGATTCATTTTGTAGTGATTTTCAATTTCACGGTCATTTAGCTCTCTAAACAATTAGGTAAATGACCGAAAAACAACAAATGATGTCAGAACCTCATCAATTTCCTCTTGAAGCTTGTCCTTGCCTTTTTGCTTGTAGTCTTGTGGTGGAAGATCATCTTGAGCTTGTGTCCCCTTGAAGGAAGTAGGATACTTCTCTTGTTGAGGAACAAACTTTGTCTTGGGGTATTGATCTTCTTCCCACTCAACTCCATTGGCATTGAACTTTCGTTCAAAACCAACACCTTGATTCTTCCGGTGCCTTCCTTGCTTGCGCACAATTTCCTCGAATTGCTTACTCCCGGCAAAGCTTTTGTACACTCCTTTCTCTATAATTCCCTTCAATAAGCTATTTTCTTGCTCAAGTGTAACTTGGCTAAGAGAATCATTAGTGGAATCAAGAGAACTACTAGAAGCAACAATGTCGGATCTAGAACAAACCAATTGGTATCGCCATCATACAGCCCTACCGTGGCTCGTGATGCATATATATGCATATCAAATGCACGGTTGGGCGCATGATGGCGAATCCGAATGATTTGTATTCAGTCGATGAACTGGTAGATGTATGCAGTCGATGAATTGGTAGATGTATGCAGTCGATGAACTGAAAGACTTATGCAGGGAAGGCGAGAGATGGGCTATATATAGGGTCGTCTGGCTCACAAAGTGATTGTGGTAGTTTCGATCCAACGACTCACATGAGCTAGGAAGAAACACACCCTTGATCCAACGACTCGCAAGAGCTAGAAAGAAACACACGATCCGTGTGATTCTTCCTGATTGGTGGGATGCACATTAGTATCGGTTCATGCCACTAACCGGTGCTAAAGATTGGCAACGAACCGGTACTAATGGTAGCAGCCCGCCTAGCCGTTGGAATCGGCACTAATGGTCACATTCGTGCCGGCTCAAATTCAAACCGGCACTATATAATGTGCTTCACATTTGACCGTTTTTCTACTAGTCAATAGAGTTTGCCAAACTTGAGTTTCCCAAGTCACTTACACAAAAAGCTATGATTCATGGTTGTCAAATCCATAATTTCCAAACCACAACAACCTTGAGGCATAACAAGATTTAAATGCTGCATACTGAACACAAAAGAAGTCCGGAGTTTAAATAAGTTATTAAAAATAAAAAATAGGTGCAATGCTGGTTAATTTGCTTCAAGCCATTCGGAATAGTGTAGATTGCACTAAGCCACTGCACATAGCTCAGTGCAATCTATGCTATTCCGCAAGGCTTGGAGCTAATCAACATGTAGGTGAGCATTGCAACTCTTCGTCATTGTCTGTGCACTCACGGCTTATAAACCGCTCATACTGCCTCTCTCTTGGCGAGGTGGGACTAAAAACAGCTTGCCATAACCTCATTAGTACCGGTTCGTGGTACGAACCGGCACTAAATGGTGATGATGGGGCCATAGCCTGACCGCAGGCTGACACAGCCTCTTTAGTACCGGTTCGTGGAATAAACCGGTACTAAAGGTTCTCCACGAACCGGTACTATTGACCGCTGCCACGAACCGGCACTAATGTGCTCATTAGTGCCGGCTCTAATTCAAACCGGCACTAATGTGCTTCACGTTTGACCCTTTTTCTACTAGTGTACGTCTGGTTGGAGCGGCTGAGTATTTAAACTCGAGGACATACAGTCCCGGACACCCAGTCCTGAACACGCAGCTCAGGACACCCAGTCCTCACTGTATTCTCCTTGAACTAAGGTCACACAGACCTCGTCCAATCACTCGTGGTAAGTCTTCAGGCGACTTCCAAACCTTCACAAACTTGGTCACTCGGCGATCCACAATTCCTCTTGGATGCTCTAGACCATGACGCCTAACCGTCTGGAAAAAGCACAGTCTTCAAAGGTAACAATCGTCGGATCCATGGAGGATCAATCTCTTCAGTGATGCTCAATCACTTGGGGTTTGTAGGTGTTTGGATTTTGGGTTTTTGGTTTTTCCTCACTAGATGATTTTCGCTCAAAATCCTTAGAGGATGGGTTGCTCTCAAATGACAAGTGTCAGTTTCTCTCGGAGCAGCCGGCCAGCTAGTGGTTGTAGGGGGCGGCTATTTATAGCCTAGGGAGCAGCCCGACATGATAAGACATAAATGCCCTTCAATGATATGACCGTTAGATGGATAGATATTTTGGGACAGCTGGCGCATAGCACAGCAACGGTCGGAATTTTGAGTAGCAAAATCCTCAGGGCTGTCATGTTTCTCACTGCGTATGCAATCCGCACTGGCGAATTCCTAACTCCTCAGTCAGGACAAATTCCTCAGAGACCAGAAGAACTTCGTCTCTGTCACTGAAGAAATTGACTGAACTGTATGAGATTTTCAATGGCTTCACTCGAAGGGATTGGTAGGTGTAGGATTTTGAGTTGAGCATCACATGGAAATTTTTCCTTAGTATTTTCTCGACCCCCTTTAACAGTACGGTGTTTCCTATGACTCAATAAAGAGAAAAAAACAAAACTATGAAAACGAAAGTCTTCAAGCTTCATATTCCTCGCATGAATATCAAGTCTTCACGGACACACCAATTTCTTCACTTTCGAAGTCTTCATGAAAGTCTTCAGAAATATCAAAATCTTTAGTCGAAGATATTTATTTTTAGGGATCGACTTTTCCTGTAAATATCAAACTCCTCATAGGCTTATAGACCTGCGTACACTCACAAACGCATTAGTCCATTAACCTATAAGTCTTCAATACACCAAAATCACTAAGGGGCACTAGATGCACTCATAATACTCATTGACATGCAAGTCGTGATTCCTATTACAAGAACATGATCAATCTCATACATCACATATATCATTCATCACATCCTTTTGGCCATATCACATCACACGACATATGTTGCAAAAACAAGTTACACGTCCTCTAATTGTTGTTGCAAGTTTTTACGTGGCTGCTATAGGTTTCTAGCAAGAACGTTTCTTACCTACGCCAAAACCACAACGTGATATGCCAATTTCTATTTACCCTTCATAAGGACCCTTTTCATCGAATCCGATCCAACTAAAGTGGGAGACAGACACCCGCTAGCCACCTTATGCAACTAGTGCATGTCAGTCGGTGGAACCAGTCTCACGTAAGCGTACGTGTAAGGTCAGTCCAGGCCGCTTCATCCCATGATGCCACCGAATCAAGATAAGACTAGTAACGACAAGTAAATTGACAAAATCAATGCCCACAACAACTTGTGTTCTACTCGTGCATAGAAACTACGCATACACCTAGCTCATGATGCCATTGTAGGGGAACGTAGCAGAATTTTAAAATTTTCTACGCATCACCAAGATCAATCTATGGAGTCATCTAGCAACGAGGGAGAGGGGAGTGCATCTACATACCCTTGTAGATCGCGAGCGGAAGCGTTCAAGAGAACGGGGTTGATGGAGTCGTACTCGTCGTGATCCAAATCACCGATGACCTAGCGCCGAACGGACGACACCTCCGTGTTCAACACACGTATGGTTGGGAGAGACGTCTCCTCCTTCTTGATCCATCAAGGGGAGAGAAGAGGTTGATGGAGATCCAGCAGCACGACGGCGTGGTGGTGGAAGCAGCGGGATCTCGGCAGGGCTTCGCCAAGCACCAACGAGAGGGAGAGGTGTCACGGGGGGAGAGGGAGGCGCCAGGGACTTGGGTGCGGCTGCCCTCCCTCCCCTCCACTATATATAGGGGCCAGGGGGCACCTCTAGATCCCATCTAGATGGGGGGCGGCGGCCAAGGGGGTGGCTTGGCCCCCAAGCCAGGTGGAGGCGCCCCCACCCCTAGGGTTTCTAACCCTAGGCACAGGAGGAGGCCCAAGGGGGGCGCACCAGCCCACCAGTGGCTGGTTACCTTCTCACTTCAGCCCATGGGGCCCTCCGGGATAGGTGGCCCCACCCGGTGGACCCCCGGGACCCTTCCGGTGGTCCCGGTACAATACCGTTGACCCCCGAAACTTTCTCGGTGGACGAAACTGGTCTTCCTATATAGAAATCTTTACCTCCGGACCATTCCGGAACTCCTCGTGACGACCGGGATCTCATCCGGGACTCCGAAAAACTTTCGGGTTACCGCATACTAATATCTCTACAACCCTAGCGTCACCGAACCTTAAGTGTGTAGACCCTACGGGTTCGGGAACCATGCAGACATGACCGAGACAACTCTCTGGCCAATAACCAATAGCGGGATTTAGATACCCATGTTGGCTCCCACATATTCCACGATGATCTCATCAGATGAACCACGATGTCGAGGATTCAATCAATCCCGTATTCAATTCCCTTTGTCAATCGGTACGTTACTTGCCCGAGATTCGATCGTCGGTATTCCAATACCTCGTTCAATCTCGTTACCGGCAAGTCACTTTACTCGTTCCGTAACACATCATCCGGTGACCAATCCTTAGTCACATTGAGCTCATTACGATGATGTTTTACCGAGTGGGCCCAGAGATACCTCTCCGTCATGCGGAGTGACAAATCCCAGTCTCGATTCGTGCCAACCCAACAGACACTTTCGGAGATACTCGTAGTGCACCTTTATAGTCACCCAGTTACGTTGTGACGTTTGGCACACCCAAAGTATTCCTACAGTATCCGGGAATTGCACAATCTCATGGTCTAAGGAAAAGATACTTGACATTAGAAAAGCTCTAGCAGACAAACTACACGATTTTGTGCTATGCTTAAGATTGGGTCTTGTCCATCACATCATTCTTCTAATGATGTGATCCCGTTATCAATGACATCTAATATCCATAGTCAGGAAACCATGACTATCTGTTGATCAGCGAGCTAGTCAACTAGAGGCTCACTAGGGACATGTTGTGGTCTATATATTCACACGTGTATTACGATTTCCGGATAACACAATTATAGCATGAACAATAGACAATTATCATGAACAAGGAAATATAATAATAACCATTTTATTATTGCCTCTAGGGCATATTTCCAACAAAAATAAGTTGTGTGCTACCTCCCCAAACGAGTTCTTCAGGATGCCTAGTTTTTATTTGCGTTAAGCTGCTATAAGCCTCAAAAGAATTAGCCCTAAGTGGCCTGAGCACTTCATCAAGATCCATGACCGCCCTTGCCGCCTTCCGGAGAGCCAACAACCATATTATTCCTCTTTTTTTAAGAAAGACGATAGAGACTTGGACACTCACAAACACATATATACACTCATCTGTATGAATGTACACACCCACACTCTACCCCAATGAGCACCTTCAAAAGACTGAGTCAATGGGCGATTAACGAAGTCATCACATATATCTTGCCATCCATGGAAACGTTGCCTTGCACTGAAAGAATATTCCGCCTTTATGAGACATCAAAGCACCAAACTTGTCGTTTGATCCCTGCTTGGATGGGCTGCCCTAATCATCCAACAACAAGATGGTTCTTATACCCTTCCTCCTTGTGGATTGGAGCCAAAGCCACAAATGATATACATATTGAACAAGAAATCAACAGAGCATTTAAGGATAACCCCCTCAACAGCAAAGTTCATTTACTGATTGTCCTGTTGATTGCTCGTTGGCCCTTGAAGTATTACTCATATATATCACAACTAAATGGAGTTTTAGACATTCCTTCAATCAAACTTTTATTTTCTAGCACCAATATGTGGTTGGATGGTTAGGAGGGTGGTTCTACCTTCAACCCACCAGTGATCAAACCTCAGGTTTGACACAGGCGCATCCCATATAGGCGAAATTTTGTTTCAATGGAAGGTGATGTTTTCGTCGGTAATGAGGTGTGTGTGGTGTCTTCATCAATCTCAAGATCTGTCGGCTCGGTCTCTCCAAGATGCTCACAGGGGTACGATTTGTGTGCCTGTGTTCATAGGAGGTGACTGTATTTGTGTTTATGTGAGCGTCTGCGTTTGTTACTGTGTCTTAGAAAAAACAAATTGCATTTAATTATCAAATTTTTCATCTTAAACTTCATATGTATATTTATATCAATTTTTTTATATTTTTAATTTTTTCCTTGGGTCTTACACATATATTTAGTTGAATTAATGGCAAATTAGAAATTTCAAGATTTGTCAATGACCAAAGCTTATGTTATTTGTGCTATGGATGGAGTGTACTAGTGGTTGGGGCTCGTCATTGTGGGCCGCTTGAGAAAAAGCTATGCGCACCTCATCATCATGCCAAAAAATTTAAAAAATATTCTCGCGTCATGTGGACATCACAACCATCTTAAAAGTAAAAAGAAAAAACCTAGAAAAAATTCTCTCAAAAAAAGTCTCCCTACCATTTTAAAAAACTCTAAAAAATACTTTCTCAACGTTACCAACCAGGATGCGCCACATGGCATAGCTACTTGGCCACCATTCTAGCGCCTCTTAATGGGTTTAATTTCAATAAAATTAAGGTGTTTGATGTACTGAGCAGACTGGGCTCGAACCTAGAAACGTGTGTTCAAGTAACTCACCCGGTACCAACCGAAACTCCACAAAACTTGTCTTGTCGCATTTGCTATTATGGTATTTCCGTTGCAAACATAAGAATGATTCTCCAATGAAAAGCCCTAATGTGGAATTGCATTTTCCTATGTATGGTTTTGCATTATACATTTGTAATAAATTTGAGTTTCAGTAAATTATTAATGACATAGATATATAAAGGTAAATGATACATGTCGCCTGATGATTGGATTAACCGGGTCTTCCAGCCACACTTTTCGCTAGCGAGTGCCTCTTCCCCTTGGACTAAGACAAGCGCAAGGTAACATCCTCATAGGAGCGTCATATCGATGCTTCGCTCTCAGACTCCTCTGGGGTTCCTTCCCCGACACTTCCCCTCCCCATCCCTCCTCCCATCAGCGCTCACCGTCATGGACCTGAAGGAAATATGCCCTAGAGGCAATAATAAAGTTATTATTTATTTCCTTATATCATGATAAATGTTTATTATTCATGCTAGAATTGTATTAACCGGAAACATAATACATGTGTGAATACATAGACCAACAGAGTGTCACTAGTATGCCTCTACTTGACTAGCTCGTTAATCAAAGATGGTTATGTTTCCTAACCATGAACAAAGAGTTGTTATTTGATTAACGAGGTCACATCATTAGTAGAATGATCTGATTGACATGATCCATTCCATTAGCTTAGCACCCGATCGTTTAGTATGTTGCTATTGCTTTCTTCATGACTTATACATGTTCCTATAACTATGAGATTATGCAACTCCCGTTTACCGGAGGAACACTTTGGGTACTACCAAACGTCACAACGTAACTGGGTGATTATAAAGGAGTACTACAGGTGTCTCCAATGGTAGATGTTGGGTTGGCGTATTTCGAGATTAGGGTTTGTCACTCCGATTGTCGGAGAGGTATCTCTGGGCCCTCTCGGTAATGCACATCACATAAGCCTTGCAAGCACTGCAACTAATATGTTAGTTGTGAGATGATGTATTACGGAACGAGTAAAGAGACTTGCCGGTAACGAGATTGAACTAGGTATTGGATACCGACGATCGAATCTCGGGCAAGTAACATACCGATGACAAAGGGAACAACGTATGTTGTTATGCGGTTTGACCGATAAAGATCTTCGTAGAATATGTGGGAGCCAATATGGGCATCCAGGTCCCGCTATTGGTTATTGACCGGAGACGTGTCTCGGTCATGTCTACATTGTTCTCGAACCGTAGGGTCCGCACGCTTAACGTTACGATGACAGTTATTATGAGTTTATGCATTTTGATGTACCGAAGGTTGTTCGGAGTCCCGGATGAGATCACGGACATGACGAGGAGTCTCGAAATGGTCGAGACGTAAAGATTGATATATTGGAAGCCTATGTTTGGACATAGGAAGTGTTCCAGGTGAAATCGGGATTTTACCGGAATACCGGGAGGGTTACCGGAACCCCCCGGGAGACTAATGGGCCTATTGGGCCTTAGTGGAAAAGAGAAAAGGGGCCGCCCACAGCTGGCCGCGCCCCCCCCCCCTTCCCCAAGTCCTAGTAGGACTAGGAGAAGGGGCCGGCCCCCCTCTCTCTCCTTTCCCCCTTGAGAGTCCTAGTTGGAATAGGATTGGAGGGGGGAGTCCTACTCCCGGTAGGAGTAGGACTCCCCCTGCGCCTCCCTCTCTCTGGCCGGCCAGCCCCCCTCCCTCCAACCTTTATATACGGGGGCAGGGGACACCCCAAGACACACAAGTTGATCCTTGAGATCGTTCCTTAGCCGTGTGCGGTGCCCCCTGCCACCAAATTCCACCTTGATCATACCGTTGTAGTGCTTAGGCGAAGCCCTGCGTCGGTAGTACATCAAGATCGTCACCACGCCGTCGTGCTGACGGAACTCTTCCTCGACGCTTTGCTGGATCGGAGCCCGAGGATCGTCATCGAGCTGAACGTGTGCTAAGAACTCGGAGGTGCCGGAGTAACGGTGCTTGGATCGGTCGGATCGGGAAGAAGACGTACGACTACTTCCTCTACGTTGTGTGATCGCTTCCGCAGTCGGTCTGCGTTGGTACGTAGACAACACTCTCCCCTCTCGTTGCTGTGCATCACCATGATCTTGCGTGTGCGTAGGAAAATTTTCGAAATTACTACGTTCACCAACAGTGGTATCAGAGCCAGGTTTTATGGTTTGATGTTATTTGCACGAGTAGAACACAAGTGAGTTGTGGGCGATACAAGTCATACTGCCTACCAGCATGTCATACTTTGGTTCGGCGGTATTGTTGGGTGAGACGATCCGGACCAACCTTACGCGTACTCTTACGCGAGACCGGTTCCCTCGACGTGCTTTGCACATAGATGGCTTGCGGAAGACTGTCTCTCCAACTTTAGTTGAACCAAGTGTGACTACGCCCGGTCCTTGAGAAGGTTAAAACGGAGTCTATTTGACGAACTATCGTTGTGGTTTTGATGCGTAGGTGAGATGAGTTCTTACTTAAGCCCGTAGCAGCCACGTAAAACTTGCAACAACAAAGTAGAGGACGTCTAACTTGTTTTTGCAGGGTATGTTGTGATGTGATATGGTCAAGGCATGATGCTGATTTTATTGTATGAGATGATCATGTTTTGTAACCGAGTTATCAGCAACTGGCAGGAGCCATATGGTTGTCGCTTTATTGTATGCAATGCAATCGCGATGTAATGCTTTACTTTATAACTAAGCGGTAGTGATAGTCGTGGAAGCATAAGATTGGCGAGACGACAACGATGCTACGATGGAGATCAAGGTGTCGCGCCGGTGACGATGGTGATCATGACGGTGCTTGGAGATGGAGATCACAAGCACAAGATGATGATGGCCATATCATATCACTTATATTGATTGCATGTGATGTTTATCCTTTTATGCATCTTATCTTGCTTTGATTGACGGTAGCATTATAAGATGATCTCTCACTAAATTATCAAGAAGTGTTCTCCCTGAGTATGCACCGTTGCCAAAGTTCGTCGTGCCCATACACCACGTGATGATCGGGTGTGATAAGCTCTACGTCCAAATACAACGGGTGCAAAACAGTTGCACACGCAGAATACTCAGGTTATACTTGACGAGCCAAGCATATACAGATATGGCCTCGGAACACGGAGACCGAAAGGTCGAGCGTGAATCATATAGTAGATATGATCAACATAACGATGTTCACCATTGAAAACTACTCCATCTCACGTGATGATCGGTTATGGTTTAGTTGATTTGGATCACGTGATCACTTAGAGGATTAGAGGGATGTCTATCTAAGTGGGAGTTCTTAAGTAATTTGATTAACTGAACTTAAACTTATCATGAACTTAGTACCTGATAGTATCTTGCTTGTTTATGTTGATTGTAGATAGATGGCTCGTGCTGTTGTTTCGTTAAATTTTAATGCGTTCCTTGAGAAAGCAAAGTTGAAAGATGATGGTAGCAATTACACGGACTGGGTCCGTAACCTGAGGATTATCCTCATTGCTGCACAGAAGAATTACGTCCTGGAAGCACCGCTGGGTGACAGGTCTGCTGCTGGAGCAACGCCAGATGTTATGAACGTCTGGCAGAGCAAAGCTGATGACTACTCGATAGTTCAGTGTGCCATGCTTTACGGCTTAGAATCGGGACTTCAACGACGTTTTGAACGTCATGGAGCATATGAGATGTTCCAGGAGTTGAAGTTGATATTTCAAGCAAATGCCCGAATTGAGAGATATGAAGTCTCCAATAAGTTCTATAGCTACAAGATGGAGGAGAACAGTTCTGTCAGTGAGCATATACTCAAAATGTCTGGGTATAATAATCACTTGATTCAGATGGGAGTTAATCTTCCAGATGACTGCGTCATTGACAGAATTCTCCAATCACTGCCACCAAGCTACAAGAGCTTCGTGATGAACTATAATATGCAAGGGATGAACAAGACTATTCCCGAGCTCTTCGCAATGCTGAAAGCTGCGGAGGTAGAAATCAAGAAGGAGCATCAAGTGTTGATGGTTAGCAAAACCACTAGTTTCAAGAAAAAGGGCAAAGGGAAGAAGAAGGGAAACTTCAAGAAGAACAGCAAGCAAGTTGCTGCTCAGGAGAAGAAACCCAAGTCTGGACCTAAGCCTGAAACTGAGTGCTTCTACTGCAAGCAGACTGGTCACTCGAAGCGGAACTGCCCCAAGTATTTGGCGGATAAGAAGGATGGCAAAGTGAACAAAGGTATATGTGATATACATGTTATTGATGTGTACCTTACTAGAGCTCGCAGTAGCACCTGGGTATTTGATACTGGTTCTGTTGCTAATATTTGCAACTCGAAACAGGGACTACGGAATAAGCGGACGCTAGCAAAGGACGAGGTGACGATGCGCGTGGGAAACGGTTCCAAAGTCGATGTGATCGCGGTCGGCACGCTACCTCTACATCTACCTTCGGGATTAATATTAGACCTAAATAATTGTTATTTGGTGCCAACGTTGAGCATGAACATTATATCTGGATCTTGTTTGATGCGAGACGGTTATTCATTTAAATCAGAGAATAATGGTTGTTCTATTTATATGAGTAATATCTTTTATGGTCATGCACCTTTGAAGAGTGGTCTATTCTTGTTGAATCTCGATGATAGTGATACACATATTCATAATGTAGAAGCCAAAAGATGCAAAGTTAATAATGATAGTGCAACTTATTTGTGGCACTACCGTTTAGGTCATATCGGTGTAAAGCGCATGAAGAAACTCCATACTGATGGGCTTTTGGAACCACTTGATTATGAATCACTTGGTACTTGCGAACCGTGCCTCATAGGCAAGATGACTAAAACACCGTTCTCCGGTACTATGGAGAGAGCAACAGATTTATTGGAAATCATACGTACCGATGTATGTGGTCCGATGAATATTGAGGCTCGTGGCGGATATCGTTATTTTCTCACCTTCACAGATGATTTAAGCAGATATGGGTATATCTACTTAATGAAACATAAGTCTGAAACATTTGAAAAGTTCAAAGAATTTCAGAGTGAGGTTGAAAATCATCGTAACAAGAAAATAAAGTTTCTACGATCTGATCGTGGAGGAGAATATTTGAGTTACGAGTTTGGTGTACATTTGAAAAATTGTGGAATAGTTTCGCAACTCACGCCACCCGGAACACCACAGCGTAATGGTGTGTCCGAACGTCGTAATCGTACTTTACTAGATATGGTGCGATCTATGATGTCCCTTACTAATTACCGCTATCGTTTTGGGGTTATGCTTTAGAGACGGCCGCATTCACGTTAAATAGGGCACCATCAAAATCCGTTGAGACGACACCTTATGAACTATGGTTTGGCAAGAAACCAAAGTTGTCGTTTCTTAAAGTTTGGGGCTGCGATGCTTATGTGAAAAAGCTTCAACCTGATAAGCTCGAACCCAAATCGGAGAAATGTGTCTTCATAGGATATCCAAAGGAAACTATTGGATACACCTTCTATCACAGATCCGAAGGCAAGACTTTTGTTGCTAAATTCAAAAACTTTCTAGAGAAGGAGTTTCTCTCGAAAGAAGTGAGTGGGAGGAAAGTAGAACTTGACGAGGTAACTGTACCTGCTCCCTTATTGGAAAATAGTACATCACAGAAAATTGTTTCTGCGACACCTATACCAATTAGTGAGGAAGCTAATGATGATGATCATGAAGCTTCAGGACAAGATACTACTGAACCACGTAGATCAACCAGAGTGAGATCCGCACCAGAGTGGTACAGTAATCCAGTTCTGGAAGTCATGCTACTAGATCATGATGAACCTACGAACTATGAAGAAGCGATGGTGAGCCCAGATTCCGCAAAGTGGCTTGAGGCCATGAAATCTGAGATGGGATCCATGTATGAAAACAAAGTATGGACTTTGGTTGACTTGCCCGATGATCGGCAAGCAATTGAGAATAAATGGATCTTCAAGAAAAAGATTGACGCTGACGGTAATATTACTGTCTATAAAGCTCGACTTGTCGCGAAAGGTTTTCGACAAGTTCAAGGGGTTGACTACGATGAGACCTTCTCACCCGTAGCGATGCTTAAGTCCGTCAGAATTATGTTAGCAATTGCCGCATTTTATGATTATGAAATATGGCAGATGGATGTTAAAACTGCATTCCTGAATGGATTTCTGGAAGAAGAGTTGTATATGATACAACCAGAAGGTTTTGTCGATCCAAAGGGAGCTAACAAAGTATGCAAACTCCAGCGATCCATTTATGGACTGGTACAAGCATCTCGGAGTTGGAATAAACGCTTTGATAGTGTGATCAAAGCATTTGGCTTTATACAGACTTTTGGAGAAGCCTGTATTTACAAGAAAGTGAGTGGGAGCTCTGTAACATTTCTGATATTATATGTGGATGACATATTGCTGATTGGAAATGATATAGAATTTCTGGATAGCATAAAGGGATACTTGAATAAAAGTTTTTCGATGAAAGACCTCGGGGAAGCTGCTTACATATTAGGCATAAAGATCTATAGAGATAGATCAAAACGCTTAATTGGACTTTCACAGAGCACATACCTTGACAAGATTTTGAAGAAGTTCAAAATGGATCAAGCAAAGAAAGGGTTCTTGCCTGTGTTACAAGGTGTGAAGTTGAGTCAGACTCAATGCCCGACCACTGCAGAAGATAGAGAGAAAATGAAAGATGTTCCCTATGCTTCAGCCATAGGCTCTATCATGTATGCAATGCTATGTACCAGACCAGATGTGTGCCTTGCTATAAGTTTAGCAGGGAGGTACCAAAGTAATCCAGGAATGGATCACTGGACAGCGGTCAAGAACATCCTGAAATACCTGAAAAGGACTAAGGATATGTTTCTCGTATATGGAGGTGACAAAGAGCTCACCGTAAGAGGTTACGTTGATGCAAGCTTTGACACTGATCCAGACGATTCTAAATCGCAAACCGGATACGTGTTTACTTTAAACGGTGGAGCTGTCAGTTGGTGCAGTTCTAAACAAAGCGTCGTAGCGGGATCTACATGTGAAGCGGAGTACATAGCTGCTTCGGAAGCAGCAAACGAAGGAGTCTGGATGAAGGAGTTCATATCCGATCTAGGTGTCATACCTAGTGCATCGGGTCCAATGAAAATCTTTTGTGACAATACTGGTGCAATTGCTTTGGCAAAGGAATCCAGATTTCACAAAAGGACCAAACACATCAAGAGACGCTTCAACTCCATCCGGGATTTAGTCCAGGTGGGAGACATAGAGATTTGCAAGATACATACGGATCTGAATGTTGCAGACCCGTTGACTAAGCCTCTTCCACGAGCAAAACATGATCAGCACCAAGGCTCCATGGGTGTTAGAATCATTACTGTGTAATCTAGATTATTGACTCTAGTGCAAGTGGGAGACTGAAGGAAATATGCCCTAGAGGCAATAATAAAGTTATTATTTATTTCCTTATATCATGATAAATGTTTATTATTCATGCTAGAATTGTATTAACCGGAAACATAATACATGTGTGAATACATAGACCAACAGAGTGTCACTAGTATGCCTCTACTTGACTAGCTCGTTAATCAAAGATGGTTATGTTTCCTAACCATGAACAAAGAGTTGTTATTTGATTAACGAGGTCACATCATTAGTAGAATGATCTGATTGACATGACCCATTCCATTAGCTTAGCACCAGATCGTTTAGTATGTTGCTATTGCTTTCTTCATGACTTATACATGTTCCTATAACTATGAGATTATGCAACTCCCGTTTACCGGAGGAACACTTTGGGTACTACCAAACGTCACAACGTAACTGGGTGATTATAAAGGAGTACTACAGGTGTCTCCAATGGTAGATGTTGGGTTGGCGTATTTCGAGATTAGGGTTTGTCACTCCGATTGTCGAAGAGGTATCTCTGGGCCCTCTCGGTAATGCACATCACATAAGCCTTGCAAGCACTGCAACTAATATGTTAGTTGTGAGATGATGTATTACGGAACGAGTAAAGAGACTTGCCGGTAACGAGATTGAACTAGGTATTGGATACCGACGATCGAATCTCGGGCAAGTAACATACCGATGACAAAGGGAACAACGTATGTTGTTATGCGATCTGACCGATAAAGATCTTCGTAGAATATGTGGGAGCCAATATGGGCATCCAGGTCCCGCTATTGGTTATTGACCGGAGACGTGTCTCGGTCATGTCTACATTGTTCTCGAACCGTAGGGTCCGCACGCTTAACGTTACGATGACAGTTATTATGAGTTTATGCATTTTGATGTACCGAAGGTTGTTCGGAGTCCCGGATGAGATCACGGACATGACGAGGAGTCACGAAATGGTCGAGACGTAAAGATTGATATATTAGAAGCCTATGTTTGGACATAGGAAGTGTTCCAGGTGAAATCGAGATTTTACCGGAATACCGGGAGGGTTACCGGAACCCCCCGGGAGACTAATGGGCCTATTGGGCCTTAGTGGAAAAGAGAAAAGGGGCCGCCCACAGCTGGCCGCGCCCCCCCTTCCCCAAGTCCTAGTAGGACTAGGAGAAGGGGCCGGCCCCCCTCTCTCTCCTTCCCCCCTTGAGAGTCCTAGTTGGAATAGGATTGGAGGGGGGAGTCCTACTCCCGGTAGGAGTAGGACTCCCCCTGCGCCTCCCTCTCTCTGGCCGGCCAGCCCCCCTCCCTCCAACCTTTATATACGGGGGCAGGGGACACCCCAAGACACACAAGTTGATCCTTGAGATCGTTCCTTAGCCGTGTGCGGTGCCCCCTGCCACCAAATTCCACCTCGATCATACCGTTGTAGTGCTTAGGCGAAGCCCTGCGTCGGTAGTACATCAAGATCGTCACCACGCCGTCGTGCTGACGGAACTCTTCCTCGACGCTTTGCTGGATCGGAGCCCGAGGATCGTCATCGAGCTGAACGTGTGCTAAGAACTCGGAGGTGCCGGAGTAACGGTGCTTGGATCGGTCGGATCGGGAAGAAGACGTACGACTACTTCCTCTACGTTGTGTGATCGCTTCCGCAGTCGGTCTGCGTTGGTATGTAGACAACACTCTCCCCTCTCGTTGCTGTGCATCACCATGATCT
Source organism: Triticum monococcum (assembly GCA_034509565.1). Classification (NCBI taxonomy): domain Eukaryota; kingdom Viridiplantae; phylum Streptophyta; class Magnoliopsida; order Poales; family Poaceae; genus Triticum; species Triticum monococcum. The sequence continues at coordinate 494,118,707 of CM067845.1, read as the reverse complement.
TGCGTGTGCGTAGGAAAATTTTCGAAATTACTACGTTCCCCAACAGGACCTTCAACTGGAGATCAAAACCAAAGCCATCTATGCCGCCATGCCCCGAGAAGGCACCGAGGTTACGAGGAAGTGCTCTAGGTGTCCCCCAATCCAATGGGCCGGGGCTTCGGTGAGTTAGATTTTCCATCGACGGGCCCAAACGAGCGATTTTGGTGCTCCAAAATGAAGGATTCGGGGATTTTTCATGTTACATACATACGCTCGTTTGCTATTTTAGTATTTCATTTGCAAACATAAAAATGATTCTCCAACGAAGGCTGTGATATGGAAATACATTTTCTATATATGGTTTTGCATTATACCTTGCTAATAAATTAGAGTTTCAGTAAATTATTGATGACATGGATATATAAAGGTAAATGATACATGTCGCCAAGACGGTTGGATTGACCGGGTCTTCCGCCCGCACTTTCCGCTAGCGACGTCTCTTCCCCTTGGACTCAGACAAGCTTAAGGTAATGTCCTCATAGGAGCCTCATGTAAATGCTCCTCTCCAAGACTCCTCTGGGGCTTCTCCCCTCACTCCTCCCATCGGTGCTCACCTCCATGGACCTTCAAATGGAGCTCAGAACCAAAGCCATCTATGCTGCCAAGCCCCGGGAAGGCACCAACACTACGGGAAGTGGCTCTAGGGGTCCCCCGATCCAATGGTGGTGGGGCTTCGGCGAGCTAGATTTTCTGTCGGCGGGCCCAAACAGTGAGTTCAGTGCTCCACAAAGGTTAGTGATTTGGGTATTTTTCATGTTACATACATACATTCGTTTGCTATTTTAGTATTTCCTTTCCAAACATGAAAATGATTCTCCAACAAAGGTTGTGATACGGAAATACATTTTGCTACATATGGTTTTGCATTGTACCTTGCTAGTAAATTAGAGTTTCCGTAAATTATTGATGACATGGATATATAGGGTAAATGATACATGTTGCCAGGACGGTTGGATTGACTGGGTCTTTCGCCCGTACTTTCCGCTCGTGATTTCTCTTCCCCTTGGACGCAGACAAGCTCAAGGTAACGTCCTCATAGGAGCCTCATGTAGTTGCTCCTCTCCCAGACGCCTCTAGGGCTCCTCCCCTCGCTCCTCCTGTCAGCACTTACCGCCATGGACCTTCAACGGGAGCTCAAAACCAAAGCCATCTATGCCGCCAAGCCCCAGGAAGGCACCGAGACTACGAGGAGTGGCTCTATGGTGTCCCCTGATCCAATGGTGGTGGGGCTTTGGCGGGCTAGATTTGTGGTCGAGGCGCCCAAACGACGAGTTTGGTGCTCCAAAATGAAGGTAAGTGATTTGGGGATTTTACATGTAAATATATATATGTTTGTTTGCTATTTTATTAGTATTTCCTTTGAAAACACAAAAATGATTCTCCAACCCAAAATTAGAGTTTCAGCAAATTATTTGCGACATGGATATATAAAGGTAAATGACACCTCCCGCCCAATCGATTTGATTGACCGGGTCGTCTGCCTGCAGTTTCCGCTAGTGTTGCTTCTTCTCCGTGGACTCACACAAGCGCAAGATAACTTCCTTATAGAAGCCTTATGTGGCTGCTCCTGTCTCATCCTCCTCCGGGGCTCCCCCTGACACCCCCTCCCTCCTCCCATTGGCGCTCACCGCCATGGACCTTCAATTGGTTCTTAGAACCAAAGCCCTCTACGCCGCCAAGCTTCGGAAAGGCACATAGATCACGAGGAGTGGCACTAGGGATCCCGTAATCCAATGGTGGTGGGGCTTTGGCGAGCTAGATTTTTTTGCCAACTAGCCCAAACGGCAAGATCAATGCTCCAAAATGAAGGTCAGAGTGATTGAAGGATGTTTCATGTCACAATTTCATTTTCCCCACACGCGCACATGCCCACACACACACGCACACGACATGGTACAAAATATTGCATACATGCTGCAAGTTGCTTATCCATGGTCTGTATGCACCGTGTCTGCAATGACTTTTCTTAGTGATTTGTTGGGACAAAAGGAAAATTCAGTGCATTAGTTTTTCTTTCTTCCCCTTTTGGCATCTTCTTCACATACCATGAGGAATCATGCTACTCCCTCCCGTCCTTTTCACTCTGCATATTAGTTTTGTATGCAGTCAAACTTTACTAATTTTGACCAAATTTATATTTAAAAAATATTAACATCTATAATACCTAATAAATATAATATGAAAATATATTCCAAACCGGATCTAATGACATCAATGTTGTTATGTGAATGTTATTAATTTTTTGTATAAATCCGATCAAAATTTGAAGACTTTGACCTCAAACAAACCTAATATGCAGAGTAAAAAGGACCGGAGGAAAGGAGTACTGCCTACTACACTTGACGGTAGAGATATCCCGACCCTCGGCGCCCCCGTTGCACGGCCGACGCCTAGCACAACCCTCATCACAAAATCACACAAACACAACACATTCATGCGTCTCCTTTTGCAACCCGCTCCCCTGTTTTCCCGCATGCCCATCCATCCATCCATCCAGATCAGACCCTCACACCTGGTCAGTCAAACCCCTATCCTCTCCTCTCCTCTCCTCTCCACCGATGCTGCGCAAGAAATGGCTGACGCCACGGCCGTTCCCTCGCTTTCTTCCGTCGCCAAAAGCCTGCAGCGAAAGCAGGGGGCCGTTTCCCACTAATTGCAGGGTAAAACCAGTAACTCCGCACCAAAAAAGTTAAGACTCCGCCGAATGAAACGCCATTCACCAACGCCCATCCATCCATCCATCCATCCATCCATCCATGGCAATACACAGCAGTAGCACTACAAAAATACAAACTTGCAGAGTAACTCTGCTCATTTAGAGCAGCAGAGAAAAGAAAGAAACGAACAAAAATCCGAGCGAGAGGACAGCTTTTGCCAATTAGAGTCGAGTTGGAGCAGAGCAGAGGAGAGAGAGCCAGCCCACCAGTGGCAGCAACGGAATCATCCTCCCACCCCACCCCACCTTCTTCTTCGCCTTCTCCTTGGTCAAACCGCCTTTCGCTCTTCTCCACCCCCTTAAAAAAAGTAGCGGCACCCGGAGAACCAACCCAGGTGCGGGGCTGGGAATCGAGGCGGGGCGCCTCCACAATCTCTCTCCCCTTCCCTCTCCCATCTGGTTCTTTCGGCGTGTTCCTCGTTTTCCGGGAGGGGCCGGGGGAGTTGTTCTTGGCCAGTGGAGTCGGTCGCTCCAGACCTACCCTCGTCCGTCTGCGCCCGGCAAGATCTTTGTTTCCCCCCGTTTGCGGCGGCTCCCTCCCTTCTTGGTTGGTGGGAGGGGAATTCACCAGTCTCTGCAGGGGAATTTTAGGTCGTTCGGTTTCGCCCGAATTGTTCCTTCTCCGTCGCCGGCGGGAGCACATGATCTGAGCCAGGTTCTGACCGCCTTGCCGCCCTCTCTGCCCCAATCTGTCCGCCCGCCCGCCTTCTGTTTTGGGGGAGAGAAGGAGGATCAATCGTCCGGTATCGGAGGTACCGCCCGCTGGAGGAGGCGCCGATTGGGCATTTCTTCCTTTTCTGTCTGCCTTTATTCCGCTGGGTTTGTTTGTGTGCTTGTTATCGCTTCCGTCCGTGCGGCTGATTCGGCGCCGGAATTGCTTGCCCGGGAGTTGTTGATGAATTACTGAGACGGCTTGGCCGCAAAGTTTGCATCTTGGTTTCAAAATTCTACCCATTTCAGTCATAAATTTCCTGCCCCCTGTTTTTCTCAACAGAAAAAAGGGTTCTTATTTCAGTTATGGAATCTTTCCATTTCACATCGAAATTGCATCTCTGGGAATTCAGTTCGTGACGAGCAGCGGGTTGGATTCTCCATTGCATATCAAATATCCGTCCCCTGTTTTCTTGTGCATCGGTTCAGAGCCCATGCCTGTAAAATTTACAGCATTTCCGTATGAGTTCAGTGGTTTAATGAAGGTTTCAGTCCCCCTGAGTTTGTTTGTTCATCTCTACCTACTGCCATGATGTAGCCCTGTAAAAAACTAAAAATAGAATTGTGTTGGTCTGTGTAGTGTGTACTGCACATGTATGATTGGTTGCCCTTTATGTCCTAGAATCTGGAGTAATTTGCTGTGCTTAGTGATTCTGATCAGCATTTATTGTAAGTTGTACTATCCTGAAAAGGGAGCTTTTGCTTAATTTCACAGTCAAGCATCCAATGTTTTGACAGTACTAATGTGGTGAACCTTGTTGTTTCAGCTGAGGAAGATTTCTTGCTCACATGGCCGGCACCAGCGATCGTGGATCCCTCATGGAGGACTGGATGGCCATGCCACCGACGCCCAGCCCGAGAACGCTCATGTCAAGCTTCTTGAATGAAGACTTCGGCTCTGGTCAATTCTCCAATTTTTTCGGCGAACATGTGAGCAACAAGCCCCATGATCAATCAGAGAAGAGAGGAGAGCTTGTGGACTTCAGGGAGCAAGTGCCTGCTCAGTCAGCTACAGGAACAGCTGCACCCCAAAATGATATTTCCCTGCAACCAAATTCGTTCAATGCCAACCAGAAATCAAACCCACAGGGATCTCTAGCCGAGCGCAGGGCTTCGAGAGCTGGTTTCAGTATCCCCAAGATTGATACATCTCGTGTGGGTTCATCCACAGTTATTCGATCACCCATAGCAATTCCACCTGGTCTTAGTCCAACTACTCTTCTTGAGTCACCGGTGTTTCTCTACAATGCTATGGTATGCCATCTTCTCATAACTGGTTTTCTATTGTGCTATGCCACCAATAATTACTTCCTTCATTGGGGATTAATAGGCCGGCGGGCAAGGGAAGCCCGTCTGTTTTTTTACAAGGCCGCTGGACATGAGCGTTCGCTCTATTCCCCTCCTTGTCGTTTCAGCTTTTGATACAATTAATCATGAATCTTTAGTTAGCGTATGTGCGGATAAAAATGGATCAGTGCACGTGTGAATAAAAACGGAAGTACCTATTGATTGAGGTTGTGGTAAACTATACTTTGAGTTAGCAATTACCAGTAAACACATGAAAGTTCCATTTGTCAGACATTTAGTTTTCCTGAAGTATATATAAGAACATTTATCATTGTCTTGTTTTTGCAGAAAGCATTTGATGTGTACTGTAGCACATGGTTTTTTCAGTATAGAGACTTGTGAATACAACGTATTTAATTCCTATCATTCAGAATATTACTGTTCAAAAAATGATCTCTGTTTAGAAATTTACAGAGTTGCAAATTTGGTTCTGCGTTTTGACTTCAAAGCCGATGAATTAATTCAACACTCATAAATGGTCAAATGCATGTGTGCTTACCACACGATATCCACTATGCGAATGTAGCTGATATGATTATGATCTGTTGCAGGCACAGCCTTCTCCAACCACTGGCAAACTGTTTGTTGCTCCAGAGGCTAACTCAACAATGCCACCAGATAGCACGTTCAGTAACGATGTTTTCTCCTTCCAACCCCACTCTGGGCCAGCAAGCTACTCAAATATGGAAAAGGTAATATCCTTAACTGTTAGCACCCTTTGTTTGCATTGTACTGTTCACTTCTTTTTATTGCCCCACTTTTCTGTGCATTTATATGCCTGTTCTTCTAATGTTATACAGGGTTACAATGTTTGCCACCAAAACCAGTCGTTGTCAAATATTCATCAGCAAGGATCCAGTCTTCAGTCAAGCTTTACTGCAGCCAAGGACAGTGCCGACGAAACAATTGTCAAACCGAAGACGTCTGACTCTGTGTTCAGTGATAATCACTCTTCTGAGGAACAGGAAGATGACGAGGGAGACCAAAATGAAGAATACTCTTCTGCCACAAATAGCAACCCAGCTGAAGATGGATATAACTGGAGAAAATATGGACAGAAGCAAGTGAAGAGCAGTGAGCATCCAAGGAGCTATTACAAGTGCACACACCCAGATTGCCCTGTCAAGAAAAAGGTGGAACGCTCTCAAGATGGTCAGATAACAGAGATAGTCTACAAGAGTTCTCACAATCACCCTTTGCCGCCTCCAAACCGCCGCTCAGGTATCCCTTTGTCGCAAATCAATGATCAACAAGTCCATGTTCTAGAGAAACCTGGTTCGCACGCAGGGCTCAACACTGCATCTTTGTGGGAAAATGGTAAAAGTGAGTGCATTCAAGATATGCAAGGTGTCGAGGGAAGACCAGCTGCTGGCCCTCCTGTATCTACATATGGTGATACATCTATCATGGAGTCCCAAGATGCAGCTGATGTCTCATCAACGCTGTCCAATGAGATTGATAGAGCAACACAAGGCACCATTTCTTTAGACTGTGATGTAGGTGAAGATGAGACTGAATCCAAAAGAAGGTTAGTGTCCCCCTCCACTTAACCACTTAACACAGCCATGATGATATTTCTATTCATTGATGAGCCTGGTTATTTTCAGGAAACTGGATGCTTTAGCTGCTGTTACCATTCCTACTGCGACCACCACCAGTTCAATTGACATGGTGGCTGCAGCATCAAGAGCTGTCCGGGAGCCTCGTGTTGTTGTTCAGACAACAAGCGAGGTGGACATCCTTGATGATGGTTATCGCTGGCGCAAGTATGGTCAGAAGGTTGTTAAAGGAAACCCAAATCCAAGGTCAGCTCAATGGGGTTTATGTTTTTTCACTCAAAAGTTGATCATTTTGTGTAATGTTTGAGACTCTTGGTATTCATTCATCCTGAAATGTAACATCATCTTATTTACCTGCAGGAGCTACTACAAATGTACTCACCAGGGCTGTTCGGTGCGCAAGCATGTGGAGAGAGCGTCGCACGATCTGAAATCCGTGATCACGACGTACGAGGGAAAGCACAACCATGAAGTTCCAGCAGCCAGAAATAGCGGGAACTCAAGCTCCGGTTCGGGCAGTGCTCCAGCATCCGCGCCGCAGGCCAATCTCTCACACCGCAGGCAAGAACAAGCGCAAGGCAGCTATCCTCAGTTTGGTGGCGCGACTCCCTTCGGTTCCTTCGGCCTCCCGCCGAGAGGCCATCTGGGGGCAGCAGGCAACTTCCACTTTGGGATGGCCCCTCCAGGCATGTCGATGCCGCCGATGCCCGCCGCTCGTCATCCCTCAATGATGCAGGGCTACCCGGGGCTCATGATGCAGGAAGGACAGATGAAGGCGGAGCCAGACCAGCAGTCCGGGTTCGCCGCGTCATCGGCTTACCAACAGATGATGGGCAGGCCCCCCTTTGGCCCCCAGATGTAAATAATAGGATGCAAAGAAAGGAAAGATAGATGTGCTCTGGCTTGCCTGTATACATGGTAGAATTGCTACAGCATGCATAGCTTCGTTCTAGTTTCTCTTGGTCACCATTTTTTTTTAATCTCGTGGGCATTTTTTGTAAGCAAAGAATGCGGAGAACGGTTCTCATGTCTTTCAGTTGTTTGGATTCAAAAAGAAAAGGGATAGCTTCTAAGACAATTGGGCATTGGTTGAATCAATCAAAATCACTCATGTTATGAGGGTTAGCAGCAGCTCATATGGTTGTCAAGTGCTACTACTACACCTGGTGCTTTTTCGTACTGCCCCCCCTTTCCAAAATAAGTGTCATGGTTTTAATTCAAACCGTCCTATATTTGAAATAAAACCATGATACTTATTTTGAAACAGATGGAGTAGGTTTCTTCTCAAAGAAACACTGGTTGCCATTCTAACACTCTGTGGGTTAGAGGTCGGCCATGGGACGGTGGTTTAGCCGGCGGCGTGAAGCGGACTGAAACTGGAAGAAGAAAAATCAGTCGCCTGACAGATAGTCGCCCCCTTGTTTCTTTTATGTTGGACCTGCTTAACTTGCGAACGTTTGGTAGGGAGCATGACAAATGCGAACATTTTTCATGGCAATTTTTGTTAGTCAAGAATGGCAAATTAGTTAGCAAGCATGGCAAATCCGCCTTAGTCTAGTCTTTCGTCAGGATTTGCCGTGCTTGCTAGCTAAATTTGCCATTCTCACGACAATATTGTTTGACATAAAAAAAAAGTTTGATTTGCCATCCCATCCCAGTAGTGAACAGTGGACGTCAGCTGAACATTATCACCATTTATCTTCTGAAGAGGATAAAAAATATGCCCTGGTAGTTTGAAGTTCCGAATTTTGGTGTTGGGGTAAGTTGTTTGATGCATGAGAGCTTCTAGTTTGAAAAAAGCTCCCCGCAAAAAAACAAGGTTTGAAAAAAGCTTCCCGCGCTAACAGATTTGCAGTCCAGGCAGGCGGGCGCCCGTTCAGCACGCCGGGGCCCTGGTGACGGAGCCTTCGAAGACGACGACCTCGTCGCCGGCGGCCACGCCATGCCACTCGAACGACCGCGCCTCGTCCATCACGCTCTGCCCGTGTATGAAGAAGTAGCCGCCGCCCGGCGGCAGCGGGAAGGACCCGGACCCGGACGCCGCGCCCCGCTCCAGCTCCCCGCGCAGCGCCGACACCGCCCCCCGCGCGCGCACCGCCACCTCCACGCGCCCCGCGCCGCACCGCGACACCACCGTCACCCGCAGCGGCTCCGCCGGCGCCGGCGCCCGCATGCCCTTGCCCGGCCTCCTGGTCCCATCCTTCCCCTCCTTCCGACGCGGCCGCCTGTCCTCGCCGTCGAGGGCGACGTGGATGACGGAGCCCTCCACGACGCCGTACCGCTCGGTGACGCCGGCGGCGCCGGCGTCGTCGTCGTCCACGAGCGCGTCGCCGTCGTGGAAGAGGGACAGGGCGGCGGCGGGCCAGCCGTTGCGCCCCTGGAGCTTGTGCTTGATGTCCAGGACGGTGTCGAAGAAGCCCACCTCCATCTTGAACGGCGCCTCCCCCGACGACGAGCACACGAAGGTCACGTCCATGGCCGCCCCACCCAGCGCAACCTGGCAAGCATGGCATGGCATGTCATTTATACCATGGCTGAGAGAATGCACTGCGTGTGAGCATTGGATCTGTCTGTTGCCAACCAGCATGAATTTTCAGTGAGCATCCATCCATTGGCCTTCTGCAGACTTGATGCATGATCAAGATTCCTCAACTCGTTGCTAATCACGCAGAACGGCCTTCGTTTCCCCATCCATCTCACAAAATCGGCGTGTCGGCTAGATCGTTTGCGATAAGGAAGAAGCAGTTTTTGCTCTTGATTGTTCATCATGTCTGCTACTCTGTGCAGGAGAACTTTGCTGGTGAAATGACAGACTCAATTCAGCATCGGAATTGCAAGGGAAGACTGCATTGCATCAATCAGTTGCACAGGGGGTCACAAATCACAGATCCCTTGCTAAATATTCTTCACTGGAGTTACAGTCTCTTCTAGGAGTAAAATCTTCAGCAAAAAACAAACAGTAGTTACTACGGAGTAGCACAAAACATCTCCAGGTCACATGTGTCATTAGAGAATTCATCCAATTTGCTCAGAATTTCATCAGAGAAAATTCATAGCTAGATTTAGGAGACTGGACTGTACGCAGCAAGTTGGTTAAATAAGTTGTCAAGTTACACCTGATCTCAGATCATAATCAGACTAGCTATCTCAGTGATCTAACAAAAAAAGTGTCGCGATAAGGAATGTCGAGTAGTGAATCACAGACACAGCAAAGAACAAGATACAAAATCTAGATACTGCCTATGTCGAACAGCTCGCACGGTTCCGCGTCGTCTCAGATTTTACTCCGGTACCTAACCACCTTCGCCAGCGTCTCCTGAGCCGCCAAAGTCTGGGCATGGTCGTGGCCAAGCATGACCGTCCTGATGCTGATGCAGGTCCTGCACAGCTCCTCCGCGCTGTCAAACAACCCGCCTCGCACCAGCAGCTTCGCCCTCGTCTCGAGCAGCGTTGCCTTCAGCAGCGCCATCTCGTGCCAGACGAACTCGTCGACATGGTTGTCCGCCCGCAACTTCTTCTTCCAGCACAGCGATCCCTGCTTCAGGTCCTGTATCCGTGACGCGACCGACTTCTCAGCGTCCTCGAGGACGTTGGTGCACACCTTGAGCAGCTCCAAGGCCGAGCCGCAGCGCGAGAATGCCATGAACGCTTGGATTGCCAGGGGCAGTGCTATCTTCTTGATGAACATCACCAGGTCGACTGCCTTGAGTTGCACCACAGGCGGCTCTGATTTGAAGCCAAACAAAAGGAATGCACTAGCCCACATATGGTCTGAGTAAATAGACATATTGCCAGTCCTTATGACACCAGATACTGCTGCGGATGCCGGTGCTAGACTGCCGCTGATCTTGCCGAACAGCTGCACGATCGGGTGAAACTGAATCCAGCAACCTGGACGCTGAGTTGTTTTTCGCGCCAAGCCAAGTTTTACTAGCAAGTGTGCCGACTCCACCTCAGCTTTCCTTGCCTGCGGCTGTAGAAAGCAGTTTGTGCCGCACAAGAGTGCTGCTTTGAGTGATTCACTCAACAACTGAATGCTATTGGCTTTTGTTGGCAGCTTGCTGGCCATGGCAGCCAGTAGGGTCGACGACATGGGCGATGGAGCTAGCCAAGAACCTACTGTGATCATCCTCAAGGCAAGGCTGCCTCCTTTCACCTGGTCCATCAATGCGAAGCAGAAGACTAACACCTTGATCAGAAACAAATTGTTCTGCCATAAGTTGTCATCACCAGAACAGAGCACAATCATGTTCTCATTTAGCGACACCCGCTCGACAGCCTCAAACAGAATACCAGGGTCGATCATCAGCTCGGACAGCAGTGAACCAACAAGCCACAGCCCGAAGCTCACTCGCCCCAGCTGCTCGTCGAATTTCTTCAGAACTTCCAGTTCCTCGGGAGGGTAATCCTTCTTCTTTTTCCCCTTTATCAGGACCATAGCATCATGAAACGAGAGCTGCCGAAGATGAATTGGCTCAAGGTTCATGCAATGCGGCAGCCGTGTTGTCACGATGACATGGCTTGCTCCAGTGTTTCTAGGTATGAAATCTTGCAGGTCCTTCCCTTCCCACCAATCCCTCTCGCTCTCGAGGTTATCGATTATGACCAAGTAGGGCACGTCCCTGAAAAGCTCTCTCTTCACCCTTTGAAATGCATCCAACTCTTGCTCCTCAAAGCTCCTGATCCTGCCGTGCTCCCTCTCAGCCTCGGCGCTGATATCCAGCCCCAAATACCCTGATAAATTCAGTATGTTCTGCCTCAGGTACCTTGCCTCGCCTCCAATCCACAGCACCATCTTGTACCGCTGTGCGTACCGGTATGCAAACTCCAATGCCAGCTCCGTCTTGCCAATGCCTGAAATGCCATTGATGCATACCACATTGCCATTGCCATGATCCTTGCTGTTGCACCTGAACCTTGACTTCCTGAGCTTTGATCTCTGCTTCAGAAGACCGATCCCTTTCGCAGCCGACAGATCGATCGCCGGATCAACCGATGCCTCCGACATAGGCCGCTTGCACTTGTGCAACTCCAAGCTGCCAAACCTGCCACTGCTTGTCCTCACCCTGTCACTGTCCTCATCAGCAAATCCTCCATCTGACACACCACTGGAGACACAATTAGGCATGGTGCTGCCCCCTGGGCACTCGGCATCTTCGACTTCCCCGGTGCAACCGAAGAGCGTTCCCTCGATCTCAGCAAGCTCTTTCTCCCTTCCAATGAAATGCCTGTTGCGCGGAAATGGCAAACCCTCAGTTCCCTCGCTCTCCTTTTCGGCAATCGTACCCCGGCCAAGCTTCGACTGCAGCACGGTGACCGCCGTCGACACACACCTCCTCCAGCTGCTCTCATCTGTCTCGAGCTTCAGTTCATGGCACCGCATCAGCCCCTCGAACGCCTCCATCCCCTCCTTATCTTCAGGCTTGCCATCAAACAGCCCGGCGATGTCCGACGCCCGGGTGTCGAACAGGATGGGCAGCAGGTTCCTTTTCTGAGCAAAGAACCGGATCTCCTCGAGGACGAACGGGTTGAGGAAGCCGGACGTGGTGACCACCACGATGCCGAAAGCCGCCGAACAGATGATGCGGTCTGCGACCTCATGGCTGTGCGCGCCGGAGTACCTGGCCCGGTCGGCCGTGAAGGAGGCGATCCCCTGCAGCTCCAGCTCCGCCTTGAGCCACCGGCAGAACCTGGCGAGGGGCCCCCCCTGGCCGTGGAAGCCGATGTAGACGTCGCAGCTCCGGAGCTTGCCGTTGGACATGGGCGACGCGACGGCGCCCCGCGTGAGCGAGACGCGCGGCACGGGGAAGGAGAAGGACACCCGCGGCGCGGACCCCCCGCCATCGGAGGACCGCCGGCGCGGGTCGGCGCCCTGGGATCGGGAGTCGTAGCCGCGCTCCGACGGCGGCGTGCGGGAGGCGCTCGTCGGCGCGTCCGTGTCCTCCGACTGGAACCCTCCGGCGCCGGTGCAGGACGCCGGCGAGGGCAGCGCGGGGGTCCGGGAGGCCCTGACTTCTCGATGCGGCGGCGGGTCGGCGATCCGAGGGGAGATGTAGGGCGACTGCAGCGCGGAGACGAAGGCGGAGGACGGCGGCGACGGCGAGCCGAGGTAGGGCGAGGCGGGGCTCGGCCAGTCGGAGCCGCCGGCATTGGCGGTGGTCCTGATGGTGAGGGACTTGGCGGCGGCGGGGATGCCGTCCTTGGGTTCGGGCGCATCAGGAAATGATGCAACTTTTTGCTCTCCCCCTTCCATTGGTCAACAAATTTAATCTGTTGGAGATCTCAGCGCAAGAACTTCATAGGAATTCGGCCCTCCCTTTCCTGTCAGAAATCCATCCACCACATAAGAAAGGAATAATCTGTTAAATTCTGAACAAGTACCATCAAAACAAGAAGATACTGTATCGATTCAGGGCTAAAACAATGAAGAAACAAAACATGAACTTGCAAGAACGTTCAGACCAAATAGGCAGAGATTGGGCAAGCTAATTACCAGCGAAAGCCTTCAAGAAACCGACGGCGCCATTAGCGCTGTGGCGGCAGAGCTGCTGAGGCTCGGAGAACACCTGCCCCGGCCGACAGGAGAGCTCGTAGGGCCTTAAAAAATGGTCAACTTTTGAGTAGTATCTTGTTCCAAACCATGGAAGGGATGGTAGCCCCCCCTCCTATACTTCCTTCCCCTATGATCTTGTCCCAGCTCCCAAGCAGCCGGTCAAGGAGGAGGTACCACTGGTAGTACAAGTAAAGAAACTTTGGGAGTCGGTGGCCGTTTGAACTGTCACAAGTACTCCACCCCTACCGCCATCTGCCTTGGAAATGGAGGCGACCCGGTGGCGGAGACGGCAAAAGCAGGGGAGAAAAACAGAGATGACATCAAAAGGCAGGGAAGGACCCAGAAGATGAGAGCTGCCGCCAAGGAGAGAAGACCGAGACCGGTTGTAGGTTGCAGCAACGCCAATGATGGTGCTATGCTCGGAAGGGGGGTCGGGGCATGGATTGTACCCTGTGCACAAGCAGGAAATGTATTGAATGAAACGAGATGAAATGAAATGCAAGAGGGGGTTGTTAATGGAGGAGTACCTGGTACTCGGATTTCACTGCCGGGAGTGGGGTGGATGGACCATACGATACGACATGCATTGATCAATGGCCTGGCCTCTGCATGCTGAGCCGGCCGGCCGGCACGGCGAATTCATGTTTTCACCGGGGGTACGCCTGCCATGGCGCCCTGCCAGGCCTACACCCTGCTGTGTAACTGTAAGTCTGTAACTGTACCAAAGGGTTGTAGACAGAGATGAAGATGTGGTAATCACGGCGAGCACCGGGGCTTTCGTGATCCTGCAACGGGCGGCTGCGTGCATGAGATGCTCGTGAGTGTTGTGCTGGGGGTTTCAGCGGATTTTGGGCGGGGCGGGAGGGGCCAGGCGAGGCGAGGCGGGGCGGGAAATTCAGCGTTGTACTGCCGTCTCCATTCAAGGCGAGGCAAGGACGGAGCGAGCAGGACGGCGACGGCGACGGACGACGGGACAAAGAAACCGGCTCGGCCCCTGCCATTGCCTGCCGCCTCTCACATGCTCTGCTCCGGCACGTGTGTCGCGGGCTGCAGAGATCGCACCTGCGTTGTGCGATCGGCTCATGGATGGATGGATTCTCTTCTCTGACCCTGGGATCGATGCTAGGGTATCCTATTCCTATTACTATCCCTAATATCCCTTGGGCCGGTAGTTTTCTTGGGGACTTGTCCTTCCACGCGCAGCCAGGTTGGAATGCAGCAACGAGCCCGACCACATTTGTTTCTGAAATCTACGTCCAGAATTAGGATCTGAATTGTTGTTCCTATTTTATATCGTACAGTAGGTTTTCTTTTCTTGGCCCTTTCCCATGGTTTTACGATGAGGTTTTTTTTTCAAATTTTTTTTCAATCTATTCATCTTCAATCATGGCAGTATAACAAACAGCAGCAATAAAAATTACATCCAGATCTGTAAACCACCTAGCGACGACTACAAGCACCGAAGGGAGCCGAAGGCGCGCCGCCGTCATCGCCCCTCCATCGCCAGAGCCGGGCACAACTTGTTGTAGTAAACAGTCGGGAAGTCGTCGTGCTAAGGCCCCATAGGACCAGCACCCCAGAACAGCAACCGCCGCCGATGAAAAATAACGTAGATCGGAAGGATCCAAACCGAAGACACACGAACATAGACGAATAACGACGAGACCCGAGCAAATCCATCAAAGATAGATCTGCCGGAGACACACCTCCACACGCCCACCAACGATGAGGTTTTCGCACATGGCATTGACGCAAGTATGGTACCTCATATGCCGGACACTGACCGTCTGGTTTCTAGGTGTATCTACATCCTATATGAGAATAATTTAGTAATTAAATAAAAAATCAACAAATTATGAATGTGTTTTTGAAATGAACTTGATCTTTCATTGTACTTGTGAAAAAAATTACAAAAAAAAGAAAAAAACATTGACCTCTTTTTTAAATAAATCGGCCAAAATTGTATGGATAGTGACATGTAATAGCAAATATATTTTGTTATTTTGCCCTGAAGTCAACACTGTTTTTTTATTTGTAAAAAAATATATAGTAGTGCCAAAGAAAGTCAAGTTTATTCTAAAAAACTTCTAAAATATTTTTTTGTATCTTTTTTCTGAATATATGGTGTAGATACAACTAGAAACCAAAGTGTATTTCTACTCGTATGCCGGAGTACATGATTTCCCTCGGTGGAGTCAGTTTTCCAGGACACACCATGTGTTCAGACTTCGTACTGCTGTGTTATTGTGTCTTCCTCATGTATATCACACTAGCCCTAGATTCTTACCAGTTATCATGCTGTCGAGACGGTAAGAAGTTGTCGCGCCAAATCTCAATTTGCACTGACCATTAAATTCACCTATACTCAGTTGGCTCAATCATGAAACCTAGTGAAAGTCTATGGCCCTTGTTGGGTTAATTGCATGAAACCATCAAGTCTTAAATTTGGCACTAGTGCTCGTATTTTTATAAAATTATTTCAACCTTTCTGGATATGTTTGTTTAATGGGAGCACACGTTTCCGTCGATTATGAGGCGCCTGTTATGACTTCGTCAATCATAAGATGTGATGCCGACTTAGTATCTCGAAGTTGCTTATATGGTAGAGTGCGCGTGTGTTCCTTCATAGGGTTAAGTGTACATATGCATATGTGGGCATCTGCGATTGTACTATATTAATAAAAAAGGGATAAGTTTGCAAGAAAACTCCTTTGCAATTTTTTGGCAGAAAACACTACAACTATGATAAACTTTTTGCATAAACAACCGGTCAACCGATTAGAATGTTTTGATGACTTTTCTGATAGGTTGGCCCTGTGTTTTGCTGACATAGCGTAATAGTCAGTGGAGACTGTGTTGGATGGCGCATGCGGACACGCCATTCCCATCTCGCTATCACTTTTCCCATCCCACTCTTGCTCACCTCTCTTGTTCCCCTTCTTGCTTTCATATCTCTTACTCCCAACGATATCATAGGTGGGCAATGTTCGTGTGACAGACCCTGAGTGAGAGGAGGTGTGCGGGCACTCTAACCCTAGCTAGCCGACTAAGACCTAGAGGTGGCCGCAGTCACTAGAATACGCGGTGGTGTCTTCTTTCATCCGGGTGGTCAAGGCCACTCTGACGAGGAGCCACAAGTGGGCCTCGTCCTTTGGCTGCACATAGTAAGTTCTTCCCTTCTTCTCACCCTCAATTTTGATTATAGGGCTAGGGTTCCAGAGTATATATTGGGAGAAATAAAGGGAAATTTATGAATTAGTTTTAGGGTTTGGATTACAATTGGATTTGAAAATTAAGAGTATATCAGGATTTGTAGTTTATGCGAAAAATATATTGTTTAAAACTATTTATAATAGAAAAGGCATGCAGAGAAAATAATACCAGAACAATATGCGAGATTTTCTTATTGGAAAGACACTGACCATGATTGCCAAACAATGATAATAGGCTAGAAGGTGCTAGACAACATGATACATGTTTTACGTGCTGGTCCAGAGTCACCATCGAAGCTAAATACGACAAATCCCTCCATATGGTATCCTAGCTAGACGACTTAGCACAATGATAACAAGATAAGTGTTTTATGCTCTCACGGGTGAGATAATACCCTATGTCTCACTCTTTGCTTTAATGCTTTAGGGTGTAAACAAAGTAACAAGGGATTGTAATTGTGTCTATCTACGAGCCGGGTCCTCTAGCACACCGGGGAGAGGGGGCAGAATCCTCCACGACTCCAGCTTCTTGTTTTGCACGCCAAGCCTTCGGAAATCTTCATATCATTTGCCATTGGACAAAACTAACAAAGAGGTCCTGAGCCCGGCCATCAGTCCTTGAGTTAACATAATGAGAGGCCCTTTAGTCAGGACACCACCAACCATTGGATTGATGTCTTAATCCGGCATCATCGTCGACTATACTTCTTGGCGCGATAATGTATTTCAAATACGTCATATCTACCAAAGATACTACATGACTTCAAACGAACATTGACCTAGTAGTTGTTAGTTCGTTCATTACATTCACTCGTTTGTTTCATTCTTTCTTATTTCTTATTTATTTATTTACTCTTGGATATATTTTAAAATATTTTATATATACATCAGAAAAATTACTTTACATGATTTTAAAAGAACTTCCACTGCACACTAAAAAATGTTCATGAAATTTATTTCTTTTTGGCACAAATCTTGAAAAATGTTCATATCATAAAAAAAATCATATCATTTGAAAATATCACACATTCGAAATTATGTTTCATGACATTTTCTTGAAAATGTTCATTCACATTTAAAATTTTGTTTGCATCATTTGTAAAATAATTTCATACCATTTAAAAATATATGACATTTGAAAATTCTTGCATGTTTAAAAATATGCTCACGACATTTTAAATATGTTCACAAAATCTTTAGAAAAATTTATTCACGTAATTCATAATAAATGTTCATACCATTCAAAAAAAATATGACATTTAAAATTGTTCGCATGTTTAAAATACGCTCATGTCATTTTAAATATGTTTATAAAATCTTTAAAAACATAATATATCAAAATGTCCGTTCTGTAAGAAAAATGCTCAACGTGTGTATGAAAACATTCAATATGTATTAAAAGAATTGATCAATCTGTGTTTAAAAATATAGAACCTATATACAAAAAATGTCCAGAATGTATTGAAAATTGCCATGAATTGAAAATTGAAAAGCAAAAAAAATGGAGAACCAACAAAATGAACAGACAAAGAAAAACACAGAAAGGAAAAACGCACGAAACCCTTCCAAAACCGGACTGCAGGATGCCTAAACCAACGCCAAGTGTGGTATAAAAGGTTCTTAAAACCGTTGGCACATGGGTTGTTAGGCTGGTCCATCAGAACAATCGCTTGAGGCGAGGCGGTAATACTTTTAGTCACGCTTACAAACAAGTTTTTTCCTACGAAAACATAGCTTTCATTTCTGGGCAGCATGTTTCTCCCCAGGCATCAACAATGTGCAACACGTGAACCAAAGGGTGAGGTTGCTAGCTCCTTGCTGCTGTTTCATTTGATTTTTTTTTGAGACATTACATACATAATTGTAACCCGGCCTAAGCTTCCTAGAAATACATACGTCTCTCTAGAAAGTTCAGATATGTTTTTTTAGGCAAGCCAAAAGCTAATGGCTTTAGACAGGGTTACATTCAGATAGAGACAGATCAACTAATTGACTTGGGACACCGGCAATGACTCTGCCTCTGCTGTTCTTCCTTGCCCAAGCAGCCAGCGAATGTGCTAGCTGATTGCCCTCTCGTTTGGTCGCCGACCAGGAGAGGATTCAAAGAGCCCCATCTGATCCCTGATGTCTTGGACAATGTGGTGTAATTGTGATTTGTCCACTCCTTCCGCTTTCAGTCGATTCACCATGGTTAGGCAGTCAGATTCAATGATTAATTTGCCTTGGTACAAGCTTGACAGCTCGCTCATCCCCAACTTGATTGCCTCCGCTTCTGCTTCTTCAGGTGTAACGCCCCATATGTAACTTTCCCAATTTGTACTCCAACTCTTGCCGTTTCCAGCATTAAGTTATATTTAATTCTCGGGTTCGGGTCTTTGTCTCCGTGTGTTGTTTTTATTTTCGTGCATCTCATATCATGTCATCACGTGCATTGCATTTGCATACATGTTCATCTCATGCATTCGAGCATTTTCCCCGTTGTCCGTTTTGCATTCCGGCGCTTCGTTCTCCTCCGGTGGCCATTTCTAGCTTTCTTTCGTGCGTGGGGATTAAACATTTCCGGATTGGACCGAGACTTGCCATGCGGCCTTGGTTTACTACCGGTAGACCGCCTGTCAAGTTTCGGGTCATTTGGACTTCGTTTGATACTCCAACGATTAACCGAGGGACCGAAAAGGCCTCGTGTGTGTGTGCAGCCCAACACCCCTCCAATTTGGCCCAAAACCCACCAAACTCTGCTCCATCGTCTCGATCGTTTGATCACGATCGTGTGGGCGAAAATCGCACCTCATTTGGACTCTCCTAGCTCCCCCTATGCCTATATATACACCCCCCTCAAAATTCCGGGTCAAAACACCCCTAAACCCTAGATCCACTCCATCCGCCGCCGCCGGACAAAATTCCGGGCAGCGGACGTGTCTGCCTCCGCCGCCAGTGCCACGTGCCGCCTCCTCACTCGCCCGCGCCCCCAGGCCCACATCGCCGCCGCCGCGGGCCGGGGAGCCCGAAGCCGGCCCCCGCGGCCCGACCTCGCCCGCGCCGCCACCCGGGATCCCCGCCGCCGCCTCCTTCCACTCCGGTGGCCGGAGTAGCCCGCGCCACCGCGAGCGCCTCGCCGGAGCTCGCCCGCGTCCCGGAGCCAACCTCGTCGCCGGCCTCGCCCGGCCCCACCCGGAGCTCGCCGACTTCCCCCGCGCCGCCGCTCGCCGTCCCCGGCCTCCCACCTCGCCGGGGCTCGCCTCCCTCGTCGCCGGCTTCGCCTCCCCTCGCCGGAGCCGGATCCCGCCGCCGTCGACCTCGGTGCTACAGTAACCCGCCGCGGTGCTACAGTGTTCGGGCGCCAGATCCAGATCTGGGACGAACGGTTGACTTTTGACCTAATTTTTCCAGATTTTTATGCCTATTTTGACCTGCCATATCTTTGCATCCGTAGCTCCGATTTGGGCATATGATATATCAAAATATTCGTCTCGACGAGTACATCATTTCATTCCATTGCATCATTTGCATTTGAGTTCATCTTGTTGCCCAAAATGCTGTTGGAAGGAGGCATCATGAGTTAAATTGCAGATCCGTTAGCCCTACATTGACTTTTGTCATTTTTGACATGATTATTGTGTGCATGATATGCCTGTGCCCCTTTGGTATGAATTGTTAAGCATGTTGTCTCATTTCCATAGGTGCCTCCCATGCATTTTTAGGATGTGTGTGTTGTCTTGTGCAAGCTTGCAAAGTGGGGTACCTGAGTTTACTGATTTCAGGGACTTAGTGAAAATCACTAAGTCTGGGATGTTTTAGTTCACGATGCTATATGTCCAGCTTGTTTCCTAGTGATCTGTGCCTCTTTTGAGGATGATAAGTAAGAGTGATTTGTTATGTTTGTTGTGCTTAATCCATCCATGTCTTTACTTGTTATGTTGGAGCACCCTAGGTTGACTCAATCGAGCTCAACTTTTGCATAGTTGTTGTTTTGGGCAGATCGTGAACTCTTTTGCGATTTTGCCGGAACTATTGCTAGTGATCCATGCATGCTATGCCATTGTTCTTGCCCTGTCTAGCTAGCATTTTGTGCCTTATTAATGGATATATGCTTGCCTTGCCATGACTTGCACCGTAGTGAGAGCATCGAGCTCGTTTACATGCCTCCGTGAGTTATAGTTTCAGCATGTCCCAGTTTTCACTAAGTCTGAAAACTGATTGTGTTTCATCGATGTTCGTGTGCTCGTTAGAGTATTTTGTGAACCCTTTTGGCCCCAGGTCATTTTGGGTGTTTTGTTAAGCTTGTTGAGTAGCTCCATTCACGCTCTTACTCGCCATGCTCAGGTTTTGCTTCATGTTGTTTTGCTGCTCCGAAGAGAGCATCGTGGTCTGAAATTTCAGACTAGCGTTAATTTCGCTAAGTCTGAAACCTGTTTTGCTTATTCAGTTTTGCCATGCTTGTTTGAAGCCCTTAATGGATGAATTTGCCTATGCCTCAGTCCTGGTGATTTCTTAAGCTTCTTGAGTACATCACTGCCATGCAATTTGTTTTCATGTTTGGTGGCTGTAGCATGTTCATTTCGTTGCATTTAGGAGCCTGCTTGCTGTATACCGCAGATCGGTTCGTTTAGTAAAACGCTTGCCATTTCCAAACCGTAGCTCCGATTGCCATGATCTTTATATCGTTTTCAGGGGATTTCTCCCTCTCTATCTAGTGGCACACTTGGTTTTCCAAGTTGAGGCCAGGTTCATGCATTTCCTGTCACGTCTTGCATTTTGCATCCCGCATAGCATATCATCTTTGCATATTATTGGTTGCCCTTGCACGTGGTTGATTGTATCCTTGTTGCTTGTTTGTGTTGTTGGGTAGAGCTGGGACACGAGTTCGCTAACGAGGAGCCCGTTGAGTTTGCTTTTGAGGATCCAGTCAACTCTGACAACTGTGCAGGCAAGATGATCACACCCCCGAAATCACTACTATCTTTGCTATGCTAGTTTGCTCGCTCTTTTGCTTTGCCAATGATACGATGCCTACCACTTGCTTGTCAGCCTCCCAATTGCCATGATTGAGCCTCTAACCCACCTTTGTCCTAGGAAACCATTGATTGGCTATGTTACCGCTTTGCTCAGCCCCTTCTTACAGCGTTGCTAGTTGTAGGTGAAGATTGGAGCCGTTCCTTGTTGGAACATTTATTTACTTGTTGGGATATCACTATAGTGCTATTTTATATTTACTCATCTATATACTTGGTAAAGGGTGGAAGGCTCGGCCTCTCGCCTAGTGTTTTGTTCCACTCTTGCCGCCCTAGTTTCCGTCATATCGGTGTTATGTTCCCGGATTGTTGCATACCTTACGCGGTTGGGCTATATGGGAACCCCTTGATAGTTCGCCTTGATTAAAGCTTTTCCAGCAATGCCCAACTTTGGTTTTACCATTTGCCACCTAGCCTCTTTTTCCCTTGGGTTTCCGGAGCCCGAGGGTCATCTTATTTTAGCCCCCCCGGGCCAGTGCTCCTCTGAGTGTTGGTCCACCCTAGAGCACCGTGCGGGGCCGTCCCTTGGCAACTTGGTTTACGTTGGCTCGCGTACGCTTAGCTTATCCGGTGTGCCCTGAGAACGAGATATGTGCAGCTCCTATCGGGATTTGTCGGCACAGCGGGTGGTGTTGCTGGACTAGTTTTGACCTGTCGAATCATCTTGTTGTACCGGGATACCGAGTCTGATCGGTGGGTCCTGGGTGGAGGTCTATTCCTTCGTTGACCGTG
The DNA here is from genome assembly GCA_034509565.1 of Triticum monococcum. NCBI lineage: Eukaryota > Viridiplantae > Streptophyta > Magnoliopsida > Poales > Poaceae > Triticum > Triticum monococcum. Next base: position 494,096,826 of record CM067845.1, on the reverse strand, counting down.
AGAGCTTGTTATGGGCTAAGTTGGGACCCCCCTGCAGGGATTGATCTTTCGAAGTCGTGCCTGCGGTTATGGGCAGATGGGAATTTGTTAATATCCGGTTGTAGATAACTTGAACCTTAAATAATTAAAATGAATCGACTGAGTGTGTTGCCGTGATGGCCTCTTCTCGGCGGAGTCCGGGAAGTGGACACGGCGCTGGAGTTATGTTTGCGTAGGCTGCTCTCTAGTTTTCCGCTCGTGCTTTGCCTCCTCTTATCGCTCTCCTTTGCGAATAAGTTAGCCACCATATATGCTAGTCGCTTGCTGCAGCTCCACTGATACATTACCCCTTTCCTACCTATTAAGCTTAAATAGTCTTGATCGCGAGGGTGCGAGATTGCTGAGTCCTCTGTGGCTCACAGATTACTATTACACCAGATGCAGGGACAGATGATACCTCTCCGGATGGCGCGCTCGAGCTGAAGTGGGAGTACGACGAGGACTCTCAGCGATACTATGTGTCTTTTCCTGATGATCAGTAGGGATGCCTATTCGGGGTTAGATTCAGGGCCTAGTCGCTTGTTGGAGGTCTTTTCTATTTTGGCGCCGTAGTCGGCCATGAGTGATTGTATGATGGATGTTATTTATGTACTTTGATGTGACGTGGCGAGTGTAAGCCAACTATGCTATTATTTCCCCTTTATATTATATATGTACATGGGTTGTGTGATGATTCCCGACTTGCGACATTGCTTTCAATGCGCCTATGTCTCTAAGTCGTGCCTCGACACGTGGGAGACATAGCCGCATCGAGGGTGTTACATCAGGGCCTGCACTTGCCTTGATCTTCCTGCAGACTGACAAGACCACATCTCCCCTGTGATCTCTGGCTACCATTCCAAGACAGGTATCCTCTGAATTGCCGACGAGCGACGCATCTGTATTTAGTTTCCAAACTCCGAGAGGAGGGGGGTTCCATTTGCAGATCGTCTTCGGATTCTGGGTGGGAGTGTTTAATTTTTCAGGCAACAGACCCTTTCCCTCGGTCATCTGTCAGTTCGCACATTGACTGGTGGATCTCTTCCTTGTATCTCTCCAAGAAGTGAACCGATACAGAAACTCTTGCTTTTCCTTCTCCATGAACGCAGTCATCGCGTAGGAACCAAGCTCTCCAGAACAGTAACATTAGCTTCTCCCTTGTGTCTTCATCGCACTTCGCTAAGAGGCATTGGAGCCAGTCCCTCCCTGTGTACCTGAATTCTTTCTCTGTGGGTAAAACCCAAACTTTTCTCATCTCACTCCGGAGAGCTTTAGCTTTTGTGCACGCCACCATTGCGTGGAACTCATCTTCATCCTCCTGACCGCAGATGGTACAAGTTGCAATCTTCCCCAAGGTGCGCCTGACTTTATTTTTGATGGTGGCTAGAGAATTTGTTGCAATTCTCCAAGCATTTATCTTTATTTTCTGGGGTATTTTGGACTTCCAAATCAGGTCCCAGCTGCTCCTATTACTTGCTGAGCCTGAAGAGCTAGATGCCTGGGCCTTATCCCTCACTTTGATTTCCTCGGCTAGTTTATACGCACTTCTTACAGAGAAAATACCCGTATTCTCATGATGCCAAGCAATGATGTCCGTAGACCTCCTGGTGGGCAGTTTTATCCTACAGATTGCCTCTGCATCGTAAAGAGGAAAGATTTGGTGAATGAGTTCTGAATTCCATTCATTGCTGTCCGGTTTGATGAGCTGGTTCACCCAACGAAGGCGTGAATTCCTTATAAATGTGGCCGCCTTTAATCCATTAAGCCTGGGAATCCAATTGTCTCTCTGTATCCTAATTTTCCGTCCATCACCAATCCTCCAAATGACTCCTTCTTTTAGGAGTTCCAGCCCGAATTCAATTCCTCTCCATACCGGCGATGCGTCAGTCGCAAAGACTGTATCTAGTAACTCCCCATTCGGGTAATATTTGGACTTTAGAACCCTAGCACACAGGCTGTCCGGATACTGGAGTAATCTCCATCCTTGCCTCGCAAGCAAAGCTTGGTTAAAGGACAACATATCACGGAAACCAATTCCACCTCCCCGCTTCGGTTTCACCATTTGTTCCCATGACATCCAGTGCACCTTCCTGTGTCCCTCTTCATCACCCCACCAAAAATCCCTAATAATTTTCTCATACTTTTCACAGAAACTTTTGTTCATCTTGAAAATTCCCATTGGGCAGGTGGGTAATGCTTGTGTTGGCTAACGTAGTAATTTCAAAAAATTTCCTATGCACACGCAAGATCATGGTGATGCATAGCAACGAGAGGGGAGAGTGTGATCTACGTACCCTTGTAGATCGACAACGGAAGCGTTAGCACAACACGGTTGATGTAGTCGTACGTCTTCACGGCCCAACCGATCAAGCACCGAAACTACGGCACCTCTGAGTTCTAGCACACGTTCAGCTCGATGACGATCCCCGGACTCCGATCCAGCAAAGTGTCGGGGAAGAGTTCCGTCAGCACGACGGCGTGGTGACGATCTTGATGTTCTACCGTCGCAGGGCTTTGCCTAAGCACCGCTACAATATTATCAAGGATTATGGTGGAAGGGGGCACCGCACACGGCTAAGAATATGATCACGAGGATCAACTTGTTGTGTCTAGGGGTGCCCCTGCCCCCGTATATAAAGGAGCAAGGGGAGGTGCGGCCGGCCAGGAGGAGGGCACGCCAGGAGGAGTCCTACTCCCACCGGGAGTAGGATTCCCCCTTTCCTAGTTGGAATAGGATTCGGGAGGGGAAAGAGGAGAGAAAGAGAAGGAAGGGGGGGGGGGGCGCCGCCCCCCTCTCCTTGTCCTATTCGGACTAGGGGGGGAGGGGCACGCGGCCCAGCCCTGGCCACCTCTCCTCTCTTCCACTAAAGCCCACTAAGGCCCATATACCTCCCGGGGGGTTTCGGTAACCTCCCGGTACTCTGGTAAAATCCCGATTTCACCCGAAACACTTCCGATATCCAAATATAGGCTTCCAATATATCAATCTTTATGTCTCGACCATTTCGAGACTCCTCGTCATGTCCGTGATCACATCCGGGACTCCGAACAAACTTCGATACATCAAAATGCATAAACTCATAATATAACTGTCATCGAAACCTTAAGCGTGCGGACCCTACGGGTTCGAGAACAATGTAGACATGACCGAGACACGTCTCCGGTCAATAACCAATAGCGGAACTTGGATGCTCATATTGGCTCCTACATATTCTACGAAGATCTTTATCGGTCAGACCGCATAACAACATATGTTGTTCCCTCTGTCATCGGTATGTTACTTGCCCGAGATTCGATCGTCGGTATCTCAATACCTAGTTCAATATCGTTACTGGCAAGTGTCTTTACTCGTTTCGTAATACATCATCTTGCAACTAACTCATTAGTTGTAATGCTTGCAAGGCTTATGTGATGTGCATCACCGAGAGGGCCCAGAGACACCTCTCCGACACTCGGAGTGACAAATCCTAATCTCAAAATATGCCAACCCAACATTTACCTTTGGAGACACCTGTAGAGCTCCTTTATAATCACCCAGTTACGTTGTGACGTTTGATAGCACACAAAGTGTTCCTCCGGTAAACATGAGTTGCATAATCTCATAGTCATAGGAACATGTATAAGTCATGAAGAAAGCAATAGCAACATACTAAACGATCGGGTGCTAAGCTAATGGAATGGGTCATGTCAATCACATCATTCTCCTAATGATGTGATCCCATTAATCAAATGACAACACATGTCTATGGTTAGGAAACATAACCATCTTCGATTAACGAGCTAGTCAAGTAGAGGCATACTAGTGACGTTTGGTTTGTCTATGTATTCACACAAGTATTATGTTTCCGGATAATACAATTCTAGCATGAATAATAAACATTTATCATGATATAAGGAAATAAAATAATAACATTATTATTGCCTCTAGGGCATATTTCCTTCAGTCTCCCACTTGTACTAGAGTCAATAATCTAGATTACACAGTAATGATTCTAACACCCATGGAGCTTTGGTGCTGATCATGTTTTGCTCGTGGAAGAGGCTTAGTCAACGGGTCTGCTATATTCAGATCCGTATGTATCTTGCAAAGCTCTATGTCTCCCACCTGGACTAGATCCCGGATGGAATTGAAGCGTCTCTTGATGTGCTTGGTTCTCTTGTGAAATCTGGATTCCTTTGCTAAGGCAATTGCACCAGTATTGTCACAAAAGATTTTCATTGGACCCGATGCATTAGGTATGACACCTAGATCGGATATGAACTCCTTCATCCAGACTCCTTCGTTTGCTGCTTCCGAAGTAGCTATGTACTCCGCTTCACATGTAGATCCCGCCACAACGCTTTGTTTAGAACTGCATCAACTGACAGCTCCACCGTTTAATGTAAACACGTATCCGGTTTGCGATTTAGAATCGTCCAAATCAGTGTCAAAGCTTGCATCAACGTAACCATTTACGATGAGCTCTTTGTCACCTCCATATATGAGAAACATATCCTTAGTCCTTTTCAGGTATTTCAGGATGTTCTTGACCGCTGTCCAGTGATCCACTCCTGGATTACTTTGGTACCTCCCTGCTAGACTTATAGCAAGACACACATCAGGTCTGGTACACAGCATTGCATACATGATAGAGCCTATGGCTGAAGCATAGGGAACATCTTTCATTTTCTCTCTATCTTCTGCATTGGTCGGTGATTGAGTCTTACTCAATTTCACACCTTGTAACACAGGCAAGAATCCTTTCTTTGCTTGATCCATTTTGAACTTCTTCAAAATTTTGTCAAGGTATGTGCTTTGTGAAAGTCCAATTAAGCGTCTTGATCTATCTCTATAGATCTTAATGCCCAATATCTAAGCAGCTTCACCGAGGTCTTTCATTGAAAAACTCTTATTCAAGTATCCTTTTATGCTATCCAGAAATTCTATATCATTTCCGATTAGCAATATGTCATCTACATATAATATCAGAAATGCTACAGAGCCCCCACTCACTTTCTTGTAAATACAAGCTTCTCCAAAAGTCTGTACAAAACCAAATGCTTTAATCACACTATCAAAGAGTTTATTCCAACTCCGAGAGGCTTGCACCAGTCCATAAATGGATCGTTGGAGCTTGCACACTTTGTTAGCTCCCTTTGGATCGACAAAACCTTCCGGCTGCATCATATACAACTCTTCTTGCAGAAATCCATTCAGAAATGCAGTTTTGACATCCATTTGCCAAATTTCATAATCATAAAATACGGCAATTGCTAACATGATTCGGACAGACTTAAGCATTGCTACGGGTGAGAAGGTCTCATCGTAGTCAATCCCTTGAACTTGCCGAAAACCTTTTGCGACAAGTCGAGCTTTGTAGACAGTAATATTACCGTCAGCGTCAGTCTTCTTCTTGAAGATCCATTTATTCTCAATTGCTTGCCGATCATTGGGCAAGTCAACCAAAGTCCATACTGAAAGTGCGTTATATCGACTAGAGAGGGGGTGAATAGGCGATTTTTATGGAAGTCTTCAAAACGTGGAAGTTATGAAGACAAACAGAATAGACAAGCCTATCACTATGCAGCGGAAGTTAGATTACACAAGGCAAGCCATGGTCAAGTATTCAATATAGTGAAATCACAGTGACAAACAGCTTCAGTGTAATAAGGATCAGGTAGGAAGAAGTTATGAAGCCAAACAAATCATACAATTAAGTTGTGAAGGTAGAAGATAAAGCAAGCATGCAACGGCTTCACAATGTGTAACGGTAAGTAAAAGGAAGTGAAGATGAAACCAGTGACACGCTGAAGACAATGATTTGTTGGACCAGTTCCAGTTGCTGTGACAACTGTACGTCTGGTTGGAGCGGCTAGGTATTTAAACCAAAGGACACACAGTCCCGGACACCCAGTCCTGAACACGCAGCTCAGGACACCCAGTCCTCACCGTTTTCTCCTTGAGCCAAGGTCACACAGATCTCGCCCAATCACTCTGGTAAGTCTTCAAGGTAGACTCCCAAACCTTCACAGACTTCGTTCACCGGCAATCCACAATTTCTCTTGGATGCTCAGAACACGACGCCTAACCGGCTGGAGGATGCACAGTCCTCAAGTGTAATAAGTCTTCAGATCACTCAGACAAGAAGACTTAAGTGATGCCCAATTTACTCTGGCTCTGGGTGGTTAGGGCTTTTCTCCTCGCTAGGAATTTTCTCTCAAAGGCTTCGAGGTGGGTTGCTCTCAAACGACAAAAGCCGTGCACTGAAATCTGAGCAGCCAACCGTTTATGGTTGTAGGGGTGGACTATTTATAGCCACTTGGCAACCCGACCTGATTTGTCCGAAATGACCCTGGGTCACTAAGGAACTGACACGTGTACCAACGGTCGAATTTCGAACTCACACGACAACTTTACTTGGGCTACAAGTAAAGCTGACTTGTCCGTCTCTGGACAAGATTTGCTCTCATAGTCTTCGCTCGAAGACATAGGATTTGAATTAGGCATCACTTCAGTCATTCTGTCTGGTTCTCTTGGACCCCACTTAACAGTACGGTGGTTCCTATGACACAACATAAATGAAGTAAAACTACGAAGGATCTAAGTCTTCGAGTTCCATAAGCTTCATAGGGAGTCTTCACATGTCATTGTCTTCAATATGAATATCTTCATAAACCACCATTGTCTTCAATGTCTTCGTGCATTTTTAGGGGTCATCTCTGGTAGTGAAACCGAATCAATGAGGGACTTCTACCTGTGTTATCCTGCAATTCTCACAAACACATCAGTCCCTCAACTAGGTTTGTCGTCAATACTCCAAAGCCAACTAGGGGTGGCACTAGATGCACTTACAATCTCCCCCCTTTTGGTGATTGATGACAAATTAGTTGAAGTTTTCAACGGGGAATATAATTTGTGAAATTGTAAAGGAATTGTCTTCATAAGCTGCAAGGGCTCCCCCTGAAGATGTGCATATAAGTAATTTGCTTCTGGAACACAAATGCACATGGCAGGTTGTACTTGTGGAGATCCACTTCAACTTATGATGACAATCCATCATGCATGTAAAAGTATATGAAGAGAATGACATGCATAATGAAAAATGGACGTCTGCGAAATGATATAAGTGCGGAAATTATCGTCGTACATGCGGAATTTATCTTTGCAAAAACATAGTGGCAAACAAGTAGCAGACGACCATCAAGTTTAAGTGTTACAACTCAGAGAACCAAATGTAGCAAAATGAGAGTTGTAAGCACGAAGCAAAATGTAGCAAAATATAAAGCACCCGCCCATATTGACCCGCTTGAAGACTATAAACATCATATGCTTCTCCCCCTTTTGTCAGTGATGACCAAAAAGGTTTGAAGACATAGAGTTTTCTACGCGTTCCCAGGCGCAGCAGGGTTGGTGGAGGCGTTTGGTGGTGCTGAAGAGCTTGGTGCAGGGTCGACACGCGCTGAAGAAGGTGGTGGTGATGTAGCGTCGTCTTCTTCGTCAATGATTCTTCCAGTCACGGTGGCAGCAAAGGAAGAGAACTCAGAATCTTCAAGGGACGGAGTTCCACGCAGCACAACTCTTCTGGGGGGTGTGGAGTCAAACTTGAATCTCTCTCTGAAGCCATCCTCTTGAAGTTCAGCTTCAGTGCACATCATGGTGAGGCCTTTCCAAGTGCGGCGACAAGTTTCATGTGTGACGAATGCATTCTTGGTGGCCAGATTTCTGATGCGATTGACGTCTTGCATGATACTTCTCATCTGCCTCTTGAGCTAGTCGTGATGCCTATCTTGCTTTTGGTGAAGAGCCACAAGAAGTTCTCGGTCATTGAGTACACGAGCGCGTTTCTTGGGTCTCGGGGCAGCTGTGCTATCAGTGGCTTCAGTTGATGCAGGGGCACGTGTGGTGCCAGCCATTGGATACACTCTTGAGATGGCTTCAACACCTTCATCATTCTGAGTGAAGCTCTGGTGTTCTACATTCTGAAGACTTAATGGTTGCTTGGCAGGCTCAGGATATATTGCTTCAGCAGAGGTGTCCACATCGGGTAAGAAGATCCTATGGTTGCGGGCTGAGGGCTGATAGGAGATAGCAGAGTGAAGCTTGATCAGCCTCATAACCCAAGGAGCATAAAACTTCAAACCAAAGAGATCTGAGCCAGATGCTGCAAGTTGGCGAATAAAAAGATCCTGTGTGTTGAAGCATTTGCCATGCAGGATACAGAAGATGAGAGTCTTCATTGCACCTTCAACCTTGGCATATGGAGAGTGCCCCTTAATGGGCCATAGAGTCCGCCTGACGATGTGATATATGGTTCTGGGCAGGTACTCTAAGTCTTCAACGAAGAACTCAGTTGGATAAGGTGCATCATGAGGCAATGGCTTCATCATGGAGAGCATCTGACTCATATTTGGCTCAGGCTGCTGGAATATGCTCTCAATTGCTTCAGCATGGAGTTGGCAGCCTTCTTCGAAGAGTTCGCCAGGAGTGGGTAGGCCGGTAAGCTCAATGATATCGAATGCATTAGCTTCATGATGGACATTGCCGGTCATCCACTCCAGGACCCAAGTCTTCGGATCTCTGTTATAGCCTTTGATATGCAGGGTGGCATAGAACTGGAGCAGAAGCTCTTCATTCCAGTGCTCTTCATCGGTGATAAACGGCAGCAGACCCACTTGCTTGAAGCAATCCAATGCTTCTTCCAGACCAGGCAGACCAGCAACAGCTTCAACCTCAAGGCGCTGGTGAGGAAAGATGCGGCCTTGGTTGTATAGGATGCATGAATAGTAGTTGCGTTGTGGGTAGCTCCAGAACCTATCTGATACAATCCGTTCCCTTGAATAAGGGTTCTTGGAGCGGTTGAAGAATGTGTTATCTGCCCTGAAGCTGTTGATGTTGAAGGAGCCAGGAGCTGATGCAGGACCTGGGAACCTTGGCAGTCGTGGGATCGGCTTCTGGACCTGGGGCCTGTGCGCAACATGATAGTTGAATTGTGGACCGGCAGCAGACTCAGGCACAGAAGGTTCAGGTGCAGTAGCTTCAGTGTCTCCTGAAGCTGTTGGTGGGAAGGGCTCCACAATTGCTTCAGTGTTGGTTGTGGCAGCCTCAACATTTTCAACCTCAACACGTGTAGTGAGAGGGACGGATTCAGGTACGTTCTCCTGGAAAACTGCGTCTTGTTGGTGCGGGGGAGATGGAGCTTGAGGTTCTTCTTCAATATCTTCGGCAGATGCAGCCGGAATGGTGTCAGCAGCTTGAGCCCTTGGCCCTTTGCGAAGCCTACGGAATGTAGGCGACGCCGATGGAGTTGCAGTGGGCTGGGGCTCATTATCTTCCTCCTGTGGGCGATCTGCCCACGATGCATCTTGTGTGATTGGTGTCAATGGACGACCAATGCTGATCAGTTCGCTTGTCTCAAGCTGAGGAAGGGCTGTATCATCTTGTACATTGTCTTGGAGACCAATGTCTTCAGCAACATTGGGGTTGGCTGCTGGAATGGCTTCAGCGTGCAGAGCCTCTGTGAAAGCAGGCTCATGCACTGTCAACTGACGATCTTCGTCAGGATAGCGGACGGAGAGGGGTTCGACTATCAAGGGCTCTGTGGGAGCAGCCCGAGATTTCTTGGTCTTGCGCTTCTTGATGGTGGGGTCAGAAGGAGAGGCTTCAGGGTGTTTCCTCTTCCGAGCTTCAGCCTCTGCAATCCGTGTCTTCTTGAGCTCTGAAGCGGTTGACCGGTGCTTTGGCTTCGAGTCAGTCATAGTAGTGGGGAAGACAATCGGAATAGCTTCTTGCCTTGGTGCCTCTGGTTCAGCCACAGCAGGCTTCTTTTTTTTTTCTTTGCGGCCATCCTGGGGTTGATGCCGGGACGCCCAAGTGCCTTGCGCTTCTCGGCCTCATTGTAGGCCTGCACACAAAGATCAGCCAGAGTCTTCATTCGCTCCCGTGAACCCTGAGCTTCTGCACATTTCTTCAGAAAGTTTTCCTTTAACTCGTGCAACATGATCTTGAAGTCCTTGACTTCTTGGACGCTGAGCTTGGCCATATTCTACTTGAACTGAGCCTTTTCAAAATCAATCTTCTGCTTCAGTTCAACAATGCGCTGGGCAATTGCAAGTTCTGAAGCAATAGCGCCTTGGAAGGCGACGCTGAGGCCAATGGGCAGCTGCAGATCATCGAAGCTGATATTGGGTGTATCAAACCACTCATCGATGAAGTTGTGGATGATTGCTGCATCAAACAGAGGCAGATTGTTGAAGATTTCAGCCTCCTCCTTGCTCTTGATGAGCTGCTCAAGAGTGTCATCTCCAAGATCTTCGTCGCTGGACAGATCAATGGTTTCACAGCGCAGAATAGCGGCAGCTGTGAGCTCTTTGCCTGTGTGTGGCTGAGGCTTCTTTGCTTCTTGGGGCTTGGAGACTCGTGATAAGTCTTCAGACTGCACACTGGCTTCAGGAGGTGCAGTTGCCAATGGCTTCGCTCTGGAGATTTTGGAGAAGCGCCTGACTTTGAAGCTTTTGGCTTCTTCGTCTGCTCCGGCTTCGGTGCAGCAGGAGCGTCATCAGACTCAGTGTCTGCTGGAGGGTCGTTCACGGCAGTCCCTTGGACTAGAATGCGGGTGATGAGGCCCTCAAGATTTGCATACGGACCGATGATATTGGGATTGGCGTCGCGTGTGCCATCCGCCCTTGGTTTAGAGGGACCAGGGTTGAAGTCCAACCCCAGCTCCTTCTTGTTTTGCTTCGCAGAGTTCTGAGCAAATTAGAAGTTGCGCTTGAACAGATTGTCATCGCGACACCAAAGAAGTGACGACGGATGTGCTTCAGCTGGCTGTGGTCCTCTGACCATGCATGGATAGAAGCCTTGAGCAATGGCTTCGTCTCTGGACCGGGGTACGAGATTTTTGTACAATACATCTCCCCACGGTCTCTTGATGGCGTACTTTTCTGCATATTCCTTAGTGACGAAGCGGTATTGGAACCACTGCTCTGCCCAATATCTTTGAATCCATTGGATTCGTGTCTTGCGCTGACCATAGCTCTCTTTAGGATCAGTTTTGTACATTTCTGCCAAGTCATCAGGCAGATCTTTAGACGTTTCACCACGTCTCTGTCTGCCTCCCTTCCTTGCTGGTTTTTCTGCTGCCATGAAGCTTAACTTGGAAGGCTTCAAAGCGTTCAAAGGCTTCAAAGGTTTTCTTTTGCTGGACCAACAGGAACTGACTTCAGGAGAATTGATGTGACGCTGTAAGAACTCTGCAAATGAATGCAGACTATGAGAACCAAAAGATTCTCCCACGGACATGTACCTGTGACAGCATTAAGGTGTGAGGGAAGGGGAAGAGGTCATATGCATTCTCAGAAGATTTTGAAGATAAATCAGTTTAGAAGATATTGACCTCATCATGCGAAGACATTCACTTATAGAAAATAAGTTGGTTCCAGATTTGTACGAACCCATAGATCAGTACAAGTGAGGAATCTAACTACTTCATGATGCACAAGTGAATATTCTAGGCAGGTTATGAGATGCAGATTGAGAGAGATGTAACTTGTGAGAGCAGAAACTTCTTATGGCAGTAGGTGACTGAACTATGGGATCAAAAGAGGCTGTAAAAAGAGGTTTTATTTACCCCACTTGGAACTGCTAGACGAAGTGGGAGTTGAGGCCGAGCAGTTCGATCCTCCGTGCCCTAACTTGGCAACGGAAGACACCTACGGCGACGGCGGAGAGAGCGATGTCCGCTGTCGGCGTGAAAACGGCGTCGGAGAGGTTGCGGCAGTGAAGCGCTTTGTTGCCGGCGTCGTCGAGAGCTAGCGGTGGCGCTAGGGTTCGTGCGAAGGTGGAAGAAGAGATAATGACCGCAGTGAATCGTGTATTTATAGGGATAGAGGCGGCACTGCGCTATTACTCAGGTGCCCCTGGCGATTCACATCTGAACAACACGTGGCCATCATGCGGTATTGTGGGGGCAGTTCCACATCCCACGCACGCCTTGATTGTCGGGTGTCGTTCCTACTACTCCGGATTTCTTGTTGATGAAAAAGAAACATTCAAAACGGTTTTAAAGTTTGTCTCTGTGTCTTCTGCTGACAAGGATGCAGTGAAGACATTCGACGGTTTCAATAGAATGCATACAACTTGGAGAGATAGAGTTTGAGGTAGGAAGCATGGAGAGGTTAGGGTCCGATCACATTCACTTAGTTCAAAAGATTCAAACAAGAAGACATAGCTATAAGTGAATGCTGTAGAGGACAGAACACTAGTACATATATATATATATCTATATAATTAACGCAGTGAAGATAATCATGAAGACAAATTGATTGAAGCCAAACCAAATATGAAGACATTGCGAGGTAACGCCATGAGTGAAACACTTCAAATAGAACGTTTGGTGGTGGCGTTACCCACTGTATAGGAAGTATTAGACTTAGACACGGCGCACAATTATCGTGGCGCTCCGAAGTCAAATTCCATGTTAATGTATTCACACTTAGAATGTATGTCTTCATTGATTGAAGATATATGTTACTTCGTGTGTTGCACATCTAAGTCATCAACATGCATAAGTGTTAGGATGTGTGCCTGATCACAGGACATTTGAGGATTCCAAGATATTTAGCTCACACCGTAACTTGCAAAATCACTTCTCATCCAAGGGCTTGGTGAAGATATCTGCCAATTGCTCTTCAGTGTTGACGTGTATGATATCAATATCTTCCTTTGCAACATGATCTCTGAGAAAATGATGACGAATTTCAATGTGCTTTGTCTTCGAGTGCTGAACTGGGTTGTTGGCGATCTTGATGGCGCTTTCGTTGTCGCAGTAAAGTGGCACTTGCTTCAGATGAATGCCATAATCCTTGAGGGTTTGCTTCATCCATAGAAGCTGAGCGCAGCAGGATCCAGCAGCAATGTATTCAGATTCAGCAGTGGAGAGAGATACACAGTTCTGCTTCTTTGAAGACCAACATACAAGTGATCGGCCTAGAAAGTGACATGTGCCTGATGTGGACTTCCGATCAACCTTGTCACCAGCGTAATCAGCATCCGAGAATCCAACCAGATCAAACTCTGAGCCCTTTGGATACCATAACCCTAGAGTTGGGGTGTGAGCCAAATATCGAAGAATTCGCTTCACTGCTAAGTGATGCGACTCCTTTGGTGCCGCTTGGAATCGAGCACACATGCAAACACTAAGCATAATATCTGGCCTAGATGCACATAAATAAAGCAAAGAACCAATCATGGAGCGGTATACCTTTTGATCGAACTCTTTACCATTGTCGTCAGGACCCAGATGATGTTTGGCTGGCATTGGTGTTGTGAAACCTTTGCAGTCTTGCATACCGAACTTCTTCAGGCAATCTTTGAGATACTTCTCTTGAGATATGAAGATGCCATTGCGTTGTTGCCGTATCTGAAGACCGAGGAAGAATTTCAGCTCCCCCATCATAGACATCTGATATTGCTCTTGCATCATATATCCGAACTCCTCACTGTACTTCTGATTGGTGCAGCCGAAGATAATATCATCCACATATATTTGGCACACAAACAGTTCACCATCATATGTCTTCGTGAAGAGAGTGGGATCTAGGGAGCCAGGTATGAAGCCTTTGCTCTTCAGGAAGTATTTGAGTGTGTCATACCAGGCCCGAGGGGCTTGTTTGAGGCCATATAGTGCCTTATTGAGCTTGTAAACCATGTCAGGATGTTTTGGATCTTCAAACCCAGGTGGTTGTGCAACATACACTTCTTCTTCAATTTTGCCATTGAGAAAGGCACTCTTCACATCCATTTGATACAGAATTATGTTGTGATGATTTGCATAGGCCAGCAGTATACGGATGGCTTCAAGTCTGGCCACAGGAGCAAATGTTTCATCGAAGTCAATGCCTTCCACTTGAGTATATCCTTGAGCAACGAGACGAGCTTTGTTTTTGACGACTTGACCATGCTCATCTTGCTTGTTGCGGTATATCCATTTGGTGCCTATTATGTTATGCTTCCGTGGATCAGGACGCTTAACCAATTCCCATACATTGTTCAGCTCAAACTGATGAAGCTCTTCTTGCATTGCTTGAATCCACTCAGGTTCCATAAAAGCTTCTTCAACTTTCTTGGGTTCTGTGATTGAAACGAATGCGAAGTGTCCGCAGAAATTTGCCAGTTGAGTTGCCCTTGAACGAGTCAGTGGACCAGGTGCATTGATGCTATCAATTATTCTGTCAATCTGTACTTCATTGGCAACACGAGGATGTACGGGTCGAAGACTTTGCTCTTGCTGATCTATGTTATCGTGGGGAGGAATGTCTTCAGGCTGAGCATTGTCTTCATGTGGATCAGGTGCTGAGATGATAAGTTCTTCTTCAGGATGAGCTTCAGAAGGTATAATTTCTCCAGTTCCCATTAGCTTCATTGATCCACTGGCTGGAACTTCATCTAGCACTTCTGGCAGTTGCTCTCTTTGTGAACCATTGGTTTCATAGAACCGCACATCCACTGTTTCAACCACTTTGTAGTGAAAGAGATTGAAGACTCTGTAGGAGTGCGAATCCTTTCCATATCCAAGCATAAAGCCCTCATGTGCTTTTGGTGCAAATTTTGAGGTGTGGTGAGGGTCCTTGATCCAGCATCTTGAGCCAAATACTCTGAAGTAACTGACATTTGGCTTCTTGCCAGTTAGAAGTTCATAAGATGTCTTGTTCAGAAGCTTGTGAAGGTAGACACGGTTGATTGTATGGCATGCAGTGTCAATGGCTTCAGTCCAGAATTTTCTTGGAGTCTTGTACTCATCTAGCATTGTTCTGGCCATCTCAATGAGTGTTCTGTTCTTGCGTTCGACGACACCATTCTGCTGTGGCGTGTAAGGAGCTGAGAATTCATGAGTGATGCCCAATGTATCAAGATATGTGTCAAGGCCTGAAAGTGCGTTATATCGACTAGGGGGGGGGGGGGTGAATAGGCGATTTTTATGAAAGTCTTCAAAACGCGGAAGTTATGAAGACAAACAGAGTGAACAAGCCTATCACTATGCAGCGGAAGGTAGATTACACAACGCAAGCCATAGTCAAATATACAATACAGTGAAAGCACAGAGTCAAATAGCTTCAGTGTAATGAGGATCAGGTTGGAAGAAGTTATGAAGCCAAACAGATCATACAGTCAGGTTGTGAAGACAGAAGATCAAGCAGGCGTGCAATAGCTTCACAATGTGTACTGGTAAGTAAAGGGAGGTGAAGATGAAACCAGTGACACGTTGAAGACAATGATATGTTGGACCAGTTCCAGTTGCTGTGACAACTGTACGTCTGGTTGGAGCGGCTAGGTATTTAAACCAAAGGACAGACAGTCCCGGACACCCAGTCCTGAACACGCAGCTCAGGACACCTAGTCCTCACCGTTTTCTCCTTGAGCTAAGGTCACACAGACCCCGCCCAATCACTCTGGTAAGTCTTCAAGGTAGACTCCCAAACCTTCACAGACTTCGTTCACCGGCAATCCACAATTCCTCTTGGATGCTCAGAACGCGACGCCTAACCGTCTGGAGGATGCACAGTCCTCAAGTGTAATAAGTCTTCAGATCACTCAGACAAGAAGACTTAAGTGATGCCCAATTACTCTGGCTCTGGGTGGTTAGGGCTCTTCTTCTTCTTTCTGTTCTCATTGTCCCATTGTGGACACTCAGAAATGAAGTGTCCAGTTTTCTTGCACTTGTGACAAGTTTTCCTCTTGTAGTCATGCGCAGAAGCTTCATCATTCCTTGAGCTTGATCGTGAAGACTTTCTGAAGCCTTTCTTCTTGGTGAATCTCTGGAACTTCTTCACTAGCATTGCAAGTTCCCGTCCAATGTCTTCAGGATCATCAGAACTGCTGTCAGATTCTTCTTCAGATGATGACACAGCTTTTGCCTTCAGGGCACGAGTTCGCCCATAGTTTGGACCGTAGATATCTCTTTTCTCAGAAAGCTGAAACTCATGTGTGCTGAGCCTCTCAAGTATGTCAGACGGATCGAGTGTCTTGAAGTCTGGACGTTCTTGAATCATCAGGGCTAGGATGTCAAATGAACTGTCAAGTGATCTTAGCAGCATCTTGACGATTTCATGTTTGGTGATCTCAGTGGCGCCGAGGGCTTGAAGCTCATTTGTGATGTCAGTGAGCCGGTCAAATGTGTGCTGGACATTCTCATTGTCATTTCGCTTGAAGCGGTTGAAGAGATTGCGAAGAACACTGATTCTCTGATCTCTCTGGGTTGAGATGCCTTCATTGACCTTGGAGAGCCAGTCCCAGACCAGCTTGGATGTCTTCAAGGCACTCACACGGCCGTACTGTCCCTTGGTCAGATGACCACAGATAATATTCTTGGCAGTGGAGTCCAGTTGAGTGAACTTCTTGACATCAGCCGCAGTGACACCTTCTCCAGCTTTGGGAACGCCGTTTTCGACGACATACCATAGGTCGACGTCAATGGCTTCAAGATGCATGCGCATCTTATTCTTCCAGTAGGGATATTCAGTTCCATCGAAGACGGGGCACGCAGCGGAGACTTTAATTATCCCTGCAGTCGACATAGCTAAAACTCCAGGTGGTTAAACCGAATCACAAAGAACAAGGGAGCACCTTGCTCTGATTCCAATTGAAAGTGCGTTATATCGACTAGGGGGGGGGGGTGAATAGGCGATTTTTATGAAAGTCTTCAAAACGCGGAAGTTATGAAGACAAACAGAGTGAACAAGCCTATCACTATGCAGCGGAAGGTAGATTACACAACGCAAGCCATAGTCAAATATACAATACAGTGAAAGCACAGAGTCAAATAGCTTCAGTGTAATGAGGATCAGGTTGGAAGAAGTTATGAAGCCAAACAGATCATACAATCAGGTTGTGAAGACAGAAGATCAAGCAGGCGTGCAATAGCTTCACAATGTGTACTGGTAAGTAAAGGGAGGTGAAGATGAAACCAGTGACACGTTGAAGACAATGATATGTTGGACCAGTTCCAGTTGCTGTGACAACTCTACGTCTGGTTGGAGCGGCTAGGTATTTAAACCAAAGGACACACAGTCCCGGACACCCAGTCCTGAACACGCAGCTCAGGACACCCAGTCCTCACCGTTGTCTCCTTGAGCTAAGGTCACACAGACCCCGCCCAATCACTCTGGTAAGTCTTCAAGGTATACTCCCAAACCTTCACAGACTTCGTTCACCGGCAATCCACAATTCCTCTTGGATGCTCAGAACGCGACGCCTAACCGTCTGGAGGATGCACAGTCCTCAAGTGTAATAAGTCTTCAGATCACTCAGACAAGAAGACTTAAGTGATGCCCAATTACTCTGGCTCTGGGTGGTTAGGGCTTTTCTCCTCACTAAGGATTTTCTCTCAAAGGCTTCGAGGTGGGTTGCTCTCAAACGACAAAAGCCGTGCACTGAAATCTGAGCAGCCAACCGTTTATGGTTGTGGGGGTGGACTATTTATAGCCACTTGGCAACCCTGACCTGATTTGTCCGAAATGACCCTGGGTCACTAAGGAACTGACACGTGTACTAACGGTCGGATTTTGAACTCTCACGGCAACTTTACTTGGGCTGCAAGTAAAGCTGACTTGTCTGACTCTGGACAAGATTTTCTCTCATTGTCTTCACTCGAAGACATAGGATTTGAATTAGGCATCACTTCAGTCATCCTGACTGGTTCTCTTGGACCCCACTTAACAGTACGGTGGTTCCTATGACACAACATGAATAAAGTAAAACTACGAAGGATCTAAGTCTTCGAGTTCCAAAGGCTTCATGGGGAGTCTTCATATGTCATTGTCTTCGACATGAATGTCTTCATGAACCACCATTGTCTTCAATGTCTTCGTACATTTTTGGGGGTCATCTCTGGTAGCTAAACCGAATCAATGAGGGACTTCTACCTGTGTTATCCTGCAATTCTCACAAACACATTAGTCCCTCAACTAGGTTTGTCGTCAATACTCCAAAACCAACTAGGGGTGGCACTAGATGCACTTACAATCTCCCCCTTTTTGGTGATTGATGACAAACTAGTTGAAGTTTTCAACGGGGAATATAATTTGTGAAGTTGTAAAGGAATTGTCTTCATAAGCTGCAAGGGCTCCCCCTGAAGATGTGCATATAAGTGATTTGCTTCTGGAATGCAAATGCACACAGCAGGTTGTATTTGTGGGAATCCACTTCAACTTATGATGACAATCCATCATGCACGTAAAGATATATGAAGATAATGATATGCATAATGAAAAATGGACGTCTGCGAAATGATAAGAGTGCGGAAATTATCGTCGTACATGTGGAATTTATCTTCGCAAGAACACAGTGGCAAACATAGTAGCAGACGACCATCAAGTTTAAGTGTTACAACTCAAAGAACCAAATGTAGCAAAACGAGAGTTGTAGGCACGAAGCAAAATGCAAAATATAAAGTACCCGCCCATATTATTGACCCGCTTGAAGACTATAAACATCATATGCTTCTCCCCCTTTTGTCAGTGATGACCAAAAAGGTTTGAAGACATAGAGTTTTCTATGCGTTCCCAGGCGCAGCAGGGTCGGTGGAGACGTTTGGTGGTGCAGGCGAGCTTGGTGCAGTGACGACGCGCGCTGAAGATATTGGTGGTGATGTAGCGTCGTCTTCTTCCTCAATGATTTTTCCCGTCACGGTGGCAGCAGAGGAAGAGAACTCGGATTCTTCAAGTGACGGAGCCCCACGCAACACAGCTCTTCTGGGGGGTGTAGAGTCAAACTTGAATCGCTCCTTGAAGCCATCCTCTTGTAATTCAGCTTCAGTGCACATCATTGTGAGGCCTTTCCAAGTGCGGTGACAGGTTTCATGTGCGATGAAGGCGTTCTTGGTGGCCAGATTCCTGATGCGATTGACGTCTTGCATGATACCGTGCATCTGCCTCTTGAGCCAGTCGTGATGCCTATCTTGCTTTTGATGCAGAGCCACAAGAAGTTCACGATCAGTGAGTGTACGAGCGCGTTTCTTGGGTCTCTGTCCAGCTTCGCTGTCAGTGGCTTCAGTGGATGCAGGGGCACGTGTGGTGCCAGCCATTGGATAGACTCTGGAAATGGCTTCAACACCTTCATCATGTTGAGTGAAGCTTTGGTGTTCTGCATTCTGAAGACTTAGTGGCTGTTTGGCAGGCTCAGGATAAATAGCTTCAGCAGAGGTGTCCACATCGGGTAAGAAGATTCTATGGTTGCGGGCTGAGGGCTGATATGATATTGCAGAGTGGAGCTTGATTAGCCTCATAACCCATGGAGCATAAATCTCCAGACCAAAGAGATCTGAGCCAGACGCAGCAAGTTGACGTATGAAGAGATCCTGGGCATTGAAGCATTTGCCGTGTAGGATGCAGAAGATGAGAGTCTTCATGGCACCTTCAACCTTGGCATATCGAGAGTGCCCCTTAATGGGCCATAGAGTCCGCCTGATGATGTGATAGATAGTTCTAGGCAGGTACTCTAAGTCTTCAACGAAGAACCCCGTTGGGTAAGGTGCGTCAGAAGGCAATGGCTTCATCATTGAGAGCATCTGACTCATATTTGGCTCAGGTCGCTGAAATATGCTCTCAACTGCTTCAGTATGGAGTTGGCAGCCTTCTTCGAAGAGTTCGCCTGGAGTGGGTAGGCCGGTGAGCTCAATGATATCAAATGCATTGGCTTCATGATGGACGTTGCCGGTCATCCACTCCAGGACCCAAGTCTTCGGATCTCTGTTGTAGCCCTTGATGTGCAATGTGGCATAGAACCGAAGCAGAAGCTCTTCGTTCCAGTGCTCTTCATCCGTGACAAACGGCAGCAGGCCAACTTGCTTGAAGCAGTCCAGGGCTTCTTCCAGACCAGGCAGACCAGCAAAAGCTTCAACTTCAAGGCGCTGATGTGGAAAGATACGGCTCTGGTTGTAGAGGACGCAGGAGTAGTAGCTGCGCTGTGGGTAGCTCCAGAACCTATCTGACACAATCTTTTCCCTTGAGTAAGGGTTCTTGGAGCGGTTGAAGAAAGTGTTGTCTGCCCTGAAGCTATTGACATTGAAGGAGCCAGGAGCAGTGACTGGACCTGGGAACCTTGGCAGTCGTGGGATTGGCTTCTTTACCTGGGGCCTGTGCGCAATATGATAATTGAACTGTGGTCCGGCAGCAGACACAGGCACAGAAGGGTCAGAGGCAGTGGCTTCAGTATCTCTTGAAGCTGTTGGTTGGTCGGGCTCCACAAATGCTTCAGTATTATGTGTGGCAGCCGCAGTGGTGTCAGCCTCCTTGAGAACTTCTTCTTGCTGGTGTGGGGGAGATGGAGCTTGAGGTTCTTCATGCTCTTCTGCTTGTTCTTCGGCTGATGCAGCCGGAATGTCATCAGCAGTCTGAGCCCTTGGTCCTTTGCGAAGCCTACGGAATGCAGGCGACGCCGGTGGAGTTGCAGTGGGCTGGGGCTCATCCTCTTCCTCCTGTGGGCGATCTGCCCACGATGCATCTTGTGTGATTGGTGTCAGGGGACGACCAATGCTGAGCAATTCACTCGATTCGAGCTGAGGAAGGACTGCATCATCTTGTACATTGTCTTGGAGACCAATGTCTTCAGCAGCGGTGGGGTCGGCTGCTGGAATGTCTTCATCATGCTGAGCCTCGGTGAGAGCAGGCTCATGGACGGTCATCTGACGATCTTCATGAGGACGGCGAACGGAAAGGGGTTCAACTATCAAGGGCTCTGTGGGAGCAGCCCGAGACTTCTTGGACTTGCGCTTTTTGATGGTGGGGTCTGAAAGAGAGGCTTCAGAGTGTTTCCTCTTCCTTGCTTTAGCTTCGGCTATCCTTGTCTTCTTAAGCTCTGAAGCGGTTGAGCGCTTTGGCTTCGAGCTAGGCTTGGCGGTGGAGAAGACAGTTGGAACAGCTTCTTGGCGTGGGGCCTCTTCTTCAGCCACGGTGGGCGTCTTCTTCTTCTTAGCGGCCAGCCTGGGGTCGATGCCGGGACGCCCAAGTGCCTTTCACTTCTCGGCCTCATTGTAGGCCTGTACACAGAGATCAGCCGAATTCTTCATGCGCTCGCGTGAACCCTGAGCCTCTGCACGTTTCTGCATAAAGTTTTCCTTCAACTCATGCAGTATGACTTTGAAGTCTTTGATTTCTTGGACGCTGAGCGTGGCCATGTTCTTCTTAAACTGAGCCTTTTCAAAATCTATCTTTTGCTTCAGTTCCATGATGCGCTGGGCAATAGCGAGTTCTGAAGCAATAGCTCCTTGGAAGGCTACGCTGAGGCCAATGGGCAGCTGCAGATCGTCGAAGCTGATGTTGGGTGTTTCAAACCACTCATCAATGAATTTGTGGATGATTGCTGCATCAAACAGTGGTAGGTTGTTGAAGATTTCAGCCTCCTCCTTGCTCTTGATGAGTTGCTCAAGAGCGTCATCACCAAGATCTTCGTCACTGGACAGATCAATGGCTTCGCAACGAAGAACGGCAGCGGCAGTTAGCTCTTTGCTGGTGTGTGGCTGCGGTTTCTTTGCTTCTTGAGGCTTGGAGACTCTTGATAAGTCTTCAGACTGCACACTGGCTTCAGGAGGTGAAGTGGCCAATGGCTTCGCTTTGGAGATCTTGGGAGAGGCGACTGGCTTGGAAGCTTTTGGCTTCTTCTTCATCTGCTTCGGCTCTGGGGCAGTAGGAGCATCATCAGACTCAGTGTCTGCTGGAGGGTCATTCACGGCAGTCCCTTGGACTATAATGTGAGTGATGAGGCCGTCGAGATTGGCAAATGGCCCGATGACATTGGGATTAGCGTCGCGTGTGCCATCTGCCCTTGGTTTGGAGGGACCAGGGTTGAAGTCCAACCCAAACTCCTTCTTGTTTTGCTTCGCAGAGTTCTGGGCAAATTGGAAGTTGCGCTTGAACAGAGTGTCATCGCGACACCAGAGAAGGGATGATGGATGTGCATCAGCTGGCTGTTGTCCCCTGACCATGCATGGAAAGAAGCCTTGAGCAATGGCTTCGTCTCTGGTTTGGGGTACGAGATTCTTGTACAAGGCATCTCCCCATGGCCTCTTGATGGCGCACTTCTCTGCATATTCTTTGGTGACGAAGCGGTATAGGAACCACTGCTCTGCCCAATACCTGCGAATCCATTGGATTCGTGTCTTGCGCTGACCATAGCTTTCTTCAGGATCTGTTTGGTACATTTCTGCCAAATCTTCAGGCAGATCCTTAGATGTGTCACCCCGTATCTGTCTGCCTCCCTTCCTTGATTGTTTCTCGGATGCCATGAAGCTTAACTTGGAAGGCTTCAAAAGATTCAAAGGCTTCAAAGGATTCAAAGGCTTCAAAGGCTTCTTTTTGCTTGACCAACAGGAACTTGCTTCGGGTGAATTGATGTGACGCTGTAGGAACTCTGCAAATGAATGTAGACTATGAGAACCAAAAGATTCTCCCACGGACATGTACCTGTGACAGCATTAAGGTGCGAGGGAAGGGGAAGAGGTCATATGCATTCTCAGAAGATTTTGAAGATAAATCAGTGTAGAAGACATTGACCTCATCATGCGAAGACATTCACTTTATAGAAAAGAAGTTGGTTCCAGATTTGTACGAACCCATAGATCAATACAAGTGAGGAATCTAACTACTTCATGAAGAACAAGTGAATATGCTAGGCAAGTTATGAGATTCAGACAAGAGGAATGAAACTTGAAGAAATAGAAACCTCTTTTGGCAGAAAGTGATGGATCAATAGGATCAAAAGAGGCTGTAAAAAGGCTTGTTATTTACCAGACTTGGAACTGCTAGACGAGATGAGAGGTGAGGCCGAGCAGTTCGATTCTCCATGCCCTAACTTGGCGACGGAAGACACCTAGGGCGACGGCGGAGAGACTGATGTCCGCTGTCGGCGTGAGAACGGCGTCGGAGAGGTCGCGGCAGTGAAGCACTTCGTCGCCGGCGTCGTTGAGAGTTAGCGGTGGCGCTAGGGTTTGTGCGAGGGAGGAAGAAGAGATAATGACCGCAGTGAAACGTGTATTTATAGGGATATGGGCGGCACTGCGCTATTACTCAGGTGCCCCTGGCAATTCGCATCTGATCAGTACGTGGCCAGCATGCGGAATTGTGGGGGCAGTTTCACCCCACGCACGCCTGGTTTGTCGGGAGTCGTTCCTACTTCTCCGGAATTCTAGTTGATGGAAAATCATTGAAAGCCGTTTTAAAGTTTGTCTCTGTCTTCTTCTGGCAAGGATGCAGTGAAGACATTCGACAGTTTCAATAGAGTGCATATGACTTGGAGAGATAGAGTTTGAGGTAGGAAGCATGGAGAGGTTAGGGTCCGATCACATTCACTTAGTTCAAAAGATTCAGACAAGAAGACATAGCTATAAGTGAATGCTGTAGAGGACAGAACACCAGTGCATATATAATCAACATAGTGAAGATAATCATGAAGACATGTTGAGATTGAAGCCAAACCAAATGTGAAGACATAGCAAATGTAATGCCATGAGTAAAACACTTCAAGCAGAAAATTTTTGGTGGTGGCGCTACCCACCGTATAGGAAGTATTGGACCCAGACACGGCGCACAATTATTGTGGCGCTCCGAGGTCAAATTCCACGTTAATGTATTCACACTTAGAATGTATGTCTTCATTGATTGAAGATATACGTTACTTTGTGTGTTGCACATCTAAGTCATCATCATGCATAAGTGTTAGGATGTGTGCCTGATCACAGGACATTTGAGGATTCCAAGATATTTAGCTCACACCGTAACTTGCAAAATCTCTTCTCATCCAAGGGCTTGGTGAAGATATCTGCCAATTGCTCTTCAGTGTTGACGTGTATGATATCAATGTCTTCCTTTGTAACATGATCTCTGAGAAAATGATGACGAATTTCAATGTGCTTTGTCTTCGAGTGCTGAACTGGGTTGTTGGCGATCTTGATGGCGCTTTCGTTGTCGCAGTAAAGTGGCACTTTCTTCAGATGAATGCCATAATCCTTGAGGGTTTGCTTCATCCATAGAAGCTGAGCGCAGCAGGATCCAGCAGCAATGTATTCAGATTCAGCAGTGGAGAGAGATACACAGTTCTGCTTCTTTGAAGACCAACAGACAAGAGATCGGCCCAGAAAGTGACATGTGCCTGATGTGGACTTCCGATCAACCTTGTCACCAGCGTAA
Source organism: Triticum monococcum (assembly GCA_034509565.1). NCBI lineage: Eukaryota > Viridiplantae > Streptophyta > Magnoliopsida > Poales > Poaceae > Triticum > Triticum monococcum. The sequence continues at coordinate 494,072,652 of CM067845.1, read as the reverse complement.
TCAGCGTCCGAAAATCCAACCAGATCAAACTCTGAGCCCTTTGGATACCATAACCCTAGAGTTGGTGTGTGAGCCAAATATCGAAGAATTCGCTTCACTGCTAAGTGATGCGACTCCTTTGGTGCTGCTTGAAACCGAGCACACATGCAAACACTAAGCATAATATCTGGCCTAGATGCACATAAATAAAGCAAAGAACCAATCATGGAGCGTATACCTTTTGATCGAACTCTTTACCATTGTCGTCAGGACCCAGATGATGTTTGGCTGGCATTGGTGTTGTGAAGCCTTTGCAGTCTTGCATACCGAACTTCTTCAGGCAGTCTTTGAGATATTTCTCTTGAGATATGAAGATGCCATTGCGTTGTTGCCTTATCTGAAGACCGAGGAAGAATTTCAGCTCCCCCATCATAGACATCTGATATTGCTCTTGCATCATATATCCGAACTCCTCACTGTACTTCTGATTGGTGCAGCCGAAGATAATGTCATCCACGTATATTTGGCACACAAACAGTTCACCATTATATGTCTTTGTGAAGAGAGTGGGATCCAGGGAACCAGGTATGAAGCCTTTGCTCTTCAGGAAGTATTTGAGTGTATCATACCAGGCCCGAGGGGCTTGTTTGAGGCCATATAGTGCCTTTTTGAGCTTGTACACCATGTCAGGATGTTTTGGATCTTCAAACCCAGGTGGTTGCGCAACATACACTTCTTCTTCAATTTTGCCATTGAGGAAGGCACTTTTTACATCCATTTGATACAGGATTATGTTGTGATGATTTGCATAGGCCAGCAGTATATGGATGGCTTCAAGTCTGGCCACAGGAGCAAATGTTTCATCAAAGTCGATGCCTTCCACTTGAGTATATCCTTGAGCAACGAGACGAGCCTTGTTTCTGACGACTTGGCCATGCTCATCTTGCTTGTTGTGGTATATCCATTTGGTGCCTATTATGTTATGCTTCCGTGGATCAGGACGCTTAACTAACTCCCATACATTGTTCAGCTCAAATTGTTGAAGCTCTTCTTGCATAGCTTGAATCCATTTAGGTTCCATAAAGGCTTCATCAATTTTCTTGGGTTCTGTGATTGAAACAAATGCGAAGTGTCCGCAAAAGTTTGCCAGTTGAGTTGCCTTTGAACGAGTCAGTGGACCAGGTGCATTGATGCTATCAATTATTCTGTCAATTTGCACTTCATTGGCAACACGAGGATGTAGGGGTCGAAGACTTTGCTCTTGCTGATCTACGTTATCATGGGGAGGAATGTCTTCAGGCTGAGCATTGTCTTCATGTGGATCAGGTGCTGAGATGATAAGTTCTTCTTCAGGACGAGCTTCAGAAGGTATAATTTCTCCAGTTCCCATTAGCTTGATTGATTCACTGGCTGGAACTTCATCTGGTACATCTGGTAGTTGCTCTCTTTGTGACCCATTGGTCTCATCAAACCGCACATCCACTGTTTCAACCACTTTGTAGTGAAAGAGATTGAAGACTCTGTAGGTGTGCGAATCCTTTCCATATCCAAGCATGAAGCCCTCATGTGCTTTTGGAGCAAATTTTGCGGTGTGGTGAGGGTCCTTGATCCAGCATCTTGATCCAAATACTCTGAAGTAACTTACATTTGGCTTCTTGCCAGTCAGAAGTTCATAAGATGTCTTGTTCAGCAGCTTGTGAAGATATACACGGTTGATAGTATGGCATGCAGTGTCAATGGCTTCAGTCCAGAATTTTCTTGGTGTCTTGTACTCATCTAACATTGTTCTGGCCATCTCAATGAGTGTTCTGTTCTTGCGTTCGACGATGCCATTCTGTTGTGGCGTGTATGGAGCTGAGAATTCATGAGTGATGCCCAATGTATCAAGATATGTGTCAAGGCCGGTGTTCTTGAATTCTGTGCCATTATCACTTCTGATGTGCTTTATCTTGGCGCCATAATTGTTCATTGCCCGATTTGCGAAGCGTCTGAAGACATCCTGCACTTCAGTCTTGTAAAGGATTATGTGCACCCAAGTATATCTAGAGTAATCATCAACAATGACGAATCCATAGAGGCAAGCAGTAGTGGAGAAAGTTGAGTAGTGGGTAGGACCGAAGATATCCATGTGAAGCAGTTCGAAGGGTTGAGTAGTGGTCATGATTGTCTTCGAAGGATGTTTTGCCCTTGTCATCTTCCCAGCTTCACAGGCACCGCATAAGTGATCTTTCTTGAACTTGACGCCCTCGATGCCTATGACGTGCTTCTTCTTCGCAAGGGTGTGGAGGTTCCTCATGCCAGCATGCCCAAGTCTTTGATGCCAAAGCCAGCATTCTGAAGCCTTTGCGAGAAGACAAACTGCAAGCTGTGGCCCTGCTGAGAAATCTACCACGTACAAATCATCTTTTCGATACCCTTCAAACACTAGAGACTTGTCAGATTCCATTAGTACCAGACAACGATATTTTCCAAAGATTACAATCATGTTTAAATCGCAAAGCATTGAGACAGACATTAAGTTGAAGCCAAGGGATTCAACAAACATGACTTTATCCATGTGTTGATCCTTTGAGATTGCAACTCTACCTAGACCCAGTACTTTACTTTTACCAGTGTCAGCGAATGTGATGTGGCTCTTGTCAGATGGACGTAAGGTTGAGTCCATAAAGAGACTTCTCTTGCCAGTCATGTGATTTGTACACCCGCTGTCAATAATCCATTCTGAAGACTCTGAAGTCACTGGTGTCGTACCCTACAGTGCAGTTAGGGGGATAGGCTTCACCAAGAGTGTTGTGAAGCAAAAACATTTGACGAACCAGTGGATTATGAAAACTGAGATCCAGGTTAGGACAAGCAGGGAGAGTAGCATGCGATTCAGATATGAAATACATAGTGATGCCATTCGGGCAGTTGATCGTGCGCCCCACGAGTTTTTTAAGGTCCCCAGCAATAGCATCAGAAGATTTTGGTTTTGTGCTGGAGACCTTTCCCTGCAAAAGAGAGTTAAGCTTTCTTAACCACCCACATCTTCAAGGGTGGCTTAGAAGCAATAAGTCTAAGTGCAGCATCTGAGAATTTTGGCTTTGGAGCCCTAGCAAACAGTCTAGCAGGTGGGAAGTAGTACTCAGTAAGAATAGGCAGAATAGTTTTTGGTCATATGAGAATGACGGTTTGAAGAACCGTTCTCATAAGACTGAGCATGGTTTCCCTGCAAAACATTTGCGTTAGTGCAGCTCAGATGAGTCCTCTGCCTGTATGAAGCCTTTGGACCATATGAAGTCTTTGGTCTGAGGTTTGTCTTCTTCATGTGAGGTGTCATGGGGACATTCACAGGAAGATTCTCAAGACACGTTTTTGGAACCCAGATCTTCTTCATGGGCGGTCCATTCCTGCAGTTAGTACCAATGTACCTGGCAAATACTTCACCATTCTGATTCCTAAACAGTTTATAGTTTGCATCAAAGGATTCATCAATGATAATTGGATTAGCACAAGTGAAGCCAGATAGATTGGATGGATCTGATGAGGAGTCCTTTGCAGCAACCCATGTGGTTTTGGGGTACTGCTCAGGTTTCCAGTAAGAGCCATCTGCATTAATTTTCCTCACGAACCCAACACCCTCTTTGCTAGGGTTTCGGTTCAGAATCTGCTTCTTGAGGACATCACATAGTGTCTGATGTCCTTTGAGACTTTTGTACATCCCTGTTTCAAGCAATGTCTTCAACCTAGCATTTTCATCAGCAATAGCAGTGGTATCCTCAGCAGAGGGGTTAGTTACCACTTCAACAGTTGAAGATATTGCAACAGCAGTAGCAGTGGAACATTCAGCAACAGAAATAGCATTATCACGCTCAATGCATTTAAGGCATGGTGGTTCAAATCCTTCCTTAGCAGAACTGATCTGTTCGGCTCGAAGTGACTCGTTTTCCTTTTGAAGATCTTCATGATCCGTTCTCAACTTCTCAAGATCTTGCTTCTTCTGAAGATAATCATAGGAGAGCTTTTCATGAGTAGTTGAGAGAGTCTCAAGACGATCTTCGAGTTCCTGATACTTAACATGAAGATTTTTTATGTCTTCAATTAAGGATTCAGAACGAGTCATTTCAGCACCCAACAGATCATCGCTTCTGTCTAACAGTTTTTGAATATGTTCCATGGCCTTTTGTTGTTCAGTTGCAATTTTAGCAAGTGTTTTGTAACTGGGTTTTGAATCATAGTCAGAGTCATCGTCACTAGATGTTCGATAGTGAGTAGTGCGTGTGTTTACCTTGGCACCACGTGCCATGAAGCAGTAGGTGGGAGTAGAGTCGTCCTTGTCATTTGCACCGGTGATGGTGATGGAGTCATTGTCTTCAGTGTTGAAGATGGACTTGGCGACATAGGCTGTAGCCAAACTTGCAATGCCTGAATCAGACTCCTCCTCAGACTCCACCTCTGCCTCCTCAGAAGCGGACTCCTCCTCTGAATCCATTTCCTTGCAACAAACGCACGAGCCTTGCCAGATGAACTCTTCTTGTGTAATGAAGACTTTGAGGAAGACTTGGACGAAGACTTTGAGTATTTCTTCGTCTTCTTATCGTCAGAGTCATATTCCTTGCTCTTCTTCTTCTTTCTGTTCTCATTGTCCCATTGTGGACACTCAGAAATGAAGTGTCCAGTTTTCTTGCACTTGTGACAAGTTTTCCTCTTGTAGTCATGCGCAGAAGCTTCATCATTCCTTGAGCTTGATCGTGAAGACTTTTTGAAGCCTTTCTTCTTGGTGAATCTCTGGAACTTCTTCACTAGCATTGCAAGTTCCCGTCCAATGTCTTCAGGATCATCAGAACTGCTGTCAGATTCTTCTTCAGATGATGACACAGCTTTTGCCTTCAGGGCACGAGTTCACCCATAGTTTGGACCGTAGATATCTCTTTTCTCAGAAAGCTGAAACTCATGTGTGCTGAGCCTCTCAAGTATGTCAGACGGATCGAGTGTCTTGAAGTCTGGACGTTCTTGAATCATCAGGGCTAGGATGTCAAATGAACTGTCAAGTGATCTTAGCAGCATCTTGACGATTTCATGTTTGGTGATCTCAGTGGCGCCGAGGGCTTGAAGCTCATTTGTGATGTCAGTGAGCCGGTCAAATGTGTGCTGGACATTCTCATTGTCATTTCGCTTGAAGCGGTTGAAGAGATTGCGAAGAACACTGATTCTCTGATCTCTCTGGGTTGAGATGCCTTCATTGACCTTGGAGAGCCAGTCCCAGACCAGCTTGGATGTCTTCAAGGCACTCACACGGCCGTACTGTCCCTTGGTCAGATGACCACAGATAATATTCTTGGCAGTGGAGTCCAGTTGAGTGAACTTCTTGACATCAGCCGCAGTGACACCTTCTCCAGCTTTGGGAACGCCGTTTTCGACGACATACCATAGGTCGACGTCAATGGCTTCAAGATGCATGCGCATCTTATTCTTCCAGTAGGGATATTCAGTTCCATCGAAGACGGGGCACGCAGCGGAGACTTTAATTATCCCTGCAGTCGACATAGCTAAAACTCCAGGTGGTTAAACCGAATCACAAAGAACAAGGGAGCACCTTGCTCTGATTCCAATTGAAAGTGCGTTATATCGACTAGGGGGGGGGGGTGAATAGGCGATTTTTATGAAAGTCTTCAAAACGCGGAAGTTATGAAGACAAACAGAGTGAACAAGCCTATCACTATGCAGCGGAAGGTAGATTACACAACGCAAGCCATAGTCAAATATACAATACAGTGAAAGCACAGAGTCAAATAGCTTCAGTGTAATGAGGATCAGGTTGGAAGAAGTTATGAAGCCAAACAGATCATACAATCAGGTTGTGAAGACAGAAGATCAAGCAGGCGTGCAATAGCTTCACAATGTGTACTGGTAAGTAAAGGGAGGTGAAGATGAAACCAGTGACACGTTGAAGACAATGATATGTTGGACCAGTTCCAGTTGCTGTGACAACTCTACGTCTGGTTGGAGCGGCTAGGTATTTAAACCAAAGGACACACAGTCCCGGACACCCAGTCCTGAACACGCAGCTCAGGACACCCAGTCCTCACCGTTGTCTCCTTGAGCTAAGGTCACACAGACCCCGCCCAATCACTCTGGTAAGTCTTCAAGGTATACTCCCAAACCTTCACAGACTTCGTTCACCGGCAATCCACAATTCCTCTTGGATGCTCAGAACGCGACGCCTAACCGTCTGGAGGATGCACAGTCCTCAAGTGTAATAAGTCTTCAGATCACTCAGACAAGAAGACTTAAGTGATGCCCAATTACTCTGGCTCTGGGTGGTTAGGGCTTTTCTCCTCACTAAGGATTTTCTCTCAAAGGCTTCGAGGTGGGTTGCTCTCAAACGACAAAAGCCGTGCACTGAAATCTGAGCAGCCAACCGTTTATGGTTGTGGGGGTGGACTATTTATAGCCACTTGGCAACCCTGACCTGATTTGTCCGAAATGACCCTGGGTCACTAAGGAACTGACACGTGTACTAACGGTCGGATTTTGAACTCTCACGGCAACTTTACTTGGGCTGCAAGTAAAGCTGACTTGTCTGACTCTGGACAAGATTTTCTCTCATTGTCTTCACTCGAAGACATAGGATTTGAATTAGGCATCACTTCAGTCATCCTGACTGGTTCTCTTGGACCCCACTTAACAGTACGGTGGTTCCTATGACACAACATGAATAAAGTAAAACTACGAAGGATCTAAGTCTTCGAGTTCCAAAGGCTTCATGGGGAGTCTTCATATGTCATTGTCTTCGACATGAATGTCTTCATGAACCACCATTGTCTTCAATGTCTTCGTACATTTTTGGGGGTCATCTCTGGTAGCTAAACCGAATCAATGAGGGACTTCTACCTGTGTTATCCTGCAATTCTCACAAACACATTAGTCCCTCAACTAGGTTTGTCGTCAATACTCCAAAACCAACTAGGGGTGGCACTAGATGCACTTACAATCTCCCCCTTTTTGGTGATTGATGACAAACTAGTTGAAGTTTTCAACGGGGAATATAATTTGTGAAGTTGTAAAGGAATTGTCTTCATAAGCTGCAAGGGCTCCCCCTGAAGATGTGCATATAAGTGATTTGCTTCTGGAATGCAAATGCACACAGCAGGTTGTATTTGTGGGAATCCACTTCAACTTATGATGACAATCCATCATGCACGTAAAGATATATGAAGATAATGATATGCATAATGAAAAATGGACGTCTGCGAAATGATAAGAGTGCGGAAATTATCGTCGTACATGTGGAATTTATCTTCGCAAGAACACAGTGGCAAACATAGTAGCAGACGACCATCAAGTTTAAGTGTTACAACTCAAAGAACCAAATGTAGCAAAACGAGAGTTGTAGGCACGAAGCAAAATGCAAAATATAAAGTACCCGCCCATATTATTGACCCGCTTGAAGACTATAAACATCATATGCTTCTCCCCCTTTTGTCAGTGATGACCAAAAAGGTTTGAAGACATAGAGTTTTCTATGCGTTCCCAGGCGCAGCAGGGTCGGTGGAGACGTTTGGTGGTGCAGGCGAGCTTGGTGCAGTGACGACGCGCGCTGAAGATATTGGTGGTGATGTAGCGTCGTCTTCTTCCTCAATGATTTTTCCCGTCACGGTGGCAGCAGAGGAAGAGAACTCGGATTCTTCAAGTGACGGAGCCCCACGCAACACAGCTCTTCTGGGGGGTGTAGAGTCAAACTTGAATCGCTCCTTGAAGCCATCCTCTTGTAATTCAGCTTCAGTGCACATCATTGTGAGGCCTTTCCAAGTGCGGTGACAGGTTTCATGTGCGATGAAGGCGTTCTTGGTGGCCAGATTCCTGATGCGATTGACGTCTTGCATGATACCGTGCATCTGCCTCTTGAGCCAGTCGTGATGCCTATCTTGCTTTTGATGCAGAGCCACAAGAAGTTCACGATCAGTGAGTGTACGAGCGCGTTTCTTGGGTCTCTGTCCAGCTTCGCTGTCAGTGGCTTCAGTGGATGCAGGGGCACGTGTGGTGCCAGCCATTGGATAGACTCTGGAAATGGCTTCAACACCTTCATCATGTTGAGTGAAGCTTTGGTGTTCTGCATTCTGAAGACTTAGTGGCTGTTTGGCAGGCTCAGGATAAATAGCTTCAGCAGAGGTGTCCACATCGGGTAAGAAGATTCTATGGTTGCGGGCTGAGGGCTGATATGATATTGCAGAGTGGAGCTTGATTAGCCTCATAACCCATGGAGCATAAATCTCCAGACCAAAGAGATCTGAGCCAGACGCAGCAAGTTGACGTATGAAGAGATCCTGGGCATTGAAGCATTTGCCGTGTAGGATGCAGAAGATGAGAGTCTTCATGGCACCTTCAACCTTGGCATATCGAGAGTGCCCCTTAATGGGCCATAGAGTCCGCCTGATGATGTGATAGATAGTTCTAGGCAGGTACTCTAAGTCTTCAACGAAGAACCCCGTTGGGTAAGGTGCGTCAGAAGGCAATGGCTTCATCATTGAGAGCATCTGACTCATATTTGGCTCAGGTCGCTGAAATATGCTCTCAACTGCTTCAGTATGGAGTTGGCAGCCTTCTTCGAAGAGTTCGCCTGGAGTGGGTAGGCCGGTGAGCTCAATGATATCAAATGCATTGGCTTCATGATGGACGTTGCCGGTCATCCACTCCAGGACCCAAGTCTTCGGATCTCTGTTGTAGCCCTTGATGTGCAATGTGGCATAGAACCGAAGCAGAAGCTCTTCGTTCCAGTGCTCTTCATCCGTGACAAACGGCAGCAGGCCAACTTGCTTGAAGCAGTCCAGGGCTTCTTCCAGACCAGGCAGACCAGCAAAAGCTTCAACTTCAAGGCGCTGATGTGGAAAGATACGGCTCTGGTTGTAGAGGACGCAGGAGTAGTAGCTGCGCTGTGGGTAGCTCCAGAACCTATCTGACACAATCTTTTCCCTTGAGTAAGGGTTCTTGGAGCGGTTGAAGAAAGTGTTGTCTGCCCTGAAGCTATTGACATTGAAGGAGCCAGGAGCAGTGACTGGACCTGGGAACCTTGGCAGTCGTGGGATTGGCTTCTTTACCTGGGGCCTGTGCGCAATATGATAATTGAACTGTGGTCCGGCAGCAGACACAGGCACAGAAGGGTCAGAGGCAGTGGCTTCAGTATCTCTTGAAGCTGTTGGTTGGTCGGGCTCCACAAATGCTTCAGTATTATGTGTGGCAGCCGCAGTGGTGTCAGCCTCCTTGAGAACTTCTTCTTGCTGGTGTGGGGGAGATGGAGCTTGAGGTTCTTCATGCTCTTCTGCTTGTTCTTCGGCTGATGCAGCCGGAATGTCGTCAGCAGTCTGAGCCCTTGGTCCTTTGCGAAGCCTACGGAATGCAGGCGACGCCGGTGGAGTTGCAGTGGGCTGGGGCTCATCCTCTTCCTCCTGTGGGCGATCTGCCCACGATGCATCTTGTGTGATTGGTGTCAGGGGACGACCAATGCTGAGCAATTCACTCGATTCGAGCTGAGGAAGGACTGCATCATCTTGTACATTGTCTTGGAGACCAATGTCTTCAGCAGCGGTGGGGTCGGCTGCTGGAATGTCTTCATCATGCTGAGCCTCGGTGAGAGCAGGCTCATGGACGGTCATCTGACGATCTTCATGAGGACGGCGAACGGAAAGGGGTTCAACTATCAAGGGCTCTGTGGGAGCAGCCCGAGACTTCTTGGACTTGCGCTTTTTGATGGTGGGGTCTGAAAGAGAGGCTTCAGAGTGTTTCCTCTTCCTTGCTTTAGCTTCGGCTATCCTTGTCTTCTTAAGCTCTGAAGCGGTTGAGCGCTTTGGCTTCGAGCTAGGCTTGGCGGTGGAGAAGACAGTTGGAACAGCTTCTTGGCGTGGGGCCTCTTCTTCAGGCACGGTGGGCGTCTTCTTCTTCTTAGCGGCCAGCTTGGGGTCGATGCCGGGACGCCCAAGTGCCTTTCGCTTCTCGGCCTCATTGTAGGCCTGTACACAGAGATCAGCCGAATTCTTCATGCGCTCGCGTGAACCCTGAGCCTCTGCACGTTTCTGCATAAAGTTTTCCTTCAACTCATGCAGTATGACTTTGAAGTCTTTGATTTCTTGGACGCTGAGCGTGGCCATGTTCTTCTTAAACTGAGCCTTTTCAAAATCTATCTTTTGCTTCAGTTCCATGATGCGCTGGGCAATAGCGAGTTCTGAAGCAATAGCTCCTTGGAAGGCTACGCTGAGGCCAATGGGCAGCTGCAGATCGTCGAAGCTGATGTTGGGTGTTTCAAACCACTCATCAATGAATTTGTGGATGATTGCTGCATCAAACAGTGGTAGGTTGTTGAAGATTTCAGCCTCCTCCTTGCTCTTGATGAGTTGCTCAAGAGCGTCATCACCAAGATCTTCGTCACTGGACAGATCAATGGCTTCGCAACGAAGAACGGCAGCGGCAGTTAGCTCTTTGCTGGTGTGTGGCTGCGGTTTCTTTGCTTCTTGAGGCTTGGAGACTCTTGATAAGTCTTCAGACTGCACACTGGCTTCAGGAGGTGAAGTGGCCAATGGCTTCGCTTTGGAGATCTTGGGAGAGGCGACTGGCTTGGAAGCTTTTGGCTTCTTCTTCATCTGCTTCGGCTCTGGGGCAGTAGGAGCATCATCAGACTCAGTGTCTGCTGGAGGGTCATTCACGGCAGTCCCTTGGACTATAATGTGAGTGATGAGGCCGTCGAGATTGGCAAATGGCCCGATGACATTGGGATTAGCGTCGCGTGTGCCATCTGCCCTTGGTTTGGAGGGACCAGGGTTGAAGTCCAACCCAAACTCCTTCTTGTTTTGCTTCGCAGAGTTCTGGGCAAATTGGAAGTTGCGCTTGAACAGAGTGTCATCGCGACACCAGAGAAGGGATGATGGATGTGCATCAGCTGGCTGTTGTCCCCTGACCATGCATGGAAAGAAGCCTTGAGCAATGGCTTCGTCTCTGGTTTGGGGTACGAGATTCTTGTACAAGGCATCTCCCCATGGCCTCTTGATGGCGCACTTCTCTGCATATTCTTTGGTGACGAAGCGGTATAGGAACCACTGCTCTGCCCAATACCTGCGAATCCATTGGATTCGTGTCTTGCGCTGACCATAGCTTTCTTCAGGATCTGTTTGGTACATTTCTGCCAAATCTTCAGGCAGATCCTTAGATGTGTCACCCCGTATCTGTCTGCCTCCCTTCCTTGATTGTTTCTCGGATGCCATGAAGCTTAACTTGGAAGGCTTCAAAAGATTCAAAGGCTTCAAAGGATTCAAAGGCTTCAAAGGCTTCTTTTTGCTTGACCAACAGGAACTTGCTTCGGGTGAATTGATGTGACGCTGTAGGAACTCTGCAAATGAATGTAGACTATGAGAACCAAAAGATTCTCCCACGGACATGTACCTGTGACAGCATTAAGGTGCGAGGGAAGGGGAAGAGGTCATATGCATTCTCAGAAGATTTTGAAGATAAATCAGTGTAGAAGACATTGACCTCATCATGCGAAGACATTCACTTTATAGAAAAGAAGTTGGTTCCAGATTTGTACGAACCCATAGATCAATACAAGTGAGGAATCTAACTACTTCATGAAGAACAAGTGAATATGCTAGGCAAGTTATGAGATTCAGACAAGAGGAATGAAACTTGAAGAAATAGAAACCTCTTTTGGCAGAAAGTGATGGATCAATAGGATCAAAAGAGGCTGTAAAAAGGCTTGTTATTTACCAGACTTGGAACTGCTAGACGAGATGAGAGGTGAGGCCGAGCAGTTCGATTCTCCATGCCCTAACTTGGCGACGGAAGACACCTAGGGCGACGGCGGAGAGACTGATGTCCGCTGTCGGCGTGAGAACGGCGTCGGAGAGGTCGCGGCAGTGAAGCACTTCGTCGCCGGCGTCGTTGAGAGTTAGCGGTGGCGCTAGGGTTTGTGCGAGGGAGGAAGAAGAGATAATGACCGCAGTGAAACGTGTATTTATAGGGATATGGGCGGCACTGCGCTATTACTCAGGTGCCCCTGGCAATTCGCATCTGATCAGTACGTGGCCAGCATGCGGAATTGTGGGGGCAGTTTCACCCCACGCACGCCTGGTTTGTCGGGAGTCGTTCCTACTTCTCCGGAATTCTAGTTGATGGAAAATCATTGAAAGCCGTTTTAAAGTTTGTCTCTGTCTTCTTCTGGCAAGGATGCAGTGAAGACATTCGACAGTTTCAATAGAGTGCATATGACTTGGAGAGATAGAGTTTGAGGTAGGAAGCATGGAGAGGTTAGGGTCCGATCACATTCACTTAGTTCAAAAGATTCAGACAAGAAGACATAGCTATAAGTGAATGCTGTAGAGGACAGAACACCAGTGCATATATAATCAACATAGTGAAGATAATCATGAAGACATGTTGAGATTGAAGCCAAACCAAATGTGAAGACATAGCAAATGTAATGCCATGAGTAAAACACTTCAAGCAGAAAATTTTTGGTGGTGGCGCTACCCACCGTATAGGAAGTATTGGACCCAGACACGGCGCACAATTATTGTGGCGCTCCGAGGTCAAATTCCACGTTAATGTATTCACACTTAGAATGTATGTCTTCATTGATTGAAGATATACGTTACTTTGTGTGTTGCACATCTAAGTCATCATCATGCATAAGTGTTAGGATGTGTGCCTGATCACAGGACATTTGAGGATTCCAAGATATTTAGCTCACACCGTAACTTGCAAAATCTCTTCTCATCCAAGGGCTTGGTGAAGATATCTGCCAATTGCTCTTCAGTGTTGACGTGTATGATATCAATGTCTTCCTTTGTAACATGATCTCTGAGAAAATGATGACGAATTTCAATGTGCTTTGTCTTCGAGTGCTGAACTGGGTTGTTGGCGATCTTGATGGCGCTTTCGTTGTCGCAGTAAAGTGGCACTTTCTTCAGATGAATGCCATAATCCTTGAGGGTTTGCTTCATCCATAGAAGCTGAGCGCAGCAGGATCCAGCAGCAATGTATTCAGATTCAGCAGTGGAGAGAGATACACAGTTCTGCTTCTTTGAAGACCAACAGACAAGAGATCGGCCCAGAAAGTGACATGTGCCTGATGTGGACTTCCGATCAACCTTGTCACCAGCGTAATCAGCGTCCGAAAATCCAACCAGATCAAACTCTGAGCCCTTTGGATACCATAACCCTAGAGTTGGTGTGTGAGCCAAATATCGAAGAATTCGCTTCACTGCTAAGTGATGCGACTCCTTTGGTGCTGCTTGAAACCGAGCACACATGCAAACACTAAGCATAATATCTGGCCTAGATGCACATAAATAAAGCAAAGAACCAATCATGGAGCGTATACCTTTTGATCGAACTCTTTACCATTGTCGTCAGGACCCAGATGATGTTTGGCTGGCATTGGTGTTGTGAAGCCTTTGCAGTCTTGCATACCGAACTTCTTCAGGCAGTCTTTGAGATATTTCTCTTGAGATATGAAGATGCCATTGCGTTGTTGCCTTATCTGAAGACCGAGGAAGAATTTCAGCTCCCCCATCATAGACATCTGATATTGCTCTTGCATCATATATCCGAACTCCTCACTGTACTTCTGATTGGTGCAGCCGAAGATAATGTCATCCACGTATATTTGGCACACAAACAGTTCACCATTATATGTCTTTGTGAAGAGAGTGGGATCCAGGGAACCAGGTATGAAGCCTTTGCTCTTCAGGAAGTATTTGAGTGTATCATACCAGGCCCGAGGGGCTTGTTTGAGGCCATATAGTGCCTTTTTGAGCTTGTACACCATGTCAGGATGTTTTGGATCTTCAAACCCAGGTGGTTGCGCAACATACACTTCTTCTTCAATTTTGCCATTGAGGAAGGCACTTTTTACATCCATTTGATACAGGATTATGTTGTGATGATTTGCATAGGCCAGCAGTATATGGATGGCTTCAAGTCTGGCCACAGGAGCAAATGTTTCATCAAAGTCGATGCCTTCCACTTGAGTATATCCTTGAGCAACGAGACGAGCCTTGTTTCTGACGACTTGGCCATGCTCATCTTGCTTGTTGTGGTATATCCATTTGGTGCCTATTATGTTATGCTTCCGTGGATCAGGACGCTTAACTAACTCCCATACATTGTTCAGCTCAAATTGTTGAAGCTCTTCTTGCATAGCTTGAATCCATTTAGGTTCCATAAAGGCTTCATCAATTTTCTTGGGTTCTGTGATTGAAACAAATGCGAAGTGTCCGCAAAAGTTTGCCAGTTGAGTTGCCTTTGAACGAGTCAGTGGACCAGGTGCATTGATGCTATCAATTATTCTGTCAATTTGCACTTCATTGGCAACACGAGGATGTAGGGGTCGAAGACTTTGCTCTTGCTGATCTACGTTATCATGGGGAGGAATGTCTTCAGGCTGAGCATTGTCTTCATGTGGATCAGGTGCTGAGATGATAAGTTCTTCTTCAGGACGAGCTTCAGAAGGTATAATTTCTCCAGTTCCCATTAGCTTGATTGATTCACTGGCTGGAACTTCATCTGGTACATCTGGTAGTTGCTCTCTTTGTGACCCATTGGTCTCATCAAACCGCACATCCACTGTTTCAACCACTTTGTAGTGAAAGAGATTGAAGACTCTGTAGGTGTGCGAATCCTTTCCATATCCAAGCATGAAGCCCTCATGTGCTTTTGGAGCAAATTTTGCGGTGTGGTGAGGGTCCTTGATCCAGCATCTTGATCCAAATACTCTGAAGTAACTTACATTTGGCTTCTTGCCAGTCAGAAGTTCATAAGATGTCTTGTTCAGCAGCTTGTGAAGATATACACGGTTGATAGTATGGCATGCAGTGTCAATGGCTTCAGTCCAGAATTTTCTTGGTGTCTTGTACTCATCTAACATTGTTCTGGCCATCTCAATGAGTGTTCTGTTCTTGCGTTCGACGATGCCATTCTGTTGTGGCGTGTATGGAGCTGAGAATTCATGAGTGATGCCCAATGTATCAAGATATGTGTCAAGGCCGGTGTTCTTGAATTCTGTGCCATTATCACTTCTGATGTGCTTTATCTTGGCGCCATAATTGTTCATTGCCCGATTTGCGAAGCGTCTGAAGACATCCTGCACTTCAGTCTTGTAAAGGATTATGTGCACCCAAGTATATCTAGAGTAATCATCAACAATGACGAATCCATAGAGGCAAGCAGTAGTGGAGAAAGTTGAGTAGTGGGTAGGACCGAAGATATCCATGTGAAGCAGTTCGAAGGGTTGAGTAGTGGTCATGATTGTCTTCGAAGGATGTTTTGCCCTTGTCATCTTCCCAGCTTCACAGGCACCGCATAAGTGATCTTTCTTGAACTTGACGCCCTCGATGCCTATGACGTGCTTCTTCTTCGCAAGGGTGTGGAGGTTCCTCATGCCAGCATGCCCAAGTCTTTGATGCCAAAGCCAGCATTCTGAAGCCTTTGCGAGAAGACAAACTGCAAGCTGTGGCCCTGCTGAGAAATCTACCACGTACAAATCATCTTTTCGATACCCTTCAAACACTAGAGACTTGTCAGATTCCATTAGTACCAGACAACGATATTTTCCAAAGATTACAATCATGTTTAAATCGCAAAGCATTGAGACAGACATTAAGTTGAAGCCAAGGGATTCAACAAACATGACTTTATCCATGTGTTGATCCTTTGAGATTGCAACTCTACCTAGACCCAGTACTTTACTTTTACCAGTGTCAGCGAATGTGATGTGGCTCTTGTCAGATGGACGTAAGGTTGAGTCCATAAAGAGACTTCTCTTGCCAGTCATGTGATTTGTACACCCGCTGTCAATAATCCATTCTGAAGACTCTGAAGTCACTGGTGTCGTACCCTACAGTGCAGTTAGGGGGATAGGCTTCACCAAGAGTGTTGTGAAGCAAAAACATTTGACGAACCAGTGGATTATGAAAACTGAGATCCAGGTTAGGACAAGCAGGGAGAGTAGCATGCGATTCAGATATGAAATACATAGTGATGCCATTCGGGCAGTTGATCGTGCGCCCCACGAGTTTTTTAAGGTCCCCAGCAATAGCATCAGAAGATTTTGGTTTTGTGCTGGAGACCTTTCCCTGCAAAAGAGAGTTAAGCTTTCTTAACCACCCACATCTTCAAGGGTGGCTTAGAAGCAATAAGTCTAAGTGCAGCATCTGAGAATTTTGGCTTTGGAGCCCTAGCAAACAGTCTAGCAGGTGGGAAGTAGTACTCAGTAAGAATAGGCAGAATAGTTTTTGGTCATATGAGAATGACGGTTTGAAGAACCGTTCTCATAAGACTGAGCATGGTTTCCCTGCAAAACATTTGCGTTAGTGCAGCTCAGATGAGTCCTCTGCCTGTATGAAGCCTTTGGACCATATGAAGTCTTTGGTCTGAGGTTTGTCTTCTTCATGTGAGGTGTCATGGGGACATTCACAGGAAGATTCTCAAGACACGTTTTTGGAACCCAGATCTTCTTCATGGGCGGTCCATTCCTGCAGTTAGTACCAATGTACCTGGCAAATACTTCACCATTCTGATTCCTAAACAGTTTATAGTTTGCATCAAAGGATTCATCAATGATAATTGGATTAGCACAAGTGAAGCCAGATAGATTGGATGGATCTGATGAGGAGTCCTTTGCAGCAACCCATGTGGTTTTGGGGTACTGCTCAGGTTTCCAGTAAGAGCCATCTGCATTAATTTTCCTCACGAACCCAACACCCTCTTTGCTAGGGTTTCGGTTCAGAATCTGCTTCTTGAGGACATCACATAGTGTCTGATGTCCTTTGAGACTTTTGTACATCCCTGTTTCAAGCAATGTCTTCAACCTAGCATTTTCATCAGCAATAGCAGTGGTATCCTCAGCAGAGGGGTTAGTTACCACTTCAACAGTTGAAGATATTGCAACAGCAGTAGCAGTGGAACATTCAGCAACAGAAATAGCATTATCACGCTCAATGCATTTAAGGCATGGTGGTTCAAATCCTTCCTTAGCAGAACTGATCTGTTCGGCTCGAAGTGACTCGTTTTCCTTTTGAAGATCTTCATGATCCGTTCTCAACTTCTCAAGATCTTGCTTCTTCTGAAGATAATCATAGGAGAGCTTTTCATGAGTAGTTGAGAGAGTCTCAAGACGATCTTCGAGTTCCTGATACTTAACATGAAGATTTTTTATGTCTTCAATTAAGGATTCAGAACGAGTCATTTCAGCACCCAACAGATCATCGCTTCTGTCTAACAGTTTTTGAATATGTTCCATGGCCTTTTGTTGTTCAGTTGCAATTTTAGCAAGTGTTTTGTAACTGGGTTTTGAATCATAGTCAGAGTCATCGTCACTAGATGTTCGATAGTGAGTAGTGCGTGTGTTTACCTTGGCACCACGTGCCATGAAGCAGTAGGTGGGAGTAGAGTCGTCCTTGTCATTTGCACCGGTGATGGTGATGGAGTCATTGTCTTCAGTGTTGAAGATGGACTTGGCGACATAGGCTGTAGCCAAACTTGCAATGCCTGAATCAGACTCCTCCTCAGACTCCACCTCTGCCTCCTCAGAAGCGGACTCCTCCTCTGAATCCATTTCCTTGCAACAAACGCACGAGCCTTGCCAGATGAACTCTTCTTGTGTAATGAAGACTTTGAGGAAGACTTGGACGAAGACTTTGAGTATTTCTTCGTCTTCTTATCGTCAGAGTCATATTCCTTGCTCTTCTTCTTCTTTCTGTTCTCATTGTCCCATTGTGGACACTCAGAAATGAAGTGTCCAGTTTTCTTGCACTTGTGACAAGTTTTCCTCTTGTAGTCATGCGCAGAAGCTTCATCATTCCTTGAGCTTGATCGTGAAGACTTTCTGAAGCCTTTCTTCTTGGTGAATCTCTGGAACTTCTTCACTAGCATTGCAAGTTCCCGTCCAATGTCTTCAGGATCATCAGAACTGCTGTCAGATTCTTCTTCAGATGATGACACGGCTTTTGCCTTCAAGGCACGAGTTCGCCCATAGTTTGGACCGTAGATATCTCTTTTCTCAGAAAGCTGAAACTCATGTGTGCTGAGCCTCTCAAGTATGTCAGACGGATCGAGTGTCTTGAAGTCTGGACGTTCTTGAATCATCAGGGCTAGGATGTCAAATGAACTGTCAAGTGATCTTAGCAGCATCTTGACGATTTCATGTTTGGTGATCTCAGTGGCGCCGAGGGCTTGAAGCTCATTTGTGATGTCAGTGAGCCGGTCAAATGTGTGCTGGACATTCTCATTGTCATTTCGCTTGAAGCGGTTGAAGAGATTGCGAAGAACACTGATTCTCTGATCTCTCTGGGTTGAGATGCCTTCATTGACCTTGGAGAGCCAGTCCCAGACCAGCTTGGATGTCTTCAAGGCACTCACACGGCCGTACTGTCCCTTGGTCAGATGACCACAGATAATATTCTTGGCAGTGGAGTCCAGTTGAGTGAACTTCTTGACATCAGCCGCAGTGACACCTTCTCCAGCTTTGGGAACGCCGTTTTCGACGACATACCATAGGTCGACGTCAATGGCTTCAAGATGCATGCGCATCTTATTCTTCCAGTAGGGATATTCAGTTCCATCGAAGACGGGGCACGCAGCGGAGACTTTAATTATCCCTGCAGTCGACATAGCTAAAACTCCAGGTGGTTAAACCGAATCACAAAGAACAAGGGAGCACCTTGCTCTGATTCCAATTGAAAGTGCGTTATATCGACTAGGGGGGGGGGTGAATAGGCGATTTTTATGAAAGTCTTCAAAACGCGGAAGTTATGAAGACAAACAGAGTGAACAAGCCTATCACTATGCAGCGGAAGGTAGATTACACAACGCAAGCCATAGTCAAATATACAATACAGTGAAAGCACAGAGTCAAATAGCTTCAGTGTAATGAGGATCAGGTTGGAAGAAGTTATGAAGCCAAACAGATCATACAATCAGGTTGTGAAGACAGAAGATCAAGCAGGCGTGCAATAGCTTCACAATGTGTACTGGTAAGTAAAGGGAGGTGAAGATGAAACCAGTGACACGTTGAAGACAATGATATGTTGGACCAGTTCCAGTTGCTGTGACAACTCTACGTCTGGTTGGAGCGGCTAGGTATTTAAACCAAAGGACACACAGTCCCGGACACCCAGTCCTGAACACGCAGCTCAGGACACCCAGTCCTCACCGTTGTCTCCTTGAGCTAAGGTCACACAGACCCCGCCCAATCACTCTGGTAAGTCTTCAAGGTATACTCCCAAACCTTCACAGACTTCGTTCACCGGCAATCCACAATTCCTCTTGGATGCTCAGAACGCGACGCCTAACCGTCTGGAGGATGCACAGTCCTCAAGTGTAATAAGTCTTCAGATCACTCAGACAAGAAGACTTAAGTGATGCCCAATTACTCTGGCTCTGGGTGGTTAGGGCTTTTCTCCTCACTAAGGATTTTCTCTCAAAGGCTTCGAGGTGGGTTGCTCTCAAACGACAAAAGCCGTGCACTGAAATCTGAGCAGCCAACCGTTTATGGTTGTGGGGGTGGACTATTTATAGCCACTTGGCAACCCTGACCTGATTTGTCCGAAATGACCCTGGGTCACTAAGGAACTGACACGTGTACTAACGGTCGGATTTTGAACTCTCACGGCAACTTTACTTGGGCTGCAAGTAAAGCTGACTTGTCTGACTCTGGACAAGATTTTCTCTCATTGTCTTCACTCGAAGACATAGGATTTGAATTAGGCATCACTTCAGTCATCCTGACTGGTTCTCTTGGACCCCACTTAACAGTACGGTGGTTCCTATGACACAACATGAATAAAGTAAAACTACGAAGGATCTAAGTCTTCGAGTTCCAAAGGCTTCATGGGGAGTCTTCATATGTCATTGTCTTCGACATGAATGTCTTCATGAACCACCATTGTCTTCAATGTCTTCGTACATTTTTGGGGGTCATCTCTGGTAGCTAAACCGAATCAATGAGGGACTTCTACCTGTGTTATCCTGCAATTCTCACAAACACATTAGTCCCTCAACTAGGTTTGTCGTCAATACTCCAAAACCAACTAGGGGTGGCACTAGATGCACTTACAAGGCCAGTGTTCTTGAATTCAGTGCCATTGTCACTTCTGATGTGCTTTATCTTGGCGCCATAATTGTTCATAGCCCGATTTGCGAAGCGTCTGAAGACATCCTGCACTTCGGTCTTGTAAAGGATTATGTGCACCCAAGTATATCTAGAGTAATCATCAACAATGACAAAGCCATAGAGGCAAGCAGTAGTGGAAAAAGTTGAGTAGTGAGTGGGACCAAAGAGATCCATGTGAAGCAGTTCGAAGGGTCGAGTAGTGGTCATGATTGTCTTCGAAGGATGTTTTGCCCTTGTCATCTTCCCTGCTTCACAGGCACCGCATAAGTGATCTTTCTTGAACTTGACGCCCTCGATGCCTATGACATGCTTCTTCTTCGCAAGGGTGTGGAGGTTCCTCATGCCAGCATGCCCAAGCCTCCGATGCCAAAGCCAGCATTCTGAAGCCTTTGCCAGAAGACATACTGCAAGCTGTGGCCCTGCTGAGAAATCTACCACGTACAAATCATCTTTCCGATACCCTTGAAACACTAGAGACTTGTCAGATTCCATTAGTACTAGGCAACGATATTTTCCAAAAAGTACAATCATGTTCAAATCGCAAAGCATTGAGACAGACATTAAGTTGAAACCAAGGGATTCAACAAACATGACTTTATCCATGTGTTGATCCTTTGAGATTGCAACTCTACCTAGACCCAATACCTTACTTTTACCAGTGTCAGCAAATGTGATGTGGCTCTTGTCGGATGGACGTAAGGTTGAGTCCATAAAAAGACTTCTTTTGCCAGTCATGTGATTTGTACACTCACTGCAATAATCCATTCTGAAGACTCTGAAGGCGCTGGTGTCGTACCCTACAGTGCAGTTAGGGGGATAGGCTTCACGAAGAGTATTGTGAAGCAAAAACATTTGACGAACCAGTGGGTTATGAAAACTTAGATCCAGGTTAGGACTAATAGGGAGAGTAGCATGCGATTCACGTACGAAATACATAGTGATGCCATTCGGGCATTTGATCTTGCGCCCCACAAGATTTTTAAGGTCCCCAGCAATAGCGTCAGAAGATTTTGGTTTTCTGTTGGAGACCTTTCCCTGCAAAAGAGAGTTAAGCTTTCTTAACCACCCACGTCTTCAAGGGTGGCTTAGAAGCAATAAGTCTAAGTGCAGCATCTGAGAATTTTGGCTTTGGAGCCCTAGCAAACAGTCTGGCAGGTGGGCAGTAGTACTCATAAGAATAGGCAGAATAGTTCTTGGTCATATGAACATGACGGTTTGAAGGACCGCTCTCATATGACTGAGCATGGTTTCCCTGCAAAACATTTGCGTTAGTGCGACTCAGGTGAGTCCTCTGCCTGTATGAAGCCTTTGGTCTGAGGTTTGTCTTCTTCATGTGAGGTGTCATGAGGACATTCACAGGAAGATTCTCCAGACACATTTTTGGAACCCAGATCTTCTTCATAGACGGTCCATTCCTGCAGTTAGTACCAATGTACCTGGCAAATACTTCACCATTCTGATTTTTAAACAGTTTATAGTTTGCATCAAAGGATTCATCAATGATAATAGGATCAGCACAAGTGAAGCCAGATAGATTGGATGGATCTGCTGAGGATTCCTTTGCAGCAACCCATGTGGTTTTGGGGTACTGCTCAGGTTTCCAGTAAGAGCCATCTGCATTAATTTTCCTCACGAACCCAACACCCTCTTTCCTAGGGTTTCGGTTCAGAATCTGCTTCTTGCGGACATCACATAATGTCTGATGTCCTTTGAGACTTTTGTACATCCCTGTTTCAAGCAATGTCTTCAACCTAGCATTCTCATCAGCAATAGCAGTGGTATCCTCAGCAGAGGGGTTAGCTACCACTTCAACAGTTGAAGATATTGCAACAACAGTAGCAGTGGAACATTCAGCAACAGAGGTAGCATTATCACGCTCAATGCATTTAAGGCATGGTGGTTCAAATCCTTCCTGAGCGGAACTGATCTGTTTGGCTCGAAGTGACTCAGTTTCCTTTTGAAGATCTTCATGATCCGCTCTCAACTTCTCAAGATCTTGCTTCTTTTGAAGATAATCATAGGAAAGCTTTTCATGAGTAGTTGAGAGAGTCTCAAGACGATCTTCAAGTTCCTGATACTTAACATGAAGATTTTTTATGTCTTCAATTAAGGATTCGGAACGAGTCATTTCAGCACCCAACAGATCATCGCTTCTGTCTAACAGTTTTTGAATATGTTCCATAGCCTTTTGTTGTTTAGTTGCAATTTTAGCAAGTGTTTTGTAGCTGGGTTTTGAATCACAATCAGAGTCATCGTCACTGGATGTTTGATAGTGAGTAGTGCGTGTGTTTACCTTGGCACCGCGTGCCATGAAGCAGTAGGTAGGAGTAGAGTCGTCCTTGTCATTTGCATCGGTGTTGGTGTTGAAGTCATTGTCTTCAGTGTTGAAGATGGACTTGGCGACGTAGACTGTAGCCAGACTCGCAATGCCAGAATTAGACTCCTCCTCAGACTCCACCTCTGCCTCCTCAGAAGCGGACTCCTCCTCTGAATCCATTTCCTTGCCAACAAACGCACAAGCCTTGCCAGTTGAGCTCTTCTTGTGTGATGAAGACTTTGAGGAAGACTTGGAAGAAGACTTTGAGTATTTCGTCTTCTTGTCGTCGGAGTCATATTCCTTGCTCTTCTTCTTCTTTCTTCTCTCATTGTCCCACTGTGGACACTCAGAGATGAAGTGTCCAGTTTTCTTGCACTTGTGACATGTTTTCTTCTTGTAGTCATGAGCAGAAGCTTCATCATTCCTTGAGCTTGATCGTGAAGATTTTCTGAAGCCTTTCTTCTTGGTGAATTTCTGGAACTTCTTCACTAGCATTGCAAGTTCCCGTCCAATGTCTTCAGGATCATCAGAACAGCTGTCAGATTCTTCTTCAGATGAGGACACAGCTTTTGCCTTCAAGGCACGAGTTCGCCCATAGTTTGGACCGTAGATATCTCTTTTCTCAGAAAGCTGGAACTCATGTGTGTTGAGCCTCTCAAGTATGTCAGACGGATCGAGTGTCTTGAAATCTGGACGTTCTTGAATCATCAGGGCTAGGATGTCAAACGAACTATCAAGTGATCTCAGCAGCGTCTTGACGATTTCATGTTTGGTGATCTCAGTGGCGCCGAGGGCTTGAAGCTCATTTGTGATGTCAGTGAGCCGGTCAAATGTGTGCTGGACATTCTCATTGTCATTTCGCTTGAAGCGGTTGAAGAGATTGCGAAGAACACTGATTCTCTGATCTCTCTGGGTTGAGATGCCTTCATTGACTTTGGAGAGCCAGTCCCAGACCAGCTTGGATGTCTTCAAGGCACTTACACGGCCGTACTGTCCCTTGGTCAGATGACCACAGATGATATTCTTGGCAGTAGAGTCCAGTTGAGTGAACTTCTTGACATCAGCAACAGTGACACCTTCTCCAGCCTTGGGAACGCCGTTTTCGACGACATACCATAGGTCGACGTCAATGGCTTCAAGATGCATGCGCATCTTATTCTTCCAGTAGGGATATTCAGTTCCATCGAAGACGGGGCACGCAGCGGAGACTTTAATTATCCCTGCAGTCGACATAGCTAAAACTCCAGGTGGTTAAACCGAATCACACAGAACAAGGGAGCACCTTGCTCTGATACCAATTGAAAGTGCATTATATCGACTAGAGGGGGGGGGGTGAATAGGCGATTTTTATGAAAGTCTTCAAAACGTGGAAGTTATGAAGACAAACAGAATAGACAAGCCTATCACTATGCAGCAGAAGTTAGATTACACAAGGCAAGCCATGGTCAAGTATTCAATATAGTGAAAGCACAGTGACAAACAGCTTCAGTGTAATCAGGATCAGGTAGGAAGAAGTTATGAAGCCAAACAAATCATACAGTTAAGTTGTGAAGACAGAAGATAAAGCAAGCATGCAACGGCTTCACAATGTGTCACGGTAAGTAAAAGGAAGTGAAGATGAAACCAGTGACACGCTGAAGACAATGATTTGTTGGACCAGTTCTAGTTGCTGTGACAACTGTACGTCTGGTTGGAGCGGCTAGGTATTTAAACCAAAGGACACACAGTCCCGGACACCCAGTCCTGAACACGCAGCTCAGGACACCCAGTCCTCACCGTTTTCTCCTTGAGCCAAGGTGACACAGACCTCGCCTAATCACTCTGGTAAGTCTTCAAGGTAGACTCCCAAACCTTCACAGACTTCGTTCACTGGCAATCCACAATTTCTCTTGGATGCTCAGAACGCGACGCCTAACCGGCTGGAGGATACACAGTCCTCAAGTGTAATAAGTCTTCAGATCACTTATACAAGAAGACTTAAGTGATGCCCAATTTACTCTGGCTCTGGGTGGTTAGGGCTTTTCTCCTCGCTAGGAATTTTCTCTCAAAGGCTTCGAGGTGGGTTGCTCTCAAACGATAAAAGCCGTGCACTGAAATCTGAGCAGCCAACCATTTATGGTTGTAGGGGTGGACTATTTATAGCCACTTGGCAACCCGACCTGATTTGTCCGAAATGACCCTGGGTCACTAAGGAACTGACACGTGTACCAACGGTCGAATTTCGAACTCACACGACAACTTTACTTGGGCTACAAGTAAAGCTGACTTGTCTGTCTCTGAACAAGATTTGCTCTCATAGTCTTCGCTCGAAGACATAGGATTTGAATTAGGCATCACTTCAGTCATTCTGTCTGGTTCTCTTGGACCCCACTTAACAGTACGGTGGTTCCTATGACACAACATAAATGAAGTAAAACTACGAAGGATCTAAGTCTTCGAGTTCCATAAGCTTCATAGGGAGTCTTCACATGTCATTGTCTTCAATATGAATATCTTCATAAACCACCATTGTCTTCAATGTCTTCGTGCATTTTTAGGGGTCATCTCTGGTAGTGAAACCGAATCAATGAGGGACTTCTACCTGTGTTATCCTACAATTCTCACAAACACATCAGTCCCTCAACTAGGTTTGTCGTCAATACTCCAAAACCAACTAGGGGTGGCACTAGATGCATTTACACATACTTTGTTCTCATACATGGATCCCATCTCAGATTTCATGGCTTCAAGCCATTTTGCGGAATCTGGGCTCACCATCGCTTCTTCATAGTTCGTAGGTTCATCATGATCTAGCAGCATGATTTCCAGAACAGGATTACCGTACCACTCTGGCGCGGATCTTACTCTGGTTGATCTACGAGGTTCAGTAGTATCTTGTTCTGAAGTTTCATGATCATTATCATTAGCTTCCTCACTAATTGGTGTAGGTGTCACAGAAACAGGTTTCTGTGATGTACTACTTTCCAATAAGGGAGCAGCTACAGTTACCTCGTCAAGTTCTACTTTCCTCCCACTCACTTCTTTCGAGAGAAACTCCTTCTCCAGAAAGTTTCCGAATTTAGCAACAAAAGTCTTGCTTTCGGATCTGTGATAGAAGGTGTATCCAATAGTTTCCTTTGGATATCCTATGAAGACACATTTCTCTGATTTGGGTTCGAGCTTATCAGGTTGAAACTTTTTCACATAAGCATCGCAGCCCCAAACTTTCAGAAACGACAACTTTGGTTTCTTGCCAAACCACAGTTCATAAGGCGTCGTTTCAACGGATTTTGATGGTGCCCTATTTGACGTGAATGCGGCCGTCTCTAGAGCATATCCCCAAAACGATAGCGGTAAATCAGTAAGAGACATCATAGATCGCACCATATCTAGTAAAGTACGATTACGACATTCGGACACACCATTACGCTGTGGTGTTCCAGGTGGCGTGAGTTGCGAAACTATTCCACATTGTTTCAAATGTACACCAAACTCGTAACTCAAATACTCTCCTCCACGATCAGATCGTAGGAATTTTATTTTCTTGTTACGATGATTTTCAACTTCACTCTGAAATTCTTTGAACTTTTCAAACGTTTCAGACTTATGTTTCATCAAGTAGATATACCCATATCTGCTTAAGTCATCTATGAAGGTGAGAAAATAACGATATCCGCCACGAGCCTCAACATTCATCGGACCACATACATCTGTATGTATGATTTCCAATAAATCTATTGCTCTCTCCATAGTACCGGAGAACGGTGTTTTTGTCATCTTACCCATAAGGCACGGTTCGCAAGTACCAAGTGATTCATAATCAAGTGGTTCCAAAAGCCCATCAGTATGGAGTTTCTTCATGCGCTTTATACCGATATGACCCAAATGGCAGTGCCACAAATAAGTTGCACTATCATTATCAACTCTGCATCTTTTGGCTTCAACACTATGAATATGTGTGTCACTACTATCGAGATTTAATAAGAATAGACCACTCTTTAAGGGTGCATGACCATAAAAGATATTACTCATGTAAATAGAACAACCATTATTCTCTGATTTAAATGAATAACCATCTCGCATCAAAGAAGATCCAGATATAATGTTCATGCTTAACGCTGGCACCAAATAACAATTATTTAGGTCTAATACTAATCCCGAAGGTAGATGTAGAGGTAGCGTGCCGACTGCGATCACATCGACTTTGGAACCATTTCCCACGCGCATCGTCACCTCGTCCTTAGCCAATCTTCGCTTAATCCGTAGTCCCTGTTTCGAGTTGCAAATATTAGCAACAGAACCAGTATCAAATACCCAGGTGCTACTGCGAACATTAGTAAGGTACACATCAATAACATGTATATCACATACACATTTGTTCACCTTGCCATCCTTCTTATCCGCCAAATACTTGGGGCAGTTCCGCTTCCAGTGACCAGTCTGCTTGTAGTAGAAGCTCTCAGTTTCAGGCTTAGGTCTAGGTTTGGGTTTCTTCTCTTGAGTAGCAACTTGCTTGCTATTCTTTTTGAAGTTCCCCTTCTTCTTCCCTTTGCCCTTTTTCTTGAAACTAGTGGTCTTGTTGACCATCAACACTTGATGCTCCTTCTTGATTTCTACCTCCGCAGCTTTCAGCATTGCGAAGAGCTCGGGAATAGTCTTATTCATCCCTTGCATATTATAGTTCATCACGAAGCTCTTGTAGATTGGTGGCAGTGATTGGAGAATTCTATCAATGACGCAATCATCTGGAAGATTAACTCCCAATTGAATCAAGTGATTATTATACCCAGACATTTTGAGTATATGCTCACTGACAGAACTATTCTCCTCCATCTTGCAGCTATAGAACTTATTGGAGACTTCAGATCTCTCAATCTGGGCATTTGCTTGAAATATTAACTTCAACTCCTGGAACATCTCATATGCTCCATCACGTTCAAAACGTCGTTGAAGTCCCGATTCTAAGACGTAAAGCATGGCACACTGAACTATCGAGTAGTCATCAGCTTTGCTCTGCCAGATGTTCATAACATCTGGTGTTGCTCTAGCAGCAGGCCTGGCACCCAGCGGTGCTTCCAGGACGTAATTCTTCTGTGCAGCAATGAGGATAATCCTCAAGTTATGGACCCAGTCTGTGTAATTGCTACCATCATATTTCAACTTTGCTTTCTCAAGGAACACATTAAAATTCAACGGAACAACAGCACGGGCCATCTATCTACAATCAAACATAAACAAGCAAGATACTATCAGGTACTAAGTTCAAGATAAATTTAGGTTCAATTAATCATATTACTTAAAGAACTCACACTTAGATAGACATCCCTCTAATCCTCTAAGTGATTACGTGATCCAAATCAACTAAACCATGTCCGATCATCACGTGAGATGGAGTAGTTTCATTGGTGAACATCAGTATGTTGATCATATCTACTATATGATTCACGCTCGACCTTTCGGTCTCCGTGTTCCGAGGCCATATCTGTATATGCTTGGCTCATCAAGTATAACCTGAGTATTCCGCATGTGCAACTATTTTGCACCCGTTGTATTTGAACGTAGAGCCTATCACACTCGATCATCACGTGGTGTCTCAGCACGAAGAACTTTCACAACGGTGCATACTCAGGGAGAACACTTCTTGATAATTAGTGAGAGATCATCTTATAATGCTACCGTCAATCAAAGCAAGATAAGATGCATAAAAGATAAACATCACATGCAATCAATATAAGTGATATGATATGGCCATCATCATCTTGTGCTTGTGATCTCCATCTTCGAAGCACCGTCGTGATCACCATCGTCACCGGCGTGACACCTGGATCTCCATCGTAGCATCGTTGTCATCTCGCCAATCTTATGCTTCCACGACTATCGCAACTACTTAGTGATAAAGTAAAGCATTACAGCGCGATTGCATTGCATACAATAAAGCAACAACCATATGGCTCCTGCCAGTTGTCGATAACTCAGTTACAAAACATGATCATCTCATACAATAAAATTTAGCATCATGTCTTGACCATATCACATCACAACATGCCCTGCAAAAACAAGTTAGACGTCCTCTACTTTGTTGTTGCAAGTTTTACGTGGCTGCTACGGGCTTAAGCAAGAACCAATCTTACCTACGCATCAAAACCACAACGATAGTTTGTCAAGTTGGTGCTGTTTTAACCTTCGCAAGGACCGGGCATAGCCACACTCGGTTCAACTAAAGTTGGAGAAACTGTCACCCTCTAGCCACCTTTGTGCAAAGCACATCGGGAGAACCAGTCTCGCGTAAGCGTACGCGTAATGTCGGTCCGGGCCGCTTCGTCCAACAATACCGCCGAACCAAAGTATGACATGCTGGTAAGCAGTATGACTTATATCGCCCACAACTCACTTGTGTTCTACTCGTGCATATAACATCAACACATAAAACCTGGCTCAGATGCCACTGTTAGGTAACGTAGTAATTTCAAAAAATTTCCGACGCACACGCAAGATCATGGTGATGCATAGCAACGAGAGGGGAGAGTGTGATCTATGTACCCCTGTAGATCAACAGCGGAAGCGTTAGCACAACGCGGTTGATGTAGTCGTACGTCTTCACGGCCCGACCGATCAAGCACCGAAACTACGGCACCTCCGAGTTCTAGCACACGTTCAGCTCGATGACGATCCCCGGACTCCGATCCAGCAAAGTGTCGGGGAAGAGTTCCATCAGCACGACGGCGTGGTGAAGATCTTGATGTTCTACCGTCGCAGGGCTTCGCCTAAGCACCGCTACAATATTATCGAGGATTATGGTGGAAGGGGGCACCGCACACGGCTAAGAATATGATCACGTGGATCAACTTGTTGTGTCTAGGGGTGCCCCTGCCCCCGTATATAAAGGAGCAAGGGGAGGTGCGGCCGGCCAGGAGGAGGGCGCGCCAGGAGGAGTCCTACTCCCACCGGGAGTAGGATTCCCCCCTTTCCTAGTTGGAATAGGATTCGGGAGGGGAAAGAGGAGAGAAAGAGAAAGGAGGGGGGGCGCCGCCCCCCTCTCCTTGTCCTATTCGGACTAGGGGGGGGGAGGGGCGCGCGGCCCAGCCCTGGCCACCTCTCCTCTCTTCCACTAAAGCCCACTAAGGCCCATATACCTCCCGGGGGGTTCCGGTAACCTCCCGGTACTCCGGTAAAATCCCGATTTCACCCGGCACACTTCCGATATCCAAATATAGGCTTCCAATATATCAATCTTTATGTCTCGACCATTTCGAGACTCCTCGTCATGTCCGTGATCACATCCAGGACTCCAAACAAACTTCGGTACATCAAAATGCATAAACTCATAATATAACTGTCATCGAAACCTTAAGCGTGCGGACCCTACTGGTTCGAGAACAATGTAGACATGACCGAGACACGTCTCCGGTCAATAACCAATAGCGGAACCTGGATGCTCATATTGGCTCCTACATATTCTACGAAGATCTTTATCGGTCAGACCGCATAACAACATACGTTGTTCCCTTTGTCATCGGTATGTTACTTGCCCGAGATTCGATCGTCGGTATCTCAATACCTAGTTCAATCTCGTTACCGGCAAGTCTCTTTACTCGTTTCGTAATACATCATCTTGCAACTAACTCATTAGTTGTAATACTTGCAAGGCTTATGTGATGTGCATCACCGAGAGGGCCCAGAGATACCTCTCCGACACTCGGAGTGACAAATCCTAATCTCGAAATACGCCAACCCAACATTTACCTTTGGAGACACCTGTAGAGCTCCTTTATAATCACCCAGTTACGTTGTGACGTTTGATAGCACACAAAGTGTTCCTCCGGTACACGGGAGTTGCATAATCTCATAGTCATAGGAATATGTATAAGTCATGAAGAAAGCAACAGCAACATACTAAACGATCGGGTGCTAAGCTAATGGAATGGGTCATGTCAATCACATCATTCTCCTAATGATGTGATCCCATTAATCAAATGACAACACATGTCTATGGTTAGGAAACATAACCATCTTCGATTAACGAGCTAGTCAAGTAGAGGCATACTAGTGACATTTGGTTTGTCTATGTATTCACACAAGTATTATGTTTCCGGATAATACAATTCTAGCATGAATAATAAACATTTATCATGATATAAGGAAATAAAATAATAACATTATTATTGCCTCTAGGGCATATTTCCTTCAGCTTGAGCAACCGATTTTACGTGGACCTCTTTTGCTGCGTGAGACATGTACCTTTCATTCCAATCCGAGCATCTCTTCACAAACTTCTCCATAATAGGTTGAAACTTTTCACCCTTCATCCTACCCTCTGGGGTTGGGAGGCCCAGGTACTTGCTCTCAAAGGATGATGCCACTACCCCTAGTGTATCCTTAATACTTTCCTAGACATGCACTGCACATTGTTCACTAAACAGTAAGGAACACTTCGCTTGACTCAGTAGCTGCCCCCTGCCTCGTTGGAACTTTTCAAGAACCTCCTTTATCACTAAAGCCTCCCCATGTGAAGCTTTAAAAAAATAGCAAACTGCCATCAGCAAACAACAAGTTGGAAATCCCCGGGCTTCCCCTAGCCACCTTTATGGGAGTTATTCTTTTAGCTGCGATCTCCTTACGGAGGGCGCTAACTAGTCCATCTGCTACCAGTAGAAACAAATATGGACTTAGGGGATCCCCCTGCCAAAGCCCTCTTGTGGGAATAAAGGATTCAAGGAGTTGGCCATTCCACTTGACAGCATATGACACCGATTTGACATAGCTCATTATCCACCCAATCCATGTTTGGCAGAAGCCCAGTTTGTGCATTGCTCCCTCAAGAAACCTCCAGTCAACTCTATCGTAAGCTTTGGCAAGATCCAGTTTGTACGCACAGTGAGTATTCGATCCATTCTTGCTATGTTGGATCTTATGGAAGCACTCGAAGGCAATGGTCGCATTATCGGTAATCATCCTGCCGGGAATGAAGGCGCTCTGCGTCTCTGAGATGATCTCATCCAAAAAAGGCCTTAGTCTGTTTACCAGACATTTTGACACCACCTTGTACAGTACATTGCATAGGCTGATCGGTCTATAATCCTTCAGACCTTGTGGATCACTGCCCTTGGGGATGAGATAGATAACCGTATCATTTGTACCTGGTGGCATAATCCCTGACTTAAAGAATTCTTTCACAGCTTGTATAACATCTTCTTGCACTAACTCCCAGTTCCTTTGAAAAAACCTAGCATGAAATCTGTCGGCCCCCGGAGCTTTTAGGGGACCGATACGGAACAGTGCATTTGAAATTTCCTCATTTGTAAATTCTTTGGTCAGGGCGCGGTTCATATCAGCAGTGACTCGTGAACTGAGGAGTTCAAGTATGTCATTTGGCTGCACCCCGTCATCCGCCTTATAGAGATTTCTGAAGAATTCCGTGGCCATTTGCTGCATGTCCTTTTCATTCTCCACCCAACTTCCATCC
The DNA here is from genome assembly GCA_034509565.1 of Triticum monococcum. NCBI lineage: Eukaryota > Viridiplantae > Streptophyta > Magnoliopsida > Poales > Poaceae > Triticum > Triticum monococcum. The sequence goes on along the minus strand of CM067845.1, from coordinate 494,040,777 downwards.
TCTTTTTCAGTTTTCTAATGGAGTTCTTTTTCCGTCGCCATGTGGCTCTACGTTGGAAGAATTTTGTGTTCTTGTCACCCTCTCTGAGCCACATTACCCTTGATCTCTTCTTCCACATAATCTCCTCTCTGAGTAGAAGCTCGTCTAGCTCCGAAGCGAGCGCCTTATGTCGTCTTTCGCGATCAGCGGACACAGGTTCTTCCAAAAGTTTGCTTACCTTGTCTCTGATTATTTTTGACTTCTGTAGAACCGACCCAAAGCTGTTCCGACTCCATCTTGACAGTTTTTCCCGCATGCCAACAAGCTTTGCCGATACATCACCCAGATTTTTTGCTGTACGAGAGCTGTTCCAGTTTTCCTCGACCGTGTGCTGAAATGAAGGTACCCTCTCCCACATTTGTTCGTACTGGAACATACGTTGTCTATCTTTATAACCACTTTGTTTGCTCAGCTGTAGTAGCAGTGGGAAGTGATCTGATCTCGTGGAGCACACATGAGTTACACAATGGTCTATGAAGAGGTCAGACCAAGATGGTGAGGCCACTACCCTGTCCAGTCTAGCTCGGACATTCCTATCCCCTTGCTGTCTGTTGTCGTATGTCCAATCTGGGCCAGAGTAACCTAAGTCATGGAGATCACACCTGGATAGCATATCTCTGAAATTTGACATTTTCCTTTCAGATCTCATTGCACGAGACTTGTGTTCGTGTTGCCACATGGTCTCGTTAAAGTCACCGATCATTATCCAAGGTTCACTTGAACTAGGAGCAATACTTTTGAGCAGATTCCATAAGAGATGCCTATCTTGGCCTCTTGATTCGCCGTACACAAAGGTTCCCCGCCACTTCGGACCGTGGGGTTCAGTGACAATCACATCAAAATACCTCGGTCCATACGATAACACTTTTATTTTTATTGATTCATCCCAGTACAATGCGATTCCAGCACCTTTACCCTTCGCATCATGTGTCAAATAGTGCCTCAATCCTAACCACCACTTCAGTGCTTTTACTTTATTCTCACATTGCCTAGTTTCAATGATGAAGACGATCTTGGGTTGGTATGTATGCACAAGGCATACTAACTCTTGAACTGTCTGGGGTTACCCGAGCCCTCGGCAGTTCCAGCTTAGGGTCGTCATGGCACCTGACGGGCGCCGCCATTAGCGCCCGTCAGTTTGCCGGTAGCCCCTGGGCCGGCTGCTTCCTGACCATCCAAACCACCCTTTTCCTCCTCCCCTATTTCCCCCTGCTGTCCTTTTGCTTTCTTTTTCTGCTCATTTTCAGTACTTGTGTTCCTCCCCTCTTCTTTAGTAGATGCTATGTTCCCTCTGCCTGTCCTCTTACCTAGGATTGTATTTTGCGCTGCAGCAAGCTTGCCCTGGCTCCTACCCTGTTGTGTTGAAACTCTCTCACTACTCTGTATCTGATCTCCACCCTTTGCCATGTTCTCTGCTTCTGAAGGCACCGATGTCACCTTGTCGCGCCCACCTCCAGCCGCGGCGCCGTCAGAAGTGATTGCCAGGTTCCTATCTTTCCCACATTCAGGAACAATAGCAGTTTGTTCCTTTGCCAACGTGTTCGCTTGGGTTGGTGCAGGGTTGACAGCCGGACCCAAGGCGAAGAGGGCGTTGGGGCCAAAGCCCGGTGGAAACTCGAGATCCACCTCATCACCCCCAGTCTTGAATTTCTCAAGAGGAGTGTCAGAAGCATGGCCAAGAGGGGGATTGTTGGTGACGACCCCTACTCCATCCATGTCACTGTTTACCTCAGCCATCTCTGGATTTGTGACACTCGGGATCCTAGCTTTGGGTGCTTTCGGACCCCCATCAACAGAGTCACGCCGTCCCGCATCCAACCTGATCGCACTCACCGCCGCGATTGCTTACTGCACCAGCGGATCGGCCAGCACGTCCGCAGGCACACTGCGGTATTTCTCCGCCGCGTGTCTTGGAGGGGCTGTGCAAGCAGTCCCAAGGTTCTCTGAATTGAAGTGGAGAAAGCGACGTGCGCTGGCAGCCTCTGGAACTACGACTCCACCTCTACTACCACTCCTATTAAAAGGTGATGAGCGCATTGCTTTCGAGAACCTCATCTCTTGGAGGTCCTCGGGCAGCTTACAATCGCGCTGACCGTGTCCTAAGTGGCCACAGTAACTACAAAACCTAGGCAGCCTCTCATATTTATATTCAGGCGATACAACTTATCCTCGGCAAAATCATGGGACTCTAGCTTGCTGCGTAAACATCATGACTAATTCGGACTCTCATATACGTGCCCCAAATCCTGCCCTCTCTATCTGCGTCCACCTCTAGGACCTCACCTAGTTCTGCGTCCAGCTTCCTGACCACCGACTCGAAGAACATGATCGGTGGGGCGTCATAGATTCACGCCCATATCGGCATGTGGGCGACCTCAATAGCTTCCGGGTTAGTGCTCCCGTCCACCTCCACCATCAGAAAGGCATCACCTTTATGTGTCCAGGGACCATTGTTGAGGATGAACCGGAAGTCCCCCTCGCGCTCGAACTCGAGGAGAAACCGGTTGTTCTTGAGCGGGGTGTAATTGAGGTGCCCCCTCAAGCCCCACTTGCTTTTGAGCTCGTTAAATAGCCCCCCGAGGCCAAAGACTTGCACCGAGAAGAACAGTCCAACGACGATCCACCTTGAGCGCATGGACGCCCTTTCCCTGGAGAGGTTCAGCTCCACCACATTCGGAGCTTGTTCCTCCCTCTTGACAGGGAAGCTTGGCGCCACCACCTGGTCACGCTGTCCATATCTCACATTCCTGCCGCCTCCCACTCCTTGGGTGACAGGAGTGCGGTAAGGATCACCACGGTCCGACGAGGATCCCCCACGGAGCATAGGCCTCCTGCCCAGCCCCAGCTTGCTGTTGGAGTTGACCTCTTCACCACTGTGCCTCGGGCCCTTGTTCTTGCGGGGATCCTGCCCAGCCATTGCAGATGGGTGCTCTGTTGACAAAGTTTCAGGTGTATGGTTTCTGTTATCCTTGTCCTCGACCAGATCCTTTATACTCCCCGGGGCATCCTCGGGACCTAGAATTTCCTCCCTAGGGATTGAGACATCCTGATCTCTTTCTTTACCTGGCCTCAAATTTGAATCAGAGAACGGATCCCATCCCCTTTCTTTGTCTGGAGGATCAGTTAGTATCCGCACATCTGAACCTTTTGCCGCTGCGCCATGATTTCCTTCCAGAAGTCTGTTCCCAAGGTCCAAACGCATCTTCCCAATCTTCTCTTTGATTCTTACTAGCCCATCTTCAGATGTTAATCCCTGATTTCCTGTGCCACACTGCCGATTTTTCTTACTGGCGATTCTCCCTTCCGCGGTCCTCGCTTTGATCCATGCTTCCCGGAGCCCTAGCGGATCTTCACGATCTCCTTGTCCCTCCACACGATCCTCCAATCCACTCCCCTTCACTGATTCCGACCCCTCCCCCCTCGTGAGATTGAGATCGCCGCGAGGAGTACTCTGTCGCCTCGCAATTGCCCCATCGGGGGCTCCGCTAATTGCGCTCATTGCGATTGGGGCTGGATTTTTTCAGATATGTTCTAACTCTTCTCAGTTAGGATTAACTGGATATGCTCTAACTCTTTTGAATTTGAATATGTTCTAACTCTTCACAACGGGGAGTATATATTGATCTTAGAAATTTGACAATGATGTAATGTTTTGTGTACGAGCCGATCCATCTTTTTGGTCAGGTTTTTAGTTGGTAAAGGACAAAGTCCATACCAAGAAGACCATTCTGATGGATTCAAGAGAATCGAGAGTGAAGAATCAAGATACAATAAACATGTCGATTACAAGTATGCCTTCAAATACACAAGTGGTTTCAGATATCTTTGCTTGATTTGGATCTTCTCACGGAGGAAAAGGACGACCATATATATATATGGTATAGTTACTTCCATGTCACAAATGTGCTCTTCAGTTGGTACTGCATAATCACGTTGAAGTTCATCACAACATGTCTACAATGTTTGATCACAATTTAGACTAGTAAGAGCATGTGCGCTCGTATTGGACGCCATCTTCTCTTTTGATTGACTTGTTGCGCCTCTAATTTAGTTCCTTCTTGCTCCATTTTGTTTATTTTATTGTAAATGATGATTTTTATACATGTATGACCTCTTTTCATGTGGAAACCAAATAAAAAGAGGATTTTTCGATCTCTCGCATTCATTAATCATTAATGACAATATCAGAGTGGTTTTCTTAGATTTGTTAAGATAAACTGGTTTAAACAATGGTGTGATGAGCGTAAAAATTACGCTCATCCATTACCTTGCAGGATACATTCAAGTCGTAAAGCGGTGTTGATTTGTGTCATACTCTTCAAGTTGTGTTGTACTCTTCAGGTCGCAATCCTTCTAGTTGAACCTTCTTTCAGTTATCTTTGCCTAGCTTATAGGGATAGGGCATACCCTATAATTCAAGCTCTTATTCGTTCTCCCCATCAGGGTTATATACTCTCACTATGTATTCCGTCTACAAGCTGATATATGTATGGTGCCTTTCTCTGTTAATAAAGTGTAGTTATTCTATGAGTCGTTGAAGTTGTGATGATTGGATTTTAGCTCCTATTTTGCACCATATTATCTCAATATTATGGCAAACACTACCTACCAAATCCTCTATAAGACTATGCTCCCTAAATTTTAAGAGCCCATGTTCAATGGAGGTCTCCAATTGGAATTGGGTCACATGATTTTGATTGGGTCAACAATTTCACAAAACTCTATCATTCAATTCTTTTATACTATCCACTTTGCTTCCTAATTTGTAAGGCCTCACAATTAATTAAGGTCTTCAATTTAGAGTTGGGTTACCTGATTTTGACTGGCTCAATAATTTCTCAAGTAGCTCTCCCATTTAATTTTTTTCAACCCCCTATGTTCCCTAATTTTGATACTCTTTCATTCAATTGAGATATTCAATTTTGAATTTGGTTTACGATTTTGACCAGGCCAACGATTTTTTTTGAATCAATCAGCAGCAACCAGCCTATTAAAAGATATCAACCCCGCGCGCGCTCCCACCACCTAGAAGAAATAAGCACCACCATGTGATATTCTAGCACCAATATAGTACATGCAACCACCAGCGCAGGAATTTCCCCACATAAATATATGTTGGTTAGCATATAACACAAAATCACATCATGAAAGGTCCATCAAAATCACTATATTATAAATAAAAATAAACACACTCCATCATCTTCTCCACCCGTCAAACTAAAATATTCCATCAGTTCCAAAATATAAGAGGAATTAGTTTTTTTGAAAGTCAAATTTCTCTAATTTTGATCAAGTTAAGAACAAAAAATATCGACATCCACAATATTAACCAAAAAATATGGAAATTCATTTTGTGATGAATCTAATCATACCGATTTGATATTATAGATTTTGATATATTTCTCTACAAATTTAAACAAACTTAAAAGGTTTGACTTTTCAAAAAGGTAATACACCTTATATTTTAAATGGGGTGAGTATTTTTTTAAGAAACCCAACAATAACAACTGTGCAGCAAAGCTCGCCCAACACTTCTAGTAAGTGTTCATGTATGAGTTAAGGATTCAAGGGGATTGGATGAAAAGGAGACCAAATCCCCTCCAATCACTAATATTTCTGGGGATGGAAATCCCCTTCTACCAAACAAGACCTATGGATATCAGATATGATATGCCTTTCTCTTTTTTTCTTAAACCAAAATCCTAAAAATCTGACATTACATTTTTTTAGGCATGACAATTGTACATTTTTCATGACAATTTATGTTGGTACGTTAATTTAGTTGGCAAGGAAGGCATTTTTTGGAAAAATAATGAACTGAGATGAATTAGTCATGCTTGCCTCTAAACTTGCACCCTCGGCAACTATAATTTATTTTGCAAAAAATGTTAGATTTGGCATGCCTAAAAATCTGATGTTCACTGAACTTGCGACCCTTACTATACGGGACTAGTTCCAAATCATGAAGGCGAGTGTTAGGCGCCGGCGTGCCGACCCGACAGTTTGGTCGGTCGTGCCCCAGTCGGCCGATCTACACGTGTTGACTTCCCCCACCTCCTTCTCCTCCTCCGTTCGCAGCGCAGGCACTACCTCCCATCGCCTGGATGTCCTCCTGGCCGTCGGCTACCACCCCTCACCTGGACTTCCTCCCTCTACCACCCTGTGCTGCAGGATGCCACACTAAACACCGGTCGGCGCCGTGTTCTCTCATGTTTCTCGCCGAATCCACTAATGCAGCAAACTTTCACTCGTGGGTTGCAGCTCCCTCGCCGGTGATGGTCGTGGCTCCGGCAACGCCAGCCGCTAGTTGCAGCTCTTGTTGCAGCTGGTTGCAGCTCAACGCCAGCCGTCGCCGCTAGCATGTAGCTCCCATCCATCGGGCTGCTCCCATGGTCGCCCGTTGTAGCAAAAAAGTCATCGCCGCCGTCACGGGTCGCAGCTTAGCCGTGATGGGTGTAGCAGAACGTGATGCTGGTTGTAGCAAAAAGCGATGCTAGTTGTAGCAAAACCGCGACGTCGGTTGTGTGTTGTAGCACAATGCGATGCCGGTTGGAGCACAATGTTATGTCGGCTGAAGCATTTAGCAAAAACTGTGGCGTTAGTTTTTTGCTAGGAGCAGCGCCGCCCACCCTCGCCGTCCAGTGTGTAACTGTGGGTGCAGGCTTGCAGCTCCGGTTGCAGCGCCCTGACAGACGGCTCCCGTAGCTTCGCAGACGGGGATTTGAAGCCATAGTTGGGCGGAGGCCATCACTGAGATCCCGAGGGTTGCAGGCGGCCATGGCCGCGGGGAGCTAGCGGGGATGCAAATTGAAGGAGGAGTAATAGGAGAGGGGCTTGCCGGCCATGAAGGAGAGGCGGCGTTGGGTGTCGTCGCACGCAAGCACTTCGCCACTAGTGAGAGAGCTTCTGGAGGTTGCGAGCAGCATGGGGAGACTGTGGAGGAGCAGAGCCGCGACGGCCGGAGATGAAAGAAAAAGAGGAATAGTCGTGCGAAACCTATTGTGTAGACGTGTCTCGCATGGGGTGGTTGTTGTTGGGGAACGTAGTAATTTCAGAAAATTTCCTACGCACACTCAAGATCATGGTGATGCATAGCAACGAGGGGGGAGAGTGTTGTCCATGTACCCTCATAGACCGTTAAGCAGAAGCGTTATGACAACGCGATTGATGTAGTCGTACGTCTTCACGATCGACCGATCCTCAGTACCGAACATACGGCACCTCCACGTTCAGCACACGTTCAGCTCGATGACGTCCCGCGAACTCACGATCCAGTAGAGCTCGGGGAAGAGTTTCGTCAGCATGACGGCGTGGTGACGATGTTGATGAAGCTACTATTGCAGGGCTTCGCCTAAGCACCACTACAGTATGACCGAGGTGGATTATGGTGGAGGGGGGCACCGCACACGGCTGGGAGAGATCAATGATCAACTTGTGTGTCTAGAGGTTCCCCCTATCCCCATATATAAAGGAGCAAGGGGGGAGGCCAGCCGGCCCTAGAGGGCGCTCCAGGAGGAGGAATCCTCCTCCTAGTAGGAGTAGGATTCCCCTCTTTCCTACTCCTACTAGGAGGGGGGAAAGGAAGGGGGAGAAGGAGAAGGAAAGGGGGGCGCCCCCCTCTCCTTGTCCAATTCGGACCAGAGGGGGAGGGGGGCGCGGCCTGCCCTGGTCGGCCCCTCTCTCTCTCTCCACTAGGGCTCAATAAGGCCCATTAACCCCCGAGGGGTTCCGGTAACCCCTCTGGCACTCTCGTAAAATCCCAATTTCACCCGGAACTCTTCGGATGTCCAAATGTTGGCTTCGAATATATCAATCTTTATGTCTCAACCATTTAGAGACTCCTCGTCATGTCCGTTATCATATCCGGGACTCCGAACTACCTTCGGTACATCAAAACATATAAACTCATAATGCCGATCGTCACAGAACTTTAAGCGTGCGGACCCTACGGGTTCGAGAACTATGTAGACATGACCGAGACATGTCTCCGGTCAATAAACAATAGCGGAACCTGGATGCTCATATTGGTTCCTATATATATTCTAAGAAGATCTTTATCGGTCAAACCGCATAACAATATACGTTGTTCCCTTTGTCATCGGTATGTTACTTGCCCGAGATTCGATCGTCGGTATCCTAATACCTAGCTCAATCTCGTTACCGGCAAGTCTCTTTACTCATTCCGTAATGCAACATCCCGCAACTAACTCATTAGTCACATTGCTTGCAAGGCTTATAGTGATGTGCATTACCGAGAGGGTGTTGGAAATATGCCCTAGAGGCAATAATAAATTGGTTATTATTATATTTCCTTGTTCATGATAATCGTTTATTATCCATGCTAGAATTGTATTGATAGGAAACGCAGATACATGTGTGGATACATAGACAACACCATGTCCCTAGTAAGCCTCTAGTTGACTAGCTCGTTGATCAATAGATGGTTACGGTTTCCTGACCATGGACATTGGCTGTCATTGATAACGGGATCACATCATTAGGAGAATGATGTGATGGACAAGACCCAATCCTAAGCCTAGCACAAGATCGTGTAGTTCGTATGCTAAAGCTTTTCTAATGTCAAGTATCATTTCCATAGACCATGATATTGTGCAACTCCCGGATACCGTAGGAGTGCTTTGGGTGTGCCAAACGTCACAACGTAACTGGGTGGCTATAAAGGTGCACTACGGGTATCTCCGAAAGTGTCTATTGTGTTGGCACGAATCGAGACTGGGATTTGTCACTCCGTGTAACGGAGAGGTATCTCTGGGCCCACTCGGTAGGACATCATCATAATGTGCACAATGTGACCAAGGAGTTGATCACGGGATGATGTGTTATGGAACAAGTAAAGAGACATGCCGGTAACGAGATTGAACAAGGTATCGGGATATCAACGATCGAATCTCGGGCAAATATCAACCGATAGACAAAGGGAATTGTATACGGGATTTATTGAATCCTTGACATCATGGTTCATCCGATGAGATCATCGTGGAGCATGTGGGAGCCAACATGGGTATCCAGATCCCGCTATTGGTTATTGACCGGAGAGTTGTCTCGGCCATGTCTGCATGACTCCCGAGCCCGTAGGGTCTACACACTTAAGGTTCGACGACGCTAGGGTTAAAGGGAATAGATGTACGTGGTTACCGAATGTTGTTCGGAGTCCCGGATGAGATCCCGGACGTCACAAGGAGTTCCGGAATGGTTTGGAGGTGAAGATTTATATATGGGAAGTCATCATACGGTCACCGGAATAATTCGGGGGGGGAGGGGGGGTTACCGGTATTGTACTGGGACCACCGAAGGGGTTCCGGGGGTCCACACGGAGGGTCCACCTGCCCCGGAGGGCCCTATGGGCTATGTGTGGAGAGGGACCAGCCCCTTAGTGGGCTGGGCGCCTCCCCCCTAGGGCCCATGCACCTAGAGTTTGGGGGAACCATAAAGGGGGGCGCCCCCCTTGCCTTGGGGGGCAAGGCAACCCCCCTGGCCGCCGCCCCCTCCTCAGATTGGATCTGAGGGGGCCGGCCCCCTCTCCCTTGCCCCTATATATATGTGGGGGTTGGAAGGGCAGCCGCAACCCATGTTCTGGCGCAGCCCTCCCCCTCTCCCAAGTCCTCCTCCTCTCTTGCGGTACTTGGCGAAGCCCTGCAGGATTGCCACGCTCCTCCTTCACCACCACGTCGTCGTGCTGCTGCTGGATGGAGTCTTCCCCAACCTCTCCTTCTCCCCTTGCTGGATCAAGGCGTGGGAGACGTCACCGGGCTGCACGTGTGTTGAACGCGGAGGCGCCGTTGTTCGGCACTTAGATCGGAATCAACCGCGATTTGAATCGCAGCAAGTACGACTCCTTCATCCGCGTTCTTGCAATGCTTCCGCTTAGCGATCTACAAGGGTATGTAGATGCACTCCCCTTCCCCTCGTTGCTAGATTACTCCATAGATTGATCTTGGTGATGCGTAGAAAATTTTAAATTTCTGCTATGATCCCCAACAGTGGCATCATGAGCTAGGTCTATGCGTAGTTTCTATGCACGAGTAGAACACAAGTTGTTGTGGGCATCGATTTTGTCAATTTACTTGCCGTTACTAGTCTTATCTTGATTCGGCGGCATCGTGGGATGAAGCATCCCGGACCGACCTTACACGTACTCTTACATGTGACAGGTTCCATCGACTGACATGCACTAGTTGCATAAGGTGGCTAGCGGGTGTCTGTCTCTCCCACTTTAATCAGATCGGATTCGATGAAAAGGGTCCTTATGAAGGGTAAATATAAATTGGCATATCACGTTGTGGTTTTGGCATAGGTAAGAAACGTTCTTGCTAGAAACCTATAGCAGCCACGTAAAAATTTGCAACAACAATTAGAGGACGGCTAACTTGTTTTTGCAGCATATGCCTTGTGATGTGATATGGCCAAAAGGATGTGATGAATGATATATGTGATGTATGAGATTGCTCATGTTCTTGTAATAGGAATCATGACTTGCATGTCGATGAGTATGACAACCGGCAGGAGCCATAGGAGTTGTCTTAATTTATTTATGACCTGCGTGTCAACTTAAACGTCATGTAATTACTTTACTTTATTGCTAAACCGTTAGCCATAGTAGTAGAAGTAATAGTTGACGAGACGACTTCATGAAGACACGATGATGGAGATCATGGTGTCATGCCGGTGACGATGATGATCATGGCGCCCCGAAGATGGAGATCAAAAGGAGCAAAATGATATTGGCCATATCATGTCACTATTTGATTGCATGTGATGTTTATCATGTTTTACATCTTATTTGCTTAGAACGACGGTAGCTTAAATAAGATGATCCCTCGCAATAATTTCAAGAAAGTGTTCCCCCCCTAACTGTGCACCGTTGCGAAGGTTCGTTGTTTCGAACCACCACGTGATGATCGGGTGTGATAGATTCTAATGTTCGAATACAACGGGTGTAAGCCAGATTTACACACGTAATACACTTAGGTTGACTTGACGAGCCTAGCATGTACAGACATGGCCTCGGAACACGGAAGACCGAAAGGTCGAACATGAGTCGTATAGAAGATACGATCAACTTGAGGATGTTCACCGATGATGACTAGTTCGTCTCACGTGATGATCGGACACGGCCTAGTTGACTCGGATCATGTATCACTTAGATGACTAGAGGGATGTCTATCTGAGTGGGAGTTCATTAAATAATTTGATTAGATGAACTTAATTATCATGAACATAGTCTAAATTGTCTTTGCAAATACGTTGTAGATAAATAGCTCACGTTGTAGCTCCCTGTTTCAATACGTTCCTAGAGAAAGACTAAGTTGAAAGATATTGTTAGTGATGATGCGGACTAGGTCCGTAGTCTGAGGAGTGTCCTCACTGCTACACAGAAGGCTTACGTCTTTGATGCACCACTCGATGTGCAAACCCCTACAACGTCGTCTGTGGATGTTGTGAACACCTGACAGACACATCCTGATGACTACTTGATAGTTTAGTGCACCATACTTTACGGCTTAGAATCGCGATTCCAATGACGTTTTGAACGCCATAAGACATATGAGATGTTCCAAGAGCTGAAATTGGGATTTCAGGCTCATGCCCGTGTTGAGAGGTATGAGACCTCTGAGAAAGTTCTTTTGCCAACAAGATGGAGGAGAATAGCTCAGCTAGTGAGCATGTGCTCATAATGTCTGGGTGCTACAATCACTTAAATCAAGTGGGAGTTAAACTTCCAGATAAGATAGTGATTGATAGAGTTCTCTAGCCACTATCAATAAGCTACTAGATCTTCGTGATGAACTATGACATGCAAGGGATGGAGTTGATCCCGGAGCTGTTCGCGGTGCTTAAGACCGAAAAAGGTAGAAATCAAGAAGGAGCATCAAGTGTTGATGGTTTAACAAGACCACTGGTTTCAAGAAGGGCAAGGGCTAGAAGGGAAACTTCATGGATGGCAAACCAGTTGCCGCTCCAGTGAAGGAACCCAAGGTTGAACCCAAACCCGAGACTAAGTGCTTCTATTCTAAGGGGAACGGTCACTGGTAGCGGAATTACCCCAAATGCATGGTAGATAAGAACACTACAAGAAATATGTCAACTTATGACCTTCTGTCAGTGACCCTTGAAGAATTGGTCATAAATTTATGACCATTTTAGACGAATTGGTCAAAAGCTGTTTAGGGGGCTCCAAACCCTAAACCATTGCGACCATTTTGGTCAAAAAGGTCGTAATTTCCTTGCACGAAATAGTCACAAAGCAAACAGTGCTAGTCCGCTGCCTTATTTCTAGTTGTTAATGACCAATATAGATGGTCATAGCCTTGTAGATTGTGGTGGGTTGTGATGACTAGGCGCCATCTCATCAGTTTTGCCTATGTGTCATGTCCATGTGGCAGTTTTTGCCCTAGGTTGTGAAGCAACCTATATTTCTATCATTCCCAAAATTCCCAAAAAAATCTCATAAATTCTTTGGGGGCATATCTTCATCAAATATGTTAAAATCCTTCCTTGCCTAGTTCAAAACTAATTCAACAATATTCATTTTCCTATTCTGTTCACAACAACACTTTATGAAGGAAGTGCTATTTATATATTCTTGAGCCCTCAGAATTTTTGAGCACTCTTTCCTATCCAAATTATTACCGCATGACAAAATTCAGCTCCATTTGCCTAGCAAATCTTCCTCGGCAAATTTCCAAAGTTTTTGTCCACCTAGAAGCATTGTGAAGGAAGTACCTTTTTTATATCTCTAAATGACATGAAATTTATACAGTTCCTTAATATGCCCAAATTATCAACCTCCTCCAAATTGCAGCTCAGTCAAATCATCTATGTGAGCCCAGGTTCAATTTATATTTTATGGCCAAATTGGCACGTTGCAAAGGAAGTGTTATATAGACCCCTCCTATTACCCTCAAAATTTTCGGGCAATCTTCCATACCCAAATCATTGCCACATGATAATATTCATCTCAATTTTCCTAGTAAATCTTTCTCAGGAAATTTCCAAAGTTTCTACCTCGAGAGAAGCTTTGTGAAGTAAGTACTAGCTAGGCTTACCCAAATGATCTGAAAATTTACCAGCGCATGACCATACCTAAGTAACTTACCTACACCAATTTTGAGATCATTTCATTCATCCAATCTCTCTCACTAGTTTTCCCAAGTTTCTGTCCATAGAAGAGCATTGTGAAGGATGTACTTCTTTGGCATGTCCAAATGGTATCAATTTTCTACAATGCTTTCCTATGACCAAATAACCATCCTCCACAAAATTTCAGCTCACTCCATTCATTATTTTGAGCCCAGCTTCAACATTCATATTTTTGTCTAGCGTGGTACTTTGCAAAGAAAGTACCACCTAAGATCCTCCTTTTGAGCTAAAAATTTGTGAATACATTCTCCTTAGTAGATGATCATCCTCAGCCAAAACTCACGCCCATTGGCCATGTGCATTTCCCGTACCGCTAATCAAACACTTGGCTGCTAATTCATGTTTGAGCATCGATCGGTCTCCTCGTGAGAATCTTATGTTGTAATTTTCTTCCTAGCACCAACCTGGGGAGTGCCTAACCCACTAGACATGCCTAGGCTGCCCAGAACACATGGCAACATTACGGTCACGCGGTGACCACGCGACGGGCATGCGAGTTTACGCGCTCTAGAGTTGGGGCCCTCGGCCACCACCCAAACCTCGACGTATCGCCACCAAACCATGTATTTATGATTAAATAGGTCCTTATGTAACTAGAAATGATTTTTGGAAAAAATAAATAGCAAACTATGAGGCAGCTGCAGTTCAAATTTGACCAGCTTCCAACTGAATCGACGGAAATTTGTCTTTTTCACGAGAGGTGGATCAAATTTTTTTACACCCAACCATTTTGTCAATTGTGCATTAAATATGGCCTAGTATTTTATAAAAATGATTTGGTCCAATTTTGCAACAATTATTTGGTAGTTTCTTCACAAAAAAACCTCCTTTCGGGCACGCGAAAAATGGAAAATGGTTTTTTCGTCCAACGAAAATGAAAACTTCCTTAGGCAACATTGTTTGCCATTCCAATATGCACCCTTGTGCATAATATGAGATCATTTGAACAAACTATGCCATGGATGTGGCCATAAGATTGATCATTTGGCTTGAAAGCCATTGATCTCCACACGTGATAGCTCGTTTCTGAGAACACTTTTTTAAAATAATTGCCGTATTACAAGTTTATTATTTTTCCTAGGAACTTGGCCACATATAATGACACAATGCGAAGGTTTCCCAATTTTTTGATTTTTTTGAATTTTTTATGCCCGTTTCAAAATGCGGTCAAAACAGCGGGAATGACCGTTCCTAGCTAGTGATTGAATCTTGAATTTTTTTTGGTGTTTCTCTGATTAAATAGATACTTATGTACCTAGAAATGATTTTTGGAGAAAATAAAGAGCAAACTACGAGGTAGCTACAGTTCAAATTTGACCCGCTTCCAACTGAATCGGCGGGAATTTGTCTTTTTCACCAGAGGTGGATCAAAACTTTTGACACCCAAACATTTGGTCAATTGTGCATTAAATATGTCCTAATATTTTAGAAAAATGATCTGGTCCGATTTTTCAACAATTATTTGGGAGGTCGTTCACAAAAAAACCTCCTTTCGGGCACTCGAAAAATGGAAAATGGTTTTTTCATCCAACGAAAATGAAAACTTCCTTAGGCAACATTGTTTGCCATTCCAATATGCACCCTTGTGCACAATATGATATCATTTGAACAAACTATGCCATGAATGTGGCCATAAGATTGATCATTTGGCTTGAAAGCCATGAATCTTCACGCATGATATCTCATTTCTGAGAACACTTTTTTAAAATAATTGCCATATTACAAGTTTGTTATTTTTCCTAGGAACTTGGTCACATATAATGACACAATGCGAAGGTTTCCCAATTTTTTGATTTTTTTTGAATTTTTGATGCCCGTTTCAAAATGCGGTCAAAACGGCGGGAATGATCGTTCCTAGCTAGTGGTTGAATCTTGGAATTTTGTTGGTGTTTCTCTGATTAAAAAGATACTTATGTACCTAGAAATGATTTTTGGAAAAAATAAAGAGCAAACTACGAGGCAGCTACAGTTCAAATTTGACCCGCTTCCAGCTAAATCGGTGGGAATTTGTCTTTTTCACCAGAGGTGGATCAAAACTTTTTACATCCAACCATTTGGTCAATTGTGCATTAAATATGGCCTAGTATTTTAGAAAAATGATTTGGTCCAATTTTGCAACAATTATTTGGTAGGTCCTTCACAAAAAAACCTCCTTTCGGGCACTCGAAAAATGGAAAATGGTTTTTTCGTCCAACGAAAATGAAAACTTCCTTAGGCAACATTGTTTGCCATTCCAATATGCACCCTTGTGCACAATATGAGATCATTTGAACAAACTATGCCATGAATGTGGCCATAAGATTGATCATTTGGCTTGAAAGCCATTGATCTCCACACGTGATAGCTCGTTTCTGAGAACACATTTTTAAAATAATTGCTGTATTACAAGTTTATTATTTTTCCTGGGAACTTGGCCACATATAATGACACAATGCGAAGGTTTCCCAATTTTTTGATTTTTTAAATTTTTTATGCCCGTTTCAAAATGCGGTCAAAACGGCAGGAATGACCGTTCCTAGCTAGTGGTTGAATCTTGGAATTTTGTTGGTGTTTCTCTGATTGAAAAGATACTTATGTACCTAGAAATGATTTTTGGAAAAAATAAAGAGCAAACTACGAAGCAGCTATAGTTCAAATTTGACCCGCTTCCAGCTGAATCGGCGGGAATTTGTCTTTTTCACCAGAGGTGGATCAAAACTTTTTACATCCAACCATTTGGTCAATTGTGCATTAAATATGGCCTAGTATTTTAGAAAAATGATTTGGTCCAATTTTCCAACAATTATTTGGTAGGTCCTTCACAAAAAAACCTCCTTTCGGGCACTCGAAAAATGGAAAAATGCTTTTTTCGTCCAACGAAAATGAAAACTTCCTTAGGCAACATTGTTTGCCATTGGAATATGCACTCTTGTGCACAATATGAGATCATTTGAACAAATATATTGCAGATCCTTCAAAAAAACTCATTTTTGGCACTAGAGAAATTATTTTTAGTCAGCCATGACCAATTTAGATGGTCACAATGTCGTACTGCATTCTGATTGGTCCATGGACGTATCACGCGGATCATGCATCAAACACCGTCGGATGCTCATGGATCCAGCGGCAGTCCTCAACCCTTCCACACCAACCCTGAAACCCTAGATGGTCATTTTGCATCCACCCCCCGCCTCCTTTCTTTCCACATCTCTATCGATCCCCTTCCAGATCCCCTGTCTCGTCGCCCGATGGCTTGCCTCCTCCCTTCCAGATCCATCACCGCCGCCACCTTCCTCCAGCGGAGCTCGCCGCCGTTCCCCACGCCTTCCTCCTCTCGCCCCTCCCCTTCCAAACTCCCACAGCGACGGCCGACGGCCTCACCGCGACGCAAAATCTCCCACCACCGCGAAGCCAGCGAGCACCCTCCCCCCGCCGCCAACCACCCCTCCCCCGCCGCCACCCACCTCCACCACCCACCCCTCTCCTCCCGCCACCCAACTCCGCCACACCTTTCCTCCCCACCCCAGATCCTCTCCCCACTCCCATATCCTCTCCCCACTCCCAGATCCAACTTGCCACCGTAGAATGAGGAGATCGCGGCCAAGATCTTCGGGACGCGGTGGTCGTCGTCGTGGACCGCTCCTCCGCCGACCCACGGTACCTCGAGGAGTTTCCGCGGCAGTTCGATCCCTCGGGTTGGTCCGGTTCGCGATGGAGGTGGTGAGCGTCCGCCGTAGCAGGGACGACGACGCGGGCTGGAGGGTGAGGCTCGCCTGCACTGGCGGCGAGCTGGAGGAGGAGGTTTGATGCCGTGGTCATCTGCAGTGGGCACTTCGCCGAGCCGTGTGTGGCCGCCATCACAGGTAATTACCCAGTCCGATCTATCCCCACTGATGGCTAGCACTAGCAGTAGGCAGTTGGCCAATAGCTATTTCCGATCGATCCGATTCTTTTTGGCATCCTGCAAGGGAGTCTGGATGGGTTGTTAGCAGCAAGGATCCATAGCAGGCAGGGAAACATTATGATTAGTAGTTGGCCTCATCGATCGGACCTGAGTAGCTGGGCTAGCGACGATTATACTACTATTGTGTTTGGGTGCCTAATTGACTGATTGCCCACCGTTGAAAATTTTGTTTATATATATAAAAATCTTGAAGGTGCCACAAACTGCCAATAATGATGTTGATTATTCTCCAGTGAATGTGAATGAGAATGTATCATTTGTCTAGAGATGGAGTCTGTGGAGATAGAGTTCATTAGTTTTTGGTGTATTCTTCTAGAGTTCATTTAGCAAAGTTCAGAAACGCAAACAACATCAGTTCATTAGTTACACTAAGCATTTGCCTGCCTAAGTTGTATTTAGACCAAAATTTGCTAATAGACACCCCCCTTCACAGATCTGCTATTTTTTGGCGTGCACATAATATGTATGTCTTAACAGTTTCCAGCAGTTGTGTTCTATTGTTTGATTAAATGAATCAAAACCTGAAGGAGATCTAGATTAACAGTAGAATCACATAGTTGTAATTACCTGAGAAATTTTAATAGAAGCTCACTGTTATGTCCTCCATCGGGCGATCTTGTTTGTTATCGCAATAGAATTTGGTGTGCTTGAATAAAATGGCACTCATTTGCATCATTGTATTTCTGCAGAGTTTTAAGAAGAATTCTGGTACGAACGCACTAACCGTATACTTGTACATGTGGAGCTGAGGAACATCATGTGGGCTACTTCCAAGCATGATGTGTACGTGATGTAGAACTATTCTGTGATGCATTGGTCGTCCTTACTCCGCAAAGGAAAAGAAGTGCTCAACATGGCAAGCCCAAATCAAGTGATCTACCACGGAGCGATGTGATAGTCCTCTATCGTCGGAATTTCGGTCAATCTCTGATCCACTGTGCGATCACACTATGCAGGATATGCAGGGAGGTCGGCCCTTGTCCAGGGGAAGATCAGCACCATGACGGTGAAAGACAACCTCGGCAGTGCCTTCTAGCAAGATTTCAATCATAATCTGTGCATACTTGTTTATGATATGTGTGTGCCTCCATCAATCCTCTTTGGCATCATAGGATACAAGATACCAAGACTAGCAGTTCTCGACTTGCTTATGTTTTGTGATCTCAGCTTATCTAATAAAACTGGCAATTATAGGATACAAGATACCATAACTACATAACTGGGGTCATTTGCGTTACTGTAGTTGTGCCGTCTGGCTAGTGGGATAATATGGGAGCCACAACATGGCATCCTTCTCCATTGTAGATCCATTGTATTTGCATGCTGCTATATTATGTCAAGTTGAGTGAAGCAAACATATCCTGGTGTGTGTGTGTGTGTGTGTGTGTTAACATCTCCTAATGCTCCTACCAGCTTTCTGACTTTGGCAAATGATTTGACTCCTCTCACCTGGCCTAGGAGCAACACCACTGCTGATGAGAGCAGATCCTTTCCCTCAATAGATTAGCATCATTCCATTCTTACTGTGTAGTAGAATTGGTAGTGATAGAGTGGGTGAATCTATGTGATGTAGAGATACACTAAGATAATGCAAAAATATATATTAGTTCCGCTAATGCTTACCAGTGAATTCAAGTCTCCTTATTTGAAGGTCCAACACTTGTGCATACTGATTTGTGTGTTTTCTGGTTTAGGGAGGAGTTGCATGCTCTGTACTAGCTCATCCTTGTCCTGCTCGAGGAGCTGGAGGAGGAGGGGCGCATCTAGCCAACCACAAAGGGCCTGCTCTGTACGACCACGTCATCGGCCTGCTGCAGCATCGAGTTCAATATGTCAGGTGACCCTTCCTATCCTGATGATGTCTAGTGGATAGTTTGACGTATACCTGCTGCTGATTGATGCTCTTGTGGTTAGCATTATACTCCTGGAATCATATTCTACTATATCTAGTGTTCTTGTGGTTCTCGAAGATGCATCACAAATATCTAGTGTTCTGATATAAAATTGGTCTCTAAAATATGTTTCTAAAATTGGTCTCTAAAATATTATACTATACCTGTTGTTGATTGATGCTCTTGTGGTCTCTTGAAGTTGGCTGAATCTGTTGCTTTATCATATATTTGGTCCAACCAGAATCTGTTCTTGAAGTAATCAAATATTATACCCACTAGATAATTGGTCTCTAACCAGAATCTGTTGTTGTTATTGTGTCATCTGCTGATTACTTTTTCTATTAATCGCCTAGTGCTCTTGTTAGTGAGATTCATCTAGTATTTTCTTTGCAAAGCACGGAATGGTTTTGAGTAGTTGATCATTGCTTGATGGAACCTTCATGTCGTTAGCTTGCACTACAGTAACCAGATGCAATCCATTTTTATTAAATGCATTCTGGTTAGGATTTTGTCGTGGCTGTTCTGTTTCCTATAGATCTAGATCTGGTCACTACTGAAATTTCATTCTAGGACTTTATCATGTGATTATTAGTTATTTTTAACCAATGCTATTCCTAGCATGTGTACACTCTAATCTCTAATGATGTTTGTCTTTGTGTTCAGGAGCTCGTGGTCTACAAAATTTGAAGATCGAAACCATATAGCTCTACTCAGCAAAGAGCCGTCTCTTCTGGTTGATTGTAATAGAATGTAAATATTGCAATATTGTAATAGTAGGCATATCTGGGTTGTAATAACTATGTACAGATTGTAGTAGACTTAGTGTTATTTGACGTACTGCATCTGTACTGTTCCGTTTGAAATAATGATTATGTATGTGATTTGAAAACGTGTGGAATGGAAACCTGACTTGTGGGATCCACTTATGAAAATAATCTGAGCATTTTTGAATTTTCTGTCAAGTGGGCCCAATGTGTGAGAAGATGACAAGTGGGACCAGCTCCAAAATATAATGGCCCAAACAATGTTAAAAGACCCGACCCAGAAATAAATAAAAGGCTGAAATGGGCTTGGCCCGTGTAACTTACAGAAAAAAATACATTAAAAGGCCGAATTGTTGGGCTAGGCCCATGTAGAAAACCGAATTGGACCGGGCTGAATCTTGTGCCACATCAGCTTGCCATGCTGGATGCCTACGTGGCCTGGGGAGGTTGCTAGTGACCAAAATGCCACAGTAGGAATATTTTGGTCGTAAACGTCCATGACCTTCTCACAGAGAAGGTCGTTATAGTTAGTTTACGACCGCCCGCTTTTGACCTTCTGTTTTTGGTCACAAAAAGGTCGGAAATGGAAATTTGTGGCCTTTTAGTGACCAATAGTGGTGGTCACAAGTTGACATATTTCTTGTAGTGGAAGGCTGGCAACCTCAACAAAGTATATACGTATTATTAATGTGTACCTCACTAGTACTCCTGGTAGCACCTAGGTATTGGATACCGGTTCAGTTGCTATTATTGGTGACTTGAAGCAAAAGCTACGGACTAAACGGAGACTGGCTAAGGGCGAGGTGACGATGTGTGTTGGAAGTGTTTCCAAAGTTGATGAGATCACCATCACACGCTCCATTTGCCTTCGGGATTAGTATTAAACCTAGATAAGTGTTATCAGGTGTCTACGTTGAGCATGAATATGATTAGATCATGTTCATTGCAATACGGTTATTCATTTAAGTTAGAGGATAATGGTTATTCTGTTTACATGAATAATACCTTTCATGGTCATGCACCCTATGTGAATGGTTCATTGAATCTCGGTCATGGTAATACGCATGTTCATGCCAAAAGATGTAGAGTTAATAATGATAGTACCACTTTCTTGTGGCACTGCCGCTTAGGTCATATTGGCGTAAGATGCATGAAGAAACTCCATGTCGATGGATGTTTGGAGTCACTTGATTTTGAATCGCTTGACACATGCGAGCCATGCCTCATGGGCAGGATGACTAAGACCCCGTTTTCAGGTACAATGAAACGGGCAAGTGACTTGTTGGAAATCATACATGCTGATGCATGTGATCCAATGAGAATTGAAGCGTGCGGTGGATATCGCTATTTTCTCATCTTCACTGACGATTTGAGTAGATATAGGTATATTTACTTAATGAAGCACAAGTCTGAAACATTTGAAAAGTTCAAGCGATTTCAGAGTGAAGTTAAGAACCATCATAACAAGAAGATCAAATTCCTACGATCTGATCGATGAGAATTTCTGAGTTATGAGTTTGGCAATCACTTAAGACATTGTGGAATTGTTTCACAGTTGAAGCCACCTGGAACACCACAGGGTAATGGTGTGTCCGGACGTCGTAATCGAACCTTATGAGATATGGTGTGATCTATGAAGTCTCTTACCGATCTACCATTTTCATTTTGAGGATATGCGTTAGAGACAGCTGCCTTCACTTTAGATAGGACACCATCTAAGTCCATTGAGACGACGTCGTATGAATATGGTTTGGCAAGAAACCATAGTTGTTGTTTCTTAATGTTTGGGGCTGCGATGCTTAAGGCTTTAGCTGGAGAAGCTCGAACCCAAAAGCGGACAAACACATCTTCATAGGATACCCAAAGGTGACAGTTGGGTATACCTTCTATCTCAGATCCGAGGGCAAATTGTTTGTCGCTAAGAATGGGTCCTTTCTCGAGAAGGAGTTTCTCTCGAAAGAATTGAGTGGGAGGAAGATAGAACTTGATGAGGTTGTTGAACCTTTACTTCAACCAGAGAGTGATGGAACACAGAAAAATGTTTTCTGTGGCGCCTACGTCTGTTGAATAGGAAGTTAATGATAGTGATCATGAAGCTTCAGATCAAGTTGCTATCGAACCTTGTAGGTCGACAAGGATATGTACTACTGCTGAGTGGTACGGTAATCCTGTCTTAGATATCATGTTGTTAGACAACAATGAACCTATGAGCTATGGAGAAGCGATGGTGGGCCCGTATTCCGACAAATGGTTAGAAGCCATGAAATCCGAGATAGGATCCATGTATCGGAACAAAGTATGGACTTTGGTGGACTTTCCCGATGATCGGCAAGCCATTGAGATAAATGGATCTTTAAGAAGAAGACGGACGTGGGCGGTAATGTTACCGTCTATGAAGCTCGACTTGTGGGAAAGAGTCTTTTCACAAGTTCAAGGAGTTGACTACGATGAGAATTTCCCACCCGTATCGATGCTTAAGTCCGTCGGAATCATGTTAGCATTAGCGGTATTTTTCGATTATGAAATCTGACAGATGGATGTCAAAACAAGTTTTCTTACCAGTTTTCGTAAGAAAAAGTTGTATGTGATACAATAAAAGGTTTTGTCTATCCTAAGGATGCTAAAAGGTATGCTGGCTCCAGCAATCCTTCTATGGACTAGAGCAAGCATCTCGGAGTCGGAATATATGCTTTGATGGAGTGATCAAAGCTTTTAGGTTTATACAATGTTTGCTAGAAACTTGTATTTACAAGAAAGTGAGTGGGAGCACTACAACATTTCTGATAAGTATATGTGGATGACATATTGTTGATTCGAAATAATGTAGAATTTCTGGAAAGCATAAACGGTTGTTTGAAGAGTGATTTTCAAAGGAAGACCTGAATAAAGCTGCTTACATATTGGGCATCAAGATCTATAGAGATAGATCAAGACGCCTGATGATACTTTCAAAGAACGCACACCTTGACATGTTTTTCGAAGGAGTTCAAAATAGATCAGTCAAAGAAGGGATTCTTACCTGAGTTGTAAGGTATGAAGTTGAGTAAGACTCAAAGATTGACCACGGCAGAAGAAAGAGGAAGGACGAAGGTCGTCCCCTATGCTTTTGTCATAGGCTCTATACGGTATGCCATGCCGAGTACCGCACCAGATGTGTGCCTTGCCACATGTCTGGCAAGAAGGTACAAAGGTGATCTAGGAGTGGATCATCAGATAGAGGTCAAAATTATCCTTAGAGGAATAAGGAAATATTTCTCGGTTATGGAGGTGATAAAGAGTTCGACGTGAAGAGTTACGTCGATGCAAGATTAACACCTATCCGGATAGCTCTGAGTAGAGATACCGGATACGTATAACGGAGCAACAATTTGGAATAGCTCCAAGTGGAACGTGGTAGCAGCCTCTATGATATGACATAAAGTTTTGTGAAATACATAGGGATCTGGATATTGAAGACCCGTTGACTACAACCTCTCTCACAAGCATAACATGATCAAACCCAGAACTCATTGAGTGTTCATCACATAGTGATGTGAACGAGTTTATTGAGTCTAGTAAACTCTTTGGATGTTGGTCACATGGCGATGTGACCTGTAAGTGTTAATCACATGGCAATGTGAACTAGATTATTGACTCTAGTGCAAGTGGGAGACTGTTGGAAATATGCCCTAGAGGCAATAATAAATTGGTTATTATTATATTTCCTTGTTCATGATAATCATTTATTATCCATGCTAGAATTGTATTGATAGGAAACTCAGATACATGTGTGGATACATAGACAACACCATGTCCCTAGTAAGCCTCTAGTTGACTAGCTCGTTGATCAGTAGATGGTTACGGTTTCCTGACCATGGACATTGGATGTCGTTGATAACGGGATCACATCATTAGGAGAATGATGTGATGGACAAGACCCAATCCTAAGCCTAGCACAAGATCGTGTAGTTCGTATGCTAAAGCTTTTCTAATGTCAAGTATCATTTCCTTAGACCATGAGATTGTGCAACTCCTGGATACCATAGGAGTGCTTTGGGTGTGCCAAACGTCACAATGTAACTGGGTGGCTATAAAGGTGCACTACGGGTATCTCCGAAAGTGTCTGTTGGGTTGGCACGAATCGAGACTGGGATTTGTCACTCCGTGTAACGGAGAGGTATCTCTGGGCCCACTCGGTAGGACATCATCATAATGTGCACAATGTGACCAAGGAGTTGATCACGGGATGATGTGTTACGGAACGAGTAAAGAGACTTGCCGGTAACGAGATTGAACAAGGTATCGGGATACCGATGATCGAATCTCGGGCAAGTATCGTACCGATAGACAAAGGGAATTGTATACGGGATTGAATGAATCCTTGACATCATGGTCCATCCGATGAGATCATCATGGAGCATGTGGGAGCCAACATGGGTATCAAGATCCCGCTATTGGTTATTGACCGGAGAGTTGTCTCGGCCATGTCTGCATGACTCCTGAGCCCGTAGGGTCTACACACTTAAGGTTCGATGACGCTAGGGTTATAGGGAATAGATGTACATGGTTACCGAATGTTGTTCGGAGTCACAGATGAGATCCCGGACATCACAAGGAGTTCCGAAATGGTCCGGAGGTGAAGATTTATATATGGGAAGTCATCATACGGTCACCGGAATAATTCGGGGGGTTACCGGTATTGTACCGGGACCACCGAAGGGGTTCCGGGGGTCCACCTGCCCCGAAGAGCCCTATGGGCTGTGTGTGGAGAGGGACCAGCCCCTTAGTGGGCTGGGCACCTCCCCCCTAGGTCCCATGCACCTAGGGTTTGGGGGAACCCTAAAGGGGTGGTGCCCCTGTCGGTGTCAAAACCGGCGGATCTCGGGTAGGGGGTCCCGAACTGTGCGTCTAGGCTGGATGGTAACAGGAGGCAAGGGACACGAAGTTTTACCCAGGTTCGGGCCCTCTTGATGGAGGTAAAACCCTACGTCCTGCTTGATTAATATTGATGATATGGGTAGTACAAGAGTAGATCTACCACGAGATCGGAGAGGCTAAACCCTAGAAGTTAGCCTATGGTATGATTGTTGTTCTATATGTTGTCCTACGGACTAAAACCCTCCGGTTTATATAGACACCGGAGAGGGTTAGGGTTACACAAAGTCGATTACAATGGTAGGAGATCTACATATCCGTATCGCCAAGCTTGCCTTCCACGCCAAGGAAGGTCCCTTCCGGACACGGGACGAAGTCTTCAATCTTGTATCTTCATAGTCCAGGAGTCCGGCTGAAGGTATAGTCCGGCCATCTGGACACCCCCTAATCCAGGACTCCCTCAGTAGCCCCTGAACCAGGCTTCAATGACGACGAGTCCGGCGCGCAGTTTGTCTTCGGCATTGCAAGGCGGGTTCCTCCTCCAAGTACTTCATAGAAGATTTTGAACACAAAGAATAGTGTCCGGCTCTGCAAAATAAGTTTCCACATATTGCCATAGAGAGAATAATGTTCACACCAATCTAATCTGCTAACGTATTCCATAGCATGACAACACCACGGCCAAGCCTTTATTCGAATCGTTTTATTATCCCACCTCAGCGTGTCATGCGAGGCGGTTTCCTTGGCACGTCTTGTTAAAGCAGAGATTGTGTCCCCTTATTCCGGGATTCTCATCGATACGGGCGTGGGTAACCGAACTTCTTCTAGGACTCCTAGACTATAGGCAAGTCCAAACGGCCACGGAGAGGACGCTTGATATGCACCCTCTTTATAAAGGGACAAGGATTTTATTTTTTCCCTCCCATGCTCAATTGAATCCTTCCCCCACCTCAAGCTCAAACACCCAAAGTTCAGGTTAGGTGCTCCGAACCTTCAATCATGTCCAGATCTAGCCTTCAAGGCCAATGGATGCCTTCCTCCGTCACGGAAGAAGACATCAAAAAGTTGAGGGAGGCCGGATATCTGACCGCCGAGGTTTTGCATCGGCTGCCTGCCTGAGGGCAGGCCATCCCCTCCCCCGAACCCAACGAGAACGTCGTGTTCGTCTCCCACTTCCTCCGAGGTCTAGGCCTTGCTCTGGATCCTTTTGTCAGGGGTTTGATGTTTTATTACGGGCTAGATTTCCATGATCTAGCTCCGGACTCCTTTCTGCATATCACGACATTTATTGTCGTGTGTGAGGCCTTCCTGCGGGTTACCCCTCACTTTGGCCTGTGGCTCAAGACCTTTGAAGTAAAGCCGAAGATGATCGAGGGGCAACATGCAGCGTGCGGAGGTGCCTCAATATGCAAGATGATGGGAGCTCCATGGCCCAAAGGTTCCATTCCAGAGGTGTCTGAATTGTGGCAACAGGAGTGGTTCTACATCATGGCTCCTAGAAGTGCCAAGTGGGCGGCCGCCCCTATTTTCCGCTTGGGCCCTCCCCCACAACTGATGTCATGGATCAGTAGAGGTCTGAGCTGGTGTCCAGCCAAGGACGTGCCTATACTGCAAAGCCGCATTCGAGATCTCTTCAATGGAGATTTTAGTTTGGTTGCGGTAATACAAGTTATGCTGGTTCGTCAAGTCCAGCCTTGCAAACGTTGGCCCCTTTGCTTGTGGGAGTTCAATCCTGAGGGACCGTGTGTCATTCAAAATTTCCTCGGCCTGACGCACGAGGAGATGTACAAGTCATTCTTCGGACCTCAGGTAGAGTGTACGGAAATCACCGAGGACGTGGGCCTGAGCAGTAACCGCGACGCCGAACAGGTAAGGAATCTTCCGGCCGAACATACTATCTCTCATTTGTTACGAAGTTATTTATGAGAGTTTGCTTTTTGACCAGGACTGGCTAACAAAGACGAAGTTGATTCGGTGTTCGGCCCCCCTCCCTAAGGGTTTGGACAATCCGGTATTGGAAAAGATGTTCCAGGTCGCACCTTGCCCGGAGCCCTTGAAGGAAGATACTGGGGAGGATAATACGGGCGGACGCGCCCCCCCAACGCTGCCCATTCTAACCGAGGGAGCGAGCGTCTCCATGAAGGAAGACGACCGGAGGAGGAAAAGGACCGCGCCCCGGGATTCGGAAGCCGAAGCTTCCAAACGGGAGAAGAAGTCTCCCACAGAGGGTCCTACCTTGGGGGGTGCTTTTGCCGCACAAAGTCCGCGGGAGGATCAATTCTCCAGCGAGTCATAAGTGACCCGAAATACTTTAATAGTACAGGTATGCCATCCTTTTCTTCTGAGAAAATAACCACCACATATATCTTTGCAGTTCGGGACTTAGCCCCTCTCAAATGAGCTCGTCTTTGGGAGATCTTCTTCCAGAGATGATGGAGAGTGAAACGCCTCCTCCGGACTCCTCCGCGCCGGAAGCGGGCGACCCCGAAGTGTCGTCGCGGAGGGCCTCTCCGAGTCCGGTGAGGCCAGAAGATAATCCCATTGACCCCCGAAGCTCCCAGTGTCCGGCTCCCGAAGAGAGCAGACAAAAGAGTCCGACACTGTTTGGTGTGCGATCGGATGTTCTGAGGGAGTTGGTGGGGCGAGCGGCCATCTCAGATGAACACCGTATGCTGATGAATACGGTGATGGAGAGAATCTCTTCCACCGAAATCGGATTGCATGAAGCTTTTATGAGTCTACTGACAGGCTTTGAGGTACGTAAAATAATGTATGATAGTCCTGCACATGCTAGGTGTGCCCTGTGTAGATAGTAGCCCCTGAGACGCTGGTTGTCGACAGAAACAACGACGAACAGAGGATCATATTCCCAGGTAATAACCATACTGCCTCTATGTGCAGGTGATGGAAGCTCCTGTGGCTAGCTGGACTAGCGAGTTTGCCCCTTTAAAACGGCGGTTGGATGCGGCAGACGCCGACATCGAGCTTGTTAACAAAAGGCTTGAGGAGGAACAAGGTAAGTGTCATTATCTGGTAAACGCCACATAGTAAGAGCAGCATGATGCCAGTATCTTTAATATGTTGTGACTGCAGATGGAGCTGCCACTGTTGAAGCCTTGCGGGCAGAACTTGCCCGAGCCAAGGAACAAGCGAGATTTGGTAATGCGGCTGCTTTGAAGGCGGCCGAAGAGTTGAAAGCCGCGCATGGCGAGAGCCGAGATGAGATGGCCAGGATGGCCATAGATTTAAAAGCCGCCGCCGATCGTTGCCGGGTTCTTGAAAAGGAAAACCTAGCAAAGGCATCGGACCTTGAGAAGGCTGCTGCGACAAGAAAAGACATCTGCTCTGCTATGAGGGCGAAGAAGGAGGAGCTGCGGGAAGCCGGGGATATTGTAGCTGGGAAATCCTTTATGTTGCGGAGAAAGTTCGGAGATCCACGGTATGCCCCTCTGGATCGACTGTGGAGTTCGGAGGATGTGTATATGGATTTGGCGGCGAGCGCTGCTGATGCGGCCAAGTACTTCGAGGGTCAGACGGACCATGAAGTGGACAAGCTGTTTTGGACACAATTCCATTCTCCCGAGCGTCCGCTTTCGTTGACTGACCAATTAGCCGAATGTGCCGAACTGAATAGGTTGTCCGGACTCGCCATGAGGTCTGTTGTGGATTAGCTATGGCCGGAAAGGCCAAAACCGAACAACTATTTCAGCTTGGTGCAGTAGTTCCTTGACATGGTGCCGCGCATTAATGCGATGAAGAGGTCGGCGTGCATAGAGGGCTCACGGATGGCCTTTTCCCGTGTTAAAGCATACTGGGCGGAGATGGATGCTACCACTGTTGAAGCGCGGGATTCGGCCATAGGCCGAATGGCTGCTGAGCACTACTTTGAAGAAGTTCTTGAGGGTGCTCGTTTGATAGAGACCCAGTGCTCAAAAAATATTATGTTTGAGTGATATGTAATCTCATTGTAAGAGAAATGCTTTTATAAATTTTTATAAGGCTATTTTTATACTTTTGCCTAAAAGTAATATGATGCCTCCTAGGCGGCCGTTTATGTATACATGTGTATAACCTGAAAGATTGCAGCCGTCGGCTTCAACCCCCACGCATATAATGCAGAGGTGCTCGCAAAAAACACGCGTTCACACTTAACCCAACGTCTTGGTCCTATTAAGGAGGTGATAGCGGAGCAAGCGAGGCAACCAGACTATAATGCTTTAGCACTTTCACTTAGCCATAGGAGTTTGACAATGGGGCTACTAGATAGCCCCTGGTGGCTCCGCACTCTCCCGATCCCGGGGTGCGTACATGCCTGGCCGGAAAACGGCCCTTCGTTAAGGCGGAGGAATTCTAACATTCCAATAGGTCATCGAGTGGTTGACCAGTCTCACGCTATATCATGACAGTCAGTTTTCGGCTTTCTCTACTGAGGTGCTCATCCGGATGAACCAGGGCACAATCACAGTAGTTCTCTTGGTGCTACCTTAGCCGGTAAAGCAGAACATAAGGCACCAAAACACAGGAGCCGGGCAAACCCAACATTTGACCAAAGACAATGATTTGGAGCTGATGCATATAGGGCCAAACTCGCGACGCCGAACACTCCCTAAGGTATTCGGTCTTTGTGGTATAAACCGGGCCTAAATAATGGCCTTTGTAAGAAGCCCCTTGTGTCCAGGTACGTGCATTGTTCTGGCGTGGCCACATGCCAAGACGTCAGCACCCTTCTCAACGGTGGATATGTATCAACAAGAGACAGTAAAAAAAGGTTTACGCAGGTCTTAATCTAAAAAGAATCCTTCGAGCGAGTCCCTGCTGCACGTCTGCGCCTGTGTCTCCATTGTGCCATATCCTGGACGGGTGTAGCACAATGATCGTCTATAAAAGAGAGGAATTTAGGTGAAAAAGTTGTCGTGCACAAAGATAGTTTTTAAAGAAACCATGTATAATTCAAGATGAGAAAAAATTGCCACTTGTCTGCGCGCGTTGAGCCCCTTGTATTGACAAATAGGGGTGTGACCATTTATTCGGTATAAATAGCGGTGCCGGACTTGATTAGTTGTGTCTGAGGTCTTGACGACCTATTGGACGCTTTCGCTGGTCCGGGCGCCTTTAGTGTGCGGCTGCCAAGGCAGCCACACTCTCTTCGGCGCGCAGAGATCGGTTGATATTTCCGTTCACTGAAATGATGCCACGTGGACCGAGCATCTTAAGTGTGAGGGAGGTGTAGTGTGATATTGCATTAAAGCGAGCGAAAGCTTCGCCTCCCAGCAGTGCTTGATAGCCACTTTGGAACGGAGCGATGTGGAAGGTTAAATGCTCGCGACGGAAGTTATCGGGGGAGCCGAATATAACTTGTAGTAGGAGGGAGCCCGTACAACGAGCCCCTGGGCCTGGCGTTACTCCTTTAAAGGTAGTATTGCTATGGCGAATTTTTGTTGGGTCTAACCCCATCCCGCGGATTGTATCCTGATATATTAGGTTTAGATTGCTGCCACAGTCCATCAAGACTCGTGTGAAGTGATATCCGCCAATTACTAGGTCTAATACCAGGGCAGCCCATCCTGCACGTCGGATACTTGCTGAGTAATCGCGATGGTCGAAAGTGATCGGTTGAGACGACTAGTGGCAGGACTTCGCGGTGGCAGGCACTTCGGTATATTTTCCTGGGAGTGCCGCGTTGTTTTTTCCCTTGATCACGTGTAACACGTTTACTATTTTGACTTCTGGTGGAAATTTCTTTTGTTCCCCAGTGTCTTGCTTGGGAGGCTCGTCCTCGTCTTCACTTGGTGTATCCTCCCCCTTGTGTACGGCGTTGAGCTTGCCGGACTGCTTGAAGACCCAACATTCTCTGTGGGTATGATTAGCAGGTTTACCAGGGGTACTATGGATCTGACATACTTGGTCCAGAATTTTGTTGAGACTGGACAGTTCATCCCTGGTGCCTTTAGAGGGCGGCTTTTGCTGACCTGGCCGAGAGCTTTTGAATCCGGTGTTTACTGCCGTGCCCTTTATGTTGTCTTCTTTATTCCGGCGTTTGTTATTGCTGTTGCGCCATGATTTCCCGTTTCCATATCTAACTTCAGATGTATTGGGGTCGCTGGTGCTGCATCTGGCTAGCCAGCTGTCCTCACCCACGCAAAAGCGGGTCATGAGGCTTGTTAATGCAGCCATCGTTCTCGGCTTATTTTGGCCGAGGTGTCTGGCGAGCCATTCGTCACAGACGCTATGCTTAAAAGCTGCCAAGGCTTCGGCGTCCAGACAGTCGACAATCTGGTTCTTTTTAGTAAGAAACCCGTTCGAAAGCTTTCGGGCTGACTCTCCGGGCTGTTGAGTTATATGACTCAAATCGTCCGCATCCGGAGGTCGGACATAAGTCCCTTGAAAATTTGCCCGAAAGGCGTCTTCGAGCTCTTCCCAACTTCCAATGGAGCTTTCGGGGAGGCCTTTAAGCCAGTGACGAGCTGGCCCTTTCAGCTTGAGGGGTAAGTACTTGATGGCATGGAGATCATCTCCTCGAGCCATATGGATATGAAGGATGTAGTCCTCAATCCAGACCCCAGGGTCTGTTGTTCGTCGTATGCCTCTATGTTTACGGGTTTGAATCCCTCTGGAAATTCATGGTCCAGCACCTCATCGGTGAAACATAGGGGGTGTGCGGCACCCCTGTAGCTGGGTGTACCGCGTTGTTCGGATGTTTGTTGTGTTGCATTGTATGCTGGGGCGCGCTTGCGTGGTCCATAGATGGATCTTATTGCGCCGTCCTTTGGGTGCGAGCCCTCGCATGGGTCATGTGTTGTATTGTGAGTGGCGTTGTATGCCGCTCTGTGTTGGCAGAGGGGTCGTCTATCCGGCCAGGTGGCTGCTTTGATATTTGGTTGTGGGGGGTCTGAGGCCTCGTCATCGAATTCAGGTAGCAGCTTCCGCTTTGGGTAGCTCTTGGAGGGGCGATTGTCGCCGTACCTCGCTGGTGTGTTGAGTATTTTACTCCATCTGATTTGGAGTGTGTCTTGCACAGCCTTGAGCCTTTGCTTCTGCTTTTTAAGACTCCTCGCGGTGGCAACAAGCCTTTTACGGGCATTCTGCTGCTTCGGGTGCCTGTCCGGCGTTATGTTGTCCGGACTATTATCCTTGATAGAATTTTTTTTGTTTGGTTTGATTATCTGGATTGCCATTGTCCAGCAGCGGTTCGCCCTGCTCCAGCGCTGAGTCTGTGTGATCGTTATTTCTGTCGAGGCGGGATTTGGGGCGGCGCTTGCATCACCGCTGTGACTGCTTCTCGAGGGAACAAGCCTTCAGTGCGTCCTTCCGCTCCTCGTCGTCATCTTTTGGTGCGTCCACCATGTATACGTCATATGATGAGGTGGGCGTCCAGCGCCCTGTGGGCGGTGGTTCTTCTTCGCCTCCCGCATCATCGTCCATACCGTCGATGTTTTCAGAGTCAAAGTCGAGCATGTCGGTTAAGTCATCGACAGTGGCTACAAAGTGGGTGGTGGGTAGGCGTCGAATTTCTTCGTCTTCCGCATCCCAATCCTGCTGGCCATGATCCGGGCAGGGCTCTCTTGACAAAGAGAGAGACTTTAGTGATTTCATAATATCGCCGAAGGGCGAGTGCTGAAAGATGTCCGCGGCGGTAAACTCCATGATCGGCACCCAATCGTATTCGATCGGCAGGGGCACGGAAGGTTCGGAGTCCGGGGAGGAGTCCGGCTCCTTGGAGTCACGAGTCTCGCGGAGTGCGGGGCTGGTGTTTGGCTTGATCGTCGTTGGGATCGCAGCCCCCGAGGCGGCATCCAACCACCCATCCTCGATCGGCGCAGTTGGCTCTGAATTAAGGGTCGAAGCCGATGTGGGTGCGGCCTCCAGGGCACTATTCGGCGGCAAAGCTAGATCATGCCTGTCGTGACAGTGCGGCGCGCTCGGCAGTGGCTCGACTCTGTCGAAGATCAAGTCCCCGGGGATGTCAGCCGTGTAGTTTAAACTTCAAAACCTGACCTGACGGCCAGGGGCATAGCTTTCGATCTGCTCCAGATGGCCAAGCAAATTAGCCCGCAGTGCAAAGCCGCCGAAGACAGAGATCTGACCGGGGAGACAAGTTTCACCCTGGACCGCATCACTATCGATGATAGTAGGAGCTATCAAGCCTGACGGTGACGACACAGAGGAACTCTCAATGAAAGCACCAATGTCGGTGTCAAAACCGGCGGATCTCGGGTAGGGGGTCCCGAACTGTGCGTCTAGGCTGGATGGTAACAGGAGGCAAGGGACACAAAGTTTTACCCAGGTTCGGGCCCTCTTGATGGAGGTAAAACCCTACGTCCTGCTTGATTAATATTGATGATATGGGTAGTACAAGAGTAGATCTACCACGAGATCGGAGAGGCTAAACCCTAGAAGTTAGCCTATGGTATGATTGTTGTTCTATATGTTGTCCTACGAACTAAAACCCTCCGGTTTATATA
The DNA here is from genome assembly GCA_034509565.1 of Triticum monococcum. NCBI lineage: Eukaryota > Viridiplantae > Streptophyta > Magnoliopsida > Poales > Poaceae > Triticum > Triticum monococcum. Next base: position 494,007,662 of record CM067845.1, on the reverse strand, counting down.
GACACCGGAGAGGGTTAGGGTTACACAAAGTCGGTTACAATGGTAGGAGATCTACATATCCGTATCGCCAAGCTTGCCTTCCACGCCAAGGAAAGTCCCTTCCGGACACGGGACGAAGTCTTCAATCTTGTGTCTTCATTGTCCAGGAGTCCGGCTGAAGGTATAGTCCGGCCATCCGGACACCCCCTAATCCAGGACTCCCTCAGCCCCCCTTGCCTTGGGGGGCAAGGCAACCCCCCTGGCCGCCGCCCCCTCCTCAGATTGGATCTGAGGGGGCCGCCCCCTCTCCCTTGCCCCTATATATATGTGGGGGTTGGGAGGGCAGCCGCAACCCAAGTTCTGGCGTAGCCCTCCCCCTCTCCCAAGTCCTCCTCCTCTCCTACGGTACTTGGCGAAGCCCTGCAGGATTGCCACGCTCCTCCTTCACCACCACGCCATCGTGCTGCTGCTGGATGGAGTCTTCCCCAACCTCTCCTTCTCCCCTTGCTGGATCAAGGCGTGGGAGACGTCACCAGGCTGCACGTGAGTTGAACGCGGAGGCGCCGTTGTTCGGCGCTTAGATCGGAATCTACCGCGATCTGAATCGCTGCGAGTACGACTCCTTCATCCTCGTTCTTGCAACGCTTCCGCTTAGCGATATACAAGGGTATGTAGATGCACTCCCCTTCCCCTCGTTGCTAGATTACTCCATAGATTGATCTTGGTGATGCGTAGAAAATTTTAAATTTCTTCTACGATCCCCAACAGAGGGCCCAGAGATACCTCTCCGACAATTAGAGTGACAAATCCTATTCTTGATCTATGCCAACTCCACGAACACCATCGGAGACACCTGTAGAGCACCTTTATAAATACCTAGTTATGTTGTGACATTTGGTAGCACACAAAGTGTCCTCCGGTATTCGGGAGTTGCATAATCTCATAGTCATAGGAACATGTATAAGTCACGAAGAAAGCAATAGCAATAAACTTAAGCGATCAAGTGCTAAGCTAACGAAATGGGTCAAGTCAATCACATCATTCTCCTAATGATGTGATCCCGTTGATCAAATAGCAACTCATGTCTATGGCTAGGAATCTTAACCATCTTTGCTCAATGAGCTAGTCAAGTAGAGCATACTAGTGACACTATGTTTGTCTATGTATTCACACATGTATTATGTTTCCGGTTAATACAATTCTACCATGAATAATAAACATTTATCATGAAATAAGGAAATAAATAATAACTTTATTATTGCCTCTAGGGCATATTTCCTTCAGTCTCTCACTTGCACTAGAGTCAATAATCTAGATTACATACTAATGATGCTAACACCCATGGAGTCTTGGTGCTGATCATGTTTTGCTCATGGAAGAGGCTTAGTCAGCGGGTCTGCAACATTCAGATCCATATGTATCTTGTATATCTCTATGTATCCCACCTGTACTTGATCCCGGATGGAATTGAAGCGTCTCTTGATGTGCTTGGTTCTCTTGTGAAATCTGGATTCCTTTGCCAAGGCAATTGCACCAGTATTGTCACAAATGATTTTCATTGGACCCGATGCTCTATGTATGGCACCTATATCGGATATGAACTCCTTCATCCAGACTCCTTCATTTGATGCTTCCGAATCAACTATGTACTCCGCTTCACACATAGATCCCACCACGACGCTTTGTTTAGAACTGCTCCAACTGACAGCTCCATCGTTCAATATAAACACATATCTGGTTTGCGATTTAGAATCGTCCGGATCAGTGTCAAAGCTTGAATCGATGTAACCATTTACGACGAGCTCTTTGTCACCTCCATAAACGAGAAACATATCCTTAGTCCTTTTCAGATATTTCAGGATGTTCTTGACCGCTTTCCAGTGATCCACTCCTGGATTACTTTGGTACCTCCCTGCTAAACTAATAGCAAGGCACACATCAGGTCTAGTACACAACATTGCATGCATGATAGAGCCTATGGCTGAAGCATAGGGAACACTTTTCATTTTCTCTCTATCTTCTGCAGTGGTCGGGTATTGAGTCTTACTCAACTTCACACCTTGGAACACAGGCAAGAACCCTTTCTTAGCTTGATCCATTTGAACTTCTTCAAAACTTTATCAAGGTATGTGCTTTGTGAAAGTCCAATTAAGCGTCTTGATCTATCTCTATAAATCTGGATGGCTAATATATAAGCAGCTTCACCGAGGTCTTTCATTGAAAAACTCTTATTCAAGTATCCTTTTATGCTATCCAGAAATTCTATATCATTTCCAATCAATAATATGTCATCCACATGTAATATTAGAAATGCTACAGAGCCCCCCACTCACTTTCTTGTAAATACAGGCTTCTCCAAAAGTCTGTATAAAACCATATTCTTTGATCACACTATCAAAACATTTATTCCAACTCCGAGAGGCTTGCACCAGTCCATAAATGGATCGCTGGAGCTTGCACACTTTGTCCGTACCCTTTGGATAGATAAAACCTTCAGGTTGCATCATATACAACTCTTCTTCCAGAAATCCATTCAGGAATGAAGTCTTTACATCCATTTGCCAAATTTCATAATCATGAAATGCGGCAATTGCTAACATGATTCGGACGGACATAGCCATCGCTACGGGTGAGAAGGTCTCATCGTAGTCAACTCCTTGAACTTGTCGAAAACCTTTTGCAACAAGTCGAGCTTTGTAGACAGTAACATTACCGTCAGCGTCAGTCTTCTTCTTGAAGATCCATTTATTATCGATGGCTTGCCGATCATCGGGCAAGTCAACCAAAGTCCACACTTTGTTCTCATACATGGATCCCATCTCAGATTTCATGGCTTCATTTGCCGGAATCTAGGCTCACCATAGCTTCCTCATAGTTCGTAGGTTCGTCATGGTCAAGTAACATGACCTCCAGAACTGGATTACCGTACCACTCTGGTGCGGATCTTACTCTGGTTGACCTACGAGGTTAAGTAGTAACTTGATCTGAAGTTTCATCTTCATCGTCATTATCTTCCACACTAATTGGTGTAGGTGTCACAGGAACTGGTTTCTATGATGAACTACTCTCTAATAAGGGAGCAGGTACAGTTACCTCATCAACTGTTACTTTCCTCCCACTCTCTTCTTTCGAGAGAAACTCCTTCTCTAGAAAGGATCCATTCTTAGCAACAAATGTCTTGCCTTCGGATCTGTGATAGAAGATGTACCCAACAGTCTCCTTTGGGTATCCTATGAAGACACATTTCTCCGATATGGGTTCGAGCTTATCAGGTTGAAGCTTTTTCACTTAAGCATCGCAACCCCAAACTTTAAGAAACGACAACTTTGGTTTCTTGCCAAACCACAGTTCATAAGGCGTCATCTCAACAGATTTCGATGGTGCCCTATTTAACGTGAATACAACTGTCTCTAAAGCATAACCCCAAAACGATAGCGGTAAATCAGTAAGAGACATCATAGATTGCACCATATCTAGTAAAGTACGATTTCGACGTTCGGACACACCATTACGCTGTGGTGTTCCGGGTGGCGTGAGTTGCGAAACTATTCCGCATTGTTTCAAATGTAGACCAAACTCGTAACTCGAATATTCTCCTCCATTATCAGATCGTAGAAACTTTATTTTCTTGTTACGATGATTTTCCACTTCACTCTGAAATTCTTTGAACTTTTCAAATGTTTCAGACTTATGTTTCATTAAGTAGATATACCCATATCTGCTCAAATCATTTGTGAAGGTGAGAAAATAATGATACCCGCCGTGAGCTTCAATATTCATCGGACCACATACATCAGTATGTATGATTTCCAATAAATCTGTTGCTCGCTCCATTGTTCCGGAGAACGGCATTTTAGTCATCTTGCCCATGAGGCATGGTTCGCAAGTACCAAGTGATTCATAATCAAGTGATTCCAGAAGTCCATCAGTATGGAGTTTCTTCATGCGCTTTACACCAATATGACCCAAACGGTAGTGCCACAAATAAGTTGCACTATCATTATCGACTATGCATCTTTTGGCTTCAACATTATGAATATGTGTATCACTACTATCGAGATTCAACACAAATAGACCACTCTTCAAGGGTGCATGACCATAAAAGATATTACTCGTATAAATAGAACAACCATTATTCTCATATTTAAATGAATAACCATCTCACATCAAACAAGATCCAGATATAATGTTCATACTTAACGATGGCACCAAATAACAATTATTTAGGTCTAATACTAATCCCAAAGGTAGATGTAGAGGTAGCGTGCCGACAGCGATCACATTAACTTTGGAACCATTTCCCACGCGCATTGTCACCTCGTCCTTAGCCAGTCTTCGCTTAATCCGTTGTCCCTGTTTCGAGTTGCAAATATTAGCAACAGAACCAGTATCAAATACCCAGGTGCTACTTCAAGCTCTAGTAAGGTACACATCAATAACATGTATATCACATATACCTTTGTTCACCTTGCCATCCTTCTTATCCGCCAAATACTTGGGGCAGTTCCGCTTCCAGTGACCAGTCCCTTTGTAGTGGAAGCACTCAGTCTCAGGCTTAGGTCCAGACTTGGGTTTCTTCTCTTGAGCAACAACTTGTTTGCTGTTCTTCTTGAATTTCCCTGTCTTCTTCCCTTTACCCTTTTTCTTGAAACTGGTGGTCTTGTTGACCATCAACACTTGATGCTCCTTCTTGATTTCTACCTCCACATCCTTTAGCATTGCGAAGAGCTCGGGAATCGTCTTACCCATCCCTTGCATATTATAGTTCATCACGAAGCTCTTGTAGCTTGGTGGCAGTGATTGAAGAACTCTGTCAATGACACTATCAACCGGAAGATTAACTCCCAGCTGAGTCAAGTGGTTTTGGTACCCAGACATTCTGAGTATATGTTCACTGACAGAACTACTCTCCTCCATCTTGCAGCTGTAGAACTTATAGGAGACTTCATATCTCTCAATCCGGGCATTTGCTTGAAATATTAACTTCAACTCCGGGAACATCTCATATGCTCCATGACGTTCAAAACGTCGTTGGAGTCCCAGTTCTAAGTTGTAAAGCATGGCACACTGAACTATTGAGTAGTCATCAGCTTTGCTCTGCCAGACATTCATAATATTTGGCGTTGCTCCTGCAGCGGGTTTGGCACCCAACGGTGTTCCAGGACGTAATTCTTCTATGCAGCAATGAGGATAATCCTCAAGTTACGGACCCATTCCATGTAATTTCTACCATCATATTTCAACTTTGCTTTCTCAAGGAACTCATTAAAATTCAACGGAACAACAGCATGGGCCATCAATCTACAATAACATAGACAAGCAAAATACTATCAGGTACTAAGTTCATGATAAATGTAAGTTCAATTAATCATATTACTTAAGAACTCCCACTTAGATAGACATTCCTCTAATCATCTAAGTGATCACGTGATCCATATCAACTAAACCATAACCGATCATCACGTGAAATGGAGTAGTTTTCAATGGTGAACATCACTATGTTGATCATATCTACTATATGATTCACGCTCGACCTTTCGGTCTCAGTGTTCCGAGGCCACATCTGCATGTGTCAGGACCCCGATTCCAAGTAACATCGATCTAGCCGGTAACACCTCATATCGCTTTGCGGCCTCACACACGGTATTCCCACGGGTGTCGCCTTACCATGACCCGGGACCGTTTGTGCCTTTTGGCTCACGTATATGATAGTGTCGCTAGCATCCATATGACAGAGAACCCGTGCCGACATGACTAGTTGTGAACCCAAAGTGGCACTAACTTACGGGGATAGGCATACATGAATCAACATCAAGCATGTTGGTCAGCAGCGTGCGAATCCGGGCTATAGCACCGGGCTAACAGGACTCCGGTGAACCGGGCTGTAGCAGGCTCGGCAGGACTCCGGATGTCACCGCGTGACATTTCCCCGAAGGAACAGACATAGGAACAAGGTGAATCACATGCCGGCCAGTCAAGTGTTCCGGAGCAGTAGTGCTGGGCTAGCAGGACTGCGGTGAACCGGGCTATATCGGACTACTATGGCTCATGGAAGCACAAGACTACATTTCCCCATAAGAGAGGCTACCAAGGATAAACAACTAGGTTGTCGGATCCCACACATACCAAGCATTTCAATAACATACACACAATATGCTCGATATGTGCAAATACAACATGGCATCACAACAAAACCCTACTACTCAGAGTATTTATTCATTAGGCGCCAAGCAGCGAGATATTACAAACATGGGTCTCATGACCCGACAATCATAACATACAAATCAAAGCACATGCGGAAGCTTAACATGTCTGAGTACAGACATCTACAAATGAAAAAGGCTAAGAAGTCTGACTATCTACAAGACCCTGCCGAGGGCACAAGCTCGTAGCTGAGGTATCAAGCTAAACGTCGAAGTCCGCACGGAACTACTAGCGAGGCTAACGTCTCTCTGCAAAACATAAAATAGGCAAACGTGAGTACAAATGTACCCAGCAAGACTTACATCAGAACTAACTACATATGCATCGGTATCAACAAAGGGGCTGGTGGAGTTTAACTGCAGCAAGCCAGCTTTGACTCGGTGGCTATCTTAAACTACGTCTGCAAGTAACTCTTTTGAGGTGGCGCACATGAGTCCACATATTCACCATATCAATACACCACTATGGATCCGCTCCCCTCTCCCTACGAGAACGCCATCCATAGCACTCACTCTTACCTTGCGCATTTTAGAGTATCCACTTTCACTTATCTATGAACTGTATAGGCAACCAAGTAGTCCTTTACCGCGGATGCGACTATTTGAATAGATGATGTTAACCCTGCAGGGGTGTACTTCTTCATACACGCTCTCACCACTTATCATCGTTTAAATGACATGTACTTGGCAACCTTCAAGCGGAAGCCCAACGAGGGTGTCGGCCACGGCCTACCTAAACACTCAAGTCTCTAGTCCAGGTTTATCGCCTATCCAGGTTCCATCCGCAGGGAGTCCGCCCGAGGTTTCCACATACGGCCCCGAACGATGTGTACAGGGTTCCGAGACACCAAACAGGCGCCCGGCATACCCGACCACGGTGTACCTACCGCATCATAGCCCACCCCTGGCGTCAGTGCTACGCACGGCCGCCAACACATATCCTATAAACACCAGAAACTAATTGCAACTCCTGGACAGAGGACTAGGGTGGTTAAGAAGCCGAGAGGGTCCATTGGTTTAGGGCCCAATGCATGGTAGTAGCTGGTTCTTGAATTACACATACAGATCTCGGTGCTTAAGGACGGTTCCAATGAAGCAACCCACCATGTACTCCTACATGGCCTCTCATCGATACCTTTACCAAATCGTGTTCAACACACTTAGCTCACAAACAGTAGGACATGTTCACAACTTTCCAATTCATCCCCGATGAATCAGACCTGACACAACTCTAAGCAATAGCAGGCATGACAAACAAGCACGAATGAGTAGGCACATCAGGGCTCAAAACAACTCCTACTCATGCTAGTGGGTTTCATCTATTTACGGTGGCAATGACAGGTCATGCAGAGGTAAGGGGTTCAACTACCGCAGCATGTAACAGTTGAATCGTTGTTGTCCTAATGCAGTAAAAGAGAGCAGTAGCAAGAGAGTGGGATTGTATCGGAATGAACAAGGGGGTTTTGCTTGCCTGGCACTTCTGAACATAGTATAACTCTTCATCGGTGTCATCGAACTCGTCGTCGAAACACGTCTACTGAGGAGGGACAAATACCGGCAACAGAGAGGAAACACAATCAATGCAATGCCACAATATGATGCATGATCATGACATGGCAATATGCTATGGTTTGAGCTAATGCAACTAGAAACCAGATTAAATGAAGTTGGTTTGAACCAAGGGTTCAAATTCAAACTCCATATGTGCTTATTTAAATGCCAATTATGCAAATTGCCATATACAACAACCTTAGGTTGTTCAAACATGCATGAAAATACCATAAACAGATTCCTTGAATTTTCCTGATAATTTTTCATATATAATTTATTTCATTCTGAGCTACAGTTGATTTTATATGATTTTTAGAAGTTTTAACTATTTTCTGGGATTTTCTGAATTATCTAAAAATCCAGAAAATCACTTACTGCATCAACATGACATAGGTGTGACGTCAGCAGGTCAACTGGGCCGGCCAGGTCATACCTAACCTGTGGGACCCATACGTCGGTGTCTCGGGCTGGTTTGGGTGGATGACAAGTGGGACCGGTCAACGTTGACTTGACCAAAGTCAAAGCTGACACGTGGGGTCCATGCATATTAGCACTAATCTAAACAAGAAGTTAGACTAAACTAATTGGGCTCGAGGACCCACATGTCATCAGCACATGCACTAACTAAACGACTTTAGCGCCTAAGCTAATGGCGCCACATCAGCTACCGGCGTTTAACCGCCGGCGACCTCAGATCCCGGCGGCATCCGCGTCGGAATTGCGCTACAGGCCACGGTTTGGGGTGTGGTTGGGTTCTATGGAGAGCCGGGGCTGAGCCGCGTCTGTGGGTGGTGGAGCTGGACCAGATGGTCGTCGGAATCAACGCCGGCGATGAGGTTTGCGGCGGCCGGGGTTCGGCCGTGCTCGAGTTCCTCGCTAGGGTGCTCGGGAGGAGGAGATGGGGGTGGCTACGGTTCCGCGAAGACATGCTGAGCACGGTGGTGCGCTCGGTTGCGGCTCTAGGTGACGGTGGCCATGGTGGCGACATGGCTGGGCGGCGGTGAGCTTCGGGCACGGCGGCGCTAGCGCTAGGGGACGTGCGAGGCGATGGGGAAAGGGGCGAATGGAAGAGCAGCTCACAGAGGACTCGCAGAGAAGCCTAGCAGGGTCGGGGAAGCGTCGGAGGCGCCGAATCGAAGGGTGGCAATCGTCGGGGCAGAGGATAAGGATGAGCTCGATGGGGACGTTTCAGGCATCCCGCGAGCGCGTGCTTCGTCTTGGTGATCCACGGTGTCGAGGCAAGCCCGTTGGACAAAGTAGAGGATGAGGGGAGCTCGGTGGTAGTGAACAGCGGCGACGGAGCGCTCGCGGGCGAGCTCGGGGAGGGGGCTAGAGGAGAGGGAGAGAGTTCCAGGGTGAGGGGAAAGGCAGAGGGGGCTGCGGGGCATCTCCCAGGCGACGCGGATAGGCACGTGGACGCTCGGGAGGTGGCAAGCAGGAGGTGGCCCTCGTCTCCTGTGCTTGCGCCACGCATAGTGCACACTGGCGGGAGGAAGGGGATGACTGGCATGTTGCCTGGTGGGCTGGGCCGCCAGCAACAGTGCCAGGCCATAGGTGAGTGGGCTCTAGGTAGGCCTCTGCTCTGTTTTGTTTTGTTTTTATTTTTTCATTTTTCCACTGATTCAAAATTCAAAATAGGGCAAAACCTTCTGAATATTTTTATGTTGCCATTATGGACTTTTCCAGAGGCACATAAATAATTCCAGGGCCTTTTGAATTATATTGTATAAAAAAAGAATATAATCCAAAACTCAAATACTTATTGATTTAATTTCAAAGTCCCAAAATAATTCCTTAAAAAATGTTCACTATTTTTGGTTTGGTCTCAAAGCCTTGCCAAAATTATCAAACATTTATGAAGTCATTTTGGAAACAATGAATGCAATTAAAAGGGTTCTTGCCCTTCTTTTAAAATGATTTCTGAGGCTTTCAATTTCCTCATTTCAAGTTTCTTGAAAACAACAGGATGCATGATGCTCACTGATGCAACTATCTGCAAACAATTCTAGGGTTGTGACAACTCACCCCCACTAAACAAGAATCTTGTCCCGATATTCAAGCATGGGGAAAAAAGAAGGGGGAACGCAAACTAACACGATCTTCATGATCCAGGTGGCACTTCATAAGAACGTTGATTCGATCACCATTATTGTCTTGATGTCTTGCCCCGAGAACTCCAACTAACATGACAATGATAGGAAAGAGAAAACTCTAGAAGGATCGATCTTATAGAAGATCGAACAACTCAGGATCGACTCACGGAGTGAGACATTGAAACATCTCTCGAGCTGAGACACGAAGTACACATCTAGAGGGGTGGAGTGGAACAGATGACGAGGGTTCACTAGGTAGACAACAATTCCACACCTAAGAGGGTGGTGAACGGTTGTCAACATAGCAAGGATTTGAGTTTCCATGATACCATAACGAGACACCCTAGAGAAGGATGACTCGTATAATTATCCCTTAAGTGGCAAAAAGAATTACTTTTGATCCAGAGATCAATAAAATTCTCTATACCAGCCTAGGGAAAATTTCGAGCAATCGTTTGAAGGAGTTTGAAAGAATGACATACCCTGACTAGAATGGATGATGTGGACTACCTTGTTGAAGACAACGCAATGGATGATTTTTTCTTATCGTCGGAAATGGATGGGACCCATGGTAGGACCACTTCTAAAGATGATCCTGAACAACAATTTCTGATAAGGGCAGCCCATGGGAAATTGGCACAAGGCGGTGTGAGCTGGGAACAATATGCAAATGTCGGGAATGTTCCAACCATCATATCTGCCTGAGATTCAGATCTGGTTGGTGTCAGAATATTCCAGACTCATCATATCTGGAAGGAAAGTTCTCAACACAATTCTACGAGATGATGTTGCGAGATTCTCAGGAAACAGACTATGATAGTAAGCTCCAAATCATGAGCTGGTTCTACTACACACGTGTGAACACGCTGTCCCAGACAAGCATGACCACGTAGTAGTCTTATAATAAAACACCACCGAGTTCAGGTGGGGAACCATCGTCGAGGATATCGAGGTCCTTGCATAAGGCATGCTCTTAAGAAGGAACTTCTTCTCCTTGAACAAGTCATTCAGTGGCTTGGTGTGCTAGGAAACACATATTGAATGGAGGAGGCCAACCTATCAAACCATAGAGTACTTCGCACATGCGTGACTAACTTGGGATGATTCCAGAGGAAGCAAAAACAATATTTCTCGTATTCATGGTGGCAACTTGCATAGAATGCACATGAATTCGAGGAAGTCACTTCTTCCATCCAAGCATAAGGTTCATGAACGGAACACGAAGCATTGCTTACAAAGTTTCCAACACTAATTCACATGTTCAACATGAATCATGGACAAGATGAAATTGTTGTCAATGGTGCTCAACAACAAACCATCGAGGCTTCCATATAGATGGAATTCCATAATTAAGTGAACACGGTGATAGCATTGGTCAGACCAAAGGATGTTATGGTGTATGCCCGAGGGATCAACCATGAGTAAGACAACATTACGAACATCATTGGTTCTGATTTGATTTGAGGATAGCCCACACTCAAATCAAAGTTTGGATAAGATAATAGATCCAATAACTTATCACGAGGACCAATCGATGAAGATTTTATCTTTCTTCAACACACACACACACACACACATAAAAGTTATCCCTTAACACGAACTAAGTCAGACAAGCTTTTATCTTCCAACTCTCCAAGTTGTTGTTTAGCTTAACCAACTAGCTCAGGGGTATCCCACACAGATTCTTGGAGAATGGGTGGTTTGGAGGAAAACCAACATGATCACGAACTCAACATAGCGGTCAGGTGGCAACCTGGTAATACTTCCGAGAAGATATTCGGAACATCACGAACCACCGATATGTTACTAAGCTCGAGAACAATCTTGCTTTCGAGGAAAGATGATATGATCAAAAGAGCGAGGGATTGACACAATCCTAACTCATTGATCGAAAAGTGCACTGGAAATAAGGCTAGGTAGCACGACCAATCTTAGGATGATGATTCAGTAACCAACACGCTAAGAATGAGATTATTGTCCATTAACTACCAAGCAACGGAGTTGCTAGGAGTATAGATTTCACGCATCACGATTCACTTGTCGGCGTTCCGGTTACAATAACATGGGGACCAAGGAATGAATAATGATGGCAAGAAGTATCACTGTATCAAGAGTTCATAGGATGGTGTGCAATTTCCATGACATTCTTGATATAAAGATGGTAATACTCCAAGGTAGAACAGAATCAAAAGTTGGATTGGCATTTGATTTGTGGATTACAACTGCTTTGACCCAATCCTGGATATGGATGAGGTACTCGAGTTTGTTTCTCCTAGTCATTCTGGAATAGAATGGCTTGATGAACCACAAGAATAATAAGCACCGGTAACACGGATGCACAATTACTCCTGACTATCAATTGATAGACAATGGTCGGAATACAAATGAAGAGGGACAACTCAAGGGGACATCTATCTTTCTGAGTTGTAGATGCATAGATTAATATGTCGAACCAAGTTCAACAGGTTTCTTCCAGATAACCCATGCAGAAAGGTAGAACTGGCAGAATCACAATTATGAATGGAGAACTCCTCAAGAGTACTTTGATTGTGATCTTTTGATCCAACAAACTTCTGCCATAAGTGGTTCATAGTATTTGGAAGAAGGAAATACCACAGACCTCGAGGACTAATGCAAAGGTTACTAATAAACTAAAGGAACGAGCAAACACTATCAACATGAAGTAAGTAGGGTGAATCTCGGGTTCAAAAACCCAGGAATAGAATGCCTACTAACTAATGGCATCACGGGATGCTTGGGGATTAATGGCCAGAATCATCACACTGGGAATACAAAGCATTGCTAGATTACTAGGTGACTCCCTAAGACACCTAGGGTCATAATAATAGCTCCAACATATATGTCGAGGCAATAGAGTACCTCAACTCATCGACTAGTGTGGTTGAACTGGCCCAAAGGGACATCAGGAACGGAAAGAAGGGATTTGCAAATGCATTAGACTATTTAGAAACCTGGGATGACTCGGACAGCATAACGGTTGTAAATGCTCAAAAATATTTGAGACATCATGCAAAATGGTGGCATAACCACTCAACATCACAATATCAAGGTTCCGAGACCAACTATGAACACACAGAAGTACTGGAAACTGAACTGCGACATGAATCCATCAATCCTACGAATCTACGGATTAGTAACACGTGATCCTGATAGAAAGATGAGAAGCCTAGTTCTTAATCCCCGTAGAAGAGAAGAGGGTGACTCAGATCAGAAGGCATAAGCTATAAGGAGTAAAAAGAGCCTTACATTCCCTTCCACAATCAATTCCCTTACATAACTAAAGCATTTCTAGACACGACTTCAGCCAGTTTGGCTTGGTAATCCTACAAGCAGTCAGTCTCTAATACCAACACGGTCAGGACCCTGATTCCAAGTCACATCGATCTAGCCGGTAACACCTCATATCGCTTTGCGGCCTCATGCATGATATTCCCACGGGTGTTGCCTTACCATGGCCCGGGACCGTTTGCGCCTTTTGGCTCTCGTATATGATAGTGTCGCTAGCATCCATATGACAGAGAACCCGGGCCGACATGACTAGTTGTGAACCTAAAGTGGCACTAATTTACGGGGACATGCATACATGAACCAACATCGAGCATGTCGGTCAGCAGCGTGCAAATTCGGGCTGTAGCACTGGGCTAACAGGACTCCTATGAACCAGGCTGTAGCAGGCTAGGTAGGACTCCGGATGTCACCGCGTGACATTTCCCCAAAGGGACAGACATAGGAACGAGGTGAATCACATGCCGGCCAGTCAAGTGTTCCGGAGCAGTAGTGCTGGGCTAGCAGGACTCCGGTGAACCGGGCTGTAGCGGACTACTATGGCTCATGGAAGCACAAGACTACATTTCCCCATAAGAGAGGCTACCAAGGATAAACAACTAGGTTGTCGGATCCCACACATACCAAGCATTTCAATAACATACGTACAATATGCTCGATATGTGCAAATACAACATGACATCACAACAAAACTCTACGACTCAGAGTATTTATTCATTAGGCTCCGAGGAGCAAGATATTACAAACATGGGTCTCATGACCCAACAATCCTAACATACAAATCAAAGCACATCCAGAAGCTTAACATGTCTGAGTACAGACATCTACAAATGAAAAAGGCTGAGAAGTCCGACTATCTACAAGACCCTGCCGAGGGCACAAGATCGTAGCTGAGGTATCAAGCTAAACGTTGAAGTCCACACGGAACTACTAGCGAGGCTGACGTCTCTCTGCAAAACATAAAATAGGCAAACGTGAGTACAAATGTACCCAGCAAGACTTACACCAGAACTAACTACATATGCATCGGTATCAACAAAGGGGGTGGTGGAGTTTAACTGCAGCAAGCCAGCTTTGACTCGGTGGCTATCTTAAACTACATCTGCAAGTAACTCTTTTGAGGTGGCACACACGAGTCCACATATTCACCATATCAATACACCACTATGGATCCGCTTCCGTCTTCCTACGAGAACGCCATCCATAGCGCTCACGCTTATCTTGCGCATTTTAGAGTATCCACTTTCATGTGTCTATGAACTTTATAGGCAACCAAGTAGTCCTTTACCGCGGACGCGGCTATTCGAATAGATGATGTTAACCCTGCAGGGATGTACTTCTTCATACACGCTCTCACCACTTATCATCGCTTACACGACATGTACTCCGGAACCTTCAAGCGGAAGCCCAACGAGGGTGTCGGCCACGGCCTACCTAAACACTCAAGTCTTTAGTCCAGGTTTATTGCCAATCCAGGTTCCATCCGCAGGGAGTCTGGCCAAGGTTTCCACATACGGCCCCGAACAATGTGTACAGGGTTCCAAGAAACCAAACGGGCGCCCGGCATACCCGGCCACGGTGTATCTACCGCATCATAGCCCACCCCTGGGGTCAGTGCTACGCACGGCCGCCAACACATATCCTATAAACACCAGAAACTAATTGCAACTCCTGGACAGAGGACTAGGGTGGTTAAGAAGCCGAGAGGGTCCATTGGTTTCGGGCCCAATGTATGGTAGTAGCTGGTTCTTGAATCACACATACAAATCTCGGTGCTTAAGGACGGTTCCAATGAAGCAACCCACCATGTACTCCTACATGGCCTCTCATCGATACCTTTACCAAATCATGTTCAACACACTTAGTTCACACACAGTAGGACATGTTCACAACTTTCCAATTCATCCCCGATGAATCAGACCTGACACAACTCTAAGAAATAGCAGGCATGACAAACAAGCATGAATGAGTAGGCACATCGGGGCTCAAAACAACTCCTACTCATGCTAGTGGGTTTCATCTATTTACTGTGGCAATGACAGGTCATGCAGAGGTACGGGGTTCAACTACCGCAGCATGTAACAATTGAATCATTGTTGTCCTAATACAGTAAAAGAGAGCAGTAGCGAGAGAGTGGGATTGTATCGGAATGAACAAGGGGGTATTGCTTGCCTGGCACTTCTGAACATAGTATAACTCTTCATCGGTGTCATCAAACTCGTCGTCGAAACACGTCTACTAAGGAGGGACAAATACCGGCAACAGAGAGGACACACAATCAATGCAATGCCACAATATGATGCATGATCATGACATGGCAATATGCTATGGTTTGAGCTATGCAACTAGAAACCAGATTAAATGAAGTTGGTTTGAACCAAGGGTTCAAATTCAAACTCCATATGTGCTTATTTAAATGCCAATTATGCAAATTGCCATATACAGCAACCTTAGGTTGTTCAAACATGCATGCAAATGCCATAAAAAGATTCCTTGAATTTTCCTGATAATTTTTCATATATACTTTATTTCATTCTGAGCTACGGTTGATTTTATATGATTTTTAGAAGTTTTAACTATTTTCTGGGATTTTTTGAATTATTTAAAAATCCAGAAAATCACTTACTGCGTCAGCATGACATAGGTGTGACGTCAGCAGGTCAACTGGGTCGTTCAGGTCAAACCTGACCTGTGGGACCCATACATCAGTGTCTCAGGCTGGTTTGGGTGGATGACAAATGGGACCAGTCAACATTGACTTGACCAAAGTCAAAGCTGACACGTGGGGTCCAAGCAGATTAGCACTAATCTAAACAGGAAGTTAGACTAAACTAATTGGGCTCGGGGACCCACATGTCATCGGCACAGGCTCTAACTAAACGAGTTTAGCGCCTAAGCTAATGGCGCCACGTTAGCTGCCGGCATTTAACCGCCGGCAACCTCAGATCGCGGCGGCGTCCGCGTCGGAACAGCGCTACAGGCCACGGGTTGGGGGCGGGTTGGGTTCTATGGAGATCCGGGGCTGAGCCGCGTCTGTGGGTGGTGGAGCTGGACTAGATGGTCGCCGGAATCAATGCCGGTGACGTGGTTTGCGGTGGCCGGGGTTCGGCCGTGCTTGAGTTCCTCGCTAGGGTGCTCGGGAGGAGGAGCTGGGGGTGGCTACGGTTTCACGAAGACATGCTGAGCACGGTGGTGCGCTCGGTGACGGCTCTAGGTGACGGTGGCCACGGCGGCGACATGGCTGGGCGGCGGTGAGCTTCGGCCACGGCGGTGCTAGCGCTAGGGGACGTGCGAGGCGACGGGGAAAGGGCCGAACGGAAGAGCAGCTCACAGAGGACTCGCCGAGAAGCCCAGCGGGGTCGGGGAAGCATCGGAGGCGGCAAATCGAAGGGCGGCGATCGTCGGGGCAGAGGACGACAATGAGCTCGATGGCGATGTTTCAGGCATCCCGTGAGCGCGTGCTTTGTCTTGGTGATCCACGGCGTCAAGGCAAGCCCGTTGGACAAAGTAGAGGACGAGGGGAGCTCGGTGGACGCGGTGGCAATGAACGGCGGCGACGTAGCGCTCGCGGGCAAGCTCGGGGAGAGGGCTAGAGGAGAGGGAGAGAGTTCCAGGGTGAGGGGAAAGGCAGAGGGGGCTGCGGGAAATCTCCTAGGCGACGTGGATGGGCACGGGGGCGCTCGGGAGGTGGCAAGCAGGAGGTGGCCCTCGCCTCCTGTGCGTGCGCCATGCACAGTGCACACTGGCGGGAGGAAGGGGATGACTAGCATGTTGCCTGGTGGGCTGGGCCGCGAGCAACAGTGCCAGGCCATGGGTGAGTGGGCTCTAGGTAGGCCTCTGCTCTGTTTTGTTTTTATTTATTCATTTTGCCACTGATTCAAAATTCAAAATAGGGCAAAACCTTATGAATATTTTTATGTTGCCATTATGGACTTTTCCAGAGGCACATAAATAATTCCAGGGCCTTTTGAATTATATTCTATAAAAAAGAATATAATCCAAAACTCAAATACTTATTGATTTAATTTCAAAGTCCCAAAATAATTCCTTCAAAAATGTTCACTATTTTTTGTTTGGTCTCAAAGCCTTGCCAAAATTATCAAACATTTATGAAGTCATTTTGGAAACAATGAATGCAATTAAAAGGGTTCTTTCCCTTCTTTTAAAATGATTTCTGAGGCTTTCAATTTCCTCATTTCAAGTTTCTTGAAAATAACAGGATGCATGATGCTCACTGATGCAACTATCTGCAAACAATTCTAGGGTTGTGACAATATGCTAGGCTCGTCAAGTTTAACCCGAGTATTCTACGTGTGTAAAACTGTCTTACACCTGTTGTAGATGAACTTTGAGCTTATCACACCAGATCATCACGTGGTGTCTCGGCACGACGAACTTTGGAAACGGTACATACTCAGGGAGCACACTTTTAGTGACAGATCATCTTATAATGCTACCGTCAAACAAAGCAGAATAAGATGCATAAAGGATAAACATCACATGCAATCAATATAAGTGATATGATATGGCCATCATCATCTTGTGCCTTTGATCTCCATCTCCAAAGCACCGTCATGATCACCATCGTCACCGACGCGACACCTTGATCTCCATCGTAGCATCGTTGTTGTCTCGCCAACTATTGCTTCTATGACTATCGCTACCACTTAGTGATAAAGTAAAGCAATTACAGGGCAATTGCATTGCATTAAATAAAGTGACAACCATATGGCTCCTGCCAGTTGCCAATAACTCTGTTACAAAACATGATCAATCATACAATAAATATAGCATGGTGTCTTGACCATATCACATCACAACATGCCCTCCAAAAACAAGTTAGACGTCCTCTACTTTGTTGTTGCAAGTTTTACGTGGCTGCTATGGGCTGAGCAAGAACCGTTCTTACCTACGCATCAAAACCACAACGATAGTCCGTCAAGTTAGTGCTGTTTTAACCTTCTAAAGGACCGGGCGTAGCCACACTCGGTTCAACTAAAGTTGGAGAAACTGACACCCGCCAGCCACCTATGTGCAAAGCACGTCAGTAGAACCAATCTTGCGTAAGCGTACGCGTAACGTCGGCCCGGGCCGCTTCATCTAACAATACCGCCGAACCAAAGTATGACATGCATGGTAAGCAGTATGACTTGTATCGTCCACAACTCACCTGTGTTCTACTCGTGTATATAACATCTACGCAATAACCTGGCTCGGATGCCACTGTTGGGGAACCTAGTAATTTAAAAAAAAATTCCTACGCACACACAAGATCATGGTGATGCATAGCAACAAGAGGGGAGAGTGTCGTCCACGTACCCTTAGACCGTTAAGCGGAAGCGTTATGACAACGTGGTTGATGTAGTCGTACGTCTTCATGATCGGCCGATCCTCGGTACCGAATGTACGGCACCTCCGTGTTCAGCACACTTTCAGCTCGGTGACGTCCCGTGAACTCATGATCTAGTAGAGCTCGGGGAAGAGTTTCATCAGCACGACGACGTGGTGACAATGTTGATGAAGCTACCATTGCAGGGCTTCGCCTAAGCACCCCTATAGTATAACTGTATAACCGAGGTGGATTATGGTGGAGGGGGGCACCGCACACGGCTGGGAGAGATCAATGATCAACTTGTGTGTCTAGAGGTGCCTCCTGCCCCTGTATATAAAGGAGAAAGGGGGAGGCCGGCCTGCCCTAGAGGGCGTGCCAGGAGGAGGAATCCTCCTCCTAGTAGGAGTAGGGTTCCCCTCTTTCCTACTCCTACTAGGAGGGGGAAAGGAAGGGGGAGAAGGAGAAGGAAAGGGGGCGCCCCCCTCTCCTAGTCCAATTCAGATCAGAGGGGGAGGGAGCGCGCGGCCTGCCCTGGCCGGCCCCTCTCTCACTCCACTAGGGCCCAATAAGGTCCATTAACCCCCCGGGGGTTCCGGTAACCCCTCCGGCAATCAGGTAAAATCCCGATTTCACCCGGAACTCTTCCGATGTCCAAAAGTAGGCTTCCAATATATCAATCTTTTTGTCTCGGCCATTTTGAGACTCCTCGTCATGTTCGTGATCATATCCGGGACTTCGAACTACCGTCGGTACATCAAAACATATAAACTCATAATACCGACCGTCACAGAACTTTAAGCGTGCGGACCCTATGGGTTCGAGAACTATGTAGACATGACCGAGACATGTCTCCGATCAATAACCAATAGTGGAACCTGGATGCTCATATTGGTTCCTATATATTCTACGAAGATCTTTATCGGTCAAGCCGCATAACAATATACGTTGTTCCCTTTGTCATCGGTATGTTACTTGCCCGAGATTCGATCGTTGGTATCCTATTACCTAGCTCAATCTCGTTACCGGCAAGTCTCTTTACTCGTTCTGTAATGCAACATCCTGCAACTAACTCATTAATCACATTGCTTGCAAGGCTTATAGTGATGTGCATTAACGAGAGGGCCCAGAGATACCTCTCTGACAATCGGAGTGACGAATCCTATTCTTGATCTATGCCAACTCCACGAACACCATCGGAGACACCTGTAGAGCACCTTTATAATCACCTAGTTACGTTTTTACGTTTGGTAGCACACAAAGTGTTCCTCCGGTATTTGGGAGTTGCATAATCTCATAGTCATAGGAACATGTATAAGGCATGAAGAAAGCAATAGCAGTAAACTGAAATGATCAAGTGCTAAGCTCACAAAATGGGTCAAGTAAATCACATCATTCTCTCAATGATGTGATCCTGTTGATCAAATAACAACTCATGTCTATGGCTAGGAAACTTAACCATCTTTGATCAATGAGCTAGTCAAGTAGAGGCATACTAGTGACACTATGTTTTGTCTATGTATGCACACATGTATTATGTTTCCGGTTAATACAATTCTAGCATGAATAATAAACATTTATCATGAAATAAGGAAATAAATAATAACTTTATTATTTCCTCTAGGGCATATTTCCTTCAATTGTTTCATGATGCGTGAGAGCAACTCCAATGGGGCAACCCATTTCATCCGCCAGCGTCCTTTTGGGTCAGCACGGACAAAAATGGAGGCCCAACGCGCCAACCCAAACTCAAATCGTGTCTGCCCGGCGTCCGCGCCGACCCAAATCTGGCCCAAAATTGTGCCTGGAATGCGTCAGCGCGGACGTGAAGCGGACGCGCCGCATGTCTCCTCGCCGTCAGCCGCGTCCCCACCTGGCGGCCGTCCAACTACGACGATAAACATTATTTATGACAACCGCCCACCTTGGGCCCACGCGTCAGCGATGACGGTCGTCCTTTTTTAAGCCGGATGTGCGGCAGGGCCGTCCTCATCCACTACCACTTGCCCCCGTCCCCATCTGGCCACCCCTGCCCCCACGCTGGCGACAACCCTAGCCACCGCCTTTTGGGGAATGTAGTAATTTCAAAAAAATTCCTACGCACATGCAAGATCATGGTGATGCATAGCAACGTGAGGGGAGAGTGTCGTCCATGTACCCTCATAGACCGTTAAGCGGAAGCATTATGACAACATGATTGATGTAGTCGTACATCTTCACGATCGACCAATCCTCAGTACCGAACATACGGCACCTCCGTGTTCAGTGCATGTTCAGCTCGGTGACGTCCCGCGAACTCACGATCCAGTAGACCTCGAAGGAGAGTTTCGTCAGCACGACGGCGTGGTGACGATGTTGATTAAGCTACCGTCGCAGGGCTTCGCCTAAGCACCACTACGATATGACCGAGGTGGATTATGGTGCAGGGGGGCACCGCACACGGCTAAGAGATTAACAGATCAAAATGTTGTGTATCTGGGGTGCCCCCTGCCCTCGTATATAAAGGAGCTAGGGGGAGGCGATCGGCCAAGCAGGAGGGCGCGCCAAGGGGGAGTCCTACTCCCACCGGGAGTAGGACTCCCTCTTTTCCTAGTTGGAGTAGGAGAGGAGAAGGAAGGGAGAGAGGAAGAGAAGGAAAGGGGGTGCCGCCCCCCTCCTTGTCCAATTCGGACTAGAGGGGTGGGGGCGCGCGGCTGCCCGTGGCCGCCCTTCCTTTTCTCCCACTAAGGCTCATTAGTCCCAATAAACTCCTCGGGGCGTTCCGGTAACCCTCCGGTACTCCGGTAAATGTCCGAAACCTCCCGAAACACTTTCGGTGTCTGAGCATAGTCATCCAATATATCGATCTTTACGTCTCGACCATTTCGAGACTCCTCGTCATGTCCGTGATCATATACAGGACTCCGAACTACCTTAGGTACATCAAACCACAAAAACTCATAATACCGATCGTCACAGAACTTTAAGCGTGCGGACCCTACGGGTTCGAGAACTATGTAGACATGACCGAGACATGTCTCCGGTCAATAACCAATAGCGGAACCTGGATGCTCATATTGGTTCCTACATATTCTACGAAGATCTTTATTGGTCAAACCGCATAACAATACACGTTGTTCCCTTTGTCATCGGTATGTTACTTGCCTGAGATTCGATCGTCGGTATCCTAATACCTAGCTCAATCTCATTATCGGCAAGTCTCTTTACTCGTTCCGTAATGCAACATCCCGCAACTAACTCATTAGTCACATTGCTTGCAAGGCTTATAGTGATGTGCATTATCGAGAGGGCCCAAAGATACCTCTCCGACAATCGGAGTGACAAATCATGTTCTTGATCTATGCCAACTCCACGAACACCATCGGAGACACCGGTAGAGCACATTTATAATCACCAAGTTACGTTGTGAAGTTTGGTAGCACACAAAGTGTTCCTCCGGTATTCGGGAGTTGCATAATCTCATAGTTGAAAGGACATGCGGTGTCCCCATGTGTGGTTTTGGTAATTTATGACAATCACTATGGACTAATGGTTGCATTGAGTTATATTTGAAGGATTTGTCCATAGGCACTTCTTGAAGTCCATGTGTTGGTTTCAAGGAGTTTATGTGTTGACCAATGTGATATTAAAGAATTATACAAAGATTGGTCATGTGAGAGTTGAGCTTATTAAAAGCATGTCTTGAAGCAGAATATTATGTGATCATTCATGCTTACCTTCAAGGCATCATCCAAATGAAGAGAGTTGGAAAGGATCAAGGTTGATCAAGACTAAGTCAAGAGTGAAACAAGTTTATCAAATCACAAAGCGTAGAAGATGTACCGAGAGGGATCAAGTGATCCCATGGTATGGTAAGCATTGTCCATTATGCTTTGTGTACTAACCCATAGTCTTTGTGAGAGCTCTTTGTGGGGTTAGGTTGCGGTGTGCACGTTCGAGTGATGCATCATGAAGAGATCAAGTGCTTGAAGATTTCCGTCCATTGTGGTGACAATGGACTTGTGAAGATGTGCCGAAAAGTGGCTCACCCATAATGGAGTATGGGGGAGCAATCTACTAGTCTTCACCGAGCCAATGCAATCAAGAAAGGTGGTCCTACTTGAGGAAGTCAAGATCGTCTACCTCTAGCTCAAGTGGACTTTGTGCAAGGCAAAAGTTTGGCCTTGATAGTTTCTCATTTTATCGGTCTCATGGTGGTAGTTTGGAGATCGGGTTATAGGATCGTTTCTCGTACTATCAAGGGGGGCTCTCAAGTGAGTAGCTTAATCGCATCGTTCGTAGAGAGCTCAAACCATTGCATGCTTGCATCATCTTTCTTGGTTCTCATTTGGTTCTCTTTGTGAGATTTGGAGCTTGTGGTCATCTTCTTGACAAGCTCGAGTTCATCGAAAACGGAGTTCACATGCTTCTTCTATTGCGTTTTCAGTGTTGGAGGTTTTATCGGTCTTATTCGATGAAGGGTTTTCACCATTTTCTTATGGGCCTTTTCTAATTTTCTTCTTATTGTTATTTATATCAAGATTGTGTTAGCCCTTGTCTCTAGCTTTCCAACAAACTTGGTTTCGTTGAATTCGGAGTCCGTTTGCAGAAGTTGTGTCAGTTTTGGTGTCCTCAGAAAGGCTGCAGCGGTACTACCGCCCATGGGAGCGGTACTACCGCTTGGAGGGGATGTAATTTTTTACTTCCGCGGCTACTTCCGTGGCTACTTCCATTCTAGACCAAAAACGCATCATAAGTCCAGCGGTGGTAGGCACAGATGTATTTTTTTAGTACCGCTCACAAGCAGTAGTACCGCTACCCCTAGCGGTAGTACCGCTACCACTAGCTGTAGTGGACAAGTGGTAGTAAAGCTCCGACGGTTCTTCTTTCCTTTTGCCTCCTCGTCATTGTTTTTCAAAGGCCTACTGTCGCCCTAGCGGTAGTACCGCTCGTTGGAGCGGTAGTAACGCTCGGTGCGGGTTGTGAGCATAACGGTTGGATTTTTCCCCACCTATAAAAGGGGGGTCTTCGTCCACAATGAAATATATCTTTTGGGCTCGTGTTCTTCCCCCATTGTTGACCTTCTTCGAGCTTGCTTTCTCTCAATCCCTCCATGGATTCTTGCTAGTTTTGGGGGGGAAAGAGAGAGGAGATCTAGATCCACATTTCCACCAATCACTTTCTCCTCTATGTGAGGGGAACCCACTGGATCTAGATCTTGGAGTTCTTGGTGTTCTCCTTCTTGTTCTTCCTCTTATTTTCCTCCCTAACATTAGTTGCTTTGGTGGGATTTGGGAGAGAAGGACTTGGGCACTCCGTGTGCCCTTGCCATTGCATTTGGTGCATCGGTTTGAGTTCTCCACGGTGATACGTGGAAGTTACAAGTTGAGAAGCTTATTACTCTTGGGTGCTTGGTACCCTTGAGCTTGTTCCTCTTGGGTGCTTGGGCGCCCTAGACGGTTGGTGGTGTTCGGAGCTCAATCATTATGGTGTAAAGCTTCGGGCAAGCGTCGGGGTCTCCAATTAGGTTGTGGAGATCGCCCCAAGCAATTTGACGGGTACCGGTGACCGCCCCCAAGGGTTGCCAAAGTGTACGGGTTCGGTGACTGCCCCCAAGGGTTGCCATTTGTACGGGTTCGGTGACCGCCCTCAAGGGTCCCTTAGTGGAATCATGACATCTTGCATTGTGCAAGGGCGTGAGGAGATTACGGTGGCCCTAGTGGCTTCTTGGGGAGCATTGTGCCTCCACACTGCTCCAAACGGAGATTAGGATCCGCAAGGGTGTGAACTTCGGGATACATCATCATCTCCGCGTGCCTCTGTTATCTTTAACCCGAGCCCTTTACTTATGCACTTTACTTTGTGATAGCCATATTGTTTCTTGTCATATATCTTGGTATCACGTAGTAATTTATCTTGCTTAGCATAAGTTGTTGGTGCACATAGGTGAGCCTAGTTGTTGTAGGTTTTGTGCTTGACAAATTAACCGCTAGGTTTATTTTGCATTTGTTCAAGCCTAAACCGTAATTATTTTAAAAGCGCCTATTCACCCCCCCCCCCCCTAGGAGCATCCATGATCTTTCAATAGTCATAGGAACATGTATAAGTCATGAAGAAAGCAATAGCAGTAAACTTAAACGATCAAGTGCCAAGCTAACGAAATGGGTCAAGTCAATCACATCATTCTCCTAATGATGTGATCCCATTGATCAAATGACAACTCATGTCTATGGCTAGGAAACTCAACCATCTTTGATCAACGAGCTAGTCAAGTAGAGGCATACTAGTGACACTGTGTTTGTCTATGTATTGACACATGTATTATGTTTCCGATTAATACAATTCTAGCATGAATAATAAACATTTATCATGATATGAGGAAATAAATAATAACTTTATTATTGCCTCTAGGGTATATTTCCTTCAGTCTCCCACTTGCACTGGAGTCAATAATCTAGTTCACATCGCCATGTAATTTAACACCAATAGTTCACATCACCATGTGATTAACACCCATAGTTCACATCGCCATGTGACCAACACTCAAAGGGTTTACTAGAGTCAGTAATCTTAGTTCACATCGCCATGTGATTAACACCCGAAGAGTACTAAGGTGTGATCATGTTTTGCTTGTGAGAGAAGTTTAGTCAACGGGTCTGCCATATTCAGATCCGTATGTATTTTGCAAATTTCTATGTCAACAATGCTCTGCACGCAGCTACTCTAGCTAATTGCTCCCATTTTTAATATGTATCCAGATTGAGACTTGGAGTCATCTGGATCAGTGTCAAAGCTTGCATCGACGTAACCCTTTACGACGAACCTTTTGTCACCTCCATAATCGAGAAACATATCCTTATACCACTAAGGATAATTTTGACCACTGTCCAGTGATCTACTCCTAGATCACTATTGTACTCCCTTGTCAAGCTTAGTGTAGGGTATACAATAGGTCTGGTACACAGCATGGCATACTTTATAGAACCTATGGTTGAGGCATAGGGAATGACTTTCATTCTCTCTCTATCTTCTGCCCTGGTTGGGCTTTGAGTCTTACTCAACTTCACACCTTGCAACACAAGATTATCTTTAGAGGATGAGAAAAATTCTTATCTCAATGCTCAAGCTTCTAATGTGCTTTTAGATGCTTTGAGCAATGTAGTTATATTTCAACTCATGCCGTTCCGGGATGCTCATGAGTTGTGGACAAAGCTTCAAGATAAATATGGCGTGTCGAAGAATTGTGGGAATGATTGTTCTCCCTCCACCTCCGGCGGTGTTGTGTTCTCAACTTCTTCTACCTCACCTACATGTGGTTTGGCACAAGGTAATGACATGGTGAGTAGTGGTGTACATTGCAATGATGATAGTGGGCTTATCGTTGATAATCCTCCATCACTTTCTTATTGCAATGCTTCATCTTTGGACTTTAGCACTCCGAGCACTCCAAATGTTTCACATGCTTGTGTTGATAGTCCTTGCATATCATGTAGAAATTGCTTGACTAAATCTCATGATGATATGTTTACCATGTCTTGTTGCCATGATAAAAATGCATACATTTCCTCGAATTGTTGTGCTAACAATGTAGAGGAAACCCAACACCCCATGGAACAAGATGTGGTCTTGAATGGTGCTTCAACGGATCCTACATCATCATCTATTGCATTTTGCCTTATGGCCAAGGCTTCAAAGGTATCTCCCACTTTGAATCCCAATATATCTTGTGATGATATTGATGATGGCAAGAGTGATGATGATGTTGATTATGTGGAAGAGAATGATGATGTTGCCTCCTTAAAAATTAAGGGGGAAATGATTTTTAAAGCTCTTCTTAAGAATAAAATTGGTCGTTCCAACTTCATGGAAATCATGTCTATTGCTATTGAGGGCAAGAAATATATTGATGAGTTGGAATCTCGTCTTGAGGAGCATGAGGTCACCATTGATAAAATGGAAGGTCATGAGCGTGATTACACTAATGAGATTGCGGACCTCTCTCAAGCTCTTGAACTTGAACAAACCACCAAGAAATCTCTTGAGTAGACTTTTGCTCTAGAATTATCTAGAGTGAGGGAATCTCGTGATAGAGCTCTTGAGGTGGCCAATGATTTTGAAACTAAAAATGAGGAGCTTGAAGTTGCACATGCTAAACTCCTTGAGGACTTTGAGCACCTCGAAAATGGCTCAAGGGTCCTTAAGAGTGAGCTTATCAAACTCACCGAGTCTCATGCTCAACTTAAAGCTTCGTATTCAAAAGAGCTTGCCAAGTTGTCTTCTCCTCTTGTTGTTAATGATGATGCTTGTGCTACTAACTCTATCTCTTGTGAAGCATCCATATTGAAGGAGAATGTTGAGCTAAGGGCTCAACTTGAGTTGCTATCTAGCAATTATGGGATGTTGGAAGAAAATCATGTAAAGCTCACAAGCTCTCATGATGATCTTCCGGTATCCCATAATGTGCTAAAGATAGCTCATGATGCCATGCTTGCTAAGGTAACATCTAGTGAGCCTCATGTGGACACTAGCACTAATTTTAGTCAAAATGCTATATTGCCTTGTGCTAGTCCTCGCAATTCATCCATGCATAACATTGGTACATCTTGTGATGAATTGCTTTCCTTGCCTTGTTGCTTTAACGATGAAGCTTATACTTCCTCTAGTGCTTGTGTTGAGACTAACCATGTAGAGGAAATCAAAGAGCTCAAGGCCCAAGTCACCTCTTTGACGAATGATTTGGAAAAGTGTCATGAAGGGAAGGCCACACTCAAGAATATCTTGAATGTACAAAAATCCCCCAATGACAAAGGTGGACTTGGATTCAACTACAATAAGAAGAAGAAGTCCAAGAGCAACAACAAGAAGGGCCAAAAACAAGTCAAGAATTCGGCCAAGATCATTTTGCTTCAAGTGCAAAATTGAAGGGCATCATGTTAGATCTTGCCCTTTGAAGTAGAAGGCCATTAGTGACAAGCAACAAGGGAAGCGGCCACAAGTTCACTCTCATTCTCAACCTCAAGTTGAAGAAAGGCCTCTTCCCAAGAAAACTCAAGCTAATTCTTCTCAAGTTGAGAAATCAAGTGAGAAGAAAGTAAAGAATAGACGTTGCTACCTATGCCGTGAAAAAGGTCACGTCGCTTCTTCATGCACAAATGGTACCTTATCCAACCCTATTCTAATTGATGATATCTATTCTCTTGGGAAGGATAAGGTTGGCAATGTGTTTTCCAAATTTGTTGGTGCTCAAAGTGGTGTCAAGAAAAGAACCATTTGGGTAGCCAAGCCTATTGTGACTAACCTCTTAGGACCCAACTTGGTTGGGGACCAACTAGCTCATACTTGATCAATAGGTATTTTTGGAGGTCATTGGAGACTTGGCTACATTATGAAGAATTAAGGGGACTTCGTCATTCTTATTGTCTCAAGCCAAGTCATTCATATTATCAAGTTTCTATCTTATATCCAATGTTCCTCCTTGCGGTAACTCATGCTTAAAGTGTTTACATTGATAGTTACTTGCCCCTTTGCATGTTTGGTTTCTTTCCTTGGATGTGTTTGTATATGTTGTGCTTCCAACTTGATTATCTTGAGCAATCAAGTATGTGTGTGTTGGTTTGCAGATCATGTACGTGTGTGTCATGCGTTGAGCCTTTTGCATCTTGTTTATATCTTAGTTGGCTCTTGTGAGAGATTAATGGAATATCCCATTATGGGGGAGTGATGTGCTTTGTGCACCTCACAATCCTATAAATGTGTGTACATGAGTAATACCATCTAGTATTGATATTTCAAGATTATCTAGTCGCTATGTGGTATGTCTTCTCATGAGAAATTCAAATTCTAAGTAGTCCATTAATTATCTCCTGTTGGATCCTTTTATTTGCCTCTTGTTTATCCTTAATTGGTATCACATTATGGGGGAGTAATATACTATGTGTATATTACTAGCCTAGAAAATGTGTACATTTGAGATATTGTCACCTAGAGTTGATATTGTAAATTATCTTCTTCCTGGGTGGCATGTTAGCTCTACAAGTTGCAATTTGCTTTTTGTTTGGTGTGAAGATGATGTCAGATATCCTTGCTATCTACCACCGGGAATTATTTCCATTTACTTCTTGTCTTTTGACAATTGGTACTCACTTGTGTGGTATAATTTATTGATCATCTTTACATTGGCTTTTGCTTTTATTTTCCTTTTCTCTTGCCAAGGAATGTATCAACTCCCTTTGTCTTCCATACCACTTGTGGATCTTGTTTATTTCTTGATCTTGTCTAGTGTTTTCTAGATATAGTGAAAGTGGTAATCCCACCTTGTGCATTTTGTATTCAAATGCAAATTCTCTATAATGCACTAGTCTTGGGGGAGCTATCCTATTTTCTACAAAACACTCATCTTGCGATCCTTATCAAGTGTGTGTTGGTGGAAGGCAAGCCGTTTTAACTTTGGTACTTTGTGCCATCATGAAACTTTGTAGAGAGCTTGGTTTTTTTGGAACCATCCTCTCTTTTGGGAGTTTGATATCTTTTATTTTGAGTGTATCAATGGGATATCTCATTCCTTGATGTATCTTTTATGGATATCCTCCAAGTGATGTTTTATTCATTTGGTATCGGTTCTTGAAGGTCTTGAGCATGCATATTTACTTCATGTAGTCTATGTGGCATGCCTTCTTTATTTGACCCAATATATAGGGAAACTCCCCCAAGTCTCAAATTGGATGAGATGTGCATGGAATTCATTTCCTTCTCTATATGCACATATTTATGTGGAGTTTGTCCTATGTATATTGGTATTTCTAACTCTTTGGTCCCAATGAGTTTGGGTACCATTTTGTTTGTGTTGTTGTTCTAGGAACAATTGGAGATGCATTGGATGCTCGGCTCACTCACAAGGAAGGTGGTTTCACCATGTGCTTATTGGAGTCAAGCTAGGATGCTCAATGAACTACTATCTACTACCTTCAATTGGTTTCTTCTACATCGTTCCAATGATATCTTGGTAACAAGTATCTATTCATGCATTATTTTCTTGCATTCAACCTTGTGTAGGTTGCATCTTGACATGCCATTCATTCCATCTTGTGATACTTGTTTCCTTTCTCAAAGCATCTCAACGACGATCTCATGTTGCTAGTTGTGATGTCTTTGATGGTTGTTTGGTAGTAATTCATTTATATACAATAAGACCATATCTAGCCATGTGCTATGCTTCCAAGCAAATTTCTTATTGGTATATGTATGACTTCCTTTTGGCTATCTTGTTCCTCGTGTTGTAACTATTTTGGGTGTACATCCTTCTTTGTAGATATATATCATCATGATTTCGTCTACCTAGAATCATATACACTTGAGAGAGGGTGCATATCTAGTTGATATCCTTTCTTTCACGTCCACCTTGTCTTTCTTATGTTGTTTCTTTGGTGGCTCCATGAAAGCTTTTGCCTTGAGTGCGTGTCTTCTATCGTTGCATCTTGATGCACTCTTGTGTGTGGTGAAGATTATTTTCCTCATGCTTATCTTTATGAGGCTTTTGCCATCTTAATTGGTATCCCACGTCTTGATGAGGCTTTCATCTTCTATCTTCACCATGAGTTGTCACAAGCATAGGTTCTTTATATGCTTATTAGTAAGCTTGTGAACCCATTTGCTAGTTGTGCGTGGGAATGATAGGGCTTGCACCGTGTGCCTCATTCTTTCAAGACTTTATTGGTGCTTAATGCTCATCCGTACATTAGTCTTCTCAAGTGCATTGCCTTGACTCACACACATCATTTTGGTTGAGCCCATTCTTAAGTTGGCACTTTTACTTGTTGCTCAACCATGTGTTTGTTGCAAGTACTAGGCTTTGTTTCCTATATGCTCACTTGCACTTGTTGTAAGTTTCTATTGATTTTGGGGGAGCTATGATCCTATTGTGTGCACTTTGTATCCAAATACAAATATTCTTATGTGTGCACAAATCATGGGGAGCTTCTCTAGTTTCTTTAGAACACTCCTTTACTCATATCATAATATCCTTTATTCATGTGGCTCGTAGGATCTTTGGTCTAGTTGGTTCAATTGATATCCTTTGATTGCTTGCTTCAATTGGTATCTTTTGATTGCTTGATTGCTTGTGTCTCTCTTTGTTATGTCCTTGTGGCATATCATTCTTTAGCAATCTTTGTGCCTTAATATAGTTTGTGTTCCTCCAAGTATTTACCTTTGGATATGTGTATGGCATTCCACTATCTTGTTGAGAAATACATAATTTATGGAGGAACACTTTTTATATTGGCCTTCTAAGCTTTTCGCCCATTTTCGCAATCGATGCCAATGGGGGAGAAGTTTCAGAGAGTTTTGTGGAGAAGTTTTCAGAGTTTTGTTCTTGCTTTGGTTTTTTCCTAAGCATTTCCATCTCATACTCATGGATTGCTTTGGTTTTCTTCCTAAGCATCTGCATCTCATACTCATGCATCATTGGTTGTTGCATTCCATGGTGATGCATAATTCCTTTATAAACTCTCTTGAAAGTGATTGCCATCAATTACCAAAATGGGGGAGATTGAAAGGGCATGTGGTGTCCCCATGTGTGGTTTTGGTAATTGATGAAAATCACTATGGACTAATGGTTGCATTGAGTTATATTTGAAGGATTTTTCCATAGGCACTTCTTGAAGTCCATGTGTTGGTTTCAAGGAGTTTATGTGTTGACCAAGGTGCTATTAAGGAATTATCCAAAGATTGGTCATGTGAGAGTTGAGCTTATTGCAAGCATGTCTTGAAGAAGAAGATTATGCGATCATTCATGCTTACCTTCAAGGCATCATCCAAATGAAGAGAGTTGGAAAGGTTCAAGGTTGATCAAGACTAAGTCAAGAGTGAATCAAGTTGATTGAATCACAAAGCATAGAAGATGTACCGAGAGGGATGAAGTGATCCCATGGTATGGTAAGCATTGTCCATTATGCTTTGCGTACTAACCCATAGTCTTCGTGAGAGCTCTTTGTGGGGTTAGGTTACGGTGTGCATGTTCAAGTGATGCATCACGAAGATATCAAGTGGTTGAAGATTGCCGTCCATTGTGGTGACAATGGACTTGTGAAGATGTGCCGAAAAGTGGCTCACCCATAATGGAGTATGGGGGAGCAATCTACTAGTCTTCACCGAGCCAACGCAATCAAGAAAGGTGGTCCTACTTGAGGAAGTCAAGATCGTCTACATCTAGCTCAAGTGTACTTTGTGCAAGGCAAAGGTTTGGCCTTGATAGGTTCTCTATTTTACCGGTCTCATGGTGGTGGTTTGGAGATCGGGTTAAAGGATCGTTTGTCGTACTATCAAGGGGGGGTGCTACCTCTTGAGCACTGCGTTGGATTTCCCCGAAGAGGAGAGGATGATGCAGCAAAGTAGCGTAAGTATTTCCCTCAGTTTTTGAGAACCAAGGTATCAATCCAGTAGGAGGCTACGCACGAGTCCCTCGTACCTACACAAAACAATAGCTCAACGCAACCAACGCGCTTAGGGGTTGTCAATCCCTTCACGGTCACTTACGAAAGTGAGATCTAATAGAGATGGTAAATAATTTTTTTGGTGTTTTTGGTATAGAGATGCAAAGTAAAAAGTAAAAGCAAAGTAAAAGCAAAGCAATAATAAAGTAATGGAGATTGATATGATGAGAAAGAGACCCGGGGGCCATAGGTTTCACTAGTGGCTTCTCTCAAGAGCATAAGTATTCTACGGTGGGTGAACAAATTACTGTTGAGCAATTGACAGAATTGAGCATAGTTATGAGAATATCTAGGTTGATCATGTATATAGGCACCACGTCCGAGACAAGTAGACCGACTCATGCCTGCATCTACTACTATTACTCCACTCATCGACCGCTATCCACCATGCATCTAGAGTATTAAGTTAAAAACAGAGTAACGCCTTAAGCAAGATGACATGATGTAGAGGGATAGTTTCATGCAATATGATAAAAAAACCATCTTGTTATCCTCGATGGCAACGATACAATACGTGCCTTGCTGCCCCTTCTATCACTGGGAAAGGACACCGCAAGATCGAACCCAAAGCTAAGCACTTCTCCCATGGCAAGAACAACCAATCTAGTAGGCCAAACCAAACTGATAATTCGAAGAGACTTGCAAATATAACCAATCATACATAAAACAATTCAGAGAAGATTCAAATATTATTCATAGATAGACTTGATCATAAACCCACAATTCATCGGTCTCAACAAACACACCGCAAAAAGAAGATTACATCAAATAGATCTCCACGAGAGAGGGGGAGAACATTGTATTGAGATCCAAAAAGAGAGAAGAAGCCATCTAGCTACTAACTATGGACCCGTAGGTCTGAAATAAACTACTCACACTTCATCGGAGAGGCTTGGATGATGATGTAGAAGCCCTCCATGATCGATGCCCCCTCCGGCGGAGCTCTGGAACAGGCCCCAAGATGGGATCTCATGGATGCAGAAAGTTGTGGCAGTGGAATTAGGTTTTTGGCTCCGTATCTGATCATTTGGGGGTACGTGGATATATATATATATAGGAGGAAGAAGTACGTCGGTGGAGCTTCGAGGGGCCCACGAGGCAGGGGGCGCGCCCTAGGGGGGGCGTCCTCCACCCTCGTGACCGCCTCATGGCTTTCTTGGCGGAGGCTCCAAGTCTCCTGGATCTTATCTGATGAGAAAATCACGTTTCCGAAGGTTTCATTCCGTATGGACTCCGTTTGATATTCCTTTTCTTCGAAACCCTAAAACAGGCAAAAAACAGCAATTCTGGGCTGGGCCTCCGGTTAATAGGTTAGTCCCAAAAATAATATAAAAGTGGATAATAAAGCCCAATAATGTTTAAAACAGTAGATAATATAGCATGGAGCAATCAAAAATTATAGATACGCTGGAGACGTATCAAGCATCCCCAAGCTTAATTCCTGTTCGTCCTCGAGTAGGTAAATGATAAAAACAGAATTTTTGATGCAGAGTGCTACTTGGCATATTTTCAATGTAAATCTTCTTAATTGTGGTATGAATATTCAGATCCGAAAGATTCAAGACAAAAGTTCATGTTGACATAAAAATAATAATACTTCAAGCATACTAACAAAGCAATTGTGTCTTCTCAAAATAACATGGCCAAAGAAAGCTATCCCTACGAAATCATATAGTCTGGCTATGCTCTATCTTCACCACACAAAGTATTTAAATCATGCACAACCCCAATGACAAGCCAAGCAATTGTTTCATACTTTTGAAATTTTCAAAACTTTTTCGATCTTCATGCAATACATGAGCGTGAGCCATGGATATAACACTATATGTGGAATAGAATGGTGGTTGTGGAGAAGACAAAAAAGAGGGGAAGATAGTCTCACATCAACTAGGCGTATCAACGGACTATGGAGATGCCCATCAATAGATATCAATGTGAGTGAGTAGGGATTGCCATGCAACGGATGCACTAGAGCTATAAGTATATGAAAGCTCAACAAAAGAAACTAAGTGGGTGTGCATCCAACTTGCTTGCTCACGAAGACCTAGGGCATTTTGAGGAAGCCCATCATTGGAATATACAAGCCAAGTTCTATAATGAAAAATTCCCACTAGTATATGAAAGTGACAGAATGAGAGACTCTCTATCATGAAGATCATGATGCTACTTTGAAGCACAAGTGTGGTAAAAGGATAGTAACATTGTCCCTTCTCTCTTTTCTCTCATTTTTTGTTTGGGCCTTCTCTCCTTTTTTTATGGCCTTTTTTCGTCCGGAGTCTCATCCCGACTTGTGGGGAATCATAGTCTCCATCATCCTTTCCTCACTTGGGGCAATGCTCTAAAAATGATGATCATCACACTTTTTATTTTTCTTACAACTCAACAATTACAACTCGATACTAAGAACAAAATATGACTCTATATGAATGCCTCCGGCGGTGTACCGGGATATGCAATGAATCAAGAGTGACATGTATGAAAGAATTATGAACGGTGGCCTTGCCACAAATACGATGTCAACTACATGATCATGCTAGCAATATGACAATGATGGAGCGTGTCATAATGAATGGAATAGTGGAAAGTTGCATGGCAATATATCTCGGAATGGCTATGGAAATGCCATGATAGGTAGGTATGGTGGCTGTTTTTAGGAAGGTATTTGGTGGGTGTATGATACAGGCGAAAAGTGCGCGGTATTAGAGAGGCTAGCAATGGTGGAAGGAAGGAAAGTGCGTATAATCCATGGACTCAACATTAGTCATAAAGAACTCATATACTTATTGCAAAAATCTAGAAGTTATCAAAGAAAAGTATTATGCGCATGCTCCTAGGGGGATAGATTGGTAGGAAAAGACCATCGCTCGTCCCCGACCGCCACTCATAAGGAAGACAATCAATAAATAAATCATGCTCCGACTTCATCAACGGTTCACCATATGTGCATGCTACAGGAATCACAAACTTTAACACAAGCATTTCTCAAATTCACAACTACTCAACTATCATGACTCTAATATGACCATCCTCATATCTCAAAACAATTATCAAGCATCAATTTTTTTCTTAGTATTCAACACACTCAAAAGAAAGTTTTACAAATCTTGAATACCAAGCATATTTATTATTAAGAAAATTACCATGCTATTAAGATTCTCAAAATAATCTAAGTGAAGCATGAGAGATCAATAGTTTCTATAAAACAAATCCACCACCATGTTCTAAAAGATATAAATGAAGCACTGGAGCAAAATTATATAACTCAAAAGATATAAGTGAAGCACTAGAGTAAAACTATAGAGCTCAAAAGATATAAGTGAAGCTCATAGAGTATTCTATCAAATTCCAAATCATGTATGGCTCTCTCAAAAGGTGTGTACAGCAAGGATGATTGTGGTAAACTAATAAGAAAAGACTCAAATCATAAAAGACACTCCAAGCAAACACATATCATGTGGTGAATAAAAATATAGCTCCAAGTAAAGTTACCGATAGAAGTAGACGAAAGAGGGGATGCCTTCCGGGGCATCCCCAAGCTTTGGCTTTTAGGTGTCCTTATATTATCTTGGGGGTGCCATGGGCATCCCCAAGCTTAGGCTCTTGCCACTCCTTGTTCCATAATCCATCAAATCTTTACCCAAAACTTGAAAACTTCACAACACAAAACTTAAAGTAGAAAACTCGTGAGCTCCGTTAGCGAAAGAAAACAAAAGACCACTTCAAGGTACTGTAATGAACTCATTATTTATTTATATTGGTATTAAAACTACTGTATTACAACTTCTCTATGGATTATAAACTATTTTACTAGCCATAGATTCATCAAAATAAGCAAACAACACACGAAAAACAGAATCTGTCAAAAACAGAACAGTCTGTAGTAATCTATAGCTAGCGCAAGATCTGGAACCCAAAAAGTTCTAAAATAAATTTCTGGACGTGAGGAATTTATCTATTAATCATCTGCAAAAAGAATTAACTAAATAGCACTTTCCAAATAAACATGACAGCAGTTCTCGTGAGCGCTAAAGTTTCTGTTTTTTACAGCAAGTTCAACAAGACTTTCCCCAAGTCTTCCCAACGGTTCTACGTGGCACAAACACTAATTAAACACAAAAAACACAACCAAAACAGAGGCTAAATAATTTATTTATTACTAAACAGGAGCAAAAATCAAGGAATAAAAATAAAATTGGGTTGCCTCCCAACAAGCGCTATCGTTTAACGCCCCTAGCTAGGCATAACAAGCAAGAATAGATCTAGGTATTGCCATCTTTGGTATTAGGAAAGGAAAGAGCAAACTTGCTATCTATAGAATTAATCCTTCTATTTTGATAAAGCACACGGCTATTAATGGTAGAAGAAAGATTAAGTATGTTACGGAAATTTGTATCTAGACTAGCCTTAATCTCTTTAATAGATTCATTTTGGTAAGAGAGCAAAAGAGATGTAGATTCAATTTTTTCATTCATGGGATGACCAAATATGGTTTTCATTTTTTCATAAGTGTCTACGGCATCCCCTTCAAGAAAACCTTCTTCAAATATAGAATCTAAGACATGCTTAAAAGAGGAAGGAAGGGCAATATAAAAACTTTTTAAGTAGACCTCAATTTGATATTGACGCACATAACTAGCCCTTATTCTTAATAGTCTATACCAAGCATCTTTCAAAGATTCATCAAGTAAATAACAAAAAATTCTAGAATCATCTTCATCAAAATTATTAGGATTCTCATTGATAACTCCGGTTGGTCTTTCCATAGTATTTTTATTTATGAGCTTAGCGAGAACGGAAGGGTTGTCCAAAGTACTAAAACTCCGGAGAGAACCCCCGACCCATTTGGATTCAGACATAGCGGAAGAAAGGATAGAGGAAAGAGAAGGAGGATAGAGAGAGAGGGCGAATAAAACGGCAAGGGTGAATTGGGGGGAGAAGAAAACGAGAGGCAAATGGAAAATAATGTAATGCAGGAGATAGGAATTGTGATGGGTAATTGGTATGTTGACTTTTGTGCAGACTCCCCGGCAACGGCGCCAGAAATTCTTCTTGCTACCTCTTGAGCACTACGTTGGATTTCCCCGAAGAGGAGAGGATGATGCAACAAAGTAGCGTAAGTATTTCCCTCAGTTTTTGAGAACCAAGGTATCAATCCAGTAGGAGGCTACGCACGAGTCCCTCGTACCTACACAAAACAATAGCTCAACGCAACCAACGCGCTTAGGGGTTGTCAATCCCTTCACGGTCACTTACAAAAGTGAGATCTGATAGAGATGATAAATAATATTATTGGTATTTTTGGTATAGAGATGCAAAGTAAAAAAGTAAAAAAGCAAAGTAAAAGCAAAGCAATAATAAAGTGATGGAGATTGATATGATGAGAAAGAGACCCGGGGGCCATAGGTTTCACTAGTGGCTTCTCTCAAGAGCATAAGTATTCTACGGTGGGTGAACAAATTACTGTTGAGCAATTGACAGAATTGAGCATAGTTATGAGAATATCTAGGTATGATCATGTATATAGGCATCATGTCCGAGACAAGTAGACCGACTCCTGCCTGCATCTACTACTATTACTCCACTCATCGACTGCTATCCAGCATGCATCTAGAGTATTAAGTTAAAAACAGAGTAACGCCTTAATCAAGATGACATGATGTAGAGGGATAGTTTCATGCAATATGATAAAAAAAACCATCTTGTTATCCTCGATGGCAACGATACAATACGTGCCTTGCTGCCCCTTCTGTCACTGGGAAAGGACACCGCAAGATTGAACCCAAAGCTAAGCACTTCTCCCATGGCAAGAACAACCAATCTAGTAGGCCAAACCAAACTGATAATTCGAAGAGACTTGCAAAGATAACCAATCATACATAAAAGAATTCAGAGAAGATTCAAATATTATTCATAGATAGACTTGATCATAAACCCACAATTCATCGGTCTCAACAAACACACCGCACAAAGAAGATTACATCGAATAGATCTCCACGAGAGAGGGGGAGAACATTGTATTGAGATCCAAAAAGAGAGAAAAAGCCATCTAGCTACTAACTATGGACCCGAAGGTCTGAAATAAACTACTCACACTTCATCGGAGAGGCTTGGATGATGATGTAGAAGCCCTCCGTGATCGATGCCCCCTCCGGCGGAGCTCTGGAATAGGCCCCAAGATGGGATCTCGTGGATACAGAAAGTTGCGGCGGTGGAATTAGGTTTTTGACTCCGTATCTAATCGTTTGGGTGTACGTGGATATATATAGGAGGAAGAAGTACGTCGGTGGAGCTTCGAGGGGCCCACGAGGCAGGGGGCGCGCCCTAGGGGGGGCGCCCTCCACCCTCGTGACCGCCTCGTGGCTTTCTTGATGGAGGGTCCAAGTCTCCTGGATCTTATCTGATGAGAAAATCACGTTTCCGAAGGTTTCATTCCGTTTGGACTCCGTTTGATATTCCTTTTCTTCGAAACCCTAAAACAGGCAAAAAAACAGCAATTCTGGGCTGGGCCTCCGGTTAATAGGTTAGTCCCAAAAATAATATAAAAGTGGATAATAAAGCCCAATAATGTTCAAAACAGTAGATAATATAGCATGGAGCAATCAAAAATTATAGATACGTTGGAGACGTATCAGGGGGCTCTCAAGTGAGTAGCTTGATCGCATCGTTCGTAGAGAGCTCAAACCATTGCATGCTTGCATCATATTTCTTGGTTCTCGTTTGGTTCTCTTTGTGAGATTTAGAGCTTATGGTCATCTTCTTGACAAGCTCGAGTTCATCGAAAACGGAGTTCACATGCTTCTTCTATTGCGTTTTTATTGTTGGAGGTTTTATCGGTCTTATTCGAGGAAGGGTTCTCACCATTTTCTTATGTGCCTTTTCTAATTTGCTTCTTATTGTTATTTATATCAAGATTGTGTTAGCCCTTGTCGCTAGCTTTCCAACAAACTTGGTTTCGTTGAATTCGGAGCCCGTTTGCAGAAGTTGTATCAGTTTTGGTGTCCTTAGAAAGGCTGCAGCGGTACTACCGCCCATGGGAGCGGTACTACCGCTTGGAGGGGATGTAATTTTTTTACTTCCACGGCTACTTCTGTGGCTACTTTCACTCTGGACCAAAAACTCGTCATAAGTCCAACAGTGGTAGGAATGGTTGTATTTTTTTAGTACCGCTCGCAAGCAGTAGTACCGCTACCCCTAGCGGTAGTACCGCTACCACTAGCGGTAGTACCACGAGGACAAGCGGTAGTACCGCTCCGACGGTTCTTCTTGCCTTTTGCCTCCTCGTCGTTGTTTTTCAAAGGCTTATTGCCGCCCTAGCGGTAGTACCGCTCCTTGGAGTCGTAGTAACGCTCGGTGCGGGTTGTGAGCATAACGGTTGGATTTTTCCCCACCTATAAAAGGGGGTCTTCTTCGCCAATGAAATATATCTTTTGAGCTCGTGTTCTTCCCCCATTGTTGACCTTCTTCGAGTTTGCT
Organism: Triticum monococcum; assembly: GCA_034509565.1. Classification (NCBI taxonomy): domain Eukaryota; kingdom Viridiplantae; phylum Streptophyta; class Magnoliopsida; order Poales; family Poaceae; genus Triticum; species Triticum monococcum. The sequence goes on along the minus strand of CM067845.1, from coordinate 493,968,259 downwards.
TTCTCTCAATTCCTCCATGGATTTTTGCTAGTTTGGGGGGGGGGGAGAGAGAGGAGATCTAGATCCATATTTCCACCAATCACTTTCTCCTCTATGTGAGGGGAACCCCTTGGATATAGATCTTAGAGTTCTTGGTGTTCTCCTTCTTGTTCTTCATCTTATTCTCCTCCCTACCATTAGTTGCTTTGGTGGGATTTGGGAGAGAAGGACTTGGGCACTCCATGTGCCCTTGCCATTGCATTTGGTGCATCGATTTGAGTTCTCCACAGTGATACGTGGAAGTTACAAGTTGAGAAGCTTATTACTCTTGGGTGCTTGGTACCCTTGATCTTGTTCCTCTTGGGTGCTTGGGCGCCCTAGATGGTTGGTGGTGTTCGGAGCTCAATCATTGTGGTGTAAAGCTCGAGGAAAGCGTCGGGGTCTCCAATTAGGTTGTGGAGATCGCCCCAAGCAATTTGACGGGTACCGGTGACCGCCCCCAAGGGTTGCCAAAGTGTACGGGTTCGATGACAGCCCCAAGGGTTGCCATTTATACGGGTTTGGTGACCGCCTGCAAGGTTCCCTTAGTGGAATCACGGCATCTTGCATTGTGCGAGGGCGTGAGGAGATTATGGTGGCCCTAGTGGCTTCTTGGGGAGCATTGTGCCTCCATCTTTGATCAACGAGCTAGTCAAGTAGAGGCATACTAGTGACACTATGTTTGTCTATGTATTGACACATGTATTATGTTTCCGGTTAATACAATTCTAGCATGAATAATAAACATTTATCATGATATGAGGAAATAAATAATAACTTTATTATTGCCTCTAGGGCATATTTCCTTTAGTCTCCCACTTGCACTAGAGTCAATAATCTAGTTCACATCGCCATGTAATTTAACACCAACAGTTCACATCGTCATGTGCTAACACCCATAGTTCACATCGCCATGTGACCAACACTCAAAGGGTTTACTAGAGTCAGTAATCTTAGTTCACATCGCCATGTGATTAACACCCAAAGAGTACTAAGGTGTGATCATGTTTTGCTTGTGAGAGAAGTTTAGTCAACGGGTCTGCCATATTCAGATCCGTATGTATTTTGCAAATTTCTATGTCAACAATGCTCTGCACGCAACTACTCTAGCTAATTGCTCCCATTTTTAATATGTATCTAGATTGAGACTTGGAGTCATCTGGATCAGTGTCAAAACTTGCATCGACGTAACCCTTTACGACGAACCTTTTGTCACCTCCATAATCGAGAAACATATCCTTATACCACTAAGGATAATTTTGACCACCGCCAAGTGATCTACTCCTAGATCACTATTGTACTCCCTTGCCAAACTTAGTGTAGGGTATACAATAGGTATGGTACACAGCATGGCATACTTTATAGAACCTATGGCTGAGGCATAGGGAATGACTTTCATTCTCTCTCTATCTTCTGCCGTGGTTGGGCTTTGAGTCTTACTCAACTTCACACCTTGCAACACATGCAAGAACTTCTTCTTTGACTGTTCCATTTTGAAGTACTTCAAAATCTTGTCAAGGTATGTACTCATTGAAAAAACTTATCAAGCGTCTTGATTTATCTCTATAGATCTTGATGCTCAATATGTAAGCAGCTTCACCGAGGTCTTTTCTTTGAAAAATTCCTTTCAAATACTCCTCTATGCTTTCCAAAAAATTCTACATTATTCTCGATTAACAATATGTCATTCACATATACTTATCAGAAATGTTGTGGTGCTCCTACTCACTTTCTTGTAAATACAGGCTTCACCGCAAATCTGTATAAAACCATATGCTTTGATCAACTCATCAAAGCATATATTCCAACTCCGAGATGCTTGCACCAGTCCATAGATGGATCGCTGGAGCTTGCACATTTTGTTAGCACCTTTTAGGATCGACAAAACCTTCTGGTTGCATCATATACAACTCTTCTTTAAGAAATCCATTAAGGAATGTTGTTTTCACATCCATTTGCCAGATTTCATAAAATGTGGCAATTTTCTAACATGATTCAGACAGACTTAAGCATCGCTACGAGTGAGAAAATCTCATCATAGTCAACACCTTGAACTTTGTCAAAAACCTTTTTCGACAAGTCTAGCTTTGTAGATAGTAACACTACTATGAGCGTCCGTCTTCCTCTTGAAGATCCATTTATTTTTATGGCTTGCCGATCATCGGGCAAGTCAACCAAAGTCCACACTTTGTTCTCATACATGGATCCCATCTCAGATTTCATGTCCTCAAGCCATTTCGCGGAATCCGGGCTCATCATCGCTTCCTCATAGTTCGTAGGTTCGTCATGGTCAAGTAACATGACCTCCAGAACAGGATTACCATACCACTCTAGTGCAGATCTCACTCTGGTTGACCTATGAGGTTCGGTAGTAACTTGATCTGAAGTTACATGATCATCATCATTTGCTTCCTCACTAATTGGTGTAGGAGTCACAGGAACAGATTTCTGTGATGAACTACTTTCCAATAAGGGAGCAGGTACAGTTACCTCATCAAGTTCCACTTTCCTCCCACTCACTTCTTTCGAGAGAAAATCCTTCTCTAGAAAGGATCCATTCTTAGCAATGAATGTCTTGCCTTCGGATCTGTGATAGAAGGTGTACCCAACATTTTGGGTATCCTATGAAGACGCACTTCTCCGATTTGGGTTTGAGCTTATCAGGTTGAAACAACCTCAAACTTTAAGAAATGTCATCTTAGGTTTCTTGCCAAACCATAGTTCATACGGTGTCGTCTCAACGGATTTAGACGGTGCCCTATTTAATATGAATGTAGCTGTCTCTAATGCATAACCCCAAAATGATGGTGGTAAATTGGTAAGAGACATCATAGATTGCACTATATCCAATAAAGTACGGTTATGACATTCGGACACACTATTATGTTGTGATGTTCCGGGTGGCGTGAGTTGCGAAACTATTCCGCATTGTTTCAAATGAAGACCAAACTCGTAACTCAAATATTCTCCTCCATGATCAGATCGTAGAAACTTTATTTTCTTGTTATGATGATTTTCCACTTCACTCTGAAATTCTTTGAACTTTTCAAATGTTTCAGATTTATATTTCATCAAGTAGATATACCCATATTTGCTTAAATCATCTGTGAAGGTCAGAAAATAACGATACCCGCCGCGAGCCTTAACACTCATCGGACTGCATACATCAGTATGTATTATTTCCAACAAGTCTGTTGCTCGCTCCATTGTTCCGAAGAATAGAGTCTTAGTCATCTTGCCCATGATGCATGGTTCGCAAGCATCAACTGATTCATAATCAAGTGATTCCAAAAGCCCATCAACATGGATTTACTTCATGCGCTTTACACCAATATGACCTAAACGGCAGTGCCACAAATAAGTTGCACTATCATTATTAACTTTGCATCTTTTGGCTTCAATATTATGAATATGTGTATCACTACGATCGAGATTCAATAAACCATTCACCTTGGGTGTATGACCATTGAAGGTTTTATTCATGTAAACAGAATAACAATTATTCTTTGACTTTAAATGAATAACCGTATTACAATAAACATGATCAAATCATATTCATGCTTAACACAAACACCAAATAACATTTATTTAGGTTCAACACTAATCCCGAAAGTACAGGGAGTGTGCGATGATGATCATATCAATCTTGGAACCACTTCCAACACACATCATCACTTCACCCTTAACTAGTCTCTGTTCATTTTGCAACTCCCGTTTCGAGTTACTAATCTTAGCAACTGAACTAGTATCAAATACCAAGGGGTTTCTATAAACACTAGTAAAGTACACATCAATAACATGTATATCAAATATACCTTTGTTCACTTTGCCATCCTTCTTATCCGCCAAATACTTGGGGCAGTTCTACTTCTAGTGACCAGTCTCTTTGTAGTAGAAACACTTAGTCTTAGGCTTAGGTCCAGACTTGGGCTTCTTCACTTGAGCAGTAACTTGCTTGCCGTTCTTCTTGAAGTTCCCCTTCTTCCTTTGCCCTTTTCTTGAAACTAGTGGTCTTGTCAACCATCAACACTTGATGCTTTTCTTGATTTCTACCTTCGTCGATTTCAACATCACGAAGAGCTTGGGAATCGTTTCCTTCTATCCCTTGCATATTATAGTTCATCACGAAGGTCTAGTAACTTGGTGATAGTGACTAGAGAACTCTGTCAATCACTATCTTATCTGGAAGATTAACTCTCACTTTATTCAAGTGATTGTAGTACTTAGACATTCTGAGCACATGCTCACTAGCTGAGCTATTCTCCTCCATCTTGTAGGCAAAGCACTTGTCAGAGGTCTCATACCTCTTAACACGAGCATGAGTCTGAAATACCAATTTCAGCTCTTGGACCATCTCATATGCTCCGTGGCATTCAAAATGTTTTTGAAGTCCCGGTTCTAAGACGTAAAGTATGGCACACTAAACTATCAAGTAGTCATCATACCGAGCTTGTCAAATGTTCATAACGTCTGCATCTGCTCCTGCAAAAGGCCCGTCACCTAGCAGTGCATCAAGGACATAATTCTTCTGTGCAGCAATGAGGATAATCCTCAGATCACGGATCCAATCCGCATCATTGCTACTAACATCTTTCAACTTAGTTTTTCTCTAGGAATATAACAAAATAAAAAGGGAGCTACATTGCGAGCTATTGATCTACAACATAGTTATGCAAATACTATCAGGACTAAGTTCATGATAAATTAAAGTTCAATTAATCATATTACTTAAGAACTCCCACTTAGATAGACATCCCTCTAATCATCTAAGTGATCACGTGATCCATATCAACTAAACCATGTCCGATCATCACGCGAGATGGAGTAGTTTTCAATGGTGAACATCACTATGTTGATCATATCTACTATATGATCCACGCTCGACCTTTCGGTCTCAGTGTTCCGAGGCCATATCTGCATATGCTAGGCTCGTCAATTTTAACCCGAGTATTCTGCGTGTGTGAAACTGTATTACACCCGGTGTAGATGAACGTTGAGCTTATCACACCCGATCATCACGTGGTGTCTCGGCACGACGAACTTTGGCAACGGTGCATACTCAGGGAGAACACTTTTACCTTTAAATTTAGTGAGAGATCATCTTATAATGCTACCGTCAAACACAGCAGAATAAGATGCATAAAGGATAAATATCACATGCAATCAATATAAGTGATATGATATGGCCATCATCATCTTGTGCCTTTGACCTCCATCTCCAAAGCATCGTCATGATCATCATCGTCACCGGTGCGACACCTTGATCTCCATCGTAGTTGTCGTCTCGCCAACTATTGCTTCTACGACTATGCTACCGCTTAGTGATAAAGTAAAGCAATTACAGGGCGATTGCATTGCATACAATAAAGCGACAACCATATGGCTCCTGCTAGTTGCCGATAACTCCGTTACAAAACATGATCATCTCATAGAATAAAATTTAGCATCATGCCTTGACCATATCACGTCACAACATGCCCTGCAAAAACAAGTTATACGTCCTCTACTTTGTTTTTGCAAGTTTTACGTGGCTGCTACGGGATGAGCAAGAACTGTTCTTACCTACGCATCAAAACCACAACGATAGTTTGTCAAGTTAGTGTTGTTTTAATCTTCTCAAGGACCGGGCATAGCCACATTCGGTTCAACTAAAGTTGGAGAAACTGACACCCGCTAGCCACCTGTGTGCAAAGCACGTCGGTAGAACCAGTCTCGCGTAAGCGTACACGTAATGTCGGTTCAGGCCGCTTCATCCATCAATACCGCCGAACCAAAGTATGACATGCTGGTAAGCAGTATGACTTGTATCGCCCATAACTCACTTGTGTTCTACTCATGCATATAACATCTACGCATAAACCTGGCTCGGTTGCTACTGTTGGGGAACGTAGTAATTTCAAAAAAATTCCTACGCACACGCAAGATCATGGTGATGCATAGCAACGAGAGGGGAGAGTGTCGTCCACATATCCTCGTAGACTGTTAAGTGGAAGCGTTATGACAACGCGGTTGATATAGTTGTACGTCTTCATGATCGACCGATCCTCAGTACCGAACGTACGGCACCTCCGCGTTCAGCACACGTTCAGCTCGGTGACGTCCCGCGAACTCACGATCCAGTAGAGCTCGAAGGAGAGTTTTGTCAGCACGACGGCGTGGTGATGATGTTGATGAAGCTACCGTCGCAGGGCTTCGCCTAAGCACCACTAAGATATGACCGAGGTGGATTATGGTGGAGGGGGGCACCGCACACGGCTAAGAGATCAACATGTCAAAATGTTGTGTCTCTGGGGTGCCCCCGGCCCCCATATGTAAAGGAGCTAGGGGGGAGGCGGCCGGCCAAGGAGGAGGGCGCGCCAAGGGGGCAGTCCTACTCTCACCGGGAGTAGGACTCCCTCTTTTCCTAGTTGGAGTAGGAGAGGAGAAGGAAGGGAGAGAGGAAGAGAAGGAAAGGGGGGTGTCGCCCCCCTCCTTGTCCAATTCGGACTAGAGAGGGAGGGGGCGTGCGGCTGCCCTTGGCCGCCCTTCCTCTTCTCCCACTAAGGCCCATTAGGCCCAATAAACTCTTCGGGGGGTTCCGGTAACCCCCCGGTACTCCGGTAAATGTCCGAAACTTCCCGAAACACTTCCGGTGTCTGAACATAGTCATCCAATATATCGATCTTTACATCTCGACCATTTCGAGACTCCTCATCATGTCCGTGATCATATTCGGGACTCCGAACTAACTTCGGTACATCAAAACACAAAAACTCATAATACCAATCATCATAGAACTTTAAGCGTGCAGACCCTACGGGTTCGAGAACTATGCAGACATGACCGAGACATGTCTCTGGTCAATAACCAATAGCGGAACCTGGGTGCTCATATTGGTTCCTACATATTCTATGAAGATCTTTATCGGTCAAACCGCATAACAATATACGTTGTTCCCTTTGTCATCGGTATGTTACTTGCCCGAGATTTGATCATCGGTATCTCAATACCTAGTTCAATCTCGTTACCAGCAAGTCTCTTTACTCGTTCCATAATGCATCATCCCGCAACTAACTCATTAGTCACATTGCTTGCAAGGCTTATAGTGATGTGCATTACCGAGAGGGCCCAGAGATACCTCTCCGACAATTGGAGTGACAAATCCTATTCTTGATCTATGACAACTCCACGAACACCATCGGAGACACTTGTAGAGCACCTTTATAATCACCCAGTTACGTTGTGACATTTGGTAGCACGCAAAGTGTTCCTCTGGTATTCGGGAATTGCATAATCTCATAGTCATAGGAACATGTATACGTCATGAAGAAAGCAATAGCAGTAAACTTAAACGATCAAGTGCTAAGCTAACAAAATGGGTCAAGTCAATCACATCATTCTCCTAATGATGTGACCCCGTTGATCAAATGACAACTCATGTCTATGGCTAGGAAACTCAACCATCGTTGATCAACGAGCTAGTCAAGTAGAGGCATACTAGTGGCACTATGTTTGTCTATGTATTCACACATGTATTATGTTTCCGATTAATATAATTCTAGCATGAATAATAAACATTTATCATGATACGAAGAAATAAATAATAACTTTATTATTGCCTCTAGGGCATATTTCCTTCACCGCCAGCATGGGCTTCTTCTCCGACATCGGCAGCAGCAGCAAGGGCAAGGCCCCCGCCCACCATTCCCCCTCCCTCCCTCCCTCCCTCCCCGCGCCGTCGTGCGCTCCACGGCAGAGGCAGCGCATCAATGTGCCGGTGCACCAGGCCGAGTGGCACTGGCAGCACCGCATGCCTCTGCCGTACCCTGACGCGACGCTACCGCATGACTGGCATTTGGATCCGGAGAGGATCCCAGTGCCGGCGGCGCCGCGGATGGCGAGGGCCCATGCGGAGGAGGTGCTGCGACGGCAGGCGTTGCTGACGCCGGAGCAGCGCGTCAAACCGCACTACGCTGTCGACTCGCCCTACTAGGCTCGATGGTTCGCCTTCGAGCACGAGGAGGCGAGGCGACGCAACGTCCGCGGCGTTGACCGCAGCCTGCCGCCGCCCCGCTGGTTGTCCGCGACGAGGACCAGGAGGCCGAGCCCGCCTACCAGGCGGCCATTAAGGAGAGCGAGGAGGAGGAGCGGTGGAGGGAGGCGGATGAGACGGCTTTCCAGGCTGCCATGGTGGAGGCCATGACCCTCTTCGCGGCAGGCGACTGCGTCGTGCCGACGGTGACCCCGCCGTCCCCGCCCAAAGCCGAGCCGGATGAGCCGGCCTCCCTCGAGCGCTACTCCTGAACCAGAGTAGTGCGCGAGTGGGTCAGCGCTCCGCCGATCTGGCTCGGGTCGACGGAGAAGCAAGAGGCGGCCTACCTCGACCACTGGTGCCGCGTTCGGCTGGCCGAGGAGCGCCAAGAGGGCGAGCGCCTGCAGATGCTCGAGCGCGAGGCCGAAGAGGAGGCGCGCCAGGCCTAGGGACCGGCGGCGCAGGCAGCAGTGGCGCAACCCGACATCGCCGCCCTCTGGAACACGACGTTCCCCTGGGCCGGCCCTGCGCCGACATTGATCGACCTCACCGGCCCCAACGCAGACGCCGCCGCCGATGAGGACGCCTAGGGCAGCACGTCGTCTAGTTTTTAGGTTTTTATGTTAATTAATGTAATGCATGTGTTTATTTTTAAAATGTTTTTAAACTTTTTTTGACGCGCCGACAAAATGGGTCGGACCAGCGTTGGGCGCTCGCGCCGACCCAAACATAGCTCCGAATGTTTATGTCCACTGGGCCGACCCAAACGGACAAAAAGCAGACAAAAGCACCATCCGTTTCGAGCACCTCTAATGGGGCGACCCAAACGGATGCACGCTTTGTCCTTTTTTGTCTGTTTGGGTCGGCCAGGCGGATGTGCGTGTCCGCATTTTAAAATGGATCGGTTTGACCGCCCAACAGGGAGGCCGTCCCAAATGTGCCGGCGTGAAAAAAAACAAGTTGCATGAAATAAACATAATTAAACATAAAGTGGCCGGTCAAATGCCGGCCAAAGTCCACCTAAATCTAATAAACATTAAATAAAACATTAAAAAAAGTTCGCGCCCGCCTGCTGCCGCCCGCACGCTGCCCTAGACGTCGTCGGCCTTGCCCTTGCCCTCGATGCCGCCGTCGTCGGTGAGGTCGATGAAGACCGAAGCAGGGCCAGCCCACCCGAACGCTGCCTGGTACGCTGCCAGGGCAGCCTCCTCCGGCGTCTGCTGGGGCGGCGGCATTGCGGCAAGCCGCGCGCGCTCCTCCTCCTCCTCGAGCCGGAGCGCCTCCGCGTCGCGTTGGAGCATGGCCTCGTAGCGCATCTGCTTCTCGCCGTCGGCCTGCTCCTTCCATCCTCGAGGTGGGCCGCCTCCTCCTCCGGCGTCGCGGCGAAGTGGACGGGAGGCACGCTCACCCACTCGCGGTACTGGCCCGTCCACGAGTAGGCCTCCTCCGGCCAAGTGGGTGGAGGCGGGGAGCGCTTACGCAACGACTCCGGCTCCGTCTTGGGCTGTACGGGCGGCGACGGTGGAGGCGGCGGCACGAAGAGCGGGGTGTGGACGGAGTCCCCCGCCGTCGACAGGGCAAGGGCTTGCTCCAGCCCATCCCAGTGCGCATCCTCCTCGATGCGGCTAGCCTCCAGCTCGTGCTGCAGGGCCTCCTCGAGGGCGGCTTGGTACTCCGCCTCCGCCTCCATGTCCTCCGGCTCTACCTCCGGGGACGGCTGTGGGACGGCGTCCAAACCCGAGCGTCGTTGCTCCTCGTGTTCGAGGGCGAACCAAGCCTCCCAGTTAGGAGAGTCGGCGGCGTACTCGGGCAGCCGACGCTGCTCCGGCGTGAGCAGCGCGCGGTGCCGACGCACCTCGTCGCCGTGCGCCCGCTGGGTCTGCGGAACTGCCGGCCCGGGATCCGGTTTGGATCCAAATGCCAACGGTGCGACATCGTCACGTCGGGGTAGGGGAGGGGCTGCGTGTACTCCCAGTGCCACCGCGCTTGGTGCACCGAGATGTGCAGGCGCCGGCGTTCAGGGCGGAAACGCGCCGGCGATGGAGGGGGAGGGGGAGCACGGGATGACGAGGCGCCGGGGGTGCCCTTGCCCTTGCCATTGCTGCTGCCGAAGAGGCCCATGGCGCGCGCTAGGGTTTGCGGTCGCCGGCGAGGAAGCAAAGGGAGTGGTGGGGGGGCAGATGTGGAGGGGAGAAGTGGATGAGGCCGACCCCGTCGCACGCGTGGTTGAAAAGGACGCGCGCACTGGTTGGCGCATGGGCCCGATGTCGGTGGTCGTCATAAATAAGACGACCGATGGCGGTTGGGTGTCCGCCAGGTGGGGACGTGGCGAACGGCGAGAAGACGCGTGGCGTGTCCGCTTCGCGTCCGCGCCGACACATTCCAGACGCAATTTTAGGCCGGAAATGGGTCGGCGCGGACGCCAGACGGACACAATTTAAATTTGGATCGACGCGTTGGACCGTCACTTTTACCCGCGCCGACTCAAACGGACGCGGACGGACGAAATGAATCGCCCCATTGAAGTTGCTCTTAGGTCGGCCCGTTGGATACCTCTGAGCCAGCGTGGCGTTCGACCGGCCTGCCAGCTCCAAACGTTTTCCAATCATGAAGTACCGCCGGCCGTTGGATGTGCCGGAGCAGATGCCGCCCAGGGCAGACTCGCTCGCATTTCTCCCCCTCCACGCCGGCTTCCTCTGCTCATGCTCCTCGCGACGGCGCTGCGGCGTGCCACCGCACACTGAGAATGACCTCTCCGTTATCCCCTCCCGGTCCGGCTGACAGCCGCCGCCGCAGGCACAAGATCTACCATGGCCACCGCCGCGCGTCCCCGTACCGCCCCACCGTCCGTGGCGGTCTCATCACCCACCTCCGCGCCACCTCTCCTGGACCCCGCTCCCCTTCGCCCGCCGCAACCACCGCCCCTTTCCACCTCCCTGACTGGGACCCCTCCTCCCCATCGCACTCTCCTCGCTCGCCACCGACTCCGTCGCACTCCACATCTGCCTCTTCCCGCCGTCTCTCCCCGCTCGCGCGATTCTTGCTCGACGCCCTCCGCCGGCACCAGCGCTGGGGCCCTCCCGTCGTCGCCGACCTGTCCAAGCTCCGCCGCGTACCACCCACCCTCGTGGCTGAGGTCCTCAGTGCGCACCCGCCACCGCCTCCCCCGCTCGCCCTCCCCTTCTTCCACTGGGCCGGCCGCCAGAAGGGCTTCCGACACTGCTTCCCCGCGTTTCACGCTCTCGCCTCCCTCCTCTCCGCTGCAGGCCTCCCTGCTGCCGCCGATCAGCTTCCCGACCTCATTCGCTCCCACGGCAAGCCCGTCTCTCACCCTCAGCTCACACTCCTCGTCCGGCTTCACACCGCTGCACGCCGCCCCCTCCGTGCGCTCTACACGCTCCGCCGGTTTCGACATGAGTTCTCTGTCCAGCCGCAGGTCCACGTTTGCAACCGTGTCCTCGGCGCCTTGACTGCGGCAGGGCATGTTGAGGATGCGCTCAAGCTGTTCGATGAAATGGCTGAAAGTGGCATCAGGCCTATGCCGGTCACATTTGCAATCATCGTGCGTGCGCTGGGCCAGGAAGGGATGGCGGAGAGGATCCTAGAGATGATTGGGAGGATGCGTGATGAGGTGTGCCGGCCGGACGTGTTTGTGTACACTGCGCTGGTCAAGACGATGGTGCGCAGGGGGCACATGGAGGCTTGCATCAGAGTGTGGGAGGAGATGGGGAGAGATGGTGTGGAGCCAGATACAATGGCATATGCTACAATGGTTGAGGGGCTATGCAACGCTGGGATGGTAGAGAAAGCAGCTAAATTGTTTGAGGGGATGAAGAAAAAGGGGTTGTTGGTTTGCCGGATCGTGTATGCGTCACTCGTCGATGGGTATGTTGCTGCTGGGAGGGTTGGGGATGGCTGTAGGATTTTGAAGGAGATGGTGGATGCTGGTTATCGCGCTGAGCTCAAAACATACAACATACTCATTGGCGGTCTGTGTGGTATAGGTCGGGAGGATAAGGCACATCAGATGTTTCAGATTGTCCTTCAGGAGGAGCTAGTGCCAAGCTCTGAGACTGTTTCACAGTTACTAGTTTGCTATGCTGATAAGGGTGAGATGGTTAAATTTTTTGGATTGGTTGACAAATTGGTTGAGCTGAGCTTGCCTGCCGTAGAATTTTTAGCAGACTTCTTGAGGCTCTTTTCATGCAAGGGCGGTAGGGAATTGAAGGCCGTGGAATTGTTCAAGACTTTGAGACAAAAAGGGTACTGCAGTGTTAACATTTATAACATTCTTATTGAGAATCTGCTCAAGATCAAGGAGAGGAAGAAAGCATTATTACTGTTTGAGGAAATGAAAGCTTCAGATGACTGCGAGCCAGAATCATGTACATATAGTCTTATGATTCCATGTTTTGTGGATGAAGGAAATATTGAAGAGGCTTGCTCATGCTACAACTCCATGATGAAGGCTGAATGGATACCAAGTCTTTCAGCCTATCGTTCGCTCGTGAAAGGGCTATGCAAGATTGGAGACATAAATGCAGCTGTTTCACTTGTATCAGATTGTCTTGGAAATGTAGAGAATGGGCCAATGGAATTCAAGTACACCTTAACTGTTATTGAAGCTTGCCGGTCAAAAGACCCGGAGAAGGTCATGAAAGTGGTGGTTGAGATGATTGAGTTAGGTTATTTAATAGAAGAACTTATCTTCTCTGCTGTCATCTATGGATTCTGCAAGTACGCAACTTCAACTGGAGCTAGAGAGGTGTTCTCTGTTATGAGAGATAGGGATATTATTTCGGAAGCGAATTTTATTGTTTACGAGGATATGCTGAACGAGCACCTGAAGAAGGTCACTGCAGACTTGGTGATATCTGGATTGAAGTTCTTCAACCTTGAATCAAAATTGAAATGGAGAAGCAGAATTGATTGAAATATAGGTAGAATCTGCTTACTTTCACTTTGGATCTGTGTCGCTTAAGTATAAGATTATTTTGATACTTCCCAATGAGTTTATGTTGCATCATTGAATAAGTACTGTCACTGCTTCAACCTCTTCTGGAAAGTTGCGTAGGCTGCTTATTTCAGCAATGTGTGCAAGGAGCAGGATCTGGCTTGCCGGAGTTGATATCTAGACTTATTTAGACCAAGTTATGGGTGATTCATATTTCTTACTGGTTATGATTTTTTTTCTCAACCTCCTCTTCCAAGAAAACACAAATTAATATAGCATGTATTGCATTTGAAAAAGATGACAACAGTTGGGAGCAGTTCTGGAGGGTCATAACTAGTGTGTCTTTTACAAGCATCAGTTTACACACACTTACTGGCAGTTTGGATATCTGTACTGCACCAAAAAAAGTCTTAACGTATCCTATATATCCATTTCTTAATGTACTTGAATCATCATAATTTCATGGGCAAATGTGGTATCGTTGAAAAGTGAGAGAAGGCACCAGTAAATGTGTTTATTAATGCATGACATACTAACGAGTCAGAAACTGAAATATTCTGTGTACCCTTGTACCCGTGATGCATAGAATCCATGGATCTTTTGAGATTTTTTAGGGATTGTCTAATGTATTACGAGGAATAGAGATCATATTCATATCACAGGAGCGAGCCATCTGGCTTACGCAGCATTACATATATAATATGTATGTGAATCCACAGCCTGCCTAAAATTCAGAACTAGGTTGCTTTAATACTATACACTAGATCATCGATGGCCCGCGTTGCTGCGCCCATCTGTTGTACTATGGAATGTTCAGACTTGATGCCTTGAAATATGTTTAGAATACCACCATATATCCTGTAGGTTAGAAGAAATGAAAACCAAGAAGCTCAAAGGGTAATGACAGAACAAATATCACAATAGCAAGCTTCAATGGTAGGAACTGAAAATCTCAGATATTTGGGTTTCTAAAATCATGGCCAACATAGCCACTAAGTTTGTTACCGACTACAACCTTGGAGCAGAGCATGTACCCAACCATAATGCTTAAAAGGAATTGTGAGGCATCACAATCTCAGAAATACAATGATAGATACAATGTGAGATATCAGAGCATGTCGCCGCGCTGGTCCACTTCGGCCCCGATTCCGCCGCCATGCTGGTCGCCGCGCAGGTCCACTTCGGCCGCCGCGCTGGTCCGCTTCGACCGCCGGCTGCTGGTGGTGGTGGGTGACGCCGACCCCCCCGCCATCTCTGCTGCTAGCTGGCGGCTGCCACCGCCTCTGATCCCCGCCCCCATCTCTGCTTCTACGAGCTGGTACCGAACCTGACAATTTGAAAAAAAATTGCAGTTCAATCAATTTCAGTTCCAAGACAGGTCCAGTTCAATCAATTTCATTGTAGCAGCATGTTGTGCGTAAATTTGTGCAGAAACTCAGAACCGACTTTTAGAAAGTGCTCAGTCAAATTCAGTTAATAGAGAACAACTCCTAAGTTTGGAAAATGTTCAGTCAAATTCAGTTAACAGTGTACAGGAAATTCACACGATATTTGAGCTGTTCTCACACGTTACATGTTGTCAAATTCAGTTAACAGTGTACAGCCCCAAGTTTGTGCAACTGTTGGTACAAAAATTCAGTCAAATTCAGTTAAGTATTGGTACAAACTCAGAACCAAATTTGTTCAGCAAGTTTTTTCCTTACAAGAATCAGTTTACTGTTGGTACAAAAGTGCTCAGTCAAATTCAGTTAACTGAATTTACCAAGTGTTAAATGTGTTGCCTGAATTTACAAAGGAGCAAATGGGACTTGAAGAGTACTTGCACTTAGTTTTGCAGGGCTCGTATTGTTATGTCAAGATGGAATATCAGCTAGATGTACTGCAACTGGAATTTGTCTGTAGTTTTTGGAAACAATCAAACAGTATTTTTGAATGAATTTCAGTTCTTAGTGGAAACTGAATATTGTGCTGTAGTTAACATGAAGTAAATTCTTCTGCTAGTCACTGATTAAAATTTAGTGGAAACAGAATTGATAATCAACATACAGATCGCAGAACATACAGTTCATTTTCAGTTTCAAGATGGAAAATACCCTTCTTCAATACTCCAATTTTACAAACTGAAAATTATGACAGTACAAGCAGATCTCAGTTTCAAAATGGAGTAATTTACAAGCAGGTCTAGAAAATTGCACTTGTTTGTGTGGAGTAATTTTGAAGAAGTTTTTGTAGAGTACTCTGAATCCAACCTACGTGTGTCCCAAAATGGAGTACATGTTTCAAAATTCCACAAATGCACAAAATGGAGTAATTCACAGGTGAGCACAGTACTAAAATTTCCAGTTTTGAAATTTTGGGGATTCCGTCAAGCATCCTCACCTTTGATCTGTTGTCGCGGGAAGCTGCTGGGCGGCGAATGCGGGGATGACGGCGGCGGGGGAGGGGGGGGGGGGGATGGGAGCAAGGCAGCCGGGGCGGGGCGACCAAATCGGTCGGCGTCGGAGGAGATTGAGGAAGGACGAGGACCACGGGTTTGGTCAGGAAAACGACGAGGACTAAATTGCAAAAACGACCTCGTGACAAGAATTACGGGACGGAGGGAGTATATTTTAGCAAGCTCTTTTATTCTAAATTAGTCAAAACTGGGCAAATCATCCAGTATTAGGTTTTTATATATGTGAACAAAAAAACATGATAAAAATATATCAGGCAGTAGCATTATAGCCATAATAAAACATCAAGCAAAGCCCAACAATGATGGGAAGAACGTGTTGCCTTGCAACATCGTGTCAATATTTTACATCTTCCTGAAAGTGATAATGCATCATAGAATTTATACATGCCGAGGCGGAAGCCAGTAGAGATATTTAGGCATTCACCGGAGTTACTGACATGATCCTTCTGTATCTAATTCAGCAATGATTTCTTCGAGCGCGGCGCGGTTCGCTGCGCTGGCTGTGCCACAGGGATTTCGTAGGGGGGGATCTCTATTTTTTTCTCGAATATGCACGAGTGTGCATATCATATATTAAAAAAGAAGGGTAAAAGAAAAGCCTCCACCATTAGTTACACGAGTTACAAATTACTTTACTTCTCACACCTATCCCACCTCACTAACCTACTAAAGAAGGGTGCTACATCCCCTTTGAGTAGGCCGGCTGACACCCAAATTTGACCCTCTAGTCTAATTCTACCAAGAATCCCCTCACATGACGGCCGGCTCCGTCAAAGACAATTGCGTTCCTGTGCTTCCATAGTTCCTACAAGGTAAACCCAAGGATGGTTCGCAAATCTTTTGTACTGGCTTTGTTGGTCCCTACTTGTGTGGCACGTAGGGAAAAAGTGGGTTGTGATTTCTTTGATCAACTCCCACAGCCCAGCTTTGACCACTGATAACCATCGCCATCTTACTGCCTTCCAGCTACACTGGTACAGTATTTCTCAAAAAAAAAAAGCTCCAGCTACACTGGTCACACGACTCGAACCACCAATTTTGGTTAGATGGTATAGCCTCCACAGTTATCTTGCATCTGAAGGCCTTGTGCTGCACAAGATAATGATGATCAACAATCTAAACAATCCCCCTCTTGATAAAGACGCCCAGGGAAGAGCCACATACCATAAACAGAACGTGGAATGACATGAGCTAAATAAGCCACTGTGGCGTCTTCCATCTCAGTGGAGCTAAAATGCCGGTCCCTGTCAGCAAGCAGCAAGAACACATCACTGCTTATGCTAACGCCACTCCAACAGATAAGAACAAGAATTACTTGTTACGGAAGCCTGATACACCTGGAGTAGCAAGATTGATTGAAAACTTCGACCCGTAGCTCCCCGTCAGCATAACCATACCTCCAGAATACAAATTAATTAAAAAGTTAGAACCAAAGACAGCAGCAAAGCATGAAAGTGAAACAACACGCAACCATTGTGTAACACTGAACCGAAATGAAAACGCAGATCATAAAGAGGTATACAATCCTGCATCTTAAAACTGCACCCCATAGCAAGCATGATCACTGGTTCTCCATGGCTCCTCCTGATCAATTCACCGGCATCCACTTGCTCTTCATTCCAACCCCACAAAACGACGATAGCCATATGTCTAAAAACACATAAATTAGCAAGCATCTACACAATTCAAAGGAAGGCCATGATATTCATTTAAGTAAAAGAACTGTCTGTCACACGTAAAATGAATTCTTTTATTCCAAGGGATCTAATATTCAGTTGTGTGTAGATAATAGCATGGATACCATGACCCTGCAGCAACAACAACAAAAATCAATGAGCAAATTGGGAGAGCCAAGGCAAAGCAGACTACAAATAGCTAACCATTTAGTTGAACTCAGCAACCAAATCCCAAAGGGAAACATTATGCAACACATGGAAGAAAGATACCAGGAGCAGAAACAATGCACAACAAAAAGTACTAACAAACCTTCTTGTCTCCTAAAACCATATGCAGACACAGGACCTCAGCATCCCTGCCCTCATCACGATGTTCCCAAAGCCGACAAACTCTCACACAGATACGCCCATCCTGAGAAGTATCATTCAGATCTCTCACAGCATGTACTCCATCAGTCCGGCAATACGAAAAGGCCGACAGAAAACCTATTCATGGACAGAAGAAGGTCGACGGGTTAAAACCATCAGAGGCGAACCGAATAAAATATATAAACTGTAGTAGCACAACCAAGGTCAAACAACAAAAGAAGCCACCTATAAGAGATAATGGTCTACATGAAAATACGCCTACATTCATACTGAAACACAACCATGCTTGAAACACACCCCATCAACTAAAACCCCAATCGCAGGACATAAGAAAAACCAGCAATCAAAAACCAATATGTCGAAACAAACACCTGTAAACATGAAAACAAAAGCACACCAAAATAGGAAAAAAAAAACTCATAACAGCATGTCAGTATATTATTTAGGACTACCCCACAAACATGATACCACCATACAAACACAACAGGCATTGCCAGTACTGAAGGACATCAAGAATGAATTTCCCTGTAAACAATATATTTTTGGTCTTTGAACCACAAGATTCATCATCCTCGTCAACCAAAATCTTTAGTCCACCAGGCGATGTGACACACGAAACATCCATATAGAGTTGTCCATGTGTGAAGTGTCAACACACGAGTCTTGAGATAAATACCCACTTTCCGTAAGGTTTGCCCCAGACTTTGTGTTAATTTGTCATTGCATAACAAACCTTGACACGAAACTGCCTAGGTTGAAGAGCAAAAGGTGACTTTGGATTGGTCCCATCGAGCACTATCCTGGAAACACAAACAGATTCTCCAACTGCAATCCCCGTTAATACAACGAAATACCCTCTAGAACAAAATCAGAAAGCCTTGTAATCAGCAATCTTGTCCTCTTGCAAAGACCCAGTGATGGATTCAGGATGGTCAACAAAATGATAGGGAGTACAACTTTTAGCTTGAGATAATGGGCAGGATTATTAGACGCCTTGAGCGAATTCAGATACTCCAATGGGTTCTCTTTCTCTACATTGTGATTTGTGGGAACCGGAACATGACCACCACACTAACATACCGGCAAAATCGAAATACACCACCCAAAAACTGAACATGTAGCGACATATACAAATCTTAATATAAGAGAAGGAACAACGTAAGTACCAGGTACCACGGTGCCCCAAAAGCGATACGGCAAAGAAGAAGACCTGACGCAGAGCCGAAGCCTCCCTAGCCGGAAGCAGCAGCCAGGAGACCACGAGAACGGCGCCCCAAAACAAAGCAGAGGGCATCTCCCTTCCAATGCAGCGGCAGCGGAGACCGCCTGGACTGAGAAGCCACACCAAGAACACCTTGGCGCCCACCAGCCCCCGCTCCAGCTTGGTCTGTGGTCGGCTGGGGTTGCGGCAAACCCCTCTCCCCTCTGTAGTCTGTACACAGCCCCGCCCAGGCAGAGGCAATCGAGCGACACGTGTTGCGCGACTCCCTCCCATGGGCCACGCCACCGCTTTTGACCAGGAGATCGATGGATCGACCAGAAAAACCTCGCTTCAGACTCACCCACAACCGGGCCCATGACACCCCATGGCTGATAGAACGGCCCACAAAGCGGGCCTGCTCACGAAGCGCAACCCACATTGGGAGGACCAAGTCAAAATCCTTGTCAGAAATCGAATCGCCAGCCTCCCAGGGCTTCCACCCCGGGAAGCTTAGTCATATTACTACATTATTACTACTCCGTTCGTCCGGAAATACTTGTCGGAGAAATGAATTAAAATAGATGTATTTAGAACTAAAATATGTCTATATACATTCATTTTTATGACAAGTATTCCTGGACGGAGGGAGAAGATGTAAAGGCGCGCTTTGCCGCACGGCTTTTCTTTTTTGCTGATTCTTTTTCTTGATAACAGTTTTCGTAAACAAACATGAAGCAACTTCTTGATTGAATTTTTTATAGCCAAACATTTCTGCAACTCAATCTAGATTTGTAGCTCCAGATTGACCGACAGGCGATCAGCTCTCGCAGATCAACTTATGGAGCCAAACGAAATACGGAAAGCATCTCAGCCACACAAAGAAAGATGGTGAGATTAATTTTATTTTGCTCCCCTCCATGAAAAGGAAATGTTCACATTACATTTTAGACATCAGATTGTGGCACCATTCACTGCAGAGACATCGAGATGCATCTTAGCAGGGCATACGAGAGGCCACAAACAGCAAAGCCAAGGACTTAAACATCTTGATTTGGGCTTGTGTAGTACTCTGCTGCACTTAAACAACTTGTGTGCACCTTAATGCATATACAAATGGTCAGTTCATTTCATGAGCGACATATGTGTACATGAGCTGAAAACGTCATCAAAGATTGCAAGAGTATATAAAACGTGTAACTAATAGCTATCAAAAATTGACTTGTTTGGTGACTGACCAGTTCACTATTATCATCTCAGGCTTCGCGGTTCATATGCACCTATGCTGCCAACGCACTGCGGACTCTTACTACAAAAAAAATATCATAGTTGCTAGTGGATAACATGATTCGTGGAACAAATATTAATTTCTAAAGATTAATCATATAATTCTCTGGTTGTTCAAGGTGGAGGAGTTCAATGTTTCGCAGAGTGTGGTGATAAAAAACTGCATCAATTACCTTCTTTGTATGAAAAATCAAGGAGGGCCAGAACTAAATTTGTAATATCCAAATATTAAAGAGAACTTGCGACAATAATTGCTTGTAAGTCATTTTTTAAATTGCTTTAAGAAGCTGCACTTGTTATCCACATAAATTGAGTTGAACAAAAGATGTTATCTAAGTGATGGACATAAGAACATGCTTGAAAGCTAATAGTGCCAAGTTACCATATACATGAACTCAACTCTAACAGTCATTCTGAAAAACAACTGAAAAGGGTGCAAAGCAAATAAAAAACAATCCAAACAAAATAGTGCAATAAATCAAATGGAATCAAGTAACCAGAGGGTGACTTTATCTTGACAAATATGGTGTCAAGACTCGGTCACCAACAGGAAATAGGTGGGGGCAATCAAGGTGAAGAAATGGAGAAAGAAACATCACCGCTTCAGCCAGCATGAGTTGTAAGTGCACAACACTCGTTTTGGTTGTTAGAGAAAACAAAAGAATGAGATTAATTGTAAATCTATCTAGTAGCAATTAACATCTACGTTCATACCCAAGACTGAATGACATGTAGGCTCTCTCCCATTGCTAGTTAAAGGAGACGATTCCCTTTCACTTATACAGTATTAATTCCCTAACGCCCCTAAGATCCTCGGGTCAATAATAATCACTTGAAGATTCCCAAATTATGAGAAAATTAATTAACTTGTGTTCTACTGAGGACAAAAAAGGAAGTAGACATTAAACTGCAGAATCGGCTCTTGGAGTGTTGTTGAGTTTTCCTTGTGATTTTAATTATGCTTCTATGCGAGATTATAATTCTAAGACTGTAAATAAACAACATTAGACTATTGTTGGGTTACTCATTTGTGCTGAACATGTCGAAGAGCAGCTCGTATTACAAATAAGAGCATGATTGACTATCTATTAACTTGTAGTTTGAAAATTGTCGAGCAGCGAACTTGGAATCACCACTGAAGATTCACACATAAAGACACATGCATTTTTAGCTTTTATGATAGCATTCCGTGGAAAAGAGCCGCTTACTCACTGGTGATGAAGATGAACTCAGAGATGCACACCAACATGATTTCCTTGAAGTTGGAAATTAAGAATTGACAACATGATATGTAGTCTGTGTAAGCAATATATAAGATATCTCATTACAAACAAAGTGGGAAAAAACAATGATGCTCCTAGCAGTTAAAGTTTGGAAAGCTTTCATTATCAACACGAACCATGAGGCCAACATGACAGGTTTTTTGATGGAAAAGGGCAATAATAGGTATAATTATGCATGCACACTCTTAATCGAGGCGGGGTAAGTACGTTAGTGATGAGCACGACGATGGCGACAGTGACCAAGGCGCTCGCAGCGAACACGACGATCGTGTCAAGGATGGTGGTATTCACGGTGGCGCGTGCCACCAAGGCCGTTATGACCTTAGCCATGGAGCAACTCTGGATCAAGGGACATGTCCTCCTCGCACTCCATGCTCACTGTCTTCATTGCGCCCTTCCACGTCACACAATAACACTCTCTTTCCCGTCTGGCAGGTCTCACCATGGTATGAAAAATTGAAAACTGAACAACATCTCCTCCCTATCAATTCCCTCTTAACCGTTTCTTCTCAATTGCACACCACTCTGCAGCCACCCAAGAGACAGGCGTTTCCGGCATAGATCTGCACTGATCCAGCGACGGCCAACACTTGACATTCCTTTCCCCAGTTAACTAAGTCCTGCTGCGTCGAAAGCTCGACATCCCAAGTCTCCTCAACCCTACACTGACCCCCGTGCTTTTCCTATGTTGTGATTTCTCATTCGTGCTTCTTTTAGCTGCAGATGCATTTGCACGTAACAACAACTACTTGCTAGATATAATGTTTTAACAAATCAGTTCACATGCATATGATCCTTGAAGTACTCCCTCCGTCCCACAATATAAGATCGAACGTTCTTATATTCTGGGACGGAGGGGGTAGATAGTAAACATGATCGAGCCTTTTTTTCTGTCCTTTATTTTTACTAATTCACCCGCATGTTTTGGCAAGGTCAAACAAACAAGAATAGTAATCAACAAGAAAATTATAAGGTTCACCTTTCCTGCGTCCTGTGGCCCTGTCTTTCCCCTGCTTGTGCATCTTCTAGCAAGACGAACTGCGACATCTAACTCCGCGGCGCCATGCCGCTCCGCTTGCGGTGCCCTATAGGAGAAGGAACATCAGGACGGTGCAGGGATGTGGGCTACGGCTGGAGCAGCGCCGCACGCCTGTGCTACACGCCCGTGCTGGTGTTTGGCTACCGTCAAACGCCGTCCGTGTGTCCGATCCGCCGCCATGCTGCGCTAGGTTGACGTCTCGCAATGAGTCGCCGATCCCTAATCCCCTTCGAACGCCAACAAGATGAATCAATGACTGACAGCCAGGGCCCATGCCTCTACACCGCTGACAAAAGCGGTCCACAGAACAGACCAGCTCACGCAACCGGATGACTAGGTCAAAATTGACGTGAAGAAGCCAAATTGATAGCGTGGATCGCTCCCAGATGTTTTACCCCTAGGGAGCTTAGTGAGTCAGTAGATTATACTCCCTCCATTCCATAATGTAGTGCTTCCTCTATCCACGCGTTTCAACTTTGATCATAAATTTAACAACCAATACTGATTGCGGCGGGAGCAAAAATTATATCAGTGAATTCTTATTCGAAAGAAGTTTTCAATTATGTAATTTTTTTCTCCCGCCGCAGTTGGTCTCGTTGGTTAAATTTATGGTCAAAATTAGACCTCGGGAAGCGCGAGCGCACTATATTTTGAAATGGAGGAAGTACTTCTTCAGAGCTTCCATTCATGAGTTGTTATGTACTCATACAAATAATAATAATTAATACAAACTATTAGTTAATATAGACAAAGCAAATAAGGTACATGCAGATGCAAAGAGAGTCAGGACAGAGGATAAACATGTAAAGGTTCTGAAACTAACATACCGGTTCCATCGGTTGTCTTATTTCTAATTTAATAATTTGCATACCGAACTTTGCTACACCAATTCTCTCTTAATCACAACTCTTTCTCTGAAAAGAATAAATCAGAAGGAACATGAAGATGTATCATGAAATGAGTGCCCGGATGCCGCTGGCGGAAAATTGAGCCACAAGTTCAGATCATTTTAGTATAACTGTAATATCAAAGTTGTTATGGAGGCCTTTCCATCCTCTCTAATATATGGATGGGTACTTGTCTCATGAAAACATTTTTGTTTCATGGTCACTATAGGTAACCAGATCGTAGAGAAAAAAACTAGTAATTATCTACAATAGAAATACATTTTGCAACAAAGATGATTTTAACAAACATGAAAAATAACCTTGATGGCAGGCTTTTATATTTTTAGAGTCTCTCCATGTCCCAGAAGAAACCAAAAAATGATTATATAAAGCTTTTAACGAAAGACGGGACTATGATTCAGAGAATAAAGAACAGAAGGCATCTAAAAAATTGCATCAAAACACCTGATCATAGTTCATAGATGCAAGGGAGCAATCTGCTCATAGCTAATGGCAGCAATCAGGCAGAGGTCCTCGAGCGCCACCCTGAACACCATAGGGCGAGCTGGCCACCATAAAAAATGTTTTGCCAGGAGAGTGCAACGCCCTTGGTCTCAACTCACAGGTGAAAATGGCAACCAGAACACTTGTTGCTGAATAAATAGACAATTTTTCGACTAATTTAATCTAAAAATAAATCACTAGTATGGCATTGATAGAATTAACGACATGCTGATATTGAATCACACAAGCACATGCTATGCTAATGGCAGACACATCTACATATAACGCTAGCATGGCTATAACAGAAAACAGTAGAAGTGGGATAAACGTGTTATACCCTTCAGTAGGCCATGCAGAGGCTGCGGCGGCGGTGGCAGCGGCGGCGTCCTCGGCTGCCTTCTTGACGGCCTCGAGCTTCTCGGCGACAAGACGGTCGGCGTCAGACTATGACATGGTGATGATGAAGATGACACAGACGTAGAGGAAGTAGTGGATCGGAGGCGAGCAGTCGCCTAGTCGCTTCCCAAAAACCTATTCGCCCCTCTCTCATACAGGATTCGGAGAGGTGGAGTTTCAGAGACCTGCTCTCCCGTCGATCATGTACGCTGCGGACGGGATGGAGTCACCTGCGGTAGCAGCAGCAAAGGAACGACGGTGGACGGTGCACGTGGAGCAGATGTGATATGTTTTTGACGGTTAGGGTTAGGAGACACCGCACACTTATATAGGCGCAGCCGCGTGAAGAGACGTGGGCTTGACCCATGTCCGATTTTGTGACAGCCCACGATCCGACGCCCAGCTGTCAGAAAACTCTCCGTTACCGACTTGCAAAAATAAGCGCGTATGTGTGAGCTTGGCTCGGCTCATTCTCGCAACCCTCGCTGCTTTGCATTTTATTCCTACACGAGTCAACCACTAATTTATTCCTCTTCTTCCTTATCCACTTCCCTTATCTCTCTGTTCTCTCCCCTCCTCTCATGACATCAGAGGCGAAGCACTCATGTGCGCTGAATCCATGGTCTGGCACTATCCACACTCGTCACCTACCTCCCGCTTCCTCTCCCAGTAGCCACGGATGAGCTCCATCCCCACGCCATCATGGTGTTGTGAGCATGAGGGCCGCAACCCTTCAACGGCGAAGCTGTAAGCCTGGAGGAGACGACCCGTGCTGGCAAGGCCGGTGAGGTAGCTGCGATGAAGGAGAAAATTCACTCTGGTGTAAATGAAAGCTACAACCGGCGACATTTTTTGCTGGGGCCAGTGGCCATTTTTGCTGGAAACGATGGGTGTTTTTGCTGCAATCGACTAGTGTTGTCTCTAGATGCTACAACCGGCGATATTTTTTTGTTGGCACCGGCAGCAATTTTTGCTGGGATCGAACAATTGTCTTGCGTTTTGATGCGCAATGAGGATTCTGTTTTGCTGCAATATAACACCCTCGATGCGACTATAGCTCCCACGTGTTGAGGCACGACTTAGAGACATAATCGCATTGAAGGCATACGTCGCAAGTGAGGTAATCTTCACACAACCCATGTAATAAATAAGGGAAAGAGATACATAGTTGGCTTACAATCGCCACTTCACACAATTACATGAATAAAGCATTACATCATACAAATACAATCAAGGTCCGACTACGGAACCAAAATAAAAGAAGAACCCCAAATGCGATAAAGGTCCCCGATCGACCCCAACTGGGCTCCACTACTGATCAACTAGAACGAAACAATATGAATGAACAAGGTCTTCAACGAGCTCCTCCTGAGCTTGGTTGCGTCATCTGCACGGACTCATCGGCACCTGCAAGCTGGTTTTGGAAGTATCTATGAGCCACAGGGACTCAACAATCTCACACCCTCGCGATCAAGACTATTTAAGCTTATGGGTAAGGTAAAGGTATGAGGTGGAGCTGCAGCAAGCGACTAGCATATATGGTGGCTAACATACACAAATGAGAGCGAGAAGAGAAGGCAAAGCACGGTCGATAAAAGTATGATCAAGAAGTGATCCTGGACTACCTACGTCAAGCATAACTCCAACAACCGTGTTCACTTCCCGGACTCCGCCGGAAAGAGACCATCACGGTTACACACGCTGTTGATTCATTTTAATTAAGGTCGACTTCAGGTTTTCTACAACCGGACGTTAACAAATTCCCATCTGCCCATAACCGCGGGCACGGCTTTCGAAAGTTCAAATCCCTGCAGGGGAGTCCCAACTTAGCCCATGACAAGCTCTCACGGTCAACGAAGGAATAGACCTCCACCCGAGACGTTCCGATCGGACTCGGTATCCCGGTACAACAAGACATTTCGACAGGGTAAAACTAAACCAGCAACACCGCCCGAATGTGCCGACAAATCCCGATAGGAGCTGCACATATCTCTTTCTCAGGGCACACTCAGATTGTCCTAGGTACGGGCAAGCCAGCCCAGAGTTGCCCCTGGTGGCCACCGGTAGCTGACAGGTGGACCAACACTCAGAGGAGCATTGGCCCGAGGGGGTAAAATAATGATGACCCTTGAGTCTGCAGAACCCAAGAGAAAGAAAAGGCTAGGTGGCAAATGGTAAAACCAATGTTGGGCATTGCTGGAGAAGCTTTACTTAAGGCGAACTGTCAAGGGGTTCCCATTATAGCCCAACCGCGTAAGGGACGCAAAATCCGGAAACATAACACCGATATGACGGAAACTAGGGTGGCAAGAGTGGAACAAAACACCAGGCATAAGGCCGAGCCTTCCACCCTTTACCAAGTATATAGATGCATTAATTAAATAAGATATATTGTGATATCCCAACAAGTAAATAAATGTTCCAACAAGGAACGTTATCTCCATGTTCCAACAAGGAACAAACTTCAATCTTCACCTGCAACTAACAACGCTATAAGAGGGGCTGAGCAAAGCGGTAACATAGCCAATCAACGGTTTGCTAGGACAATGGTGGGTTAGGGGCTGAACATGGCAATTTGGGAGGCTGACAAGCAAGTGGTAGGCATCGTAGCAATGGCATAGCAAAAGAGCGAGCAAACTAGCATAGCAAAGATAGTAGTGATTTCGAGGGTATGATCATCTTGCCTGAAATCCCGCAAGGAAGAAGAACGAGTCCATGAAGAAGACAAACGGACGTAGATGAACGGGTCCTCACAAACTCGACGTTACCGGAACCAACCCGAAGAAGCAATCACCGAAAAAGAAGCACACAATCTAGTAAACAACCAACACATCAACATGGCATGATGCACAATCAAGTATGATGCATGTCCGGTTTAAAGAGGCATGGCATGGCAAAGAGCACAAACAATCCTACAAATTAAGTGGAGCTCAATATGCAACGAGTTGCATATTGACGGAACACCACGTGATTTATTTAGTTCGATCTCGTTTATGTACTCAACAATATTAAATGTTGTTAAACATGGCAAGAGGTGAAGCAAAAGAAAACTACCCAACTAGTCAAGTTTAAATGAGGCCGGAAACAACGACCAACAATTCCGGAAGCTCCTCATATGCATAATTTAAGGTTTGGTACTGTTCTGCCCTACACCATATTTTAGAGTTGTTAGGCATGCAAAACAAGGCCACCATGTTAAACTAGGCAAAATTCTACCCCATTTACATATAAAGTTTATTAAAATCGGAGTTATGGTTATTAGTTATGAATTAAATCATTTTAACATGGCATAGGAGCAAAATAATGCAATCATCATTTTAAACATTTTAACATGGCAAGAAATTGGCATATTATTAATCCACACATAATTTTAAGCAAGTTTCATATATTAAGTTTTTCAAACCGATGCACGGTTGTGGAATTATTAAATGCATGATGTTTGAGGGTTTTTCTGCAATTCTATTTTTAACTAGATAAATAGATAAATCACTCCTCAGGAAAAAAATAGGAGTCGGGCCGAAACTGGCCCGAACTAGGCTGCACAGGAGCAAACAGGAGGTGGCTTTCTCACGTTGGGCTTTATGGAACCGGGCCTTGGCGTCTTGGTGCTAGGCCGGCCTTGGCGCTGGATCTGGGCCTTGGAGGCCGAGCGGTCAACAGGCGTGACGGGGCAAAGTGCGCTGCTCTCGTCTCTGAACTCTGAAGGGCAGGAACAAACATCAGGGGATGCAGCGGCGGCTTGGAGCGGCGCAGGACTCCGGCGGCGCTCGAGGTGGGCGGAGGAAGCGGATCCGGGCAGCGAGGTCAGGCGGGGACAGGTCTGGCCGCCGAAGGTCCATTCCGGCAGGATCCGGGCGAGTCCTGCAGGCAACATATTCGGTTGCAGAGAGAAAGAAAGTTCAGAGAGGGAGAGGCACGAAGAAGAAGAAGAGGGGCGGCGCGACTGGCCTGGTTCGGGCGCTCGGCGGCGTTGGTTGAAGGTAGCGGCGGACGAGGATGGAAGCAGGGGCCGGCAGCACGGGCATTGGGGACGAGGGACGGGAGGAGATGCGCGGTCGTGGCCTGGGACTTGGCGTGGGCAGGGCATGGAGGAGCTCCTCTCCTCCGGATCAAACTGAAAGGGGAAGGCAGCGGGGCGCTGGTCTCTGACGGGGCCGGTCGAAGACGGCGGCCTCAGGCAGGGGAGCTCGAACGGCGGCGGCGGGGAAGAGCTCTAGGTCGTCCATGGCTTCAGGTGCTCACCTGTTCGAGGCAACAGAGAGACAGGGAGATAGCGTGAGGGGGAGAAGAGAATAAAAAGGAAGAAGATAGAGGAAGAGGAAGGCGGCCCTGCTGGCTTCGGTCGACGCAGATGAGGAGAAAGGTAGGGCCTCGGGCGCGAGGCTCCAGTGCTTGCTCGAGCCATGAAGCTGCTCGAGGATGCCAACGAAGACGGCAACACTAATTTGTTCGGCATGGGGAACGAGAGGCGGCTTGCAAGGACAGGGGAATCGGGCGAGCGGCGCTGGCGGGTTGGAGGAAGGTAGCTAGGCTGATTGGGGATGGATCCCGAGGAAGATTTGGTGGAGTGGCGGCGGCGGCGAAGGGTGGATGGGACAAGGTCCCTAGGTTTTAGGGTTGGTCTTTATATAACAAGTGAATTTTTGGGTAGGGGCTACTCGGTCCATCTGATCGTAATCGGACAATCGCGAATAAAATAGCTAGGAAGTCCAAATAAGAAAACGGTGACGTTTTGTAGACGTTTGGGGATGATCCGGATCCAACGGTGGCGACAGTCCGGGTCGGGTCCGGGAGAACTTTTCGGACGCGCGCGAGGAGGGCCGCGGGCTGACGAGCGGGGTTAGGTAGGGACTAGCGGTGAGTAGTGGGCTGTGTAGACGGTCTCGAGCTGAGAGAAGAGAAGAGAGAGAGAGGGCCCGGCAACTGTTTCCGGAGACCGAAAACATCCGACGTTTTGACCGGCTATATTGCCGCTATAGTTATCCGTTGGGGCATCAAACGATCTCCGAATGCGATGAAACTTGACAGGCGGTCTATCTATACTATAATAAGACCACACGTCAACTCTCATCGCATTCCGAGAATATTTTCCGGCCACTTATAAAATACTATTTCGGACATGCCGCGGGCGCGTGCAAGTGTGTCTGGGCTCAGAACGGACAACGGAGAGAACGAGGAGACCGGGACAAATGCAAGTTTTGAAAACATGATGATGCAATGCACATGATGACATGACAAGATGCAACACGCAAGCCAATGACATGGCAACGACGGCGAATAACTGGATGACAACTGGCACATCGGTCTCGGGGCGTTACATGCAACCCATGACATTTTTTGCTGACACCGGTAACAATTTTTGTTGGAATCAAATTAATGCCTCCTTTGGTTTGTAGGAATTTCATAGGAATTCTAGAGGATAGGATTCTTATAGGATTTTTTTCCTTTAGAGCCCTATTGTTCATAGGAATGGATTCCTATTCCTACATAGGATTGGTTCCTATCCTCCACATTTCATAAGAAAATAAAAATGAGCCTAGACTCAATGGAAAAATTCCTTTGGTGTCAACCAAATGACATCTTGTTTCCTATTCCTACTCATAGGATTTGAGATACATGTCATCTCATTTCCTACAAGATTCCTATTCCTACGATAATCCTATCCTATGAACCAAAAGAGGCCTAAGTGTTTTTTTGCTAGGATCCACAAATTCAATGCCTTTTGCTGCAACTAGCAGCATTTTTTGCTGACACCGACAACATTTTCTGATGCAACAGACAGAAGTGTTTTTTTGCTGCAGACGGCTAGTATTTTTGCTGGGATGTGCAAATAGTGGCCCTTTTTTTTGCTACAACGTGTGACATTTTTTGCTGGCACCATCTAACTTTTTTGATATAATCGGTGGTGCACCCGAGCCACGATGAGCTGCACTGGTCCATGGAGAAGCTGCAACCAGACGCAAGCCGGCAAGGCGAGATGCTGGCGTGGGGCCGAGCCGCAGTTTCGGCGGACTGTAGCAAAGACGAGCGTGGTGCTCTTTTCTCCTGGGCGTTGACCAAGCATTGGGGAAGAAACAGAAAAACGTTTCGCTGGCTATCAACGACTGGCGTGTCTTACTCTAAGGACGTCGATAACTGCCACACGTGTGGTGTATCAGGTGGTTGTGCCGCACGCCTTGTGTGGCACGGAGACGACCCCGCCCGCACGACCGCGTCCGGGCGCGGGCAGCCACAGACCGCACGTCCGGTGCAGCACGATCGCCCCACACGAGCACGTACGGGCGAGCGAGCACGCGGCTCGCACGACTCGTCTCGGCCGTCACCCCTCCCCGCTTGTGAGCCACACGTCCCGTGTGTCACACGCCCTGCGTGTCATTAACCACGCGTCCCATCGCGATTGCCATGGTCCGGACCCTCTTTAGTTGCCATGTTGCTGAACTACAGTTGCCATGTTGCTGAACTACAGTTGCCATGTCGGACAACTACAGTTGCCATGGTTGCTCAACTGCAGTTGCCATCTTAGGTCAAGTGCCGGATGCCATTTTTGGGCAACTGCAGCTGTTGCCATGTATGGTCTGGTCTACTACAGTTACCATGATTTGAAAAACTTTAGGAATTGCCACCTACTAACACCGGAGAGTTGCCATGCAGCACTAAGAAAATGGCAAAAAGCATGTTTCGGGTAAAGAGAGAGTTGCCATCTGCTTAGAAGCACGCTAGAGGCAGTTGCCATGTACCCTGCAAAAACACATGACAACTGATAGCTTTGGTGTGTGGGAGAGAAGACGGGCATGTGGGCGATGGTGGTATCTTTAGGAGTTGCCACCTACTAACACTAGACAGTTGCCATGTAGCGCTACAAACAGACGTGGCAAACAATAACATGTTCGGGTGAAAGAGAGTTGCCATTTGTTTACAATCACAAATAGGGCAGTTGCCATGTACCCCTCAAAAGACATGACAAATGACAGCTTGGGTGTGGGAAAGTGGGAGAATGGGCAGTCGTGGGAGATGGGGAACAGAAATGGTGCGTGGCGTGCGGGCGCGACATCAATTTCATCGCACGCCCCGACTGGCGAACCGTTGACCGCGGAGAGAAAACAGCGTGCGGGCGAACTCCCTCACACGCCACATACACGAGTTGTCCTATGTGGCACACAAATTCAGTTTTTTCATGCCAAGATTCGTGCAAAAAACGCTGGACGGCAATGAAGGCGTGTGGACGATTTGGCTAACGCCCACATGTGTAGGCGTTAACATTTCCGTAATCTAAAGGGTCATGCGGTGATCGGCAGAAAGTTGGGCCGGTGCACACCGGCGGCTATCACTGCCCTATATTTTTTTGTCATAGTTTAGGCTATTCAAGAGTTGTAGGACATGATATGTATTGTTAGTGTTAGCCCCATGCCGAGTATTGCATATTTAGTATCGTGCAAGCTTGTTAGGAGCCTCGAATTATGGTTGTTATTGTGCTAGATCTTCTTTTCTTTCGTTGCAACACATCTGTCTTTTTGTGCTAGTGAAAATAACAGTTGCATTCGCTCAGAGGCTCCTCAAACGAATCCTTAGTCGGGAAAAATCTAGCTAACCTTGCAAACTCATGAGCCACCTTATTCGCTTCTCTACTGCTGTGTTTAAAATTAATAAGAGAAAAATCACATGAAAAATAATAACAATCGTCAATAATTGTTGCCATCGCATCCATAGACCCTCCTCCATTTTAAATGGTGGCGATGACCTTCAAATTATTAGAATTAATTATATGATGGTTGGAGTCTGCCTTTTAACGCGTGGCACTCCAGCCCTAACATTTTTCGATGACAATTCTAGTCACACAAGGATGACAATTTTCAGTGACACACGGCAAGTTTCTGTCAAAAATAAATTGAAGCACGAAAGTTAGCATGCTTGGCAATTAAAGTTGTCATCATGGCATCAATAAACTTGCTGTCAAAAATATTTGGAGTTGCCATATACTCATACTTGACGTTCGGTACTTATCACGTTCGGTATTTTTTCAGGGTCCTTTTAAATTGGAACAAGACTTGGAATGTAGGGAATTACAGAAAAGGCATACATTGTATCCCTTTGGTACTCGACGACCTCGTGGTCGTGGCGGTGATACTCGATATGTCGCATGTTGACGATGTCGCCGTAACCCGGCTCACGACCCTGTCGACGGTAGCACCAAAGGTGCGACGGCCCGACGCGTAGCAGTATGGTACCGGCGGACGCGGTCACCGGACGAAGAGACCGGTGCCCATGGAAAACACAGGCCTCGACGAGGTGACGCCGCTCCCACCGGGCGCCGGCAAGGTCGCCGCACGCCCACATCTCCACCGATCCGATGCCAGGCCTCGGGCTGCCGACGCACAGCCACAGCTCCCCGCGCAGCTCCGCCATGCTGGACGCCGCGTAGTCGATCCTCTTGTCGCAGGGAGGCCCCGGCGTAACGCCGAACAGCTCGTCGTCTAGGCTGAGGTGGATGAAGCCCGGCGCCTCTTTGCCGAGGACCCGCTCGTGGGGCGTGAAGAGGAGCGAGCCCTTAAAGAATGTTGCCGTGCGCCCTGGTATGACGGGGCACGGCGGTGGAGCCGGCGTCTCGCGCCAATGCTGATCCGCCCCGACGCCGCCGAGGGTGAGCACGTCCGCCCCGAGGGCGTAGGTGTAGGTGCGGCCGCTCGCGTAGTGCTCGACCTCGTCCAGTGAGCGGTAGAAGAAGCGGACGACCTTGTAGGCGCCTGCGCGGGGGTCGCGGCCGAGGCCGAACGCCTGGTGGCCCACGATCCGACCCGAGGGGACCGGGGGCGGCGGCGCGACGGCGGAGGGGAGCGCGAGGACGCGGGACGTGGCCGGGTTGAGCACGCGCGCGCCGGCGTCGGTGGGCACCAGCAGCAGCCCATCGCAGTGCGCGAGGTCGTGCGCCGCTTCTGTGTCGGGGTGGAAGGAGTGGTAGTCGGGCATGGCGTCCATCACGAGGGTTGCGGCGCCCTGGCCCTCCTCCCAGCGGTAGAACCCGGCGGTGGTTAGCGTGCCGTCGGCGGCCTCGATCTGTGGCGCCATGAGCACGCACGGGCACGGGTCCTCCGTCGCCGCCGGAGCCGCCATCGCTGGATCGGCCGCCCTTGTTATGTACTTCGTCGCCGCCGGAGTATTAGGTTTACGCACGTAGCCGATCGTGCGCGCAAGTTGTCAAAGTGATGGATACATCGGTTGGCTCCGTGTATGTATTTATACTGTAGAGTTTGATCCAAAAGCAAAAGCAGTACGGATCGATGTGCTTGGTCTCCGAGCCGTACACCACATGCAACTTAACTTTCATCCAGATCGAGGCCAGTTCAAATCTCCATAATAAAAGACGAACATGATATTTAGTTTTAGTTTTGCGATATAAAAGCAATGGTTAGTAATATAGCCGGCTGATGGCTATAACATGTTGCCATGTCATTTATATCCAATGTAAGAGCTAACACATAGTATAACAGTAGTTGGCTATAAAAGAAATTACTTTGTCAAGATACGACCCATCATCCACTCTCACAAAGATTCTTGAAGCTCGTGATAGAGCCAGTTGTAAGTTTACAACCCGCTTCTCTTCTCTCCCCTCTTCTTTTACTTCCAACTCACTAATAATATAATATGAAAAATCCTTACAATCTGCTTACATCATCTTATTATACTTGCTGTAAGAGCAAGTACAATAAGGATATGTAGGCGGGCTATAAGACTTTAAATATAATATGTTTGCTTAGTTGGAAGAGAAAGAAGAGAAGAGAGAAGAGAAGTGGGCTACTAGTTAACAGTCGGCAGCAACACGTGCTCCTAAATACTTTGTGAGAGAATGATGTGTGCCATATATCAACAAAGTAGTACATATTTATATCCAACTATCATACTTGTCGACTATAAGCTTGGCTATAGGTGACATGGCAACATCATATAGCTAGCAGCTGGCTATATTATTAACCATGCTCTAAAGCACATCTAGATATGGTCTAACTATTACACATCTAAGTCATATATCATTGATTTTACGTGAAGATTCATGCAGACATTTTATTTTGTCTTTTTTCTTTTCCTTTCTACTAGTCTGATTGAGCCACTTAGATGTGCAATGACTAGAACACATCTAGATGTGCCCTAGACAATAATAAGCCTACAATCATCCGCCAAAGTTAATATCAGTCGCCAGTGCGACATAGGGGTCCATAAGAAATTTGTACCGGTCGCACATTAACATGAAACAATTAATCATGCGGGTACTTAAGTATATCTAGGGTGCAATGTTCAATCATGAACCATGGGGCGACCCGATTCAACATGGTTCGATCGTGCAAGCGCCAATAATCGATGGAGCGCAACATCCTCAAAGTAAATATGTATACAAGACCGTCAATCCGTTTAATTACGAGCTAACCATCACATGTATCCATGCCAGCCCTCGCAATCCGAGGAAACCACCATAAATGGAACTGCATCATGCAACATGCATTGTTTTTTTATTGCGAATGGAACACTATCATTACTTAAACAGAATTATTACACTCGAGTTGACGGAGAACATCAACTTCTCCTCCAGTGCACAAATGGAACCATACAACCGTCTTAGAGATAGTTCTCCCCATTCAGACTAGGGCATGACTTGTTTTATTCTGGTCATGCCCTATGATCATCATTTCATGCGATCTAGTACTAAGTAGATGCTTTATGTCATTCACCATAGCATCTACCGGGGATCAATTAGGATCTTGGGCAGTGATCATGTGTGTTGCCACCATGCAGTCTGTCTCGATCATCGGCCGATTTGTGCTTCTATCTAGAGCTAGAAATAGCCCCTCCATGATAGTTGAAATCTCAACATGAAATGTGTCGTGGAAGTGTCACGGCAGATGTCCTCATGAAAGGAGTTAGTTGTGGAACCATTGCGATGAGTTTAGCTTAAAGGGGTTAAACAGGACAAAGGACATGGAGAGTTTATATTGGTTCGGCCCCTTACGGTGAAGGTAAAAACCTACTCCAGTTTGAGGTGGTATTGCTAGGGTTTCGATGGCCAGGGAGCAAACACGCTTTGCCTGGCTTTCGACTTGTTGTTTCTTGCCCTAAGCCGCTGTCGGGTCGTCCCCTTATATACAGGGGTTGACGCCCTGCGGCCTACAGAGTCTCGGCCGGCTCATACAAACGTGTCCGGCTCGGTGACTTATCTTACATGTCTGACAATACAAGTTTACATATACATGGTGGTTTACACTTACGGGCCTTAAGCCGCCTCTGGATTTGGGCCTTTTAACAAGCCTATCTATGAACCGCCATCTTTAGTATATTCTTGGGCTTCATTTAGATGAACCGCCATAATGGATGACCCGGCCCCTCCTGAGCGGGTCATATCTGATATTCATATCCCCAACATTAGGCTCCAGGTTGATTTGAACTTGTTCATGTCAATCTTCAACATTTAGAAAAAAATCCTTCTTCATCTTTCTGTGCAATGCTGTAACCCGCCATGACGTCATCTCCGGAAATTGTGGTAACCCGCCGTGACGTCACCTGTAATTAATACGACGCATGGCCAAAATAAATCTTTTTCTTAACTGAGCCTTCCGAAAATCGAGGCGCTCACGCCGTCACATATCCACTTTTCTGTCTCCTCTATTCCCGCGCATGCCACTTATCCTTCCGGTCTTATAAATAGGGCCACGAGCTCACTTCTCATTCTCCCCCTTTGCCTTCTCTCCTTCTTCCTCCTCGCGACGTCCCAGTGCACCCGAGCCCCGCCGCCGTCGACCTTCGTCCTCTTCATCAACTCCGACCGCTGCATCACCCTGAACTGACCAGAAACGCCGCGGTGCTCCTCCGCTGTCCCTCAGCGTCAGTAAGTCTCCCCCTTTCCCCTTCATAGATCTGTTTTTAGGGTTTCTTTGTTCGCTGGTGTTTCATCACCGTTCTTCCTCTTCTCCGTCCCAAATCACATAGTTTTGATCTCAAAGCAGTACAGATCTCGTGATGTAACAGTTTTAGCACCTGTTTTGATACTAGAGCATATCCTTGTCGCATCAGATCTTACCTAGGCACCCCTACTTTTCTACTTCCGCCACCTTAGATTTAGGATTTATTTCCTTTCTTCTGAACTGCCGCAGATCCAATCTCATAGCCTCAATCTGTGAAATATATTTGTCCCAATACTTAGTAATTTTTTTGCTCTGTCGGATCCTGAATACCAGTACGTGTTATGGCGGCTTACATGTCCGGCTTATAATTACTCATATATCATTAGTCCTCACTTAAGCCGCCATTCTGAATATATGTTGTAACTGTTAACTTGTGATTTCACCAATTTGATTTGAACCGGCTAAAATTTCCCTTTCTTTAGGCTTTCTCTCTTCACAATGCCGCCAAAGACATTCTATGCGTGCAACTGGGTTCCCTCCATTGTCACTGACGGCATGCTTAAAGATTTTGTCAAAATTGGATATTTGCTAGAAAAGAATGTCATGCACTACCGTGCCCCTGAACCGGGCGAAGAAAGACCTCAACCGAAGGATGGCGAAGTCATTGTATTCACTGATCACATGAACTGGGGCTTCTCACCACCCGTCTCTAAGTTTTTTATGAGATGTCCTGCACTTCTTCCAGCTCCATCCTCAAGACATTGGACCCAACTCCGTGTCGAATATCTGCCACTTTCAAGTCTTCTGCGAAGTATACCTTCAAGAGGAGCCCAATGTTGAACTTTTTAGAGAATACTTTCATTTGAACCGCCAGAATGAGTTCATGGATGGCCCTAGCTTGGAACTTGGAGGAATTTCGATTCAACGCAGAAGAGACGCCATCTTCCCTTATGCCTGCATGCCGAGTCACCCAAAAGATTGGAATCAGACGTGGTTTTACTGCAAAGATTCTTCTGAATGAAGATTCCGAGGACCGCAACAAAGTGGGTCTAAACCCTTTCTGCAAACTTAACCCGCCGCCAGATGTGAGTCTCTAACTTGCTTTGCTTTCAAGTCATCATTTGAATATTCTGTTAACTTCAACTTTTGTTGACTTTCACAGGCTAAATCAGATTTTTGGAAGGCAAAATATGACCACGAAGTTGCTAAAATGGCCAGCGCTGCCAAGAAAGCCGCCAAGTAAGCCCACAAGAAAAGCAAGAATAAACCAAGTGCTTCCAGCATCTTTGAGCTGGACAACAGTTCTGAGTCGAAGGTAGCCGTTGACTCCCCTGGCTCCCTTTTCAATCATCTTATTGACACTGACTATTATCAGGATGATACAAGGGCCAGCCAAGCTGTTGAGGAAGAGGTAATGATCGTTTCCTCCGACTCAGAGCCTTTGCCGAGACAGAAATTTCGACGGGTAATCCGGAAAGTAAGATTTTCACGTCCCTTAGCTCATTTGGATCCTCACTTTCTTTTGAAGCAGCATCAGCACAAGAACCGGCGCCAGACTCGGAATAGCGGAGGTGAAGAATTGTCCTCCGGCTTACCAAATACCCCGGTTCCACGGAAACGTCGAAACGAGGTTCTACCATACTTAACTTCTCTTTTCCCGCTGGCGGGTATCTTTCACCAGCCACTCAATTCCTCTGATTCAAACTACCAGGAAGTTTCTCGTTCTTCTTCTAGCGATTCGTCGCAAACTCAGATGCCGGCTTTCAAGACTGTCCCAGGGTAATAATAATCAACTGTGTTATGTACCTCTTTATACTCTTATAATTGTACTAACCTGTTCCAATCCATGGAGTGGACAAGCCAAACCTAGCAAGAAGGCCAAGGTAACCAAGCCGACTGATGATCCTAAAGCTATTGAACCGGAACAACAAGCCTCTACACCTAAAGTTTCTGAAAAGCAACCAGATGAATCTGCCCCTGATGTTTCACATGAGATTCCAGATCTCCACGCTGACAACCCCAATATTAACTCTTCAAATCATGGACCATTAATGTCACAACCCTTGAATTTGTTTGTAATTAGTTGCATTTGAGAGCATCATGCATCACGTCTAAATTCTGAAAGTTGAATTGAGGTTAGCTGAAACCCTCAGAAGTCACTTCAGAAATAATCAACATTCAAATCTTTTCAAATGAGTCCAAGAAAATGTTCCTGTTATTCTATAAAAATATTGGCAAGAGGTAAAATTCAAACCAATATTTTTGGAGACTCAGAGATATTTATTTTGGGCCTTTGAATTAAATCAATAGCTATTTGAATTGGATTTATATCTACTATTAAATAAATATATGCCCAATAATTCTGAAATATTTTGTGGAGCTTTGATTTAAGCATTTTAGCTCCCACAACAATTTTCAGAAGCACCAAAATAATTTGGTTAGCAAACCAAGTTGAAACAGAGGCAAACAATAGAAAACAGGAACTAGAATAAAGGAAAGAGAGAGAAAGAGTTTACCTGGGCCTTACCTAGTAGAAGCAGCCCAGACCACCAGGGGAAACGCTGTCTTCTAGCTCCTGCCAGTAGGAGTAGTTGCGTGCCAGGCATGCCGCGGCCGCGACACCTCCTGCTTCAGTGCGACGCCCCGGCTCTTCCAGCCACACCAGTGAGACGCCCAGACACCCCCGGATCCTCCCTCCTCTCAGCGCTCTCTCTCCCCTCGCCTGGACCCCCCCTCTCTCACCCACCCGAGCGAGCTCGTCGCCGCCGACGCCGTTTACCGCGGCCACAGCCACCCCCTTGCTCCCCTGACCTGTCCAAGAGGTCCGGGACGTCTTCCTCATCCTCTCCACCAAGCCATGGAATTACGAACGCGCCACAACGTCGCCAGCATCGCCGTTTCCATCGTCGGCCTCCGTGGATCCTCGCCGTCGATTTAAGAGCTACCGGACGTCCCCGAGCACGCTAACCATCCCTGCAGCTCC
The DNA here is from genome assembly GCA_034509565.1 of Triticum monococcum. Lineage (NCBI taxonomy): Eukaryota > Viridiplantae > Streptophyta > Magnoliopsida > Poales > Poaceae > Triticum > Triticum monococcum. The sequence continues at coordinate 493,929,314 of CM067845.1, read as the reverse complement.
GCGGTGAGCCGCTGACCCGATTCCCCCTTGCCCCGTCGTCCCTAGCATCCTGTAGCTGCCGTCCCCATGAGCTCCGAAGCTCGCCGCCATCAGGCCTCATCGCCGCCGCGGCCAGAGCTAGCTATTACCGCAACCGAGCACTGCAACATGCTCAGCACACCGTCAGGAGACCGTAGCGCCCACCAGCTCCTCCTCCCATGCATCGTAGCGCCGAACCCGTCATTGCCCGAACTTCGTCCGCCGCCTTGGAGCTCGCCGTCGTCGGCTCCGGCCACCATCGGCCCGGCCTCCACCACCACTCGACGCGCGCCCGCAAGAGTTCTCCAACGAGACCAAGAACGGCCTCGTCCGTGCCCTGTGGGCGTTTTCCGAGCCGCACCGCCATCTCGGGCCTCGCCGGTGTCGAGTCGCCGGTGGGTTTGACCCACTTTGACGCCGGCTAGGCCCCTCCTAGAGTCAATGACATGTGGGGCCGGCCCTAACTAGATTAGTTACGTGTTAGTTAGTGCTAATCACCGCTGTTATGTGTTAATCCCCTCGCTAAACTAACCCCGAGCCACTGACATGTGGGCCCAGCCCTGTTGACATTTTTGTTAGAATTAGTCTAACCCTAATTAACCCAGTTAACTAATTGAGTCACTGACCTGTGGACCCCAGACGTCAGGTTTGACCTGGCCGACCCAGTTGACCTGCTGACGTCACACCTATGTCATGCTCACGCAGTAAATCATTTTCTGGATTTAAAATAATTAGAAAATTCCAAAAAATGTCTAAAACTTCTAAAAATCATAGCAATTAATATATAACTCAGAATGAAATAATTTATACATGAAAAATTATCAGAAAAATTCAAGGAACCCATCTGTACCATTTTCATGCATGTTTGAATAATGTGTGTCCTGTGTTTTGGACAAAAAAAATAAAGGGCATTTACATAATCATATATGGAGTTGGAATTTGAATCATGTATTCAAACCAACTTCATTTAAATCATAGCTAGATGCATTAGCTCAAATCATAGCATATTGCCATGTCATGATCATGCATCATATTGTGGCATTGCATTGATTGTGTTCTTTCTCAGTTGTCAGTGTTTGCCCCCTCTCGGTAGATGTTTACCGGCGACGAGAACGATGACACCGATGAAGTGTATTCCTCTTCAGAAGTGCCAGGCAAGCAAAACCCCCTTGTTCATTCCGATACAATCCCACTCTCTCGCTCTTGCTCTCTTTTACCGCATTAGGACAACAACGATTCAACTGTTACATGCTGTGGTAGTTGAACCCCTTTTCCTCTGCATTACTTGTCATTGCCACAGTAAATAGATGAAACCCACTAGCATGACTAGGAGTTGTTTGATCCCTGATGTGCCTACTCATTCGTGCTTGTTTGTCATGCCTGCTACTGCTTAGAGTTGAGTCAGGTTTGATTCATCGGGGATGAATTGGAATGTGGTGAACATGTCCTACCGTTGAGAGCTAAGTGTGTGAACACGATTTGGTAAAGGTAGCGGTGAGAGGCCATGTAGGAGTACATGGTGGGTTGTCTCATTGCAGCCGTTCTTAGGAACTGAGTTCTGTGTTTGTGATCCATGAACAGTTACTACCACACATTGGGTTCCGGTAACTCGACCCCTCTCGACTTATTAATCAACTCGATCTCTGTCCAGGAGTTGCAACTAGTTTCTGGTGTTTGTAGGTAGTGTACCAAGTGGCACCCGGTACAGGTGGGCTTGGGACAGACTAGGCACAGTGGCCCAATGTACCAAGTGGCACCCAGATGGTGGGCTTGGGAACCCTGTACACATCGTTTGGGGCCGTGAGCGACACCCCGGCCGGATCTCCTTGCGGATGGAACCCGAATAGGCGATAAACCTGGACGAGAGACTTGTGTGGTTAGTCAGGTCGTGGCCGACACCCTTGCCAGGCTTCTGCTTGAAGGTTGCCGAGATACATGACGTGTACATGGTGATAAGTGGTGAGAGCGTGTGTGAAGAAGTACACCCCTCCAGGGTTATCGTTATCTATTCGAATAGCCGGATTCCTCGGATATGGAAACTTGGACCCCTTGCATAGTTCATAGACAAGTGAAAGTGGATACTCTAAAATGCGCAAGATAAGTGTTAGTGCTTTGGATGGCCTTCTCGTAGGGAGACGGGAGCGGATCCATAGTGGAGTATTGATATGGTGAATATGTGGACTCGTGTGCGCCACCTCAAAAGAGTCACTTGCAGTCGTAGTTCAGGTTAGCCACTGAGTCAAAAGCTGGCTTGCTGCAGTTAAACCCCACCATCCCTTTGTTGATAATGATGCATATGTAGATAGATCTGATGTAAGTCTTGCTGGGTACATTTGTACTCACGTTTGCTTATTTTATGTTTTGCAGAGAGACTTCAGTCTCGCTAGTAGTTTCGCGTGGGCTTCGACGTTTAGCTTGTTACCTCAGCTACGATCTTGTACCCTTGGGAGGGTCTTGTAGATAGTCAGTCTTCTTAGCCTGTTTCATTTGTAGATGTCTGTACTCAGACATGTTAAGCTTCCGCGTGTGCTTTGACTTGTATGCTCTGAATGTTGGGCCATTAGACCAATGTTTGTAATATCTCGCTCCTCGGAGCCTAATGAATAAATACTTTGAGTCATAGAGTTTTGTTGTGATGCCATGTTGTATTTACACATATCGAGCATATTGTGTGTATGATTGAAATGCTTGGTATGTGTGGGATCCGACAACCTAGTTGTTTATCCTTGGTAGCCTCTCTTATGGGGAAATGTAGTCTTGTGCTTCCATGAGCCATAGTAGTCTGCTACTGCCCGGTTCACCGGAGTCCTGCTAGCCCAGTTACTACTGCTTCGGAAGACTTAGACTGGCCGGCATGTGATCCACTTTGTTCCTGTGTATGTCCCTCCGAGGAAATGTCACGCGGTGATTCCGGAGTCCTGCTAGCCTGCTACAGCCCAGGTTCCCGGAGTCCTGTTAGCCCAGTTGCTACAGCCCGGATTCAGACGTTGATGACCGACGCGTTCGAGACTGGGTCATGTATGCCTGTCCCCGTAAGTTAGTGCCACTTTGGGTTCACGACTAGTCATCTCAGCCCGGGTACTCTGTCATATGGATGCTAGCAACACTATCATATACGTGAGCCAAAAGGCGCAAACGGTCCCGGGCCATGGTAAGGAGACACCCGTGGGAATACCGTGCGTGAGGCCGCAAAGTGATATGAGGTGTTACCGGCTAGATCGATGTGACCTGGAATCGGGGTCCTGACAATTAAGCCCACTTAAGCCGTTAGAAACTCACACTGATGATGTTCTGATCACTGGCACCGGCTTTACAGAGCTGGGAAATCCAACTGTCTTGGCCAAGAATTCTGCCAAACAAGAGGTTATTGAAAGGCGGAAAGTGAGGTTTGATGTCTCTCATTATGCACAATTGAGCAGCAGTGAGATACTCTCTGGCTACCGTAGCCAAGTACATTCCAGCTGTGACCTAGAAGTTGATATGGTGAAGCAAATGCACCAAAAGTATGAGGTATGACTTCCACCTTTGAATAATTATGTATATCCTGCCAGCCCCAAGTCTACTGGTTATGATAATTTTGAATAGACTGTAGACTTAAAATAATCCATAAGCTTCTTTTCGTAGAATCCCTCCAGGCCGGTTTAAAAGTAAACCGGACGTTTAAGCAACTTTAGCATTGTATCCGTAGTCCCCAAGGGTCGGTTTTGATCAGCATGAATGAGCCGGTCCTGTTTAGCATTAGATTAAGAAAGGAAAGCTTATTTGTGTAGCCCCCATGAATCGGCTGTGATTGTTTACAGCACACCCGGTTCATCATGAAGAAGATACAAGCGATATGCATTAGCCCCCAAGTGCCAAGTAGTCTTGCTTGCAAAATGCTTGGGACTTTATTTATAAGAGCCATTTTACTTAAAGTAATTCTTTGGCAGACATTAGCCCCCAAGTGCCAAGTGTTATTGCTTGCAAAGGACTTGGGACTTATATTGTTGTAATCTGCCATGAATGTGTTTGACAAGTCTGCGCTTCTTGCGGGCTGCTACTGCTGAACTGGAGTCTCAGTTAAATGATGCAAAGACCCGGTTGGCGACTCAGGAAGCCGAGACCCGGAAAACTAAGTCAAAGTTCCAGTTTAGCGTGGCATAGTCGGAAAAGCTGAAGACCAATTTTGAGGCGGAGAAAAAGACTTCGGCTGAAGAAAAGACTGCCTTAATACAACAAGCTGAAAAGGCAGAGGCAGCTCTTCAAGAGGTAACCACTGAGCTCACCGGCTTAAAATACCGTGTATCTCAGATGGTTTCTGCTATCTTTGGTGAGTCGCCTTGCTATTCATCCAAAATGAGTACTTTGTCGTAGTAATATAAACCACCATTGAACCGATCTGTGATTTACTCAGGTCCCAGGAGCAGCAACCTTAACCAGGACATGCTTGTGAAGCTCAAGGCGGTCTATACTCTTGTCGAGAAGTTGTATACTGGAGCTCAGCGTACACTGGCTACCATCTCCCCGACTAATCAAGGACCCAACCTGTTAAGTGATGTGTTGAAGAAATTGTCAATCCTGTCCACCAGAATTCAAGAGATAAAACAGTCTTGTGCGAGAGCCGGTGCTGTGACAGCCTTGAGCCGTGCTAAGGCATGGGTACCGGAGTTAGACCCGTCCGATGGAGCCAGTGGGTATCCAAGTCTGAAGGAAGATGGGACTTCTTTTGATCAACAAGACTTCGCCGCTTGTGTTAAAGCAATCCGTCCTCATGCGACAGTCATTGCTGAAGAAACCAATCTCTCCAAATACCAGCCGGCTTATGATATAGAAAATCAGAAGATGTCTACTCCTGCGTATAAAGTGATGGATCTGATTCCTCCAATTCGTAAGCACCTTCGCCCCTGAAATTGACCCGTCCAATCTTATTGATGATGAAGCTGAATTCTACGCCTTGCATGGCTTTGATTGGTCAAAACCAAACTTCCAGACGGTGGAGGAGGACGAAGAACCGGCAAGGGATGACCCAGAGCCAGGCCAAGAAGAATGAACCGCCAGGCGGTTTATACCTTTGTTCTTTCAAAACTCTTGATCTCATTTGGCTCATGAAGCCATGTAATAGGGTAGCAAAAACTTGAATCTGTCGTGCCATCGTGCATGTTTCTACCTTTTGCTTAATACTACTGATCCGCCGGTTTAAAAACCATTATGGGTATGATAGCCTTTGACTTATGCAGATCTGAATGATTATTATCCTGAACATAAAGAAAGTACAAGTGCCATGGCGGCTACCGCCGGGCGGGTCACAATACCCAATTAAAGCCGCTGGGGACGAATAGTCCATAACCAGGGCCGGTCTGACAATTGTTAAATAAGATATCATACCTATAGTACAGAAAAATTATCAGAGTTGTAACCATAAACATACGAGTATGATACTTTGGTGACTTAGAGTCTGCCATCCTGGCGGGTTATAGAGACCCAAAAGATGCTTCAAATATGAGCAATAAGTAGGACAGTTGGGCCCGACTTGTAAAAAACTAGAAGTTAAAGAAGAAATCATAGAATGTAAATAAGAAATCAAAAGAAATTCGAGGCTTTTGTAGGCTGCCAAGTCGAAGTGTCTTCTTCGATGAAACTAGCTGGATCCACTGGATTGTTCGTGCGTTCCGTGAGCCTAACTCACAGTACCCAATCGACATTTGAGCCCGAATAAAGTCGTATCTTGCTTTATAGACTTATCAAGAGTACACGGGGTCAAAGTAACAACATACATCATGGGCCGATTTATCCAAGTTTCAAGGAAGGTGGCTTATGAAGCTTGGATCCATCCTGACTATTTGTAAACCATGATCTCGCATGACAAGCCGCCGTTTGAACCTTAACGAGCTCAGATCTTGCTCGAATACACCGTAAAGGCTGATCATTTAGGAGTTCGACGGGTCAATCAGGATTACCTGATGGAGTTGAAGCAGCTGGTTACAGGTATGATGACCCGGACAGGTTATGTTCTCTTTGGTCGAATATGCCTAGTTTTGAACAAACCTGGTCAAGAAGGTAGTAACGCTATGTTCTCTTTGGTCGAATATGCCCATCACTACAAAAAAAGACACATCCGTGACATTTTGGGCCGATCGAATTTTTTTTCTATCATACTTATGACACTTCTATGACGATAATTGTGACAAAACCCGGTATCATCATATATGTGCTGGGGTCCTACTTCTATGACAAAAAATCATGATAGAAAATGGGCTTTTCGTCCTGGGCGGGCCGGAGACCCTGCTGCATGACATTCTTTGGGCCGTCCATGATGAAAAAACCATGGTAGAAGCGAGGGCGAGGAAAATATCGGGGTGTTCCCGGTTACGGTGGGTGGTCGGGGCCGAGCGATGCGTGTTTGTCTCGCCCACGCATGCGCGTGGGTGCAAGGCATTGGGATCTAACTGAACCCGACCGAGGCGTTGGGCTCTAGCTGAACCCGAGCGAGGCGTTGGGCTCTAACTGAACCCGAGCGATTGCACTGCAGGCTACGCGTTACTGAACCCGAGTGATCGATCGATGGCTGTTAACTGAACCCGATCGAGCAATTCCTTCGCTACTGCTGCTAACTGAAGCTGATCGATGTTGTCTCTGGATGAACAGTGAGTGTTGCTGGGGGGTGGGGGGTTGGATGAACAGTTCTCGATGGGGGTGGATGAACAGGACCCCATGGTGTTGCCTCTGGATGAACAGGACCCCGATCGATCGAGTCGGTTGGGGCTGGATGAACAGGACCACCCCGTGGAGGGCAGGATGAACAGTAGATGGTGGAGGGCTGGATGAACAGAAGCCCGTGGAGGGGTGGTTGAACATGAGCCCATGGAGAGGGCTGGTTGAATAGTAGCCGGTGGATTAGCACGCGGTGGAGGTTGGATGAGGAGGAGCCCGTGGATGAACAGTCGCAGGTGGAGGCTGGAGGAGGTCGACGGTGGATGAACAGTAGCCCGTGGAGGCATGAGGAGGTCGACGGTAGATATGAACAGTATCCCATGGAGTCCCATTTTGCGGTACGCCACACCCCTCCCGATGAATAGGACCCCCGTTTCGACCGTAGTGCTCCAACACAAGTCCGTTTCCTCTGTTTTGCGGTACGCCACACCCCTCCCGATCAACAGGACCCCCGTTTTGACCGTAGGAGGATCATTTCCTCCGTTTTGTGGTACGCCAAACCCCTCCCAATGAACACGATCCCGTTTCGACCATGGCCGGTCGAACACAAGGTCGTTTCCTCCGTTCTGCGGTACGCCAGGCCTCGTTTCCATCGGCTGTTCCGTCCAAGCCCTCCCGATGAACACGTCAACGCATTCCGTTCCAACCCAGCCAGTTGGCTCCCCATGAACATGACGACGACGCAGTTTCTCCGTTTCGACCCAGCCATGTACACGAGCCCTGGCCGTACGTATGCGCGAGTAGGTGTTCGAGACCCTGCCCGTATGTACGTACGTGGTCGTATTTTCTTTCTTGCACACTGGCCGTTGTACGTACGTGTACATGCTACGTGCGCGCCTCTACATCGACCAGTATGTATGTAAACGTTCGCAACCAAAATGACAACACTACGTACGCTTCGACCAGGTGGGTCCCGACTGTCAGGCACTTCCTTGCCTACGAAGATGTAGCTGGTGGGTCCCAGCAGTCAGGGGGGCGAATCATTTTTTTGCCCGGACGCACTTCCTTGCGTGCGAAGATGTAGCTAGTAGGTCCGAGCAGTCAGGGGAAATGTTTTTTTCGTGAAATATAGTTGCCCATCCGGTGGGTCCCTGTTGTTAGGTGGAGGAATAATTATTTTGCGCGTAATAAGGAGGCACTTCCTTGCGGCCGCCGTGGACCCAGCTGTCAGCCTCTCCACGTATAGTACTCTTCCAATGGAATCGTTCCTTGACCACATTGACCACGCCGCGCCGAGAGCACTAGGGCGGTGGACGACGGCGAGGCCTAGGAAGGGGACGACGCGGAGCCGGGGAAGACATGACAGTTGAAGCCCGCGTAGATAGGAGTACAAGAGTTCACTGGTTCGGCTGCGGTGTGAGGCTGCCGTCGCCGCAGGGCCTGGCCAGCGGTGGGAATATTAGCGGGCGGTGAGGCCTCTGCGCCGCACAGCCGACCATGGGAGGCAGGAGCATGCGGCACGACCGGCACTACTTTGCGCGGCTGGAGCAAGAAGACCAGAGGTTGAAGAAGCACTACGGCCGTTGGATGGACATTGTACGGTCACTAGAGCTAGAATCGTTCATATTGACTAAGTTGACAAAGCACTCCATCCCTGTTAACTTAGTAGGCCCACAAGTCAGCCTCCCACCAAGGTGGATCCCAACTAGCAGGGGGAGTATTCATTTATTGTGCGTAATAAGGAGGCACCTCCGGTGGGTCCGAGCTGACAGCGGGGGGAATGTTTTTTCACGAAATACGCTGGCCCATCTGATGGGTCCCAACAGTCAGGGGAGAAACGTTTTTTTCGCCAAATACAATTGGATGGACATCGTACGGTCACTGCAGCTAGAATCGTTTATATTGACTAAGTTGACAAAGCCCTTGGTGCGCGTCAACTTAGTAGGCCCACAGGTCAGCTTCCGAAACGGTGCGCCCTAGATGTCAGGGGGAGGAGTCATTCTTTGGGCGAGTGAAGCTAGAATATCCGAGATTCAAGAAGAAGCACGACATCCATTGGATGGACATCCAACGACCACTGCTGCTAGAACCGAGTGTTGACTATAAGTTGACAAAACCTTGCATATGCGTCAACTCTTTTTTTAGGGGACGCGTCAACTTAGTAAGGCCACAAGTGTGTGGCAGAAAACTTATAGCCCATTTGAGATTTGTAAGAATGTGCAGCCAATTTTTGAATTCTAATGGAATTTACTACAGCCCATTTACAGTTTGTTAAAAGTACAACCCATTTCAACCAACCATTCAAAACAGAATTCAATAAAATTTCTCACATTTTGATGGGATCTGAAATATTTTTATCCCGAAATTTCTAGTCAGATTAAATACAATTTCAATATAAATTTATATTATGTAAAAATCCAACGAAACATTGCGCTCGCAACAATTAATGAAATTTTCAATATCCAAAAATGATATTTTATAAAGTAATTACGTGTTTGGTGCATTTTTTATAGTTTCTGCCTAGTTTTTATAATTACATCCCATTTACTATTTCTTAAAGCCCATTTTCTAATTAAGCCTAATGCATCCCTCCTAGGAAAGATTTGCAGCCCAGCAGGGTGGAGAATAACAACTTGACCTTGCTTAGGTATTCCTAAAAAAGTATAGCTGGGCTAGCCATTTTCATCTTGAAAAAAATTAATATCTGGGCTGGATATCTGGCTTGGGCTAGACGGGCCACAGCCCGCCCAGTTAACAGTTGCAGCGATGTTTTCGTTGTTGTTCAGAGAAGAAAAATTAATATCTGGGCTGAACATTTCTCAAGAAAAACTCTGCAGTGCTCACACCTGAAAAACACAAATACTTCTCGAGCTTCTTGGTCCCAGCTGTTGGCCGCTTCTTGTGCAATTCTCTTGTTTATTAACTACATAGGTTGACAATGGTGTGGGACCGTGATGTCAGGAAACCAGGATGAAGCAAAAAAAATTATAGTTTTATATACTAATAAGGAGGCACTTGCGTACGTGCGGCTATGGCCCTGGTGGGTCCCCACTGTCATCCTCTCCATGTAAAGTCATCTCCTCATCCTCATGTCCGTTGACCATGTTGACAACGCGAGACGGCGGCGCCACGGCGAGCACAACAACTCGAAGGACGATGGAGAGGGCCGCGCGGGCCCTACAGATGGTCTGATACAGCGCCCGCTGCTTATTCGGGAAGCTAGGATCATAGGGCCACATGTCCGCGATGGCATTATCGTTCGCTTGTTCACCGGTGCTCATTGAGGAGACGGAGGTTGCAGCACAGCTCCTCCTGCGTTGGTAGCTCTTCCGCCATTAGGGCGTCGAAGTGCGGCCGCACCTGCTCTATGGCGAACACGGCATGAATCGGCTTGGACAGTGGCGCCGGGTCCTGGTCGGAAGCTACGTCCATCGTCTGATTGTCGTCGCTCAGCTTGGCGAGGTAGCTGGCGAGCCAGCATGTCCGGCTGCTGGACCGACCCGCTGCCAAGCATGAGTCTGACTGCCCTGGCCCACCCAGACCGCCTCTCTCGCTGGCGCGCACTTTCTGCCCGAAATGGTCAGCGCCACCCGCCCTGCTTCCCGGTGCATGCGATTGCTCCGCCTTCAAATGAAACAAGTGTCGTCCGCCCGTCCTTCTGCCGCCCACATTAATGATACGCGGTTGCCGAGGCGGCTACTTCGGCGCCACACGTCCGTCCCTCCACCGCCCACCCTTGCTATATAAACTGTTGCGCCGGCCATAGCCGCAGTCATCCGCATTCGTTCCTATTCTCCTGTCCACACCACTACTGCCCACCATGGCTTCCTCGCGCTCCAGCGCTCTTCGGGGCGGGCGGATGACGGACCACAAGGAGATGGCAGCCATTGCTGCTGACTGGCTGGCCGACAGGCAGCCGGAGGACGACGGCGTCCCAATGGAGAACATGGTAATCAACGATCCGGCACTAACCCCCTCCTCCGCGCCATCCTCGCCGGTGCATTGCACCATGACCATCGGCGAGGCCCGTGCCCAATATATGGACACGGTGAGGTAGAAGCATGAGGAGCAGTTCTAGGAGGCGTAGGCCAACGCTGCCCACGACCGCCATCTCCTCTAGGAGCACCTGCAGGCGGAGGAGCAGATCGCCGCGGAACAGGCGGAGTAGGAGGCGCTGCTTGACTCGTACCGCTCCGCCCGCGAGGGCTGCCTCGAGCGCTGGTGGTACCGCATGCGGGTGGCGGAGGCTGCGGTCGCCTACAAAGAGGGCGATGAAGCGGGTGAGGCGCTGTTTGGCGAGAACAAGGATGAGGCAGAGGACAATGCTAGCTCCGATGAGTCCCCGCTCCGCTAGCGTCGACGAGGCCCTGCTCCGTCGAGGCCCCGCGGCACCAAAAACATGACAGAGGACACCGCCGGCTCCGCTGAGACCCCACCCTGCCGGCAACGAGGGGGAGGATTTCCCCCGCTCCGCCGAGGTGCCGCCCGCCGGCAACAAGACAAAGGACATCGCCGGCTCCGCCGAGGCCCTGCCCTGCTGCCAATGAGGCTGCGCCACACAGAAAACGAGGAAGAGTAGAACACAGTAGGTCGCCGCCGCCCAGGTCCAAGTAAGGCCACCGCTGCTACCCTCCGGTTGCTGGCACTGAGCTGTAAATCATGGAGCAATTCTATGATTACAGGATGATTGAAGAGCGCTCCATGGTTGAGCAAGCTCATGAGATACAGTCGTTTGCTACAGATTGAGCACTTCAGTTGTATGCTACCGAACAAGTTTGTTGCCAGAGGTATCATCACTAAGCTTCCTCCTTCGTGGATCTCATTGGCACTCTTGATGTGGAAGAAAAGCCGAGAAAAGGACACAAGTGCTCGAGGAATTGAAGGAGGATCTAGTGCCAATCCGGTACAGAAGAAGAACTTCCAGCCCCACAAGTTCAAGAACAAGGGCAAGTTTGATGGTAAAGCAAAGTTTGATGGGAAGAACAAGGCTATGCATCACACGAACTTCAAGAAGAAGAATGACAAGAAGAAAGGTGTTTGTCATGTGGGGTGTGACGCCCGGATAGTTACGCTACAGTAACCCTCCGCTAATGATGCCACGTCACCACGATTACTGTTGTTAATCTTGTGATGATTCTAATCCCGTTCAAATTCAAATTGAAAATCAAGTCAAACAATTAAAGTTTTCAAAAGTGAAAACTAAAATGTTCTTAATGTGACAAGTAAATCATGGATATTATTGGTGCAGGAAATTTTTTTTTATAAAATACTAAATACCCTAAAGTGAACAAAACAGTAGCAAAAACAATTATTTAAAAGCTTTTATAATAATAAACCATCACAAACTATTTTACTTTATGTGCCAAGTTAAATGTGGTTGTGGCATATTTACATATACTAAATTAGGTACAATTTTGGTATTTTATTAAAACTAAAATAAGTAGGAAATAAAATAAAAAGTAAAAAAAAGACAAAAAAAAGAGAAACCCCCCTGCCCCTGGGCTTTGGCCCGGCAGGCCGCAAGCCCCCCCTTTGATCACCAGGTATCGCCTATTCTTCTCTCTACTGCTTGCATTAGAGTAGTGTAGCATGTTACTGCTTTTCGTTATCCTATCCTGATGCATAGCCTATCCTTGCTACTACTATTGTTACCTTTACCTGCAATCCTAAATGCTTAGTATAGGATGCTAGTATTCCATCAGTGGCCCTACACTCTTGTCCGTCTGCCATGCTATACTATTGGGCCGTGATCACTTCGGGAGGTGATCACGGGCATATGATATACACTTATAATGTTACTTTACTTATGATACTGTTCGGAGATGGGGGCTGAAGGGGCAGGTGGCTCCATCCCGGTAGAGGTGGGCCTGGGTTCCCGACGGCCCCCGACTGTTACTTTGAGGCGGAGCGACACGGCAGGTTGAGACCACCTAGGAGAGAGGTGGGCCTGGCCCTCGTCGGCGTTCGCGGATACTTAACACGCTTAACGAGATCTTGGTATTTGATCTGAGTCTGGCTACTGGCCTATGCGCACTAACCATCTACGCGGGGACAGTTATGCGCACTCGACGTCGTGGTATCAGCAGAAGCCTTCGTGACGTCAGCGACTGAGCGGCGCGCGCCAGGTTGGACCGCGTAACGCAACTTCCTTTGTAATGGAGGTTGCTAGGTCTGCTCACCGGCCGCGTTCGCAACGTGCAGGTGTGCAATGGGCAATGGGCCCAGACCCCTACGCCATAGGGTTTAGACCGGCGTGTTGACCTCTCTGTTGTGCCTAGGTAGGGCTGCGACGTGTTGATCTTCCGAGGCCGGGCATGACCCAGGAAAGTGTGTCCGGCCAAATGGGATCGAGCGTGTTGGGATATGTGGTGCACCCCTACAGGGAAGTTAATCTATTCGAATAGCCGTGATCTTCGGTAACAGGACGACTTGGAGTTGTACCTTGAACTTATGACAACTAGAACCAGATACTTAATAAACACACCCTTCCAAGTGCTAGATACAACCGGTGGTCGCTCTCTCATAGGGTGACAAGGGGAGGATCATCGGTTAGGGTTATGCTATGCGATGCTACTTGGAGGACTTCAGTCTACTCTCTTCTACATGTTGCAAGACGGAGGCTGCCAGAAGAGTAGTCTTCGACAGGATTAGCTATCCCCCTCTTATTCTGGCATTCTGCAGTTCAGTCCACCGATATGGCCCTTTACACTTTTACCCATGCATATTTAGTATAGCTCCTTGCTTGCGAGTACTTTGGATGAGTACTCACGGTTGCTTTCTCCCACTTTTCCCCCCTATCCCTTCTACATGGTTGTCGCAACCAGATGTTGGAGCCCAGGATCCAGACGCCACCGTCGACGACGACTCCTACTACACCGGAGGTGCCTACTACTACGTGCTACCCGCTGACGACGACCAGGAGTAGTTAGGAGGATCCCAGGCAAGAGGCCTGCGCCTCTTTCGATCTGTATCCCAGTTTGTGCTAGCCATCTTATGGCAACTTGTTTAACTTACGTTTGTACTCAGATATTGTTGCTTTCGCTGTCTCGTCTATGATCGAGTTCTTGTATTCGAGCCCTCGAGGCCCCTGGCTTGTAATATGATGCTTGTATGACTTATTTTATTTGTAGAGTTGTGTTGTGATATCTTCCCGTGTGTCCCTGATCTTGATCGTACACATTTGCGTGTATGATTAGTGTGCGGTCAAATCGGGGGTGTCACAAGTTGGTATGAGAGCCGACTGCCTGTAGGAATCCCCCTTCCACACTCCTTGGCCGAAGTTGAGTCTAGACATTACAAAAACTTTTACTGACATGGTTGTGTGCCTTACGGGCCCATGTCGCCATCTGGGTGGTATTAGGATCTTTTACTCCTCGATCCTTACTCTAGGACTCTGAACTCTCTTCTATTCGGGTTAAATGAATTTTGCTAAATCTAACATTAGGATCTCATTATCACTTTCACCCGGAGAGCCCCTTATTACTGATGATCGTCTGCTGTACGTGAAGACCCTGAAGATACTCGCCGCAGTTAACCCGAGAACTTGTGTTCATCGCGTTTGCAATTCCCCTTCCACCGCTAACCCTTATGGATAACTACTTGCAGTTGTTATTCTTACATTCATCCCCAGTTGGTCTTGTTATTACAAGATACCCCGTAATACTTGTCGTTGTTTCGATAATCCTTTGAGCTTACTGCCTTGCTGTTCCTTGTCACCTGAATACCAATTCTCGCACTTAGCGAGTATCCGCTCACCCCCCAGTTGTTCATGTGTTTCACAATGGTCTTCGAAATACTATTCGATCTTCCGAAAGTCCTCAGCAGCTTATTGCTCTTGAAATTCTTTGCTTGCTTGCGTTATGGTCAATCCCATAAGTATAGTAATCTTATTGGCATTCTTTGCCACCGTCATTTTGATCCTATTGATTCAACATGAGTGCGAATGCACGCAATCATCAGTCGGATCCTAGAATTCATCCTTCTGGCTCAGACGCCAGTTTAAACATGCGCTGGATCTCGACCAATCAATTGACCATCGATCGTACCCCTAAGGCTATTCAACTTATCCATCCCTGATCAGAGCAGTGCTTCTGATCCCCTGTCTTGGAATTGATAATTCCTTTGCATTTGAGCCTTGAATTAGTCAGTTGTTTCTAAAGTCTGATCTCCTTGCATTGTTTCTCCCTCTGGTTGAGTACCGATGCTCACACCAGATCCCTTGAGGACCACCATGTCACATCCCTAGTTCTGGTATGGTCCTAGGCTTGCTTTGTGCATCATGGTTATATTTCAAATGAAATTGAAATGGGGAAGTTGCAAACCCTAGCACCAAAGCAATTCAAATAGGTTCAAATTAAAGGTGGAATTTCAATGAACCCAAAATGCTTTTCAAAAATGTTCATGGTCTTTGGAAAATGTTGGGAACAACAACCAGAGGTGATGCACATTTTTGCTACACATTATGGATTTTTGAATCAATGCATAAATATTTGATTTGGAGCTGTTTAAATTATATAAATATTTGTAATAGCTCCAAAAATGTTGGGAATTGGTGAGGGCCTCTAGAATATTATATCTAGATGACACAATTATCTTCAGCATTTATGGAAATGTTTTAACATTTATTTTAAATACAGAACGAATGTCAGAAATAGAAAAAGATAACAGAAGAAGGAATTACCTGACTTACCCTGAGGCCTGCCTTACCTGGCTGACCCAGATCCTGTGCAGCCCAGCTGTGGCCCAGCCCTGTAGCTGGCCCAGCCCAGCCGCCCACCGTATTCAACCTCCTGCCAGTAGGCAGGAGGGCGTGTGCTCGCCGCGCGTGCGCCACCTCCACCCTGCCTGGCTGTCCTCCCGCCGCCCTGGACCTTCCCCGCGTCGCCACGCATCTCCCTCGACCCCCTGCGTATCTCCCCTCTCTCTCTCTCTCTGGAACCCCTCCCCCTTCTCCGTGCGTTTCCGAATAGAGCTCGTCGACGCCGCTTGCCGTTGTCGTGGCCACCGAGCCCCCCTCGCCTAGCTAGGATGCCCAGCAGCTCCGCCACCTCGCGCTACGCCTCTCCACAGAAGGAAGCCCATCGTAGCGCCCCGTAATGCCGCCATCACCGTCATCCCCTTCTCTGGCCGCCGAAGATTCGCCTCGCCGTCCCAGCGTCGTCTGACCCTCCCCGAGTCCACCGAGACGCGTGCTGCAACCGCTGTGAGGCCGCCCATCTTTTCCCCCTACTCCCGTCGTCGGTTGCATCCTCTAGCTGGTAGCCCCGCCGCATCCGTGAGCTCATCGTCGGCAACCCCGTCGCCGCCATCGATCTAGCATGCATTAGACGCGCCCGAGCGCACGGTCGTGCTCCTGGTTACGCCAGGAAGCCATAGACAACCCCAGTCGGGCTCCTCGTGCTCCGTAGCCTCGTGCCTGTGCAACACCGAACTCCGGCCGCCGCCTCCATGGTCGTGGCTGTCGTCTCCGGCGACCCCGCGGCCTCCCGAGCAGCCAGCTAGATGCGGGCGTGTGTGGGCTATCCTCTGGTGGCCTCCGCGCGCTCTTCCGCCGCCTGTATCGCATTTCGGCGAACCACCGCCATGTGGTTTGGTCATCGCCGGCCGAACTCCGGCGAGGCTGACCTGGCGGCTTAATTAGCGCTAATCCCCACCATTAGCCACCCCTCCAGCCGCTGAGAGTGGGCCCCAGGGCCAAGTCAAACCTGGTCAGTGCGGGTTTGACCCGGGGTTAACCCCAGTGTCACTGATGTGTGGCCCCCACATGTCAGGTTTGACCTAGTCAACCTGCTAGTGCCTCTGTGACGTCATGCTGATGCAGTATTTGTTTTTCTGGATTTTAAATAATTCAGAGAATTTCAGAAAATAGTTAAAACTTCTAAAAATCATAGAAATTCAACCGTAACTCCAAATCAAATAAATTATATATGAAAAATTATCAGAAAAATGCAAGGAATCCATTTATGCTAGTTTCATGCATGAAAAATCAACTTATACTTGCTGTATAAGTGAAAACGTAATAATGGCATGTTATATAATTAATTTGGGATTTGCATATGAATCCTTGGTTCATATGGACTTCAACCAAATTAATGCTACATGCATTAGGGCAAATCATAGCATCTTTGAAATGTCATCTTCATGCATCATACTGTTGCATATGGTTGTTTATTGATTGCCAGCACCGTTCCCTCTTGATAGGTTCTGCTCCGGAAGGTGTCCCGAGTACCTGTCTGAGGAGCAGTGCTTCTTCGTGGATCTATCAGGCAAGCAAACCCCCTTGAGCATCTCGATAAATCCCACTCTCTCACTCCTGCTCCTTTTACTGCATTAGGACAACAACGATTCAAACTGCTACTTTCTGCTGTGGTAGCTGAATCCATTCCTCTGCATGACCTGTCATTGCCACAGTAAATAGTTGAAACCCACTAGTATGAGTAGGAGTTGCTTGAGACTTGATGTGCCTGCTCATCCATGCTTGTTTTCTTTATGCCAGCTATGCTTAGAGTAGTGTCAGGTCTGATTCATCGGAATGAATCAGAGTGGTGAACATGTCCTACCGGTAGAGGCAAGTGTGTGAACACGTTTTGGTAAAGATAGCGATGAGAGGCCATGTAGGAGTACATGGTGGGTTGTCCCATTGGAACCGTCCTTATGCACTGAGTTCTGTGTATGTTATCCAAGTCCAGTTACTACCACACATTGGGTTCCGGTTATCCGGCCCCTCTCTGCTTATTAATCCGCTTGATCTCTGTCCAGGAGTTGCAACTAGTTTCTGGCGTTTGTAGGTAGTGCTACTTGTCTACCAGGTGGTGTCCGACGGGACGGGCTTGGGACAGACTAGGCACTGTGGCACGGTGTACCAAGTGGCACCCGGATGGTGGGCTTGGGAACCCTGCACACATCGTTTGGGGCCGTGAGCGACACCCCGGCCGGATCTCCTTGCGGATGGAACCCGAATGGGCGATAAACCTGGACGAGAGACTTGTGTGGTTAGTCAGGTCGTGGTCGACACCCTTGCCCAGCTTCCGCTTGAAGGTTGCCGAGGTACATGACGTGTACAGGGCTATAAGTGGCGAGAGCGTGTGTGATGAAGTACACCCCTGCAGGGTCAATATTATCTATTTGAATAGCCGTTTTCCTCGGATATGGAAACTTGGAGGACTTATGTAGTACATAGACAACTTGAAGTGGATACTCTAAAATCTGCAAGATAAGCGTGAGTACTATGGATGTCCTTCTCATAGGGAGATGGGAACGGATCCATAGTGGAGTATTGATATGGTGAATATGTGGACTCGTGTGCGTCTTCTCACCCCAAAGAAGTTTCTGATACTCGTAGTATAGGTTAGCCACTGAGTCAAAGCTGGCTTGCTTCTGTTAAACCCCCCCACCCCCTTTGTTGATAATGTTGCATATGTAGATAGTTCTGATGTAAGACTTGTTGAGTACCTTGTACTAACGTTTGCTTATTTATGTTTTGCAGTTGATTACACTAGTGGCTTCGACGAGTAGCTTGTATCCCAGCTACGATCTTGTACCCTTGGGAGGGTCGTGTTTAGTCAGGCTTCTTAGTCTTTTCCTTTTGTAGTTGTCTGTACTCAGACATGTAATGCTTCCGTTGCTTGTATGCTCTGAATGATGGGTCATGAGACCCCTGTTTGTATTGAATGCTATGTGGCTCTTCTGGGCCTTTATCTATATGAGTTTGAGTTATGTTGTGATGCCATGATGTACAACACATACTTGCATGTTATGCGTACGTGTAACGTGTATTGCTATGTGTGGGATCCGACAATCTAGTTGTTTGTCCTTGGCAGCCTCTCTTATGAGGAAATGTAGTCTAGTGCTTCCTTGAGCCATAGTAGTCCGCTACAGCCCGGTTCACCGGAGTCCTGCTAGCCCAGCACTACTGCTCGGAACACTTGACTGGCCGGCATGTGATTCACTTCATTCCTGTGTCTGTCCCTTCGGGGAAATGTCACGCGGTGACATCCGGAGTCCTGTTAGCCCAGTGCTACAGCCCGGATTCATACGTTGATGACCGACAAGCTCGATGTGGTTCATGTATGCCTGTCCTCATGGGTTAGTGCCGCTTTGGGTTCATGACTAGCCATGTCGGCCTGGGTTCTCTGTCATATGGATGCTAGCGACACTATCATATACGTGAGCCAAAAGGCGCGAACGGTCCCGGGCCAGGTAAGGTGGCACCCGTGGGAATACCGTGCATGAGGCCGCAAAGTGATATGAAGGGTTACATGCTAGATCAGTGTGATTTAGGATCGGGGTCCCGATAGCGTTGGTATCAGAGCTTGACTGACTGTAGGATTATCAAGCCAAACTGGTCGAAGTTGAGTCTAGAAATGCTTTAGTTATATAAGGGAATTGATTGTGGAAGGGAACGTAAGGCTCTTTTTACTCCTTTACCTCATGTCATTCTTTCTGAGTCAGCCTCTTCTTTTCTACGAGGGTTAAGGCCTAGGCTTCTCCTCTATCTCTCAGGATGACATGTTACTAAACCGTAAAGTCTTAGGATTGTTGGGTTGTGTCTCCGTTCAGTCCTACTACTTCTGTGTGTCCTCAGTATGACCCAGAACTCTGATATTATGATGCTGATTGATTATGCTATTCCTTTGATGAATGTCTCAAAATCCTTTTGAGCATTTACAGCCGTTATGCTGCCGAAATTGTCCTAGGATTTCAAGAGTTTCTAATGCTTTTTCATTACATTCCGCATCCCTATGTCGATGCTAATTCCATCCTTGTCTCCTTGGTTTCTGTGCCAGGATGTCGTCTGCTAACCGAGGTTCAGTTGCTCATAGCAAGAACCACGGAGATGATAGGGACGAGGATTCTCCTAACTAGCCTTTGATGGCAGAGTTCTTGTTAGCATCCGAGAGGAACAAGCGTGAGACTAACCGCTTGTTGGCACAGATTGAGCAGAACACCGCACATCAGCGTAAGAAGTTGGTTTCCATCACCGACTTCATTGGTCTGAAACCACCCACCTTCCATCATTCCATTGAGCCACTCGATGCGGATGACTGGCTCCGAAGCATCACTCACAAGTTGCATTCTGCGAACATCGCAGAAGGTGACAAGGTCACCTATGCTACATATCACCTGGAAGGTCCTGCTAGTAGTTGGTGGCAGAGCTATGAGGCTATGCTTCCAGCTGGTCAGATTCCTACCTGGAAGGATTTCACCGAGGCTTTTCGTGAGCACCACATTCCTCAGGCTCTCATTGACCGCAAGAGGGAAGAGTTCTGTAGTTTTACCCAGGGTAAGCTGCCTGTTGATGCTTACAGTAGGGAGTTTGGAAACCACGCCCACTATGCTCCAGAAGAAGTGTCCACAGACGTTAAGAAGCAGGCTAGGTTCCGGAAGGGTCTCAACCCTAAGTTGCATCATGATCTCCACCTGCATCGTTGTGATACTTTCCAGGCTCTTGTGAACAAGGCCATTAATTCAGAGACCGCTCAACTCACTTACGAGGAGTCTCGTAAGCACAACCGGGATCTGGGTTCTTCCTCCCGCTCTGGCTCTCAGAAGCGACGGATTTGGATTCCGAACTCAGCTCTTCCACCTGGATATGCACCGAGGCCATCCGATGTGGCGCCTCACCCAACTCAGCAGCGTGCTCCACCCAGGCCTATTAGTGGACCACTTGCCAATGTAGGTCCACGTCCTATCTCAGGAACTTGCTTCACCTGCGGAGAACCAGGACACTACGCACGTGACTGCCCTCAGTCCAGTTATACACCATCCCAGTCTGAGAGGTCTGTTGGCCATGAAAAGCCATCAGGCAAGATGATGAGTACCAAGCCAGCCTCCATTGAATGAGCATGTGTGCACCATGTCTCAGCTTCAGAAGTTCAAGATGATCCCGACGTCGTACTGGGTACGCTTCTTGTCAATTGTCACCCAGCTTCAGTTCTGTTCGATACTGGAGCATCCCACTCCTTCATATCCGAAGGTTACGCTCGGTTGCACGACATGTCATTTTGTGATATGCCGACTCCACTAATAATCCAGACTCCTGGTTCTAAATGGCAAACCTCCAAGGTAAGCCATGGTAATGAAATCCTTGTTGACAGACTGGTATTCCTTGCTTCTTTGATATCTCTCAAGTCCTCAGATATTAACAACATCTTGGGTATGGACTGGATGATAGCTCATCATGCCAAGATCGATTGTTACACTAGATCTGTTCAACTTACACATCCATCTGGCAAAATAGTCACTGTCTCCACCAGAGTTGCAAGGCGCCAACTCTATTCACTTAATGCCAGCCCTCTTCCAGACCTTGAATATATTCTGGTAGTCCGTGACTTCCCGGATGTTTTTCCAGAAGAACTGCCAGGTGTCCCACCTGACAAAGACGTAGAGTTTGTCATAGAACTTATCCCAGGAACTGTTCCAATCTCTAGGAGACCATACAGGATGGCACCTTTGGAGTTAGCCGAGCTTAAGAAACAACTTGATGAGTCCTTGCAAAAGGGTTTCATCCATCCCAGTTCTTCTCCTTGGGCTTGTCCCGTCCTCTTCGTCAAGAAGAAGGATGGTACGGATCGGATGGTTGTAGATTATCGTCCCGTTAATTTGGTCACGATAAAGAACAAGTATCCACTCCCTAGGATCAAGAACCTGTATGATCAGCTCGCTGGATCCTTAGTCTTTTCTAAGATGGATTTGAGGTTAGGCTACCACCAAATCAAGATTAGAAATGGGGACATCCCCAAAACGGCCTTTGTCACTCATTATGGTCAATACGAGTACACCGTGATGTCTTTCGGCCTAACCAATGCTCCAGCTACTTTCTCCCGCTTGATGAACTCGATCTTTATGGAGTACTTAGATAAGTTCGTCGTGGTTTATCTCGATGATATTCTTATTTACTCGAAGAACGAGGAAGAGCATGCCGAATATCTTAGGCTTGTGTTAGAAAAACTCAGAGAGCATCATCTTTATGCCAAGTTCTCCAAGTGTGAATTTTGGTTGCCAGAAGTGACCTATCTAGGCCACGTGATCTCAGGTAAGGGCATTGTTGTCAATCCCGAGAGAGTCAAAGCCGTTCTCGATTGGACTCCACCTGAAACGGTCAAACAAGTTAGGAGTTTCCTTGGTCTAGCCAGTTATTGTCGCCGCTTCGTTGAAAACTTCTCCAAAGTGGCCAAACCCCTCACGGAGCTTCTCAAGAAAGATAAAAGGTTTGAGTGGACCCCATAGTGTGCGCATAGTTTTCAGGAACTGAAAAGACGCCTGACTTCTGCGCCCATACTCGTGCCACCGGATTTCACTAAAGACTTTGTTATCTTTTGCGACGCTTCACGTCAAGGACTAGGATGCATTCTTATGTAGGATCGTCATGTGATTGCCTATGCATCTCGAGAGTTGCATCCACATGAGGAAAATTATCCTACACATGATCTGGAGCTTGCAGCCGTAGTCTATGCACTTAAGACTTGGCGACATTACCTTCTTGGTAACCGTTGCGAAATCTACACTGACCATCAGAGTCTCAAGTATATCTTCACCCAACCGGATCTGAATCTCAGACAGAAACGTTGGTTGGAGTTGATCTCGGATTACGACTTAGGAATCACCTACACCCTAGGCAAGGCCAATGTCATGGCTGATGCTTTAAGTCGTAAATCCTATTGCAAGAACCTCATGTTGCAACAATGTCAACCACCCCTCCATGAGGAATTCTGTAAGCTTAACCTTCACATAGCTCCTCATGGTTCCCTTTCTACCTTGGTGGCGAAACCTACCCTTACGGATCAGATCATAGAGGCTCAGAAGCATGATACGGGAATCTCCCGGATCAAGAAGAATATTTCCAAGGGAGTTGCTGGCAGTTTCTCTATGGATGAATGAGGTGTTGTTTACTTTGGTAACCGTTTGGTGGTTCCCAAATGTCAACAGATGCAGCAACTGATCCTTAAGGAGGCCCATGAATCCCCTCTCACGATTCATCCCGGTAGTACAAAGATGTATCAGGACCTACGCCAGAGGTTTTGGTGGACTAGGATGAGGAGAGAAATCGCTCAGTATATTGCCAACTATGACGTTTGTCGTCGCGTTAAGGCAGAGCATCAGAGACCTGCTGGCACCCTTCAACCTTTAGCTATTCCCGAGTGGAAATGGGACAAAGTTGGTATGGACTTCATCACCGTCTTCCCCAGGACCAAGAAAGGAAATAATGCTATCTTCGTAGTCATTGATCGTCTCTCCAAAGTGGCTCACTTCCTACCTGTTCGAGAGGGTATCACTGCTAGTCAGCTCGCTGACTTATATATCTCCCGAATAGTGTCACTCCATGGTGTTCCACTAGAGATCAATTCAGACCGTGGCAGTCTTTTCACCTCTCATTTCTGGGAAAGTTTCCAAACTGCCAGGGGCACCCATCTTTCCTTCAGTACCGCTTTCCACCCTCAATCAAGTGGTCAGGTGGAAAGAGTCAACCAAATTCTCGAAGACATGCTTAGAGCTTGCGTTATCTCATTCGGCATGGATTGGGAGAAATGTCTTCCCTTTGCCGAGTTTGCTGTGACGCCCCCGATTCAACCGTAGACTAATCATGCACGCAAATGTGTACGATCAAGATCAGGGACTCACGGGAAGATATCACAACACAACTCTAAAACATAAATAAGTCATACAAGCATCATATTACAAGCCAGGGGCCTCGAGGGCTCGAATACAAGAGCTCGATCATTGACGAGTCAGCGGAAGCAACAATATCTGAGTACAGACATAAGTTAAACAAGTTTGCCTTAAGAAGGCTAGCACAAACTGGGATACAGATCGAAAGAGGCGCAGGCCTCCTGCCTGGGATCCTCCTAAACTACTCCTGGTCATCGTCAGCGGGCAGCACATAGTAGTAAGCACCTCCAGTGTAGTAGGAGTCGTCGTCGATGGTGGCATCTGGCTCCTGGGATCCAACCTCTGGTTGCGACAACCAGGTAGAAGGGATAGGGGAAAAGAGGGAGAAAGCAACAGTGAGTACTCATCCAAAGTACTCGCAAGCAAGGGACTACACTACATATGCATGGATATATGTGGAAAGGCCATATCAGTGGAATGAACTGCAGAAAGCTAGAATAAGAGGGGGATAGCTAATCCTGTCGAAGACTACGCTTCTGGCAGCCTTCGTCTTGAAGCATGTAGAAGAGAGTAGACTGAAGACCTCCAAGTAGCATCGCATAGCATAATCCTAACCGATGATCCTCCCCTCGTCGCCCTGTGAGAGAGCGATCACCGGTTGTATCTGGCACTTGGAAGGGTGTATTTTATTAAGTATCCGGTTCTAGTTGTCATAAGGTCAAAGTACAACTCCGGGTCGTCCTTTTACCGAGGGACACGGTTATTCGAATAGATAAACTTCCCTGCAGGGGTGCACCACATTCCCCAACACGCTCGATCCCATTTGGCCGGACACACTTTTCTGGGTCATGCCCGGCCTCGGAAGATCAACACGTCGCAGCCCTACCTAGGCACAACAGAGAGGTCAGCACGCCGGTCTAAATCCTATGGCGCAGGGGTCTGGGCCCATCGCCCTTTGCACACCTGCACGTTGCGAACGCGGCCGGAAGCAGAACTAGCCCCCTTAATACAAGAGCAGGCTTACGTTCCAATCCGGCGCGCGCCACTCAGTCGCTGACGTCACGAAGGCTTTGGCTGATACCACGACGCCGGGATACCCATAACTACTCCCGCGTAGATGGTTAGTGCGTATAGACCAAATGGCCAGACTCAGATCAAATACCCAGATCTCGTTAAGCGTGTTAAGTGTCCGCGGACGCCGAACAGGGCCAGGCCCACCTCTCTCCTAGGTGGTTGGAACCTTCCCTATCGCTCCGCCTCAAAGATCCACTCGCGGGTGCTCCTACGAGCCGACCCGTCTTTAATCACCACATGTATCATGTATAAAGTATATAGTATATACCCGTGAACACCTCCCGAGCGATCACGGCCCGATAGTATAGCATGGCAGACGGACAAGAATGTAGGGACACTGATGATAAACTAGCATCCTATACTAAGCATTAGGATTGCGGGTAAAGGTAACAACAGTAGTAGCAAGGATAGGCTATGCATCAATATAGGATTAACGGGAAGCAGTAACATGTTACACTACTCTAATGCAAGCAGTATAGAGGAGAGTAGGCGATATCTGGTGATCAAGGGGGGGGATTGCCTGGTTGCTCTAGCAAGAGAGAGGGGTCATCAACTCCGTAGTCGTACTGGGAAGCAGCGGCGTCGGTCTCGGAGTCTATCGAGAGAAGAGGGGGGAGAAACAATAAATATTTAAACAAGCATATGCATAGTGATGCATGACATGACAAGTAACGGCGTTATAGGTGCCCTAACGTGGTAGTAGGTGATACCGGTGAAGGGGGATGATATCCGGGAAAGTATCCCTGGTATTTTGCGTTTTCGGGCAGAGGACCGGAGGGGGAAAATTGCGAGTTCGATAGGTTAGGGAGGTGTGGCGGACGAACGGGTTGCGTATCCGGAATCGTCTCGTCGTTCTGAGCAACTTTCATGTTGAAAATATTTTAATCCGAGTTACGGATTAAAAGATATGATTTTCTAAAGATTTTATTAATTTCTGGAATTTAATTAATTATTTAAATTAATTCGAAAATGGATTTATGACATCAGCATGATGTCATGCCGACATCAGCAGTCAACAGGGGTTGACTGGTCAACCTGACCAGTGGGTCCCACTAGTCAGAGACACATGTTAATTATCCAAATTTAATTAATCTAATTAGAATTAATTATGGGTGGGCCCCACTGTCATTGACTGATTAATCAATTAATTAATTAACAGTTTAATTAGTTGATTATTTTAATTAGTCAAGATTAATTAAGTTAATTATTTCTTTAATTAATTTTATTATTATTTTTATTATTTATATTTTTTTAATTTTTTTTGTAAACGTTCTGTGGGGCGTGGGGCCCCCATGTCATAGGCCCTGGGGGCCTTAGCGGGTTACGGTCGCTGGGTCACGGGCGTGCGGTTTTCGCCCGAACGGCGAGCGGTGCGGGGCTAGCGGCAGGGAGGCGGCGACGGGCAGCAGTGGAGGCGAGGCGGCGCTAAGCAGCGGCGGTGGCGGCAGGTGCAGCGGCAGGAGCGGCCAGAAGGAGCGGCTGGCTCCGGCGGCAAGCTTCATGGGGCGGCGCGGGGTCAGTGGCGAGGTGACGCGGTGGCGCGGGGCGCGGCCACCATAGTGGGACGGCGAGGCCAGGGGCGGCAGGTGCGGGCGACCGCACAGGAGGGCATGGGCGAGCAAAGGCGGCCGCGGCAGACAGGGCAGCGGCGCGAGCGCCGGACGGAGCTGCGGGACGGGGAGGAGGAGGACCGGGACGTGCGGGCGTGGTGCGGTGTGGCGAGGGCGGCCCGGAGCGTGAGCTCCGGCACGCGGGCGCTGCGGGGTGGGGGTCAAGGCCGTAGCCCAAGCGGCGGCAAGCGCGCGAGGGCCGCGGTCGCGGAAACGCGCGGCGAGCGTGGATGCCGGCGACACGGTCGTGGATTGGGCGCGGAGGCGGGGGCAACTGGGGCCATGGGGGGCGTGGCCAGTGGGTACGACCAGACGGGCGGCCAGGGGAGGTCGATGGCGCGCGGCGCGTGCAGCGGGCGTGCGATGAGCGGGCGCGGACGGCGAGTGGAACGGGGGAATGGCGAGGGGGAAGGCCCGGGGCCTCACCGGGGGCTGTAGGGGTCCGGGCAGTGGGGCGGATGCCGGGGACGATGGCGGAGAGGAGAAGCAGGCCGACGGGGAAGAGGCGCCGGCGAGGTCCAGGCGGCTCCGGCGCGGTGGCGGGCAACGGCGTCGGTGACCTCCTCCTCTCTATCCCGATCCAATCGGGAGAGAGGGGGAAAGATATTTCGAGGAGGAGTGGGGGGGTGTCGGTGGGTGTGTGGGGGAGTGGGGGGAGGTTAAGGGGTGCGGGGTGGGCCGGTGGGTTGGCCCTGTGGGGCTGTGGCCTGCTGGGCCGTAGCCCAGTGGGGGGGGTTGCTTTCTCCTTTATTTTGTTAGTTTGTTTTCTGTTTTTTGTATTTTTATTTTCTGTTTATTAGTTTTCTATTTTATTTTATTTTAATTTTAGTTTTATAAAATATAACTACAACTCCTAAATTAATGTTATAACTTATTCTACTGCCACAAAAAGTTTGACACCTAAATAAAATAGTTTGTATTATTATAATTTTTTTAAAGGCATCTAATTAATGGTCATAGTTGTTGTTTTAATGACTTTAGAGTCTTTAAACGTTTTATAAAAGTGTGGTTTTTCCACCATAATTACCTATGCATTATTTGGCTCACTCCGAACATTTTAGTTTTAATATTTGAAAACTTTTATCGTTTGCTTGACTTTGAATTTGAATTCGAACTGGTTTCGACCTAACGCGAGATTAGCAACAGTAAATCGGGGTGACGTGGCATCATTAGCAGAGGTTTACTGTAGCTTGATTATCCGGGCGTCACAATTCTCCTCCACTACAAGAAATCTTGTCCCGAGATTTAAGAGGGGAGCAAGGGGAAAGTTCTGGTTACGATATGCTAATGGATCTTCTCGAAGAAGTTAATTCCCTTCGTTGATGCCTTCAGTTCTTTATTCCAATGCATCATGATGAAGTTGTCGTCCTTTCTTCGAGGAACTCCATCATACTTACAGAGGAGTAAAGGATGGGTATACCAGAAGAATAGAATTCTGCATGGTTGCTTATCCGGTAGATAATCATTAGGGAACGTGGCGAAAAGTAACTCTCGAATTGAAATTTACGAAAATATCAAGAGCAAGGTAAGGAGGTAACATGGGAAGTTTCGAGCGGGCATGCAATCGCTTGATGCCTGAAACAGGGCATGAAATGGGGTTCAAAGCAATGGGAATAAGTATTGTGTCCGATACCAGAATTGATGATTTCTCGGAAGGTGGCTCGTGAATCACAAACGAGGCCACGCGTGAGGAATAACTTTGGTAACAGGGGGTGTACAGGAGAGTCAGGTTTCGGTCTTGTGGAACTGTGGGTTATGGGCCCACCATGTGGTTTAAAAGTAGGAGGAGCCGTGACATCTTGCATAGTCATGATAGCAAGGCATGTCAGAGGGTAGTATGTCGATAATGTCGACAACAACATCGATACCAAGGGCGAGGGACAAAGAGAACCATTTTCCTGCTCGTTGAACGAGGCGGACCAATAGGCAAAGTTCTCGTCCATCGGTGGTTACCGGGATGCTATCAACAATGGTAATAGGGTCTTACTAACAGAGTTGTACAACGAGGTGCTTACTAAGCAGGGAATTATCACTGCTCAGTTAAGTCAGATTACAAGAAAGCTTAACAAGACAATGGAAAGGAAAATGTGATTATCAGGTTTAACAGAAGAATGGAAAGGAAAATGTGTTTTAAACACATAATTCAGGGATATATCCTTCCCAAGGACAAGTAGAGCATGATACCCGTGGTAGGATATCATGTAGAAAACCCTTTAAGTAAGGGGAGAGAAATTTCATGACAGTACCCATACAACGGTGTATGGATAATGGTTAAAGAAAACTTAGCATTGCGCTTTCAATGCTCTTATTGAAAATCGGAGTACCACAGACATGCTTCGAGATAGCATGGACATGGTCAACAGGTGAAGATCAGACTTTGGAAACACAAAGGATCCACCAGGAATAACTTGTAGAATAAGTCTTACAGTTTCCTCATGGAAGAGTGGATAACATTGCTAAAAGGGAACTATAACATTAGGGCCTCCGGCCAGGTGGGCTAGGTATGATACCACCTTACCGGGTCATCTAAAGACCAATGTTATAACTCTTGGAAATATGTTCCAACCATCATATCTGACCGAGATTCAGATTTGATTGGTGTCAGGATACCCCAGACTCGGGATGCCTGAGAAGAAAAGGTGCAACACAATTTGACGAGATGACATTGTGAGATTCTCAGAAGTGATCTATGTAAGTGAGCTGTGAAACAAGAGGTCATCAGTAAACCAAGGAGAGGATGAGGAGGTGGCTGATAGGCTCAGCAACAAATCATCGAGATTTCCAAAGGATTGATTTCCACAATTATGTGAACAAGGAAATATCATTTGTCGGATCAAATGTCATAATGATGTATGCTCGAGGGAAACATACACAACTGAACAATGATAGAATGGTGCACCCAGGAATCTGGACTAGGTAGCACGATCAATGTTTGAATGATGATTCAACAATCAATAGACTTAGAATGAAACTGTAGACCAATAACTTCAAGCAATAAGGTTGCTAGAAGTTTAGAATTTACACAGCACAGACCATTTATCGGTATTCCGGTTAGAAACAACACGGAGACCAAGAAATGAACGCAAAAGGCGAGAGATATTACTATATCAAAAATTCTCAAGAGGTGGTAAAATTACCACGACATTCTTGACAAAAAAGGTGGTAACATTCCAAGGTAAAGAAGAACAAATGCTGGATAGCAAGGATCTCAAGGTATAACACAAAACACGAATAAGTTTGTGTTGAACGAAAGGCAATAAAGTGGTCGGTGATAATACAAACCATTGAGGGGCGAGGATGGTATTTCTCATCAAGAATTCGATATATATCTTGGAAGAGCTCAGGATGTTGATGATGACCACGACACATTTGTCGAGAAATTTCATGAAGATGTAATCGGTTGGCGATGACATCAAGTCAAATGATGATGCAGCGAAAGTCAAATAATACCTGAAGAAGAACTCATAAGAAGTTATGCAGTTCCGTGATAATCTCGAGATACCAGAGGGGGGTAATACTCGATGACAGGTCAAAGTAGAGGTTGGCCTGGGGTATTGCTCTACAAAAGACATGCGCTTAAACTTGCACGCGAAATGGTATTTAAAGGAGAACATGGTCGGAACCACGATTGCAAAAGGTCAGATCCCAGATATAAGATGAACTTATACCAAAGGAATAATTTAATTTAAGAGAAGCTTTAACGATAAGATCTGCATCGTGTCCATGGGCATGAACACAAGTTCAAGGTCGACTCCCACTTCTCCAATGCATAACCTTTCATTCACTTCTCACTTTCGAAGAAGTTGTAGTGTTTGAAATTTTATCTGGCAAAATACCAGAGGTGTATGACTCGTGAAAGCTTTCGAGTTCACACAGTTTAGAGAAGGCATATGTTCAACCCATGGGGGCTTCTTAGAAACATATACCACAAGTTTCAAGAATAAATAACACCAGCTCGATAGTAGAGCATGTTTGAGAAAGCAGAGGATACAATTTACCAAAGGTATTATGTATCCGAGGAAAGGCTCACAGACTTATTGAATATGAAGGACGCTGTCGGATAAAATCCAGCAAATGATCTGGTGGTCCTCAAGGGATCTGGTGCGAGCATCGGTACTCAACCAGAGGGAGAAACAATGCAAGGAGATCAGACTTTAGAAACAACTGACTAATTCAAGGCTCAAATGCAAAGGAATTATCAATTCCAAGACAAGGGATCAGAAGCAATGCTCTGATCAGGGATGGATAAGTTGAATAGCCTTAAGGGTACAATCGACAGCAATTTGATTGGTCGAGATCCAGCTCATGTTTTAAAATAACGTCTAAGCCGGAAAGATAATTTAAAAGGATCAACTGATGATTGCGTGCATTCGCACTCAAGTTGAATCAATAGGATCAAAAGACGATGTCTAAGGATACTGACGAATATTGTGAGACATATGGAAAGCATCCATAATGCAAGCAGGCAAGTATTGCAGAGCAATAAGCTACTAAGGATTTTTGGAGGATCGAATAGTATTTCGAAGACCATTGTGAAACACATGAACAACTGGGGATGAGTGGATACTCGACAAGTGCGGGGATTTAATTGAAGGGGTATTCATGTGGCAAGGAACTGCTAGGCAGTAGGCACAAAGTATTCTCGGAACAATAGAGAAGACTTCGGGGTATCTTGTAATAACAAGATCAATGGGGGATGATCGTATGAATGGCAAGTGTAAGTAGCTATCCATAAGGATTTATCGGTGGTCGGGAATAGCAAAAGTGATGGGCACAAAGTCTCAAGAGGAATAGCAAAGAGTATCTTCGGAATCTTCTGGTGAAGCAGGCCATCATCTGGAATGAAGGGGCTCTCCGGGAGAAAGTATTTACGAGATCCTAGAGTCAGAGTTAGTAAATTCATTTTAACCCGAATAGAAGAGAGATCAGAGCCCCAGAGTAATGATCGAGGAGTAAAAGATCCTAATACCACCCGATGGCGACGTGTGCCCGTAAGACACACAGCCAAGTTAGTAAAAGTTTTTGCAATGCCTAGACTCAACTTCGGCCAAGGAGTTGGAAGGGGATTCCTACAGGCAGTCGGCTCTGATACCAACTTGTGACGCCCCCGATTCAACCGTACACTAATCATGCACGCAAATGTGTACGATCAAGATCAGGGACTCACGGGAAGATATCACAACACAACTCCAAAACATAAATAAGTCATACAAGCATCATATTACAAGCCAGGGGCCTCGAGGGCTCGAATACAAGAGCTCGATCATAGACGAGTCAGCGGAAGCAACAATATCTGAGTACAGACATAAGTTAAACAAGTTTGCCTTAAGAAGGCTAGCACAAACTGGGATACAGATCGAAAGAGGCGCAGGCCTCCTGCCTGGGATCCTCCTAAACTACTCCTGGTCATCGTCAGCGGGCAGCACATAGTAGTAGGCACCTCCGGTGTAGTAGGAGTCGTCGTCGACGGTGGCGTCTGGCTCCTGGGCTCCAACCTCTGGTTGCGACAACCAGGTAGAAGGGATAGGGGAAAAGAGGGAGAAAGCAACCGTGAGTACTCATCCAAAGTACTCGCAAGCAAGGGACTACACTACATATGCATGGATATATGTGGAAAGGCCATATCAGTGGACTGAACTGCAGAAAGCTAGAATAAGAGGGGGATAGCTAATCCTGTCGAAGACTACGCTTCTGGCAGCCTTTGTCTTGCAGCATGTAGAAGAGAGTAGACTGAAGACCTCCAAGTAGCATCGCATAGCATAATCCTAACCGATGATCCTCCCCTCGTCGCCCTGTGAGAGAGCGATCACCGGTTGTATCTGGCACTTGGAAGGGTGTATTTTATTAAGTATCCGGTTCTAGTTGTCATAAGGTTAATGTACAACTCCGGGTCGTCCTTTTACCGAGGGACACGGTTATTCGAATAGATAAACTTCCCTGCAGGGGTGCACCACATTCCCCAACACGCTCGATCCCATTTGGCCGGACACACTTTTCTGGGTCATGCCCGGCCTCGGAAGATCAACACGTCGCAGCCCTACCTAGGCACAACAGAGAGGTCAGCACGCCGGTCTAAATCCTATGGCGCAGGGGTCTGGGCTCATCGCCCTTTGCACACCTGCACGTTGCGAACGCGGCCGGAAGCAGAACTAGCCCCCTTAATACAAGAGCAGGCTTACGTTCCAATCCGGCGCGCGCCACTCAGTCGCTGACGTCACGAAGGCTTCGGCTGATACCACGACGCCGGGATACCCATAACTACTCCCGCGTAGATGGTTAGTGCGTATAGACCAAATGGCCAGACTCAGATCAAATACCCAGATCTCGTTAAGCGTGTTAAGTGTCCGCGGACGCCGAACAGGGCCAGGCCCACCTCTCTCCTAGGTGGTCGGAACCTTCCCTGTCGCTCCGCCTCAAAGATCCACTCGCGGGTGCTCCTACGAGCCGACCCGTCTTTAATCACCACATGTATCATGTATAAAGTATATAGTATATACCCGTGAACACCTCCTGAGCGATCACGGGCCGATAGTATAGCATGGCAGACGGACAAGAATGTAGGGCCACTGATGACAAAATAGCATCCTATACTAAGCATTAGGATTGTGGGTAAAGGTAACAACAGTAGTAGCAAGGATAGGCTATGCATCAATATAGGATTAACGGGAAGCAGTAACATGTGACACTACTCTAATGCAAGCAGTATAGAGGAGAGTAGGCGATATCTGGTGATCAAGGGGGGGGGGCTTGCCTGGTTGCTCTAGCAAGAGAGAGGGGTCGTCAACTCCGTAGTCGTACTGGGATGCAGCAGCGTCGGTCTCGGAGTCTATCGAGAGAAGAGGGGGGAGAAACAATAAATATTTAAACAAGCATATGCATAGTGATGCATGACATGACAAGTAACGGCGTTAGAGGTGCCCTAACACGGTAGTAGGTGATACCGGTGAAGGGGGATGATATCCGGGAAAGTATCCCCGGTGTTTTGCGTTTTCGGGCAGAGGACCGGAGGGGGAAAGTTGCGAGTTCGATAGGTTAGGGAGGTGTGGCGGACGAACAGGTTGCGTATCCGGAATCGTCTCGTCGTACTGAGCAACTTTCATGTTGAAAATATTTTAATCCGAGTTACGGATTAAAAGATATGATTTTCTAAAGATTTTATTAATTTCTGGAATTTAATTAATTATTTAAATTAATTCGAAAATGGATTTATGACATCAGCATGATGTCATGCTGACGTCAGCAGTCAACGGGGGTTGACTGGTCAACCTGACCAGTGGGTCCCACTGGTCAGAGACACATGTTAATTATCCAAATTTAATTAATCTAATTAGAATTAATTATGGGTGGGCCCCACTGTCATTGACTGATTAATCAATTAACTAATTAACAGTTTAATTAGTTGATTATTTTAATTAGTCAAGATTAATTAAGTTAATTATTTCTTTAATTAATTTTATTATTAATTTATTTATTTATATTTTTTTAATTATTTTTTTGTAAACATTCTGTGGGGCGTGGGGCCCCCATGTCATAGGCCCCGGGGGCCTTGGCGGGTTACGGTCGCTGGGTCACGGGCGTGCGGTTTTCGCCCGAACGGCGAGCGGTGCGGGGCTAGCGGCAGGGAGGCGGCGACGGGCAGCAGTGGAGGCGAGGCGGCGCTAAGCAGCAGCGGTGGCGGCAGGTGCAGCGGCAGGAGCGGCCAGAAGGAGCGGCTGGCTCCGGCGGCAAGCTTCATGGGGCGGCGCGGGGTCAGTGGCGAGGTGACGCGGTGGCGCGGGGCGCGGCCACCGTAGTGGGACGGCGAGGCCAGGGGCGGCAGGTACGGGCGACCGCACGGGAGGGCACGGGCGAGCAAAGGCGGCCGCGGCAGACAGGGCAGCGGCGCGAGCACCGGACGGAGCTGCGGGACGGGGAGGAGGAGGACCGGGACGTGCGGACGTGGTGCGGTGTGGCGAGGGCGGCCCGGAGCGTGAGCTCCGGCACGCGGGCGCTGCGGGGTGGGGGTCAAGGCCGTAGCCCAAGCGGCGGCAAGCGCGCGAGGGCCGCGGTCGCGGAAACGCGCGGCGAACGTGGACGCCGGCGACACGGTCGTCGACTGGGCGCGGAGGCGGGGGCAACTGGGGCCATGGGGGGCGCGGCCAGTGGGTACGACCAGACGGGCGGCCAGGGGAGGTCGATGGCGCGCGGCGCGTGCAGCGGGCGTGCGATGAGCGGGCGCGGACGGCGAGTGGAACGGGGGAATGGCGAGGGGGAAGGCCCGGGGCCTCACCGGGGGCTGTAGGGGTCCGGGCAGTGGGGCGGATGCCGGGGACGACGGCGGAGAGGAGAAGCAGGCCGACGGGGAAGAGGCGCCGGCGAGGTCCAGGCGGCTCCGGCGCGGTGGCGGGCAACGGCGTCGGTGACCTCCTCCTCTCTATCCCGATCCAATCGGGAGAGAGGGGGAAAGATATTTCGAGGAGGAGTGGGGGGGTGTCGGTGGGTGTGTGGGGGAGTGGGGGGAGGTTAAGGGGTGCGGGGTGGGCCGGTGGGTTGGCCCTGTGGGGCTGTGGCCTGCTGGGCCGTAGCCCAGTGGGGGGGGGTTGCTTTCTCCTTTTTTTTGTTAGTTTGTTTTCTGTTTTTTGTATTTTATTTTCTGTTTATTAGTTTTCTATTTTATTTTATTTTAATTTTAGTTTTATAAAATATAACTACAACTCCTAAATTAATGTTATAACTTATTCTACTGCCACAAATAGTTTGACACCTAAATAAAATAGTTTGTATTATTATAATTTTTTTAAAGGCATCTAATTAATGGTCATAGTTGTTGTTTTAATTACTTTAGAGTCTTTAAACGTTTTATAAAAGTGTGGTTTTTCCACCATAATTACCTATGCATTATTTGGCTCACTCCGAACATTTTAGTTTTAATATTTGAAAACTTTTATCGTTTGCTTGACTTTGAATTTGAATTCGAACTGGTTTCGACCTAACGCGAGATTAGCAACAGTAAATCGGGGTGACGTGGCATCATTAGCAGAGGTTTACTGTAGCTTGATTATCCGGGCGTCACATTTGCTTATAACAGTAGCTACCAATCCAGTCTTAAGAAAGCAGCCTTCGAGATCCTGTATGGACGAAGATGTTGAACACCTTTGAACTGGTCAAAAACCGGCGAAAGACAATTCTTTGGACCGGATATGATCCAGGAGGCAGAAGAGCTAGTTCGCATCATTCATGAGAATTTGAAAACAGCCCAATCTCGTCAAAAGAGCCAGTATGACCATTGTCATAAGGAAGTGGCTTATGAAATTGGCGACAAAGCTTACCTTCGGGTTACCCCTTTAAAGGGTACCCATCGTTTCGGTATCAAGGGCAAGTTGGCTCCTTGTTACATCGGTCCTTTTTGCATTCTCGCTAAACGAGGAGAGGTTGTCTACCAGTTGGAACTACCCCCACATCTTTCTCGAGTTCATGATGTCTTCCACGTCTCTCAACTCAGGCGTTGCTTCTCAGATCCCATCCGCGAAGTGGACCACGAAACGCTGGATCTCCAAGATAACCTTACTTATCGAGAGTACCCTATTCGCATTCTGGATCAAGCAGAGCGTGTCACTCGACGTCATAACATCAAGTTTTTCAAGGTTCTATGGTCACATCATTCCGAGAGAGAAGCTACTTGGGAGCGAGAAGATCGTCTTCGAATTGAGTACCCCGCTTTCTTTCCGCCAACTCCTGAATCTCGGGACGAGATTTCTTCGAGTGGGGGCGAGTTGTCACATCCCTAGTTCTGGTATGGTCCTAGGCTTGCTTTGTGCATCATGGTTATATTTCAAATGAAATTGAAATGGGGAAGTTGCAAACCCTAGCACCAAAGCAATTCAAGTAGGTTCAAATTAAAAGTGGAATTTCAATGAACCCAAAATGCTTTTCAAAAATGTTCATGGTCTTTGGAAAATGTTGGGAACAACAACCAGAGGTGATGCACATTTTTGCTACACATTATGGATTTTTAAATCAATGCATAAATATTTGATTTGGAGCTGTTTAAATTATATAAATATTTTTAATAGCTCCAAAAATGTTGGGAATTGGTGAGGGCCTCTAGAATATTATATCTAGATGACACAATTATCTTCAGCATTTATGGAAATGTTTTAACATTTATTTTAAATACAGAACGAATGTCAGAAATAGAAAAAGAAAACAGAAGAAGGAATTACCTGACTTACCCTGAGGCCTGCCTTACCTGGCTGACCCAGATCCTGTGCAGCCCAGCTGTGGCCCAGCCCTGTAGCTGGCCCAGCCCAGCCGCCCACCGTCTTCAACCTCCTGCCAGTAGGCAGGAGGGCGTGTGCTCACCGCGCGCACCACCTCCACCCTGCCCGGCTGTCCTCCCGCCGCCCTGGACCTTCCCCGCGTTGCCACGCATCTCCCTCGACCCCCTGCGTCTCTCCCCTCTCTCTCTCTCTGGAACCCCTCCCCCTTCTCCGTGCGTTTCCGAATAGAGCTCGTCGACGCCGCTCGCCGTTGCCGTGGCCACCGAGCCCCCCTCGCCTAGCTAGGATGCCCAGCAGCTCCGCCACCTCGCGCTACGCCTCTCCACGGAAGGAAGCCCGTCGGAGCACCCCGTAACGCCGCCATCGCCGTCATCCCCTTCTTCGGCCGCCGAAGATTCGCCTCGCCGTCCCGGCGTCCTCTGACCCTCCCCGAGCCCACCAAGATGCGTGCTGCAACCGCTATGAGGCCGCCCATCTTTTCCCCTACTCCCGTCGTCGGTTGCGTCCTCTAGCTGGTAGCCCCGCCGC
Organism: Triticum monococcum; assembly: GCA_034509565.1. NCBI lineage: Eukaryota > Viridiplantae > Streptophyta > Magnoliopsida > Poales > Poaceae > Triticum > Triticum monococcum. The sequence goes on along the minus strand of CM067845.1, from coordinate 493,892,587 downwards.
ATCCGTGAGCTCATCGCCGGTGACCCCGTCGCCGCCATCGATCTAGCATGCATTAGACGCGCCCGAGCGCACGGTCATGCTCCTGGTTACGCCAGGAAGCCGTAGACAACCCCAGTCGGGCTCCTCGTGCTCCCTAGCATCGTGCCTGTGCACCACCGAACTCCGGCCGCCGCCTCCATGGTCGTGGCCGTCGTCTCCGGCGAGCCTGCGGCCTCCCGAGCAGCCAGCTAGATGCGGGCGTGTGCGGGCTATCCTCTGGTGGCCTCCGCGCGCTCTTCCGCCGCGTGTATCGCATTCCGGCGAACCACCGCCATGTGGTTTGGTTGTCGCCGGCCGAACTCCGGCGAGGCTGACCTGGCGGCTTAATTAGCGCTAATCCCCACCATTAGCCACCCCTCCAGCCGCTGACAGTGGGCCCCAGGGCCAAGTCAAACCTGGTCAGTGTGGGTTTGACCCGGGGTTAACCCCAGTGTCACTGACGTGTGGCCCCCACACGTCAGGTTTGACCTGGTCAACATGCTGACGCCTCTGTGACGTCATGCTGATGCAGTATTTGTTTTTCTGGATTTTAAATAATTTAGAGAATTTTAGAAAATAGTTAAAACTTCTAAAAATCATAGAAATTCAACCGTAACTCCAAATCAAATAAATTATATATGAAAAATTATCAGAAAAATGCAAGGAATCCATTTATGCTAGTTTCATGCATGAAAAACTAACTTATACTTGCTGTATAAGTGAAAACGTAATAATGGCATGTTATATAATTAATTTGGGATTTGCGTATGAATCCTTGGTTCATATGGACTTCAACCAAATTAATGCTACATGCATTAGGGCAAATCATAGCATCTTTGAAATGTCATCTTCATGCATCATACTGTTGCATATGGTTGTTTATTGATTGCCAGCACCGTTCCCTCTCGATAGGTTCTGCTCCGGAAGGTGTCACGAGTACCTGTCTGAGGAGCAGTGCTTCTTCGTGGATCTATCAGGCAAGCAAACCCCCTTGAGCATCTCGATAAATCCCACTCTCTCACTCCTGCTCCTTTTACTGCATTAGGACAACAATGATTCAAACTGCTACTTTCTGCTGCGGTAGCTGAACCCATTCCTCTGCATGACCTGTCATTGCCACGGTAAATAGTTGAAACCCACTAGTATGAGTAGGAGTTGCTTGAGCCTTGATGTGCCTGCTCATCCATGCTTGTTTTATTTGTGCCAGCTATGCTTAGAGTAGTGTCAGGTCTGATTCATCGGAATGAATCAGAGTGGTGAACATGTCCTACCGGTAAAGGCAAGTGTGTGAACATGTTTTGGTAAAGGTAGCGATGAGAGGCCATGTAGGAGTACATGGTGGGTTGTCTCATTGGAACCATCCTTAAGCACTGAGTTCTGTGTATGTTATCCAAGTCCAGTTACTACCACACATTGGGTTCCGGTTATCCGGCCCCTCTCGGCTTATTAATCCGCTTGATCTTTGTCCAGGAGTTGCAACTAGTTTCTGGCGTTTGTAGGTAGTGCTACTTGTCTACCAGGTAGTGTCCGACGGGACGGGCTTGGGACAGACTAGGCACTGTGGCATGGTGTACCAAGTGGCACCCGGATGGTGGGCTTGGGAACCCTGCACACATCGTTTGGGGCCGTGAGCGACACCCCAGCCGGATCTCCTTGCGGATGGAACCCGAATAGGCGATAAACCTGGACGAGAGACTTGTGTGATTAGTCAGGTCGTGGCCGACACCCTCGCCCGGTTTCCTCTTGAAGGTTGCCGATGTACATGACGTGTACAGGGCTATAAGTGGCGAGAGCATGTGTGAAGAAGTACACCCCTGCAGGGTCAATATTATCTATTCGAATAGCCGTTTTCCTCGGATATGGAAACTTGGAGGACTTATGTAGTACATAGACAACTTGAAGTGGATACTCTAAAATCCGCAAGATAAGCGTGAGTACTATGGATGGCCTTCTCGTAGGGAGACGGGAACGAATCCATAGTGGAGTATTGATATGGTGAATATGTGGACTCGTGTGCGTCTTCTCATCCCAAAGAAGTTTCTGATACTCGTAGTATAGGTTAGCCACTGAGTCAAAGCTGGCTTGCTGCTGTTAAACCCCACCACCCCCTTTGTTGATAATGTTGCATATGTAGATAGTTCTGATGTAAGACTTGCTGAGTACCTTGTACTCACGTTTGCTTATTTATGTTTTGCAGTTGATTACACTAGTGGCTTCGACGAGTAGCTTGTATCCCAGCTACGATCTTGTACCCTTGGGAGGGTCATGTTTAGTCAGGCTTCTTAGTCTTTTCCTTTTATAGTTGTCTGTACTCAGACATGTAATGCTTCCATTGCTTGTATGCTCTGAATGATGTGTCATGAGACCCCTGTTTGTATTGAATGCTATGTGGCTCTTCTGGGCCTTTATCTATATGAGTTTGAGTTATGTTGTGATGCCATGATGTACAGCACATACTTGCATGTTATGCGTACGTGTAACGTGTATTGCTATGTGTGGGATCCGACAATCTAGTTGTTTGTCCTTGGAAGCCTCTCTTATGAGGAAATGTAGTCTAGTGCTTCCTTGAGCCATAGTAGTCCGCTACAGCCCGGTTCACCGGAGTCCTGCTAGCCCAGCACTACTGCTCGGAAGACTTGACTGGCTGGCATGTGATTCACTTTGTTCCTGTGTCTGTCCCTTCGGGGAAATGTCACGCGGTGACATCCGGAGTCCTGTTAGCCCAGTGCTACAGCCCAGATTCATACGTTGATGACCGACATGCTTGATGTGGTTCATGTATGCCTGTCCTCATGGGTTACTGCCGCTTTGGGTTCACGACTAGCCATGTCGGCCCGGGTTCTCTGTCATGTGGTGCTAGCGACACTATCATATACGTGAGCCAAAAGGCGCAAACGGTCCCGGGCTAGGTAAGGTGGCACCCGTGGGAATACCGTGCGTGAGGCCGCAAAGTGATATGAAGTGTTACATGCTAGATCGGTGTGATTTAGGATCGGCGTCCCGACACACCAGATCCTTTGTTGGATTTTATCCGATAGCGTCCATCATATTCAATAAGTCTGTGAGCCTTTCCTCGGATACATAATGCCTTTGGTAAATTGTATCCTCTGCTTTCTCAAGCATGCTCTACTATCGAGATTGTGTTATTTATTCTTGAAATTTGTGGTATATACTCCTAAGATGCCCTGATGGGTTGAACCTATGCCTTCCCCAAACGGTATGAACCTGAAAGTTTTCGCGAGTCATACTCTTCTGTTGCTCCGCCAGATAAAATTTCTACACTACAGCCCCATCAAAAGCGAGAAGTAAAATGAAAGGTTATGCATTGAAGAAGTGGGAGTCGACCTTGAGCCCTTGTGTTCATGCCCATGGACACGATGTAGATCTTATCGTTAAAGCTTCTCTTAAATTAAATTATTCCCTTGGTATAAGTTCATCTTATATCTGGGATCTGACCTTTTCCAATCGTGGTTCCGACCATGTTCTCCTTTAAATACCATTTCACGTGCAAGTTTAAGCGCTTGTCTTCTGTAGAGCAATACCCCAGTCCAACCTCTACTTTGATCCGTCATCGAGTATTACCCCCTCTAGTATCTCGAGATTAGCACGGAACTGCATAACTTCTTATGAGTTCTTCTTCAAGTATTATTTGACTTTCGCTGCATCATCATTTGACTTGATGTCATCGCCAACCAATTACATCTTCATGAAATCTCTCAACAATTGTGTCATGATCATCATCAATCTTATGAGCTCTTCTAGGATATCAATCAAAGTCATAATGAGAAATACCATCCTTGCCCCTCGATGAATTGTGTTATCATCGACAACCTTATTGCCTTCCCTCCAACACAAACTTGTTCTTATTCTGTGTTATACCTTGAGTTCCTTGCTATCCAACATTTGTTCCTCTTTACCTTGGAGTATTACCATCTTTTATACCCAAGATGTTGTGCTTAGCACACCCGGCCGGAGGCCCTATGGTTATAGATTCCTTTTCAGTAAGGTTATCCATTCTTCCATGAGGAAATTCTAAGACTTATTCTATAAGTTATTCCTGATGGATCCTTTGTGTTTCCAAAGTCTGATCTTCACCTATTGACCATGTCCATGCTATCTCGAAGCATGTCTGTGGTACTCTGATTTTCAATAAGAGCATTGAACGTGCAATGCTAAGTTTTCTTTAACCATTACCCAAACACCGTTGTATGGGTAATGTCATGAAATTTCTCTCCCCTTACTTAAAGGGTTTTCTACATGATATCCTACCACGGATATCATGCTCTGCTTGTCCTTGGGAAGGATATATCCCTGGATTATGTGTTTAAAACACATTTTCCTTTCCATTCTTCTGTTAAACCTGATAATCACATTTTCCATTCCATTGTCTCGTTAAGCTTCCTTGTAATCTGACTTAACTAAGAAGTGATAATTCCCTGCTTAGTAAGCACCTCGTTGTACAACTCTGTCAGTAAGACCCTGTTACCATTGTTGATAGCATCCCGGTAACCACCGATGGACGAGAACTTTGCCTATTGGTCCACCTCGTTCAACGAGCAGGAAAATGGTTCTCTTCGTCCCTCGCCCTTGGTATCGATGTTGTTGCCGACATAACTGAAGGCTAGCATCTGACATGCCTTGCTATCATGACCATGCAAGATGTCACCACTCCTACTTTTATCCCACATGGTGGGCCCATAACCCATAGTTCCACAAGATCGAAACCTGACTCTCCTGTACACCACTGGTTCACAAGGTTGTTCCTCGCACGTGGCCTCGTATGTAATTCGCGAGCCACCTTCCTAGTGACCTATTCTAGTATCATATGCAATACTTATTCTCGTTGCTTTGAACCTCTTTCACACTCCATTTTAGGCATCGAACGATTGCCTGCCCGCTCGAAACTTCCCATGACACCTCATTACTTTGCTCTCAATATTTTCTTAAGTTTCAATTCAAGAGCTACTTTCCTCCACCTTCCCGGTTGTTATCGACCAGATAATCAACCTTGTAGAAGCCCGTTCTCCCGAAAAACCCCCCTTATTTATTTCGTAAGTATGATGAAGTTCCCGAAGAAAGGGTAACGACTTCATCATGATGGCCTGAAATAGAGGAAGGAAGACGCCAATGTAATGGATCGACCTCTGCGAGAAGAGCAACCAAGACCGAGAAGATTCGTTAGAATTTCGTAACCAGATCTTTCCCCGTTACTTCACCTCTTAAATCTCGGGACGAGATTTCTTGTAGTAGAGGAGAATTGTGACGCCCGGATAGTTACGCTACAGTAACCCTCCGCTAATGATGCCACGTCACCACGATTACTGTTGTTAATCTTGTGATGATTCAAATCTCGTTCAAATTCAAATTGAAAATCAAGTCAAACAATTAAAGTTTTCAAAAGTGAAAACTAAAATGTTCTTAATGTGACAAGTAAATCATGGATATTATTGGTGCAGGAACAAAATTTTTATAAAATACTAAATACCCTAAAGTGAACAAAAAGTAGCAAAAACAAATATTTAAAAGCTTTTATAATAATAAACCATCACAAACTATTTTACTTTATGTGCCAAGTTAAATGTGGTTGTGGCATATTTACATATACTAAATTAGGTACAACTTTGGTATTTTATTAAAACTAAAATAAGTAGGAACTAAAAGAAAAAGTAAAAGAAAGACAAAAAAAAGAGAAAACCCCCTGCCCCTGGGCTTCGGCCCTGCAGGCCGCAAGCCCCCCCCCCTTTGATCACCAGATATCGCCTATTCTTCTCTCTACTGCTTGCATTAGAGTAGTGTAGCTTGTTACTGCTTTTCGTTATCCTATCCTGATGCATAGCCTATCCTTGCTACTACTGTTGTTACCTTTACCTGCAATCCTAAATGCTTAGTATAGGATGCTAGTATTCCATCAGTGGCCCTACACTCTTGTCCGTCTGCCATGCTATACTATTGGGACGTGATCACTTCGGGAGGTGATCACGGGCATATGATATATACTTATACCATTACTTTACTTATGATACTGTTCGGAGATGGGGGCTGAAGGGGAAGGTGGCTCCATCCCGGTAGAGGTTGGCCTGGGTTCCCGACGGCCCCCGACTGTTACTCTGAGGCGGAGCGACAGGGCAGGTTGAGACCACCTAGGAGAGAGGTGGGCCTGGCCCTGGTCGGCGTTCGCGGATACTTAACATGCTTAACGAGATCTTGGTATTTGATCTGAGTCTGGCTACTGGCCTATACGCACTAACCATCTACGCGGGGACAGTTAGGGGCACTCGACGTCATGGTATCAGCCGAAGCCTTCGTGACGTCAGCGACTGAGCGGTGCGCGCCGGGTTGGACCGCGTAACGCAACTTCCTTTGTAATGGAGGTTGCTAGGTCTGCTCACCGGCCACGTTCGCAACATGCAGGTGTGAAATGGGCGATGGGCCCAGACCCTTGCGCCATAGGGTTTAGACCGGCGTGCTGACCTCTCTGTTGTGCCTAGGTAGGGCTGCGACGTGTTGATCTTCCGAGGCCGGGCATGACCCAGGAAAGTGTGTTCGGCCAAATGGGATTGAGCGTGTTGGGATATGTGGTGCACCCCTGCAGGGAAGTTAATCTATTCGAATAGCCATGATCTTCGGTAACAAGACGACTTGGAGTTGTACCTTGACCTTATGACAACTAGAACTGGATACTTAATAAAACACACCCTTCCAAGTGCCAGATACAATCGGTGATCGCTCTCTCACAGGGCGACGAGGGAAGGATCATCGGTTAGGGTTATGCTATCCGATGCTACTTGGAGGACTTCAGTCTACTCTCTTCTACATGTTGCAAGACGGAGGCTGCCAGAAGCATAGTCTTCGACAGGATTAGCTATCCCCCTCTTATTCTGGCATTCTGCAGTTCAGTCCACCGATATGGCCCTTTACACTTTTACACATGCATATTTAGTGTAGCTCCTTGCTTGCGAGTACTTTGGATGAGTACTCACGGTTGCTTTCTCCCTCTTTTCCCCCCTATCCCTTCTACCTAGTTGTCGCAACCAGATGTTGGAGCCCAGGATCCAGACGCCACCGTCGATGACGACTCCTACTACACCGGAGGTGCCTACTACTATGTGCTGCCCGCTGACGACGGCCGGGAGTAGTTAGGAGGATCCCAGGCAGGAGGCATGCGCCTCTTTCGATCTGTATCCTAGTTTGTGCTAGCCATCTTATGGCAACTTGTTTAACTTACGTCTGTACTCAGATATTGTTGCTTCCACTGACTCGTCTATGATCGAGTTCTTGTATTCGAGCCCTCGAGGCCCCTGGCTTGTACTATGATGCTTCTATGACTTATTTTATTTGTAGAGTTGTGTTGTGATATCTTCCCGTGAGTCCCTAATCTTGATCATACACATTTGCGTGTATGATTAGTGTACGGTCAAATCGGGGGCGTCACATGGGGATCCTAATCATTGCACTCCTAGTTTCCCTAATTGCTATGACAAGCTAGGTGGGTTGACCACTGACGGCCGATTAGCTTCTTGGCGGCGACGTGGAGTCGGAGAGCTAAGTTAGAGAAGGACGCTGCTTCTACTTAACTGCTGGTGCAGTTGGCTGACTGACACATGGGCCCAACAGGCATCTGGGCCACATGTCAGTTACGCAACTAAACCTGGAGTTAAGTCAGCGAAGCTTCTGTTCGGCTCAGCCGGACACAGGTGGGTAGCTTCGGTTAATTAATTATACCTCCAGCGCACCCCTTTTTAGTTGAAGAATGTATGAAATGTAATGAAATACGGCATGTTTATATGAAATCCGACCGTGTATGAATGAATTTATTTCGATTAGTTCGAATTCTTGTATCACTAGCATTAGATGAACATACAAAACAATACGTACTAGCATTATTCCCAGGGTGATCACCTCGTTTGCAGCAGTTTCACATGTACTCCCTCCAGTCCTTTCTAGTCCGCATACAAGTTTTGTCTGCAGTCAACGTATCTCTACTTTGACCAATCTTATAGAAAAAAGTATGCACTTACACATTGTGCAAAGTAAAAAAGGAACAGAAGGAGTACAAAGAGTTTGAGCAGCTTTTTAGCTTTCTTGTACATTGCAATCAAACACACATGCCTGGCAATTCATAGAGAACATTCAAAACAATCGATGATTATGCATCTTAGTGATTCACATGTCAGAGTAAATATTTACTTCGCAACTAAAGAATAAAGAAAAATGGATCGACGTTGCTAACACCAAATGGCGTCCCATTCGAAAATATCAAACGCATGTCTTCTTGCTAAAATCAATGAGCAAAGTTTGACAAGGTTTTACCATTCCAAAATATCAAATGCCTACGATTGTGGAATGGGCAGGGTTTGCCATCAGTTCGGACATTGACATGGCACCTCGTGCTTAATGAACTAGCTGTTCTTTCTGTGCAGTTCCATCAAAATCAACCAAATTCGCGCATAGCTTGTATGATTTCGCCTTATATGTTGCAACGCCTTGAACTTATCGGCACCTCCTTTCTTGTGGTGGAAATGAATGATTTGATGTATTCATTGTTTTCCCTTTTCGACCAACATAGGTGCTGGATAGCCACTCTGTACTAGTACTTTCCCCCCTTCCTTTCCTCTTTGAACCACGTCCTAGATTTATGCTATACAACTTTCCCCACTACTTTCCCCCATTCGTTTCCTCTTTGAACCACGTCTTAGATTCATGCGATACAACTTTCCCAACTACTTTCCCCCTTCCTTTCCTTTCTGAGCCACGTCCTAGATTCATGCTATACAACTTTCCCACTACTTTCCCCCATTCCTTTCCTCTTTGAACCACGTCCTAGATTCATGGTATACAACTTTCCCCACTACTTTCCTGTTTGATCCAACACCTAGATTCGAGTGCAGAAGCGGAAAAAGCCCACATGCAGCCAGAGCAATGCATGTGGAATAAGTAAATTATACCTTAAGGTTCTTGGGGTGTGGTTCGGTGGGCGGCTGGAGGCCGTTCGGCCCACACTATGTACGACGGCGAATAAGAAGGGGTCGGAGGCCCTCCCGCGCCACCGCTGGGTGAAAGTGAACAGCTACGCCAGTAGTGGATTCCCTCCCTCGCTAACGGTGATAGCATTAAGCCTCCTTCCCTTCCTGACGGACGGATCCTGCCGGCTCTTTGACCAGCAGTGAGGGGAGAGAGAGGCCAACGAAGTCTTATTAAGATCTGGAGAGGGTGAGAGAGTGTGAAGAGAGCAACTACAAGCAGACCAGCAGTGAGGGCAGAGGGAGAGAGGCCAACGAAGTCTTGTTTAGATCTGGAGAGGGTGAGAGAGTGTGAAGAGAGCAACTACAAGTGCTGAGGCTCCAGCGTGTGTGTGTGTGTGTGTGTGTGTGTGTCTATATATATATATATATAACACTATTCTGATCACGGGATCAGAATAATATTTTGATCACAACCTGACCTGCCCCGCTAGTAGTACGTCGAACTTCCCTGTGAACTAGGTTGAACTTCCGCCAACATTGCCCAAATGGGGCTTGCGATATACTGTTGGAAAGCTATGGACACTAATATCATGACCCAACTTAACTTTTTGGCAAAATATAAGCGGTTTAAGAGCAGTTTTGAAAACCGTTTTTTCTTCGCAGAAAAATCATGAATTGTATTTTCGATCACATTTTAAACCGTTTATCAGAATGAGGCATATAATATGGCGTTGGAAAGCTGCTGCAAAACTGCTCCTTCCACATGCTGAAAGTTTTCTCTAATTCCCTATGGTTAAAGAGTAATTTGAAAAAACGTAAAATTTCGTAAACCGAACAACTGAGTTCGTTTTTTCGATATCATTTCTAAACGGCTAATCCAATGGAGGCATATGATACTGCGTTGGAAAGCTTATGAAAATGCACTACTTTTTCATCTTGAAAGTTTTTTTTCTAATTTTGAATGGTTTAAGAGTAATTTAGAAAATGGTCCAAGTCCTACCGAGTTCGTATTTTCGAGCTAATTTTTTAACCATGCGTCCGAATGCAGCAAATGATATGATGTTGGAAAGCCTGAACAAATGCGAAACTTTTTGGTATGTATTGTTTCTCCCAATTCTTTACGGTTTTAAGTCAGTTTCGAAAATGGTGAAAAACGTATTTTCGCCGTATTTTCTACAAACGTTAACGGAAAGGCGCAAATAATATCCTGTTGAAAAGCTACAGAAAATGCGAAACTTTTCATGTTGATGGTTTTATCTGATTCCTAGCCATTTTCAAGTAATTGCGAAAATGGCGAGATCATTCGTTCTGCCTTTATCGCGAAACAGATTCTTTGAAAATGCACCACGTGAAGAACCTGAACTTCTCGACGCGTGTACCTAAACTTCACTCTGTTTTTCACGTGATTTTTTTGCTCGTACGTCTCCATCCACTGCTCGTAACTCTCCATCCATTCACCAGAATTGAGCAAGTGATATACGGATGGAAAGCTGTTGTAAGCACGCAAGTTTCCCATGTTGATCGTTTTTTCGTACTCGCGACGATTTTAAAAGTTTTTCATCTCAAATTCATTCAGCGTAGTAGTTGAACTTCCTACTGTTTTCACGTTGAATTTCTATGGCGTATTTTCATTTGTAATTTTCTCATCCATTCGTCCGTGTTACACGAATGACATTCCTTTGGTACAAATCTCTCTCACAATAATTTTTTAAACTTTCTCCAATGGAGGACTTGAACTTATAACAACAAAACTTTTAGACTTTGCTTTCTATTCTTTTTAATACAAAATGCACACCATGTAGTAAGTGAAATTTCGGCAGTTATCAATCTGAACTTCTCTCGGTTACGTGAAAATATGTGAGTTTTTTTATGAATTTTTAATATGATTTACTTAATCCCTTTTTATGAATCTTGAAGCGCTCTATTTTTTAAAAGTTGAACTTCTTGTTATTTTATTTTCGAACTTCGTGTTTCCATTCTTTAATAACGAGGAAAATCTGAGTTTTCTATAATCCTTGAACTTCTCCATATTTTTAATATGGACTTCCTGGTTTATTTCTTAATCACTTTTTATGAATCTTGAAGCGGTCTATTTTTAAAAGTTGAACTTCTTGTTATTTTATTTTTGAACTGCTTGTTTAGATTCTTTAATAGCGAAGAAAATCTGAGTTTTCTATAACAATGAAAATGTGAGTTCTCTTTAAAAATTGGGACCTTGCCTTTTAATTCATTTTTCTCATATTAAACACACATCATGTAGTACAAACTTCTCCATGTATTAAAATTGAACTTCTTGGTTTTATTCTTCAGTAACGAGAAAAACTAAGTTTTTAATGTACATTGAATTACTCAGTTTTTTCAAATTGAACTTCTTGGTTTAATCTTTAGTATCGGGCAAAATCCGAATTTAAAAAAAATAGGGACATTTTTTTAAAACTTTTTTTGTTATTCCCTTGTTTTAATTTGAATTTAGTAGTTATTCTTTAGAACGAGAATCTGAGGTTTTTATCAACTTTGAACTTCTCTGTTAGTTTAATTTGAACTTCTTAGTTTTATTATTTAGTAACGAGAAAAATCGAGTTTTTGAACTTCCTCGTTTTAAAATTTCGAACTTCTTGATTTTATTTTTTTTATAATGTGAAAAATCTAAATTTTTTATAGACATCGAACTTCACAATTTTTAAACTTGAGCTTCTTAATGTTATTGGTTAGTAATGGGGAAAATCATTTTTTATATAAACCGCACCGTTATTTTAATTTGAACTTCTAGTTTTTATAGAGTGGGGGAAATCTGTTTTTATAAAATCTTTTTGAAATGCTCCTCTTTTTTAATTTGTACTTCTATGATTTTTTTTATAAACGGGGAAAATCCATTATTAAGATTCTTGAAGTACATTTTTTATTTGAACTTCTTGCTCAATTTATTTTGAACTTTGAGATTTTTTTAATATCAACATCCTCGTAAGTTTTTGTGAACCTCTATTTTTTTCATGCAATCTAGTATCACACTATTCTCTCCAAATGTTGCAGGTTTATCCGAAAACAAATGAGCTTGAACTAAAATTATATCTACTTTTTTGTGTGTACAACTATGATGTGTTTTTTTCTTAATTCCTTGTTTTTTTGTGTGTTTGTTTAACAATTTTTTCTTCTAACGTGTTGTCTCTACTTCTCTTGCTAGCATGCCTGAACTTCTAGAATTATTTTAGAACGTGCATACACTATTGTCTTTCTCCTTGCTATCTCTGTAAAAGTAATAGCAACAAAAATTAGAGAGATAGTAAAAGGCTCCACTACCATATGATGGCAGGATGCTCTAGAACGGAAGAACTCGTCGGAACGCGCGGCCAGCACAGCTCAGACAGAGGCCAAGCCAATGTTAGATCCGGGCACCCATCCTTTTTGAGAGTTGAATTGAATATAGTTGTGCAAATCATTGCTTCCTAAATCTTTTGTCAATGGTGTAGTACAAATCAAGTTCATATATACATGAGACAAGAAGCTAAAGTCCACGTCCCACAGTGAACATTTGGTAACTAATGTAACAAACATGAAGTCCGTGTTTCACTGTCCCATCATTCATCATGCCAGGAAACAATACATTTTCTCATGTTTTTAAAATTTCGTTCGTTTTCTCTTTTCTAAACTTCTAACACTGAAACTCTGAACGGTTATGCCTCTTTTCGACTGAATTTTGGCGAAAATTCACGGCTGAAAGCGATGAGGACGAGCTAGGGGATTTGGTTGATTTTGTCGAGTGCAAAAGAGGTGGAAAATCTTGAAATCTTGACGCCTTGTCGGAGGGTGCTTGCAGCTGGGCGGGGGAAAGGAGGCTGCTTGGCAGCAGGAGCCACATGGTAGCTCTGCACGCACGAACACACCACAAACAGAGCGCACCAATGCTTGCTCGCACACACAACCGAGGTTGGTCGAGCTCGAGGTCCGGTGGTTCATGCGGAGAGGATGGAGCAGAAGGGCAGCGGAGCTCATGGGAGCCGGCGGGGGGGGGGGGGGCAGGACGGCCATCCGACATGGGAGCAACTCTGCCTGCTACGTCCCACATCGCCGGCTTCGAGCTCGTCGGGAGGCAGGAGATCTAGGTGCGGCTGGGTTGGTGGTTCCAGGAGCGGGGTGGGCAGCACGTGGATCCGGGAGGGCCTCGGGTCACCGGGGCGGAGGTATATCGTCGGCATCGTGTCAGATCCGATCGGGTCGCCGGAGTGGCGACACGCCGGGATGCAGGTGGTGATGTGGGTCAGCAGAGGCGGCGGTGTGGGTACGGAGGGGCGACAGTGTGGGTTGGGAGTAGCGGCGCCAGTGGGAAGGAGGCGGCCATCCGGGTGGAGGCGGGCCGGCGCCGGCCGGGGTGGGTTGGGAGGGGCGCGTGGGAGAGGGAGGTGGGATGGATCCAGAGATGTGGGGAGGTGGAGGTTCAGTGCGGGAGAAGGTGGAGGAGGTTTCTTTTTCTTTTCTACGATTCGGGAGTTCGGGAGGACCTGCATGCGCCCTTATAGGGCCGATCGTGATTAGAATAACTATTCTGATCCCAGGATCAGAATAGTGCTACTATATATATACATATATATACATATACATATACATATATATATATACTAGAGAGAGTGTGAAGAGTGCAAACCCTAGAGAACAAGCGCTGAGGCTTCGAGAAGTCAAAGAATCGTCCTAGAACGAATTATGCTCAAGTGTAGTTATCGAACCCGAGATCTCAAGTTTGATGAGCGAATAGGCTAACCAGCTACACAACCCTCCCGTTATGTTCAACAAGAGGAAAATAACCTTTTATACATTCCTGCATTCGTGTGACAAGCATGCCGTGTTTTTTTTGTGTGGGAGTCATTGGGATTTAAATCATAATCGTGTCATGTGGCTTTGGTGGTAATACTATCCGCAGTGGTGCAAAAATAATGCAGCCTTAGTCACCTTACCTCTCTCCACGTAGTACGTTGGGTCCCACCAGTCAGAGGGTGAAACAAACAAATTAATAAGAAAAAACAAAAGCACCAGCGGTGTATCTTACCTCACACATCTCGCTACTGCTCGGGAACATTGTCCAATTGATCCCTCTGTTCGCTCACGTACCATTTTAAGTGAATCCTTACTATAATATGCACACAATTTTGGGCACTTGTATTCGACCTAAGTCAGTGTGCCACCGTATCTCGTACGACTCCCTCCGTCTAGGTGTAATAAGCCACGTTGGAAGGTGCAGTGGGACCAAGGTGCAAGTAGATTGGAGGAGAAGGAGAAACTTGACTGGTCATTCCTCCAATCAAGGCCCTGATTTCTGTCTCTAAAAGCAACAATTAATCCAAACAACTAAGAGATGCCGTTTTAGCTACCATGCAGGGCCACGTATTAACTCACATGCAAGCCGACTTTGATTTCTTGACTGATTAACGCGTAGTTGTGCTCCATGCATTGGGTTTCCGGGGGAGATAACAAGGCAAAGTAAGGAGCGTTTGGTTACATTGCGTAGGTTGGTCATAGTGGTGGGTAACTTGGAGTAGTAACATGCAGATGTTACTAGTCTTTGTTACTAGTACGCGAAGTTTGCCGTCGAAAGCGAGCCGATCTGGCTCTCCTGAGCTAGCAAGGTTTTTCTAGCCCTACCAAGCTAGCTGGCCCACAAAAGCTAACATATTTTAACAGTTCCAAACGCCTAACCTTGCCCGGCTATGCTATAAGCTGTTATTGCTAAGGATAGAAATGCTCCCTAAGTAACAACGCTCGCTAGCAACAAGGCCAGGAGGGGATTGAGATGCGACGTTAATGGATGATGCCTAAACATTTTGGGAATATCTGATTTCCGTAAGATGACTTAACACCTAGACGGAGGGAGTACTACTCCTCAGTCCAGGTTTGATGGAATATTCATCACCTCTTCGCTTCTCGTACGTACTCCATTTGTATCTCACTTCCCGTGGCTTCCCACTCGCACGATTTTCCTATTCTATGAACCTGTGTGTGCATGTGCGTGTGTGTGTGTGTGTGTGTTTAACAGCATGTGTGTGTGTGTTAGAGAGAGTGACATATCAACCTACTGCTACAGAGAGATGGTGTGTAGTGTAAGATTTTAGCCATGAGAGTCGGTGCATCCTCTCGTTTCCGGGCGTCCGGTAGGGACAGGCGGACTGCTGCCACGCCCTCTCCTGACCAGTGTGGCCCACCCAAAGACCCTCCATCGCCCGCGCACGCTTCCCGCCCGAAACATTCAGCACCGCTCCACAGAATCGGTGCTGCATTCATGCCCGGGCAGAGCGAACGCGACCTCTCACTGGCGCCTGCGTTGAAGGGACAAGCGGAATTAAGAGTGATGGTTGATTCGTCCGTCCAACTTACTTCTGGGTCTATGTGATTTGACGGCTCATTGGTCATTATTACTGAGGTGGTAGGACTGCTGGATGTCCCACGCTTTCGGCGAAAGGAGGTACTACTAGATTACAATTTACTCCATTCTTACGGCGGAGGAGTGCAAGAGCAGTGAAAACACGCAGGCTCAGTGATTACATGGCCCACCTCACACTATTACCATATTTTCTGGACACCGTGCGACACCTAACTCTTTACATAGTACTTCCTCCGTTCCTAAATATAAGTCTTTATAGAGATTCCACTAGGTGGACTACATACGGAACAAAATGAATGAATCTACACTTAAAATGCATCTATATACATCCGTATGTGGTTCATGGTGAAATCTCTACAAAGACTTATATTTAGGAACGGAGGAAGTACTAGTATAGTACATACTGTAATTTATCAGCGAGATAGTACAATGCTATGAAGCTTCTGAAGGAAATATGCCCTAGAGGCAATAATAAAGTTATTATTTATTTCCTTATATCATGATAAATGTTTATTATTCATGCTAAGAATTGTATTAACTGGAAACATAATACATGTGTGAATACATAGACAAACAGAGTGTCACTAGTATGCCTCTACTAGACTAGCTCGTTAATCAAAGATGGTTATGTTTCCTAACCATGAGCAAAGAGTTGTTATTTGATTAACGAGGTCACATCATTAGTTGAATGATCTGATTGACATGACCCATTCCATTAGCTTAGCACCCGATCGTTTAGTATGTTGCTATTGCTTTCTTCATGACTTATACCTGTTCCTATAACTATGAGATTATGCAACTCCCGTTTGCCGGAGGAACACTTTGGGTGCTACCAAGCGTCACAACGTAACTGGGTGATTATAAAGGAGTACTACAGGTGTCTCCAATGGTAGATGTTGGGTTGGCGTATTTCAAGAATAGGATTTGTCACTCCGATTGTCGGAGAGGTATCTCTGGGCCCTCTCGGTAATGCACATCACTTAAGCCTTGCAAGCATTGCAACTAATGAGTTAGTTGTGGGATGATGTATTATAGAACGAGTAAAGAGACTTGTCGGTAACGAGATTGAACTAGGTATTGGATACCGACGATCGAATCTCGGGCAAGTAACATACCAATGACAAAGGGAACAACGTATGTTGTTATGCGGTCTGACCGATAAAGATCTTCGTAGAATATGTAGGAACCAATATGGGCATCCAGGTCCCGCTATTGGTTATTGACCGGAGATGTGTCTCAGTCATGTCTACATTGTTCTCGAACCGTAGGATCCGCACGCTTAACGTTATGATGACAGTTATTATGAGTTTATGCATTTTGATGTACCGAAGGTTGTTCGGAATCCCGGATGTGATCACGCACATGACGAGGAGTCTCGAAATGGTCGAGACATAAAGATTGATATATTGGAAGCCTATATTTTGACATCGGAAGTGTTCCTGGTGAAATTGGGATTTTACCGGAGTACCGGGAGGTTACCGAAACCCCCCGAGAATCAAATGGGCCATAGTGGGCCTTAGTGGAAAGGAGAAGGGGGCAGCCCAAGGTGGCCGCGCGCCTCCCCCCTCCCCTAGTCCTATTAGGACTAGGAGAGGTGGCCGGCCCCCCTCTCTGTCTTTCCCCCTTGAGGATTCCTATTCCAACTAGGATTGGGGGGGGGAATCCTACTCCCGGTAGGAGTAGGACTCCTCCTGGCGCGCCCCAAGGCTGGCCGCACCTCTCCCCCCTTGCTCCTTTATATACAGGGGCAGGGGGCACCTCTAGATACACAAGTTGATCATTGTGATCGTTCCTTAGCCGTGTGTGGTGCCCCCTGCCACCATATTCCACCTCGATCATATCGTGGTAGTGTTTAGGCGAAGCCCTGCGTCGGTAGAACATCAAGATCGTCACCACGCCGTCGTGCTGACGGAACTCCTCCCTGAAGCTTTGCTGGATCGGAGCTCGGGGATCGTCATCGAGCTGTACGTGTGCTAAGAACTCGGAGGTGCCGGAGTAACGGTGCTTGGATCGGTCGGATCGGGAAGAAGACGTACGACTACTTCCTCTACGTTGTGTCAACGCTTCCGTTGCGATCTACAAGGGTACGTAGATCAGACTCTCCCCCTTGTTGCTATGCATCACCATGATCTTGCGTGTGCGTAGGATTTTTTTTGAAATTACTACGTTCCCCAACAGCTTCCAGCTTCTATTACATGTATCTTGCGTCCAAGGTTGCCCGTTGCAACATTTCATCAAATACAAAGGAGACTAACATGCATGCTATTGCATCTCAATGATTGACAGATCATAGCAAATATGTACTCCCTCTATTCCAAAATAAGTGTCTCAACTTTATTCTACATACGGAGCAAAATGAGTGAATCTACACTCTAAAATACGTCTATATACATCAGTGTTTGGAGTATGTACTAGTAGTTCATATTGAAATCTACTAAAGGACATATATATTCCAAAAAATATGATAATCTCTCTAACCAAGGTAGTAGGTGTTGGAAATATGCCCTAGAGGCAATAATAAAAGCATTATTATTATATTTCCTTGTTCATGATAATTGTCTTTATTCATGCTATAATTGTGTTATCCGGAAATCGTAATACATGTGTGAATAACAGACACCAACATGTCCCTAGTAAGCCTCTAGTTGACTAGCTCGTTAATCAACAGATAGTCATGGTTTCCTGGCTATGGACATAGGATGTCATTGATAACGAGATCACATCATTAAGAGAATGATGTGATGGACAAGACCCAATCCTAAACATAGCATAAAGATCGTATAGTTCGTTTGCTAGAGTTTTGCAATGTCAAGTATCTTTTCCTTAGACCATGAGATCGTGTAACTCCCGGATACCGTAGGAGTGCTTTGGGTGTGCCAAATGTCACAACGTAACTGGGTGACTATAAAGGTATACTACGGGTATCTCCGAAAGTGTCTGTTGGGTTGACACGGATCAAGACTGGGATTTGTCACTCCGTATGACGAAGAGATATCACTGGGCCCACTCGGTAATGCATCATCATAATGAGCTCAAAGTGACCAAGTGTCTGGTCACGGGATCATGCATTACGGTACGAGTAAAGTGACTTGCCGGTAACGAGATTGAACGAGGTATTGGGATACCGACGATCGAATCTCGGGCAAGTAATATATCGATAGACAAAGGGAATTGCATACGGGGTTGATTGAATCCTCGACATCGTGGTTCATCCGATGAGATCATCATGGAGCATGTGGGAGCCAACATGGGTATCCAGATCCCGCTGTTGGTTATTGACCGGAGAGTCGTCACGGTCATGTCTACATGTCTCCCGAACCCGTAGGGTCTACACACTTAAGGTTCGGTGACGCTAGGGTTGTGAAGATATGTATATGCAGTAACCCGAATGTTGTTCGGAGTCCTGGATGAGATCCCGGACGTCACGAGGAGTTCCGGAATGGTCCGGAGGTAAAGAATTATATATAGGAAGTGCTGTTTCGGCCATCGGGACAAGTTTCGGGGTTACCGGTATTGTACCGGGACCACCGGAAGGGTCCCGGGGGTCCACCGGGTGCGGCCACCTATCCCGGAGGGCCCCATGGGCTGAAGTGGGAAGGGACCCAGCCCTTAGTTGGCTGGGGCGCCACCCCTAAGGGGCCCATGCGCCTAGGGTTAGGGGAAACCCTAAAGGGGGGGGCGCCCCCTTGCCTTGGGGGGCAAGCCCCCCACCCTTGGCCGCCGCCCCCCCTAGGAGATCCATCTCCTAGGGCCGGCGCCCCCCCTTTGGCACCCCTATATATAGTGGGGAGAGGAGGGACTTGATGCTACGGCTTTTGGTGCACCTCTCTCTCCCTGTTACATCTCTCTCTCGCGTAGTATAGGCGAAGCCCTGTTACTGTGACGCCCTGCATCCACCACCACACCGTCGTGCTGCTGGATCATCATCAACCTCTCCTCCCCCTTGCTGGATCAAGAAGGAGGAGACATATCCCGTCCCGTACGTGTGTTGAACGCGGAGGTGCCGTCCGTTCGGCACTTGGTCATCGATGATTTGGATCACGTCGTGTTCGACTACATCATCCCCGTTCTTTGAACGCTTCCGCACGCGATCTACAAAGGTATGTAGATGCATCTGATGACTCATTGCTAGATGAACTCCTAGATGGATCTTGGTGAAACGAGTAGGAAAATTTTTGTTTTCTGCAACGTTCCCCAACAGTGGTATAAGAGCTAGGTCTATGCGTAGTTCTTCTTGCACGAGTAGAACACAATTTGTTGTGGGCGTGGATTTGTCAACTTTCTTGCCACTACTAGTCTTTTCTTGCTTCAGCGGTATTGTGGGATGAAGCGGCCCGGACCAACCTTACATGTACGCTTATGTGAGACCGGTTCCACCGACTAACATGCACTAATTGCATAAGGTAGCTGGCGGGTCTCTGTCTCTCCTACTTTAGTTGGAGCGGATTCGATGAACAGGGTCCTTATGAAGGGTAAATAGAAGTTGACAAATCACGTTGTGGCTTTCACGTAGGTAAGAAAACGTTCTTGCTAGAACCCTAATTAGCCACGTAAAACTTGCAACAACAATTAGAGGACGACTAACTTGTCTTTGCAGCAAGTGGTTTGTGATATGATATGGCCAAAGTTGTGATGAATGATGAATGATCTATATGTGATGTATGAGATGTTCATGCTATTGTAATAGGAATCACGACTTGCATGTCGATGAGTATGACAACCGGCAGGAGCCATAGGAGTTGTCTTTATTCTTTTATATGACCTGCGTGTCATTGAGAAACGCCATGTAAATTACTTTACTTCATTGCTAAACGCGTTAGCCATAGTAGTAGAAGTAATAGTTGGCGAGCAACTTCATGGAGACACGATGATGGAGATCATGGTGTCAAGCCGGTGACAAGATGATCATGGAGCCCCAAGATGGAGATCAAAGGAGCTATGTGATATTGGCCATATCATGTCACGTTTATTATTTGATTGCATGTGATGTTTATCATGTTTTGCATCTTGTTTACTTAGAACGACGGTAGTAAATAAGATGATCCCTCATATTAATTTCAAGAAGTGTTCCCCCTAACTGTGCACCGTTGCGACAGTTCGCTGTTTCAAAACACCACGTGATGATCGGGTGTTTTATTCAGACGTTCACATACAACGGGTGTAAGACAGATTTACACATGCAAACACTTAGGTTGACTTGACGAGCCTAGCATGTACAGACATGGCCTCGGAACACAGAAGACCGAAAGGTCGAGCATGAGTCGTATAGAAGATACGATCAACATGAAGATGTTCACCGACGTTGACTAGTCCGTCTCACGTGATGATCGGACACGGCCTAGTTGACTCGGATCATGTTATACTTAGATGACTAGAGGGATGTCTAATCTAAGTGGGAGTTCATTATATAATTTGATTAGATGAACTTTATTATCATGAACATTAGTCTAAAATATTTTACAATATGTCTTGTAGATCAAATGGCCCACGTAGTCCTCAACTTCAACGCGTTCCTAGAGAAAACCAAGCTGAAAGACGATGGCAGCAACTATACGGACTGGGTCCGGAACCTGAGGATCATCCTCATAGCTGCCAAGAAAGATTATGTCCTACAAGCACCGCTAGGTGAAGCTCCCGTCCCACAGAACCAAGACGTTATGAACGCTTGGCAGACACGTGTTGACGACTACTCCCTCGTTCAGTGCGGCATGCTTTACAGTTTAGAACCGGGGCTCCAAAAGCGTTTTGAGAGACATGGAGCATATGAGATGTTCGAAGAGCTGAAAATGGTTTTCCAAGCTCATGCTTGGGTCGAGAGATATGAGGTCTCCGACAAGTTCTTCAGCTGTAAGATGGAGGAAAACAGTTCTGTCAGTGAGCACATACTCACTATGTCTGGATTACATAACCGCTTGACTCAGCTAGGAGTTAATCTCCCGGATGATGCGGTCATTGACAGAATCCTCCAGTCGCTTCCACCAAGCTACAAGAGCTTTGTGATGAACTTCAACATGCAGGGGATGCAAAAGACCATTCCTGAGTTGTTTTCAATGCTGAAATCAGCGGAGGTAGAAGTCAGAAAGGAACATCAAGTGTTGATGGTCAATAAAACCACTAAGTTCAAGAAAGGCAAGGGTAAAAAGAACTTCAAGAAGGACGGCAAGGAAGTTGCCGCGCCTGGCAAGCAAGCTGCTGGGAAGAAGCCAAAGAATGGACCCAAGCCCGAGACTGAGTGCTTTTATTGCAAGGGAAGCGGTCACTGGAAGCGGAACTGCCCCAAGTACTTAGCAGATAAGAAGGCCGGCAAAACAAAAGGTATATGTGATATACATGTAATTGATGTGTACCTTACTAGTGTCCGTAGTAGCTCCTGGGTATTTGATACCGGTGCAGTTGCTCACATTCGTAACTCAAAGCAGGGGCTGCGGAATAAGCGGAAACTGGCAAAGGACGAGGTGACGATGCGCGTCGGGAATGGTTCCAAGGTCAATGTGATCGCCGTCGGCACGCTACCTCTACATTTACCTTCGGGATTAGTTTTAAACCTTAATAATTGTTATTTAGTACCAGCTTTGAGCATGAACATTGTATCGGGATCTCGTTTAATTCGACATGGCTACTCATTTAAATCCGAGAATAATGGTTGTTCTATTTATATGAGAGATATGTTTTATGGTCATGCTCCTATGGTGAATGGTTTATTCTTTATGAATCTCGAACGTAATACTACACACGTTCATAATGTGAGTGCCAAAAGATGCAAGGTTGATAATGATAGTCCCACATACTTGTGGCACTGCCGCCTTGGTCACATAGGTGTCAAACGCATGAAGAAGCTCCATACAGATGGACTTTTAGAGTCTCTTGATTATGAATCATTTGACACGTGCGAACCATGCCTTATGGGTAAAATGACCAAGACTCCGTTCTCAGGAACAATGGAGCGAGCAACCAACCTGTTGGAAATCATACATACTGATGTGTGCGGTCCAATGAGTGTTGAGGCTCACGGTGGCTATCTTTATGTTCTCACCCTCACTGATGATTTGAGTAGATATGGATATATTTACTTAATGAAACACAAGTCTGAAACCTTTGAAAAGTTCAAGGAATTTCAGAGTGAGGTTGAGAATCAACGTGACAGGAAAATCAAGTTTCTACGATCAGATCGTGGAGGAGAATACTTGAGTCACGAATTTGGCACACACTTAAGAAAATGTGGAATAGTTTCACAACTCACGCCGCCTGGAACACCTCAGCGTAATGGTGTGTCCGAACGTCGTAACCGCACTCTATTAGATATGGTGCGATCTATGATGTCTCTTACCGATTTACCGCTATCTTTTTGGGGCTATGCTTTAGAGACTGCCGCATTCACTTTAAATAGGGCTCCGTCGAAATCCGTTGAGACGACACCGTATGAATTATGGTTTGGGAAGAAACCTAAGTTGTCATTTCTGAAAGTTTGGGGATGCGATGCTTATGTCAAGAAACTTCAACCTGAAAAGCTCGAACCCAAGTCGGAAAAATGCGTCTTCATAGGATACCCAAAAGAAACTATTGGGTATACCTTCTACCTCAGATCCGAAGGCAAGATCTTTGTTGCCAAGAATGGATCCTTTCTAGAGAAAGAGTTTCTCTCGAAAGAAGTAAGTGGGAGGAAAGTAGAACTTGATGAAGTGTTACCTCTTGAACCGGAAAATGGCGCAACTCAAGAAAATGTTCCTGAGGTGCCTGCACCGACTAGAGATGAAGTTAATGATGATGATCATGGAACTTCTGATCAAGTTGCTACTGAACTTCGAAGGTCCACAAGGACACGTTCCGCACCAGAGTGGTACGGCAACCCTGTCTTGGAAATCATGTTGTTAGACAACGGTGAACCTTCGAACTATGAAGAAGCGATGGCGGGCCCGGATTCCGACAAATGGCTAGAAGCCATGAAATCCGAGATAGGATCCATGTATGAAAACGAAGTATGGGCTTTGACTGACTTGCCCGTTGAACGGCGAGCCATAGAAAATAAATGGATCTTTAAGAAGAAGACAGACGCGGATGGTAATGTGACCATCTATAAAGCTCGGCTTGTCGCTAAGGGTTATCGACAAGTTCAAGGGGTTGACTATGATGAGACTTTCTCACCGGTAGCGAAGCTAAAGTCTGTCGGAATCATGTTAGCAATTGCCGCGTTTTACGATTATGAAATATGGCAAATGGACGTCAAAACGGCATTCCTTAATGGTTTCCTTAAGGAAGAATTGTATATGATGCAGCCGGAAGGTTTTGTCGACCCTAAGAATGCTGACAAAGTGTGCAAGCTCCAACGCTCGATTTATGGGCTGGTGCAAGCATCTCGGAGTTGGAACATTCGCTTTGATGAGATGATCAAAGCGTTTGGGTTTACGCAGACTTATGGAGAAGCCTGCGTTTACAAGAAAGTGAAATGGAGCTCTGTAGCATTTCTCATATTATATGTAGATGACATACTTTTGATGGGAAATGATATAGAACTCTTGGACAGCATTAAGGCCTACTTGAATAAGAGTTTTTCAATGAAGGACCTTGGAGAAGCTGCTTATATATTAGGCATCAAGATCTATAGGGATAGATCGAGACGCCTCATAGGTCTTTCACAAAGCACATACCTTGATAAGATATTGAAGTTCAATATGGATCAATCTAAGAAGGGGTTCTTGCCTGTGTTACAAGGTATGAAATTGAGCTCGGCTCAAAGTGCGACCACGGCAGAAGAAATAGAAGAGATGAGTGTCATCCCCTATGCCTCAGCCATAGGTTCTATTATGTATGCCATGTTGTGTACCAGACCTGATGTAAACCTTGCCGTAAGTTTGGTAGGAAGGTACCAAAGTAATCCTGGCAAGGAACACTGGATAGCGGTCAAGAATATCCTGAAGTACCTGAAAAGGACTAAGGAGATGTTTCTCGTTTATGGAGGTGACGAAGAGCTCGTCGTAAAGGGTTACGTCGACGCTAGCTTCGACACAGATCTGGATGACTCAAAGTCACAAACCGGATACGTGTATATTTTGAATGGTGGGGCAGTAAGCTGGTGCAGTTGCAAGCAGAGCGTCGTGGCGGGATCTACGTGTGAAGCGGAGTACATGGCAGCCTCGGAGGCAGCACATGAAGCAATTTGGGTGAAGGAGTTCATCACCGACCTCGGAGTCATACCCAATGCGTCGGGGCCGATCAAGCTCTTCTGTGACAACACTGGAGCTATTGCACTTGCCAAGGAGCCGAGGTTTCACAAGAAGACAAGGCACATCAAGCGTCGCTTCAACTCCATTCGTGAAAATGTTCAGGATGGAGACATAGATATTTGTAAAGTACATACGGACCTGAATGTAGCAGATCCGTTGACTAAACCTCTCCCTAGGGCAAAACATGATCAACACCAGAATTCCATGGGTGTTCGATTCATCACAATGTAACTAGATTATTGACTCTAGTGCAAGTGGGAGACTGTTGGAAATATGCCCTAGAGGCAATAATAAAAGCATTATTATTATATTTCCTTGTTCATGATAATTGTCTTTATTCATGCTATAATTGTGTTATCCGGAAATCATAATACATGTGTGAATAACGGACACCAACATGTCCCTAGTAAGCCTCAGTTGACTAGCTCGTTAATCAACAGATAGTCATGGTTTCCTGGCTATGGACATAGGATGTCATTGATAACGAGATCACATCATTAAGACAATGATGTGATGGACAAGACCCAATCCTAAACATAGCATAAAGATCGTATAGTTCGTTTGCTAGAGTTTTGCAATGTCAAGTATCTTTTCCTTAGACCATGAGATCGTGTAACTCCCGGATACCATAGGAGTTCTTTGGGTGTGCCAAACGTCACAACGTAACTGGGTGACTATAAAGGTATACTACGGGTATCTCCAAAACTGTCTGTTGGGTTGACACGGATCAAGACTGGAATTTGTCACTCCGTATGACGGAGAGGTATCACTGGGCCCACTCGGTAATGCATCATCATAATGAGCTCAAAGTGACCAAGTGTCTGGTCACGGGATCATGCATTACGGTACGAGTAAAGTCTTGCCGGTAACGAGATTGAACGAGGTATTGGGATACCGACGATCGAATCTCGGGCAAGTAATATATCGATAGACAAAGGGAATTGCATACGGGGTTGATTGAATCCTCGACATCGTGGTTCATCCGATGAGATCATCGTGGAGCATGTGGGAGCCAACATGGGTATCCAGATCCCGCTGTTGGTTATTGACCGGAGAGTCGGCACGGTCATGTCTACATGTCTCCCGAACCCGTAGAGTCTACACACTTAAGGTTCGGTGACGCTAGGGTTGTGAAGATATGTATATGCAGTAACCCGAATGTTGTTCGGAGTCCCGGATGAGACCCCGGACGTCACGAGGAGTTCCGGAATGGTCCGGAGGTAAAGAATTATATATAGGAAGTGTTGTTTCGGCCATCGGGACAAGTTTCGGGGTTACCGGTATTGTACCGGGACCACCGGAAGGGTCCCGGGGGTCCACCGGGTGGGGCCACCTATCTCGGAGGGCCCCATGGGCTGAAGTGGGAAGGGACCCAGCCCTTAGTGGGCTGGGGCGCCACCCCTAAGGGGCCCATGCGCCTAGGGTTAGGGGAAACCCTAAAGGGGGGGCGCCCCCTTGCCTTGGGGGGCAAGCCCCCCACCCTTGGCCGCCCCCCCCCCCCTAGGAGATCCATCTCCTAGGGCCGGCGCCCCCCTTTGGCACCCCTATATATAGTGGGGAGAGGAGGGACTTGATGCTACGGCTTTTGGTGCACCTCTCTCTCCCTGTTACGTCTCTCTCTCGCGTAGTATAGGCGAAGCCCTGCTACTGTGACGCCCTGCATCCATGACCACGCCGTCGTGCTGCTGCATCATCATCAACCTCTCCTTCCCCCTTGCTGGATCAAGAAGGAGGAGACGTCTCCCGTCCCGTACGTGTGTTGAACGTGGAGGTGCCGTCCGTTCGGCACTTGGTCATCGGTGATTTGGATCACGTCGTGTTCGACTACATCATCCCCGTTCTTTGAACGCTTCCGCACGCGATCTACAAAGGTATGTAGATGCATCTGATGACTCGTTGCTAGATGAACTCCTAGATGGATCTTGGTGAAACGAGTAGGAAAATTTTTGTTTTCTGCAACGTTCCCCAACAGTAGGGACAAGGAGTAAATGGAGGGAGTAGTAAAATTTTCTCCTTGTCCTGCGAGCCACCGCGCACGTGGACGAGGGAGCGGGCGTAAGGCGTGCAGTACTACTACTACTCATGCAGTCCCTAGCCATTGAAATAGAGACATCTAAAGAAAAAACGATCCATGCAGTCCCTAGCCCTTGAACCATAAACCCTAACCAGGCTTTAATTTGCTGGCAACGTCGGTGCTTCCTAAGAAATGAAGTTTGCAACCCTTTGACCATCGGATCATTTTGTGCAGTTTCACAAAAATCGAGATGAGCATCCCTGTGGCAAAGAAATTGCAGAAGCGTGATTAGAATAAGATTACTGGGACTAGTTGATGAGACATAAACTCATCACAAATACAGTACGTAGAAGCCAGTAGAGGTATGTGCGGGGCAAAGAAGTAGAGAAATATCAACATGGAGTGATGTGGGAAGCTGGAGCAGTGGTGCAAGCCGGTTGTAAAGGGAGTTGTACCCGAGGGATGTCGGGATGTAGCTCAACCTAGAGGAGGGCGGCGGGAGGAGGCAACTACCCACGTCTCGGCAGTGAGCAATGGACGAAGGTAACCTCACCGGCTTTGTGAGAGAGAATGGCGGGGACCCCTGATTGGGACGTGCTGATAGTGGGTTTTCGCCGTTAGTGACGGCGACCGCATCTACACTAAGCATCCACCCCTTCCCCCGGCGGACGTGATCCGCCGGGATGTTAGAGATGTGGCCACAGTGGTTTTGTGCGAGAGAGTGTGAAAACTGAAGAGAGCAACCCCAGCAAGCAACCGTGTAGGATCGTCCTGCCTATGTATATAGTGGAGGGGTTTCCGTTTCTCTCCATAGGAACCTATTTATATTGCGTACGTGCCATTGAAGAAAAAAAACTTTATTTATAAATGATGTGGCACCTACTACTCGTTCTCTTATAAACCTTGCGCTTGGCATCTCCAAACTATTAACCTTGCGATTGGTTCTTCGCCTCTTCAGGGAAGTCGAGCAATAACGGTACTGCAGTATATATCATTCTGGCTATATGAGACCGAATGAATTGATGCACGTCCACCACGTGGCGAGGGTCGAGGGGCGAGGGAGAGTGCGTACTATTATGTCCGTTTCAATATGGACTATATAGGGAGCAAAATGAGTGAATCTACACTCTAAAATACGTCTATATACATCAGTGTTTGGAGTATGTACTAGTAGTTCATATTGAAATCTACTAAAGGACATATATTCCAAACAATATGATAATCTCTCTAACCAAGGTAGGGACGAGGAGTAAACGGAGGGAGTACTAGTAAAATTTTCTCGTCATCCTATGAGCCACCGCGCGTGTGGGCGAGGGAGCGGGCATAAGGCGTAGTAAGCAAGCTTCACCTCATCATGCGAGCCACCGCGCCCGTGGGCGGGGCAGACGGCGTACTAAGCAAGCTTCTCCTCGTTTTGTGAGTTGACGGGACACATGAAAAGTACTCCAGTGTATAGAGCCTTGCCTCTAAGGTTGGCCCGACATGGTTTGCCTCTTTTTTAACATAACGCATCAAGTCACAATTTGTTTGTTCACCCGTAGTAGACGATCCTCCCTCCATCTAGTGGACAACCAGTACATGTGTCAAATTACCATGTGGGCTGCCTTTTCATACAGAAATGAGCGCCACCGTGTACCCGCGCGGGTGTGGTTGGGAAAGAGATGGGAGTACGTGTGTCGTGCGTGCACCTCTTCTCTTCGTGCACGTCCCCCACCTACGTGGGTGTGTGTGAGAGATACAAACCTAGACAAATGGCTTGTGCGTTCGTGAGTGTTTCTTGTTTTTGGGGGGGGGAGGTTGATTTCGTGAATGTATTTGTGGGAATATTTGTCGATGACATCTCAAACAAAATTTTGCAAGCAATGTGTGTGAAATGGAGGCGTATCCATATCATATATAGAGGGTCGGGCGATCCAGGAGAAGAGAGGGAGGGGTCATAGATATCGATAGAGTCGAAGAGAGGATCAAGTGGGTGGGTGCGAGATCGATGAAGAGAGCCATCAAAACTGTGTGTGTGTGTGTGTGCAAGTCAAAGATATAGGGCGACTGACCTAGCTACCGGAACGTCAGAGGGCACATGTCAAGTTTGTATGTGGCAGGGATACATGACTAGAGCGCTCGATGTATCGGTGTGTGTGTGTGTGGGAGGGGTGGGGGAGGGGTAGGCAGAGGCCTAACTATAGAGGTAGAACGACTCGTATATGTGTTGAGAAGGAGAGACTCAGCTATGTCTTGAGGGAGATTTGTGGACATCCATACATAACTGAAGGACGAGAAATAGGATGGGACAGAGAGAGAGAGAGAGAGGAGAGAGAGAGGGAGGGACAGGGGTAGAGTGCTGGATGGGTGATGGAGTTGCTTCTCGAAGATGGTGGGAGAGGCCTACTAGACAAACTAAGGGTGGAACTGCAATATTATCAATAAGAGTGGGGATGTGTTTCTGTGTGTGCCTGTGCGTGATAGATCTGTCGGGACACATCCATGGATGATGAAGGGGAACCATGTGTTTGGTAAGAAAACCTAACTAGATCGGTAGATCAATTGTTGTTTGCCGGAGGAAGGGAGAGACATAACTAATGAGGTAGATCGATCGATGCGTGGGGAAAACGAGTTATAAGGACCTAGCTAGCTATATGTATAGCGAGAGATCGGTCGGTGTACGTCCATTTGTTAGAGGCAAATAAGGCCCAGCGAGACGGATAGACAGAGAGAATGGAGCTAGGAGGTGGTGCGAGAGGCCCAGCTACTAGCTAGATAGGGGGAGGAGTGTGCGGTTGTGAGATCGATGAAAAGAGGGGCGAGAGTTTACACGTGTGTGGGACCATATGAGAGGCACGAGGCAAGGACACATAAAGGAGGAGATTGAAGGTGTGTGTGTATGTTGTAGGCAGACATCGCTGGAGAGGTTTATCGATCGGTGTGTGTCGGAAATGAGTTGTGGAGACTGTGGGAGAACGACCTAAAGAAAAAAAATGAATGTGCGCGATGGATAGAATGCTGAGGGAGGGTGAGGGCGAGCAGGGCGTGTGCATGCACGAGAGAAAGTTAGTGGTAGCTACAATGGTTAGAGGATTGTGTAGGTGTAATAGACTAACAAAGATCATAATTTGATATGAAAGTGGATTCATATATTTGAATAGGAGATCATAGTGTTATATGCATGCATGAATATAGCGGTGATACGCGTGTTGTGGTTTTGCACATGTTATACCATAATGTGATAATGCATGGCGTTTGCAACTCACAGCTAAATGTTGAACAATCTAAACCATACTATACATCGAACAATCTCACATTTTATTTGAATTTGTGATAATGTGTGGCGTTTGCAGCTTACAACTAAATATCGAACAATCTAAACAATACTATATATCAAACATTCTTGCATTTTATTTGAATTTGTGGTAATGTGTGGTGTTTGCAACTCACATATAAATACTTGTAGGTGTAGGGGCGGGGCACCATACATAATGTGATAAACATATTATACATATGAGATATGGTTTAGTTTGTGAAGATCTAGCTAGAGCTTGAAATGTACTATGATTTGAAATCAACATAAAGTGGATTCAAAAAATCAAGTTCGAGTTCATATAGTACACATAGTTCATATGTAACTCGAGACTAATCATGTGGTGTGCTGTGAAGATAATACACAAACGATGGTTTAACTTGACAATAATGACGATTGTAGATCTTATTAAAATAGAGAAACGAATTCAAATGCTTTGACTTGACAACAATCATTATTGTAGATCTTATTCAGATAGAGAAACGAATTCAAATTTAGTTCATATTGAAGCGGTAGTATATACGTTTGGAATGCACTAAAACGTTCATTTGAGTACTAGGTTGCATGCATTATACACGTAGCGAAATATTTTAATTGAACATAACATGAATTCAAAGTTTGTCCGGAAATTTAACCTGCACCTTGTTAGCCCGAAATATTTAAGATATATCTTTGTCTCGTTGTGCTCCGACAACTCCCTCCATCTCAACTCGCGCCTTGCTATTCCAAAATTACAAAGCGCGCGAAAACTCCCACTTCCTGTGAAATCCCGACACGTGAAATGCCCGTGATACCCCTGAACCGAAAGAACCACCTCAAATTGGTGGGGGTACTTTTGTAACTTACCCCACTTTTCGGACAAGCGCGTCCCTAAGCCATGGTTCCCCACTCCCATCCCTTCCGCCCACCCATTCATACACCAAGGACGGAAAAACCGCGAA
This sequence comes from Triticum monococcum, assembly GCA_034509565.1. Classification (NCBI taxonomy): domain Eukaryota; kingdom Viridiplantae; phylum Streptophyta; class Magnoliopsida; order Poales; family Poaceae; genus Triticum; species Triticum monococcum. The sequence goes on along the minus strand of CM067845.1, from coordinate 493,861,771 downwards.
GCCCCACACCCTCCTCCTTCCGCCACCCAGCTGGAGCCTCTTCCCCGACGACGTCGTCCACAGCAACACCTCGACGTCCCTCATCAACCGTACCGGATGAGGATCCGTCGTCGAGCTGGTCGTCTTGCCAGTTCAGCCACCCCGTCCTTCACCTCCAAGGAGCTGCCCCGACGTTCCCCTCGTCTTTCATGCCACCTCCATTCCCACACCACCGTCTTCACCTGCACCATCGGAAGAGCATCATCATCACCGTTTCCTCGGATGAAGCTGCGGCCTAGTCGGTGCCACCAAAGAGGTTGTACACTAATGCATTTTCTTCTTGATTCGATCTCATGGTGCTGCCGGCGCTCGGTCCCGAGCCGACACGGCGCGGCTCCATCCACGGTGGCGTCGCCGGCCACTTCCTCCACGGCGTCGCTCCTTCGGCGGCGACGTCCACATCAGTAGGAGCTGCTGCTGCTTTAGCTCTCGCTCGCGTTGCTGCTCTGCTCTTGCTCTCGGTCCCCTGCCTGGTCTGCTCTTGCTCTTGCTTGCACTGCTGCTCTCGCTCTTGTTCTTGCTTGCGATGCTGCTCTGAGTTAGCTACACTTCAGTCGACTGAATCAACTTTTGGGCCAGTCAATTTTCAGGGGTGGGGGCTCGCCGGAGTTAAGGAAGAACCAACTACAGTGGGGAGGGGGGCTCGCCGGAGAGGTACCCCACTATCTATCTTAGGGTTCGATGTGGGGGCGGTGGTCGCCAGCGGTGGTGGGGCGGTGGGGTGGGGATCGACGGAGAAAAAGCTCGGCACGGGGGGGGGGGGGGGGCTACAGGGATGGCCAGGGCAGCGGCGGACCGGCGGTGGGGAGTGTTTTCGGGGCGGGCAGGGCGGCGCACCGCCGGCCGCGGGCGGCGGGGGGCAACTGTTTGGCCGGTGGTGGCTGGCGGCTCAGGGGTGTGGAGGTTGAAGATGAACTACAGGTCCTTGATTTCGTATCCAACGGCTGCAAAATTGACTGACCAGAGATGAAAAAGTCAGTCGACTGACTTGTAGCCTCACCTCTAGTGCGTTCAGTTTTGATAGTAAAATTCAGTTTTGATAGTAAAATTCAGTTTCGACAGCAAAATTCAGTTTGGACAGTTAAGTTCAGTTTCGACAGTTAAATTCAGTTTTGACAGTTAAGTTCAGAGATGAGCGGCTGATGTATACATCTAGCACTTTGTGGTTATGTAATTTATGTCATCGATTGGAGATGCTATTAGAATTCCACTCAGGTTAACGTGCGCTCTTGTCCTGCTTCAGCCTCTGCGTCGTACAACTCACCGGAGCTGCTCCAACGACGAAAACCTCCATCACAGCGGAGCAGTACCTCGGGCTCCATCTCCAGACGCCTAAGATCTTCTTCCCCTCCTCCGATAGCCAAGTTAGCCGGAGCATCCTCACCGGCCAACCCAATCACACTGAGATCAACATGGCTTCGCCAAAGAGGTTGTACACTTCTTGTGGTTTGACTTAATCTCACCATGCTTCTTTGCATCTTGTGATCTTCCAATTCTTGTGAACCAAACACCCAGATTGGCAAAAATCATGTGTTTTTAAATTCTCTATTTTGCACGTGTATTCCTATCCTATTCCTGTCTATTTCCTATCCCTGCATTGTTAGAATCCTCAAATCAAACAAGCCCTTACACAATTGCTTCTGTTACAGATATGTGTCAAAGAAAACCTTGTGTGGTTTGTCCTGCTCCTGCGGTGTTGTGTTCCACCCCAGCTCAGCTGCTCTAACGACGGAAGGGTTCACCACAGCAGGGATCCGCTCTCCAGACTGTCTTTCCCCGCCTCAAATCTTCTTCCCCGCCGCCAGCAGCCACGACAACTGCATTACCATCATCAACTGAGCAGATGACCTTGAGGACTACACGGGTCCGCAAGAGAGGTTGCACTCTTTCGTGTCAGCTTACGTTATGCATCGCTTAATATGATGACATGCTACTTTATCATCGTGTTCACCTATTAGACTCCGACTCAGGTCCAAACTTATGCTGAAACTTGAGTTTTTAAATGGTTGTGGGGTACATATTGGGGCAGAAATCAATACTATCTGTCTACTATCTGGTTATCTCGGGTGTCTACTGTGAGTTTCATGTTGGGTGCAAACAAACATTAAAGGAGCCATTATCTGTAATTTTTTAACTAAAGCTATTATCTGCCTGCTATCATTGGTTTTGGGTCTATCCATAGTTTGCTACCTTCACTCTGGATTTGTGCATGCACTCCTTACATAATCTCACTATGTTTTATTCCTATGCATGCCAGTTATTGTACACAATGGAACTAAACAGGTAGAGCAAAAGATACGAGCCTTGCGTGGCAATAAAATTTCATGCAGACGTCGCTCCATGGTGGGCGCAAAGGCAGCCCCCCTCCACCCATTTCGGATCGTAATCAAGAGGAAGATAACTGTTCCGAGGGGGATTTAGAAGCAGAAGACCACTCATATTTACCCCATGAGGTGTTCGCTCTAACTTGGCATGCTGATGTTGGTAATATCATGCATATGGTGCCTTGCATTGCTTAATATATACATCAAAGATGTCATCTGCTTAGTTTAGACATGCTTTGTGTCAATGCCATCTGTTTAGTTTCTTTATCGTATATGTGAATCATGCAATGCCATCTAGCCAGGCATCATATATGTGAATTTTGCAATGCCACCCTGGTTAACCAGTCGTCTTATATGTGAATTATATCATGACATCATTTTTTATTACGTGTTAAATTTGTCAACAATTTTAGTACATTCAATTACTCTTCATGTGCATCAGCCATTCGGCACGGTCATGGAAAAATCTGGAGTGGAAACAAGGTCTTCAGAGCAGACAATGCTATCTGATGAAGCACATGTCTTGCTGGTTAGAGATAGCTCCTCAGAGGAGGATTCAGAGACAGAGGACCAGTCCTATTCCCCCCCCCCCCTGAGGTGCATGCTCTAACTTGGTAGGGTTATGTTGCTCATATCATGCGTATGGTATCTTGCATTGCTATGTCATTTGCTTAGTTTAGACATGATTTGTGTGAATGCCACCTGTTTAGTGTCTAATTACCATATATGTGAATTATGCAATGCCATCTTTTTGCAAGACATTATATATGTGAATTATGCAATGCTATCTTGTTGCAAGGCATTTTATATGTGAATTATGCAATTCCATGTTGTTTAGCCAAGCATCATATATGTGAATTATATCATGTCATCCTTTTTTGTATTTCTCATTGTTTTTGTTGACAATGTTTGTACATTCAACTACTCTTCCTGTGCATCAGCCATTTGAATTGGTGATGGAGAAACCTGGAGTGAAAACAAGGTCTTCAGAGCAGACAATGCTACCTGGTGAAGCAGATATGTTGCTGGTTACAGATAGCTCTTCAGAGGAGGATTCAGAGGCAGATGACCAGTCCTATTATCCCCCTGAGGTGTATGCTCAAACTTGGCAGGGTTATATTACTCATATCATGCATATGTTGTATTGTAATCCTTAGTTTTTACATCTTATACACAATATTGAATGCCATCTCCTTAGTTGACACATCATATATGCGATTGCCCTCTGCTCACTTCCTTAGTATAAAAATCATATATTTGAATTATATCATGCCATGATTTTTACATAGACATCATGTATCTGAATTATGGCATGCCAACCCATTTTCTAAACACATAATATAGTTATATCATCTCATCTTGTTCACATAGTCATCATATTTTGAATTATGTCATTCTATCTGTGAATTATATCATACCATCATGTTTCCATCGACGACATGTTTGTGATTTATGGCATGCCAACCACTTTAATAGACACATCATATAGTTATATCATGTCATCATGCTTACATAGTCATCATATTTTGAAGTATGTTATTCTATCCTGTTTAGTTAGCCATCATACATGTGAAATTGTGTTATGCTATCCTGTTTAATTAGCCATCATATATTTGAAATTATGTCCTGCTATTCTGCTTGGTTAGACAACATAAATGTGAATTATTCCATGCCCCGTTTTCTTCCCTACTATCCATCGCATCTGTCTATCTTACAATGTATGTACATTCAATTACTTTTCTTGTTTATCAGCCATTTCAATTGGAGGGGGTGATGGCAGTATCTGTGGGAGTAAAAACACGGTCTTCAGAAAAGATCATGCTACCTGTCGATGGAGATAGAACCACGGTTGTACTTGCCCAAGAACCAGCCCCACCACACATAACCCAGACTCACGCAGATTGTACCCTTACCCAGTTGGACAGAGAACCAACTACACCCCTTCTAACCCCAATCCCACCAGATAGTAACCCAGTTCCCGTTGACACAACACCGTCTCCACCACAGAGCACCCAAACACGAGCAGTTAGTAAGGCAACTACAGTGCCCAAAGCACGAGGACCACCACTCCGAACCCCAAGTCAACGTTTAAAGCAGAAGAAGAATTGTTCTCAGGTCAGGTTCCGTACCTATGGTTCATACTACTTTGCTCTTGCATCACTGTATTTACTCATACCAACTAATTTCAAATTTGAAAGATGCAATTGAAACTCCAATGGCGCAACATGTATGTTTTAAACCTATTTCTTTAATGTGTTTGCTATTGTAACTTGCTCTATGTTGATTTCAGTTTCAATTGAATAAACAGTTATGTTCTCATGCCATGCACATTACAAGTGCTGTTATTGTTGTGTAGTTTCCCACACTTATATTATGTCTATGCTGCTTTGTCTTAAATAGATATGATTCGAACTGTATCTATCTTGATTTGGCAACAGAAACTAGAATGATATAGACCATACAGTGACCATACTACATAGATATATGTTTTTTTCATGCTATTATCTTGTCCACCTTACTACTGAACTGGTTTACCAAAATGAGTTTCATATACTACATTGTAAACCTGTGATGTGTTTGTTTGTTTCTCCTTTAGAACGCGAATAAAATATTGAAGAAGAGTACCCAATTATGCAATGGTAAAGGAAGTAACACAGATCAGGTTCAAGATAGTGAGACATCCATGTTGTTCTCCAATAAAGATGATAAAAACTATATTGAAGACACTGAGACAACCCCAAAGTCCTGTCTTGATGTAGTGTTCAAGTTACTGGCTACTACTGCTAGCACCAGCTCTTCGAACTCACTGCCTGAATCAGTTCAGCTTCTTGAGTCTCAACTTCAAGTTGAAAGACATTGATCAGATGTTATGCGATAGGAAGCCGAAGGACTGAGGAAGTCCCTGCAGAATTCAGATGCATACTTTCTGGTGCAACAACAAGTGCTGGAGTATTTAAGCACCAAACAAGAGAAAGTTAACAAGCTTACTAAGCATCTTGCCAGCATTATGGGTACCCAGGATATTGTTTCTTGAGATCTTCTGAAGTGGATTCAGTTCTGGACTTGTTTTGCTGCGGTGTTTATATGCTGCTTTGTTCCCTATATTTGCACTTGTGGCGAACTTTGATGCCCAGTGGATGTAATATGTGTAATAGCCATGATAGCCTAGCGTAAGTTGCTTGCTTATTTATTTATGTTGTCTTGTTTATTTGTTTTCTTATAGTCAATGCAGTTCTTTTTCCGCGGTTTGCTAGTGGCCGCAATAACCTATTTTTCAAAACTAGGCCACATTAACAATGGGCTACATATTTATTGTAGTTAACATGGGCCTCCTACGGGCCGTAGAAACAATGGGCTTTCTAAGGGCCGTAGAAACAATGGGCCTTCTACGGGGCGTAGACACAATGGGCCTTCTATGGGTCATATCATCAATGGGCCTTCTACGGGCTGTATGATCGGTTGGCCAAACATGGGCCAATAACAGACCACATTATGGTCGTAAATGGGCTAGATTTGAAATCGTCCATTCATGAGCCGACCATAATGGGCCATCGTTAATAGGTCGTATTTGATGATGCTATGCAAACAGCCCAACGTATTAACGGGCCACAAATGGGCTGACTGTAACCATGGGCTGTATTTGGCCCACAAGCAGAAAATGACAGTAACGGGCCGAACGTAAACGAATGCTGGAAATGAGCCCAAGAATAAATGGGCCCTCAGAAGGCCGAAAGATAACATGGGCTGGAAATGGCCCAACGGAATAATGGGTCGTTAATGGGTATAAAGTGATACACTGTTCATTACGGGCCAATTTTACCATGAGCCGTTAATGGGCCGAGGGTTACTAAGGGCCTCATATGGGCCAAAAGACGTCATGGGCCATACATGGGCCGAAAGTTAAAATGGGCTGGAATTATATTGGACGGCCCAAATGACGCTACTGGGCCTAATTCGGATAGGCCATAAACGGGCCCTGGGTTAGGAGGCTGTAAATGGGCTATATGCGAACATGCCGTTAACAGGCTTGCCATGGGCCGGCCCGCCACCTTTTGACCAAGTCAAACGGGCCGGCCTTTTCACAGGAATGGGCCTCTATTGGGCCATGCCACATGTCGACGTATCATAGGCACTTTGGGTCCAATGAGTGGATGACATCTGTCCCAACGGTGAGCCGACACATGTTTCCTCCAGCCAATGATGATTTTACACGTGGAAAATCCCCATTGGTTGGGGCTGTCAATGGGTTATCGGATCCAGAACCGGACCTGATAGCTTAACGCCATTCCGTTATGGTGGATGCCACGTGTCAGTCACCCTTGACGAAAGCACTTGTGTGACGCGTGATTTATCGTCATGGAAGTGGACACTTCCGTGATGATAATTTTGGTAATGTCATGGAACACTTCTACAATAGCACATGTATGACTATCTTGATTCTGTCATAAATTTGTCATGGATGTACATGCATGATAGAAAACATGACCTACTATGACAAACACGTATCATCACAGAAGTGTATTTTTTTGTAGTGTATGTTTGAACAGGAAGCCCCCAAGTGACATGCTTACAAATCGTTCTCGTCAGGGACCTATGTTTGAGCTGTGCTATGCATCCAACTCTCTTTTATCCCCGAAGTTTGGGCGAGGAGCCTCTTAAATGAATACGTAAGATGATGATAAAGACTCAGCTTCGAGGAAGTGAAATGACAGAGGCCCTGAATTATCAGGGATGCCGGCTTTATTATACTGCTTATAATATATACATCATCAGACTGTGTACATCATGAGAGCCGGTGGCTCAGGTATAGTAGGGCCGAAGATGAGCAATGTTCCATGGCCGACGGGTCTCCTTCTCCGATGTGCATGAGTCCTTGTAGTCTCGAACGTCGATAAGGTAATATGACCCATTATGTAAATTCTTGCTGACCACAGAAGGCCCTTCCCAAGGTGGGGATAATTTATGCATATCTGTCTGATCTTGGATGAACCGGAGCACTAAGTCGCCTTCTTGAAAGGTTCTGGTTTTGACCCGGCGGCTGTGATAACGACGTAGGTCTTGCCGATAAATTGCTGAACGAGCTGCCGCGAGATCACGCTCCTCATCCAATAGGTCAAGTGCATCTTGACGCGCCTTTTCATTGTCAGCCTCAACATAAGCCGTCACCCGGGGTGAATCGTGATGGATGTCACTAGGGAGAACCGCATCTGCTCCATAAACCATGAATAAAGGTGTGTAACCCGTTGATCTATTGGGGGTTGTATTGATACTCCATAATACTAAGGGTAACTTCTCTACCCAACAACCCGGAGTTCTTTGCAAAGGAACCATAAGCCGAGGCTTGATACCTCGTAGAATCTCTTGATTTGCTCGTTCTTCCCGACCATTGGACTAAGGGTGAGCCACAGAGGAAATGTCAAGTCGAATATGCTCTTGTTGAAAAAAAATTCTTCCATAGCGCCTTTAGAGAGACTAGCACACATGCCCATGCGTTGCAATAGGAAAAATTGATGATTTGTGCAAGTATAATGTCCCACAGCACCGGATTCATGATGAAAAAAATGTTTCAACGCTCCTTCTACAAAATGAACATAAAAAATACGATGCAATTTAGCCGTGTTCATATTTTCTTTGTTGGTCATAATCTCCCACTGATTCCATCTAAGTATAATCCTTCCTTTAGTTACCGTGACGTCTTCACCCGTTTTAGTCGGGAATCAAATCCTTCCTTTTCTAAGTTTATATTCCCAACACATTGAAGCATACAGATCCTTCCTTTTAACTATCCTACCTTTCTACCTCAAGTCCTTCCTTTAATTAGCCTCATCTATTTGAAAATTCTATTTATTAAGACCACAATGTTTCTTTTAATTATTCCACCAGTTTACCCATAATCCTTTTTTAATTAACCACATCCATTTAAATATTTTATTTAAGTCCACAATCCTTTCTTTAATTAGCTCATTTGCTTAAACATGAGGACTGTCACTCATATATTTAGAGCGAGTTGGAATTTAGTAAATGTGAATGACACATACGTTGTTGCGTCGAAGATCCAGATAGGAGGTCATGTTTAAATTCCCACAATGTTAATTTATTTTGAACTAATTATTTTTTGCGGACTCTATGAAGCCCATAAAAGGCCCATCGAAATGAAAAGGACTGAACCAAACCAAAAAAATATATTCCCTTTAATAGTTGGACTGAACCAAACCAAGAATACCTATTCCCTTTAATAGTAGGTATAGATTAGTACCATTATCTGTGATAATGCTGTGTGGAAAACCAAAACGAAAGATCACCTTCTTCATGAATTGAACCATCGTTGCTGCATCACACTTACTAACCGGTTCTGCTTCGACCCACTCAGTAAACTTATCGACCGCCACCAAAAGGTGGGTCTTCTTATCCTTGGACCTCTTGAAAGGCCCAACGATATCAAGCCCCCAAGTTGCAAATGGCCAAGTAATTGGAATCATCCTCAACCCTTGAGTCGAAACATGAGCTCGTCGTGAAAATTTCTGACAACCGTCACATCTGCTGACCAAATCCTCAGCATCAGCGTGAGACGTCAACCAATAAAAACCATGACGAAAAGCCTTGGTGATGAGAGATTTAGAACCGGCATGATAACCACAATCTCCTTCATGAATTTCCCATAGAATCTCACAGCCTTCTTTAGGAGAGACACAGCGCTGAAGTGCCCCTCTGACACTGCGATGGTGCAACTCCCCATTAACAATTGACATTGACTTGGATCGTCGGGTTATCTGTCTGGCCAAGGTCTCATCCTCTGGCAGCTCACCCCGGGTCATGTAAGCCAAATACGAAACCGTCCAATCAGGGATAGCATGAAGAGCGGCCACCAATTGCGCTTCTGGGTCAGGAACAGCAAGATCCACCTCTGTAGGCAATTTGACAGAAGGGTTGAGCAAAATATCCAGGAACGTGTTATGTGGCACAGGCTTACTATCAGCCGCCTCATTCCTCCTGCAATCAATATGTTCAACTTGATAACCTTTGAAATGACCCACAATAGCATTAACCTCTTGACAATAAGCCGCCATGAGCGGATCCTTAGAATCCTAGGTGCTGGAGACCTGTTGGGCTACCAGATCTGAATCGCTGAAGCACCTCATCCGGCTTAAATTCATCTCTTTAGCCATCCGAAGACCGTGGAGAAAGGCCTCATACTCTGCTGCATTGTTAGTATAAGGAAACATTAATCGAAGAACATAAGAAAAGTTGTCACCTTTTGGGGAAGTCAAGACAACTCCAGCCCCCGAGCCTTCCAACTATTTGGATCCATCAAAGTAAATGGTCCAATATGTGTTATTTGGCTTTTCCTCAGGCGTTTGTAATTCTGTCCAATCATTGATAAAATCCACAAGTGCTTGAGACTTGATGGTCGTACGAGGTACATACTTCAAACCATGAGGTCCAAGCTCAATGGCCCACTTGGCAACCCGGCCCGTGGCTTCTCTGTTTTGGATGATGTCTCCCAGAGGAGCAGAGCTGACCACAGTAATGGGGTGACCCAGAAAATATTGCTTAAGCTTCCGGCTTGCCATAAAGACCCCATACACAAGGTTCCGCTAGTGCGGATATCTCTACTTGGACTCAATAAACACCTCACTGATGTAATAAACTGGCCGTTGAACTAGATATTCCTTGCCTGCCTCTTTCCTCTCCACCACAATGGCTACACTGACGGCCCGGCTATTAGCAGCCGCATATAACAACAGAGGCTCCTTATCAATAGGGGAAGCAAGAACGGGTAGCTCAGCCAACTGTTTCTTCAGATCCGCAAATGCTTGATCAGCAGCATCACTCCAAACAAAATGATATGTCTTCTTCATCATCTGATAAAGGGGAATAGCTTTTTCACCCAACCGGCTTATGAACCAGCTTAGGGCCGCGATACGACCCGCCAGACGCTGAACATCATTAACACACGCCGGCTTAGCTAAAGAAGTAATGGCCTTGATATTCTCTGGGTTAGCTTCAATGCCTCTGTTAGAAACCAGAAAACCTAAAAGCTCGCCCGCTGGTACACCAAAAACACACTTGGCCAGGTTAAGTGTCATCTTGTAGACCCGGAGATTGTCAAATGTTTCCTTCAGATCCTCAATCAAGGTTTCCTTCTTCCTTGACTTCACCACAATGTCATCCACATAAGCATGAACATTACGCCCAATCTGATTGTGAAGGCAGTTTTGCCGCCTGGGCACTCTTGAGCCCAAAAGGCATAGACACATAGCAGAAGGCTCCAAATGGAGTAATAAAAAAGTTGCCTTCTCTTGGTCCTTAACTGCCATCTTGATTTGATGACAGCTAGAATAAGCATCCAAAAAACTCAAACGCTCACAATGCGCCATAGCATCAATGATTTGATCACTACGAGGGAGAGCAAATGGATCAGCCGGACAAGCCTTGTTTAAGTCCGTGTAATCCACACACATCCGGCAAGTGTCATTCTTCTTAAGCACCAGCACCGGGTTAGCCAACCATTCAGGATGAAAATCTTCAATAATAAACCCGGCTGCTAAGAGCCGGGCCACTTCTTCACCAATGGCCTTTCGCCTCTCCTCGTTAAAACAACGGAGAAATTGCTTGACCGGTTTAAACTTTGGATCAATATTAAGAGTGTGCTCAGCGAGTTCCCTTGGTACACCTGGCATGTCTGAAGGCTTCCATGCAAAGATGTCCTGGTTCTCACGGATGAACTGGATGAGCGCGCCTTCCTATTTCGGATCCAGGTTAACGCTGATGCTGAACTGCTTAGATGAGTCGCGAGGAACAAAATCAATCAATTTAGTGTCGTCCGCCGATTTAAACTTTAACAAAGGATCGTGCTCCGTGGTCGACTTCTTTAAGGACGTCATGTCTGTCGAGTTAACATTATCCTTATAAAATTTTAGCTCCTCTGTTACACAAACTGATTCAGCATAGGCGGCGTCGCCTTCTTCACATTCCAAGGACACCTTGTGACTCCCATGCACTGTAATGGTGCCCTTGTAACCCGGCATCTTAAGTTGCAAATAGACATAACAGGGCCTTGCCATAAATTTGGCATAAGTCGGCCGCCCAAACGGAGCATGGTAAGGGCTTTTGATCTTAACCACCTCGACGGTCAGAGTTTCTGATCTGGAATCATGCTCATCTCCAAAGGCAACCTCCAAAGATATCTTGCCCACTGGATATGCCGACTTACCAGGCATCACCCCATGAAAGATGGTATTTGACGGTTTAAGATTCTTATCCGTCAGTCCCATGCGACGGAAGGTCTCATAATAAAGTATGTTAATGGTGCTACCTGATACATCTCCGTTGTATCTATAATTTTTGATTGTTCCATGCCAATATTATACAACTTTCATACACTTTTGGCAACTTTTTATACTATTTTTGGGACTAACATATTGATCCAGGGCCATTTCCCGGCCAGGCATGTACGCGCCCCGAATTCGGGAGAGTGCGGAGCCACCAGAGGCTATATAATAGCCCCACCGTCAAACTCCTATGGCTAAGTGAAAGTGTTAAAGCATTATAGTCCGGTTGCCTCATTTGCTGCGCTATCACCCCCTTAATAGGGCCAAGACGTTGGTTTAAGTGTGAACATGCATCTTCTGCGAACACCTCCGCATTATATGCGTGGGGGCTGAAGCCGACGACTGCAATCTTTCAGGTTATACACAAGTATACATAAACGGCCGCACAGGAGGCATCATAATTACTTTCAGGCAAAAGTATAAACACAGCCTTAATAAATTTCATAAAAACATTATGTTTACAATGGGAATACATGTCACTCAAACATAATATTCTTCGAGCACCGGGCCTCTATCAAATGAGCACCCTCGAGAACCTCTTCGAAATAGTGCTCGGCAGCCACTCGGCCTATGGCCGAACCCTGCGCCGCAATAGTGGTAGCATCCATCTCCGCCCAGTATGCTTTAACACGGGCAAGGGCCATCCGCGAGCCTTCTATGCACGCCGACCTCTTCATCGCATTGATGCGCGACACCGCACCAAGGAACTGCTGCACTAAGCTGAAATAGTTGTTCGGCCTCGGCTTTTCCGGCCACAGCTGATCCACGACAGACCTCATGGCGAGTCCGGACAACCTATTGAGTTCGGCCCATTCGGCTAGCTGATTAGTCAATGGAAGCGGACGCTTTGGAATGTTAAATTGCGACCAGAACAGCTTGTCCACTTCACGATCTGGTTGATCTTGGAAGTATTTGGCCGCATCGACAGCGCTCGCCGCCAAGTCCATATATGCGTCTACCGAACTCCACAGCCGATCCAGAGGGGCATACCGTGGATCTCTGAACTTCCTCCGCAGCATGAAGGGCTTCCTAGCCGCAATATCCATGGCTTCACGCAGCTCCTCCTTCTTTGCTCTCATAGCAGAGCGGGTGTCTTTGGTCGTCATCGTGGCCTTTTCAAGGTCTGTTGCCTTCACACGGTTTTCTTCTTCAAGGAACTGGCAATGGTCGGCAGTGTCTTTTAACTTTACAGCCATCCTGGCCATTTTTTCTTTCCTCTCGCAATGCGCAGCCTTCTCGGCCCTCAACTCTTCGGCTGCCTTCAAAGCAGCTGCATTACTACTCCTTGCTTGTTCTTTGGCTCGGGCAAGTTCCGCACGAAGGGTCTCCACGGTGGCAGCTCCATCTGCAGTCACAACATATTAAAGATACTGGCATCATGCTGCTCTTACTATGAGACATTCACCAGAAAGCATTACTTACCCTGTGCCTTGTCAAGCCGCTTGTTAACAAGCTCGATGTCAGCATCTGCCGCATCCAGTTGTCGCTTCAGTTCTGAAAACTCATTAGTCTGGCTAGCCACCGGAGCTTCCACCACCTGCACAAAAAGGTGGTTTGGTTACTACCTGGGACTACGATCCTCTGTTCACCGCCATTCTCGACGACAACCAGAGTCTCAGGGGCTACTATCTACACAGGGCACACCTAAAAATGTGCGGTACTATCAAAAGTATCATGTACCTCAAAGCCTATCAGTAGACTCATAAAGGCTTCATGCAATCCGCTTTCGGCAGATGAAATTCTTTCCATCACCGTACCCATTAATGTACGGTGTTCTTCTGAGATGGCTGCTCGCCCCAACAGCTCCCTCAGTATGTCCGACCGCATACCAGATAGTGCCGGACTCTTTTGTTTGCTCTCTTCAAGAGCCGGACACTGAGGACTTCGGGTGACTATAGGATTATCTTCTGGCCTCACCGGATCCGGAGAGGCCCTCTGTGACGACACTTCAAGGTCGCCTGCTTCTTGAGCGGGGGAGTCCAGGGGAGGCGTTTCACTCTCCATCATCTCTGGAAGAAGATCCCCCGAAGACGAGCTCTGCTGAGAAGGGCTAAGATCCGAACTGCAAGATAAATGCTTCGGTTATTTTCCTCAGAAGTGAACTAGTATATCTTCACTATTAAAGTACTTTTTGATTACTTACAGCTCGTTAGAGGGCAGATCCCCACGCGGACTTTGTGCGGCAAGAGCACCCTCCAAGGCAGGACCCTCTGGTGGAGACTTCTTCTCCCGTTTGGAAACCATGGTTTCCGGATCTTCATGGGTAGTCCTCTTCCTTCCTCGGGGTGAGAGAATACCAGATTCCACCCCTAGGCTATCCTCCCTCACGGAGGCGCCTGTTCCCTCGGTCGGAATGGGTAGCGGTGGAGGCCCGCTTTCGCCCCCTTTATTCCCCCCCTTTATCTTCCTGTGAGGGCTCCAGGCAAGGTGCTAGCTCGAGCATCTTTTCCAGCACCAGATTCTCCAAGCCTTCCGGAAGGGGGGCCGAACAACGGATCATCTTCGCCTTTGTTGTCCAGTCCTGGTCAAAGAGCGATTTCTCAGAATGACGTCATGATAAATGAAAGATGGTGTGTTCGGCTAGAGGATAACTTACTTGGTCGGCGGTGCGGTTGCTGCTCAGGCCTACATCCTCGGTAGTGTCCGGACACTCTATCTGTGGTCCGAAGAATGAGTTATACATCTCCTCATGCGTCAGGCCGAGGAAATTCTGAATAGCACGCGGTCCTTCTGGGTTGAACTCCCACATGCGGATGGGTCGGCATTTGCATGGCTGGATTCGTCGAATCAGCATGACTTGCATTACCATAATCAAACTAAAATATCCTTCGAAGAGATCTCGAATGCAGCTCTGCAATACAGGCACGTCCTTGGCTGGACCCCAGCTCAGCCCTCTGCTAATCCATGACATCAGTTCTGGTGGAGGGCCTGAGCGGAAAGCAGGGGCAGCCGCCCACTTGGCGCTTCTGGGAGCTGTGATGTAAAACCACTCCTGTTGCCATAATCCGGACACCTCTAGAATGGAACCCTTTGGCCATGGAGCTCCAGCAATCTTGCTTATTAATGCGCCTCTGCACGCTACATGCTGCCCCTCGATCATCTTCGGATTCACATCAAAGGTCTTGAGCCACAGGCCAAACTAAGGGGTAATGCAGAGGAAGGCCTCACATATGACAATAAATGCCGAGATATGGAGAAAGGAGTCTGGCGCCAGATCGTGGAAATCTAGCCCGTAATAAAACATCAACCCCCTAACGAAGGGATCCAGAGTGAGGCCTAGACCTTGGAGGAAGTGGGAGATGAACACAACGTCTTCGTTGGGTTCAGGAGTAGGGACGACTTTCCCTCAGACAGGCAGCCGATCCAAAACCTCGGTGGTCAGGTATCTAGCCTCCCTCAACTTCTTGATGTCTTCTTCCGTAACGGAGGAGGGCATCCACAGGCCTTGAAGGCTAGATCAGGACATGATTGAAGGTCCGGAGCACCTGACCTGGGCTTTGGGTGTTAGAACTCGAGGCGGGGGAAGGATTCGATTGAGCATGGGAGGGAAAAAAGTAAAAGCCTTGTACCTTTATAAAGAGGGTGAATATCAAGTGTCCTCTCCGTAGCCGTTTGGGACTTGCCTATAATCTAGGAGTCCTAGACACGGTTGGGTTACCCACGACTGTATTGATGAGAATCCCGTAATTAGGGGAACACGATCTCTGCTTTGACAAGACGTGTCAAAAAACTGCCTCGCGTTATGTGCGAGGCTAGTTAAAGGAAACGGTTCGAATAATCATCGGGCCATGGCATAAGGTCGTGTTGCCAAAACCAGTCAGCAAATTAGATTTGTGGAAATATTATTCTCTCTATGGTGTATGTGGAACTTATTTTGCAGGGTCGGACACTATCCTTGTATTCAAATTCTTTCGTGGTGTATTCGGAGGAGGAACCCGCCTTGCAATGCCGAGGACAATACTACGTGTCGGACTCATCGTCATTGAAGCCTGGTTCAGGGGCTACTGAGGGAGTCCTGGATTAGGGGGTCTCCGGACAGCCGGACTATATCCTTTGGCCGGACTGTTAGACTATGAAGATACAAGATTGAAGACTTCGTCTCGTGTCCGGATGGGACTCTACTTGGCGTGGAAGGCAAGCTAGGCAATACGGATATGTATATCTCCACCTTTGTAACCGACCTTGTGTAACCCTAGCCCTCTCCGGTGTCTATATAAACCGGAGGGTTTTAGTCCGTAGGACAACATACAATCATACCATAGGCTAGCTTCTAGGGTTTAGCCTCTTTGATCTCGTGGTAGATCTACTCTTGTACTACCCATATCATCAATATTAATCAAGCAGGACGTATGGTTTTACCTCCATCAAGAAGGCCTGGACCTGGGTAAAACATCGTGTTCCCTGCCTCCTGTTACCATCCGCCTTAGATGCACAGTTCGGGACCCCCTACCCAAGATCCGCCGGCTCTCTCCCCCTCTCTCCCGGTGGCGACGGAACGCCATCGGGGCCATCATCGTCACCGCAATCTACACCAACACCTCCGTCATCTTCACCAACATCCACATCACCTTCCCCCATCTATCTACAGTGGTCTACTCTCTTGCAACTCGCTGTATCCTCTACTTGGACATGATGCTTTATGCTTCATATTATTATCCAATGATGTGTTTCCATCCTATGATGTCTGAGTAGATTTTCGTTGTCCTATCGGTAATTGGTGAATTGCTATGATTGGTTTAATTTTCTTGTGGTTATGTTGCTGTCCTTTGGTGCCCATCATATGAGCATGCGCATGGATCACACCATAGGGTTAGTTCTATGTTGATAGGACTATGTATTGGAGGGCAAGAGTGACAGAAGCTTCAACCTAGCATATAAATTGATGCATACGGGATTGAAGGGGGACCAATATATCTTAATGCTATGGTTGGATTCTACCTTAATGAACGTTAGTAGTTGCGGATGCTTTCTAATAGTTCCAATCATACAATTTGGAATGTTATACATTAGATCATCATGCATATCATATTTTATTTGCTTTTGATTTTGATCCTAGAAAATCCTAAGCAACTCAAGGACCCACGGAGAGAGTTGGGGATTTCGTTATTTATGTATTTGAGTTTTCTCAAATTATGTAAACAGGATCATTTGATTTTATTTATTTTATCATCAATTATTTCTATTACAAAAATATGAGAGAGGGAATAAAATGACTTTCCCAAAATATAGATATATTGAGGATTTAATAAAAAAATCAAATAAGATTTATTTCGGAGTTTTTTGGTATTTTTATTTGAATTTAGGAAAATACGTGTTTTTCAAAGTTGTAGTTTGGGCCCAAATAAATGTTCACTTTATCGGGCTTGATTTTAGGAACCCGGAAAAATTTATTTCGCGATTTTTGGAGTCCGTTTAGTATTTCTTTTTATTTTTCTTCCGAGCAGAATTATTTAAAAAAAACAGAAACCGACTCCGGGCCGTACCCGAGCGGGACACCGCCCGGGGCAGCCTTTAAATACCCGCGCCCCCGGGCCAGAGAAGCCCACAACTGCCCCAGCCCCACCGCCGCCGGAGCGCGCTTTCCAAGGTTTGACGATGCGCCTCGTTTTTCGTGCCAAAAAAGAGGAAAAAATATTTTTTTTTCTTTTCTTTTCTGTTCGTCGCTTGTCTTTTTCGTCGGATTTTCCGCAATTATTTTCTGATCCAATTTTTGTTTTAGTATAACTTTTCGCTCGTTTATCGGAATCAGGCGATTCAAGCGCCTGGAATTTCGTCTCGAAACCCTCTTTCCGAATAACCAACTTAAACAAGTTTTTGCTACAGTAAAATTTGACCTAGATCCAGATTACTAGAACGAAGTTGTTTTCTTTCGTCGTTTGATTTCTTTTGCTTCGTTCGATTTGATTCTTTTTGCAAACCAAGGTTCTTAAGTTGAACTTTCTGGTTAGATCTTCTATTTGAGTTTTACCTGTGCATTAGATGAGTACTTATTGTATGCTTGTTTGTTTGTCTGTGATAGAATACCCGGAGTGCGCCGCCTGTTACTTCGAATCTCTAGGTTTCGCGGATCATCAGCAAGGCAAGTAACACTTTGATCATACCTTCTCTACAACCCAGTTTTATTGCATTAGATCAATCTTCACACATTGCATGATTAGGATCTAATTAACTTGTGGGATGGGAAGTAGATGATGTAGTACCTATTACCTGTTTATTATGAAACCTTTGGGAGTTACTTCTACGTTTGCTTATTATGCCATGCTATGCTAGTAGACGTGGATTGGGTGAGTGATATCTATGACAGATGTGAGTTTGATAAATTTTAATGGTTTATTTAAGGTGGCAACTTAAATACACATCTGGGTGGATTGAGGCACCTGGTTTCTATCAGGACTTGCCTGTTTTCTTTTGGACCACCACCCAGGCTCAAAGGGATCATAAGATTATTCATACTAGAAACTTCCGTGTGCAGCCACAAGCCATTATGGGCTCTGGCATAGTTGATTAAGTTGTGCGAACTCTTACAGTGGTAGACTAGCATATGTAGGGGATGTAGGTGGTACGGTCTACCCGATCGTAAGGTGCTAGTGCTTCTGAAAGGCTATGTCTCGGTCATCCGTTTCTCAAACACCCTATAGTGCGAGGAATCCAACGGAGGCGATCGAGTCTTGTGGGGAAAAGTGCGCAAACCTCTGCAGAGTGTAATAAACTAATCATGATTAGCCGTGTCCCCGGTTATGGACAACTTGAGTATCTGGTACTTGGATTATCATGTGAATATCAACATGTTACTCTAAAATTAATTTTGATGGGTTTGATTAATCATGATTTATAATTGGGATTGAGGATGCTGTCAACCATTCTCAATGTTTAACAACCACCATAATAGTAAATAAATTTATTCCTTTGAAGTAGGGAAAAATTGGCTTTACGCAAAAACTGTAACCATAGAGCTTTACACCAGCCAAATATGCATATAGTATAGCTGTTGCATTCCATTACTCTCTATGTGTTACCTTGCCAGCATATTCCATGTGCTGACCCGTTTTCGGGCTGCAACGTTAATGTTGCAGACTTTTCAGACGACGATTAAGGAGTTTAGGTCGTGGTTCTATACTCAGTGATGCCGTTGGAGTTGATGGACTCACTTATCTTCCAAGCCTTTCGCTGTTATCGTTATTAGATGGCCTTAAGCCATATTTATTGTAATAAGTTCTCTTTTGAGACATCCGATGTAATAAGTGTGTGATTGCTACTCTACTATAAATCTTCCGAGTACTGTGTGGTGTCAGCATTACTGATCCAGGGATGACACTAGAGCACAGAGATCAGACTGTTTGAGGTTTGGTCACTACAGAGATGGTATCGGAGCACACGCTAACTGTAGGACACGACCACTAAGCTAAAGACCTAGATCACTATTCACTCTCTTTCTCTTCTGACTTCTCATCTTTTCTACTCTTTAGGATGGCGGATGCAAGGAACAAGTTCACACAACCAGATGAAGATACACCCTTTGGACGCCACTTGAAGGAAGTCACTAGATACCTGAACATAGGAGTACCAAGCTTCACGGGAACCTACAACGCCACTTTACCCGAAGAAGAGCGCTGGATGATTCAAGTTCAAGTTCCAGGAAGGACGTTCATGCCAGTCACTGAGCCCATAGAGTTTTCTTTTGATGCACCAACTTGGAGTCTAGGAAAGAGTATGGCAGCTCACATCGCCATGGGACGCATTGGAGAAGTCTACCGCAAGGATCTCAAGGATACTATCTACCAGATTTGCGGACGCCGAGATGAACAATGGGAGATGATCAGCACCCGGAAGGATAGATCAATTGCAGCTTTTATACAGGAGATGAACCAGCACATTCGACGCCAGGAGAATCAGATGTGCGCTGACATGATAGATCTAAAGAAGGCTAAAACTAGAATCAAGGAACTGGAGGAAGAACTCAAGGCTACATGTGAAGATTATGAAGAAGAAATTGAAGTATTGGTGGAGAAGAATGACGACCTGATCAAGAAGATTGGAATATTTATGGGAGATCTGACACCAGTAGATGTAGACGAAGAACCCAAGGAGATTAGCCTGGAAGACTACATCATCATCGCCGGCACCGACTCAGAAGCAGATAGTAGCGATGACACCTATGTTGATGAAGCTGGAGCCGATATCATGGAATCTACAACCGTAGAATATTTCTAGTAGACCACCTCACCAGTACTAGTAGTCCACCATGTAAATTTAGTAGTCCAAGCACTTCTGCGATAGCTAGATCGATTGTATGCCTTTGTTTGATTGAATGAAGTGAATTGTGTGCTTTTACCTCATGTGCATATGGGTAGTGTTTTCTCTTTAGACCCCCTCTATTCTTATATCTCATCTTTTCTAAACCCTCAGATGCCTCCAAGACGTGACCCCAGATTTGCCTTTCCGCCGGAGCTCACCCAGTTGATCCAGCAGCAGAACACCTTGATGCAGTTGCTAGTTCAGAATCAAAACCAGGGGAACAACAACAACCCACCACCACCACCACCTGTTGACCACTTAGCCCGTTTTCTTAGGCTGAATCCGCCGGTGTTTTCCAGTAGCACCGAGCCGATAGTAGCAGATGATTGGCTCCGCAAGATAGCTAGGGAGTTGACCATAGCAGGATGCACAGATGCGGAGAAGGTGAAGTTTGCCGCACATCAGTTAGAAAGACCCGCAGCATCATGGTGGGAAAATTTCATAGCCACCTTCCCAGTTGACACTGTCACATGGGACCAGTTTCAGCAGGCTTTTCATACTGCCCATGTATCATCAGGAGCAATGGCCATGAAGAAGCGTGAGTTTCGTAACTTGCGCCAAGGAGGACGGACAGTTGGCCAGTATGTGGAGGAGTTTAGTAAGCTAGCACGTTATGCCCCAGATGACGTTGCTACGGATGCAGCTAAGCAGGAGAAATTCCTGGAAGGACTGAATGATGAATTGAGTATGCAGTTGATGGTAGCCACCTTCAACAACTACCAGGAGTTGGTAGATCGTGCTCTTATGATTGAAGGGAAGCAGCAGCAAATTGAGAACCGCAAGAGGAATTATGGACAAGGAAAGTATAATTCAGGAGCTCAGCAGAAGCCTCGCTTTACCCCTAGACCGGGAGGACATTTTCAGCATACCCATGGAGTAGGTAGCTCGCACAATCACAATGGCACCAAGAATGGTAATGGGAATGGAGGAAGAAATAGACAGAACCGCAACACCCCATCAACCCCAGCCAAGAAGGACCTGAGCCAAGTCACTTGTTTTAAGTGTCAGAAGACCGGACATTATGCAAATGAATGTCCTGAAGGCCAAAATGGTAATGGAAGCTCTGGAAAGAAGCCGAACCCTTTCAACAGGGGACAGGTGAACCACGTTAGTGTGGAGGAGGTTGAAGCTCAGCCCGATGCAGTAATAGGTAAGTTTTTGGTTAAGTCATTTACTGCACTCATTCTTTTTGATACTGGTGCATCGCATTCATACATCTCAAGGGGATTTGTGGATAAGTATAACCTACTAACCCAAGCCCTTAGGTCACCCATGTTAGTAACCTCGCCAGGAGCAGAGTATGTGGCTAGTCTATGGTGTGATCGGTTACCATTAAGGATTGGTAACTATGTATTTCCCTCAGACCTAATAGTATTGGAATCTCAAGGATTGGATATGATATTAGGCATGGATTGGTATCAAAGTATGAAGGGAATATTGAGTGTGCTAGTAAGTCAATTTTGCTTACCACACCAGAAGGGAGAAGGATCAAGTATGTATCCCGGCATGTGCCAAAAAGGACACAAGTAAATTGCCTAACAGGAGTTGTGCAAGAGGAAGTACCAGTGGTAAAGGATTTTCCTGATGTATTTCCAGAAGAGTTGCCAGGCATGCCACCGGATAGAGATATTGAGTTTTTGATTGAGCTATTGCCAGGCACTGGGCCAATATCAAAGAGACCATATAGGATGCCAGCAAAGGATTTAGTGGAAATTAAGAAGCAGATTAAGGAGTTACTGGATAAGGGATATATTCGCCCAAGTTCTTCGCCTTGGGGATCACCAATACTTCTAGTGGAGAAGAAGGATGGATCGTTAAGAATGGTTGTTGACTATCGAGGATTGAACGAAGTAACAATCAAAAACAAGTACCCACTACCAATGATCAATGATCTATTTGATCGATTGCAAGGAGCTAAAGTGTTTTCCAAGATCGATTTGCGATCGGGGTACCATCAGTTGAAGATTCGAGAACAGGATATTCCGAAGACAGCTTTTACCACCAGGTATGGGCTGTATGAGTATACCGTTATGTCATTTGGACTGACTAACGCACCTGCCTATTTTATGAACATGATGAAAAAAGTGTTTATGGAGTTTTTGGATAAGTTCATCGTAGTGTTCATCGATGATATCCTGGTTTATTCAAAGAATGAAGAGGAGCATAAGGAGCATTTGCGTTTGGTACTTGGGAAGCTCAGAGAACATCAATTATATGCCAAGTTCAGCAAATGTGAGTTTTGGTTGAAGGAAGTAGGATTCCTCGGACATGTTATATCTGGAGAAGGTATAGTAGTAGATCCCACTAAAGTAGATACTGTGACCAAGTGGGAAGCACCAACAACAGTTGGAGAGATCCGGAGTTTTCTTGGACTCGCATGATACTACCGAAGATTTATTGAGAACTTTTCAAAGATTGCGAAGCCTATGACGGAGTTATTGAAGAAGGATACTAAGTTCAAATGGACTGAGGAGTGTGAGGCTAGTTTCCAGGAGTTGAAGAAATGTTTGGTTACCTCACCAGTGTTGATTTTGCCAGATCAGACCAAGGATTATGAGGTGTATTGCGACGCTTCACGTCGAGGACTTGGAGCAGTGCTTATGCAGGAAGGTAGAGTTGCTTCGTATGCTTCACGACAACTGAAGCCTCACGAATTGAATTATGCCACACATGATTTGGAGTTAGCAGCCGTAGTGCATGCATTGAAGACATGGAGACATATCCTCATTGGAAATCATTGTGAGGTGTTCACGGATCACAAGAGTTTGAAGTACATTTTCACGCAGAAGGAGTTGAATCTCAGACAAAGGAGATGGTTGGAGCTCATCAAGGATTATGATATGAGATTGCATTACCATCCCGGAAAAGCTAATGTAGTAGCTGACGCATTAAGCCATAAGAGCCATGTCAATACATTAATGACGGGAGGAATACCCAAGGAGTTAGCAGATAACCTTCGTGAGCTATGTTTGGAGATAGTTCCGAGAGGCTATGTGGCAGCATTGGAGATTCAGTGAACATTGATGGATAAAATCAGAGAAGCTCAGAAAACTGACAAGGAGATTGCTTCTATAAAGGAGAAACTGAGCAAAGGAAAAGCTAAAGGATTTCGTGAGGATGAGCACGACACCCTATGGTTTGAAGACCGTGTTTATGTGCCCAATGACCCGGAGATCAGAAAGTTGATTTTGCGAGAGGCTCATGATTCACCGTATTCGATTCAGCCAGGGAATACCAAGATGTATTTGGATTTGAAGGAGATTTTCTGGTGGACAGGAATGAAGAAGGATATTGCGGAGTATGTAGCAGTTTGTGACGTATGTCAGAGAGTAAAGGCAGAGCATCAGAAGCCAGCAGGATTGTTGCAACCATTGTCGATACCCGAATGGAAGTGGGATAAGATAGGCATGGATTTTATCACGGGATTGCCAAGGACTCGTTCAGGCTATGACTCGATTTGGATTGTAGTCGATCGATTGACG
Source organism: Triticum monococcum (assembly GCA_034509565.1). Lineage (NCBI taxonomy): Eukaryota > Viridiplantae > Streptophyta > Magnoliopsida > Poales > Poaceae > Triticum > Triticum monococcum. The sequence goes on along the minus strand of CM067845.1, from coordinate 493,838,299 downwards.
AAAGTAGCTCATTTCATCCCAGTAAACACCACTTACACTAGCTAGTGCTAAGTTGGCAAAGATATATATGACTAGGATCGTATGTTTGCATGGAGTTCCGAGGAGTATCGTATCAGATAGAGGAACCCAGTTTACCTCAAAGTTCTGGAAGCAGTTGCATGAGACTTTGGGTACTAGGCTAGAATTTAGTACAACTTTTCATCCGCAGACAGATGGACAGACCGAGAGAGTCAATCAGATTTTGGAGGATATGCTGAGAGCTTGTGCGCTAGATTATGGATCTAGTTGGGACGATAATTTGCCATATGCAGAGTTCTCTTACAATAATAGCTATCAGACCAGTTTGAAGATGGCCCCTTTCGGAGCTTTATACGGAAGAAGGTGCAGGACACCGTTGTCATGGGACGAAATTGGAGACCGCTAGTTGTTTGGACCAGATCTGATTAAAGAGTCTGAACAGAAGGTGAAGTTGATTCGTGATAGACTCAAGGTAGCCCAGTCCAGGCAAAAGAGCTACGCAGATTCTAAACGCAAGGAGACAGTTTACGAAGTCGGAGATAGAGCGTATCTTCGAGTATCCCCACTTCGAGAGATTAAGCGTTTTGGAGTTAAAGGGAAGTTAGCGCCACGATTTGTAGGGCCATATCGAGTTTTGGAGCGTATGGGAGAAGTGGCCTATAAGTTGGAATTGCCAGAAGGATTGTCAGGAGTTCATGATGTGTTCCACATCTCTCAGTTGAAGAAGTGTCACGCGGAGATGGCTGACATACCTTTGAGAGATACAATGCCATTGGAAGCAATTCAGTTGGATAACGATTTGACCTACGAGGAGAAACCAGTCAAGATTCTCGAGTTTGCCAGCCGAGTTACTCGCAGTAAGGTTATCAAGTTTTGTAAAGTTCAGTGGAGCCACCACACGGAGGATGAAGCCACCTGAGAACGAGAGGAAGATTTGCTCAAAGACCACCCTTACCTATTTTCTAGCCAACCCGAATCTCGAGGGCGAGATTCATCTTAAGGGGGGTAGGTTTGTAACATCCCAAATTTTCAATTTGGAATGTTATACATTAGATCATCATGCATATCATATTTTATTTTATTTTGATTTTGATCCTAGAAAATCCTAAGCAACTCAAAGACCCACGGAGAGAGTTGGGGATTTCGTTATTTACGTATTTGAGTTTTCTCAAATTATGTAAACAGGATCATTTGATTTTATTTATTTTATCATCAATTATTTCTATTACAAAAATATGAGAGAGGGAATAAAATGACTTTCCCAAAATATAGAAATATTGAGGATTTAATAAAAAAATCAAATAAGATTTATTTCGGAGTTTTTCGGTATTTTTACTTGAATTTAGGAAAAATACGCGTTTTCAAAGTTGTAGTTTGGGCCCAAATAAATGTTCACTTTATCGGGCTTGATTTTAGGAACCCAGCAAAATTTATTTCGCGATTTTTGGAGTCCGTTTAGTATTTCTTTTTATTTTTCTTCCGAGCGGAATTATTTAAAAAAAAGGAAACCGACTCCGGGCCGTACCCGAGGGGGACACCGCCCGGGGCAGCCTTTAAATACCCGCGCCCCCGGGCCAGAGAAGCCCACAACCGCCCCAGCCCCACCGCCGCCGCCGTCGCCGGAGCGCGCTTTCCAAGGTTCGCCGACGCGCCTTGTTTTTCGTGCGAAAAAAAAGAGGAAATTTTTTTCTTTTCTTTTCTGTTCGTCGCTTGTCTTTTTCGTCGGATTTTCCGCGGTTATTTTCTGATCGCGATTTCTGATCCGATTTTCGTTTTAGTATAACTTTTCGCTCGTTTATCGGAATCAGGCGATTCAAGCGCCTGGAGTTTCGTCTCGAAACCCTCTTTCCGAATAACCAACTTAAACAAGTTTTTGCTATAGTAAAATTTGACCTAGATCCAGATTACTAGAATGAAGTTGTTTTCTTTCGCCGTTTGATTTCTTTTGCTTCGCTCGATTTGATTCTTTTTGCAAACCAGGGTTCTTAAGTTGAACTTTCTGGTTAGATCTTCTATTTGAGTATTACCTGTGCATTAGATGAGTACTTATTGTATGCTTGTTTGTTTGTCTGCGATAGAATACCCGGAGTGCGCCGCCTGTTACTTCGAATCTCTAGGTTTCGCGGAACATCAGCAAGGCAAGTAACACTTTGATCATACCTTCTCTACAACCCAGTTTTATTGCATTAGATCAATCTTCACACATTGCATGATTAGGATCTAATTAAATTGTGGGATGGGAAGTAGATGAGGTAGTACCTATTACCTGTTTATTATGAAACCTTTGGGAGTTACTTCTACGTTTGCTTATTATGCCATGCTATGCTAGTAGACATGGATTGGGTGAGTGATATCCATGACAGATGTGAGTTTGATAAATTTTAATGGTTTATTTAAGGTGGCAACTTAAATACACATCTGGGTGGATTGAGGCACCTGGTTTCTATCAGGACTTGCCTGTTTTCTTTTGGACCGCCACCCAGGCTCAAAGGGGTCATAAGATTATTAATACTAGAAACTTCCATGTGCAGCCACAAGCCATTATGGGCTCTGGCATAGTTGATTAAGTTGTGCGAACTCTTACAGTGGTAGACTAGCAGATGTAGGGGATGTAGGTGGTACGGTCTACCCGATCATAAGGTGCTAGCGCTTCTGAAAGGCTATGTCTCGGTCATCCGTTTCTCAAACACCCTGTAGTGCGAGAAATCCAACGGAGGCGATCGAGTCTTGTGTGGAAAAGTGCACAAACCTCTGCAGAGTGTAATAAACTAATCATGATTAGTCGTGTCCCCGGTTATGGACAACTTGAGTATCTGGTACTTGGATTATCATGTGAATCTCAACATGTTACTCTAAAATTAATTTTGATGGGTTTGATTAATGATGATTTATAATTGGGATTGAGGATGCTGTCAACCATTCTCAATGTTTAACAACCACCATAATAGTAAATAAATTTATTCCTTTGAAGTAGGGAAAAATTGGCTTTATGCAAAAACTGTAACCATAGAGCTTTACACCAGCCAAATATGCATATAGTATAGCTGTTGCATTCCATTACTCCCTATGTGTTACCTTGCCAGCATATTCCATGTGCTGACCCGTTTTCAGGCTGCAACATTAATGTTGCAGACTTTTCAGACGACGATTAAGGAGTTTAGATCGTGGTTCTATACTCAGTGATGCCGTTGGAGTTGATGGACTCACTTATCTTCCAAGCCTTCCGCTGTTATCGTTATTAGATGGCCTTAAGCCATATTTATTGTAATAAGTTCTCTTTTGAGACATCCGATGTAATAAGTGTGTGATTGCTACTCTGCTATAAATCCTCCGAGTACTGTGTGGTGTCAGCATTACTGATCCAGGGATGACACCGGAGCACAGAGATTAGACTGTTTGAGGTCTGGTCGTTACATGCATAGAATTCCAAGTCAGGGATGAGATGCTAGCAGCGGCCTCTCCCACATAAAACTTGCTATCGGTCTAGTAAAGTAGCCAATTTCTTAGGGACAATTTCACAACTCCTACCACCACTTTTCCACACTCTCTATACTAACTTTATTTCTTCTTTACCTATATAGCCCCTAGTTTTTATTTACGTGCCCTTTATATTCTTGCAAACCTATCTCGTTACACCTACAATGTACTTCTAGTTTCATACTTGTTCTAGGTAAAGGGAACATTAAGCATGCGTAGAGTTGTATCGGTGGTCGATAGAACTTGAGGGAATATTTGTTCTACCTTTAGCTCCTCATTGGGTTCGACACTCTTACTTGTCGAAAGAGGCTACAATTGATCCCCTATACTTGTGGGTTATCAAGACCTTTTCCTGGCGCCGTTGCCGGGGAGCAATAGCGTGGGGTGAATATTCTCGTGTGTGCTTGTTTGCTTTATCACTAAGTAGTTTTTATTTTGTGCTCTTGTTTTCTATCTTTAGTTATGGGTAGGAAACGGAAAATACCAAAAAAATTAGTTGTACCTACTACACCAATGGTTGAAGAACCACTCAAAATATATCACACTCCTGAAGCTTTTTACTTGGATCATCTTCGATCCCTATGTGCTCGGGCTGAAACCCCAACTAGCTTAGTTGAGGGCAAATCTTTAGATGAGCATGCTTATTATGTGCGACACCGCTTATCTCAAAAAGGGAAACTTTTGCTGGATCAAATTCATCATTTGCAATACTATACTTGGAATTTATGTGAAATATATGATTTTACTTGTTGTTCTGAAGACCCAAAGAAACACCTTCCATACCAATGTGAGTTTAGTGATAATGGAATCATATCTTCGTATACTAAGGGTGTTTATAATTACTATGATGTTGAACAAATTGAAGAATTTGTTGCTTTTAGGGGTACTTGTGAAATTGCTTCTTTTATTGAAGAGTGTGATACTACTCTCTACAAATCTAAAAATTTGGCCATACTTAAATATTGCTATGATAATTATGCTTCTAATCCTTATATTAAACCATATGTTGAGGACTCCTCTGCTATCTAAGAAGAGACTAATATTTTGCAGGAGTCTATGGAAGAAGGAATTGATGAAACTATGGGCTCATTGGATGAAAAAGATGATGAGGAGAGCGAAGAACAAAAGGAAGAAGAGCGGATTAGCTACCCGTGCCCAGCTTCTAATGAGAGTAACTCTTCAACTCATACATTGTTTAATTTCCCATCGTGCTTGGATGAATGCTATGATGATTGTTATGACCCTGTTGATTCTTTTGAAACATCCCTTTTTGATGATGCTTGCTATGCTTGTGGCCAAGAAGCCAATATGAATTATGGTTATGGAGATGAACTTGCTATAGGTCCTTATGTTAAACATGAAATTGTTGCTATTGCACCCACGCATGATAGTCCTATTATCTTTTTGAATTCTCCCGACTACACTATATCGGAGAAGTTTGCCCTTATTAAGGATTATATTGATGGGTTGCATTTTACCGTTGCACATGATGATTTTGATAGATATAATATGCATGTTCTTGCTGCTCCTACTTGCAATTATTATGAGAGAGGAACTACATATCCGCCTCTCCATGTTTCCAATATGATATAATTGCAAGAAACTGTTTATACTATGCATTAGCCTTTACTATGTGTGCATGAATTGTTCTTTTATGACATGCCAATGCATAGGAAGAGAGCTAGACTTCTTCATTACATGATATATGTTACTTTGTGCTCACTACTAAATCATAAATCATTGTTAATTAAAATTGGCTTTGATATACCTTGGGATCCGGGTGGATCCATTACTTGAGCACTATATGCCTAGCTTAATGGCTTTAAAGAAAGCGCTGCCAGGGAGACAACCTAGAAGTTTTAGAGAGACGTTTATTTCTATTGTGTGCTTTTATAAAGTTTAAAAATAAAAATAATATGCCAAGATTTTCCTTTAGGATGTTTACATTGCTTGTTGGTTTGTGTTGTGCAAAACAGAAACTTTGGCTGTAGTGCGCGATTTTACATTTTCTACTGGAAGGTCAAACGGTTCTAAAACTTTTTGCACTGTCTTTATGTACAAATTTTTTATTTTTACTAATTGTTTCAGAATTTTTGGAGTACCATAAGTATGGTGAATGTTCATATTACTACAGACTGTCCTGTTTAAGACAGATTCTGTTTTTGATGCATAGTTTGCTTGTTTTGATGAAACTATCGATTTCTATCAGTGGATTAAGCCATGGAAAAGTTATATTATAGTAGCTACATGAAAAAATAAAATATGAATTGGTTCGCTACAGTACTTAGAGTAGTGATTTTCTTTATTATACTAACGGATCTTACCGAGCTTTCTGTTGAGTTTTGTGTGGATGAAGTGTTCGAAGATCGAGGATGTCTCAATATGAGGAGAAGGAGGAGAGGCAAGAGCTCAATCTTGGGGATGCTCAAGGCACAAAAAGAAAATATTTAAGGAGGCTCAAGCGTCTAAGCTTGGGGATGCCCTGGAAGGCATCCCATCTTTCTTCAACAAGTATCGGTATGTTTTCGGATTCGTTTCGTTCATGTGATATGTGCAAATCTTGGAGCGTCTTTTGCATTTAGTTTTCACTTTTCTTTTATGCACCATGCTGGTATGAGATAGTCCATGGTTGATTTATAGAATGCTCTTTTCACTTCACTTATATCTTTTGAGTATGGCTTTTATAGAATGCTTCATGTGCTTCGCTTATATCATTTGAAGTTTGGATTGCCTGTTTCCCTACACATAGAAAACCGCCATTTGTAGAATGCTCTTTTGCTTCACTTATATTTGTTAGAGCATGGGCATATCTTTTGTAGAAAGAATTAAACTCTCTTGCTTCACTTATATCTATTTAGAGAGATGACAGGAATTGGTCATTCACATGGTTAGTCATAAAATCCTACATAAAACTTGTAGATCACTGAATATGATATGTTTGATTCCTTGCAATAGTTTTGTGATATAAAGATGGTGATATTAGAGTCATGCTAGTGGGTAGTTGTGGATTGTAGAAATACTTGTGTTGAATTTTGTGATTCCCGTAGCATGCACGTATGGTGAACCGTTATGTAACAAAGTTGGAGCATGAGGTATTTATTGATTGTCTTCCTTATGAGCGGCGGTCGGGGACGAGCGATGGTATTTTCCAACCAATCTATCCCCCTAAGAGCATGCACGTAGTACTTTGTTTCGATGACTAATAGATTTTTGCAATAAGTATGTCATTTCTTTATGACTAATGTTGAGTCCATGGATTATATGCACTCTCACCCTTCCATCATTGCTAGCCTCTTCGGTACCATGCATTTCCATTTCTCACCTTGAGAGTTGGTGCAAACTTCGCCGGTGCATCCAAACCCCGTGATATGATACTCTCTATCACACATAAGCCTCCTTATATCTTCCTCAAAACAGCCACCATACCTACCTATCATGGCATTTCCATAGCCATTCCGAGATATATTGCCATGCAACTTCCATCATCATCATATACATGACTTGAGCATTCATTGTCATATTGCTTTGCATGATCGTAAGATAGCTAGCATGATGTTTTCATGGCTTGTCCATTTTTTGATGTCATTTCTACGCTAGATCATTGCACATCCTGGTACATCGCCGGAGGCATTTATATATAGTCATATTTTGTTCTAGTATCGAGTTGTAATATTGAGTTGTAAGTAAATAAAAGTGTGATGATCATCATTATTAGAACATTGTCCCATCTGAGGTTATCAAAATAAAAGTGGCCAAAGAAGCCCCCCAAAAAAGAGAGGCCAAAGAAGCCTACAAAAAAAAGAAAAAAAGAAAAAAAGAGAAAAAAAATAAAAAATGAGAGAAAAGAGAGAAGGGACAATGTTACTATCCTTTTACCACACTTGTGCTTCAGAGTAGCACATGTTCTTCATACAGAGAGTCTCTTGAGTTATCACTTTCATATACTAGTGGGAATTTTCATTATAGAACTTGGCTTGTATATTCCAACGATGGGCTTCCTCAAATGCCCTAGGTCTTCATGAGCAAGCAAGTTGGATGCACACCCACTTAGTTTCAGTTTGAGCTTTCATACACTTATAGCTCTTAGTGCATCCGTTGCATGCCAATCCCTACTCCTCGCATTGACATCAATTGATGGGCATCTCCATAACCCGTTGATTAGCCGCGCCGATGTGAGACTTTCTCCTTTTTGTCTTCTCCACACAACCTCCACCATCATATTCTATTCCACCTATAGTAATATGTCCATGGCTCACGCTCATGTATTGCGTGAAAGTTGAAAAGGTTTGATAATGTCAAAAGTATGAAACAATTGCTTGGCTTGTCATCGGGGTTGTACATGATTTGAATATTTTATGTGGTGAAGATGGAGCATAGCCAGACCATATGATTTTGTAGGGATAACTTTCTTTGGCCATGTTATTTTGAAAAGACATAATTGCTTTATTAGTATGCTTGAAGTATTTGTTGGGGAACGTAGTAATTTCAAAAAAATTCCTACGCACACGCAAGATCATGGTGATGCATAGCAACGAGAGGGGAGAGTGTGATCTACGTACCCTTGTAGATCGACAACGGAAGCGTTTGGTTGATGTAGTCGTATGTCTCCACGGCCCGACCGATCAAGCACCGAAACTACGGCACCTCCGAGTTCTAGCACACGTTCAGCTCGATGACGATCCCCGGACTCCGATCCAGCAAAGGGTCGGGGAAGAGTTCCATCAACACGACGGCGTGGTGACGATCTTGATGTACTACCGTCGCAGGGCTTCGCCTAAGGACCGCTACAATATTATCGAGGATTATGGTGGAAGGGGGCACCGCACGCGGTTAAGAATATGATCATGTGGATCAACTTGTGTCTCTAGGGGTGCCCCTGCCTCCGTATATAAAGGTTCAAGAGGGGGAGGCCGGCCGGCCATCATAGGGCGCGCCAGGAGGAGTCCTACTCCCTCCGGGAGTAGGACTCCCCCCCCCCCCAATCCTAGTTGGAATAGGATTCGCGAGGTGGGAACAAAGAGAGAGAGAGAAGGAGGGGGCGCCGGCCCACTCTCTCCTTGTCCTATTCGGACTAGGGGGGAGGGGCGTGCGGCCCAGCCTTGGCCGCCTCTCCTCTTCTTCCACTAAGCCCATTAAGGCCCATGTACCTCCCGGGGGGTTCCAGTAACCTCCCGGTTTTCCGGTAAAATCCCGATTTCACCCGGAACACTTCCGATATCCAAATATAGGCTTCCAATATATCAATCTTTATGTCTCGACCATTTCGAGACTCCTCGTCATGTCCGTGATCACATCCGGGACTCCGAACAAACTTCGGTACATCAAAATGCATAAACTCATAATATAACTATCATCATAACCTTAAGCGTGCGGACCCTACGGGTTCAAGAACAATGTAGACATGACCGAGACACGTCTCCGGTCAATAACCAATAGCGGAACCTAGATGCTCATATTGGTTCCTACATATTCTACGAAGATCTTTTATCGATCAGACCGCATAACAACTTACGTTGTTCCCTTTGTCATCGGTATGTTACTTGCCCGAGATTCGATCATTGGTATCCAATACCTAGTTCAATATCGTTACCGGCAAGTCTCTTTACTCGTTCCGTAATACATCATCCCGCAACTAACTCATTAGTTGCAATACTTGCAAGGCTTAAGTGATGTGCATTACCGAGAGGGCCCAGAGATACCTCTCCGATGATCGGAGTGACAAATCCTAATCTCGAAATACGTCAACCCAACATGTACCTTTGGAGACACTTGTAGAGCACCTTTATAATCACCCAGTTATGTTGTGACGTTTGGTAGCACACAAAGTGTTCCTCCGGCACACGGGAGTTACATAATCTCATAGTCATAGGAACATGTATAAGTCATGAAGAAAGCAATAGCAACATACTAAACAATCGGGTGCTAAGCTAATGGAATGGGTCATGTCAATCAGATCATTCAACTAATGATGTGATCCCGTTAATCAAATGACAACTCTTTGTCCATGGTTAGGAAACATAACCATCTTTGATTAACGAGCTAGTCAAGTAGAGGCATACTAGTGACACTCTCTTTGTCTATGTATTCACACATGTATTATGTTTCCGGTTAATACAATTCTAGCATGAATAATAAACTTTTATCATGTTATAAGGAAATAAATAAGAACTTTATTATTGCCTCTAGGGCATATTTCCTTCAGTCTCCCACTTGCACTAGAGTCAATAATCTAGTTCACATCACTATGTGATTAACACCAATAGTTCACATCTTTATGTGATTGGTTCACATCTCCATGTGACTAACACCCATAGGGTTTACTAGATTCAATAATCTAGTTCACATCGCTATGTGATTAACACCCAAAGAGTGATCATGCTTTGCTTGTGAGAGAAATTTAGTCAACGGGCCTGCCAAATTCAGATCCGTATGTATTTTGCAAAATTCTATGTCTACAATGCTCTGCACGGAGCTACTCTAGCTAATTGCTCCTACTTTCAATATGTATCCAGATTGAGACTTAGAATCATCTGGATCAGTGTCAAAAACTTGCATCGACGTAACCCTTTTACGACGAACCATTTTGTCACTTCCATAATCGAGAAACATATCCTTATTTCACTAAGGATAATTCTGACCGCTGTCCAATGATCTACTCCTAGATCACTATTGTACTCCCTTGCCAAATCAGTGCAGGGTATACAATAGATCTGGTACACAGCATGACATACTTTATAGAACCTATGGCCAAGGCATAGGGAATGACTTTCATTCTCTTTCTATCTTCTGCCGTGGTCGGGCTTTGAGTCTTACTCAATACACACCTTGTAATACAGGAAAGAACTCTTTCTTTGACAGCTCCATATTGAACTACTTCAAAATCTTGTCAAGGTATGTACTTATTGAAAAAACTTATCAAGCATCTTGATCTATCTCTATAGATCTTGAAGCTCAATATGTAAGCAGCTTCACCGAAGTCTTTCTTTGAAAAACTCCTTTCAAACAATCCTTTATGCTTTACAGAATAATTTTACATTATTTCCGATCAACAATATGTCATTCACATATACTTATCAGAAATGCTGTAGTGCTCCCACTCACTTTCCTGTAAATACAGGCTTCACCGCAAGTCTGTATAAAACTATATGCTTTGATCAACTCATCAAAGCGTATATTCCAACTCCGAGATGCTTGCACCAGTCCATAGATGGATCGCTGGGGCTTGCACATTTTGTTAGCACCTTTTGGATTGACAAAACCTTCTGGTTGCATCATATACAACTCTTCTTTAATAAATCCATTAAGGAATGCAGTTTTGTTTATCCATTTGCCTGATTTCATAAAATGCAGCAATTACTAACATGATTCGGACAGACTCAAGCATAGATACGAGTGAGAAACTCTCATCGTAGTCAACACCTTGAACTTGTCAAAAACCTTTTGCGACAATTCTAGCTTTGTAGATAGTAACACTACTATCAGCGTCCGTCTTCCTCTTGAAGATCCATTTATTCTCAATTGCTTGCCGATCATCGGGCAAGTCCACCAAAGTCCAAACTTTGTTCTCATACATGGATCATATCTCAGATTTCATGGCCTCAAACCATTTCGCGGAATCTGGGCTCATCATTGCTTCCTCATAGTTCACAAGTTCGTCATGGTCTTGTAACATGATTTCCAGAACAGGATTACCGTACCACTCTGGTGTGGATCTCACTCTGGTTTACCTACGAGATTCGGTAGTAACTTGATCTGAAGTTACATGATCATCATCATTAGCTTCCTCACTAATTGGTGTAGTAGTCACAAGAACAGATTTTTTTGTGATGAACTACTTTCCAATAAGGGAGAAGGTACAATTACCTTATCAAGTTTTCTACTTTCCTCCCACTCACTTGTTTTGAGAGAAACTCCTTCTCTGGAAAGGATCCATTCTTAGCAACGAATGTCTTGCCTTTAGATCTGTGATAGAAGGTGTACCCAACAGTTTCCTTTGGGTATCCTATGAAGACATATTTCTCCGATTTGGTTTTGAGCTTATCAGGATGAAACCTTTTCATATAAGCATCACAATCCCAAACTTTAAGAAATGACAACTTTGGTTTCTTGCCAAACGATAGTTCAGATTGTGTCGTCTCAACGGACTTAGATGGTGCCCTTTTAAACGTGAATGCAGCTGTCTTTAATGCATAACCCCAAAACGATAGTGGTAGATCGGTAAGAGACATCATAGATCGCACCATATCTAATAAAGTACGGTTATGACGTTCGGACACACCATTACATTGTGGTGTTCCAGGTGGCGTGAGTAGTGAAACTATTTCACATTGTTTTTAACTAAAGGCCAAACTCATAAATCAAATACTCTTCTCTATGATCAGATCGTAGAAACTTTATTTTCTTGTTTACGATGATTTTTCACTTCACTCTGAAATTCTTTGAACTTTTCAAATGTTTCATACTTATGTTTCATCAAGTAGATATACTCATATCTGCTCAAATCATCTGTGAAGATCAGAAAATAATGATACTTGTCGCGAGCCTCAATATTCATCGGACCACATACATCAGTATGTATGATTTCCAGCAAATCTGTTGCTCGCTCCATTTTTCCGAAGAACAGAGTCTTAGTCATCTTGCCCATGAGGCATGGTTCGCAAGCATCAACTGATTCATAATCAAGTGATTCAAAAAGCCCATCAGCATGGAGTTTCTTCATGCGCTTTACACCAATATGACCTAAACGTTAGTGCCACAAATAAGTTGCACTATCATTATTAACTTTGCATCTTTTGGTTTCAATATTATGATTATGTGTATCACTACGATCGAGATCCAATGAACTATTTTCATTGGGTGTGTAACCATATAAGGTTTTATTCATGTAAACAGAACAACAATTTATTCTCTTACTTAAATGAATAACCGTATTACAATAAACATGATCAAATCATATTCATGCTCAACGCAAACACCAAATAACACTTATTTAGGTTCAACACTAATCCCGAAATTATAGGGAGTGTGCGATGATGATCATATCAATCTTGGAACCACTTCCAACACACATTGTCACTTCACCCTTAACTAGTCTCTGTTCACTCTGCAACTCCCGTTTCGAGTTACTAATCTTAGCAACTGAACTAGTATCAAATACTGAGGGGTTGCTATAAACACTAGTAAAGTACACATCAATAACATGGATATTAAATATACTTATGTTCACTTTGCCATCCTTCTTATCCGCCAATCACTTGGGGTAGTTCCGCTTCCAGTGACCAGTCCCTTTGCAGTAGAAGCACTTAGTCTTAGGCTTAGGACCAGACTTGGGCTTCTTCACTTGAGCAGCAACTTGCTTGCTGTTCTTCTTGAAGTTCCCCTTCTTCCCTCTGCCCTTTTCTTGAAACTAGTGGTCTTGTCAACCATCAACACTTGATGTTTTTCTTGATTTCTAACTTCATCGATTGCATCATCATGAAAAGCTCGGGAGTCGTTTTCGTCATCCCTTGCATACTATAGTTCATCACGAAGTTCTACTAACTCGGTGATGGTGACTAGAGAATTCTGTCAATCACTATCTTATGTGGAAAATTAACTCCCACTTTATTCAAGCGATTGTAGTACCCAGACAATCGGAGCACATGCTCACTAGTTGAGCGATTCTCCTCCATCTTTTAGCTTGGAGACTTCATATCTCTCAACTCGGGTATTTGCTTGAAATATTATCTTCAACTCCTGGAACATCTCATATGGTCCATGACGTTCAAAACGTCTTTGAAGTCCCGATTCTAAGCCATTAAGCATGGTGCACTAAACTATCAAGTAGTCATCATATTGAGCTAGCCAAACGTTCATAACATCTGCATCTGCTCCTGCAATAGGTCTGTCACGTAGCGGTGCATCAAGGACATAATTCTTCTGTGCAGCAATGAGGATAAACCTCAGATCACGGATCCAATCCACATCATTGCTACTAACATCTTTCAACACAATTTTTCTCTAGGAACATATCAAAATAAACACAGGGAAGCAACAATGCGAGCTATTGATCTACAACATAATTTGCAAAATACTACCAGGACTAAGTTCATGATAAATTTAAGTTCAATTAATCATATTACTAAGAACTCCCACTTAGATAGACATCCCTCTAATCCTCTAAGTGATCACGTGATCCAAATCAACTAAACCATGTCCGATCATCACGTGAGATGGAACAGTTTTCAATGGTGAACATCGCTATGTTGATCATATCTACTATATGATTCACGCTCGATCTTTCGATCTCAGTGTTCCGAGGCCATATCTGCATATGCTAGGCTCGTCTAGTTTACCTGAGTATTCTGCATGTGCAAAACTGGCTTGCACCCGTTGTAGATGGACGTAGAGCTTATCACACCCGATCATCACATGGTGTCTGGGCACGACGAACTTTGGCAACGGTGCATACTTAGGAGAACACTTTTATCTTGATAATTTAGTGAGAGATCATCTTATAATGCTACTGTCAATCAAAGCAAGATAAGATGCATAAAATATAAACATCACATGCAATCAATATAAGTGATATGATATGGCCATCATCATCTTGTGCCTGTGATCTCCATCTCCGAGGCACCGTCATGATCACCATCGTCACCGGCGCGACACCTTGATCTCCATCGTAGCATCATTGTCGTCTCGCCAATCTTATGCTTCCACGACTATCGCTACCGCTTAGTGATAAAGTAAAGCATTACAGCGCGATTGCATTGCATACAATAAAGCGACAACCATATGGCTCCTGCCAGTTGCCGATAACTCGGTTACAAAACATGATCATCTCATACAATAAAATTTAGCATCATGTCTTGACCATATCACATCACAACATGCCCTGCAAAAACAAGTTAGACGTCCTCTACTTTGTTGTTGCAAGTTTTACATGGCTGCTATGGGCTTAAGCAAGAACCAATCTTACCTACGCATCAAAACCACAACGATAGTTTGTCAAGTTGGTGCTATTTTAACCTTCGCAAGGACCGGGCGTAGCCACACTCGGTTCAACTAAAGTTGGAGAAACTATCACCCGCAAGCCACCTATGTGCAAAGCACGTCGGGAGAACCAGTCTCGCGTAAGCGTACGCGTAATGTCGGTCCGGGCCGGTTCGTCCAACAATACCGCCGAACCAAAGTATGACATGCTGGTAAGCAGTATGACTTATATCGCCCACAACTCACTTGTGTTCTACTCGTGCATATAACATCAACATATAAAACCTGGCTCTGATACCACTGTTGGGGAACGTAGTAATTTCAAAAAAAAATCCTACGCACACGCAAGATCATGGTGATGCATAGCAACGAGAGGGGAGAGTGTGATCTACGTACCCTTGTAGATCGACAACGGAAGCGTTTGGTTGATGTAGTCGTACGTCTCCACGGCCCGACCGATCATCAGCTCGATGACGATCCCCGGAGTCCGATCCAGCAAAGTGTCGGGGAAGAGTTCCGTCAACACGACGGCGTGGTGACGATCTTGATGTACTACCGTCGCAGGGCTTCGCCTAAGCACCGCTACAATATTATCGAGGATTATGGTGGAAGGGGGCACCGCACACGGTTAAGAATATGATCACGTGGATCAACTTGTGTCTCTAGGGGTGCCCCTGCCTCCGTATATAAAGGTTCAAGAGGGGGAGGCCGGCCGGCCATCATAGGGCGCACCAGGAGGAGTCCTACTCCCTCCGGGAGTAGGACTTCCCCCCCCCCCCCCAATCCTTGTTGGAATAGGATTCGCGAGGTGGGAACAGAAAGAGAGAGAGAAGGAGGGGGCGTCGGCCCCCTCTCTCCTTGTCCTATTCGGACTAGGGGGAGGGGCGCGCGGCCCAGCCCTGGCTGCCTCTCCTCTTCTTCCACTAAGCCCATTAAGGCCCATGTACCTCCCGGGGGGTTCCGGTAACCTCCCGGTTTTCCGGTAAAATCCCGATTTCACCCGGAACACTTCCGATATCCAAATATAGGCTTCCAATATATCAATCTATATGTCTCGACCATTTCGAGACTCCTCGTCATGTCCGTGATCACATCCGGGACTCCGAACAAACTTCGGTACATCAAAATGCATAAACTCATAATATAACTGTCATCGTAACCTTAAGCGTGCGGACCCTACGGGTTCGAGAACAATGTAGACATGACCGAGACACGTCTCCAGTCAATAACCAATAGCGGAACCCAGATGCTCATATTGGTTCCTACATATTCTACGAAGATCTTTTATCGGTCAGACCGCATAACAACATATGTTGTTCCCTTTGTCATCGGTATGTTACTTGCCCGAGATTCGATCGTCGGTATCCAATACCTAGTTCAATCTCGTTACCGGCAAGTCTCTTTACTCGTTCTTTAATACATCATCCCGCAACTAACTCATTAGTTGCAATGCTTGCAAGCCTTAAGTGATGTGCATTACCGAGAGGGCCCAGAGATACCTCTCCGATGATCGGAGTGACAAATCCTAATCTCGAAATACATCAACCCAACATGTACCTTTGGAGACACCTGTAGAGCACCTTTATAATCACCCAGTTATGTTGTGACGTTTGGTAGCACACAAAGTGTTCCTCCGGCACACGGGAGTTACATAATCTCATAGTCATAGGAACATGTATAAGTCATGAAGAAAGCAATAGCAACATACTAAACGATCGGGTGCTAAGCTAATGGAATGGGTCATGTCAATCAGATCATTCAACTAATGATGTGATCCCGTTAATCAAATGACAACTCTTTGTCCATGGTTAGGAAACATAACCATCTTTGATTAACGAGCTAGTCAAGTAGCGGCATACTAGTGACACTCTGTTTGTCTATGTATTCACACATGTATTATGTTTCCGGTTAATACAATTCTAGCATGAATAATAAACTTTTATCATGATATAAGGAAATAAATAATAACTTTATTATTGCCTCTAGGGCATATTTCCTTCAGTATTATTGTATTAATGCCAAATGATGGACTATTGCTTTGAATCACTCGTGTCTTAATATTCATGCCATGATTAGATTACATGATCAAGATTATGCTAGGTAGCTTTCCACATCAAAAATTATCTTTTTAAGCATTTACCTACTCGACGACGAGAAGGAATTAAGCTTGGGGATGCTGATACGTCCCCGTCGTATCTATAATTTTTTATTGTTCCATGCCAATATTATACAACTTTCATATACTTTTGGCAACTTTTTATACTATTTTCGGGACTAACATATTGATCCAGTGCCCAGTGCTAGTTCCTGTTTGTTGCATGTTTTTTGTTTTGCAGAAAATCCATATCAAACAGAGTCCAAATGGGATAAAACTGACGGAGATTTTTTCTGGAATATATGTGATTTTTGGGAAGAAGAATCAACGTGAGTCCATGCCCGAGGGGGCCACGGGGCAGGGGGTGCGCCCTGGGCCCTCGTTGACACCCCTTAAGGCGGTTGGTGCCCTTCTTTCGCCGCAACAAAGCCAATATCCGGATAGAAATTGTGTTAAAATTTCAGCCCAATCGGAGTTACGAATCTCCGGGAATATAAGAAACGGTGAAAGGGCAGAATCTGGAACGCAGAAACAGAGAGAGACATATCCAATCTCGGAGGGGCTCTCGCCCCTCCGACGCAATGGAGGCCATGGACCAGAGGGGAAACCCTTCTCCCATCTAGGGAGAAGGTCAAGGAATAATAAGAAGAAGGGGGGCTCTCTCCCCCTCTCTCCCAATGGCGCCGGAACGCCGCCAGGGCCATCATCGTCACCGCAATCTACACCAACACTTCCGTCATCTTCACCAACATCTGCATCACCTTCCCCCATCTATCTACAGCAGTCCACTCTCCCACAACCCGTTGTACCCTCTACTTGAACATAGTCATATATGTTTCATATTATTATCCAATGATGTGTTGCCATCCTATGATGTCTGAGTAGATTTTCGTTGTCCTATCGGTAATTGGTGAATTGCTATGATTGGTTTAATTTGCTTGTGGTTATTGTTGTTGTCCTTTGGTGCCCATCATATGAGCGCGCGCATGGATGATACATCCATTTTGCATCATGCTTTTATATCGGTATTTATTGCATTATGGGTTGTTATTACACATTATGTCACAATACTTATGCCTATTCTCTCTTATTTACAAGGTTTACATGAAGACAGAGAATGCCGGTAGCTGGAATTCTGGGCTGGAAAAGGAGCAAATATTACAGACCTATTCTACACAACTCCAAAAGTCCTGAAACTTCACGGGAGCAAGTTTCAGAATATATAAAAAATATTGGGTGAAAGAAGTACCAGAGGGGTGCCACCCATCATCCACAAGGGTGGGGGCGCGCCCTACCCCCTGGGCGCGCCCCCTGTCTCGTGGGACCCCTGTCAGCCCTCTGATGCCCATCTTCTACTATATAAGGTCTTTCATCGAGGAAAAAATTATAAGCTAGCTCATAGGACGAAACTCCGCCACCACGAGGCGGAACCAATCTAGGGCCCGGCGAAGCTGTTCTACCGGGGAAACTTCCCTCTGGGAGGGGGAAATCATCACCATCGATCCTCTCATCGGGAGGGGGTCAATATCCGCTTTCGCTTGAGGACAAGCGAGGTCTAAGCTTGGGGGAGTTGATACGTCCATTTTGCATCATGCTTTTATATCAATATTTATTGCATTATGGACTGTTATTACACATTATGTCACAATACTTATGCTTATTCTCTCTTATTTTACAAGGTTTACATGAAGAGGGAGAATGCCAGTAGCTGGAATTCTGGGCTGGAAAAGGAGCAAATATTAGAGACCTATTCTGCACAACTCCAAAAGTCCTAAAACTTCACAGGAGCAAGTTTCAGAATATATAAAAAAATATTGAGCGAAAGAAGTACCAGAGAGGGCCCACCCACCATCCACGAGGGTGGGGGCGCGCCCTACCCCCCTGGGCGTGCCCCTGCCATGTGGGCCCCCTGGCAGCCCTCTGATGCCCATCTTCTACTATATGAGCTCTTTCATCGAGGAAAAAATCATAAGCTAGCTCATGGGACGAAACTCTGCCGCCATGAGGCGAAACCAATCTAGGGCCTGGCGGAGCTGTTCTGCCGGGGAAACTTCCCTCCGGGAGGGGGAAATCATCACCATCGATCCCCTCTTCGGGAGGGGGTCAATCTCCATCAACATCTTCACCAGCACCATCTCATCTCAAACCCTAGTTCATCTCTTGTATCCAATCTTTGTCCCAAAGCCTCAGATTGGTACCTGTGGGTTGCTAGTAGTGTTGATTACTCCTTGTAGTTGATGCTAATTGGTTTATTCGGTGGAAGATCATATGTTCAGATCCTTTATGCATATTAATACCCCTCTGATTATGAACATGAATATGATTTAGGAGTAGTTACGTTTGTTCCTGAGGACATGGGAGAAGTCTTGCTATAAGTAGTCATGTGAATTTGGTATTCGTTCGATATTTTGATGAGATGTATGTTGTCTTTCCTCTAGTGGTGTCATGTGAACGTCGACTACATGACACTTCACCATTGTTTCGGCCTAGGGGAAGGCATTGGGAAGTGATAATTAGATGATGGGTTGCTAGAGTGACATAAGCTTAAACCCTAGTTTATGAGTTGCTTCGTAAGGGGTTGATTTGGATCCATATGTTTCATGCTATGGTTAGGTTTACCTTAATACTTCTGTTGTAGTTGCGGATGCTTGCAATAGGGGTTAATCATAAGTGGGATGCTTGTCCAAGGAAAGGCAGTACCCAAGCACCGGTCCAACCACATATCAAATTATCAAAGTACCGAACGCGAATCATATGAACGTGATGAAAACTAGCTTGACGATAATTCCCATGTGTCCTCGGGAGTGCTTTCCTTTATATAAGAGTTTGTCCAGGCTTGTCCTTTGCTACAAAAAGGATTAGCCAATCTTGCTGCACCTTATTTACTTTCATTACTTGCTACCCATTACAAATTAGCTTATCACAAAACTATCTGTTACCGATAATTTCAGTGCTTGCATAGAATACCTTACTAAAAACTGCTTATCATTTCCTTCTGCTCCTCGTTGGGTTCAACACTCTTACTTATCGAAAGGACTACGATAGATCCCCTACACTTGTGGGTCATCAAGACTCTTTTCTGGCGCCGTTGCCAGAGAATGAAGCGCCTTTGGTAGGTGGAATTTGGTAAGGAAAAATTTATATAGTGTGCTGAAATTTACTGTCACTTATTACTATGGAACATAATCCTTTCAGGGGCTTGTTAGGGGTATCTTCACCCGACCAATAGAGCAAAGAGTTGCTCCTCAACCTACTGAACCTACTAAAAATGTTTACTTTGAAATTCCTTCGGGTATGATAGAGAAACTGCTAGCTAATCCTTTCACATGTGATGGAACATTGCATCCTGATTTGCACCTAATCTATGTGGATGAAGTTTGTGGATTTTTTAAGCTTGTAGGTATGCCCGAGGATGTTATCAAGAAGAAGGTTTTCCCTTTATCTTTGAAGGGAAAGGCATTGACATGGTTTAGTCTATGTGATGATATGGGATCATGGAACTACAACCGATTGAAATTGGAATTTCATTAGAAGTTTTATCCTATGCATCTTGTTCATCATGATCGTAATCATATATATAATTTTTGGCCTCGCGAAGGAGAAAGCATCGCTCAAGCTTGGAGGAGGCTTAAGTCAATGTTATATTCATGCCCCAATCATGAGCTCTCAAGAGAAATTATTATTAAAAAAAATTATGCTCGGCTTTCTCTCGATAATCGTTCCATGCTCGATACTTCTTGTACTGGCTCTTTTATGATGAAGACTATTGAATTCAAATGGGATTTATTGGAAAGAATTAAACACAACTCTAAAGATTGGGATCTAGTTGAAGGTAAGGAGTCAGGTACCACCCCAAAGTTTGATTGTGTTAAATTTTTTATGGATACCGATGCTTTCCGTGAATTTAGCACTAAATATGGACTTGATTCTGAGATAGTAGCTTCTTTCTGTGAATCCTTTGCTACTCATGTTGATCTCCCTAAGGAGAAGTGGTTTAAATATAATCCTCCCATTGAAGTAAAAGTAGTTGCACCTATTAAAGTTGAAGAAAAGACTATCACTTATAATTATCCTGCTGTTCCTACTTCTTATATTGAGAAACCACCTTTCCCTGTTAGAATAAAGGATCATGCTAAAGCTTCAACTATAGTTCGTAAGAGTAATACTAGAACACCTACACCCTCTGAGAAAATTTAAGTTGAACCTAGTGTTGCTATGGTTAAAGATCTCTTGGCCGATAATATTGATGGGCATGTTATTTACTTCTATGATGAATCTGCTAAAATTGCTAGACCTGATACTAAAAATAAACATAGACCTGTTGTAGGCATGCCTGTTATTTCTGTTAAAATAGGAGATTATTGCTATCATGGCTTATGTGATATGGGTGCTAGTGCAAGTGCGATACCTCATTCCTTATATAAAGAAATTATGCATGATATTGCACCTGCTGAGATAGAGGAAATTGATGTTACCATTAAACTTGCCAATAGAGACACTATTTCACAAGTTGGGATTGTTAGAGATGTTGAAGTCTTATGTGGGAAAGTTAAATATCCTGCTGATTTTCTTGTTCTTGGTTCCCCACAAGATAACATTTGTCCCATTATATTTGGTAGACCCTACTTGAATACTGTTAATGCTAGGATCGATTGCAATAAGGATATTGTTTCTGTTGGTTTGGGGGATATGTCTCATGAGTTTAATTTTGCTAAATTTCATAGAAAACCCCATGATAAAGAATTGCCTTATAAAGATGAAATTATTGGTCTTGCTTCTATTGTTGTGCCTCCTAATGATCCTTTAGAACAATATTTGCTAGACCATGAAAATGATATGTTTATGAATGAAAGAAGGGAAATAGATGAAGTATTCTGTAAACAAGGACCTATTTTAGAACACAACTTGCCTGTTGAGATTTTAGGGGATCCCCCTCCACCCAAGGGTGATCCCGTGTTTGTGATTAAACCTTTACCTGATACTCTCAAATGTGCTTATCTTGATGAGAAAGAGATATATCCTGTTATTATTAGTGCCAACCTTTCAGAGCATGAGGAAAAGAAATTATTGAAAACTCTGAAGAAGCACCGTGCTGCTATTGGATATACTCTTGATGATCTTAAGGGCATTAGTCCCACTCTATGCCAGCACAAAATAAAATTGGAGAAAGATGCAAAACCGATTGTTGATCACCAGCGATGGTTAAATCCTAAGATGAAAGAACTGGTAACAAAAGAAATATTAAAGCTTCTGGAGGCAGGTATAATTTATCCCGTTGCTGATAGTCTGTGGGTAAGTCCTGTCCATTGTGTCCCTAAGAAGGGAGGTATTACTGTAGTTCCTAATGATAAAGATGAATTGATCCCACAAAGAATTGTTACAGGTTATAGAACGGTAATTGATTTCCGCAAATTAAATAAAGCTACTAAAAAGGATCATTACCCTTTACCTTTTGTTGATCAAATGCTAGAAAGATTATCCAAACATACACATTTTTGCTTCCTGGATGGTTATTCTGGTTTCTCTCAAATACCTATGTCTAAAGAGGATCAAGAAAAGACAACTTTTACTTGCCCTTTCGGTACCTTTGATTATAGACGTATGCCTTTTGGTTTATGCAATGCACCTGCTACTTTTCAAAGATGTATGACTGCTATATTCTCTGACTTTTGTGAAAAGATTGTTGAGGTTTTCATGGATGATTTCTCCGTATACGAAACTTCTTTTGATGATTGCTTAAGAAACCTTGATCGAGTTTTTTAGAGATGTGAAGAAACTAATCTTGTCTTGAATTGGGAGAAGTGCCACTTTATGGTTAATGAAGGTATTGTCTTGGGGCATAAAATTTCTGAAAGGGGTATTAATGTTGATAAAGCTAAAGTTGATGCTATTGAAAAGATGACGCGTCCTAAGGACATTAAAGGTATAAGAAGTTTCCTTGGTCATGTGCTACCTCTTGAGCACTGCGTTGGTTTTCCCTTGAAGAGGAAAGGGTGATGCAGTAAAGTAGCATAAGTAATTCCCTCAGTTTTTGAGAACCAAGGTATCAATCCAGTAGGAGAATACGCGCAAGTCCCTCATACCTACACAAACAAATAAGAACCTCGCAACCAACGCGATAAAGGGGTTGTCAATCCCTTCACGGTCACTTACGAGAGTGAGATCTGATAGAGATAATAATAATAAGATAAATATTTTGGTATTTTTATGATATTGATTGAAAGTAAAGATTGCGAAATAAAATAGATTGGAAACTTATATGATAGCATAAGTATTACGGTGGGTGAACAAATTACTGTCGAGCAATTGATAGAAAAGTGCATAATTATAAGAATATCTTGGTATGATCATGTATATTGGCATCACGTCCGCGACAAGTAGACCGAAACGATTCTGCATCTACCACTATTACTCCACACATCGACCGCTATCCAGCATGCATCTAGAGTATTAAGTTCATAAGAACAGAGTAACGCATTAAGCAAGATGACATGATGTAGAGGGATAAGCTCAAGCAATATGATATAAACCCCATCTTTTTATCCTCGATGGCAACAACACAATACGTGCCTTGCTGCCCCTGCTATCACTGGGAAAGGACACCGCAAGATTGAACCCAAAGCTAAGCACTTCTCCCATTGCAAGAAATATCAATCTAGTAGGCCAAATCAAACTGATAATTCGAAGAGACTTGCAAAGATAATTAAATCATACATATAAGAATTCAGAGAAGAACCAAATATTGTTCATAGATAATCTTGATCATAAACCCACAATTCATCGGATCTCGACAAACACACCACAAAAAAGAGTTACATCGAATAGATCTCCAATAAGATCGAGGAGAACTATGTATTGAGATCCAAAAAGAGAGAAGAAGCCATCTAGCTAATAAATATGGACCCGAAGGTCTGAGGTAAACTACTCACACATCATCGGAGAGGCTATGGTGTTGATGTAGAAGCCCTCCGTGATTGATTCCCCTCCGACGGAGCTCCGGAAAAGGCCCCAAGATGGGATCTCTTGGGTACAGAAGGTTGCGGCGGTGGAAATAGGGTTTCGTAGTGCTCCTGGATGTTTTCGGGGTATATGGATATATATAGGAGGAAGAAGAAGGTCGGTGGAGTTACGAGGGGCCCACAAGGGTGGGGGCACGCCCAGGGGGCAGGCGCGCCTCCCTGCCTCGCGGCCTCCTCGTTGGTTTCTTGACGTCTACTCCAAGTCCCCTGGATCATGTTTGTTCCAAAAATAACTCTTCCGAAGGTTACATTCCGTTTGGATTCCGTTTGGTATTCCTTTTCTGCGAAACACTGAAATAGGCGAAAAAACAGTAATTTGCACTAGGCCTTGGGTTAGTAGGTTAGTCCCAAAAATAATATAAAAGTGTATAAATAAGCCCATTAACATCCAAAACAGATAATATAATAGCATGAAACAGTCAAAAATTATAGATACGTTGGAGACGTATCATCATGTCGGTTTTTATAGGAGGTTCATTAAGGACTTCTCTAAAATTTCTAGGCCTTTGACTAATCTCTTACAAAAAGATGTTCCTTTTTTCTTTGATGATGATTGTGTAGAAGCATTTGAAATACTTAAGAAAGCTTTGATTTCTGCACCTATTGTTCAGCCTCCTGATTGGAATTTACCATTTGAAATTGTGTGTGATGCTAGTGATTATGCTGTAGGGGCTATTATAGGACAAAGAGTTGATAAGAAATTAAATGTTATCCAATATGCTAGTAAGACTCTGGACAGTGCCCAGAGAAAACATGCTACTACTGAAAAAGAATTTTTAGCAGTTGTATTTGCTTGCGATAAGTTCAGACCTTATATAATTGATTCTCAAGTAACTGTCCACACTGATCATGCTGCTATTAAATATCTTATGGAAAAGAAAGATGCTAAACCTAGACTTATTAGATGGGTTCTCTTGCTACAAGAATTTCATTTGCATATTATTGATAGAAAGGGAGCTGAGAACCCCGTTGCAGACAACTTGTCTAGGTTAGAGAATGTTCTTGATGACCCACTACCTATTGATGATAGCTTTCTTGATGAACAATTAGCTGTCATAAATGCCTCCCGTACTGCTCCATGGTATGCTGATTATGCTAATTATATTGTTACTAAATTTATACCACCTAGTATCACATACCAGCAAAAGAAAATTTTCTTCTATGATTTAAGGCATTACTTTTGGGATGACCCACACCTTTATAAAGAAGGAGTAGATGGTGTCATTAGACGTTGTGTACCTGAGCATGAACAGGAACAGATCCTATGCAAGTGTCACTCTGAGGCTTATGGAGGACACCATGCTAGAGATAGGACTGCACATAAGGTATTGCAATCCGGTTTTTATTGGCCTACTCTCTTCAAGGATGCCCGTAAGTTTGTCTTGTCTTGTGATGAATGTCAAAGAATTGGTAATATTAGTAGACGTCAAGAAATGCCTATGAATTATTCGCTTGTTATTGAACCATTTGATGTTTGGGGCTTTGATTATATGGGACCGTTTCCTTCCTCTAATGGGTATACACATATTTTAGTTGTTGTTGATTACGTTACTAAGTGGGTAGAAGCTATTCCAACTAGTAGTGCTGATCATAACACCTCTATTAAGATGCTTAAAGAAGTTATTTTTCCGAGATTTGGAGTCCCTAGATATTTAATGACTGATGGTGGTTCACATTTTATTCATGGTTCTTTTCATAAAATGCTTGCTAAGTATGATTTTAATCATAGAATTGCATCTCCATATCATCCACAGTCTAGTGGTCAAGTAGAACTGAGAAATAGAGAGCTTAAATTAATTTTGCAAAAGACTATTAATAGATCTAGACAGAATTGGTCCAAGAAACTTGATGATGCAATATGGGCTTATAGAACTGCATATAAAAATCCTATGGGTATGTCTCCATATAAGATGGTTTATGGTAAAGCATGTCACTTACCTCTCGAACTAGAACATAAGGCATATTGGGCCATTAAAGAGCTCAACTATGATTTCAAAATTGCCGGTGAGAAGATGCTTTTTGACATTAGCTCACTGGATGAATGGAGAACCCAGGCTTATGAGAATGCCAAATTGTTTAAAGAAAAAGTTAAAAGATGGCATGACAAAAGGATACAAAAACGTGAGTTTAATATAGGTGATTATGTATTATTATACAACTCTCGTTTAAGATTCTTTGCAGGAAAACTCCTCTCTAAATGGGAAGGCCCTTACGTCATCAAGGAGGTATATCGTTCCGGTGCCATAAAAATCAACAACTTCGAAGGCATAAATCCGAGGGTGGTGAACGGTCAAAGAATCAAACATTATATCTCAGGTAATCCTACAAATGTTGAAACTAATGTTATTGAAACCGTAACCCCGGAGAAATACATAAGGGACACTTTCCAGAATGTTTCAGACTCCAAAAAGGAAGAGGTACGAGGTACGGTAAGTAAGCCGACTCCAAAACAGTTCTAATAGCATTTTTTCTCTGTTTTGGAATATTTAAGAAAATAGGAAAATAAGAAGTAGTCCGGAAAGGACACGAGGCGTCCACGAGGGTGGAGGGCATGCCCTACCCCCCTGGGCGTGCCCCCTGCCTCATGGGCACCTCGTGTGCTCTCTGGACTCCGTTTTCTTGCATGATACTTCTTTTGGTCGGTAAAAATTCATTATATAATCTCCCAAAGGTTTTGACCACCGTACCACACAAATATCCTCTGTTTTTGTTTCGAGTTGTTTCTGCTGCAGATTAGAGCAATATGTCATCCCAAGATTCGGAGGGATAAAGTTATGTGGCTAATTACCTTGCAAATCATAAGGCCTATGGGGACTTGGAGCATTGTGGTTGGACCACGGAGGAAGAAGAAGACTATGAGCCTAGGGGAAAGGAGGAGACGAGCTCAGATGAAGATGAAGTCCCACTACCTCAACCTGGGGACATGCATGTGGAGTTCAAAAGGTCAAGCCTCCCCGATAGAGCAAAGAAACCTAAGATCGAGTTTATCCCTTTTCGCCTCTTGCAGGAGAACAAACAGGAACTTTGCAAAAAGGTATTAAGCCTTGAGCAGGAGATCGGTAACTTAAGGAAGCAAAAATTTTATCCAAAAGCGCAAATTAAGGAAGAAGCACACTCCATCAACAACTCCATCATCACCACCTCCGAAGAAGGAGAAATAAACACATGGGTATGGGCACTCCCCTTGGAAACTGCCAAACTTGGGGGAGTGCCCCGGTATCGTATCACCATCACCCTTTTATCTTTACCGTTTTTCTTAGTCCGATCCTTTTGGTAATATCTTGATCTAGTACAATAAAGTTTTAGTATGATCTACTTTTGAGTTTTGCTTTATGATCCTTCTATGTAATCGAGTCCGTGAGCTATATATAATAAAGATTAGTGTTGAGTCAAGGGTTTGATTATCTTGCTATGATCTTGAGGGAATAAAATAAAATAGAAAGAATAAAAAGAAATAAAGAGATCATATGGATCTTATGGAGAGTAATGACTTCACGTATAAAGAGTATGATGAATAAAAATTGTTGAGAGTTGACAAGCATAGTTTTGGTCATCGTTGCAATTAATAGGAAGTAATAAAGAAACAGAGGTTTTCACATATAAATATATTATCTTGGAGATCTTTTATGATTGTGAGCACTCATTAAAATATGACATGCTAGAGAGTTGATGTTGGACAAGGAAGACAACATAATGGGTTATGTTTTCTTACATCTGAGATAAATTATATTGTCATGGATCATCCAACATGTTGAGCTTGCCTTTCCCTCTCATGCTAGCCAAATTCTTTGCACCAAGTAGAGATACTACTTGTGCTTCCAAATATCCTTAAACCCAGTTTTGCCATGAGAGTCCACCATATCTACCTATGGATTGAGTAAGATCCTTCAAGTAAGTTGTCATCGTTGCAAGCAATAAAAATTGCTCTCTAAATATGTATGATTTATTAGTGCGGAGAAAATAAGCTTTATACGATCTTGTGATGTGGAAGAAATAAAAGAGACAGACTACATAATAAAGTTCCATATCACAAGTGGTAATATAAAGTGACGTTCTTTTGCATTAAGATTTCATGCATCCAACCATAAAAGCACATGACAACCTCTGCTTCCCTCTGTGAAGGGCCTATCTTTTATTCTTGTCTTATACTTCATACAAGAGTTACGGTGATCTTCACCTTTACTTTTTACATTTTATCCCTTGGCAAGCACAATGTGTTGGAAAGATCCTAATATATATAGCTAATTGGATGTAAGTTTTCATGAACTATTATTGTTGACATTACCCTTGAGGTAAAAGGTTGGGAGGCAAAACTATAAGCCCCTATCTTTCTCTGTGTCCGATTAAAACTTCATAAGCATAAATATCACGTGAGTGTTAGCAATTGTGGAAGACTAAATGATAGTTGAGTATGTGGACTTGCTAAAAAAGCTCTTATATTGACTGTTTCCTATGTTATGATAAATTGCAATTGCTTCAATGACTGAGATTATAGTTTGTTGATTCTCAATGAAGTTTCTGATTCGTACTTGAAATTGTGATTGAATTGTTACTTTAGCATAAGAGATCATATGACAATATATGTATATGTTGATGTTCTAAGAATGATCATCATGCCCTCATGCCTGTATTTTATTTTTACCGACACCTCTATCTCTAAACATGTGGACATATTTATCGATATCCGCTTTCGCTTGAGGACAGGCGAGGTCTAAGCTTGGGGGAGTTGATACGTCCATTTTGCATCATGCTTTTATATCGATATTTATTGCATTATGGACTGTTATTACACATTATGTCACAATACTTATGCCTATTCTCTCTTATTTTACAAGGTTTACATGAAGAGGGAGAATGCCAGTAGCTGGAATTCTAGGCTGGAAAAGGAGCAAATATTAGAGACCTATACTGCACAACTCCAAAAGTCCTAAAACTTCACAGGAGCAAGTTTTAGAATATATAAAAAAATATTGAGCGAAAGAAGTACCAGAGAGGGCCCACCCACCATCCACGAGGGTGGGGGGCGCGCCCTACCCCCCTGGGCGCGCCCCCTGCCACGTGGGCCCCCTGGCAGCCCTCTGATGCCCATCTTCTACTATATGAGCTCTTTCATCGAGGAAAAAATCATAAGCTAGCTCATGGGACGAAACTCCGCCGCCATGAGGCGAAACCAATCTAGGGCCTGGCGGAGCTGTTCTGCCGGGGAAACTTCCCTCCGGGAGGGGGAAATCATCACCATCGATCCCCTCTTCGGGAGGGGGTCAATCTCCATCAACATCTTCACAAGCACCATCTCATCTCAAACCCTAGTTCATCTCTTGTATCCAATCTTTGTCCCAAAGCCTCAGATTGGTACCTGTGGGTTGCTAGTAGTGTTGATTACTCCTTGTAGTTGATGCTAATTGGTTTATTCGGTGGAAGATCATATGTTCAGATCCTTTATGCATATTAATACCCCTCTGATTATGAACATGAACATGATTTGGGAGTAGTTACATTTGTCCCTGAGGACATGGGAGAAGTCTTGCTATAAGTAGTCATGTGAATTTGGTATTCGTTCGATATTTTGATGAGATGTATGTTGTCTTTCCTCTGGTGGTGTCATGTGAACGTCGACTACATGACACTTCACCATTGTTTGGGCCTAGGGGAAGGCATTGGGAAGTAATAGGTAGATGATGGGTTGCCAGAGTGACAGAAGCTTAAATCCTAGTTTATGAGTTGCTTCGTAAGGGGCTGATTTGGATCCATATGTTTCATGCTATGGTTAGGTTTACCTTAATACTTTTGTTGTAGTTGTGGATGCTTGCAATAGGGGTTAATCATAAGTGGGATGCTTGTCCAAGGAAGGGCCGTACCCAAGCACCGGTCCACCCACATATCAAATTATCAAAGTACTGAACGTGAATCATATGAATATGATGAAAACTAGCTTGACGATAATTCCCATGTGTCCTCGGGAGCGCTTCCCTTTATATAAGAGTTTGTCCAGGCTTGTCCTTTGCTACAAAAAGGATTGGTCCATCTTGCTGCACCTTATTTACTTTTATTACTTGCTACCCGTTACAAATTACCTTATCACAAAACTATATGTTATCGATAATTTCAGTGCTTGTAGAGAATACCTTACTGAAAACTGCTTATCATTTCCTTCTGATCCTCGTTGGGTTCGACACTCTTATTTATTGAATGGACTATGATAGATCCCCTACACGTGTGGGTCATAAGTGGATCACACCATAGGGTTAGTTGTATGTTGATAGGACTATGTATTGGAGGGCAAGAGTGACAGAAGCTTCAACCTAGCATAGAAATTGATGCATACGGGATTGAAGGGGGACCAATATATCTTAATGCTATGGTTGGGTTTTACCTTAATGAACGTTAGTAGTTGCGGATGCTTGCTAATAGTTCCAATCATAAGTGCATAGAATTCCAAGTGAGGGATGACATGCTAGCAGTGGCCTCTCCCACATAAAACTTGCTATCGGTCTAGTAAAGTAGTCAATTGCTTAGGGACAATCTCGCAACTCCTACCACCATTTTTCCACACTCGCTATACTAACTTTATTGCTTATTTACCTAAAAAGCCCTTAGTTTTTATTTATGTGTTCTTTATATTCTTGCAAACCTATCCCGTTACACCTACAAAGTACTTCTAGTTTCATACTTGTTCTAGGTAAAGCGAACGTTAAGCGTGCATAGAGTTGTATCGGTGGTCGATAGAACTTGAGGGAATATCTGTTCTACCTTTAGCTCCTCGTTGGGTTCGCACTCTTACTTATCGAAAGAGGCTACAATTGATCCCCTATACTTGTGGGTTATCACTACCTCCGTCCATGAGTACCTTGGTAAATATATAACCCCCAACCTGAGGCGCCACCACTAGAGCCAAATGACCCGGATTATCAACCCGGGGCGGATGATCCTCACGACTCCACACAATAGCTAGTTGTTGACTCGCCCTTAGCTTGAACACAAGAAACCAAATCCACAATCGGCATAGGCTGCTTACACGTATCTTTGAAATTCTGGATAAACCGGGACTTCAGCTCCGCCCATGACCTGATGGAGTTAGCCGGCAGCCCCTTCAACCAGGTGCGAGTCGTCCCCTCTAACATCATGCTAAAGTACTTAGCGTATGCAGCCTCACTAACATCTAGCATCTCCATGGCCATCTCATAGCCATCCACCCACGCCTCAGGGGGTTGATCGGCTGTGTAATTAGGCACCTTACGAGGGCCTTGGAAATCCTTGGGCAGATGCTTGTTTCATAGAGCCGCTGTTAGACACGGCACACCAAAAGCCTTAGAAAGTTACACCTACCTCAACTAAAGCTATCAGGTAAACCGACGCATGCTGATGAGCCGCCAGCTTGTCCTCCCGACGTGCACTACCCTAGTCCACCAAATCATGTGCATTGGCACCATTGTGTGCCGGGTCACGTCCATGAGGTTGGTTGCGGCGCTGCTCTGTACTCAAGACTGGTGGTGAGTCAATGTGCCTACTATAGCTCCGGCTTGGACGAGGGGTTGAATGAATCCGTTCATGGCTATAAGAATAAGCATGTTGCTGCACTAAAGACATATCAAGAAGCCCCCTAGCCCTTCGGGTTTCAACCGCCGCCGGAGTCTCACCCTCAACTGGTAAAGCCGTCAGTCGCGTCGCCATAGCAATCATGTTGTCCAAAGGGGTGGAATAGTGACCTGGCGGTGTTACCACGTGTTGAGGCAGGGTGTTGTTCATATATGGAGAAATTGTCATGCGCGACTGGCCCGGCACTTCATCGTCTGGCCCTTCAGTCATCTGATTCACCACCGGCGGGTTACTGGCTCCAGCTCCAGGGGTGTTGAAGAGGTCCCTTGACTCATAAACTGAAGGCAGACGACTCCGGTATTTTCTCCTCAAAACTTCGTTTAACGCGTTCTAATCCACTGTGAGCCGGTATGAATCTGCTTGAATCCGTTGTGCTTGGGCACTTAAAACGGCACGCTCTGCAGCCATCCTGGCATTTTCTGCTGCTAATTCCGCCTTGGCTTGCGCTATCTCATCATGAAACTTAGCTATTTCTGCCTTGTGCTGCTCCTGGTTGTCTGGGGTTACCTCGATCTCCATCAGAGTCGCCAAAGCATCCAACAGATCTGTTAAGACTTGAGCCGGCGGGCGCGCTGAACCGCCAGCCCCGGCCGCCCTTACCGCTGCTGCACTAAAAGTCATAGCCGCGGCGGCTGTCAAACCAAGAACCGGCTAGGTGCCAGCCATGAAGATCGCCACCCTGTTCGGCTGCTCACTGGGATCCGGAATATTGTCGCCATCGGAACAGCCCCCAAGCCGCCCGTCCTGTAGCTGATACATTGAGTTGGTATTGCCTGTGGATGACTCATCATCAGAGCAGATGGCCATCTCACTGCCAGAGACAGAGCCTTCCAACTCAGACCATGGGTGAACCCAACGAAGACATGCTTTACGGTGGGTTGAGCCCAGGCGGGTCGTGCACGCTAAGTCGTCTCGATGATGTCAGTGCAGATGTCCGTCTCAGGGCCCGGCTTGCCGATCTTGCCGATGAAGACGTGGATTCCGCCGAAGGAGACCCAATACCAGTACTCAATTGAGCCGGCCTCGGGGCCCCAGTCTGCTGTTAGGGAACGTAGTAATTTCAAAAAAAAATCCTACGCACACGCAAGATCATGGTGATGCATAGTAACGAGGGAAGAGTATCGTCCATGTACCCTCGTAGAAGAGGAAGCGTTATGAGAACGCGGTTGATGTAGTCGAACGTCTTCATGATCTGACCGATCCAAGTACCGAATGCAAGGCACCTTCGAGTTCAGCACACATTCAGCTCGATGACGTCCCACGAACTCCGATCCAACAGAGCTTCACGGGAGAGTTCCGTCAGCACGACAGCGTCATGACGGTGATGATGTTACTACCGACGCAGGGCTTCGCCTAAGCACCGCTATGATATTATCGAGGTGGATTATGGTGGAGGGGGGCACCGCACACGGCTTGGAACAATCAACTTGTGTATTCTAGGGGGCCCCTGCCCCCGTACATAAAGGAGCAAGGGGGAGGCCGGCCGGCCCCTATAGGGCGTGCCAGGAGGAGGAGTCCTCCTCCTAGTAGGAGTAGGACTGCCCTTTCCTAGTCCTACTAGGAGGAGGAAAGGAAGGAGGAGAGGGAGAAGGAAGGAAAGGGAGGTAAGGAGGAAAGGGGGGCCGGCCCCTGGTCCAATTCGGTTTGGGCTAGGGGAGCCGCGCGCCCTGCCTCCTCTCTTCCACCACTTGTCCCATGAGGCCCAATACTTCTTCCCAGTATTTCCGTAACTCCCTGGTACTCCGAAAAATGCCCGAATCACTCGAAACATTTCCGATGTCCGAATATAGTCGTCCAATATATCGATCTTTACGTCTCGACCATTTCGAGACTCCTCGTCATGTCCTGAATCTCATCTGGGACTCCGAACTACCTTCGGTACATCAAATCACATAAACTCATTATACCGATCGTCACCGAACGTTAAGCGTGCGAACCCTACGGGTTCGAGAACTATGTAGACATGACCGAGACATGTCTCCGGTCAATAACCAATAGCGTAACCTGGATGCTCAAATTGGCTCCTACATATTTTACGAAGATCTTTACTGGTCAAACCGCATAACATACGTTGTTCCGTTTGTCATCGGTATGTTACTTGCCCAAGATTCGATCGTCGGTATCCCAATACCTAGTTCAATCTCGTTACCGGCAAGTCTCTTTACTCGTTTCGTAATGCATCATCCCGCAACTAACTCATTAGTACTATTGCTTGCAAGGCTTATAGTGATGTGCATTACCGAGAGGACCCAGAGATACCTCTCCTACAATTGGAGTGACAAATCCTAATCTCGATCTATGCCAATATGACAGCCTGGTTTTTGCCCTCTTTCATTTGTTTGAGTTTTCATTTGAAATTTTTTAAAACTTGGAGTTTTTGAATCTTTTCATTTGGACTTAAACACTTGGGCATCCTTGGCTTTCACCCAAGTGTTCATTTCTCTCCCAAACCATCATTTCACTTCTGATCCACCTCAAAATAACCTTTGGAATATTTTTCTTAAATGAAAAATATTCAATTTCTCTCTAATACCCTAAGCCAAACATGTTTGCTCCAAAGCAACCCTAATTTTTATGGCTCAGAAAATTCTGAGATAATTCACAAATATTCTAGAGACCCTAGGGCACCTCCCTGAGCAAAAATATTTCATCACTTTTTGGGATATTTTTGCTACAGAAAATCTTTTCTGTTCTGGACAGAAATGGTGGTTTCTACAACAACTACCATTTTACTTGCTCCATTTGACCTGATCTTTCTTGTGCTTATTTACCTTAGTAACTCTAAGCTAGCCTCCAAAGCACAGCTTCAAACTCCCAGCCATTTGACCATGGTAACACCTCAAAGTTACTGTCCAGAAACTTACCAGACTTGTAAAACTTTCTCTACTACACCTGGATCCAAACCCAACCGTGGTAAACTTCAAAACCACCACAAACAACATGCCAGACATGGTTTTTGGATGAAGGACGGCCTGTGGAGGGAGTTCACGTGGTGACCACGCGTGTCCACGATGCCAGGCATGCATGTCGACGTGCTCTGGGAGCCGCCGAGCACTCTGTTCGCGCGTGCTCGCTTCCCCCGCCTGCCAAACCTAGCCAAAGCTCGCCACCATCATCGTCTCGACACCA
This sequence comes from Triticum monococcum, assembly GCA_034509565.1. Classification (NCBI taxonomy): domain Eukaryota; kingdom Viridiplantae; phylum Streptophyta; class Magnoliopsida; order Poales; family Poaceae; genus Triticum; species Triticum monococcum. The sequence goes on along the minus strand of CM067845.1, from coordinate 493,803,991 downwards.
TTAACTCCACCCTGGCACTCGCCGATGCCGGAGCTCGCCGCAGCGAGCACGGGCAAGGTCCGGCCAGCCCAACAGTGCATGCGCACTGTGCTTGTCGTCACCCCCCTCGACCCTGTGCTCGTCTCCGCTCGCCCATAGTGGCCGCGTGACCTCCGTCGCCTTCTCCCCCTCCCACTGACGCCGCTCGTCGCCGGGCACCGTGGACAGGTGTCCACCGGTGGAGCCCGAAGCACCCTCGCCTCTCACCTATATATAGAGCCCCTCCCCACCCACTCTGACCATCCTCTAGCACTCACACACACTCCACGGTAGAGTAGGAAGCCGTAGCCCGGCCGGGCAGGCCTCGGGCCATCATCCCCGAGCTCGAGCTCGTTGGTGATCCCCTCTGGTCGCCGCGGCAGCTCCATCCCCTCCCAGGCCTGGGCGACCTCTCCAGGTCCTCCACCTCTCTTCGGTGAGGATGTCTCGCCCGCTTGGAGCCCCTGAAACGGCCTCTGCTCCCGTCTTCCCCAACTCCGACGAACTCCCCCTTCTGCCTCCACCCGCGAGCAAGATTTCAATGTCGTCCAACCACCCCTAGCTACGCTACGGGTACGGGCAGGTGCGCCTCGACCTCCTCTTGCCATCCTCCCTCTCGTTTTGGCCAAAGAGCCCTCGTCGCCGGCGAGAGCTCCAGCGAAGCCGCGGCCATCTCTGTTTCTCTCTCCCTCTTCCCCTACCTGACTAGCGGGGGCCGCTAGTCAGTCTCTCTGTACACGCACGAAGCGGTACGAGTAGTGGTGCCCCTGAGCTTTTACGCCTTCGACGTCACCCCCAGTCTTTTTCTTTTTATTCAAATTCATTTGAATTTACAGAACACTTCAAATAGTTATAACTTTTTAACCATAAGTCCAAATGAATTGATTATTTTTGCATTGTGTTCTTTGAAAGAAAATCTAGCAGCTCACCAAAGATGAGATTTTTCTGAGCTGTTTAGAATTTCTGGTGAATTTCAGAAGTGTTCTTGATATTTTACTTGTGTGTTTAAAATTATTTTTAGAAGGTGAGGCTTGTCTTGAGGATCACCAGGAGGCTTGTGAACCTCACCTGCACTAAGGCAAGCCACATTAACATTTTTATGATGCCATTTCAATATTTGTGATTTTCTTACTTGGATGAAATAATTAATCCATGCATTTAAATAATTATTGAGTTATTTGTATTATGTTAAATGTTGAATAGTTGTTATGCTTGATTTACAGAATAGTTGAAACTAGTTTAGTGGATAAAGCAAGTTAAGATTTATTTGAGGTGATATTAGAAATAATTTTGTTATGCATGATAGTTATCTTAACTATATTTTTGCCTTCCTAAAATTGATAAGAATTTGTTAGAAAATATTCTGTTAAATATTTTGTTAAATCATATTACTTGTTTTACAGAAAGTTTGAACTTAATTTAGTGATAAATAAAGTAAGAATTGTTGATAGTGAAATCTTTTGTTATGCATATGAAAAAGTTATCGGAATTGCTTTCTTGCGTAAGAAATCAATGAAACTTGTTGCAAAATATTTTGATTAAGTTGCGAGTCATCTGTAGAGTAACGTGAGTTGTTGACGGTTATGCTTGGTGCATATATGGCATCGGTTATTTTTATGATACATGTGTTATTTTGCATTTCATGGCATGTTATGACACCGGTCATTGTTAGTTTAAAGTTGAAACTGAAAATAACTCAACTTGAATGCACCGTTGACTGGGTCATGGTGCTGCTGAATCGAGTCTTTCCAGTGCAACCACATTTGCCTTTATGGGGGCCTTGATTCGGTCCATTGACACGGCCTCTGGTCGGTGCCTCCATCTAGGGAAGGTTATGTCGTGTTTGCCCTGGCCCGGCAAGCAGACTTAACCTTGTGTGATCGTTGATAAGATTATGGTACCGATTTCCCCTAGTGGGAGTTTCCCCGAGTGGGAGTTTCCCCGAGTGGGAGTTTGACCACGACGGTGGTCAGGGTTTCTTTGGTAGACACGGGGCCGCCCAGGACCAGCCCGTTGTGGATTTGGGTCGGAGTGGCCGGGAGAGTGCTGTGGCAATGGAGGGGTTTCGTCGGAATGCCATTGGTCCACCCGAATGGGAGTGCGAGGCCATGGGTTCCATGGTGTGGGTCCAGTGTGCTACCTTTGCAGAGTGTATAATCTATCGGTAGCCGCGTCCACGGTTAAGGACACCTCGTAGTAGGTCCCACCATGAGTCAACGAATGATAAAAATTGCACACTAAGCTCTAAACTTTGCATTGTCAAGGATGGCAGAAAGGCCATCGCGGAATTTGGGACCAGATATTGGTCGTGGTTGTGATCGTCGTAAGGATCACGAGTCATTTTGTTAAAGACCACATTGGTGGTGTGTTTTACCACGTTGGTGGTGTATCTTACCGCATTGGTGGTGTGTTTTACCACATTGGTGGTGTTTGTGATCAGAGGATGATCACGGTTGGTAAGTTGTCCTGAGGGACGTTCAAGCATGATCACAGCATGTTGACATATAGTGTTGCATCATTAATAATTGGCTAAATATCATGATATTGTTCGTCATTATGATTATGCTTGTTGTGAGCTTGCAAGTACATTCAATGTACTGACCTGACGTGTCATGCCAGATTTCAGGAAAGTCTCATTGGAAAGGAGCGCTGTTTGAGTCTAGATCGTGTCCACATCGGTGTCCCTGTGATATGGAGCTTCCGCTACGACGTTATTCCACTGCCACGTAGTTGTTCGAATCTAGGCCCCTTTATGTTCACTAAATAATGTACATATTGTTCAGTCGCACCGAGTGTGTCGCTTGGCCTCGACCGTTGTTGTAATTTGAACTCTGTTCCGCTAGTATCAAAAAAGTGGTTGTTTTCTGTACCAATTTGTTGTGTGTTGCCAGAAGACATGGTCTCTGGGCTGGCAATGCAGGGTAAACCGGTTGCTCTAAGCCGGGGTGCCACAACCAACTCAACAAGTACCATCGGAGACACTTGTAGAGCACCTTTATAATCACCCAGTTACGTTGTGATGTTTGGTATCACACAAAGTGTTCCTCCGGCATTCGGGAGTTGCATAATCTCATAGTCACAGGAACATGTATAAGTCATGAAGAAAGCAGTAGCAACAAACTAAACGATCATCGTGCTAAGCTAACGGAATGGGTCAAGTCAATCACATCATTCTCTAATGATGTGATCCCATTAATCAAATGACAACTCATGTCTATGGCTAGGACAACTCATGTCTATGGCTAGGAAACTTAACCATCTTTGATTCAACGAGCTAGTCAAGTAGAGGCATACTAGCGACACTTTGTTTGTCTATGTATTCACACATGTACTAAGTTTCTGGTTAATACAATTCGAGCATGAATAATAAACATTTATCATGATATAAGGAAATAAATAATAACTTTATTATTGCCTCTAGGGCATATTTCCTTCAGTCTCCCACTTGCACTAGAGTCAATAATCTAGTTCACATCTTTATGTGATTAGTTCACATCTCCATGTGACTAATATCCAAAGGGTTTAGTAGAGTCAATAATCTAGTTCACATCGCTATGTGATTAACACCCAAAGAGTGATCATGTTTTGCTTGTGAGAGAAGTTTAGCCTATGGGTCTGCAACATTTAGATCCGTATGTATTTCACAAATTTCTATGTCTAGAATGCTTTGCACGGAGCTACTCTAGCTAATTGCTCCCACTTTCAATATGTATCCAGATCGAGACTTAGAGTCATCTAGATCGATGTAAAAAGCTTGCATCGACGTAACTCTTCACGATGAACTCTTTTATCACCTCCATAACCGAGAAATATTTCCTTAGTCCTTTAAGGATAATTTTGACCAAATCCCAATGATCTACTCCTAGATCACTATTGTACTCCCTTGCCAGAAAGATGCTAAGGTATACAATAGGACTGGTAAACAGCATAGCATATTTATAGAACCTATGACTAAGGCATAGGGAATGACTTTTCATTCTCTTTCTATTTTCGGCTGTGGTAGGGTTTTGAGTCTTTACTCAACTTCACACCTTGCAACACAGGCAAGAACTCCTTCTTTGACTGTTCCATTTTGAACTACTTCAAAATCTTGTCAAGGTATGTACTCACTGAAAAAACTTTATCAAGCATCTTGATATATCTCTATAGATCTTGACGCTCAATGTGTAAGCAACTTCATCGAGGTCTTTCTTTGAAAAACTCTTTTCAAACACTCCTTTATGCTTTCCAGAAAATTCTACATTATTTCCGATCAACAATATGTCATTCACATATACTTATCAGAAATGTTGTAGTGCTCCCACTCACTTTCTTGTAAATGCAGGCTTCACCGCAAGTCTGTATAAAACCATATGCTTTGATCACTTTATCAAAGCATATATTCCAACTCTGAGATGCTTGCACCAGTCCATAGATGGATCGCTGGAGCTTGCTCACTTTGTTAGCACCTTTAGGATCGACAAAACCTTCTGGTTGCATCATATACAACTCTTCTTTTAAGAAATCCATGAAGTAATACAATTTTGACATCCATTTGCCAGATTTCATAAAATGCGGTAACTGCTAACATGATTCAGACAGACTTTTAAGCATCGAGACGAGTGAGAAAATCTCATCGTACTCAACACCTTGAACTTGTTGAAAACATTTTGCGACAAATCGAGCTTTGTAGATAGTAACACTACTATCAGCATCGGTCTTCCTCTTGAAAATCCATTTATTCTTAATGACTCACCGATCATTGGGCAAGTCAATCAACGTCTATACTTTGTTCTCATACATGGATCCCATCTCAGATTTCAAGGCCACAAGCCATTTCCTAGGATCTGGGCTCATCATCGCTTCCTCATAGTTCGTAGGTTCGTCATGGTCAAGTAACATGACCTCCAGAACAGGATTACCGTACCACTCTGGTGCGGATCTTACTCTGGTTGACCTACGAGGTTCGGTAGTAACTCGATCTGAAGTTTCATGATCATCATCATTGGCTTCCTAACTAATTGGTGTAGGTCTCACAGGAACCGGTTTCTGTGATGGACTACTTTCCAATAATGGAGCAGGTACAGTTACCTCATCAAGTTCTACTTGCCTCCCACTCACTTCTTTCGAGAGACACTCCCTCTCTAGAAAGGATCAATTCTTAGCAACAAATGTCTTGCCTTCGGATCTGTGATAGAAGGTGTACCCAACAGTCTCCTTTGGGTATCCTCTGAAGACACATTTCTCCAATTTGGGTTCGAGCTTATCAGGTTGAAGCTTTTTCACATAAGCATCACAGCCCCAAACTTTAAGAAATGGCAACTTTGGTTTCTTGCCAAACCACAGTTCATATGGCGTCGTCTCAACGGATTTAGATGGTGCCCTATTTAACGTGAATGCAGCTGTCTCTAATGCATAACCCCAAAACGATAGTGGTAAATCGGTAAGAGACATCATAGATTGCACCATATCTAATAAAATACGGTTACGATGTTCGGACACACCATTACTCTGTGGTGTTCCAGGTGGCGTGAGTTGCGAAAATATTCTGCATTGTTTCAAATGAAGACTCGTAACTCAAATATTCTCCTCTATGATCAGATCGTAGAAACTTTATTTTCTTGTTACGATGATTTTCCACTTCACTCTGAAATTATTTGAACTTTTCAAATGTTTCAAATTTATGTTTCATCAAGAAGATATAGCCATATCTTTACTCAAATCATCTATGAAGGTCGGAAAATAATGATACCTGCCGTGAGCCTCAACACTCATCGGACTGCATACATCAGTATGTATTATTTCCAACAAGTCTGTTGCTCGCTCCATTGTTCCGGAGAACGGAGTCTTAGTCATCTTGCCCATGAGGTATGGTTCGCAAGTATCAACTGATTTATAATCAAGTGATTCCAAAAGCCGATCAACATGGATTTTCTTCATGCGCTTTACACCAATATGACCTAAATGGCAGTGCCACAAATAAGTTGCACTATCATTATTAACTTTGCATCTTTTGGCTTCAATATTATGAATATGTGTATCACTACGATCGAGATTCAATAAACCATTCACCTTGGGTGTATGACCATTGAAGGTTTTATTCATGTAAACAAAACAACAATTATTCTCTGACTTTAAATGAATAACTGTATTGCAATAAACATGATCAAATCATATTTATGCTTAACGCAAACACCAAATAACATTTATTTAGGTTCAACACTAATCCCGAAAGTATAGGGAGTGTGCGATGATGATCATATCAATCTTGGAACAACTTCCAACACACATCATCACTTCACCCTTAACTAGTCTCTGTTCATTCTGCAACTCCCGTTTCGAGTTACTAATCTCAGCAACTGAACTAGTATCAAATACTGAGGGGTTGCTATAAACACTAGTAAAGTACACATCAATAACATATATATGAGATATACCTTTGTTCACTTTCCCGTCCTTCTTATCCGCCAAATACTTGGGGCAGTTCTGCTTCCAGTGACCAGTCCCTATGTAGTAGAAACTCTTAGTCTCAGGCTTAGGTCTAGACTTGGGCTTCTTCACTTGAGCAGCAACTTGCTTGCCGTTCTTCTTGAAGTTCCCACTCTTCCCTTGCCCTTTTCTTGAAACTAGTGGTCTTGTCAACCATCAACACTTGATGCTTTTCTTGATTTCTACCTTCGTCGAATTCAGCATCACGAAGAGCTTGGGAATCGTTTCCGTTATCCCTTGCATATTATAGTTCATCACGAAGTTCCGGTAACTTGGTGATAGTGACTAGAGAATTCTGTCAATCACTATCTTATCTGGGAGATTAACTCCCACTTGATTCAAGTGATTGTAGTACTCAGACATTCTGAGCACATGCTCACTAGCTGAGCTATTCTCCTCCATCTTGTAGGCAAAGTGCTTGTCAAAGGTCTCATACCTTTCGACATGGGCATGAGTCTGAAATACTAATTTCAACTCTTGGAACATCTCATATGCTCCGTGGCGTTCAAAAAATCTTTGAAGCCCCGATTCTAAGCCGTAAAGCATGGTGCACTAAACTATCAAGTAGTCATCATATCGAGCTCGCCAAACGTTCAAAACGTCTGCATCTGCTCCTGCAATCGGTCTGTCACCTAGCGATTCATCAAGGACATAATTCTTCTGTGCAGCAATGAAGATAATCCTCAGATCACGGATCCAATCCGCATCATTGCGACTAACATCTTTCAACTTATTTTGTCTCTAGGAACATATCAAAATAAACGGGGAGCTATATCGCGAGCTATTGATCTACAACATGGTTATGCAAATACTATCAGGACTAAGTTCATGATAAATCAAAGTTCAATTAATCATATTTAAGAACTCCCACTTAGATAGACATCCCTCTAATCATCTAAATGATCACGTGATCCATATCAACTAAACCATGTCCGATCATCACGTGAGATGGAGTAGTTTTCAATGGTGAACATCACTATGTTGATCATATCTACTATATGATTCAGGCTCGACCTTTCGGTCTCAGTGTTCCGAGGCCATATCTGCATATGCTAGGCTCGTCAAGTTTAACCCGAGTATTTCCGCGTGTGCAAAAACTAGCTTGCACCCGTTGTATATGAACGTAGAGCTTATCACACCCGATCATCACATGGTGTCTCGGCACAACGAACTTTGGCAACGGTGCATACTCAGGGAGAACACTTGTACCTTGAAATTTAGTGAGAGATCATCTTATAACGCTACCGTCAATCAAGCAGAATAAGATGCATAAAGGATAAACATCACATGCAATCAATATAAGTGATATGATATGGCCATCATCATCTCGTGCCTATGATCTACATCTCCAAAGCACCGTCATAATCACCATCGTCACCGGCTTGACACCTTGATCTCCATCGAAGCATCGTTGTCGTCACGCCAACTATTGCCTCCATGACTATCGCTACCGCTTAGTGATAAAGTAAAGCAATTACATGGTGATTGAATTTCATACAGTAAAGCGACAACCATATGGCTCCTGCCAGTTGCTGATAACTGTGTTACAGAACATGATCATCTCATACAATAAAATTTAGCATCATGTCTTGACCATATAACATCACAACATGCCCTGCAAAAACAAGTTAGACGTCCTCTACTTTGTTGTTGCAAGTTTTACGTGGCTGCTACGGGCTGAGCAAGAACCGTTCTTACCTACGCATTAAAACCACAACGATATTTCATCTAGTTAGTGATGTTTTAACCTTCAACAAGGACCGGGAGTAGTCACACTCGGTTCAACTAAAGTTGGAGAAACTGACACCCGCCAGCCACTCGTGTGCGAAGTATGTTGGTAGAACCAGTCTCGCGTAAGCATACGCGTAATGTCGGTCCGGGCTGCTTCATTCAACAATACCGCCGAACCAAAGTATGACATGCTGGTAAGCAGTATAACTTGTATCGCCCACAACTCACTTGTGTTCTACTCGTGCATATAACATCTACGCATAAACCTGGCTCGGATTCCACTATTAGGGAACATAGTAATTTCAAAAAGTTTCCCACGCGCACGCAAGATCATGGTGATGCATAGCAACGAGAGGGAAGAGTATCGTCCATGTACCCTCGTAGACAGTAAGTAGAAGCATTATGAGAACACAGTTGATGTAGTCGAACGTCTTCACGATCTGACCGATCCAAGTACCGAATGCACGGCACCTCCGAGTTCAGCACACGTTCAGCTCGATAACGTCCCACGAACTCCAATCCAGCAGAGCTTCACGGGAGAGTTCCGTCAGCACGACGGCGTGATGACGGTGATGATGTTGCTACCGACGCATGGCTTCGCCTAAGCACCGCTACGATATTATCGAGGTAGATTATGGTGGAGGGGGGCACCGCACACGGCTTGGAACAATCAACTTGTGTATTCTAGGGTGCCCCCTGCCCGCGTATATAAAGGAGCAAGGGGGAGGCCGGCCGGCCCCTATACTAGGAGGAGGAAAGGAAGGAGGAGAGGGAGAAGGAAGGAAAGTGAGGAAAGGAGGAAAGGGGGGCCGACCCCCTAGTCCAATTCGGTTTGGGCTAGGGGAGCCACGCGCCCTACCTCCTCTCTTCCACCACTTGGCCCATGAGGCCCAATACTTCTTCCCCGTATTCCGGTAACTCCCTGGTACTCTGAAAAATACCCAAATCACTCGGAACCTTTCCGATGTCCGAATATAGTTGTCCAATATATCGATCTTTATGTCTCGACCATTTCGAGACTCCTCGTCATGTCCGAAATCTCATTCGGGACTCCGAACTACCTTCGGTACATCAAATCACATAAACTCATAATACCGATCGTCAACGAACGTTAAGCGTGCGGACCCTACGGGTTCGAGAACTATGTAGACATGACCGAGACATGTCTCCGACCAATAACCAATAGCGGAACCTGGATGCTCATATTGGCTCCTACATATTCTATGAAGATCTTAATCGATCAAACCGCATAACATACGTTGTTCCCTTTGTCATCGGTATGTTACTTGCCCGAGATTCGACCGTCCGTATCCCAATACCTAGTTCAATCTCATTATCGGCAAGTCTCTTTACTCATTTTGTAATGCATCATCCCACAACTAACTCATTAGTCACATTGCTTGCAAGGCTTATAGTAATGTGCATTACCTAGAGGGCCCAGAGATACCTCTCCGACAATCGGAGTGACAAATCCTAATCTCGATCTATGCCAACTCAACAAGTACCATCAGAGACACCTATAGAGCACCTTTATAATCACTCAGTTACGTTGTGACGTTTGGTAGCACACAAAGTGTTCCTCCGGTATTCAGGAGTTGCATAATCTCATAGTCAGAGGAACATGTATAAGTCATGAAGAAAGCAGTAACGACAAACTAAATGGTCATCGTACTAAGCTAACGGAATGGGTCAAGTCAATCACATCATTCTCTAATGATGTGATCCCGTTAATCAAATGACAACTCATGTCTATGGCGAGGAAACTTAACCATCTTTGATTCAACGAGCTAGTCAAGTAGAGGCATAATAGCGACACTCTGCTTGTCTATGTATTCACACATGTACTAAGTTTCCGGTTAATACAATTCTAGCATGAATAATAAACATTTATCATGATATAAGGAAATAAATAATAGTTTTAGGATTGCCTCTAGGGCATATTTCCTTCAGTCTCCCACTTGCACTAGAGTCAATAATCTAGTTCACATCTTTATATGATTACTTCACATCTCCATGTGACTAATACCCAAAGGGTTTACTAGAGTCAATAATCTAGTTCACATCGCTATGTGATTCACACCCAAAGAGTGATCATGTTTTGCTTGTGAGAGAAGTTTAGCCTACGGGTCTGCAACATTTAGATCCATATGTATTTCACAATTTTTTATGTCTACAATGCTCTGCACGGAGCTACTCTAGCTAATGCTCCCACTTTCAATATGTATCCAGATCGAGACTTAGAGTCATCTAGATCGATGTAAAAAGCTTGCATCGACGTAACTCTTCACAACGAACTCTTTTATCACCTCCATAACCGAGAAATATTTCCTTAGTTCTTTAAGGATAATTTTGACCGCTGTCCAGTGGTCTACTCCTAGATCACTATTGTACTCCCTTGCCAGAAAGATGCTAAGGTATACAATAGGACTGGTAAATAGCATAGCATACTTTGTAGAACCTATGTCTATGGCTAGGAAACTCAACCATCTTTGATTCAACGAGCTAGTCAAGTAGAGGCATACTAGTGACACTTTGTTTGTCTATTTATTCACACATGTACTAAGTTTCCAGCTAATACAATTCTAGCATGAATAATAAACATTTATCATGATATAAGGAAATAAATAATAACTTTATTATTGCCTCTAGGGCATATTTCCTTCACCTGCATCGTCGATGTAGAGCTTGCTGCGACGACTCTTGGTCATCCAGCCCACAGCGTATCCCTTGAGCCCTTCGAAGCTGCCCTTTAAGAACTCAAAACCACCATGCGTTGGCCCCACGGTGGGCGCCAACTGTCATGGAAGTGTCATGACAGATGTTCTCATGAAAGGACTTAGTTGTGGAACCATTGCGACGAGGTTAGCTTAAAGGGGTTAAACGGGACAAAGGACATGGAGAGTTTATACTGGTTCGTCCCCTTGCGGTGAAGGTAAAAGCCTACTCCATTTTGAGGTGGTATTGCTAGGGTTTCGATTGCCAGGGAGCAAACGCGCTTTGCCTGGCTTTTGACTTGTTGTTTCTTGCCCTAAGCCGTTGCCGAGTCGTCCTGTTATATACAGGGGTTGACGCCCTGCGGCCTACAGAGTCCCGGCCATCTCATAAAAACATGTCCGGCTCGGTGACTTATCTTACATGCCTAACAATACAATTTTACATATACATGGTGGTTTACACTTACGGGCCATAAGCCGCCTCTGGATTTGGGCCTTTTAACAAGCCTATCTATGAACCGCCATCTTTAGTATACTCTTGGGCTTCATTTAGATGAACCGCCATAATGGATGACCTTGACCCTCCTGGGCGGGTCATATCTGATAGTCATATCCCCAACAGAATGGGACTGCATAGAAAGATGATGGCCCTTGTGTGGTCTCGAAGAATCATGCCATCACCTCATGTACCATCCTCCTCCAATCACGACCTAGCGGCGGTGGCATCAATCGCCCATGAGATTTTGGTTGCATCATCATTTCATGTGCTTTTCGTTTCGCACTATCCACCATAGGAGACTGTTGGGGAACGTAGTAATTTCAAAAAAAAATCCTACGCACACACAGGATCATGGTGATGTATAGCAACGAGAGGGGAGAGTGTGTCTACGTACCCTCGTAGACCGAATGCGGAAGCGTTAGCACAACGCGGTTGATGTAGTCGTACGTCTTCATGATCCGACCAATCCAAGTACCGAACGCACGGCACCTCCGAGTTCTGCACACGTTCAACTCGATGACGTCCCGCGAGCTCCGATCCAGCAAAGCTTCACAGGAGAGTTTCTTCAGCACGACGGCGTGGTGACGGTGATGATGATGCTACCGACGCAGGGCTTCGCCTAAGCACCGCTACGATATGATTGAGGTGGATTATGGTGGAGGGGGGCACCGCACATGGCTAAGAGATCAATGATCAATTGTTGTGTCTCTGGGGAGCCCCCTGCCCCCGTATATAAAGGAGCAAGGGGGTGGAGGCGGCCGGCCAGGGAAAGGCGCGCCAAGGGGGAGTCCTACTCCCACTAGGAGTAGGACTCCTCCTATTCCTAGTAGGAGTAGGAGACGGGGAAGGAAAGGGAGAGGAGGAGAAGGAAAGAGGGGGCCGGACCCCCTTGCCCTAAACCAATTCGGTTTTGGCCTTGGGGGGGCGTGCCCCACACTCCCCTTGTTGCCCTCTATTTCCACTAAGGCCCATGTAGGCCCATTAAGCACCTGGGGGGTTCCGGTAACCCCCGGTACTCCGGTACATGTCCGAAACCTTCCGGAACCTTTCCGGTGTCCGAACATAGTCGTCCAATATATTGATCTTTAGGTCTCTACTATTTCGAGACTCCTCGTCATGTCCGTGATCATATTCGGGACTCCGAACTACCTTCGGTACATCAAAACACAAGAACTCATAATACCGATCATCACCGAACTTTAAGCGTGCGGACCCTACGGGCTCGAGAACTATGTAGACATGACCGAGACACGTCTCCGGTCAATAACCAATAGCGGAACCTGGATGCTCATATTGGCTCCCACATATTCTACGAAGATCTTTATCGGTCAAACCGCATAACAACATATGTTGTTCCCTTTGTCATCGATATGTTACTTGCCCGAGATTCGATCGTCGGTATCTCAATACCTAGTTCAATCTCGTTACTGGCAAGTCTCTTTGCTCGTTCCATGATACATCATCCTGCAACTAACTCATTAGTTACAATGCTTGCAAGGCTTATAGTGATGTGCATTACCGAGTGGGCCCAGAGATACCTCTCCGACAATTGGAGTAACAAATCATAATCTCAAAATACGCCAACTCAACAAGTACCTTCGGAGACACCTGTAGAACACCTTTATAATCATCCAGTTACGTTGTGACGTTTGGTAGCACACAAAGTGTTTCTCCGGTAAACAGGAGTTACATAATCTCATAGTCATAGGAACATGTATAAGTCATGAAGAAAGCAATAGCAACATACTAAACTATCAAGTGTGATGTGACACTGCCTATGGAGACAAATATTTCATTGCCGAAGAAGTATGTCGTACCAGCTAAACGCACTGGAAAAGGAAATCAATTTGTTACTATTGATTCAATACATAAACAAAGTCTGGCCATGACACATCGCTCCGGAGATACAGGTATGACAGATTGGCACGATGACGTTTCAAATTGTACAGCCCAAGGAAGTGAAGCCCACTTTTCGAACCCCATGCAATCATGATACGGAGGGGAAGATGCAAGTTAAGGACTCAGGAGGATGCATGCGTTTTCCTTAGTCCTAGTTCGTTTCCTTTTCAATAAGTACTAGTCTGTTTTGTCTTTTGTGATCAACGTGCCGGATAATTAAATTAGTTAAGATGTGATTAGAAAGATAGGAGAGAGAGAGTCCGTGTAGTATTTTTCTTGTTTAAGTCGGTTTAGCCTGGTCGTTTTTCTCGCCTATATAAAAGGCCGGCTTCAGCCATGTACGGGATAGCTTTGGTTGAAGTTATTTTCCAGAGATGAATAGATCGGTAACTCGGGATACCTCCGGGCCGCTGTTTGATATTTGTTGAATAGCTCTTGAGGCTTTGTGATTTTGGCATGAGATTGATTTCAGAATTTCAGTTTTCGTTGGTTTGCTGAAAATCGTCCATGTACTTCCTTTTTAGGGTGTGCGTGTTGTTGCTGTGGTGATTGCATCTACAAGATCGCGAGCGCCACGTTGTTTCAGGTGACATTGTACCGTGAAAGATTGGGCAAATTATTTGTACCATCGATTTTCTGTCGACAGTCGCATCAAAGTGCTAAACTAACGGAATGGGTCAAGTCAATCACATCATTCTTCTAATGATGTGATCTCATTAATCAAATGACAACTCATGTCTATGGCTAGCAAACATAACCATTTTTGATCAACGAGCTAGTCAAGTAGAGGCATACTAGTGACACTCTGTGTGTCTATGTATTCACACATGTATCATGTTTCCGGTTAATACAATTGTAGCATGAATAATAAACATTTATCATGAAATAAGAAAATAAATAATAACTTTATTATCACCTCTAGGACATATTTTCTTCAGTCTCCCACTTGCACTAGAGTCAATAATCTAGATTACACAGTAATAATTTTAACACTCATGAAACCTTGGTGCTGATATGTTTTGCTCGTAAAAAAAACTTTTAAATTATGACAACCAGTAGAGTTGGAAAGCAAAGACAACAGAGGATGAGAAGGGATCTTTCCAGGATCGATCGAGAAGTCCGCAATTCCTTTTGTGACGCAGAAAAGCCGGCGTGGAATAGTCACGCAGGGTAAATTGGGTTCGTACAACCTCGAGCGGAGCCGGTAATATTCATCGTATTAAGATATTAAACGCCGTCAGTTTTTTTTTCTTCTCGGATACGAGACATATCCTTCCGAGCTATGGTCAAGTCGCTGCAATCTTTGTTTTTCTTCCGATCGATGTGAAGCTTGCAAAATAATGGCAAGACCCACCTGTTCGTACGAGCCAACAGCAACAATCATACTACTTCAATTAGTACCCTGCCACGTGGTGGCCAAATTGATCCACAACTCCGGCCCAAAACTGCTACTCTCTTTGTTCAAAATTACTTGTCTCGAATATAGATATATCTAAAACTAAAATATATCTAGTTCTAGATATATCCATTTCTGCGACAAGTAATTTCAAATGAAGGAAGTACATGAAGAATCAGACAATTCATCATGGTACTAGTTGTTGCTAGTATGAAAGTTGTCTGAAAGAAAAAAGACCGGAGAAGGATTTGGACGTTGACCCGGATTCCTCCTCGACCACGGTGGTCTGCGCTTTGCCTGGCCAATCTGCTTTCGACTCGCGTGGCCTCAAGCCACTGTCTACGGCCATGGCCTCGCACAGCCGCTTCTACTGCCGGAGGGTCTACAATCCATCCTTGTGCTGATTGCGTCCTGCCTCAGCCGCTCTCACGGTCCTGAGCCGCCGCCGCTGCGTCACCTTCACTACCAGCTCGCCGAACTGCCACGAGTGCCCCTACCTCTGCTAAAGTTGTCCATGTCAGCGGGCCGTTTTCTCCGTCGCGGTGCCAAGCCGCCTCTCCATGTTGATGCGCCGCCAAAGAGCCACCCCGCCTCAACCCGCTGAGCCGCCGCTGCAGACCTGCCTTCACCACAAGATGCCACCACCGTGATGCACTTCACCCCCGCAAGTTCAAGCACCAACCGGGGCCTCCTTGGGCTGGAGTCACGAGTGCACACCAGTGCGCCTGGCCCTTCGCCGCACGGTCACTGCGGCCGTGGTTCCACCTCGATCTGCGCGGGCGCTTCAAATCGCGGCGAGTTGACTTACCTCCGCCTTGGGCCATCCATGCCTAGTCGGTGCAGTCTGCGCCGCTCGTTTATCCATGAGAGTCACCTCTGCAGTAAGCCGCTCCTACCATCGAGTCGCTCTCCGCTTGCAAACCGCCCGCGTCTGCTACCGCGAGTCGCCTGCGCTGTCTCCGCGGCCTCGCTAAGTCGCCAGGTTGCGCTGCTGCCATCTCGAGCCGCCTCAGTTTGCCGCTCGCCCAAAGCCGCCTTGCCAGGTTACGACTGACGCCGCAGTCCGCTTCAGCCACAGCCGTGGGCCTCGCCTTTGTCTTCGGTCGTAAGCCGCCCGCCGCCGTCGCCGCATCTCATTCTAGCCTTGATAGAGCTGCAGGTGAGACTGTAGTTGGGAGTCCCACCACAATCCCACTTAATCCCACCGCTGCTTGCTGGGAAGAAGTGGACAGCCCACTAAATGTTTCGTGGATTAAGTGGGCATAAGTGGAATACTTAGAATACAGCTACAGGCTACAGGCAAATATGATTGCTAGTTATTTAGTCTACAGTACTAATGAAAATTCTCATAATACAACTTTGGTTCAGGCTACAGCCATCCAGATTGTACACCATATGCTAACAATGGTAAACCTGACATCTAACATCACAAATGAAAGTAAATTTTTGAACACACATTACATCTGATAATGGTAAAATCTGTGAACACATAGTACATCACAAATGGCAAACTTGACAGGGCTATATGACTGTATGCTCTGAACATTGGTGACATGATCTTTCTTCACATCATGGTAGAAAGCATGCAACAGCACGGCAGCACATCAAAGAACCTGTGGGGATGAACATGGTCAGCCTAAACAATATAACACATTGTGCAAGTGAATGAAAGCCAACCTTCTAATCAAGTTACTGTAGTTAGCAATGCATTTTGCTTAAATAGTTTGGCGATGAAAATATTAAAGCCTTGCATAACATGTGAAACCTTCAGAATATCGGTACTCTTTCATTTTGTATATGCCAAAATAACAAAAATGAATCTGAACTACAAATTCATATTTATGAGATAAAAGAAATATGTACTACAGATCAACTACAACTTGGGGAAACAAAAAACAAAAGCACTAGTTCTACTATAACAAGGTAAACAACAGTACCAAGGTTCCATCAGACTGTTTCATGTATCAATTTTGGCAGCACTATTCAGCACATGCAAAAGACCAACTGGGCGTATAGATGAACAAAATAAATGAGATAGTTATAGTGCCATAAGAAAGAAAAGCATTTACAGTCCAACGACCTCACAGGTTCAAGAGAATTATAAGGTACAAGAGACATGAATAAACGGTTTCTTTGTGCTTCCAGTCCAAAGCAAAAATGTATTGCAACCTCAACTAATACTTCACGTCAATACAATGAAAGATCAGTAATCATCCATGTCCTAATGAGTTAAAAAATTACCCTCAGGACAACAAAGGATGATTGTACTGAAGTGCGGTGTGCTAGTATCAGAATTACCTAGGTTGTTCCAGCATCATCTTGATCATCCACACGGTCTCCAACTGTTGGTTCCGCCTTTTGGCGATCTGCAATATTGAAGGCATTCAAAATGAAACATTCAACATTGAAGGTATTAAATAAAGTATGGAAAAATAATTAAAAACATATTACCAGCTGCTCGAAACCAATCCTCGAGGCACATCAGCGTCTCAACAGTACTAGGGGTCAAGCTACTTCTTTGAGCAGTGATGATCCTTCTAGCATTGCTGAATGCAGCCTCTGCAGGCACTGTAGACGTAGACACTGCCAATATGTCCCGTGCTATAGCCGCAAGCACTGGATACTTTGGGGAGTGAATCTCCCACCACTTTAAGATATCCAATTTCTGTCGGCGAGGAAACAGGTCTTCTTCAAGATATCGTTGTAGCTCATTTGAGTCGTGGGATCTTTTCAATCTCAAATGCTTATCCCAGTCATCGAGAGTGCCCTCACCATCCTCCTCTGCAACCTCATCACCTTCATCAGAAGTGTTTTCATATTCAGATGCATATTCAGCAAATAGGATCTTCATCGCACTATTCACCTTGGTAAGATATTTCTCAGCGCCAGCACCAAAAGTTGCGGTCAATCGGAAGTGAACATATTCATATTTGTACCTCGGATCAAATATCACCGGCAGACAACTTGTTAAGAACGGCTCCTCAAAATATTTCATCCATTTCTCCTCCATCTCTATCACCATGGCAACAATGGTAGGATTTTCACTTACGACTTCTTTCTCCATTATCTGCTTCACATTCCAGACCTCATAGAAGTACAGGTGAGAGGTGGGATATGTCCTACCCGAGATTTTCTTTGTGGCTGTGTAAAGGCGCCCAAAAGATGGCAAATAGCTTCGGCCATCTCCCATTCACTAGCTGAAGGAGCAGATTTATAATCTTTGTCAGTTTCTTTCAAGGCTTCGAATGCTGCTCTGAACGGCAATGATGATTCAAGCATTAGGTACGTTGAATTCCATCGGGTAGGCACATCCAGGGAAGGATGGTTTTTACAAGCAAGTCCCACCCGCGCGATCATCGCATTGAATTTCTCCATTCTGCCTTGCGAACTCTTGACATACTGCACTGATTCTCTGATTCTATCAACAACTGACGCCATTGCGTCGAGCCCATCTTGCACCACTAGATTCAGTACATGTGCGGCACATCTAACATGCAATAATTTTCCACTATGATGCACAAGATACCTATCTGCCAAATTTTTTCTCAAGTGGCCAACCATCGAGGTATTAACTGGTGCATTGTCCAGGGTAAAGCTAAAGATTTTATCTTCAATATTCCAATCTCTCAAGCTCTTTTGCACCATGTCAAACATATTATGAGCGTTGTGTGGAGTTTCCAAGAGGCAAAATGTGATTATTCTATTTTGTAGAGTCCATGAGCCATCAATAAAGTGGGCAGTTATGCATAAATAACCCAGCTTCTGATTGGACGTCCACATGTCACCCGTTAATGATACTCGAGAACTTAGATTGCTAAAAAGTGCTTGAATTTCTTTTTTGTGTCTATCATATGCATCAATGCAATCCTGTTTAATTGTTTCTCTGCATACCACGTTGAACCATGGATTCAACGTCTTAACAAAGGATCTAAAGCCAGGATATTCAACAAAAGTGAAAGGTAATTCATGTTGCACAATCAACTTTGCCAGTGCTCTACGTGCACGCCCTTGGTCAAACTTCCACTCTGTATCAATTGCACTATCAGTTCGTATCTTGGCAACCATACCATCCATTTTACCTTTTTCTTCACATATCACCAAATGTTTACCGATGTGACTTGTACCTGACTTTTTTGAGGCAGAAAAGAGTTTGTTGCAATAAATGCAATGACCATGTGCAAGCATTCCATCAACATAGATTGGCTCTGCCTCATTCCAAATTTTTGATTTTAATTTTCGTGGTCTGCGTGAACCAAGATTTGCTACTTTGGGTGACAGAGCTAGCAGTGAAGGCTGTGACGTTGGAGAGCTCTCTAGTGACTTAGCCTTTTTTTCTCTTCTTGCTAAGAATGAAACTACGACATTGTTAAGGACTGGAGACCTTACCACTTTTTTGGATAGTGATGGATGCTTATTCTTGTCAACGGGCAAAGATCCAGATGATGGCTGCTTATTATTGTCAAGGGGCAAAGATCCAGGTGAAGACTGCTTATCCTTATCAACAGGCAAAGATCCAGGTGATGGCTACCTATCCTTGTCAATGGGCAAAGATCCGGATGATGGTATAGTTGCAGCATCTCTCTGGGAAACAAGAAAAGCATGCACAATAAGCTTGAGAAAGAGTCAATCTGATAGTTGTTGCAACTGAAATATCTTTCTAGAAACAAGAAAAGGGTAGACAAATAAGCTTGAGAAGGGCAATTTGATTCAGATATAATCATTCGCAATTGAAATTCACCTTATTAAGCATTTTCTTCTTTAATGGTGGTGCCTGCTTATCCATGTCAACGGCCAAAGGTCCAAGCAACGGTGCCGGTGGATTAGTGCACATTCCTTCACTTGCCTGAGAGAAAAAAATTGTTGTTGTCTACTAAGTATTGCTAAACAGTAAAATAGACATAATGACTTTATGTCTATTTCTTGAACTTCGACGGCTTCATGATAAAGTAGTGTGATAATTTTACCTTCCTCTTTTTCTTGGACGTCGACGGCTTCATGACAACTTTGTTTGTTTGTTGGTGTTCTGCATGAAGCTCGCCGCTACTCTTCCTACTTCGCTTCCTTTTCTTGCACTTTGGTGGTTCCATATGGAGCTCACTAGCAGCCTTGTGCTCCTCAAGATCCGGGCCATTAGCCTTCTCAATTTTTATGGCATGCAAGAGCTCACAAGTACCCTTGTGCTCCTCAAGATCTGAAAATTTTCACAACCAAGTAACATTATTAAAAGGTACAACAGAATAAGAAAGAAAGAACTTGTTGTATTACTGATTACTCCTATGGCACTTGATTATCAGTAGGTTCTTGTATCAATCTCAGCACATTCTAGAGATTCAAATTCAGCATTGTGCATACTGCCAGATCTTATGAGAATAGCAACAGTGTAGAGCTAAACCCAGCATCTAAGTAGATGGTTACAAACATATACATTGTGAAACAATTTTGAATTTAATGGTATCTTTATGTGTAACAACTAAATAACAAAACATTGCTTAGCAGTCAAAAGATATACGAGTAGAAATCTGAATGTATGTATTATAGGATGTCGCCTATTCTGAAACAGAGGCTAGTAATAAAACGGCATCTTATCAGTACTCCAGCTAGTCTTTACAAGAATGATATCATAAGACCAGTCAAACTAAAAGGGCTGAACTTGACAGGGTCAGGTTCTAAATTGTTTAACAAAAAAACAGGTCCTGAACAAGGGCTAGATTCTACTAGATTCAAGAAGGGCTGGATTCTGAAGTACATCTTAAGATTCAATAATTAGCATATCGGAAAGAGATGATCAACCATCTCAGAGTCCCATTAGTCCCGGCACATTGTTCTTCAAGAAAAGAGATTCAGATTCAGCATTCTGTATATCAAATCTTTTGAGCACAGCAAAACTGCAGGGCTATACCACCCAACAACATCCTACAAGGGCTGAATCAAGTGGAACAGTGATATATACCACTGCATTATTAGAATGTAATATGATGGCCTTCAAATATGTAGTAATGAGCATGCAGACTACATCTTTTCTTCCATTTAATGGTAAGGAAAGAACTTGCATGATCGATGGAATCCTACAAGGCTACAACTATCACAACTTGTGAGTTACAGACTACAATTTTTCTTTTCACTAGAATCAGTACATTTCCAACAGAAACAAAAGGGGGGAAAATTAATTTCAGTAAATACATGGAAAGGAAATCAAGCATCTGAATGAATCTGGTGGATTACCTGCAGCCGCCGAGCTGGGGGTCTGGTTTGGAGCAGCCGCCGAGCTGGAGATCGGGTTTGGGGCAGCCGGCGAGCTGGAGGTCGGGTTTGGGGCAGCCGGCAAGCTGGAGGTCGGGTTTGGGGCAGCCGGCGACCTGGGGGTCGGGGTGGGGGGTTGCCGGCGACCTGACCATCCCGTCCGGCCGGGGTCGAGGGGATCGACGAGTGTTGATTGGGACGGCAAGAAGCTGCAAGGGAGGGGACGGTGATGCGGCGGCGTTGGCCATCAAGCGGCGGCGGCAGGAGTGCGCCTGCACTGCAGCGCCTCCTCTGTCTTCGGGATGGGCTAATAAGGTAAAGTGGGATCCCAGTGGGCTAAAAGGGCTAGCCCACTTAATTTCTTTCTGGTCCAACGGACTCCCAGTAAGACGTTTTAAATGGGATGGGAATTTTAGTCCCACTTATTCCCACCTCCACCTGCAGCGTGAAGCCTTGAGCTTCCAGCGTCCGCTGCAAGTCACTGCCTCAAGACCCCCAATCCCCATGCGCTAAGCAGCACCGACGGCTCGCCAAGTTAGAACCAGGTCAACCCCTCTGCTGCATCGCGCTGTTGTTGAAGCCGCGCCCGTGACCGTCCGAGTCACCGTCCCTGTAGCCAGTGCACACACGGGTACCTGTGCTGATGTTTATGTGCAAGAACGAAGGAAGTACTACTATGTGGCCTACTACTGCCGAAGTTGAAAGTAAATCAGTCCAAAAGCTCATCAAAAATGTGAAGGATAAAGAGGGCGGTGGTCGTTGTATCAGAAGTTTAAAGTTACTACTAAGCACTATTGCATGGAAAAGCCAGAGGAGATGTATTTATCCATTATTAGCGTCCGGTTCATCTGACAAAATATATCAGGTGCTATTGTCTGTATCTACTTTTAGTACATATTTTTTAATAAAAAAACAATTACTTTGATATGTACATTTCTATGTGCAGAACAATATTCATTATGAAGGTGGTGTCATACTATGCCTATGAAATATGCGTTAGCATCACCATGCATGGGCCTTCGCGCCCGCTTGCTGTTGAACGCGTGCGCGCAAGACATCACCCGTGGAGCTCGATCTACATCAACTCGCCGAGACCGCGTCCGCGATTGATTCACCGTCCGTGCGGCTTACCGCACTGGCTTACAACCGGCCGTGGCCGGCTCAAGCGTGATTGATTTCAGCTTCACCACGGTGATCATCAAAGTCCGCGGTGGATAAATATCAGGTGAAATCCATCCACATATTTTTATATTACATATTGCTCTCTTTAAAAAAGAGCAATTACTCTGGCTTGCAAGTTATCTAATGCAGGGCAAGTGGTCTACTGCAAAAGGGACTATTATATTACTGAGCTCACATCGGTTTATATCATGATCAAATATGAAGAATCTCAAAACAACTCCTTCAGTCGCCATGAGACTCAGGGGCTATGATCACATGACTCAGTAAATGATTGCCAGTTTAAAGACAGATTCAAGACTCCAATCGACTGGAAAAAAGATGCGGAGCATGCCCCTCACCCACGTAGGGGGCGGATGGAATTTTTAGAGAAACTCAACATCCTTTATTAGTAGGTATAGATTTATATACCACATGGTCCATGTGTAAGCTAACTAAAAACAAAAAAAGGTATAGATTTATATAAAACTTGCATCTCTGAAATATGTAGAGGAGGGCGTTTTTTTTTTTGGAGGGGGGGGGGGGGGGGGTTGATGGACCCCGTTTTTTAGGATGATTCGTGCACGGTTTCTGAGTTCAAGGACTGATTCACAACTTCAATGGCCATGTGTGCATTCTATTCTTAGTCAACAAACATAGTAAATGTACCATATACTATCAACAAATCCCGTGTAACATACTAGAATTACAAACATTGTGGCATTACTTCGGCGTATCTGCAACGACTCTGGCAACTAACAACCATATAAACTTGTAAAACCTTCTACATCACCGTTGCAACAGTACACACATGACTAGTCCTTCCCATGAAAATATCATAAATGAAGCAGCATGCAAAACTATATGATATTTTCGAGAGGCAACGGGACCTCCTAAATTCCCATTAGAGAAAGTAGGTAATTGTCTGTGCGTTGCAATGGGGCATATATATTGGTTCAACATCAATCATGTCCGATATATACCTTACACCCAACATATTCTAATGTAGGAAGTGATTTGATTTGATTGAGTTAATGCAAAAAATGATTTGATTTCCCATGTCAGACATATATCTAAATTACTTGATTTGATTTGATTGAGTTAATGCAACTATCTTACACCCATAAAATGGGGCGCGGTAAAATATTTGATTTGATTGAGTTAATGTAGGACGTGGGGGAAGGAAGGCTTCACCAACACACCTACGACCGCCAACTCTCCTTTAATAATAAGATTGTGAAGTAAATTCATATTGTCTTCAGCAGGCACAAAGTAAAAGACAATAATAACATTACGATTCATTCTACACTTATTACAATGCCAAAACATAAGCATACAAGCTCCGCTTCAGAGCGCCGTCAATAGAACAGAAAAGTACGCTTTTTTCTTCACGTTGGAAGGGAGTGAACTTCATCCATCAACTTGTTTCATCATCGGCGCCAATTGTAACTTCTTATCCAAGCACTTTGGGCATCCGCGCTCCTTCCACAAATTTTCTTTGAGTGTATTCCTTATGTAGAAGAGCACAAGGGGTTAGAAGACCACGTAGCTAAGGGTCGCTGTCAAATTGTTGCTTGAAATACACTGCATTTATGGTTTTCTAGACTTTTCCCAACAAACATCCTCCTAACATGTAAACTCAAGGGAAATGCACAAAGAACCACCTTCCATGCCAGTTTAGCTAGAGCACAACCAAATACCAAATGGTCCACATATTCCTTCTAACCACAATTGTGATACCGGTCGTTCCTAGACCAACATTCTTTGGTTAGTATGTTTATTTTACTATGCATGGTGGTAGTAGCAGTTAAGCCTTTGGCCTCCTTGTTTCCTTCATATTCTTCAGGTGTGTATCCTGGAACTATTAGAGACCGAAAGAAGATGCCCCACGGATTGATGAACCATTGTATGCGACAATGTCTGTGCCCCAGATGATTACTCCGATACTCAGTTTGTGGTTGATGACTATATTGCATTGGACATATTTCATGACCCGCTGTGGAAAAATTAGCCATCAAAGCCAAAAAAAAAGTTTGATCAATAAATAATAAAACAAGTAAAAATTGACAAAACTATATCATAATCCACTGCAGTGACGAACACGGTCTATGTCCCTGTTTGTATTGAGTGTAATTTTTCCGAAGCTCCCTGATATCTACTCCCTCAGTAGTTGCAGAGGGAGCAGCACACAATGCAAGAATTACACTCGATCCAGGATGATTTGGGCTCCAAAAGGATTAGTCTGATGTAACCCCACATCCTTAATTATCTTGAAGGCATATATGCTTAGCCTTCTCACTAGTGCACAAACAATTGAGGCTTGCATTTTCCCTGTAGAAACATAATGCATCAGTAGAATTGTAGAAGACTCAGGATTGGAGGAAAACATGACATTTTCGGAATGGACATAGGCCTAGAAGTTCATAAGATACAACCTATGGTCACTAGGCACTATCTATTATGTGAATACTCTGAGCATAAAACATGGAGCAATTAGACTATCTAGGACGTGCGGCCAAGCATGTTTGTGACCAAAAAGAGCTGATGGATGTCACTCGTGGTGAATACATATATGCTTTGAGAGGACCATTAAAAGACCTGTCATTGACTTCAGAAAACACATACGTTTGATACTGTTTCTATCTCCATCTGGCGGTACATGCAAATTAAGTAAACTGAAACCAAATTAACAGCTACCGTGTACTGAACAAATTAAGGCACAGATATGTATAAGCATATGATCAAGGCTAGCTAGCTATGAGCAAACTGCAGATACTTTGTAGATATAGATAGACGACAGTCCAACCATTTGACCACAATCAAATAGAAATATCGCGGTGTGGTGATTTTGGCTGTCTAACTGAATTCCAGATTCAGTCATCGAAACGGGAACCAAAGATGACGATCAAACAGGCAGCCCAGCCATGACAATTGACAACACTCAGGGCTGGGTACAGTCGAATCAATCGACTTGTGTCCTCTCACCAGAGTACCAGGCAAGCAATGCATATCGATACCATCTAAGCGCGTGTAGACTAGCCTTTGCGATCACTGATGTACAAGCCAGGCAACCATGTCGCAGTAGTCTCTGCCCATCTCACCAAAACTGTTCTGTACGTAGATGGGATCGACAGTGGCGAAAATTAACCCGATCGAACCCGATGGTGGCTTCAGAATCAGAGGGCTACGCAATTCTAGTCATGGCATGAATTGGAAACAAAACTTGAGACGAAGCATGGGTTCAATCTCCGGCTGCTGCTGCCTCGTCTCCAGCGGCTGCAGCTCCGGCTGTACGTGGAAGCAAACAATCATGTGAGCAAGACCTCAAACGTAGATTCTCCAAGCTTGTTGACGGTACGTCGGCGACCAGGAAGGAAAGGAAGCTAGGCGAGAAAGAGTAAACAAATTAACCTGCGTCGGCGTCGGCGTCGGCGTCGGCGATCGGCGGGCCGAAGAACTGCATCACGCGTCTGGGAGGCGGCTCATCCAGAATGTCCTCGCGGAGGCCTCGCAGGGTGACCAGGACGCGGCGCAGATTCTCCGAGGCCTCACGGGCGTGCTGAGCCGCCGTGCCGCACCTCTCGGCGGTCGCGACACATGCCTCGACGGCGGTGGCCGCTCCCTCGGGCTCCGATGACATCGGCACGGCGAGAAAACGAACCAGATCCGGGTGAACACGCTCCGCCTCCGAGCGCGCGTGGTTCAGCCTGTGGAGCGCGTGCGTGACCTCCCTCTTCACGCGGTGGAGCCAGCCCGGGTACCAGGCGTCGCGGTCCTCCTCCCAGCGCAGCGAGAAGGAGTGCATGACATGCTCGGGAGGCTCGGTGCGCAGGAGGAGGTCGATCCCGCAGCCGACGTTGACCAGAAGGCCACAGTTGGGGCGCAGGGCGGCGCCCGGGCCCGGCTCAGCGGCGGCGGCGGCGAGGGGCTCCTCGCGGCGGAGGTCAGCGACCCGGTCGCGGTCGAGGTCGAGGGCGACGTAGATGTCGCGGCGGAGGAGACACAGGACCGTCGCGTAGGAGGCCCAATGGGCTATGGCGGCGAGGCGGTTCGCCTCCGCGGCGGCAAGGTCGAGCTGCTGCGCCGCCTGCTCCAGCGTCTGGCGAGCCACCGCGGCGTCGGCGATGATCCAGGAGAGGATGGGGAGGAACTCGTACCAGGTGTGGTCGTCGCCGATCGCCGCCTCCATGACCGCCTCCTTCGCCTCTCTCTCTCTCTCTCTCTCTCTCTCTCTCTCTCTCTCGCGCGCGGGGCCGGATCAGCGTAAGAACAAAGCAGATGACGTGGAGCAACCGAAGCCTTTCGTTTTGAACCAAGGCGCGGTTGGGGGAGGGCAGCGCGGGCGCCCAAAAGTATCTTTTACCGCAGTAGAAACCCTCTTTTGCTCGCGATGGGTGGTGGGTCTCGGTCTGTCAGCAAAGCAGTAATTATTTCTTTTTTAGTTTTTCTTAACATACACGCGCACTACATACGTATATATATTCATCCCTATAAATGCGTGCTCACATATCTTGTTCCTATGAGCAGGGTTGGATCCACCCCAGCGGGTCGCCCCGGGCCCCCTTTGTATACTGTAGTAATTGCTACAGTATTGTGCTACAGTGTACAAAGGAGTTGGGCCGCACGCACCTCCCCCCTCCCCCCCGGCCTGGGGCCTAGATCCGCCACTGCCTATGAGCACCTCCAAGAAAACCGAGACGGCATATTCGTAGTCGACGAGAAAGTCTCTTCTTAATAAATACACATAGTTTGTAGGCCTGAAATAAATTCAGAAAAATACGAGCATCAGTGTCAAGTCTAGAATTTAAATTCTCGTAGGCTAGAGAAACCGCTGTTTTTTTAACCATCAAACTATAAGTTGGTTCGCTATTTCCCTTTTTAGTTGAAGAGAGAAGTTTGGACTTTGGACATGTTAATGTTATAGCATCTACAACAAATCCCATATATTACTCACATACATCAGGGCGGAAAACCCGGTAAGTGACCGGTCAAGAAATCACGATCCAGTCGCATCGTCCAAATCGTCCATATACGTTCAGGCTGACCGACACCTCTCATACTCAGCCCATATCTAGGGCGGATATGGGGAGGCCCAAACCCGCCTAGCCACATCTGTCACGCCGGCCCATGCTCCCCTAGCCCGACACCACAAGTATCTCCATCCTATCTACATTCAGACGAAACCCTAGCCACTTGCCACTCCAATCCACTTACAGTCTCTGCCGCTCCGTCCTCCCCCAGCTCCTCGCCGGCGATCTCCAGCCTCCTCTGACATGCCGGCAGCATATTCGACTCCGACAAGTCTAAATTTGCCGACTGGGAGATCGTCCCAGCAGAGACGAGCTGGAGTTGTCATCTGCCTGGCTATCTGACGCTCCTAGGAGGAATCATCCCAAATACACGATGACATATGCTTTCATCTGGGCAGTCAAGGCCACTCCGGCGGGGAGCCACTAGTGGGCCTTGTCCTTCGGCTGCGTTTAGTAAGTTCTCTTCTTTGCGCCCACAGTTTTGGTCATAGGAATAGGGTTTCAAAGTATATATTGGGGGAAATAAAGGGAAATTTATGGATTAAGTTTAGGGTTTGGATTACAATTGGGTTTTAAAAATTAATTGTCCACAAAGCACTTCCATGCTCTGCCTAATTGGATATGTAGGTTATGTGAAAAATATATTGTTTTAAACTACCACTACTGCAGGATGCTGCTAACGCGACACTATGATCAGAGACCCTTCGAGAAACTGTGTGCGATGCTATAATCGCAAACGATGTTGTATGAAAACCGTTAGAAATGTATAAAACGTTTGCGATGACGGATGCATCAAACACGATTCAGGTTTTAATTGCATGTGCGATGAAGGGCATACGGTTCGGTTCAATTAACTGTTTGCAACGAGGAGGAACAAAAGAAACGGGCAGCCAGATGAAGGCGTGCGCGATACACAGCATATGGTTCACTCGGATGAACTATTTGTAATTAGGCAACACAAAAAAACGGTCAGCCAGATCAAGGTGTGCGTGATTGAGGGCCTACGCTTTAGAAGGATTAACTGTTTGCGATTAGGCAACAAAACAGAAATGGGTCAGCCAGATCAAAGTGTCTGCGATTGATGGCATACACTTCACATGGATGAAAGTTTTGCGATTAGCCACAACAAAACTAAAACAGTTAGATAGATCAACGTGTGTGCGCTAGATGGGCACACACATTTTAATTAAAAGAACCGTGCGCGATGGTGCTGACATTGCCTATTGTGGTGCATCCTATGGTGCAAACGCCACGTACGTGGCCGAGAAGGCGTACGGCCCACGTTACGCCTTCCGGGAATAGTGCCGCACTTATAACCGTCAGTAAATTTTGAGCATGCGTCCCGTCACAATTTTTTTTAGAAGAACAGGGAGGCCGCGTCCCATCACATTCCAAATTGTAAACCTGTTCACACCGACCAAAACCTAAATGGTTTCCCACTTAGGAGCGTATTACTACGCGGTTATAAATACAACTACTTCAAGATGACTGCACATTCCTCCTTAAATCTTCATCCACAAAATTTCAAAAACAAACAAGTCATTCATCATCGTTCCCTTGCGCCCGCCATGACCAGTGTGAGTTCTGGGTCGAGAGATTGCCATCAGGGAGAGGCGAGCCTGGAAGCGGGAGCATGAGAGATGTCCCGCCTCGCCGCGAAAGCAGCCAACATGTCCCGCCGCACGGCCGTAGCAGCAGATAGGTCCCGTCGCGCCGTCGAAGCAGCAGACTGGTCCGGCCGCGCCTCGGAAGCAGAAGAGACGTCCCACCGCGCCGCGAACGCGGCAGAGATGTCCTCCCGCTCTGCGGCGGCTTGGGAAAATGTCTCGCGGGCAGGCAGGGACTCTTACAGGTGCATGCGTGCCCTCGTCCTTAGGCAGATGGATCAGATCTCCAAGTGGGCGAGATTGCAGGATGACCTGCAAACCTCGTTTGAACAGTCTACCGATATCATCCGGCAACTAAATGAGAGCAATGCGAAGCTCCGGGCCGAGTGCGACCTGCTGAGGGCGAAGATCGTCGGAAGTGCGGAGCAGCAGGAGCAGACCACTGCCTTGTTGAAGAGGACCGGCCTCATCGTCGAAAAACTTATGGACGAGAATGTCATGCTGCGCATTGAGCGCAGAAGGCTGGTGGAGGAATCCGTAGATGCTCTCGACCAGCATCTTGAGGACAAGAAAGAGGTCGTCGCCGCCCGCCGCGGAGACTAGTTGTCTTCCTTTTTATTTTGCCCTTGTGTATATCGGGCATTGCCGCATGTGGCTTTTTTAATTATGTTTATAAATATGTAAGACAATTATTATCCAATGTCATCGTCCTTATATTCATCATGCTTGCTATAAGTCACAGTCGATGCTATATAGGTCTGTCGGATCTTACATCAGGATCCGTGCAAAACTTTCTTTTCAGATTTTCATTTTTCTCTCTTACACCTCAGCCCAGTGAGACATATAGCCACGCCGTAGAACAGGTGCTCGGGCGCCATTAATGGAGACGCTGTGAGGGAGGTGTGTGGCGGGTAGTGGTCAAAAGGGTTCTTCTCCCGATGAGCACGCGCAGGGGTCTGATCGCACACCTCCCATACTCAAATAGCTACCCCGCACGGCACCTCCTAGCCATTAAAAAAAGGGACGCGTGGCCGCACGTAATTGGTAAGTCGAACGCCACGGTTTCAATAATACTTGTGTTTCTGATTTGTAACGTGACAACACTTGTTTCAAAATAACTTTGTTGATTGTTAATGTGTGCGTTTTCGCAAATCGGATAGAAAAATTATCACAGCATGTTGGTGCCATGTCATGAGACCATGCCAAGTTTCATGATTTTCAGGCGTGTTTTGGAATTACAGGAATTAAAAAACCAAGTTTCTCAATCTTTCCGGCCGAGCCAGGAGGCCCGGATATTTGAATTTCACTCTCATCTCTTGCATGGGACCTAGAAATTCATCCAAGGACACACATGTGATTTTTCAAACAACTTTGGTGCACTGGAGCATGTGCTTGTAGTTCAAATTTGAATTATACATATTAAATGCCCATAAACTCAATTAATGTATAAAAACGGACAAACGAACCCAAAATAATTTCAAAATTTAGCACGGTACTACTATTTGGTCTAATCTATTTGTGTAAAAAAATTAAGGCGGGAGAAGGCAGTGTACGTATGTCGTTTCGCACACTGAGGTGACACATTCCCTCTCAGAACCACGAGCCTTCTTGAGGAAGCTCCGGTTTGCAAGAAGATTATACCAAAGCTTGTCTCAATTCGACAAAAAAATTTACTGCAACATATTGGTGCCATGTCATGACACCATGTCAAATTTCATGATTTTCAAACGTGTTTTGAAATTACAGGAATTAAAAAACCAAGTTTCTCAATCTTTCTGGCCAAGCCACGACGCCCAGATGTTTAAATTTTACTCTCATATCTTGCATGGGACCTAGAAATTCACCCAAGGACACACATGTGATTTTTCAAACAACTTTGATGCACTGGAGCATGTGTTTGCAGTTCAAATTTGAATTATTCACATTAAATGCCCAGAAACTCAATTAATGTACAAAAAAGGTGCAACGAGCCCACAATAATTCCAAAATTTAGCACAATACTTTTATTTGGTCTAATCTAGCTGTGTAAAAAATTAATTTCGCACACGGATGTGACACGTTCCCTCTAGGAACCTCGAGCCTTTTGAGGGAAGCTCCGGTTTGCAAGAAGATTACACCAAAGCTTGTCCTAATTCGGCCAAAACAATTACCACAACATGTTGGTGCCATGTCGTGACACCAAGCCAAGTTTCATAATTTTCACGCATGCTTTGGAATTACAGGAATTAAAAAATCAAGTTTCTCAATCTTTCTGCCCGAGCCACGACGCACAGATATTTGAATTTTACTCTCATCTCTTGCATGGGACCTAGAAATTCACCCAAGGACACATATGTGATTTTCAAACAACTTTGTTGCACCGGAGCCTATGCTTATAGTTCAAATTTGAATTATGCACATTAAATGCCTAAAAACTCAATTAATGTATAAAAAGGCAACACGAGCCCGAAATAATTCCAAAATTTAGCACGGTACTTCTATTTGGTCTAATCTGACTGTGTAAAAAAATAAGGCGGGAGAAGGCAGTGTACGTATGTCATTTCGCACACGAAGATGACACGTTCCCTCTCGGAACCACGAGCCTTTTTGAGGGAAGCTCCGGTTTGCAAGAAGCTTACACCAAAGCTTGTCCCAGTTCGACCAAAAAAATTACCGCAGCATGTTGGTACCACGTCATGAGACCATGCCAAGTTTCATGATTTTCATACGTGTTTTGAAATTACAGGTTTAAAAAATCAAGTTTCTCAATCTTTCCGGCCGAGCCACGACGCCCAGATGTTTGAATTTCACTCCCATCTCTTTCATGGGACCTAGAAATTCATCCAAGGACACACATGTCATTTTTCAAACAATTTTGGTGCACTGGAGCCTGTGCTTGTAGTTCAAATTTGAATTATGCACATTAAATGCCAAAAACTTGATTAATGTATAAAAAAGGCGAAACGAGCCCGGAATAATTCCAAAATTTAGGACGGTACTTCTATTTGATCTTATCTGGCTGTGTAAAAAAATAAGGCGGGAGAAGACAGTGTATGTATGTCGTTTCGCACATAGAGGTGACACGTTCCCTTTCAGAACCATGAGCCTTCTTGAGGGAAACTCCGGTTTGCAAAAAGCCTACACCAAAGTTTGTCCCAATTCGGCCAAAAAAATTACCGCAACATGTTGATGCCATGTCATGACACCATGCCAAGTTTCATGATTTTCAAGCGTGTTTTGGAATTACAGGAATTAAAAATCAAGTTTTTCAATCTTTCTGACCGAGTCATGACGCATGGATGTTTGAATTTCACTCTCATCTCTTGCATGTGACCTAGAAATTCAACCAAGCACACACATGTGATTTTTCACACAACTTTGGTGCACTCGAGCATGTGCTTGTAGTTCATATTTGAATTATGCACATTAAATGCCTAGAAACTCAATTAATGCAGAAAAAGACGAAACGAACATAGAATAATTTCAAAATTTTGCACGATACTTCTATTTGGTCTAATCTGCTTGTGTAAAAAAATTAAGACATGAGAATGTAGTGTACGTATGTCATTTCGCACATGGAGGTGACACGTTCCCTCTCGGAACAAGGAGCCTTCTTGAGGGAAGCTCCGGTTTGCAAGAAGCTTAACCAAAGCTTGTCCCAATTCGGCCGAAAAAATTACTGCAGCATGTTGGTGCCACGTCATGACACCATGCCAAGTTTCATGATTTTCAGCCGTGTTTTGGATTTACAGGAATTAAAAACCAAGTTTCTCAATCATTCCGGCCGAGCCACGACACCCAGATGTTTAAATTTTATTTTCATTTCTTGCATGGGACCTATAAATTCACCCAAAGACACATATGTGATTTTTCAGCAAACTTTAGTGCATTGAAGCATGTGCTTGTAGTTCAAATTTGAATTATGCACATTAAATGCCTAAAAACTCAATTAATGCATAAAAATGCCAAACGAACCCGGAATAATTCCAAATTTAAACACGACACTCATGTACTAGTTGCTTGTTCACTGTACGTAAAATGTTCTAGCAATTCAAACACCATCCTTTCCCTCCGTAACACCATTTTGTTTTTCAAAACATAATGAAAAAAAATCAGGTATATGATACGTCTCCAACGTATCTATAATTTTTGATTGTTCCACGCTATTATATTATCAACCTTGGGTATTTTATATGCATTTATATGCTATTTTATATGATTTTTGGGACTAATCTATTAACCTAGAGCCCAGTGCTAGTTTCTGTTTTTTTTCCTTGTTTTTGAGTTTTACAAAAAAGGAAAATCAAACGGAGTCCAATTGACCTGAAACTTCACGGAACTTATTTTTGGATCAAAAGAAGGCCATGGAGTAAAAGAGTTGGGCCAGAAGAGTCCCAGGCTGCCCATGAGGGTGGGGGCGCACCCACCCCCTGGGCGCGCCTCCCTATCTCGTGGACAGCCCGAAGACCCCCCTGACTTGTTCTCGACGCCAAAACCTCTTATATATACTGAAACCTCCAGAACATAACCTAGATCAGGAGTTCCGCCGCCGCAAGCCTCTATAGCCACCGAAAATCAATTTGACCCATTCCGGCACCCTACCGGAGGGGGAATCCCTCACCGGTGGCCATCTTCATCATCACGGCACTCTCCATGACGAGGAGGGAGTAGTTCACCCTCGGGGCTGAGGGTATGTGCCAATAGCCATGTGTTTGATCTCTCTCTCTCTCATGTTCTTGATTCGGAACGATCTTGATGTATCGTGAGCTTTCCTGTTATAGTTGGATCTTATGATGTTTCTCCCCCTCTACTCTCTTGTAATGGATTTAGTTTTCCCTTTAAAGTTATCTTATCGGATTGAGTCTTTAAGGATTTGAGAACACTTGATGTATGTCTTGCATGTGTTTATTTGTGGTGACAATGGGATATCACGTGATTCACTTGATGTATGTTTTGGTGATCAACTTACGAGTTCCGTGACCTCGTGGACTTATGCATAGGGGTTGGCATATATTTTCGTCTTGACTTTCCGGTAGAAACTTTGGGGCACTCTTTGATATTCTTTGTGTTGGTTGAATAGATGAATATGAGATTGTGTGATGCATATCGTATAATCATACCCACAGATACTTGAGGTGACATTGGAGTATCCAGGTGACATTAGGGTTTTGGTTGATTGTGTCTTAAGGTGTTATTCTAGTACGAACTCTAGGATAGATTGAACGGAAAGAATAACTTCTTGTTATTTTACTAGGGACTCTTGAATAGATCGATCAGAAAGGATAACTTTAAGGTGGTTTCGTACCCTACAATAATCTTTTCGTTTGTTCTCCGCTATTAGTGACTTTGGAATGACTCTTTGTTGCATGTTGAGGAATAGTTATATGATCAAATTATGTTATTATTGTTGGGAGAACTTGCACTAGTGAAAGTATGAACCCTAGGCCTTGTTTCCTAGCATTGCAATACCGTTTTCACTCACTTTTATCATTACTTACCTTGCTGTTTTTATATTTTCAGATTACAAAAACCTATATCTACCATCCATATTGCACTTGTATCACCATCTCTTCGCCGAACTAGTGCACCTATATAATTTACCATTATATTGGGTGTGTTGGGGACA
The DNA here is from genome assembly GCA_034509565.1 of Triticum monococcum. Classification (NCBI taxonomy): domain Eukaryota; kingdom Viridiplantae; phylum Streptophyta; class Magnoliopsida; order Poales; family Poaceae; genus Triticum; species Triticum monococcum. The sequence continues at coordinate 493,769,626 of CM067845.1, read as the reverse complement.
CAAGAGACTCTTTGTTATTTGGTTGCAGGGTTGTTTGAGAGAGACCATCTTCATCCTACGCCTCCCATGGATTGATAAACTTTAGGCCATCCACTTGAGGGAAATTTGCTACTGTCCTACAAACCTCTGCACTTGGAGGCCCAACAACGTCTATAAGAAGAAGGTTGTGTAGTAGACATCAGTATACCACAAACAATTTACTAGAAAGAATCGTGTGGGATGCGATATAAAATATCTTAGCGCACCGTCTTGTCTGGCTTACGGAGGAAGCTCCGTGTCTATAGTCCACCGCCCCTGCTTGAACCACACTTGCTCGCCAGTTTCTTGCGGCACCGAGCGAAATTTTTTTGCCACCGCGGAAATATCTATCTTCCCGCCCCCTCCCTCCTACCAAAAGGCACATTTCCACTGTTCCTCCTTGCTTTCCAAGTTCAAACCTTCACTGGTGCTGACTGGCAGCTCAGCCTCCTCGTTGGTGACCCTTCTTCTTGCAATGTCGCCTCCTCGCCGGCCACCCTTCTTCTTGTAGCGCCGCTTCTTCGCAGGCGACCCTTCTTGTTGCAGCGCCGCCTCCTCGCCGGCAACGCTTCTTCTTGCTGCGCGACCTCCTCGCCGCCGACCCTTCTTCTTGCTGCGTGGCCTCGTCGATATGGTCAGGTAATCCACACCCCACTCACACCATACTTCTCCTTTCCCGTCCCACATGCCCCGACTGACGGAGCGACACCTTCCACCGAAATCACTGCCCCCTCCTTCAATTAAGAGCCTCCCACATCCATTTTACACGCGGTATAACATGGAGCTGAGTAGCATGCGGTCGCACGTGCAAACGAGGTCGCTATGGCTGACATGCGTGTCGACCGTCAGATCTTGCAGGAGCACCTCATCTTCGAGGCCACCGTCGACACCGCCGGGCGGTTGTCTAATTTAAAATACAGTTCGTGATGTTTTCTCGAGGCCACCACCGGTGCCTTCTAGTGATTTGTCCTCTGTAATGTTAATATGCAATCTGATGTTCAGTTAACAGTTTGGTCCTCTGAAATGTAATGTTCAGTTAACACTTTGGTCCAACAATTGCTACATTTCGTAGTACTGTTCTCAAGCATTCTTTGTTTTGTTAACTGTCTTATCTTCTCATACATGTTTCTACTCTGCAATGTTGTGCTCAGTTAACTATTTTGGTTCATTTGGTCTGCTGTCCATTTAACTGTTTGGTTCAGTTCTGCAGTTTGGCTGTACTCAATACATATTCTACTGATAGTATGGCAACTCTCAGTTAACCTGATCAAGATCTTCCTTACGTGTGTTGTAAGGAAACAATGGGAGACACTGCGGTTTACCATCGAAGTTTTTTCAAGCATGGTCCTTTGGCTCATAGCACATTATTGTGCAGTTGCAGGAATCATTCTAATATTTAGGTTCCTTATAATTTGGTCTTGCACATGTAGGTCCTGCTGTTAGAGACTTAGACCCACTGTTCGACCCATTTTGCATATGGGGAAATGAGATGTCCATGAATATCAGTCAAGTCAAGAAACTCAGAAAGATTGTTAGGATGAAGAAACTTGCGACGAATAATAGCAAGATCTTTGTTTGCACAATGAAGAAGACATTAGTCAACTATAGGATGATGCCAACTCTTTTATCTTGTTTTTACCCCTTGCGCCATTTCAAAATTTACAACATCGATTTATGCATAACTTTGTTTTCAGTACTTTTCAAAGCAGTTCACCAATGATTACCTCTCAAACCACCTGCATGGTCAAGAGGCGAGGAAGGTATTCATTCAACACCCACTGTATAATATTGAAGTCTTGCTGAAGAGGACGAAGGTTGGGCGGGCAATTATCCATAGCCACTGGCCTAAAGTTGCAAGGACATTCAACATCACTGAAGACTCAATATTTGCCTTCCGCTTCTGCAGTTTCCCAGATGAGATTCATCTGTCTATCTACCGTGTATGATGCTGCTACTTTTCAAAGGTTTTTTATGCTGCATGTGAAACTTGGTGCTGTTGTATAATGGCGTAACTGAGTGCCGAAGCTATCTGATGTAATTCGATTATGAAATTCCGATTGCTTTTATACGGATATGAAATATCTGGTGTGTTTTATAAGAAATATCAGTTTGATTAGTACATGGATTATCAACAATAGACTAATTACCCTGCTTATTGGGGTTTTCTATTACAAACAGTTACTCAGGCAGCACCGTGGGCGATGAACTCAAACAACCCGCACGGTTTCTAGAAAGTAGGCGTGTTTAATCAACTAACAATCTCACACGTCTTCCGGTAGCGAACTGTTTGCGTTAGGTCACCTTGCACAAATGTTTCCACACAAATAACTGTGTGGGATGTACATACCTACGGAAATGATTTTCTGGGATTCACCGTGTGGGATGTACATACCTATAGAAATGATTTCTGGGATTCACCGTGTGGGATGTACATACCTACGGCAATGATTTCTGGGATTCACCATGTGGGATGTACATACCTACGGAAATGATTTCTGGGATTCACCGTGTGGGATGTACATACCTACGGAAATGATTGGGTTTCGATGCCTTGCCCGATCGCACACGACCCCAGCCTGGGTCCCAGGAGAGCCTATCCCGACGATTTTTGGGTCGTGTGAGAAAGACACTCTATCGCACACACTCACTCGGCGACGGTTCCAAATGCCGTCGCGGAAAAGGGTTAAAAACCGTCTGTTTAGGACCGACGCGCAACAGTGTACTTATACTAGAAAATGAATGCAGAGAAAATAATACGAGAACAATATGTGAGCTTTTCTCATAGGAAACACAACGATCGTGATTGGAAAACAAAGATGACATGCTAGAAGGTGCGAGACAACATGATACATATGTTTAGGTGCTGGTCCAGAACCAACGGATTGAGTTTTTTTCCGAAAAGCATCACATCTATTATAAGCATTCACTAGAACCACATAGCAACTCAAACATAATAAAAATTTCATCAACATTCTGACACCACCGAATGACCACTACTGTCACCAGAACAAGCCATTGGCGTGACATTGTCGCCGTTCCCCTACCGAAACCAGCTTGACCTTGTCGATGACAGCCGAGAAGTCTTCATGCACGTGCACTAAGGACCAGCACCCTGGAACCGCAGTCGTCGCCGTTGCACCCATGCATAAATCTGAAATACCTGGCCACATGACGAGAAACCCTAACCTCATCGGCATGCTCTAAGAAGACGAGATAAATCTACACTAAAGCTTCGCCGACTACGTCCAGACAGACGAACTCGAGGAGTATCAGAGCCAGAAGACAAACTTGAAGAAAAAACGCCGCTATCCACCTGAATGATGGACTAAAAACCCTAACGTAAACTACCAACATGAGTGGAGGCACCGGAATTTCCTTCCCCGTCACCAGTTGCCGGAACGTCATGTAGAGGGGAGGTGAATATATAGGTGCCCCTATGAAGTCTGGAGGGAAGAACTTGCCCTAGCCGTATAGGGTTAGAGAACAAAAATGATATATTACCACTAAATTGAGGTCCTAATCTAGCATCATCATCGGCTATAATTGGCGCGATAAGGTATTTCAAATATGTTCTCAGATCCAACAAGATCACACTGTAGATTGTACCATATTTACCAAAAATATTACATTTTTTAGACAAAACCAAAAATATTACATGATTTCAAACGAGGGTATGTAGTGTTAGTTCATCGTTGTGTTCGCTCGTTTGTTACATCGCAAAAATTACTTTACATGATTTCCAAGAAACTTCCACCGCACAATAAATAATGTTCAAGGAATATAAAATTAGTTTGTGCATTTTTTTAAAAAAAATCTTTAGATCATTTAAAAATGTTCACACGTTTTAAAATATGTTTCATGATATTTCTCGAAATGTTCATGAAAATTTTCAAATTTGTTCGCGCAATTTTTCCAAAACAAATAACAACATTAAAAAATAAATTTTTTTTAAATGTTCCCCTGTTTGTAAAATTTATTTTACATTTTTTAATTCCACCACGCACTAAAAACTGTTCATGAAATATAAAATTTATTTACGCAAATAAAAAATCAAGTAATTAAAAAACCCATATCATTTAAATGTGTACACGTTTGTAAATATGTTTCATGATATTTCTTGAAAGTGTCCGTTAACATTTAAATATTTGTTCGCATAATTTGAAGATGTTCATACCATTCAAAAAAAAGTGACTTTGAAAGCATGTTCGCGTGTTTAAAAATATGCTCACACAATTTTTTTATAAACATTATAATATATAAAAGATGTCCCTACCATTAAGAAAATGTTCAGCCTGTGTATAAAACGTTAAATGTGTATACAAAAAGTAATCAACTTGTATATAGAACTGTAAAACCTGTATACAAAAAATGTTGTGGGTGTATTAAAAATTGGCATGTATTTGAAAATTAAAAATTAAAAATAAGAAGAAAAAGGACAGAAAGAAGAAATGGGACACAGAAGAAAAGACACACGGTATCCTTTACAAAACCGGACGGAAGATGCCTAAACCAACCCCAAATGTAGCTTAAAAGGTTCCTACAACCGTTGCCAGACAGGTTGTTGGGCTTGCCCATGCTGTTCGGTGCAGTAGTAGGTGATTGCTATTATCTGCCGAAATCACTAATTAAGAGGCATCTTTGCTGATTCAAAAAAAGAGGCATCTTTGCTAAAAATAATAATTAAGAGCCATCTCTTTTGAAGGTCACTGTCAACAAGTGGCACAATGTATGTCCGTCACACTACATCTGCATCACTTGTCACAACCTGAATGTTTTTCTTTCTTTTTATATATTTCATTTTTTTCAAAATGGTTTATATCTTGGACCACGCATCCAAATAAATAACCATTTACACCGTTGGATTTCTTGGATCGAGATCTTTAATACTAAATCCATTGGTAATAGGTTTTGATGAACTTTCTTTCATAAAAAAACCCAAAAGACCAGGAATGGAAAACAAGTCTGAAAAAGAGAAACAAAAAACCCAAAGATAAAAACACGAAAAAGACCCAAAAAAATTACCCGAAAGCACAATTCTGATAGGATTGCTTCTCCTTTTTTTTCCGGGAAGCACAACTATATTTTTCCTTTTCGAGAAGCACAACTGTGCTTCTTGTGGAAGCACAATTGTGCTTCTACTTATTTCGGGAAGCAAAATGTATTTTTCTCTTTCGGAAAGCATAGGTTGTGGTTTTCATAGAAGCATGGGCTATTCCCTTTTGAAGGGTGGATTTTTTTATGAAGCACAACTGTGTTTTTTTTCTCTTTTTAGAAAGCACATATGTGGTTTGGTTCATGAAAGAAAAAAAACACTACTTCCAAACAAAATATGCCCTCTATAAAGAAATATGAATGCCTTTAGATAACTATGTTAGTGCGCTAAGTGCCTTTATATTTCTTTATGGAGGGAGCATATTTCTTAAAAATTCTGCCAAAGTCTAGAAAGACAAAAAAACCCAAAAACACGTGGAAAAAAAAAGGAATCCTGCTGGTGCGCCCAACGCGTGACAAGTGACGACAGATGGGCGCATCATGCAGCGCCCCCGCACGCCTGATGCCATTGTTTGCCTTGTACTGTATTCGGCTTCCATTTTGGTTGCATTTTGAAATCTAGCAAATGGGATCCGAAATGTTTGATGGGCTATAAGTGTTGTTTTAATCGGACCTCTTGAAGCCCATGGGCCTATGCAATACAGATCCAATGCAAAAAACCATGGTCTACCGTACGCGTCCTGAAAGTTCTGGAACCTGTTCTGAAAGCCAAAACCAAAAACCCAATGATGGAAAAAGATAGTTCTGGAACCCCAAACCTTTCTCTAGAAACCACTCCATCCTTCCTTCCCATGATCCCTGTGCTGCGTCCGCCATATCTCTGCTGCTCCCTGTATATAAAACACACAGGGCAGCATCGCATTCTACAGTCGCGCTCATTTCTCATCAATCAAACAACCAATTATAATCCAAGTCCAAGGCAAATCAAAACTCCGGCGAGAATGCTGCAGGCGGTGGTCTCCAACCCGCAACCCGTCGCCGCGTCCCTGGGGCTGGGGGCTCCTTGCCGCCCTGGGCGAGGCTCGGTGAGGGTCCGGTCCACCAGGAACGGATCCGCCGATAACCTCGACCACCTGCGGAGGCCCCCGACGACGACGGCTAGGCAGCCGCGGCAGGGGAGTGGGAATCCTGCTCCGAGGAGGAGGGTCATCCAAACCACGCCATTCGGTAAGAGCTCCCGGAGTGCCATTTCATGCGTTTCTTGATGATTTTTCACCGACAGTCTGGACGAATGGCTTAACCATGTTCTTGGTAATTGAATTCTTGGATTGGCAGGGCTATGGGACAGCTTTCCGGACGCGCGAACCCTGGACCAGATGATGCGCACCATGGAGCGCATCATCGACGAAGCCGACGACGACGACGGCCGTCGCCCCTTCGTGGTGCCGGCCGCGCCCACGGCACGGCGCGCAGACGACACGGCCGCTGGCTACCGGCGGGGGCGGACGCCGTGGGAGATCAAGGAGCGCGCGGGGGACTACCTGGTGCGGTTCGACATGCCGGGCATGACGAGGGAGGACGTGCGCGTGAGCGTGCAGGACCGGACGCTGGTGGTGGTCGCCGAGAAGGCGGCGAAGCAAGGGGAGGCGGACGGAGAGAAGGATAAGGATAACGAGGAGGATGGGGAGGAGGAGGAGGCGTGGCCGGCGGCGAGCTACGGGCGGTACAGGACGCGGGTGGAGCTGCCGGAGAACGTGGAGGTGGAGAGGATCGCCGCGGAGGTGAGGGACGGCGTGCTCTACCTCAGCATCCCCAAGGTGTCGCCGTCCGGGGGCAAAGTCGTGAGCATCCAGGTGCAGTGATGGATGTGGATAAGGCTAGCCGGTAGCTCAGATTGTATTTTGAGTTTGGACTCGAGCCAGTGAAGAACGGACTGACATTACTTCTGTTCAATATTATTGAGTCCACAATTTTTTTTCCAAGAAAACTTTCCATCTTTACATCTTCATACAATGAACGTCGTAAATAATAAAAATTGCATCCATTCATAGACCACATAGTGACGGCAAGTCGACGACAAGAATTGAAGCGCAACGAAGGCCCGTCGCTGTCATTGCCCCTCCCTTGTCGAAGTCGGTTAAAGCTTGTTGTAGTAGACAGTGTTAAAGCCTCATTAAACCATCGCAACAAATCGTCACTTATGAAGAGTAGCGTAGAGCGAAAAAATAAACGAACTACGACCAGATGCAGCAACCGTCGCTTATTAAACAATCACAGCAGAACAGCAATCGTCGTTTATAAAGAGTAGGGTAGATCGAAAAGTAAACGAACTACGACCAGATTCGTGAAAATCCACCAAAAATAGAATCATCGGAAATGAGGCGGACCAATGACGCGGCTGCGAAAGATAAAGGAAACCTATACTTTTATTATTATTGGTTTCATAATTTATATACCAGCAGAATGAATGATTAGTTGGATATCTGGGACCCTAGACTTTTATTATTATTGGTTTCATAATTTATATACCAGCTGAATGAATGATTAGTTGGATATCTTCTCTGGTTGTTGGCTGCATCCTCTGGCACAAAGTCACTCCTGCACATACCAAGAAGAACATACGAAAAGCAACAAAACCTTGAGTTTCATTGGATGTGCTTTTTAAGAGATGCATCCTCGTTGCAACATACTTGCGCTGTTGCATACTGATTGAGGTGAACTGAAAAGGAAGCGGCTCCGAATTAACCGGATGATTTCACGATTGCAGCAATGCGACGTAGCATCGAGCGCGGTGAAGCTTCATTGCAGCTCTCATGGTGCACCGTGCAGCACGACAAAAGCTGCAAGCCTGCAACGCAGCAACGATTGCGTCCAACGAAGCTCCATTTGTAGCGGTGGGCTATACTTCTGTTAGAAATATTGGGCTGCATAATTTCTAAATTTTTAAATTAGTCCCATGAAAAGTGTAAGTGGTGGTGCTAAAAGTTTAGCCCCATATCTCTACTCCTAATGTATCAGTTGATAATCTCTGCAGTTAAAATTCGTCCCACCAACACCGGGTTTTTTCGTCCTTCCTCCCATCTCCCACGTCCTAGCGATCCCCCTGGACCCGCGAACCAACAAAAAACCCATCAAAACCACGACAGGAGGGAGCGATCCAGGAGCGAGCGAGGCGATCAGAGTTAGAAGGGAGCGAGCGAAAAAAAATCGATGACTCGCACACGCACGAGCGAGCGAGGCGATCAGACTGCCCTCGATCCCATCCAGGTCACAGTCGGGACACCTCTGCCAGGATCCCTTCACCGCCGCCACCGCTCGCCCATCAAGCGCCGTTGACCCTGCGCCACCGAACCCTTCGCCGTCACCTGTCTCCTCGCTACGTCGACGGCAAGATTTGACGATGCCGAACCCCTTGCCATCGCGGATCCCTTGCCATCGCGCATCCGATTCAGGAGCCGCCGCTGATCCCCATCCAGGTCACAGTCGGGACACCTCTGCCAGCCGTGCCTTTACCCTCCTCTATGTGCTGGTGGTGGGGATGCAGCGCGTCATCGATCGCGAGATCGGCAAGCCCAAGTACCGCTGCGCTTGGGCCTGTGTCGACACGGTCGCGGATGGCGGTGCTACCTCTTTTTGCACTGCGTTGGTTTTCCCCGAAGAGGAAGGGATGATGCAGCAAAGTAGCGTAAGTATTTCCCTCAGTTTTTGAGAACCAAGGTGTCAATCCAGTAGGAGGCTACGCGCGAGTCCCTCGTACCTGCACAAAACAAATAAATCCCCGCAACCAACACAAATAGGGGTTGTCAATCCCTATAGGACCACTTACGAGAGTGAGATCTGATAGATATGATAAGATAATATTTTTGGTATTTTTATGATAAAGATGCAAAGTAAAATAAAGGCAAAGTAAATAACTAAGTAGTAGGAGATTAATATGATAAAGATAGACCCGGGGGCCATAGGTTTCACTGGTGGCTTCTCTCGAGAGTATAAGTATTCTACGGTGGGTGAACAAATTACTGTTAAGCAATTGACAAAATTAAGCATAGTTATGAGAATATCTAGGTATGATCATGTATATAGGCATCACGTCCGAGACAAGTAGACCGACTCCTGCCTGCATCTACTACTATTACTCCACTCATCGACCGCTATCCAACATGCATCTAGAGTATTAAGTTAAAAACAGAGTAACGCCTTAAACAAGATGACATGATGTAGAGGGATAGACTCATGCAATATGAAGAAAACCCCATCTTGTTATCCTCGATGGCAACAATACAATACGTGCCTTGCTGCCCTTACTGTCACCGGGAAAGGACACCGCAAGATTGAACCAAAGCTAAGCACTTCTCCCATAGCAATAAAGATCAATCTAGTAGGCCAAACCAAACTGATAATTCGAAGAGACTTGCAAAGATAACCAATCATACATAAAAGAATTCAGAGAAGATTCAAATATTATTCATAGATAGACTTGATCATAAACCCACAATTCATCGGTCTCAACAAACACATCGCAAAAAGAAGATTACATCGAATAGATCTCCACAAGAGAGGGGGAGAACATTGTATTGAGATCCAAAAAGAGAGAAGAATCCATCTAGCTACTAACTATGGACCCGTAGGTCTGAAGTAAACTACTCACACTTCATCGGAGAGGCTATGGTGTTGATGTAGAAGCCCTCCATGATCGATGCCCCCTCCGGCGCAGCTCCGAAACAGGCCCCAAGATGGGATCTCGTGGATACAGAAAGTTACGGCGGTGGAATTAGGGTTTTGGCTCTTGTTCTGATCGTTTGGGGGTACGTGGATATATATAGGAGGAAGAAATACGTCGGTGGAGCAACAGGGGGCCCATGAGGGTGGAGGGCGCGCCTGGGGGGGGGGGGGGGGGCAGGCGCGCCCCCTACCTCGTGGCCTCCTGTTAATTGGCTTGACATAGGGTCCAAGACTCTTGAGTTATATTCGGTTAAAAAATCACGTTCCCGAAGGTTTCATTCCGTTTGGACTCCGTTTGATATTCCTTTTCTTCAAAACCCTAAAACAGACAAAAAACATCAATTCTGGGTTGGGCCTCCGGTTAATAGGTTAGTCCCAAAATAATATAAAAGTGGATAATAAAGCCCAATAATGTCCAAAACAGTAGATAATATAGCATGGAGCAATCAAAATTATGGATACGTTGGAAACGTATCAAGCATCCCCAAGCTTAATTCCTGCTCGTCCTCGAGTAGGTAAATGATAAAAACAGGATTTTTAATGCGGAGTGCTACGTGGCATAATTTTAGTGTAATTCTTCTTAATTGTGGTATGAATATTCGGATCCGAAAGATTCAAGACAAAAGTTCATATTGACATAAAAATGATAATACTTCAAGCATATCAACTAAGCAATTATGTCTTCTCAAAATAACATGGTCAAAGAAAGTTCATCCCTACAAAATCATATGGTTTAGTCATGTTTCATTTTTGTCACACAAGAATGCTATCATCATGCACAACCCCGATGACAAGCCAAAAAATTGTTTCATACTTTAGTAATCTCAAACCTATAAACTTTCACGCAATATGTGAGCGTGAGCCATGGACATAGCACTATAGGTGGAATAGAATATAATGAGGGGGGTTATGTGGAGAAGACAAAAAAGGAGGAAGTCTCACATCAACGAGGCTAATCAATGGGCTATGAAGATGCCCATCGATTGATGTTAATGCAAGGAGTAGGGATTGCCATGCAACGGATGCACTAGAGCTATAAATGTATGAAAGCTCAACAAAAGAAACTTGTGGGTGTGCATCCAACTTGCTTGTTCACGAAGACCTAGGGCACTTGAGGAGGCCCATTGTTGGAATATACAAGCCAAGTTCTATAATGAAAAATTCCCACTAGTATATGAAAGTGATAACATGAGAGACTCTCTACTATGAAGATCATGGTGCTACATTGAAGCACAAGTGTGGCAAACGATAGTAACATTGTCCCTTCTCTATTTTTCTCTCATTTTTTGGGCATTTTCTCCTTTTTTATGGCCTTTCTCTTTTTCTTTTTTCTTTTTTGGGCCTTCTCTTTTTTATGGCCTTTACTCTTTTTTTATTCCTCACTCGGGACAATGCTCTAGAAAATGATGATCATCACACTTCTATTTATTTACAACTCAATGATTACAACTCGATACTAGAACAAAGATGACTATATATTAATGCCTCCGGTGGTGTACCGGGATATGCAATGAACCAAGAGTGACATGTATGAAAGAATTATGAACGGTGGCTTTGCCACAAATACTATGTCAACTACATGATCATGCTAAGCAATATGACAATGATGAATGTGTCATGATGAACGGAATGACCGAAAGTTGCATGGCAATATTTTTGGGGAACGTAGTAATTTCAAAAAAAATCCTACGCATACGCAAGATCATGGTGATGCACAGCAACGAGAGGGGAGAGTGTTGTCTACGTACCCTCGTAGACCGGAAGCGGAAGCGTTATAACAACGCGGTTGATGTAGTCGTACGTCTTCACGGCCCGACCGATCAAGCACCGAAACTACGACACCTCCGAGTTTTTGCACATGTTCAGCTCGATGACGATCCCCGGACTCCGATCCAGCAAAGTGTCAGGGATGAGTTCCGTCAGCACGACGGCGTGGTGACGATCTTGATGTTCTACCGTCGCAGGGCTTCGCCTAAGCACCGCTACAATATTATCGAGGATTATGGTGGAGGGGGGCACCGCACACGGCTAAGAGATCAATGATCAATTATTGTGTCTCTGGGGTGCCCCCTGCCCCCGTATATAAAGGAGTGGAGGAGGGGGGCGGCCAAGGAGGGTGGCGCGCCCAAGGGGGGGAGTCCAACTCCCACCGGGAGTAGGACTCCCCTTTTTCCTATTAGGAGTAGGAGAGGGAAGGAAGATGAAGGAGGGAGGAAGGAAATGGGCGCCCCCCCTCCCAATTCGGATTGGGCTTGGGGGCGCGCCCCCTCCCTTGCTCCTTTCCCCTCCTTTCCACTAAGGCCTAATAAGGCCCATATACCTCCCAGGGGGTTCCGATAACCTCTCGGTGATCCGGTATTGTCCCAATCTTACCCGGAACCTTTCCGGTGTCCAAATATAGTCGTCCAATATATCGATCTTTATGTCTCGACCATTTCGAGACTCCTCGTCAAGTCCGTGATAACATCCGGGACTCCGAACAACCTTCGGTACATCAAAATATATAAACTCATAATGAAACTGTAATCGTAACGTTAAGCGTGCGGACCCTACGGGTTCGAGAACAATGTAGACATGACCGAGACACGTCTCTGGTCAATAACCAATAGCGGAACCTGGATGCTCATATTGGCTCCTACATATTCTACGAAGATCTTTATCGGTCAGACCGCATAACAACATACGTTGTTCCCTTTGTCATCGGTATGTTACTTGCCCAAGATTCGATCGTCGGTATCTCAATACCTAGTTCAATCTCGTTATCGGAAAGTCTCTTTACTCGTTCCATAATACATCATCTTGCAACTAACTTATTAGTTGCATTGCTTGCAAGGCTTAAGTGATGTGTATTACCGAGAGGGCCCAGAGATACCTCTCCGACAATCGGAGCGACAAATCCTAATCTCGAAATACGCCAACCCAACATGTACCTTTGGAGACACCTGTAGAGCACCTTTATAATCACCCAGTTACGTTGTGACGTTTGGTAGCACACAAAGTGTTCCTCCAGTAAACGGGAGTTGCATAATCTCATAGTCATAGGAACATGTATAAGTCATGAAGAAAGCAATAGCAACATACTAAACGATCGGGTACTAAGCTAATGGAATGGGTCATGTCAATCATATCATTCTCCTAATGATGTGATCCCGTTAATCAAATGACCACTCATGTCTATGGTTAGGAAACATAACCATCTTCGATTAACGAGCTAGTCAAGTAGAGGCATACTAGTGACACTTTGTTTGTCTATGTATTCACACAAGTATTACGTTTCCGGTTAATACAATTCTAGCATGAATAATAAACATTTATCATGATATAAGGAAATAAATAATAACTTTATTATTGCCTCTAGGGCATATTTCCTTCAGTCTCCCACTTGCACTAGAGTCAATAATCTAGATTACACAGTAATGATTCTAACACCCATGGAGCCTTGGTGCTGATCATGTTTTGCTCGTGGAAGAGGCTTAGTCAATGGGTCTGCTACATTCAGATCCGTATGTATCTTGCAAATCTCTATTCTCCCACCTGGACTAGATCCCGGATAGAATTAAAGCGTCTCTTGATGTGCTTGGTTCTCTTGTGAAATCTGGATTCCTTTGCCAAGGCAATTGCACCAGTATTGTCACAAAAGATTTTCATTGGACCCGATGCACTAGGTATGACACCTAGATCGGATATGAACTCCTTCATCCAGACTCCTCCGTTTGCTGCTTCCGAAGCAGCTATGTACTCCGCTTCACATGTAGATCCCGCCACGACGCTTTGTTTAGAACTGCACCAACTGATAGCTCCACCGTTTAATGTAAATACGTATCCGGTTTGCGATTTAGAATCGTCCGGATCAGTGTAAAAGCTTGCATCAACGTAACCATTTACGATGAGCTCTTTGTCACCTCCATATACGAGAAACATATCCTTAGTTCTTTTCAGGTATTTCAGGATGTTCTTGCCCGCTGTCCAGTGATCCACTCCTGGATTACTTTGGTACCTCCCTGCTAGACTTATAGCAAGGCACACATCAGGTCTGGTACACAGCATTGCATACATGATAGAGCCTATGGCTGAAGCATAGGGAACACCTTTCATTTTCTCTCTATCTTCTGCAGTGGTCGGGCATTGAGTCTTACTCAACTTCACACCTTGTAACACATGCAAGAATCCTTTCTTTGCTTGATCCATTTTGAACTTCTTCAAAACTTTGTCAAGGTATGTGCTTTGTGAAAGTCCAATTAAGCGTCTTGATCTATCTCTATACATCTTAATGCCCAATATGTAAGCAGCTTCACTGATGTCTTTCATTGAAAAACTCTTATTCAAGTATCCCTTTATGCTATCCAGAAATTCTATATCATTTCCGATTTAGCAATATGTCATCCACATATAATGTCAGAAATGCTACAGAGCTTCCACTCACTTTCTTGTAAATACAGGCTTCTCCAAAAGTCTGTACAAAACCAAATGCTTTGATCACACTATCAAAGCGTTTATTCCAACTCCGAGATGCTTGCACTAGTCCATAAATGGATTGCTGGAGCTTGCACACTTTGTTAGCTCCTTTTGGATCGACAAAACCTTCCGGCTGCATCATATACAACTCTTCTTCCAGAAATCCATTCAGGAATGCAGTTTTTGACATCCATCTGCCAAATTTCATAATCATAAAATGCGGCAATTGCTAATATGATTCGGACAGACTTAAGCATCGCTACGGGTGAGAAGGTCTCATCGTAGTCAATTCCTTGAACTTGTCAAAAACCTTTTGCGACAAGTCGAGCTTTGTAGATAGTAACATTACCGTCAGCATCAGTCTTCTTCTTGAAGATCCATTTATTTTCAATTGCTTGCCGATCATTGGGCAAGTCAACCAAAGTCCACACTTTGTTCTCATACATGGATCCCATCTCAGATTTCATGGCTTCAAGCCATTTTGCGAAATCTGGGCTCACAATTGCTTCTTCATAGTTCGTAGGTTCATCATGATCTAGTAGCATGACTTCCAGAACAGGATTACCGTACCACTCTGTTCCGGATCTTACTCTGGTTGATCTACGAGGTTCAGTAGTAACTTGTTCTAAAGTTTCATGATCATCACATTAGCTTCCTAACTAATTGGTGTAGGTGTCACAGAAACCGGTTTCTGTGATGTACTACTTTCCAATAAGGGAGCAGGTACAGTTACCTCATCAAGTTCTACTTTCCTCCCACTCACTTCTATCGAGAGAAACTCCTTTTCTAGAAAGGATCCATACTTAGCAATAAATGTCTTGCCTTTAGGTCTGTGATAGAAGGTGTACCCAACAGTCTCCTTCGGGTATCCTATGAAGACACATTTCTCTGATTTAGGTTCGAGCTTATCAGGTAGAAGCTTTTTCACATAAGCATCGCAGCCCCAAACTTTCAGAAACGACAACTTTGGTTTCTTGCCAAACCATAGTTCATAAGGCGTCGTCTCAACGGATTTTGATGGTGCCCTATTTAACGTGAATGCGGCCGTCTCTAAAACATAACCCCAAAACGATAGCGGTAAATCTGTAAGAGACATCATAGATCGCACCATATCAAGTAAAGTACGATTACAACGTTCGGACACACCATTACGCTATGGTGTTCCCGGTGGCGTGACTTGCGAAACTATTCTGCATTGTTTCAAATGTAAACCAAACTCGTAACTCAAATATTCTCCTCCACGATCAGATCGTAGAAACTTTATTTTCTTGTTACGATGATTTTCAACTTCACTCTGAAATTCTTTTAACTTTTCAAATGTTTCAGACTTATGTTTCATTAAGTAGATATACCCATATCTGCTTAAATCATCTGTGAAGGTGAGAAAATAACGATATCCGCCACGAGCTTCTACATTTATTGGACCACATACATCTGTATGTATGATTTCCAACAAATCTGTTGCTCTCTCCATAGTACCGGAGAATGGCGTTTTAGTCATCTTGCCCATGAGGCACGGTTCCCAAGTACCAAGTGATTCATAATCAAGTGGTTCCAAAAGTCCATCAGTATGGAGTTTCTTCATGCGCTTTACACCAATATGACCTAAACGGTAGTGCCACAAATAAGTTGCACTATCATTATCAACTCTGCATCTTTTGGCTTCAACATTATGAATATGTTTATCACTACTATCGAGATTCATCAAAAATAGACCACTCTTCAAGGGTGCATGACCATAAAAGATATTACTCATATAAATAGAACAACTATTATTCTATGATTTAAATGAATAACCGTCTCACATCAAACAAGATCCAGATATAATGTTCATGCTCAACGCTGACACCAAATAACAATTATTTAGATCTAATACTAATTCCAATGGTAGATGTAGAGGTAGAGTGCCGACCGCGATCACATCGACTTTGGAACCAGTTCCCACACGCATCGTCACCTTGTCCTTCGCTAGTGTTCGCTTAATTCGTAGTCCCTGTTTCGAGTTGCAAATATTAGCAACAGAACCAGTATCAAATACCCAGGTGCTACTGCGAGCTCTAGTAAGGTACACATCAATAACATGTATATCACATATACATTTGTTCACCTTGCCATCCTTCTTATCCGCCAAATACTTGGGGCAGTTCCGCTTCCAGTGGCCAGTCTGCTTGCAGTAGAAGCACTGATTTCAGGCTTAGGTCCAGACTTGGGTTTCTTCTCCTGAGTAGCAACTTGCTTGCTGTTCTTCTTGAAGTTCCCCTTCTTCTTCCCCTTGCCTTTTTTCTTGAAACTACTGGTCTTGTTGACCATCAACACTTGATGCTCCTTCTTGATTTCTACCTCCGCAGCTTTTAGCATTGCGAAGAGCTCGGGAATTGTCTTATCCACCTCTGGCATATTATAGTTCATCACGAAGCTCTTGTAGCTAGGTGAAAGTGATTGGAGAATTATGCCAATGACGCAATCATCCGGAAGATTAACTCCCAGTTGAATCAAGTGATTATTATACCCAGACATTTTGAGTATATGCTCACTGACAGAACTGTTCTCCTCCATCTTGCACCTATAGAACTTATTGGAGACTTCATATCTCTCAATCCGGGCATTTGCTTGAAATATTAGCTTCAATTCCTGAAACATCTCATATGCTCCATGATGTTCAAAACGTCGTTGAAGACCCGGTTCTAAGCCGTAAAGCATGGCACATTGAACTATCGAGTAGTCATCAGCTTTGCTCTGCCAGACGTTCTTAACATCGTCAGTTGCATCAGCAGCAGGCCTGGCACCCAGCGGTGCTTGCAGGACGTAATTCTTCTGTGCAGCAATGAGGATAATCCTCAAGTTACGGACCCAATCCGTATAATTGCTACCATCATCTTTCAACTTTGCTTTCTCAAGGAACGCATTAAAATTCAACGGAACAACAGCACGGGCCATCTATCTACAATCAAACATAAACAATCAAGATACTATCAGGTACTAAGTTCATGATAAATTTAAGTTCAATTAATCATATTACTTAAGAACTCCCACTTAGAAAGACATCCCTCTAATCTTCTAAGTGATCACGTGATCCAAATCAACTAAACCATAACCGATCATCACGTGAAATGGAGTAGTTTTCAATGGTGAACATCACTATGTTGATCATATCTACTATATGATTCACGCTCGACCTTTCGGTCTCAGTGTTCCGAGGCCATATCTGCATATGCTAGGCTTGTCAAGTTTAACCTGAGTATTCTGCGTGTGCAAAACTAGCTTGCACCCGATGTAGATGGACGTAGAACTTATCACAGCCGATCATCACATGGTCTCTGGGCACGACGAACTTTGGCAACGGTGCATACTCAGGGAGAACAATTTTATCTTGAAATTTAGTGAGAGATCATCTTATAATGCTACCGTCAATCAAAGCAAGATAAGATGCATAAAAGATAAACATCACATGCAATCAATATAAGTGATATGATATGGCCATCATCATCTTGTGCTTGAGATCTCCATCTCCGAAGCATCGTCATGATCACCATCGTCACTGGCGTGACACCTTGATCTCCATCGTAGCATCGTTGTCATCTCGCCAATCTTATGCTTCTACAACTATCGCTACCGCTTAGTGATAAAGTAAAGCATTACAGGGCGATTGCATTGCATACAATAAAGTGACAACCTTATGGCTCCTGCCAGTTGCCGATAACTTGGTTACAAAACATGATCATCTCATACAATAAAATTTTAGCATCATGCCTTGACCATATCACATCACAACATGCCCTGCAAAAACAAGTTAGACGTCCTCTACTTTGTTTGTTGCAAGTTTACGTGGCTGCTACGGGCTTAGTAAGAACCAATCTTACCTACGCATCAAAAACCACAACGATAGTTTGTCAAGTTGGTACTGTTTTAACCTTCGCAAGGACCGGGCGTAGCCACACTCGGTTCAACTAAAGTTGGAGAAACTGACACCCGCCAGCCACCTGTGTGCAAAGCACGTCGGTAGAACCAGTCTCGCGTAAGCGTACGCGTAATGTCGGTCCGGGCCGCTTCATCCAACAATACCGCCGAACCAAAGTATGACATGCTGGTAAGCAGTATGACTTATATCGCTCACAACTCACTTGTGTTCTACTCGTGCATATAACATCAACACATAAAACCTAGACTCGGATGCCACTGTTGGGGAACATAATAATTTCAAAAAAATTCCTATGCACACGCAAGATCATGGTGATGCATATCAACGAGAGGGGAGAGTGTTGTCTACGTACCCTCGTAGACCGGAAGCGTAAGCGTTATAACAACGCGGTCGATGTAGTCGTACGTCTTCACGGCCCGACCGATCAAGCACCGAAACTACGGCACCTCCGAGTTTTTGCACACGTTCAGCTCGATGACGATCCCCGGACTCCGATCCAGCAAAGTGTCAGGGATGAGTTCCGTCAGCACAATGGCGTGGTGACGATCTTGATGTTCTACCATCGCAGGGCTTCGCCTAAGCACCGCTACAATATTATCGAGGATTATGGTGGAGGGGGGCACCGCACACGGCTAAGAGATCAATGATCAATTGTTGTGTCTCTGGGGTGCCCCATGCCCCCGTATATAAAGGAGTGGAGGAGGGGGCCGGCCAAGGAGGGTGGCACGCCCAAGGGGGGGAGTCCAACTCCCACCGGGAGTAGGACTCCCCTTTTTCCTATTAGGAGTAGGAGAGGGAAGGAAGAGGAAGGAGGGAGGAAGGAAAGGGGGGCCAGCCCCCCTCCAATTCGGATTGGGCTTGGGGGGCGCGCCCCCTCCCTTGCTCCTTTCCCCTCCTTTCCACCAAGGCCCAATAAGGCCCATATACCTCCCGGGGGGTTCCGATAACCTCTCGGTGATCCGGTATTGTCCCAATCTTACCCGAAACCTTTCCAGTGTCCAAATATAGTCGTCCAATATATCGATCTTTATGTCTCGACCATTTCGAGACTCCTCGTCAAGTCCGTGATCACATCCGGGACTCTGAACAACCTTCGGTACATCAACACAAAAAACCCCTAATTACGATCGTCACCGAACTTTAAGCATGCGGACCCTACGGGTTCGAGAACTATGTAGACATGACCGAGACACGTCTCCGGTCAATAACCAATAGTGGAACCTGGATGCTCATATTGGCTCCTACATATTCTACGAAGATATTTATCGGTCAGACCGCATAACAACATACGTTGTTCCCTTTGTCATCGGTATGTTACTTGCCCGAGATTCGATCGTCGGTATCTCAATACCTAGTTCAATCTCGTTACCGGCAAGTCTCTTTACTCGTTCTGTAATACATCATCTTGCAACTAACTTATTAGTTGCATTTCTTGCAAGGCTTAAGTGATGTGTATTACCGAGAGGGCCCAGTGATACCTCTCTGACAATCGGAGCAACAAATCCTAATCTCGAAATACGCCAACCCAACATGTACCTTTGGAGACACCTGTAGAGCACCTTTATAATCACCCAGTTACGTTGTGACATTTGGTAGCACACAAACTGTTCCTCCGGTAAACGGGAGTTGCATAATCTCATAGTCATAGGAACATGTATAAGTCATGAAGAAAACAATAGCAACATACTAAACGATCGGGTGCTAAGCTAATGGAATGGGTCATGTCAATCACATCATTCTCCTAATGATGTGATCCCGTTAATCAAATGACAACTCATGTCTATGGTTAGGAAACATAACCATCTTCGATTAACGAGCTAGTCAAGTAGAGTCATACTAGTGACACTTTGTTTGTCTATGTATTCACACAAGTATTATGTTTCCGGTTAATACAATTCTATCATGAATAATAAACATTTATCATGATATAAGGAAATAAATAATAACTTTATTATTGCCTCTAGGGCATATTTCCTTCAAATATATCTCGGAATGGCTATGGAAATGCTATAATAGGTAGGTATGGTGGCTGTTTTGAGGAAGATATAAGGAGGTTTATGTGTGAAAGAGCGTATCATATCACGGGGTTTGGATGCACCTACGAAGTTTGCGCCAACTCTCAATGTGAGAAAGGGCAATGCACGGTACCGAAGAGGCTAGCAAGGATGGAAGGGTGAGAGTGCGTATAATCCATGGACTCAAAATTAGTCATAAAGAACTCACATACTTATTGCAAAAATCTACAAGTCATCAAAAACCTCGGTACTACGCGCATGCTCCTAGGGGGATAGATTGGTAGGAAAAGACCATCGCTCGTCCCCGACCGCCACTCACAAGGAAGACAATCAAATAACACCTCATGTTTCAAATTTGTTGCATAATGTTTACCATACGTGCATGCTACGGGACTTGCAAACCTCAACACAAGTATTTCTCAATTTCACAACTACTCAACTAGCACGACTTTGATATTATTACCTCCATGCCTCAAAACAATCATCAAGCATCAAACTTCTCTTAGTATTCAACACACTCATAAGAAAGTTTTATTATTAATCTTGCATACCAAGCATATTAGGATTTTAAGAAAATTACCATGCTATTAAGACTCTCAAAATAATCTAAGTGAAGCATGAGAGATCAATAGTTTCTATAAAACAAATCCACCACCATGCTCTAAAAGATATAAGTGAAGCACTAGAGCAAAATTATATAACTCAAAAGATATAAGCGAAGCACATAGAGTATTCTAACAAATTCCAAATCATGTATGGCTCTCTCAAAAGATGTGTACAGCAAGGATGATTGTGGTAATCTAATAAGCAAAGACTCAAATCATACAAGACGCTCCAAGTAAAACACATATCATGTGTCGAATAAAAATATAGCTCCAAGTAAAGTTACCGATAGAAGTAGACGAAAGAGGGGATGCCTTCCGGGGCATCCCCAAGATTTGGCTTTTATGTGTCCTTAGATTATCTTGGGGGTGCCATGGGAATCCCCAAGATTAGGCTCTTGCCACTCCTTGTTCCATAATCCATCAAATCTTTACCCAAAACTTGAAAACTTCACAACACAAAACTTAAAGTAGAAAATCTCGTGAACTCCGTTAGCGAAAGAAAACAAAAGACCACTTCAAGGTACTGTAATGAACTCATTCTTTATTTATATGGGTGTTATACCTACTGTATGCCAACTTCTCTATGGTTTATAAACTAATGTACTAGCCATAGATTCATCAAAATAAGCAAACAACACACGCTAAACAGAATCTGTCAAAAACAGAACAGTCTGTAGTAATCTGTAGCTAGCGCAAGATCTGTAACCCCAAAAATTCTAAAATAAATTGCTGGACGTGAGGAATTTATCTATTAATCATCTGCAAAATAATTAACTAAATAGCACTTTCCAAATAAAAAGGACAACAGTTCTCGTGAGCGCTAAAGTTTCTGTTTTTTTACAGCAAGTTCAACAAGACTTTCCCCAAGTCTTCCCAACGGTTCTACTTGACACAAACACTAATTAAACACAAAAAAACAACCAAAACAGAGGCTAGATAATTTATTTATTACTAAGCAGGAGC
This sequence comes from Triticum monococcum, assembly GCA_034509565.1. Classification (NCBI taxonomy): domain Eukaryota; kingdom Viridiplantae; phylum Streptophyta; class Magnoliopsida; order Poales; family Poaceae; genus Triticum; species Triticum monococcum. The sequence goes on along the minus strand of CM067845.1, from coordinate 493,747,937 downwards.
AAAAAGTAAGGAATAAAAATAAAATTGGGTTGCCTCCCAACAAGCGCTATCGTTTAACGCCCCTAGCTAGGCATAACAAGTAAGAATAGATCTAGGTATTGTCATAATAATAAGATAGATTGTTAAAAATCATTTCATATTCTCTACGTTCAGCAGCAAGTTTTCTTTGAGGCAAGCAAAAGTAATCAAAAGGGCTAAATTTGTTGGGACAAAAGTCTCCAAGATCAACCTTGGGAGGTATAGGTTCCTCCTTTGGTCCTTCATATTGCACAACCAATTCATCATTATAAGCATTCTTTTGACAGAACTTTGTGAGTCTATATTCAAGAGAATATCCCAATTCATTATCTCGAATAGCCAAATCATCATCAAGTTCAGAAATTCTATCAACTAAAACATTGGTAGGAACCCTTTTTCTAAGATTTTCATTGAAAGCAACATAGTCTAAAGATTGAAAACGCATTATTTCTTCTTAATCAAAGAGGATAGTCTCTATGGGAGGACGACAAGAGTCCACCCTATAATGCACAAAGATTTCTTTGGCCTCTTTTATTATGAATCGAAACTCATGAGTCAAAAAGATAGTAACGGCACACTTAATAGAACAATGCTCAATATTAGAAAATTCTAGGAAAATCCTTTGTATAGAAGGATGCATGTGCATGAATTGTCTCTCAAGTTCAACTACAAGCATGGCAATAGCATCCGCAAGACTACTAGTTCTATGAAGAATAGAACTACCCATAGAAGGTAAAGCAGTGGCACAAGTAAAGAAATCTTGAATAACTCATTTTCCAATAATATTACCACTACCAACACGGAATCTTTTTATATGTGAGATAGTGGGTTCTTTAGTAGGAGCATCAAAATTATTAGCGACAATAGTATCCCCAATTTCAGACATAGAGGCAGAGGGTAAAGAACTAGCCATAACGACAAGCAAGCAAATTAACACACAAGCAAACGAAAAGCAAGCGGACAAAAAGGGGTAAACATAGAAAGAGAGGGAGGATAGAGAGAGAGGGCGAATAAAACGGCAAGGGTGAATTGGGGGGAGAGGAAAACGAGAGGCAAATGGCAAGTAATGTAATGCGGGAGATAAGGGTATGTGGTGGGTACTTGGTATGTTGACTTTTGCGTAGACCTCCGCGACAACGGCGCCAGAAATCCTTCTTGCTACCTCTTTTAGCACTGCGTTGGTTTTCCCCGAAGAGGAAGGGATGATGCAGCAAAGTAGCGTAAGTATTTCCCTCGGTTTTTGAGAACCAAGGTATCAATCCAGTAGGAGGCTACGCGCGAGTCCCTCATACCTGCACAAAACAAATAAATCCTTGCAACCAACACAAATAGGGGTTGCTAATCCCTATAGGGCCACTTACGAGAGTGAGATCTGATAGATATGATAAGATAATATTTTTGGTATTTTATGATAAAGATGCAAAGTAAAATAAAGGCAAAGTAAATAGCAAAGTAAATAACTAAGTAGTAGGAGATTAATATGATAAAGATAGACCCGGGTGCCATAGGTTTCACTAGTGGTTTCTCTCGAGAGCATAAGTATTCTACGGTGGGTGAACAAATTACTGTTGAGCAATTGACAGAATTGAGCATAGTTATGAGAATATCTAGGTATGATCATGTATATAGGCATCACGTCCGAGACAAGTAGACCGACTCTTGCCTGCATCTACTACTATTACTCCACTCATTGACCGCTATCCAGCATGCATCTAGAGTATTAAGTTAAAAACATAGTAACGCCTTAAGCAAGATGACATGATGTAGAGGGATATACTTATGCAATATGAACAAAACCCCATCTTGTTATCCTCGATGGCAACAATACAATACGTGCCTTGCTATCCTTACTGTCACCGGGAAAGGACATCGCAAGATTGAACCCAAAGTTAAGCACTTCTCCCATAGCAAGAAAGATCAATCTAGTAGGCCAAACCAAACTGATAATTCGAAGAGACTTGCAAAGATAACCAATCATACATAAAAGAATTCAGAGAAGATTCAAATATTATTCATAGATAGACTTGATCATAAACCCACAATTCATCGGTCTCAACAAACACATCGCAAAAAGAAGATTACATCAAATAGATCTCCACGAGAGAGGGGGAGAACATTGTATTGAGATCCAAAAAGAGAGAAGAAGCCATCTAGATACTAACTATGGACTCGTAGGTCTGAAGTAAACTACTCACACTTCATCGGAGAGGCTATGGTGTTGATGTAGAAGCCCTCCATGATCGATGCCCCCTCCGGCGGAGCTTCGGAACAGGCCCCAAGATGGGATCTCGTGGATACAAAAAGTTACGGCGGTGGAATTAGGGTTTTGGCTCTTGTTCTGATCGTTTGGGGGTATGTGGATATATATAGGAGGAAGAAGTACGTCGGTGGAGCAACAGGGGCCCCACGAGGGTGGAGGCACGCCTGGGGGGCAGGCGCGCCCCCTACCTCGTGGCCTCCTGTTAATTGGCTTGACGTAGGGTCCAAGTCTCCCGAGTTGTATTCGGTGAGAAAATCACGTTCCTGAAGGTTTCATTCCGTTTGGACTCTGTTTGATATTCCTTTTCTTCGAAACCCTAAAACAGACAAAAAACAGCAATTCTGGGTTGGGCCTCCGGTTAATAGGTTAGTCCCAAAAATAATATAAAAGTGGATAATAAAGCCCAATAATGTCCAAAACAGTAGAATCAAAAATTATAGATACGTTGGAGACGTATCAGGCGGCTGCAGGAGGACCGAGTGCGGCGTACCTCCGCTCTCTACTGGCAGCTCTGGCGGATGCTTCTGCTGCTGCCGACTAGCCGCATCGCCCTATCGCTGCCGCCGCCCATCCTGACAGCGGCGGCGGCCTTCCCCTCACCTGCCGCGAGTCCCGTAACTGCTCGAGGGCACCACCCTTGGTGCTCCAGTGGTGGTCCGAAGCCAGTATGGTGAAGGTGGTCGACCATGGCAAGCAGCAGCACTACATGAACATAATAAAAAAGATGTACCAAATCTGAAGGTGCTACGATTGATCTACTCATCTTTCCCCTGATTTGAATAATTGTCAGTTTGTGAGCACATCACTCAGCATGTTTTCTAATGTATGTGCGGGGCGTAGCTAGGGCAATTTTGAAGCAGTTCAGATGGGGATTTGAATCATATCCTGCTGCTGTGTATACTGTTCTTTGCTCTCATTGGGGCAATTTTGTACAGGGAGATATGTTTGGATCAGTTATGTGGTGCTCTGTCATGCTCTTTGTGCACCTGCTCAAGACAGAAAATTTTAGATATTTGTACTGATTATTGGTACCGGCACTGATCATATTTATTCTCATTGTTCCAGGTTAATCATCTAGGGAAAGTAACACTTGATCACAGGGTATTAAAGTTAGTAGATGTATGTAAAGTTATGTAGCTTCGTAAAACAGATGTCAGTTTTTAGATTTTGGTCAGTTATGTAACTGCTCTCCAATGACCTTTTCAACTCAACATGTCGTCGGTCAAATATAGATGGAGGACATGAAACAAATCAGAAAGAAATTAGCAATATGTTAAATCCGGATATTTCTCTGATTTGCTGCTTTCATTTTGTGGAACCTAGCTTGTGAAATGTTCATGTGTTCTTACTTGAGTGCCTCTTGTGGTTTTAGCAATGGAGTTGGCTCTAGCTCTTGAAAAGATGGTGAACGAGAAGCTGCCCAACGTGCTCACTGTAAGTTTCTCTTTCTTGCCTATTTATACAAGGAGGTTACTTTCAAGGTATTGGTGTGCCTGTTCGACACAATGAATTATTTATTGAGTGCAACTAGGAGATTGCGGCGGCAGCGGGGGTTTTGTGTCGGCATGCTGCGGGGAGCTGCTGGACAGTGACCGATGGTGGTGGATCAGAGTTGGAATTCAAGAGGGTTGGTATGGTTGCAGTTATCTGACGATTGGGAGAGAGCGGAGCAATAGAGGAGGCTGGCCAAGGACATGGCCATGGATAACACATCTTGCTCGGTTTCCCTGACAAACCAAGGTTGGTTGCATCCTGCATGACCTCATATTTTTCATGAAAGTTTTGTGATGCTCTTTTTTAGAAAAGTTTTGTGATGTTAACTCACGAGACATTTGACATGATACTATGTGAATGTAAACGTAATCTGCAGTGCAAAGCAAACAGAGTGAACAAGCCAAGAACGTGTTGGTCAGTCTGTCATTGTCATACTTTTATTTTTGTAATTCTATCGTACTATATAGTTAGTACAAGATCATCAAATATTCAGGATATGTTTTGGAAATATAATTTTGTGAAATTGAATGCACAACATGTTCAGAGGAGAGGAGACAGCTGAGGCTTGCTATTAATAACTTGAGTCGCTGTGATGATCGCCCGGGCGGCTGTGTAGCCATCTCAGATGGAGTCCCAGGGGAAGGACCAAAAGGACGTGCTCGCAGGTATGATAAGATTCAGCTTTCCGGAATTTTGGTGAGGCGCTCGGCGCACTGCAAAACTTTTATTTGTAAATGTTGCATGCTACTACCTCATAATTAATATGCCAATGAAAAGAAGTAGATGTAGCTCTTCATAGATATTGTAACATGTTTTGGTTTGCAGGTTTAATATTTGCCATCCTCTGTTTGGTAATGAGAGCAAGCATCTTATGTTAGTTGTGTCATCAAGCTCTGGCTTGTAACTGTGTATTTATCTCCTTCTCATCTTCTTCTTTGAGGAGGTTTTTTAGGGAGTCTTGACAGATTTGGTAGAGGATCTAAATTTTCTTTAGAATTTTAGAACCACTATCCTTTTTAGTTCGGTGTTCAATTGATTATAGATGATGGGGACATTTTGGACATGGTCCTGGTTCGGTGTGGTTTCACGATTGTCATGGTGTCCCATGTGTCATGTCTCTGCTTCTGCAGAAATTCTCACTCAAGTTGAGTAATTTGGAACATATGGAACAACGATGCTTCTTTGTGTACACATTAATCTTGTGAAGTTAATATGCATTTAAATTTCAGTGCAAGCATGTTAGATCAGAGGGATTAAGCGAGGTGCATATAATTTTTGAGTTCTTCCAGAACTTCGATGAGATTGCTTCTGCACTGTTCGTCACAGGATGATGAGTTGCTTCTCGCTGAAACATCTCGGTATATTATGTTTGGCATCAATTTTTTAGCCCCCTACCAATTGTTGTCAAAAGTAGGCCTGGCATTGTCAAAATAGCTTTTGAGGGATTTTTTCGAAGCAAACTTCTGCGAGGCACAACCATAATCTATGTGTTAGAAATAAGCTATGTTCATGTATATTATTATGCCCAGTTTAAAACTGAGTATGATCAGAATGGTTTCATTATGGTTATTGTGACTTGTGACTGAAGGACTATCCATTGTTTCCCCGTAAACATTTGTGCAGGTCCATACTTCCTTTTTCCAATGTATTGCGCGATCGAGGTCTCTAGCAAGGATACCCTCCCTGGGGTGTTCCGCACTTCGTGGATTGCGTCTGCTGGCCCAACGCCAGTGGAGATCTGCTGCTGCAACACCGGAAGGAAGCGTCCTGCAACACGGCGCAACAGCTACAGGATTGTCCTTCGGGAACTCAGCACTTGGACCTAGGCAGGGCAACGTCGTCTGTGCTATCCTTGTCATCCTGGTGAGCCATACTTTCCTTTTCCGATCCGTCCGTTTGGAAACGGAAAAGCTTTATTACTTTTTCCGTTCATCTATATGGAGGTCCTAGAAATTGAGGCATGCTGGATGCAGTATTAGCGGTTGGATTAACTGTGCTTAGTACCACCAATGTTTTTCTTGAAAACGTGTTTTACATGCTTCTATATAGTTAAATGATGTGCTTGCTTGTTACATAGTTGTTTTTAGCTACAAATCAGAATACTGGGATGTTAATGATTGTAGGTGATGTTTTTCTCTTCCATGCCTAAATTGTCTTTAGTATATGTCCATATAAAGAAAATTGTAGTGTTCCAACTATTGAATCAAAATTTTTAAATTAATTATTTTTAGCTATATTATAGTTTGAGCCGAGGGCTTCTTACAATTTTTACTACTACTAATTTCCACTTCTACTAGATTCATTTGTCACATGAGTTTTTAGAGTAGGGTGCTTGGTAAATGATTTAGAGCAGGGTACTTGGTAAATGTTAAGTAGACAAAGAAGTACTTGCTTAAGCTTACTGGATCTACTCATCTTCTCAGTATGGAAAGGACTATGAATATGATGCACCTGTCAAGTTGTTGGTAAAGCATTTGTATTCATTCAATGGAGCAATCACCTGATGATCAGCATGGTGGTATCATAGGTTATCAGTTCTTCTCATGTTAGTTCATGACATCCCAATCTGAGCAACCAGCCATCGATTCAAGCGACCCCCTTTAGGAATCCATGGAATTTGAGGTGGATTTCCTGGAAGAGGGAGGAGGAAGGATGATGGTGGGGTTCATGAGGAAGAGGATTCCACCATCTACGACTCTCTCCCTCAGAGGAACATCGCAGATTTGACTAGGAGCTCTCAAGCACGAGATCCTCTGGGCCTCTCATCTGTCCTTGCAGGCATGTGTTCTTCCTCCTCTTATGAGATCATCATGTGCAAATATGCTAGAGTTGTACTCCCTTTGTAGACTAATTGTGATCTAAAAGGAGAGCGGCGTTTCGGTGCCCGGGTGCATCTGCACCCGGTCAAAAACAAATTCATAAAAAAATTAGAAAAATTCAAAAAATTCCAAAAAATTTTTAGGGTGATAGACAATTTGATGCGTGAGGTACGCTTCAATTTTCAAAACATTTGGACTTCTATGCTGCTCTCAGCAAAAAAGACAAATCAGACCAGAACAGTATATGAACAGTACACATTTTTACAGACCTCCGATTTGTCTTTTTTGCTGAGAGCTGCACAAAAGTCCAAATGTTTTGAAAATTGGAGCGTACCTCACGCATCAAATTGTCTACCACCCTAATTTCTTTTGGATTTTTTGAATTTTTCTAGTATTTATTTTGATTTTTTTTCGTGAGCGCAGGTGCAGATGAGCTCGGACTCAGATTCGAATTTTCGATCTAAAAGGTCTTATATTAGTTTACAAATATAGTACATAATATCTTGCAAGGCCTGACTAATAAGTAGTTGTGGCTTAAGATGCTTCTAGAGACTCATTGGAATGGTGGAATTCAATCGGACTATCATATGAGCATAATAGACTATGAGCATCATTCAGATTATAATGAATGAGAAGTGAAGGTCTGAATGTCAAACAAAAAACACAATGCTAAATATTCAGTCAGGTACGGCTCATGGGATGCTACAACTATTAGTGGGACAAAAGGGTTGTGCATGCACATGCTTATTGATTCAAGGCAGGATTATTGGAGATAGTGCATGGTCCAGATGAATAGATGGAACCAGTCTAGAGAAAAGAAAAAGGAGAAAAAGGTGCCACCAATTCGCATCTGTACATAATTTATAGAACTGAGATTCAGTTGAACCTGATCTAAGATGTGCATGCATTGTAATTACAGAAGAAAATTGTTCTTTGTAAACAAATACTCCCTCCATCCCACTTATTTTGGGACGGAGTACATATTACATCATATGTAATCGGAGAATGGCGGCATGTCAAGATCAGGCAAGAACTCTGATGCCTGTGTGCACTTACTGAATATAGATGATTGTGATGGCCTCATTCCTTGGATGTGTAGGGAGCTTCAACCTGGTACATAGTTTATTACCTCCTACTTTTTGCGCCTACAAAAAATTGTGTACATTGATATATGTGGTCTAATCAGTACCATGCATCATAACCTATCCTTTGTTTTACTGAAGTTTTTAGTTATTTATTTCTTGGCTGAATAAATTCCCTTTCGTATGTAAAATACAATTGATCATCATGAATAAGAAGTACCTCATTGTGATTTTATTTGTTACTGCGAATGTCAAGTAAAAAATCGAATTATTGACATTGAACTCTTAAACCTTTCTCCATGTATGTACAGACACTCAAATCTGAAGTAGTTTTTCCTATGTATAGGCAGTTCACAAGATACACGGCCAACGATGCATTCAGCGGTGGCGAAAATGCACATACTTTAGGGGTGCCTCGGTATGGCTGTTGGCTCGCGTGTTCCCCTTGGCCGAATCATTGGGTATAGGAGGAGTAGGCGGCCGGGGGTGAATGAATGGTGCCTCGAGGAGTTTCTTGATCGTGCTTTTTCCATCTTGTAGATGGTTCAATGGATCGTGAAGTTTTTATGTAAGGTATTACATGTAATTAATTTTTTGGTTGGATGGATGCAAAAAAAATCATGTACTTAACTCATCTCGATTGTTTGTGCACAGTTACTAGAGAAGAGAGGGGAAGGGGAGAGGAGAGGGGGTGGTTGAAAATAGAAGATAAAGAAGAATAGAAGTGTTTTTATCATGCATGAGGATCTTAATAGCACATGTTAAATACGATTGATGTTGAACTAGGAAAACATGTGTGTCCCATTGCAACGCAGGGGCATTGTCCTAGTTATTAGTAAAGGTGGTGTGAGACCTTTGTATATAGTGAGTTCGGTACACCACACTATTATACTTGCCACTCCAACCTTTAATTCTTGATTTCCAGTCCTCTCAAATTGCTTTTCACTCCAACCTTTGATTCTTGATTTCTAGCCCTCCCAAATTGCTTCTCACTTCAACCCTTTTTCTACTACCATGCCAAATATGCGAGAGAGTGATTGTGTGTTGAGGAGACTATCTTTCGAAACACAAGAGCAAGGAGTTCATCATCATCGACAACATCTATTACCTTTTGAAGAGTGGTGTCTCCTAAATTGATTAAGTGTCACTTGGAGGTCTCCAGATCTTGTGGAATGGAACCAATGAGTTTATAGGGGCAAGGAGATCACCTACTTGTGAAGATCTACGCCGAGTGAGGCTAGTCCTTCGTGGACAAAAGCCATGATTGCATAGACAAGGTTGTTTCTTCGTGGATGCTTTGTGAGTGGATCCCTCCGTGGACTTGTGCAGCCATTACCCTCTATGGGTTGACGTCTTCATCAACGTGGACGCACGATAGCACCACCTAACGAAACCACATCACACCGAGTCTTCATGCATTTGATTTTCTCTGGCCCCTCCTTTACGTTCATATGCAAAGTCTTTACTTTGCATTGCCTACTATCTAGACTTGCATGCATAGGATGTTGCTTGACTTGTGACTTGAAGAAATGCTAAAACTTGTCAAGAACTAAAATTGGAAAGGGCTAGGTTTTTTATTTTGTCAAGTAGTCCAATCATCCCTCTTTAGACAGACTTCCGATCCTACAACAAGGATGACATAAAGTGAGAGAATATCAATCTAGATAGACAGAAGATGAACCTTGATTCACAGAAAATGTGCTTAGGGTTCAAACCATATACTAAACCACACCCCCTCCCCAAAACACCATCACCGCCTACCAAAAAATAAGCCCAACTACTATACACTACCGAATCTAGCAAAACAAAATTACCAACCCCCACGAAACTCTATGTTCGATTTGGGCAAAACACACTAGATCAAAATAAACCCCCTACTAAAAAAAATCCTACCATCCCACTGAATCTCTAGACACAAAATGTGCCCCGCCCCACTGAATCTTACCATCTTAAAATTGAAGGAAATATGCCCTAGAGGCAATAATAAAGTTATTATTTATTTCCTTATATCATGATAAAAGTTTATTATTCATGCTAGAATTGTATTAACCGGAAACATAATACATGTGTGAATACATAGACAAACAGAGTGTCACTAGTATGCCTCTACTTGACTAGCTCATTAATCAAAGATGGTTATGTTTCCTGACCATGGACAAAGAGTTGTTATTTGATTAACGGGATCACATCATTAGTTGAATGATCTGATTGACATGACCCATTCCATTAGCTTAGCACCCGATCATTTAGTATGTTGCTGTTGCTTTCTTCATGACTTATACATGTTCCTATGACTATGAGATTATGTAACTCCCGTGTGCCGGAGGAACACTTTATGTGCAACCAAACGTCACAACATAACTGGGTGATTATAAATGTGCTCTACAGGTGTCTCCAAAGGTACATGTTGGGTTGACGTATTTCGAGATTAGGATTTGTCACTCCGATCATCGGAGAGGTATCTCTGGGCCCTCTCGGTAACGCACATCACTTAAGCCCTGCAAGCATTGCAACTAATGAGTTAGTTGCGAGATGATGTATTACGGAACGAGTAAAGAGACTTGCCGGTAACGAGATTGAACTAGGTATTGGATACCGACGATCGAATCTCGGGCAAGTAACATACCGATGACAAAGGGAACAACGTATGTTGTTATGCGGTGTGACCGATAAAGATCTTCGTAGAATATGTAGGAGCCAATATGGGCATCCAGGTCCCGCTATTGGTTATTGAACGGAGACGTGTCTCGGTCATGTCTACATTGTTCTCGAACCCGTAGGGTCCGCACGCTTAAGGTATTCGATGATAGTTATATTATGAGTTTATACGTTTTGATGTACCGAAGGTTTTTCGGAGTCCCGGATGTGATCACGGACATGACGAGGAGTCTCGAAATGGTCGATACATAAAGATTGATATATTGGAAGCCTATGTTTGGATACCGGAAGTGTTCCGGGTGAAAATCGGGATTTTACCGGAGTACCGGGAGGTTACCGGAACCCCCCGGGAGATATATGGGCCTTAGTGGAAAAGAGAAGAGGCAGCCAGAGATGGGCCGCGCGCCCCTCCCCTCCCTTGGTCCGAATAGTACAAGGAGAGGGGGCTGGCCCCCTTTCCTCTTTTCCCCCCTCCGCGAATCCTATTCCAACTAGGATTGGGGGGGGGGGGAATCCTACTCCCGGAGGGAGTAGGACTCCTCCTGGCGCACCTCTCGTAGGCCGGCCGCACCCCCCCTTGAGCCTTTATATACGGAGGCAGGGGCACCCCAGAGGAACACAAGTTGATCCACGTGATCATATTCTTAGCCGTGTGCGGCGCCCCCTGCCACCATAGTCCTCGATAATATTGTAGCGGTGCTTAGGCGAAGCCCTGCGACAGTAGTACATCAAGATCGTCACCACGCCGTCGTGTTGACGGAACTCTTCCCCGACACTTTGCTGGATCGGAGTCCGGGGATCGTCATCGAGCTGAACGTGTGCTAGAACTCGGAGGTGTCGTAGTTTCGGTGCTTGATCGGTCGGGCCGTGGAGACGTACGACTACATCAACCAAACGCTTCCGTTGTCGATCTACAAGGGTACGTAGATCACACTCCCCCCTCTCGTTGCTATGCATCACCATGATCTTGCGTGTGCATAGGAAATTTTTTGAAATTACTACGTTCCCCAACAGTGGCATCCGAGCCAGGTTTTATGTGTTGATGTTATATGCACGAGTAGAACACAAGTGAATTGTGGGCAATATAAGTCATACTGCTTACCAGCATGTCATACTTTGGTTCAGCGGTATTGTTGGACGAAGCGGCCCAGACCGACATTACGCGTACGCTTACGCGAGACCGGTTCTCCCGACATGCTTTGCACATAGGTAGCTTTCGGGTGACAGTTTCTCCAACTTTAGTTGAACCAAGTGTGGCTACGCCCGGTCCTTGCGAAGGTTAAAACAGCACCAACTTGACAAACTATCGTTGTGGTTTTGATGCGTAGGTAAGATTGGTTCTTGCTTAAGCCCATAGCAGCCACGTAAAACTTGCAACAACAAAGTAGAGGACGTCTAACTTGTTTTTGCAGGGCATGTTGTGATGTGATATGGTCAAGACATGATGCTGAATTTTTATTGTATGAGATTATCATGTTTTGTAACCGAGTTATCGGCAACTGGCAGGAGCCATATGGTTGTCGCTTTATTGTATGCAATGCAATCGCGTTGTAATGCTTTACTTTATCACTAAGCGGTAGCGATAGTCGTGGAAGCATAAGATTGGCGAGACGACAACGATGCTACGATGGAGATCAAGGTGTCACGCCGGTGACGATGGTGATCATGACGGTGCTTCGGAGATGGAGATCACAGGCACAAGATGATGATGGCCATATCATATCACTTATAGATTGCATGTGATGTTTATCTTTTATGCATCTTATCTTGCTTTGATTGACAGTAGCATTATAAGATTATCTCTCACTAAAATTATCAAGAAGTGTTCTCCCTGAGTATGCACTGTTGCGAAAGTTCTTCGTGCTGAGACACCACGTGATGATCGGGTGTGATAGGCTCTACGTTCAAATACAACGGGTGCAAAACAGTTGTACACGCGGAATACTCAGGTTATACTTGACGAGCCAAGCATATGCAGATATGGCCTCGGAACACAGAGACCGAAAGGTCGAGCGTGAATCATATAGTAGATATGATCAACATAATGATGTTCACCAATGAAACTACTCAATCTCACGTGATGATCGGACATGGTTTAGTTGATTTGGATCACGTGATCACTTAGAGGATTAGAGGGATGTCTATCTAAGTGGGAGTTCTTTAAGTAATTTGATTAACTGAACTTAAATTTATCATGAACTTAGTACCTAATAGTATCTTGCTTATGTATGTTTGATTGTAGATAGATGGCCCGTGCTGTTGTTCCGTTGAATTTTAATGCGTTCCTTGAGAAAGCAAAGTTGAAAGATGATGGTAGCAATTACACGAACTGGGTCCATAACTTGAGGATTATCCTCATTGCTGCACAGAAGAATTACGTCTTGGAAGCACCGCTGGGTGCCAGGCCTGCTGCTGGAGCAACACCGGATGTTATGAACGTCTGGCAGAGCAAAGCTGATGACTACTCGATAGTTCAGTGTGCCATGCTTTACGGCTTAGAATCGGGACTTCAACGACGTTTTGAACGTCATGGAGCATATGAGATGTTCCAGGAGTTGAAGTTAATATTTCAAGCAAATGCCCGGATTGAGAGATATGAAGTCTCCAATAAGTTCTATAGCTGCAAGATGGAGGAGAACAGTTCTGTTAGTGAGCATATACTCAAAATGTCTGGGTATAATAATCACTTGATTCAGATGGGAGTTAATCTTCCAGATGATTGCATCATTGACAGAATTCTCCAATCACTGCCACCAAGCTACAAGAGCTTCGTGATGAACTATAATATGCAAGGGATGAATAAGACTATTCCCGAGCTCTTCGCAATGCTAAAAGCTGCGGAGGTAGAAATCAAAAAGGAGCATCAAGTGTTGATGGTCAACAAGACCACTAGTTTCAAGAAAAAGGGTAAAGGGAAGAAGAAGGGGAACTTCAAAAAGAACAGCAAGCAAGTTGTTTCTCAAGAGAAGAAACCCAAGTCTGGACCTAAGCCTGAAACTGAGTGCTTCTACTGCAAGCAGACTGGTCACTGGAAGCGGAACTGCCCCAAGTATTTGGCGGATAAGAAGGATGGCAAGGTGAACAAAGGTATATGTGATATACATGTTATTGATGTGTACCTTACTAATGCTCGCAGTAGCACCTTGGTATTTGTTACTGGTTCTGTTGCTAATATTTGCAACTCGAAACAGGGACTACGGATTAAGCAAAGATTGGCTAAGGATGAGGTGACGATGCGCATGGGAAACGGTTCCAAAGTCGATGTGATCGCGGTCGGCACGCTACCTCTACATCTACCTTCGGGATTAATATTAGACCTAAATAATTGTTATTTGGTGCCAGCATTGAGCATGAACATTATATCTGGATCTTGTTTAATGCGAGACGGTTATTCATTTAAATCAGAGAATAATGGTTGTTCTATTTATATGAGTAATATCTTTTATGGTCATGCACCCTTGAAGAGTGGTCTATTCTTATTGAATCTCGATAGTAGTGACGCACATATTCATAATGTTGAAGCCAAAAGATGCAGAGTTGATAATGATGGTGCAACTTATTTGTGGCACTGCCGTTTAGGTCATATTGGTGTAAAGTGCATGAAGAAACTCCATACTGATGGACTTTTGGAGCCACTTGAGTATGAATCACTTGGTACTTGCGAACTGTGCCTCATGGGCAAGATGACTAAAACACCGTTCTCCGGTACTATGGAGAGAGCAACAGATTTGTTGGAAATCATACATACATATGTATGTGGTCCGATGAATATTGAGGCTCGTGGCGGATATCGTTATTTTCTCACCTTCACAGATGACTTAAGCAGATATGGGTATATCTACTTAATGAAACATAAGTCTGAAACATTTGAAAAGTTCAAAGAATTTCAGAGTGAAGTTGAAAATCATTGTAACAAGAAAATAAAGTTTCTACGATCTGATCGTGAAGGAGAATATTTGAGTTATGAGTTTGGTGTACATTTGAAACAATGCGGAATAGTTTCGGAACTCACACCACCCGGAACACCGTGAGCCTCAACACTCATCGGACCGCATACATCAGTATGTATTATTTCCAATAAGTCAGTTGCTCGCTCCATTGTTCTAGAGAACGGGGTCTTTAGTCATCTTGCCCATAAGGCATGGTTCGCAAGCATCAAGTGATTCCAAAATTACATCAGTATGGAGTTTCTTCATGCGCTTTACACCAATATGACCTAAATGGCAGTGCCACAAATAAGTTGCACTATCATTATTAACTTTGTATCTTTTTGGCTTCAATATTATGAATATGTCTATCACTACGATCGAGATCCAACAAACCATTTTCATTGGGTGTATAACCATAGAAGGTTTTATTCATGTAAACAGAATAACAATTATTCTCTAACTTAAATGAATAACCGTATTGCAATAAACATGATCAAATCATATTCTTTCTCAACATAAACTCCAAATAACATTTATTTAGGTTCAACACTAATCCCGAAAGTATAGGGAGTGTGCGATGATGATCGTATAATTCTTGGAACTACTTCCAACACACATCATCACTTCACCCTTAACTAATCTCTGTTCTTTCTGCAACTCCCATTTCAAGTTACTACTCTTAACAAGTGAACTAGTATCAAATACCGAGGGGTTGCTATAAACACTAGTAAAGTACACATCAATAACATGTATATCAAATATAGCATTGTTCACTTTGCCATCCTTCTTATCCGCCAAATACTTGGGGCAGTTCCGCTTCCAGTGACCAGTCCCTTTGCAGTAGAAGCACTTAGTCTCAGGCTTAGGTCCATACATGGGCTTCTTCACTTGAGCAGCAACTTGATTGCCGTTCTTCTTGAAGTTCCCTTTCTTTCCCTTTGCCCTTCTATTGAAACTAGTGGTCTTGTTAATCATCAACACTTGATGCTCTTTCTTGATTTCTACCTTCATCGATTTCATCATCATGAAAAGCCCGGGAATCGTTTTTGTCATCCCTTGCATACTATAGTTCATCACGAAGTTCTACTAACTTGGTGATGGTGACTAGAGAATTCTGTCAATCACTATTTTATCTGGAAGATTAACTCCCACTTGATTCAAGCGATTGTAGTACCCAGACAATCTGATCACATGCTCACTGCTTGAGCTATTCTCCTCCATCTTTTAGCTATAGAACTTGTTGGAGACTTCATATGTCTCAACTCGGGTATTTGCTTGAAATATTAACTTCAACTCCTAGAACATCTCATATGATCCATGACAATCAAAACGTCTTTGAATCCTGATTCTAAGTTGTTAAGCATGGTGCACTAAACTATCAAGTAGTCATCATATTAAGCTAGCCAAACGTTCATAACGTCTGCATCTGCTCCTGCAATAAGTCTGTCACCTTGCGGTGCATCAAGGACATAATTCTTTTGTGCAGCAATGAGGATAATCCTCGGATCACAGGTCCAATCCGCATCATTGCTACTAACATCTTTCAACTTAGTTTTCTCTAGGAACATAAAAAATAAAACAGAGGAGCTAAACGCGAGCTATTTGTCGTGGTATTTCTCATGGGGTGCTTGCGAGTCGACAGATGCCACAAGGGCTTAGTGTGTGGGTAGGACTGCTGCTGATAGGACCGGGAGCGGGTATGCGAGTAGCACGCGGTGGTTTACCCAGGTTCGGGGCTCTTCGGAGAGATAATACCCCTACTCCTGCATGTCTGAGTATATATCTGAGGTGTACATCGGGCAGTACAAAGTGCTCCTGGAGCTGTATCTGGGATCAGTGCCATAGGCATCTGATATGGTAAATGCCTATACGAGGCATGCTAGTGGTCGGCCATGCTCATGGCCGGGAGCATACGTGCTCAAGTGAATGGATGGATGGATGGATAACTAGTTTGCTTGCTAGCTTATGTGCATGCGTGAGTGTGTGAGAGGGAGTCCCCCCTCCCTGGATGGATGGATCTCATATATATAGTGGGAGTTGGCTTAGGATGCAAGCCATGTAGGTATGGTAGCTAGCTAGCTAGTGGCATGGGTAGTGGCTTTGGATGTAAGCTACCTTGGGTAGCTTACATGCCAAGCCAGGTAGGCATGGCACATGTCATGCTTGTCCCCTGGGTACTTTATAAATCAATACCCAGGGGACACGGTACACTGTAGATGACGTCGCGGTACGGTTGTCTCGTCGATGTCGGGTCGGGCTGCAGTCGGCAGCCGACTGGTTGGCGTAGTCGGCGGCCGGCAGTCGGCAGCCGGCCGGGTAGTGCAGTCGGACGGGGAGCCGGTAGGAGCGGTCGGGCAGTCGGACTGAGGGGCTTTGCTAGCCCCGATGTCTTGAAATATTATCTCGCCGTCTTCGGGGTATCCGTGTCCCATTACACCGACAGTAGCCGCCGAGCCTCCGGCCAACTTGGCAAAGTTGGGCGGAGGTTTTTTGGCAAATGTTCATGAAAATAATCATAAAAAAGGACAGAGTTAGTCCATGCAGATATATCGAATGCTTGCTTTTATCATTGCAAGTTTTATGCGGAGGGTGCCGACTCGGTTTTGTCCGAGCCCCCTTAATCTTTTTCGTGTTCCCTCCGCTTTTTGGCTTGTGCTCTTGCTTGCCGGACAGCCGCTCTGCGGTCTGTGGCTGAGAGTGGGCCGCGAAGTGGAGTGTACAGTACTCAGAGTCTGGGAGCAGATTCAACCGAGTAGATACTTGTAAAGGAAAACGGTCGGGTCGCCCGAACGTTTTTCTTCCCGGACGTTTTTCGCGTGGGTGGCCTCCAGCGTTCACTCTTGCTAGTCGGCAGCCGCTCTGCGGTCTGTGACTAAGAGTGGGCCTTTGGTACCGCGCACGGTACTAAGCTGTCTGCGGGAACTAACGTCTCAGGCCAAGCGGCCAGCCCCCGGGCCAACTCTGGCTGGCGCCGGGGCAAACAGTGATGCTACTATAATAAAATGCGTAGGCAGCCCCCGAGCAACGCTTGGGGTTATTTCTTGCTTGCGTAGTGCAAAAATATGCGGGTGAGGAGCTCACATTGATTTTCGTGCAGTCGCGGTCGTCGAAGATAGCCGGCGCGACTCGGCGCTCGCGGAGTGCGCCGGCGCACCCGCTGGGTGTAGGGCCGACTGCTAAGCAGTCGGGCCGGATCTTCCGGCAGCTATCTTTGTCTTCTTTCTCGCGGGGCGCGTCAGCGCACCCGCTGGGTGTAGCCCCCGAGATTCGGGCCGACTGCTGAGCAGTCGGGCCGGATCTTCCGGCAACTACTTTGTCTTCTTTTCTCTCGCGGGGGCGCGTCAGCGCACCCGCTAGGTGTAGCCCCCGAGATTCAGGCCGACTGCTGAGCAGTCGGGCCGGATCTTCCGGCAACTACTTTGTCTTCTTTCTCGCGGGGGCGCGTCAGCGCACCCGCTGGGTGTAGCCCCCGAGATTCGGGCCGACTGCTGAGCAGTCGGGCCGGATCTTCCGGCAACTACTTTGTCTTCTCTTCTCTCGTGGGGGCGCGTCAGCGCACCCGCCGGGTGTAGCCCCCGAGATTCGGGCCGAGGCTCGACCGGCCGGGCGTCGAGGCGAACGGGCAGCAGTGCCGGCGCTCTTGCCGGCCTGATGTTGAAGCGGGCAAGCAGGCCGGGTCGCGTCTAGCCATCCGAGTGGCGAAGCAGGCGAACGGATAGACGGATGTTTTTTTTTCATTTCTTCTCTTGTAGCAGGCAGACGTATAGGCTACTCTCTTTTTTTTCAGCCGGCCACTAGGCAATCGGCCTCTTCTCTCTCCTTTTTTTGGAGCAAGCCGGCTCCATTGACTTTTATTTTAGCCAGCGTGGGGAACCGGCCTCTGTTTTCTTTCTTCAGCGAGGGACTCGGCCGAAGCGGAGCAGGGGAGCGGGCGCTCGTGCGCAGGGTGAGCCGGCCGCGGGGGGAGCCGGAGCCGGCCTCGGGCGGAGTGGAGGGCACGGAGGCAGCGTGGCGGAGCCAGAGGCGGGGCGAGCCGGAGCTGGACTCGGCGGGCACGCGGACCCGGCCGCAGGGCGGGCGAAGCCGGACCCAGCGCGGGAGGCCGGGCGGGAGGCGGCGCCGGCCGGGCGAGGCGGAGGCGGCCAGGCGAGGCGAGGCGGCCAGGCGAGGCGGAGGCGGCCAGGCGAGGCGAGGCCGGCGGGCGCGGCGAAGGCGGCGGGCGGCCGGGACGCGGAGGAGAGGCCGGAGCCGGCCCGCGTAGAGCAGCCGGCGCAGGGCGGGGAGCCGGCCCGAAGTCGGAGCGGGGAGCCGGCGCGCAGGGCGAGCGAAGGCGGCGGGCGCGGCGAAGGCGGCGGGGAGGCCGGACCCGGCGCGGGGAGGCCGGAGCCGGACGCGAGCGAGGCCGGCGGGCGCGGCGAAGGCTGGAGATGGCAACGGGGCGCAAGGCGGGGCCGGCTTGGGTGGAGAACCCGGCCGCGCGAGGGCGCGCGCAGGGGCCGGGCGCACGGATTCCGGGTAGTGGGGGGCTGGGTGAGGGAGCCGGCCCGCGCAGGACGGCCACCCGGAGACGGCCAGGGCGGGCGGAGTCACGAACGAGCAGGGCGGCGGAGCCACGAACGAGCAGTTCAGCGGAGGATGAGCCGCTGCAGGGTCGGGGGCGAAGTCGGCCAGCGGCGATGGGGGACGCCGGAGCCGGTCGGAGTGGGCGGGAGCCGGCCGGAAGCGGCGCTCGAGGCCGGAGGCCGGAGCCCCGCGACCCGGCAGACGGCGCGGTCGGCCGGGCCAGGGCCGCAGCCGGCGCGGCGTAGGCAGAGGCGAAGTCGGCCAGCGGCGCGGGGCCGGGGAGGCGGGCGCCGGGTGGACTCATGGAGGAATGGCACGGATGCCCGATGCGGAGGCCGGCGAAACCGGCCCACAGCCAGGCCGGAGCCACGGAGGCAGCCGGACGCAGCGAGCGGTGCGGTGGAGACGGCGCGCGGAGCAGCCGAGCAGCAGGCTTGGCGAGGAGGACGGCCTCGGGGAGGCAGCGAGGCAATGCGCGCAGCCGAGCCAGTGGCTCAGGTGAGCAGCGGGCGCGCGCAAGAAAAAGCAAGGCGGTAGCGCGGCGAACGACGCACAGGAGAGGAGCTGGAGACCGGCTCTGCATGGCCATAGTCTGGGTAGTGTGTTTGGCCAATGGTTTGACCACCGTTTGACTAGCGTCTAGCTAGCTTGTATAGGCGAAATATGAAGGAGCAAAAGCGCATTCCGGCCAAAGAAAGGCGCAGCACGGAGAGGAGCAAACGTGAGGGGCGCGGCACGGCGCGCGCACGGATGCGGCCGACCGAAGCGAGGCACCGCCGTGCCCGGACGGACGGCCGGCGTCGCAACAGCGGTGACGGAGATGCACCGCCCGAAACGGACGCGCCGAGGGCATGCTGATGTCGAGCCCTCGACAGGCGCCGGAGAGGTGGCGGCGTCGCGGTGATGATGAAGGCGGCGACACCAACGGCGAGGACGCGCCGTCCCGCACGGCCGCTCCGGGGACGGGTCGAAGTTGAGCCCCCGAGCGCTACCGGAGAGACGGCGCGACGCCGCGGCGGTGATGGTGAAGATGGTCCCGCTCGGACAGCGAAACCAGCAGCAGCGCGGTAGCATAGTACCGCCCCACGGTGGGCGCCAACTGTCGGGTGGTAGGATATCTTTCTCCGCGAGCTCGAGGCGGAGGCGGGGTGCCCCGCCATTCCATGGCTCGGGGGCGGCCGTCAGCGTCTCGCTCGATGGAGACTTGGGTCCGGCTTCGGCTGGAAGCCGGCTCTTTCTCGCGCCGCGCGTGGGTGTAGCTGGTAGTCGGCGATCGGGAGGTCGCGCCGTGCTCGCGGCGTGGGGGAGGGCTCCCCGCGCAGGCGTCGGCCTCGTGCCGTCGTGCGGCCGCATCGATTAGTTGCTGGATGCGCCGCGTCATATGGGGGAGATCTTCGGCTTCCAAGCCGTCTAGCTCGTCTATGGCCGCCTGGGCGGCGCGCAGGTTCTCGAGCGGGGTGGCGTAGACCGGGCGATCCACGCCGAGCGTGTCGGCGATGGCAGCGCCGCGTTGCCTGACAGCGCCGGCCCGGCTAGGGCCAACCGGAGCCGGCGTGCCGAAGGCGGCGCGATCAGCTTCGCGCTGGTAGGCCTCGGTGAGGCGTCTTACGGAGGCCAGCCGCCGGCCCTCCGCAAGGAGGGCGAGGCGGCGTGCCTCCAGAACTTCGTCGCTGGCGTCAGCCGGAAGGGGGACGGACAAGTGTTGGGCTGCCGCGCGCGGGGGGTCACGGGCGCCCTTGTCAGTCGGGCCGTCGAGGCCGATAACCATCACCTCGGGGGCGTCAGAATCGCGATCGCCAGCCGGAGGGAGCGGGTCGTTGTAGACCGTGACGTTGGTGGGGAAGGTGTCGTAGGATGCCGCGTCGGATTCGACGGGCATCGGGTCGGTGGAGCCAACCGACTCCAAGTCCGCAGCGGGCTCGCTGGAGACGTGGAGCTGGCTGAGGAGGTTGGCGAGGTGATCTGTGCCCGCATCGGAGGCGAGCTCGTCGGAGATGCGGGCCTTGTCGAAGAGGCTGGCGAGGCCGCTAGCCGCGCAGGCGTCAGCGACGCCATGCAGCGCGTCGCGGCAAGCGCCATCGGGCGAGCCAGGCTGGCTGCGCCCGCGAGGAAGGAAAAGGGTTCCCGTCCAGAACAGGTCTCCGGACGACGGTGCACCTGGCCCCACGGTGGGCGCCAACTGTCGTGGTATTTCTCACGGGGTGCTTGCGAGTCGACAGATGCCACAAGGGCTTAGTGTGTGGGTAGGACTGCTGCTGATAGGACCGGGAGCGGGTATGCGAGTAGCACGCGGTGGTTTACCCAGGTTCGGGGCTCTTCGGAGAGATAATACCCCTACTCCTGCATGTCTGAGTATATATCTGAGGTGTACATCGGGCAGTACAAAGTGCTCCTGGAGCTGTATCTGGGATCAGTGCCATAGGCATCTGATCTGGTAAATGCCTATACGAGGCATGCTAGTGGCCGGCCATGCTCATGGCCGTGAGCATACGTGCTCAAGTGAATGGATGGATGGATGGATAACTAGTTTGCTTGCTAGCTTATGTGCATGCGTGAGTGTGTGAGAGTGAGTCCCCCCTCCCTGGATGGATGGATCTCATATATATAGTGGGAGTTGACTTAGGATGCAAGCCATGTAGGTATGGTAGCTAGCTAGCTAGTGGCATGGGTAGTGGCTTTGGATGTAAGCTACCTTGGGTAGCTTACATGCCAAGCCAGGTAGGCATGGCACATGTCATGCTTGTCCCCTGGGTACTTTATAAATCAGTACCCAGGGGACACGGTACACTGTAGATGACGTCGCGGTACGGTTGTCTCGTCGATGTCGGATCGGGCTACAGTCGGCAGCCGACTGGTTGGCGTAGTCGGCGGCCGGCAGCCGGCAGCCGGCCGGGTAGTGCAGTCAGACGGGGAGCCGGCAGGAGCGGTCGGGCAGTCGGACTGAGGGGCTTTGCTAGTCCCGATGTCTTGAAATATTATCTCGCCGTCTTCGGGGTATCCGTGTCCCATTACACCGACAGTAGCCCCCGAGCCTCCGGGCAACTTGGCAAAGTTGGGCGGAGGTTTTTTGGCAAATGTTCATGAAAATAATTAGTCATATTACTTAAGAACTCCCACTTAGATAGACATCCCTCTAATCTTCTAAGTGATCACGTGATCCATATCAACTAAACCATGTCCGATCATCACGTGAGATGGAGTAGTTTCAATGGTGAACATCACTATGTTGATCATATCTACTATATGATTCACGCTCGACCTTTCGGCCTCAGTGTTCCGAGGCCATATCTGCATATGCTAGGCTCGTCAAGTTTAACCTGAGTATTCTACGTGTGCAAATGTTTTAGACCCGTTGTATTTGAACGTAGAGCCTATCACACCCGATCATCACGTGCTGTCTCAGCATGAAGAACTTTCACAACGGTGCATACTCAGGGAGAACACTTTTTTCTTGAAATTTAGTGAGAGATCATCTTATAATGCTACTGTCAAACAAAGCAAGATAAGATGAATAAAAGATAAACATCACATGCAATCAATATAAGTGATATGATATGGCCATCATCATCTTGTGCTTGTGATCTCCATCTCCGAAGAACGTCATGATCACCATCATCACCGGCGCGACACCTTTGATCTCCATCGTAGCATCGTTGTCGTCTTGCCAACTTATGCTTCTACGACTATCGCTACCTCTTAGTGATAAAGTTAAGCATTACAGGGCGATTGCATTGCATACAATAAAGCGACAACCATATGGCTCCTACCAGTTGCCGATAACTCGGATACAAAACATGATCATCTCATACAATAAAATATAGCATCATGTATTGACCATACCACTGTTGGGGAACGTAGTAATTTCAAAAAAATTCCTACGCACACGCAAGATCATGGTGATGCATAGCAACGAGGGGGAGAGTCTGATCTACGTACCTTTGTAGATCACAACGGAAGCGTTGACATAACGTAGGGGAAGTAGTCGTACGTCTTCTTCCCGATCCGACCGATCCAAGCACCGTTACTCCGGCACCTCCGAGTTCTTAGCACACGTTCAGCTCGATGACGATCCCCGGGCTCCGATCCAGCAAAGCTTCGGGGAGGAGTTCCGTCAGCACGACGGCGTGGTGACGATCTTGATGTTCTACCGATGCAGGGCTTCGCCTAAGCACTACAACGATATGATCGAGGTGGAATTTGGTGGCAGGGGGCACCGCACACGGCTAAGGAACGATCTCAAGGATCAACTTGTGTGTCTATGGGGTGCCCCCTGCCCCTGTATATAAAGGATGGAGGAGGAGGAGGCCGGCCAAGGCTAGGCGCGCCAGGTGTGGAGTCCTACTAGGACTCCAAGTCCTAGTAGGAGTCCACCAAGAGGGGAGGAAGGGAGAAGGAAGTGGAGGAGTAGGAAAGGTGGCCAGCCCCCTTTTCCCTAGTCCAATTCGGACTAGAGGGGAGGGGGGCGCAGCAGCCTTTTTCCTCTTCCCACTAAAGCCCATCAAGGCCCATTACTTCTCCCGTAACTACCCGGTACTCCGAAAAATACCCGAATCACTCGGAACCTTTCCGATGTCCGAATATAGTCGTCCAATATATCGATCTTTACGTCTTGACAATTTCGAGACTCCTCGTCATGTCCCCAATCTCATCCGGGACTCCGAACTCCTTCGGTACATCAAAACTCATAAACTCATAATATAACTGTCATCGAAACCTTAAGCGTGCGGACCCTACGGTTCGAGAACAATGTAGACATGACCGAGACACGTCTCCGGTCAATAACCAATAGCGGGACCTGGATGCCCATATTGGCTCCTACATATTCTACGAAGATCTTTATCGGTCAGACCGCATAACAACATACGTTGTTCCCTTTGTCATCGGTATGTTACTTGCCCGAGATTCGATCGTCGGTATCCAATACCTAATTCAATCTCGTTACCGGCAAGTCTCTTTACTCGTTCCGTAATACAACATCCCGCAACTAACTCATTAGTTGCAATGCTTGCAAGGGTTTAAGTGATGTGCATTACCGAGAGGGCCCAGAGATACCTCTCCGACAATCGGAGTGACAAATCCTAATCTCGAAATACGCCAACCCAACATCTACCTTTGGAGACACCTGTAGTACTCCTTTATAATCACCCAGTTACGTTGTGACGTTTGGTAGTACCCAAAGTGTTCTTCCAGTAAACGGGAGTTGCATAATCTCATAGTCATAGGAACATGTATAAGTCATGAAGAAAGCAATAGCAACATACTAAACGATCGGGTGCTAAGCTAATGGAATGGGTCGTGTCAATCAGATCATTCATCTAATGATGTGATCCCATTAATCAAATAACAACTCTTTGTCCATGGTTAGGAAACATAAACATCTTTGATTAACGAGCTAGTCAAGTAGAGGCATACTAGTGACACTCTGTTTGTCTATGTATTCACACATGTATTATGTTTCCGGTTAATACAATTCTAGCATGAATAATAAATATTTATCATGATATAAGGAAATAAATAATAACTTTATTATTGCCTCTAAGGCATATTTCCTTCAATCACATCACAACATGCCCTGCAAAAATAAGTTAGACGTCCTTTACTTTGTTGTTGCAAGTTTTACGTGTCTGCTATGGGCTGAGCAAGAACCGTTCTTACCTACGCATCAAAACCACAACAATAGTTCGTCAAGTTAGTGTTGTTTTAACCTTCTCAAGGACCGGGCGTAGCCACACTCGGTTCAACTAAAGTTGGAGAAACTGACACCCGCCAGCCACCTATGTGCAAAGCACGTCAGTAAAACCAGTCTCGCGTAAGCGTACGCGTAATGTCGGTCCGGGCCGCTTCATCTAATAATACCGCCGAACCAAAGGATAACATGCTGGTAAGCAGTATGACTTGTATCGCCCACAACTCACTTTTGTTCTACTCGTGCATATAACATCTATGCATAAAACCAGGCTCGGATGCCACTGTTGGGGAACGTAGTAATTTCAAAAAAAATCCTACGCACACGCAAGGATCATGGTGATGCATAGCAACGAGAGGGGAGAGTGTTGTCTACGTACCCTCATAGACCATAAGCGGAAGCGTTTATAAATGCGGTTGATGTAGTCCTACACCTTCACGATCCGTCTCGATCAAGTACCGAACATACGACACCTCCGTGTTCAGCACACGTTCAGCTCGATGATGTCCTCGCCTTCTCGATCCAGCCAGAGGGGCGAAGTAGTAGATGAGTTCCGGCAGCACGACGGTGTGGTGACGGTGTTGGTGAAGAACAATCTTCGCAGGGCTTCACCTAAGCACTACGAAAACTATGACGGTGGATAAACTAGAGGGGACGGGGTTACCGGCACACGGCTTGGTGTTTCTTGATGTGTCTTGGGTGCTAGCCCTACCCCTCTATTTATATGTTGAGCCTTGGGGTCAAAACTTGGAGTAGAAGCCTCCACAAAGTCAGTTTCACCCGAAAGGCAAGAGTTCTTCTCGGACTCCAGGGCCAGACGCCAGGGTTCCTGGCGTCTGGACCCAGACGCCAGGGACCCTGGCGTCTGGCCTCTGGACTCCGCAAAACTTCCTTTTGCGCTTTCCAAAAACCTTGTGGGCTTTCCCCCCTTGGCCCAAATAAAGTGTTCTCGTACCCAAACATTTCGGGAAACATCCGGAACCCCTTCCGGTGAATTCCGGAACCCTTCCGGAGACCCAACACTACTATCCCATATATCAAACTTTATCTCCAGACCATTCCGGAGTTCCTCGTCATGTCCATGATCTTATTTGGAACTCCGAACAACATTCGGTTACCAACATACATAACTCATAAATACTATATCGTCAAAGAACGTTAAGCGTGCGGACCCTACGGGTTCGAGAACTATGTAGACATGACCGAGACACTTCTCTGGTCAATAACCAATAGCAGAACCTGGATGCCCATATTGGCTCCTACATATTTTATGAAGATCTTTATCGGTCTAACCGCATAACAACGTACGTTGTTCCCTATGTCATCGGTATGTTATTTGCCCGAGGTTCGATCGTCGGTATCTCAATACCTAGTTCAATCTCGTTACCAGCAAGTCTCTTTACTCGTTCCGTAATACATCATCCCGCAACTAACTCATTAGTTGCAATGCTTGCAAGGCTTATAGTGATGTGCATTACCGAGTGGGCCCAGAGATACCTCTCCGTCAATCGGAGTGACAAAACCTAATCTCGAAATACGCCAACTCAACAAGTACTTTAAGAGACACCTGTAGAGCACCTTTATAATCACCCAGTTACGTTGTGACGTTTGGTAGCACACAAAGTGTTCCTCCGGTAAACGGGAGTTGCATAATCTCATAGTCATATGAACATGTATAAGTCATGAAGAAAGCAATAGCAATAAACTAAATGATCAAGTGCTAAGCTAACGGAATGGGTCAAGTCAATCACATCATTCTCCTAATGATGTGATCCCGTTAATCAAATGACAACTCCTGTCTATGGTTAGGAATCTTAACCATCTTTGATTAACGAGCTAGTCAAATAGAGGCATACTAGTGACACTATCTTTGTCTATGTATCACACATATATTATGTTTTCGGTTAATACAATTCTAGCATGAATAATAAACATTTATCATGAAATAAGGAAATAAATAATAACTTTATTATTGCCTCTAGGGCATATTTCCTTCACAAATTACACAGTAATTACTAGTCAACTTACTGTGCAAAAAGGGGCATCGAATTACAGTATAAATATGGGTAAAATTACACAGCAAAATGGTGTAGGGTTACACTGTAACTACCATACAAATTACACAGTAATTATCAGTCAAATTACTGAGTAAAAAAAGGCATCAGATTACAGTGCAGATATGGATAAATTTACATTGTAAAAGAGGTCTAGAATTACATTGTAACTACCATACAAAATTACACAATAATTATCAGTCAAATTACTATGTAAATAGAAGGGGCATTCGGATTACAGTGTAGATATGGGTAAATTTACACGGTAAGAAAGGTGTAGGATTACAATGTAACTACCATACAAAATTACACAATGATATGGGTAAATTACTGTGTAAAAAAAGGTATCGAATTACAGTGTAGATATGTGTAATTTTATGTTGTAAAAAATGTGTAGGATTATAGCGTAACTACATACAAAATTATACAATGATTATAGGATTACAATGTAACTACCATACAAATTTCACAGTAATTATCACTCAGTAATAAGGGGATTCAGATTACAATTCATATACAGTAAAATTACACTATAAAAAGGGTGTAGGGTTACAGTGTAGCTACCATACAAATGACTCAATGATTAACAAAAGAGAAAAAAAATACTTACAACATTCCTTCTGCCAGCAGATGATAATTTTCTCTTCATGCACTTGACTTTCTGATCAAAAACATAAATCATCAAACCAACATATGAAAAAAATATGGATTAAAACCATCAAACTCTTCATCATCACCAGAAAAATGAAAAAATGGCTTGCATTATTCACATAGAAATTGTAAAGTGCTTTATCAAACTCTTCATCATCACCGGAACAACCTTGCAAAAGGAAAAACATCAGAAAACAAGAACAAAATTTAATAAAAAAATAGAGAAATAGAAAAGAAAATGAAAATGAAAAGACAAATAATAACTACCAAAGACATAGCATTAGAACCATCATCAGCAAAATCATTAGGCACATAAGGGTCTTTCAAAGAATCAGCACTCTCGACTGAAGAAACTAGGGGAACATCCTTTCGACAGACTTTTCGCAGTCTACCTATTGAGATACTATCGGAAAAACAGTAGAGAGAAGAAAATGGGCCTCAAAATATAGAAATGCAAATAGCGAGCTGAGGGAGAAAATACACTGTAAGAAAAACGGGTAAATTTACAATGTACAAATGCATAAAGCACAGGGTGACTAGCATACAAATTACACAATAAAATATGGGAGAAATTACAATGTAAAAACGCATCAGATTAAAGTGTAACTAGCATACAAATTACACAGTTATTATGGGTCAAAAATACTGTGCAAAAGCACAACAGATTACGGTGCAAAGGCAGCAGGCTTCCGAATTGGATGCGGATGACAAAACAACCTTCAGCAGAAAACGTGATTTAAAAGATATTTTACAAGCCTCGCATCACTAGATACAGCGGTGATGGTGATATTGAGCAAACTAGGAAGACAAAACCCCAAAGTTGTTAGTAGAACCAAAATTGCCAGGCAAATTCCCAAAGAACTTCTGAAGTAGTAGTTCACAGAAGCAAGAGCATTTGTTGCCAAACAGATGACCAGTTTACTGAATCTTACTCGGAGATCAAACATCTGCCACCACACATGAGTGGTCAAAAGCACCACAGGTTTCACAAAATCAAGACTGCACAATCTTATCCATCGAATGCTTGGTAAGGTTCAAAAAATAGACAAACAGAAGTCATGGGATCATTCAGATTTCAATAAAACATCAAGACTGCAGGGCCGCACAACAAACAGGGTGATCTACGAGGCCACTCATGCATAAAGCAAAGGGTGACTAGCATACAAATTACACAATAAAATACGGGAGAAATTACAGTGTAAAAACGCATCAGATTACAGTGTAACTAGCATACAAATTGTTGGGGAACGCAGTAATTTCAAAAAAATTCCTACGCACACGCAAGATCATGGTGATGCATAGCAACGAGAGGGGAGAGTGTTGTCTACATACCCTTCGTAGACTGCAATGGAAGCGTTGACGCAACGTAGAGGAAGTAGTCATACGTATTCCCGATCCGACCGATCCAAGCACCGTTACTCCGGCACCTCCGAGTTCTTAGCACACGTACAGCTCGATGACGCTCCCCGGGCTCTGATCCAGCAAAGCTTTGGGGATGAGTTCCATCAGCACAACGACGTGGTGACGATGATGATGTTCTATCGACGCAGGGCTTCGCCTAAGCACTACAACGATATGATCGAGGTGGAATATGGTGGCAGGGGGCACCGCACACGGCTAAGGAACGATCACGTGGATCAACTTGTGTGTCCTAGGATGCCCCCTGCCCCCGTATATAAAGGAGCAAGGGGAGGAGGCGGCCGGCCAGGTGTGGCGCGCCAAGAGGGAGTCTTACTCCCACCGGGAGTAGGACTCCTAGTTGGACAAGGAGAGATAGGGGGAAAGGGGAGGAAGAGAGGAAGGAAAGGGGGGCGCCGCCCCCCTTCCCTTGTCCTATTCGGACTAGGAAGGGGAGGGGCGCGCGGCCACCTCCTGCCTCCTTCTCTCTTGTCCCTCAAGGCCCATGTAGGCCCAATAAACCCCCGGGGGGTTCCGGTAACCCCCCGGTACTCCGGAAAAATGCCGATTTCACCCGGAACGATTCCGATGTCCAAATATAGGCTTCCAATATATCAATCTTTATGTCTCGACCATTTCGAGACTCCTCGTCATGTCCGTGATCACATCCGGGACTCCGAACTAACTCCGGTACATCAAAATGCATAAACTCATAATAACTGTCATCATAGCATTAAGCGTGCGGACCCTACGGTTCGAGAACAATGTAGACATGACTGAGACAGATCTCCGGTCGATAACCAATAGCGGGACCTGGATGCCCATATTCGCTCCTACATATTCTACGAAGATCTTTATCGGTCAGACCGCATAACAACATACGTTGTTCCCTTTGTCATCGGTATGTTACTTGCCCGAGATTCGATCGTCGGTATCCAATACCTAGTTCAATCTCGTTATAGGCAAGTCTCTTTACTCGTTCCGTAATACATCATCCCGCAACTAACTCATTAGTTGCAATGCTTGCAAGGCTTATGTGATGTGCATTACCGAGAGGGCCCAGAGATACCTCTCCGACAATCGGAGTGACAAATCCTAATCTCGAAATACGCCAACCCAAGATCTACCTTTGGAGACACCTGTAGAGCTCCTTTATAATCACCCAGTTACGTTGTGACATTTGGTAGCACACAAAATGTTCCTCCGGTAAACGGGAGTTGCATAATCTCATAGTCATAGGAACATGTATAAGTCATGAAGAAAGCAATAGCAATATACTAAACGATCGGGTGCTAAGCTAATGGAATGGGTCATGTTAATCAGATCATTCAACTAATGATGTGACCTCGTTAATCAAATAACAACACTTTGTTCATGGTTAGGAAACATAACCATCTTTGATTAACGAGCTAGTCAAGTAGAGGCATACTAGTGACACTAAGTTTGTCTATGTATTCACACATGTATTATGTTTCCGGTTAATACAATTCTAGCATGAATAATAAACATTTATCATGATATAAGGAAATAAATAATAGCTTTATTATTGCCTCTAGGGCATATTTCCTTCAGTCTCCCACTTGCACTAGAGTCAATAATCTAGATTACACAGTAATGATTCTAACACCCGTGGAGCCTTGGTGCTGATCATGTTTTGCTCGTGGAAGAGGCTTAGTCAACGGGTCTGCAACATTCAGATCCGTATGTATCTTGCAAATCTCTATGTCTCCCACCTGGACTAGATCCCGGATGGAATTGAAGCGTCTCTTGATGTGCTTGGTTCTCTTGTGAAATCTGGATTCCTTTGCCAAGGCAATTGCACCAGTATTGTCACAAAAGATTTTCATTGGACCCGATGCACTAGGTATGACACCTAGATCGGATATGAACTCCTTCATCCAGACTCCTTCGTTCGCTGCTTCCGAAGCAGCTATGTACTCCGCTTCACATGTAGATCCCGCTACGACGCTTTGTTTATGAAAGTGCGTTATATCGACTAGAGGGGGGGTGAACAGGCGATTTTTATGAAAGTCTTCAAAACGTGGAAGTTATGAAGACAAACAGAGTAGACAAGCCTATCACTATGCAGCGGAAGTTAGATTACACAAGGTAAGCCATAGTCAAGTATACAATATAGTGAAAGCACAGTGACAAATAGCTTCAGTGTAATGCGGATCAGGTAGGAAGAAGTTATGAAGCCAAACAAATCATACAGTCAAGTTGTGAAGACAGAAGATAAAGCAAGCATGCAATGGCTTCACAATGTGTACTGGTAAGTAAAGGGAGGTGAAGATGAAACCAGTGACACGCTGAAGACAATGAATTGTTGGACCAGTTCCAGTTGCTGTGACAACTATACGTCTGGTTGGAGCGGCTAGGTATTTAAACCAAAGGACACACAGTCCCGGACACCCAGTCCTGAGCACGCAGCTCAGGACAGCCAGTCCTCGCCGTTTTCTCCTTGAGCTAAGGTCACACAGACCTCGCCCAATCACTCTGGTAAGTCTTCAAGGTAGACTCCCAAACCTTCACAGACTTCGTTCACCGGCAATCCACAATTACTCTTGGATGCTCAGAACGCGACGCCTAATCGGCTGGAGGATGCACAGTCCTCAAGTGTAATAAGTCTTCAGATCACTCAGACAAGAAGACTTAAGTGATGCCCAATTACTCTGGCTCTGGGTGGTTAGGGCTTTTCTCCTCGCTAGGGATTTTCTCTCAAAGGCTTCAAGGTGGGTTGCTCTCAAACGACAAAAGCCGTGCACTAAAATCTGAGCAGCCAACCGTTTATGGTTGTAGGGGTGGACTATTTATAGCCACTTGGCAACCCGACCTGATTTGTCCGAAATGACCCTGGGTCACTAAGGAACTGACACGTGTACCAACGGTCGAATTTCAAACTCACACGGCAACTTTACTTGGGCTACAAGTAAAGCTGACTTGTCTGACTCTGGACAAGATTTTCTCTCATTGTCTTCACTCGAAGCCATAGGATTTGGATTAGGCATCACTTCAGTCATCCTAACTGGTTCTCTTGGACCCCACTTAACAGTACGGTGGTTCCTATGACACAACATGAATGAAGTAAAACTACGAAGGATCTAAGTCTTCGAGTTCCATAGGCTTCAAGGGGAGTCTTCACATGTCATTGTCTTCAACATGAATGTCTTCATAAACCACCATTGTCTTCAATGTCTTCGTACATTTTTAGGGGTCATCTCTGGTAGCTAAACCGAATCAATGAGGGACTTCTACCTGTGTTATCCTGCAATTCTCACAAACACATTAGTCCCTCAACTAGGTTTGTCGTCAATACTCCAAAACCAACTAGGGGTGGCACTAGATGCACTTACAATCTCCCCCTTTTTGGTGATTGATGACAAACTAGTTGAAGTTTTCAACGGGGAATATAATTTGTGAAATTGTAAAGGAATTGTCTTCATAAGCTGCAAGGGCTCCCCTTGAAGATGTGCATATAAGTAATTTGCTTCTGGTACGCAAATGCACATGGAAGGTTGTATTTGTGGGAATCCACTTCAACTTATGATGACAATCCACCATGCATGTAAAGGTATATGAAGATAATGACATGCATAATGAAAAATGGATGTCTGCGAAATGATATAAGTGCGGAAATTATCGTCGTACATGCGGAATTTATCTTCGCAAAAACATAGTGGCAAATAAGTAGCAGACGACCATCAAGTTTAAGTGTTACAACTCAAAGAACCAAATGTAGCAAAACGAGAGTTGTAAGCACGAAGCAAAATGCAAAATATAAAGCACCCGCCCATATTATTGACCCGCTTGAAGACTATAAACATCATATGCTTCTCCCCCTTTTGTCAGTGATGACCAAAAAGGTTTGAAGACATAGAGTTTTCGATGCGTTCCCAGGCGCAGCAGGGTCGGTGGAGGCGTTTGGTGGTGCTGATGAGCTTGGTGCAGGGTCGACGCGCACTGAAGAAGGTGGTGGTGATGTAGCGTCGTCTTCTTCCTCAATGATTCTTCCAGTCACTGTGGCAGCAGAGGAAGAGAACTCTGAATCTTCAAGCGACGGAGTTCCGTGCAGCACAGCTCTTCTGGGGGGTCTGGAGTCAAACTTGAATCTCTCTCTGAAGCCATCCTCTTGAAGTTCAGCTTCAGTGCACATCATGGTGAGGACTTTCCAAGTGCGGCGACAGGTTTCATGTGCGACAAAGGCATTCTTGGTGGCCAGATTTCTGATGTGATTGACGTCTTGCATGATACTTCGCATCTGCCTTTTGAGCCAGTTGTGATGCCTATCTTGCTTTTGGTGAAGAGCCACAAGAAGTTCACAGTCATTGAGTGTACGAGCACGTTTCTTGGGTCTCTGTGCAGCTGTGCTGTCAGTGGCTTCAGTTGATGCAGGGGCACATGTGGTGCCAGCCATTGGATATACTCTGGAGATGGCTTCAACACCTTCATCATTCTGAGTGAAGCTTTGGTGTTCTGCATTCTGAAGACTTAATGGTTGCTTGGCAGGCTCAGGATATATTGCTTCAGCAGAGGTGTCCACATCGGGTAAGAAGATTCTATGGTTGCGGGCAGAGGGCTGATAGGAGATAGCAGAGTGGAGCTTGATTAGCCTCATAACCCATGGAGCATAAATCTTCAAACCAAAGAGATCTGAGCCAGACGCTGCAAGTTGGCGTATAAAGAGATCCTGGGCGTTGAAGCATTTGCCATGCAGGATACAGAAGATGAGAGTCTTCATGGCACCTTCAACCTTGGCATATGGAGAGTGCCCCTTAATGGGCCATAGAGTCCGCCTGACGATGTGATATATAGTTCTGGGCAGGTACTCTAAGTCTTCAACGAAGAACTCAGTTGGGTAAGGTGCATCAAGAGGCAATGGCTTCATCATTGAGAGCATCTAACTCATATGTGGCTCAGGTCGCTGGAATATGCTCTCAATTGCTGCAGCATGGAGTTGGCAGCCTTCTTCGAAGAGTTTGCCAGGAGTGGGTAGGCCGGTAAGCTCAATGATATCGAATGCATTGGCTTCATGATGGACATTGCAGGTCATCCACTCCAGGACCCAAGTCTTCGGATCTCTGTTGTAGCCTTTGATATGCAATGTGGCATAGAACTGGAGCAGAAGCTCTTCATTCCAGTGCTCTTCATCTGTGATAAATGGCAGCAGACCCACTTACTTGAAGCAGTCCAGTGCCTCTTCCAGACCAGGCAGACCAGCAATAGCTTCAACCTCAAGGCGCTGGTGAGGAAAGATACGGCCTTGGTTGTAAAGGATGCATGAATAGTAGCTGCGCTGTGGGTAGCTCCAGAACCTATCTGATACAATCTGTTCCCTTAAATAAGGGTTCTTGGAGCTGTTGAAGAACGTGTTATGTTCCCTGAAGCTATTGACATTAAAGGAGCCAGGAGCTGATGCAGGACCTGGGAACCTTGGCAGTCGTGGGATTGGCTTCTGGACCTGGGGCCTGTGCGCAACATGATAGTTGTACTGTGGACCGGCAGCAGACTCAGGCACAGAAGGTTCAGATGCAGTAGCTTCAGTAGCTGTTGGTTGGTCGGGCTCCACAATTGCTTCAGTGTTGGTTGTGGCAGCCGCAATGTGTTCAGCCTCAACACGTGTAGTGAGAGGGACGGATTCAGGTACGTTCTCCTGGAGAACGTCTTCTTGTTGGTGCGGGGGAGATGGAGCTTGAGGTTCTTCTTCATGCTCTTCTTCATGTTCTTCGGCTGATGCAGCCGGAATGTCGTCAGCAGCCTGAGCCCTTGGCCCTTTGCGAAGCCTATGAAATGCAGGCGACGCCGGTGGAGTTGCAGTGGGCTGGGGCTCATTCTCTTCCTCCTGCGGGCGATCTGCCCACGATGCATCTTGGGTGATTGGCGTCAATGGACGACCAATGCTGATCATTTCGCTTGTTTCAAGCTGAGGAAGGGATGCATCACCTTGTACATTGTCCTGGAGACCAATGTCTTCAGCAGCGTTGGGGTCGGCTGCTGGAATGTCTTCAGCGTGCGGAGCCTCTGTGAAAGCAGGCTCATGCATGGTCAGCTGACGATCTTCGTCAGGATAGCGGACGGAGAGGGGTTCGACTATCAGGGGCTTTGTGGGAGCAGCCCGAGATTTCTTGGTCTTGCGCTTCTTGATGGTGGGGTCAGAAGGAGAGGCTCCAGGGTGTTTCCTCTTCCTTGCTTCAGCTTCTGCTGTCTGTGTCTTCTTGAGCTCTAAAGCGGTTGACCGGTGCTTTGGCTTCGAGCCAGTCTTGGCAGTGGGGAAGACAATCGGAACAGCTTCTTGCCTTGGTGCCTCTTGTTCAGCCACAGCGGGCTTCTTCTTTTTCTTCGCGGCCATCCTGGGGTCGATGCCGGGACGCCCAAGTGCCTTGCGCTTCTCGGCCTCATTGTAGGCCTGCACACAGAGGTCAGCCAAAGTCTTCATGCGCTCACGCGAACCCTGAGCTTCTGCACGTTTCTTCAAAAAGTTTTCCTTCAACTCGTGCAACATGACCTTGAAGTCCTTGACTTCTTGGACGCTGAGCGTGGCCATATTCTGCTTGAACTGAGCCTTTTCAAAATCAATCTTCTGCTTCAGTTCAACAATGCGCTGGGCAATTGCAAGTTCTGAAGCAATAGCGCCTTGGAAGGCAACGCTGAGGCCAATGGGCGGCTGCAGATCATCGAAGCTGATATTGGGTGTATCAAACCACTCATCGATGAAGTTGTGGATGATTGCTGCATCAAACAGAGGCAGATTGTTGAAGATTTCAGCCTCCTCCTTGCTCTTGATGAGCTGTTCAAGAGCGTCATCGCCAAGATCTTCGTCACTGGACAGATTAATGGCATCGCTGCGCAGAATGGCAGCAGCTGTGAGCTCTTTGCCAGTGTGTGGCTAAGGCTTCTTGGCTTCTTGGGGCTTGGAGACTCGTGATAAGTCTTCAGACTGCACACTTGCTTAAGGAGGTGCAGTGGCCAATGGCTTCGCTCTGGAGATTTTGGGAGAAGCGGCTGGCTTTGAAGCTTTTGGCTTCTTCTTCGTCTGCTTCGGCTCCGGTGCAGTAGGAGCGTCATCAGACTCAGTGTCTGTTGGAGGGTCGTTCACAGCAGTCCCTTGGACTAGAATGCGAGTGATGAGGCCTTCGAGATTGGCATACGGCCCGATGATATTGGGATTTGCATCGCGTGTGCCATCTGCCCTTGGTTTAGAGGGACCAGGGTTGAAGTCCAACCCAAACTCCTTGTTTTGCTTCGCAGAGTTCTGAGCAAATTGGAAGTTGCGCTTGAACAGAGTGTCATCGCGACACTAGAGAAGTGATGACGGATGTGCGTCAGCTGGCTGTGGTCCTCTGACCATGCATGGAAAGAAGCCTTGAGCAATGGCTTCGTCTCTGGTCCGGGGTACGAGGTTTTTGTACAATACGTCTCCCCATGGTCTCTTGATGGCGCACTTTTCTGCATATTCCTTGGTGACGAAGCGGTATTGGAACCACTGCTCTGCCCAATATCTTCGAATCCATTGGATTCGTGTCTTGCGCTGACCATAGCTCTCTTCAGGATCAGTTTGGTACATTTCTGCCAAGTCATCAGGCAGATCTTTAGATGTTTCACCACGTCTCTGTCTGCCTCCCTTCCTTGCTGGTTTTTCTGCTGCCATGAAGCTTAACTTGGAAGGCTTCAAGAGATTCAAAGTCTTCAAGGGCTTCCTTTTGCTTGACCAACAGGAACTCGCTTCGGGAGAATTGATGTGACGCTGTAAGAACTCTGCAAATGAATGCAGACTATGAGAACCAAAAGATTCTCCCACGGACATGTACCTGTGACAGCATTAAGGTGCGAGGGAAGGGGAAGAGGTCATATGCATTCTCAGAAGATTTTGAAGATAAATCAGTTTAGAAGATATTGACCTCATCATGCGAAGACATTCACTTTATAGAAAAGAAGTTGGTTCCAGATTTGTACGAACCCATAGATCAGTACAAGTGAGGAATCTAACTACTTCATGAAGAACAAGTGAATATACTAGGCAAGTTATGAGATGCAGATGAGAGAGATGAAACTTGTGTGAATAGAAACTTCTTATGGCAGAAAGTGACTGAGCTATAGGATCAAAAGAGGCTGTAAAAAGTGGTTTTATTTACCACACTTGGAACTGCTAGACGAAGTGAGAGTTGAGGCCGAGCAGTTCGATCCTCCGTGCCCTAACTTGGCGACGGAAGACACCTACGGCGACGACGGAGAGACCGATGTCCGCAGTCGGCGTGAAAACGGCGTCGGAGAGGTTGCGGCAGTGAAGCACTTCGTCGCCGGCGTCGTTGAGAGTTAGCGGTGGCGCTAGGGTTCGTGCGAGGGTGGAAGAAGGGATAATGACCGCAGTGAATCATGTATTTATAGGGATAGGGGCGGCACTGCGCTATTACTCAGGTGCCCCTGGCGATTCGCATCTGATCAGTACGTGGCCAGCATGCGGTATTGTGGGGGCAGTTTCACATTCCACGCACGCCTCGTTTGTCGGGTGTCGTTCCTACTTCTCCGGACTTTTTGATGAAAAGTATTGAAAATGGTTTCAAAGTTTGTCTCTGTGTCTCCAGCTGACAAGGATGCAGTGAAGACATTCGACAGTTTCAATAGAATGCATACGACTTGGAGAGATAGAGTTTGAGGTAGGAAGCATGGAAAGGTTAGGGTCCGATCACATTCACTTAGTTCAAAAGATTCAAACAAGAAGACATAGCTATAAGTGAATGCTGTAGAGGACAGAACACCAGTACATATATATAATCAACATAGTGAAGATAATCATGAAGACATGTTGAGATTGAAGCCAAACCAAATGTGAAGACATAGCAAGTGTAACGCCATGAGTGGAACACTTCAAACAGAAAATTTGGTGGTGGCGTTACCCACCGTATAGGAAGTATTAGACCCAGACACGACGCACACTTATCGTGGCGCTCCGAAGTCAAATTCCATGTTAATGTATTCACACTTGGAATGTATGTCTTCATTGATTGAAGATATACGTTACTTCGTGTGTTGCACATCTAAGTCATCAACATGCACAAGTGTTAGGATGTGTGCCTGATCACAGGACATTTGAGGATTCCAAGATATTTAGCTCACACCGTAACTTGCAAAATCTCTTCTCATCCAAGGGCTTGGTGAAGATATCTGCCAATTGCTCTTCAGTGTTGACGTGTATGATATCAATGTCTTCCTTTGCAACATGATCTCTGAGAAAATGATGACGAATTTCAATGTGCTTTGTCTTCGAGTGCTGAACTGGGTTGTTGGCGATCTTGATGGTGCTTTCGTTGTCGCAGTAAAGTGGCACTTGCTTCAGATGAATGCCATAATCCTTGAGGGTTTGCTTCATCCATAGAAGCTGAGCGCAGCAGGATCCAGCAGCAATGTATTCAGATTCAGCAGTGGAGAGAGATACACAGTTCTGCTTCTTTGAAGACCAACATACAAGTGATCGGCCCAGAAAGTGACATGTGCCTGATGTGGACTTCCGATCAACCTTGTCACCAGCGTAATCAGCATCCGAAAATCCAACCAGATCAAACTCTGGGCCCTTTGGATACCATAACCCTAGAGTTGGGGTGTGAGCCAAATATCGAAGAATTCGCTTCACAGCTAAGTGATGCGACTCCTTTGGTGCCGCTTGGAATCGAGCACACATGCAAACACTAAGCATAATATCTGGCCTAGATGCACATAAATAAAGCAAAGAACCAATCATGGAGCGGTATACCTTTTGATCGAACTCTTTACCATTGTCGTCAGGACCCAGATGATGTTTGGCTAGCATTGGTGTTGTGAAGCCTTTGCAGTCTTGCATACCGAACTTCTTCAGGCAATCTTTGAGATATTTCTCTTGAGATATGAAGATGCCATTGCGTTTTTGCCGTATCTGAAGACCGAGGAAGAATTTCAGCTCCCCCATCATAGACATCTGATATTGCTCTTGCATCATATATCCGAACTCCTCACTGTACTTCTGATTGGTGCAGCCGAAGATAATGTCATCCACATATATTTGGCACACAAACAGTTCACCATCATATGTCTTCGTGAAGAGAGTGGGATCTAGGGAACCAGGTATGAAGCCTTTGCTCTTCAGGAAGCATTTGAGTGTATCATACTGAAGGAAATATGCCCTAGAGGCAATAATAAAGTTATTATTTATTTCCTTATATCATGATAAATGTTTATTATTCATGCTAGAATTGTATTAACCGGAAACATAATACATGTGTGAATACATAGACAAACAGAGTGTCACTAGTATGCCTCTACTTGACTAGCTCATTAATCAAAGATGGTTATGTTTCCTAACCATGGACAAAGGAGTTGTTATTTGATTAACGAGGTCACATCATTAGTTGAATGATCTGATTGACATGACACATTCCATTAGCTTAGCACCCGATCGTTTAGTATGTTGCTATTGCTTTCTTCATGACTTATACATGTTCCTATGACTATGAGATTATGCAACTCCCGTTTGCCGGAGGAACACTTCGGGTGCTACCAAACGTCACAACATAACTGGGTGATTATAAAGGAGTACTACAGGTGTCTCCAAAGGTAGATGTTGGGTTTGCGTATTTCGAGATTAGGATTTGTCACTCCGATTGTCGGAGAGGTATCTCTGGGCCCTCTCGGTAATGCACATCACTTAAGCCTTGCAAGCATTGCAACTAATGAGTTAGTTGTGGGATGTTGTATTACGGAACGAGTAAAGAGACTTGCCGGTAACGAGATTGAACTAGGTATTGGATACCGACGATCGAATCTTGGGCAAATAACATACCGATGACAAAGGGAACAACGTATGTTGTTATGCGGTCTGACCGATAAAGATCTTCGTAGAATATGTAGGAGCCAATATGGGCATCCAGGTCCCGCTATTGGTTATTGACCGGAGACGTGTCTCGGTCATGTCTACATTGTTCTCGAACCGTAGGGTCCGCACGCTTAATGTTACGATGACAGTTATTATGAGTTTATGCATTTTGATGTACCGAAGGTTGTTCGGAGTCCCGGATGTGATCACGGACATGACGAGGAGTCTCGAAATGGTCGAGACATAAAGATTGATATATTGGAAGCCTATGTTTGGACATCGGAAGTGTTCCAGGTGAAATCGGGATTTTACCGGAATACCGGGAGGGTTACCGGAACCCCCCGGGAGCCAAATGGGCCTACATGGGCCTTAGTGGAAAGGTGAAAGGGGCTGCCATGGAGGGCTGCGCGCCTCCCCCCTCCCCTAGTCCTATTAGGACTAGGAGAGGTGGCCGGCCACCTCTCTCTCTCTCTTTCCCCCTCGGAGTCCTAGTTGGAATAGGATTGGAGGGGGGAGTCCTACTCCCGGTAGGAGTAGGACTCCTCCTGCGCCTCCCTCCTTGGCCGGCCAGCCCCTCCCCTTGTATCCTTTATATACGGGGGCAGGGGGCACCTCTAGACACACAAGTTGATCCACATGATCGTTCCTTAGCCGTGGGCGGTGCCCCCTGCCACCATATTCCACCTCGGTCATATTGTAGCGGTGCTTAGGCGAAGCCCTGCGACAGTAGAACATCAAGATCGTCACCACGCCGTCGTGCTGGCGGAACTCCTCCCCAAAGCTTTGCTGGATCGGAGCCCGGGGATCGTCATCGAGCTGTACGTGTGTTAAGAACTCGGAGGTGCCGGAGTAACGGTGCTTGGATCGGTCAGATCGGGAATACGTACGACTACTTCCTCTACGTTGTGTCAACGCTTCCGCAGTCAGTCTGCGTGGGTACGTAGACAACACTCTCCCCTCTCGTTGATGTGCATCACCATGATCTTGCGTGTGCGTAGGAAATTTTTGAAATTACTGCGTTCCCCAACAGTGGTATCAGAGCCTAGGTTTTATGGTTTGATGTTATTTGCACGAGTAGAACGCAAGTGAGTTGTGGGCGATACAAGTCATACTGCCTACCAGCATGTCATACTTTGGTTCGGCGGTATTGTTGGACGAGACGACCCGGACCAACCTTACGCGTACGCTTACGCGAGACCGGTTCCCTCGACGTGCTTTGCACATAGATGGCTTGCGGGCGACTGTCTCTCCAACTTTAGTTGAACCAAGTGTGGCTACGCCCGGTCCTTGAGAAGGTTAAAACAGAGTCTTTTTGACAAACTATCATTGTGGTTTTGATGCGTAGGTGAGATGAGTTCTTGCTTAAGCCCGTAGCAGCCACGTAAAACTTGCAACAACAAAGTAGAGGACGTCTAACTTGTTTTTGCAAGGCATGTTGTGATGTGATATGGTCAAGGCATGATGCTGATTTTTATTGTATGAGATGATCATGTTTTGTAACCAAGTTATCGGCAACTGGCAGGAGCAATATGGTTGTCGCTTTATTGTATGCAATGCAATCACGATGTAATGTTTTACTTTATTGCTAAGCGGTAGTGATAGTCGTGGAAGCATAAGATTGGCGAGACGACAACGATGCTACGATGGAGATCAAGGTGTCGTGCCGGTGACGATGGTGATCATGACGGTGCTTCGGAGATGGAGATCACAAGCACAAGATGATGATGGCCATATCATATCACTTATATTGATTGCATGTGATGTTTATCCTTTTATGCATCTTATCTTGCTTTGATTGAAGGTAGCATTATAAGATGATCTCTCACTAAATTATCAAGAAGTGTTCTCCCTGAGTATGCACCGTTGCGAAAGTTCTTCGTGCTGAGACACCACGTGATGATCGGGTGTGATAGGCTCTATGTTCAAATACAACAGGTGCAAAACAGTTGCACACGCGGAATACTCAGGTTATACTTGACGAGCCAAGCATATACAGATATGGCCTCGAAACATGGAGACCGAAAGGTCGAGCGTGAATCATATAGTAGATATGATCAACATAGTGATGTTCACCATTGAAACTACTCCATCTCACGTGATGATCGGACATGGTTTAGTTGATTTGGATCACGTGATCACTTAGATGATTAGAGGGATGTCTATCTAAGTGGGAGTTCTTAAGTAATATGATTAATTGAACTTAAATTTATCATGAACTTGGTCCTGGTAGTATTTTGCAAATCATGTTGTAGATCAATAACTCGTGTTGTTGCTTCCCTGTGTTTATTTTGATATGTTCCTAGAGAAAATTGTGTTGAAAGATGTTAGTAGCAATGATGTGGATTGGATCCGTAATCTGAGGTTTATCCTCATTGCTGCATAGAAAAATTATGTCCTTGATGCACCGCTAGGTGACAGACCTATTGCAGGAGCAGATGCAGACGTTATGAACGTTTGGCTAGCTCAATATGATGACTACTTGATAGTTTAGTGCACCATGCTTAATGGCTTAGAATCGGGACTTCAAAGACGTTTTGAATGTCATGGACCATATGAGATGTTCCAGGAGTTGAAGTTAATATTTCAAGCAAATACCCGAGTTGAGAGATATGAAGTCTCCAACAAGTTCTATAGCTAAAAGATGGAGGAGAATCGCTCAACTAGTGAGCATGTGCTCAGATTGTCTGGGTACTACAATCGCTTGAATCAAGTGGGAGTTAATCTTCCAGATAAGATAGTGATTGACAGAATTCTCTAGTCACCATCACCAAGTTAGTAGAACTTCGTGATGAACTATGATATGCAAGGGATAACGGAAGGGATTCCCAAGCTCTTCGTGATGCTGAAATCGACGAAGGTAGAAATCAAGAAAAACATCAAGTGTTGATGGTTGACAAGACCACTAGTTTGAAGAAAAGGGCAAAAGGGAAGAAGGGGAACTTCAAGAAGAACGGCAAGCAAGTTGCTGCTCAAGAGAAGAATCCCAAGTCTGCTCCTAAGCCCGAGACTAAGTGCTTCTACTGCAAAGGGACTGGTCACTGGAAGCGGAACTGCCCCAAGTATTTGGCGGATAAGAAGGATGGCAAAGTGAACAAAAGTATATTTGATATACATGTTATTGATGTGTGCTTTACTAGTGTTTATAGCAACCCCTCAGTATTTGATATTGGTTCAGTTGCTAAGAGTAGTAACTCAAAACAGGAGTTGCAGAATAAACAGAGACTAGTTAAGGGTGAAGTGACGATGTGTGTTGGAAGTAGTTCCAAGATTGATATGATCATCATCGCACACTCCCCATAATTTTAGGATTAGTGTTGAACCTAAATAAGTGTTATTTGGTGTTTGCGTTGAGCATGAATATGATTTGATCATGTTTATTGTAATACGGTTATTCATTTAAGTAAGAGAATAAATTATTGTTCTGTTTACATGAATAAAACCTTATATGGTTACACACCCAATGAAAATAGTTCGTTGGATCTCGATCGTAGTGATACACATAATCATAATATTGAAACCAAAAGATGCAAAGTTAATAATGATAGTGCAACTTATTTGTAGCACTGCCGTTTAGGTCATATTGGTGTAAAGCGCATGAAGAAACTCCATGCTGATGGGCTTTTGGAATCACTTGATTATGAATCAGTTGATGCTTGCGAACCATGCCTCATGGGCAAGATGACTAAGACTCTGTTCTTCGGAACAATGGAGCGAGCAACAGATTTGTTGGAAATCATACATACTGATGTATGTGGTCCGATGAATATTAAGGCTTATAGCAGGTATCATTATTTTCTGACCTTCACAAGATGATTTGAGCAGATATGGGGATATCTACTTGATGAAACATAAGTCTGAAACACTTGAACAGTTCAAAGAATTTCAGAGTGAAGTGGAAAATCATCGTAACAAGAAAATAAAGTTTCTACGATCTGATCGTGGAAAAGAGTATTTGAGTTACAAGTTTGGTCTTCAGTTAAAACAAAGTGAAATAGTTTCACTACTCATGCCACATGGAACACCATAGTGTAATGGTGTGTCCGAACGTCATAACCGTACTTTATTAGATATAGTGCGATCTATGATGTCTCTTACCGATCTACCACTACCGTTTTGGGGTTATGCATTAGAGACAGCTGCATTCACATTAAAAAAGGGCACCATCTAAGTCCGTTGAGACGACACAATCTGAACTATGGTTTAGCAAGAAACCAAAGTAGTCGTTTCTTAAAGTTTGGGGTTGTGATGCTTATGTGAAAAAGTTTCATCCTGATAAGCTCAAAACCAAATCGGAGAAATATGTCTTCATAGGATACCCAAAAGGAGACTGTTGGGTACACCTTCTACCACAGATCCTAAGGCAAGACATTCGTTGCTTATAATGGATACTTTCTAGAGAAGGAGTTTCTCTCGAAAGAAGTGAGTGGAAGGAAAGTAGAACTTGATAAGGTAATTGTACCTTCTCCTTTATTGGAAAGTAGTTCATCACAAAAATCTGTTCTTGTGACTCCTACACCAATTAGTGAGGAAGCTAATGATCATGAAACTTCGGATCAAGTTACTACCGAATCTCGTAGGTAAACCAGAGTGAAATCCGCACCAGAGTGGTACGGTAATCCTGTTCTGGAGGTCATGTTA
Organism: Triticum monococcum; assembly: GCA_034509565.1. Classification (NCBI taxonomy): domain Eukaryota; kingdom Viridiplantae; phylum Streptophyta; class Magnoliopsida; order Poales; family Poaceae; genus Triticum; species Triticum monococcum. The sequence goes on along the minus strand of CM067845.1, from coordinate 493,703,847 downwards.
CTTGACCATGACGAACCTACGAACTATGAGGAAGCGATGATGAGCCCAAATTCCGCGAAATGGTTTGAGGCCATGAAATCTGAGATATGATCCATGTATGAGAACAAAGTATGGACTTTGATGGATTTGCCCAATGATCGGCAAGCCATAGAAAATAAATGGATCTTCAAGAGGAAGACGGACGTTGATAGTAGTGTTACTATCTACAAAGCTAGAATTGTCGCAAAAGGTTTTCGACAAGTTCAAAAGTGTTGACTACGATGAGAGTTTCTCACCCGTATCTATGCTTAAGTCTGTCCGAATCATGTTAGCAATTGCCGCATTTTATGAAATCTGGCAAATGGATAAACAAAAATGCATTCCTTAATGGATTTCTTAAAGAAGAGTTGTATATGATGCAACCAGTAGGTTTTGTCAATCCTAAAGGTGCTAACAAAATATGCAAGCTCCAGCGATTCATCTATGGACTGGTGCAAGCATCTTAGAGTTGGAATACACGCTTTGATAAGTTGATCAAAGCATATAGTTTTATACAGACTTGCGGTGAAGCCTGTATTTACAAGAAAGTGAGTGGGAGCACTACAGCATTTCTGATAAAGTATATGTGAATGACATATTGTTGAACGGAAATAATGTAGAATTATTCTGTAAAGCATAAAGGAGTGTTTGAAAGGAGTTTTCCAAAGAAAGACTTCGGTGAAGCTGCTTACATATTGAGCTTCAAGATCTATAGAGATAGATCAAGACGCTTGATAAGTTTTTTCAATGAGTACATACCTTGACAAGATTTTGAAGTAGTTCAAAATGGAGCAGTCAAAGAAAGAGTTCTTGCCTGTATTACAAGGTGTGAAGTTTGAGTAAGACTCAAAGCCCGACCAGGACAGAAGATAGAAAGAGAATAAAAGTCATTCCCTATGCCTTGGCCATAGGTTCTATAAAGTATGTCATGCTGTATACCAGATCTATTGTATACCCTGCATTGATTTCTCAAGGGAGTACAATAGTGATCTAGGAGTAGATCACTGGACAGCGGTCAGAATTATCCTTAGTGAAATAAGGATATGTTTCTCGATTATGGACGTGACAAAAAGGTTCGTCGTAAAGGGTTACGTCGATGCAAGTTTTTGACACTGATCCAGATGAATATAAAGTCTCAATCTGGATACATATTGAAAGTGGGAGCAATTAGCTAGAGTAGCTCCGTGTAGAGCATTGTAGACATAGAACTTGCAAAATACTTACGGATCTAAATGTGACAGACCCGTTGACTAAAATTATCTCACAAGCAAAACATGATCACACCTTAGTACTCTTTGGGTGTTAATCACATAGATATGTGAACTAGATTACTGACTCTAGTAAACCCTTTGAGTGTTGGTCACATGACGATGTGAACTATGGGTGTTAATCACATGATGATGTGAACTATTGCTGTTAAATCACATGGCGATGTGAACTAGATTATTGACTCTAGTGCAAGTGGGAGACTGAAGGAAATATGCCCTAGAGGCAATAATAAAGTTATTATTTATTTTCTTATATCATGATAAATGTTTATTATTCATGCTAGAATTGTATTAACCGGAAACATAATACATGTGTGAATACATAGACAAACAGAGTGTCACTAGTATGCCTCTACTTGACTAGCTCATTAATCAAAGATGGTTATGTTTCCTAACCATGGACAAAGGAGTTGTTATTTGATTAACAAGGTCACATCATTAGTTGAATGATCTGATTGACATGACCCATTCCATTAGCTTAGCACCCGATCGTTTAGTATGTTGCTATTGCTTTCTTCATGACTTATACATGTTCCTATGACTATGAGACTATGCAACTCCCGTTTGCCGGAGGAACACTTTGGGTGCTACCAAACGTCACAACGTAACTGGGTGATTATAAAGGAGTACTACAGGTGTCTCCAAAGGTAGATGTTGGGTTTGCGTATTTAGAGATTAGGATTTGTCACTCCGATTGTCGGAGAGGTATCTCTGGGCCCTCTCGGTAATGCACATCACTTGAGCCTTGCAAGCATTGCAACTAATGAGTTAGTTGTGGGATGTTGTATTACGGAACGAGTAAAGAGACTTGCCGGTAACGAGATTGAACTAGGTATTGGATACCGACGATCGAATCTCGGGCAAGTAACATACTGATGACAAAGGGAACAACGTATGTTGTTATGCGGTCTGACCGATAAAGATCTTCGTAGAATATCTAGGAGCCAATATGGGCATCCAGGTCCCGCTATTGGTTATTGACCAGAGACGTGTCTCGGTCATGTCTACATTGTTCTCGAACCGTAGGGTCCGCACGCTTAACGTTACGATGACAGTTATTATGAGTTTATGCATTTTGATGTACCGAAGGTTGTTCGGAGTCCCGGATGTGATCACGGACATGACGAGGAGTCTCGAAATGGTCGAGACATAAAGATTGATATATTGGAAGCCTATGTTTGGACATCGGAAGTGTTCCGGGTGAAATCGGGATTTTACCGGAATACCGGGAGGGTTACCGGAACCCCCCGGGAGCCAAATGGGCCTACATGGGCCTTAGTGGAAAGGTGAAAGGGGCTGCCATGGAGGGCTGCGCGCCTCCCCCCTCCCCTAGTCCTATTAGGACTAGGAGAGGTGGCCGGCCACCTCTCTCTCTCTCTCTCTTTCCCCCTTGGAGTCCTAGTTGGAATAGGATTGGAGGGGGGAGTCCTACTCCCGGTAGGAGTAGGACTCCTCCTGCGCCTCCCTCCTTGGCCGGCCAGCCCCTCCCCTTGTATCCTTTATATACGGGGGCAGGGGGCACCTCTAGACACACAAGTTGATCCACGTGATCGTTCCTTAGCCGTGTGCGGTGCCCCCTGCCACCATATTCCACCTCGGTCATATTGTAGCGGTGCTTAGGCGAAGCCCTGCGACAGTAGAACATCAAGATCGTCACCACGCCGTCGTGCTGGCGGAACTCCTCCCCAAAGCTTTGCTGGATCGGATCCCGGGGATCGTCATCGAGCTGTACGTGTGTTAAGAACTCGGAGGTGCCGGAGTAACGGTGCTTGGATCGGTCGGATCGGGAAGACGTACGACTACTTCCTCTACGTTGTGTCAACGCTTCCGCAGTCGGTCTGCGTGGGTACGTAGACAACACTCTCCCCTCTCGTTGCTGTGCATCACCATGATCTTGCGTGTGCGTAGGAAATTTTTGAAATTACTGCGTTCCCCAACACATACCAGGCCCGAGGGGCTTGTTTGAGGCCATATAGTGCCTTATTGAGCTTGTAAACCATGTCAGGATGTTTTGGATCTTCAAACCCAGGTGGTTGTGCAACATACACTTCTTCTTCAATTTTGCCATTGAGAAAGGCACTCTTCACATCCATTTGATACAGAATTATGTTGTGATGATTTGCATAGGCCAGGAGTATACGGATGGCTTCAAGTCTGGCCACAGGAGCAAATGTTTCATCGAAGTCAATGCCTTCCACTTGAGTATATCCTTGAGCAACGAGACGCGCCTTGTTTCTGACGACTTGACCATGCTCATCTTGCTTGTTGCGGTATATCCATTTGGTGCCTATTATGTTATGCTTCCGTGGATCAAGACGCTTAACCAACTCCCATACATTGTTCAGCTCAAACTGTTGAAGCTCTTCTTGCATAGCTTGAATCCACTCAGGTTCCATAAAAGCTTCTTCAACTTTCTTGGGTTCTGTGATTGAAACGAATGCGAAGTGTTCGCAGAAATTTGCCAGTTGAGTTGCCCTTGAACGAGTCAGTGGACCAGGTGCATTGATGCTGTCAATTATTCTATCAATCTGCACTTCATTGGCAACACGAGGATGTATGGGTCGAAGACTTTGCTCTTGCTGATCTATGTTGTCGTGGGGAGGAATGTCTTCAGGCTGAGCATTGTCTTCATGTGGATCAGGTGCTGAGATGATAAGTTCTTCTTCAGGATGAGCTTCAGAAGGTATAATTTCTCCAGTTCCCATTAGCTTGATTGATTCACTGGCTGGAACTTCATCTAGCACATCTGGCAGTTGCTCTCTTTGTGACCCATTGGTCTCATCGAACCGCACATCCACTGTTTCAACCACTTTGTAGTGAAAGAGATTGAAGACTCTGTAGGAGTGCGAATCCTTTCCATATCCAAGCATAAAGCCCTCATGTGCTTTTGGAGCAAATTTTGAGGTGTGGTGAGGGTCCTTGATCCAGCATCTTAAGCCAAATACTCTGAAGTAACTGACATTTGGCTTCTTGCCAGTTAGAAGTTCATAAGATGTCTTGTTCAGAAGCTTGTGAAGATATACACGATTGATAGTATGGCATGCAGTGTCAATGGCTTCAGTCCAGAATTTTCTTGGAGTCTTGTACTCATCTAGCATTGTTCTGGCCATCTCAATGAGTGTTCTGTTCTTGCGTTCGACGATGCCATTCTGTTGTGGCGTGTACGGAGATGAGAATTCATGACTGATGCCCAATGAATCAAGATATGTGTCAAGGCCAGTGTTCTTGAATTCAGTGCCATTGTCACTTCTGATGTGCTTTATCTTGGCGCCATAATTGTTCATAGCCCGATTTGCGAAGCGTCTGAAGACATCCTGCACTTCAGTCTTGTAAAGGATTATGTGCACCCAAGTATATCTAGAGTAATCATCAACAATGACGAAGCCATAGAGGCAAGCAGTAGTGGAAAAAGTTGAGTAGTGAGTGGGACCAAAGAGATCCATGTGAAGCAGTTCGAAGGGTTGAGTAGTGGTCATGATTGTCTTCGAAGGATGTTTTGCCCTTGTCATCTTTCCTGCTTCACAGGCACCGCATAAGTGATCTTTCTTGAACTTGACGCCCTCGATGCCTATGACATGCTTCTTCTTCGCAAGGGTGTGGAGGTTCCTCATGCCAGCATGCCCAAGCCTTCGATGCCAAAGCCAGCATTCTGAAGCCTTTGCCAGAAGACATACTGCAAGCTGTGGCCCTGCTGAGAAATCTACCACGTACAAATCATCTTTTCGATACCCTTCAAACACTAGAGACTTGTCAGATTCCATTAGTACCAGGCAATGATATTTTCCAAAGATTACAATCATGTTCAAATCGCAAAGCATTGAGACAGACATTAAGTTGAAGCCAAGAGATTCAACAAACATGACTTTATCCATGTGTTGATCCTTTGAGATTGCAACTCTACCTAGACCCAGTACCTTACTTTTACCAGTGTCAGCAAATGTGATGCGGCTCTTGTCAGATGGACGTAAGGTTGAGTCCATAAAGAGGCTTCTTTTGCTAGTCATGTGATTTGTACACCCACTGTCAATAATCCATTCTGAAGACTCTGAAGTCACTGGTGTCGTACCCTACAGTGCAGTTAGGGGGATAGGCTTCACGAAGAGTATTGTGAAGCAAAAACATTTGACGAACCAGTGGGTTATGAAAACTTAGATCCAAGTTAGGACAAGTAGGGAGAGTAGCATGCGATTCAGGTACGAAATACATAGTGATGCCATTCGGGCATTTGATCTTGCGCCCCACAAGATTTTTAAGGTCCCCAGCAATAGCGTCAGAAGATTTTGGTTTTCTGCTGGAGACCTTTCCCTGCAAAAGAGAGTTAAGCTTTCTTAACCACCCACATCTTCAAGGGTGGCTTAGAAGCAATGAGTCTAAGTGCAGCATATGAGAATTTTGGCTTTGGAGCTCTGGCAAACAGTCTAGCAGGCGAGCAATAGTACTCATAAGAATAGGCAGAATAGTTCTTGGTCATATGAGCAGGACGGTTTGAAGAACCGCTCTCATATGCCTGAGCATGGTTTCCATGCAACACATTTGCGTTAGTGCGACTCAGGTGAGTCCTCTGCCTGTATGAAGCCTTTGGACCATACGAAGCCTTTGGTCTGAGGTTTGTCTTCTTCATGTGAGGTGTCATGAGGACATTCACAGGAAGATTCTCCAGACACGTTTTTGGAACCCAGATCTGTTGGGGAACGTAGTAATTTCAAAAAAAATCCTACGCACACGCAAGATCATGGTGATGCATAGCAACGAGGGGGAGAGTCTAATCTACGTACCCTTGTAGATCGCAACGGAAGCGTTGACACAACGTAGAGGAAGTAGTCGTACGTCTTCTTCCCGATCCGACCAATCCAAGCACCGTTACTCCGGCACCTCCGAGTTCTTACCACACGTTTAGCTCGATGACGATCCTTGGGCTCCGATCCAGCAAAGCGTCGAGGAAGAGTTCCGTCAGCACGACGGCGTGGTGACGGTCTTGATGTTCTACCGACGCAGGGCTTCGCCTAAGCACTACAACGGTATGATCGAGGTGGAATTTGGTGGCAGGGGCACCGCACACGGCTAAGGAACGATCTCAAGGATCAACTTCTGTGTCATGGGGTGCCCCCTGCCTCCGTATATAAAGGAGCAAGGGAGAGGGGCCGGCCGGCCTAGGAGGAGGCGCGCCAAGGGGAGTCCTACTCCCACCGGGAGTAGGACTCCCTCCTTCCTTGTTGGAGTAGGAGAAGGGGAAAGAGGTGGAGAGGAATAAGGAAAAGGGGGCTGCGCCCCTTGTCCAATTCGGACCAGAGGGGGGGCGCATGCCTCCTTCCTTTTGGCCTCTCTCCTCTATTCCCGTATGGCCCAATAAGGCCCATATACTCCCCGGCGAATTCCCGTAACTCTCCGGTACTCCGAAAAATATCCGAATCACTCGAAACCTTTCCGAAGTCCGAATATAGTCGTCCAATATATCGATCTTTACGTCTCGACCATTTCGAGACTCCTCGTCATGTCCCTGATCTCATCCGGGACTCCGAAATCCTTCGGTACATGTCGTGGTATTTCTCACGGGGTGCTTGCGAGTCGACAGATGCCACAAGGGCTTAGTGTGTGGGTAGGACTGCTGCTGACAGGACCGGGAGCGGGTATGCGAGTAGCACGCGGTGGTTTACCCAGGTTCGGGGCTCTCCGGAGAGATAATACCCCTACTCCTGCATGTCTGAGTATATCTGGTATATCTGGTACAGAGTCGCTCCTAGAGTTGTATCTCAGCACAGTGCCGTAGGCATCTGGCTTTATATTTGCCTGTATGAGGCGTGCTAGTGCCCGGCCATGCTCATGGCCGGGAGCATACATGCTCATGTGGATGGATGGATGGAAAGCTAGCTAGCTTGCTAGTGTGCATGCGTGAGAGGCTCCATCATCCTGGCTGGATGGATGGATCTCATATATATAGTGGGAGTTGGCTTAGGATGTAAGCCATGTAGGCATGGTAGCTAGCTAGCTAGCTAGTGGCATGGGTAGTGGCGTTGGATGTAAGCTACCTGGGGTAGCTTACATGCCAAGCCATGTAGGCATGGTATAGTGGCATGGCACATCTCATGCATGTCCCCTGGGGTACTTTATAAATCAGTACCCAGGGGACACGGTACACTGTAGATGATGGCACCGTAGTACGGTTGTCTCGTCGATGTCGGGTCGGGCTGCAGTCGGCAGCCGACTGGTTGGCGTAGTCGGCGGCCGGCAGTCGGCAGCCGGCCGGGTAGTGCAGTCGGACGGGGAGCCGGCAGGAACGGCCGAGCAGTCGGACTGAGGGGCTTTGCTAGCCCCGATGTCTTGAAATATCGTCTCGCCGTCTTCGGGGTATCCGTGGCCCATTACACCGACAGTAGCCCCCGAGCCTCCGGCCAACTTGGCAAAGTTGGGCGGAGGTTTTTTGGCAAATGTTCATGAAAATAATCATAAAAAAGGACAGAGTTAGTCCATGCAGATATATCGAATGCTTGCTTTTATCATTGCAAGTTTTATGCGGAGGGTGCCGACTCGGTTTTGTCCGAGCCCCCTTAATCTTTTTCGTGTTCCCTCTGCTTTTTGGCTTGTGCTCTTGCTTGCCGGACAGCCGCTCTGCGGTCTGTGGCTGAGAGTGGGCCGCGAAGTGGAGTGTACAGTACTCAGAGTCTGGGAGCAGATTCAACCGAGTAGATACTTGTAAAAGGAAAACGGTCGGGTCGCCCAAACATTTTTCTTCCCGGACGTTTTTCGCGTGGGTGGCCTCCAGCGTTCACTCTTGCTAGTCGGCAGCCGCTCTGCGGTCTGTGACTAAGAGTGGGCCTTTGGTACCGTGCACAGTACTATGCCGTCTGTGGGAACTAATGTCTCAGGCCAAGCGGCTAGCCCCCGGGCCAACTCTGGCTGGCGCCGGGGCAAACAGTGATGCTACTGTAATAAAATGCGGAGGCAGCCCCCGAGCAACGCTCGGGGTTATCCGTGCTTGCGTAGTGCAAAAACATGCGGGTGAGGAGCTCACATTGATTTTCGTGTAGTCGCGGTCATCGAAGATAGCCGGCGCGACTCGGCACTCGCGGAGTGCACCGGCGCACCCGCTGGGTGTAGGGCCGACTGCTGAGCAGTCAGGCCGGATCTTCCGGCAGCTATTTTGTCTTGCTTCTCGCGGGGGCGCGTCAGCGCACCCGCTGGGTGTAGCCCCCGAGATTCGGGCCGACTGCTGAGCAGTCGGACCGGATCTTCCGGCAACTAATTTGTCTTCTTTTCTCTCGCGGGGGCGCGTCAGCGCACCCACTGGGTGTAGCCCCCGAGATTCGGGCCGACTGCTGAGCAGTCGGGCCGGATCTTCCGGCAACTACCTTGTCTTCTTTTCTCTCGCGGGGGCGCGTCAGCGCACCCGCTGGGTGTAGCCCCCGAGATTCGGGCCGACTGCTGAGCAGTCGGGCCGGATCTTCCGGCAACTACCTTGCGTTCTTCTTCTCTCACGGGGGCGCGTCAGCGCACCCGCTGGGTGTAGCCCCCGAGATTCGGGCTGACTGCTGAGCAGTCGGGCCGGATCTTCCGGCAACTACCTTGTCTTTATCTCTTTTTCTCGTCAGCCGGCCATGCGCAGCCGGACCAGCTCGTCGGGCGGCCGGGTGGCAAAGCGGGCAGATGGAACAGCCGGCCGAGCGGCGACACAGGCTGTTGATCAGAGCAGATGGCTGGACTGTAGTCAACGCAGGCATTTTTTTTCTTTTTTCAAGCCGGCCGTGGGCACCCGGCCTTTGGCTTGGACAGCCGGCTCCCTCTCTTTTTTTACATGCCCAGCCGGACGCTGACTTTCCTCCCCCGCACCCATCTGGCCGAGCAGTCGGCTCCTTTTTGTTCTGGAGCAGCCGGCCATAGGATGCGCTGGTCGCATCGGGCAGGCTGGGAAGCGGGGCAGCCGGTGTGGCCAGGGGCGGATCCCCCAGAGCCAGCGCACGGCCGCGGCAGGGGCACGAGCCGACGAGGCGCGGGCGGCCAGCCGACAGGCCGGGCGGAGGCGCGAGGTTGGGGGTGGCCAGGACGGCGGAGCCGGCCGGCGCAGGGTGGGCGGAGAGCCAGCGGGGGCAGCCCACGATGGGTGGCGGAGCAGCCGGACGGCGGCCGACTGGCGCGAGGAGGCGGAGCAGGCGGCCACAGGCGGGCACCGGCTGGAGCGGCGAGTCGGCCGCGCACGTGGAAGTCGGCAGGAGCAGCGAGTGGCCAAGGCGGCGCAAGGCGGGAGTCGGCCAAGGCGGCGCGGGGCGGCCGGCCGAAGCACCGTGACCCGGCAGACGGCGCGGGAGGCCGGGGCAGGGCCGCAGCTGGCGCAGCGTGGTGGAGCCAGCCCGCATGGGGGCTGAGGCGAGGCGGGACGGCCGAGGCGCGTGGCCACGCGGGCAGGACAGACGCAGGCCCGCGGGCGCACTGGCGGGCGGAGTCGGCGCGGAGCGGGGCACGCGACCGCGGGGCGGGGGACGTGGCGTCGAGGACCCGGCGCGACGCTGAGGAGCCGGCCCGAGGCCGACGCGCGGAGGAGCCGGCGAGCGAGCCCAGAGGCGAGTACGGCGCGCGGTGCGAAGGCGGCCAGGCACGGCCGAGCATCCGCGGGCGCAGGGAGGCGGTCGTGCACGGGACGCAGAGGGGCCGGCGGCCGGCCAGGCCGGCTAGGTGCGTGGAGGCGGCCAATAAGCGGGAGGCCGGGTCCGGCTAGGGAGACGCGGAGCCGGCGCGCGCGCGGACGCGGCCGTGGGAGCCGGCGCGGGGGCGAAGTCGGCCAACGGACATGCGGCGCGGGAGGGCAGCGTGGGCGGAGCCGCGGAGACCCGGCACGCAGGGGAGTCGGTCGCGGAGGCGCGGAGCCGGCTGGCAGTCCCGCGGGGAGGTAGGCGGCGCGACGGCCGCGGGGCGGAGCCGGACTCGTTGCTGACGGCGGAGACGGCTCCGAGCGGTGCGACCGCTGCTGATGGGGAGGACGAGACGGCGCACGAGGCGGCCGCCGCAGCCGGCCACACGCGTGGCAGGGGAGCCGGGCGGCAGAGCCGCGGAGGGCCCGGGCGTGGCCCGTTGGTGGCGGGAAGGCGTGGAGGACGCGCGCCGAGGCCGTAGCGCGGCCGGGTGGAGGAGCCGGCACGGCACTGCCATTGGGCAGGCGCGCAGAGGAGGCCGGGGGCGCGCGGGGCGGCCGGATCGGGTGCGGAGCAACACGGCGAGCCGGCCGCAGCAGGGTCGCAGGCCGGGCAGCGCGGCGAAGCCGGCGGGAGGGGAGGCCGCCTGGTCGTGGACGGAGCCGGCCCAGCGCGGGCTGCATCTCGCGGAGGCCACGGGGGCGGAGCCGGGAGCCGTTCCGGGTGGCCGAGGCAGCCGGGAGCCGGCGCTGCGGCGGCCGGGCGCGCGGGGTGGAAGCCGGAGCTGGGACCCGACGCGCGCAGCGAGGGCCAACAGCGGGACGGCAGCCGACCGCGGGCGGAGTCGCGAGGGCGTACGCGGAGAGACCCAGGGCCGGGCTGGAGCAGAGCGGAGGCGACGCCGTGCGTGGCCATTCTCTGAACATTGTCCAAATAGCATCTGAGCAATGTTCAAGCTATCCGACTAGTATCTGACTTGCATCTCTTGACTATGCATGGGTGTATAGGGAGGAGTGAACACGCGTTCCGGCCGGAAGCAAAGCGTAGCGCGGAGGAGAGCAGACGCGAACGTCATGGCGCGGCGCGCGCACGGATGCGGCCGACCGAAGCGAGGCACCGCACGCAGCGCGCGCGCGGATGGATGGCCTGTGTCGCGACGGTGGTGGTGAAGAAGGCGAGGCCGACGGAGAGGTCACGCCGCGGCGGGGGCGAAGAGGCCGACGGCGAGGACGCGCCACCCCTCACGGCCGCTCCGGGGGCGGGTTGACGTCGAGCCCCCGAGCGCTACCGGAGAGATGGCGCGACGCCGCGGCGGAGATGACGAAGATGGTCCCGCTCGGAGAGCGAAACCAGCAGCAGCGCGGTAGCATAGTACCGCCCCACGGTGGGCGCCAACTGTCGTGGTATTTCTCACGGGGTGCTTGCGAGTCGACAGATGCCACAAGGGCTTAGTGTGTGGGTAGGACTGCTGCTGACAGGACCGGGAGCGGGTATGCGAGTAGCACGCGGTGGTTGACCCAGGTTCGGGGCTCTCTGGAGAGATAATACCCCTACTCCTACATGTCTGAGTATATCTGGTATATCTGGTACAGAGTCGCTCCTAGAGTTGTATCTCAGCACAGTGCCGTAGGCATCTGGCTTTATATTTGCCTGTATGAGGCATGCTAGTGCCCGGCCATGCTCATGGCTGGGAGCATACATGCTCATGTGGATGGATGGATGGAAAGCTAGCTAGCTTGCTAGTGTGCATGCGTGAGAGGCTCCATCATCCTGGATGGATGGATGGATCTCATATATATAGTGGGAGTTGGCTTAGGATCTAAGCCATGTAGGCATGGTAGCTAGCTAGCTAGTGGTATGGGTAGTGGCGTTGGATGTAAGCTACCTGGGGTAGCTTACATGCCAAGCCATGTAGGCATGGTATAGTGGCATGGCACATCTCATGCATGTCCCCGGGGGTACTTTATAAATCAGTACCCAGGGGACACGGTACACTGTAGATGATGGCACCGCAGTACGGTTGTCTCGTCGATGTCGGGTCGGGCTGTAGTCGGCGGCCGACTGGTTGGCGTAGTCGGCGGCCGGCAGTCGGCAGCCGGCCGGGTAGTGCAGTCGGACGGGGAGCCGGCAGGAACGGCCGACCAGTCGGACTGAGGGGCTTTGCTAGCCCCGATGTCTTGAAATATCGTCTCGCCGTCTTCGGGGTATCCGTGCCCGATTACACCGACAGTACATCAAAACTCATAAACTCATAATATAACTGTCATCGAAACCTTAAGCGTGCGGACCCTACGGTTCGAGAACTATGTAGACATGACCGAGACACGTCTCCGGTCAATAACCAATAGCGGGACCTGGATGCCCATATTGGCTCCTACATATTCTACGAAGATCTTTATCGGTCAGACCGCATAACAACATACGTTGTTCCCTTTGTCATCGGTATGTTACTTGCCCGAGATTCGATCGTCGGTATCCAATACCTAGTTCAATCTCGTTACCGGCAAGTCTCTTTACTCGTTCCGTAATACATCATCTCACAACTAACTCATTAGTCACAATGCTTGCAAGGCTTATGTGATGTGTATTACCGAGAGGGCCCAGAGATACCTTTCCGACAATCGGAGTGACAAATCCTAATCTCGAAATACGCCAAACCAACATCTACCTTTGGAGACACCTGTAGTACTCCTTTATAATCACCCAGTTACGTTGTGACGTTTGGTAGTACCCAAAGTGTTCCTCCGGTAAACGGGAGTTGCATAATCTCATAGTCATAGGAACATGTATAAGTCATGAAGAAAGCAATAGCAACATACTAAACGATCGGGTGCTAAGCTAATGGAATGGGTCATGTCAATCAGATCATTCAACTAATGATGTGACCTCGTTAATCAAATAACAACTCTTTTGTCTATGGTTAGGAAACATAACCATCTTTGATTAACGAGCTAGTCAAGTAGAGGCATACTGGTGACACTCTGTTTGTCTATGTATTCACACATGTATTATGTTTACGGTTAATACAATTCTAGCATGAATAATAAACATTTATCATGATATAAGGAAATAAATAATAACTTTATTATTGCCTCTAGGGCATATTTCCTTCAGTCTCCCACTTGCACTAGAGTCAATAATCTAGATCACATCACCATGTGATTAACATCGATAGTTCACATCATCATGTGATTAACACCCATATTTCACATCGCCATGTGACCAATACCCAAAGGGTTTACTAGATTCAATAATCTAGTTCACATCGCTATGTGATTAACACCCAAAGAGTACTAAGGTGTGATCATGTTTTGCTTGTGAGAGAATCTTAGTCAACGGGTCTGCCACATTCAGATCCACATGTATTTTGCAAATTTCTATGTCAACAATGCTCTGCATGGAGCTACTCTAGCTAATTGCTCCCACTTTCAATATGTATCTAGACCGAGACTTAGAGTCATCTAGATTAGTGTCAAAACTTGCATCGGCGTAACCCTTTATGACGAGCCTTTTGTCACGTCCATAATCGAGAAACATATCCTTATTTCACTAAGGATAATTCTGACCGCTGTCCAGTGATCTACTCCTAGATCACTATTGTACTCCCTTGCCAAATCAGTGTAGGGTATACAGTAGATCTGGTACACAGCATGGCATACTTTATAGAACCTATGGCTGAGGCATAGGGAATGACTTTCATTCTCTTTCTATCTTCTGTCGTGGTCGGGCTTTGAGTCTTACTCAACTTCACACCTTGTACTACAGGCAAGAACTCTTTCTTTGACTGCTCCATTTTTGAACTACTTCAAAATCTTGTCAAGGTATGTACTCATTGAAAAAAAAACTTATCAAGCATCTTGATCTATCTCTATAGATCTTGGAGCTCAATATGTAAGCAGCTTCATCGAAGTCTTTCTTTGAAAAACTCCTTTCAAACACTCCTTTATGCTTTACAGAATAATTCTACATTATTTCCGATCAACAATTCACATATACTTTATCAGAAATGCTATAGTGCTCCCACTCACTTTCTTGTAAATACAGGCTTCACCGCAAGTCTGTATAAAACTATATGCTTTGATCAACTTATCAAAGCGTGTATTCCAACTCTGAGATGCTTGCACCAGTCCATAGATGAATCGCTGGAGCTTGCATATTTTCTTAGCACCTTTAGGATTGACAAAACCTACTGGTTGCATCATATACAACTCTTCTTTAAGAAATCCATTAAGGAATGCAGTTTTGTTTATCCATTTGCCAGATTTCATAAAATGCGGCAATTGCTAACATGATTCGGACAGACTTAAGCATAGATACGGGTGAGAAACTCTCATCGTAGTCAACACTTTGAACTTGTCGAAAACCTTTTGCGACAATTCTAGCTTTGTAGATAGTAACACTACTATCAGCGTCCGTCTTCCTCTTGAAGATCCATTTATTCTCAATTGCTTGCTGATCATCGGGCAAGTCAACCAAAGTCCAAACTTTGTTCTCATACATGGATCATATCTCAGATTTCATGGCCTCAAACCATTTCGCGGAATCTGGGCTCATCATCGCTTCCTCATAGTTCGCAAGTTCGTCATGGTCTAGTAACATGACTTCCAGAACAGGATTACCGTACCTCTCTGGTGCGGATCTCACTCTGGTTTACCTACGAGATTCGGTAGTAACTTGATCTGAAGTTACATGATCATCATCATTAGCTTCCTCACTAATTGGTGTAGGTGTCACAGAAACTGGTTTCTGTGATGTACTACTTTCCAATAAGGGAGAAGGTACAATTACCTTATCAAGTTTTCCACTTTCCTCCCACTCACTTCTTTCGAGAGAAACTCCTTTTCTGGAAAGGATCCATTCTCGGCAACGAATATCTTGCCTTCGGATCTGTGATAGAAGGTCTACCCAACAGTCTCCTTTTGGGTATCCTATGAAGACATATTTCTCCGATTTGGTTTTGAGCTTATCAGGATGAAACTTTTTCACATAAGCATCACAACCCCAAACTTTAAGAAACGACTACTTTGGTTTCTTGCTAAACCACAGTTCAGATTGTGTCGTCTCAACGGACTTAGATGGTGCCCCTTTTTTTTAACGTGAATGCAGCTGTCTCTAATGCATAACCCCAAAATGATAGTGGTAGATCGGTAAGAGACATCATAGATCGCACTGTATCTAATAAAGTACGGTTATGACGTTCGGACACACCATTGCACTATGGTGTTCCATGTGGCGTGAGTAGTGAAACTATTTCACATTGTTTTTAACTGAAGGCCAAACTCGTAACTCAAATACTCTTCTCTACGATCAGATCATAGAAACTTTATTTTCTTGTTACAATGATTTTTTTCACTTCACTCTGAAATTCTTTGAACTTTTCAAATGTTTCAGACTTTATATTTCATCAAGTAGATATACTCATATCTGCTCAAATCATCTGTGAAGATCAGAAAATAATGATACCCGTCGCGAGCCTCAATATTCATTGGACCACATACATCAGTATGTATGATTTCCAACAAATCTGTTGCTCGCTCCATTGTTCCGAAGAACAGAGTCTTAGTCATCTTGCCCATGAGGCATGGTTCGCAAGCATCAACTGATTCATAATCAAGTGATTCCAAAAGCCCATCAGCATGGAGTTTCTTCATGCGCTTTACACCAATATGACCTAAACGGCAGTGCTACAAATAAGTTGCACTATCATTATTAACTTTGCATCTTTTGGTTTCAATATTATGATTATGTGTATCACTACGATCGAGATCCAACGAACTATTTTCATTGGGTGTGTAACCATATAAGGTTTTATTCATATAAACAGAACAACAATTTATTCTCTTAAATGAATAACCGTATTACAATAAACATGATCAAATCATATTCATGCTCAACGCAAACACCAAATAACACTTATTCCGGTTCAACACTAATCCCGAAAGTATAGGGAGTGTGCGATGATGATCATATCAATCTTGGAACCACTTCCAACACACATCGTCACTTCACCCTTAACTAGTCTCTGTTCATTCTGCAACTCCCGTTTCGAGTTACTAATCTTAGCAACTGAACTAGTATCAAATACTGAGGGGTTGCTATCAACATTAGTAAAGTACACATTAATAACATGTATATCAAATATACTTATGTTCACTTTGTCATCCTTCTTATCTGCCAATCACTTGGGGTAGTTCCGCTTCCAGTGACCAGTCCCTTTGCAATAGAAGCACTTAGTCTCAGGCTTAGGATCAGACTTGGGCTTCTTCACTTGAGCAGCAACTTGCTTGATGTTCTTTTTGAAGTTCCCCTTCTTCCCTTTGCCCTTTTCTTGAAACTAGTGATCTTGTCAACCATCAACACTTGATGCTCTTTCTTGATTTCTACCTTCATTGATTTCATCATCATGAAAAGCTCGGGAGTCTTTTTCGTCATCCCTTGCATACTATAGTTCATCACGAAGTTCTAATAACTTGGTGATGGTGACTAGAGAATTCTGTCAATCACTATCTTATCTGGAAGATTAACTCCCACTTGATTCAAGCGATTGTAGTACCCAGACAATCTGAGCACATGCTCACTAGTTGAGCGATTCTCCTCCATCTTTTTGCTATAGAACTTTGTTGGAGACTTCATATCTCTCAACTCGGGTATTTGCTTGAAATATTAACTTCAACTCCTGGAACATCTCATATGGTCCATGACGTTCAAAACGTCTTTGAAGTCCCGATTCTAAGCCGTTAAGCATGGTGCACTAAACTATCAAGTAGTCATCATATTGAGCTAGCTAAACGTTCATAACATCTGCATCTGCTCCTGCAATAGGTCCGTCACCTAGCGGTGCATCAAGGACATAATTCTTCTGTGCAACAATGAGGATAAACCTCAGATCACGGATCCAATCCGCATCATTGCTACTAACATCTTTCAATATAATTTTCTCTAGGAACATATCAAAGTAAACACAGGGAAGCAACAACGCGAGCTATTGATCTACAACATGATTTACAAAATACTACCAGGACTAAGTTCATGATAAATTTAAGTTCAATTAATCATATTACTTAAGAACTCCCACTTAGATAGACATCCCTCTAATCCTCTAAGTGATCACGTGATCCAAATCAACTAAACCATGTCCGATCATCACGTGAGATGGAGTAGTTTCAATGGTGAACATCACTATGTTGATCATATCTACTATATGATTCACGCTCGACCTTTCGGTCTCTGTGTTCCGAGGCCATATCTGTATATGCTTGGCTCGTCAAGTATAACCTGAGTATTCCGCGTGTGCAACTGTTTTGCACCCGTTGTATTTGAACGTAGAGCCTATCACACCCGATCATCACGTGGTGTCTCAGCACGAAGAACTTTCGCAACGGTGCATACTTAGGGAGAACACTTCTTGATAATTAGTGAGAGATCATCTTAAAATGCTACCGTCGAACTAAGCAAAATAAGATGTATAAAAGATAAACATCATATGCAATCAAAATATGTGACATGATATGGCCATCATCATCTTGCTTCTTTGATCTCCATCTCCAAAGTACTGTCATGATCTATATCGTTACTGGCATGACACCATGATCTCCATCATCTTGATCTATATCAATGTGTCGTCACGTGGTCGTCTCGCCAACACTTGCTCTTGCAACTATTGCTATCGCATAGCGATAAAGTAAAGCAATTATTGGGTGCTTGCATCTTATGCAATAGACAGACAACCATAAGGCTTTTGCCAGTTGCCGATAAGTTCAACAAAACATGATCATCTTATATAATAACTTATAACTCATCACGCTTTGACCATATCACATCACAACATGCCCTGCAAAAACAAGTTAGACGTCCTCTACTTTGTTGTTGCAAATTTTACGTGGCTGCTACGGGCTTAAGCAAGAACCAATCTCACCTACGCATCAAAACCACAACGATAGTTTGTCAAATAGACTCCGTTTTAACCTTCGCAAGGACCGGGCGTAGCCATACTCGGTTCAACTAAAGTTGGAGAAACAGTCACCCGCAAGTCACCTATGTGCAAAGCACGTCGGGGAAACCGGTCTCGCGTAAGCGTACGCGTAATGTCGGTCCGGGCCGCTTCATCCAACAATACCGCCGAACCAAAGTATGACATGCTGGTAGGCAGTATGACTTATATCGCCCACAACTCACTTGTGTTCTACTCGTGCATATAACATCAAACCATAAAACCTAGGCTCGGATGCCACTGTTGGGGAACGTAGTAATTTCAAAAAATTTCCTACGCACACGCAAGATCATGGTTATGCATAGCAACGAGGGGGAGAGTCTGATCTACGTACCCTTGAAGATCGCAACGGAAGCGTTGACACAACATAGAGGAAGTAGTCGTACGTCTTCTTCCTAATCCGACCGATCCAAGCACCGTTACTCCGGCACCTCCGAGTTCTTAGCACACGTTCAGCTCGATGACGATCCTCGGGCTCCGATCCAGCAAAGCGTCGAGGAAGAGTTCCGTCAGCACGACGGCGTGGTGACGATCTTGATGTTCTACCGACGCAGGGCTTCGCCTAAGCACTACAACGGTATGATCGAGGTGGAATTTGGTGGCAGGGGGCACCGCACACGGCTAAGGAACGATCTCAAGGATCAACTTGTGTGTCATGGGGTGCCCCCCTGCCTCCGTATATAAAGGAGCAAGGGAGAGGGGCCGGCCGGCCTAGGAGGAGACACGCCAAGGGGAGTCCTACTCCCACCGGGAGTAGGACTCCCTCCTTCCTTGTTGGAGTAGGAGAAGGGGAAAGAGGTGGAGAGGAATAAAGAAAAGGGGGCTGCGCCCCTTGTCCAATTCGGACCAGAGGGGGGGGGGGCAGGCCTCCTTCCTTTTGGCCTCTCTCCTCTATTCCCGTATGGCCCAATAAGGCCCATATACTCTCCAGCGAATTCCTGTAAGTCTCCGGTACTCCGAAAAATACCCGAATCACTCGGAACCTTTCCGAAGTCCGAATATAGTCGTCCAATATATCGATCTTTACGTCTCGACCATTTCGAGACTCCTCGTCATGTCCCCGATCTCATCCAGGACTCCGAACTCCTTCGGTACATCAAAACTCATAAACTCATAATATAACTGTCATCGAAACCTTAAGCGTGCGGACACTACGGTTCGAGAACAATGTAGACATGACCGAGACACGTCTCCGGTCAATAACCAATAGCGGGACCTGGATGCCCATATTGGCTCCTACATATTCTACGAAGATCTTTATCGGTCAGACCGCATAACAACATACGTTGTTCCCTTTGTCATCGGTATGTTACTTGTCCGAGATTTGATCGTCGGTATCCAATACCTAGTTCAATCTCGTTACCGGCAAGTCTCTTTACTCATTCCGTAATACATCATCTCGCAACTAACTCATTAGTCACAATGCTTGCAAGGCTTATGTGATGTGTATTACCGAGAGGGCCCAGAGATACCTTTTCGACAATCGGAGTGACAAATCCTAATCTCGAAATACGCCAACCCAACATCTACCTTTGGAGACACCTGTAGTACTCCTTTATAATCACCCAGTTACGTTGTGACGTTTGGTAGTACCCAAAGTGTTCCTCCGGTAAACGGGAGTTGCATAATCTCATAGTCATAGGAACATGTATAAGTCATGAAGAAAGCAATAGCAACATACTAAACGATCGGGTGCTAAGCTAATGGAATGGGTCATGTCAATCAGATCATTCAACTAATGATGTGACCTCGTTAATCAAATAACAACTCTTTTGTCTATGGTTAGGAAACATAACCATCTTTGATTAACGAGCTAGTCAAGTAGAGGCATACTGGTGACACTCTGTTTGTCTATGTATTATGTTTCTGGTTAATACAATTCTAGCATGAATAATAAACATTTATCATGATATAAGGAAATAAATAATAACTTTATTATTGCCTCTAGGGCATATTTCCTTCAAGATCTTCTTCATAGGCGTTCCATTCCTGCAGTTAGTACCAATGTACCTGGCAAATACTTCACCATTCTGATTTTTAAACAGTTTATAGTTTGCATCAAAGGATTCATCAATGATAATAGGATTAGCACAAGTGAAGCCAGATAGATTGGATGGATCTGCTGAGGATTCCTTTGCAGCAACCCATGTGGTTTTGGGGTACTGCTCAGGTTTCCAGTAAGATCCATCTGCATTAATTTTCCTCACGAACCCAACACCCTCTTTCCTAGGGTTTCGGTTCAGAATTTGCTTCTTGAGGACATCACATAATGTCTGATGTCCTTTGAGACTTTTGTACATCCCTGGTTCAAGCAATGTCTTTAACCTAGCATTCTCATCAGCAATAGCAGTGGTATCCTCAGCAGAGGGGTTAGTTACCACTTCAACAGTTGAAGATATTGCAACAGCAGTAGCAGTGGAACATTCAGCAACAGAAGTAGCATTGTCACGCTCAATGCATTTAAGGCATGGTGGTTCAAATCCTTCCTGAGCAGAACTGATCTGTTCGGCTCGAAGTGACTCGTTTTCCTTTTGAAGATCTTCATGATCCGCTCTCAACTTCTCAAGATCTTGCTTCTTTTGAAGATAATCATAGGAAAGATTTTCATGAGTAGTTGAGAGTCTCAAGACGATCTTCGAGTTCCTGATACTTAATATGAAGATTTTTTATGTCTTCAATTAAGGATTCAGAACGAGTCATTTCAGCACCCAACAGATCATCGCTTCTGTCTAACAGTTTTTGAATATGTTCAATGGCCTTTTGTTGTTCAGTTGCAATTTTAGCAAGTGTTTTGTAGCTGGGTTTTGAATCACAATCAGAGTCATCGTCACTGGATGTTTGATAGTGAGTAGTGCGTGTGTTTACCTTGGCACCACGTGCCATGAAGCAGTAGGTAGGAGTAGAGTCGTCCTTGTCATTTGCATCGGTGTTGGTGATGAAGTCATTGTCTTCAGTGTTGAAGATGGACTTGGCGACGTAGGCTGTAGCCAGACTCGCAATGCCTGAATCAGACTCCTCCTCAGACTCCACCTCTGCCTCCTCAGAAGCGGACTCCTCCTCTGAATCCATTTCCTTGCCAACAAACGCACGAGCCTTGCCAGATGAACTCTTCTTGTGTGATGAAGACTTTGAGGAAGACTTGGAAGAAGACTTTGAGTATTTCTTCGTCTTCTTATCGTTAGAGTCATATTCCTTGCTCTTCTTCTTCTTTCTGCTCTCATTGTCCCACTGTGGACACTCAGAGATGAAGTGTCCAGTTTTCTTGCACTTGTGACATGTTTTCTTCTTGTAGTCATGAGCAGAAGCTTCATCATTCCTTGAGCTTGATCGTGAAGACTTTCTGAAGCCTTTCTTCTTGGTGAATTTCTGGAACTTCTTCACTAGCATTGCAAGTTCCCTTCCAATGTCTTCAGGATCATCAGAACTGCTGTCAGATTCTTCTTCAGATGAGGACACAACTTTTGCCTTCAAGGCACGAGTTCGCCCATAGTTTGGACCGTAGATATCTCTTTTCTCAGAAAGCTAAAACTCATGTGTGTTGAGCCTCTCAAGTATGTCAGACGGATCGAGTGTCTTGAAGTCTGGACGTTCTTGAATCATCAGGGCTAGGATGTCAAACGAACTGTCAAGTGATCTCAGCAGCGTCTTGACGATTTCATGTTTGGTGATCTCAGTGGCGCCGAGGGCTTGAAGCTCATTTGTGATGTCAGTGAGCCGGTCAAATGTGTGCTGGACATTCTCATTGTCATTTCGCTTGAAGCGGTTGAAGAGGTTGCGAAGAACACTGATTCTCTGATCTCTCTGGGTTGAGATGCCTTCATTGACTTTGGAGAGCCAGTCCCAAACCAGCTTGGATGTCTTCAAGGCACTCACACGGCCGTACTGTCCCTTGGTCAGATGACCACAGATAATATTCTTGGCAGTAGAGTCCAGTTGAGTGAACTTCTTGACATCAGCAGCAGTGACACCTTCTCCAGCCTTGGGAACGTCGTTTTCGACGACATACCATAGGTCGACATCAATGGCTTCAAGATGCATGCGCATCTTATTCTTCCAGTAGGGATATTCAGTTCCATCAAAGACGGGGCACGCAGCGGAGACTTTAATTATCCCTGCAGTCGACATAGCTAAAACTCCAGGTGGTTAAACCGAATCACACAGAACAAGGGAGCACCTTGCTCTGATACCAATTGAAAGTGCGTTATATCGACTAGAGGGGGGTGAACAGGCGATTTTTATGAAAGTCTTCAAAACATGGAAGTTATGAAGACAAACAGAGTAGACAAGCCTATCACTATGCAGCGGAAGTTAGATTACACAAGGTAAGCCATAGTCAAGTATACAATATAGTGAAAGCACAGTGACAAATAGCTTCAGTGTAATGCGGATCAGGTAGGAAGAAGTTATGAAGCCAAACAAATCATACAGTCAAGTTGTGAAGACAGAAGATAAAGCAAGCATGCAATGGCTTCACAATGTGTACTGGTAAGTAAAGGGAGGTGAAGATGAAACCAGTGACACGCTGAAGACAATGAATTGTTGGACCAGTTCCAGTTGCTGTGACAACTGTACGTCTGGTTGGAGCGGCTAGGTATTTAAACCAAAGGACACATAGTCCCGGACACCCAGTCCTGAGCACGCAGCTCAGGACACCCAGTCCTCGCCGTTTTCTCCTTGAGTTAAGGTCACACAGACCTCGCCCAATCACTCTGGTAAGTCTTCAAGGTAGACTCCCAAACCTTCACAGACTTCGTTCACCGGCAATCCACAATTACTCTTGGATGCTCAGAACGCGACGCCTAACCGGCTGGAGGATGCACAGTCCTCAAGTGTAATAAGTCTTCAGATCACTCAGACAAGAAGACTTAAGTGATGCCCAATTACTCTGGCTCTGGGTGGTTAGGGCTTTTCTCCTCGCTAGGGATTTTCTCTCAAAGGCTTCGAGGTGGGTTGCTCTCAAACGACAAAAGCCATGCACTAAAATCTGAGCAGCCAACCGTTTATGGTTGTAGGGGTGGACTATTTATAGCCACTTGGCAACCCGACCTGATTTGTCCGAAATGACCCTGGGTCACTAAGGAACTGACACGTGTACCAACGGTCGAATTTCGAACTCACACGGCAACTTTACTTGGGCTACAAGTAAAGCTGACTTGTCTGACTCTGGACAAGATTTTCTCTCATTGTCTTCACTCGAAGACATAGGATTTGGATTAGGCATCACTTCAGTCATCCTGACTGGTTCTCTCGGACCCCACTTAACAGTACGGTGGTTCCTATGACACAACATGAATGAAGTAAAACTACGAAGGATCTAAGTCTTCGAGTTCCATAGGCTTCAAGGGGAGTCTTCACATGTCATTGTCTTCAACATGAATGTCTTCATAAACCACCATTGTCTTCAATGTCTTCGTACATTTTTAGGGATCATCTCTGGTAGCTAAACTAAATCAATGAGGGACTTCTACCTGTGTTATCCTGCAATTCTCACAAACACATTAGTCCCTCAACTAGGTTTGTCGTCAATACTCCAAAACCAACTAGGGGTGGCACTAGATGCACTTACAGTTTAGAACTGCACCAACTTACAGCTCCACCGTTTAATGTAAACACATATCCGGTTTGCGATTTAGAATCGTCCGGATTAGTGTCAAAGCTTGCATCAACGTAACCTTTTACGGTGAGCTCTTTGTCACCTCCATATACGAGAAACATATCCTTAGTCCTTTTCAGGTATTTCAGGATGTTCTTGACCGCTGTCCAGTGATCCACTCCTGGATTACTTGGGTACCTCCCTGCTAAGCTTATAGCAAGGCACACATCAGGTCTGGTACACAGCATTGCATACATGATAGAGCCTATGGCTGAAGCATAGGGAACATCTTTCATTTTCTCTCTATCTTCTGCAGTGGTCGGGCATTGAGTCTGACTCAACTTCACACCTTGTAACACAGGCAAGAACCCTTTCTTCGCCTGATCCATTTTGAACTTTTTCAAAATCTTGTCAAGGTATGTGCTTTGTGAAAGTCCAATTAAGCGTTTTGATCTATCTCTATGGATCTTTATGCCTAATATGTAAGCAGCTTCACCGAGGTCTTTCATTGAAAAACTCTTATTCAAGTATCCCTTTAGGCTATGCAGAAATTCTATATCATTTCCGATCAGTAATATGTCATCCACATATAATATCAGAAATGCTACAGAGCTCCCACTCACTTTCTTGTAAATACAGGCTTCTCCGAAAGTCTGTATAAAACCAAATACTTTGATCATACTATCAAAGCGTTTATTCCAACTCCGAGAGGCTTGCACCAGTCCATAAATAGATCGCTGGAGCTTGCACACTTTGTTAGCTCCCTTTGGATCGACAAAACCTTCCGGTTGCATCATATACAACTCTTTTTCCAGAAATCCATTCAGGAATGCAGTTTTGACATCCATCTGCCAAATTTCATAATCATAAAATGCGGCAATTGCTAACATGATTCTGACAGACTTAAGCATCGCTACGGGTGAGAAGGTCTCATCATAGTCAACCCCTTGAACTTGTCAAAAACCTTTTGCGACAAGTCGAGCTTTGTAGACAGTAATATTACCGTTAGCGTCAGTCTTCTTCTTGAAGATCCATTTATTCTCAATTGCTTGCCGATCATCGCGCAAGTCAACCAAAGTCCATACTTTGTTCTCATACATGGATCCCATCTCAGATTTCATGGCTTCAAGCCATTTTGCGGAATCTGGGCTCACCATCGCTTCTTCATAGTTCGTAGGTTCATCATGATCTAGCAGCATGACTTCCAGAACAGGATTACCGTACCACTCTGGTGCGGATCTCTCTCTGGTTGATCTACGAGGTTCAGTAGTATCTTGATCTGAAGTTTCATGATCATTATCATTAGCTTCCTCACCAACTGGTGTAGGTGTCACTGAAACAGTTTTCTGTGATATACTACTTTCCAATAATGGAGCAGGTACAGTTACCTCGTCAAGTTCTACTTTCCTAACCACTCACTTCTTTCGAGAGAAACTCCTTCTCCAGAAAGTTTCCGAATTTAGCAACAAAAGTCTTGCCTTCGGATCTGTGATAGAAGGTGTATCCAATAGTTTCCTTTGGATATCCTATGAAGACACATATCTCCGATTTGGGTTCGAGCTTATCAGGTTGAAGCTTTTTCACATAAGCATCGCAGCCCCAAACTTTCAGAAACGACAACTTTGGTTTCTTGCCAAACCACAGTTCATAAGGCGTCGTCTCAACGGATTTTTATGGTGCCCTATTTAACGTGAATGCGGCTGTCTCTAGAGCGTATCCCCAAAACGATAGCGGTAAATCAGTAAGAGACATCATAGATCGCACCATATCTAGTAAAGTACGATTACGACGTTCGGACACACCATTACGCTGTGGTGTTCCGGGTAGCGTGAGTTGCGAAACTATTCCACAATTTTTCAAATGTACACCAAACTCATAACTCAAATATTCTCCTCCACGATCAGATTGTAGAAACTTTATTTTCTTGTTACGATGATTTTCAACTTCACTCTGAAATTCTTTGAACTTTTCAAACATTTCAGACTTATGTTTCATTAAGTAGATATACCCATATCTGCTTAAGTCATCTGTGAAGGTGAGAAAATAACGATATCCGCCACGAGCCTCAACATTCATCGGACCACATACATCTGTATGTATGATTTTCAACAAATCTGTTGCTCTCTCCATAGTACCGGAGAACGGAGTTTAGTCATCTTGCCCATGAGGCACGGTTCGCAAGTACCAAGTGATTCATAATCAAGTGGTTCCAAAAGTCCATCAGTATGGAGTTTCTTCATGCGCTTTACACCGATATGACCTAAACGGCAGTGCCACAAATAAGTTGCACTATCATTATCAACTCTGCATATTTTGGCTTCTACATTATGAATATGTGTATCACTACTATCGAGATTCAACAAGGATAGACCACTCTTCAAGGGTGCATGACCATAAAAGATATTACTCATATAAATAGAACAACCATTATTCTCTGATTTAAATGAATAACCGTCTCGCATTAAACAAGATCCAGATATAATGTTCATACTCAACGCTGGCACCAAATAACAATTATTTAGGTCTAATATTAATCCCAAAGGTAGATGTAGAGGTAGCGTGCCGACTGCGATCACATCGACTTTGGAATCGTTTCCCACGCGCATCGTCATCTCGTCCTTAGCCAATCTTCGCTTAATCCGTAGTCCCTGCTTCGAGTTGCAAATATTAGCAACAAAACCAGTATCAAATACCCAGGTGGTACTGCGAGCATTAGTAAGGTACACATCAATAACATGTATATCACATATACCTTTGTTCACCTTGCCATCCTTCTTATCCGCCAAATACTTGGGGCAGTTCCGCTTCCAGTGACCAGTGTGCTTGCAGTAGAAGCACTCAGTTTCAGGCTTAGGTCCAGACTTGGGTTTCTTCTCTTGAGCAGCAACTTGCTTGCCGTTCTTCTTGAAGTTCCCCTTCTTCTTCCCTTTGCCCTTTTTCTTGAAACTAGTGGTCTTGTTGACCATCAACACTTGATGCTCCTTTTTGATTTATACCTCCGCAACTTTCAGCATTGCGAAGAGCTCGGGAATAGTCTTGTTCATCCCTTGCATATTATAGTTCATCACGAAGCTCTTGTAGCTTGGTGGTAGTGATTGGAGAATTCTGTCAATGACGCAATCATCTGGAAGATTAACTCCCATCTGAATCAAGTGATTATTATACCCCAGACATTTTGAGTATATGCTCACTGACAGAACTGTTCTCCTCCATCTTGCAGCTATAGAACTTATTGGAGACTTCATATCTCTCAATCCGGGCATTTGCTTGAAATATTAACTTCAACTCCTGGAACATCTCATATGCTCCATGACGTTCAAACGTCATTGAAGTCCCGATTCTAAGCCGTAAAGCATGGCACACTGAACTATCGAGTAGTCACCTGCTTTGCTCTGCCAGACGTTCATAACATCTGGTGTTGCTCCAGCAGCAGGCCTGGCACCCAGCGGTGCTTCCAGGACGTAATTCTTCTGTGCAGCAATGAGGATAATCCTCAAGTTACGGATCCAGTCCGTGTAATTGCTACCATCATCTTTCAACTTTGCTTTCTCAAGGAACGCATTAAAATTCAACGGAACAACAGCACGAGCCATCTATCTACAATCAAACATAAACAAGCAAGATACTATCAGGTACTAAGTTCATGATAAGTTTAAGTTCAATTAATCAAATTACTTAAGAACTCCCACTTAGATAGGCATCCCTCTAATCCTCTAAGTGATCACGTGATCCAAATCAACTAAACCATGTCCGATCATCACGTGAGATGGAGTAGTTTCTTTGGTGAACATCACTATGTTGATCATATCTACTATATGATTCACGCTCGACCTTTCGGTCTCCGTGTTCCGAGGCCATATCTGTATATGCTTGGCTCGTCAAGTATAACCCGAGTATTCCGCGTGTGCAACTGTTTTGCACCCGTTGTATTTGAACGTAGAGCCTACCACACCCGATCATCACGTGGTGTCTCAGCACGAAGAACTTTCGCAACGGTGCATACTCAGGGAGAACACTTCTTGATAATTTAGTGAGAGATCATCTTATAATGCTACCGTCAATCAAATCAAGATAAGATGCATAAAAGATAAACATCACATGCAATCAATATAAGTGATATGATATGGCCATCATCATCTTATGCCTGTGATCTCCATCTCCGAAGCACCGTCATGATCACCATCGTCACCGGCGCAACACCTTGATCTCCATCGTAGCATCGTTGTCGTCTCGCCAATCTTATGCTTCCACGACTATCGCTACCGCTTAGTGATAAAGTAAAACATTACAGCGCGATTGCATTGCATACAATAAAGCAACAACCATATGGCTCCTGCCAGTTGCCGATAACTCGGTTACAAAACATGATCATCTCATACAATAAAATTTAGCATCATGTCTTGGCCATATCACATCACAACATGCCCTGCAAAAACAAGTTAGACCTCCTCTACTTTGTTGTTGCAAGTTTTACGTGGCTGCTACGGGCTTAAGTAAGAACTAATCTCACCTACGCATCAAAACCACAATGATAGTTTGTCAATTTGACTCCGTTTTAACCTTCGCAAGGACCGGGCGTAGCCACACTTGGTTCAACTAAAGTTGGAGAAACAGTCATCCGCAAGCCACCTTTGTGCAAAGCACGTCGGGAAAACCGGTCTCGCGTAAGCGTATGCGTAATGTCGGTCCGGGCCGCTTCATCCAACAATACCGCCGAACCAAAGTATGACATGCTGGTAGGCAGTATGACTTATATCGCCCACAACTCACTTGTGTTCTACTTGTGCATATAACATCAAACCATAAAACCTAGGCTCGGATGCCACTGTTGGGGAACGCAGTAATTTCAAAAAATTTCCTACGCACACGCAAGATCATGGTGATGCATAGCAACGAGAGGGGAGAGTGTTGTCTACGTACCCTTCGTAGACTGCAACGGAAGCGTTGACGCAACGTAGAGGAAGTAGCCGTACGTCTTCCCGATCCGACCGATCCAAGCACCGTTACTCCGGCACCTCCGAGTTCTTAGCACACGTACAACTCGATGACGCTCCCCGGGCTCCGATCCAGCAAAGCTTCGGGGATGAGTTCCGTCAGCACAATGGCGTGGTAACGATGATGATGTTCTACCGACGCAGGGCTTCGCCTAAGCACTACAACGATATGATCGAGGTGGAATATGGTGGCAGGGGGCACCGCACACGGCTAAGGAACGATCACGTGGATCAACTTGTGTGTCCTAGGGTGCCCCCCTGCCCCCGTATATAAAGGAGCAAGGGGAGGAGGCGGCCGGCCAGGTGTGGCGCGCCAAGAGGGAGTCCTACTCCCACCGAGAGTAGGACTCCTAGTTGGACAAGGAGAGAGAGGGGGGAAAGAGGAGGAAGAGAGGAAGGAAAGGGGGGGGGGGGCGGCGCCCCCCTTCCCTTGTCCTATTCGGACTAGGAAAGGGAGGGGCGTGCGGCCACCTCCTGCCTCCTCCTCTCTTCTCCCTTAAGGCCCATGTAGGCCCAATAAACCCCCAGGGGGGTTCCGGTAACCCCCCGGTACTCCGGAAAAATGCCGATTTCACCCGGAACGATTCCGATGTCCAAATATAGGCTTCCAATATATCGATCTTTATGTCTCGACCATTTCGAGACTCCTCGTCATGTCCGTGATCACATCCGGGACTCCGAACTAACTTCGGTACATCAAAATGCATAAACTCATAATAACTGTCATCGTAGCGTTAAGCGTGCGGACTCTACGGTTCGAGAACAATGTAGACATGACTGAGACAGATCTCCGGTCAATAACCAATAGCGGGACCTGGATGCCCATATTGGCTCCTACATATTCTACGAAGATCTTTATCGGTCAGACCGCATAACAACATACGTTGTTCCCTTTGTCATCGGTATGTTACTTGCCCGAGATTCGATCGTCGGTATCCAATACCTAGTTCAATCTCATTACCTGCAAGTCTCTTTACTCATTCCGTAATACATCATCCCGCAACTAACTCATTAGTTGCAATGCTTGCAAGGCTTATGTGATGTGCATTACCGAGAGGGCCCAGAGATACCTCTCCGACAATCGGAGTGACAAATCCTAATCTTGAAATACGCCAACCCAACATCTACCTTTGGAGACACACGTAGAGCTCCTTTATAATCACCCAGTTACGTTGTGACGTTTGGTAGCACACAAAGTGTTCCTCCGGTAAACGGGAGTTGCATAATCTCATAGTCATAGGAACATGTATAAGTCATGAAGAAAGCAATAGCAATATACTGAACGATCGGGTGCTAAGCTAATGGAATGGGTCATGTCAATCAGATCATTCAACTAATGATGTGACCTCGTTAATCAAATAACAACACTTTGTTCATGGTTAGGAAACATAACCATCTTTGATTAACGAACTAGTCAAGTAGAGGCATACTAGTGACACTAAGTTTGTCTATGTATTCACACATGTATTATGTTTTCGGTTAATACAATTCTAGCATGAATAAGAAACATTTATCATGATATAAGGAAATAAATAATAGCTTTATTATTGCCTCTAGGGCATATTTCCTTCACAAATTACACGGTTATTATGGGTAAAAAATGCTGTGCAAAAGCGCAACAGATTACAGTGTAAAATATGGGCAAAATTAAACTGTAAAAAGGGGCATCAAACTACAGTGTAAACATTGGTCGAACTACACAGTAAATCATGGGATAGGATTACACTATAATTTCACAGAAATTACCGGTCAAATTACTATGTAATTTACAGTATATCTACCACCCAAACTACACAATAATTATTGGTGAAAATACTATGTGAAGCACAACAGGGAAGCTGCATGAAGAGATTGTAGGGGAAAATGATAAAAAGACAAGCTATCCCCACGGTAATTAGAGGGGAAAAAGTTACACAGTGATAGGTTTAGGCTATAAAACGAGAAACACTGAAATACTTAGAAGCAAAAACATGCTACAGTGAGGCTCTATATAAGAGCTGTAGATCAACTCTGAAAAAAATCAGTTACACTAATACTGAGCGCGAATCACTGAACTCAATCCTTCAGTGTTCAACATCTACTGGATCCACCCCTCAAAACTAAACCCTACCACACCTACCTTCACATCAACAACAAGAGAAATCTAGCGTTCTACGCCTACCTCCACATCAAACAGCCACAACATTGCCTTCAAAAAAATGTCCTACAGGATCCTAACCGGGAGGGATTTGGCCTCCGTCCACATCAGGAAAAGGAAGACACGGCAGATTATGCATGGCACGCTGCAACCTCCTACGGCACAACCATGGCGGACTACAAACACCACAACAAACAAACTTCGCGGATCCACAAAATCCCCTAGATCTGAGACTACACGGCCACGAAACCACAGACAAAACACGAGACAAGGACAACTAACCAGGGCAGCCGGCGGACAAAGAGAAGAGGGAGAAGAAATCAAAATCCTGCGGTGGATGAGCTCGAAATAGCCATGAACAGAAGCAGTCGCCTCCGCCTCCTCC
Source organism: Triticum monococcum (assembly GCA_034509565.1). NCBI lineage: Eukaryota > Viridiplantae > Streptophyta > Magnoliopsida > Poales > Poaceae > Triticum > Triticum monococcum. Next base: position 493,672,841 of record CM067845.1, on the reverse strand, counting down.
GTCGCTGGAGCTCTCTCCCTCTGCCTTATCGAAATGAGAAAGGGGAACGACACCCCGCTCACATTCAAAAACGACAAAAGCCAACAGTAAACCGGCTGGGAAAGGCGGGGCCAAGGAAAACGGGTTAAAAGCAGAAAACTACGCCCGGTAAGAAAACCAATCCGAAAAACCAACACAAAGCAAGACAGGACCGGGCGCGAATCTCAACGCGAGATCGAACGGACACAAAATTGAATAAAGGCGAATTGAAAAACAGTCAACTGAAAAATAGCAAATACGAAAATAAAACATCTACCAGCAATGAAGATTGGAAGATTTGGCGGGCCGACTTTGATGTTGTGCCAGCGGGCGGCGGCTTTATCACCTGCCTGTTTACGGAGGACCCGTGATAGCATCGCTTGCCTCTTGGCCCTGGGACAACTGACAAGTCCAAAGACTTTCTACGAGAAGCAAGAAGCCTATTTTCAGGAACACTGCCGGCCGGCCGGCAAAACCAACCGTCGGAGAATGGCCGCCCCCGCCCCCGCCGCCGGAAGCAGCCTCCACAGCAAGACCCTCCTCAAGAGCGAGCAGCTCTACCAGGTAAATCAATCCCTCCCTCTTGATCCCAACCAGATCAAGTCACCACGCGCCCCAAACCCCTTCGATCCATTTCCTCACAGCCGTCACATCTGACCGCCATTTTCCCCAACGTCTTCTCTGCTGCCGCAGTACATACTGGAGTCCACGGTGTTCCCGCGCGAGCCCGACTGCCTCCGGGAGCTGCGCGTCGCCACCGCGGCCCACCCCATGTAAGGATCCCGTCCGACTCGTAGGATTCCGGTCTCCGGCGGTGTTTGACTTTTTGCAGAACAGCATGGCGGCGTTTTTCGTGCCGCCCTTGCTCGAATGGTGTTTGACTTTTTGCCCGTACGGGCGCGGGACCCGCTACGTGCAGGGCTCGCATGGCGGCGTCGCCGGACCAGGTGCAGCTGTTCGGCCTGCTGATCGAGATGCTCGGCGCCAGGAACGCCATCGAGGTCGGCGTGTTCACCGGGTACTCGCTGCTCGCCACCGCCCTCGCCCTCCCCGACGACGGCAAGGTCAGAGTTCCGCCGTTCGCCGGCTTCCTGGTGTGCACGCGCACGGCCGGACCGTTCTTGTCTTTGACCTGTGTTACGATGTGGTTGATGACAGGTCGTGGCCATTGACGTTAGCCGCGAGAGCTACGACGAGATAGGGGCGCCGGTGGTGGAGAAGGCCGGGATGGCGCACAAGATCGACTTCCGCGTCGGGCTCGCGCTGCCGGTGCTGGATACCCTCGTTGCCGAGGTACGTGCGCCGCGCACCCCCTGCCTCCGTCCGTGCTCGCTTCGCACTGTTGCAGCCTAATGACATTGCCATTGCAGGATGGCAACCTGGGCAAGTTCGACTTCGCCTTCGTGGACGCGGACAAGGCCAACTTCCACCACTACCACGAGCGGCTGCTGCGGCTGGTCAGGGTCGGGGGGCTCATCGCCTACGACAACACGCTATGGGGCGGCTCCGTGGCCGCGCCGGACGACGAGGCGCTGTCGGAGCGCGACCGGGAGCTCGCGGGGATCGCCAGGGGGTTCAACGCGGCGCTCACCGCCGACCGACGCGTCCAGGTGTGCCAGCTCGCCATCTCCGACGGGATCATGCTGTGCCGCCGCGTCGCCTGATCGATCGGCATGTGTGTGTGGTCGATGTTGATGTTGGTGCTCGGTTGGTGTCGATCGGCACGTACTGGATTGGTCTGAATAAGAATAAGCACCTCGGATGTTGCAATAGTGCTGAGCATGAGCTGTGAATAATGGATTGGGATGGAATAAACTGCAAAAAACCACCATAACTGGGATCCTAATTTAAAAAACCATCACCTTTCATTTTCTTTTTCTTTAAAAACCCGTCGCAATTGTGCTGATAGTTTTCACAGAACACTGATTGACCAATTAAAGTGGTTTCAATGAAAACCTGATGCCTGGAGCCCGCGTGTAAGTGATGACGTGGCAAGAAAAGTCAACAATGTTTGCATAGACTGTTAAGTTGATATAGACCCACTTGTCAGCATCTCCCGTCTCTCTTCATCCCTTCCCTGGCATTCCACTGAACAACTGATGAGCTCGTCGAAGAGCTCGTTGTCGGCACCTTCACTCACCCATGGCCGCTATTGTGATGGATGATGTAGACCGGCGACGTTGTGGAGGAGCTCCACACCTGAGTCGGCAGCGGCGAGGTCCTGGTTCCAGCTCGGACGAGAAGTAGCACCGGTGCCCATCCCATCATGAGGTGCTCCTCGCCACCTTCCACCCTGCCGCCTCCGTCGACGCTCAATGGTCGTTGTCCCGCATGGCGGTCCGCACACACACGGCCAAACTCCTATCGCCTCCCCCCTGCTGCTGGTCGAGGCTTGACAGCAACAACGGTTCCCGTGCCCCATCCCCCCCCCCCCCCCCCCCCCCCCCCTCATTCCCCTTCACAAGCTGGCCGCCTCTGCAGTCCTAGTGCTCCCCGATGGAGGCAGAAAAGACTCGGCGGCTGGAGGCAAGGGCACTGCAAGGCAGGCTCGCTGCTGGGCGCAAGGCGGCGACGGGTACAAGGCAGGTTCACTAGCGAGTGCGCGGCGGCACTATAAGGTAGGCTCGTTGGCAGGCGCGGCGCGGCGCAAATGCACTACGGCGTGGCGGCTGTGATTTGGAATGATGATTTGTTTTTGATGAAACTTGCCGGTCAAACCTTAGCATCGTGAGTACTCCCTTCGTTTCAAAATAAATGACTCAATTTTATACTAATTTTAGTACAAAGTTAGTATAAAATTAGGTTATCTATTTTGAAACAGAGAAAATACGTGCGTGACGGGCGCAGTTCATACATATGATGAGCTTGCAACAACATCGGGAAAAAATGATGGCAGCATAAGCTTTATTCTCACCGGAAAGAAAAGTTCAAGGAAAAATTGTCTAGTCAGAACAGGGGCATATATGTTGCACGTCGGCCAAATACGAAAGGAACCGGTAGACTTGCTGATCAGAAGCACAATCGTTGTTGCCTAACCTATAAACAATACAACATGGATCTATGTTGCTAAACATGAAGCTCGCTAACTTACATTAATATTGCAAGACTTGGTGTTGTGTTGCATAATTAAAAGCACCATACTTACTGGATAATCTGAATATTAGTACATGTCGAACCCCTGAAAATTCAATTCCAAAGTGCAAGTGCGTGCTACCTTGGTTCTTTGTTGTTTCTGCACATGCCTCGCTATCGTGCACCGCACTCTCTTCCCTTGGTCAATCTTGAATTTTATCATTTCATACCGGATTACTTGATTTACATAGATCTCGAGGAATCCAGTAGAGTGAACATACAAGGATCTACTAGTAACTAACAGTTGCATAATCTATGGTTGTACATGAATATACTTTAGTTATATAGTGGATATTGAACAGGAAGATGAAAATCCGTAGTATAATACAATTTGGTCTATCGTGGCAGCAAATTTTGGGCATACTCTCTTCCCTCAGTAAATAATGAAATTTATTTTTTTCATCTTGGATTGCCTGATTTATAAAGATTTGAAGGGATCCAATGAAGTTTTTTTTAAACACAATACAGACGCAAGCGCTCACATACACGTGCATACACTCATTCATATGAACGCACACACGCACACCCTATCCCTATGAGCACCTCCGAAAGACTGGTCCGTCATATCATCTTGAAATTTACAAAGTCACGTAGGCACCTCGTCGTCGACGGGAACGTCTCCTCCCACTGAATGCGCAACGTCGGAAATCCTGAAATAAATCCATGTGAGCATCAAGATTTGAACCCTGATGGGCTGGGGATGCCACAGTCCCTCTAACCATCGAAGCACAAGTTGGTTCGCATGATCCAATGGAGTTAATACATAGAGAAAGAGCTTGTAATGAAATGGCGGTAAATGCATCCAATATACATGGTGGAAACTGGACATCCCACTATTGCAAACCACCCCATTAGCTGAGAGGACGATGAAAATCATAGCACAATGCATCCTAAAATTAAAATTTGGCCTACCATGGCAGCAAAAAAAAACATAGCCTACCCCAACTTGTTTGGGACTAAAGGCTTTGTTGTTGCTATTGTTGTCGTTGATGGCAACAAAAAACATAAGGCGACTGAGATTAGCTATATATGTCGACATAAGAAAAAAATTGATCTAATGTAAATTTAGGGCTAGCATCTAGCTTACCTAGTTAGAAATAAGAGGATGGATAAACACAAACATCAAATTGGAGTCCTGGATCATGAAAATCATCCCTCAATCCTCCCACCGTCCCTCCTAGCCTACTGCCAGCTGATGGGCCCCTACTTTCACTCGGGGAAACAGACTTCGATCCTACACGCCGGATTCCCCTGGCCCAGATCAAGGTCCAGGCCCATCAAGTCCTTAACACTAAGTCCATATGCACGCGGCCCTACTCCAAGATGCCATCACCAGTCTTGGGCCTGTTGTCCAACAGCCTCTTCTCTCCTGTGGCTAACTCAGATATGAGGCATGGTGCTTGTGCCCTCCTCCCTGCGACTGTTGCCACCAGTTTCTGTAGTTGCAGGGCACCACCGCAGGATCCGCTTACGGCAGATCTCAATGCCTTCCCTCCCACCCTCCATCACCATCTCAGATGACCCCCAACCTCCCTTGGCCGCCGCTCCAGCAGTTTTTGTCCCCTTCAAGCTTGCTGCCACCCCAACGGCCGCCGACCCAGCTCCACCCCTCCAGGTTGCTCCACCCAGCAGGGCCTCTCCAGACTTGGATGCTGCGCCTTCTCCCCGGTGCAGCTCGCGCATCCAGAAGCTCTACGATGGGGCTCGGGTTGGCTCCATCGAGCGCGCTTCCAAGCGCAAAGCGGCTGGCATCGCTCCCGATTTGGGGGCGGGGCCATCTCGTCGCCACTCCTCGGGACGAAAGAAGACCAAGACGGAGTGTGTGGCATCACTCCTCGAACTGCCTCTCCAGGATACCCCCAGGCCGCTCACAAGGGGGGGGGGGATCCGCCAAATCGCGCGGTGCTGTGATCTGAATGCAGACGCCGTGCTGGCCGATGCGGACGGCGCCGCGCCTCCATCACCCACTACCAGCTCGGGCGGCGCTTCGAGCTCCGGGACGTCCTCAAGGTCCACCCATGGCTAAGCCCACTTGCAGCAAACTCTGGGTGCTGCTCCAAGCTTTCCGTATGCATGATGTCTCCTGCTGTGCCGTGTACCCAAGTTGTTTTCAGCCTAGTTGCATTCAGACTGCCAGTCTCTACATCCATGTAGATTGGTTCCCTAGCCACGCGCTAGCGGCTACATTACATTTCTTTAGTTCCTGCATTCCTGTAAGATCTGTAGTGCGCCTCAATGGCCTTTGCATCCATGTAAGCTCGGTTGAGCACCCCATCTATCAAATGATTAGTTTGCATTTGTTCCTTGCTCTCCTTCACATGTGTTTGGCTCAAGTTTTAAATGAGGATTTTAAACTGGAATGTACGTGGCCTTGGGAACTCTGACAAATGCAAGTTAGTTAAGGACGCAATTATGTGCTGCCGGACGAATGCTGTTTGCTTGCAGGAAACAAAGCTACAGGTGGTTGATGCAGTGAAAGCAAGATCCTTCCTCTTCTCCAACCTCAACTCTTTCTTCCTTATGCCTGTTGGGGAATGTTGCAGAAAACAAAAATTTTCCTACGGTTCCACCAAGATCCATCTATGAGTTCATCTAGCAACGAGTGATCGGATGCATCTACATACCTTTGTAGATCGCGAGCGGAAGCGTTCAAAGAACGGGGATGAAGTAGTCGTACACGACGTGATCCAAATCACCGGAGATCTTAGCGCCGAACGGACGACACCTCCGCGTTCAACACACGTACGGTCAGCGTAACGTCTCCTTCTTCTTGATCCAGCAAGAGGGAAGAAGAGGTTGAGGAAGATGGCTCCAGCAACAGCACGACGGCGTGGTGATGGTGGAGCTGCAGTACTCCGTCAGGGCTTCGCCAAGCACTATGGAGGAGGAGGAGGTGTTGGAGAGGGAGAGGGAGGCAACCAAAGGCGTGGATGAAAAGCCCTCCTTCCCCCACTATATATAGGAGGGCCTAGGGAGGGGGGCGCCGGCCCTAGGAGATCCAATCTCCTAGGGGGGCGGCGGCCAAGGGAGGTTTCCCTCCCCCCCAAGGCACCTAGGGGTGCCTTCCACTAGTAGGACTCGTCCCCTTTGGAAACCCTAGGCGCATGGGCCCCTTGGGGCTGGTGCCCTTGGCCCATATAGGCCAAGGCGCACCCCTCACAGCCCATGTGCCCCCCCGGGGCAGGTGGCCCCACCCGGTGGGCCCCCGGGACACTTCCGGTGGTCCCGGTACAATACCGATAACCCCGAAACTTGTCCCGATGGCCGAAACAGCACTTCCTATATATAATTCTTTACCTCCGGACCATTCCGGAACTCCTCGTGACGTCCGGGATCTCATCCGGGACTCCGAACAACATTCGGGTTACTGCATATACATATCCCTACAACCCTAGCGTCACCGAACCTTAAGTGTGTAGACCCTACGGGTTCGGGAGACATGTAGACATGACCGAGACGACTCTCCGGTCAATAACCAACAGCGGGATCTGGATACCCATGTTGGCTCCGACATACTCTACGATGATCTCATCGGATGAACCACGATGTCGAGGATTCAAGCAACCCCGTATACAATTCCCTTTGTCAATCGGTATGTTACTTGCCCGAGATTCGACCGTCGGTATCCCAATACCTCGTTCAATCTCGTTACCGGCAAGTCACTTTACTTGTACCGTAATGCATGATCCCGTGACCAGACACTTGGTCACTTTGAGCTCATAATGATGATGCATTACCGAGTGGGCCCAGTGATACCTCTCCGTCATACGGAGTGACAAATCCCAGTCTTGATCCGTGTCAACCCAACAGACACTTTCAGAGATACCCGTAGTATACCTTTATAGTCACCCAGTTACGTTGTGACGTTTGGTACACCCAAAGCACTCCTGCGGTATCCGGGAGTTACACGATCTCATGGTCTAAGGAAAAGATACTTGACATTGGAAAAACTCTAGCAAACGAACTATACGATCTTTATGCTATGTTTAGGATTGGATCTTGTCCATCACATCATTCTCCTAATGATGTGATCTCGTTATCAATGACATCCAATGTCCATAGTCAGGAAACCATCACTATCTGTTGATCAACGAGCTAGTCAACTAGAGGCTTACTAGGGACATGTTGGTGTCTATTATTCACACATGTATTACGATTTCCGGATAACACAATTATAGCATGAATAAAGACAATTATCATGAACAAGGAAATATAATAATAATGCTTTTATTATTGCCTCTAGGGCATATTTCCAACAGTCTCCCACTTGCACTAGAGTCAATAATCTAGTTACATCGTGATGAATCGAACACCCATGGAATTCTGGTGTTGATCATGTTTTGCTCTAGGGAGAGGTTTAGTCAACGGATCTGCTACATTCAGGTCCGTATGTACTTTACAAATATCTATGTCTCCATCTTGAACATTTTCACGAATGGAGTTGAAGCGTCGCTTGATGTGCCTTGTCTTCTTGTGAAACCTGGGCTCCTTGGCAAGTGCAATAGCTCCAGTGTTGTCACAGAAGAGCTTGATCGGCCCCGACGCATTGGGTATGACTCCGAGGTCGGTGATGAACTCCTTCACCCAAATTGCTTCATGTGCTGCCTCCGAGGCTGCCATGTACTCCGCTTCACACGTAGATCCCGCCACGACGCTCTGCTTGCAACTGCACCAGCTTACTGCCCCACCATTCAAAATATACACGTATCCGGTTTGTGACTTTGAGTCATCCAGATCTGTGTCGAAGCTAGCGTCGACGTAACCCTTTACGACGAGCTCTTCGTCACCTCCATAAACGAGAAACATCTCCTTAGTCCTTTTCAGGTACTTCAGGATATTCTTGACCGCTATCCAGTGTTCCTTGCCAGGATTACTTTGGTACCTTCCTACCAAACTTACGGCAAGGTTTACATCAGGTCTGGTACACAACATGGCATACATAATAGAACCTATGGCTGAGGCATAGGGGATGACACTCATCTCTTCTATTTCTTCTGCCGTGGTCGCACTTTGAGCCGAGCTCAATTTCATACCTTGTAACACAGGCAAGAACCCCTTCTTAGATTGATCCATATTGAACTTCAATATCTTATCAAGGTATGTGCTTTGTGAAAGACCTATGAGGCGTCTCGATCTATCCCTATAGATCTTGATGCCTAATATATAAGCAGCTTCTCCAAGGTCCTTCATTGAAAAACTCTTATTCAAGTAGGCCTTAATGCTGTCCAAGAGTTCTATATCATTTCCCATCAAAAGTATGTCATCTACATATAATATGAGAAATGCTACAGAGCTCCATTTCACTTTCTTGTAAACGCAGGCTTCTCCATAAGTCTGCGTAAACCCAAACGCTTTGATCATCTCATCAAAGCGAATGTTCCAACTCCGAGATGCTTGCACCAGCCCATAAATCAAGCGTTGGAGCTTGCACACTTTGTCAGCATTCTTAGGGTCGACAAAACCTTCCGGCTGCATCATATACAATTCTTCCTTAAGGAAACCATTAAGGAATGCCGTTTTGACGTCCATTTGCCATATTTCATAATCGTAAAACGCGGCAATTGCTAACATGATTCCGACAGACTTTAGCTTCGCTACCGGTGAGAAAGTCTCATCATAGTCAACCCCTTGAACTTGTCGATAACCCTTAGCGACAAGCCGAGCTTTATAGATGGTCACATTACCATCCGCGTCTGTCTTCTTCTTAAAGATCCATTTATTTTCTATGGCTCGCCGTTCAACGGGCAAGTCAGTCAAAGCCCATACTTCGTTTTCATACATGGATCCTATCTCGGATTTCATGGCTTCTAGCCATTTGTCGGAATCCGGGCCCACCATCGCTTCTTCATAGTTCGAAGGTTCACCGTTGTCTAACAACATGATTTCCAGGACAGGGTTGCCGTACCACTCTGGTGCGGAACGTGTCCTTGTGGACCTACAAGATTTAGTAGCAACTTGATCTGAAGGTTCATGACCATCATCATTAACTTCCTCTCTAGTCGGTGCAGGCACCTCAGGAATATTTTCTTGAGTTGCGCCATTTTCCGGTTCAAGAGGTAAGACTTCATCAAGTTCTACTTTCCTCCCACTTACTTCTTTCGAGAGAAACTCCTTCTCTAGAAAGGATCCATTCTTGGCAACAAAGATCTTGCCTTCGGATCTGAGGTAGAAGGTATACCCAATAGTTTCTTTAGGGTATCCTATGAAGACGCATTTTTCCGACTTGGGTTCGAGCTTTTCAGGTTGAAGTTTCTTGACATAAGCATCGCATCCCCAAACTTTTAGAAACGACAGCTTAGGTTTCTTCCCAAACCATAATTCATATGGTGTCGCCTCAACGGATTTCGACGGAGCCCTATTTAAAGTGAATGCGGCAGTCTCTAAAGCATAGCCCCAAAAAGATAGCAGTAAATCGGTAAGAGACATCATAGATCGCACCATATCTAATAGAGTGCGATTACGACGTTCGGACACACCATTATGCCGAGGTGTTCCAGGCGGCGTGAGTTGTGAAACTATTCCACATTTTCTTAAGTGTGTGCCAAATTCATGACTCAAGTATTCTCCTCCACGATTTGATCGCAAAAACTTGATTTTTTTTGTCACGTTGATTCTCAACCTCACTCTGAAATTCCTTGAACTTTTCAAAGGTTTCAGACTTGTGTTTCATTAAGTAGACATACCCATATCTACTCAAGTCATCAGTGAGGGTGAGAACATAACGATAGCCACCGCGAGCCTCAACAGTCATTGGACCGCACACATCAGTATGTATGATTTCCAACAAGTTGGTTGCTCGCTCCATTGTTCCTGAGAACGGAGTCTTGGTCATTTTACCCATGAGGCATGGTTCGCACGTGTCAAATGATTCATAATCAAGAGACTCTAAAAGTCCATCTGCATGGAGCTTCTTCATGCGTTTGACACCTATGTGACCAAGGCGGCAGTGCCACAAGTATGTGGGACTATCATTATCAACCTTACATCTTTTGGTTTTCACACTATGAACATGTGTAGCATTACACTCGAGAAAGAATAAACCATTCACCATCGGAGCATGACCATAAAACATATCTATCATATAAATAGAACAACCATTATTCTCGGATTTAAATGAGTAGCCATCTCGAATTAAACGAGATCCCGATACAATGTTCATGCTCAAAGCTGGCACTAAATAACAATTATTGAGGTTTAAAACTAATCCCGTAGGTAAATGTAGAGGTAGCGTGCCGACGGCGATCACATTGACCTTGGAACCATTCCCGACGCGCATCGTCACCTCGTCCTTCGCCAGTTTCCGCTTATTCCGCAGCTCCTGCTTTGAGTTACAAATGTGAGCAACTGCACCGGTATCAAATACCCAAGAGCTACTGCGAGTACTGGTAAGGTACACATCAATTACATGTATATCACATATACCTTTTGTTTTGCCGGCCTTCTTGTCCGCTAAGAATTTGGGGCAGTTCTACTTCCAGTGACCACTTCCCTTGCAATAAAAGCACTCAGTCTCGGGCTTGGGTCCATTCTTTGGCTTCTTCCCGGCAGCTTGCTTACCGGGCGCGGCAACTCCCTTGCCGTCCTTGTTGAAGTTCTTTTTACCCTTGCCCTTCTTGAACTTAGTGGTTTTATTAACCATCAACACTTGATGTTCCTTCTTGACTTCTACCTCTGCTGATTTCAGCATTGCAAATACCTCAGGAATGGTCTTTTCCATCCCCTGCATATTGAAGTTCATCACAAAGCTCTTGTAGCTTGGTGGAAGCGACTGGAGGATTCTGTCAATGACCGCATCATCCGGGTGATTAACTCCCAGCTGAGTCAAGCGGTTATGTAACCCAGACATAGTGAGTATGTGCTCACTGACAGAACTATTTTCCTCCATCTTACAGCTAAAGAATTTGTCGGAGACTTCATATCTCTCGACCCGGGCATGAGCTTGAAAAACCATTTTCAGCTCTTCGAACATCTCATATGCTCCATGTCTCTCAAAACGCTTTTGGAGCCCCGGCTCTAAGCTGTAAAGCATGCCGCACTGAACGAGGGAGTAGTCATCAGCACGTGTCTGCCAAGCGTTCATAACGTCTTGGTTCTGTGGGACGGGAGCTTCACCTAGTGGTGCTTGTAGGACATAATCTTTCTTGGCAGCTATGAGGATGATCCTCAGGTTCCGGACCCAGTCTGTGTAGTTGCTGCCATCGTCTTTCAGCTTGGTTTTCTCTAGGAACGTGTTGAAGTTGAGGACTACGTTGGCCATTTGATCTACAAGACATATTGTAAATATTTTAGACTAAGTTCATGATAATTAAGTTCATCTAATCAAATTATTCAATGAACTCCCACTTAGATAGACATCCCTCTTCTAGTCATCTAAGTATAACATGATCCGAGTCAACTAGGTCGTGTCCGATCATCACGTGAGATGGACTAGTCAACATCGGTGAACATCTTCATGTTGATCGTATCTTCTATACGACTCATGCTCGACCTTTCGGTCTTCTGTGTTCCGAGGCCATGTCTGTACATGCTAGGCTCGTCAAGTCAACCTAAGTGTTTGCATGTGTAATTCTGTCTTACACCCGTTGTATGTGAACGTTGGAATCCATCACACCCGATCATCACGTGGTGCTTAGAAACGAACGAACTGTCGCAACGGTGCACAGTTAGGGGGAACACTCTCTTGAAGTTAATATGAGGGATCATCTTATTTACTACCGTCGCTCTAAGTAAACAAGATGCAAAACATGATAAACATCACATGCAATCAAATAATAATAGTGACATGATATGGCCAATATCACATAGCTCCTTTGATCTCCATCTTGGGGCTCCATGATCATCTTGTCACCGGCATGACACCATGATCTCCATCATCATTATCTCCATCATTGTGTCTCCATGAAGTTGCTCGCCAACTATTACTTCTACTACTATGGCTAACGTGTTTAGCAATGAAGTAAAGTAATTTACATGGCGTTTCTCAATGACACGCATGTCATATAAAAAATAAAGACAACTCCTATGGCTCCTGCCGGTTGTCATACTCATCGACATGCAAGTCGTGATTCCTATTACAATAGCATGAACATCTCATACATCACATATAGATCATTCATCATTCATCACAACTTTGGCCATATCATATCTCAAAGCACTTGCTGCAAAAACAAGTTAGACGTCCTCTAATTGTTGTTGCAAGTTTTACGTGGCTGAATTAGGGTTCTAGCAAGAACGTTTTCTTACCTACGTGAAAGCCACAATGTGATTTGTCAACTTCCATTTACCCTTCATAAGGACCCTTTTCATCGAATCCGCTCCAACTAAAGTAGGAGAGACAGACACCCGCTAGCCACCTTATGCAACTAGTGCATGTTAGTCGGTGGAATCGGTCTCACGTAAGCGTACGTGTAAGGTTGGTCCAGGCCGCTTCATCCCGCAATACCGTTGAAGCAAGATAAGACTAGTAGCAGCAAGAAAGTTGACAACTTCTACGCCCACAACAAATTGTGTTCTACTCGCGCAAGAAGAACTACGCATAGACCTAGCTCATGATGCCACTGTTGGGGAACGTTGCAGAAAACAAAAAATTTCCTACGGTTTCACCAAGATCCATCTATGAGTTCATCTAGCAACGAGTGATCGGATGCATCTACATACCTTTGTAGATCGCGAGCGGAAGCGCTCAAAGAACGGGGATGAAGTAGTCGTACATGACGTGATCCAAATCACCGGAGATCTTAGCGCCGAACGGACGGGACCTCCGTGTTCAACACATGTACGGTCAGCGTAACGTCTTCTTCTTCTTCATCCAGCAAGAGGGAAGAAGAGGTTGAGGAAGATGGCTCCAGCAACAGCACGACGGCGTGGTGATGGTGGAGCTGCAGTACTCCGTCAGGGCTTCGCCAAGCACTATGGAGGAGGAGGAGGTGTTGGAGAGGGAGAGGGAGGCAACCAAAGGCGTGGATGAAAAGCCCTCCTTCTCCCACTATATATAGGAGGGCCTAGGGGGGGCGCCGGCCCTAGGAGATCCAATCTCCTAGGGGGGCGGCGGCCAAGGGAGGTTTCCCTCCCCCCAAGGCACCTAGGGGGTGCCTTCCACTAGTAGGACTCCTCCCCTTTGGAAACCCTAGGCGCATGGGCCCCTTGGGGCTGGTGCCCTTGGCCCATGTAGGCCAAGGCGCACCCCCCACAGCCCATGTGCCCCCCCCGGGGCAGGTGGCCCCACCCGGTGGGCCCCTGGGACCCTTCCAGTGGTCCCGGTACAATACCGATAACCCCGAAACTTGTCCCGATGGCCGAAACAGCACTTCCTATATATAATTCTTTACCTCCGGACCATTCCGGAACTCCTCGTGACGTCCGGGATCTCATCCGGGACTCCGAACAACATTCGGGTTACTGCATATACATATCCCTACAACCCTAGCGTCACCGAACCTTAAGTGTGTAGACCCTACGGGTTCGGGAGACATGTAGACATGACCGAGACAACTCTCCGGTCAATAACCAACAGCGGGATCTGGATACCCATGTTGGCTCCCACATACTCCACTATGATCTCATCGGATGAACCACGATGTCGAGGATTCAAGCAACCCCGTATACAATTCCCTTTGTCAATCGGTATGTTACTTGCCCGAGATTCGATCGTCGGTATCCCAATACCTCGTTCAATCTCGTTACCGGCAAGTCACTTTACTCGTACCGTAATGCATGACCCCGTGACCAGACACTTGGTCACTTTGAGCTCATAATGATGATGCATTACCGAGTGGGCCCAGTGATACCTCTCCGTCATACGGAGTGACAAATCCCAGTCTTGATCCGTGTCAACCCAACAGACACTTTCGGAGATACCCGTAGTATACCTTTATAGTCACCCAGTTACGTTGTGACGTTTGGTACACCCAAAGCACTCCTGCGGTATCCGGGAGTTACACGATCTCATGGTCTAAGGAAAAGATACTTGACATTGGAAAAACTCTAGCAAACGAACTATACGATCTTTATGCTATGTTTAGGATTGGGTCTTGTCCATCACATCATTCTCCTAATGATGTGATCTCGTTATCAATGACATCCAATGTCCATAGTCAGGAAACCATCACTATCTGTTGATCAACGAGCTAGTCAACTAGAGGCTTACTAGGGACATGTTGGTGTCTATTATTCACACATGTATTACGATTTCCGGATAACACAATTATAGCATGAATAAAGACAATTATCATGAACAAGGAAATATAATAATAATGCTTTTATTATTGCCTCTAGGGCATATTTCCAACAATGCCAGCATCCGGCTCTGCTGGTGGTTTGCTCGTTGCTTGGGACCAGGACGGTGTCATTGCTACTGAGATTTTCAGAAACAAGTACTGCATTTTAGTCCAAATGTGCTCTGTCAGCGATAACAATAGGTTCTATCTGACAACGGTTTATGCTCCATGTGATGATACGGAAAGGCCAGAATTCTTTCATACTTTGGATCAAGTGGTTGGTTCGGTCTCAGGGCCATGGATCCTTCTTGGGGATTTTAATATGTACCGTTTTGCAGAGGAAAATCGAAGGGCCGGAAAAAACTGGGCCGTAATGGACAGCTTCAATGACTGGATTAGAGAAAATGCATTGGATGACATTTGCATTCCAAACAGAGCATATACATGGTCCAATAAACGCAGGGATCCTACTATGGTTAAGCTGGACAGAGTTCTAGTGAATGCAGATTGGAACTTGAGTTTTCTTAATACTGAGGCGTTAGCTGTCACTGCAACAACTTCAGACCATGTTCCCATTACAGTTGATTTCAATAGACAAGGTAACAGAAGCAACTTTTTTCGCTTTGAGAATCACTGGTTGCACCTACAAGAAGCAAGAGAGGTTATCCACAGTGCTCTTTCCAAGGGCACCAGACCTTTCGCATATGCTGTTTCCTTGCTCAATTTCAAACTGAGACGAGCCCGGACAGCTATCCAGAATTAGGAACGCTCCAGGTCGGGCTTACAATCACTGCTGAAAAACTACAAACATGTTATACAGTACCTTGATGCTGTTGAGGAGAGAAGACATCTTTCTGCCCTAGAATTCTCTCTAAGGAAGTTTGCCACTGCCAGAGCACAACGGATTATCATATGGCAAACTGAAGTATGGAGAAGGCGGGCAAAAATCCGAAATTGTGTGCTGGGAGATGAGAACACTAGCTTCTTTCACGCGGCTGCAAATTGTCATCATTGGAAGAACAGGATCCGGATGCTTAAAAAGGACAATGTTGAATTCTTTGACGACCACAACAAGCTGGTCATAGCAACAGACTACTTTACCACCATTTTTGGACAGCAAGCACTCTCCCTCCCAACTGTTGATGTCAACAGGATATACGAGAAAACCAACTTGGACGCCCTGGAAGAACCTTTTTCATGGGCCGAAATTGTCAGGGCCATTGACAAGTCGTCGAACCACAGGAGCCCTAGACTGGATGGGTACACCAATGAGTTCTATAAGGCTTTCAAGGGGGTGCTCAAGGAAGATCTTCTTCACTTTTTCCAGGAGTTTCATCTCAATGGCGCTGACCTGCAGGGGGTAAATATAGCGCACGTCGTGCTTATACCGAAAAAGGAAACACCTGTTGAGATAAAGGATTTCGGGCCTATTTCAATTGTTCACAGCATGCCCAAGCTAATTTCAAAAGTCCTTGCAAACAAGTTTTAGCCATTAATCCCGTCTTTGGTGCACTCGCTGCAATCCGGTTTCCTACCTGGATGAAGCATTATTGAAAACTTTCTGTTAGCAGCTGAACTTGTACAGCAAGCGAAGAAGAGACATATGCCCATGATTGTCCTTAAGCTTGACTTCAGAAAAGCATTTGACAACGTCAGTTGGGAGGCCCTTTTCAAAATCCTTGCTGCAAGGGGATGCGGAGAAAAATGGCTGGGATGGATCAGCTCTATACTATCTTCCAGTTCCTCGAGAGTCATGATCAATGGTACACTAGGAGAACAGATCAAACTAAAATGTGGATTACGACAAGGAGACGCCATGTCGCCATACTTATTCATTCTTGTGGCCGATCTGCTACAGCGATTATGCATTGTAGAGCACCAACTGTGCAATCTCGAGCACCCTCCTTGCGACACATGCGCCTTTCCCTGTACTACAGTACGCAGATGACACTTTGATCCTCATAAAGGGTACGTATGAACAAGCCTCAATTATCAAAAGGATACTAAGCATTTTCTCAGATTTCACAGGGTTACACATCAATTTCAACAAAAGCACCTTTGTCCCCATAAACATGGATGAAGACACTTGTTGCAGAGTTGCAGACTTACTGCAATGCCAGATATCCTCCTTCCCCTGCACATACTTGGGCCTGCCTCTCTCCACAAGCAAAATCACCCACAACCTTCTCATGCCGGTGATCCACAGGGTTGACAAACAACTGTATGGTTGGCTCGCCACCTTCCTCTCTTGGGGAGCGAGACTCATACTTATTAATTCTGTTTTGGCTACTATACCCAATTACTACATGGCGTGCTTCCTCTGGCTGAAACAATCCTTGGAGAGATTAGAACAAATTCTCAGGGGCTTCTTATGGCAAGGCAAAAATAAAGCATCTGGTGGTCAGTGTCTTGTTGCGTGGGACTATGTTACTTTGCTAAAGGCTAATGGCGGCTTGGGGATCAGAGACCTCAGGGCTCATAACTTTGCCATGATATGCAAACTCGCATACAACATTATGCAATCAAGTGGAATACCGTACTATGACTGGTTCGCTTTGCAATACTGTCAGCATACTATCCCCATGGATAACCATCATCGGGACACTACTACTTGGAAATGTCTGATATCAGCCATCAAGACAGTAATAGACTCAATGAGATGTACCTTGGGAAACGGATCCAAAATCTCCTTCTGGCATGACTGGTGGCTGGATTGTGGAAGACTGAAATTCTCTTTCCCAATTCTCTTCACCTTTGCACAATCACCTTATTGCACTGTTGCCTCGCAGTTCACTGATGGACAATGGAACATCAAGCTACATCTGAATCTGTCTACAACAGCCAAAAGAGAAATGGAGGCCTTATTGACGATTCTAGTTGGAGTGCATCCATCTCCTTCTCACGTAGACACAGATCAGAGGAGCCCTTCTATGAAATCTGAAAAAGTAACTACTGCCTTCTTCTATGAGTTGCTCACTTTCAGAGGGATCCTTTGCCCAACTGCTCCAAAGATATGGGATACTATGATACCTAACAGGTACCGGGTCTTTCTCTGGCTGGCTTTGTGAGGTAGATTAAACACAAGGGACAATATTCTCAAGAAAGGCTGGACGTCAATCACAACGCACAATGGTTGCGACCTGTGCCCCGCAACTGAAAACAGCTGCCATATCATTCTCAGGTGCAGACTTGCTGATGCTGTTTGGGAGCGAGCAGGCGTACAGGGCAATGCAAGAAGATTCAATGACCTCCAAGAATTCCTGATCGCCATAGAACCCCCTGCATATGGCAACCTATCGCACATTGTTTTTGCAGCCTATGTCGTATCCCTCTGGTCTGCCAGAAACGAGCAGGTCTTCCACCACACACGATGGCCTGCTGGTGTAAGGGCATATTTATCCCTAAGGTGTTTTGGTGATTGATGACAATGCTTTTGCGGACTAATCGTGTGCCTTGAGTTTCCCAGACGTTTCATTGCTAGGCACAAGACGGTTTGGTGCCCCTCGAAGACTATTAAAGACGGTGTTTTTTCTACGTTTCTTTTTGGTGAATTTGAGTCGTAGGAAAGCCGTACTATTAAGAGGGGGTCCGCGTCGGAAAGGTTTGGGTGGAATCATCATGTACACGTTTTTTCTTCCTTGTCCCCTCCTTTCCCCTGCACTTTGCAGCTTCCTCCATTTATCCTCTCTTTGCCTTGTCCTGGCTGTTGTTGATGGGCTTGCGGTAGTACTGCTCCCTGGTGAGCGGTAGTACCGCAGGCACCCGCGGTAGTACCGTACTACGGCGCGGTAGTACCGCAGGTGCCCATGGTAGTACCGCTCCTCTGGAGCCGTAGTACCATGGCCCCGAGGCCAAGTACCGCTCCTTCGCGGTAGTAGGGGCGGATGTAATTTTTTACATCCACGCCACCACGGTAGTACCGCATCCCTTGCGCGGTAGTATCGTGCGCGGCCTGGCTCAGCTGCCAGGCGGTAGTACCGCTCCTCTGCGGTAGTACTGTGTCGGATTTTTGCTTCGTCCGTTTACCAGCGGAAGTAGGCACAGATGTTTTTTTATCCGCGCTCTTCCCAGGCTAGGGGTTTCCTGCCTTGCGGTAGTACCGCACGGGGGAGCGGTAGTACCACGCCCGCGGCAATACCGTCCTCAGCCCTTGTGCTACAGGTCTGCCCTAGCTGCTGCTGCTGCGGTAGTACCGCGGGTCCTCACAGTGGTACCGCGTGGCCTTGTGGTAGTACCGCTTGTCAGCAAGCGGAAGTACCGCGTGGCCTTGCGGTAGTACCGCTGGTCTGGGGCGGTAGTACCGCTGGTCGCGGGCTGGTAGGTGGATAACGGTTGGATTTTTGTCCTAAGCTATAAAAGGGGTGTCTTCTTCCTCTAGTTGACTACCTCTTCCAACCCTAAGCTTCATTGTTGCTCCAAGCTCCATTTTCGCCCGATCTCACTCCCTAGCCAATCAAACTTGTTGATTTGCTCGGGAGTGGTTGAGAAGGACCCGATCTACACTTCCACCAAGAGAAATTTGATTCCCCCTACTAATCCCTTGCGGATCTTGTTACTCTTGGGTGTTTGAGCACCCTAGACGGTTGAGGTCATCGCGGAGCCATAGTCCATTGTGGTGAAGCTTCGTGGTGTTGTTGGGAGTCTCCAATTGAGTTGTGGAGATTGCCCCAACCTTGTTTGTAAAGGTTCGGTCGCCGCCTCCAAGGGCACCAATAGTGGAATCACGACATCTCGCATTATGTGAGGGCGTGAGGAGAATACGGTGGCCCTAGTGGCTTCTTGGGGAGCATTGTGCCTCCACACCGCTCCAACAGAGACGTACTTCCCCTCAAAAGGGAAGGAACTTCGGTAACACATCCTCGTCTCCACCGGCTCCACTGTTGGTTATCTCGTGCCTTTACTTGTGCAAGCTTATTTGTGATATATCTCTAGCTTGCTTGTGTACTTATCTTTGTTGCATCATATAGGTTGCTCACTTAGTTGCATATCTAGACAACCTACTTTGATGCAAAGTTTAAATTGTTAAAGAAAAGCTAAAAATTGTTAGTTGCCTATTCACCCCCCTCTAGTCAACTATATCGATCCTTTCAATTGGTATCAGAGCCTTGTCTCTTTATTAAGGACTTTACCGTCCGAAGAGTATGGTTGACGTCGTAGAAGGTGAGGAGGAGCACTCTGGTGCAAACCCGGTATCTTCTACGGGCGATGGGGGAACCGCAGTCTCTCGTGAGGAGTTCAATGTGGCGTTGGACACATTGAAAACCTCCATGACGACCGAGGTCAAAAGCATGTTTAAAGATTTCTTAGAAGAGCTTAAACTTTCCACCGCACCGTTGAAAGTGGGTGATCCCACCAACAAGGTGACGGATGAAGGAAATATGCCCTAGAGGCAATAATAAAGTTATTATTTATTTCCTTATATCATGATAAAAGTTTATTATTCATGCTAGAATTGTATTAACCGGAAACATAATACATGTGTGAATACATTGACAAACTAAGTGTCACTAGTATGCCTCTACTTGACTAGCTCGTTAATCAAAGATGGTTATGTTTCCTAACCGTAGACAAAGAGTTGTCATTTGATTAAATGGGATCACATCATTAGTTGAATGATCTGATTGACATGACACATTCCATTAGCTTAGCACCCGATCGTTTAGTATGTTGCTATTGCTTTCTTCATGACTTATACATGTTCCTATGACTATGAGATTATGTAACTCGCGTGTGCTGGAGGAACACTTTGTGTGCTACCAAACATCACAACGTAACTGGGTGATTATAAAGGTGCTCTACAGGTGTCTCCAAAGGTACATGTTGGGTTGACGTATTTCGAGATTAGGATTTGTCACTCCAATCGTCGGAGAGGTATCTCTGGGCCCTCTCGGTGATGCACATTACTTAAGCCTTGCAAGCAATGTAACTAATGAGTTAGTTGCGAGATGATGTATTACGGAACAATTAAAGAGACTTGCCGGTAACGAGATTGAACTAGGTATTGGATACCGACGATCGAATCTCAGGCAAGTAACATACCAATGACAAAGGGAACAACGTATGTTGTTATGCGGTCTGACCGATAAAGATCTTCGTAGAATATGTAGGAGCCAATATGGGCATCCAGGTCCCGCTATTGGTTATTGACCGGAGACATGTCTCGGTCATCTCTACATTGTTCTCGAACCCGTAGGGTCCGCACGCTTAAGGTTTCGATGACAGTTATATTATGAGTTTATACGTTTTGATGTACCGAAGGTTGTTTGGAGTCTCGGATGTGATCACGGACATGACGAGGAGTCTCAAAATGGTCGAGACATAAAGATTGATATATTGGAAGCCTAGGTTTGGATATCGGAAGTGTTCCGGGTGAAATCGGGATTTTACCGGAGTACCGAGAGGTTACCGGAACCCCCTGGGAGCTATATGGGCCTTAGTGGAAAAGAGAAGGGGCAGCCCAAGATGGGCTGCGCGCCCCTCCCCTCCCTTGGTCCGAATAGGACAAGGAGAGGGGGCCGCCCCCCCTCTCTCTTTTCCCCCCTCCGCGAATCCTATTCCAACTAGGATTGGGGGGGGGGGAATCCTACTCCTAGAGGGAGTAGGACTCCTCCTGGCGCGCCTCTCCTAGGCCGGCCGCACCCCCCCCCCCCTTGATCCTTTATATACGGAGGCAGGGGCACCCCAGAGGAACACAAGTTGATCCACGTGATCATATTCGTAGCCGTGTGCGGCGCCCCCTGTACCATAGTCCTCGATAATATTGTAGCGGTGCTTAGGCGAAGCCCTGCGACAGTAGTACATCAAGATCGTCACCACGCCGTCGTGCTGACGGAACTCTTCCCCGACACTTTGCTGGATCAGAGTCCGGGGATCGTCATCGAGCTGAACGTGTGCTAAAACTCGGAGGTGTCGTAGTTTCGGTGCTTGATCGGTCGGGCCGTGGAGACGTACGACTACATCAACCAAACGCTTCCGTTGTCGATCTACAAGGGTACGTAGATCACACTCTCCCCTCTCGTCACTATGCATCACCATGATCTTGCGTGTGCGTAGGATTTTTTTTTTGAAATTACTACGTTCCCCAACAGTGGCATCCGAGCCTGGTTTTATGTGTTGATGTTATATGCACGAGTAGAACAAAAGTGAGTTGTGGGCGATATAAGTCATACTGCTTACCAGCATGTCATACTTTGGTTCGGCGGTATTGTTGGACGAAGTGTCCTGTACCGACATTACGCGTACGCTTACGCGAGACCGGTTCTCCCGACGTGCTTTGCACATAGGTGGCTTGCGGGTGACAGTTTCTCCAACTTTAGTTGAACCGAGTGTGGCTACGCCCGGTCCTTGCGAAGGTTAAAACATCACCAACTTGACAAACTACCGTTGTGGTTTTGATGCGTAGGTAAGACTGGTTCTTGCTTAAGCCCGTAGCAGCCACGTAAAACTTGCAACAACAAAGTAGAGGACGTCTAACTTGTTTTTGCAGGGCATGTTGTGATGTGATATGGTCAAGACATGATGCTAAATTTTATTGTATGAGATGATCATGTTTTGTAACTGAGTTATCGGCAACTGGCAGGAGCCATATGGTTGTCGCTTTATTGTATGCAATGCAATCGCGTTGTAATGCTTTACTTTATCACTAAGAGGTAGCGATAGTCGTGGAAGCATAAGATTGGTGAGACGACAACGTTGCTACGATGGAGATCAAGGTGTCGCGCCGGTGACGATGGTGATCATGACGGTGCTTCGGAGATGGAGATCACAAGCACAAGATGATGATGGCCATATCATATCACTTATATTGATTGCATGTGATGTTTATCTTTTATGCATCTTATCTTGCTTTGATTGACGGTAGCATTATAAGATGATCTCTCACTAAATTATCAAGATAAAAGTGTTTTCCCTGAGTATGCACTGTTGCCAAAGTTCATCGTGCCCAGACACCACGTGATGATCGGGTGTGATAAGCTCTACGTCCATCTACAATGGGTGCAAGCCAGTTTTGCACACGCAGAATACTCAGGTTAAACTTGACGAGCCTAGCATATGCAGATATGGCCTCGGAACACTGAGATCAAAGGATCGAGCGTGAGTCATATAGTAGATATGATCAACATAGTGATGTTCACCATTGAAAACTACTCCATTTCACGTGATGATCGGTTATGGTTTAGTTGATTTGGATCACGTGATCACTTAGAAGATTAGAGGGATGTCTATCTAAGTGGGAGTTCTTAAGTAATATGATTAATTGAACTTAAATTTATCATGAACTTAGTACCTGATAGTATCTTGCTTATGTATGTTTGATTGTAGATAGATGGCCCGTGCCGTTGTTCCGTTGAATTTTAATGCGTTCCTTGAGAAAGCAAAGTTGAAAGATGATGGTAGCAATTACACGGACTGGGTCCGTAACTTGAGGATTATCCTCATTGCTGCACAGAAGAATTACGTCCTGGAATCACCGCTGGGTGCCATGCCTGCTGCTGGAGCAACACCAGATGTTATGAACGTCTGGCAGAGCAAAGCTGATGACTACTCAATAGTTCAGTGTGCCATGCTTTATGGCTTAGAATCGGGACTTCAACGACGTTTTGAACGTCATGGAGCATATGAGATGTTCCAGGAGTTGAAGTTAATATTTCAAGCAAATGCCCGAATTGAGAGATATGAAGTCTCTAATAAGTTCTATAGCTGCAAGATGGAGGAGAACAGTTCTATCAGTGAGCATATACTCAAAATGTCTGGGTAGAATAATCACTTGATTCAGATGGGAGTTAATCTTCCAGATGATTGCGTCATTGACAGAATTCTCCAATCACTGCCACCAAGCTACAAGAGCTTCGTGATGAACTATAATATGCAAGGGATGAATAAGACTATTCCCGAGCTCTTCGCACTGCTGAAAGCTGCGGAGGTAGAAATCAAAAAGGAGCATCAAGTGTTGATGGTCAACAAGACCACTAGTTTCAAGAAAAAGGGCAAAGGGAAGAAGAAGGGGAACTTCAAGAAGAACAGCAAGCAAGTTGCTGCTCAAGAGAAGAAACCCAAGTCTGGACCTAAGCCTGAAACTAAGTGCTTCTACTGCAAGCAGACTGGTCACTGGAAGCGGAACTGCCCCAAGTATTTGGCGGATAAGAAGGATGGCAAGGTGAACAAAGGTATATGTGATATACATGTTATTGATGTGTACCTTACTAGAGCTCGCAGTAGCACCTGGGTATTTGATACTGGTTCTGTTGCTAATATTTGCAACTCGAAACAGGGACTACGGATTAAGCAAACACTGGCAAAGGATGAGGTGACGATGCACGTGGGAAACGGTTCCAAAGTCGATGTGATCGCGGTTGGCACGCTACCTCTACATCTACCTTCAGGATTAATATTAGACCTAAATAATTGTTATTGAAGGAAATATGCCCTAGAGGCAATAATAAAGTTATTATTTATTTCCTTATATCATGATAAATGTTTATTATTCATGCTAGAATTGTATTAACCGAAAACATAATACATGTGTGAATACATAGACAAACAGAGTGTCACTAGTATGCCTCTACTTGACTAGCTCGTTAATCAAAGATTGTTATGTTTCCTAACCATGGACAAAAGAGTTGTTATTTGATTAACGAGGTCACATCATTAGTTGAATGATCTGATTGACATGACCCATTCCATTAGCTTAGCACCCGATCGTTTAGTATGTTGCTATTGCTTTCTTCATGACTTATACATGTTCCTATGACTATGAGATTATGCAACTCTCGTTTGCCGGAGGAACACTTTGGGTGCTACCAAATGTCACAACGTAAATGGGTGATTATAAAGGAGCATTACAGGTGTCTCCAAAGGTAGATGTTGGGTTGGCGTATTTCGAGATTAGGATTTGTCACTCCGATTGTCGGAGAGGTATCTCTGGGCCCTCTCGGTAATGCACATCACCTAAGCCTTGAAAGCATTGCAACTAATATGTTAGTTGTGAGATGATGTATTACGGAACGAGTAAAGAGACTTGCCGGTAACGAGATTGAACTAGGTATTGGGATACCGACGATCGAATCTCGGGCAAGTAACATACCGATGACAAAGGGAACAACGTATGTTGTTATGCGGTCCGACCGATAAAGATCTTCGTAGAATATGTAGGAGCCAATATGGGCATCCAGGTCCTGCTATTGGTTATTGACTGGAGACGTGTCTCGGTCATGTCTACATTGTTCTCGAACCGTAGGGTCCGCACGCTTAAGGTTTCGATGACAGTTATATTATGAGTTTATGAGTTTTGATGTACCGAAGGAGTTCGGAGTCCCGGATGAGATCGGGGACATGACGAGGAGTCTCGAAATGGTCGAGACGTAAAGATCGATATATTGGACGGCTATATTCGGACATCGGAAAGGTTCCGAGTGATTCGGGTATTTTTCGGAGTACCGGGTAGTTATGGGAGAAGTAATGGGCCTTGATGGGCTTTAGTGGGAAGAGGAAAAAGGCTGCTGCGCCCCCCTCCCCTCTAGTCCGAATTGGACTAGGGAAAAGGGGTCGGCCACCTTTCCTACTCCTCCACTTCCTTCTCCCTTCCTCCCCTCGTGATGGACTCCTACTAGGACTTGGAGTCCTAGTAGGACTCCCATCCTGGCCGCACCAATAGCCTTCGCCGGCCTCCTCCTCCTCCATCCTTTATATACTAAGGCAGGGGGCACCACATAGACACACAAGTTGATCCACGTGATCGTTCCTTAGCCGTGTGCGGTGCCCCCTGCCACCATATTCCACCTCGGTCGTATTGTAGCGGTGCTTAGGCGAAGCCCTGCGATTGTAGAACATCAAGATCGTCACCACGCCGTCGTGCTGGCGGAACTCCTCCCCGAAGCTGTGCTGGATCGGAGCCCGGGGATCGTCATCGAGCTGTACGTGTGCTAAGAACTCGGAGGTGCCGGAGTAACGGTGCTTGGATCGGTCGGATCGGGAAGAAGACGTACGACTACTTCCTCTACGTTGTGTCAACGCTTCCGTTGCGATCTACAAAGGTACGTAGATCAGACTCTCCCCCTCGTTGCTATGCATCACCATGATCTTGTGTGTGCGTAGGAAATTTTTTGAAATTACTACGTTCCCCAACAGTGGCATCCGAGCCTAGGTTTTATGGTTTGATCTTATATGCACGAGTAGAACACAAGTGAGTTGTGGGCGATATAAGTCATACTGCCTATCAGCATGTCATACTTTGGTTTGGCGGTATTGTTGGATGAAGCGGCCCGGACCGACATTACGCGTACGCTTACGCGAGACCGGTTTCCCCGACGTGCTTTGCACATAGGTGACTTGCGGGCGACTGTTTCTCCAACTTTAGTTGAACCGAGTGTGGCTACGCCCGGTCCTTGCGAAGGTTAAAACGGAGTCTATTTGACAAACTATCGTTGTGGTTTTGATGCGTAGGTAAGATTGGTTCTTGCTAAGCCCGTAGCAGCCACGTAAAATTTGCAACAATAAAGTAGAGGACGTCTAACTTGTTTTTGCAGGGCATGTTGTGATGTGATATGGTCAAAACGTGATGAGTTATAAGTTGTTGTATAAGATGATCATGTTTTTTTGAAGTTATCGGCAACTGGCAAAAGCCTTATGGTTGTCTGTCTATTGCATAAGATGCAAGCGCCCGATAATTGCTTTACTTTATCGCTATGCGATAGCAATAGTTGCAAGAGCAATGGTTGGCGAGACGACCATGTGACGACATATTGATATAGATCAAGATGATGGAGATCATGATGTCATGCCGGTGACGATGGAAATCATGACGATGCTTTGAAGATGGAGATCAAAGGCACAAGATGATGATGGCCATATCATGTCACATATTTTGATTGTATGTGATGTTTATCTTTTTATGCATCTTATCTTGCTTTGATTGACGGTAGCATTATAAGATGATCTCTCACTAAATTATCAAGAAGTGTTCTCCCTGAGTATGCACCGTTGCCAAAGTTCGTCGTGCCCAGACACCACGTGATGATCGGGTGTGATAAGCTCTACGTCCATCTACAACGGGTGCAAGCCAGTTTTGCACACGCAGAATACTCAGGTTAAACTTGACGAGCCTAGCATATGCAGATATGGCCTCAGAACACGGAGACCGAAAGGTTGAGCGTGAACCATATAGTAGATATGATCAACATAATGATGTTCACCATTGAAAACTACTCCATCTCACATGATGATCGGTTATGGTTTAGTTGATTTGGATCACGTGATCACTTAGAGGATTAGAGGGATGTCTATCTAAGTGGGAGTTCTTAAGTAATATGATTAATTGAACTTTAATTTATCATGAACTTAGTCCTGGTAGTATTAGCATATCTATGTTGAAGATCAATAGCTCGCGTTGTTGCTTTCATATGTTTATTTTGATATGTTCCTAGAGAAAATTGTGTTGAAAGATGTTAGTAGCAATGATACGGATTGGATCCGTGATCTGAGGTTTATCCTCATTGCTGCACAGAAAAATTATGTCCTTGATGCACCGCTAGGTGACAGACCTATTGCAGGAGCAGATGCAGACGTTATGAACATTTGGCTAGCTCAATATGATGACTACTTGATAGTTTAGTGCACCATGCTTAATGGCTTAGAATCGGGACTTCAAAGACGTTTTGAACGTCATGGACCATATGAGATGTTCCAGGAGTTGAAGTTAATATTTCAAGCAAATACCCGAGTTGAGAGATATGAAGTCTCCAACAAGTTCTATAGCTAAAAGATGGAGGAGAATCGCTCAACTAGTGAGCATGTGCTCAGATTGTCTGGGTACTACAATCGCTTGAATCAAGTGGGAGTTAATCTTCCAGATAAGATAGTGATTGACAGAATTCTCTAGTCACCATCACCAAGTTAGTAGAACTTCGTGATGAACTATGATATGCAAGGGATAACGGAAACGTTTCCCAAGCTCTTCGTGATGCTGAAATCGATGAAGGTAGAAATCAAGAAAAACATCAAGTGTTGATGGTTGACAAGACCACTAGTTTGAAGAAAAGGGCAAAAGGGAAGAAGGGGAACTTCAAGAAGAACGGCAAGCAAGTTGCTGCTCAAGTGAAGAAGCCCAAGTCTGGTCCTAAGCCTGAGACTAAGTGCTTCTACTGCAAAGGGACTGGTCACTGGAAGCGGAACTGCCCCAAGTATTTGGCGGATAAGAAGGATGGCAAAGTGAACAAAAGTATATTTGATATACATGTCATTGATGTGTGCTTTACTAGTGTTTATAGCAACCCCTCAGTATTTGATATTGGTTCAATTGCTAAGAGTAGTAACTCGAAACAGGAGTTGCAGAATAAACAGAGACTAGTTAAGGGTGAAGTGACGATGTGTGTTGGAAGTGGTTCCAAGATTGATATGATCATCATCGCACACTCCCTATACTTTCGGGATTAGTGTTGAACCTAAATAAGTGTTATTTGGTGTTTGCGTTGAGCATGAATATGATTTGATCATGTTTATTGTAATACGGTTATTCATTTAAGTAAAAGAATAAATTGTTGTTCTGTTTACATGAATAAAACCTTATATGGTTACACACCCAATGAAAATAGTTCATTGGATCTCGACCTTAGTGATACACATATTCATAATATTGAAACCAAAAGATGCGAAGTTAATAATGATAGTGCAACTTATTTGTGGCACTGCCGTTTAGGTCATATTGGTATAAAGCGCATGAAGAAACTCCATGCTGATGGGATTTTGGAATCACTTGATTATGAATCACTTGATGCTTGCGAACCATGCCTTATGGGCAAGATGACTAAAACGCCGTTTCCCGGAACAATGAAGCAAGCAACAGATTTGTTGGAAATCATACATACTGATGTATGTGGTCCAATGAATATTAAGGCTTACAGCAGGTATCATTATTTTCTGACCTTCACAAGATGATTTGAGCAGATATGGGGATATCTACTCGATGAAACATAAGTCTGAAACATTTGAGCAGTTCAAAGAATTTCAGAGTGAAGTGGAAAATCATTGTGACAAGAAAATAAAAGTTTCTACGATATGATCGCAGAGGTAAAATATTTGAGTTACGAGTTTGGTCTTTAGTTAAAACAATGTGAAATAGTTTCACTACGCACGCCACCTGGAACACCACAGCATAATGGTGTGTCCGAACGTCATAACCGTACTTTATTGGATATAATACAATCTATGATGTATCTTACCGATCTACCACTATCGTTTTGGGGTTATGCATTAGAGACAGCTGCATTCACGTTAAATAGGGCACGATCTAAATCCGTTGAAACGACACCGTGTGAACTATGGTTTGGCAAGAAACCTAAGCTGTCGTTTCTTAAAGTTTGGAGTTGCGATGCTTATGTGAAAAAGTTTCATCTCGATAAGCTCAAACTCAAATCGGAGAAATATGTCTTCATAGGATACCCAAAGGAGACAGTTGGGTACACCTTCTATCACAGATCCGAAGGCAAGACATTCGTTACTAAGAATGGATCCTTTCTAGAGAAGGAGTTTCTCTCAAAAGAAGTGAGTGGGAGGAAAGTAGAAAACTTGATAAGGTAATTGTACCTTCTCCCTTATTGGAAAATAGTTCATCACAGAAATTTGTTACTGTGACTACTACACCAATTAGTGAGGAAGCTAATGATGATGATCATGTAACTTCAGATCAAGTTACTACCGAATCTCGTAGGTAAACCAGAGTGAGATCCGCACCAGAGTGGTACGGTAATCCTATTCTAGAGGTCATGTTACTTGACCATGACGAACCTACGAACTATAAGGAAGCGATGATGAGCCCAAATTCCGAGAAATGGCTGGAGGCCATGAAATCTGAGATGGGATCCATGTATGAGAACAAAGTGTGGACTTTGGTTGACTTGCCCGATGATCGGCAAGACATAGAAAATAAATGGATCTTCAAGAGGAAGACGGACGCTGATACTAGTGTTACTATCTACAAAGCTAGAATTGTCGCAAAAGGTTTTTGACATGTTCAAGGTGTTGACTACGATGAGAGTTTCTCACTCGTATCTATGCTTAAGTCTGTCCAAATCATGTTAGCAATTGTCGCATTTTATGAAATCTGGCAAATGGATAAACAAAACTGCATTCCTTAATGGATTTATTAAAGAAGAGTTGTATATGATGCAACCAGAAGGTTTTGTCAATCCTAAAGGTGCTAACAAAATATGCAAGCTCCAGCGATCCATCTATGGACTGGTGCAAGCATCTCGGAGTCGGAATATACGCTTTGATAAGTTGATCAAAGGATATAGTTTTATACAGACTTGCGGTGAAGCCTGTATTTACAAGAAAGTGAGTGGGAGCACTACATCATTTCTGATAAGTATATGTGAATGACATATTATTGATCGGAAATAATGTAGAATTATTCTGTAAAGCATAAAGGAGTGTTTGAAAGGAGTTTTTTCAAAGAAAGACCTCGGTGAAGCTGCTTACATATTGAGCTTCAAGATCTATAGAGATAGATCAAGACGCTTGATAAGTTTTTTCAATGAGTACATACCTTGACAAGATTTTGAAGTAGTTCAAAATGGAGCAGTCAAAGAAAGAGTTCTTGCCTGTATTACAAGGTGTGAAGTTGAGTAAGACTCAAAGCCCGACCACGGCAGAAGATAGAAAGAGAATGAAAGTCATTCCCTATGCCTTGGCCATAGGTTCTATAAAGTATGTCATGCTGTATACCAGATCCATTGTATACCCTGCATTGATTTGGCAAGGGAGTACAATAGTGATCTAGGAGTAGATCACTGGACAGCGGTCAGAATTATCCTTAGTGAAATAAGGATATGTTTCTCGATTATGGACGTGACAAAAAGGTTCGTCCTAAAGGGTTACGTCAATGCAAGTTTTTGACACTGATCCAGATGAATCTAAAGTCTCAATCTGGATACATATTGAAAGTGGGAGCAATTAGCTAGAGTAGCTCCGTGTAGAGCATTGTAGACATAGAACTTGCAAAATACTTACGGATCTGAATGTGACAGACCCGTTGACTAAAATTATCTCACAAGCAAAACATGATCACACCTTAGTACTGTTTGGGTCTTAATCACATAGATATGTGAACTAGATTACTGACTCTAGTAAACCCTTTGAGTGCTGGTCACATGACGATGTGAACTATGGGTGTTAATCACATGGTGATGTGAACTATTGCTGTTAAATCACATGGCGACGTGAACTAGATTATTGACTCTAGTGCAAGTGGGAGACTGAAGGAAATATGCCCTAGAGGCAATAATAAAGTTATTATTTATTTCCTTATATCATGATAAATGTTTATTATTCATGCTAGAATTGTATTAACCGGAAACATAATACATGTGTGAATACATAGACAAACAGAGTGTCACTAGTATGCCTCTACTTGACTAGCTCGTTAATCAAAGATGGTTATGTTTCCTAACCATGGACAAAAGAGTTGTTATTTGATTAACGAGGTCACATCATTAGTTGAATGATCTGATTGACATGACCCATTCTATTAGCTTAGCACCCGATCGTTTAGTATGTTGCTATTGCTTTCTTCATGACTTATACATGTTCCTATGACTATGAGATTATGCAACTCCCGTTTGCCGGAGGAACACTTTGGGTGCTACCAAACGTCACAACGTAAATGGGTGATTATAAAGGAGCATTACAGGTTTCTCCAAAGGTAGATGTTGGGTTGGCGTATTTCGAGATTAGGATTTGTCACTCCGATTGTCGGAGAGGTATCTCTGGGCCCTCTCGGTAATGTACATCACCTAAGCCTTGCAAGCATTGCAACTAATATGTTAGTTGTGAGATGATGTATTACGGAACGAGTAAAGAGACTTGCCGGTAACGAGATTGAACTAGGTATTGGGATACCGACGATCGAATCTCGGGCAAGTAACATACCGATGACAAAGGGAACAACGTATGTTGTTATGCGGTCTGACCGATAAAGATCTTCGTAGAATATGTAGGAGCCAATATGGGCATCCAGGTCCCGCTATTGGTTATTGACTGGAGACGTGTCTCGGTCATGTCTACATTGTTCTCGAACCGTAGGGTCCGCACGCTTAAGGTTTCGATGACAGTTATATTATGAGTTTATGAGTTTTGATGTACCGAAGGAGTTTGGAGTCCCGGATGAGATCGGGGACATGACGAGGAGCCTCAAAATGGTCGAGACGTAAAGATCGATAGATTGGACGACTATATTCGGACATCGGAAAGGTTCCGAGTGATTCGGGTATTTTTCGGAGTACCGGGTAGTTATGGGAGAAGTAATGGGCCTTGATGGGCTTTAGTGGGAAGAGGAAAAAGGCTGCTGCGCCCCCCCTCCCCTCTAGTCCGAATTGGACTAGGGAAAAGGGGGCCGGCCACCTTTCCTACTCCTCCACTTCCTTCTCCCTTCCTCCCCTCTTGATGGACTCCCACTAGGACTTGGAGTCCTAGTAGGACTCCCATCCTGGCCGCACCAATAGCCTTGGCCGGCCTCCTCCTCCTCCATCCTTTATATACTGAGGCAGGGGGCACCCCATAGACACACAAGTTGATCCACGTGATCGTTCCTTAGCCATGTGCGGTGCCCCCTGCCACCATATTCCACCTCGGTCGTATTGTAGCGGTGCTTAGGCGAAGCCCTGCGACTGTAGAACATCAAGATCGTCACCACGCCGTCGTGCTGGAGGAACTCCTCCCCGAAGCTTTGCTGGATCGGAGCCCGGGGATCGTCAACGAGCTGTACGTGTGCTAAGAACTCGGAGGTGCCGGATTAACGGTGCTTGGATCGGTCGGATCGGGAAGAAGACGTACGACTACTTCCTCTACGTTGTGTCAACGCTTCCGTTGCGATCTACAAGGGTACGTAGATCAGACTCTCCCCCTCGTTGCTATGCATCACCATGATCTTGCGTGTGCGTAGGAATTTTTTTGAAATTACTACGTTCCCCAACAGTTATTTGGTGCCAGCGTTGAGCATGAACATTATATCTGGATCTTGTTTAATGCGAGACCGTTATTCATTTAAATCAGAGAATAATGGTTGTTCTATTTATATGAGTAATATCTTTTATGGTCATGCACCTTCAAAGAGTAGTTTATTTTTGATGAATCTCGATAGTAGTAACACACATATTCATAATGTTGAAGCCAAAAGATGCAGAGTTGATAATGATACCGCAACTTATTTGTGGCACTGCCGTTTAGGTCATATCGATATAAAGCGCATGAAGAAACTCCATACTGATGGGCTTTTGGAACCACTTGATTATGAATCACTTGGTACTTGCGAACTGTGCCTCATGGGCAAGATGACTAAAACACGGTTCTCCGGCACTATGGAGAGAGCAACAGATTTGTTGGAAATCATACATACAGATGTATGTGGTCCGATGAATATTGAGGCTCGTGGCGGATATCGTTATTTTCTCACCTTCACAGATGACTTAAGCAAACATGGGTATATCTACTTAATGAAACATAAGTCTAAAACATTTGAAAAGTTCAAAGAATTTCAGAGTGAAGTTGAAAATCATCGTAACAAGAAAATAAAGTTTCTACAATCTGATCGTGGAGGAGAATATTTGAGTTACGAGTTTGGTGTACATTTGAAGCAATGTGGAATAGTTTCGCAACTCACGCCACCCAGAACACCACAGCGTAATGGTGTGTCCGAACGTTGTAATCGTACTTTACTAGATATGGTATGATCTATGATGTCTCTTACTGATTTACCGCTATCGTTTTGGGGTTATGCTTTAGAGACGGCCGCATTCACGTTAAATAGGGCACCATCAAAATCCATTGAGACGACGCCTTATGAACTATGGTTTGGCAATAAACCAAAGTTGTCGTTTCTTAAAATTTGGGGCTGCGATGCTTATGTGAAAAAGCTTCAACCTGATAAGCTCGAACCCAAATCGGAGAAATGTGTCTTCATGGGATACCTAAAGGAGACTGTTGGGTACACCTTCTATAACAGATCCGAAGGCAAGACATTCGTTGCCAAGAATGGATCCTTTCTAGAGAAGGAGTTTCTCTCGAAAGAAGTGAGTGGGAGGAAAGTAGAACTTGACGAGGTAACTGTACCTGCTCCCTTATTGGAAAGTAGTACATCACAGAAACCTGTTTCTGCGACACCTACACCAATTAGTGAGGACGCTAATGATGATGATTATGAAACTTCAGAACAAGATACTACTGAACCTCATAGATCAACCAGAGTAAGATCCGCGCCAGAGTGGTACGGTAATCCTGTTCTGGAAATCATGCTACTTGATCATGATGAACCTACGAACTATGAAGAAGCGATGGTGAGCCCAGATTCCGCAAAATGGCTTGAAGCCATGAAATCTGAGATGGGATCCATGTATGAGAACAAAGCATGGACTTTGGTTGACCTGCCCAATGATCGGCAAGCAATTGAGAATAAATGGATCATCAAGAAGAAGACTGACGCTGACGGTAATATCACTGTCTACAAAGCTCGACTTGTCGCAAAAGGTTTTCGACAAGTTCAAGGGGTTGACTACGATGAGACCTTCTCACCCGTAGCGATGCTTAAGTCTGTCCGAATCATGTTAGCAATTGCCGCATTTTATGATTATGAAATTTGGCAGATGGATGTCAAAACTGCATTCCTGAATGGATTTTTCGAAGAAGAGTTGTATATGATACAACCGGAAGGTTTTGTCGATCCAAAGGGAGCTAACAAAGTGTGCAAGCTCCAGCGATCTATTTATGGACTGGTGCAAGCCTCTCAGAGTTGGAATAAACGCTTTGATAGTGTGATCAACGCATTTGGTTTTATACAGACTTTCGGAGAAGCCTATATTTACAAGAAAGTGAGTGGGAGCTCTGTAGCATTTCTGATATTATATGTGGATGACATTTACTGATTGGAAATGATATAGAATTTCTGGATAGCATAAGGGATACTTGAATAAGAGTTTTTCAATGAAAGACCTCGGTGAAGCTGCTTACATATTAGGCATAAAGATCTATAGAGATAGATCAAGACGCTTAATTGGACTTTCACAAAGCACATACCTTGACAAGATTTTGAATAAATTCAAAATGGATCAAGCAAAGAAAGGGTTCTTGCCTGTGTTACAAGGTGTGAAGTTGAGTCAAACTCAATGCCCGACCACTGCAGAAGATAGAGAGAAAATGAAAGTTGTTCCCTATGCTTTAGCCATAGGCTATATCATGTATGCAATGCTATGTACCAGACCTGATGTATGCCTTGCTATAAGTTTAGTAGGGAGGTACCAAAGTAATCCAGGAGTGGATCACTGCACAGCGGTCAAGAACATCCTGAAATACCTGAAAAGGACTAAGGATATGTTTCTCGTATATGGAGGTGACAAAGAGCTCATCGTAAACGGTTACGTTGATGCAAGCTTTGACACTGATCCGGACGATTCTAAATCGCAAACCGGATACGTGTTTACATTAAACGGTGGAGCTGTCAGTTGGTGCAGTTCTAAACAAAGCGTCGTGGCGGGATCTACATGTGAAGCGGAGTACATAGCTGCTTCGGAAGCAGCAAACGAAGGAGTCTGGATGAAGGAGTTCATATCCGATCTAGGTGTCATACCTAGTGCATCGGGTCCAATGAAAATCTTTTGTGACAATACTGGTGCAATTGCCTTGGCAAAGGAATCCAGATTTCACAACAGGACCAAACACATCAAGAGACGCTTCAATTCCATCCGGGATCTAGTCCAGGTGGGAGACATAGAGATTTGCAAGATACATACGGAGCTGAATATAGCAGACCCGTTGACTAAGCCTCTTCCACGAGCAAAACATGGTCAGCACCAAAGCTCCATGGGTGTTAGAATCATTACCGTGTAATCTAGATTATTGACTCTAGTGCAACTGGGAGACTGAAGGAAATATGCCCTAGAGGCAATAATAAAGTTATTATTTATTTCCTTATATCATGATAAAAGTTTATTATTCATGCTAGAATTGTATTAACCGGAAACATAATACATGTGTGAATACATAGACAAACTAAGTGTCACTAGTATGCCTCTACTTGACTAGCTCGTTAATCAAAGATGGTTATGTTTCCTAACCATAGACAAAGAGTTGTCATTTGATTAAACGGGATCACATCATTAGTTGAATGATCTGATTGACATGACCCATTCCATTAGCTTAGCACCCGATCGTTTAGTACGTTGCTATTGCTTTCTTCATGACTTATACATGTTCCTATGACTATGAGGTTATGTAACTCCCGTGTGCCGGAGGAACACTTTGTGTGCTACCAAACGTCACAACGTAATTGGGTGATTATAAAGGTGCTCTACAGGTGTCTCCAAAGGTATATGTTGGGTTGACGTATTTCGAGATTAGGATTTGTCACTCCGATCGTCGGAGAGGTATCTCCGGGCCCTCTCGGCGATGCACATTACTTAAGCCTTGCAAGCAATGTAACTAATGATTTAGTTGCGAGATGATGTATTACGGAACGAGTAAAGAGACTTGCCGGTAACGAGATTGAACTAGGTATTGAATATCGACGATCGAATCTCGGGCAAGTAACATACCGATGACAAAGGGAACAACGTATGTTGTTATGCGGTCTGACCGATAAAGATCTTCGTAGAATATGGAGGAGCCAATATGGGCATCTAGGTCCCGCTATTGGTTATTGACCGGAGACATGTCTCGGTCATGTCTACATTGTTCTCGAACCCGTAGGGTCCGCACGCTTAAGGTTTCGATGACAGTTATATTATGAGTTTACACGTTTTTTATGTACCGAAGGTTGTTCGGAGTCCGGGATGTGATCACGGACATGACGAGGAGTCTCGAAATGGTCGAGACATAAAGATTGATATATTGGAAGCCTATGTTTGGATATCGGAAGTGTTCCGGGTGAAATCGGGATTTTACCGAAGTACCGGGAGGTTACCGGAACCCCCCCCCCCCCCGGAGCTATATGGGCCTTAGTGGACCTTAGTGGAAAAGAGAAGGGGCAGCCCAAGATGGGCCGCGCGCCCCTCCCCTCCCTTGGTCCGAATAGGACAAGGAGAGGGGGCCGGCCCCCCTCTCTCTTTTCCCCCCCTCCGCGAATCCTATTCCAACTAGGATTGGGGGGGGGGATCCTACTCCCAGAGGGAGTAGGACTCGCGCCGCCGCGCCTCTCCTAGGCCGGCCGCACCCCCCTTGATTCTTTATATACGGAGGCAGGGGCACCCCAGAGGAACACAAGTTGATCCACGTGATCATATTCTTAGCCGTGTGCGGCGCCCCCTGCCACCATAGTCCTCGATAACATTGTAGCGGTGCTTAGGCGAAGCCCTGCGACAGTAGTACATCAAGATCGTCACCACGCCATCGTGCTGACGGAACTCTTCCCCGACACTTTGCTGGATCGGAGTCCGGGGATCGTCATCGAGCTGAACGTGTGCTAAAACTCGAAGGTGCCGTAGTTTCGGTGCTTGATCGGTCGGGCCGTGGAGACGTACAACTACATCAACCAAACGCTTCCGTTGTCGATCTACAAGGGTACGTAGATCACACTCTCCCCTCTCGTTGCTATGCATCACCATGATCTTGCGTGTGCGTAGGATTTTTTTTGAAATTACTACGTTACCCAACAACGGATGCTACCTCCGACAAGGGGGAAGCTACTAGCGAGAAAGCCCTTCCTACTAGTGGTAAGAGTGGCACCGACATTTTGCCCATGTGGAACCTCCACTTGTCTATGGTGGACCTCTCCCTTCCACTCATTTGAATCATGTCGTGCCGGCCCCTAAGATTGAGAAGAATGTAGAATTTGATTCTTAGGTCTATCGTTTTAAGTGTCATTTAAATCATGTGAACACTAACCTTTGGAGAATCATTGAAGAAGGTTTCTATCCGCATGACCGAAGCAACTTCACTCCTAGAGAAGCCGTGGATAATCAATTCAATGAGAATGCTCTCTTCATCATTCAAGAAGCAATCCCACCCGAAGACCTTCCTCATCTCCGGCCTTACTCCTTGGCCAAAGATGATTGGCGCCAAGTGGTTTCCCTCTACTGGGGAAGCGCAAGCATTCAACGCTCCAACTATGAAGTGGTGCAAGATGAAGCCGATGAGTTTGCAATGAAAGAAGATGAAGAACCTCGTGAGCTCTATCGGAGGGTAACTAAACTCGCGGTCTCGCTCCGAGATCATGGAAGCAAGGACACGGATGACAATTGGATTAAGCGCAAATTCCTCAAGGCAATGATGCCCTACCACAAAGCCACATCCTCCGTCATTCGTCAAAGGCCGTACTTCCACACCTTGTCCTCAAGTGATGTGTTGGATGAGTTCGTTGCTATGAGCATCTTGGACAAGACCGCCGACAATGCGGTACTTTGCTCTCAAAGAGTAAAGAAACCCAACCTTGCTCTAAAGGCCAAGGTTAGTATGGAGGAAGAAGATGAAGAGGAAGAAGAGGAGAGCAACCTCGAAGATACGAAGTATGCCTATCATGAACACATGGCCCTTGCTTCAAGGCAATTTTGGAGCAAGAAGAACTCAAGGCCCAACTTCAACAAGAACAATTCAAGTGGCGCAAAGGGCAAGCAACGAGTGAGGACTTGTTTCAATTGTGACAATGTAAGCCACTTTGTTGCGGAATGCCCTTATGAGAAGAGGGAAGACAATGGTGGCAAGCTCATCCGAAAGGACAAGGCCAAGTCATTCCCCAACAAGAGCAACTTCACCAAGAAGACTCCTCCCAAGGCATTGGTGGTACAAGAAGAGTACAATGAGGATGATGACGATGATGAAGATGGTGAGTTGGTTGCCATGGCCTCCATTGCCATTGCGACGACTCCACGGGTGTCTCTCTTCGACTCACCCAACGAGAGCATCACCGCCAAGTGCCTCATGGCTAAAGCCACCAACAAGGTAACCCCCAACATCAAAACTACCATCATTAATCATCCTTCTTCAACGGATAGCATTGATGAACATGAGGGAACTAATGTGGAGGTGAATGAGTTTGAGGCCTTTATGGGTAAACTCAAGGGTAAATCCAAGAAGCACTTTGTTGCTCTCTTGGAACAACTTGGTGAAGCCAATGACATGATCGAGGCTCACGAAGATGCCATCTCTAAGATGGAGGGGCATAGTCGTGACTATGCCAATGAGATTTCGGATCTTTCCAATGCTCTTGAGGAAGAGTGTGGTCTTCGTTTGGCTCTTGAGGAGTCTCACAATGATGATCATGCTAAATTAAAGAAAGATCTTGATCATGCTCTTGTTGTTTCTCGTGTGCTAAACTCCGAGAAGGCAAAGCTTGGGGTTGATCTTGCTAGACTCAAAGAGGAGTTTGACATTCTCGACAAGGCTCACAAAGTCTTGAAGGGTGTTCATGCTACCCTCAAGGAGTCTCATGATCAACTCCAAGTGAAGCTAACCAAGGAGAAAGCCACATCTCCTCGTATGCTATTAATTGATAATGCAAATGCTACTGACCCTTGTTGTGAGCATGTGCATCTTATTGAGGAGAATGTTAAGTTGAAGGAGCAACTTGAGAAAGGCCTTGTGTCATGCATACAAGGGGAGAAGAACCTAAGCAACCTTTTGAGAAATCAAAAGGAAGTTGTGGCCAAGGAGGGTATTGGGTTCGCACCCAACCCCAAGAACAAGAAGAATGATAACAAGACCAAACGACCTCCTCCTCTCAAGCAAACTTTTGTGAAGGAGGG
This sequence comes from Triticum monococcum, assembly GCA_034509565.1. Taxonomy (NCBI): domain Eukaryota; kingdom Viridiplantae; phylum Streptophyta; class Magnoliopsida; order Poales; family Poaceae; genus Triticum; species Triticum monococcum. Next base: position 493,633,756 of record CM067845.1, on the reverse strand, counting down.
AGAGGGTGCTTCCAAGGAGAAGAAGAACAATGCGAAGGGTGGCGGTGTCAAAAAAGGGCAATGCCACCCCTCCCAACAAAGCCGGCGACTTTAATCCTTCTTATGTGTTATGTCGTGCTAGTGATGGGCATGTCTATGCCAAATTTGTTGGTTCTCCTCATGAGTACATTGAATTGTCTATTTGGGTTCCTTAGACCCTTGTTACTAACATCAAAGGACCCATTACAAAATGGGTACCTAAAACCAAGCATTGATCTCTTGTAGGTGTTTGCTTCCGGTGGGGGATCATGGTTGCTTGATAGTGGAGCTACAAATCATATGACCGGAAGCAAGGACTTGGTGGTGGACGTGCACAAGATTCCATCTATGCCCACCAATGTCGAGTGGGGTGATGCCTCATCTTCTAAGGTATTGGGACTTGGCAAGGTTGTCATCTCTCATGATCTCACGATCGAGAAGGTCATGCTTGTTGAGTCCCTTGCATACAATTTACTTTCCGTTCGTCAACTTGCAATCATGGGCTTTGCCACTTTCTTTGATGTTGATATTGTGGCCCTCTTGTGGAGCAAGACTCTTAAAGTAGCCTTCGTTGGGCATGTCGAGAATGGTCTATATGTGATTAACTTTTCGGAGCGACCCACTAAGACCGCGACATGCCTAATGGCTAAAGTTGATGTGGGATGGCTTTGGCATCGCCGGTTAGCCCATGTCAATATGAGATCTTTGCAAAGTCTTCTCAAGGGGGACCATGTCCATTGACTAATGAATGTTAGTTTTGCTAAAGATCGTGCTTGCAGTGCTTGTATCGAAGGAAAGTTTCATGAGAAGGCTCACCCTCCCACGACTATCATTTACTCAAAGAGGCCTTTGGAGCTTCTTCACTTGGATCTCTTTGGGCCTCCATCCTTTGATATTCTTGGGGGTAGGAAGTATTGCTTGGTCATTGTGGATGACTACTCAAGATATACTTGGGTGTATATCTTCAAGAGGAAGAGCGAGACCCACAAACCGCCATTGACTTTGCAAATGAAGCACAACGTCAACACAATGCAAAGATCTTGACAATAAGAAGTGACAACGGCACCGAGTTCAAGAACCACACCTTGGATGAGTTTCTTAGTGATGAGGGGATCAAGCATCAATATTCCGCACCCTACACCCCTCAACAAAACGGTGTTGCGGAGAGGAAGAACCGGACGTTGATGGATGTGGCAAGGACGATGATGGCGGAGTTTAAGTCTCCGTACAACTTTTGGGCCGAAGCCATTAACACCGCGTGTCATGCATCCAATCAGCTCTACCTCCGCAAGGGCTTGAACTAGACTCCTGATACATCTCCAACATATCTACTTTTCCAAACACTTTTGCCCTTGTTTTGGACTCTAACTTGTATGATTTGAATGGGACTAACCCGGACTGATGCTATTTTCAGTAGAATTGCCATGATGTTGTTTTATGTGCAGAAAACAAAAGCTCTCGGAATGACCTGAAACTCCACGGGATATCTTACAATAAATAATAAAAAATCCTCGCCAAAGATTATGACCAGGGGGCCCACACCCTTCTCACGAGGGTGGGGGGCGCCCCCCCTAGGGCGTGCCCCCCTACCTCGTGGGCCCCCTAGAAACCTCCCGACTCCAACTCCAACTCTATATAACTGCTTTCGGGGAGAGAAAAATCAGGGAGAAGAAATCATCACGTTTTACGATGTGGAGCCGCCGCCAAGCCCTAAAACCTCTCGGGAGGGCTGATCTGGAGTCCGTTCGGGGCTCCAGAGAGGGGGATTCGTTGCCGTCATCATCCTCAACCATTCTCCATCACCAATTTCATGATGCTCACCGCCGTGCGTGAGTAATTCCATCGTAGGCTTGCTGGACGGTGATGGGTTGGATGAGATTTATCATGTAATCGAGTTAGTTTTGTTAGGGTTTGATCCCTAGTATCCACTATGTTCTGAGATTGATGTTGCTATGACTTTGCTATGCTTAATGCTTGTCACTAGGGCCCGAGTGCCATGATTTCAGATTTGAACCTATTATGTTTTCATCAATATATGAGAGTTCTAGATCCTATCTTGCAAGTCTATAGTCACCTATTATGTGTTATGATCTGTTAACCCCGAAGTGATAATAATCGGGATACTTACCGGTGATGACCGTAGTTTGAGGAGTTCATGTATTCACTATGTGCTAATGCTTTGTTCCGGTTCTCTATTAAAACGAAGCCTTAATAGCCCTTAGTTTCCGTAAGGACCCCACTGCCACGGGAGGGTAGGACAAAAGATGTCATGCAAGTTCTTTCCCATAAGCATGTATGACTATATTCGGAATACATGCCTACATTACATTGACGAATTGGAGCTAGTTCTGTGTCACCCTATGTTATGATTGTTACATGATGAACCGCATCCGGCATAATTATCCATCATTGATCTGATGCCTACGAGCTTTCCATATACTGGTTTACGCTTATTTACTTTCCCGCTGCTATTGCTACAATCACTACAAAACACCAAAAATATTACTTTGCTTTCATTACTCTTTTGTTACCGTTACCATCACTATCATATTACTTTGCTACTAAACACTTTGCTGCAGATACTAAGTTTCCAGGTGTGGTTGAATTGACAACTCAGCTGCTAATACTTGAGAATATTCTTTGGCTCCCCTTGTGTCGAATCAATAAATTTGGGTTGAATACTCTACCCTCGAAAGCTATTGCGATCCCCAATACTTGTGGGTTATCACCACCCTGTTCACTAATGATGAGAGATCTCGTTACTTTTATATCCTTAAAATATTTCCGTTCTCATTAAAGGGTGATGCTAAGATATGGTTTAATTCTCTTGATCCTGGTTGTGTGCGTAGTCCCCAGGATATGATCTATTACTTTTCTGCTAAATGTTTCCTTGCTCATAAGAGAGAAGCTGCTTTAAAGAAAATATACAACTTTGTGCAAATTAAAGAAGAGAGTCTCCCACAAGCTTGGGGGAGGCTTCTCAAGTTAATGCTTTGCCTGATCATCCTCTTAAGAAAAATGAAATACTTGATATCTTTTACAATGGACTAACCGATGCTTCCAGAGATTACCTGGATAGTTGTGTTGGTTCTCTTTTCAGGGAAAGAACACCGGATGAAGCTGAAATCTTATTGAATAATATGTTGACAAACGAAAATAATTGGACACCTCCGGAGCCAACTCCTGCTCCAATTAATGATCCTATTCCTAAACCAACTCCGAAGAAGAGAGGTATTCTATTTCTCGGTACTAAAGATATGCAAGAGGCAAAGAAATCTATGAAAGAAAAAGGTATTGAAGCTGAAGATGATAAGAATTTACCTCCTATTGAAGAAATACATGGTCTTAATTTACCGCCTATTGAAGAAACATATGATCTTAATCCTTTATTTATTGAAGAACCTCCAGACCCCGATAACCCGACACAGGTAGTAAAGGTAAATTCTCTCTATAGATATGATAAAGCTGAAATCCCTCCTGCTAAAATTGCTAGTCAATGCTTGGATGAGTTTGATAATTTTATGTTTAAACAAGAAGACTTCAATGCTTATTTTGGTAGACAATTAAAACAGGATGCTGATATGATTAAATACTTGGGTGATTATATGGCTAATATTAGAGGTGAACTTAAACTTGTTAGCAAACATGCTTCTATGGTTACCACTCAAGTAGAACAAGTACTTAAAGCTCAAAAGGAATTTCTCAATGAGATGAATAGTAAGAAAAATAATTATGCTGTAAAAGTGGCTACTAGAACTGGTAGAATGACTCAGGAACCTTTGTATCCTGAAGGCCACCCTAAGAGAATTGAGTAAGATTCTCAGAGAAATAAAATTGATGCACCTAGTTCTTCTAAAAAGAAGAAAAAGAAAAATGATAGAACTGTGCAAACTTCTAGTGAAGCTATTGCTGAACCACCTGATAATCCAAATGATATCTCTATGTCTGATGCTGAAACACAATCTGGCAATGAACATGAACCTAATGAAAATGTTAATGATGATGTTCATAATGATGCTCAACCTAGTAATGATAATGATGTAGAAATTGAACCTGTTGTTGATCTTGATAACCCACAATCAAAGAATCAACGTTATGATAAGAAAGACTTTGTTGATAGGAAACATGGTAAAGAAAGAGAACCTTGGGTTCAGAAACCCATGCCTTTTCCTCCCAAACCGTCCAAGAAAAAGGATGATGAGGATTTTGAGCGCTTTGCTGAAATGATTAGACCTATCTTTTTGCGTATGTGATTAACTGATATACTCAAAACAAATCCTTATGCTAAGTACATGAAAGATATTATTACAAATAAAAGAAAGATATCGGAAGCTAAAATTTCCACCATGCTTGCTAATTATACTTTTAAGGGTGGAATACTAAAGAAACTTGGAGATCTAGGAGTACCTACTATACCATGCTCCATTAAAACAAATTATGTTAAAACTGCTTTATGTGATCTTGGAGCCGGTGTTAGTGTTATGCCTCTCTGTTTATATCGTAGACTTGATTTGAATAAGTTGACACCTACTGAAATATCTTTGCAAATGGCTGATAAATCAACTGCTATACCTGTCGGTATTTGTGAGGATGTGCCTGTTGTAGTTGCAAATGTTACTATTTTAACGGACTTTGTTATTCTAGATATTCCCGAGGACGATAGTATGTCTATTATTCTTGGAAGACCTTTTCTTAATACTGCAGGGGCTGTTATTGATTGCAACAAAGGCAATGTCACTTTTCATATTGATGGTAATGAGCATACGGTACACTTTCCGAGGAAACAACCTCAAGTTCATAGTATCAATTCTATCGGAAAAATTCCATCGATTATATTTGGAGGTTTTGAATTTCCTCTTCCTACTGTCAAGAAGAAATATGATATACTTATTATTGGGGATGTACATATCCCCGTTGAGGTAACCTAGTGTTATTCGAAATTTCTCCGGTTTCATGTTAATCGGAATGAGTTTGTTAACAATTCTTGATCAACCTTGTTAGTGGATTCCTTTTGACGAGCATGAGATGGATGAAACTAGAAGCACAACCTTCTGTACCCCACTTTTACTTTCTGCTATTTATATTAAATAAAATGAAAATAAATATTTTTCTGTATGTTATCTGATTATCCGTGCAATATAAAAATACCTCGAAAATAAAAGTTCTCCAAATGCCCTGAAAATTAAATATGATTTTTAGAGAATATTTGAGGATTTATAGAACAAAGAACACACCAGGGGGGCCAACCACCTTGCCACGAGGGTGGAGGGCGCACCCACCCCCCTAGGGCGTGCCCCCTGCCTCGTGGGCCCATGGTGGCCCTCCTCCACTTATTCTTTCAGCCACATGCTTCATCTTCCTCCCCCAAACACGAAAAACCAACTCAAACCCGAGTCCAAGCTCGTTTTGCTGCCATTTTCAATCTCCTTGCTCAAAGCACCTCTCACAAAACTGCTTGGGGAGATTGTTCCTTGGTATGTGACTCCTCCATTGGTCCAGTTAGTTTTTGTTCTAGTGCTTTATTCATTGCAAATTTGTGTTGCTTAGGTGACCCTGTTCTTGAGCTTGCATGTCAAATTTATATGGTCAAAAGTAGTTTTGATGCATGATATAGGCCCTAGGCACTTGTAGGAGTAGTTGCTATCAATATTATTGAGTTTGGTTTACTTTTATTTTTGAAGTTACTAAAAAATTTCAGAATTTTTCAGAGGAAGAAATATGTTTAGGAAAATGTTCCAAGGTGGTCCTTCAAGGAAGCAAGGACCCAGGCTTGCAATGCGTGATGCTGACGAAGAGCCACCAAGAGACGCTCCAGTGCGTCCTTGCGAGTGGCCTTCTGAAAATTTTATGGATCGAGCGGGAATTAAAGAAGAATTCAACGCATATTTGCGTAATGCCGATCTTGAGGACATTGAGGCAAACAAATGCCCCCAGTATCATGAGCTCACAAGCTCTTTTGTGAGGAGGTTTGAGTATTCATCTTCGCGTAATTCTCCTTCAATCATGTTTGATCTTTATGATAAATCTTATACCATGGACCTAGAGGATTTCACTTTTGCTTGCAAACTTCCACAATGGGGTAGTGTTAGGGATCCCCCTAAATCTGAATTTAGAAACTTTCTTGCTAGTATAACTATAGGGGAATCTAGAGATATAATGCAAGCTACCATAGGGAGCATTCACTTTCCTGCTATACATTATTTTGCTCTTTTCATAGGTAGGTGCATAAATGCTAAGGATGAAGCATGTCACATGTGTGTCTCTGACCTTAGCATTCTTAGGAGTGCTGTGTCAGGAGACCAATCTTATCATATGGGAGCCATTGTAGCTCGTAGGTTGCATCATAATAGACATAATGGAGATTTCTTTGGAGGAATTTATGCAACCCGCTTAGCTAAATTTCTTAAGATAGACGTTCGTGAAGGAGACATGGAGTTGCCTCCTGCTTATTTAGATTTAGATTCTATGGTTTCCCACCATTTTGTCGAGAGGAACGAATCACCTCTCCAGTACCGACTAATCTTTGACAGACGTCGTGCTGTCCATATTACTCTCCCTGCTCCTGCTTTCTTTGATTATCAGGCAAGAGGAGGATATACTATTACCAGAGAGGAGGCAGATGAGTACGAGAGGAGAGCGGAGGCCTCTCGTCGCCACGCTACAGCTCAAGAGGCGATAGCTGCTGCATCATAGTACGACCCCAACAACTATTATTATGGATATCAGCCAGGCCAGCCGTGGCCATAGACCAACTTAGGCCAAAAGCCTAAGCTTGGGGGAGTACGTATTTCCCACCGACATTACATTTATGTTCACACACACTCATTGCTAGATGTCGGTGCTCATATTTTTTCATTGTATCATCCATGCTAGTTTATTTCCTTTTATGCTTTCTTCTTGTGTGTTTAATAAACCAGAAATTAGTTGTAGCTTTTAATTAATTTACTTTCCATGTCTGTAGTAGTAATTAAAAAGAAAACCCAAAAATATTTCCTGTTCTTCTTTTGCTTGTTGGGAGCTTTCCCGTGTAGATAGTTTTATTTATTTTCTTTCTTTGGGGGTCAGTAGGAGAAGATCATGATTAAATTATTGAAGTGGCTCATTTATGCATTATTGTTTATCTGACACAAAAGCCCACATTGCCTTGTCTTCTCCTGTTTATTGAATGCCTGCAGATTCCAGCTTAGTCCAATGCACGTGCACTCTTATTATTATTCACATCCTTCGGTCATGCAAGTGAAAGGCAATTATGATGATATATGATGGACTGACTGAGATGAGAAAAGCTGGTACGAACTCGACCTCTTTTGTTTTTTGTAAATATGATGAGTTCATCGTTCTTGATTCAGCTCGTTATGAATAAACATGTTTGCAATGACAATTGGAGATCATAGTTGCTTATGCCATGCTTGATTAGCTATGAGTTATAATGGTTTACCTTGCATGCCAACATGCTATTAAAATGGTTATGATGTGGTATGATGGGGTGGTATCCTCCTCTGAATGATTTAAGTGACTTGACTTGGCACATGTTCACGCATGTAGTTGAAACAAATCAACATAGCCTTCACGATATTTATGTTCATGGTGGATTATATCCTACTCATGCTTGCATCCAATGTTTATTAATTTTAATGCATGTACATGGTTGTTGTCGCTCTCTAGTTGGTCGCTTACCAGTCTTTTGCTAGCCTTCACCTGTACTAAGCGGGAATACTGCTTGTGCATCCAAACTCCTTAAACCCCAAAGTTATTCCACATAAGTCCACTATACCTTCCTATATGCGGTATCTACCTGCCGTTCCAAGTAAATTTGTATGTGCCAAACTCTAAACCTTCAAATAATTATCCTGTTTTGTATGCTCGAATAGCTCATATATCAATTAGGGTTGTCTGTATCTTCCATGTTAGGCGGGTTATTCTCAAGAGGAGTGGACTCCGGTCCTCACTCACGAGATAAAGGGCTGGTCATCGGGATGCCCTGTCCCATGCTTTATGCAAACTAAATCAAAATAATTGCAAACAAAACTCCCCCTGGGACCTGACGTATGTTGGAGGCACTCGTTGTTTCGAGCAAGCCATAGATTGATGTTTGTTGGTGGAGGGGGAGTATAAACTTTACCATTCTGTTTGGGAACCGCCTATAATGTGTGTAGCCTGGAAGATATCGCCATCTCTTGGTTGTTATGTTGACAATGAAAGTATACCGCTCAAAATGTTATTCACCTCTATTTCAAAACCGAGCTCTGGCACTTCTACAAATCCATGCTTCCCTCTGCGAAGGACCTATATATTTACTTTTATGCTGAGTCATCACCCTCTTATTAAAAAGCACTAGCTGGAGAGCGCAACTGTCATTTGCATTCATTGCTGTTAATTTATATTGGGTGTGACTATGATTGGATCTCTTTTACCATGAATTACAGTGTCTAGTCAGTCCTTGATCTTTAAAGGTGCTCTGCATTTATGTTTTGCAGCCTCAGAAAGGGCTAGCGAGATACCATCTTGTTATATCATATTATGATTGTTTTGAGAAAGTGTTCTCATCCGAGATTTATTATTATGGCTTGCTAGTTGATTATGTTATTGATATGGGTAATCATGAGACCTAAGAATTATTGCAAATATGGTTAGTTAGAATCTTTGCTGAAAACTTGAATGATAGCTTGACATATTTATAACAACAAGAGCAAACAGAGTTTGTAAAAGTTTTTCTTTATTTCTTTCAGTTTGTCAACTGAATTGCTTGAGGACAAGCAAGGGTTTAAGCTTGGGGGAGTTGATATGTCCACAACGTATCTACTTTTCCAAACACTTTTGCCCTTGTTTTGGACTCTAACTTGTATCATTTGAATGGGACTAACCCGGACTGACGCTGTTTTTAGCAGGATTGCCATGATGTTGTTTTATGTGCAGAAAACAAAAGTTCTCAGAATGAACTGAAACTCCACGGGATATCTTACAATAAATAATAAAAAATCCTCGCCAAAGATGAAGACCAGGGGCCCACACCCTTCTGAGGGGCACCCTCCTACCTCGTGGGCCCCCTGGAGACCCCCCCCGACTCCAACTCCAACTCTATATAACTGCTTTCGGGGAGAAAAAAATCAGGGAGAAGAAATCATCACATTTTACGATACGGAGCCGCCGCCAAGCCCTAAAACCTCTCGGGAGGGTTGATCTGGAGTCCGTTCGGGGCTCCAGAGAGGGGGATTCGTCGCCGTCGTCATCATCAACCATTCTCCATCACCAATTTCACGATGCTCACCGCCGTGCGTGATTAATTCCATCATAGGCTTGCTGGACGGTGATGGGTTGGATGAGATATATCATGTAATCGAGTTAGTTTTGTTAGGGTTTGATCCCTAGTATCCACTATGTTCTGAGATTGATGTTGCTATGACTTTGCTATACTTAATGCTTGTCACTAGGGCCCGAGTGCCATGATTTCTGATCTGAACCTATTATGTTTTCATCAATATATGAGAGTTCTAGATCCTATCTTGCAAGTCTATAGTCACCTATTATGTGTTATGATCCGTTAACCCCGAAGTGACAATAATCGGAATACTTACCAGTGATGACCGTAGTTTGAGGAGTTCATGTATTCACTATGTGCTAATGCTTTGTTCCGGTTCTCTATTAAAAGGAGGCCTTAATATCCCTTAGTTTCCATTAGGACCCCGCTGCCACGGGAGGGTAGGATAAAAGATGTCATGCAAGTTCTTTTCCATAAGCACGCATGACTATATTCGGAATACATGCCTACATTACATTGACGAATTGGAGCTAGTTCTGTGTCACCCTATGTTATGATTGTTACATGATGAATCGCATCCGGCATAATTATCCATCATTGATCCGATGCCTACGAGCTTTCCATATACCGGTTTACGCTTATTTACTTTCCCGATGCTATTGTTACAATCACTACAAAATACCAAAAATATTACTTTGCTTTCGTTACTCTTTTGTTACCGTTACCATCACTATCATATTACTTTGCTACTAAACACTTTGCTGCAGATACTAAGTTTCCAGGTGTGGTTGAATTGACAACTCAGCTGCTAATACTTGAGAATATTCTTTGGCTCCCCTTGTGTCGAATCAATAAATTTGGGTTGAATACTCTACCCTCGAAAGCTGTTGCGATCCCCTATACTTGTGGGTTATCAACTCCATATGAGATACTCACCGGTAACAAGCCCAACCTCAAGTACTTTCGGGTGTTCGGGTGTAAGTGTTTCATTCTCAAGAAAGGTGTTCGGTTGTCTAAATTTGAGGCTAGAGCTTATGAGGGCATATTTGTTGGTTATGCTACAAACTCTCATGCTTACCGTGTCCTTAATAAATCCACGGGACTTATTGAGGAGACATGTAACGTGGAGTTTGATGAGAATAACGGCTCCCAAGTGGAGCAAAGTGGCACTTGTGATGTTGGTGATGAAATTCCTCCTCAAGCCATAAGAAGAATGGGTGTTGGTTTTATCCTACCCATTAAGGAACCCCTTGTGGCTGAAGGAGAAGGACAATGCTCCACTCAAGTGGAGCCAACATGTAACGCCCCAGATATTACTTTCCCAATTTGTACTCCAACTCTTGCCGTTTCTGGCACTAAGTTATATTTATTCCTCGGGTTCGGGTCTTTGTCTCCGTGTGTTGTTTTCGTTTTCGTGCATCTCATGTCATGTCATCACGTGCATTGCATTTGCATACATGTTCATCTCATGCATTCGAGCATTTTCCCCGTTGTCTGTTTTGCATTCTGGCGCTTCGTTCTCCTCCGGTGGCCATTTCTAGCTTTCTTTCGTCTGTGGGGATTAAACATTTCCGGATTGGACCGAGACTTGCCATGCGGCCTTGGTTTACTACTGGTAGGCCGCCTGTCAAGTTTCGGGTCATTTGGACTTCGTTTGATACTCCAACGGTTAACCGAGGGACCAAAAAGGCCTTGTGTGTGTTGCAGCCCAACACCCCTCCAATTTGGCCCAAAACCCACCAAACTCTGCTCCATCGTCTCGGTCGTTCGATCATGATCGCGTGGCCGAAAACCGCACCTCATTTGGACACTCCTAGCTCCCTCTACCTCTATAAATACACCCCTCCATTTTCGGGTCTTCTTCCTCCTCAAAACCCTAAAAACTACAGCTCCGCGCGCCGGACATTGTCCGTCCGGGCCGGACGCACCGCCGCCACCACTCCCACGCCGCCACGTGGCGCGCAGTCGCCGCCTCCCGCCGAAGCCCACGCGGCCCGGGGCAGGCCCCCGCGGCCCGAAGGCCTCCGCCGCCGCCTGCCTCCCGCGCCCCGCGTCTGCCACCTCCCGCGCCGCCCAGCGCCACCATGCGCCGCCCGCCGCATCCTGCCGCTCCGGCCGGCGACCGCTGCCTCGCCACTCGCCGCCCCGCCGCCAAGCTCGTCGCCGGGCCGTCCCGCGCCCCGCGACCGCCGCCCCGCCTCCGTGGCCTCCTCCTCCACGCCGCACCACCAAGACCGGCAAGTCCCTCGCCGGATCCGGCCAACTCCGGCGAGCTCGAGCGAATTCCGTCCATCCTCGAAGTCCGTGCCCACTGCTACAGTGCTCCCGGGCCAGATGTGGATCTAGATCTCGGGTTGACTTTTACCCCTAACCCTAGTTTTTTATCCATACTTTGACTGCTCATATCTTTGCATCCGTGGCTCCGTTTTGGACATATATATCAAAATCTTCGTCTCGACGAGTACATCATTTCATTCCATTGCATCATTTGCATTTGAGGTCATCTTGATGCCCAAAATTCTGTTAGAAGGAGGCATCATGAGTTAAATTGCAGATCCGTTAGCTCATCATTGTCTTTTGTCATTTTTGCCATGATTATTGTGTGCATGATATGCCTGTGCCCCTTTGGGATGAATTGTTAAGCTTTTTGTCTTCTTTCCAGAGGTGCCACCCATGCATTTTTAGGATGTGTGTGGTGTCTTGTGCAAGCTTGCAAAGAGGGGCACCTGAGTAATCTGTTTTTAGGGACTTCGTGATTTTCACTAAGTCTGAGATGTTTTAGTTCATGATGCCATATGTTCGCCTTGTTTTCTAGTGATCCGTGCCTCTTTTGAGGATGATAAGTAAGAGTGTTTTGATATTTATGTTGTGCTCTATCCATCCATGTCTTTGCTTGTTATGTTGGAGCACCCTAGGTTGAGTCAATCGAGCTCAACTTTTGCATCGTTGTTAATTTGGGCAGATCGTGAACTCTTTTGCGATTTTGCCAATGCTATTGTTAGTGATCCGTGCATGCTATGCCATTGTACTTGCCATGTCTAGCAAGCATTTTGTGCCTTCTTTATGGATATGTGCTTGTCTTTCCATGACTTGCACCGTAGTGAGTGGATCGAGCTCGTTTACATGCCTCCGTGAGTTATAACTTCAGCATGTCTCAGTTTTCACCAAGTCTGAAAACTGACTGTGTTCCATCTATGTTCGTGTGCTTGTTAGAGTATTTTGTAAACCCTTTTGGCCCCAGGTCATTTTGGGTATTTTGTTAAGCTTGTTGAGTAGCTCCATGCCATGCTCTTGCTTGTCATGTTCAGGTTATGTTTCATGTTGTTTTGCTGCTCCGAAGAGAGCATCGTGGTCTGAGATTTCAGACTAGTGTTAATTTCACTAAGTCTGAAATCTGTTTTGCATATTCATTTTTGCCATGCTTGTTTGAACCTCTTAATGGATGAATTTGGCCGTGGCTCAGTCCTAGTGATTTGTTAAGCATCTTGTGTACATCCCTTCCATGTATTTTGTTTTCATGTTTGGTGGCTGTAGCATGTTCATTTTGTTGCATTTAGGAGCCTACTTGCTGTAAATCGCAGATCGGTTCGTTTCGTAAAACGCTTGCCATTTCCAAACCGTAGCTCCGATTCTTTATGATCTTTATATCGTTTTCATGGGATTTCTTCCCCTCTATCCAGTGGCACACTTGGTTTTCCAAGTTGAGGCCAGGTTCATGCATTTCCTGTCACGTCTTGCATTTTGCATCCCGCATCGCATCCCGCATAGCATACCATCTTTGCATCTTATTGGTTGCCCTTGCACGTGGTTGATTGTATCCTTGTTGCTTGTTTGTGTTGTTGGGTAGAGCCGGGAGACGAGTTCGCTAACGAGGAGCCCGTTGAGTTTGCTTTTGAGGATCCAGTCAACTCTGACAACTGTGCAGGCAAGATGATCATACCCTCGAAATCACTACTATCTTTGCTATGCTAGTTTGCTCGCTCTTTTGCTTTGCCAATGCTATGATGCCTACCACTTGCTTGTCACCCTCCCAATTGCCATGATTAAGCCTCTAACCCACCTTTGTCCTAGCAAACCATTGATTGGCTATGTTACCGCTTTGCTCAGCCCTTCTTATAGCGTTGTTAGTTGCAGGTGAAGATTGGAGCTGTTCCTTGTTGGAACATTTATTTACTTGTTGGGTTATCATTATATTGCTATGTTATCTTAATGCATCTATATACTTGGTAAAGGGTGGAAGGCTCGGCCTCTCGCCTAGTGTTTTGTTCCACTCTTGCCGCCCTAGTTTCCGTCATATCGGTGTTATGTTCCCGGATTGTTGCGTCCCTTACGCGGTTGGGCTATAATGGGAACCCCTTGATAGTTCGCCTTGATTAAAGCTTTTCCAGCAATGCCCAACATTGGTTTTACCATTTGCCACCTAGCCTCTTTTTCCCTTGGGTTTCCGGAGCCCGAGGGTCATCTTATTTTAACCCCCCCGGGCCAGTGCTCCTCTGAGTGTTGGTCCAACTGTCAGCTGCCGGTGGCCACCAGAGGCAACTCTGGGCTGGCCTACCCGTACCTAAGACAATCTGAGTGTGCCCTGAGAAAGAGATATGTGCAGCTCCTATCGAGATTTGTCGGCACATTCGGGCGGTGTTGCTGGACTTGTTTTAACCTGTCGAATCATCTTGTTGTACCGGGATACCGAGTCTGATCGGTGTGTCCTGGGTGGAGGCCTATTCCTTCGTTGACCGTGAGAGCTTGTTATGGGCTAAGTTGGGACCCCCCTGCAGGGATTGATCTTTCGAAAGCCGTGCCCGCGGTTATGGGCAGATGGGAATTTGTTAATGTCCGGTTGTAGATAACTTGAACCTTAATTAATTAAAATGAATCAACTGAGTGTGTTGCCGTGATGGCCTCTTCTCGGTGGAGTCCGGGAAATGGACACGGTGTTGGAGTTATGTTTGCGCAGGTTGCTCTCTAGTTTCTCGCTCGTGCTTTGCCTCCTCTTCTCGCTCTCTTTTGCGAATAAGGTAGCCACCATATATGCTAGTCGCTTGCTGCAGCTCCACTTATACATTACCCCTTTCCTACCTATTAAGCTTAAATAGTCTTGATCGTGAGGGTGCGAGATTGCTGAGTCCCTGTGGCTCACAGATTACTATTACATCAGATGCAGGGACAGATGATACAGCTCGAGATGGCGCGCTCGAGCTCAAGTGGGAGTACGACGAGGACTCTCAGCGTTACTATGTGTCTTTTCCTGATGATCGGTAGTGGTGCCTATTCGGGGTTAGATTCAGGGCCTTGTCGCATGTTGGGGGTCTTTTCTATTTTGGCGCCGTAGTCGGGCCATGAGTGATTTGTATGATGGATGTTATTTATGTACTTTGATTTGACGTGGCGAGTGTAAGCCAACTATGTTATCCCTCTTTATTATTATATTACATGGGATGTTTGTGATGATTACCCGACTTGCGACATATACCTTCAATGCGATTATGCCTCTAAGTCGTGCCTTGACACGTGGGAGATATAGTCGCATCGAGGGCGTTACAAGTTGGTATCAGAGCCTTCCCCGACCTTAGGAGCCCCCATTGCTTGATCGTTTTTAGCAGCCGAGTTGTGTCTAGAAAAATGTTTTGAGTCCTTAGGAATTATATATCGGAGAGCTTAGGAATTCTTTTTTACTTCCCAGTCTCCTCATCACTCTGGTAAGGCATCCTGACGTAGAGTTTTGACTATTTTCTTCTCAAATTTCACAAAAAAAAAATTAGGATCACGCGAGTATCTTGGATTTGATCCGATGGTTTATGATGAGAATACTATCTTGGTGCCTCCTGTCAGGGGTTTAGTGGAAGTGTCCCGGGGAGTTGAGCTCTGAGTTGTTGTCATCATAATTTTATCGTTGCAATTCTGGTATACTTGAGATATGTGCGCGACATCGAAAATCTCCTTTATGCAGTTCATTGGTGAGATAACCTCGACGCCACCCACTACTGGGGCGGGAGTTCGGGAGTATCGCCATAACTTGTATAACAGATGCTTTTCGAAGGTTGAGGTAGATGGTTTCCGAAGGTTTCTTGGTTATGTGTTGAAGGATGGATACAGCTGGATGTAGGATTTGCTAGCTTGGGTGAGATATTATGCTTCCCCTGTATCCCCAACACCTGATTGCATAACCGGAAAGTTTCGGGAGCTTCATAGGTGGGAATTCAAGTAGCTCTTAGGATATCTTTCCAACAGATGTATGATATGAAATTGGGGTTCGACGTCTAGTGGTTCGCCTATTCACGGTCGATTTTACAGTGGTCTCGTTGTGTCTTAAAGAGTCCTTGGCTATGCTGACTCGGGGACGCTTCGTATGTCATGTGCACTGCCTTGTACATGATGGTGCTGTACGATCGAGCCCGTGTAGGTCCCACCACGAAAACTTCGGACGAAATTTCTATCATATGTTTGTTCCGGCTTATTTCGCAAGCCAATCCTTGGTTTTATTTTGGGTTGTCATATTCGTTCTGCTTCGACGTCATATGTTGATTCCATCCCTCGTTGATGTACCCCTTCTACCTGATTCTTCGTGGCTTCGCAACTTAGGAATATGTGACCACTTCAAGAGAAGTGCATTCGTTCATTTTGTTCGAATGTGAAGACTTTATGTTGCAATTTTCATTCTGTTGGTTTCAGCTTCATTTATCTGCCTATGTGCTAACGGTGGTCAACCTCTTCAGGATGGCTCCCGCTAAGAGCACCAGTCAGAACCAGAATCAAGATCCGCCACCACCTCCGCCTCCTCCGGAAGCATGGCAAGCTGTGATGGCCGCTACTAATGCAAACACACAATTGATCATGCAAATCCTCCAAGAGCGGAATCAAGGCAGTCAAGGGAATCAAGGCAACAATCAGAACCATTTTGCTACTTTGAACCAGTTCCTCGCAAATGGTCCAAAGACGTTCAGCAATTGCGTTGAGGCTACCGATGCTGACGATTGGCTAGTGGATCTGGGCAAGCATTTTGAATGCAGCAACGTCAGGCCTGAAGATTTCGTCAAGTTCGCTTCTTTCCAGCTCAAAGATCAGGCTGCAGAGTGGTTCCAGCAGTACAAGGATTCCAGAGGTGGACGTTTGATCACTTGGGATGATTTCCGTCATGATTTCCGAGCTCATCACATCCCTCAGAGTGTGACTGAAAGCAAACGTGAGGAATTCCGCAATCTGAAGCAAGGCTCTTTGTCTGTCTATGACTACAACAAGTTGTTCCAGAAGCTCGCCCGTTTTGCCAAGCAGGATGTTCCTGATGAGAAGAGCATGATCTATCAGTTCAGGGGTGGTCTCCGTGAAGAAATTCAGCTCGCTCTTGTCCTCTTTGAGCCGCTGAGATACGATAAGTTCTACAACATGGCACTGAAGCAAGAGGCTGCTCAGTTGAGGTGTGATGCTTCCAGGAAGCGAGTCAGAGACACTACGCCTTCTTCCTCTACTCAAGTGGCCAAGCAGCAGAAGTATTGGCTTCCTCCTCCTCCTTTCCGTCAGCCGTATCAGCAGAAGAGCAAAGGTGGCAGTGGTTCTTCCCACCCACCCAACCCAGGCTTTCAGAACAAGACTTCGTCTCAAGCTCCAAGATCGAGTGCTCCGTACCACCGTCCGCTCTCACAGGTCACGTGCAACAAGTGCCAACAGAAGGGTCACTACGCCAACAAGTGTTTCAACCAGAGGCGTCTTCCTCCTCCTCCTCCTGTCAGATCGGCAAGTACAGCTGTGGTCAAGCATAACCCCAAGTCCGCCAAGGTCAACTTGATGAATGCAGCTCAGGCAGAGGATTCGTCAGATGTGATCATGGGTAACCTTCCTATTAATGATATTCCTGCAAAAGTTCTTTTTGATACGGGTTCTTCGCATTGTTTCATCTCAAGGCCATTTACATCTAGGCATGGTTTGGCTCAACAAATTTTGCCTAGTCCATTAGCAGTCGTCTCTCCTGGTAAATGCAAGCAGGCTAACTCCATTGCTCCGGATATTTCTATCATGTTGGGTGATTTCAAGTTTCTGGCTTCTCCAACGGTTCTTGTGATTCTGATATCGATCTTATTCTCGGGACGGACTGGCTCTCTAAGCATAAAGCTCAGCTTGATTGTGCAGCCAGGTAGATTCAACTGACTCATTCGTCTGAGGATGTCATTGTCTTTGCTGCTCGGGATAATACCATCCGGTTGTTTTCTCTTAATGAGAAGGGTGAATTGGATGCTATTTCACAGATCCCGGTTGTTTGTGAGTATCAAGACGTCTTCCCAGAAGAACTCCCAGGAATGCCTCCGCACCGGCCGGTTGAATTTGTTATTGAACTTGAGCCCGGTACGGAACCTGTGTGCAAACGTCCTTACAAGCTCGGCCCCGAAGAGTTGAAGGAGTTGAAGAAACAACTCAATGTTCAAGAAAGAATGGGTCTCATTCGGCCTAGTACTTCTCCGTGGGGTTGTGGTGTTCTTTTTGTGAAGAAGAAGGATGGAACGGACCGACTTTGTGTTGATTATCGTCCATTGAACAAGAAGACCATTAAGAACAAATACCCACTTCCCAACATTAATGAGATGTTCGAACAACTCAAGGGTGCCCAAGTATTCTCCAAGCTGGATCTTCGTATGGGCTATCATCAAATTCGCATTCGTGAGCAAGATATTCCCAAGACGGCGTTCAGAACAAGCTATGGGTCATATGAATACACTGTCATGTCTTTTGGCCTCGCCAACGCTCCTCCGACGTTCTCTCGCATGATGAACTTCATCTTCAACCCCTACACCAATGACTTCATTTTGGTCTATCTCGACGACATTCTGGTTTTCTTGAAGAACAAGGAAGATCATGCCAAACACTTGCGTTTGGTTCTTGACAAGCTCAGGGAACATCAGTTCTACGCCAAGTTCTCCAAGTGTGAATTTTGGCTCGATGAGGTGCTTTATCTTGGCCATATCATCTCTGCCAAGGGCATTTCCGTGGATCCTGAGAAGGTGTCTGCAATTGTTTATTGGGAACCTCCTCAGAACGTGAAGCAACTCCGTAGCTTCCTCGGTCTTGCAAGCTACTGCCGAAGATTCGTTGAAATTTTTTCCAAGATCGCAAAGCCTCTCTCAAATCTTCTCCAGAAGCACGTCAAGTACGTTTTGTCTCCGGAGTGTGATATTGCTTTCAACGCTTTGAAAGAGAAATTGATCGCTGCTCCAGTTCTGACTCCGCCTGATGAAACCAAGCCGTACGAGGTCTTTTGTGATGCCTCTCTCCAAGGTCTCGGTGCTGTACTGATGCAAGAGAAGAAAGTTGTTGCTTATACCTCTCGCCAGTTGAAGCCTAATGAGAAGAACTACCCCACTCATGATCTCGAGTTGGCGGCAGTTGTGCATGCTTTGTTGACTTGGAGACATCTTCTATTGGGAAGCAAAGTGGATATTTTCACTGATCACAAGAGTCTCAAGTACATCTTCACTCAGCCTAATCTCAACCTCAGGCAGACTCGATGGGTCGAAATGATTCAATAGTACGGTCCGAGTATCGAGTATACTCCAGGCAAGGCTAATGTGATTGCTGACGCTTTGAGCAGAAAAGCATATTGCAACAGTCTGATTCTCAAGCCGTATCAACCCGAGCTTTGTGAAGCTTTCCGCAAACTTAACCTGCAAATTGTTCCTCAAGGTTTCCTCACCAACCTTCAAGTCTCTCCTACCTTGGAAGACCAGATTCGCCAAGCCCAGCTTCTTGATGCTATGGTGAAAAAGGTGAAGATTGGTATTGCAAAGAGTCAGTCCAAGTACAAGTGCTACCGACTTGATGACAAGGACACTCTCTTCTTCGAGGATCGAATTGTTGTGCCCAAAGGTGAACTTCGTAAAGTGATCATGAACGAGGCTCACAACTCTCTCCTCTCCATCCACCCTGGTAGCACGAAGATGTATCAGGATCTGAAGCTAACTTATTGGTGGACTCGAATGATGCGCGAGATCGCTCAATTTGTGAATGAATGTGATGTCTGCAGAAGAGTGAAGGCAGAACACCAAAGGCCAGCAGGTCTCCTTCAAACTCTTGCCATTCCAGAATGGAAGTTTGACCACATTGAAAAGGACTTCGTGACTAGGTTTCCAAAGTCCAAGCGTGGCAATGATGCTATATTCGTTGTCATCGACAAGCTCACCAAAGTGGCTCACTTTCTGCCTATCAAAGAGTCAATCACTGCAGCTCAATTGGCGGAACTCTATACCTCTCGAATTGTCTCTCTGCACGGTATTCCTCAAGTGATATCTTCAGACCGTGGCAGCATCTTTACCTCCAAGTTTTGGGATTCTTTCCAGAAGGCCATGGGCACCAACATCCGCTTCAACACTGCTTTCCATCCTTAAACAAGCGGTCAAGTCGAGCGTGTCAACCAGATTCTTGAAGATATGCTCAGGGCTTGTGTTATCTCCTTCGGCATGAAGTGGGAGGATTGTCTTCCTTATGTTGAATTCTCATACAACAACAGTTTTCAAGAAAGTTCGGGCAAGGACCCATTTGAAATCCTGTATGGTAGGAAATGTCGTACCCCTCTCAACTGGTCTGAAACCGGTGAACGTCAGCTGCTGGGTAATGACCTAATCACAGAGGCAGAAGAAATGTGCAAGGTCATTCGTGATAACCTCAAAGCAGCCCAATCCCGCCAGAAGAGCTACTATGATAGTAAGCACCGTGATTTGGCTTTCGAGATCGGAGATCATGTTTACCTCCGCGTCTCTCCCATGAAAGGGACTCGTCGCTTCGGTATCAAAGGGAAGCTTGCCCCCAGATACGTCGGACCTTTCAAGATTGTCAGCAAGAGAGGCGACCTCGCCTATCAACTCGAGCTTCCTTCAAACTTTGCTAATGTTCATGATGTGTTCCATGTCTCCCAACTCCGAAAGTGCTTCAAGACGCCTGAGCGCACCGTCAACTTCGAGGACATTGAGCTCCAAGAAGATCTCTCCTACCGGGAGCACCCAGTTGCAATCCTTGAAGAGACAGAACGCAGGACTCGCAACAAGTCAATCAAATTTCTCAAAGTCAAGTGGTCACACCATTCCGACCGTGAAGCTACCTGGGAACGCGAGGATCACCTCCGTTCTGAGTACCCGGAGTTCTTTCAGTCCTAGATCTCGGGACGAGATCTTTTCGTAGTGGTGGAGTGTTGTAACGCCCTAGATATTACTTTCCCAATTTGTACTCCAACTCTTGCCGTTTCCGGCACTAAGTTATATTTATTCCTCGGGTTCGGGTCTTTGTCTCCGTGTGTTGTTTTCGTTTTCGTGCATCTCATGTCATGTCATCACGTGCATTGCATTTGCATACATGTTCATCTCATGCATTCGAGCATTTTCCCCGTTGTCTGTTTTGCGTTCCGGCGCTTCGTTCTCCTCCGGTGGCCATTTCTAGCTTTCTTTCGTCTGTGGGGATTAACATTTCCGGATTGGACCGAGACTTGCCATGCGGCCTTGGTTTACTACCGGTAGGCCGCCTGTCAAGTTTCGGGTCATTTGGACTTCGTTTGATACTCCAACGGTTAACCGAGGGACCGAAAAGGCCTCGTGTGTGTTGCAGCCCAACACCCCTCCAATTTGGCCCAAAACCCACCAAACTCTGCTCCATCGTCTCGGTCGTTCGATCACGATCGCGTGGCCGAAAACCGCACCTCATTTGGACACTCCTAGCTCCCTCTACCTCTATAAATACACCCCTCCGTTTTCGGGTCTTCTTCCTCCTCAAAACCCTAAAAACTGCAGCTCTGCGCGCCGGACATTGTTCGCCCGGGCCGGACGCACCGCCGCCGCCACTCCCACGCCGCCACGTGGCGCGCAGTCGCCGCCTCCCGCTGAAGCCCACGCGGCCCGGGGCAGGCCCCCGCGGCCCGAAGGCCTCCGCCGCCGCCTGCCTCCTGCGCCCCGCGTCTGCCGCCTCCCGCGCCGCCCAGCGTCGCCGTGCGCCGCCCGCCGCATCCCGCCGCTCCGGCCGGCGACCGTCGCCCCGCCGCCAAGCTCGTCGCCGGGCCGTCCCGCGCCCCGCGACCGCCGCCCCGCCTCCGTGGCCTCCTCCTCCACGCCGCACCACCAAGACCAGCAAATCCCTCGCCGGATCCGGCCAACTCCGGCGAGCTCGAGCGAATTCCGGCCATCCTCGAAGTCCGTGCCCACTGCTACAGTGCTCCCGGGCCAGATCTGGATCTGGATCTCGGGTTGACTTTTACCCCTAACCCTAGTTTTTTATTCATACTTTGACTGCTCATATCTTTGCATCCGTGGCTCCGTTTTGGACATATGATATATCAAAATATTCGTCTCGACGAGTACATCATTTCATTCCATTGCATCATTTGCATTTGGCGTCATCTTGATGCCCAAAATGCTGTTAGAAGGAGGCATCGTGAGTTAAATTGCAGATCCGTTAGCTCATCATTGTCTTTTGTCATTTTTGCCATGATTATTGTGTGCATGAAATGCCTTTGCCCCTTTGGGATGAATTGTTAAGCTTTTTGTCTTCTTTCCAGAGGTGCCACCCATGCATTTTTAGGATGTGTGTGGTGTCTTGTGCAAGCTTGCAAAGAGGGGCACCTGAGTAATCTATTTTTAGGGACTTAGTGATTTTCACTAAGTCTGAGATGTTTTAGTTCATGATGCCATATGTTCGCCTTGTTTCCTAGTGATCCGTGCCTCTTTTGAGGATGATAAGTAAGAGTCTTTTGATATTTATGTTGTGCTTTATCCATCCATGTCTTTGCTTGTTATGTTGGAGCACCCTAGGTTGAGTCAATCGAGCTCAACTTTTGCATCGTTGTTAATTTGGGCAGATCGTGAACTCTTTTGCGATTTTGCCGATGCTATTGTTAGTGATCCGTGCATGCTATGCCATTTTACTTGCCATGTCTAGCAAGCATTTTGTGCCTTCTTTATGGATATGTGCTTGCCTTGCCATGACTTGCACCGTAGTGAGTGCATCGAGCTCGTTTACATGCATCCGTGAGTTATAACTTCAGCATGTCTCAGTTTTCACTAAGTCTGAAAACTGACTGTGTTCCATCTATGTTCGTGTGCTTGTTAGAGTATTTTGTGAACCCTTTTGGCCCCAGGTCATTTTGGGTGTTTTGTTAAGCTTGTTGAGTATCTCCATGCCATGCTCTTGCTTGTCATGTTCAGGTTATGTTTCATGTTGTTTTGCTGCTCCGAAGAGAGCATCGTGGTCTGAGATTTCAGACTAGTGTTAATTTCACTAAGTCTGAAATCTGTTTTGCATATTCATTTTTGCCATGCTTGTTTGAACCTCTTAATGGATGAATTTGGCCGTGGCTCAGTCCCAGTGATTTGTTAAGAATCTTGTGTACATCCCTTCCATGTATTTTTTTTCATGTTTGGTGGATGTAGCATGTTCATTTCGTTGCATTTAGGAGCCTACTTGCTGTAAATCGCAGATCGGTTCATTTCGTAAAACGCTTGCCATTTCCAAACCGTAGCTCCGATTCTTTATGATCTTTATATCGTTTTCAAGGGATTTCTTCCCCTCTATCCAGTGGCACACTTGGTTTTCCAAGTTGAGGCCAGGTTCATGCATTTCCTGTCACGTCTTGCATTTTGCATCCCGCATCGCATCCCGCATAGCATACCATCTTTGCATCTTATTGGTTGCCCTTGCACGTGGTTGATTGTATCCTTGTTGCTTGTTTGTGTTGTTGGGTAGAGCCAGGAGACGAGTTCGCTAACGAGGAGCCCGTTGAGTTTGCTTTTGAGGATCCAGTCAACTCTGACAACTGTGCAGGCAAGATGATCATACCCTCGAAATCACTACTATCTTTGCTATGCTAGTTTGCTCGCTCTTTTCCTTTGCCAATGCTACGATGCCTACCACTTGCTTGTCAGCCTCCCAATTGCCATGATTAAGCCTCTAACCCACCTTTGTCCTAGCAAACCGTTGATTGGCTATGTTACCGCTTTGCTCAGCCCTTCTTATAGCGTTGTTAGTTGCAGGTGAAGATTGGAGTTGTTCCTTGTTGGAACATTTATTTACTTGTTGGGTTATCATTATATTGCTATGTTATCTTAATGCATCTATATACTTGGTAAAGGGTGGAAGGCTCGGCCTCTCGCCTAGTGTTTTGTTCCACTCTTGCTGCCCTAGTTTTCATCATATCGGTGTTATGTTCCCGGATTGTTGCGTCCCTTACGCGGTTGGGCTATAATGGGAACCCCTTGATAGTTCGCCTTGATTAAAGCTTTTCCAGCAATGCCCAACATTGGTTTTACCATTTGCCACCTAGCCTCTTTTTCCCTTGGGTTTCCGGAGCCCGAGGGTCATCTTATTTTAACCCCCCCGGGCCAGTGCTCCTCTGAGTGTTGGTCCAACTGTCAGCTGCCGGTGGCCACCAGGGGCAACTCTGGGCTGGCCTACCCATACCTAAGACAATCTGAGTGTGCCCTGAGAAATAGATATGTGCAGCTCCTATCGGGATTTGTCGGCACATTCGGGCGGTGTTGCTGGACTTGTTTTAACCTGTCGAATCATCTTGTTGTACCGGGATACCGAGTCTGATCGGTGTGTCCTGGGTGGAGGTCTATTCCTTCATTGACCGTGAGAGCTTGTTATGGGCTAAGTTGGGACCCCCCTGCAGGGATTGATCTTTCGAAAGCCGTGCCCGCGGTTATGGGCAGATGGGAATTTGTTAATGCCCGATTGTAGATAACTTGAACCTTAATTAATTAAAATGAATCAACTGAGTGTGTTGCCGTGATGGCCTCTTCTCGGCGGAGTCCGGGAAGTGGACACGGTGTTGGAGTTATGTTTGCGCAGGTTGCTCTCTAGTTTCTCGCTCGTGCTTTGCCTCCTCTTCTCGCTCTCTTTTGCGAATAAGGTAGCCACCATATATGCTAGTCGCTTGCTGCAGCTCCACTTATACATTACCCCTTTCCTACCTATTAAGCTTAAATAGTCTTGATCGCGAGGGTGCGAGATTGCCGAGTCCATGTGGCTCACAGATTACTATTACATCAGATGCAGGGACAGATGATACAGCTCCAGATGGCGCGCTCGAGCTCAAGTGGGAGTACGACGAGGACTCTCAGCGTTACTATGTGTCTTTTCCTGATGATCAGTAGTGGTGCCTATTCGGGGTTAGATTCAGGGCCTTGTCGCATGTTGGGGGTCTTTTCTATTTTGGCGCCGTAGTCGGGCCATGAGTGATTTGTATGATGGATGTTATTTATGTACTTTGATGTGACGTGGCGAGTGTAAGCCAACTATGTTATCCCTCTTTATTATTATATTACATGGGATGTTTGTGATGATTACCCAACTTGCGACATATACCTTCAATGCGATTATGCCTCTAAGTCGTGCCTCGGCATGTGGGAGATATAGTCGCATCGAGGGCGTTACACATCACCATACCAAGGCCCACATGTTTCCGAAGAACAAAGTGAAGGCCCTCATCCTCATGAACAAGACCAAGGGCAAGATCATGCTCAAGACGGTGTTGACACACCAAGTGATGCCCAAGGTCAAGTTCTCTCCTCCGAGCAAGTTCAAGAGAAAGAACAAGCTCAAGACGTCGCTCAAGATGATCAAGTGACCGCTCCTCAACTCACCACCGAGGAGGAATTGGAGCGTCGTGCCGCCAAGATTGCTTCCAAGCTCACCGCCAAGGGTCATCTCATGAAGAATGTACTTGTAAGCATTCAAAAGGGGGTAAGCACTCGTAGACAATTGGCAAACTATTGTGAACATCACGCGTTTGTCTCTTGTGTTGAACCCCAGAAGGTATATGAAGCACTCGAAGATCCGGATTGGCTTAATGCCATGCATGAAGAACTCAACAACTTCGAGTACAACAAGGTGTGGAGATTGGTGCTAAGGCCAATGGGGAACCACAATGTCATTGGAACCAAGTGGATATTTAAGAACAAGCAAGATGCTCATGGGACCATCATTTGCAACAAGGCAAGATTGGTGGCACAAGGCTACTCCCAAGTCGAGGGTATCGACTATGGTGAAACCTTTGCTCCCGCTGCTCGCCTTGAATCCATTCGTTTGTTGATTGCTTATGCTTCTCATCACAACTTTAAGTTGCAACAAATAGATGTGAAGAGTGCTTTTCTTAATGGTCCTATTAATGAGTTGGTCTATGTAAAGCAACCCCCCGGGTTCGAGGATCCCTACTTTCCCGATCATGTGTATCAACTCAATAAGGCACTCTATGGGCTTAAACAAGCCCCACGTGAGTGGTATGACCACCTTACCGAGTTGTTACAAGATCGTGGGTTTGAAGTTGGGCTAATCGACCCCACTCTTTTTACTAAGAAGGTCAAAGGGGAGTTGTTTGTATGCTAACTATATGTTGATGACATTATCTTTGGTTCCCTTAACAAAGCTTTCAATGAGGAATTCGCCGCTCTCATGACCTCAAAGTTCAAGATGTCTTCCATGGGAGAGTTGAAGTTCTTTCTAGGGTTCGAAGTGAATCAAAGAAGAGAAGGAACCTTCATCAACCAAGCCAAATACACTCAAGACATGCTCAAGAGATTCAAGCTAAGTGATGTCAAGCCGGCTTCCACTCCAATGCCCACCAAGTGCCAACTTGACATAGATCCCAATCGTAAAGCGGTGGATCAAAAGGTATATCGCTCCATGATTGGATCCTTGCTTTACCTTTGTGCATCTAGACCGGATATCATGTTGAGTGTGGGAATTTGTGCACGGTTTCAAGCCGCGCCTAAGGAAAGTCACTTTGTGGTGGTCAAGCGAATCTTTCGATATTTGGCTCATACCCCAAATTTTGGCTTATGGTACCCAAGAGGAGCAAACTTCAAGCTTGTAGGGTATTCGGACTCCGATTGGGCGGGAGATAAAGTGGATAGGAAGTCCACTTCCAGAGGGTGCCAATTCCTTGGTTGCTCTTTGGTAAGTTGGTCTTCCAAAAAGCAAAGTTGTGTGTCACTCTCGTCCACCGAAGCGGAGTATGTAGCGGCCGGTAATTGTTGTGCACAACTCTTATGGATGAGGCAAACTTTAAAGGATTACGGTGTCATTTGTGACAAAGTGCCTCTTTGGTGTGACAATGAAAGTGCCATCAAGATTTCTCTCAACCCGGTGCAACACTTCAAGACGAAGCATATTGAGATTCGGTATCACTTCATCCGGGATCACATTAGGTGAGGGGAGATCAAGCTCAACTACGTCAACGCTCATGATAACCTTGCAGATATTTTCACAAAGCCGTTGGATGAAGCAAGATTTCGCGAGTTAAGGCATGAGCTAAATATCATTGATTCGAGCAATGTTGCTTGAACCCTTGCACACCCCACCATACTCAACTTGTTGTCTTGTTTAGATGTAGGCATGGACATAGGGGGGGTGTTGTTCTCTCAATGAACTCTCCCTCCCCCCATTATGCATAAATTGATCAAATCTTTCACATTAGCCATTTTTGATGGTACTTGTGCTTCAAAGACGAGTTTTGGTCATTGGCCCAAGGATAATTCTTCGCGGTGCCATACCAATTGACTCAAACATAGGTGGCTCGAGCCACCGCCCTCTCTTTGGAGAGGTTGTGTCTCGTGGTCGTCTCTTGTTGCCGTTTTGACCCTTCTTCCCTTCGTGTTTGAGCTTGTTGTGAGGTGTCTTGTTCATTTGAAGTTTCCTTGCGAAGACCTCTCTTTTATTGTGCTTGGAAATGGCTTCTTCTTCTTGAGCTCGCGGTACTACCGCGGCCTGCCACGGTACTATCGTGCGTGGAGACTACGGTACTACCGCCTAGGAGAGCGGTACTACCGCTTTGGTGCGGTTCTTCCGCCCAAGCGGTACTACCGCGATGATATGCGGTACTACCGCATTGTCGAAGGCGCGTGGGGATAAGGACGGGAACAGGGGGGTTCTAACTCCCCCATATCCATTCGTCAGTTTTCCCCACTTCGTCTCTCTCTCTCGCTCAAGAACGGGGCCGGAGTCCCTCGCTGGATCTCCATCTCCGGCTGCTCTCCTTGGATTCCGACCAGTGGGATCGTTCCCCACCACTTCCTCTTGCCATGGACCAAGGTTTTTCCCCAAATCCCTCTCTTTCTAATTGGTTCTCTTGTCTCTAGGTTTTTGGGGAGATGCTTGTGTTCTTGAGATTTTAGGCCAAGTCTTTGCAAGAGAAGGTTATAGGAGAGTAGTGTTGCGTAGAAATTATACTTGATATATTGTCCCGTGGTAGATTTGATCAACCGTAGTTCCGCCGTGGTTTCGCACATCTTCTTAGATTCAAAAGTAGGTTCGGATCTGACGCGGTGCGGTACTACCGTGCTTCTGGTGCGGTACTACTGCTTGTCCAGTACTACCGCTTGTCCGGTACTACTGCCCCTTCAGTGCGGTACTACTGCATGTTCTGTGGCACTAAGGTCTTACTACCGCTCCAAGCCACGGTACTACCGTATCCTCACACGGTACTACCACGACTAGGAGCGGTACTAAAATTTTAGTACCGCACGACCATGCGGCACTACCGTTGTTGTCCCATCTTCCTCGTGGCAGTTATCCCGTATGCTTTCTACCTGTTGAAGGAAATATGCCCTAGAGGCAATAATAAAGTTATTATTTATTTCCTTATATCATGATAAATGTTTATTATTCATGCTAGAATTGTATTAACCGGAAACATAATACATGTGTGAATACATAGACAAACAGAGTGTCACTAGTATGCCTCTACTTGACTAGCTCGTTAATCAAAGATGGTTATGTTTCCTAACCATGAACTAAGAGTTGTTATTTGATTAATGAGGTCACATCATTAGTTGAATGATCTGATTGACATGACCCATTTCATTAGCTTAGCACCCGATCGTTTAGTATGTTGCTATTGCTTTCTTCATGACTTATACATGTTCCTATGACTATGAGATTATGCAACTCCCGTTTGCCGGAGGAACACTTTGGGTGCTACCAAACGTCACAACGTAACTGGGTGATTATAAAGGAGTACTACAGGTGTCTCCAATGGTAGATGTTGGGTTGGCGTATTTCGAGATTAGAATTTGTCACTCCGATTGTCGGAGAGGTATCTCTGGGCCCTCTCGGTAATACACATCACATAAGCCTTGCAAGCATTATAACTAAGATGTTAGTTGTGAGATGATGTATTACGGAACGAGTAAAGAGACTTGCCAGTAACGAGATTGAACTAGGTATTGGATACCGACGATCGAATCTCGGGCAAGTAACATACCGATGACAAAGGGAACAACGTATGTTGTTATGCGATCTGACCGATAAAGATCTTCGTAGAATATGTAGGAGCCAATATGGGCATCCAGGTCCCGCTATTGGTTATTGATCGGAGACATGTCTTGGTCATGTCTACATTGTTCTCGAACCGTAGGGTCCGCACGCTTAACGTTACGATGACAGTTATTATGAGTTTATGCATTTTGATGTACCGAAGGTTGTTCGGAGTCCCGGATGTGATCACGGACATGACGAGGAGTCTCGAAATGGTCGAGACATAAAGATTGATATATTGGAAGCCTATGTTTGGACATCGGAAGTGTTCCGGGTGAAATCGGGAATTTTACCGGAGTACCGGGAGGTTACCGGAACCCCCCGGGAACCAAATGGGCCTTATTGGGCCTTAGTGGAAAGGTGAAAGGGGCAGCCCAAGGTGGGCTGCGTGCCACCCCCCTCCCCTAGTCCTATTAGGACTAGGAGAGGTGGCCGGCCACCTCTCTCCCTCTCTTTCCACTTGGGAGTCCTATTAGGAATAGGATTGGGGGGGAGTCCTACTCCCGGTAGGAGTAGGACTCCTCCTGCGCCTCCTAGCTTGGCCGGCCAGCCCTCCCCCTCTCAACCTTTATATACGGGGGCAGGGGCACCTCTAGACACACAAGTTGATCCTTGAGATCGTTCCTTAGCCGTGTGCGGTGCCCCCTGCCACCAAATTCCACCTCGATCATACCGTTGTAGTGCTTAGGCGAAGCCCTGCGTCGGTAGTACATCAAGATCGTCACCACGCCGTCGTGCTGACGGAACTCCTCCCCGAAGCTTTGCTGGATCGGAGCCCGGAGATCGTCATCGAGCTGAACGTGTGCTAAGAACTCGGAGGTGCCGGAGTAACGGTGCTTGGATCGGTCGGATCGGGAAGAAGACGTACGACTACTTCCTCTACATTGTGTCAACGCTTCCGTTGCGATCTACAAGGGTACGTAGATCAGACTCTCCCCCTCGTTGCTATGCATCACCATGATCTTGCATGTGCGTAGGAAATTTTTTGAAATTACTACGTTCCCCAACAGTGGCATCCGAGCCTAGGTTTTATGGTTTGATGTTATTTGCACGAGTAGAACACAAGTGAGTTGTGGGCGATACAAGTCATACTGCCTACCAGCATGTCATACTTTGGTTCGGCGGTATTGTTGGACGAGACGACCCGGACCAACCTTACGCGTACGCTTACGCGAGACCGGTTCCCTCGACGTGCTTTGCACATAGATGGCTTGCGGGCGACTATCTCTCCAACTTTAGTTGAACCGAGTGTGGCTACGCCCGGTCCTTGAGAAGGTTAAAACAGAGTCTATTTGACAAACTATCGTTGTGGTTTTGATGCGTAGGTGAGATGAGTTCTTGCTTAAGCCCGTAGCAGCCACGTAAAACTTGCAACAACAAAGTAGAGGATGTCTAACTTGTTTTTGCAGGGCATGTTGTGATGTGATATGGTCAAGGCATGATGCTGATTTTATTGTATGAGATGATCATGTTTTGTAACCAAGTTATCGGCAATTGGCAGGAGCCATATGGTTGTCGCTTTATTGTATGCAATGCAATCGCGATGTAATGCTTTACTTTATTGCTAAGCGGTAGTAATAGTCGTGGAAGCATAAGATTGGCGAGACGACAACGATGCTACGATGGAGATCAAGGTGTCGCGCCGGTGACGATGGTGATCATGACGGTGCTTCGGAGATGGAGATCACAAGCACAAGATGATGATGGCCATATCATATCACTTATATTGATTGCATGTGATGTTTATCTTTTATGCATCTTATCTTGCTTTGATTGACGGTAGCATTATAAGATGATCTCTCACTAAATTATCAAGAAGTGTTCTCCCTGAGTATGCACCTTTGCCAAAGTTCGTCGTGCCCAGACACCACGTGATGATCGGGTGTGATAAGCTCTACGTCCATCTACAACGGGTGCAAGCCAGTTTTGCACACGCAGAATACTCAGGTTAAACTTGACGAGCCTAGCATATGCAGATATGGCCTCGGAACACAGAGACCGGAAGGTCCAGCGTGAATCATATAGTAGATATGATCAACATAACGATGTTCACCATTGAAAACTACTCCATCTCACGTGATGATCGGTTATGGTTTAGTTGATTTGGATCACGTGATCACTTAGAGGATTAGAGGGATGTCTATCTAAGTGGGAGTTCTTAAGTAATTTGATTAACTGAACTTAAACTTATCATGAACTTAGTACCTGATAGTATCTTGCTTGTTTATGTTGATTGTAGATAGATGGCTCGTGCTGTTGTTCCATTGAATTTTAATGCGTTCCTTGAGAAAGCAAAGTTGAAAGATGATGGTAGCAATTACACGGACTGGGTCCGTAACCTGAGGATTATCCTCATTGCTGCACAGAAGAATTACGTCCTGGAAGCACCGTTGGGTGCCAGGCCTGCTGCTGGAGCAACACCAGATGTTATGAACGTCTGGAAGAGCAAAGTTGATGACTACTCGATAGTTCAGTGTGCCATGCTTTACGGCTTAGAATCGGGACTTCAACGACGTTTTGAACATCATGGAGCATATGAGATGTTCCAGGAGTTGAAGTTAATATTTCAAGCAAATGCCCGAATTGAGAGATATGAAGTCTCCAATAAGTTCTATAGCTGCAAGATGGAGGAGAACAGTTCTGTCAGTGAGCATATACTCAAAATGTCTGGGTATAATAATCACTTGATTCAGATGGGAGTTAATCTTCCAGATGATTGCGTCATTGACAGAATTCTCCAATCACTGCCACCAAGCTACAAGAGCTTCGTGATGAACTATAATATGCAAGGGATGAACAAGACTATTCCCGAGCTCTTTGTAATGCTGAAAGCTGCGGAGGTAGAAATCAAGAAGGAGCATCAAGTGTTGATGGTCAACAAGACCACTAGTTTCAAGAAAAAGGGCAAAGGGAAGAAGAAGGGGAACTTCAAGAAGAACAGCAAGCAAGTTGCTGCTCAGGAGAAGAAACCCAAGTCTGGACCTAAGCCTGAAACTGGGTGCTTCTACTGCAAGCAGACTGGTCACTGGAAGCGGAACTGCCCCAAGTATTTGGCGGATAAGAAGGATGGCAAGGTGAACAAAGGTATATGTGATATACATGTTATTGATGTGTATCTTACTAGAGCTCGCAGTAGCACCTGGGTATTTGATACTGGTTCTGTTGCTAATATTTGCAACTCGAAACAGGGACTACGGAATAAGCGGACACTACCAAAGGACGAGGTGACGATGCGCATGGGAAACGGTTCCAAAGTCGATGTGATCGCGGTCGGCACGCTACCTCTACATCTACCTTCGGGATTAATATTAGACCTAAATAATTGTTATTTGGTGCCAGCGTTGAGCATGAACATTATATCTGGATCTTGTTTAATGCGAGACGGTTATTCATTTAAATCAGAGAATAATGGTTGTTCTATTTATATGAGTAATATCTTTTATGGTCATGCACCTTTGAAGAGTGGTCTATTCTTGTTAAATCTCGATCGTAGTGATACACATATTCATAATGTAGAAGCCAAAAGATGCAGAGTTGATAATGATAGTGCAACTTATTTGTGGCACTACCGTTTAGGTCATATCGGTGTAAAGCGCATGAAGAAACTCCATGCTGATGGGCTTTTGGAACCACTTGATTATGAATCACTTGGTACTTGCGAACCGTGCCTCATAGGCAAGATGACTAAAACACCGTTCTCCGGTACTATGGAGAGAGCAACAGATTTATTGGAAATCATACATACCGATGTATGTGATCCGATGAATATTGAGGCTCGTGGCGGATATCGTTATTTTCTCACCTTCACAGATGATTTAAGCAGATATGGGTATATCTACTTAATGAAACACAAGTCTGAAACATTTGAAAAGTTCAAAGAATTTCAGAGTAAAGTTGAAAATCATCGTAACAAGAAAATAAAGTTTCTACGATCTGATCGTGGAGGAGAATATTTGAGTTACGAGTTTGGTGTACATTTGAAAAATTGTGGAATAGTTTCGCAACTCACGCCACCCGGAACACCACAGCGTAATGGTGTGTCCGAACGTCGTAATCGTACTTTACTAGATATGGTGCGATCTATGATGTCTCTTACTGATTTACCGCTATCGTTTTGGGGTAATGCTTTAGAGACGGACGCATTCACATTAAATAGGGCACCATCAAAATCCGTTGAGACGACGCCTTATGAACTATGGTTTGGCAAGAAACCAAAGTTGTCGTTTCTTAAAGTTTGGGGTTGCGATGCTTATGTGAAAAAGCTTCAACCTGATAAGCTCGAACCCAAAGCGGAGAAATGTGTCTTCATAGGATACCCAGAGGAGACTGTTGGGTACACCTTCTATCACAGATCCGAAGGCAAGACATTCGTTGCTAAGAATGGATCATTTCTAGAGAAGGAGTTTCTCTCGAAAGAAGTGAGTGGGAGGAAAGTAGAACTTGACGAGGTAACTGTACCTGCTCCATTATTGGAAAATAGTACATCACAGAAAACTGTTTCTACGACACCTATACCAATTAGTGAGGAAGCTAATGATGATGATCATGAAACTTCAGGACAAGATACTACTGAACCACGTAGATCAACCAGAGTGAGATCCGCACCAGAGTGGTACGGTAATCCAATTCTGGAAGTCATGCTACTAGATCATGATGAACCTACGAACTATGAAGAAGCGATGGTG
Source organism: Triticum monococcum (assembly GCA_034509565.1). Lineage (NCBI taxonomy): Eukaryota > Viridiplantae > Streptophyta > Magnoliopsida > Poales > Poaceae > Triticum > Triticum monococcum. The sequence goes on along the minus strand of CM067845.1, from coordinate 493,600,519 downwards.
AGCCCAGATTCCGCAAAGTGGCTTGAAGCCATGAAATCTGAGATGGGATCCATGTATGAGAACAAAGTATGGACTTTGGTTGACTTGCCCGATGATCGGCAAGCAATTGAGAATAAATGGATCTTCAAGAAAAAGACTGACGCTGACGGTAATATTACTGTCTATAAAGCTCGACTTGTCGCAAAAGGTTTTCGACAAGTTCAAGGGGTTGACTACGATGAGACCTTCTCACCCGTAGCGATGCTTAAGTCTGTCAGAATCATGTTAGCAATTGCCGCATTTTATGATTATGAAATTTGGCAGATGGATGTCAAAACTGCATTCCTGAATGGATTTCTGGAAGAAGAGTTGTATATGATGCAACCGGAAGGTTTTGTCGATCCAAAGGGAGCTAACAAAGTGTGCAAACTCCAGCGATCCATTTATGGACTGGTGCAAGCATCTCGGAGTTGGAATAAACGCTTTGATAGTGTGATCAAAGCATTTGGCTTTATACAGACTTTTGGAGAAGCCTGTATTTACAAGAAAGTGAGTGGGAGCTCTGTAGCATTTCTGATATTATATGTGGATGACATATTGCTGATTGGAAATGATATAGAATTTCTGGATAGCATAAAGGGATACTTGAATAGAAGTTTTTCGATGAAAGACCTCGGGGAAGCTGCTTACATATTAGGCATAAAGATCTATAGAGATAGATCAAGAAGCTTAATTGGACTTTCACAAAGCACATACCTTGACAAGATTTTGAAAAAGTTCAAAATGGATCAAGCAAAGAAAGGGTTCTTGCCTGTGTTACAAGGTGTGAAGTTGAGTCAGACTCAATGCCCGACCACTGCAGAAGATAGAGAGAAAATGAAAGATGTTCCCTATGCTTCAGCCATAGGCTCTATCATGTATGCAATGCTGTGTACCAGACCTGATGTGTGCCTTGCTATAAGTTTAGTAGGGAGGTACCAAAGTAATCCAGGAGTGGATCACTGGACAGCGGTCAAGAACATCCTGAAATACCTGAAAAGGACTAAGGATATGTTTCTCGTATATGGAGGTGACAAAGAGATCACCGTAAGAGGTTACGTTGATGCAAGCTTTGACACTGATCCGGACGATTCTAAATCGCAAACCGGATACGTGTTTACTTTAAACGGTGGAGCTGTCAGTTGGTGCAATTCTAAACAAAGCGTCGTAGCGGGATCTACATGTGAAGCGGAGTACATAGCTGCTTCGGAAGAAGCGAACGAAGGAGTCTGGTTGAAGGAGTTCATATCCGATCTAGGTGTCATACCTAGTGCATCGGGTCCAATGAAAATCTTTTTTGATAATACTGGTGCAATTGCTTTAGCAAAGGAATCCAGATTTCACAAAAGGACCAAACACATCAAGAGACGCTTCAACTCCATCCGGGATCTAGTCCAGGTGGGAGACATAGAGATTTGCACGATACATACGGATCTGAATGTTGTAGACCCGTTGACTAAGCCTCTTCCACGAGCAAAACATGATCAGCACCAAGGCTCCATGGGTGTTAGAATCATTACTGTGTAATCTAGATTATTGACTCTAGTGCAAGTGGGAGACTGAAGGAAATATTCCCTAGAGGCAATAATAAAGTTATTATTTATTTCCTTATA